>CM053164.1:17500-5017500 GCA_028571685.1 Heterohyrax brucei
CTAACCCTAACCCTAACCCTAACCCGACGCCCTAACCCTAACCCTAACCCTAACCCTAACCCGACGCCCTAACCCTAACCCTAACCCTAACCCTAACCCTAACCCTAACCCGACGCCCTAACCCGACGCCCTAACCCTAACCCTAACCCTAACCCTAACCCTAACCCTAACCCGACGCCCTAACCCTAACCCTAACCCTAACCCTAACCCTAACCCTAACCCTAACCCGACGCCCTAACCCTAACCCTAACCCGACGCCCTAACCCTAACCCGACGCCCTAACCCTAACCCTAACCCTAACCCTAACCCTAACCCGACGCCCTAACCCTAACCCTAACCCTAACCCTAACCCTAACCCTAACCCTAACCCTAACCCTAACCCTAACCCTAACCCTAACCCTAACCCTAACCCGACGCCCTAACCCTAACCCTAACCCTAACCCTAACCCTAACCCTAACCCTAACCCTAACCCTAACCCTAACCCTAACCCTAACCCGACGCCCTAACCCTAACCCTAACCCGACGCCCTAACCCTAACCCTAACCCTAACCCTAACCCTAACCCTAACCCTAACCCGACGCCCTAACCCTAACCCTAACCCTAACCCGACGCCCTAACCCTAACCCGACGCCCTAACCCTAACCCTAACCCTAACCCTAACCCGACGCCCTAACCCTAACCCGACGCCCTAACCCTAACCCTAACCCTAACCCTAACCCTAACCCGACGCCCTAACCCTAACCCGACGCCCTAACCCTAACCCTAACCCTAACCCTAACCCTAACCCTAACCCTAACCCGACGCCCTAACCCTAACCCTAACCCTAACCCTAACCCTAACCCTAACCCGACGCCCTAACCCTAACCCTAACCCTAACCCTAACCCTAACCCTAACCCTAACCCGACGCCCTAACCCTAACCCTAACCCTAACCCTAACCCTAACCCTAACCCGACGCCCTAACCCTAACCCTAACCCTAACCCTAACCCTAACCCGACGCCCTAACCCTAACCCGACGCCCTAACCCTAACCCGACGCCCTAACCCTAACCCTAACCCTAACCCTAACCCTAACCCTAACCCTAACCCTAACCCGACGCCCTAACCCTAACCCGACGCCCTAACCCTAACCCGACGCCCTAACCCTAACCCGACGCCCTAACCCTAACCCTAACCCGACGCCCTAACCCTAACCCGACGCCCTAACCCTAACCCTAACCCTAACCCTAACCCGACGCCCTAACCCTAACCCTAACCCGACGCCCTAACCCTAACCCGACGCCCTAACCCTAACCCTAACCCGACGCCCTAACCCTAACCCTAACCCGACGCCCTAACCCTAACCCGACGCCCTAACCCTAACCCTAACCCGACGCCCTAACCCTAACCCTAACCCGACGCCCTAACCCTAACCCGACGCCCTAACCCTAACCCTAACCCGACGCCCTAACCCTAACCCGACGCCCTAACCCTAACCCTAACCCTAACCCTAACCCTAACCCGACGCCCTAACCCTAACCCTAACCCTAACCCGACGCCCTAACCCTAACCCGACGCCCTAACCCTAACCCTAACCCGACGCCCTAACCCTAACCCTAACCCTAACCCGACGCCCTAACCCTAACCCGACGCCCTAACCCTAACCCTAACCCTAACCCTAACCCTAACCCTAACCCTAACCCTAACCCTAACCCTAACCCTAACCCTAACCCGACGCCCTAACCCGACGCCCTAACCCGACGCCCTAACCCTAACCCTAACCCTAACCCTAACCCTAACCCTAACCCTAACCCTAACCCTAACCCTAACCCTAACCCGACGCCCTAACCCTAACCCTAACCCTAACCCTAACCCTAACCCTAACCCTAACCCTAACCCTAACCCTAACCCTAACCCTAACCCTAACCCTAACCCGACGCCCTAACCCTAACCCCTAACCCTAACCCTAACCCCTAACCCTAACCCTAACCCGACGCCCTAACCCTAACCCTAACCCTAACCCTAACCCTAACCCTAACCCTAACCCTAACCCTAACCCGACGCCCTAACCCTAACCCTAACCCTAACCCTAACCCTAACCCGACGCCCTAACCCTAACCCGACGCCCTAACCCTAACCCTAACCCTAACCCTAACCCTAACCCTAACCCTAACCCTAACCCTAACCCTAACCCTAACCCTAACCCTAACCCTAACCCTAACCCTAACCCTAACCCTAACCCTAACCCGACGCCCTAACCCTAACCCTAACCCTAACCCGACGCCCTAACCCTAACCCTAACCCCTAACCCTAACCCTAACCCTAACCCTAACCCTAACCCTAACCCTAACCCTAACCCGACGCCCTAACCCTAACCCTAACCCTAACCCGACGCCCTAACCCTAACCCTAACCCGACGCCCTAACCCTAACCCTAACCCTAACCCGACGCCCTAACCCTAACCCTAACCCTAACCCTAACCCTAACCCTAACCCTAACCCTAACCCTAACCCTAACCCTAACCCTAACCCTAACCCGACGCCCTAACCCTAACCCTAACCCGACGCCCTAACCCGACGCCCTAACCCGAAGCCCTAACCCTAACCCTAACCCTAACCCTAACCCTAACCCTAACCCTAACCCTAACCCTAACCCTAACCCTAACCCTAACCCTAACCCTAACCCTAACCCTAACCCTAACCCCTAACCCTAACCCTAACCCTAACCCTAACCCTAACCCTAACCCTAACCCTAACCCTAACCCTAACCCGACGCCCTAACCCTAACCCTAACCCTAACCCGACGCCCTAACCCTAACCCTAACCCTAACCCTAACCCTAACCCTAACCCTAACCCTAACCCTAACCCTAACCCTAACCCTAACCCTAACCCTAACCCTAACCCTAACCCTAACCCGACGCCCTAACCCTAACCCCTAACCCTAACCCTAACCCGACGCCCTAACCCTAACCCTAACCCTAACCCTAACCCTAACCCTAACCCTAACCCTAACCCTAACCCGACGCCCTAACCCTAACCCTAACCCTAACCCTAACCCTAACCCTAACCCTAACCCTAACCCGACGCCCTAACCCTAACCCTAACCCTAACCCTAACCCTAACCCTAACCCTAACCCTAACCCTAACCCGACGCCCTAACCCTAACCCTAACCCTAACCCTAACCCTAACCCTAACCCGACGCCCTAACCCTAACCCTAACCCTAACCCGACGCCCTAACCCTAACCCTAACCCTAACCCGACGCCCTAACCCTAACCCTAACCCCTAACCCTAACCCTAACCCTAACCCTAACCCGACGCCCTAACCCTAACCCTAACCCGACGCCCTAACCCTAACCCTAACCCTAACCCGACGCCCTAACCCTAACCCTAACCCGACGCCCTAACCCTAACCCTAACCCTAACCCGACGCCCTAACCCTAACCCTAACCCTAACCCGACGCCCTAACCCTAACCCTAACCCTAACCCTAACCCGACGCCCTAACCCTAACCCTAACCCGACGCCCTAACCCGACGCCCTAACCCGAAGCCCTAACCCTAACCCTAACCCTAACCCTAACCCTAACCCTAACCCTAACCCGACGCCCTAACCCTAACCCTAACCCTAACCCTAACCCTAACCCGACGCCCTAACCCGACGCCCTAACCCGACGCCCTAACCCTAACCCTAACCCTAACCCTAACCCGACGCCCTAACCCTAACCCTAACCCTAACCCGACGCCCTAACCCGACGCCCTAACCCGACGCCCTAACCCTAACCCTAACCCTAACCCGACGCCCTAACCCGACGCCCTAACCCTAACCCTAACCCTAACCCTAACCCGACGCCCTAACCCTAACCCTAACCCTAACCCGACGCCCTAACCCGACGCCCTAACCCTAACCCTAACCCTAACCCTAACCCTAACCCGACGCCCTAACCCTAACCCTAACCCTAACCCGACGCCCTAACCCGACGCCCTAACCCGACGCCCTAACCCTAACCCGACGCCCTAACCCTAACCCTAACCCTAACCCGACGCCCTAACCCGACGCCCTAACCCTAACCCTAACCCTAACCCGACGCCCTAACCCTAACCCTAACCCTAACCCTAACCCGACGCCCTAACCCTAACCCGACGCCCTAACCCTAACCCGACGCCCTAACCCTAACCCGACGCCCTAACCCTAACCCGACGCCCTAACCCTAACCCTAACCCTAACCCTAACCCGACGCCCTAACCCTAACCCGACGCCCTAACCCTAACCCTAACCCGACGCCCTAACCCTAACCCGACGCCCTAACCCTAACCCGACGCCCTAAGCCTAACCCGACGCCCTAACCCTAACCCGACGCCCTAACCCTAACCCGACGCCCTAACCCGACGCCCTAACCCTAACCCGACGCCCTAACCCTAACCCGACGCCCTAACCCTAACCGTAGCCCTAACCCGACGCCCTAACCCTAACCCTAACCCGACGCCCTAACCCGACGCCCTAACCCTAACCTTAACCCTAACCCTAACCCGACGCCCTAACCCTAGCCCTAACCCTAACCCTAACCCGACGCCCTAACCCTAACCCTAACCCGATGCCCTAAACCTAGCCCGACGCCCTAACCCTAATCCTAGCCCTAGCCCTAACCCTAATCCTAGCCCTAGCCCTAACCCTAACCCTAACCCGACGCCCTAACCCTAACCCTAACCCGATGCCCTAAACCTAGCCCGACGCCCTAATCCTAACCCGACGTCCTAACCCTAACCCGACGCCCTAACCCTCACCCGACGCCCTAACCCTAACCCGACGCCCTAACCCTTACCCGACGCCCTAACCCTAACCTGACGCCCTAAGCCGACGCCCAACCCCAACTCGTCGCCCTAAGTCGACGCCCTAACACTAACCCAAAGCCTAAACCTAATCCTAACCCCAACCGCAACCCTAATCCCTAACCCTAACCCCCTAACCCTCACCCCCTGAATCCGAACCCCGAACGCGAAGCCAAACCCGAACTCCGAACCCAAGCCCCCAACCCGAACCCCGAACCCGAAACCCTAAACCCCAACCCTAAACCCCAAACCCGACCCGAACCCCTGAATCCCAACCCCAACTCTAACCCTCTAACCCTCTAACCTCTAACCCCCTAAACCTAACCCTCTAACCCGCAAACCCCCAAATTCTAACCCTGGCCCCACCCAATGCCGTGGCGAGGCGCCCTAGCCCTGGGCCTGACCCTGGCCCTGTGCCGTAGCCCCACTTGCCACACCTTAACCCTAACCCTAACCAGATACCGTAATCGACACCCTAACATGACACTCAACACCCTAACCTCACCCCAACACGCTATCCCAATACCCTAATTCTAACCCGACACCCTAAAACCGCCAGACCCCCCACCCTCCCAGAACTTACCTTCTGGATGCAGGCCAGGTTCAGTGAAGAACACACAGACGCCGGTTTTGAATCAGCTTTTAATGATTTACAAGTTCCATGTTAATATGGATAACTGAGACTGTAAGATTTTTCTTCCCCCTTTACTCTTCCCGCACCCGCCTAGCCACCCCACTCCCTTCACAGCGACTCTCACCTGAAAGGGGACACTCTCCTTTGTTAGCCGCCGGCTCAGCAGAGCACTCCTCGCCCCCATCTGACGGGCCACTCCCCTCCGGAGCCCAGCGCCTGCCGGGACACTCTCCGTTCTTGCTGCACCGGCGCCGGAACCCGCGCCACTCAGCCCCCTTGCCATCCCTTCGATAAATCTCACACAGACCTGATAGAGATGATCCCCATCTATAAATACCCTGCTGAAACCACAGTGCGGGGCCAATCTGTTGGAACCTGCCAGGTCAGGTCCCTTTTTGGCTGCCGGCATAATAAACTCTCCTTGCCTTTTCCTGGGTGTCTTTCGCTGTCCCTCTTTTCTATAACAATGTGACCTGGCACACAGGACCAAAAACACTCAATTCAAAGCGAAGCCCCCCAAAAATAAAGCACTCACTTCTCTACTTCACTATGACTCACAGCAACCCCACAGGACAGATTACAACTGTCCCATAAGGTCTCCGAAAAGGTGACTCTATGGAAGGGACTGCCACACCTTTCTCCCATGCAGTGGCTGCTTTGTTAGCAGGACAGTGTGGACACCTCCACCACTGGTCACAGAAAGAGACCAAAATGAGCTCCTAGGGCTCCCAGCCCTCTGTGGGGTCCTTCCCAGATTCCACCCATTCCACCTCTCTCGGGGTCTCCTGCAACATCCGAGGGGCTGGCCCCTCAGGGGCTCATCAGGGGGCAGCAAACTAGGGGAGGGTGCTCCTCCCCAGGGGCTTCCATGTAAGCTCCAATCTGCACCGCCCTGGCCCGAGCTCCAAACCCTAGCAGATGGGCCCCGTGGGGCCTCAGGCCACCCCTCCCCCAGCCAGGCCCACAAACCGGAGGCACAGGTTGAAGCCCTTGGCCCCCCGTGAGCTCTGTGGGCCCACGACACTGCGCGGGGCCTTTTGGCCACGGCCCTTCAAACTCCCAGATGTAGGGAAATCCGTGGCTGCGTTTTCCCCCAAAGGTGGCAGGGTGAATTCCCACCAAGTCACTGGGTAACCAGGGGCTCCCTTTTGGAGCCCACCAAGTATGCTATTTCCTGGGGGAGCGGGGACTTTGGGTCAGGTCCCCCATGGGCTCTGGACCATGGCCCTCTGCTCTCGGCAATCTCTGCAACCACAAGTGGCGTGTTGCTGCTCTTTGGGGCATGGAGGGGGACCTGGCACCCCAGGTTCTTTACAGCCTGGTCAGGTACCTGGAACGCCCCCAGGCCCGGGGGGCACCGTCAGGGACCCGGAGGCCAGCAGGTGGGGTTACAGCAATGGACAGAGGGTGCGGAAGCGTCCCTCCAGGGCTCCCACCTCCCTCCGACGCCCCAACAACTTGACAGTGCCCTGGCGTCCCACTGGGAAGCAAGTCCCCCGCTTGGGCCCCGTGTCTCCTACCTTTCAGAAAGCACAGCAAGGAGAACGGAAAGAAAGCACAGCAAGGAGAACGGAAAGAAACCCCAACTCAGCTCCACACTCGGACCTTCGTGGCCTCCGGAGGCGTCAGGGCCCTGAGACCTGGTTGCTGCTCCGCCCACTGGCACAGGTGACTGGGCCAATGACGGAGCAGGAAGGGAGGAGGCAGGGGAGGAGCGAGGAGAAAGCTCAGGTGTGGGAAGTCAGATGAGAAGGAGGGGGGTGGGGTCAGCATCAGGGCCCTGGGCAGGGTCACCTGTACGCTGTCCCACCCACTGGCCCAGGTGAGGGGGCTAATGAGGGAATATGAATGGAGGAGGAGGGGTGGAGGAGCCCGGAGAAGGGTCACTATAGGAAGGGAGGTGAGGAGGCCCAGGTGGGGAGAGGGAGGTGGGGGAGAGGAGGGGGGCTTCTGTGAGCAGTACGTGGGAGGGGTCAGGAGGAGGCCCAAGGGCGAGCAGTTAAGGACCAGGCCGCTCAGGTCTTCAAGGTAACTAACAACAGGAATCACAATACAATGAAGTGTCCTACAGTGCTGCGTTAACAAACAATGCAAAAATAAACACAGGGACTTCATGGTGTTTGCAATGAATCTCACCATCACACTACGGCCAAAGGAAAGGAAAATACAAAATCTGGAACATACAATTTTCAAGCTACAGATGAAAACAGCCACACAGAATTGTTAACCGTACACAGGTATGGGCGTAGCAATTCTCGAGTTCTCTTTCTGTGTGTTAGGTAAGGGAAGAGACCTATTGGGATAGTGGTTAAGGGCACAGCTGCTGACCCAAACGTCAGTAAGTCGAATGCACTGTCCACGTACAAAGACGGGGCCATGGGCTTCTCTAAAGATGACAGCCATGGAAACCCTGTGGGGTGGCTCTGCTGTGTCCTATAAGGTTGCTAGGAATTAGAACCCACTCAAGGCAACAGATTAGGTTTGGGGGGTTTGGGTCATGACAATGAGATCAGTGATTCAATCTACAGACACAGCTGAAACCTCGGGCTTCCCACACCGGACAAAGGAGCTACAGACGTTCTAGGAGGGAAGAGAAGACAGCTCCTGGGTTGTCAGAATAGAATTTAAATTCGGAGCATGAGTTGGTAACGGGCACTTTTGTTGGAGGAAAAAAAAACTCTCACAACTGGGCCCATAAGCAACACGATGAAAAATGGGGAAGAAGGAAGTTTTCATACTAGCGTGGTAGCAAACTTCTTAGGATAGATTTAAAAAATAATTAGTTTAAATAGAGCTCTTTCTATAGCAGGTTTGGGGAAGTTAATGACTAGTAGAATGGCCTTCTGGTCATGGTCTTCTTAGAGACACCAAATGACTGGATGATATTACACAAAGAAGGTGCTTCTGTCCTACCAAGGAGACTGGACAGCCTTGGAGAATGCAAATGAGGTGCATGGAACCCTGGGGCGGTGACCAAGCACCTCGGGAGAGGAATAGTAAGTTCTGCCATCCCACTAGGCTTCAAAGGAGCCAATCCCACAGGGGAGAGGAAGACCCCATGAACATCCAGAAGAGCCCGGAATGGAGCACATCCTTGAGACCCAGCATCCCTGAGCTGAGAGAAAGCCGTCACTCGGGAGATGGCACGAGAAGACAAGAAGTGTAGCTCAGAAAGGGTAGCAGCAGAACCAGAAGACTGGCGAGACCCTGACCCTACAACCTGATGCTCACCCTGAAAGCCTAACCCGGAACAGGCCCTCATCCTGACAGGACCTGACTCTGACACTGACCTGAGCCCTAACACGAACCCTCTGAGCATCTCCACCCTCCTGCTCTCAGAGGGTCTACACTCTGCTGGGTCCAGCTTCAAAAACGGCACCTTCCCTTTTTGGACCCTGCCTCCTGGCTGGCTCCACTCATTGGAAACGGAGACGGTGAAATCACATCTGAAAGGATGGGATTGCCTTCCGGTGAGTGCCCCGACACCTTTCCTGGGGACACAGTGGACAGCACATTCCCGCTAAGGGGCTCCAAGGAGATGCTCTGCTCTGAACCCATGAGACATTCCATCCTGGCTACCGACCTTCCCACACAAGTACAAGGACTGCTGGTCTCAAGACAGATAGTCCCTCCCAGGGGCTCGCTGCCCTCTAAACCAGGGCCTCCGTCTCAAGGGGACACCACAGGTGTCAGAGCAGGACTGTGCTCCACAGCATTTTCAGGGAATGATTTCTCAGAAGCAGGGCACCACGTCTTTCTTCCAAGGCACCTCTGGGTGGAGGCAGACCCATCTTCTAGTGGATAGCTGAGCACTCCACCTTGGTCATCCCTCAAGGGCTCCCCACTTCCCCCTGGGGTCCACACAAAGCTCTGCCAGAGCATGCCTGTTTGTGTCTCGCCTCTTGAAACGGAATGTGTCCGTCTTTCCCAATGGCTTTATTGATCATGGCCCAAATCACAAGAACAAATGAGCACAGTGTTAGACTGTGCATTCTCAAGAGGGGCGGCAGTGGGCATGTTAACACTAACATCCATACCTTACATGGTACAGCGGCTCCCTGTCCAGTCCTGCTGTCCTCCTCTGTCCAAGATGGCATCTCTGGCACAGGCAGCTGCACTAGGGTTCCAGACTGAAATCGGACACAAGGAAGAGAAGGAAAACACAAGCTGGAATGTTCCCCCTGCCTGTCACTGCCAGGACACGGAATTGCCCTTTAACACCCCTGTTTCCTCCCTCCAGGTGATTCTAACCCTCACTGGACGGTTGAAGGTGGTGCTCAGGCGTTCCTTCTTGTCTCCACCATTCCCAACAAGGCATGCATGGGGCCTGCCGCTTCTGTTCCCAAATCCATGACTGACAATCCTGACCCCGAACATCAGCGATTCCAAGCCAGACACGAGAGAAGGTAAAAACAACCAGTTCTGCCCACCGGGCCCCCAGCGTGGGAAATCTGCTGCTGACCAACTCCTGACACGGAATGTCGGCGGTTTGGCAGATGGCCACAAGAGGGCGTGCGAACACCCGGCTCTACCCACGGGCCCGGAGCGTGGGAAACGCCGGACACCGGCCTGGAGGACTCGGGTGCTGCTCCCACGGCCAGGGCAGCTTTCCTTCCCGTGGCACCCACAGCCGCAGGGAGACACCTAACCGGCACCGACTCAGCAGTAAGGACTGCGCTCCTTCCTTCACAGCCTGGAAGGTGGGAGAGGGGCCTCAGCAGCTTCTCCCACAGGCTTTTCTCTCTCAGGGAGCACAGAACCACGGATTCCTAGACTGTTGCCATGCACTGTGTTCTCCACTTTCTGGTACAATATGTTTGTTAGCAAGATTTATGCAAACAGTTTACAGTCTCCTACTAGCCTAGAGGTCAGTGGTTTGAACCCATCCACAAGCAGTGCTGAAGAAAGGCCTGATGATCAGCTTCATACTGGTAACAGCCAAGAACACTCTGGGGGGCACAGCTGTGCTCCCCAACACAGGGATCGCCAGGAGTCAGAATCCACTGGGCAGAAACTGGTGTGGGGTTTGGAGTTTTGTTTTTGTTAGATAGATGTAGGTTTTTGTTTTGTTTAACAAGAGTGTCTATTTGTAGGTGTCTTTACTGAGTTGGAATCTGTATGCTCCAGGATTTTTTATGAATTCAGTGTTGTTAACTGAGGAGAATCTCTATGGACTCGGACAGGGAAGAGCCTATGCAATCATAAAATGAGTGTATGAAATATTGCCACCTTCTAGTCGAGTCAGCTGGGCACATGCCCAGTTTGACAGGGCGAGCCCTGGCCAGAAATCCAAGGAGAAATTGAACATCAGTTAATAAACTTTATTAAAGTTTATAATGCTTATTTTACCCTACAATACTAAATTAGATGAACAAAAATTGAAAACTTTACAAGTAGATGTATAGACAGTAACGTTACATTTATAAATTACAAAAATTAAAGATTATATAAATAAAAAAAAATCCTTGTTTTGTTCTAACTTAGAACTCCAAACTCACTGCTGTCCAGTCAATTCTGACTCACAGCAACCCTAGAGGACAGAGTAGAACTGATGCATAGAGTTTCCAAGGAGTGCCTGGCAGATCTGAACTGCTGAGCACTAAACCACTGCGCCACCAGGGTTTCCACTGTGTTCCAAAGCCATCGTTTATCATAATCTGACTTCCTGGCTTCACTGTTGTTATTTGCTTTTAAGTACACCTCTACGCACACTGTTACTGACTCACAGTGACCCACTGTACAACAGAGGGAAACATCGCCCAGTCCAGCGCCCTCTTCACAGTCATTGTTACACTGAAGATTGTTGTTGCGGCCGTGGTGTCAATCCGTCTCATTGAGAGTCTTCCTCTTTTTCAGTGACTCTCTACCGAGCACAATGTCGTTGTCCAGGATGGATCTTTTCTGAAAATGTGTCCAAAGTATGTGAGATGTAATCTCGCCATCTTGGCTTCTAAGGAACATTCTGACTGTGTTTCTTCCAAGACACATTTGTTCATTTTTTTGGCTGTTTATGGTATTTAATATTCTTCTCTGACACTATAATTCAAAGGCATCAATTCTTCATCAATCTTCCTTATTCATCACCCAGGTTTCACATGAACAGGAGACGACTGAAGACACCATGGCTTGGGTCAGTCACCTTAGTCTTCAAGGTGACAGCTTTGCTTTTCAACACTTCTTGCAGCTGATTTGCCCAGTGCCAAGCAACTTTGATTTTTCAGCTGCTGCTTCCATGAGCATTGATTGTGTGTCCAAGTAAAAGGAAATCCTGGACAACTTCTTTTTCCCGCTTATCATGATGCTGTTTATTGGTCCAGTTGTGAGGATTTCTGTTTTCTTGATGTTGAGGTGTAATCCATACTAAAGTCTGTGGTCTTTGATCTTCATCAGTGTTTCAGACCCTCTTCACTTTCAGAAAAGTTGTGTCATCTGCATAATGCAGGCTGTTACTGAGTCTGCCTCCAGTCTCAGTGCCCCATTCTTCTTTGTGCAGTCCAGCTTTTCAGATTCTTTACTCAGCATACTGAGTGACTAGGTACGGCAGAACGATATAGCCCTGGCACACACCTTTCTTAGCTCTAAACTACTCAGTATCCCCTTGTTCTGTTCAAACAACTTCCTCCTGATCGATAGACAGCTCCCTCATGAACTCAATGAAGTGTTACCTACAGTTTTTAGGAACCGCACTGTCAAGTGCCTTTCCACAGTCAATGAAACACTGGTAAATATCTTTTTGATTTTCTCTGCTTTCAGCCAGGATTCATCTGCCATCAGTCATGATATCTCTGGTTCCATGTCCTCTTTTGAACCTGGCTTGAATTTCTGGCAGATCCCTATGTACTACCACAGCTGTGTTTGAATGATCTTTGGCAAAATTTTACTTGTGTGTGATATTAACAATATTTTTAGATACTTTCCACATCTGATGGCATAATCTTTCCTGGGAACACACGTAACTGTGGATCTCTTCCAGTTGGTTGACAAGGTGGCTGTCTTCCAGATTTCTTGGTGTACATGAATGAGCACTTCCAACACTGCATCTGTTTGTTGAAACATCTCAGCTGGTACCTGCTGAGTTCTTGGAGCCTTGTTTTCTGCCATTGCCTTCACTGCAGCTGGGACTTCTCTGAGCACCACTGGTTCTGTTCACATGGTACCTCCTGAAACGGCTGAATGTCAGCCAATTCCTTCTGGATACAGTGACTCACTTCTACTCCCAGCAGCCCCATTTACACAACACAGAGCTACTCCATAAGATTTTCAAGCTGTGACCTCTCAGAAGCAGATCTCCAAGTCTGCCTCCCGAGAAGCCCGTGGGTGAACCCCCAACCCTCAGCTCTTGGTCAGCCCATGGGTGAACCCCAACCCTCAGCTCACTGGCAATTACTCAACCACAGACACTACCCCGGATCCCCTAGGAAGCTGACTCGTCAACAACATTGTATAAACAGGGCTTCTAACTGGTTCAGTCATGGCCAATGAAACAAAACTGGAACAGACCCCAATTTTTCAGTTTGGGTGATTTAGAACAATAACAGGAATGGGAACAAAATTACAGGTCAAAGCCCAGAAACGGGAAACTCCGAAGAGACACAGTGAGCCCCTGTAGGAGCCTAGCACATGAGATTGGGTTATTGCTGGGACTGTGGAGTGCGTCACACCTTCAGAGCAGCATGGGCGGCTGTGTCTCTGTTTCCAACTCTGCTCACAATCCAAGGGGCAAGAGATCTGGTTGCTACGAAACACACACACTACTTGTTTTCTAAAAGAGAGAATAAGTTCTAATGGTGCTGTAACCTGTAAGTTTCCCTGGTCCAATTACTGTTCAGGTTCACTGAAATTCTAAAAATTCTGTTCTGTGTCCAGTGTTGCTTCCTCAGGCATGACCGAACCAGGAAAAACCAGTTTGAAGCCATCTATAACAACACTTCCTAGCTTATTTTTTTAGTTAGTGCTTCTTTAACAGAAATACCAAAAGTGGATGGCTTTAAAAAGAGGAAATTTATTTGTCGCAGCCCAGTAAGTTAAAGTTCCAAACTCAGGGTGTCAGATCCAGGAGGAAGGCTTCCTCTGCTGGCACTGAGGAAGGTCCTTGTTGTCCTTCTTCCCCTGCACTGGCCATCTTCATTGCCTCAATGCTCACAGTATCTTTGCTTACTTACGAAAATACAGCACTAAATTAAATTTGAGCACTTGCCAACAGCAAGGCTGTTCACCTAGAATCCTACAGGGGCAGGTGGAGCTAGAAGCCAGGAGAGCTGCTAGGCTGACACTCAGAGACCCTGGGACAGAGGGCAAGGATGCTGCTATCACTACCATGTCAGAATTCAAAGCTCTGCTCAAGCGTTTCTGGTGACAGACAAAAAGGCCTGAGTGCTGTTAGGAGCAGTCAGACATTCTTCAAAGACCCACTAATACTTAGCAGAAATCACAATGGGACTGTGTAGGAAAAAAAAACTGTGAGTAGCTGTTCAAGTCGACACAAAAATGTCTGAGAGAAAAGTGTGTGCTCAAGCAGTGAGGGATAGTGTTGGTGAAATGATTGGGCTTAGGTACAGAGAGGCCTGAGATTGTTGTTCAAACTCATGAAGTGCTCTGTCAGAGAAGAGACCTGCTCATCTGCTCCCATAAGGACTCCAGCCCAGGAAACACTATCGGGGAGTTCTGCTCCATTCTGTAGGGTCCTGATGAGTCACAATTGACTCACAGCAAACGTCAACTGTGTACCTGAAATATGACATGCTTTTATTTGCAACTGCTGGGCTTTCAATTACAAACAGTGTGGAGCATATTAGCAGAGAGGTTTATCTACACATACTTTTGGGGAAGACGGTTTTATGTGGACTGTGATGTACATACGTAATGTATATGTGTATGTCGGGGAAAACTAAACGTGTTTAACTAGGAGTTTACCGTATTCTGTTTTCCATATAATACCAAACCATTTACAGGCCCTTCAAAAATTTCTGTTGACTATATGGGGAAAATACACCCAAAATTTAGTTAAGACAGAGGTTCCCAGGCTTCAGAAAACTCCACTGTCTCAAGCAGCTTGCCTGATTCACCCTATAGCTTTGTGTTATGATCCTGTTTCTTTTGCTTGGCCTGCCCCATAACTTTCTACTAAAATCCTGGCAATGCATGAAGTTATATACAAAGCCCACTGGGCTAGAGTATTAGGACAAAGAATGCTGCTGATATAACTTCTAGGAACTGCTTATTTGTAAACCACTTAAAAGTAACTTTTCCCTTCACCTTTGAGGGTCCTCTTGGTGGCATTGGCCCCAACTGCTCCCTTTGCTTGCATAGTGAAATAAAGGGCCCCTCTTCTACTCTGCTACCTCCATCACTCATTTGTTGGCTGCCAAGAGTCACACTGAGCAGAGCCTGGTAACATTTCTGGCAAGACAGCCAGGAGTCATCCATCAGGTTCCAGAAGTTGACTAGACAGAAGACAGCCCCCAGGTCTGGCACCACCAGGAGATTTCTCCTCCAGACCTTGAAGCAGCCCTGAAAGCCAGTCTACCTCAGACCCAACAGTGACTTTGTGGGACCGCAACATGCACCTGGGTTATTTGGTAAGGACCTAGATAAGGCCTTAGAAGAGTCCTAAGAAGCAGGAAGAATCTACCATTGAAAGCGTAAAAGACTCTAGGTTTCTGGTATTAGGTTGGTGCACCAAATTAGGTTGAGTATACAGGGTTTGACAATTAGATTCAAGAACTTATCCTAGACAAAGTGCTACATACCTCATTTCTAAATATCACTATTCACCTTTGCAGTCCTCCTCTTGGGAAGCTGTGCACTGATGCCAACACCTAGTCTACCCTTCAAATCAATTTTGGAATTTTTTCTGGAATAGCCATCAGAGTTATCATATTACCTTTGATGTCCTAAGTGTCATCAAAAGGTCTTTCTTTCAATATTTCCTTTGTCTTCTGTGAAAGAAAAAAGTCATTGGGGGCCAGACCAAGTGAGTAGGTAAGGTGTGCCAATACAGTTCTTTGTTTACTGGCTACAAACTCCCTCACAAACAACTATACAATTAAGTTCGCAAACTTGCCACCATGCCAGTGTGTGCAATGGCCATTCCAGAAAGAGATGCAAAATTGCTTTGAAGGGCAGAATAGGCATTGGCGTCCGTGCATAGCTTCCCAAGGCAAGAACTTCAAAGGAGACTGCAGTGATATACAGCAATGAGGTGCGGAGTACTTACAACAGTTAGGCTCGTCGACTTAATTGTCAGACCTCGTGTGTCTGTATCCAAAGAATGAGGAGTGTTTAAGGGGTTCCCAGTTTTTGCCCCCTGTCACCCCATTACTATCACCACTTTTTGTAGGAGTCCTAAGCCTAGACCTAAAAAGACCGTGCAGCTTCCCCTTTCCCTTCTCTCTTTCCCTCTCCTTTCCTCAATGACTCCTTTGCAAGTATGAATGTCGCTTGTTCCTAATTCTAATTTACACGTGTGCTTCCAATCTTATATTCCTTTTCCAGTACATGAGAATGCTGGCTCAAGTACACATGTTGTGACTTAGTTCCTCTACATAAACAACCAAAAAATAAAAAAGAAGCATCTGGGGATTAAAGTAAATATAAAGGGAAATTGTAGTAAGCAGACCACAGCAGGGATTTAGGGAGAATCGATATTAAAAAAATAATAAAATACAATAATTAACCCTGGACTTTACAACAGCATCCTTTTACCTTTGTATTGACGCAGAGAGATGAAAGTCAAAAGGTTTAGAGAAGATTTTCAGTCTGTGTTTTAGAGTTGAGTCTCAAAAATAATGGGAAACCTAAAGTATTAGAACCCACAGAAATGTACTAAAAGTAAATGGAAAACTAGGGAAAAGGAGATCAACTTTCAACTAAATAATTTACTATAGGGAAGAGGCAGCATACATGTCTATTAACTTCCAGAGAGCTAGTGGCATCCGCATGGAAATAACTAATGATACGAAGGCCCCCTAGTGGTGTGGCAGGGGGAGGGAGGCGGGGGGGGGGGGCTGGATTCTGATGCCCAGGGATTCCGGGGCACTGAGAGGACCTGCTGACTAGGTGCCCAGGGCGGAGAGTGTTTGTAGAGGCCGACTGCTGCTTCCTTCTCCCGAGAGGACGGAGGGGCAGGTAGGTGCAAGCTCCAGCCTTTTGGCTGACAGCTGGGCACCTGAGTTGCACACTACCAGGGTATCCAATCAGAAAAATTTCCCACGAAAGCCAGAATACAAAATTCAAAGTAAAAAATAAAATAAAACCCAAATGGCCCACATTCAACAATAAATATCAGAACACTTCAAAATCAGCAAAGAAGAAGGACAAGTCAAAGTCAAAACATGAAGATTTTCTCCTGTCCAGGCCAAAACAATATAAAGAATGGCCAGTTTTCAAATCCTTGTATCTGAAAATGGAAGACCCGAGTTTCCAGTCTCGCTCTCATAAATGCTTGTTGTTTACAGTTTGGGTAAACATTTGAACCTTGTGAGCATTAATATTTTCTTACGTAAAGTGAGAGTATTAGTAAATTATTTAAGTTTATTTTAGGATGAACATTAGCCTAGTGTGATGTCATACAAATGTTACTAATAACAACTATAGATCAGAAGTATTCTCAAAATATATAGATATTTACTGTACTACTAGTAGTTAGCATTTATTGATTAATAAAGATTTTTCATCTAGCATAGTAATTAATCATTACATTAACTCTATTAAGTAGATATAGACATTAACCATTTTTATCCAGATGGGAAAAAGAGCCTTTGAGAGGGTAACTACTTTACATAGCCAAGCCAAGTGCCGTTGAGTCGGAACCGAATAAAGTCACAAAAAGTTACACAACAGAGCTGATGCCACATCCCATATATATAACCATTACCATATACTTTCAAGTATTGAAAAGTTAAGATGCTACCTTGAAAACTAAAGTGCACCTGACCTAAGCCATGGTGTTTCAATTGCATCACAAGCACGTGACAGCTGGACAATAAACAAAGAAGACAGAAGAATTGATGCCTTTGAATTGTGGTGTTGGAGAAGAACGTTGAATGTACCATCAACTGCCCAAAGAATAAACACATCTGCTCTAGAAGAAGTACAATCAGAGCGCTCCTTGGAAGCAAAGAGGGCAAGACTGTGTCTTACATACTTAGAACATGTTATCAGGAGGGATCAGCCCCTGGAGAAGGACATGATGCTTGGTAAAGTGGAGGATCAGCGAAAAAGAAGACCCTCGATGACATGCATCGACACAGCGGGAGCAACAATAGGCTTAAGCCAAAAAAAAAAAAAAAAAAAGATTGTGGACATGGTACAAGACCAGGCAGCGTTTTGTTCTGTTGTGCGTAGTGTTGCTGTTAGAACCAACTCAATAGCACGTAACAACAACCACCACATACCTTCTCTTCATTCTTTGAATTCTACAGTACTAAACTTATGTAACAGATGGGAGATGTCTATATACTCAGCCCAGAATCATTAAGTTGCTAATGTTCAATAGATATTTCTTGGCTGGATCCTCGCCTTAGGATTTTGTGTGAAACCCTTAGGAACTGATTTTTTTTCTTCCTTTCTCCCTTCAAATATCTGAGGAAAAGATATTATCTCATCTGAAATTCTCATTTGCAATCATTTTTGGTGAACAGACACCATTATTCTCAGGAAATTATGGCTTAGAGTATTATCAACCTGTTCACTGACTCGTCTATCAAAGTATAGAATAAAGGATTGTCCCTTCAAAGTCTTCAGGAAGCACGCTCTGTGAGAAGAAAGAAGTGCTCAACCTGACACTCATCTTGGGGTTCAGTACCTCTTGTGGTGCAGCAGTGTCCTAAATATCCCTGAGAATGGTAAGGGACACCTCTATGTAAAAATGTCAATGTAATTAAGGGCATCTATACAAAACCAACATCCAACATCATTCTTAATGGAGAGTGTCTGAAAAATTCCCCTTGAAAACAGAAACAAGACAAGGATGCCCTTTACTACCACTACTGTTTAACATTATACTAGAGGTCCTAGCTAGAGCAATAAGGCAGGAAAAGAAATAAAGGACATCCAACTTGCCAATGAAGATGTAAAACTATCCTTATTTGTGGATGACATGATACTATGCATAGAAAAATCCAAAAGACTCCATGAGAACACTACTGGAATGGGCAGAAAAATTCAATAGACTGTCAAGATACAAGACAGCCATGCAAAAATCAGTTACATTCCCACACACTGATAAAGGGAAAAAAATGAAAGGAAAATTAGGAAACCCCATCTACGTTAGCCAATAAAAAAACACAAAATACTTAGGAATAAATCTAACCACAGATAGAAGTGACCTATACAAAGGAAACTACAAAACACTACTGAAGAAACCAAAAGATACCTACATAACTGAGACAGCATTTGTGAAAAACATACCAGGCTCACAAATAGGTAGACTAGACACTGTGAAAATGACAGTTCTAATCAATTCAATTTATAAATATAATGCAATAGCACCCAAATACTAACAAAATTCTTTAAAGAGACAGAAGAACTAATCATTAACTTTATATGGAAAATGAAGAAACCCTGGGTAAGTAAAGCACTACTGAAGAAGAATAAAGTAAGAGGATTCACACTTCCTAACTTCAGAAACTACTATCTAGCTACAGAACCTTGACAGACACATTCACCAATGCAGAATTTAGAGCCCAGATCTGATCTTCAACAAGTTCCCAATGTCTTCAAATGAGGGAAAAACAGTGCTTTTTAAAAAATTATGTTGGCAAAATTGGATGTCCATCTGTGAAAAAAACAAAACAGGGCCTGTAGCTCGCATTATACATGAAAAATTAGTTCAGATGGATCAAAGACCTAAACATAAAGCCAAAATCTATGAAGACCATAGAAGGCAAAACAAGATCAATAATAGAGACCTTAATCACGGTGCTAACAGGATACAAACCCTAACTAACACCACACAAACTATAAAAGACAAGCTACATGATTAGGATCTTCTAAAAATTAAACATTTATGTTCATCAAAACACTTTACCAAAAGATTAAAAAGTGAAGCTACAGACTGGGAAAAAAATTGTTGGCTGTTACAAATCTGACAGAGACCTAATATCTAAGATCTACAACAAAAAGACAAAAAATCCAATTTAAATACGGGCAAAGGAAATGAATAGACATTTCACAAAGAAGACATTCAAGAAGCTAACAGACACACAAGGAAATGCTCCTGATCACTACACATTAGAGAAATGCAAATCAAAACTACAACAAGATACAATTTCATCCTCCCATTACTGTTATGAATCCAAAAAAACATAAAATAACAAATGTCAGAAAGGATGTAGGAGCCTGGAACTCTAACACACTGCTCAGGAATACAAAATGATACAATTGTTTTGTAAGATGACATGGCACTTTGTTAGAAAGCTAGAAATAGAAATACCATATGATCTGGCAATTCCACTCCTAGGAACACATCCCAGAGAAATGAGAGTCACCTCATGAAGAGACATATGCACACCCACATTCAATGTAGCATCCTTCATAACAGCAAAAAGATGGAAACAATATCGATGCCCATCCAGTGATGGATGAGCTCAGTGAAATAAGGCACTCACAAAAGGACAAATACTGTATGAGACCACTACTACACAAACTCATGAAAAGTTTTACACACACAAGAACTAAATCTTTGATGTGTATGAGGGAGAGGAGAGGTGGGGATGGAAAAACACTAAATAGACAATAGATAAGTGGTAATTTTGGTGAGGGGAAAGATAGCCCACAATACTGGGGAAGCCAGCACAGCTTCCACAAGGCAAGGTTATGGAAGGTCTGTAGGTGCATCCAAACTCCCTAAGGGATCAAATTACTGGGCCGAGAGCTGTGATGACCAGTGTCTTGAGGAACATCCGGCTCACCTGGTGTAACGTAGTTTCTAAGGAAAATATTTTATGTGTTACTTTGGGGAGCAGCAATTTGGGTCCTAAAAGCCTGTGAACACCCATCTAAGATATTCTACTGGTATTGCCCCTTCAGGAGCAAAGGAGAATCAAAGAAACTAAGATTTGTCTACAGGACTAATAGATCACAATTCCCATGGCCTCTACTAGGCTAAGTCCAGTGCAACTAGATGATGCCTGGCTACAAACATTCACTGCTCTGTCAGGGATCACAACAGAGGGTCCTGGAGAGAGATGGAGAAAAATGTAGAACAAAATTCAAACTCATAAAAAAACACGAGATTTATAAGTCCTGACAGAGAATGGAGAAACCCTGACAGAATGGTCCCCAGGCATCCTTTTAGCTCAGTAATGAAGTCACTCCCATGGTTCAGCCAAAGATTAGACAAGCCCCTAAAACAAGATGAGACCAGTCCACGGGCAAGGGCTAGAAAGTAGAAGGGACAGGAAAGTGGTAACAGGGAACCCAAGGTCAAAACGTGAGTGTTGACATGTTGTGGTGTTTTTAACAAAAGTCATAAAATAATAGGTCTACTAACTGTTGAGTAAGAAGCTAGTTTGTTCTGTGAGACTTCATCTAAAGTACAACTGAAAGAAAGAAACTATGAACCACAGATACTGGGCCATTCACGGGAATGAACTTACGTATTTACATTGCAATAATGGCACATGTATTTATATTTGGGGAAAGGCACAGAAGAGAGTATAAGAGAGACAAGTAAACCACCTAGAGTTTCCTTGTGGTCCCCAAGTGCCTTTAATGTTTCTGTGATCTAGCAGCACCCACCATGGCCATGTTTCGTATCTATTTGAAAGGCATCTGTATGCACCATTCATATGTCAACCTGATAGGGATCCTGATAAACCTCCCTGTTCCACATCTGTCTGAATACTTGACATCCACAATGCAGTGTTGTCTAAGGCATCTATCTGCTGTTTCATTTAACCAGAATTTGTTTGCTCACCAAATACAGGAAGTTACTCCTAGGACTAACAGCATCCTTTTGCTGTCTACAGGACACCTACGTTAGACACAGGGCCACAAATAGAATGAAAAGAAAATGACAGAGAAAAATATTCCATGCAACCAGTAAACAAAAAGAGAGCAAGGGTAGTCTTACTGATATCACATAAAGAGGACTTAAATTAAAATCTCTTACAGATGACGAAGAAGACTATTACAGAACAATAAAAGGGTCCATGCAACATGAAGACACAATTATGAATATATACACCGTCAACAGCAATGCACTGTAATATCTGAATGAAAACCTGACTGACACAAAGGAGAAATATACAACTCCACAACAGTACTAAGGGACTTCAAAATACCACCTGCACTTACAGAAAGAACATCTAAAAAAAAAAAAATCACTAAAGACGTAGACAACTTAAATAAACCATATGCCAATTGGACCTAATGGGTACACACTGAACACTCCACCCAACATCAGAGCTGCACATATTCTTCTCCTGCATATATGGATCAGTCTCCAGAATACACCATATGTTAGGTCACAAAACAGGTCTCAACGAATTGGAAAAGATAGAACTCATGCAAAGCATATTATCAGACCATAGCTGTATGAAACTAGAGATCAACAAGAGGACACGTGAGGAAAAAACATGTACATGGAAAACAAATAATATACTACTAAATATTATTGTGTCACACAAGAAATCAAAAGTGTAATTTGAAAATTTCTAGAGGCAGGTATCTCATTGGCAAAGAAGAAGCACAAATTTCCCTATTTGCAGATGATATCATTGTATTCATAGAGAATCCTAAAGAATCCATAAGTAAACTACTTGAACTAATAAAAGACTTCAGCAAAGTATCAGGATACAAGGTACACGGGTAAATCAGTAGGATTCCCTTATACCAACAAAAAGATGATTAAAGAGGAAATCTCCACATCAATACCATTTATTATAGCCCCCAAGATTAAAAATAACCTAGGAATAAATCTAACTAGAGAAATAAGAGACCTATACAAAGAGAACTACAAGACCTTACTGCAAGAAACTGAAAGAGACCTTCATATATGGAGAAACCTACCCTGCTCACGGATAGGAAGACTTAACTTTGTGGAAATATCTGCTTTACCTAAAGCAATCTACAGATACAATGTAATCCCAATACAAATTCCAGTGACATTTTTTAACCAGATGGAGAAACAAATCACCAACTTTCTTTGGAAAGGGAAGAAACCCCAGATAAGCAAAGCACTACTGAAGAAAAGGAACACACTGGGAGACCTCTCATTACCCAACTTTAGAATCTATTACACTGCCACAGTAGTCAAAACAACGTGGTACTGGTATAAAAAGAGACATATAGACCAATAGAATAGAGTTGAGACCCCAGAGATGCCACCATCCTCCTGTGAACAGTTGATATTCAACAAAGGCCCTAAGATTTTGAACTGGGGTAAATACAGTCTCTTGAACAAATGGTGCTGGCAAAATCGGATATCCATCTGCAAAAAACTGAAACAAGATCTGTATCTCACATCTTACACAAAAACCAACTCAAATTGGATAAGAGATCTAAATATCAAACTTAAAGGGATAAAGGTCATGCAAGAAAAAATAGGATCAACAACGCAAATTTTTACACACAACTTAGACAGACTTCAAAATCTGACAAACAAAGCATGGTCAACAGAAGAGAAAATAGACAAATGGGAACTACTAAGAATGAAACATTTTTGCTCATCCAAAGACTTTATCAAAAGAATTAAAAGACCACCTACAGAACGGGAAAAAATTTTGGGCAGCTACATGTCTGACTGATGTCTAATCTTCATAATCTACAAGGTACTGAAAAATATCAACAGAAAAGGATACATAACCCAATTAAACACTGGGTAAAGGAGATGGACAGATACTTCTTTAAAGAGGATACCCAGGCAGCCAAACGACACATGCAGAAATGCTCACGATCATTACTTATTAAAGAAATCCAAATCAGAACTACACCTCAACAAGTTTGGCCATGATCCAAATAACACAAAACAACAAATGCTGGAGAGGCTGTGGAGAAATTGGCACTCTCCTACACTACTGGTAGGATGCAAAATGGTACAACCTCTTTGGAAAGCAATTTGGCGCTTCCTTAAAAAGCTAGAAATAGACATAACATTTGACCCAGTAATCCCACTGTTTAGAATACATCCAACAGAATCAAGGGAAGTCACATGAACAGATACTTGCACATGAATGTTTATTGCACTACAGTCCACAATTGCAAATCAACCCAGATGCCCAACAGACGAAAGGATAAACGTATATATAGATATATATATATATATAACTCAATGGAGCATTACACAATGATAAAGAGCAAAGATGATTTTAGGAAGCATCTCATAATCTGGTTTCAACTGGAAGACATTATGTTGAGTGAAATCAGCCAGTAGCACAAGGACAAATGAGACTGCTAGAAATTTGGCTGGGTGAAATCTGTGACAACACACATTAGAAAGAAAATCAATTTAACTGGACTTCAATATAATCTGAAAACTCTTCCAATCTTAACCCAATATTGCAAGGACAGAGTAGCAGGGGTGGGGGCCTGGGGACCATGCTCTCAGGAGACATCAAGGCCAATTGGCATAACTAGCCTATTGCTAAGAGAGTCTTCTGCACCCCATGTGGGTGTATGGTATCTGGGGTTTTAAAAGCTAGCAAGCTGACATTCAAGAAATGCTAAATAGTCCCAACTCAGATGGAACAGATAATCACCAAGGAATAAAACTACATAAGGGAAAAAGAGTCCAGAAGACAGAAGGGCCCACGTCAATGGGTGACTATATCAACATGTGACCAGAAGAACCTGATGGTGCCTGGCCACCACCAATGACAGCCATGATGGGGCTCACAATGTTAAGTACCACTGACAACACAAGGAAAAAAGGGGTGCACCCTCAGAACTCCACTAAAAGACAGCAATTGATGGTTGAAGGTCTGAGAGTTCCCCTGGGAGTGTAAACCCTAGACGTGAGTCTGCCCCAGTCACAGATCATTACTGAACTCTACTCTTCAGATAGGAATGAAATGACTCGGCGACACAGAGTGACCATATCATGTATGCACTTGATGGTTCAACGCATCTATAGGATGTCATCCTACAGGCCTCGTACTAGAGGGGGTTGGAGAGGGTGGAGAAGAGGGAACACGGGATTGTTAAGAGGATATGACATGTATAGAGTGGAAAGGAGGAATGTGCTGTCACCAGGCAAGGGGAGCAGAGACAGCTGCAGATAGGCAGGCATGCAAATTTGAACTGGATTGTAAACTTTCACACAGTCACAATAAAAAAAAAAAATTCTAGAAACAAATGAAAATAAAAACAAAACATATCGAAAACGTTGGGACACAGCATAAAACAGCACTCAGAGTGAAATTCATACCAACCAATGCCTACATTAAAAAAGAAGAAAAGTCAAAAGCCACTAACTTAAGCTGACAACTGGAACAAATAGAAAAGGAAGAGAAAAGGAAGCCAAAAGCAACCAGAAAAAAAAAGGGGGGGGCGGAAATAAATGAATTAGAAACAACAGCAACAACAAAAACACACTGAAAGTATTAACAAAACCCAAAGTTAGTTCTTTGAGACAATCAACAAAAAAGACAAACCACCGGCTACACTGGCAAAGAAAAATATCCAGAGGAAGCAAACAAACAAATTATGAAATGAAATTGGTGACATTATAACTGATCAGAGACAAAGATAATCATAACCAGTTATCTTGAAAAGTTATATTCTAACCATTTTGAAAACCTAGAGGAAACAAATTCCTAGAAACACACTGCTATACAAATTATCACAGAGCTAGAAAATTTAAAGGGATCCATCACAAAAGACATTGAAGATAGCATCAAAAGTAAAAATGAGAAAACAAATAACCTAGAGAATTCTACCAGGTTTCAGAAAATAGTCAACACCAATCCTCCTCAATCTCTTCAAAACCATAAAAGAGGAAGAATCTCTACCAAATTCCTTCTATGAAGGCGGCATAAGTGAAACCACACAAAAAAACATTATCAAAAAAGAAAACTACAGACCATATCATGAACCTCGATGTAAAAACTTTTAGCTAAATTCTAGCAAGCAGGCTACAGCAACACTTCAAGAAAATTGCACACCATGATCCAGTGGGTTACACACCAGAAAATCCATCAACTCCAAAGTAGAAATCAAGACAATATTCTTTAGTCATCTAGCATGACTGTGACAGACAGAAATGCCACAAGTGGATAACTTGAACAAAGAGAAATTTGTTTTCTCACAGTCTACAGAACTAGAACTCCAAATTCAGAGTGCCAGCTCTAGGGGGAGGCTTTGTCTCTTCGTCAGCTCTGGGGGAAGGTCCTCAATCTTCTCCTGGTCTAGGAGGTGCTCAGCGCAGGAAACATAAGTTCAAAGCATATGCACTCTCCTGGCTGTCCTTGCTTGATGATGATTAGGACCATTGCTTGTCTCTTCTATCTCAAAAGAAATTCATTTCAGACAAAACCTATCTTCGTAACTGCATCTAATCCTGCATCACTGACATCACGTAGGTAAGATTAACAATGCACAGGAAAATCGCCTCAGAGGACAAAATGGTGGACAATCACAGAATACTGGGAAACACAGCCTAGCCAAGTTGATACACATTTTTGGATCATCCAGTTAGGTCCACAACAAATTGCATTTACAGTCACTGCCAAATAACAAAAATACCTAGGAATTAAACTAACCAAGGATATAAGGGACTTACACAATGAGAATGACAAACATTACTGCAAGAGTCTAAGAGACCTACGAAAAAATGAAAGACATCCCATGCTTATGGATAAGAAAGCTTAATATACTGAAAATGAAAAATATTACCTAAAGCAATTTACACATTCAGTGCAATCCCAACACCATGTCTTTACCAACACAGAGAAACTAATCCCCAACTTTATATGGAAAGGACAGAAACTTCAGTAGCTAAAACAATGTTGAAGAAAAAGAAGAAAGAAGGAGGCGCCATACTCTCTGATATCAAAACATACTGTAAGGCCACTGTAACCAAAATAGCCTGCTACTGATTCAACAACAGACACATTGATTAGCAGAAGTGAAATAAGAACTCAGAAGTAAACCCAAATATCTATGAACATCTGATTACTGACAAAATGTCACAGCCCAAAGAGAGTGGGGCAAAAAATAATCCCTTTCATGAATGGTACTGGCAAAACAAGATACCCACCTGCAGAAAACTGAAAGAAAATCCAGTACTCTCACCAAACACACACATGCACATGCACGTAAAACAAACTCAGGATGCCTCAAAGGCCTCAGCGTCAAGCTTAAAACCTCAAAATTCCTGGTGGAAAACTGTGGGACCTACGCTTCTGTGAAAATAAGATAACAAGCATTACAACAAATGCATGATAATAATTATAAACTTGTGATCATCAAAAGACGTGATCAAAAACTAGAAAGAGAATCTTCGGACTGGGAACATTTTTTCCAGAAAAGACATGTCAGATAAGGATCTAATCTCCAAAATTTATAAAAAATATCAACAACTAAACAACACACACACACACACACACACAAAAACCAACTATAAACTGACATAAGACATAAACAGAACTTTCACCCAGGAAGACATCCAAAACAAACACATTAAAAGATGCTCATGGTCATTAGTCATTACAGAGGGACAAAGGGAAACTACAGTGAGATGCCATCTCACACCAAATAAAACAGCAGTGATTAAAAAAACAGAACTCATGAATGCCGGAGAGGATGTGGGGAGATCGGAGCCCTTATTAATTACTGATAACACTGTATAGCAATATGACCACGGTGGAAAATGGTTTGGTGCCTCGTCAAAATCAAAAATAAACAGTAATAGAGGTACCTTAGGTGATTCAGCAGTCCCGCTGCTAGGGTTATGAGGATTGCCAACTAAGTTCACAAAATCATCCTAAATGAAGCGCTACATACCTCGTTGCTAAATATCACTATGGCCACCTTTGAAGCACTCCCCTTGGGAAGCTATGCACCAACACCAGTGCCTGGTCCACCCTTCAAAGTAATTCTGGAACTCCTTTTATGGGATGCCCATCAGAGTTGTCATCATATCAACTTTGATGTTTGGAGTGTCATCAAAATATCTTTCTTTCACTATTTCCTTTATCTTCAGGTCAAGACACAAACTGCTTGGGGCCAGATCAAGTGAGTGGGGAGGGTGTTCCAACAGTCATTTGTTCACTGACTAAAACCTCCCTCACAGACAACTATACAGTTAAGTTTGTGGACTTGCCACCATGCCACCACATGCAGTAGCCATGCCCAGAAAGACTTCCAAAATTGCTTTGAAGGGTGGACTGAGTGCTGGTGTTGGTGCATAACTTCCCAAGGTGAGTACTTCAAAAAAATGACCATACTGATACTGAGCAACGAGATCCGTAGCAATTAGAACAATTAAGCTCTCTGACTTGCTTGTCAAACCTCATATACCCTCAGAGACCTAACACGACTGATGACGACCAGACATTGCACCCCTATGTTCAGGCAGAAGAATGGAAACAACTGAAGTGCCCGTCAGTGGGTGAATGGAAAAGCAAATTTGGTATTTACATACAATGGAACACCCAGCCCTAAAGAAGAAGGATAAACCCTTCAAGTGCATTATAACAGGGATAGACCCGGAGGGCATAATGCTAACTGAAATAAATCAGTCATATAAGGACAAATATTGTTGGATCCTTCTTTTACTTGAAGACAAGAACAGATAAATATTGAGAGACCAGTATTCACTGGTGGTTACCAGGAAGAAAGGGGGGAGGGATGACGCACATTAGACTTGTGACTTCTGGTGACAGAGAATGTAGCTCCAGTCTGGAAATAGTGAGCTCAGCACAACCACAGTAAGAAGGCGTGCCTGAGCACAAACAGAAGTGAAGAGGAAATTAGTTAAGCCCAACTGCCCTTGAGTTGCCCTGCCCCGCTCTGAACCAGACCAGTAAGATCTCCCCACCTGACCCTCCGCATACCCCAGCCACTCCATCCCTGCCTCCTGACCCTCGCTTCTCCCAGCCACTTCATCCCTACCTGCAGCCAACCCCATAAAACACCCAAACCCCTGACACATGGGGCCAGCACTTTGGAGAGCATTAACCCCCGCTGGCCCGCCAGCATAATAAACTGCTGCTGCTTCTCTGACCTGGTGGTGTCGGCTCATTTTTCCACATCGGAAGAGTGTCAACACAATTAAAGGGAACGCTGACCAAATGCGGCAAATGTAGCTAATGTCAGGGAACAGTTGACATGAAAACTTGGAAAACAAATTCATTAGGGGATACATAGTTTTACAATGACAATAAAACAACTAAAAGTCCTTATTTGGTCACACGGATGCACGTTGTTGTCGAGTGCTGTAAAGTGAATTCCAACTCACAGCAAACCTGTGTACAGCGGAACTAAACACTTCCTGGTCTGGTGCCATCCTCCCAGTCGTCGTTTATGCTGGAGCCCGTTGTTGCAGCCACTGTGCCAGTCTCTCTTGCTGAGGGTCATCCTCTTTTTTGCTGACCCTCTATTTTGCCAAGCATCCCTCCCTTCTCCAGGGATTGATCCCCACTGATAACCTGTCTCAAGTATGGGAGACATAGTCTTGTCATCTTTCTTCTAAAGAGCATTTTAGCTGTACTTGTTCCAAGAGAAATCTGTTTGTTCTTTTGGCCGTCTGTGATATAGTCAGTATTCTCCAATGCCACAATTCAAAGGCATCAGTTCTTCTTCAGTCTTCCTTATTCATTTCCACATGCTTGGGTCAGACGCACCTTAGTATTCAAGCAGGGGGACATCTTGGCTTTCAGTCCATTAAAGAGGTCTTGATAGGGTCCATAGCTGTAGAAAACTTCTTAACTAGCTCCTTTCTTAATTCTTGACTGGCCGCTCCCCGAATGCTGGCACATAAAGAATATAGAAACCTCCCTTCTGGCTGGTAGTCAAAAAGATTTTTGAGTTTGTTTCCACAAGCTGTTCTTGACCCATAGCCAGACTGATCAACGCCAATTTGCAGCCCACTGTCTCTGAGAAAAGCTAACAGCCTGTAGACATCAAGGACAACTCACCTCGAGGCAAAGAAGTAGAGTCTTCTCCAACCTCCCTCCCTTCCTGGGAACACTTGGATACCTGCACCCCTGGCCTATCCCTTCTCCTCCTTAAAGTGTTCTGTAATACTAACCAGTCTGGCCTGAGATATGGAGATGGTTTTTAGGGTGCTAACCCATCATCTTCTCAGGTTGTCGGCTATCTGAATAAAGCACTTTCAAAGCTGCAATCTGTGTCTCTGCATAAACGGACTAGCAGTGACAGGCTTCCCAAGTCTCCAGCCAGGATATTTCTAGTGACAGTCTTTTGCAGCAGATTTTTCCAATATAATACATCTTTTCATTTCTTGACTGCTGTATCCATGAGTATTTGTTGCGGATCCAAGTAAAATGAAATTCTTGACAACCTGAATTTTTTTCTGCTTATCATGCTGCTCTTTATTGGTTTAGAAATAACCAAATTGGTTAATTTAATGATATTTTACTAATAAGAATTATAACTTACTAAAGTCTACAGAAATGAGTTAAATTATGGCATATAAAGGCAGTGGAAATAATGTAAAGCCCCTCTGAAAAACTGTGGCAGATCTATAGGCACTGACATACAGTGGTATATGCAAGCTTCGTCGCTAGGTGAGTAAAGCGTGGTGTAAAACCCTCCGTGTGGTGGTCACTAGTGGTGGTTTTCTGCAATAAAAGCTGAATAGGCAAAAATACAGAAGAGAATGTCAATTTTGTCTTTGTTTTATCCCATGTACATTAATTACTTTTTTATTAAAAAAATTCACAGACTCAGAATACAGTTGCACACACATCAGCCAGATTGATATTTCCCATAGTGGAGAGACAGACCTAACTAGTAACCATTGAACGTGTATCTATCTTTTAGCTTTACTGACCAGTGCCTTACATCACAGCCTGCTAACTCTGAATCTGAAGTTTGTTTCACTAGAAGCCTGATAGGATCATTGTCCTCTCCGCACTAGTCCTAACAAGAGCTTGCTCTCCAGATAACCTTGCAAACCTCCTTCCTGGCAGGAGTAGTGATCCATGAATCCCGTAGTAAATTACCACTCCACGGTACTGGGGTCCTAGGCCTGGCCTGAGAGTCTAGAGCTCCAGCAAGGTCCACCCTCAGGAAATAAAAGGCATCTCCCCCGGAGCTTGCTGAATGAAGGCATTGTTAGAGATTTTTTGGGTGCAGTGACTTTCGCTTAATCGAAAGTATGCAGAGGAAAAACCAGAGACAAGAGGAGAAAGAACAGGAAAAGTTTATTTGCATCCCGGGCAGCTTTACAGGGCTCCCAGGAGGGAGCCTGCAAAACCGCGTGCTGGCTCGGGGGTTTATAAAGGGAACGGACGGACCTTAGTGAGGACAGTGCTGCAAACAGGGCCCGTGACGATGAGAATGTTATCTGTGGCAAGCAGCTTATGGGGTTGTGGACAATGAAAGTTTCTTCATTAACATCAGGGGGTCTCATTTCAGTGGAGTTGAGCCTATGGGAAAGGAGTGATAGCTGTTAGGGCCCCGGGCAGCTCCCCTCATTTGAATGGAATTTCAGGAGTAGCTGGCAGATAAAACGTTTTGACTCAGGCGGTGCCACTCCGGGAATGGTAGGGGAGGGGGCTTGGGTTTCAGCCTAACAGGCATTGCTTCTCTGGTTCTTTTGGATATTAAGAGGTAAAGATTCCAGCAGATGGGGAACAGGGAAACGCATCAGGTCCTTGTCATCACTGTAAACGTACAATGAGTGCAGACACTAGACATGTGGACCTGGGCTGCAATTAAAGCCACCCGAACAGAACAACATCAGAGAGACTCTAAGGGCAGCAGACAACCCTTTGGCACCATCCGCAGAACAAACACACACCTTCTCTAACCAGACCGCTCACCTCGGAGCCTTCTCCTAGCAGACATAAATACCACCTGAGTCTGCTCACTCGGCAGCCCTCAGGCTCCTGTCCAGCCCCAGAGGACACCGACCTCCAGGTGACCACAGCCATGAGGACCCCGGCCCTGCTCGCTGTCCTTCTCCTGCTGGCCCTCCAGGCCCGGGCCGAGCCACTCAGAGAAACGGATGATGAGGTTCCAGCCCAGGACAAGCCTGAAGCAGGGGACCAGGCCATGCAAATCTCATTTACGGGAGACGGAGGCTCAGTCCAGGACCCGTCAGGTGAGCTCGGTGTGCCATGGGGCTCCGGCTCCAGCCTGCCACACGCCAGCGGCAGAACCATCAGGGGAAGAAAGCGCCCGAGTGCCGGGCTCTTCCAGTGCAGCTCAGAACTGATAGACTGGGTTCCCTTACGGGTGCAAGTCAAACAGACACTTCAGAGAGAGAACTGACCCAGTCCTGTCAGAGGAGCTGGGTAACCCTGGAGGCTAAACACGAAGAGGTGGGGGCAGGGGGCACCCCGGGGGCGAGGCACGTAGTCTAGGCTGCGGGGGTAAAGTGTCAGTGACGGACTGGGATGAGGGAGCTGTGATCCCGCATGACCCACACAGAGCCATTTATGGTACAATGCAAGTCCTGACCACCCTAATGAGACAGACATTGGGTCTGTGACAAACACTTGGCTTCCCAGACTGTCTCCTTTACTCGGGCTCCGCCTCCCCTTTCGTCCCAGCTCGCTCTGCCTGAAGGTCCTCTTCTCTCCTCAGACCTTCAGACGCAAACCATCTGCTACTGAAGTGTCGAAAGCTGTGTTTACCCTGAGCTTAGTGTTAATGTCTGTGATAACAGAGACGGTCTCTAATCCTGTGCAGTCGACACTGGCTGTTTTATGGTTATTCCTGTTGATCCCGCTGAGGGCGATTGCTGCCTCGGGTCCAAGTTTAGCCACATGACACACCCACCCAAGGCAGCACTTACCTGCTCCAGGAGCCTCTACTTTCCGCTTACTCACACACAGCACGCAGTGCCTGATGATTTCTGTTTCTCCAGGCCGATCACGAATCCTTGTCTGTTTCTGCCGAAGCCGCTCTTGTTCTTCCAGACAACGTCTCCTGGGGACCTGCAGAAAGAATGGTCGCCTCTACTTATTTTGCTGTAGCTGAGCTTCCAAAGCAGGACAAAAGAGTTCATAATTTCTTTTGAAGATCTAAGAAAATTCTTATTATTTTTGGCAACTTGTCCTTAAGTTTTGGTCCTTATCCCAAATAAAATCATCACAGCAAGTTCTCTATCTGTGTGCTTCTTGGGTGCTTGATGTGTCTGTGAATCTGAACTGGTTAGAATACACCTCTGCTTCTCAGGGATAGCCACCACCATCTCTCTAAAGTGCTGGCATATTCCTGTTCAACAGGCCAGGATCTAATCTTTATGACCTGTGGATTCACCAGAGTGACTGAAACAACTTTAATTAAGATTCCGATGGGCTGCAAACAAAGATAACAATAAGCAGAACAAAAATCATAGGACTGCAATAATCCAAAGAGCACAAAACAACAAATATCAGAGAGACTGTGAAGAGATTGGAACTCTCCTACACTGCTGGGAATGCAAAATGGTACAACCTCTTTAGAAAGAAATTTGAAGTTTTCTTAAAAAGCTAGAAGTAGAAATAGCATATGATCCAGCAATCCCACTGCTTGGAACATATCCTACAGAAATAAAGGCTGTCACATGAACAGATACATGCAAGTGAATGTTCACTGCGCACAGTCCACAATAACAAAAAGGTACCCATCAATAGATGAATAGATAAACTATGGTACGCATATACAGTGGAGCACTATGCAATGATAAAGAACAATGATGATTTTAGGAAGCATCTCATAACCTGGCATCAACTAGAAGACACTATGCTGAGTGAAACCAGTCATCTGCAAAAGGACAAGTATTGTATGAAACCACTATTATAAGGACTTATAAAAGGACTCAGGTACAGAAGAAAAGATTCTGACAACTACAAGAGTAGGGAGAGAGGGACACAGTTGTTCACAGATTAGACAGTTGACAGGAATTCAGTTAGGTGAAGGGTACGACAGCACTCAGCAGAAGGCAGGTCAGCATAACTGGACTACAACATAAACAGAAAAGGTTTTCTAAATTCAACCCAACATTTCAAAAGATAGAATAGCAGGGACAGGGGTCTGGAGACCATGTTTTCAGGGGACACCATGGTCAACAGTCGTAACTAGCCTCTGACTAAGAGAGCCTTCTGTTCTCCATATCAGTGAGTGGTATCTGGGGTCTTAAAAGCCAGCAAGCTGTCATCTGAGGAACCTCAATTTGTCCCAATCCACCTGGAACAGATGATGACCAAGAACATCAAAGACATGAGGAAAGAGGAACCCACCCAGGAGACAGAAGGATCCATATGACTGAGAGGCTGCATCAGCAGGAGACCCGAAGAACCAGAGGGTGCCTAGCCAGCACCAAAGACAGCTTTTATAGGGGATACAATGTAGACTCCCTGATGTAGCATAAGAAAAAGATACGTGCACTTGAAGAACTCTACTAAAAGGCCAGAACTGATGGTCCAACCACCTGGATGGTCCCCTGGGAATAGGGCCCCTAGGCTTCCTACTCCCCCAGCCCTGAAACCAGTAATGAGTTCAACACTTCAGACAAAGAGTGGACTGGACTCCGGGACACAGAGTGAGCCTGTGGTGTGTGTACTTTAGGGTTTTATACATTTATAACAGACTGCCCTACAGGTTTCTTTCCACAGGGGAGAGGAGAGGGAGAAGAAGAGAGGACAGGTGCTCACTGGGAGGGTAGAGGAAGTAAAGAGTGAAAATGAGGAGTGTGCTGTTACCTGGTGGGGAGAGCAGACAGAGACGTCAGAGACTGGTGTGAAAACCTGACTTGGAGCCGTCACTTAGTCGTAATATATATCTTTTTTAAGTCATCAAACCACTACACTGTTATATACTCTTTATTTTTTATAGAGCCACATGTAGTAAGAGTCAGCTTTTACGCACAAAAAGTCGGTTTCATACAGACCAGAGTGCACCCACAACTTCTGAAACGCATTTTCTGATGTGCATTCTCCTGAGTTGTCCTAAAGTTGCTGAGAATCCCACATTGTCAATATAGTAGATGCTTGAATGGGCAACCAGGGAAAAACAAAATGAGAAAATGCAGCTGTCCAAACAAAGATGCCTCTGTTGGTGCCGCAGAGTGCCACGTCCTAACATACAAAGCATTGTTCCCATCAGCGAGTCAAGGCAGGATAAAACATAGCAACGGCAGTGTCTTCTTAGGATAAAGAGACGGCCACAGCCTCTCCTCAGCACTCTGTCTTCGATGGCTTTTCACCTCCACAAACACATCGCACTGGAGGACTACCTCCTTCACACACTTTCCTTCCTAGGCCCTGCACACAGAGATCATGCTGACAGCCTGCACACAGCATCTCTCGGGGGACTGTGTTTGATGCCAAGGTCTCTGCGGGGCATAACACGATTCCTGTCTTGAGTCACCTCTCCTTCCCCAAATTTCTCACTCATAGTGAACACTCGTCTACTGTGTCCCTCAGACCTGATCACGACACTCTGGTGAAGACTCTAACATAAGCCCCAGACTCCCTTCCACACCTCTGGATCTTGTAGTTCCAGTACATAAATCCCGTTATACGTATTTGGAAGCAGAACATGTCAGCTCAAGCAACAGTTCTTACTAAGGGGGTCACTGGTTGGGTGTCCCAGAAAGTCCTGCATCGACAGACGAACTGCACTCAGGACAGTTAACAAAGAAAGGGAGAGGGTTCCAGTGTGATGGTTCACCCATAACACTCTTCTTGGTGAAAACAACCTAAATGGGCACAGACAGTGGTGTGACCACCGCTACCACCACCAATAAATGTTAACAGTCCGAGAGGGTTCCCTATTTTTACTCCATTTTGATGTAGAGGTTGGTCACAGCTGAGCGTGCCTGCCTGTGAAGGTCAGTGCAACGGACCAGGAACCACACTGAGGCACCCCATGACCAGGCAAATCCCAACCTGCCTCTCAGAGAGGCATCGTGAGACCTCTGGGTCAGGAACAGAAACAACCCCCACCTCCTCCCTACATAGCAACGGTGACAGTCAGGTGAGGAACGGGACTTGGTAAAGATGTGCTGAGCAGGCAGCTTTCTTCATGTTCGTGGAACTGCTATTGATTTGAAGATTTCCAGTCTTACAACAATCACCACAGACTGCTTCTAAATTATCACTTGGAGAAGGGCATGGGCACTTACATCCCAGGGCACTGGCACTTGCTGTTCACCTGCCGGGGATGTTCCTTTACCCAGAAAGCCACATTCCTTGCTCCCGAAGTACCATATGGTCTTTACAAAACTTCCACCTTTTCAGCAAGGTATTTTTCCTCCAGCATGTTATTTTCTTTATAGAGCTGAACATCAGCCCACAGTCTTTTCATTTTACTCTTGTACTTTGCACAACATTTCCCTCCCTTGACTAGAATGTAAGTTTCATGGTTTGTTCATTTTTAAGCTCGGTGCCTAGATAACTCTCTAACATGTAGTAGGTGACCGATAAAGTATTTCGATTACATTAGGGATTTTCCTGTAACTCTATATGCAAACGAAACTCACTGCCGTTGAGTGGCTCCAACTCTTAGGAGCCTATAACAGAGTTGAACTTCCTGTAGAGTTTCTAGGGGGTGCCTAGTGGATATGAACGGCCAACTTTCTTGTTAGCAGCCATGGCACTTAACCACTATGCTACCAGGGCTTCTGAACACCATTCAACACATAAAATGCTGGTGGGGATGCTGTGGATAAATATGGTCACTAGAAAGTGCAAGTCTTACAAAGACAGGTCTTTTAAATATAATACTTCATTTTTGCAGAAAAGTAAAAGGGACAGATAACAGAAATCACTCCACTTAAAATTTTAGAGTCATCTGGTGGGCAGGACAGCGCATGGGAAAGACCATAACAAAGACTGAGAACCTCACCATCAGTGTCACTCTGTGGACTCTGAGGACAAGGTGACAGGATCACTGCCTTCATAGAGACATGGAGCAGAATCCCCAGGACCTGAGACTTTCCATCTCTCCAGCCCTGAGTGGCAGTTCAAAGATAACCACAGCGCTGGGAGTGAGAATGGCCAAGGGGCCCTACTTTCTGTGCCCTGTAACCCCAAGTGGCATGAAAACTGTTACAAAGCATCCAGTGTTTACTGAATTGTTTAAACTACTCTTGGTGCTGTGTATAAAGACCATCACCTGCGCTCAGTCACGCTCTGCTCCTGCTCTTCCTCGGACTGCAGCACTGCCCCCACACTTTGGCGGGGCCCTGATTCCTGTAGATCCTTGCTCAGTTGTGATCTTCCCAATGAGGCCACCATGATGATCCGAGTGGAAATAGCACTCAACACAGGCCCAATCCACTTGGCATTCCTGATCTTCCTTCAATGCTTCATTCTTGTTTGCTTTTATGCAAAATGGTCATCTTCTTCACAGCATCAGTGCTCATAACACAGTTGCTTACTCACTAAACTCCAGCTCTAAAGTTGAGTGCTTGCTACTTTCCACAGCTTGATTCCAGCAAGGCTATGCACCTGAGAATCCTACGGGGGCAGACACAGGCAGTAGCAAAGAGAGCTACCAGTGTTGATACTCGGGGGATCCCGGAACAGAGGGTAAGGATGCTGTTGTCACTACCGTGTCAGAGACTAAAGCTCTGTTCAAGTTCTTCAGATGACAGAGAAAAATGCCAGTGCTGTGAGGGGCTGTCAGGCATTCTTTAACTATGCACTAGTACTTACACCAGTCACAACAACAAAGGACTGTATAGGAAAAAAAAATGTGTCAGTAGCTGTTCAAGTCCACGTAGCCCCACTCACATCAGACAGAATGGATGCTGGCTTAAGAAAAGCACCCCAACAACAACCTCCTGAACTAGTAGTACAGGGCACTATTGTTGGGAGAAGAGTAGAAGCAGCACTGGACGCCAGGGACACATGGATTTTCCCATGCTTTGGCTAGGACTCTGTGCTCCATCTGTCCTACCATCATGTTTTCAGTGACTGTAACACAAGCACCCCCGTAGAGCCTCTATCAGTGGCCCCATTTAATACTACATGTGTGGTGGGGTGGGGTGACAATGAGCCCCTCCTAGGTCTCCCATTTCATCATTCACATGCAATACCATGCAGGAAAGGGTACTGGATAAGAACGTGGGTTCTGGACCAGTCAGCTCAGGTCTGATGCTGAGCTTCCTAGTTACATGGCCCTGGGCAGCATACCAACCCTCTTGATTCTAAATTTTGTTATTGTTCATGTTAGGGTGCTCTGGGACTGATTCTGACTCATAGTGACCCTACACACAACAGAATGAAACACTGCCCAGCCCTCCACCATCCCCACAAACACTGTTATGCTTGAGCCCATTGTTGCAGCCACTGTGTCCATCCATCTTTTTGAGGGTCTTCCTCTTTCTCACTGACCCTGCACTTTACTAAGCATGAGTTCTTCTCCAGGGACTGATCCCTCCTGATAACATGTCCAAAGGATGGGAGACATAGTCTCACCGTCTTTGCTTCTTAAGAGGATTCTGGTTGTACTTCTTTCAATACACATTTGTTTGTTGCTTTGGCCGTCTATGGTCTATACAATATCCTCAGTCTACGGTCTACACAATATCCTCAGTTTTAACAACTATAAATGGATGTTAATTGAATTACATGCCTGGGAGTATCACTACATAGATACACAAATAACTTATGAAAGTCTCTGGTGCATGTAAGTGTTACTCTTGCTATGTGAGTTACAATGCTTTCAGAGTATTTAACTAAAGGTCACTTCAGCTACATGATTTGCAGGAACTTGGGATTTCTGTGATTGAGTCACTTGTTTCAGTAGTTCAGCAATGGCCTCCAGCATCAGGCACCCCACCCCTTCCTCTCTAACATCCCTGGCCTGGCAAATCTCAGCTCCGTGGCAGCTACACAACTTCCATGGATGAATACTCACATGTCTGTCTGCCTACAAGTCAGGAAGGAAAAAAGTGCTTATCTATCACATCTTTCAGAGAAATACCCAGCAGACTTCCCTTACACCTCACTGTTCAGAACCAAGTCATGTAGCCAGATGCCAGAGAGGCTGGAAATGAATACATCTGCCATGGTCAGCTTTTATCACAGGAGACAACCTCCATCACAGAGACAGAATTCCTCAGGAGGGGTTTTGGAGGGGGAGGCATGCTGCACAGCTCCTTTAAATAACTTTTCTAAGGCTGATCAAAACAAGAGCAGAACCTAGAGTCTGAGCATCTGATTCAGACACCTTCAGTTTGTAAAGGCATGCATTAAATGACAGGTTGTCACTTTAAATCATGACACAATCCCTAGGGAAGGACACTGTAACACACAAAAGGAAGAGTTGAAGTGAATGAAGACACACATTTAGGCTGATGGGGAAGAGACAGCCTTCTCAGGATTATCTTTGTCAGTTGCCATCGAGTTGCAGTTGCCATCTTTGTCAGTTGCCAACCAGTGGAGATGCCATGTACAAGAATTTGTCAGATAACTCCTATCAGCTGATCTTTCTGATAATACCAAGAGAAACTGGAGAAGGATGGAGCAAGATAGCGGAGTGGATGCCCCCATTGTTTCCCAGAAAGTATTCCACTGAACAACAAATCAAAACAAGCACAAATGGAGATCTAAGAACTCCAGATGTCAGCTGAGGTGTTGGAGAGTCGGGTGAGTCTAGAGGCCTGGGAAATAAGGAACGGGACATCTCAGAAGCTAGAAGAACTTAACTGCTCACATCTAGAGCTCTGGTGCTTTGCAGCCACTTGGGGGTGAGGCTCGCAATACCCCAAACAGGGAGCACAGAGAAGCAGCTAATCTGGGGGAATCTGTAATGATTTTTTTCAAAGTGGCACCAATCGGCCATGGAAGTTTGCAGTCTGTGCATTCAGGAGGAGCCCAAGGGAGACAGTGGCCCTGGAAGAGAGCACTGCTGGAGGTCACTAGGATGCTGGACAGATGGCCAGGAAGTGCACAAGCAGCATGGTGAGGAGATATTTCAGTCCGGCTGGCAACAGAGAGAGACACCCACAGCATGACAGCAATGGACATCCTGTGCAGGGGGCCCATGAGGGAGACACAGGGAGCCCCCGACCTTCACCCAGGAAAGTTGCTCCCGATTGGCATCCACATCTGAGAACAGATAACCCAACCCTCCCCAGCAGGCCTGTTGAATCACAGAGATCCAGCATCCAGAGCTCCTACACCATCGCTGCAATAAACTTCAGGACAAGACTGTCCTCTAGTGGCCCTCAGGAGAAGATACCAAGCCTACTGCCTCTGGGTGCATTCTCACTCACCGAGACCCTGTGACACCGAGCGGCGCTGCCCTCTGAGGTACTCAGGGCTCTGAGTCTCTGAGGGAGTGGGCTGCCCCACCTTTGTCCTGCAGAGAGGCTGGTGGCTGCAGGACCTGGCCTTCCAGGTGCCAGACAGACCCCTGGAAGCTGGACCACCAAGGTGTCCATTCAGAAAATTTCCCAGAGGTGGGGCCAGTACAGCAAAGTAGGCATGTGGTTCATGTAGTCCCTCTTACAAGGAAGTCCTGAAAAAACAAATGAATTGACTATATATGACCATCTGGGACCCCGAACGTCAAGACACAGTTCAGGAGTTGGACTGAGCAGCAGAGAAGGGAGAGACTGTTCAGAAGCAGAAAAATCTTCCAGATTTGACCCAGCTGGCATCTTGTAGGCTGGATCAGACAGAGTGACCAAGCTGAGTAGTTGTGAATATAAGGTGGAACACTGAGAGATTGGACTGGGTGACAGGGAGGACAAAGCGGGTCCAGACACAACTACCTCAGCCAGATTTAAAACTGCACCCCTCAGAGGGACCCGCTTCAGTCAGCCAAGCAGAGCCATGGCTTGGCAGTGGGCAAACAAGCAGAGCAGCAGGGCCATGAGCATGGTGCATCTTTCTCAGTGGAGAACCTGAGCTTCAGATGGCTGCACCTACAGAACTGCAGAGGACTTTCACCTGAATATTGTAAGCTAAATGCCTGAGAACTCTTGTGGACTCACAACTTTTTCTATGTGCTGATTTCTCTACCTTTCTCCAGCACTTCTTGCACTCTTTTTTCCTTGGCACAAAGCACTAAACTCTGATGCACTAACTGGGCCAGAAGTAGGACATATTACGTGTGCGCTCTGAGGTATTCTCCCAGACTTGGAGAAGGAAACAAAGGAAGTGGAGAAAAAGTTCTACTGAATTCCCTGAGCCAGCAACCCTTCCTATCTTTCTCAGAGAGATCATAGATCTAACCATTCAGTGACAGGACATTGGAATTTTTAAGGGTGCAATAATCAGTTTAGCTCAAATGACCAAAATATGTGGACACTCAAAACCTAAATTTAAAAAGATATATATAAATTAGAACACAACAAACAAATTCCAAGAACTTGATGATAGCTCAGCATCAACAACCAATTTCTAATCATTTAAAGAAGCAGACCACCATGGCCTCAGAAAACTCTCAAAGAATTAAAAAATTTTCCAGGGGGTGGAGCCAACATAGTGAACTAGACACACATCTCCTTAATTCCCTCAGCTCCTGTTGAGGCAACACTAGAGAAACTAAACAGCCTCTAGAAGGCCCACAGGCAATAGACCATTGCCAAGCATTGAAAGAAACAGCCCACCACGGCTACAGAGCACTACCAAAATAAAGAATCAAAAACTTCTCAGATGAGGAAGGCTTTCTGAGACTATCAGAGAATGAGTACAAAAGAATTATATATAAAACCCTCCTAGGTATTAAATAAAATTCAGCGAACAAAATGAAAAATTAATCAAGCTATTCAAATTGATGGTACATCAACATTCTGAAATCCAGCAGATCAATGACACAATTACAGAATTAGACAATTCAATTCAAAGCCAAAAGAGCAGAATTGAGGGACTGGAAGTCAGACTTAGTGACCTTGAGGATAAAACAACTGATATCAGCATTTATGAAGAGAAAACAGAGAAAAGAAATAAGAAAAATGAAGAAGCATTAAGACACATGTGGGACTCTACCAAAAGGAATAATCTATAATTAAACTGGAGTTCCTGAACAGGGAGGGATGGCTGAGAACACACAGAGTATTGTTGTTGAGTCACTGACAGCAAACCTCCCTGAAATTATAAAAGAGGAGAACATGGATATCCAAGATGTTTATCAAATATCACAGAAACTAGACCCCAAAAGAAAAACACCAAGACATATTAAAACCAAGCTCAATAAAATGAAACATAAGCAGAAAATCTTAAAGGCAGTGAGACTCAAACCAAATCTAACATTCAGAGGGAAACCCTGTAGGCTTTTGTCTGACTTCTCAGCAGAAATGATGTTGGCACAGAAGCAATGAGATGACACATTTAAAGTCCTGAAGGAGAAAAACTTTCAAACACAAATTATGTATCCTGCAAAACTGTCTTACAAAGATGAAATCAAGATATTCGCAGATAAACAGAAGTTTAGAAGCTTTGTAAAAACCAAACCCAAACTACAAGAAACACTGAAAGAAGCTCTTTGCTTAGAAAAACAAAACCATTAAGTGAATATTTAAGGAGGCAATGCAGGACACGACATCTAGAAACCTACTCAGATAGGGAAGGCACAAAACTCTAATATTAAAAGAAAGGAACCAGAGATCATATCACGAAAACTATGACACCATCACATTAAAAAGAGGAATGTACTACAGTAGTTATAGTCCTTTCAGATGGAGAGGAAGTTAAAAAGATATGTAGAAGTTAAAACTGCGTTTACACTTAGAACATTAAGGGAGGTCACGGTGGCAGCCATAAAGCTCCATAACAATGCAACCTACAGAAACAAGAAACGTAATACAGGAGTCTCAAGAAACACAAAACCAACACTGAAAAAGATGAAAAGTCAATCCATAAAGAATGGCCAGAACAGAATATTAAGACCAACATTGGAAACACCAATGCAAAAATAAACACATCGAAATGACAGCACTAAACACATACCTATTAATAATTACTCTGAATGTAAAAGGACTGAATACTTCAGTAAACAGACAGGTGACATCCTAGATCAAAAGATGTGGTCCATCTATATGTTGCTTACGAGAAACACGCTGTAGACCTAAAGATATTAACAAACTGAGAATTTGAGGATGGAGTAATATATACCAAGCTAACAATAGACAAAGAAGAGCATGTATGGCAATACTAACCTCAGATAAAATTGATTTTAATGTAAAATCCACCATTGTGGACAAGAATGGCCACCATTTGTTCCTGAAAGGTTCAAGACACAAGCAGGACTTAACAATATTAAATATTTATGCACCCGATACCAGAGTATCTAAATACATCAAAGAAACACTGACTACACTGAAAAATGAGATAGATCACTCCACAATAATAGTTAGAGACTTCAACACTTTCAGTAATAGATTAACTAGAAAAAAAACTCAGTAAAGACACAGAAGATCTTATTATGACAATTAACCAGTTAGACCTCCTTGACATATGCAGAACTTTTTATCCATCAGCAGATAAGTACACCTTCTCCAATGCATAGGGAACATTTTCCAGAATAGACCATGTGTTAGGACATGAAGCAAATCTCAGTAAAATCCAGATCATTGAATTATTGCAAAGCATCTTCTTGGAACATAAAGCCATAAAAGTCAAAGTCAATAGCAGAAGAAACATAGAAATTGGAACTCGTGTAAACTGAACCCCCCCTTTCTCAAAAAGCCCTGAGTTATAGAAGAGATCAAGGACAACATAATGAAATTTATAGATACAAATGAGAATGAAAACGTATCAGGGATACAGCCAAAGCAGTATTCAGAGGTCAGTTTATCTCTATAAATGCACACATCCAGAATGAAGAAAAGGCCCAAGCCAAAGAATTAACCCACAGAGAGCCTCAGTTCCTCTGGCCAGGCCTCTTCCCTGGTGCCCACTGGCTGGTGACGACGTTCTGGCTCATGGCACGGCACAGGGACTTCATCGACAGCTTGTTGTTTCATCAGCGCCTTAGGAGTAAGAAAACAAAACCCAAACCCATGGCTGCTGAGTCACAGCAACCCTACTGGACAGACTAGAACACTGCCTGACAGGGTCTGCAAGGGGCACCTGGTGAATCCAAACTGCACTGGCTAGTGGCTAGTGGCTCTTAATCACTGTGCCACCAGGTCACCTGATTCTGTGAGCACCCGTGCAAGTTAAATAGGGTGCACCAACTTTGCAAGATTCACGTGAACATTAAATAACACACATAAAGAACCTGGCACAAAACGAACAAAAAGTAGAGACTGCTGTTAATCTGAGAAGCTAGACAGGCAGGCAAGGATGGAGACATGAGCAGCCGTGAGGGACAAGAAAACACAGTGCCTGTCCAGGAGAGCATGGGTGGCCTGGCCACCTCTTGTGTTTGGAGGGGCGGGGTCACCTGGTGGCTGTCTAGGTTGTGAAGCTTGTATCTCATACACAGCAGACTTTTCTTTTATTCAAGAATCTCACCACCTTTTGATCAGATTTGGTGAGTGACCAGACCCCGAAGCCATTACCGGTGGGTGGATGACCAGTGCCTAGTTTCTGGACCTACAGCTCAAGGGCCAGCCTCTGCAAGGACACACCGGGGTGCTACTTCCACGTGGGAACCCTCAGATGCCTGAGAACCCCAAGAAGTGCTCTTTGGCAAACAGATCACTGGTGTTGTCTGAAAGCCTGCTGCAGGTGCCTGGACTGTCTCTGACCATGGCTTTCCCAGTCCAGTCTGCAGAACAAGGCCTCACTGAGAAGTGGCCTGGCCGAGCCCCGACCCGAATGGGAAAGCCATAGAGGCTTGTCTGGAAGGCCAGCGTTGGGGAGGCCAGCTCAGGGCCAACCCACCCATCGGTCATCTGTTTTGAACCCCCAGTGCTCCTACCGGTAACAACTTGCACAGCCTGATGTTCGGTTGGGGGAATGGGCCTCTATTGTTTTTTGTTCTAAATTTATTTATTTTGTTGTTATCATTGTTAGGAATATACACAGCAAGACACACACCAACAATTTCTACATGCACAGTTCAGTGACGTCGACTACATTTCAAGCTGTGCAACCACTGTCACTGTCCTTTTCTGAGCTGTGCCGCCCTCCTTAACCATAAACTCGTTGCCCCTTAAAAGAAAACCAAACCAACTCCTGCTGCTGAGCGGACTGGGCTCCTGTCTGACCCTTGGAGTGGCTGCTGCCAATCTGTCCCCAGACAGATAGATCTCAGGGTGCCCAAGGCGGCCCTTGGAGCTTCTGAGTGTGGGCTGGTGACACCCTGATTCCCAGGGCACCGTACCAAGTAAAAGCAGTCACAGCTGACGGCTCAGCTTCAACAGGGAAACGCATCCCCCAGACACAGCAGCAACTGTCAGAGTTATTCCTGTACTTATTTACTCGGTCTATTTGTTTATTCAATTAATGAAACATTTCTTTCCAAGGAAGCCCCTGTGGCTCCCCTGTTCTACACTGCTGGAAGCCCTGGTGGTGTAGCAGGCCAAGCGCTCTGTTTGCTAACCCAGAGGTCGGCAGTCTGAATCCACCAGGTGCTCCTTGGAAACTCTATGGGGCAGTGCTACTCTTTCCTATAGAGTTGCTGTGAGTTGGAATTGACCCAGTGGCAATGGGGTATTTTGAGGGGAGGGTTCTCACCTTGAGGTCCTGGGAATAATAACAAAAACATTAATAACAGCTAAAATTTGTGGGCTGGTTGTTCTGTACAAGATACAGTTCTAAGCTTATGTACTGTCTTATTTCACACAAAACTCAATGATATAAAACCCATTTTATAGGTGAGGAAACTGAGGCTAACAAAGTTTAAGCAGGCTGCTGAAGGTCACATAGTTAGCCAGACAGGCTGGTTATCACAGTCCCTAAGGAAGCTTTCTGAAGCCCTGTCTCATGGATTCTGATTCAGCAGGTGTGAGTGGGGCCTAGGAATCAGTGTTTTGTAAAAGCCTCCGGTGACTCTGATGACCAGTCATGTTTGAGTACTACCCATCCATGTTCAGCCCCTTTTTCAGACTGGAAACTGACCTCTGGCCACTTTTTAAATTTAAACAGAAAGTGGACCCTCTTCCCCTCATTACCGATCTGTCTGTGTGAACACAGAGAGTTTCTACCAAGTGCCGGAAAAGACAGAATGCCAGGGTGTGAGAAGGTTGTCAGCTGACTGGCAATAAAGACAGGCAACGCAAGCCACTGAGACCAGAGAAGTGACGTTATCCAAATCCCACAGGACACTACTGGCAGAAAGAGGAGTCTGTGCAGCCCAGGAAGCCAGGGTGGGAGACGGTCGTAAGCTGAGCGGCCACCACGATGCAGGCAGACTAAGCCAGCCACTGAGACAAGAGACGCGAGGCTGGCTCTGGGACCCAGCACGTGACGTCTGAGAACGGACGCAGTTATGTCTGCTCAGCTCCAAGGGAAGTTTTCAGTGTTCTCCTCACGTGAGTTGTCTAAAGTCCATCTGTTAAATTACCTGGGCACAACTTGGGAGGAGTTTTAGTAGGACAACATTAAAACTTTTATTTATTTATTTTTGGATTTCATACGTGGTATTTAAGTATATCATCTTTGAATTGTGTTCAGTTTGGTTACTTAAATTAGTAAAGAAATGTACTTTTATATTTAAAATTGGAAATTCTAAGTTAATGCACCTGCCTGGACTGCGAGTGTAAGGACCTCGACCTCAGAGAGAGGTGAGCATTCACCTGCAGAGCCTTCGTCCCCGTGCTGCCACCTGGCGGCCGCATGTCAGACTTCACTTTAAAGAAACAAACAGTTGGAAAAAATCGGAGTTGTAACAGTTTGTGATTCTAGCTTCCTGGAATTCGGCAGCATTTATGAACTCTGCAGATATTTTTAATCTGTTATAAAATTAATACCCTCTTACAATTTAAATAAATAGATGTGAGAATTGAGAATTATATAAATAAAAGTCTTCTCTCAACCCAGTCTAATTCACGATAGGTAGCCCCCGTAGCAATTTGGGCTGCACCCTGTGTTTCTTGTGCATTGAGAGTTCCGCAGGCATTTTAATGAACCCTACTGAAAACGGGGAGGCTGACCCTTTGTCAGAGGTCCCAACATTCAGATGGCCACCCTGCTTCTGGTAGGCCCCGTTGGGCACCAGAGAGGAGACATCCAGGACTAAATGGGTACAGCGGGTCAGGGAGAGTCACGCTCTTGCTGCCGCATGCGCGTGACAAAGTGTGAGAGCTCTGTCTTTGGTCCCACAGATCATGCTCGTGGAGAACACCAACCTTCTGCCTCTGGCAACTCATTTTTCTCCAGGAGGCATCATGGAGCAGCCTGTGGGGGACCGCAGCTGCCATGTCTGGGTTTCTGATTGGTAAGACCTGATGTCAGCTTGTCAGACCGCATTGTCTTGTTTCCCTACAGTGAGTTTCAAGGGTAAGGACTGCACTGACCCTACTAATGGTAGCAGCAGGACCCACACAGCAGGGCTCTGGGTGGTGAAGAGGGCTTGGTCTCAGCTGCTGGCTGCAAGGCAGAAACGTAAATCCACCCACCAGCAAGCACCATGGAAGAAAGGGCTGGCGATCTGCTTCCACGGAGACAAGGGATGGTACTCACTGCACTGGACGGTGATGCCAACACAGACCAGGGGACGGGACCTCCACCTTGGGCCTGCTTCTCTCTGCCTTGCTTGGCTGTGTCCACAATATGATGCAATGCTGAGAATGTCCTCCTTTCTCTGAACTGTCTTGTGTGAGATGTCCACACGTCATGTGAGCATCTCATGTGGGTCCTAAACCTGCTGCCGTCGAGTCAGTTTCAGCTCCTAGCAAGTCACCCATGTGACACAGTAGAATTCTCTGCAGATTTGGGGGGGCTGTGACCGCTGCAGAAGCAGGAGGTAATAGCAGGCCCGTGATTTCTAAGACGCCTGTATATGAGGTCTGGCAATGAAGTCTGCAAACTTCCTTGTTCTAAGTGCTACATGCCTCACTCCTGAATGTCACTACCATCATCTTTGAAGTAGCCCTCTTGGGAAGCTCTGCACAGATGCACTGATGCCAGTGCCCGGCCTAGTCTTCAAAGTAATTTTGGAACTCTTTCTGGAATGGCCATTGCACACAGTGGCACAGTGGCAAGTTTGCAAACTTAACTGTTTACTTGTCTGTGAGGGAGTTTTTAGACAGAAAACAAGTAACTGTATGGGAACACCCTCCCTGCTCACCTGATCTGGCCCCCAGTGGCTTTCTTCTTTACCTGAAGACAAAGGAAATATTGAAAGGAAGACATTTTGATGACATTCAGGACATCAAGGATCAAACAATGACAGTGATGGCTGTTCCAGAGAGTTCCAAAATCGCTTTGAAGGGTGCACTGGGCACTGGCATCAGTGCCTAGCTTCCCAGGGGGAGGACTTCAAAGGTGACCACGAAGATCTTCAGCAACGAGGCATGGAGCAGTTTTTCTAGGATGAGTTCATGAGCTTGGCTGGCAGACCTTGCACATGTGAATGACACAGAGAACGGTGACATGACTGGATTGCCCCCAGTGGGACCTAGCCTTGTCTAGACCTCACACACACAGTTCCCACTGGCCTAGGTTCTCTGGGCGTATTTCAAGCCAGCTTTCTGGTGGGGGAAGGAGGCTCCGTGAGACTCGGGGTGAACGACCTTTGCCCCCTGGGAAGCCTAGCGACCAGCTTTGATTTTCCAGGTCTTGGGCGGGATAGCTGTCCTGGACCACAGTGGGGTCCGCGGTCATGCCGCCTTCCCTTTCTTGTTTGTTTAACATCTTCTAACTCTGACTCAGGGTTAAGTGCCCAAATACCCTCCCTAAAATACACCTTGCTCTTGGGAGCTGCCACGCTGATTGCCAAGCCAGTGTCCTTCCAACAAGACTGTGTTTCCAGTCTCAGTAGATGACACACACGAGGCAGAAGGACAGCGTGCAGGGAGCCAGAGGCCAGCACTCAACGCCCAGGTGCTCGGCTGGCTGGAGGAGCGGAGCCCCACAGAGCCCCCTTTCCAGAAGTGCTCCCTGCACCCTCGCTCCCCAGGGTCCCTTGTGGAAGTCCTCCTTTGGAAGAACCGCACTGATCAATCACAGACATGGCAGCTCCGCTCAGGCCGTGGCTCCCCGATGTCTCTCTTACTTTCCCTGGCAGACATTTATTGAGTGCCTACTGTGTGCAAACTGTGGACACCAGGTGCAAGCCCAACAAGTCAACCTATTTTTACTCAATAGTTGTACTTAGTACTTAAGGGATCACGGGCTTAGCTCACCTCTTTTGTCTTTGCATGGCATGCTGTAAGACAAAGAAGGTGACATTTACCTCACAGGGTGACTGCAGGAACCAAAAACACCACTAAAGGTGTCTGAACAGTGCCCGTCTCAGAGTGAGTTCGGTCTGCATTGCCCTGTCCCAGCCATGCCACCAGCTGTGACCTGAGACCTACTGGCCAGCCAGCTCTCCGGGCCTCAGTCCCCTGATGCACAGAGACCTCAGGGCCTCCTTGGTTCCCATCGAGCTCTTCCCTAGCAGCCCGGTGGCACAACCGTTACACACTCAGCTGCCAACCAAAAGGCTGGCCTTTCAAGCACAACGGAGAAAAGCGGCCGCGTGGTCCGCTCCCACAAAGAGTACAGCCTCCAGAACTGGACAGGACAACTCTGCTCTGTCCTGCCTCGTGGGGGATCACTGTGCCTCAAAGTCCACTTGCAGGCCCCACACAACATCAACAACAACAGTCCCGTCCTGCTGGGACTTCCTGCCCCGGGTCATTTTCCCCTGAACCCATTCAGGCCTCCTGCTGTTTACAACCAGAGCCCGTGGAGAGGAGGCCCTTGGTGCCTGCGACAGGAAGCTGGGAGCTGTGTGGGCGGGTTCCTGCAGTGCTCTGTTAAAGAAGTTAGCACAGCAGTCATCACTTCTGGTCCAAACACACAGAACTGACAACAGCGTGATTAAGGTGTTTGTGCGCAAAGGAAGCGGTGGTGGTGGTGGAAGTTCCTGGACGCGGGGCTCGGATGGGCACATCTAACCTCGGCTTGGGTCCTGTTTTTGAGATGACTTCCTACCCACCAGCCTGTCCCCCTCTGGAATGTATCCACTGGTGTGTTGATGGTTGAATTCCGGGCATTTATTCCAGTTATTTGAAAGTAGAGTTAACTCATTGGACACACATGCACATACAGATCCAGAGGATTTGGTGGAGTCTCCCTCTGGAACGAGCCCATAGCACCAAGGGACTTACACTGCTATTACTTTTTTAGGTGCTCTGGTGGTGCAGGGACTAAGAAATGTGCTGCTCACCACCAGGCTGGGGAACCCCTCTGGGGCAGCTCTGCCGTGTCCCACAAGGTCGCTCGCAGTCCGAGTTGACTTGACAGCAATGGGCTTGGTTTCTTTAATTCCTGTGTTAAGTATAGAAGTTTTTTTCGGGTTATAGAAGCTGGGGCTACTTACATTCTCCCCAAATACCCTGTTCCAGTGCCCCCCGAGTCCTGTGTGGGTTTGCAGATCGCGTTACCCTACCTGTAGTGCCTGGAACCTGAAAATCTGCCAGCCGCAGGGAGCACAGAGAGCGTCAGGGAACCTACCCTCATCCTCCTTTTACTTTTTCAGGCAGCGTCTCACGGGGCGTTTATCGTAGCCTGCTGCACCCTGAATCCACAGACAGCTGCCCGGGCCTCATGAAGAAGTCCTGGGGCACTGCAGGTGGTGACAAGCAAGAGGAAGGACCTCCCCGGGCAGCAGCCCCAGCGGGAGAGAGGCCTGAGAGCCTGCCTGTGCCTCCCAGTGCCCAGAGTGGGGCCCACACAGGCTAGCCTGGGAAACCAGGTCACCAAGGAGGACTCTTCCCTGGGGTACCACCACTGGCTACTGGCAAAGCTTGCTTTAAAACTGGAAATGTGTCAAAGATCAGCACAGCCTTCAGAGGGGACAATCCCGGCTGCTTTGGGCCCCCTGTGTGGCAATCAGGTTAATGCTGTGATCGGCAGAGAAAGCCTTTCTTGACCCAGCCAGAATTCCCGTCATCAGCTGGAACTCCCAAGCCCTGGAGAAGGCCTCTGAGGGTCAACACATCCCTAAGGCAGAGGTCAACCTTTGGAAACTTCAAGTTACATCTTTCCTTCCAGCGATGACCACAGCAGTGCACCCCACTCAGAACCTGCCAGGCTCAGGGTGGGAAGACAGCCTGGGAGGTCCGGTGCTGTGTGAAACGACAGCCGCTGAGCTCAGGGAAGGGGTGTGGATGGGTAGTCAAGAGAAAGGGAAGGACACGGGGTTCTACACCCTGCTCTACCACCACAGAACACCAAGAAGGCAGAGTGTCTTCAGAGACGGTCTCCTCTGGGATGACACTGGGAAAGAGCAACACTGCTCAGCTGGCTTCACCTCAGCCGGTGGTTAAACACTTCCCTCTCTCCATGGCTAACATTAGCCCCATTGTAGGCACAGGCAAAGCTTCCTCTCCAGGACGGACATTCCTAGAGGGATCCCAGGAAGCTCAGAGTGTGGGGAAAGGCAGGAACCCCCAAAGGACCTAAAGCATCATGCCACAATAGGCATGTGGGTGTCATTGCCAAAGTCTAGACTGAGACTGGGGGGTGAGACCTGCCTGACCAACCCCTAAGTCTGAATCCACCCAGAAGGACCTCAACTGGAGTGAATGGTGGGAACAGGAGAGTTTCCTCATCTGACTGGAGTCGTGGCGGAGCAAGACAGTAACCAGCCAAGAGAGCAGTTTATCAGGGTTTCACCTAATTAGGAACTCTCCAGTCCAGTACCGCGTCCTCGGGAAAATCCCTTCTCTCTCTGGACCACCATCGCTTAGCTTAAAACCATCCACCATCCCCTGAACATCACACACCACTCGTGGTTGTCTTGTGTTCTCACAGTTGTGTGAGGGGTGGGGAGGAAAAGAGGCTTCCCTTCACATTGCCTTTGGTGAGTGGTATTTAGCCAACCGCTTTTCTATTTTTTGCAGTACTTCTAGGGAGCTCAAAAGATAGACCCAGAGCCCTATTCTATCTTAGGTTCTTGTTGGCTAGCTTAACCTCTCCTGTCACTAAGTGGTTATTAATGTCTCTTTGCAAAGATATATTCTAACTATAATATTTTATGAAACCTAATGGTAAAATAATACAAATTCTCTCTGAAAGTCTGAGAAACTGATGGTTATAATCATCAACATAATTTAACCTGAAAATACAAGTGTCATTCTGAGGTTCCCATGCCACCTGGCAGAGAATAAAGAGTGTTTTCTTTTTAAATACTCAGCCCCACCCCAAACGCCAGCCCGTGGTTCACTGTAGGTCCCTTCTCTCTGCTGCTGGTCTTCAGCTCCCAGTTCCTTAATTCCAAACTCAGCTCCCTCTCTGTGGGATGTGAGACGCGAACAGCAATTTAACTCATCTGGTGCCTTATTTCTGACTTCCGGCTTGAACTTGTTGCATGTGTTTACACCCTTCTGTTGGTCCTTCCTTGATAGCTGGTTAGGGGGAGACAGGCAGTCAGCACATGGAGGCCTAGGTGCTGTCTGGGAGTAGTGGTTTCTACACTCTCCCAGTACTTCTGGGCTTGGGGACAATGCCCTAAGGAGAATGTCTTGGTAGCGCAGCAGTTAAAGTGCTTGGCTGATACATGAAAGGTTAGCCACTTGAACCTACCAGTGTCTGGAGGGAAGAAGATATGGCAGTCTGCTTATGTAAAGACAGCAGCCTCAGGAACCCCACAGGGCAGCTCTACCCTGTGCTGTGGGGTTGCTGTCAGAACCCGCGAAGATGCGTGGCTCAGTGGTGGTGCAGTGGTCAAGGTTTTAGCTGCTGCTTGCAAAGTCAGCAGTTTGAACTACTCCGTGGAAGAAAGCTATGACTGTCTGCTTCTGTGAACGCTGTTGAAGCAGTTCTGCCCTGCTCTGCAGATTCCACGGCAACGAGTCTGGTTTGGAAGGAGAATGCCCAAATAACTCAGCTGGGTACATGCCAGAAGTATGTGCAAACACTTGTGCAATAATCTCTCAGCCTCAGTATTCCCAGGTCACAGCCAATCAGGGTAGAAGAGTAGAGAAGTCTTTTTGGCATGCCAGGTGAAGAAAGAGCAAAGCGGGTGTGTTAACAGGACACAGTCTTTCACAGTTATACTGAATGCTTTTCCCTCCTCCATCTCTCACCAGACTAGGAACTTGGATCTCTGCCTTGATTCCTACCCACCCCTACCCCACATTCTACCCTATTCACCTCTAAGGGGTGATGCTTACAAGCCTTCCCAGTCTCCCAACCCTTCCTTACCCCCTTGCCTTCTGCCCCAGGCTGTACTCCATGACTCTCCATGATTCCTCACTTTCTGGTGACATTTCCCTAAACTGAAATGGTGGGCTGTCATGGATTGAATTGTGTCTCCCCCCAGAATGCACACAGTAATTTGGCTGGGCTGGTAGTTCCCAGTATTGTGTGATTGCCCTCCGTTTTGCCCTTTTCTGATGCTGTAAACCCTAATCTCTGCCTGCAGTTAACAGAGTGGATTATGTTAAAGAGGATTAGCATAGGACTGTGAATCCCCTCCTGAGGTCACCTCCCTACCCCACTGTAAAGGGAGTTTCCCAGGAGTATGGCTTGCTCCATCTTTTATCCTTCCATCCTACACGAGATAAAAGAAAGGGAAGCAAGCACCATCAGCATCAAGAAAGCAGCACCAGGAGAAGAGCGCAGTCCTCAGACCTGAGGTTCCTGCACCAAGATGCTCCCTGAACAAAGATTGATGCAACACTCTGGAGGTCCTTTCTCTAGAGCTGACAGAGGGAAAGCCTTCCCCCAGAGAGGACCCCCTGAATTCGGACATGTAGCTTACAGACCGTGTGACAATAAACTGTCCTTTGTTAAGCCGTCTGTTCGGTGCTATTTCTCTTAGAGCAGCGCTGGGTGACTGAGACAAGGGCTGATGAAGAGCTGACTTTGAACTCTGTAATGTCAGAGTCCAGCACAGGGTCTGGCACGAGGTGGGCACTGGGAAATTACAGGATGAATTACTTAACTGGTGACTGTCTCAGTCATTGATTGTGGTTTTAGAACACATCCTGTTAAAAAGACAAGTGTCATAGGTAAAAGGTAGAGATGGAGACAGGGAATTTGCTCTTTTTCGGTTTCTAACCCTAGACATAGGCTAGAAAGCTGGAAGTTCTTCATTTATTTAGAAATTATTTAATTGGTCTCAGAAGTACAAAGTGTAGAGAAGTCAACAAGATCTGTGCCCACTGTTACAGGGCACAGAGCCCAGCTTGGCTTTCCTCGGGCAGTGAAAAAGATCAGGAAATACACAAATACTTACGAGAGAAGACTAAGACAGGCAACCTAATTTCAAAAAAGAAAATGCTCTGGAGTATCACTGACTGCTAGGCCCAGGGATGACAAAGCCAGACAGAGACTCTCCGTGTGCCCCTGGCACTCAGCAGGGGACCAAGCCCACAAGCTCAGTCGAGTTCCCCCTGAGGCCTCTGCCGCAGGAGCTTGCAGCTCTGCTCAGCAGGGACACGATGCTGTCTTTAGGGACCTGAAAGGCTGTCCTGTGGAAGAGGGACTAGATTTTCTCCTTACCTGGCCTAATGCAAGACACAGAGAAGCACATCCGAGCCTGTAAGAGATCTTTAACACAGACACATCCAGAGGCGGAAAGGCCACCTCAGGGGTCAAGAATTACACACACTGGAGAGGTTCAAACAAAACCTCACAGCCAGTTAGCAAAAAGACTGCAGATGAAATCTAAAAGTAGAAAGTTCAACTCAGAGTCTTGTGAGACCCTGATGCTGGGGGTCGGGTGAGTAGACATGGGGTACGAGGACAGCAGGCGAGAAATTGGAATGTTTGCATTACAGAATGCTCGTTTGTGGAGGGACAGAGGAGACCCAGAGGAAACCACTGCATGGTTTCCTGAATGTAATGATGTCATCTGTCCTCTGCCTTCACTAGGTCTCCATCTGCTTTGTTGGGTTTTGAAGTTAGCTGTAGGGTGGGGCCCACCTGAGCCCGACCAGAGCTTCCAGCCAGTGAGGTGGCGCTCAACCCACGAGACCTCGGGCAGGTGAAAGGGGGATGTGGAGAACAAGCTGTCGCTCTGCAGACTTCCCAGGACAGAAGAAGAGCTTTTTCTGAGGCAGGACTTCAGGACTTGCCCATCCGTGCTGCAGATTCCCCACTGCCTGAGGATGGCGAGACTGGACAGAGCATTCCCTGTCACTGCCCCTTGTTTCATCTTTGTGGTCAGGACCCTGAAGCAGACACTGGTCTTTGGAGGCAGCAGTGTTAATATCCCCCAGCCAAAGACCACCAGGGAAGCACCCACAGTTGAACAAGTTGAGCTTCTTACTTGTAGCAGGGAGAGGAAATCACCCTCTGGGGAACACTGGTGTGAATCAGTGAGAGGGTGTGTGATAGACGGTTGTGAACCCTGACCCCTGTACCTGCGGGCACCCACCGCCCACTTGGGAATGAGTTCTTCCTTGTTTCAGTGGGGTGGGAATAGTGTGGAGTGTATCTTGAGTCAGTACCTTCTGAGATATAAAAACAATAGACAAACAAGCGAGCTGGCAGAGACGGGGATGAGAGCCACCAAGCCACATGAAGGTCACCTGGGGGCAGGAGTGCTACAGACAGAAGGAACTCTCTCCAGAGCAGCAGAGAGTCTTTCCCTGCAGCCGTCACCCTGAACTTGGACTTCTAGCCTTCTAGACTATGAGAAGATAGATTTCTGTTTGTTAAAGCCATCTACGTGGAATGTTTCTGTGATAGCAGCACTAGACAACTAAGAATTTCAGATTATAAATGTCAGGCTTCAGCTGGGTAATTTGGGGGAGAGCCTACAGAAGCAGAGACTTTCTCTGGGATTTTCTCTGCAATTTTAAGACTGGGTATCACAGTAAACCTTGCCTCTAGGGAGGACGGACTAGCACAGAGACAAAGCTGTACCTGCTACAGAAATAGCAGTCACTGGAAAGTCCAGCATCACTAGATCATGGTCCAGCCACCAAATGCTGGTGCTGAAACAGTGACCAGCCTCTCTTCTGTGTGCTCCTCAGCAGGAAGCACAGCAGATCCTGCTTTGCAGTTTCTGGTGTGTCGGAAGCTCCTACCTGTGTCCCAAGGGGCCCTGGTGGCACCGAAGTTAACCACTCAGCTGCTGATCAGAAGGCTGCTGGTGTGGACTCCTCCGCCAAGCCATGGGAGAAGGGTGCAGGAGTCTGCCTCCAAGGGAACTCTGGAGGGCAGTTCAACTTTGTCGCCCTCGGTTGCTAGGTGTCGGAACTGACCTGATGGCAACGAGTGTCTCACACTGGGGTGAAGGCCCCTGTGTTACATCCCGCAGCAACCTTCAAGTCTGCTGTTTTCCTACCTCCTAGTGCACCCATGAGCTGGTGGAGGAGGCGAGGTCCGAACCTCATCCTCACTGTGTGGTTACCCCCCTCACCCCTATTCCACCTGCGGGTCCCCTCCAGCCTCCCCCGCCCATGACTGTCCTCAGAGGCTGTACCCCACCTCCAGGGGTCATCGTTCTCCTCGTCCGCTACCTTTTCCAGCCCCAGTGTTGTGTAGCTCTCCCCACTTAGCCACCACCATGGACTGTTGACTGTTGCCCTAGGAGCTGCAACTGTTTCTGTCTGTGCTACTGATGCTGTCACTTCAGGAAGTGGCCTGCCGCCCTGAACACAGGAACGTCACCACCGTGCCCCTGGTACTGTGTGCTGAGCACATTTTTATCTTGTGTCTGCTGTTGTAGCCACCCAGACAGTCTTCTACCTCAGTTTCTTCTTCTTTGTGGAGGAGGAAAGCCATGTTTACAAAAAACAAAGAAACAACAAACCAGCACTCTGCCTCATGCTGACTCCATGTGCCCCAGAGTAGAGCTGTACTCCACAGGGTCTCCAGGGGCCGTGACGCCCCTTCCGAGGACCCCGCAGCTAGGGGCAAACCGCCCCTCGGTGAGAAGAGACGCAGCTGACCTTTTACAACGCCCAGGGCTTCCCTACAGGAAACAACTATAGGACACCTAGTATCTGTCAATCCCACAGGCGTCTGTCCGCACCACAACCCTGTACCTGATGCCTTTGCCGTAATTTCTACCAGAAGCTGAGATGCCCCTGCTGTCCAGAACCTCCAGGAAAGAGTTCTTTAAGTATCAGAAGCTCCTTGGGACAGGCCATTTTCTCCAGCTGTTTGACCCCCCCCCCTCAAGGCCTGGACAGATAGATGGCTGATGACTAAGGATGTCGTCTCTTAGCAATGAAATGCCCTCATGCCCTCATAACTATCTTAGAGATGGATCTCTCTAAAATTACGACATATGCCCTTCCCTGCTCTTCCAGACAGAGGACTCTGATGTCTCAGATGTGACCGCTGTTCTGACAGTCAACATCCAGCCAGAAAACATCTAGCACACACCAAGGTGGGGCCTGAAACTTGCACAGAGGGGCTGTTCACGACAGCTACGGGACAGAGTTACCGAACACAGTGAGGGGTGGTGCAGGCTGCCATGTGGCCGTTCCTACCCTGAGCGCAAGGAAGGGAGCTGCCGTGAGAACCAGAAGAGAGTGCAGTGGGGACATCAGATCTGAGCCACGGCTCTTGAAAAGGACTGCAGCCAACCCTTAATGGCCTGGCAAAGAGGAAGCCAAGGACACAAATACCCTTTCCTGCTCTTCTCCTGCCCTGAGACCCGTGGCCTGCCCAGAACTGAGGAGCTGTTGGCACAGTCTGTGAAGGTCTGCCTCTCATGTGCAGAGCAGGAGGGACAACCGTTCCAGAAGGACAAACAAAGCATCCAGTGTGGCTGCCACAAGGGACTTCCGGCCAGGTCTGCACAGAACTGGGCCTCTACACCAAATGGCCTGCGTTCTGTGGCCTTTTTACAAGTTTACAAGTTTGTCTCTGCTTTTCACATTTTCCAAACCCTGCATATGTGACAGAAATCAAACTCTGCATGTATCTAGCTACTTAGATCCTGGACTGTTGTTTCCTATCTTCCTACGGCCTTTGAAGATATATCATACATTTTAGTTGTAGCAATGTATAGTCAGCAGCTGAAGAGAGACTGTACATCTTCTGTCCTCCTGGACAATAGAAGACAAACTAGAAGACAAGGTTTAAAGACCTGTTTACAAAAGGACAGCTTACTTCTGCCCTTTGGATGCCTGACAGCACAAAATCTCTGCCGTGTAGTAACACGGATGTATTTCTTATGCAAGGGCCTGCAGGACATCTCAGGAACCTTTTCTTTGGGCTCTAAGTCACGGTCACATCAACCCTACCTGCTCACTCTGGGGCCGAGGCAAGGGACAGCGTCCACAGGGTTCTGAAGGTGGAGGACAGAAACTCTCAGAGGACGAGTGGAAACAGGATGCTTTTAAGCTCCTGACTGTCACACAACCACAGCCAGCCACATCCAACTGACCACAAAGAGTCATACCACCAAGTCCAAGTTCTTTGGGGTGGGGAGCACGCTCTCCCATGGAGGTGGAGGAAGGGAGTGAATCTTCACCAAACGATCGCCCACCCCAGCAGGTGGGTATCTGCACTTCATTTGTCTTAATTCTACACCATTATCCTGAAACTTAGAGCTGCAGAACTTACACTTAAACGGAGGTGTCAGCCTGTTTTTATTGACACTTAGCAAGGGTTCTGAATTTATAAAACCAGAAACAGATTCTAGATATTTTCTAAAGATTCGGTGCTCAGAAATCCAGAAATAGATTTAGTAGTCCTGACATGAAGGTTCTGTGTTTATAAACCAAAAAAAGGTTTGATAAGCATTTCCTCTGGGGTTCATCAAATGTGTTCTGGCTTTTGTGTTGGCTTTTGTCACCTTAGTTCTGATTTTATATTCCCTCCTTTCTTTTAACCCTACTCATTCTACCCATTTCCATAAGCCAGCAATTTTCATAATAGTTGGAGAGGCAACGAGACCAACCTGAGATTCATAATGAGAGAAGACCCACAGAGCAGGCAGGGCCCCTTGAATGAGGTACTACGCGTGGCCAGAGAGGAGGCCCAAGCTCCTCAGACAAGCATCTCCTTGTTCTTTCTCCCCAGCACCCCTCAGGAGAGGGAAGAGGTTCCCTCAGAATGGTCAGGGCCGCCAGGACAGGCTTAGAGGAAACACCAGCAGCAGACTCTGTGAGGGTCTGAGATGTCCATCGGGTCTCACTCAGCTCCCACCCCCAGGTGGGACCAGCTAATTCATGGACGCGTGCTGCAGAGCCGTGGTTTGTTTGGGTTTTTGTAGTGACACTGTCATACCAGGCTTGGGGCTTCTGAATTCTTGTTGACCGCTTTCCTGAATCCGTTCTCAAGCTAAGTGCTAGTTACACTAAGATTTGTTAAGCACCACAAATGGATTTTACTGTAAAAGTCCTCTGTTAGTTTTCTGTCCTCCTAAATTTGATTTTATTTTCCCACACTTTTAGGATGACCACCTGGACCTGGTATCACAGGGTTTCCTAAGACTTTTGTGCCAAAACTGAGTTGGTTAGTTGCTGGCTGTTGATAAGCCTCCTCAGACTCGGATACCTCATGTAAAACGGAACAAATCACGGCCAGGTTTTGTGCGTCGTCATGACCACTGGGACGTTTGAGTCCGTCTTTCAGCTCTGTGTGGTGCCTTCCAACCTAGGGGCTCATGTCCAGCGCTATATCAGACAGTACACTGTTGTGGTCCCAGGGGGGTTATTGGCTAATTTTTGGAAGTAGGTCACCCGGCCTTTCTTCTGTCTGTCTTGGTCTAGAAGCTTCACTGAAATCTGCCCACCACAGGTGGCCATACTGGCATCTGAAATACCAGTGGGGCAGCTTCCAGCACCACAGTAATAGAGAACCCGCACAGTATGATACACAGCAGATGGGTGGTAGACAAGCAGGCGAGCCGCAGCAAACCAGGAGAGCCGGTCACTCTAACACCGTGTTAGCCCAATTCATCTTTTCTCCCTCAGTGTGGTTACAGGTCAGATAGGAAAGAAAACACTTTGTTGTTTAGTTATCTAGTGCTGCTGTAACAGAAATACCACCAGTGACCGACTTTAACAGAGAAATCTATTCTCTCACAAAAAAGTAGACTAAAGTCTAAGCTCAGGGTGTCCGCTCCAGGGGAAGGTTTTCTCGGTTGGCTACGGAGAAGGTCCTTGTTGTCAGTCTTCCCCCGGACTCGAAGCCTCTGAGGTGCAGGGACCCGAGTCTTTACTGAAGGCCTCATTCTGGCATTGATTTTTGATAATGTGAGGTCCCCAACTCTCTGCTCCCTTCGCTTTTCTTTACAGCCTAAGGGATTGCCTCAAGGTACCACACAATCTTATAGGTACCACCATCCACCCTGCCTCATTAAGATCCTAGAGGCAGTGTTTGTAGCAAGAAGAAACATCACTCAATAGCAAGAATCATGGATTAGCCAAATGGCTACACACATTTTGGGGGGACATAGCTCAATCCATGATCCAAACACCTGTGGTTAAAAACATGAGAAAGGATATGAAGTCGCTGAAGTCAGTTCCTATACAATCACAGGCCTCCTGCCCACAAATCCCAAAATCAACTTGACTAATATCTCCTTATTAATTATAAAAAGTCACTGTTCAGTGAATTCATTAACTCATTCAGATTACACTAAAATCAAATGAGATCCCATTCTAAAGTAAAACTACACTCCAGATTTCAGGTCACAGGCTCTCGGGGAGGCAGTCTCCCACGGAAAAACACTGTGGAAAAATCCATGGCTTTGACCTCGCAGATACGTTCGTTACGGCTAGGTCGCAGTTACAGAGGGCCCGTCGGGGCTTCCATTACAAACAGGTCTCCGTCTGGGTGGAATGCAGCAACCATGGACAGGTTTTCAGTACATTAGTTTTTCTGATTTGTTCTGGAACTGGCAAAGCTGATGTAGGGGGCAGGGGAATGGAAAAAGGGTGTCATGGATTCAATTGTGTCCCCCCAAAAATATGTGTAGTCATGTGGCTGGGCCATGATTCCCAATATTTTGTGATTGTCCTCCATTTTGTGGTTTTTCTGTGCTGTATGTTACAGGATTAGGGTGGGACTGTAAGTGCCTCCATAGGATCACCTCCCTGCTCCACTGTAAAGGGAGTTTCCCTGGAGTGTGGCTTGCCCCACCTTTAATCCTTTCACCTTATGGGAGACAAAAGGAAAGGGAAGCAAGCAGAGAGTTGGGAACCTCACACCATCAAGCAAGCAGCACCGGGAGGAGAGCACATCCTTCAGACCTGAGGTTTCTGCACCAAGATGCTCCCTGGACAAAGACTGATGCAATTCCGGACTTTACTCCAGAGCCGACCTTGGGGAAAGCCTTCCCCTGGAGCGGACATCCTGATTTTGGACTTGTAGCCTACCTGACTGCATAAGAATAACCCTTCCTCTGTTAAAGCCATCCACTCTGTGGCATTTCTGTTAGGGCAGCCCCAGCTGACATTGTACTTGGGAAGAACATGGATTTTTTTTTTTTTTAATTTGTATGCACTTTAAATTGAAGGTAGCAGAAAGCTACCCACAAAGGTCAATTAGAGATAGCATTCAGACCCTAAAATTGTGAATTTTAAAAGAATACCTTGTATTTAACTGAAAGACGAACCATTAGATAAAATAACAGACAATTCTCCTTGATTTCTTACACCTGAAGTTCAGTAACCTGTTGAAGAACCTGGATGACTTACTGCGTATGAGCAGACAGCACAGTGTCCTGGGAAGAGCAGTCTGTGAAACGAGATATGGGTTCTAGCTCTGCCTTTCATACTAACCAACTCTGTGACTGCAGATAAATCTAACTAATCTTTCTAGGTTTCTGATTCCTCTCCTGGAAAACAAAGATGATATCAATTAGTCTGACTAGTTTAGAATTCTTACGCATACCCTGGCCTGGTGGCCCTGGCTGTTCTGAGAAAAACCTTTCCCTCTCCTGAAAGGTGTGAAGGATACTGGGGAGAAAGAACAAGGCCAGTGTGGGAACCCCATGTAATACAGGTTACAACTGCTTCATAGGGTTTTCTTGCCTATAATCTTTGCACAAGAAGATCACTAGTCCTTTCTAGACATGCACTAACTGTGTGTGACACCCAGGAGCCTACCAAATTGATTGTTACTTTGTTAGGTGCTGTTGAGCTGGTTCTGACTAATGACTGAGTAGAACAGCCCTATAGGGTTTCCACGGAGAAGCTGATGGATTTGAACACCATCCTTTTGGTCAGCAGCTGAGCTCTAAAACACTGCACCACTGGGGCTCCACCCAAATGATGGGATCCTTCTTTTAGTTTCCCCAATGAGTCTCTGAGCTAGAGAGGATGAAGTCAGGAGAGTCACCCTATACAGTCAGGAGGCCTCCTTACCCAACTGTGGGTGCTCCCACTGTTTACTGAGACCAGAAAAGAAGCGACACCCTCCACCAACCACCTCATTCTAGACACTGCCTTACCTGACTCAAACTAACACAGATGTGTGCTGGATCCTGCCGGTGGTGTTGGCCTGTTTTTACCAACAGGTAGACACGTGTACTAGATCCTGGTGGAAGTGTCAGCCTGTTTCTATGGACAGGTAAACACGTGCACTGGATCCTGGTGGACGTGTCAGCCTGTTTTTATGGATAGGTTTTGCAGTCATCGCTCCAGAGCCGTGAAGTCAATACAGGAAAAATCAGGCAACTTTCTCTAGTCTGGGTGACCTTGTACCTCAAACAATGCAGAAGCCTCACCTGTGAAGTGCCGCAAGGGGTTGACCTTGACCCTTCTCAGGCCTGACAAGGTTCACAGGGTGTCAATGGGACTGATGATAAAATGGCTCTTATAAAATGACTAACCCAGCTCCTATCCACACAAAACAGGAATTCCTAACATGTGAGTTTGCACCTTCCTTTCCTATTCTGTCTTGGAGTAGTGAAGCAAAAGGAATCACATCTGTTTGTTGATTGTTTGGTTGTTTTAAATCACCACCACTGCAGGGTTCATGGTCAAGTCTTACTTAGACAGCTAGCAGTCACTCTCCGTTCCAAATGCCTTCAGAACCTGCAAGTCAGTATCTTTCTTCCCAGCCATCGAGAAGAAGTGTGGTGAATCTGAGTAACGGAGTTAGACAGACAAAGGTCTCTCTTCATTTTTGTAAGGTTACAACAACTTACAAGATTGTTAGTCATTCATTTTAAATAACTGTCAGTTAAAAACTCACTCTGGCTTGGTTTTGACTGGATTTACAATGAACGGCCTGACTGCTCTTCTCTCCTTTAATTCATGGCAAGACAGAGCCATGACTCCAAAGGGTTCCTTCTTGGTGATGATCAAGATCACACTGACATGTTAATGCATTAAGTGACTATCCATCTTGTTTACTCTCAGAAGGAACATATTCTGTGGTCAGCGACTTTGACAGATATACACCACAGAGTTAAGAAGACTTCACGTTAGTGTTTTCTTTAAAAGTTAATGCTGCGGTAACCTCATGTAATTCCTAGCTGCAGACAGAGCGGTGCAGCGACAGTGCACTTACAGCTGCTATTTCAAGCTGTGGGCTCGGCTCCCTGCTGCCAGCAAGCCAGGATCTCCCGCCAGGGCTGGGGACTGGGCTTTCAGCAGGTGGTGCTCTTTCTTCTCCACCAGCTGGTCTCTCAGCCTCGCACAGAACTGCGTGCAGGCTGGAGCTGCTCCTCTCACCCTGCGGAGTGTCGGCCCGGTCCGCTGACTTTCGGCCTGTTGTGCTGACTCACAGACGCCAGCGGCTCTTGTGGATCGTGGGGTTGTCAGCACCTGCATCTCCTTTGGCATCTTCCCGGGGTAAGGAGTTGCTGAATGAGTTTGTCCAAGTTGTATCCTTAAGGGCTTGTTAACATGACTAAGTATTCAGATATAGCTGTTGTCTCAGTCACTTGGTACTGCTCCAACAGAAACACCACGAGCAGAAGGATTCAGAACCAGAAATTTTATTGTCTCAGTTCAGTGAGCTACAAATCTGTTCCTACAAGCAATTTTTACAGTCCGGTAGCCGGGACTCCAGATTCCACAAGAGCATCCTGGTACAGGGATCTCAGGTCCAAAGGACGCTCTGCTCTCAGCGCTGCTCTCCTGGTGGAGCGAGGTTCCACACTGTCTCTGCTCACTGCCCTCTTTTACATCCCACAAGCTTGTCGCTCAAGTCCTGCCTCACCAGCACACCTGAGACCCTTTCTCCCTCATCATCACCACAGAGGCAAGATTCACAGCACATGGGAAAAGCCACTCAACACTGGGACTCACGGTCCAGCCAAATGGATACACACATTTTCGAGGGGACGCAATACAATCCACGATGGGTGCCACTGAGTCTGTTCCACCTTATGGTGACCCCGCGTACAACCCCACCAGACTGCCTACCCCTGCCCCACCCTCACAGTTCCTGTCCTGCTTGAGCCCACAGTGTCGGTCTGTCTGGTGGAGGGTCTTCTTCCAACAGGTGCCTGTTTTCCCTAAGAGCGCCCCTGGGCAGCACGAGCGCTTACATGTCCAACTCTGAGCCCACACGCTGGCAGTGTGAATGCACCAGAGGTGCCTGGAAAGACAGGCCTGCCAATCGCCCGGAGAGGGGACACCCGTGCAGCTCTTCTCTGCCACACACGAGATTGCCATGAGTTGGAGTCAACTTGTCGGCTATGTTTAGGTTTTAGGTGTGTGGAGAGAGCTAGATAAGGCACAATTTCTTATCTCTGAACCATATAACCTTTCTCTAGGAAGCTTAAAATCCCTCAGTGCCCACCTAGTCAGCCTTCATCTGCCCTGTGCTCTCAGGAGCTGCCTGTCCCCACACATGGACAAGAACCAAACCGAGCTTATCCTCGTCTCTTCCAAGGATTCATTGTCAACCGCTTTGGCAGGGTTTTCAGATTTTTGTGACATTCTGACAAGGTCTTTTTGGGTTAAAGGTAAACAAAAGGTGCAGATCTCAGGCTTTTTTAGGGAAAAAAGCCATTACAGATTCTTTCTGGTTCAGAGAGTTTCTGACATGCTTCTTGTTTTGCTTCATACTTGGGGCCAGCATAAATGATTCCCGACCTCCCCACAATCATGGGGTGCTCTCCAGTGGACCATGATATATTTACTGAGAAATTTTTAATAAATAAACCACAGCCTTGAACTCATGTGCCCTTATAAACCAGCCGGTTCCCATGGGGAGAGCTGAGGAGTTTTTATGGAGAAATACTGTGTTCTCATGTGAATTTCATTAGGAATTAGAGATTTGAAATGCATCAAGCAGGAAATTTATGAGGTTACATGGGAACCTCCTTTCACTGTGTTCTTCTGGGTTGATTTAGTTCTGCATACTGCTTTGATTTACCTTGTAAATTTAGTCATGAACACTAGCCCTGATTCATCAGCAAGCTCAAGTGAGAAGTCATTTCTTGAACTTTTTACTCTCCATTTGTGTCCTTAACATGAGACAGATAATTATTGATAGGGTATCAGAGAAAATCCCAAAGTATATGAGAAGCACACATTACCAGTCAAAATGTATCCAGCAGGCCTTTACAAATGTAAAGGAATGACCAATTGTCACAGTGAAAATCTTCTATAAAACAAGCATAGTTCTTAAAAACTATCTCCACTCACTTGCTTCTTTAGCTAAATTTTTAAATTGTATTTTTCAAAGTTTCAGTCTCCGAAAAACCTGTTGTTTATCATCATGTAATCCAACTTGGTAAAGAGCCCAAACCCAGAATAGATGTTTGCGATGGTGAACTGCAGAGGAAGTGCTCTAAACAAGTCTGCTTTGGGGCCTGTTCCAACATTTCATTAAATGATCTGTGTTAATGGTGTGGGGAAAGAAGCCAGCATGAGGCTAGCCCTTGGCTGTAACAGAGAAAGTGACATTGGAACACACCTTCTGTTAGCCACCTGACCCATCTGCTACTATTTTTGTTTAACTCCTGGATTCAGTCCCCAAATTAGCTCATTTTTCTCAGTATCTGCAAGTTTAGTCCAAATGGTAATAGTGTGTATTTTTCCCTCTGAATTCTTGCTTTGGGGGTTCAAGTTTGTGGAACTTCCCTCAATGTTTTCTACCCATCACCCTAGGGATACTGGGTGGTGCACCCAGCTAAGTGCTCAACTACTAGCCAAATGCTGGTGGTTTGAACCTGTCCAGAGGTGTCTGGGTCTACTTCTGAAAGGTCCTAGTCTTGAAAACCCCACAGATGGTTCTGCTGTGCACATCGGTGGCCACCATGAGCCAGAAATGTACAGATGACAGCTAACAACAGCATCTCCCCAGAGTTCCCGTTTTAGGGAAACGCACTCGTAATAGGACAGTGAGAGAAGCCACCCTCATGTCTGGCTTCACACTTCTGGGTATAGGACCACTGCCATGGACTTGGAGAGACGGGCACCTGTCCCTGCCCTGGCCCAGCTAAACAGACCAATGGGATTAGGTCATCCCTTCGAAATGTGTGTTTAAATTGCCATCATCCCATCAGCTGTTCTACGTGTTTCCTGTGTATCAGGCTCTGTACCCTTCACAGCGTTAGCGTCTTTGGCACTTACCTGTTGTCAGCCTCCCGTCCCTGGGCGGCACAGCGTATGCTCACTGCAGACCCGGAGGATGGCAGACAGAAGCCAGCCAGCAGCTCCACGGGACAAAGGCCCCGCTGCCTGCCTCCATAAAGATCTCAGCCGAGGAACCCCATAGGGCAGCGCTACTGTGTAAGATGTGAGGTGGCCACGAGCTAGGATAGACTCAGTGGCCACAGGCATGAGGCTCGGAGAGGTGTGGCCCCTCTGTGCTCCCACTGGCTCTGGTGGCTGTGCAGTGCCGCAGCTGTTCAGGACAAAACCCCTGTGAACATGGCAGCAGACAGGAGATGTTAACGCAGAGTGTGCACTCAAGAAGTGCCCTGACTAGTTTTAGGAATTGGGATTCCAACTCACAGCGACCCCACATGTACAGAGCAGGACTACTCCACAGGCTTTCAAGGACGTGAGCTGCAGCAGCCTGGGAACAAAGCCGCTGCTCAGACCCCAGGGATGGCTACCCCCAGTGTCTGCACTGAGGGGCAGTGCAGCGTCAGACCCCCGACAGAGGGATTGAAACAAGGGCGCCGGTCTACAGTTCTGTCAAAAGACCAGACCGGATGGTCTGAAACCCCTCAGGGTCACCTGAGAGCACGGCCCCCGTCTTGCTCCTGCCCAGAGCTGACACCAGCACCGAAGACAACTCTCCAGGCAAGAGCCGGACTCGACCGTCAGACATGAGGCTGCCAGAGTGGTCCCCCAGCCGAAACGAGAGGGACGGGTGGGCAGCAGGCGCCAGGACTAGGATGGATGAACACAGCAGATACAGAGCGGATGGAACAAGCCTGCTGTCACGGGGCTGGGACAGTCAGTGGAGTCACACAGAGGTCTCTGCGTGGGGTTTGATAAGGCAGATTGGCTGGGTGCTCTCATTGTATCAGAGAAAAAGAATCCCTGGACAGGGGGAGTAGTCACCACAGAGGCTGTGCCACAGGGCACTTTGAAATAAGGTTTTGCCATCTTAACAAGCCTAAAAACAAATCAAAACAGCAAACCCAGCTCATTGGTGTGCCAGACACATGCTGTAGGGGACAGTGTGATTGGGCAGAAGAGAACAAGGGAGGCTTCCTGGTGGAGAAGGTTGTGAGCCCCAACTAGGAGGAGACGAGGGGGAGGGCCCAGTGGCAGAAGAGCAGGCCCTGACAGAGATTGAGGGTCTCTGCATTCGGCCCGCTGCCTCGGCTCTGGGATTTTCTTCTAGGCCCTTCCCATCTAGGCCTCTTGTTCTTGAAATCTGTTAACAAATTGGCTTTCCTCAGGCTGTAGACAAGTGTGTTTTGGGAACAGGCCAAGAAAAATAACCTGCTGAATACAACCCTGTCTTACATAGCATGCCTCAGTAGTACCACAGGAGAAGTCTTGTCTCTAGCAAGCATCCCACAGAGGCAGTCTCCCCTCACCTGAGGGGCCTCCAGGGTTGCAAGTAGCCAACTGCACTTCAGCACCACATCACCCCTCAGTCCAGCCTCCACAGGGCTATTAGGGAGGACAGAATGGCCTTGGCAGGCCACAGGCCTCCTCTGGCTCTCAGCTGGGGCACTTCCAACTGCCACACACAGAGACAAGCTTTCCGGCCCTGGGAAAAACTTCAGTCCCCTGGGATAAGCTCCAGAGAGTTGCGCTCTCTAGATTAGGGGCAGGAAGGCGTGGGCAAACCAAGGCTTGGGGGAAGACCACAATGTTATCAGAGGAAAACAGGACAGCTCCTTGGGGACTCTGGCCATTAGCGGGGGCCTCCCGGCATCCTGACTCTCAGAAGGGTGAACGGCAGTGGTCCTGCAAGAAACAGGAGGTACAAGCATCAAATCTGTGACCCCCAGCAGGCCACTGATTGGTGCACTCTCTGTCAGCCAGCCCTGAAGGCCCTTGGCACAACCCGTGTTTGGAAGGTGACCTCAGAGTCAAATGGCCTTAACGCACTTTTCATTCTCTCTTGCTTTTCTCAATCACCATATTTGGGGGTTAGTGTGATAAATGCCTCCTGGGTGTATTTTTCTTTTTTCAGAGAGTCTCAAATATTTGAAAAGGCTATGACCGAGCAAAAATCAGAGAGACGATAGGGGTTGAGCAACTATGTAGAGACTTTCTTCAAGGAAAGGTGAAGACTCAGGTTAAACAAGCCACAGCTGTTTTTGAATGATGCGTGTGCTCAAGACGGTGATGAATTCTTCCGTCTGATTTACCTCGGTAGCTGCGGCTGAAGGCAAGGGGACAATGACCTTACGTAAGTCAGGTGGCCGGCACAGTGGCTGGCATGTTAGGCTCTCAGTGGATGTTAGTTACCAGGAAGCAAGGCAGAGAGAGAGAGAGGAAAGAAGGAAGGCAGAAGGGAGGAGGCGGTGAAGATCGAAGCCCTGCAGCGCCAGCTCTCTCCTCCGCGTCCGTGCCTTCTTCCGACAACACTGCTGGTTCCTTGAGGGCAGTCTGCCCTTCCTCATCTGAGCTTCTCGCACTCACCACGTGGCAGGCACTCAAATTCCAGGCACCACGAGCTCTGCAGGCCCTTCAGTCAAGTCAGGAAAAGGCCCTCTGTCTGGATGGATTTTAGCTTCTGTCTGTTCCCCACCCAGATACCTGCTACAAATCACAACTTACACAAATGTGCACAGTAGCCCTGGTGCTCACAATCATACTTACTAAAGCGCTCAAGGAAACTTAAATTTAAGATACTCCCTCACTTCCCCGGACGGGTTATTACGTTCAGTTTTCTAACCAGCCGGTCTCGTTCTCTGTGGGCAGGTAGTCACTTTCTGTGCTAAGTTTTCCACCGTGTCTTCAACTTAATAGGTTACATGGGGCCTGCGGTCTTTGCCATATATGTGCACAGATGAAACTGAAGTCCCTTACAAAACCTAAGCAATTTACTCCAGACGGTGGTCTCAGCACCTACTGGCACCAGCACTGTTAGCTGGGATGAAGGCTGAGTTTAGGGACCGTGACACTAGCTGGAAAAGCCCCAGAAGCAGCAGCCACTATCCCTGTGTTAGACATTTGTGCCAGAAGCAGTGTGGATGCGGTCACTCTGAACTCAGTTTACCCAGAGACATCTCACGCAGGCGTGAACGCAGGGGCAGAGGCTCTGCAACACCTCAGTGTGCGCCCTGTCTTCTGTCCCCTGGACAAAGCGGTGACACATAGCCCTGTGCTGTCACTCTCACTGAGAAGTGCTTTCGGAGATTCACTCAGTTCATCACGGCCTGGAAAACAGAACACTGAAAGAAAGAAAGCAAATCACGTGGCCCCTGTTCTGTGCACAGAGATGTCAAACAAGCAGAAACCTCAGGGCGAGGCTGCTGGTCACGGTGGCTGGCTGTTGGCCAGCAGTGGAGAGTGCGCTCACCTGCTCAGGGCGTGAGGGACTAGGGCAATCAGAGCTTCTCTCTCGCGAGGGGTCTTGTGGCAGGGGGAGAGTGAGAGGGTCACGTTGACTGCCTGGTACAGAGTCAGAGCTGCCTGTCATATGAGGGCTTAACTGTGGCCCTCTATTCTTGGGTGGAACAGGGGCGAATGCACTCAGTGGCTAGTTGGAAGGCTGGGGTTCCAGTCCTCGCAGAGATGCCTCAGAAGAGACGCCTGGTAACCCGCTTCTGAGAAGTCCGCCAGGCCAGCCCAATTCTACCGTGGCACAGTCGTGAATGCACTCAGCGGCTCGTAGGAAGACTGGGGTTCCAGTCCTCACAGAGACGCTTCGGAAGAGAGGCCTGGTGATCTGCTTCAGAGAAGTCAGCCAGGTCAGCCCAGCTCTACGGTGCTGCACACAGGGTTACCGTGAGCTGGAGCTCACCAAGGACAACTGCTGTCAAGGTGTCTCTCCAGGCTCCCATTCAGGGCACTTGCCCACTGGCACGAGAGGGGCCTTAAATTTCTCCCTTGCTGGATTTTCAATGTCGGAGCCAATGAGCTCCATCAGTCTGTGGCTGATGCTGATTTCTGCCTCACAGCAGGCTCTCCAAGGGTCTGACCGGCCTGCACAGCAGTCATCTTCCTGCAGAGCTGGCAGGGAAGCTCCAGGATCCAAACTGCTCTGCTCCCTTCAGGTGTGACAGATGCAAGGGGAACAAAGGGACCTGTGAACCAGGCCTTGGTGAGGATCAGAAGCAACCTCCCTGGGAGGAATGGGAGGAAGAGGCTCCCCTGTGCTCTGTGAGAGAGGGGAGATATGACCCCGCCACAGACGCCACACCCGAGTGGCTGGGATTCTGATGGGCGGGTGTGTGTGTGTGTGTGTGTGTGGCTTCACACACTGGACAGTGAGTCTCCAAAGGACAGATGGGGACAGCAAGCCCAGGCAAAGCATCAGGTATGGTGCCTCCTGGGACGATGTCTCCAGGGCAGTGTTGTTTGTAACTTAGATATCTGCCACCACGAGCATGGATGTGCCCGGAGTGTTGGAGACAGCGATCACATCTTTGGCACTGCCCAGCCCCAGCGCTTGTCACTGAGCACACAGGTCCTGAGCCTCCTGTGTCTCAGGCTCACCTTGAGGGTACAAGAACAACCAAAGTACTTTCCACCTGAGAGCCTCCTGGTCTGTCCAGCACTGTTGGCAGGCACCACCGAGGGGATTTTCCAGCCCAGGGAGCCCATGAGGCACAGCAGGACCGCCCCCTGCTTTCCAGGCTGCCGTACTGATGGAGGCAGGTGCCAAGTCTTCCATGGCGCTGTGGGTGGGGACTGCCAACCTTCCGGTTCACAGTGGAGCACTTAATCACTGCACAACTGGGGCTCCTCCATCAGCCCAGGAGCCTCAGACCAAACCCCTCACCACCGAGGTGAGTGCAGATCCCTGTGGGGCAGGCGAAGGGATGAGGCCGTCGTGTCCCCTCCCCCTCCCTCCTGTTAGGGCTCCTCTCACAAAGGCCACTGTCAGGTTGGTTTTGGGTAGCTGACGTAGCTAACTTTCCCGTACTTCTATGGTTATCATCACAAGACCTTTAAGATTATTGTCTCCAGCGATTCTTCTTGACTGCCAACCAGGCAAGGTGACAGCATTCTGCAGCCCAGCACTCAGATACACACCACAGGTCCTGGAATACATGGTCCAGCTCCAGACGTCCAGCCCTGTGACTCAGATCAGCATTCCTTCACTGACACCATCCTCTCACCTGGAGATCCACACCTCACCCCCTCTCACCTGGATATCTACACATCAGCATCCCCTATCGTATTTCCCCTCCTTTCCCTAAAGCTCCCTCTAAAACTCTCCTGCCTGTTGGTGACAGGCAGACAGTCTGTGATGGTCCCCTCCGTCTCGGGTATGTGGTAAAGCCCTCTTCCTAGTTACCTTGTCCCTCTCTCCATGTTGGCTTTGTGAATCTGAGTTTTACAGTCATAGCAACCCCACAGGACAGAGTGGAACCACCCCGGGGGTTTCCCAGGAGAACCTCCTGGATTTGAACACCGACCTTTGCTTAGCGGCAGTGTGCTTAGTCACCGCCCAACCAGGGCACCTTCATTAGCACAGAAGCAAAAGCACACCCACCGCCACTGAGTCGATTCCAGCTCACAGCAGTCCTACAGGACAGAGTAGGACTGTACCAAGGGTTCCAAGGGGCAGCAAGGATTCCCACTGCCAACCTTTCGGTGAGTAGCCAAGCTCCAACCACTCGCTGCGTCACCACAGCTGTGATAACTGGGTGAGGCTGTCACGGGACTGCATGTAGATCAGGACGAAAACGGGTCCAAGGAGTGTGAGGAGAAGGAGACTCGCGAACAAAGCAGAGAACGAGCAGCCAGAACAACAGGAAGTCAGGGTAGTCGGGGGCCTGGAAGCAAAGGAAGCATTTTAAGTAGGACCAACTATGTGACCACAGTGTGACCAACTGTGTGAAACATCATGGCTGAGTCACACAAACTGAGGACTGAGAAATGACCATTGGATTCGGTGACGTGAGGTTCATAACAGCTGCTCTGGTGGAGCGGTTGGGGCGGAGTCAGATGAGGCGAGTAGGCAGGGTGTTCCAGCGCAGTTATTTGTTTATTGGCTAAAAGCTCCCTCACAGACAACTAGACAATTAAGTTCTCAAACTTGCCACCCTTCCACCGTGCACGATGGTCATTCCAGACAGAGTTCCAAAATTGCTTTGAAAGGTGGACTAGGCTCTGGCATCAGTACACAGCTTCCCAAGGGGAGTACTTCAAAGGTGACCACAGTGATACTCAGCGACGAGGTGTGTAATGCTTGTTCTAGGGTGAGTTCGCGACCTTAATTGTCAGACCCCATATATAGGCATTGTTACAGGTTTTGTTGCCGGCTTTCATGTCTTTACCTATTTTCACCTGGAAATAGGGTTCACAGCATTAGGCAATAGGATTTTCTTTGGTCCAGTAATGAGAATGATGCATTGAGCTTAAGAGAATAGTAACTTTTCTGTTTAATTTTATTTCCTAAGGAGTTAAAGTTCCTCATTAAGCTGTCTAAGCTTCCTTACCAAGTAAAATCATTTATCATTTATGTAGATGAAACACAATTAGGAATTACATGTTTAAAAATATAAATACTTGGGTGCAATTATGAACACTTCTCAACAACCATCACCTGCCACCCAGCATCACCTCTTGTTTGCATCCCCTTTGTTCTCCTCAGACTTGACTAAGGCAGAGCTTTCCAACTCCTCTCGAACTCTCTCACGTTGAACTTTTTCTTCACTCTTCTGCAGCTCAGAATATATGACACATTTGTCACCAAAACTTCATAAGCTGTTGTGCTATGGCCTTCGATCCTCTGCCACACTCACACGTCCCCAGACTCCTGACTTTGGGGATGCTTTCTGCTTCGCATCTTCCCCAGCATGGGAGAAAGTGACAGCAAAAGAAACCCAGTCGCAGGATTACCCAGGGACCTCTCCTTGCAGTAAAACATGGACTTTCCTGCTGTCCAGTTTTCTTACTACTCGAACCTCCATCTCTGAGACTACCAGGGGTTGGAAAGAAGAATGGGAGGTTGTTACCTAACGGGTAGAGAATTTCTGTTTGGGATGATGAAAAAGTCTTGGAGCTAAATAGTGGCCAAGATTGCACAACACTGTGAATGTAATCAGTGCCACTGAGTTTCATACTATAAAGTGGTTAAAACACCAAACGTTATGTTACATGTATATCTGTCTTAGGTTAGGTTCTCTAGAGTACAAAGACAGTAAAGTGTATAAATACACATAGAGAGATTTATATCAAGGAAACAGCTCACCCAATCCTAGAGGCTGTGGGTCAGGACAGAGGCCTCTCCCAACTCATGCAGCTGTAGAAGCTGGGGACCCCAAGGTCGGCAGGTCTGAGAACAGGTCTTCCATGCCCTGGCCATGGAAGTCAAAGAACCCCGAGGTAGCAGGCAAGACTGCGAGGTTCCTCCTGATTCACACAGCTGCAGGGGCTGGTGAACCCAAGATCGGCAGGTTGGGGAGCAAGACTCTTGCTGGAAGTCTGTGGAGATCAACGTTTCCCAAGATGGACAATTAATCCGCTAGCTCAAGTCCCCGGGACTGGAAGTCGGAGGACAAGAGACAGCTGCTGAGCCCAGAACACGCCCCAAATCTTGGCCAGGTGAGCAGGAAGGAAGGGGGAGGCAGAGGGTGGTGTGATAAGGCCCTGCCCCCGGTGGCACCACTTAGCAGATTCCATCATAGGGTGATGACATATTGCATATCAACAGGGAAGTACAATGTTCTACAACTGCCGAGACACCGAGAATCGTGGCCCAACCAAGTCGTCACACAACACTAGCCATCACACTATCTCACCACAGTTTAAAACAAAACACATCTTTCTAAAGCACTCTGTTGAGTTTTACATCTTTTGAACTGACTTCTCCAATACCTGCTTGGTTTAAAACAAAGCTGTTTGGTAGTGTCTAGTAGTTACAGTTACTAGAGCTAGAACTGGTAGGACTCTTGAGGGCAGCAAGAAGCAGCGTCACCTTGGGAACGGGGCCCTAATGGGCAGGTCCGCGGGCACTCAGACTGCTAGCCACTTGGCCGCTCTGAGGCCTGGTTTCTAAGACCTGGCATCACAGCCAGCTGCGTGTGAACTGGTACAGTGGTTCAGCATGACTCCAAACACAAGCGAACTCGAGATAACCTGCTTCCAGGGTCCTCCTGGAATGAGCTTATTTCCCCAAGAGATGGTCTGACTGGACGGTATGCTGCCAGCCCACATGAAGGCACCTTAGGAGGCAGACATTTGTGTCTCTCTGGAAATTTCTAATAAACAGGCTCACTGTTCTTGTGCCTGTACTAAGAATGTTGTCCTGTAATGCCCTACTTTACTGGATAGTGTCTGACATGTGTTTACATATCTTTGTAAAAAGTTTACTTTCATGTTTCCTACCATCCTTTTGTGACCCTGACTCATGAGCTGTCAGCCCCCTTCCTCCCACATAACCAGGCCCGATGGACAGGTGTGGACCAGGCGCTGTCCCGACAATCTCGCACGCGTCAGTCTTGTTGCTCGTTGTGATGCTGCTAAGTCACTGTTGTTACTTCCTTTTACAGACAAATACACAGCAGCTGAGCAAGGACGGCTTTCTTAAGATCCCAGTTTGTAAAGACGACTGAACGTCAGCTCTCTGACTCTGAGATCCAGTGCTCTCTAAAGCGTGTCACCTGCACGGTGGCTTGTTTCTCCTCATTCCCAGTACCAGCAGCCCTGGTACCAGCTGTGGGCTCCACACCAGTGGGGCTTTGCACCTGGAAGGGAACAGCTGGAGCAGGGGAAAATTTTAGACTTATCAGACTGATTTCCACATTTTCAAAAAGGTCAGTGTCTTTTGGTGAAGGGAGTTTGGGGAAATGAGCTAGGAAATGATGCCAGACATCATGGGATACAAAGGTTCCAGAACCATGGTTTCACCCGTTGAATGTGGTTTTCCATGTGGAAAGAGAACGGTCATGTAAAAACAGGACTCGGATTAGTCAGTGGCCAGTAGGAGCCCTTTACACAATGTGGCAGAAATCACAGATGGAAAATCAGCCCTGCGTCATTTTGTCCAGTCCCGGGAAGGCACTTGTTAAAGGTTCCAGGGGCTTCCACCCAGTCCCAAGGGAAGCCTTCCAATTCAGCGACTTGCCACAGCTGTAAATTTCCTGTAGTTCGTTTGCTTGTTACATGTGGGAGGCAATTTTTTAAAAAACAAAACGAAAGACAAAACCAAAAAAATAGCTGTTTTGAGCCTAGAGACGACAGCTCCTCATTGACCCACAGAAAAACTAATTACGCCTGCTTAAAACTTACCTTGATTTTCTTGAGTGTGTTAGCGTGAGTCATCGTCTCTTCAGAGGACGATGACAGGCATCTGCTGAGCACTCGCGAGGTCCCAGGGTGCCCGTGGCTGTGCGGACAGCGGAGGCCCTCTGAATCTGACGGAAAGGTCGGGGCTTCAGTTCCTCCCAGAGCAGCCTCGTCAAAAAGGCCTGGTGCCCCGCTTCTGAGCAGCTAGCTGCTGAGGCCTCGGAGCACAGCTCTGCTCTGACACACGTGGCGTTGTGACCAGTCAGAATCAGCCTGAAGGCCATTTGTTTGTTTTCTATACCAGACAGCATGCACTTTCACTTGGTTCTCCCAGCAGCCCCAAAGGACAATATTAACTTTTTCCCTGTTTTACACATAAGGAAACCAAGGCTCAGAGAGACTGCTCACCCAGTCTCGCAGGCGGTGGCACTGGAGGCCAGGTCTCAGCCCAGAAGGGTCTGTCCTCAGAGAGCTCACTTAGCCTCTGGGCCTGGGAGCCAAAGTCCACACTCCCAACTCAGCTGTCCTCTGGAGCTTTGTTAACACAGAGAAGAACACATTCTAATAGTCCCCTAAGGAATTCTGATCCACTGAAGCCTTTAGACGGGGTTCTCACAATGTTTTATTATCATTCCACAATGCATCTCTGAGAGCTTCTTTAGGTCTTTGCACCCAGAATCATTCATTTTCTTCTCTTCCATGAAAGCAAAAGAAGATTGGAAGAGGGTCAAGGCGGCACGTTTTCCAACGTCTCATGACTTCTGAAATCCCCATACACCACAGAACCCAGAGGCCGGTGGTCCTGTGATCGCCCATCTCTGTGGCTTTTGGAAAGCATCCCCTTGCTCTGTTTGGAGTGAGTGTCTCTCCTTTCGGCGTCCAAAGAGAAAACACAAATCTCTCTCTCTAGCTGTCTGGCACAGAGTGAGAGGAGCCCCCGTCCCTCCACCACGGGTCAGCATGAGCTCAGTGGTTATCCCAGCAACAACTTTCAAGGGCTAAAGCCTCAAGCCACCCAAAAGGCCATCTTCATGTCTTAACTGGAATACTAAATGCAGCTGAAATGGCCCTGTCTCCTGGGAGATGATGGAATCCGTGATGCTGGCACAAAGTGTGCGGTTGCCAATATACCTATCGTGCAGTTTTATTTTCTGGAGCCACCGTGATGGGCCAGCTTCTTCCTGCTAAATGCCATCTGCATGAGAGTCACCCAATGAGCCATTAGACTGAATCAGACCAGAAGGACAGATCCAGGAGTACGAGTGACCAGCCCCGCTCCGCCCCTCCTCTGTGGTCAGGGAATCTCACCTAGTGAGGTGAGCAGGGTAGACCGCAGCTGTCAGGTGTGGAGTGAGGGCAAGGGGAAAATAAAGCTCTGTAGGGGTTACCCACCCAGGCGGGAAGGGGTGGTGGGTGGGCCCTCCCTGGGGAAGGGACATGGGCCTCCATTAAAGGTGACAGAAAATCTGGACATGGAGAGCTGCGATGGATGTGCCACACCGTGAACATGATTCACAGCCCCAAGCTGACCCTGAGAAGGATGTGGGAAAATGGCAGAGATTTTGCTGATTTTGTTACCTGCAATCATTTACCACACTAAAAAATCCTAACACAATGATTAAGATCTGTTCTAGGAGCATTTAGTAGGTAGAGGAGGAAGTGGGAGAGATTTAGACTCACCCTGGAGTCCAACCAGGGCCTCCCTGTCCCAGGTCTCTGTTAAATAAACCTGAGGAAACTCAAGACCTCTAGGTCCCAGGGGAGCCTGGCTGCCTTGGCCTCGTGATGACAGCTGCATGGATAAACTCGTGTGTGTGGCAGGGGTGGGGTGGGAGGTGGGAAACTCTGTGTGTGTGTGTGTGTGTGTGTGTGTGCGCGTGTGTGGTTGTCTGAGCAGTCTTTGTACTTCAAGCCACTGCGTGACGACTTAGACCGACGCCGAATCACCACCCCGGCACCCCAACCTCGTCGCAAGCCGACCCGACACCCTTGAATTCAGCACTAGATGGCGCCAAGTCTCCGGTCTGTGAACCTGACCCAGACACTGTCGGGGTTCCACTTGGAGGCGGATGGGGGGATCGGAGAAGGGAGAAACCAGAAGAACAGTCCAATCTAAGCAAGAACTTCAAAAAGAACAAGAAAGAGAGAAAAAAAGAGTCCACACAGAAATGTGCTAAACCTGGAAGACAGCCTAGGAAAAAAGCACGTGGCCCAATGATTTCTGGGTCTCAGAAGCTTGAGTGTTTTGGTGGGGACCGTCACAGGGTCCCCCAAAGCCAGGAAGTGTACGTGAAGTCAGGACGACCCCCGTTAGAACCCTAAGTGATTAGGGTTAGGGTTAGGGTCGGGGTTAGGGTTAGGGTTGGGGTGAAGCACCTGTGCCCTCCGTGCTGCGTCGCAAGGCCAGCTGCGCTGCCCGGCCCTGTCCCTCTCCTCAGCCTCCCGCCCCTCTCTAAGCGACAGCCTGGACCTCTGGGGCCGGGCTGTCGGCTTTGGTCTCCGTGTCAGCTCAGCGTTCAGGCGGCCCGTCCCCTCCAGGAAGCCCGGGGCTGTTGGCAGCTGCTGGGTCCACGGGAGGGACCCCCACAGACGGGACCCCCACCCCACCCCCAGGGGCCGCCCAGCGCGGCCTCCCCACACAGCCTCCGGGCTCGGGTCGCCGTGTTTCCGAGGCCAGATGTGGATACTGGAAGACCCACCGCCGGGTTCCTCCTTGGGGGCGCCAGAGTTGCCGCCTTTTAAACTTGTTCCGGGGAAGTCGTCTTTCCGGTGGGCCACACTGCGGTGTCCTCTGACTTCGGATGCAGCAGCCGGCCGGGCGGATGGCGGCAGGGCCAGGCCAGCTCGGGGAGCTGGCTCAGGAGTGTGACTCTGAAACATCCTCTGCCGTCAGCACCTGCAGGGTGCTGATGGTCCCAGGAGAAACAGGAAGGCACCCAAAAGTCCACAGGAACAACGTTCCCAGCTCCCTGGATTTGTTTTGATCCACTTTGCAAATAAGAGACAGAGGCTTTTTCTCATCCCTTAAAATACTCAGCAGGTCTTTTATGCCTCCGAAGTCAGATGATCTGAGACAAAAACACCCTTAGCGTCAGTACCATGACTTATGAAACTGCCTGAAGCTCTCAGATATGATCCAATTAATGATCTTTTCATTGTTGATATTTTTTTTAAAAAAAACATTGCTATGGAGTCGATTTCACCTCATAGCGACCCTACAGGACAGAGTAGAACTGGGTTTCCAAGAAACAGCCGCTGGATTTAAACGGCTGGCCCTCTGGAGAGCAGCCAAGCTCTTCCCCACTGCACCACCACTGCTGTTAGTAGCTGCCATCAGGAGTCAGCTCTAGCCTGTGGGGGCCGCAGGCACAACAGAATGAGTGACCCCTGTCCCACTTCATCTTCATGATCATGGTTGTGACTAGCGTGCCACTCCATCTCAGTGACAGTGTCCTTCATTTTGGCTGCGTTTGTACTCCACCAAACACGAGACTTTCCTGATGACATGTCCGGAGTAAGCAAGCTAAGTCTCGTCATCCTCATTTCTAAGGAGCATCCCAGTTATATTTCTTCTAAGACTACTGCTCCTCCTGGCCACTCCTTAATTCAGGCCACATTGATGGAAAACTTCTATGCGCCCCTCTCCGATTAGGTGTTGAGTTCACAAGGAAAATCCACCTCCCTCAGAACCGCATCCAAGAGGGAGGGTGTAAGCTGGTTGGTAGATTTCATGAGTAGCACCTTACAGGATGTCCGGGGTAGAACAAACAGCTAAGCAGATGCTACTGACCAGACAACTGGAGGCTCGAGTCTCCCCAGGAGCATCTCAGAAGAAAAGCCTGATGGTGAACAGTCACAGCCCCAGAGAGCCCCTGGAGTATTCCGTTCTGACACATGTGGGGTGGTCCCGAGTCGGGAACCAGCCCAACAGCAGCTGGTCTGGTCAATTCCAGGACAGGCTGCTCGGCTCACTTCCAGGGAGGACAAAGCCCTTGAGTTCTGAAAGACTGGTGGGGTTTTGAAAGAGAAGTAGGAGACTGCCACAGGGAAGGTGCATCAGGAAGGGGGTATGCCCCATTCCCTCTGAGAGTTTAGGTACCATTAATGTCTACTGCTCAAAGAATAAAGTCATTAAGAAATCTGTCCAAAAAAAAAATCAGTCAAAAAGCATTTCACTCAGTTCATAGACTACCAGTCTTTAAGGCATTTATAATCTCCAGAAGTCATTCTGCTGTAAGGTTATTAAGAGATTCAAAAACAGAGAGACAAATACAGAATGGCTTTTATAATGTTAATAGGATGCATACAGATCTTGACATTTTGCAGATGGAAAGGAGTTTTAAGAGCTTCAGGGTCATCTCCGTTCACTTCTGTCTGGCACATACAACTCAGTGTTTACCTGACTCACCGGTGAAGAGACCCTGAACTTGATCCGTGGATATAGACCTGGAGGTGGTAGCTGGGACAGCGGGGACCTGCCAGCCTCCACTAGTACTCAAGAAGGAAAAGCGCTGTGTTTTCACCTTCTTTCAAAGATTTCTCACTAGTTTCCATAATTCTAGCTGGGCACCAGGGCCTGGCTTATGGCGTGTGTCCGATGTGTTTGCTCACTCAACTCAAAGATCCTTTCTTGCCTCTGGACAGCTTCAGGCCACAGGGAAGAGGGCTAACCAGCGAACAGGGGACCGGCACAGACTGGAGAGAACACCTTCTGAGAGCAAGAAGAACTGTGACTTCGGCTCCGCGAAGCAGCCTGAGCAGAAGCCCTGGTGGGGCAGTGGTTAAGCGCTCAGCTGCTAAGGCACCAAAAGGTCGGCAGTTTGAAGTGACCAGCCGCTCCGTGGGAGAAGGCAGCCCGCTCCCACAGACTGCTGTTGTTGTTCGGTGCCTTGAGTCAGTTTTGACTCACAGTGATACGGAGTTGACAGCTTTGGAAACCCCATGGGGCAATTCTACTCCGTCCTCAGGGTCGCTGTGAGTTGGAATCTCTGGCAAGTTATTTTCTGGTTTCAGGCTGAGTAGTGGCCGAGTGACCCCTCTGGGCCTCTGCACACACAGCTTCTTCTGGGAGGAATGGGCCCCTACCTTTGACCAGCTCCTCGTCCCAGGGGCGCCACCTTGAGCATCCGCAGTGGATGGGACCCAGGCTCTCCCATTCCCGTGAGCAAGCTGGGGGACGCTGCGTGAGGGACCAGGAGTTACACTCGGCACTTGGAGGGGGCATGCATGGGCTCACCAGCCACCCTGCAGTCGGTGCTGCTTTTCCAGGCATCACCAGAGGTGAACAGAGAAGAGCCAGCTTTTCACCTCTGCCCTCTATGCATGAACACCACCCACCGGGAGCCCACTGGGTGGGGCCAGGTGTCGCTGAGCCTGTTCTGGCAGAGACCAGCCCTCTGGGCACTAAGACGAAACACAGCCAGGTCCTGCGCCCCCGTCACAGCCACCGTCATGCTTGAACTCATGACTGCAGCAGCTGTGTCACTGCATCTCACGGACGGTCTTCCTCGCCCTCACTGACCATCTACTTTACCAAGCACAATGTCCTTCTCCAGGTCCCTCCTGACTACACGTCCAAGGAACAGGAGATGAAGTCTCGCCACCTTGGCTCCCAGGGAGCACTTGGGCTGCGCATCTTCCAAGAGGGACCTGTTCACACCCTGGCAGCCCACGCACACTCAGCACTCTTCCCTGACTCCGTAACTGAAAGGCATCAGTTCTCCCTCGGTCTTCCTCACTTACTGTCCAGCTTTCACTTGCACACACAGCAGCTGAAGACACCATGGCTTGGAGCAGACATGCCTGAGTCTTCAAAGGGACATCTTTGCCTTTTAATGCTTTAAAGAGGCCTTTTGCAGCAGACTTGCCCAATGCAACGCATCATTTGATTTCTTGGTTGTAGATCCAAGTAAAATGAAATTCTTGAGAACTTCAGTATTTTGTCCTTTTATCATGATGGGAATTCCAAAACTCTTAAACGTGCCCACAAGGAACCTGTACATAGACCCAGAGACAGTTACTTGAACAAAACAAGGGAATAATGCATGGCTTAAAGTAAAAAAGGTCTAAAAAGTGTGCATTATGACTGTCTCCTTTCACCGTACCTATTCAATCTGTATATTCAGCAAATACTCTGAAGAGCTCAATTTAAGGAGAAGAACAGGGCATCAGGACTGGGGGAAGACTCATTAATAACCTGCATTATGCAGATAACCCAGCCTTGCTTGCTTGCTGAAAGTGAAGAGGACCGGAAGCCCTTCCTGATGAAGATCCGAGACCACAGCCTTCACTGCGGTCAGCACCTCAACCTAAAGAAAACAGAAATTCACACGCGATGAGGACACTGTGAGCCAAAGTTTAAAAGAAGACAAGAAGCTCTTCCCAGCATGTTGTAATCATAGTTTCTCCCTTGGGGGTTTTTGGTTGAGCTGGGGAAGATGAGATGAGTCAGGCAGGCTGACACAATGAGCTCTTTGTCAGGTGCCAAGCTTCGGTCCTGCTCAGCACGTCCTCACCCTAAAAGAGAAAAGAGGTCCTCAGCATCCCCACCAACAATGTGGGGATGCCGTCGGGGCACCCGGGCTGAAGCTTGCTCGTGAGCCGAGTACGAGCCCACATCTCCAAACAGCATCACAGTTAGGGGTTTGCTGTTGTTGTAGCTGAAAGAGACCTTGGAGAGTGTTTTGAACTATCTGCTTGTTCTTGATAGAGGAGAAGACAGGCCCAGGGAGACGTGTGCCGGGCCAAGTGGAACAGAGATCCAGGGCAGATCCCTATTTTCTCACTCCCACTTCAGTGTTCTTTACTGGATAATGAGGTGAGATCCAGGCCATCAGAGGTCTGGGGACAGTCCTACCTTTGGGGTCTCACCAGAACTTGTAGGGATCCAGTTCTGCCAGCTACACTTTGCGCCCCTTGGGTGAGTTTTTTAGTCTAAAATGTCATTTATCTCAACTGTAAAAATAGGACCAGTTTCTATCTCACTGAGGTTTTGTACGGAATGAACAAGTTCCTAGTACAGAGTCAGGTGTCTACTGTGTCTGATCTCATGTTGAATCATTTCCTCCTGTTTCCCCATTCTCTAGGAGGCCCCTGCACCCGACACTCTCGTCACATGCACTGTGCCCTACAGCCCCTGGAGACGCTGGGCATTTTCTCATTCTTGCTTCTTGCCTGCAATGGCCCGCCCTCTTGGTTTATGTACTGTCTAAGGCTTTGTAGGGAAGTACACATATATTCCTCTTCCAGATCTTCTGATCATTAGTTATGTATCACTGGATGTGTCTTTTATCTGCTCCGAGACTTAGTTTTCTTGTCTAGGAAGTGGAAATAATGATACCTACTTTAGAATAGTGGGAAGATAGTAGGCCCTCAGGATATGAAGGTCATTTGTTGTTGTTAAACAAGACTCATCTTCTCTGCGAGCTTACAGGCCACCCAAGGAGCTGGACGTACAGATGCTGATAGCTGCCTCTTTCCCCTCTGTCCACCTTCCTGGAGGATTTCTGCTGACCTTCTGTAAGGGCACCCAGAGAAGGTTCGGGCAGACAGAGGTCTGCGCCCACCTCCCTACTTCCTCAGCTGTCCTGTCTTTCAGGAGTCCCCGGGTGGCACAGTGAAGGGCAGCTAACTGGAGCGCTGGAGATGTGGATCTACCCAGGGTGCCTGGGAAGACAGGCCCAGGCACAGCCACTGAACAGGCTGGGGAACACAATTCTGTTCTGACACACACGGGCTTGCCAGGAGACACGATCGGCCCCATGGCAACTGGCTTGGGTGTTTATTTTTTACTCCCTCTGCTGCCCTTTCCCGGGGGCGGGGGGGGGTGTGAGGGAAGGCCCAGGGGCGTCTGGCGGAGCTGAAACGGCCTGCAGAACTGTCATCCCAGGCCTCCTCAGGTACTCAGGAAGGGCGTGATCTTGGGCAAACATCTAGGCTCTCTGAGTGTCAGTCTCACCTGCGGAGCAGGAACAGTGACATCTGACTCATGGTCACTGTTAAGGAATAAAAATGAACTGATAAATGTGCAATGCCTGGTGTGACACTCTTCAGATGTGAGAAAGCCCAGGGAGATGTGACGCAGGAAGGAAGTCTAGTGGGGTCTCCGTTTGCTTGATCTAAACCCCAGCTGAGATGCATGTATACAAGACAAGGCTCTCCTTACAACTTAGGAGCCCGGAATTCTCAGGCTGAGTCGTGGCCTAACCACAGGGTCAGCGAGGCTTGCAGGGCCGTGAGAACCGGCTACAGGCTGCTCTGTGACACCCTGTGTTCCCACACAAGTTTGCAAAGCTCTTTCAGGGCCTGGCAGGCGGAGGCTTTGACAGCTCCCTGGGCCCAGGACAGAGAAGGCCAGAGGTGTCATGGGTCAGAACACGCCTGTGGCTGCAGCTGTGTTCAGCATGCTGTGTTTTCCTGTGTCAACGATTGGTCAGTGGTGGGTCCATGGCCCATGGACGTGGCTGGGACCAGCACCAAATGCAGCCTGAGCTGACCCCTGCCCTGCCTGCACCTCAGCTGCTGCTGAGGAGAGCGAGATACAATTGTAGGGTGTCCTGCAGTCCTCAGGGCCACAGTCAATCTCCAAGAGTGGGCTGTTACCACCATTCCCTCAGGGCAGGGTGGGCCTGCCCGTGTGATGCTCAGGGAGATGGCATTGCCAACAGTCACAACACCTAGGTTCCATCCAGCCTCACCTCTGCCTCCATTCATCTGACAGCAGGGCCTGTCCCTGAAAACCTGTGGGCCTGTTTCCACATCTGAAATTCTATGAGCTGCATCAGACAGTCTCTCTGCCCTGTCTCTTGTTCTAGGACTCAGTGCTTCTCTCAAGACCGGAGAGACAAGGCAGTGGCCTGTCAGTGTCTGATGTGGCTGGGGAAGGACCTTCACTCTATCCAGGTCCCAGAAGCAGGATCTAGGGCAGAAGTATTTGTTGGCTGGCTTCAGGGACATCACTACCTTGCCCACATGGTGCTGAAAGGTCTTCGACAGGGAGGGGGAAATACTTCTGAGAAGACATTATTGACAGAGCCCTCGCTAGTCCGCTGCCCCGCTGGGCAGAACGGAGACGTGGCAGATGCTGAACCCATGGACCCCGAAGGCGGTTCCCACTGTGACCGAGCCCCAACTTGAGAACCACTGTTCAGCATGCCAAGTTGCCTGCAAGAGAGCACCCTGAGGAGAGGAGGGTCCTGTGAGGGGAGACGTTAGCGGGCAACGAGGAGCCAAGGTGGCACCCGAGTGTGGTTTGTGAACGAGGACAGAGGAGACCCTCCAACACAGTGGCGTCTTTAGGGAGCATGCGCCGGTCACCGAGGCAGGGAGACACTAACAGAAGGAGGAGAAGACACTACCAGCTCGAGGAGCAGAGCTGGACAACAATCTGTGCCGGAGGCAGCCTGTGAGGGAGAGATGGCGGCTGAGGGCTGAGGGTTTCAGCTGGGTGTGACTGCTCCCCAGAGGGCTTTGTCGCCCCTACTTTGAAGGCTTTTCTGGCACTAAGCAGCCACCGGGGGTCAACGACCATGACAGTGGTGGTCTGATCTGGAGGCCTGAGAGATTCAGGTGACTGCCTTCCTAGGCCATTGCGCCCCGCTACCCTGCCCTCTCAGTGTCCCTGAACAGACACACCGGCTGTACTGGGAACTCGATGCCTGTGAGCAGTGGTTCACATGTATGTGGAATGACATACAGACGAAAATACTCCTTAGGAAGTCACACTGATACCTGGTTGTTGGAGCTCAGGTTCTCACCCCGCTTCCGGTGCTAGCCACCTCTGCCTGCAAGGCTGCCAGCCCTGCATCTGTCACTGCTTCCTCATCTGGAGAGCGCAGCAGTCACACGAGACTAAGTTCCCTCCAGTTCAAACATTTCCTGAGTGTACAACTGCGCTGAAGGATCTGGAAATCAATCTTACAGGTAACTGCTCTTCTCAATCTCAAATGCCAAATGTCCTAGACGGAAGGAACATTCTTTCAACAGCTCAGCGGGGTTTCCCGTGCACTCCTGGAATTATCCACTGTTACACACGCAGCACCTCGCTCTTGCTGTCCGCAGTCCTGTGTCTTCTGAAGCCTCTGTCAAGGCCCTTGCAATACCGTTAACCTCTGATACTTTCTTTTGCGAATAAAAGCAGCAGACCTAAGTAACCACACTTCAGTTCTTCATTTTGAACAGACATAAGAGCAAATATTTTCAATTAGTCATGGTACCATGTAATATTACCTCATTACATTAATTTAGATGTACGAGAAATGAATTTATAAGAACATTTTCAACTACTTACAGATTGCAAGAGTTTACTGAGGGTGTATTTATACATGTCTAGTGAACAAAGAAAAGTGATGATGCATTGGAATTATGATTTTGACAAGGCACAAATTACCTTTATATTTCTAAGCAATGCAATTATGCAGCTAATGAATTTAACATGTTTTAGTTTACAGAACAACAGGATAGTACAACATAGTATTTAAAATCAGTCCGGTCTGGAGTGAGTACATCTCAGTCTCATCACACTTGGCTGTAGGTTTTCTTTCCTGTCCATGCTTTGTTGTCTTGGACACCAAGCATCCTGGCCGACCTTCTAAATCACGGCTTTCATCTCACTTACTAGATGCTTATTAGTAATGACATTTAATTTAAAAAATCTGTTCAGCTGACAATAAAATCAAAATTGAATTGCATTTAATTGCTTTATAAAACCCCCAACTGCTCTTCAGTGACATCAGCATGACTACACTGTCTGTGCGGTGCACGTTCTCAGATTGAATTGCCTACTGAGTGAGTGCAGCAAACCCTGCTGCATTTCTGACTCATAAGAAACCACTATTGTCCTGTCCTCTTTGACACACGGTGACCCCCTGTGTGAGGAAAGACCTGCGCTCATGGCGTGGTCAGTGGCTCTGTCCTTCCAGGAGGGGCGTGGGTGACACAAGTGGTTTGTGACCAGCTGCTAACCCCAAGGCTGGTGGCTCAGACTCCCTCCCGGTAACTGCTTTCGTAAAGATGGCAGTGAAGGAAACCCTCAGGTGGGGTTCGCTCGGTCGCACCCAGGCAGGTGTGAGTGGGGCGCGCCAGGGGCAGGCGGCCAAGCCTCTCCTCTGCAGTACTGTGGTGCTCTCATCGCCAGTCCTGCCGTCAGTCATCACGTGGAAACCACTCGCACCACCCAGGCGACCTGACTGTCCAGCATGTGCTGGCAGTTACCGCACCGTCTCCAAACACAAAAGGTGGTTCAGAGGTCTCCGTCTTGTAAGTCTTCTTGTAGACCAGTTTAACAGATATACTGCCCGACACATAAGCCATTTTAAATTTTCTAGTAGACCAATTTTAAAAAGCAGATGAGATAATTCATTTTATTTAGCACAACATATCTAAAATATACATTGCATTGTGTAGTCAGCATAAAAACTCTGAACGAACGATTTGATCCTCTTCTGCACTCACTCAACGGCATGCATCTCGTACCTGGAGCACACCTCAAGTTGGGCTTGTCACATGTGCATGAACGCCGTTTTCAGAGGCCACTGGGTCCGTTCTGACCAACAGCAACGCTACGTGCAGCAGAACAGAACACTGCCCAGCCCAGCACCTCACCATTGCTGTCACACTGGAGCCTATCACTACAGCCACATGTCAGCCCAGCTTGTTGAGGGCCACCCTCCGTCCACTGGCCCTGTGCTTTACCAAGCACGATGTCCTTCTCCTGGACTGGCTCTTCCCAGTTATATACCCCAAGTCTGTGAGATGAAGTCTCACCATCTTTGCTTCTCATGAACAGCTGTCTGTCCTTCTTCCAAGACAGGTTTTTTCCAATGGCGCAGGTGAAGTAAGCAAGTGAGCAGGTGATCAGAGGGGGGTAGGAGGACAGCAGGGCAGGGGAAAGAGAACCACGGGGACAGGGACTGCCAGGTACAGAGACACACGGAGGGACACTCTGTGCTGGATTTACTTCAGATCTCAACTTGTATGAACAGAGGGAGAGGAGGAAATACAGAGACAAAAAGAGCATTAGCAGATGATAAACAGAAATGGAGACATTATTGGGGATTGATTTTTGTATACTTTACTTCATTTCACAATATCTAGCTCATATTCGGCATATGCCAAATTAGACCAATATACCAAAAAACCTAAAATGAAAATGCTATTAACTCTAGTAGAAGGCAGAACCCATGTATTGACAAAGTATTTTGAGGCAGTTTACAAAAAAAGGCAGAAACATAACAGACTTTTGGATAGTTTACAACCCAGTTTAACACTGGACTTTCTAGAGGTAATGGCTGTCATCAACACACAATACAGGGTGGAGCCAACACCCCATCCCACGGCAGCAAAGACCGCACAAAACTAAGTAAAATAGATGCAAATACCAGTCTTAGAACCCTAAACATCAAATCAAGAGATAAACAACTCAACCAAGCACTGACTGGAATAAGACACTAACACAGAGCAGAGCAAGGACTCAGAGGGGAGGCTCCTAACAGCTAAGGCAGCACCCATCTGCCACCTCGGCCTCCTGTTAGAAATCTGTGGACAGGCAACACGGGAGAGCCGCTTCACGGAGCTCCCAGCAAGGGCACCCAGTAACCAGCAGTACACCCTGCTTCCCCTGACACTGAATTCCAATCTCTATACTCTAAGGCCTGAAAGTCCCTTTCCAGGTCACTGGTAGGAGCTCTGGGGGTATTTCTTTCTAATTTTTATTTAGTTTTCTTTTCTCTTTTTCCTTTTTCCTTCATTTCTCAGTCTTATCTTTATTTTCTTTCTTTTCTGTCTCCTGAATGCCTGGCACTAAGTGCCGTTTCCAACCTTTCCAGACAGCCTGTGCCTTGGAACCTGGGGGACACTTTCTGGGTCACCTGTGAGAAGGGACCCCTGGGGACATTTCCTTGTTTATTTCCTCATTTGCTTTGTATTTATCTTCATGCCTCAGTTTCCCATCTCTCCACCCCAACAGCAAGCTCCCTCAACACTTTATTGGCTCCTGTGTCTCTCTCCTCCTTTGATCCCATAACCATCGAAACTCCCCCCCCTCCTGCCTATTGGCACTGTGCGCTGGACATCACACCCCCAAGCAGGACAGGCACACCCTGCACTGACCCTTGGCCTGCCCTGACAGTGCCAGTAATGTCCTAAACCACCCACCCCAAGTCCCCTTCAGCTGCACCTTCCCTGCTGCACCTTAGCTTAGCGACTGCCCAAGGGACAAGGAGACGAAAGGTACTGTGCCCACAGGTAAGCAATCTGAGAATGCACAACCCACCTGCCCAGACACAACCAAAGAAAACAAAAGCACAAACAAATGTACTATCAGTACAAGAAAAAAATAACTACTGACTGTTCTGAAGACAAGGACAACATCAGCCAAGCCAAGTGCCGTTGAGTTGGATCCGACTATCAAAAAACAGGACAAGGTGGTTCCAGTGGGTGTCCAAAATAAAACACTAGACGACTTTCCAATAGAAGGCACCAGAACTATCTCATAAGCCCACTGTCATCGAGTCAGGTCTGACTCATGGCAACCCTATAGGTCAGAGTAGAACTGCCCTGTAGAGTTTCTGAGGAACACTTGGCAGATTCGAACTGCCAGCCTTTTGGTTAGTAGATGTAGCACTTAAACCACTACATCAGAACTACTTGATAGGGAATCCCAATCTCTGATAGTCAGAGCTATCTAAGAGTTGAACCAAAAAAGCAGACAAAAATGAGGAAAAAATGGACAAGTTCATGTAAAAAGGCATACAAATTCATGGAAAATACAGACAACATAATGCAAGACTTCAGGAAAATAATACAGAAACAAAACATCAAAATAAATTCACATACAGAAATCATACACAAACAACAATCAGAAGTCCCAAAGATAAACGATAAGACTTCAGAAATGGAGAGGAAGATGAGGTGATACTAAGTAATAAAAGACTGGTTCAAACCTAGGAAGATAAGGGAAAATTTCAAGGTAACTACAAAGAACATTAACAAACCTACTCATCAAAATAAAGAGAAAACACAAAGTCTTAGTAAAAGGAGAATCTACAGAAAACAAAGGCAATGAAAAAGATTCATAAAAAAAAGGAATTCAGCACAGTCAAGTGAGAGGAACAAAGAAAACATCAGCACCACCAAAATAAAAGCACCATAAAATGACAGCAATAAGCTCACACTTTATCAGTTATTACACTGAATGTCAATGATCTAAATGCACCCATAGAGGCAGAGGCACAATATGGATTAAAAACAGGATGCATCAATGCGCGATCTACAAGAGACACATCTCAGAAACAAACATGAACATTTGTTAAAAGATCAAAGGATGTAAAAAATGTATCAAGCAAACAGCTAGCAAAAAAAAGATAAAACAGACTTTATTCATTGTTAGCTTGATATATATTCTTCCATCCTTTAATTTTCAGTTTGTTCCTGTCTTTAGGTCTCAAGTGAGTTTCTTGTAGATAACATATGGATGGGTTGTGTCTTTTGATCCAAGACGACACTCGATGTCTCTTTACTGGAGCATTCAGTCCATTCACATTCAATGTAATTATTGATAGGTATGTGTTCACTGCTGCCATTGTGATATAGTTATTTTTATGTTGATGTTTTCTCTGTTGTTCTTATTAGTCTGTTCTGGGACACTCTTTTTTGTGAGTTGATTTTTCACCTTTTTCAGAGCTGGTTTTATAGTTGTTGAGACTCGTGTGTTAGATTTCTTGAAATGGTATGATACATCTTTGTTGTGCTTTACAGCTGCCCCTATGAACCCCCTTAATAAACTATTTATAAACCCAATTTTAATTACTACCAGTCTTGTCATCTTCCTCTCCATCTGGAAGGACTATAACGACTATAGTACATCCCTCTTTTTATTATGATGACATCATAGTTTTCATGATGATCACTAGATTGCTTCTTTCCAAACCAAAGCTGTGATTTACTTTAGAGCCTTCCCTAAATGAGTAGAGTATTGAGTAGTGTGTCGTTCTAAAATATGAAGTTAGTGGTTTCGTTATTCTAAGCCAAAGCCAAGAACTTCTTTCAGTATTTCTTGTAGTCTGGGTTTGGTTTTTACAAAGTCTCTGAGTTTCTGTTTATCTGGGACTGTCTTAATTTCATTTTTGTATTTGAAAGATAGTTTTGCAGGATATATAATTCTTGGTTGGAAGTTCTTCTCCTTCAAGACTCTGAATGTGTCATGCCACTGTCTCCGTGCCAGCATGGTTTCTGCTGAGAAATCTGACGAGAGCCTACAGGGTTTCCCTCTGAATGTTAGCTTTGCCTTGAGTCTTGATGCCTTTAAGAGTTGCTGCTTATGTTTCATTTTGTTAAGCTTGATTATAATATGTCTTTGTCGGGAGCCATGGGTGAGCCCCCAGGCCCCGACATACAGGAAGCTTGTAGGGCTGAAAAAGCCCGTGCGCGCCAAGTTTGAAAAAGCCCGCGCCCGCGAAATTCAAAAGGCCCGCGCGTGCGAAAAACTTCCTGCCTGATGTCACTGCCTTAGTCCTATGTATATCCAATCCCCAGCCGACAACTACCTCACTCCAAATGTCACTCCATCCCTATGTCACTTGATCCCTCCCTCTATTCCCGCTGCTATAAATATACCTCATTTTAATAATAAACTTTGAGGCTTGATCAGAATCTTGTCTTGCCTCCATTTTTCCGCCCTCCCTGCTTACTTTCACAGGCTCCCCCCCGTCCCTTCGTTGATTTGTCCCGCGGGTCGGGGCATGTCTTGGAGTCTTTCTTTTGAGATCTATATTGGGTGGCGTACAATATGCATCTGAGTTGTCTATATTCTCTTCCTTCATGATTTCTGGGAAGTTTTCTTTCAGCAGCTCAGCAACAATACTCTCTGTGTTCTCAGATGTCTCACCCTGTTCAGGGACTCCAATTAATCGAAGGTTGTTCCTCTTAATAGAGTCCCACATGCTTCTTGATGTTTCGTCATTTTTCTTGTTTCTTTTTTCTGATTTCTGCTCATAGATGCTGGCATCAGTAGCTCTGTCTTCCAAGTCAGAAATTCTGTTTTCCATTTGTTCCATTCTGTTTTCTTGGCTTTGCATGGAAGTTTCTATGTCTTTGATTTTCTTCTTGATCTGTTGGATTTCAGAGTACTGGTATTCCATCAGATCGAACAACTTGCTTAATTTTTCATTTTGTTCTGCTGCATTTTGTATAAGGTCTAGAAGGGCTCTGTATATAATCAATTTGTATTCACTTCCTGACACTTTCATAAAAGTTTCTTCATCTGGAAAACTCCTTGGTTGCTTTGTTTGGGAGCCTTCTGAAGCCATGAGTGATTGCTTGTATGCCACAATTGTCTGTTGCTTTTTGGGTCCCATGTGAGTATATAGAGGCTGGAAGAGGTACTGTGAGGATGGATTGCAAATGTTTCTCTAGGCTGTCTTCAAATGTAAAGCAAAAGGTATCTGACCAGTTCACAAGTCAGCTAGGTTTTCAGGTGTAGAGGTCCCTCTTCTCATCTGACAAAGTAAGCACCACTATATCCAACCCCAGATGATAACAAACTAGTTCAGAATACAGCAATGCTACTGCCCTGGTGGCCTCTGCTGACAGGGCCTAGCCTTAGCCAACACTGCATCAAGTACTGGTTTTGTGATAGAAAAGCACTCTCCTGTGGGCAGGCTCTGGCTCACAAGCTAAGAATTAGGTCCAGCTGCTGCCACCGTATCCAAGGTGGCGTCCTCCACACAGGCAGCAGACAGGGGCTAAAGGTGCTGAGAGGCAGTGACTCCTCTGCTTCTGTTGCAGGGCCCCCAACGTAGGCAGCACTGTGCAGAATCACTACTTTTCCGACGGAGAAGCGCTGTCCCGTTTGCAGGCGCTGGCTCCCAGGCTGAGAACGAGGTCCCGCTAAAATCTCGGTACCAACATGGCGTCCCACACCCTGACCGCGGAGCTCCGCACAAACCGCTGAGGCAGCTACAAAACAAAAGGCTCAAAATGGCCAGATTAACAGAGTCCCAAGCCTGGTTCTCACAATATGGGAATTTTGCTGGCCTATCCCCCCAGCAGCGCATCTGAGTCCAGCCGCCAGGCAAGGCCCAGCTCCGCCCGCCAGCCGAGACAGAGGAAAAACAAGTCAAAATGGTGCGTTTACCTTCTGTCAGTAAGAGCCGGGGCTAGCCAGGAGGAGGAGTCAGCGACAGAGGAGGTTTTTCGCTGAGTGGTATGAAGTCCCAATTAACAGCTCTGTGCCGTGTCCTGAGGATGATTAGGTGATCAGAAGGCTCTGATTGATTGTCAATTCAGGTCTTGGTTTCCAGAGGGACATAAGGAGACATGGGCTTAGTCCGCCATCTTGACTCCACCCTGATAAAACAGACTTTAAAGCAAAATTCACCATCAAAGACAAAGGGCACTATATAATGATTAAAGAGATGATCCACCATAAAAACATAACCATAATAAATACCTATATACCGAATGACAGGGTCCTAAAATACATAAAACAAATTCTAACAGCACTGAGGACAGGAACTGACAGTTGCACAATGACAGCAGGAGACCTGAACACACCACTCTCAGACAAGGACATCTGAAAAGGAACTGAAAAAACAGAGCAGATTTAAAGGTTGCAGTCAGCCCACCTGAACCCACAGATGTATATAAAACACTTGACCCAACAGCTGCAACACACACCTCCTCTTCCAATGCACACAGAACATTCTCCGGAACAGACCCCACCTTAGCCCACAAAGAAACCCCCAACAAAATCCAAAACACTGATGATAATACACAGTATCTTCTCTAATCACAATACTATCAGCATTCAAATTAACAACAGGAAGAGCAGGGGGAAAAAAATCAGTGACACAGAAACAGTAACACCATGCTTAAAAATCACTACAAAACAGAAGAAATCAAAGACGGAATTTAAAAAATTCCTAAAATCAAATGAGAATGAAAACTCACCAAGCCCAAACCTTAGGCACACAGCAATGATAGTGTTTAGAATTAACTTATAGTACTAGATGTACACATCAAAAAAGAAGGGACAAAATCAAAACATTAGCTATGCAACTCTAACAAACACAAAGAGAATAGGAAAAGCAGCCCACAGCCACCAGAAAAAAGAAAATAATAAAGATTGGAATAGAAATAAATGAAACACAATACAAGAACAACAGAAAGAATCAACAAAACCAAAAGATGGTTCTCTGAAGGGATCAACTATACTGACAGACCACTAGCCAATGTGACAAGGAGAAACAGGAGAGGGTGAAGTAATCCAAATAAGAAATGAAATTACAATAGATCCAATTGAAATTAAAAAAAAAGATTGCAGCAGAGTATTATGAGAAACTATACTCCAACAAATTTGAAAAGCTAGAGGAAATGAACAAATTCCTGGAAATACGTTACCTACCCCAAAACAAAATGAAGCTGAAAATCTCAACAGACCCACAAGAAAAAAAACCCTGGCTCAAACGACTTCACGGGAGAATTCTACTAAACATTCAGGGAAGAGCTTACACCAATGCCACTCAAACTATTGCAGAACACAGAAAAGGAAGCAAAACTTCCATATTCACTCTATGAAACCAGCAAAACCTTGATACTGAAACCAGGCAAAAACACCACAAAACACACACACACACACACACACACACACACACACACACACACACACACACACAATCCTTCATGAACATAATGCAAACATTCTCAGCAAAATTGCAGCCAACAGAATTCAGCATCATATCAAAAAAATAATATAACATGACCAAGTAGGATCCCTAACTGGTATGCAAGAATGCCTCAATATGAGAAAATCACTTAGTGTACTCCACTACATAAAGAATTACACAATCATCTCAAATGACTGAGAACATATATTTGACAAAGTCCAATGCCCATTCCTGATGAAAACTATCAATACAATAGGTGTAGAAAGGATATTTCTTAACGTAACAAAGAGCATCCATACAAAACCTACAGCCAACATCATTCTTAATGGAGACAGGCTGAAAACATTTCCCTTGAGAACAGGAAAAAGTCTACGACACCCTTTATAACCACGCTTATTTAACACCATGCTGGAAATCCTAACAAAAGTAATAACAAAGAAAAAGAAATAAAGGGCATCAAAATTGGTAATGAAGAAGTAAAACTGTCCCCATCTGTAGATGACACAATACACAGAAAACCCAGACAACTTAACAAGAAAGCTACTGGTACTAATAACTAATAAAAAGATTCATCAGATTAGCAGAATGCAAGATACACATACAAAAATCAGTTGCATTCCTATACACCCGTGGGTCATAATAGCCCCTAAAAAAATAAAATATTTAGAAATAAATCTAATCAGGGATGTAAAAGACTTATCAAAAGAACAACAACAACAAAAAAAAAAACACTACTGCAAGAAACCCAAAGAGATTCACATAAGTGCAAAAACATACCATGCTCACGGACAGGTAGACTCAACTTCACGAAAATGCCTATTCTACCAAAACAAATTTACAAATACAATGGATTCTTGATCCACATACCAACAGCATTCTTTAGAGAAATGGAAAAGTTGTTATTAACTTTACAGGAAAGGAAAGAGACCCCTGGGTAGGCACAGCACTACTGCAGAGAGAGGTACAGGAGTAGGGCAGACACCAGCTGACCCTACAACCCGCCCTACAGCTACAGCAGTCACGGCAGCCTGGGAGTGGCTCGACGGCACACCCACTGACCAGTGGGACCAGACTGAGAATCCAGAGGTGACCCTATCCACCTGTGGCCACCTGATGTTCAGTGGAAGCCCAAAGTCCATCCAGTGGGGAGTGACAGTCTTTTTAACAAATTGTGCTGACAGAACTGGACGTCCATCTGCAAAAAAATGAAACAGAACCTATGCCTCACACCATACACATAAACTAATTCAAAATGGATCAGTGACCCAAATATAAAACCAAAAACTATAAAGATCACAGAAGGAAATACAAGATTCGCACTAGAGGCCCTAATACACAGCATGAACAGGATACAAATCATAGCTAACACTACACAAACTCCAGAAAATATGCTAGATAACTGAAACGCTCTAAAAATTAAACACTTGCGTCCACCACAAAACCTTACCAAAAGAGTGAAAACAGAACCCACAAACTGGGAAAAATATTTTGTCTTATTACAAATCCAACAAAGGTCTAATCTCTAAAATCCACAGGAAAATCCAACACCTTTACAACAAAAAGACAAGTAATCCAATTAAAAATGGGTGAAAGAAATGAACAGACACTTCACCAAAGAAAACCTTCAAGCAGCTAACAGACACACAAGGAAAGGATCATGATCACTGGCCATTAAAGAAACGCAAGCCCAAACCATAATGAGCCACCATCTCACTCTGGCATTAGGGGCATGAATTAAAAAGAAACGGAAAACAACACAAGTTGGAGAAGCTGTGGGGAGACTGGAACTCTCACAAACTGCTGACGGGAATGCAGAAGGGTACATCCCTTGTGGGAAATGTTATGGCACTTCCTAGAAACAGAAACGCCACACAACCCAGCAAAATCCCACCCCTAGAAATACGCCCTGGAAACATAAGAGCTGTCACCCCAATTGACATACACACACTCCTGTTCACAGCAGCATGGTTCACAACAGCAAAAAGACAGAACCCTAGGTACCCCTCAACAGATGGATGAACTACGGAACGCACACACACAAGGGACATGGAGGGTGTTAGGCTGTGTGAAATAAGTCAGCCACAAAAGGACAAACACTGTATGAGATCACTACCCTGAACATTCCTTTTCAAAATGTTGACTCACAGAAAGAAAGCACCTTTGATGGTTCCACACGAGCTGAGGGGTGGGATGGGAGAACACCAGGGGACACCAGGTGAGCGTGGCTGGCAGCGCCCGGTGCCGGGGAGGCCAGTGCCGCGCGCAGCAGGCTGGTTCACAGCAGTCCTCCAACACATGGAACTCCCGGGGGGGCCGAATGACTGGACTGAGTGGGTCCCGGTCTCAGACAACACCTACCTCAACTGGCATGACACAGTTTATAAAGAAACTACTCGCCATTCCACTTCGGAGAGTAGTGTCTGGGGTTTTCAAAGCCTGCACGTAGCCATTTAAGACACTCCACTGGTCTCATGCCCTCGGGAACAGGGCAGAACAAAGAACACTCAAGACACCAGGCAGTGACGAGTGCACGGGGCTCAGGGACTACAGCCACCACGGCCTCTACCAGATGGGGGCCAGCACCACTGACCGCTCTGACAGGGATCGTGACAGGGGGCCCTGGCCAGAAAGATGTAGAACAAAATTCTAACTCACCCAAGAAAGGCCAGACGTACTGTCCTGACAGAGTGGGAAAGCCCCGAGATGGCACCCCAGAAATGAAGGGAGCCCTGAGCTTCAGCCTCTAGCCGAAGATTAGACAGGCCCACAAAACAAGATGAAAAGGGCCTATCGGCCCGAGGGAGGGCCAGAAGTCAGGAGAGGACAGCAGAGCTGGCGAGAGGACGCCCAGGTGACAAGGGGGAGTCCTGGGGCTGCTAGCCAATGTCATAAAACAATGTGCAGCAACTACTCAACTGAAAGCCATTTTGTAAACCTTCATCAAGTCCAGAAAAACCTGTCCCAGTGGTCATAAAAACAACAGCTGACACCTGAGTATTCGGCACTGCCGGCACCAGTCCACCGACGGCTGCATCTAATCCGCAAACCTTACCTGTGAGGTGGGCATCACGGTCTCCGCATTATGGTTCAGGAAACGGAAGTGCCGAGATTACACAAACTGTCCAAGGCCACTCAGCAGGCTGGCAGCAGGGCAGGCACTCAAACCCTAGAGGCCCGGCTTCAGAATTGACGCTCAGGAACCTACTCTCCCTTACTGTCTACTCCCATCTTCCCAAATCTCCTTCACAAACAAGGACAAAAACCGAATGATGAGGAACCTTGTTCCTACCACCTGGAAAACAAAACGTACCTTGAGAGACACAGAGGTCTGCTGCTGACATGGTTTTCCGCGACAGGGCCCTGAAGGGCTGTTGTCAGCTGCCATCAAGTCAGTTCCCACCCACAGCGACCCTGAGAACAGACGAAACTGCCTGGTGCTGCGCCGTGTCCACAATCGTCTTTATGCGTCAGCCCACCACGTTGAGGGTCCTCCTCTTTTCTTCTGACCCTGCACTCTACCCAGCATGGTGCCCTTCTCCAAGGACAACAGGTTAGAAGTATGGAAGATGCTGTCTCGCCATCGCTGTTTCCAAGGAGCTCTCTGGTTGTTCTTCCAGAACAGCTCTGTTGGCTCTTTGGGCACATTCAGCATTCATGGTACAGTCAACATTCTCTTCCAGCACCACAGTTCAAAGGCGCCAGTTCTTCTTCTGTCTTCTTGGTTCGCTGTCCAGGTTTTGCATGCATAGAGGGTCAGGCACACCTCAGTCTTCAAGGTGACATCTTTACTTTTCAGTATTCTAAAGAGATCTCTCGTTTGAAGAGTAATGTGCTGTATTCCACCATCCTCCTCAAGTGCACTTAAGTAAGAAACACAACTGTTTTAATTCTCTCAGGATTCATGCAACAAGTAACCCGCCTTAAAAGAAGAAGTAACAATGTATTGTTTCAGGAAGAGCTACTGACATACATTCCTGGAGTACTGTGTTTCCACAACCAAAACAAAGAGCCAAACCCACTGGCATCGAGTGGACCCTCACAGCGACCGTACAGGGCAGAGAACTGCCCCTTAGGATCTCCAAGCAGTGCCTGGAGGACTCCAACCGCCAGCCTTCCGGTTAGCAGCCCAGCTCTGAACTGACACGCCACGAGGGCTCCATCCTGCTCCAAGCTTCCGCCACAACAGGAGGGGGGCGGGGCGGGGCTGACAGTGCAATCTGTCTGTGGCCACTCAGGCAGGAGCGGCCGACAGATCTCATCTCCTAACAGATCTTGGGTTTTGCTGGACTCCTCATCAAGCTTTCATTACTTGATACAACAGAAACCAAAACCTCCAGAAATAGTTATGCTGGCTCAGCTCCTGGCACACAGCCGCTTCCAATTAGCATTTGTGGGATGAACACACAATTCCAGCAGCAGTTTCACATGCTGTCCCAACAGTAACCTAATCCCAACCCCAGAAACCTCTACAGGACTAGCCGAACTGCTAGCTTAGCAGGTTTGCCTGACTTTCCATTTGGTCAAACCACCACAATTCTACACTGAAAATTATTCCGAGTAAAACCAAATCAACCAAAGGAATCATGCAGGTACTTCGCAGGTCGGTCTGCTAACTGCAGGCACATCTTCTCATCCCCGTCTCTTCACACCCACTGAACTTGCTTCAGACACAAGTTCTCCTTCCATTCTAATTCTCTTCAGCTGACATTTCATTTCAAAGTGCTTTTTAAGAAGACATCAGGGTAACTACCTTCTAAGTGACTGACATGGTAGTTACCGGTATCTCCATTCTAGCCAGTAATAAGTAGTGGGGACGAGGGTCATGGGTGGGAAGAACACAGTACTCTCTGCCATCTGTCACGCAATACTTTGAACACCATAAAAAAGGTGGGTATAGGAGAGAGGGAAGAACAGAATGAGGGACTGACTAGAACTGGCTAACTGTCTATGAAATTATCAAGAGACTGACCTGTGATACACATGGAAGGTAACCCACACATACATGAATAAACACAATATAAATACGACCCTAACCAGCTGGGCACATGGTTAATAATAAATATTCCTAGCAATCATGTTTGAGTTCCAAATCACATCAGAACACAAAGGAAAATTACAAGTTACAAGTTTTAAACAGTGAGAAAAGCAGAAATGATTTAGAAAGTATCTGGACAATCTTTGCTGAAGATCCTTCAAAAGCAGCCACAGTAGCCACAACAGGAACGGCCAGAAATTCAAGCTGATTCAGAAAAGGGGGCGGAGCCAGGGACATCATGCTGAGGTCACACAGATGCTGGCTGAAGGCAGAGAATTCCGGAGAGATGCTTACCTGTTTTGTTGACTATGCACAGGCATTCCACTGTGTGGATCATAACAAATTACGGATAACACTGTGGAGAACGTGAGTTCCGGAACACTTAATTCTGCTCCCAAGGAACCTACAGACAGCAGACCCGCCAAGGGAAGGGACACTGCATGGCTTGAAGTCAGGAAAGGTGTGCATCAGTGCCATATCGTTTCATCACACTTATTCAATCGCTACACTACGCCACTGACCTGACAAGCTAGACTACATGAGAAACAGACATCAGGATTGGAGACTCACTAACCACCCGCACTACGCAGGTGACAACCTGCCTGCTGAAAGTGCGATTGGAGACTCACTGACCACCCGCACTACGCAGGTGACAACCTGCCTGCTGAAAGTGCGACTGGAGACTCACTGACCACCCGCACTACGCAGGTGACAACCTGCCTGCTGAAAGTGCGACTGGAGACTCACTGACCACCCGTACTACGCAGGTGACAACCTGCCTGCTGAAAGTGCGACTGGAGACTCACTGACCACCCGCACTACACAGGTGACAACCTGCCTGCTGAAAGCGAAGAGGACGCGAAGCACGTACTGACGAAGACCGAAGACCAGTCTCCAGAGCAAACTACATTTCCACATCGAGAAAACAGGAACCCTCACAACCAGACCGAGCAACATGATAAACGGGGAGAAGACTTGCATTGCCAAGGGTTTCATTTCACTCGGATCCACAATCAAGATCCACACCAGCCACAGGCAAGAAATCAGAAGACACACTGTGTTGGGCAAGTCAGCTGCAAAGGACCTCTTTGAAGTGTTGAAAAGCAAAGATACCATCTAGAAGACAGGTTGGTACCCTGGACCAGAGCCACGGTGTTTTCAATTGCATCATATGCATGTGAAAGCTGGACAACGAATAGGAAGACCAAAGACCTCATGCCTTTGAATTGTGGTGCTGAGAAGTACATTGAATACAAGGTCCAACAACTTAATTGTTCTAAGTGCTACATACCTTGTTGTGGAACATCACCACGGTCACCTTCAAAGTCCTCCCCTTGGGAAGCTATGCACCAATGCCTGAGCCTAGTTCACCCTTCAACGCAATTTTGGAATTATTTCTGGAATGGCCATTGCACATGGTGGCAAGGTGGCACGTTTGTGAACTTAACTGTGTAACTGTCTGTGAGGGAGTTTTTAGTCAGTAAACAAATAACTGTTGGAACACCCCCCTGCTCACCTGATCTGGCCCGATGACTCCAGCTGAATACTGAAAGGCAGACCTTTGGATGACGTTCAGAACAGCAAGGGTAATATGACAACAGCTTTGATGGCCATTTCAGAAAGAGTTCCAAAACTACTTTGAGGGTGGACTAGTCACTGGCGTCAGTGCACAGCTTCCCAAGCGGAGCACTGTGAAAGTGTTCACAGTGACATGCAACAATGAGGCATGTGGCACGTTTTCCAGGATGAGTCCATGAACTTAACTGCCAGATTGTGTATACTGTGCACTGCCTAAAGTATAAACAAATCTGTCCTGGAAGAATTGCCACCAGAATGCTCCTGAGAAACACGGCGAGACTGCGTCCTACACCCTTTGGATGTGTCAGGAGAACGTCACGCTTGGTAGAGGGGTCAACACAAAGGAGGGTTCTCAGTAACATGCTCCGACACAGTGGCCACGACCAGAGGTTCACGCGCGACAGCGTTATGGGTGGTGCGGGGCCCGGCTGCATCTCGGTCTGTTGTTCACAGGGCTACTGAGCCGGGACCTCCCCGTCACACCCAACCACCACAAGCATCAGGAGTTTTGTAGCTGTGTTTGGTGATAAAATGTGTCTATGTGTGTGTACGTGTCTAGACACAGGCATCCAAATAATATAGCTATGTATATCTACATTTCATCACATGCATGGAATTACTTACAAATAGGTCTTTTATCACCACATTCATTTATGTATGAAATAACTTTTTAGATTTTCTTCCATGTTTCCTTTTTGGCTAAATTAATGAAGCAGCATAACCCCAAGATTATATCAGAATTCATTCTGGAAATGCCCTGAGGAAATCAGACTGCTGGCCAGGAATTCTCTCCTGCTGGGCCACGAGTATCAGTATCACTGCCCTTTCATCCTCAGATATGAAGGCTTACAACAATCACAGAACATACCTTTCTTTCACATTCACAAAATCGTGAGCCACTACTGATTCCGATGGAGTAACTGAGCTGTCTCACAGCTGTCAATATTGAAGTCCACATTCTTGTAAGACTCACTTCACATACCAAGTTTCTGTCAGTACATTAGAAGTAACTGGACTTGGGTTTGATGTGGTAGACAACAGGCTGTCCTAATCGTGCGGAACTGACATAAACTGGGGACTGTGCCCACAGCACTCTGAGACAGCCAGACAAAAAACTTCACATTCAATCATGCAGCGATTTTACTGATACTGTGCCACACGAGTGTTCCCAAATATGCTTGGGTGTCACATGAAAGTAGTCTGCACATAACGCCAATTACACTACATGGTGACATAACATTCTAAATTAGCCAAACTTTAAAAGTATGTGTCATTAATAATAAAAGAAGAAAAGCAGGCAGGGAGGAAAGAAGAAATCCTACATCTATACAAAGATACAGAACTTCCTACAAGCTGATTATCTGGAACATATTAATATTGTCAAGAAATATTTTTCTTTATCTAACACTTGGACAGCAAATATTACTAAAGTATTTACTTTTCTGAACATTTAGAATTAAACATATGAGACACTACTCTGATAGACACTCTGCCATCTTCTTAAATATGAGCCTAATATACATTTGCAATTAGAAAACAGGTAACATTACAGGAAAAGGTTCACATAATCCAGATACAAAGGGAAGTTGGCACCACAAGGAAATGAAAGATGTAACGAAACGGGCGATGTGCTCGACGGAGGTCAGTCAGGGCCTATGATCACCGGCTCTGGCTCGCTGCAGACAGGAGACACGGGCTTCACTGCAGCATCCTGATGGATTTAGCGTCACCAAGTGACTGAAGCTGGCGGTCATCTTGTCAATCAGCCCGGTGAAGTATACACACCAAACCCAACCCAATGCCCTTGAGCTGCATCTGACTCAAAGCGACCCCACAGGGCCTCTGAGGCTGTCAGTCTCCTGGGAAGCCGACGGTGGCCACATGTTCCCCAAGGAGCAGCTCGTGGCTTTGAGCTGCTGCCCTTGAGTTAGCAGCCTATCAGCGTCACCACGGTGCCACTCAGGGTCCCTAAGTTTCTAGAAACAAACCGAAGTAACTGCTTCACAGCTGTGAGTACGTCAACTCAACACGTAAGAAAAAAACAGATGGTTTCGCAAGTTGAGAATGCAGAGCCCAGCATGAGACCTCTCATTTAACAGGAGACTGCCGGTGACCCTGAGATTCTCCAAACGTGAAACAGCGCAGACGACACCGACAGTGAAAGAATTTATTTTTTTTAACTTTCATCCAAACACACCCTTTTTTCTGCAAAACATAAAAGCATGCACATTGATGGCATTCTCACACTGCAGAACTGAGCAATAACTAAGCTGTACAGAAACCACTGCACAAACAAAGGCTTACGTGATACGATCTGAAGGAGACAGAGAAGAAAGCTCAGGGCACTCACTTGTAGAAAGTAATTCAATGCAGCAGGATAGCAGTGCACGTTCAGGAAAAGCTTCTAATTCTCCAAACACTTTAATACAAAAAGTTATTTTAACTAACAAATATTTTATCGACCTTTTATGAAAACAATTAAGTACAGCCAGAAGAAACACAAAGTAACCTTGCCAGGGCGGTCACTTTCTGCTTCATCACTGTGACTGACATAATTCCAGTGGCGTCGTTTGTTACAATTCAGAGCATCTGGGTGATGTTCCCGTAAGTTATACAGGTTACAGTTATTCTGATCTAGTTAGAACATGTTCTAACTTTAGGATTGTTAAAAAGTGTATTTAACAAAAACATGAGATTTATTTAAATTTCACTTCATTTGACCTGAGAGCACTTTGTTTTACTATGCCCCACTCAGAAGAGACCAGCTGTCGCCTGTGACATGTACGTGTGTGCATGTGTGCCCACACGCGCACCCTAGCACATACACACCGACTGCTGTCATCTAACTCCACAGGTGGGCTTGAGAGGGCTTTCTCTCCAATTCTGGAGCGGGGGGACACAGACAACACTTCTCTCACTCATTTTGTTTGCTGCTTTCAACTCCCGTGTTCTATCTGGGTCACTGACATAATTCTGCAATTAAAATCCATGAGCAGTAAGCAGAAATGTTATCTTAAAGTACCAGAGAAGTTTAAATTATAAAACACAATAGAGCAGGCCATGTTTTTTAAAAAGCTCTTCTGCCATAGGACCCATTGTTCCATGCCTGAAAATTGTGTCATCTGGTTGCTGGAATGGCTTTCATTTTGAAATGATGCGTGTTTATCACATAGCCCCATTAAAACTAATGGGAAATAAACAAATTCACTCAGTCTTGCTGAACTGTCTGCATTTCACTGACTTGAGGAAGGTGAATTTCTTGACAGGAGACAAAACTGTAGCACTGGGTAAGCTTGCCCACAGGAATTTAGAGCCGGACTTTTTAAAACGGGACCAACACTGCTGGTGACGGGCATGCCCACGGGGCAAGCCGTCAGAGCACCAACAATTTTAATCCCAGTGAAAAGGCTGAGATGTGGAAGTCTGTATGATAACATTATCAGTGGTTCATGGATTAAACATCTTGCTAAACAAAGAGTAACAGGCAAAAGGCGCACACCAGCCGTCTCGTCAGAATGTTGGAAGGCTCCCATCACCTCACGTATCTCTGGGCTCTGGTCCACTAAAAGGTCACACGGATTATTCTGATGTAAAAAAATAACAGGGAATCTCAATGTTCTCAAACACTGACGGCACAGCTGTCACAGAGCACTAACAGCTTAACTAAAATGTGTACAGAGCTGGGCAATTTACACTTCTACACTGGAGTTATGATTTTAACTTAAACTGAATTCTGATGTTCTATATATTCTTTTGTGTAGAGTATAGGGTGTGCAAATTAAGCTTTCCCAATAAATACTAGAAATGGTAATTATTTTGCACTATAAAGTGAGGGAAGTCAGGTAACAACGTAATGTGACAACAACAGGCACTGAACAGTGCTTCCCCCAGGAATGTTCTTTTGCTGTGAATATCTGAATACTTGAGTACAATTTCTTTGAATGACTTACAGAAACTAAGGGAAGAGAAACGTTACATAGTTGCAAGATAGTAGGTGCTCCCATAAGCCTTTGCAACTAATCGAGTTGTAAAAAAACGGAAACAACAAGTGGCATGAAATACCCTGCAGACCTAACAGCCAGGTGAGTTACACACCACCCACCCGCCCACTCCTGACAGTCTTCTGCCGCTGACGCTGGCTCACGTTTGCGGGCAACGCGCAGTCAGCGTGAGCTCCCTTTAGCTCTCACCTTTCCAGAACCCCGGGACTCAAGTTACAGAAGCTGCGAGCTTGCCCCAAGCCAGCTGCACCCAAGCTTTAGTCAGAAATTCAGTCAACAGGCTTTATTTACACTTGTCCTGACCTCAGGAAACAAACCAAGGCAATGTGAGCCGCGGTGACAGAGCGAGGCACTGCCCACCGCTGGAGACAGCGCTTTCCCTAGGCTTTAATGCTGACCCAGAGGCAGCCGATCAGGGTCCCGTAGATCCAGGTTCGCGCGTACAGTCTCCGCCCAGTGTCTGTCATCAGCATGCTAGCAGTCAGACCGCTGAGGATCAGTAAGGACGGTAACGTCTTCTTAAGACTTAACTTGGAGTTAACACTTTTTCCAGGAAATCTGTTTCTTCTTTCTGGATCCGCTGAATCATAGAATTCTATGAGCAACCTGTGGCCAGAATAAAATAAATAAATGAAACACCAAGTTTCAGTGTTAGTCATTTTAGAATTTCAATTCAACAACTATCTACTGGTTGCCTATTCTGCACCGGGGAAGTTATGGGCTCTCAGAAAATAAGGATGAAGGAGAAACTCGGCATAACAGGCACTTCTAGACATCCGAAGTCACCTTTAACGCTCTATATATGAGGACATGAGCTACGTTATACAGAATATTTACAACAGATTCTTTTAAGTCATGTTACGGGGAAACATTCTGTCTGTAAATTTCAGGCTTATAAACATTCACAATGGCCTGATCAAAACCTGAGTGACAATCATCTCAGCTCTTCCCCACTGTCCCCAGCCCTCGCTCTCTTCCTCTACACAGCTTCCATTTTCAGTCACACAGGGCTTCTCAAAAAGCTCCTACGTGCACAGAATTGTACGGTCCCAGCTTATTTTAAAAAACATACAAGCATACCAGCAGAATGTTCTCAGGATGAAAATCTCAAACATTAAAGCACAGAGACGTCCTCGTACTGTCTTACAGAGCATATTCCTTAGAGACATAAGCACACATAAAATAACCTAGATACTAAACACATTCTTCAGTCTTTTCTGTAAGAATGTATTTTCATGTCAGTGTACAGAGATCTCAGAGACCCTGAATGATGTTTTCATAAATTACACCCTGTACAACTGAAACTCAAGGAAATACAGAAATTTATGTAAAGTTTCTTTCATTTTCAAGTGATCACATTTTCAATCATTTTTACTTGTTAAATTTAACCAAAAAAACAATAAGGAAATACTTTACTGTATGGCACTTGGCTTGGCTTGGTTGACTGTAGTAAGACAAGGAAAAAGAAACTAATGACCATTTTCTGAGGACAACTGTTATTAGAAGAATAAAGCACTTGGATCTATTTTTTCAAAATAAATAGAATGCTGGAATTATTCAGCTTTTTAAGTTTAAAAAATTATTTCTCAAGATGGCTTTAATAAATAAATGGAACATACTTTAATGAACTAGCTTTTAAAAAGGGGGATGAAAAGTTCAGATGTTTAAAACATCTCTCTTGAAAAACAGAGTATGTATCAGAAAGCATAAAACCTTCACGCACTGTAAAACCAAAAGTCAGTAAATGACACACCCTGAAGTTTTATTCCAGAAAATATTGTCATGAACAGATAAAGGTTTAAATGCCCTATGTAGCCCTGAGATCCACATTTTACATTTTGGGATTTTTTTATTTTTTATTTTTTTAATTTCTAACTTCAAGTTTACTTGTATCTAATCAAAGAGATACTAATATACACAACTGATGTCACCTGCAAATTCAAGGTCTGACTTTCACCCTATCATATTCCATTAATAGTTTTTAGCAACATCTCACTGAGGAGGTGCACGGACACACCTGAGCCTCACCCAGGAGGCATGGGAACACACCTGTATCACCCAGGTGTGTGAACACACATCTCACCAGGAGGTGTGTGAGCACACCTACGTCATGCTAGGCATGGTGTGAACACACCTGTGTCTCACTAGGAGGCAAGTGAACACACCTATGGGTCATGAGGTATGGTATGAACACACCTGTGGCTTCCCACGAGGGGTGTGAACACACTCAGGTCTCACTAGGAGGGGTGTGAACACACCTGTGGCTCTCTAGGACATGTGTGAACATACCCATGATTCAGTGACAGGTACAAACCAGCAAGGTTTGAAGCTACTGTTTACTCTAAAGTGGTATTATCAGCATGAACAAACACAAAGTCAGCTCCAGAAACTGTTCAGGCTCAAAAACATTACTAGAAAAAAGAGTTTCTGAGGTAAAAGTTCAACTGCTCCTTCTTTGAAAAAATCCACACTGGACACAACCCTCTCTTCTCAAAGCCTGCTTTTCCAATTCCTTTGGTGTGACAACTTGTCTGAAACATTAACACCACAGTCTAAGGAACATCCTATCACCCCGTACAGTCTACGGAATACCGCCAATGAGGACAGCAGTTCTGTTAGGGTGACTTATTCGTAAAGGTAAAGCTGAAACACAAGCAGGTCATGCACGGAATAAGATATGACTTGCAGTCATAAAAAATGTTCTTGAGATAATAGAACTGTGTAAGTTTCAGACTGCTGACTACCATGAAACGCAGCCGTCACTCACTTGTCTTTTATCTCAAAGCGCTCATGAAGCCATCTTCTCAGGTACGCTTGCTCCTCCGGGACGTCTTTTTTGTCAATCCGATCAATGTGAATATGAATTTTTGGACACTCTTTGCAGAGAAACTCTAACAAAGAACAAAAATATTCATTTCTTACACTTTGAGAACCCTTCATTATTTAAAAGAATGCATAATGAAAGTATGTAAACCTAATAATAAGGTAGGAATTTGTTACTTAGTCACACAGAAAAAGAAGTTATGAAAAACTAACAATTACAAACCAGTAGCTATAACAGCCAAGTCTACCACACACTTACTTATGTTGTTATGCTAAATTTGCATGTTATTTTTCAAATAATAACATTTAACTCTACAGGCACCCAGGAGTGGGACGCCAGTCTCCACACACCCGGCCCCTGACGGGATTCTAAACTGCCCATCACTATCACAGCCGTCTTCGCTGGGACCTCCAGTCCCCCAAACCTCTCACCTGGGCGAGTCTGAGTTCCCTGAGGGCAGAAACGGACCTGTCTGGGGGGCTACCGTACATCCTGGCCTCATGAAGAACTGCAAACAGCGAGACACTTTTGACCCTCGACCCCTAGTTCCCAGACCTGACAGGCAGCCTTCCTGTTACTGACTGCTGCACTGTGAGAACCCGAGGCGAGTCACTGCCTCTCCTCCAGGTCCTGGTCTGTGAATCACTCAAGCACTTTTTGGCTTTCCTCATCCTTGCTAGTTGGTTTAGGGACCAAAGTTCTCACTATGGAACAACTACAAGCCCTTACCAACTTGCAGTTCTCAGGTCAAGCTACATATGGAAGAAGACAGTCCCCTCCAAGCCTGAGCTGCACAAGAGATGAAGCCAGCCTTTATTAAAAAAAAAAAAATGAGAAAGAACTCTGATGGTTGGAACTACCTTCTCTGGAGATGATTCCACCTGGAGAAGTGAGAGTATCGATATATTTAAATTACTTAGAGGATAAGAAAACATTCATAAGAGATTTAAGGGAAAGTCATGTTCCCTAGGTGGGTATACAAGTAGAAAGCTGGGACCGTTTATCTTAAACTGAGAATGTGTTCAAAGACATGCTCTAAGAAAGAGTGCATCCTGGGTCTGCAGCTGAGAATCAGGACTGGAAGCTCGCCTCAGATCAATTTCTAGTCTTCTGCCCCAGCCCCCCACATCTGTTTTGCTAAGAACTGGACACAACTGCTCTCCTTCCTTCCTGGAGCCCAGCCGCAGTGGAATGCAGCAGCATTTAAGTCATGAAAATCATCCTGTAATCTTTAAGGAGTACACTGTTTCTCGTATGAAAGGAGGGTGTATTTAAATTGAAGGTAAAAGTTAAAGGTAACCCTAAAGAAGAATGAGAAGGTTATTTTTCTTTGCATAAATATTTTACTCTTAAACAGACTAAGTGATAGACATGTTGTATCTACACAGCTTCCAGATGTCACAGAAGAGCCACTCTTCTCAAAAATAGTGCTATGTACTGAGCACACACAGGCAGTGACAACTTCAAAGTCATCGTCAGCTCAGACACGGCACAGCACAAGCACTGCAATGGGAGAGACACTGCATTCAGAAGCCACGCAACACACATCTAAACCAGCTTTCGCTTTTTATTAAGGGACTTAAAATCTAGAGGGGAAGACAGAAAAAAGGAGCCATGCAGATGGGAATAGAAGTAAACAGGAGCCATACAGAGTGAAAGAGAGGAAAATAGGAGCCATGTAGATGGGAAGAGGAGGAAAAAATGAGCTACATATACTAAGCGGCACTTGAAACCCATGCCACCAATGTCAAGAGAGCATCTGGGGACAAGTTCACCAGAGACAAAGCAGGATGGCACAGCAGACTCAGACGAGGGAGCCAGGGAGAAGGCTGGGAGCAAGCGTGCGCCAAGGAGTTAGGGAGCAGCCCGCCAGTCTCACTGGTGTCACCACTGCAGAGATCGTGACAGGCAGTGGAGTCAGGGGCAGCCTAGGGCTGGGCTACGGGGCCTGTGGGTGGCAGGTAAGGAGGCTGGCATTTATCCCACCTACACGGCAGCACTGACGAAGTCTTAGGACAGGGAGGGTGGCCTAATGAAAGCAGAATTTTAAGGCTATTATGCAAATTTTATCTGCTTTCATAAACAGTAAAAATAGTTGAACCTTACTTTCTAAACAATGTTTAATAAACTACTGGCAATACTGCTGAACATGTAAATGCATGCCTTCCCAGGTGAGAGAAGGTGACTGACTCTCCCACACTGGTAAAGACGACATAGACACCACCACGGTCCCTTCCCCTCAAAAGCTGAGGGGCAGCAGTGCCGTCACACGTCGTCCATGAGAACTCCATCACGGTGGTCACCTCTGGGAAGGACAGCGGCAGAGCGGAAGCCAGACCTCTCATGAGACACTTCATACCGTTCTGCAAGTACCTGACACAAGGATATGCTACAAAGATTACATTTTAAAATGAAAAAAAAAGTTAGTTTCCTTTATCGTAAGTACTCTGTAGTAAGGCTGGTTTTCGGAACAATCACCCTGAACCTAAGAGGTGTAACTACTTCTGTTGTTTCCCTGTCACAACCTCTTTTGACACAGTTCAGACCCCTGTGCCTCACCCTCTGTCGTCCCCGCAACAGACACCCGCCCTGGGCAGCGACCACGGGCATCTTTCAACCAAACAGCTTAAAGGGACCTTATCTGATCTTCACATGTTAAGTATTTTACAACTATATTCTAACTGTATTTTGGAAAAACCCTAAACACACACAATGCAGTGCTTGGTAATCTAATAGTGTGCGGTACTGCCTATGTCCAGAGAGCCGGAATCTGATGTTGGGCTACGTGACTTCTATTCTGCTAACGTGGAGGTCTGGCTGCACCACGGCTACGAGCTTGGGTGCTAACGAAAAGGCAGGCAGGTCGAACCCACCAGTAGTTCTCCCCCACAAATTCCTCCCTGGAAACCTCCTCTGTCCTAGCGGGTGGCTCTGGGTTGACACTGACTAGGTGGCAATGGGTTTGTTTTTTTTGAACTTGAACAGTCTCTAGATGTTGTCTGTCTGGAACAAACCAGATCTAAGTGGCAAGAACAGCAGGCCAAGCTATTACCCTGAAGGCTGGCAGTCTGAACTCAGCCAGTGGTGTCACGGATGACAGGCCTGGTGATGTGTACCCATTAAAGCTGTCAGCTGCCACCGAGTCTCTTCCGACTCATGGCTACCGAGTGGGCGCAGAACAGAACCGCCCCAGGGCTGTCGCGGCCAGCCGCTTTTGGCAGCAGCCCTCCAGGCCGACTCACAGGCACCTCCGGGGCTTCCAGAGGGCCATCTGCCAGCCGGCACCTGGGCGTTGAGCGGTCTGCACAGCCCAGAGGCTCCCTGCAGAGATCCCAGCCAGGAAAAGCCCCTGAAGCAGCTCTAGTCCCCGACACACAGCAGGTGTGCTTCTCTGCTTAAAGGCACCTTTAGGGAGGATGGCCTCACTTCAAGGAGGATGGCCCCACATACCTCCCTGTCTTGATATTCCCGTTTAACCTTGTCAACCAATTGAGGGTCTCTGGTTAAGTCTAACTAAAATATCCTGCTCACTTAACCTCATTTCTGTCTCTTTCATGTGACACAGACACAGCCACTAACTCGAAGGTCTTTAAAACTAGCATGTTTGGGGGAAAAGATCATACTTGTCTTGTCACACAATGATGCTACATTTCGTAAACACGTTATTAAACATGCAGGTTAAAACGTGATCGCTGACCTTAACTCATCAGTACTGCTAGGTCAGCACTTCCTGTCCTCACTCTCGGGTCGGGCGGTCTGGTGGACGTGGCTTTCCATTTCAAGCGTGAACTCAGGGTGGAAAACAGCCAGGCTGACGACAATGTGTCAGCCCCACACGACGACACTACTGACAGCCAAAAAGGACCCATCTTGGCAAAAAACACAACACACCCGCTGCCATCGAGTTGGCTCCCACTCAAAGTGACCCTACAGGGCAGAGCGAAACTGCCCCACAGCCTCCAAGGGGCTCCTGGAGGATTCGAACTGCCAACCTGCATGGTTACCCAACATGCCACCATGGTTTCCAATCTAAACAGGACTGGTGAAATTCAACAATTACATACTAATAACCTACTGAGAAATACGTCAAAGAGACGTAGTGAAATGCAGTACACTTACCTATTTTAAAAAGTTAATTACACATTCAAAATATAAATGACTTAACTGAAAACATGTACTTACCCGTCATGGATGGGGCTTCTTTACGCTGTCCCTTCTCATCCACAGTCCCTTCATAAGCCACCGTGATGTCATAGACCGCATCTAAGTAATTCTTCATAGAATTAAAAGCAACGTGAGTCGCCTTTACCCTCGGTGTCAGCACGTGTCTCAACACTGCCAGGCCTGGGGGAGACGGGTCGGGGTGGTCATCAGTGAGGAAGGCCGCTCCACAGAGCCGACTTCCCAACTGTTTCCACACTTCCACACGCAGATCAGACTGTACTAGTGCCAGACCCTCCCATCTTCGGGGCTGTAGAACTTAAAACGCACCTTCGCACTCCCTTTTCTGTTTCACTCAATATTCATGTACGACACACCTATTACACGGCGACAAATACAACGCTGCATCAGAAGTTGCAGGAACACAAACCCTTCCGTGTGACAGACAACGACAGGCATCGACAGTGTCACCCTCGTTTCTGGCTACTGAATCAAGGTGGTAGCATCCTGCCTGTGGTCCTTCAAGACGCTCAGGAGGACAGTTCCTGTGTTCTAACTTCTACTCCATCATCCCTTTAGCTTTTATGTCAACTGCAATGGAGACACTGTGGTGGGGAGGGGGCCCTAAATGATCCTCCCTGTGTACAATGTCTGAAATAAGAGCTCATGTGGTCTCCACAAAGTCAAATAGAGGCCTGATACTTTACTGTAGGATAAACTTCTTTGTACATTTTACATAAATTGATGTTAAGTCACATACCATAAAATTCACCATCTTAAAATGTGTGATTCCATGGTTTTTAGTATTTTCAGAGCTGTGCCACCACTGTCAGGGTCTAATTCCAGCATTTCCATTATCCAAAATGACACCACTCACAATTCCTCTTCATCCTAGTCCCTAAACTAAAAAACCAAACTCACTGCCATCGAGCAGATTCCAACTCACAGCGACACCATGGTTCAGAGCAGAACTGCCCACCGACTGTCCAAGCAGCACCTGGTGCAGTTGAACTGCTGACTTTTTGGTAAGCAGAGGTAGCACTTAACCCACCGCGCCACCAGGATTTCCTGGTCCCAAGCTACCACCAACTGACTTTTGCTCTTCATAGACTTTCCTATTCTGGACACTTCATACCAATGAAATCTACAAAATGTAGCACGTATCAGTCATTTCCTTTCTACGGATAATTAATATTTCCCCACACGGGTAAACACTGTTTATCCATTCATCAGCTGATGGACACTGGGGTTATTTCTACCTTTTGGTTATTATGTATAATGCTGTTAAGAACATTCATATAGAAGTTTTCGTGTGAATATATGGTTTAAAGTCTCATGGGTAGAGCTGGTATATACCTTTACGAGCCTCTTTAACCAAGAATGTATCCCAATTTACAAAGAATAACTAATCGCAGAGTCATGAACACGTTTCCAAAACACCAAATTTGTTGCTGTCAATGCCATTTAGTAAGAGTGTCCTGTTTTCACTGTTGTTAGGTGCTGTTGAGTCGGCTCTAACTATAGTGACCCCTCTGCACAACAGAAGGAAACCCTGCCTGGCCCTGCGCCATGCCCACAATCATTTTTATGCTGAAGTCCATTGTTGTGGTTACTGGGTCAATCTATCTCACTGAGGGTCTTCCTCTTTTTCGCTGACCCTCCACTCTACCAAGCATGCTGTCCTACAGGGACAGATCCTTCCTGACAACATCTCCAAAGTATGTAAGATGCAGTCTCACCATCTTTGCTTCCAAGCAGCACTCTGGTTGTACTTCTTCCACAACAGGTCTGTTGGTTGTTTCAGCGGTGCATGGTACATTCCACATTCTTCTCCAACACCACAATTCAAAGGCATCAGTTTTTCTTCTGTCCTCCTTGTTCATTATCCAGCTTTCACATACACACAAGGTGACTACAAATATTACGGCTTGGGTTAGACGTGCCTTAGTCTTCAAGGTGACATCTTTGGTTTTCAACACTTTCAAGAGGTCTTTTGCAGCAGATTCTCCCAAGGCAATGCATCTTTTGACCTCTTAGCTGCCACTTCCATGGGCGTTGACTGTGGATCCAAGTGAAATGAAATCCTTGACAACCTCAGGCTGTTCTCCATTTACCATAATGCTCAGTGGTCCTGTTGTGGGAATTTTTGTCTTCCTCATGTTCATGTGTAACCCACACACTGTGTCTCTGCTGTTCGTCTCCCTCCCCCTTGACTCTTTTCTAGACATTAATGGAAGAGTAGCCCTCTGACTAAGTAATATGAAAACAGACTTGTGAAAACGTGATTGAGATTTTCCACTGCTTATCTCCAGGGAAAGTTAGCTGCATACGGAGGAGTGGTTATAGTATAGTCGGATCTTTCTGAAGGAAGAATTTTTAAAAGGCAGGCCTGGTGTGGGAAAGAAAAAGATTTCCATAGCCACATATCTGACTTAAGTCCCCAGGGCAGAAGCAGTTTAATTTATTCACACACTTATAATAAAATCTGAAGAGTATACCAGGCACGAAACATTTATTTGTCACTTAAATAGCTGACACTTTTACTTGGCTATTGGAACTCCTCCAGAACCCTCTGATGGTGCCCAGCAAGAACTGGAATCACAACAAGTTCATAAAAAGGGAAGAAAGGAGAGTAATACTTCAACAAATGACAGCTACAATGTAAGTTTGGAAAGGTTAGTTTTGTGACAAATGAATAAGAAACAGCTGTCACTGACATGCAAACTAAGAAAACATCTTTGCATTGAGGCATGTGCTAGGAACAGCTACATTTAATTACTGAAAATACACTGTCAAATTCTCTGTATCCCACATTTTTACATTCTTCTTGTATTTCAGCTCCCCAAACAGCCAACAAGGAAGCAGAAAAACAAGCACAGTGATGGCGCAGATGTTGAGAGTGGAAAATCTTTCAAGAAAAAAATCATCCAGTGTGTTGAAAGGCTTTGAAAAGTCAAGAACTGAGAAGTGTGAAAAAACTGACAGCCAATTCTTTCCGCATGTGTGTATGTACTGACACATTACTGGGACCAGACCAAACCTGCTGCCCCCAAGTCCAGTATGACTCAGAGACCCTGTAGAGCACAACAAGGGGTGGGAAGAAAGAAACAGGAACACAAGTCAAGAAGCCTCAGGGGGTTTCCAAGAAGCAGCTGGTGGATTCAAACTGCTGACCTCTGGGTTAGCAGCTGTCACGGATTGAATTACGTTCCCCAAAATATCTGTCAACTTGGCTGGGCACGTGACTCCCACTAACTGTCCACACCGTGTCATCTGGGGCTCTTTTGTGATGTGTTCTACACCCTGTCTCCACGATACTGATGAGGTGGGATTAGCAGCAGCTCGGGTCAGGAGGCAGGACTCAGATCGACAAGACTAGATGATGCTTCTGCCAGTCTCCACTGAGAGAGAAAGAAGGGAGGTGAGCAAGAGACCAGGGCACCTCAGGAGAAAGAAAAGAAACAGAGTAAGATGAGCACACCCTTCGAACTAGGAACCCCTGCTCTGGGCGCACCTCTGCAGGGGGAGATGGAAGATGACAACCTTCCCAGAGATGAACCGCGAAGAAAGCCGTCCCCTGGAGGTGGCACCTTGAGTTCCTACTTACAGCCTTCTCTATGGCAAGAGAACATATGTTCCTGTTAAAACCCTCCATCTATGACACTCTGCTCCTGAAACCCAGGATACCCACGACAGCATCCCAGTGACAGTGCATAGCACAACCCTGGATACCCGTGTCAGCACCTCAGAGACAGCTTGTACCACAACCCTGGATACCCACAACAGCAGCCCCAGTGACAGCTCACAGCACAACCCTGGATACCTGCAACAGCGGCCCAGTTACAGCTCGTAGCACAACCCGGGATACCTGCGACAGCGGCCCAGTTACAGCTCACAGCACAACCCGGGATACCCGCGACAGCAGCCCAGTGACAGCTCGTAGCCTGAACAGCTACAGCACATGATAAGAGACGACATCTTACAAAGACACCAAACGGTCTCAGAATCTAAAAGCCCTACCAACACCTCAGGGTGCACCTTTAAGTGCTCATCTCGGAGTGTGACAGCTCCAGAAACAAAGATAATGAAGAAGGGACTAGACAGCAGGTCTGGCACAAGACGGGAGGAGAACGAAGAGACATGCACCTCAGTGTGGAGGCACTGACTTGGCCCGTCTGTGGAGCACACGTGAAGGTCCACTAAGAAACATGACTGCGACGTATATGGGGTCAGACTTGGGAGGAGCTTAAAAATGACGCTGATACACTTGCAATTCTCTGTGGGCATCCAAGATTTTACACTGGACACATGGTTTCAATGCAGAAACATAATCCATATGCTAAGAGAATTATTTTAGGTTTCAGAAACAGTTTAGAAGCACAAAGACACAGTGAAGTCTGAATTACCACTGAAGCAATGCCGACTGAAAAAAGAAAGCACCGGCAGGTGACGGTGACCAACCAAACATGTGCTGAATCAGCAACCAACCCGACCGTGGTAAAAAAGGAGAAAAGGAAAAGATAAAAATAACTAGGCTTTTTCTCCCAGGACACAGGGATGTAAGGTGGTGCCACAAACAGGAGGAAGATCTGCCAGGGGAGTGCGGGTCTGTGTGCGCACGCTCCCATCATGCACACAGCAGGAGCTGGACGACAAGGGAGCGCGGGTCCGTGTGCACACAGGCGCCCATCACGCAAAGGGCGTGAGCAGTAGGATGGGCGACTGGCTGGGAAATGGAGCACAAGCTCATAGTGGACAAGCTGACGCCACAGCATACTCACCACTTAGCTGCCAAGAGTCTGCAAAATGACAAGAGTCAGCTAGAGATACACGTTTAGCATCTCCTGCGCAGGCATGATAGCCGAAGCAACGCCTGTCGTTCAGAATATATAACAAACGGCACAGGAAAAAAAAGGACAGACCAAAAACGAACAAAAATGGCCATGACAATGGGTAACAGATCTCAGCATAAAAAAGAAAGCCGAGGTCATGAAAAATCCAAGAGAGAAGAATGTTGGAAGAGGTGCCAGTATTTATCTTAACAACAGTTGCAAAAATACATATACATGTGTGTATATGCACACCCCGCACTCCTTATTTATCTCTACAATAAAATTTTTCCTTGATTAAAAAACCAGTGAGTCCCTAAATAGTGTCAAGATAACATGGAAGTTAACAAATAAGAAAATTCAGAAAATAACATGAAACTCTGGAGACTGCAGATAAGTTAGAAGCAGAACAGATGACTGGAGAGGACCTGAAGTCTAACATCAGAATAAAAACCAGTAAGTGACGAGCGAGCGACCACTGACAGCGAGGACGAGTCAGTGCCCAGACGTCTCCGGATCAGCACTTGAGAGAAAGCAGAGGAGAGAGAACGCAGGCACATGTGGAGCGCACCTCTGACACGAATGTGAGAAGCCGGCTGGGTTCCTGGACCAGGGGAGAGGGAGTCTGCAGAGAAGGGAGCGGGAGGGGACGCAGGAGAGCACGGCCACGGCAGGCGACAGCGGAGAGGGAGTCAGGAAGCAGGGGTGGTCCGAGTGGGCCTCTCAGGGAGAAAACTTTCCTACAAAGATAGGTCACATCAGGAGCACTAAACCTCCGATTTTTGCAAAAGAAAAGAATCCTGAGTGCACTCTTTTCAGAGAAATGTAACTTCTTCAAGGCAAAGAAGCTGTAGGACGTGAGGGGAAAATTTGAAGGTACCCAACAGTCAAACAGAAAAATAAAAGAGCTGTTAAACGCAGCGGTTAGCTAAGAAGGGGCTGGGTTGTCGGTCAGTCAGCACAGGTTTTCTGACGTTCTCATCACCACAGAGGGGAGAACACACACAGGGTAACCGAGCTGCGGCGGGGAAACGGCGAGGAGGGACGAAACATTACGGGTGACAGGGACAGCACGAGATGTCAAGCGGGGACCTGGTGAGGGGTCGGCGCCGAGTTCCATGACCCCGGAGAGTGAGTGCTGAGGGCGTGGAGGGGCGGCTCCAGGCAGGTGCCTCTACAGGCCCCACGCAGCTCAACGACAAGGGGCTCCTGGTTCAAGTGCCAGTGAGGATTTTACGACAGGGAAGGCAGCACGTTACACCCAGCACAGGGGCAGCAGAGAGCACCTCCGCAGAGCCAACACTTTCATTTCAGCCCAGTTTGAGACCCATCGGGATCGCTGGCATCCAGAAACTAAGAGGATACATCTGTGCTGTTTTAAGCCACCAAGTCTTTGGTGGCCTGTTACAGTGGGCATCTTACAACACCAGCAGAAGGATGAGAAGGCGCTTTTTCACCAAACCCGGGCCAACAGTGGACAGTAGCTTTCTGTTTAAATATTTGTTATACTGACCTTCAAAAGATGGTTTCACACAGCTCGCTGATCATGACGGGGGACAGACATTTACCAGCATGCATGCCGGCCATTCATATCTCTTGAATTTCCTCTTCATGTCCCTTGTTCATTTTTCTCGTTTAGATTTCTTCTCATTAACTTACAAGAGCTTTCCTTATACTGGACACATGTCACATTGCAAATATTATTTTTTCATTTAATACCTAAATTTTATGACGCTTGACACATAAAGTAACTTTTATTCTTCCAAGTTTACGAAAGAAAAAAATTTCTTTCATTAGCTTATCCCTTTTGTTTTTATGCTTTGAAAGAACTCACACACCTCTACCAATCCTAACCATCACATACAGGTACACCACGTTGAAAACCCCAGATTCAGAATTGAGACCATAATTTGAGAGTAGCTTGAAGAAGTGTGAAAAGGCATGAGAGTAAATAACATTTATTTTAGTAAAAGTTTTCAAGAAAACGGTATGGAAATAGCTTTAATGCTTTCAAAGTTACTGAATATTTTCTATGCAAACCACTACACTAGGTGTTAAAGCAGATTCTGAAGGTGACCTGACATTCACCCAACAGGAAAAACAAGGGATGTATTCTGCTGCCTCTAAGTTTGACTGCCTTCTAATGTTATTTCTTACAGGCTCTTGTATTATTGCCAGTTGAAACAACAGCGAGTTCTATGACAGCCTTTCTGAAAATACAATTCTCTTTACTTAATTTACTATCACAGAATTGGGCATCCTTCAAAACATACTTTGTTTATCGATATTTAACAGTTTCTTAAAGACTCCACCTGTAATTTATACTGTTTCCAAATCTTGGTTTTCGTCATGGGGAGATTGTAGTGACATAAAACCTTGACTAATTTACTTTGAAATCTGAACATGTATTTAAAAAGGAATGACTAACATCAATTTTGAAGAAGGGACATTAAAGATCACTATTCCAACAATCTCTGTAGTGAACGACATTAGGAATTCATGATACTATAAACACAGGCAAACTCTACACATCTACCCTAATGCTGAATCAACATATTCTGTGGCTCATTTGTTTTAAGCAAAATACTCCTGGGAAATAGCAATAACTCGTGCCTTGAAATATTTAAGTTTATGAAACACACACCCCCCCAACTCATAAGCCAACCAATACCACTATCAACAGGAGACTGAAGATTTATATATGGCATAATGAATTAAATATATAAACAAGTACCACAATTTAAACATCTCAATTAAAAAAATTTTTTAAATTGTTTTATGGTTTGTTCCTTAAATCACAATTGAATGAAGGGGCTTTCAGGGCAAAATTACTATTAATTTGGAAACAAACCATATCGCAAACAAACAAATATTGTCAGTTTCAACTTTCTTGAGGAAAAATTACCTCAATAGATGGCAAAACAGTTTTTTTTTTTTTTTTTTTTGGTTTTATTTTCATGTAATCTCATTTTGTTACGACCCAAGAGGAACAGACACAGGTAACACTTTTTATAGGTTTATATATTAAAAAAAAAAAAAAATCACACCTGTTGGCTCCTAGTGACTCTCCAGGACAGAGCAGAACTGCTCTGCGGGGTTTCCGAAGGGCTCATGGTGGATTTCAACCGCCATCTTTTTGATCAGCAGCCATAGCTCTTAATCACCATACCACCAGGATGCTAGTTACAAATCAATTTTATTTGTGCATATCCAAAAACCCAAACACACTGCCATTGAGTCAATGGCAATTCACAGTGACTCCACAGGACAGAGCAGAACTACCACAGAGTTCCCATGTAGCGCCTGGTGGATTTGAATTGCTGACCTTTTGGTGAGCAGATGTTAGCACTTCACCATTACGCCACCCGTGTTTCCATTATCTGTGCATAAACCCACTGCTGTTGAGTCGGGTCCGACTCATAGTGATCCTGCTGGTCAGAGTGGAACGGCCCTATAGAGTTTCCAAGGAGTACCTGGTGGATGGATTTGAACTGCTGACTTTTGGGTTAGCAGACATAGGACTTAACCCAGTACACCACCAGCGTTTCCTCACTTGTACATACTAGGAAATAATACAAAAATATATTTCTAACAGGTAATGACAATTTTCTAAGTTGTAGAGTTTAAAGAAAGCAACAGCTAAAGATTATATCCATTAATACAAATTACTCATTTCTTTTTTCTCTTTCGGTAATTTCAAGAAAGTTGCATGACTCACAGGTAAGTGACAGATGGCTCTGGACGGTCCCCATCATCAATCTTCCCTCGGTCCAGACGCTTCTTTGCGCAGGAACCCTGGGTTCAAAGGGCACGTTCTGCTTCCCACACTGCTTCTCTGGTGAAGGAGGTCCCCAGCTCTCTGCTTGCTTCCCTTTCCCTGCAGCCCACCCCCACATGGAACATGCCATTTGCAGGGGTCAAGGATGAGACCTCAGTGGGGTGTTACATCCCCCACTACCCAATCTCTTTAACATAATCCAATCCTGCCTCACTGGCCACCGGCAGAGATTAAGATTTATAACCACAATCAGAAAACAAAGAACCACCACACAACACTGGGAGTCATCGCTGGACCATGGTGACACATTTTGAGGAAACACACTTCAAACCATGACACTGAGAATTAATGAATTAGCCCATCGATCAATACAACGGAATTGGAAGAGGCAAAGTTGCTGAAAAACTGCACACTGGATTTTCCATGAAATCCAATCACTACTGCAAACCCTGGTGGCCAGTGGGTAAGAGCTACGGCTATAAACCAGAAGGCTGGCAGTTCTAATCTGCCAGGCCCAGATGCTCTATGAGGCAATTCTACTCTGTCTGCAGGGTCACCATGAGCCCAAACCAACTCGATGGCAGTGGGTTTGTCGTTTTTCCTGCAAAGCCAACACTTCAATCACCTGGTTCCCTCCTCCTGAGCCTCCTCCCGGTCCTCCTCACCACCACGCTCTCGGCCTTCTCCCCACACTAAGTGTTCTTTCAAGAGGCAGGAGCCAGCCCCACAGGCCCAACTCACCCCTCCCTGCTCTGACTGCACTCATGCCTTCCCTTCCCGCTTCCCCACGACCCACAGCTCCACACTCCGGACTGTAAATCGTCCTGGCCTGGCCCACGTGCTTCTTTCTCCAGGAAGCATCACGGAAGCCAACATCTGGAAGTGGTCGAATCTGAACAATAAGTGCTTTCCTTATTCGTTTCTTACCATATTCTAGTTTGAGAAAATTGCTCATGCAGAAATCATATTTCAGGATCACTGATGCAGACGGCCTCTGAGACAGCCCTCAATAAATCCCATGTCCTGGTGAGCAGGCCCCTTTCCAATTCCCTTCCCTTAAGTGGAGGCTGGACCCAGGGACTTGGAACAAACAGTCTGTGGCAAATAATGAAACGTCATGAAGACTATGACCCCCACCTTGCTCACTCAGGTGCACGCGATCTCGCTCTACTTCCCTTTTCTGAACTCTTGCTCTGGGGCAGCACATGGCCACACCGCAGGCTGGTTCTCAGGGAGCGTGCCGCCGGGCCACAGCCCTGTGAGAGACTCGAGCAAGAAGCCCACAGTGAGCCACACAGCAGACTCCTGATCCACATAAACTGTAGACAAGAAACGCTTGCTATTCTAAGGGGTGAGGTCTAATCAATAGGTTACCAACAGGTAACCAGCACAGTTGTGTTTTATATCCCCTATTACATTTTAAACTCCTGGAAGACATAATAGCTAGTTATACGTAAGCAGTGTTTTTTATATGGTAGGATTAAGATGTTAATAAACAAGATATTACAGTGTTTTAAAAATAAAATGAGCGCAGACTACGAAACCTTGGCACAGTGGTTAAGAGCTAAAGCCGCTAACCAAAAGGTCAGCAGTTTGAATCCACCAGGTGGTCCCTGGAAACGTTATGGGGCAGTTCTACTCTGACCTATAGTTTCGGTATGAGTCAGAACTGACTCAGTGGCACTTTCTCAGGGGTGGGGCAGGAGGGTCTACATCACTCTAGAAGGTGAACTTCTCCTAAGCTCAATCTTCATTCACCACATAACAACCACAAATGTCCTCAATATGTGTTTGACTTTAATGAAAACAAAACACCTCAGATTTTATACTAGAAATGAATAAAACAAAAAAAATCCAAAATGTTACTTGGTTCTCTGTCATGTTATCTAATATAAAGCTTTAACACTAAACAAGATTACTGGCTGGCAAACAAAAACTGTAGGTGGTAAAGACGAACACAAGAGTGTCTGAAAATATACACAGTTTAAGGGCTATAAACAAGTTTGAGAGTCTTAAAACTGATTCATTTACAAGTTACATATTAAGATTCAAAGAGTGAAAGATACATCCTGGTCAGCTATCTAGAACCTTTAGAGAGGGAGTCATCCCCGAGAGTCAGATTTTGTTTTTAATCAATCTTGTTTTCTTTCTAAAGGTACATGAAATTATAAAACAAAATCAAACACCTTTACTACAGAACTTTACTAACATGTTACGTGAACTGTAGAAAGATATAAAATGCCGTCTTTAAACCTATTTGGGTATTATACTTTTTTTGCAAAATATCTTATGAAGCCTGTTGCAGAACATGCTTTAAAATGAAATGAAGACTATGGTTTCTTAAATAAAACTGTGAACTAATTTAAACAAATACTGTTTAATGGCTCCCATTAAACTACAGAATGAGGTATAGATTACTTTATTCAATGCCTTCCATGCTCAAGGCCAGTCCCAACTGAAGGACGTTCCTGGTGCTCCTGGAGCCCCGCCCCCCGCCTCCGTCCCACCCGCGCCCCGCCCTGCCCCGCCCCCCACACCCATGCCCGATACTCTACGTCTCTGAAATTCTCACCAGGTGTGGATCTAAACTCTACATTTCACTCTCGACACTGGCAGTGATATAGTTCTCCTTTATGATTTGAATTCTTCCGTATCAGCTATCAATTTCCCCATCGCCGACACGCGTACCTGGCAGCTGTCCCTCTCCTCCCCTAAGTTAATGCCCATCAAAGACAAAATACTGACAGTAACACTGAGAGCTGATAAGAACTGAAGAAACAGACCCAGCTAGCACCCAGCTGAGGTACTAGCACCATTATCTTAAGACAGTGCAACCCGGGCCAGGATCCCAGCCACAGGTAACAGCTGAGACCAACGCTGACCATGGGGAACAGAGGGGTCCTTCCTGCTGAGCTCTGCCCTAAGCCCAGTCAATCACCATCACTATGTGAAATGGCTAAGCTTGTGTTCTCTTAAATAGTAACAGATAACTCAAAACAGGAAACAAATAGACTTTAAATAGTCAGTACTTGTGGAAATTGAGAGAAACCCTCTAAGACTCTGATTTTCTGGATTTCTGCATGGGTAGGGGACGCCACTGGGAGTCCCCGATTTTGAACTGAATGACGGCGTTACCAGGATAGAAACTGTGCAAGTAGGGGAACACAGAAACTGTATCTTCAGCACACTGAGCTGGAGCGGGACTGTGGCTGCCAGGTGGGGCTCTCCGCCGGGCAGCTGCATACACTGGGCCAGAGTTGGGCACAGAAAGGAGGGAGAATCCACAGGGGGCGTCATCAGAGGTGAGGTGAACGCTGGTTACAGCCAGCCACAGACTCAGGTGAAGGCCCCATGAAAAACACGGGAGATGTAGTGTAAAAGGCAGAAATCAGACATCGGGAGCAACACATAAAACGCGATTCAGGGAAGAGTGAAGCAGAGAAAAGGTGACAAAGGAGACACAAAGGACTCTTCAGAGAGGCAGGAAGAAATAGGGAAGGGCACTACACAAATCAAGGAAGAGAATTTCACAAAAAGTATTGAGAGCTTCCTACCAGATCCAACGGAAGGGGGACCGAAAGAGCAGTGAAGAAGCAGACACCAAGGGAGACTCCGTGCTGACAAGGCTTCGCCTGGTAACAGCAGGGAACAGAGACAGCGCTGCCGAGAGGACAGCGGGGAGGTGAGGGGGCGCTGTCTCCAGTGCTTGCTGGCTCTGCTTTGTTCTTAGGGATTGATCACAGCGCACGGACTCGATAAACACGGTAGCAGAAGTCAGAAGAAGGGAGCAGACAGACTGAAGAAAAAAAAATCGATCCCAACTATCTGCAGGGTTGCTATGAGCTAGAATCACCTTGATGGCAACGGATTTGGCTTTTTCCGTGCTCCCACACCACTCACTGGGTGGGTAGGTCATGAGTAAGATAAACAAAACAGCATTTTAAAAATACATTGTTGTAAACTATTTCGCATGTTTAACCTGTCTTTTCCTGTACACACTTTGGTGAGAATTCCATACCACCTTTTTTGTCTCCCAAGTTTAACCACGCATGGCTATTTACATTTAAATGAAATAAAACCTCCATCTTCCCCGACGCAGTCACATTCTGAATGCTGGCGTTCAGCTGCTGTACACGGGCAGGACAGCGCAGAGGCAGAACGGGGCCATGACCGCACAAAAGCCTACCGGGCAGCCTGGCACAGACCCAGGCCTGACGTCCGAAACACAACATTCAACCCGACCCACAGGCCCTGGCACCTTTCGGAACATGGCACTGTACTGTTTCTGTTTCCCAGTTTGGTTACACTGCACAGCTTGTGGGTGTCTCAGCTATCCAATATTCCGACACATGGATGAGATCAGGAGGATGCTCACTGCGGGGGCACGAACAGCTCCTGGGCACTACGAGCCAACTCGGTGCGACATTCTCCGAGAGGAACGGCATGTATCTTCCAACTTAATCCCCACACAGGCTTAGGTATAACCACAAGGTATGTGTGTGCATGCACGCGCGTGCGTGTGTGGGACAGAGAGACAGAGGGAAAGTGGAGGAAAGGGAACCCTGACATGACTGGGCAACTGGCAGTCAGGCAGCCAACACCCACAAGTGTGTGTAGTCCCGCCTAGGTTTGTCAGTATGCCGAACAGATGCTCTCTCCACCACACATGACCCACATTGGAGAACAATATCCCATCTATATCACCATGTGTGTAACCCTATTTTACACACCACAGTTCAGGAACATGTATGTGTACTAGAACACAATGTGAAGCTCATCAGCTAATCTCTCAGACATATAAAATATAAATTAACAAGAAGAAAGTTAATTTTCTAAGAGATAATACACACATACATTCAAGAAATTATTGCAAACCATAAATTATCGTCTCAAATACATAAAGTTTTTACTTGCCTTCTTGAGCAGCAAATGTTTGGCTAGCTGAAATGACTTTCGTTAGTTCTGGATTATACCTCGTTCCCTCTGGAAAAATCACAAGAAACATCTGTGGGCATAAAGAAAATTTGTGGTTTTTCGGTGGGTGTTTTTGTTGTCGTTAGCTTACCAACCCTGACTCAATCACACCTACGAGAGAATTTTCTACAGCATAAAACATATATTAACTTATACACGACCTTGATGACCAGCGAAACACCAAAAGGCAAAAAGTCAGTCAAGTCTGAACTAACAGAGGCTATATTAAAACAGCCCTGTGCTGACTGGTAGAGCAGTCCTTAAGAATGTAACAACATTTCTGAAAACATGCTAATACTTAATAATGTACAATCGGGCCATGAAACACTGCCTTAATTCATACATCAGCTTCCATTTTCCTCCTAAGAGCTTTGAAAATGGCATTTAACAGAGGTGCAAATTTTAGAAATCCAGGTCTGAACATAAGTACCAAAAGCAGATCTCATTTGAGGAAAGCCATATGTAGATCTCTAAATTGTTATAACATAAAAGGTGGTAGGTACCCATATTTCAAGATTAACACAGTATTCCTATTTTCTAGAACTCCCTTCACACATTTTAAATGACTTAATATATATAGTCTCACATCTACTACATGAATTGAAACAGCAAACTTAAAAAGAGAGTATCAAGTTAAAAGTTTAATAAGTAGTCAACTGCTCTGTGCAATGACATTTATCCTGTTGGGAAAAGTAAAAATGAAATAGTAAAACTAGTGATCTACACATCTCTGGCCAATCGACTGTCAACAACAGTGCCAAATACATCCCATTCCAGGTGGACAGAACAGTTCTTCAGCAAGTAACAGTGCTGAGGTAGCTGATTTACACACGCAAACAAACAAAGCTGGGCCTATATCTCACACCATACACAAAAAATTAACTCAAAATGAATCAACAACCTAAACATTTAAGAACTCAATAAAACTCTTTAGAAGAAAACACACTGGTAAAGCCTTTGGACTTAGTTTTTGGCAGTGGATTCTCAGACACAACGCCACAAGCATGATCAACAGAGAAAAGACAGACTGGACATCACCAAAGTGTCAAACTCCTGTGCATCACAGGGATTTATCCGGGAAGTGAGAAAGCAACCTACAAAAGGAAGAATATACTTGGAAACCACACATCTAATAAGAGTTTAAAATACAGAATATATAAACTGTAACTCAACAACAAAACTACAACCTAAATGTAAACAATTAGGCAAACGACTTGAATAGACATTTCTCCAAAGATGACACACAAATGGCCAATAAGTACATGAAAAGCCACTCAACATCACCAGTCATTATTAAATATAAATCAAAACCCCAATAAGATCAACCACTTCACCCCCTCCATGACAGCTCCTAGAAAAAGAGAAAACTGCTGGGGAGAATATGGAGCCGTCGGAAGTCTCATTGACGGGTGATGAGAACGAAAAACAGTGCCGTCAGCGTGGGCAGCAGCTTGGCAGCTCCCCCTAAAATTAAACAGAATACCACCCAGCAAGTCTGCGCTTAGGTACCTACTCAAAACTCTCGAAAGCACAGACTCAGATACGTGTGCACCAACGTCTGCTGACGCACCACTCACAGCAGGCGGAGACAACATAACCCCCCATCCACTAACAAATCGATAAGCAAATTGTGGTCTATCCGCATCTAATGAAATATCAGCTATCCGGAACACTGAAGTTCTGATACACGCTGCCACACAGACGATGCTCAAGAACAGCGTGCTGATGAAAGAGGTCAGAAACAAAAGGACAACTGTTCTTTGGGCCCATTTACTAGACAAAATATCAAGAGCAGACAAAGGCAGACAGACAAGTTTATCAGTGGTCACCTGGGCTGGGAGGTGGGGAGAGAGGGGGAGTGCCTGCTCATGGAATATGGAGTCTCTCTGAGGGGATGGAACACTGGAGTAGGTGGGGACTGTCATGTAACACGGTAAATGCTGTCACGCCACTGAACTGTGCACTTCACAGTGGCAGACTTTTATTATCTGTATTTTATAACAGTCAAATTAAAACCATTTATGTACACATGTATGGATGTATGCATATATGTATGTACAGTGAAAGACCCCTAATTTGAGATCTGAGCTGCAAAACTACTACTCTAAAATTTTTAATTGGTGGCCCAAAGACTAATCTAAGATACTCATATCAACTCTTTTCAAATACAGAGAAGATGTACGAGTAACCGCAGGAATTCCCAGGGTAAGCCTGTGCTCCTTTCATCCACGCAGAGCAGACCCCACATAGCACCGCCCACCCCTGCTTCCGGCACAGAAGCGTCCCCTTTCCTGAACGGCTGACAGACGCAGCACCGCTTCAGGCGCCCACCGGGGAGGCGCTGTGTCCCAGCTCACAAACTGACGGCTAACCTCTCCCACCGCTCCATTGGTCTTTAGAACCCATTGCCATTGGCTCACTTCGACCGAAAGGTCGTGCCCTGTCTGTCTCTGTTTGATAATGACGGCTGGCCAGAGTTGTCAAGAAAAGGGAGAAGAGCGAGTGAAGTTGAGGGGGGAAAAAAAACTAGAAGGAAAACACTAAAATTAGCTCCCAAACCCACAAATTCAGTATTATGGGAATACACTGAAGACCAACAAGTTTGTACGCAAAGTTATGAAAGCAATTACCGATGATGATGCACTCACCATCTATAAATAAAATGATTCATGATTTGTACAGTTAGCAGCCATGTGGCATTACTTCCTGTATCTTTATGTTTAATTAAAAGGAACATTAATGATTAACAAGAATTCATTCTCTGACCCAGATGTAAATCCATCCATCTGTGGTCACTTGATCTTCAACAAAGGCCCAAAGTTCTTCACATGGAGAAAAGAGTCTTTTTAACAAACAGTGCAAGGATATTGGATGCCCATCTGCAAAAAACAAAAACTGAAGCAGGAACCATATTTCACACTGTATAAAAAAACTAATTGAAAATGGATCAAGACTCTAAATATGAAACCCAAAACTATAAAGATCATAGAAGAAAAAATAGCCAACACTGGCATTCCTAATAAGCACATAACAGGATACAAACTGTAGCTAACAGCACACAAACACCCAAAGGTGAGCTAGCTAACTGAAATCTTCTAAAGAGTAAGCACTTATGCTCATCAAAAGACTTCACCTGAAGAGCAAGAATAGTGCCCACAGACTGGTAACAAAATTCTGCCTAGGACAAATCCAACAAAGGTCTAAACTCTAAAATATACAGGAAAATCCAACACCTCTACAACAAAAAGACCAAAAAAAAAAAAAAATTAAAAAATGGGCAAAGAATACGAACTGACACTTGACCAAAAATACGTCAGCAGCTAACAGACACACAAGGACACGCTCATGATCACTAGCTAACAGAGAAATGCTAATCGAAATCACGAGATACTACTTCATCATGGACATTGCTGGTATGAATAAAAACACAATAAACAGGAAACGACAGGTACTGAGAGGTGGTGGGGAGATGAACTCTTACGCTCTGCTGGTGTGAATACAAATGGTGTAATCATCTTGGAAAACAATATGCTGTTATCTTGAAATGCTAGAAACAGCAATGTCATGTGATCACACAATCTCCCTCCTAGGAAGACAGCCTAGAGCACTACGACTCCTCACGTGCACAGACACATGCACACCATGTTCACTGTGGCATTATTCACAACAGCAAAGAGATGGCACCTCATTAGTGCCATGAATGGGATGGCACAGACACAAGACTGAACACTACACAGGATAAAGGGTGACGCTGGGGAACACCTCACAGACGGATGTGTCTGGAGGGCACTGGGCTGAGTGAAGCACGTCAATCACAGAAGGTCCAATATCCATGAGACCACTACTACAAACACCCATTAGAAGGCTGACACACAGAAAGAAGTAATCTTGGACTGTTACCAGGGCGGGGAGGGGTGGGACAGAAAAACACTGCAGAGACCACAGATAAGCGGCAACTCTGGTGAGAGGGTAGGACAGCACATCCACAACCCTGGAGAAGCCAGCACAACTGGACCAAGGCAAGGTCATGGAAGTATCCCACTCCCTAAGGGACAGAATTACTAGGCCAAGGGCTACGGGAACCAGAATCCCGGGAAAAAGCTCAAATGGCACGGCACAGTTTACAAGAAAAGTCTGACATCCTACTTGAGGAGCAGCTTCCAGGGTCTTAAAAGCCTGTGAGCATCTATCTAAGATTCTCCACTGGTTTCACCCCATCTGGACCAAGGGAGAATGACGAAAACAAAAGACACAGGGACAGACAAGTCCAAAGGACAAATGGACCACAACCCGCACAGCCCGCACCCGATGCAGCCCAGCACAGCTGGAGGGCACCTTTCTGCCGTCACTGACTCTGCTCTGACAGCGTCACAACAGGGGGCCTCGGACAGAGATGGAGAAAAAGTTAGAATTCCAGCTGACAAAAGAGCTGACAGAGACTCGAGAACTGCGGACAGTACGGCCCCCAGACACCCCTTCAACTCAGTACTAAAGCCACTCCTGAGGGTCAACCTTCAGACAAATGCCAGACAGGCCCACTGAAGAAGACTAACGGCACCGTGGGCCAGAGGCAAGGATGGAAGGCAGGCGACACTGGGAGTAGGGAACTCAGGGTTACAAGGGAAGAGCGCTGCCGCTTCACGGGGCTGGTAGCCAGTGTCACAAAACACTGCGTGTATTCACTGCTCAGTGAGAAGCTAACTTTCTTCATAAACTTTCACCTAAAGTACAGTAAAAAAAAAATAAAAATTACAAACACCTATATATATTTTTTCTCTGGCATTCATTTATACACCAAATCTATACACAGAAGAACAAAACAGGTAGTTTCCTACCCTCACGGTCTTTATAGATCAAGGAGAAAAAAAGCACACTCTACAAATAAAAATTCACCATTACCTATTATGAGAATATAAAACACCAACAGTGTGCTACGAGGGAAACCTCCAGAGGCACACCCCAAGGGGAACAGGACTAGGGCTGAAAGCACAGAAGGGGATCTGTGTTTTCCTCCTGAGACAGGCAGGAAGGGTTCCTGCTCGCAACAGCTCTGCCCCCCACTGCCCGGGACAGCGCCTGCCGGTCCGGGCACGTGGGCGGGAGGAGAAATCCAAAGGTACCCTAGTGAAAAGAGCTCAAATATCGTTTACACACAAAAGACACACGTGTCTACACAGAAAACCCAAAGTAATCTTCCATTCAGAAGTTCACACACCATGAGCTCCCTAAGGCAGCCTCCCTAAGATGCCCAAGCAAAAAGTCCACCGCACTGCTAGCGTCAGCAACAGCTGGAGACTAAAAACAATGCCATCCACACATCACCAAAAAACTGACACAGCAACAAATCTGACAAAAGATGTGAAGACTTGCACCTTAATAAACCATAAACTATTATTGACAGACATCAAAAAAGACGTCGACTGTATTCATGGATCCAAAGATTCAATTTGCTAAGATACCAATTGTTCCCAGATTGATCTACAGATTCAATACAATCCCCAAAGAAGCCCAACAGGCACTTCTGCAGAGACTCACAAGCTGACTTGTAAATTCTATACAGAAACAAAGAAATCCTACAACAGCTAAAAATAACTGTGCAAGAAAACAAGTATCAGAAGATGGAAGTACGGCAGACCTCGAGATTCACTACAAAGCCACAGTCGTCACGGCAGCATGGTACTGGCCTGAGGCTACACACGTCGGTCAGTGGGACAAACGATGTAGAAACACACCTATACATATGAGGACTGCCAATTAAGTTCGGAAACTCACTTAGAAAAAGTGCTACATATCTCACTGCTGAGTATTACTACGGCCACCTTCCAAGTCCTCCCCCTGGGAAGCTACGCACCAATACCAGCGCCTAGTCTACCCTTCAAGCAATTCTGGAATGCTTTCTGGAGTGGCCACCGCGCGTCGGGACAGGTTTGCAAACTTAGTTGTTTAGTTGTCTGTGAGGTAGTTTTTGGCCAATCTGTATTGGAACATCCTCCTTACTCACCTGATCTGGCTCCCAGTGACTTTTTTCTTTACCCAAAGATAAAGCAAATATTGAAAGGAAGACATCAAGGTGACATTCAGGATATAAAGGGTAATAGAACAGCCCTAACAGCCATTCCAGAAACAGAGCTCCAAAATCTCCTTGAAGGGTGGACTACTTGGCTGGCATGGGTGCGTAACTTCCTGGAGGAGGACTTAGAAGGTGACAGCAGTGACATTTGGCAATGACGTATGCAGCAGCTAGAACAATCCAGTTTGTGGACTTAATCGCCAGACCTTGTATGCTGTCACCATAGAGAAATGAGACCAACAATCTGAGATCACAGAGGCTGAAAATAACTCATTTCCACCGAAGTGAATGATCTCATAACACACAGAACCGTGGCAGAGAAATCCCGTGCAGATACTGCCTCGGTAGAGGCGCTAGCCCTGAAGACTTCTCAAGACCCACTCAAACAAACCTTCAAAGCAAGCACCAATGTACTTAAACCGAATCTAAGTAATCTAAGTACGCACCAGAAGAAAACCCTTTCTTGAAGAAACAACAAGAAACTTAAAACAACGCCCATAAGAAAACTCCTCCAGTCCACCACCCACTCAAGGCAAAAAGCCTGAGAATGGGACCTGTCCACAGAAGACAAGTCAGACCCTAGTCAGGTGATGTTAGAAAAAAGAACAGAACAAGGATAAGGAATTCCTACAGAAAAGCAACACAAAAAATGGCAAAAAACTGTCAGGACCACCTTTTCTGGAACTCTGAAAACTATCAAAACATCGGCAGTAACAGAGAACCAGCAGAATCTGAGTCAGAACAAAGAGCCCTTTGGTGTTTCACGCTGAGTCCCATTCTGAACTCCCTGCTCACTGGTGGCTCTGAAAGTGACAGCCCTTCTGCTCTGCAGACACTGACAAGGGGACCGGGGATGGCTCACGGGCTCCGGGTGCCTTATTGCTCCTAACCTGGAACACCCCCGGCACGGAGGCACCAGCTGCTCAGACTGCTGACCCCCGGCTCGCAGCGGCGCCTCATCACCATCGGGCCCCACTCACACCCTCTGAGGTCGCCGCTGTCCGGTTTCCCCTTGTCGCTCTGGCTCACAGCGCGCCTGTGCCCCGCAGAACAAACACTGCCCGGTCCTGGGCCATGCCCACAGCCGCCGCTATGCTAGAGCCCACCGCTGCAGCCACTGCCTCCGCCCATCTGTCGAGGGTCCTCCTCTGTCTCGCCGACCCTCCCCTCTACCAAGCACGATGTCCTTTTCCAGGGGCTGACCCCTCCTGACAGCACGTCCAAAGCACACTGAGCAGGACTCATTTCCGGACACTCTCTCCCACTGATGCCAGTACCACACTGTCCTGGTTGAGGAGCTTTATGTGTTCAAGCCTTGAACTCAGAGTGTAAAGTTTTCAACTCTGTTCTTCATCAAAACTGTTTGGGCTGTTCTAAGTCCTCTGTTTTCATATAATTTTAAGTTTAGCTTGTCAGTGTCTATAAAAAGCCTGCTGTGGCTTTGAGTCAAGTCTACAGACCCATCTGGGGAGAATTTGCATGAAACAGCACTGAGTCTTCCAAGCCATGAAGGGATCTTTCTTCACTTATTTAAGTCTTCAAAAATTGCAGCCCTGTTTTCTCAATCATGTTTTGTCACTTTCAGTGTGCGGGTCCTGCGCTCTGTTATGTTTACTTACCTCTAAGTGTTTCATCTCTATTTGATGCTACCGCGAATGAATTTTTTGTTTTAAATTTCAGTTTGTAAATGTTCACTGTTAGGATATAGACGTAAAAGGGATTGTTGATCTTGTGTCCTGTAATCTTACAAATGAACGTACCAGATTTTTTTAGATTTCTTGGAATTTTTTATATAGATGACCGTGATTTATAAGTCACAAGTGTTTTACTACTTCTTTTCTAGTTCTATACTCTCTTCATTTATTTTTGTCTTGACTTACTATACTCTTGTGCTATTTCTCCCTCTTGTTCCAGAGTTTAGGGTGATCATGCAGTCTCTCACCATTAAATACGGTGTTGGCTGTATGTTTTCCATAAGTGTCTTACTCGGTTTGATTAAGTTCCGCTCCTAGTTATTGATATATATATATACAGAAAATTCAGGGAATTTGCCTATTTACCGATGTTTTTACTTTATTGGCATGAAATTAATAACATTTTTTAAAAGACAGTGGACAGAGCTCTTTTATGGACAGAGCTTTGTACACAAACAAGAACCCTAATTCTGTCCTATTTCCCCAAGTTATTTCAGACTAAATAGACCCAATCAAAAATAAAAAAAATCATGCTTCGTCCTCAAGAATAAGGATAAAGGACACTGTTTACCTCCAGGCGATCCTTCAAAAGAAGGCAACTGCGTAACTCTGAAGTTAGAAAATGTTTAAATAAAAACTCTTAAAATTAAGGCAGTTCATCATCTGATGGTGGAAATGCTTTCTTTAATATGAGCTCTGCCTGTCACCTCCAAGGAGCCCAGGTGAGGAGACAGGAAAGGAGAGGGGTGACCAGGGAGCAAGAAGAATGGGGACACAAGCCACGGGTCTGAGCAAAGGAACGGAATAGCTCGCTTGTGCCGACAGACCAAGCCTAAGTCCTCAGCCCCGTCCTGTGGCTTGTGCTGGGACAGAGTCACGGTAGACAGTCATTTGGCTGCAACGAGCATGCTTCAGATAAAAAACTGAGATTCCTGGGGGGTGTTTTATAAAATAATTTTTATAAAATAATTATTTTATAAAATAATTCTTTATAAAAAGAATCAGATTATTTGTGTAAATATTCATAACTTTTTGTCTATGACATGATTCCATTACATATAAGAAATCCAAACTCACACTGGCAGAGAAGCCAGCTGCCTCTCCTAAGAGCTAAAGCCGAAGCTACAGAAGAGCCTAAGTGCCCGAGGACAGGTGCAGTTCTATTTTCCACTTAGAAACTCTCACAGACACCAAATGTTCTTCTCGTTCCTCTCCGATGCCCGTAAGGGCAGCCTTCGGCAAAGGAGTTAATCATCACCCCATTTTTCTGATAGCCAAAAATAAGGGCTCACTTATATTTACAGGGGTTTTGCTGCTTAAAAAAAAAAAAAAGACTTTTGAATTATTTATTATACATGAGATAAAATATTTTCAAAGCAACCCTTAAACTGTAAATTCCTTCTCACAGGAAAGGCTGAGAGTTGATCAGGACAGTAACGAAAACAGAGCACACTTACAGGAGTCCCTGCGTCCATGTATCTCTGCAGCTTGTTTCTCATTTCTTTTTCATTAAACTTGGCACTTCGTTTCACATAGATGCCTCCATGCTACCATGTTGAAAAAACAAAAACACAGCTGAGGAAAAACACCACAGTCATCAAAAAGACAATTTTACTCCACAAGGAAAAAAGCACATTTTCAAATTTTAAAAACATTTTAATACATTCAAATATTCACATACAAAGAACAAGAAGTACCTCATTTCAACATAACTCTAACAGAACGGCATGGAAAAACACAACACCAAGTTCCTATGCCATGCAGTAACGTTTAGTTTCCTTAGCAGGTAAAAGGCTTTCTTTTGAGTCAGATCCCACTCGACAGCACGTGGCTTGGCTTGGCTTCTTAAAAGTACATTTTTTAAAATAAAAAACGTGATCAACTGGATGGATACATCTTTGGCTCACAGCATCTCCAGCAGCTTACTACAACAGACTTTTTAAAAAAAGTCCTTAAAATGTCAACACTCAAAATCTTCAGGGATTTGAAATACAGACCCAGCTACAGATATTTCTGTGGTATTTTTGTAAATGTTTAGTTAACCTCTAGATGCTTAGGTGAGGAGGAGTGAATGACACATGCAGAAACACTCATTTAGTATGTTTTCACCAAAAAGTAAAATTTATACGTAAAAAAGAATATCTGTGTTAAAAAAAAATACACTTGCATTAACTTTATTTACGTTCACAAGTACATGTCCTTAACACTTTGCACTGAATCAGCATCTTCTCTGTATTCCTGCAGCCCTGGTGGTACAGTGGTTAAGCACTCAGCTGCTAACCAGAAGGCTGCAGTTTGAATCCCCCAGTTGCCCCCCGGGAAACTCTAAGGGGCAGTGACACTCTCCCCTGTGGGAGAATCACTCAGTGCAGTGCGTTTGGTTTGATTTGTGGTCCTGATTTGAACTTACCTGTGAAATAAACGGACTGGCTGAGCCTGATTTTGTCTTAAGCATATGGTATCAAGTGGTCAGAGAGAAGTGAACCAAGTCTAAGGCACACAGTGTCCACGCAAAGCAGCTCACCATGAATTCTAGTCATAGTCCCACACCCAGGGTGCTGGCCGAGTACAAGTAAGAAACTCACAGTACTCTGCAGAATTTATGTTACTGTGTACGCAAATAAAGAAATGACTGATGAGGTTAAACTTACCTTTCACCAGCTCTTTAAAAAATAAATGACCATAGAATGCGTATAATCTAATGTAACATCCCCTCAAGCTTTTAGGGACATCTTGACTATTCTTTCCATATCCTTTCTTTTCTGCCATTTAACTTTCTTATTACAGTCTACTTTAATTCAAAAACACATGAGCGAGAGTTCTCCTATATGCAAGTATACAGAAGGTATGGCAATGAAGACCAAGCGTCCTTCCTGAAGGAACTTACAGATCAGCACAGACACCAGAGGTGTACGCCAGCAGACGAGAGACCACGCTTGGCAGGTGCCGTAGCCAAGGCGGAAACCCCGGCAGCGGAGCGGTGGAGCGCTGCGTCTGCTGAGAACCGGCGGGCAGTGTGGATCCCCCAGGCCTCCCGGGCGCCCCACGGGGCGGCTCTGTGCTGTCCGGCAGGAGTGCTGGGCCAGGGTCTACCCCCAACAGTGCGGGTTTGTTTACTTGGAGGAACGACAATCTAAAAACTCAAGGAGGACGGAGGACAGACTAACCGTGGGACTCAGGGCTTCCCGACGGCATCTAAACTGGGTCACAGAAAGACTGCAGCTGCCTACTGCGCTGCATCTCCTCACAGCCCACCAGGCCTCTCGCCCCACCGGGGGTCTGGGCAGGCAGTGAGCACGCTTTCCATGCTCTGATCCTCTCTCTCAGGTGACGAAGAACAGGGCACTCTGTTCAAAACCCACGGTCAAATTCACTGAGCCTTCAGGTCACGCTGTTGGCAGCCAGGCACAGGCCAAGTCACAAAAGTCTCCAGGCCCCAGTTTCAGGAGCCGTCGCAGTTACCAAAAGGAGACCTGGTGGTGCACTGGTTAGGTGCTCAGGTGCCAACTCACTGGCCGCCCTGCAGGGCACAGAAGCGGCAGTCTGCGTCTGTGAAGACGACCGCCTTGGACACCGGCTCCGTCCTTCAGGGTCCCTACAAGTCCACACCCACTCCATGGCAGCAGGCTTGGCTTTAGCTCAGGGTCGTAATTACAAAGGCTCAGTCTGACCTGAAGCTACGGAAACGAGCACAGACTAAAAAGCTTCCGAAGTTGATCTGGGATCTTCGTTTCCACAGAAAGACCGAATTCCTAAATAGAAAAACAACAGGGATCACCCTAAAAACAAAGCATCATCTCACCAGGGCTGCATGCTCCTGTGGCTCCCTCAGTCACACTCAGAGTTACACCCTGAGATCACTCCCATAACACCACCACCCAATCCTGCCTTGGGGTCAAGGAGAAGATGAGAGACAAAGGAGTCTAACACAACGGAAACAAAGAGGAAGAAAACGAAACCCAGAAACAAAGCACCTGGCTGGAATTCGAGGGTGCCGATGGCATTCTTATTCAACGGGTGGTTCGGGAGTCTGATTTCAGGATCCCTTCAAAATTCCACAATGATACAGAATCTACCCATAAGTACACTTCCTTCCACATCATAAACTTTACTTCACTGGAGTCTCTAGATCATGGGACTGAAGGAACCGAGCTTCAGACAAAACACACTTTCTAATATTTTAGAATTTCAAACCTCCTTCACTTCCTAACTATATTTGCTTTCAAACTGTTTAAACCTCATTCTATAGAAAGGACTAATAAAGTCCAGAATATTCTGTTTTAAATATTACTAGTATGAAAGTATTCCTTTCTCTGAAGACAAGAATATCATTACTAATTCATGCATTATTTAATACTCACTTGTGATCAATTTAAAATACCATCAAGCTTTACTGTACAAGAATAAAACAGACACATGGTTATAAACAGCATTAGTGACTACATGAGACAGCTCCTAGGGTCATCTCTGGTTATCTTCACAGGACTCATTAATGCACAGAAGGTCTCTCTAACTCAAGAAACAACCCTCAGGCAGGCACCCAGACTCCTGTTTTTTCCTGGACCAGGAAGAGCAGGCAGAACTCGGAGACACGTTCTGAAGCTCGCTCCCACTGACTGGGTGCACACACCCACAGCTCACAGAGGTTTTCTAAATACCTACAGACATGTTTTCTATTCATATAAAATACCTAGTGCTTTTTAAGTACAATAATTACAAGAAATACAAATGTCTCTTCTTTCATATTTTGCTTATAACTTTTTGTGAAAACCAATATATTTGTTTATACAAACTAACTGTGAAAAACACGTCTTTTCAAGCGAAAACTTAACTTCCCGACAAAGTGTACAACTTAATAATCTATTCCATTTTTACTAGTACTTAGTAACTTAAAATAGTTTCCTATGCATATGAATTTTATTTTCCTTTAAAAGACACAACAAGAGAAGAACACGAAATGCGCATTACAGCCATCTGGTTTCTAACACACAGCCAGCCTGATCTGGTGGGACTCGTATCTTCTGCTGCTCGTGAGATACTTTTTACATTTACGTATGTTAAAAGTTAACCATGATTTTGGCTTTCTTCTTTGATTTTTTTAAGTCTTACAAAAAACCATGACCGCCATACCAATTTCACACTCAGTGCTTTTTAAGCTATATTTAGATAGTTTTATATTCAGAAAGATGTAGAGAAATGCTGGTCATCTTCTTCTTAACCTAACAGAGCATGTTACATGGCATTGCATGACCCGAAGGGCATCACACATCACGGTCTGCAAAAGCCAGGACCTGTGTAAGGCGGAAACTCATCAGACGGGAAACGCATTTTTTGCTAAACTACACAACACGAAAGTATCCAAGTGGAAAACTTGTCTGAACTTCAGAAAACCAAGGCTGCCCAGTCAAGCTCTGACTCTCACAGGTTTCACTGTATAATCTGAAGACGCATCTCGAGAAATAACAGTCTAAATATCATGTGCATGACATTCACGCTAAGCACTTTACATACACAGCTCACTTTTTTTTTAATACCTTAAAAAAACCCACTGATGCTGAGTCAGTTCTGACTCAGAGGGACCCCAGAGGACAGAGCAGAACTGTCCTGCAGGGTGTCCGAGGACCAGGTGGAAGGTCTGAGTGGCAGGCCCCTGAGGGGCAGCAGGGCCTCCAGCCACAGGCCACCAGGGCTCCTTCTGTATCTTACAGGTCACTGATCACTGTCACCACCTGTTTCTTCGGGTCGTCACCTACCAAAGTCTAAGCCCTTATACAACCTGTTTGTTTCACTTCTGTACATCTGCACCTTTGCAATTCAGTGAGTTATCAAGCATATCCATAAAAATATAGCTGTTAAAAATACCAAACAAGTTACTTCAATTTAGAGTAGAGTATTAAACCAGAAAAGTACACATTTGTGTAGGAGGTATGCCAAATCGTTAAGTATGACATTTCTTATAAATTATAACATAAAAAGAAAAAAACATGTAAAAACTTACCTTAGAAAAATAACACCCATACAGTGGCAGCCACTTTAATCCATCTTTTAGCACATAGCGCACATGTCCAAGAGCATTCTGCCTGACGGCCAAAATGTCAGCAACTATCCAGTCCACTAGAGAGAGAGAACCAACTCATCAGCACAAAAATGGCCCCCATGGGAACCTGAGAAAGAGTCTTCACAGCACCGTATCAGGAATACACTTTAAAAATATTATAATTAGAATGCTAAAAATCAGACACTTAAAAGCTGTGTGTTTATTGCATTTCTTGGAAAGCTTTTTATTTAAAGGATAAAATACACAAGTCACAGAACACTAAAGTAATCCAAAAGCAGCATGAATAAGAAACAAGCTTGTCTAGGTCTTAAAACCTAGAAATCGCAAATGTTGTCTTTTTTAAAGAAAAAGAGCAAATTATAAGCAAAACACAGCAAAATAATCTTTATATACTAATATAATCTTTATATACTAAATAATCTTCATATACTAATATGTTCAACAAAAAGTGAATGCTTTATCTTTCTAATGAGTTTTTTGGCCGTTGAGCCACTTCTGACTCCCAGCAACCCTACAGGACACAGCAGAATTGCCCAGAGTCTCCAAGGAGCACCTGGTGGACTCCAACTGCCAACCTTTTGGTGGGAGCTGTAGCCACTAAAGGCCAACCACTACGCCAGCAGGGTTTCAGTCCAGTATCAGGTCATCAAAATACTCAAAACACACATTCTGAGACACTCACAATGGTGCCAGGCAGACACAAATTTCCCAGTGGCTCGGGCTGCTAGTAACTGTAACTTTATTTACGTGTGTTATAACAAAGGGCCAGCTGAAAACCAGCAGCAGCCAGGACTTGGTAACAACCACAGAAATTTCCTAGAAGAAGTAAACTTTTAGCTAAGCTCTTGAACAAAAGAAGAAATTCCAAACAAAGGAGGTGGTCCTTGCCAAAACAAAGGCAAGAACCAGCAAAACGTATGCTTGTTGTCGAGTACGCGTGCTGAGTCCAGTTTGGCTCACACAGCCACACGTGACAAGTTCCATGGCCCCCGGGGACAGACTGCTGGGTCCCTGTTCCACGGAGCTGCTGGGCAGGTCCAAACTGCCAGCCGCGAAGTGCCTAACCACGGCCCCACCAAAGCTCCTGTCAAAGTACATGCAGAGAATGAGAAATACGAGACGGATTACAGAGAATACGAGACCATGAAATGAAAGAGGATGAAGAGTAAAGGGTCTTAAAGACCGGAGATCTGGATTTAAAAGGGCTGCCAACTACGTTTTCTCTAGATGAGACTGGAGCTGATTAAAAATGGAACATAACGGAGAATTTTCCAGTGTCTACACTGGATGAACTGGGAGGCTACAATACTTGAAAGACAAATTGCTAGAAACATAGTTTTAAAACCTGAAGGAGTGCATAAGTCTTATGGGGAAAAACGCTAAAAAAACAAAACCCAAGGGAAATATAAGCTGGAAAAGTAAAGGCGTCACCACCAAGTTTTAGACACAGGAGACCTTTCCGTGAGGTGACAGGACGATTAGTCCTCAGCTGTGCCACATCTGCCACACTACACCCCTGGAGAGGAAAACCACTCAGCGAAGACGGAGCCACTGAAACAGCCCACTGCTTTCCCACAGAGGGCCTCTTGCTATTCCCTCCCCTTTAATTTACACCAAACAGGCACTGATAAAAACATTTCTAACCACGTCTTCAGAACTCTTTAACAGAACTTATTATTATAACTGCATCCAATGCAAAAGTAAGTAAACTCCGAACCAATTTTCAGAACTCAGTGTACGGTTCTCAGTCTAAAGTGCATCTTGGGACAAATCTGGGGTTCCAGGCCAAACAACAGATTTCGCATACTTTCCTGGAATAATTAATTTTTAAGATACAGTGTATACTTTTTAAACCTAAATTGTTGGAAGTCCATTCTAGGCTATAATACAACCATGTTTATCTAGCTATCAACGTGTACTTTTTCTTCCCCTCAACTTTGAAAGAAATCTGTAAAAATAAAAATTGGCACAACATCAAACACAGTCTTGTAAGGGAGAGAACGCTGCTACAGAAAGAAAGCCGACACGAAATGAACTACCTCAACATGAGGAAACTGGAGGGCTCAGAGCTATCATGGGAAACCCCGGTGGCACAGTGGTTAAGGGCTATGGCTGCTCACCGAAAGGTCAGCGGTTTGAACCCGCCAGGCACTCCCTGGAAACCACGGAGCAGTTCTACTCTGCCCCATGGGGCCGCTTCATCGGAATCAGCTCAGTGGCCCTGGGCTTGGTTTTCAGTAAAGCTCTTAGGAGCTAATCTTTGCCTTGAATCCAAAAATCCTTTTTATCAGGATATTTGAATGTTGATGAGAACACTGCATCTGTGCAAGACAGGAATAAGCAGGGCTGTGTTCATGACAAAAGACCAACGTGCCTCAGAGACCATCAAAATACAGTGAGAAGAGAGGCTGCTTATCGGCCAGCATCACACCCGACGCTGCCCATGAGCACTGCTCAACGTATTGGTCAGTGCCGTTGCTTCAACTGCTGTCTTATAAAGCACAATGAACAAGAGCCAACTGAGAAAATGCATTTCAACTTCTTTTGCTTTCCATCCTTTACCTACGGTACAAAAACCCAGAAAAACACAACCTGCAGCTGTCGTGGCTTGAGGTGATCCCTCGAGTAACAGAACCACTCCACTGGGTTCTGTTGTTCAGTGCTGACCCAGCAGGTCACCAGGCCCTTCTGCGGTCAGGCTGCCAGGCTGGCAGGCAGGTGCCAACTGTCTGCACCAGTGCGGACCCCACTCAGGGCTTAGCCTTCTATGGCAAACACGGTCCTGTACCGAATGAACAGCTGCACACTCGTGAGGAGACAGCTAAGGGGAGAGCACTAACGGAAAGGCACAGAGGTAAGAGATTTTCCATTAAAGACAACCATCATCGATCAGGTTGTTTTTGGCTTTTATTTTTCAAGTGAATTTGGAACTTTAAAATATGCTTCAAGAGCCGATTTGAAATAAGATACGACGTAGGTTTTTTTTTTTGGACTAAATCATTTAGGGAACTAGAAAGTATCTTATCGAAGGTCAATTTCCTGGTTCTGACACTACAATGCAGTTACAGAAGGTAACTAGGAAACTAGGGACTCTACATACTGTGTTTGCAAACTCAAGTCCATAGTTACTTCAAAAATAAAAACTCTACAAAAGCGCCCTAACAAAATTTAAAGTAAATATACTATACTACATTGAAGACCAGAGTCTTCTGTTAACTCCTCTGACAGAAGAAAAGCCAGACTTATGAACAGGAAGAAATAAGCAAAACTAACTGTAGACAGTAGAAATTAACACTTATTTATGAACTGAGTACTCACTAGTATATACTGGTACAATTTTTCTATAGCTTAACAATTAAAAACACAAAATGTATAGACATTCCAACTCACCATTTCCACTCCTAGAAACAAACTTACAAAATAATTCTACAAATATAAAAGGAAGACTCTACAAACTAAAGACCTTCTCAAAGAAAAAGGAAAAAAGAAAGAAAAGAGCTTATTTACACTCAACAAAGAGAAGGTTAAGTTCAGAAAAAGTCACAAGTTTAATATTCCTGACTTTCCAAAAAAATAAAACTGTACACACAAAAAAAGGTGAGGGATAAAATCTGCATAGACAATTCATGTATCCATAAAAGAACACTTAAATATGTAATATTATTTTGAACTCCATGTATCTTTTGTAGAAAAACCTACATCATGTACAAATGAAATACGAACCTGTGCTTTGATGATTTGATAAATATATTACATTTTCTTTGTCTTTTGGCAAATCTCCATACAGCAGTATCTAAAAGACAAAACAGAAACATCACTTTGACATTTTAAAACATAATATACAAAAGAGGACAATGTCCAAAATTAGAAAAAAATATGTCTACATTTCCATACAGGATTAATTAATTGAAGATTTTTGTTAGGGGCGTCAGAGACCATAAACGGCGCACATCTATAAAGTGGGTAAGAACAGGGCATGACAGACGCATGACAGAACGAAGAGAATCTTCCTGAGAAAGACGCAAGGGTCTACTGAGTGCTTCTGATACACAAAAGCCTGTTCGTAAGCTAACTGTTCCCTCCCAGAGGCTACCGTCTAATGGCACACACAGAAAAGTACACAGCAAGACACAACGCAACTCTTAGGAAGTGTCCACACCAGGTGTGATTTCAACGAATGAGATGAAGGCCCACACTGTCTCCCACAGCCCCTCAGCCACCTCTTGGTGCTGTTCTTACATTACCGGCCATAGGCGAGAAACTGGTTTTACCAGTCGCTGAGCCAGGCAGTTCCACACAGTACTTCACTGGAAACGCTGGTGCACAGTAGTCAGCGCTACCTACAGCTGCTAACCAGAAGGTCAGCAGTTCAACTGTGCCAGGCGCTCCTTGGAAACTGTATGGGACAGTCCTACTCTGTCCTACAGGGTCACTAGGATTCAGAATCCACTCAACAGCACTTTTTTAAAAAAAATTATTCCCATTTCGGGATGAGAATGCTGAAATGAAGAAGTTTATTTAACTGAGTTCATGTAGCAGTAGGTAGAGTGTTGGGGGCTTACACCCAGGCTTCTTACCTCACAACAAAAAGCCCCTGACTGTACAAAAATTATCCTACTGTCTGCAAAAATAAAAAATAAGTATCACAGATTAAAAGCTTATATAATTCTTCCATTTTGAATATTAGACAGGATATAAGAAGCCCATAAGAAAAAAATTAAACATAACACAAATCACGAGTGGGAACAAGACAGCATATGAGTTCATGAAGAGCCAGCTTCCCACCACTGCACCTCATTTAGGTATCAGTCGTGTCCCTAGAGGGACAGCTCCCACTCACTGAAGAAACCACTCATCATGCTAAATTACTCCTCTGTACTTCTTCTGTTCCTTCTTCACTTTTTTATTTTCGACTTACCACACTATACATTCAGTTTTCTGTTTTTGTTTTTTTTTAAATGGACTTCTTGCCATGCTGCTAAAAAAACTGTGCCTCATTGGAGGGTAGAGACTTTTCCCTCAATCTAAACGGCGAAAACCTCTCATGTTACCTAACACAGTGGGTATTAACTAAGAATCTCCTTTTCTGGTATCATCGCCTTCATTTTTATTGGCTTTTGGAATTCTAACCCAAAGACGGGGCAGCGCAAAACGGCCTTTCCACCACTCCACTCCGAGGGATGCCCTTCTCAAAACACCCAAGTGACACTTCCACACTGACTGCCTTCACAACCGTTACTGCTGGTGGCAATGCCAGGCAGTGGAGCAGTCCAATGTTTCCTGTGGTCCCTCCTACAGCAAATCCCCCAAAACAAATGAACTGATTGTACGTAACAGTTAAGGAGCCCGAAACACCAGAGACAAAGTTGAGGAGGCTGACTGAGGGGCAGCTCAAAGGCAGTGAGGATTTTAAGCCCTGACCTGGCCAGCAATCTGCAGGCTGGACTGGCTGGTGGGCGCAGGATGAGGCAAGCCTTGGTAGGGGGACCTTTCCTCCACACTAGGAGAAATGAGCAGCAGGGAATCTTTGCAAGCCTGGGGAAGCGGGGAACAGCAGTGCCGGATCTGTGAAGGCTACGTGCAGGCGTCTAACCCACTGGCAGGGATCAAAAAAACTCTTCGACCCCTGGAGGCACCTCTCTGCCATTTACCAGTCACAACCCGACTCTGCTCTAGTCAGGTCCCACTTCACTGAGCCCCTGTCCTTCCCCAAAGTGGAACAAATTGCACCGGAAGCCATCAACCCAGAAGCAACAAATTAACACACAAATAACAAACTGGGAAAAATCTTTTGCCAGCTCCCCTAAACCAGGACCCCAGAGCAGGCACAGCCCCGTTGTCTAGAAACAGGCATAACGGGCTCACGGACTGTGAATGCCTTTCACCCGTGCCTAGACCTGTGCGAGCCATCCCAACAGCACAGCCCCTCATCAGCATGGTACAGTAGGGTGCACACCTCAGGCCTATTTCCAGCCCCAACAAATAAGGCAGGCTGGCAGACCTGTGAATCACCACACAGCCTGGCACTGACTGGGGTCTTCACCTGTCTACGTAATGGGCCTGAAGCCTGGTGGCTCCGTCTACTCCATAAGCTACCCAAGATAGGGGCTCAGTAAGAAGCGGAACCTTCTATGTCTTACAGTCAACAGCAGTGGGTGCCCAAAGCCCAGCTGCAAACCCACCCACCTACGTGATCTAGGGAACAGGGGCACACCTCCCACCCAGGCACACGAGGTGGCCATCAGTCCCCTCTGTGCTCAGCCCACAGCCCACAGCAGTCAGATGCCTGTGCCTGCTGGTGAGCTCACTAAATGGGCTCCTGAGCTCACAAACCTAGCACCAGCTCTAACCGCCAGAGGACAGGCCCCATGGATGCCAACCATCACAGCAGCTCACACAAGCAGCCTATTTGGGCACATCAAAATACAACTAGGAACCAGGACACAGGAAGCAAACACAAAACAAACAGAACAACTTAGCAAAGACTTGGACCAGCAGTCAGTATCGAGTCCCACGAAGAGGCAGACCATGACTGCTCCAGCAAGAAACCAAAGCAAAGAACCAAGAACCTCCCAGAGGGAGAGAATGCCTTGGAATTACTGACGGCAGAATTCAAAAGGCTACACACAGAGCTCTTCAAGGGATCTGGAAGGCATTCGGACAAAACACATACCAATCCAAGGAACACCCTAACAAAGCCACAGACACCCCAACAAAGCTACAGAGAAGCTTCAGAAGGTTACACAGGAGCACGATGAAAAATCAGATTGAATCACTCTTCTCTTTACTGCAGTCTCCAAAGAGCTTACGATCCTGAGGGGCTGACAACAGACACATGGAAAAAATGTGGTCACTGTTAACACGACATACGCTAATACAGCACACACTACCACATACAAACAAAAAAAACTGTTGCCATCAAGTCAGTTCCAACTCACAGCAGCCCTATGGGACAAGGCAGAACTGCCCCATCCGGTTTCCTCGTAGATTTGAACTGCCACACCTCCTGGTCCACAGCCACAGCTCTCACCCACCATGCCACCTGGGTTTCCATCACTTACATACGACTGGCACTGCGATGAGAGGAGAACACGACAGGAGGGGAAGCTGGGGCCCTACCTGGAACAGAGTAGCTGAGAGAAGTCCAAGGCACGCAGTGGAGAATCCACTGGTCATCTGTAGGGAAAGAGGGAGATGGAAGCCTCTGGGACAGAACGAAACTCATCAACAGAAAAAGATGGACAGTTTTGAATACTGTCTTAGAAGCCTTCATTCTCATTCTGTACTTAATGACAAACTTCCTTTCCCTAAACATGACAGGTTACTTACTTCTGTGGGAAGACTCAAAGTAGTTTCTAACAGCTGACACTAGAAAAACACTGCATAATCCACGCAAACCTACTTTATTTCGGTACCACAAAGTTCACACACTCCAATTTCAGAACTATCCTATACTGTAATTACCAATGCTTTTTCTTGTGTGAATACTTTGAGAGTAAGGATCTCACTTTAATCAACACAATCACACCACAAACCAAAGTATCTTCAGAAAACGGGCCCTGAAGCCAAAATGTCTTGGACAGAATCCTGGCTTAACTATTCCACATGTGAACTTTCTGTGCCTCAGCTTCCTCACTGGTAAAGTAGGGATAATGGTGCCGTCCTTATAAAAATGAAACGACTTATTTAATAAGAAAACAATACTTAGTACACTGTGAACACTCCCTAAAAACGTTCCACTTGTCCTTTACCCCATCTTCTTCTGTACCTTCCACTTCTAATCACAAAGCCCTGTCAGCAACCTCCAAATCACCGTGTGAATTACCTTCTTCATCTCCAAATCCACTCTTCCCAGCTGACCACCATCTCTTGCCCGGATCATCCCAGTCAACACCTTTCCGAGGCCACTCCCGCAGGACAGCGGATGCTTCTGTGCAGCCTTTCCTGCCAGGGTCTTCTAACTCCAACCAAACGAGTGGGCAGAACCACGCTGACAAAGCAATGGAACACTAGTGACCGAACCAGCCAGGTCTGCCTTCCCAGTAGGCGTAAAAGAGCCAATTCCAGAGCAGAAGGCAGATCCCATCACCAACAATACAGAACAGCCAGGACACAACATCATTTAAAAAAAATGCCCTACATTCTACTTTGGTAAGTGGATCCGGGGGCTTAAAGGCCTGCAAGTGGCCATCTAGGATACTCCGCTGGTGTCAGCCCTTTAGGAACCAGAAGAATCAAGAAAACCACAGATACAAGGGAAAGAAGTGTCCAAAGGATTAATGGACCACAACTCTCACGGCCCCCACCAGACTGAGTCTTGTACACTCCATGGTGCCCGGCCACCACCACAGACTGCTCTGATCACAACAGAGGGTCCCGGGCAGATCTGGAAAAAAAGGCAGAACAAAACTGTAACTCAAAAAGATCAGCCTTGCTGGTGGGACGACACCTGGAGAAACCCTTAGAGTATGGCCCCTGGACACTTTTCCAGCTCAGTAACCGGACACATCCACAAAACCAAACCAGACTAAAGGGGAGCGCCAGCCCCAGGGTGAGGACTAGAAGGAGGGAGTGGGAGGAAAGCTGGTTATATGGAACTCAAGGTGGAGCAGGGAACTGTTACAACATCGTGGGGCTGTTACCAATGCCATAAAACAGGATGTCTTAGTCACCTGGTTCTGTTCTAACAGAAAATACCAGGAGAGGAAGGCTTTATGAAGAGAAATTCTACTGCTGCTGCAGTCCGGTAAGCCACAAATCCACTCATAAGTTACAAATCCGTTCACCATGAGAAATCATCACAGTCCAGTATGCCCAGAGTCCAAATTCAAGGTCGGCATCTCGGCACAGGAACTGCATGTCCAGAGGACGTGTCCGCTCTCGGTCACACTGCTGTCTTGGTGGTGTGAAGTTCCCAACCTCCTCTGCTCACTTCTTACCCTTCTATCCCACAAGCTTGTAGCTGGAGTCCTGCCTCACCCCACTGCAGCCCCTTCGCCATCGTCAGCACCACAGAGGCAGGACTCACAACATGTGGGAGGAAGGGCACCATACTGGGGCTCCTAGCCGAGACAAATCAACACACACATTTTTGGGGGGACCCAATATGCCCCACAGTTGTGTGGCCACTGCAGTACATGACTGAACTCGCAGACTGCCCCATCAAGGGACGCCCGGTGTGCCCGTCTGAACTCGCAGAGCGTGCCGTGGGGGGACAGCTGGTGTCAGGACAGGCACAGCAGGTCCATAGGAGGCTGCCTGACCTCCACCTCCATGGACTCAGCCTCAGGCTGCTGGGCCCTGGGAAGAGGCCAGACTCCACCTCCAGCCCCCATACGCTCAACTGGGAAGTACCACACCACTCGATTTATTTTTGTTTCTCTCCCATCCCAGTGTGAGCTCCGTCAGGACGGGCAGCTTCTCCACCTTTCTCTCCCTTCCATCCCAGTGCATGATGCCCACTCCAATGTCTGACGCGTGAACGGGAATTAGCTTCCGGGGAATTTCTTTCTCGTAGTTTAGGAGCTGAGACACTGGCATCCAGGGGGCAGCTCTCGGAGCAGTCCCGTCCTGGGCTTGCAGAGGCCCCCTCGGTGGCCCCGCCCTCCTTGCTGTCTTTCTCCCGTGAGTGTCTCTGTTCTGCTTTTTTTACAACACAACAGTGCGACCCTACTCACACTCACTCCCTACAGAAAAACCTGTCTCCAAGCACCACCACATCTGTGGGTACAAGGAGCAGGACCTCAAAAACAACTTTGGTGGGACACGACTGAATATGTAACACCATCCAGTAAGTTATTTTAAACAGAATTAATTTAAACACACAATTCAATTATGTATTTAAAAGCTTCTTGAAAGAAATCTAAAGTGCACCTGACTGTTCCATTCCAGTAAACTGGCTGTGTAAAGGATGAGGACAGGGAAAACTGTCGTCATATATTTTAGCAGTATTTGAGCATTTTATTGCATCTAAAACGTGACTTAAAATGGAAAAGAAAGACACTTTTCGAAAACTTACATGAATGCAAGTTAAAATAACTGGTTTGCTCACAGTCAGAGATTCATATTTTTAGAAAACGTAAAAATAGGGTTCTAAGTCCATTTCCCCTTCTTTCACCACCAGTCCGTTGTCCTGTGGTGGCCTGTGTGTCGTTGCGAGGCTGGAGGCTCTGCCTCTGCTTATCTCAAGGAGCAGCAGGTCTGCCGCGTGGACAGGCTGCAGCAGGCCCTTCAGATCAAGACGACAGAGAAACGTCTAACCATCCACTTCCAAAAGCCAGCCAATGAAGACCTATAACCACAACAGCACCTAGACCTGCTGGCTGTGGACATGGCACCAGGAGGGAGCGATCACCGGGGGAGGACATCGTGTCTGGTGAATCAGATGGACAGCCAGGGCAAGGGAGATGCTCAGCGACACAGAGTGGCACCCCAGACACTGTGGTCTTGAGCGTGCTGGCAACTGTGAGCACGACACAAGGAGACCCAGGCTGCGAGGCGTCAGAGCCAACCCGGTGGTCGCCACCTAGCTCTCCGCCTCATCACACTTCTTTCAGCTCTTCTTTAAGTCTAGCAAGTTCACGAGGTCCCTAAATCAAGAGAACCAAACCCACTGCCATCAAGTTGATTCCAACTCACAGCAACCCTACTGGACAGAGTAAAACTGTACCCACACGGATTCCAAGGCCACAAATCCTTAAGGACTCAGACCGCCACACCTGAGTCCAGCAGAGCGGCTGGTGGGCTCAGCCAGCACTCTCTGTCTGGGTGACATCCAGCGCTTAGCTGCTACGTCGCCAGCTCTCCAGCCAGATTAAACGACGCTACTGCAATGGAGCGTCACTGAGAAAAGCCTCACTCCCTCCGACAGTCTCTGACAACAAGCAAATGCACCGGCCCCTCCAATCTGCCAGTCTGCTTGCTCCCAGCTACGTGGAAGGAAGCAGCGCCAGCTCTCTCAGGGTCTTCACACAACTGATACACGGGCAGAATAACAAAATTAAGAATCAGCCCTTCTACGTTCTCTGTCAGACTGCTGATATTCAAGAAGAGGTTAGGCAACATTTGACAGCAGTGAAGAAAGAACTCAGACCTGAGATAAAAAGGAGTCAGACCAGAGGACTTGTAAGGTCCTGTCTCTGAATTTAAATAAATGTTTCATTTTAGTAAATTAACTGCCTGTGCCAAAAGACAGAATATAAATTTAACATGTTAAAAGTGTCTGGGACTCTTTTAGGATCAGTTATGAGTGATCTCTGACAAGACGGTCTTTGCTACTTCTTTGAGAAACCTGGAACAATGTTTCAAATGAAAGTCTGAATCATTAGAAGAGCAAAGAGTATTCTCACTGAGCATATCATTTATCTTAACTTGGGTAAACTTGCTAGACTTACAAGAGGACCTTGTTTTAGAGCTATCTCGTTATTTCGGATAAATCTAGAAGTCTGCACCAGGCTAGAGGTTACAGGGGCGGTGGCATCATTCCTCATCCCCAAGGGAGGCTGGGCTTCAGTTCCCAGCCAGCACACCTCAGGGCAGCCCCCACCCACCCAACAGTGGAAGCTTGCTCTTCGAGTTTCCGTGCAGCTTTCAGACACAGATAGATTAGCAAGAAGGGCCTGGCTTCCAAAAATCAGCCCATGGAAACCCTACAGTGGCGATCAGGACGGGGACGGCAGGGACTAGGTAGTGTCTCGCTCCACTGTGTGGCGGCCCACGCAAGGCGGCCGACCCCCAATGCTCCTAGGACGGTAAAAGCCAAGCCCCTGCCACTGAGTTGATTCTGACTCACAGCGACCCTCAGCGGACAGAGCCGAATCGTCCCGTGGAGTTCCCAGGGGACACCTGGAGGGTCTGAGCTGCCAACCCGGCTGGCGGCCGCAGCACCTCCCCACTACACCACGGCCATCTAACCTCTGAAAGCAGTCCCTGCTTGGGCTCCTCAGCTTCTCCCTAGATTCCAGCTCAAAGATAACCACATGGTCTCTGAACACCCAAGCACCCACACTCAAACCCGTTTTTTATCCTATTCAGTTTTTTACAATGGTGAACATAAACACTAAGGTTTCACCACATTGCACACAACAAAGTCTTAGCTTAGATGCTGCACTGTCTCTAACTCACAGGCTTTCCATCCTTTCTGTTGTTGCTAAACTACCAGAAAATGCAAATTCAAAATCAGTTAAGAATTAAAAGAATGCCAATGCATGAACAAGAAGTTGTTTACTATACAGCACACAGAAAAGCTTTAAGTAAAGATGGTAGAGAAAAAAGTGTTTTAACCTCTCAGATGCTCCATTTAAGGGATAAAAAGAGACAGAGAGAGAGAGAGACCCAAAGCTGTATGCCGAGTGGACCCTACGCAGAGTGACTACAGGACAGAGCTGCAACACAGGGCTCTCACGGACACCGGGGGCCCGAACTGCCAACCACCTGGTTCATAGCTGCAGCTCTTACCACTGCACCACCAGGGTTCCCACTGAAGGAATACGTGAAGGTGTGTGCTTTTTTTTCCCTTAAGAGAGCCACGCTCCTTTATTTTAGTAATGTGAGCGAAAGCAGAGACTCAGATGCTTTAAAAGGACAGAACAGTTAATGAAACAAAAAACACTGCGTAGGTAAAACTAAGGTTTATTACCGAAGTGGGTTAAACGGTGGCCCCTTAAAAGAGGCACCATGCTCTAATCCCTGGACCCTATGAATGTCACCTTACTTGGAAAAAGGTCTCTACACATGTGACTATGCTGAGGATCTTGAGACAAGGAGACCATCCTGGACTCTGGGAGTGGGCCCCATACAGTGACGAGAGTCCTCGTAAGAGAAAGGCAGAGGGAGATCAGAGACAGCCAGGAGAGGGCCCAGGGAACACTGCAGTGTGAACCCAGGGCAGAAACTGGAGTCCTGTGGTCACAGGCCAAGGACGGCAGCACCACCAGAGCTAACAGCAACAAGCAGGGGGCTCTCACCCAGAACCCCGACATCTGATTTCAGGCTCTGGCCTCCAGAACGGGAAAAAGTCAGCACCCCTGTAGCTGACTCTCACCCAGAACCCCGACATCTGATTTCAGGCTCTGGCCTCCAGAACAGGAGAAAGTCAATGTCCCTGTTAGGCTACTGCAGCCAAGGGACACTAACAGTCACCTAAACCCGTGCCCTCAGGACCGTCGACACCTGTCTGGGGGTCTCAGGCTAAGCAGGCTGCACAAAACGCGATGCCACCTGGCGACCACAACAACACACTGAGCAGGGCACGCGGTAAGATATGCAACTGCTGAAAAAATGGAAAGTTTTACCATATTTAAAAAATTAAATTTGCTGAGCACAAAGAACGTCAAAAGGGTACGTTCTACACTATATCACGTGGAACACAGTATCTCTGAACAAAAATATAGTTTCTTCCTAAGAGGCAAGCTGTTATAGGACGTGAAATTATACATTAAACTCCAAGAACTCAAAAACTTTACAGAAATTTGATGAGGAGCACAGGCAGAAAACCATCAGCCGGAAACAGTGAGAATTTTAAACGAGGTTTGTCTCAAAAGTCAACTACCAGAAGACCATGATCAGAACAGTGGCCTTTCTTCCCATGAAACGCTCACGGGTACCAGCTTAAACAGATGCCCCAGCTCCTCCAATCCCCCTTTCTCCACACAACCTCCAGCCTGGGCAACTCAGGGTCACCAGGGAGTCACCAAGCCATGCAGCTGCACACTCGAGGCCGGGTTAAGGCTGACACTAGGCTCAACAGCTGCTCTAACGAACACAGTTTTTAAATGACACAAGGGGAAGAGACAAAGCAACACCTTCCCATCTCAACACCCTCCTCCACTAAAAAAAAAAAAGTAAAAGGACTAACTGGGTATCACGAGTAGCCAAGAAGCAATCCTTTCTGCTTTTAGGCTAAAAAATAAAAAGGAAAATGCCTGAATGTGCATTTTTATAAAACTGCAAATAACTAAATAATGTTGGGGGCCTTCTACTGTCTCAGTTTTTTAGTTTCAATCTCCAAATTCATTACCTACAAAGTGAAAGAGACAAAAGATCAGCTGCACAGAGCCTAGTCAAAGCTGGCAAGAAGCATATCTACAGTAAGGCTTCTATGGTAATGACTGTACCTGTTTCCTCACCCAGTTGTCATTTACACTGAAAAAAAAACCCACAAACCAAGTTCTATTTCTTGTTCAAACAGCAACCCAAGTTTCACAGAAGGTCTTCCAAGGACACTCTTAAACGCACACTTTCTAGCTCAAACGTCTAGTGTTCCAGCACCCTCTTCTTGGGCAAGGCGCCCCAAACGGTCACAGGGGAGACCCAATTCGGGGGCACCTGCCCCTCCCAGGCCAAGCAGGTGTCTCAGGACGGGGGGGGGCAGAGCTACGGGGTACAGGAGGGGCGCACCGGTGGCCTCAGGGCGACACTAGCAGAACCTGCTGGTGCTCACCGACCACACCTCAGCAAGAACCCGAAACTTCCCTGGGAGAAGGCTGGGCGCCAACACGTGTTCTCGGCTCCGGGGCGGTGTGGGGGCGGCTGGTTCCCGGTCGGGGAGACCGCCCGGGGACCCGGGGAAGAGTAGGGGGTTCAGCTGGAGACGAGTGGCCGCAGGCGCAGGGGACTGCGGTCGGGGAAGCCGCCCGGGCTCCCGCGGAGGGAGTGGGGAGCTCACCCGGGGGGGCGCTCGAGGGTGGCCGGCGCCGCCTCACCTGCACCCCGGTGTAGTGCTCGAAGAAGAAGAGCACCATGCTCTGGTAGACGCAGTAGAGCCGGTCGTCCACCGCCTGGTAGCAGCGCGCCGGCAGGAAGCAGGAGAGCAGCCGCCAGGCCCCCCAAGCCAGCACGTAGGTGGGCGCCGCGCCCAGCAGCACGGCGGCCGGCAGCACGTAGCGCATCGAGTACGTGTGCAGCACCAGCGAGAGCAGCATCTTGGCCGCGGCGCCCGCCCGTCCGTCCACGCCCGCTGCCCGCCGCCGGCTGCCTCCCCGCGCCGCCCCGCGGCCCAATCACCGAGCGGCCAATCACCGAGCCCGGGGCCGACGCCGCCGCCTGCGACGCGAACCTGCCGCCTCCGCGCGGGCCGCCTCCAGCCCGCATGGGCCGCGCCGCCGGCGCGGGCGACAGGGCCCCGGGGGAGGGGAGCTGGGCGAGCCGCCCGCCGGCCGGGGCTGCGGCGCCGCGCGCTGCGAGGTCCGGCGCTCAGGAGGCGCTACCTGGCAGGACCCTCGCCGGCCACCATAACTCCGGGTGGGCGGGCCCCGCGCAGCCATATGGCTTCTGATTGGCTGAGCGCCGGCGCCCTTGACGTGCGTCTGAGTCTCACGGAGCGGCGCGCAGCCACGCCTCTGCGCAGGCGTGGGAGGGGCGCGGACTCCAAGGGCCGGGCGAGCGCGGGTGCGGGCCGTTCGGGAGCCCTCGGGAGCCGTGCGTCCTGGTAGCTGGACAGTGAGCACGGGTCGGGAGGGGCCCGCCATGCGCCCTGGAACGCCCACCTCGTCTTGCACGTTTGTACAGGGCCCCTGGGCGCCGGGATGCACCCCTAAACCGAGACCTTCCGGCGGCTCCTCTTGGGGAGGCGTCGACACCGTCCTGGATCACGACGTGTGCTGCAGACGTTGACATGTCCCGTGAAGGGGACTGATGCATTTAACACAAATTGGCTAAGCTGACTGCGAAGACCCCAAGACACCCGTAGTGGCTGCTGTGGGGTCTGGGCGGTTCCGCCGACGGTCCTGGCTCCGGCGCGGTGCAGGCGGTCTGGCCCCTGGATCGCAGGTGTCGTGCTCATCCCCACGGCTCCTTGCGCCGCCCTCAGCGTGTCTCTCGCAGTACCCAGGGAAACAGCCTCTTCTGAACCCCCATCGCCACACGGGGTGTCAGACTTGATGCCCTGGGCTGTCACCGCAGTCGTGACGCCAGTCACATGTCTGCGCAGAGCTTAGCGGTGTTTAAAGGTTCATGTGACCTTTTTAAAATTCGCTCTGGCTTCCCTCTAATTTTTGTTAGAGAGCATTACTAATTTTTGTTAGAGAGCATAATTTTGTTAGAGAGCATTGTAAAGTGTTCCGAGTACTTGTGTGCACGTGTATAAAGCCTGAACTTCTAACGTACTTCTGTGACCTTCATAAAAAGGAAGGCAGGGCAGCTGTTTCATTGATTAAAACAAACCAGCAAAACAGACTGAAGCTTTAGGCCTTCTGGATCTTTCATCCATCCTTTGCCTACAATAAAAAATGTTTTCATGTGTAACCCTTCCCTGGGATAGTTGGACTTTGCAAGCACCTGACACTTTTGATGGAGGAACAATCTCCTCAGTGGGAGTCCTTTGAGTAGTATTAGGGAAGAAGATGTTTTGGTGGAGAAGTCAGACCAGGGCTGCAGTGGTGGCCACTTCGTGACTGTCTGTCTGTCATTAACATCACAGTCCTTGGTTGGCAGAGGGTGTCTGAATTAGCAGATAGCACTGTGATAGAGAATACCACAGGACCGGGGCTTTGAATAGCAGCAGGTTACTGTCACAGTTTTGGGTGCTTCGTGTGGGATTTCAGGGTGTCAGCCAGGCTAATCTCCCCTTTCCTGCCTTCCTCTGTGTCCCCCTCCCTCCCACTTTCTCCCTGGGTTCTGGGGAAAGATCCTGCCTTGTGTCTTTCAGCATCTGCCTTGTTAGGTGGCCCCAGGTTGGTTTTGACTCGGAGTAGCCCTCTGCACCACAGAACAGAGGCGTTGCCCCGCGCTGCACAGTCACTGCTGTCTGTGACCTCGCTGTTACAGCCACAGTCTCCGTCTGTCCCTTTGAGAGCCTGCCTCTTTGCATTGACTCGGGCATTTTGTAGTTCCAGGCATCCCCTGAGTGCTCATAGATCACATGGCATCTGTCTTCCCCTGTGTGTGTCCCTCTGTGTCAGCAAGTCCCTTATGAGACCCCACTCAGAAAGAATTAGGTTCAGGGCCCATCCTACCGGTGGACGATTTATGTAATAAAAATCTTATTTCCACAAAGGGTCACGCTCACGGGCACAGGGCTGAAAGCTTCCACATGGTATTTTTCAGGGGCACAATTCAATCTTTATGGTGGCCCCTGGAGACAAAACAGATGAATGTAGTTCACTCAGGTAACAAACATTTGAGTACCAATGAGGAAACACTACATAGTAGGCCTTGAACAGGACTGCCCTTCTCCTTCTGTGGAAATTAAAATGCCTTGTGCCATGAGAAGAAGTTGATTTTGTTCTGGAGGGAAAAAGTCACAGGTTTGGATAACGTACATAAACAAAACCTCTCACAGTTCCTTTAAGTCAAAACCAATCGTGCCTCTTTTTCCTCTACATAATTGAGACCACAGTTCTACAGTCAGAAGAATGTGTCAAAGAGGTTCAGTGTTCACGTTAAAACCTGTCAGTAGAAAGGCACGATCTCTGTGTGATACATGTTAACACATTACTTTCTGGGGATCGCTGCTGGGCGCTCAGCTCACCACTGCCTGACGGTCCGGATGTCCTAAAGTGGGGGCTGGTGTGTCGCAGTGGCACTGGAAGCTGTGCCATGGTGGACAGCTTCAGCAGGTGACATTCTAGGAAGAAAGACCAGGGAGTGTGCCTTCAAACCTTAGCCAGTAAAAATCTTGGGGTTACCACAGAACACTGTCTGACTGCCTTAGAGAAGGAATGAGAAGGAACCCGTCATTAGAGAGGGACACCCTGTGGGTGAGGAAGGGGGCCAGTGACGGGGTGGCAGCTGGCCTCCGTGGTGGACTTGAAGCCGCAGGTGGAGGAAGTGGGCGCACTTCTCAGCGTGACCAGTTATACTCGGTATGCACCCAGGGGCTGTTTTTTCTCCAGCGAGGAAGGGTCTTCTTTCTGGTCACATCCCCGTGATCTCAGGATTGCTGTGCTGTTTGAACAGTGACACACAGGATGGTCAGGCTAGGCACAGCTGATCCAAGCCTCCTTCCTCCATGCCCTCTGAGGTCTGACACCCATCGTCTTTCACCGACAGCTTATCCTGGGGTATACGCGTGTGAAAGAGATTTCCTCCGCCAGCTCCTGGGACAGAGTCTGCGGGAGACTAACCCTGCGGTGAGTCTCGCCCAGTTCACACTCGCTGTCAGCACGGCGTGAGTAACTAAAGGCGTGTGGTCACGGTGTCCAGTCGGCACTGAGGGCCGCAGCCCCCGGCGAGCCCCTTTAGTAGGCTCGCTGCACTGGCGCCTGCGGGGACAGTATAGGACCAGGCACTATTGCCTCCTCCGTGACAGCTGCCCTCATGACTCTGTTACTGTTAGTCACCAAGCCGTGAACTGTGCAGTGTTTGGACAGGAGGCACAGAACTTAAATTTCTCTCGCCTGTGTATTTCCAAACCCAGCCCCTTCCTCAGTCATCCTCCGTGCTCCTCATTCTCCTCCCCCGATAACAGTCCCCGGTTCTCCCTCCCTTCCTGCGACTCTCCGCCCCTGGGTGTCTGCTCTTCTCCCTCTCCAGTCAGAGTTCCTAAGCTGTGATCAGCCCGTGTGCTCCGCCTGTCCCTACCAGGTTCCCAGGCTGTGATCAGCCCACGCGCTCCGCCTGTCCCTACCTGGTACCTAAGCTGTGATCAGCCCGCGCGCTCTGCCTGTCCTTACCCAGTACCTGTTAACCCCCAGCCCCACGGCTGGCTCCCTTTTCCATCCCTCTAGGAGATGGTTCTTCTTAAAGAAGACAGCTGAACTAACTTCCATGCACTGTGCCGTACCCTGGAACATACGAGTGAAAAGACTCCTTCTATTTACGCTTTCACGGTGTATACATTTCAAAGGAATTACACGTGGGGTGTGTTTTAGGAAAGGGGAAACTGCCCAGCACTGCTCTAAGCTGCCGCTGAGTTGGGTCAGCTCCCAGCCCTCAGAAATGTCACGCACACGAGGATCAGGTCATTGTGAATCTACAGGGTTTTTGCGGGGCCTTTGGTTCCGGTGGTCACAGCAGCATGTGGGCCTCCACTGACAGGCGAGTGCAGTGCAGTGCGGGGAGAGTTCTCCCTTGGTGTTTGGCAGATTCTGACACCAATTGGCCCCAGGACAGTGCAGTGCAGTGAGAGTTATCCCTTGGTGTCTGGCAGATTCTGACACCTATCCATCCCAGGGCAGCACAGTGCAGTGAGATTACTCCCTGGTGTCTGGGAGATTCTGACACATCTCTGTCCCAGAGAAGTGCAGTACAGTAAGCTTCGGGATCCATAAAGTGAGAGTGGAACTTTAGTGCCATGCAGGGAGGCTGTGGAGTCAGGGACTATCCTCAAGCAGACCAGTTTTAGGACAGTGGCAGATTTGAAAATGGAGTACCTTCAGACTGTTCATGACCTTCTGTCCATTGGGAAACTGTCAACATGTCCTCAGAGGTCCCCTCACCCCAATTTGAAGCTCAGTGATAGAGAAAATAAGGGAACGAGGGAGGCAGACAAGGGTGCTGGGCTGAGTCAGGAGAGGTCGGCAGGAACCAGGTAACAGCGGAGCCTTAGAAGCCATATAAAGGATTTTGGACTTTATTCCAAAATCCAGGGAAGCTACTAAAAATTTTAAGGAGGGGAGTGGCATGATTAAATTTGAATATATTTTTTTAAGTTTGTTCCAGGCAGTTCAGAGAGTGGACAGCAAGCAGTGTGGAGACTCTTACTAGACGCCCAGCTACAGATCACGGTGGCTCAGACTTGGGTGGTAGCTGTGTGAAGAGAAAGAAGATTCCTCATATACAGTATTTTGACAGGGGAGTTCAACAGTGTCTATTAATCATGCTATGCTATGAATCAGTGCTTCTGCCCAGGTGAACATCAGTGAGGAATGGTTCCCTGAAAATACAGTGCTAACACCTGAAAGGTTACGTAGCAGTTAAATAAGCAGATAGAGATGTATTATCACAGAAAGACATCAGGTGCAGTAATCAAGTCGCTGAATAATACATGCAATATAATCCCAGATGTCTGCAAAGATGCCAGTAGCAACGATTATCTCTGGAAAGAGGAGTAAGAGCAAACGAAGGAAGCTGAACTTCTGTATTCAAGGAAACATTGATTCAACAAATACACTTCCAGCACCTGCTCTGTGTTCCCCCTGATGCCGGGTGTCAGAGATGGAGACAGGGAAGAGACAAGGACTCTGAGATCACAAACTTCATGGTCTGGGTAAGGGGGCAGAGGGTGGGATTCACTTGTTACCTGTACAATTAAGTGAATAAAGATAGAGGAGCAAAGAGGTAACCCTTTGCAAGAGAAACCTAGAAGATGTGATCCATCCAGTTCTCTGGCGGGGGAGCGCAGAATGAGAGAAACAAAGGGTGACTGTCCCGCCTGAGTAATTGGGTGGGGTTTGGTTTTCCTACGGATGGAGCAGAACGAGCTTTGTGCAGCAGGGAATTTACTCAACTGGTTCAGCATTTGGAAGGAGGAGAGCACCAATCAAGGCCTGTGGATAGCCCCTCAGAACTGCAAAGGCCAAGGAAACGAATTCTACCCCGAGCCTCCAGAGGCAGCACGGCTAGAATGTTAGCTTAACTCAAGCCCAGTAAGGTCCATTTCAGACTCCTCACCTCCAGATCAGTGAAAACAAATAAGCAAATAAATGAACCTTGCCATGAAGGCAAGTCCAGATGACAGCCTGTAGGGCAGAGCAGAACTGCACTGGAGCGTTTCCAAGGAGCTCCTGGTGGGTGCAAGCTGCTGACCCTTGGGTTGGCAGTCACCACACTTAACCACAATGCCATCAAGGCTTCCTGAACTGTCCTAGAACACTTTCTGATAACTCATCGCAGCAGCAGCAGCAGAAAGCTAATACAGAACACAAGAGATCTGTCTAGAAGGTTCAAGACATTCTGTGGGGATCCAACAATGAGCATCTTAGTGATTCAGAAAGATAGACCCACAGAGTAGAAATCCACATACCATGTATGTTGGGATTCAGTTGTGTCCCCTGTAAAATGTGTGCCAACTTGGCTGGGCCATGACTCCCGATATCGTGTGATTGTCTATCATTCTGTGATCCGATGCAGTTTTTCTGTGTGTTGTAAATCCTACCTCTGTGATCTTAAAGGGAACCTTGGTGGCACAGCAGTTAGGACCTACAGCTGCTGACCACAAGGTTGCCAGTTCAGACCCACCAGCTCCTTGGAAAACCACAAGGCACTTCTACTCTGTCCTACAGGGTTGCTGTGAGTTGGAGTGAACTGGATGGTAAAAGATTTCATCATTTTATGATGTTAATGAGGCAGGGTTAGAGGCAATTATGTTAATGAGGCAGAGTGAAACCTACAGGATTAGGTTGTATATTGAGCAACCTTTGTGAGACACAAAAGAGGGAAGCAAGCAGAGAGGAGGGGACCTCAGACCACCAAGAAGGGAGAGCCAGGAGCAGGGCACTCCCAGTGAACTTGGGCTGCTGCGAGGAGAAGCTCCCAGGCCAGGGGAATATTGATGGTAACGACCTTCTTGGAGAACTCAAGAGAGAGAGAGCCTTCCCCTGGAGCTCAGCTCTCTGAATGCAGACTTCCAGCCTCCTAAACTGTGAGAAAACAAACTTCAGTTCATTAAAGCCATCCGTCCACTGTGGTATTTCTGTTATAGCAGCACTAAATGACTAAGAGTGCATTGTGTATTGTGACTTATGAAAACAGTGTTTACAATCAGAGGAAAAAGAATAAATTATGAAAACGGTGTTAGTACAACCATGTATGTATTCAGGGGAAAAAGTTACATTAAAAAATCACAACCTTCACCAAAATGAAGTTAGATTGCATTGAAACAATATAAATAATAATAAAAAAATAGATATACTAGCAAATAGGTAGGATAATATTTTTATAGTCTTGAGGTGGAGATTTTCCCTGGGAGATTATTAAGGCCAAAAATCACAGTAAGGTGTTGATTCCCAAAAGCTTTTAGAATGTCCACAGGGCAATCTGACAGAGCAGACTTGAATGAACTCACTACTCTCATCTGCAAATACAGAAAGAAGACAACCTGAGCACAAGGAGACTGTAGTGTTTTGCTGAAGGCTTTGGGGGACACAGATGTAGTGTGTGAACTCAGGCTTGAAAAGTAATTAAAGAAAGCTGTAACCTGATGAGTTGTATCATAAACTGATGGATCCAAGTGGTAACAAAGGTGTTGATCCGAATGGAATGCCCTCCTGAGCAAAGGAAGTTTTGTCTCAGTGCAAAGTATGGAAAGGTCCTTAGTTGGGGTATCTTCTATTCACTGACAGCTTCTTAAAGTTTTAGCCATACTCTGCCTCCCTTTGTTCCTTAAAAATCTCCCTTTCATCTTGAATATTGACTGAAATGTGGAAGTCTCCCTTGAATCTCACTGTATTACTCACAGATTATAGCTGTGTGCCTTTCTAGTTCTTTCTCTATACATTTGTGGATGTGTATGCATCTACTGCCCTGTTTTTTCCTAAAATCACTAAAATTTTCCTTCAGATATCCACCCCGCCCGAGTTCTCCAGTGTGGCTGTCACAGAAATACCACATGTGAGTGGCTTCAACAAACCAATCTATTTTCTCACAGGAGGCAAGTAGTCCAGATTTAGGGTGACGGCTCTAGGCAAAGGCTTTCTGTCTCCATTGGCTCTGAGGAAGGTCCTAGTCCACCTTCTCTTCCCTGTCCTGCCCCACCTCTGCTTGCCCCTTGGTTCATTTAATCTTTTTCAGAGCTCAGGCGAGACCGACTCAAGATACGTCCCATCACCATAACACAGACAGCCCATTCCCAAGTGGGATTATAATCACATGCTTAGAGACTAGGATTTACAACACTGATCTTTTAGAGACACAACTCACCACATTCCTCCCTTTGGCCCCCCAAATTCATGTCCTTGCCACCTGCAAAATTTATTCACCTCCATCATAATCACCCCAAAAGTCTTAAGTCAACTCCCAGTCTAAAATCTCATCTTCTGAATCATCTAAATCAAAAATGAGTGAGACTTTCAGCATATTCCATTCTATGGTAAAATTCTTCATCTGTGAGCCAGTGAAATTAAGACTAAAAGTTATCTGTTTGCAAAGTACAGTAGTGGAACAAGTACAAGGTAAATATTTCCATTACAAATGGTAGAAATTGGAGGGAAAAAGGGATTACACTAAGCAAGTCCCATACCCCAGAGAACAATTCATTTTTTATTGTACTTTAGATGAAGGTTTATAGAACATTACAGTGCACAATATTGTTTTACGACATTGGTCAAGAGCTCCATGATGTCAGCACTCTCCCTTCTTGACACCGGATTCCCTATTACCTGCTTTCCTGTCCCCTCCTGCCTTCTAGTCTTTGCTCCCGGATTGTTGTGCTCCTTCAGTCTTGTTTGGTTTTATGGGGCCTGTCTAATCTTTGGGTAAAAAGTGAAGGTCAGAAGTGACTTTATCACTGAACTAAAAGAATGTTCCAGGGCCATACTCTTGGGGTCTCTCTAGTCTCTGTCAGGCCCGTGTCTTAGGATGGGTTCTCCAGAGAGCAAAACCAGGAAAGTGTATTAATGTGTATGTTGTTAGGTGCCACTGAGTGGATTCCAATTTGTGGTGACCCTATGTACAGCATAACAAAACAGTGCCTGGTCCTGTGCGAGCCTCTGAATCATGGTTCTGCTTGAGCCCATGGTTGCAGCCACTGTGTCAATCCATTTTGCTGAGGGTCTTTCACTTTTTCACTGACCCTCTGCTTTACCAAGCATGATATCCTTCTCCAGGGACTGATCCCTCCTGGAAACATGTTTGAAGTATATACATAGAGATTTATATCAAGAAAATGACTTGTGACTGTAGAGGCTGGAATATTCCAAGTCCATGGACCAGGATGGAGGCTTCTCTGGATTCGCATAGCTGCAGAGACTGGTGAACCAGGATCAGCAGGTCAGAGGACAGGGCTCCCACTCTTGGGCTGGGAAAGTGGATGAATTCCAAGATCTCCAGATACACTGATGGTTTATGTCACAAGAACCGGTGGTCACACAAATCAGAGGCAACTGCAGGGTCCAAAGCAAACAAAAGGCCAGAATGTCTGCTTCTGGACGGATGCTGGCCACACCTCCAAGGAAACTCCCTTGAAACGGATTAGCTGCTCAGGGCAGATGCAGTCACGGGAGTGGTCACATACAAACACTGGGAATCACAGCCCAGCCATGCTGACACACAGCCAGGAAGTCTGATCTTTCTGTTAGTTGGAATTTTGTTGCACATTTTTCTCCAACTCTGTCTAGGACCCTCTACTGTGACCCCAGCTGGGCAGCGTCCAGCTGTGCCAGACTCAGTCTGGTGGGGGCAGTGGTACCTGGGGTCTGTTCGTCCTCTGGACTCATCCTCCCCTGGTGTCCTTGGTTTCTTCCTTCTTTGTTCCACATGGGATGAGATCAGTGGAGCACCTCAGGTGACCAATTATTGAGCTTTTAAGATCCCAGAGGCTGCTCAGCAAAGGAGAACAGAACATTGCCTTTCTCAGCCGTGTTACACCAGTTGAGCCAGATGCTCTCTGATGCCACCGTTCTCACAGCCTCGGCCCCCGTAGTTCAGTCCCTCGGGGAGTCTGGAGGTGTCTGTGTGCTTCCATGCCCTTGGCTTGGACAAGCTGTGCTGCCAGCCTCTTATCTTAAAGACCAGGAAATTGATACCAAGAGATTACGAGCCTGTTCAGGAGTGATGCTGGAATTAAGCTGCCCTCTCTGGTTTTACAGTTCACTGGCCGCCACTCACTGCACAGTCTGTCTCCCATTTGGTTTATGTTTATATATGAGCTACATTAATAATATCTTCTTGCTTTTCTAAATTCAACTTTGACATTCTTCAGTGCTTCTTGGCAGATGAAAGTGACTTTCTGGTAAGCTAACTTCTCTTTGCATCTTAACTCCATCAGAACACACCCTCATATGAGGACAAAATCACAAAGACTTGATTACATGTTAAGTTACTAACTTGCAAACTGAAATAGAAAAATACTAGTTTGTTAGCTAAGGCACTAGACTGTGGAAGTCCTAGACTCTGTTTCTGGCTTCATAAACTACTAGGGAATTTTTTCTGTGTGTGAACATCTTACCGTAGTTTAGGTGAAAGTATACAGAACAAATTAATTTCCCATTCAGCTATTTGTAGCATCAGTTACAGTCCCCTCACTGTGTCAGCACCGCTCACTGCCATCTTTTACAGCTTATTCCTTTGTTGTTGCCATGGAGTCGGCCCTGAGCCCTGGCTGCCGAGTGCCCAGGAGGAGGGATCTGGATGAAATGAACACTGCCCATAATCGGTGGCAGCTCAAACCCTGTGACCCCTGCGACTTTTACTGACTGCTTGTCAAAGGGAGATCCCAAGGCCTCTGTCACTAGTCCATCTTAGTCTGGGAGTGCCATCCCAGTGACACTCAAGCCTCCGCTGGCACGTGGCTGGTGGCTGCTCAGAAGGTGCACTGGCCCGGAAGGGAAGCCAGGTGTCCCACACGAGAGGGAGAATTCCCCCGGGAGCCCCCCGCCCTCGCTGCTGTCTCGGTCACTGCAGTTCCCTCTCTGCTCACCTCCCTTGTTCTCTTTTTCTTTATGTCTATGCATCAGCCATGCCGTGCTTGAGGGGGCCATTGAGTCGATTCTAAACACAGCAATCTCACATGACAGAGTGGAACTACCTTATGGAGCTTTCTACCCTGTAACGTGCAGGGAAGCAGATTCCAAATCTTTCTCTTGCAGAGCTGCTGGGCGCGCGCAAACTGCAAGCCTCTGCCGTAGCAGTTGGGTGCTTAATGGTGAACCGGTAATACCCGCTGGACCAAGGCTGTGAACGGTGATTTTATATTCAGTGCTCAAGGCCTTTTACCTGTGACGTGAATGCTGGAGACAGCTTTGTTTTAGAAGTTTTTCCTTACATGCCTCTTAGAAAGTTCTGAAAGAAGAAGGCTGTCAAGATTCAACCAAGGAGTTCCTGTGCGGTGCAAAGGGCTAAACACTCAAGTGCTGACCCAAAGGTTGGCGGTTAGGACCCATTCAGAGGCACCTGCGAGAAAGGCCTGGCATCTGCTTCCCAAACGTCACAGCCTCGGAGACCCTGAGTGCTGCACCTGCAACTGCAGCGTTTCTCTGGTTGGCGGTCTTCTGACCATTTGTCCCTAAACGAGCATTCTTGTTCTTTTGAAAGATAGGTATTTTGGAAACATCGCGTCTTCCATTCCTTTTATTTCTGTAATAAAATAAAATAAAACACTACCACTGAAGACAGACTCTGAATGAGCTCTAGCCATTTGTGACTGAACATCAATCACGTTTCCGCTCTGCTAGAGAATCCCCTGGTAATCCCCCTTCTCCTCTGCCAAGAGACATCAACAGCCATTCTGTATAATGTCATTCCTTCTGCACTGGTGACCTGAGACCTGTGTCTTTGGCCCAGACCTGTGACCATTTTGGTACCTGCCTTCTGAGTGTCTCTCTGACAGCCCCACTTGGACTGACACTCCCACTGTCACCTCAAAGAGCAGTCCCCATCCTCTCCGGCTTTCAAGCCTTTTATGATGTGTTCTGGGTAGTCAGCTTCCTCCCTATTTTCTACACACACACACACACACACACACAATTGCTACTTTTGTTATCAAAACTTAAAACCTAGATTTTAAGTGATTTTCTTCATTTTTGAAAATGTATGCCAATGTCTCCTATTTTCTCAAGTGTACCCTCCTCTCAGCCTTGTCTTCTCTGCCAAGAGCTTTGTTTGTTATTGTTTAACGTCACAACCAGAACACCTTCCACTGAAACCCTTCTCTTGTTCATTCTTTATTGACCAACTAATTCAGCAATTATTGACCTTCTCATGTACCACACTGGATGAGGTATCAATAATATCATGGTAAGGAAAACAAACATACTTCATGCGTTTATAGAGCTAACAGTCCTATGAAAGAGACAGAACTTTTTTTTGAACATTTATTAGTGCCTAACTCTCTCACTGATTACAACTAAAAACCCTAAAACCAGAACCAAGCCCACTGCTGTTGAGTAGATTCTGACTCACAGTGACCCTACAGACAGGAGATAGAACTGCCCTATAGATTTTCTGGGGAGCACCTGGTAGGTCTGAACTGCTGGCCTTGTGGTGAGCAGATGTAGCGCCAACCACTACGTTGTCAAGGTGTCCAAAAACCGTGACGAGAATCCAAAAGGCAACCACCTGGAGGCACTGAAAAGCAGACAAGAGCAGACAGACAGGGGACTGTCTCAGTTATCTCATGCCGCTAGGACAGAAACATAACAAGTAGATACCTGTACCAAGCAGAAATTTTTATTCTTACAGTTTAGCAGGCTAGGACTCCAGACTCAGGGCCTCTGCTTCAGGGAAGGCTGTCTCTGTCTGCTCTGGAGGGACATCCTTGTCAGCAACCTTTGTCTGGGCTAGGAGCCTCTTTTAGTAGGAAGTCTGGGTTCAAAGGACACATTCTGCTCCCAGTGCTGCTTTCTTAGTAGTACGACCTTTCCCTGTCTTTCTGTTTCTTCTCTCTTTAGTATCTCAAAAGAGATTGGCTCAAGACATGATCCAATTTTGTAGATGAGTCCTGCCTAATCGCAGCCTGTCCTGCCTCACTGACATCACAAAGGTAGGGGTTACAACACCCAGAAAATCACACCAGGTGACAGAACAGTTGACTGTCACACAGTACTGGGAATAACGGCCCAGCTAAGTTGATACACATGTTTGGGGGGGGCACAACTCAAACCACGACAGAGAGTACACTAAAAATTTGAAAAATTACTAGTAGCTTGAGATTCCAAGGTTGCCTTTCCTTCCTTAATCACCTAATTTTGACCCGGTGATGAGATGGCAACCTGAGTCACAGAACTGCACAGCAGATGCAGAGAGAAAAACCCTTCCTTTCTGTCCAGAGAACTGAGGAATGGGGCCCTCATGAGCTGAAAAGTCCCAGGGAACAGGAAATATCTGACCCCTTTTCTTCGCTCTCGGCTCAGCTATGAAGCCAGGTCTACCCACACAGCTACATTGATACGGAGGCAAAGGGACATGAAACCCCCAAAGAAAAGGGTCCTTATGGTCAGAGGGAGTGCAGTGAGGGGCTCCAGAGTCCAGTGGCGTGAGAGAAGCCTCAGAGAGGAGCTACCTGGTGAAGGGTGTCCCTTAATTCTGTGTAGGAATCCACATGAGCCCTGTGCTTCCTTAGGGGCTGCAAATGCACAGGACAAAACCCAGAGAACACAGCGAGGAGGAGACAGCTGGACTGTCACAGAAGTGATGGTCCAAGTCTTGGAAGGGCCCCTAAGAGACGCGTGCATCAGGCTGAGTCAAACAGCCTAACCGGCTGCGAATGCAGAACTGAAGCTGGGAACTCTGCCCACAGGCGGTAAGGTAGAACTCGAGATCCAGACCAAACCTGGCTGACAGCCCGCTGAAACAAACAACAGAATCAACTTTCTCAAAGGCTTCAAATAGAACCAAGAGTCTCATAACACAGTACATAATATGCCTAAGACACAATGCAAAATTACTTGATACACAAATAACGGGGAAAACAGCCATTTCTCAAGGGAAAAGACAGCCAACAAATGCCAACCCTGAGATGTCCTAGATACAGGAATTAGCAGATGAAGTCTCTAAACAGCAATTATTACTATTTATTGTGCTTTAGATGAAGGTTTACAGAGTGCCATGGATTGAACTGTGTCCCCCTAAAATATCTCAGCTTTGCAAGATCATGATTTTCAGTCATGTATAAGCGACTGCCTCTCTCCCTCCCTCCCTCCCTCCTTCTAATGCTTTTTTCTGAGTTAGACCTTTGTACTACATTTTCTCCAGCTCTGCATGGGACCCTCTGATGTCACCCCTGTCAGAGTGGTGGGTGGTGGTAGCCAGGAACCATATGGCTGTGCTGAACTCAGTCTGATAGAGATCTGAGCAGCTATTAAAAGCATGCTTGCAATAAAAGTAAAGATAGAAAAAGTTCTTAAAATAGAAACTACTGAAAAGAAACCAGTGGAACTTTTGGAGCGGAAAAGGCGATGTAACTGAATGGTGAGAGAATGCCCTTTCCTCTGTTAAGGCCACCCGCTTGAGGTATTCCTGCTAAAGCATCACTAGCTGACTGGGATGCCATGTTATCAGGAAGTACCAGGCCCTGGAGAAGGGCACCATGCCCAGTAAAGTAGAGGGTCAGCAGAAGGGAGGAGGAATCTCAAGAGATGGACTCACACAGTGGCTGCAACCAGGGCTCAAACAAAGCACCAGTTGCTAGGACAGCACAGAACCAGGCAGCATCTCGCTGTGTTGGGCACAGGGTTGCAGTGAGCTGGAACTGACTCGATGGCGTCTCGCAGCCTCCCAGCAATGTCTGTCATCTAAGCCCAAGGTGAGAAGTATTGTATCAGGTGTAATTAAAACGCTTCAGTGCTGTCTCAGAAAGCAGAAAAATCAGACTACAGAAAGCATGACTTCCTTTGGCCTTGTTTGGAATACAAAGAAATAAATATTTTCTGTTTTTGAAGACATACAATTGAAAAGAATTCCAAATGAGTACCAAGCAGAGAATTCTCATGTTGTCCATTGTCTTTCCTGTAAATACCTCAGCAGAAAAGTGCCATGTCCTTAGAAATCAGTTGTATTTTCAGTGGACTTAAAAATCTTGCTTAACCATGTGGGAAATAATGTACTAGTCCAACACACTCAAATCATGTGAGACACAGTCTCGCCATCCTCACTTTAAGGAGTATTCTGCTTATACTTTGTCTAAGACAGCTTTGTCCATTTTTTGGCAACCCATGGTATAGTCAGTATTCTTGCCCAGCACCACAATTTAAAGGCATCAGTCCTCTGGTCTTCTACATTCATTGTCCAGCTTTCTCACATAAAAGAGGAGACTGAAAACACTGCAGCTTGGGTCAGGACACATCTTTGTCTTCAAGGTAACATCTTTGCTTTCCAACACTTCAAATCTGCCCAATGCAACGCATCGCTTGGTTTCTTGACAGCTGCTTCCACAGGCATTAACTGTGGATCCAAGTAAAATGAAATCCTTGAAAACCTCAATCATTTCTTCATTTATCATGATATTGCTTATTGGTCCAGTTGTGGGGATTTTTGTTTCTTTATGTTGAGGTGCAATCCATACTGAAGGCTGTGGTCTGGTCTTCATCAGTCTTCATCAAGTCTTCTTCACTTTCATGAAGCAAGGTTTTGTTATCTGCATAATACATGTTATTAAAGAGTCTTTCTCCAATCCTGATACCCCATTCATATTACATACATGCCAAGTGCTGTCGAGTCAGAACCGACTCATGGCATAGTGTTCAATAAGTGATGGTTATCTCATTACTATTTTTATTATTATTAAATGTGTATTTATCTCTCCATATGCTCCTTAGGTAGGAAATTATTCATCTTTACACCCCTAGTGGCTGACATAGCCTATGACTTCATTTGTTAGGTCTCTGTTATTAGAAGATACAGAAGCCTAATACACTTCATATGCCAAAGAGAGGTAGACAGCACCAGTTCAGCATTCTTGCTTAAAACAGAAGTATTGAGTTTGAGAGTACACATTTCAATATATGTATTTTATCATGGATAAAGTGCTATCTCATTTTAAACGGAAGTCTGAGGGATGTCATGATATGCAAATCAAATACTTTGCTCACCATTAAAAATTTTTAATTTTCCTTTGGCTGCAGCCACAGTGTCAGTCTGTCTCATGAAGGATCTTTCTGTTTTTTGCTGACAATCTGCTTTACAAGCATGATGTTCTTCTCCAGAGACTGGTCCCTCCCGATGACATGTCCAGAGTATGTGAGATGAAGTCTCACTGTCTTTGCTTCTAGGAAGTACTCTGCCTGTACTTCTTCCAAGATGGATCAGTTCATTGTCTTGGCAGTCTAGGTAGGTTCAGCACTCTTCACCAACACCGTACTCAGAGGCATCAGTTCTTCTTCAGTCCTCCTTACTTGTCCAGCTTTTGCATAAGTATGTGGTGACTGAAAATGCCATGGCTTGGGTCAGGCACACCTTAGTCCTCAAACTGACATCTTTCCTTTTAACACTTCAAAGCAGGGTTGAGAAATGTTTATTTAGAAAGCAGCATGCACTAAGTCATGTTCAGAATATCACTTCCCTTCCATTAAAGAAACACTTTCAGCAGGTTTTAAAGAGAAAGATCTAATATACTGGAAATTAAAAACAAAACAAGGCATTAAATATGGCACATAGAGGTGCTATCAAGGTGGGAAACCAACAAGGCAAAGTCACTCTATTTCACATACAAATGTATCAGTGAAGATAGGTTAGTTTATAGCCATTGAGCTGGCTGCCAGCCCTTGGTGGCCATGCACACCTGAACAGAACACTGCCTGGTTCAGCACCATCCCCACTGTCATCAGTGTCCACGATGTTGTCACCAGCTGATTTCTGAAAGCAGAATGCCGGGCCTCTCTGTCTTAGCAGGAAACACCCCCAGGACACATCAAGTCTCCTAACAATACAAAGTCTTTACCCTCAGACTAGAGTGGCTGTGCACGGGACACACTGGCTGGGAATCAAACCCAGGTGCCCCAGCATGGAAGGGGACAGTTCCACCACTGACCCACTACTGCCTCATAGGTTACAGTACAAGCACACCACACATAAGCCGTGGTGTACCTGTAGCTGTGTAACAAGAAGATCTCTAGGGAGAACAAATCTGTGCACACATATAAGTTTATTACAGATTTTGGTGCTATAAAGGAGTGCACCATTTACAAGTAATACTAAAATATAAAACACTCCTAATTGCATGTATTCTAAATTCCAATAGCTAGTTGATTCTCACAGAGGGCTTTTGCTAATTTTTTGCAGAACTCTTGAATTTTAGCCAGCTTGTGGTTGCAGTGGTTGAAGGAGTGCAGCTCCCACATGCCTGCTGGTTGGTACTTTGTGTTAAGGAAGAAGATCAAAGCGAAACATCAGATGTGTGTGTTGGGACATCACTCCTTTCCTGAATCAGGTGGTGATTTTCTGTGAGAATATTTCTTCAACTGTCTGTGCTATCCACTCTAACAGCTACAGACACAAAGTGCTTTTAAATTTAATCGACACCACTAACATTTTTTCCATCATTTTCTTAAGCTTGCCAGCCACTCTATCAATAAAATGATTAATCAAAGTCTGCTCTGTAACACTTGCCGGCTTCCATGTTGGAACTACCCACATCATAACTGAAAGTTGAGTTAGCAATAGATGCACAGCAGCTCACCACTGTGCAGTATTTCTACAATACTGACACAGTAGACACAAACTCCAGAGCATGGGAAGGTGAAAAATATAATAAAATATCAAAAGAAGTTAATATAATGTATCTAATTATGTCTAACTGTAAGTTCATATAATTCAATTTTTAATAGTGGCTCACAACATTCCCCCAACTTTAATAACTGGCTCTTCTGAGCCAGTACCAGTAGGCTCCAGCACACCACTATGCTACCAACAACTCACTTAAAAAAAAACCAAATGTGTACGCCACCCAATAGAGATCTCAAAAGAAAGGCTCCAAGACATATTGTAATCAAGCTTAACAAAATGAAACATAAGCAGCAACTCTTAAAGGCAGCAAGACTCAAAGCAAAGCTAACATTCAGAGGGAAACCCTGTAGGCTTTCGTCAGATTTCTCAGCAGAAACCATGCCGGCACAGAGACAGTGGCATGACACATTCAAAGCCTTGAAGCAGAAGAACTTCCAACCAAGAATTATACATCCTGCAAAACTATCTTTCAAATATGAAAATGAAATTAAGACATTCTCTGATAAACAGAAACTCAGAGACTTTGTAAAAACCAAACCCAAACTATAAGAAATACTGAAAGATGTTCTTAGCTTTGGCTTACAAGAACAAAACCATTAACTTTATATTTTAGAATGACACATTATTTAGAACTCTACTCAGTTAGGGAAGGCTCCAAATTCAATCACAGCTTTAATACTGAAAGAAATAATCCAGTGATTATCATGAAAACTATGGTGCCATCATATTGAAAAGACGGATGTACTACAGTAGTTATATACCTTCCAGATGGAGAGGAAGATGACAAGACTGGTAGTAATTAAAATGGGGTTTATATATAGTTTATTAAGGGGGATTTTAGGGGCAGCTGTAAAGCACAACAAAGATGTAACATACCATAGCAAAAAATGTAACACAGGAGTCTCAACAACTATAAAATCAGCTCTGAAAAAGGTGAAACATCAACTCACAAAAAAGAATGTCCCAGAACCGACTAATAAGAACAACAGAGAAAGCATCAACATAAAAATAAACATATCACAATGGCAGCACTGAACACATACCTATCAATAATTACATTGAATGTGAATGGACTGAATGCTCCAGTAAAGAGACATTGAGTGACATTTTGGATCAAAAGACATGACCCATCCATATGTTGTCCACAAGAAACTCACTTGAGACTTACAGATAGGAACAAACTGAAAATTAAAGGATGGAAGAATATATATTAAGCTAACAATGAACAAAGAAGAGCAGGTGTGGCAATTCTAATCTCAGACAGAATCAATTTTAATGTAAAATTCACTATCGTGGACAAAGATGGACACTATCGCTGAGAGGTTCAGTACACATGCAAGACATAACTACAGTAAATATTTATGCACCTAATATCAGAACACCTAAATACATCAAAGAAACACTGACTACACTCAAAAAAGAGATAGATTACTCCACAATAACAGTAGGAGACCTCAACGGTCCACTCTCAATACTGGACAGATGATCTAGAAAAAAGCTCAGTAAAGATACAGAAGACCTTATTGCCACAATTAACCAATTAAACCTCATCGATATATACAGAACTTTCTACCCATTAGTGGATAACTACACCTTCTTCTCCAGTGCACATGGAACATTCTCCAGAATTGACCATGTGTTAGGACATAATGCAATTCTCAACAAAATCCATAACACTGAATTACTGCAAAGCATCTTCTCAGATCATAAAGCCATAAAAGTCGGAATGGATAGTAGAAAAAACATAGATAGAAAGTGGAACTCTTGGAAACTGAACAACATCTTGCTCAAAAAAAACATGGGTTATAGAAGAAATCAATGATGAAATAAAGAAATTCATGGATTCCAATGAGAATGAAAACACTTCCTACCAGAACTTATGGAATACAACCAAAGCAGTGCTCAGAGGTCTGTTTATCTCCATAAATGCACACATCTGGGAGGAAGGAAGAAAGAAACCAAATCAAGAACTAACCCTATGGCTTGAACAAGTAGAGAAAGAACAACAGAGGAACCCCTCAGGCACCAGAAGAAACCAGATCATAAAGATTAGAGCAGAGCTAAATGAATTAGAGAATAGAAAAACAATTGAAAAAATTGAAAAGACCAAAAGCTGGTTTTTTGAAAAGAGCAACAAAATTGACAAACTACTGGCTAAACTTGCTAAAGAAAAACAAGAAAGGAAACAAATAACTCAAATTAGAAATGAGAAGGGAGTTGCCACAACAGATTCAACAGAAATCAAAAATATCATAACAGAATACTGTAAAAGATTGCATTCTAACAAATTTGAAAGCCCAGAGGAAATGGTCAAGTTCCTTGATTCATACCACCTACCCAAATTATCACAAGGTGATGCAGAACAACTTAATAAACCCATCACAAAGGAAGAGATTGAAAATGTCATCCAAAAACCGCCAATGAAAAAAAGGCCGGGCCCAGATGGCTTCACTGCAGAATTCTACCAAGCTTTTAGAGAAGAGTTATCTCCAATACCACTGAGACTATTTCACAGTATAGAAAGGGACGCAGTACTCCCAAACTCATTCTATGAAGCCAGCATAACCCTGATACTAAAGCCAGGGAAACACCCAACAAGAAAGGAGAACTACAGACCAATACCACTCACAAATCTAGATGCAAAAATCTTCAACAAAATTCGTGCCAAAAGAATACAACAACATATCAAAAAAATAATCCATCATGACCAAGCTGTATTCATACCAGGGATGCAAGGCTGGCTCAATGTCAGAAAAACAACTAATGTGATTAACCACATAAGTATCACAAAAGACAAGAATCACCTGATTTTGTCCATTGATGCAGAAAAGGCATTTGATAAAGTCCAACACCCATTCATGCCAAAAACTCTTAACAAAATAGGCATAGACAGAAAATTCCTCAACGCATTAAGGGCCATTTATACAAAGCCAACTGCCTACGTTATCCTGAATGGACAGAGACTGAAGGACTTTCCCTTGAGCACAGGAACTAGACAAGGATGCCCACTCTCACCTTTCCTATTCAACATTGTACTAGAAGTTCTAGTCAGAGCAATTAGATGAGACCAAGAAATAAAGGGCATCTACATCAGCAAAGAAGTCAAAATCTCCCTGTCTGCTGATGATATGATTGTATATGCAGAGAATCCCAAAGAATCTATATGTAAACTACTCAAACTAATAGAAGAGTTCATCAAAGTCTCAGGGTGCAAGATAAACATAAGTAAATCAGTAGGATTCCTTTACACCAACAACGAGACTGTTAATGAAGAAATTGTCAAATCAATACCATTTACTATAGCCCCTAACAAGATAAAGTACCTAGGAATTAATCTAACCAGAGAAATAAAAGACCTTTACAAAGAGAACTACAAGCCCTTACTACAAGAAACTAAGAGAAACTTAGATAAATGGAGAAACCTACCCTGTTCATGGATAGGAAGACTTAACATTGTGAAAATGTCTATTTTACCCAAAGCAATCTACTTATATAATGCAATCCCAGTACAAGTTCCAGTGTCGTTTTTTAATAAGATGGAGAAACAAATCACCATTTTTGTTTGGAAAGGGAAGAAGCCCCGGATAAATAAGGTACTACTAAAGAAGAAGAACACACCAGGAGGCCTCTCATTACCTGACCTTAGAATATACTACACTGCCACAGTAGTCAAAACAGCCTGGTACTGGTACAAGAACAGACAGATTGAGCAATGGAACAGAGTTGAGACCCAGAGATGACACCGTCTGCCTATGAACAGATATTCGACAAAGGCCCTAAGATATTAAACTGGATTAAAAACAGTATCTTCAACAAATGGTGCTGACAAAATTGGATATCCATCTGCAGTAAATTGAAAAAAGATACATATCTTACACGTTATACAAAAACTCAAACTGGATAAAAGATCTAAATATCAAATCTAAAACAATAAAGCTCATCCAAGAAAAGCTAGAAACAACAATGGAAGTTTTAATACACAGCGTAGACAGACTTCAAAATCTGTCAAACAAACCACAATCAACAGAAAATAGATAAATGGGAACTATTAAAAATCAAACACCTTTGCTCATCCAAAGGCTTTATTAATAGAATTAAAAGGCTACCTACAGAATGGGAGAAAATATTTGGCGACTCTATGTCAGACTGACGCCTGATCTCCATAATCTATAAGGTACTACAAAATATCAATAAGAAGATAAATCACCCAACTAAGCGATGGGCAAAGGAGATGGACAGACGTTTCTCTAAAGAGGAGATCCAGGCAGCCAAAAAACACATGTGGACATCTTTAGTTATTAAAGAAATTCATATCAAAATGACAATGAGATACCATCTCATCCCAACAAGGTTGGCCATGATCCAAAAAACACAAAACAACAAATGCTGGAGGGGCTGTGGAGAAAGTGGAACTCTCCTACACTGTTGGTGGGGTTGCAAAATGGTCCAGCCTCTTTGGAAAGCAATCTGGCGCTTCCTTAAAAAAATGGATATAGATATACCATTTGACCCAGTAATTCCATTACTTGGAATATATCCTACAGAATCAAGGCCATTCACACCAACAGATACATGTACAAGAATGTTTATCGCAGCACAGTCCACGACAGCAGAAAGATGGAATCAACCCAAATGTCCAACAACAGAGGAATGGATAGGTAAACTATCCATTGGAGCACTATGCAATGATAAAGAATAATGATGATTCCAGGAAACACCTCATAACCTGGTTTCAACTGGAAGACATTATGTTGAGTGAAAGTAGTCAGCGACAAAAGGACAAATGTTGTATGAGACCCCTACAATAAGATCTCAAAAACAGACTTATGTATAGAAGAAAAGACTGTTTGATGGCTGTAAGGGAGGGGAGGGAGGGAGGCCAAGGTGGGAGGGTTTAGATTAGATAGTTGGTAGAAATTTGGTTGGGTGAAATCATTAACAGCACACACTAGAAACAAAAACAATATTAAGTGGACTTCAACATAACTTGAATGCTCCTTCCATCTTAACCCAATATTGCAAGGACAGAGTAGCTTGGGCAGGGAGCAGGGGACCATGCTCTTAGGCAAAATCAAGGCCAATTGGTACAATTAGCATTTTGCTAAAAGAGCTCTCTGCATTCCACATTGGGGAGTGGCATCTGGGGTCTTAAAAGCTGCCAAGCTGCTATCCAAGGGCACAGCAAATGGTCCCAACTCAGCAGGAATGGATGCTCACCGAGGACCAAAATGACATGGATAAAGACAACCCAGAAGATAGAGAGAACCACATGAGTGTGTGTCTACATCGACTTGGGACTGGAAGACCGGATAGTGCTCGGCCATCACCGGTGATAGCCGCAATGGAGCTCACTAAGTTGAGTCTCACTGGCAACACAAGGATTAAAAAGGGGTGCACCCTGAGATCTCTACTAAAAGACTGCAACTGATGGTTCAGCGGCTTCGGGGTTCCCCTGGGAGCTGGCCCCTGGCCCTCATACTGCCCTAGCCCACAAATCATAATGAAGATACACTCTTTGGACATGAAAGGATTGGACTTGGTGATGCAGAGTGACCATATATTAGCCAAGCCAAGCCAAGTGCCATCGAGTTGGATCCGACTCATGATGCACTTTATGGTTCTACGCATCTATAGGATGTCATCCTGCTGACCTCTGGCTGGAGTAAGGGGAGTGGGTGGAGAGGAGCAGAAAGGAGACGGCTGGGAGGATAAGACATGTATGGGGCAGAGAGGAATAGCGTGCTGTCACCAGGCAGGGAGAGCAGTGGAAGCTGCATATAGGTGGGCATGTAAATTTATATGGGAATGCACATTTTCACTCAGTTATAATAATAAAAAAAAAAACCCAAATGTGTTGCCATCCAGTCAATTCCAACTCATAGTGACCCTACAGAACAGAGTACAACTGCCGCATAGGATTTTCAAGGAGCAGCTGGTAGATTTGAACTGCTGACCTTTTGGTTAGCAGCTGAACTCTGAACTATTACACTACCAGAGTTTCCATAACTCCCTATACATTGTATCTATCATTTCAGTTTGCTTTTATTGGGTAATAAATGGTTCCCAGATCTTGGTGTCTTATAACAGCATTTTATAGTTTTTCATGAGTCTATGGTAGGTTGGGCTCAGCAGCATGGTTCTTCTGCTGTACGTGGTGCCAACTGGAGTCACGACATAGCTGCATTCACTGGAAGCTCAGCTGGGCTGGGATGCCAAGAAGGCTTCACTCATGTATCTGGCATGGCATCAGGGGCCTGGCTGAGCCCCTCTCTGTCAGCATAGTCAGTCTTCCTTCACAGTGGCTCAAGATTTCAAATATACAAATATGCAAGCTGCTGGGCTTCTTAAAGGCAAGGGCTAGACCATACACAATGTTCATTTTTGTTCTGTTCTATGTCCTACAGATATTTCAGAGTTCAAGCCAGAATCAGGAGGAGAGAAAACACAGTCCACCTCCTGACGAGGAGGAGTTGAAAGAGCCTTCAGTGATGACAGGAATTGTCACGGTAATCTTTGGAGACAATTCACAACACCCATTTCTCCGGTTTATTGTTTTGTGTTCCCCACTAGCATGTAGGTTACACAAGGGCAGGAAGTTTCATATGTTTTAATTGTGTCAGCAGCATCCTTTCATGGAATTACATGCGTGTCACATACAAGGCACCATGTACAGCAAACTCACTGCTGTCGAGTCGATTCAGACTCACAGTTACCCTATAGGACAGAGTAGAACTGCTCCACAGAGTTTCCAAGGAGTCCCTGGTGGATTTGAACTGCTGACGTTTTGGTTAGCAGACATAGCACTTACCTACTCCACCACCAGGATTTCCTTGATGACTACATCAGTACCAAATTATTTTCTTAATTCTATGCATAGGACAGAGTAGAAATGCCTGACAGAGTTTTCAAAGAGCATCTGGTGGATTTCAACTGCCAATCTCTTGATTAGCAGCTGTACCACCAGGGTTTTCAACACTGGCACATAATTCAGTCCATGACACTGTTTACCATTCCCTGCTATATTATGACTTTCTCAGGGGTCAGGATCACACTTACCTGATTCTGTTTCCTCACCGTCTAGCACGGTGTTAGCTGCACAGAAATACTGGCAGAACAACTAGGTAGATGAAGGAAGAAAAGGCAAAAGTTTCCTTTGATGAACCACCATTCCCAGAGTTTTAAAACATCATTAACAGTTTTAAAGTCTTTTATAGCAGTCCTCCCGTGTTACTTTTTTACCAAAACATAATCTAGGGACACCAGTTTAACTAACATCACCTGTTCTCTCACTGATCCGTTTCCCTGTCATTTAGAAGGTGAGCTCAGCTAACTCCTTCCTCTCTCCCAGAAACAGCCACCGGCAGAGGTCGCCAGAGGGCCAGCATCGGGAACCCTCCGGGGGTTCCAAGAGGCCGTCTGCCGGGCTCTGGCTTTGCTCTGGCCGCCGTGGGCCTGCACCACGGGAAAGCTGTTACAGGCAGGGATGTTGCAAGGAATTAAGAATGTCTGGAGATATTCATACACATTCTTTAAAAAGAACTAAGACAAACAGGCTGCGTATGCAAAAACTGAGGTGAATTCACAGCTCTTATTCTGTGTACGAATATGCAAGAAAGGTTGCAGGAACTGTTTTTTTTTTTTCATTCTGTAGCCACCAAGTGCAGAATCATTAATCAATTTCATGTAAGATAAATCAGAACTATCAAGCGAATGATCCCAGTTTTGGTTTCATTTTAGTTTTTGTTGAAGAAAATTCCCAGTAGAAAGAGAAAATGGATGAAGTGACTAGAAGCCTAACTTCGGGTGCATTTCTGAGAAATATCCATTTCAATCCACACATCTGCTGTCATTTTCAGGTTTTTCAGTATCTAATGAAAGTTTAGAGTTACTAGTAGGTTCATTAAAACCGTTTTATTACGCTCCTTCAGTAAAATTCTGAATGCAATTCTACTTTATTCCCAGAGGTTATCCGAGAAAGGAAGTGGAGAACTTTCTTTTAGAAGCCATGAAGTGGGAAAATGTTTCAAAGTATTTATAGTAGCACTTAGCTGTGGAAATCCCAGACTTGACTATCTATTTATAGATATTCTTTGGGTTAAAAGGGTGAAACCAGAAATCTTGAAAATGCTGCATGCTTTTATCCAGCAGTTAAAACTAATAAGCTGTCTTTCTGTGGTTATAATAACCAGATACTAACAAGAGTAATTCTGGAAATGACAATAAATAATATCTTGGCTAGGAACAAAACTGTTTGCTTAAATTTAACAAAGCAATGTTTTCCTTGATTAAGTGATGCTTGTTTAGACATCCTATGTTTTCAAATTTTCTGAAATTGGATTCTGTGTCTCTCAAGTAGAATTTCTAGTGTCAAGCAGAAAGGAGAGTGAGTTGACAAAGATTTGCAGATAGCCTAAGAAGGACTCTCTGACCATGGGTGGTTTAATCTGAACAAGAAGACTACTGAGAATTAGGAAACTCCAAACATAAGGCTTAAACTTTCCTTGGAGGAATATCAAATTCTGAAAATTCCAGGAGACTCTAACAAGCAGCTCTCCTCTGGCTTTGAATATCTGGCATAGAATTTGCAATATACAAATAGATTATATAATCCATTAACCTCTAGGAATTGGAGTGTGTTTCTTAACAGGTTTTCTGCAGCAGAACTATCAGCTGGGGCCAGGCTCATGTAATAGAATGTTAAGAGGTTATGGAAATCTGGGCTACCGCAGTGCGGTTAGACGGGAGTCAGCAGGCCTTTTTGAGGTGCTAATGTGTTCAGAATGAACTTTTCTGATGGGGACGTTTTCCCTCAGCAACAAGAAGACATCAAGTTGTCAAGGATTTCATTTTACTTAGCTCCACAATCAATGCCCCTGGAAGAAGCAGTCAAGAAATCAAACGACATACAAGCTTCAAAAGTTACCTTAAAAGTGTTAGAAAGCAAAGATGTCATTTTGAGAACAAAGGTGAGCCTGACCCAAGCCATAGTATTTTCAATGACCTCATATGCATGTGAAAGCTGGACAATGAATACGAAGACTGAAGAACTGATGCCTTTGAATTATGGTGTCAGTTAAAAATATGGAATATACTGTGTTCTGCCAGGGGAAGGGACAAATTCATCTTGGAAGAAGTACCACCAGGACGCTTCTTAGAAGCAAGGGTGGTGAAACTTCTCATGTGCTGTGGACACATTATCGGGAGGGAACCATTTCCTAGAGAAGGACATCATGCTTGGAACAGTGGAGGGTCAGCAAAAAAAAGAGGAAGATCTTGACAAGGTAGCTGACAAAGTGGCTGCAACAATGGGCTCAAGCGTGACAACAACGTAGGGTGGCACAGGACAGGGCAGCGTTTCACTCTGATGACTTAGCATCACTGAGTTGGAACTGTCTCAATGGTACCTTAACAAAATTAATAATAGCAAGACTTTTGATCTTCTATAAAAATTAGAGATGATTTAGAATAGATTAAAAACAGTACTAGATAAACAAAAATATTTCTGCCTCAACTTGGCATGTATGTCATTAAAAAAATCTCAACCTAATGGGTAGAAGTTACTAAGCATTATTGATGCTAACCTGTAAGTAGAACTTGGTCGAACCCAATATGCTTTTGTGTCAATCATTTGGGCAGAAATCTCAGGTGTCTCAAATGCAATTCATATACAAAATACACAAAAGTCCTTTAATTCAATGTTTCCAATTTTTAAATTAAATCCTGTTCCACTGCCTGGGAAGAACATTCTTTGCATCACACAAGAGCACAATGTCACCCCCCTCATGAACCGACATGCTCCTGCCTTTTAAGGTGGAGGACAAAACTTGTCCATCTGGGCACGCAGCCTGCAGAGATCCCTGCTTTTAGCTCCCGAAAGTGTCGGTTGCTTGGGCCACCCAGCTGTTACCTGGTCACATGCTGCCTGTATCACCTCTGACGCCCTTTTCCTCCCTACTCATCCCTGTGACCGTCACCTGGGAAGCACTCTTGACACTTGGCCACTGCTGTTTGTCTGCTCTCAACACAGTAAGCTTTCCTCGACTATTTCCTTTTCTCTTGTTTAAGAGCTTGCTAATTTCCTTGAAAAACACATGTGCTGAAGGAACCCAGTGTGAAAAATTCCGGGTCTAGAATCCTCTTTTGGCCATTACTATTCCAAGTGACTCCAGACAATCACTTAACCTCTCTGAACCTGTTTCCTCTGCTGAAGTGAAAGACGTGCCCAGCATTCGACGCAGTGCCACTAGCTCTAATGCTGTTCTCTGAAAACTTCAGTCCTTCCTTTTCTCCATCCTTCCCTACCAACTGGACCAGATCCTCAAACCTGCAGATCTCCAACATCTAAAATAATTTTATGAGTATTCAAATTGCTTACTGATAATGTAATAGCTCTCACTCAGAAGCCGTCAGCTCCTTTACTGGGCTTTAGAAAGCCTGAAATCTTCCCAGAAACAGGGAGCTCACACTGAGTCCAATCTGTCCTTCATGTAAGCTGCCCTCAAGTACCGCTGCGAGTATTCTGAGGAGTTAATGGACATAAAGCACTTAACGCAGAGGCTACCCAGAGCAGGCACTCAGCAAGTGGTGCAGTGATGAAGACGCTGACGGTGGTGGGATACGGCTCTAATTCTTCCGTGCCTTTTCCTTGAATCCTGGGGGCTCAGATCTGTTATCCCTGCCTGATTCTGTTAAAACAGGCAGTACCAACTGCAGGGCTGGCCAGGAGAGAGGTTCTAGGCAACAGTAGGGGCTTAATCCAGCTATCAACGGGCAGAAATCAGATCTGGAGGTTCAGCTGAGACAGGCTTGAGTGTCGTCTGGGGAAAGATCTTTGGGTCCTTAGAGCTGCTCTCATCTCCTACGTGATCTCCTCGATCCTCAGTTATTCTCACTGGTGATGTTCCCTGGGGAGTCACATTTCCCAGCTAAGAGGATTTGTCAGCCAAGTTCTTCACGTCATCATTCTTCATTTGTCATGACAGGACCTTGGGTGGGGAAAGAGGGTCAGACCTTTGGGGACTAAACAGAACCCGTGCTGTCACTGTTAATCCCTCCTGGTCCTGTTATGGTCTCCCCTAATCAGCTATATTAGCTCTTAGCACCTTGTCCAGCTCAGAGTTGGGTGGATGTCGCTCTCAGCTCTCTTTTTACAGGTTGGCAAATGTCTTTGGGTAGATTTGGTAATCTTTTCTGGCAGGGAGAGAAGGGTGGAGCTCACTTGTGCTCAAAGCCATGGATTAAGGCTTGGTCCTATCTGCAGTTCCAGAAACACCTGGAGTCATCTTGAGCGGTATGGACTGTCTCTCATAAACATGCTAACAGATCAGCTAGAGAACAAACCAGACTTCACAGACCTCATCTCTCCTTCCCATCTGTCCCTGGTCACTCTGTATATTTGCTTGTTGGCTAAATGAAGACATATTGAGGGTCATTTAAAGGTTGTGCTGAAAAGTCTTTGCTCATGTGTCATGAATAAAAGACACTAGCATGAAGAATCTTTTAAAAGTATATATGGAAGACCTACAGGAAATCTTGGTGGCATACTGGTTAAGTGCTACATCTGCTAATTTACTGACTCTCAGACACAGTGTTTTTGGGAAAACACAACAACAACTACACAGGTGATTCTGACCCACAGCTGGGTTGAAATCCCCTGAATTAGAAATAAGAAAACAAGTAATTCAACATTTTCTATCCTTGGCATCAATTTGTATTCTATCTTCCAACAAATCTTCCTGCTTCACACTGGCTTGATTTTTTCACGTGTTCCGCCCTTGCAGCTGCTCCAGAGGCATCATCTCAAGATTCACAGTTTGCTGCTCCTCAAGTCAAAGCGATGTAACAGTAACCCAGAGCAAATATGAAATTATCCTCCCAATTTTATGTAGGAAATTTGATTATACATCGTGTGTAAATCTTTGCACAACCCAGTACATTTACATAGTCTTTGGTAGGAATGACCTAATTCCAGTATAGAGCTGTGTCTTAGGCTGGTTCTCTAGAGAAGCAAAACCAGTAAAGTGGAGAGAGGCGGAGACAGAGAGTGACACAAAGGGCACAGTGCACGTGATCACAGTGGCCGGAACGTCCCCAGTCCCAGATCAGGATAGAGGTCTCTCCCAATTCAGCTGGCGAACTCAAAGTCAGCAGGTAGCAGGGCCTCCACTTACAGGCTGTGAAGGGTTGAGGAATCCCAAGACGCACAGGTGAGCTTCCAGCTCGAATCCCAAGAACTGGAGGTCAGACCAGAGGCAGCTTTAGGACCCAGAACAAGCCAACAATCTTGACAAGAAGAGCAGGAAGGAAGCAGGCAGCAGAAGGTGAAGAAACGAAGGCTGATGGGGTAGTGAGCCACCACAAGTCCTGCCTCTGCTGGTGCCACTCCACAGATGCTGTCATGGGGTGATCACAATATTATACAACTGCCAACACACTGAGAATCACAGCCCAGCCAAGATGACACACAGTCTTAACCACTGCAAGCTGGGATTGAAATTTTAGCTCATACTGTGGAATGACTTCCATGGAATACTGAATCTAACACACCTCAATACAAGTACAGTGATCTCCTGTAGAAAAGAACTAGGTGGGAGGCTGTGGAGCCGGAAGCCTTGAAGAATTTAATTGGAAAATATTTGTGGTCAGCATATCAGAATACATAGAGAAAGAAGAGGTCAACTGGACAGCATAAAATACCTTATCCACAATGTTTTTCATAGACTCAGAAAGGATTCCTTAACAAGGAGTCAAAAGGCTTGAGTCTCAGCTGGAGCCAACAAAGGTGCTTCAGCTGAGACGAACTAAGCTACAGTTGTGGTGGAGCCTGAATCACACACACACATGTAACATGCACATATAACACGTCTTCAGACTTCTCATTTAGGAGTAGTGAATGGGTTTCCTGGTCATTCAGCATCTTTTGCAGATTAGCCATTTAATGTTGAATTTTTGTGTTACAAATAACCTGCAATATGCAGATGACACCACCTTACTTGCTGAAAGTGAAGAAGACTCGAAGCACTCACTGACAAAGAGCGAAGGCCACAGCCTTCGGTGTGTGTTACATATCAACATGAAGAAAACAGAAATCCTCACAGCTGGACCAGTAAACACCTTGATAAAGGGAGACAGAAAGCACATTGCCAAGGATTTTATTGTACTTGGATCCACAATCAATGCCCATGGGAACAACAGTGAAGAAAGCAATAATGCACTGCAGTGGCCAATCTACTGTAACAGAGTTCTTTAACATGTTTAAAAGGCAGAGACATCATTTTGAGGAGAGATGTGTGCCTGACCAAAGCCATGACATTTTCTGTTACTGCATATGCAGGTGAGAGCTGGAAAATGAATGGGAATACTGGAGAATTGATCCCTGTGAGTTAACGGTATTGGTGAAGATTGAATACACCATGGACTTCCAGAAGCACAAACAAACCTGCTTTGGAGGAAGTACAGCCAAAATGCTTCTAGGAAGCAAGGAGGGTGAGATTTCATCTCATTTCTGGAGAACAGCCTCATGCTTAGTAGAGGATCAGTGACAAAGAAGAAGACCCTCCATGAGACAGAGAGACACAGCAGCTGGGTCTAACGATGGCGGTCAGAATGGTGCAGAACCCAGCAGTGTTTCATATTGCTGACAGCACCCAACAAGAACAGTTGTTTGTGTTATTTAGGGTTTTTCGCTCATTAAGCTTCTGATCTTGCGTGGACGAAGATGCTCTTGGTGGGGATTCAGGCGCACGCTGACGCATCCGGCTGCCTCTCAGCAACCTTCATTTGGATGTACTCCAGGCTGCAAAGGTTCACTTAGTGCAAACTAAAATTCCTGGTCTTCTTCTAAACATCTTCTTCTTTCTATCTCTCCTATTTTGTACAAGTAAACTGTTTCTTTATTCATCTAGAAACCCTATAATCTAAGTGATGCCATCAACAATTTCTACTGATCCTGCTTCCCAAAGACTCCCACATCTCTCCCTTCCTCCCCAGCACCGCTGTTACTGCTCTGGCTCTGCTCTCCTAGACCGACCGAAAGTCTCCTGCAATAAACTCACGTTTTGTTTCTGTCTCCAGTTTTGCTCAGTCCAAGGCCTCCCCCACATTCATATCACAGAACTTTCCAAAACCCAGATTTGATCACCAGTCTCCTGCTTTAACCCTCCTGTTGGCCCTTCTGTGCTCCCTAAGACAGATTGCCTTAGCAGAAAGCGTTCAGCCTCTTACAGACCTTAATCCTGTCTCCCTCTGCGGTGTCACAGCCAGCGTCTCTGCATCTCCCACCAGCTCTCCTAATGACACTGTATGGAAAATTTCCATTTACTAGAAGTGACAGCAAGTTACCTCTCTGTGCCTTTATCTGAACTGTTGCTTCTTCCTGGAGTGAGCTCCTCACCACCTTCTCTCGGCCCAGGTACCTCACATTTTTTTCCAAAGTTAACTCAATTGTCTTCAGTCTAGTTCCTCCTCATTCTTCTCTGCTAATCCCTGGGAGAAGCGAATTCCGATTGCCACCGTACTCTGCATGGGTCTCTACATGACTGGCAAAAGCCCTGTCCGTGCAGTGGTTAAGGCTCTCGAGCGTTAACCAAAAGGTTAGTGGGTTGAAACCACTGGCCGCCCTGAGGGCAGAAGACGGGGCCACCTGCTGCCACAGACGTGGAAGGATAGTCCTCTGGGCTGTAGGGCTGCCATGAGTTAGAGTCAATTTTATGGTAGCCAGTTTTACACGATAGGCTCAATTACTGCCACTTATTTAACTTTGAGTTTCATAAACAAAAGACTGAATCTGTTTTTGAAACTGCCACGTCAAATAGGTGCCTAAGGAGTGTTTGCTGAACTGCGAAAGTAGAGGAAACCTTTATTTACTGAGAGAAGTTAATGAAGCTTCAAATAGACTCCTTGGCTTTACTCCTCAGAAGAGTTTACACACAATTAAATTAATTCCTGTAAAATGCTTACCAAAAAAGCAACAGTTGTTACAAATTCAGTGCACTTTCTCGTACTTTTCAGAAGCACTGTGTGGTCCAATAGCGGTTCTGAGGTTCTAGGGTAGAGACTCTTTGGTGAGTACACAGAGTGCACTTACTAGACAGGAAAACAGACAAAAACATGCTTTTTTTTTTTTTTACAAGATTTTCAAAAAGAGGGTCTGACCCACTGGCAAGTCATTTCAGTAGGAACTCCAGAAAGGAAATAGCACACCAGCCTCAATGTAACAACCAGTCAGGGCTGGCGTGTTTGTGATCTGCGACTGTGCTTTCCTGGTGCCAGCCCCAATGCCTGCTCTCAGTAATTCCTCTGTCACTGAGACCTCCCCAGGGCTCAGGGTAGGGGTGTGGGGCTGCAGTGCTGATCCCAGGCATTTATTTTAGGGAGGAGGAGGGAGAACCCAAAGTACCAGATATACTGACAGCCTTTTCACTCTTAAGGAAAAACTTCTCATATGGTCTGTATTTGGATAGAACATAGGCTTTGGAGTCAGACAGATGGAATCTGAGCCTCCATGCTGTCACTTAGAAGTTGTTGACCTTGGACAAGCGACTTAACCCTTAATACCAGACATTTCTTCTACAAGGACTGCCAATTAAGTTTGCAAACTCATCCTAGAAAAAGTGCTACACACCTTATTGCTGACTATCACTACCATCACCTTTGAAGGACTCCCCTTGGGAAGCTAGGCACTGACACCAGCAGCCAGTCCACCCTTTACAACAATTCTGGAATTCTTTTTCTGGAATGGCCATCAGAGCTGTCATCGTATTACCCTTGATATCCTGAATGTCATCAAAATCTCTTCCTTTCAATATTTCCTGTATCTTCAGGTAAACAAAAAAGCCATTGGGGGCCAGATCAAGTGAGTAGGGAGGGTGTTTCCCATACAGTTGTTTGCTTACTGGCTAAAAGCTCCCTTAGAGACAACTAGACAATTAAGTTCACAAACTTGCCACCGTGCCACTGTGTGCAATGACCATTCCAGAAAGAGTTCAAAAGTGCTTTGAAGGGTGACTAGGTGCTGGCATCAGTGCACAGCTTCCCAAGGGAAGGACTTTGAAGGTGGTAACCACAGTGATACCATCAGTGACGTATGCAGTAGCCAGCCAAGCCAAGTGCCGTCGAGTCAGAATTTAGAAGAATTCAGTTCATGGACTTAATTGTCAGTCCTCGTCTAACGGTAGCTACGCTGGTTTGATGATGTGGGTAAGTGAGACACCGCCTCACACAGAGACTGCCTGGTTCTCCCGTCTGCGTCACTAATCTCCTAAGAAGAAGCATACGCTTTATTTTTCCACAAACTATTTTAATCACATGATTGATGAAGATGGTCAAGACACGCAGGTTCTGATTTGGGAACAGTAGTCTGGGCATTCTGGGACAACCCGAGGGGTGACACTGTTGTTTGCTGCCATCACATCAGCCCCCAGCTCACGGTGACCCCACGTGTGACAGAGTAGAACTTATCCATAATGTTCTCTTGGCTGTAATCTTAACAGAAGCAGTGTGCCAGGCCTTTCTTGTGTGGAGCTACTGGGTGGGTTTGAACTGCTGACCTCTGGGGTAGGGGCTGATTACAAGACACTGGAAGCACCCAGCGCCCCAGGAGACGTGGTAGGTGTAGGGCTCACAGGGGGACAAAGGACAGTCCCTGGACACAGTGCTCACATGGCAGTCTTGACTGGATCCCTCTGCAGGGAGCATCACCTGCCAGGACAGGTGGTGAGGCTGACAGTCTCCACATAGCCATTTCTCCTTCTTCAGGCTCTTTCAGTGTTCCTCATCCAACTCTTACCTTTCTTCTCGTGGAGAGGGAAGAGAAGGGAGAGAGAGGACCCTCCTGAGTCCGGCTTGCAGACTCATTTCCTCCTGTTTTCTTGTCCCTGTGGTGCCTTTCAGCGCACCAGGCACAGAGGACGTCCACCCACATCACGAATGCTGACTCAAGGCTTTGGATGCAGTACCGAGAAGACCACCTGCGAGAAACACAGATGCCTGAGCGGCACACAACCTTCTGCTGTTAGCTGTCTCCCAGAGGACAAGGGTGGCAGCACCGCTCTGAGCTGACAGGGGGCCGCTCGCTGCTATTTCAGACTTCAAAAGCATTGGCAGATAGGTTGAAAATAGCTAAACTTACTTTAGTGCCTAGACTATATGTACAAAGACACACGCTGAGACAGGACAGAGGTCCAAGCTAAGATGTTAAGACCTTAAATTGCCATCCCACTCTGCAATTCTAGGACTGACAAAGCCCTCACTGCCTCTCTGGCAGGTGGGCCTCACAGGAACAAAGGGACTCATTTTCCTCTCTGGCTTTCCCTCCGATCTAGGGGAACTCTCAAGTCCCAAAGCCCTTTTTTGCAGAGGTCTCTCAGAAGCTAGGAGCACTGTGAGGAGTTTAGGGTCTCCAAGTCAAGTGGAGCCACAGCATCCACATGTCCCACAGTGTCCTGACCCCAGGAGCTCGACTGATGTTCTCAGTTCTGCAATCATCTGCTTTACCAGCACCCCTCCCTGGTGGCGGTCAGATGCCTAGCTGGGTGAGGTTGTCTGAGCTGAGTCTGTCATGGCAGGTCTTGTTCCAAGGAGGCCATCGTGCTTTTGCAGGTAATGTCCCCTGGTCACAGTGGCCCTGCTTCTTGAATCCCTGGCCCAGGCACGATTCAGTGACCACCCTGGCATCTTTTTCCCTGGGGAGGGCCTGGAGGCAGCAGACGGAGGACTTCCTGGAGGCTGCGGATCAGACAGTGGGGTCCTGAGCCCTGTGCCTCAGGCTGTCTGCAGCCTCGTCTTCTACGGCTGGGTCCATCTTCCCTCAAGCTTTGGGGTGCCCCGACCCTGGGATGCTTTCCTGCTCAAACTTCCTCTCCGCATTCGTTTCCTCGGGTCTCTCCTCTTTCCCACTCACTGCAGCCTCGCTCTGTTCTCCCTTTTTCCCTCCGCAGTCTTAATCCCCTAAGTTGTGTCACCCCTGTGGTCCCCCCAAAAGTGGTCTCCTATGGTGTTAACCATAGTCATGGCATCAACTCCAGCCCATGGTGGCCCCAGGCGTGTCAGAGTGCACGGGGGTCCAGGGGCCTTTCAGTGACTCTCCCAAGGCACTCTGGCTGCTCTCAAACCCAAACCTCTTGGTCAGCAGCTGAGCCCCACTGGATCCCCAGACACCTCCCCGACACTGGAAGTGTTCAAGTGAAACCGAGTCTTGTATAAAGGGCTTTCACCTTGGAAAGGAAGGCGAGAGGTGATCAGGGCAGGTGGAAGACGAGGTCTCGTCCAACCTGGGGGTCAGTAGAGCATCTACTGGGTTGTGGTGAGGGAACCGCCTTTGCTTCTTTCTCCCTCCTCCTTTCGGAAGCCAGGGTCCCAGCCCACTGTTGCCCCCTTTGTCTGCTCAGCTGGCCGTCAGCCCAGCAGGCCAGCCGGGCTCTGCCAGGCTCCTGCCTCCTCCTCCTCCCATGCCGTCTGAAGGCTGGGACGGTGCTCCGGCCTGGCCGGGAGCCGAGTTGCCAAGATAAGTACCCTTCCTTGACGAAGGCCACAGGGCCTCCTCCCCCCTGTGGATGGTGTGCACCCTGTAGAGCCTGTCCTGCCATCCTCATGCCACCCCCTTGGGCCCACTGTCAGTTTAGGATGAAGTCCAACATGCATGGGAAAAAAAAAAAAATGGCGGAGGCAGGATGTGCAAGGCCCTGAAGGCTACGTTATGACTGTGTTTAAAAACATTCAGGGAAAATTGACATGCTACAGCATTCTTTTCTATTACTTATTTCAAATATACAATATTTCAGCTATGCCATGGTCTGACCTGGGAGAAAACAGCAGCCAAAACAGTCCTTGCACAGACTTCTGAGCATCTCACTTGCAAAGCTTTGTAACACCCTGAATGCTGGTGGGTGTTTTGTAATCACTGAGATGCAGGTATGAGTGCTTGCTTCTGAATTCCTTCCAGATGGGGTGTGAGGTTCTACCTGCCCAGAGCATCTAGCCAGTCTGAAAGACCTGGAGATCGATAATGACACAATACTGCTGCTCTCAGGGCTACAGAAACACACACCTTTTGGCACGATTCCGGGTAAGGCAGGTGGACGAGTTAATACAAGAGGTCTGACAACGAAGTCTGCAGACTTAATGGTTCTAGGAGCTACATACCTCATCGGTGCTATGCACCAGTGCCAGCACCTAGTCTGCCCTTCAAAGCAATTCTGGAACTGTTTCTGGAATGGCTGTTGTGCACGGTGGGACAGTGGCAAGTTTGCAAACTGCATTGTCTGGTTGTCTGTGAGGGAGCTTTTAGCCAGTACATAGATAACTGTATTGGAACACCCTCCCTACTCCCCTGATGTGGCCCCCAATAACTCCTTTTGTTACCCAAAGATAAAGGAAATATTGAAAGGAAGAGCTTTTGATGACATTCAGGACATCAAGGGTAACACGATGACAGTTCTGATGGCCATTCCAGAAAGAGTTCCAAAATTGCTTTGAAGGGTGGACTAGGGGCTGGCATTGGTGTTAGCTTCCCAAGGGGAATCCTTCAAAGGTAATGTTAGCGAAATTCAGCAATGATATGTTGCACATTTTTCTAGGATGAGTTCGCGAACTTGATTGTGAGGCCTCGTATCTCTATTTCTTAGAGGTTGCCTATGAAATTTTATCACACATACTTAACAGTCTAAAGTTAATATTTTATCATTCAGATGACTAATACAAAGATTTTAGGGTGTTTCTTACTCCTCGGTGAGGACTGAACCCTAGTCGTGTTGTGGCTAAGCACCTTGGCTGCAAACCAGAAGGCTGGCAGTTTGCACTCACCAGGCACTCCTTGGGAACTACGAGCCAGTTCTATTCTGCCCTTTAGTGTCACTATGAGTCAGAATTGACTTGATGGCAACAGGTATTTACTGATCTATTGACTGCCCCTTACAGCTTACATTTTACTGAGGGGCTGTATTTTAAATTTATCTTTTTTTTTTTAACTTCCCATATTATTAATTTCATGTGTATGTAAATAATCCATTCATTACCGTTTAATTTGTTTACCAAATCTTCTTTCGTGTCAGGCTTCCTTTGGGGATCTTTTCCTTCTTTCTGAAAATAATACTCAGAATACTACAACTACTAACTATTAGTAATAATAATACTGAGAATACTACCACTACTAACTACTTGTAATAATACTACTACCAATAACAGTGACAATAATACCACTTGCACCAATGTAGCCACTGAAAACAGTCACACTGTCTGCACGTGCTCCCCTGTTCTCCGTCGGGTTTCCTCCCCTATCCTGGTGGTGCTGCGGTTTAGTGTCTGGCTGCCACCAAATGGTTGGCAGTTGGAACTCATCAGCCTCTTCCTGGAAACACTATGAAGCAATTCGACTCTGTGCTGTACGGTTGCTGAGTTGACACAGACCTGGTGGCAATTCTTTTCTTTTAGAGGCGGTTTTATCCAACATATTAAATAGTTGTACTATGTCTACATTGTTACAGCCCACAGTCACACATGGACAGCCCGGTGGCATGGTGAGTAAGCACTATGTCTGCTAACCTGAAGGTTGGCCGTTCAAATCCACCAGGCGCTCCTTGGAAACTCAGTGGAAGTGTTCTACTCCCGCAGGGTCACTGTGCATCATGCCGACGGAGACCACGTGGTTTGCTTTTTGGTGCAGTCCCTCATGATACACGATTTCTCAGACGTGTGTGCATATGTGAGTCATAAATGAGACTAAATTGATGCTTCCCTCGTCAATTTGTTGGTCTGAAGTTTACATGGAATCAAAAGTTCAGTATCCCAAAAAGACTTAATTAGCACCCAGCTACATTCACTTGCTTCCACGCTGCCTGTGGCTGCTTTTGCAGTGTAACTATGGGATGGAGTAGTGACGGCAGAGGCCTCTGCTTTTTTCCTGTTGTGCTGTCTTAATAACCTTGACTTCACTTCTGGCAATTTCTCCTCTGGGTAGCACCCTACCCTAGAGGGGTGTAGGCAGGTCAGTTCTGAGTTTGTGGGGGCTGCAGTGCTTCCTGTCCCTCCAACTGTGGGCCCGCATGCTGCTGAACCGGACAAACCCAGCTGCTACTTTCAAGTCGGCCTCACTGAGCTGTCTAGCAGTATCTGCCGGCTACTATGGGACTCTACCGTCTTCAGGTCCATCAGCTGCTGCTCGTAGAGTCTTCTGCCTTCTCTAGAGACACTGGTACCAGGTGGGTCTTGGGCTGATGTGGATTTGCCTCTAGGTATCTACCTGTATTTGAGGTTCACGAGAGCTTCTTGCTTTGCCTTTACCATCCAGGACATCTATTTTTATGTGGAGATTCAGTAAGATTGAAATACGGTGAAATTTTAAATTTTATTTATGTATCTTTTACTTTTACGAGTTCTATTTCATTCTTTTTCAACTCCGTTCTATGATTTCAGGGTATATCTTGCTACTTTCTCATGGTTGTTTTTTTTTTTTCCCCTTGTCCTTCTTTTATTTATTTAAATTTATTGGATATTCTTATTTTATAACCTATATCTGGCAATTCCAATATCTGAAGTCTTGCTTGGTTGAGTTCTGGGTAGACACATCTTTTGGGTGGCCACTATTTAAACTGCTACAATACCTGATGTAGAACAGCTGCTCAGCAAATGTCTTATGAACTTTGGCTACTTATGTTTGGTGTGAATAAAATTCAGCTATCTGATTTACAGCTGCTAATCAAAAGGTTAACAGTTCAAATCCACCAGGCATTCACTGGAAACTCCATGGGGCAGTCTACTCTGTCCTACCGGGTCATGGTGAGCCAGAACCAACAGGACAGCATTGTTGTTGTTGTTTTTTAATCTGCTAGAAGGTGAACATTGTTAGAGAGAAAAGAGCCAGAACCATGAATCTGAGGTGAGGAAGAAGAGGTGTGGACAGCAGGACCAACACAAAGATGTAGAATACTGAAGACAGAAACAAGCTATAAAATCAGGCCTTGAAAGAATGGAAAAGACTTCTGAGTCTTAAACATATTGTCCCTTGCCAGTGGTGACAAGCTACATTACCTCAGGTCCATCGAAGTTGAAGACCATGGGATCACTTTACTCAAAACTCTTTCCCTTTAGTACGGAAAGTGGAAGATTAACTCTTTGAACTTACATTTGTTATGGGTTAAAGTCTCATTTGGGCTCCAAGGATATTATAAGGCTGCCTCAGATACAAGGGACCGAAGTGGGAAACGCTCAAGAAAAAAAACTACCAGAGTTCCAATTAACTGAATTCCTCTGTAAGTTGCAATTGCTTTGGACGGCTGCACAAAAATGAGGTAGGTGACATTTTTTTTACCACTCCTCTAAAATAAGGACTATCTTGAGCCTTCTGTCTCCTATTATGGCCATCACCCTGTCCCCACAAACGTCCTCAGTTCTGTTTAGGAAACAAAATCTGTGGCATTGTGAGTCACAGCCCTTCTCTGCTCAATCACTGGTGGTTTCACAAATCAGGACAGAGCATCTTTCTCTGTTTTCTGACCAGCTCCCAGTAACTTAATGATCGGGTTTCACGTCCTTGGCTGAGTTTATTCTCTGGCTGACAACTGGCTTTGCATACCAAGCTTTGAGGTCTGGCAAGCTTTTCCTCACCCCTTTCTCTGGGCCCTGCTGGCAGCTGCCAGCTGATGGAACTGCAGCCAGAAAGCGCCATCCTTGATGTTCTGATGACGGATGGCTGGGTGATCACTACAATGGGTCTCTCCTGACAAGTTAGCTTCTTCTTAGATTTGACAGAGATTTCATTGGTTGGCTGTCAGGATGGGATGTTAAGTTAACTCTTCAGTAAATCTTTTCTCTTGACTATTAAGGATGGAGAACTATCTGTTCTCATAGATAAGCTGTGAACCCAAGCATTTAAGAAACTGAAACCAGATTAATGACAACTGGGGCCATTATCTTCGAGTACTAGATGGAGCTCAGACCCTTCAAGGTCCCAAGGCTTTGGGAAAATATTAGCACTTAAACTAGGAACTCATACCAAATAAAATATTAGTGTAGTCTGAAGAATATTTACATGCTTTTGTTTTGTGTCGGTTAGACAATTTCACCAGTCAACAGTTCAAATATTAGGAGGATCAAAGCAGATGTTGCTTTCCCGGCACAAATAAAATACACTTAGTAGTGGAACAGAGCGATAAAAATAGAAATACTGAAAGCAAGGGAAATAAAACTGAACAATAACCACAGATAACCTTAAAATATACACTTTTGAGCCTTCTATTATGGTCAATTTGTAGTGATCCTATAGGAAAGAGTGGCACTGTCCCCGTAGTTTTCAAGGAGTGCCTTTTGGATTCAAACTGTTGACTTTTTGGTTAGCAGCTGTAGTACTTAACCACTACACTACTTGCTATGAGTTAGAATCAACTTAATGGCAGTGGGTTTGGTTTGGTTTGTTATGGTCAATGAAATTAAGTAATTGTTAAACACATACAATAATTACCAATAAAAAAAAGTTTTCTACTCTCCCCTACTGTTTTGATTTGGAGTAAGGTCTATCTGCTCTGTTTAAACTGTACTGGGAATTCTTATCAACGAGTTATTTGACATGTATGTGGAGTAGATGGGGTTCAGTGACCAGAGCAGATCTTGCTGGATTACCCAACACCCTCTTCCAGAGCCTCATCACCTTACCTGACGCTCATGTGACGTTCCAGGGCAGTAGGGCAGGGATTAACCTTCAGGACAGGGATTAGCAGGACTTTTGAGGTTGAAGAACTGGCTGCTGTGAGAAAGTAATGCCTTGTTCAAGGTCTCAGCGATGGGTGTGCCACTGGCAGCTCGGTGGGTGACCACTAAGTCTGTCTTAAATTCAGTGTGAGACAATAAAGTGTGAAAGGTCCCTCACAATGACCTCAGAGATGCCCCTGATCTCCTGAACATGTGACTGTATTATTGTTAGTAATGCTGTTCATCAGAGGACCTTAAAATACAGATTGTCCTGAATTATCTGGGGAGCCCAGTGTAGTCACCAGAATAAAACCCATTACCCCTCAAGTTGATTCTGACTCCCAGTGACCCTATGTGCTACAGAGGACTGTGTCACAGGGTGTTCTTGCTGTGATCTTTATGGAAACAGATTGTCAGGCCTTTCTTTTGCGGGAGTGATGGGTGAGCTGCAACCTCCAATCTTCAGGTTTGTAACCACCCAGGGACCATGTAATCACCAGGTTCCTCAAGGAGGGAGGAGGGAGGCAGAAGCATCAGTGTCAGAGGGATGGGATGGGGTGGGGTGGGATGGGGTGGGGCAGGATAGGGCAGGGGGCTGGGGTGCAAGGGGTAATGGTGGGACGGAGAAGGGCGGGACGGGGTGGGAAGAGGATTTGGCTGGCCTTGCTGGCTTCAACAACGAGAGGGAGTCACAAGCTAAGGATTGTGGGCAGCCTCTAGAGGCTATACAAAGTGACACAATGGATTCTGCTCTAGACCCCCCAAAGAGAGTGCAGCCTGCCAACACCGGGATTTCAGCCCGTTTCAGACATCTGACTTCCAGACAGAGAGACAAATGAAGAAAAGGTAAAAGAGCTGAATGCAGAGAAATAAAATAAAATAAAAGTGACTAGGCAAAACGAACACAGGAGGAACGCTGACACCGGAGGAGTGATGACACTGGAAGAGCGATGACACTGGAAGAGCGATGACACTGGAGGAGCGATGACACTGGGGGAGCGCCGACACTGGAGGAGCGATGACACTGGAGGAGCGATGACACTGGGGGAGCGCCGACACTGGAGGAGCGATGACAATGGAGGAGCGGAGTGCCGACACTGGAGGAGCGGTGACACTGGAGGAGCGGTGACACTGGAGGAGCGATGACAATGGAGGAGCGGTGACACTGGAGGAGCGATGACAATGGAGGAGCGGAATGTCGACAGTGGAGGAGCGATGACACTGGAGGAGCGGTGACACTGGGGGAGCGCCGACACTGGAGGAGTGATGACAATGGAGGAGCGGAGCGCCGACACTGGGGGAGAGGTGACAATGGAGGAGCGGTGACACTGGAGGAGCGGTGACACTGGAGGAGCGGTGACACTGGAGGAGTGACGACAGGAGTAACGCTGACACCAGCAAGAGTGAACGGGTCTGAGGGAGAGGCCAGCTGGGGTCTCCACTCCCAGGCGGCAGAGAGCGTTGCCTGGGAGACCCTGAGCAGGTGTTCACGCCCTCGTGTCAGAGGTGAAGCCCTTCAGGTTTGGGCTGACCAGGGAAAACGTGACTGGCAACTTGGCAAAGACACAGGAAGTACTCCAAATTTAACACTTCAACTGCTATGTCCACAGGCCCTGAGTGCAATTACTCTTGAATGTGTGGGTATATGAAGTTTTCTTTTAAAAACTATGAGTAATACTAGTGAACACTGTAACACAAATAAAAATAAAATAAAAAAGTAATTCCACCCAAAATGATTTCTGTATATTATTGTTGTTAACCACTGTTGAATTTATTCCAACTTCCAGTGACCTTCTGTATGACAGAACAAAACATTACCTGGTCTTGCATCATCCCCACAATCACCAGCAAGTTCAAGTCCATCACTGTGGCTACTGCCAGTGCATCTTTGCAAGGGTTTCTTACCCACTCCTCACCTTCTGCTTCACGAAACACAGGGTCCTCCTCCAGTAATCGATTATTCCAGATGATCTGTCTGAAGCAAATGCGTCAGGCACGTCTGGGCCGCACAGGGGGTTTCTAGGCTAATCTTAGGAATAAATTGCTGGGTCCTTGTTTCTAATCCATTTTAGTTTGGAGAGGCTCCACTGAAACCTGTCCACCATGGGTGACCCTGCTAGTATTTGAAATACCAGTGGCCTAGTGTCTTAGGCTGGGTTCTCTAGGGAAGCAAAGCCAGTGATTTGTTTATATATATCACAGCCCTGGTAGCAAAGGAGTTAAGACGTTGGCTGCTAACCAAAAGGTCAGCAGTACAAATTCACCTGCTGCTCCTGGGAAACCCTGTGGTCACTATGAGTTGGAATCTACTCTCCCTACATACATGGAAACTGAGACAGAGAGACGTTTATCTCAAGGGAATAGCTCACACGGTCATAGAGGCTGGCAAGTCCCGTGTCTGTGGGTCTGGCGTCAGGCTGGAAGCTTCTCCTGACTGACATAGTCGTGGAGCTGATGACCCTCGAAACTGGCAGGCCATGCATCAAGCCGCTGACTCAGATCTCAGGAACTGGAGGTCAGGCGATGACGAACGGTGAGCCATATGCAAGATCCAAGTGTATTTGATGTAGGCCACAGCCCTGAGGAAACTCTCCTTACAACTGATGGGCTGCTCATCACACATCATCATGCAGCTAATTACACTGTGGAAGACCCATCAGTTCAGCATCTACCAACTTACATCACTGCATAGCTGCCAAACCACTGAGATTCATGGCCCAGCCAAACTGACACACACATCCTTAACCATCAAACCTGGCTTCCAGCATCACAGCAAATGTAAGCTGTGACAGTGTGACAAACTGACAGACAGTGAGTGTTCTTTATATGATGTTCCTACAGTTTCACTATATGTACGAAAATGTCACATGGTTCTGATCACAGTTTAAAGTTGACTTCTAAACTGTTAAGAAGCAAAGATATCCCTTTGAGGACTACAGTGCATCTGACCCAAGCCACAGTATTTTCATCCACCTCAGTTTTAAATCACTGGACAATAAATAAGGAAGACCAAAGAACTGATTCCTTTGAATTACGGTGCTGTAAAAGAGTATCAAATATGCCACAAACTGCAAGAAAAATGAACAATCTGCCTTAGAAAGAGTACAGTCAGAATGCTCCTAAGAAGCATGTTGTCAGGAGAGACCAGCCCCTGAAGACAGACATTGTGCTCAGTCAGGGAGAGGGTCAGCGAAAAGGAGGAAGATCTTCAACAAGACAGATCGACACAACAGCTGCAACGCTGGGTTCAGACAGAGCACGACCGTGAGGGAGGCGGGGGGCTGGCAGAGATCCTTTCTGTTGTGCACAGGGTGGCCACGACTTGGAACTGACTCGATGGCACCTAACAACGACAGTGATCACAGTGTGAACATTGATGTATATAAACACTGATGACACGCTTCAAATCACGCAGCCATTCGCAGCCTCCTTTCTGGAGCTGTTCTTTCCCTGTCAACATAAACTCGCTGTCCCTGATGTTCCTATAGAGCTTGCCAGTAGCTCTTGCCAACTGGATTCTGCAGAGATAGTTCTTAAAGAGGATACTGATCAAGGCTGACCTTTTCTCACCAGTTACACTAAACTATTACTGTTTTAAGATGACATCAGGGGGTATTCTTGGTTTAAGGTTTAAAGATCACTTCAGGGCAATAGTTTCAGAGGTTCTTCTGCTCTTCAAGGCTCCAAAAAGTCTACAGTCCATTAGAACTTAAAATTCTTGTCTGCATCTTCCCTCTTTTGATCAGGATTCTTCTATGATTTCTTTGATTAACATGTTTAATAATGGTAGCTGGGCACCACCCAGTTCTTCTGGTCTTGATGCAAAAGAGTCAGTTGTTCATGGAGGAAAGTAGCCACACATTCCACATTGGCCTCCTATTCCTGATTCTCCTTCTTCCTTTGTTATTCCAGGAGAACAGAGACCAATCGTTGTGCCTTGAGTGGCTGCTTGCAAGCTTTTAAGACCCCAGGCTCTACACAACAAGTTGACCGTGGCTGAGGATGGAGGCTCAGCCTGGAGAAGCCCCAAACCTCCCATGAGTCCTGCTCCCCATGAAGCCTGGAGAGAAGGTTGAAATGCCTGAGGCTGCTGCCCTCTGTGGAAGCACCATCCATGCCTATCTTTCAAGGGCTGCCTCTGAAGTCTGTATCCTGAGCATCTTTCTGTCTGTCTCTGTCTCTGTCTCTGACCACCTCCTTCTCCCTCCCCACCCTAAGGAGACCTCCCACACCAGGAAGCCTCCCATTATTACACCTCCTCTCTCTCTGCACATCAGGGTTGTATCCTTTCACCGTAACTTTTCAATCTGTGTATTGAACAAATAATCTGAGAAGCTGAACTATACGAAGAAGAACGAGGCATCAGCATTGGAGAAGACTCACTAACAACCTGCATTATTGAAATTATACAATCCTGCTTGCTGGAAGTGAAGAGGATTTGAGACATTTACTGATGAAGACCAGTATGGATTGCACCTCAACATCCAGAAAACAGAAGTCCTCACAATTGGACTAGTAAGCAACATCATCATAAACAGAGAAAGGATTGAGGCTGTCAGGGATTTTATTTCACTTGATTCCACACTCAATGCCTGCAGAAGCAGCAGTCAAGAAATCAAAAGATGCATTGCACTGAGAAAATCTGCTGCAAAGGACCTCTTTTAAAGTACTGAAAAGTAAAGATATAATGTTGAAGACTAAGGGGTGCCTGACCCAAGCCATGGTATTTTCTATTTTTTTAATTTATTGTGAATGAGTCAAAGTGTACAGTCTAGTTTAAATTTGCATGTCTACCTATGTGCAGCTCTCCTTGCCCAGTGACAGCACACTCCTCCTTTCCGTTCTATACATGTCATATCCTCTTAACAATCTCCTGTCCCCTCTTTTCCACCCTCTTCTCTCCCCTCTAGTAAGGGGCCGGTAGGACAACATCCTATAGATGCATGGAACCATAAAGTGCACACACAATATGGACACTCTTTGTTGCCGAGTCTAATCCATTCCTGTTTGAGGAGTTGACCTCAGTAATGATTTATGAACAGCAGCAGCATCAGGTCTAGGGCCATGCTCCCAGGGGAACCCCCCAGGCCTTTGGATCATCATTTGTGGTCTTTTATCGGAGCTCTCAGGGTGTATCCCTTTTTATTCTCATATTGCCACTGGGACTCGACTTTATGAGACCCATCACAGCTGTCACTGGTGGTGGCTGGGCACCATCTGGTTCTTCTGGCCATATGTTGATGTAGTCACCCATTTACATGGGTCTTTCTGTCTTCTGTCTTCTCTTTCTGCCATCATGGTATTTTTAATCACATCATATGCATGAGAAAGCTGGACAACGAACAAGGAAGACGGAAGAATTGATGCCTTTGAATTGTGGTGTTGGAGAAGACTGTAGATACTAAGGACTGTCAACAGGACAGTCAAAAGGACAAGCAGATCTATTCTGGAAGAAGTACAGCCAGAGTGCTCCTTGGAAATGAAGATGGTGAGACTATGTCTTACATACTTTGGACATGTTGTCAGGAGGGATCAGTACACAGAGAAAGACATGACGCTCGGTAGAGTGGAGGGTCAGTGAAAAAGAGGAAGACTCGACAGATGGGTAGACACAGTGGCTGCAACAAGGGGCTTAAGCACAACAATGATTGTGGACCTGGCACAGGACTGGGCAGCACTTCGTTCTGCTGCGCACAGGGTCACTGTGTGTAGGGAGTGACTGGATGGCACCTGACTACAACGGCGATCTCTCCTTCTGCTCTAGGCACCTGGCGACTCCTTTCATTAACTTCTTTACTCCCGCCCCTAAACGGCTGAATTTTGCTAGAGACTCTCTCTCTCTCTCACACGGCTCTCATTATAAATCCTTGCCTTTTAAATCTACTCTCGTCTCCCTCCCACTGCTCCTCCTCCATAAAGTGGCATCAGTAGGGTTGGTGTCACCCAAGGCAGTAACTCCTGGTGTCACTGCCCCACGTTAATTATTAATATTGTAGCTGACAGACCACAAAATATGACAAAATCAGCAGCTATAATTACATTGGTGCTGAATCTACCAGCCACTCCTTGGGATCCCTATGAGGCAGCTCTACTTTGCATTGTAAGGTTACTAGGAGTTGACTTGATGGCAAGAGGTGTGTATATTCACACACACACACACACACACACAGTGCACACAGAAGCCCTGGAGGCTCTGTGGCTAAAGTGGGGCTCCTCATCACTGTGGCCATTTGAACCCACCAGTTGCTCGTTCTGCACAAGAAAGACATGGTAGTCTGTTTCTGGAAAGATTCACAGCCTTGGAAATCCTGTGGGGCAGTTCTGCTCTGTCCTGTAGGGTCACTAAGAGTGAGAACCAACTCCATGGCGGTGGGTTTTGTTCTGGATTATGTAATGTATATACACGGTGATGTGGAAACCCTGGCTGGCATAGCTCTAATTTTTGGTTTATTCAAATACTTTTTGTCAGTTTTGTTTTTGTTGTTACGAGGTGCTGTCGAGTTGGCTCTGACTCTTAGCGACCCTGTGCACAACAGAATGAAACCCTGCCCAGTCCTGCACCACGTCCACAACTGTTTTTACGCTTAAGCCCATTGTCGTGGCCACTGTGTCAATCCATCTCACTGAGGGTCTTCCTCTTTTTCTTCCTCTTTTTCGCTGACCCCCACTCATGATGTCCTTCTTCAGGGACCGATCCTTCGTGACAACATGTGCAAAGTTTTTAAGACCTAGTCTTGTCATCTTTGCTTACAAGGAGCACTCTGGTTGTCCTTCTTCCAGAACAGATCTGTTTGTTCTTTTGGCAGCCCATAGGACATTCGACATTCTTCTCCAACACAATTCAAAGGCATCCATTCTTCTGTCTTCTTTGCTCAGTTTATCACTTTTATTATTATTATTACTTTTATCACTTCTGGCTTTACTCCCACCCCGGGCTGCCCGAGTGTCCAGGTCAATGGAAAAGAGCAGGTAGAGCAGTCCCAGTGGGAGTGCCTGGATTGGTGCAAATTCAGGTCAGTGCACACATGATATGTGGAAAGTCTTCCTTTTTCTCCTCCATAGTTTTCTCCATGTAGTGATCTGACTAGTTAAATAGGTAAGATAATGTCGAATTATAGCTACAAGATTTATAATACATTATAATGCTGACCAAGGGAAGCAAGAGAAGCAAATTATTTAATATCTCAGCATAGTAAATCTTAATAAAAGTACAACTCCCAATGTCTGTTATCCACAATTATGAAATACAAAAGCTCTTTGTGAATGAATTGGAAGCTATGAGTGAGATTAATAGTTTTTATCCATTCCATGTAATGTTCTATGAAGAAGTATGAGAGATTATTAACGGTTTTTATCCATTCCACGTAAATTTCTACGAGGAAGCACTCAATTACAGTTGTTACTCCAGACACGCCTCTGGTAGGAGTCACAACAGCAAGAAGTTACTGCAGGGTGAGGAGCTCTCGTGGGAGGTGAAAGAGGGGAGGAAGTAGGGTCAGACGGACACGGCTTCAGGGCCCTCCAGAGCCAACACCTACAAACGGGGAGGAGGAGGAGCGGGTTGGGTAGGGAAGCCTTAGACTCCTGCTGCAGATCTGATGTCTGGGATAGCCCGAAGGAGAGTTCTGCAACAAAAACTGCCTGATGGGCAGAACTGACCAGGTCCTAGTTTCCTGTTGTGCCCAGCCACAGGCTGCGGATGCCCAGGAAGATGCAAGTCTTGTTGTGAAAGCTGAGGCTGATCTTAAAGGTGCTATAGCTGGAGCTTGGAGGCTTATTTGGGTCATTTTTTGTATGTGTATGGTGTGAGGTAAGAGTCTAGTTCTTTTTTAATCCAATTGTCTCAGCACCATCTGTTGAAAACAGTATCCTGCTTCCCTGAATTTCCTTGAGACCTTTGTAGAAAACCAGTTGGCCATAAAGATGAACATTTCACTCTGGGATTCTCTGTTCTGTGTCACTGACATCCTTGTTTACTCTCCTGCCAATAACACTTCTTGATTCCTGTAGCTTCACAGCAAGCATTAAAATCAGGTAGTGTTAAAATCTAGCACTGTTTGTTCTACTGGAGATTCTTGGCATTTTCACATCAATTTGAACATCAGAGATTTGAATTCAACAAAAATGACAGGATTTTGATAGGATTTCACTGAATTTTATGGATCATTTGACAACTGCCATTTTATGATACTTAGCCTTCTAATCCATGAACCTGGTATGGATTTGGATCTTTAATTCAGCAACATTTTACAGGTTTCAGAGTGTAGGTTTTATACTTTGCAGGTTAAATTTATTGCTAAATGTTTTATTATTTTATACTACTATAAATGGAATTGTATTTATATTTCATTTTTGGTGTTTACAGACAGTATACAGAAATCTGATTTGAGTTTTGTACATTGATTTCATATGCTATAACATTATCCTTCTAGTGGTTTCTCTTCATTCTTTTTGGATTGCTTATTACTGCCTACATACAGAATCCCATAGTCTGAGACAAGTTTTACTTTTTCCTGTCTGGCATTCCGGCCTTGTTCTTGTCTTGCTTTAGTTGCTTGACTGTCCAGTGGGGCGACACACGGCTGTTACTGTTAGGTGCCACCCTGTAGGCTCGGACTCCTAGTGACCTCACCTACGACAGAATGAAATGCTGTCCACTCCTGTGCCACCTTCATGACTGTTGGTATATTTGAGTCCCTTGTGGCCTTGTCATCACTGTGGGATCAGCCCATCCTTGTTTTCACTCTGCATCACCAACCACAATGTCTCTCCTGGTGACTCCATTTTTCCTGATGCCGCATCCAAAATTAGTGTGCAGAAGTCTTGTCATCTTTGCTTCTAAGGCCATGTAACTTTTCAAATAAAAAAGAAATCACAATTCTGAGACAATTTTAGGCATCAGCGTCCTGGATAAAGGACTGTAAAGGCCTCAATGAAGTACTACATATAAAATGTTTACTACAGTACCCGGCAGTGATTGTCAGGGTTGTGTGTCAACTTGGCTAGACCATGACCCTCAGTGTTACATGGGACCACCCCCACGACGGGTTCTGGCCTGCTCCAGATCCTGCAGCCACCTCTTGTTCCCTGAACTCCGGCTATCTGCCCATGTTGGGATTTGTTGATCTTCACAGACCGTGAACAAAAGCCCTGCTCTCCAACCTGCTGATGTTGGGGTGTGCTAGCCCCTGCAGCTATGTGAATCAGGAAAAGCCTCTATCCTGTTCCATGGGCTTGGGACATTCTGGCCTCCATAAAAGCATGAGCTGTTTCTGTGATATTAATCCTTCTTTCTCTTTACATATTCATACACTTTACTGGTTATGCTTCTCTACGGAATCCAGCTTAAGACACTAGCACAAGAAGTCCTCACCCTGTTAGCTTTTAGAAAGAGAACCTTGCTCGTCAATGAGCTGGCTAGCAACAGGAGTCAGGACTTCATGCTGAGGAGCCAGGTCAGACAGAAGGCAGAGGTGGCATTCTGGGATCAACGCGGTGGACAGAAGTGCAGTCCTTTGTGGGCCACTCCCAGTACAGAAAACGCCAAACTTGTTGCCATCAGTTTTGACTCACAGCCATCCCATGGGACATAACAAACTGCCCAGGGGATTCCCAAGGACTGGCTGGTGGATTTAAACTGCTGACTTTTCCGTTAGCAACCAAACTCTCAGCCACTGTGTCACTAGGGTGTCCCCAGTATAAGTCAGTACAATCTTTGTGACCTTTCTTGGGAATGTTTGGTGTAGAGTTCTGCCAAAGCCCCTGAGTTTCAATGGAGCCCAGAATGCTCAAGGGTAATAAATAGGGTTTTATTGTGAAAGGAAATGGACTGAGGCCTGCTGAACTGTACTGACAGGCAATTGATGTTTAAGGACAAATACCATGAGAGGACAACTTGGGATATACACTTATTTTTCTTTTTTTTTAAAACAAGAGAAAATTTCTCCTTATTTCCAGTTGTGCTGCTACCTCTTTTCTCCAAGTTTTATTCTAGAAGCTGGTCTGTTATACCATTTTGTTTGTTGAGGGAGTTACATTTATTTGAGGGAGAAATAGTAGACGAGCTATGTATGTACATGACACGATAAAATCTTCATGGGATTTAACATACTTAGGCTTTAAGGTGTCTCTGGTTTGAAGGTGACCAACCAAGCAGAGTGTCCACAATTCTTCTTCATCTTGGCAGCAAATGCAGGCTTGCAGGTCAGCCTGGTGAATACGGTTAATTAACACTGTACAGAACCACACCTCCCTTCATTAACTATTTTGAGAAAAATCTCAGATATGTAGAAAGTGACATTAAGAGTTGATCAATGTCCTTCTTATCTAGCACTTAATAAGTTAGTAAAGATTTTAACATATAGACCAAGAAACAGCAGATTCTTTGTTCTCAATAACAAAATCATTTAAATTAACTTTAACTCTTTATTTAGTAGTATGTTGCTTTCATGACAAAGTTCTGTGCCCCTCTAGTTACAATCATTGCTAAGATACAAAGGACTCACATTTTATCAAAAAGGCCCAAACTCGGCACACACAAGGCAAACACATGATGATGTGAAAGTGTATGTCAGCTCCTCCTTGTCACAGCTGTTTCTAAGGTGAATGTCCAAAGACAACTTTGCAGGCTGTCTGCAGCCACCAGGTGTTAAGTGAGAGCTCGTCACTGCAGTAATAAGTAGTTCTCAGAGGGACAGACCTTGTGTTGAGTGATTGAATCTAGAAGAAAAGGAAAGCAGCTTAGGATTTACAACTGTCAGTCACATAAAAAATCATCATCTGTTAAAAGACACAGAAAGTCACATGTAAAAACCTTAACTGCTGTAGAGCAGCACCACAGTCATACAGCTCAAGTGGCTGTTTAAGAAAAATTAATCACAGTAAAATAATACCAAAAATTTAGCAACGTTTAAAGGGCTCAACAGCCAGAGTCTAACAGACACAGCACACAGGAAACACTCCTTTCATTCCAGAAAATTGTACTGGACAGGGCAGAAAGTCTGCCAGCCCACCATGCAGAAGTGACCTCCCATCTCAGTAAGTGAGCTCACACGCTCTGGGTCACAAGGCTACAAAGAGGGGCCCTGGTGGCACAAACAGTCAGGCACTCGGCTGCCACCCCAAGGCCAGCGGTCTGACCTACCTGGTGATTCTCCAGGACAAAGAATTGGGGAGCGGCCTCTACAAAGATCGCAGCTGAGGGAACCAACCCAACAGAGCAGTTCTTCTGACACGCACAATCACCGTGAGCTGGCACGGACCCGACGGCACCCGAGAACAACGCCACCACAAAGCAGCACACGAAGTCTGCCAGTTAAGTTCCCAGACCCATCCGAGGAAAAGTGTTGCACCCTCACTGCTGAACATCACTGTGGTCACCTTCCAAGTGCCTCCCCTTGGGAAGCTATGTACCGATACCAGCACCTAGTCCACCATTCAAATCAGCTTTGGAACTCTTTTTCTGGAATGGCCATCAGAGCTGTTATCACGTTACCCTTGATGTCCTGAATGTCACCCAGATGTCTTCCTTTCAATACTTCCTTTATCTTCAGGTAAAGAAAAAAGTCTGCCACTGAGGGCCAGATCAGGTGAGGGGAGAGGGTGTTCCCATACTGGCTAAAAACTCACACACAGACAACTACGCAATTAAGTTCGTGAACTTGTCACCATGCCACTGTGTGCAATGGCTGTTCCAGAAAGAATTCCAAAATTGCTTTGAAAGGTGGACTAGGTGCTGGCATCGGTGCATAGCTTCCCAAGGGGAGTGCTTCACAGGTGACCATAGTGAAAATCAGCAATGAGGTGCATAGCACTTAGAACAATTAAGTTTGTGGACTTCATTGTCTGAACTTGTATAAATTATAAATAAATGTCAGTCAGGACAACCAACCATGAATTCTGGGCCACATCATTCCACCCACCTAGCTAAGTCTTCTATTGGGAGTTAATAAGTGGTTCCTCCCTCATTTACATAAACTCATCAGCCCCTCCAGTCCCTGGCTACTCTCTGGAGTTGCTGTTGCCAGCAGGAGCCCATGCAGATAGTTCTTCAAAGAACATAACGCTCAGGGTAGAAGGGTAGATCTTTTTTGTTTTTTCTACTAACTAGTTAAACTAAATTACTATTTGGTTTTCAGGGGATGGTTTTGGTTTAAGGATTAAAGGTTACATCAGGGCAACAGTTTCAGAGGTTTGTCTACCATCCATGGCTCCAGAAAGTCTAAAATCCATGAAAATTGGAAATTCGGTTCTGCATTTTCTCTCTTTTGATCAGGATTCTTCTATAGAACCTGTGATCAAAATGTTCAGCAACAGCAGCCAGGCACCACTGTTCTGGTCTCATGGAAAAAAGGGGCTACTGCTCGTGGAGTCCATCAGTCACACGCCCCATATCTTCCTCCTGTCCCTGACTTCCTTTTCTGTCGCTCCAGATGAAGAGAGACCAACTGTGGTGCCTTGATGGCTGCTGGCAAGCTTTTAGGGCTCAGGTATTACACAGCGCCCTAGGAGGCAGAACAGAAGCACTAAACACGGTATTCGGCCAATTCATCGAGGTGACTCTGAAACCATGACCCTAAGCCCCCGAACCAAGGAACCCAATCCTGTGAGGAGTTTGGCTGTACGCAAGCAGCCTCAGCAGCCTTCCTATTATCCAACTTTTGACAGTCCTCCTCTACACAGGTACACAACTCATTCTACACAGGTACACAGCTCACTGACGTCAGCTCACAAACCCAGCCTTCACCAACGAGATTCTCCCACCATCATTAGCACCGCTTTCCTCCTCCTCCCTGTACTTGGTGACCACTATTACACTTCAGCCTCTGTATGTTTGCCTTTTTTTTTGTCTTTTTCTGTAAGTGAGTGTTTTAGTCAGCTAGGGCTGCTCTAACAGACATACCACAGAGTGGATGGCTTTAACAAGGAAAGATTTATTCTTACACAGTCTGGTAGGTTGCAAGTCCATATTCAGGGTGTCCGCTCCAGGGGAAGACTTTCCCCTTGTCGGCTCTGGAGGAAAGTCCGGTATTGCATCAGTCTTTGTCCAGGGAGCATCCTGACGCAAGAAGCTCTGGTCTGAAGGACGCGTTCTGCTCCCGGTGCTGCTTGCTTGATGGTAGCGAGGTTCTCAAATTGTCCTTTGTCTCTTTTTCCTTTTATTCCTTGCAAGCTAAAAGCATTAAGGGTGGGGCAATCCATACTCCAGGGAAACTCCCCCTACAGCAGGAATTTACAGCCCCACCCTAATCCTTTAACACACAGGTTAGCAAAACCACACAATGGAGGACAGTCCCAAGATACTGGGAACCATACCCCAGCCACATGGCTGCACACATTTTTGGGGGGACACAATTCCAACCATGACAGTGAGGTCACAAAATATTTTTCCTTCTGTGACTGGCTTATTTCACTCACCCTAAACGTCTTCACGTTCCATCCACAGTGTAGCACGCATCAGGACTTCTGCTGTGCTGGCTGAGCAGCGTCCCGCTGGACATACGCAGCCCGCTTGGTCGACCCCTCATCTGTTGATGGGCTTTTATGCTGTTTCCTCTTTACAGCCAGTGGAAACCAGGCTGCCATCAACACTGGCTTACAAGTCTTTTTTTGAGTCCCTGCCTTTGAGTTTTGGGTAAGTACCTAGGAGTGGACCCGCTGTGTCCTATGTGTCACATGGCCATGGCTGCTGACCCAAACGTCAGCAGTCAGAACCCACCAGGTGCTCCTTGGAAACTTTACGGAGCAGTTCTACTCTGTCCTTTAGGGCCTCTATGAGTCAGAAGTGACTTGACAGCGATGTGTTTGTTGTTTTGGTTTTTATGGTAGTTGTATTTTCAGTTTTTTGGAGAACTGCTGCACTGTCTCCCACAGTGGCCGCCCTGTTTTGCCGACGGACCCAAGTTTTCAATTTCTGTCAGGTTCTGTTTATTTCTTTTGCCTTTTGCTGCTTGTGCTTCTGCTACTGTATTAGACGATCCATTTTGAAAGCTAGGCCTGACCGTGTTGCCCCCGTTCTAGAATTTTGTGGTTTTAGTTTGCACATTTAGGTCCTTAATCCATTTTGAATTATATGTACAGTGTGAAGCATGGATCTTGTTTTTCTGCCTTTGGAAACCCAACTGTCCTAGGACCAGTTATGGAAGAGACTCTTCTTTCCCTACAGAATGGACTTCACATCCTTGTCAGAAACAAGTCGATTACAGACGCACGGTGCCTTCTTTGTGCTGCCTCAGATCACCAAACACAAACAGCACAGCTGACATCCAGAGTGGCGTGAGTGTGGGGAAACAGGAACACTCATGTCGTGTTGGCGAGAGTAGGGACAGGTAAAGCCTGTGGACACTTATAGAAACACTCAAATGCCCAGCATTACTTTGTAATAATTACAGCCCAAGACAATGTTTTAAATTCAGATAATTCCAATTTGAACAAACACATACATGTGCGTGTGCACAGACATGTGTGCCTGTTTACACACATACACTCACAAATAGAGTGTATAATAGCAGAAAAAGAAAAAAATAACCCCTAACCTCCCAAAATAAGGAGTATGTAAATAAGTTATAGTACCTTACATGGTTAAAAAAACATGAAATAGATGTATACATTTAAAGTGGAAAAGTCTTTTAGAAATAGTTAAACAAAAATTCTTAAAACAATGTCTTCTTCTCCTCTTATGAGACACACACTCCTATTTTAAGGAAGGGTCTAAGGTTGGGTCTGAAATAAAGGACTTTAAAATTTTATTTGGTGTACTTCTCTACTGCTTGAATTCCTTTGACCACAAAAAATCAAGGATCGTTTTTGTTTTTTTCTTGGAAGATGAGTATACTTTTTAAATTTAAAAGGCTAAAATAACCCTAAACTCCGGTCTACAGACTGCTTCTCACAGCCTGCCTGGTCTACTTACTCCCCTGGGTGCATACTGCCTGAGATGCTGACCCAAGGACTTCTGAGGAACTGCAGTGCGGTACGTACAATGCGGTACGTACAACCCATGTGCAGTGAGCCAAGTGGGGAGTTAGTACGAAGACACAGTTCACCACCAAACAACGGCGGAGTGCCAGGACCAATGGGTCCAGGGTTCCCTTTATGGCTCCAAATTCCCTGCTGTAAACACACATGTGAAAAACGATTTCTATCCCCACTCATCTGGCATCTAAAGATAACCACATCCAGAAACCGCAATGTCACATCACATGAATAATCCTCAAACACCCAATAAAATGTGACCATAGGCCAGATGTTACAGAAATGTCAGTCCTTGTCAACGCAAAGAGACACAAACAGTAAACCAAATGACTCATGAATAGCTCTCATGAAATTTAAAGTTAATAAAGAGGTAGTTTTGGGGGGAGGGATGGAGGCAGCTGTTATTTTAGACATCATTTAGCAAATCTTGCCACACATTTATGTAAGAGTTTACGCTCACTAGCCACCCTTCTGTGTGCTCTCACACCCTTTGGTTAAGATAACCAGTCAACAGGCTGACAACATTCATTTTTTATGGTATGGTGGGCAAGATGTTTATTTAACTAAAATTGCAATTGTTAACAGTCAGATGTGGCTAACGATAGGGTGCGCAGAGTGTTCAGAACACTCAGGGTCCTACTGTCAGTTTTAGCTTATCAAAACAAGGTTAAGAATTTTAGTGCTGGAAGAAACATCACTAACCGTCTAGTCAGATTTCATTCAGTTAAGGAATCGCCTCTACTACAATGTAGAAGCAGGGTTGCACAGAACTGAGTTGGTGAAGATCTAACTCTTTGAAGCCAGGGGCTGTGCCTCTATCCTTTGAAAATCCAGATGCCACAGTTGCACACTCTGAGGCCCCAGAGGCGAGGGCCCTACCCTTGGATACTGAGGCAGCTCGGCTTCCTGCTATGTTGGCCTCTTGGGTCCTTGGGTCTGACCACCTGAGTCTGCCATGCTGGGACATGTACTTTAAAGCTCTTTTAGCTCCACTGCTAAGTCCCTGGAGGCACCCAACTCTGCCAGGAAGCCTCTCACTCCACAGGTTGGCTCCATTGCTGTCTCATGCTAGTCTCCTGGCTCTGCTGCTGCTCCCATTTCTTGCTGTCTGGGCTGACTCCAGTGTAACGGTTCTCTTCATCTCCTTCTGAGTCCTCATCAGAATTGTCTTTGATGTTCATAATTCCAAGTTTCTTCAAGGCAATTTGGATTTTACTTTGAGACACTGTAACTCTTCCAGCCTCTGTCCATTCACAGTTTGTAAACTCCTTCCACATTTTCTATACCTGTTACAACAGCACCTCAACTCCTGGCACCAAATATCTTAAACTGGCTTTTCTAAAGAAGTGAAACCAGTAAAGTATATAAATACATGTAGGTAGCGAGAGATATGGAAATCCTGATGGTGTAGGGGTTAAGTGCTATGTCTGCTAACCAAAAGGTCAGTGGTTCAAATCCGCCATGCATTCCTTGGAAACTCTATGGGGCAGTTATACTCTGCCCTGTAGGGTCACTGTGAGTTGGAATTGACTAGACAGCACTGGGATCCTTTTTCTTTGGTTTCGAGAGAGATTTATATCATGGAAACAGCTCATATGATTGAAGAAGCTGGAATGCTCCAAGTCTGTGGATCATGATAGTGGCTTCTCCTGATTCATATAGCTCGGGGCAAACCCAAGATGGGCAAGTCAGACAGCAGGGCTCTTGCTCATGGGCGGTGAAGACTGACATATCCCAATACTGGCAGGCAAGATGGCAGGTAAACTGCCAGGCCAGTCCTCAAGAACTGGAGGTCAGATGCACAGGTGCCTGCTGCAGAATCCACAGCAAGTAAAAATAATAAGGCTTGCCAGAGAGTCCACTCATGTTTGATGCAGGCCACACTCCCACGGTAATTTCCCTTTAACTGATAAGCTGTTCACAGTAGATCTCCTCATGGGGTGATCATACTGTATCAGATCTTATCACGGAAGTGATCACAACATCATACAACTGCCAAATGAGGTGACTGCCAAACCACTGAGAATCAAGGCAACACACAACCTTAACCATCACAGGTAATGGGGGCCATATTTTTGTTTACGTGTTCAGTTTCTTTAGTGGCTTAAATAGTTTAGATTCTCTATTTTTGAATCAATTTTGTTAACATTTTTTATTATTCATCTTACCCATTTTCAAATTCATTGTATAAAACTGCTTATCATGTTCTCTTATGATTTTTTAAACATACTGACATGAGTCGGAACTGACTCGACGGCACTTGGCTTGGCTACTGTGTTTTCATTCTCAGTGCTATTCACTAGACCCACTCCTGTTCCTGTCATTGCTGGTAGGATTTCGACTATTTGTACATTTTTTTTCATCCAAAGAACTTACCTTTTACTGTTGTTGAGGCTCTCTTTTCTTCATTTTTTCAATATTGCTAATAATTGCTATTGTATTTACTATTTCTTTCCTCATATAGTCCTTTGGATTGTTTTATTACTAGATATTCATTCATCTTTAAGCATCAAAGCTTAAGAAAAACTGATTAAAAAATAATTTAATCCAACTACTTCCTCTCCTCCAGCAAATGGGGACATTTATTGTTATTTTCCTTCAGAGGTGGGACATCTCACAGCAGTGCAGCCTGTGGGACATCCGTTTCTGTGCCGCGTGGCTCTAGAGCTGCTGAGGGCGGTGGCTGCACAAGTAAAAGGAAATGCCACTCACTGAGTCTAACAGGAGACCTCACTGTTTACAAAGGAGGGCTCTGAACTGAGAAGCAGGTGAAGAGGCTGATATTCTGTAATTTCTCATGCGACGCTAGCCAAGAAATTTAGATTTCAATAGATGTTCTTAGAATTCTATAGTGATCTTTTAACTCTATAATTTTAGGCTCTAGGTGTTTAACATTAACTGCCTGATATGTAATGCAAACAAAATAACTAGACTTTCAACAAATTCCAAGGGTAAAAGAAAACCTCTGTTTTAAAACTATAACCCAAAGTATTAACATAATAGATCAATATGCATTAACAGTAGATCAATGAGCAATGGCAGCCTAAAACTAATGGAAACATCTAATTCCTGGATTGAACTTTGAAGTGTTTTTTTTTAAATATTAATGAACCCCCAGACAAACGAAGACACAGGGCAACTGCTGACACTTGAACACTCACTGTGAGCAAAGCATTTGCAGAGGCTTTGTCAACTGACACAATAAAAGGGTCCTGAAAACATCAATCTGTTACCACCAACATGCCCATCACTGGCATACAAGTGGCAAGTTTGATTTCTCAAACCACACACAACATTTCTACATGTTGCTGCACTCACATTATTTCCCATTCTGAGCTCAGTATGCAGCTGATTGTTGCACTTTGTTTACATATGTGTATCACATACACATACAGACATGTACACAGAGATATAGACATATGAACAAAGATACATACATGTGTATATATAGTATGCCCTTATTATCTAGTGCTGCCATAACAGAAACACCACAAGACAATGGCTTTAAGAAACAGAAATTTACTTTCTCCTAGCTTTGGAGGAAGGTCCCTGTCTCTTCAGTCCTTATTCCTTGGAGATCTGCATGTATCCTGACATCTATTTTACTCCATCTATGCTTTGCTCACTTGCTAAACCTCTTTTACATCACAAAAGTGAAGGACTTGAGATACACCCATACTGACCCAGTCTCATTAATATAAAAAAATAAATCCTATTCCCAAATTGGATTACAAGCACAGGCATGGAGGTTGGGATTGTCAACACATACAGTTGGGAGACACAGTTCAATCCATAAAATTCCACCCTTTGTACCCCCCAAATTCATGCTCTTCCCATATTCCAAACACACATATCCCATCATATCACCCCAAAAGTCTTAAATCAACTCCAAGCTCAGAATCTCATTTTCTGAATCATCTAAATGAAATATAGGTAAGAATTTAGGTGTATCCACCTTGTGGCAAAATTCCTCTACATCTGTGATCCTATGAAATCTAGAATATAAGTTTTGTGCTTTTAAAGAACAATGGCAGAACAGGCACAAGACAGACATTTCCACATGACTGGGAGAAATTGGAGGGAAAGAAGGGATAAAAGTACCAAGCAAGTTCAAAATCCAGCAGAAGAGTTTAGATTAGCTCTTAAGGCTTAAAAACAATCCTCTCTTCTCTGAATCTTTCTAGGCAATGGCCTCACCTTCCAGGCTATGGGAGTTGGCTAAGCTTTCTGGATACTGGGTGGAGACCTCACAGTCCTGGGCTTCAGCTTGCCCTCCAGGCCCACTGGGATGGCGACTCCACTGCGGGCTGTGGCTTCATCTTCCCTGTACACCTTGATGGCAGCCCTACACTCTGGAATTGTTAGGGAAGAGAAGATTCTTTGAAACCTACGAGGCTGTGGTCCCACCCTGTGAGACCCAGGAAACTGAGGCCCTGCCCTTTGAAGCTGAGAAGGCCCTGCTTCCAGCTTGACTTCCAATAGTTCTGATCTCTGAGCTATTCTAGGGATGGTCCTACCTTAGAGGACAACAGATGTGGCTCCTTTGGCAGGTTTTCTGCCTGTAGAATTGTAAGACCTGCATATTGTTCTTCCCTTTCATTCTGTCTTTGTCCTCTTCAGTCTAACCTGACATGTTGTCTGCTATGGTAGTTGGTGAGATCTATCAGTCACAGGCTTAACCCCTTCAACAAAAGATTGTATAGCCACAACACTGGTGAATATTCTAAGACACATGCCCTTAGTTTGTACAACAGAATGTTCCAAATCTTGAAGTTTTGTTTCCATTTTGCACAGTTCATTTTTAAGTCCATCTCTGTCCTCTCATGTTTTATTACAGTGAGGAGAAAATATGCGGCCCCTTTAAGATCTCACTTAGAAATCTGCTCAGCCAGACATCCAGCTTTATCTCTTGCAAGTTCCGCCTTCCACCAGACATATGAGTATTCAGACCAGTTCTTTGCCCATCCATAAAAAGCAAAAGCATTTGTACATTTTGTTTTGTAGTGACGCTTGAAGGATGTCTTTCTGGTGGCAAGGTGTGGAGACGGGCATATTATTTTCCAGTGTTCCTGCTTGGCCCTCATAGGCTTAAAAAACTAAAAACCAAACTTGCATCTCTGATAAAATTCACATAAAATCAACTGAGTTCTGTTTTCATACATTGAACAAAGGGCCAATTGTAAAGGATGCAAATGAGGTAGGTTAGGAAATTCCTAACATAACCCTCTAGGACTATTACCTGTCAAATGCAATTAAAGGGGAAACTCAGAAAGTCACTGCTTCTCCTAGGCTAATGCTAAAATACTATTCTAGGAACTAGGTGTTTTAAAAAAACAAAAAACAAAAAAAAACCCCAAACACAAGCAAACCTGTTACCATCAAGTCAATTTCAACTCCTGGCCCCACTCAGGACAACAGAGCAGAAGGGCCCACAAGGTTTCCAAAGGTGTGGATCCTACAAATGCAGACAGCCTCACTTCCTCCCATGGAGAGGTAGGTTAAGTCCAATCACCTGTCAGTTGGCAGGTGAGTACTTCATCATCATACCCATGTCAAAACACATGAGATGTTGAAATTATAAAACTCCATGAATTCTCATTTATTTCTATCTTTGTAGACTCAATCTGGTTGAAAAAACCTCAAAACAAAAATAATTCCTCATATCACATGTTTCAGTCAGCTAGCGACACTTTAACAGAAATAACCACAGAGTGGATGGCTTTAGCAAAGGAAGGTTTATTCTTACACAGTCCAGCAAGCTACAAGTGCAAATTCAGGATGTTTGCTCCAGGGAAAGGCTTTCCCTCTGTCGGCTCTGCAGGAAAGTCTGGTATTGCATCAGTCTTTGTCCAGGGAACGTTTTGGCACAGGAACTTCAGCTCTGAAGGACGCGCTCTTCTCCTGGTGCTGCTTTCTTGATGGTGTGAGGTTCCCAATTCTCTGCTTGCTTCCCTTTCCTTTTATTTCTTCTAGGATGAAAGGATTATGGGTGACGTGAGCCATACTCGAGGGAAACTCCCTTTACAGTGGAACAGGGAGGTGATCCTATGAAGGGATTTACAGTCCCACCCTAATCCTTTAACACACAGCACAGGAAAACCATAAAATGAAGGACAATCATAAAATATTGAGAATCATGGCCCAGCCACATAGCTACACACATTTTTTGGGGGGACGCAATTCAATCCATGACATCCTGCCCTTTGGCACCCCCAAAACCACATCTTCGAAACGTGTAACATTCATGCCATCATAGCAAAATCATGTCCATTCCATATGACAGAAGTCTTAAATCAATTCCAAGCCCAAAATTCAGAAACTCCTTCACATCTATGAATCCCAGAATACAAACTACCTGCTTCCAAAGGTACAATGGCAGAAAAGGCACAAGTCAGACATTCCATTACAGATGGGAGAAACTGCAGGGAAAGAAGGCATTAACAGGCAACAAGTGAGTCTGCAGAACACACTATATTAGCCCTCAAAGCTTTGAAAATAATCTCCCCTCTTCTGAGACATTCTACACAATGGCCCTGCCCTCTACACTCTAGGTCCTGGATACACTTTCTGGATTCTGAGTGGATACCCCTGGCCCTGTGCTACAACTCTGCCTAAAGAGGGCCACTTGCACAGTAACTCTGCCCCTTCGGCTTTAGGTGCACCCTAAACCCAAATGAGTGGCAATTCCACTCTGACAAAACACAGGACGCCATAGTGCCACCCTTTCAAACTCCTGAGATCATGGCCATACCTTTTGAGACTCAGGCAGCTCAGCTTCTCACGCTCTTTGTCTCTTCAGCTTCTGCTTCCTATGGCCACATGGCCAGGGCCTCAGGCCCACATCTACCCTGCTGGGGCAAGCGTTCCAAAGCTCTGTAGCTCTACTGATTCAAGAGCCTGGAGGCTTACTACTCTTGCTAGAAAGCTTCCTGCATGAAGGCACTCAGTTCTCTTTCCATGTGGGTCAGCAAGGCTAGCGCTCCATCGATTCAAGTGCCTGGAGGCACCCTGCTCCACCAGGAAAACTCTGTGCACCACCACTCAGCACTCTTGTTCCATGGGTCAGCTCCAGGGTTGCCTCTGGTTCTGCTGCCACCGCCGCCGCCAGTCCTCTGCTGCTTGTTTCTCACCATCTGCACTTTCTTGGGTTCCTTCTGAAACTTCTATCCATTCAGTTTCAAAATGGCTTCTACATTTTAGGTATTTGTTAGAGCAGCAAGCTACTCCTGGCATAGGGTGTTGGTGGGTTCAGGCCACTGACTTGTCAGTTGGCAGGTGGGTACTTCATCATCGCACCCATGTCAAAACACCTGTGATGTCGAAATTATAAAACTCCATGAATTTTCATTTATTTCTATCTTTGTAGACTCAATCTGGTCGAGAAAATCTCAAAACAAAAATAATTCTTCATATCATCTGAAAATGTATCCTAAAATTTTCCAATGACTTACAAATGATTGCTGAGCGACTGTTTTGTATGAATGCCATGTCAGGATAAAGTTAGCAGCCTTCTGAAAGAGAAAGGTGGGCCTCAGGCAGCACGTAACACCCTCTGGGCTGGCAGTCAAGGGATGCTATCTCACTTCTCTCTGGGCCACTGTCACGATCCTTGGCAAACCGCCTCCTCATCAGTGCAGTGAGCTGACCTTAACAGCCCTCACCTGTTGACTTATCTATGAAGCTCTAAGGTCTGCGGCCTCATGAAGGGCCTCAGCTTAACCAGGTGCTTTGCTTCAGAGCACTGCCGTCTGCTGGGCACCAGGGTCAGCTGCCTGCAGGGGCAGCACCGCTCTGTGACGGCCGGGCAGAGGCCCCGCGCTGCAGTGCTTCTTCCTGGGAACGCCTGCACAGGGAAGCATTCAAGTCAAACGCCTGATACGAGTCATAAGGAAACCACGCGGAGGCGAAATGTTTTTTCTCTTCCTTGGCAACTTTGCTGAGAGTATCACATTATGTTCCCATAAGAGCATAAAATGTTATGTCTTATCACCCAAACACAGGCCAGACAATACAAGGACACCTGGGGCTGGAGCTGTGTCTTCTGAGAAAGGCCAGACCACCCTTAAATGATGACACCAATAGGAGACAAAAGAGTGAACAGCAACATCTGCACGACAGAGTGGTGGACCTCACAGCCACCCAGCACGGGCTCTGAGTGCCCTCCCAGCGCCCTCTGACCGCAGAGCGGCTCCGCCTCACGGCCTGTCAGTGGAGAAAAGCAGACGGCAGGAGAGTACTGGGACTGGGTAAAGGCACCATCTTCCCAGCGCTGGGAATTTGATTTCTGCTTTCCTGTTTGTTTCCACTCACGGTCAGAAAGTGCTGCCTCTGTCACCACCCCCATTTCTCCTTCTGCTTATATGACTCATCCGGGCGCCTGGCCTCAGTGTTGTGCTGTTTCAGGGAAAAGAGGCTCTAGGGAGCCAGCAGGGAACAGGATCGTGACCGCTCAGATACCCTGCATCGCCAGGCGACTCGGCACAGAGGAAGTTCTCCAAGGAGCAGAGGAGGGAGCCCCGCGTGCTGATTTCACAAAAACTCCCTCCTATCCTGAGGCAGTAACCCTGGCAGCTGGGACTCAAGCTGGCCGAGTGCTCACGGGTCCCCCACTCAGTGTCTTTCCTGAAGAGAGAGATCGAGGTCAGAGAAAGTCTTGTAAACAGCCCAGTCATTAGAAAGCTTTATGTGCACAGGTGCTAAGTCAGTGTTTCCAGGTACAGGTGTCATCTGACGGGGTCCAGGGCCAGGAGGTCGGAGGTGGTGGGCAAAGAGCTTTGTCACGGACCCTTCCTCGGCTACCAGTACAGGAACGCCTCGGAGGTTGCTGAGGGCGAGCACTCTTCTGACTGTCCACCCCACTGGCCCAATAGAGCCCCTGTGGTGCAGTGCTCAGCTGCTAACTCCAAGGTCAGCAGTTCAAGTCTACCCACTGCCCTGCAGCAGAAGGAGCGCCCATCAGCTTCTGGGAAGACTCGCAGCCTTGGAAACCCCGTGGGGCAGCGCTTCTCTGTCCCAGAGGGTCACTGAGAATCAGAGCCAACTCCACAGCAGTGCTGGGTATTTTTTTTTTGTTTTTTCATTTTGTCGCTTTGTTATATCTACAAAAGTGAAGATTGGAAAAAAAAGATACCTGCAATCTTTACTTTTGATGGTCAACTTTAAATCTGAAAATAGATGCAACAAGTTGATCAAGTACTAGGCACCATACCACCAAATTTCACAACAGCTGATATTTGTGTTACAATAAATTTAATTTATGCATTTTAGCTAATGTTTTTCATAACTTATTACAAGACAGCTTTTTTTCCCTTTGAAATCAGTGGTTCAGAATGGCCTGAGAGATTCCGATTTTAATTTCACCACCTTTAGAGAGCAAAATATTCCCTAGGAAAATGTCTATAAAGGAAGACAACAGGAAGAGAACAATCTCCCGAAGGCCGAACTCCGGATGGTCACCATGTCAGAACACCTGTTTTGTAGTCGGACACTGTCACTCACAACGGCACTCTTCAGCACCGATGGTCAGACCAGCTGCAGTGGGTGACTCCTACTTGCAGTGGCCTCCTGGGTGCAGAGCGGAACTCTGCCCACAGGCGCCGATGGCTGGTCTTCCAGAAGCAGGTCACCCGGCGTCTCTCCGGAGGCACCTCTGGAGGGCTGGGCTTCTGACCTTTGGCTCAGCAGCTGACCAGGTTAAGGGTGAGGTTAGAAGAGGAGATTGTTAGCCTGCTTTACAAGTGACACAGAGAAGTTCCAGAGACGACCAGGGACTTGCCTCCTGCCAGAGACTGAGGACAGCGGCAGGGCCCGTGAGCCAGGAAGTGCATGCTTTGGAGGCTACTTGTTGCAGGTGTGTGCATACACAGACAGACACAAAAATGAAAATTTCCTTTGTATATAGCTGGAGTTACTGTAATTTAGTTCAGAAAGAGAATATAATTCATATTTGAAAAATAAACTATCTCCCCTCCAAGTGAGAAAAGGCACTGCAGCCAGAAAAAGTCTTTGGTAAATGAATAGTTCACAGAACTTCACTGGGCTGACAGTCAAATGCTTCAGACACATGACATCTGGGTTCCGCCAAGGGCACAGATGGTCTCAGAAATGATACATCAGAGGCAGGACATGAGTTACACGAAGAGAAGCAGAAACGGGTCCACGAGTGCAGCCTTGAAATATCAAAAAATCCTGAAGGGCCCTGGACTTGTGCAGGCGAACATTCATTTCTGAAGAGTCTGACAGGGCTGAGCTGAGCGACATAATGGCCCAGGGGACTCAGTGGGCAGCTGAATTGCATGTGACCCACATGTGAAAACACAAGAGCAGCAGGAAAGGACCATTATAATTATCCTACCCGGAAATAATAAGCATGCAGGTTAAGAGTCCAGCCTTCAGCACACAGCAACACCCCCAAAGTTACAAAATCAGCTGTGGACATGGGCTGTGCTATCGACTGTGTGCCAAGTTCCGTGAGCCGGACGAGCTCTGCCGCAGAGCACAGCTCCGACCTGCAGTTTGGGTCGTTCTGATACACACGCTTGTCGACAAAACAGAACAGGCCCTCTGTTTCAGAACACAGAATGTTTTGAAGGTTATATTTTTGGCATTTAGAAAAGAGTAAACAGCCTCTTGGCCTTTGAACTGCAGCCAGAATCATATATTTTTTTTAAAATAGGTTTTCAGGGGAAAGATAAACTACTCAGTGTAAGACAGGAAAAAAAATATACAAATATACAAATATATTAAAGGATGACCATAAATCACTTAAAATCCATTCACTAAATACATGTAGTTGTACCTGAATATAACTTGGACAAACAGGGTTAGTTCACTGTCTGCTAAGGAATAATGTCCAGCAAAGGGTGAAAAATGCCCGAAGTTTGGGATTTAGAGACCAGGGGAAGCTCACAGCAAGGAGAACGAAAAAGGAATTCAGATGGGGAGAGAAAGTCTACCGCTGCAGAAGCCAGGTCCGAGATGCGGATGCTGGAGTAGCTCATTAAAGCCCGGTGGGGTAGAAGGCAAGCGTCATGGACTGCACGAGTCCCCCTAAAAATGTATGTACTGATCTGACTCAGCCCTGAGTCCCAGTATGGTGAGAGTCCCCCAGGTGTCATGAGTCCTCCCTCTGTGACGAGGGAGGGTAGACAGCAGTGGTGCTGGTGAGGCAGGACGGAAGCCGGCAGCTGTGGGACGTGAGGGACAGAGGTGAGCAGAGTCCGGAACCTCGTACCACCGAGAAAGCAGCACCGTGAGCAGAGCGAGTCCTTGGGTCTGGCGGGGACCGTGCCGGGGACTCAGCTCGCCAGACTGGCGTGATCTGCCCTGCTGAGTGGACTTGTAGCTCATGAACGGATCTGTGGCTTCCCAACTGTGACAAGAGAACGCCTCTTCGTGAAGCCACCCACTCACGGTAGGTGCTGTCTGAGCAGCCCTCGGTGACTGAAACAGCCGGTTTCCCTTCCCAGCGGAGACTCCACCACCAGACACGCACCTGGCCCCTCGGCGCCACCCTGCTCCGCGGTCCCAGCCCCCAGGCCTCAGGGCCGCCCCTGTTAACCGGCGACTTCCGGCAGCCTGCAGCCCCTCGCAGAGCAGGCACCGCACAAGAAGCCCACCCGTCGTCCCAACGCCAGCCGTCACCTCCCGGAAGTCAGAGGTTCTGTCAGGTCCCCTCTTCCTCTCCAGAGTCGAGGGCAGAGTCTGGCACAGACGCATGCCGATGAATGCCAAACCCGTAAACTGTTCACGGTAGCCTTACGTTCGGAAATAGAGGAGAGAAGGAACAAAGGGCTGAGAGCGCCTCTTACACTGAAGGCCATCCCTCTGAACACGTGAACAGCAGGTTACCGAGACAAGGCAGGGGCTGGCTGAGACCCCCGCGGGAGAACCAGAAGGGCAGTTAGGGACCCCGTGAAAGTCACGAGTGGAGAGGCATGTCGCCGTAGCGGGACATTTTGGCTGTTCTGGTAAGCTGGATTTTTCACATTAGCTAGTGAAGTAAGCCAAGCCAGATTGTCTTTCTGCTCACGAACTATGCACCTCAGCAGACAGCCCACAGCGCCAGTGTCTGGGCACATGGTAACCACGCAGCCCCGTTCAAGGGGTTCCTCGACAACAGACATCAAGTCAGAGGCCCCCCGCCTTCCGGAAGGGTGCGGCGGACACGGTGGCTCTGGCTCACGATGGCGGTATGCGTCACAGAAACCACTGCAGTGACGACCTAACGGTCACCACAGTCAGGGAGCGCCGTCTCCGACCATCTCCACTGGGGCTTCCCACCAAACCAACAAGCCCCCCAAAACTCACCCAGCGCCGCCTGGCCACCTCGGAGGCGCCGCCGCCCTGCGGGCCACAGGAGAACTGCCCCCGAGAGCCTCCAGGGGGCGCCCGCGGACCCCCCCCCCCCCCCGCCGCCCCCCGCGGTCCGCAGGGCAGCAGCTCCCCGCTGCGCCCCCCGGCGCCCCCAGCGAGCTTTCCGGCTTTGGATTCCTACCTAAGATCCATTTTTCTGACAAATACTGGACCGTGGCTCTCTTCTTTCCTCCGTACGGACCAATGATGAGGCTGGCCTGGCGTGGAACTCGGGTGGTCCGGCCTCCACACAGGGTGACCAGCTCGCACAGCTGGGCGCTCGGGGGGTTGCTGGCCGGAGAGATGAACATCACCGGCTGCCCGGAAAAGAGAGTCCCTCGGTAGGGCCCCGCTGACAAGTGGCACTCCAGTCTGCAGACCTACCGGGCAGAGACAGAACCGAGACTCAGAAAGGGGCTGGACCACCGCGTTCTCAGAGCAAGCCGACTGGGAAGCCCACCCTCTCCGGGGAAAGGAGGGTACCATCTCAAGTCTGCCTTCTCAGATGAAGAGGAGCATCCTTTTTACAGTTCTACGTCTCCAAACTGACTGGAACCTAGGAAATGTCTTTCTTTTGTACACTTTAGTTAGAAAAACATTCGTAATTCTTTAAGTTCCATTTTCACCGACGTTTTTGTCTACCGAAGCCCACAGAATCCTGAGGACTCAGTTCTCGGGCCCCTGCCGTTTTCCAGAGGAAACGCCTGTTAAGAATTGGCAGTGCATTTCTCTAAATTCTGTAAAAAATACACACTCACGTTTATGTTACAGTTTTTCTTCAGAACAACAACAAATATGGGATCTGGCATATACACTGCTTTATGGATGAAGAGTGAATCTCACCCATGTTTTTAATCAGCTAGCACAGGAAGGCCACCCTACGGGCATGCAGAGCGGGGGTTCAGCAGCCGCGTTTTCTCGGTTCTTCATCTCCTTCCCCTTCTCTCTCCCACCCTTGCTGAACACCTGCTTCTTCCAGGGCACATGCACAGAGCCGGGGAAGTGAGGAAGATGAGGACAGTCCCTAACCTCTGTACAAAATGCATGACCCAAAAGTCAACAAACAGAGATGCTTCATTCAATTTATTTATTCAGCTTGAAATCCCAGGAGGCCAAGCATTACAAATATCTGATACTTTACTCAAAACAACCGAGAATCCTGTGCACTGACTTCCCAAACCTAAGTAAAATAACTTCTGGGAAAGCTTAATCAAAAGTTTAGATTACTTAAAATTAAAAATTAATTCATGAATTTATTCTAAAAATATACTTGCAGATATACACACACGGACATACATGTGCAAGGAGTTCATTACCACAGAAGCTATGACAACCGGCGAGGGCGACTATGTTAGGGTACAGCAGACCACGTGACGCGGATTACTCCTGAGCTTCAGACCCCCACTGCAGTGAGGGCCTCAGGAGGGGGGCTTGACGGCACGCCTTGGGAACAGACAGCCTGCTGGTCAGTCCGCTGGACATCGACAGCACTTCCTGTTACTGACACTCAGAGTGGCAACGACCTTCTAGAAACAGCATTAACACAGTTCTCCTCCGAAAGGCACTGTGATTGTCAAGGCAAGTACCATAAAACTGCTTTCTTACCCTGGGACAAGATACCTTGGCAATTTGACTTTGCTCTCTAGCAACACACCTTTTTCCTCTCACCATTTGTAAAAAAAAAAAAAAAAATTAAAAAACTTCCAACATGAGGGGCTGGCAGAGCAGTTAACTGAGAGGGCTAATCGCATCCTCTTGTGCCATGGCCAGACCTCGCTCTAAAGGGACTGGTTTTACTTCGAAACCAAGAAAGCAAAGCTCAGGTCCATAACTTTAGAGGCAACTGGCACTTGTTCTCAGTGCCGTCTCAATCCCTGTGTAATATGGTTCAGGGAAATGGGCTCCAAGTTCTGGTATCCCTTTAAACTTTTCAAATCACTGGTATGCACACAGACACACACACAGTCCAAATACTGCCAACTGCCAGAAATGGGCGTATGGCAGGGCGCAGGGGTTGGACAGGGTGTGGAGGGCATGGAGGCCGGTCAGGGCATGGAGGCCGGACGGGGCATCGAAGTCGGACAGGGCATGGAGGCCGGTCAGGGCGTGGAGGCCGGACGGGGCGTCGAAGTCGGACGGGGCATGGAGGTCTGGCAGGGCGTGGAGGTCAGACAGGGTGTGGAGGCCAGACAAGGGGTGGAAGTCGGACAGGCGCCAGGGAGGTGCGGCAGTTAACTGTGGTTAATGGGAAGGTTGTGATTGGAACCCACCAGCCACCCTGGAGGAGAAAGACCTGGTGACCACCTCCCCCCCATAGAGATCACGGCCTAGAAAATCTGTGGGGCAGATCTGCCACATCACACCAGTCACCATGACTCAAAAGGTGACACCACCTAACGACACCAACATTACTAATGAGGGAGCAGGCAGAAGCTACGACTGGTTCCAAGGAGAATCCAGAGTCCACTTCTAGACTGTGAACACTGACATTAACTGGACAGTGATCACAGAGTGAAATCAAGGCGGCCTTTCCCACAGGGGCGTGGAGGCGGCGGCCCCTCCCCAGGTGGAATCCACCCTCAAGTCCGTCATCTCCTTACATCCAGAGTTGTAAAACACAGGGGTCCCTAGTCACCAGCGAGATGAGACTGGTTCCCAGCACTGCCTGCAGGTCTCCAGGCTGGACCTGTAGATGAGTCAGAAAAGGTACACGCTGGTCCTACTCAGCCTGACTTTAGTGCAAAGCCTGACAGCAGACTGCTGGGGGACTACCCCTGCTAACCCAGAGGTCGGCAGTTTGAATCCACCAGGTGCTCCTCGCGAACTCTACCGGGCAGTCCTCCCCTGTCCTGTAGGGTCGCTAGGAGGGGGAATCGACTGCATGGCAAGAGGTTCTTCTTTAGGATAAGACAAGGCAGCAGGCTTGAGTGGTAAGGGAAGGTGACTGATTCAGGATCCCTCCTGGGGGGGCACTCAGACCTTCCCAAGTCAGGGTAGTTTACAGACCGCCGGTGGGTGGGCGGGAGGCGCCCGGGCAAGTGCAGAAGCTGTGACAGCTGGCAGCAGACCCCCAGCAGGCTGGGCCCTGTCTACAGAAGCGCAGTTTCCCACAGAAGCCCAAACGGCTCCCTTCAGAACCCCGACGGCTCTCCAACAGAAATCGGGGAGGAAAGGGGGACTGAGCTGACTGACTGCTCTTGGCTTAAGTTGCTTCCCAAATAAATGTGACAGTGAAGTTGGGGTGGAATTCAGAAGCATTCTCTCTTTTCTGTCAATGAGATAACACGGTCATTTCAAGATGTGCACCTGTGTGTGTGTGTGCGTGTGCCCGCATGCGTTTACACAGACAGACAAGCAGGCAGCTGCTGGAGGATGTCTTTGTCACAGCTTTTCACGTGACTCCTACAGGTTGAGAGAAAGGACTAATGAAACGATCAGATTGCTCCTGAAGGGTCTGAGTTTAAGGGACAGAAACTGCTTTGCTTTACAAAAACGCCGCTTTTATTGGCATCTGTGTCTTCATCCAAAGAGCTGCCGTGACTTAACAGGTTTTAGCTCAGAAGCTTCAGATCTATTTAGGGACAAGTCAGTCAAGGCAAATAACCTGTTTACAAAGCTGAACTGAGCAAAATTCTCCCGAGACTTCTAACCTCAACAAATTCAGGCTACGTCTGCTCACCGAACGGTCGGCAGCTCAAATCCGCCAGGCGCTCCTTGGAAACTCCACGGGGCTGTTCTACTCTGACCTCTGGGGTCGCTCTGAGTCAGACCCCACTCAAAGACAGTGGGTTTGGTTTTGGGTTTTATCCTTGGCTGAGAAGTAAAACCTACCCCACAGGGTTGATGACTCGTTTTCCCTAAGGATAAATGTTACACTTTGTCAGTCAGTGAACTTGCTTTTCCTACTTTGTGGAGCTTACCTTTAAAACCCCTCTCCGGTTCCCTGGCAGTTTCCACAGCACTAGAAGCCACAGACGGAACAGAAGTATGAACTTCTCACTGTGCAGTCCTCACAGCCAGCCACACTGGAGGAAGCCGCAGCTTGGTGGGGCTCACTTGATTCCACGGTTTCACTCTGAGGTCCCTCTCCAGGAAACGGCAGAGTCAGGTGTGGCTCCAGGCGGTCCGATACCCAGCCCTTGCCTTCTCCCTAACTTCCCATGGTCTCGGCAGTGAAATACACCAGTGGCAGAGAAATACACCCACCGGTCTCACAAGGGCGCGATGACCTTCAAAGAAGGAACGTCTCTGCCACCCTGAGATGCTCTCTCACGCCGCAGCACCGCTAACACAGGAGCGGGTCTCACGACGCAGCATGGATCAAAGCTGTTAGGTGGCGACATTCTTCCTCACAGCGGTACAGAAAACACCGGCACACCATAAATCAGTGCATCTGAGATCTGAAATGCGGTATTCCCGAAACCTGCCCAAGGGGTTAACGGGAGCTCTGAGTACAACGCAGAGCCTTTCACGACATTCACAGCTGCGCGACCCTTGGTGCCGCGGAAGGTGACACCACCTCCGTGTTCCACAGAGACACCGGCTGTCACTGCCCTTCTCAACCCTTCCCCCAACACTCCTCTGTCTCCCCGGCAACCACTGCTCCATGTCCTGTTCTAGGGCTCTACCTGCTCTGGGCATCTCACACACATGGAGCCATCTAACACACAGTCTTTTGTGACGGACTTCATTCCCTCACCGTCGTGTTCTCGAGGTCTGCTCACTCATGTTGTGGCAGGTGCCAGCACTTCCTCTGTTTTCACTGCTGAATAATCTTCCACTGGGCGGACAGACCACGTTTGGTGTATCTGTTCATTGTGGGCATTCGGGTTGCTTCCTTCCACTCCCCAGCTGCTGTGAACACAGCCGCGATGGACATGCACACGGAAGCCTCTGGATGGATGGCTGTTTTCATTTCTCTTGGGGACACACCTACGAGGGAACTGCTGGGTGACACAACTCAATGTTCGGCATTCTGAGACACTGCCAAATGGCTTAATTTTACTGTGTGGATGCTAAATACATTCAACAAACTTTATATTCACATTGGAAAAAAATGAAGGATGGACGGGACTCGGGGATGCAGAGTGATGCAGACGGTGTGTGCACCTTACAGTTTAATCTCTCTTTCCTGCCCCCTCTCTCTATAGATAGGTAGCTCTACCACTCCTTTTCTAAAAGAACGAAAAGGCGAACACATGGTCAAGATAACTGAAAACTCCCACTCCTAGGAGAGGGACTTCTCTTTCCCAATTGTCACACACATGCTCTGTGAGGCCCACTCTTGCTGTCTTCTGTAGGGAGGGCTGTGCTGCTAAGAGCATCCCCTCAGACATAGGCGGGGACACAGGGAACAGACCCAGACTCCCAGATTCCATGCCACCCAGGACTCTGGGGTCAATACCGGACACAGCGGGCAAGGAGGCGGGAGGGAGAGAAAGGAAGACTCGGTTAACAGGCCAGTCCTGACCTTTAGAAAACTCTAACTTGGGTGACGCGGACACCAGGGAAGAGCACAGAACACTCAGAATGGGTAGGACCCTGCATCGCATGCAACATTCTAAGGTTGAGGAAACTGAGGCCCAGAGTGACAAAGCTCTTTGTCAGAGGTCACCAAGTTTCCGGAAGAGTTTTCCTGTATTTCTTGGGATGACAAATCCTCCCACCGTCACCTGCCAGCACACAGCTCAGGGCTGAGCTCCAGAACAACCTTCCCTGACTCCTCTCCTTGCAGAGATGCCCCACCCAGTCTGTGCTGTCTTCAGCTAACTCACTCACTCACTCACTTGTTCGGGTGTCAGCTGTTGTCTGCAGACACAGAGAAGAGAAGAGCCAGCCTTTGCTCCTCTAGGACTTTCTAGTAAGTACTGTGACTATAACCTTCATCTAATAGGACAGAAAAACAAGAGCCCAAGTCTACCGGAGGGACTCTGGAAAGACCTCTGTGGTAGTGGTGAGCTGGGGTTAAGGATAAGTAGAAATGTGTTTCCTCAACGCAAAGCAAACAGAAGGGCAGGGAAGGCGAAGCCCGCGGACAGACGGCGGGGCACGCCGGGCCAAATACTCCAGAGTCAGCAGGGTGTACCACGCAAAGGACGAGGGAGCTGGCGGGTGACAGCAATAACACAAGTGAACTTTCTAAAGCATTTAAATAAACACACAGCAAGGCGAGAAGCTGAAAAAGCGGGCACCAGACGAATGCCACGGCACACTCAGTCTGATGAGGAGGGAAAAGGGTAGCCATAGAAACATGGAGAGGTCAGGTCCCGGACTCCACATGCTAGGAAGAGAACTCTGGGGACAATACAGGGACAGACTGAAGGGTTGGGACACAGAGAAAGACCCAAAGGCAAGGACTGCAAACATGCCAACAAGCAGCAACACAAGGCAGGAGTGGTGGTGGGAAACCCAGGGCAGAAGGTGAGGGCAAAAGCCACAGGGAGGCTCCCCATAGTGCGCCCCTCCTGTCTTCATGGAGTGGGTCCCCAGGAGGTGGGCATGGCCTAAGGAAGCTGAGTGGACACAGAGGAAGAAACATTTAGGAAGAAGGGTAGGCATCTCCTTCTGTAAAGCTCTGTAAAGCCATGAGAACCTTATGGGGCACAGTTCTACTCTGTAGCACATGAGGTCACCACGGATGGGAACCGACTGGATGGCAAAGGGTTCTGGTTCGCTGAATGCAGGAAAGTCAGAAGACATTAAAGGAGCCACCATGCAACTTGTAAAACAGTCCAGTTGTTGTGGTTTTACGGCTTCTACCACGTTCAGAACTGAGTGACAGAGAGATGTGGGTGCTGGAGAGGAGCAAACCACAGTCACCTCTGTGACTTATAAAGCTGAGTGAAGAGCTGGCCTGGGATTCAGGGCCAGGTAGGTCTACAGAAGCTTTCCTTAGCATTCAGAAAGTTCCACTGCAGAACCCCAGCTGACAATGGACAAAGGGCTCAGCTCCCCAGCAGGGACAAGGTGACAGGTGATGAGAAGGAAGGCTTTCTTCAGGACGACGGGGAGGTGGGAGACAGGGATGAAGGACAGCATGAGTCACGTGTGCCAGTTTGTTCCTGCAAACCTGCTGTCTGATGCCAGCCGCCTTCTCCTGGTGGGGTGCAACCTAGGGGATGAGGCAAGGGACCATGGAAATCTGAGGCTAGAAAGGGGTGCCCCTCTAACACCAACAGGGTACAGCACGTTTGAAGGTCTTTCTCATAAGTTGTTCTCAGGTGATCAGTTTTAGGAGAAAATGCTAGCTCCTAGAAAATTGATTGTAATGTTAATCGTTTCAAAAGAGAAGGAGGTGGACTCAAAGGCGACTGTTCAGAACACAAACTACATTAAAAATTTTTATCTTCCTGAAAAAATTCTGTTTAGTGATATACTTGACAATGCTGAATGGATTGAGTACATCAAATCTCTAGTTAACTGGTTGTCATTAGCACTGGTGAGAAAAATAAATTATGTCTACTGTCCCAGGAACTTTAATCACAAAAAAAAAGAAAGAAAGAAAAGAAAAACATGCCTGTAACTATTCCGATGAACACCTAAATTTCATACATATAAACGGCCAAGTCTCTGCATCAAACCCTCTCATTTCCAATTGCAGACATCCTTGCTCATCGAAGTTCTCAAACCATTCTTTATTTCTCCGCCTGCTTTGACTCTCAGGATCAGATAATCTCCCCCATGTCACCTGGTTACTGTCGTCTACCGGCCCTACGCCACTGCTCTTATTTCCACGCTCACTGTCCACTCCTCATCACCACTCCGGTCCTCGTACTTGGAGACATGAGACCCAGGCAGCCGGTCCTCCTTACAGCCTCTTCTCTCAGCTACGAGAACTCCTCTCCTCTGACCATCTTGTCCTCCACCGCCTTAGTCACACGCTCCTGGGTGACCACATGTCTTTACACAGCTCACTCTCAAATCACTGGGTCCTGTCCTCCTAGTCTATTCCTTCTAGTATCCACTGAGACCCGTACTCAGCTGATACCATCACCCTTTGTGATCTCTCACCCCTTCGTGTCCTCACCATTTCAACTCTCCCACTCATCAGCAATCCCACTTCCCCTAATCAACCTTTTTAATATATATGCCTTCTAACATACACAGTTTATCTATTTTTTTAAGTATCTCTTCAGCTAGAATCCAAGGGTAGAAATTTCTTTTGTGAAATGATATGTCCCTAGTACCTAAAACAAGGCCTGGCATCATAGCAGGAGCTGAGTGAATCAATGCAGTTGAATTAATGCAATACGATGATTTTAGGAAAGCTTGTACTCTAGACAGGAAGCACAACTTACTCCCATGTGGGGGAAATTAGGGCAGTGGTGACAAGACAAAACAGGTTTCAAAAGGCAGAAACCAGGGTAGGCAGTGAGACTTTAGCCAATTTGAGGAGGAGAGAACGGAAACATGGAGAGAAGACAGTATTTCAAGTCTCTGCAAAAGCAGAGGGGAGAGGTGACACGGACTGAAGACAGTGAGGGATCTTCCTCTGCAGAACAAAGAGTTCCTGCTAGAGGATGGGACGTTAGGTGAGAGAAGGCCTAGAGACAGGGTAGGATAAACGGGCCAGAGGACTCGGTGTGCGCTCAACAGGCAACAAGCACGACCTCCAGAGCCCCCAGCCCCAGGAGAGGAACGCGCGCTCAGCCCCAGACCAATCTTAAAGGAGAAGAAACACACCACTGAGCGCCGGCACGTCAGGGACGAGAGAAGGGGAGCTTCAGAAGGGTCCTCTGGCCAAGGAGACCACCAGAGTGGTGACCCCTGAGAGAGTGGGAGGACAGTTAGTTCTCTAAGTGGGAGAACGTGGGCTCAGCTTTGGAGACAGTCAGCCTGAAGGTGCAGCAGGTCTTCAAACAGACGATCCCTCTAGGGGTATGACACACAGCCCTGTGGGGCGGCTCAGACCTACAGAAGGGTCTGGGCGTCGTGGCGACACATGTGACGACTAAAGCCCTGGGAGGATGGATGCATTTTCTGCTGAATTTTTCTTGTTGCAAGTTTCAAGTTTGAATTTTGAAATCTGAGCTGCTATTAACAAAAAAGCTTTTGAACGGACCAGAAAGGGGTTTTTGTCAGAGAAACTAACGTCTTCTATTCTTAGTTCTGGGGAAATGAGCTAAAAGAGAAATAATCTTGTTGTCAGGGGCTGTCCAGTTGGTTCCGACTCACAGCGGCACTACGTATGACACAAGGAAATGCTGCCCGGCCCTGGGCCGTCTTCCCAACGGCTGCTACGTGAGAGCTCACTGTTGTAGTTGTGGTGTCCATCTGTTCCACCCAGGGATGTCCCCTCGTTCACTGACCCTCCACCTCACCAGGCATGGCGTCCCTCCGAAGTACCTGTCCCTCCTGATCACACGTCCCAAGCCCACGAGACAAAGCCTCACTGCCCTTGCTGCCATGGCACACTTCAGGTCACCCACGGTCTATTCAAGTTCTTCATCAGTGGCACAACTCAAAGGCATTAATTCTTCTTTAGTGTTTCTTATTCATTGTCCAACTTGCGCATGCATCTGAGGTGACTGCAAATACCATGTCTTGGGTCAGGTTCACCTCATGCCTCCTCAAGTGGCATCCTTCTCTCTCAGCACATTAGAGAAATCCTTTGCAGTAGATTTGCCAATGCAATACATCATTCGATTTCTTGACGTGCTTCATGGATCCAAGCACAACGGAACCCTTGGTAACATCGATCTTTTCCCCACTTGTCATGAAGCCACTGATCCAGCTACTGGTCCAGCTGTGAGGATTTTTTTCTTTCTGTTGACTTGTAATCCATACCAAAGGCTGTAGTCTTTGATCTCTGATTTTCATTAGTAAATGCTTCAGGTCTTCTCTGCTTCAGCAAGCAAGGCTGTGTCACCTGCACACTGCATCAGTCTTCACGTCCTCTAGCTTCTCGAATTGTGTGCTCAGCATGTGGACGGAGTAAGTAAGGGGAAAGCAGACAACCCTGACCTGTCCTGATCTTAAACCACACAGAAGCCGCTTGTTCTGTCAGAAGGCCTGCCTCCTGCTCTGTGCACAGGCGCCACGTGAGTGGTGTGCGAGCCGAGGTACTGTCCTGTCACCGACAGCACTGTGCTTCAGGACAGACCTTGCAAGGTTCATTCCGACAGCGAACGCAGCGCCATCCTCCTCATCTCGCTGGGTGTAGGAGAACACACGACTGTCCATCAGAAACAGCCAACAGCAGTTCGTTTCAGCTCACTGGTGCCGAGGATCAGTCCTTACGCGTTCTGTTATGTGTCTGACAGTCTGCAATCTTCTGAGGTCTATACGTCCCCCACACCACGTGCTCATGATTCAGAGACGTTGGCAGCTGTTTCTCCTCACTCTGAGCTGTGTTGCATCAGCAAACAAAGATCCTGCATGTTTCACTCCATCCGCATCAGTCCAGTCTACTCCGCTGGGAGAAGACAGCTCTTCCCGGGTTCATTTGGCTGATCTCCACCCTGAGAGCTCAGCTTTCAGCGCCACATCAGCCAAGGGTCTGCTGCTATGCACAGGGTATTTCCTGGCTTTTTCTCAGATGCAGACTCCTGCCAGGGCCCTCCTCCCAGTCTGTCTTAGTCTGGAAGCTCCAGTTACCCCTGGCAACCACGGGTGACCTGGCTGGTATCACAGCGACATGCAAGTCACCACAGTGAGCAGATGGGCAGACGCAAGGCAGAAGAGTGTGCCGAGCCAGGGCCATCAGCTGCGGCCTGAGGGACTGCTGGCGGTGGGAGAGGAGAGTGACGACCGATTTGAGCAGATACGCGTCTTTTTTGGAAGTAGGCTCAGGGGTTCTGTACTTCTGAAGCAGAACAACATTTTCGTTTTTCATCTGTGGAAAGAAGAAACCCCTAAACCAAGGGGTAGAAAAGAAGATGCCATTCTCTTTCTTCTTCCTAAGAGCAGGCAATTTAGTCCTCTGAGTCCTGACAGCAGGCGTGCAGGAGATCACACGCTTTGGCTGCATGTTGAGTGAGAAGGATCCAAGGCCAGCTAACCCCAAACAATGAGTCTTAAAGCTCAAACTCTGCAAGGATCTGAGTCTGAGACTAAGATTTAGGGCGAGTGACCCAGGAGAGTTCTAATTTAGGGTTAAGTGACCCAGGAGTATTCTAACCAATAATCAAAACCAGGGTTTGAAGTGGTTAAGAGAAATTTAAAAGTCATGAAAAAAATGCACCTAATTATAACTGAGTTTCTTTAGTATTATTCTAGCTTGTGTTCCCCAAACTTCTCAATGACGCCCTTTCAGGGACTCTGACAGCAGAGCCCAAAGCAGCCCTTCTAAGAATGAATTTCCTTCAAGATCTGATGTTTTATCATTCGACTCTGGGACACATCTGTTTGCCTTACTCTTAAAATGTTTTAAATAACTTAAATGTAAGTGAACATGCTACCCAAGAAAGCTCTGGTACGCAGTGTAGCTTTAGAAGCTCATGGAGGAACATGGACGGGTACATTCGCAAAAAAGCTGTTTACAGTTAGAAGGAATACTTGACTCACAGAAGGGACTATTCTAGTCCAGTTTTTTCATTTTACTGATAAGCAAGTCAAGGCCTAGAGAACTGAAGTGTCCCAGTTTAGTCACACAGTGACTAAAACATGATGTGTCCAGACCACAGGAATGGAGACCCTCTCCAGAGAGTTTTCACCACACATCTCTGTGTGCCCACCAAGGGCTCCGTGCAGGGTCGGGTGGCAGGAGGACACCAAGCTGAGGCTCCCTCCAGTCACATCACCTCTGCGACATCCTGTGTAGCCTGAGCGTCAGTCGACTTCAGTGCTCTGTCGGCCTAGACAATGCTGCCCACAAACACTGGTTTTTCTCCATTTATCACAACACTGTTAACCAGTTGTGAGGATTTTCATTTTCTTCACGTGCAGGTGCAATCCACAGTGAAGGCTGCAGTGTGTGACTTTCAGCAGTAAGTGCTTCAAGCCGTCTTCATGACAGGGTTGTGTCGTCTGCATATTACAGGTTGTTAATGAGTTTTCCTCTAATCTCAGTGCTGCAACCCCACTGACCAAAGATGAGAAGAGCTGTGTGGGGAGACACCAAGGGCATCACAGATAAAAAAAAGTAAAAGGTCACTGAAAAGACAAGAAAGGTAGGGGAAAAAAAAAAGAAACCCTAACAAAGGGCGTCAGGACTCTGAAACTCGCTCTGAGGTGCAGGTAGCTGAAGTGGACAGAAGAGACGAAGTCAAAGAACTGAAGACCTCAAAAGGTGGCTCAAGAAGACAAGGTAAAGTGTTACGATGAACTACGCAAAGATCTTCAGTTGAAAACTAGAAAGGAAGTCCACAACTGGCATTTCTCAAGCTGAAAGAAGTGAAGAGAAAATTCAAGTCTTGAGTTGCCTCACTAGAGGACTCGGTGGACAGAAAACTGAACGGCGCAGGAAGCATGGAGAGGAGGTGGAGGGGACACGCCGGCTCCCTGTGCCCAGAGAACTGGTGGATGCTCAGTCACTTCAGGGCACAGCAAACGCTCCAGGGCTGACGACACTGAAGGAAGAAGTCCAACGGCCCTGAAGGCACTGAAAAAACACAGACTCTGGGACCCGAGGGAGCATCAGTGGAGATGTTCCAACACACAGATGCCATATCGGGAACGCTTGCTTGTCGGCGTCAGGAAACAGGGAGGTCAGCTACCAGGGCAACCCGGTACCACAGACTGGAAGACGTCCACATCTGCGCCCATTCCAAAGAAAGGTGCCCCCACAGAAGCAATACGTCACTGAACAACATCATGAACGTCACATGCTAGGAATATCTTGCCGAAGACAGCTAGGAAAAGACTGCAGCCATACCTTGACAGGGACCTGTCAGGGTTCAAGCGGAATTCCAAAGAGGAGGTGGAATGAGGGACCTCACTGCTGACGTCAGATGGATCACGGTGAAAGCACAGAATGCCAGAAGAATGTTTACCTGTGTTTTATCGACTATACAAAGGCATTCAACTGTGTGGGTCATAACGAATTATGAGCAACATTACAGAGAATGGTCATTCCAGAGCACTTCATTGTGCTCACGTGGAACCTGGGCATGGACCAAGAGGCAGTTGTCCAGACACAGCGAGGGGACACTGTGTGGTCTGAAACTGGAAGAAGTATGCTGCTGGATTGCAACCTGTCACCACACAAAAGGCACTTAGATAGCACTTGCTAGGGACTGCTGCTGTTCCAAATATCTTACAAAGATTAACTTATTTAATTCTCATCAAGACTCCATGGGTAGATATAATAAAGATTCCTTGTTTCCACATGAGAAACTGAGGCACACAGAGAGAAGTCACTTGCCTATGGCCACTAAGATAAAGGGCAAGGAGCCTAGGTTAGGACCTGGCCACCCAGCTCCGAGGCTTTCTTCTTCTCTTCCACACACTGCCTGTTGGCCTGTTCTCAAGACATCCTGGGCCGTCCCCTGAGTCCTCTGACATTGTACTGGACTACAGCTCCTGCTCTCCAGTAGGCTTTCAATAAGTACTGAGTGAATGAATGAATGCAGCTATTATTTTCAAATGGTGCACCAGGCCCCTCATAGCTAACTGGTGGCTGAGTGTACATGTGTCTGTAAATACATACTGAAAGGGCACTCTGGTTTTCTTTGTTGAGATAGCTGCTTGGGAACTAAATCTGTAATATCAGCCCTGAGATGAAACCTTTGCAACTAATTCTGCTCTGGCTACACATCCCCCCCATGCACCGTTAACACAAGCCTAGGATACCCAACTGTCTCTGAAATATGAAGTACTCTCCTCAGGTTGGCTCCTGTCTTTCATTTCTCTGATTGTCTTACATACCTGGTTACTAAAATTCAGATACATCTTTGACTATTCTTCTACCTTGCCATGTCACAGCTCCTGCTATGACCTGAATTATGTTCCCCCCAAACACGTGTTGTAAACTCAGACCTCTGCCTACCCTATAAACCCTCATCCTGTTTGTGCCACTCAGGGGACACACACACACACACACACACACACACACTGCTGTTGGGTTAATCCAGACTCACAGTGACCTCGTGTGTGGCTCTACGAGGTGTTCAGAGCTGTGACTTACAGGACACAGATCTCTAGGGCTGTGCTTCAAGGTGGCTCTGGATAGGTGTGAACTATCAGCCTTCTGGCTTGTAGTAGAGTGTGCGTGCACGTGCGTACGCACGCACGCAGACGTCTGCTCACACACACGCACACACGGACACATGCAGGTGTGCATATACACACAATTCAAGAACCTTTACACAGCGTCCAGTGATGAGCCAACAAAGAGCGACATCAGGTCTGTGTGGCTGACGCCTGCTTGTCCCACCTGTCCAGCCACCAGTCTCCGCTCTGAGCACTGCTGTCCCCAGATCTTATGGAGGAGCCTCGGGCAAACACACTCAACATACCTGTGTCACCTTATGGGAGATGAGAGCAAGGCACACAGCATACAGTGTAGCAGTCTAAGATGGGATGGTAACAGTCTGTCAAGGCAACGAGATGCCAATGACCAGCAAATGGCTGCGGGGGGTGGGGTGACCCAGAGAACCCTACGCTTCTGCAGCAGAGGCCTGAGGGGACAGCAGGTGCAGTCAAGTCCAGGGCACAGCGGCTACAGCTGGCACCAGTCTCAACACCGCAGGGCTTCTGAGTGTTCTAGAAATACATGTGGAGAGAATGACCAGAGAACTCAGGCAGAACAAAGAAGGGGTGGGGCAGGGCAGCGGGGGTCAAGGCCCTCCTCTGGCTGGCCTGTGACAGAGTGATACTGCAAACGCTGTCATCGTGCTGGCCTGCAGGGCAAAGCATGGGCGTCAATCCGATGATGAAATTCTCATTAAACTAAAGTCAGCATGTATACTGAAGGGTGAAACAACAGGCCTGGCCAAGAGGAAGGGTTCCATCTCCCAAGACTCGTTTTATTCAAAAAGGCAAAATAAAGCCAACAGGAGAATCACTCCCAGCTCTGCTTTTCCAAAAAGTCACACCCCAACAAGGCCTGGTGTCCCCACACTTAATTGTAGCTAAGGGCAGGAGGCATCTTTTCCTCCCAGGCTGATGTCACCGAGCCAACCGACACGAGAACTCAGTGTGTGCCAGACGTGGCTTTTTTTAAAAGCGTCATTTGAATTTTAAGGCTCCATAAGTGATGGGAACACAACTGTCTGGGGAATCCACAAATAGCTTTCAGGAAAGTCATAAATCTGGATTTCATGCCTCATAGTTTTCAACAGCTTCAAGAAATATGTCAGAACTGGACCATGGCAGGCTTGTTTCTCGTCGGTGGCCTCAGGGCTGGCTGCTCTGGATCTTTTCCACAAGCTTCCACGGTAACATAAACGGCTCAGCACAGTTTGGTCCTGAACAGCCTCCGACTGTTTTTAAATCTCTCTCTCCACAAATCATGAGAAAACACGTATGGAGAGAACTCCTGGGTTTACAGAACCTTTTATTTGATTCTCTGAAAATTGGTAAGTGGCACATTTGTAAACCTTAAAATCAGCAGGGTGGGTCCATGATGGACTTCCCAGTTGGGGTTCTCAGTAAGAGTCTAGAAAGGCCGCCCTCTGACGGGCACTCTGTTGGCCCTTCAGAGGGGTGGCTCGGGGTCTCTACTCGTTAGGGTCTCCTGGGAAGCCTGAGTGAATAGGGCTGCGAGGGCCTCTTCAGAACACCTGGGGCTGAGGCCCGGCCAGCAGGGACATTACAGCTCCTAGTGAAGCCAGCGTGCTGCCTGCGCTGAGAAAGATGGGTGTCAGGGTCCTCCAACTGGACTGCACAATGGAATCACCTGGAGAGGTTCACAAAAACAGTAACAGTGCCTGAGACTCTGACTTAATTAGAGGGCGTGTGGCCTGGGTATCAGGAGATTCTAACAAGCAGTAACGTCTTGCAAACACTGACCTAGGAGTCATGGAGGCCGTGGACGGCGCGCGGGGCAGGCCGTGGACGGCGCGCGGGGCAGGCATGAATAGGCCCACCAACAGGCTGCTATCACGAACTTTAGCACTGAGCCAGTGTTGAGCAAAGAATGATACATATGGTCCCTGTCTTAAAAACCTTGAATGATGAGAAAAACAGGGGAAAGAAAATTCGTTCAGCTAATGTAATTTCAATTCTACAACCAACTGGTCACCCCATTTAAAAGGTTAGACTTTTTTAAAAAAAATGAGCAGAGTTCTGTAGTCCTCAGTGAACTGTACTTTCTGGACGGTCTTCAGGCTGACCCCTGCCTTTGCTGTCCTCCTCGTCTGTTAAGCACTGGGGTCTCCCAAACATAGGGCAGTCTGATGGCCCTTTATCTCAGTCAGGTGCTGGGTATGCCATGAGACGGGCCAGCTGTGCCCCTGGCTGCAGCCCTTAGGACGAAGCCTCGAGACTGTAGTCGATGGCCCTGCAGACCTTCTGCCAAGGCCTGAGGCCTGCTTTGAGCTCTAGTTCAGACCTGTTCCCTGCCCCCCGGGTGTAAAGACTCCTCTCTCAGCCTTAGCCAATCCTCTGTTAGAACCAGTAACCCTTCTGCCCTCTGCTGCCTACTCCTGGCCTGGCCTGTCTCCACCACCTTCTTGTTGGTGACCCAGAGGGCTTTGTTGTCAAGTCCACACTGGATGGGACTCAGCTTCTGGCTTCAGGACCCTTCATCCAAGGGCCAGCTCTCCTGTGGAGGGAGGGAGGGGAGACAGCCTGTCCCCTCCCTTCAGGAGACAAATCACTAGCTGACGCTGTGTGTTCTGGATCTTGTGTTTAATTAAAAAAGATTTATACGATCCAAGAGTGACCCACTGTCAATTGAAATAGGATGGATTATTTTGATTTCTCAAAAGTTTCTTTTTTCCTTGTTTTGAGAATTGCTGAATAGTCTATATACAAGTAAATGGGAACAACTTGATCATTTCAAGATTTCAGGAGTTTATTTTTCCTTATAATTACACTTATTCTTCAAAATTAGTGGGAAAACCATTCTCCAGAATCTTGTAATGCTTGGCAGTTTGTTATTCGCTTATTAGGAGTCAATGACCTTAGCACATGTTTAGAAATTTGTTTACAAGTATTTTGTTTGTTTTAAAAATATCATTCCGAATTTATTTTTTAGAAAAGCAGTTTAGCATTTTTTTTGACTAAAAAAAATTCCTTAATCACCAACCCTCAGGCACAGAGTCGAATTCCGTTGCCCCCCCACCTTTGCAATGACGGCACCAGGCCAGTGGCCACCGGGCCTCGCCTGCCTTTCCTGGACTAAACTAGGAAGGGACAGGCTGTCTCTCTCTGGTGTGTCTCTGTTTCTCCTTCACAGGAAGCAGACAGCCTGGTCACTCAGTGCATAGCCTTGCTTTAATTACAGCAGAGGTTTACTGTGTGACATCCTGGCTGAAGTCACCATCTCTATCTACTGCTGAGCCTTCAGTGGACAGAAATGCCACCCCAGAGGTGACATCTTTCTTAGGATCCACGTGACAGTGTGGTTTTCAGGAGCACATACAGCCAAGGCTGGGGACTCTGCTCCCGATTCCCAGTACTCGCTGCCCTGGGTGCACCTTCAGGGGGGCTTCTGCAAGGAACACTCCTAATGGGGTGGGGCCACAGGGACAGAAAAGGGGCAACGGACAAACTCTTAGAGAGGAAAGACGAACACTGGTCAAACAGAAGAAAAATGCCCCAAACGTGAATGACTGCTGTACACTTATCCCCCCAGGAAGAGCCATCTGCTGCCCACCAGGAGGCCGGGGTGTCTTCCCAGCTCTCAGGGAACGCGGCTGGCTGGCCACGGGGTCCGGAGCTCTGAAACGTCCCTCCCCTCTACAACACAGGGCTGACGCGAGGACAGCAAAGACTGAGTGCTCATGAGACTCACTTTTCTAGTCACTCATTCTTCCCCGACCGACGAAGGAATGGCACTGGACGATGTCTTTGCCTGCTTTCCGCTGCAGCATTTTTGGTTCCTCCTGGGCTGCTTTTCAGCTCTTACTCCTTCACACTTAGTAAGTCGGTTTTCCCCTAGCTAATTTCAGTAGCTTCTATTGTGCTTCAACCTGCAATGCCAAGAATCTGTCTATATGAAAACGTGCTGGAGAACTCAACATTCATGATAAAATTCCACTGTATTTTAGCCCACCCAGACAAATAACTTTTTAAAAAATCATCATTAGGGTAAACAAAAACAAAACAAAAGGGAAAACTAACCCAAGTGCAGCTTCAGAGCCCCTTCTTTCAATGGGGGGCTGCGAGTGAATCCGTCATGTCCCCCTGGGGTCTCTGTCATCAGGACCTGGAGCGCCCACCCGCGGGGCCAGCGTGACCTCTGGGATCAGGACCTGGAGCGCACACCCGTGGTGTCACCTGGGGCGTCTGTCATCAGGACCTGGAGTGCCCACCCGTGGGGCCAGCGCGGTTTCTGTTATCAGGACCTGGAGCACACACCTGTGGTGTCACCTGGGGTGTCTGTCATCAGGACCTGGAGCGCACACCCATGGGGCCAGCGTGACCTCTGGGATCCGGACCTGGAGGGCACACTAGAGCAGAGCTGCCCTATCCAGAGTCCTTCTCTCTGACCGGCTTCTCCACGGGGCTAATGGCACAGGACGCCAGGTGTGGAGGCCACCTGCGCTCCGTGCTTCTCTGGCCTGAGTGCAAAGCAGGCTGGGGTTCTGAGAGCTCCAGGGAGAGCTCTAGGTTTCCTACCTGATGGAGCTGTCAGGAGATCAAACCCTAGTGCCTTGCAAAAGTAAAATGTCACATCAAGGTCAAAACAACCCATATCAAGGCTAATAACTTAGTTGCAAACGGATTTGTCCTAGTATTTTAGCCAAATGATTTCTAAAACTCGCATGCATATCAAGCAGTAAGAAAAAGCACACTCATTTTCACAGAAATTGAGTGCCTTAATGCCCACGGCCACTGAGTCAATTCTGATTCACAGTGACCCTACAGCCCTGCTTTTATCATGCAGCACAGGACTACAGCGTCGAGGCTGTTAGCCCGACCTTAAGTTCAGACAATGCAAGTGACTCGTCATTGTTTCAGAGTTAGCAACTGAGCAAGACCTAGTTTAGGTCTTTCCTTACAGCTGATACAACAAACACCTTCCCACCTATTTATCTGAAATTGAGGTTAGGCTTAAGGACAAGCCGTTGTCAGCAGCTCTCAGCTGATTCCGACTCACGTGCACCTGATGGCAGCTCCGCCCTGCAGAACAGAACTGTCCCACAGAGTTCTCGGGGCTGTGGCCTGTGAGGGCGGCACACCAGGCCCACCTGCCGAGGTGACTTGGGGTGGCTCGGTCCACTCCTCTTCCAGCTGGTCAGTGAGCGCTTAACCACCTGCACCACCCAGGGAATCTATGAGGCTGTCCATTCAAATCTACCGAGTGGCCCCGTGGGAGAAAGACCTTATGGACTGCTTCTGTCCAGATTACAGCTGAGGAAGTCCTCAGGGGGCAGTTTTACTGTCACACAGCTTGTTTTGAGTTGAAATTGACTCACTGCACCCTAAAACCACATGGGTCGCACTGCAGGCGAAGGTACTTCCATCCCCAGATACCCGTCCCGTCCCTTCTTGGTGAGGCCTTTACCATTAATTATAGATTAAATGTAGGAGGAGGACGGGACGTGGTGGCTTCCGGTCAGAGATGAACCAACAGCCTGCAGTCTCATCTTTTTCTAGCAATGTCAGTATGTTTACCTTCTAAAATAAACTTCATGGAGGTATAATTTACCTGCAATAAAATGTACCCATTTAAAGTGTACAGAATCTGATGATTTTGACAAATATATATACATACTTTCTTTTCATGAAGTCCAACTTAACAATTTGTCTTGTATAGCTGGCACTCTTTGTGTCCTGAGAATCTCTGCTCTCTCCAAGGTCACAGAGATTTTCTCCCGTGTTTTCCTCTACAAACTTCGTCTGCCATGTATTTTAACAAAGAGTAAAATGGGGAGAGAACAGAGCACAGAGGACACCAAGTGGGAAAGGGAGGACAAAGCGCAGGAGGATAAAAGATGGTGACACAGTAGAGAAGACAGACCTGGCCCTTCTGAACAATGCCTACTAACGGGACCAGGAGAGCACGCGTACGTTCTGTAAGTCCTGAGACCCTCAGGAGTGGACGCAGGACCAAAGGCGAGCAGACATTCACCACCTTCTGGTTTCACTTCTTCCTCTTTTTTTTAAATTTAGGGTGGATGTCTTTCTGGGAACAGTGGGAGAATACAGGCTACAGACGTTGGGGGAGAATACGAGTGGTGTTCGGGAGGGAGGCCCAGGTTACAGCATACCACCCACCCACCTACCCCCCCCCCCCAAGTTTTCTCTTTTCTAAGTGATGACCTGCTTACTTTGCGATACAGGCTACGAAGAGACAGATGCCAGCAGAGAATCCTGACGATGTCACAGAGTGACGCCTGGTTACAGCACACTAGCTGCACACACCCTGTTTTATTTTTTCTATTTCAGGGTCATACTTCATGACATCTACTCAGCTAGTACACATGAAATGAAATCTGAAAAACACATAACAAATATGTTAAGAGACTGGAGAGAGGAAAGACGCAGGAGCAGAGTTGGGCCAAGAGGTGACTAAGAGGGAAGGAGATACAATCTGTCTACAAATACCTAGAGGTTGTAAACAACAAGGAAATTGACAAACCAAACTGACCAACAACAAAGCCTGATTAGGAATTGACTGTGCATTCAGGAAAGGAAACGGACTGAAAAGTGAGTGAGTCCCCCTCCTCGAGGTTCTCGGGATGGTGACTCTCAGGTGGAGAGAACAGCCTTGCCTCCTCCCCTTCCCTGGCCCTCTCCCCAGGACACTCCTCACCAGACCCTGTGATTCCCCCTTAGGACACCCCAACCCTGTCTCCATTCATGTTCGTGGCCACCGCTCTGGCTGTTGGACCACCTGCGAGAACTCAGTTCTAACGGTGTCATCCTCTACATTGCCGCCACGTTCACCCTGACGGAACAACGGTACCTGCCTTTGCATCGCCGCCACATTCTCTGTGACAGAACAACAGTACCTGCCTTCGCGTCGCTGCCATGTTCACCCTGACGGAATAACAGCACCTGCCTTCACACTGCCGCCGCGTTCACCCTGACGGAATAACAGCACCTGTCTTCACACTGCCGCCGCGTTCACCCTGACAGGACAATCACGCCTGCTTTCACATCGCCGCCACACTCATCCTGACCAAACACTGACAAAATGTCATACTCTCTTGCTGAAACCATTTCAGTTTTTTGTCACGTGCTGGATGACACACTTCAGGCCCTCTACAAGCTAGTCCCCAGCCACCTTCCATTTTTGGTTCTTTTTCCTCCCTTACACTTTTTCTACTCATGAAACGGTTCTTCTCACACTCTACCTGTACAGCGCTTTGTGTCTGTCACCACCTTCAAATATGAGTCGATTTTAACTCAAGGTCATTATTGTTGGTAACATGCCACACAGAGTCCAAAAACAGTTGACAAGAAACATGTAGACCTTACCCTCAAGATGCTGATCACCTCGCAGAAGAGGCAGATACAAGTGACTAACCTATGTCACTACACGAATTTTCCTTTCTATCACTACCATGTTGACACTGGTAGGACACAAACAACCTTGGAAACCATGAAGAGTGCAAACTTAGCTTTTCCTGGGCAGCCACGGCATGCTTCAGAGAAACGCTGGTCCTCTGCTGGTAACTAGGCGACACACAGAAGCAGAGCAGTGTGTGTGCTGAGTGTCACTGAGAAGCAAGGCAGGTCAGTGATCAGAGTGGTTAAAGTGTTTCGCAAAACAGAAACAGACAAAACCGACGTGATTTCAGGAATCGCAAGTACTGTTGTTCTTTATAGCCAGGGAGCCTTACGGACAGGGCAGAGGAGGAAAGGGGCAGGTGACAAAGATGTCTGGGAGGTTTCAGCTGAGAGCAAGTTTTCCCAGAGGTCTGAACGCCTTGCTCAAGAGTCTGCTAGGTGATCAACGCCTTGAGGGTAAGGTCTACATTTTTCTTGTCAACTGTTTTTGGACTCTGTGTGGCATGTTGTAGACAATAATGACCTTGAGTTAAAATCGACTCATATTTGAAATTGGTGACAGACACAAAGTGCTGTATGGGTAGAGTGTGAGAAGAACCGTTTCATGAGTAGAAAAAGTCTAAGGGAGGAACAAGAACTGAAAATGGAAGGTGGCTGGGGACTAGCTTGTAGAGAGCCTGGAATGTGTTATCCAGCAGATGACAAGAAACTGATCCAATCTGATCCTGCCAGGCAAAGGGAAGTTCCACTTAACAAGAAACTCGGAAAGCAGCGGTGGTGGGGACGGAAGAGCATCTGAAACTATACCTGAAGGGCAGCTGTTGAAGATGACTGTAGACTGCCTAGTTTCTGTGGCCGTGAGGCTAGTGACAGCATCTCACAAGGATTTCACGTTGTAAGCACAGATCAAAGGCTCACCTTAACTTCTCTTCTTCGCAGCTTTCCTGGGCTGCTCTGTTTCTTTCCTTCCTCCTTTGCCTCTGAAGGCTCTGTTACCTGTTTTCATACATGGATGCATTTGGCCATTGTGAGATACATTCTCCCTTTCCTTATCACCTCAGAGTTTGCCATTCATATTTACTATGTAAAATTGGCTATATACAAGTTTGGAAACCCTGATGGTGTCATGGTCTGTCTGAATCCCCCACGCACTTCTTGGAAATTCTACGGGGATCGGGCAGTTCTACTCTGTCCTACAGGCATGTATATTATACATTCCCAGTTGCTATATTTGTTTATTAGTTCCAGTTGATGTTGAGATCAGGTCTCATCAATGCAGACTCACCATTTTAGGTGAGGCCATCTGTAGTTGTCAAAGTGACATACCCTACTCACCATATATTGCCTTGTAGCAGTTCCTGAATTACCTTATAGATCTCTTCCATTGTTTATTCAACTACTGTGAAAGAAAATTCTATATGTATAAATTTAACGGTTCCATTTTTTTCATGTCTTAATGGTTTTGTTTGTTGTTTAGTGAATGGGAAAACAAAAAGACCTAACTCTTTCAGTATAGAGCCAGAAAGTTTCTGCCTTGTCCTAATTACAGGTCAGTCTAAAGAAGCATGTGAGATCACAAACCTGGGTCTTCCTTCTAGACAGAGGCAGGTTGGAGAGGGAACGTTCCATCGTCCTTTCTTGGGCTGTCACGGCCCAGCAGTGTGCTGGCAGACCCTGAGTCTCCAGGATCACAGCCCAAACCAGGCACGGCAGCGATGGGGCCCTACGCACATAGGGTGGGTGACCGCCAGGGTCCCCAACGGAGTGGCTCTGAGACGCAAGCAGCAGCGCTACTGCTGGTTCAGGCTGGCGTGTCGGTGGTACCTGGCACCGGGTGAGGGCTTCCAGCTCGCTCCAGCTCTTCTGTCACATTTACATCTCAGCGTTTTTTTGCCACGTCTTTGAAAAGGACAGGGAAGCTGTGATCCTCACCGCTGTGTACAGAGGTTTGACGGCGGCTCATCACACAGACGAGAAAGGGCAGGGGACCTTTCTTTCCAGGCCACCGCTTCGTGCCCACTGCCACAGGGCTCCTCACTCAGTTCAATTACAAAGAGCCACCCAGCTTGTGATGGCCTCATTCAGCTGTAAAGACAGTGACTTTCCGTCAGGGGAGCAGTAGTTGTAGTGCATTTTGAAGCAGTGTCCTGGCCTCATCTGATGGAGAAGTTAAAGAAATTCAAACTAAAAACTTTACATGTGTATACCCGCTCAGCTCAAGACATTTCTACAATTTTTCACACTACATAGTAAGCTATTTCTAGTTTCTTCTGTTCAAAGCCCATGCTATTGTTTATGAGATGCAGAAAATAAAGAAATAAGACCCCCAAATACTTGATCTTTATTAATTTATTCCCTGACCAATAGTTACCTTTGATAGAAGTCTCTGGATTGAGGCCATCATTGTTTTTGCACAGGGTGATCATGTACATGCCTAGCTATGATTAGGAGGGCATTCTCTCTGGCCTTTATTCAACTTGGAGAGTGGACATTAAAAAAAATGTACAGAACCTCTAATTGAATCTTAGTAATTTCCTACACCCTTTGGACCCCCATTACTTTCAAAAAAACAAAATAAAGATGAAAAAGTAAACTGAAGGAAAACTACCAGGCGACCATGTCCAACAACAGATGACTCAACGAGCACCTGAGAATTTGGAGCACTTGTGTGTGCTGACGCTCCAAACTTCCTGTCTCAATAAAAGAGCAAACACGTTGTGTTTCCTTTACAAATAAGTGATTACATCAAGCCCTGTTCCTATAATCTCAGGGTTTTGTCTCCATTCCAACATTTTCTTTGGCAAATGTAAAAACATTCTAATTAAAGTGCAGAGGAAAACAAGCATCATTCATCAGGGTAAGAATAATGCACAAAGGGACATCCTCCCTTCTGCGCTCTCTCACTAAGCCATGCTCTGCTCGAGATGTTCTGGGGACTGGCGTCACACGGTCCCTGACTAAGGCCTAGGTAATGCCTCAAAGAAAGCCTGAGTCACTTGAGAAAAAATTCCACAGGTACCAAGAATTCCTGTCACAAGCCTCACATTCTTTTAAAAATATCCTTCCGGTCCTGAGAGGAAGGCCTTACTTTCAGGGGATCACGTAACGACACCAAGGTTTCTTTTTAAGATGCTACAGTTATGAAGAGGCCTTTCCATTTAGGACCGGGTAAGCTGAACTCTGAGCAACACACCCACTTCCCAGCAGCACTTTTATTTTTATCTATGTCAAAACTTCTAAAACAGAATATTCACTTCAAGAAGCACTATCTAAACACATAGCTTTAACACTTTTAAATACACAATCTAGTGTATTGGAAATAATCAGTGTCTCTTCATTGCTTCTCCTGTCCAGTTAAGGAGAGGTCTATATATTTATGTACACGTGTGTGTATACATATGCTTGCACACATGTATCTGTGTGTGTATGCATGCACATGTGTAATGTATAACGTATATACATGTGGGCACATGTGTAATGTATATGTGCATGCACAGGTGATGCATACATCTGTGTATATGCACATAATGTATGTGTGCATACACATGTGCACGTGTACAGTGCACACACAACAAGTACACATGCAAAGCATGTGTCTCTGTGTACATGTGTCCACATGTATGCACAGGTGCAATGTACACGTGTCCACACATGTAATGCATATAAGTGTATGCATGTGTGAGCATGTGTAATGCATGTGTGTGTGTATTTGCATGCATATGTCTATCTGTGTGTATTTTCTATATTGAGCTCAAATGACAGTAAAGCTTCCTTTCTATTAATTTACAAGGGTGTATCTTGAACAGTCAGAATTGCAAGCATGTCCAACGGGAGGGCCTGGCTCCAGCACGACTACACTCAGAGACGGCTGCATCCGTTCCAGCACGATCACACTCAGACGGTTCCGTCAGCTCCAGCACAATCACACTCAGATGGTTCCGTCGGCTCCAGTACGACCACACTCAGAGACGGTTGCGTCGGCTCCAGCACGACCACACTCAGAGACGGTTGCGTCGGCTCCAGCAAGTACAAGTTCTCCCCAGCCCTGTCTGTCAGGAACTGAACTGTGTCCCCCCCTCCAAATGTATACAGCAATTTGGCTGGGCCATGATACCTTGTATTGTGTGACTGTCTTCTATTTTGTGATTTGCAAATGCTGTAAATCCTAATCTCTGCCTGTGCCGAATACACTGGATTATGTTATAGAGGATTTGGGTGGGACTCAAACACTCTCCCTAAGGTCACCTCCCTACTCCAAGGTAAAGGGAGTTTCCCTGGAGTGTGGCTTGCACCACCTTATATCCTTTTATCCTACAAGAGACAAAAGGAAAGGGAAGCAAGCAGAGAGTTGGGGACCTCATACCATCAAGAAAGCAGCGCCAGGAGCAGAGCGCATCCTTCAGACCTGAGGTTCCTGTGCCAAAATGCTCCCTGACGGACTGCTGCAAAACAAGGTCCTTCCTCCACAGCCAACAGAGGGAAAGCCTTCCCCTGGAAGGGACACTCTGACTTTGGACTTGCAGCCTCCTGGACTATGTAAGAATAGCGTTTCTCTCTCTCTCTCTTTTCTTTATTGTGATTGAGTGAAAGCGTACAATCCAGTTTAAGTTTGCATGCCCACCTGTCTGCAGCTCCTTCTGCTCTCCTTGCCTGGGTAAGGCAAGGAGACACAGCACACAAGGAGTGACAGCACACGCCTCCTTTCCATTCTATACATGTCAAATCCTCTTAACAATCTCCTTCCTGTCCACTCCTCTCCACCCTCTCCACTCCCTTCTAGTAAGAGGTAAGTAGGACGACATCCTACAGATGCACAGAACCATAAAGTGCACACAAGACATGGCCACTCTGTGTCCCCGAGTCCAATCCACTCCTGTCCAAAGAGTTGACCTCAGTAATGATTTATGATCAGAGGTGTTTATGATCAGGGGCAGCACCAGGTCTAGGGCCCAAGCTCCCAGAGGTACCCCCAGGCCTTTGGACCATCAACTATGGTCTTTGAGTGGAGTTCTCAGGGTGCACCTCTTTTTTCTCATGTTGCCCCTGGGACTCAACATTGTAAGTACCATCACAACTGTCACTGGTGGTGGCTGGGTGCCATCTGTTCCTATGGTCACATGTTGATATAGTCACCCATTCACGTGGGTCCTTCTGTCTTCTGGACTCTTTGTCCCTCGTGTCGTTGTTGTCCTTGGTGATCACCTGTTCCAGCTGAGTTGGGTTGATTTGGTGTACCTCAGATGGCAGCTTGCTAGCTTTTAAGACCCCAGACACCACTCACCCATATGGGGTACAGAAGACTCTCTCTCCTAAGTTCAGTTAAATTGATCTTTCTAATGTGTGCTGTCACTGATGTCACCCAACCACATTTCTATCAACTATCTAATCTATAACCAACCCTGTCTCTATTCTCTCCCTGGTAGCCATCAAAGAGTCTTTTCTTCTGTACGTGAGTCTGTTTTTAAGTCCTTATAGTAGGGATCTCATACAATATTTGTCCTTGTGCTGCTGAGTTCACTCAACATAATATCTTCCAGTTGAAACCAGGTTATGAGATGCTTCCTAAAATCATCATTGTTCTTTATCATTGCATAGTGTTCCACTGAGGATATATACCACAGTTTATCCATTCATCTGTTGTTGGGCATTGGGGATGATTCCAAATTTTTGCTATTGTGGACTGTACTGCAATAAACATTCACCTGCATGCATCTGTTTGTGTGACTGCCCTTGCTTCTGCAGGAAATATTCCAAGCAGTGGGATTACTGGGTCAAATGGTATATCTATTTCTGGCTTTTTAAGGAAGCGCCAGATTGCTTTCCAAGAAGTTGTACCATTTTGCAATCCCACCAGTAGTGTAGGAGAGTTCCAATTTCTCCACAGCCTTTCCAGCATTTGTTGTGTGGTTTTGGATCATGGCCAACCTTGTTGGGGTGAGATGGTATCTCATCATAGTTTTGATATAGATTTCTTTGATAGCTAATGATTGTGAGCATTTCTGCATGTGTCTTTTGGCTGCCTGGATATCCTCTTTTGAGAAATGCCTGTCCATCGCCTTCTCCCATCGCTTAATTGGACTATTTATCCATCTCTTTTTGATATTTTGTAGTACTTTGTAGATGATGGAGATCAGATGTCGGTCTGACATATAGCTGCCAAAGATTTTTTTCCATTCTGTAGGTGGTCTTATAATTCTTTTGATAAAGTCTTTGGATCAGCAAAAGTGTTTGATTCCTAGTAGTTCCCATTTATCTATTTTCTCTTCTGCTGATCATGCTTTGTCATATTTTAAAGTCTGTCTAAGTTGTGTATTCAGAGTTCCATTGTTGATCCTATTTTATCTTGCATGATCTTTACGGTTTCAGGTTTGATATTTAGGTCTTTTACCCAATTTGAGTTAGTTTTTGTGTAAGGTGTGAGATATGGGTCTTCTTTAAATTTTTTGCAGATGGTTATCCAGTTTTGCCAGCACCACTTGTTAAAGGGACTGTTTTTACCCCAGTTTACAGTCTCACGGCCTTTGTTGAATATTACCTGTTCATAGGAGGATGGTGGCATCTCTGTGTTCTCAACTCCATTCCATTGGTCCATATGTCTCTTTTTGTACCAGTACTAGGCTATTTTGACTACTGTGGCAGTGTAATAGGTTCTAAAGTTGGGTAGCAGGAGGCCTCCCAGTGTGTTCTTCCTCTTCAGTAGTGCTTTGCTTATCCGGGGTTTCTTCCCTTTCCAAACAAAATTGGTGATTTGTTTTTCCAGTGTCACTGGAGTTTGTATCAGGATTGCATTGTACATGTAGATCGCTTTGGGTAAAACTGCTATTTTCACAATGTTAAGTCTTCCTATCCATGAGCAGGGTGGGTTTCTCCATTTATGTAAGTCTCTCTTAGTTTCTTGCAGTAAGGTCTTGTAGTTCTCTTTGTATAGGTCTCTCATTTCTCTAGTGAGATTTACTCCTAGGTATTTTATCTCCTTGGGGAATATTTTTCTTTTAAGAAGCCATCTACTCGTGGTATTTCTGTTAGGGCAGTACCAGATGACTAAGACACTCTCCCTCGTAGCAAATTCTGTGGATTGGGAAGTCTTAGATCACCACAGAGGGGTTAGGTGTAACTATACACTTGCATACATGCTAAATTAATGCTGACTGGAAAAGGACAACATCTGGGAATGAAAGATGTGACTGTTTACTGAACAAACTGAGGAGCATTTATTACGCATAAGACCTGTGCAACACACCAGGAGTAGAAAGACCGAAAAGCATGGGTGTTTGTGTTATGTAGCTCATATTTCCTCTAAAAAGAGATGAATAAATTAAAGGCAAACACCTACCTAGGATGGAGGCCATGTGAGAGAGGAAGGTTTGGTTTCACTAAGGCAAATTAAGGAGTATTTACGAAAGTAGTGAGTTCAGAAGTAGCAAATAAAGTTAGAGAGAAAAGCAGGAATACCTTGAAGAGTATGCTGCCAGAAACAGGCAAATCAGGACAGAGACAGCAGCTCTCTCCCCCTCTCTCCTTCTCGGAGTTCTGCTCACAGCCTGCAAGGTAGTCTTAAAGAGGACCAGCAGAATGAGTCCCCAGGGGGTTGAGGGCTGTTTCCCCGGTGAGCTGGGCCGTGTTTGTGGACAATACTGAGTTCCTGGAATCACTTATCTATTTGCTGTTATCTATCTGCATTCTCTCCAGGTGTCCGCAGCGCCTGGCAAAACATATCAAAACCTTCCTACACACCCTATTTCCCAGTGGGCTGAGTTCCTGACCTCTGCTTTGGAGTCGACATTTCAGCCTTGATCGTAGGGGAGCCCTGGAGAGATGTCTGACTTCCACCTAAGGTGTCAACGATGGCGGAAGCCCTGGATCTTTCCTCCTCACTGATGGGGGTGACGGCACAGAGGCTCAGCAAGCAGCCAGCAGGATCCAGCATGCTGCCAGGGCTAATGCCAGTCACATTTGCTCAGTCAATTCTCACTGCAGGCTTAGAGACAGATGCGGTACCCCCCTCCTCACTGACACCCTGAGAAGTTACAGACAGCACTCTGAGTCACACGCCGGTCCCTAGGAGGGCCGTGGTCTGACCAAGACCAGCTGAACTCTGACCCTCACCCTTGTACCCACTGCTACTGCTGCTTCTGTCTTATTAGTGAAGTGTGGGTTAAGAATTCTTTTCAATTTCCCACTGATTTACCCACCTATGGAAACCCTGGTGGTGTAGTGGTGAAGTGCTATGTCTGCTAACCCAAAGGCCGGCAGTTCGAACCCAGCCGGCACTCCTTGGAAACTCTGTGGGGCAGTCCTCCTCTGTCCTGTGGGGTTGTGTCAGTCAGAACCAAGTCGACAGCAATGGGTTTGGGTTGTTCTCATTGAACTAATTAGTCACCAAATCTTGCCATCTTGCCTATACAGGAATTTTCATGTTCCTTCTTTCTTGTCCTCTACTTTCCCAGCTGGACTTGGCTGTTTCACGGTTGACAGTGACTACTTGCCCTTCAGTGAGGTCTCCCGGGGTGACCCATGACCATTCAGTGAACCGTGCATCCCAGCACTGGAGTGATGTGCTGCTGACCCACGAGCAGGCGACCTCCCCTGCCGTCCGCTGTCATCTCTCACACTCAGGGCACTGTGCTTGTTGCTGCGGAGTTGGTCCCAACTCCCGTGTGGTGACTAAAGCTGCCCCACAGGGCTCTAAGGCCATGACCTTTCAGGAGCAGATCGTCAGGCCTGTGTTCTGACTGGCTTCCAGCTGGGTCGCAACGGCCAGCCTTTCAGTTAGTAGCGGAGCACTTAACTGTCTGCACCACCAAGGGGCTGTGCCAGCCCTGGCGGACACAAAGGGACACGCATCATCTTGTTTCCTTTGCCACCCACAGGCCTGCCCTCTGCTGGTCTCCCATCCACACACATCTGTATGTTGCCTGTCACTCTCGCACTCTCTTCCACACACACACACACACCTGTATGCCGCCTGCCAGTCTTGATACTGGCCCTAAACCTCTGTCTCTGTTACATGCCCAGACTTCACAGGTTCGCATCCTATGATGACCTGACCTCTAAGCTGTCCAGGTACTTGAGCCAATCACCCTGACTGACGGCGTCAGCTTCCTCCACAGGTGAGCGCTTTCACTCTGTCTACAGCTTACACAGTGCAGACACGGTGAAGAACGCGGGGCACTCTGAAGCTGCTCACAACTGGCCAAGCTACATGCATTTTAGAGTTTGTCACGTTCTCTTTTCTGTCTCTCAGGTGAGTAAACTCAGATCCCAAGTAATGAAGTGACTGGCTGAAAGGCAGAACGTCAGTTAGTGCCAGAGTTGGTACCTGATCATACTATGGACTGAACTGTGTCTTTCAAAAGATACGCTGAAGTCCTCCCCATTGGACCTGTGAAGGTGACCCTGTTTAGAAATAGGGCTCTTTTTTGTCACATCAATGGGGTGTCACGTGGGTCCCAAAGCTAATCCTTACTGAGGATGTCTAACAGAAAGGAAAACCACACCCAGAGTCACACATGGGGGGAGAGAAGCCACTGACAATGGAGGCAGACATAGCTGAAGCAGCAAAGAAACCACGAGAACTGTCAGCAGCCACCACACACCAGTGGAGAGGCCACAGCAGGCATCCGTGCGGCTGAGACCCTGAGATGGACTTGTCACCCCTCCAAGCCAGGAGAACATCAACTTCTGCTTGTTAATGCCACCCATTTGCTGTATTTCTGTTATGGCAGCACTATGTAAGGAAGGCGGAGTGCAATAATACTGCCCAAACATTTTCTAGTGCCTTCATTTTACATACAAAATGTGTCCCTCACTAACTCTTGTTCTGCATGGTTATGGCATGCAGAGGGGGTTTTATGAATGTGTCAGATGTACGAGGTCTGCCAACTAAGTCTGTGAATTTATCCTAGAAAAAGTGCTCCCCACCTGGTTGTTGAGTATCACTGTGGTCACCTTCCAAGTAACCCCCTGGAAAACTAGGCACTGAGACCAGCACTTAGCTCACCCTGCAAAGCCATTTGGGAACTCTTTCTGGAATGGCCATCAGAGTAGCTGTCATATTATCCTTGATGTCCTGAATGTCACCAAAATGTCTTCCTTTCAATATTTCCTTTATCTTTAGGTAAAGAAAAAAGTCATTGGGAACCAGATCAGGCGAGTAGGGAGGGTGTTCCAACACAGTTATTTGTTTACTGGCTAAAAACTCCCTCACAGACAGTGCTGTGTCAGCTGGTACACTGTCATGATGCAAGAGTCATACGTTGTTGGCAAAACGTTCATGTTATTTTTGTCTAATTTTTTCATGCAGCCTTTTCAGCACTTCCAAATAGTAAACTTGGTTAACTGTTCCACCAAAAAAAATCCACTGCCCGCAAGTCGATTCCAACTCGTGATGACTCTGTAGCGCAGAGTAGAACTGCCCCGTAGAGTTTCCAAGGAGCAGCTGGTAGATCTGAACCGCTGACCTTCTGTTTAGCAGATGTAGCATTTAACCCCTACACCTCCAGGGTTGGTACAAATTCATAATAAACAATCCCTCTGACACCAAAAAAGGTCAGCAACATTGTTTTGACTCTTAATTTGGACTGATGGAACTGTTTTGATCACGGAGAACTGGCGGAATTGCATTGTGCACTTTGATGCTTTGTTTCAGGGTCATATTGGTATACTCATGTTTCATCACCAGTGATAACATGGCCCAAAACATCATCGTGCCTCTCCAAAAGGTCTCAGCAAACTTACACTCTCCTCTGCTTTTGTTCATTGGTTAGTTCGTTCACGACTACTTCTGCTCACACCTTTGCCATGCTGAGATTTTCGGTTACTATTTTCCTGTTTCTCTATCGACGTTTACTTGGTTTGCTATGCTTCTCACAGCCAGTCAATGATTCTGATGCTCAGTTCGATGAATTTTTGCAATGTTTTTGGTCTGTTCTGCTCATTACTGGTTGCCCTGACCTCTCTTAATCAGTGATGCTTTCTTTCCCCTCATAAAACGTTTAATCCACTTGTGCACTGCAGCTGTCATCCTGGCATTGTCCCCATAAACTTAAGACTAACAAGTCTCTGATCTCACTACTCTTGCCCAAGTCTAAGAAGAAATTTAATGTCTGTTTGTTGCTCTAATTCAAGTTCCAACATTCTTGCAACGGCACACAAAAATATGCAACGACAATAATGAACGTCACTCAGCAAGACACGGCTACATGTCGACAAGAACACAGCTGTGAGACACTGATACACCACAGTCATGACATCTCATCAAGTTGTTTGTACAGTGCTGCCAATGTAAGCGCACAGCAGCAAGTTTGTGAACTTAACTGTCAGACCTCACATGCATGTAAGCCGAGAAGCGTGTTATTCGCCAGCATAACTCTGTCTCACGATCCAGTCCAGTCTTTGTCTGAAGAGCTGGCTTCCGAACTGGTTTCAACTCTGAGCTAACAGAGTCCAAGGGCCACCTTCTCAAGGGACCCTCCAGTCTGATGGATCATCAAGTGTGGTTTTCTCATACAGTTCTAGGTTCAAAGCCATTTTCTCCCACTACATCAGAGATTTTATATTGGGTTCCCAGTCAGGGCAGTCATTGGTGGTGGCCAGGCATCAGCTATCTCTTCTGGTCTCATGCTGATGTCGTCTCTGGATTATATGGCACCTTCTCTCCGCTAGGATCATATTTTCCTGTCTTTGATGTCCTACACTCTCCTCTGCTCTAGGTGGCTTGAGACAAACTGATGCTCCTCAGATGGCCACTTGCTACTGTTTCAGGCCCCAGATAGTACTCGCCATGGTTATATGCAGAAGATTTTCTTAAAACAAACAAACAAACAAACAAACAAACAAAAAAACCCTTCCAGTTATGCCAATTAGCCTAGATGTCCCCTGAAACTGTGGTCCCAAGAGCCCTGCTCCTACTACTCTGACCCTCAAAATGTTGGGTTGTATTCAGCTGTTGGCATAGTCCAGCTGTGATCACCTTCCTTCTACTGTGTGTGGCCGTTGCCTTCCTTCCACTTTTTATTTTTTTGAGTCACGCACCTTCTCAGCGAGGCTCACTCTGAGTGTGCCGTTTAACACTGCGCATCCTCAGTTCTCACTCCTGATCACTCTTTCACAGCTTCAGGTTTTTGTTTTTTCAGAGTACTCACTTTATCCAGGGCTTACGGTCTGTCTCCTCTGCAGGAACCCAGTCTCCCTGAGGGCAGAGGTCCTCGCGTCTCTGTTCCCTGACTGTCCGGTACCTAGAGCAAAGCCGTACCCAAGGCAGGCATTCAACAAACGCATCATCTCTTCTACTGAGGAGGGGCCAAGGGTCAGAAAGGTCAAGGTTTCTAAAGTCATTAAGCTACTGAGGAGGGACCTGACCTCAACCCTGCTGTTCTTGACAATTATACTGGCTAACAAGGTATCATAAGACTTGAAAGAGATTCTTTTTAATATATAAGTCAAATATTCTTCAGAGAAACTTCAATATTAAGGGGAAAATTAAAACTATTATGGGGCCACCGAGGAAGGGAAGCTAAAATGCTTTTATTCTGTCTCTTTACTAGGTCCTTACTCTCAGATCCCGAGCACAGGCAGTTACAGTGAATTTAATAACTGTGACGCTGATTTCTTTACCCTCCCTGTCGATGCAGCCTTAGGAACGAGAGATGGCACACTGCGGGCCAATACCATCTTACCCTGCCGTCTTCTGCAAGAGAACACAGCTGTTTTACACAACACAATTTTCCTTCCATGGGGGAAAAAAAGTCCTCTGTCAGTGACGCACCCTACAATCTTTTCCAAGGAGCTGGCATACACCGGGGCGCCTGCATGCTAAGGAGACCCCCTCAACAACAGGAGTGGATGAAGTTATAGCCACTTTTTTTTTCAAAATTTGCTAGATACTAAAATCTCATTTCTTGGTAATATCCTAGGTATTTCCATGAAGGGGCCATGAGTGGGTCTTCTGGAAAGGCTTGAGATCTAAGGAAATGGAATTCCTTTGGTATTCTACCCTGGAGTTTGTATGCAATGAAAATACCAGTAAAATTCCATTAACTGTGAAATGTCTGGATAAAAACACTCACTCTGCATACAGCTACCTGGCTTATAGCGCTCCGCTGGTTTTCTGAAGATAAAATCTTCTACAATAAGTACTTTCCGGGATACTGCATAAGGAAGGCACCTGATTACGTGTGCTCAGCACACAGCAGTGGGAGGCCTGTGAGAGGCCAGGCAAACACACAGGTTCCCCCAAACTCGGCCCAATTCAGTTCTCCTCAATTTCCTCCTGCCCAGACGACAGTGACCCTTGACAGGACTGCCACTCCTACAGCACTGACTGAAGTGTCACGTGACAATCTTTGAAATGCGGAAAACCAAGGGGCAGAGACTGGGTGAAGCCGGAGGCCCACAGCTCCTGCCTCCTTGACAGTTCGGTGCAGTCCCAGCTCCCCTCCTGGGCTGAAAGGACAGCGCAGCCGCAGGAGAAGCCAGCAGCCAAGTGTCCGCTCTCCTCTGTCAGTGGGGCTGCCTGTGACCTCCCCGAGAAGCCCCACCCAAGTTCACAGCATTCCCAGGGCTTGCTGGAAATGTACTGGAGTCCCTTCAAGCCCCGAGACAGCCTTTTGGTCTGAGGCAAGACAGAAATCTCTTAATAAAGAGCAGTGTCTGAACCACAGCCTTGTGACAGCAAGGTGAATAAGACCACAAGAATACAGGTATTTTAAGAAAAGATAAATAGGAAAGCCTTAATCACTTTTATAATCCAACTTGATGGCACTTGGCTGGCTTCTGGCTTTATAATAAAGCCTCAACATTACAGTGACTTTGTTTAAAAAGAGAAAAAGAGGATTCTTGCAGAAAACCCATTACATGTTTTAGTTATAATCAAGCACAATTTGTAACAAACTTTGACATCCAACAGACGAAGTACTATGCATCCTATAAGCAAAAGCCAGTGGGTGTTTCTAAAGCGCTGGCCAGGTGGGGTGGGACAGATCCCTGAAGGAGAGAAGTCACAGTCACATCCTGTCAGCCATCAACAATGGTCTGAGCAAGGGGGCTCCCTGACCTCTCCCGGGACTTGGTCTCTTCAGTGGCAGGAGGTGAGGACCGGCCCCCCCCCCCCCCAGGCATCAGTGATTCCTGTCAGTTCAAGGTGTCTGTTGTCACGACCAGTTCCCTTCAGGAGTACAGATGAGATTTAACACTCCGTCTGTTCCTGATGAAATCACTTCCAACACGCACCCTCCACGCATCAGGCACCTCTAGGGCCCGCAGAGTGCTCTTCACACTCACGGAGGCCTCACATCAATCCTGTCAAGTGAGCGCTATCCCCATTTAACCCACTGAAGGCTGCCAGAAATACCAAACCACTTACTGCTGGTGGCCCCGAGTTACTGGGACCCCACAGAGTCCCAGGGAGGGCCTCGCGGACTCAGCTGCCAACCTGGTGGCTAGCAGACGTAGCGCTTAACCACCACGCCACCAGGGTCTCCTCCGTGACACCAAGGAGGACATGAACCAGCCACTGTGCCCAGAGAGGTGTCGTGCAGGGGTAGAAAGAAGAGAGCCCTGGCATCAGACGACTGCACGCTGAAGGCCGTCTCCATGGATCTGGAGGGCAGCCCCGGTCACCTCGCTGAATTTTGTCATCCGCGACGTGGAGACATCCTTGTGTCTTCCTCCTAGAACGACGGTCAGCACCGGCTAAGACCAATGAGAGGGAAAGCTGGGAAACTAACATGCTCTGCAAGCTTGCTTAGTACTTCTAAAGCATTTTCTTTTTCTTTACAGGTTATTTCCTTACCAGAAGAATGAACAAACCACCTTTCATGAAATATACTCGAATAAAACACCTTTTCTATCAGTAGCTTGAGACAACTATGACAACAGCAGTGTCCCTGCCCTTAGGGACCACAGCACTTCTCTTCCTCCCTGCTCTGCTCAGTGAATTCCTGATAGCTGTCACTTGTGATAGCATCTCCACGTGAATTTGCATCCAACAGGTCATACAAGAAAAGTGACTGTGAGAACTGGTTCTAGCAGAGGCCCCTTGCCAAGGAGAACACAGAAACCCACAGTGGCTGTGAGCCAGTGGACATGAACCAGGGAGCGGCCCACCCCTCAAACTGCCCACCCAGAATGGCTATGTTTTGCACTCATGGCTCACGATAGGTTTCAGAAGACATAAGCCAACTTTCCCTCCTCCACGCATGAAGTGCTAACAGGCTGACACATATTTTAAAAGCTTCATTTCCTTCCATGCAGCCCTCTCTTGACATTCCAGCTTTGTTTTTCACTCTTGTTTCTATGTACCATTATTTTTATACAAAATTACAGCACAGTTGGAACCTCAGTTTTTTCCAGTTAACATAACACAAGCACACTCCTACGCTAGTGAACATTCTGTAAAAATGATATTTAAACTGTACATAATTTACTCAGTCGTTCTAGAACGAATGTCTGTTCCTCCCTCTCCTACTTTTCGCTAGTAAAAATAATCACATAACACAAAGTTTTCACATGAGGCTGACATTTGAAACGAAATAGGGCAACAGCATTTCTTGGGATAATCTTTTTTTTTAATGCTTGTCTTTTAGATATTTTAAAATAAAAATCAGTTGACTTGTCTTCTTATTTCTTATCCAGAGTGAGCCAACCTTTACTGCTGGGGCTTCACATCTCACGACTTTGACAAAAATTAGATGTAACACCACTCACACTGCTGTATTCTGATTTAAAACTCTACAAAATCCTGAAGACTGTACATATAAGCCACTTAGTGGCAACAAATATCACAGTCACATCTGAAGCCACAGAGGACAACTGCAGAGTTTGCTTGCCAGGGTTCCCATTTATCCTCGCTGCACAGCTGAGGACATTACAGAGATGAAAGACGACAAAGCCTGGCACACAGTAGGGACACAATGAAGCTCATTTTCCTTTCCGTCCCCCACCACTGTCTTCCGGAAGACAAAAACGCTGTTGTTGAGGATTTCATCATTTCCAGATGCCTGCTCTTCAAATGGCATCTAGAGTAACACACACACTGATGTCACAAAGCCTGGAATTTCTGGTGGGAAATCGGCAGTGGATGAACTCACTGGATACAAAGATCCTGTTTTCATGTCAATATCCTTAGTAATAAAATATGAGGAAAGAGAGGAAGCATAACATATAAATACTCCTCACCACCACAGTCTCCATTTACACAGAAAAGAATTCTCATAAATTGAGGTTTCAGTTGTTGTTCAAGAAAGAAAAAGAAAGGAAGAGCCCTTAATAACTCTCAGTAAGGGAAAAGGCCAGCACTGAAGCTGGAGCCTGGGGAAAGGACTCGGTGTCTCTGAAAGTCCAGTGCCCCACTGTCTGTCTCTCTAGAGCAAATCTGTGCTCCTCAAGACCACCTAGTTATTCTGATTTTTTATACACAAATTTCCACACATTATTTAAGGCATAATCTCTTTGTAAAAGAAAAATATTTTCAGATTACCACCCAACTTTTCTGTCTTTCTGATCCCTTTGTTCTGATGGCCTATAGGTAACAATTAGATCATAAAACAGCTCAAGCCCCCCATTCAAATCTTGTCCTCTAGATTTGGGACTCCAACCCATCTCTCACGGGGCCAGTGGCTGTCCAGTCTCCCTCCAGGCTGAAGGCAGCCAGGGAGAGGTGGGCAGATGTGGTACAGATAAGGGCAAGCCTCAGGCGCAAGCACCCTGGCTAGCTAATAATTGCTAATACCACAGTGGATGCTAACTAGGTCTTCTGTGGATTCCTCATTTACAGTACAGGTGAGAGTCTAGCTAACAACTAGTACTGTCACAACGGATGCTAAGTAGGTCTTCTGCTGGTTCCTCATTCAGAGGACAGGTGCGAGTCGTACACGGCAGGGCAAAGAAGGGCCACAAGGGACAGGCCCAGCACTGTTTCCATCCTCTGAAGCGACTCAGGATTCCTGGTGGTGTAGGGATTAAACACCAACTGACCAAAAGGTCAGCTGTTCAAATCCACCAGGCGTGCCTCGGACACCCTATAGGGCAGCTGCACTCTGTCCTGTAGGGTCACTGTGAGTTGGAATGGACTCGGCGGTCATGTTCTCTTTTTTAGCTGAGGCCTAAACACATACTGGCTCCTCAGAACAGTCCCCAGCCCCCACAGCTTATCAAAGAATTCCTTCCAACTACAAAGTTCAACTTCCGGAGGATCTTTTCCTGAACACAATTTTCTTCTTAAGAATTCTGCTTCTTTGTCAGCATTTTAAGTGAATTTTTAGTTCTTCCTTTAGAAATGGTTGGCACTCTTTACAGACTGACAGCTGCCCAGTTGCTTCATTTCTCCTTCTGGCTCCTGAAACAGCTCAAACAAAAAACGCAGATGCAGCCTCCACTGTGGACAGTGGACTTGCAGGAGGTGACGTGAAGCGCTGCTGATCTGTCCCGGGCTCTGGTCAGCCTCCTGGAGCTCTAGCCCCGTGGGGACCGCCAGCACCTCCCTCCCTCCCTCCCTGCCTTGGTATTTCTACACACCCTCCTTCTCCCAAACGACCAGGCTTTGGACAGTGTAAGACAAAGGGGTTCAAATGCCTCCAACTGGAGCCTGTCAGCCAGCAAGTCGGTTAGCGGGCAGTTGCTTGCTCATCCAGCTGAGACTCAGTAGCCATTACATCAGCAGGGTGTCTACGACAGTATCACCGTCATGTGTTTCTGGGTACTGCTAATTCAAGGCCCCAAGATCTAGCCCCTGTATGGGTTCTCCAGACAGGCCTCCCAGGCTATCTGCTTTTCTTCTTATTTACGAGATCTGCCTTGCCGACGATAAGGTATTCTTATAAAGAAGCACTGGATTGTAAGCTGATCACCTAAAACTTTCTAAGAACACAGTAAACCAGGCCCCAAGACTACTGTCCTGAAAAACTTCCAAATGATAGGAAGCTGTATACAAAGCCATGACAAAAATCTAATCAGACTCATGATAGTCAGAAACTGGAAACAACTCAAATGCCCACCAACTGCCAAATGGAGAGACAGTGTTCTATGTCTTGACTCGAGTGGTTTTACACAGCCAAGCCAAGTGCCGTCAAGTCGGATCCGACTCATGGTGACTCGAGCCCCTAGGGTCGCCATGAGTGGTTTTACACAATGGTATACAATTACCCAAACTCAGCAAACCACATATTCAGTGTGATAAATTCTGTTGTACGGAAACTCAACAAAGCTGAAGGAAAAAAACTCATGAGCTGAAATGAGAGGCAGAAAACAGTCCACTGGGAGCTGACACTGTAACGGCCCTGGAGAGGACATGCAGCTAGAGTCCAACACGGCAGGACCAGAAGCCAGGTCGGAAGACCTTCTGTCTGCCAGACTTCAGTGACTCAGCTTATGTTTCAAATGACTTTTATAACCTCTACCTAACTCCTGGAAACCCTGGTGGTGCAGTGGGTGAGCACCACGTCTGCCAACCAGAGGCTGGCGGGTCAAACTCACCCAGCATCCCTCGGAACCTCTGTGGCGAGGTTCTACTCTGTCCTCTGGGGCCACTAGAAGTCAGAATCAACTGGATGGCAGCAATTTTGTTTGTTTGTTTAACTAATGTCTAACTCATTGCAGTCCAGTCGATGTCAACTCACAGTGACCTTAGAGGACAGACGAGAACTGCCCGACAGGGTTTCCAAGGAGCAGCTGGTAGATTTGAACTGCCAGCTTCTTGGTTAGCAGGTGAATGCCTGAGTACTGGTACCTAAAGGAAGACTCCTGGTCCACACGATCAGACCACCAGAGACGCTCATGTATTTTACAAGTCAATATGCATTCTTAACAACGAAAATAAACGGCGATTACCAACACTGAGAAGCTGAAAGAGACGTCCCTAGTTCTGGGCTGAAATATACAGTACAGGCACAAAGGAAAAAATTCCTGATGTCTCCCTGAAGAAAGTCCTGCTCTCACATCCTTGGTTGGTGAGGGTATTTCAGTCAAGACTCCTATCTTATGGAGAGTTTATATGACAGACGAAGTATGTCCTGTTAGTCTAAAGTCAGTTATGGGATTCAGTGTTTCAAATCTTTCTCCCTTCATCCCACCCTAAACTGTACCACCTCACTCCGTCTTACTACGTCTCTATGCTCACGTGCGTCTCTTGTTCAAAAGCACTCAGTGGTTCTCCACTGTCTCCCGAAACCACTCCGTCTAAGGCTCGGCAGTGAACCTGTGTGTGTGGCTCTGTGTCTGGCCTATTCACAACTTCTCCTGTATACTGGGATCTACTCTTCATGTCTGCTGCTGTGTTCTTCTTGCCAGAAATACTTTCATGTATGCATTTCTGCCTGGCATACAGCAGATGGGCAATAATTATTACTTGCTGAACAAATGATGGACTCATTCCTTGTGAAGATAAACTCGGTGTGGGGGCTGGGGAGCCGTGGGCTTCTACCTACGGCGATGCTCTACAGTCACCAGTGTGGTGGCTAGGAAGAGGCTGGCAAGGCGGTGGTTGACGAATGGGTGGTCTGGGCTCCCCGGCTACAGGCAGGGAGCTAGGACGGGGTACACCTTATGTGGGAACCCTGCTGGCGTAGTAGTCAGGCGCTGTGTCTACTCACCAGGTGACCAGTGGCTCCAATCTGCCAGGGAGTTCTTGGAAACTCCATAGGGCAGTTATACTCTGTCCTATACGGTCCCTATAAGTCAGAATTGACTGATGACAGGGGCAATTTGGATATTTTACGGAGGTGAAACTAGCCTTTCCGAATTGCTTGAGAAATTTAGTTTGTCCCAGGTGCACTGTTGTCCAAAAGTCTATTTTAAAGAAAGGATGCCTGCCTTTGCTTTGAGGAAAGAGTTTATAGCTAAAGCTACCAGGGAACCTCTGTTCATGTGCAGATGCACACTTCGACAAACAGACGCCACACAGCGCCGTCGGCCGGCTTCCACGTTACAGAACCGACTGCACTGTTTTCCAGGATATCCACCCTGCAGCCCAGTGGCCACAAACAACAGGCTAGCCTTCTCAGCTGTCAGACTCTATTTCCTAAAGTGAGCGTGGGGTGGGGAGAAGGAAGCAGTGAACCAGAGTTCTCTCTTTTTGTGGACAGCACAGAAGGAGGGATTCAAATGTGCACATAAATCCAAATGAAGTCACCGAGGTGAGAGCGATGCCTAATGTTAGAAGTAAACCCTACACAGAAAAAGAAAGGACTGCATTTTTTTATCCGATGGCAGTTAAAAGACAAAACTGGGAGGAGGACAGGGCAACCTTTCAGAGCTTCCTGATGACGAGTCCCAGGAGCTGACACCCACACAGCGGGGGCAAACATGGTAGAAGCAGGCCTCGGCTGCAGTGTGAAACTGGGGAAGAGGCAGTGTCCATGGGAGGGGACTCTCGGCCACAGCTTCTGCTGTGGTGACCACAGTCACAGTCTCCTTCCCTGTAGCGCCCACCCAACCTGCCTCACTCACACAGGAAAGTGACGGGACAAATGCGCACAGCACCCCAGATGGGACAAAGCTCTCACTTCACATGTAGCCCAAATATACCTCAATCTGCATACATATTAGTTAGACCCCTGCATCTTGTCTTTATACAATTCCTATCATATGGAGAAGGAAGTTTCTCCTTCTGTGACTGACAAGTCACTTGTTTGTCACAGAAAAAACTTGGAAAACAAACATTGTGTACTAGTCTGATAATATTAAAAAAAAATACAGCTTTACCCCTAAAACTCAACCTGAATAGCTGAAGAATAGTTTATACTTAACCAATTTTACTCTTATTGTGCTGCCAAGAATGTTGGAGATGGGGCAGGCTAGACTGGGGTATCTACCAAGTCATTTATCCTTGTTCATCAAAACTGCAAATCAGACTCAACAGAAAGTTTCCTGTATTTCCTTTGGGCTTCCACAGGGTTGCTACGAGTCAGAATGGACTCCAGGGCCATGAGTTTTGTTCTAGGTTTTGTAGACTCTTGGGCAATTCTGGGACAGTCTCTGTTTTGCTAATTAAATATGGGATAACTATTTAACTAGGAAGTCCCGGGTGACACACTCAGTGCTTGATGACTAACCCAAAGGTCCTGCTCAAAGGCACCCAGAAGTGGTAGTAGCCCCGGTGGTTCGCCTCCGAGAGGTCCTAGCTGACGACGCCCTGACGGAGCGCAGCTCTGCTCTGACACAGACGGGGCCACATGGTCCACCTCTGAGAGGTCCTAACTGATGACGCCCTGACGGAGCGCAGCTCTGCTCTGACACAGAGACGGGGCCACACGGTCTGACTCTGAGAGGTCCTAGCTGGCGATGCCCTGACGGAGTGCAGCTCTGCTCTGACATGCACGGAGCCACCATGAGTTGGAAGCATCTCAGAGGCAAATGGGTACCGGCTTTCTACGTAACTAGGGAGTGTCACTTTTACCTAGCACATTGATTTAGGACAAGAAATGTGTTTGCCAGCAAAGACTTTCCAAAATGGCTAAATCTCATCCAACTGAGCTGGTCATATTTGGAAAATGTAAGCAGGACAGGAGCATTTTATTGTAAAGTCATTACAAACTGCTTTGTGTGTTGTCAAATTCCGGACCAGATTAAGTGAAGCTGTGGCCATGTTAAGAAATATTTTAACAATAAACTTCCCCTGCCCCCTAGTTACAATGGCCTGAAAGATTTAGGGCTGGAATGAATGGTGTACTAGCAATAAGTTTATGACAGACTTGGAGAGCATTAGTGTGTTTAACTAAAAAGATTGGATTACGTAGAGTACAAATAAAAGACTTAGTCCCAAAAGTTCTAGCAATAATCTCCATCTGCTATGTGTCCTTTTAAACTAGGTGAAGCATGCTTTGAGGGTAATTTCCATTCGCATTAATTTATAACTTTTTCATGGTTCACAAACCCTAGATGGTAATATGAATACAAATATTCAGGAAGAGGTGGAATTCAAATCTCAGATGGGTGGCTACACTCAACCAACTTTAAAGTCACTCCCTGCTCCCCGAGGCTCTAATTTGGTAGTATTATTTTAAAAGTGCAATGATTTGAAATTCAATTTGTGATTTTTTTAAATTACAAGTTCAATGTAAAAATCTGAAGGTTTCAATTACAAATAAGCCTGAACATTAGCAAGAATGTCTTAGAAGTGACCACAGAAGGAACGGAGGAAGGTGCAGAAGGTACTACAGATGACGCCACAGGCAGCGAATCTTGCTGAACCGACAGCGTACCTACCAGACTGGTGGGAATGAATGCCAAAGGACAGTCAGAGCTACACACAGACCTAGAAGTAGCCACCAAAGAAAGCCCACCCACCCACACGAGGTAAAAACCAGAGTTTGGATAACAGAAGGCATAGAGAATAAATGAAACCACGTGTCAAAGAAGATGGTGCTTAAAAACAGTCTAGGAAAAAAAAAGGACTCCAAGAGAGTGAAGCTACATGTCACCTCCTCTTTTGAGTGATGTTAGGTATGGGGCTTTTCACAGAATAACCTGCCTCAGACACTGACCACTTTATAAATGTAAGAATGGTTGGAATACCTGAAAGACCTCATTTTTTTTTTACCATCTGTGAGTCAGAATCGACTTGACAGGAGCTTTTGCAGGTCCGCCCTTCAAAGCACTTTTGGAACTCTTTCTGGAATGTGCAGCAGAACTGCTGGGCATTATCCTTGACGGCCTGAAAGTCAGAAACCCTGGTGGCGCAGTGGGTTAAGTGCTATGTCTCCTAACCGAAAGGTCAGCAGTTCAAATCTTCCGGGTGCTCCTAGGAAACTCTATGGGGCAGACTCCAACTTCTAGGGTCCCTATGAGTTGGACCCGACTCGGCGGCAGTGGTTTTTTTTTGGGGGGGCCCTGAATGTCATCAAAACGACTTCCTTTCAATATTTCTTTTATCTTCAGGTAAAGAAAAAAGTCACTGGGAGACAAACAGGTGAGCACGGAAGGCGTTTCAATACAGTTATTTATTTACTGGCTAAAAATCACTCACAGACAACTATACAATTAAGTTCGTGAACTTGCCTCCATGCCACCATAGATAATGGCCATTGCAGAAAAAGTCCCAACAGTGCTTTGAAGGGTGGACTAGGTGCTGGCACTGGTGCCTAGCTTCCCAAGGGGAGCCCTTTCAGGGCGATGGTAGTGGTATTCAGCAACGAGGTAGGCAGCACTTAGAATGACGAAGCTTGCGGACTTCACTGTCAGACCTCGTCTACCCCTGCCGTCTACTCTATTTCAGATGAACTGTACTCAGACCAGTGTCTGAGTCTGAGCTGTCTACGCTGTCATCCATCTTTCCCATGTACCTGACTCGTCTTCCTTGAGAAGTGGTACATCTGCCGAGGTCCTCAGAGAGAAGCTAGAGGAGGAGTCTCCTCACCCTTCCTGCGGGCATTCCGATTTTATGGCGGACAGCTCTTCTCGCCGTGGAGGGCTGCATCTCGGACACTGTCACATCACAACCCTGGGTTCCACTCAGCTGACAAACGTCCAGAGTACACATCTCCCATACCAAGTTCTGTATCACTAAGCCACATCTGATTCTGTTCTATTTTCTCCCATTTACTGGCAACTTGTGGCAGTCCAGTAGCCTGCTGTGAAAAAGGAGGAAAGACTTAGCTACACAGAGAGCAGGATTCCAAGCGCATCTAGAAAATGCCCAGGAACTATTTTTCTCTTTGAAACATTCAAACATCTACAATGTATTCTGAAAAAATAAACTTAGAAAAGTTGAGTATTAGCTCTTATTTTCTGAAAACAGGCATATTTTTAAGCCCTTAAATAAACACATCAGGAAAGGGCTTTCCCAAAGGTTTAGGCTTCAAGTATTATTGTGTTTTCACTTTTCTTTTGCCAACTAAAATGTTGTTTTGAATTGACATTGGAGAGTGAACAGCTGCGAGGCCTGCCTGAGTGTTGTCCTAGAAACACCAGTTTGGGAAAGAATTGCCAACCACTCTCCTCTCCCACAAATGCTGTCTGCCATCCTAAAGATTCGAACTTATTCTTAAAGATCACAGTCCCACTGTTTACCAAGGCAGTCAGGAGTGTGGGAAATCATGCCAGTGTGGTATTTTTACCTTTGATAAGAGGAGAGACCACTTCTATCTGCTCACTACTGAGTGAGGCTCTCCAAGTAGACAGGAAAACCGGCCATCTCAAATTCAGAAATATGCCAGGGTTTTTTTTTTTTTTTTGGTGTCTCATGGGAGAATGGACAGGCAGAGACAACCTTGTTCTCCACAAACAATCTCAGAACTGACTTTTAGAGCTACTCTGGAGACATGTCAGTGGTAAAAAGCCTGAAATAATTCAGTTCTGTATCAATTAATCTCTGAAAAAAATAAAGAGAATCAAGCTCTATCTAGACTTGGAGGTCATTGAGAATTCCTTAATTTGCATTTCTTCTACAACTAGCATGTATCTTCCACACTTACTGACATGAATGAAACAAAACAACGTTGATGGGACTTCAGTATGATGGGGTTCCAGCATGACAATACCATCGACAGTAACCTGTTTAATCACTAAACACAGAACTGTAGTTCTAGGGCAACGGAGAAGCCGCTCTGCTCTCACCCAGCTAAAACTGAACCCTGGTGCCGCTGGGTCCATCCCCACTGACACCAACCCGACACGACAGAGGAGAGCTGTCCACAGACCCCCATGCTACGGTCTTTACAGAAGTGGATGGCCACACCTGTCTCCCATGGAGGGCTCATGGGTTTGAACCACTGACCTTTCAGTTACCAGCTAAGAGCTTAAACACTGCACCACCAGGCCTCTTATTAAAGAGTGAAAACTCACCAACATGGAAGATACTCAGATGCAAGTCCTTCGGCTTATGGCAGTTCTCCAAAAGAAGTTCTAAAAGTATTTCAACAAAGGGCAGCAGAATAAGTATATAGAGTCTCAAAAAATTATCCAGAAAGGTAACAGCTCTGTCAGATGTAAGTTCCAGTACGTTGGTTACACAATCAATCATGCATCGTGACTGGGAATCGATGAACTGCTGATCCCGGGACAATGCACTCCATGTTGGGTGCTGGGCCCTCGATAGAGCTGCCCAGGCAAGCTTCCACCGAGTGCCCAGAGGATCCTAACTGCCAACCCTTGGTTAGCAGCTGCAGCACTTGGCTACTACGCCACCAGGGTTTCCACGGTAAGAACAGTCAAAACTGTGCCTGATAACCTTAGAGTGTAAGTAGACGTTGAGTTATCTACTGGTATATTTAGTGGCTTCATTCAAACGCAGCTGGCTCTAGAGCAAATAAAGTGGTAAGAAGACAGAGGCTCTGGGAGAAAAATCCAGCAGGGCCACCGTTCTGGAGAACAGAAACATCAAATAAGAAGGACATCGCCGAAGCCCCAGAGACGCTGTGAGGAAAGGTGTCCAGCCGTTTTCTGCGGCCGTCAGCCCGAGGGCCTACAGACGTCTCCGCATCTTGGCCGTCTCCACCTCCACAGCGCCCTGTGATGGCTGGGACTGAAGTCAGTGTCATGCCAGGATGGAAGTGCCAGGCTTCATGGGAAAAGGGCTTTGTTCCAGCAGGTGGCTGAGACAGACACTTCTGCAGAATCGGAGCCCTTCTTCGGCGGCTCGGATTTTATCTGCAAAACCTTCACCAGCCCAGCTGTGGAAAAGGGTTACTGCTGGTTGAGGCACTTGGCTATTTAACTTTATCTAGAGAAGCCCACATGTTAAAATGCTATGAATTTACACTTTCCCATTTCTTTCACTTCATGTGCTGTTAAAATCAGGAGCCCTGGAGGTGCGCTGGTTAAGTGCTCAGCTGCTACCTGGCTGAAAGGTCCACAGTTTGAATCCATCGGCCACTCGGCAGGAGACAGCATGGCACCCTGCTTCCGCAGAAACTCACGGCCTCAGCAATCGGAGGAGTCAGAATCCACTCCACGGTCACAGGCCCAGGCCTGCTCAGTGTTAGTGAAATCACCACACAAGGGTGATGTCGATGGTGGTCACGAAAAGGGGTCTTCCTGTTTTCAGCCCACATTACTCCCTTTGGGGCACAGCCAGCATTACTTTCAACTAACTCCTCAGAGTTCACTGCTGACATGTCACTGATGTGCAAAACAGATACTTCCCTGCTGTCACCGACGAGAAGTGCCAGATACCGTGACGGCTGGTGAGTCAGGAGTCAGGACGGCGGACGGCCTGCCCCTTCCATCTCTGCTCCTGCGGGGACGCACTCAGACCCCCGCAGGCCTTCTGACTGCGCTCTTCCTGTCTTTTACCCTCTTTCCTTTGTCTCTGCTCTGCACTCTTCCAACTCATTAATTACCTCTTGGCATGTATCTAATACTTTGTAAAACATGATCTTTAATTCTAAATTTCATGTATGATGTTTATTTAAGTCTTCTTTTTTAAGGCAGCCCATTTTTGTATTTTTCTGTTCATCTTCTGTCCCTTCAGGTGTCCTGAAAACCTGTTGCTGTCACTTCTGACTCACAGAGACCCCACAGGACACGCCCGGGTTTCCAAGGTGCGCCCGGTGGGTCTGGACTGCCCACCTCTCGGCTGGCAGTGGCAGCACTTGACTACTGCACTACCAGAGTTTCCAGGGTCAGAATAGTTATTTAAAAAAATGTGTCTGATAACCTTAGTGTATCTGAGTTTTGCTTATGGTACTGTTTTCTTGTGTGCTGCTCAGTTTTATCAGGAAATTACCTGGGACAATTTTTTGAGACTGTGCTAAAGCTGTGTTCTCTCAGCAAGGACTCTCAGTCATGTCTGCTATGAACTGTAGGGGGTGGGAAACCTGGCATTATTAGGGTTAGCCTGGGACCACTTGGGAATAATGAACCGTGGCTTACGGTATCTGTCAGTCACGTAACCTGGACTACAGAATGACAAAGAGTGAGCATACGGCTGTAGTCCTCAGGGATGCGATTCCTCTGTCCGTCCTGCTTAGCCACCAAGCACCGCTCCTGCCGTTCCCTTGTGGACACGGACAGAATAACTTCCACTTCACCCTCATACCGAGAGAAGACTCTTTGGGGTCTCACGTTCACAGAAGGAGGTCTCTTTTCAGACTTGCCTGTTTATCTGGGCCCCTGTGTCTACCTTCTCTCCCAGTTCCCTCAGGCCTTTAAAAGGGAAGCCCAAACTTGCCAGGTTTGGCAAATGTCTTCAAGGCAAAAAACTATTTAATATTCCATCGAATTTCCTGGGTTTTTGTTTTTACTTAGAGTTTTGGCCTGATACTTTCTCATTATCTTGTCCAATCTCTGGTGCATTTAAAATGCTTGACATTAGTTTGTCTAGTGTCTTTAGTCACCTTAAGTGAAGGAGTCCATCCTAGTTACCTTGTCAGTTTTCACAAGAATCATCATGCCTAATTAACCTAAAAGTCCTACTGATTGTTCCCCTTAAACGCTCTTGAGTCTCACGCTATTATTTTAGTTCAGGTCACCATAACCGCACAGGCAGTCGCCAGGCTATGAACACATGAGCTACAGACAACTTGTGATACAGCGCTGACTGCCACAAACGCTGTTCCAGTTAGGCCCCCGAGTTAGGAATGGCCAAAATACAGGAAGCTCATACTTGAACCAAAACCAACATAAAGCTTACGACAGTCAGAAACCTGATTCAAATACAGCAGTCTGTAACAGCAAACACATGCAGTAACTGGTGACACTCATGGAAATACTGTGTGATTCAGACACGCTTTTTCAGTGTTTTAGGCCAAAGATGAAGAAATTGAAGATTTTTACCAGGTTCTGTAGTCTGAAATGGATGGAACATGTAATCAGGACACATTGATCATTACTGGCGACAGAAATGCAAAAGCTGGAAATGAAGAAGACTGGCTGCTAGTGAAAACATAGGACCTTTGTGAAAGAAACAATTTCAGAGGTCCCACGATAGGATTTTACGAGACTAAGGGCTTCTTCCTTGCAAAACCCCTTTTTGTCACATAAACGGTGACTGTACACATGGACCTTGCCAGACAGAATACACAGGAATCAAATCAACTATATCTGTGGAAAGAGGCAATGGAAAAGCTCCACTGCCATCGTGTCGCGCATCGATTCCGACTCAAAGCGACCCTATGGACACAAAAGCTCAGTACCATCATTTACAGTAAGACCACGTTCTGGCTGCAGCACAGACCATCACCTGCTTACACACAAGTTCAAATTCCAATGGAAGAAAACTAGAACAAGTCCCCGAGAGCCCCAGAACAGCTCTAGGTATACCCCACCTGAGTTTAGAGTCCATCTCAAGGGCAGATTTGACTCACTGAATGCCACTGTCCAGGGGATTGTGGAAGGACATCATCTGTGAAGCAAGCAAGAGGTCACTAAAACGACAGGAAAGACCAAAGTGGACATTGGAAGAGGCTGTGAAATTAGCTCCTCAACACTGAGTAGCTAAAGCAAAAGGAAGAAATGATGAAAGTAAGTGAACAGCAGATTGCAAAGGCTAGCTGAGGAAGACACAGTGAAGCATTACGACATGTGAGCAAACAGCTGGAGACAGAAAACCAAAAGGGAAAAACACGTTCCGCATTTCTCAAGCTGAAAGAACTGAAGAAAAAATTCAAGCCTTGAGTTGCAATATGGGAGGATTCTATGGGGAAAATATTAACAGATCCAAGAAGCATCAAAAGAAGACGGAAGGAATACCCAGAGTTATTTTATCAAAAAGAACTGGTTCACATTCAGCCATTTCAAGAGATAGCATGTGAGGAGGAACTTACAGTACCGAACGGTGTAAAACAAGACTCCAGGAACAACAGCTGCGACGTTCCCACAAACAGAGGCAACACTGGAAGAGCTCACTCATCTACGCCAATAAATCTGGAAGAGCTAACCTGGCCAAGAGACCGCAAGAGACCCATGTTTACGCCTGTTGCCAGGAAAGGTGATCCGACTGAACGGGACCATTACTGAACAACATCATGAACATCACATGCAAATAAAATTTTGCCAGAGATCGTTCAAAAGCAGCTGCAAAGCATATGGACAGGGAACTGCCAGCAATTCAAGCTGGATTCAGGAGACGGTGTGGAGTCTGGGGTATCACAGCTAATCTCAGATGAATTCGGCTGGAAGCTCAAAATACCAGAAAGATGCTTACCAGTGTTTCATTGACTATGCAGATCATAACCAATTATAGAAAACATTGTGAAGAACAGGAAATTCAGAACACTTAACTGTGTTCATGAGGAGTCTGTCCATGGGTTAAGAAGCAGTCATTTGAAGAGAAATAAGGACCCACTGCATGGTTTAAAGTCAGACATGGTCTGGACCAGAGCTGTATCCTTTCACCGTATCGCTTCAGTCTGTGTGCTGAGCAAATCATCCAAGAAGCTGGACCGCATGAAGGAGAATGGGGCACCAGGATCGGAAATAGACTCGTTACCAACTTGAGTTACACTGAAAGTGAAGACTGGGAGCTTTTCCTGTCGAAGATCAAAGACCACAGCCTTCAGTACGGGTTATAGCTCAATACAAAGAAACCAAAAATCCTCACAATTTGACCAATAAGCAACACCACGATGAATGGAGAAAAGAATGATGTTGTCAAGGGTTTGACTTGACGTGGATGCACAATCAACGCCCACGGAAGCAGTAGTAAACAAGTCAGCAGACACGCTGCACTGGGAAAATATGCCGCAAAAGGCTTCTTTCAAGTGCTCAGAAGATGTCACCTTGAAGACTGAGATGAGACTGACCCAATTCATGTTATTTTTCCATTGCATCATACAAAGTCCAACAAGTAAGTCCACGAACTTAAATTGCTCTAAGTGCTACATACCTCATTGTTGAATTTCACTACAGTCACCTTCGAAGTACTGCCCTTGGGAAGGTATGCAATGATGCCAGTGCCTAGTCCACCCTTCAAAGCAATTTTGGAACTCTGGCCTCTAGGGTCGTCGTGAGTCGGATCCAACTCAATGGCACTTGGCTTGGCTTTTCTGGAATGGGCATTGTCTACAGTAGCAAAGAGGCAAGTTCGCGAACTTCATTGTATAGTTGTCTGTGAGGGAGGTTTTAGCCAGTAAACAACTGATCTGGCCCCCAGTAACTTTTTTCTTTACCCAGAGACAAGAGAAATATTGAAAGGAAGACATTTTGATGACACTCAGGACATCAACGGTAACACAAGGACAGCTCTGATGGCCATTCCAGAAAAAGAGTTCCAAAGTTTCTTTGAAGGGTGGACCACTAGGTGCTGGCCTTGGTGCACAGCTGCCCACGGGGAGTATTTGGAAGGTGACTGTAGTGATACTCAGTAACGAGGTAGGTAGCACTTTTTCTAGGATAGGCTGGCAAACTTAACCATCAGACCTTTTATGCAGGGGAAAGTTGGACAATGAATAAGGAAGATGGAAGAAGAACTGATCCCTCTGAACTGTGATTTTGGAGAAGCATGTACCACGGACTGCCAAGAGAATGAACAGACCTGTCTTCAAAGAAGTACAGCCACAACGGTCCTTAGAAACAAGGGCAGTGAGAGTACGTCTTACCTACTTTTGACACATTCTCAGGAGCGACAGTACCTGTAGAGCGACGTCGTGCTTAAAGTGACAGTCAGGAAAAAAGACGAAGACCCTCAACCAGATGGGCTGACTGTGGCTGCCACCACAGAGAGCTAACGGGCAGTGAGCGTGGCCTGGTGCAGGGCCGGCTGTGTTCGTCCTGCTGTACTCAGGGTCACCATGAGTCAGGACTGACTCGGCAGCAACTGAAACACCAGTATGCGGGGAGCGGTAAAAACACACTGTACACTGAGACACACACTGGGCCGACGGATGCTAACCGAGAAACATGGGCACCTGTTTTCCCTTACCTACAAAATCCCTCACCTAGTCAAATTCACTCTAAGACACGCAGGAACAGACCTTGGTGGTGGCCTGGGGACCGCCTGCGACAGCTCTCGTCCTCCAGTCGTATCTTCCAACCTTTTTCCCAAGCAGCACTCACGTGACCTTCCAAAACCCCATTAGGCCACTCCTCTGCCTGAAACACCTCCCGGGCTTCCCATCTCCCACGATGAAGGCCAGACTCCCCAAGAGGCCCTTCAGGAGCTGCCCTGACGGTGTCCACCCTCTGCCCGGGCAGCCCCAACTTCAGCTTCAGGCCGTATTGATTGCACAAACTATTTTCTCCCTGCAGGATAATTTCCTCTCACTCTTGACCTCTCCCTTGTTCTCTTTTTTTGAAGGAGAGTGGGGCTCTTTTTAAATAAGTAAACACTGGATTCAAACAAACACTGAAATTACCTGTGTGGCTGGCTTATGCCTTCCCTGTGCAGGTGCGCCTGCCCTACACTGGGTATGAAGTCTGACAGTGAAGTTCACGAAGTCATTCTAGAAAAGGTGCTGCCTACCTCATTACTGAATACCAACATGGCACCTTCGAAGGACTCCCCTTGGGAAGCTATGTACCCACACCAGTACCCTTCAAAGCAAATTTGGAACTCTTTTTTAGACTCCCAAGGGGAGTACTGGGAAGGTGACTGTACTGATACTCAGCAGTGAGGTATGTAGCACTCTGAACAATTACGTTTGTGGACTTAACTGTCAGACCTCGTATGATACAATATCGTATACAGTATCTACCTGGTGGTTCTCACACTGCTCCTTACTGCACGCCCACCCACCTGTCTAGTCCATCAGACTGTAAACTCTCTCAGAGCAGAAGACAGTACAGACATCGGCTTTCCCCACTGTCAAAGTAGTAGGACTTCACTGATTTGTCTCATAACTATCACTACAGAATACAGAAATAAACTGTGGCTCTGTGTCTGCTAAGTAAATGCCCGAACACAACTTTTATTCTGCATGTGTGTGCAAGCACGTGTGAGTGTGTGTGTGTGCTTCACCTCTGCACGTGGCACAGTGCTCCCTGGCATTACAATCAACGCAAAGACACTCAGGCTGTAGACTGGTTGCTAGTAACTGACATCTGGAACCACGTCCCATTGCTCTGAAAGGCTTCCTAGACGCAGGGTAGTTTGGCCTGTTACCTGACCAGGCCAGCAGAGGGAGCAGGTGAGTGCAGCAGGAAGCCTTGGTACAGTCTTGCATAGGTACCATCTCAGTAGGTTTTTTTGATTTTTTTAATTTTTATCAATTTTATTGTGGGCAAGCAACATTTTTTTGACCCAGAAATAAAAAAGTCATTGAAATATGTACCAGAGTTTTTGAGAGAAGTATATAATTTTTTTAACGTAAATACTAGAAAAGCTTCAGGGCTCTTTAAAAATTTTTGTTGGAAAAAATATTTATGAAGGAAACAGATGTCAGGAACTAGAGTCCTTAATATTGTCATAAATGTGCTCTTTTTATAGTCTTTGCATAATTTGTTTCCTTTTGTTTTCTCTTTTGTACCAGTCTTTCTTTGAATTTAGACCCTGACGGTAAAATGGAACACTCTGGGGAAGTACAGCTGATTGGTAACACAGTACCAAGCAAATTCTTCAAGGTAAGGTTTTCGAGGAAAAGCAGGGTGTGCAGAGCCCATGACTAGGAAGAGCCCCAGCCATCAGCCGACTGGGCAGGAACCCGGAGAGGCGCAGGAGCGACACGCTGAGATGCAAACGTCGTTTCCTTTTATGTACAAACTATGCATCACGACTAAAATGTAAGTCTCCAGAACTATCTATAACTCCTCAAAAGCTGCTTTTTGTATGTGTAAGTTCATCATCAAGACTAATTTCCCACAGGAAGAATTTTTTTATATCAAGTAAGCCAGATGGACAGGAATACCAAAAGGAGGTCACGTGCCCTTTTTTTTTTAACTTCTTTGACATGAGCAATTTCATTCATGTTAACCTAAAGCCAAGAGATACAACTTTAGATAAACAGCACATATGACATTTTAATCTTTTTTTAAAAAAGTTTTCTTACTAATTAAGATTAAAAATGCTTACAAATTTAGATTAAGCAAAGATTAACCCATACGGCATTCAGTTACTTTCAAATGAAAATTCATTCTGAGACACTGAGATAGAGTTCTTGTCAGAATGATTACAACAAAGAGACACTGAGCTCGTTTTCAGGAGCAAGAGAATCTGAATTCTCTGCAATTTTGTTAAAGGAACATATAACGTAAAATTATAACTAGTTAAGAAGCCCACATCAAAGTATCTAGCAAAAAATACTGTGTTAATTAAAAGAAATATCAGATCCGACTCGATGGCACTTGGCTTGGCTAGGTGACTTAACACACATCATGGGTAAAACAGTAATTAATGACAGCCATCCACTTAAAGAAATGCTTAGCATTTTTTCTATCGGAGAAAACAGGACACAAAATTACTGGAAAGAAGATTATCAGGTGAATGCACTTGTCTGTTGTTTTATAGTTTCATTCGCTGCCTTTGAAAGTTGTGACTTGTATCTTGACCTTCCTGGCATTTGTTTTGCTGATGGGAAGAGCAAACATTCCATAAAAACATCAAAGAATAAAAACAATATTTAAAAATAAAACAACATTTGAGATAACTTTATTTAGTAGGAGAATTATATAAACTAAAAACAGAGGCCTTGTTCCTAGAAATTCAGGGAATTTATGGTGAAATTAAAAAAAAATTACCTGGAGGTTTTCCAAGTTTATAGTCCTTAGAGTTATTAAGTAAATGTGGCTTTAAAACAGAAAATTCATTAATGGATGATATACTTGCTCATGGAAGTATAAATCGTACAAGGTTGAGGAATCACTTAAGGTTTAAAACAAAGAATCTACCTTCTCTAAATGTCTTACAGACGTAATTACATGGTCACCACCCGCCGTGACCTTGACGGCACGCTCAGCATCCCCCTGACTGAGAGAGCCAAGTCACAACGGCAACCACCGGGGAACCACATGGAAAAAGACCCTTCTCTCCCGTTAGTAACTCTCTTGCCTCTACTGATACTAGCCCTCCAACAAACAGCTTCTGTGTGTCTCTGTCACAGAGAAGCTACCCAGCTGCAAGAAGCAAGACGACTGTCCGAGATACGGCCGACGTCTCCGGGCACCTGTGACCCTGAGCTCTCACTCACTCGGTCTGCGGCACAGAATGAAAACAGGCTGCCCGCAGGGGAAATGGCTGTTTCCCAGGAAAGGAAACGGCCTGAAAACACAGCTGGCTAAGAGCCCTTCCCCCTCTTTGGAAGTTGGAGATGTATTTTACCAAAATACACACTTCCTCACCTTTCACAAAGGTGAAATCTTTGGAACCGATACCTGTTCCTCAGCGGACAACATTTATGCTGTACATACAAGGAACCAGATATTTTACACCAATAGTGACCTAGACTTAACTGTGACCAGACAGGAGATCATGTTGAACTCAGTGTCACACTTCATTTCCGAAGCTGTTTATATTCTAAAAGGTATAACAGATCACAGTTATGGATATCAGATCAGAGAGGTAAATAAAGACAACTGAAAAGAACTGTTAGAGCCAGAAAACTAGCTAGCATGTACCTAAAAGCTTTGTTTCTGCATTTACACAATACACTGAGTTTCCACTGATTTTATCTTCAGCCAATCAGTGACAATTTGATTGTAAATTTTCAATGATACACCAATCTGTGCACTCCTTGTGAGACTTGTCTTGTTTACGGATCTCAGAGACCCAGGACACTGAAGCACGGACGTGGTGGTCTCCCACACTGGACAACTGCCACACATCACGGGGCTGCTCGGGAGCAAGATGCCCAGAGGCCACAAAGTGTCTTTGGGAGTAAAATGGATTCTGTCACCAGGGATACGTGTGTGCGCTGCGTAGAGGTGACAGCCAGCACTGAAGAGCGACTCTCCATTGTTGATGGTGGAATTGCATACACGATTACTTTAAAGTCCCCTTGAATTTGTTACCACTAAGACGAAAGACAAGCACACAGATGTCTGTGGCCTGTTCTCCTCCCCAAGCCCTTGTGGGAAAGCAGTCAACAGCTTTTTCTCTGACACAGTTTGGTGGGTGAACTTGTTACTAGTCTCCCTGCATACGTCAAGGTGCCCACAGCCACGCTGGCCAGCGCCATTTCCTCCAGTGAAGACAGTGTAGAGAGGGACAAGGTGACCGCTCCTCTGCCCTCTAGGGCTGCCATGCCCAGCACCCGAAGTCCCAAAGTGTGCCATCTGACTGCAATGAACAACCATCAAAGCACAGTGTCCAGCTTCATTTCACGGAGTTTACTGAGTGTTCTTCGGATACCAACACAGCACACGTTCCCCAAATTAAGGCAGGCCACACAGGCCAAGTCAGCCTGACCACACACTCTCTGCAGAGGCCTTCAGGCAGAGACACACTTTAACGTGACTGTAGCTAGGCAATACTGAAAAGAGCAGCCAACGGACTGAGGGACAGAAAGGCTCCAGCATAAAACGCACTGTTGACACAGGACGCCACTGTGCCTTACGTACATCCTGAAACTTTCCAGGAGCTTCTCAAAGCTGACCTTTGCAGTATAAAAGGTCTTCCAAAAAGAGTGGTCTATCTTTGAACTTGAAAATACGTTGTGTAAATGAAGCAGTTTAAATTTTTTATTATTTTGAAGTATATCTGCTCGTATTAAACATGGAGAAGAATCTCAGGAATGTGGCCACCGCGGCGCCCTCCCCGGGGCCCGAGACCACCAGTGATCATAGCCCAAGACCTCTCCCCACTGACGGTCACAGCGTCTTCTTGTTCAGCGTGGTAGAAACAAGGCTGGAATCAAATCCACACCGAACGGTCACTGCTCTGGGATGAAAGGATGTTCTTGAATCTCCACTGGATTCTCAACATTCTAAAATGCACCTGTTTTGTCAACGAAACCATTCATCCCAAAATGGGCCTCACGACTGAAGATGATTTTTTGGCCAGAAGCAGGGTCCACTTCCCAGTGCCCCGGAGCCCAGTCAGCCAACTCAGGGCGCAGTCTGTTGTCACTGGACTTCAGTTCTTGAGTTAGAAAAATGTTGTGAGGGTAAAGCTTCAAGCCCAGGTACCAGACGGTGGTCAACAGAAGGCCCCGTTCTTGTGCTCAGCAAGAAATGGACCTGGATGGACACTGGAGCCCCCTCTGACCAGCAGCGCGGTGCTGTCACCGGGACCCGCGGACCCGGATGGACACCCGGAGCCCCCTCTGACCAGCAGCGCGGTGCTGTCACCGGGACCCGCGGACCCGGATGGACACCGGAGCCCCCTCTGACCAGCAGCGCGGTGCTGTCACCGGGACCCGCGGACCCGGATGGACACCGGAGCCCCCTCTGACCAGCAGCGCGGTGCTGTCACCGGGACCCGCGGACCCGGATGGACACCGGAGCCCCCTCTGACCAGCAGCGCGGTGCTGTCATGGGGATCCGTGGCTCGCTAACACACAGGCATCCTCTGACGGGCCACACACGCACTGTCTCAAAGTTTTAGATGAAACACCGGATTGTTCTCTTGGTGGGATGTTACACGCATCATTAATTTCACGAAATGCACAGAATGCTTGACAAATAGAACACCCATTTGATAGTAAACCAGTGATTTCTACACATGTGGAGTCGTGTACCTTTTCATGGCTATTTGTCAAAACGAATCCAAAAAACATGATACAAATGGCCACTCCAGCTTCACACATACCACTGCGTGAGCTGTCCAATGGGACCTGTAATTACCAGGACTCTGATGGTCAGAAAGCAACACCGTCCCTTGTCCTGGATCAGGAGGTGGAATCTTACCACTGAGTTCCTCTTGCACCCCCCGATTTGCCCAACAATGTTTCATCGGGTTAAATAATGAATTTGAACTTGGCTCACTGGATGATGGGCCCTCACACCAATGTTATTTGGGGCTCTACTGCATGGGGGCTGCCTGGGTCATACCGATTCAATGCTGGCGACCTTTTTTGGTTTCTGGTGTCCAAAGACACCATTCAAATTAGGGCAAGATGTCCAAGACAGCTTCACACAGTGCTCCGGATGACTCGGTCCCTCTGATTCTCCGATCCAGACAGAAAGGAACCTCTATGTCCTGAACGATGTTGTTCCTGCAGGCCGACAGAGGCCACTGCATGACACCATCCGGGTTCCACCCGCGTGTCAGGGCCTTTGTTGAACAGAGAAGACGACGGACAGAAAGAGGCAGAGTTGAGGTTTTCCACAATGTCAAACTCCTTCTGTGGGCGAGGTAGACACTGTGGCCTTTTTGGTGTCCACCCAAAGGACTTGCTTCCTATGGCAATCTACAGCAACCCTGTGAAAGCTGGGACCATGGAAGAAGGAAACCTACCAGAGAAGCAAAATCCAAATGTTTTCCGCTAAAATGAGAGAGAAAAGTGCTAAGACTGCACCCTGGAACACTTGCACAGCCTGGAAACCCAAAGTGCTCAGAGGTTTCATGGTGCCGTGAGGACTCAAGACAGTTGGACAGAGTGGACGGGAGCTCTGAAACTTCGACTGCTGCCATGTCACATGGGGAGGAAACAAGCATTATTACGAAAACACACAGCAGCATACAGCTGCTCAACAGAAAAGCTGAGGAAAATAACTGCTTGGGCAGGCAACTAGGTTTTGGAAAGCGAGTCACAAAATTCTCATTTTGCAGTCTTGTTGGCCTTTAGTTCCCTGTCAGCAAGTCACTAAAGAAAACTCAAGATTCCTTTTGAAAATTCACAGTTCTGAGAACCACTGAAAATCTGCTTAAGAGGGAGAGGGTCCAGGTCATGGTGAAAGCTCTAACCATCGGGAAACCTGCTCACAGGCCAGGGAACTGATGGACGCTGACACTCTTTGCTCGCTCCATTTCCAATCATAAAATCAAGGAGAAAAGTCTAAAACAGGGACACACAGACCACCAAATGACTGCATGAGCATCCCCGTAACTGACCATGGTACTCAGGTTACCCACGGGCTCTTGTGCCACAGCGGGCGATACACCATCCAGCCGGGTGCTCCCAGCGCAGGGGCTCCTCCGGCCCCCTCCGTGCCAAGATCTTCCAGTTCCTCCAGGTGAAGCCTCAGTGCTCCCCAGAGCCCGCCGCCAGGCCTGCCTGTCTCCTCTGTGCTTCCTCAGGAAGCGGTCTCTGCATTCAGGTCGGCAGCTCTGACCACTGAGCATGCCTTGCTGCCCCTGCCCCTGGAGCACTGCTGTGGAGCAGGTGTGACGCTTCGCGGTGCCCTGGGGTCACTGCTGCCAGCCTTCCCCCCGGTACTGCCTTCTGTGCTCGGCTCCAGAGCTGCGCCTTGTCTTTGGGCAACTGTTCACACACATCGCACAAGCCCTCCTTGCCCGGCATGTCACAGCCTTCCCAGCTCTCAGGAAGCCCTGCTGTGGTCCATGGGCTGAGCTGTACTGCCTACATGGGCTGTGTGCTGTGACACGGCCTCAGTGACCACTTTGTATTCCAACTGGTGGGCAGACACTCTGTGGTCTCTCTTGGGGTCACCAACTGGAGCCTACTGTCAGTTTCTCAATGCCTGTAAGCCAAGAATGGTTTGTAAATTTTTAACTAGTTGAAAAAAATGCCAGAGAACGAGCTTCTGCGACATGTGGAGATTACATGGCATTCAAACTTAAGCACCACGAACAACATTTTATTGGGATAGAGTCAGGCGTGTCTGTTCAGGGCTGTGTACGGGGCTTTCTGCTGTAACTCATCAAAGGTGAGTCCTGGCGACAGAGACCAGGTGGCCCACCAGCCGCAGCGCTGACTGTGGAGCTCCCCGGACCCTCTGGTCAGGATGAGTAGGGAGCTGGCAAAGCCCCGCTTGCTCCGTGTTCTATTCCTGAAGGCTCCGACATGGTACAGTGCCCACGACAATGGCATGTAGGGACAGCGTCTCCCTGAGAAGCAATGTTACCATTTTTCTGTGTGCACTCATGGGTTTTCACTGATCACAGTGTCATCCATTGCACTGTGTCCCCCTGCCCCCCAAACAGGACGTGACAATTCGGCCAGGCTGACTCCTGGTGCTGTGTGACCTGCCTCTGTGCCCGAGACAGTGCCTCTGCGACGTCAATGAGGAAGGAGGGTGGTGGCTGGGTTCGCGGGGTAGCACTCCACCTAGAGGACTGTGTGGTGCCTTGATGCAGTCTTTTGGGATATCGAGGAAAGGGAAGCTAGCAGAGAGCTGGGGACCTGCTGCCACCAAGAAAGCAGTGCCAGGAGCAGAGGGTCCTCTGGACCTGGGCTCCCTGCACCTCAGAAGCCCCCAGTCCCAGGGAAGATTGAGGACAAAGACCTTACTCCAGAGCTGACAGAAAGTGCATTCTCCTGGAGCCAGCACCCTAAATTTTAACTTCTAGCCTACCTGGCTGTGAGAAAATATGTTTCTCGTTGTTAAAGCCATCCACTTGTGGTATTTCTGCCACAGCAGCACCCGGTAACCAGGACACACAGCCAGTCTGGGGGGGGGGGCCTCTCTTCTCCACTTTGCTTGCCAGCTTCTTTAGGTCTGAATCTCAGTGGTGTTAATCTCTAGGCCCCTAGCTTCCAGCAGAGTATGTGACACAAAACTGATGGTAAGTACTTAGGGAAAATTCTTTCTTTCTTCTTTAAAACCGTGTTACTCAAGACAGATGAGTGATTTTTAAAAGCCCATATTCAATATGTAGATCTTTTAGTACTTTGTTCTCACCGGGAACAAACTGACCAGAAGAAGAAGGCTTGGACCTCTGTCACCACCCCAGTGACTCAGAGAAGGACACTGTGGCAGGTGCCACGGTGGAAGGACTGGCTCCTGTGTGACAGAGAGCACCCATGGCCAAGCCAGCCAAGTGCCATCGAGTCAGATCCAACTCACGGTGCCCACAAGGAACAGGAATATTCCTGTATTAGAACTACGATTACACATTACTTGAGTCCTGATGATACGTGGAAAGAATTTTCTCCACTTTCTGAGCAGGGGACTGAGGTTGAGAGAAGTGTCTGCTGAAGGCCACAGAGAATCAGGCTGTAGCATAGACCTTATCCTCAAATCCTGTATACTTGCCTCTCTCCTCAGTGAGAACATTTCCTTCAACTTGTTTCCTTGCTGAAAACCACACACCAAGATGTTGGTGCACTCAAATTACCTCTTCTGCTACTGTGGTTCTTTTAGCACGGGAGTTCTTTTTTATGACATAAAACCCTTCATAGTCTGGGGAAGCCTACAGATCCCTTCTCAAAAAAATGCTCTGTCCTCCTTCATTCCGATACGGGGCCTCGTGACAATGCAGTATTGAATATAAACGAGTTTGAGGTATCTGTAATAAAAACATCTGTGATTCCTATTAATGAAAAGCCACAGATACTGCCAACACCACTGCTATTTGTCGCCCAGTCATAATTAGACCAAAACCAAACCCCCAAACAAACCCACTGCCGTGGAGTCCATTCCAACTCACAGCGCACCCTAGAGCATGGCCTAGAAGCACCCCGGGGTTTCCGGGCAGCACCCAGTGGCTCTGGACCGCGGCTCTTCCGTCAGCAGCCGAGCCATGGCCCACCGCACCGCCAGCGCTCGAGAAGTAGAGGCTACGTTTTAGTTGAGCTTAATGAAAAATAAAGGTGTGTTTCCTTCCTTGCCAAGTTCGTGGACCCCATGAATTTCTTTCCTTCACAGATCGCAGGTTAAAAACTTCTCTAGAAGACTTGCAAGTCACCTATTAAATAAAATGGATATATTTTTAAAGGTCTAGTTAGGCCTCTTGAAAACAGATCACAAAAATATAAAACTCACTATACAAATTACATGTTTACCTAAGAAATGGGAGCAAAATTCTTTAATCCTCTGAATATTTATCTTGAATGATACTGGGAATATAACTTGGCCTTGGCCATATGGAGAAAGAGCAGAAGAGTGTAAGGCTACACATATGATATGCACATGCATATGTACACACATGTACACACATGTACATACACACACTCTGGCTAGTGCGCTGGTATACTGTTAATCTTTGATGTATTAAATTTCAGTTATTAAAGAAGTAACCTATAGGATTTACAGAGCACCAGAATTAAACAGAAAAATCCTGGCTACTAGGATGGTGCCGTATTTTACGGGGAAGAACCCTGGGGCCCACCCAGAACAGGGGTGTGATGTGTCCGAGTCAGATACCTGGCGGCACTCAGCTCATCGTTCCCGGGGACCCGGTGACAGAGGGTGGGTTCTGAGCAAATCCTGACACAACAGAAGGAGTGTACGAAGCCCTCTCTGTGTCCTCAGTGCTCTCTGTCTGCATTCCGATTTCTGTCTACCGTGATTTATTCACCAGCCTAGGGCACTTTAAGTTTATTTAGAAGACCAAAATGGTTATTTTCTTGAAAAGAACATCAGAACTCAACACAAGAAAGATGTTACAGTAAACAGTTCATACGATAAAGCAAGTCTTCCTAACAGACTAAGTTTTGCATACTTGGCTTATACTTAAAAAAATCAAGTGCTACCAGTAAAACCATTTTCCCTGTAAAAAGGTGCTGTTTATATGAGCGAAACTGCTTCCTCTCAATAACAAAAATAAACCCGAGTCCTGACATATTTGAATTTTTTTTCTAAAGTAAAAAACAGGAACTTTCATTGTACTTTAAAGTGAAGTTATTACCTCAGATAGCTGACCAGTTTAATAGCGTGAAATCAGTGTCAGACAAAAGAGACCAACGGCTCTCCAGAGGAAATGCTTAATTAGGGTGGTGCTGTGAAATACCCAGGGGTCCCCTAACGGATCGGTTTTCCCCAGAGGCTGTCTCGGACAGCCAGCACCACGATGCTGGATTCTTCCTGTCGGAACCCCCTCCAGGGAGATAAGGGAGCAGAGGGCGGAGCTGCCGGCAGCACAGGTCTGCCGCCGTTATCCACTTATCATATAAGGACAGGAAGGTGATTGCTTCAGATACAGATGCCTTGGCGTCTGGGGAAAAGAAACAAGCTCATCTGGAGAGCTGACAGTGAGCCTCGTCCCACCGGGATCAGCTAGCGAAGGACCAGGGAGCCAGCCAAAGCTGAGTGCCCAGCAGACGGCATTACAAACCAAGTTTGCTGCCTGCAAAGGGGAAAGGCAGACCTGCCTCAATCCACTCCAGCCATGGCAGCATAGCCCGCGTCTCACAGGGCAGCTGCGTGATCCGGACTCTGTGTGCCTCGGGCTCGGCGCTCTGTCACCAGGGGCAAGAATGTGGCAGATTGTTTTCCTCGCCCTGAGCTGCGACCTGGCCTCGGCGGCAGCCTACAACAACTTTCGGAGAAGCACAGACAGCGCAGGGAAGAGGCAGTACCAGGTTCAGCACGGGTCCTGCAGCTACACTTTCCTCCTGCCAGAGACAGACAACTGCCGCTCCTCGGCCGGCTCCTACGTGTCCAACGCCGTGCAGCGGGACGCGCCCCTGGACTACGACGACTCCGTGCAGAGGCTGCAGGTGCTGGAGAACGTCATGGAGAACAACACCCAGTGGCTGCTGAAGGTAGGAGAGGCAGCGCGGGGCGTCGCGGAAAACGGGGGCGACGCCGGGGCTCAACTGTGCTGTGCTAACTGACGGGGGTGGGGACTGGAGCGGGAGAGAGACGACCACCAGGCGCTGCTGGATTAACTGCCCGTTCTCACACACTGCCCCAGTGCAGAGTCGTCATGGGTGCAAAGGACGGTTTCATAAGAATGCCAGACTCGGTAGAGAAAGTCTCTCACGTCAGAAATCTTTACTTCCTAAAGCGAAGGAGAGGAAGGGCACTTCTGGGAAAACCACCGGTGCCGTCCTGTCTGTCTCGGTAGCGAGGCTGAGAAGCGCCTTCCCAGGGAAGCTGTGAACGGGGCTGGCACGGGGGCAGAGCTGCGAGGGGCAGAGCAGCCAGAGCCAGGAAAAATGTGACCGTCACGTTAATGCCTGGTAAATAACGGATGCAGTCAAGTGCTTTACCAATTTCCTGAATTTATTTACTAAAATAGATTATGACTCTCGGTAAATGAGAGGAAACTGAATAAAACAGCCGATAGTTCTCAGAATCACAGTGCTTTAGCCCTGAGGGTCTGTTATTTGTAAACAGGGTAAGTTTTCCAAGCATCCCCAAGGGATTTCAGCCCTGCCGCCCAGTATCAGTCCCAGCAACTGGCTCTGAAAATACACCCACGTGGGACTGGTGCCTGGGACCAGCCAGGGACCAGCCAGGCTGAGCTCACGCCGTGCCAAGCCAGTCTGGGGCTGTGATTGCTGCACTGTTCCACAGGCTTTTTATAAACAGTTTGACCAAAGCAGGATATTGAAATCTCTTTTTCTTTTATAATCACCTTTACATGCAAAGCTAGTAACAACAAAACAAAAAAGTTTCCAAAATCATCCTGCAAATTTTCCTGGTACAAACTATATATATATTTTAAAGGGAGTTAAAACAAAGCTTGGCTAGAGTTACCGTGAAATGACATGATAAATGACAACCCTTACAGAGCAATGTGACTGCAGCCCCACAAAAACTTGAAAAACTTTATTAGTCTCATTCAACACTTTCCCAAGAAAAGTACTACTACCCTCTCAATCTTTCATGCTGCCCTAAACTTTCTGTTAGGACACCTTATCTTAACCCCAGAACAGACCCTGGACCCTAATCCGTGTTTCTCATTAACTCGCCTGCCCCCGGAGAGGAAATATGACCCTGCTACTCACGCTCCAAGCCGACATGAATGACTTCTGTCACCATGCCTGGTCCCTGCAACAAAAGCAGTCACTTCCACATCCAAGAGAAAATCAACAAAAACTTCCAACTTACCTAAATGCCTGTCAAACACATGAAACGCCAAATGAAACCAGTCAGCAACATCCTTGTGAGCACTACCCCTGCGCCAAGTGATTTCTAGCAAGCTTTTCCCATTCATGAGAAGATCAATGTAGAATGCTTTTAAAACCTTTCAAGCTTCAGAGATGTGCAAATAACAACCCCAAACCTACAAGGTACACAGTAACATGGGCTCAGACACTGGAAAGACAGGCTGTCTCTTAAACACCTGCTAAACTCTGCCTGCTTCTCTGCAAATCTTGGGGCTCACACTGTAGAATCTCCCCGCACTGACTGTGGTCGGGGGACAGAGCCTTAGTCAGGGATGACAAAAGTCCAGTGGTCAACGCTGCGACCTACCCAGACGCTAAATCATCTCCTGAAAGATCATGCAACATAAAAGAACATTTTGCCAAACCCAAGATTGTTTGCTGAATGATACTGAGTCAGGCATACCTGACACCCGTTAGCCAGGCTCGTATTTCTTTCTCAGACCAAGCATTCTTGGGTCTCTGAGGCACTGTGTAAAGAAAAGGGACAAGGAATCGTACATGAGGTGGGCACCATTCCTTCCTCCCAGGTTGTTCGTAAATGTTTGCACAGCAAGACAGTAGTGTCTCCCAACGCCCCTTGAGCTAGCCCACCAAGAGTGACCTCCCCTCCCCACGACCCCTGAGCTAGCCCACCAAGAGTGACCTCCCGTTATCGTTTCACCTGCACAGCACCTGGGCCCCCGCCGCTCTCAGGGACCCGTGACCGCACTGACAGAGTCGGTCTGTCCCCTCCTCGCTGGCTGAGGGGGAAAGCTAAACGGCAAACACGACACCTGCTGAAAGGCATCCAGTGGAACCTCTCTGCTTGTTTTTTTCTTCTGTGTTTTGTCACCTGCGATAATAAACACTGTTTTTCTCATAAGGGAGGAAGTTGTACTGTAATGGAATGCTAGATAAGCCACATAATTAAACCGTCAACATCACAGAGTAACACCTACTGATTGATAGATTATCCCAGAAAGAAAAAGTACAACTTGGTGTTTTTCACTGTGTTTTACATACTTCCTTTCCTTTGGGACTGTTTATTTTTCAGACTGGCTGCTTCCTTTCCTACCTTTACCAACACTAAAAAAGGGAGAGAGAGAGAGAAAAAAAAAACCTTTAAATTGTTCAGTTCCTGTTTACCTTGTCAGGAAGAAACATAAGACCAAGTTTCTGGCTAATTTTAGGGTACATTAATAATATTTCAACCTTTGAGGGGTCCACAGCCTAAGGAGCTCAGACTAAGAAAGCTGTTTAGAGCATCATCAAAAGATCCCACACCGGCTCTTTAATGTGTCAGCCAAAGGAAGTGCCAGGCTTCTAAACGCGCACAGAGAACTACGAAGGGGGCCACACAGGAGAAGGTTCGTCTTTTTCTCAGTGGTTAAACAAGGACAAGGCAAATTCACAATCACTGGAACATCCAATCAGCCACGGCTTAGACACGTATGCCCCGTCACACTGTCCTGGCTAATCCCGCAAGCATGCCAACTCTTGGCCCCAGCAGCGTAACCGACCTACAGAGAGGGACACACAACGCAGCACGTGGTTTTCTTTTCACTGGGAGACCACATTTTTTTTTTCTTTTAAATAAGAGGAAACAAGGAAAGGAAACAAACACCTATTTCACACTGATGAATAACTTACCTTTTATAAATAACTGCAAATTCAATAGTTTCTTTAAAACAAACTGATCTGAAAAACAGAACTAAGGCCTCTTAAATTAATGTAACAATTTCCCGTCCTTTTACTCTTTTTTAAATGCCACGAGTACAGGCTGGACTATCAACTTGAATCCCCACCCTTTTCTTTCTTTTTTTTTAAAAAAATCCATCTCCTTTTAGCAGACTCTGAGAATGTCTGCTCCTCAGCTGTTCAGGGCAGTTCCACCCCTAAGCTAACTGCTGCAACAGGGACAGGCTGCGAGATCTGCTTCCCCACCAGCTCCTCCCATCCGTACCAGGGAGGCGCTGTGGATGGGTGCTTTTTCAAGTGTGGCTGCAAAACGCTTCCGGCTTGTGTGTCCACAGAAGTGCAGGCAGGTGCAAAAGGAATCCCAGTGCACACACAGCTGAGGGTCTGCTTCAGTACTGGAACAGAAAAGCCACTCCTGCGCCCTAGACTCTGCATCCCCACCATGATACAATCTTCTTTGGGATCAGAAACAGACAGTAATCAGAAAGACTGACCAACTCCTCTAAGATCCCAGGAAAACTGTTACCTTATGTATCAATATCATTAGAGAAATCTCGGCATGAGGAGATTATCAAAGTTTCACTAAGACGGTGGAAAGACACTATGTTACAATTTGGAAAGGGCAGGGACAATGTTGGCACTGAGTCTACCCAGAAAACATGCCTGGGGGGGGTCTCACCCACAAAAGATGCCTGGGGGTCTCACCCACAAAAGATGCCTGGGAGTCCACTTGCAAGATGCCAGCAGCTGGAAACCCTGTGGAGTGCAGTGCTCCTCGGCCACGCACACAGTTCAGAAAAGACTCAGTGGCAACAGGCTGGCCTGTTGACATGTCAACACACAGCACAAAATGCAGTAATTATATGTAATGTACTAAGTATAGTACAAGCCCACAACAACAACAACAAAAGCTGTTGGCACCGAGACGATGCCATCTTACAGTCACCATACAGGGCAGAACACTGCTGTCCCATGGGTTTCCAAGGAGGGATGGCAGATTCGAACCGCCAGCGTTCTGGTTAGCAGCTGGGCTCCTCATCTCTGTGCTCCAGGGCTCCACGCATAGGCGTGTGTTCACATGGATATACATATGACGTATCTTTTATATGTTTGCTTTCTTATTAAAGTGGGTTATTGACGCTTTATATCAGACGCATGCAGTGTGCACAAACTCCTGTTCAGACACTATAAAATCCACATATTACTGAAGTTTGATAATCTGTTGACTTAAATAAAAAATAGTTAAAACCAATCTTATCACCATATGGATAATTTTAAAAATAAAGCAAAAACACTACAAAAGGATACATGGGCAAGGTTAAAAAAGAAGTCAAACAATCAAAAAAGTAGAAAATAGGAAGTACATTCTCCTTTTACTTTCTAGCCCCTTTCCTTGAGATCGGCACCTGAAGGCTTATAATGCTCCTTCACTGTGACAATTTAACATCAAAACATACAGCTGTCCCTCATCTGCAAACAGACACAGTGGCACCCTACACTGAGCAATACCTTTGTGGTCCACAAACAACATGAGAAGAGGTTCATAGGAAGATCCTTTGCTTGGGGACAAGGATAAACACGGCGGATTGAAGTAAAGACCAATATGGATCAGAAGTAGGGCCATGTGGTTCACAGTGATCAACCACCTCAGATGCAGTCAGGAGGAGCACGGCGGTGGGCATGACACAGTGTCTTCTGTCAAGAAAAGTACGGTTTCTACAGTTCCCTATGCTGGTGATCAAGTGACACCAGAGGGCTGGCAACCTGGAGGACTTCCTGAGTTCACATCAAGAGAGTGTATAAACTCAATCACGACACACAGATGACCCATATATATGTATAATTTATGTGTATGTATGAATTCTGATATCAAGAGCCATTCAAGTTTCCAGTTAAAATTTTATTATTGAACTAGTAACAGTAAGGCAATAATAAAACCCAAAGTGCACTGTCCTCAAGTCGACTTAGAGCCACCCTAGAATCCACGGCAGGACAGCCCCACAGCACCGCCCAAGCAGTGCATCTTGACAAGAGCAGACCGCCACATCTCCCTGTGGACCCACTGGTCTGTGAGAACCAGCGCCCGTGGTCCGTGGTATCCACAGCGGGGTGCCATGTAACCACGGGACCACCGGGGTCCTGAGAGAAGGACAGGCATAGCAGCCGCGCAGCACCTCGTAACTGCAAAGCTGACACGGTCCACCTGCCTTAGCTCCTCCGTCCCAAGAACCTGTCTACTGCACAGGCATAGCTGACACAGCCCACCTGTTAAATTCCGTCCTTATGACAACAGACGATGGTATCAAAGTCCCCGCAGCTTAGAAATCTTGTATGCAATACCTAGAGAGCAGAAACACATCTACCCCTGCTCTGAAAACAAGGCAGAATTTTCCATGAGGAAATCACACAAAGTTTTCCATGGAAACTCACAGATAGCTGTGGAGGTAGGTGTGCACGGCTCCCAACCCTCCCGGAGCACGGTGCTCGTTCTCAGTTTGACAGGAACGAGCGGACACCGCTCTCACCTCCTTCCTCCCAGGGGCTCGCAGGAAAGGGCCGGACTCGTTCCAGTTCACGCCTTTATTCCACAAACACCAAGACGTGTGGTTTTCCAGGCAGTGTTCTAGGTGTCTGGGATGAGTCGGCCTGTGTGTGGGGAGGTGGGGGAGGCTAACACGCTTGTCCTTGGGACGACAGAGTATCTGATAACCGCCATCTGAGGTCCGACAACGAAGCCCGTGAACTTGACTGTTCTAAGTGCTGCGTACCTCATGCTGAACAGCACTGAGGTCGCCTTCGAAGTTCTCCTTCAGAAAGCTGTGCACCCACGCCAGCGCCTAGAGTACCCTAAAGAGCAATTTTGGAAGCCTTTCTGGGATGGCCATTGTGCACTACGGCAAGTTCAGAACCCTAACTGTACAGCTGTCTGCGAGGGAGTTTTTAGCCAGTAAACAAACAACTGCATCGGAACACCCTCCCTACTCACCTGATCTGGCCCCCACAGACTTTTTTATTCACCCAGAGATAAAGGAAGCATTGAAAGGAAGACATCTAGATGACATTCAGGACATCAAGGGTGATGGGACGGCAGCCCGGTTGACCACTCGGGAAAGAGAGCCCCACACGGTTTTGAAGCGCGGACCCGGCACTGGTGTAGGTGCGCGGCTTCCTACGCAGGGCACCGCAAAGGTGGCCACAGTGACACCCATCAGTGAGGCACGTCGCACCTTCTCTAGGGTGAGTTTGTGCGTGAAGAGCTCTGGTGGCGTGGCAGTCTCGCACTTGGCTGCTGGCCCAGAGGCTGGCAGTGTGCCCCCACACCGACAACAGCCCAGGGAGTCCCCCGCGGTCTGCCCCCACACCGACGACGGCCCGGGGAGTCCCCAGTGGTCTGCCCCGACGCCGATGATGGCCCAGGGAGCCCCCGTGGTCTGTCCCCACGCTGACGACAGCCCAGGGAGCCCCCAGCAGTCTGCCCTCACACCAACAATGGCCCAGGGAGCCCCCAGTGGTCTGCCCCCACGCCGACAACGGCCCAGGGAGCCCCCAGTGTTCTTCCCCAATGCTGACGATGGCCCAGGGAGCTCCCATGGTCTGCCCTCACGCCAACAATGGCCCAGGGAGCCCCCAGTGGTCTGCCCCGCCAACGATGATGGCCTAGGGTGCCCCTAGCGGTCTGTCCCCCAACGGACAATGGCCTAGGGCACCCCATGACACAGCCCTCCTGTCACAGGGTTGCCTGGCATTGACTCAGTGGCACCTGACAACAACATGCAGGCAGACAATTATTTAAGAATGTACCACAGCACCAAACCAACCAAAACCGGTGACATCGAGCAGACTGACTCACAGGAGCCCACACGTTGCACAGGAGAACTGCGCTGTGACTGGAAACAGCCAGCCTACCTGGTAATTTATTTTCCTTTATTTTAAAAAAGAAAGTCAGTCTCAGATTCAGGGCAGACATTAGCACCTGGGACCACATTTTCAGCTGTTTCTGCGTCAGGCAGCTGTTGAGTGGATAACTTTGTGATTAAATGACTTCTACGTGGAAATGGTGACAAAGCATTGAGAATATCTCGTGAGTAGTGTAATGACATGAAAGTCACTTTGCAGTTCAGAAGAGCGAAAACATACTGTACGATAATGAAGAGAAAGTATCTGTGGAAATTCATACAAACCATGTTGAAAGGAAAGACTCTTTTCTGGAAACTGACTTAGGGTACACTCCTGAACTTCAGCATACCGATCTGAAAATCCCTGGTGACGTGGTCGTTAAGTGCTATGTCTGCTCACCAGAGGGCGGGCAGTTCAGATCCACCAGGTGCTCCCTGGAAACTCTACAGGGCAGTTCTCCGCTGTCCTCTAGGGTCACTATGAGTCGGAACCAGCTCAACGGCAGTGGCTTTATCTTGGACCTGAAAATCCAGGCCTATGAAACTAGGTTCCCGGGAAGAACGTGGGACCTTGCATTTCCAACAGGCTTGTTTGAAAAACAACACGCATGCGTCTCCTACCTAGCACTCTATGACAGGAAGAACCAGAAATGATGTGAGGTCAGCAGTACACTGATGCTTAAGAGGAGAAAACAATGTAAGGCTGAAAACTAAAAGTAGTTCAAGTGTTTTAGAACCAAAATTTCAACACTCTCTGGACACTGAAACAAGCTGTGGGCTGTGCGGTTTGAGACAAAAGAATGGACGTCCTCTCCCGTCCCTGAACTGCAAGTTAGCGGTGCCAGCCGTCTGTCTTTACATTAATATTTCATTTTAATTAGATATTTCCCCATGAAATCACTTTTCTTCCTTACCCTAATCCTGGCTTGCATCAGCTAACAAAAGATGTGAAATGTATTAAAATTTCCTGAGGAATGGACCTAATCTTCTTAGCAGGATCATCTGTTCTACCAGCTAAAACCATTATCTTTGCAATTAAGCAGGAACCTAATTAAACCCAAAGGCCTACCCCAAGGGCTTCTGGAATGGTAATTGCTTTGCTCCAAAATCAGCTTCATTTTGCCCCGTGACAACCTTTCACACATCTGTAAATTAACCCGACGACTTAATGTGACCAAGTACTAATATTTAATGTCAACATTAAAAACAATGAACAAAATAAACTATGGACTTTAAAATAGGACTGTCATTTTCTTAAATACAGAATCTTACAATTTTTTATGGAAAATGAAGTTTTAAGGGAAGAGATACTGGCACACAGAGATTTGGAAAATACCTTATTTTATCATTCATAATAGTTGCTGATCTTTACAAAGAGAGTGTCAATACACTGCTCAGTGGTAGGAAGCCCCTGTGGTCCCCACCTGTCACTCTGCTCACATCTCCCTTGAACCAGCGGTGAGCAGAGAAACAGCCACTCACCTGTTACCACTCTTTGATGGGAAGCGGGCTAGCCAATCGGGGTGCCTGAAAGCTGGCTTACATCACAGGATCTGCACCTGTCTGTCCCTGTCCCAAGTACCCAGGACTCCAGGAGACATAGTAACACCTTCACGACGGCTGTCCTACCAAATTCCAGACAGGACAGTTACGCCTCAGTTGCGGCTTCACCTGTGACCACCACCAATGAACATTTATCAGCCAGCTGAGGAACTCTACGCGGCGCCCCGCACACTCAGTGGGGAGGGCTGTGCAACAGCAAAGGGGAAGGGAGGCATGATGCACGGAAGGAAAGCAATCTTACTTCACGGACTCACAGGCAGCCAGGGGGCCACACTCCTTCACACTGTCCCATGCAGTTTCATAAGGACAGGTTGTCTGACGGTCCTTCTGCTCCTACATGTAATGGAAAGGACCCTGGGAGAAGGCTGCTCAGTCCCCCGAGAGGAGACGGTCAGGCCAGAATCCTGGGGAAATGAAAAATGTAAGACTGTCGCAGGGCATTCTCTTCTGGCCCAGAGAAGCCTAGGAAGTGAGCCAGACAGCCAGACAAGAGCAAAGGGGGCTGCTGCGCCCGTCTTCCACCGGATTGTAAGTAAAGGCGTTCTGCACTGAGAGGTACCATAGACAAAACCGGTCAGCGTCAAAAAACTCCAATATAAAATAAGTTATGTTCACATATGAGGCTGATCCTAACATTATTAGACATACATGTCTCTGAAGTTATTTTCCTGGGTGTTGGTATCTGCACGTTCAATCCCTATGTAACTCCCAGAAGGCCCTGGGGAGATGGAGCTGCGTAGAGTTACTGGGACGATGAGAAGCCACTTCAAAAACATTTTTGTTGAGTGTTCTTCTGTCTTTATATGTAGCATTTTTTTTTTTTAAATCAGAAATACCTGTAAAATATTTCTTTTAGTGACTACTTGCCTACTTGCCTTATGGAGCTATGTTAACTTGCTGACACAACACTGTTATCTTCAGGGATGATGCCCGTTTTCGGACTCATGTTGGTGGCCTCTGCAGTTCTTACAAGCTTCAGACACAACAAAAGATGCAGATGTGCTCTGTAAAGTAAGACGCCACCAATGGCAAGGGCCACGGTGGGGATGAATTCTCATGACCACAGCAGGGACACACCGATGAGGGTCTGCAGTGTGAGCCTCATTAGGCAGAGAGCATCATTCCACTCACTGACCAGGTTAACAGCGCGGTGACGGTGTGGCCACACCCATGTCCTTGAAAGGGGCACACCTGTGGCACCCTAGGATCTGAGAGTTCACTGGTTTTCCCGGGTCAGGCACCTGAAAAGACACCCCCCTGTTAGAGGAGGACAACCCCGGGTGCGACGTGAAATGGCCTGTGCCTCCGCCTAGGAAGACGTGCTCTGGAGCGGTCCCTGTCAGGCCCATGTGGAGCAGGGAACCCACTGAGGGAGTCCTACTTCCTTAGGACATTCATTTCTGTCACCTCAGGGCTCACGTTGCTCTTCTGTGGGCTGTGTTTCCAGAGCAGGAAGCAACAGGGACTAACTGAGCCCCCAAGGTCGCCCAGAACCCCTTTCTGAGTGGGTGCTGGGGGTCAACAAGTCAGCACGCGCACCTCGACAGACAAGATTCAGAAGGACGAAGGGGCAGCTTTTCCTCTATTTTTCTCTAGGCTCTTGGGAGAATTTTCTTGGCCACTGTTAGGTTCTGCAGCCAACAGACATTAGCGACACTCTGTTGAAAATCAGACGGGAGTCTGAAGAGAAGTGAGGCACTCCTTAGAGTTTACCTAACTGCCGTCTGGTCTCTGCAGTCTTAAAAATTATTCCACACAACTTCCCCTCCCTCTCCCCTCCAAACCACCCACTGCTGTCTACTTATTCCAGTTCTGAATCATGACAGCCCGAGGGTCCGAGGAGAACCATGCACAGTGTTTCCAGGTCTGTCATCTCCACGGCAGCACGAAGGCTGGGGGTCCCAGCGGCCATCCCATCCACCCGCAGGCTGAGCACCTAACTACTGCACCAACAGGGCCCCTCAGAGTCCCATCTGGATGTCTAACAGCCTGGTAACAGGAGTTCTGTTAGTTCATATAGATGAACCTTAAAAATTCCTAAACAAACCAGCCTTGTTAACGAGAAATTTCACTGCAAAAATGCTGCAGGAGAACACACTACTATTATACTTAACTGAATAACATAAACTCACGAGACCCAGACCACAAGGTTAATGTTTGGTGTGTGTGTATGAAATTCTTCCTTGTTTTAACCACTAAGGCATAGATCCCTCCTAAATTCCCTTTAAAAACAAAGGACTTATCAGACTCTAATGAAGTCTTCAGCTCCTCAGCAGAACTGCCTTTAATTTAGCTTTAAAAGTGAAATGTTGGGGATGGGATGGTGCCTGGGGTAACTACACGTTACAAAAGACGGACCCACACCACCACATCCAATAACGAGCCATCAGGATCAGATACGCAGTTAATTGTCCATATCTTCAAATATGGTCCCTCCGAAGTGATATCAAACACCATAACCCACATATGCTTTTTCCCTTAATTGGACATTTTTTAAAAAAGACACACAATTTACTTATTTTAATATAACTAGTTATATAAAAGAATCTTATAGCTGCTCACCTCAAAATACCAACATTAAAATAAACTATCTCTGGATGAAAAAGGAAAAAGAGGAATGGAAAAAAGAAAAAAGACAAACAACTACCTCTACTTAATTGGGACACATCCATTTCAGCTTTAAGTGATTCAAACCCTCAGTCAGTGACCAGGGAGTCAGCAACGAGGCCATCAGAGAGTCAGCCGTCACCTCGGCCGGGACAGACCGTGGGAGGAAGGGGACGTTTGACTGGCATCCTTGAGCCACCCGTCAGAAACAACACAGCAGGAGCTCCCTGCCATCGAGTTGGTTCCAGCTCACAGCAACCCTGCACGGCAGAGCAGGACTGCCCCCCAAAGCTCCCAGGGAGGGCCCGGGGACCAGGACAGCCGACCTTCCAGCGAGCAGCAGTGGCACTTCACCCACTGTGCCACCAAGGTTTCCTTTCCAACCAGTGGACTCGGATTTTGCTCCTTACGAAGTCGTCATTCTTTGCTACTCACTGCCATGGACTGAGCCGTGGGCCCCCAAACGTGTGCCAACTTGGCTAGGCCACGATTCCCGGAGCGGTGTGATCCGGGTCCCCACTTGTCATGTGACTGTGGATCCTGCCTCGATGACCCTCCTGGGGCAGGGTCAGAGGCAGTTATGTCAGTCGGGCAGGGCTCAGTCTACAAGGTTGTATTTTAAGTCAATCCCTTTTGAGATAAAAAGACAGAAGCGAGCAGAAAGACACGGGGTCCTCCACCACCAGGAAAGCCAAGCCGGGAGCACAGTGCATTCTTCGGACCCGGGGTCTCCGCGCTGAGAAGCCCCTCCACCAGGGAGGCTAGATGACGAGGGGCTTCCTCCAGAGCCGACGGAACAGAAAGCCTCCCCCGGGGCTGGAGCCGGGATTCAGACTTGGAGCTCCTCAAGTGAGAGAATTGCCCGCGCACCTGTGTTTCCGTTACTGCAGCACCAGGTGACCCAGACACTCAGTCCCCCACACTCCGAGAGAATGACACGGTGACAGCAGTCACTGGAGGCAAAATCGAGAAAGGCCCTTTGTCTCGGGGGATGTCTGGCTGCACCCGTGAAATGCCACCGGAACGATGACGGTCGCCCCTAGCGGCAGCTGATGTTTAGCCGGTGCACACCACTGGCTACATTACCCCATCTGTTCTCACGACGGCCCACTCAGGGCAGGCATTATTTCCCTCCCCTGTGATTTACAGACGAGTAGGAGGGGCCCTGGTGGTGCGACGACTGGGCGCTCGTTTGCCAACTGGAAGGTTGGCCGTTGGAACCCACCAAGCAGCTCTGCAGGAGAAAGACAGGGCCGTCTGCTCCTGGACAGACGAGACAGCTTTCTGGGGCAGTTCTATTGTCACCTGGGTCACTGAGTCAAAACGGCCAGAGAACGCAACAACACAGCCCAGGAAACTCAGACTCAGCAGGCGACCTAACCAATCAGAAGGCTCGCAGCCGACAAAACTGCCTTCAAGTTCCTGCGTTTCACTGCCTCTCACAATAAAACAACTTTCCAAAGATTTCTGTAAAAATCTGCAGATCCTTCTGTGCAGGTCAGGGGAGTTTGCTTGCTCGACAGCAGTCCTCTACCCCTGTCATTCCAACATTACACACAGAACTGGCTGACCCGCAGCCTGGCAGTCACCACGAGCAAGGACCAACAGGGATGCTGTGTGAAGAACACTTCCGGCAGATACGACTGTCCCCACTGCACCGCTGAGAAAATTAACTGAGATAGTAAGGAATTGGCTAGGTCATCGTAAGAGCAGGGATTTCAGTCCAGACTTGTTGACCCAGGTACTCACAAGGTCTGACAACTAAGTCTGCAAACGCACTCTAGAAAAAGCGCTCCAGACCTCACTGCCGACTGTCGCTACCGTAACCTACGAAGTCCGCCCCTGGGGAGCTTGCGTCCACGCCGCGCCTCGCTCACTCCCAAAGGCAATTCTGGAACTCTTTCTGGAATGGCCATCAGAGCTGTCATCGTATTTCCTTTGATGTCCAGAATGTTATCAAAGTGTCTTCCTTTCAGTATTTCCTTTATCTTCAATTAAAGAAAAAGTTATTCGTCTCCTGGCTAAAAACTCTCTCACAGACAACCCTACAATTAAGTTTGCAAACTTGCCACTACGTCACTGTACACAATGGCAATTCCAGAAAGAGCTCCAAAATTGCTTTGAAGGGTGGACTAGGTGCTGGTGTTGGTGCATGGCTTCCCAAGAGGAGGACTTCGAAAGCGACTGTAGTGACATTCAGCAGTGAGATATGTACCACTTAGAACTATTAAGTTCGCAGACTTGTCAGACTTCACATTTCAAACCCCTGCAGCTAACGGCTGTGGTTATCTTCTTCCTTCCTCCCCCCAAAATCAAAAGCCAAGTCTGTTGCCTCTCAACAAGCAGAACTGCCCCACAGGGCTTCCAAGGAGTGGCTGGTGGATCCAAACTGCTGACCTTTCGGTTAGCAGCCAGGCTCTTCAGCACTGCCCCACCGGGCCCCTGAACCTCTCCTCTCTCGCTCTCCTATCTAGCTGCTGGACTGGTAAGCAGAATGGTAAAACCTAACTGACTGATGCCTCCGTATGACTGTGACTTCTGTTAAGCACCTCTGACAGCTGGGACCTCTGGTATCATGAGTCAGACATACTCTCTCTCATACACGCTCTTTCTTCCCAGCATCCTCAGAGAGACACATGGCAGTTCTCCAGAATAAGAGCTTGCTCTGGGAGCATCACTAGGACACTTCTTACTCTGCTCCACTCTTTCTAAGCAATTACTGCATTTCCACTTGTACGATTTATAGTCGTCGCCACGGACATCCACCGTGTGCGCCTCCTATACTCTAGGGCAGACACATCAGTGCCTCTTCTCAATAGCAGGTTGTCTGGTCTTCCTCCCGAACTGTCGCTGGGCCTCATGAGACGGACGGTGAAGTGCTGTGACAAAATCAAGAGTTGTTTCCGTGACAGTGCCCGGGGAAGGGAGAGGTGGTGGACAAAGGGTAACGGTGAGGAGAGGTGCAGGCCACAATGCTGAGTCTGCCGCTGTCGCCTTCCAGGACACGCCTAGCTTAGCAGGGACTCTGTCGTCAGGCCAGGGGCTTGGGGACAAGGGTAAGGTCCCTGTACACCTCCTGGCAAGTGCTGGGATGCAGCGGAGGCGTCTGGGACCCAGGTTCACTTCTGCACTGACCTTGGCCTCCTGCAGCTCACGCACCGAGGACGGGGCCAAGGTTGCAGCGGGCCCGGACAACACGTGATGTGAATCCCGCAGAGCAGCCAGAGCCCCAGTGTTACTCCTTCTGCCACAGAGGTTAAATCAAGATGCCAAGCCACGACATTCAAGACGGTAGTTAGGCCATTTTAACCTAAAACCAAATCTCTACAACCGAGGAAAAAAGCCAAGAGTTTATTACCACTGATAAAACTAAACTGGCTTGTAGGATTCAAGACTAAAATCACAGCAGTAACCACAGCGATTTTGGGTAAAAAAACAGGGCTAAGATGACTCAGAATTTGATTGAAAAACAAAAAAAATCCCCACAAGAGGAAAGCCTCTCGGGCTCCCGAGTCCCCGTGCTCGCCCTCACCTCCTCTTCCCACGGCCAAGTGAGCTTCCTGTTCCCACCGGGTGAGTCAGCCAAGACAGGGCCTGAAGCGCTGGGTGTGACTGTGTCCCCGTGGCTCTGGAAACGAGGTGTGGGTGCAGCCTTACACCAGTGCTCCGAGAGCACTAAAAACCCACCTATCCCCCTTGAGTCGATTCCGATCACAGTGACCCTGAAGGACAGAGCACAGCTCCCCGCCAAGTCTCCCAGGAGCACCCGGGGGGTTCCAAGCGCCAACCTGTGGGCTGACAGCCAAGCTCCCCACCGCTGCGCCTGGGGTTTCCTTCTTCACGCAAACATTAGAGCCCCCAAAGGGAAGCAAACTGGGGTACCCATTCCAAGGTGATGCTGTGCCCCTCACCTCAACTGAGAAAAATATGCCTTGAAAGGCTTTTTTTCCCCTTCAAGTTATGAATAAAATTTCAAGTATGCGGGAGCAGAAGTCAGTTCTGAATGACATGCTTTTTATAACTCATGGCAGCGGAGTGAGTGAAAGGGACAGGAATTTTCCACTAGCAACCACTGAAGAGCCTCACTGGCCAGGCAGGGCTGGGAAGACGGCAGCCCTCCAGAGCTGAACCAACAGTGGGAAAGGATCCGAGTCCCCTGGACTTGTACAAGTGTTTGGAGAATCACACTGCGAGTTGACTCCCCAGACAGCTCTCATGTACAAGTCAACTCAGCCTTCCTGTCCTCTGCAACGTTACACAACCAGGTCAGCTCACAGTGCGGGAGGAAAGCCAGTGTGCGTGCTACACACTGCAGGCAGAGACGACACGCTACTTCAGTGAGGCTGGCAGCCCCGGGTTCTGTCCTGCTGCTACCGGAGCAAAATGCATCAGCCCGCCAGCGGCCACACGGTGCCACCAAATAGATGCTCTCTCTCTGAGAACGTCAATCATGAGCTACGCTGAGCTCACAGAGGCTGCCAGTCTCAAAGGAAACACAGTACTACCAACTGGTGCACTAGGACCCATCCCTGCTGCCGTCTGTCCGTCCATGGATGGTGACCTGTTCTTTCAGAGCTGGACTCAGCTCCACGGTGTCTGTCCACAGCGAAGTGTCTCCTGTGTCGCTCCAAGCAGAAGGACCTGGAGTGACTGAAAAGATGACTAAGTCCAGTGGAAACCAGTTCATTTACACGAAGTCCCTGGGTCAGGATCACCTGACTTAGCAGACCCCTCGAGAATATGTCCTGACGTCGAAGTGACTGGACCACCCCCACCTCCAGCGAGTTTACCTGCTGTCACGGCCACATGCTGCACGGGCCTCTTTCATGTCCCTGGGGAGGCTCAGGGCTTCCTCCTGCACTGAGGCTGAGTGAGAAGGGCAGCAGGCACCTGCTCCAACGTCACCGACACATTCAACCAGACACCTCACAACACACTCAGGAACGGGTCTCACTGGTGACATGGGGACTGCCTGTATTTCATTTTTCTCAGAGTAATTCTGTATTCATGCTAATGGGGCTGGGTAGAGCAACTAATGGTACATAAATGTCTTCTTCCTGGACTTAAAGTTACCAAGCTCCAGCAAGACACAACACACAATTCCGACAGCTGTATGATTTTCAGGCTACTGGGAACCTGTTACTTTTTTTTCTGGTCTTCTAAGAAAAAATGCCAGTGTTTCAGAATGTTAGATTACTAATTTACCCACTTTAGGAAGGTCAAGTGATTTCATCCATAACTCTTTGTAGTCACTGGAAAATTACTTTTCAAAGTTAATTTATGTGGCAGCGCTGTAGCTACTCCCAGAGGAAAGCTGCACCCTGGCAAATAAAGTTACAGTAACTGTGGTTATGGGGTCCCATCAACTTTGTCAAACGTTTTTTTATGTATTTCCTTTCACACTGTTTTTGCTGAGGGATATCTTAGTTACCTAGTGCTTCTGTGCCAGAAATACCACAACTGGGTGGCTTTAACAAACAGAAAATTTTTCTCCCACAGTGTAGGAAGCTGGGAAGTCTGAATTCAGGGCATCAGCTCCAGCAGACGGCTTTCTCTCTCTCGCTCTCCACTCTAGGGGAAGATCTTTGCCATCACTCTCCTCTGGGCAGGAGTTTCCCAGCACAGGGACACGCTCTGCTCCTGGCTCTTCTCTCTTCATGGTGTAAGTCCCTCTGCCCTCTTCTTGCTTCTCTCCTTTATATGTCAAAAGAGACTGACTAAAGCCTAATCCTGTAGACTGTGTCCTGCCTCATTAACATAACTGCTTCCTCCCAAACAGGATCATAACTACAGGCATAGAGACAGGACTTACGACACGCAGGGTAATTACAGCAGATCAGAAAACGAAGGACAAGCACACAATATGGTGCTGACATGTATTTTGGGGGAATACAATTCCATCTATGACAAGGTATCAAAGTGCATAAATTTACAGATGGATGCACTTTGAAACAATGAATCCCCTCCTGTAAGGGCCACCAAGATAAAGACACAACACATGGTTAGCAGGGTCTCCCACATGTCCTTTCCCTCCACCTCTATGCTCCCCGACCCCCACCCCAGAAAGCCTGATTCTGACTCCTGTCACTGTCAGTGAGCTCCAGCCCTTCCCGAATGTTCCATGGAGAGGATCGGAGAGTGAGTCTTCTTTTGTACATGATTTCCACTGAATAACACACTGTTTGTGAGAGTTTTCCATTCCACATCCACTCGCTGAGCCACAGGGCACTATGACGTCACGGCCGTCGTCACAGAGCAAGATTCATGGTCAGAATGATGCTCTTGTGGGACAAGAACTAGTGAGGGGAGCGACCACAGAGTGGCACCGCACTGCTCCAATCTGGTGTCACATCACTAGGGACAACGCACACTTTAAATCCTCAGGATCTGGATAACTTGATAGATCTCATACACAGCATACTGATAGGTCAGATAAGTTCTTCCATGGCAGGTACAATTCTATACACTAATCCACATTTCTACTGTACCCCGGTTTATGTGTTTAGGGCTGTGTCATTCCTCCCAGTTTACATGTTTAGTGCTGTGCTGCGCCTCCCAGTCGACGTGTTTAGTGCTGTGTCATTCCTCCTAGTTTATGTGTTCAGTGTTGTGCTGCGCCTCCTGGTTTATATGTTTAGTGCTATGTTATTCCTCCCGGTTTACATGTTTAGTGCTGTGTCATTCCTATCAGCTGACGTGTTTAGTGCTATGCTGCGCCTCCCAGTTGACGTGTTTAGTGCTGTGTCATTAGTTCTGTGTCATTCCTCCTGGTTTATGTGTTTAGTGTAGTGCTGTGCGTCCCGGTTTGTTACTTAGTGTCTGGACTCTTAAATGCTTCAAGTGGCTATGCAACACACAACAACTGTGTCTATTCACCTGGACCCACAGGAAGCAGTCAGGAACAGAGGGTGTAGAATGTGTGGCTGACTACCCCCATGGAGAGCTGCTTCCATTGCCACAAGACCAGAAGACCTGGATGGTGCTCGACCACCGTCACGGAGCACTGAACAGAGACTCCACAGAGGAACCCTGCAGAATAAAATTTCAAAATCTCACAGATTCCAGACTTTCTGGAGCCATGGAAGCTGGTGTATCCCCTGGAGCTACTCACATGACTAGAGATAATCTCTAAACCTTAAACGCAAACATTCCTTGAAGTCTTCTTAAAAACAAACAACAGTATAGATTAACTTGCAAAAAAGGTCTGTCTTGAACGACATACTCTTTGAAGATCTATTGATATGGGACTGACATGGATTTAATTGAGTCCCCCCAAAGATAACTGCAGCAATTTGGCTAGGCCAGGACTCCCAGTATTCTGTGACGGCTCTCCATTTTGTGATTTTCTGATGCCGTAAATCCCAGTCTCTGCTTGTGGCTAATAGACGGGAAGATTATGTTAAGACAGGATTAGGTGGGACTGCCACCTCTTGCTAAGGAAGCTTCCCTGGAGTGAAGCTTTTCATCCTACAAGAGATAAAAAAAGAGGGAAGCAAGCGGAGAATTAGGAACTTTAGGCCATCAAGAAAGCAGCACCGGGAGAAGAGCTCGTCCTTCAGACCTGAGGTTCCTACTCCAAGATGCTCCCTGACCAGAGACGGATACAACACAAGGTCCCTCCTCCAGAGCCGACAGAGGGAAAGACTTCCCTGGGGCAGACCCCCTGAATGTGGACTTGTAGCCAGCAGCACTGTGTGAGAATAAACTTTCCTTGCCTAACACCATCCACTCTGCGGGGTATCTGTTAGAGCAGTGTCAGCCGACTGAAACAGGATCCACCCCACAACGGTAACTCTGAAAAGGAGGCCGAGAACGACCGCCCAACCTGAAGGACGGGTGTCACTATGCTGTATGGGCAGAAACCAATGAACTACCATGTGTATTCTCAACAACAACAAAAACAAATAAAATTTTTTTAAAGTGAACTTCTTCTTGACTGTTTTTGCTGTTAAAGCCTTGCTCAGTACATGTTACAGCTTCCTTGTATGGCGACTTGAGTCTTCTCCCGATCCATCAGAAATGCCCCCGCGTCCGGAAGGGTCCCTGTTCTGACAGCTCTCCTCCCCAACACACCCAGCAGCAAACAGTTCCCCTGTGCACCACGTTCCTGCCTCTGAGTTTCAAAGCTTTAAAATAAGACCCCATTTGACATGTGACACCTGAGACCAGTCCACCATTGCCTGTCTTTTCTGTCAGCCTGGCAGACTCCAGTCCACTGGACTCCGGGTAGGGTCTTTGGTTTTCTGACCCTCGGTTTTCTCACTTATAGAATGTGCTTTCCAGGTGGTGCTGCCATCTCATGGAACGGCTCTGTGGGCCACTGCCTTCCTGGTGCCACCTGGCTGAACCCACAGAGGTCCGTACCCAATAGCCAATCAGTTGTGCACCCTGACACTTGCCTTTGCCCCTTGCTTCCTTGTCCCCTGCCTGGGAACTTCTCTGACCCTAAACCAGCTGTGACATCAGCAGCAAACACAACCCAGAATTATGGGCGAGTCAATGCCCATGGAATGCCTGTGCCCAGGGATGGCTGGGAGTGGTCTCTTTCTTGCCCCCGGAGGACAGCTCTGACACGTAATCCACGGGCTCCTGGGAGGGCCTAGGAGAAGGTTTACAAATTGCCAGAGTGGTAGCCACATCCTTGATCTGGTCTTCCCTCCCTCCTTGTTTCACTTCCCTGGTTTCCCAGTATGGCCCTCTGGGACCTCTTCCTAAATAAACTCCTGCCTGCATGCCTTTGTCTCAGGCTCTGCTTCTGGGGAAACCTGAGCTCAAGCAGTGTGAGAAACAAATGAGACTTAATAAAAACAAAAAAGGTACAGCTTCTTACAGGTGTAAATTGCTATGACTGTGTTTACAGTATAGTGGTTATGTGCTACATCTGCTAACTGAAAGGTCAGCACTTGAAATCCAGCAAGTACTCCCTGGGAATTCCATGGGGCAATTCTTCCCTGTGCTACAGGGTCTCCATGAGGCAGAACTGACTCAGTGGCACGGGGTTTTGGTTTTTTCAGTATTTGCCATAGCACTTAAAAAAAACACTCAGTGGATTGTCATACACACTGATGCACACACAACCTTCCATGACGGCATCTTTGTTCCTCGATTTATAGATAACCTGCATAGATCCTAAACTGCTGTGAACCAGAACTCTAGTAGATATTGGGGTAAATATACATGCATCTCAAATCTTCTCAAAGACACAGATGTGTCAAATGTGACATATTTTGCTATATAAAATGCAAACAAATTTATACTACATTGCTATACCAGTTTCATTAAAAATCTGTATGTTTAAAAAGGCTGCTACTGACTAAGAATACCTATTTTATCAGTAGTAAAAGACGGAAACATTTTGGGGGGAAAATATATTTCCTTCTTAGATTCTCCAGTGATAGTCAGCGATACACACAGAAACAACACACTGGTGTGCGCGGTCAGCACCTGTATTAGATGATGAAGGGGTGCGCGCAGCCACTCCTCACTCACCGACACGGCTGGGTCCCAAAGACTGGGTCACTGACACAACTGGCTGTTAGGCAAAAATGCAGAGCGACCCTGTCAGATCCGCAGACGCAGGATAACTATATTTCATTGCCTCCAAATTACATCAGTACGTAACATAAACCATAGAGCGTCACAGCCCAGCTAAGTGGACACATGACCTCCACCGTCAATTCTGCCTGGCATTCTGGTGTCTGTCATTGCCAATGCATGTCGCTAATGCACAAAATAGTTGGACAGCAGATGTTTTACTACTATCAGTGGGAAACGTTAGATGCCTGTAAATAAAGCACACGAGACACAATTCTATGGGGCACAGATACACTTACGGGCTCACACTATTTTAAATTTTAACAGTTACACGAAGAGGAGCAAACCACCAACTGTGATATGCCTGAGACCCTTTCTTATCACGTCAAATTTACAGTAGTCAACAAGTACACTTTTAGTTTCCAGCTGGTGAAGGTAGGAAACGGGTTATCTACACATACCACCAGGTAATAGAAAATCACTCATAATTATCAATAGCAAAAAAAGTAAAAATGTCAATGTTATGGACTGAATTGTGTCTGTCAGCTTGGCCAGGCTGTAACTCCCATTACTGTCCAGCTGTTTTTCATTTTGTGATCTGATGTAATCATCCTCCATGCTGTAAACCCTGACCTCTATGACGTTGATGAGGCAGGAGACAATCCACAGCATTAGGTTGTATTTGAGATAGAAAGTGAGGACGGAAGAGAGGGACTCCCGACCACCAAGACAGAGGGGCTAGAAATGAAGCACGTCCTCAGCTCCTCTGCTGAGAAACTCCTGCATCAGGGGAAGACTGGTGATGAGGACCTTCCTCCCGAAGCAACAGAGAGAAAGCCTTCCCCTGGAGCTGGCACCCTGACTTCTAGTCTCAGCGGTGGCAGAATAAGCTTCTGTTTCATAGAGCCATCCACTTGTGCTGCTGCTGTGACAGTGGTACTAGACGACCAAGATAGCCACAAACCAACCAGTTACAGAAGGCATGTGATGGACCCCAGGCCAGGAGGGCTCTGTGTAGTTATGAGGAATGAAGGCATGTTTGTTGACCTATCTCATTACCATGTTTTGTCTCATTAGCATCATAGCTTTTGAGGTGTGTGTTTTCAGTGCTGGGACACCGAAAACTGAGCGTGTTTAAACTCTTGGTCTGTAATGAGGACTTTGAGACATATGGTCTGCAACACAATCCACCAATGAGGTCAGGGGACTCTGGTGTCACAATCTGGCATGACAGCATGCCACCAAGAACTAGGTAGATGGTTTATTGCTAACACCTTTCTTACTAGGTTACACTGGAGACCTTGGTCCTGCCAATACGACACAGAGAAACACACAAGGTAGAAGACGCAAAGATACACAGGAAGTAGCAAAAGTGGTTTTCTATGGGCAGGAGGTAAGGTCACACAGGCTATGAGGCTCAAAGACAGCTGCTGTTGTTGTTAGGTGCCGCTGAGTAGGTTCCAACTCACAGCAACCCAAACACTGCCCGCTCTTGTGCCATGTCCACAATTGTTGTAATGCTTAAGCCCACTGTTGTGTCCACTGTGTCAATCCATCTCATCAAAGGTCTTCCTCTTTTTCGCTGACTCTCCACTCTACCAAGCATGATGTCCTTCTCCAGGGACTGATTCCTCCTGACATCATGTCCAAAGTATGTTAGACGCAGTCTTGCCATCTTTGTTTCCAAGGAGCACTTTGGTTGTACTTCTTCCAGAACAGATCTGTTGGTTCTTTTGGCAGTCCTTGGTACATTCAGCATTCTTCTCCAACACCACAATTCAAAGGCATCAACTTTTCTTCTGTTTTCTTTGTTCCTGTCTAGTTTTCACACAAATATGATGTGACCAAAAATACCACGGCTTGGGTCAGGTGCATTTTAGTCCTCAAGGTGACATCTTTACTTTTCAGTACTTTAAAGAGACCGTTTGCAGCAGATTTCCCCAGTGCAATGCGTCTTCTGATGTCTTGATGGCTACTTCCATGGGTATTCATTGTGGACCCACGTAAAATGAAATCCTTGACAACCTCAGTGATTTCTCCATTTATGATGATGTTGCTTACTGGTCCAGTTGTGAGGAGTTTTGTTTTCTTGATGTTGAAGTGCAATCCAGACTGACGGCTGTGGTCCTTGATTTTCATCAGTAAGTGTTTCAAATCTTCTTCACTTCCAGCAAGTAAGGTGGTGCCGTCTGCACAATGAGTTGTCCTACAGTCCTGATGCCTTGGTCTTCTTCGTATAATCCAGCTTCTTGGGTTATCTGCTTGGCACACAGATTGAAAAGGTATGGTGAAAGGATACAACCCTGACACACATCTTTCCTGACTTTAAACCATGTAGTGTCCCCTTGTTCTGTTCACATGACTGCCTCTTGATTTACATACAAATTCCTTAAGCGCACAATTAAATGTTCTGGAATTCCTATTTTGTACAATGTTAGCCATAATTTATTATAATCCACATAATCGAATACTTTTTGCATAGTTAACAAAACACAAGTAAACGTCCTTCTGGTATTCTCTGCTTTCAGCCGAGATCCATCTGACATTAGCAATGGTATCTCTGGTTCCGTGCCTTCTGCCTTCTTCTGAACCCAGCTTGAATTTCTGGCAGCTCCCTGTCAATATACTGTTGCGGTGGCTTCTGAATGATCTTGAGCAACCTTGTACTTGTGTGTGCTGTCAACGACACTGTTTGGTAGTTTCCGCGTTCAGTCGGGTCACCTTTCTTTGGAATGGGCACAAACATGGCTCTCCTCTAGTCAGCTGGCCAGGTAGCTGCCCTCCACATTTCTTGGCATAGACGAGTGGACACTTCCAGTGCTGCCAAAAGCAAGGCTTTAGGAATTGACGGAACACCAACTGAGACATTTCAACAAACAGATGCAGTGCTGGAAGCGCTCAGTCATCTATGCCAAAGAGACAGCAAGGAAAGGATTATAAAGGTGTGCGTGGACTTGATCTATGGACAGGAGGCAGGTTCACATAAGGCATAACACTACAGAGACAGCAGGGAGTGGATGAGAAAGGTGTGCATGGGCTCAGTCTATGGACAAACGGGCACGAGAACGACGCGAGCTGTAGAGTGGTCAGGTCCATGTTTAAAGTCCGGATTCTGCAGGTGGACGGCTGGAGAGCAGTTAGAGCAGTGCGGGCTTCTGGGAGGGAGAGCTGTGGGAGCACGGTGGGGGGAGGAGTCCATCGGAGGGTCCATCGGCCAGGCCGGTGGCCACCGAGGACTCCTTGTGACCCCACATGTATCAGGCTACGGTGGGTTCTGAGTGCTTTCAGAAGCTGACTTTTCAGCAGTGGTCTGCCAGGCCTTCCTTTGGAGGCACCCCTGGACACCCTGAACCCTCAACCTTCAGCAGCCAAGGGCATGAGCAGTCTTCACCTCCTGGGACTGCTGAGGGAGGGAAAACATCCTTCTGCAGGGATGGGGAGGCCTGGAGGACAAAGTAGTCACAACACTGTGACAGTCTGATTTTAAATTGAAATGTCAGAGTAGAATGCTTCCACAGAAACCTCAAAGTACTTGTTAACTCTGTGGGAATGTTAGGTCATTCAGATCAAGAACAACTAATTTAGCAGAAATCAGGGCATTAAATTTTATTTAAATAGAAACAGACACAATCTATTTAAAGAAAAATGATCTCTTCACTTGCATATACAGTTGGTAATGAAGTAACACCACAGCCTTGGAGTTGTGAATAATTCTTCCATGACGTCTGTCTCGGTCACCTGGTGCTGCCTTAACAGAAATGCTACAAGTGGATGGCTGTAACAGGGTTCATTTCCTCATAGTCCAGTAGGCTGCAAGTCCGAATTCAGGGTGTCTGCTCCAGGGAAGGCTTCCTCTGTGGACTCTGGAGGAAGGTCCTTGTTGTCAGTCTCCCCTGGACTGGATGCTTTGCAGGTGCAGGGACCCCAAGTCCAAAGAGCACACTCTGTTCATGGTGCTTCTTTCCTGATGGCCTAAGGTCCCCTGTCTCTCTGCTCACTTTCTTGTCTATCCCAAAAGACTGCCTCGAAACGCAGTCCAAGTGTGAAGACTGAGTCCCTCCCCAGCACAGCCCCCCCAGCCTTCCTCGCTGCTGTCCTGGAGGCAGGGTCTACAACATGCCACAACATCTCAGGACACCTGGAAGCCTGGGTCAGGCCCAGCGACACCCATTTCTGGGGATGCGATTTGATCCAGGACATCACCTGCGTTCCCCTTTGCCCAGCCAACTTTGAGAGGACTCTTCTTTTGGTGGGAAGGCAATGATGACAATGCAACCCTGGTCAGAAGGCAGACCGTGACGACCCTATGACACAGCGCCCGCAGGCCCCAGTTGCACTGCAGATGGACTCGTCTGCTCTGTCAAATCTGATCACTGAAAATGGGAGGAAGTAATAAAAAAATGCCAGGACACATTTTACAGTAAAAGATACATTAAAACAACCCAATCCCACTGGTAGTTGAGCCCATTCTGACTCAGTCACCCTACAGGACACAATTATACCACAGGGAGTCCAAGGAGCAGCTGGTGGATCTGAACTGGTGACCTTCTGGTTAGCAGCTGAGCAGCTAAACTGCACCACCAGGGCTCCTTACATACGTACACAATAAAACAAAAACCTACTGCTGTTGCGTGCAATGGTACAGGACAGAGTGGAATTGCCCCGTAAAGTCCCAGGGCTGTGAACCCTTATAGAGCAGGCTCCCGCCCCACAAAGTCCCAGGACTGTGCATTTTACAGAACAGGCTCCCGCCCCGTAAAGTCCCAGGGCTGTGAACCCTTACAGTATAGGTTCACATCTATCTCCTTCTGGTTAGCAGTGAGGGACCTAGCCCTGGAGCCGGCAGGGCTGTGACACACATATTTACAGTGTGACAGTGTCTCATTCTGGTCACCTTGTGCCTCAGGTGCTGCCAAGTTTTAAAGACTGGTAGGGTGTAAGTTTTTTGTTTAAAAAAATCAAATCATAATAATACTGAGGATAGCCGTATACTGTTACCTAAATCTGCCAACTCACCTGAATTCCGAGAGGGACACAGTTGAAGGGTCTAGCGTCAAATCGAGATTGCCTCAACTGTCAGCGTGGGAAGAAAGTCCAGGGAGAAGGCAGCACTGGAGTCCCCATCGCCAGCCTGGGGACACCGCTGGCCCAGGGGGAAGGCAGCATTCATGCACACTTGCCCTCTCAAACCTGCGCAGGAGCGCCTTTTCAGAGGCACCTGCTCCCACAGACTGCAGTCAATCTCTGCAAAGCCAGCTGGATACGACGGCAATGTGGACCTTTTCTGTAACACGTAAGTCTGTATGATCACACTTGAGAAACAAGGGACCATGTCCCCTCTCCTGGGAGCTTCGGATGTCCCTGAACTGTTCTGAGAAACGCAGCCAAGTGCACAGGACAAGGATGGGAAGTGCCTGCCAGCGAAGAGCAGCGTGCGAGGCTGCTGACAGCAGGGCTGTGCTGGGCTCCTCGGGAAAATGTCTGTATTTCTGGTATCAGCCACAGATGGCGAAGACACGCAGAGAGATATTACACAGAAAGGCTTTCCGGGGCAACAGGCTGGATGAAACCCAAACTCATCATGGCCAAGGAAAACCAAGAGACAAGGAAGCTTCGAGGTGCACCCATTGTGTCGGCTGGGGTCTCCTGGACCCTGACACGCAGCCGTGTTGTCATTTTGCAATGTCCATTCCATTGGGAACGTCCAGGTCTTTGTATCTCTAAAAACTCGACTCTTGTTGTAATGCCCCCAGGAGGTAGAGTCAGCAGTGACAGTCACTAGTGCCAGGCTTTTCTTTTGCCAAAAAGAAACCCCTCCTGACTGTAGCCGAGTGGCAGGAAGCCTACATTTTTTTACGGCACTGTCAGCCTCAGAAAGCACAAGGCACACTCAAGACCATGTGAGATACGTCACTGTTGGGTGCCCAGGGCAGGAAACTGTGGAGTGGCCTCTGGCTGACTGCCACTTTGCTCACAGGTACACCTGCCACCACCTATCAGGCAGCTAGAGTCTATGAGAAGTGATCAGCACAGTACTTGAGATGTCACAAGTAACCAAGAAGCAGGAAACGTCACTGTCATGGCTACTGTTTCCCAGGACTGAACACATGGTTCTCGGACCCCTGCGGTCAGGAGCATGGGCGAGGCCCCCCACTCACAGCAGAAGGGAACGCTGGACAACAGTGACGACAGACAGAAGCCCTGTCTCGTCCCACGGCACCGCTGTGACTGGTGGCTGACCAGTCCACTGTTGGTCATGGGGCTTCCGCCAGCTGGCTTCTGGAAACAGACAGCCAGGCCCTTCTTCCTGGCCTTGGTCTGGAAGGTCCGTTAGGCCTGCTCTGTGTCACAGTGACCCATGAGCCTCCCATGACAAGAGGGTGACGGCTGAGAGAATACCCAAGCTTTGCTTTCCGTTTCAATGAAATATTCCTTCCAAACCAGGTCTGCTGCATGCATAGCCATCCCAAAGCACACCTGTATATCATGTACACACGTACACACACTCACATGTAGTTTTCTTGTTTCAGACACACACAGGTCATACGCAAACTTTGTCATCCAGAAAAGCTGAAAAACAGTGACTTAAACAACATGTTTCATCCTTCTGTTTTCAACATTAGAAAAATACATAGCAAGAAAGTAAACATTTCTGTTTTTAATAAGTTGAGTCTTTTATGTCTTCTAAAGTTAAGTTTAATCTTAAAGAACCAGACTTTTAACATTTCAAATTACAAACATTCCTCTCATGTTTGCCTCTTGATGGTGTGTCTACCTCTGACCCAAAGCCCCCAAACCCTAAACCCACTGCTACAGAGTTGGTGCCGATCACAGTGACCCTGTAGGACAGAGCAGAACTGCCCCGCAGAGCTTCCAAGAAGCATCTAGAGGATTCAAAGGGCTGGGCCCTGCTGAGGAGCCACAGCCCTGCACCACTGTGCCAGCAGTGTTTCCTAGAAAGGCAAAAAAAGAAAATACAAAAAAGAAAAAGAATCATCTTTCTCAGCTAATGTGATTTAGAGTGACAAAAGAGAGAAAACTTTTTCTTCAGCTCTTAAGCACTGATTTCAATAACAGGATTAAGACCTACTGTTTACACTGGTACCATTGTAAATTATTCTTTCAGAGTATGGATTTAACCCAAATTCTAGCCTAACTCTATCTTTGTAATTCCAAACTTTCTCAAATAAATCTTTCTAAATATTATCCTTGCTGGGGGCTAGCTCCTCTGGACGTCTGTGACAGCTGTCACTTCAACCTCAAAAGCCCGACTTCCTCCCATGGTGACAAAAGAGGGGAGAGGCGGGAAGAAACAACGGACTGCGATCTATGGGTTCCTTCACACAGTGGACGTCCCCCATAAAAGTCACACGTGAAGAAGAAAAGGCAGAGAGGGGAAGGAAAGGACCAGTTCAGAAAGAAAGAACACACAGCCACAAGGGCGTGCGCTATGTACTGGAGGGCTGGGGTACAGACAGCTGAGTCTCAACAGTGAACTGGAAGCTGTAGGTTTGAATACACTCAGGCACCTCAGAAGAAGGACCTCATGGTCCGCCCCCAAACCACCCCCAGACATCCCCGTGGAGCACGGCTGTAGCATGACACACAGGGGCTGCTGTGGGCTGACAGTGACTCGGTGGCAACAGGCAGTTGGCGCCCCCCACACCCACAACTGTTGCCGCTGCCTGGATGCTGACTCCTAGTGACCCTACAGGATAGGGCAGAACGGCCCCGCAGAGTTCCCCAGGAGCCCCTGGCAGATCTGAACTGCTGGCCTTTCGCAGAGCAGACGCAGCCTCGAACCATGAGCCAGCGGGGTTTTCTGCGGTCGGCTCCAGCGCTCATGGCGGGTTAGTGAGGGGTCAGGGCCCTCACTCTGACAGAGCGCTTACTAGAGATGGTTACTGGACTTCTAACTAACAGTGCGTTTTGTTGTTGTGTTTTGTTTTTAATATTACTCTAATCTAATTCATATGGAGAAGTAAACCTTTTAATGATAACATTTTTACAAATTATCAAAGCTTTAGTGTCGCTATGAGTTGGAACTGACTTAATTTTTTTCTTAGTAATTATAATGTTTCAAGCTGGTTTGTACAATAACCAAGGAGAACCATCCCCAGGGAGTGACCACTACACACCAAGGCAGCCAGTGCGACAGAAGCCTTGGTGGTACCGCAGTTCACAGCTTGGCTGCTGACCCGAAGGTCAGAGGGTCGGGCCCACTGGCGCTCCAGTTCTCACGTACCCTACAGGGTTGCTATGTGTCAGCATGAACTCGATGGCAACAAGCTTGTTCCTTTCTGGTTTCCACCGGGGGGACGGGAAGCAGACAGGAGCAGGGAGACAGCAGTAACACCAAGTGCCAGAATGAACAACCGACCAGCCGGCACCAGCTGTGAGACACAGCTGGTGAACCGCAGGAGCCGAGCCCCGGGGACCCTGCGGAAGGCATTCCATCTTCCCGTTCTGGTTCTTCACTTGTTAAGGCGAGAGCACAGAAACTGCCAGTGGTTCACATTTCAGGAACAGTTATGTCTGACAAGTGAAGCTAAATGGTTTTTCTGTACACAATCACAAGTTTTGAAGAAAGGTACTAAACATAGTTTTACAATGAAGTTTTAATTATTCAATTTAATATATATATATTTTAAAAAGGAATAAATACATAGTTTCTGCCCTCATGAACTTAAACTGGGAACAACGAATGGAACCGTGGCTCTCACTAGGTCCCTATAAAAAAACAAACGGCAAAAGTTCTAAGTACCTAAAGCTATCTACATACATACAGTGACTTTGAAAGCATGCTTTAATTAGCTCTTAAAACACTCCTCTGTCCAAACAGAGATGCTGTTACATACACAAGGAACTGGATGGATGGACGGGAACAGCCCGGGATGAAGAGCTTCCGAGGCCTGGTACATAAAATGACAGAACAGGCACAGGCGCTGGGAATACTGCCTAGGTCTAATGGGTGATAAACTCAGGAAGTGGGGTGTAGGCAGGGAAGCCAAATGTGGAACTGAGGTGGCAGTTTAAGAAAAGGTGCTCCTTCCTTACCCTCTACTTCAGGGCGTCCGGCAGAGTCTCTCTGTACACTGGGAAATGAGACGCTGAGACTGTGGCAGAAAGAGGTCAAGTTCTTCACTTGCTGGGTAACGTGGACGGGGTGGAATGGATCCAACACAGCAAAACCCCAGCGGACCTTCCAGCCACATCCTAAAGCCACCAACCCATGGCTACATGGGCTTATCCACCACGTGGACTCCGGGGCCCCGGGAAAGGCTGCGGGCAGCGTCTCTCCCACCCGCACACGGTGTTACCGAGTTGCCAGATTTCACTCTAACATAAAGGAGAACCACATTTTACTGCTAGTAAAAAAGAGGGAAGAAAAGCACGACTTGAAAACTAGGGCGAGGCAGAGCCCTTCAGACAGATGTTTTACAAGACGGGAAAAGATGAGCAACATTTAGGAATGAAGTTCATGGCCATCTGACTAACGCCCGTCTCGTTAACACTTCTTCTTTTCCAGCTTGAGAACTACATCCAGGACAACATGAAGAGAGACACGGTGGGGACGCGGCCGAGCGCGGTGCAGAACCAGACCGCCGTGATGATCGAGATCGGGGCGAGCCTGCTGGACCGGACCGCCGAGCAGACCCGGAAGCTGACGGACGTCGAGGCGCAAGTGAGTCGGGGACCGAAAACCTGCCACGGGCCCCTCGGCCGAGGCCAAAGCCAGTGGTCAGTGCACTGCTCAGTGCTTGGTGAAACGAAAACACACAATTAATTAAAATACACCAGCTGCCGTCGAGTCAATTCCAACCCAGGGCCAAACCACGTGTGTCCCAGTAAAACTCTGTCTACAGTGCTCAGTGTTGACTCTCTGCAAGCAGAACAGTAGTTCTGTCTCCCAAGCTGTCTCTGGGTGGACATGGCAAGTCCAGGGACATCTCTGGGTAGACACGGTGAGTCTGCCCGAACCACCCTGGGATCCCAGTGACATCTCTGGGTGGACATGGCGAGTCCAACGACATCGCTGGGTGGACACGGCAGGTCCGCCCACAACACCCAGAGGTCCCTCTGACATCTCTGGGTGGACACGGCGAGTCTGCCTGTACTACCCAGGAATTCTAGTTACCATGTAGTGCCCATAAAATGATATAAACACGAGGCCGGACAAAGAAGTCCATGAACTTAATTGATGTGAGTGCTACACACCTCACTGCTGAATATCACTATGGTCACCTTTGAAGTCCTTCCCTTGGGAAGCTATACACCAACGCCAGTGCAGGGCAATTTTGGAACTCTTTCTGGAGTGGCCATTGTGCATGGTGGCACAAAGGTAAGTTGGCAAACTTAACTGTATAGTCATCTGTGAGCGAGTTTTTGGCCAGGAAACAAGTAACTGTATCGGAACACACTCCGTACTCACCTGACCTGGCCCCCAGTGACATTTTTCTTTACCCAAAGATCAAGGAAATTTTGAAAGGAAGAGATGTGGATGACACTCAGGACATCACGGGTAATACGACGACAGCTCTTACGGCCATTCCAGAAAGAGTTCTAAAACTGCTTTGGGGGTGGGCCAGGTGCTGGCGCTGCCGGGGGGAGTACTTTCAAGGAGACTGTGGTGATACTGAGTAGTAAGTTTTTCTAGGATGAGAGCGAGAACTTAACTGTCAGAGCTCACAGATTCAACCCCACTAGTGTTTTCACCAGATGCTAACAGACTAAATCCTGTGCCTGATCTTTTTGCTGAGCAGCTGCTGACTGGGCAAAACAGGTTTAAATTCAAATATGAAAAATTCTGATCAGAAGCAAGATTCTTCTGTCTGTCAGAAGGAAGGAATACCAAATGGGATACCTTCCGGGTCTGGGTGATTTAGTCACCTGCAGACGGATGCCTGTATGATGCTCTATGTAAAAGTGACACAAAACGTCCGTTGTTACTCCAGCGGCCAGTGTATCCAGAGCTACACTCCATCCTTCTCTGCATCCCCCACCTCAAACTGTTCTCATCACACAGCCCTTCCGAGTTACAGAGGGATACCTGATCATCCACTTCCGCTTAGCAGGGACCAGCATCAGAAGTTCGGGTCTCACCAGCCAGTAGGCCCAATTCCCTGGCCTCTGTGTGCTCAGGATAAGGCACTCACTAATGACACAGGGACAGTGAGAAAACGATTCTTCCAAGGAGACACGTTGTTCAAAGAACACAGCAAGAACGTGGATGCCCACTGCAGCGGGCTGCCCCATTCCGAATGACCATCGACACAGAGGACAGGAGCCTTCAGTTCTTCCTGTCATGGGCGGCCACCCTCCGCAGGACAGGCAAGCCGTCTGAACAAAGTGGGCAAAGTCAAAACGTCATACATCAGAAAGGCAGACGCAAAGCAAACCTCTCTTCTACTTGATGCTGACGTTTTATCATTTCTCAATCGATTGACATGGTTTTTAAACAGGGAAAAAGACAAGTAGAAAAGGAAAATGAAAGGCTATACAAGTCAATCAAAACTAGGAAATAGCAGGCTAAGGCAGGAAAAAAATCAAGTTCTATTTTGTGTAACGGAAGCATGTGAATTCTAATCACTTTATTTTCACTTACTGACAAATACAAGAATAGCAGTATTTTTAGCAGAGGGAAAATCTTATTCCTTCATGAATAATTTCTGATATACTAAATATGACTATCTTTTGTTTGCCTCACTGTGAAAATAAATGATAAAGTATGTGAAAGAACTAGGAAAAAATTATCTGACATAAGCATCATTGTCTAGACTACTAAACACTTCCCACAATAAAAGCATGGTGATAAAAAAATTACTACACTCTGATGGAACACAGGACATCAAGTCTTTTCTGAAAACGCAAAATATGCCAAAATAAGATAGTTTGGTAAATGAACAGGTTTTTAGTTATGTTTTCTCATAGTTCTGTTGATGTAATTAGGAGGAAGTCCTATTTAATTAAAAACAATAACTAAGAATTTCATTCTGCTGCTTTTAGGTGTTAAATCAGACAACGAGACTTGAACTTCAGCTTCTAGAACATTCCCTGTCTACCAACAAACTGGAAAAACAGATTTTGGATCAGAACAGTGAAATAAACAAACTGCAGGATAAGAACAGGTAAGAGAAGTACAAAAAATTCTAATACAGAACAGTGCACTTCCCAGATCCGAAAACCCATCCCACATGATGATTATTTACAAGCGCAGCTTCGGAAGGTGCCAACTTTCTAAACGTAGCTTGAGAATTTGAGACTTGTGACGGAATGCTATGGAGAGAACTAGGAAAACCCACCACAATGGCCCAGATCTTCTAGAACAGCCCTTGATTTTACTTTTCCTTCACTGGTTCCTATTTTTCCCCCCAGGGGGTCCCCCAACAATAAGAGCAATCCATGCCCAACAGAACACAGGTTTCATCACACAACACGTTTAAAATACATGACAAAGTAAAAACAAATTAATAGTAACATATAAATATTTTATCGCTATTTAAATACAATAAAGAAAAACTACAAGATAAAAATTTCAAACACAAACATTACAGGTGATAGGTCTGGATTTTTCCTTACTGAGTAACTCTAGTCAGGACCATATGATGACAATTTTACGTAAATGTATGATGAACTCCTGAGCTTGCTTATCTTGCTTATTTCTGCCGAGAGCGCGTACACGGGGCAGGTAGAGTGGTCATAACAACATACTCTATTTCATGACTGAAATAATTATTCTTAACAGAAAAATGATAAATTCATTGATGTATAATCATTCTCTACTGTTAAGAATAAGCTAAAATAATTATTTATCTGTTTAGGTACCAAGTTTAACTCAATTATTGTACTGATGTAGTATTTTGCAAAACAAATTGATTTTTTTATCCAAATACTTTCCTTTAATGTTTTGAATTTCTCTTCTGCAAAGTAAGAAATAATGGCTTGAACAAGACAACTGAGATGTCTCAACCTCTCGCCTACCATCTGTGCTCTTTAATACGCTGGGAACGCATGAGGGCACTTCTGTCTGCCTTGCATGACAATAACGTCTTTGAGAATCCTAGATACATCCAGGAATGAGCATGTTAGTATGTCACAAAGCTAAATGATCAGTTAAATATATCACTTTATTACCAAGCATCATTTTTATAAATATCTGCCTAATGACACTACCTTTCCCTAGAAAAGTGTCCATCTTATCCTGAATTCAGACACACTGCTTAGTATTTCTCTCACTACAAGCAAACTCTGCTATACTGTAAATATTTTTAAAATGTTAGCTACTCAGTAAGGTTCCTAGAAATGCAACGGGCAATTTTCAGTGAGTTTTACAGTCTTCACTACAACTTGGTGACATTTCTTTAAAAGTCAGAACTTTCAACACACAGTGATTTTCAGCACAGCACGGCACCCTGTTTCCCAGTCATTCTTCCTGCTCCACCCTGTAACTCCTTTACATTTCCCCCCCAGTTTAACTGATGCCGGCCAATAACGTGCTTTCCCGTCTTTTTCCATTCTAGTCTAGTTTTGGGTGAAATCAATTTAAACATCAAGACACTGCCTCTGTAAAATCTTCCTGTCAAAGATAGCTAACAAACTAAAATTTTATGCAATTGGCAATGGCCAAGCCAAGCCAAGTGCCGTCGAGTCGGATCCGACTCATGGCGACCCTCAAATTAAACTGCGAAGCTGTCAATCATACTGGATGTAAGAAAACGGCCTCTCTACAGATGTTACAAGGTGCAGCTTCTGTCAGCTGACTGAGCACTAGAAGTATGCAGAAAAAAATCCTAACTTTGCTCCAGAAATTGTTTTTCACAAATATGAAAGGAAATATGATAATCACAAAGCTGTAAATAACTGATATTTACACCTGTTATTTACATGGTTATTTACAGAAAACTGTGACGATAATTTTATATCTTTTAGTGAGTTCCACGTCATGTTTTTATTTGCTCTGCATTTTGACTGGCTTAAGATTCTATTTGCAAGAACATCACTGTACAAACAGGCAAATGGTTTGTATTTCTGATAGCTCATATTTTAAATTACCTTCATTACACAGAGGTGCAATTCCTGATGAAATATAGTCAAATGAAGCTGAAATATTTACTAGGGTCAATGTCTTTTCTCAGAATTGCATCAAAACATCTTTAAATTCACCAGATGAAGTTAAAAACCAATACACAATTTTTTATCTTATCATTTTTCCCCCCTAAAAACAAACAAACAATTTTAAGGCCTATTCCTCCAAGTTCAGTGATGTTGTCCCTCTGGTCACACCCTTCGGAAGTACAGCACCTGCCCCCGTCCCCCCGAAGGAAGTGCAAAGAAAAGTCGCAACATTTCCGCTGAGACAGGATAAGAGTCCCACAGTTCTCAACTAACCATGATTTATGTTACTATAAATTTAAACTGTAAATTTATAAATTATAAAAGCTGTAAACCCAAATTTTATGGTAATGATGAAGTCGCTTACCATATAGCAGAAGATCAAACAACATGCTAGTGAGAAAAAAGAATCCAACTACCTATTTCCAGCAAGCATAAGCCATTGCTGTCAAGAGAATTCTGACTCCTAGCGACCCCACAGGACAGGGCAGAACTGCCCCTGGGGTTTCCCCAGAGGGCCTCGTGGGTCTCAACTGCTGACGCCCGGGTTGGCAGCTGCACCACACGCCACCACCCCTGCCTGGGTTCAGACACGGCAGAGACGGTGAAGAAGGCGCGGGAACAGGCGGTGTGGCCACCTGGGTGCATGGTGCTGCCCGGGCCACGCCGGCTCCTTGGTGCTGACGACAGCTGCCTCTCCTCCGTCTGGATGTGACACCTGCCGCAGTGTGCACACTGGGTTCTGACCCACTCACTTGATTTTGTTTCATTTAAGAAAATGCTGGTTGTGGCTCATGAAACTGATTCTGCAGCCCACTGACAGATCCTAGTCCATATTGTGAAAACCGCTGCTCTGGAATACGACCCCTAAGGTCCTTTATGGCTTGAAAAAAAGCATGCTGTTGACTCTTTCGTGCGGTCCTACTGTTTGAGGTGGAGCACCCAAGTGGCCCAGTTACACATCAACCCCCCAGAAGCCTCAGAGGACAGGCCTGGTGACGTCTCTGCAGAGGTCCCCACCTGGAAACCCTCAGGGAGCAGCTCTGCCCCCTAGACGTCAGCCCCATGGGTCAGACGGGACTTGACGGTGACTGCCATGGCAACACCGGCAATGACCAGAGCTACGCGGGCGGCAGAAATAAACCGAAGGGTTCGCAGTTCGCTTTGAGACCCTCGCTCTGTGTTTGCCGAAACAGTGGTGGCGCAGAGGGTGAGCGCCGCCTCTGCTGACCAGCAGGGCCCACCAAGTGCTCTGCGCAATGCTTCAGGGCAGTTCCATTCTGTCCTGTCAGGGCAGCTATGGGTCGGAACGGACTCAATGGCCGTGGCTGTTTTGGTTTTAGGCCTTAATTAGGAGCCCTGGTGGCATGGCAGTTAGAATACTCAGCTGGTAACACAAAGGGTACAGATTCAAGCCCATGACCCTCTCTGGGCCGGAAAGCTGTGGCAGCCGGCTTCCGCAGAGGTCACAGCCTCGGCAGCCCCACCGGGCAGCTCTGCTCTGTCCTGCAGGGTTGCTATGGTCACAACTGATTCCCAGGCAACACGTTAGGTTCCACGTTGCTAGTCGGAAATGTGGAAAACAACACTGACATGAAACACAGCCGACACCTGACTCTGTGCTGCTCTCGGTCAGGAACTCGTCTAAACACACACACGCGTCCACATGCTGCTTCCTCAGGTCGACCCTGTGAAGGAGGTGGCACTGTTACACCCAAGTTACAGACGAGGGCTGCACAGAATGGTGGTGTGTACCCTGCCCGTAGCCACAGGCCAGTGAGACAGGACGGACCCGGCCAGGGAGCCACCTCCTTCACAGAGATGTGTTTGTCACATGGTGTGAAGACACTAGCTGTTACTATCATGAGGAGTACTATTAAAACACGCATGATTCAGGAGGAAGCAAAAATTCTACCCAGAGGTCCAGCCTAGCTCATGCTTTGTCTTCTCGCAGGCAGCACTTAACAACACTGACCTCTCATGGCACCTGCTGTTCACAGCACTCACATGCCACTGTGTACGTGCATGCCAAGAACACACACACATCCACAAACACCCATGCCAAGTGCCGTCGAGTCAGACACGTACATAGAACCTTTTCAGCAAGTTTGATTTCTTTACAACTGTGGCAGATAAAATGTGTACAAAGTCACAAACACCCCCAGGCACATACAATATTTTCAGCAAGTTTGATTTTCTTCATAGCTGGGGCAGTATCTTGCTACTTTGTAACTCCACAGCCAAAGCCAAGTGCCGTTGAGTCGGATCCGACTCATGGCGACATCTTTCAAAAAGGACTCAGAGAAGCAGAAACTCAGTAAACACACAGTGACCCATCAGAATCAGGACAGCAATCAGAGCTCTGTCCAGCACTTGGTTTGCTGATCATCTGACCACTTCAGTAACAATCACTGATCATTCTCCTTGGCAAGTTTCCTAGAGAAGAAGGTCCTGGACATGGAGGACAAGCATGTGGTGCAGCTGCGGTCGATCAAAGAAGAGAAAGACCAGCTCCAGATGTTGGTGTCAAAGCAGAACTCCCTCATCGAGGAGCTGGAGCGGCAGCTGGTGACTGCCACGGCCAACCACTCTGCCCTCCAGATGCAGCAGCGGGATCTGATGGAGAAGGTCCACGACCTGCTCTCTCTGATGTCGACCACCAGCGGTAAGTCCACATGTTCCCTCAGCTCTAGTGGCCTTCAGAAGCACACAAAGTCCTTGACCACTTATTAACTTTCCGAAAAGGCCCTTTTTCTTTATGTCTTTACTATAAAAGCATACAGGGTCTCAATACAGAACCAATTAAAGGGAAAGAGGAAGAGTAGGAGGAAAATCAAGGAGTCGGTCAACATCCAGGAAGGTTCAGATGTTGGCAAGCATACTCATTTTTTAGCATCTGAACTGAACTTGTTGACTTATGTCAGTCTGTGCTTATTTTAGTTAACTATTATGTGGTAAAATAGCCCAAACACCTGGGACTCTGGAGCAAGACAGAGCCCACTGTGAGTTAGCCCAGCACTCACCCCATACAGGGCTGGGCAGGTCGTCAACCTACAGTGAGTCTAAATTCATTTTTAAACGGGAAAAACAGCATGCAGCCCACAAGACTACCGTGAAGTATTAAATGAGACGGTACTGTTAGAACCTGGGAGAAAAACGCTGCCCACGAAATGCTGATCCCTGCAATTCCACGTAATGCTTGACTCTTTGCTCCGGCAGCTAAGAGCTCCCTTGTCACTAAGGAAGAACAGATCATTTTCCGAGACTGCGCCGAGGCGTTCAAAGCAGGACTGACAACCAGCGGTGTCTACACGCTAACATCTCCCAACTCCACCCAAGAGGTCAAGGTAAGGTGCCTGTCTCCCTCGTCTGAGCCCCCAACCTTGGCCAGGTCACCACGGAAGCCGAGGAACCTACAGAGTAGCTGACACATCACAGATCCTATGCCCGCTTCACTCAGTAATCCAAACCAAAGAGACCAAGCCCGCTGCCACTGGGCCGACTCTCACAGCAGCAAGTGTTCAGGGCACCGCTGCCGCGCGTCCAGTCTCCGCCCGGGTCCTCCACGGATGCCGCGTGGTGTTGGCTCCAAAGGACGCAGAAACACTCCCCCCAAGGAAATACGGTCCCCTCACACCCGTCGGTCTACCTTCACACGCCAGACTCATCCACTAGTTTTAAAAAAAGATATCTCCCACATTACTCAATTTTCAATAACCTGAATTTGCCTGTCAATCATGAAGGAACAGTGGCATTCCATGAAAAAAATCAAACAAAAAGTGACTGCCTCATCTTGCAATTAAAATACTCACACGAGTTTTTCCTTGAAACGCTATTGTGCTTGGTATGCAGAGGGGATTTATACATATTTCCTATTTCACTGCACAAACTATGAGAAAGCCATGCATTCAACCACAGAGCTTTACAAAAGTGATCATCCTTCCTGTTTGTCAAAGATATCGTGAAGCAAAACTGGCTTTTTTCTTCCTGTCATAGTGAGTCAGAACTGTGAAGACCATGACAGCTCCCAGGATCGCAGCACGGCCTTACACTGTGCCTGGCCACTAGCTGCTCTACCCACACTGCTCTGGGCCATCAGTAAATGTCCACATAGGGCCCAGGCCAGGGACGTCTCACTGTCATTACGAAAACAGTGTGACCTTGTGGATTCGATGGGAGGGCCTCAGGGCCCCTCAGGAATCTGCAGTCCAATTATGAGAACCGTCACCTGACAAGAGTTTGAAAAACTTAAAACATCCTCAGAGACACAGAGTCATGTCAGGGGACACGCTCAGCTACTGTACACGAAAGCAACAAACACCCAGAACTCACGAGGAGGAGCTAGCAGATGGCTCAGCCCAGTTTTTCTGTTAGGCTGGGTTTCTCAGGCAACATTTTCTCCAGAAACCACTTTGGTGAGACACTGAGCTCTCAAAAAAAAAAAATGACTCGTCCCCAAAAGTGATTATTACATGACATCAGTGTGAAATGCTAAAATACATAAAGGATGACTGAAACCAAAGAATCGCTGCTGCTGCTACTGAGTTAGTTCCGGATCGCAGAAACTGGACAGAGGGACCAGCAGGAGAGAGCGGGGCTGTCCCACGGGGCTCCTAGGAGCACCTGCTGGCTTGGCCTGCTGACCCTCCCGGGTGGCAGCTGAGCTCCCAGCCGCCACAGGCTCTGTCAGGACAAGGGTGATGCTGAAAGCCTACAGAGGCGTCTGCATCCGGAACCCAAACCAAAGGCCTTAAGAAAGGCCCAGGGTATGCTACAGAAACTGTGGCAGGTCTCAGAGGAATTATGTTTTTTGGACTTAGTGTTATTCAATATTTAACATGGTATCAAAGACAACATTGTAAAAACCGTAACTAAGGGTTTAAATATTATGCTATTTAAGATAATGGCTTCCAAAGACATCTTTCTAATTCATTCATGTTCCTTTAAATCACCCTTGAAAATCACACAGTGCCCCTGATGCTCCACAGACAGCCAAGTGGGGAAGGGAAGCCACCACAGCAAAAGAGCTGTTCGAGACAGCACCCATCCGACTCGGTCCCTTGGGGTGACTCAGTGTTCCTGTAAACTCCTGGTCACACTGAATGCTTGCATCTCCTGGGTGTAGATGGGAGTGGTTAACAGGAGGAGGAGGGAAAGGACAGTAACACGGGAATCCCACCAAGGTAGGTCGAGAAGGAAGGGGCACCCCCGCACGCACATGAGCGTCACACTGCGCTGCGCACGCCTGCCACCCCTGTGCAAACCACACCGACCCAACGGCCCCACTGCTGTGTCCCGCGGGGAGCTGGAAATAACATCGTCCCAGCTTATGGTTTGACACATTAGGATTTACGTTCTTTTTAAACATCTCAGTAAAAGAAATTATTTACACAGCAGTGAAGAATAATCTTTCTAAACCTCAACATTCTCATTCTAAAACAAATGTTCTGGATTAAGTTACCCCTGAATTCCCTTCCACATTTTAAATTCTACAGTTCACAATCTGATCTAGGGAGGGAAAGTCCAGCGGGCTTGGGTTTCGGTTCTGGTTCTATGAATTTGTGATTCTGAGCCAACTGTCCAGGCTACCTGAGCCGCAGTTTCCGTAACCTGCAGTGTGACCACAAAGTGTCTGCCCCGGAAGGGCGACTTTGTGTGCACCCAGTCATCAGCCGCCGCCACCCTTCGGACGCTCCTGAAAACCGAAGGCGCTTTCTCCTTGCGCAGGGTCCGCTCGGCTGCACCCTGTCTCGTCTAACTCAAGACAAGAATGCTCAATCGATCTCTCGCCAGATCTTTTTCCAAAGGCCTAAATACCCCAACTTCACTTTAAAAAATGCATGAGGTTTTTGTACAAGACAGATGCTGAAGGTGGCACTTACAAGCATCAGCGTATGCTTCGGCTAGAGAACAGTTTCCTTCCTAATTTAAAAGGACGCCTTACTCCTGATTTTTGTTTGTTGTTTAACCACAGCCTCAGAGTCGAAGCATAAATTTAAATCAAACACTGCTGACTGAAAAACTTCAATTTTTACAGCAAGATGTGAGGGCCCTGAACCAGGCCACAATGCACCAGTCTGAAGTATTAACTGCCCTCAGGTTTGCTGGACATGGATCGCCTAATGTCCTCGGCACGACCTGATGACTTCTGCTTTCCTGATCCTGACAGAATCTATTCCGGCATTTCAGGCAATACCTCTCGGCTGGGTGGGTAACTTACTTGGTCATGTGGATAACTATCTCTCTCTGAAAGTTTCACAATCCAACTGACCTCATATTGAGTTTTTATACATCTTCTGCTCCTTTTTAAATTTGGGCACAGTATTAAAAAACTATTTTAATGAAGCCAAAGAAAATAGGAATGAACGGTTCAGACTATTTATGCACGACCCCAAAACTCATCACCGAGTCAGTTCTGACTTACAGTGACCCTGCAGAACAGAGTAGAACCCCCATAGGGTTTCCAAGGTACACCCGGTGGATCTGAACTGCTGACCTTTGGTTAGCAGCCAGCTCGTAAGCACTGTGCTGCAGGACTCTGCGTTCACGCACTGGCAGTGAAGAAGGCACAACTCGGGCCTCTGAGAGCCGTGACTCTGACTGTCATGACAATCTAAAGCAACGTCACAAGGTCAGACGCAGCACTGAAGAATTATGCACTCCTGAGTGATCTCTTGCCATCACGTCAAGCAGACTCTTGGTGGCCTCTTGCGTCAGAGTACAGCTGCGCTCCATGCCACTGTCACTGGCTGTCACCTCCCTGAAGTGAGTCACGTGGTCTTTCTTCCACATGCTACAGGGTGGGGCCAGCCACCAGCCGTGGCACGAGGACCCAAGTGCCTACCACGTGTGCCACCAAGGGATACTGAGGCCCAGGAACACATCCACTTACCAGAATGCCATTTTAAGCCACAGAAGAACTAATTTCTATGTACACTTGTGAATTCTACCCAAACCTGTGTAACTTATTTATCTAGTTTACTAAACAGATTTTCTAGAAAGACACACTGATGGAAGTGAACAGCTTTGATCGCTTTGTGGACCACAGGCAAACAGGAGGACATATTACTCTCAAACTGGTTTCCAACTTGGAGCTCTGGAGGGACTTTTGCCCTGTGACTAACAGGCTTCTTTAGTTTTGGCAGAACTAGTTTCTTTAGTTTTGGCAGAATAGCATAGTGGAGAAAACACTCCACAGTGTACACCAAGGCTTTCTAGCAACTGTACACAGCACTCAAAGGCTACCTGACCGACCAGATCAATCTCACTGTAGAGGATCTTCTCTCTACCTAAAGACGCAGAATTACAGCACCCCTGCAGAGCTGCTGCAAAATCACAGATAACACACGCAGGGGACCTAGCACAGGTTGGGACAGCATGGTGTGGGGCAGTGACAAGAACGCCCATGACAACAGTATCAGTACAGAGTGACACTAAGGCGCTGTTTTAACCAGATCCATTTTACATGTCTGTATAATTTAAAACAAAGAAACCACTGCTTGCTATTTAATGAGCATATTTTCCTATCTTCTTATATGTGAGGGTCACTGGAGAGGCACAGGGGGCAGAGTGAGGGTCTGGGAAGAAGAGTCAAGAGATGGCCCCGGAGACGGTGAAGTTGGGGACCCAGTCCCCAGTTCGGTATCAGCAGTGAGCCTGTCAGGCAACCAGATGAACTTCTCTGGGCCCCTGCTTCCTCCTGTGAAATAACCAATAGGGTCACATGCCCTCTTAGGTCTCTTTCAGACCTAATTCCCTAGGGTTCTAACTAATAACTACAGGGTAGGTGGTGTTTAAATTTATCCTGCCAAAATTATCTCCACTATTCTCAAAAGGACTGTGGAAAATTCCAAGTCAACACCATTAAAAAAGATAAAAGAAAAAATGTCTCTGCATAATGAGTTCTGACTGTTCACTCGGCGTTCAGCACCCCATCTGCGGGGGGACCACCTGACCACCTGGGGGCCTCTCGCTCTGCTGTCGTGTCATTCTTTGAGACTGTTCACGTAGTCTATTTTCAGGGGGTTTTAATTTCATAATAAAACTCCAGCTGAGTTGAAATCAAGCATGTATGCTATTAGTCCAAAAAAGGATTTGTGTTTTGAACAAAGTTTAAACCTACAGAGTCAGTTTAAAAGCAGAAATTAGAGGAAGCGGGATGAGGAGTCCTACGGGTGTGAAGCAGAGTGCAGAGCTCTGTAGGTGCAGCTGCTGGGTGGGACTCGGGCCACAGGTGTCATCGGTACGGGACCTCCAGTTCGCTGTGTGGAGAGCAGACGAGAAGGCTGATTTTCAAGTTTCATTCTGTGGGACCCTCCACAGCTCCACAGCGTGGAGTCTCAGAGGCCCTGTGACGAAGAGTCACCCTGTTCGACAGCTCTCAGCGGAGCTGCACAGAGACTGGCTTTGTGGAAGGTTTTCAAGGTTGAGGATGTCTACTGCAGGGTGGAGATGTTGTCAGGCTGGCGTGAACATGACAAGACGGCCCTGAGGTTGTGAGGGTGCAAATGTGACACTGAGGCAAATACATCAAGACGGCCCTGGGTGGCACAAATGGCTCAGTGCTCAATGATCAGCCTAGAGGCTGGTGGTAGCACTGACCCAGAGGCACTTCAGAAGGCAGGCCTAGCTTTCTGCTTCTGAAAGGTCATAGTGCTGATAACTCTGGGACAAGGGTGCTCTCCTGCATGGGCTTACCAGGAAGCGGAGTCGACTCGACGGCAACTGCCAACAGTGACGACATGTCAAGATGGCCCTTTCTCGGTGAATCTCCAAGAAATAGCCATTTAGGGTCAGCTATTGGGGTGAGTCCTACCCTAGAACAGATCACTCCAAGCAAAAAAGTCCTATTTTCATCAAAACATCATACTGTGTACTATGTTACTGTTAATTTTTTAATTATCATTTTAAATTCATTTAAAACCTACTGTTTTGTAAAAACCGAAAACCAAACTAAGCCCACTGCTGTCGAGTCGATTCTGACTTAGAGTGACACTAGAGACACAGCAGAACTGCCTCACAGAGTTGCTAACAAGCGCCTAGCAGGTCTGAGCTGCTGATCTTTCGGCTGGCAGCCGTGGCACTTGACCACCACGCCACCAGGGTCTCCACTGTTTCTCAGAAGACCACAGAAAATTCCCCCATTACTCACTCCAGAAAACCCTCTCAGCACAAGTCTGAACCATAGGTATGCAGACTCATCTTTTTCTGTTCTTTAAGCCACAGATGTTTCACATACAATGAAGCACTCATGTCCTTCTTCCGGACAGGCTTACTGCGACATGGACACAAGTGGAGGTGGATGGACAGTCATTCAGCGACGTGAAGATGGCAGCGTTGATTTTCAGAGGACTTGGAAGGAATATAAAGTGGTATGAATATACCTTAACTCATCTGAAAATACTTAATTGTCTGAGTGAGAAACAAATTTTCAAGTTCTGTAGTACCTAAAGCATAAACATTAAGCTAATCAGTTACTTCTGACGTAATGTTTCACGGGTCCTTTGAAATTGGTGTTCTAGTCTTGGTAGAGAACTGCCCTGCCTGTGCACTACGCCTTAGAAAGAAGATGTGCGCATGCTGCTTGTCTGGAAAGATGCTGTCAGCAACTGCCGACAAGGAGACTGCCTCATAACGTTTAATGCATCACTAAACGCAGCTATCGGCACTTTTGTTTCTACTGATGATTCTATTGTTCTAACTGTTCTATCATCCTAATTTTATTCCAGTGACAGCTTAGTTTCTAAAAAGTGACCTTTTAATGTTTTCCTATGTGAAAGAAACCAAATTTTTACATTACCAGAAGTTATTTCTGTTGAAAACTTGATAGCTATTCCACCTAAACTGATGAAACGTTGACTTCAAATACTTAAAAAAATAAATTAAGCACGCAAATGTTACCACTTGGATTACAGGGATTTGGTAACCCATCAGGAGAGTACTGGCTAGGAAATGAACTGGTTTCCCGACTGACCAATCAGAAGCGCTACATGCTGAGAATCCAGTTGCGGGACTGGGAGGGGAACGAGGCCCACTCCCTGTACGAGCACTTCTACCTCTCCAGCGAAGAGCTCAATTACCGGTGAGTGAATGATAGGGCAGACTGGCTGGGCCACTGTTTCAGAAAGAGAAAGCCACACAACAAGGATCAAGATTGAACTTAGAGTACCCTGAATGAAAAAAACATTCGTTTGAGTTACTGTCTTTAGGTAAATTTCCCCAGTTTTAAAATTCCAATAATAGAAATAAGACTTTATGAGGACAAAGATTTTGTCTGTTGTGTTCAAGGTTGCTTCCTCGAAGTCTAAAAGAACCCTAACCCAGAAGATAATGCAGGTTAAATACCTGTATTTTTAGATAGATGAATGTGACATGTCTCTGTTAATATACACTATGTCAAAACTGTATCAGATATTTACTGTGACTGTGGTTTCCTTTCCTTTACAATTATTAAAGCTGAGTTTATCTTTCATCAACTTCAATTCCAAAGTCAGAATTAGTCGCTAAATGTAAAACGGCAGAGCTAGGTGGGACGGTTAGTCAGCCACCTGCTCTCCTCTCTGCTGTGGAAAGCACCCTAAACTCACAGCACTCTTGCTGTCTGCCTGTCCGGCTCATCTGATGTGCAATAAGCGAGAATGTTCTCCGAGTAAAACGGGCGACCCTGACAAGGGGTCTGCTGTCGTATAACTCCATCAGAGCAGAGAGAGGGGACACAAAGGGGCTGAAAAACCAGCCCAATCTACTGCATGAAGATAGGTGTGCTATAGCCAGACACACACACACTACAGTACAAAGCCACACAGCTACTCACGTGGCCACACTCAACACGTAAAAGGAAAGGGAGACTGCGGGTCAGGTGGCACCAAAGGAACTGGCCTGAGCTATGACAGAATGGGAGTCACCAACACAGTTTGAAGGAATCTACACAGCACCGATTGGTGGTGTCTGGTGATTGTACAGCAGACATTTTTAAATACTCACCATAGAAAACTCTGGAAACCCTGGTGGCAGAGTGCTTATGTGCAATGGCTGCTAACCAAAAGGTTGGCAGTTCAAATCTACCAGGTGCTCCTTGGAAACTCTATGGGGCAGTTCTACTCTGTCTAAAGGGTCACTATGAGTTGGAACTGATTCAGTGGCAGTGGGGCTTTTTTTTTCTTGGTAGGAAACTCTGGTAGTGTAGCGATTAAGGGCTATACCTGCTAACCAAAATGTCAGCAATTCGAATCCACCAGGAGCTCTTTGGAGCAGTTCTGCTCTGTGCTGTAGAGTTGCTATGAGTTGGAATCAACTTGACGGCTGTTGGTTTGGTTTGGTTTTGGCTTTGTAAGGTCAGGATGAAATTTAATAGGAACATTCCAGAAAGCTGTCATTATTTGGCCTAAAATGCCACCTGAATCTCCTGAGTGATCACCTCAGACCCTCTGCTCAGTAGAAATGCCAAGATCTGAATAGTTGGGAAAAGGAACATTACTTAAGCTCCTAAAGTTGGCTTTCTTGGTAGGGTCAGGAGCGGACAGCACAGACAGACTGCTCAAGTCCAGGGGACTGGACAGCTAAGCTACTTGACAGCTATGCAGTGGGAACGCATCCTGCTTCTCGGACAGACCACAGGCAGAAGAACAACAACCCATAGGAAACAATTTACAACAAGTACGGATATGACTAAAAAAAAATACTGAAAACACCAATTGTCAATCTTGAAATAGCACACTCTCCTAGAAAGGTCAGCAGCAGAGACGAAGGCAGGACAGTGGTGTAGCTCACTGCTGTCCCAAGTTTAATCTAGAAGGGTGGGGACATCAGCAGACATCCAGAGACAAGTCGTCTGTCACTGTATTACCATCAGTTTAAGTGTCAACAATTAGGTGTCAATAAAAACAGAGTTTTAAAAAAAAGGAGATGCAGCAAAAATTAAGGATGAGAATGCTTGCATAAGAAGATTTTGCAAAATAGGTTATTACCTTTGGATGTCGGCATTATAAAAACATTTTAACTGTGATGACTTCAAATGGGTATTTCCTTTAGAAATGCAACGGGTTCTGGGATATGCCATCAAAAGAATCCCCACTGGTTCAGAGCTTAGTTTAACTTCCTTGGCAACACAAAAAAAGAAGCGCGAAGGCTAAAAACTATTATTCCTCCAGAATACAGTCAGTGTCATCAGAGAGTTCTGATTTCACTACACTTTTATTAACTAAAATGTTTCAGAAGGCCAATTTAATGTAGATGCCAAGTATTTTTTTGTAAAAGTATCCCTTAAATGTTGAAAAACTGAAAAATGTATGCTGTAAGAAACAGGTAAATGCATCAACGATTCTTTTAAGTGAGACCAGGAAGCCAACTGGCCCTTCCCACACATCCTGCAGCGCGACCCCGGAGCGGAGACCCGGCCACTACACGGGGGGCAGTCCCTTCCGCCGACGCGGCGCCCGCGGCCCAGGAGCGGCCACCCCGCGTGTCGGCGAGCTAGCGCCGCAGCCCCCGACTCACACCCCACCTCCAGGCGCGCCCGGTGGATTCGAACTGCTGAGCCCACCGCGCCCCCAGGGTTCCCCCTGAAGTACGGTTGTGGAACACTTCAAAAACAAAACATTTTCTAATATTCTTAATATCTTCCTCACCACACTGATCACTGAGGCAAGGCATATTTTTGTAATATCCTAAAATTACTACAGACAATGTTATCTAGTATTTAACTTAATATTACGTTTATTCCTGACAGGCTTATTATGCAGCTACACTGAAATGAGGCAAAGCAGCAGCAGGGATTGTCTTCCACACTTCTGAAGGCCTCACTCCAAATCCAGCCATCCTTCCTTGCTCCCCGCACCTGCCCTTCCCTTCTGCTCCACCCAAGACAGAAATAATGTTCGAAGGTATCCAGTCATCCTAGGACTCTCACTTTAACAGGTGACGATGACTGGAGACCTGGAAGGAGATCATTCTGTGATGTGTTTTTTTCACTGTTTATCAGAAATCAGCAGAAAAACGAGTTACAGCGCTCCAGAGGCCCTGCTGATACTCATACAGGCGACACACACTGGAGGTTTTATGAAATCATTCCTCTTTGTCTAAGGATTTGCTAAGTTGGTTCTTTTCAATGGAAATTTTATCTGCATGCTAAGCAGTACAGAACACCGACTGAGTAGCAAGGAACTCTTCATTGTAAAGTCTTTCACTGCAGTAAATCAACAACCCACGACAATGACATTTTTCTTTCTTTGTATGCTTCCAGGATCCACCTGAAAGGACTGACGGGGACAGCAGGCAAAATAAGCAGCATAAGCCAACCAGGAAATGATTTTAGCACAAAGGATGCAGACAAGGACAAATGTATTTGCAAGTGTTCACAGATGCTGTCAGGAGGTAGGGTGGCCCTTCTTGTGCTCCGTACTTGCATGGGTAAAGAGGGATTTCAGAAGAAAACATCAGCAACGTGGATTCAGAAGGCGACAGGTGATCAGGTTCCAAGTTCTCATACAGACCCACTAGCTTGAGGCAAGCAGATTACGTTTCATGAAAGACTGAAATGGAACCAGAACTGTCAGCAGGCCAACCGAGCCTCTTCAGGACGTACCCCTGGTAAAAGGGGTAACGTGGCATTCCACAGCTCTCCTAACTCTGTGCTGGTTATGTTTTAGCAAAAATATTTTAAACAACCAAAATGGCAAACCAAGCAGTGATTCAGACTCACTGCTATGGAATCAGTTCCAATTGACAACTTTTGGTCAAGCATCAAACTGTGCATTATCTTATTTTTCTTAAAAAAAGACTTTTAGAAGGACTTGCACTTGGCTTGGCTTGGCTCATTGATACATAAACCAATCCAAACCTACTGCCGTCAAGTTAATTTTGACTCACAGAGACCCTACAAGACAGGGCAGAACTGCCCCATGGGGTTTCCTTGACCGGGAATCTTTATGGAAGGTGACGGCCACGTCTCTTTCCCGCTGAGTGGCTGGTAGGTTCCAACTGATGACCGTTGGGTACCAGCGGTGTGCCAACCCACAACACCATCAGGGCACCTTCGTTCCTGTATGGCAAACCTTTATAAATAGAAAGGACCTGCTTAACCCGGCTCCGACTCGATGGCACTTGGCTTAGTGGCTACTTAACTCACTCGGTTTATAGGGACTTGAATGAAAATCAGTGATTCCCCACCTGAGACTAAAGCCTTTCTGTCTACGTCCTTCTTGCCCTCCACCTTTGACGTCAGATGACTTTAAAGACAAAAATGGAAACCCTACTTGTAAGTAAAAGACGCTGTAGCAGTCACCTGAGATGGCTATGTGGGTCATTTTAGAGTTCAATGGTAGAAACCAGCTGCCAGAAAACCTGACTCATTTTTGAAAGTCTAGACACTCAGTAACAGGAATGAGTCAGTACTGACTGAGACAAGGAAAAGCCTCACTGACGCCGTCAGGTGAGATCCTGAAAGCATCCAAGACTTACCCGGCAAAAACACCTGCCAACATCACAAACTGAGTAACGACACGCAATAAACTGGCAGGTTTAATTTACAGAGACCATAAATTACATTATCAAAAATTAATTTCATAAAAATCAAAAGTAGGAACTGTGGCTGACACATTTTATGAACAGAAGACACTAAACAAACGAGTAAAAGATGTAAGCTTATCAAGCATTTTAGTTGAAGAACATTCTACAGCTAAAAGGAAGATATACTTCTAAAAGCAACTTGAAGGTGACTAATTCTCACTTACCTTCAAAAAATACTGAAAGAATTATGGTTCATTAGAGAACACAGTCACTATCTGGGAACAGGAACACAGGTCCTTCCCGTTAGATGCTATTAGTTCAAAGAGGACACTAATCTACTTAACTGATGAAGGCTACTTGTCTGCCTCATCCACCATCCTTTTTAAAGTCACCTAAAGTTGGGGAGAAAACCCTGGTGGCACAGTGGTTATGCGCTACGTCTGCTAACCAAGAGGGCGGCAGTTCAAATCCACTGGGTGCTCCTTGGAAACTCCATGGGGTAGTCCCACTCTGTCCTACAGGGTCGATATGAGTCAGAATTGACTTCATGGAAATGTTTTTTTTTTCCCCCCAGAGGGGGAGTGGGCAGGAACCTGACACACCTCCCGTTTTCTTTCTGTTCACCACTCCCACACACTGATCTCGGCTGACGATCTCAGAGGGTGCGTTTGTTTTCAGACCACCCACGTACTATGAACTCCTCAGGAGAGGAAGAGATTTGAATCAATAGCCAAGACAACATACATTTATTTACTCAAATCAAGATTTAGGGTCTGAGAATGGAACTGAAAAGGAGACTTGGAAGAAGAAAAGGCAGCCCACAAGAGGAAACAGAGTCCTTAACTGTGAAAAGGCCAAATTCCAGCCAACAGTTTGGACCACAACACACGTCTCTAATGATCGGTGAGATCTTGAATGGCCAGCAACCCTACAATTCCGTAGAGCAGCTGGCTCCAGAGTGGACCCGTCCATAAATCTGTCACACAGACTGCTCCAATGTTTTAAGCATTACGAGTGATGTACACCAGCGACCGACTGAATCTGCATTATTGACATCGACTTAGACAGTGGAGCTGTTACCCTCAGGAGGGGACTTAGGACAGATGGAAGACACCACTAGTGACAGCAGCCCAGTGCGTAAACATGATAAATGCATTTTCTGCATTTGAATTTTTTCAAACAGAATGAAAACCTGACAGATACAGCCGCAGCTGCCCTACAAAAACTCCTGAGGTGACCGTCACCTGAGTTTCATTCACGTTCCTTGTTTTGATACGTAGCTATCAATACATGCAATCTCTTTCAGGAACTTGTACAAACGGCTTTAGCATGTTTAAAGCTGGTTTACACTGTATGTTTTCCCATCCACACAGTGTTTGGGGATCTATTAAGAGAAATACTGTCGGCTGCAGTCATCCTTCCCTCTCTGACAGTCGCCTGTTGTGACAGCTGCTGATGCCTCCTCAGGGGGGTGTGTACAGGCACCCACTCATTCACCCTGCTGTGCTGTGGGCCTTCCTCACCCCTGTGCCTGTAGCTTGGTGAGCTCATTGCTCTAGCTGTAAATGACCTTCTGTCCCTGGAACTTAGAGATTTCCCTTTTCATCTTGCTCCCCTGAGCACCTAAAATTGTGGGTTATACTGCAACTAGAAAACTTCTTCCTGGTAGAGCGGGGAAGCCTGAACAAGTTCAGTCTACCATGTTGCTCAGCCAGAAACCAATCCTCACCCACAGGCCGGTCATCAAACCATTTTTCAGTTTTTTCTCTTCACCCTTGTAATCATGCAGCATGCTCACCCAGTCAGGCCAGCGGAGGATGGCCTACCCCTTCATGTCCAGAGGAGACGGGAGCCTACACACAGCATGCGTGACAAAGAACAGGGACAGCTTGTAGAAACCTTCACTCCCAGGGGGTTACGGTTTAAGCCATGTGAAGCTGGAGGTCCATCCTCCCCCATCTGTCAAGGCAGCACACTGTATCCTCATGAACAGTGACATCAGCCTACTTTAAATACACACAGTGTAACTAAAAGATTAGCTGAATGTGTTTAACTCTGTGGCAAGTCCCTGGGTGGCACCAATAGTTACGCACCCCACTAAAAATCAACCACGATCTGAAAGGCTGGTAGTTCTGGCAAGCTCAGCGGCGCCTGACAGGCAGACCAGCAACCTGCGTCTGAAGGTTCGTGGCCTGCCCAATCCCGCGGAGCACTGTGCTTAGAGTCCACCCAGTGGCGTCCAACAAGTGAAACGTTAGTTAGCATGACCTGATGATGCTAACGCCTTCTGTTTCTGTTCTCCTTTCACAGGCTGGTGGTTTGACGCATGCGGACCATCCAACCTGAACGGGATGTACTACCCACAAAAGCAGAACATGAACAAATTCAACGGGATTAAGTGGTACTACTGGAAAGGCTCAGGCTACTCGCTCAAGGCCACGGCCATGATGATCCGACCAGCTGACTTTTAAACGCCACGGCCATGGGGATCCCTGCTGGTTGACTTCTAAATTCCTGTGCACGTTTAATAGAGGCCGTCTTGTACTGTTTTCAAAGACTGTACCTGAAGAACTGAGAGACTCATCTGCATACCGTCCCCTCTGCCGCCCCAGAAACCTGCTCTTGGGGGCTGAAGGAACCGACAGGTCATCTTCATGGCTTAACACATCAAGGTCCAACCCAGAGATCCACCTGCCAGTGTGACTTGGTCAAACTGTATGGACAACAAATGTCAGCTGGAGAATCAGACTGCCAATTATACAGCCTGCTGTTCCCACCCAGATGTGCAAGTGGATCAGCTGCAAGCTAGAAAACAGGACCCGTGTGCAGTGCTGCACAGATCAGTGCAGAGCCGTGTCCTTTGGGGCCCCCTGTAGGCTGTCAGTGTCTCCGCGTCCTCAGTGCAGCATCGCGATCACGGTTAAAGCCAAGATAAATTCAAAAATTCTCTATACCATGAAACAGATATTCAGGGATCGTCTCAGAAGTGGTTATTAGAGGTTTGACGTTTGCAGAAGGAAAAACATAGCTCATGCATTTCAACTTCTCTTATGTGCTTTACACTTTTATGTTGAAAAATGGTTTATTTACATATTGACAGCTTAGGTTTAAGTTAATGTCCCAATATGCATTTTAAGTTTATTTGGTGAAAACTTCCAGGGTCCTGAAAATTACTAACAGAAATGTGTTGTTTTCATTTATATGAAGACTGTACTATTTTTTTTTCCTACCTGGCTGTTCAATATAAAGCTGTTCCTAGTAATTCACTGTAACTTATTAGGTGAGACAACTGTGTCTAATTTTTCTGAGAACCTTGCAACGCTGTAACCTGGGTCTGAACCAACACAGCTGCGCCTCGTGAAACAGAATCATCTGATTGCTAATCATGACGAAAGTTAAATGACAGAGACTTATAAACGGATGTTGCTGTTCCGAGTCAGAGGTGGTTTTTCTTTACTAGTAAGATGTGTTTCAGCTACAAGCTAATTTGTGGTTAAGAAAACCTCTTTAGAACGCTTGCACAGCTCTATTTCTGAAGCTAGCGTTGCCTCTCATGTTATTAAAGGAAAAATAATTTGCACTAGTAGGATGATCTTTTTATGTTCAGTAACAAAAAAACTGCTTTGGAGGGAAAACAATCTAATATTTATAGTATATTCAAATGTTTATAGAAGATTTTGAGAATATGGCTTTAAACTCACTACTGTAAAACCTAAACCCCCAGAGTTTTAACTCCTTTTGAAGTAAGCATTGTTCAGTTACTAAATAGCTCTCACTGGTATATTCTTCTGTATTCTGCTTTTCTCTTCAAATTGATTTCATCCCTGCCTCTGCAGCAGACTGTGCTTTAGGCCAACTCACCGGCTCTGGAGGGCTCCAGGCACTTTGCTTTTTCCCATGCTGCACTTCCCCTGGCAAGGACACAAACTGAGCAAAGAAACCCCTCCGAGAACGCTTCTCTTAGTGTGCAAGGTCTGACAGGTTCCCTGACTCACCCTAGGCCAAGTGCTACATTCCTCGCTGCTGAATACCACTAGGGTCACCGTGACAGCCAGTGCCTAGTCCATCCTTCAAAGCAATTTAGCAGCTCTTTTTCGGGAATGGGCCATCAGCGCTGTCACTGTATGAGGTCTGACACTTATGTTTGCAAACTCACTCTGGAAGAAGTACTCTGAAAGGCAGGCTCGGCCCTGGTGTCAGTGCACAGCTTCCCAAGGGGAGCACCGTGAAGATGACCATATTCAGCAAGGAGGTACAGAGAACGTTTCCTAGGACGAGTTCACGAACTTGACTGTTCGAACTTGTATTCAACCGAGGTATCACAGCTCTGTGTCAAGTTAAAAAAGACCTGCTAGTAAGAAGATCTGACAGGTTCAAAAAACAGTGGTAAGTTTCTGTGACACTGTAAGTTTTGGGAACTCTTACGATGCTGTAACTTGGGCCTGAACTGACAGAACTGTGCCTTATGACAAAGAAACATCTGACACAGTGACAGAAACTGAAAGTGGGATCATAACAACACGGAAAAGTGGCAAACACTTACTTTGTATAAATTAATTCCCAATATGTCCAGCAGGCAAATAAACTGAATTCCAAGGAAGAGTTATTCAAAGTTACACACACAGCCTAGTGGTCATCGTGGGAGGTACAGTCACTGAGACCCCACGAATACTCAATGAGCAAACCCCTAAGCTGCCCTGTTCCACCGCAGCTAGGACTCTTCCCACTGTTCCGTGTGTGTGCGCTTGTGACTGCGGCCCAAAGGGCTATGAGTCTTTTAACTGACGAGGTAAATGAGGGAATGTGGACCAGAAGAATGAGGGTGGTGACAGAGAATGGGGTCACTGTGTGTCTGTCATCCCTACAACAGAGGACGGGGGAGACGTATGCCTGTCACCTCTACAACAGAGGACGGGGGGATGTGTGACTGTCACCTCTATAACAGAGGACGGGGGAGATGTATGCCTGTCACCTCTACAACAGAGGACGGGGGGATGTGTGACTGTCACCTCTACAACAGAGGACAGGGGAGACGTGTGACTGTCACCTCTACAACAGAAGATGAGGGACACGTGTGACTGTCATCTCTACAACAGAGGACGGGGGAGACGTATGCCTGTAGTCTTTATGACAGAGAATGGGGGAAACATGTGTTTTTACTTTGTATTTCCTTCCACAGAACTTCAAATGGAATCTTGCTGAGAGAAATTTTTACTGTCATTACAAAATTATTCATGGAATTGAAAAGAAATCAAAACAGTAATCCTGAAAATAAAAACAAAGTAACTCCCAGTATAGCGATTACAGAGCAGGGTTCAATGTTGTTATGGGACAGTCACACTGTCAGTGTGACTAAAGGAAGCAGGTAAAATTCCTCATTTATCTTTCAGATAAAACCACACCTCTGTTAGTGAGTCGATTCTGACTCACAACACAGAGAAGAATTGCCCCATAGGGTTTCTGAAGAGGGCTTAGTGGACTCAAATTGCTGACCAATAAGCAACATCATACGTGGAGAAAAGACTGAAGTTGTCCAGGATTTCATTTCACTCGGATCCACAACCAACATCCATGGAAGCAGTGAAAAGAAATCAAAGGATGCCTCGCATGGGGCAAATGTGCCACAGAAGACCTCTCCAAGGTGCTGAAAAGCCAAGCTACCACTCTGAGAACTCAGGGGGGCCTGACCACAGCCCTAGTGTTTTTAGTCACTTCTTAGGTACATGAAAGGTGGACAGTGAACAAAGACTAAAAAGAATCGATGCCTTTGAGTGGCAGTGGAGGAGAAGATACTGAGCACACCACAGACTGCCCAAAGAACCAGCCAACCGTCCTCAGAGAAGCCCGGCCACGATGCTCCTTAGAGGCAAGGATGATGAGCCTTTCACTTGCACACTACAGACTCGTTGTCAGGGGGACCAGCCCCTGGAGACGGGCATCGTGCTTGGCCAAGGTCAGTGAAAACAGAGGAGGACCCCCAGTGAGAGGAACTGGCGCAGCGGCCGCAACACAGTGGGCTGAAGCCCAGCATCTGAGAGGGCGGCGCAGGACGGGGCAGTGTGGGACTCTGCCGGACCCGGGGTCATGAGCAGCGGGAACCGACGCAACAGCAGCAGAGCACAGTAATCTTCCAAACACCATTTGAAAAAAACAAACTCACAAGACCAGCCAATTTTCCCAAAGTCAATTTCTGTACAACCCTGCTTCCAACTAAACTTTAAATCACTTACTTGTTATTAATTAATCTTTTATGAAAAAACCAGAACTTGGAACTTATTCCACTGAACACTTAAGAGTCCTCAGAAGTCAATGAAATTGGAGTTTAGGAAAAATATCAAAACATGAAGACCGTGTAATAATGTGGTAATTCTCTTGCCTCTCTGTGAGTTCCATTTCTATTAATAGTAAAAGCATTATTTTTAAAAGAAATATACAAAACAGAATACTTTCTCAACAAAAACTTGTGACAATTCATACATTTAAAATAATGTCCTGAAAAGAACACATTATATTTACAATCATAAGATAATAACTGACTTACGGGTGCCGCAGGGAAGTGGTGAGAAAGCTCAAAAGGCTCCTCAGAAACCCAGTGACCCATTTCCAGAGACCAGAGCACCTGCGAGTGATAAAAAAACACAGCACCTGTTATGGACTGTTAGATTGACAGTAGGCAATAAACCAAGAGTGACTTTGGTGACACATTAAAAACAAAGCCAGCTGACCAAATAGTTCATGTTGTTGCTCATGACAAACACGAGCTCAGTCAGGAAACAGCCACAGTCTAAATGTTCCCAGAACGTTCATGTTGCATAAATGTTACAAATATTAACAACACTGGATTCAGAAGAAAGTCTCCTGGTGATAGAAAAGCAGTTATTATCTCAGTGGTACCGAATATTTAAATACTAATCCCTTCCTAAACACAAGTAATACCACATCTTTGAAAACATCCCCAGTTCCAAGTTTATAGTAATCTATAGACATTCTCCAGTAAAAATTACAGTATTTACTAATTTGAATAAATAAATGCAGAAAAGATAGATCGGAAGCTTAATTTAAAAAGTGACCCTTTCAGCTTGTGCCATTATTTCTCGCACTGGCCAGCACACTCAGTGAAGGTTCTCTCTAACACATTTATACTTAATGATTTCAAAGGAGGAAATCCTTCCCAGACCATGAAAAAGTAAAACATCTGACAAAGAAGCTTTTTAAAGCTATTATTATTTTAATGCACATAGTTTTAAATGATTTAAAACAATGCTTTTTTTTTTTTTAACTCCACAGTGGTGTTTCAGATTCTGCAATCACCTCTCCTCTGTGACCACACTCCTCAGATCTGTATGTTTTGTGTACTCCTAAAATTTTACAGATAAAATAACAAACTGAATTATAAGACTCCAATTTACTTTTAATCTGCAATTTCATCCCTTAGATTCAGTGAATGCATTTTTTCCCTGTAGTTGCTATATAAACTTGAAGCTCTTTTTACCTAGCTGACCACGGAAGAGGCATAATGATGGCTTTTCGGTAGTTTCTACGGCCCCAAACCATGATGGGACACCTGTCTTAAATATTTCCGTCTCTCTACATCAAAGCCAGTACTGTTCTAGAAGACGGTACATGACAGCAGGACACACAGGACAGACGACAGGACACAGTGTCTGAATGACCATTCTTGTCACTGGCCTGGTCCTTCCTTTAAACAGAAGGCGTTGATTTGTTTCTTCAACAAGTTCTTGCTGCTTCTTTCCTGCTCGTCTTTCAAACAGTCTGCTGAGAGCCCACCAAGAATAAAAACCCAGAAACACCTGAAATCGAGAGGAATCCATCCTCTTGCGAGAGGAATGAAGAGAAACCAGACGTCAGAGGAAGCAAGCCACTGTAGTCCGGGAGAGCACAGCAGGCCCCACAGGGGAGCTGGGATCTCGGACTTGGTCCTCAGTGTGAGTGGAAGACGACCAGGCCGAGCAGACACCAGGGAGGTGGGTGGGTAACCCACGTGCAAAGCTGGGCTGAGGACCAGAAGCAGGCTTCTTTCCCTTTTGGCCTCAGTGGAGGGGGCTGTGGAGGAAGTGTAAGAAGACAGGGCTGGCCAAATACAGATGCTCAGGTAAGACACCAATCCTCTTTCTGTCCCTGTTGGCTCTGTGACATGACTACATGCAAAGGTCGGCACAGGTGTGAGAGTCCCAGGAGAAGCCAACGAAGACAGAAGAAGCAATAGCCAGAGGCCTTGGGGCCCAGGAGATGCAAGGGACATGGAGAATAATGAGAGAAAACCCATCACTTCAGAAAGACATCAGTCAGGTGTGGTTTAGGGACACCGCTCAGTGCAGCGACTTAATCTTCAAGCAGATTTGTGTGGGCCAGAGCATTCTGCCATTTGAGTGTTCTTTGTATTCTCTTAGTTTTTACTCTCCAAACAATATTACAAAAAAAAAAAAAAAAAACTCCACAAGACTTAATAATTCTAACGAAAAAAAGTACTAGAAAATGGGTAACTACACTGCAATCAGTCATTATGAATCATTAAAGACATTTTGGTACAAAGTACTTACTTTCCTCCTCTTAGCGCACACTACCACTCACAGAGACACAGTCACAATACCCATAAACCAAAACTCCCTGCTGCTGAGTCAGTTCTGACTCACAGCGACCCTACAGGACAGAGCAGCACTGCCCAGAGCCTCCAAGGAGTGCCCAGAGAACTGGAACTGCTGACCTTTTGGTGAGCAGACATAGCACTGAACCCCTGCACCACCAGGGTTGCCCACAGCACAAACGTTGCTCTACAAACTCATATAATCAGTCCAGAAAATAAAACGTAGGGCACATTCAAACTCAGCTCCATCTCAGATGTGAGCCAATGAAAAGGAACAGCACAGTGAGACACAACACAGCCGCAAAGTTTCAAAAATGTGAGCAGCTTCTGAGTTCAAATGGAATTCACGTTAAAATGTCAACCAAACTTAAAACAACTGCTTGGAAAAACTGTATGTCCTATGAATTTGTCCCCTCTGAGATGTTAGGAAAATAAAGTCATCTATAACAGAATTTTGGAAAGTAAATTAATAATCATAATCTGTATAGACATTCCACTTAACTACTAGTATTACAGATACAGCAGAAGATACTAACTTGACTGTGATGAAATCATCAAATCAGAAACACACTGTAAAATTTCTGTTTTTGTACTTTCACCAGACAAATTTATCTTATCGTACCAGAGAAAATCTGTGCAGGATCACAAGTGAGGACGTAAGTGAGCCTGAAAACACAACGGTAACTAGACAGATTTCCCGTAAAATACAAGGTGGAGCAGTGATTATTAACAAGCCGAGCAGTGAGAGAAAGGGGAGCACACACCCAGAGAACCGCGTCCCATGTTGGTGGCCATTAAAAGGAGGCAGAAGGACATTTCAGCCTCTACACTAGCAGACACTCAGCATCTCTTACGCAAACACATTTCATAATGAGTATACTCCTGACAGTCTACCATTCTTAAAGAATTTAACTGGGAACCATTTTCTTGCTTTCTTATTAGACTAGTATGTCCTGTTGAGATACCTCCCTCTACCCAGGGCTGCCAACATACCAGGCACCCCATGCCAGGCACAGAAGGGCTCTCATGCTAGGCTTATCTCACCCTTGCACTTGACTCACGTGAGCCGGACAATGGTGCGGTCACAAGCTCACATGTGAAGGGCATCGTGCGTGGGGAGGAAAAGGAGACCCGCCTCTGCTCAATGAGCACCCATTTGTCTCCACCATAGCCCAGTGCTCAATAAAACAATAGAATTAAAACCACGGGAGAAGAGTTCACATGAGATGAAACACGAGAATACACTGAAAGTTACCAAGAAGGCAGATGAAGGATGGTTGACACAGACTGGGCAAGTTAAAAGCTAAGTATGCAGAGAAGGAAGTCAACAGGAAATGCATTTCCCAACAGGCTGCTGTGTGGTGGTACCAGACATCTCTGTTGACGGTGGTACAGCGGGGCTAAAAAGAACAGAGCTCTCACCCTCCCAAACTACACCCTCCTCTGGTACATGGCCAGGAGCCCTCTTCTGAGGACAGTGGTCAAAAGCCTGGTGACAGCATAGGCCAGTATAGCCCTCGGCCTGGAGACTGGCCACCAGGCACATGAGCCACAAGCAGGACACTGGCCATTCTACCCTGGGGGGGAGACAGGTCAGCAGGGACAGGAAGATTCTACAAATACTGACATTCTGTCTCCTTTCAGTCAAAGTGTCTCTGTCACATCACATCACCTGCAATGAAAAAGACAGCAGACCCTCCTCAGGCCAGCCCAGTTTTCAGTGTCCCACTACTGAACACAACTTGATAACCAGAAAGGTCTCTAAAACGAAAACACAGACAAAACAGAATCAGAGGAAGTGAAGACAATACAATGAGCAGAGGAAAAATGTTTCAAACGTGTATTTAGTCTCTTTAAAGAGCAAAGGCAGCTCAGGAAACAGCCTTGGCGCTCTGTTTCCAAAAACGGTCCCCCAAATCCCTTGGCGCACAGCTCCCCTCTGTCCCATGGGGTCATCGGGAGTCAGGGTGACCTGAAAGTGGCCGGTTTGGTGGCTCAGCACCAAGCTACTCAGCAGTGCTCAACAGCCAGACTTCCTGCTCCTTGTTTTAGAGATGTTCCCAGAGCATGCTACCTGCCACACAAAATCGCTAAATCTGCCCCCAGCTGCGGTGCCGAGGATGCTTGCCACTGCTTAGCCAACAAGGAAAAAAACAGGCCTTCTCTGTGGCAAAGTCAGCACCATCCCATCACACATGCAATACGGGTACACACACGGAGTCCCTGGGACACGGAGACAGTCAGCATGCCTGGCTCAGGCTCCAGTCCCCGCAGGAGGGACCTGGCAGGAAGGCCTGGTGTCTGCTCCTGGAAGATAAAGGGGAGAGCCCGTGAAGCTCACATACACGTGGGGCCATCATGGCAGAGACACCTGATGGCTGCAGGCTGGCACACAGGTCATTCCACCAATGCACCCAGCCTCACACTCACTGCTGTCAGACGGAGACTTCTCTAGGGTCTAGCCAAAAAAACAAAACACACACTGGAAAATGTATGCTATCTATGTACAAGAGACTTCAGACTGTAAACCACCAGTCAACTGAAAATCAAATCTGACAGAAGTCGGCACCCAGATTTAACCCATGGGATGCTTGTTGATTTCGAACAGTTGAAAAGTAAACTTGAACTTCACTTGAATCACTGCAGAGGGCTTCAGGTTGTCCTTGTAACTCTGCACTACCTAACCCGCCTTCCACAGCCCATGATAAAACCTGCTGGTAAGACGTTAGGGAAGATACAGAGACACATTTTCTTTCAAAAATGTCTTTCTTACAAGAGTCACAAAAGAAATGATGATTAATTTTACTATTTTAGGCAAACAACAAAATGACAAAAACCAAACAATGTTTTTCTCATCAGATTTTAGAGACCCTTGTTTCAGTTATCATGACAACCAATTTTCTCAAATAATAAAACCTCCTGAGGGTTTATCACTATGTAAGGGTAGAAATAATGTTTGTTATTCCTCCCCAACTAGTTACCACACTGGTTAAGAGCACAGAACCCAGGTAACTGGGTTTCAGCTAATCTCCATTTGCAATGACTTGTATAACAAGCCGGCACCTGACTTAGGTGCATGGAGGCCTGGCAGCCCAGTGGTTCAGAGCCCAGCTGCTGCTGAAAGGTCAGCAGTGGGGACGCCTGGGTGCTCCCTGGGCCCTACAGCACCACTGCAAGTGACTTGAGGGCAATGGGTTTTTTTTGTTGTTTTGGGGGTGGTTTATGTCCTGAACACTTTAGAACCATACACCAGAGGAGGCCTAGTTTTCCAGGAATCAACTTGAACTGGCAACGTCTCAGGGAATAATATTTGTTCCAAAATAAGCCATTCCTCTGTATTTTCACCACGCCTCAAGAAAGGCTTCCAGTGAAATCCATCAAGTTCTTCAAAAATGAAAACCTACCTAGCACACATGATGTCTGCCTTAATGAGGCAGTCTTCCACGTATAATTTTTTTATTGAGAGGAAATTCACCCAACATATGGTTACCTGCTTCCGAGTGTATAGTTCAGCGGCACTTAGTGTACTCAGAATGTCACACAACTGCTACCCCTCTTTAGTTTCAAAACTGTCATCACCCCAGAGTAATGTCCTGACCTACTCAGTAAGTGCCCACCCCTGTCCTCATCCCTGGTAAACACTGCTTTCTGACCCTGTGTGTTTGCCTGCTCTGGGTACAGCCTACAAAGGCAGCGCGTGAGCTCTGGTGTCTGGCTCCTTTCACCTCATGTATTCCACGATTTTAGTCACAGTAAGTGACAGCTGTCGAGAAATGCTTGTCAAACAACAGTAATTAACATCTACCGAGTTTTCACAAGCTAGTTCCCTTGAATGACTTTTCCATTTTTTGACAGATAAGGAAACAGACTTATAGAGCTTAGGTGTGCTACCCAAAATCACACAGCTAGTAAGTGGGACTGTTGAACTAGAATTCAGATTTCTCACCTCTGCTTCCAAGGACACATACATCACTGAGTCAAAAGGCCATGGTTTCTAGTTATAGAGGACAAGTGACTCCCCAGGCTGTCTCTGGAGGCAGATGCTAGAAGGAACACAGGCTCTGGATGGACAGAGAGCAGAATTTCATTCTAAAATTCACCGTTTTTAAACACGGCGATGTAACTGATTTTCTACGACATTGCAAGCCAGTTTCCATAAAAGGTGACTGAATCTACCAACTGAGAAAGTGTGCAAATCGCACGGTCCAGCAGCTCCGTGTCTTTAAGTTTTCCAAGTGAGTAACTTTGTCTGGACTCCCCTGATGGCCCTGCACCTCCATCTCCTCACTGGATGTTCCACCAAGTGGTCACGGCACCAGCCGCACGGGCCTCACCCGGTGACACCTTGTAGGAAATGAGGAGTCTTGGGGTGCAGACTTGCAGGATCAAAATCTGCATTTCGGTAAGGTCCCCAGGTGATTCAAACATTATTCAGCTTTCAAAAGCACTGCTCTGGAAACCCAGGTGGTGTAGTGGTTAGGTGCTACAGGGGCTAACCAAAGGTCAGCAGTTCAAGTCCTCCAGGCGCTGCTGGGAAACAGTACAGGGCAGTTCTAGTCCATCCTACTGGGTTGATGCGAGCTGGAATTAACCCCACAGCAACGTTTAGTGTTTTGGCTCTGGCTGTCTCATTAAAACAGTGGTAGAAAATGGAAAAGCACAACGTATTTTTAACCAAGGTGGAGAAAATAAGCAGTAAGTTACTAAAAGTAAGTAGTTAAGCACTATCTTCCCTTTGTCAGAGATACTTAGACTTACCATGATGGTTTTTTTTATGGGTCAGCTTGGCCAGGTTCTCATTCTCAGTGGTTTTGGAGGGTACCAGAATGACTGCAGTGTCCTGTAATGCAATGTTGTGTAGTGTGTAATGCAGTGTAGTGTACAATGTAGTGTAGTGTGATGTGATGTAATGCAGCACAGAGTACAGTGTAGTGTAGTGGGATGTGATGGAACGTAGTATATAATGTAGTGTAGTGTGCAGTGTAGTCCAGTGGGGTGTGATGTAGTGTCTAGTGTAGTACAGTATAGACAAACATAGTGTAGTATAGTTGCTGTGGTGTACAGTGTCTACTGTAGAGTAGTGGGATGATGTAACACTGTGTAGTATCTAGTGTCATGCAGCGTGACGTGATGTGTAGTGTAGCATAGTGCACTGTCACGTAATACAATGCAGCACAGCACAGTGTGATGTCCTATGACATAATTGTAATCATGTTCCACGATGTCATCTGTGGTGACCCCCCATCAGGTGAAAAGGGAATTTCCTGGGGGCTGTGGTTGGCCCCCAAAGGAGAAATGATTCCAGCAGAGCACGCTCTCTCTCACTTCCAACCCTGTTCTCATAGCCTGAGCTCCAGAACTCAGGAATAAAACCTGAAGAAGCCTTCGGCCTGCTGCCTGATCTATGTATCTGACACTCACCAGCGCCACCACCCTGAGAACCAGCAGAGGTCTCCAGCCTGCCATCTGACTTGCGGATCTGGGACTTGCCACCCCTATGACTGCACGAGCTAATTCCTTCCCGCAGTCTCTCTCTGCCTTTACATACACACGCCTCACTGGTTTTGCTTCTCCTGGGGCTTCAACTAAGACACCAACAAAGACTGAACACACTGCTGAGAGTACCACACGATGGGAGGAAAATATACTGCACACCGCTGTAGGCTGGAACAGTCTCACAAAACAGTTCAGCTGGATCCTAGACAGGCATTGAAGTTAGATTCATTCTCCTTATAGTTCACTCAATTTCTTTCCAGCTTCCACAAATGAGAATAGATTATTCTCAGATTTAAAGACATACCTCCTCAGTAACAGTTACTTGTGAAATACTGCCAGGCCAGGCAATCACGGGGACCCAGCACTTCACCACTGTACTTAATGAGAAGTCTGAGTGTCTTTATAAATAACATAAGCTCATTCTTTTCTTATCAAAATGAAAACAAGGAAATAAATTCAGCAAATCCCAATGGAACCAAAATAAATAGTAGAAACATCACTGTATGAAAACAAAACAGAGATTATTACTATCATCACAGACAACAAACTAAACAGTACAGCTAAATAAGATTTTGGTTGTTCTTCATTCAATGAGTTGAATTATAAAGATTTCTTAAATGAACGTCAGTTATCACATTTTAATTAATTTTAACAAATAAAATCCATTGACCACATGGATATTTCTGTAATTTCTAATGGTATATAATGTATAGACGTTTTTAGCTCATCAGAAGCCAGAAGAAATTCTGAGATTTTTCAAAGAAAGAACAAGTATATTTACTCATTCACGATTGCTCATTTATTCAATAAATAATCACCAAATCCCTAGGGTTCTGGGCCCACAAAGGTAAAGACAGGCACAGGCGCTGCCCTCAGAGAGCCTATGATCGATAAATAATCACTGTCTACTAAAGAGTTTTTGCTTCAATTTTTAAAACTTTGGTCTTTGTTTTGCACTCGTCCTTTGTGAGAAAGAGGGTATGGCTGTCTACAAGTAAATACACAAACAAAACATCCAAACCCACTGCTGTCGAGTCAATTCTGACGCACACAGACCCTACCAGATCGAGAAGAACTGCACCAGACAGTTCCTAGGGAGCACCGGGGGTCTGAACCGCTGACCGTTAGCTGAAGCAGACACGGCACTTAGTGGCTGTACCACCTGGGTTTTCCTCTCAGTGACACCACCAAGCACACTGTTTACAACTTACCAACTGAAAACAAATGTTTTTATAATAAGACACACAGAACGTTATAAAGACTTAACACACAACAACAGTGAATCCAACTATGAGTAACATCAGAGCAGAACTGCCCCGCAGAGTTTTCCAGACTGTAACCTTTACATAGGTGACCATGCATCTCCCTCCCGGAGTATCTGTGGGTTTACCCCAGGCTGTGACCTTTCCACAAGGGGACCGCGCATCTCTCTCCTGGAGTGGCGGTGGGCCCCAGCCGGGCAGCACCCAGGCTCCCCCATCCTCCTGTAGAGATTGTCACAGTCCCCTGACCAGTGTCTCTGCTTCTGCTCTCGGCTGCTTCAGTTCACTTCTCATAGGAAAGTCAGAGAGATACAGACTTGTCACTCTCCAGTGAAAACCTTCCACACCTGCAGAGAGTGACCCACAAAGTCACATGTGGCCCGTTACCTCCGAAAACTTCTGTTTCTCCTCCTCATTCAAAGGGCCTCAGGTGTATCTCTTCTCTGCAAAGCCTCAGCATTATGACTCTGTACTTGCTTTTCTGTGTGAGGTGTGTGACACAGATTCTGTTTACCACTTTTCTAAAAGCAAAGAGCAAACTAATGGACAGATTTCTTATTTACTTACTGCTGCTATGAGGGGAGAGATACCACAAATGGATGTGTTTAACAAAGAGAAATTTATGTTCTCACAGTCTAGGAGTCTAGATGTCTGAATTCAGGGTGCTAGCTCCAGGGGAAGGCTTTCTCTCTGTGTCGGCATCCGGGGAAGGTCCTGGTCATCAGTCTTCCTTGGTCTAAGATTTTCTCAGTACAGTGACCCCGGGTCTTTGTTCTTGGTAGCATGAGGTCCCCCAGTTCTCTGCTTGGTTCTCTTTTCTCTCTCCAACATGACTGACTCAGGACACAATCCAATCTTGTAGATGGGAGTCCTGCCTCATCGGCATAATGGCCTCTGGTCCTGGCTCATTGACATCACAGAGGCAGGACCCAAAACACAGGGGAAAATCACATCAGGTGACAAAATGGTTGACCGCCATAGAAGCCTGGGAACCACGGCCGAGCCGACCTGACAGACAGCTTTCGAAAACACAATGCAATCCACACTCACAGATACGAATTTCAAGAGAAATGATCAAACCTCACTCATGATAAAAAACCACGCCTGCTTTTCACGGTGATCTTACAGCCTTCTTACTTTACGTGTCACTTTTATCCCTTCAGCTTTGTCATGAGTCATCCCCAAGGGCAGCCACAGTCTTTTTCCTGAATTTTTTAAGTGTGGAGAACTCACGAAGGGCAACCCCAAAGTCCTCAATCTTCCATGTGAATTACTTTCTCATATTGTCCTCAATAATAAGATTAGGGAATCGAAGAGTGCGGCACATCCCACACGGAAAAAGTACAACCTGGCATCTTGTTAACCCCCCAAATTCACTGTTGTCAAGTCAGTGCTGACTACAGCAACCCCAAAGAGCACAGCAGAACTGCCCCACGGAGTTTCCCAGGAGCACCTGGTGGCTTTGAACTGCTGACCTTGTGGTGAGCAGACGGAGCACCTGACCATGATGCAAGCAGGGTTCCTGGGGTCCTGCTGGGATGTGCAAGAGAAGGAAGAGGGGAGGCGGAGGGCTCCAAAGCAATCTACTTATTTCCTGTGATTCTGAGGGTCTGCGGTAATGGGTTCAAGGTTTCTGTAAAGACACCGCTTGTGCACTTTTCAGTACCTACCTCGGGTGAAAAGGAGCAAACGAATTCTTACAAGTTCAAATGTTTATCAGAGAAAAAGCATGCATTCAAGCCCGAAAAGCCATTTCTGCCCAGCCTTTCCATCACTAAATGTGATGTTTATTCTCACGGGGTCCTCATTTACTACAAAATACTTCTGTAAGGATCTAAAGAGACAGTGGATATAAAAATGCTTTGTAAGTTTAAAATACTTTACCAAGATATAGACTGTGGCAGAATAAATCAAAGTCTGGAACTGAGCAAGCAGAAGCTCAGACACCCACACTGGAGACTGTAATTTGTTAGCTGGCACATTGCTACAGGCTGTGACGCTTTGCCAGACAAAAGACATCACACATTCCAGTGACAAATGTGGCCCAAGGACCCTGCTGCCTGTCACAGTTCTTAGACCGTGCTAAGACATTAATCTGGGTATTGAAGGCAAAATAAGAATGATTTTGTCTTAGTCATCTAGTGCTGCCATTACAGAGACACCACACATGGATGGCTTTAACAAGAGAAATTTTTACTTGTCACAGTCCGGGTGGCTACATGCTCAAATTCAGGGCATCACCTCCAAGGGAGGGTCCCTGTTGTCCATCTTCCCCCAGACTGGAAGCTTCCATGGTGGAGGGACCCCCCTCCTTTCCCAAGGACATGCTGTGCTCCTGGCATGGCTTTCTTGGTAGCATGAGGTCCTCAAATCTTTCTGCTAGCTTCTCTCCTTTGTGTCACCTCAAGAGACCACCTGAAGGTACAACACAACCTTACACATTGAGTCCTACCCCACCAATCCAACTTCTGCTCATCCTCCCGCACTAGTATCACAGAGGGAGGGTTTACAGCACAGAGGGACATCATACAACACGAGGAACCATGGCCCAGCCAGACTGCTACACACGTCTTTGAGGGGACACAATTCAATCCATGACAATTTGCAAGATAATTATTTTTTTACAGTCTTGGGGGGACAGGGCAATGTATCAGAATACAAGTTAAAAAACAAACAAACAATTTCATTCTAGACTTGGTTCTCCTGATGTCCCTTTCTTCACTGCACACTGAGAGGAACTGAATTTCATTAACTATGGATGTGTTTCATTACAATCCCATCACTCAACTGTCTGCTCATCCCAATACAATACATTCATCAGATTCAGTGCTTACGGTTCCTTACGAGAAAACAAAACTCCATAGTTCAAGAAAATCAACTCACTATTTCATCAGTTTTTGATTTATGAAACAGTTGATTATTTGTTAATAGTTAGCCCCTTGAAGTTTTACTGGAGAACTGATTTAATTTTTAAATTCTATATTTGCATTTACCACTGATTCAGTTTTGAAACTCTTCATTGCGCCTTATTTATCAATACTTTTTCAACCTGAACGTGAGCTAAATTATTCCTCATTCATCTACTTTGTCTTTGAAAGGCTATGTAATGTGGGCAGACAGGAAGGCAAGGAGTCCCAAGGATACTTCGCTTTTGTGAGTGAACACAAGGTAGTTCAAACACAAAGCCGAAGGACAGGGAAGTCAAAAGAGATGCAGAAAACTGCCAAGGGCAAGTAATTCCAAAGACAGATCACAGGAGAACCTAACAGACTCAAATGGCACCACCCTGGAACAAAGTAGAATAAAAAAGCCTGTCTCTCCAGGGCACTTGGGTCCAACTAATGTCTTCATATGCTGCTGGGCAACTTTCTGTTTCCCATGACTGGAAGCAGAGGGCGCAGCTATGACATGGTTTTCTATTTTTGTGCATCTGCCAGACATTTTAGCCATGAAGGAAAAAAAATAAATAAACACACACACAAATTCTCTGCTGAAAACAGGAGCATTAATGCTCAAAGTATGAATTGCAATAAACACGCAGAAATTGCCAATACAGTTCTCTACCAAAAAAAAAAGTCTAGAAATTCAAACTGAATTATTATACAAAGACTATGATTTAAGTTTTTAGACATGATTAATTGGGCCACATAAAATCATTCAATTTTGAAGAACTGCTAGAAGTCTCCTTCCCAAGAAATTTCCAAAGAATACCACACAAACTCTAAAATAAAAACATTCTTACTAATGTTTTTCTTGGAGTCCAGTTGATTCTGCTGGCCAAGAAGAATATTTTAAGAATCCCCCAGATCACACTGAGTTAGAAGGAGGAGGAGCAGATTCCCTTTCCCTCACATGGAGACCTCAGGTCTGCAAAGACAGCATGACAACCGCAACACACGGTCCAGTGGACATGTCACACCTCCTGGCTGAGTCGGCTGACTACCTGGCAAGGCTCCCACAGCTGACATGTGGCTCCTGGGGTCACAGTCACTCAGCTCTTAGTTCCTGGAAGTCGGCACATGAGCAAAGGTTGCTGGGTTAAATCAGATGGGATGCCCTAGACCTCCAACAGCTGGATCGGGTGACTTTTCCATGATTTGTTTGTAGCTGGTGCATCACAGATCTTGTCTCCACAGGCCCACGTATTTTCTTGGTACTGAGATCTATCACAGATGTAAGGACACTCATCCTGGCACACACGAAGTCCAACAACTAAGCCTATGAACTTCATTGCTCTAAGTGCTATATACTTCATTGCTGAACATCACTAATGTCACCTTTGAAGTACTCCCCTTGGGAAGCTATACACTAATGCCAGCACCTAGTCCACCCTTCAGAGCAATTTGGGGAACTCTTTCTGGAATGGCCATTGTACACAGCAGCATGGTGGCAAGTTTACCACTTAACTGTGTAGTTGTCCGTGAGGGAGCTTTTAGCCAGTAAACAAATAACTGTATGGGAACATCCTTCCTACTCACCTGATCTGGCCCCCAGTGATTTTTTTCTTTACTCAAAGATAAAGGAAATATTGTAAGGAAGACATTTTAATGACATTCAGAATATCAAGGGTAATACAACCACAGCTCTGATGGCCATTCCAGAAAGAGTTCCAAAATTGCCTTGAAGGTGGACCAGGCGCTGGCGTCAAAGCACAGTTTCCCAAGAGGAGCACTGCGAAGGTGACTGGAGTGATCTTCAGCAATGAGGCATGGAGCGCTTTTTCTAGGATGAATTCATGAACTTCATCGTCAGACCTCATAGGAGGGTAAAGGAACTGCAGTTCATCACACCACTTTTGAGTAACTATCAGTCTTCACTGAATCGTCCTCCTACTGACTTCTCGAGAGACGCACAGCCCAAGCTTCCTGCACATTCTGTGGCCCACCCACAAGCGAGTCCCTTCACTCCGTCTTCTCATGCACCACGCCTGCGTGCACCTTGCCGCCTATGCCTGCTGGCCACCCTAAGGCAGGCTGCCATGTTCCCTCACACCGAGGATGACTGCAAGGCCTGATTGGGGTCTCTGACCCCACTCCTGCTTCTCCACAGTAGGTTTTCCACGCGGGACCGAGACTGTTGCTAGAAACACACATCAGACTATCACTTGCTCTGATCCAAATCTTTCAGCAGCCTCTCACAACCTTGGAAAAACAATCCTAACAGTTCACCAGGCCAGTTCCTGCCCTGATCAGGCTCTCTCCTCTCGCCTCACCTGGAACGACTTCTCCTTTCTCTCTGATGCACCCTTCCTGCCGTCAGTGGCATGAGGTGCCGTCGAGCTGGTTCTGACTCACAGTGACCCTGTGCACAACCGAACGAAGGGCTGCCTGGTCCCGCGTCATGTCCACAATCACTGTTAACGCCTACACCCCTTGTTGCAGCCGCTGTGTCAACCTATCTCGTGGAGGGTCTTCCTCTTTTTTGCTGACCCTCCACTCTACCAAGCAGGATGTCCTTTTCCAGGGACGGACTCTTCCTGACATGTCCAAAGTATGTGAGACATAGTTTCACCCCAAATATTGCTAAGTTCCTGCCTGGGGGCTTCAGAAGTCTCTGCAAAAGTCAAGTTTTCCCTTCATGGGGGTTTCTTTAAATGCCACGTTCAAGGGCAGGAAGTTTCTCTGTCTGCCTTGCCTAAGACACCCCAGTGCTATCTCATCATCTTGCTTTATTTTTCTCCAAAGTACTCATCGTCACCTGATACTACATTGTATATGTATTTATTTACTCATCGATGGATACTTGCTTCCATTTCTGAGGACAAAACTTGGGTGTGGTCACCTTCAACTCCACAGAGACTAAAACAATGCCTAGAACACAGCGCTGTATGTACGTATTTACTGAATGAACTAAAGAACAGTTGTCAAGGTATTACTGCTCTTTAATTTGATGGCGAAAAGGGTCTCTCTTTTATTTTCATTACATTTCTTTGAGGCTGAATATCTTTTTTTCAGGCTCATCAGTGATTTGTATTTCTTCTGGGAATTATCTGTCCATTCACTTTTGATGAAAGAGGGCAGATCACTGCTCCCCTATTCCCACCTGTCCCTCAAATTCTAAGCTGTCTTGCTTTCTCTCATGTGCTAGGGTACATTCGCGCTGAGGTAGTCGCCGCTGGGGCTCCAGGAACCCAAAGGGACACCGCCCGTCTGTCCCTGCAGTGCAGAGGGCACCTATGTTCCCTTTGTTTCAACGTCTATGGAAACCCTGGTGCTGCTGTTAAGTGTTGTGGCTGCTCACCAAAAGGTCGGCAGTTTGAATCCACCAGGTGCTCCTTGGGAACCCTATGGGGCTGTTCTATCTTACAGGGTCGCTATGAGGGCTATGAGTCAGAATCGAGTCTCTGGCAGCAGGCTGGCGTTACAGCGCTCTGGTGCTGCAGGGTTAAGTGCTCCACTGTTGACCACAACGTCAGCACTCCAATGCACCAGGCACTCTCTGGGAGCCCCACTGGGCAGATCTACTGTGTCCTACAATATTGTGGCGAGTCAGAAGAGACTCAGTGACAACAGGGACTTCCTGACCAAAGTCCAGGGCTGAGTGGACAAGGAAAGGCGACAGAGAAGACAGGAAGGAAAGTATGAAAGCCAACCCGAATTCTTCCACAATCTGTCTGGCCCTCCTGCAAACTCTAAACACTGCAAAGAATGACAACTTTGAGGTAGAATAAATACAGACACAGAGCTTTTAACCAAGCAATGGCTTGGTTACAGGAGTCTCTCAGGATTTGAAATGTGAAGCATGTGTCTGTATGTCCTACTGAGAGTATGGCTTTCAAATGACTCTGTGAAAAGCTGCCACCACACACGATTTCTGGAATACATCTCAATTTAAAACCCACTACCCTGGTGACAGAGAAGAACTGATGCCTCTGAATTGTGTTGGAGAAGAGTATTGAACGTACCATGGACCGCCAGAAGAATAAACTGATCTGTCCTGGAAGAAGCACAACCAGAGTGCTTCTTGGAAGCAAAGACGGCGATACTGCATTGAACATCCTTTGGACATGTTGTCAGGAGGGATCAGTCCCTGGAGAAGGACATCATGCTTCGTAGAGGGCAGGGTCAGCAGAAAAGAGGAGGGCCCTCAACAAGATGGACAGATACAGTGGCTGCAACAATGGGCGTTAGCATAAAAACGATTGTGGACATGGCACAGGACCAGGCACAGGACAGGCAGTGTCGCCCTGTTGCCCACAGGGTCACTATGAGTCAGAATTGACTCGACAGCACCTAACCACCACCACCGCCACCACCTGGTGACAGAGTAGCTATGTGTTACGGCTGCTGACTAAAAGACTGGCACTTTGAATCCACCAGGTGCTCCTTAAAAATTCTGTGGGGCCGTTCTACTCCGTCCCATACAGTCGCTATGAATCAGAATCAACTCCATGGCAACAAGCTCGGGCTTGACAGCAGGCCTCCCACTTTAAGTGGGACCTCTCTGCAACCACTTCTTACAGAAGTCAAGATCTGAAGTGCCCACATCACCCTACACATTGGAAAGCCTCCAGTCACAAAGCTTCTCTCACTGACACATCTGCGAAGCAGGCCTCGTCCTAGACTGCAGCAACGAATCAGGCTGTACGGCGACATACAGTGCCAGGGGAGTCATGGCGGTGAGCCGTACAAGCGTCCACACGCACAGCTTCCCGTACTCGTGTCTTTAGAACTGGACTTTATCTTCCATCATCACAATAAATCAGACCACACACTTCTCAAACAATTACGTTGCTATGAATTGTAGTGGCTTAAAAAGATTGTTTTTCACAATTCTTTGTAATATAAATATTTTACAAGAAGACAGTATAGCCAAATGACCTAAAAATCAGAGAGCAAAACTGACTTTATACCAAATAATAATCACATTTAATCAGGCTGTTATCATTAACAACGTTTAAAAAAAACTAGTCACTACACGCTGCGGAACCACACTGAAAAGGGTTAAATTTCCCAATCACACACGAGGTCAAAACTGCTTACAGGCAAACATCTATGAAAACTCCTTATCCTGCCCACAGACATTGTTTACGCATGGTTTTGTGTAATTTATCATGGTGCACAGGATTCTGAAGGGTTTAGGCTAGATTAAAGGGCCCCCACTGCAGGGCCCTTGGGATTCAAACCCACCTTCCTCTAACAGGCAGTACTTTTGTTTTGAGGGGTATGTAACTAGGTGAAGTATATTTCCCAGGTGCCACCAACACAAATACTACTGTTTTCTTTGAAATTCCAACCTTGTCCACTTTACGACTTTAAGTACTGTCTCTAAACTTTTTGCACTGGGGAACCTCAGAGATTAATCACGGCACAGAAGACAGGCCAACCCACGCACAAGAACCACATCTGCCATTTATTGCATATCATAGGTCTACTCGTGTTAATTAATGCACTATTAATACAACACATTCTTAGGAGGGAGAAAAAAGGGGGCCAGTTAAGGGGTGTAACAAAGGTGACCACTCACGCTGCTGTGACCACAGAGCAATGCTCGGGTGACCCCTGGTTGAGACATGACAATGGTGACTACTGACACTACCCTGACCACACAGCAACGCTCAGGTGACCACAGGTCGAGATGTGACGAAGGTGACCACTGACGCAGCTCTGACCACAGAGCAACACTTGGGGTAACCCCAGGTCAAGATGTGACAAAGGACCAATGACGCTCCCCTGACCACACAGCAACACCTGGGGTGACCACAGGTCGAGATATGACAAAGGTGACCACTGACGCAGCTCTGACCACACAACAACGCTCGGGGTGACCCCAGGTCGAGATGTGACGAAGGTGACCACTGACACAGCTCTGACCACACAGCAACACCTGGGGTGACCACAGGTCGAGATGTGACGAAGGTGACCACTGACGCCGCCCTGACCACACAGCAACGCTTGAGGTGACCCCAGGTCGAGACGTGACGAAGGTGACCACTGACGCCGCCCTGACCACACAGCAACGCTCGGGGTGACCACAGGTCGAGATGTGACGAAGGTGACCACTGACGCCGCCCTGACCACACAGCAACGCTCGGGGTGACCACAGGTCGAGGACCAAAGTAGTAACAGACAACTTCAGTTTTCATGTATAACAAAAACAACTATTTCTTCTAAATAAAACCATCTGCTGCATAGAGAGAAATGCAGAGATAAACCATACCCAAAAGGGATTAAATGTACATACTTCATTCTAAGTAAATCCACCTGCAGAAACAATCACTGAGTTCTCTGGCTTTCCCAGCACCCACTGCGGGTGCCACCGGGTCTCAGCCACACCCGGAAGCTCTCTCACTACGGCCCCAAGCCGCCTCTGCCGGACCCGGAAGCACACGCACTATGGCCCCCCCCCGCCCGCCACGCCTCTGCTGGACCCGGAAGCACACGCACTGTGGGACCCGCCGTACCTCAGCCGGACCCGGAAGCACACGCACTGTGGGACCCGCCGTACCTCAGCCGGACCCGCCCGGAAGCACACGCACCGCGGGTCCCACTGTGTCTTAGTCACAGACTCATTTTGTATTTGCATTCCAGGTCTGCTTTCATCTTGTAGGTGCCAGTGGCTGCATCTGGAAAGGCCACTCACTGTCCTGCTCTCCACGCTCACCGCGCTCCCTTCCCCAAGGGTTGAGCCCTGACTGAAGGGTGACGATCCAAAGGGAGAAGACTTCAAGCAAGAGCGGCAGGGAGCGCCCACAGGAAGGTCCCCCGGGCGGGAGCCTGGTGTCGTCACCGGGAACGACCCTCTCTGCCAACGCCCTCTGTCCGACGGCAGGGGACTCAGACGCAGGGCTTACCCACTCGTAGGAAAGGACCCAGCAGCCTCGAGCGATCCCCAGCAGCACGTTCAGGGTCCGCAGGGGCTTCCCTGCCACCACGTGAGTCGTCGCTGCACACACTTCCCGGCACAGCAAAAAGCCTTTCAGCAGCTTCACAACCTGAAGGACGACGTTCTGCTTTCTGCAAACAGGAAAAAACATCAGCAAAATGAACAGGCTGCCTACACACGAAGCCCAAGTGATTGAACTGAAAGGAAAAAAACAAACAGACCAAAGAACCCTGGAAAGCTAACACTTTACAATGAGTTTTGCTGTAGAGCTCATGTCTTCATGTCTTTCAGATCTTCAGTCAACGACTGAAGATTTGAAACGCAACTATCGATCGTGATGAAAAAACCGAGGTCCACTGCCACTGGACCGTCAGGAACAAACGTGGCCAGAGACCAGCCCAATCCTCTTCCACCATCCAACTATTTACAGTTCAGACCTCTGCATAACAGTGGTGCACAGCCAAGATCACGCTACTCAACTACACATTTGATTTGGAAAACAACCTTACTGAGAGTCAAATATAGTTTTTTGCCTAAGGAGGGAGGAGGGGCCCTTCTAATGTTGTCAGATCAGACATGAGGGGACAGCTGACAGGGGCTCCTCATCTTCACAAAGCTCACTGTTGTTGACTGTCTCCTCAGGCCTCAAGCGTCCTACCACCATCGGTAATCACTCGGATCCAACTTCCTCACCAAGTTCGCTCTCACGTTTTTCCTCTAGGGCCATCCCTTTTCTTCCCCGTTAGTAGCTGACCCATTGCTTCTCTTTCCCACCAAGCTTTGGGAATCCCCAGTGAGATACAGAGAGTAAAGGGGCCTTCCGATGCTCTGCTGGGGCATACACAATGAGTTCAATAATCAAATTCTCTCCTCTGCAAAAATCAGATTATAAAATAAAAGAGACTGTTAATGGACTTGCTCACATACTCTTCCTTCTGCATCTGGCCCTTCTTCAGCTCTCTCTCTGGACCTCAGGGATGTAAATCTTAAGCCCTTGGTTTCTGCACCTGAAAGGCCAAAGGGCTGACCTAACCACCGCTTTAGATTCTTAGATGCTCCTACGGTGAGTAGACAAATGGGCCCACACCTGGCCCCACCAACTCCTCAGCCAGAGAAGCTGAACTTCTGTGGAAAACAATGTGAAAAGCAGAAAAAGAAAAAAAAGAAGCGAACACCACAGAACTAGATGCTCTCCAGAGGCTTCGCTTCTCAGTATCTGGGACACTTTCACTCCAAGCCTGCCTTTCTGTCACCTGCTGGCTGTGAACAACACCGGGCTTTGCAAGACACAGTTACTCCAAGCCAGGATCAGAACCTTTGAGTCTTGTTCTGAATTCCAGACAGGAAGAGCACATGGAGAAGAAGTAAGCCTAAAGACAACATTTTTAAACCTCTGACTGAGAAAACAACTAGTTATTAGTGTTTTTTATTTAGCCAAAAGAGACTTTTAACAACACAGTGACCATATCTAATCTTACCATAGAGCCAGGTAAGTGACGGCTGTTGCAATGGCAAATGTTTTCTTATTTATATATTTACCATAGCTCAAAAAATTACCTTATTAAGTATTCATTTCTGTATTAAACTATTTAGAATGTTTAGCATATTTCATAATGTATTTAACAAGTTTAAAATTTCATTCTACAAAGCACTGAGTTTAAATGATCAATCCTCTTAAACTTCATGCCACTGGCAGGACAAAGATCCTGCCATAAAAAGTGCTGTGACCGTGTCTTCGTCTTGCAGCCTGTTTCTCATTGCAGTGTCCCAGTGTTTTGACGAATGCCTGAAAACCTTCAACAGTGATGACTGATAGAAAGAAAACATGGTTTTCCCCTTTGTACAGGAATGCAAAAATACGTCACAAAGACCATGTAACTGTCTTTTTGTTGGATGGTCTTGACTGTGTTAAACATTTAAGGAAGATGATAAGAGTGTGCCAGCAAGCTATTAACCCTTCATCAAAAGGTGTCTACAGGGGCTGGATGACGCGGCCCAAGCTCTCCTTCAAAGTGCCTGTCTGACAGCTTTGAGAGAAGCCCTTCAGCCAGTTGTTCCTCCACTGATGGAACATCAGTGGGGTGAAGGGTGGAGGCAGCGGGCCAGCCAAGCCCTGAGCAAGCAAAAACCCAACCCTGACCCCACTGCTGCCGAGTCGACTCTGACTCACAGCAAGCAAACAGAATGGCAAAACGCTGCCAAGCCTTTCAGTGTGATCTGCGCATCTCCCTAAGCTCTCTGTGCAAACATGCTCCCCTTTCGCCCCTTCTTTGCTGTCAACAGTCTTCTAACTCAGGTATGAGTGACACAGCAAGTAATAGTGACACAGCATAGACTGACGAATTGCTGTAAGCACAGTATGACCACAGATGGAAGAAAAGGCTACACATTCAAGGGTATAAAGCTGCTGAAACATTGGTACTTACTCGGACGTCATGCTTGTCATAACTAATGTTCTTGTCTGAAAATTTCAAAAGAAAGAAGAGTCAGAATACTCAACAACGTTTTCCCACAGAAAAAATCTTCAATGTGTGTTTCTGAAAAGTACATCACTTAAAAATAAACATTCGTGTGTGTGTGTGTGTGTGTGTATGCAAAATGAAGCTTTACATTTCTGGAAAAGACAGCCCAGCAGATAGAAACTTAGACACTCCTGCAAATCCAGTCCAGACCAACACCAGACACGAGGCAGAAGAGCAAAGTGCGCCCCCTCCAAGCTGTGCTTGGCTCTGTTACACACAGTGTAAGTCACTGGACGGCAGTGAATTTGCACTCCTCTAGTCATCAAATAATACCCTGACTAAAACGAAATCCTATGCCTTGATGCCACCCCTGAGCGACAACCTATACAAGCCCCGTGACTTGGTTTAAGGACAGCCCACCTACTATATACCCACTTCTTCTGCAGAACAAAACAAGCCTGTGAGAGTGTATCTGTGGGAGGCCCACCTCTGATTCCAACTGGTCACACAAAGGGGAGAAAAGGAAGAGGGAGCTCTCTCAGCTCCACTGTGACTGGTACAAGGCTGACTTTCTGCTTAAGCACCTGGGTTCTACAAGGCAATGCACCATCTTCTCTCACTCAAGTCACCCCACGACTTAGTTCTGGGGTCTCTTTTCTTCTTTGCCTACAGTCACTGTGGGTGATCTCTCTCGAAGACCTGTGGCTTTAAATACCATCTGTGTATGGACAGTTGCCTACTTCATGTCTTGAGCACAGATGTCTTTCCTGACCCCCAGGCCTAAACATTTCTGCTGCCTATCTGATGTCTCCATCTAAGGGTCCAATAAGGATCCCGGTGAACACACCCCAAACTACACTCCCGTGGTACGCTCCACGTTCAACCCATCAATCCATCCTACTGACTCAGTCTTCCCAATACACACAGCATCTGACTGCGGTCCACCATGTCCACTCTTATCAGCCCGTGATCTCACTGAGACACCTGTAAAGCCTACTTAGGTAGTCCCCTCGCCCAAACCCTTAAAACTTCAGTTAGTGCTCAGCACAGAGGCCAGACTCATCCTAACTTGAGGTTAAATCATGTCCTCTCCGCTCTGAGTTTCATTCACATACCACCCTGTACAAAGAGCCTCATACAAGGTACCCACACTCCCTGTCTGACTTCTCCTCCGCCTACTCATCTGTCACACACACTGCGCCAGCCGCCCTGTCCCTTGAGTGTGACACGTGGACTACAGCCCCAGTCATCCTATTGTCTCTTCTTTCTGGGATGTTCTTTCTCCAGATACCCACAGGTCTCACTCTCTCATCCCCTTTAGGTCTGTCTTAGTTATTCAGGGCTAACAAACACCATAAGTGGACGGCTTTTAAAGAGAGAAATTTATTCCCTCATAGTTTAGGAGGTGGGAAGTCTGAATTTAGGATCCCAGCTCTAGGGGAAGGCTTTCTTTCTCTGTTGGTTCTGGAGAAGGTCCTATCATCAGTCTTACCCCGGTCTAGGAGCTTCTGAGTGCAGGGACCCCACATCCACAGGACACACACTTCTTACTTGGTGGTAATGAGGTCTCCTCCCGTCTTTCTGCCCACCTCTCTCTTTTATATCCCTAGAGACTGACTCAAGACACAATCTAATCTTGCAGACTGAGTTCTGTCTCACTAACTGCCTCATTAACATCATCACAGAGACAGGAGCTACATTCATAGCACTGAGGAAAATCACATCAGACGACAAAACAGACAATCACACAACACTGGGAATCATGGCCTAGCTGACACACGTTTTTAGGGGACACAGTCAATCCATAACAAGGTCTTCACTCAAAAGGCACCTTCCCAGGGAGCCTGTCTCCTGCCTACCTACACACACTGTGGTCCCTGACATGCCACCTGATCCCCACTTCCTCCTGTGGCACTCATCCTGTTTGCGATCGACCTCTGCCACGCTCTGACAAAGGGCCTAAGCTCCACGGGGGAAGGGAGCTTTGTTTGCTTTACAAAAACCCCTAGACCGGTGGTTGGCAGACAATAAGCTTTCAAAAAAAAACTCTGTTAAATATTTGTGTATAGATAAAGACAAAATTGAAAACAAGGGCTAACACATACGTCTGGGGACAGAGGTATTAGGTATTTTGTAGACATTTATATTGGAATGATTATAGATCTTTAAGAATGCTCATACAGAAAGAATCTATCCCAAATCTGCCTCATTCAAGACTGCTGGGGAAACGGCCTGTTAACCTGCCTTCACAGCACATCTGACCAGCCAAGCTGTATGCTGTAAGCTGCTCACAGACCTAGGAGGCCTGGCAGAGGAGATTTAACCACTGTGAATGACAAGGACCTTTTTCTCTGAGAGACTGAAAACACAGCCAGCAACTGGAAGCAAATAGAAGCCGAAAGACATACAAGTGAAGCTATGTTAATACCTGTGCATCAGGACAGGGACCACTGACATCTCTTCTAAGAGATGACCACTAGAATTCTTGTGAATCAAAAGAGTGACCTTCAGACTACCTGAAATGTTTACAGCTATGTTTTGAAGATAATTAAGGTCTTCAAGAGGCTTAAACACAAGGTCAAAACTTTGTTTAGAATTCCAACAACACACTCGTAAGTACTTGATGTAGTACAGTGATGACATTCTTTGCAGTTGGAGGCCCAACTAAAATGAGCTTCAACAGCTCTGTCACTTGTAGACTTCTCCTTACTGTGCATGCCCCCACACACCTCAGAGTCTGATGGCTAAGACATTCACAGAGTAAGAGGGGGAGAAATAGGAACTCGTGTCCTTAATGCTGATGTTTGAGTGTGTTTAATGTTAATGTATTAAATATGTAAAACATCATTTTTAATACCAAACAGGATTAGCATTTTAGAGAACAAGAAAAAGAACCAGATTTAATGGGTTGCTGATGAAGGGCTTGAACAGGATTTATAAATTGCACCATTTAGTTATTTTGTAAAGACTGAAGCATCTTCTGAATGGAAATAGGCATCCAATGAGAAGACACTTCATGGAACAAGCGTTTTTGTGATGCAATCTCACGGTCAGTGGTCAGAGACTCTGCATTTGCCTTATCAGCTATCAACATCGACAAACTTCATTCAAGAAAAGACATTCCACCGACAGGACATCTGTTCCTGTCTGAGGCAAAGGCAGGGACAGATGGCGTCACCTCCACCAAAGAGTCCACCAACAGGACTTCTACTCCTGCCTGAGGCGAAGACAGGGATGGTGGCGTCACCTCCACCAGTCAGTCTACCGACAGGATGTCTATTCCTGCTTGAGGTGAAGGCAGGGACTACAGCGTCACCTCCATCAGAGGCTCCACCAACAGGATGTCTACTCCTGTCTGGGGCAAAGGAAGGGACAGATGGTGTCACCTCCACCAGAGATTCCACAGAACATCCCATTACAGGCTCACAGAGACAAACTACTTGTACAAAGAAAGTCAAAACCCCCAATGGAAGTCTAAACGGGAAAAAATAATGCACAGATGGTACTCACGGCAAAACTGAACTTCCCAATTATGTTCCAATTATGCTAAGACTATATACAAATAACCACATTGCCATGGAAAGTATGGAGACTTAGTAAAAGTTTCTAAATTTTGAGGCAATTACTGAGAACCAGACATCATTTTTAAACTTTTTTGTTTTGTTATGAATTACAGATAGCTCCAAAAGGGAGAGAATGGGATTTTTCATCTATTCAGAAACCAGAACACCAAAACAATGTTCTAAATCAACCACAGTAGAGTCACCTTCCTCAGCAGACTTGTTTCTGTGTTATTTTGTGAGTAGCCTCATAGAGCTGTCAGCTTCTACAGGACGGAGGCCTCCTCTGAGAGCCTGACTCAGCCCAGAGGGGTGCGGTCTGCAGGTTGCCTGCACAGTGCCCTCGAAACTTGTCTTCAATGGCTTAGTCTCTGTGGTAAAAAGCATTCCAGTGACCTGGTAGCCTCTCAGTCCTCTGCTGAGGACACAAATGCTGGCCGGTGGAGGGATGACTAAGAGCGCTCAGGCAAGCGTCAGAAAAATAAATCAAAATCACTAGCTGTCAGCTGAAGAGGGCTCACAACAGGCACAGTGCACTGACCAAGGACCTCTGGCTGTTTTGTGGCAAGCAAAACAATAAAAAAGCCATTACCAAAACCAAACAGACAACATTTCTTTAAGGACAGTAATCAAGCATATTTTTAGAGAAGTCAGTGTATGTTACTCTGATTTATAAAGAAAAGAGCTTTTAATAAAAGGATCAACATCATTTTTACATGGGGGAAATCTTGGGACATAGCCTAATAATCCTGATAAACAATAGGCATCTACTTAGACCAGAATGTCAGTAAGCCTGGAGATTAGGTCCCGGGTGTCTATATTTTTATGTGTTTGTATACATCTACAGTTTTATAAATGTTCAGAGGTAAGTGTGATGTGCATCCCGAAAACTGCTATGCAGAAAATGCTAGGCTCAGATTTTACATGTCGGGCTCTGATCAAGTTAGCATTTTAAATAATAACTGGAATCATGACTATGCTCACATCACATTGTTGTCATCTGGGTGTGAGCAAAACACCATGGGAAAAACCAAATATAAGAAAACTTGACAGAAATACTACATAAGAGCTTTGATCAGTCTTTTCCTCAACATAAGAGTTATTAAGGATCAGCATTATCAGGGATTTTCTATAAAGCATATAATTTCTGAAATGTTTGTATTATTATAGTCCATCTATTTAATTTTTACCTAAGATAAGCCCAATGGATCCAATTTAAAGACGAAAATCAAAAATCATCAGAGATGACGTGGACAGTTTACGAAGACAGGATTACACCTACAATGGGGTCCTAGTAGCACAGAGGTTAAGAGCTTGGCTGCACACCAAAAGGTTGGCCCTTGGATCCACAGGGTGCTCCTTGGAAACTCTGGGGCAGCTCTACTCTGTCCTACAGGGTCACTGTGAGTCAGAGTTGTGATGGCAATAGGTTTGTTTTGGTTTTGCGTACAAAGTACTCTTGGGAAAACTAGATTGTTGGCTAGTTCACAGAGTCCCTGGCTTACATAATTTACATTAAGGAAAGTCATTTCCTGAAAGGCTAGAAACTTTGGGATATTTGACAAAACTCAAGAAAAGAAATACACCCAAATACAGAAATGCTACAGGCAAAATGTGGTGAAAACAGTCTGTTAGGCTTGGTTTTCTTAGCCTCTGCAGTGCAAATAACGGAGTGTTTTAAAACTTCAGTTGGAAATTCCCTGTGAAAATGTTCAGACACAGTGGATCAGTGGTAGAATTCTACCTTCCACGCAGAAGCCCTGGGTTCAACATCTAGCCAATACACTTCGAAGCAGCGTCCTGTCTTTCCATGAGGCCCACTACATAGCCAGTATATCTCATGGCAGCCCCCGTCTGTCTGTGACGGTGGCAGCCCCCATCTGTCTACAAGGCCCACACGTAGCTAGGGTGCTATACCTCATGGCAGTGTCGTCTGTCCGTGAAGGTGGCATCCCCCGTCTGTCCATGAGGCCTGCACGTAGCTAGGGTGCCAGACCTCGTGGCAGCCCCCCGTCTGCCCGCGAAGGTGGCAGCCCCCCGTCTGCCCATGAAGGTGGCAGCCCCGACTGACTGCAAGGCCCGCATGTGGCTGGGGTCCTGAGGAGTCTCCTCAGAGCTTCCAAGGAGAGAGGCTGTGAGGAAAGGCCTGCATCTACGTCCAGAGACCAACCAACAGAAACCCCATGGATCCCACAGTCCAGTTCTCAGGCCATGACGAAGACCGCACAGGGCTGGGCAGTCTTTCCTTTCTGCATACCTGAGGCCGCTGTGCTTTCTGGGGAGATGCTATGGCCACTAATGACAATACAGCTATAGATCTCACAAAACCTACCTCAGGCCCAAACAAACAGTCATTCTGGCCTCATCTAACAACTGATATGATGAGTCTTACTATGTTATGAAGAATAATCTTTCTTTGAGATTAGATTGCAAAAGCGGGAAACTGCAGAGGAAAATTATGAAAAACACTTTTAAACAGAACAAAAGATTACTGGATGAGCTACTGACACCCTGTAACTAGCAGAAAGACTGTAAATTGTGTAGAACTGATGGCCCACTCCCTGCCATCCAGTGGACAGTGAGCCTGAAGGACAGAGCAGAGCCGCCCAACAGCTTCCAAGGCTGTCAGCTCTACAGCAGCAGACTGACGCATCTCTCTCCCACAGAGTGGCTGGGGGGTTCCCACTGCCACCATTCTGGTTACCTTCTGAGTGCTTACCCACTCACCACCAGGGCTCTGGATAAAACCAACAGTGACACAAGCTAACTCTTGTCCATAGAAATGCAAAATCTGCCCACTGGAGGTTCAGTCGACTTCCTTCCCCCACAGCAAACCAAGAACGTGGCACTGAGCAGGCAGCAGCACTTCCATGTTCCCAGTAACCCATCAGTCCCTGGTCTGCAGGTTCACCTCTGATTAGGATATGATTCTCTAATTAATTAGAGAGTTAAGTACAGTACTTTATACTAACTTCATGTTACTAAAGAACTCATAATTGCAGCTTCCTGAAAAATTGACTCTGTGACAAGGTAGTAGATATATTTCAATTCTTCTGTTTGAAAATTTCTATAATAAATTTTATGATGTGTTATCCAGGTATGTATTTTCTGTAACTGGCAAGAAATACAACAAATACTGCAAAAACAACTCAAAAGGTCAATCTCTTAGTTGTCCAGTGCCGACATAACAGAAATACTACAGGCAGATGGCTTTAACAGAGAGGAAATTTATTCACTGTCAGTCTAATGGGTTTCACGTCCAATCTCAGGGCATCAGTTCTGGGGCAAGCCTTTCTGTCTGCCTGCTCTGGAGGAAGGTCCTTGTCATCAATCCGCCCCTGGATTAGGTGCTTCTCTGTGCAGGAACCATGGGCTGAAGTACAGGCTCTGCTCCTGGCACTGCTTCCCTGGGGGTATGAGGTCCCCACATCTCTGCTCGTTTCCCTTTGCTTTTACCTCTTGTAAAATAAAAGGAGGTGCAGGCCACACCCCAGGGAAACTTCCTTTACATCAACTCAGGGGTGTGACCTGAGTGGGGTGTTCTATCCCCTCCTGAGCCTCTTTAACATAATCTCATCTTGCCTCACTGACCACAGGCAGAGATGGGGGTTTATAACACAAAGGGAAATTAAATCAATCACAAAGAAGGACAACCACCTAATATTGGGAATCACAGCCTAACCAAGTTGATACACATTGATTTGGGGGGACATAATTCAATTCATGACGGCCGTGTTACTATGTTTATCTGTTACAGCACTTTAAATGTACCAGACATTCAAAAGGCTCTATCGAAACTTAGATTCAGGAAATTAATTTTATTGAAAGAGTTAACATATATAAAAATCAACATAAGTTTCACTCTTTTGGATGCTACAAGTACAGGAAAATGTCCCAAACATCTTGTAACAATCAACTACACAAAGCCAAAGGAATATAACAAATTCAGTCAGTCACCAGTAGACGTAGAAACAGATCATAATACAGAAAGTACTTTTTGTGGCTGTGATGGTTAAGCTTGCATGTCAGCTCTCTTGGCCGTGATTCTCCATGGTTTGGCGATTATGTAATGATGCACTTGTCCTTCATGACAGGAGCTGATGTGAGCCATCAATCAGTGGTAAAAAGAGTTTCCTTCAGGGGGTGGCCGGAACCAGCAGACACACGGAGGCTGCACAGGGCTCACTCTCTCTTCTAGATCCTGCATTCAGCTTGTTATCAACTGACCGCTGGTCCTTGGGACACAGCCGGCAGCCTGCCTTACTGCCCACTGACCTTGCTGATTGTGTGATTTGTCAGACTCTACAGCTTGTGAGCAAGCCACCTACCATCTTGAATTCGTCCATCTCCACAGCCCAAGAGGTAGCAGTGGGCTGCTCTAATTTACCAATCATGGGTTCATCAGTCCCTGCAGCTATGTGGCCAAAGACACCTCCAGCCAGAGGCCTGACTCAAAGACTTGGGACTTGCCATCCTCTACAACAGCATGAGCCATTTCCTCAGATTCTGCAAATTTATTAATTTATTCTGTCCTTAATTTCTACTATAACCCAGAAGTTTTTGTCCAGGGGGTTGTTCAGTTTCTATGTAATCGATTTTTTTTTCCTTGCTTTTTCTGTTACTGATTTCTACGTTTATGGCACTGTGGTAAGGAAAGATGCTTTGTAATATTTTGATGCTTTTGGTTCTGTTACGGCTTGCTTTATGACCTAACACATGTCTTTTCTGAAGAATGTTCCATGTGTGTTAGAAGAGGAAGTATCCACGGTTGCTGCTGGGTGTTCTGTGTAAATCTATGAGATCAAGGTGGTTGATTATGGCATTTAGATTTTCCATGTCTTCACTGAGCTTCTTTCTGAATGTTCCGTCCTTCACTGAAAGTGTTGTGCTGGTCTCCTACTATTACTGTGGGGCTATTTCTCTTTTCAGTGCTGTCAAAGTCTTTTTTTATGTATTTTGGAGCCCTGTCATTGGCTTCTTAAGTATTTAATCTGGTTATGTCCTCCTGGTGCACTGATCCTTTAATAATTATACAGTGTTTCCTTCCTTAGTGGATTTTACAGAAATTAATATTGCCACTTCTCCTCTTTTGTGAATGTTGTTTCATATATATACATATACATGTATATATATATGTGTGTGTATATATACATTCTGCCTTTGAGTTTTAGCTTGTTTGTGTCATTAAGGTCTATCTCTTACAGGCAGCAAGCATACAGACAGATAAAAAAACCCACTGCTGTTGAGTCGGGTCTGACTCACAGTGACCCTATAGGTTAGGGTAGAACTGCCCTATGGTTTCCGAGGAGCACTTGGCAGATTTGAACTGTTGACCATCACAGTTAGCAGTTGTAGCCCTTAACCTGCTAAGCCACCAGGGTTTCCTATATAGACAGATAGTGCCTTTTTATCCATTGTGCCACTCTCTTTATTGGTGCATTTAATCCATTTACATTCACTGTAATTATTGATAGCTATGAGATCAGTGCTGTCATTTTGACATCTTTTTGTGTATTGTTGAGTTTCTTTGTTCCACTAAATTTTCTGTGCGGAGTTGCTTTTCTTTATGCATTTTCATTTCTTTTCTCATTTCATTTCTTTTTCACTGTTGTTGGTTTGAGGTCTGCAGAGTCTTTAGGTTTTTCTTGTTTTTTATTTGATATGCAGAATTGTTAGTTTCCTTTGAGGGTACCTTAATATTTACCCCATTTTTCTAAGTTTAAACCAGTTTTTTCTTTCTTTATAATGCCTTGACTTCCTCTCTATATGAAGGGTCTATGACTATATTTTTTAGTCTCTTTTTTTGTTAGAATGTTGTCATCTTTCACATAATGACTCCTCTGTATTCCTATTTTCAGTGTTTTAGCTTTATTTCTGTGATTTCCCATTCTGGGTTGATACACGGTTGCTCTGTCCTGTGTTCTAGTTTTGGGTTATCTAATTTTACTGATTTTCTAGCCAAAAGATCCTTTTAGTATTTCTTGTAATTTTGGTTTGGCTTTTACAAATTCCCTAAATTTCTGTCTATCTGGAAATGTCCTGATTTTACCATCACACTTGCAAAACAGCTTTGCCGAATATATAACTCTTGGCTGGCAACTTTTTTCCTTAAGTGTTTTATATATGTCATCGCACTGCTTTCTTGTATGCGTGGTTTCTGCTGAATAGTCTGAGTATAGTCTTACTGACACTGCTTTGCAGATGACTTTCATTTATCTTCGGATGCTCTTAAAATTCTCTGGTTTTTGCTAGCTTGATTATAACGTATTTTGGGGACTTTCTTTTGGGATCTACCTTGTGTGGAGCTTGAAGAACACCTTGGATAGATACCTTCTCATCCCTCATGATATCAGGGAAGTTTTCTATCAGCAAGTATTCAGCCTCTCACTCACTCTCTTTTCCATTCTGGTACTCCAGTCAATCATAGGTTATTCTGCTTGACAAAGTCCCCCATAATTCTCAGGGTTTCTTCATTTTTTTAAAGCTCTTTTATCTGATTTTCCTCAAATATCTTACTGTCAAGTGTTTTATCTTACATCTCACTAATTCGACATCCATTGCCTCAATTCTGCTGCTAAGTCTTTCTATTGAATTGTCCAATTCTGGAATGTTAGGGTTAATCCTCTAGATTTGTTTAAGGATTCTTGCAGGCTGTTAAACATGTCATTATGCTCTTCTCTAATTTTTTTGAGTTCCTGTTTCTGTGTCTGTGCCCTTCTTCGTTTGTTCTGCATTTTGCCTGATCTCCTTCCTGAAGTCTTGAAGAGTTCTGTATATTAATCTTTTGTATTCTGCCTCTGATAGTTCCAGGAAGTTTTCTTCATGCTTTGTTCTGGAAGATTTCTGAAGCTATTGTGGTCTGCCTCTTTATGTGAGTTGGTATTAACTGTTGTCTCCAAGCATTTATCTGATGTTTGCTTACTGTGCCCTACCTTCTTGTTTTGCTTTGATATGCCCAGATAGGCTGTTTGTGTGACCTAGTTTGATTACTGTGCCTCTGAAGCTTTAGTATGCTGTCACCAGATGGCTAGAACTGTTTCTAGATATGTGAGTCTGGAAGTTCATTTCCTTTTCTTGTATGGATTCAGTTCAGGTATCCAGGTGTCAGGCACCAGGTGTGTGGTGTAGGCTCTCACCTACAACCCTAGATGGGCAGGGGTGGCTGGAGCAGGCTCAGGTACCTGGTGGTAGCATGGGGGTCACACACTGAGCAAGGCAGGTGGCTGACAGCCACCTGAGTGTCTGTGAGGAAAGCATGTCCCTGTTCCCTACAATGTCCAGGTGGGTAGATTTGGCAGCTGGATTATGGGTGCCCAGTGCTATTGGCTGTAAAGACTGGGAGACACCACTTACTCTGCGACCTCTGTTGTGGGTTGCGAGTTGGTGCGGTGAAGCCACCAGTCCTCAGGCTCTTGCTGTAGGTAGGTGAGGATCCTGCTTAATAGGCAGTGAGGTGTCAAAAATCACAAACCTGCCTTTCTGCCATACAGCTGATACAGTGAAATTAGGGTATATTCCTAAAACTTCCCTGACATCAAGAAGCATGAAAAAATGTCTAAGATGTTCACTGAATCCCGAAGGTAGATCCCAAAAGAAAGTCACCAAGATGCATTACAATCAAACTGGCACATTGCAGGTTGTAGTGTGCCAATGAAGGCCTATGCTGTTGTAGTGAGCCCACACAAGTCTATGCAGGAGTGAAAGTCGCTCAAAGTCCATGGACTCCTTAAGCCTATGCCTAGACAAAGGAACTGTTTCTTCCCTGAGTTCCTGGTTTGTGGGAGCTGTTAGATTATTTTTTCTTGTTTGTTTATATGATCCCTCTCCAAGGATAGGAGAATGGCTGAGGGTGTGTCAGGGGTCCTACTTCCTGCCCAGGGGTTGCCTCAGTCTCTGAAACTGGCTCAGACCCAGTGTAGAGTGGGAGGTGGGCAGGTAAATGGAAGAAAGATTCAGCCCAAAGGAGTTTTTTGATCCACGTGTGGTAGGTTTGATGCAAGTCACTAATCTTTTGCAGATTAAGTACCACTTCTGACTGACTCTAGAGGTGTGAGTGAGTGGACTCTCTGCTGCTGTCTCTGCTGACATGGAAACTGGGTCCAGAACATCACTGCCTGCCTCGCCACCCTCACGCCAGCAGATCCAGCCCAAAGGGTTCTGATTCCTGCAAAGTCAGGTCTGGCAACACCTCGCTGCTTCTGAACCTCTCTTCTACCCCCTGCAGCTCAGTCCAATTTCTCAGCTTTGCCTTTGATGTTCAAGGCTCCTGGGATGTCATACACATGATTGATTCACTTGTATTTGGGGGTCTTTGTTGGTAAGAGGTGCCACAGGAAGTGTCTGACTACTCCAGTCATTGTGGCTCTGCCTATTACTTTTGAGAAGCTCAGATTCCCTCAAAGGTTACACCATGAATTTCATCCCTCTTAAACTGCTTCTGACCCCACTCTTTTTTATCAACCATTTCTTATTTTTGTTAAAACATCACCCGAGGACTTGGAACAATATATTAAAAAATACCAAAACCAAAAAATAAAAAAAGGTGCAACCATACCAACACTGGGAAAGATTTTAGTGCTATTTTAATGGAGAAAGTTACATGATTATGACTAAAATTTATTTAAAAATTAAAAAGCAAAAGATATTTCTATAGAAAAGTAACAGTATAATTTCAAATAAAATGTTTCCAAAATTGAAAGTCATCAGTACTGAAGACCAGAAAAGGAACTGTTTCATACCAAGTGGCTCCAAGATATCACTGTATATTGTTTTTGTGTAAAAACTTACACTTGACATATTAACCAGATCATAACTTATATCTTTTTTCTTTTTTAAACTTATTTTCTTTTTTAAACAAAGTTTATAGGAACATCTTGCTGATTTTTAATTGTGGTTTTATCTACTTAACCTCTTCAGAGTAAATTTTTTTCCTTTTTCTTGAAAGTAAATTATCCTAGATTTATATCAAATAACTTATATTCCTAAGCACTATTTGGAAAGCAATAACTCTAAAGAAAAAAGGGTAAAGACATTTAAAAAGTATGCACTGGCCAAGAGATAAATATGAGTGGGGAGGAAATAACCATTCCTCTAGAAAAGAGACTGTAAAACCTAGGGAAACCATTCACATCTAAAAGACAGCCTTTTGGCAAATGCATACAGCTATGTACTTGTACACCATAACCATGGTAATGTAGGTCCTCACTCTGCAGATAAGCAACCGAGGAGCATGTCCAATGTAGAATCTCACGCATTATTATAACAACTGCCTGATGTCAGTGGAAATCACGCTGTCTGTGTCTCCGGGCTTCCCTGCCTCCCTCCTTCTTGCCTTCCTCCTTTGGGCTCCATCCTCAGGCGACAGCAGTCCCAGGACTTAAATCCAGTCATAAGAAGGCTCTGAGGGACAAGGGAACACTTCTCCCCAAGGCTATCTCACGTGAGAAAAATCTTTTCCAGAAATCTCTCAGTAAGACTTTCCTTCACACATCTTTAGACAGAAATGAGTCATATTCTGAAACCCATCCCTGGTAAGGGGAACGGCCGTGGCATGGTTGGCTGGAGCACTCACTGAGGTAGTGCGCTGGAGGAAAGGGGAGCGGAGGGATGCTCACGTGCGAAGAGGTCTCTATCAGAGCAGCTGGGCAACGGAGAAGAGCTGAGCAGCGAGTTGGGCAGCACTGCCTCAGGTACAGTTCTTTTAATTCCCATGGGGCTGAGGGTCAGGAAGTGAACAGCACAGTCTCTGGCCTGATGGCTGGTGGCCTAGTAAATGTATGAGAACAAACCCTTAACGGAAAGGGAATAAGCCACTCGCCGCTTGTTTTCTACTTGATGTAGGAAACTCCTAGACATTTAAGCACTGTGTCTGCTGTGTAGATCCTGTTTTTCGCTTGAAGTGCTGTCAGAGCACGTCTACCCCATCTGCTCCGTCATCTCTCTCAGAGCCTGCAGCTTATGAAAGCCATTGGCCAACATTTCTGCGCTCTGACCTGTAGCCTGTCCGCGGAGGGAACACTCTTGCTCAGCAGAGATGGCTCCAGAGGAGATTAAAAGACACAGATGCTGATGAAAAACTGTCTAGTGGATGACTTACCTGAAAAAAGAATTCTCTGAGGATCAAGTTTTGAACAACAGAAACAGAGCCAGCACAACAGCCAACACAGAGGGAAAAAAAATTTTTCATATATTTTTACCACAAGACTAGCATTAAAAGCATCAGTCTCAGATTCAGCTTCCTCAGATTCAATGTCTGACACAAGTCAAAATGTGCTGTGATAATGTTTTTTATTTCTCCATCTAAAAAGAGCTATATAACTCCTTTACCTTGTCAATGGACTATATGTTATAAGCTTAAGTTACATATGAAATTTTTAACTGCAGCCACAAAATAGGAAAGGCTAAACTTATTATAAAACCCACTGCCGTCACGTCGGGTCCGACTCACAGCGACCCCAGAAGTCAGAGGACAACTGCCCCAGAGTTTCCAAGGAGAGCCTGGCAGATTTGAACTGCTGATCTTTTGGTGAGCAGATGGAGTACTGAACCACTGCACTACCAGGGTTTTCAAATATATTACAGCCCAGCCAAGTGCCGTCGAGTCAGACAAGTATACTTTAAAATAATAAATCTTAAAAAGATGGTCTCCCACTGACTCAGAAAGCAAACTGTCCCCTAATGGTGGGTGCTAAGCCACATAATCTCACCAGAAGCTTTACCCCTGAGATCCCATAATTATTTACTGAATTATATTGTTTTCATTATTTAAGGAAAGCGGAAATAATGTTATTTCAGTTGCTTAGTGTGTCCTTTGCAACCAATGGCTGTGATGTTTACCTTAAATGTGGTCTCCGTTGACTTGCTTTCATTCTTTTTTCCCCATAGAAAGCTTTTCTACATCTTTTTACTAAGATTAAGTGAAAGCTCACAATCCAAGCCAACTTTCCACATAAGACCCTGAGTGCGCGCCTCTCTGCAGCTCTACCCGCTCTCCTCCCGCGGGCCAGCACACTCTCCCTCCCGCTCTGTATGTCCAGGGTCTGCTCCGCCAGCACAGCCCCTCCTGCCCTCTCCTCCTCTCCCCTCGGAAGAGAGACCCGCAGGTCAGCCTCGTATAGACATACTGAGCCCTGAAGGACACACACCGCCTGATCACGCTGCGTCCCCGAGTCCAGTCTGCTATCTGTCTGAAGTGCCGGCTCCAGTACCGGTTTCAGCTCAGAGAAAGCTTTAAATGAAGAACTCTATTTTGAAAAGATTTACTTTTTTCTAAAATTGCCATAAGCTTCTGCTATTACTCCCAGTAACACTAGATTAAGAATTCAGAACAAGTTCTCACTGTGAACAATTAGAAAACCTGGATGAGCTACAAACAAACAAAACCAAGATATCTGAAGGCACTGCTAAGCAAATGGGACAGTGAACGAAGTAAGAGTCACCTTAGAGGTGAACGAGCACCTGAAGCCAATGTCCCCTGGGGCAGTGGCGTCAGAGAGACAAGGCCCAGAGTCTGATGGGAAGATTCAGACTCCCCCTTCTAAGGCCCATATCGGCCTCCCAGAAGCAAAGGTGAACCCTACCCACAGGGCAATGACGGAACCCCAGCCTCCAATCACTCAGAAGTTTTTGATACACAGTGTAAAACCGTGTCGTTAATCAAACATAACCAGGTACGTTATCAGAACGCCTGGAGGCTCGACAGTTTAGTGCTCAGCTCCAACCGGAAAGTCACCCGTTCAAACCCGCCCAGTGGCTCCGTGGGAGAAAGGCCCGCCATCTGTTTCCACGGTGATCAGAGCTGAGAAAGTCCCTGAGGCAGGTCCGCTGTCATGTGGGGTCCTGATGAGTCAGAACTGACTCACTTGTGGCGCACAACGCTGGAAGACTATGTGACTGAAAAGTAAGAGAGCAGACAAGAGAGCCAGGAGCTACAAGGGGTCCCAAAGTGGGTTTCCAAGTATAGACTTCAAAATAAATATGTCCAGTATGTTCAAAGAAATAAGACTAATAATTTCAGCAAAGAACCGGGCATGATAAAAAGGACAAGAACTGAAAAATATAGTAAAAGAAACTTAAAAACTCAGTATGTAAGTTTAGTATCAGAACAGACATTGAAAAAAAAAAAAGAAGGTTCCAAAGTGAAATACAGAGACACACAAGGACGGAAATATGGCCCAGTCAGGAGCCACGGGGTGCAGAAAGCAGAGGGTTCACAAGTGTAACTGAATTCCCAGAGCAGAGTCGAAGTAGTAGTCACGGTTTTCCCAGACAGGAAGGCACTGAAATCCAGATTCAAGTCGTCCTATTAAACTCAAGCAGGATACTAACAAAAAGCACATTTAGGTTTATCAGTTACAGCAAACGTATAGATGAGAAAAGTCAGCAGGCGGAGGCTGCCTAGGCTGACATGTGCATCTCTTTCCAAATACTCTGCATCCACCTTAGAACACCCTCTGACCGGACTGTGCGGCTCAGTCTGCAGGCCCCTTGCTTTCCCACCTCCTGACGTCTGGGTCCACTGCTCGGCACCTTCACATCACACACACGTTACACACATTACTGACACCACACGTAGGTTCAGCCTTCTCTGCAGGATCCCCAGACAGGACATTACCTGCTTGTGCTACGTGAGGGTTAAGATGTCTTTAAAACAATCCTTAGGATCATGAACACATCTGAGCTTCACACTGTTTTCACAACTACAGGAACAGCAAACCAGCTACCTCTAAAGTGGAAACATAAACTTCCAACTCTAGCCTCTAGACATCAGGGTTCTCTGTTTCAGTAGATATGTGTTTCAATCACTAGCTGATGAAAGATATCTCCTATAGACTTGGTTTTCTGACCAACATTAAAATTCAATTACAAGACACTTGTTAGGGAACAGCAACAATTTCTGTGCCTAATGGAGCCCAATCCCCTAATATATCCTTATACATAAAAACATGATTATGTCCAAAAGTCTAAGATGTCAGTTTAACACAGATTGTCTTGAAATCTAATAAGAAACAAAAATAACAAGGTAAAACCACAGCTCCAGTAGGGAACAAATGAGATCCTATGATAACTTTTAAGACTAACATTATGTTTGTAGATTATAGATCAGAAACTTCTATGTAATGTACCAGTCCGCATTGCTACAGCTCCATAGCAGACTTCTCACAGGAGGCAGACCAATTCAGTGCTTTTTTTTTTTTTAATTTCATTACAACATAAGACATCAATGTAAAACTCCACTCCCTACCCTACATTCAACATTCTCAAACTGCTGATAAGTTGTACCTTCTAAGAATTTAAAATATCCTATAAAGAAATTTGCATCATCCTTTATTCCAACTTGTCTAAGGATAAACCATGAAAATTTATGTCCACGTTACTATCTAAATGTCTACTATCAAAACACTCACTTAACCCATGAGCAAACGAATCAGAATTTTAAATCTTTGCCTTTAACCTAAAACATGGATTCAGCCCACTGACTCTCTGACAGGGAACACAACAGAGGGCCCTGGGCAGAGCTGGAGAGACAGGCACAACAAAACCCTAACTCACAGGGAAAGGCCAGGCCTGCTGCTCCGACAGGGACGGCAGAGACCCTGCGAGCACAGCCCCCGGACACGCCTTCAGCCAGCACCGAAGCCCTGCGGAAGCGGACCCCTTCAGCCAAGGACAGGCGGGCCCACAGGACAGACAGTGACGGAAGTAGCTCGGCCAGGGACCCACGACCCGAGGGCACGCGAGCCCAAGGGCAGGAGCACCACGGCACGGGAGACCCGAAAGCCGGACACATGGAAATGGGGCTCCTCGGGAGAGTGCTGAGCTGTGGTAGGGCTCGCAGCCCGTGTCACAGAACAGTACGGGGACTGATAGCCCTGTGAACCTTCCCCTAACGCACTGTCAATAAATATAAACAAGGAAACACATTGATAAGACAAGTGATCAGCAACAAGTAGCGCCACTTCCAGGGTAAAGGCAGTGGTTCCCAGGCTTCGCACCAGAATTACCTCAGTTCTGAACATCTTCAAATGCCCAGGATGCAGCCTGCACTAATTAACCCAGAAAGCGGGGAGTGGGAACCGCGGGTCCACATGTTTTCAAGGTTCCCAGGTGATTCCAGCCAGCAGCACAGTCTGAGACCTCCAGCAAGACCGTGAGACAAGACTTGAGGGGACTGCCCTGTTTCTCTGGGTCTCCCTTTGCTACCTACGCCTTGCTGTAGTGGGAGACAGCTGAATTTTCCTTCTTGGAGAGGTTTCCACCTCACACCGATTCCGCTTTCACAGGCTTTCCTGTATACTGTCCTAAGGGATTACGAGCCTTTAATTCATTGGAGAAAAGGCTGTGGGACGAACTGAACTAAGCAGCACGTCAGAAGGAACGTCCCGAGCCAGGAAACCGAGGTCCTCCTTCGGGGGGCTGTCAGCAGGATCATTCCACCTGAGGCGAGTCGTTTCCTCTCTGACGGCTGGCTTTCCCTCATTCAACACGGGAAATGCACTAGATAAATGGCGTTCAGAAGCAGATCAGCAGTTCTGCTGCTATTACAAAAATCTCAGGGGATACGATTCTTGGGAAGGCCTCAGGCAGTGCCAGACAACGTGAATAGTGAGAAGGTTTCCAGGTGGTGGATTCCTTTCATCACTAATAATCTATTATTCTAAATCATAAGGACAGAAAAGTAGACTGATACATTTAGAAACAATTTTAAACCAGTTAAATTTAAGAAAATCAGTTAAATTTATCAAAACATTTTCATTCCTGAGCATTCAATTGAAGGCAGATACATGTGTGCATACATTATTTTGTATTTTGTTTTTCTCTTTGCTTATTTTTGTTAATCTTCATGACAATGATGCTATCTTATTTTGGTGTAGCACCTATGATCTGCTCTGTAGACACACTAGGACACAGATTCCAACAAGCATTATCCTGCCATTCCATGTGCCATTGAAGGTTAAGCATTCCATATAAGAGAAGGGACGTGTTTCCACCCGGTGAGGTTTGACGAGTTCCTTAAAGCCATCAAGTAAACAAGGACAATGATGCAGAATTTAAGAAGGTGAAACTTTTACCAAAAACACAATAAAATATTATTTAAAAAGAGGAATACAAATAAGCTCCAATGTCTAAAATATCATCCTAAAGGTGCATAAATAAAAAGTTAAAACTCATGCTTCTTGACCCAACAAGAAGGAACATTTTTACAGACCAAAGAGGAAGAAGTAAACTGACAGCATTTCACCTGGCACCTTTTCTATGTCAGGCGTAGCACTGAGCGCTAGAACAACACAGATGAGTGAGGGCATCTTGCTTGGTAGAGCAGAGGGTCAGCGAAAACGACGGAGAGCCTTGGGGACATGCATGGACACAGTGGCTGCAGCGATGGGCTTAGGCACAAGAGCAGTTGGGGACACCGCGCAGGACCGGGCAGCGTCTCACTCTGTGTGCACACGGTCTCTGTGAGCAGGGCTTCACTCATTAGCACCCAACAACAACCAGGTACACTTGTTTCTCTAAGAGGCTCCTTGAGGAGACGCCCACAGGACAGCAGGGCCCAGGGAAACACCACCACGAAGGTCAGCACCTCCGGCAGATATGCACGCAAGCTGCCAGGGAGCCCTTAAGACGGAACAGCACCTAAGTCAGGGTGGATGCCTAACAAGCACTGTCTGTCAAGAGGTTCTTTTTTCTCCTTATTTTTGTGAAAGGAGAAAGGTTCAGTGATCTCGTAGCAACTAGGAAAAGACCAGAAAATAAAACATACATGCTTCCACAGAGGTCATCAGCTACCTACAAAGGGCAGACGACTTGGGGGTAACATATTGGGGAAAATGCTATCAGACACAGGAATAATCAATAAAATTATAAAATACAATGTCAGAGCCTTGCTTCACATATATAATCCATATGCTCTAAGACCCTACAAATCATTGCCCTACCTGAAATGCAGTTTTCCTGACACAAACAAGAAATCTTCAGTGAAGAAACCAGAGTCTGGCTTCCATGGGACCTGGGTAATTTGAAACTTCTTCAACCATCCCCAACACAAGGACTGAAGCAACCGTGTCTCCTTCCCCTGGCAGAGGCAGCCCTTCGTCTGTCCTGGCAGAGTCTCACGAGTCAGACACCGTAGACTACGTATTCCACTGCCAGCTTTTAAATCTTTCCCTTGTTTAGTCCCAGTTTTCCCCCATCACTTTGCAAGCAGGTCTCACTGCATTACACCTCTTAGCCTCATATAAATGAGAGACAAGGTAATATTTAGTGACAAATTTTAAATTTACAAATGAGCGCAGATACAAAAAGAATACCAGAATTGAAATCCTGCTTCCTTTATTCATGTAAACCTGCACTGTGACGGACTGTACAGTTTTGGAGAAAGAGTGAGGTTCTAACAGGGACACCACAAAAGCATGGATATCACACTGCACCAAGACATAAACTTCTCCCTCTGATGGCACAGGTTCAGACCCTGAGCGGTCCGTAATGAACACTGCTGGGTTCTCCACCTCCCACCTGGTAAGTGAGTGTTCAGGTTATAAAGCTACAGCAAAGGCTGGTACAGCCAACACGCTCTGCACAGGGGACGCTGCAGGCATTTTACAAGCCAGAAATATCCTGGAAAAGTGCTATGAGAGGGCTTGTTCTGGCCACATTAACTCTGTTCTCGATGTGACCACTGCTTTGAGTTTTGTCATCAGTTGTTCAACATTCACCCATAATTAATTTTTCAAATAAAATGTGAATTTAATAGTTTAAAGTTTCATAAACTCAGAGTACAACGTTATAATACGGCAGCATTTGAAAGTTGAATTTTTTTTTTTTTTGTACAAGTATACTGACCTTTTTGACTTTGCCTCCTTGGTTTGATTCTTCACGGGGTTTGATGGGTCCCTTACAGCCTTCGTACGGGCCTCGTAAAACATCTGGGCTTGTCTGCCCACTTTGAACATCTACAACCCAAAGGAGCTTAAGATTAATTAGAGCTTTATACGAACTGAATGCTAGCGCAAGTTCAGCAAAACTAAAATGAAAAATTGCATTTATACATAATGGTCACATAAAACATAGATCTCTCAAATACATAGTGCATACTTCTTGCTCTTTGAGGTCAGTTTAGAGTTTTCAGTGTATTCTAAGAAATTCATGCAACTCAATGGTCAAAAACAACTTTGCCTTTCAGTTTACAACGCACTAGGTCCACAGTATATTTATCTCCTTGCTAATGTAAAAAAGTACATCCCGATTCTTCCTTCACTACTGAAACTCCAATGCAAATCTTTTTCTATAATGAACAACAAGATTCCCCAAGGAAGGTAGCTTTTCATTAGAGGAAATAAGTAACTCTAGCTTTTGTAAAGTAAAGGGGATCTGAAACATTTAATGGTGAAAATCAAAGACCACAGCCTTCAGCACACGTTGCACCTTACATCAGGAAACAAAAATCCTCACAACTTGACCAGTGAGCAACATGTCGTAAACGGAGAAAAGACTGAGGGTGTCAAGGATTTCATCTCACTTGGCTCCACAATCAACATCCATGGAAGCAGCAGTCAAGAAATCAAAAGACGCACTGCATTGGGGAAATCTGCTGCAAAGGACACCTTTCAAGTGTTGAAAAGTAAAGACGTCACCTTGAAGACTAAACTGCGCCTGACTCAAGCCACGGTGTGTGTGTGACAGCTGGACAGTGGGTAAGGAAGACAGGAGAACTGAGGCCTTGACGCACCCACGGACTGCCAAAAAGCAAAGAGAGCTGTTCCAGAAGAAGGGCAACTGGAGTGCTCCTTGGAAGCAAGGCTGGCAAGGTTGCATCTTACATACTTTGGACATGTTGTCAGGAAAGATCAACCCCGGGAGAAGGACATCATGCTAAGTAGGAAAAAACTCTTGACAAGACGGATTAACATAGTGGTCATGACAACGGGTTTAAGTATTACAAGTGTGGACACGGCGCAGGACAGGGCAGCGTTTCATTCTGTTCACGGGGTTGCTGTGCACTGGGAACGACTTCATGGCACCTAACTTACAGCAGCAGCAGCTTCTGGATTCACTTCAGCTTTTCTATACAACAGTTTTCAGGAAAACTTTCAGGTTTCAACCTACAAATGACAGACGCATGTGGCTGCATTTCCCCTGGTTACCCACCTCAGACCAGCTTCGAAACACAGAACACACAAAACAGAAATTTCGAAAATACTCATCACGTTAAACATAATTTCATTAGATGATGAACAATGTGCAAAGCCTAAATAACCTACACAAGGGGACGAAGGCTGCCACCCTCCACGTCACCCGCCCACACGAGGGGACGAAGGCTGTCACCCTCCGCGTCACCCCCACATGAGGGGATGAAGACTGCCACCCTCCGCGTCACCCGCCCACACAAGGGGACGAAGGCTTACTCGCATTCCAATTTCATTCTACACATTCGTTAATCTACTCATCCAATAAATATTTGTCAGTTAAATATTCAACCAGCTACCCACTGGAGAGTCCGGAATGCATGAGACATCCTTTTCATCCTGGAGGGCCTCACAACTCAATAACCGAAAGCAAATCAAACGCATTGCCACTGAGTCAATTCTGACTCAGGGACCCACAGGACTGCCCGCCCGGTAGATCCGAACAGCATGCTGACACCCGAGTTGGCAGCTGTCAGACTGAACCGCTTCACCCCAGGGTTTACTCACAACCTAGCAGACAAGGTGAAAGCAAATGAAAAATCCGTTGCCTCCGAGTCCATTCCAACTCACAGCAGCCCACAGGGTGGCACGGAAACACGCCCCCGGCTCTCTGAGGGGCACTTGATGCACTGGAACCCGACACCCAGTTGAAGCCTGAACTCCTACCCATCGTGCCACCAGGGCTCCGCAACGCAGACACAGACACAACAGGAGCTCAAGTGCCATCACAGATCAACAATGGGACCGCCTTCCCAAAGAGCGCCAGGACAAGCCGGACTCCATCCTATTTCATGGTAATCGGGCTGCGCTTGTTTTCTCTGCAGCAGCACTGTGAAGTCAAGGAGCCCAGCAGGACACTTTCGGAAGGGTGAGGGTTATCTGAGTAAAAATACACCAGTGTGGAGCACCTCTCTGAAAAACTTCCTTCTTTCAAATGCAGTTCTAGCTAAGAGGAAAAAAAGGGAGAACACCAACTGTGAATTTCCTTGAATTGAAACTTGTTAATTGCACACCAGGCCTTCAAAAAGGTTTAAGTCGGGTTCTGAACCACAGCACAAACCTGTGGCCTCTGAACCCTGATACTGGGTCCCTTTGGAGACTCCAACCCTTCCAAGGCTCGCAGTTACCACCAGCCCTCAGGCAGCTTTACTTCATCTTGCCCTCCTTAGCATCCTCATTACGGGGACTAGGATTTGTACTTCACATCTAGCTCAGGGCTACTTCGTCCCCAAATAACTGCCCAAGCCCACGGATGGCTCAACTAGTGAAAGCCCTAACTTAGAGCTGATTCACTGGGGCACTGACAGGGGTGTTGTGCAGTCAATGCTTTGCGCTAAGATCTAGCTGTCCTAAATTTCTCACTTTGAAGGTTTGCCTACCTACCCATCCTCACTACTTTCCACTACATTCAACAATCATTTTTTTTTAAATGTTGAGAATTCTTAATTCCAGGCTAGGCATGGACACTAACTGTTACAAAAGAGATAAAAGTAATCAGAAGATTAGGATTAATAATAATTGCACTCACTCTGCAATTCACTTCCCTTATTACAGCCAAGCATTTCCTGTAAACGTCAGGGTCCTGCAGTTTGACAAAATCAGCACATGCTCTGTGCCCGTGTGCCACCGTCTCCTCCAGGAGGCCTCCCTGTGAGCTCTGCCCAGCCTCCCGGGGCTGTGAGAACCGCAGCCCTGCAGAGACCCGGGGAAGGGGGAGGGGATGGGGTGGGCGGCCAGCAGACGCAGAAGGTGCCTATCAGTCGCATAAAATCTGGTATATGGAACTCAGCGGTCCAGGAAGATTTAATCTGGAATCCAGTGCTCTCTCGCTACTGAGACCCATGTTTAAGTTGTCAGCTTCCCAGTACACCTAGGGAACCCCGGTGGTGCAGTGGGTAAGCGCTACATCTGCTAACCAAAAGGTCAGCAGTTCACATCCACCAGGTGCTCCTTGGAAACTTTACGGGGCAGTCACATCCTGTCCTATGGGGTCGCTATGAGTCGGAATTGACTCGAGGGCACCTAACAACAACACATCAAAGAAGGTTAGAAAGTGCTAACACATTCTCTTCTCAGTGTGAATTAAGCAAAATCTTCACTCACTCAACAGAGACAAGTATTAGGAAAAAGTTTCAATACTAAGAGAGAAAGGAAATGTCAATTGGTGTGACTTTGGAGGTGGAGCCAAGTTAAGGAAACATAAGGACACACCTAAATGCCAGGAGAGAGAAGTGAATGAGGAAGTGGAGGCTGACAAAACCTTCAGAGGAACTTTGCCCGTGTCAGTCTTTCCCTAGGGCGTGAGCACGAGAAGTGCATTCATCCTTAACACCAATCCTCCTGTGTACCCTACTTCCACAGAATCAAGACAATCACATCAAACAGTAAGTATAGTTTAAGCATCTGATAAATGAATCAATAACCAACCAGTTAGCCAAATAATTAATAGATGTGCAGTACCACTCAGCCTTCTTGTTCAAGACCCACACGGAGCTGTTAACGCTGCTTACCTGTTAACACTGCTTGCCCCGAGAGAGCGGGACTGGGGTTCTGGGAAAGAGGACCGGCAGGAACACTTGTCTTCACACATCCGTGTGCTATGTGAATAGTCGCAAAGTGCAGGAACTACGGCTCCACTTAAAATACTTGAGGAACGCATGTACACGCGTGTCTATGTATCTGCACTCTGGAGCACTGAAACGCCTAGACTGTACTGCACAACTGGACTAAACCAAAGGCCAGGAGTTTCCCAAACGTAACCAAAGACTTACAAGGAAATTGTGAATGTCTGTTTTCTCTTTTGTTGTGTAAGTATCTAAATAATTACCAAGCCACAGTTTATACTCAATTTTTATGTGCCCATACCATGGTCTGCGGACCATGGTTTCAGGGGACATCTAGGTAAAATGACATTACAAAGTTTTTTTTTCTTTTAAAATGTTCTGCATTCCACTTTGGTAAGTGGCATCTGGGCCTTAAAAACTAGCAAGCAGCCACCTAAGAAGCATCAATTGGTCCCAAACTACTTGGAGCAGAGGAGGACGAAGGACATCCAAGACAGAAGGAAAATGTGAGCCTGTGAGACACAGAGGGCCATAAAACCCAGAGACTACATCAGCATGAGGTCAGAGGAACCAGGCGGTACGTGGCCACCACCAGTGATGGCCCTGACAGGCCAGCAGCTGTCGTCCAAACTTCTCGGCATGCACGAGTGAGCACCCTACCAAACACACTGCCATCCAAGATTGCCAGACAAAGTGAGAGAAAAATGGGGTGCAACACTCAAACCCTATTAAAAAGACCAGATATGATGGTCCGACAGACTGGAGGGGCCCTGCAAGACATGGACCCAGACTCACTGTTAGCCCAGAGCTGAAACCATTCCTGAAGCCAACTCTTCAGACAAAGACTGGACTGGACTATAGGACACAGAATGACACTGGCCAAGTAGGCCTACGACTAGATAGATTTCGTTCTAATAAAGCACATACAAAATGTTTTTAATTAACTCAACCTTAAAAATGGCATACGTACTGACGGTTTAATCAGATACATTAAGTATATCAATTAGAAGCATCAAACTTTATTATGTGGCTGTAAAATAAATATGAAATTTTGTAAGTAATTCTCTGCTTTGGAATATGAGTTTAAAGAAAATGCACCAAATGTTTTCTACATAAAATGACTGTAACACATTTGTCTATAATTCTCTATCAATTAAATTACAATGCAGATAAACCCCATCCTGAACCACGTTATTCCCTTCTCTAATCAGAGGCTACTAATTAGTCATGTCACTTTTCCCACAAAACCAGGGTGTGGCCTCATAACCCTTTCCAGTCTGCGCCTCCAGGCAGTCACCACCGACCCAGTCGGCACAGGTGTCACTCGTCACTGCTACCACAGGGGTCAATGCATGAGACGTGACATTATGTCACTGTGTCCCCAGGTCTGTCGTGTGGTTTACAATGCTTCAGCACTGACATGTGGCATTAAACATATGCATTAGCTTGTCCTCAGCGAGAAGATATGTTCCGCGTGTGGTCCGCTGACAGGTACATCACACTGTCCACTGCTATAGGTTCTTCAGACCCACAGAAGCACTTTCCTAACTGGCCAAACAAGTGACAGAAATGAGCTGTTAGCTGGTAAAACATTCGGCTTGTTCGTCAGTGTAAATGTCCAGGAGTTTCTCACTGGTAAAACTCATGGATTCAAGAAAAACTAATCAAAATATTATAGGGAAACCCCTTACCAATGCCTGAAAGACACATAAAAACCTAGTATGAACTGTGGCTTGTCTCCATGGGGATAATACCCAAGCTTAACCCTTAAATGGTCCTAGGGTCAAAGGATATCTGGCTACTTAACGATCACAAGTTAGGTGTACAGACACTCGCCGCTACAATATCGTCTGTCTCTTGCAAACTCGTCAGAACAAGTACACTAAAGGAAGTGAAAGTAAGTTTTCAGCACCTAGGTCTGTTGTGTGAACCTCCTCATCTGCTGCCAGGAACTGTTTGTTCAATAACTGTCTGTATATAAGACTTGCTTTCAATTAAATGTGATACACAGAGCTGGTACAAGAGTAGTTAACCATCATCCATCTCTACAACTGGCTGACATCTATGACAAAGAATCTAACAGTCGTGCAGTGACAGTGTTCAGCTAAGCTCACAACACTGCACAAAGAATACACCTGGGGTGACAAGTAACATTTCAGCATCTGTAGCAAAGATGAAATCCACACGAAAGAAGGGACAGAGCTGAGAGGGTGCGGGACGGCCATCCTTCAGTCCTTTCGTGACCAGCAGCGAGGTCACGAAAACGAGGTCAGGCTTTAAGACTGTCACCAAAACTGACTTCACGTTTGTCTGAAGGCACAGGCAGCCCTGTCAGGGGGGAAAAAGGTCATCTCAGCAGCCGAGTAACCTCCAGCTGCTTCATACATGTCCACTGCAGTCCAAAGTTAAAACAAGATGGGAAATCTCCCATGTTCACCCAAGTTTGCTGCGGATCTGTTTTCTGAGCTCAAACTACAGTTCTAGCAGGAATTTCTAGGTCTCTAGACCTCAATGCACATGCAAAGAAAATCTCCAAATCCAACCAATGGCACAATTCAGGAGCGTCCACTGAACCTTCAGTGTAAGGGACATGCTGACAGGCAACAACCACCGAGGAGAAGCCCATCGGTGCCCTTCAAAGCCATGAATGTACTCAATGAAAATCCTATGCTGTGAACTGATACCAGTGTCTGGTAGTTCTGTGTGAAAAGGTACTTCCAAAACCTAAACACATCAAAACAAACACACAACACACACACACACGCCAATACACAATACACATGCAAAAACACAACATACACACAGCTACACAACACACAAATGCACCATACACCAAAACAAATATACAACATACACACACACATGCACACATTATCACACAATCTTGATGGCAACAGTTGATTTAAATTTCAATGACATGAAATGCTATTTCCCTCAAAAGAATTACCCTTAGTAAGCCTATGCTACAAAAATTTGTGCATAATTTTATTATACTTTTAATCTCATCATAAAAATTGTGCACATTTGTTTTTTATTTTGTTGTGCAAGTATCTAAATAATTAAGCTATGTATCTCAATTTTGCCTCTTGGCCTACAAAGTCTCAAATATTTACCATCTGGTCCTTTACAGATAAATTTTGGTGACTTCTCATATAAACTATATATTAATGAAAATCTACTGACTTACTACTGATACCAATATGGAAATATCTCTGATGTCGTAAGATTAAAAAAGTCAAAATGAAGACAGTCAAATAATATACTCTTATATAACAAAAGACAAACCCACTGCTGTTGAGCTGACTTGGACTCACAGCAGCCGTACAGGACAGAGCAGAAGCAACCACAGGGCACCTACGACCTAAGTGGTCATGGAAGCTGTCCGCTTCATCCTTCTCCTGCGGGCTATAAACCTATATGGGCAAAAAAGTCTCAGAATACACTTGCATTTCTAGGTTTGAACAGAAACACCAAGATAACATCTAAAGGAAATGCTCTTCAGTGGTTGTCTCTAGCCGATAATCACTCTCACCCAGTTTATTTTCCATAAAGCATCCTGTATAGTATTTAAAAGAGAAATCAAATCTAAAGACTTTCCTGTTCAAATTTCTCCGATGACCTCTCATCATATTACAAACAAAAGTACAGCCCCACATTCCTGTCCAGGGCTGCAGGTCTTGGGGACGGGCTCCCGGTCCCTTTCTCGTCTCCTTCCCTGCCCGGCCTTCTTCAGCTCCACCAGCTGCCACCACGGTGCTCTTCCTGCGGGACATGCAAGCACGCTTCTACCTCAGAATCCAACGACCCACTGCCACTGAGTCGGATGCGACTCACAGTGACCCTACAAGTCACAGCAGAACTCCCCTTAGAGTTTAACAGGAGTGTCTGGCGGATTCCAACTGCCCCCTTTCGGTGCACAGACACAGTGCTTAACCCACCGTGCCACCAGGGTTCCCAGCGTAGGACACCTGTCGTCACAGTTTCCATACACTGTGCTCAGGTCTGCGATGCAACGTCGCCTCCTGAGAGAAGCCTCCCCTGACCCCGTTACCTACCCAGCCCCACTAGTTATCTCTGCATCACCCACGGCTCGCTGCCTGGCGCTGTGTTACGCACTCCCGGTCTGTTCTGCTCACGGGAACATACCCTCGGTGGGGGGCAAGAATGCTTTGTCTTACTCTCTGCTGTCACCCCAGACACTGGGAGCATGCCTGGCACCTAACAAGGGCAGAATCAACTGTTACTAAATAAATAAAAATGAGGTAAATGAAAGGGATCCGGGAAGGACATTTTAATCCTTTTAGCAATTTCTGCTATAATGAGACTTATTTGTGTATTGTTTATCAGAGAGTAACAAATGTTTAAGAAGTTACTAGATAATGTGATTTCAAATATTATTGTTTCAAAAATGCAAACTAAAACTCTTTCCCTCCATTCATATTCTATTAATGTTTATTTTGCAGAATTTGTTTTGTAACTTGTTCTCTTGCAAATGGTACAGCACACTATCTCAGACATCAATCATAACAACAAGGAAAAATAAACTGAAAACAGAAATTGAAACCAGACTTTTATTTCAACATAACAGACCTAAAGAGGTACAGCTTGATGTATAGAATAGTTTCACTGCTCCACAGTTTCAGCATGTATATAATTTCCGAATTAACCACAAGCCTACATGGATTTGCCTACAGCAGATCCCTAAGAGAGTTGGGACACCTGGTTCCAGGTACATGACTGTGGACAGCCTATGGCAGATCCCAAAGAGAGCTGGGACAGCTGGGTTCCAAGTACACTGACTGGACAATTTAAAACATCAAAGGGATCCGATTACATCATTAAGAACAAGGGGGTCTCATTTAGGCTCTGCAGTATCTGATCTTTCTTCATCCTAAAAGTCAATCATTTTATGTCTCTTCAGGAGGAGATGACGTAGGGCAGGTGACTCTAGACGATATCACTATACTTGGGCAAATAAAAGGTTTCCTTTTGAGTCTGGTTTAGCAACTTCAGGATCCTGGCGGTACACAACTGGTGTGATGGTAAAACGGTATGATCCATAAATTCTTGAAAACTCTGAATTTCAGTGAGTCCCCTAGCGCCTGTCTCTCTCCCTGTTCTAATTTCTTCTCAGACCCTAAAAGGGGCTGCAGGTGCCAGGAGATGAGCTCCATCTTGAAAATCTTCTCTTAGGCACTTAATGTACACCTGCATGTCAGCCCCCCCCCCCCGCCAAAGTTTGAATACACACAATAAAACTTTAAAAGAAAAAGTTTAAGGACAGGATATTCTTACCTATCTTAACACATCCATACATCTATTGTTTGATAATAAGCTGACAGTTGACATGATTTTAAAATAAATGTACTTAAAACACACACCAAGCCTAACAAAATAAAATACAGTGGGTTTTTCCGGGGGCGGGGGTCAATTTTACTGTTTGGAAAGTTAAGATATAAATAGTAGGGTAGAACAGACAGCCAGCCAAGTGCCAAAAGTGTTTTAATTTTTTCTGAGACTGTCTTAGAGAGTTCACACTCCAAGAAAATACATACAACACATCTGCTTGTATCAACTCTCACTTCTCCATCTTGAAAGGGGGTTAAATCTATGCCCCATGCAGAAAAATGACACAAAAACAATTGAGCTTATTCAAGCTTTAACCCCAGTTTTAGGGAGAGACGGCTAAGATTTAGGATTTCTTCCACTGATTGCTGAACCTTGACGCAGCAGCTCAGGTGTGCTGTCACTGTGCTCCTTTCACCACAGTGACAGACTCCTCACCGTGTGTGTGTCGTCCCCGACACACTCACTGCTGTGACGACTCGCAGGGACTGAAGCTCAGAGCACAACAAGCAGGGCCTTCTTAGCCCGACCCCTAACTGCACCGCCGTGCTTCACAACCAACACTGTCCAAGGTTTTCTGAGAACTAAATATTAACAATATACATTCAACTTTACTTCGTCACACATCCTTTCTCAACAGAATCGGTGGCTCACGCTACTCGGACTCCCTTGCTACAGTAAACGACCTCACTGCCAGAACTACAACAGAAACGCACAGTCCTCTGCTGCACAGCCGGCACCTGACAGCAAGAAGCCGTGACGGAGCCACGGGACAGCCTCCACCCCGGCCATCACAACCTGACCTGGTCCGCTGTTGCCAAGCCAGCCGCGCCTCCCAGCAACCCTCCAGGACAGAGCATCCTGTCCCCAGGGTTCCCAAAAAGCAACGGTGGATTCAGACTGCTACGCTTTTTGACTTACAGCTGAATTCTTCACTACTGTGCCCCCGGCTCCCAGTTGTTCATACTGTTAATGATTCTTTTGAGCAATGAGAAGACAAAAACTTGGAAAAATGGATTCATAAAAGCAGATTTGACCAGTGAGCCCAGGAATTCCAGAGTAGAGGAAGTCTCTCCCTAAAAAATCTACAGGTTTCACCAATGGGCAAATATCATCTTAAAAAATAGGAAGAAAAGACTTATTTAATTATGAAAAAGTTGTGATAAAGTAAGGATACACTATTACATATTCTTGTAACAAAGGTACTGGGAAAGGAGATTCACATACTTTCCCTGTGTCCTCTGGGTGAGTTTTCCAATTCTTCTGAAGATGCATCCACACCACAACCACCTACGAAACTGAGCTTATAATCGTGTGTTTCACTTTCAGAAGAGTTCAGCATTTTAGAAGTGCTAGCTTCTTCCCGTACACTCTTAATTTCAATCAATTCTTCCATTTCATCAGCGTCCCCTTTCAGAGGAGTTACAAGGCCATGGTGTCCTTGATCTAGAGAGTCTTTCTGACAACCAAGTTTGTCACCAATAGAAGGACAGTCACTTCCCTCTGGGGGAAGGCCTCCACTTCTCTGAGGGTCGGCTTGTGTGCGACACTCAGGGGTTTCTCCACCTACAGGTGCGTCTTTCGAAGTCAAGAAACCCCATGTTGTGTTTCCTTCACAATTTGTGGGTTTCTGAAGACCAGGGCTGCTAACGTCGACAGGTCTGGATTTCTTACCCATAGAGGAAAAGTCAGACATCCGTAACACGCTGCCTCGCTCGCTCTTGGAGAGACTCCTGCAGGAAAGCTGAACCGGGCCGGACGAGGACTGACGGCCAACAAGAAAGCTCCTTGAATTTCTTTCCTTCAGATTATCAGGCGAGAAATAATCGTCGTACGAGGACTCCCCACAATCCAGCATCTCTGTGACAGACCTACCGGCGAGCTGGTGCCTGTTTTCTGAGTGACACAGCTGCCACCTGGGCACGGAAGATTTTGTGCTGTACTTTTTCTTCTTTAATTTTTCCTTTGAAGGTGAATATAAGTACACCGATGTTCTTCTTCTCTTGGCTGAGGAACTTCTAGGTCGTGAACGCCCACAGAAGTGGCCTCTGGTTGCAGATACAACAGGACACAAGCTGAATTTCTCATCCAGTGCCTCCTTAGACACCCCTGCAGACTGTCCTCGGTCAGGCGTGACTCCTTCACCTACAATATCTCCTTGCCGATAGATTTTCTCCTTTAAAAGGTGACTCACAGGCCTCTCAGGTGTTAATCTGTCAAGGTGGCTATGAGACGCTGATGAGTGAGCACCACTGGTGTCTGACACAGGCGGGGACACACCACGGTCACTTCCAGTGTCATTAACGAGTTCTCCTAATTTCATTTCCCGGTTTCCACAGCCTGAGTTTCCACAAATATCAGCAAAAGATGAGTGCAGAATACCAGTAAAAGATTCATCTAGAAAATATTAATAAAAAAATTAACTTTAAAAAATAGATCCAATAGGGAAGTAATTTTCAGTTGACTGATAAAGTAGTAAGTTTACCTAAAAACGGCTCGGAACATATTCTGGTGTTCCTGACGGATAAAACCAAGAAGACCCTTCTTCCCCAGGGCACCCAGGCTTCAGTGGGGGTGAGCAGCAGGGTTTAGTTAACTTGTCGGATTCTTTGTACCGCTGGGGGCTCATGGACATGGGACCCTGCTCCAGGAGAAGAGAAGCACCCACGGCTCGCCTAACCCCACCGGGGATGCGGGCACCCTGCTCCAGGAGAAGTACCCATGGCTCGCCTATCCCTGCCAGTGACACAGCCAGGGCTGGGCACCAAGGGGCCATCACTGAGCTGTGCCCCCCGCCCGATTTCAAGACAGCCAGATGCTGAGAATTAATGGAGCACAATCAACAGAACAGGGCCTACAACACAGCAAAAACGCAGTCACCGTTCGCAGCTGCATCACAGAACTGACTCTGCGACCAAGGGTTTTTTGGGTTTGTCTTTGGCATTATCATTTATTTTTAACTGATGGGAAATAAATGCTTTTGAGAACAAAAATAAACACATGGAGATTATTTTTTCAGGTGAATGGGTACACAATTTCAAAACACACGAATAAACATTGCCCAGAAAGACATTCCTGTTTCAAGTTCCAACATCTTCACCCTGTCTGGCAACTGGTCAGTGTTGTGGCATTCACACGAGACAGACCACAACACTTCTTCTGCTCGTTTGGGGTCACTGCTAATTTGGTCCACACTGTGGGCTGAGTGAGAAAACTGTAAAAATCTGGTTCAGTCACAGGAAAGTTGTAACCATGAAAAATTATCATTTAAAGTGAAAATCTCCACATTTAAAAAAATATACAATCCTACCTTGATTAATCATTATTGTGGCTCTTTCTGCTTCTAATTCGACACTCTCCACTTTCCTCAATTTACTGAGAGCCTTTATACACGTCACCGGCCAATTCAGAGACATACTCCAAAGGCTTGCTACACACTGCTTCAAACGATCTTCCTTCATCTCTTACCGTTCTCAGAACTACACAGCTCACACTGCACACAGATTGCTTCACATAAGATCACAAGGGTTTCCGAAAAAATAAACAACTGGTTCTGAGGAAAGAAAGTCAATGTCTAGGAGCAAAACCACAGGAACCAAACAGGAGATGGAAGTCATGCAATTTCTCACGGTCTCATCTGATTAGTGCCTAATCCCAGGAGGGATAATTCATGAGTTCTAATTTTTAACTACTGTTGTGCTCATCTGAGATGTATATGAAATGTATGTATAAAGCGTTCAATAAGGAAACAATACTATTCTCAAGCCTTATACATATTAAACAAAAGAAATGATAAATTTACCTGAACATGAAGCGTCTCGTGAAATGTCCAAAGGCGTGAGGCAGAGAGAGTTAACTGGGCTGTTGTAAGACTTTTCAATCATTTGGGAAGCTGGAAACAAAACATTTCATTAGCCGTAACTTCACTCCCTTAGTAGGTGACGTCAACAGAAAGCAATTCGTGCTGCACTTACATATCAGACACACATCAGCTCATCTCCTTTAGGTTCCAGGCAACACAGAATGGCAAACAAATCTCACTCGAATCCATTACAGATGATCAGAATCATAAACAATAATCTACAAAAGCTATATTATTGTTTCATTTAAAGCATGAAGTTACAGAATCATAAATTCAGAAGGGACCTTGCTTGCAGAGCCAATGGTTTTCACCGGGCGGGGGCTCATCAAAGTTGAACAGTATTTTCACTGAGTCCCACTGTCTGACAGCGATGGCTTCTCCCTCAAGGCCAGTCGCCGTAGCTCCTTCCGTAACTAGAGCAGTAGTTCTCAGTGAGGGGACACCTGTGGCAGTGTCTGGTGACATTTTCGATTTTCACAACTGTTCATACCGACCCTGTGTACAAGAAAAGGAAACCCTGCCTGGCCCCGTGCCACCCTCAAATCACTGCTGGCTTCCTGTGTTGCAGACACTGTGCCAACCCATTCCACTGAGGGTCTTCTTCTTCTATGCTGACTCGTCACCTTACCAAGAAGGATGTTCTTCTCCAGGGACTGGTGCCACCTGGAACCATTCCAGAGCGCCTGAGATGAAATCCTGGCATCCCTTCTGTTGAAGGGCACTCTGGCTGTAGTCAGTCCAGGACAGACTTGTCCGTCCAAGCAGTCCAGAGCACAGTCAGTATTCTTTGCCAACGCTGTAACTCAAAGGTGTCAATCCTTATTCTGTCTTCCTGATTCACAGTCCAGCTGTCATGTGCAACTTAAAACACTACGGCTTGGGTCAGGCCAACCTTCGTCCTTGAAGTGTCATCTTTGTATTTTTTTTGACACTTTAGCGATGTTTTTTGCAACAGATCTGCCCAACAGAATGCATTTGGTGATTTCCCAACTGCTGTTTCCATGAGCATGAGAGTGGATCTGAGTGAAATAAAATCCCTGACCACCTCCGTCCTTTCTCCATTTATCACAAGGTTGCTTCCTGGTCTGTTTGTGAGGGTCTCTGTTTTCCTGATGTTGACGTGCCGCCCACCCCGAAGTCTGGTCCCTGATCTTCCTCAGTAAGGGTTTCGAGTCCTCTTCACTTTCACTGAGGAAGGCTGTGTCGCCCGCCTGTCGCAGGGTGTTTCACGAGTCTTCCTCCTGTGTTGGTGCCCTGTTCTTCATAAAGTCCACATTCTCAGACTATTTGTTCATCATACAGATTGAAAATGCACTCGTGTGACTTAAGTAATTACAACCTTTAAAGGTAACAGACAAAATCTTAACAAAACACGAGATTCTCTGGAAAGAAAAAATCTGTCATGAAATAAGTCACTATTTGTTAGGGCTAGAAAGTAAGACATCTAGGTAAAGACAAACACTCCCTTTTCTGTATAATTTTAACATTCAGGAACTGCCATCACTTCCAGAGAGGGAGGGGTTTCCTATTGTAACTGACACCCTGCCTGGGGCACCTTCACCCTCAGGGACAGCCACCACTCACATGTTGGGGACAGGTTCTCCCTCTTGTCCCTCATCTCCTGCAGTCTCTTCTCCATGGCGCTGTGGTGTGAGCTGTTTGTTGTCACGGAGGGGCTGTATGCCAATGAACCATTTGATTCAAACACAAGAGCAGGGATGTCAGCATCTGAAAGGCAACAAGACTTCACCGTAAGCGCAACTCTGCCTTAGCACTTGGGTGACATGATTTGCTTCAAGGATATGTTTCTTATTAGTCAGAATGCCCCTCCTCACTCCCAGTAGTTTCCTGACCTTTCCACACCGGTATCTGACAGCATTAAATATTACACACCACCACCACCACCGTCAGTAACGCTGCCACTGCTACTGCTTGGGATGCTGACTGGGAAATTTACAACGTGCTAGGCACACGCGTGAGCACAGTACCTGCGTTATCTCATTTAACTCTGTACCCCAAACCAATGCACTAGTCACCAGTATCCCCATTTAAAGATGGAAAAATGAGAGAAAGAAGTAACTTGTGGTAAGAAGAATCATACAACTAATAAGGCAGAGCCTGAATGGAGTGTGGTGCCTAACTGTGGGTCCCCAGCAGAGGCTGTCACCCTAGAGTTCAGATACTAACACCGTCAACTGCTGCCCCCACTTCAACACAAAGAGACCCATAATTGAACTTGAGTGCAAGAAGAAGGGTCCGAGTTGTCCCTGCATCATGAAATTCATGATGTGGGCAGGTACAGATTTGAGCCTTTTCGTAAATCTGCACCTTATATGTGCTCAGAGAAGACTCTGGCCCCTCATCCCAACAAGAAAAAGATGAAGAGGTAAGTAGTATCTCCTCCCTGCACATGTGAGAACCAACCCAGCTGCCGCAGGCTGAGCCAGGCTCGCGGCGGCCCCACGTGGATCAGAAGCGACTGTGCACAGCCACGTGTCTGGGACACCCACTGCCAGGCTCGCGGCAGCCCCACATGGATCAGAAGTGACTGTGCACAGCCACGTGCCTGGGACACCCACTGCCAGGCTCGCGGCGGCCCCACGTGGATCGGGGCCGACGGTGCGCAGCGGTGCATCTCGGAGGCCGACGGCCAGGCCTTTTCTCTGCACGGCCCTGGGTGGCACTGAGCCTCGCCTTCAGAGAGCAGCTCAGCGCCCCGGCGCCCTGACCCCCTCGGCCGTGGAGACAGCTCTCACCCACCCCTCCGACAGGACACTGTGGAATCAACGACACCTACAAGCTCCCATCTGTAAAAGGCAATTTCCACGAAGGCCCAGATTTGGTCTAAAAAGAAACTCTTGTACCTATCACTGGGAGTATCACTCATGATGGGAAGGTGGCCAGAGTGGCCCAGAGAATAGTCAGAGAACAGTGCGACGGTAAGGAGAAGCGAGTGGAGGTGGCCAGGTCACACAGGAGCCACCAGGTCACAGAGCATGCAAACACAGGCTTTGATCCTAAGTGCTCTCTCTCCTCAGGGTGACACCGGAGAACCAAGAGGCTGGAGCAGGTGGGGCTCACCGGACCTCGTTCTGATACAACACAGAAGATGGAGAGTCAGGAACCAAGGACGGAGGGGAGGCGGCCTGCGTGATGGCACAGGCACAGGACAACGCCGGCGCACACTGAGGGGCAGAGCAGGACAGGTGACAGGTCCGGTGACCATCTCAGAGGTGGGCTCTGAAGGCCTCAACAGAGGAACCACTCACAGGAGAAAAAAACGCCCAGGACAAGTGCACACTTCTGGCTTGAGAAGCCAGGCAGATCACACCGCTAATGTGCATTTGTCAGGGAAGCCCAGAACGTCACCCAGAGGACAGAAGACTGGACTTGTCAGGCAATGGGATGACCGAGTATGACATAAACGGTAAAGGCAGTGTCACTGGAAAACCACCTCCCAGCGCTCTGCAGGCTACCTGTTCTCCAGATTTAAAAGAAAATGGAGTCATTGCATCTCAATAATTTCAACACATAGAACAAGAGAATCTGAAACACAGTGACACAGACTAAAAAAACTGGAGGAGCTGATGCTTTTTCTTCCTAGACAAGGTTACCATATGATTTTAAAAACTGCCTCTCTGCATCAGTGATATGTCAGAACAGTAAATTCAGAGCGCAGTGAGAAGGGCATAAAGTGGCGGGTGTATCAAAACCCTCAAGTGTCACAGGGCCTGACATCACGTACCACCTAACAACGGCCTGGTCGGGGTAACAAAACCAACAGACCAACTGTCGGGTTAAAATACAAACAAGAACCCAGTGAGGATTTCTTTCAACACAGCTTGTTACTAAGAGACTATCTTACTCTATGACGTCCTGACAACAGACGGTCCCATCCGTGGATGCTGTGGCCGCCAGCTCCACCCTGAGGCCACAGCACGCTCCGGCCAAGCCTCCTGGAGGCTCGTTACATTTTATTGTCTGCTTTCTGGTCGGAAACCACTACCATCTCCATCAGCTACCCCCTCCTGAGTGTTCACACATCCTGCAAACTACCCAGGACGTGTGCACAGGGATGCAAAGGATGGCAGAGATTTCTGGGCTCACCAACGGTTGCTTTCTGCCTCTGCAGCTCTTCAGTCATTCTCTCAAACTTCTTTTGCAGCCTTTTATCATTTTCTGGTGTTTTGGGGATAAAATCTTTGGGCTGCATACACTTGCGCTGTGTAAAAGAGACAAATAAATTAATAATACTGTACTGGACAGAAAAGAATTCTTTCACGTTTCTGGTGTCTTTTATATATCAATAAAAACCTCTTAAGGGGGGTCTCTCCTGCATTATACATTAACTGACAATATTTATTTCACTTTCTGCAATTTAAAAAAAAAAAAAGGACAGAATTGGAAAAGACCAAAAGACCATTATGTAATTATGTTTTCTATGGCACTTGCAGAATCCTCATAGTCTCAGTTTCAAGGAAGGCTGTTAATTTGAAAACAGAAGTAGCCTGTCTTTCCACTTCTTTCCCACTCTTACCTCACCTCCCTTTCTCCCCCAAAGCACAGTACAATAATAAAATGCAAGAGCCATTACAGTCACCAAAAAGAGAGAAAAGAGCCACTTACTTAACACTGCTTTACTGTCCCTACGTGACTCCACTGAACCCTAACCCCAACCCCCGCCACCGAGTCCGCTGGGACCCACAGCGAGCCTACAGGGCCCATGAAAACGCCCCAGCAAGTCTCCGAGGCCCGTCTGGTGGGTTCAAACTGCCGACCTCCTGGTTAGCAGCTGCAGCTCAGAACCTCGGCGCCCCAGGGTTCCCATCAGGCCAGTGAAAACAAGAAACTGTAAACTCACAGACACGGTGTAGGAAACGAGGAAGCTTCAACCACACAGCCCACAGGCTGACAGAGACTGGTAACAGCTCTAACCTGTCACCCTCAGACCAGAAGGAAGAGGGTGCCCTTCGAAATCCCACCACACGCTCACAACCTCACCCGCTCCATCTCCAGAACGAACCTAGTGCCCAGCTTGTGCAGCCATCGCCGCAAGGACAGAAACAGAACTTCCCATCAGGCTTCCCTGCCACTGCATCTGTGCTCGACCTCTCGTGTGAAGGGCCCAGAGAAGCAGAAATGTCATCACTAGGTCTCTTCTGGTTTTAGCTTAATAACAAAAATGTTACTAAACATGTCAGGCACTGGGCTTAATACACACCAGTGAGCGAAAATTCTGGCCATCACAGAACCCATATTTTAAAAAGAATGACAGAAAACAAATACGTGTATCTTCCCTGTTTATTAATCACACAGCATACGTGCCAGGAAGGTGAATTCCAGCAGGCTCAGAAGTGGCCTGAACTGTTCCGAAACGTACCACAAAGCACTGACCCCAACTTAAGGCACAAAAGGCACTAACAGTGTTGATGTGGTTACCACGGATCCAGGGTGTCTGGGGTAGTCTACTCCAGCTTGTCAACACTGTGCACTAACAGTGAGATGGATGACTTGCCCACAGCTGGCAATACAGCAACACACGCCAGACGAGACCAGGCCAAGAGTTTCACGTTCCCTAGCCTCCAGGAGCTCTGCACCCACCTCTGAGGCCCATTCATCTGTGGAAGTCCACCTGACAGCCCACACAGAAGGGTGACACCTCCGGCGGTGACACCCTTCTGGACTTTAACGCACGGCCATACTGTACCCTCTCCAGAGAAACCTGCAGATCTGCGAGCACTGTGACAGCTTTCTTTCACAGTCAAGCCCACTCTAACTGCCACCATCAGGGCAGTATATTAACCCCCTAAAACCCAAACCTGTCGTTGTTGAGTCAATCCTGACTCATACCAACCCTGCAGGACAGAGGACTGCCTCATGTATTTTCAGTGAGCGTACGGTGGATGCTGACCCTAAGGTCAGCAGACAGCAGTTAACCACTATGCCATCAGGGTTTTGCACAGGATGCTAGAAGGGGGTAAATGTTATGTTGTTAGGTGCCACTGAGTGGGTTCCGACTCACAGCAACCCTGTGAACAATGGAACGAAACACCGCCCTGGCTTGCGCCACGTCAATCCATCTCGTCAAGGGTCTTCCTCTTTCTCTCTCACTCTACCAAGCACAGTGTCCTTCTCCAAGGACTGATCCTTCCAGACAACATGTCCAAAGTATGTCAGATGCAGTCTTGCTGTCTTTGCTTCCAAGGAGCACTCTGGCTGTACTTCTCCCAGAGCACAGCTGTTGGTTCTTTGGGCGGTCCATGGTACCTTCAACATTCTTCTCCAACACCACAATTCGAAGGCATCTTCTTCTGTCGTCTTTGTTCATGGTCCAGCTTTTGCATGCTTGTGATGCGACTGCAATACCATGGCTTGGGTCAGGCGCATTTTGGTCTTCCAGTTGACAGCCTTACTTCTGAATACTTTAAAGAAGTCCTTTGCAGCCGGTTTTCCCAGTGCAATGCGTCTTTGGATTTCTTGACTGCTGTTTCCATGGGTGTTGATGGTGGACCCAGGTAAAATGAAATCCCTGACAATGTCAATCCTTTCTCCATTGATGACGATGCTGCGCACTGGTCCAGTTATGAGGGTTTTTGTTTTCCTGGTGTTGGGATGCAATCCCTACTGAAGGCTGTGGTCCTTGATCTTCATCAGTTAAGTGTCTCAAATCTTCTTCATTACCAGTAAGGATGGTGGTGTTGTCTGTGTAATGCAGGCTGTGAATGAGTTGTCCTCCAGTCCTGATGCCTCATTCTTCTTCATATAATCCAGCTTCTCAGATTATTTGCTTGGTATACAGATTGAAAAGAAGGGGGTAAACACTACACACTGAAGAGAAAAAGCAGGTCCGGAGATGAGGGTAACCGGCCTCAGTAAGGGGGCCCTGCCATTCGAAACGAGTAATCAGGGCGGGTCTCACTGAGAAAATACCATCTAAACAATGCCACAGAGAATTACAAAAGTAGCCAAACAGGAGGGTCTGGGGGAAGAAAAGCATTTCAGAGAGAAGCGATGATGTCATGGTCCTAAAGCACAAGCGAGCACGCTGGGACGGGCGGACGCAGGGCGGGTGAGAGAGGTGGGCAGGGAGCCTCTTCGGACAACCCGCCACAACAGGGCCTGGGGTAATACACAGCCACTGCCATTTAGAAAAGGAGAGAAACAGCAGGGTTTTCAGACATGAGTCAAAACTTAACAGATAAGTATGTAAGAAGCTATTTACATTTCAGACTAGGAAACACCATAAAGATAAACACTGTCCGGCACTGGTGGGAGTGTGCGAGACAGGCAGCCTTGCATGCTGCCGATGGGACTGTTAGACCTGGTCACTTCACCTGCAGACACCTATCCTGGAAAAGGAGCTCACATCATCTCACCTGTAGACACTCATCCCAGAAAAGCAGCTCACACCAAGGTCCAACAGTTAAGTCCATGAACTGAGCTGTTCTCAGTGCTACACACCTGCTTGCTGAGTGTCACTACGGTCACCTTCACAGCACTCCTCCTGGGAAGCTGTGCACTGACGCCACGGCCTAGTCCACGCTTCACAGCAATTTTGGAACTCTCTCTGGAATGGCCATTGTGCATGGCAGCACGGTGGCAAGTTCACAAACTTAATGGTATAGTTGTCTGTGACAGAATTTATAGCCAGTAAAGAAATAACCATTGGAATATCCTCCCTGCTCAGCTGAACGGCCCCCAAAGACTTTTTTCTTTACCCAGAGATAAAGGAAACACTGAAAGGAAGACATTTTGATGACATTCGGGACCTCAATGGTACTACGACGACAGCTCTGATGGCCACTCCAGCCACAGTTTCAAAACTGCTATGCAGGGTGGACTAGGCGCTGGCACTGGGACACAGCTTCCCAAGAGGAGCCCAAGGAAGGCAACTGTAGGGGCAGTCAACAACGAGGAATGCAGTGCCTCTTCTAGGGTGAGTTCGCAAACTTCACTGGCAGTCCGCGCACAGGCCAGAATCTACGTCACACAGACAGCGACTGGATCAGTCAGCCACAGCTATGTGACAAGGCTCGATAAAAACCCTGTCACACAGGCTCCTACGTAACACAGGCTCAGGCAGACCACCCTACTGACAATGTCTGCGCATCGTCACCCATCCACATGCTGGGAGGTGCCTTGTCTCTGAGGACAGGTTCTGCCTTCAGGACCCTCCCAGAGCACGCCCTGGGCTCTCGCCCCTTGGCTGGTTCTGATTTGCACCCCTGTGCTGGAACGAAACTCTGGGTGTGAGCACAGTGCTTCCCGCAGTTCTGTGAATCGCTGCAGCAAGTCACCAAATCTGAGGGACACTGCACCTCCAGCCAGCTGGTCAGCGTGCAGGCTGGCCTGGGCTTCCTGAGCTCTTGCTGGGGTCCGACCTGAGAGAAGACCGCTCTTCATGTGGGAGCTCTGGCTCAACTCTGGGTAACTGGTTCACAGGTCAATGTCCCTTCACCAGCCACGCTCCCTTCCATTTCCCTACAGACACGTTAAAGCCTTCAGAGGATAAAATCAGTTCTGTAGTTCATTGAAAAATGCTATTTGAAAAGAACAATACAAAACCGGTTAACACCAAAAAACCACATGTAAGACAACTGCTGAATACATTTCTTTAAGTTTTATTTTCTAAGAATTAAAAAAAAGAAAGAATAAAACTCGTAAGTGTCACAGTCGCTAATGACACCACAAACTTACCTTTCTTCTAATTAGGCTTGGCAGCTGTTCACTAGGGTTAGCTGCAGGGAACGATGACTCATCGATGTGTGCCCCAGCTGTCCTGCACCTGCGCAAGTACAGTACCTGAGTGAGTATCTGTTTGTTACAGCCACACAGTAACTAATCTGCTTGTGACAGCACCGAACACACATCACAGGCCATGCAAACAGACATTTCTATTTAAATTAGTATATCTATCACCAAATATGAGACTTTCCAAAATCTGTAACTGAGAAGTCAGAGGCAGGTAACCCAAAAAACGCACACCCGCTGCCATCAGTTTGATCCCTGCTCACAGTGACCATCGAGGACCGAGCAGAAGCACCGCGCGGGGTCTCCATGGCGTGCTTGTGGGCTCCAACCCCAGCCTGGGTCAGCTGCCAGGCCTTACCCACTGCGCCCCCAGGGCAGCGCACTCTCGTAACAAAACTCTAAAATCGGTTCATGGCACTCAAAGAGGCACATGTGACTCAAGGAGTCACTGAAAAGTAAACAGGCCGCAAAACGGATCATTTAGACCTAGCACGGTTCTCAAGAAGTTGAGGTTAAGAGCATATCTTTCTTCAGAACGGAGCCGTCTTCTTGAGCCTATTTCTTGTCAAGACACTGTCATCACCCCGCAGAACGAGGTCTGAAACCTGAGGCTGCTGGCAGCTGTGTCCCCTCCTGCCATAACCACTGTGTCAACACATCTGTCACTTCTGCTGCCATGACGCCCTGATGCCACTTGGCACAGAGGCCAGCGCAGTCGGCTGTCAACAGAAAGGTCGCCGTTTGAAGGCACCAGCCACTCCGTGGGAGAGGGACACCGCAGGCCACTTCCCGAGAGAAGAATGTCGTGCTTGGGGCAGCAGAGGGTCAGCCAAAAAGAGGAAGACCCTCGATCAAGCGGGACTGACACAGTAGCTGCAAACAAGGGGCGCAAACCTAACGACGTTTGTCAGGCTGGTGCAGGATCGGGGGCCATTCTGTTCCGGGGTGCACAGGGTCACTGCGGGTCGGAGCCAACCCAACAGCACCTAACAGCCGCAGTAACTTCAGACTGGTTGTCTCAAGCAGGTTACCGCAAACAGGAAGCACTCCCCCACCCAGGGCCGTGAAAGCTGGTGAGCGGCCATCTAGGGTACACACGTAGGCCACCCCCGTCTGCAGCAAAGGAGCATATAGAAAATCAAAGACAACGGGACAGCTGAGTCCAAACCAGGGACAGAAGACAAGCGCCACGGTCTTCACCAGACGGAGCTCGGCACAACTGGACGACACGTGGCTTCCCCCACCAGCTGCCCTCAGATCACGACCGAGGGTCCTGGACAGAGCAGGAGAGAAACGAAGAGCACAGTGCCACTCAAAAACCCGACCTACTGGAGACACTCTGAGAGTGTGGCCCCCCACGCCCTTCCAACTCAGCGCTGAAGTCACTCCTGGAGCTCACCCTTCAGCCAAAGACCATCAGACAAGTCTACAGCCCACGACATAGTGAGCTCAAGCCGGCATGCCAGGCTGCACGGGCACACGAGCCCCAGAGCCAAGACAGGAAGGCAGGCAGAGGCAAGAAGACTGGACAAAAGGGCACGGAGAACCTGAGGTCAACACGGGCAGTGCTGGCATGCTGTGGGACGGCAGCCACGGTCACAAAACAAGGTACCGGTCGTCTGATCAGGAACTCATTTGCTCTGTAACCTTTCACCTCGAGAACATACGGAACTTTTTAAACGTGACTCCGGCTCAGCTCCTGCCCGTTTCCTCCGGAGAACTCGCTGGAACTCAAAAATTTTTCATTTGTTTTCTTCACTAAAAAGAACAAGCCTATCTAGTTACCAGTGAAAATTCAATGCCAGGCAGAAAGCAGAATCCAAAAAAAGTTTATGAATCAATCAACCGTATTAAAAATAGAAAAAGTTTTGACTACCTTATCTCACATCACCTACAAAAATAATTCAATACAGATCGTAAGAGAAAGAAACTCATGATTTGGGGGCAGGCAAATGGACTTAAGCTGGGAACAGAAGCACAAAGGGAAAAACATATGATAAACGGAACTTTACCAACATTAACAACTTGTGTATTTTGAAAGACACAATTAGGAAAACAGGGAAATAAGCTACAGACTGGGAGAAAGTAGGTACAGTGTATGTGTCTGACAGACAACGTGTGTATCTGACAGACATGTGTACCTGACAATGTGTGTTCCTGGCAGGTGATGTGTGTACCTGATAGATGACATGTGCAGCGGACAGAAATACTAGTATCCAAAACAAAAAGAGTCTACAACTAGATAGTTTTCTGAACATTTCACTGTTACTTAGGTGAAAGTTCACAGAGCAAAGCAGTTCCCATTCAACAATTTACACCCAGCTTGTTTGTTGACATTGGTTGTGAACCCCTGAACATGCCAGCACTCCCCACGCTACCCCCTGGCTCCCCCACATCCCTTTCCCCAGCTCTCCTGCTCCGCCACCCATCTGAACTCTGAGCTGGGGCGAATGCTGCCTTCAGGGCTCACAGAGCTGACAGCCCTGGCATGCGTCCCGCTCTCGTGTCACCGCTCACTTTAGGGGCCTGTCTACTGCACAGCTACAGCGGTTTCAGTTCCAAGTTGGGACGGTATGGAGGTGCACCGTCAGCTTTGGATGTTCTGCCAGTCTCTAGCAGACAAGTAAGTCTGGTCTCACTTACGTATTGGAATTCTGTCCTCCACTTCTCTCCCACCCTGTCCACGGCCTGCCACTGTGGTCCTGGTCAGGGCAGTTCCCACGAGTGGCCGGGCACCAGCTGGTTCTTCTGGTCTCAGGCTAGGGAGGCTATGGTTCACGTGGTCTGCTAGTCCTCTGGGGTAAAGGTTTCCTTGAGTCCTTGGTTTTCTTTACTCTTCCTTGTTCTGGACAGGAAGGGACCAACTGTATCTTAGATGGCCACTGACAAACATTTAGGACACCCTGCCCCCCTCAAAACTCTCCAGTGGAACGTACAGCACTGTATGTGTGCATTACAGACATGACCACTGGGCTTGGCCAAGGTGTCTCCTGAAGCACAGCCCCTAGCCCTCAGTACAGCTCAATATTAGAAGACAGAAACGTGGTTTTTATGTGTATGAAAGCTTTATACCAAAACTAACATACAAATAGTCGGCCAGCACATTATTTGGTGCCCAACATCCCTAGTCATCAGGAAATGCACATGAAAGCCAGAGGAGACCCTCACATTTATGGTCAATTTTCAGCAGGGTACCAAGAGCATTCTGGGAGGAAAGCACACGCTCTTCAACAAATGGTGCTGGACAATGGGAAAGTCAGTGTAGAGGCGGCTAATGGACTCCTACCACACACCATGCACAGAGAGCGGCTCTAAGTAAATCAAAGATCTAAACACAAGAAGCTTAAACTATAAAATTCTTAGAAGAAAACAAAGGAACACATGTTTCACAAGCTTGTGAGATGACTGAAAACACTGAGGCTTGGGTCAGGCAAACCTTAGTCCTTAAAGAGACAGCTTTGCTTTCTAACACTTCAAAGAGGTCTTTTGCAGCAGACTGGCTCACTGCAGTGTAATGTAACACAATCCTATAATGATACGATGATCACGTAACATAACACCAATCACACAAGGACGTGTAAAGGAGACCTTACACTTAGGCATTAGATGCCTGGTAAATTTACCTGTTAGTTAAATGCTATTATTTTCTCCTAATTTACAACTAAATAACCAAGGCTCAGAGGAGATTAGCTGCTAAAGTTTATGAAACTAGTTAAGTGTCCTTTACTAGCTAACAGCTTTTGAAAAGTCTGCATTCAGTACAGCACCCTGTGTGCCTGACCCAAGGGCTGCAGTGACACAGGAGACGCCCTGTGCCTGTGAGAATCAGCTTCTCAACAGTTCGTCTGTCAAGGGACAATGTGTGCAAGGCACACGCCTGAAACCCAGTTCGCCTGAGCTTAACCATTAGTTTTCACAACGAAGAGACAAGGAGCACCTAACAATGACGCGCCTTCCATGTGCAAACTGCTCGTGTTTCAGCGCACTCAGTGAGATCTCTGGTCACCCCACATGACCACCCACATTTAGCAGGCATTGAAGCAAAACCTACCGAAAAAGCAGATAAAACTCAGCAACTGGATCTCTGCAGTTCTCCCAAAACGTGAAATACTAACATTACCTCTCCATCTAGTGGTCAGGAGAAGAAACATTTCCAGACACACCCCTAAAATCAGACCCGATTGACTTTCTGGCTTAGTTTTCTGACTGCCGCTGTTTCACAGCCACTGGAAGCCAAAGCAGCTTGTGTCTACCGTCCCCGTGGGAAGTCCTGCGTGGGTCCTGGTGCCTGATGAACTCATCCTTCCTTGAGAGCTAACTGCCTACACAACTCCCCCTGCAAACCTACAAGGGACCCCGAGTCCCGCTCCAGTCGCAGGAAAGCCGAGTTTCCCACCCCCTCTGCTCTGTCTGGCCCAGGCCCACTGCTCTTACCCTGCTCTGATGCCTGACTGCCTTACGCCCCCATCTTAATTCCTAAACCCAGTCACTGAGTCAACTCAGCAGAAATTAATTCATCTTCTGGGCAGAAGAGACTAGGTCAGGTACCAAGGAAGATAAAAACGAAAGGCTGTCTTTCTGAAAGCCTGAGCCTCCACATACACAATGACAACAGCAGTCGGTCCCACGGCTTCCTGTGACCTGACAAGGAACACAGGTGCTCAGATGCCACTGCTCCACGAGCAGAGCAGGCGGGGGTCGGTCAGCGTCGGGGGCTCGAGGGGGGGCTGCAGCTGTGCTCCAGGCCCTCGCCAACTCTCAGGACAGGTTTATGTTTCATATGAAGAAACCAAGGCTTGGCAGCTTAGGAGCGTGTCCCAGGCCGCACAGCGACAACCCACAGCTCAGCTCTGTGCCCCGGGGTGCCTGCCCGCAGAGCCTGCACCACCTCAGCAGGGCCTGCTCCTTCCCTGCAGGTGTGACTGAGGCAGTGCCTGAAGCCAACCCTGACGGCATGAACAAGTTTAGTAAGTGCGTGAGAAGGCAAGGCATTCGAGGGAAAAAGGACTGCACCAGACACGCAGAGAAACGAGCCTGCTGCTGCTGAGCATCACCCCCGGCCTCCCCACGCCGCCCTCCTGACCCGACGCACTCTCGTCTTTTCGCCTGCCTGGCAGAACCAGGGCCCAGACGGCCTCGCCAATTCCCTGTCCTTCCCCAGGAGCATCGAGTCACGTTCAGCCACACTCAGCGATCTTCAGACTGGGGTGTGCTTACCACTGGGGCACCTGAAACTCTCTGAGGGGTGAGCAGACAGTGGAGTCTGAAGGTAATACACGTCCTGATGACTGATGTCTACTTAACTGGTCTGAGAACCACCCAGCAGGTTCATGAGGGTCCTCAGGTCCCCTGACTTCCCGCTGTAGCCACAAGGACCTCTCTCAATGTCCCTGAAACATGCGAAGTCAAGGTCTCCAGCTGGGCCCTGGTACTGGCTTGAAAAGGCACACTCAAATCAATCCTGAACTTAACCATGGCACACTGACCAGGGTACAAAATCCCGTGGGGCAATTTATGAAACCTCATTACAACAGCTCTGCCCTATCAGGAGCCTTGGTGGCACCATGACTAAGAGGCCCAGCTGCTAACCAAAAGGTCGGCAGTTCAAATCCACCCGCCACTCCCTGAGAGCCCTACAAAGCAGTTCTAGTCTGTCCTATAGGGTCTCTGAGTTGCAGTCAACTCAAGGGCAACTGCTTGGAATTGCCGCAAATGCTTCTGTCCAGGAAGAAACTAGACTTAAGCCCAGAGTACTACGGCCAGCACTGAAAAGCAGCTATCAAGCAGAGGTGACGAGAAATGACTGCCTCTTCCGTCGCCCAGCTCCTGCCGCAGGTGGCACAGCTCTTCAGAGAGAGATCCCTGAGCAAACCAGGCAGGGAAACACTTCTGTTGCGGCAACGACACTTTGTTCTACATTTTTACACAGTACAAGATTTTGGCTTTCGCAATGCCTACCATAGGACATGTGATCGGCTGGCAGGAAATGTACCTTCGGTGAGTGGAAGCCATTCAAATCTTGTCACTCAAACTCAGCCCCAGCCTGTCACTATCCACCTTAGTCACGCAGTGCTGCTGTAACAGAAACACCGTGAGTGGATGGCCGTAACAAAGTGCCTTTTCTCACAGCTTGGGGATCTCCAAGTCCAACTTTGAGGCAGTGGCTCTAGGGGGAAGCTTTCTCTCTCTGGAGGAAGGTCCCTGTCTCTTTGGCTTCCGTTTCCTGGTTCCTTGGAGATCTCCACATGTCTTGGCATCTACGGTACCCCATCTCTGCTCTGCCTGCTGGCTTAGCCTCTTTTAAACCTAAAAAGTGACTGACTCAAGATACTCCCTACAGTAACCCCACACCATTAACCTAACCAAGACAACACATTCCCAAATGCATTATAACACAGGCAGAGAGGTGACTGTTTACCCCACATACTTGGACGGGGGGGACATAATTCAATCCATGACACATACATCAGAAGCCCCCTCTCATTCAGCACCTTCACTCACCACTTCAGAATCTCTTGTGTTCATTATCTGGGCAGGGGTAAGATAATGCAACCTTCCATGGGTAAGGACACCTTTCAAATATAAGACAGAGCAAAAGAATGCAGAAGACCTTCACGAAGTCATAACTGAGGGGAAAACAGGTTCACAGCTGCGGCACAGAGCAAGACACACAGTCAGGGATCACACTTGGGGTAGTGAAGGGCAGGGACAATCTATAGGTTGGAAACAACTAACAAAAACTAAATTTTAGAGAAAGTCTCAAACTTTTTAATCTTGAAGCCCTTTTACATGCTTAAAAAATACTCAGGACCTCAGAAAACTTTTCTATGTCTGAGTTATATTTATCAGTATTTACTGGAGCAGAAATTAAAGCTGAGAAGTTTTAAAGTATGCATCCACTGCCAAGGCCAAGTGCCTAGTCTACTTAAAAACAGCAGCAACAAGCTCACTACATGTTAACATAAAAACAGCAATTTATGAAACAGAACCACACCTTCCAACAAAAAGAGTAAGAACAATGGCACGGCTACGTATTCTGCCCAACAAGGAAACTCTACTTCTGATACCATTCAGGGAATGATTTACAAATACCAGGCTTGTCTTTCATGGAGACAGGTTTTAGTGTTCTGAATCAGCAAAACTATGTTGTTTCAGACTGACAACAAGTTTAGCAAACATCTGTCCTTTTAACACACAGCTGTTCGGCAGTGGAGCAGCCCTAACAACGTCCCGAAGTTTGGAAAGGCCGTACGGAGTCCCGCACCACCGGCTCCCACCCTGCCTCCGACTACGGATCCTGGGTCCTACAGCCGGTCAGACGGAGGCAAAGCAAGTGACGTCCGCAGGAAGTGTGTGCCTGCAGGGTTGCGGCAGTGTGTGTTACGGCCCAAGGACAGCGTGTGTACATGTATTCCTGTGGCGGGGGGTCACGGCAGTGGGTACTGGGGCCTGAGGACAGTGTGTGTGTGTGTGTGTGCGTGTGTGTGTATGGGGATCACGGCAGTGGGTACTGGGGCCCGAGGACAGTGTGTGTGTGTGCATGTGTGTATGGGGGTCACGGCAGTGGGTACTGGGGACTGAGGACAGTGTGTGTGTGTGCGCGTGTGTGCGCGTGTGTGTGCGCATGTGTGTGTGTATGGAGGTCACAGCAGTGGGTACTGGGGCCTGAGGACAGTGTGTGTGTGTGTGCGCGTGTGTGTGTGTGGGTCACGGCAGTGGGTACTGGGGCCTGAGGACAGTGTGTGTGTGTGCGTGTGTGTATAGGGGTCACGGCAGTGGGTAATGGGGCCTGAGGACAGTGTGTGTGTGTGCGCGTGTGTGTATGGGGGTCACGGCAGTGGGTACTGGGGCCTGAGGACAGTGTGTGTGTGTACGCATGTGTGTATGGGGGTCACGGCAGTGTGTACTGGGGACTGAGGACAGTGTGTGTGTGTGCGTGTGTGTATGGGGGTCACGGCAGTGGGTACTGGGGCCTGAGGACAGTGTGTGTGTGTGTGCGTGTGTGTGTGTGTGCGTGTGTGTATGGGGGTCACGGCAGTGGGTAATGGGGCCTGAGGACAGTGTGTGTGTGTGCGCATGTGTGTATGGGGGGTCACGGCAGTGGGTACTGGGGCCTGAGGACAGTGTGTGTGTGTGCGTGCGTGTGTGTGTGTGTGTATGGGGATCATGGCAGTGGGTACTGGGGCCTGAGGACAGTGTGTGTGTCTGTGTCTGTGTCTGTATGTGTGTGTCTGTGTCTGTGTCTGTATGTGTGTGTCTGTGTCTGTGTCTTTGTATGGGGGTCATGGCAGTGGGTACTGGGGCCTGAGAGGGAAAGACAGGGAACATATGTGTGTGTACAGGCGCACATACGTGTGTGTGTGCGCTGGGGGAGGCTGTAGCAGGTGGCGTGGGGTCCTGAGTATGTACGTGTGTGCACATGTGTGCATGCACTTTGGGGTTGTCGCAGGGATGGCTGGGGCCCGAGGACAGTGTGGACAGCTCAGGTGCTGAAACCCTGCATGCTGGAGGGTGGCATGGATGCAGCAGAACGGTCCTGTGGGGGGCGTCAGGGACCAAGTCGGGTAGAGGGAATCCCAGCAAGGGGCTAGAAGGGGGCCAGGGCATCCAGGCCACACAGTGTCAGAGCCGTGAGGACGAGTGGGCACATACAAGGAGGAGGCCCAGGATCAGTGGTCAGGGCTGGAGCAGGGAGACGACGGTGTCCATCTGGGGACAGCCGGAGTGGTGAGGAGTGCACCTTCGTGGACGGAGGGGCAGACTAGCACCGGGCGTCGGGGCACAAGCAGGCAAGGAGCACACCGCGCAGAGGGAAGGGAGCATAGCGTGGGGAGCAGAGACAGGGTGACAGCGGGTGAGATCTGTGCAGGGACGGGCGTGACAATGAAGAGGAGAGCCTGGCTGTGTGCTTACCTGACCGAGACAGAGCAGGAAGACGCCCACCTGACTGAGACAGAGCGTGAAGAACTGTCTTGATGATCTACTTCTGAAAATGAGCCAATGAAACACTCTTGGTATAACAACAAAGTATTACCAGACACGGTACCGGAAGACAGGCCCACTCAGAGCACGCACAGGGCGGGGCTGCCTCCTGGAGTCAGCCTCGACGACGTGAGCACCACACAACACGAGAGGGAACTGCTGCAACGTCCGCTCAGACACACCAGCAACTGTGACATGGCACAGGACTGCCACGGCTCGTCAGGTGTAAGGTCCCAGGGCGTCCCAGCCGATGCGACAGACAACACCTAACAACAAGAGAGCAGACGGTGACCAAGTCACTCTTCTCACGCCTGGGAGGGAGTGACAAAGCGGAGAGCGGCCAGAGCAGGATAAAACCGACAGTTTTGGACAGGAATCGAGAAATCAGTGCACACTCACAGTTTTATCATATGCGGAGTCTATGCCAACTCAGCAACCCTACAGGACAGAGCAGAACTGTCCCGTAGAGTTTCCAGAGAGCTCCTGCTGGATCCGAACTGCGGACCTGTTGGGAGCTGATGCAGCACTTAAACACTGCACCACCAGGGTCTGCGTACGTGAATACATCACACGTGTATCATCAACTCTGTCCACAGAGAGGGTGTGGGAGGAGAAACACCCCACGTGAGCAGACCCAGCGCATGAGTGTGCTTTCTAAACATCATCTTAAGTAGAGGGAAGCACGGCTCCTTGAAAGGTGGCGGAATCGAGTCCCGGGGCAGAGAAAGCACAAGAGGGCCCTGAAGAACTCATGCCCAAGAGAAAAGGAGGTTAAAGAATGACGGGAGTGAAGGAACCAACGCTGACATCAGCCTGAACAGACTGTCATCGCGGAGAGCACCACTGGAGAGTGAGAGGCACAAGGAGAGCAGTCGGTGACACCCTCCTGAAGCAGGCAGCCCTTGTTGTCCAGCACTTTCAAGGCCATGTCACACCCCAGCAACCCACGTGACAGAGTGAAATGGACCCACAGGGTTCTCCTGGCTTCATTATTAGGGAACCCATCATCAGGTCTTTCTCCCACAGAGTCCCTGGGTGGCTACGGACTGCCAAACTCTGTGTCAGCATACAAAAAAGCAGGGAGCCATGAATCAATCAATTAAATCAAGACAGTCACATAATTTGAAAGCACGTCCCCTCAAAACATACATTCATCACAAAGGAGGAAACACTAACTTTACAGGGACAAGCCTGGCAGAGACCATCACAATCCTGAGCTCAAAGTGAACGTCACCAGCACCGCAGCACACTGAGACAGTGAACCACCCCAGAGGGTACAGTGCAAGTACATGCAATGGTCTGTCACTGAGATGGCGAACCACTCGAGAGGACACAGCACACATACACGAAACATGTTGTCACTGAGACTGGGAACCATCCAAGAGGATACAACATAAATATATGAGACATGTTGTCACTGAGACCGTGAGCCACCTGAGGACACAGCAGGAACACGTGAAGTGTTTTGGCTCTGAGAATGCAAACCACCTGAGGTTACAGCATAAAGAACACAACAGGTTTTGTTACACAGAAATCCCCACAACACTAATTTGACAAAGAACCCCGACATCATCACTTCCACATGACTCCTACAGAAGATGTGTAACCTGCACAACTTCATGAAGAAACAACAGACCAGTCCTAACTGAAGAGCACTCCACATTATAACTAATTCATATAATCTTCAGAAGTATCAACATCATGAAAGGAAAGAAAGGCTTCCAGACTAAGGAGATGTGACAACCGCCTGCAGTGAGCTTCAAAGGCGACCGTTTGCTATGAACACACTTCTGGGTCAATCCGAGCGGGAGACGGTGGGAGGTCTCCACGTTAGCTCCCTAACCCTGACGGCTACCCTGCACTTACGTGTGCCAGTTTTCTGTTTTGTAGAACATACTCAGTGCAGGCGGTGAGGAGACATCCAGCCAGCAGCACACTCCCAAATGGTTAAGCATGAAAACCCCTGTGAAATGCATTTCCAGCTTTTCTGTTTGGGTGTGATTATTTAAAGAAACAGAATTTATGGTCAACTGTCCTCAGCAGCCCTGTGATGAGTGGTTAAGAGTTTGGCTGTCAGCCAACAGGTCCCAGCAGGTCAGGTCTCGTCCTATAGGGTTGTTATGAGTGGCCGTCAATTCAAGAGCAACGCATCTGGTGCTCTGGTTTTGGTGCCCTCAGCAGGGGGCTCTGGTGCACAGAGCAGACGCTGGCCAGTGGGTGCACAATTCCAATCTGCCAGCTGTCCCTGGACACCCTCTGGGCCAGTCCTACTTTGTCCTGCAGGGTCTCTGTGAGTCAGAACCAACTCGACAGCAATAGGCTTGATTTTCTGTCCTCACAGAACCTGGAGCCAACACGACCTTTTCTCCTACCTTTATCTCTCCTCCATTATAACATCAAAGATCAACTGCTGAAGAACATGTCAGAATTTTATCAGTTATACAGCTGCCTGCTATTTTTTAAAAATAATGCCAGAAATGACCCTACAAAATGTGATCTGGTGACCCTGTGTGTTTGTACATCTATTTGTACATGTCCACCCCAAAACAAAAAAAATGCTAAAGCCACAGTCGTGGAGTTGATTCCAACTCAGACACACACTCAGCCCTGAGCAGGAGCAACGACTCAGGATCAGCAGCCGGCACCACCAGAAGTGACAGGTACGTGCCATTTATCAGCGGGCAATGACCTCCACGCTCTGACAGAAAAAACCTGAAGTCCCTAAAACTCAGGAAACCCAAGTGTACACAGCACAGTTCTTCACCACACATGAGGACAGGTGATAAGCTCATCACACAAACTTACAGGAAGCAGATGCTCTTTATACTTATAAAAGGGACAGAAATTAGTCCTCTTTCCAGAAGGATGAAACCCTGGTGGCGCAGAGGTGAAGTGCTCCGTCCGCTAGCCAAAGGTCAGCAGCCCAAACCTGCAGGGTGCTCCCTGGAAGCTTTGTGGGGCAGCTAGCTCTACCCTGTTCTGTGGGGTCACAGTGAGTTGGAATCGACCTGGCAGCCCTAGGGCTTAGGCTTCCTGAAGGCAATGTGACAGTACAATGGGATGTCCTGTGAGCCTCCCGGTCCCCTTTCTGGTCATTGAAACCTACAGAAACAAAACCCAAACCCAACTCACTGCCACTGAGTGAACACCAACTCATAATCACCTTACAGAGTAGGACTGCCCCACTGAGTTTCCCAGGAGCGCCTGGAGTACTTGAACAGCTGACCTTTGGGAGAGCAGAGGAAGCACTTAGCCACCAGACTACCAGGGTTTCCATGCAGACATCTTACAAAAATGCACAGTGCACTGAGGCTCCCCACAGAACCATTTCTGAAGGCAAAAAAAAAAAAAAAGAAAACCATGTCTATACACATTAAGAGTAGACTGCTTACATGAATTATTGGGCATCTGCTACAAAGGATTAAATACATATACAAAAACCCACTGCTGCTGAGTCCACTGAAAGTCACAGTGACCTACTGGACATAGGAGAACTGTCCACAGAGTTTCTAAGGACTGCGTGGTGGATTCAAACCACCAACCTTTGGGTTAGCAGCTGTAGCTCTTAACCACTGTGTCACTAGGGTTCTAAACACACACACACACACACACACACACCCCAGGTGGCACGAAGAGCTGAGAACTAGGTGGGCGGTTTGAATCCACCCAGTGGTGCCTAAGGAGAAAGGCCTGGTGCTTTCCTTCTACAAAGTCACAGATTGTCACTGAAGATGCCAAGGGGGCACACGGGGCCACTGTGGGACACACAGGGCCACCCCGCGTCACAGTCCCTGATGCTGAGACACACAGGGTCACCCCGCGTCACAGTCCCTGAAAACTCCATGGAGCATAGCTCTGCCCCCCAAAGCACGTGGGGTCACCCTGAGCTGGCATAAATGTGATGGCAACTGCTGTGTGCGTGTGCATGTGCATGTGTTTAAAAGCAATAATGGGATCTATCTCTTCACAGACATGGAAAAATTTCTTCCAATATGTTGTTAACTAAAGGCACATGTATGATTTCCATTAACAAAAAGTCCACCTACTCATTGGCATGGAGACACACATGTGCGCTTTTCACACGCTTCGTGAGTCTGAAAGCATACACTCAACACCCCTGTGAGCTGCGTTCCCTCCACTGAAAGGGGGACAAGGACACAAGATGTGGTCTGGGTGAAGATTTCTCAGGTTCTCAGCAGCGACGGGTTTGGTTTCATTCAGGACAGCAAAAATATCTAATAATTACTAATTGATTATATTGTAAGCATATAGGACCATCACATTAACAGTAATAAAAGCCAAGTGCCGTTGAGTCGGATCTGACTCATGGGGACCCTAGGGGCCAGGGTAGAACTGACCCCCAGAGTATTCAAGGGGTGCCTGGTGGACTTGAGCTGCCAACCTGGTGGTGAGCAGTGGTAGCACTTAACCCACTACACCACCAGGGTTTCCCATCACATTAACAGTAATCAACAATAAAGATAAAAATTTATATTACAAATGCCAGGGAAGATTAGTTCCAGCTTCTAGTCCAAAACATACAATGCGTGAAAGTAATCACTCCCACCCTAGCAACAAGCAGCAGTCTGAACAGACCTATAACCAACAAGCCTTCTGAGACCCACCAGAGAACTGAAGTCACAGGGAACACCTAACGAAGTAAAATAAAATGCCTGTTGCCACCCAGTGGCTTCCGACGCTCTGGCTCAGGGGCGGCCCACGTGTTACAGCCTTCAGGTTGGAGGGGCGGACGGATCTGAAGAAGCCAGGTCACAGACGGAAGCACTGCCTTCAGCGGCACTTGAGCTGTGACAGACAGGTGGCTGAGGCTCAGTGGGATTAATTTCAGAGTCAAACAGAGTGTGTGGGGCGGGTATGATGGTTTTAGGAGATCTCCCACACTTCCCTGAGTTTTACCCCCAAGAACGCCACCAGGCTCTCATGAAGAAGACGGAAGAACTAAGTCTTAAAGGGGGACTGAAAATGTTACCACTCAGAACTCTATGGCCTCCTCCCTAAAGACCCGCCTTCCACAGAAAGGATTTTCCCAGGGCCAAATCCCGGTGACACAGCGGTCAGGTGTTAGCTACAGCCTCTAACCAAAAGGGTCAGCAGTTCAGATTGTGGCTGAGTTGGAACCAACTCGACAGCAATGGGTTTAACGGGCTTTACCCTGGCGGTGTAGTGGTTATGAGCTACAAATGCTAACCAAAAGGCTGGTAGTTCGAATCCATCAGGCGCTCCTTACAAACTCTATGGGGCAGTTCTACTCTGTCCTAAAGGGTTGCTATGAGTCTGAATGGAATCAACAGCAACGGGTTTGGACTTTTTGGTTTCATCAGCCTGCAGGAAGGAAAATACCCAGCTCCAGGCCCCTCTACTTGTCCTGTCCCAGCTGGGGGGCTTTCCAGAAGCAGAGCAGATGTAACTTTCACAGAGGGTAAAATTACACTCACCAGTACGAGAGAAGCTCAAAGTGAAAGAGCTGAAACTAGCATCTGGGCTCTGCTGGGACTTAAATGTAGCCCCCAGGACCACTCAGGTGAGACCTGCCCTGGGCCTGACAACTTACAGTCAGGCTGCTGCCGACCCCAACTCCAGGGTGCCCTGGAGTCAGCACCCCTGGTGTCTTATCTTGTAGAGGTGCTGTTTAATAATCTGTTCCACCACCAACAGCTCCCCCTCTAAGGACTCATCTCTGCAGCTCCCCCTCTAAGGACTCATCTCTGCTGATCGTAAATCCTGGGGACTCGGCACCACACCAAGTCCCCCGCATGACATCTATGGACTTAAAACATTGGATTTAAAAAGCATGAGATGAAAAGAAAACATGATAGAACTTCAAGGAAAAACAAATTCAGTACGAGAGACTTCAGCACCTCTCTGTTAAGGACTGGATGACTTTCCCAAGAGTTCTGCAGAAGTCCTTACCCCATGCCTGTAAACTTGGCCTTACATGAAAAGTTTCGGTTTTTTACCATGTTAAGCAGCCCATACCAAAGAGGGGTGGGCCCTACATCTAGTCACTTCTGAGTGGTGTCTCATCAAAAGAGCACAAGAGACACACACACAGAGTGGCCAGAGAGACTGAGCAACGCCAAGGACTCTGGGACTCAGACCAGGAAGGGGTCTCCCTGGAGCCGATGCTCTGATTTCACTTGTTGCCTCCCAAGTCTGTTCGTCACAGCTCCCCACACTGTGGTATCTGTGTCACGACAGCCCTAGGGGACTGAAAGACCCTCTAAGCTCCCCATACTGTGGCATCTGTGTCATGGCAGCTCTAGGAGACTAAAATACCCACCAAGCTCCCCATACCATGGTATCTGTGTCACTGTAGCTCTAGGTGACTGAAAGCTTCTCTGTCGGTCACTGAGAGATCTGGGAGGCAGCAAGTCAGCAAGGCTGGCATTAAAATGAGCACCACCAACCACCTGCATCTAAATGACACTGACAGACCATCTCATTGAACAGGAGTGGAGTGCGCATTCTTCTCAAGCTCCCAGGGGAGCGGTCACCAATGTGCACTGAGTTCTCACCATAAAACACACCGTACATCATATTTAAAAGCACAGAAATCATGCAATGAATACTGAGACCACAACAGACTTGAGCTATAAATCACTGGATGAGAGACAGCTGGAAAATCTCCAAATATCTAGAGACTGAACATGCTTCTAGACATAAACAGACTTTTCTTCAAGTAACACGAATCAAAGATGAACTCTCAAGAGAAATTTAAAAAGTTTGAAAAAATGTTTTTACACAGCTAAGAACTCTTAACTCTCAACAACAAAAAAACAAACAACCCAGTTAAAGAGTGGGGAAAACAGACACCGGAAGATACAGAGATGGTAAAGAAGCATATAAGAAGATGCTCATCATGTGTCCTCAGGGAGCAGCACGCTAAAAACACACAACACCATTACTTGCTTACTGCACCTGTCACTGGTGCATGGATTCCAACTCACAGTGACCCTATGGGAGGCAGCAGAACTGCCCTGTAGTTTCCAAGGAGCTGCTGGTGGATTCCAACTGCTGTGCTCTTTACCACAGACACACTGTTGTTGTTAGGTGCTGCTGAGTTGGTTCTGACTTATAGCAGCCAGCGTCACAGTCGTCATTACAATCAAGCCCACTGTTGTACCCACCGTGCCAACCCATCTCTGAGGGTCTTCCCCTTTTTCGCTGACCCCACACCAAGCATGATGTCTTTTTCTAGGCACTGATCCCTCCTGATAACACGTCTAGATAAAGTCTTGTAATCCTTGCTTCCACGGAGCATTCTGGTTATACTTCTTCCAAGACAGACTTGTCTATTCTTCTGGCAGTCCGTGGCCTATTGAATATGCGTCACCAACACTGTAATTCGAAGGTGCCAGTTCTTCACTGGTCATCCCTACTCACTGTCCAGCTTCTGCATGCACATCAGGTGACTAAAACACCACGGCTCGGGTCAAGTACGCATTGGTCTTCAATGTGACATGTTTGTTTTTTGTTCCACTGGTTCCATTCTGATTTCTTGGCTTTAAATTGAAGCTTCTATCTCTTTGATTTTGTTCTTGATCTTTCACAGTACTGGTGTTTCATCAGATCAAACAGCTTGCTTAATTTTTCATTTTGCTCTGCTGCGTTTTGTATTATAAGGTCTAGGAAGGGTCTATATAGAATCCTTTTGTATTCACCTTCCAATAGTTTCAGAAAGGTTTCTTCATCTGGGAAGTTCTTTGGCTGTTTCTTTTGGGGGCCTTCTGAGGCTATGGGTGATTTCTTAGTTATGCTTTTACCTCCAGAGTTTGTTGCTTTTGGGGCATCATGTGAGTCAACAGAGACTCGCAGAGATGCTGTGAGGTTGGATTGCAAATGTTTTTCTCAGCCATCTTAAAATGAAAGGTAAAAGGTATCTGACAACTTCCAAAGTCAGTTGAGTTTTCAGGTGTACAGGTACCTCTTCTCAGCTGGCAAAGTAAACACCTCTGTATCCAACATCAGATGTTATAAACTAGCTCAAAATACAGAAAAGCTACTGCCCTGCTAGCCTCTGCTGTTGGGCACCAGCCACAGGTGACACTGTGAAGAATACTATTTTACTGCAAGAAAAGTGCTTTCCTCTGGGCAGGCACTGCCCCCCAGCCTAGGAATTAGGTCCTGCTAAGGCCTCCGTATGGGTATATCCACCTCCCAGTGGAACAAGATGGCATCCCACACAAGCTCCAAGAGAGGCCAAAGGTGCTGAGATACACAGAGTCCAAAGTCGGGCTCTCAAAACATGGCAATTTCACCTGCTGATCCCACCAGCAGTGTGTCTGAGATTAGCTGCTAGTCAAGTCCCAGCTCTGCCCACCAACTAAGACAGATAAAAAGTTAAAATGGCGAGTTACCTTCGGTCCATGAAGCCCAGCATCCGTCAAGAGCAGGGGTCAGTGAAAGGAAGTTTTCTGTTCAGTGGTATGAAGTCCAAATTAACATCCCTATGCTGTGTCCTAGGGCTCACTAGGTGTCCAGAAGCCTCCGTTTAATTATCAATTCAGGTCTTGGTTTCCAGAGGGATTTAGGGAGACGTGTGTGTAGGCCGCCGTCTTGACTTTGCTCCCTCTGGACATTTTTGCCTATTAATACTTCATAGAGAGACATTTACCAGGCAGGTTAAAAATCTATCGAGGTCTGGTTAGGATATGGACCAGAAAGAATAGTTGCTGGGGGATGAAGACAGGCACAGCCACTGTGGGAGACAGTTGGTAGCCTCTTGCAAGCCTCAGCACAGCTCCAGTGCTGTGTTTAGACGCAGCACCTGTGCTCACTGATGTTGACTCAGATGAGGGGAAAACTCATCTCAGACACTTGCATGTGAGTTTTTCTGGCAGCTTTGTTCATAACTGCCCCAAACTGGGAGCAATGAGGATGTCCTTCAATAGTTAAACACATTAACCCTATGGGAATCCACATAATGGAACAATATTCAGCAGTAAAAAGAAATGAGTCATCAAACCAAGAGCAGACATGGAAGAACCTAAAGTACATTGCTAAGGGACAGAAGAGCTACAGTCAGTAAAAAAATCAGTGGTTGTCAGGGGCTGGGGCATGAGGAGGGGGGAACAAAGGCAGCACAGGGCACTTTCAGGGCAGTAACACTACTCTGTCTGACAGTGTACTGGTGGACACATGACAGTATGCATCTGTAGGCACTCCGCAGTGCTACGAAACACCATGTGTGAGCCCCAACTTGAACTCGGCCTTGATTTAATCACGTTTCCACCCTGGTCCACCAGGTGTAACACACATCCCACACCTACACAAGGTGTTAACAAGGGAAACTGTGCTGGGGTATAGGCAAAGAAGAACCAACTTTCTACTCACTCTCCTGCAAACCTGAAACTTCTCTTAAAAACACAGGCTGTTAATTTTTTGTTTTAATGTCAGGGAATTATAATATATGAATTAAAGGGAATGTAAAAGTTTGCCTCTGGATAATAAAGTTACAAACATTCTGTGAGTCTCTTGAGACAAGGACTAAGGTGGGGATTGCAGAGATATGGAGGAAAGGAACAAGCAAAGAAAGATGAAACGTGATTAAGAAACAGTGACTGGACCAGCAAATCTCAGGGGAGAGCCGGGATATCAGGAGAAAGAGCTCTCAGTGGTGATCATACAGGACAGTGGAGAAGCCGTATCACAGTAGATGGTATCTGTGGGTGTACCGTCTGCTCCAGCTCATGACAACCTTCCAAGAGAACACTGCCTGGTAACATGACAGCCTTCTACCAGAATGCAACGCCGCCTGGTCACAGCGCTGCGTTTGAGCTCCTTGCTGCGGTTACTGTGTCCATCCATCTCACTGACCGCCTCCTGCCTCTGCATAGACCCTCACTTGACCAGCAGGATGCACTCCTCTAAGTGCCTGGGCTTCCTCTCTAAGAGGCATTCTGGCTGTCCTTTCAAACATGTCCATTCTTCCTCCATCTTCCTTCTTCACTGTCCAGCTTTCACATGCCTATCAGGTGACGGACAACACTACAGCTTGGGTTGGGTACCTCTCAGTCATTAAAAACAACATCTTTCAAGGGGTCTTTTGCAGCAGATTTGGCCCGGGCCGTACACTGCTTGACTTCGTGGCTGCTGCTCCCATGGGTGCTGATAGTGGATCCAAGGACACCACACCCTGAGTCACACAAAAACCAGACTGCAGCGAAGACAGAGGGAACTGAAGCAATCTAAGCTAATGCCCACCACAGGCTGGACAGTCTAGGTCCTGAGTTCAATCCAATTCAGTGCTTTATGCTGCAAACAACAGAGTCCAGAGCCTGCCTGGAATCCAATCCAATGTTTTCTGCCACATGAAGACCCTGGAAAACTTTACACATTCCAAAGGGAAGAAAAAGAACCAAGAGATGCCAACTTCAAACGCTAAAATTATCAGAGAAGATCAATAAAGCAGCTAATTTGACTATACTCTGTGAGACACTGGAAAAAGGACTCAAAGAAATGTAAAGACGGGAAATCCCAGCAGAAAAGGAAAAAAAATAAAAGTCAGATGGAAATTTTAGAACTGAAAAGTACCTGACATAAATTCACTAAAAGGACTTAATGGCAGAAAGGAGTTGATAATGAAAACAACAGTGAAAGTGAAGACACACCAACCCAAAGGGGACAGAGGAAACGAGCCCGAGAAGTAATCAGCAGTCAGAGGGCCCAAGAACAACCGGGAACACCTGAAGGGCGTATGACAAACTACAGATATGGCCCTACCTGAGTTCACAAAGAACATTTTACTCCAACACTGCTATGCCAACTGATGTACTTTTTTATTAATGGCTCCTTTCACTCTGCAGGTTCATCTAAGTTCACAGGGAATTGACAAGGGCCAGGGACAACCAAAACTACCCTGAAAAAAAGAACAAAGTAAAAGCACTCACACTTCCCCACTGCAAAATCTGCTACACTACCATGGGAATCAGCATGGAAATGGCATAAGGACTGACCTACAAACCAGAGGGACAAAACTGAGAGTTCACAGGCAACTGATTGTCCAGATGGGTGCTGAGACCATTACACACATAAAAGAATACAATTATCTCACACTGCCTTGGACTGAACTGTGTTCCCCCAAATCTGTGGCATCTCAGGTTGGCCATGATTCCCAATATTGTGCAGCTGTCACAGGGTGGGACTGTGACCCTCTTACTAAGGTCGTATCCCTGATCCATTGTAATGTCTTCAGGATGACACTGCAGAGAGGACACAGTGTCCCCTGAAGAATGTGTCAGGAGGCCCCAACTGCTTCCCCTACCGCCTTTGATCTGCTCCCTCAACTAGTTAGGAATCTTAGCTTCCCTGGAGCACCTACTGTGTGTGGGTGAGCTAGCTGTGCTAACTGCTGAAGGAAGAACTGTAGCTGGACAGGGCCATGATGTGGATCTCCACGAAGGCGGGATACAACATAAATCTTAATTTCAAGTGTAACACTCTCCAGCTATACCCTCCTGTCTTTCCAAATATCCAGTCTCTTGTACAACTCTAAAATCTGAGTCCAACTGAGACCTACATCTGTTCACCCCACTAGCTTTCTGCTGCCCTACATTTCCTTTATGTCCCCTCTTCCCCCTTCTTTGTGGAGCTGAGATGGCATGACACATCATCATCACTGCCATGAATGCCTTCAATGCCCCCTGGCCTTCTTCCCCTGGTGCTGGGAGCTGGCAACATCCCAACACTGGTTAAATCCAACACCTGAAGGTTGCTGAAGACACAAAAACTGGTCTGTTTGCCTGATGTCACTTTAAATTTACCACTGCCCAATATTCTGGAAAGTATCCCTAAACCATTGAACCAATGATCTTGAATATTCTCTCCAAATCTCCAAAACTCAGAAATTAAAATCAAAAGAATTCTGTTTAAGGTCTGACCTCCAGACGCCACTAACAGCAACTATACCTAAGCCTTCTGCACTCCCTCCTATTAATACAGATGAGGTGTCTGATCCTGCATGGCCTACCTGTTCCCTAGAGCAATCCCTTCAGTGCCCTTGAGCCATTTACACAAGGAAACGTCTGTCTCCTCTTTCCTCTGTCATTCCACTTTCCATCCCAACTAGACTCCCTCTGTCAGCACACAGACTGCTGTGATGGACCCGCCCTCTAACACTTCCAGGGCACATCCCCCTACAGCTACCATCCTGCTGCTCTGCTCCCCACCAGAGATCTGTCTGTCCGCACTGCTTCCAGCTGCCTCCTCGCTGCGCCTGTTGAACCCATTCCTGTATCTTCTGTCCCCACTATTCCAGAAAACTCCTCACCAACAGCCTCCAAGTTGCCACTCCAGCAGCCACGCCTCAGACCTATGGTACTGGGTACTCAACCGACTGAAGTACTGTTTCCACTGCTGACCATGTGCTTTCCGGAAACCTCTTCTCACTGGCTCCCTTCCTACCCACTACTGCAGCTCCTTAGCCCCTCTGCCAATCCCTCCTCTGCTCGGAACACTCAGTCCCAGCCCTTCTTCCCTTCTCTGTCTGTATTCACTCCCTAAGAGATTTCATCCAGTTTTGTGGCCTTAAATAGCACGTCTAATCAATCAGTCTAACCCTATCTGTTTATCTCCATCTATCTGTATCTCTATTTGTCTGTCTGTCTACCTCTAGGACAGATCTATCTTCTGTCTCCAACTCAGACCCATCTCAGGAGCACCAGATCCATATACCAATGTCCCAAGAGTTCCCCAGAATAACCCTCTTGATCCCCTTGAGCCATTCACCCAAGGAAGCACCTCCATGCTCTGTCCATTCAGTACTCCATCCCAGGTGGACTGGCACCATCAGTGCACAGACGTCCCGCGCTGCCCCCCATCTCCTACCACTTCCAGGGCACACTGCCTACAGTTACGGTCCTGCTGCTCTGTCCCCCGTCACAGATCTGTGTCTAACAAACAATGCACATCCGATATGTCTGCAACTGGACTCCTCATTTTTCTCCTTCCCCCGCTCCAAAAACCAGCTATACACCTAGTCCTTCCAAAGCCTTCCTATTTTTCCAGTTCCTCAGGTCAAAAGCCTTGCAGCCCTACTTGACTCCCACCTGTCGACACAAATGCATATCCAAATCCTCAAAAAAATCTAGTTTGGTACCACACTCAAAATACAAAATCTAGCTGTTCCTTACTGCCCTCCCAGCCTCTGCCTTTGCTCCTCTGATCCCCACAAGTGCTTCACAGCTCACAGTTCCTGTATCATCTGCTCCCACTACTTCTCTGACCTCAGTCTCCCACGTGTCTCCCCCAGACCACTCTTCGTCACCACAATGGCCACCTTCTTGTTTTCTAAACACCCTGCCTTTGGACCTTTGCACACATTTTCCCTGTACACAGAGACTTAAATATCATGTTTTATAACTATTTTTCAGCTGCAGAATCTGAGGCATAAAGATATTAAACTGCCTGCCCAAGTAAGAGGCCAAGACAGAAACAATATTTATTTGGTTCTAAGGTGAACATAAAAGAACTCAACGCTTCACAAACACTAGATACTGAAGCAAAGAAAGAAACCTCTTACTTTTCAACCCAGAGCACAGAAACAAGCTTTATGCCTTTCTTTCGTGCTTTGTCCCAAGTGTGCTGGTGCCCGTCTTTGAACACAACGTGGGTGACTTGCTTGTTGAAAGTTTTTGAAACCTATAGGCAAAATACAGAAAACAAAATGCAAATTATTACTACCCACACAAAGGTTGGCAAGTACAACTGACCAGCAGGATACTTTCATCAAAATAAAAGTGCCCCAAATTCCTACTCCAGCAGTTCCATTTCTCATCATGTCACAGAGAAGCATTTTCACAAATGCACAATACTGTTTAAATCCTCTTCACTCTCTCACTCTGTCACTCTTTCTCTCTCTCTCTCAACCACACACCCACACAGATACCCCTCCCAGTGCTATTTAAAGGAGAAGACTGAAAGAGAGGTCAACATATTTCTGTACATGAAGGGCAGCAGCTGTGCCAAATGGTGAAGTCCAGTCAATAAGAAAGTGCATTTAAGGAACTTTTCAATATCAGCAATGTGAAACAAAGGAAACAGAAAAAACAAAATGCACAGAAGAGAAAAAGCTTTACAAACTGAGAACACATTTTTAATATCTTCAGAAGAAACTATCTGCATGCAAAAAGATCAGGGGTTATTCTTTAAAGGATTAGAGCACTAAAGAGTTCTTAGAAATTACAAATCTGATGACATACATAAAAAAGTTTCTCTAGAGATTTTGGAAGAGAAACCCGGGAGGTCTAACAGCCAAGCAGTAAGGGCTGAAGAAACATAGGAACAGAGAAAACAGAGGAGAAATTATAACTCCACTGAGAAATCTGTCTCAACTTGAAGGTCAAGCGTTCTGGATTCAAAAGATGCCTCAAGGGTCCAGCACAATGAATGCACACCAAGGCACGTCACCCTGAAACGCACAGCAGGAATAAAGGCACCAATAGAACGGATGGGGAGGCAGAGAGTGAGCACACATCACGTTCAAACAACGGAACACAACAACGACATCACACTTCTTAGCAGGAGTCCTGTAGTCAGACATGAGAGAACTGCCTTCCAATTTCTGAGGAAGAACAATATCCAGCCTCGTTAAAACACCAATCAAAGACAACAGCAAAATAAGAGCATTTTCAGACGCTCTAGATTTCACCTCTTATGTACCCTCTCCAGGGAGGGGGCATCTTTCTGGGGAGGGGACACCATCTCCAGAGAGGGGCAGCTGTGGTTCATTTAGAGTTCTCACTCTCCGTCCAGGAGACATGGGTTCAGATCCCACCAATGCCCCCCATGCACAGCCACCTGTCACCGGAGGACCGTATGCTGCCGCTAGCCGCTGCCATCAAGTCGACTGTGAGTCACAGAGACCCCAAAGGACAGAGAAGAATTGAATCCGCAGGATTCAACGAGCAGCTGGTGGATTTGAACTGCCTGCGTTCTCATTAGCAGCCGAGCTCCTGACCGCTGCGCCAGCACACGGCCATGATGCTGAGAAGGCTTCAGCATAGTTTCTTGATTCAACGAGCCAGAAGAAAAGGCCTGGCCACTTACTTCTGAAATCAGCCAGTGGAAACCCTCTAGGTCTCCAGAGTCCCATCCAAAACCCACAGTGGGGATGGCACAGGACTGGAGAGCATCCAGCTCCCTCCACTATGGCGTCATCATGAGCTGACTCAACGGCAGCTGACAACAATGCTTTCAAAGGTGTGACAGCCTGTGGAAAACGGAGAAGAAAGGGCAGAGCACAGGACTACGGCTTTGGCTTTCTTTCCATTTATGAATGCCACGGTACCTAAGAAAGTTCAGAGCAGAGGACTATGTCTTCAGCTTTGTTTCCATTTATGAGCGCAGTGGACCTATTGTCTTTTCAACAATGTAAATCTCAGGCCAGTGACCCTCATTTGGCTCAGTTCTCTCACTGAGGACAACTAAAAGGGATAAATTATAAACACATGTACTGGAAGGTCCTACAGACAGAGCTGGGACCACAGAAATAGCACCATCCTCTTATGAACAGTTGATATTCAACAAAGGCCCAAAGATAAAAGCAGTCTCTATAACAAGTGATGTTGGCAAAATTGGATACCTATCCGCAAAAAACTGAAACAGGACCTATATCTCACACGTTACACAAAAGCTAACTCAAAATGGGTCAAATGCCTTCTCAGCATTGTGGCCGCATGCTAGCACAGTGGTCTGCAGCTCGGCTGCTAACGAGAACCTAAATATCAAACCTGAAACGATAAATATCAGGCAAGAAAAAATGGGGTCAACAATGGAAGTTCTAATACACGGCTTAGACAGTCCTCAAAATCTGAGAAACAAAGGACGAGAAAACAGATAAATGAGAACAACTAAGAATAAAATACTTTTGCTTATCCAAAGACTATATCAAGAGAGTTAAAAAGACCACCTACAGAAGGGAAAAAATACTTGGCAACCGTATGTTGGACCGATGTCTGATCTCCATAATCTACAAGGTACTGCAAAATATCCACAAGAAAAGGACAACTAATCAATTATGTGATGGGCAAAGGAGATGGACAGACACTTCACCAAAGAGGACATCCAGGCAGCCAAAAGACACATGAGGAAATGCTCATGATCATTAGCTATTAGAGATACCATCTCACCCCAAGAAGGTTGGCCACAATCCAAAAAACACAAAACCACAAATGCTGGAGAGGCTGTGGAGAGACTGGAACTCTCCAACACTGCTGGTGAGATTGCAAAATGGTACAACCTCTTTGGAAAGCAATCTGGCACTACATGAATGGGCGACTGTACCAACATGTGATCAGAAGAACCAGATGGTGCCTGGCCACTCTGTGACAGGGTACACAACGTACAGTCCCTGAGCCAATGCGAGAAAAGAGGTGCAGCCCTAAAACTCTTCTAAAAGAACTGAACTGATGGTCCAACAACTTTCACGCTTCCCTGGAACACAGCCCATAGACCTGCTGCTTTCTCTGACCTGAGGTCTACTCTTCAGACAAGAAGGGCCTGGACTCAAGGACCCAGTGTGACCACGTGGTGTGTGTACTTTGTGGTTCTACGCATTTATAAGAGGTGGTCCTACCAGTCTCTTTCTAGATAGCAGAGAAGAGGGTGCGGAGAGAGGGGGAACAGGAGCTTGTTGAGGCGACACTACAAGTATGGAATTGAAAGGAGAAGCATGCTGTTAATGGGTGGGGAGAGCAGAAGGAACGGCAGATAGGTGGGCACACAAAACAGATTTGGATTGTATATTTTCACTTAATCACAATTAAAAGAAAAAAATAGAGGAGTTTCTCTGGGACGTGGCCTGTACCATCATTTATCCTACAGGAGATAAAACAAAAGAGAAGTGACCAGAGTAGTGGAACTCAGCACCAAGAAAGCTGTACAGGGTGCAGAGCGTGTCATTCGGGTCAGAGTTGCCACATGAAGACACTCCTAGCCCGGGGAGACGGATGACAAAGACTTCCTCCAGAACTGACAGAGAAACTCTTCCCCTGACGCTCACACCCTGAACCTGGACATCTAGTCTATCAGCTGTGAGAGACGCAAGTTCTGTTTGTTAAAGGAGCGCACCTGCAGTATTCGTGTTACAGCACCCTAGATGACTAAGACAGCAACGAAGAGACAGCAAGAATCAAATGACTGCGGGGTAGGGGCGCAGAGACAGCATCTCAGAGTAAACCCAGATGTTCCAGTTTACTAGACACAGGCTTGTGAGGTCAGCTAAAGCCACACTAGGCAGAAATGAATAATCTAAATTATGCACGTAGAGAAAGTAAGGTTGAAAATGCACCTGTCTTGAATACTTACAACAGCTAACGAAAGCCAAAGAGACAGATAATGATGGTAAGGTCAGGAATTAATAACTTAGAAAGAAATACACAAAAGTGAGTGAAAAATGATGAAAGACTAGTAAGTTAGTCTCTGAACTGGAAAAGACGAATAAAAGCAATAATAACCAGGTAAGAACGATCAAGGAAAAAAACAGATACAAATAACTCTAAAGAACAAATTGGAAGGCTAATCAAGATTTTACTTCAAAGAGTAATTAACACACAACTGGAAACGGTGTGGGCAGGGCTGCAACCCTTCACCTTGTTTAATTAATCTGTACGCAGAACAAATCATCTGACAAGCTATGCTCCATGAAGAGGTACACAATGTTGGGACTGGCAGAAGACTGACAACAACCTACGACACTCAGATGACACAATCTGGCTTGACAAACATGAAGACGACTTGAAGAGTCTGCTGATAAAAGGTCAAAGGCTACTGCCTGAGTGGCAAGAAAATGAAAATTCCCACAAGGGGACCAATCAACCACACCGTGACAAATGATGAGGACACTGAAGTGTCAGGGACTTCACTGTGCTCCACTCAACAATCAACACCCATGGAAGCAGCAGTCAGGGACCACACGATGCATTCCATGAGTACCGACTACACTGGACTGCCAGAGGAACTGATACACCAATCCTACAAGAAACACAACCAGGAGGTTCCCTAGAAGAGAGGACAGCAAGACTGTGAGTTGGCCTCTTTGGGCACATCATCAGAAGGGCCCACTGGCTAGAAAAAGACATACTGGTTGGTAAAGTGAGGGGTCAGTGACATGAAGAGGTCAGTAAAAGTGAAGAAATCCTCAAAGAGATGGACTGACCCAACAGCCAAAATAACTCAGTCAAATACACCAACAGTCAGGAAGATGGCACGGGACCAGGAAACGCTATACACACATTTGGTAGGTACGTGCTACACACACATGCTATATGCACATTATGCATACATGCTATACACACGTGAGGTCACCATGAGTCACAACCGACCATTCAGACAGAGTGGCTCTATCATGAGAACGGACGAACGTGAACGAGACAGAACAGAGTCCCAAACAGACCAGAACACTGGGTACCTGATCTACGGCAAAGACAAACCGGCTGTTGCGAGAACAAAAGAATACATGAACGAGACACAGGACAGTCCCCAGGAGACCAGAACACTGCGAACCTGATCTACGGCAAAGCCAGTGGTCCTACCGTGAGAACACAACATATGAACGAGACACAAGAGTGTCCCGAACAGACCGGAACACGTGTACCTGGTCTACAGCAAACACAGAATGGCAGACCTTGTTTCAAGGCTAATCTTTTCAGTATCGGGTGCTGAGACAAGGGAGTACTCATGTAACAAGTGAAACCACCTCTGGCGTAAACAAGCACACTTGGCTCACAGCTCTGAGAAGGTCCTTGTGGGAGCCGGCACCCCGTTCACCATCTCACCAACCATGGCAGTGACGAGTAATTGTAGGTCAGCAACGACTTTACAGGTGCCAGCTCTCAAACATGCATGCCACTCGCCAGTGTTTTAAAATTCCATCTTTGAGTGGCATTCTTCCTTTGATCTGCCGGGATTTGTTCTTCAGATTCTCCCGCCATTCCTAATCTTTCGCCGAGTTCCCCTCTCCTCTTTTACCCACCGTCTCACCACAGGATAGATTCTCACCTCCAGCCTTCTCTTTTATTCTAAGTATCATCCTATGAGACATGAGCCATGCCGTCTTCACCCATCACATCCTAAGTAATAATTCCCCAAGTAAGAAAATGCAAGTATGTCTCATTATGTATCTAAGAACTATCACTTGTGATCACAGGCAAAATGCATTTCTTACCTTTGCCCCCATAGCTACAAGTTGGTTTGTAAAAGTCTTCGAATAATTTTCTGTTCCAGTGGATGACCACACATCAACATAGGCCACTACATCTGACAAAAAAAAAAAAAAGAAAGTGAACATGGAATACATGTTCTGTACTTCCAGAAGTCCTTACCCAAGGATTTTAAAACTTTTCTTTCATTCTGTTTACACTGAAGAGAAATTTAAAATTTCTTCCATTAAAAGCTTACTCAATTGTAAGCACTCATCAGTGCTATTGTGGTTCCTAAAATACTAAACAAAGAATGTTAACCCTACACATGTCACAGTTAATGCTGTTAACACTCTGATGCCCTTTGCAAATTCCTACACAGGCTTCATTCTTCAGCACAGCAGTAAAAAATTTTTCTGTAAGATATGAGTAAATATTTCAGGGTTTATAGACCATGTATACACTTTATGTCAAAATCATTCTACCTTCAGTGAGCATTACTGTGTTCAATAAAACTCTACTTAAACTGAAAAACCAAACCCTCTGGTGTTGAGTCGATTCTGTTAGTGACCACACAGGACAGAGTAGAACTGCCCCACAGGGTTCCCAAGGAGCGCCTGGGGGATCTCAACCCCCAACCTTTTGGTGAGCAGCTGTAGCACTTAACCACTACTTATGGCCCTGAAATTTCAGTTTTATACAGCTTTCTTTCACAAACGTTAACAAAAAAAAAATTCTTAGCTTGTTCACCCTACAAAAACAGGCGGCAGGTCTGAACTGGCCTAGAGGGGAACAGCCACAGTTTGTGAAACCCTGTTCTCACGGAGCATTCAGGGGCCCTATCTGGTTCTAATGGACACCTGTAATGGAGTAACCTTTGTCCCCCTCAAATGTAGTTATTAAGTGCCATCGAAGTCAGTTCCCACTCATGGCGACCATGTGAACAACAGAACAAAACACTGCCCAGCCTTGCATCATGTCCACAATTGTTTTTACGCTTAAGCTCATTGTTGCAGTCACTGCATTGATCCATCTTGTGGAGGGTCTTCCTCTTTTTTGCTGCCTCTCCACTCTACCAAGCATGATGTCTTTCTCCTTGGACTGATCATGTCCAAAGTATGTAAGACTCAGTCTTGCCGTCTTTGCTTCCACGGTGCACTCTGGTTGTACTTCTCCCAGAACACATCTGTTGGTTCTTCTGGCAGTCCATGGTACATTCAACTTTCTTCTCCAAAACCACAATTCAAAGGCATCCATTCTTCTGTCTTCTTTGCTCACATGCATGTGATGTGACTGAAAGTACCATGGCCTGGGTCAGGTGCATGTTAGGGTTCAAGGTGGCATCCTTACTTTTGAACACTCAAAGAGGTCCTTTGCAGCAGATTTTCCCGGTGCAACTCATCTGATTTCTTGACTGCTGCTTCCATGGCTGTTGATTGTGGACCTAAGTAAAATGAAATCTTTGACGATCTCAATCCTTTCTCCATTTATGACAATGTTGCTTACTGGTCCAGTTGTGAGTTTTGTTTTCCTGATATTGAGGGACAATACATACTGAAGGCTGTGGTCCCTGATCTTCATCAGCAAATGCCTCAAATCTTCATTTCCAGCAAGATGGTGTCATCTGCATCCAGTCGTGATGCCTCATTCTTCTTCGTATAATCCAGCTTCTCAGATTATTTGCTCGGCATACAGATTAAAAAGGTGTGGTGAAAGAGTACCACCCTGACATACGCCTTTCCTGACTTTAAACCATGCAGTGTCCCCTTGTTCTGTTCACACAACTGCCTCTTGATCCATCTACAGATTCCTTAAGAGCACAACTAGGTGTTTTGGAATTCCCATTCTCCGCAATGTTAGCCACAGTTTAGTGTGATCCACACAGTCGAATGCTTTTGCATAGTGGATGAAACACAAGTAAACATCTTGCTGGTATTCTCTACTTTCAGTCAAGATCCATCTGACATCAGTGATGACATCCCTGGTTCCACATCCTCTGCTTGAATTTCTGGCAGTTCCTTGTCAATATATTGCTGTAGTTGCTTCTGAATGACCTTGAGCAGAATTTTACTTGCGTGTGGTATCAAGGATACTGTTCAGTAATTTCCACATTCAGTTGGATTACCTTTCTTTGGTGTTGTAAACCTAACTCCAATACCTGTGGTAGGAAACCCTGGTGGTGTCATGGTTAAATGTTCCATCTGCGAACGAAAAGTTTGGCTGTTCAAATCCACCAGGAGCTCCTTGGAAACTCTATGGGGCAGTTCTACTCTGTCCTATAGGGTAGCTATGAGGCAGAACTGACTCAGCAGTGAGTTTGGCTTTTGCGTTTTTCTATCTGTGAGAGGAAACCCTGGTGGCATTGTGGTTTAGTGTAGTTATTAGGGTCAGCAGTTCAAATTGAAGAGGGGCTCTTAAGAAGCCCCACTGGGCAGCTCTCCTCTGTGCACTGGGTCCCTATGAATGGAAAAGGCAGGGGTTTGGTTTGTTTACACTGTGGTTATAATCCCCTTAGGGACTGGGTTTTCTTTGTCATGTTAATGAACAGGATTAGTGGAGGGCCTGCCTGAAGTCAATCTCTTTTGAGACAGAAAGTGGGTATTCTGGGAGTAGAGGTGAGACAGACAGACAGCACAACCCAGGAAGATCTCCAAGGCGCTGGACCACTGCCCAGGAGCTGGAAGAAACAAGACCGTCCCCAGAGCCGGCACAAAAAAAACCCCCCAGAGGTGTGCTCTGGATTCAGACTTCTGGCCTCCTAAAGTGAAAACATGTTCCTTCTTGTTAACGTCAGCCACCTGTGGTGTTTTTGCTGCAGCAGCACTACCTGCCCAGGACAATGTCTTTCTAAAGCCTGATGTTTAACTGAGAGTGAAGAAAAAGGAAATTCAGATTAATTTAACAAAAAACTTATATCATAAAAAATAGCTGAAAGTCCATTTTCCAATGGACCTTCTAAACCACGTCTAGGTTAAATTCATAAAAATCATTTCAATTGTGCAAATTAGAAAATTCATATAAAATCATTGCTTTTTTATTTCCTTTGGCTGTAAGATCTTCGTACTACTCCAGGAACCTCCACACAGTCTTACGACAGTCATATTACCAACATGCCCTGTTCTCAGACATCCAACCCTAACAGACCCTAACCCTCTACACCACTGACACAGCAGAGACTGGGAGGCCAGGCAACAAACCCAGTGATGAAGGCAGGGAGCAGCAGGCTCCTGCCGCACTAGGAAGGGTCCCTCAGCTCTCTGCAACGGGAAGGTGAAACGGAAACCAAGAGTTCAGTACTGTGTCCTCATTAAAACGCACGCGAGAAACAGAAAGACCATTGCCCTATGGGGCAGAGCAGAACCACCCGCGGAGTCTCCAGGGACGATCTTTCGATAAAAGACAGGCGCTGTTATCACTGGAATAAGCACAGACACAGGAAGAAGAGTTGACAGCTCTCTTCCGAAACCCACTAGGCCCCTAAGGAAACCCTGGTAGCGCAGTGGTTTAGTGCTAACTCTGCAAACGGAAAGGTCGGCTGTTCGAATCCACCAGGCGCTTCTTGAAAACGACGAGGCAGCTCTACTGTCTCCTGCAGGGCCGCTATGAGCCGGAACCGACTCCACAGCACCGGGTCCGGTTTGGGGTATCACCCTAAGCCCCCAAAGTTATCCACCCATCCAAATACACTCTCACACCACCCACTGTCGTCGAGTCGATTCCGACTCACAGCGACCCCAAAGACAGAGCAGAACTGCGTCACAGAGTTCCTGAGGCGCACCTGGCGGGTTCGAACCTCCAACCTTGCGGTTAGCAGCCACGAGACTCACCCACTGCGACTGATTCAAGAGAGGACCTCGAAACCGGCCAGGTTCCGCCCACCCCCTCTCTGAACCGTAAAGCCGAACCGACCTTTTTTCTCCAGAGCGCTCCAGACCCACTGATTTCCCAGGGGAGGATTCAGAGCAAACCAACCGGGCCCTTAGCTACAGTTTGATCCAGGGAACGCCCGCTCCCACTGCGGGGCGGCGGTTCGGGCCGGCCGGACCAGGCTCCATGAGGACCCGGGCCGCGCCGCGCCAGCTCCTGTCTGGACCGCATGGGCAACGGGAGCGACTCGGGGCGCCCGCCGGCGCCGCGCTTCCCTTCTCCAGACCCCCCTCGGCAGCCAGGTCGCCCGGCTCCGGACCGGGATGCACCTCCGGCCCGGGACAGCAAGAGCTTCCGGGGCGACCGCGAGCTCGCCGGCCACAACGCCGGGCCCCTCGACGAGGTGATCTGTGGAGCCGTGCGGGCAGGAGACTCTCTTTACCTTTCAGAGGGGAGCTCCCTGAGGCCCCGGAAGCGGCCATGACGGGGCCGAGGGACGAGACCACCTCTCGGGGAGCCTCACGGCCCGCGCGTAAGCCGGCGGATCCAGCGGGAGCCGCGGCGGACACTGAGCATGCGCAGAGCGCGCGCGTGCCTCCTTTCCCGCGCTCCGAGGTAATCCACTTATCCACGTTTCCGAAGTAGCCCGAGGGCAAAACAGACAAAGCTGCGGGCCGGCCTCAAAGGTTAGAGAAGTCCTCTTCCTGCGGCCCCGTTTCGGACCGGCGTCGCCCGCAGGTTGCTGCTCAGCCGTGCTCACGAGATCCCCTCCGCCCCTTTGGGGCGGCGGGAATGACGCCTTAAAGCGCGAGTGCCCCTGTTTTAGCGTCTCAGTCACCCGAGGACTCAGGGACTCAGAGCAGCGAGCTAATCACAGCCCGGCAGCCTCGGAAGGGACCTCACGGTGGAATGCCGTTCGCCCTTGCGCCGCCTCGCCGAGCTCCCCGCTTCCAGGCAGGTCTGTCAGCTGCCCATCAGGGCGCCTCCCGAGGGCCGCGCAGGGGCCAACAGCGAGGTCTCCTGACGCGCGCCAGTCTGCTTTCCGGCTGACTGTCAGGGGCCCTCGCTCCCACACACCCCTTCCACGCAGCTCCCGGCCCGCCTCCACCGGGGCCGCCCCCTGGTCTCCCGGACCGCCTTCTCCCCTCCGGGAGATTCCCCTCTGCCCCGCCGGCACCGCCCTCTCCCCGCCTGGACCGCCCCTCCTCGCCGGGCCCTCCCCTGCCCGTTGGGACGCCTCCTCCCCGCCGGGACCTCCCCGTCCTCGCCGGGACCGCCCCTTCCTCCCCCCGGGGCCTCCCTCGTCCCCGGCTGGACCGACCCTTCCCCCAGGGGCCGTCCCCTTCCCTGCCCTCCCCTCCCCTCCGAGACGGTCCTTCTCCCCCACTGGGACCGCCCCTCCCCGCCGGAGCCCCGCCCTCCTCCCCGGGACCGCCCCTCCTCTGCTCCGGGACCGCCCCTCCCCGCCGGAACCGCCTCTCTTTCGCGCCAGGACCGCCCCCTCCCCGCGGGGACAGCCCATGGAGGGGGCTCTGTTTCTGCCGCTCACAAAGTCCGGAGTGGATTCTGTCCGGCCAGGAGCGGAGTCTCGGAAGGCGTGCCTGTCACTGCCCCATAGCAGACGGCTTGTTCGCCGAGTCTCAAACCTCCCGCCCTGTGGACCCCGCCCGCCCCCGTCTCTCTCATTGGTCCCCGGGATGAGCCCACCCCGCCGTCCTGGGCCGCGCCTCCGCGCTGGGGCTGGTTTCCTAGGCACCCGTGGAGGAGAGGAGTTCTTGCTTGTGTGTTTAGAAGGGTTTTTTGTTTAATTCCCCGGCCATCTAAGAGGCAGTTCAAACGCTACTGCCCAGTGAACAAGTCTGTAGGAGGTTTCATTACCGTGTTTTCAACACTGTCTTTTGTGCCCTCATGGAGAACACTCGCTGTTCCTCAGCCTAATAAAAAGTCTTAAAAGGGAATGGGAACAAACTAAGGGGCATTTATACAAAACCACAGGTGCCATTATTCTCAGTGATGAGCAGCTGGAAGCGTTCCCCTTGGGAACTGGAACCAGATAAGTATGCCAGAGATCACCGCCCTTATTCAGTATCCTTCAGGAGTCCTACAAGAAAAGATCAGGCTGAAAAGGGAAATCACAGGCATACACATCAGTAAAGAAGAAACAAAGCTATCCCTATCTACACACGTGATGATCCAATCATAGAGAATTCCACAGTTGCCACAAAAAAGTTATACTGGAATAGCAGGATTCAGTAAATGGCAGGGTACAAGATCAGAATACAACAATCAGTCTGATTCGTCTACACTGACAAACATAACTCCAACAAGGAAATCAGGAAAACAGTACTGCTGCTGACAGTATTTTACCCCAAAGATAAAATAGCCAACTTACAAATAAACCTGAGGATATAAAAATATATATAAAGAAAACTACAAAACACTACTCCAAGAAATCAAAAGAGAGCTATATAAATGGAAAAACGTATTATACTCGTGGATAGGAAGACTTAACACTACGAAAATGTCAATGCTATCTAAAGCCATCTATTGACCTAATGCAAACCCAGTTCAAATTCCAACAACCTTTTGTAATGAAATAGACTGATCAGTCTCCCACTTTACACAGAAAGGAACGAGACCACTGACAAGCAAGACAGGACAAAGTAAGACAGGACAAAGTAGGAGGCCCCACACTTCTCTGTCTCACAAGCTATTATGAAGCCGTGGTACTCAAAACAGTCTGGTACTGGTACCAAGACACATAGACCAAAATGGAACAGAATTAAGGATCCAGAAATAAATCCATCCATTTGTGAACAGATCTTCCAGAAAGGATTGAAACCTATACAATGGGGAAGAGACAGTGCCTTTAACAAATGGTGCTCGCAAAACTGGATATCCATTTGCAGAAAAAAAATGAAACAAAATCCTAGCTCAGACAATACATAAAAACTACTATAGATGAATCAAAGACCTAGATGTAAAACATTAAGCTATCAAGATTATGGAAGAAATATTAGGGGCAAACCAAAGGGCCCTAATCTATGGGATAGATAGACTATCAAACACAGCTAAAAATGCACAAACATCAGAAAGGAGATAACCTCGAAGACTGGGACCTCCTAAAAACCCAATATTTGTGTGCATCAACAGACTTCTCCAGAAGGATAAAGAGAAAACTACTGTCTGGAAAGAAAATGACGGCAATGGCCCATCTGACAAGACACTAATGTCACAAGTGTATAGAAAACTTCAGCAACTCAACAAGAAAATCCAACCAAAGAATGGGTAAGGGGCATGAACTTACACTTAACTAAGGAAGACACTTTCGGGGAAGTGAAGCCACTTGGGGCAATGCTGTGAGGGTGGAATTGGAACCTGGTGGAGCAGTGATTAGGGGCAACCACTGCCCGCCAAAGCACAGTCCGAATTCCCCAGCCACTCCTTGCAGGCCCCACGGGGCAGTTCTACTCTGTCCTGTAGGGTGGCTGTGAGGACTCAATGGCAACGGGCTTGGTTTTGTTTACTTATTTGTTTTTTGGTAGTGGTGGATACACGACATTATGCATTTATCAAAACCCACAGAAGCCTATAACACAAAGAGTGAATTCTGATGTAAGCTATGGACGTCAGTTAATAAGTATCCACATTTTTTTAATCACTTGTGACAAATGTAGCACAAAAATACAAGATCTTAATAAGAGGGGAAACAATGTGTGTGAATGGCAGAATAGATAGGGACTCTGCACTGACCGCACATGTTTTCTATAAAGGTAAAACTATCCTTGTTATGAGATATTGGTGAGTTATTGACACTCTCAAATTTTCCTTCCCTGCAAAAGGGGCTTCATGATAATACAAGTAGTAGCTACCACTTACCGAGCACACATAGCAGGTTTTTGACATGGACAAGCAGAATCCTTTATTACAGTTTAAAAAGCACTGACATGGACACTCTTCCCCCTCGTTTTTCCTTTCGGCTCCAAACCCCACCCACTGCCGCAGGAGTTGATGCCGACTGGTAGTGACCCTGTAGGGCAGAGTAGGACTGTCCTGCAGAATTCCCGAGGGGCACCTGGTGGATCTGGACTGCTGACCTTGTGGTGAGCAGCCGTATCACTTAACCTACTGGGCCACCAGTGCTTCCTTACAGCTCAGTGAGGTGTTTGTCACTGTCCCCTGCAAATGGCCACAGCAGACTTCTCTTCCCAAGCTGTTAGGACTTTACCTTTCTCTTGCACTGTGAGGCAGGAAAAGTAAGCAGTGTAAGCTGTTCAGGAGCCATCAGGTTCCCAGGTGGTGACCCAGTTTGTCCAAGGTGACACACAGCTGGTAATGGATGGAGGTGAATGGAGCTGGAGGCGAGCTCTATTTTCTAGATTCAGTATTGGGGTCAATTACAGGCGTATCAGCTGCTCTTCACTCAAGCTTTTCTCCCCTTTATTCATCCATCCCTGTGATAGTAGCTGGTGAGAGGATTCAGTGAACTCACTGAGGTTCTTCAGAATTACCCTGAGAGCACGGGGCCCTCAAAAATCCATCCTCCTTTCTTTACTGAGTGTCACGCATTGATTTGTGTTCCCCCCAAATCTATAGCAGTTGAGCTAGACAGTGATTCCTGGTATTGTGTGATGGCCTCCAGGCTGGGAACACTCCCTGCGTGATGTTACTGAGAGTGGATGGGCGGCTCTTGGGTTGACGGCGCAGGACTCAAGGTGTAAGTCTGTGTACCTTGAGGCAGCCCCTTGAGACAGAAAGGAAAGAAGCTAAGAGAGAGATTTGGGGACCTCATACCGAAAGGTTACAACTCATCTGGACCCTATGGGACGGTAGAACTGTTCGGTCATTTCCAAGGAGTGCCTCAGGGATATTAACTGCCCACCTGTTTGGGTTAGCAGAGGTAGTGCTTAACCCTTACACCACCAGGGCAACGAGTCAGAATCGATTCCAAGTCACTGGGTTCAGTTTGGTTTTTTGGTTACGCCACCAAGAAGAAGCACCAGAAGCTGAGTGCATCCTTTAGAGAAGACCGGGGTCCCTGCACCTCAGAGGCTGCCAGCCCAGGGCAAGATTGATGACAAGGACCTCCCTCCAGTGCGTCTGAACCTTTAACCAACTGGACTCTGAAGAAATAAAATTTCTCTTTTTTAAAGCCACTTATTTATGGTATCTCTATTAAAGCAGCACTAGCTGGTTAAAACATTAGGTAAACGGCTTCGTAACTCTAGAATTTAGAATTAAACATGGAGATAAACGTGCAAAAAGTTCAATATTTGGTAGACTCTTCTGCCCTAAGGTCATAAGTGTTTTCTCCTAGAGTTTTATAATCTTAGGTTTTAGATCTAGGTCTAGAATCTATTTTGAGTTAAATTTTGTGTATACTATAAATATGGATTGAAGTTCTTTCTTTAACATGGATGTCAACTGTCCCAGCACTAGCTGTTGAAAAGGCTGCTTTTTTCCTCCACTGCACTGCTCTGCCCTTCTGTCAAGACACAATTGTCCGTGTGTGTGAGGGTTTATTCCTGGAGTCTCTGTTCTGTTACGTTTATCTGTTTGTTGGTCTTTACACCAGCACAACACTACCTGAATTGCTGTGATTTCATAAATAAGTTATAGAATCAGGCAGTGTTAACTTGGTCTTTTTAAAAAATTGTCTAATAGAGATTTTTTTAATTTTCACATTAATCTTAGAATCATCTTGTCACTTTCTAGGAAAAAAAAACTGGGCGGGGCTACTGCTTGGGATCACGTTGAATCTACAGACCAGTTCGGGGGAAACTGCTGTCTTGACAACGTGGAGTCTTCTGACCCGTTACCCTTTATTTAGGTCCTGTAAAATTTTTCTCAGCAGAGTGTTCTAATTTCAGAAGATGAGTCTTCTGCAATTTCTGTGATATTATTATACACAGGATTTCATATTTTTGTGACATTATAAATGATGTTTTTATTTTAATATCTGACTACTGCTAATATAGTTGGTTTTAATATATTGATCTTATATCCTGCAACCTTGCTAAATTCGCTTGCTAATTCTGCCAGTTTTTTGTACGTCCCATATGATTTTCTACAGATGATCATGTTGTCCCGAAATAAAGATGCTTTGCTTCTTTGCAGCCTGAATGCCTTTGTCTCTTTTCTTGCCTGACTACACCGGCTAGGACCTCCAGTATGGTGGATCTCAGTCAAGGGGCAGTTTTGTTTTGGGGGTATTTTGTCAGTGTCTGGAGGCAGTTTTGCTTGTCACAGCTGGAGAGAGGCGTTCCAACTGGCAGCTAGTGTGTAGAGGCCAGGGGTGCAGATGAACATTCAGCAGTGCACAAGATGCTCCCCCTCCCCATGTCAAAGAGTGACCTAGACAGAGAGGTCAGCAGTGAGAAGTCCCGATTGGGTGCAATGCTGAGGAGCAGCTGTGTCAGCAGTTGTCCTGTCTGGTCTGTCTTGTTCAAGATCTCAGAAGGAAGTGTTCAGTCCTGCAGCCTGATGTTGGTGTAGGTTTTTACTGGCTGTCCTTGAAGAGGTTGAAAAAATTTGCTACTATTTCTGTTTCCCTGGAGGTGGGCGGTGGGGGTGGGCGGTAGTGGGGTGGGGGCTGCTTTTCAAGACTGGATGTTTGTTTTCACCGAATGCTTTTCTGTTTCTTTTGAGATGATCGCATGGTTTTTCTTCTCCTGTTTGTTGAACAGTGTAAGTCACTGTTTAACTTACACTGTTTAACAAACATTTTAAAAGACCTAGATGAAAGTTAATGGATCAGAAGACTCTGTATTGTCAAGATACCAATTTCCCCAAAACTCTTCTGTAGATTCAACCAACAGCTCCACACACTTTTTTTTTCAGAAAGAGACAAGCTGAGTTACACTGATTGATTTTTGAATGATAAAGCAACCCTATGTTTCGGAGAAAAGTCCTGTTTGGTCATAATGTGCCATCCTTTCACTGTATTGTTGAACTTTTTTTCCCCAAATATTTTGCTCAGAAATTTGCGACTGTTTTCATGGGTCTGTAGCTTGTGTTTCTTGTATTGGAAGCCTGGAAAAACCAAATGAATAAAAAGTAACACAGAGTATTAAAGCATTAAAATACAGGTAAATCTGAGTATTGATTGTATGAATGAACAGTGTAATTCACAACATAAATATTGATTGTATGAACAATCACATGGAGGATTAAAATACAACATATATATAGTAATAACAATAGTGTATCAGTCAGATAGCTCATGCAGTTGGAGTGCTCTGAGGTTCTTCCATTGTACGGAAGTAGCAGAAGCACTCACATTACAGTTTGATAAGTCAAGGATGTATTTTGTAATAATCATTTAAGAAAAAATATTGTATAACTATCAAAGTAATACTGGGAAAACTGGATTAATAAAAAAAGATACAGTCCACGAAAAGGAGAGGAGGCAAAAATGTAGCAGGCAGGAATATTCAAATAAGAAGTTAGATTTGAACCCAAATTTCTTAATACTTATATTAAACAAAATCACTCATTCCTGGTGGAAACACTTGAGAGAACAAAAATTTATTATTACTAATTCAAGTAACTTTTGAGCACAAGAGTAAAAGTAATAAGAATACTGAACGAGTGTTAAGCTCTAGTTAGTCCTTTTTTCTCAACAACTCCCACTCACAGCAACCCACGTACAGCAGGAGGAAGCCCTGCGGTCCCGCGTCTTCCTCCCAGTGGTCGAGATGCTAGAGAGCAGTGTGGCAGCCACTGTGTCAGTCCATCTTGTCGAGGGTCTTCCTCCTTTTCACTGACCCTCCACCCTACTAAGCATGACGTCCTCCACCAGGGACTGATCCTTCCTCGTAACACGTCCAAAGCATGTAAGATGAAGTTTCGCCATCCTCGCTTCTAAGGACTCTTCTGGCTGCACTTTTTCCAAGACAGATTTGTTCATTCATCTGGCAGCCCACCATATATTCAGTATTCTTCACCGGCATCGTAATTCAAAGGCATCAATTTTTCTGAGGTCTTCCTTATTCATTGTCAAGTGTTCACTTGCATGGAAGGCAGCTGAAAACACCATGGCTCGGGCCAGGTGCACTTTAGTCCTTAAAGAAGTGGCTTTGCTTTGTAGCACTGTAAAGAGATCTTTTGTAGCAGATTCGCCCAACCCAGGATATCCTTTGTTTTCTGTACTGCCGCTTCCGTGGGCATTGGTTGTGGATCCGTGTAAAACAAAATTCTTGACAACTTGTCTTTCCTCTCTTTTGCGTGGTGTTGCTTACTGGCCCAGTTGTGAAGAGTTTTATTTTGTTTATGTTGAGGTGTAATCCATACTGCAAGTTGTAGTCTCTGATCTTCATCAGTAAGTGATTCAAGTCCTCTTCAGTTTCAGGATGCAAGATTGTCTCATCTGCATATCTAGACTTTAATGAGTCTTCCTCCAATCCTGATGCCGTGTTCTTCATACAGTCCACCTTCTGAGATTATTTGCACAGTATACAGATTGAACTGGTATGGTGAAAGGATACAGCCCTGATGTGCACCTGATGCGGTGTCCGTTTGTTCTGTTCAGACAAATTTCTTTTGGTCTGTGTTCAGGTTCTTCATTTAAATATTCCGGAATTTCCATTCTCTGCAATGTTATCCATAATGTGTTATGACCCACACACTCAAGAGCCTTTGCATGGTCAAGAAAACACAGGTAAACATCTTCCCGGTACTCTCTGCTGTCAGCCAAGATCCATCCGACATTAGCGATGACGTCTCTAGTCCCAGGGACTCCAGATTACGTGTTGTTGTTGTTAGGTGCCATCAGGTGGGTCCTGACTCATAGTTTAGATAATACTGTGTGAATGGTAATCCCGATTTGGGTCATTGCACTGTGGAGACTTAAGAGAATGTTCTTGGTTTTAGGAAATGCACATTGAAGTATTTAGGGGCAAAGGCTTTTGGTTTGGTAGGAGTTCTGAAAGCAGACCACCTTGTCTTTCTCCTGCAGAGACTTGCCAGTCAGCAGCCAAACCGTGTGTGCAGAGTCCTCTCCAATGTGGCAAGGGGTCAAAACCAGGGTTTCAAATGATGAATTCTTTGACCTCCTACTGGGAATTTGCATTTCTAACAAATTTCCAGGGATGCTACAGCTGCTGGTTAGAGACCGATTCTGAGAGCCATTCCTAGAGAAGTGCCTGTCCAAATTTACATAAGAATTACCTGGAGATCTTGTTAAAATGAGACTATCATTCAGTCTGTTTGAAGTGGAAATGCAGACTGGCGGCAGGGGCTTGAACTGGAAGGAATGAGCTGAAGGCTTGGAAAACACACTCGGAATGATAGTGCTGATGCCCTATGGGGGCGCTGTGGTGAAGTGTTCGTCTGTGAACCCACAGACAGCTCTGTGGGGAAGACACCAGTCCGTCCTGGGGGACTCTAGCGGCAGCTCTGCTCTGTCGTCTCTAGGAGTCCGAGTCGACTCGTGAGCACACAACCACAGGGTCACTGCACATGGAGCAGTGTTGGCATTCAGGTTATCTGAGCGATGGACTCTGGAAAGTCTTTGTACTGCTTTTGCTCTTTTTCTCTGAGTCTGAAATTCGTCAAAAGAAAAAAAATTGCCTCCAGAAAAACCTGGTTGGGAGAGACCATGAAACCCATGGCCTTAAATTCTTAGGACATAAACAGAATAAAAATCATAACAGAAATTGACTCCTGGTTACCCTATAGGAGAGAGTAGAACTGTCTCACAAGGTTTCTACAGCTGTAATCTTTGTGGGAAGAAGGCCTGGCGATGTGGCGGTTAGACATTTGGCGGTTAACTGAAAGATTCATGGTTCAAGCCCACTAGCTGTTCTGTGGGCAGACAGGTGTGGCAGTAGCTTCTGTAAAGATGTGCTTGTCTTGGACACCCGGTGGGCTGCCCTCTTGCATCCTATAGGGTGGCTATGATGTGCTTGTCTTGAACACCCAGTGGGCTGCCCTCCTGCATCCTATAGGGCGGCTGTGATGTGCTTGTCTTGGACACCCAGTGGGCCATCCTTCTGTGTCCTACAGGGCGGCTATGATGAACAACAGTCTGATGAAAAAGGCCAATCCTGATAAGAGAAAGCACTAAACAGATCAATACAACACCATGGTACATATTTAAGTTAAAAGCTATTTTAAATGATGTTATCATCCAAGACAATCTATTTGTTTTATAGATTACAGAAACAAGGCTAGCTGCTCACATGCACAGTCATGGCAGGTGTTACGAGTTCTAGGTCTCAGGCCTCTTGACGTCGAATCTGTTTCATTTGCGTTCTTGTTCTAGACCCACTGGGCAGATACTTATCAAGGACCTTCTGTGTTCCGGGAGTTGCCAGGCTCCAGACACATGGGATGCCCCTCACTGCTCTTCATATTCGAAGGAGAATCAACCACTAAGCCTAAGGGTGATAAATTTCATAATTAGGGCAAAGTTAATGGAAAGTAAGAAAATTTCATTTTCAAGTATTTAAAGAAATCCAACTTTTACATGACTGCTTTCTTTTAAAGATTTTCTTCTCATTGTATTTCCATTTAATATTATTAATAATTTGATCTGAAGAAAGGATTGGGCACACCACTGTCTCTGTTTCTTCATGTTTACTCTCTACAGAAGGACATAAGCTTAAAGCCATGCTCTTCATCCAGTATTCACCCACAGCACAAGGGATAAACAAGAAAGCTCCTTTAAACCTACACAGGGCAGAAGAAAAACTGATGATACTGACCTTTGTGAGACACGCACTGCAGCTGAGCAGGTGGAAGCTTCTCCGAGGTTTCTTGCTAACAGCGTGGCAACATTTGGACGTAAATCAGGTGTGAAAATCTCCAAGAAGTCCCTCAAACAAATCAGATAAAAGGTGTGATGCCTCAGGAGGAAAATCTAGCATCCCAGAGCCTGAAGTTTGCCTGTAGACTCTTCCATTCTGAACAGCACCATGTAAACATTTAGGGCAGAAGTGGATCCAAGTTTCATTGGGTTCAAGACTTTCAAAGGCAAATCACAGACCATTCAATTGCATTTTGTATTAGAAGACAGTGAGGAAACTTAGTATAACTCAACCTAACAGAAGAAATTATTACTTTCTAATGAAAATGGAGCTCTGTAATAATAATATTGAAAGTTAGTATGAATTTTCCTTGAATAATAAAAACAAAATATTCTCTCAAACTTAAAAAAAAAAATCTTCATGTGTTTTCCAGCATTTGTAATAGAGAATAGTTGACGTGCTTGTGCCTTACTTCAAAAACCTTTTTTTTGGCATTTTAGCCAGTTTTCTTATGGTGCTTTGAGTGAAAGTTTACAGAACAAGTTAGTTTCTCATTTAACAATTAATGCACAAATTGTTTTGTGACATTGGTTGCCCACTCCTGTGACATGTCAACACTCTCTCCTTCTCAACCTTGGGTTCCCCATTTCCGTTTGGTTTCCCTTGTCTTTCCTGCCTTCTCACCTCTGCTTTCAGGCAGCTGCATGTGTCTTTGTACTATGTGTTTTATAGGCTTATCTAACAAAAAGAAATTGAAAACCAGGAGTACGTGAACTGAAAACAGTGAATGCTTGGAAGAGAAAGTCCAAAACAAAAGGAGTGAAAGGAAAAAAAACACTGAAACTATTTGCAAGAAAAATAATAAATTATTGCAGTGTTTTAAAGCAATAAAATGCAGCTTAATGGTCAACTGAAGAAACAGAGATAGTAAATATCTTAATGAGGACCATAATTCAAATATGAATTCAAATAAGAGACAGATTCCTTACAAGGGAAGTTTTAAATCTGACTACCCATTTAACTAAAGTCCAAGCTGTGTTGAAGCATTGGAGAAAATCAGGTTCCAGAAACTGACAAGCTACACTCCAAGATGTTTCACCAAGCAGTTACAGCACTGGACGTGCTCCCTTGTTTATGCCAAGGACTTTGGAAGACAGCTACCTGGCCGCTGACTCCAAGGGTTATGTATTTGTGGCCATTCCAAAGACGGCTGATCCAACAGAACGTGGAAATGTTAGAACAGTATCATTGATATCAAACATAAGTGATATTTTGCTGAAGATAATTCCAAAGCAGTTGCAGCAGTACACTAGCAGTGGACCGCCAGAAATTCAAGTGGGATTTAGAAGAGGATGTGGAACCAGGGGTGTCACTGCTGATGTCAGGTGGACCTCGGCTGAAAGCACAGACTTCCAGGAAGATATGCACCTGTGTTTTATTGACTGTGTGAAGGCATTCAGCTGTGTGAATCAGGATGAGTTATGGATAGCACTGCAGAGACTGGGAATTCCGGAACACTTAATTGTGCTCGTGTGGAAACTGTCCACAGACCATGAGACAGCCAGTCAGACTTGCAGCCAGGAAAGATGTGTGCCTGTTCAGTCTGTCTGCTGAGCAGATGATCTGAGGACATGGACCGATGCAGAGGCACACAGCATCAGGACTGGAGGCAGACTCATTGACAACCTGCCTGATGCAGATGACACAGCCCTGCGCACTGACAGTGAAGGGGACCAAAGGCACCTAACTGCATGTGGGTTGCCCTTCAACGTAAGTAAAACAAATCCTCACAACTGGACCAGTCAGCAACAGCATGATGAATGGAGAAAATGTTGAAATTGTCAAGGATTTTGTTTTACATGGATCCACAATCAACACCCATGGAAGCAGCAGTCAAGAAATAAAGCAATGTATTGTATTAGGCAGATCTCCTGCAAAAGAACTCTTCGAAGTGTAGAAAAAGCAAAGATGTCACTTTGAGGACATCTGAGGAGTGTCTGACCCAAGCCATTGGTATTTGCAATTACCCCACGTGCATGCCAAAGCCAGACAAGGAATAAGAAAGACTGAAGAACTGATACTTTCAAATTTTGATGCTGGTGAAAAATATTTAGTACACTATGGGCCACCAGAGGAATGAAGAAACCTGTCTTGGAAGAGGCACAGCCAGAGGCTGCTTAGGTGTAGGGTGAAGAGACTCTGTCTGGTGACCTCTGGACATGTTATCAGGAGGGGCCATTCCCTGGACAAGGAAATCATGGTGGGCAAAGCAGAGAGTCAGCCTAGAAGAGAGAGGTCCCTAATGGACGGGCGGATGCAGTGGCTGCAACAAAGAGCTTGAGCACAAGAGTGCGAGGACAGCACAGGACGGGGCAGTGTCTCCTTCTGTGGGAAATGAAGTCACCATCAGCTGGAACCGACTCGACAACATCTACCCACAAACGTCATTCAACTCCACAGCCATGGAACACGCCTGCTGCCTTCGAGTTGATTCCAACACAGTGACACTATACAACAGAATAGCACTGCCCCATGGAGGCAGCTGCTGGCTTCCGACTGCTGACCTTTTGTTAGCAGCTGAGCTCTTAACAGTGTGGTGTCAGAGCTCCAGCCATTTAACTGAAGTGCCAAGAAATACGTGAACTGTTCCCATAATACTCAGATTAGAGCCACCTGCTGCCAACGCCAGTCTCAGTATTGGTGAGTCAGGCAGCAAGAGCTTTATTGCGTACCAATATACAGAAGGTCAGGGATGGCTCGTCTGAACCTGCCTTCCTGAGCAAAGGGCCATGAGAAGTTTATACTGTGCAGAAGGGGAGTCACACATAGTCATTAAATTGGGGGGAAATAGCCTGCTTATTCAAAAGAGGCCAGGCTGATAGTTGGCACAGAAACAGGAGCTGGACTCCTCACACCTGAATTGGGTCCGGCCATGGCCTGGTGCGTTGGAAACGCTGGCGGCACAGTGGCTCTAAGTGCTATATCTGCTGACCAAAAAGTCGGCAGTTCATGTCTGCCAGGTGCTCTCGGGAAACTCTGTGGGGCAGCTCTGCTCTGTCTGTGGGGCTGCTATGAGTTGAAGTTGACTCCACAACATTGGGTTTGGTTTTCTTGGTTATGGTCTGGTGACATGTGTCCTGCAGTTTTGGATTCTTGACACAAGTTTCCTGATTTTCTAGGCAGGACTCATGGGATGGAGTCACTTGTTGATCAACCAAGTCTTTTGTTGGCATGGTTTCAGACAGCCCACCTCAGAGTAAGTACGAGCAGGGAGACGGAAAGGGAGGGCCACGAGGATTTTGGCTTGGCCTTCATCATTCCTCAAGCAAGAGGGTGCCATCGTTGTCTTCCGCATTCTGAGGAAGGATACTGATTCATTTCAAACTTTTTGCTGAAGCTTAAAGAAAGGAGGGGAAAAAAACTCCTAAGGTTAATACAACATGGAGAGGAATGTAATTTTTCCCATGTTCACCATCAAAACCATCCTGTTCCTACTAGATAGATAGGTATGTAGATGGCAGACGGACGGACGGATGGTCAGTGGGTTCGATGGGCACCATAGCATCCCCTTATAAGAAAGACTTGATAAACCCAGTGAAGTGGATACAGATAACATCGTTGGAACCCTAAGGATCAAACAGAAGGGGGATAATTGGAATAAACACTGAGTAGAAGGCGAGACTGAGCCAAAACAGTGAGCGCCCCTGCGACCCCATCCTACAGAGAGCCTTGTTTCCTTACATGCTCAGCGATTCTTCAAAGGGAATTAGTCTTTCCCCTTGGACAATTATTTGTCAAAATTCTTCAAGGTATAGCAGACTTTTTGCTTAGCAGCCTGAGCTCTCAATCACACGTAGAAAGCATTGGCATTGACTTCTATAACTGAGTGTACCTCCAGCCCCAGGTTACTTAAAACAAATGTGTAAGTCGAGTTGTGTTTGGATCACCCAGGGAACACAAACTCGGTGTACAAATCTCTGTGAAGACTGCCATGTGATGGCAGATTCTTAGAGACAGTTTTTGCTTGTCCAGGCTTCTCTGTTCCAAGCCAAGGCAACTGTCCTTGAAGTTCCCTGAAGGCTGTGACAGACTGAGCTTTCCTTTAGTGCAACTCTCAGTACAATTTTATGGGTGACATCTTTTATTAGACTCTCTACCTGGAACAGAGGAGCCCTGGTGGCACAGTGGTTACGAGCTCAGCTGCGCACCGAGAGGTCAGCAGCGGGAACCCACTGGCTGCTCCTTGGAAGACGTGTGGGGTAGCTGTGCTCTATCGTGTAGAGTCGCTGTAGTCAGAATGGCCTTGACAGAATCAAGGTAACCTGGAGCGAGGAAGCCCCGGTTTCACAGTGGTTAGACACTCAGCTGCTAGCAAAAAAGGCCGGCAGGTGAACCCACTGGCTGTCCCCTGGGGACTGAAGAGGGAGCTGCTTCCATAAAGATAAACAGCCTTGAAAACCCCACGGGCCAGTACCACGCGACACTGCACGGTAACTGTGAGACAGTCAGCAGTCCACAACAAGTACAACCTCCAGTGAGGCCACGAGAAGAGATGCTCCGTGACGCTGAAGGCACACTACCCCAAGACAAAGGAAGCCTCAGTGTCGCTGCTCACTGGACTTTTGCCTGATGACTTCTTGCATTCCACAGCTCGTCTCAGTCTTGGTTTGTGCTTCATGCTGCATTCTCAGCTTGCTTTCGGTAGGATGTCTGGTCTAGACACCCGGTCCACTGTATATACGGGGAAAAGATCAAGTTATTGTAAGTGTTCAATTGCTCATGAAAAACAACCAATGATGTAGTAATTGCTTTAGCTTCAGGTTACACCCAGGAATTTGACTTTAGCTGAAGACCACGTCTAGGTGTCACATGCAGCTGGAAGCCATGCAGACAGGAAATTCTTTCATCCGCGAAGTTCTGGGCCTTCAAACGACCCAGGCCGAGCCCGTGCCACACCTGGGCGAACAGGTGGAGCCTTCAAAGGTGACGGGTCTGCCGTCCCTCAGAGGCTCCCGTAGAGAAGGCGTGCCGTCCCTCTCACCCTCCCGGTTCCCCCAGGTCTCAGGCTTTCCACTCTGCTGTCTCCCTCCTTTTCTCTTTAAAAAATGCTTCAAAGTATCTCTGTAAATTCTGACTTTATTTTACCCGTCTCCTTTCATCTGCTAGATCCATTCTTTTTCTTTCCTTAAGTAACTCTCATAACTGTCCTTGCAGAAATCAGCTAGATTTTCTCTTCCTTACCAATTATTCCCAATATAACCAACAAAACTGGGGAAGTGAGTAGCAAAGACAGAATCTCCTTAGAAATTCAGAACGAGACGTTATAAACACTTACGTGTTAACTTCTTCTCTCTCACACAATATTTGAAAAAATTTTAAAAAAGAATGTGTTCTCTATATGCTTTAATAGCTGATAAAGGTAAACTGTATAAAAAAACAAAACCTGGAAGTTTCTATTAGATGTAAACACAAACACCACTGTTAGATTTTGACGCTCTTCTTTGGTATCCGATCATTGCCTCTCAGCCTCCTTACTCTTTAACAGTTCGGTAGTAAAAAGGAAATACAAGTCAACCAGATAAGAGAACCAGAAATATGACACCTCAGAGAGCAATATTCACCTTCACAGTCCTGAGAAGCTGAAAATTGCCAAATAAAAAGTGGTAGAAAATGGAAAGATTTGAAAGAGAAAAATTGAGGGAAATGAAAACACTGCCTTTAAATTGTGGCAGAAAGTGTTATCTGTGTTTCCATTTAAATTTTTATGTGACTTTTCATACAAAGTCTGGATCAAAAAGTTACATAAAAGTGGTTTTTAAAAACACGATAGATGGGTTTCTTTTCCGAAGCACTTGTTTGATGTGTCTGCAAGACTCATGACAGCCCCGCTTTCTTTCCTGGGATAGAAGTACTTGACATTTTCAGTCATGTGCTATGGGAATCTAATTTTTTATTCTTTTATTTTTTAACTTCATTTGCTAGTGTTTTTGCCTTTATTTTCTAGAAAAGAAATTAGGAATTGCTGGTGGTTAAATGCTACTCCTGCTAACCAAAAGGTCACAGTTCAAATCTGCCAGGCCGTCCTTGGAAGCTCTGTGGGGCTGCTCTGCTCTGATCTCTGGGGTCACTGTAGGTCGGATCAACTCAACAGTAGTGGGTTTGTTTTTAGAAAGGAAATTACTTGCATAGTTAATACTTCAACATCAATCCTTTAAAAATTCTATCTGGGAAAATTAGGACCACAAAAGCTTTGTTGATCTTAATAAAGTGCACATTTAAAAATATTTTTTCTGACAATAAAATTAATGAGAGAGGCAAGAGCCAACTTAAAATGTTCAAACTCACTAGTTCCTGAAACTACTTCTGCCACAGACAACACAGCCCAACTGGACGAGACCAGGCATGCCATCTGAGATCCAGTGACCACCTGGGGTGACATATTACTGGAGCATCAAGCAAAGGAGTTTGGTTAGAGCCACTGAGACCCCTGCCAGCGGTGCAGGATGCTCTCGAAGTGAGCCGTCAGGCTTCTGTGATTGGGGTCAGACAATGACACGAGGCTCTCAGAGCCACTTGGTGTGATGGAACCTTCTCTCAGCTTGAAGAGCCACACAGCTCCAAGGGCTCAGATGTGTTTGTCGCAGGGTGAGGTGGATTCAGCGCAGAGGTAGAGGTGAGTCTGAGGGCTGAGTCAGTGAAGCGACGAGTCCTGCCTGTGATCTCCCACTGGCCACAAACAAACCATCTCCCCCGTCTGGTTTCTGTGTGGCTGTACTGGAGACTGACTGTCAGCTGAGTATTCCACACCCTAGTTTTGTGATACAGAAGAAGAAATAAATAGTACAAGGTCACAGACTAACAGGAAATAGTAATGAGCAGATTGCCATATCAATATTATTTTTGTTCACAATATCCATAGTATATTTGAAGCAAGTTGTTCTTAAACACTTGGGACTCTGTTAACAAAACATTACTTGAATAGATCAGTAGGCGTCCACCAGCATAGCTACCTCCATCCTCAGTAAGAGTGGATTTGCCTGTAACAGTCGATACCTTTACCAGGGTATTTCTACGTGTGGATTGAATGACTATGTGGCATCCTTTGTTTCGGACAAAAATGTCTCCCATTAGTATTTGTTGGGCAGGTCTGCTAATGATGACTTCCTTACATTCTATTGATCTGGGAAGATCTGAATTTCTCCTTCATTTCTGAAGGATTGTTTTGCCAGATGCAGAATTTTTGTTTGATGGGTTCTTCTTTCAGAAATGTTATCCTATAGCCTTCTGGCCACTATTGTTTCACATGGTAAATTTGAATCTTAACCTTACAGAGGATCTTCTATATATAATAAATTGCTTCTCTCTTGCTCCTTTTTAAAGATTCTGGCTTTCAGCAACTTGATTTTGAAGTTCCTGTGTATAGATCTCTTGAAGTTTATCTTACTTAGAGTTCCTTGAGCTACTGGATGTGTAGACTAAGGCTTCTCATCACATTCAGCACGTTTCCAGCCTTTATCTCTTCAATTTTTTTTCCTTCTTCTTCTTCTCTCCTGAGCCTCCTATTGCGTGTATATTGCTAAGCTTAATTGGTATTTGTTTCATTGGTCTGTGAGGTTCTATTTATTTTTCTTCATTCTTTTCTTGAGATTGGGTCTCAACTGATTCATCTTTAAGTTTGCTGAGTCTTTCTTCGGTTTGTTGAAATACACAGTTGAGCCCTTCTTGTGAATCTTTGTGTGCGCACTGGGAAAGCCGTCGCCACTGCTTTGTTTATTGTGTGCCTAGTAAACACACTCTACTAATTGTCTCATTTAACTTCTTGACAGACTCGTCCTATAGGCATCGTTATCATTGCTTAAATAGGTAACACAGCCGCAGAGATTAGACAGTTTGACCGACATTGCATGCTATAGCTAGGATTTGATTTCATCTGTTATATCCCCAAATCTTTGCCTAAATAATTATGTTACACTAAATTCCCCTCCTTTATTTTATTTTATTTTTTTAAATTACAATTAAGTGGAAGTGTTTTGCATGCTCACCTGTCTGCAGCCCCTTCTGCTCTCCCTACCCAGCGACAGCATGCTTTTCTTTTTTGTTCCATGCTTCTGTTGCCCCCTCCTCTCCACCATCTTCTTTTCCATCTAGAAGAACAGTAGGACAGCCTCCTATACGTGGATAGAATCATAGCAGTACACACCATATGGTCACGGCATGTCCCTGACTGCAGCCCATTCTTGGCTAAAGAGTTGACTTCATTGCTGGCTTGTGGTCAGGGACAGCAGCAGGTCCAGGGTCCATGTTCCCAGAGGAGTGTCCAGGCTGTCAGACCGTCAATTCAGTATATTCCCTACATTTCACGAAATTAAATTTGAAAGGAGAGATGTAATGACGTTGCTAAGATCAGAAACCAGCAATTAGTCACTCAATATAATTTGGTGAATTATCTAGTATGTAAGGTTTGACAATGAAGTCTGTGACCTTAATTGTTTTAAGTGCTGCATATCTCATTGTTGAGTATCACTCAGCTCACCTTCAAAATACGGCCCTTGGGAAGCTATGCACCGATGCCAGCACCTAGCTCACCCTTCAAAGCAATTTTGGAACTCTTTCTGGAATGGCCATTGTGCATGGTGGCATGGTGGCAAGTTCACGACCTTAACTGTATAGTTGTCTGTGTGGGAGCTATTAGCCAGTAAACAACTGTATTGGACCACCTCCCTACTCAACCTGACCGCCCCCACCCCCCAACAATGACTTTGTTCTTAACTTGAAGAAACAGGAAATATCGAGAGGAAGATATTTGGATGATGTTCAGGACATCAACGGTAATACGATGACAGCTCTGATGGCCGTTCCAGAAGAGTTCCAAAATTGCTTTGAAGGGGGGACTGGATGGTGACATTGGTGCATAGCTTCCCAAGGGGAGTGCTTCAAAGGTGACCATAGTGATATTCGGCAATGAGGTATATTGCACTTTTTCTAGGATGAGATCGTGAATGTCCTTGTATGTATATAATACATTTTTTTCTGGAAATTTTAGAGAATGCAACCTTAGGGAAGGTAAAACTGTTACTCTTTTTAGAACATATGCATTTTTCAAATATACTGGGATGAGGACTGTCTTGGGCAGGGTATTGACGCCCCCAGTTGCTCTTTTGGGAATGGCAAGCAACAGCCTCCCCCACAACCTCCAGAAGGATACAACCTTGCTAACACCTTGATTTTAGCTCAGTGAAACTTCTGCTCTGCAGAATTGTTAGGTAACAAGTTTATGTTTGTTTTAAGGCACTAAATTTGTTTTTAGTTTTTACAGTAGCAAAAAAAAAATTAACAGTGTGAAGTGCTGTTGAGCTGGTTCCAAATCGTTGCAATCTCGTATGTGCAGTGGCATGGAACACTGTCCAGTCCTCTGCTGCCCTCTGAGTCGTTGCTGTGGCTGGGCCTGCGGCTGGCTCTCCCCTGAGAAGGCAGCTCTTTCCTGGGTGCACCTTGAGTGCTTACCAACCTCAGGGACTCGTCTCGTGGCACTACAGGAGACAACATCCGTAAGATTTCCACCAGCCAAGTTTTTCAGAATTAGACTGCCAGGACCATCGTCCTAGTCTGTCTCATTCTGGAAACTCCTCTGAAATGTGTCTGCCATGAGCGACCGTACTGGTGATGGAAGTACTAGTGGTGTAGCTTCCAGAATCACAGCCACACGCAAGCTGCCACTGCACGACCAACTGATAGATACGTGGTGCCTGGAAACTAACCCAGAAATGTAAAAGCAGACTACTGACTTCTGACGAGTAGAGCAAACTCTTGACTATGGAACCCACATCTATGACGTAGAATGTACACATTGTTGTCGTGACGTTTACGCTGATTCTGACCCCATAGGACAAGCAAAACTGCCCTATAGGATATTGCCATGGATTGAATTGTGTCCCCCTCAAAATAGGTGTAGCCATGTGGCTGGGCCATGATTCCCATTGTAACTGTTCTCCATTTTGTGGATTTCCTTTGCTGTATATTAAAGGATTAGGGTGGGACTGTAAATCCCTTTATAAGATCACCTCCCTGCTCCACTGTAAAGGAGTTTCCCTGGAGTGTGGCTAGCCCCACCCTTAATCCTTTCATCCTAGAAGAGATAAAAGGAAAGGGAAGCAAGCTGAGAATTGGGAACCTCACGCCATCAAGCAGGCAGCACCGGGAGAAGAGTGCGTCGTTCAGACCCGAGGTTCCTGCACCGAGATGCTCCCTGGACAAAGACTGATGCAATTCCGGACTTTGCTCCAGAGCCGACCGTGGGGAAAGCCTTCCCCTGGCGCAGACATCCTGAATGTGGACTCACAGCCTACCGGCCTGTGTAAGAATAAAGTTTCCTTTATTAAAGCCGACCATGCTGTGGTAATTGTGTCAGAGCAGCTCTAGCTGACTACAACAGGTATCCAAGGCTCTCAATCTATACGGAACCAGGCTGCCCCGCCTCTCTCCTGCAGAGCTGCCCTGAGTTCAGATTCCTGACCTTTCTGTGAGCAGGGAAGTGCTTCAGCACAGCCCCACCAGGGCTTCAGGTTGTGTGTATGTGTGTGTGTGTGCATGTGTGTGTCCACATATGTGTGTACAATGCATGTATTCATGTATGGATAGGTGTACATCCATGCGTGTATGTAGGCGTGTACACACATGCACATGTATGTCGATGCACGTGTGCATGCATGTGTATGCATGTGTGTATTATGCATGGTATACACGTGTATTGTGTATGCACATATGTGCACATGTGTGTGTACACCTGTGTATGCATGTATATGCACAGATGTGTATCTGTGCATGTGCACATGTGTACATGTCTGTATGCATGTGTGCGGGTATATACGTGTGTGCGTGTGTGTGTGTATGTCTATGTGTGCATGTGTGTACATGTGCATGTGTATGTCTATGTGTACATGTTTATACATGTGCGTGTGTGTATATACGTGTGTACACACACACTCACATATGTATATTTGTAGGTGGAGAACTGCAGTTCCGCTTGCTTGTACGCTTTGTGTTGGCAGCCCTGTCAGTGACAGGGACAGTGGGATGGCATCAGTAGCTCCCTCAGAGGTAACCGTTAGATAAACATACATTAAAATATGCACCACATATGTTACACACACACGAAAAGAACCCAAACCCACTTCCGTCAAGTCAATTCTGACTCATAGATGGAGTAGAACGGTCACACAGAGTCTCCAAGGAGTGGCTGGTGGATTTGAACCGCCCACCGTTTGGTTCGCAGATGTAGCACTTAACCAGGATTGCGTTATATGGCGTTAAGTTCAAGATACAAAGATGACAGTTTTCAAAGGTAAAATAATGCAAGAATAAAATATTAATGTGTCAGAGATTTTATAATTTTCAAAGGAATCAGTAAGATATCAAGGTCATTTGAAAGTCAGGTCAGTGAAGGAATGCGGGGTGAGATTATGGGGTTGGTGCCAAGCAGTGAAGGCTCCCCGTGCCTCCAGACTGTTGTCTGTCGGGTCACCTTTGCTGCTGGACAGGAAGTCCCACTTTCCCTGGGAGAGAATCTGCAAGTTGACACGTATCTTTACCAAGTCTGCGAATTGAATCAACAGAAAGCTGTTAATGCCCGTGGGTGTTCACTCCGTTGTGCAAAAAAGGGGCTTGCTACTCACCATTTTGCCCTGTTTCCAAGTTTAACTAACTTTTCTTTTAACATTCTCGTCAGTTTATTGATGTCCAGGCTGTAATCCAGTGAGAGACACTGATAAAAAGTAATTACAGGACAATGTGTGGGCAGTGCAGAGGGACACGGCCCCTGATGGCAAATGATGCTTCCACAAATATCAGTTAACTCTGAAAACAGAGAAATATCAGTGGAGAGAGATCTTAAGCAAGTAGAATGCTAAATAAAATCCATAATCTGTTCTTGATGTTTGTTGTGGAAACAAGAGAGGAAAATAACACAAAAAATGAAATTGTGGCTAAGAATTCAAAATAATTAGGAGTCAGAAGATCAAAATAAAGCTAGAACCCTGGGCCAGTGCCCTAACTTGACCCACCCAGTAGCTTCGCATCCTAGAGAACTGGTTATTTGTCACCTCTTACAGATTATTCCAGAAATAACAGCTGTCATAATTTTGGAAAATTCTCTCAAAAATGTATTAATCTGTTTTCTTCATAAAACCCATCCACTTAGGAGTTTCTAAAAATTAGCTAAGTGATGAGTAATGCTGTCATTAGCTGCCGTGGCATCAGTTCCTAGGTCGTAGAAATCTCACTCACACAGAACAGAACGTGGCCCAGACCTGCCTTCCCCTCCTGATGGGCTCCGAATCAAACCGTTGTGATCGATAGGGTTTCACAGGCCGGTGTTTGGAGGCAGATCACCAGGTCTGTCTCCCGAGCCTGGAAGCAAAACTGGAAACCAAATCCACTGCTGTCCAGTCCATGTCTGCTCACAGTGACCCCACAGGACAGAGTGGAAACCCTCGCAGGGTTTCCAGGGCTGTCATCTTCTCCGCAGCAGACGGTCACGTCTTTCTTCCGCGGAGCTGCAGGCGGATTCGGCCCCGCCTCTTACTGTCCGGGCGCTTCACCACTGCGCCACCAGGGTCCCCGCTGGGCCTGGGTGCCCCTCTGACGCCCGTGCAGCCTCATGGCGCCGTGGAAGCCTGTGCTGGAGGCCGGGCTGGTGGCGCATGAGGCCCTGGAAGGGAGCCCAAGCCTCTCGTAGGCGAGATGGGAATTCTACCACGGAGCCTTGGCTGACCCCAAACCCAGGGGAAGTCGTGAGAGAAAGCCGTGGCTATCAACTGGATTCTGACTCGCAGTGACCCTTGAAGACAGAGTAGAACTGCCCATAGGCTTTCCAAGGCGCTTCTGATGGACTTGAACTGCTGACCTTTCGGTTAGCAGCTGAGCTCTTAACCACTGTGCAATCAGGGACCTGGGATAAATAATTGTTGTTGTTGTTAGGTGCCACTGAGTTGGTTCCAACTCCTAGCGACCCTATGAACACGAGAGCAAAACCCAGCCCGGTCCGGTGCCTTGTCCATCAGCTTTTTTATGCCTAAGCCTGTTGCTGCAGCCACTGTGTCTGTCCATCTCTTCGAGGGTCTTCCTCTTCCTCACGGACCCTCCACCCTACCAAGCCTCCAGGGACTGATCCCTCCTGACAACATGTCCAAAGTAGGTAAGAGGCAGCCTTGCCGTCTTTGTCTCCAAGCAGCACTCTGGTTGCACTTCTTCCAGAAGCCATCTGTTTGTTCTTTCCGTAGTCCATGGTACACTCGACATTCTTCTCCAACCCCACAATTCGAAGACATCAATTCTTCTTCTGTCTTCTTTGTTCGTTGTCCAGCTTTTGGGCATGCATGTGATGCCACTGAAAATACCGTGAGGTAAACACCGGGCAGGAACAACACAGGGACAAAATCGACGTGGTGTCAACAATCTGTAAAGCTATTTCGGACAAGTAAGGTTCACACTCTGTGATGTAATTCTGTAAAATAAACAACTCTTTCATCATTAAAATACATCTACTTTTAGGCAAATTGTGTTTGATTTCAGCAACAGAACCACAATAATGTTAAAAAAAGGATTGAAAATTATTTGAAGTTTTACAGCCAGTACTGGATGTATGACCACTAATGAAGGGTTCTGAGGCTTTTGAATTTCTGTAATATTTTACAAAAGCTGTCCCACTAACACAACGAGAATTTGGCTTTGTAATGGTTCTCATAATGAAATGCAAACCGGACTGAGGGCCCCTTGTTCCAAGCTGTGCCAGGACCAAGGCCGACGCGGAGGGGGGGGCCGGCAGTGCCGGCGCTCGGCCACTAGATGGCGCGGCCGGGCTGTGCGAACCCGGAGGACCCGCGGCCCCGGAGACCCGAGCCGGCGAAGCCCCGGGAAGGGGCGGGCAGCAGCGCCCCCTGCCGGCGAAGCCTGGGCCGCGCAGCGCGTTCCCCGCCGGCAGGCGGCCGGTTAGGGTTCAGGTGGTCGCCGTGCAGAGTGACCCTCAGGCCCGCGTGCCGGCCCCCCGAGAGCAGTCCCTCTGCAGACGGCTGCTCCGGGGGCCGCGCAGCAGGACGCGCGCAGCTCGGGGCTGACGCTGGGACACGGCCGCGCCGAGACCCGCAGCCGCGCCTCCCCAACGTTCCGCGAGTCAGCCAGGTGTCATTTAGGAAAACTGGAAAGCGCAGCTGATTGCAATAATAACAGGGAAGGTGTTGTGGCTGCTTCTGTGAAAGGGAGGCTGGGTTCTGTGATTCCGGGAGTCTGGAAGACCGAACAGGAGAGTCTGCTTTAGTTCCTCAGATTGTTATTGTTATTCTTTTCCTTGAGCCCTGGATTGAGCCGATTGACGTGTATTTCTCATTTGAAGTCTCTGCAGTGGGGACAGTTTTTGCTGCAGTGGTTGTCTGACCGGCTCCGAGGGGCAGGTGGCGGTCCTGATCCGGCTGTCACTGTGTGAGCCAGGACACGGCGTCTCTGCTGGAGTGACACTCAGCCGCCAGGCGGTCGATCCTCTTGCTTAACTCCTGGAGAGCAAAGGGTTGGGAGAGAAGGAAGAACAAGGGGTGACCTGTTCGTTTGGAATCCCCAAACAGGCCTAAAGCCCAGCACTGGCAGCCTTGGGTTAAATCCCGGAACGCTTCAGGAGTGCACCATCGCTAACATTTCAGACGGTACCACCAGTGATTAGGGGCAACAAATGTGACCGCGGGACTTCTGAAACAAGCAGTGTTTTGGAAGAGCTGGACTCAAGTGTGAAAACATTTTAAAAAATCTTAGTGATGCATTTTACTTATATTTTCACTTTTCCCTTGTCCAGAATTAATCTATGAAATGAATCTTTAAGTCTGAATGAGTTCTTCCTAAGTGTTCTATATAAATACTGTAAGCAGTAATTGTGTCACAGTTAATAGGCAAGAATTTTTTCTTTCTTAGAGGTACATAAAATAACAGAGATTCTTAGGATCTTAGATGGTGTGTTTTACATGGGGTTTGAGTAATAAGTGTGAATTGTTTATTATACTGAGCAGTACAGAGCAATGATTAAACTCATCAAATTTAGTGTTATGAAGTCAGCTCTGACACTGTGCTGTGCGCCCGTCATCCTCTCTCCTCGTCTCCCTGGGAGATGATACTGTGGACTACTTTGCATGGTTTGGGACACACAGTACACAACCAATAAACGTTAACACTTCCTGGATAATCAGGCTTCCTAGCAAGAAGTGCTTTGGATAGCCACAATTTATTTCAAAAGTTTTAAACTCTGTCCCATCATATATTCGTGGCTGTCTTATATAAAGGTTTTGTATTTCTTCCCCGAATGTAAGAAACAGATTATCTATACTCTCATCCTAGGCAGTTTCTTCCACCCTCATGGCCTCAGAAGCCTTCTCCTACTGGGTGCTTCTCAGGCCTGCGTCTCTGTACTGACAGTGTCAGGTTACAGATTCAACTGCTGACTCAGAACTGTGTTTCAATGTATCTCAAGTATCTCAAACTTAAGGTGGTAGAGAGAAAACCCTGATTTGTTTTAATTCCTCTTTCCCAAGGGCAGCTCTACTCAGTCTTTAGCAAATTCTCTGATTTCTCTGTCTTCCTTCTGTCCAATGAATCCAGCAGAACAACTTGATAGAGTCGTGTTCTTTACATTGTACAGAGGCTGGACACTTCTTGGCATCTCCCCTGTTACAACGCCAGCCTCAAACACCCTCAGCCCTCACCTCCTGCTCCCCCTGCCTCCCATCTGGTCCCTCTTCCTCCTTCACCCATGGCGCAGACCAGATCATCTTCAGCCAGCAGAAATCTTTCTCACAGTCAGCGTAAGCTTCAGGGGCTTTCTGGTGGCCTGTGAGGTCCCGTCTGGTCCCCAGCGTCACCTCTGTTTGTTCTTTGTTTATGACACTCTCTAGGTTTCTTCCTGTCCTTTAAACACGTGACCATGAGTCCCATTGAAGGACCCCTGCACTTGTTCACGTTGCTACTTTGATCTCACCCGAAATGTCACCTTCTCAGAAGGAAGTGACTGTCTCTACTTGTCTTTCTTTTTCTGTATTACTTTATTGCATCTTCTTCAGGGAATTTATCAATACCTGAAATTTTATCTATGTTTTCCTGGTTTTTCATCTATCAAGGCATTGTGTGCCAATTTTCTGCTTCCTTTTTCAATGGTACTTGGCTTGGCTTTTTCTTTAATAGATACAATTTACCAGATGATCAATGTTTATAAATTCTACTTTAGATGAAGGCTTGTGGAACAAAGTGGTCTCTCACTAAACAGCACACACCTTGTTTTGTGGCACTGTCCAACAATCCCACAATACCTCAGCACTCTTCCTTCTCAACCTTGGGTTCTGCATTACCAGCTTTCTTGTCCCCTCCTGCCATCTAGTCCTTGCACCTGGGCTGGTGCAGCTCGTTAAGTCTTGTTTTGATTAGGAGCTAGTCCAATCTTTCCCTATGCCTCCTTCTACTAGACTGTATTTAAGAGTGAAGTTCTATTTTCCTTGCTGCTGTACCTGCAGCCAGTGTAATTAAACTGGAACATGCTAGTTAACAAATATTTATGGATTGGCTGAGTATGTGGCACCATGTTCTGGATAGCACGGCAGTCTAGCAAAGAGAAAAAAACAGCCATCAAAGTTGGGATCAAAATGCTTGGCTTCAGTCTTCGCTCTGATCTCTAGTTACTGCCTGTCATGCTCTAAACATTTCTGTACACTGATTTAAGACTCCCTGAAAGTTTGGGAATGAAAATAAACAAACAAGTAAAAGAATTCTAGTGCAACCCAGAATAAGTCATTTCTTGTCCAGCTTCTCATTAATGGTAAGCCAACACTGACCGACACAAACATGTGGAGGGGGCTTCCAAGAGGGGGACCCCCAAGGTGATGTGTCAAGGAATGGACAGTCTTCCCATCCAAACATCCTGTTAGAAAAATCTGCCTCAATCCCTGCCTCATGGCTTACACAAAAGTTAACTGAAACTTGGTCACAGGCACAAATGTGTGCACAAAAATGTAGAATGTGTAGAAGAAAAGTGCAGGGGGAGAAAATCATAGCAGCTGTAAAAAACAAACAGCTAAACCTCTTACCATCAAGTTGATTCCAACTCACAGAGATTTTAAGGGAGGTGAACATTTCTTAGATAACCATTTTTTTTTAAAAGAGATAAATGAGACTTTATCAAAATTCAAAACTTCTTCATTTCAAAGGATACTATTAAGAAAACAAAAAGGCAAGACACAAACTGAGGGAAAATATTCATCATACATGTATATGGCAAAGAACAGCAAAATAGTTAAAGAACTTAAAGTTCTTTAACAAGAAGACAAGATAAATAGCCAATGAAAAAAACACTGAACACCATTAGTCATCAAGGAAATGCAGATTAAAGGCAACGTGTGACACCCAATAAACCGGAAACCGTACCTACGGCTGTCTAGTAGAACGGGACGTGAGCAGAGCTTGTGGGGACCCCAGCGTCTCAGAGCAGACCTGTGCTCCGTGGGGTCTGTGACGGTTGCGGCAGTTCTAAGGCAGGCTGGCTGCAACTGGGCACACTGACGTGCTGAACGCTGATGAGGAGGGAGAGCGGGCAGAACTCTCATCTCTTTCTCCCAGGGCAGGAAAATGATACCGCTAATCCGGAAGGTGTTTCTCGTAAACACATCACCTGTCAGTTTGCCGTGATGGTGGCTTGTGCGCTGCTGTGACGCAGGAAGCTCTGTCCTTTCACCGCACACACCAGCGGGGTCACCCACGGTAGGTACCTCTAGGTGGAGCGTCCAGTCCAGGACGGGCCAGGAGGAAAGGCCTCGCAGTCTGCTTGGGAAAATCAGTCCCTGGAACCCAGTGCACACGATTGCTTATAACAACAAACACAGAAACACCATTCACTCGGAAATTTTACTCCTAGGTGCTTTCCCAAGAGACACGAAAACCTGTGTACTTAGAAAGAATTGCCCATGAGGGTACAGAATATTTTAACTTGTAAAAGCTGCAAACTGGTAATAATCCAGAAGCCCATCAGTCAGTGAACAGATAGGTAAACTGTAGTATACCCCTGCAGCCAAAGCTGCAAAGATGGTCTCAGACACAGCAGCTGCGGCAAAGGCAGGGCTTGGCTCTTTTCGGCACTGGTTGCCAGGCACCGGTTGCTGTGTGTTGGGACTGATGCCCCGGCAACAGCTACAACAGCATCTCCATCCAGTGGCCTTTAAAGACTCAGCATGAAGTGCAGTGAACCCTCATCCATGCAACATAGTGGATGAACCTCAAAACATGCAAATCAAAGAAACTAGATACAAATGTTTGCCTGCTACCTGATTTCACTGATATGAAATCCTATAAAAGGCAGCATTAATTTAATGAGAAAAAGCAGATGGGTGTTTGCTTGGGCCTGGGATGAAGGCAGGAGGGAACTTTAGGGTTTCATGGAAACATTCCATGTCTTGACTGTGTTGGTGATTACACAGATGTGTACATTCATCAGAATACATCAAACCGGACTCTTAAAGTGGTATTTGTTTTATGGACAAAAAATATACCCCAGTAAAGGTTTTCTTTATTTTTTTTTTAAAGGGAGCACTCATCACCCAGAGTTATGGTGAGGACGTTGTAAGAACTTGGCTTTAAAAATGTGCAATGAATGTAGCTTGATCTAATCTAGAAGTCCCTGGGTGGTGCAGATGGGTGCTAACTGAAATGTTAGGGTCCCAGCTCCCTCAGAGTTCCTGGGAAGAAAGGCCCCTTGAAGTCGAGTTCTACTGACATGCATGGGGTTGCCAGGGGGCAGAACTGACTCAGCGGTGTCTGGTACTGTTAATCAGAATCAGAATGTAACTGAGCCCGCACTTTTCTCCTTCTGGGCAGAGTGATTATCTCAGTTGACTTTCTACTTTATAAGGTGTCAGGAAGTGGTCTTGGATTCTGCAAGAATCCAAGAATCCCAGGTATCTCCTTGTCCCGAGGGCAGGATGCAGGGATTCAGCTTAGTCTCTGGAACCCAGGAAGGAGAAACGAGAGTGGGGTGCTCGCTGAAGCCTTGCTCTCAGTGCCCATTTTCATCCGCTGTTTTCCCTTTCAATGTAGCAGAGCCCTAGGTTGCTGAGGGGGAAACAGCCTTGGCAGTGACCTCACTCATCTCTCACTTGCTCCCTCATCGCTGACATTGTACCTGACTGGCTTCGTCATTGTCCCTTGCTGGGGATCTGCAGAACCTTCCCTGTCTGGCAGGGTCCGACTTGCTGGTGTCCCCGTTTCCTGACCCAGGCTTTTCCAGCTGCTGTGACTTCTGTATCTAAATTCAGATATGCAGAGTTGAAGGTGAAATTCAGTATGCAAAGTCACATGAAGCTCACCCTGAAGATACTGACGTATCTCGTTTATGGCTATTTACATAAACACGGACATCAGGAGAGGGGTCGAGAGTCTGTCTCTCCATGGTGGTCTTGATATTCCTGGGCTGAATGATTTACCAGAGTTTCTTTCAGTCTAATAGTTCTTGGAGCAGGGCAGACATTCGTGCCCTCCTTCCCAGTGGGCACTGGGGAGAGGCTGACGGCAGGGCCGAGGGAGATCAGCTCAGCTCAGATTCATGCTCTGTCATTACTGGTCCTGCGGCTGTGTTGGTGTTGGCCAGTGATTCAAATGTTATGAGTCTCTCAGCCCTACACATGGGACTAATATTTAAGAAAAAGTATTTTCTTTTTGGAGTGGTAGAGAATTCTGAGAACCGTTGGGAGCTGTTGAATTGGTCTCAGCCCCTAGTGATCCTATCTGTTACAGAGCAGACCTGCCCTATAGGACTTTCTTGACTGTGATCTTTAGTCAAGCAGGCAGTCAGACTGCTCCTTCTTGGAGCCACCTCAAGCTCTTGGCTGCATCTCCCACTCATGCTTTGTCTTGTACGACTTCTTCGGAGTCCCAGCCTGAGGTGAGACTTGTACAGGGCAGGACATTTCCTGGGTGTTCCAGGATATGGCTGATGGCATTTACTTGTGAAATCTGTAGTGTAGCTTGACCACAAAACGCAGAAACACCAACTTCTTTTCCACATTTTGTATGAGAGCTTTGCAGGTAAAGATATTGCGAAGTCTCTCTGTTTCTCTCTTTGCTCGGAGATGTCGATAGAGAAAAGTTCTGTTTTTCCACATGGACCAAACTCCCCTGAGCAAGTGTCTGCTCGTCTGTTGCTCTGGTGTAATGAGAAAGGATCATGCTGGCTGTTCTAAATAACTTTAATTTATTGAGTTTTCACCCTTTGCTACTAAAAAAAAAAAACCCAAAATATCCAAAACCGATTGCTGTCAAGTGGGTACCGATTCATAGTGACCTTACAGTACAGGGTAGAACTGCCCCACAGCCCCCAAGGGGCGCCTAGTGGAGTTCAATGGCTGATCCTTTGGTGAGCAGCCGTAGCAGTTAACCACTGTGCCACCAGCATTTATAGCTTTTCCTAAGGGGACTAAAATTATTTGTAATTTCATTTAAACGATGAACATGTATGAGAAACCAGCTGCCATCAAGCTGACTGACTTACAGCGACCCCAAGTGTCTCAGAGGGGCATTGTGCTGCATAGGGTTTTCAGGGACCTGCTGTTTGCATACAGGCTGCCAGGCCTTTCTTCTGCAGCACCTCCAAACTTCTGGTTAGCAGCCAAGTGCACTAACCATTGTGATTCCCAGAGACTCCATGAGTATCTATAATCCACTGCCCTTGAGTCCTGCTCATAGTGATCCCGTAGATAGAGCAGAACTCCCTGATAGAGTTTCCAAGGAGCACATGGTAGATCTGAACTGCTGACCTTTTGGTTAGCAGACAGAGCACTTCACCCACTACGCCACCAAGGTTTCCATGAATATAATTAGACTGAGCTGTTTCCTACACAGAGCTACTGCCTTCTGATTGGGGTCCTCACGTCTTGTGGTAGATAGCTGACTTCCACCCTCCAGAAGGAAAGCAAGCCCCTGGTGCAGTGAGACAATCCTGAGTTGTACCCTCTCCTCCACAGAGTGGGGTGAGTACATGCACCCACTCAACAGGAGTGCTGGTGGGATTTGCAAGATGGGCAGATGCTTATGGTCGAAAAGGTAAGCCTTCCGAGGAGAAGGATGAGCAGTGGGGTGAGGGAGCTGGCACTGTTGGCAGGAGAGGGTAGAAGTCACAGACCCCACGAGGAGAATGAGGGGACGAGGGGTGGAGGAATGGGATAGCTCAGTGGCTGGAGGCTGCCGGTGGCTGAACAACTGTCACTGTCCGTACGGATGGCAGGTGAGCTGGAGGTGGCTTCTTACTGATCTGTGTGTACAGAGCAGACCCCTGTGACCTTCCAAGGATGCATCTGGGTGGGCTCAGACAGCCAACCTTCTGATCAGTCGGCCATTACTTATCTGTCTGTGGCCACCCGGAGACATCTCTAATGACAACAAACCAGTGTGTGGTTAGGAAGCGGATGGCAGCACAGATCACGCCTTGCTGCTCGGTGGGGACCACGAGCTAGAAAAAGTGACTAGGGGGCCACTGCTTCTGGGGCTGGGGTAACTGGGTTTGGATGCTGTCTCTCAGTATCAGTGTATAATTGACAAATGTGTCTATTGACAAACTACACCCCAGAACCAGAAACACAGCTGGCTCTGCAGAGCGGTGAGCCAGCTGTGAGGGCCAGGCGGAGGAGACAGTGAAGCTGTCGGTGTTGCGGGCTGGAGGAGAAGGTCCTCAGTGAGCACTCCATCAATTAAGGAAAAGGAAGGATACCCGAACAGCAAGCACAGAGAGGAGTGAGGCAGTGTTCAAGCCCTTGGTGCTGGCCAGAATTCAGCAGTTAGAGCCCACCAGCCCCTGGAGGAAGATACGCAGGCAGCTTGCTGACAGATTACGGCCTTGGAGACCTCAGCGGACAATTCTACAGTGTCCCATAAAACCCAAACCTAAACCCATTTCCACGGAGTTGATTCTGACTCAGTGACTCCATAGGACAGGGTAGAATTGCCCCATAGGATTTCCATGGAGCGTGTGATGGATTTGAACTGGCTATGGGGTCACTATAAGCCAGAGTCAACTCAGAGGCAAGCATTGGGATAGCTTTCCCTCCTCTGCTAGGCAGCTTTGTGTGCTTTGAACTTGAGACTTTGTGCTCTTTGAGTTCAAAGTAAGAAAACAGAGACAGAGTTTACTTTTAGAATCTGTTAATGAGAAGGTACTGTTATTACTCAATCTATATTCTTTATTGGGAACAAAGGACAAAACGAATTTTTTCTGTTCCAGATACTCTGTTTTCAAAAATTTGGTCAAAATGAATTTCCTAATAAATGACTCATTTTTCTTAAGAAAATTTTTAGGTAGAATACAAAAGAACTACTTGGTATTACTTTAGAAAAATATTTTATGCATGGACTATCTTACCCATTCTGTAACTTCATTGTTATTTGGTTTATGTATAAATAATAATTTTCTGTATACCCATTTAATGTCCTCTTATATTTTTCTACGAACAATTGTCTTCAAGTTTTCTTTCTTCTGATTACACTCAGCAAGGTCTTCCTCTTCTGGCACAAAGCAGCAGGACTAGGACCTGTTTTGCAGATCAGAACAAAGTATGCAAGAATGAATAGCTTCTCCCACCCTTATAAAATCCTTATAATGTTTTCATAATGTTTTTGTCTTTTGGTTCCACCCTAGACAACAGTCTTCTGTGGAACTCTGGCTGTCCCTGGAACTGGCAGCCTTCCTGTGGGTGAAGCTTGGGAGCTCTGCGTGTACAGTTCTGACAGCCTCTGTCTCTTCTGCACCCCACACACCTGATGAAGAAACTCCTTTTTGTCCTCTTTATTGTGTAAAGCCACCTTTCCCAGTTGTCAGACACACAGCGTGACGCTGGCCTCCCAGAGGGCTCGCTCTCAGCGGTGTCCCTGCCTGGCCCAGCCTTTCAGTGTTGCGTTTCCTGCTCCTGTCTTGCTTTTTTGGTTTTGGAGGACTCCTCAGTCCCCTGATGGAGCAGTTCTTCCAGCCCAGCACCCCAATCAGGCCTCACTTGCCTCTCAAACTGGCCTAGTCTCCCTGTCAGCCATTTCTACTGTTGCTAGGTGCCACCGAGGGGGTCCCACCTCACGGCAACCCTGCGTGCAACAGAACGGAACTGCTCCTGGTCCTGCACGTCCTCGGAATCATCGCTTTGTCTGGGCCCGTTGTCACAGCTGTTGTGTTGGTCTTTCAGTTTACTTGTCTGTGAGAAAATAAATCGCTGTTTGTTAAAGCCATCCTCTTGCATTTCTGGTACAGCAGCACTGAATGACTAAGACGGGGTTGGCTGTGGATCCAAACAAAACGAAGTCACTTACAACTCCCATCTTCTCTCCATTTACCATGATGTTGTCGACTGGAACAGTAGTGAGGTTTTTTGTTTTCTTGGCACTGAGGTGTTACCCATACTGAAGGCTGTGGCCTTTGATCTTCACCAGGAAGTGCTTCAAGTCCCCTTGACTCTCGACAAGCAGGGTTGTGCACTGTGCATAAAGCAGGTTGTTAGGGAGTGTTCCTGCAATCTGGATGCCTCATTCTTCTTCATATAGGCCAGTTTCTCTGATCATTTGCTGAGTTTACAGATTGAAAGGTCTGATGAAAGGATAAAACCCTGAGGCAATCTTTTCTGACTTTAAACCATGCAGTGTCCCTTTGTTCTGTTCTCAAGACTGCCTCTTGATCCACGTACGGATTGCTCATGAGCACTATTAAGTGTTCTGGAATTCGCATTCTCTGCGATGTTATCCATACTTTGTTACAATCCACACAGTTGAATGCCTTTGCATAGTCAATGAAACACAGGCAAACTTCTCGCTGGTATTCTCTGCTTTCGGCCAAGATCCATCTCCATCCAGCAATGATGGCCCTCTTCTTGCATGTCCTCTTCTGACTATGCAAAGTTATTGGACTGTGCAGATCATAACAAATTATGGATACCACTGGGAAGAGCGGGAATTGTACAACACTTAATTGTACTTGTGAGGACTATGTACACAGACCAACAGGCAGTCATCGGAACAGAGCACATGGATACTGTGTGCTTCACTGTCAGAAAAGGTGAGATGTTATTCTCGTTAAGGTTCTACGAAAGGGAAAAAGACTTCTCAAAAGTGGTCTCATTTCTTTTGCTTGAATCTTTCCCCCTCATTCTCCCCTACTCTGTGACGCACATTTTGTGTGTGTCCATTGCATCAGCTTGGTGGTGTGGTTGTTGCTACTGGCTCACAATTATTTCCCACTTTGTGTTTGTGAGTTATTTTAGGCTTTATGGAAAAGGGAGAAAAGGGCTTGGATGCCTCTCAAGCAGTAAGCAAGTGCTCAGGGTTTTCACATGAATGAAGTTTAACAGCAAGAATGGTATAATTCAGGAATTTATGAAAAATGAAATAGAACAAAGACTAAATCCAAGTTTTCCATCTAGCTTATGATTTTTAATTTCTTTTCATTCATGAGGGTGTTTTCTTTTATTGTGTATTTACCAGAATTTACCAGCTCTACTTCAAAGATACCTTTTTTTAAGCAATATATATGAATTTGCTTTAATTTTTTGCCACAAATACCATTTGATATATGTAAAAAGACATCAACTATCCAAATAGGCCCTGGAACAACTGATTTTCTGCTTTCGCTATGCACAGATGGGCACACACAGCTTTCAGACTGCTGATGCTGATCACTGAAGGTCAGTTGCCACTTCAAGACCAACCTTTGTAGACTAAAAGTGGACTTAAAATATAACAACGCATATATGACAGAAAGAAGATAATTTCTAAGGTTATATTCAACACGAAACATCAGTGCTGGGAACTGATTATTTTGGCAAAAGTAGTATTTAAAATAACACTTGGAATTTTGCAATTGGAGAACATCAACAGGGTAATTCATAAATGTGCTCATTTCCTCCCTGCTGGTTATTAGTTAGGAATATAACACAGCATATGGCTTATTATTCTGGAGGCTGGAGATGAAGGACTGTTTCCTCATTCAATTCCCAGGCCCTCACCTCTCCAGGAACTGGAGGGTTGGGACACTGGGTTGTGATGTGAGATTGCAGGACACATGCGATCAGGAAGGAAGTGCCCCCAGGTCGTCTTCTTTGCAGGACAGTCTGAGTTTGATTTAATTTTTTACCCTGATCAAGCAGACTCACCAGAGGTGGACTGGCTTTTTTTTTTTTTTGCCATCGGGTTTCTGGGAGATGAAATCAAAGCGCCTCCCTGTGCCTTGTGCTGAGTACAAAGAAAATCCTTTGACATTGTACACAAAACAAACACAAGTAGACTGAAGTGGAGAGAAAGGAGCCCCTGTGAGGACTTTGTGACTTGAGAAACGTCACGGTGCCAGGGCAGTACGAGCCAAGGCCTAGGGAGGAGCTGGACCCCTGTTCTCAACCAGCTGTAACCAGAAGGCCCTTTACATGGGGGTGTCCACAGAAGCCAAGTGGGGGAACCTAGTTTTTAGCCCGTCTGTCAGTAACAAGGAAACACGTGGCGTGGTGGTTAGGTTCTACGACTGCTAACTGAAAGGACAGCAGTTCCCATCTACCAGGCGATTCCTTGGGAACTGTATGGCCATTCTACTCTGCCTCACAGAGTAGCTGAGAGTCACAATCGACTGAATGGCAGTCGGGTTTTGGTCAGTGACAATGCAGCTCTCCACTCCTTTGATGTGGCATTCTGTGTTTGCTTCCAGTGGCAGAGACTGACGGCTTTAGGGCTGTTGAACAGTGCGTCTCTTCTACATCAAGCGTGATCTCCCGGCTTTGGTGTCAGATGACTTCTTTGTCACCAGAAACTGTGAGTTCCTGTGTTAGGCTGCAATTTCTTTAAGGGGAGGGATTGCCTCTGACTCACCTGTGTGCCCTTAGCAGTTGTGTGGTGTCTGGGCACCGGAGAGCTCGGTAAACATTAGGACACAGCACACAGGGACTTGGAGAACATCTGCTGAATCTTTTTACCAAACAGTTGCAAGTATAACTGCTGCTGACGCATTGGGGAATCCAACTTTATGCTCATTAACTAAACACACATGTATTTTCTATAGATTAATGTAGATAAATGTGATGCAGGAATTGACTAATTAAAGAACAGAAAGGTGCTGCAGAGTGATGGGAGAAAGACATCACGCAAGTCTGTCAGAGGCCTGGAAACACTAGTTTGCTTGGGTGCCCACACGGTCAGAACGACGTGTAGCCATCTAGCCAGCAAGAAGGGGTGAATGGCGTAGAACTACTTTTAATAAACACAAAAGCCCACGTGCTAAGGAGGTTGGTGTCTTCCTCCCCTGGAAAAGGTGTGTCGGTCCTAAAGCAGAAGTTGGCTGACACCCAAAGGTAAGGCCGTCAGTAGCCTTAACACCAGAGTCTTCCAAGTTATGACAACCTGAAAACTTCAGTTTGTCCATAGAGATTTACTCGTCAAAGGAACTCTAGTCCACGACTGAGAACACCCTTTTCTCTGAAAAGTAATGGAGACATTGAACGCTCTCACTTCCTTATTCCTGATCACAGGATTTAGTGCCAGCTTTTGATTCAAAATTTTTGGTTCTGTGCTCTTGGACAAGTTGTAAGTTCTTTGCCCTCCAATTACCTCTCTGTTCTTCAGAATCAGCTGTTTCCCCAGATCATTGTGGAGATATTATAAATGGTACATGCATTAGCCCAACTCTTCCTCACCCAGCACTACACTGGTCTCTAGGCTTGGCATCATAAGCTTTAAGCTTGTGGGAACATCTTCCAGTAACCATAAATAATCACTTACAGCAGGTAACTCTTTTTACGAGTGACTAGACTTATTTTAACAAAAAAGCCTTTTCTCTAATTTTATCAGGGAAAATAGATTTTAACTTTCACATTTTAGGGTACTTGATGATGAGCACATAACCTGCCCACAAACACAATCGAAATAAATAACTCATGATAACAAGGTGTTCAGTCTGTACTTGCCTTTATTTCAATTAATTTTTTAAAAACAGGAATTGGCAGGAAAGCTCCGCTTGGAAGACGGCGCTCCTGCCAATAAACAGGAAAGCTCTCGTTTCCGCCTCGTGTTCCTACAACCTGTATTAAGGCCGTGGGCTTTGCATGAGCTCAGCCAGTGCTTGGCCCCACAGATTTTATCTCTGTGGTGAGGGTTCTCCATTTCTCTCATCTGGCTTTTTAGTTCTGAGGACTATAGTTGGGACAGATGACTCTAAGGTACAAGTAGCCACTCTTCAGAGAACGAGTAGCAGCTAATAAGTTGCAGTGATGTGGAAGTCTCTCTCAGCCAGCTCGCATTCAGCAGTGAGGGGTAAGCACGGTGACAACTTCTCAGTGTTAGAGTGAAAGCGATCCGGTTTGCTGGCTTTGGCTTGTATTATTCTGGAAAGAACATACATGGTGGTTAGACCTGCCTTTGGGTCCTGGCTTTGACACTTACCAGCTCTGAGAGCTCTGGCAAATTGCTTATTCTCTCTGAACCTCAGTTTCCTTGTTAAAATAATAAAAATAGCTAAGAATTGTTTTTATTTCCTGTACTCTAGAACTGTGCTTATAATTTACATATATGACTGCATTCAGTTCTCACCACGGCCATGCAAGCGTATGCGGACTGCCTATTTCTCAGATGAGGAAACTGAGACCAAGGAGACTGGACAATGTGCTTGGGACCTCACAACCAGTAAATTGCAGCATCGGCAAGGAAACAGAGTCCATCATCTCTGAAAACAACACCTTTAAAAAAAGAGCTCTACTGCTTGGGAATCCCTGGTGGTGCAGGGGTCAGGAGCTGCGGCTGCTCCCCAAAAGGCTGGCGGTTCTGATCCCCCCGCGCTCGGAGGGTCACTGTGAGGTGAGATTGACCTGATGGCTGTGGGTTACCCTGCTTTGTCTGTATGACTGATAAAATAAGATTGACTTTGAGGGGACTTAAGTGAGGAGACAGGTAGGCAAAATGTTTCTAGAGCAGTGTCTACCCCAGGAGTACACACTTGAGCCAGGCAGCGAGTCTTACTGTCCTGAAAGGTGTGAGGAGGCATGCCGAACTGACACTGAAGAGGATTTCGAATTACTCTGTAGCATGTGCAGTGTCCGCCAGGCTTTCCATTGGCTGAACACATGCACCCTGGTATTTACTGCTCAGGAGAAATCTATTACACAGGCTTTTCTTAGTACCTTCCTTCTACTAAAAATAAATGCAGCTTAGAGACACCATGTGGCTTGTCCAAAGATGTGGGACACAGCAGTGGGAACTGGAACCAAGCTGGCTGAGCCCCACGCCCTGTCCTCAGTTTGTCTGGTGGTGGTTGTTTCTAACCATGGAGCTGTGCCACCTTCCTGAGAAGAGAGGCTTCTGAAGCCCGACAGTGAAGCTGGGCTTTGGAAGAGGTATGTATACAATTGTGCATTTTAGATAACAAGGAATGAAAGCAGGCTCTCAGAGATCAGAAAGCTGAGCAGAACAGGATAAGTTTAACACAAGGAAACAGCAAATTAATTCATCTGAGAGAAAAATGGCACCAAACATACATTTGATTAAAAGCAGAAGCTTAGAAGCAGCACAGTAGATCTTGTTAGAAAGATTGATTTTGGCTTCCTCCTGTTCTGTTCATTACACCTGAATAATCACTACAGTCTTGTCTATAAATGGCAAAATTCCTAAACCAGAGGGACCCAAATCTCTGTCTGCAAACTCTGAATTAATTCCACTAGACATTTTAGTCCATGCAAAGTTACTGACGTCACACCTGATTTCTGTTTGGTCTGTGCATCAACGCCGCGTTTCTATTGCTTTTACAGATGGATACCAATGTAAAATATTCGAAGTTTGGTCAAGTTTTATCTGGAGTTTTACTTGAGGACTACTGCCTCACAACTGACCTCACGCAGTACCCTGAAGTGTATCTCTCAGTGTCCAGTCACGGCCCACCTCCTGGCCCTGCGGGGGCAGTTCCCTCAGCGGGAGGTGACCTGACATCTTTGGGGGTCCAGTCACGGTTCACCTCCTAGGCCTGCTGGGGGCAGTCCCAGCAGCCCGAGTGCCCTCCAGGCTCTCCTCCCTTTGCTCAGCAGCCCCTGGGTATCCCTCAGAGCTGAGCTCCGACGTCACCGCCGCTGGGCTCCCACGTCACTGCCGCTAGGCTCTGACATCACCGCTGCTGGGCTCTGACGTCACCGGCGCAGAGAAGCTGCCCCGCAGCATCTCCCAGCCGGAAGGCTGTTCAGTCGCCTTTCTAGTGGCAGGGCCACAAGGTAACTGAACAATGAGGAAGGTAATGGTGTCTGACGCCTGTTCCCCTTCCGTAAGGGCAGAGCCCGCATCCCCCTTGCTCTCTGATGTATCCCCCTAGCTTAGCTGGCTTGATTTGAGGCTGAAACACGTAATTATCAGCACTTGACAGCTTTTGACCCGCAGAGTGGCAGTTTCATATTGTTCAGCCGAATGCCTGATGCACACTAGGTGCTTTATACGTATTTAATGACGGCTGGAAGGTCCGCAGCAGTCCCTTTTAAGCCTTGGCCAGTCTGCTTGCAGCCCTGTCTCTCCTTTCTTAAGGGAGTGGGGGTGTGGTTTAGACTTTAGGGGACAGCAGTGCTCCCCCTAAAGCTACCCCCTCACACTTCCGGAGGTGAAACAACCGAGAATAGGGCTGTGCGGCATGTCCTCCTGCACTCAGTCAAATTGACCCCATACAGAAGCCAGCGCCTCACCGAAGCCCTCCAAAATTAAGTGACCGGGTGAAGGTCTTAACTGACATACACTAACTGGCAAAGTAGCAACTGATCGCATGTTTTTCATTTCTTCAGTATTTTGGAAAGAAAAATAAATTGCTAATTATTGATTCCCCCTGCCCCTGAAATTTCACTGATCCACAGAAACTTAAGCAATGCCCAGAGTTTACTCATTTTCTGTAGCTAAACAGTCTTGGTAAACAGTGTTCAACAAACAAACTCCACAGTAGTGTTTGAAAAAAGGAAATAATAGTGGGAAACTCTTGAAGGTCACACTCTTGAAGGTATATGAGAAATGGAGAATTAATCATGATTTCAATGGGTCTGGGTCTTAAATCAGTTCTGGGTAGTGCCATACTGGGCTTGCCTCACACTTCCTGGGGAAGAAAGTTAAGCTCTAACATGTTCTGACATTCTGAAAATGAACTTGCCCATACCAAACACATAGAACTTAAGAAAGTTTCACTTATAAGGAAGAATATTATAAAATTTGGAAAGATTCTTAGAGAAAGAAGGCCCTACACTTGGATAACTGTGCCATGTTAAGGGGATGGCAAAGCCAAATCAAACCCGCTGCTAATGAGTTGACTCAGATTCAAAGCAACTTTATAGAACAGAGTAGAACTGCCCTGTAGGGTTTCCATGCAGTGCTGGTGGATTTGAACTGATGACCTTTTGGTTAGCAGACAGAGCACTTAACCACTAAACCACCGGGGTTTCCAACAGGAGGGCAGGCACAGTTAAATGAAAGAACTGTATTTAAGTAGCCAGGAATTCTCTAAATCTTGACATTTATATGGGAATTGTGATATCTATACTAATATCTATATTAGTATTTCTATATAATTTCTTATTTTATTTCTTTTTTGTGGTGGAAATATACACATCCAGACACCACAGTTTCTGCACATGTGATTCACTGGTGGCATTCTTCAGATTGTGTGACCTTCTTCACACCCTTTTCTGGTTGTTTCTTTCCCAGTGACACAAATTCACTGATCCTTAAATTTCCTACCTAATCTTTTGAATCTCTGTTGTAAGCTTGACCACATAATGAAAATTCTTTAAAAGGGCACAAAGTGTAAGGCAAACATTCTTTAACAATCAAACTTAATTAATAACAAACAATAGTTTTGAGGGGTCATCCAGCTTCAGTGACTCCAGAAAACCTGGATTCCCTGAGAATTTCAGATCTTGTTTGGATCTTTTCTCCCTTTTGATGAGGATTCTTCTATAGAATCTGACCAAAATGTTCAGAAATGGTAGCTGGGCACCATCCAGTTCTGTTCTCATGGCAAAGGAGGCAGCTATTTGTGGCATTAAGGAGACAGGCATTCTAGTTCTCCTCCAGTCCCTGACTCTCCTTCTCACCTTGCTGCTCCAGGCAAGCGGAGTAACTGCTGTACATTGAATGGCTACCAGCAAGACTTCCAGAATTCAGGCACTACGGAACAAACTAGCAAGTAGAAAAGAAACCCTGCAAACAGTATTAGGCCTATTGGCTTGAACAAGAAAACAAGTCCCAGGAATTGTTTGGCTGTGATGTGAACACCATCAGCAGTTGCTCCTTTTTGTGGTTGTTGTAAAAATATACATAACACAGTATTTCCCAGTTCAACTCTTTTCAGATGTGCAGCTTTGTAATTTTCCCAGCACCCTCCTCTGTCCCATCTGTGCACTGCACCTGGCTCTGGAGTCTGGTCTCAAACTGGGCAGGAAGTGGGACTCCTTATGCATGTCCTAAGCCATTTTCCCTGACTTGGAAGGAAAATAATTTAACAAACAGGGGTAAAACAAACAAACAAGCACACACACACAAATAATCTACAGGCTCCCCTAAGCCAGGAACTCAACAGAAATAGTCCCTAGGTATAATGGGACATGCCTCCCTCAGACACTCAGTGATGTCAGTCAGCCTCTTTGCTGTCTCAGAATGTGCAGCCAGATATCTGTGTCTACAGTAATTACCCTGCCTATCTAGGACTGTAGGGGAGAGTCTGCACTGTATACCTGGTGACGAACTACCTGGACACCTGAAGCTGGATCCATACAAGAAAGGTAAATAGGGACCTGGGCTTGCCTGCCTAGTGACAGCTCTAACCATCTGGTAACAGGACATTAGAGCCTCAAAGGAACCGATAATCAAATTAGCTTATACCACCAGCCTATTTTGGCACTTCAAGACAAACAGAGAAGCCAGAACACGGTAAACAAACATAAAATAAATAAATGCAACCACTTACTGATGTCTAGGAAACAACAGTCAATATCAGATCACATGAAGAGGTGGCCCATGATGGCTTCAGAAAGGTCCCAAAACAAAGAATCAAGAAATTTTCCAGATGAAGAGACTTCCTGGAATCATGGGAGGTAGAATATAAAAGATTAATATTTAGAACTCTTGAAGAGATCAGGAAGGAGATCAGGCAAAACACAGCAGAACATACGTCAAACTGAACAGGCTGCAAGAAAGCAAAGAGAAACAGTCTGCAGAAATTCAGAATATTAATCATCCAGTTAACAAATCAGACCATTCTATAGAATGTCAAAGGAGCAGAATTGAGACCATAAAGCCAGAATTAGTGAGACTGAAGATAAAACACTTGACATATTTGAGGAAAAATCAGATAAAAGAACTTGAAAAAAAATGAAACAGTAAGAATTATGTGGCACTCTATCAAGAGGAATAATCAACAAATGATTAGAGTAGAACAGGGGGCAAAGGTGGGGTGTCCTAGTCACCTGGTGCTGCTCCAACAGAAAATACCACAGGTGGAAGCCTTCACGAAGAGAAACTCTTATTGTCACAGTCCGGTAAGCCACAAATCCATTCATAAGTTACAAATCTGTTTAACAAGAGAAGTTATCACAGTCTGGTGGGCTGAGCCCAAATTCAAGGAGAGTGTCCTGGCACAGGAACCTCAGGTCCAAAGGACGTGTTCTGCTCAAGGTGCTGCTCTCTTGGTGGCATGAGGTTCCCAGCTTCCTCCACTCGCTTCTCTCCCTCATACCCCACAAGCTCGGAGCTTGAGTCCTGCCTCACCGACACAGCTGTCGCCCATTCTCCCTCATCAACATCACGGAGGCAGGATTCACAACACATGGGAGGAGTCACACCATCCTGGGACTCCTAGCCAAGTCAAATTAACACACACGTTTTTGAGGGGAGACAGTTCAATCTGTGACAGAAGGATAACAGAAAACACAGAAAGAATTGTTCAGATTTGTTGACCGAAAACTTCTATAATATCACGAAAGAGAAGATATCTATCTGTTTATTGAATGCCACATGAGACAACTAGGAATAAATGAAAAATAATCTACAAAGGAGAGTCCATAAGCCTAAGTTGGACTACTAGCAGAAACCAAGCAGGCAAGAAGGCTGTGGGATAACATATACAAAGTCTTGAAGAAAAACAAACATGCCAGCAAAACTCTAAAATATGATGGTGAAATGGGCATTTCCAGATAAACAGAAATTTAGAGGATTTACAAAAACCAAGCCAAGATTACAACAAACACTGAAGGGAGTCTTTAGGGTAGAAAATCAGTAACATCAAATAAAACACCCAAGTCTAGAATGCAGCACAGAGCAAACAGATGTCAGCCCAGAGACAGAAATCACAAAAATAAAGTTAAAGCTAAAACAGTGAAAATAAGGAAACAGACATGTCGTTATGCAAAAGACGACCACGTTATAAAGACACGAGGAACTGAAAAATGTGGTCACAGAGCTTCCATGTGACGAGGAAGTCAAGAGGATAGAAGGATTTACGGACAGCACGGGGCTTCGGAAAGCAGCTGCCAGTATTCAGTTAGTCATTTATCCAATCCAGAGGTATTCATGGAGTGTCGTCTATGTGTCAGTAACTTTGCTAGGCCACTGTGAAGCAGAGAAAAGAGACAGAGAGGTTAGATCCCGACAGAGGGGACAGGAACGTGAGCCGGCGGCCGCAGGGCACTGTGATCAAGGAAACACCGAAGCCGGCAGCACTAGTGTCTGCAGCCACATTAGAGAGGAGGTAGCTGACGCAAGCAGGTCAAGGAGTCCCTGGACTTGGTCTAGGAACTTAGTCTTGGAAAAAGGCTAATTTTTGTCCGATGAACCGCGCCAATGGCTATTCCAGGCCGAGAGCTCAGCGTGCCGCAGTCCGTGGCGATCCGACGCGTCTGGAGTGTGGACCACGGGCAGGCACCTGCAGGAGACGGGGCTCTCGGTGCTCTCGGGCGCTCCGGGTGGCACAAGGGTCCAGAGGAGCAGGGACCTCTGAGCAAACCGTGAGCGGCAGGGCCCTACTTCCCTCTCACTCGCTGCTGCTTCGCAGCCGTGGGTGTGCTTAGGGACTGGGAACAGCTCCACAAGGAGTGGGGTGTCCTTTCCGTCCCTGGCTTCCAGCAGCCCACCTGCTGGACAAGGACTGGGCTCAGCCCTGGAGGCCACTCATGTCACTCGTCTACAAAGGGAGATGCTTTTACACACAATTTTGCTTTCAGCTAGTACTGTTTCCATGCTGAGAATGCAATAAAACAAAATTCCACTGTAACAGCCTAAGCAAATCAACAAACAAGTCAGAGATTAGAAGTGATTGGGATATACAGTGTAAAATGCAGCAGAATCTGGGAAAGGTCAAAGAAAACAGTATGACAGCATGAACATACTGGCCCACCTGTCTTTATTTTTCTACTTTTTTTCCCTTTTTATTCTGTCAGTCACTTTCTATGGTTTATTTCTATTTCCCATGATTTTTTTTTTCTGCAGCTTTCACGTGGTTAATAAAAAGAGTCCAGCGTTGAGAGGCCTTTAGCTGCTTCCTGCCTGTGAACACACTGTGTGTGGGTGAGCTCATGAATGCTGGGTTTCCTGAGGAGGCTCTACCCATTCCTGAAAGTACTGCTCTCATCCTAAGCTATAGTCCAAGTCAGGGGGGCCCCAAACTGCCAGGTTCATGGCTTCCTTAGTTCTCAGTAAGTTTTTCATGGTAACATTACTTCCAAAAACACATTCAACAGCTCTTCATATTAAGTAATGATGTTTAATAAACTTAAAATAATATTTATATACTACAAATTTAGTAGTTATTTGAAAAAAAATCACACAAATTGAAAGATACTATTTTTATTTCATTCTTAAATAACCACAATTACTAATGGGCTATGCAGTCTCATTGGACACTGCACAGTTTCTCAAACATTGGAATCAGATTGGACATCACCGCCTTCACTTCCTATTCGGTATAGATTTTCAGGTGGTACTTGCTTTTTATCAGAGCATCTATCAAAAAGTCACTTTCGTAAGTGTATAATATCACCAGATATTATATTCTGTCAACTTTTCATTGTTTTTCCTCTTAATACAGAGGCCAGCAAATTACAGCATGCAGGCTGCCGCTGACCTTGGTGCTAAGGATGACTTCTACAGTTTTAGCTTTGAATTTTAGCAGTCACTCAGAAAGTTTGATTGGAAGACAAATGCGATCACTTGAATATTGTCTCTGGCTTCTTTTGGGATGCACCAGTGGAGCGAAGTGGGTACCACAGGCCCCGTGGGCCCTCTCACTGCATCGCGTGGCTGCCCAACACACTACAGCTCACAGTGAACTCAGTTATAATTCAACAGTCAGTATATTCCCATTACACAGAATTTTATTACTTAGTGGATACTCATAATGTTAAAAGCATAAAGAGAAAGAAAAGGGAACTTTGAATCTCACACGTAAAGGCATAGTGGAGTGTCAATTATGTTGTTATTATTGAATTAGGTGGCAAATCGTAGTAATTATTATGCTGTAACTCTACAGTTGAGGGGGGGAAACACCTAACATCTGCCAGTATTACCAGAATAAGCCCTTCTGAAAATATTTCAAAGGAAAGCTATGCTTAAAAAAGAAAAAGAAAAGGAAATTTAAAACAAGTGCTTCTTGGAAACTTTGTGAGGCAGTTCTACTTTGTCTTACACTGTCACCATAAGGTGGAATAACCTCGAGGGCAGTGGATTTGGGTTTGGTTTTGTCATCAGCCGAATTTCTTTACGAAGATAAAAATTAAAAACAAAGCAGCAACCAAAGTTTCCAGCTGGCCTATTTGTTGGGCAACCCAGGAAATACAGTTACTGATAGTGAGTTTATTAAATCGTATTTGATTGCAATAGCTAAATAAGTACTTCCAGAGGAATTTTTTTAAGGCAGCCTTTTGGTGAGAACGATTACAAGTTAAAACACCTGGGAGCAATAACAACGATGAGTTACAAAGCCAAGGAAATGATATCGCCTGGTTTTGGTAAGTTGACAGGTAACACCAATTGTCACCACTTATCTGAGGAGTCAGTTATGAGTTTGAAACAACCAAAGAGTTAGCCTTTTGAATGGGCTGCCTGGAACAAATACAGACGAGAATACATTCCAAGAAGCAGAGAAAGCACCGATTAAGTACCACCTGAAGTGGAATCCGCTACGATATGCTATAACTGATGCTGGCAAACTCTGTGTCGAGTGGAAAAATCTTACTCGGACGAGTTAACAATGCTTGTAAAAATGCGAGAAGCGTAAAGAATTGGATTATTTATATTATTATTCAGCAACAGGTTCTATGTGGAAAATATTTCAATATGTGCTACGTTGTTGAAACCAAAGTGTCAATGGAAAACTTCATTTCTGTTCCTGGAACGAATCATTGTGAATTCTGCTAAGTGTTGTGAGAAGCTGAAAGTGGATACCCTGACTGGCTCTACCTTAGTGCAGTTTGGTGACTTACAAGTCTTAAAGTTTACTGTAATTTTTGAGCTGAGAGTCAAGATTAAATTGTTTTCCTGGTGAGAATAACTACTTTCAGTTACTATTGTGGCAATCCTCTTAGTAGTAAACTTGTATGACAGAAATACTCAGTTATTATCATTATATTTTGAATTTTATCATTGAAACATTCTTTTTTGTTACATAAGCATCTCCAAAATACCTCTGATTTTGATTTTTGGCCTACTAAACATTTACTATCTGACTCTTTATAGGTTTTTACCAGCTACAGCTTTAGTGCATCAAGGCTATGACAGAATTGGCTAAATGTAGTTGGCTTATTATTTTATAACTGAAAATTACACTGTCAGCTTAACCACTTGATGTGAGTTAGTCAGGCATCACTGGAGCACTCACAAACATTTCCATCAGAACAGGCCAACGAGGTTAGAGAAGTGTATGTTCTGAATCGGAGGCCAAGCAGAATGTCAGCAAACTGGAATGCAGTCGAAAGGACAGGACCTTAACAGAACAATAGGGATCAGGGACCCAACTAACAGGGCCAAGCCACAGTCAAGACCCCGGTGCAGAATGGGAGTTTGGTATGGAGCCCACACTACCTCATGAAGGGACGTGGACAGGGCACAAGTCCCAGGTGGTGCAGTGGTTAAGTGCTCAGCTGTTAACCAAAAGGTCATCAGTTTGAGCTACCAGCGGCTCCACAGAAGAAAAGACCTGATAGCCCGCTCCTATAAAGGTTACAGCCTAGGAAACCTCACAGGACGGGATGGTCTGCTCTGTCCTGTAGAGTCGCTGAGAGCTGGGGTCAGTCCAACAGCAATGTGACGACAACCAGGTAACTCTGGGGTTTAGAGATCTGGAAGCTGGTTGTGGTAAGTAGCTTCCCAGTAACCAAAACCAAACCAAACCCACTGCCGTCAAGTTGGGTCTGACTCACAGCGACCTTAGAGGTTGGAGTAGAACCATCCCATAGAGTTTCTAAGGAGAGCCCGGTGGATTTGAACTGCTGATCTTCTGCTTAGCAGATGTAGCACTTAACCCACTATGCCACCAGTAAGTAGAGGAAAACAAGCACAAATTAGGAGGTGTGGAAGGGAAAAGATTTGTGAGTACATGATCTGAGACAGGCGGGGAACAGGATGGAAAGCATTATGCTTCCGTCACAGACAAGTCAAGCTCTGTCACCAGGCTGCAGAGAAAGCATTAATGAGAATTCTAAATTCTAATTATACATGCAATTTAGTTGACAACCCAAACCGGAAATTGTTTTTGTCCTATTTTCTGTTGTATCGGAGGCAAGGGAAATTAAGACCAAGTTTTAGTACACTAATGCCTTTCTGCTTCATCTTTTTTCACGTTGTTCACTTCGTGAGCTAGCAAGTATGTTGTCGGGGATTGAATTGTGTTCCCTTTAAAATGTGGGTGGCGGTTTGAGGGGGCTGTGATTCCTGGTATTGGGTAGTGTTCCTCCCGTCGTGAAGCTGCCTCTGTCATGTTAAGGAGGGTAGTTAGGTGCAGTTGTATTGGTGGGGCAGGACTCAGTGTGTAGGATTGTCTCAAACCTTGAGGCTGTCTCTTGAGACATAAAGGAAAGAAGCCAGCAGAGAGATTTGAGGACCTCCTACCACCAAGAAGCTGTGCCAGCTGAGGATGCTCTTTGGAAAGGACCCAGGGTCCCTGTTCCTCAGAAACTTCCAGTCTAGTGGAAGGATGGCGACAAGGACCGTCCTCCAGATCTAGAAAAAAAAAGCCTTTCCCTGGAGCTGACACTCGGAATTTGGACTTTCAGCCTACTGGACTGTGACAAATAAAATTTCTCTTTTTAAAGCCGCCTACTTGTGACATTTCTGTTAAAGCACCGCTAGCTGACTAAGACATATGTATAGAGCATATTTGCTGGGTTCAGTGTAGGTTCAGTGTCCTGGGTCAGAGTCTTTTGAGGCCAGAGTCCTCCGTGGAGGTCAGATCCCAAGAGGAGAAGTCAAGCTACCTGCTGGAGAGAACCTAGGGTTAGGGGTGCACTGTGGATGAATTCTGAAAGTGAGCAAAGACGCTGCTACCGTTTAGCAGTAAGGCATCAAAGCTAAAAGTTTGGACAAGCAGAGATCAGATAGAGACGTGGATCACATGACAAACAAACTGGAAGCAAACTGGGAATGGTTACAAGTATCAGTGGCAGAAGAGGGAGAGCCTGGAAAACCAGAAGATTCGAAAACTGAAGACATGGTTATTGGAGGACGTGTTAGGCAGGCACATATTTTATTAGCTTCAGGCTCAAATTATAGCATCCCAGCTTCCTGCACTAAAAGCTTTCATAATTTAGAAAAAACACCCCCTTCCTGCCCCTGCATGCACACAAGTATTACTGTCTTGGATGGAGAGTTAGAGAGAAGAGACCATTTGTAGCTTCTGGTTTCCTTGGTAAGAAAATGGAAGAGCACACACCTTTTGAACAAATCCTGAAAACTGACTTTGTAGATGCACCTAAAGCTCCCAATCGATTGTGCCAGGTAATTTCCCTGTGAATAACTTGTCCAGCTCTTACTTAGCAGTTAGGGATGTAGAATGGGTCAGCCTCTCTGGAGAAGGATTTGCCAACACATAACAGAAGCCCTAAAAAATGCTTATCACTCCATAGATGGTTTTCTAAGTGTAAAGGAAAAAAGGCAACTTTATAATGCAAAAATGGGGCAGGCAGCACCTTAACCAAATGTTCAGACTTAACATTCACCAGCATGAAATGAACTGACACCATGTGTCTCCCGACATGATACTTTGAGGGTGCAACCAAGCTAACTCACTAACTTACTAACTAACTAGCTAACTAACCAACCAACCCCACTGCCATTGAGTTGATTCTGACTCATAGTGTCTCCACAGGGCTTCTGGGTTGCCAATCTTTGTACGAAGCCAACTGTCACATCTTTCTACAAGGGCCATTGGTGGTTTCCAGTTGCTGACCGTCTGGTCAGTAGCTGGTGGCTTTAGCCGGTGCTCTACCACAGTGTTATGTATTAAATATTGATGACTGAAAAGGTTTAACCTGAGTCGAATGGTGAGCAAACAAACAACTAATCTAGATTGGGATCTCTTTTGCAAAAGTGGCCAGAAAAATATCAATTCCAAGTCATTTCCATGAGGTAAGAGACCTAGGTAAAAGGAGGGTGAAGAAATACGCCAGCTGCTCCATGATGACCCTTGATTAGGCTGTAGATAGAGAAAAATAGTATTAAAGTGTGTATTTGGAACAACTGAAAGAATGTGAATGTGATCAGCATACTGGATAATGTAGTTTCAATATTAAATTCCCGAGTTTAATAATTTATTGTGTTTATGGAGGATATCTTTGTTCTTAGGAGATACATGTTTTAAAAGTATTCAGGGATGAAATGAGAGAGAAAGAAAAAGGAAGAGGGAGGGGGAAATGAGAGAGAGGTAAATACAGTAAAATACTAAAAATGGTGAATCTAGAGGAAAAATATAACAATACTCATTGTGTTGTTCTTGCAAATTTTTATAGGTTTGATTTTTTTTAAACAAAAGACTGGGGGAAAATGGTGAAATAACATATCATTGTGTCCTAAAGAAATAGTTATAAAATTACGTGAAGATGTATATGCAAATGTATTTACCATCACCTTGTTTATAAAAGTGAAACTCTGGAAATAAATAATGTTTAGTAATAGAAGAGTTGTTAAATAAATTATGGCACTGTTTTCTAAACATATGAACTAGGATATTATACATTCATTAAAATGACATTAAAGGGTACTGTTAGTCAATATGGAAAATTAGGACATACTGCTGAGTGACCAAAGCAGCCAGCAGCAATGTGGGCTTCACAGTCACAGACCTGCAAAAAGTGTGCATGTAATCACACACATACACAAACATACTTGAAAGATACATATACTAAAATGTTCACAATTTTTCTCTTCTGCAGGAATTAAAAGACATTTTAGAGGGAAATTTTCCTGTGTTTATTATTTTATAACATATATGCTATTTAGAAGAAAAAATCCTTTAAAAGTATTATTATTTTTTAACCAGGTTATCTATAACATCTCTCAATTGCAGATATTTGTGTTTTCTTTCATGTTTGGAAATGTTTTTGTCAATACCTGCTAGGATGGGAATGAAGCCTTACACAGTTGACTGATTTCTCCCTGTCCCTCTCCAGCCCTCTCCACGGCCGCCTACCTTTTTTCTGGAGACCTCTGCTTGGTGCCTTAGACTCAGGGAAATCACTGAATTGAGGATGCAGTTTATTTGTGCTGAAATTCGGGGAAATAGAAAGATAAAGTTGTGCTCGATTACTGGTTACGGACTGAATTATGCTTGCCCCAAACATGTATCAACTTGGCTGGGTCATGGTTCCCAGTACTGTGTGACTGTCCACTGTTCCGTGAAGTGTTGGACATTCTGGCCTCTGGGGTGTGAATGGGAAACCCTGGTGACCAGTGGTTAAGAGCTACACCTGCTAATGTCATCAGTTCAAATCCACCAGGAGCTCCCTGGGACTCTCTGGGGCGGTTCTGCTGCGTCCTGCAGAGCTATTTTGCTTTAGAGTCACCTTAACGGCAGCGAGTATGACGTTAACGCAGCAGAAGTCACTTCGCAGAATTAGGTTGTATCTTGAGTCAACCTCTTCTGAGATATGAAGGACAGAGGCAGGTAGAGAGATACGGGGACCTTCTCCTGCCCAGAAAGAAGCACCGGGAGTGGACTGTACCTTTATGAGAATCTCACGGACCAAGGGAAGGTTGGTGACCAGGATTTCCCCCAGAGCTGGCACAGACAGAAAGCCTTCCGTGGAGCTAAAACCAAAACCTAGCTCGAACCAATCTCAGTTCACACAACCCTATCGGACAGAGCAGAACTGCTCTGTTGGGTTTCCATAGAGTCGACTGGGGGACTCGAACTACCAGCCTTTTGGTGAGCAGCTGAGCTGGAGCTGGTTGACCTGAATTTGGATTTCAATACATTTGAAGTGTGAGAGAATAAATTTCTGTTTGTTAAAGCCATCTAATTGTCCTGTTCATGTTATAACAGCACTGGATGACTGAGACACCAGCTGACTCTCATCTGTGTTCGCACCAGGAAGGGAAGCTGTGACATGCCCAGGCGAAACGGTTTACACAGCGAGTCAGGCCCTCGTTGCTAAGGAGAACGCTGCCCGGAGTGTAGGATAGTCCTGACTCTCGAGAAGGAAATCTCAAAGAACTTTCTGAATCCCCAGATTCTCAGATACTGTTACACAGACAACACTGCTCGTATATACACATGCAATAGTGAGTAGATCACGTCTATGATGCACCCACTTTACTTCCTGCAGAAACAGCAGAAGGTACCCCAATGACAGAAAAACACTCCTCTTTCTGGGCCATCTATGATACCACCAGCGTTGGCTGCTGCCAAGTTGGTTCCAACTCACAGGGACCCCGTGGATGTCAGAGTAGAACTGTACCCCACAGAGTCAACAATGGCTGATTTCTCTGAAGCAGGTCTCCAGGTCTTTCTTTTGAGGTTCCTGTGGGCAGACGTGAATTTGCAGCCTGCTTGTAAGCCCCCTAGTGTGAGGTTATTTGCACTGGCCGGGACTCCGTGGATCAGCTAATACTGAAGAGGGGGACTAGTACCATGTCTTCACTCTCGGCCTCAGTTGTCCTCCCCAGAAAGAAGAGTCATTGTGTTGGAAGCAGCTTCCGTGGCCCCACAGTTCCCCATTGCATTGGGGTGCTGATAAAGGAAGGGCCTCGTTTCCACTAAATAGTGACGTCATTGCTGTGAGGACCGTGTCCTTTCCAGGTCACTGACACACATTCTGCAATACGTCAAGTAATGTCATTAATGAGGTTTCCTGGGGCAGCTTAAGGCAGAGAAGGTTTTCGTATTTCTTTAGAGAAGATCCCAAGCTCACCCATCATATCAAAGACCAAATTTTATGCTCATGTCTTGTGCACACATGGAAGCTTGAAAATATCACTTGGTTTCATCCCCTCCTTCGATGCAACCACTTTTGTGGAATCCCAGGGTGTTGCAAACAGTGATAGTGCTCAGCTGCCCTCAGAAAGACTGGTATTTCATCTAGATCCACCCACAGATGCCACAGAAGAAAGTCATTGAAAAAACCCTGGGGAGAAGAGTTGTATGCTGACCGACACACACAGGGCCCCCAAGAGTTAGAATCCAGCCAGTGGAAACAGGTCCGGCAGGTATAGGCTGTGGGTCATCTAAACTGGCCTCCCGGCTATTTACAGATCCGGGCAAATCTTAGTCACCATTTTAGTGTGTCCTCTGTACTTACCCGTACCATAACACCTGTCACTCTCCTTGGCGTCACTTTTCTTAGAAGCTGATTTGTCCTATGAAACAGACTCTCAAGATCCCACCCCTGAATACAGTCCAGAGCAGACGCAGAAAATGAGTCTTCAACTGAATGAGGCCACCTCTCCCAGTACTGTTCAGACACTCTTCCCCGTTCTGTCGAGAGGAGTCAGTTCCTGACCTGACGCCTGCAAACCCCTGTCAGGATGAGTGACAAGGACAGGAGCAGGACAAAAGCTTGAGTGTAGGGTGACAGGGAATCCAGGATGGGCAAGGCCGTTAGTGCTGGGGCAGAAGTGAGCCGGGAAGAGGCAGGCTTCAGGAACTGCGGCAGGAAGCGAGTTCTCCACTCCTTTGCAGCAGCTCTGTTGTCCAAATTCAGACTTCACTTCCAGAGGCATTTTCCTGACTGCAAAGCAAGTGCAAGGAAAATGTTCATATTTCAAAAATGAATTTAATTGTGTAGCTGAGGAGCTTCCCAAGTGTTGGGTCATCAAGCATTTCCCTGAGTGTCGGTGGGTTAGTGCCCTGCTCACTGGCCATCGGGGTTTCTTCCTGAATGAATTTCCTGCCGTAGCCTTTGCCCATTTAATATGGGAGTACTTATCCCTCTACACTGACTTACATACGAGTTATTAATGTTCTGTATTGAAATCCACTGCAGGTTCTAAGGATTACTCACATTTTTGTAACCTATAGGTTGAATTTCCCTTTGTATCTTTTGTTACATCCATACTTCAGTCATAATGTAGACTATGTTCTTCAATCCTTTCCTTTAAGATTCATGTTTTCTTGGTGTGTGTGTGTGTGTAATTCAAGAAATCATTTTTTATCCACAGATGGGAAAGACTTACATATTCTGTTCAGAAATTTTATTTTTTTTTTATAACATTAAAAGCCCCAACAAAACTGGAATTTTATTTATGAAGTGATTGGACTTCACACATTTTCATGCGGCAAGCCAATTGTTCCGGCACCATTTACAGACTGAACAAATCGCTTATTTCTGATGATTAATGACACACAATAAGGCCTGATAAATGTTCCATGGGCACTTAAAACGAAAGCTATTATCTACCACTAGGATGGAGAACTTAAGGTGTGTTAGAAATGTATACTTTATTAATTCTGTAATTTAGGATTTTCTTTATTACTGTTATTCATTTGGTCTCTCAGTCCTGAACGAAGAGGGGTAAACCCAGAGCACCGCCTTGCCGCTGTTTCCTTGTTTCCCGGCATCTCCTTTCGGCCTTCTGGCTGTTGTTGCAGTGTTACATGGTACGCAGTCACAACTGTGAGCTCCTCGGTGACAAAGCGCCTCTTTAGCACATCACTGAATAGTTTTTGTTGTTTGAATTCCACCTTGTCTGACTCCAGCTAGAACTAAGGTTCCGGCACTGCATTTTCTTGATAGAACTTTGCGCCCCTACAATTTTGGGGGTTGGGGTATTATATTTTTCTTGGTTCTGGTTTTCAGTCTAATCTGAAAATCTTTTTTTCTAGTAGGTGAGGTAAGTCCTTCTTCACTGACTAACATTTGTGACATTTGATATAGTGAAAGTGTCACTTGATCTTAGTTGCATATTGTATAATATTTTGTTTTCTTTTTTCTAAAACTACGTGGTCCTGATTATTTCTCAGTCCAATTATTAGTAAAGGTGGCATTTTTCTTCTCAGGTTACCGTCACACTGTCACATAACAACCTCAGACTCTGTTCCCTCACGCACCGGTGTCACTGCTCTGTGAACAACGGCGACACTTTCTCTCTCCGTCCTTCTTCCCTGCTACCTGTGTTATGCATTTCATATTGTTCAGTTTTGTCTTAGTAAGGATCGGATGTATTTATGCTTTAGTCGCTAGCTTTAAATTATATATATTTTTAAAACTGCCAGACATTTTGGTTTAGCCCTTCAATGAGTTTACTCTGGCTTCCAAGCTCTCTCTCTCTCACCAGGCTTTTATTAACTGATCTTCTTTACGTCGTCAGGACATACGACACACGGTTTACCACCCTGATCCTCTGCTTGCTGGTGTTGTATGCTCAGAGTTCACAGCCGTCCCTTTTGCTCTGACTTCCCTGACTCAGCTGGCTGCATTCCATCATTTATTGACTCAGGAGGGCTCAGGGGAGCACTGTTCCCCGACTTCTGGTGCGTTTAGAAGTGTTTGTGGTTTTTGTACCTGAAAGACAAACTCGGGCTGCCACGGCGGAGCCCTGCCTCTGGTAAATGTGACTTGCCTGTGCAATCCCTGACTCAGCGGCTTGCCTGGGTATAACAGGGGTGGAGGAGAGCTTCTGACAGGAGCCAGGCTCTCTGCATGCTCCCCTTTGCTGCAAGTGGGGGAACAACTTTGCCTTTGTCATCTCCTCAGCTTTGGGAAGGGTCTTCGGCTGATGGTTTTGAGGCTAACCACCACGATGCCCTCTTTCCTGCACAAGGTCATCCTGAGGGGCTTTTGGCAGCCTTTACATGTCGCTGGTCATCCGTGGGTCATGTCTGCCTCTTACCCTCACTGAAAGAAGAGCAGAGTTTGCAGGAGGGTTTTTGTTCTCCTTATTTGCTTGTTTTGTGGTTTCCAGGAAGAGAAGGAGAAAAGCACTGACCCACAGAGCATTGCTTGGACTGATGTTTAAACACATTTAAATTCTAAATTCGTGACTTTCCTTCTGCTGTGCTTTTAAAATGTCTACTTCTATTTATTGGTTTATGGACAAAGACCATGGTCAGTGTGATATTGATCCAATTCTACTTCTGTACAACTTAGTGTGCAATCAAGTTTTGTAAATGTTCCTTTTTAAATGTGAATGTTTGTTTTTAAAAAAGAAACCATATTTTCTAACTGTTAGGTTCATGGTTCTATATACGCTCATACTTGCTTATTGTTTACATTTTTTATATCTTTCTAATTTTTTTTGTTACCATTTGCCAAGAGAGGCATATTACACTGTATACTCTGACTGTGGAATAGACCCATTTCTCCCTGTAAGATTTTCAAAAATTTCAGGGAATACTCTGAGGCTATAGCGTTAAGGTCACACAAGTTGTAATATTCTTGTGCGTAAATTGATCTTTCCTACTTATGGAATTCCTTTAGCTTTACTATTGCTTTCTGCATTAGAGCTGTTCCTTTTCTTTAGTGCTTTCCTGACACTTCCATGTTATTTTATAGTTGTGGTTAAGTGCTACCTCTGCTAACCAAAAAGTCAGCAGGCTGTCCTTGGAAACTCTATGGGGCAATTCTACTCTGTAGGGTTGCTGTGAGTCAGAGTTGAGTCGATGCAGTGGGTAGGTGCTACTGTCAGTTGAAATCCACTTGACGGCAATGAATTTGTTTTTTTGTTTCCAAACCACGCCACACAAAACTCATAGCCGCCAAGTCGATTCGGACTCATGGTAACCCTGCAGACAGGGTAGGACTGCTCCACAGAGCTTTCAGGGAGTGCCTGGTGGATTAGACCTGCCAACCATCTCTGATTAGCTGATGGAGCACTCAACCACTGCACCACCAGGGTTTCCCTGGTTTGGGTACTGCTGATGGTGCTTTGTTTTTGTTATTTATTTACTTTTTTTATTGGGTAGATTGAGTCTTCTTTATTTACCTCCTGTCTGTCCACTGATTTAGAATTGACTTATTCCATTATTTTAGTGATTACCCTTACATGTATATTTAATTCAACAATTTAATTGTAATAAAAGTATGTAACAAGTTTTTGTTTTAACTACAAGCATACAGTTCAGTGGCATTAGTTATAATATCCATTTTGAGTAAATTTTTTCATGTGGTCTGAGATTGGGGCACAGCTTCATTCTCTGCCTGTGAAAACTGAGTTGTCCCAGCACTGTTTTTGGAAGAGGCTATTGTTTTTCTATTGAATTATCTTGGCACCTGTGATGAAAAGCAATTGGTCATAGATTACTGTTATATTTTCAATATGTACACTTTATTTAACAAGGCTTAAAATTGTTCAATATGTCTACCTTTCTACCAAACATGTAAAGACTTAAGAATACTTAAGTTTGATTAATAGTTTTGCTTTTCACATGGCATTTTCTTCAACATTTTAGTTCTGACATGTTTTAAAAGTTCCCCAATACTTTATAATTATTGATTTAAGTAATTAGTGTTTTAGAAAGTTATCTGCATTTCCCAATTTACCATTATTTGCTGTTGCGTTCCTCCCTGTGGTCCCAGCACCCTTCCTGAAGTGCATCCTTAGGAATTCCTTCAGTCAGGATCTGAGATGTAGCTTTTCTTCTTCTTTGTCTAAAAACCTTTGTATTTATTTCTTACTCAGGGATGAAAATAATTGTAGCAGCTAAGCAGAGACATTTAGCTGGAGAACTGCACCTGTCAACATTAATTGATCCCTTGTCTCCTGGCTTTTAGAAGTTTGTCTTTCTTCTTCTTTCTTTCCTCAGTTTTCTTTTAAATGCTTTCTTTTTGTATTTGTTGTTCTAAAGTTTCACAATGAAGTGACTCAGTGATGATTTATATTTATTTATTGGGAAGCATGTTGATTTTCTACAGGTGCACAACAAATCTACAAGAAATTTCAAGACCAGGTTTGGTGGCTGAAGACAGCACATCTTGACTGTTCTGTCACAGTGTGGACACTCAGGAACCCAGGCACAGCTCCCGCGGCTCTGCTGCCTCAGGTCTCTTGCAGGCTGTGGTCACGGTGTTGGCTGGTGCTGCGATCGTCTCCAGGGTCAGTGGTGGGCAAGGTCTGCTTCCAGCTTTTTTCATGGGTATGAGCCTGGAGCCACTATCCGCTCCTTATGGGGCGGCCTTGCCTATTAAAGCAAGGGGCCAAGAAGAGTTGGACAGAAAATGGCAGAAGGACAAAAACCACGATCTTTCATAGCCTCGTCTCAGAAGTGGAATCTCATCACTTTTGCCGTATTCTACTTGTTAGAAATATGTCAGTAGGGCCACCTTAGACTGAAGGGTAGGGCACCACGTGAGAGCATGAACACCAGGAGTTGGGGGTCATTTTGTCTGTGCTGCATTCTGGTGACTTCTTCAGGTCTGCTTTCCTTTCACCACTGTTTCTGCCATGGTCTACTATTTAGTTCATTAACTGATTTTCAAACCGACATATATTTTTAGAAGTACTGCTTGGTTCTTTTTAGTGCCTTTTATACTGTTTAACACTTTTACAATAATTTGTAGTTATTTTGAATTTATTGTATCTTTAAAATTATTATTCTGTTATGCTCATGGTGGGTTATTTCTTCCTGCATTTTGTACATTTGGGTTGACAGTTCATTTTCTGTGTGACTCTTCCAGGTGCAACTTTATGTGAAGTAGGCTTATGATTTTGTGTTTGTATGTGCATGGTATCCAGATGACATCAAAAATCCTGAGGCTCACTTTTGTGTATTAATTTCTCAGTTAGGTAGTCGTGAGTAACATATGCAGAGTGCATTCGGGCCCTATAGTTTGGTTAAGGCATTGCCAAACTTTACCTGTCAAGGCTCAGATAATAATATTTTGAGTTTTGAAGGCTGTGTAGACTCTCTTTGCAACTTCTCAACTTTGCCACTACAGCATGAAAGCAAACATAAATAATACATAAACAAATGAGCATGGTAATTTCCCAACTGAATTTTATTTACGAAAAGAAAACCATGATGAGCTAGACTTGGCACATGGGTCATGGTTTGCTGATCTTTGTTCTAGTGAGGTATAAACTCTGATTTCAGTTTCTCATTGGCGACTTTTTTCAAAACCAGAACTCCAGGAGAGACAAATTCATTGTTGTATTCTGACAGGTGAACTTCCTCTCACTGAACCCTTCAGGATGGTTTAGCCATTGGGGATTTCCCAATCCGGGCAGAGATCACAGTTCTAACTGCCTTTTCCCGCAGGATTCTAGTCTTCATCAGCTATTGGAAACCCTGGTGGTACAGTGGTAAGTGCCAAGCCTGCTAAACAGAGGACTAGCAGCTCAGATCTGCCAGGCACTCTTCGGAGACTCTCTGGAGCAGTTCTGCTCTGTCTACTGGGTCGCTATGAGTTGAAATCAACCTGATAGCAGGGATTTTTGGGGTTTTGTTAGATCAAGGGGTAAACTGTCACACCTTAGTCTACAGGGTGTTTTCAGCCATTCCACAAGTATTTGGAACTAATTTCACTGAAAAGAAGTCAAAACACCTTCATTCCTTTGAATATTTACATTTATTCTTAAATATGTTATGAAAAAGACCAAAACCTTGAGCACGCCAAATTACCTTGAAGATAGGATACCCTATTTGGGGTCAAAGCAACTTTGGATATTACTCATAGAATTCATTTAACCTTTGGTGGCTTGCACAATATGTATTATACGTTAAGTATCATCACATAGAAGCCTCTAAGGTATTACCTTTAAAAAAGTTGTGAAAACACACCCGCCAAAGTGTAATGCCCACACTCACAACTCGATGACATTGGTGACATTCTTCATGCCATGTCACCGTTGTCACTATCCTTTTCCAAAGCATTCCACCATTAATAGAAACTCAATACCTCCCCAACAAGAACTCCTTGCTTCCTCTGTCACACTCTGGTAACCATTATAACCCTTGGTTTCTACATATTTGTAGATCTCACACATGACATCCTGTAGAATCTGTCTTTTGGCAGCTTATTCACTCTGCGTCAAGTCTTCGAGGCTTAGCCATGACGTGGTTTGCATCAGGATTTCATTTCTGTCATGCACGCACCACACTTTGGTTTCCACTCATCTGTTGGTAGACGCTTTGACCATTTCCTCTTTCAGCTGCTGTGAAAGCTGCCACAGTGAGCAGTAGTCTCTGTTCCTGCCTTCAGTCATCTGAGCACATGCCTAGGACTGGGACTGCTGAGTCATACAGTAAGTCTACATTCAGCATTTTGTGGGATCACTGAACTATCTTTCATAGAGGTTGGACCATTTTATGTTCCCACTAACAATGGATGAGGCTGTGTTAACTTTTTAATGTCACTAATTGCATGATAATTAGTGTCATGGATTGAATTATGTCACTCCCCCTCGAAAATATGTGTAGCAGCTTGGCAGGCTGTGCTTCCCAGTGTGTGTAATGTTCCCGTGTGCGGTAAGCCCTGCATCTGCGGTGTTAGTGGGGGAGGGTGGACAGCAGTCCTGCTGGTGGGGAAGGACCCCTCGGTAAGATGGTCTTGTGCCTTGAGGCTGTCTCTTGGGATAAAAAGGAAAAAGAAGCAAGCGGAGAGTTGAAAACCTCATTCTACTAAGAAAGTAGTGCCTTGGGAAGAACACTTCCTTTGGACTCAGGGTCCCTGAGCCTCAGAAGCTTCCAGTCCACGGGAAGATTAATGACAAGGACCCTCCTTTAGAGACAGTAGAGGAGGACTTCCCCTGGACTGATGCTCTGAATTTGGACTTCTAGCCTACCGGACTGAGACAGAACAAAATTTCTGTTTGTTAAAGCCATCCACCTGCGGCATTTCTATTACAGCAGCAGTAGGTGACCAAGATAATTAGTAAACGTGCCAGTCTGAAATTGAAAATTACTCGTACAATGCTAATCAAATGATGTGTTTTTCTTTGATGTGCCTTCAAGGTCAAGAACACTGTGGGGCTGAGAGGCCAAAGGCAGAGTCAAAGGTGAAAGAAGAGTGTGTTCCTTTGGCCCGTTCTCTTTGGATTTTTATTTGGGATTCCCCCTCATCCTCTCTCTTCTTTATGACACAAGATGAGCTGAGACTTACCCCTATTTGAAAGGACCCCTCCACCGACCTTCTTTAGGGGGCCAAGCAGAAAACAGAGGGGAGGCAAGGGTCAGGGAGCCTAGAAGCATCTATGTCAATTTGTCCTTCTTCTAGTATGGGTCGGAGTGTTCTTTTGATGTCTAATCTGATTTTACCCAGTTCGTAGGTTAGGAAACCAGAGACCACAGGGCCAGCATGAAGACAGTAGTACAGTGTTGACTTGCCTACATGTTGGGCCTGTACCTTCTGGGGAATCCAACAGCGGTGGCTAGACATGTGACACCTGCTTGGACAGGATTCCGAAGTCAGGACCGTGACACACATCACGTGGCCTGATACACGGTTTGTGGTGTTATTTGTTTTGCCCTTCCTCATGCTCCTCCTTCCTTTCCACAGCTTCATTTCTGCACAGATTGGTCTATTTTTCACCGTCTCCATTGTATATAATTTTCCTGTCCCAATTCTTGCCTTTGTCAGATTGAATTTCTCCTCAGCGCTCCTTTCTGAGATCTTTGAAAGTCCAAATAAAAGTGCAGGTATTTATGTGAAGTGAATAATGCATGAGTCCATTCCACTGAGCGCATGAAATTGTGCTGCTCGTAATGTCACTCATTAATCCGTACGGCAGGGACAGTGGGGGAAGGTCGATGGAGTTAAAGATAATTAACAATTGATTAGCACCTGACAGGCTAAGGAAAAAGCGGCATTTTCCCCCAATGTCTTGAGTTGTTAAAAACAAGAATTCTTGTTTGAGGCAAATCATGCTGTTCAGGACTGTGATGGAGAAAAATTTCTGCATTGATACAGGCATGAATCAAGGCGAACATTAATTTGGGCCAAGAGACGGAACCATTTCTAAGTACTCATTACCCTGTACTCTGTTAAAGAGCATCTGTCCTGGAAATGTAAAATCTTTATAAACATTTAGTGGCAAAAATTTGAAATACTGATACTGCAACACCAGTTAAGCCTACCGCTCCCTGCCCAATGAATTCAATATTGTAAAGGAGGTTGTTTTTCCTGACCTTTTCCAGGCAGACTCAGAAAAAACCCCCTCTTGATTAGAGATAGATGCGTGCAGATGAGTATCGACGCCATGGCAATGTAGCACTGAAGGGCCGCAGCTGCCAGCCAGGAGGTCAGCTGCTCAGATGCAGCGGGCGCTCCTGGGAGACTCCACGGGGCAGTTACACTCCGTCCTATGCAGTTGCTGTGAGTGGGAATTGACTCAACGGCAGAAGGCTTTAACACAACTTTAGTTTCAATAATTAATAATTTTCTGAAAGATTCACAGAACTCACTGAAAGCTATTGTATTCATGGTACAGGAAGTAGATACAAATTAGAACCACCCAAAGAAAAGATGCACAGAGCGGAGTCTAGGAGGGTCCCTAATGTGAAGCTTCGATTGTTCTCAAGGTGTGTCACTTCACTGGAATCAGTATGTGACAATACACACAGAGCATTGCCAGTCAGGAAAGTATCTGAGATTCAGTGTCCAGAGTTTTTATCTGAACTTTTGATAACAGGGTTGCTAGGAGTCGTCACCGACTTGGTGGCACTGGCTTTTTTTTTTTTTAATTGAACTCAATTTTCAATCCTCAAGTCATAGTGACCCTATAAGAAACAGTAGAACTGCCCCATAGGGTTTCCAAGGCGTGGCTGGTGGATTCACACTACCAGCCTTCAGTTAGCAGCTGAGCTCTGACACACTGTACAACCATTATATGTATAATCAATATAAATATATAAAATTAGTATATATATATATAACGTATGTATATTATATATATATGTGTTCAAGCCGAGACTGCTCAGGTATCTATTGTCACAGAGCATACCACCCTAAAGCTTAGTGACTTCAAACAACTATTGTATTATATCTAAGAATTTCATGGAGCAGGAATTTGGATTGCCTATTAAGTCGGATCCGACTCGACGGCACTTGGCTATCTAGACAACTCTGTAGCTAAAGCTGGTACCAACCGAGGTTCATTTTATGTCTGATGGAAAGCGTGGTCTGGAGGGTCCAAGATGGCTTTATCTGTATGTCTGGTGCATCAGCCGGGATAGTGGAAGGCAGGGCTCAGCTGGCACCGTGGACCGGAACACCTATCCGTGGTCTCCCCAGCACAGCAGCAGCAGCCCAGGAGTCAGGAAGAGGAACGAGTCTGTTTTCTAAAGCCAGAACGTGGAAAGTAGCACTGTTGTATTTCTGCTGTGTGACACTGGCCCAGCTCTCACAGAGCCCACACAGACTCCAGGGAAAAGCTATCAACTCCACCTTTGGAAGGAAAGGACTGTCAAAGAATCTGTGACTGTCTTCAATCTATCACAAAGAACCTGACATCTAAAATGGGGTGGGTCTCTAAGTGACAGTGGCTGTTCACAGTGCATTAATGTCTGATTTTCCAAAGAGCTGAGAGACTCAATAGAGGTGTCTGGTAGGCTGGGTGTGTCTCCTCAGCCCCCTGCTAGTTTTTGGGAGCTAACCTCTTCTTCCTTTAGATACGGGAAGCACTAAGGCAAAAACTGAAACCTGCTGCCTTAGACTTGAGGCTGATTCACAGAGGCCCTGGGACAGAGCAGAACCACCCACAGGGTTTCCGAGGAGCACTGGTGGGTCTAAACGCGGCTGAGCTCTTAACCACTGTGCCACCAGGGGACTCCTTGAAACAAGAAGACCGCAAATATCTCCACTCTTGGCGCCTGCTGGGACAAAGCAGTTAGGTGAAAGGTGGAGTATCTTTTGATAAGTCGTTTGGGGTTTTTGTATCACTAGGATTATTTATTCCTAAGTGATTAATATTGCCTTGGTGCCTCTTACTAAAACAAGTAAAATAGAGTTGCTGAGAAATACTAGAACTCCTCTGTTAGCAGATATCAGCAGAGTCAACACCTGCGGCTTCAGCAACCTAACCTGCTCTTCATATGCAAATTGATTCAATTTTGTTTTTCCTTTGTAACTGCCACTGGCCACGTGACAGCCCCATGGGTGTGAGGGAAGCCCTAGTAGGAATCAGTCCTGAATTTAGAGACGTCTTCTGTTGTCTTTTTACCTGTGGCAATACATCTTTTTTTTCTGCTCTGTATTTTTCTGTAATGCTTCCATGTTTTTGTAAACATTTCAAGTATAACATACGTGCAGAAAAGTGCACAAATCATAAATGCACAGATCAATATGTTTTCATAAAATGAGTGTGCCACAGTCTCTCAGACTAGGCCAAGAAAAGGAAAGCTTTAGAACCCAGAAATCTCCCTGTAGCTCTCTGTTGTCAGGAGCTACTCCCCAAAGTAGCCTTGCTCTTGAATTCTGATGGATGTATTTCTCCTATCTTGAATTTTTTATGCATGAAATCATGTTTGGCGCTCTTTTTGTGTTTACTTCTTTCACTCAGTGTTGTATCTTTGAGACTGTGGCTGCGGATCGTTTTATTCTCATTGCTTTATACTACTCCATTTTATAATTATTTATCCTTTCTGCTGTTAACAGGTATATGAGTTATTTCCAGCTTTTTGGTTAGTATAAAAAGTTCTGCTGTTCATATTCTTATACAAGTCCTTAGATGCAGAGCTATCTGCCTAGCTGTTGGGTGTGTATAGAGAAATGGAATTACTAGGTCATAGAGTATACAAACGTACCACTTCAGTTGTTTATGCCAAATGATTTTCCAAACCTAGTAGTGTCAATTCCTAGCCTCACCATGGTGCGAGAGCTTTCTGTGGTCTGCATCCCCCACTTCAGTAGTGTCAGCCTCCTTCATTTTGGTCTTCTTGGTGGTGGGTGGAGCCCTGGTGGTGCAGTGTTTAAGAGCTCAGCTGTTAACCAAAACATGGCAGTTTGAGTCCACAAGTTGGTCCTTGGAGATCCCATGGGGCAGTTCTACTCTGTCCTATAGGGTCATCATGTGTTGACTCGATGGCCATGATTCTGGGTTTTTTGGTCACAGCTGGTGGTATCACAATGTGCTATTTATTTGCCCTTTTAACACACCTGTTCAAATGACTTACTACCTGTTTATTGGACTATAAGCCTTTTTCTTAAGGACTTATATGAGGTATATATCGGTATATACCTATATATATAAATATTTACCCTGGCCCCTAGGGTCACCATGAGTCGAATCTGACTCGACGGCACTTGGCTTTGGCATATAGGTATATATATCTTCAGCATAAGAGTTCTTTATTGGATATGTTCTCCCATCCTGTGCCTTGTCTTTTAACTCTCTAAATAGTATCTTTTGAAGAACAGATATTCTTAATTTTAATGAATATTATTATAACAGTTTTACAGTTTTCTTTCCTTTTGCACTTTTTTGTTTGTTGTTTAAGACATTCCTCTATTTCAAGGGCAAAGAGAAAGTCTTCTATGTTTTCTTCTAAAAGGCTTGCTATTTCACTTTTTCATTTTAGATCTATAATACTATCATGTGAAATAGAGTTAAAGATCCATTTTTCAGTATCTTCAAACATACGACCGGAAGCTCGAGTTAATATCATTGATCTGGAGAGTCTGAGGCACTCTGTATATGTATGATTCAGTGCCTGTTCATAGCCACCCATTTTTCCTGCAGGGCAGTTTGACCCAAAGACTCCGGAGCTTCAGGATGGGCCTTGGAGAGACCAGCCTCCTCCGCTGGCCACAAAATAAGTGATTGCTGAAGCTGAGGTCTGAGTAAGGACTTCCTGCCTGGAATCACAGTAGAAAGGGTCCAGGGAGGGGCAGCAAATAAAAACGCTGGCAGAAACAGGTGAGCGACAGGTGTGGTCTCTCTGCTAGAGGGGAACCTGGGAGAGACGCCCTGACAGTGATGCCCAGGGGAGAGAGCAGTGGCATCCGTAGGGTTGGTGTTACCCAGTGTGGTAACTCAAGGTGCCACCACTCCATGTGAATTCCTACAACAAACTGAAAGCCAGCCTACTGCTGTTGAGTCCACAGCATGCATCGTGACCCAGTAAGACTGCTTAGAACCAACCACCCCATAGTGTTTCCAAGGAGTGCCTGGAGGATTTGACTGTTGAGTTTTGTTCAGCAGCTGTCGCACTTAGCACTGCACCACCAGAGTTTTCAATTACCACAATAGTGTAGCTGAAACAGTACAAAATTTGACAATGTTGGTGACTCTAAGGACCCCAGCAGCCATGCGCGATTTGAACTGCCACTGTAACTGGGTGACAATGACGGCTCTGGCCAGAGCTCCTTAAACCCAAACCCACTACTGTCAAGTCGGGTCTGACTCACAGCGCCACTATAGGTCAGAGTAAAACTGCCCCATAGAGTTTCCAGGGAGTGCCTGCCTGGTGGATGTGAATGCAGACCTTTTGGTGAGCAGATAGATCACTTAACCCACTACACTACCGGGGTCAAAAAGTAAATCAGCACAGGATTTAGCCTTGTAGGTATAGTGACATATGTCAGTGGGGCTTGTGAAAACTTTGTTGGTACACTTAACACAACTGGACTAATAAGTGACACCACGATAAATGGAGAAAAGACCCAAGTCATCAAGGATTTCATGTTACTTGGATCCACAATCAACATCCATGGAAGCAGCAGTCAGGAAATCAAATGACGTATTGCACTGGGTGAATCTGCTGTAAAGGATCTCTTTAAAGTGTTAAAAAGCAAAGATGTCACTTTAAGGACTCAAGTGTGCCTGGCCCAAGTCAAGGTGTTTTCAACCGCCTTGTAACTGTGTGACAACGAAGGAGGAAGACCGAAGAAAAACTGATGCCCTTGGCTTAGAGTGTTGGCAAAGAATATAGAATATACCACGGACTGCCCAAAGAAGGAATACCGAAGGAGAATTGACGACTTTGAATCACAGTGTTGGTGAAGAATATTGACTATACCCTGGACTGCCCATAGAATGAGCAGATCTGTCCTGGAGGAAGTACAGCTAGAGTGCTCCTTGGAAGAAAGAATGGTGAGACTTTGCATCATATCCTTGAGACATGCTACCAGGGACATCCTGGGTGGTAAAGAAGAAGGTCAGCAAATCAGAGGAAGATCCTCAATGAGGTAAATTGAAATAATGGCTGCAACAATGGGCTCAAGCACAGCAACCACGGTGGGCACGGTGCTGGAAAGGGTGGAGTTTTTTTCTGTTGTGCTTAGGGTCGCTATGAGTTGGAATTGACTCAATGGCACGTAACAGCAACAGCAGTGTAACTAACTGCAGGGGTAATTTTATAAAACCTAAGAAATTTCTGCTGATATACTACACAGTCATTTTGGTGTCACCTCCTTTGACAGTGTCACCCGGTGTGGTCTGCACCGCATTTCATCCCCTTAGTGATGTTGCGTGGAGAGAGATTTTTAAGACTGAGTTAAACCAATGGGTAGAGCCAGCTGAGATAAATGCTAGAGAAAAGTTCTTATCGCTGAGACCAGAGACACACTCTGACTCCTGCTGAATAATTCAGACTTTAGAGAGCTTTTGTTCATTTACAGTGTTTCAGCCTTTCCAGGTCGTCTACTGAGCTGTATATTCTTTAGTACTGCACTTCTTTTTCTGTATGTGTCTTTCTTCACTGTGCTGTACAGAAAATTCAAAAGGACTAGGTGGTTGCTAAGACATCATGCTATTGCAACATGAGAAAGTTGGAGAAGAGACGAAGACGTGCAGGAGAGCAGGATGGGGAGACAGAACCCTTGGACTCCTCAATATTTAATGATGTGCAAACCTGCCCTTTAGAACTTGCAGACACCTCAGGGAAAACTATTATACCAGGTAATGAATTTTTATTATGCTCTGTCTTACACCTGAGCTGTCTCATTGAATCTTTGGTTTATTACATGAATTGTATGGGGTTTTTTGAATCTATTGACTGTGGGGCTAAAGAAATAATATTTAAATGCTATGCTCCATTGCAGTTTCTGATCCATAATAAGTAGTATCAGAATTCTGGGGAGGCATAATTGAGTCTAGGAATACAGCTTATTATATACAAGGCTGTGATGAAGTTTTCCACCGAGGGAAGTACACTGCTGAATATTATATGTATATTTGATTCCTTAAAGGGTGAAGATTCTGTAGGGTTGGAATGATAGTCCGGTACCCCTTCAATACCCTCCCCTCCATTTTTGCCCAGGCAACACAGTGCTGATTAAGAGGACTGTGAGGGTGTTCTAATTCCCTTATTCAGAATTAGCCTTTGTGTATGATGGGCAATCTCTCAGACGCAGGAATGGCACACCTATTTTTAGTTACTTGCAGAAGATATTCAACAGGCATTTGTTGACTGAATGAACAAAACCACAAACGCTGCTTGTATGTTAACATGTTTCATTTCACTCTGTAATGTTACCAAAGTTTCATGCCCTGGGAAAATGATGCCTTTGGTGAATGTCTAATGTTTCATGTCTACCTTCTATCACCATTATAATCAATACTTATTTTCAATGTAGTTAGAATGCCTGCCCCTATGTCACGCAGAGCTTCAAGAAAATTTATTCAGACTACCAAAATGGGAGAAATAAACAAAAACAATACACAAACACACACATGTTTTCTCTGTTACAAAGACAAAAAATGTCGGCACTGGAAAATTCTTCAAGCACTGAAATATCGTGTAAAAGCATCTGAAGTCATCCTTGTAGGCATCCTCTCCCCTGACCCTTTGTCTTCAGACAGGACCCTCTGATTGTTGCCTCCAGGCTGTTCTGCTTTTCCGAAGTGCTTGATGTGCGATGTCACACGAAGGGCAGCCAGAATCTGTGCTGTTAAAGCTTTCCACTTATGAAAGGTTACTGCGTTCTATTTAGATCCAAGTCAGTGACAGACGCGGGACTATCATTTGATGGTAGATAGGAAATATGAACACAAAAGGAAAGTTACAACAGCACATCAACTGGTCCACAGACGTTTAGTCTGTATTTCAGAGTCTATTAGTAGTTCATCCTGTTTCATGCAAAAGGAAATATCAGAGAAAGATGAAGTGGCCAGCAGACAATAGGGCATGGTCAAGGTTAGATGGAATGAGGAGTGCCCAGCTGCCATCGCAGAAGCACATTGGGGGCTGAGTTAGGTCAGGAGAAAAGATAACCAAGGGCATACAGAGTGTGTGGACAGAGTTTAGGTGAGAGACAGTCTTAAACTGGGGTGTGTGTAGGCAGGTCCACATAAAATCCTTTGGGAAGATGGAGCCTATCTTCCAAGGGTATGCTCCCCAGCTTTAAAAGCAGAGCACACGGAGTCTGCTACATAGGAGAGTATCTGTCTGCTCTGTCTGCTTTGTGTTGCGTTATGAATGCTCATAAGTCCTTCAGCAGCTGTGAGTTGTGCTTGGAGAAGGTAGAGAGAAAGAAGCACTCTGGAGCATCCAGGAGGAGGCAAAAGCACCAGGCAGCCTAGCTATGCTGGATCGGGAGATCACTCCCATATGAGGTGTACTGATGCTAGCCTCCTTTCTGGAAGCCCTGCTGGTGCTGTGGTGAAGAGATGGGCTGCTACCCAAAAGGCTCGCAGTTCAAATCCACCAGCTGCTCCTTCAAAACCCTATGAGCCAGTTCTACTCTGTCCTGTAGGGTCCTATAAATAGGAATTAACTCGGCAAACTGTTGTTTTCTGGTTTGTCTTCCTTATGGAAGAAAGTTCTGACAATCTGCTTCCAAAACCAACCAGTGAAAACCCTGTAAATTACAATAGCCTGATCCACAACCAGTCACAGGGATGGTGTGGGACTGGGGACATTTCTTTTCCACGCTGCGTGGGGACCCATGAGTTGGGGACCAACTCTATAGCAGCTAACATCAACACAACAATCCTTTTTTTGAAGCAGAAAATCTGCAAGGAAGATCTCTATAGTGGGCCTTTGTAATGTGAACTATCTGGAAAGAAATACTGAGAAAAGTGAACATGTGTTATGAGCAGTATTGAGAATGGAAATATGTAGCCAAGAGGCGATGTGATTATGGTCTCACCTCTGAAGCTGTCTGCATACCTTACAAGTCTATTTGATTCCAGGAAGGTGGTACCTTCCACGTGCCCAGAGGTTGTGATGTCTTCTCCTGGGAGTGGGACAGCACTGGCACTGTACGAGGAGGAGAGGAACAAAGCTCAGGAGCGCCTGCCTGGCCTGGACCCTTCCCGCTGATCCCAGCTCATGCCTGCCGCTCATGTCAAAGGAAGCGAGGGTCCCAGGCACAGGAAGGAAGATCAGATGTCGGCACTTAGCGTTTTCCTTGTATTTTCCCGTGATTACGGAGGCTGGTGCCCTGGGATGGGACCATCTCAGCAGCAGAAGCTTGTTTCTAAAAGCACTCGTGTTTGCACAGGACTGAAGCAAAAAGAAATGAACATGTATACATTTACATGTGTGTCCAGATAAATTTTAATAATCACCTAATTTTCTGACCATTGTCTACCGGGCACTGTGGTTACTTATGTTCACGACTCCTCTCCTGGGAGACGGACGTTCTTGACAGTGAACATCCAGGGTGTGTCGGCCTTTGTGTCACTTGTGATGCCACCACAGGTCTGTGCGCGGAACTCAGGCGTAAGAGTTATGTTTTGAAGAAAACAAGTGAAGGAGGCAGCTGGCCACGATTCATGGTTTATAAGGGCATGTGTCAGACACTAATCAGTTTATAAAAGAAACAAAATTACCATACTTAGTACTAGCATACCTGAGTCCTTCCCAGTGAGGCAGAAGACAGGTGGGCTCTACAGCCACGGCAAGTGATGGTCACAGATCTTCATACATGGTGGCATTTAGTCACTGGGACACGAAGTAGTTAAGCCCCGGCGTCCCTGAGGGTAGTTCCACTGTGTCCAGTTGGGTCACTATGAGTCAGAACTGACTTCAGAACTGACGGAAACAATGAGTGCCAAGCGAAGTTTAGTTATCTCGAGCAGATTTATGAAGCACCCCTCTTTCCACCGCCCTCTTTGGATCCCAGAGAGCTGCGTTCCTTCTCTGCTGCTGTGTAACAAATCACTGCAAAAGCAGTAGCTTCATCAGCACCAGTTCATTTTCTCACAGTTCTGGAGTGCACGAGTCCCAAGTGGGCCTCGGAGAGCTAAGATAAAGGTGCCGAAGGGCTGTGTTCTCCCCGTGTTTCCTGGGGAGAGACTGCTGCCTTGCCTGGTCTGGATTCCAGAGCCTGTGGGCCCTTGCTGGGATCACACCGCTTTGACCTCTGTTTCCGTTGCCATATCTTCTCCTCCTACTCCTCTGTCTCCTTTCTCTCTAAGGACTCTGGGTAATTTAGGGGACACTTCCAGGTAGGAAAGAATTTGGACTTGTCCAAAGAGAGGTGTGACCTTTTTCTCTGGCTCTGGGAGACACCTCTAAATTCTTGGAATTTCCTGAGGGATGGGAATGTCTTTGTTCTTCTTGGCAGATCCCTCTGACTACATCTGATAGTTTACGCTAACAGAGGGGATTCATCTTGGGTCTCTCAGAGTCCATAGTATTAGCCTACTCTCCAAGGAATTGGGAATTGAAAATTGAGTTTAATCGAAAAGAACCCAAAACCAAACCCTGTACTGTCGATTCGATGCTGACTCATAGCAACCCCGTAATCAAAAAGTACAGATAAAAACTCTGGACAGTGAATCTTAGGAACTTTGAAAGCTTGGAGAACCTGTTGCATCATCAGTCTCTCAGAGACTGTTGCAAACCTGACAGGCAATCTACGTGGGTAAGAAGAGGTGTTGTCTCCATCTGTTGTTCTAAGAAGATAAACAGCATTCTGTTTTGATTTTCATTTACAGAAAATATAAAAGAGGACACATTTGTCCCGCTTTCAAATTACTATGTCTTGTGAGTCCGGGATAAGTAAAGAAAGAGACATGAAAATCACAGCTAATGTGATTGTTAAGAATCTCTACCCGTTTTTTCTTTTATTGATATTTAGAAGTAAAGGACTGTGTTCAGTAGGGATTTGATATCTGTCAATTAAAAATTAATTTAAATATTAAATTTCATCTCAATTATTTCATCTAAACAGGGACTACACATGAATTAGAGGTGGCACCCTAACAGAAGCTGAGAAGCACAGCTGTATTTGTGGAAATCTTCAGAGATGACTTTTCAACTCTTTGTATTTTCTTTAACCTTGAGAAGCATACCACACTGAAGAACGTATTTTTTCTTCGGTGTTGTATATAGCTAAGCTGTCTAAAGTGATCTCACCTATCTTCTCTACAAATGGAAAATGTAAAAATGTTGGCTTTTAATTTGTCACTCACTTCTGTGGCTGGCTCTGTAACACTGTGACTTTAGCCTCTTAGCTGAGGGGACTGGCTTTTACATTTATGTAGGTTTCAATCTAAAGTGGCTTAGCATCTGAAAGTTTGCCTCTAAGTCAGGTGTTTGAGCTGAGACTTTTTGTTTACAAACCAGATCAGGATTTAGCCAACCAGCCCCCAGCCCAGTAGGACACGTGGGATGGCAAGAACCTTTCAGATGGGCCCTGTGAGAGGGGGCGTCTGTCTTGGTAATGACAGTCCCAAGTGAAAGAAATGATACCTCGCGGGATTAGCCTGATCGTCGCCCCGGGACTCTGTCCCCAGATCGCCCTTCCCTGGCTGGGGTGAGCTCTTGAAGTGCCCCCTGGCTTCTGCTTCCTCGTGGGGCTCAGACCATCTTCCTAGCTGGCTCAGGGTACTTCTTTGTGCCCTACCCTGCCCCCCAATTTTCTACTTCGACTGGGTGCTGGGCTTCGTGGTTTCTGATGGAGCCTAATGCCCATTCAGTCCTTTTGACTAACAACTGAAACAATGCTGTGTTTTATATTGCCATTTCCTTTGTTGTTGGTGGGGCAGAAAAAAACCTGACTGCATACGTGATAATCCGAATTAGGACAGAAACCAGTATCACAGAACCAAAGAAACTTAAAGAAAATCAGCTCTGAGTTGTTTGCAGATGAGGACATTTCAGAGTAGATGAAATTGGCTTCCTGGGTAGCACAAACTGTACTCGGTGGCTTACACGTGTAAATTCATCTAATATTCAAAATAACTGTGTAATAAAACCTAAAACCAAACCCAGCGTTGTTGAGTCAGTTATGGCCTGTAGTGACTGTGTAGGACGGAGTAGAACTAGCTTCTCCACAGGCTTTCCAAGGATCTGCTGGTGCACTCAAACTGACGGCCCTTTGGTCAGCAGCCAAGCTTTTAACCGCTGTGACACCTGGGCTCTGATTCTGTCATTGTTGGTATTATTGTTGTATCCGTTTAAAGCTGAAGAGTTGAGGCTTAAAGAGATTACATAACCCGTTCAGCTCTTAGGTGGGGTCCTTCCTCTGACCCAGGCCCTCACTCTGCTGTCCACACTCTGAATAGTTCACCGCTAGCCCAGGACCCCTGGTGTGTCAGCCGTTATCCTGAATGACCTATCCAATTAGCTCACTCGGTCCTGACAAACGACCTGTACAGCAGTTACTAGTATCACTATCCCCATCCACATTTCAAAGATAAGACATTAAGCCAGTGCTCAAGATCCCACAGTAGCAAGGATCAGAGTCAGCACAGTTCAGGGCCTGTGTTCAGAACCCTGACAGAATCATGGCACTCAACACCCAGACCTACATAGAATTCTTCCAAAGGCATTATCTACAGTGGTTCATGAACTGCTTTTTTTTCTAGTAGCAAGACTAACCATATCATACGGCTGCACTTCAGATAACGTGACCCCCCCACCCAGTCCAGCCAGTACTGAGGTGACCCCAGCATGCAGGACCATCCATGCTCAACTCAGTGCCACATTGTCTCCTCCTGGGAGGACGTTCTCCAGAGTGCTGGGAATGAGTCACACTTGTTTCCACGTGGTGTTTGTGTCATTTCATCACCTGAAATGCTGGTTCTGTGTTCCTGGTCTTCTCCAACACTCCAGTGCAACACAAGTTCCAGACCATCTTATTAAAGTGGTAAACCTGAACAAAGAAGTCCATGTCATGTACTTAATGAATTCCAAGGGCTTTAGTGGACTTATCCAAATGCCACAAATAATAGTAAGTCTCAGAAAAAAGCATTTCCTAGCAGCCAGTTTTGCCCGCAGGTGGGACTGCCCCTGAGTGGCACTTACCTAGTCACGAGGATGCAAATCCAAGTAGCCTTGGCTTGGGGTGATTCTGAGGCGTCACTTATTCCCGTAGGATCCAGCCCATGCTGCTCTCTGTGGGACTTGCTGAGGTTGCACCCGCGCCTGGCTCCCTCTCGTTCCTTGTCCTGCATCCCGAGCTGCTGGCTGCTTTCCCACAACCCTTCCCGTGTTCGGATCTGCTTCTTGGGAATCCAACCCGAGACAGACCCGGGACTGAGGAAATGAATTACAGAATCCCCAAACATGGGGTCATGTGGGCATGAAACGTGATGTTTTGGTGCAGTTTCAGCTCTACAGTCCTGGCAATTAAGTTCGTGAACTGACCCTAGAAAAAGTGCTACACACCTCGTTGCTGGATATCACCATGGTCACCTTCCAAGAACTTCCCTTGGGAAGCTGTGCATCAATGCCAGTGCCCAGTTCAAAGCAGTTTTGGAAATCTTTCACTCTGATGTCCTGAGTGTCATCAAAAGATCTTCCTTTCAATATTTCCTCATCTTGGGGTAAAGAAAAAAGTCACTGGGAGCCAGATCAGGTGAGCAGGGAGGGTGTTCCAATACAGTTACTTGTTTGCTGGCTAAAAACTCCCTCACAGATAACTATACAATTAAGTTTGCAAACTTGCCACCGTGCTACCCTGCACAATGGCCATTCCAGAAAGAGTTTTGAAATTGATTTGAAAGGTGAACTAGGTGCTGGCATGAGTGCATAGCTTGCCAAGGGGAGGACTTTGAAGGTGACTGTAGTGATGATACTCGGCAATAAGGTGTGTAGCACTTTTTCTAGGATGAACTTAATTGTGAACTGAATGGTCAGTCATTTTGTTGGAACACATTATTTTTGTGAGAATTTTTTTTTTTTAACTTGATATTTTTGAAGCTTGATGACATGCGGGAGCCATCTCTTCTGGGAGATCCTGGCTTGTAGTTGTAAAGGGTATTAACTTGTATAGTTCTGCAGCAGAAGCCCAAACAATGAAATATAACAACAATTTGGAAATGGCCAAGGTTCAGTGGGGCCCAGCTGGGTTTGCCATCTTTGTGTGTACTCAGTTTGCAGGGTCTTTTCCTGGGATTGTTTGACTGACAGCGCAGAGGGCTTGGAAACCCAGGTGGTGCAGTGGGTAAGAGCTACCTCTGGAACGAGTTGGAATTGAGGTTCAAATTGCTTGTCACTTACTGGCTGTGTGACCTTGAGCTGGTTACCTGGCCACTCTGTGTCTTAGCTACCCTACTCACAACATGTTGTTTATGACAGTGTCCACTCCACAGGGTTGCTATGAGCATCGAGCAACATGCCCAGTGCTTAACAAGGAGCCTTGAGTGTATGTGTTCAAGAAACGTTAGCTGTTGTTCTTAACACAGAAAACTTAGGAAATATAAGCGAACAGAAGAAAATAAAAAGTACTTTTTACTTTGAAGATAGCTCTTATCACACATTTCGAGGGGTATACATTCTAATGTCTAAACAGCTGTGTGCTGCACGTGGTGGCTTCAGGACTCTCAGTAAGGAGGCAGCCTTGGGAGTCCTGCTAGGTGGCCCACACCACCGTTTTCTGTTGTGGACCTGGTGCCTACAGCCACGGGGAGCAGAGAGCATGTGAGACTCTGCACTTCCACCGACGGATGTGTAGATCTGAAGTTGCTTGAAACGGTCTTTGTATTAGAAACAAAGGGATGGTTCAAAAGTACAAGTGCACATCCCTTAGAAATCTGCAGTGTGTGGTGAGGTGGCAGGCACAGTGGCCCAAACTCTGCATATGGTGTTTCATTTTGTAGGAAACAAGTGTCACGGCAGTGAAAATCTCCACCTAGTCTGCGCCTTCCTGTGGATTCTCCGGAGGCTTGCCAGTCACTTCTGATTCCTACAGGGAAAACCCTGCCACGTCCTGTCTCCATAGCGAACTCCCTCTCACTGGTAGGAGCTGTAATTTGGGTTGAGTTTGGCGCATTTTTCTGTTTACACGGGTCAGCTGGAGGTGAGAGCAAGGCTGTCTGCTGGCGTGGCTCTCTGTGACTGTGGCTTTGAACAAGCTCCAGAGGTCAAGTTGCTTTCGTTTTTTATTAAACAGGTCAGTCAGGCCCCAGACACTCACAGGGCACTTGTATCCTTTCTTTGAGTTTTCTTTGGGAACCCTGGTGGTGTGCGGTTAAGTGCTAGTCTGCTAACTGAAAGACTGGCAGTTCAAATACACCAGGCATTCCTTGGAAACTCACGGGGCAGTTCTACTCTGTCTTCTGGGGTCACCATGAGTCAGAATCGACTTGTCAACACTGAGTTGGTTTTTGTGTGTGTGTGTGAACTATGGTTGTGACCTATGAAAATGGAGCTGACCATGAAGTGACACGTAGAGTGGGCAGGTGCTTGACCATGGAAAGCCAGCTTACCAATGGGTGCTTTCAGACACGCCTCTATGTACTGAGGTTGTTTGATTCAGCGTTTCATCACTGAATTGTTAGCTATGCATTTATTTTTTGCTTTATGGGATTGTCCGATCTTACTGCTCACTGTTTAAAAAAGATAAAGCCTTTGTTTTATCAATCTGACCAGTTCACAAGTCAGTTAGGTTTTCAAGTGTAGGGGTCTCTCTTCTCATCTGACAAAGTAAGCGCCACTATATCCAACCCCAGATGATAACAAACTAGTTCAGAATACAGCACTGCTAGTGCCCTGGTGGCCTCTGCTGACAGGGCCTAGCCTTAGCCAACACTGCGTCGAGTACTGGTTTTGTGATAGGAAAGCGCTCTCTTGTGGGCAGGCTCTGGCTCCCAAGCTAAGAGTTAGGTCCAGCTGCGGCCACCGTACCCAAGATGGGTCCCCCACACAGGCAGCAGACAGGGGGGCTAAAGGTGCCAGAGGCAGTGACTCCTCTGCTTCTGCTGCAGGGCCCCCAGTGCAGGCAGCACTGTGCAGAATCACTACTTTTCCGACGGAGAAGCGCCCTCCCGTTTGCAGGCGCTGGCTCCCAGGCTGAGAACGAGGTCCCGCTAAAATCTCGGCACCAACTTGGCATCCCGCACGCTGACCGCGGAGCTCCGCACAAACCCCGCTGAGGCAGCTACAAAAAGAAAGGCTCAACGTGGCTAGGTTAACAGAGTCCCGAGCCTGGCTCTCAGAGTACGGGAATTTCGCCTGCCTGGCCCCCAGCAGCGCGTCTGAGTCCAGCCGCCAGCCGAGACAGAGGGAAAAAAGTCGCAAGGGTGCGTTTACCTTCCCTCCGTGAGAGCCGGGGCTAGCCAGGAGCGGGAGTCAGCGAAGAGAGGAGGTTTGTCGCTCAGTGGTGTGAAGTCCCAGTTACCAGCCCTGTGCCGTGTCCTGAGGCTCCGTCTGACTGTCGATTCAGGTCTTGGCTTCCCAGGGACAGGAGACGTGGGCTCAGTCGGCCCGCTGGACTTCGCCCCTGTTTATCAGCCTGACATTTCCGGGGGATGGTGCCGTCTGCTCCCGGCGCTGCCGCGGGCTCCACGCTGACAAATCAGATTAAAGAACCTCTCCGGTGGTGGAAACTGCCTAACAGCTCAGAGAATTGCCTTTGGCCAGCGGAGCTGCTGCTGACAAACGTGGCGCTGAGTGGAGCAAAGGCGCCCTCGCCGCCGAGGTCGGCCCTGATTTCTCGCCAGCCTGACGCTTCTGGTGTCCTCTCTCAGCCCGGGACGGAGAAGCAGCCTCAGAACCTGCGCTAACTTAGGGACTTCTGCGGCGGAAGCCCAGACAACGACATGCCACGCAGTTTGGAACAGGCCAGGGCTCTGTGGGCCCCGCGGGGTTGGCCGTCCCCGCGTGCACTCAGCTTGCAGGGTCTTCCCCCGAGATTGTTTGCCTGACAGCGCGGAGGGCTTTGCAGAGCCCGGTGGTGCAGTGGGTAAGCGCTACCCCTGCTGACCAAAAGGTTTCACGATTCAAATCCAGCAGCTGCTCCTTGGAAACTCTACGGGGCAGTTCTGCTCTGACCTGTAGGGTCACTGTGAGCTGGAATTGACTCAGCGGCAGTGGCTCTGGGTTTGGGTGGGTAGAGAGCTCTGACACCACAGAGATCACGCCTCTTTGGTTTACAAACCCTGGGGATGGGCCTACCACGGACAGGATTTTGGAGGAAAAGATCAAAATCATTACAAAGCACCGCGTGTTGCTGTGGGAAGGGAAGATATTTTTATTCTAGACCTAAGACAGCGCTGTCTTTTCTTGTGAAAAAAGCTGAGAAGTCATAAGTTTTCCACAGGCGAGGAATTAGCATGCCTCAGACACAGTACCGTATTTTCTGAACGGCAAGACTAGATGGAAGGAGTCAATCTGAGCAGTCTGGGAAGCACAGTCATGGATCACGACACAGCAGCTGGTCTTCCCCCTTGATCTCCCCTGTCCATGTTTCCTAGGAACTCAGAGAGGGTGCTTTTGGTGGCCACTGCAGGACACTCTGCAGTTACCCTATACGTGCCTGGCTCCTGGCCCCAGAAGGTGGCACAGATGGCCAGCAGATGTGGGGTGAATGTTCCAGAGGATGCTCCCCCACTCCGGTTTATGCTGAACTCCCCCCTGATGCTTCAGGGGGACAAGTTTTCCTGTGACAGGGACACTGAGGGGCTGCTTGTCCCAGGGCCAGAGGAAGACTTTCGAGTGAGGAAAAATAAGACAGCACGTACATTTTTCTAATATATAATTTAACCTGATGTTGTATGTATAACTACACCTTTGATTTCTTACCAGTTTGTATGTACAAATGAGAATGTTTGGCTTCTATTTTCTGAATTTCCCTGACTCACTGGTCTCCTCTGATGGGGAATGCCGTCACCAGGGGTCTTGGGAGCCATCTCACGTGTGAGTACAAGTTGGCTGTAACTCTGGCTTCCGCGGGAACGTCTTTTGACTGCACATCTCTTATGCTCTTGCCCTTGTTAATTTTACACGTGCCTTCTGAAAAAATGGTGCACCCTTGTGAGGTCTTATTATTGTGTAGTGGGGTCTTCTGGCTGGTCTTGGGTGATCCTGGTGGCCCTTCAAGGCTTGGGCTGGCTGGGGACCACTCTTGGATCTGTGACCATCCCTGCCTTCCTCTCACCTTCCCCTGCTTCCTCATGGTGTAAAACTTCCACCTTTAGCCGAAACAATGGCCCTCATGTATCTCAACTCATGCATACGGATTCCATTATTTTACATGAGTTTCAGGACCACAAAATAGCATTGTGTCCAATTTAACAGACGAGAAAAACTGGCTCAAAAGTGCCAGTGACTTGGGGGAGGTCAAACACCTAACACCAGGCAGAGATTCAAGTTCAGCGCAAACTGTTTGACTCCACACCTACTCTCTCGTCCCTTGAGGGCTGTCCCTTTAGTGCTGGCTTTTAAGAGACACAGGTCTCCTGGAACTCTACAGTCACACCAGATAGATGCCACTTGTTTAATGTGTGTTCAGCAGATGCTTAAAATAAACAACAACCAGTAAGAAACAAATCTGTCACTGCAGTATATATGTTAATAAAAATAATACACAAGTGTGCCAAGAATATATAATTGGGTAATTTCAGTATGGTGGGAAAGGAGGTAGAGTAACCTAATGGTGTCACATGAACTTGAATCCTGAGTAGCTGTTCTGCATCGACCTGGGGCCCGCTTCTTGGTTTCCTTCTACTGTGTCTGATTCTGCAGGAGCCAGATGAACCTGGTGGAGGTAGTTGTTTCTATTGGTGGCTGGCATAAAAATGTGTGCTTGTTAAGGAGCAGTGACCCATCAGCCTGTTTATTCAACCGCTGGCAAAATTCAGCCTCAGTGCTTTCTCCAGATTCCTAACTGTATTGCAAGTCATCTGTGCAAAAGTTAAAAGACACAAAACAAACAACAGTAACAAACAAGAAGCATTTTTGGAAAGAAACATGACAATGTCTGCCATCAGGCCTCCTGAACGGATAGTCACTATTTGCTGAAGACAAATAAAAGACAAGCTTAGCTGACGAAGGCGTCCAGAAATCGGCAAGGAAGGAGATGCCGCTCACTGGCGATCCGACTAGAAGTCACCTCTGGATTTCTGTTCCTTCCAGAGCGGTTGTGGCACCGAGCACAGCCTGTGAGAGTTAGGGGATGTCAGAGACGTCAGGACACACCCACAGTTAGACGCAAGCTTGTTTCACTGGTGAGCCTCCTCTTCACGGTCACATCACACGAGGCCTGACAATGAAGTCCACGATCACACTGCTCTGAGTGCTGCGTGCCTCACTGCTGACTACCTCTGCGGTCACTTTCAAAGTTCTTCCCTTGGGGAGCTATGCCCTGACACCAGCACCTAGTCCACCCTTCAGAGCAATTTTGTAACTCCTCTGGAACGGCCACTGTGCATGGTGACACAGTGACATGTTCGTGAATGTAATTGTATAGTTGTCTGTGAGGGAGTTTTAGGCAGTAAACAAACAACTGTATTGCAACATCCTACCTACTCCTGATCTGTCCCCAGTGACTTCTTCTTTACCTGAAGATAAAGAAAATATTGAAAGGATGACATTCAGGACATCAATGGCAATATGATGACAGCTCTGATGGTCATTCCAGGAAAAGAGCTCCCAAATTGCTTTGAAGGGTGGACTAGGTGCTGGCATCAATGCAGAGTTTCCCAATGGGAGCACTTTGAAGGTGACCACGGTGATATTCAGCAGTGAGGCATGGAGCACTTTTTCTAGGATGAATTCATGAACTTAATTGTCAGACCTCATATTCCTGAAATAAATCTCCAGATAATGTCTCTGATGTTTGAAGGAAAGAAATTAAAACTCTGATGTTGTTAAATGACACGTAGCCATTTAGTAAACACATCTCTGTAAATCTTCTAGTGCAGTCAGTAGATGGGCACACTGGTAGGAATATAATGTGATCAGCTAGAACCATCCACTTCTGGGCAAAACAATTCAGCAGAAATGGTGAGGATGCCACTGTCTTGGTATTTACAATGCCATGAAATATTTTAAGAATGTAATGGTTTTGTTAGGTGCCATCCAGCCAGTTCTGACTCACAACGACCTCCGTGTAACAGACTGAAAGACTGCCTCATCGGCACCCTCCTCACGACCGGTGCCCCGCTGGAGCCATCCTTACGGGCTGTGCGTCAGTCTGCCTCATGGAGGATCTGCCTGTTTTTCTTGTTGATCCTCAGCTTCACCAAGCATCACATCCTCCCCAGGAACATGCTCCTGCAGCACACCCAGAGTACACGAGAACAAGTCTTGACGTCCTGCATCTAAGGAGCAGTCTGACTGTACTTCTCCCAGAAGAGCCTTGTCGCTTTGTCTGGCACTCCATGATACAGTCTGCCTTTTTTACCGGCACTGTGTATCGAAGGCGTCAATCATTCTTCAGTCTTCTTTATTTGTTACCCAGCTTCTGCATGCAGCTGAGGCAAACTGAAAATACCATGGCTGGGTCAGGTACGTCTTACTCTTGTATATGACGTTTGTTTTTTAACACTTTTTTTGGAGCAGGTTTGCCCAGTGCAATACATCATTTGACTTCTTGCCTGTTGCTTCCGTGGACACTGAATGCGGACCCAAGTCAAAATGAAGTCCTCGACACCTTCAGTGTTTTCTCCGTTTGTTGTAATGCATATTGGTTCAGTTGGGAAGGTCTTGTTGTCCTCGTGCTGAGACCTAGTCACTGCTGACAGCTGTGACCTTGCATTGTCATCAGTGTGTGCTTGGTATCTCTTTGCTTTCAACAAGCAGGGTGTCATTTGAATGTTGTAAGTTGTTAAGGAGTCTGCTTCAAGACTTTATGCTGCGTTCTTCTTCATGTTTGTTGGATTACTTGCCTAGCCTACGGACTGAACAAGTGTAGTGAAAGCATGCAGTCCCGACACCCATCTTTCCTGATACGAGGTCTGCCAGTTAAGTTCACAGACTCATCCTAGAAACAGGGCTTTGAAGGGTGCCCTAGGCTCTGGCATCAGTACATGGCTTGTCAAGTGGTGTACTTTGAAGGTGACCATGGCGATACTCTGCAGTCAGGTATGGAGCACTTTTTCTAGGGTGAATTCATGACCTTAACTGACAGACCTCGTATTAAACCTCATAGCATCTGCTTGTTCTCTTCGAACGGCTACCTCTTGGTCTGTGTACAGTCTGCGTGAGTGCAATGAAGTGTCCTGGAATTTCCCTTCTCCTCAGTGTCACCCATAATTTGTCATAAACAACGCAGTGGAACATAAACAATGAGCTACAGGGGACTTCACTGCCATACAGCAATGCCTGGATTCACTGACAAGTGGCAAGAGCGGCTAACAGGATCAGTGGTATTGATGTCACTGCTCTCAGAGACTGCGAGGGGAAGCAGGGCCTGGTTCCTTGTCAGGAAAGACATAAACCAGGCATGGGGACACTTTATAGATGAGACATGGGACACCCAGGCTCATGTGGCATCAGCTTTGTTTGGCTTGGCTGCCCAAAGAGACAATGAACAAGCTCTGATGAGAGGGGACCATCAGTGTAGCAGTTCTTGGGATTGTTTCCTCTTCACCTGCTTTTCTGGGACTCATTCAGGAATTCGCTAAGTGAAATTCCAGTGAGCTGGCACCTCTTTCTTCAGCAGGTGTTTCTGTGCACTGTCCCCCTGCTGCCGGCAGCTCATCAGGCTTGGCCAGCTCAGCAGACTCCCCACCTGCCTGGAGGCTGGTGTGTCTCCGCCAGCTTGTTTCACGTTTTCCTGCTCCCACACAGCAGAATCTGAGCATCTCTGTTAGGAGGGGATAACCACGCTCACCTGGGCTTGTCTTCAGTTCACAGGTCCCTAGGTTCACCCTTCTGACTCACTCGGAGACTTAACGGCAATACCGAATGGATGCTGCTGTTTTCTTCCATACAGATTAACCGAGCTCTCACCCACTGTCTCTTTCTGAATATTGTCACAGAAACTATCCCCAGTGACACGGAAAGGCTGCCTGTGCATAAAATCATCTTATATTCACTTTGGACATGTCATCACTAGCTGTTGTCATATGTGACTATTAGCTGTCATATGTATCCATGCAACTATGTTTTGTATATATGCATGCATGTAATTATATGTTGCATGCATGCAACCATTAGCCACTGTATGAATCACATGTTGCACACATGCATGGAATTACATGTTGCACGTGCGTAATTACTAGCTGTTGCATGCAAGAAATTATAGGTTGCACACATGTAACTACACATTGCATGAGTACATGTTGTACGGATACAATCATCTGTCACATGCAAGTAATTACATGTGTGTAATCAGCTTTTGGGTGTATGTGATATGTTGTATCCATGTAACTGTTAGCTGTTGTATGTATGTAATTGTTAGCTGTTGCATGTGTCTTGCTGCTACATATTTATTTTTTATGTTTTTAAGGTCTCTTTTATATTTGTCAAATGAGAGGCACATTCGAATTCTGTGGTGGCTGAATTAAAGTAATTCAGTGTTTAAGGAAAGCGCTATTAACCGGGAGGTCGTCACTGGGGAGCAGAGATCAAGTGTGCAGAAGGCAGAGGGCTTTACCTTCTGTGCCATAAGTTTCTGCACTGCTTCTTCGTTTTTATGAGCACAGATTCCATTTCCAGTAATAAATAAAAGCAGTATCTCCACAGTATGGACAAGTAACTGCAAAGGCGATGAAACCACTCCGTCCAGATCAGGTGTGTATCACGGGCGTCGGTCTCCTCTGAGCTGTAACTTAATTGTGTCAAAGTCTAATTTAATCTCTGAGCTCCCAGAGGGTCCTCGTTCCTCTGTAACAGAACGGTTGTGAGGTCCCCCGGGGTTTACTTTTTCAAGCACGCAGCTTCAAGGAGTGAAAAAGGACCATTCCTGGATAACATAAATCTCCATCTGAGTGTTTTTTATTGGACATGTTAAAAAATGAATTTGAAGACTCATTGGAAGTGCGGTATTCCTTTTGATGGAATGTGCCTGAGTTACTGTTAAGTAACAGTCCACTTGAATTTTTAAAAATGTTCTATTGCTGTTCAGTTAATATTTACATACTTCTGTAGTGTTGTCATATTATGTACAATATAAAAAAGCTTTAGATAAATACATACAAATTTTTAATAACTTATTTTCTTTTATTGTAGTGGAGAGCATCAGCAGAGCACATATCAGTTCAACAACATCTACATAAAGAGAAATGGACTTACCCTCCCTTCAGAGCATGCTGAAATTCAGGGGCAACAAACTAATAAGAGACTGCACCCTCACCCCATACAGACCACCTTCCAAGCATTTTCACCCAAATGTGTTCTGGGCCAACAATGTATGAGGAAGAACACGAGTCTCTGAAAGGCAGCGAGGGTCCTAGAAGAGTGTTTGATTTAGTCCATACACTAATCATATATTTTTGGCTAGAGGTGACAGAAATTAGACAAAAACTGGCTTAAATAGAAAAGATAATGTGTTGGGTCACAAAACTAATTATACATGTGTGTAGGTATATGTGGGGCCAGCTTCTGGTGTGTCCTGTTCAGAGGCTCAAACGACATCACTGGGCTTCTGGTCTCCATTGTCTAGTCTTTGCTAGGTTTCCCCTCTGGGTTGACTTCTCTCTCAGGTGTGCTCTGCTGCCCGACGGAAAAGAGGACTGCTGTCATAGGCAGCCCCAAACTAGTTTCCTCTTCCGTCCAGATTTCTATCTCAGTTACTCTTTCTCCCAGTGCCCTTATAACAAATCACAAAAAAAGTCCTCATTCTTGCCAGGGAGATGGAACTCTGTGACTGATCAGGATGTATCGTGTGCCTTCTATGGCAGGGGTGGGACAGGGCCTGGTGGTTAACAACCTGGCTGGAACTACTGGAAGGGGGGAAGGGATATTCTGGAAGAAAGAAGCTTCATTGGATAGAAAAAACACCAATACCCAACACGGAAGTTCACCTCTCTAATACATTTATCAACACCAAGGCAGAGAACAAACGTGGTTCGGAGCTTGGCTGCTGCCTGAAAGGTCGTCAGTTCAAACCCACCAGATGATCCCTGGAAGCCCGATGCAGCAGCTCCACTTTGTCCGGTAGTGTCGCTGGGACTCTGAATCGACTCACCAGCAAAGGGTTTGGTTTTTGTTTTGATAATTAAGCAAATTGTATATTCTCTCAGCATAACGTTCCAGTCAAGCAGTTGTAAAACAAATCACTTAAATTACTTAAAAAGCCTAGGAGAAAATAATACTTCGATTGGGTTGTGCCTGTTTTGTTGAAAATGCTTGACCTACCTTTGGATCCTCTGTGCCTCCTCAAAGTCGGTGAAGTTTTATCTAAACTCCGTATTTCATCTCATGAGAAAACCAGGGACTATTATGAAATAGTAATAATTATCATAATGGTGATGTAATTACGATAAGTGGATATCATTTGTAAGTGATTACGGTGAAAAAAACAAAAGCAAACATTGTTAATAATCAGAGTATGAAATGTGCAAAGTAGGAATCCGGGAATATTGCCCACTGCCATGGAGTTGATTCCAGCTCATCATGACCCTATAGACAGAGTAGAGTTGCCCCATAGAGTTTCCAAGGAGCACCTGCTGGATTTGCACTACCAACCTTAAGGTTAGTAGCCGTAGCACTTGGGCACTACACCACCAGGGTTTCCCGACAGAAAATGTCAAAAAATGAGATGGAATGCTTGAGGATCAATACCCTAGGCCTTAATGGCTTAGGTGGACTGGTCCTTGATGCTTTGAATTGGAGAATACTATGACCTACTGTGTTGAGAACGACAAATTGAAGAGGAAGAGCATCACTTTCATTGTCCAAAACCAAATTTTAAGACCCGTCCCGAAGTACAACAGTCTCAGTGGCAGATATTTTCTTGAATTTCTGTACCATCCGCTAACGCCCAAGATGAAGAAACTGAAGCTGTTTACCCTCTTCTGTAGTCTAGAATTGATCAAATATGTGATGATAAAGATGTGTGATGTTTGCAGTGTGAATACTGGAAATAAAGAAGGGTCCATTATTGGAAAATACAGACTTTGTGATCAAAATGACTCTGGAAATCACTTGATTGCAAGATCAATGGCCTATTCATTGGAAATATCCTTTTCAGTCACATAGATGGTGACTATAAATGTGGACCTCAAAAGGCAGAACACACAGGAATCAAATCAACTAAACCAAACCAAACCCACTTCTATGGGGTTGATTCCAGCTCATGGCGACCCTATAGGACAGACTGCAGTTGCCCCGTAGAGTGTCCGGGGAGTGCTCGGTGAACTTCAACCGTAGACCTAGCAGTCCTAGCACTTAACTACTGCACCCTGGGGTTTCCTCAGATTGACTACGTCCGTGAACAGAGACAATGGCGACGCTTGATATCTACCCATCAGTCAGATCAAGGCCAGGGGCACACTGCAGAACAGACCAGTTGCTTATATGCAAATTCAAGTTGAAGCTGAGGAAAATTAAAACAAGTCCATGGAAGTGTAAGTACAAGCTTGAGTATACTTCAACAAAGTTTAGAGACCATTTCAAAAATGGATTTGATACATCAAACACTATTGACTGAATAGAAACCTTGGTGGCATGGTGGTTAAAGGCTACATCTGCTAACCAGTAGGTCAGCAGTTCAGATCCCTACCAGTTGAAATTTTCTTGATGGCAGTGGTTTTTCTTCTAATCGACTGAGTGCCAGATGAGTTGTAGGATGACATAAGGACATCAGATAAGGAGAAGGAAAAAGTTCATTAAAAAGATAGCAACAACTACAGACACACGGTTTATGGGGTCCTCATCAAAAGATTCCGCCTTCTGTTTCCTCCTGCCCCCTTCTTCTCAGGAGGCCTGGCAGTAAAGCGTTAGGGGCTCAGGCCGCGACCCAAGGGACCCGAGGAGTCCATCAGCTGCAACCTGGAACCCTTGTGGGCTGTTCCATTTTGTCCTGTAGGGTCCCTGCGAGCGGGCAGTGACCCCAGCAGTGTTCTGCTTCTTCATTGTTTTATTTATCCGTTAAATATCAGGAAGAACACACTGCTGAAGTTGTCTGGGTCAGCAGTTTTTTGGAGAATGTTTTTAATTACAGATTGTATTCTTCCACCGTATGTAAGAGTCCTCAAAATATGTTTCTTATGTCACTTTTAGGTGTTTGTCTTTTTTCAAGGAATCTGTCCACTTTATTTAAGTATTCTAACTTATTCTAAGATCCTACATGATGTCTATCTTTTCATTCCTGATATTTGTAATTATTTCTTTCTTTTCCTTTCATCAAGGTTTTCAGGCTTTAAATTAGTTTTATCAGTCTTTTCTAAATGTCAGTTCTTCATTTGGTGATAATTATGTGTTATCATTTTGTTTAACTAATTTATACTGTTCTCTATTATTTCCTTTGTTCTAACATCTGTGAGTTTAATTTGTTGTTCTTTTAACTTCTTGTAAAAGATCCTAAGATCTGTGACTTTTCAGTTTCCTTTTTAAAATTATATTTACATTTCAAGGCAGGAACTTACCCGTTAATCACAGCTATCTACATTCTACATTAGTTCTAAAGTATAATGTTTTTGTTATTATTAGGTTAAAAATAGTTTCTAGTTTCTGTTGTAATGTTTATTCTTAAGTCCATGGGCTATTCACAAGAAAATTGATTAATTTGAAAAATCTGGGAGTTTTGAACTTACCTTTTTTACTAATGTCTAGGTTTTCCACCATAGTCGAATAGCTGGTTCTGTGTAATTCAGTCTTTTGATATTTATTGATACTTGTTATAGACTCATTGCATACTCTATTTTTTTATATATCTCATTTTGATAAATGTTCTACATGCTTTTTAAAGCATACACATTTCGTAGTTATAAAGTGCAGTGTTCAGTGTGTATATAGCGCTTTTTTGTCTGAATCTTCTATCATTTACTGAAAAAGGTACATTAAAATATCATAATACTCGGTTGGGGTTCCTGTAGTCCTAACATTGTGGCTACATTATGAAATAAACAAAAAAAGCCCAAACCCATCACTGTTGATTCTCATTCACAGTGGTCGTATAGCTATATAGAGGATCAGTCCTTCTATCATCTTGAAATATTTCTCTGTGAATGTTTTCTGCCCTGAAGTCTAATTTTTTGATGTTAACTATAGCTATACCTCTGTATTTGGTATAAATTTTGAATTATACGTCTTTTTCAATAACTTTCCTTCCAGTCTTTCTGTGTACTTAAGTTGTACATATTTAGGTTGGTGATCATAACATTGTTGTTGTTTAAAATGCATTGCAATCTTTTCTCTTTACTTAGAGAATTCAGTTCATTTATATCTACTGAAATTACTGATATATTGCTTAAGGTCACTGATATTTAATGTAAATATTGATATGTTTGTGTTTGAGGCTTGAACCTACCATCTTATTATGTGTCTATTACTTGTCCCACCTCTTCTGTTATTTTCCGATTTTCATTGCCGTGGATTTGGAAATCATCCACGTCAGCCACTCTCGTGTCTGCTGCACGTGCACTTCCTACAGGCCTCCAAGGCCTGTGACTTTCAGGGGTTTAGCAATGTGACCTAGCAGCAGTGGTCTGCTTTTCATCACTAGGTTTTCACTTTCAATTAGCTTTTGTTATCTTTTTGTGATTATTTTAGAAATTAAATATTTTAGAATATTTATAAATTAAAACATGCATCCTTGATCTTTTAGAGTCTACTGTAAATTACACTAGAATCTGTGTTTTTTATCCTTCCATCTTTCTGTATTCAATGAGGGATTTCTTCAAGCCTGACATTTTTTGCATTACTATTCTCTTCTACTAGGTCGACTTTGGAAAGCATGGTGGGCACAGTGGTTAAGTGCTATGGCAGCTAACCAAAAGGTCAGCAGCTGGAATCTACCAGGAGCCCCTTGGAAACTCTGTGGAGTAGTTCTCCTCTGTCCTATAGGGTCCCTATAAATTGAAATCGGCTCGACAGCAGTGGGTTAGTTGATTGTTTGGTTAGTGGTCTACTTTGCTCTTAAACCAGTCTGTTTAGTTCTTAATTCAGTTATGTATTTTTCAATACTACGTTTTTCATTTGATTTTTTTAAAAAAAATCTATGTTCTCTGTTTAAATTCTTCCTGTCATCTGATTCCTTGAACACATGTAACCACAGCTGTTAAAAAAAAAAATCTCTGTCTAATAACAGTGTCTGTTTCTCATCTACTTTTTTCTCTATTTTTAATAATTTTGATGGAATGGAAGATACTGTATATACAAAAATGTAAGTGCCTGTGGATAATGCTACCTTCTTCAAGTGGGGATTTAATTTTTTTCTGGCTGACGGTCACGGAAGTTGTAGAATATTTTGATCCAAACAAGGACTGAGGTAATTTGAGGATATTTCAGTCTTTAAGAGGCTTGATCTATTTCCAGTTTGCCTTTATTTACAGAGTAATTTGTAGTACACTGTGAAAGGTCAAAGATGCATATTTTAACTTCTGAAATTAAAAGCACATCTGGGGTGTTTCGCGGGCCAGCCTCTTGGTGGAACACGGCATTCCAACTTTGTTTTCCCCAACTGTACAGGCAGCGGAAGGTCTGCCTTGCTTTGTACTTTTTTAGTCACTATTTTCTATTTTGCTTCTCAGTCTTGAAGAACATAGGATTCAATCTTCTACAAGTATCTTTTTGTTTTCTTTTCCCCAGCATCTTCTTCACTAAAATCCCAGCTGCCTTGTGACCTCTGAACTCCCGCCTTTGCCTCCCCAGTGCCCGGGGACCAGCACTAGCTCTTTGCAGCAGCATTCAGACAGGGGTTTTGACATCTGATTTTGCTCTTACAAATTGGCCAGTGTTTCAGAGGAAGACGGGTGAAGAAGGCTTGTCTCACCTTCGTCTGTTTTCCTTTTTTTCTCGCATTTGACACCTCAAGTCTTCGATTACTTTCCAGTATCTTCAAGAAGATTTAAAAATGTTATCCTCACTTTGTGTTGGTCTACTGCAAAAGTCCATTGTAATACCAGTCTCTTCTGTTTTAAATTTTATGGGTGCTTCTACTGAGATTCTTTTTGCTCTTGGGTTTTTTTTCTTCTTCTGGTAACTATCTTTTATGTTAAAGATTTCTTTATATGAGGACTTCCGATTATACTCGCGAACTCATCCTAGCAAAAGTGCTACATACCTCACTGCTGAATACCACTACGGTCACCTTCAAAGTACTCTCCCCTTGGGGAGAGTATGCACCGATACCAGCACCTAGTCTACCCTCCAAAGCAGTTTTGGAACTCTTCTTCTGGAATGGCCATCAGAGTTGTCATCATATTACCCTTGATTTCCTGAATGTCATGAAAATGACTTAAATTCGGTATTTCCTTTCCATTTGAGTAAAGAGAAAGTCACTGTGGACCAGATCAGGTCAGTATGGAAGGTGTTCCCATACAGTTATTTCTTTACTGGCTAAAAGCTCCCACACAGACAGTTATACAATAAAGTTCATGAACTTGCCACCGTGCCACCGCACACAATGGCCATTCCAGAAAGAGTTTCAAGATTGCTTTAAGGGGTGAACTAGGTGCTGGCGTCAGTGCATAGCTTCCCAAGGGAGTACTTGGAAAGTGACCACAGTGGTATTCAGCAAGGAGGTACGTAGCCCTGAAAACAATGAAGTTCTCGGACTTCATCATCAGACCTGATGTGTGGTTGTTGATGGCTGCTGAGGAGTCCTCTCTGATTTACAGCAGTCTCATGTACAGTAGAATGTAATGTCCGCACTGGCAGTCTTCATGACTCTTAGTGTATTTTATGTTAAAGATTCCTTTATATACTCTTGTTGATTGCTGCTGTGGAGTCCTCTCTGACCTACAGCGACCTCATGTGTAGCAGAATAAACCTGCATGTCTTCATGACTGTTGGAATGTTTGGGTCCCTCACTGTGGCTGTTGTGTCAATCCATCTCATTGCATTTTCTTTATTTTCCCTGACCTTCTATTTCACCAGCTGCGATATTCTTCTCTAGCCACTCATCCTTCCTGATGTTCACAGTAAGTAAACCAAAGTCTTGCCAACCTTGCTTCTAAAGAACATCTTGGTTGTATTTTTCTAAGACTGATCTGTTCACTCTTCTGGCAGGCCACAGTGTATTCAGTATAAATTGCCAACACTATGATTTTAATGCTTGAATTCCTTTTTGTCTTTCTGTTTCATTGCCCAGCTTTCACACCCATGTGAAGTGACTGTGTCTTGGGACGGGTGTCCCTTAGTCGTTGAAGTGATGTATTCGTGTTTTCAAACTTTAAAGAAGTCTTTTGCAGCAGATTTGATCAATGCAATGTATTATTTGGTTGGCTTATATTATAGAGGAGGCACTAAAAACTTGACAGTATCTGTGAGTATAAATCAAAAACCAAATCCGTTGCCACTGAGGGAGGACTTGATGCAAATGCTTCATGTTTGGGCAGTTGTGAGGAGCACTGCCTCGGGGTCTCCCTCGTAAGTGTTTGTGTCTGTAAGGCTGTGCCCGCAAGCTCTTAATGTGTTAAGGGAGAAAGACTCTGGTTTCTGCCTGGGTGCAGACACCTGCCTGCCTGTGACTAAAGACAGAGAGCAGAGAACAGTCTCTCGGTCCGTCTGTCGGCTATTACCTTTTTTCCACAAAACACACTTCCAGTCTTCCAGAGGACAAGGGGACTCGTCCAGGGTCCAGCTGCTCCCTGAGCAGTCCTGCGGCCAGTCTGACTGCAGCCGTGCTGTCACCTCTCTCCCATAGAGGCCGTGTTCACGCCGCTGAGGCCCGAGCCTTCGGGGCTTACTGGTGCGCATCAGCCAGCTCCTGAACGACCAGCACCGCCGGCTGGCGTCGTGTTTCCCTCGCTGGCCAGGTAGTCCGGCTTCCATAGTTCTACGGCTACAGTCTCCTCTCCTGTTGTTTTCGGTTGTATGAATTAGGTTCATATCTCTGCTTACCTACTGTCGTATCTGTGAGATTTCTGCAAATTATGTTAACACCTGTGCTTAAGCTACTATTTTTAACTGGAGAGTGATAGTGCTGTTAGTAACAAAAATATTTCTTTAAGAATTAATAATATGATGTCTTCATGATATAAAATATTGTGTCCAATCTTGAGAATTTTTCCGAGACTTTAATTACTGACTTATTAACTCCAGAACCCTAACTGCAACACCACTCATCCCACCATCTGTCTGCCCTGCCTCCTGCCTCCTTGCCTATTTGAACATGACAGCATGATTTCACTGGCAATCCAAGTTCAGGAATCACTTTATGGGGCTAGGAGTCAGGACTTGGAACAACGGGTAAAACTGTTTTTACTGGACTATTAATGGTAAAACATTTTTGTATGTCACCTAGAGTAAGAATCTGTTTTACCTGAGATCATTGAAGGAAAACTTATGAAGGTGACTTGGCATGAGTTTTTCATACAAGCAACTGAAAATCGTTTCAAGCAGCTTTAGTTGGTGCAACAATTTTGATTTAACCTGGCAGAGAGTGTCATTATCTCATTAAAGCAAAAGAATACATATTCTTTAAGACTGTGTTGGAAAAGAGACAACTGGTAAGTATTTTCTGTTTGAAGTTACTCAGTTCCTCTAGAAATTAAGCCTGACATAGCAAGTAGCATTAATAATGCACTTGCTATCACGAAGGAGAAGATTGGGCTCTTACCTGGGCCATGGGGTCACGGAGAGAGCTGTTCCCCCATTAGGAAAGAGCTGCAGAAAATCAGCTCAGGGGACACACGGGAGGTGAGAATTTGGCTGGAGTTGCCTAACTCAGAAAGGAAAGGGAGAAACTATGGACGCAGAGCATACTGGGCTCAGTCCTGTTGGTGAGGGCCCACAGGTGACTGAACCCGACTCAGAGGCTCAAGGGACTCAAGCCTGACTAGCTGAGAGTCTTTGACATTCTTCCTTGCTGTTACCACGTTATAAACAGCAAAAAACCTATCACTGTGTTTGTTTTAATTGAATATAGATTAATCACTTATTTCTTTCTCTGCATTGACGTTAAATGTTTTTATAGCCCTTCACTTAATGTTTACTTCCACCAATAAGCATTTATTGAGAATATGTGTGTGTGTGTGTGTGTGTGTGTGTGTGCACGCACACAGCTGTCTATTACATGGTCTGTCTCTGTAACTTCTGTGACTCGTGGTTGGTACGGCTAAAATTCCAGGTGCTGTTTCCTGCTCTGGCGAAGATTCTACACACCGCCCTTCTGCGCTTTGTAGCTCAAATGCAGTTAAGTCTGAACCTGTCTCTCTCTCGCACCTTCTTATACAACGTGGCTTGTCTGCTTCTTCCCTAACTTACTCTTCTAACGCTTGTCCGTTTATTTCTGAAACGTCTCTCTTTTTCCTCACTTTGTGTTTGAATAAAAAGTACATCCAGTCTTTACTGGTGGTTTAAAAGCATATTTTAACTATGATATAAATGTACAAAGGGAAAGTGAAGTCATGTCTTCTTAACTGAGGTGAAATTCAACGAGCATACGATTAACCACTGCCCAGTACACCTTTCCTTTGTGTGTTTTAAATGTGCAGCTGTAACTCTGCTTTCTGACTCTATGGCTTTTTTTTCTCTGGACATTCTGCATAAAAATAATTATGCAGTATGTGACCTTTGGGGTCTGGCTTCTTTCACTTAGCATAATGTTTTTGTGGTTTGGCCACGCCATGGCACGTCCTGGCACGTCCCTCTGTCCTGTGGCTGGATCACGTTCCTTTTGATGGGTCTACCCTGTTTAGTGGATCCATGGTAGGTATTCGGCTTGCTCCTGCCTTTGGCCGTTGGAAATATCACTGCTATGAATATTCAGGGAAAAGCATTTGAATATCTGTTTCAAACTTTTTTTGGCATGTAAGATGAAATCACATATTTTTATATCACATTAGATTTAATAAAGTCCTGTAAAGTTTAGAAGTCCCTTTAAGTTCTGTATGAAAGTCTTCCTTCGTCCAAGTCATCTTCTACTTTTGATACATTTTTTACCCGCTTATAAGTACCTGAGCTAAACTCTGTTGGTATTGTTTTTTGCTAGGAGCCATCAAGTCAGTTCCGACTCACGGCCTGGTGGCCTGTGCCGTCTTCGGGTCGCCGTTGTGTCTGAACCTGCTGCTGCAGTCACTTTGTCAGTCCATCTTACGAGGGTCTTCCTCCTTTTTGCTGATGCTCTACTTGACCTAGTGTGGCCTCCTCATTCAAAGACAGGTTCTTCCTGACAACATGTCCAAAGAACGTGAGAAGTCCCTCTATTTTGTTCCCAAGAAGCACCCTGGCTGTAATTCTGCTAAGACTTACTCATTTTGTTTAGTTATGAGTATTTCAAAACCATCACCAAGATTTTGCAGCTACATTATAGGCTAAATATTTCATGGACAAAACTGGAGAATGGTTTAAAATAATTCATCTATACAAAAATCCATTTTCTCCTGCCCAGTCTGTCAGACCTCACAAAATGAAAATGGTGGCTGCAGCTCTTTTTGGGGTGTGTTTATCTGGAGCCAACTCAGACAACGCGTGTCTGTTAGGACTCCTCTATAAAGTCCCTGTGCTGCATACCAGGTGGAGTTCACAGGCTGCAGGGAGAGCGGGCAGAGGGAGGGCAATGTTACAGAGGGAACAGGCTGCTGAGCCTGTCCTCAAGGGGCTTCTAGTCGATATGGAAATGAAAATGTTGAGAACCACACTTCGAAAAGGCTTCAGGGGCTGGGGGAGACCTGCTCTTCTCTACAGAAGATAAAACCTGCTCCTTGAGGTATCCCAGAGAATTAATAGCAAAGGCACTGCTAGAAATCACAGTCCAGGTTCAGAGGCTGCACATACGGTTTGAAAACCTAGTTGTTTGGCCTTCTTTGAGATCATGCAGACAATGTGACCTTGTGTCCTCTTCAGTGTTACCCCAGGATTTCCATCTGTGAAGGGTACAGCAAGTCCAATTTCTGATGTAAATGAAGGACTTCTCTACACTCTTTACAGTTTACCACAGAGAAGAAAGTCTTGTTTTTGCAACACATGCCACTTGTCCTCCTGGCTTGCTTCTTCACTTCACTTTGTCGTCTGCAGACAATACTTCCTCTTCCTGCCGCATCTGTTCCCCATGCTTTCCGGGCTGTACAAGTCCTCACCCAGGTTGATTTCTCAATGCAGGCTCAAGATAAAGCCTAGTCCCACATGCCTGGGTGTATAGAAGACTTCTTGTTTCACGCACCTCTGAGCTGTGCTACAGAAAAATCCAGAGCGCGCTGACAGTGAAGGCGAAACCTTAGCCAACTGAAACGCACAGGAGGTGGCGGTGGGGAAGTGGGACGTGAAGAAGGTAATTACTAAAGCAATGGGTCTGACCGGAGGATGAGCCTCCAGCCAGAAGCTGTCTTCTGCATTTGGGGCTTCACTGACTTTAGTGCAGACGACAGCACGGCCAGACAAGTTGTTCCAGCAATTTCTGTGGAAGAGGCCATCAATAGCAGTAGGGGCATTGTGTCATCATCAGTTAGTGTTAGGCCTGTGCTTATTGATTGGTGGGTTGTAACAAAATTAATTAGTTGCTGAGGCATAGCGTTGTCAAATCATGTTAAATGATTTTATATCTAGTATGGAAATCTAAGTCTATTAATTGGATTCCAGATGCAATACCATAATTACTAATATTAAATTAAGCTTTTTAAGTCATGACATGGACCATCATACATCTTTTAAAGTTCTGATTCTTTTTTTTTTTTAATTAGTGGAGAATGTCTGGAAACTTCTACTCCTTTCTTGCGTGTAGAATTATGTCAGGATTTTCAAAGCTTGCAGATTTTTTAAAAAATGGAATTAAAAAGAGTGTAACCATGTATGGCCTTGGTAGGCTTAGGAGGACACACTCTCTGAAGCCACCAAAGACTGAAAAACCCGTCACTGTTGAGTAGATTCTGGCTCATAGAGACCCTGTAGGACAAGGTAGAACTGCCCCATAGAATTTTCTAGGAGCACCTGGCAGATTTGAACTGCTGACCTTTTGATGAACAGCTGTAGCGCTGACCACACACCACTGAGAACAGAATGCTAGGACAGTAACAGAAGGGCTCTGCTCTCCTCAGGAAAGTGAAGGATTCTCAATGCCATTTTCTTAAGAAATTACTTTCTGTTTTAAGTCTACAAAAGGGAAAGATTTAGAACAATTGATGGAGACTAATTAAACCTTGGTAGGCTGTCGGTCCCTGTAACACGTGAGGACAGTAGCTCTGGCGGGGTGCCCGTCTGTAGGAAGACGGGAGAAGACATGGACGGAGACTTGGAGATCTTGACCTCTGTGGCCGCTTCTTTGCTCAGAGCCTCACCATGATTCCCTTCAACTGTTACAAAGGCCTCTTGATTGTCCCTAGGCCACCACTAGTTACTCTTCTCCACTGGCCAGAGGATCATCTTTCTGAATTATGGGCACGATCTTGAGGCCACAAGGATAACCTGTCAGCACACTGATTACTCTCGACAGCTGAGATTGACACCCTTCCTTCTGTGCTGTATTCCCAGGTATGGTTTCTACTCTCTAGGAAGGAGATCTAGTTTGGCAATCCTCTGACTGAAAACTTTTAAGGGAACAAGTTGTTTAAGGATTAAGGGGACACCCACCTCTATGGTCTTAGCTCATCTCGGAGCCTCTTCTTGTACTTTGCAACCCCTCACCCACAGAATCTGGCTGTGTTAGGGGACATGCCATATTGTGAATTTTCTGTGGTTTTTATTCCTTCTGGCTCTTTGCAGAGCCATTTCCTCTGCTTGAAACGCTTTCCCAACACTTATGAACCTCATGGTCAGTCTTCTTTATTCTTCAAAACCTAAAAGTTTTGTGAAAATCTTCCAAAACGCTGACTCTCCAGGAAGTCTTCTTGCTTCCTGGGGCTTCTGTAGGCTCTCCCAGGACTTTACACCAATCTGTATTTGTTTCTCATTAGTGTATGCTCATTTTTTTTTTTTAATGTGTTTAGCACTTCAAGTTTTTGTGAGGGTGAGAAATACAGCTTCGCTTGGGATACATACAATGCAACTGAAGTATATTTGGGTGTGAATTCTGCCTCCATAATTTTTTAGTAGTGCAATCTCATGTAATACGTCTAAGAGCTTCAGTTTCCTTATTCAGATTTTCTTGTCCCAAGTTCGGGCTTAGTGAAATGAACTACCTCATTTGGCCCACAGAAAGAGCTTGAAAATAGTAATGGGGTGAATGAGTGAGAACACAGTGAAGAAGATTTAGGAGGAGGCACTTGCAGTGGAGAAAGAGAATCATGAGAAGTGGACGTGGTGAGTGAATGATAGGAATGTGAGGAGTTTCCAGACCTCCAGGAATCGAGAGGGGCACCTGTCGCATGAGTTGCAACTTCTTTTGGTACCAGTTATGGAGTGCCATCTAAATGTAGCTACTGTGTATATGTGTATATGTACATATTTTCACACACACACATATGCATTGTTGTTGCTGTTGTTAGGTGCTGTCGGCTTGGTTCCAACCTGCTGTGACCTCACGTACAACAGAACAAACACTGCTTGTCCCTGTACCATCCTCATAGTCACTGCTGTGTTTGAGACCATGGTCAGCCCCTGTCCCTGCAGCTCACTGAGGGACTTCCTCTCTTTCGCTGACCCTCCACCTCACCAAGTATGATGTTCTTCTCCAGGGCCTAGTGCCTCCTGACAACTCGTCCACAGCACGTGAGAAGTCTCACCATCTTTGCACCTAAGGGCCATTCTGGCTGCGCTTCTTCCAAGAGAGACCTGTTGGTTCTTCCAGGGGCACATGGTGTGGTCAACACTCTGTGCCAACACCGCAATTCAAAGGCGTCAGTTCTTCTTTGGTCTTCTGTGTTCATTCTTCAGCTTGCACATACATATGAGGTGACTGAAAACATCACGCTTTGGGTCAGGTGCAGATGAGGTGATTGAAAATACTATAGCTTAGGTCAGGTGTGCCTTAGTCCTCAAAGTGATATCTTCACTTTTTTAATACTTTAAAGAGGTCTTTTGCAGCAGATTTGTGCAGGACAGTAATGTTTTTTGATTCCTTGACTGCTGCTTCGCTGTGCTATAGTGGTTGTGGATCTGAGTGAAATGAAATCCTTGACAACTTCCATCTTTCCCCCTTTGTCATGATGTTGCCTACTGGTTTAGAAGGCCTCGGTTTATGATGAGATGTAATCCATGCTGAAGGCTGTAGTCCTGGATCTTTACCAGTCAGGCCTTCAAGTCCTCGCCACTTTCGACAAGGGAGTAGATGTCATCTGCGTGTCATAGGCTGTTAATGAGACTTCTTCCAACCCTGATGCTCCGTTCTTCTTCATCTAGTCCAACTTCTTGTATTACTTGGTCAGCATATAGATTAAATAAGTATGCTGAAAGAAAAAAGTCCTGACACACACTTTTCCTGATTTTAAACCGTGAAGTATCCCTTTCTTTTGGTCAAATGATTGCCTTTGGTCTCTGCACAGAATTCTCAAAAGCATGATGAAGTGTGCTGAAATTCCCATTCTCTGAAATGTTACCCATACTTTGTTAGGGTCCACACAGCTGAATGTCTTTGCACAGTCAATAAAATACAAGTAAATTTCTTGCTGGTATTCTCTGATTTCAGCTAAGATCCACCTGACAGCAACGACAGTATGCATCGGTCCACCTTTTTTCTGAATCTGGTTTAAATTTCTGGCGGTTCCCTGCTGATGTGCTCTGGTAACTGCTTTACAGTGATCTTTAGTGGCCTTTTACTCACATATGATATTAATAACTCTCATAGTCTCTTGGATCACCCTTCTTTGAAAGGAGCGCAAATATAGATCTCTTCCAGTCGGCTGACCAAGTAGCTGTCTTCCAAATTTCTTGGCACAGATGAGTGAGCGACTCCAGTGTGGTGTATGCTTATTGGAACATCTCAATTGGTGTTCTGTCAATTCCTGGAGTCTTGGTTTTTGCCCATGACTTCAGCGCAGCTTAAACTTCTTCCTGCCATGCCTTTATAACGTGCTACCTCCTGAAATAGTTGAATGTCAATCTATTCTTTTTGGTGGCGGGACTCTGTGTATCCCTTCCCTCCTCTTTTGATGTTTCCAGTGTCATTCAATGTTTTATTAATAGAATCATTCACATTGCAGTTCAAGGCTTGAATTACACACACTTGCACACGTACATACACATATGTGCTTATGTAACTGAAAAATTCCTGATACAGTTACAGTGAAATCCAAGAGCTCAAAGACATCAGAATGTGCTTTGTGTTTCTTCATTTCTCATCTGTACTTTTCTGGAGACGTGTTTTACTTTCTGGTAAACTTTCCCTACATGGCACCAAAGGAAGTTACTAGCTGCTCGTGCTTTATAATGCCATTGAAGGTTGCAGACCTAGAGAAGAAAGTGTCTCTGGTAATCCTAAGAGTGGCACTCATTGGCCTGCCTTTGGTGAACTACACATCCTGAATCAGTCACTGTGTCTGGACAGACGGTAAGCCTGATCAGCCAGGTCTGGTCACGGGACTTTGTCCGTGAATGTGGTAGTGAAACGAGTTCTCTCTAAACGACAGGGAGGAAGAGTGGAGTAGTGTTAGTTTCCCAACTGGAATCCATGCAGGGAAAACAAAAGAGAGCAGTGGAAGTCAGCTCTACTTGTAAGGCAGGACAAAGGCAAGCAAATGAAAGGGCAGCCACGCAAATGTTGGGGAATGAGCCCAAGATAATTAGGTAGAAAGAGAAAATATGACTTTCTGAAGGGTGATATATTTCAATTGCTCAAAAACAAAACACAAAAAGCAGCTAGAGTAATATTTAAGTAGAAATAAATGCATTTCACAAGAACTGTCAGAATTGCCAAGATTATTAAACATTAAGAATGCCCCTCCGGAGCTGGAGGACTGTGATTCCTAAGAAAAAGGAATGGACGTTATCCTGACGCCACGTCGTGCTGCCCTCCTGCTCACGTGTGCTCACAGCCTCAAGCACCTGGTGGTGAACTCGGTGACTTGTCTGCGGGTCAATGCAGTCGCTTTGTTTGAAATAGTAACGCATTTTGCCCTGAATGGTTATAATAATGGAGTTTAAATTGGTGGACACAGGTGCTATGATTTAAACTAGGTCTCTACCCTTGTGTGGAAATGTTAAGAATCAGTTCAAGAGACATTTCAGAGTCTGTGTAGGAAGATGGATAACACTGCAGAAACACTGATTTGTCTTGGTTCTTGGACCAGTTTCTTCCTCCTTGAATCCATTCTTCCTCCTGCTACTTAATTTATTTTTATAAAACACCAATCCAATCACGTTTCCTCCTTGCTTAAATTCTCCTGATGACTCTCTGCTGCAGTCAGAATTAGGCGAAGACTGGGATCCTCGGCAAGACAGCCAAAGCCTTCGGATTCTTGCACCGTTTGCTCGTGCTGTCTGTGGTGGACACGGGGTCACCCCTGTTTCTGCCCTACCCTTCGCTCCCTCTGGCCTTCGCTCACACTGCTCCTCTTTCCTGACAGTCCCTTCCTCAACCCTCCCGTCTGTGGTTCACCCTAGTCGTTGTGTTGAGTCTCGCTCCATGAAGTCTGCTAGGAAAACTGAGACAGGATTCCTTCTTCCCTCCTTTGTCCTTCGTAGTGCTTTCTTGTTCTTTTGTTATCGTCTTAGAGAAACCTTAGTGGCACAGTGGCTGAGCGCTACCACGGCTAACCAACGTGTTGGCAGTTCAAATCCACCAGGTGCTCTTTGGAAACTCTATGATGGCCGATTCTACTCTATACTATAAAGGTCACTGTGAGTCAGAACTGACTCTAAAGCAACAGTCTGAACTTTTTGTTTGCTTCATTTTTTCTTTTTTTAACTATATACCCTAGAATGACATTCCTGAGATCATTTACTGAGAGTAGAGAGAACCCAAATACCATGATGGTTAGCTACTGTTTATAAGCTACCTGGCTTCGAACAAGTTGCTTAGCCTGTCTTTGCTGCTATAGCTCTTAGGGGCAATAGTACCTGATTCATGGGGCTACCAGCAGAACTGCATAATTTAACATGTGCCAAACTTTTAGAGTAGTGTATACCATAGAGTAAGCATCCAGCATATGTCACCAGCTGTCACCATGTTGAATACATGTCACTAGCTGTTATTACATTGATTCCTGCTCCTGGAGACCCTATGAGTGCCAGAGCAGAACTGTGCTTCATGGGGTTTTCAATGGCTTATTTTTTTGGAATGAAATCGCCAGGCCTTTATTCTGAGGCACCTCTGGATAGACTTCCACTGTCAACCTTTAGGTCGCTTGCTGAGCATGTTGAATAGTGGTAATATCCATGGATGTCTGAGAAATGATTGTGTGCAGGAAAATACACAGACTTGAGAGAAGACAGGTCTGTAATAAAGCCTGTTTCTTCCACTTGCTGGTCAGGGTGAGCTCATTAAGCTTCCTATGCCTCAGACTTCACTTAGGTCTACTGGCAACAGTAATAATTACCCCTGAAGGTTAAGCGAGATATAAATGTTTACAAAAGTTTGATGTGAGTGAAAAGCAGCATAGTCTGTGTCAGAGACAATTCTATTACCAACTTAGAAGTGGAGGTTGAAGAGCTGATTTACTTACCACTTAATTTAACTAGGGTTTGAAAAATGCTAGTTGTTTATAATACAAGTACTTAACAGTCATTTTAGAAAAACTGGAAAATATAGAAATGCATAAAAATCAAATCCAAACCCACTGCTGTTGAGTTGATTCCAACACATAGCGACCCCATGGGACAGATTAGAACTGCCCCATAGAGATTCCAAGGAGTACCTGGAGGATTTAAAAGGCCGACATTTGGGCTAGCAAATTGCAGCACTTAACCACTATGTCATCAGGGTAAGAAATGGTTAAAAATCACTTACTAATCTCAAATCTGAAGTATGCACTCTGAATAGGTTGGCGTATATCCTTTGCCATGTCTATGCGTGTATGTACATGTTGAGTGTGCATAGCTGTCTGTCATCTATCTGTCATATCTAGTAAGGTGCTGTGCACTGAGTGTACACTTCCCCCAGGTTCTCATGGTATCTTGGGAAAGCTGTTGGGGAATATCAAACAGCTAAATAACAAAGGAAAAATGTCTATAATTACATAAACTGGAATTAATTTTAAAGAGAAGAGATACGCAGAGGGGAGAGACACAGATCAGAAAGTTAGAGATTTATAGCAGTGATTCCCTTTTGCCGAGGTCTGAAGGGCCTCCAGGGAGGAGTGGCTGTCAGTGTGCCACCACCTGAGGCTTACCTGGGGAAGGGAAGAGGCTGCCATCACAATTTCTGGCAAAGGGAAGGTGAGCAAACGTGGTATGTGCTAACACCTAGTCACATCCCTTCCTTGTTCTTCAATGCAGGAGGGTGACTGCATCCTTGGGAGCCAGCTTCAACCAAGAGAACCAGTAGATGATTTTGGTGAGAACAAAGAAAGACACTTGGCACTTTGGTAGATTAAAGTGGAAAACAATTACAAAAGCATAAACCTAGTCAGCAAGCCAGTAACGTGAGAAACAAAAACAATAGCTAAGCCAATCAATGAGTACACCTCCTATCCGTAGACATGGACTTCTAGAGCCAGCCAGGCCATCAACCACAGTGACCAAGTGGGACTCGGTGCAGCTCACCTGGATAAGCAGGAAAAGACCAGCCCCAACCACCTCGAATTGGCGATTCTTTAGTCTTTCACCACAGTGGGTTATAGAGGTGGCTTCTCGAGGAATCAAGCTTGCCTGTTACAGAAGATTGTTGTTGTGTTAGATGCCAACTCACAGCAACCCTAAGTGCAACAGAACAAAACTTTACCTGGTCTTGCACCACCCTGACGATTATTGTTATGTCTAAGCCCGTTGTTGCAGCCGCTGTGTCAGTCCATCTTGTTGAGGGTCTTCCTCTTTTTCCCTGACCAAGCGTGATGTCCTTCTCCAGGAACTGGTCCCTCCTGACAATATGTCCAAAGCATGAGACAGATTCCCTCCACTTTGTTCCTAAGGAATGTTCTGCCTGCATTTCTTCCAAGACAGACTTGCTCATTCTTTTGCTGGTCTACAGCACATTCGAGATTATTCACCAGCACCACGATTCAGAGGCCTCGGTTCTTCAGTCATCTTCTGCATTTACTCTTTGTCCGGCTTTCACTTGCATATGAGGGGATTGAAAATATCATAGTTTGGGTCAGTGAAATCTTGGCTTTTTAACCTTTAAAGAGGTCTTTTACAGAAGATTCCTAGAGTAAGTCTTCACTTCTTGACTGCTGCTTCCATCGGCGTTGAATGTGGGCCCAAGTAAAATGAAATCCTTGACAATTTCAATATTTTCTCTGTTTGTCATTGGTCTCCCAGCGAGGATTTTGTTTTCTTTATGTTGAGGTGTAGTCCAGGCTTGTTGTAGATTGATACCGTGTCCCCCCAAAAGGTGTGTAGCGATTTGGCTAGGCCCTGGTTCCTGGTATTGTGTGATGTTCCTGTATTTTGTGGCGTTCCCTAATTTTGTAAATCTTGCCTGCACGATGTTAATGAGGGAGGACCGGCTGCAGGTGTGTTGGTGCCGGACTCAGAGTGTCAAGATTGCTTTGTGCCTTGAGGGAATCTCTTGGAATATAAAGGAGAGCCTGTGTGGAGAGGGAGAGGTGTCCAAAAGCTGTAAGGACTGCATCTGACTTCACGTAACAATATGAGTATAGACTTTCCTCTGAGAAATTAACTTGAGCTGTACCCTTCCACTTCGATCATCAAAAAAAACTGTAAGAAGTGAGCTGAACCCTAAATGACTGTGTGGACCACTGGCTCATCTCCTTGCCATGATGGGAAAGAGAAATTGCTTATGTTTTTTAAGCAGCAGTATTTTGGAGTCTCTATCTTCAGAAGGTTAGCCTAAACCCTTAAAAACATGAAACTCTTCATGGAGCAAGTGGTCTTTTGTTGGGAGAAAGGCTAGAGAGAGCCCCTGAGGAAGGGCACTTGGGGCCTGGGGGACGCAGCCCAGGCAGGGTAGGAATAATAATTTATTTTTGTGGGTGCCACAGCAGGTTACGAAAGAAGCAAAAACGGACCCTTATGGAACTCTTAGAAACTTAAAAATATTTGGTAATCTATGCTGAGAGTAGAGCGCAGATGGCTTTAAAAAATTCCTTGTAGTGATGGCTCCTCCTGTCTCCGTCTTTCTCAGAGGGTAAGTGTTCTCATTAGTTTCTGAGGAGAAAAGTACACCGCCAGGATACCGTCGGACTGTGATCTGCTTTTTTTCCTGGCAATTGAAGAAGTCACAGCACGCACACAAAAGATCAAGGCTTGTGTAGTATAAATTAGAGGTGTTTTTTGTTTTTTTTTTAAAGTATTATCTCTTCTGTGGTGCTATTGAAGTAACGTTCTGTCCTGCTTCCTTGGGAGAGATCCTGAGAGAACAACTTTTTGATGAGTTTGTTCTCTAAGGACGCAGAGCCCATGAAGCCCCTCTGGATGGGGCTTTAGAGCTGCCCATGATAGGGGATATTTGCTGGTCAGCGTGTTATGGTTATTTGATCATGTCACACTTAGTCTCTTTGTTTATAAGTGCAAAGTCAGTGTAGCTTATAAAGTAACTAGTGAAGACACCCCAGTTCCCTTGAAAATATAGAGCATTCAAGTTCTTTAAGACAAACTCAGCTGTTAACAAAATGCAGAACTGAGTCCCCACTGAGGCCTTCACAGACTTCTGAGGGTGCAGCCTGCAAACAGGACAATGTGGACCCTCAGTTTATTGGACAAAGATCTATTTTTAAACAATGCCTGTAAAAATATTTAGTGCCCAGAAACAAAGAAGTAAACAAACAAACAAATACCCTTAGACTCTATCCCTCCTTTCTAAGCGGCTGGGAGTTTGTATCCCAGAAGTGACATGGGGTCAGACGATATGTAAGGTCTGCCGATTAAGTTTGCAAACTCAGCCTAGAAAAAGTGCCACATACCACACTGCTGAGTATCACTATGGTCACCTTTGAAGTACTTCCCTTGGGAAGCTGTGTGCTGGCACCAGCACCTAGTCCACCCTTCAGTGCACTTTTGGAACTCTTTCTGGAGTGGTCATCAGAGCTGTCATCCTATTGACCTTGATGTCTGGAATGTCACCAAAGTTACCTCCCTTTCAATATGTCCTTTTTCTTTGGGTAAAGAAAAAAGTCACTGGGGTACAAAACAGGTGAGTTGGGAGGGTGTTCTCACACAGTTGTTTACTGGCTGAAAACTGCCTCACAGACAGCTATACAGTTAAGTTCCTGAACTTGCCACAGTGCCACATGCACAATACCATTCCAGAAAAAGTTCCAGAGCTGCTTGCAGGGTGGACTAGGCGCTGGCATCAGTGCACAGCTTCCAAAGGGTTGTATTTCAAAGGTGATCGTGGTGGTACTCAGCAAGGAGTTATGTAGCACCGAGAAGAATTAAGTTTGCGGACTTAAAGGTTGGGCCTCGTAGCTGACGTGATGCGTAACCTAAGGACTGAGAGAGTGCTGATCCACACAAGCCTCCAGACGAAGCACTGTCGGCTGAGTGACAGCTGTTGGTAGGCGAAGACTCCAAGAGCAGACAGACGATAATGCGGGAAACGTTTTGTCTTTTTCAGTATTTGAAAAACTACTCATTGATGACGTCGGATAGACATTTCAAATTATTGGCAAATAGGTCCTGAGCCTCTGCTGTGGATGAGGAGACACTCCCGGCCTCTCCTGGAGCAGGCAAATGTGAATGACATGACCAGGTCCTGGTCCTTGGCAAGCTGGCTGTCTGCTTGTAAGTGACTCCAGTTAAAACATGATGCTTCAGGTTAGATTAATTCCCAGGAGGAAGGGGAGTGGGTGGGAGGAGGGGAAAGGAGGCTGTTGTGGGGATGAGACATGTATGGAGCAGAGAGGAAGAGTGTGCTGTCACCGGGCAGGGACAGCAGCGGAAGCTGCATACAGGTGGGCATGTAAATTTATACGGGAATGTACACTTCCACTCAGTCATAATAAAAAACAAAACAAAACGTGATGCTTCAGCCAGAGGAGGCTGTGGCAAGGACGCTGAGGGACACCAGAGCTCATGTGTGGGATCCTCTCGGGGGAACAAAGACCCCAAGCTGTTCTTCAGTGAACAGAAAGGACTCTGCTGTAACTGGGGTATGCTGATGCAGATTTTTCATGCTTAGCACAATAAAGATAGTTTCTCATTGTTTGTTTACTACTCATTGATAGTACCAGCTAACTTTGAGAGAGAGCTGGGTCCAGATAAAGTTAGTTCTGGTGAAGTGGTCTATTAAACCAGGTGTTCATCAAAACGTTTCATGGGGACAGAGCTTTGTCATTTTCTCTGTTCACAGTACTCCAGAAAACATTATCTCTTGGAATAGGTCATTCTGAAATTTCTCCCTGTGATAGGACTGAGGCTTTATAGATTGCCTACAGTGACTTTGGCTGTTCCGTGCTTTCAATTTAGAAACAAAGCAGCCCATAGCCTCATATCCAATTCATGGAATTCCAGGCTGAGGCCGGAGCTCTGCATAACAGGGCCTCCTCACTGCTAGAGGCACTTTCGCTAGGCAGGCCACTTTTAAAGTTGCTTATTGATGGAACAGTTAGTTATGGTGGCATAAAAGTAGACCGTGGTAAGCATTTTCTCCTTCTGTCATTTGAGCCCTTGGAGAAAGAAGAGTATACAGTATATTGAAAGAAATTTATGAGTTATCTTGAGGGGTACAGGAAAGCAGTATTGGTTGTTTCCCATAACTTTGCTATAGTCTGAGAGAACATTTCACAGGCCATTAAACCTGGTGAGCTTTAGGTGACCGATGGAAAAGGGACTGAGGGTCAGTAAGTGTAAGTTTTTTCTTTTAAATTGTGCAACAAAAGGGAATATGATTAATCTAGTACTTCATGAATAAAACTATGAGTGTCATCCCCGACGTATCACTGCCTCCCATTACTGCGACACACACATTGAAGATTTTTTTCTTAATTCTCTGATTCGTATGGCATGAACATGCATATCTTCAAAATAACAGATAGTCCTTTTTTTTCTGTATGTACATAGTAGCTACATCCCCCCCACACATACACATGCACACACCATTGCAGATTCCATACCCAAGGAGAACACGGGCTTGTGGCTGGTTTGGGGAAATCAGGGTTGCGGCCATACAGCGGAGTTTTTGGGATAGAACTTTTAAGACAAAGAAGAAAATCTCACTATTTTTGTGTCCTGCCCTGGATAGAGGATGGTTTTTTTTTTTTGAAGAAAAAACCAATTCCTTTCTTAAAAAAAAATAATTCCATTTTTTCCCCCCATGTAATGTATTTGCAGAGATGAGGGAGGTTGCTCTTTTGTTTAACAAAACACCCCTATGGACTTTAGATGAAGTCCCCTGTTGTTTTTTAAGAGGCATAATGTTTGACAGACAGTTCCTTAGACTCACTTTGATCATGTGGCATCCTTCCCCACCTCAGAAACGGCTTCCCTTCTTTCTGGGTGCATAGGTCACAAATGTTGGGAAGTGTCGACTCAGCCTTTTCTTCCACACTGATGGCTGACACATCAAATAGTCTACGAGGATCTCTTCAGCTTAGATGCAGACCGATTGTTTCTCACTGCATCTATCCATGGCCTCTCTGTGCCTACCCTGCCACTGTCATCTCCTTCTTAGAGTGTTAGCGGGGCTACAGACTGATCTGGCTTCTGCCTTTGCCCTCTCACCCCTCCTATGAAATCACCTCATCCTCCTTTCAGAACACTTGAAAGTCTTCCGCTGTCGCTCCGAGTAAAGGCTGGACTCCTTACTGTGGCTTGACAGGCCTTGTGAGACCTGATCCCCTGTAACTTTCAGAACTCACTGCCCACTTCTCTCCCTGTTTCTCCTTCTCCCTACCTAGACTGGTATCCTCGCTGTTAGTTTAAGAACCCCGAGGGGCTTCTGCCTCCGGGCCTTTGCACAGACTCTTCTCTTTCCCTGACATGCCCCCTGACCTCCCCCTTCTTTGTCTTGCTCCTGCTGTTACTCAAATGACTACTTAGAATTTCACCCTCTCTCTCCATCCCTCTTTCCTACTTTATTTATATTCATTTTTTACCATCTGGCAAATGACACGCTTTCTCATTTGTTGTCTAATTTGTTGTATTACTCCTCCAGGTTGTAAACTTCCAAACCAAATCCATTGCTGGTGAGTCCGTTCCAACTTACAATAACTGTAGCACAGAGAAGAACTTCTCCACAGGATTCCAAGGCCATAATCTTTATGGGTGCCGTCTGCCACATTCTTCGGCTGCAGAGTCTCTGGTCGGTCCAACCACCCAGCCTTTCGGCTGTCCCCTGGGCTACCCAGACCCACTGCTGCTGAGCTGATTCTGACTCACAGCAGAGGACAGAGTAGATCTGCTCCATAGAGTTTCCAGGGAGTACCTGGTGGATTTGAACTTTTGGTTAGCAGACCCAGCACTTAACGACTACACCACCAGGGTTTCCTCTTGGCTACAGGTGAACCACCTAACCAGGACTCAGCAGTTCAGTGCCAAAGAGGGGACTGTAGTGGGTTTTTAAACAGCTGAAAATTGTTTGATACTTCTGCCATCAAGAGTTTTTCTTGAGTCTGTGCAGCCTTGTAACAGCTTCAACTAGAATGTAACAGAAGTTTCTCTGTGAGAAAGATTTAGTCCTAGTTTTCTACAAGTTTTTAATTATCAATGGATATTAAATTTTACCATTTTTTCCAAATTAATTAACATTATTTTATGATTCAGTCTGTGTATATAATAATTTACAGTAAGTGACTGTCAAATACTGAATAAATTTTTTCATTCCTGGAATAACTGTCACCTGGTCATGATATATTAGTATTACTTTTTTATATTATTGATAGATACAATTTGCTAATGCATATTATTGTTAATAGTTTTCATGGAATTTTTATAATCAGTGGTTTGCTTTTCTTAGAATGTCTTTGTTTAATTTAAGTATCAGGGTAAGGTTGGTCTCATATAATGAGATAGGAGGTGTTTCCTTCTCTTGTATTTTCTGAAAAAGGGTGTGGAATTGTTATTATTTGGAGAAATTTACAAGTGATGTCATCTGGACCTGGAATTTTCTCTTTTGTAAGGTTTCAGACTATGAATTCAATTTCTTTAATAGATGTAGAATTTTTTAGTGATTCATTCTTTTTGATTGAGTTTTGATAGTTTGTGTCTTTCAAGAAATTTGCTCATTTTAAATTCCTTGAAAGACTACATGTCAAATAAATTGATAATAATGTTGATTAAGATATTTTATTGTCATCATCTTGTCTGTAGAATCTGTAGTAATGTCACATTTTCCATTCTTAATATTGATAATTTTGTTTTCTCTTTCTACTGTTCTCTCTTTAATTAAATGGGCTAAAAACTTATGAATTTTATTGAGTTTTTCAAAGAATCAACTGTTGGTTTCATTGAGTTTTCTTCATTGCTTTTCTATTTTGTCAGTTTCTACTCTTATCTTTATTATTTTCTCCCTTCTGCTTTCTCATCTTTAATTTATTCTATTTTCCTTATGGTGCTAGTTTAGATAATTTATTTAATACTTAAGATCTTTTTTCTATTGCATTTATAAAACACATTTTCATCTCAGCAATAATTTAGTTGCTACTAAACGTTGTATTTTCATTTTTAATTAACTAAAATATTAAATGAAAATATTTTATAATTACTCATGTGGTCTTTCTGACTCATGGGTTATTCAGAAGTACACTGCTTATATTTAGAATATTTGAAGACTTTCCAGATATATTTCTATTATTAACCTAGATATTTTGATATTTTCTGTCCTGTATTAGTTAACATGAATGGTTGATGGTCTTTATTGACTATAATTTTTAAAATACAAGCATTGAGGAAGTATCTGTGCTTCCCTAATACTTTAAATTACAGTGCTGAATCTTTTCCCTGATTTTTCTGCACTGAGTACTTACTGAAGCAGCATTTGGGATGAGAAAGTGTGTTATATTAGTGTTTATCAGATTGAGAGTCTGACTGGCTCAGGTGCTTTGTAAAATGTGACATTGGCTAACTCTAACTTAAGAGAGTTTCATCGTTTTAAATTTATTAAGTGGAGGCAACCATTCTTGTTTATGGCATAGGGTTTTTGTAAGAAATGAATAAGATAATAAAAACTCTTGAAAAATTTTTGGGAATGTAGGATGCAAGCTGTTATCACTCTTTGTGAATCTTTCCCTTATCTAAAAGCACTCATCATGCTAATAGAACCTCGCTGGATTTAAGGGTTCCCTGGGTGGCTTGAAAAGCTAAGTCCTTGGCTACTAAGTTAAATGTATCTGTCCACTGGCTACCTGTTTACAAAAGATCACTCAAACCACAACACAACAAAACAAAAAACCCACTTCCCTTGAGTTGATTTTGACTCTTAGGATTTCCAAGGCTGTCAGTCTCTGTGAAGCAGACTGCCACACCTTTCTGTCATGGAACCAGCCACTGGTGGTTTTCAACCGACAGCAATAAATGACTTTAACCACTGCGTCACCAGAGCTTGCAGCCACTGAAAACCCTAAAGAGTGCAGCTCTATGAGGTCTGACAATTAAGTTTACAAGCTTGCCACCATGCTCTTATGCTGGCAGCACTGTACAAACAACTCAGTGAGGCTTTATAACCTTGATATATCAATGTCTGACAGCTGTGTCCGGGTTGACGTGTGTCAGTGTCTTGCCGAGTGGTGTTCATTTTTGTTGTTGCATGTTTTTGTGTGCCATCACAAGAATGTCAGAACTAGAATTAGAGCAATAAACAAGCATTACATTTCTTGTTAAGCTTGGCAAGACTGGAAGAGAAATCAGAGATTTGTTAGTCCAAGTTTATGGGGATAATGCCATGAAGAAAACAGCAATGTACAAATGGATTAAACATTTTTCTGAGGGGAGAGAAAGCATCACTGATGAAGAGAGGTAAGGGTGGTCCATAACAAGCAGAACTGACAAAAACACTGCAAAAATTCATTGAATTGTGTGTCTAAATAATCAGCTGACTGAGAAGCATAGCAGACTAAGTAAACATTCATATAGAAACAGTTAGGAAACGCTTAACTGAAAATTTTGGCATGAGAAAGGTGTGTAGAAAAATGGTCCTGAAGGACCTCACAAAGGAACTAAAGTGGAGGAGAGTCAAAGTTTGCCATGACCTTTAGAGAGGCAAGAGAATGTTTTAGGCTATGATGATGAAACATGGGAGTACTAATACGACCCTGAAGAACAACATCACAGTGCACAGTAGAAGACAGTCAATTCTCCACAACCAAAAAAGTTCCATCAGTGCAAATCAAGAGTCTCAACAATGCTACTAAAGTTTTTTGATATCAGAGAGATTGTTCATTATGAATTTGTAGTAACTGGACGAACAATTAGTCAGGTTTATTGTTTGGAAGTGCTGAAAAGGCTGCACACAAAAGTTAGACATAAATGACCCTAACTTCTCTCCAACAACTAACTCATGGCTCCTGCGTCATGACAATGTACCACCTCACCCAGCACTGTCTGTGAGGGAGTTTTCAGCCAGTAAAGAAACAACTGTATTGGAACACCCTCCCTACTCACCTGATTTGGTCCTCAATGACTTTTTTCTTTACCAGAAGATAAAGGAAATATTGAAACAAAGACATTTTGATGACATTCAGAGCATCAAGGATAATAGGATGACAGCTCTGATGGTCATTCTAGAAAAAAAGTTTCAAAATTGCTTTGAAGGGTGGACTAGGTGCTGGCATAGGTACATAGCTTCCTAAGAGGAGTACTTTGAAGGTGACCATAGTGATATTCAGCAACGAGATATGTAGAACTTTTTCTAGGATGAGTTCTTGAACGTAAATGCCAGATCTCGTGCTCTGAAACCCATGAGGTTCCCATGAGTTGGAATTTACTTGATAGCAACTGGTTTAACTAGAATTATTTGCAACCCCTTAAACAGGTATTATAAAAGCAACAAACAAACAAAAAAAACCCAACCAACAAGACCAAAAAGAAAGAAAACAGAAACAAAAAATGCACTGTCCACTACAACTCATAGCTATCCCATAGGACAGAGTAGAACTTCCCCATAGGGTTTCCAAGGAGTGGCTGGTGGATATGAACTGCGGACCTCTTAGTTAGCATCTGTATCACTTAACTGCTTTACCACCAAGGCTCTATAGTATTTGATTCAATAACCTCTACTAACCAAATTTATAGTAAGAGAAGTGTGATTATGTATAATAATTACAAGCTTGAATGAAGAAATGGGTATAATTTTATGGGCGTTTTCAATGGTGAACACACAAAACACTTCTTTTGGAAACTCATACTCAGTTAACAGGTAGGTCAGACAGCCCTGAAATGAGGTTTTGATTATAGACATTATTCTGAGACTTCTGAAATTCACTTTTTAACCCTGTCAGTTGTCTACATGATGACTAATAGTTATTTGTGTTTCACTGTTCGTCATCTACACAGTTTAGCAGAAATTACTTTGGATAAAACATAATGTCTGATATTTAGGCTTTAAACAGAAGAGAGAACTACAAAACAAAAAACTATAGTGCTCTCTGTCTTTGTAGGTGTCCTGCCAACAGTCCAGTGGCTTCAGATTTATAGTAAGGTCCAAGTAGCCTTTAAAAGCAATATCTTAGATTTTGACAAATGAGATCTTGATGAAGGTGTCTCAGAAGGACTTGTGGTCTACTGTATTATTATATAAGGTCTACTGTAGCGAACACTGGTTGCCTTAAGGGTTAAGTGCTACAGCTGCTAATCAAAAGGCAATCAGTTCAAATCTACCAGGTGCTCCTTAGAGATGCTCTGTGGAGCAGTTATACTGTGTCTTACAGGGTTGCTATGAGTTGCAACTGACTCCATGGCAATAGGTTTTGTAGTGAACCCTGGTGGCCTGGTGGTTAAGAGCTACAGCTGCTAACCAAAAAGACCTACAGTTCAAACCCACCAGGTACACCTTGGAAACTCAATGGGGCAGTTCTACTCTGTCTATAGGGTCTCTATGAGTCAGAATAGACTCAGTGGCAATTGGTTTGGTTTTGGTGTTTGGTAGTGAACTAAATATCTTTTTTAGTTTTTTTAAATTAAAATTGTTTAAATACTGTTAGAAAAACCAGCTTTCACCTCTGTTTTAGGGTCAGAGCACCATCACTTTACTTTTTTAGTTCATTCTACAAAGAGCTGAATTTTAATTTATTTTCAGGTACTTGGGTAAGAGCCCCAGGTGAAGGAGAGCAAGAGAATCCATGTTCTTGGTCACAAGTGAAGAATTCACTCCAGTTGGGGAGATGTTTAATACGTAAAGAAACACAGACGATCACCTCACAGAGTGCCGGATGCTCTGAAGGACTCTGCTCATGACACAGAGCCAGGGGTGGGTCAACTACAATCTGTGGAGTAGATGTGGCCAGTTGTTGTCTGTGCAGATAGTCAGAGAAGGTCACTGCCATGCCCACGGGTTTACAGTCAGAGAAGGTTACTGTCATGATCTGGGTTCACATGTTTCTTCTGTCTGGTTCTACACTACAGTGACAGAACTGAGTGGGTTCTGCAGAGGTTATAAGGCCTATAAAGCCTAAAATACTTACTATTTGGCCCTTTCCCGACTCGACGGTGCTTGGCTGGCTTGGCCCTTTCCAGAGAGAAATTGTCAATCCCTGGTGCAGAGAATGACAGAGGGCTGGGGCCTGGGCGGTTTCTCCTCGGAGCAGCTCTTGGAGTGCGGACACCAAGGGTAAGAAAGAACTGATCCTGGGCAGACTTGGTGAGAACCATTCTGGGCAGAGGGGGCAGCAGGTGTGTAACCCTGGCGGTGGGGGGGGTGGCTCTTGGGAAGTTCCAGAACAGGAAGAAGGCTAGAGGTTGGAGGGAGGGCTGTGAGAACCAGTGGTAGGAAACGGAGTCACGGGGCAGGCGTTCCTAAAAGTTTTGGTGTGTTGAGCCCCATAGCAGCCTTTTAGGACCTTTGGATCTCTAACTGGAATAATGATTTCAAATGAATAACATAAAAGACACACAGTGATGAAGGAAACTGATTATAATAAAATGCAGTTGGCAAAATACTACAGGAACACATGTATAATAGTATGTATTATAGTATTTGTGTGTGCAGTGGTTAAGAGCTGGCTGCTAACAAAAAGGTCAGCAATTCAAATCCACCGGTTGCTTCTTGGAAACCCTATGGGGCGGCTCTCCTTTGTCATTCAGGGTCACTGTGATATCAAATAGATTTGAAGGCAAGGGGTTTGGTTTAGTAGTGGAATTACATGATTTTAAAGTAGGGATGAGGATAAACATTGAGCTATTAGCAACAGGTGTAATATGATATTAAATGTGTTTTTTATTATAAGCTGTAGGTACTGTTAAAACTTCTTATTTTCTGGCCTATAGTTATAATTAAAGGAAATGCTAGACTTCAAACTGAGATAAAATTTCCCCATCTGACTTCACGAACCCCTAACTCCAGGCTGAGTCCCCAGATGCTGACCCTTCCAATCATAGTGGTTCCGGTGTGGAGTGTCAAGCAGGGTCCTGATGGGATCTGACGATGTTCTTTAAACACCCTCTGTGTTGTGGAGGTTGGCAGAGGGGCACGAAGAAAGAGCAGAAGACGGGCACTTGCTCCCAAGTTTTGATGACATCACTTATTTTGCTTTGTTGTTTCGTTCCCTTTATTCAGAAGTAGAGTGTCATTTAAACTGCTCCTGCTTTGTCCTTTTAGAAAGCCCCTTTCCCTTGCTGGGTCCTATTTAATTCATCCAGAAATTCAGAGGATCAGTTAAGGTCTGGGCTAAGTCGAATGTTCTCCAGTTCTGTATTGTATATGGTCACCAGTAATTTCCATCACTTACAGTTTTTTTTTTTTTTTGTTAGGCCATTGTGTCACTACCAACTCATAGAGACTCCACATGGCTGAGTGGGATTGCCCCCTGGTTTCCTAGCTGGTAGTCTATGGGCGAAGGCCGCCATGTCTCCCTCCCCATGTTGCTGTTGATGAGTTTGGACGTGTGACCCTTCGGGTAGTAGCTGAGCGTTTGACTACTGCACCACCACGACATCTTTCACTTACAAGTAGGTAAAACCAAATAGAAGGAACTCTTTGGAGTGTGTTCATGACTGTGTTTTTTTTACCACTGTTTAAGAGACTAAGTCACAGCCAAGAATACAATATGATCATTTTTAACTAACAAAAAGTTGTAAATTATACAAAGGACTTATTCTTTGTTTTAGCAGTATTATGCTGAAATGAAATCCAACATCTCTCGCCTTGTGCTGTCCTCTCCGTTTTCTATTCTTGGTCTCATGTTGCCATCACCTCTGGAAATCAACATCCTTTAACTGCTTCTAATGTTTTTCCATCTACAGTTAAAGTCCTATGTTAATTCACATTTGCAGTGAAATGTGGTTCTTCTGCACGTTTGGTCTAAAACCATGAGCCTTAATTGTTATGTTGGGCTCTCTGGTCAAGGTAATAATCACTTCATTCAGCTTAGTCCTGTTCTTAGCTGACACAGTTGGGGAAAAAAAGGCAGTGCATTTACCTAAGATTCCAGCTGAAACTGAAGTGTTTATGTTAAAGGTGAGATAAAGTGGGAAAAGTTTCACGTTGCGTTTGCTATTTTCAATATGTCTGTGGTGCTCAGGCCAAGAGGTGTGTGGAGACCGTCATTATCGAACAAGTACACTTTGCTCATTGTTACAACACAGATATGCCCAGCAAAACCCAAACATGTTGCATTTGCGCACTGATGAATTTCACTTGCTGTGTTTTATGGATTTCACGAAAGAAACGTTCTAATAACAGAAGGGTGATTTCCTCAGATGTGGGATCATGAAAACCACAGCAGACTGGTTGGGTGTGTGAGCATAAACATCAGCAGGTTTCCAGTGATGATCCAGGTGCTGAGAATTGATCCTTTTTGTCTTACTACTTGGTTCTGACAGTCTCCAGTTTCAAGAGGGACCCAGCATTCCTCAGTTTCGGATTTGTTCTGTCATCTTGAGGAGAAGTCAGTGCTAGGTCTGCTCTAACTGGATAGAGCTGACAAGTTTTACCATTAGCTTCCAGCCATATTGAGCAGGACTTGAAACGGGAGCCATCCAGGGCAGAGGGTTAAGAGTGTTTGACTGAAGTATCAGGAGACAAAGATAGAGTCTGGAGAGCCACATGAACCCAAGATGTGACTACTGTTTTGAAAGCAAATGCCTATTACAGCTAAGTAGGTAATATCCCAATTCTTCTTTCTGTTTGTATTTTTCGTCCAGTGTTTTTGTTAAAGGGAAGAAGAAATATTTAGAAAGCTGAAAAAATATTGGCCTTTGAGTCACTATTTTGTAAAGCATGGAGAAAGCAAAAACTAATCTGTTTGAATGTAGTTGGAAAAGGATTGTTTTCCTAGAAATTAAATATTCTAAGTTTTATCTTCATATAAGGTTGACTGTGTGAGTGTATGTATCTATATGTGCATGTATACTGTCTGTGACTTCTTATGATCGTACACTTCTAAGACTTTATGAAACCTGACAGACAGTTGTAAAGCAGACATTCAGACTACAGAAACCAGGGCAGTCATTAGACATTACATTAAATGTCACATAAGATTTTGTCAATTATAGTTGGAAAGAAGTGTTGCCTAAGAAACATATTTCTTGGAATATCCCAGTTGCCATCAAGTTGATCCCCACTCACTGTGGAGTGTGTCAGAATGGAGCTGTGCTCCTGGGATTTTCAATATCTGAGACTTCAGAAGTGGAATGCCAGGACCTTCTTCCAAGGGACCTCTGGGTGGATGTGACCCTCCAGCCTTTCAGTTACTACCCAAGGCCATTAACTATCTCCACCACCCATGGGCTATGTATTTCTTAGGAAGATTGTCCTAATTTTAACTGTTATCTGGAAGACCCTCGGAAGATTAAAGAGAACGTAAGACCCTCTTATCTTTCTTATCAGTTAGGACACTATTCCATCAACACAATATCAAGGAGAAAATTTGGCACAGATTCATATTTCTTTATTACCCTTCTCTTGATCTTCAGGTGCCAACAAGGCTCTGTGTGGAGCCCACTACCCACCCCCCATTCTTCTTATCACCACCCTGGCTTCTGGTCCCCTTTTTTCCCCACTGGGTCCTCTACATGCCCTGCTTCCTCTGTTTGAACCCTCTGTCTCATTTCCCTGCTTAACTCTTACTCATCGTTTGTAATCCAGCACCAGCCTCTTCCTTAGAGAAGGTCTCTCTAATCTCCCTTAGTCAAATACTCCTATTACAATTTCTCAAAACCCATGCAATTAGTCTTTAGAAATTTACAGTATAATGTCCATCTTATATTAGTTAATATTTGTTATTTTTGAGTGCTTCTGAGTCCATTCTGGCTCGTAGCAACCGTGTGTGACAGAACAGAAATGCCCCATGGGATTTGGTGTTTAGTGATGTGACTTTGTGGGGTTTGGCAGAACAGAAAGGCCCCATAAGGTGTGATATTCAGTGATGTGCACGGTGGGATTTGGCAGGACACTAGTGGCTTGGACTTGGATGTATTTGTGCGAGTCTGATTTTTTGCTTCTCTGATTTTGGGTACTTTTCCAAACATTTGGGTCCTTTGAGGCTTAGATACAGGTGAGAGCTGCTGGCCCTGTATTACCTTTCCCTGAGAGACTGAGGTTTCCCTGGTAATGGAGGTTTAACATGAGTCATCTTGTTAAAGGCATCAAAATTCTCTACGTTCTCTCTCATAATCAAGAATATCAGTGGTAAGGTGACGTGCTTCGGTTCAATCAAGGCATCACCGTAACCACGTTCTGAGATCTGAGTGGGTCTCCTTCCTTTGAGTTTGGCTGGAAAACCTGGGGTGCAGCAGCTGCATGACCGCTGTGAGTCAGGATCCACTTGATGGTGGTGGGCTGGTTTGAGGTGTCCTCTGTCCCTGGCCATGCGGTCAGAATGTATCCTCAGGGATATAACTGAAGATGCTTGTTCACTTAAAGACACACTCTGTGAGGACTAGGGTAAAGTCTTTTAAGTACCTCAGATGACTGAACGGCTCATCGTAGGACATCAAAGAAGCATTGTTGAAGAAGTAATGAGCTAGTGCATAAAATAAAAATAAAATAGTGATTTTTTTTCCTTGGAAAATCCTTCTACGATAACCTCACCACCTGGCCAATTAGTAGTACTGGACACATAACGTGAGAATAACACCTTGACATCCTGATTCACTCAGTTTGCTTAGCTCTGTTTGATTGCAAGGAAACCCTGATGGCATTTAGTGGTTAAGTGCTACATCTGCTAATCAAAAGGTTGGCAGTTCTAATCTTCCAGGAGGTCCTTAGAAACTGTATGGGGCAGTTTTACCCTGTCCTATAGGGTGACTATGAGTCAGAATAGACTCAATAGAACTTTTTTTTCCAGTTTGATTGCAAAGCACGTCCTTAAATTGTTCTGTCTTGATACTGTCAACCATGTTTTACAGAGGGCGATACCAAGCTCATGGTCACTCGTGTTTTCAGCTGAAAGCTGACACAGACTCTGGGCTTTTAGTTCCTAGTCCAGTGCCCTTCCTCTACCAGGGCTGCCCGAGGGCACGGCAGGAGTACCCACGTGTTCTCAGTGCACTGCCAGGGTAGGAGGCCTCCCGGGTTGGCGGGGAGGAGAACTTCCCTCGCAGCTTACCTCTGTTTGGAGGCTGGTTTCCGGAGAGTAACAAACAAACTGTGCAGACACTAGGCGTCCACATGCCTGTCCCCTGGGAGCCGTGTCTGTCAGCTTCTTGCTCGAGTTAGCTTCCCTGGGCTTCTGATGGGAGGAAGACCAAGCATGCCTGACAGCTGCCGAGATCCAGCCCAATCAGGAAGGGAGAGTGACGAGTTTTGTTGTCTGCTGTTTTGCTGGTGTCATTGAGTTTTTGATCTGACACCGCTGGAAACATATGGGCTGAAAAAACAAAACAGAGAAACAACAAAAATAGAACCAGAGACATACATAGACTACCTAATAGTCCAATTCAATGGCACTTGGCTTTGGAATAGTGGTTTTCTTTTCCTTAGAAACCTCTGCAGATTCTAAAGCAGTTCTTTCCTCTTCAGATGAACGTACTGTTGAAAGCGAGTGTCCACGGTTCTGGAAGGAGTTTGTTTTGCAGGTGTCTTTGGCCAAGATGCTTTTGTGATCTTGGGTTGTACCTCATGTCTCTTGATCGCTTGCCTGTGAAATACCCCTTCCTGTTTTCATTTTTAAAGATGCTCAGTGGAAGAAGTGCTTTCGTTATTAGAAATAACAATTTTTAAGAAAACATGGGGAAAACATGTCTAGTAATATTGCTTTGCTCTTCTCTGAGCTAGGAGAAACAGGCAGCTCGTATCAATCACAGAAGGTAATATCCTGAACCTGGCACGTGTGTTTGAGTTTTGTTTGCCTTTTTACAAGGGAGGAGAGGATTACAGATAGGAAATGTTCTGTGCTTAGGATTAAGGGAATTACTTGCTGGCTCATCTCTAACTTTAATTAGTTTCTCTTCCTCAACTTTGCAATTAGCTGATGTTGCCACAAATTTTTGTCATATACTTAATCTTTATATAGCATTTTTGGCCGGAGTGCAGTTAAAAATCTATGCATTAGTCAAATAGCTCCATCCAGACGCTAGCTACTTAAGGCAGTAGCATCTATGCAACAAAGTACTCCCATCCAAGGCCTTGCCTGCAGAGAAGAGGATGCAGGTGAGGGTTATTTTTGTACCCCTAGCACCTTCCTTTATGGGCAGGTGCAGTACCCTGGTGACTGCTTTCTTCCTTTACCCTTCCTCTTGTCTGATTTATAGAACAATTATTTTGCATCAAGAATTTTCCACATACGCAGTCTCTTACAAACATATGGATATGATTCCACCCAGCTAACAGATAGTATAACTGAGTCTCAGAAACTCTAAGAAACTGATCTAATTAGAAGACTCTAGTGAGATGTAGTCAGAGTCAGAATGGACTCGGTGCATTTAGGTATCCAGTGAGTTTATGAGTGAGCCAGCCTCTGAAGAATAGGTTCAGAGTCAGGGGACAGCTGGCTGAGAAGTCAAGTTCCTGTGTCCAGGTCACAGAACTATGTCATGTGGTAGAGGCAGAAGATGAGCTTAAAGAAGGAAGTGACTAAAGGAGCAGAAGCAGCATGAAAACCAGTAATTCTAGGTGCTTCTGTTGTTCTCACTGCCTGTGACTCGTGGTGACCACAGACACAATCAGACCAAAAGCCGTCCAGTCCTCCAGCATCCCCTGGTCAGCTGCGGATAGGACTGTTGGGGTCTGCAGGGTGGATGGGACTGTCGGGACCCGTACGGTGTTCACAGGCTGATTTTCTGCAGTAGATCACTAGGCCTCATCTCCTACTCGTAGTCTGAACCTCTGCTGAAGACTCTTCAGCACCATGCCCGCTGCCAGGGACACTGTAGTGCAGAGCAGAACCACCTGACGGGGTTCTGAGGGACGGCTGGATGGTGGATGCAGACTGCTGGCCTTTTGGTCAGCAATATGAAGGTCTTCACTGACAGACAGGTGACGGCTGGTCAAGAGCTGTGCTGGCCAGGAGTCCAACAGACAGCAGTGTGGACACGAGAAGTCACCACTGGAGCACTGACGCACCTTGTCAGAAGCTTATGTAACCTCTAGTCTGTGGCTGCTTCTAAGTGTTCTGCACGGGTTAACTCTTTACCTCATGGGTTGGGTGATTTTCAAAGGAACAAAAAGGAAAAGCTGACAGAGCTGGGGTATCAATAGCCTCTCAAACAGTTTCATCCTGTTAGGGGTGCATTGCATTGAAAGTACATAAGGGTCAGCTGTTTTGTTCAAAGCACAAAAGTCTTCAGGTAGGAACTGTCCTTGGAGAATTTGTCCTGATGGGTTAGCTGCTGGTCGGCTACTTTTCTTACAGTGTTTGTGGCTCTCTCTTCAGGGCAACTCGAATGCACTGTTTGGTTTCTGAAAGAAAATTTAGGTGATCTCTGTCTTTTCTTCTTTCTGTGATTGTGTATTTTGGGCTTATTCCCTGCTCTCTAGGACAAGTGTTCTCTTCTGAATTTGCAGAAAAGATGAGAGGGCAGACCTGGGCCAGGGAGACCGTGGTGTGTGTGGAGGTGTCTCACCTGCTGTCAGCATGCTTTGTCTTGTCCTCTGCTGAGGTGGGTGACTGAGGAAGTGGTGGTGGGCGAGAAGCTTCTGTCTTAGACGTCTCTGTGCATCTTTCTCAGTGGGAGTGCTTATTTAAGAGACACACAGATATGGCTACAGCAATCAGTACTCCCCTTTTTCTTGTGCCTGATTAGGGATTGTACATTGTGTTCCCCATCAGGGCTGTCTTTGGTGGTGGCTGGGAACCATCTAATTCTTCTGGTCTCATGCTGATATTGTCTCCCAATCACATGAATGCTTCTGTCTCCTGAGCTCATATTTTCCTCATATCTTTGATGTTCTTAATTTTCATCTACTCCAGGTGGGTTGAGACCAATTGATAATTCCTTAGATGGCAGCTTGCTGGCTTTTAAGACCCAAGGCACCACTCACCAATATGGGATGCAGAACAGTTTCTTAGAAAAAAAAATTGTCAATGTGAATTGATCTATTGATTTCCCCTGAAACCATGGTCCCCAGGCTCCTGTCCCTGCTACTCTGTCCTTTAAAATGTTGGGTTGTACTTAGAAAACCTTTTAGTCTATGGTGTAGTCCAGTTGTGCTGACCTGCCTTCTACTGCGTGCTGTCGCTCCCTCTACTTAACAGAATTCCAATTGCCTAATCTGTGAATAACCATCTCCCTCCCTCCCCACCCTTGTAGCCATCAAAGATTATTTTCTTCTATTCAGCTAAAATCTTTATGGATGCAGATCACCAGGCCTTTCCCTTGTGGCACCCCTGAGTGGGTTCCGAGCCCAACCTTTAGTTTAGTAGTTGAGTGTCAACTCTTGGTGCTACCCAGGGACCTCATGATGAGAGCTACTGTTAGTGCTGTGGAATTCTGTTCAGTTCCAACCCACGACAACCGCAGGAGTGCAGAGTACAGCCACTCCAGGGAGTTTCCAAGGCTGGGAACTTCTGGAAACAAATCCCCAGGCTGGTCTTCCAAAACACCTCTGGGTGGGCTTCAACTACCAACCTTGTGGTCAGTAGTCTAGATTATAAGAGTTACTCTCCATGATCTCATTTTAATTTTTACATTAATCTGTGGAGATACTTATAATTATGCCTGCTTTTGTAAATGGAGAAACTAAAGGTCAGAGTAGCAAATAACTCATTTAGGGTAAATGTTCAGTGAGATATGGGGCTAGGAGCTGAACCAAGGAAAGAGAAGAACGCAGAGAGTTGGGTACCTCATACTATCTAGAAAGCAATGCCAGGTACAGAGTGCATCCTTCAGACCCGAGATTCTAGTGCCAAGATGCTCCCCAATGGAAGACTGCTGCAACGCAGGGAACTTCCACCAGAGCTGGCAGGGAATGCGTTCTCCTGGAGTGGACATCCTGAATTCAGATTTCCACCTTTCTGGACTGTGTAAGAATAACAGTGTAAGAATAAACTTTTCTCTACTAAAGCCATCCATTTGTGGTATTTCTGTTAGAGCAGTACCAGCTGACTGAGACACACACATATACATATATGTACACATATGTGTTACATATATCAGCAGCTATAAAGTTTAGAACACACCTTATGCTGGCCACCTCTCATTAACCTAGTAACAAAAATCCTATTCCCAAATGGGACTGTTAGTGTGTGTAGATTTACATATACACTCATCTTTGTGTGTGTGTGTGTGTGTGTGTGTGTGTGTGTGTGTGTATGTGTGTACAGAGAGAAAGACACAAAAGAGAGAAAGCGACTTCATGGAGATGGTCTTTGTAGTGGCAGCATGCCAAAGACTTCCGCAAGGTGTCCCAAGATCGAGACAGTGAGTAACAGGAAGAGTACAGAGAGCAAGTTCTTCTACAACGTTCATTCTGGATACAGACCACAGTCCCAAGGAAGATCCTTGGTCAGCTGATTGACTGATTTCTTCAGATCGCATTCTAGAAGGTAATCACATCCCATCACAAAAGATGACATTACGTGGCGTTACAGAACAGCACTCAGCCCAGGGTTTGCCCCGCCTCCGATATTCACAGCCCAGCCCAGGTGGCGTGAAACTCCCCAGCACAGCCTCGCTTTCATTAATGTTTGCATTCCACAGCGTGGCGCTCCCCAGGGTGCTTGCTCCCTCCCTCAGGCTGGCACTAATCCCTATTGTCACACTAAGAGGCCATCTTCACCAGGGTTTTTGTTGGTAAGTGCTGTCACGTTGGTTCTGGCTCTTCTGTCCCTGTGCATCACAGAAGGAGATGTCACCCTGCCCTGTGTCGTCCTCAGTCATTGCTGCGTGTGAGCCCAGTCTTGCAGTCACTGTGTCAGTGTATTGTGTTGGACTTCCTTCCTTTTCACTGACCCTCTGCTTGACCAAGCTTGATGTCCTTCTCCAGCCATTGGTGCCTCCTGATGACATGTCCCCAGTGAGGGAGACAAAACTGCTGTCTTTGCTTTTAAGGGGTGTTCTGGCTATGCCTCCTGGGAGACTGGTTTATTAACCCGTGGTGCACCCAGCTTCCATTGCCAGCACCACAATTCAAGTGCTCCAAAAGCCAGTCCTATTGCCATTGAGTTGATTCAGGTTCATGGTGACCCCCTGGGTCACAGAGTAAAACTGCCCCATGGGGTGTTCTCGTCTGTGATTGTCACAGAAGCAGACTGTCAGCTCTCTCGTGAACAGAGCTGCGGTGGGTCCAAACCGCCAGCTTTGAGTACAAACTGCTCACGCCATGAGGGCAGGCAGAGCCAAAGTGGGTGAACGTGATGGAGAACACTGTTCTGAAAACTCAGACGTGAAAAACAAAATCAAATATTTGGGTTAGACTTAGTTAACCCAAGTTAGTTAAACTGAGCTGGAGTTAAAAAACCCAAAAGTTAGATGAAAATTAGAAAACTGAATGTTAGAAGAGGACTTGTTTTGAATTTCCCAGATGAAGTCTGCCTAAACTCTGAAGTCCTCAGTTATGGTCTGTTTTTGGACAGATTATCCTGCTGATCAGGCTCGGCACTGAATTTCTCCTTTATTCTGTTTGATTATATGACCATCAAGGTCCCTCTGGTAAACCGTTTCAGGGACCCCCAGCCAAGGCAATGGCTTGTTTAGCTAGTGAATCATGTCTTCGCACGACATTTCTTTCTGGCCCATTTGTTTATTTTCACGTAAAATATTCCAGATGACATTAAGTGTACTCTGAAACTGTCATGGGAAAAACCAAGCAAAGTGTTTAGAACGATCTGCATGTTCAGGAAAAACCACCTGCCAAGTACCAACTCACAAGAGTGAGTAAATCACGTGGAAAGAAGGAACACGTTTCATTTCAGGTTTATGAAGTATCTGCTGTCTGCTGTAGAGAAAAAGGGAAAAATCAATGCCATAAAGCAATGTGATTGATTTTTAAGACATAAAAAAGCAGAAATTGCTTTTGGGGGGGGCAGTGTCCCAATATTTATTTTTTACATAAATGGTTTCAATTATCTTTTTCTTTCATGTTACGTTTCTGGCATGATTCATCCCTGGTTGTGTAAGATGCAGCGTGAAGGTGTGGAAAGGGCCTGGGAGGGCAACGGTGAGCTGAGTGTCTCGTTGGAAAACTGAGAAGACAAGCTGTCGGTATTTGCTTATTAAGTATGATGTTCGTCATAGGCTTTCGTACTCATCCCTTAATTAAACTAAGAAATTGTGCTCTATTTCTAATATTCTAAGACTTGTTAATATTATTTTTAAAATCATGACTGAGTTTTGAATTTTGTCAAATGGTTTTTTTTTTTTTTGCACTTATTGAAGTCTGTGTTAGTTTCCTCTTATTTGGCTAGTGAATTAAGTGGTTGATTTTCAAGTGTTGAATCAATCTACTAATCTTGAGACTAAACTCAATTTTTGGTTTAGATAGATTATCTCTTTTACATATTGCTGGATTTTTCTGGCTGATCTTTCATTTAGGTTTTTCAACAATGTTTATGAATGAAAAGTAAAATGAAATGAATGAAGTGTAATTTGCTTGGCAGGTGTTAGTAAGGTTATGGTGATTTCACAATATAAACAGCTGGGAAATATTCTTACTTTTTCTGTTCTCTGAACAGTTTGTAAAATATCCAGATTTGTTCATCCCTCCACTGATTCACCAGTGAATGCTTGGTAAAGTTCTCTAGAAAGCCAATGGGCCTGAGGTTTTAATTTTGAGTTCAGTCTGTTTAATAAATATGAAGAATTCAAATCTTGTATTTTTTTGAGTTTTGATAATTTTAAAAATGCTTTAAAATAGTGATAAATTCCCCAGAAGTTACAAAAACAAATGTACAAGAAGTTTCCATGTATCCTCTGTCCTATCTCCCCCAACACCTTATCTTGTATAACTACTGTACCCTATGCACCAAGGGAATTAAAACCAGCACAATTCACAAAGCTTATTCAGCTTTCACAGGCACTTGTGTTGTGCACGTAGTTCTGTGTAATTTTATTATTTGTATAGATCTATGTTATCACCACCACAGTCAAGATTCGGAGCTGCTCCCTTACCACAAGCTCACTGCTGCTCCCCACGTTAGCAACCCCGTCCTCCTCCCATCCCTCAGCCCTGACAACCACTAATGTGCTGCCCATCTCTATAATTTCATCAGTTCAAGAATGTTAGATGGATGGAGTAATAAATATGCAACCTTCAGGGATTAGCAATCTTTCACTTAGCATAAGTAATATGCTACCTTGAGAGATATGTAAAATGCGAAGTGGCTTCAGAATCGGGCAGTGAGTTTTGAGGAAAGTGCTAGCCAAAGTCTGAAGTTCACTGAAGAATGTGTTACTAGAAGCCCCAAGGTCTTTGGTAATGCTAGCAGTTAGCATTTACTGGATAGTGAGAAAGGTCTTAGTGGAACTGGAGGAAGTGGATCCTTATTACATAATGCTGGCAAACTGCGAAACACTGCCACCTGAAATTACATGGAAAGGAGAAAATTTCCCTTTTGAATTGAATGATGTAGGAAGGAGATTCTTATACAAGGTAGGGGAAGCTGCCACCTCACTTCTTCTTGCTGTTTATAGCAAAATGTAAAAGGAAAGACATAAATTGTCAAACAAAAAGGAGCCAGAACTTGACGCTTTGGGGAGATTCTCAGACTCTATAGCAGTTGGAGAGTACCACTCCATTGTCAGTGTGTCGTACTGTGGTGGCTTGCATGTTGCTGTGATGCTGGAGTCCAGGCCACCGGTATTTCAAACGCCAGCAGGGCCGCCTGGGGTAGACAGGTTCAGTGGAAGTTCCAGACTAAGACAGGTTGGGAAGAAGGATGTGGTGACCTACTCCTAAAAAATCTGGCCTGTGAAAACCTTATGACTAGCAAAGAGCGCTGTCTGATGTAATGCCAGAAGGTGAGCCCCTCGGGTTGCCAAGTGCCGAGTGCCGTCGAGTAGGATTAGAGAGCGTTCAAAGTGTGACCGGGAAGCCTCATCACAGTAGTGTTGATCTTAGAGAGGTGGATGGAGTAAAGCTTTCATCAGGGACCTTTGCTTGCTGATATGGCAGGACTCAAAATCAGGAGAAACATCTATTAGGAACTGGAATGTAGAACAGGTGAAGTATGAATCTAGGAAAATTGGAGGTCATCAGAATTGAAGTAGAATGCTTGAAGATCTATGTCCTAGGCATTAGTGAGATGAAATGGGCTGGTTTTGCCATTTTGAATTGGACAGTCGTATGGTCTACTAGACCGGGAATGACAGGCTGAAGAGGAAGGGCGTCACACTCATTATCAAAAAGACTGTTTCAAGACCTGCCTTGAAGTACGATGCTGTTAGCGACAAAATAATATCCATATGCCTCCAAAGAACACCAGTTAATATGACTATTATTCAGATTTATGCACCAACTCGTAAGGCCAAAGATGAAGAAATTGTAGATTTTTATCAGCTTCTGCAGTCTAAAATTGATTGAACTTGTAATCAGAATGCATTGGTAAATACTGGTGATTGCAGTGTGGGAGTTGGGAACAAAGAAGGACTTGTAGTTGGAAAACATGGCCTTAGTGATTGAAATGACAGCAGGGATCACATGATAGAATTTTGCAAGACCAGTGACTTACTCACTGCAAATACCTTTTTCATCAAGATAAATGGTGGCTATACACAGGGATGTTGCTGAGTGTAACACGGAGAAATCAAACTGACTACATCTGTGGTGAGAAACAATGGAGGAGCTCAGTGTTAATGAGTAAGAACAAGTCCTGAGTCTGACTGCAAAACAGGCCATCAGTGGCTCCCATGCACATTCAAGCTGAGGCAGAAGAAAATTAGAACAAGTCTGTGAGAGCCAAACTAAACCTTGAGTACATCCCAGCTGAATTTAGTGACCATCTCAAGAACAGATTTGACACATTGAATGCTAATGACTGAAGACCAGACAAGTCTTCAGTCTGGAATCACATCAAAGACATCACACATGAAGAAAGCAAGAGGTCATTAAAAAGACAAAAAAGAAAGAAAAGACCAAAATAGACATCAGAAGAGACCCTGAAACTAGTACTTGAGTGAGTGGAAGAAATGGTGATGTAACAGAGCTGAGCCAGGATCTCAAGTGGCACCTCAAGAAGACAAAGTAAAGGGTCATGATGATGCGTGCAAAGACTTGGAGTGAGACAACCCAAGGGGAAGAACGCGCTCAGCATTTGTCAAGCTGAAAGAACTGAAGGAAAATTCAAGGCTTGGCTTGCAATAGTGAAAGATTCTGCGGGCGATATACTGAATGACGCAGGAAACATTAAAGAAGAGGGAAGAGTTACCGTTCCAAAAAAAATTGGTTGGTGTTCACCCCTTTCAGGAGTAGCATGTGATCAAGAATCAACGGTCTTGAAGGAAGAAGTCCAACTTGCAGTGAAGGCATTGGTGAAAAACAAGGCTCCGGGGATGAACGGAGTGCTGACTGAGATGTTTCAACAGAAGACTGAGATGTTTCAACAGAAGGCTGAAGCACTGGAAATGCTCACCCACCTATGCTGTGAAAACTGTCATGGACGAAAACTGGCCAGCTAACTGGAAGAGATCCATATTTTTATCCATTCTGAAGCAAGGTGATCTAACAGAATGTCAGAATTAGATAACAATGCAATTAATATGACAGGCAAGTAAAATTTTGCTGAAGGTAATTCAAAAGCAGTTGTGTAGTACATAGACAAGGAACTGCTGGAAATTTAAACTAGATTCAAAGGAGGATGTGAAACAAAGGATGTCACTGCAGATGTCAGAAGGATCTTGGCTAAAATTAGAGACCATCAGAAATGTGTCTAGCTGTGTTTTATTGACTATGCAAAGGCATTTGACTGTGTGGATCATGAGAAATATTAGAGAACATTACAAACAGTGAGAATTCCAGGACACTTAACTGTGCTCATGAAGAACACGTACACAGACCAAGTGGTAGTCAGTCCAATAGGATGGGGGAATACTATGGTTTAAGGTCAGGAAAGCTATGTCTTGGGCTTCTGTCTTTTTACCACATTTACTGTATCTCTATGCTCAGAACATAATCTCAGAAGTGGGGCTACGTGAAGAACACAGCGTCAGGACTCAACAAAATCTCGTTAACAACCTGCTACGTGCCGATGACATAACTGCACTTGCTGAAAGTGAAGAAGAGTTGAACCAGTCACTGATGAAGATCAAAAACTACAGCCTTCAGCATGGATAACTTCTCCACATAAAAGATAGAAAAATCCTCGCAACTGGATAAATGAACACTGTAACCAGAGAAAATATTGAAGTTGTCAAGAATTTCATTTTACCTGGATTCACAACTGACCCCAGTGGAAGCCGCAGAGAAGAACTCCAACAGCGTATTGCCCTGGGCAAATCTGCTGCAGGTGACTCTTCAAAGTGTTACCAAGGAAAGACATCAGTTGGAGAACTGACGGGAGCCTCTGGGTGTTTTAAATCGCTTGTTGTGTGTGAACGCTGGGCAATGAAAACGGAGGAGTGAAGTAGAATAGATGCCCTCGAATTCGGATGCTGGCCAAGAACGCCGGCTGTCCCGGGGTCGGCCAGAGAGCCAACAGATCTGTCTGCAGGAAGTGCGAACACTGCTGGACTGAAGCAAATTCACTTGCTGGGACAAACCGTTTAACTTCCAGTCCTTGTGTGTAAAACAGGGGTTTAAATCTGCCATTTTCTTCTGGTGCTTTAGAATAACTTGGAGGTGTGTGTCAAGTACTTGCTACCAATGGAATTATTGTTGTTAGGTGCTGTTGGGTTGATTCCCGCTTACAGTGACCTCGTGTGGCAGAGCAGAGGTGCCCCGTAGTGTTTCCTGGGCTGTAGTCTTTGTTGGTCCTTCCATGGGAGAAAGAGGCGGCAGGCTGTCTGCTTCTAAGGAGATTGAGGGCTGTGGAGGCCCTGTGGGCAGTTCTGCTCTGTCCTCTAGGGTGGTCGTGAGTCGAAGTGGACCCAGTGGTGGTGAGTTTTTGCTCTCTTTCCACCTTTGCGGGAGCAGGTCACCAGGTTTTTCTCCTGGGGAGTCACTGCGGAGGTTCAGACCCCAGCATTTTGGTTAGCAGCCCAGCATTCACTGTTATGCCACCAGAATCCTTGTTGTCGTCGGGAAGGAAAGTATTTATTTTATGGTTATGCCGACAGTGACTTCTCTGTCATGTGAGTTCTGATGACTGCTTGTGAGACAGATACAGAGATGTAAATATAGTGAATGCACCAGAAATTACAAATATAAATTCACATGTGTGTACTATATCCATGGTTTTCTGCTGCTCGTGTCACAGGGATTTGGTGTGTACGCGTGTGTTACACCAAGAGAAAGAAACCGAACTTCCACACTGGATGACATCTACCTTCTCAGTGTCAGTTCTGAAATGTGTGGTAAATTTTCAAGAATACTGTCCTAGGAACGCTGCCTTTACACACGGTCCTCAGAGACAAGATGACTTTTAGTTACCTGTGAAAACAGTCTATAACCAGAAGACTTGAGTTTCAGAGCTGGTCTTGCCATGTGCTTTTTGTGACATCTCTTAAAATCACGTAAGCTCTTGCCAAGCCAAGCCAAGCCAAGCCAAGCACTTAGGCATCATTTTTCTCCCTTGTAAAATGAGGACACCACACCAGCTTTGCCCACTTTACCATATTCTAATGAGAGTGTAAAAATGTGCATAAATTGTAAATAAGCTACGTGAGCTGTTAGGAAAAAAATAGGTGTGACTTTGGGGGGTGAGATCTTTTCTATTTTTTTATTTTGGAGTCACCGTAAGTAGATATCAGTTATATTTTTGCTTCTCATTTGTGAAGCCAGTTTAGAAATTTCAGAGCATCATTTTCCAGATCTCTTAGAATTAACTAAATAATGGGAGGCATGTGTCTAATTTCAACACCTTCAATGTAAAATCTAAGTACTTCGTTGTTACTGTGATGTGGGTATAAGAAGCTACTTGAGCATTTTCTCCTGAAACGGGTCAAGTAAGCTTTTTAGCTGTTAGTTATACAATACTTTGGAACACCTGACTGGTCATGTAAGATCTTTTAAAGAAGCAGTACACTAGTGGCCTGGGAAAATGGACTAGGTCGTTATTCATTTTCTAGAAACACAGGCATAGCAAGTATTCATTTCATTGACACTGTGGCAAGTCCGAATATTCAGGTATTATTAAAAATAACGTCTTAAGTTAATAGAGCATAACAGTCCCTAGAAACTGTGCTTTCATGAATTATGGAAATATTTTTTATTTAACCATTTATTGAAACTTTTGACCACAAAGAAAATACACTGAACGAATCTGCCTGCCAGGGCTGCCTGTGAACTTTTCATTTATAAAATCATAAACCCAGTCAAACTCACTGCCGTCGAATTGATTCTGACTCATAGTGACCCTAGAGCCGGAGTAGAACTGCCCCGCAGATTTTCCAAGGAGACCCTGGGGGATCTGAACAGCCGCAGCCTTAGCTCTTAACGACTTTAAGGAAGTTTATTTTGTGCTGGATGATGAAGCTGCTTCTGAACAAAATACTGGAGTGGTTTTTAGTGTTTTTATGATGATGTGCTATGTTGTGTCATGTACTTGAAAGCCACTAAAATCAGTTAATATTGAGATATTATTTACTGCTGAAGTTTTTAAAAAACTCTTAGTATTTTACTAACAAGGATATGTCATGTTTTTAAACATTGTCAGCCTAGGGTCGCCATGAGTCGGATCCGACTCGACGGCACTTGGCTTGGCAGCTATAATGTTGTGTTCTACTTTAAATTTTCAAATTTATGTGCTGCGACTTGATGAAAAAATAAAATTTGATGAACTGTTCTAGGTTAAGCTGAATTTTTTTTGAAATGACACTGAACTGTTTTTGGAGTGTTTTAGAAATTATGCTTGGCTTAACTCAGAAATTTGTTCTAAGTGCATCTGTTATTTTATTAGAATCTTTTCCATTCAGGATGAACAAGCTTGTGTTTAATTTTAAAATACATAAGTAGTTATACCCCTAAGGATGTGAATAACTGGACTGAATTCGCCAGGGCGCTTTTAGTGTTGCAAACAGATTAGGTAACCTACCAGGTGTGCTCAGAAATCTTGTTTCCAACATTCTACAAGCAAAACTTGTCTTGCTGATTGTTTAGATAAGTTCTGGTGTTTCTGCTTGTTATTGGACATGTACAGAAAAACTTCAGGCTCTTTGTCAAATTTGGCAAAATCTTTATCAATATTTCTTCTATGCATGAAATTTAACGTGTCAGGACATTTCACACTTTGAGCCATAACTAATCTTAATTAATTTTTGAATTGAAGATATTTATTTCCTGATATAGTTGAATTTTTGAAAGGCTTATAATTCTGAAAAAATATAAAAATGGTTATTATATTATAAATTATATACATTATAATATATTATAATTTTAATGTAATATATAAAACATATTATATAATATATAAGCCAGCTAGCCAAGTGCCGTCGATATATAATAAATATATACAATTTAATGAATATATACTATATGTAATGTATAATATATTTATATGCCAAGCCAGCCAAATGTAATTATAATATAAATCATATATTATATTATATATAAACTATAATATAATATATTATAAAGTTTAAAATATAAATCTTATGTAACTTTGATTAGGGCATTATTAAGAACATTGTAAAAAGGTGTAAAAATTTGTCACCAGGACACTTAGAATTGCAGGCTGTGTCACTGCTGCTGGTGGCTGAGGTTGAGTGCCTTTTCATCTGGAATCACCAGACTTTATCTTGACATGATGCGTGAGATAACCTGAGATGTTAAACAGATAAATTGCAGTATCTGAAACACAGAGCCACCTAAAAACATAATTGTATGCAATAGCGCTGCAGATTTGAGCCTTATAAATATGGAATATCAATAAGTTTTTCTGAATCCCATGAAAACTAAAAATAGATGATGAGTTTATAATTATATAAACTAATAGTATATTCTTGACAGGTGACAATGCCCATCGTGACCAGACATCTTTGACAAGTGCGTTTTCTTTGTACAACTTTACACATCTGAGGATTAAAAGCGTTTTCCACAGGTGGGCTTCCGGCTCTGGGCATTTCCCACTTTGTTGGGTTTGCGTTTCTCGTGTGTTCCAGCACCAGGTGCTTTAGAAGTAGGTCTGTCATTTGTCACGTGTTCCCGCGCCAGGCACGTTCAAAGCAGGCTTCTCACAGGCACATTGCATGTGAGCTCTGGCCTGGTTTTTTTATGTTCCCTTGCCTGGATTCGACTCAATGGCACGTGGCTGGCCTGGCTTGCCTGGAGAACTGGCACAGCGGACAGTGGAAGGGTTCCTAGATGCCGAGTCTTTAGCACAACAGGTAGCAATAACCTCATTACTTCAAACGAGTACACTAACTTCATAAATAGACTCCGCTGAAAGTTGTTTCCCCTTAGATGGATGTTGGCAGTGCCCCACTAGACCCAGCCTTTTAGGTAACAATGGGAAGTGTGACATGAAAGAATGTGGAAGGAAAAGTGACAGTGATCTAACCACTGATAAAATATTCCACTTTTGCAAACTGAAACAAACTTAAGAGTATGTGAACCTTGGGGAGCCCTGAAGGGTAAGTTTCACTGGCTTCCTGGTAAATCTTCTTGTAATTTCTTTGGATAAATATGTGTATAGAAGTGAGACAAATAGATTTTAGGGCATGGGTACATAAATGTATATAAAATACTGCTAGCTGTTTCTAAATCCTGTGGTTTTCATGTTCACCTATTTGTCTCGTAGCTTTACCACATTGTATGCTGTTGGGCTGGTATTGGCTCTGTGTTTCTTCCACATGAAGTATAAAATTTAAACCTGAAAAGTCTAGAATGTCTAGACCAGTGGCTGGCACATAGTAGATGTTTGATAAATATTTACAAAATGAGTAAGTTTAGCAAGGAACCTGTACTCTTGGGTTTTCCAGAGACATAAACAATGTGCATTTCTTTTGCTTAAACTGATTTGAGTTGAATTTCTCTGCAACCAGAGTCCTGATATGTGTAAGTGTAGAAAATAGCCTTGTAGGTTAAATGCCTAAGACACATGACATTATTGTTTTCACTCTATTGTTCATCAAGCATTCCAAAGTTTCCATACATGCGAGCTATTGTGCTAATGAAGACTTCTGAAGGAATTTGAGACTTGCAATATAGGTGTTTTAGTAATTTTCCCTCGCATACCTTATACATGGTAACACAGAACAGTAGGCAATGAAATCTTGTCTCTACAGAATGTAGGTGAGTGTCACCAGTTGGCACATTGTCTGGTAAGTAGCAGATGTGTCTGTAGGACCCAAAACGTCTGTCTGAGGGGCCCGGGGCTGAGCAGCAGGGCGGGTGACCGTACAGGATTGGCTGACTCCATAAAGCATGTGCTTGCCCCCGATGGCGAGTGTGGTTCCCTCTCAGCCTCATCAGTTTGATGAAGTTTCTCTCCAGCTGCAAGCTCTCACATCAACTAGCCGACTTGAGTTAAAAAGACTGACACAATAACTCATTTCATTTCAAGCATTCAGTGGATTTGACTGAGGATTCAAGTTTGTGGTTGTAGCAGAGCGATGCGTACTTTGCAATCACATCATCTCCCTTTGGTTTGTTTCAGCTGCATTTTGGGACTACGCCACTTTTACTCTGAATGTGAACATTCCTCGCTTACTGAGGTACGAAGTCTGGAGACTGCGAACTGGGGTGTTCTAAGGGCTACACACCTCGCTGCTGACTATCACTGCGGTCGCCTTTGAAGTACCCCCTTGGGAAGCTGTGCACCAACACCAGAGTCTAGTCCAGCCTTCGAAGCAGTTTTAGAACTCTTTCTGGAATGGCCATTGCACATGGTGGCACGGTGGCAAGTTTGTGGACTTAATTGTCTAGTTGTCCGGGAGGGAGTTTTTAGCCAATAAACAAATGATTGTATTGGAACATCTGCCCTACTCACCTGATCTGGCCCCCGGTGACTTTTTTCTTTATCTGAACATAAAGGAAATATTAAAAGGAAGACATTCTGTTGACGTTTAGAACATGAAGGGTAATGCAACGACAGCTCTGACAGCCACTCCAGAAAAAGAGTTCTGAAATTGCTTTTTCTAGAAGGAGACTGTGAACATAATGTCAGACCTCGTATGTTCAAGTTAATTTACCAAATACGTATTGAGCACTTACAAAGTGCCAGATGTCATCCCAGGAGCTGGAGATACAAAGATGCTAAAGATACAGCCTTCGTCATCAAGGAACTTGAGTACCTAAATTCTGACACTACAAAGATGCATAAGATGAAGTCTGTAAAAAGGCAAACACACACAGGCACACACACACGCAGCTATGTGTGATTCCAGGGAGAAGGATGCTGTGTGGCATAGGAAGGCATCAAAAGGTCATTGAGGGGCCTTTTGAGATGAGATGATGAGACAATCTTTGAAAAGCATTGAATTCAATGCAGACAAGGGCAAAAGAACAGAGATGGGAAGACAGGAAAAATGTTTAGGGAGTAGTCTTGTTTGGCTGAGACTTCAGGCATGTAAGTATGTATGAGTGTCTGCATGCAGAAATAGAAAACCAGACTCGAACTGAGGAGTGCTTTAAATACTAGTGTCAACGGATTTACCTAACTTGAGCCAAAAAGCAACAGATAAAGTTATTAGTAGCACTGATGGCATAAATTCTTCAATGCCTAGGAGAAAATAGAGTTGAGGATAATAGGGTTGAGGATCTACTTCAAGGAGGTGACCTTGGTAACAGTGGGCGTCATGGGATGAAACGGTGAACAGAAAGATGACCAGTTGCAAATGAACTGTAATACATGTGAAAAATGATGGGAGCCTGAGCAAGGATTGTGGCAGTGGGGATGTAAATGAGGTATTTCCAGATGTCATTGTCAACAGTGGGGATGGTGAGCAGGGATGATGAATTGGTGTGTCTCAGGTCCCAAGCCTGGAGTCCTGAGAAAATGGTGCTTCCATTAACAAAGGCAGGAAGTCAGGAGACACAGTTTTTGTTCTTGGCCAGGAAGATAAAATTTTGGCTATTTGAGAGAAAAATGATGTTAAAAGTATTTATCTAGGAGATGGAAATGTGATTCTGGAGCTCAAGAAAGAGACCAAAGCTATGAGAAAGACTAGAATCCTCACTCTTTTGCATCTTCTGCAAGTAGGACTAGCTTTGGCAATTCTCCACCTAAATCTTCTCTTTTTGCTTTATCTTCTTGAAAAAAAGATGAGCAATCAAAAATACTTGAGCATTCTATGCATAACAGCAAAGTATAAAATAATCCTTAGAGTATACAGAACTAACCAGAACCAGTTGCCATTCAAGTCAGTTCGAATGTGCAGTGACCCCGGGTCCTTCAGAATAAAACTGCTCTGTGAGATTTTCAGTGGGTAAGTTTTCAGCAGTGACTGTCGGGCCTGAGCTTATTGGGTAGTAGCTAAATGCCTTAACTCTTTGCTCCAAGTAATGACTCTCAGGAGAGGTGTAAAAGGGCATTTCCCTCTAGGACTGGGGTATGTACAATTTAAAGAAACATTAAAAAAAGAAAAACCCTCTTCTTTTATTTGAGAATTACTACTTTAAAGTGAGAAAGAAGCTGGACACTGAACATGATGTTGTGGACCATTTTTGCCCCAGAAAAAGTTCATGGTCATTTTCTAATACTGGATGAAGTATGTGAACCCAGGACAGAGAGAAGACAAGACAAGACCCTGAGACATTGGATTAGTCTATTTGCCAACTAGCAGAATGGATAGTTGTTAACACTATCTTGACTCCAATAAAAAATTAAAGTTTTTAACATTTATTGTATGCCTGCTCTGTACCAAGCAGACAGTATCTTCTGTACCAAGCAGACAGCATCTTCTGTACCAGGTAGACAGCATCTTCTATTCAATCCTTTGTCCCTCTTTAACCATTACAGGGGCAGGGGCGTAGCACAGAACAGACCATCAATTGTAAGCACACATGTTAGTCCATGAGAAGCAAAATACAGCTTAGAGTATAACCCACCAGAATTTAGAGACAGTCTCAGGAACAGATTTGATGCTTTGAACACCAATGACCAAAGACCAGATGAGTTATGGGATGACAGCAAGTTCATCTTACATGAAGAAAGCAAGAGGTCATTAAAAAGACAAGAAAGAAAGAAAGAAAAGACCAAAATCATTGTCAAAAGATACTAGTAAACTTGCTCTTGAATGGAGAGTGGGTAAAGCAGATGGAGTGAATGATGAAGTAAAACAGCTGAACAGAAGATTTCAAAAGGCAGCTTGAGAAGATAAAGTATTAAAATACAAGGTGCAAAGATGTAGAATTAGAAAACCAAAAAGGAAGAGCACAACATTTCTCAAGGCAAAAGAACTGAAGAATAGAAGTCATGTTTTTGGTTGCAGTATTGAATTTTATGAACAAAATATTAAATGATACAGGAAGCATCAAAGAAGATGGAAAGAATGTATGGAGTCACTGTACCAAAAAGAGTTGTTTGATGTTTAACTGTTTCAGAAGGTAGCACATGATTAAGAATCAGTGGTGTTGAGGGTAGAAGTTCAAGCTTCATTGAAGGCACTGGTGAAAAACAAGGCTGCAGGAATGGGCAGAATATCAATTGAAATGTTTCAACAAATGGATGCAGATTGGGGGTGCTCACTCATCTGTGCCAAGAAATTTGAAAGACAGTCACCTGGCCAGCTGACTGGAAGAGGTTCATGTCCATATTCATTCCAGAGAAGGGTGACCCAATAGAATGTGGAAACTTTAGGACAATGTAATTAGTATCAGACACAAGTGAAATTTTGCTGAAGATAATTCAAAAGCAGTTACAGCAGTACACTGACAGGAAGCTGACAGAAATTCAAGCTGGATTCAGAAGAGGATGTGGAACCAGGGATGTCATTGCTGACGTCAGCTGGATCTTGGCTGAAAGCAGAGAATGCTGGAAAGAGGTTTACCTGGGTTTTATTGACCGTGTGAAAGCATTCAGCTGTGTGGGCCAAACCGAGTTATGCATAACACCAGAAGATGGGGACTGCAGAATATTTAATTTTGCTCCTTGAGGAACTTGTACATAGATCAAGAGGCAGTCATTCGAACAGAACAAAGGGATACTGAGTGGGTCAAAATCAGGAAAGTTTTGTGTCAGAATGATATCCACTCACAATACTTATTCAAATTGTATGTTGAGCAAACAATGTGTGAATCTGGACTGTATGAAGAAGAAAATACTGAAGTTGTCAAGGCTGTTAGCTCACTTGGGTCCATAATCAACACCCGTGGAAACAGCTATCAGGAAGTCAAACGATGCGCTGAATTGGGCAAATCTGTTGCAAAGGACCCATTTGAGGTGGCAAAGACATCACTGTAAGCACTCAGCTGCACTTGACCCAAACCGTGGTGTTTTTGATTGCTTCACATGCATGCAAAAGCTGGACAATGAATAAAGAAGACTGAAGAAGAACTGACACCTTTGAATTGTGTTATCAAAGAGCACTGAATACAGAGCAGGCTGCCAAGGCCCTGATACCTCAGGTCTTGGCCAAAGTACAGCCAGAGCGCTCCTTAGAAGCCAAGGTGGTAAGACTTCTCTTCCTTTACTTTGGACCTGCTTGGTAAAGTGGAGGATCAGGAAAAAGAAGAAACTTCCCACTGACGTGGGCTGACAGCGCGGCTGCAGCGACCGGCTCAAGCCTAACGGCAGTCCTGAGGGTAGCACGGGACCGCGAAGTGCGTGGTTCTACTTCGCAAGGGGTTGCTACACCTTGGAACCAACTCGGTGGCACCTGACAACAACCACAACCAAGCCATTCTGAGGGAAGGTTTCAAGCACCAGTGTAGATCCCTCCAGAGAGTAAGAGAAGAGGAAATGGGAGGAGGACAGCTACATGGCTCTCCGGCTGGGCCCGAACAACTGCGCGATCTGGAAGTTTCCCTCTTCTTCGTTTTTAAAGGCAGAACAATTTTGTTAAAAATTGCCTTTGCTATAATAGAGAAAGAAAACAAAAACATCGCACATGTGTTTCCACGAAGGAGCTAAACCGAGGCGTTCTCTAGCTGCTCCAGCCCGTCCCCTGCGTGCTGAGCTTTCCAGAGTGTATAGAAATTGTTTGCTTAACTTACAGCTTTCAGAGATGACAGGCTAATCTGAGCAATTAGATTCGTGAGAAAGATCAAGACACTTATTAAGCCTTATCTTAGTCACTCCTAATTACATCATCCATCCATTTATCTCCGTGGAATAATTACTAGTGGAAGTTACAATTCAGTCAGAATGTAGCTAATCTTCCTTTAGTTGATTAACAAACCAACATCATGGACATATATGCACAAAAGTGTAAAAGGTACCTATGATTAATTAAGTTAGATATCAATTAATTAATGAAGCAGATACACTATTGTCGGAAGACACAAAGTATATCTTCCAATTTGTCTCATAAAATTACATAAATGATGAGATAGCAGGAACAGCATTCAATAACAGTTTATTGAGGACCTACTGTGTGGAAACCCTGGTGGCTCATGGCTAAGTACTATGTCTGCCAACTGATGGATCGACAGTGCTCAGCTGCCAGGCACTGCTGGGAAACTCCGTGGGGCAGTTCTACTGTGACCTGCAGGGTCACCGTGAGTTGGAACTGACTCGACGGCAGTGGGTGGTGTTTGGTTTTGGGTACTATGTGCCAGGTTCTGTGGTGCATGCTGTGGACGGAGACAGCCGTGAACCAAACAGTCCCAGTTCGCATGGAGTTGGATTCCCGTGGGCCCAGTGAGACAGACAGACCCGTCACACACGGCACAATTTCTTCACGTCTGTAGCGCGGTGGTTAAGAGCTTGGCGGCGTGTGAGGAAAGGCTCAGAAGTCGGGGTCCACCGGTGGCTCCTCGGCATGTACCCCAACTCTGGGACAGTTCCAGGCTGCTGCACACCACTGATGCCGGGTAGCTCCAGGTCCGCGGATAACCGAGAGAAGCATCTCTGCTCGGATTGGCTTCACTCTGTCACCCTGCGAGGCAGATTTTTGCAGTAAGACACTTAAATTTTTTTTAAATGAATCTTTTTCTATTTTCAAGTGGCTTGAGGAAATTATTTAGATGATCCAAGCTCTGTGACAGTTTCCCCCAAACCAGTGATTTCAGTTCTGTCATGGGCACCTGCCCTAGACACATCAGTTGTCTTTCCTCCTGGAGGGGCCTTCAGGGGATGCTGTCTGCTCTTCTTCAGAAACCGCCACTGTGAGAATACTGAATTCTTTTGCAAATGTAAAGTAAATATTAGCCAAGTGCAATAGTTGCTGTCACTAAAGCAACTTAGTGCTTCAACTTTTGGATGCTCTAGTTCACTGCTCTGTCGCTGCTGGATGGACAGACGAGAATCCAGGGTCCTCCCAGCCTTTGTGCCCACCAAGCCAAGCTGAGGCCAAGCGTGCGGGCTGTCCTGCCGAGCTTCTTCAGGGCTCCCTGCTCCAGGCTAACCAGAAGGTCAGCAGTTCGGATCCACCAGCGGATCCACCTTATGTGGCAGCTCTGTTCTCAGCGCAGGCGGCTAGCTCTGAGTCCAAACCGACCCAAGGGCAATGGATTAAGGATCTCGGTTGACCCACACTTTGTCAGGAAGGGGACCTGTAAAGTAGCCATCAGTGAGTGACTCTTTTCTGTGGTGCAAGAATAGTACTCCAATTTTTAAACAGTGGCAATGGCTCCCCTAATTTATAGTGGCATTCCCTGGTATTTAAAGATGAGTTTCACTATGTTTACGAGGTCCGACACTTAGGTTTGCAAACTCATTCTAGAAAAAATGCTGTATACCTCATTGGTGAATATCACAATGGTCACTTTCAAAGTATGCCCCTTGGGAAGCTATGCACCGACACCAGCACCTAGTTCACCCTTCAAAGCAATTTTGGAATTCTTTCTGGAAAGGCCATTGCACACGGTGGCACGGTGGCATGGTGGCAAGTTCACAAACTTAATGGTGTGGTTGTCGGTGAGGGAGTTTTTAGCGAGTTAACAAATCACTGTATTGGAACACCCTCCCTACTCACCTGATCTGGCCCCCAGTGACTTGAAATAGCAAAAGGAAGACATTTTCATGAAATTCAGGACATCGAGGGTAACACTACCACAGCTCTGACAGCCATTCCAATAAAAGAGTCCAGGGTCCTCCCAGCCTTTGTGCCCACCAAGCCAAGCTGAGGCCAAGCGTGCGGGCTGTCCTGCCGAGCTTCTTCAGGGCTTCCCCAGGGGAGGACTTTGAAGGTGACTATGGTGATACTCAGCTGTGAGGTATGGAGTACTTTTTCTAGGATGAGTTCATCAACGTAATTGGTGCACCTCATGCTCCTTTGGTCATTTCTGTTGCCTCAGTTACCATGAAAGTAGTTTCAACCCCCCATTTTTCTGCCATGTTTCACATTGCATTTCATTTTGCGTAAGTGAATTTTACGTAAGTCACCTGGAGAGCCGCTCTGCCCTCCACAGGTGCAGTAGGTCACTGGGACTAGGTTTACATTTTGACAGAAATGGTGACTAAACTGTCCCCTCCTCAACTGAAGGGAGAGAATCTCTGAGAATGACACCATCCACCTGGATAGTGTTCTTAGCTAAAGTGATACAAAGCAGATTCAGGAAGGAGGCAAATGCTTTTGAGCACAATCTATGTGAGCTTATTATTTCACTAGAAATGGAGCCAATTTTGTATTAATAGCACAATATGCCTGCTTTGGGCAAGATGTGACTTCATTTTTTGAGGCAAAAACACTAGAACTGATGGTAAGATTGGTTTATACTCAGGTATTTCAGAGGGAAACCCACGACCTGTGGTCTTTTCTCGTGGAGAGAAAATAAAGAGGAATAAAGCCACGTGCTCTTATTTGCCTGCTGCTGTGATGCCAAAGCTTCCATCTCTGCTTTGGAACGACATCGCTGGCAAAAAAAAGCCATCATGGAATCCAGACAAAGCCAGAGGTGGTGGCGTTCGGGATAAAAAGACCTGTGCTCATTTGTAGAGGAGTGGGGTGTCTCCCAGGAAGTGGCCGTTCTGCTGTGTGCTATGTTGCTCTCAGACTCAGTTAAGTGTCTATCAAAATGCAGAGTATGTTTGATGCAGGAAGACAAGTGGCCAGAGCAGCAGACTTGGAAAGGGACCATGTGTCCCTTAATTACCTGGTTAGGCAGTGGGCTTCTGTTGCATGGAACTGTAGACAGAGGGTTATGGTTATGACCCAAACAAACCAAAGTCAGTTCTGACTCCTGGTCACCCTGTGTGTGTCAGATAGAACGGTGCTCCGTAGGGTTTCCAGTGGCTGATTTTTTTAGGGGTGGACTGCAGTGCAGCTGTAAAGAGACAGGCTTTTGAACATGTTTCACCAATACCCACTGACCTAGCCCAGGGGCTTGGGATGAGAGGGAGAGGAAGGGCTGAAATAAAGGCAGTTTTGTGTGGACTCCTCTGTGGATGGTGGCCCACTACCCAAGCCCAAGGGGGCGAGGGATGAGGGTATGAAAGGCCTGTCTGAAGGGCCTGGAGGTGGGCATGAACTCTCGAGCCTGAGGCTGCTACCCATTGTGACCTAGCTCGGATGGCTAGGGAATGCGCTGACCAGAACCTGACCACAGGAAGAGAAGGACGTTTGATGCCACAAACTGATGTGAATTGCTGTACCTGGATGGCTTGCTCTGGACTGGACTTCGCTTACAGATGTAGATACTCAAAGTTTCAAAGAGAACAGAAAACTCTTTAAGACTAAGGAATCTGCTTGTCTTCTCAGACTACAGGTGTGACAGGGACGGACGGTTCAAACATCGGCTCTAAAGTGGGGGAAGCTGAAGGCGCGAGGTGGGCAGCTGACATACTTCTGTGAATGTGCTTACGCTAAATGGGAGGAGGCGGATGCCACCACCGCCAAGGAAGAGCAACCAGGAGTGGAGGTTGTGTCCTTTGGACCTGAGGTCCCTGCTCTGAGAAGCTCCTGGAAGCAGAAGACAGAGATACAGCAAACTAGCGAGAGAGATGACATAGAGAGACAGAGAGACAGCAAGCTGCACCCCTGAAGACGGTGAGGGGCTACGAAGACAGGCAAGGCCAGCAGCAGAGACCCGGCGGCGAGAGGGAGAGGCTGTCGGTTTTTGCTGTGTACGACAATGTTAACGTTTATCACTGTTGTCCTTTTCTCCTTTTAATTTCTCTCACTTACAGTGGAGGCTTCTACTTCGTGCCTGTTCTGCAGGGTACTTTAGATGCAGGTAACTTCTAGATTTCACAGATGAAGGGGAAGTTTTGGATTTTGGACTTGGAAATGAATTAAGAATTTGCTGTGATATGATGAGATGAATGCATTTTACATGTGGCAAAACCACAAACTTTGGGGACTAAAGGGTAGAATGCCATGGATTGAATTGTGTCTCCCAGACTAACATGTGTGTCCACTTGGCTGGGCTGTGATTCCCAGGTTGTGTGACTGTCCGTCATTTGCCCTCTGAGGTGATTTTCCCGTGGGTTGTAAGTCTTAGCCCCATGATGCTGAGAAGGCAGGACGAGAGGCAGTGATGACCTTGAGGTGGGGCTCAGTTCGGAAGGTTTGGTTACGCCTTCAGCCAGTCTTCCTTGAGACACAAAAAAGACGAGTGGAGAGACATGGGAACCTCATGCTGTCAGGAGACAACAGTCCTCTGGACCCAGCTCCTTGTGCTGAGATGCTCCTTAGCTGGGGAAGATTGTTGGCAACGACCTTCCCTCAGAGCAGACAGGGAGGAAGCACTCCCGTTGTGCTGACGCCCTGAATTTGGACTTCTAGCCTTCTAGGATGTGAGGGACCACATTTGTCTTTGCTGAAGTCATCCACTTGTGGTGTTTCTGTTATAGCACCATTAAGTAAATACAACAGATTAGGTGTCTATTGTGTTTCTCCTCTGTGATTAATTAGTAAATATTTTAAAATATGAATTAGTAAAAAATTGAGACATGTTTGTGTAAGCATTCTGTTCCTTATCAAGCTCCCATCTATACCTTTCTTTTTAATACACTGGTGATTACTACTTGAATTAATTACTCTTGTGATTGCCAAGTGATATTTTTTTAATTTTATTATTTCTCCCACATTAGTTGGCATTGTGCTGCAAGAAAGAATCTCTGCTGTATCTATTAAACACTCACACTGAAACATGCCCCCTACACTATCTTACACGCACATATACATGCAAAGAGTGTGCACACACACACACACACACACACACACACACACTCACTCACCAGTACAGACTCCTCTGTTTCTGTTTTGGTCAGTATAATCCATTACAACCTTTTGGCCAGTGGGAGCTTTTTTGGCCTGATGTGTGTGTGTGTGTGTGTGTGTGTGTGTTGACACACCTCCAAGATTTTTGGAGCACCTTTGGTCTGATGTGTGCGTGTGTGTGTGTGTGCATGTTGACTTATCTCCATGATTCTCTCAGCACTTTTTTTTTCTTTGGCCCAAGTTGTTTAAGGCTCATGTTATACTTTTCCTGACCTGGTCCTAGAACCACCCATTTCCCTGAAGAGCCTGATTTATGTTAGTGGAAAACTACATTTGGAAACCAAGATCTGGGTGCTAATATGTCCATCGCTACCAAAGTGTTACCGGCTGTAGGCCGCCTCAGCAGACTGAGCTAGAAAACATAAATTGCACACACACACATGCACATGCATGCATATCTGTTTTTCTATCTACTATGTATATTAAAAAGTATGAGTTTGTATCTCTATCTCTAATGCCAGTTCAAATCCAGAGGTCTGATCTTAGTCTTCCCTATTTGAATCTCCCTTCCCTAGCCTAGCAAGCCTGGTTTCTCAGTGGTTAAGAGCCAGCTGCTAACCAAAAGGTGGCAGTTTGAATTCACCAGCTGCTCCTTGGACACCCTAGAGGGCAGTTCTACTCTGTGTTGTAGGGTTGCTGTGAGTCGGCATCAACTAGACAGCAATGGGCTCAGTAGTTTTTGGACCCCACCACGCGGTCACTGTGAGTCGGAATCAACTTGATAGAACTGGATTTTCTGGGTTTTACACGGTGTTGCTGAGTCCAAATCTACCTGATGGCAATGACTTGGTTCCCTCACATTAAGAAACCTGGCTCCTGTCTGCATCAGTACATTTAGTTGATTAATATGCTTGCATGTAACTAATTTCAAGACCTGGTGGGCTGCCTTCTCGGCTCTGACCCTGGTTCCCATAGTGGCCATGCTGGCCAAGTTCCACTGACCCCTCCTCTTCCTCCTCGAGGCCCCTGGCCCTGCCACTGAGGGTGATGGCACTGGCTGTATTCCCTGCGCAGCTTCCCGGCCCTGCTCTGACTGCCCCTGGACAAGCTCAGTTCCGTCGCTTTGGGATATTCTCATCCATAAGTCACATAAACTCTGAATGACCCAGTGCCGTCAGCTTTGCCACTCAGGTCAGCACTAATATGTGTCAACGAAAGACCTGTGGAACCAGGTCATCTGGGTTTAATCCTTGGCTCTTCCATTCCTCGTGTGACAGGTCTTGCATGAGTCACTCAGCTCTTTGGGAAAACAAGAAGTAATTATGGTACTTACGTCATAAGTCTTTTGTTAGAAGTGAGTGTGGTATTATGTTTAAAGCATTCAGAAGAGTGGCTGCCACATCATAAATGTTATATGGATAATGGCTTTTTATTTAAACATTGCGTGATTTTGTTCCTTGTATATTAACTTTGGCTTCCAATATAGAATAAAAGGCAGAGACCAGACCATGTCTTGTCCTTTGTATCTCCCTCAAAGCTACAGTAGCCCTGCCCCGCTGGTACATTCTCAAAGCCAGCTTGGTACTTGATGAGACCCTAATGCAGTGCTACTCGAAGTAAGGGACACAAAGAGACTGGGAGCATCAGTGTTGCCTGACGGCTCAATGCCACCCACTGCCGTCGAGTCGGACCCGACTTACAGAGACCCTAGAGGTCAGAGTACAACTACCCCATAGAGTTTCCAAGGAATGTCTGGAGGATTTGAACCACTGAACTTTTGGTTAGCAAATGTAGCACTTAACCCACTGTGCCACCAGTGAGAGCTGGCTAGGAATGTGAATTTTTCACCCTTCCCTCAAGACTGGAGTCTCTGGGACTGAGGACCAGGAATCTGTGCTTTAATGACTGACCGGGTAATCTATGCACACCGAGGTTACAGTCTCTGAGTTGAGTGCTGTGAATGTTCCCTGCGGGATATGGCCTCCCTGATGGACCTTCGTGGTCATTAGGGATCTCTCCCATGTGCTGACGCTTACTCTACTCTGTCCTGCTGTTATCCCTCCCATTTAGCATATTTGTATTATAACTTACAGCAGTTTTTCCCTGAGTATGTTCAACAGAACTATTTAACAATTTAATAAATTTGGAAAACTTATTAGAGCAATAAATAAGGCCTTTAATATGCTATTATGTTGCAAATTTTCAAGAAGAGGAATATGGTTTTCAATGTTTCTCGCACTAGTTTTTCCATGTAATCTTAGTTTGGGGAGAAGAATCTGAGCTCCTGGAGCATAGTTTTGGACACGTAGTCTCACAAGAATAACTCTCTGATAGAAAATTTAGAGTATGCTATGACAAGAATGAGTTATTTTTGAAAAGGTCCTTAAATTTCTCTTTCAAGATGCTGGGTTCTCAGGAGAGGCCATTATAGCAGGGGGAAATGCAGGGTCCATTCGACAATGCCTATAAAATTGAAAATGGAAACATTCACCCAAGTATTGCTGCCCTTTCTTCTATTTTACCGAAATAAACTTTGTCAAATATAATGGCTTTGATCAACATAGATTGCATTTTATGTTCTCCCCAAAGTCTTTTAAATAACACCACCAACTGCAATGTACATATAGAATAAAGACAGACAGACGTGAATTTGATTTCTTTTTAATGAAACTTAGTCTACGAAAGAAGGACGTGGGACTCAGACCCGCCACCTCACCACCATGTGACAGTTCGAGGACTTAGCTGCTAGTGTGATGCTCTTTGGGTAAACATCAGGGAGCCTTTCCGTGGGGTTATGTTCTGCCCTTTCCCATTGCAAGACCAAAGTGGAGTTATTTTAAACACTTTCAGCTAAATTGTAATGCGGAGATTTTTGAGCTGTTCTTTTCTGGAGCAAGCAGCACTTATCTCGTGGTGGTGAAAACACTTGGCAGAGTTCTTTGCTATGCTGCGGAGTCACGTGCAGTGATGACAGTTGCCTTTCAGAATGCTACCTACCCTTTGGTGGTTTCCACTGAGCTGCTCAGGCTGAGATCTTCTCACACTATGCATCTGAGAACAGAGAATATGGCCCTAGCTTTCCTTTTAAAAAGAATACTAAGTGAACACAGGCATTTTGTGTGAATTTTGTAAGTAAACAATAGATAATATTATGTATTATTCACTGATTCTGAGTAATCATTAAAAAAAACAACAATAAAACCTCAATATTTTATGGCTTTATACAATCTTTGGTGGTGCCTGCATGGACTTGACATAGCAGACTTGGAAGCTATTTGATTTTTCCTTAGTTTTTGTCCTAATCAAAATATATTTTCAATTATTAAACTCTATTATAAGGAAGGCAGTAGTTTACAGTAGACAAAATCAAATTAGATTGAGAAATAAAGAAAATTGCTATAAGGCTCTTCCCCTAGAATTATGGGCCAATATCAAGCCATGCACAAAACGAGTGCAGCTAAGCCTTCTTTAAAAGAAGGTTTCCTGGGACAGCCCTACTCTCACCTGCTGCTGTTTTATGCCACCTCTGTCACATACCTTCCATGTTGTCATTGTTCTTAGTCCCACCTTCAGTTTCATCATCTTAACCCCTCTGGTTCAGCAACCTACAGTTTCTTTTCCTAGTATCTACTACCCCCCAGCTCAGTATTGCTTAGAATCCTTGCTTTCTATGGGTGCTTCTCCAACTGTGTTCATTTAATTAGTGAACGTTTGTTGAGCACCTACTATATGCTGGATACTTTTCAGTACCAGTGAGTGAAACAAATAAAGGTATCTGCCCTTTTGGAGTTTACCTTCTACCGGGAAGACAGGTTATAAACAGTGAACATAAGCGCAAGTGAATTACTTGTATGTTAGAAGGAAACAAGTGCTGCAGGGAGAACAATGGAGAGCTGGTGAAAGGGGTAGGAGGAGACTGTGCAGGAGACAGCGGTGGCAGTGTGACGAGACTGGTCCAGTGCACCTTTTCAAGAATCTGACTGTAATTAAAGAGGTGAAGGAGGTAGGGGGCTTTCCCTGCAATGTGTCTGTCACGTTGGGGGACTTACGTGTTGCTCTAATGCTAGAAGCTCTGCCTCCAGTTTTCCGACACCAGCAGGGTCACCCATGATGTTTCAGCTGAGCCTCCAGACTAAGATGGACTAGGGAGAAGGACCCAACAGTCACTTCTGAAGAGAACTAGCCAGTGAAGACCTTTTTAAGGTCAGTGGAATGCTGTTAGACAGAGTGTCGGAAGATGAGCCCTCTAGGTCGGAAGGCACTCAAAAGACAACTGGGAAAGAGCTGTCCCCTCAAATTAGTGTCAACCTTACTGCTCTGGGTGGAGTCAAGCTTTCAAAACCTTCCTTTGCTGATGTGGCACCACTCAAAATGAGAAGAAATACCTGCACATCTCCACTAATAACCGGAAACTGAAATGCGCAAAGTTTGAATCTAGGAAAATTGGAAATTGTCAAAAATTAAATGGAATGTGTAAACATTGATTTCTAAGCATTAGTGAGTTGAAATGAACTGATATTGGCCATTTTGAATTAGACAAGCATATGGTTTACTGTGCAGGAAGCGACAGTTGGAAGAGGAATGACATTGCATTTGCTATTGGAAAGACCCTTTCAAGATCTGTCCTGAAAGCACAGTGCTGTCAGTGATAGGATGTTACCCACATGCCTACAAGGAAGACTGGTTAACATGACAATTATTCAAATTTATGCGCCAGCTACTAAAGCCAAAGATGAAGAAATGGGAGATTTTTACAAACTTCTGCAGTCTGAAATTGATCAAACATGCAATCAGGATGTACTGATAATTACTAGCAATTGGAACGCAAAAGCTGGAAACAGAGAGGGATTGTTTTACTTATCTGATACTGCTATAACAGAAATAGCATAAGTGGATGGGTTTAACAAAGAAAAGTTTTATCCTTACACAGCCCAATAGGCTACAAGTCTGCATTCCAGGTGTCTACTCCAGGAGGTGGCTTTCCCTCTGTCAGCTCTGGAGGAGAGTCTTTGTGTTGCATCAGTCTTTAGTCAGGGAGTATCTTGGGTCAGGAACCTCAGGTCTGAAGTACATGGTCTACTGCTGGAGCTGTTTTATTGATGGTGTTAAGTTCCCGACTTTCTGCTTGCTTCCCTTCCCTTTTATCTCTTTTGAGACTGAGACAGTTCAGCTTCTCATTCTCTTTGTTTCTTCAGCTTTTGCTTCATATGGCCTCATAGCCTGGACCTTAGTCGTACATCTGCTCTGCAGGGGCAAGTGTTCTAAAGCTCTGTAGCTCCACCAATTCAAGTGCCTCCAGGCACCCCACTCCACTGGGATATCTCTGTGCACAGGCACTGAGCTGTCTTGCTCCATGAGTCAGCAACCTTAGCTGCACCGACTTGAGTGCTGAGAGGTTCCTGCACCAAGATATTCCCTGACCAAAGACAGACGAAACACAAGAACTTTCCTCCAGAGCTGACAGAAGGAAAGCCCTTTCCCTGGAGTGGACACCCTGAATGTGGACTTGTAACCTACTGGACTGTGTTAGAATAAACCTTTTTTTTGTTAAAGCCATCCACTTGTGGTATTACTATTAGAGCAGTACCAGATGACTAAAACAGGATTGAGAGCTGGAAAATATGACCTTGGTGATAGAAACAATGCTGGGGATTGTATGACAGAATTTTACAGGACCAAGGACTTCTTCATTGCAAATATCTTTTTTCACCAACATAGGCAGTGACTACACATGGACTTTGCCAGATAGAATACACAAAAATCAAATCAACTACATTTGTGGAAAGACAGGATGAAAAGCTCAATATGGCTAATCAGAACAAGGCCAGGTGCTGACTGCGGATCGGCCAAAAGCCAAGTGCCATCGAGTCGGATCCGACTCATGGTGACCCTAGGGGCCAGGGTAGAACTGACCCCCAGAGTATTCAAGGAATGCCTGGTGGATATGAACTGCCGACCTTGTGACTGCAGATCAGACCACCTATTATTGATATGCAAGTTCAAACTGAAACTGAAGAAAATTAGGACAAACCCACGATAGCCAAAGTATTATCTTGTGTATATCCTGCCTGAATTTAGAGGCCATTTCACCAATAGATTTAACGGGTTGAACACTAATGACTGAAGACATCAAGGACATTGTACATGAAGAAAGCAAGGGGTCATTGAAAAAGACAGAAAAGGCCAAAATAAGTGTCAGAAGAGGCTCTGAAACTTGCTGTTGAATGCAGAGCAGCTAAAGCAAAATGAAGAACTGACCAAGTGAAAGACCTGGTGAGTCTGAAGGGCAGCTTGAGAAGACAAAGTGAAGTATTGTAATGACAGGTGCAAAGAGCTAGAGATAAAAAGCCAGAAGGGAAGAATATACTTGACGTTTCTCAAGCTGAAAGAACTGAAGAAAAAATCCAAGCTTTGAGTTGTAGTAGTGAAGGGTTCTATGTGGGAGATATTAAACGGCACAGGAAGCATCAAAAGAAGATGGAAGTGATACATGGTCACAGTACAAAACAGAATCAGCTGACGTCCAGCCATTTCAAGAGACAGCATGTGATCGTGAGCCAGTGGTACTGAAGGAAGTGGTTGAAACTGCACTGAAGGCACTGGTGAAAAACAAGGCTCCAGGAACTGATGGAATGTGAACTGAGATGTTTCAACAAACGGATGCAGTGTTTGTCCTATAGGGTTTCCAGGAGTTAGAATTGATTTGACGGCGGTGGGTTTGGTGAAAGTGCTCACTGGTCCATGCCGAGAGATTTGGAAGACAGCTACTGGCCATCTGTGGAAGAGATCAATACTTATGCTTTTATTTATTATTATTTCCCCCAAAAGGTGATCCTAACCAAATGTGGAAATTATTGAACAACGCTATTAACATCACATGCAAGTAAATTTTATTGAAGATCATTCAAAATGGCCATAGCCTATTGACCAGGAGCTGCCCAAAACTCAGGCCAGATTCAGAGGAGGCTGCCAAACCAGGAGTATCATTGCTGTTGTCAGATGAATTCTGGCTGAAAGTAGAGAATACCACAAAGGATGTTTACCAGTGTTTTACTGACTATGCAAAGACATTCAACCGTGTGGACCGTGACAAATTATGGACAACATTGTGAAGAACGGGAATTCCAGAACATTTAATTCTGCTCATAGAAGGCTGTATGTAGACCAAGAGGCAATTATTCAGGCAGAATAAGAGGATACCGAGTGGTTTAAAGTCAGGAAATGTGTGTGTAAGAGCTGTATCCTTTCACCATACCTGTTCAGTCTTTATACTGAGCAATCTGAGAAGTTGGACGATGTGAAGAACAGAGCATTAGGAGTGGAGGAAGACTCATTAACAACTTATGCTGAGCTTAGATTATTCCCCACCAACCTGGAGCAGAGCAGAAGGAAGGACATCACAAATATGAGGAAAATATAAGTCCAAGAGAAAGAAAAGGCTGCACAAACCAGAGACTACCTCAGCATGAGACCAGAACTAGTTGTGCCTGGTCACCACTGATGACTGTCCTGACAGGCCAGTGGCTGTCTTCCAAATTTCTTGGCATAGACGAGTGAGCACTTCTACCAAGCCCACCGCCATCAAGAGATTCACTGACAAGGCGAGAGGGAAATGGGGTGCACACCTCAAACCCTAGTCAGACCAGACTTCACAGTCCAATGGACCAGAGCGTTGTCAGAAGACATGGCACCCAGACTTACTGTGTGACAAACCTGAAATCATTCATGAAGTCAACTCTTCAGACAAAGATTGGACAGGACCACAAGACATAAAATGATACTGGCAAAGAGTGTGCTTCTTAGCTTCAGTAGACACACGAGGCCTACTGGGCAGCTCCTGTCCAGAAGCGAGATGAGAGGGCAGAGAGAGACAGGAGCTGGTTGAACAGGCTAGAGAAATACAGGGTGGAAGGCGGGGAGTGGGCTGTCATGGTGCGGGGAGAGCAGCTGGGGTTACAGAACACTGAGAGCGTGAGCTTCTGTTGGACAAATTGACTTGGATTATAAACTTGCTCTTAAAGCACAATAAAATATTATAAAAAGTAAAATAACTCCGAGTTATGCAGATGATATAACTTGCTTTGCTGAAAGTGAAATGCAGCCTTTGGTATGCATTGCACTTCAACACAAACGAAACAAAACTCATGACAACTGGACCAGTAAGCAACATTGTGGTAAATGGAGAAAAGATTGAAGATGTTGAGGACTTTGTTTAACTGGGATTCAAAATCAACATCCATGAAGTCAATAAATCAGAAGAGGTATTAGGAAAATTGGCTGCAAGAGACCTGTTTAAAGTGTTGAAAAGCAAAGACGTTACCTTGAGGACTAAGGTGCAGTCTGACCCAAGCTACAATGTTTTCAATCACCTCATACATGTGAAAGCTGGACAAAGAATAAGGAAAAGTCAAGAACTGAAACCTTTGAATTGTGGTGTTGTCGAAACAAAAACAAGCAAATACACCATGGACTGCCAAAAGAATGAACAAATCTGTCTTGGAAAAAGTAGAACCAGAGTGCTCCTTAGAAGCAAGGACGGGGAGACCACATCGTGCATACTGTGGACGTGCTGCCAGGAGAGGTCAGTCCCAGGAGGACAGCGTGCTCTGTAAAGTAAGGAGTCAGTGGAAAAGAGGAAGACCCTCAGCAGGATGGACTGACACAGTGGCTGCAGCACTGGGCTCCAGTACGGCAATGACTGGAGCGTGACATAGGACCGGGCAGTATCTCGTTCTGTGGCACACAGGACCACTGTGAGTTACACCTGACTCGACGGCACGTACCAACGTCACAGGGCTTTGCTAAGAGTTCTACAGAGGAAGCGCCTTCTAGGCCAGGGAAGCGGCTGAGGCGGCTGCACCCAAGAGTGGAAGAGGACAGTCAGGTGTAGATCTGAGACAACGGGTTCAGAACATTCAGGGCTTTAAACTCTCATAAGGACTTTGGCTTTTATTATGAGTAAAATTACAGGGTTTTGAGCAAAAGAATCACCATAAAAATGACTTGGGGGCAGTGTCTGACTTTCTCTAACTCCACAAGGGGAAAGAGAACCAAGATCAGCAGCCCACGTCTGATTCTTAAGAGGCAGAGGTCAGACATGTCTCCTCTCTCTGCTGTCTTTTGACACTTCTGACAACTTGTCCATCTCATAATACTCTCTAATGGGTTTGATAATTAATTGCAATGAGCATATAGAACTCATAGACCATACACACAATTATGAGGCCTACTGGGAAAGTAACCATTACAGTTCAGGCTCAGGAACACTCGGGATTCGGTTGTCCCATCACGTAGCGTCTCCACAGCTGTGTTTGCAGGTACGCTTCCCAGTGGCCCTCACTTTCTGCCCAGAGGCACTCAGCTGTCTCTGGGCCAGGAAGCCCACTGTGCCATCACTGTGGAGTATGTTCTGTTGGCTTCTCCTCTGGTGGGGGTGGGCTTTTACTCCCTGCTTTGGATAGGTTTCTTTTGAGGCAGAACTGACAAGTCCCCTTCCTAGGCACGCTTCCCCTATCACACAATCACCTGGGTGGGGCTAACAAGCCCATGACTAGAAAGGCCGCAGAGGAAGATCAGATAGGACTATGAAGCGGAAAACAACACACATGAGGAGTGTGCACCTTAGTGCAGTCAGATATACATAGACTGAACGGGTGGGCTTCTGTGTGGAGGCAGAATGGGAAGGAAGGAAGAGACAGGAACTGGTTGGGCAAACACAGAGTAGAAAAGGGGAGTGTGCTATTGCATTGTGGGGATTGCAACAGATGTCACAAAGCAATATGTGCATAAATTTTAGTATCAGAAATTAACTTAAATTGTGAAGTTTCACCTAAAGCACAATACAAAAAAGTAACTCATCCACCGCAGTCATGAAATGATCAGTTTAATTGTTGAAAATAGATTGTAGGTGTGCAATTTTAGGAACATGGAGAATTGCTGGGAGGGTACAAAATAATTTTGGTGGGAGATGTTGGTGGCCTTGACAGAAGCAATGAAGGTAGGGAGAAGTTGTAAGATTATGTGTATTTTTGAAAAACAGAGCCAAGAAGATATTCTGCAGATTTGATGTAGGATGTAGACGAATTAGAGGAGTCTGGATGATTCCAAAGGGAATTAAAAAGCAGAGCTGAACTTAAGCAAGAAAGACAGGTAGAACAGACTTTGGGAGAGTATAAGAAGTTTAGTTTTGCATTGATATATCTGTTATGCAAACATAGATCTCGAGTAAACAATTGGTATAGGAGTCTGGAGCTCAAGAGCGATGTCTAGGCTTAAGTTACAGCTTTGTAAATTTTCAGTGGCTAGATGATATTTAATGCATGAGAGTGGATGAACTCACCAACACGAGGGAGTGCAGTGAGAGAAAAGGACCTAGACTGGGGCTAGGGGTGTGCCAGCATTAAGGGGTTGAGGAGAAGAGGAGGAACCAACAACATAGACTGGAAAGGAGTGACCCTGGAGTTTAAGAAGAAAATCAACGGCATTCAGGAGCTTAGAGGTCAAGTGAAGAAAGTGTGTCAAGGAGGAAGAAGTGATCCCAAGTGTCAAATAGTCTAAGCAATGTGAACTGTTACTGGGTTTAGGTGTGTAAATGTCACTGGAGACCTTGACAAGAACCAACTGTGGCATCATGAAGTGAGCTTAACTAACAACAGAGGGAAAGCAAACAGAGACACATTTTAACATCTTTGGATTGTGACGCGTCTTATAGTCAACGGTGTCTTACAATTGCTAGAGGACAGACCATAGTCACGATGCGGCTGTCAGCTGTACGTACAAGGCTGTGGTTGCAGCTGCCATTTTGTTGCCACATGTGTGTTATGTTGTGTGTTGGCCTTAATCGCCATTTAGAATGCTTTCTTTGTTGGAATCTGAAAATTTTCTCTTGACACATCCTAATAAAATCAAGAATGTAGATCACCAAAGGTTGTGGCAGTAGCTCAGAAGAAAATCTTAGAAATAAGTCATGATTCCCACATGAAGAGAGTTTGATGGGACCAAGGTCTATGTGGTGTGATAGGGTTCTACGCGTTAACAAAGAATTGGGTCAATTTAATTGGCAGCAATATTTTTTTCTTTTTTAGTGATCATAAAATAATTGACCACTACAATTGACAGTCTTAGGTAATATGAAATATGGTAAATAAAATAAGTTGTTTTGTTTTTAAGATGGTACATTTTGTAGTATGTTTATTTCTTTCTTTAGCACATAGACACTTAAAAATCATTGCTCAGTTTCCGTTTGTGAATTTCTGTTTACCTGGCTCCCCATAAATTATGTTCTCAATGGAGAATCACTATCCACGTAACATCCTTGAAGACTAGCTGATTTAGCTGAAGGATTTACGAAAATCATACATGTAAATTATTCCACTTATGGTGCCAGTAATTTATTCTAAACAAATTAGATCCACGGCCATCTGTTTTAGCTGTTGGTATAGGCCTGTGATTTTCTATTTCCACAAATTTATGTTCAAGTTGCAAATGCAGAACGATGCAAACGCGACAATGTATGCTTTTTGAAGTGCAGCAGTGCATCTGCAGAGCAGCAGCTCCGCCTGAGTTACTGTCAGCCCCTCGTCCCAGAGCTGGAACGACTCTAACCCAAAGCGAAATTCTGAGAGTTTTCATCTTGCAAAATAGCCAAAGATCAAAGAAAGATCAAACCACTTCTTTGGGCCTGGCCCCATTCTTCCTTCCAATCCCAGGCCTGCCTTCGTCTTCTTTCTTTTTTTCTTAACCCGTGTCTTTTCCAACTTCATATCTTCAAGCCTTTAATGTCACATCAGTGAAGGGCACTTGAGGTACCACACTGATGTCTTTGTCTTGAATCTCATTACAAGTTCTCTTTCACACAGCCCTAGGATGGGTTTAAAAGCAAATATCAATCCAGGTGTGACTGGGTCCCATGGAGAATTCCTGCTCTTCCTCCAGGACCACTGTGAAGGAAGTATACCAACCTTGCAGAAGTTGGAAGGAACAAGGCTCCAATTCAGAGGAGCAAGCATGCAGGCAAGGCAGGTTGCCACCACCCCACAGCTTCAGAGAGCAAACGGTGAGCCATCACAGCGACCAGAGAGCATTAGCATGGTAGCTCCTATTCTCCCGGGCTGTGCCCCATGGAGTGGCAACCAATGGACTGTATCGCAGCTGAGAAATCCAGAGTTAAGGGTTAAGGGTCAAGCAGTAAATAAGCCAGCTCCACTGTCCCCTTAGGAAGTGAGTTTTTACGTACTAGTCGTGCTGTGGTTGCCTTGACAGACTTAGTGCCTGGGAAACTAGCTACGGAAAGAACTCAAGGTCTGAGGACAGTTAGACCGTGTGGACTAGCAGGGCTGCTGGGGACCCACGTCAGACTGCTTTTCCGAATAATATGCCCCTTGACCCTACAAATTCTTGGTGACACTCGAGTTTCCACGTGAGTGTGCCACCTCCTTAGTGATTCAGGTTTGACCTTCCTCCACAGCCAGTGAGCCTGTTTGTCGTGGCAATGGCTACTGTTTCTCCCTTTGCCCAGCCATCCTTCGTCTGCCCTCAGAGTTTCTGTCCATATGGGTTGGGGCCCTGGGAGCTGTGGCATCATGACAAAACTTGCAAAGACTCGTGGTGTCCTGTCTCACTGCCCGAGTGGGCCACCATTGGTTATTCTAGAGTTCGTGGCTGCTTACAGTCCTCACGTGTATGATCTGCTCTCACTGCAGCTGAAGCCTCCCGCTGGTTGTTGACCTACTGCGCTAGGCTTCCTTGGTGCTGCTGTCAGTATATAAAAAGGGGTGGATAGAGTCACAGACATGGAGAGCCAGCCTCTTTGTCCCTGTAACCCTCCTGCCATTCCAAAAGGGACGTTCCCTTACAGGGAAAAGTTGTGTTTAATACCCACTCTATGTGACCCGGAAACCCTGGTGGCATGGTGGTTAAGTGCTATGTCTACTAACAAAAAGGTCAGCAGTTTGACTCTGCCAGGCGCTCCTTGGAAACTCTGTAGAACAAACCTACTCTCGTCTATAGGGTCCCTATGAGTCAGAACAGACTCGCCAGCGGTGTGTTTGTTGTTTGGTTCTGTGTGACTAAAGTGTGTTGTTGAGTCATCTCTGAGTCATGGGACCCCACATGTCTCAGAGTAGGACAGTGTTGTGACTGTGAACTTTCAGAAGTAGATTGCTTGGCCTTTCTTCCAGATGCCTGTGGGTGGATCTGAACTACTACCATGTGGTTGGTAGCTGAGGTGTGACTGCTTGTACCACCCAGCAGTGACGGCTGCTGCTGCTGAGGCATGCCCAGAAATGCTTATCAGCTCTGACTCTGCAGTATTGTCCCATCTTGATATCACCAGGAGGGTGTCCATCAATTGCTATGTCCATCACCCTGCTGTTGGGTCCTTGTTTGTCACGGACAGTGTGCCAGTGTCTGATTAGAAGTGGTCTGGATAACCAAATACATGGAGTAACTTGGTCTCAAGTGCTACAACATGTGGTCAGAATCTGCCACTGTCACTTGAATAGCAACACCAAAGCCAGAATAAGTATCAGTAGCTACTGCATACCAGTGGTGGCAGTGAATTGAAGACAAGGGCCCAAAGTGGTCTAGTTGACACAGATGGGCAGCCTCCTCCCACACGTCACTGATGGCATGTCCTTGGTTACTTTCAGAAGGTCAGATAAATTTCTGACAGGAAGAACAATATAGGTAGGTCATTTAAGCCTCTTTGGTAGGGAGATGGAGGGCTAGACGTCTCTTGGCCCAGCCGTCTTCCACTCTACCCAGAGTTTTGTCCATGAAGGTCAAGAGCCGTGGGACGAGAGACACGATGACAAGTCTTGCAAGTGGCTGTGAAGTCTCACACATAGTAAGTTTTGAGCCCCTTGACTTATGACACTGGATATGAGATGCCTCAGTCTGATGATGAGTCCAGGGATCAAGGCTAGCCACCTGGGCTTTGCAGTTATGATTGGCTTCGTTGTTCCATGAAGTATCATCTGAGTATTAATCTTTCCAGGGTCATAGATCATAGAAATGTTTCATTAGATAATTGTGGGTGCTTTACAGAGCTGAGGCCCCACAGAGGAGACAGTTTAATAATCTGCAGTCACTAGAACACTCAGCAAGATAGCGAGGGCAAGAATTTGTGAAAACATAAAATGTCTCTTTTCTAAGAATGTGGTCCAGGGCAGGCAAAACGGTTTTTCATTTTGATGATTACATCCTCCGTCCAGTCTTCACTGGGTTAGGATGGCTGATTCCCCCCAGTGGACACCCTCAGCTCTTAGTTTGGCCAAACCATCAATAATTTTTTGGTTCAAGGATCTTGCAGAGGTTCCTGGAAATGGCGTCCCAGGGCCAAGAGCGGACCCAGTGAGTGATCACAGGGAAATGGTGCGAACACTTTGTGTAAGGAAAATACACTTACATCTACGGTTTCCATTTAATAAGAGAAGACTTTTCGCCTTTTTGGTTTGACTGTTAGCATCTGGGTAGAGCTAACTCAAGACAGGAAAACTTGGGTACAGTGTGACTTGGTGGGACTGTGTAAGATGTTAAGTTTCCAGAAGTACTCAACAGCCAGCCAACAGCTATTTTTCAGAGGGAGTTAGAGGGTAGCTATGATGAGGTCTGGGATCCCTGACTCCTCAGGTATCCTTCAGGTGGTGGTTGTAGCCCTTTGCCGGGGACTCCAACAGCGTAGTTACCCTGGCCGACTCCTGTAGTTCAGAGTGGTCCCCTGGAACTTGCAGGCTGCGGGAGTAGGGATGCTGAGTGTCTTAGAGGCACTTCCTCAAGTGCTGTCTGCTAGAAAGCACTGTCAGACCTTCTAGTCAACCTGTGCAAGCTGTTCTTGTAAGTTATTGTTAAGTCGATTTTGATTCGTGGCAACCCCACGTGTGCAGAATAGAATTGCTGTGTAGTATTTTCAAGACTGTGGCTTTTCAGAATCAGATTACCAGACACGTCTTCCAAGGATTTGAATTTGAGGTGGATTTGAACTGCCAACCTTTCAGTTAGGTGTCAAACACTTAACTGTTTACATCACCTGGAGTCTCCAACTTGTACAAAGGCTCAACAAAACGCTCAGACAAGGTTCCATTATACCCAGTACTCACATTGCATAATTAAGTGCTGAGTATCCTTTGTAGCAGTAGGTTCCACAGACCAAAGACATTCTCTGTCTTTGTCTCAGGAATCAGCTTTGTGCCTTATCCCTCACTGCTCTTGAGTATTTGACTTGGGTGTTTTTGTTCTTAATAAGATCGAGTCTCCTGTAACTCTCACATGAGTTAGCACATGGTCCCAAACTGTTATGATTTTTTTCTTTATTAAGACCAGTTAACATGACGTATTTAGTGTAGTGTAACCAAATAACCCCAGCTGGGAGAGGGATTTCAAGTCTCTGCCTACCACTGGTGGCAACAGCACGAGAACACAGATCCTTCACGGCAGTGCGCTAAATATGTATCTGAGTTCCGTGTGCAGAAAAAGTGATCTTCTGATGCCACAAGGATTGAGCAAAAGGTATTAACAGTGTTCTAGATGGCACACCAGGTGCTGTCAGTTTGTGCAAGTGACTGAGTTACGGTCGCAATATCTGAAACAGCTACAGGAGTAGCGACTCCATTCAGCTGATGATAACTCTAATCTGCCATCTGTTGCAAGCTTTGTCTTGGGTGACACTGTACTGAGGGGTTCTTCATGTATCAGTACCCCTGCTGTCTTTACGACGTGGTTTTCAGTTCTCCTGATGTTCTGCATTGTTTTGCTATATGATACGGGAGGACGTTGGAAACCTAGGTGGTGGTGCGTTGTTTGTCGTGTGATACTGGAGAACACTGGAAGCCTAGGTGGCAGTCTGTTAGATACTTGTTCTTCTGCTGTCTCTTGACAAGCAGCATTTCCCAGGCAGAAAACTCACCCTTGGACAGTATTAGCATCACGGTGGAAACATGTAAAGCAGTCACGTCAGTTACACAACGCAGAGTGGGAGAGACAACAGGCGTGCACGATTAGGGGCGAACAGCCTCAGCCAGCTGGTGCTGAGAGTTGCTCTTCTTCCCTGCTTTATGCCATTTCCAGATGTGAGCAACTGAATACACAGATCTTATCCATTAAGAGAACCTGATAAGATAGACATTTAAACATTTGGATCTAAAAAAAAAAATCCTGCTTGAGTCCTCCTCTCTTATCCCCACCCTTACGTGATAGTTAAGACCTCTGTCACCCCAAGGGACAGAGAGCCTTCTTACATGCTGTCAGATCAGGACACCTGAGTGCTGGGACAAGCAGCAGAGGTGATGGAGAGGTAATGTGTTCTCAGACAGCAGCAATCTGGCTTCTTTCTACATCCGGTGGAGAGAAATGGACTTCCATGGAGGAAATTTCATCTTCATGGTTGGACAGCTGCCTGCTTGGGGGCTACTGTTCCTAGATATGTGGACCGACTTTCTTCAGTGCTGATCCCACCCATCTCTTCATGGATAACCTCCTGTTTCAATAGCTGTATCTGCATTGGCTTTTAGGAGAATTCTTTTGGAGGAAGCTGCTTGTATTCCTATGCTCAGTTTTGTCTTCTATCTCAGCAATTGCCTTGTTTGGCCTGGGTATCTTTTGGCCCTAAATTATCACAACTTGCTAGGGCTACTAGGGATTAACAAAAAAGTGAAATTCCTCCCATTTGGGAGAAGTGGTTGCCATTCCGTCGGTTTTACAGCCTAGAGCAGCTCCAGCCATCAGGGTTTGACATGCTTCCTCCATGGTGTCCCAGAAGACTCTACTGGCCTTTGAGAAATCTCTCAGATTGGCTATAATATAGTCACTGGAACCAAAATCCAAAGTATGAAGCCTTACTGGGGAGAATGATTCTGTGAGGATCCTGAATGTTTGGGGTCCATGTGGGATGACCTCACACTCTAAGACTGTAACTGTTCTTACTCTGTCATTGTGTAGATGCACCACGTTGTTACTAACTCTCCAGGCCGCTGACCACAGAGGACCTGGAGTTTTGTCCTATCCATTCCCCTTCAGGCCTGCCTCTCAGTCCCCTGCGTGGGTGCCTGTTGCCCTTCAAGGTTAGCTTTGAATGAAGTTGCTAACACAGGGCAGCTGTACTTTCCTCCCTGCCTCTGGGCTCGGAGCTTGCTCCTGGTCCTCTGTGCAAGCAACAACGACCTCATGTAGGCGGCTTGTTTCGGGTGCTGTTGCACGTCAGCTGCTGTCCACCAGCTCATGGTCCTTAGCAAGCAGCACAGTGACAGAACACTTTTTTCTTTTCTCCATTGGACCATCACGTGGGCAAGAACACTTGCTAACTACTGCCTGTGGGTTTCCTCAGAGTTTTGAACCCGGTCTGTAGAGTTCTAGCTTTTATTGTCCCCAGAGTCATGATGTTTCTTGGTACCTGTGCACTGTTCCAGCTTGCCTGGTAAAGACTCCAACTTCATGCAGTGGAGACTGGGAGACTATGGCCCACAGGTCAAATCCTGCCTTCTACCTGTTTATGTATGATCCATGAGCTAAGATGGGTTTTTACAGTTGAACATAGTTAAAAAAAGACATAAAAATTATATGAACTCCAAATATTGGTGGACCATATTTATTGGACCACAACACAGACAGACAAAACCTGTTGTCATTGATTCTGACTTACAGTGACCCTATAGGGCTTCCCCATAGGGTTTCTAAGGAGAGGCTGATGGATTCAAACTGCTGACCTTTTGGTTAGCAGCTAAGCTCTTAGCCATCAGCCATCGGGACTCCTACTGGCCCAGAGCCATGCTCAGCTGTTCACATATCACCTAGGACTACCCTGACATGAAGGTGACAGAGTTGAGTAGTTGCCAGCAGAGAATGAGACCCATGAAGCCTTAACTGCCAACCTCTATCTTTAGAGAAGGAAATTCTGGTTGCACAGTGGTTGAGTTTGGCTAACCAAAGGGTCAGCAGTTTGAATCTACCAGGCACTCCTTGGAAACCCTGTGGGGCAATTCTACTCTGTTCTGCAGAGTGTCTGAGTCAGAACGGACTCCAAGGCAATGGGTTTATCATTAGAGGATGACAAGGAACAGCAAGAATCTAAAACAAAAGGATCAGCACGCACACAGGTGAGTTTACCACACTCTGCAGTTGCTGAAAGTAGACACAGATTCAACGTATCAAAGCAAGATGACACAGGAAATAGCTTGGTTATCATAGTGGTAGTGGTAGGCTCCCAGTCCCCAAGTCCTATGGAGTGACCTGTCAGGCCCAGGCAGTGGCTACATACGCTATACTCCATCTGAGGGCCAACAGCTCCAAAAGTATACAGCAAGCAGTGGGCAGCTCAGCTATCTTCTCACACTCAACAAATTTATACAGTGACATGTGAAGCCCATGAGAAACAGCCTTCCTCAGTACCTTGCCAGAAGTAGGCTGTGTCATTCTGCTGCATCCTCTCAGACTAGACACTGTTCCACCAAGCACTAGAGAGCACAGATTTTGTAAAGATTTGGTATGGAGATGGAGAAGAGAGGCGTGGCGGATACTCAAAAGCAAACTCAGAAAAATTCCTGTTAGACATCTCTGTTCACTGCAATGTCAAATGTTCCTCTAAAGCCATCTGTCTAGTCTATTTCTTAGCCTTGGTGGTGCTTGCCTCTTCTGTCTCCTGACCCCTACCCCTACCTACCTCTCTATGGTTCTCTTTCTTCCTGTGAAGGCTGATTTATTTGTTTTCCAAGTTCTCCACTCACGTGTGTTCTAATATCCATTTTTAATCTCAGCAACCCAGCAGGCTTATTGTCTTAGTATCTGTCCCCCTTTGAAGACAGATGGAGCATTATAATAACAAATCATTTTTACTTGTTGCAAATGCATCTAAGGAATTTATATCACAAAAACTTAAGGTAATAGGTTACTTTTGTACCTTAGGTCACCAGTTAGGGCAGACGGAGTCAGGGACACTTGCCAGTCCACCTCAGGCTCCCCTGCTTCCTTTAGCTTCAAGGGACAGTTTCAGTGCACCTTGTCCCTCCGACCCTGTGATGGGGTGGCTCTCCTAGATGATGTTAAGGACCCACTAGACTGTACCTGTCAGTCTGTTCACCCTGATCTTCAATCCAGCTCTAGGGCTCTGTGCCTTTTATAAACAAAGAATAGCAGCCACTTCTCCAAAGTTAAGAAGGTTTCTTATTTCCACATTCAAGGGTTTTTCTCCTGGATTTTGGAAAAAACACTGTTTCATGGTTCTTTCAGGTTCTCCTCTTGAACTTTTTTCTTGAAATTTGTAAGGTGAACGTATGCAGGAGACACATTGCATTTATAGTATTCTGCCAATATCTTAATCCTTTCTTTTCCCCACAGAAGACCGAGAGATTGAGACCTTGAGACATTGCCATCAACTTCTGCCACAGCTGAGTCCTTTTCCAGCTGTCTGTCACTTGGTGATGAACAGGGATCTGCTCAGTTGACCGGTCTTTCACTTCCTTCCTCGTGCACAGCTCTGGGAATCCAGTCCAGGTTCCACCACGCAGTGTGACCCCTTTGCTGGATGGATACTATGACTCTGTGTCATTTAGGGTTCTATGTGCCACATGCAGAGTGAAAAGGCAGCTTGGCACTGTCCGCCTCAGGGCAGATGGCAGACGCGTTCTTCAGTACTTACACTGTTGACACGAAACATGTACTTCGCTACGCGCTGTTGTCCCTTGCTCCTTGTTTTGTTCCCTCTCGCAGACACGTGACTGTCAGTGGCAGAGAAGCTCCAGGACGGCGTTCCAACGGTCTGGCTACCATCAGTACGGACTCCTCCTAAGTGACCAGTCTGCTCAGGGAGTCCCGGTGTTGCAGCGATCAAGGGCCTGGCTGGGAACCAAAGGGCCGGGAGCTGCTCTTCGAAGCCCTATGGGGTAGCCGTGCTCTGTCCTAAGGAGTCGCAATGCCTGGAGGGGGCGTGCAGTGATGGGTTTATCCAGTGTGCATCTTCCTCATCTGAATAAGTACCTTTAATTTTTTTAAAAAAGCAAAAAGTTAAATGTAATTTTGATGTATTTACCTTATGAACTGTGTTCATTTTCTGACTTTTTTCTATCTTGTCAACACAATAATCCCAAACATATATTACATATGCTTGCATTTGAAAAAAATCTTGTTTGACAATGTCACATGAAAAACCCTGTGACAGTGTGGGCTGAAATAGGGAAGAGTTAACACAGAAGGAACAAACCTTGCAGAATTGGGTAGTCTTTTTCTTTTTTCTAAAAACAACCTCAAAGACATTATTATCAGAAGCCGTGTCAACGCGCTATTGCCAACTTTTTTGCTGTCTTAATTTGACATTAAGGAGCTGTGGTGGCACTGTGGTTGAGTCAATCCAGACTCAAAACGACTGTGCAGGACAGACAGCTGCCCCATTGGGTCTCCACGGCTGTCATTCTCTGTGGAAGCGGGCAGTCACAGCTTGCTCCTGCTGGGTAGCTGAGGGGCTCAAACCACTGACCTTTCGGGAGCAATCTAGCACTTTAACCCCCGCGCCACACTGCCCATTGGTGTTGAATTAAGACAGCAAAAAAGTTGGTAATAGTGTACTGACATGGCTTCTGACAATCATGTCTTTAATTTTTTTTTTTTAGAAAAGAAAAAGATGACCCAGTTCTGCGTGGTTTGCTACTTGTGTGTTAACTCTTCCCCATGTCAGCTCCACTGTCATCTGCCTGGTCACACCTCTTCCCCGTCCTGAGGACAACACGCAGTCTCAGGTTTATGCTTCTTGTGTGTCCTTCCTGGAACACGGTGGCCTTCTTCACCCTCCACCTGTACCTTGGTAGTCAGCTACCGCTTCCTTTTGAAGCTGTCACAGACGTTAAAGGCCCTTTCCCCAGGCTCTGCCTGCCGCGGGCACGCTGTCCCTTCTAGCACTCTGGGCAGGCTTTGTTACGGCACTTAGCTCGCTCCGCTGGAATTAATTTTTATGTCAGAAGTTGCTTCCCATTTATCTTTGCCTCCAGTTCTGCCAGCACATAACAGGTATTGAGTATGTTGGTTGAACTGAATCAAATCCTTATTCCCAGTCCCTAGCATAACTGAAACTACTTCAGAATTAGACAAACAGAGGTTCTAATCTTTCAGACATTGATTTAGCTTCACCGAGTGTCCACACTTCTCTGAGACTCAGTTTCCTCATCTGTTAGATAGGAATAATAGTGATGCTCATCACATAGGATTGTTGCAGAGTGTCTGGTGCATAGAAAGTACTCAGATTTTCAGTCCCAAGAGTTTCTGCTACTGTCAAGCTCTTGCCTTACCCCCTCACCCCTCCAACCACTGACTCTCCAGGATGATGTGCAGTATCTGTCGAACTCTCTTCCTACAGCCGATGGAAATCTCATGTTTCGATCCTGCCGTGGAAAGCAGCCTTGTAACACTCCCCAGCCAGGGACAAACACCGATTCTATGGGCATGTATGTGCAAATACATGACTGTGAATTAAGGAGCAGGATAGACTATTAGGGAGATAATTTGTAAAGTGAAGTTTTATAATGACAAGAGAATATGTATATATACACACATATTAGTATAAAAGCTATATAAGTAAAAAAGAAAGTGCTAGCTAATTTATGGAAAACCGACCTTTAGTAGGTTATAGCTAAATTTTCTGAGACATTGTTGAATCTCAGATGTCTTCTTAGTATGTGTCAAGTAATGCATATTTGTTAAATAATATAGACTTAATTTATTTTGACATCTATATGTATGTGCATATGTGTGTCTGTATATATTTGTCCGTGCAGATTCCACATTCTTAAAATCTTTCTAGGGTGCATGTCTAAAATAATTTTTTTTCTTCTTGTCAAGTTTACTAGAACGTTAAGCCACAATAGGGGGATTTGATTATCTTGTAAGAGTACAGAATTTAAAGAGAGCTGGGTAAATAGGATTACCATAAAGCCAGCTGTTCCTTTGATTTCATGATCATCTTAGAATGTAATTGAATCTGATGCCCCAGAAAAGTAAATTGGAGCTAATGATAACTAAGGGCATTGCTTTTGCTCCTAATACCATGATGAAAATGAGCTCTATATCAAGATAGAAGCATTATCATGCCAGTGGTTTACATGGCACCTTCTCCAAAAGACCTCCATTTGTTCTGTGCACAGTGGGCTTGATTCCACTGCTCAGGAAAAAAAATAATTGCTTCACTGGAGGAGATATCATGCCAGATGTGAAATCCTGTGGATGACTTGAATCACTTGTAAAGAAAAAAACAAAAAATGAAAAACTTGTGCCAATTCAGAAAATTTACACAGAAACCACTGCCGCGGCACTTCTCGCTGTCCTTTCTCAGTGACTCCATCAGAGGGAACGACAGTGTCACGTTAGGCTGAGCCCTGGAGACAGCCAAACGCAGCGCCTTTCTCCTGGTTGGGACTCAGGGTTTCTTCCCTCAGGAAAGCCGACAGATTGCCCCGTGAGTTTCTCCGGATGTGCGTGCTAGCCTCTGAGAAGAGCTTTGCCTTCTGTGCCGTGAGGAAGGACAGGGGACAGCGCCTGGTGCCTTTCGATGCTTTTGTTTAGGGACTCTGCTAAGATTTCTCCCTTCCTTTACCAGCCTCAATCCCTTGGGACCCTTGCACAGCAAGTAATGTGCCTCTCCTGTCTCAAGGAGGGAGGCTCACTCAGTAAAGGGATCTCATGGAAGATTTATATAATAATCATAAATTTATCTAATGACATGTCATCTCATTATATAATTCATGTGAATAATATTGTACATACAAGCCTCTTGGAAGCTGGGTGTGGTGAGACTGGTTAAAGTGCTTGGCTGACAGCCGAAAGGCTGGAGGTTCGAGTCCACACAACGGCACCTCAGGAGAAAGGCCTGGTGATACACTTACGAAAAATTCATTAAGAGTGCTGTGGAGCACAGTCCTACTTTGCCGTAAATGCAGTTACCGTGAATGAGAGTTGACTTGGTATCAACCGTTTCCTCATAACACTATTGTACATGCAGAAACTCTGGTGGTGTAGTGATTAAGAGCTAGGGCTGCTACCTTGGGTGTCAGCAGTTCAAATCCACCAGGCACCCCTTGGAAACTGTATCGGGCAGCCCTACTCTGTCCTACAAGGTTGCTGTGAGCTGAAATTGACTCCACAGCAACCTGTTTGGATTTTTTCTTGATCATATATGTACTAATATTGTATTATGTGTTACCCATGGCTTTTGTTAAGTTAATAACTCCTATATTTAAATAATGAAAGCAGCATTAAATAGATTCTATACTCTTAGCTCGTTTTAACGCAGTCAGGCACCTGCAGTCTGCTTGATGAAGACACATGTGTGAATGAGACCTACTCCTGTCCCTAAGAAACTTACAGTACAAAATATTATGAAAGTGGGACACGAACAGACTCTCACTAAAAGACACATTAAATTCGAGGTTTAGTTGAAAAAACAATAATTTCCTGCAAAGTAAATTGGTCAAAAAATAGCTTCTGTGATTTCTGCTTCTGTGAATTCAACAAGTGAACATCTAGCCAGAACCTTCGGTGTACTAGCACAGGGCCAGACAGAGGGACACATTCCTGTGTGAATGGTTTCTCCCAAGAAGTCAGAGGGAAGACAGACCCAGTACCTGGCCAGTCTTGTTACGATCTTGCTTTTAGGATATTCCAGATCCCTTGTGGCGTGGCTCTTTGGTGCCCAGCCTCTCTGACCCCGGATCAGACGTCTTTTCCCTCTGCTGCTCTGGGATTCTGTGTGAGCGCTGTCACTAGTGTGCCTTTGCCAAGGCAGCTGGCTTAGCAGCTGGGTCTACCAGGGCACAACACAGTCAGGTGCACCTGACCCAAGCCATGATATTTTCAGGTGCATCATGTGCATGCAAAATCCGCACAATGAATAAGGACGGTTGAGGAAGAATTGACATTGAACTGTGGTGTTGGAGAAGAATATTGAACGTATTGTGGACAGACAAAGGAACACTTGTCTCTGACTCTACGGCCCCAAAGCACCTGAAAATTCTTGATGCCCCATAAATGTGAGCTGAACTGAACACAAAATGAGGTCTTTTACTATTTTACAAAGAGCAGCCAGGCTTAGTTATTGCAGACGTTTTGCCCTGAAACCCTCCTATTTTCCGTCTCACTCACCTGGTATACCTTTGTGAGTACTGGTGGCTCAGCCCCAGTTGTCCCTGAATAGAGAGCCACCACTGTAAGGGTCCTGGCTGGTGCCAATGGTTAAGGGCTTGACTGAACCAAAGGTTGGTGGCTTGGACCCACCCGAAGCCACCTCAGAGACAGGCAAGGTGGTCTGCTTCTGCAAGGTCACTGCCTTGAAAGTGACGGAGCAGTTTCACTCTGCACACATAGGAGGGCAAGCGTCTGAACTCACTCAGTGGCAACTGGTAAAGGGTCTAAATGATGTTATTTCTCTTTATTGGCTGGCCTTTCCCAGCTCCACCTGACCTTAGCTGAGAAGTGAAAGGCCTTTCCCAACCACAGGATAAATATAAGCTGTAGAAGTTATAAAATATGTGTATTTTTTCTTGCTCCATTTCTTGCCTCCACACTTGATGGTAAAGCACTTTCAGAGGCCAAGGAGTGTTATTAAAAGCAGATGAAGCCAGGAGGGGGGCTCTGGGTTTGCTGTTAAGGGGGCACAATGTGTATCGATGCACTTGAAATGCTGTGGGAGCTGCATCTGAGAGCTAAACAACCGGCTACACTTCCTAGTGAATAAGAAGAAATATCTTCCCAACTACCAGATCGGGGTGACCTCTGAGTGAGCTGGGTTGGAGTTTGTCATCTTCCCACTGTTTTAGGGGTTTGGGTATAATTAGCTCATGCACTTTGTGCGATAGTGAGGAAAGCCTGAGCTGTGTCTTTGTGTTCCAGGAAAGTGCCTCATTGCCTCACTTTTGACAGCTGCAGTTTCGTTCCTAAGGAGGGCTTAGAGACTTGAAAAAGAAAAAATAGACTCATGATCCCTTATTTCCTTCATTCGTTGTTCAGTGGGAACAGGATATTCTTTAGTTCGCTTTAATGCTCATTGTCTTCTACACGAAGAACACTGAAGCTCTTCATTTCACCAATTAGTTAAATTAAAAGTTACCTAATAACATGTCTGTGCTGTAATGCAAAGATGACATCTTGAGGACTGAGGTGCACCTGACCCAAGCCATGATATTTTCAGGTGCATCATGTGCATGCAAAATCTGCACAACGAATAAGGACGGTTGAGGAAGAATTGACATTGAACTGCGGTGTTGGAGAAGAATATTGAACGTATTGTGGACAGACAAAGGAACAAACAGATCTGTCTCAAAAGAGGTACAACCAGAGTGCTCCTGACAAGCAAGAATGTCGAGACCACGTCTCCTGTACTTTGGACATGTTGTCAGGAGGGATCAAATCCAGGAGAAGCACATCATCTGTGGTAAAGCAGAGGGTCATTGAGAAAAAGGAAGACCCTCAGAGATGGATTGCTATATTGGCTACAACAAGAAGCTTAAGCATGAAAACAATTGTGGGCATGGCACAGGACACGGTAGTGTTGCATTCTGTTGTGCACAGGGTGGCTGTGAGTTGGAACTCACTGGAAAACACCTGACAACAGCAACGGCAATCTTGCCTCGTTAACGTAATCGCCTCCAATCCTGCCTCATCGACATCACACAGCTGGACTTGCAGCACATGGAAAACGTCTCCAGATCATGAAATGGAAGACAACGGCATGATCCTGGGACTCACTGCTGACACCTTTTTGGGTGGCACAGTTCAGTCCTTCACAAGGAGTTAAACCATGGCCTCTGTCCTCAGAGAATCTTGTAAACCAGACCTCCTGTTTCCCTTTCCTTTTATGTTATAATAACTCAGCTGAACTTTTAGACACAGCTAGATTCATATTCCTAAGATAGAAAATGAACAGAGAGTGATTTTCTCCGTGTTGGATGCTGTGATTTTACTGCCAAGTAATGGATTTCAGAAGCAACAGTACACACCCCAAATCCTGGCATATACCCCAAAGAAATGAAGGTGTGACCACAAACAGATACTTCTACATTGCAGTACTTCCCACAGTAACTGAAAGGTGGAAACAACCTAAACGTCCCTCAGCCGATGAATGAACAAACCAACTGTGGTACCTGACAAGCAACAGACACTGCTGAGCAATAAAGAGAAATGAAGTCCCAACCTGTCTGTAACATGTGTCATCCTGGAAAGCATGGTGATTAGGTGCTGGTGAATTGGCTCTGACCTGCGGTAACCCTGCCTATGAGCAACAGAACAAGACACTGCCCAGCATTGCGCCCTCCTAGTGGTGACTGTTACACTTGGGCCCGCCGTGGCAGCCACTGCCTCAGTTCATCTCGTTGAGGGCCTTTCTCCTTTTCACTGACCCTCCGCTTTACCAAGCATGATGTCCTTCTCCAGGAGCTGGCCTTTCCTGACATGTCCAAAGTTGTTTTGTTAGATGCTGTCAAGTTGGTTCCAACTCATAGTGACCCTATGCACAACAGAATGAAACTCTGGGCCCTACGCACAGTAGGATGAAGCTGCCTGGTCCTGAGCCATGTGCAAAGTCTGTGAGATGAAATTTTGGCATCTTGGCTTCTAAGGGACATTTGGTTGTACTTCCTATAAGACCAACTTCTACACTCTTCTGGCAGTCCATCGTATACTGGATATTCTTCACTGACACCATAATTCAAAGGCATCAGTTCTTATTCGGTCTTCCGTATTCGTTGTCCAGCTTTCACAACATGTGGAGTGCTTCCACCTTGGTTCAGGCTCAGCTTAGTACTCAAGGTGACGTCTTTGCGTTTAACACTGTAAAGAGTTTTTTTGCAGCAGATTTGCCCAATGCAATGCCTCTTTTGAATTCTTTACTGCTACTTTCATGAGTGTTGACTGTAAGTCCATGTAAATGAAACCTTGATAACTTCAATATTTTCTCCATTTATCAAAATATTGCTTATTGGTCTAGTTGAGATTTTCGTTTTCTTTATGGCATGTTGAGTGTAATCCATTAGAAAATATATCGACTGAAGTAAGTCAGTCATAAAAGGACAAACACTGTATGACTTCCCTTACATGAAATAGCAAATGTATTGAAACCAAGCTCATTTGGTTACCAGGTACGGGAGGGAGGGGTGCTCAGAGGCACCAAGTTAACGGCAGTGGAGTAATTAGGGAAAAGACAAGGGCAAAAGGTGTGCAACGTAACGGGGGTCTTCAGTGTCATTGAACTGTGCACATAATAACTACTGAATAAGTGAGTGCTTTTGTGTGTGTGTGTGTGTGTGTGTGTGTGTATTAACACCACAATTTTAAAAAAATGTAAGAAAAGAAAAAAGGAAGCAGCAACATATTCCAATTATTTCCCCAAAGAGAGGTTCAATATAATTTTTGTCAAATTTGGGGTCTTCCTTTTTTAGGCGAATTCTCAGTGTGTTCTGAAGCCCAGTGGGCGATGTCAGGGGCCTTGTCCAGGGGGAGCTTTAGGGAGACTTGCTACTCAAGGCAGATGACTTCCACAAGTACAAAATGCCGCCAACTTGTGAGTCTTTAGGGTCCAGATGGGCTCTTGACACGCAGGCTAAGGCGTCAGCTCCCTGGAGCCTGCTGTGCAGGTTGTCCTTCTGTCTGCGTTTCCACTTCCAGAACTTTCTGTTCCTCCTTTTGTTACCTTTCTCCTTTTAGTAATACCTTTAAAAATGTTTTGGGGAGGGATTAGAGCTAATTTTATGTGTTCAAGCCACCAGAACAATATTTACATGTGTGTATTTTCAGGAGATTTGGTGTGTGTTTGAGACAGAGAGAGAGAAACAGACTACGAGAGTATAGAAGTATTTACTCTTTCTCTTGCTTTTGAAATTAATTGAAATGAGTTTATTCTACACACCCCGATTTTATTTTCCCTGTCAGACAGGTTATTGGGCATCACGGCTGTGATGATCTTGGTGAGGGCTGCTCAGAGGGCCTGAGCGAGGACTAGGCTGAAAAAAAAGCTGCTTCCCTGGGAGCACGGTGAGCGTGGCTCCCCGCTTTCCCTCCTCGCTCCAAACACGCCTGCTGTCTGCACGCGAGCAGGGTTCTCTGCCTATCTGCGTCTCCGTGCCCACAGCCCTTGCCTCATTTCCTCCAGGAGCCGCGGCGTGGTCCGCAGATGCTCGCGTTCCGAAAGAAGCTACTGTCTACCCAGGATTAGGCTACATGGAAACCCTCTTGCCACGTCATCCCCGTGTGGGCACGTTCCAGCTGCTGTACCTGCAGTCCCCAGTGTGTTTTTGTCACCCACTTTCGGCGGTGTCTTTTTGTTTTTAGCAATTTCAGCAAGGTCAGCGAGAGCACCAAAACAGTGGATATTACTTCCAGTAACTACCATTAATTAATCGGTTAATCCGAGTGCTTATTAAATGCACACTGTACTCCAGCAAGGCCCCGGTGTCACAATGGTTAAGAGCTTGGCTGCTAAACAGAAGGTTGGCGTTCAGAATCAATCGGCAGCTCCGCGGAAACCCCAGGGGGCAGTTGCACCCTATCCTATGGGGTTGAGATGAATCAGAGTCAACTTGATGGAAACTTTCTTTTTTTTAACTATGCCAGCAAGGCGCTAGACATACAAGGAGCTGTGTCTGAATCTCCTGTAGAATGCCTCAGGGCTAGCAGTGGGAGACAGAATACAAACAGCGGAAGGGTGTGTGATGCCCACAGAGGTGGAACGAGGAGAGTGGCCATCCTGTTTGGGAAAGCAGTTTCAGAGAGCCTGCTTGTGTGTCGAGGCTTGAAAGATGACCGGGAATTAATCAGCTGGATGGAGTGGGAAATAGAGAAAGAATTCTAGGCAGGGAGGGAAAAAACATTAATAAAAGATCTAACGGGGAGACCTCTGAGGCTCCCGAACTGACTGACCCAGGTCTGAGGACTGTGCGGGTGGAAAACTGTGCTAATTACAGAGAGTGATGGGAAGCTGTCCCAGCGCTTCGGAGTCTGGCACATGCCTGCGTACTTGGGCTTTAAGCACACAGTAGGCGTCAAGTGGATGTTTGCTGAATGAATGAAAGAATGAATGAATAGGCTATTTTTTCCTTGTTTGTGTAGTTTTGGCTTGTTTTGGTTCCTTGGGTAGTTTTGAAGTGAACTACTGACTCCTAAAGCTGATGGTGGCCACCAGTTCTGTTAGAAAGGCTCCATCAGGTCACTTGAACGACTGATAATCTGAGCGGCCTTTGAGGTGGAAGTCGGGCCGGAAGCACGCTTTCCCACCCCTGCTGTTGACTCCTCGGGGCACCCAGCTGTTGCCCTGCCTGAGTATGTCAGGAGTTCTGAGCTGTGGGCTACGGGAGCCTCACTGGGGGCCCTGGGATGATTTTCATTAGGCCCAGGGATTTTCTGTCAGACTCAGGCTAGACTGCCTCTTCAGATTTCTGCCACCTTGCCTGGGAGGATGTGTGATCTCACCCCAGGACACTGCCAGGAGTTGTCATCTTCCACATAGCCTCTCTGCTCAGCTTGTCACCATCACAGCTGAGTGTCCTGTTGCAATGCTGGTGGCACTTAGCTCTCCTTCTCCAGCTCTGCTGGGGCTGCCTGTGCAGCGTAGGCCTTGTCTCGGAAGCTGGAGGCCGCTCAGGGGACACTGCTGCTCAGGTCTGAGCTAAACATGCAGGAGAGGCAACAGCAGCTGACTAAGTCACGGCGCATGCACAGAGCATCTCTGCTCCCGGCTGACTCAGCGCCCTGTGTTCCTTTCAGCAGTCAAGTGTCTGTTGATGAGTGTGATTTACACACCAGTTTTTACTTAAATGACCAAACACTGCATAGCTTTAATAGATGAATGAGTTCAATACAAATTCAGAGAGTTCCTATTATTTATGCTTTGGGCTAGAGCCTGTTTTTTCACCTAGGAAAAGCTAGAGGGAGGAAAAAACAACTTTTTTTTTAATATTGCAAAATAATGTCCAGAAGACGAGGTGGGTTAATTACTTTTCTCCTGGTGTTACTAAACTTTAATATGATCAAATTTTTTAAATGTTTCTTTATAGCTTGGGTAATTATACCCTATTGCTCACTTCACTGCTCTGACATTAGTTTTCTAGTGAATTTTAGAACTTACAAGTTCAAGACCTTGTGACTGTAACATTTTTTGTTTTGTCTGTAGATAGTAGGTTAAATTGGATTACTTTTTTATAACATGTAAAATTTATATGCAATTTTGGTTGTAAGAATTTGTTTTTAAATTCATTAATCTAAGATTAGTTTATTGGAAACTAGGAACTAGATAGATGATTTATAGAATAGCCTTAAGAGTTTGTCAGTGTTTTTTGTGCCTTTGCTAAACAACAGAGATGTTCTTTTACTTTGTGAAAAACAACAAAAATCCTTTGGAGGAAATTGTTGGAGATGAATTACAAAACACACCTTTGCATCTGCGAGAAGACGTCTAGACAGGGAACTAACCTAAGTGACTGAGGATGTGCTTGGTCTTCAAACACAGGCACAGAGCACTGCCTCTCATGCCTTAGTTTTAATATTGTTTAAACCCTCCAGGGAGTCTCTTGATTACAGAGCTAAGTTATTTGTTTGTTTCATTAACATTCTCATCAATTCTGTGGAGACAAATTAAGAATATTGAGGGAGGAAAGAGAATCACTTTGGATGTTGATTATACCAGTTTGAAAGCAATTACAGTGGTTTGTATAAATCAGTGAAGCCATAGATACATTCAAAAACTCTTATCAGACTTGGGTTCTGTTGGGAATTCCTGGCTCTGAATGGTCAGGTGCCTGAAGCATCTTTCAAGGTTCTTGGACACCAGCACTTCTCAGGTGCTCCTCCCTTCCCACGGCAATCACCCAAGACCTGGGGCCTCACTTCTCAGGCTTTTCAGCAGCACCCCCCCAAACAATGTTACCAGTGCCACATTTCCTCTACCTTACCCAAGGCCTCTCAGGCTTTTTCTGACTACCTAGTCAAGGCAAAATACCGTGGTGATAATACTTCACCCTTGCAGGTTCCAGCAACAACAGTGACGCTCCTTGGCACAAGTGTGTTTTGGGTAGGCTAAGGTGTCACAGATTGAATTGTGTCCCTCCAAAATGTGTGTATCAATTTGCCTAGGCCATAATTCCTAGTACTGTGTGATTTATCACTGTGTTGTCATCTGTCTGATTTTCTTTTTCTTGTGAGTCCTGTCTCTGATGATAAGATGGGAGCAGCAACAGCTGGGTTAGCAAGGCAGGGCTCAGTCTCTAGGCTGGACTGTGTCTTAGGCCAATCTCTTTTGAGATATAAAAGAGAGAAGTGATCGGAGAGAAACAGAGAGCTCATACTGCCAAGAAAGGAACACTGGAGCATAGCATGTCCTTTGGAACTGCGTCCCTTGCACGTGGAAGCTCCCTGCCCAAGGGGAGATGGATGACCAAGACTTTCCTTCTGAGTTGACAGAGACAGAAAACCCTATCTTGAAGCTGATGCCCTGAATTTGGACTTCCAGCCTACTAGACTATGAGAGAGACAACTTCCTGTGGTATTTCTACTTGTGGTATTTCGGCTATAGCAACACTAGATGACTAAGACATCAGACGTAGAACTGAGAGTGGTTCCCATTTTAATTGCAGTCCTTGGAGTCCTTAAAGTCTAGGCCCCAAACACTGATACACCAAAGGGTGTCGCGACTCTTATGAGTTAATTCAGCAAACACGGTGTTTAATTGTGTGCTAAGCTAACAACAGTTCATAATTTGAATGCCAGAAAGGGCAGCAACTGAAAACCACAACCAGCTCACGAGGTCACTGGTAATGAACTAACACAGTGATGGGGTGTTTTGAGCACACCTACTCTCTGTGGGTCCCTGGGCAAGGTGGGTTTGGTCTTGTCCAGCATTTTAGGGGCAGCAGGATCTCTTCCTGGAGCGCTGAGTGAGGATCCTTGGCACACTCCCCGGGTGGGCCATTACTTCCAGGTTATAATTATCGGTGTTGAGCAACGCTGAAAACGGAATTAATGGCTACTACTAAAAAGCTCATCACCAAGGTGAACATGTAAGGTATCATCTAAACCAGACAGTTACAAGAGTGAAAGGGGTGCTGTTACCGACTACAGGACAGCAGACGTGACTTGAGACCGTTCTGGGGGCAGTGGGGAATGGGCACAGGTCGCTGGATCCCGGGGTGTGTGTGAAAGTCTCTTCAATGAGTCACCATTTGGACACAAGGAAAGACGAAAGAACCTTATTTGGGGTCTGTTTGGTGACTCCCCAGCAGGCCACTGTGGTTCTCTCCTGGGTCTCGGGTGGGGCTCTTGAGAATTAGCAACGCAGCCCAGTCTACATCATTGACTAACTCGTTTCTCTGTTGATGCTCCCTGTGTAGAAAATTCCAGCAGTTAGAACAGGACTCAGATGCTTGTTATGCAGGACCCTCCTCGGTGTGCAGTCACGTTGCCTTTTTCCTGTTGTTTTTCTGCAGAAACAAGATGAAGCTTGTGCCCTCCAGGGCCATGTCATCCAGTTTCACCACCTGGTACGGCACCTCATTCTTGCACTTACTTAAATCTCTTTCTTTCTCTTTTTCTTAAGTTGCACCTTCTTTGAGAAAACTTTCTGAAGAATTCCAGTCCATTTTAATGAACTCTTTGTGTGAACTTTGAGAATTAAAAGCAAAATTCTACTTCACACTTTTGACCCATAACTACTTGGTAGCTTAGCGTGTGTTGCTGTGTGTGATTTTCCCCAGTCACTATGGTAAGGTCTTACAGAAAAGCATCTCCAATTTATCTTTCCTTTCCCTTCCTTTGTACCCCATTATTCCAGCTCTCAGAGTGCAGAGAAAATCCATAGCTTACAACTGAACCAATGACCTTTAATGTCTTAGATAGATCGGAAAATTTGGGGATCAGATGATGTAACTGTTAATTATTTTGATTCACAACACTTGTCAATTAACGTCTGGGTTTTGGCTCTGTTTATCTCAGATGACCTGTATAGTGCTCGGTCTGCTTTGCGGCCTACTGTCATTGCTCTGTTGTATACTCGGACACACATATACAAACTCCAAATAGAATTTCAAATGGTCTCACCTCTATCTAATGTCTGGAGTGTTCAATTCACAAATAAAAAACAATTAAAAAAAAAAATCTTGTCTGTTATCCCCAGCGCTGTTGAGCACAATAGGACAGACACCAGTGAAACGGGAGAGATCTAGACACACTGATTTTAAAAGCGGACGTTAAAACAGACAACCAGAATTTAACTCTGTTTGTAAATTTGACTTGTCTTTTCTCCTGTCTTGAAAATTTCTGGTTTCTTTCACTTAGGCCCTGGCAGGAAGTCACACATTGACAGGGCCATGGAAATGAAGTCTTCGCAGTTTTCACAGCTTTTCAGAAACATCAAAACAGATAAAGAAAAGACAGGAGATGTCAGGCACTGGTTGGGACCCACCTGCTTCAGATGGCAACAAAAAGCAGTCTGGATCCCTGCTCCTGATGCACATCTTCAAAGGACCCCTGAGGCCTTCAAACAGATGCGACTCTTCACCCCGAATCAACCCCGTTGTTTCCCACGTCCCTTGTGTACCCTAGCCCTACTTGACGTTTTCGGAACAGGTTTCTGATGGAGAGATTCCTCCCTGCTCCCTGTGTCTGCTAGCGCCCAGCAGTAACCCTTTTGGCTCACCCACGCCGATACTGTCTGAGAGACTGGCTTTAGGGGCAGGTGACGAGAATCTGGAGTTTTGTTCAGTGACACCAGCAGTTTGTCTTCCATCTCTCTCAAATTTCTCTAAAACACTCTCAAACTCAGCCCAGAGTGGACCTTGTGTTAGTCTTCTCTGTCTTCCCTGACAGATTCTTTGCTTTTGTTACATCACTGAAACAAACTGGATTTTAAAAGGAGCAGGACTGGAGCTGGCGGAGGCAGAAATCGTCAGTGCATGTGCGTGGCCCACCGGGAGGGGGACGCGGGGCAGAGGCGGGCCAGCTTATTTCAACTTTTGTTTCTGTCACAATTATTTCCTTTCATTAACTTTACATCTAGTAAAGTGACTAGTACTTGTAAATATTCACGGAATGACCAGAAATAGATGATATTTTATAAAAGAATTTCTCTTTGAAGTGACTGAACTCAAAATGAAACCAGAAATTGTTTTGGACACTGTATCATGTAAAATTTAACAAAATACAAGCATTCCCTTTTTTTTTTTTTTTACCCTAACTTCAAAGGAAATATTTTTGGGTGGAATCTAGTCATGAAGAATTAAAATCTAAGTGAAAAAAACAAACGGTATAAATTATTTAAAAGACTTTTCTGGAAAGCAGACCCGATTTATCTTTGTACCTTCCTTTGTCATGTTTTCCAGAGTAGATTACTGTCTTCATTCTGAAGCACCAAAGATTTACTGAGACTTCTAGCTCTAGAATCACCACCTGTTTACTGAACCCCTGATAAACTCCAGAATCATCAGAACACTGACTAAACCTCAGAATCACCAAGTATTTACTGAGCACCTACTAAACACCAGGCTCAGTGCTAGTCACTGGATGGGCATTGGTGTACAACTCAGAGACAGCTCATGCTTAAAGTGGGGGGAATTATATAAAAATTATCAAATATAAATTGCATATCTATACAAACTGTGATACTGCTGTAAAGGAAAAACCCACGGATCCAGTTGCCACGGAGTTGATTTTGACTCTCAGTGGCCTTGAACATGATAGAGCAGAATCATCCTTCACAGGACTTTCAGCGGCTGATTTTCAGAAGCAGATTAATCAGCAGGCCTTTCTCCTGACATACCCGGAGTAGATTCAAACCCCCATCCTTTTGGTTAGCAGCCAGGGCATTAACCCCATTTGTACCACACCGCATTTTACTTCTGGGTGGTGTTTCTTGAAGGGAAAGGCAAGATCTAATTTATTTTTTAGTTTTTTATTTTAAAGCCAAAAGTAATGTTTTATTCAGCATATGTTCAAAGAGGCAAAACTAGGGAGTGCACAGCCAACCCTACAGCCCTGTCTGTCTGAGTGGCAGGGACATTACAGAATCATGTGTATATACTAACATTACAAATAGGCAGATCATTGAAAGCTTCACCTTTTCACAGATGGGCTAATAACTGTTAAGTCGCCATAATCTACATTTTGAATTGTTTTTCTTAATAATCAGTCATACAAGCTTCAGTAGTGACAGTCAGGATGGTCTTCCTTGTCCAGCAAGTCTTGCCATTCTCTAATAGCCAAAGAGGGGAAAGTCTGTGTGTCCATGCTCTTCTTAATTAGTTTACATGAAAGGTCCCCTACGAGATGTTTCCCAAGATTGTGCTAGCTGTTGGCTCTGTACCCCAGAGCCGGTTTACAGCCACACAACTCTAGACTAGCAGCATCTTGTCTAATATTTACTTCTAAAGTCAGTCCACTTGACTGCTCCGTGCTGAGAGGGTGCAAACTCAGGGCCGAGAGAAGTGCTTCGATATGTGCAGATTTGGGCGGAAAGTTGCTTGCTGTTTATAAATTCTTCTCCCAGCCTTGTCAGGTACTGTGGGATATTGTGGTGAGATAATAAAGCACACATCCTTTCAAAGGAAGAGGAAGCAACTGGCTTCTGTTGTGACGGCTTCAGCTGACCCTTCAAAGTTGCCATTTACCAGGGCAGACCTCAAGACACCTTCAGAAACTGCATTTAAATCTTGTTTGAGTTGCATATAGAGCAGCACTTCTGAGAAGAGCTAATGCAAGGCTGGTGAGTGGCTTGAAGTGTCCAAAGGTGACGCTCGTTAACTGTGGGGTGACTGTGGAGGGAATGCAGCCACTGACGCTTGCTGCATGTCTGTTCCTTCCCATATGTGGACACAGCTCCATTCACACCGCCAGTTGGTTTTTTGAGAAGGCAAAGAAACATTTGTGATTCTCGGTGACCGTGATTATCCGCATCAGTTGAAGGCATTGTTACTGATGCACGTTAGCTGATATCAGTGAATATGCATCTGGTCTCCAGTGACTGGGTACCGGCTAGCTTTTCCAGTCTCATGCTGATGTAATTTCTGGATCACATGGCCCCTTTTCTCTCCTGGGCTCATATTTTCCTCATGTCTTTGATGTCCTTCATTCTCCCCTACTCCACATGGACTGGGACCAGCTGATGCTTGCTAGGCTTTAAGACCCCAGATGCCACTCACCAAAATGGTATGCAGAACATTTTTTTTAAAAAAAACTGAATTATACTAATGAAGGTAAATGCCACCTGAAACTGTGGTCTCCAGACCTCTCTCCTTGCTATTCTGTCCTACGTCGGGTTGTATTTAGGAAGCCTTTTAGCTTTTGGTGTAGTCTAGATGTGTTGACGTCCTTTCTACTGTGTGCCGTCACTGCCCTCACCTGACCCCGTTCCTGTCCCCTATCTAATCTCCGAATGTCCCTCTGCTGCCCTCCCCACCCTCATGTCCATCAAAGATTATTTTCTTCTTTGCTTAAACTTTTTCTTAAGTTCTTATAATAATGGTCTCATACAACATTTGTCCTTTTTCATCTAATTTCACTCAGCATAATATCTTCCAGATGACTTCATGTTATGCGATATTTTCTAAAATCATCATTGTTTCTATCATTGTACAGTATTCCGTTGTGCATATGGACCATAGGTTGTTTACCCATCATCTGCTGGTGGGCGTCTAGTGTGACTCCATCTTTTTGCTGTTGTGGACTTGGCTGCAGTAAACATTCATGTGCATGTATCTGTTTGTGTGACAGCCCTTATTTCTCTGAGGTACATTCCAAGCAGTGCGAGTGCTGGATCATGTAGTATTTCTATGTCTAGCTGTTTAAGAAGGTGTTAAATCTATTTCAAAAGTGGTTATACCATTTCACATTTCCATTAACAGCGTCGAAGAGTTCCAGTTTCTCCAAAACCTATCTAACTTTATAATTTTGTGGTTTTTGGATTAGTGCCAGTCTTTCTGGGGTGTAGTGGTATCTCAATGTAATTTGGGTTTGGATTTCTCTGACTGGTAGTTGTGAGCATTTCCTCATGTGTCTGTTAGACACCTGGATGTATTCTTTGGTGAAGTGCCCAGTGAGCTTGAAAGCAGCACCACCTTTCTGGGGTCTTATTTTCACAGTGGTAGCATAAAGAAACTGAGCTAGACAGTCCCAAGGTTCTTTGTAGCTCTGAAAAGTTTTTGAGATGTTTATGTTTAATAAAACTGCACTGGTGTCCTAAAGCTGCTTTGACAAAATGCCACAAACTGGAAAGAAGTGAACGTTGGACAGTTACCGTCTTGTGGCTCCAGAGGCTGGGAGTCCGAGGTCAGGGCACTGGTCCTGTGGATTCCTTCTGAGGTCCAGAGATTGGAGTCCTAGATCAGGGCACTGGTCGTGTGGATTCCTTCTCAGGTCCAGAGGCCGAGAGTCCGAGTTCAGGGCACTGGTCCTGTGGATTCCTTCCGAGTCTATCAGACGAAATCAGTTACAGTTTGATGCACAGCCCCTGGCAGCTCCAGGAGATCTTGGCTTACAGCTGCAGCGTCTCGCAGTTTCTTTCTTCTGTCTCTGTGTGTCTCCTTCCCACGGGCTGCCGTTGCCCATGCCTCAGTGTGACCTCTCCGTCACCGAATTTTTAACTTCTCCAATGACTGTGCCTCCAGACAGAGTAATGTTCACAGGCAGGGTTCAGACTTCAACACATCTTTCCGGGAGACACAGTTTAACCCTTAACAACCGTCCAACAGTTCCCTCCGTTGTGTGAAGTTCTCTCTCATCATGCTTTCTCTCTGCAAAGCACTCTTCTGTTCCTCAATTTTTATTTTATTTATAAAAGTCAATGCTACATCTGAAACCTCATGTTAGCAGGCTGAATTTAATTTGTGAATTTTTTCCCCTTTAATGTAATCTTGTTACACAAATATTTGTCATCAAGACCCCCAGGCCCAGGTCTGCCTTGAACTTTCTCGTCTTTTTCTTCCTGTTGCTCTGTTCTTCTCCATCCTTCACCTGGTGGCCGCTTACTTCTCCTCTGATTTCCCTTCTGTCTTATGTTTCTGTCCACCCAGACTTTCACTGCTTACTCCCTGTGTCACTAGTTGGAGTGTGATGGGCTGAGCGGTGAGGACAGCAAACTCTGAAACTCACCACGTGAGGAAACTCTACCTCTGGCTCGTGTCAAAGTCTAACACCAGTGGAAGAGCACTCTTGGAAAGCCCTTCCGTCCTGTGATGTCACCATCCTCAGTACAAACCTCAAACACGTAAAAGACAGAACAGGAGGCTGTATGACGAGGTCTGTGAGCAGTGTGCATCACTGCCATCTGTAGTCCACTAGCCTCAATCCAGACATATGAATCCAATGTCACCTCAGTGGAGGCGTCTTAGTCACCTAGCACGGCTATGACAGAAACATGACAAGTGGGTGACCTTAGCAAATGGAAGTTTGTTCCCCTGTAGTTGAGGAGGCTGGCATTCAGGGTGCCAGCGTGGGGAGGAGCCTGCCTCGCCCTGTCAGCTCTGTCGCCCAGTCCCTGTCCTGAAACTCAGCCTGGGCTGGGAATTTCTCAGCACAGGGACCCTGAGTCCAAACGGCGGGCTCTTCCATGGGCTGCACTCACCCGGTGATAATGCAGTGCCACTGTTCTCTACCTGAGTCTCTCTTTCATATCTCAGAAGAGACCAACCGAAGATACAGCCTAATCCCGTACACTGCGTCCTCCTTCGTTACCATACGTGACTCTAATCGTGCCTCATTAATGTCACAGAGCTAAGAGTCACAGTGGAAAGGGAAGTTACAGCAGGTAGACAGAATAGTAGACAGCCACACAATAGTGGGACTCATGACCTAGCCAAGTGGACACACAATGTTTGGGGGATGTAATTTGATGTATAACCAAAGCCAAACCAAACCTGTTGCTGTCAGAGTTGATTCTGGCTCACAGTGACCCTATAGGACAGAATACTGCCCTGTGCTGTTTCCAAGGAGTGCCTGGTGGATTTGAACTGCCAACCCTTTAGTTAGTAGCCAAGTGCTTAAATACTGTACCACCAGAGCTCCCTAATGTAGTTTACATTCATTAATTCTTGTAATACCCATAATAACCTGTGATATTTATTGTTATTCCATTTACAGATGAAGAAATTGAGGCTTGGAGGTTAAGTAACTTGCTCAATGTCTCACAGGGAAGAAGTGGCAGAGTGAGGGTTCCGAGCAGGCCTCAAAGCCCATCCGCTCACCTGTCACCCTAACTCGCCCTCCCTGAAATAATAATCGTGTTCTACCTCGCTTAGCTTAATCCTCACAGCCAACATAGGAAGTCAGGGCTTTCACCGCTCTGTGGATCTGGAGACTGAAAGTTAGGGAGACCAGGTGACTAGTCTCCAAACCACAGTTCTTAAAAATAACAAGGGTAAGTAATAAGAGGCCAAAAGTCTAGTTGATTTTACTAGTGTTTTGGCAGTGTGACCTCCAGGTCGTGAATGTTCTCCATGCATCTCTGGTTTTCAGCAAAACCACCTCCCAGTCCTTCCTGACGTCCCCTGTTGTGTGCAGCAGTTGGCATTGCCACTGTATGTGAACACTGAAGGTGCCCACGCAGAGGGACTCTCACGGGCCCCAGCTGGGTCCCAGCTGCACTGCCTTGCCAACTCCTGCTGCTTCCAGATAACACGACACTGCATTTCCCCACCCCCCTGATGTTTCTGTACCAACAATTTTTGATTATCAAATGTCATTGAAGTGCACTGCAAGTCAGCTTTTGTGTTAAAAGATTCTCTATCTTTAGACGCATCACAGAATTGGGTAAAGGTTTCTTAAAAGACCAAAACATAAAATGTTGCACTATTTATTTGAGAGAGATTTCTTACAAAGGCCCTATTGTGTTCTTGGAGAGAAAAAAAGCAGTTGTGATAAAACTGTAAAGCAGAATATTCTGGGACGTTCTGTGACATTGGGCTGTTCAAGTTATTTTTATAAGTTTTCTAAGAAACCTGGTAACATAACTTCAAACATGCAAATTTAAAGGTGTGACCGCTAAATTTCACTCTTAGTTTTTTCCTTTTAGTGACAATGAACTAACTATTTTATGTCAAGAAAATTGAAGCTTATCTGACAAGTTATCTTTTTCTTTTAACCTCGTGTCCCAGATCCACTTGCAGCAGGGCTGTAGACAGCACTGCAGGCTGGACTAGCGGGTGGGCTGCCTGGCTCCGTGCTTGCCGGCCGGGGGAGTGTGTCCCTGTGCAGGCCACTCACATCTGTGTGCCGTGGTTTCCGCCACTGGGAGCAATAACAGTACCTATCTGATCGACTGATTCTGTAACAAAATGAACTAGTATTTGCAAAGTTGTTACGGTGGTTCCTGGCATGACAAAACAGGTGCGAGGACTAACAAGTTTGTGAACTCTTTCTGGGAAACGTGCTGCATACCTCACTGCTGAGTATCACTGTGGTCACCTTGAAAGTACTTCCTTTGGGAAGCTGTGCAGCGATGGCAGCACCTTGTCCACCTTCAAGGCAATTTTGGAACTCTTTCCAGAATGAACACCAGAGCTGCTGTCTTATTGCCCTTGATGGCCTGAGTGTCATCAAAATGTCTTCCTTTCAATACTTCTTTTATCTCTGGGTAAAGAAAAAAGTCATTGGGAGAGAAATCAGGTGACTAGGGAGGGTGTTTCAACAGAGCTATTTGTTTACGGGCTAAAAACTCTCTCACAAATACACAATTAAGTTCACAAACTTGTCATCATGGTACTGTGCACAATGACCATTCCAGAAAGAGTTCCAAAATGCCTTGAAGGGTGGACGAGGTGCTGGCATCAGTGCACAGCTTCCCACAGGGAGGACTTTGAAGGTGACAGCAGTGACATTCAGCAACGAGGCAGCTAACACTTAGAACAATTAAATTTGTGGACTTTGTGGACTTAATTGTCAGACCTCATATTTAAGCATCCATTTTTTAAAAAGAAGTTCATATTTCATATCAATTTGCAGTGCATTCTATTCAGCACCTAGAGTCAATAGCATTTTCATTTCACTTGAAAATTGTTTTTCTTTGAGAGAAGTCATCCTCATAAGACTAGAAGTGGAGAGGCCAACTGCCCCCTCACTGGGAATAGGGTCTCCTGTTTTTTCATTCTCTTGTTGAGAAAAGACCTTGAAGAAATAGACTAAATTACAGCAAAGACAGTATCAGGATGCTTCACACACTCTGAGTTTTTTGGTGTATGCAGAGCACCACTCAGTTGCTGTGTAACATTGGTGGAATGTATGTTAACAGGTGTTGTCAGTTACACACTGGGCTTTAACACAGAGCGCCCTGCAACAGAGGACCCTGGAATTGTCCTGAGAGGAGGGAGCACAGGGATTTGTTTTGCTCCAAGAGTATCCATCAGGAAGGGCTGCCTGGGGATGACAGAAAATTGATTCATCTAAAGGAATTATTAAGGTTTCCATGCTTCGTTTTCTTGTTATAAGAATCTGCGTTCTCTTCCATCCTAACTGTGAAGACCCGCCCCCCACATCTTCCTGATCTTGACCTTGATCTGTTACTGGAACTTCCTTCCTGGTTTCCGGTTCCTTGTTCTGTGCCTTTCAGATGATTTTTTATCTAGTCAGCTGGGAAACTGTCCTGTTACATTAGCTACCACTGCTCTCCTCACCAGAGCTGTAACTGGGACCATCATGAAACCAGAATATGGTTTGTGCAACAAGCTTCAAACTGAAGAAGTATAGTATAAAAGCATTGTCCATTGGAGAAAGAGGAAGGCAGCAGAGAACAGATAGTGATGGAATGGAGGTGGCCAAGAAACTGGCCACTTGGCAGGACTTACTGAGAGTGTATGGCATTTGAAAGTCAGTGTAAGACGGTCCTTGGCAACAGATTTGGGGTACTTGAGGAAAGGCAGCTGTCCCTTTACACTGCACAGTGGTCTGTGCTGTGCTGGGGGCGTGATCCAGCCACAGCGGAATCAGACTTGGTGATTGCTGGGTGATGCACCAGGCAATCCCGACGGCTCATTTTTTTCCCTGCCGACACTTTCCGTTTGCACAGGCTCATTTTGTCATCTGGGCAGAGATGGGAGCTGCCTGGAAACTCACGTGGAGACTTAAAACTCCTTCAGGAGGGGCTAGGGAACTTGCCCAGATGTCTCGAGTAGATTTATGTGAGACGTGATGGCTTTGAGGGAAGCATGGGATGTGGCTTCTATCCTCAATCCCTGCTAAATGTCAGAGCAGCGAACCGGTTTCCAGAAGCAGATTGCCAGAGCTTTCTTCTGAGGCACCTCCGAGTGGAGCGGACCCTTGAATTGTCAGTCGGCAGCTCGGCCCGAGAACCATCTGCTCAAGCCAGGACTCCTGTGTGACAGGCGGCGTGCAGAAAGGACAAGGTGAGCCTCTTCGAGGGGAACCACGGAAGGCGCCGAGTGCTAGGACAGCGACCGCAGTTTCCCCTGTCTTGTCTGCTTGTCCCCCTGCAACTAATGCCTGTGTAGGACAGAAGAGGAAGGAGGAAGGAAGAAGGCTGGGGTCAGAGTGCCTAGTCCCCTTTGACAAGTCACTGCTGCTTTTTTTTTTTTTTAATAGGAGGATGCACTCTGTTAAGGCTGGTGTGTTTCACAGTTTAGATGTTGACTTAACTAGTGCTGTGCATCTTTAGAATGACTTTCCATTCTCCATTTTCAGCTTCTTCATAAGCAGACACCAAAGGCCTAGGGCTGGGTATATATGGGCGGTTTGGAACATCTATTTTCCTGGATCATGTTAAATTACAACGGTAATGAAAGAAGCAGAAAGCACCTGCTAGCCCAACAGTCTTTCAGAGTCTCCTCACACTTGTGCGTACTCAGGAAGACAGACACCCCGTGACCTTGGGGGTGAACCACAGTGTCTTTTCTCAGGGACGTGACAGGAGCCCATCAATGTTGTACCATGTTTGCCAACTTAACAATTGAAAAATACTTCATAGTGCCTTGCTAAGTATTTGCAGGGGAGATAATACTGCTATTTTATGTGTGGAAGATACCAAACAAATGACTTGGCTGATAGAGAGCCACTTGTTTTATTCATGATACTATCTTGGTAATTGGATAATTATGCATTTTAATAAGATAGTTTCCAGGAATGGAAGAATCTCAGAATGAAAAATCCATTCATTATGAAATTATAACACTCCATAATTTTAATAGGCTAGGAATTCCAGGAAAGGGTGCTTAACTTTCACTTTCAGTGCTATGGACATAGGAGAAAAAAGATGACATTCACCTCACCGTCCTTCCTCCCTGTTTGCATTTGTAAACTGTGTCTTTATTTCTTGGGGTATTCCTCTGAGTGAGGCTCTGTATACAAGGGCATCTTAGTGCTTATCTAGTGCTGCTGTAACAGAAACACCACAAATGGATGGCCTTAAAAAACACATTTATTCTCTCATAGCTCAGGAGGCTAGATGTCTGAATTCAGAAGGTCCACTCCAGGCAAAGGCTTTCGTTCTCTGTCAGCTCTGGGGAAAAGTTCTTCTCATCAAGCTTTCTGTGGTCTAGGAGCACCTCTTTACAGAGACCCTGGGTCCAAATGCCGTGCTGGGCTCACTACACGGCTTTCCTGAGGGCATGACGTCTCCGCATCCCTCTGCTCACTTCTGTCTTTTGTATCTAGAAAGAGATTGGCTTATGGCTCAATCAAGTCCTACATCACAGACACAGCACTGACAAGACATAGGAAAACCACATCAGATGAGAACGTGGTAGACAATCACACAACACTGGGAATCACAGCCCAGCCAAATGGACACACATTCTGGGAGAACACAGCTTAACCCAGGACACAGGATGCAAGCTATCTTGAGGCAAAGTGGCTCAGGGCATTTGAGGGACAGACACAGACAGTGTGAGAGACTCATCATATGCTGGCGTCAGGGATTCACTGTCCAACTTACAGTCACAGAGCCAGACTGGGCAGCAGGTATCCATCCTTTCTCTCAGCAGTGTGGGTATGCCTGTGGCTTACCTTCTCGGTATTTCCCACCACTTTCCCTGCCATGGAGCTTTTATAAATCACTGAAACCCTGGTGGTGTTGTGGTTAGAACTACAGTTGCAGTTTGAATCCACCAGGTGCTCCTTGGAAGCCCTATGGAGCAGTTCTACTCTGTCCTGTAGGGTCACTGTGAGTCAGAATTGACTGGATAGCAACAGGGCGTGAGTATCTGAGGGCTGGTACTACTGTGTGTTTGGGGATAAGGAGAGAACACAGTGTTTGTCGTAATATTTCTCACAGTGGTGACAAACACTGACCCTGTGCTGTAACACGGGACACGAAGTGCAAGGTGAGAGTCGAGCAGGTTGACCAGCTTCTCCATGTGATTAGGAACCCCTGTCAAGTTGGTCAGGAAGACTAAGCCTAGGTTATCAAGTGACAGAAGGTTCTGTTGTTTCGGTGATGAACAGTGTGTTCTACGATCTCTCTGTGTTTTTATGACACCTTCTCTGGTTTAAGTGAGACACCCTTTCATTCTTTTTTCAAATAAGTTAATATAGATTCGAGATGTGAAAGGCAAAGTTCTATTGGTAGAAAATAGGGCACGCTGCTAACCTGGCTTCACCTGGTGGCACAGTCTCTTAGGAAGTACAGTCACCCCACGAACTGTGTGGCATGAGTAGCAGGCCTAAGGGATCCTGTGTGTCATCGGAGATGGATGCCTGCTGGATGACTTAGAGAACACAGCTGCCTTAAACGCAGAGGGACTTGAGTCACTTGGGTCAAAAGTGGAGTCTGTAGCTACATGCAAATATGACATTTGTACTGTCTTCTGAGAAGCAAGAAAATTTAACACTCATCTGAATGAGCTAGAGCGGGAACTTAGACGCACACAAACTGGGCAAAAGCCTCTATCGTCTGGTTCTTACACACCACCACAGCGTGTTCTAGTTCCATGAAGGCTTATTGTACTCATGTATGTGCAATAAATATTAATTAACAAGGATGATTTGATCATTGATAAAGGAATTTTAAAGAGAATAATGAATGCACTGAGTTGTCTTCTTGAGAGAGGGTACTTAGAGTCTTTATTAATGTATTTAAAAAAATCTTTCAATTTTTTAATTAAATTCATTATTTTTTAAGATTTCTGGCTAAGAAATATTGTTAATAATAGCATACCTTTAAGTGGCATAGTGGTGAAGTGCTACATCTTCTAATCAAAATGTTGGCAGTTTGAATCCACCGGATGCTCCTTGGAAACTCAGTGGGGCAGTTCTACTCTGTCCTGCAGGGTCGCTATGAGTCGGAATTGACTTGATGGCAGTGGGTTTGGTTTTTTGGTTTTAGGTATGTACGAATCACGTGTTCTTGTTAGTTGGTGGATGAGTCTGACAGTGTTAGGATTGGAAGGGACATTTGTTTATTATCCCCTTGGTGTTTCTGTCTCTCTTCCTTTTCCTCAGTAACCCCTAACTTCTGTTTGGGCATCAGCAAGATTTCAGAGAAACAGGTTCTGCTCCCCACGTGAGGGCTGATGCATATGACGGCCAAAGCCAGCCAAGTGCCATCGAGTCAGATCCGACTCATGGCGACCCTAGGGCTAACCTAAATGAAAACCCTGGTGGCTTAGTAGTTAAATGCTACATCTGCTAACCAAAAGGTCAGCAGTTCAAATCCTCCAGGGGATCCTTGGAAACTCCATGGGGCAGTTTCACTCCAACCTATAGGGTCACTATGAGTTGAAGTTGACCCAACAGCAGTGGTTTTTGGTTTCACTGACCAGCATACTCTAACTCCTTAGTTGAGGATGGGATGTTACCGGTGTAGTGACTAAGCGTTACACCTGCTAACCAAAAGGTCAGCAGTTCAACCCTTCCAGGCGCTGCTTGGAAACTCTGTGGGGCGGTCCTACTCTGTCTGCAGGGTTGCTATGAGTCAGCATCAGCTCGATGGCAGTGAGGTTTTTGTTTTTGGTTTAGTCAACGGAAGTCTCAGGGCCTGGGAGTGTTGGAAGGATGACACTTTCACCAAGTGGATGTGAACAGGTAGGGAGCACGCAGACCCAGCTGGCCTTGTGGAAGGCAGAGTGGAGAGGCAGAGAGGAAGGAGGTGCTCAGGCTGACACTGAACTGCTGAGTCATCTTCGCTTAAAGCTCTGGAAGGTCCCTTGGTCATCTAAGTCAATAAACGCCCCTTATTACTCTGGTTGGGTGAGCTTTCCTGTGACTCATGGTGGAAAGATCCCTTACTGATGCCGAATTTCCACTTCAGTGCCTCCACCAACATTTGCCTTGGCTGCCTTTCTACTCCCCTGGGAAAGCACAGATCTTCCAGGGACGCTATCTGCCAGTGCTCCCCAAAGTTGCGGGAGTCTCCCAGGTACCAAGCGGGTGCTTCTTTCCTGTTAGACTTACTGTGTCAGAGTCATAGTGTGGTCACCACAGGGTGGGAAATGCCCCATGGCAAGGCGTCCTCACACCTCACAATATGCTTGGTCTGGCAGCAAAGGGTACAAATTTAAAGTTAGGACCACCAGCTACTAGGAGGTTCTCTTAAAACACTTGTTGCTTCTGTTATCTCCCCGCTACCAATTAAGTTTTACCAAGCCTCTTAAGGTCATATGAACTTAAGTAATCCTTTATCCTGTTCTAGGCAGATTTGCTTGTCTCCTGTGAATGTCTCCATTAATAGTTTTGCCAGCGCAGAGTATCCCTGAAGACTTGGCTGAATTTTATCAACTAACAAAAACATTCACACTATTAAAAATTTTGTCAAGTTGTTTATGAGAGTTTGTGCAACAACACCCCACTCTGAGCAGGCAGTACCCCTCCTCTTGCCTTGCCTACCCACACTGCTCCACCCACATAGATCAGTCTTTTGCTGACTGCCAAATGGGTGTCACCGAATGCATAAATCTCATCCCATCACAAAGCCTAATTCTGCATTCAAACTACACGGTTTTGTCACTATTCGTCTGCAGACTCAGCCACGGCTTCACATTCTCAGATGGTCTAGGTCAGAACCAAAGTCCTCGTCTGCTTCTGGGTCCCTGGTATGTCACTGTGCTCCCTTTCTTCAGAAGCTTGGGGTCAGGCATCAGGCTTTCCCTCCAGTGGTTTTTCAGTCTCTTCTGCTTTGAGTGCCTCCTTGAAGACTCCCCTTACTGCACATCAAGCAGCTTTGCGGACTGGTATGCAGCGTAATGCGGTAGAGCTGTTGTTACTTCAGATGAGAACACAGCATGCAGGGAGTTGGAGACTTGGGCACACCTGGTTCAGAGTGCAGGTTCTGGGTAAGGACTGGGCAAGTCACCTGGTTTGCCTCTTTAAGTGGGAAGTTATTCAATTTTCCCAAGTCTCAGTTTAGCCATTTATAATAAGGAGGTGATTCACTTTCTTTCTTCAAAGGATTGTTAGGAAAAGAATGAAGTATTCTGCATAATAAGTCTCAGAAAATATAACTTATATTGTAGCTAAAAAAAGATCAGAACCCGGTTTCCCCAGTTCCTAGACTGTTGGTGTTTCTATTATAAAAGTTTGAAAACATAAGAGTTTTCAATGATAGTTAAACAAGTCAGATAACTAGTCAAAATATAGAAAGAGAATTGTACTCCAGATGAATCATTAAATATAAGTAGTAGCCAAGCCAAGCCTGCAAAAATATTAGGACCTATGGTTTCCACAAGCCTTCCCACTGTGATCTATAGAGAAATCAAATGATTGGATTGGGCAAGTGCACTGCAAAAGACCTCTTTTAAAATTTTAAAAGACAAAGATGTCATTCTGATGATGAAGGTTCATTTGACCTAAGCCATGACCTTTTCAACTGCCTCACACACACGTGAACGTAAGTCGACAAAGAAAGAAGAGTTGGTATCCTCCACCCGTGCTGCTGGCACAGAGCAAGGAAGACACTGGAGCGCCAGAAGGAGAAACGCGTCAATCTTACGAGAACGGCATCCAGAACGTTTCTTAGGGAAGAGGATGACAAGGCTGCCTCTCTTACTTTGGACATGTCACCAGGAAAGATCAATTGCTAAAAAGAGAAATTATGGTTGATAAGTTAGACGGCCAACAGAAATGAAAGTGGCTCTCCATGAGGCGGATCAGCGCAGTGGCCACAGGAGTGGGCTGACACAGAGCAAAGACCACGCAGAGGCGCATGACACCGCTCTGCTCCTTTCTGGTATCTGTAACGTCATCGTGAGTAGAAGTGCGCTTGATGGCAGCTGATGACAACCCTTTCCCATTGTCCTTCACCTGGTCAGCATCCATTTGTTTTCAAGATTTGACTGTGAAACTAATTATCCAAGGAAACTTCTTTGATGCTTGCCGACCTCCTCTCCTTGCCTTGCCTAACCCCACTGCTCCACCCTACATGGATTGGTCTTCCACTGACTGCCAAATGAGTGTCATTGAATGCATAAATTTCATCCCATCACAATGCATAACCACAAGAGGCCAGAGTTAAAGGGGTTAGACTTATAAATCAACAACTAAAGCTAAAGATGAAGAGATTAAAGATTTTTACCAACTTCTGCAGTCTGACATTGATCAAACACGCCATCAAGATTGCCTAGTGACTGGAATGCTAAATTGGAAACAAAGAAGAAAGATCATTAGTCAGAAAATCTGTCCTTAGTCATAGAAATGATGCCAGATTGCAGGGCAAAATTTTGAAAGACTAATGACTTTGTTGAAAATATCTTTCTTCACCAACATAAATGGTTACCATACGTATGGACTCCATCAGTTGGTATACACAGGAATGAAATCAGCTACGTCTATAGATAAAGATGGTGAAAAAGCTCTATATAATCAGTCAGAACAAGGCCAGAGGCCAGCTGCTGAACAGACCATCAATTGATCAAATGCAAGTTCAAGTTGAAACTGAAGAAAATTAGAACAAGTCCATGAGAGCCAAAGAACAACATTGAGCATGTCCCATTTCAGCTCAGAGACCATCTCAAGAACAGATTTGATCCACTGACCATTAATGAACAAAGACCCGATGAGCTGTGAAATGATAGTCAGAACATCATATGTGAAGAAGGCAAGTGGTCCTTGAAAAGACAGAAAAGAAAGAAAATACCAAAATGAAGGTCAGAGGAGTCTCTGAAACTTGTTGTTGAACATCAAGTAGCTAAAGAAAAAGAGAAACGCTGAGGTGAAAGAGATGGAAGATTTCAAAGGGGAGCTTCAGAAGACAAAATAAAGCATTTGAATCACATATGCAAAGACCCGGAGATAAAAAAGCAAAAGACAAGAACACAATGGGCATTTCTCAAGCCGAAAGAACCTAAGAGAAAATTTAAAACTTGAGTTGCACTATTGAAAGACAAATGAAGAAAAGATTGAAGTTGTAAATGAAAATATTAAACTACAAAGGAAGGCTCAAAAATGACAGAAGGCGCACAGTTACTGCAACAAGAAGCACTGGTCAGAGTTCAACTGTCTCAGGAAGGAGTGTGTGATTGGAAACTGGTGGTACTGAAGGGAGAGGTCCAAGGTGCACTGAAAGCATTCGTTACCAACGAAGCTGCAGGAACTGACGGAATGCTGACGGAGGTGTTCTGACAAAGGATGCTGGGATGGAAGTGCGTATCGCAAACAAGGCTCCAGAGACCGATGGTGTACCAACTGAGATGTTCCAGCAAAGGATGCTGGGAGAGAAGTGTTCACTCAGATACTGTGTGGTTTAGAGCCAGGAAATGTGGTGTCACTGTTGTAATCTTTCATCATGCCTATTCAATCTGTGAAAAGGACATCAAGCTTGGTAAAGCAGGGGTCAGTGAGAAGGCAGAAGGCCCTGCACGAGGCGGACTGGCACAGTGACTGCAACAACAGAGTCAAGCCTGGCAACAGTGGTGAGGATGGCACAGGAGGGGCAGTTTTTCCTGTTGCGTAGAGGGCTGCAATGAGTGGGAACCAACTCGGTGGCACCGAACAACAACAACGACAGTGCGTATCATCTCATTTAATCTTCAGAGCAATGTTATGTGGTAGGTAGGATTTGCATAACATGAAAGTAAAGCTCAGAAAGATTAGGCAACCTGCTCTTGACCTTCAGCCTATAGACAGCTGAGTTGGGAGTCAAATCAGGTTATCATCTGACACCACACTCTGGGGCTTTTTAGTAGACCGTATTTCTTACTGCCCCAAAAGAGTATACGTCTTGTGGAACATTTTGCTTTATCCAAGAGGTCTGGATTAACTGGAAGCCCTGGTGGTATAGTGGTTAGGTACTGCGTCTGCTAACCAAAAAGGTTAGCAGTGTCAATCTGCCGGGCACTCCTTGGAAACTCTATGGGGCAGTTCTACTCTGATCCACAGGGTTACTATGAGTCAGAATTGACTGCACAACAGTAGGTTTGGTTTGGTTTTGTATGAGCTAACTTGTTACTTGGTTAACCTTCCCAGTTCCTGCAACAAAGACGGATCTAGATCTACTGGTTTCCCTCCTCTTCTTAGGGCTGGATGTTGAGTGAGAAGAGAGGAGCTGCCGGGAATACGGCCTTTCTCTTTGTAGACTTCTCTGATGTAGGCTGGCCTCCTGGATCCACGCCACTCCTCTGCCTTAGGGGACTGCAGTCAGTGCTGATAAGCTGTCGGTTTTCTGAGCTCTTCTGCAAGTTGATTTTACACTGGGTCCCTGATGCCTTACCTTAAGTGAAGTTGCCCTCAAATTCAATAATTGATGGTAGTTTTATTTAATTCTAAGTGTAATTTTGGCATATAACCTCTCCCCGTACCACCCATACAAATTACCTTAGCTAATTAAGAATCAACTGCTATTTCGTGGGTTTTCAGTGATTTATTTTTCATGTTGTAGTCCCCCTTTTCTGCAGTGCACTCTGTTTTCTCTTCTACTTTTCCTTGAGTATGAAGTTACTACCAAAGAAGCGTTTCATTTGGACGACAGCCATCTTCTTAACAGACCTGGCAGATTGCTGGAGAAAGCATTTGTAAAGAAGCAAGGGGCAACAGTGCTTCGAGGTGTGCTTCCCTTAGGGTGGGGAGGAGCTAGCGGGGACTCTCTGGAAGGTGCCTTGGACAAGGATGTCTTAATTATGCAACCTGGACTTTTCATTTCACACATGTTCTCTTTGTTAGAACATTAAGCTGTAGTTGGTGAGGTCAGCCTCTCTACATCAAGAAAGCTAGAAGGAAAAAAACAAAAACAAAATGTTTTGGAAGCTTGGGAGAAAAGGCATATCGTGCTACACAGAGGGAGACAAAGAAAACAGCTCTGCCCAGCCTGCTGGATTCAGAGAACAGAAGCAGAGGACCATAAGGAAGCATGTGCGGGGGTGTGTCCAACCAAATAAATCGTGTGGGACTAGACCTCGAGGGGTGAACAGGGTACAGGGTAAGATCAGGTAAGGAAACAGGCTGGAAAGCATTTTGTACCTTGGACCGTTCAAAAATTTGAAAAAATTCAAACAATTTAAATGTTCTTTGCACATAAGCTGAGTTCCAGGAGCCCATCCAGGGCTGCAGGGTCAGCTGGCCTCAGATGAAGAGCCCTGCCTGGTTTCCTGTCTCAGATCTTCCAGCCTCCAGCCCCACCCCAGCTTTTTCCCTTCTTTTAATTAATTCACTGCTAGGGGGTTTTCAAGTTGTATCTGATTCTGACACTCACTGCTTTAAACGTCTAAAAAGTTGAAATTCTTAAATGTGGCACCCGCAGTGCTCTGTGTGTAGCTGTGTCCACCTCCGCCTGTCTCATCAGAGCCCCGGTGCACACGTTCCTCCTAGACACCGGATGGCTTCTGGGTGACGGCGTTGCCCCCTGAGACCTGCGCGTGGGTATTTGCCGTGTATGTTGTAGTCATGTGTTCTCATCTGCTTCAGGAAGAATTTAAGCAGTATTTAAAGCATTCAACTGGAGTTGCGTTTCTCCTTAAATACTCAACAAGAGCACCCATTCCCTGGACAGCTACTGTCTATTCCCTGGGAAGCTCTCCCTGTGCAGGCAGAGTCCTGAATGCCCCCTGTACAGGAGGAGTCCTGAGTGTGCCCCATTCTGGCAGAGTCCTGAGTGTGTCCGTGAAGGCGGAGTCCAGAAGGTGCCCCACGCTGGGGTTGCCTTGGGGAACGCTGTGCAGGGGTCTTCCTACAGCAGGGCAGGGCCCGATGGCTTTAGGAAGAGACGTTGCCAGGAAAGCTATCAGGGCCATAATGCTTGTTCAGGACCAGGGAGTCCCTCAGGTCCAGGTGGTATGGTGGGGATAGGGGATGGAGGCTTAGAAGGGCCCAGAGGCAGAGGCTGGTGGCATCCTGTGCAGGGGTCTTCCCGTCTTTGCAGGGGGCTTCCTGCTGGTGAGGCAAGGCCCGATCCAATGAGAACCTGTGGCAGAGCAGAGGCTTAGGGCAGTGTGGTGGCAGCTGGAGGCAGCAGTGACAGAACACAGCACATGGCCCCAGCCCCAGTGTGCCTACCCCCATCACAAGAGTGGGTGTGGGTAATTTGGGGGTGGGTGAGCTTTTCCCCTTCAGGAATCGGTTGCAGTTTACTGTGCGCTGCCTGTAAGTGGTGACAGAGGCTTTTACTTCTCTGGCACCGTTTGTCTTGTGTGGTGGAGCAGCTGATGGCGCTGGGCGTGTGTCTCATTCTCAGCGTCCATGGCTGCCTGAAGTCTGATGCACAGCCTGTCTGGGTGTGCAATGCAGACAGACAAAGCATACATTTTTTTTTTTAGCATTGATATTTACATACACCAGAAATTATTCTTGCACAACTATTTAATCTTATGTAGACAACTTTTACATGTCAGTTAAAAAATGCATGATGAGTACTGAGTTTTTCAAAATTATTTTGAGGAGTAGGTGGGCAAAATATCAGCAGGGTCATCAGTAGTGGACAGGTTTCAGTAGAGTTTACAGACTAAGATAGACTAAGAAGAAATAACTGGTGAACTGCTTCAGAAAATTGCCTGGTGAAAACACTGTAGATCAGAATATTGTCTGATGTAGTCCTGGAAGATGAACCTCCTAGATCAGAAGGTATTCAAAATAAGCAGTGAGGAACAACAATAAACTTAAGCATATTAATGATTACAAAGATCAAGTAAGGAGGGTAACAGCACCAGGTACCAGCAGGGTCAACCATGGTAGATAAGTTTCAGCTGAGCTTCCAGATTAAGACGGACTGGGAAGAAGGGCACAGCAGTCTACTGCTAAAAGGAATTAGCCAGGGAAAACCTTATGAATAACAGCCAAACATTGTCAGATACGGTGCTGGAAATTGAGCCCCCAGGCATTTGGAAAATGACTGAGGAAGAGCTGCCTCCTCAAAGTAGAGTCCATCTTAAAGATGTGGATGGATTAAGGCCTCTGGGATCTTCATTTGCTGATGTGACATGACTCAAAATGAGATGAGAAGAAACAACTGCAAACATCCACTAATAATCAGGACATGGAATGTACAAAGCATAAATCTAGGAAAGCTGGAAATTGTCAAAAGTGAAATGGAAAGCATCAACACTGACATCCTAGGCATTATGGAGCTGACATAGATGGGTTTTGGACATTTTGAATCTGACAATCACATGTTCATGCTGGGAATGAAAATTTGAAGAGGAATGATGTTGCATTCATCATCAAACAGAATATTTCAAGCTCTGTCCTGAAGTACAATGCTGCCAGTGATAGGATAATATCTATACATCTAAGAGGTAGGACAGTTAATATGATTAATAGTCAAATTTACTTACCAACCACTAAGGCCAAAGATGAAGAGGTTGAAGATTTTTACCAGCGTCTGCAGTCAAAAAATGACTGAACATGCAATCAGGATGCATTGATAATTACTGGTGACTGGAATGAAAAAGTTGGAAACAAAGAAGAAGGATCAGTAGTTGGAAAATATGGCCTTGGCAATATAAATAATACTGGAGATGGCGTGATAGAATTTTACAAGACTAATGACTTTTTCATTGCAAATACCTCTTTTAACCAACACAAATGGTGAATGTACACATGGACCTCACCAGATGGCATACACAGGAACCAAACTGACTACATCTGTGGAAAAAGATGATAGAAAAGCTCCATATCCACAGTCCGAACAAGACCAGGTGCTGACTGCGGCACAGATCATCAATTGTTCATATGCAAATTCAAACTGAAACTGAAGAGAGTTAGAACAAGTCCACAAGAGCCAAAGTATGACCTTGAGTATATCCTTCCTGAGTTTAAAGACCATCTCAAGAAATGAATTGATGTGTTGATCACTAATGAGAGAAGACCAGATGAATTGTGGAATCACATCAAAGACATCATCTATGAAGAGAACAAGAGGTCATTAAAAAGACAGCAAAGAAAGAAAAGATCAAATTGGATATCAGAGGAGACTCTGAAACTTGCTCTTGAATGTCGAGCAGCTAAAGCAAAAGGAAGAAATGGCGAAGTAAAAGACCTAAACAGAAGATTTTAGAGAGCAGCTCGAGAAGACAAAAGAAAGTATCATAACAACATGTGCAAAGAGCTGGAAATGGAAAACCAGAAGGGAAGAACACATTCAATGCATTTCTCAAGCTGAAAGAACTGAAGAAAAAATTCAAGCCTTGAGTTGCAATAGTGAAGGATTCTACAGAAAAACTATTAAACGACTCAGAGAACATCAAAAGAAGATGGAAAGAATATACAGAGTCATTACACCAGAAAGAACTAGTAGATTTGAAGAGGTGGCATATGACCAGGAACCAACAGTACTGAAGGAAGAAGTCGAAGCCACGTTGAATGCATTGGTGAAAAACAAGCCTCCTGGAGTTGATCGACTATAAGTTGAGATATTTCAACAAACAGATGCAGTGCTGGAAGTACTCACGCGTCTATGCCAAGAAATTTAGAGGACAGGTTCCTGGCCAACTGACTGGAAGAGATCCGGATTTATGCCCATTTCAAAGACAGGTGACCCAGTTGAATGCAGAAAAGACCAAACAATATTGTTGATATCACACGCAAGTAACATTGTGCTCAAGATCATTCAAAAGTGACTACAACAATACATTGACAAGGAACGACCAGAAATTCAAGCTGGGTTCAGAAGAGGATGTGGAACCAGGGATATCATTGCTGATGTCAGATGGATCTTGGCTGAAAGCAAAGAACACCAGCAAGATGTTTACTTGTGTTTCATCGACTATGCAAAACCTTTCCACTGTGTGGATCATATTAAATGATGGCTAACGTTGCAGAGAATGAGAACTCCAGAACACCTAACTGTGCTCTTAAGGAATCTGTATATGGATCAAGAATCAGTCATGTGAAAACAAGGGGACATTGCATGGCTTGAAGTCAGGAAAAACTTGACTCAGGGTTGTATCTTTTCACCACACCTTTTTAATCTGAGAAGCTGGACTATGTGAAGAAGACCAAGGCATCAGAATTAGAGAATGACTCGTTAACAACTTGCATTATGCAGACAACACCACATTACTTGCTGGAAGTGAAGAAGATTTGAGGCATTTGCTGATGAAGATCAAGGACCACAGCCTTCAGTATGGATTACACTTCAACATCAAGAATACAAAAATCCTCACAACTGGACCAGTGAGCAATATTGTCATAAATCGAGAAAGGATTAAGGTTGTCAAGGATTTCATTTTACTTGGGCCCACAATCAATGTCCTCGGAAGCAGCAGCCAAGAAATCAAAAGACACATTGCACTGGGAAAATCTGCTGCAAAGGATCTCTTCAAAGTAGTCAAAAGTAAGGATGTCACCTTGAAGACTAAAATGGGCCTGACCCAAACTGCGGTATTTTCTATCGCATCATGTGCATGCAAAAGCTGGACGATGAACAAAGAAGACAGAAGAAGAATTGATGCTTTTGAACTGTGGTGTTGGAGAAGAATGTTGAATGTTTGGTGGACCACTAAAAGAACCAACAGATCTATTCTGGAAGAAGTACAACAAGAGTGCTCCTCGGAAGCAAAGACGGCAAGACTGCGTCTTACATACTCTGGACATGTTGTCAGGAAGGCTCATTCCTGGAGAAAGACATCATGCTTGGTAGAGTGGAGGGTCAGTGAAAAAGAGGAAGACCCTGGACAAGATGGATTGACACTGTGGCCACAACAAGGGGCTTAAGCATAAAAACAATTGTTTACACGGTGCAAAACCGGGCAATGTTTCGTTCTGTTGTTCATAGGGTCGCTATGAGTTGGAATCGACTCGACAGCACCTGACAGGTAGGCAGAAAAGATATCTTGATATCTCATTCCAGGTTTATTTTCTGTGGATCAAGGGACTGAAAATTCTTACAATACTGTAAAATATGACACAAATTTGTAAACTCTCAGAAAATGTGTCAAAATGCAGAAATAATACTACCAAGGAGAGTCAGTTTCATTGGTCTGTTAGAATACATCCAGAATCATTTGACTGTGGACAGTTGGCTGTTGGCTGTGCCTGAGACCATCCCTGGATCTTTGGTTCAGATACTTAAGCTTCCTGGGCTACTTACTTTTCAAAAGTAGATGTCTGTTCTTTCTCTGCCAGCAAGTAATAAATAAGCAGGAGCAGCATCCAGCTGGTGCTGGAAGATAACCTCCAAGCCACCACTGTCCACTGCTGTATAAAAACCGTCTCCTGTGAAGGAAATGACATTTGCACATCTGTAGCGGATTTGGGGAAAGGTATACAGCTCATGCTTAGTGCTAAGATCTAGCTTTGTGTTTAGTGAAACTAGTACAGAGCAGAGAGCCTGAACCACAGTTCCTGACCTTTCCACCAGCTTCCTGCCAGGGATTGGGTCCTGGCTGTGATGGCCTGGCTCCAGGGATGGTCACTAGAAGAACCAGTCCTGGGGTGTGATGGAAGCTTCGGTTCATTTCCTGGCAGAATGCCCAGAGGAGAATCGTCTCACTTGTTTGCATTTCTGAAGCTGGTGGGCTAGCCCGTGTTGTTAACCATGTTTCTCACTTTATGTTGACTAGTAGAAAATTTATAGCTAAATTTCTGCCTGTCTCCAGCCACTGGACAGGAAATACATATTAATTTCATTCCAGGCTTTATGTTTGGTTTTTCGTTTTTCCTTAGTCCAGACACCCTTGCTTGCTTGCAGGGAGATAAAGTTTATCCTGTTGAATTGCATGCGGCCTCTAAGTCACCTGAAATTATATCAGACAAAGCAGAATGCAAACGAACCAATGGTTCTCAGGAGGCGGCAGATAACAGTTCTTCACTATTACAGGAGCTGAAGAGATAGATTTAGCCTGGAGCTAACGAAGCTGGAGAGCCAGGGCCCCTGGTTTTCAAGAGTACCTTCCAAGGCACTAAACCTAATTTTGTGTCCTTTTTTTCCTAAAGATAAACTACTTTCTAAGCCATGTAAACTCCAGGCTCCACAAACCTGGATCAGCCCCAATCTAGTGTCACAGTGACTTTGAACTGGCAACTAAAAATAGAAACTACAGCTCAGGTGAAAATAAAAGCTCAAACTCAACCCACTGCTGTTGAGTCCATTTCAACTTATAGGACCTTGTAGGACATAGTAGAGCAGCCCCCTAAAGTTTCCAGGGAGCAGCTGGAAGACTCCAACTTCCAATCTTTTGGTTAGCAACTGAGCTCTTCACCCCACTAAGGGCTCACTAGTTAGTGTCTGCTCCAGAACTCAGAACAGACCTCTTTCAGGCAGTGACGGAGGGTCTGCCCAGATGCCCAGCTCGGCAGGACTTCTGAGTGTCAGTGCTCTGCACTACTGACTGTGGAGTTCTAGACCCTTTATTTGACAGAGAAAGGAACTCCACTGAGAATTCAGTCCACATAATTACATAGGAAATGTGCCACATGTGTGTATAGTCTATGTAAAAAGTGCATGGAGAACATTCCAGGATTAATTTAGTGTTAGGGAAAATGGCTCTTGTGGGTCTTCCTGGCTCTGACGTTCAGTGATGCCAAGTGGCAGCCTATGGAGACACACGAGGGACAACTGACACCAAATGAGGCTAATGACCTTGACTGAGTCAGCAACCAACCGGGTGCAGAAAAGAGAAGTCACGCTGTGATTTCAAGTGAATCTTTTGACTCCAGCTACTTTGTGAGATCATTTGAATGATGAGGCTCAGGAAAGAAAACTTGAAGTGTTTTTTAATTGTCAGCCATCGCACCAGGAGGTGTCAGCTGGTTATTCTCCATGAACTCTTCTTTCTTCAAAGGACTCTGTGATTTTAATGGTTTCTTTTTGTTTGGGATTTCAGTCAAACCAAAATCCTGAGCTTAGTGTGGGACAAGGTCTTATCTTTCTCCAGATGCTTTCATAATGACACATAAAATATACTGTCGTTTTTATTGTTTCTTATTTTTTTCTCCCTCAAAAACAAAAAAGTTCTAATGTATAGAAAGACTCAGTCATAACCCACCCTCATTTTGACTGCAGTAGTGTAAGTGCTCAGTGAGGGGGTGAATGGGAAGGCTACATCCCATGTTTGCACCTTGAAGCCTGGAGGAGTGCTGGATCTCATCCTGAGGACAGAGCACACTCGGACGGGTGGCTCAGACAGGTGCCGATTTTCTCGTATATACTACTACACAGGAGGGAGTTAAGAGCATAGTGGGACACTTTTGACATTCTTTGAAGTAAAAGATATACGGCATGTTAATAATGACATTGAAAGTGACTCCTTCTACGTACTGACTTTGTCGCTTATATTCTTAGAGTGATAGTTTCAGATTTGCTGAACTGTGTTATTCGGAAAAGGACAGCTTGGTGCCCTTTGCGCTGGTGCCGGAGTTTCTAATCACCGTGATTTATGGTTTTCAGCCTCTGAATTCAACACGGAAGTGGAATCTACTCATTTTATGGTCTTCTTTGCATGCGCTTTTATTCTTCTCCATGTTTCCTTGGTTTGGGAATAATTTCAGATCCTCCTAATGGGTCTTCTTGGCTCTAGTCTTTTCCTGTTGGGATTCATCTTTCACATAGCTGCCCCAATGATTTACCGTCAGTGGCTACTTGCCCAAAGGTTGACAGTTCAAATTCACCCACAGGTACCTTCAAGGAAAGGCCTGGCAGCGCTCTTCTGAAAAATCTGCTCTGGCAGCCAGGGGTTCTCTCTGATTTGGAACTGACTGCCCTCACTACTTTTGCTTATGACTTCCTGTAGCAATGTCACAGTCCCCCAGCAAAAGTGAGATCGGTAGTTTCCTACAAGCATCACAGCGCTTTGTGTCTCTGAGTGGCAGTTTTGAACACTCTTCCCCATTCAGTGTGTCCTGGGCCCAATTATCTCCCACTCACTATATAAAGAAATAGTGCAGAAGTCACCTCTTCCAGGAAGCCTTCGTTACACTACATCACCTCCTCAGACCACTAGCTCTCATCGGGCTCTGCTTCTTCATGCTGCCGTGATAGCCTCGGTATAAATTTGTCTTTGTCTTTCTTTCTTTTGGGTAACAACATTGTCGAGATGTATTTCACATGCCACGTAATTCCCCTGTTTAAAGTGTGTAATTCAGCAGCTGCTAATGTAATCACAGAATTGTGCGACTGTCAATACCGTCAGTCCCAGGGCAATAGCATCGCCCTACAGCAGTGTTTGTAACAGCCAAGAAGTAAAAACAACTCAGGTCCGTCAACTAACCAGCAGGTAAATAAAATGCAATGTGTCTGTACGATGGAGTATTACTTCCAATGAAAAGAAATGAAGGAACGATTTATGGTAAAATGTGGATGAACCTTGATGATATACACTAAGTGAAAGCAGCCAGCCCACCACTGTTTTTTTCTGTATAGCTTTCTAATTACGGGCTTCTGCTCATTTCTTCATCTCTAGATGACAGAGACCTCAAGGTCAGGGTATATCTAGTGTGTTTTTGTATTCCCAGCACAGAGTCTATTGTAGAGAAGGCATTCAGTGACTGCTTCACGAATACAAAAACAATGATTAAATATGACAGACCTAACCTCACGGAGGTGGCCCTCGGAATGAAAACGGTTAATGTGCTGAGCTGCAAACCGAAAGTCTGGAGCTTCAAGTACACTCAGGGGCGTCTTGAAAAAAAAGCCTTGGTGACCTACTTAGAAAACAAAACCCAATCACTGAAAATTCCGTGGAGCACAGTCCCACACTGACACTCCTGGCATTGCCATGAGTTGGAATTGACTTGAAGATAACTGATTTTTCGGTGCAACCACGTAGAACAAAGAAGTGAGAAGTTAGTGGACTAAAATCTCATAGAAAGGTCCCAGAAGTTTTCTAGATCTTGAATTCTCAAAATAAGAAAGAGAAGAACAAATTGAGGGCTGAATATTCTTGTTGGAGGCATGTTTATTCTTCAGACTCGTCCTGGCCGTTGCAGCTGTTACCACGTGAGGGAAGCAGGCTGTTTCCTTTACTTTATTACTGATCCGCTTGCAAGGCGGACCACAGTTTGATCTGATTGCCACTTTTTCTCTAAGACGCTGGGGGTTAGTCCCCTTGCCTCTCCCAGTCTAACTTATCTCAGCCATCACCAGAAGTCCACAACTCACTCTCCAGCCACAAGGACAAACCGAATCTCTATCAGCCACTTCACACTTCCTCCCTTGCACTGATGGTCCCCTGCCTTGCCTTACAAACTCTCCTACTTCTTCAACGTAATCAAATCTCTGAATTCTCAGACCACCTCTTGGTTGAAATCTGGATTTTTGTTTTTTTAAATTGTGCTTTTGATGAAGGTCTAAAGGGCAAACTAGCTTCTTATTAAGCAGTGATTGCCAACCGCACGATGTGTCAACACTCTCCCTTCCTCAGCGCCGGGGTCCCCATTATCAACCTTCCTGTCCCCTCTGCTTCATCTGCCTGGCCCCTGGGTGGCTGTGCCTCCTCAGTGGTGGCTTGTTTTATGGGCCTGTAGCAGCGCCTTCAGTCATGAGTTGAAAGGATGTCTGAGGGACACTCTCTCAGGGCTTCTGCAGTTGCTGTCAGGCTGGTAAGCCTCCTCCGTTTTTGTGAGTCAGGACTTGGGTCTACACTTTTCCCCGCCTGTGTCCAGGTCCCTCTGCCGTGCTCCTCATCAGTGCAGTTAGTGTGGCAGCTGGACACGGTCTGGCTGGGTTGTGCTCCGTGTGGTGGAGGCTGTGGTTGCTGTGGTTCGTTAGTCCTTTGAACTAATCTTCTCCTTTTTCCCCATTGCTTCACGTCGGGGAGAGCCCATGGAGCATCTTGAATGGCTGCTCACAAGATTCTAAGGCCTCAGATAAGCTGACTGTCTTCTTTAGGACCTGCTAACTGGTGACTTCATTCTTGTGTACAGTTATGTCAAGTCCAGGGTCTTCCTTCACCCCACTGAGGCTTTGGAATACTTTACCTCCCCCTCTTCTGAACCTTCTAGATACTGAAGTTTGTAATGCTTGACTGTAACAATGATAACCTATTAAGTTCAAATCACTTTCCTTCACTTATTAAAGAATAAATAATCCTTCTGAAACTTTAACAGCCACACATAAGTCATCTATCTTGTGGTCTTCTCACATCTCAGTCCCCTTAGCTCTAATAACCTGGTTCTGGTCTTCTTGTCCCGGGGCAGACTGTGTGCTATACTATGTGTTGGAAAAACAGGAGAAACTTCCTACCTTCAGGATGTTCATGGAAAATTAACTCAGAGCTTCCCTAAGAGCATCAACAAAGGTATAAAAGTTGTGTTGGTGAGCACTTGTTGAGCATCTACTATGTGCCAGAAACTATTCCAAATGCTTGATAAACAGGGAGTCCTTTGCCAGTATTTTACAGATGAGGAAATTCTGGCACAGAGAGATTAGATAACTTGTCAAAAGTCCCCTAAAGGGCAAGTGGTAAAGCTAGGATCTGAATTTACATAATCTGATTTCAGGCACCGAGCTTTCAGTTGTTGCTGGAAATGAAATGTGAACCCAGTAAATGTCCCCAGACCCTAACCCAGCTGTGCTGCTGATCCAGCCTACATCAGCAGGAAGTGTCACTAGCAACGAGTGTTGGTGGTCCGTGTCAACATTCGTGTCTCTACCAATCGGCCCTTGGGTTCTGTGGTTTATTTCTCATATTTGTACCTAGTTTTGAGTTACCATTTTTAATTCTATTGTGGCTAATAAGTGAAAAACCTGCTGCTGAGATTTCTGGTAACAGGAAGCAGTGGGTTACTCAAGAAAGGAACATAGATTGTTTTGAAAGATTTTAGAAAATAACAACTGCTGTGACTGTGAGTGGTATGACAGGTTGAACACCTGGAGTGACTGAGTGTCAAAGAATGACCAGGCGAGCCATGAAGTGCGCCGTGTTCCAGTAAGAGTGGAGTCAAAGTCATGGACAACATGCAAACAAAGGGAAAGAAAAAGGCACTTTTTGTGGGTGCGGCAGCCCAGCGGTGGTTCAGGAGGAGGGCAGGAGTGTGAGAAGTTACGAGCTGAGTACAGAGGGTGCTGCTGCTGAATCTTCCTGTGCCCCCTCTACCTGTGAGTCCTGTCTCGACCTGGCCTCCAGTGACGACAGCAGGATTGCCAAGCAGTTTACACTGTCACTTTTGGAGAAGCTGTGGTGAGGGTGGCCTGTCTCAGCTGCTTCGATGTAGTCAAAGCTGGTTTTATTAGTAGAAAGATAGCTGGTAGGCAGTATCAGAGAAGACACAAGGAAGAGACGAGAAGCAGGTTTTAGAGGTTGAGTGGTTGACTCCTTCTGTTAGTTAGTAGATACGCATTTGAGGTCTCCAGACTTAAGCTACTTGATTGTTTTTAGCTTACAGATAGGTATCTTAAGGAATAATTTAGTAGGATTTACTTATCTGCTTATTGGAGGCAGATGGGCTTCTGAATGCAGGTGATAGATGCCATGCCAGTGAGTGGCGCCGTTGTCCATGTAGACACAGCAAAGGCACCTTGTGAGTGAGGCTCGAGAGGCAGGGCCGGACGAGTGTGGGAAGCATGCGATGTCACTGGATGAAGGACCAGATGCCCGCTGGGCAAGTTTTCCCAGGGCTAGAATAGGTTTTCAGGTAACAGGACCAAGATAAAGCAAGGAACCTGTGAAGGGTGGCAAGTCGGTCAAGGACCGCAGCAGAGAGTAGGGCCTGAGCCTGGCTCACGGGCCTTAGTTGGAGGTCTTCCTGGTCTCAAGCAGAGATGTTCCTGCTTACCTGTGGCATCCTTTGTCAAGAGTTTCCCCATCTCCCCAACCCAAGCTCAGTCCTTTGTGCCCTGTGCCTAGAGTCATTAACTCATTTATCCAGCAAGTGTCAGCTAGCCTATCCTACGTACAGACCAGTGTGTCTTTGCAGGATGTCCTCACACAAAAGATGGGGAGACAGACAAGTGAATCTGAGAGGGAGACTGTTTGTGCAGGAGGACTCGTAGGGCATTATCAGAGCACAAAATCAACAGTATCTAGGTCAGTCTTGGGTGTCAGAGAAGAGTCCTGCAGGGACTACCTGAGGAGGCATCAGCCACACCACAGTGCAGTAATACATGTGATGTGTAGGCACTGTATGACATACGGGATGTGCATGATAAGGTGGGGAGGTGGAGTCCACCAGGGGTTGCTTGGAAATCCCATATGAGGAAGCTCTACTCTGTCTCATGGGGTTGCTATGACTTGGGACCAACTTGATGGCAATGAGTTGATACAGAAGATATACATGATTTAGTGGGATATAATATGATATGCCACACCATACCACACCACACCACACCACAACACAACACACCATTCCACAACCTGTCTGTCTGCTTTAGTGTGGTGGCTTGCATATTGTTGGGCTGCTGGAAGCCAGGCCACCAGAATTTCAAACATGAGCAGAGTCACCCATGGTGGGTACGTTTCAGTGGAGCTTCCAGACTAAGACAGACTAGGAAAAAAGGCCTGGTGACCTATTTCCGAAAAATATCCAGTGAAAGCCTTCTGGACCACAGCAGGGTGCTGTCTGTCTCCCTGTTGGCACGTCATCAGGAGGGATCTGTTGTGGAGGAGAGCACAGTGTTGGGTGAAGAGAGGCCAGTGAGAGCAAGGTGAACCCTTCCTGAGACGCATCAGCGCGGCAGCTGCAGCAGTAGACTCAACCACGTTGGCTGATGTGACTCAGGAACAAGCCGTGTTTCTTTCCATCTATTGTACAAAGCATGCCAGGAGTCGGAGTTGACTCAGAGAAGCCCAATAATGACAACCATGTCACTTTCATAGGATCTACTTGATGCTGCTGTGAGGTCAGCGCTTTCTAAAATGCTGTCTCATGTCCACCTCCCACCCTGCGATGTGACTGGTGTTTGTAGAATTAATTGATCCCTTTGAGTTTCTCTCTAGCTCAGAGACACTCTACGCCTCCAGCTGCTGATGGAGTCCTCCTAAGGGTCTGATGCTGTCAGGTGAGCTTTACTTGCTTCGTGACACGTTCTTGAGGACAGACATCGTGCTGGCTTCCTTGTTTTACCTACCTGGTAAATTACCTGCTCACATGCTGTGCCCTGTGACCAATAAAAGGTCGTCACCAGAGAATTGATGTGATCTTCTCTTCTGGGTGTCACTAATGAAACCACAGAAATAAATGCACCCCTGACTTGTTGGACATGCAAAATTATTTGTTTTTCAGATGAGGCTTTAGACAAAAGACCGCCGTCACCAGACCGCCGTCACGTAGACCATTAACTGCACTTATATAGCCAAACACTTTCGATATGGTTAAAAAAATCACTTTTGTGCTAAGCGTAATTAAGTATTCATTATGTTGTTTATACATCACTTGCTAAGGACAATAAAAAGACAGCCAGCTGCAATACTGGTGATTCATGTGTGCATATGGAATGAAGATATTATTCCTGGAAAAAGATAGGTTCAAATGAAGCTGCTGTTGTGTTGTGAAGGGGGTTTTAATCACAGCCCCCCTTTTCAGCTTTATTACACTCATTTTATTTAAAGCCCATTTCTACTTGTGCCCCCGTGCCTTCTTTTAGACACTGTTACATGGCATTGCTCTGACGTGGTTGCCAGTTATCACCAATTATGTTGGTGACCCAATGTCTTAGCATGTGGCCAGTAACCAGACGGTCCTGGTCTGAACATCAGCCGGTCCACGGGAGGGGGCTGTGGCGACCTGCTGCCCTGGAGACGGCAGCGAGGAAACTGCGCTCGCTGCTCTGAGTCAGGGCCGGCTGGGCGGCTGCCAACAGCCACTTCGCTGACCAAATGTTGTTCTGGGACAAAGAAAACCAGTGAACAGGAATTGCCCACTACGTTCAAGACAACATGTACACAGTTATGTTTATGTTTCAGAACATCCCTCCGGAGTTAATACTGTCTGATCCATTTTTAGCGATGAAGAAACTGACTCTCACAGCTTGCTGAGGACTCGAGGGGTCCGTGCTCAGCGGCTGCCCACCAGTAGCTCTGTGGGAGGAGATGTGGCAGCTCGCTACTGTGAAGGTTTACAGCCAGGGAACCCTCCGGGAGTTCTGCTCTGTCCTTTAGGGTTACTGAGTCAGAATCAACTCAACGGCAGTTGGTTTGGCTGATGTTGACAGTTCGTGAATTCGCTCATTTTCGTCACTTCATAACGTTTATTGAGGTCTTGTTAGCAGGTGACTCATAGTCCAAAGGGAGAAATGAAAAATGACTGATTTCAATTTTAGGGAGTTGTGGGGAAGGAACTTATCACCCAGAGGGCTGATACCAGCCCTGGTGGTGGGGAGTGGGCCTGGGGGAGAGCCTCCAGGAGCACATGGCACCATCTCAATCCTAAAGGACAGGCAGTGTTCCACCAGGTAGAACAACTGGAGGGCGCATTTCAAGCGGTGGCAGTTCTGCGTGTGAGGGTCCAATGGTCAGACGCAGCCGGGCTCGGTCAGAGAGCACCATGCTGCCCGCCCAGGAGTTCAGGGATGCAGAGCTGAAAAGCTGAGGCCATCTCCGGGGACCACGGGAAGAGCTCTCCCGTCCTATTTCGTAGCTGTCCTGCTGTGACCTCCTGTGGGGCCCTGATAGCTGTAACACGCACTTAGTGCGCAAACAATGACAGGAAGTCAGGAGATGCGTTGCAGAAGGCATAGGAGCTGGCTCTGGAAAGATGACAGGGACTAGCTGTCAGATCACAGAGGCTGGTAGTCTGGGAAAACAGGCAGGATGAGCAGAAGATGCAGGGGCATGTGTGGGGTAGCAGGTGGGACTGGAGTGACCATTAGCCCTGGAACGCAATGCTGCCTGATGTTACTTGTATTTTTAAATGCAGAGCATAAAGGAGAAATACTTGTGAGCCCAATGGAAAAAAACAAAAACAACAACAGCAAAAAAACCCTGAGAAGTAACAACATAAAATGTTAACCAAGCAACAATTCTGTAGGTAAGCAACATTTTAGGAAGAAAGTTGAAGCCCTTATTTAAAATGTGGCCACTTAATTTACTCCAGATGGCTTCAAATGAAAAAATTACAGCCGTCATCAGAGTCAGGAGCTACTTTGTTCAGAGTGCTCCTGGCTCTCTAAAGAGGACCTTCTTTGTTTGCTTCTTGACTCTATTTCTGTATTAAAGTGTATGCACAACAGGCGTTAGTCTTTTTAGAGTCAGATGCTTTTGCTGATAGGGAAGATATCCCCGCTCCAGAAACTCATTTCTTCTTGGTTAGATGATGACCATCTGAACCATCTATTGTGTCATGAACTACAAGTGCACTAAAACCAGTCCTTAGGAGAACCCATGAGAGCCACATTTATGGACGGTCGTCATGCAGCTGGAGGGAGGTGGCCATGTGTATTCCAGCTTATGGCAGGTGATTCCAACAGATGCCTTCTCTGAAATCCCAGGGGAGTAGAAAACATAATTACCGTGTCCTCTGGAGTAGATTGTGGAAACATAAATGTTAATAAGACAGTGAGCTTGAACCAAGCCAAGTGAAAGAACTGGAGTGCTTGGGAGCTACTTAACGCTAGTCCTTTCTAGCGCCATCGGTCACAGCCAGGGCCTCACCTAGGGCTGCTGAGCGTGAGGTGGGAGGAAGACCTAAGGGTGTATGTCACGGGGAGGTAGTTTCTGGATTACTAGCTGCGACCACTGAGGAGCATACTTGTTTTTCTCTGATTTGTTGGTTTTCTCATATTTGCAGTCACCAAGATAGAACATCAGTGACATGAAGTTAGAGTTATAAGACTTATCTTTATCACAAACACTAAAGTTATAAAGCTATCTCTACCCCAAGAACTTTGAGATGTAAGACCTTCACCAGTAGGTGATCCCTTTCCTTAGGATTTCTGCATTAATTATTAAATATTGAGGGTTTACAGGGTTATAGGAAAAATGCTTGCATGTACTCAAATACTTATATGGCCCTAGAATTAAATTATAGTTTTGAGGAGACTTCATAGTAAGGGAGCTGGTATAAAAATCCTCAGTAATTTATGACAGTAATCATTTCTCTTATGCTCAATAGTGAAATAAATAATGGTGTGTGTGTGTGTGTGTGTGTGTGCACGTGCATGTGCGTGTGTTCACTTGGAAGGGGGCGGTCACAGTCTGATTCTCTGGTAGTTCTCTGTCAGCTCAGTAGCTGAAATAGAACTATACCGTCTACCAGCACTGCTGCAGAGAGTCCTGTGTTCTCTGACACTTGAGAACCAGGGCCTGTCTGCTGCCTGTTATCTTTTCACTATCTTTTTTACTTGGGAAGAAGAGAATGCAGGGTGTGGAAATCTTACAAAAATAACAGATGCCATGCAAATGTAGTAAAAAGAAAGACAGTGGGGTGTGAACAGGATTCAGGATGAGTATTACCTTGAGTGGGAGGGGTCAGGGGCTGGGATACGGTGGGAACTACCTGGCTTTAGTTTGAGATGATTGGTTTACAAATGATTGACATGCAATTGAAAATAACTAATCAATTGTATAAAAACATAGATGGTAGGTCATGCACGGACTAATAATGAGAATGTGTTATCAGCCGAGGGTTGTGATGAAATCGGTTCTGTAAAATCGAGGTCCAAAAGGAAAAGTAAGTAACACAGGAAGCAGATATCATCCATAGGAGTCAAAACTTTGGAGATTTTCTCTCAAAAAATAAACAGAGCTTAGATTAAACAAAGAAAAATTGTAACGTGAATAAACAGAAAGGTATTCCAGTTTACAGATTACCGATGTTCCTAAAAGGAGAAGCAGAACAAACCTACCCCAAGTGATGTCGGTGGAGTTCATGAGAACACGCTTACCATACAAACAACCATTACTTTGTCCTCTGGGGGGAAAACAACCTGCTCCAGCAGCTAGTTCACCAAACACAAACAGAAAGGTTGTATTAGACAGTAATAATGGAAACAAATACTTACCTGCAAAAGCAAAACAGCAGTAACTCAGGTCAGTGGGCCAGCATGCCAGCTGTTTGCATTATCTCTTGGACGTTTTTAAGACTTGTTGACAGGACGAGCCTTTGAGATGGCCGACTCTCTGCTGCTAACTTGCTGAACACCCTTGGCAAAGCTGTGTGTCTGGGTGTTGGGGATTAAACTCGGCACACGCTAAGCACTTTTCTCATTCCGGCATTTATTTATTTTAAACCACTTTTCGTTGAGGGAAGGCATCACTGAGCAAATGCAGCCTGGTGATGAAGCAATGGGGTCATGTTTTAGACAGACAAGGAAAGGAACACTGCCATCAGGCGAAGACAAAATAAAAATGTCTTAAGAATCACAGCATTGATATACGTACTTAAAATCAATATGAAAATTATCTTTTTATTTCTCTCATGTATATTAGATCATGTCTCTAGATTTTCTGTGAAGAAAAAAGAAGTGAAAAAGAATTTTGGCTGTTTAAACTATTCCCCTCACTTAGAAGTTACCAAAAATAACGCTCTAAGAAGATATTTCACCTCCTACCAAGAAAGATAAATGAAAGACATGTTCATGAGTATTATTGCATGCATTTTCCAGAGAATTGCAGTCTCAAAGCAGTAGCGCAAACTCTTTTAAACGCTATTAACCTAGTAATTTTTTCTTTTAAAATTTTTTTTTGTTTTTTATACCCAACAAAACACACCCATTTCAGCTGTTTTCCACTCAGTGCAGCGAAACTGATTGACTTGTGCAGGTATTCTCAGTCAACTCTTCTGAGTTGTCCTTCTCTGTTAGCGTTAGCTCGCTACCGTCGCCCCCAGGTCCTTGTCTCGTCCTTTGAGATGTTGGTGTCACTTTGATCCCATGTAGACAGTTTCTACAACAAAAACATAATGATCAAGACAGACATTAAAACAAACAAACGAACAAACAAAACTTGCCTATATAACACATTTTATTTTAACTTAAGTGTTAAATGACAGGCTCCTTTTTAAATATGTCTGGTTTTTTTTTTTTTTTTTTTGGTAGTTGTGCTTTAGATAAAAGGTTTACAGAGCAAATTGATTGCTCAGGAAACAACACACATGTTGTTTTGTGACACTGATTGTCAACCTCCCTGCGTATCAACACCTCCTTCTGAAACCTGGGTTCTCCATGTCCATCCCTCCCACTGTCCTGTCCCTTTCTGACTTCTCTTGGGGTTCCTCAAGTCTCTGTCAGGTGGTAATTCTGGTCCTCTTCTGTGAACCCAAATTTCTTTCTCCATTTTTCTGTAACTCTGTCTGGAAGCCTCTGGTGTACTCTCTGTCAGAGCAGATGGTAGTGGCAGCCAGACTCGGTCTGGCGAGGCAGTGTAGCTGTGGTCCTTGGTTCTTTGTACTCATCTTTCTCCCAGGCTTTTGGTTTTCTTCACTCCTCTTGTTCCCGCTGGGCTGGGGGCAGCCAAGTGTGGTAGATGGCTAATTACAAATGTTTAAGACTTCAGATGCTACTCACTGAAGTAGGGTGTAAAACACTTTCTTTATAAAGTCTGTTATGCCAGTTGAGCTGGATGACCCCTGAAGCCATAATCCCTGATCCTCAGCCCATAGTTCAGTCTCTCATGGGGTTTGCATGTACCTTTGAGGCTCCTGTGACTGCCTGGTGCTGAGTGCCCCAGTGCTGTGCTCTGTCCTTAGCCTTCACCAACGTGCCACTTGCTCATTACATAGTTAGTATTCTTTCTTCCTCACCCCTCCTCTCCCTTGCAGCCATCAAAGATTGTTTCTCTCTGTGTGTAAATCTTTTCATGAGTTTTTATGATACCATTCTCTAGTTAATCTAAATTCTTGATGATTTTAAGAAGTCTTCAGGGAACACTTTTGGTTTACATTTTAAAGTTTATCTCAGGGCAACAGTTTCAGGGGTTTGTCCAGCTCCCTTTTCTCCAGAAAGTCTAGAGTCCAGGAGAATTTGAAATTCTGTCTTACATTTCCCCCCTTTTGATCAGGATCATGCTGTAGAATCTTTGATCAAAATGTTCAGTAATATTAGCTGGGCGCCATCTAGTTCTTCTGGTCTCATGGCAAAGAAGCCAGCTGTTCATGGATAACTTAATGAATAAAATGTAATTTAACGAAAACTATAAAGTTTGTGTTTAATGAGGTCCACCAAAAAATAGTTCAAATTTCACTTGGCATTTGGGGGCTATTCTCTTTCCTTAGATGAAGAAATGCTTCTCAGTCTTTAAGCCCAAATCTAATAAAGCTTTATTCTTTCAAATCTTTGCCCTCATCATGTAGAACAATGTGGTCTATTTTCCGCTCTTGCCTGCTGAGTATGATCTGTTCACTTTGCCAAGTCCATCTCTGGTTTAAATTCTTCCACAAAGAGTTTTAGGAAGCTGCCCGATTTTAACCCCACGTGGCACCTTTGTAACATGTGATTGCATTTACTAGCTTTCATATTTTCATATATGAGATTTCCTCTTTGTAAAACTTTTGAGAATAGTGATATTGTCATACTTTCTTTCATAAGACAGATCCTTGATATTTGCAGATATTACATTTGTAGTTTTGAATTCCAGCAAAAGATTATAAAGACCTACTAAACACAGTAATTTCTTTCTTTCTTTTTTTTTTTGACATTTCAAATGTAAGTCAAGAGCATGACATGGGCCCATTCAGGATGAAATCTTGCAGTCACGAGGAAGCGCATCTAAACACCTAACATTACTTTATTTCTTCCTGCATCTGATAAAGCAATTAATAAAGTGCTGCTTTGTGGAAAACGTCACTGAAAAATTAAAGTGTTCAGAGAAAAAATAAAAATAGAGGTGTTACACAATCTTCTGTATTTGAATTTGTATCCTTTGTGAATGTCAAGGGTCTGTTGTGTAAGGCTCCAGCTTCCTGGCTTCACCTCAACCAAGTCCCATAATAGACCCTAGAAAACTGACTCAGTTACCTGGTGATCTTTTTTCCATAATCACTGTTGATCTGAACACTTAAAACATCACTGAGTTCTCTGAAGGACTTTTATTTTTTCATTTTATTTCATTTTTGTCATTCTTATGTGTGCATAGTGAGGAGTTTCTCAGATGTTTTACTCTCAAGTTTTCTTTCTTTTGGTATAACTTCATTTGAAGTTAAAACTGAGGAATTTTAAAAATATTTATCCTTAACCATTTGAAAATAACAAAAGATAAACTCTACATGTTTATACAAATAATTCCTATTAATGACAATTAAATATACTTTCCAAATCAACAAAAATTTTTTTTAGTGAGAAGAATGGAAATATTTTTACAGGCAACAGCTCCTGGATTGAATGTCAACCCCCGCATCCATTGCACACTTTTTACCCTGTATTATTTTGGTTGTAGGATACGTAGAAGATTGGGGCTTATAAACAGATACATAGTTGGAAAGGGGAGGAGAATTTTAAGAGAATACGAATAATAGTGGGTATACTTTTTTGATGCTACATCAAAATTTAGCAAATGGTAGTTGCTTAAAGTTAGTTACCATGCGAAATCTGAAACCACATCAATAAAACTTTCATTACTTTAAATCCCATTGGTCTATTTGCACTTTGATTATCTTTTACCCATGTGTAGTTTTATAACCTCATCCAGTGGCTTTCCAAATGCTATTTCATTACACAGTTGCAAAGGAATATATTGGCTAATGTCATTACTTATCTTATCAGTAAGCTCTTTAAATATTTTAAAGCTAGAAGGTTCAGTATTTTAAATTTCACTCAAAGTTCAAATGTCATCATTTTTCTTGACTGACGGGCTCATTTCATTCTTTTGCTTATTTTTTTTAGAGCAAATATACACACCAGAACTTGTTCCATTGCACAGTTTCTAAGCGGAGTGATCAGTGACTTTGGTGACATTCTCTGAATATCTGTGGTCGTCTTTCAAGTCCTCCCCTTGAGAAGCTGTGCACCAGCGCCAGAACCTAGCCCACACTTCAAAGTAGTTTTGGAACTCTTTCTATAACAGCCATCAGAGCCATTCTTGTGTTATCCTAGGTGTCCTGAATGTCATCAAAATACCTTCTTTTCAATATTTCCTTTATCCTCAGGTAAAGAAAAACCTCACTGGGGAGCCAATCAGCTGAGTAGGGACAGTGTTCTAATACAGTTATTTCTTTACTGGCTAAAAACTCCCTCACAGACAACTATACAATTAAGTTCCCGAACTTGCCAAATGGCCATTCTGGAAAGAGTTCTAAAATTGTTTTGAAGGGTAGACTAGGTGCTGGCCTCAACGCATGGCTTCCCAAGGGGAGCACTTCTAAGGTGACTTTAGTGATATGCAGCAGTGAGGTGTGAGCACTCAGAGCAATTACGTTCACAGACTTCATTGTTGGACCTTGTATGTGCACCTAAGTTTTCACTTGGGAGGGCAGTGGTGACTCCGTGGTAAAATTCTCACCTTCCATGTAGGAGCTGGGATCAGTTTCCTGTGGCCAGTGTACCTCATATGCAGCCCTCTCTCAGTAGAAGCTTGTGTGTTGCTATGATGTTGTCATGAACTGAAATATTGTTACCTGATTTGGGTCTGTGCCCTGGAGCTGTTGAGCCAATAGAATGTACTCCCAGTTAGAAGGAGGAAGAAGGTTTATTAGGAGGTCTGATACCATGGGAGACTCGACAGCAGTGCAGGCTGTTCTCCACGGAGACTCGAAAGATCATTTTTATAGCAGAATTTATATATTAGTTCCACAAGAACTACTTCATGTTTTTAAGCACGGAGCCCACAGATAACTGTATACATCACAAAACAGTCACAACAAACTCTTCATTAAACTACAGATGTGTATGTCAGACACGTGGATTCTAATCTGCAGGTTTGTAAGAGGCAAAGACCAAACTTATACAAAAATTCCTCAGCTGATGAAACTAGCCAGCCAAGTTCACTCTGAGATAAGGAGCAAGGAAGAAAGCTGTGGATACTCAAAATGCCAGGCAGCCTTCCTTGCTGCTGTCTTGTAGGCTGAAGGTCGTTTCTCAGGAAAGCAAGGAAGAGGAGGGAGACCAAGGTCACAGGAGCGGAGGGGGCTCTGCACCCCTTTGGAAAGAGGCCAGGACAGAGTCTGGAGTAGCTGGTGCAGTAAAAAAAAACACTTAATAGATTATTTAGACAGTCATTATGGCACTAGTTATGGGAAGCTCTCGATTATCCACTTTGAAAAGGAGAAAACATGTTGCAAGGTATTGCCAAGGTCAAGTGCCGTCGAGTCGGATCTGACTCATGGCAACCCTGGGGGCCAGAGTAGAATTGCCCTCTAGAGTATTCAAGGAGTGCCTGGTGGATTTGAACTGCCAACCTTGTGGTTAGTAGTGGTAGTGTGTATTAGGGTTACAATATGTCCCCCCAAATGTGTGCATTGTTTTGGGTGGGCCATGATTCCCAGTATTGCATGACTGCTCACTATTGTGTCATTTGATGAGATTTTCCTATGTGTTGTAAATTCCGTCTCTATGATTTGATAAGATGGATTTGTTGTTGTTGTGGTTAGATGCCATCGAGTCAGTTCCTACTCATAACGACCCTATGAACAAAAGAACAAAACACCGCCCCGTCTTGTGCCAGGTCCACAATCATTTTTATGCTTAAGTCCATTGTCATGGCCACTATGCCAATCCAGCTTGTCGAGGGTCTTCCTATTTTTCGCTGGCCCTCCACCGTACCAAGCATGATATCCTTCTCCAGAGACTGATCTTTCCTAACAACATGTCCAAAGTAAGTAAGATGCAGTCTTGCCATCTTTGCTTCCAAGGAGCACTCTGGTTGTACTTCTTCCAGAACAAATCTGTGACAGTTACACTGATGAGGTCTACAAGGTTAAAGAGTGCCTTAAGCCAATCAAGCACAGAAACATGGAGACCTCACGCCAACAAGAAAGCAGCGCCAGGAGTTCCCTTGGCCCTGAGGTTCCTGAGCTGAGATGCTTCCAGACCAGAGGGATAACAGGTGCATCACAGAGGCCTTCCTTGAAGGCCCCCACACAGAGAAAAGGCCCTTCCTGGAGCTGGAACCCTGAGTTCAGATCTCTATCCTCTGGACCGTGGGAGAATGGGCTTCTGTTTGTGGAAGCCTTCCACTTGTGGTGCTTCTGCTGTAGCAGAACTTGAAGGCTGTGACAGATGTGGAAAAGGGTTTAGCGAAGTTTCCAGACTAAGAGAGACTAAGAAGAAAGGCCTGGCAATATACTTACAAACCATCGGCTAGCAGAAACCCTCGGGACCCCTTCCTGTGCACAGGGTTGCCGTGAGTAGGGTACCAGTTAGACTACAGCTGGCAGCAGTAATGCGTTTTTGTTTATAGATCTACATAAGTTCCAGTTGATAACTGGTGCATTTTGCACACATCCATACATATACAAAATTTTACTTACATGTAAACATGCTTATGTATACTCACTTACATATATATTTTCATTTAGTAATTTAAGCAACCCTGTGGAGTAAGCATTACCATCCCTATTCCCAAGCTGAGTTAATAGAGGCATCCAATGATTAAATAGCTTGCTTAAGAATGTTCAACTAGTAACTAGCACAGAAACTGAAAAACAGACAAACCTGTTGTCATCAAACGGATTCAGACTCAGTAACCACATAGGTCAGAGTAGAACTGCCCCATGGGGTTTCCAGAGAGGAGGTGGTGGATTTGAACTGCTGACTGTTTGGTGAGCAGCCTGTGCTCTTAACCACTGTGTTATCAGGACTCTTAAGCAGTCAGTCCAGCCAGCACTGGCATCTTAGTATTCCTGACTCCAAAGTCAATGCCTTTTCTCTTTTCCACGTTGTCTTCTCAGTATAACAGAGGTGTTCTAAGTATTGGTGAGCGAATTCGGAACTTGTTATAGATTGAATTCTGTCTCCTTTTACCCCCAATATGTGTTCTAAATCCTGACTCTATGCTTGTAATTATAATTGTATTTGGGAACAGTTTGTTTTCGTTATGTTAATGAGGGAGGATTAGCGTAGGGTGTGTCCTCAGTCAATCTCTTTTGAGATATACAGAGATTTAAGGTAAGCTACCAAGAAGAAGAGCTGATGCCTTTGAATTGTAGTACTGGTGAAGAATATTTGACTCTGCTGCGTACTGACAGAAGAAGTAACAAACTTGTCTTGATTAAGAAGCACAGCCAAGGTTCTTTTAGAAGTGAGGATCGCAACACTTCGTCTCCAGTACTTTGGACACGTCATCAGAGGAGACCAGTCCTTGGAGAAGGACATTATTCTTGGTCAAGTAGAAGATTAGCAGAAAAGAAGAAGACCCTCAACAGCAGTGACTGTGGGGAGGGCCGGGCTGGGCACAGCTTCATGCTGGTGTCCACAGAGTGGCCATGAGGCAGAACTGACTTGACTGCACCAAACAGCAACAATGGCAAGCAGAGATCAGGGGAGAGAGATCCCAAGCCACATGAAAATTGTTCAAGAGCAAAAGCTCCAAAGAGCAAGATCCTTTCTCAAGAAAGGGCAGAGAGAGAAAGCCTTCCCTTAGAGCCGGCACCCTTCCAAACTGTGAGGAACTAAATTTCTGTTTGTTAAAGCCACTCACTGTGGTATTTCTGTTATAGCAGCGTTAGGTAACTAAGGCAGGCTTTTGTGAAGTTCCTGGGATGCCTGAGTGAGACAGAGGCTGGAGGGCACAGCTTAGAGAGCTCCAGCTGAGAGTTGGCACAAGGCGAACCTGTCCCTAACTCTGGGCAGACTGCGCTGTCCTTAGGCAGCCAGTCTTTCAGGAGGCCGCTGAGGGCCAGCGAGGGGTGCAAAATCCCTTGACGTCCCTGGCCTGGCTTTGCTAACCATTCTGCGAGGGGCTTTGCAGAAACACCTTTCTGAGTTGTACCCCAAAGCGGCCACTAGGGGGCCCAGGTGGGCCGCTGCTCCGAGCCGCTGTCCCTGAAGTCAGTGCTGACCGAGCGGTGCCCTGGGGACCTCAGACCCTGCTGGAGACACAGAGCCCGGAGACCTCCAGGGAGCTGCTCCAGAGGACCCACAGGCCGCTACGGGGTGCTGCTACCCCCGGGCGCAGCCTCGCAAAGGGGGAATTACGTATCAGCGGTCAGGTCACTGTCATGCCAGGCGGAAACCCTTTTGAGCCCAGGAAGACAGGAGACAGCGAGTGGGCTTTTAGAGTAATTCACTCACAAAAGGGAATTTTTTTTTCAAGGTGCTTGAGTTTCTTAAACTTATATCCCTTAAAAGGACTGTAACTCTAACGGGAGCCGTGGTGACCAGAAGGCCAGCAGTCTCTGTCCTGCAGGGTCGCTGGGAGCTGGGACTGACTCGGTAGCAGGAGTTTTTTCCTTTTTCAAAACAAACAAACAAAAAAAAACAACAACCTCTAACGAGACTCTGACTCTATCTCTAACTAAACTCTTAAAAGGGCAGAAAAGAAAAAGGTTACATGCATTTGTAACAATCACATTTTGTGATGCACTTCATAGCCTACTATAAAAGCCAAAAAGTAAAGCTAAATTTAGATCAGCATACTTGATTCAGTTCACTGAACATTTAAAACTCATTGTGCCAGGCACTTATCTGCATTATTGCATTAATTTGTACCCCAAATCTAAGACATGAAATCATTATCCTTAGTCACCTTAAAGACTAAAGTGCACTGGCCCAAGCCATGGCATTTTCAATCACATCTTATGCATGCAAAAACTGGACAATGAACAAAGAAGACAGACGAAGAATTGATGCCTTTGAGTTATGGTGTTAGAGAAGAATACTGAATGGACTATGGACCATCAAAAGAATGAGCAGATCTGTTCTGGAAGAAGTACAACCAGAGTGCTCCTTGGAAGCAAAGTTGACAAGACTGCATCTTAGCGTACTTTGGACATATTGTCAGGAGAGATCAGCCCCTGGAGAAGGACATCATGCTTGATGCAGTGAAGGGTCAGGGAAAAAGAGGAAGACCCTTGATGAGATGGATTGACACAGTGGCCACAACAATGGACTTCAGCATAAAAACGGTTGTGGATGTGGTGCAAGACTGGGCATTGTTTTCTTCCGCTGTTCCTAGAGTCACTACAAGTCCAAAGCCACGTGATGGCACCTGGCAACGACATCAGCATTTTAGGAAACCAGGCAACACAGAATTTAAGATCTCAGCTGCTAACCGAAAAGTTAGTAGTTGGAACCCGCCAGCCTGTCTGTGGGAAAAGATCTGGCCATCTGCCCCGGTGAGGGTGACAGCCCAGCCAACCCTATTGGGCAGCTGTACTCTGTCACGCAGGTCATTACGAGGTAGAACTGACTCAATGGTGCACAACAGCCGTGTTCTTATACCACAAGTGTGGAGACTGGAGCTCGGAGAGCGCGATCGCTCTCTCCTAACGGTGGAGCAGTAGCTTCAGTGCAGCCAGTCAGAGCCGATGCTGCTGCAGGCTCACAGATCACGCTTTCAGCAGCAATTGTCCAGTACGACAGATGGAAAACTGAGGCCCAGAGTGGGAGAATGACGGAGGTTTGGCTGCTGTATGCAGAGTGCTGACTGTTCTCGACCGTGGTCAGACCAGACCTAGGCTGGGTGGGTCTGCTCTTGGTGGGAGACGCGCATGTGCAGACGGACCAAGCCCCTGACACTCGGTGGCTTCCTTTACTTAGGGACACAAGTAGCTTTCACTTTTAGAGTCGTGCAGAAGTTTAATTAAAAAATTGCTTTCGGAAGTACTCAAAGAGATGCTTATAATAACAATTATAAAAAGTGAAATAAGATCCATGGTCAGTATTTATAGCTTGCTAAACACCACCAGAAGGCCAGGGTACGTCACGGATACAACAGAGGCTATCAAGAATGCGGTTGTTAATTGACCTTTTACCCTGGAAAAAAATCTCTTGTGGTAGGGCAGCTTTCAGTAAGATTCTTGCAAAAAGCTTCAGGAAATGTCTCCTCTTGTGTCTGAAGTCTGTACAAAGATGAGGGTGCTGCTGGTCAACTAGCTGGAACAATTGCTATTGTGGCTCGTTTGGCTAGAATCACCTGGTAGGCATGTCGTGCCCTGAGCCCAGATGGGCAAAGCCTCAGTGCACATAATAAAGTTCTGTTTATTTAAAAATATGAAAGATGGGGGAAAAGTAAAGGGTCTCTAACTCATCAGGTCCCCTACAATAGAAAGGGATAATAAAGACTTCAGTTACAGAGCAGGAGAACTACCTGAAGGTCATTCAAGAGGGACGAACCAAGAGATAGCCTCTAACAAGGCGGCATGTCAGAGCCTGGACTTTTGCCAGACTGCAGTGCAGTGATGGACTCCCTAAACTCCTCACCAGAAATGATGGCTTCAAGCCACCTCCTTAAGTTGTGTGACTTCTGCAGCATCCGGGTGGCCTTGAGCCGGTCACACTCAGCAGTTAACCTCCTGCTTGCACTGTGACCATGAGAGAAATAACTTAGCACAGTCATTAGACAAGGCATCTTTGTAAATTATTCTCCTCGGTGAGAAAAATCAGCTTGATTCAGTGACGTGCTCTGAGAACCCATGAGAGGAGATAGCCATTCCCTCCATTTTCACAAATTCTCTGCAGCCTGGCATGCTATTACCCATTACATTTCTGAAATGCATATTGAAATGCACTGTAGGGTGAATTTAGTTCCCTGGTAGCTAATTAATTCTTAAAATAGGCCCACTAGCTTTCATTTTCAGGAAAATAATTACTTGTTAAAGTAACACACCTATTTCTAATTTTGTAGCTTATTATTTTAGCTAACTGCAAAAAAAGAAAAGCCTGTGTCTAGGCAGCTGCAAAAGCCAGTGGTAGAACACGAGGTGGCAGTGGCAGCACCGGGGGGTGACGGGGCTGCAGAGGGGATTAGCAGGGTCCGTTCTGAGAGCCCTCACCGGTCTCCGGACAGTGCTGCGCTGAAAAGCGCTATGGGCCAGCGACCAGTCTCTTAGGACGAGGTCTCAGAATTTGCATTTAAATGAGCGTCTTAGAGGAGTTAGCAGACAAAAGTTTGAGAAACACAACGTGCTGCTTTAGTTTGGCCTTTCTTATCAATGTGATGATGTTGTGTTGTTGTTAGGTGTCATGGAGTGACCTCACGTATGACCCAGCACCTTCCAGGCCTGTGCCTTCCTGATAGTTGTTGCTAGGTTTGAGCCCACTGGCGTGGCCACCGTGTTGGTCTATCTCATTGAGGGTCTTCCTGTTTTTTCCTGTCCCACTGTTTTATCAGTCTGGATGTCCCATCTTGATATGGTAGAATGCTAAAATGGGTAAGTGCTTCATGATAGCTTTGCAGATGAAGAACTCAAAGTTCAGAGAAGTGACGCGCTCGCACTCCTCTACGGTTGTCCCTACCTTCGAGCCAGTTGCACAGGACCTGTTTTACTTTCTCACCCTCTGCAGGCACTCTGGTGTCAGCTCTCCAGAATTCAGGCCGCACAGAGAAGAGATACAATGGAGGCTGTACTTTTTCTATTGGCTTCTTGGAGATCAAGGGTTTAGGAAAGTTCTACCAGCTCTGAATACTCAGCTAATTTAAGTCAGTCCTACTTATTGGCTGTTTTGAATTCAGGTTCCAACTTTTCAAATGGCCCCTAAGTCAGTGGTTGAGATAAATTCAAATGCACGCTATAGCACTGATATGATCAATGGATTTACTTTTTTTGGTAGAAACCGGCTTGGAGAGACTCATTTTCACGCAGCATATGATGCATGAATTTAGGGGACAACTACTACTACTAAAGGAGCACGTGTTATGCGCTAATCGCAGCTCTTCACACACGTCATCGCGGTTAGCACAACAAAAATGGGGTAGGTCCTATTTTTGTCTCTGTTTCTCGGTAGAGAAAAGGAACGCAGAGAAGTTAAGTTAACCTGCCCAGGCGTAAACCACCCAGAGGAAGAGGAGCTGGGGCTCGGCCCTGATAGGTTGGGTGTTAGAGCTCAACCCAGTAAAAGTTCTCTGCTAAGGCAAACCTATGCACTGTGCCCTCACACGTGCAAAGACAAGCTGAACGTCCCACCGTAAATTCGGTCCTGGGCAACCGAAGGGAGTTTCTTCTGTGCATATTAACCAATGAGTGAAAGGCCACCTGCAAATTCGCACCACGTGTGGCCGGCAGAGCTGCACTGGAGAAAGGATCGCTGCTGTCAGTGTCCCTGGCCACCAGCAGCATGAGAGTTTCCTAACTTAGGCCTCTAAAGAAAAGCACATACACACGGAGGACCACAGAATGAGTCTGGAAAGTTAGAGGCTGAAAGAAACACAGGGGGAGAATGTTTTCAGGAGGTGCCCCGTGGAACACTGACAGGGCAAAACAGAGAGGCTGCCTCTGCAGGCGAGTGAGTTCTGAGCAGCTCCCTGAGTTCGGGAATGTGCCACGGGGTGCTTTCTTTTGAATTCTGCTTAGTGTGAGAAAACAGACCAGGTTGTTTGAAGACAACCTGGTTCCTTTAACAACCAGAGCAAAGGAAACTGGCAGAGAAAGAAACGCTTACAGAATGTGGATTTCTTTCAAAGCAGGATTCTGCCGCTGCCTCCCAGTCCTTTCTCCTGCTTCTCGTTTGCTGGAGGGAGAGAACTCTTCTAAAGTCAGAGAAGACACCTCTTTTCAAGAAGCTCTTCTTCAGTTATTGAAAGACAAGAGTTGCTTTTGCATCTCTGTATTATTATTTTTAATTAAAAAATGATTTATTGCCTCATTCCTCTGAACATTGACAGTAGAATTCCATTAGACCAAAGAAACTGGAATACAACAAAGCTAATTTTCCCTGCAAACCTTCCCAACAGCCTTCCTGTTCTCAGAGAACCATGGCACCAGGAACTCATCTGCCTCAGTTGGAAGGACCTCCTCCTTCTCCTTCTCCCAGACTCCATCCTACTCCTTGTTTCAGTTCTACCTCTCTTGTGCGTCCAATCTGAAGCCACCTTGTCGCACACCCATGTGATTTCCTGCCCAGACCTTTCTGGATAGACTTTCCCGCCCCACCTCGGCGTGATCAGTCTTTTCTTCAGTTAGCTTCCATGACTCCCTCTTGCTCACAAAAGGAGTCTGAACCTCCATCTGGGACAAATGTGCTTTATGGTGCGGCAAACTAGACTCTGCGGTCAAAGCCAGCCAGCAGACTCCTTTTGCTAATGCTTGAAAATGGGGAGATTCAAGCAAAAACTCAGATCCCTTAATATTTATTGAAAAATTGGCTCAACTACTCTGCCAGCAGCTGTGGTGCAGAGGTGAGGGGCAGCTGTCCTTGTCAGATGGGCCTCCACTCCTGTCTTCTTCTGAGTCCTCTTCACAGAGCCGGCCACCTTCCATCTCTGCTTTGGGCCGGCTCTCCCTGGTTTAAACAATTTGTCACATCTTTGTCTTTCTGGACATACCTCTTCTGTGTTCTGGATTTCCTTGGCACACTACAAGGCATAGTACCCTAAGTCTGGCTAGCATGCCTGTCTTCATCCAGCCTGCCTTGGGGAAGGCTCCTTGTCTGTGGGACTCAGTCTAGCATCTCCTTCATGGATATCTCCCTGATTGTCTGTGCAAAGCCAAGTACTCCCTGCTTGATGCTTCCGCAGCACTCATCTGTAATTCCAAAAATTTTGTAGTTGCAAAACAGGAATCGAAGTAACACACCCAGAGAATTTTAAAAAATGTAAGTTAGAGAAGGACTTTTAATTAAACCAATATTCCCTGTTTTTCCTACTCCTGGTCCTACACTCCAAGCCAAGCCAGAAGGGAACCACTTTTATTTCCTTTCGCTGTTACTGTTTGTAGTTCTTCTGGTATCACAGACCTATCTCTAAAAATCTACATGTTTTAAGAGTTTGTGACTTATCATCAGTTGTACATATTATCTATTTTTTTTTGTTATAATGAGAATTTTTAGCCCATGTAGTCCTCTCTCCATGTCTGCTCTTTTTCCTCCCAGGATAATTATATCACTCTCCTTAGTTTTTTGGTGATTATATTTTAACTGTAAGTTTTAAAGACACACAGTTATTCCTTGTTCCATCAATGATATCTCTGGAATTCCCAGTGCATAAAATGAGGACATTAATTCTCCCGTATCTCATCTGTCCTTTCAACCTCATACGTCCTAACTTTTGTTACTTGTAATTTTACTGGAATTTTTTTTTTTTTTTTTTTTTGTCAAGCTAAACTTTTTACTTTCCGTCTTTATATTAATTGAGTTTTCTGGTTTTGTTTTTACAAATGTGACTCAGAACTTTGAAATACCGATCCAGTGCTTACATTACTAGAATTAAATACTATTCTCTGAAGAGTTAAGTAATGTTCTAGGATTTTTTTTAATGTAACTATTTCTTCCATAGAACTTCTAATTATATCTCATTTTTACTTATATTGTCTGAATTAATTGTTTCTTTAAGTTCTTCCGACTGTCTTCTGCTTTCCTTGGAGACTACTGTCTGGGGTACATACTCTATCCTCTCCTCTACAGACTGCTGCTCAGCTCTCCTCATGGAACACGCAACCTCATTTTCACGGATTTGATAAGATTTTGTCTTTATTTTGCAAGTGCAAATCCTCATGAGACTTCTTAAGACCGAGTACATTTTTGAGATTTTATGTGTTTGATAATGTCTTTATATCAGCCCCTTGTGTGAACATTGATTTTCAGGTTGAAGATTATTGTTTTTTTTTGTTTGTTTTCTACAGCTTGTGTTGGTGATCAGAGACGTAATGATCCTCAGTTTCCCATTTTCTTGTAGGCTACCCCTTTTTTCTTTCTGAGCTGTGTTAGGGTGTGGCACTTCCGTACGATGCTGTTCTGAGAACACACAGCTGTCTTAGAAGTTTGTCCTTTTCACTCATCAGGGTAGGCATTTGAAAATCAAATAAAAAAATGTGCTTCGTTTCTGAAAAATTCTTTTCTAAGTATCTGGTTATTTTCTGTTCTCTGCGGAAACGTCATTAGCTGAATTTTTCTGTTTCAAAAAACTATAGTTTTGATTTCTAACAGCTCTTTAAGCTTACCTGAATGTTCGTTTTTTGTAGCAGATTATTCTTGTTTCGTAGAATCACCAGTTCTCTTTTAGGAAACGAATTGATATTTCTGAAATATTTTATTTCCTTAAATTATCTTTTTCTCTAGGACCGTGTTTTTTTTGTTTGTTTGTTTATTTTAGTCTTTCTTTTCCATATTGTAGACTTCCCTGAGATGTCTGGTGAATTCTTCACATTTAGCAATGGGACAGCAGTAAATCTGATTAAGAAATCTAGCTCTGTAGACAGAGATTATTGAAGAGCAATTTCTGTTTTATTTAAGAGTGATCTGCCTATAATCTTGCTATCATTCTGAGGAATCCCTAAGTATTTGTGAAATTACTGATTTGGCTTGAACAGAAAGCATTGGCTTTGATTCTTGAGAAACAAGTGCTTTTTGTGGGCTGGAGCTGTAGACAAAGACGACTTTGGACGTTTTTCAAGTAAGTGAAGGATGAAGGCTAAAGAGTTGACTGCCTTTTGTGGAATTTGAAATATCCTTCAGGTCTGTCGCAAATTTCACTCCTGTATTTCTGAGTATATTCATTTAGCCAAAGCTGTAGCCCTCTCCCTCATACTTTCTAGGCTCCAGTCTTTTCTACACTTTGGCTTGAGATTCAGCAGCCTTTAATTAGTCTTTTGTCTTTTAGGAAAGCTTTAAAATGTATACTCTTCTGATAAGTCCTTCTGTTTACCATTCACTGTGTGCTCACTTATACTTAAAAAAGAAACCTTTTCTTATGGTTTGATGGGACTGCAGGAGGGACTGGAGACAAATGTTTTTAAACAGAACTGAACAGTATCACACTCTGGTGTTGTGATTTACATAGTAGTTCTCTGTCTGTCCCACTTGGAAGTAAGGTTCTTTAAGAGAAAGACTGGGTCTTAATCATCTTTCTCTAGTGCTTATGTTATTATCTAGCTAATTAAGAAGTTTTGTTAAATAAATTAAAAATAAATATCACAAGGGATGGATGTACAACAGTAAAATGACGAAGGTGTGTCTTAAGGGAGACAGATACAAGGTCTGACTGTTAGGTTTGCAAACTTATCCTAGAAAAAGTGCTATACACCTCATTGTTGAGTATCACTATGGTCACCTTTGAAGTCCTCCCTTTGAGAAGCTAGTGCCAGAGCCCAGCCTACTCTTCAAAGCAATTTTGCAACTCTTCCTGGAATGGTTGTCAGAGCTGTCGTCATATTACCCTGGATGTCCTGATGTCATCTAAATGTCTTCCTTTCGGTATTTCCCTTATCTTCAGGTAAGGAAAAAAGTCACCAGGGGCCAGATCAAGTGAATAGGGGAGTGCTCCAATACAGTGGTTTGTGTACTGGCCAAGTACTCCCTCACAGACAACTAAACAATTAAGTTTGTGAACTTGGCGTCATGCCACTGTGCACAATGGCCATTCCAGAAAGAGTTCTAGAATAGCTGTGAAGGGCAGACCACGTGCCGGCATCAGTACAGAGCTTCCCAACGGGAGTGCTCTGCGGGTGACTCTCATGATCCGTAGCAAGGAGGTGTGTAGCTCCAGAACAATTTCAAGCTCGTGGACTTAACTGTCGGAACTTGAATGCTGCCATGCTTAGTTTAAGGAAACTTCTGTGAATGAGTTTACAACTTAGAGCTGAGCTTCTTGTGAGCAAAGGCAGAAGCTGAAAAGCAATGAGTTCTGTAACTCACTTTGTCTAATAATAGAAAATTTACTTGTTTGTGAAGAGTAAAGCGTTTTCTTAGAACCAAGCTCTAACAATGACTTATCTCTGGGTTTTTACACCCTGTCAATAATGTAGTATATTTAATACAGGTTGTTTTGTGCTTGCTATAGTTATTTTTACATTTATTAACGTAAAATGTGTCTTCTCATCTTCTTTTCAAAGATTTTCATTTGCACAGCAAAGTTAAAGAGGCAATGGGCTGTTCCGCAAAAAAAAAAAAAAAAAAAAGTTGAAATTGTGTTCTGCAGTAGAGAGAGGATTAGAGAGGAGAGGGCAGTATGAAGCAGAAAACTAGCCTGGGGGTGGTTAGAGAGTTTTGAGTTCGTTTTGGAAAGTTGAATAAGAAGGGGATTAAGGCAACCACAATGAAATACAGAACTTTAGGGAGGGATAAGGGAAAAGACTATTTTTAGAAAGTTTTTTAAGAGGTAGGTCACCTCTTCTTTACTTGCAAGAGACTCTCTCCAGTGATATATGTTGCTTTTTAATACTTAAAAAATTTTTTTTTCCATTCCCACCACTCCCCTCCCTGGTAACCATCAAAGATTGTTACTCTTCATGTGTAAACTTTGTCAGGAGTTTTCACGATAGTGGTCTCACACTATCTCTGTCCCTGTGACTGACTCATTTCACTCAACATAATGCCTTTCAGTTTGCTCTATGTTATGAGAGGACATCAAGTTTTGCTACTACTGTCTGCTAAAAAGAATGTCCTTTTCCCATCTGATGGATTTTGGGCCCTTGCTGAAGATCAGGTGACCATAGGTGGATGAAACTACATCTGGGTTCTCAATTCTGTTCTGTTAGTGGAAGTGTCTGTCCTTGTGTGAGCACCAGGCATCTTTCTTTCTGTGTCTCTTGTAGACAGTATTTTGATGTTTCTTTTTTTTTTCTTTAATTCATTCTGTCAGTTTCTCCTTACGGGTACATTTAGATCATTTACATCCCATGAAATTGTTGATAGTTGTGAGTTTATTGCTGTCATTTCGTAGCACTTTTTTGCGGTGCCAAACTTCTTTCCTCTTGCCCTCCTGTGTTGGATTCCTTTGGGTTGTGGATTAATTTTTCATTTCTCTTGTTTTTGTAGCCAAGCCAAGTGCCGTCGAGTCGGATGTAGATTTTGTTTTTATAGAGACTTTATGTTTTCCTACTTTATTTTGATGTGCAGGCTTATAAACTTTCTCTGTGGCTACCTTGCAATTTACCCTTGTCTTCTTAGATTTGAATCAATCTATTATTACTTGGTAGTGTCTTATACGTGTTTGTTAGAAAGTTCTGTGTCTATGTGTTTTACTCCTTCTCTGTCATTCTGATGTTGTCGTGGTTTGCATATCAACCTTTCTGGTTTCCTGTGGTAACTCTGTTGGTTTGGGGTAGTCCTTGAGAGTTCATTTATTGGTTGGTATTTGGTTGGGAGAATCTTGTGTTCTAGATTCAGGCTATCATCTGATTTTGTTTGTTCTCGTACCAAAAGACTGGTAATTCTTATAATCGTGATTTGATTTTTTACATATTCCCTTAATTTCTGTTTTATCTTGAAATGTCCAAACTTCACCATTGTATTTGAATGACAGTTTTGCAGGATATATTATTCTTGGTTGGCATTTTTTTCTTTCAAGGTTTCATGTGTATCATCCCATTGCCTTCTTACTGTGTAGTTTTTGCCATATAATCAGAGTTTAGTCTTATTGTCTCCTATGTGTGTAATTTTTTTGTTTTTCTAGAGACTCTCTCAATTTCTCTTTCTCTCTCTTTGGTCTTAATGAGTATCAGTATAATAAGCCTTGATGATTTTCATTTAGGGTGAAATCCTACATGGGGTTTATGGAGCTTCTTAGATGATCAGCTTTTCATCTTATGGTATTAGGGAAGTTTTCTGACAGTAATTCTTCAGTGATTCTCTCTGTGTTTTCTGTTTTTATCCCTGTTCTGGAACTCTAATCATTCATGGAGTTTGGCTTTTGGTTGTATTCCTCGTAATTCTCAGGGTTTCTTCATTTTTCTTTGTTCTTTTTTTCTGATATTTTCCGCAGAACTGTATTCAAGTGTTTATCTTCATTTTTGCTGATTCTGTTTTCCATCGTTTCAAACCTGCTCCTCAGCCCTTTTATATGACACTGTCCATTTCTGAAATCTTGTTTATCTTTTGGATTTATAATTGTTGTTTTTGTATGATTCCTGGCTATGAAATTATTTGGGCGTTTTGGTCCAGTATTATTTTAATGAATGCTTCCATGAGTTTGTTTGCCTTTTTCATGAATTTTCCTATATTTCTATCATTTTTTTGTCTGCTTTTTGGTTCAACTCTTGGATGTCTCTGAATAGCAGAGATTTGAAATACTTATCTGGTGATTCTAGTGCCATTTCTTCTACTGAAAAGTCACCTGGTATTTTGTTTTGCATACTTTCTGGAACCTTCCTTTTTTTAAAAAGTATTTTAAAATATATTTTGATAATGCCTTTGTCTTTAGGCCATTCAGAAGCTATTTTCGTTGTTTGCTAATTGGCGATCTGCTTGTTTTTTCCTGCTTTTTTGTGTTATTTGGTTACACCAGAGAAGACAGGTTGTGCATTCTTTGTTGTTTGCTCCCGTGTGGTCATGATATTTTTTTACCTCCTTGTCCAGTGGGCAAGGCCAGTTGCTCAGCTCTGATGCAGCAGGCAGGGCGGGTCCAGAGGATGGTCTGTGTCCCACCGTTGGGTGCTTTCATGTACCCCCCCACCTGCCAGTCTCCAGTGTGGGTGTGATGAGTCCCAGTGGCAAAGACTGTGCACTTTCCAGACAGCTGAGCCACCTCAGTCCTCTGGGACATGTCAGAGATAGAGCAGCAGGGAGAAGCTGAGGCGGGAACGTGTATCTTGCTTGTTTCCAGGCACTTTGTCTCTTGCTGAATGTCTGTAAATCTGCTCCCCTGTGCCCCGGTCTGATAGTATCTGAGAGCTGTCCAGGAAGATGAATCAATCCAGGCAAGGTTACCTAATAGGGAACTGTCTCTCCCATTTCTGCTTACTTTCTGTTTTCTGTCAATTTCCTGTTCATTTGGGTTTTGTCTAAAATCCTTTATCTCTTCATTTGACCCTTTCTGTTTCAGGATTGACATTTCTCTCTGTTTTACTTAGTTTTTTAGGTCTTTGCTGTGGACGAACGGTATGGTTCTTCTCTCTGTGGTGCTATGTTAGTCAGAAGGCCCACTCTTTAGTACTTTCTTGGTGTCAGATTTATGTTTTCTTTGGAGGCAATCCATAGCAGAGACTAACCTTAAGCCTAGAAAAAAAAGACCAAGTTGTGTTTTGGTGACCATTACATTGAATATTGAAAAAAAAGCTTAGGATGTTTTAGTATAGTCAATGGCTGTGTTTCTACAAAGAGGAAAGAAAAATAATCTAGATAACTTGGTCTGGATGACCTGGCTGTGTATAGAGCTGGAGCTCAAAGAAATCTCATGGAATAAATATTTAGCAGTTATATTAGGCTTACCCTTTCCAGTAATTGTGAGGGTTTCTGATGATACTGAATGGCATACAACTGAGTCAAAAATGACTGAAAAACACTCCAGATGTGGGTATTTAGTGTGGTCAGCTGATGGGAGACGTATGTCTTTGTCATCCAAGGGATGGTCACTTACGTGAAGCTTGCAAGTAATAAAGCCCCAAACCAAACTTACTGATGTTGAGCTGATTCTGACTCATAGCAACAGTATAGGACAGAGTAGAACTACCCCATAGAGTTTCCAGAGAGCACTGGGTGGATTTGAACTGCCAACATTTTTGTTATCAGCCATAGCTCCTAACCACTATGCCACCAGGGTTTCCCTGCAAGTAATGGAGAGATAGATACCGTATTTTTATACAAATAACACATGCTTTCTCTTGATACAGCAGTGCTCATGAGAATACCTCATAGGTGGAGGGAGTTGTTGGCAAACAGATGCAGAAGGCACATGTTATTTGTGGAAACATAAGATATACAGAAAAATTAATTTGAATTCAGAGCCACTCTCCATAACTAACACATGAGGTCCAGCAGTTAAGTCAGAGAACTTAATTGTCTACGTGCTACATAACTTACTCCTGCACATCACTACGTCACCTTTGAAGTTCTCCCCTTGGGAAGCTGTGCCCCTATGTCAGTGGCTAGTCTACCCTACAGAGCAGTTTTGGGACTCATTTGGAGTGGCCATTGCTCACAGTGGCATGGTGGCAAGTTCACAAACTTAATTGTATTCTTGTGCGTAAGGGAGTTTTCAGCCAGTAAAGGAATAACTGCATTGGAACACTCTCTCTACTCACCTGATCTGGCTCCCAGTAACTTTTTTCTTTACTCAGAGGGAAACGAAGTATTGAAAGTAAGACATTTGGATGACATTCAGGACATCAAGGGTAATATGACAACAGTTCTGATGACCATTCCAGGAAAAGAGTTCCAAAATTGTTTTGAAGGGCGGACTAGGCACTGGCATCAGTGTACAGCTTCCCAGAGGAGAGCCATAGTGGTATTTGGCGATGGGGTATGGAACACCGTCTCTAGGGTGAGTTCAGCGACCTGAGCAGCCGTCCTCGTGTCAGCCTTGTATGAGTCCTAGTTGCCAGTTTGGGGTTCCTGGTGTCAGAGGTCACCGACTGTGTCAGCAGAGGGTTGAGAAGGGCTGCGTGTGGGAGGTGAGAGCAGGAATATACGCAGAAGCATAAGCTGAAATTCCAAAGAGAGTGAAAAACGTGTGACCACTTTAGCACGGCTTTGGTGATCTTACTTTTTACCTATAGATGGCAAATTGAAGCAAAGGAGGAAGAGAAGAGTGACGAAAGGGAATGAAGGAGTCTGAGAGCTACAGGCCATCATATCACACCCCAAACTCTTACCCCAGTTGGCTGTTTCCTAGACTGAGCCTGCTCCGAAAAATACCAATAACATTTTAAAACAAGTGTGGAACAACTTTATGTGCTTTATGGAAATCTTAGGAAACCCCCGATGGTGTAGTGGTTAAGAGCTTTTGGCCACTAACCAAAAGGTCTGCAGGTAGAATCCAGCAGGCTCTCCTTGAAAAGTCTCTTGGGCTGTTCTGCTCTGTCCTGTAGGGTTGTTATGAGTTGGAATTGATGAGGGCAGTGGGTTTGGTTCTTTTGTTTTCTACAAGGATTTTGACTTTAAAGAAATGTTCCCCCAAAGAAACTCAGTGTCTGGCTAATGGGAACATTGCCTGGATTACTGCTCGTTTATTGTACGCCTTATTGGGTTAAGCAACTCTGTTTGGGACCATCCAGTCTTGTCTAGAAGTGGCTCTAAATTTAAAGCCTAGTGGATGAGTTGGATCCGACTCGATGGCACTTTGCTGGCTTTGGCTGGCTTCATTGAATAGAAACTGTTATTCTAGAAAGATGTATGTTTCTGTGTGTCCTGAATTTTCAAAAGAACCCTGACACAACACCGGTGTGTGAATTGTGGCTCTGCTGAAAAGCTGTGGTGACTTGGAGTGTTTAAGCAAAGGCGACACTCTGACAGAGGTTCTCTCCACAGTACCTCCCACTGTCAGGCACGCCCTTTGTGTTTTAGATGTGTTTCCTTCTGGTTACCAACCTGAACAGAGCGAGGAAAGGGGAGAATGAAATGGGGCCAAGGAGTTGCCCTTCCAACAGCAGCGTGGTAATGAATCTCATCTCCTTCCCTCTTCCCTTCTCCTTTGATGGAAACACATAGCTCCAGGATGGAGATTTATGCTTTGGGAATGAAGCATGATGGTTTTCCAAAGCACTTGCCAAAATGCTGAAACCAAGTGCTTTTCAATGAAAAGTGCATTGTTGTTCTTGCTGAAGTGCCATTCACAGGCAATAAGCAAATTACCACACAGAGTGAATATGTTTGCTTCTTGATTTCCAATATGTAGAAAATATAAAACAATAGATGTCAGTAGCTGATCCACTGGGAAATTTTGTGGCTCAATAAAATACGTAAAAATGTTGTACTTATTGCAGCAAGGCTATGTTTGCAGGCTGAGATACCACTGAGCTGGGTAGGCAAGGATAATACCTCGCGATTAGATGAATTCACCCAGACCCTTTGACTGGCATGGGATTCTTGAAGTCATGCTGTTTTCCCTATTTCCATTCATTCTCCTTGAGAAGTTATCCTTAGCTGCCATAGCAGTGTCCCAGAGCATGTGACTGGTATTGCCAGCGTCACGTCTTACACATGTCACACTGCTGGAGGTTGTTACAACAGAACAGTCAAAGATTTTGTTGGCTCGGGCAAGTCCATATGGAAACCGTTCCATCTTCTAGTTCTCTTCAGGCTTCAAACAGAAAGGTTCCCAATGGGCATGGGAAGGTAGGAGGAACAAAGCCCTGATGTAAGAGTCCTCTGTGACAAAAGGTGTGTTACGTGCGTAGCTTTAAAACTTGTTCACGTAAGCTAAAATATGAGCATAATTAGGTACTAAGAGTCATCACATAAACCTTTTACAAAAGATAGACTAAAGCTTGCTGTTGGGTGGCTGATTTATATCTGGTGACAGGATTGTGACTTGGAACCAGACACCCCACTGAGCACATTTTGTTGTTTTTGTTTGTCTGTCTTCCTTTCCTTCCTTTCTGCCCGGTGGCCCCACGGTTTTCCAGGCCACATGCTGACAGTCCTAGACTATTACCAAAGACACTGACAGAATTTATAAACTGGGAAAAGCAGGCAGGGGGAGGGCTGGGGAGAAATGCAACAGGAGTTGAGGGCTGAGTCTTGGTCAGACACACACTTCTCACGAAGTTGGTGACGGAATGGTCTCCTCTCCTCTTTCTCTCTCTCCTTTACCTCCTTTCCATCCTGCTCAGGAGTGTCTGGCTCAGTGCTGAGCTAGATAATGAAGGGAATCACAAAATACGTAGGCCTGGAAACTATGTTAGTTAATAATCTGGGGCCTCCATGTGGGAGATCCACAGACGACCTGATGACCGGGGTGAGGCTTTGCACAAGCTCTAAACCAGCTCCCAGACGAGCCCTGAAGCTCCGTATGACTCCTTGCTGTGGGATGTTGAGGGGGAGTATCTGGGATTAGTATTTCTTCTCTCCTGTTTGAAACACCACTAACGAGCCCCAAAGTTGCATCTGCTGCTCCAAACAGGAAACTTCCAATCTGTCTGCGAAAGTGTATCCAGCTAACCAAAATTCCCAAAGAAGGTGAACTATAAATCAAAGTGCCAGGAGAGCTTTGAAAACTAAGGAGACCTCTCAAAATTGAGAATCCTAAGAAGCTGCTTTCTGACGTTCTGATGATGAGACATTGGAATGGGATCAGATACATCTCCTCTAAACTTAAGTCACACAGCTACTGTAGATAAAAATGTAAGTCCCTTTAGCTAGAAACCTAAACTAAACACACTGCCATCGAGTTGACTCCGACTCATAGCGACCCTATAGGACAAAGTAAAACTGCCCCACAGAGTTTCCAAGGAGTGTCTGACAGATTTGAACTGCCGACTTCTTGGTTAACAGTGGTAGCACTTAACCACTGCACCACCAGGGTTTCTAGGCCCTCTGGAATCCTTGCCAGTTTTAGTAGATTACACCGAGATTATAGCTACGCGTGATGGAGGGCTGTGAATGTCAGCCATGTCTCTTAAAAAAAATACACGTAGAAGAAGATTGGAAAGTAAGCTGATAATCTCCATTTTTGTGATGTTCATTTTGAGTTGCATTCAGCTCAAGGTAATTTACGTGCAGAATGCTGCAGAGACGTGAACTCTAGAATAAGCCTGTATATTCGTTTGTCATCTACTCAAGTAGGAGAACTGGGGTCCCTTGGGGGTCACCATGTATCACAATTATCTAATGCTTCCACAGCAGAAATACCACAAGTAGATGATTTAACAAAGAGAAATTTATTCTCTCATAGTCTAGGAGCCTAGAATTTGAAATCCAGAGCTCTGCCTCCAGGGAAAAGCTTTTTCTATCTGTCAGTTTTGGAGGAGGGTCTTTGTCATCAATCTTCCTTGACCTTGGAGCTTCTCTGTGCAGGGATCTCAGGTCCAAAGGATGTGCTCTGCTCCTGGAGCTGCTGTCTTGGTGGTATGAGGCCCCAGCTCTCTGCTTACCTTCCTTTCCTTGTATCTCTTGTAAGATGAAGGTGGTACAGACCATATTCCAGGGAAGCTCACTGTAACTTAGATCAGGAATGTGGTCTGAGAGGGCGTGCTACATCCCACCTTAATCCTCTTTTATGTAATCTGATCTTGTCTTGGAAACTGGTCACGAGGTGGTTTAGTGCTACGGCTGCTGGCTCAAAAGTTGGCATTTAAATCCACCAGGTGCTCCTTGGAAGCCCTGTGTGGTAGTTCCACTCTGTCCTGTGAGTCAGAGTTGACTCAATGCCAGCAAGTTTGGTTTTTAGTTAGTTTTGCCTCATTAATCACAGGTAGAAATTAGGGCTTTACAGCAGAGAATTACATTAATTGTAAAATGGAGGACAACCACATAATGCTGGTTGACACCCATTTTTCAGGGACACAATGCAATTCATGACATCAGGTGAGTTGGAATAATAAACAGAAGGCAAAATCATAGGGTCTTATGCTGCTTGAACAAAATGGTTTACCCGGGCTCTGTCAGTCAGAGACAAATGAAGCCTAGTACACACTCTGAAAAAGCTGTTCAAGAAAATAAAAGTCCAAGAAAATAAAAGGGTTGATGTATCAAAGTCACTATGCGAGGGAACCATTCCTGAGATTTGATAGAACAAGGATCTGTGGTGATCCTATTACATATGGTTCACCAAAAGAACACAGGAAATTGAAGGGAAAACAAGTAGATAGGTTGTTAGGAAGTTCTCCGAGTCCCACGCTGTGAAAGGAAGGAGGGTGGACTGTGGCTACATGTTCTAGGTGAGTCCATGCCGGCAGTGATCCAGGCGCGTTTGTGTACCAAGAACGTGGCGCCAGTGGAGGCTGAAGAGTGACTCAATGTCAGCGTGGGGTTTTCATGCTCAGCGTTTCCTGTCTACTTCTTAAGTAACAGTAACACTGGTGGCTGAGTGTTGAAGAGCTCACATCTGATAACGAAACAGCTGGCAGTTCAGACGCACCAGACGCTGCCGGAAGACTCCAGGGGGCATTTCTACTCTGTCCTGCGGGGTGGCTATGAATTGGAATTGACTTGACAGCCAAAGCCAGCCAAGTGCCGTCGAGTCGGATACGACTCATGGCGACCCTAGGGGCCAGGGTAGAACTAACCCCCAGAGTAGTTTTCTTTTTTTTTTTTTTTAAGTAATAGAGTTGTCCTAAATTTCATCCTAAGTCGTTTTGTGAGTTCATTCTAAGTTTCTTTCTGCTGGTCCTCGTCAACCCCCTTCCCAGGAGTTCACAGGGAGCTCACAGCCCGCTTCAGGATGTGCTGTCTGGAGGAGCCGTGGGGTTCTCGGTGCTCACTGTACTGCTTGTGGGGAGGAAACTCTCTTCTGACTCTCCATGCCTGCACACTAGGGGACGAGTGGCCTCATTTGCAAGTCTATGTCATTACCCATGGCAGGTCTTCCACCAAAGAGATGTTTGGTTTGCTTCCTTGATGCTTTTTTCTTAGGATGCATTTGATATCTGGATTTTCTCCCTCTCCCCCTGTGCTTTCTGTCATTTTCCAGAGAGAATCTTTCTTCTATTTCCTGCCAGCTATCTGAGATTTGTTTTTCTGTTTTAAGTAATTAATTTGACAAATATCTGTTTAATACCTACTATATACCAAACAATGTTCTAGACAAGGGATACGACACAAACAAAACAAAGGCACATCGCTTTTAAATAGACTTTACATTGTAATGTCATTGCTTCCTATTCCATCTTCCAGGGCTGTTATCCATCCTAGGCTGTTTCTTTTCAGAAACATTTCCCCGGAAGCAATGTTAGTCGTCATCAACATTTCTAGCAGCTCTTCTTTTGTTTTTGAAACCGTTGGTTTGTGAATTACAACGGATGTGGGAAGAAGGACATAGAATGCTTACATTACATGCAATATGTATACAATTCTTGTAATTATACATATAAATAATTATTGTGAGATGAAGTTACAGAACCACTACTCAAGTCAAGAATTGGAGTTTTATCGACACTCAGAAGCCTCTTAAATGTTCCTTCCTATTGTCACATCTTATTCTCTCTCCCAGAGACAATCACTGTTTCGACTTTCATGTTAAACATTTCCTTCTTTATCTCCACAGTTTTACTTTTAATTTTGAATATCTAAACAGTTTGTGCATTCCATTTTTATTTTATTTTATTTTTACTACCCAGACAGAACCTCCATCCCAGACCCATTAAACCCAGTTTTAATTCTTATGATTTTGGCTTATTTCTTCAGTATTATGCTTTAGTATTCAGTCATGTTACCTATTCTTGTGGTTTGTCTATTTTCATTGCCGTACAGGAGGGATTTTCAAATCCCAGAGAGCATCACAATCACCTGATGAACTTGCCAAACCACTGACAAATGGCTTCCTCCTAAAAAGTTTTTGATCTCATAGGTTTGGGTTTGGATCTGAGAATCCGTACTTATGAGAAATCTCTAGGTAGCACTGATGCAGTTGTAGAGATACCACACTTTGAGAAATACAGACCTATAGAATTCTAGTATGTTGGTTTTTGGAATATATTAGCATACTGCAATTTAACAATTCATTCCATTGATCACAAATATTTTGATTGTTATGGTTTAGGGCTATTTTGAGCAATGAAGTTTTCTTATTTCACTTGTATTCTTAACGTATAATTTTTCTGAGTGTAGAATCCTGGAGCGATTAAGCCCATTGCTGCTGAGGTGAGTCTGACTCCTAGCGATGCTGAAGGACAGACTGGAGTTTCCAAGGAGCGGCTAGTGGACTCGAACTGTTAACCTTTCTGTCAGCAGTCACAGCGCTTAACCAGTACGCTACCAGGATTTTTTCCAAATGGGCAGGTGCTAGTGTTTGATATCTTGAATAATCAAACAAGATACTTGAAGGGCGTCTTGCATTTCTACCTTGTATTCATCTTTCCATCGCGACTTCTTAATAAGTGCCGGTAGGTTGCCATGAGTCAGCAATCACTAGCTGGTAACTGGTTTGATTTTTTTTATTGTTACTATGTATAGTAACTTCTTGTATTTAGTGAATTATTGCGTGCCAGACACTGCTAAGCACTGCACTTTTATTAACAATCGATCTACCCGTAAGTAGTTCTCGAATCCAGCTTTACTTTATTAATCTTCCTGCCAAAAACTCCACTCATTCTCTCATCATTTTTTTGTGAATCTTTTCATCACACCCTTAATCAGGCTTTCTGCCTGCAGTGTCTATCAGCTCATCTAATGAGACGTCAGCGTGATCTTAATAAATGCAAACTTGACTGTATCATTCTAGAACTTTTCAGTGATTCCTTGCTACATAGAGAAGAAAGCTCATTAAGACTTACAGTGTTTTTTGCTGACTCCTTTCTACTTCTCAAATGCTGTTTTCTGCTCTCCTCAAATGACTGCACAGTTCAGTAGGGTGAATTACCTTCTGACTTTATGAGCGCTGCTGAGGACCTATTTTACATTTTTTACGTGTTCCTCCTTTTCCCTGGAATGACCATCTTCTGAATCCCTAAAGTTAAATGTCAGTCCTTGAGCCTGTCTGTGTTACAGAGACTGTTTTTCAGTGAATAGTTGGTCCCAGAAACATGTTTCTTTGCCCCGCTGACACCACATGGGGCCGTGTGACTTGCTTTGGCCAATAGATTGTGAATAGGAGTGAGAAGCGGCCGGGTGTGAGTTTGGAAGCGGTTTATGGGACCTCGTTTGTTTCCAGCGGGTCTCTGAGAGGTTTGAACTTGTGCTAGTTTCAGAAGAATGGGAGACTGCGGAAAAACCCCAAACAGAACCTCCATCCCAGACCCGTTAAACCCAGCTAAGCAGAACTGAATCTCAGCTTGGCCACCGCGCTATGAGGAAGAAATACATGCTTACAGTTTTACATCACCGCAATATTTGGAAAGTGCTGACTGACATACTTTCTCTCTTTCACTTCCATTATCTCATTAATTTCTCAACCAAATGAACGAACTGCTCCTTCTTTGTACTCTGGGAGTCCCCGCGCACATTCCTATGTAGCACCAATTATATGGCATTCATTGTGCCGTTGATTATTGATCTATTTATCTGCCTCTCAATCTTCTCTAAATTCTTTGGCTGTAGACAATGTATTGTATTTATAGTTCTATGCCAACACATGCAAATGACTGCAAATCAATTGTATGTGCTGACATAGAAATGTGAACAGTCTACACCTAAGCAATTTAGAGAAGATTGAGAGGCAGATAAATAGATCAATAATCAACCACACAATGTCCTATAGGGAGCCCACAGGACAGCTCTACACTGTCTTATAGGAAGCCCACGGGACAGTTGTGTGCTGTCCCATAGTGAGCCCATGAGACAGTTGTACTCTGTCCTGTAGGAGGCCCAGAGGACAGCTCTACGCTGTCCTCTGGGCCTCCTATAGGACAGCGTAGTGCTGTCCCCTGGGCCTCCTACAGGACAGAGTAGAGCTGTCCTCTGGGCTTCCTGGGCTGTCATCTTTACAGGAGCAGATGGCCACACCTTCTCCTGTGGGTGGGTGATAGATTCAAAGAACACTGTTTTGCTTTACACTTACGAACACTGGTTATTATTAGTTTTTCTAAGCTGATAGCTTAAAGAATGGCGTTCTATACTCTACACATTTAGTATTTTTTTATTATTGGAAAGGCTGACCTTCCTCAATGTTGGCTAATTATTTCTCTAGGGTGTAGTGTGTAAGTGTTTGATGGGCAAGGCCCAGATTTCTTCTTCTCTTTTTTTCACAATCCCTTTCCTTACAGAATTTGGCTCAATGCTTCTAGCTGGTGTGCGCTCAATACTTTTGGATGGATGAATTAGGAATGTTTGTTGTCTCTTCATGTTGCTTACTGAGGGAGAGGTGCTGTTAAAAATGTTAATTTAATAGTAAAATTTTACAATTTAAACACCTTGGTTGCAAATATTCTGGAATAGAGGATGTTAAAGGAAATCTTTCTACTAAATGTACACTATGCCATAGATTTTCCATGGAAATGACACCTTAAATGAGAGTGCTAAGTACCAAGCGCAGCCCCCAACACGGAGTAGATAATAAACATAATTTCTCTAAAATCTTTCCATCTGAAACTTTACATTTTCATAGCACAGCTTTGAAAGAAATTGTCTTGCAGTTGGAAGGACATTGATGTCAAGAATTTAATCATGCAGCTAACAGAGACCCTGCACAGACCCTTCTGAGTTGTTGCAGGACTCCACAGAGAGCCTGATTTCCACTCCCTTTCCTAATCTGTGTGAAGAGGCTGTCCATGGCATCAGCTGGTGACACAAGGCCAAGATTTACAGCTGATCCATCCTCACTTTCCCTAGAAACAGGAGTAGCTTGAGTGCTCATGGGGGCAGCTGCTTTCTTTTCTCCCAGCCCTGACTGTTTTAGGGACATTTATTTATTGAGATAGAATCTTGGGTTTTCACTGACTGTCCTAAACAACTGTCACTAGTTTTGCAGATGTATTGTGAAGAGACTTAAGACACAACCCAATTCTGTACTTAACATAAATGATCTCTCCATCCACTTAAAGCCTGAAAATGGCCCCTTTGATTTGGTGGTCCCAGAAAAAACAAAAGCACCAAAAACTTCAGTCAGCAAAAGGTAAGGGAGTTTTGTCTGAAATTTGAGTGCTGGAAGAAGCAGGCACTTGTTCCAGTTCTAATCCAAATGCATTAGGCTGAAATGCTGGTGCTCTCCGCAGACGGTTCTAATCCAAGTGCATCAGGCTGAGACACTGGTGCTCTACTCAGACGGTCCTAATCCAATTGTATCAGGCTGGAACACTGATACCCTATTCAGACACCTAATGAAAGACGGAAACTAGTCACCACTGAGGGTCTGCTCATCGGTCTTTAGGTGGGATTTCTTTTGAGCTGCACACCATTTAACCAGTTGCCATGAGATGACTTTGACTTGTTGGTGACTCCATGTGTGTAAGAGCAGAATTATGTTCTGTAGAGATTTTAATAGCTGATTTTTCAGCAGTGGATGGTCACAGCTTTCTTACCAGGTGCCCCCAGTGGGACTTGAACCTCCAGTCTTTTAATAAGCCCTCAAGTATGTCAGCTGAGGGCTTCCTGGGCTGTGTGCTGTGAGATATAATGCAAGTTCATGGACTCCAGAGAAAGACAGAGACTCTTACCAATATTAACTCTATCACTCTTTGAACGGTGGGACACTTCAGTGGTTTCTGCTTCTCTTGAGACTGTCTCTCACTGGGAAATGAGGTTAGGGTTGTCGTCCTTACTGAGCTGTTGGGATGATTAAGTTAATTTATCATCAGACATAACGGTGGGGCGAAGGAGTGATCAAAAAGTAAACACTCTTCATCTCTTTCCCCTTAAATGACCATAAAAACCTTCCAGCTACTCCCCCACCAGACAGGGCACTACCTCACGGTGGGATTTCAGGCCAGAGACCTGGAAGGTTTATTTTGGGAAACAAAGTCTAAGCACTTCAGGTCATCCATCTCTCAGGGCCACTCACTCACTCAGGACACAGGCTTTAGTCACAAGCTTCCTGTGCAAATTTAAGCCCCCAATTTATTTTGTATCCCTGAAAATAAAGAAGAGTTGGCAGCAACCTGATTCCAGTAATCTTGATAATATTTTGGAACTTTTAAGAAAACAGCTTAAGGAAAAAAAAAAAAAAAAAAACAGTGCCGTGTTTCCTGCTTGATGAACATCCTTTTCCCTGACGTTGCCCGTGAGGAGCTGTGTTCTTGTTCCTGCTTTTGTCCTGTTTTTAACTGCTACATGTAGCATGCCTACTTACCACAGTGTAAATTCCCTTTATGGCAGAGAAGATTGAGGTGTTAAGAAGAATTAGAGTCCACTCTTGCTCATCAAAGCTTGTAAGCACTTTTAGGTTACATACATTCCGTTGTAAAGCTTGGCTTTCCTTCATGAATACGTGGTGTTTGAAGCCAAACATCTAAGAGTCGCTGTTAGACCAGGTTGAAGGTTAAGCCCTTGGGGAGGATTTAATTCTCAACTGATGCAAAAAGAAAGCACTACAGGAAAAACAAAATTATTTCCTTTTCATTTTTATTAAGAATAGCACTCTGGAGAGCAGACTGTTATTCTTTTCCTTATTCCTCTTTTTTTGTCATTAGTTATTTTGTGTGCTTTAACTTGTGTGCTTTATCTGTTAAATATTTATTATTTAATACAACAAATTAATACTAGAAATGGTCTTACTTTCCCAAAGTGCATTCCCTCTCAAGGGTGGTTACTTTTGATGAGAGGGTGCAGTCCTCCCCAGGAGTTGCGCTGGCTTGAAAGTTGTCAAGATGGTCCTTGGTTTTCAGCCATGGCTTCCCAGAGCTCTCCTGGAAGCAGTACATTGTAGGCAGAGACAAAATGAAGTTTTAAATTATAAATTCTTCCATTAAGAGATTAGCCTATTACCCTATGTACAGACACACAGGAAGATGGGAAAAATCACTGTCGCCTTCAGTGGCAGCTTTGTGTAATGCTTGTGATTTAACTACCTAAATTTAACAGCTAGCCATGCAACGTTCCAATAAAGCAAGGTGTGTGGTTTAACTCTCCTGGTACCTAATTAGACAGACTAGAATATGTAGGAGAATCAGCTTCCACAGTGTACATATTTAAGATTAGAGATAATACAAAAATGTGCAAAGTCATGGAATGTGTGCTATCAGTTCTAAACTTATAAATCATGAGTGTTCTGTGGGTTAAAAACCAGGAGACTCCAAAGTGGGAAGGGTGTATTTTCTAGAGGGAAGGTGCCATAGAGGGCTTTGGTATCTAATAATAAGTGCTCAGTGTATGACGCTTGATGTCTGTCATCTGTGATTTCCTTAGCAAGAAACTTGACAGAATAACTAACACACACACACACACACACACACACACAAATGAGACCATGTTTACGTGTGTTTTAATCTGCTGTATTCATCTTCTCAGACTGAGAACCTATAACGGTTTATATGTCTTAATAATAATAGTGAACACCTGTTAGATGTTTATGTACTATTTTTTAAGCTCTTTTCTAAATGCTGTACAGGAATGAACTCTTTCACTCTCAGAATAGCCCTGTGACACAGTGTGCTGGTTCAGCTAACCTGTAATAAACACACCCCAAAAGATGAAGACTCGAACACAACAGAAGTTTACTTCTTGCTCACGTACATCCTTAGGGATGGCTCAACCTTCCAGCTCCTGAGGTGCTATCACACGCCGCAACATTGGTCCACGGAACGCCGACAGAAGTGGCCGACAGAAGTGGCCTACAGAAGTGGCAGACACCCCCTGGGGTCCCGCATGCCAGTTCCTTCCCAGCTCACTTGATGCAGGTAAGCGCAGTGACGCGGCAGTCACAGTCCGCAGAAGTCACAGTCCGCAGATGGCAGAGCCACAGGTGGAGGAGGCCTGTCCCTGAGTTACTGCGCGGAGGAAGATAACTCACCAGCGGAAACACCAGATGAGGTTATGCTTGAGCAAGACGAGACTGTCTGTGGTGTTTGAGTCAGTTTGCCCTTTATAGCTTTATCTTAGCTAATATACAACTTTATAGGTATGTTTTGAGTATGAAATAAGTTAATATATAAATATGTACAGTGCTTAGGCTAGAGCTTAGTAAATAGTAACTAAGCACCTAGTAGGTGTTTACTATTATTGTTAGTAAGAGACATAAAGGGTTGTAGGGTGTTTTGAATCTAAGCAGATGAAAACAGTTGGATTCATACAAGTACTGGTATGCCCTCATTTAAGTCTGCGTGTTTTAGGTATTACTTCACATTCCACACTAAAATTTGTATCTTTCCTTGGTCAATTCTGAATAAACTAAATAGCATGTGATTTTGAGTATTAATTAATAGTCTTGTAAGTATATTGCTACTCTTTGAGAGATGAATAGTTAATCTAATGGTGCAGAATGCAGACTGGAACTAGGTCCTGTCGTCTTTGAGTTTCACAGCTGCTACTGGCTACGCGGCAGCCCTGGTGGTACCTGGTTAAGTGCGATGGCTGCTAATGAGGAAACTGATAGTTCAACTCCTCTGGGGGTTCCTTGGAAACCACAAGGCATTTCTACTCCGACTGTAGTGTCACTGTGAGTCAGAATCGACTCAGCAGCAGTGGGACCGGCTACATGGAAACCCCTGAGGCATAGTGGTTAAGTGCTACAGTTGCCAGCCAAAGGGTCAGCAGTTTGAATCTACCAGGTGCACCTTGGAAACTCTGTGGGGCAGTTCTGCTCTGTCCTGTAGGGTTGCTGTGAGTGGGAATTGAGTTGGTGGCAATGGATTGGCAGTTTTTTGCTGGTTGCATAGGCTATGTAAGTCCTGGTCAATTGCTTCCTTTTCTGTGGTCAGATGTCTGAATGTGGTAATAAGTATCACCTTCATTAGGTCTGTGAGAATCAGCTGAGTTATTGTGTACAAACCACCCAGAGCAATGTCTGACTTAGAGCTCAGAACCCAGGAAATGCTGGCCATCGTTTCAGCCAATACCTGTGATTTCTGGTTTACTCTTCGCTTTGCTCTTGCTTCAGGATGTTATTTTCCACATCTTCCTTAATTGTTCTTTCCACATAATATGGTCTTTCCTATGTCTTCTTGGTTGTGTCTACCACTTCAGCATTGCACACCTGCATAGGTCATTTGCAGCAGGGCTTTATCTTTGTGGAGTATTTCTAGCTCTGGAAATAATTCTGAGGTGTTTAAAGAGCTGGATTCAGTAGCTCAATCTTAAACATCAATGTTCAAGTCTTAACATGCAGCAAAGGCCTAATATGCTTTTCATATCACCACAGTTGTGAAGGTTTCAACATCATGATGTAAAAAAACCCCCAAACCAAAAAACACATTGAGTCTAAATTACATGTTTCTAGGCACTTGGTTTGCTTCCAGAAAGTGTCAGGTGCCGTGTCCACTTGTTTTTGTGGCTTACATGTGTGAGTTCTCTTACAGGCATTGGGGTGCTTATGCAATGTTACTGCTTGAAGAGTTGTAAGGCTTTGTAACCGTTAGTGAGCTTGCGTTGAATAGAAAGAAAGTTTATTTTATACACCATTTTGTCTGGTAACATGATTTTTTCTTGTACCTGGAGCATAAACAAGGCAGTGTGGTGGTGGGTTAATTTAGACCCTGGGGACTGGAAGGGGATGGAGAGCAGTTCAGACACTGGCCAGTGTCAAGGGTATTTCCAACACACAGATTTCTAATGCAAAGTAATGTCAAGGCAATGTACAGCACAATTCCTGATGTTTTTCCCTTACTTTAAGTTTCTCCAGTCTTATAAGGCAAACACACAAGTTTGCTTTATATTTGTAAATATTGTATTTATAAGAAATAAAAAAAAGAACATTGCCTACTTCCTTTGGGTTGGATTAAGTGATCTTTTGAGTGCATACCTTAATCTGTCACCCAAGTTGTGTAATTTCCTGAGTTCCTCACCTGTAATGGAGCTCTTCACAGGCAGAAAATGGGACTACTTGTCTCAGGTCCCTAGAGTGTCATAGGGCACTAGGTGAGAACGGACACCAAGGCATGCAATGAGTGAGCACATCAGTCGCAGAAACAGTGGGTGTAGTTATTGTGATCCAACCAGGTGTCAGAAACCTTGCATTTCAAAAGACTTTGGTAGTGGTCCAAGTAAAATGTTAGTAAAGTCAGGCACATCTGGTAACACAAAGTCATAAAATACGACTGATGACACAAACTTAGATGGTCAAAAGTCTCCCAAAGTGTTTTGCTTGCCTGCTCCTCTGTTTCACTGTTGGATCTGAGGAAGGTCCCTGTTATCAATATTCCCTTGGAATCAAAGTTTCAGAGGTGCAGGGACCAGGCCCTTTCCGAAGGATGTGCTCAGCTCCTGGCACTGCTTTCTTTCTTTATGGTATGAAGTCCCCAAAATCTCTCTGCTAGATTCTTTCTTTTATATCTCGAGAGCTTTCTTCAAGGAACAAAACAATCCCACACATTAAATCCTGTCCCACCAATACAACAGCACCCATTCTACCCTCATTAATGTCATAAAGGTGGGAATTCCAACACGGAAAAACATCACACAATACCAGGAATTATGGCCTAGTCAAATTGCCACAGATTTTGGGGGAACACAATTCAGTCCATGACATCCCCTTATTCTATAAAAAGATCACATCTTTGCAACATGTAAAACATTCATCTCATCATAGCAGAAGTCTTAGAGTCCAAGTCCAAAATTAAGAAATTCTTCTTTAACTGTGAAATCTAGAACACAAGTTATCTGCTTCCAAAATACAGTGGCAGATGAGGCAGGCACAAGTTAATTATTTCCATTACAAACAGGAGAAACAGGGCAATCAGGCAACAAACAAATTAGCAAGACACATTATATTAGCCCTCAAAGCTTTGAAAATAATCTTCTGTTCTCTAAGATGCTGTACACAAAGGTCCTGCCCTCCAGATTCCGGACATCAGCCACGCTCTCCAGATTCTGAGTGGAAGCCTCCTGGCCCTGTACTACAGCTCTGCCTTCCAGGCCCACAGGGACAGAAACTCTTGCTCCTTCGGCTTCAGGCGCACAACTTTCCGAGTCCGCATGAGTGGCAACTCCACAGTTAGAAACATCAGGGGCCATGGCTCCACTCTTTGAAACCCCTGAGGTCATGGCCATACCTCTCGAGACTGAAGCAGCTCAACTTTTCATCCTCTTTGTCTCTTCAGCTTCAGTTTCCTACGGCCTCATGGTCTGGGCCTTGGACCCTCATCTACCCTGCTGAGGAAAGTGTTCCACAGCTCTGTAACTCTACCAATTCAAGTGCTCAGAGGTTCTCCACTTCACCAAAAAACTTTTGTGCATAGGCACTCAGCTCTCACTCCACAGGTTGGCTCTAGGACCACCTCACACTGGTTTGGTCTTGCTATTGCTGCTGCTGCTGGTCCTCTGTTGTTTCTCACCACCTGCACCTTCTTCAGTGTTAACAGTTCTCCTCAGTTCCTTCTGAGTCTTCTATCCATCCAAAACATTGGTCCAGCCTAGTTGGCACACAGTCTTAACCATCACAAGGACTTGACTGCTAAATAAAAGGCTGGCAGTTCAATCCTACCCAGTGACTCCACAGGAGAAAGACCTGGCAATCTTCTTGTGAGGTAGGGTTACAGAGCTTTGGAGCACTTGCCCTGAAACAAGGCATCGAAGTGCACAGTGGAAGTCAGCCAATTCTCCATAGCCAAAAAATTCTGTCAGTCCAAATCAAGAGTCAAAATGATGTTGCTAACCTTTTTTTGATTTCAAAGGGATTGGTCATTATGAATTTGTAACGACTGGACAAACAGTTAACCAAGTTTACTATTTGCAAGTGTTGAAAAAGCTGCATGAAAAAATTAAATGAAAGCAATCTGAACTTTTCACGAACAACTCATGGCTCTTGTATCATGACAATGGATCAGTTCACATGGCACTGTCTGTGAGGGAGTTTTTAGCCAGTAAACAAATAACTGTACTGAAACACTCTCACTGGCTCACAATGACTTATTTCTTTACCAAAAGATAAGGGAAATATTGAAAGAAAGACATTTGGATGACATTCAGGACATTACGGGTAATACAATGACAGTTGTGGCAGCCATTCCAGAGAACGAGTTACAAAACTGCTTTGGAGGTGGACTAGGTACTGGAGTTGGTGCATAGCTTCCCAGGGGAGTACTTGAAAGGTGACTGTAGCGACAGTCAGCCACGAGGTATGTAGCACTTTATCTAGGGTGAATTTGCTAACTTAATTTTTGGACATCGTATGCTGAGATTGCAGCCGAGAAAGCCCTGTGGGGCAATTCTACTCCATCACACGGCATTGCCATGAGCTGAAACTGACTGGACAGCACACAGCAATGAGAAGCACAGAATGAGTGGGCCAAAGAGTGCAGAGAAACGGGGAACAAAGGAAATGACAAGGACAGAAAATGATACTGAGGTCAGATAATGGGTTGCCATCAACATCATTCACAGATAGCTGAACTTCATCCTGTAAGATAAAGAGGAAGTGTTGAAGCCAGACCACTCAGGTAGTCAGAGCTGAGCTGTGTTCTGTGAAAATGACTCTGTCAAAGTTTTGAAGGTGATCTGGGCAGTAAGAATGATTGTACCAGTGATCCAGATGAGAGGTCCCAAAGACCTATGCCAGGACGTAGTGACAGCTGCAGACAGAAAGTGGGAGAAATACTGAGTGCTAGCTGGATTTGGTAAATAGCTGCACCCAGTGAGTAAGGGGAGGAATAAGCAGAAGGTAGTTGTGATAGTTTCTGCCCATACGATCCCAAGTATAGTGCTGTCATTAGCTTACAGGAATGGAGAGAGCCAATGTGTGCCTTCCTGGGGTGAGAGGGTGTTCACTTTTGCCCATGCTGAGTGAGACATGCTGATGGGGCATCCACAAGGTGATGTCTAGTGGCTGCTTGATGTTTGAATATGGAGCTTGGGAACAAGGTCAGGGCTAGAAATGAAACACCGGTCATCATCCGCATCAAGGTGAAGAGGCATTCATGGAGAATGTTCGGCGAGTAAAGGGCTAAGGAAAGAAATGGGACGAGGCAGAGGTGGATGATAAGGGAACAGTGAAAAAGGCTGAGAAGTAGCCGTTATAGTCACTAAAGCTTTTCGGAGCTGTAAAATCAGCAATTCTCTACATAATAGTAAACACATCACTTTGTGCTACGTAGGGAAGAGACATAGCCATGTGAAGCTTGGTGTCAAAGCGAGCCATCTCTTGTCTTTTGATTTTCAGAGTGGCCTAGCTCTGTTTCATTTCAGCAGTCAGCTTCTGTGGCGTACATCACGTCAGTAGCTTGTCCCACTTGTGTACAATTTGATGACGAAGCACTGTTCAATTGTGGCCAGCACAGCCCCACTGCTCCTGGGCTGATAGGCCTCTAGCGTCATATTGTGGGCGAATTTGTCTTCTGATTTGCCGTTAGGTCTGGCTCACAGGGAACTCTGAAAAAATGGGCTCCAAACTGAGTTTGACGTCAGCGACCAGTCTAAATTCCACCTCGACCCAGGAAGTAGGATACTTGGCTGGAGATGATTTAGAATGCTGAGTCAACCATACTATTCTACGTACCTCCTGAAAGAGACAGCAGTTGTTCCCCACCCCCCAAATCAATAGTAATAAGTACCTAATCGATAGAAAGTGTATCAGCCGCTGCCTGCCAAGTAAAGAACGCAGGTGCACGAATATGTTTTGATTTGGTAAATCATTCCAAGGCGGCAATGTATTGATTAACCATTGGAAAAATTTGATTATTTTCCAAATACCAGGAGGGAAAAATGTGATTAAATTAAAGCTTGACTTTTAATCCATTTAAAATATAATGACTATTAAGGAGTTTAGGGAAGGGAAAAACAAACAAACAAAAAACTTCTAAAGCATTTCTGATTTAAAAACGAAGACATATTTTTAAATTCTCCAGGTGATGTTTTCAAGACCATTGAAGTACAGCCAAAAGCGAGTGGAGGAAAAACACTGCTGGCAGATCCTTGGGAAGCCTAGAAATAAAAGGTAGAGAGCTGCTTGGCACGCTTTTCTTACAAACAGTTACTATTTGGGCATAAGAAGCAGATGGTCTGCAGATGGGGATGTATTTGCGTCCTACTTAATAAGTTTGACTTAATATGGAGACAGATTTCATAGGGAGAGTCATCCACAGAACCTTAGGTGTCCTCAGTGACTTAAAAGGAAAATGCCACAGCTGAGGAAGGCTCTGTTACAAGTTAGGGGCAGCAGCCCTGGTGGTACAGTGGTGAAGTGCCAAGCAGCTTACCATAAGGACAGCAGTTCAAATCCTCCAGTTGCTTCTTGGAAACCCTATGGGGCAGTTCTCTCTGTCCTGTAGGGTCGCTCTGAACCAAAATTGATCCCTCGGGTTTGGTTCTGGTTGTTATCAGGGAGTTACCTGCTGTGGACCAAGGTCAGAAGAGAAACAGGGGGCAAAGTGGAAGAGAAGGACAGCCACCTTCTGAAATAATCGGCCACTGAAAGCCCTGGGAAGTTCTACCCTGACATACATGGCACCGCCGCGAGACGGTCGCCACAAGACAGAGCCAACTGAGAGCTAGTGACATAACTTAGGATGAGAGCTCTGGTTTCCTGAATCCTGATGGCAGGTTTGAGTCACCTCAACAGTCTCTCTTGGGGGGTGGTCTCTGGACCGGCAGATCGCCTGGGAATGTGTTAGAAACGCAGATTCTCAGGTCTCTCCTGGCTGTTGCTCTGGGAATGGAGCCAGCGATCTCTGTTTTAACACAGCCTCAGGTTACTGTGGTGCGAGATAAAAGCTGAGAGCCACTTCAGTGTAGATGTGACTGCCTTCTCCTCCCGGAACTGGCAGTTTCAATGGGTCTTTAGGTATCTCACAGTGTTGCAGATAGTGGAAGTGCTCTCACGGAAGTGTCTTGTCACCGCCTCTGGCACACACCACTGCAGAACTGTCACTTCAACAAACTGCATTTTTTCCTCTTGACATTGTTCAATAGATGATGCTTCCAAAGAGAAGTTACATACTTCTCAGTTCAATGCACTTGGTGGCAAAAACTGCACAGGGTGAGGATCATTTCAAATGTTTATTTTTCCACCTTCATAGAGATGAATGCTAGATGATATTTATTGTACTTCTTAGCAACTCATTTTTAAATGCCTATCAGCCTTGGTTCTTTCTGAGTAAGACTAGAAAGATACTCCTACGAACAGTCATGACTTTTCTGCCTGAGTTAGTGGTCATTTTAATGTAGGGACAGGAGAGGATGCTTTGGAGATGTGTACTCCTAAAATCCTTCTAAATGCCCAGGTTGTGCTTATGGACCTTCCCCCACCTCTAAGACTCTTGTCTTTCTGTAAATATGTTAAATGGAATTAATTTTCAATCAGTGCAAATTTATATGTATACTTACTGTGGTTTCTTACATTAATGAAGTTGTATAAAATATTAAGGTGGATTTTTTCCTTTCTTTTATTGTTTGAGGTCTGACAACTAAGTCCATAAATTTAATTGTTCTGAGTGCTACATACCTGTCATTGCTGAATATCACTATAGTCACCTTTGAAGTACTTCCTTTGGGGAGCTGTGCACCCATGCCAGCACCTAGTCCACCCTTCAAAGTAATTTTGGAACCTTTCCAGTATGGCCATTGCTCATGGTAGCAACTTCATGAACTTAATTGTGTTGTTGTCTATGAGAGAGTTTTTAGTCCGTAAACAACTAGTGGCATTGGAACACTGTCCCTACTCACCTGAGCTGGCCCTCAGTGACTTTTTTCTTTATCCAAAGATAAAGGAAATATTGAAAGGAAGATATTTTGATGACATTCAGGACATCAAGGATAATACTACAACAGCTCTGATGGCCATTCCAGCAAAAAAGTTCCAAGATCGCTTCAAGGGGTAGACTAGGCACTGGCATTGGTGCACAGCTTCCCAGGGGGAGGACTTCAAAGGTGATCACAGTGATATTCAGCAGTGAGGTATGTGGCAATTTTTCTAGGATGAGTTCACAAGTTTAATTGTCAGTCACTGTACTTTAGACAAAGAATTATAAAACAGGCTAGTTTCTTATTAAACAGCATGAATATTGCTTTATGACACTGATAACAACCCTACGACATCTCAACAGTCTGTTCTTAGCCTTGGATTTCCTATTACCAGCTTTCCTGTTCCCTCCCGCCTTCCAGTTGTTGCCCCTGGGCTAGTGTGTCCTGGACCTGTTCATTCTTTGGCTGAAGAGCGATATGGTTGAGTTTTTAAAAAAATCCCCTGATAGATATAAAATTTCCTTAGCATCAGTCTTTTAGAAATAGAAACTGGAATATATAATCCATTGTTTTTAGTGAAAAAATTCCAAAGTTCACTGAATCGCTTTGTTTATAAAATAAAAAGGTCATCTAATTTGTGGATTCTGGAAGTTTGGTTACTGGAGGTGTGCTTCCTCAGCCATTTGGGGAGCTTTCCCATTGTTTAGGGCCCCGGGTGCCTCAGAAGTTCTGTGCGTGAAACTCACTGACGGGTCTAGGTGGGCAGTGTGAACTCGCCCTCTTCTCCCTGAGAGAAAGATGCCATCGCAGCCTTGAGGACCCTCCAGGGCAGTTCTCCTTGGTAGCCGGTTGTTGGAGATACAGTAGGATTCTCCTAGTGGGACTCTCCTTAGACAGAATCTAAAGAGATTAAGTCTTGGGGAGGCTACGGAGAGATTTAATCCAACAGCTGTGATCTTCGCCCTGGGCTCAGCAAGCGCATTCTCGGTATATCTCTCCTCTGGGATGGCGAGGCAGCCTCCACAGGCTTTGTAGAGGCTGCGCTGTGGCCGGTGGGGGACGCTGTTATTCACCCACCTGCAGCCTAAGTAGAGGCGATCGGAGCTGCGGCTTTGGGCAGAGCTGAAAGCACTGCAGGTGATGTATCCAGGTATTGTTTGAGCGTTACATGTTATCAGGTGGAAAACAAAAGATGTGCGAAAACTTTGAACACCTTTTGCCTGCTGGTGACCTGGCACGTCAGACTTATTCCCAGCTACCGAAAGACCATCCTGACAGGGAACACAACAGAGTCTCCGAGGGAGCAAGAGAAAAGAGGGGTGCAGAACTCAAATTCTGGTGAATTGACCAGACTTAATGGTCTGACAGACTGAAAGACCCCAGAAGACAGGCTTCCAGACTCTGTTAGCTCAGACCTAAAACTGTCTCTGAAGCCAGTTCTTTAGACAAAGATTAGACCATCCTACCCGACATAAAATGATGCTGGTAGAGACTGCTGGCCTGAGCAGACAGCAGACCAAGCACGCAGCTCCTGTGCCGGGGTGAGGTGGGAGGTGGAGGACACAGACGCGGGAAGCGGCGGGTGGAGAGGACGAGCGCGCTGTCACAGCGCAGCGACAGCGGCTGAGGTCGCATAGCCACGTGTTGACAGTGTTTGTCTGAGAAACTGACTTGAATTGTAAACTGTCACTTAAAGCACAATAAATTAAAACAGAAAACCTGTGGTCTGAGCAGAGGCCGGGGCTGATTGCCCACTGAGCATGGTGAGTACCGGCTACCTTGCGCTCGCTTCCCGCTAGTGAATGGTTCCGTGTAAACACGTGGGAAATTGTTCCCTACAGACTAGGAAGCAAGCCCAAGTCAGCAAGTGCTGACGTAGCTGACTGGCTCACCCGCTCCTCTCAGGGGCCGTACCAGCTCTGAGGGCTCACAGGCCCCAGAAGCCCCCGAGTCTGCGTTTCCCTTAGCAGGGCAGACGGGGCAAACCTCGAAGGAATGGCCTTGCTGTTCGCTAGCGAACGTCGGGTCCACTTTGGTGCGGCGGCCTCCTGAGTCTGTGACTGGGCTCCTGGCTCTTGTTCCCTTGGCTCTGTCACTGGGTTGGTGTCCTGCAGTCCTCCTGCTGCAGCTTCCACTTCCTGTAGCCTGGCAGGTAACAGCCGTCAGCTGCCACCGAGTCACCCAACTGTAGCTTACAGCAGCCCCTGCACACAGCCCACTGGGACCCAGAGGGCTCTCGGGGCTGACGGTAGGGGGCAGAGGGCCAGGCCCTGTCCCCAGGTCTGTCTTAGCCTGGAAGCTCCGCTGAGGCATGCTCGGCCACTCGGCCACGTGCACAGCCTCCTCCGCCGGGGGGCCGGGTGGTGACGCCGGGGTGCGCTGGCCGGGAATCCAGCCCCGGTCTCCCCAGTAGAAGGCCGGGTGCTCCTAACGACCCAGCAGTGCCCTCATGCTGACAGTTGTGATTGCGGCTGTGTGTTCTCCAGTCAGTTCCGGCAACAGTGACCCTATGGGGAAGGGTTTCCTAAGCTAGGGTCTTTACAGGCACAGATGGTCGGACCTGTTCTCTCACAGAGTCAAGGGTGAGTTGGACCCACTGACCATTCAGTTAGAGACTGAGCGCCGAACCTACCACTCCTTTATTATTCTACACTGGCTACACAGCTTCTACTCTGAACACCACCAGCCGGAGCCATACCACCCCATCAATAAAGTTTATCTCAGGCCCCTACACAAGTCATGGGTTTTTCTGAAGTTGGCTTTTGAAAGGTTTGAATTAGAAAATGAACTAGAATGAGATTTGGGTTGCATGTGAGAGGTGTCAGCAGTAGATTCAGGAGGACCTCGCAGGGTGTGGGATGAAGCAGGCTGCGGTGGTGACCAGGAATGCCCTCTGGGCCCAGCCTTCACGGCTCATGACTGAAGTTAACTTTCTCCAGTCCAAACAAAAGCAAAACAAGGACCATTAACCTCCTGCTTAGAAAACCTCAGGCTCTTTAGGGACTGGAATTTGGAACACGCTTCAGATAATTTCAATTTAACAAATATTAAGCATTCATTCTATTTTCTGAATGGTGTGAAACCTTGCAGCCACGACAGAAATGATACTGCATCATCTTTGGCCCTGAGGAGCTGCTGGTAATGGGACTCCAAAGGGACACATATTAGCAGAGTACAAAAGAAGAATAATAACACAATTTTCTTTAGGGACCTCTAAGTTACCAAAAACAGTGTCGTGGAAAGACTCTTGATGTTCAGGATCATACAGACACCACTTCCATTTCCAAATTTGTCAGTTAATATCCATGGAGACTTGGGCAAAACCCCTAACCTTTCAACTCCTTTTGCTTTTCCGTGGCACAGCCCGCCCCCAGAGCTGTTGCACTGAAAGAAACGATAGGCACCGCCGGATACGTTAGCAGATGTGAAGAAGAGGGAGCTGAGACAGGAGAGCTGACAGAGATGGGGTAGAGTCAGAGAAAGACAATATTTTGTCCTTGATGAATGCACAGAATTCACAGAAGAACAGAGAAGGAGCACAAGCTATGCCTTAAGAACTGGAAAGAGTGTTCCTCACAGTGTGTCTCCAGCCCTGGGCTTGGGGACGAGGACATTTTGGAAGAACATTGCACGCTAACAGAAAAGGTGGAACTTACCAGACAGAGTGAAAACACTTAGTGGGGTGGATGCAAAAGGAGGGAGAGTAAAAAGTGGACATTTCATATGTGGAAGGGGCCATGGCTAGACAGATCCTGTGGATTCTGCGTGAAGGCTTGTGTCTGCCTCTCTAGAGCAGCTGGAGTCTAGCTGTGTTAAGGTCCCACTGAAGTCTTCTCAACCTAGGCAGAAGGACCAGAAAGATTTTCACTTCCCTGATGGATGAGTTGTCCAGTTGTGGGAAGCGATCGCTGTAGACCACTGTAGTATTCCCGAGGAATCTCTGGGTGGCAAACAGTTACCGTGCCTGGCTGCTAATCAAAAGCTCGGCAATTGCAGTCCACCTAAGAGGGACCTTGGAAGACAGACCTGGCGATCTGCTTCTGAAAAGCCAGCCATTAAGCGTCCTCCAGAGGGCATAATGAATTGCAGTCAACTCCACAGCAATTAAGTTTTTTGTTTTTAATATGCCCAGGGACACTAATTCATCTGATCAACTGAGCAGACATCCTTGTCACAGAAGACAAGGGGCAGCGAGTACTTTCTTAATCAGTGTTTTAATGCTGGTTTTTTCTACGGTTAGCAGGGTGTCATGGGTGGTAATGGGGACGGTCACAGTGATGGCATGAGTGAGAATAAATTTTGTCCAGAGTGTGAGAATCATCAATTTTTGACGTGAAGCACACTTTACTGGTTGTGCATTCCAATCCAAAGGCCCAGGGAGGGGAAATGAAGAGTCCATGGGCCCAGATTGGGGTCCAGATTGGGGGTTGGGTATAGGTCATCTAGCTAGCGGAAGTGCAGCCTACATGTCTAATGACTCTTATCCGTTTGAAAGCCCTGTATTCATGTTACGAAATCCGTTAGAATGTTTCTTCTTTTGATCTCTTCCCTGTATCTTCGGGGTGGAATAAATCACTCAGCCCTCTGTGCTTCCAGACTGCTCGGCGGACCTTGTGGTAACACCCACCTAACCGCGTGCTTTTCTGACCAGACAAGAACTCCAAGGCCTTGTCTATCTAGGATTCATAATCTGTTGTTTCCCTAGGACCTGATTGGAATAGAGGCCTATTAAACATATTCATGACATGAAAAATGACTGCTTTGAGGACTCGATGAGAAGAATGCCTGAAAAGTCCTTAGCACAGAGCTCACAAAATCTATGTATGATTTAAATATATTAACTAATAGCAGGTCTATCCTCACTCAAGCTCACCCTGGGGCATGGCTTGTGTCCAAGGCTTATATGTTGGTGCCCTGGTCTGTTGGTTGATGAATACCTAAGTAGTGGAGTGAATAGTAATTCACACAGTAGAAGTCAAAATTCAGCCAGGCAATCAGTACCATTTGAAAGGAGGTTATTTACTGTAGAGGATTTGTGATAGAGACAATGAAAAGTGAAGAAGCTAATCGAAGTCACAAGGCAGCCTGGGGATTAGCAACATCAAGAAGCCTGAGCTGGAGGAGATGAGAGCCAGGGAGGAAGTGAGAGTCAAGGAAGAGATGAGAGCCAGGGTGGAGACGCTGCTGCTGACTCTGAGGAGGTGCAGGCTGCAGGGCTGAGCCACCCTGCAGGGCTGAGCCGCCCCACAGGGCTGAGCCACCCTGCAGGGCTCAGTGTAAGGACCAGGAGTAGACACTACACAAACAGCCCTGTAAGTGAGCTGCCCTGGTCTGCAGGCAACTGTTTCTAATCTCACGTGAAACAGTGACAGTCTAGGGGTGGTGGGTAGGGATGACGGCTTCCCGTCCTTTTAGAAGGTACTGCTCATGCCTTCTATACACCTGCTGGGTTCTGGCAGTTTGCTTTCTTTCTCTGTGTCTAAGAAATCAGGAAACTGTGGGGTAAATCCCTGAAGATTTAGAGATAGATTATCCTGACTGCTAGGTCAGCCTCCGACTCTCCTCTAGCAGATCCAACCATCCAGTTTCTTGGCCATATTTCCTAGCTATACCCTAGTTTGCTCAGCTGGATTCCTCTCTGTTTCTCTGGCTTTCTCCACTTTGTTTAACTCACAAATTACCTAGTTACTTGAGTAGATTTCACTCCTTCCCTTTATAATTCTTGTGCAGGGACTGGTCTTGTACCTGAACTGGAGTTCAGAGGCTGCGTTCCTCTGTGACGGAGCCAAGGATCATGCTTTTTTTTAATGCTACTACTCACTCGACAAGCTGGATATTCTTTAAGTTTTCACTCACGTTGCTCACATTTCAGTATACAGCCTCATAGACCACAGTACTCTGTATGCCACTGGAATGCTATTATTTAATGTATTTAAATCCTACATCGATTTTGTGAGCCCTGTGCTAAGGACTTTCCAGGCATCCTTCTCATCGAGTCCTCAAAGCAGTCCTCTGTAGTGGGTATGAATACCTCTTTCCAATTTGCAGCTGGGGAACTGGAGACTAGACTTTAGTAATGACTAGTAAGTGACACAGCCCAGGTCTGACCTGATTTCTCCTGACTTATGTGGTCATATGGTGCATTTGCCTAACACATACATATGAAAAGATTGAACCAAGCCTGTCTGATGCTCACATCCATACACTCATGTGGCCATATCATGTGACTGTCACAGTTGGCTTCATAGATCAGACCCCTTCCCAGGACCCGCCTGTGGGTCTGGTCCCACGGTTCTTTCTGATCTTGTGGGTTTGGTAACGTGTTCCCTGTATTCCCGGGTTGTCCCACTCTAGGCTGTGCTTCTGGCCTTGCCTAGTCGTGATCCGGGTTATTAGAGCGCTCTGAGAAGGAACACATATACATGTGGAATTCTGGGAGTATTTGGGGCTTGTGTGGTTGGGAATTAATCAGTAGCTCAGAATCTGCATAAAAGTCTGAGCATAATCTGGCAATATATCTGTCATACGATTGGTTGTCCATGTTTCTTCAGCCGCCAGGGCAGATGGGGTGGGCCTCTGTTTCTCCCTAGTGTTTTGTGACCATGTCTCTAGAAGCTGGAGGTTGAAGGGGACTAAATCTGCTAAGGGGGATCTGTTCTTCATTAGAGTTATGTGAGTAGTAGCTCCTTTTCCTAATGTTAAACCAGTTAAATAGTTTTAACCTGCAGTTACAGAACTGATAGGGTTCATTTTTTTTGAGATCTCTGCTTTCACATTATAATTGTTTATTAGAAGGAAACGCCAATTGTCTTATTTATCTATTGCTGCTGTAACAGAAACACCACATGTGAGTGGCTTTAACAAAGATAAGTTTGTTCTCTAACAGTCCAGCACACTGGAAGTCTGAATTCAGGGCATCAGCTCCAGGAAAAGCTTTCTCCCTCTGTCGGCTCTAGGGGGAAGGGCCTTGCGGTGCAGCAGTTTTCTCATGGTCTAGGGGCACCTCGGTACAGGAGCCTCTGCTTCTGCGGCTGAACAGGCCACATGCCAGGGAGACTCCTTTTACACTGGATCAGAGACGTGACTTCAGTAAGTGTGTTACAGTCCCACCCTAATCTTTGTTAACATAATCTAATCTTGCCACATTAACTACAGGCATAAATTAGGATTTACCACACATGAGAGAACCACAATCACAAAATAGAGGGCAATCACAGAATGCTGGGAATCATGGCCCAGCCAAATTTCTACACATATTTTTTGGGGGGTATAATTCAATCCTCAACACCAATGGTTGCTGAAGGAATGAGTCATGCATGTGAATGGCACAAAGCCTCTACAGAACTCATCAGCATCAAACCCTCAGAGATTTAAAACACTTCCTGAGGGTGCTGGTTTTGCTTTTACTCCCTGTAACATTGGCATCATGGGATGCTATGTAAATGTGGAGACACGACGAAGCTGGACTCAAGAGTGAGACCCCAGTTGTCCGGCTGACTCTTCCGGTCAGGTGGAGTTTTTCTGGCCCTTACTTCATCTAGAAAGCAACATCCATCTCCTGGATGGGGCGAAGGTGGCTGCTCTGTCCAGCTCCTCCCTCTTTTCTGCTCCCCCTCGTTTCGTTTGTAAGTGAGTTTCTAGCACGTTCTTCTCCAGGTTTTGAGGAGATAATTATGTAATTAAGTGTTTGGGTTTGAGGGATTGCGTATCGGACTGAGCAATGCTCGGAGGGAAAACGCAGACACCAGCCAGCAGGTGGTCTCGACAGAGACCTTTCCTTCCCGTCCCGCTTAATTTGACTCTCACGAGGTTGAAGGCAAGAGCTTCTGGGGATGAACGATAGGGAAGATGGCTGCTTTAGGAAAACAGACTTGACTGAGATTGTTGGCACTATTGGGTGCCATCGGGTAGGACAGAACTGCCACAGAGATTCCAAAGAACCTGGTGGATGTGGACTGCTGACCTTTGGATGAGCAGCCGTAGCTCCTAACCGCTGTGCCATGGGGGTTTCCAGAAACTTGAGGAGTGCTTGGATATTTCAATCCCGGACACAAAAAGAGGTAGATGGGTACCATCTTCAAACTGATTACAACTGAAAGGAACCCTACAGGTCAGAGGAGAACTGTCCCAGCTGTCCCGTAGAGTCTCCTGATAGAGTCCCCAGGAGCACCTGGTGGACTTGCACTGCCGGTCTCTTGGTTAGCAACCACAGAACTCAGCTACCGTGCCACTGCCCTCAGTGCACACCGGTTGTGCCCTAGCCCAGGGTTTTGTTTTTATATTCTTTGGTACACTTAAGAGACATTTTATCACCACTTGCATCTTCTTTTTGACCAACGTTAGTAAACAAATACGACCTCACTTTCCTGCGCCTTTTCTGATAAATACTTAATTTTGCAAACCTAGGTATTTGGAATCTACGCAGAGGTGACTCAGAAGACAGGCCCGGTGATCTACTTCTGAAAAACCAGCCACTGCAAACCCTGGGGAGCACGGGTCTTCCCTGACATGCGTGGGGTCGCCATCAATAGGAATTGACTTGCTGGCGACTGGCTTCATCAAGGCCACATAGAAGATGCTAGATGCTGCAAACAGAAGAGGTTCAAGTGTAGATTTGTTTCGGGGGGACCTGTCACCAGCCTCCCATTTTTCTTAGTCTTCTTTGTCTCATTTCTTGCACACCCCCCACCCCCGCACCCTCTGACACACCTGCACCCGCCACCCTGCCTGTTAATTGCAGGGACATAGACTGGCCGACAGGTGTCGCTGTACTGCATGCACTGGAGGTGACACCGTAATGTCATAGGAGTCGCCGTCCCCGTGTCACTGAGCCACGTCTGGCTGACCTTTAATGAAAACAGAAGTGACACAGTAGCTTGACAGCAAATTTTACTAGTTAACAGAAAATCCATCATAGGACTCCCTATGGGATTGCACCAATTCATTTCTCCTATCTGAGACGGTCACAGTCAAAATGGCAAAAGAAAAAGAAATCAGAAACTGTCCGCTTCACAGGGAGCCCCTGAATAGGTGGGAAAGGGCAACTTCACCTGAGTTCAAGTCTCGCTGTGCGTAAGACTTTCATTGCGGGGAGGTTTACTTAACTACACACCTACAAAGATTTCCTTTTAACCACAGGCCAGATAGACTGTAATTCCTCAGGTCATTCGCTGTATCCAACAGGTTGGATGGATGTCTTGGGAGCATTAAATTTAAACTCACCTCTGTGCTTCCGTGTGCAGCCAGGACAATCACATCATCCCCTCCTGGGTAGCTGGCATATTTAATATGCCTTATGTACGCATTCTCATGCCAATAGGTCCTTCAACGAAGGCAGTCGGCACATTTCAAAAATCAGAAGCAATCTGACCGGGTGACCTGCAGAGAATCAAGGGGCCCGCTCTCCAGATCTCCACGTCTGGACCGCAGGCATGCCTGCAGGCTGAGCACTGCTCCATCTTCACGTGGGTTTTATGAGCCACTCCTGTTAGGTCCTTGGGCGGTCATGGGATGGCACAGAAATGTCTGCTGCTTTCGGGATGCAGAGTTTGTCAACTGCTGGCTTTAAAGAGTGCGTGGCCCTCATCATCGTAAACTCATGAAAAGGGCATTGGTTTATTGAATCACAAGAACCACTTTAATGATTCTAGGTGGGCTGAACACCTCGGTTCCAGGGATGGGCTGCCCCCAAAGGCAGCCAGCAGCAGGACTGCAGCTCGTGTTGCTCTGTAGGAGAGACGTAGAGAATACCCTGCTGCCACTGGCCCGTCAGACAGGACCAGCGTTTTTGAAGCCCTGTGGTTGCTGTCCCAGACATCACCTTGGTGAGTCCCCTTTTGCTGAGTCTATTTCTGTCATTCACTCACTCCAGAATCAAAGTGCCAAGTGAGAACAATGACTGGTAAGGTGAGGTTTGTTGCCTTTTGCCTACAGTCCCGTCAGGATCTGAATTTTCGGTTTCTGTAATGTTCCCCAAGGCTAGGAGATGACCTCGGGTAGTGACCAGCTAGTAAACCCCCAATGTCTCTTGCAAAATGCTGACGGTCAGATCTGAAACTGGGAATCATCTGTGGATCGTCTCCAAAAGGTGCTGGATAGACATGAACTTGAGGGGCAGGCAGTGTGCAGCTCAGATGTTTGTCCCCAGGTGGCCAGATTTAGGAGCACAATGCAAGTGCTGCAGCAGTAACATGCTGGTTCAGATACTGTCACTGTGCCTTTTCCTCCAGGTCCCGGATGTATACGCGGGGACCTGATTTCTCAGTCTGTCAAACAAAGCTCTCTTTTGGACAGACATGTGGCCGCATCTGCTCCAGGGTCTGCCACTTCTCATGGGCTCACCTGCTTGGTATTAACTTGTACATGGCACCGCTCCCAGGATTTCCAGGGTGTCTGATGCCTCCGCCTCACCTCTGTTCTCTTCCCAAAGGCTACTTATTAACCGACAGTTTGTCAGATGACAAAGGAGAGGACAAACAGGGGTGGCTCATAAAACCCACATGAAGATGGAGAGGTGCTTCTTCAGGACGGCACAGCTGAGAGGCTCAGCCTGCAGGAACGCCGGTGGTCCACACGTGGAGATCTGGAGAGCGGGCCCCTTGATCTGCGGCAGGTCACCTAGCCAAGCTGTTTCTGATTTTTGAAATATGCAGACTGCTTTTGGCAGGAGAATGCATATGTAAGGCATGTTAAATATGCCAGTTACCCACCAGGGGCGCCTCCCACATCAATCCAGTCAGGATCTCTGGGATGAGCCTTGGGCATCAAACTCCTTACAAAGCTCTGTGAGTGATTTTAAGAAGGAAGAGTTAGCGGCTGAAAAAATATTTACTGACCTAGGAACCACTGTGGATGCAGAACGTGAACTGTGTAGGGCTGAATTTCCCGGGAGGCCTCGCTGATGAACCTGCTGATGACAGTGGCCCCAAGGCTTCATCTCAGGGCTGCTCACGTTGTCACACGGTGATCTCATCCCCGCGTGAGCTCAGCTGATGCCATTTCCTTGCGGGATGTGCCCTGTCTGCATTCTCCGCTTCAACAAGTTGTATGCACCCCTCAGGCCTCTGTAGTCTCCTTTCTGAACCCCTTCTGGGCTCTTTCAGCCTACGTCCTTCTCTGAACTGTTGTCATGCTTACCCTCCCATTATTACTTAATCATGTACTTTAACACGGCTGGTGGTTAACAGCCCCGGCTGCTAACAGAAGACGGGCAGTAAAAAGCCACAGGCGCTCCCTGGAAGCTCCGTGGAGCAGTCCTGCTCTGTCCTGTAAGATTGCTAGGAGTCGGAATCACTGGACAACAATAGCCCTTTTTTTTTTTTGGTATGCATGGAGGAAACCCTGGTGCAGCAGTGGTGGAGTTTAGTGGCAAACCAAAATAGGGGAACTTCAGATCCGCTAGGCGCTCCCTGGCAATCCCACGGGCAGTTTCTACTCTGTCCTATAGGGTCCCTGCGGGTCAGAACTGACTCAACATCAATGGTTTTTTTTAAAACCTGCACCCATAGGAGAGACTGGCCTCACGATGGTTAGGGGCTCAGCTGCTAGCCAGAAATGTAGAAGCTCAGATTCACCAGCTGCTTCCGTGGGCCAGTTCCACCCTGGCCTAGAGGGACCCTTGTGAGTCACAACCCACTTGAGAGCAATGTTTAAATTTTTTTTTATTAAATGTATAATTTTGGTTCAATGTGTATGTCTGTGTCTAGAGATGTAAAGTATGCCAAGAAAGTCAAGTGCCGTCAAGTCGGATCCGACTCATGGCGACCCTAGGGGCCAGGGTAGAACTGACCCTAAGTCTTCAATTGTTATGTATATTTCATGTCTTTACAGTTGGATTGTAAGTTTTTCAAAAATCAGTCTTAAAAAGTCAGGGATTCTGGCATGTAGGGAGCCCTGGTCAAACAGTGGTTAAGCACTCAGCTGCTGATCGAGAGGTTGGAAGACTGAATCCACCAAGTGCTCCCTGGAAACCCTGTGAGGTAGTTCTCCTCCATCCTATAGGGTCTCGGTGAGTTTGAGTCAACTTGATAGCAGTGGGTTTGGTGTTTATACTTTGTTGTGGGCTCTTCAGTGCCTAAGGCATAGTTAGGTCCTATCACTTAGCTCAATAAATTCTGTGTGAATTTTTAAACCATTTACAGCAATGGTCCTGTTAATAACCCTGTAATTAGCTCATTTCTCATGATTATATACCTTTCATTAAAAGCTTAAAAGAATATGTCACTATGCCAAGCCAGCCAAGTGCCGTCAAGTCGGATACGACTCATGAGCCATGTCACTATACACAATTTAAATTATTGTTCCTAGTCTGCACTTGTACAGGTAATAAAAAAGTATAAGATGATGAAAAGACAAACACGCTGAGGACAATCAAGAAGTGTTTTATTGCTACTTATGAAAATAATAATACATATAGTTTAATGATTCCTTTCACACGGCACGCATCATACCATGTCATCCACATGAAAATGCCCCGGTGTAAGCACTGTCTCACCATCTGATAGACGAAGGTAACGAGGCTCAGACGGGATGAGGAATTCATCATAATTACACACCTAGTGTCAGAGTTGGGCTTTAAAGCCTAGCTGCACGTGCTTTTTCGTGTGGCAATTTTTTTTTGTAACTTGAAATCCATCACTTCGAGAGGAAGTGGGAGAGAACCAAAGTCCTAATGCAGTGTGGAGACGTGAAGGTCAGACTGACGGCGAGAGGTCAGAGGTGGGCTGAGGAAAGGGTTAAGGACGCATCAAGTGGCAGGATGGGAAAGTTCCAGGACGAAAACCTATCACAACAATTTGCCGCATTATCAGCCCTCTGATTTGCATAGAATGGAGTCTACATGCAAGCAGGTCTTTTTTTTTTTTTTCCCCAAACCACCCGCTGTTCATTTTTGCCCCTGTTCTCTCTGTAAGAGAATTGAGACTGGCAGCTGTTCCCTATTGACATGTGTAGGTTCACTTGTCACATTTATCAACAGGCTTGCCCTGTGGAGAGGACAAATTGGATCCATGACCAGACCTCCGTGCGGCTGCATCTCTCGGCAGCCCGTGGGAAGCCATCTGCAAACAGATACATCGTCCAGATCTTCCAGCCCTCTCATTTCCAGAGGCGAAAGTGTGTGATGGGAAATGACTGAAACTTGTCACTAGCTCGTCTCGCCTGTTGGTGACCCTGCTGGAGAAACACGGTGGGTAAGGACCCGTTTCTGTGCTCGTGTCCAGATAATAACTCTCACTTCTGAACAACCTCCCTCTGGCTGTTGCTACTGAAATACGACATTGTGTAAGCTGGCAGATGCTGTTTTCATTAGATGTAAAGTGGGATTTTCACAATTTTACCAAATCAGTGTATGGATGATACAAACCATAATTAGTTCCACCACTGAGCAAAGTCAGAGGAGGTGTAGGAAGACTCAGCACGGAGGGTCAGAAGCAAGAGGCAGGTAGTTTCCGAGGAAATGACAGGAGTCCTGATTTTTCTGTCTGCTGATTAACTAGTCATGATGCTGGGGAGGAAGATACTTACTTTGGACTGCCCATGTGCAGGCTGTGCACAGAAAGCTGTTAGGGACACAGCCAAGTGCAAGAGAGGCTCTGTCCTGTAGGCTTGTGGGCAGAACCTGGCCACCTACTCCAGAGACCTGGTCCCTTCTGGCTTCTAGTGCTGTCCAGCTATATGGCCCTAAACAAGTCTCTGCACTTCTTAGGACCCCAGTTTTTCTCCCACAGAGTGAATCACAAATTTGCCAAGTACCCTTTCTACTTTGAAACCTATGCTTTTGACTTTTCAGAGATAAAAATCTAATAGTTACAGGGCAAGATGAAGCAGTAAGTTTAAGAATCAAAAGCAGGAGTCTAGAGGGCACGTCAGAACTCAGTGGAGGTAGTGGCCGTTGTGGACCAGAAATTTTGTGCCAGGGTCTTGACCTCAGCGCACTCTGAAGGATCTCAGAACCGAGGTTCTTGGAAAGAAACCTTCCATAGTCTAGACAGAGATCATTGCCAGAGAAAAGGACTGAGTAACTCATAATGGAGGGTTTGCTTCCCTTCTCTTTCCTTTTCACACATCACGTGATTTAAGAATTCTTAAGAAAGCATCAATAGTTATCAAGCAATAGACAGAAATACCAGCAAAAATAAGGAGAAATGAGTATCACTTCTGCTTATTAGTATGTTTATGATACATTTAAACTCTTCTGAAGACAAATAGCAATTCACCTCAGTTCAGATAATAATTATTCAAGGTTCCCTGCCTCTAGTTTTAAGAACTTAGTGAAAGATGCTCTAGAGTCTGTGGACATGTTTAATGATCATTTCATTTCCCTTGTTAAGTATTTGGGTAGCTCACTTGAAACCTCCGTGTTGACAACGTTCCCCTCACGTTTATGGATACTAAGACTTTGGAAAAACATCTGACCAAGTCTAACGGCCTTTTTATAGACAGATTACAGATAGCAGTGGGAAATGAACTGTATTCAGAGTGAGGACAGATGCCCCTTGTTCTGTAGGTGAAGATTTACTAACGGGAAGTTCAGATGGGAGAAGTCAACAGATGACATTCTGTGATGTCAGACATTAGCCAACACTGATGTTCTCACCGTGTTGTCCCTGTCAGAGTCTGCTGAGTGGGTAGACTGGGAAACAACTCCAGAAGTAAGCATTTCCGGGGTGACACTTCAGTGAGTAAATTGTCTGAGGCCTTTACTCTCACGAATCTGTGTTCAGTTTTAGCAGGATTTAATTTTCTCCTTTGGAACAGAGTAACCCGGGGTACAGGCAGAAGTGTGAGGATTAAGTGGCTGATAGACGGGTTTCTGTCTGCCTATGATTTAGATGAGAAGTTAGTTTTATCCATAGCCTAGGACAAGTGATCATGACTATACCTTTGGTTGTATTTATTTATGTTACTTATCTATAAGCCAGTAAATACGTTTAACTCTTATTTTACATATATTTTTTGAGTTGTACTTTAGGTGACAGTTTATAGCTCAAGTTAATCTCTCACGCAATAATTTATACCCATATCATTATGGGACACCAGTTGCAATTCCTGTAATGTGACCAGACTGGATGGTCCGACTGATAACTGGAGGAACCCCAAGACCATGGCCTCCAGACGCTCTGTTAACCCAGAACTAAACCTGTTCCTGAAGCCTGTGGCGAAGTTCTACTGTCTTCTAGGTCTCTACGAGTCTCAGCAAACTTGATGGCAAGGTGTTTGGTTTGAGGTTTTTACTTTAAGTCCAAAACCTGTGCTCCTGATGACTGTGCTCTTTCTAACTTAAAGTGGAGTTTTAATGATCTACGCGTTTTTCCAAAGCCACCGATTTGGATAGTCGCTTTTTGGTTAATGTTCTCATGATGGCAACTCTCTTGTCCCAAATTTTCTTGTCTTCAGTTAGATTAAGCAAGAAGATGTCTGTACATGGTCTTTTTCTTGAAAGTTATGATTTGGGAGTGATGTGTGTGTGTGTGTACGTTGTGTGTACGTGTGTGTCTGAGTGGGATGGAGAGGTGAGAGATGATAGAAATTGTTATTTTATTTTTCTCTAGAGCTCTTCAAGCTGAAAGCAGACGGATCAGTGCCAACATTAAGGGGGAGATGAAGTACATTCTAGAATGGTCTCTGAGGTGCCGACCAGAGCACAGAGATTCCATCTTCTGTTTGGAAAGCTGAAGCTCAGTGAGAAGGAGGAACAGCTGAGGCTCATCTGATTTCCTTCTGGGGGGAGCTCCTGGGGAAAGAGATCCCACCAGCGCCGGCCTGGGGGTTTGGGTCAGCTCACAGTGGCATGAGTGACTACCATTTACTGAGAACTAAGCACACATAAGGCATTGCACCTGATGCCCTGGTCCCACAAAATACCCTGGAGACAGGAGATACTGTCTTCATGGGCAGAGCTGTGCAGACCAAAGCTCACAGTGGCTGTGACTTTTCTCAAGACCCAGAGCTGAGAGACAGCCGAGGCAGGTAGTTTTGGTTTGCCAAAAACATTGCTCTCAAAGTCTGGAGAAAATAGTGTAGACTTAAAGGACTTGTGACCCAAGACTTCAAATGAAGCAGATGTGAGTAAAGCCTTCTTTAAAAGTCTCAAATCTTCCTTTTATGACTGAATTAATAAAAAAGGCTGTAAGTCATCCAAACGTTGTCTACTTCTCCCGCATGTGCACATACACATATATGGAAGCGTCTGCTTTACTGTGGAGCTGAGAGCATCTAAGGAGCTTAAGGGGTGAATCAGACTTTTTCTTGAGACTTTCACCACCTGACATTAAAAAAAGCTTCAAAAGCACTGAACAAAAAAGAACCCTGCCGTAGGGTAAACAAGGCTTGGGAAGGAATGAGATGAAGGTGATTTTAATCTACTGTCAGCAGCAGTTTCATCTTTACTAACGTTTAAAGCCAATTAGCAAGGATGGATAAAAATGCTGAAATCAGAAACTTCTTTATAAACGAAAACTCACTAATTCGGGGATCTGGGTGGCTCCCTGCCCAATTATACTTACTAAATCTGCAAATACTGTCACTCAACAGCAGCTAGCTTTGCTCTGGAATAAATTTTGGTAAACATAGCAAACAACTAAACTACATGATAATAGCTTACATTGGTAGAACATTTCCATATGTGGTGTCTGTTTGAACACTCACAGCGTACCCGGAATACAGGTAGACTAGATATTTCTCTCCCACTCAATGGAATAGGAAACTGAGGCCCACCAACGTGAACTGCTTCACCCAAGATCACCTAGTTGACAAACGGGAGCGTGCAGTCCCCACTTCTGATCTGAAGGGCTCTTTCATCTCATTCTCTTTCCCCATGAAGTCCATGACGAGACACATGCAGAGAAGACGGATTTGTGGAAACTCTGAAATGGAGACTTATTGGTAAAATTGGCCCTTCAGCTGAAATTCTCCTTCCTGCCTCCCGTATATGGTCATATACACACTCAGTCTCCCAGAAATGTTCTCTTACATTGAAATTAGCTTTGAGTGAGATCTGCTTAATACAGCTCATCACTGTTAGCCAATGGTTTATGACCATGAGCCAAGGCTTTATGATGGGGAGTGCTTTCCTTTTCCTAATGTGTATAGAACCCCTAACAATGCAGCTGGGACTTTAACTCTAATTTAAAAAATAATTGAAGAGGAGAGCTGAGCAACTCACAGGAGATTAGTTAAGGAAAATGAGAGTCAAAAGCCTAAAACAGAGGTTGCTGTAGCAACTGCAGGGCCTTTTCTCCATAACAACAGCTAAGGACAGAATGGGCCCCAGGTCCCAGTCTGTACCATTGAAGTTGAAGAAATCAGTTCTATGGGAACTCTCTCCCAAGGCTCCGTCAGGGTTTGGTAGATCTCTTCAAACCAAAGTTTCCTCTTTCTAATCTTCTTCACCTCTTAGGTCCCTTTCCATCTTTCTGTCCTGCCTATGACTGCTCCATCTTAAGGGGAGTTAATTCTCTTTCCCTTAAATTGAATTCAGTTTTTAGCTATACATGCACTCAAGGGTCTGCAAGTAATAAGTCAAGCCAAGTGCTCTCTAGTTGGATCTGCCAAGCCAAGCCAAGTGCTGTCGAGCTGGATCTGAGTTGGATCTAGATACATTTTAAATAATGCAAAAAAACCTAAACCCAAAGAGCTGGACGTTTATTCAGAAGGCACCCCATAAAGGGTTTAGGGTGGGAAAACCATAGCTTTCTGTCTGCAAGAATGCATCCTCACACTGGACATTGATGGGAATTACACCATCTCTCCAGGGCTTTTGAAGGCCCAAGGGGAGGAGGTTGCAGCCCACTTCAAGTTTAGACTATGGAGAGTTTTATTTACCATCAGGAATAGCTTTGTTTATTATCAGCAAGAACTTGACTTAGAGGCCTTCATGTACTTGAAATTGCTGAGGAAATTTACAGAGGAAAAATATAATTACCACTCTTGGCAATTAGCTTTGTTGGCATAAAGTGAGCGTGGATCACAGGATAAAATGTTGAAGAGCAAACCAGGAGCACTGTCTTCCTGTTCCGGCCTTGTCGTTACTTCTCTGGTGAACGTGGGGAATGCCCACCAGCATTGCTCTCTCTTGTCTTTCTTTCTTTCTTTTTAAATTTACCATTTTGGCGGTACATGGTACCACACTGTGTTACAGGGTGGTAAGATCTTTGAAGAAAGGGACACTCTTGCTCATCTCTGTTGAAAAAAAAAAAAGGCCACCGCCATTACAACAAAAACACACTGAAAACAAATAAACAAAGAGAAAAAGGAAAAACAAGCAACCCAGTCTCTCTCTCTCTCTTTTTTTGGGGGGGCATTTTTTTTTTCTTTGTATAAGAGATCATTTTGTATGTGTGGGGGTTGGGAGAGTTCAATGGATCTGACTTTTGGACTTTGCCATGTCCCTGTCTATGTCTGCTCTTCCATCAGTTCATCTAATTCCTTTCCTCTGTATTTCTGTTTACCGGTCTGGTCTTTCTCTTTTTCTGTTTGCTATTCTAACTACCTGTAATTTATGTCCTTCCTTTTTCTTTCCCAATCTGTGCTAGCAGTGTGACCACATTTTTCTTCTGTAACATGTGGTGTAGGTTTACACTAACAAATGACTTAATACATTTGACATGCAAGGTGGCTTGAAAATGAGCTAGATAGAGATCTGACATGAGCTCATCTATTTCTCAAAGCAACTGGGAATTTTAGCCATGAAACTTTTAGAAGTTTGTTATTACAAAATGCAACCTAGTAAAGATGGGACCTGGGACTGAACAAAGTTGAACATGGAATCTCCGATGTGTGCACAGCCAGAGAGCCCGTTCCTCCTGTAGAGTCTCTAGTGCTATGTCACATCACCTTTGATTCTTTACTGATAATGGTTTATGGTACCTCAAAAAACTAAAACTAGAACTGCCATAGGATCTGATAGTGAAGGCTGTCTGTCAACTTGGATGGGCTATGACCATCTCCGTGTTTTGGCAGTTACCATGTAGTTTGGTAGCTACGTGATGGTGTAATCACTTCTACAGTGATATCTAATGTGATGTAATTGTCTCCATGATGAGATCTGTTAAGAGGAACCAATCAGCTGAAAGGGAGTTTCCTTGGGGATGTTTTGTGCATCAACACAGGTAAGAAAAGCTTTTGCTTTTGGTTGTTCTGGATCCTGCAACTGGCTCCTGTTCATCTGATCTCCTACACTTGAGACTTGAGCTAGCATCTTACCTGCTGGTCTTGGAATTCATAAGCCTCTGCAACCTGTGAACCAGAAGCCTGCTGTCTGTCCAGGCAATCTTGAGCTCACCAGCCCCTGTAGCTACATGAGTCAGGAGAAGCCTTCAGCTTGACCCACAGACTTGGGACATTCCAGGATCTACAACGACATGAGCCAATTCCTTGACAATAAATCACTCTCCCTCCGTCTTTGTGTGTGTGTGTGTGTGTGTGTGTGTGTGTGTGTGTGAGAGACAGATTGATCATTTCACCAAAAACTATGTGTATCAATTTGGCTGTACCATGATTCTCAATATTGTATGGTTGTCCTCCATTTTGTGATCATAATTTTATGTTAAAGAGGAGTAGTGTGGGATTGTAACACACTTACAGTCCTGTTCCCGATCGCATCCCTGATCCAGTCTAAAGGGACTTTCCCTGGGGTGTGGCCAGCACCACCTTTTATCCTAAAAGAGATAAAAGGAAAGGGAAGTGAGTGGAGAGTTTGGGACCTCATATCACCAAGAAAGCAGTATCCACAGCAGAGCACATCCTTGGGACCTGGGGTCCCTGCATCTGAGAAGCTCTTTGACCAGGGGAAGAGTGAGGATGAAGACCCTTCTTCCAGAGCCAACTGAGAGAGAAAGCCTTCCCCTGGAGCTGATGCTCTGAATTTGGACTTTTATCTTACTAGATGGTGAGAAAATAAATTGCTCTATGTTCAAGTCATCCACTTGTGGTATTTCTGTTATAGCAGCACTAGATTGCTAAGATGACATGGTTTGCTGATTTTTCTTCTGTAGTAAACCCAGCCTGAGACACCATCAAATCCATTCTAGGTGTATATCCAAAATACTTGACTCCTAGAAGCTGTGAAACAATAAATTCTTGTTATTTTAAGCCACTATGTTTTTTTAGGCAATTATATAAATGATATATAACACAATTGGAAAAGTGGACCCCCCCAAATGGGCACAAAGTCCACCATGATAGCTGGTTCTCAGCATCTTAGAAGAGGGCTCTCTATGAGTGGGTGAGCTCACTATATCATGTTCTAAAGAGGCAAGAAGATGGTTCATGGAACAGGAAGTATTAATAATACTGTAAACTAACATCACTAACTTATCCAGCTCACTTGCTTCCTCTCCTGCCTCACTGAGACCCTGAGTGAGTTCCCCACAGGCCATAAAGGATAGATCCCCATCCTGACTTTCTCAGAAAAGGTTCAAATGTTTTTCATTTACTTAGCTTGCCAAAAACTGTCATAAACTCTGGGTGTAATTTGGATCTAGAAAATGAATCTGTTCTCTTTTCTGGGACACTTTGGAAGATTTCCCATCTTTAGGTGTCAGAGCTGAGACTGATATCGCAATCTCTTCCTCTCTGGGAGTGAGAAAAGCGGAGGGGGATTGCAAAGGCCAGTGAGGCACAAAATTCTCATTTGAAACAGTGCACAAGTGAGCATTCTCACCTAGATGTCAGCCAACCTGAAAACTAGACTTTATGAAGAATTAAATTCCTAAGGTGATCTTCAAGTCCAGGGCAGTAATTTTAACATCTGAGCTTAAAGATTCCACTTCTTCCTTGTTGTTACATATACGCCTTGCTTTACACTCACACACACGCACATGTGCATATGTATGTATATATACACATACATATACATGTATATATATACATACATATATATATGCATGTATATATATACATGCTTACTTACAGCCTTTTCTTTATATATATGCATAATATATACAGATATATTTATTTTGGAATAATTTTAGGTTTATAGAAAAGTTGCGAAGATAATACAGGAAGTTCCCTGATATACTTTACCACATTTCCCCTAGTGGCAATATCTAATAACAACATGGTACATTTCTCAAAACTAAGCATGACTCAAAATGAGAATAAACAGCTGTTAATAACCCAAACATGAAATAGATGAAGTATGAATCTAGGAAAGTTGAAATCATATATATGCATGTATATATATATACACACACACACACACACACACGGAAGAAATGGAACGCATAAATATCCATACCCTTGGCATTAGTGAGCTGAAATGGACTGACTGGCGGTCATTTCGAATTGGACAGCCATGAGGTATTCTGTGCCGGGAAGGGCAACTTGAAGAATGGCACTGTATTCTTTATCAGAAAGAACATTTCAGTACCTGTCTTGAAGTACAATGCCGTCAAGTGATAGCATAACATCCAGACACCTACAAGAAAGATCCGTTAATATGACTATCATTCAGATTTACTCACCAATCACTTAGGCCAAAGATGAAGAAATTGAAGATATTTTTATACCGGTGTCCGCAGTCTGAAACTGATTGAACACGTAATCAGGATGCATGGATGATTTCCGGTGATTGAAATGTAAAAGCTGGAAACAAAGAAGGATCCACAGTTGTAAAATATAGCATTTGTGGTGGACACAATGTCAAGGATCACATGGTGGAATTTTTTAAGACCAATGGCTTCATTGCAAATACCTTCTTACTTCAACATAAATGGTAACTATACACACGGACCTCACCAGACGGAATATACAAGAATCAAATTGACTACATCTTTGGAGATAGTGGAAAAGCTCCGTGTCACCAGTCAGAACAAGACTAGGCACCAACTGTAGCACAGAGCATCAACTCTTCATGTGAAAGCTGAAGTGGAAACTGAGGAAAATAAGGAAAAATCCAAGACAGCCAAAGTATGACTTTGAGTACATTGTATCTGAGTTTAGAGGTTGTCTCAAGAATAGACTTGATGCACTGAACACTAGTGACCAAAGACCAGATAAGTTGTGGAATGGCATCAAACATATCATGCATGAAAAAAGCAGAAGCCATTATAAAGACAGGAGAGAAAGAAAAAAATCCAAGGTGGATTTTGCTCTTGGACATCATAGCTAAAGCAAAAGGAATAAATGATAAAGTAAGTGAACAGAAGATTTCAAAGGGCTCCTTGGGAAGACACAGTAGAGAATGATGGTGATATGTTCAAAGAGCTGGAGACAGAAAACCAAACTTGAAGAACATGTCCCGCATTTCCCAGCTGGAAGAACTGAAGAAAAAATTCACGCCTTGTGTTGAAATTCAGAAGGACTGTACAGGGAAAATATAAATGACACAGAAAGCATCAAAAGAAGATAGAAAGAATATACAGATTCACTGCACCAAAAATAACTGGTCAGTGTTCCGCCATTTTAGGGGTTGGCATATGATCAGTAACCAAGACACCGAAGGAAGAAGTCGAGGCTGCACTGAAGGTGCTGGAGAAAGCAGACTCCGGGAGCTGATGGTTTATCAATTGAGAGTTCCCACAAATGAACGTAGTTCTGAAAATGCTCACTTATCTACATCAAGAAATTTGGAAGACAGCTATCTGGCCAGCCAAACGGAGGAAATCCATATTTACAGCCATTTCCAAGAAAGACGACCCAATGAAATCAAGAAATTACGGAACAATATCATTAATACCACACGCAAGTAAAAGTTTACTAAAGAGATCATTCAAAAGTGGCTGCAGCAGGGAAGTGCCAGAGATTCAAGCTGGATTCAGAAGAGGACATGGGATCGAGGGCTTTGCTGCTGGTGTCAGGTGGATCTTGGCTGAAAGTGGAGAGTAGCAGGAGGATGTTTACCCGTGTTTCACTCACTATACATAGGCATTCAACTGTGGACAATAACAAATTATGGATAACATTGCAAAGAATGAGAATTTCAAAATACTTAATTGTACTCATGATGAAACTTTACCTGGATTAAGAGGCAGTAGTTGGAATGGAACAGAGGGATACTGTGTGGTCTAAAATCAGGAAGAGTGTGCCTCACTGTTGTGTCTACTGTTCATCACGCTTATTCAATCTCTGTGCTGAACAAGTAATCCAAGAAGCTGGACTTTGTGAGGAACACAGCATCAGGACTGGAGGAAGATTCATTAACAGCCTGCCTTCTGCAGATGATACAACCATGCTTGCTGAAAGTGAAGAGGGCTTGAAGCACTGGCTGATGAAGATCAAAGACCAGAACCTTCAGTACAGATTGCACAAAAAAACCATAAATCCTCATAATTAGACCAGTAAGCAAAACCACAATAACTGGAAGAGCTTGAAGTTGTCAAGGATTTCATTTTACTTGGACCCACAATCAACACCCATGGAAGCAGTAGTCAAGAAATCAAACTTTCCATTGTATTGGGAAAATCTGCTGCAAAAGAGAACTCTTTATAGTGTTGAAAAGCAAAGGTGCCACCTTAACGTTTGGGGTGACCTGACCAAAGCCACTGTAGTTTTGGTTGCATCGTATGTGTGCGAAAGCTATACAATAAATAAAAAAGGTGGAAGAATTGACTCCTGTGAATTGTGATACGTGACATGAATATGAATGTACCATGGACTGCCAAAATAACAGACAGATCTCTGGGATGAAGTGCAGCCAGAATGCTCCTTGGAAGCACAAATGGCGAGACCACATCTTATGTACTTAGGCCATGCTGTCAGGAGAGAGAAATCCCTGAAGAAGGACATTATGCTTGTTAAAGGATCTCTGAAGACTAGGAAGACCTACAATGAGTTGGACTGACACAGAGGCTGCAACGATGGGCTCAAGCGTAACAGTTGTGGGCATGGCACAGGAGCAGGCAGTATTTTGTTCTGTTGTTCATAGGATTGCTGTTGGTTGGAACCACCTCGACGGCACCTAACAACAAGAAGATATCCATATAGGTACACACAGTCCAGTGAATGAGATCTACTCCTGTCTTAGTTATGAAATGTTGCTGTGCTAGAAATACCACAGTGGAAGGCTTCAACAAACAGACATGTATTCGTTCACAGTCTGGTAGATTACAAGTCTAAATTCAGGGTGTCATTTCAAGGGGAGGACATGCTCTTTCTTTTGGCTGTGAAGAAAGTCCTTGTCATCAGTGTTCCTGGGCTGAGGAGCTTCTCAGTCCAGGGATCGTTGGTCCAAGGATGGGCTCTTCTCCTGGTTCTTGTTTGTTGATGATATGAGGTCCCAAACTCTCTGCTTACTTCACTTTTCTTTTACCTCTTGTAGTACAAAAGGTGATGCTGGCCACACCCCAGGGAAACTCTGTTTACACTGTTTCGAGGATGTGACCAGAGTGAGAGTGTCACCTTCCACTGGGACCCTCTTTAACATAATCTAGTCTTGCCCCATTGATCACAGACATGGATTAGGATTGATAACACATAGGAAAATCACAATGTGGGGGAAAACCACACAATTTTGGGGATCATAGCCTGAGTCGACTTGCATTCTTAGGGTACACAATTCAATCCATGATAGTTCCTAAGTGCTTTTTAATTTTCAGATTTAGGTCTTTAATCCATTTTGACTTCTTTTGTCTATGGTCTTAGGCATGAAATTGTGTAAAATTTTGTTAGTGTAGAATTTTTTCAGTTGTTTCCTGAAATTCTAAGCTTTTCACCAAGCTGTAACTGCTGTATCACATATGCTTACGGAGATCACATTTTATATTATTCAAACTAGGGACCATTTTAAGATTGAAAAATAATGTTTTTTAAAATAATTATTCTAGGAAAATGGGTGAAAATGGGGGCTACAATCATTTTATGTGTACTAAAAGATTGTTCACTTCTAAACACTGTGATTGTTGGGTAAAATTTTATTCTCTCAGATGCTTTAGGGTGAGAAGTTACAAACCAGTGGCTGGTAGTCAAATTACACCATGGGGATATAACTTCTTTTCCTACATAGTGTTTTTTTTCATTTAAATTTCCTTAAATGACAAATGCCCTTTTCCTTCTGTTGTAGCTGCCACAACCCCTTTGGCTCTGACGTCATGTGACTCATGATTTCATGCCAACTGATTGACTGGATGTGCGTGTGGGTGTTTTCCTCTTGCTCCCGCTACAACTATTTCTCTGGGTTTTCTATATAGTGTCGAAAGGTAGATAGAACTTTTGTAGAGTTAGTATATAAGGAACAGCTGCACATACTTACGGAGTAAGTTTTATCAGTGATTACCCCAAGGGGAATGAAAGATACGATAGATGACTGATCAAGCATCACTCCTCTAGATTGGAGAAGCATTATGAGTGATATTTCATAAATTACTTGTTGGGATAATAAACACATTTTACAGGAACATTTATCACCCTCTCAATTTTAAAATTATTTTCATATTTTTCTAAAAGCACTGTTGATTAGATGCCTCAGTATGAGAAAGAGAGTGTGCGTGTTTTTCCTCCTAGCATCCTCCACTCGGCTCTGCCTCTTCCTTGCCTTCGCAGATTCTTGAGAGACTGTTTTCCCTCAGTGGCCTTTCACTACAGGAAACACAGTACACTGATAACTTTTAGCACTTCTAAGGAAAATCTCATTGTCAAATTGTGTCAGAAATGTTTGCTAACTGATCTTCTTTGGTTTTGTACATCAGGCCTTGGGTAGTCCCAGGCTCTCGCACCTGCGTCTGTCTGCTGGCGTGTTTCAGAGAGAAGTTTTCTTGCAGAGTTTCATTAGAGGGTAATTGCGATCCATTCCCTACTTCTGTGCTTGGCACAAATTGGCCTCTTCTCAAGGATCTGCAGTTTTATTATAATTCCATAATTGTTTGGGGAAATTGACATCAAAGGAGTTTGCTAGAGATGAAAAAACCCTACCTGTGTCTGTAAAACTGCCATAAACAGGAGGACTGAAATGTTGATTTTGTGTGTTCACTGGGATTAAGAAAACCAAAACCAAACCCACACCCACTGCTGTGGAGTTGATTCTTATTCATAGCAACCATATGGCACAAGTAGGATTGCTCTTTAGAGTTTCCAAGGAGTGCCTGGCAGATTCGAACTGTTGACCTTTTGGTTAGCAGATGTATCACTTAACCACTACACTGGTTATCAAAAACCAAACCAAATTCATGGCTGTCAAGCTGATTATGACCCATAACGGCCCTATAGGACCCCCTAGGACGGAGTAGAACTGCCTCCATAGAGCTTCCAAGGGGCACTTGGCAGATTCAAACTGCTGACCTTTTGGTTAGCAGTCTTAGCACTTAACCACTGCACCACCCGAGTTTCCACACTGGGATTAAGTGCCTCTATATCTCTGCCAGAGTGTTCAAGCTGAGATGAATGATGGCTCTAGTTCAAGTTCATGACTTATTCATGCATCTGCTTCGTTGATCACTCTTAGGGAGGAAGCTCTGAAGACAAAGTATGGGCAATCATTTCTTCCTAAGAAGCTAGAGACTTCCTGGTTTTGCTGGTGTTGGTAGAGCTTTGGCGTTATTTTCAGTGGGCACTTATTACTGCTGATGATTCTGATAACTCATCAGTAATAATAAATGTTAGCTCTTCAGAAGGCAATCACATAAATATGACACTACCAAAGTCTATTATTGCGCTAACATAGTCATCCTGAAATATGGTTGGAAATTCAGGAATATTCCATTCTCAGCTTTGTAGTCTATAATTCATTTTAGTTTAGGAACTTTTAACATGAAATTGTCTACTTTTCAAATATTTCGTGTGAGAGTTGTTATGAACTTGAAAACGAAACATCATGTTCATATACTCTTATGCTATTTTGGTTTTACAGCTGATCAATAGGCGGAAGGTGGAAAACGCACTGAGGCCACAAGGCCAGATGACAAGTATGCAGAATCTCACACACACAGGGATGTGAGAAGTGACAACCTCTATTTGTTTGAGATGACAAGTCGCTTTCCAGTTATCTCAACCTGAGAGAAACTAACCAGGTCTTGTCGGTCCACAGCTGCTGAGACGGAATCTTGGTGGCTTCTTCCTGAAGTGCTTACAGCTCAGAGGTCAAGAGAAGCAGGCCACGCAGGAGGCAAACGTGGCCTCTTGGCACCCAGCCTGCAGTAGAAGTGATGGCAAAGACAGATTGTGATGTGGTCGAGGCGGGGGGCGACACATTAGGAAGGACCTTTGAGGCTTTTGTTAGGATGTTGGCTTTAATTCTGAGATGGAAAGCTATGAGTGTATTCTGCGCAGAGGAGTAACTTGAAATAGCTTACGTTTTAACACAATCATGGCGTGGACTGTGTCAGGATTTGATGATGGGGCCAGTTAGAAGCAGGAAGGCAAGTCTGAGAGTATGTTTGTGTTGTACCAGGTTTGTGGCAACATAGATGGTGACTGGTCAGACGTGAGGTATATTTTGAAGAGATATATTTGAGTGGACTATCTGTGAGTATGACAGAAAGGATGGAATATTAGTTTTCTGGGCTGCTGTAAGAAATGACCACAAGCTGAGTGGCATAAAGCAGCAGAAATGTATTCTTTCACAATTCTGAAAACTATGGACCTAAGTCCAGAGTGTCAGCAGGCCCAAGCGCTCTCTGAAGGCTTGTGTCTCCCAGGTGTTCGTCGGCTTGTGACAGCGTCTCCAATCTGCCTCGGCCACCACGGGGCCATTTGTCCTCTGCAGTCGCGTGGTCTGTGTGCGTCCCGTCCTTTCCTTTTATGAGGACACCACTCTTAGCAGATTAGGGCTTCCTTTACTCCAGTATGACCTCATGTTAGCTAATTATACCTTCAAAGACCCTATTTCCAGGTAAGGTCACTTTTGCTGGCAGGCATCAGAGGTTAGGACTTCAACACACCTCTTCGAAGGACCGAATTCAACCCATAACAGATAGTCTCGGGTTGTTTTGGCTTGATTATTTCCAGTAAATGGAGTTGTCATTTACTGAACAAGAAAGGAAGAAGGAAAAGTGTGACTGTTGGGATAGGAAAGAAAGAGGATTTCAGCTTTGAAGTGTTTGGATTGAGGTGCCTATTGGGTACACAATTAGGGATGACAAATAGTCCGCTGGATATAGGGTTTCAGTTCAGGGAAGAGATCCGCGCATACTTAAAAAAAATACTGACCTTTTCTCTTTTCATACCACACACACACACACACACACACACTACTGACTTTAGAGAGAAAAGAGATCCAGATTTGAGTCTGAGTAGTCTGACATTAAAAATTTAAAGAGATGGTAAGAAACTGGCACAGCACCTCTATAAGGCACGTCAGAGAACAAGCAGGGCCGTGTGATGTCCTGTAAGCCAAGCGAGAGACAGAAAAGAGTAGCCAGCTGTGTCAAACACCACTGCCAAGTCACATAGGATGAGGCTGACAGCGCAGCACCGACCCTAAACATTGACAGTGGATGTCACTGATGATCTTGGAGACAGTGGCTTCAGGGGGTCTAAGAGAAAGCCTGATTGGAGGGGTTTAACAGAAACTAGGAGGAAAAGCAACAAGAATAGACAAGGCTTTTCAAGATTTTTATTGTAAAGGGGACAAGAAAAATGAGACTGGAGTTGCAAGGCACAGAGGGTTCCGATACCTTCGTTCTGTTTTGAAGAGGAGACCAAGGACAGCACAGTCGCAGGCTGGTGAGAATACTCCAGCAGAGAGGAAACAACAACCCGAGGAGAAGGGGGGGAAGGGGAGTTTTTACGTAGATGAGAAGAGCGGAGTTTGGCGGGTAGGTGGGTAGGGAACGAGCTCGGTGGTGACAGCCGAGGAGCTCCCTGTGGGAGTAAGAAGAGGCCAGGACAGCCCTTCCTGAGCTAGTTCCAAGGCTTTTGCTTTATTCTTTCAGCAGACGTTGAGACACTAGGGGAGCAGATCAAGCCACTCAAGAGGATGTCACCCTGCCTGAAGTTGGAGAATGCTGTCATGAGAATGGTCTCAGGATTGGGAGGAGAAGACTGGCCAAGAGAAGGAAAAACGTCAAGAATGTGAGCAAGTGTGCCTGCTTCCGCTTGTGTGGGCGGTGGATGGAGCTGGGGTGGTTCGTGAGCAGGTCCTGCAGGCAAGAAAACCAAGAGGCTGAGGAATTGCCTCTGAGAGTCTGTTGTAGGTGCTGTCTGTTGACTGGAGCTAAAAAGTGATTGTAGAATACCTGGCCTCCTTAGAGAAACTGCACAGGTGAAAGAGATAGAATAGAGGGTTGTGGTGATTTTTATATCACTAAACATAAAGAAAGGTAAGACACTCTACCCATGTATTTTAATTTGTGGTACATCTTTACTTGGCCAGTGGGCAAGAGGTAATGGTGCACAGCTTAGAAATCAGATGTTAGGAGCAGTGGCGAAGCCCGTGGCTGCTAACCAAAGGCTGGCAGTTCAAGCCCTCAGCTCTGAGGGACACAGCTGCGTCAGTGTGCTTCTGTAAAGATGTGAAGCCTTGGAGACCCTATGGGGCAATTCTACTCTATCCTATAGGATTACAACGAGTTAAAAATCAGAAATTACTGATTCAGTTCAGTGCAGGAACAGAATCACTGAACAAACTGCAGCTGGACCAGGAATCTTAGGGAGCACCAGGAATAGTTTTGTATCAATGTAACATTTTCTGATCTTGGTAATTATACTGTGGTTATACGGCAGAATGCCTTTATTGTTAGAAAATAACACTGCAAAATAGTTAAGGCTAATATGTAATGATATCTTCAACTTTTTCTTAAAGTTCAGGAAAATAAGAGCGACTGTAGGCAAACAGAGACTGACACAGCCAAGCTAGTAGATGCTTGCCTTGGGTTGACCTGACTGAGACAAACAAGGGCTATCAGATATATCTGTCACAGCTCTAAAGGTCTTAAGAGATCTAGTTTCAACCACCGTGAAGGAGGAGGAGAATCAGGGAGGTCACATGGAATTGTGTGCAAGTCATAATCCATGGAGAATCAAGGATAGTTTTCAACTCAGATTCTATCTACTTTTCACAAACACTTAACATGACATTAAAGCGCTGGAGGAAAATGAAGCAAAGACCCAGCCAGAGAACTGCTCCTTAACCTAGAGAGAGGTTAATGTGGAGATAGACATGAGAGACTCAGCGCAGGCAGCAGCCACGCCTTGGGCCCTGCTGTGATGCAGAGAGGAGGTGGCCGTGGGGAACGAGTTCGTTATCCCTGTGTCTGAGATAAGGCAGCACCGCAGAAGAAATGACACTGGTCAATGAGGGAAAACGCATGCGTGGAGTGTGTGTCTGTGTGTGTCAGTTTGAAGGGCCTAGTTCAGGGGTCTTCGAGCTCCATGGGGATGATGGTGTCACGTGCTGTTTAGTGCCCCTATAGGGCAATGTAGAACTGTCCCATGGCTTTCCCATGGAGCCCTGGTGGTGCACTGGATGGTAGCCCGGCTGCCGCAAAAGGCCAGCAGTTCAAATCCCCCAACTGCTCCTCAGGAACTCTATGGGCAGCTCTACTCTGTCGTGTAGGGTTGCTGTGAATCACAGTCCTCCCCGCGACAGCAGATTTGGTTTGGTTTTAGTGTTTTTGAGACAGTTCTCCAAGTCTTTTCTCTTGCAGAGTCACTGGTGGGTTCAAAACAGTGACCCTTCGATTAACAGCGGAGGGCTTAACCCTTGTGTTACCAGGGCTTCTTACCATGAGGACAGGGACTGTGTTTATTTTATCCATTGTATCATCAAACCCTCAACAAACTGCTTGACAGTGGTTAGGGTACTTAATAAATATGTGCTATACACTTTTAAAGGGATTGAGTGCACGAGCCTATGCACTGATGCCTTCGGGGGGTGATACCCGGTAGACTACAGGAAAAATGATACTGAGCCTCAGACAAGGGCCCTGGCTGGACAGAGGGAAACAGCTGGGGCAGGAAGTCAAGAGTTCAGAGTACAAGGGGTCTTAGAGGGTGGGAGTAAAGCATCCACAGAGACGTGCCTGTTTCTGAAAAATGAAAGCTGCTAGTCTCAGTATGGGCTGCTCTTCTTTATGGCTGATGAAGGAACTCGATAGTTTGATTTTAAAACATCATTTAGTTTTGGGTTTGTTCCCTGATCACCCTCTGGAGCATAAACTTGGAATTGTAAATATAGATTCAACCCTTGATTTTTACCAGGTTTTCACGGAAGAACAATAGCGAACACTTAAGGAGTACAGTTACGATTGCCTAGAATTGGAGTGGCTGTTTACTTTTCAGAATTGCATCATTTCATCACAGAGTTTTTACTCGCCTAGTTAGGTCTGTTCTCCTCCCACAGGAAGTTTGAGGGAATAATGTTTCTTGTCAAAGCACAATGCATTTGTTTTTCGCTTCATTGAAAGTTTTTGCGTTCATATTTGAAAATCAACTCAGATGGACACTGTAATTTGTTAAAATCAATGTAATTAGAAGAAAAAAGTTGATGTACTAGAAGGTAGATGAAGGAACTATTGAACATGGGCTGAAATGTGTAACGAACTGTACATCTCAAAGACTGGGATTTGAACCTTAGTAAACCTGGACTTTTGTAATGGGAATTTTATTTTGAAGCTTAGTTCTTTCAGATTCTTTTCGAGTGGACCAGTATCTGAAGGAATCTGGGTGAGGACTCAGTTGCTTTTCCAGGTGGTTCCTGCAAAGCCCCATGACACCTAAGTGTCATAGTCACACTTTGCTTCTCCACATTATTAACATTGACCTTTGTCACTAGGGGGAGGATGTAAAACTGTTAGGTTCTTTGAGTATCAATTTACTCTTTCAACACTTTAATTCTCCCAGATGTGGTTCTAAAATTTTTGTTTTATAAACTGTTTCTGTTCTTAGACCCAAACTTGGGAAGAAATCCAGACAGCAATCAGTGCTTGTTGAAAGATGTGCTTCCTCCCACAAGAGCAAAGCGTGTGTTTGAGACTGGAATGTCACTTCCCATGCGGGTAACTAAGTCACGATCTGCCTGGAGCCGTGGACAGTGACGGGGACTAGGGTTGTGGCTTGAGGGGTTGGTGTGGTCCAGGCTTCACCCAGCTCTATAGGAGCAGAAAATGAGGCATCCCCAGAACCACCGAGTCGTGGCCAGGGAAGTGAGCGAGACCACCAGTGTGTACTCTTCCATACCTATGGAAACAGAAGAGGGTCACTGAACTGAAGCAGAACTTTTAACACAAAAGCTTTTCTCTGGGGGACATAGCAGCCAAAGAAGTGACAGCAGTCCGCAGGATGGAGACTTGAGGCTCAGGCAGCCCTTTCCGCCGCGTCCAGCTCCAGTGGTTGACGTTCATTTGCAGACAAACAGGCGCCCTTCTCTTCTTGTCCTTCATCTCCTTTGGGTGGTCACAATTGTTGGAAAGACATTTCCTGTCTATGTTAGAACAAACAGTTGCCCCCTCTCTCTGAACATTTTTGCAAGTAGAGGTGTTGTTTCTGTTGAACACTGACCAAATCTCTTCTACAACGGGCAGTGCCTTTTCTTTTGTCTATCCCTTCCTTTTTTTTGGGTAAAACTTATGTTAGGTATAGTGTGACATACCGGCTTTCTTACCAAAATGTAGTATCATTCTTCTTATTAGATCTGTTAGGTCTCTAACAAGTGACAAATACATGACAGCAACATATGCTGTCTTATAACTTCAAGAAGTTCAAATGAATAGTGTAGTGTTGCTGTTACATGCTGTTGAGTCATATCTGTCACCAAGGCCACGTTTTCTGACCACAGATTCTTTGTTTCCAGCTTTCACATTATAATCATCAGTAATTATTGATGTATCTTCACTGCATGTTTGATCAACTTCAGACTACTGAAGTGGGTAAGAATCTTTAATTCCTCATCTTTGGAATTAGTGATTGGTGCATGCATTTAAATAATAGTTGTATTAACTGGTTTTCCATGTAGCTATATAAATATCATCGTGTCACTGACAGCTTTGTGCCTTAGGTTAGATCTTGAAATGTTCTGTTGGATGATGGGTGCACCACTACTCCTTTATATTTTGTCATTCCTGGCACAGTAGATCACACGATTTTGTCACTCCTGGCACGGTAGATCACATGATTGACTGATTCAAAAGGGCCAATACCGGTCCATTTCAGCTCACTAATGCCTAAGATATTGTCGTCTATGCATTCTATTTTATTTTTGAGGACTTCCAATTTTCCTAGATTCATACTCGGTACATTTCATGTTCTGATTATTAACAGATGTTTGCAACCATTTCTTTTCGAGTCACATCGAATCAGCAAATGAAGGCCTCAAAAGCTTGATTCCATCAGTGTCATGAAGACTGATTCTACCTCGAGGGGGCAGCTCTTTCCTCGGGCATTCTGAGTGCTTTCTAATCTGAGGGACTCGTCTTCTGACACTACATCAGGCAATATTTTCCTGTTAGCCACAGGGTTTTCATGAGCCAGTTTTTTTCAGAGTTAACTATCATGTCCTTCTTCTGTGTCTGTCGTAGTCTGGAAGACCCACTGAAACCCGTCCTCTGTGGGTGACCCTGCTAGTGTTTGAAATCCTGGTGGCATAGCTTTTGCTGTTGCAGCAACAGGGAGGTTGACAGATGACTGGTTGTTACAAGTATGGGACAAGGAAAAATAGAGAGAGTATTCACAAATTCACTGAAAAACATGTTTGTATTTAGAATGCTGTTTCTCAAACTATCAGAATTAGTGGACCACTTAAGGGGCTAAAGTAAATTTATAAAATAACTAACCTATGATGATATTTCAAGTGACAACGTTAGTACTTGTAATTGTTTATGTTGAAAGTGGTGAAAATGCTTGTAGTTGTTCACCTCAGTATCTGTCATCAGACTTGAAGATGTATGGCTGGTAGGATGCCACAACTATTCAGTTTCTTTTTTCTTTATTTCAACAGAAGGAAAAATCATTATTCACAATTATAGGTTGTCAGAAATGACATTGATTGTTTGGTGACCATGATATAGTTTTGGACAGTTTATCAAACATCTCCCAGAAATTATAGAGCATTTTCTTCCAAGAAAACTTTCAGACATGGCCAGAGCCAGCCAAGTGGGGAGACACTAAATCAATGAGCACATATCAGCCTGAGAAGCTTGCAGAATGCTTCGACGAGTGAGGCAGCAGTGAGAGAACCCCTAATTCAAGTCTCAACTACATGTGGGTCTGCAAAGCATTTCTTTATGTTCTGTGACAGCACTGAAGTCTTATTTTATGACATGCTCCTTGGTACATCACCCTATGTCCTTCCAGAAGAGTAGAAAACTGTCTCAACTGCGTATCTGCAGGTCAGGTCCTTGCTGATTGATGGGTGCTTGGAGTGTCCAGCCACACAGATGTCCTTACCTCTGGCGTGAGGGGCACTTTCTCACATCTGGGACTTCACACTCAGTTTCTATGACTGGAGGCTCTTCTCCTAACTTTTTATGACTGGTTTTAAAATTTTTTCTTCAGCTTTGGGTCTCACCTCAAATGCCGTCTCCCTAAGGAGGCCGTAATTGACTGGCCTTTTCTAAAGAGGACTCGCTCAGCTGCTCCTGTTGGTTTCTGTCACAGCGTTTATGAAAGCCCGGGATGCCTGTACCTGTCTGTTTCCTGGCTGAGCACGTTTTCCCACGGGAGTGTGTGATCTGCAGGGGCCGTCTCCTTTCCAGGGTCTAGATGTGGGGGGCACGCTGTAGGCAACTCTTAGGTCCTGGGTGACTTTCTCTGCCACCAGTTTTTTCAATTCTATAAATTTGTTTAGATTTTGATCTCTTCTTTTAGTTTTTTTCTTTTTTTGCATGGAAAACCAGTCAAAACTTTGAATGAAATGAATTGTTTGTTCTTCTTTCCAGGGGGAAAAAAAACCCAACAAGTAGTTTACTAGTGTTTACCATCCCTTCTTTGAAAATAAGGTGAGTGCTTTGGTGACTTCATGCCAATCTTTAGAGATTCACAGCTGTTTATCCCTTGGAATTGAGGGGCAAATGGATCATTGGTACATTCAAGTCCAAGTTCCAGACAGTCACCTTCTTCTACCTTTATGTTTTACATGTGCTTTATACTACCCTTCCTTTTTTTTTTTAAACTGCTATGAGAAATCATGTTAGGTTCGAATAGTTTCCAACACACACAATTTCAACATTTTTGTCTCACAGAATTCTTGTTCACAATTTATCTGTAGCTCGGAAGTTTAGATTTCAGTATATCATTCACAAATCTAACTTCACACTCCATTTCAATGAGGTGTTTAGAACCGTTCATCTATTGATGGACACAGGATTATTCACAACAAAACAGCAATAATTAAACCTTAATGTCAACAAGTGTAAAGAACAACACTCAATTAAGTTGAAAATACCCTGGACAAGGTGAGGTACAATTTAGCTGATTAACACTGACCATGCAATCTTTTATAATGTATGTGTGTTATTCTTATGCACTGTCTTGTCAAGTTGGTTCTAACCACAGTCACTCTGTGCACAGAAGAACTTGGCCCTGCACTGTCCTCACAATTGTTGCTGTGTTTACCCAGTTGTTGCCGTCAGAGTGTCAATCCATCTTGTTAGGGTCTTTCCCTTTTTCAGTGACTGTCTATTTTGCCAGCCATTGGTCTCTCCTGATAACACGATCAAGGGGTATGTGACGAAGCCCAGCCATCCGCACATCTAAGGAGCATTCTGGCTGTACTTGTTGTAAGACAGATGGTTCATTTTTCTGGCAGACCACAGTGCAGCCTGGATTCTCAGTCAACTTTGCGATTCAGATGCATCGGTTCTTCCTTCTCTATTGCCCACCTTTCACAAGACACAACTCAAAATGCCCTGGTTTGGGGCAGGCATATCTTAGTTCCCACAGCGACAGCTTTGAAAAGAAATCTTTTGCATCAGATTTTCCCAGTACTATATATATACACACACACATACACACATACATGCATGCATGCATACATACATACATACATACATACATATATATACATGAGCACTGGGGGAAAAATATATATGTATATATATACATACATAAATATATATACACACATAAATATATATATACATATATATTTTTTCCCCAGGAGTCCACGTCTGCTGTGCTTCGTTGGGTGTTGATTTGTGAATCAAAGTAAAACAAAATCCAACCACTTTTATATGTTCTGTGTTTAGTATACATCTTATTGGTCCACTTATTTTCTCCATGCTGAGATGTAATCCATACTGAAGTCTGTAGTCTTTGATCTTCATCAGTTAATGCTCCAAGTCCTCTTCACTTTCGGCAAGCAACGCTGTGTCCTCTGTATGTTGCAGGTTGTTAAACGAGTCTTCCTTCAATCCTGATGCTTATTCTTCTTCATATAGTCCAACTGTATGGATTATTTGCTCAGCATGCAGACTGAGTAAGTGTGGTGATAGGATACAACTCTGACACACACCATTCCTCATTTTAAATCATGCCAACTCGACGGCACTTGGCTTTGGCAGTGTCCTCTTGCTTTGTTTGAATGACTGACTCCTCATTTATGTACAGGTTCCTCATGAGCACAATTAAGTGTTCTGGAATTCCCATTCTTCCCACTGTTATCCATAATTTGCTATGATCCACACAGTTGAGTACTTTTGCACAGTCACTAAAACACGGGTAAACACCTTTGTGGTACCTTCTGATTTCCTCTAAGATCCACCTGACATCAGAAATGATATCCTTCATTCTACATTTCCTTCTGAATCCAGCTTGTATTTCTGGTGGTTTCCGGTCTGTGTACTGCTGTGTAAACCATAGGAATGTAACAATTACCAATATGAAGTGCAGTTTCTGCAAAAACTGAAATTGGTACAACATTTCAAAGTTGTGAAATGTGTATAGAAATCACTTAATTAAAATGGAAATGAACTGAAAACCACCTGATGGGGTTCGTATTGGGTAGTATACAGCCTCCTTTTCTTTCAGACTTTGTGTTTAAAATACAGGCTGGAAGCCCATCTGAGTTATAACGAGATGGCCTGTAATTCACACGGAGTCACCTAGACTGTACTTGATAGCAGATACACATGCTCTCTAGTTACACTCCTGAAGACACTGGGAAAAGACGTGTCAGGTAAGATCTCTGCTTGATCTGCTCCAGCCACAGTGCCTGCTACTTTATTGGGCTGTATCCCTTGAGATGCTGACCTTACAGATGACATCCAGGGATGTCTTTGCTGTCTAGTGTCTGTCAGATGGGTTCAGATAATGTGGCGTTGGCAGGAAATCAGAGTATGTGGAGTGACCAGTGTTCCCTACACTCAATGTGTTCACATTCTAATTCCTGAAATCTGTGACTGTGTTACTTTATGTAGAAAAGGGACTTCGCAGATGTGATTAAGTTAAGGATCTCACCGTAGAGAGATTATTGGGGATTATATGGAAAATCTCAATGTTATCACAGAGTTCTTACTAAACGGAGGCATAACAATCACATTTAGAAAGGCTGACCTAAGAGGTAAATCTGTCTTGGAAGTACAGGCAGAATACTCCTTAGAAGTGTGAATGGTGAGCCTTTGTCTAGCTCACTTCGGACATGTTTTCAGGGGAGCTAGCTCTTGGAGAAGAGCATCCTGCCCAGTACAAGTCCAGCGAAAGAGAGGAAGGCCTTCCTTGAGACGTGCTGACCGCGGCTACGGCACGGGCTCAAGCCTGGCAACGGGATGGCTATAGGGATGGCCCTCCAGTCTGGCTATAGGGGTGGCCCAGAGCCAGGCAACGTTTTGTTCTGTTACCCACGGGGCCACCGTGAGCTGGAGCTAACTCCACAGTAACCAACGGCAACAACCCGTGCGGTGATAGGAGCGGAGACTGAAGTGCTGTGGCCAGGAGCTAAGGAATGCTGGCTGCTTCTCAGGCTGGAAGAAGCAAGGACCTGGAGTCTTCTTGGAGACTCTTTTAGAGTTTCAGTACACAGATACACACACACACACACACGCATGCACGCATGCACGCACACTCCTACTAGCACTTTGATTCTAACCCCACGTGGTTTCATCTTGGAGGAAGCACAGCCAGAGTGCTCTGTATGAAGAGGATGGCAAGATTCTGTCTTGTTCACTTCAGACACGTCTTCAGGAAAGACTAATTGTTAGAAAAGGACATCGTGTTTGGTTGAGGGTCAGCGCAAACAAGGGAAATCGTTCTGTACCGTCAGAACCCGCAGCCGTTTTCTTAAAAGAGGAAATGCTATCTGCATAGGCCTCTCGTGCAGTGTTTACCAAAATACATGGATAATTCCGAAGTTATTTTGCCTTTTAGTGATCAAGGGGTTGAAAAATTCCAGTTAAATGTTGGTCATCTGGCACCTTAACTGTAGGAACTTTCTTTTCTCTGTATTCTTTGCAACTTAATGCTCGTAATCTTTAGTGAATCTCTTGCTCTTCTCTAATTATTTCTGGACTATGGCTTTAAAAATACACTTACTGACATCTCAAACTTTCTAGGTTAAATTTATGCTAAGTCCTGTATCTCGGGGGCAACACATCGCTCTTTACTTAGCTAAGTCTTTGCTGACATTTTATTGCTGTCTTCTGCTCCAAAGTTTGTCCTGTAAGACTTTTCTGATTCCAATGCTCGGTGCCAAGCTGCTTTGAAATAATTTCTTACCATTTTGCTAAGCACACATTTCTCTAGTAAAGTCTCCAGTGGCAGATGGCCTGTTGCAGGTTTATTTTTCGTCATCTCAGAAAATCCCCATAGTCACAGGAAAGAAAAATTATGTGCCTTTACAAGAAACTTTTTTGGGTGGGCCTTTGGTTTTGGCTTTTTTATACCTCATGCCTTTGTAGAAGAACTCCAGATGAAACTATGTCCCCTTGAGCTGTGGTTACTGGCTCTGGCTCTGTTTCATTCAGTGTCAGTACTCAGAGTTAAAATGTGGTGATGAAGAACAGGTGCTTAAAATTCCGTGTAACTTACATGGTACGAAGTTAATCACTCACCAGTTGAATGTACAACTGGAGTATGTCACTGTGGGTTGGCATGCGTGCCACTTTGTATGCTAGGAGGTGTGTGACATTAATACTGAGAAGGAATTTTATTTTAAATAGAACTACATAGATAGAAGATTGTATATACCGTGGACTGACAGAAGAATAAATAAGTCTATCTTGGGAGAGTTGTAGCCAGAATGTTCCTTAGAAGTGAGGGTGGTGAGACTTCCTCTTATATATACTTTGGACATGATTTCAGGAGAGACGAGTCGCTGGAAAAGGACATCATATTTGGTAAAGTAGAGGGTCAAAGAAGGAGAGGAAGACCCTCAATGAAATAACTGGCGCAGTGACTGCAACAGGGGGCTTAAAGACAACAATGGTTGTGGGGGTGGTGCCAGACCAGGAGGTGTTTTGTTTTATTGAACAGAGGTTGCTGTAAGTTGACGCAGTCAACAGCACTGTCTTAGCCATCTTGTGCTGGTGTAACAGGGATACCGTAAGTGGATGGCTTTAACAAAGAGACGCTTATTCTCTCACAGTTCAGTAGGCTGGAAATCTGACATCAGGATGCTGGCTCCGGGGAAAGGCTTTCTGCCTTTGTTGGTTCTGGAGGAAGGCCTTTGCCACCAGCCTCCCCTTGGTCTAGGAGCATCTCAGTGCAGGAACCTCAGGCCCCGAGGATGCAGTTTGCTCCTGGCACTACATCCTTGGTGGCATGAGGTCCTCAGGTCTCTCTGATCACCTCTCTCTCTTACATCTCAAAAGAGATTAGCCTAAGAAGCTATCTAGTGTTGTGATGCTGGAAGCTATGTCACTGACATTTAGGTACTAGCTGGGTCATCCATGGTAGACAGGTTTCAGCTGAGATTCCAGACTATGGCAGACTATGAAGAAGGATCTGGCAGTCTACTTTAAAAAGAATTAGCCAGAGAAAACCTTATGAAGAGCAGCAGAACATTATCAGGTATAGTGTCAGAAAATGAGCCCTCCGCATTGGAAGACACTCAGAAGATGACTGGGCAAGAGCTGCCTCACAAAAGTACAGTCAACCTTAATGATGTCAGTGGAATCAAACTTGCAGGATCTTCGTTTGTTAATGTGTCAGCACTTGAAATGAAAAGAAACAGTTGCAAACACATGTCAGTAACTGGAATGTGGAGTGTGTGAACTATGAATCTATGAAGTCTGGAAATTGTCAAAAATGAAGCGGAACCCATAAACACTGATCTCCTAGGCATTAGTGAACTGAAATGGACTGGTATTGGCCATTCTGAATCAGACAGTCATATAGTCTTCTGTGCAAGGAACGACAACTTGATGACATTGCATTCGTCATCAAAATGAACATTTCAAGATATTTCCTGAAGTACAGTGCTGTCAGTGATAGGATAAGGTGCACATGTTTACAAGAAAGACCAGTTAATGTGACTATTACTCAAATTTATACATCAATCACTAAGGCCAAAGATCAAGAAACAGAATATTTTTACTGCCTGAAATTGATAGAATTTGTGGGCAGGATGCATGGATAATTACTAGTGACTGGAATATAAGAGTTGGAAACAAAGAAGAAGAATAAGTAGTTAGAAACGATGGTGCTGATGATAGAAATGACGGATGATGGGATTCTGGAAGACCAACGGCTTTCTCATTGTAAATGCCTTTTTTCTTTTCTCCAGCATGAGCAGTGACTATACACATGGAGGTCACCAGAAGGAATGCACAGGAATCAAATCCAGTACATCTTTGGAAAAAGGCAATGAAAAAGCTCAATGTCAAGCCAGAACAAGGCCAGGTGCCGACCGTAGCACAGACCATCAGTGGCTCAAGTGCAAGTTCAAACTGCAACTGAAGAGAATTAGAACAAGTCCACAAGAGCCAAAATATAAACTTGAGTGTTTCCCACCGGAATTTAGAGACTATCCAAAAATAGATTCAATACAGTAAACTCCAATGACTGAAGAACAGACAAATTGTGGAATGACATAAGGGACATTATACATGAAGACAGAGAGAGGTCATTAAAAAGACAAGAAAGAAAGAAAAAAAAACAAATTGGATGTCAGAAGACACTCTGAAACTTGCTCTTGAATGTCAAGTAGCTAAAGCAAAGGGAAGACATGACGAAATAAAACAACTGAGCAAACGACTTCTGGGGCAGCTTGGGAAGTGACGTATACAAGGACCTGGAGACAGGGACAGAACACAATTGGCATTTCTCAAGCTGAAAGAACTGAAGAAAAAATTTAAGCTTCAAGTTGCAATAGTGAAGGAATCTACAGGGAACATATTAAATGACGCAAGGAGCATCAGAAGACGGAGGGAACCCCCAGCAGAAAGAACGGGTCTGTATCCTGTCATTTCACGAGGTGGCTCGTGACCGGGGACTGATGGTGCTGAAGGAAGGAGTGGGCGCTGCATACAAGGCACTGGGGAAAAAAAAAGACTTCAGGAATTGATGGAATGTTAACTGAGGTGTCTCAACAAATGGATGCAGTGCCAGAAGTGCCTACTCTCTGTGCCGAGAAATCTGAAATACAGCTGCCTGGACAACTGACTGGAAGAGATACCTAATTATGCCTAGCCCCAAGAAAGATGGCCCGAGCGAGTGCAGAAATTATTAAACAGTGTCATTAATATTACACACAAGTAAAATTTTGCGGAGATCATTCAGAAGTGGCTTCAGAGGTGTATCTACAGGCAACTGTGAAAAATTCAGGTCAGATTCAGAAGAGGATGTGGAACCAAGGATATCATTGCTGGTGTCAGATGGATCTTGGCTGAAAGTAGAGAATGCCAGTAAGGTGTTTGCTTGTGTTTTGTTGACTATACAAACACACTGACTGTGTGGATCATAAACAATTACAGATAACATTGTGGAGAATGGAAATTCCAGAACAGTTATGATCAATCTGTACCGAGATCAAGAGGTAGTCATTAGGACAGAACAAGGGGATGCTGCCCGGTTTAAAGTCAGGAAAAGTGTGTTTCAGGTTGTGTCTTTTCACCATAGATTTTCAGTCTGTATGCCCAGCGAACAATCTGAGAATCTGGGCTGTGTGAAGAAGAGTGGATCACCAGGATGAAAGGAGACGCATTAACAGCCTGTGTTATGTAGACGATGCAGCCTTGCTTGTGTAAAGCATTGGTGACTTAAAGCTCTTCCTGGTGAAGATCAAAGATGCCGTCATCAGTATGGATTACACTTCAGCATACAGAAAACAGAGATACCCACGACTGGACCCATAAGCATCATCATGATACATGGGGAAAGATTGCCAGGGATTTCATCTTACTTCAGTCCACAATCAACACCCATGAAAGCAACAGTCAAGAAATCAAAACACGCACTGCATTGTGAAAATCTGCTGCAAAAGCCCTCTTAAAGTGTTAGAAAGCAAAGATGCCACCTTAAGGACTAAGAAGCGTCTGACCTAAACTGCTGTATCTTTGATTGCCTCACAGGCATGTAAAAGCTGGACAGTAAATAAGAAATACGGAAGAATGGATGCCTTTGAATTGTGGTGTTCAAGAAGGACTTTGAAGACACTGCAGATGGCCCGCAGAAGGGACAAATCGCTAGCTACAGAAGCACAAACCAGAGTGCTCCTTGGAAGCCAGGGTGGCTAGACTAGACCTCATGTACTCTGGACGTATTAGCAGGTATTAGGTATTAGCAGGAGGGAGCACTCCCTGGGGAAGGGCACTGTGCTTCGTAGAGAGTCAGAGAGAAAGAGAAAGACCCTCCAGGAGATGGATTAACTCAGAGTGCAACAACGGGCTCAAGCAGAAAACAACTGTAGGCGCGGCACAGGACTGGACCGTGTTCGGCTGCCTTCTGTTGTATGCGGAGCGTCTCTGAGCAGGAATCTACTGTATGGTAGGTAACAACAGTCTTGAAGGTCTCTTCTGTGTCACTGACACTAATCCATTTCGTTACATGGTAGTTACAGGATTTACAACTCCCTGACTCGAGGGCACTTGGCTACTTGGCAAACGAAGTGACATCAGATGACAAACTGGCTGACAGTCACGTAGTACTGGGAATTGTGACCCAGCGAAGTTGACAGATACTTTGGGAAACACAGTCCACAGCAGGCACCTAACAACTCACACCTTTTCTCCAAAGTATCGAAATCTCATGGCCAAATTGTGTCCAAAGCCTCAGGAGGGAGACTTTCAATAGGGAATCCTGGCGGTTAGAATTGTGACATCTGAGAAAAGCTAGCACTCTTTCAGCAGCAATAGGGCAGCTACAAATTTGTTGACAGTTTGTTGGACACTGGCACATATTCTCTGAATTCTGTTTTCAAAAGAAGTGAGAGCTAGAGACAGAACAAGGGAGTGAAATACAGAGAAGGTTGTCTGCGGCTTTCCCAAACTGGGCGAAAAGCGGATCACAGAAGCGTCATGATACTTTCCTCTTCACGTTTGCTGTGCTCTTTTTTCTACCTGGAAAACCTTCTGTCATCGATAATAAAATCTGACTGAGACTAGAGAGTCCATATAACTCATTTCAGGGTTCCTGGGTTTCCAGGAAAATTCCTTCTTGAGAAATAAGACAAACTGCACAGTCGCCCTCGTCTGTTCCATGGGGAAGCTCCCCACCAGGGCAGCCCAGCTGCCGGGCCCACCGGACTTCCTGCCATCTTCATCTTCGGCTACTTTTTTATTTTTTTTAACGAATTTTTGAGGTGTCTTATTGGTTTCCTTATTGGTTACCTGAAATTGTATGAGAAGCATGTATGTGTGTGAATGTGCACAGTTTTGAGTGAGAGAGTAAATATTTTTCTTTATATTATAAGAAGATTCTTACAGGAGTGTTAATGATAACTATTTTATTTGTGTTCCCTTTCACCTTAGTTCTTCTCAGTACAATTAGACTAGTAGTTTATACAGACTGACAACTTACGTCTAGATTGTAAACTCAAAAGACTTTAGTGGTCAGGCAGTTAAAACGACTGGCACGGCGCCTCGCGCACTCACCCCTGTGTCTCCCGGCACGGCGCCGCGCACACTCACCGCTGTGTCTCCCAGCACGGCGCCGCACACACTCACTCCTGTGTCTCCCGGCACGGCGCCGCGCACACTCACCCCTGTGTCTCCCGGCACGGCGCCGCGCACACTCACCCCTGTGTCTCCCGGCACGGCGCCGCGCACACTCACCCCTGTGTCTCCCGGCACGGCGCCGCGCACACTCACCCCTGTGTCTCCCGGCACGGCGCCTCGCACACTCACCGCTGTGTCTCCCGGCACGGCGCCGCGCACACTCACCGCTGTGTCTCCCGGCACGGCGCCTCGCACACTCACCGCTGTGTCTCCCGGCACGGCGCCGCGCACACTCACCGCTGTGTCTCCCGGCACGGCGCCGCACACACTCACCGCTCTGTCTCCCGGCACGGCGCCTCGCACACTCACCGCTGTGTCTCCCGGCACGGCGCCGCGCACACTCACCGCTCTGTCTCCCGGCACGGCGCCTCGCACACTCACCGCTGTGTCTCCCGGCACGGCGCCGCGCACACTCACCGCTCTGTCTCCCGGCACGGCGCCTCGCACACTCACCGCTGTGTCTCCCGGCACGGCGCCGCGCACACTCACCGCTCTGTCTCCCGGCACGGCGCCGCGCACACTCACCGCTGGGTCTCCTGGCACGGCGCCTCGCGCACTCACCGCTGGGTCTCCTGGCACGGTGCCATGCACACTCACCCCTGTGTCTCCTAGCACGGCACCTCGCACACTCACCACTCTGTCTCCCGGCACGGGGCCGCGCACACTCACCGCTGGGTCTCCCGGCACGGCGCCGTACACACTCACTGCCACATCTCCTAGCATGGCACCTTACACATTGCTGGCACTCAATAAATGCTTTGTGAGTGAGTGTATCCATAAACAGAGGTGTTGCTTGGGGGAACAGTTGGACACAGGAACAAGGCTCCACAGGGGCCAGAGCCGAGGTGTTCTACGGTCTGCTTCTTAGTTTTGTAGGTTTGTAAACCTGGTGAGTGCATCGTCCAGGCCTTGGTGATCAGCTGCTACACACCAGCTTGCAGAAGACCAGGGTTTAGACAAGACAATGATCTTTAAGTTGATAATAAACAACACAGCTGTCCCGAGAGTCAGCCACGCTTGCGTTAAAGCCCACTCAGCATACTCACTCCTTAGACACAGATCAACGTAAAGAGACAAACAGGTGCTGGAAGGAGGCTGAGACGATGGGACAGGAGTCAGGCCTGTTCTGCTCGGGCCACCGCTCTGAGACTGCAATTGCCACGGGAAAGGAAAATTCCTGGTAACTGGGCAGGTCAGCAGGCATGTCCTTCCATTAACGGCACGTGGGCATCCTGACAAGTTACCTTCCTCTTCGTTGCTTCTTCTCCTAGACTCTGTTCTAACTGTCTGCTAACGACAAGTGCTGTTTCTCCTAACGAAGCGGAGGACTGCAGTTCAGTCCACATAACTGACACTGTTAAGCCTTTATTTGAGGCTAAGCTTGTTTTCTGCCTTCCAGCCAGGAGACAGAAAGGCTTTTAAAGTAATTTCTGCAGATGGCTAATCTAAAATAAGTTAATTTCAATGATTTTTCAGAGAAAGAAGTTACCTCAAACTTTTAATTTTGATCCATGTACTAAGAACTTATTATATGAAAGACAGTAAGCTATTATGTCTTACTACCTGTGGGGAAGTAAAAGTCTGGTGTCATTTAGTTGATTTCCTCAGATTTATTTGAGACAAATATTTTGGTACGCGTAAAATCACATGCAAACAAGTAATACCTCACAATAGTTGAGATACAGATGGACTAACTGTACAAAAAGAAAATCTATGTTCTTTTAAAATTAACATGGCACTAACCTTCATCTTTTCTTGTATCCATTGACTAGAGACATTCCTTTGTCTCTTTAGCTCATGTAAAAACCCTTAGACATGGATTTTTTCCAGGATCGAGAAGCAGCATAAGACTGATGTTGCTTAAAGATATCGTATTGATTTTTGGAGACTCCGTTTAAGCAATCAAAGCGCTGCCCTGTTCACATGCTGATGGGAGTGGAAGTGCTGCTCCCGCTCAGATTTTTCACAAATGCAATCACAGGAGAGAGAGGCCCCTGTGGATGTTTCCTAAACTTTGACTTAAAGCACAAGATGACAACAGTGGCTGGCTGTGATGTTTTGTGCTGCCGACTTGTGCTGGCCGGCTCTTTCACAGACTCTGAGTCTCTTCTGCATTGATGGCAGCTGTATGAGGACACGGAGGAGACACCACTGCATGTCTGGTGTGGCTGATTTTAGGTAAAAGTACGGATTCCAACAGGAGGGTGAGTGGGGGCCGCACAGGCTAACACCGTCACTGTCCCCTATGCTCCTCCTTGTGATTCCACGTCATTTTAGATTTGTCATAAGGTGCCAGAACAGAAAAGTGACAAGTAAATGTACAGTTGACTTAGTGTTTGCAAGTGGCTAAATGTCTCATTTAGTTAAATCTTGCCCTGGATTGAGCTGAGTCTCCCCACACTATGTATAGTGACTGGGGTGGGCCGTGACTCCCAGTTCTGGGCCGCAGTCCTGTGGGTAGGGACTGGGGTGGGCCGTGACTCCCGGTCCTGGGCCGCAGTCCTGTGGGTAGGGACTGGGGTGGGCCGTGACTCCTGGTCCTGGGCCGCAGTCCTGTGGGTAGGGACTGGGGTGGGCCATGACTGCCGGTCCTGTGTAGTCCTGTGGGTTGCAGCCCTGCCTCTATGGTGTTAATAACGGAGGATGGGTGGGTGCTGTGTAAGTGGCAGGACTCGAGCTACAGGATTGTATGGTGTCTTGAGGCAACCTCATGGGATATCTAGGAAAGGGAAGCAGGCAGAGCTTTGTTAATGTTGTGACTCACAGTGAGTTGGTTCTGACTCATAGTGGCTGTAGAGGTCAGAGTAGAACTGTTCTACAGAGTTTCCAGGGAGCACCTGGTGGGTGTGAATTGCCAGCCTCTTGGTTAGCAGCCACAGCACTAACCACTGTGCAACCAGGGCTTCGAGGACCTCGTGTCTTCAGGAAAGAAACGGTGCTGGGAGCAGAGTCCATGTCCTCTGGAAGGACCCAGGGTCCCTGCACCTCAGAAGCTCCCAGTCTCAGGGACAATTGACAACGGGGACCTTCCTCCAGAGCCAACAGACAAAGACGCCCCCTGAGCTGGTACCTTGCGTTTAGACTTGTAGCCTGCTGGACTTTGACAGGATAAAACATTATTTTGTTAAAGCTGTTCACTTGTGGTGTTTGTGTTACAGCAGCATTAGAGGACCAAGACAAACATCGTGTTGATTTGAGGTATGTGGTCGGCAGACTAATGTCGGTCCCCACTGCCCCCCAGCAAACATATAAAAATAAAGAGATCAGGACCAAATTCTTAAAACCTCTAGCCAAGCCAAGTGCCGTCGAGTCGGATCCGATGTCACATTATTTGGAAAATAAAATGCCTGTGCAGATGTGATTAAGTTAGGGGTTTTGAGATGCAGCACTTATCCCATATAGCCAAATGGGCGCTGAGTGCTACAACAGAGAGGCAGAGGAATATTTCACCACTGCCCCCAGGAGAAGGCCACGTAAAGACAGTGTACTTGAGAAAGATTTGAGGACTGGAGCAGCATAGCAGCGAGCCCGCCGGACGCTGCAGGAGTCCAGCTGCAGGAGTCCAGCAACAGTCTCACTAGGTCCTCCGGAGGACAGCTCTTCCGACACTTCAGTTTCTGCCTCGTGGTACTGATTTCTTAGGCCCCCAAACAAGGGGAGAATTAATTTCTGATGTTTTACCCCACTGAGTCTGTGCTAACGTGTTACAGGGCCACGGGAGCTAATGTAACAAGAAGCCACGTACTGACCGCTTTGCATTTGGAATCGTAGAAACGTGTCAAAGAGCAGTAAGATGGGAACATTTGGGTTCGGTTTTCTGCTCTGATACTAACAATCAGCTGATTTCCTTCTTCTCACCTATTTTTCAGATAAAGAGCACTGAGTCAGACAAGTGAGCGAGCTTGCTGCTTTTAGAGCAGATTTTTTTTCTTTTTGGGCAAAAAAGTACTTTTACTGCGTTACTTACCAGATATTTTCCTATGAATTTTTCCTTTAAAATATTCTCTCTCTCTCATCTGTCCTATCACCATGATAATAGACTGGTTCAGACTCAGCACAAAATGCAGTTAGCTCCCGTTTCAGTTCTGCTTAATCCAGAGGACATGATTAACAGAGATGGGGAAATAGAGATAGTTAGAACTAAACTACTGTGTGGGGCTGCCCTAACAATTTTCGCAAAAACACGGGACCGGCATGGTTTTGAAATTCTCGAAGAAGGAATGGTTAGGAGCTTGGCTGCTAACCCAGAGGGTGGCAGTTTGGATCTACCCGGTTCTTCTTGGGAGCTCCGTGGGGCGGTCCCTGTGGGGCGCTGTGAGTCAGAACAGACTCAGCAGTCACAGGCATACCACACAGTATCACGGTTTGGGAGCACCCTGGAGACGGATGACTTGCTGTGTTCATGGCAACACCAGGTTTTCCTACAGCTTAAAAATAGCAATATGAGTTTTAATCCCTAAGGAACCATTCTGACTTCTCACAAAGGTGAGCAAAATATAGAAGCGTGAAAGTAAATAAGTCAAGTACACGAAGAGTAAATGCCTTCAGCAAAGCTGTGAGTCATTGAAAATGAAGTGTAGTAAACAAGAAATAACTGAATCGTCACAGCAAATTCTCTGAAATTTTACACTTCACCTTTAGGCCTCAGCACTGCCTGGCCTCACAGTTCCTGAGAGGCTCTAAAGCCAGCTTCCAGTCTGAGAACACAGAATCTTTATATTTTGAAGACTCTGTTGCTGACACTAAGAAGAGAAATGATGCAGTTTTCGAAGATCCGTGGTGCACTGTAGGTGGACAGGTAGAGTCCACGTATGTTGGGATTTAACAATGTGGAAATTGTACTCACGGAACAGAATACACGTTTTAGAGGTGGTCGTGTGTCAGCTTCCCTTTCACTTCCGCCTTCTCATGTTTAGGCTGAAGCTCTCATGCAAACTCCGTCTCACCTGCCTGCGTGCTGCTTTTCCTTGGACTTGGTTCTAGTCTAATGAAAACAAGTATGATATTACTTCTTTTAAATTATTATTATGATTAAGTGAAAGTGTAAAATCCAAGTGAACTTTGCATGGCTGCCTCGCTACAACTGTGCCTTGCTGTCCTCACCCTGTGACAGTGGTATTACTTTTTAATGATGATTTGATATTAGTTCACAGATAATTTTAAACCATCTCTTGAGAAATTATCATCAAAAATAATGATCTACTTTTATTAACAAGTGACGTGTGCCATTTTGGTGAAATGTCTCGGGGTGTACACGTTTGGAGCCCTAGCGGTACCCTCGTTAAGGACTACAGCTGCCGACACCAAAGGTCAGCCGTCGCCAACCAGAGGTCAGCCGTCGCCAACCAGAGGTCAGCCATCGCCAACCAGAGGTCAGCAGTCCTAGGGAATGCCGTTCTGCCTTGTCCTGTACACCTCTTAGGAGTTAGGTCAGCTCAACGACAAAGGGATCAGTGTTTGGTTTATACATATCCACTACTGATGCTTAAGAAGTGATTCATCATTGTCTGTCTGGGAAAAATGGGACTATTACCACCATTCCCTAGTGGAATAACTAAAAACAATTGTATTTAACAAAATGTGTTTTAAACTCATTTCTGCTAGGATATTATGATACCTTGCTTTGTTTTGATACCACCTGCGTGAGTTTAATTGTTTTGAACTTGTGGAAGTGGTCAACTTCTCAGGGCTTGATAATCTACACTGTATCATTTTTTATTTTCTAGCCCTTTACAGGGATAGGCTGGTGGACTTTTCTGAATATTTGTGATTTCTAGTCACTCAATTAATTAGTGGTTAAACATTGATTGGAAACCCTGGTGGCGTAGTGCATTAAGTGTTACGTCTGCTAACCAAAAGGTCAGCAGTTCAAATCCGCCAGGAGCTCCTTGAAAACTCTATGGGGCAGTTCTACTCTGACCTCTAGGGTCACTATGAGTTGAACCCAACTGAATGGCAGTGGGGTGTTTTTGGAAATATTAATAACTTGGAATGGCCTTTGACTGTTCACTTATTTGCCTGGGGCTAGGTTTCTGTCCTGAATTTTGGGTTGTTTTGAAATCTTTTTCTTTCTAGATATATTTTCCTTATTATATTGCATCTTCATTAAATTCTGTATGTATGAAAAGTAGACAGCAAAATACTTATATAGCAACGAATGACAATAAAAACTGACTAAGTTTCATGGAATCACTACTCACATTTCTGCTTGAATCTTTTTATGAAGATTATCTAACACAGGAAGAATCCACCTATTAAAAATTCTTCATTCAGAAGTTATACATATATGTATGAACTCCTCATCAAGTGATCCCCAGCCTCAATATCAGACTGGTGTTTAGATTTTCATTTCATATGTTGATAGATGCAGTATGCCGTCTGCTGCTATATTATGCCATTAATCAATAGGAAAGCTGCCAGTGATAGAGAATTATTTGTAAATCTATCAAACCATATTATAAGATAATGTTTTCTTCAATAATTTTCACCTATCAAGACTAGTATAAAAGAGATGCTGAAGTAAAAATTTTACCAGTAGCAATATAAAAGTGGTTGTTCAAACTACAGATGATAAGTTAAAAATTAAAGTAAATTATTCAACAAAAGCAAGATAGAATTCTTCTGGGACTGTCAGGGCAAGGTAATCTCAGCTCGTTATAATAAATTACTCTTCCCGCAGGGAGAAAAATGCTAAGTTCTCAAAAAAGAAGAAAAAGGGAGGTGGTTAAATATGTAGATTTAGAAGACTGTTTAAAGATGAACTTAAGTGTGTGTTTAACTATACTGTAAAATATATATATCATTAGCCATCTCCTTATGTCACTCAGATTACTTAGTTTTTGTGAGACAAGTGGAATGAATTGTTTCCAAGTTAATTGGAAGGAGTTAACTGAGAGTGTGATGCATCTTTGGGTGTCATGTCAGCAGGCCTTTGGACAGAGAAGCTGGTGTCTTAAATTAGCTTTATTGCCTTGCTGATTCTGATGGATAGGTGGGTAAAGAATCTCATTAACGTCTGTGGCTCACAGATGTCGTGGCATCAGGCACAGCTGGGCTGAGTATGTGGCCTGCCAATAACACAATCAATGGACTTGTCCTGAAGGCTGTTCTCTCTGACTAGAGGTGTGTGGCTGATCAACAGGTGCCTGTGACCACCCAGCAGAGAAGTTCAGCTTTGGAAATGTTACTTGAGCACATGCCACAGATTAGCTGCAAGCTCTTTATGACTTACAGGTCATGTGTACCAGTAGCTACATACAACTTAGAGTCTATATGCCCCTCCCCCAAATGATGGTCTGCCCTCTGCACAGATCAAGTCACATTTTAGGGGCAGGCATTATGGAGGAGGATGCATCTGAATGGGCCTTGAACTCCAGTGGAATTTCCATGGGCAAACTGGCTGATCCCACACTTGATGAAGAGAAGTGTGTCAGTGACATTCCAGGCACAGGGAAGGATGGGTATGCACTGCACAGATAACTTAGAAATGAAAAGGAGCATGAAACACAAAGTGTATTAGGCCCATACTATGAAAGACGCTTAACGCTACACCAAAATTTCATTCTATACTCAAAGGGAGGCTGCAAAAGTTTTTTTGAGCAGGAAAATAACCTGGTGAGAACAATGCTTTAGGAAAATACTGGCTGCCAACATGTAGAATGGGCTAGAACAAGCAGAGTGGAAGCAGAGATGCCAAGCGTGAGATGACGAGACTGTTGTACTGGATGAGGTCAGCAGTGACGGGCTCTCAGGAAGATTTAAAAAGGGGTTTGATGGAAACGTGACTTTTCTATGGTTAAGGAATCCAAGTGGAGACCGGGCGGCACAGCAGTTAAAGCACTTGGCTGCTAACTGAGAAGTCAGCAGTTCGGACTCACCATCTGCTCTGTGGGAGGAAGATTTACAGCCTGGATGCCCTCTGTGCTGGAGGTTGCAGTCAGCTGGATTTGACCCCCTGAGAGTGGATTTCGTTTGGGTTAGAAGGAGTGGAGAAGGTTAATTACCCTCAAGAAACTATAAGGAAGTAGAAAACATTCATCTTTTTCCACACTCACTTTCTTCGAAGTGAAGAGCGGCTCATGTGAGCGTGAGGTGTGATAGGAAGGCAAACTGCTTCAGGGGAGAGAGGGACAGGCCCATGAAGACATAACTCAAATGCCAGGGCTTCTTCGCTGGGCAGAGTGACCGAGGGTATGGTTTACCTCCTGTATCTGTAACTTTTGCAGAATAACTGGGATTTCTGAGTTCTGGGACCACGTGGTGCTCCTGAAAGCCCAGCAGCCATGGCACGAGGGGAGACAGATGGAGAGTCTTCTTGTCCGAGGGACAGCAAGCGAGGGGACAGAGTCCCCGTGTCGTGCTCCCTGTCTCAGCTGTCATCCACTTGCTGACGCTCACCCTCCACCTACAGAGTCCTCTGTTCGCCTTTGTCTGCAGAACTGAGGAGCAAGGAGGTTTTCTAGGCAGCTAGTGTTTCTACAGCCCCTGAACGAAGAGGCGAAGGAAACTGCTGAAAGGGAAGGAAAAGAGTTCTCAATCTGGACACATCAAAAGTTTGTAGGGGCCACTGCGTAAACAGGACAAGAAGGGAACACGGAGGGTCACTGGGCGGTGGGACAAGCTTTCCCAGGTACTGAATGTTCAGCACTTCAGTCACGGGAGGACACTGAGTGTGCCTGGACTTCACTGTGGGTTGAGAACATGGAGGCGGGAGGATGGACTCGCCCTGTGCCTCAGGAAGTCCAGGGTCTCGGCTCCAATGTCATGGAATCTGGGTGGTCTTCCTGAGCACTGCCATCCTTACCTTCTTCTTGAAGCACTTCTAATAGGCTGCCTATACTGCACTTACAGGACTTACAGTAGTTATTCTTATGTGGCTTGCTAGACATGTCAACCAGGAAACTTATTTAATAACTCTGAGATTCAGTGTTACTGTCTATATAATGGGGTAAAATATTAGCCATCTTGTAGGCAGAATATTAAATGCAATAACTGATGTGAAGTCCTTAGTGCAGTGCCTGCCACCAAATAAACTCCATGTAACTCCTGTCTACCATTCCTGTTTTTATCATTGGTTCCCCGTCGCCAACCCAGGAGTTGGATGAAATTCATTTAATAGAAATTGCTTAGAGCCTCAGAGTTACAAAATAAATGTTTCTCAGGGGTTAATTGCAGGAATCTAGACACTGTATTACAGGTAAGATATCCTGATGCTCAAGTTTTCAGCTGATTTCTTGGACAGGTGCAAAAGTAATCACACAATAGTTTGGAGCAATTTTTATTGTCAGCAATATTTTACATGATCATCTCCACTGACCTTGGAATTGAGAGAGTCTACTAAGCTGTCATATGAAGAATACTGTGGCTTTGTGCATTGGAAGAGTGGTGTGACACCAAGAAAAAGAAGCGAAGTAAGTTCTATTTGGAGAGTAAGAGACGTTCCTTGATAATATTCACATCACAACAGGTTTATATTCTGAATGTAAAATCAGAACTTGTATGCTGTTGATTCAGTTTCTGAGGGGAAAATTATATTCTCGAATGCATCATGCAATGACGTTAAGTTTCCCACCCACCAGCCTGTGCTGATTGAATCGTCGTGGTCGCTCAGGTGCAGCCTCTTGAAGGGACCAGGAGGGAGGCTGCAGACGTGACAGGCTCATTGCTGAAAAGCTGCAGGAAAACAAACTCGTTTTTCTAGCTAATACATAACCTGGAGGATTTCTGATGAATATTAAAATGCCCCAAATGGCAGAAGTGAGAGCAGTCAGGATGGTCTTTTCTCGTTTCTAGCCAGTGAAGAAAACATTCCTAGTCCTTGCCCCTATTGGTGGTGTAATAAATTCAAAACCATTCTTTGCTATTTTTTCCAGACTTAAATGAGAACAGCATTTTCTATCCCATAGTTGCTCATTACAGATTAGCTGGAAAGGTTATTTAGGACTTTGGTGTTAGCTTTGTCCCAGCTTGGCTTCCTAGTCCAGCTGTCTGTCTGCGTCTGTTCTTCCCTTCAGGGCCTTTGGCTGCAAGCCTGGGGGTGACCCATAGCCAAAGTCAGCTCTCATGTATCTTTTGGCCCTGATAGTGACCGTCTGGCTGCTGTCTGGTAAGGAGTGGTAAGGAGACTCTAAAGTCTTTGGTAGCTCTCAGGAATTATGAGGGTCACAGAGGAGATGTAGTTTCCATGCCTCCCATAGGGTTTCTTATGTCCTTGACAGTCTCCAGAGTTACAGTCTTCAAGTGTTTGGGAGTGATAGTTGGGGTAGATTCCTTAGAATCAGTACAAAAGTACCTCCAGATTACTGGCAAGAGAAATACTCCAGGATAACCAAGAAGTGGGTTGATCATTTGCATAAGCTCTTCAATTCCTTCCAAGAAAAACCTGTATCAGTGAAAGAATCAAACTGCTGTGGGAACTAAAAGAAGAGCTGTCATCATCTGGAGCCTGACCGATACAGACAGTGCACTTACTGCTCCCCCATGAGGTGGCAGCTTGAGTCCATCTAGACATGCCTCAGAAGACAGACAGGACAACCCCTTTCCAAAAAACAACCCAGAAAACCATGCGGCGCCCAGTTCTACTCCAACACACGTGGAGTTGCCTTAAGTCAGAGGTGACCCGCAGGCCCTAGGAATCCTCTTGAGTGAATGCTGGTGTCTGTCTTAGAGTCCCCACAAGGGAGAGGTAAATCAGAGAAGTGGTGATGGGCCACAGTGGAAGTGAGGGAGGCAGGAAGCAAAGATCTGGAAACGATGTTGATGGGATGCAACGAAAGCCACAACGGTGAGAAACAAGACAGCAAACAAGCGCCCTGTAGCCAAGATGCTAAGGACACAGTGTGTAGGGAGGGCGTAATAAACTCATTTGTATGACTGTGTGTGTGTGCGTGTGCCAGTGAAGGAGAGACAGAGAGAGAGACCTCAGAGATTGACTTGCAGAAGAAGCCCAGAAGCAAAGTTACCACCCATGCAGGTTCTCCTGTTAAATGCCATTGAGAGTCACCCCGGTCCTCATATGCCCCTAAAGACCGGGTGACCGGAGTCAGTAGGTGCACTGTTCATGTCTTATAGCCTGCAGTCTTGTCTATCAAAAATGGATACACAGATTATAAATTATTAGTATTTGGTTTTCAAAGCTTATAAAGCATATGCCATTAATTCTTCAGAAGTTCTTAGCATATTTGCAGTCTTGAGTCCATAAGAGATCCCAGAGGAAGCAGGACTTCAAAATATACACATCCTTCTCCCTCAGCCCCCAGGAGGAATTAGGCAAAGCGTGAGACATATCTCCTTGAGTCATTCTGCAAGCTTTTAAAATTTCCTTCCTTGACAAGTCTTTACCTGAGAGGTCCTTCAGCAAGTCTAAACATACCTTGTTTCTTTAGCAGCTAAATAAAAGCACATACTGGTGTCTCCTGGTAATGGTGACTTAAGTTCTCTTTGGGTCCTTTTCTTCTGTCAAGGGTTATAAATTTCTGTCTTTGTCCTAGATTATTAAAATTCATTGACGGACTCTGAAGGCAGATTTCAAAGAGCTAAAAATGGCTTGAGTACTAGCAGCATGAATAAGTGCGTAAGTTCAAAAGGGATCTTTGAAAAGAAAGAAGATTGAACTCAGCATCAGATGCCTCAGAAGCGACTGTGCCAGCTTTTAGCTGTGACATCAGTGAGCCAGCATAACCACTCCACACAATGTGAGGGCTGTGAGCACACTCTCCACTACGTCGTGGGCTGTAGTGGGAGTCAAAGCAGAACGAAGACGCAGAATGTGGAATTGTTATGTGCTCTGAAAATATTAGGTGATCATACAATTACAAACCAAAAAAACAACCCAAACCCAGCACCACTGAGTTGATTCCTACTCATAGCGGCCCTGTAAGGACAGGGTAGAACTGCTCCATAGGGTTTCCAAGGAGCGCCTAGTGGATTCCAACTGTCAGCATTTTGCTGAACAGACAGAGCCCATACCCACTGCCCAACCGGGGATTATACATCTATTAAAATGGTCCAGCATTTCTAGACAAACCCAGCGGTGCCATAGGCAACAGTCTTTCATCTGTGGAAGGTGAAGTCGTATTAAATGAGCATTGTGTGAGGTGCAGATTTGAAAACACAGTGAGGCTTATGGCTTAGAAATACTAGAATTTTCAAATAGAAAAACATTGTACTTTGCCTCAGTGTTAGAGAAGTCCCAGGTGGCACCCACACGTAGAGAAACGGTGGCTGGAGAAGCATGCACGTCATTTTCCGAGGTGGCCCGGAGCGTGATGGACGGTCAATGTTTTTGGCAAAACAAGTAACTCTGTGTTAACATTTTTCAACGGGTAGTTGCAGAACGGAAAGTAGTTGAGATCTCCTTTTTAAGCCATGTCAGTAACGCACCAGCTTCTAATCCTTTTATTATTTAAAAATCGGGTCAGGGCTTCTCAGCCAGCGTGAGGCGTTGTTTCTTTGTCTTTGTTCTCAGGTCTCCCGCAGCTGTCTGCTCTCAGCATCCTGGAAACGTCCTCTGGCCTTCCCTGAGCGCTTGTCTCTTCAGGGGCCAGAACAGAGACCTCCAGCCTGGAATCTCTTCTGCAGGGGACACAGTGAAGGGTGTTTTTCACCCAAATGGAAAGGGTTAGAATTTATTTCATGGTCACTAAACTGACAGAAAATTTCAGGCTTCCCATCTTGCAAATCGTTGTCTTTGGCTTCTCCTAGAGTTTTTTTTTTTCTCTGTCAAAACCCCAAAACAAACCCAGCACGGCTGAGTCCATTCTGACTCATAGTGACCGCCAAGCCAAGCCAAGTGCCGTCGAGTGACAGGAGCAGGAAAAAAACACGCAGAAGAGTGGCGTTTAGACACTGCAGAGACAGTCCCTTTCTGCCAGGGGACTATCAGAGCTGCTGGTTCCTTTCCCTGGGACTCACCTGTAATTCCGACCAGTCTCCCTTCAGAGGCGTTATTGTTAATTTGCAGACAAGGTAAGTCTTCAGAGTTTTCAGTTCCAGATCCCACACTGGGCTACCTCCTTCCCTCCAGTTTCCTTTCCTGAATTTGCATTTTCTTCACTGTACATTACAAAGAAGCTCTCATTGGGTTTTGATTTAAGAATGGTCCCCACTAGGGATGTATTTGCATAACTTGGTGTGACAGCTGCCCGGAGCACTCTTTGCCAGTAGCCCCTATGGGCCTGGGCCCTGGCCAGTGTCAGAAGTAGCCTATCCTAAACCTAGTGCCCCGGAGTCGATTCCGACTCAGAGTGACCCTATAGGTCAGAGAAGAACTGTCCTGGAGAGTTTCCAAGGAGTGCCTGCTGTAGCCTAAGGACCTGAGGGAACAGTGGTGGGTAATCAGGTAAGACAGCTAGCAGGCAGACAGGACACTGTTCGAGTTCTTCAGGGGAGGCAGCAAGCTGCTGGTCAAGGAACCCTGTTGGTTATATTCGAGCCCCCTGAAATTCAGATTTTTCCTTCAAAGGAGCCCAAAGCGCTGACTGCAGGGGAGCTCTGAGAGCTGGGCTAAGTGACAGGAGATCAGTGTCTTCATGACAGTGCGAACCCCATGGATGTTTTGTTTGGAATAATCCTTTGTAAAGCAAGTTGTTTACACAAGAAGCATTTCACTGAGGGTGGCGATGGCTGTGAAGCCACAGTGCTGTTTGTTGTGCCCTGGAACCCCAGACCTTGTAGCTTGTGCACAGCACACCTGCCTCCCGTGCTTCGTGGTCATGGCCCTGGTGGTACAGTGGTTAAGAACTGCAGCTGCTGACCAAAAGGTCTGCAGTTTGAATCCACCAGCTGCTCCTCAGAAATCCTGTGGGGAGGTTGTACCCTGCTCTGTAGGGCTGCTTTGTGTCAGAATCAGCTCTATGGTACATGCCCTTAGAGATCATGCATTTTGCAGTTGTGCAAAGGGAGTTTCAGGACTTGGTAAAGCAAAGACTATTTATTTTGTTTCTAGATTACATGCAGTTGGCAGCTAGGACTGGGCAGCTTCCTTGCCAGGGCCAAGCAGAGAGGACCCCTGAAGCCCTCCAGCTTCTCGGACCCCAATAACAGATGCTGCGTGTTCTGAGCCACGTGGCGCTCTTAGCTAGTCTTGGATCTTGTCTGCAGCACATCGTCAACTGCCCATCGGATGATTTTAATCACAACCATCGTTCAGTTTTCACAGAGAATCAGCCAAGCTTTGAGCTGACTGAGAGAGTACACCTGTGCTGAAGCAAGGCCTTTGGTTTTTCAAGTTGATTCTGGTTGATACAGCCGTTGGAGAAGGCTCATTTTCATTCTATCCGTGTCTTGAATCGTGTTCAGCAGTTCGCCTCTTCTAAACCTGGAAATACGAATCAGAAAGAATAAAGACAATGCCTAACGCTCTTGCAAAAGTAAAGGTTACTACTGGAAGGTTAGTGTTTTTACTCCTTTTGTGGGAAGATCTGATATTAAAAACAGGAGGTTCTACTGTTAATTATGTCAACACACTGGCAACTTCGAAGCAACGCTGCCATCATTTCTTGAGGTTACTGCGTCTCTTCTCTTCCCACACAGCTAGAGACACTCCAGCAGATGAGACGGGCTCTGGAGCCAGGCCTGGCCCTGCGTTCCTGCTTGACTGGGAACTACTTGCTTCTCCGAGTGTCAGTTTTACTGTCTCTTAGGCTTGTTTTGAGGATTAAGCAAGAGAGCATGCATTAAAGCATCACCTGAAATTTTTCTTGGATCTATTAGGTTGACGCCTTAGGCAAAGGCATCTGTATATAAAAAATTCAGCAGCAAAGCTTTAGTTCCTTAGTGTGTTTTATGTGAAAATTTTGTTAATTTTCTGAGCTTATCATACTTTTCTTTTCTCTCCATAAGGTGACGGTTTTTGGACAAAGCACACCTTTGTAAGATTAAACCTTCCCTTCCTTTCTCCCTTCTTTCCTCTTCCCCATTCTTCTGGTTCTTCCTCCCTTTCCTTTCCTTCCATTGATTCGTTCACTTGTGTGTGTGTGTGAAGGGTTTTGTGTTATCATAAAAAAATATTTATTCAGAGGCTATAAGCTAAATTATTCTCACAATTTAGTTACATTTAGTAATTTATTTTGTTTACACTTATTTTAATTTTGAAGTACAGAAAATAACCATATGGTAATATAGAAAATTACAGACATCTGATCTAGATTTAACAAGAAAACTTGGTATATCTGCTTTCTATGTCTTTTTGAAAGATGCCTGCTGTTACAGACCCAGCTGAGTCTCCACGCCATCTCTCTCCGCTTCCTTCCTTTCTCCTACCCACCGCCTCTGCTGGAGTGAGCGGACCACTTCCTGGGCAGGTTGAAGCTTCACCACCAGAGGCACATCTCTATAAGCAAAATAAAGAATTACTCTCTGTTTTGGAGATTCACGTGGACTCACTCTCACTGAATTTACTGTTCTGCAACTTGCTTTTTCTCCCTCAGTGTTGGGCTTGCTAAAGCCTGTGCGTCCAGCTCATCTAATTCAATACTTCTACTTTTACGGAGCGTTCAGTTTTACAACCACATCAGAGTTTATTTCCTAGTCTTTCTGGCTCAGCCATGAACATACTGACAGTGAGTTCCCTTGCAAGTATAGGTGTGTGATAACTTTACAAACGTGTGTATGAGCTCTGGGCTGGGCTCCCCACCAAGGAGCAGAACGGTAACGGTGACGGGTTTACACACACAGCTGAGCTAGACGTCCCCAGCTGCTCCTGCAAATGAACACTTACAACGGCATCTCTACCACATTCCAAGTTTATTTAAATAAATGCCTGTTGGTTTAATCTTTGACTCTGTTCAGCTCCGCTTGTCTATTTGTCTGTCCCTAAACATCTCTGTTTTTGCTAATGTAACTAAATCCTTAACACTGACATCTGCAAGGGTAACATCCAGTTCTCTTTAACTCAGAGCCTGTGCTTTGTGAGGCCAGGGAAGAACAAAGACATAAACCCTCATACTACAGTCATGGGACTTATCTTACATTTTTTTAATTCCTGAGTTTTTCCATGATCTGTGCAATTCTTTGCACAACATGCTTTTGCACATTTTTGGCCCAGGCAAGAAGGCCTTCACCTCCAGAATGAATTTTGTTTGCCCTTGAATTTCACGGCTAACAAGTGTACCACTATTTGTTCAATTTCAAAAGGTGTCAAAGTTGACTCTAGTAGTGCTTTGTCATTACCTTTAAATACAGAGAAAGTACTTTAGAGCCCTAGGGGGGAAAAAGCATTTTCTAGAAGTTTTTGGTCCTAGCTTCTTAGACTTCTAATAATCAATGGAACACATACTTGAGAAAAATCAAATTTGTACGCCACTGCTTTCATTAGGTACTATTTTGAGTGCAGCTACAGGTAGGTTGTTGTGGTTAGGTGCTGCCAAGTCACTTCTGACTCATAGTGACCGTACATACAGCAGAACCAAATACTGCCCAGTCCTGTGCCATCCTCACGGTCACTGGTATGTTTGAGCCCACTGTGCAGTCCCTGGGTCAATCCTTCTCACTGCGAGTGTCTTAGTCACCTACTACTGCCACAACAGAAATACCACAAATGGATATCTTCAACAAAGAGAAGTTTATTCTTTTCACAGTCCAGTAGGCAACAGGTCCAAATTCAGGCCACCAGCTGCAATGAAAGGCTTTCTGTATCTGTCGGCTCTGGAGGAAGGTCCTTGTGATACACCAGATTTCCCTTGGTCTGGGAGCATCTCAGCAGAGGAACCTCGGGTCCAAAGGACACACTTTGCTCCCAGCTATAATTTCTGGAAGGTATGAGGTTTCTGTGTCTCTCTGCTAGCTTCTATCTTTTTGTATCTCAAAAGAGATTGGCTTAGGATACTATCCAATCATGTAGACTTCATCAATACAACTGTCCCTAACCCACCCATCCATGCAGATAACAGCATCAGGTCAGTAGGCTAATAGAATCAGGTAAGGAAGGCAACAGGATCAAGTAAGGAAGGAATGAGAAGCCCCCACCTGTCTGTCAGTGGAGGCAGGGAGGGTAGCAGAGCCAGGCAAGGAGGGTAACAGCAGTGGCTAAGGAGGGTAACCCATCAGGCAGGGAAGATAACAGCATCAGGTAAAGCGGGTAATAGCATTAGGTAAGAAGGGCAACACCATCAGGAAAGGAGAGAGCGAGCAGCCCTGACTTGTCGTGGAGGCTTGCTTGTTACTGTGATGCAGAAAGCCATGACACTGGTATTTAGGTGCCAGCACTGTCACCCACGGTAGACGACTTTCAGCTGAGCTTCCAGACTAAGACAGACTAGGAAGGAGGACCCGGCAGTCCACTTCTGAAAGGAATTAGCCAGGAAAAAGCTTATCAATAGCAGCCGAACATTGTCAGATATGTTGCCGGAAAGTGAGACCCCCAGGATAGAAGACACTAGGAAGAAGACTGAGGAAGAGCTGCCTCCTCAATGTAGAGTCAACCTTAATGACGTGGACAGAGTAAGGCCTCTGGGATCTTCGTTCACTGATGTGGCAAGACTCAGTATGAGGCGAGACAGCTGCAAACATCCACTAATAACTGGGACATGGAATGTACGAAGTATGAATCCAGGAAACCTTGAAATTGTCAAAAACGAAATGGAATGCATAAACATTGACATCCTAGGCATAGTGAGCTGACAGGGATGGGTTCTGGCCACCTTGAATCTGACAGTCATATAGTCTACCACGCTGAGAACAAAATCTTGAAGAGGAACGGTGTTGTATTCATCATCAGAAAGATCTGTCCTGAAGTACAATGCTGTCAGAGACAGGATAATATCCATACACCTACAAGGAAGGCCAGTTAACACAACTATTATTCAGGTTTACGCACCAACCACTAAGGCCAAAGATGAAGAAGTTGAAGATTTTCACCAGCTTCTGCAGTCTGAAATGGGTTGAACATGCAATCAGGATGCATTGATAATTACTGGTGACTGGAATGCAAAAGCTGGAAACAAAGAAGAGGGATCGGTAGTTGGAAAACATAGCCTTGGTGATAGAAAGAATGTTGGAGATCACATGATAGAATTTTGTAAGACTAATGACTTTTTCCTTACAAATACCCTTTTTAATCCAGAAAGGTGACTGTACACATGGACCTCACCAGATGGAATACACAAAACCAAACTGACTACATCTGTGGAAAAAGATAATGGAAAAGATCCATATCAGCAGTCTGAACAAGACCAGGTGCTGACTGTGGCACAGATCATCAATTGCTCATATGCAAATTCAAACTGAAACTGAAGAAAATTAGACTAAGTTTGTGAGAGCCAAGTACAACCTTGAGTATATACCTCCTGAGTTCAGAGACCATCTCAAGAACAGATTTGGTGTGTTGATCACTAACGATCAAAGACCAGATGAATTGTGGAATGACATCAAAGACATCATCCATGAAGAGAGTAAGAGGTCATTGAAAAGACAGGAAAGAAAGAAAAGACCAAATTGGATGTCAGAAGAGACTCTGAAACTTGCTCTTGAATGTCAAGCAGCTAAAGCAAAAGGAAGAAATGGCAAAGTAAAAGACCTCAATGGAAGATTTCAGACAGCAGCTTGAGAAGACAAAAGAAAGTATTATAACGACATATACAAAGAGCTGGAAATGGAAAAGCAGAAGGGAAGAACATGTTTTGCATTTATCAAGCTGAAAGAACTGAAGAAGTAATTTAAGCCTCAAGTTGCAATAGTGAAGGATTCTACAGGGATACTATTAAATGACTCAGAGAATATCAAAAGAAGAAGGAACACACAGAGTTGTTATACCAGAAAGAACTGGTCGATATTCAGCCACCTGAAGAGGTAGCATATGATTAGGAACCGACAGCACTGAAGGAAGAAGTGGAAGCCACATTGGCGAAAACCAAGGCTCCAGAAGTTGATGGGATATCAATTGAGATGTTTCAACAAGCACATGCAGTGCTGGAAGTGTTCACTTGTCTATACCAAGAAATTTGGAGGACAGCTACCTGTCCAGCTGACTGGAAGAGGTCCATATTTATGCCCATTCTAAAGAAAGGTGATCCAACCAAATGTGGAAATTACTGAACAATGTTGTTGATATCACACACAAGTATAATTCTGCTCAAGGGACAACAACAATATATTGACAAGGAACTGCCAGAAATTCAATGTGGGGTCAGAAGAGGACATGGAACCAGGAATATCATTGCTGATGTCAGATGGATTTTGGCTGAAAGCAGAGAATACCAGCACGATGTTTACTTGTGTTTCATCGACTATGCAAAAGCGTTTGACTGTGTGGATCATACTAAATGATGGCTAACATTGTGGAAAATGGGAATTCCAGAAGACCTAATTGTGCTCTTAAGGAATTGGTATATGGATCAAGAGGCAGTTGTGCCAGCAGAACAAGGGGATACTGCACGGTTTAAAGTCAAGAAAGGCGTGCATCAGGGTTATATCCTTTCACCACACCTTTTTAATCTGTCTGCTGAGCAAATAATCCAAGAAGCTGGATTATACCAAGAACAAGGCTTCAGGATTGGAGGATGACTCATTAACAACCTGTGTTATGAAGACAACATCACCTTACTTGGTGGAAATGAAGATTTCAGACACCTACTGAGGAAGATCAAGAACCACAGCCTTCAGTATGTATTGCACCTCGACTTCAGGAAAACAAAAATCCTCACACTGGAAGAGTAAGCAACATTTTCGTAAGTGGAGAAAGGATTGTAGTTGTCAAGGATTTCATTTTACTTAGGTCCACAATCACTGCCTTTAAAAGCTGCAGTCAAGAAACCAAAAGACGCATTGCACTGGGAAAAGCTGCTGCTAAGGACCTCTTCAAAGTATTCAAAAGAAAGGATGTCATCTTGAAGACTAAAATGAGCCTGCATGGTATTTTCAGTCGCATCATATGCATGTGAAAGCTGGACTACGAACAAAGAAGATGGAAGAATTGTGGTTTGAGGAAGAATGTTGAATGTACTGTGGACCGCCAAAAGAACTAACTGATCTGCTCTGGAAGAAGTACGACCAGAGTGCTCCTTGGAAGCAAAGATGGCAAGACTGTGTCTTACATACTTCGGACATGTTGTCAGGAGGGATCAGTCCCTGGAGAAGGACATCATGCTTGGTAGAGTGGAGTCAGCAAAAAAAGAGGAAGACCCTGGATGAGATGGATTGACATAGTGGCCTCAACAATGGGATTAAGCATAAAAACAATTGTGGACATGGCACAAGATTGGGCAGTGTTTTGTGCTGTTGTTCTTAGGGTCACCATGAGTCAGAACTGACTCGACGGCACCTAACAACAACAATCCATCTTATTAAATCATAATGACAGAATTTACAATATGGGAAGAGTTCATCAAATGACAGAATAATAGACAATCACAAAACACTGGGAGTCATGGCCCCCCAAACTGATGCATTTTGGGGTGGACATATTTCAGTCCATAACAAGGATCTTCCTCTTGTTCACTGACCCGCTACTTCACCAAGCGTGATGTCCTTTTGCAGGACTGATCCCGCTGATAACACGTCCAAAGTATGTGAGACACAGCCTGGCCGTTCTTGCTATCATCTGCCAGGGCCTCAAGAATCGTCAGTCTACACAGATGTGAGTCACTGACGTACAGAAAAGTTTTCTAACAACAATTTCTTTGATTTCAGGTGATCTAGCATATATTAGGAGATTCGAGGAACGGGGGGCCGGACACAGTGTTTTGAGAGAATGAAGACACGTAGGAGTTAAGAGGGAGCAAGAGATACATGGGGTGGTGCGAAGGACTGCAAAAATGCCATGACTCGGAGACACAGTGTGACCATCGGGAGGGTGTACTTCATGGTTCTATGCATTTACGGGAGGCTACTGGTCTCTTTCTGGATGGGAAAGAAGAAGGCGGAGAGGAAGAGCAGGCACTTGTTAACAGGATGGGGCAAGTTGAAAAGGAGGAGTGTGCTGTCATGGGGCAAACAGCACAGAGGAGCTGTGGATAGGTGCATGCAAATTGATTGGGATTATATACTTTCACTTAACCACAATAAAAAAAAATTAAAGCAAAAAACGAACAAAGCAAAAAGCCACAGCATTTACATCCTTCAGTTTTAATTTTCTTTCTCCTTACTTTGCTACTGAAGCTGTATCCAGCAAAAGCACATATGAAATAGACTAAATGTGTTCTTTCTTATGTTTTTTATCTGCTCTTTGTTACCACTCTCCTGAGTCTCTCATGGACACCCTGGTTGCATAGCGGTTAAGTGCTACCACTGCTAACCACGAGATGGGCAGTTGAAATCTGCCAGATGCTCTTTGGAACTCTCTGGGGCAGTCCTATTCTATCTACAGGGTCCCCACGAGTTAGAATTGACTTGACTGTAGTGGATTTCAGCCTCTAAGCATCCAGTCTCCCTGGTTCTCTGTCTTGGTTATAATCCACTGATGCTCTCTCAACATCCTGAGGTCACTGCATTCAGGAGGTCTGTTAGCTCGCGTGGTAACCTAACCAAGAGAAAGCACAGGCTGTGTTGACATCCGAAGGAAAACAGTCGTGTTGTGAGGTGAGAGCTGCATTGGTGGGTACACACCAGTTGAGGCATTCGGGGATAGGGTAGCCAGTTTTGATTCGTGGGTCAGGTCATGGTACTACGGCATCTACTAGTTCTTTAGTTGGTAAAGTCGATGCTACTGTTTAACATTTATATGTGTCTGTGTATGTATGCAGACTCAACAGCACTGGGTGGTGGTTGTTGTGTGTATATGAACAAATACTGCTAGGTACTAGGGGTGTTACTCTGAAGCTAGTCAGCTGTTAGCTGGGTGGTACAAGCGCTCATATTCACTATTTAACAAATATAGACTGAACACCTCTTATAAGATAAGCCTTTGCTAAGCACTGCAGTTTCACACTGAGGTCCCAGTGCTGGGGAAACAGAGCTTATAACCTAGCAAGGGAGATAGACACTGCAGAGTAATCACCACACTCATACACAAGACTGTGGAGGAGGAGAACGCGCTGTCAGGATAAGGTAACGAGGCAGGAAGAGAACGCTTCCTTACGCAAAGGCTGTGTGTGGATCAGGGGACAGCGTCCCCAGCAGGGGGCTGGGCTTAGGTCAAAATTTGGGGGACAGATGGAGAAGCAACTTCCAGTGCATGTTCAAGTTCCAAAGCAAAGATTGCGAGCACACAGCCCTTCATGAAGCTGGAGACATGACAAAATCCAGATCATCCAGGGCTTTCAAGACAGTTAAAATTTGTAATCTTTTCTTCTTACGAAACATAACACAAATTAAAAACCACTTGCTGTGTAGTCAGTTCTGACTCACGACAACCACGTGTCTGTCAGAGGAAACTGTGCTCCACAGAATTTCACATAGTGGATATTTCAGAGATCGGCAGGCTTTTCTTCCAGGCTGCCTGCCGACGGACTCGCGTTCCCAGCCTTCCCATTAGCAGGTGAGCATGTTAACTGTGTGTGCCACCCAGGGGCTCTGAGAGCTGCCTGGTGGGGTTTCCAGGGAGTGGCTGATAGGTTCCAGCTGCCAACCCGTTGTCTAGCAACCACTCTCCACCACTTAAGCACTGGTGTCACCTGCATAACGCAGGTTGTTGGTGAGTCTTCCTCCAATCCTGATGTCCCATTCTTCATCTAGTTCACCCTCTGAAATTATTGGCTTGGCATACAGATTGGAAAGTTATGTGAAAAGATTCAACTCTGACACATGCTTTTCTGGACTTCAGACCTTGTGGTGTTTCCTTTTCTGCTCACATGACTACCTCCTGATCCACGTACAGATTCCTTAAGAGCCCCGTTAGGTGTTCCGAAATTCCCATTCTCCAAACTCTGGTAACCGACTCAATACAAAACAAAGTAAACAAAACACAATCATTCCCAAGTTGGTTCTGACTCATAGTGAGTCCACAGGACAGATTAGAACTACTTCATAGAGTTTCCAAGGAGTGCCTGGTGGATCTGAACCACCAGCCTCTTGATTAGCAGCTGTGGCAGAGGCATTGGTCATAGAAAATGAGCAGAGTTTACACTAGCTATGGTTAAACTGGTAGACGAGTTATTAAAAATGAGTAAAACACCTCTAGTATTCTATTCTGAAAAATATAAGAAAATATTTGCTCTTACTTGTATTCCTGTCAACGAATTAAACACTCAGCTAAAAATCCTTTAAGAGAAACAATAAAATAATGAAAATATTACATGAAAAAATCAATTACTATAAAGGCAAAATTAGCAAATTTGGAAATAGAAGTATATTAGATTTATTCCATAAAACAAAACAAAGAAGAAACTCACCTCCTGAAAAGACCAATGAAATAAACAAACATTCTTTTTCTAGGTCTCTTCAAAAAAAGAGAAATTTAAGCTTTTCACATGGAAAAAGAGATGTAACTAGAGATTTGGAGAAACTTAAAATGTCATGAGAACATGTTATGAATAATTTTTCAAGTACAATGACACAAAAGTGGCAACAAATACGGTAGTATGTAGCATTTACTGTTCACTTGCTCTATATTCTCAGAGTTCTCAACACAGTGTGTGACAGGTTATCATTATTACCATTCTTAGGTGTCACAGAGTTGGTTCTGACCCATGGGGAACCTGCCTACAGCAGAAGAAACTGCTGCTTGCTCCTGCGTCATCTTCAAAATTGTTGTTTGATTCCATGGTTGAAGCCACTGCATCAGTTCATCTCATCGAGGATCTTCCTCTTTTTAGCTAATCCTCTGCTTTACCAAGCACGATGTCCTTCCCCTGGGACTGGTCCCTCCTGATGACGTGTCTAGAGTGCGTGAGATGAAGTCTCTCCATTCCGAGGGCACTTCTTCCACGCCGCATTTGCTCCTTCTTCCCGCCGTCCACGGGACGTCCTGTGGTCCTCGCCAGCGCCGCAGTTCCGCGCATCAGTGTTTCCTTGGTCTTCTTACTCAGAGCCCAGCTTTCCCGTACACATGAGATGCTACAGGTTGCTGTGATGCAGAATTGACTCACCTGCAACAGGTTTGGCTTCTTGGTTTTGGATCAGGAACGCCTTCGTTCTTAAAATGACATTTTGCTTTTTAACACTTCAGAGAAGTCTTTTGCAGCAGATTCGCTCAGTGCAGTGGGTCGTTTGATTTCTTTGTGGTCGCTGCCCAGGGCGGTGATGGTGGAACCAGGTAAAATGAGATCCTTGACAACTTCGGCGTGTTCTTCATTTATCAAGCTGTTACTTATCGATACGTTTGTGAGAAATTTTCATTTTTGTTAATCAATTTTTGTAATCAATTATTATCTCTTTTTAGTTAAAACGCGATGACTCAGGGTGACCAAGTGGCAAAATCTGGAACCAAACCCAGGCCAATGTGATCCTCTCTAAGCCAGCTGCTCTGCAGTGCTGTCTCCTGAATGAATCAGCTATACCTAGAAACAAAAAATAAAGGTTGTTCCAGTCAAACTGGCTCCTTCTCCTATAAAGCCTGATCTTAAGTGCTTGAGAATCAAGTCAATAGGTCCTGATACAGATTGATTCTTGTTCATTCCTAATTTCCTTGGGCTGTTGCACTGTGATTCTTCTATGAACTCTGGTTGGTGTATAAAAGAAGATTTAACTGGTTGTTTCTCTTTCCAAGTTCAAAGGCCATGCTATTATTGAATGAGTGGTTCAAGTTTATTTTCCTAAAGGAGATAGAAAGAAATAATGGCTCCAGTGAAAGTTTACAGATCCATCTTTCCTTTTCTTAGTAGTGTAGTAAACACAATTGTAACCATGTGTTACTACACTGCTGCCCTTCATCCTGAACTAAAAAGCATTTAAAGGCAGGATGGTTGTAAATAGGATAAAATAAGTTTACAGTTTTTCCCTCTTGGGTTTTTCCTAGGCATCAAAATGGAAGAAATGGCAGCACTGACAGCAGTATGTTTGTCAGTCTTACTTAAAGTAAGTTCATTTATTTTTATTTTTATTTAAACAAAGGAGAGACACTCTTAAGTATGCAATGTAACCATGAAATATTTCACTGGTTACCACATGTGGAATTTCTTCACAATTGCGTGTGTGGTACACAGGTAATTCTTATCTCCTGGCTTTGACTGTCTCTTGGTGGTGTGGTGGTTGAGTGCTATGTCTGCTAACCAGAAGGTCGGCAGTTCAAATCTGCTGGGCGCTCCTTGGAAACTCTACAGGGCAGTTCTACTCTGTCTATAGGGTCGCTATGAGTCAGAATCGACTCAGTGACAGTGCGTTTGGTTTTTTGCGTTTAGTCGTGAGGTAAGTCCAGGATGTGGGGATTCAGGCATTTCCTTCTTTGAAGTAAGGAAGTCAGACCTATTTTTAAGCCTTGTCTTTGGAACCAAAGTATTTAGCCACAAACAAACAAAACCCCTGCTCTTGAGTTGAGTCTGACTCACAGCGACTCTAAAGGTCAGGGTAGAACTGCACCACAGAGTTTTCAAGGAGCTCCTGGCAGATTCGAACTGCCAATGTTCTGATTCGCAGACATAGCACTTAAACACTGCACCACCAGTGTCCCCAGGTATTTAACAAGTCCCTGAAATCAGTAGGTGCTAAATATGTACTTATTTAACAAATGTATGAAAGTTCAGAGAAAGATCATTAGGCTGAAGAGTTAAATATACAGTGATTATACAGTGCAGTTTAAAAGGCTGGGATTTGTTAGATATAATTGTATCTTAGTTTGTTGGCTGGTTTTGTAAGCTCTTATTTCCAAGAATTCCCAAGGTATGCAGTGTTACAGTGGAAATATAAGTGAGAAGAGTCTTTCTGTCCTTAGGCGCTGTGTGAACGCATGTGCTATATACCATGTATAGCAAAATTCCTTTGAGAATTCCTTTGTTCTATATAAATAAAAGTTTATATAATTGAAGTTTACTACTTTGGGAATGAAAATTTATTTTGATAATTTTGAATGGAAATCCTTATAAAATTGTGTTATGCCTTTTTAAAATGCCAGTTCTTATTTTTTTAATTAAGCTTGTACATTGACATGGTACAAAGACAATAGTATTAAAAACTTAGAATAAAAACTAACAGTCCCTTCCTTGCACTATCCCCTCATCTCTACTTGGAAAATAGGTCTGAGCTACCTTTGCTCTGTGGTAACGAAGTCTTTGTTTCTAATGACTATGTGTTTTTTCTTTTAATTATCCGCATCAAACATTAGTCTCCTTCAAATCCTGGTTGCACAGTGGTTAAGCACTGTGTCTGTTAACCAAAACATCAGCCCTTCTAACCCACCAGGCAGTCCCCGGGAACTCTGGGGGCTGTTCTACTCTGCCCTCTGGGCTTGGTATGAGTCAGAGTTGATTCAACAGCAGCAGGCTTTTTGGGTTGTGGCAAAGAAAGATTAACCTCTCTTACGTATTCTCATCACTCACAGGTCTCCTCCCCCCTGCTTCTCAGGTGCCTGCGTTACATACTTCCGAAGCAATAGGCATATTTTGTTATGGCTCATGGTCCAACTAGGCAGTGAGTTCAGGTACTTTTGTGTTTTTCCTAAATCGAAAGCTGTCTTAAGTTTTATATAGTTTTCTGTTTTCCTTTGATTATACTGTTTGAGATGCTCCAACCGGCCTGCTGAGGGGCCGTTAAGAATATTTTCCAAATGCTCTGTTACACCAGCTTCTCTGTCACTTTTTCTCTTTCCCACAGGAGATCTCTTTCCTAGCAGAGTTTCTCCTCTCTTCTGGGGCGTGTACTGTCTGGGAAGGCTGTGGAGGGTCGTCCCGGTTTTGTGTCACCAGGAAGGCTGTGGAGGGTCGTCCCGGGTTTGTGTCACCTTCTGCCCTGGCTGGACCCACTCTTGCTCTTGTGTCCTGGACACTTCGTCTTGTTTCTTCTCTTTCTAAAGCAAATGCTCTAGTCTTTTCTGAAGGAAGACTGCAAGGAAAGTAAAACTGCACTTTAATTTGTAAAGTGGCATTGCGTTCTAAGCATGATATACCTACTGTCAGTAGACGGTCTGGCTCGGGTCAGAGCTGGTGTTAACACATCTCTTCACCGTTCCTCTTTATTTTCTGGCTTCTCTTGCTGCTCTTTACAATTTGATTCCTCTTTTTGACGGTGCTGTTTTTTTCTTCTTGGAAATCTTTAATGTGCATTATTTTTGTCTCTGTGTTTTGAAACCCTCCATCCCCGTGCCTTTTTGTGAGCTCTGTCCCCCTTCTTTGTAAATTTGTGCTGGACACTTGGCAGGAGCTTCCAAGTTGCAAAGCTGTCTCATTCCATTTGGGAACTTCTCTTGCATCCTTTTTAGCTAATTTTGCATCTTTCATTTCTTTCTGTTTTTTGTTTCTAGGAATTGTTATCCTAAAATTTTCCCATTTTTCTCTTATTTTCATCTTCTGTTGTTGTGTTGCCTCTTTGCTATGTTTTCTGGTACTATTCCTATTTCTTTTATGTCCAGCCACAGGAATTTGTTATTTTAACTATTCTATTTTGCAGTTATATAATGTATGTTCTTTGTTTTGTAGATTCTGATTTCTTTAAAGTCTTCTTTATTTCACTTTTTTGGTCTTTATGTCTTCTCCATTTTTGTACATATTTATAACAGGTATTTTAAAGTTATTCTCACCTGATTCTAATATTTGTACCCATATTAGTCTACTTTAATTTTTTTCTTCTAATTATTGTCCATATGGCTCCATTCATTCACCTGTAGACTTTTTTTCTAAATTATTGAACAGTAAACATTGCACATAAATAGCAGTGAAGGAGACACACAGGTGGTTTCACCTTTCCTGCTTCTACGCAGACAGAGTGCGATCCATGCTGCACACTGCAGTCAAGGATGAAGCGTGATTGTATGGATACTCACTTCCCTTCAAGTTTTTCCTTTTCCCTGGAGCATGGAGCTCTGGACTTTTCTATTGATAGATGCTGAGCCTGCCTCCTGAAAACAAAGAAACTGAGGACATTTCTGCTCTATTTTCAGGCTTTTTTTTCTTAACTTAGCCTCCAGCTCCACATTGCTTCAGGAGTTGGTGGCTATCTTGAAGGGGAACCTGTCTCTAGTCTTGAGAGCTTGGTCTTGTGTGACCTGAAGAATCTCTGCTGTGATTTTTGCCTCCATCTTTTGCCTTCTGTTCCAACCAAACCTATATTCTCTACCACGTCCAAAGATGGGCACGTAAGATTTTCCTCCCCAACCTCATCTCCAGTAAAGGTGTCTGTAAAACTCAGCTCGTGTGTTAGCCTTCCACCTCTGAAGATTTGTTCCTCCAGTCCTTGCCTATGCTGAGAACTTTAATACCTTTTAGATTGTTTTTTCCTTTGTAATTTACCTAACCTTGCTTGTTTTAATTTAGAACATCTACTTGCTGTAAATTATGCTACACTGTTAGAAACAGAACCTCTGTGCACTGAGAAGGGTTTAGACCAAACAAAACAAGATTCTTCTAAATGTGTTCGTCCCCTCCCTCACAATCTCCCTCTCTCTCTCTAACCCCTCCTTTGTTTCCTTTACCTCATTTTTTTCTTTTTTTCTCTCAGTTATATTCAGTTTTCTGAAACATACAGCATGGAGAGATCTCCAGCCAAGTGATCTTATTTCTATAACATAAACTTCTGCTAATCTTCTCTAATCTTCTGCTCTCAGATGCCAAATTGAAGAGTCCAGATAGAACACTGAAGAGCTTTAACTCTCATGCTTAAATTTAGAGGTTAGATCCAGATAAAATGTCTGGCTGTCAGCTTAGTCTTCTACCCATCCTTCCTCTAACTTTACCTTAACTTTGCAGAGATATATGGCTTCAGTAACTGCATGTGATATGCTTTCTTGAGATGGCCCTAAAAGATAGTGCCGACTTTCCCATGTTTTACTTCTTAATTCCCATAGTCAGAACTACATTCTGACTATCCATAACTACATTCGAGCACTACTCCTGAAACTTCCCAAGTATGGCTTTTTACAGTATTCTTGTTGGCAAAATAATAACAATACATATTAAGAATGGAGATAAACCAAAATAATTAAGTGTCCAGCACAAGGCACAGAATCTATGAGGCACTCGGTAACGTTCGTAATTTTGCTCTCACAGCTCCCCGTGGGCACAGAGGGAAGCCCAAGAGAAGCAGAAGATGTATAACGAATGAAAACTTCTGCAATATCTCCCTCCAATTTCTCCCATTAGAAGTTCTCTACTTGCTTTTCCTTTTCATGGTAGCCTCAGATACCTTCCTGAGACTTAAGAGAAAACGGAAGAAGATGATGTGGATTAAACATAGCACTTTCAGATATCCCATCAAAAAGAGAGGCTGGGAAATCTTCCCTGCCTGAGTAGTTTAAATATTGAATAGGAACTCAGCTCCGGAGTGGTTTAAGCGAAGCCAGGCTGAAAGCAATAAAGGGGAACGGAGAAAGTCCAGAGATGTCTTTTGTGCTTGTTTGCAGTCTGGAAACATACGGTTGGAGGCGGTGTGCTTGGCTGACTAAATCACAGCACTAATGAAGGAGACATTCCTGGGTGAATTGTTTGGCTTCTAACCGGGAAAAAATAACCTCTGTTTTCCTTAAACAGATTACAGACTTACTGTCAGGGGGTTAACTTCCACTTCCTAGGCAGTGAGGCCGGCGAATGTGGTTAGCTTAAGGCAGGGCTCACGTCAGTGCAGGAAATAAGGCAAAATCGATGGTTTTGTGAGACAGCTGGTCAGCACTCTCTCAGACAGGCAGCTGGATGATAACATCAACAAGGACTATAGACGCCCAAATGATGTGATCACAGCAACACCTAGATCCTGAGACTGTTTTTACTTGTATTTTTTTCAAAATATCATGAAGATTTGAGTGTGCGGGCAGAGTAAAAGGCTGATCTGGCCAAGGTTTGGTCTTAAGGTTTATTTGTTCTGGCTTTGAGTTCGAATCTTTAAGTTTGCCAGCTGTTGAGTAGATTTTAGCTTTAATGAAGTGTAACATTATGACCACATACTGAGTGGTTACCCATTAAAGAAAGCCAAACCTATTACTGTGAAGTCAATTCCAACTCACAGCAACCCTCAAGACTGGAGCAGAACTGCAACACTGGGTTTCTGAGGAGTGTCTGGAGGACTGGAACTGCCATCCTTTTGGTTAGCAGCCAGAGCTCTTAACCACAAACTACCTAAAACACTGTAATTAATAAAACTTGGTGGTGGTTGTCATTGAATACAGCCACATTTTTTTTTCTTGGTAACTTAGATTGAACATTTATAAATTCATTTATAAGTTTTCGTGATGTTTTCTGTGTGTCTGTAATGGAACCAACACAGCGTTGTGCATCAGAGACAACTAATGCAGCCTCGTTCTAAGGTACCGTGTGGGGAGCAAAAATGAATGAACTCTTAACTTTTTATCTTCACTTGGTCGTATCACCTCTGTACAAAAACAACAATAAAAAAGCAACTAGCATTTTTTTTTTTCATTTCCAAATCTCATCATTGCCAGGAAAAACATGGAGAGAACTGGTGGTTTCTGATGCGTTACTTCCACCTCCTTTGGGATGAATTTTATGCTCCGTATCTTCCTGTTCTCCAAACATAAGCCACTCCTCTCACTCTTCTGGGGAATCTTGGTCTGACTGCTCTTAATGATTCTGTCAGTGAGACTGGAGCTGCTTATAGAGCTATACCTAATGAATTTAATAACTTACTTAGTGTCACAGAATTGTTAAACAGTAAATTCAAATCCAGAGTCTGACATCACAGACTTAGCTTTTATACCCAGCACCTTTTGCATATACGGTGTCCTCACCTGAGAGCTGTTTTGCCATGCACACTGAAATCTTGGCTGCTGGACCCCACCGGAAGGTCCATCTTCGGACAGGCCTGCTGATTTGCTTCTGTAAAGCCACAGCCTGGAAACCCTTCTGCTCTGTACATGGGGTTGCTGTGAGTTGTGACGGCTGACAGTCAGCTAGGAACACCAACAGCGGTAGGGGTGACCTAGCTGCTTCCAGCAGTCCTCAGTGTAAACAGGAATATCCCTGTCCACTGTGCCACTCTGGTTAACTTTTATTGGAGGGGGGAGGAAAAAAAGAAAAAAAGAAAAAACTTTGAATTCTTGGCTACTTATAAAACAGACAGTATTTTACAACTTAGATGGGGACCTTTAGGACAGGTTTACTGTGTGCTTTAATACCAAGTATTTTAAACTATGTTAAATTACTTTTAAAGCACAGAACTGTAACTTGTTTTCTGCTCTTGTGTTGTCCCATCTGCTGATATATTGATGGCTTTGTCTAAATACAACTTATTTGTCCAGATATAAACGTCTATGCCAAGTTTAGCATATTTCCTCTTAAAAATTTTCTCAATCTTATTGTGGCTATATTTCTCTTATTTCCTGAGACTTTAAATCCTCAGAGAAAAATACTTGTCTTCTCTAGAGAATGTTTATTCCAGGAATTTTGAAGTTACAGTAAAAATACTTTTGTTTGAATTAAAATGATAGGCTGTGAATAAAGTTCTTATTCACCAGGTAAAGTTATCACATGGTGTGAAACTTCAGAGAAACCTCGGCACATTTTTATACCATAAGAACATATGTCAGACGTGGGTCTTTGCAGAAGTCCCCAGGCAGGACACATGGTTAGCAGGCTCTGCTGTTAGCTGCAGTTGAGTCTAGTCACAGGAACCTGGGGACAATGGCCTGGGGATGTGTCACTGCAAAACGTTGTGGAGCACAGGGGCGCTCAGACGCACGTCGTGTCATCACAAGTTCGGGTCAGTTGGATAGGAACTTTATTGATTGATATTTTTGTGGGGAGGACAGAGGTCCTGGAACCCTTAGGAGGAGGCAGCTGTTCGGGTCTTACCTGAAGATTGGCTCTGTAGCTGTTGGCTCTGTAGCTAAGCGAGCCTGGTTCAGGGGACCCACCACCTTTCTCACTTTTCTCATGAGGTTCCTGCAGCAGCTGCCTGCGCTCTGCCAGCGGCCACTCACAGAGGCTGCTGGTCCTGGTCCCTCACATCACCCACAGGCAGCTGCTGTCCCTGGTCCCTCAGAGCACCTGTGTTTGTGCTCAGTGATATTGCCTTGTGCCATGTTATGACCTCCTCATCTCATGCCTACAGCTGTCTTTGCTGATGAGACCATACATGCCTGAGGGCAAAATGCTGGGAAGTGACACTCTCTGGGGTCAATTGTGGCTAGTGGACAAGACAGAGGAGCTACCTTGTTAACTCTAACTCATAGAGACCATGTGGGACAGAGCAGAACGGCTCCACAGGGTTTCTATGGAGCCACTGGTAGACTAAACTGCTGACCTTCGAGCTGTTGGCTGAGCTCTTCACCGCTGGACCACCAGGGCTCTGGAATCCAAGGGTAGTGGCTTTAATTTTCTGGTTCTCAAAGGTCCCTGGTGGTGCAGTCATTAAGCGCTTGGCTGCTAACTAAAAGGTCGGTGGAGAGAACCCACTGGCCCCTCTGCAGGAGAAAGAGACAGTGGTCTGCTTTTGTAAAGATCTTAGCCTTAGAGACCCTGTAGAACAGCTGAACTCTGCTGGTAGAGTCACTATGAGTCAAAAGTGACTAAATAGCAACGGATTTATTTTTTATTGTTTTGGTGTTCTTTTGCTCAGCCGGCTGTTTCCGTAACACAGGACCTCCACGCAAGGACCAATCAGCTTGTCTGAAAGCTGTTGCCATGTCAGCAGTGCACTTTCTGACACTTGCTTTCCTCCTCTCCTTCCTCAGTCTTTCCCCAAACTCCTGCTTCCCTAGGACTGTACACTCAGATAAGTAGCTCACACGTAACCGTTTGCCTCAAGCTCTCTTTCCTGGCAAACTTCGATTCAGACATTTCAGTGGCAGTTTCAGTGACTGGCAGTGGTTATTGAATGCTTTCTTTTACCAGAGGGAATTATAAATTGTGCTGATGGCAGAGATTAACTTGGCTTGAGCTACTGTGGCCTTTTCGGCTCCACTGTTAAGCTCTACCAGCAAAATGTCAAATATATGAGACGTGTCCAGATTTGAAGAGGGAGATACCTAAGTGACAGAGAAGATTGGAGCTCTAGAGCAATAAGTACCCCTGCTGACCTCCTGGAACCCCAGTTTTGGAGAAGGTTAGATTCTCCTGTGTGGGTGTCTGCATATCAGTGCCTGAACAGAACCTGTGGTAAAGGAGAGCTGTTAAAGCTGAAACCACTTATGAAAGCCAAGGGACCAGAAGCGATGCTCTGCCTAAAACAATTTAGAAAATCTTCATACATTGTCATAAAAATATGACAAGAAATATTAATGAATATATGAAACACCAAACTTAAAAAAAAACCTTTTGAAAAATTGTAGCAGCACATCTGACCCATGCATGAAGAGGCATACAGATGAACATTATCAATGTGGCCTGGGCACCCAAGAGGAGAAAGGAATGTAAGACCTGGTTCTGACCCATGAGGCTACAGGACTCCTGACCCAAATAAATGAAGGTTATCTCTATACAAGGAACAAAGAAACTTACATAGGAATAGGGGAATACAAAAGAAAAATGACAAAGCACAAACAGAAGTAAGTCGTCATGAGATGGAGTTAGTAAACCACATGCCAAGCTAAGAAACAACAAACTAATTTTAAAAGATTATAAAATAACTAGTTTTAAATAGTTTAACATTAAATGGCTAGAGAGTATGTTGGAATGCTAGTAAATTAAAAGAAAAAAGAAAAATAGTTGATTTGGAAAAGAAACATGCATGCAGGAAAACATGGTAATAATTGTATTAGAGAAACATCAGATTAGACATAGCTGAGGAGAGAATAAATTAACTGGAAAACTGATTTGGGGGATATTACGCAGAATACAGGATAAGAGGGGGAAGGAATTAGGAAGCATAAAAAGAAAGCTGCAAATAGAGAATGCACTGCGTTGAACAAAGGTGACAGAAGGTAGCACAATGACACCTGCGAGAGCCAGAACTCATCACCACTGACTTGTTTACCCACAAGTTTTCCACCTTTGATAGTCTGCTATCTTGCTACTTTCCTGTTGCTACTTTTAGTGGAAAATTTTTGAGTTTTCTCTTCTGACAAATTTCCTTTCTTGCAGGTTTTACTGTTAGTGAAGGGATAGTGACTGATCATTTTCTACATTACAAGAAAAACTTAAGTTTTCAGTCTTAGTGAGATAAATACATAAATCTCCTCCTCAACCTACTGTGAAACTGTAGGGTGTCAAAGAGAAAACATCTTTTAAATGTATATAAATGACACTGATCATATACTTGTCATCTGCACAGGGATGAGAGGGCTGTGTTCTGTGGCTGTGGCCGCATCAGTCTACCCATGTTGCTACATCATCTTCTCCTCTTCTGTCCTTTGAGTCCCCCTGTGCCTCCATCATAGGAGGACATGTGAGCCTCAGTTTAGGACCCATTGAAGTGATTCAGAAGTCCTGGTGGCCCAGTATTTCAGTGATTTGTCAAAACGTTGGCAGTTCAAATCTACCAGCTACTCCTTGGAAACCCCGTGGCACAGTTCTACTCTGTCCTCTAGGGCCACTGTGAATTGGAAGTGACTTGATGGCAATGGATTGGTTTGATTTTAAAGTAATTCAATATAATATTCTTATCTCAAAATCTTTAATATATCTTTTAAGGATATATTAGTCCTTTTTTTGATATTCGAGATAACATTCACTGGTTTCAGAGGTTTCAAAGGAGATATCTTTCCCAGGAATGGATGGGATGGATGGTTATTCAAGTCTACTACAGGTATCCAGTCAGACTGAGCCACAGATAAATATGTTCATTACTGTAAATTTGTTGACTCTTCTTTATCCCACCTCCTTACTTCCTTGTAACGATTCTTGAATCACCTCCTACTACTTGCACCAAAGTTTTATCTCAAGATTTGTTTGGGGTAGAAACTAGGTTAAGATAACATCACAGAATGCACTATTGAAGTAGCTTCCTCAGTAATTGCTAAGTTAAAAAGACAAGTATTGGTGATGATGTAAGACATTTGGAAGATTCACCAAGCTTAGTTCCATGGATTTGTAACATCCAAGATGCCCAGCTGGAACACTGGTTAACTGCACAGTTGCTAACTGGAAGGTCAGCTGTTGGAACTCTCCAGCTGTTCCTCAGAAGCGAAGATCTGGTGATCTGTCCCTGTGACCACTGTACCCTAGGAAGCCGGATGGGGATGTCCTCCTCTGTCCTGTTGGGTCACTACGGGTAGAAAGTTGATGTGATGGAATCTAACAGGCTAACAGATGTGCTGAGGCACCAAGAGGTTAAGTGACTCATCCAGGATCTGAATGCTAGAGTCAGGGTTTAGAGCCTGTGTCTTAACAAGTCAGCTACTTTACCTCTTGAATACGCAGTCCCTGCAGTAATTTAAATTAATGTGCAATAATTTAAAAATCCAAAGAACTTTCACAAGGTTAATCATGTAGTAGGTCAAAATAAAGACCCATGAAGTTCTACAAATCAATATTAACCATGCACTAGAACTCCAATGAATTAAAATTAGAAGCAATTTATAAAGAGCACAAAAACCTACCACTCTTTTGAACATACACATAAACAAAACCACCACCACACTTCTGGCTAATTCATGGATTAAAAAAAATTATATAGGTAAGTAGAAAACATATCAGTAAGCAAAAACAATAGTGAAAGCCATATACATCAAACTTTATGGGATGCAGCTAAATTGGCATTAGTTTAGAAATACATGTATTTAAATCCCTTTTCTTAGGAAAAAGGATTGGAAGAATTTGTACTCCAGATTTAATTGATATAATTAGAAACATTTATAAAGAATGAAAACATTTAAAACAAAAGTATATACTTCCGAATGCAGAGTCCATGTGTGGTGGCACTGTGAACGTGCTTGGCCATTAACAGCTGGTAGCTGAAAGGTGAAAGGCTAGAGTCCACCCAGTTGCACCTTCAAAGAAAGACTGGTGACCCACTTCCAGCAAAATCAAGTCGTGGCAATCCGGAGCGCAGTTCTGCGTGGGCACAGTGCGGCGGCCGTGAGTCTGGTGCTGCCACAGCAGACGGTTCAGGGGGCATCAGAAGTGTGGGTGGTGAGACCTGTCTCACGTACCTGGGACATATCAGGAGGGATCACTCACTGGGGAAGGACATCATGGTTGGTAAGGCAGATGGTCAGCAAACAAAGGAAGACCCTCACTGAGATGGATTGACAAGGAGGCTACACTGATGGGCTGAAACGTAGCGACAGTTAGGAGGACGTCACCACGCTGGGCAGTGTTTCGTTCTGTTGTTCATAGGGTCGCCGGGAACTGGGACTGTTTCAACTACACCTGACAACAGTGTTGGAATAAACACTTTGCCTACCAAAGAATACACATATTAACAGGTATGGGGAGAGAGTCGCCTTCAACTCTGTTGTCCTGCTGGGGTTAGCCAGGGACTGTTGAAGACAGAAAAACCTTCTGTGTTTCCTGGACTGACAACAGGAGCCATAGGCACTGAAGAGTGTCCCGAAGCTGTTATTGAACTAGGGGAAAAGCATGAGGGTGATTTTTCCCCTGGACTGGGGATCTAGCCTGGTGGAGTGCTGGCGCGGCCACCCGGGGGCTGGACCTTGTTTCTGAGCTAAGAATCTGTCACTGAGCTGGCCAAGGACTCAGACCTGCTGACTGCACCCTCATTTTCCTGACTCAGGTGAGGACAACTGACATGTCCAGAATAAATCAGACAAAAATCTGAAGGACTCTGGGGAGCAGGCAGTATTTTCTTGTGTAATTCCAACTGAGCGTTGGGAGTTGAGAAGAACAGAACAATGGAATTGATTTTTGTGTATTTAATATGTCTGGAGTTAATGGCTTATAGATTTTTAGAACGTTAGGTTCAGTTAGTGGGGCGTCTCTGAGCCACAATATCTAAGGACTTGGGAAGATGCCTTTCGAGTCAGATGGAGAAATCTCTCTATAGGTTATTTTCATTTATGTGTATACTCCTGGAATCTTGAAAGAAAAGAAATTTCAGGGAATCATTTTTTATTTTTAAACAACTGACAACGGAGTGCTTGGGACGTGTATGGCAGAGATATTAGTGCAATGGCCCATCTGTCTTGTCGTGCAGATGTCCTGTTCCCCGGGGAGTCAGTTGCAGTAGCTGTACAAAGGAATGTACTTGTACAGAAGACGCCAACTGGGCCAGGCTTACTTCAGTTCTGTCTCAGTCCATATCTGGACTTCGTATAACCTTCTGTGTTTTCTTCACGTTTATGGGTTTAGATGTTGGCGTCTGATATCAACAGGCATAGATTCTAAATGTTCCAGCTTTTTCTCATTCAACTTCTAGGAAATGATGAGAACTGAGATTTTGTTTTTTGAGACAGTGTTACATCTTGGAATACTGATTTCAGAATTATGAGAACTATGAAGAATATGTTTCTAAAGAGAGATGTGTACATTTTCCAAAGGAGTGTAGAGTGGCAAAAACTATAAAACCCAATGCTACAGAAAACACTGATTGAAACAATGAAAGAAAAATTAAGAGAAACAAACTTAACAGTGGAAGAAATAGTCCCAGTAATTCAATAAATAAGATAGGGATAGTGTATGTTGTTTAAGATTTCAGAAATGTTCAAGCCAGATTATGGAGTATTGAATGGACAAAAAGAACCAAAGGTTTAAAAAACACATTAGTAGGAAACTTTGATTCTTATTTTAATATTGAGATATAATTTCAAGACAAATGTTAAGTGTATAGCCCTATGAATTTACACACACATACACACACACACACACACACACACACACACACACACACGGTCCTGTCATCACGACCCAGGTCAAGAGAGGGTGTGCTTGCATTTCCCTAGATGGAAACCCTGGTGGCACCGAGGTTAAGTGCTACCCCTGCTAACCAAAAGGAGAGCCGTTTGAATCCACCAGGCGCTGCTTGGACCCTGTGGGACAGCCCTGCTCTGACCTATTAGGTCATCACGGGTCAGAATTGACTCCATGGCGGTGGCTTTGGCTCTTTGTCTAGACTGCCCCTTCACTCTGCTTCCCACTCGTTGTGAAGCCAACTCTCAGCAGTCATGTCTTTCCTAATTTCTGTCACCGTAAATTAGTTCTGCCACTTCTGTTCCCTATAAATGAACTTATACAGAATGCACTTTTTGTGCCTGAGTAACGGTGCTGAACTTCTCCACATTTAAATTAATAATTCACCTTAAAGTTGTTTTTGTATACGTATCAGGTAGGGGTCTTTTTTAATAACACTTCAGTCCCACTAATCTAGCTAGCTTTTTTCTTTGTACCAAGGTTGCACTCTATTTATTCAGGTACTTTTCTGGTAAATGATGAGATCTAGCGATGCGTCTTCTGATAGTCTACATTTCAAGATTTTCTCGGCTATTTCAGATCATTTGTGCTTCCATATAATGGTTATAATCAGCTTGTTACTCTACAAGAAAACAAAAACAAAAACAACTTATGAAAATATGATTGTGTTTGCATTGCATTTATAGGTCAACTGGGCCAAAATTTACACCTTAAAAATAGTGAGGTTTGAATTCATGTGTTTTTATACACAGAGTATGTCTCTTCAAAACAGTACATTGTCATGTTTAATTATTTTTTTATTTCAGTTAAACCATTTTGTCTCTTAATCATGTTTGGTCCATTTACATTTAAAGTGATTACAAAAAATGAGATTGAATTTAAGTCCATTATTTCATAATTTAGGATTTTTTTCTTATGTGTTCTTTGATTCTCTCGTCTAAATCTTCTCTTTTCAAAAAAGTATTAACCAGTGATTTAAAACAAAGAAAAAAAATCTGTTTTTTGTGTATGGTAACTCTTTTAAAATACTTTGTGTGTGTGTGTGTCATCTGTTACTGTGGTTGACCAAGAAAATGCAACACACATTAGCTTACGAATACCTTAAATTGATATTTTAACCGCATTCTAAGAATGCAAGTCCTTAAAATATGTAAACTATGTTCCTCCTCTCGAACCCTTTTTGCTGTTGTTTCCTATATTTTACTTTTACTAATGTTGTGGCCTCTACATCGTGCAGCTATTAGCATCTCGTTAAGCCATGGTGTGTTTTGTTTAGCGGTATATTTCCTCTGTGAAGCTACTTATTCCTTCTTGCGCCTCCTGCTTTTCCCCTCTGCTTCCTCTAGTCGTTCTCCTTCCTCCCCACAAATGGCCTTCAGTATTTCTTGTAGTCTTCAAATGCTGGAAGATAAATATTTTTGAAAGACATTTGTGATGGATATGGAACTCTGATTGACAGGCTCTCTTGGTTTTGCTTTCATCATTCTAAAGGCACTGTTGCAATGTCTTCTGGTGTCCAGCATTTCTTGTGAGTCAGTCGTAATTCTTAGTGTTTTTCCCTTGGGTGCGATGCCTCTTTCTTTCTCTGATTGCTTTGAAGATTTCCTCTCAATTCGTTTTTAGCGGTTTCTGTACGATGTACCTGGATGTGGTTATCTTTGCATTCACCCTCCTTAGATGTTTTGAATGTTGTGAATCGGTTGGTTATGCCTTCAGCACATTTGGAAAGTTGTCAGCCATTGCCTTTTTAAATTTCTTTAAACTTATTGTCCATTGTCCTTTATTTTCTGAGTCCAGATAAATGAGTTTTAGATGGTTAAGCTGCTCCAAGATCTCCTTTAGGCTGTGTGCCTCACTACTTGTCTTTTCACTCTGTGCTTCAGGTTGGAACATTGTCTGTTGTTGTATCTCTGTGTTCACTGGTTCTATCTTCTTCTGTGTTCAGTCTGCACTTAACCTGATCCAAGCAGTTCTTCATGTCAGACAGCGTTTCTCACAGTTATGTATTACTTATCTGGTTATTTTTGTAAGTTCTAAATTGCTATTGAAATGTTCCACCTTTAAGTTTTTTCCTCTATTGTATCTAATACAACTATCAAACTTTATTTGACATTGTTGTCTTCTTCTTCTAACTCCAGTATCCGGAACACCTCTTCATCTACTTCTACTTATTACTTTCTTCTTTTTTAAAAAATACTTTTTAATGCTTCACCCCTTTTTTTACTGTTTATGTTGCTGACTTTGGTTCTCTTTTTGTTATTTTTAGTTTGTTACTAAATTTTATCTATTTGGGTACTGTTTTTAAGAACCTACACAACATAACATTTACCAGTTTAGTAGTTTCTGCAAGTACAATTTGGGGGCATTGATTACATTTTTTTGAATTTTGCAACCATTTTGAGTCTCCTTTGCCAAGCTGTTGTTCCTCATTAACATAACCTCACTGCTCCCTGAGGCTCTGGCCTAAGTTTTAGAGTTATCACTGTCAGTTTGGTCCCATGTAGTCTTAGGCTGGGTTCTCTAGAGAGGCAAAATCAGGAAAGGGTATAAATATATACAGAGATTCATATCCAGGAAGTGGCTCATGCAATTGTAGAAACTCAATGTCCCCAGTCCACAGATCAGGACAGAGAATGTCCCAAGTCTGTGGGTAAGCACAGAGACCTCTCCTGAGTCTCACAGCTGAAGAGACTCACAAATTCAAGACTGGCAGTTCAGACAGCAGAGTTCTTGCTCACAGGCTTCGAACACTGACAAATTCCAAAATCAGCAGGCAATCTGCTAGTTCAAGTTCCAACAACTGGAGATAAAACAAACAGGAGCCAGCTGCGGGATCCAGAGTGAACAAAAGCCCACCAGCCTTGCAAGAAAGTCTACATATGCAGGCCATACCCACAAGGAAATGCCTTTTCAACGGTTACTCACAACAGATCCCATCCTGGAGCTGATTGCATTGTATCAAGTCTCATCACAGAAATAATCACGTTATCACGTGACTGCCAAACTACACTGAACTGTCAAACCACTGAGAATCATGGCCTTGCCAAGCTGACACACAGCTGCAAGGATCACACAGATTGATAGTTCTTAAAAGAACATAATGCTCAAGGCAGATCTTTTTTTTACTACTTAAGCTAAGCTGTTGTTTGGTTAAAAAAAAGAAAAATCAGGGAATAATTTTGATTTAAGGTTTACAGATTATCCCAGGCCATTGGTTTCAGTTTTCATGGCTAGCCACCCTCAGTGACTCCAGAAATTCTGAAGTTGATGAGAATTTTAAGTTCTGCTCTGCATTTTCCCCTTTTGGATAAGGATTCCCTTATGGAATCTTTGATAAACATGTTCAATAATAGTATCTGGGTACCACTCAGTTCCCTGGGTCTCATACATGAAGGCAGATATTCCTGGGGGCAATTATCCACACAAGGCATTTTCTCTTTCTGTTCCTGACACTCCTTATACTGTTGTTCCAGAGAAACAGAGATCATTTGTTGTCACTTGGTTGGCAACGTACAGGCTTTTAAGGCTCCAGGAAGCATCCAGCAAACTAAGAGGTAAAACAGGAGCACTAAACATATTATTAGACCAATTAGCTTGGATGGCCCATGAAATCATGACTCTAACCTTCTGAACCAAGAAACTAAATCCCATTGAGGTGTTTGGTTATACATGAGCAGACTCAGCAACTACATTTTTGGGGTCATTTTTTCAAAATCTATCACATGCTTTTTGGAAATTCAACATTTTGCAAGTTTACAATTTATTGATAGCAATTATAACAATTGGAAACCTTACCTTTAATACCATTTATAAATCACTGTTGATACCCCTTTGCTCCTTTCCCTACCACCCTTGAAAACTAATAAACTTCAGTGTCTCTACACAAGCTTTTTTCTTACTTTTTTGTATAGGTGACATTACACAATACTTGTCCTTTTGTGATTGGCTTATTTTACTCAGCATAATGTCTTCCATCTCCATCCATACTATGCATGTATCAAGACTTCGCTTCTCCCAGTGACTATTATTCCATTGTATGTATGTACCTATCTATTCATCTTTTGATAGACATTTAGGTTGTTTCTATCTTTTGGCTAGCATAAATAGTGCTGCAGTGAAAACTGGTGTACTAGTCTCTTTTTGAGTCTCTACTTTCAAGTTGTTTGGGTATATAACTAAGAGTGGGATTACTTAGTCATTTGGTAGTTTCCTATCATGTGTCTGGTAGTGAGTGGTATTGTGGTGGCTTGTGTGTAACTCTGATACTAGAAGTTTTGCCACTGGTATTTCAAATACCAGCTGGTAACTCTTGGAGGACAAGTTCTGTGGAACTTCCAAACTAAGACAGATTAGGAAGAAGGACCTGGTAGTTTATATCTGCAAAAGTGGCTAGTGAAATCCTGATGAACAGCTGTGGAACATCATCTGACATAACGCCGGAAAATGCCCCTCGGATTGAAGGGCTCTTAAAGTGCCACTGAGGAAGGGCTGCGTCCTCAAAGTAGAGTTGGCCCTAATGACGTGGATGGGTCCAGCTTTCAGGACCTTCCTTTGCTGATGTGGCATGACTTATGATGTGGAGAAACAGCTGCAAACATCCATTGATTATCAGAATGTAGAATGTACAAAGTAAGAATTTAGGAAAATTAGAAATCATTAAAAATGAAATGGAATGCTGGAAGACAGATATCCTAGCTAATAGTGAAATGAAATAAGCTATTTTGAACAGGGTACTCATATACTCTACCATGCTGAGAATAATAAACTGGAGAGAAATGATGTCAGTTTCATCATCAAGGAGAACATTTCACAATCTATCCTGAAGTATAACTCTGTCAAGTGATAGGAAAATATCCGTATGCCTACAAGGAAGACCAGTTAATACAACTTTACCCAAATTTATGCACAAACCACTAAAGCCAAAGGTGAAGAAATTGAAGACTTTTATAAGCTTCTGCAGTCTGAAGTTGATCAAAGATACAGTGAAGATGGATCAATAGTTACTGGTGATGTGTAGGCAAAAGTCAGAAACAAAGAAAGACCAGTAGTTAGAAAATGTGGTCTTTGTGACAGAAATGATTCTGGAGATCTTGTGACAGAATTTTGACACACAAATGATTCCTTCATTTCAAATATCTTTTTTTAAATAACATAAACAGTAGCTACACACGTGGGCCTCGCAAAGTGGAACACACAGGAATCAAATTGACTACATCTGTGGAAAGGGATGCTGAAAAGTTCAATATCATCACTCAGAGCAAGTCCAGGGGCCAACTGCAGAACAGCTCATATTAATTCTTCATATGTAATCGGATCCGACTCGATGGCACTTGGCTTGGCTTGGCATGTAAGCCAAACGGAGGTGAAGGAACTAAGAACAAGTCTATAGAGTCGAAGCATAACCTTGAGTGTATCTTCCCTTAATTCAGAAACCATCTCAAGAAAAGATTTGATACATTTAACACTGATGACCAAAGACCAGACAAGTTGTGGGATGTCTTCAAAGACATTATATATGAAGAAAGCAAGAAGCTACTGAAAAGACAGGAAAGAAAGAAAAGGCCAAAATGAATGTCAGAAAAGAGACTGAAAGTTGCTCTTGAACATTGAGGAACTGAAAGAAATGAAGCAAAAGAGCTGAGCAGAAGAGCTTGGGGAGAACTCCAAAGTGTTACAATGAAATGTGCAAAGTCTTCATGATAGAAAACCAAAAGGAAAGAATACCACCAGCATTTCTCATGCTGAAAGAATTGAAGAAAAAATTCAAGTCCCAAGTCTCAATATTGAGGGATTATCTAGGAAAATTATGGAAGGATACAAGAAGCATCAAAAGAAGATGGAAAGAATGCAGTCATTGTATCTAAAAAGTTAGTCAGTGCTCAGGCATTTCAAGTGGTAGTATATGATCAAGAACTGATGGTCCTGGAGGAAGAGATCTAAGCTGCACTGAAGGCACTGGCAAAAAACAAGGTTCTTGGAATTGATGGGACATCAACTGGCTTATTTTAACACATGGATGCAGCACTGGAGATACTCAGCTGTCTGTGCCAAGAAATTTGGAAAACAGCTGTCTGACCACCCATCTGGAATAGATCCATATTTGTTCCCATTCCAAAGAAAGGTTATCCTTCAAAATGCAGAAATTATCAAACTGTATCATTAATATCACTCACAGGTAAAATTTCACTGAGGATCATTCAAAAGTGGTTGCAGCGGGGTGTCCACAGAGAACCACCAGAAATTCAGAACAGGATGAGGATGGATCTTGGTTGAAAGTGGAGAATACCAGAAAGATGGCTACTTGTGCTTTATTGATTATGCAAAGGCATTCAACGGTGTGGATGATAATAAATTATGGATAACACCAGGAAGAATGGAAATTCTAGAACATCTAACTGCACTCATAAGGAATCTACCTAGATCAAGAGGCAGTAACTTGAACAGAACAGGGGGACAGTGAGTGATCTGAATTCAGGAAACATCTGCATCAGGGTTGTGTCCTTTCACCGCACTCAGTCTGTATGCTGCACAAGTTATCTGAGAAGCTGGGTTATATGAAGAAAAACAAGGCGTTAAGATTGGAATAATACTCATTAACAGTTTACGATATGCAGAGGACACAACCTTGCTTGCTGAAAGCAAAGAAGACTTGAAGCACACTGATGAAGGTGACAGACCACAGCCTTCAGGGTAGATCACATCTCAGTGTAAAGAAAACAAGGATTTTCACAACTGCACCAACAAGCGACATCATGATAAACAGGAAATATTGAATCTGTCAAAGATTTCATTTTAAGTTAGATCTACAATCAAGTCCCATGGAAGCCACAGTCAGGAAGTCGAAAGATGCACTGCGTTGGGCAAGTGTGCCACACAAGGCTTTTTGAAGTGTTGAAAAGCCAAGACTTCACTTTAAAGACTGAGGCGCACCTGACTCAAGCCGTGGTGTTTTCCGTCACCTCGTACGCATGTGAAAGCTGGACAAGGAGTAAGGAAAACAGAAAAAGAACTGGTGACTTTGAATTACGGCGTCTGCAATGAATGTTGAGTTTACTGCGGACTGACGGAAGAACGAACAAACCTGTCTTGGAAGAACCACGGTTACAGTGTTCCTTAGAAGCCATGATGGTGAGACTTCATTTCGCACACTTTGAATTTGTTACCAGATAGGACCAGTCCCTGGAGCAGGACCTCATGCTTGGAAAAATAGAGGCTCAGTGAAAAAGAGGAGGCCCCTCAGTGAGATGGACGGATGCAGAGGCTGGAATGATGGGCTCAGACACAACGTCGTGAAGGCGGCGCAGGATTGGGTGGTGTGCTGGTCTGTTGTATGCAAGGTCAGTACATGTCACACCAACCAGAAGGCACCTAACAAGAACAACACTGTCATTTCAGGCAGCTGCTGCGTTGAACACTTGCTGCTGATTTTTTTGAACAAATGCTGCTAGCTGAAGGGCTGTTTGCATCGGGAGAGCATTGAGTCATTTAACGTACAGGCAAGCTTTCTGACTAGACTTTGTAGGAAATGACCAGACAAGTCTGATAATTACAGTGCTTTGAGAAAAAGGCTTTGAAAGAACTCCGTGTCATTCCAACATCTCAGCTGGCTGCCAAAAAACCAACCACCCACCCAACCAACCCAACCAACCCAACCAACCCACCCACCACCACCCACCCACCCACCCACCCAACCAACCAACCAACCATCCGAGTGCTGTCAAGTCAACAATGACTCATGGTGATCCTATAGGACAGAGTGGAACTGCCCATAGAGTTTCCAAGAAATGCATGCTGGATCTGAACTGCCCACCTTTTGGTTAGCCGATGTAGTACTTAACCACTATGTCACCGGGGTGGCTGCCAGGCTGTTGTTTTCACAGTGGTTGCTGGATGTTGGTGGTTAAGTCTACCATGGAGTTTGGGAGAGCATGATGGGATCAGCTCAAGCGAAAAGCCACCATTTCCTATTCTTATTTAGGCATTTTTCTTGAATACAGGATCCCTGGACTGTGGGAAATATTTGGTTAATTTTCTGAATTGAGAAAAAGTTGATTTTGATAATTTTTGCTAATGTTATCAGTGCTTTTATGGAGGAAAGACTTTCTGCATCTTGTTCTAGTGCACTGCTCATGATGACACCTGACTTTTTCCCTTCCTCCCTCTTTCCTTCCCTGCCGCTATCCGTTCTTTCTTCCCTTCCTTCATCATATTTTCCCATCATTTCTTCCTTCTGTCATGTGTTTCAATGTTTTTTTTTTTTTTTTGCCTATGCTCTCTCACATTGGAGAATAATAATTTTCATTTACTGAGATATACTAAGCTCAATTAGACAATAATACTAACTAGAAAGAGCAGCATAAACCACAGAACCTATCCAGGACAAAATAAAATTCATCAAATTTGAATGCTGAAAAACATTTAAATCACATTTTCTAATTCATTTCCTTTTCTCTATTTTTGTTTCAAAAATATCTTTAAAATATTTATTTGATGTTTTCATGTGATGACTCCATACTTTTCAATATATATGTATATATAACAGTATTTGTCTTTTGTTTCTTTTCTTAACTGACTTTCAAGTCATTTTTTTAAAAAGTGGAGAAAAATTTGCAAGTAAGATTGATATGTGTAACCTTAATACCTGCAACATGTTTTCCCCTTTTCACAATGTGTAGTTGAGAGCTCTACATAACTAATGCCATCGTGATAGTCCAAGTCATCTGTAAATGGTTTCTGCTGCACCAGCTACTCTGGCCTCTGCACTGGCCTCTTTCCAAAGGGGTGCAGCGCCCCCTCCGCTCCTGTGACCTTGGTCTCCCTCCTCTTCTTTGCTCTCTTAAGAAGTGACCTTCAGCCTGGAAAAAGCAGCTAGGAAGGCTACCTGGCATTTTGTGCATCCACAGCTTTCTTTCTTGCTCCTTATCTCAGAGTGAACTTGGCCAGCTAGCTTCACTAGCTGAAGAACTTTTAAATAAGTTCGGTCTTTGCCTGTTACAAACATGCAGATTAGAGTCCACGTGTCTGACATACATATCTGTTTAAAGAAGAGGTTCTTGTGATGATTTTGTGATGTGTACAGTTATTTGTGGGCTACATGCTTAAAAATATGAAATATTTCTTGTTCAAATGATATGTAAACTCAGATGTAAAAATTGTCTTTGAGACTCCACGGAGAACAGCCTGGGTTGCTGTCGAGTCTCCGGTGGTATCAGACCTCCTAATAAACCTTCTTCCTCTTTCTAACTTGGAGTATGTTTAATAAAACATGGCTCAACTGCTCCAAGGCATAGACCCAAATCAGGTAACAGTGTGTTTTATTCAAATCACTATCACTTCACTTTTTAAAATTTACTTTTAATATGGCACGGTTTTCTGTTTCAAGACACCAGCTTGGTATGCCTGCTGTTCATACACGCATTTCCCTGGACAATACATTCCTTGAGAGCAGAAATCTAATTTTAATTTTTCTTCATCTCCAGTGAAAAAATAAGTTTGATGACTGAGTGAATTAACTTTATTTAAAAATTCCGTATTATTTTCTCTGTTTCAGATGACTTATTATTTATTATTGTTTTGGGAGTGATTTCGTCAGCATTAACAACAATTTATTTTACAACAAGGTCGTGTCTCAGAGTTGACTACATTTTAGTTGTTGTCTGGTTTGTGATGCCAGGATGCTTCATCCTGGTCAGCAGAGACATCACTGGTTGGTCTCTAATGTAAATTGTTTCAGTTACAGGAGCTCCTACCCACGAGACCAGGGTAATTTTCTGCACTGCTGGCATTGGAAGCAGTATGGTGTTCAAGGACACTTCAGTGAAACAGACTAATAGATGAGAATAACTACTCAGGCTGAAAGCAGATTGGCTTATTAATTTTCCCAGGTTTGCAATTCAATTTTTGTGGACAGTACTTCAGTATAAATTGTATTACAGATTGTTTACTTCACTCTTTCTTAAATTTATCACAGACCCTGACAGTTAAGATGCCATTTTATTATTTAGTAAACATTTATTTCCCAGAAAAATTATTTTCTCCAAAATTGGTTTTGATGAAACCCCCCCTCCTTTTTTTTTTTTCAAACTAGAGCCAGGGGACATTTTCCATGATTTTGAATGGCCTCATTTTCTCAGTGTTTCAGAAAATCTGCCTGTATCACTTGACAAAATTAAAAGTAATGTATCATTTTTCAGATACGGACTGGATAAATGCAACGAAGCCCATTTAAAGTCTGTTCAGTGACTGAGCAGTATTGTTGATACTCCCTGGGATTTAATTTTTCCCTTCTTTTCATAATGCTTAAAATTCTTTTTTGTGTAGTTTTAAGAGAAAAAAAAAAACCTGCCACCTTTTCACACCATAACTGTGATTCCAAAAGGTTACAAAGAACTTGTAATCTTTCTTTAACAAATTTCTTCTTTCTTTTCAGTTCTTGTGGTATATTCCTTTACTGTCTGGCACGCAAAAGCATCCTACAATACCCTGCTGTTTCACCGTGAAACCACGTGAAGTCTTCCTGAGTTTTCTTTTTTATATTTCTATATATCAAATCGTTGCATGCTTAAACTTTGCCTACTGGGAGTGAAGAGAACTTCTCACACTGTTGTTTAAGACTGTTATAATTTGTTACCAAAATAAATAAGTAAATAAAAACAAACAAAAAGTTTCTGTTGAGTGGATTTTGACTCACAGTGACTCTGAATGACAAAGCAGAACTGCAGTCTCCAAGGATCGCCTAGTGTATTTAAACTGCTGACCTTTTCATTAGCAGGCGTGGCCGTTAACCACTATACGACCAGGCCCTTAGCCACTAGGCTGCCAGCATCTTGTGGCCCGAATCACTATATGACCTTCTTCTCTGTGGCTTGGAGAGAAGGGCCTGAGGAACCGCCTCCCAGCTCCCATATTGCGTAGAGCAATCACATTATTCTCTCTTTCTCAAAGACCAGCATCCAGATCGCTGGCAAGTCTGAGCAATCCAGGTAAAGACCAGTTCTCTTCTGATAAATGTTGTTGTTTTCCCCTCTTCCTTCCAAGCCATCCTCCTGCGTCTGCTCAGGCTGTGCCAAGGCGTCCTGGGAAGACGTAAAAAGTGATGAGAAAAAAAAAAGAAAAGAAAAGAATTTTTTATGATCTTGAGCAAGTCAGTTTAGTCTATTTGGGCTTAAGTTCTTGACATTCAAAATACAGGGTCATCCAGAAAATCAGAACTGGAACCATTTCTGCTGGAAGAGGTTTCAGCGAGGGAGCTCTGGATTCCTTCTGTTATCTCTTTGAGCCTTGCTGAGCACCTGTCTTGCGTCAGGCACTACTTCTAGAATCTGGGATCACAGTGTGAGCAGTTACCTGTGCCTTTAGGAGACCTAGTGGTACAGTGGTTAACTCTTCATCTGCCAACTGAAAGATTGGTGGCTCAGACAGGCTGAGCGGCTCCCCGGGAGAAAGACGCGGTGGTGGGCTCCTGAGAACACCCCACGAGGCAGCTGCACTCTGTCACATGCCGTTGTTGTGAGTCAAAATCGACTCTACAGCACTGACAGCAACGTGGCCTGGAAGGCACACAGACAAGGGAAACCAGACCAAACAGGCAAATGCATCAACAGCACCCGCGTGATTGGGATAATCTGTTGTCTTGAGTCCATGCTGGCTCGTGGTGGCCCTGCAGGACAAAGTAGAACTGACCCAAAGGGTTTCTGTGAAGCAGCTGGTGGATTTGAATGGCTGATCGTGACTCGGACAGACGGATTTATACAGTGTCATTGCCTCTTGTTTCTTCTCGTTTCTGTACTGGGATTCCAGACTTGGCACCCTGGTATTCCGGGGTGCTGCAGCAAACACACAAGGGTGCTGTGGACTATTTAAAAACTTTGGGTGATATAGAGCAACACTTAAAATTTGTTGTGTATCATCCAAGCCACTAATTTAAGGCAATTTACTGCACTCCTTTTCGGGGCCTTGTGGGTGCTGTGGTCAAGAGCTGCATCAACAAAAGCTCAGCAATTGGAATCTACCAGCCTCTCCTTGGAAACCCTCTCAGGCAGTCTTACTCTGTCCTGTAGGGCCACCATGAGCCCAAATCCACTCAGTGCCAATGGGTTTACATCCCTTCCTGATGACCATGGAAAACCTGGTGATGTAGCGGTTAAGTGCTGTGTCTGCTAACCGCAAGTTTGGTAGTTCTAATCTGTCAGGCTCTCCTTGGAACTCTGTGGGGCAGTTCTACTCTGTGCTATGGGGTCAGAATCACCTTGACGGCAGCAGGCTGGCTTTTTGTTTTTCGTCTCCTTGTGACCCTGATTTTTTGTTCAGTGGTGTAATGAAAAGCAAAAATGATTTGCCATGGAATCAATTCCAAATCCTGTGTTGCAGAGAACTGCGCTCCTTGGAGTGTTCATGGCTGTAACTTTTTTGGGAGAAGACGCCGTGTCTGGTTTCTGAGGCAGCTCTGGGTGGGTCTGAGCCACTAGCCTTTCAGTCAGTGGCTCAGTGCCTAACTGCATAAAAACAGAGACCTGTGCAGAAATAAACATGCGACAAAACCCAACCACCTGCTGTCGAGTTGATTCCAGCTCCTAGAGACCCTAGAGGACAGAGTAGAACTGCCCCATAGAGTTTTCAAGGAGCACCCAGTAGAATTGAGCTGCCGAAACCCCTGGTTAGCAGTGTAGGACTTAGCCACTCTGCCACCAGGGTTCCCCGGCACGGGATGGGAAATGAACACGGTAGTTCCTGGGTCTGAGCGGTGCTATGTATAACACAGCATATATCCCTTAGTAAATCACTGTGGTTGTTTAGAAATGAAATAAAGACGTCATTTTTCCTGTTATCTGTTAAATATCCACAACATTATTAGAGTATAAATACCTGTAGTTTTGGGGGGTCTAATTACTTAGTGAATGGAATGGTAGGATGTCCAGTCTTACCTTTGACTTAGAGGTGTGTGAACTGAGAAGTCCGAGAAGTGGGAGGTCAGATAAGGCCTCTCTGAAGAGACCACACACGGGAGAGACCTCAAGAGTGAGAAGGAAGGGGCTGCTGGAAAAAGAGGTGAATGCAAAGGTCCTGAGGCCAAACAACCCTGTTGTTTTAAGGAAGAGAGGGGAGCTGGGTGTGACTAGAACATAGTGAACAGGGAGGGAGTGACCTGATACAGCACCAGGTGTGGAGGCTTCTGACTGAGAGATCGGATTTCATTCTAAAAATGATAGAAGTTGCTGAAGGGTTTTCAGATGGAGATTGGCTTGGTTTAGCTCCCATAGGAGATCCCCGTAGCTGATGGATGGGGAGACGGTTTGGGGCAAGAATGACGTTATCAGATGGTGTTACCTAGGAGGCTGAGAAACGGTGACAGCTTGTGATCATCCACACAGAGGTGATGTTGGCCCATACTTGGCAATGGAAACAGAGAGAATTAAAGTGATATTTTGAGAATAAAATTGTCAGGACTTAACTGAAGGACTAGAAAAGGAGGAATCCAAGGAAGAGTCTAGATTTTTGTCTTAAGCAACTTGGTGAAGGCTGCTGCCAAGACTGAGATAAGCAAGAACTGGCCAATGTAATTTGTGCAGAAAAATAAGAAAACAAAAATGGTTAACTCTTCCACATGTGTGGATTTGGATTCAGCTGTAGACCCTTTCTGGCTGAAACACAAAACACAGTCTTATGTACTGGGATACGTCTCTACTTAGTACTCACCACCTAACAAAGCATGCCCTACTCCTGGAAATTCATCCAATCTTACTTTCCATACATAAACATGCAAAAGATGAAATATTGATGTTGACTTTCTCTGTTGTAATTTTTTTCTGATCTCTGAAATAGTTCTGATGTTCACACACTGCCTAGGTTTTACCATGGATGTGACTGTTCCTATACTTTTCTCTCCTAAGAATTATTTTGGGCAAGCACTTTGACCTCAAAGTGAGGAGGACTACCCGTGAGCAGCAGGGGAACCAGAAGGTGCTTTGGACCTGCGAGGATGTGATGGGGTGTGGGCGGAACACGGTGAGGGCACCTGGGAGAGGAGGGGAGGCTGAATCCGGCTGCCACTTGGCCAGACCTGCTCTGACCCTTTCATCACCAAATCTCGGAGTAAAAGGCAAATCCACTTTCTCAAAAAGCCACAGTGCCGAGTAATTACTACTCCAGATTGTACCCTTGTCCTCTGCAGCTGGAATCTTAATCGGCTGGGCTATTTCTGGCACTGCTGTTGGGGTGCTGGCAGTGCTCATGCCGCTTTGCTTCCTGTACATACATAGCACATCAGGTGCTCTCAGGTTTTGTTTCTGGCACCAAATTGTTGATCAGTGTGCGTTTCATTGATGATGAAGCCTGCCTGAAGGGACCACTCAGGAGACCAGCGAAAAATGGCCTGCCTGAGGGTGAAGGCTTTCAATAAAAATGGAACAAAACCACACTGGAAGCCTGGGAGAGTTTTACAAAGGTAGTTTAAGGCCAGGGTCTGCCTAGCAGCACACGGGTCCCTCAGGACCTAATTATTGGAAACCTGAGAGAAGGCTCAGTGGCTGGTGAGCTGGACCACTGTGAAATCAGGTGAGGGGCCTCTTTGGGTTCCTGGGAGAGGGCAGGTGAAACCCGAGTGTTTTAACTGGCTCCTGGTGGTTCATCTCCCGAACTCAGACTGACCCCAAGGCTCGGCCACCTTGACCCGGAGTTTGGAGTTTGAGAGCAGGTGGGAAGGGCTGTAGTTCTGGGATGTTTACTCAACTGGCAGGTCAGCTCCACCTTCTTTTTGTGGGGTGCCTGAGAATTCCCAGAATCCAGAGTTGAAAGATCAAAACTTGTTTCTGGATTTGTCCCTTTGCTGGCGAAATAGCTTTCAGCAACCCGTTTCCCCACTGAGACTTGGTCTTGTCCCCTCTAATCTGGTGGTGTTAAGCTTTTCTTTAAGAGACTCCCCTGGTCTTAAGCTCTCAACTCCGTTGACTTCTTGGATGTTTTCCCCACCAATGTTGAGATTCCATGCATGGTTAAAGTTGATGTGGAGAACAGGTCTCAGTGGAGAGTGACTGAGCCAACACCTCTGCTGCTTCAAGCTTCAGAGATAAGAATTGTTGTTCTGCTGTGTGGCTGGTGCAAAAGGGCCAACTCAGAGGGTGCTCTGCAGGGTTTACTGCAGTATAGGTGCTGAGAAACTTTAAAAGTCATATTTCATTAAGATGATCTCTCTTTTGTTAAAATGTGGTTTTATACACATGTACCGTCCACTGCTGTGGAGTTGATCCTGACTCATAGTGACCCTATAGGACAGACTAGGACTGTCCCATAGAGTTTTCAAGAAGCACCTAGTGGATATGAACTGCCAGCCTTCTGGTTAGCGGCATAGTGCTTAACCACTAAGCCACCTGGGTTTCTAGCGGGAATGCTAAAAGTCAGAATGGACTTGACGGGCAGTAGGTTTGGTTCTTTTTTGGTTTTATATTGTACTGGAAAATGAATTCAGGTCTACTCAGGTACATGAATAGAAATGTGACTGAAATAGTAGATTAAAATAATAATGAAAAATGGAGACTACTGAATTATAGAAGAGAGGAGAGGACACAGGGCACAGTGGCCAAGAAGACAGACCACAGGGCACAGTGGCCAAGAAGACGGACGCTGGAGTCTGACTGCCGAGTGTCTCAGCTTCCTCTTTAATTTCTTCATCACGATGGCAGAGGGGGCGTAATTGGCCTCTGTGGTGAGCCCTGGTGGTGCAAGGGTTAACCACCCTGCCGCTGATCAAAAAGTGAACAGCTTGAACCCACCAGCTAATCCTCAGAACTCGGGGAGGGGGGCAGTTCTGCTCTGTCCTAGGGGCTCACGCTGAGTCAGTGTTGACCCCATGACAATAGACTTGGTTTTTTTGGTTAATGCTTTATAGGACTGGAATAGCACTGATAGTGTTGATCTCATAAGGTTATGAAGATTAAATAATCTGTTAGAAAAAGTACTTAAAACAGTACCTAAAACTCGACGGCACTTGGCTGGCGAAATACATTAAGCCTTCAATCAGCCAGAGCTAGTTAATAATTGCTGACTTAACAAAATCTTATATTCTAAGGTGGGACCTTAGTAGCACAGTGAGTTCATTCCCTACTTCATTAGAATTGATCTTTAAGATTCCGTGGTAGACACAGAACAGTCTTTCAGTTGTTCAGAAGTCAGAGTCTCATCACTTCTGCATTCACAGAAGAAGCAACGATCGTGCGGATGCCCGTGAAAATGTCTCTGAGGTCTGAGAAGACAGGGATCACACGGTTCACACAGTCCTCCAGCAGGAGAGTCGTGGACGGCACTAAGTCACTTTCTCGCATGCATTCCCTGGCCCAACCGACTTCCGTGAGCATCTCTACTCTCTGTGGGAGGCCCTGTATTAGGTCCCTAGGATTAAAAGGTAAAGACAGTTTTCACCGTTAAGAGTCTTATGCTCTAACACAGTGTGAATGGAGGCCGGACAGGAAAACACGCAGTTACATCTAACCCATTCGTTTCCTGTAAAGAAACTCCAGGACAGGACAGGCTAAGGGGAACACCTAACCTCACTGGAGGTGGTTGGGACTTGTTTCCTGTAGAGACATGGGGTCTGAAGGCAGGAGGGGACTCCAGGGTGAGGGCTGCTGGCGAGAGGCCGTGTGGCTGTTCAGGTGGCTGGTCAGGTGGCTGGCTCTTAGTTCTGTAGCTGGGTTGAAGCTGTGAGCAAAGGAGTGGTTACAGGTGAGGGGACAAGAACTACTGCACCCCAGGATTCCATCTGCACCGTAGTTGGAGTTCTTAAGACACGAAGTCTTGCCCAGTAACATCAATGTCGCCTGAAAACTCATTCAGAATGCAAGTACCCAAGACTCACACCAGACCTATGGAATCAGAATGTTTGTAGGTGGAGCCCACTGGTCTGCTAAATTCTAAGAATGGTAGTGCTACCTAGTAGACCACGACAGACCTGTTGAAAGATTGATTACTGTTGTTTATAGTTTATTAGGCCATAGACCGTCACTGCCCAGTAGGAGTATAACGTAGTCCACAAATGTGAGTCATATGGAAAATTTTAAATTTTCTAGTAACCACAGTTTAAAAAGTAAAGGAAAAACTGGGTGAAATTCATTTTAAAATATTATTTTATTTAGAAATCCTGGTGGTGCAGTGGCTAAGTGCTATGACTGCTAGCCATTAGGTCACCATTTCAAATCTGCCAGGTGATCCCTGGAAACTGCGGGGCCATTCTACTCTGTCCTATAGGGCCACTGTAAGTTGGAATCAAATTAATGGCAGTGTTTTGTTGTTGTTGTTGTTTTTTAATTTGGTATGGTATTTCCAAAATACTATCATTTCAACATCTAATCAATATAAAAATATTAATGACTTTTTAATTAAATTGGAAACCCTGGTGACGTAGTGAGTAAGTGCTATGGCTCCTAACCAAAAGGTCGGCAGTTCCATTCCACCAGGCACTCCTTGAAAACTCCATGGAGCAGTTCTACTCTGCCCTATAGGGTCACCATGTGTTGGCTTTGACTTGATGGCACTGGATTTGGTTTTCTTTTAATTAATTAGTTACTTTTTTGTAGTAGGTGTTTGAAATCTGGTGTATTTTTCACATATAGCTCATTTTGATTCAGACCAGTCACATGATAAGTGCTCAACTGTCACTTGTGGGTAGTGGCTACCATATTGGAAAACACAGATTTAGACTTATGGAAAATTCTAACCCTGTCTGAGGCCTCAAGTACATACTTGACTTTGAACCATCAGCATTGGATTGAATGAAGAATTGTCAAATTTGTTGAGACCCAGAACCTCAGCTCTTCCTCCTGGTAGCCAGTGGAGCGTAGATAGAACCTCACAGGTGCATTAAGAAAGAGGGCCTAGAGGTTTCCAGGTATTTTGCAGTTTGTGAAAGGAGGATACACTGGGTCTTTGGTAAATAGTCTAATCAGAACCTAACCTGTTGGCACAGAATCCATACTGACTTCTAGCGACCCTACAGGACAGAGTAGAAGAGTCCCATGGGGTTTTCAAGGATGGGCTGGTGATTTTGAAGCTTCGAACTTTTGGGTAGCAGATGTAGCTTCGTGAGCCACTGTTTTTTCAAGTAACATGGCAGTAATAATGACCCACAGGGTGGTTGACAATCAAATATGTCCATTAAATCCTTTTGTAGAATGGAAAGCCCATTGAGTGGTGTCTGTAGCCTTTACAAGGAGTTCATGTCCAGATCTACTCCAGGCCCTTTCTTGTATAACTTGGCTTTTCATGTATTGAACTTGAACTCTCATCTCTAGACATCGTGACAAGAGGGTGACTGCTGTGTCCTCAGTGTGGTCTAAGCAGTTTCACACTGCTGTCCAGGCAATGCAGAGTATTCAGAGCTGAGCAAAAGCATCGGACGTGAAGAGCTTTGTGTGGCCTCTTCAAAAGGGTGCTACCTATCTAATTTGTCTCCCTACCTACCCACCTACCTGCCTACCTACCTCCTGTCTTCTCTCTGTCTCTGCTGTTGCCTATCTCTCATTATCCATCCATCCACCGCCCCCCGCCCCCACGTCTTGTTTTACATTCCTTGGAATGAAAATAAGAATTTGAGACTCTGAGTGATTCTAATTCTCCTTTTCTGTTCGTTATTAGTTTAATTTGTAGATTGGAAATAAGACTTTTCTCCATCCTTTCAAGTAGTCCTATATTTGTTGCTTCAATTGCTATAGCTAATTATACTAATTAGGCACATTGCCCTGCTTAGATTTATTTACTTTTGGTCTCTGTCAAGAATAGACCACCCACACTCATGATATTTTCATTTCTGTAAATTGGATAATTGGTCTTAATCACTGCTCTAAGGTTCTGCAGCAATCTTTTCATGCTAGGTTCTCCCTAGCCCCCTCTCCTGCCCACCCGCAAATTTTGTTTCTCACTCTTTTGATCTTCACAGAGAAAGCACCTCAGTAGTCAGTTCTCCAGCATCGGTATGAGTTTCTGCTGCCGTTATGTAGAAGTGACAACGGCTTTGTTCGATTTCTGACATGGTTGGATGATGGGCTTTCTTACAGGATTCTCAGGCTCTCAGAGCGTGTTTTCTCGTGTTAAGAGTTTGGGAGTAACAGGTAGCAAATTGCCCTGTACTGAAAAATCATTCCCCCACCTTTTCCCCTCAGTGAGTAGAAAATTCTTACTTTATTTTTAAAAGTGAAGAGCATTACCAGTATTTTCTTAACATTGGTTTCCATTTACTAATTTTTACTTGAAGGGTGGTGAGCCTCCTTTTCTTCTAGACTTTTAAATTCTTTAAATATATTCTTCAATCACACCCTCTCTTACACTTTCTGCTCTGTATGCTTTGTCTTCATATTAGAAGCTGCTGTTGTTGGCAGAGTTGATCAGTGTTCTCTATCCTGTTGCCTTTAAGTTTTCACTTTGTTTCCCTGATTATAAAAAATGGTAATGAGAAAACACAAAATTGTACAAGCAAAAACCACAACATGTAACATTACAAATAATTCTACTGTGCTGAAACTGCCAATGTTAATATTTTGAAGTATTTCTTTATAATCTTTTTATCTTATACATTCTCTTTAAATAGTATTATAAATTTTTGCATAATTCTTTTACTCTACCACATATGGTCATTTTCTCAGAATATTAAAATTTCATCATATGAAAAATTTTAACGGCTAACCTTCGTATCATTGTAGAGCTGTTACCCAAAGCATGGAATTTAGATTATGTATAAGTTTTGTCATTGGTAATAACAATGTGATACGCATATCTGGGAATCATTTTACATTGAATATTTTCTTATAGATTTCCAGAAGGTGAAATGAGTACCAGTTATTCAACTTCTACATTCTTAACGAGTATTTACTTAATTAAGTACTTTGTGTGGATTTACATAAGTATAATATTTTCTGAGGCATTTCTTTGTATATCTGAGATTTTTTTTCTCATTTTCATGTATAAAAGATCACTTGACTGAGTAGATCACATCTATTACCCATCAAAGCTCTTTAGATGTGGCTTGGTTGTCTTCTGATATTTAGAGCTGAGGAAGAAGCCTAGTTTTCTTCCTTTGTAGGTAACTTTCTTTGGCTAAGGCCTGGATGGTTTTAGAATTTTTAAAAATGTCTTTGAAATTCAAATATTTACCAAGTGCTTTTGGCTAGGGTGACCTTTCCATTGTATTTCCTGAAACTTGATGATCTCTTTTGATCTGCATACTCAGATCTTTTTTTCAAACACGTGAGATTCCTTTGAATTTTTGGCATTGGTGCGGATTTGCACCTGGGGTCTTCAGAGGTAGCTTAGTCCTTGGCGGCTCCACCATTGAGTTGCTCGGGGTAAAATCTTTGGCATGATTTCTGAACCCTTTCTTTCTCAAACACCCATAACTAATTTGTCTGTAACTGATCCTTTGATCTTTCACAAGTGTGTCCCCAAGTCCACCTCTTCTGATTCCACTAAGTCCACACCGTCCAGGCACAAGTCCCTTCCGCCTGGGTTCTTGCAGACACCTCCCAACTGGTCTCCGGCTTCAACTCCTGTCCTAGGATCTACTTTTATCCCAGTAGCTGGGGTGATTCTAATAAAAGCTAAGTCCATTTTTGTTGTCACACTGCTTGGCCTCTCTCAGTGATTCATCACTTTCACATGGAGAACTCCCCGATGTCTCAACCTGGCTCACAAGGCCCTACACAATCTGGCCTCAGTTGTCTTTCTGCCTGTACCCAGCGCTCATCCCTCACCCCTGATGCTTATCTTCCAGCATACTGCTGCCTTTGCACAGTTTCTTCGGCCAAGAACACTTCCCTCCCTGTTACTTCCTCACCTGTCTAAAGACGCTACTCAGTTGTCACCTTTTCAGTGAAGCCTTCCTTGTCCACACAATTCAAAATTACAGCTTCCTTCATGGAATTCCTGACTCCCTTCATCTTCTATTTTCCTCATAGCAGGTGCCAGCTTCTAGCCTACTACTCTTATGTGCTTTGCTTGTCTCTCCACATTAACATGTAAGCTCTGTGAGGACAGACTTGTGTGTGTTGTCCAACAGACGTCCTAGAGAGTGCTTGACACAGCGTTAAGTGCTCAGTGAGTATCTGCTCAGTTAATGAATGGAAAGTTTGCTTTCAATGTGCCCTGAACTAACAGCCAGTTGTAGATTTAGACAAAAATGCGTATAACGCAGGTCCATAAGTATTTGGCATTTTAAAAATCTGGTATTCTAGTCTTCTTCTTTAACTCTTATTTTCATAACCTTTGTTGTTAGTTACCTCTGAGTCAACTCCAAGTCATGGAGACCCATGTGCGACAGATAAAACCATGACTGCTCCTGAGCTGTCTTCACAATCATTGATACATGCACAAGTCCGCAGCTGTGACCACTGTGAGTTGTGAGTAGGGCCTTCCAGTGTAGAACGACTGTCATCCTGTGGTGGACTACATGACATTTTGTTATGATCCATAGAATTTTCACTGGCTGAGTTTCCAAAGTAGATCACCGGGCTCTTCTAGCTGGTCTGTCCACCTGGGCGCTCCACTGAGACCTGTTTACTGCAGGTCATCCTGCTGGCATTTGAAACACCAGGGACATAGTTTCCAGCATCACAGTGACACACAAGCCACCACACTACAACAGACAGATGGTGGCCGTAGCCGGTAGTCCACTCTGATGGTAAAAAAAGGCTGTCTCACTTCTGCTTCTTGGTTGTTGGGCCACGTATTTTACAGTATCGGGAACATGACACATACATGGTGTGTTCCCTAGGCTGACATCTTGACCGTAACTGGGTCACCCCTTGTTCCTCAGTCTGACTGTGTCTGAATGAGGGGGTACAGTAGCATCTGGCTATGCTTCCTTTTCCGAAACTCTTTTACTATAAAATGAGTACTTTATCCGAAACAATATTGTTTGGGATACAGTATTAATACACCAAGGATCTTGTAAGTCCTCAGAAGGTGAGGACTTTGTTTCCAACTTTTGCGTTCTAGTCATCAGTAATTATCAATGCATCCTGATTGCATATTTGATCAATTTCAGACTGCAGAAGCTAGTGAAAATCTCCAGTCTCTTCATCTTTGGTCTTACTGTTTGGTATGTAAACTTGAATAATAGTCGTATTAACTGGCCTCCCTTGTAGGCATATGGATATTATCCTATCACTGACAGCATTGTACTACAGGACAGATCTCGAAATGTTCTTTTGGGCAATGAACATGGCACCATTCCTCTTTAAGTTTTCGTTTCCAGCATGGCAGACCATATGATAGTCTGACTCGAGATGGCCATTTCTGGCTCATTTCAACTCGCTAGTGCCTAGGATGTTAATATTTATGTATCTCATTTCATTTTTGACCAGTTGCGGTTTTCCTAGATTCATACTTCATGCATTCCATGTTCTGATTACTAACAGATATTTGCAGCTGTGTCTTCTTATTCTGAGTGGTACCACATCAGCAAGTGAAGATCCTGAAGGTTCTGCTCCATCCACATCATTAAGGTCAACTCTGCTTCAAGGAGGCAAATTTCTAGCCATGTAGAGATTTATCCATCTATCCATCCACCTATTTACCTGTAATCCATCTACCTACATCAAATCTTTTTATGTATTTTTGTTGTAAAATTTGTCAGTTTTACTTTTTTGATATCTAGATTTTCTGCCTTCTGTGAGATATCACCTCTCAGATATTATTAAAAAATGCTGCTCCCTTTTAATATATATATATGTTTTGTTTCACTTAGCAAGCTGTTATTTCTTGGTTGTAAGTTGCACACTAGATACTCATTTTTAGCCCAATATCAGGCTTTCCTAATATTTTACTGGATTTTCTTCCCACTGATTTTCCATTTATTATTTACAAAGGAGATATAAGTCTGTCTATCTTGATATATGCCTACCTATCAACATCTGTTTTTGAATTTTCTACTTTGCTTGATTGGTCTGTGTTCATTCATTTTTAGTATTGTATTATTTAGCCTAGAAACTATTTTAATACCCAGTAGGATTGTGTGATGTATTCTGTTTATCTTTTTACTGTATTTTGCATACCCTTTTCTTTAAGGGATATGTCATTTCTGGTCCCCAGTGACTTTGGCCATGTGACTTGCTTCGGCCAACAGAACGTGAGTGTTCACGAGATACACTTATCAGCAAATGCTTTAGAGGCATTACACGTGTCTGCCGGATGTTTCTCCTTCTTACTCACTCTCCTAAAAGAGTGTGACTATTACGGGCAGAGATTTCAAAGGTTTCTGTTTGAAGCAAAGCTACTGCTACAGGCTAGTTTATCCTGGTAACCATGTTTTAAAAATAATTTTAATACCCTTCTTTCTTGTTTACATAACCTACTTTTTAAAAAATATAACTACCTTTGCTAATAGAGTTCTAAAATATAAAGTTTACCTTTGAAGTGTGAATTTTTCCAAGTTGTATTGTTGTGTGACTTTTCCTCTAGTTGTTCCCCATTATGCTAAATTTCAAATCATAAAAAATAGTATTTCCAACAGTTCATAATAACTGGCTTTGTTGCATCTAATTTTCATAACATGCTAAGGTAAGTCACTGCAATTTGTGATGATTTCCCTCTGTCCCCAAGCAGGCTTTCCCACACGAACGTGTGACTGCAGGAGAGAGGGGACAGTGAGGAGGACAGAGGAAATGACCTGGCACTTTCTCTGCCTTTACAGATGGCAAGTTCACTTCCTAATTAGAATCAGTATAAATGTCAACAAATCAAAGGCATGTTTTCTCTGAGTGAAATTCACTTTTCCTCCATCCACATTAGGTGAGGGATAAAACTAGTATTACAGCAACAATAACAAGTGTTGAAAAGCAAAGACGTCAAATTGAGGACTAAGGTGCACCTGACCCAGGCCGTGTTGTTTTCAGTGGCATCATATGCATGCAAAAGCTGGACAACAAATAAGGAAGACAGAAGAAGAATTGATGCCTTTGAATTGTGATGATAGAGAAGAATATTGATCATGCCATGGGCCGCTAAAAGAACAAGTGGATCTGTTTGCAAAGAAGTCCAACCAGAGTGGTCCTTGGAAGCAAAGACGGCAAGACTGCACCTTAAGTACTTTGGACATGTTGTCAGGAGGGATCAGTTCCTGGAGAAGGACGTCACATTTGATAAAGCAGAGGTGTGGCGAAAAAGAGGAAGACCATCAACGAGATAGGCTGACACGGTAGCTACCATGAGAGGCTCATGCATGCTGTGATTATGGGCACGGTGTGCAAGATGGGCAGTGTTTCCTTCTGTTGTGTGTAGGGTCACTATGACTTGGAACCAACTAGACAGCTCCTAACAACAACAACGAAGGTGTACCAAAGGCTTCCATCCCACCCCCAGCTGAGGGAGCTCCCCCTTAATCCCAATTAATTCTAGGTCTCTCTAGTTGGTATTTCCCTTGTGTTTGCAAAAGTCACCTGCTTGGCCTCCGAAAGCACACATAGAGCAGATGTCTTTCCTCCGCTCCCTTTCTTCCTCTTTCTTTGGCTTGCTGGGCTGATATCTCCTGGCGTGCTCAACTCTCTGACATACATTGGGACCGTTTCTCTGCAGTAAGTGTGATCTGATACACATTCCCACAGTTCTTGCAGAGAGAGACCCCCCTTCTGGGCACCCCCTTCTGTGGGTCTGGGCACCCCCTTCTGGGCACCCCCTTCTGTTGCTCAGGCTCCGGTGCTCCACCGTTGTGCTTCCTTCAGAGGGGGCAGGGAAACGGCCTTTTCGATTTCCCCCTTGGTTGTTCTGCGCTTCTGTTTGCTCTGCCTTGATCTCCGGTGTGAGGCCACGGGACTTTGACCTCGGGGTAATGTGACAGTCCCGGTGCTGCTCTGAACATCCCCTGCTGTGCCGGCAGTCACTTACCTGAGGCTCTACCTCCCAGTCTGCTGGTCACGCCAAACTGTGGGAGCCCCGGCAGGGACGGAGTTTGTCTTAACTTGCCCTGGGATAAATTTTCTTTTCTTCTTCCTAATGGCAGAGATTGCATAAAAGGAGGTAGGAAGACCATGTTGTGTTATTAGAACCACTTTTGAGTGTTATTAAAATTTCGAAGTTCTTTTTGGTTAGTAGGAATGACCTTGGGTCTCTGTGTGGGTTGTTTCCAACACCCGTAACTTTGGACACTTTTGTGTCTGTTCCATATTAGATGATGAGTTAGTAGAAGAAATAAATGCATAATCTTTCACACTGCCAGTGCCCAAACAGTGTCACAAAACCCTGCAATTGGTGTTGATAGCACTGTTGACTGTTAATCCAGACAAGCGGGGCCGCCTGTAGGTGCGGAATAATTTCAGCATGAACGTTGGGAAAAGAAACACGGAGAATAGTTGAACTGATACCATGGGGATAAAAAAATCCCAGACACCTTAGAATGTAATTAATCTATGCTCTGTGTATGTGTGTGTGTGTGTGTGTGCACGCGTGCTCACGTGCACACCTATACATGGGTGACCTCTAATATGCCTAGCAAGGCCTTATTAAAGCAGTTATAAAAACTCTTAACTGTGCTAAGAAAACCCTTCCTAGCTTCCTTTTCTCTCTTTATTGACGTTCTGTTTGCCGTTTCTTTGTGTACTGTGCGGTTCTTGCCTCATGTTAATTTGTTTAGCAAGGGTCTCAGCCTTTTATAGGAATTTAATTACTTTTTTAAAAAAAGATTTCCCAGTCTCTGCTTATACAGGTGTTCAAGGGCTGAGTTTTCATGCCACTCTTCATCAATAGCCATAAAGGAGTTGCTTTCCATCAGTGAGCACTGCGAGTTTTCTAGCAGTTCTTTTTTGGAAAGGACTGTTTCTTTAGATGCATGGTTCTGTAGCTGTCCCACGTCTGATGTCTGCCCAGGAGTCTCCGTATTCTTTGATGTCTAACTTTGAAAGCACTGAAAAAGTTTTAATATCCCTAGATTTTCAGCAGGAAGATATTTTAGACTGAAATAAAGTAGGAGTTGGCAGAATGATGGACTCTCCCAGATGTCCAGTGCAACACCGGTAAATATCTAACTCCAGTGGTCTGCCTTGTGTTGCCTGACAGAACTTACTTATGTTTTATTTTTAACTCCTAAGTGACTTCGTGCTGCTAGTGTTGGCCCAGTCTGACCGTCTTGCTTATCTCCGAGGTGCTGTCCCCTTTCCCCCTGCTCTGAACTCTTGGCATCTGTCATGCGTCTCTCATCACTGTGTGCTTCCTTACATCCTGACTTTTGTAATAAACATGTTTTTTCTCACCTCTCGTTTTCTCTGTTAATAATATACTAACTATACATCCTATTATTATAACATAGCCTTAGCCAAGCCAAGTGCCGTCAAGTCAGATTAGCCTTAGAGACCTCAAAAATGTTTTTGAAGCTATGTTTTCTAATGTTTGATGGCAGAAATAAATTCTATTGACATTCTCATGAAATACAGAAAAATCATGACATTTATTCCTTTTTAACTGGTACCAGCTTTTGTTGATGATTCTGAAATTTTGACCAAAGCTATTATTTTATGTTATCTAGCTTACATTTCAAGATATATTAATAATATTTCCATCGTATTTTATAATTGTATTGTAAAAATTTTTTTAAAAATTAAGTTCAAATAGTATTTTCTGGTCCTCATCCATCTTAGACCAACATCAGCCTTCTGTAGCAGTCAGTGACAACATTTAGCAAGTCTTGCTCGTGGCTGTGGCTGTGGTTTAGGCTCCAACAGGCAGACGTGTCTGTGTCTAGGGTTGTGCAAACAGGCAAAGCTGCCTTACAGAGCAAGTCCTAAACCAAAATTTCTTACTGTGGTACAGCTACCATGGCGGGTGGATAGGAAGCTTACGGAAGACAGGGCTAGGAAAGGGAGCAAGGGACACTTGGGTAAAGGAATACAAAAGGCAGGTGTGCCCCAGGAGGCCCTGTCTGCTCAGAGCACTCTGCCACCTAGGAGAGGAGGGACTGATCTCCGGGAGAAGAGACCTCAGTTTTGTTGACTTCTGGAAACACGTTATATCGCGAGGGCAGGACCCAGTTTTAAGCAGCTACCTTACAACACCACGACATTTCCTTTTGCTTACCATACTCCCTCGTGTCGCAAGAAAAACTTAATTCTTGTTTCTTTGCCCGTTCATAGTTCAAAGACAGTTTTCCGGACTAGCATCTAGGGTTTTCCTACTGCAGCCACGCCTCTCCCCGATGTACAAAGTTTGACAATTAAGCCTGGAACTTAATTGTTCTAAGTGTTCCTTGCCTCATTGCTGAGTATCTCTGCAGTCAACTTTGAAGTACCCCCCTTGAGAAACTAAACACTGATGCCAGCGTCTAGTTCACCCTTCAAGACAGTTTTGGAACTCTTTCCAGCGTGGCCACTGTGCACAGTGGCTCAATGAGATGGTAGCATGGTGGCGAGTCTACAGATTTCATTATATAGTTGTCTGTGAGAGAGTTTTTAGCCAGTAAACAGGTAACTGCACTGAAACACCACCTTGCTCACCCGATCTGGCCCTGGTGACTTTTTTTCTTTATCTGAAGACAAGCCAGCCAGCCAAGTGCCATAAGGAAGTACTGAAAGGAGGATATTTTGATGGCATTCGGGACAGCAAGGGTAATATGACTACAATTCTGATGGCCATTCTTGAAAAAGAGTTCAAAATTGCTCTGAAGGTGGACCAGGTTCTGGTGAGAGTGCACAGCTGCCCAGAGAGAGGCCTTTGAAGGTGACTGCAGTGATGTTCAACAATAAGGTGGGTAGCACTTTTTCTAGGGTGAGTTCTTGAGCTTAACTGTCCCATCTTGTATGTCTGGTCAATCGTTTTCTAGTTGTGCCACTTGTGCTATTTTCTTTTTGTGTGTCAGTCCTTGGTGTGAGTCACCTCGGGAGGCTCGAACGCTCCTGGGTGACTTCCCCAGGGAAGAACGTGGGAGGTTTACGTTATAAGCCTTTTACATCCACCCAACAGGGTGAGAACTTAGTAGATACAGGTGCTACCTTAAACAGTATACAGCCCAGCATTTGCTGAAAAGTCACAGGATATAGAATTCTTAAGTTATAAACTTTCTACTCATAATTCTAGAAGGTTAGCTTTGAAGTTTCTTGACATCTGATGCCAGGAAAAAAGAAATCTGAGCTCAATCTGGTTTCTTTCTCAGTAGTTGATCTAATTATTCTACTTTAATGCTTATAAGATTCTTTCCTTTTTTCTTCAAGTACAACACTTTCATCAGATTGGACCTAGCTATCTAAACCTTCTTTAAAAATAATTTTGTTACTATTCAAAACACAGATCATAAGAAAAATTATCTAAATGCTTCACTATCATAGTATTAGAGCAATAGATTTTATTTTCCCAAATCTCATTTTGAAACAAGAATATAGGATTTTTAATGAAGAAAACCATTAACCTTTGAATTAAAACTAGATGTCATTGATATTAATAATCTTCAGTAACAGGCTTCTCAGTGAAATGTTTTACAGAAAAAAAGATAAAAATACAACAATCAAGATGTATCTAAGCACCTTAACTTACATGGAATTAAACATTCATTCTTGAAATGGTCATTCATTTTTTATATATTGTATATAACCTGAAAATAAATTATAGTCTTTCATTGCTAATGTTAATTTCATGAGTTTACTTGGAAAAATATAGAAACATGAGGTTAGGTGATATTTAAATTATTAACACATTCAGCAAGCTTTTATTGATTCTCTTGCCAGCTCTTGTGGTAGCTGCTCAGCTTATATGTATAGATACACTGCTTTGGGCCTTCTCCCCAAACACATTTGCGAACAGGGAAGATAGATACAGACATTGATAATATGAATACTGTTGGAAATAAAGAGAAGGGGAAGATCTGAGAATGTTTTACAGGATGGGGAGTAAATCAATGCAAAAGAAGACTTTAAAGATGCGAGATTGAGAGGGGAATTAGTTAACTGGTGACATGAGTTTTTGTTTTGTCATTTTCCTTTTAGATATGGATAATCAGTGTATGAGAGCGTGGAGGCTGGGAGGGAAGACCAACGTGCACAAGAAAGAGGAAAGACTTAGAACAGTCTCTAAGAGGAGATCTTAATGGCTAAGTTTGAGGGGCTATATTTGTATTTACTTATTCATTCTTCAGTTTATTTTTTGGTCTGATAATTTTATCCTCCACAAAGTACCTGATTTACCTAATGAGAGTGAAGGTAGAGAGTGATTTGGAAGTGGACTGAAGAAGGCTGGTGAAGATCAGAAACCCCCCTAAGGAGAAAAGGGGAAAGAACTTACATGTGAAACACAGCTTTGCCTGGCAGTGTGGGGACAGACTGAGGCGGAGGCCATGACTTTTCAGTGGCACTAATTTACTGAGACTGGTATCTTCTTCTCTGTGAAATCTTTCCTAGCTCCATAAGGTGGAATTAATTTCTTATCTTGACTTTTTTTTTTTTTTTACTTTTTTGGAATCTTTAAGATGAATATTTTCAGTTTATCTATATTAAGATAAGTTTTGTGCCTATTTTCACAATGAGACGGTGAGATTAGATGATGAAGTTTTGGTCTTTGGTACCCGGAAATGACAGTGTTAGGAGAAAGAAGAGGACAAAGGAGAAAATAAACTCAAGACGTTTGTAGCAGAATGGTGAAGAGCTCGGGTCAGCCAGCAGACTGAGCGTGCTGTGATCTCAGCCCTACCAGTGTTTAGCTGAGGGGTCTGGGAAGGTTATTTACTCTGTCTGTGGCTCAAATTTTTTGTAAAATAAAGATAATAATGCACTTACCACACAGGTTTGTGAAGAGTATATGTATATATACACACATATGTGCTGTATATGTATATATATGTGTGTGTATACCACAATCTCTTATGTTTAGTTTTTGCTCCAAGTTTCTTAAAACTGAAGATCCTATTTTTTTTAAAGAGACCAATGTCCTGTGATGAGTTTTTATCTGAAGCACTTTTCTGTTTTCTGCAAATAAGTGGAAAATCACAATGCTGCCGGTAACTTTTGCAGTATAGTGGTTTATTACAACCCATCTTGAAAGTAGTGTGACTTTAAATTTCTTATTACTTCGCAGAAGAGGCCACGGGTAGTAGAGGCTTGTAAGTACTTGAGTGAGGGCTGGCAGGCTGGTGGTTTGAGTGTGCCCAAACTCACCTCTGAAGTCAGGCTTGGCCATCTGTTCCCGAAGGGCCATAGTCTGGGAGACTTTATGTCATGGTCCTAAGATCCTTTATGTCATGTGTCCCAAAGATCACCATGATTTGGACTGGACTCAACAGCAATGTGTTAGTACCTTATATAAAGTGACTGTTTTGTCAAAGGGAGAGAATAGCTACTGAAGGGCTCTTTTGAATTCTGAAGAACCCTGTCTATACCATAGCCCGTCAGGAGGTGGGCCAAGAATGCAGAGTAGCCAGATGCTTCCCATTTGCCCTCATATAGCTACTATGCACCATGGGTGATGAAGAGTTTATAAAGTACCTAGACAGATTATTATTTTCATGTAGATGTAAGATGTGAACTTAAAAATCTTCTGTGTATACGTGTATGTATGGTAAATACAAAAAAAAAATCATGTCATCTAGTCGATGCCTACTCATAATGACCCTATAGGGCAGAGTAGAACTGCCCCCATAGAATTTCCGAGGAGTGCCTGGCAGATTTGAGCAGTCGTAGCAGTTAACCATTAGGCCACCCGGATTCCTGTATGATAAATAAGGTGTCCGAACTAAAACCGTCTCCCAACTGCTCACTGAGAGCAGCTTGGCCGCAATTTGTTCTATGAACTGTGTTTGTGTGACTGGTGCTGCCAAGGACTTTTGGCCTCTGTGAGGTTCACGTGCGTACAGCTGATTTTATGATCCTGTAATAATACTTCCCCTTCTGTTACAGTTAAAAGGTTGTCAGGTTCTCATTACACTTAGGGATTGTAGTTTCTGAACTTCATCTTGGCAAAGAAACAAGCACTGAACTAATACCAACAAGCGCTGGCTAAAATATTCTGCCCACAAAATGTGACATGTGGTTCTTGGCATGTGTAACTCTTTCTCAGTCTTTGCTGGTCAGTTCTAAGTAGTTGGACTGCAGAGGCCGGGTGTGTGTGTGTGTGCGTGTGTGTGTGTGCAGATAGAGAGGAGCACAGGAAAGAAGGGGTTTTAGAACAAGTCGGAAAGACAAGCTGACTTTCAGGTGAGTGAGTGACAGTTGAGGTGACGCGGCACAGCTCTCTTTTAGGAAGAACTCATGGAAGGTATTTGATAAACCATATGGAGCCAGCCAAGCTGGAGGGAAAACAAAATTCAGTTGCCTGTTAAAGTTTCAAATTATTTTTCTTCCTATGTACTTTCATTTGTGAAAGTTGAAAAAGCATGCGTGAACTTTATATATTATATTGTTAGTAGATTATAGCAGTTTTATTTTACATCTGAATTCTCAAGATTCTGGTTCAATCTGATGGAAACAACGTCACGTATATTTCTGTTGTGTGCTATGCAAGGTGTCAAAACTATGTCATGCATGACTACATTCAAGGTGTCCTTTTGACCTCTTTAGACAGAATTGGTTATATTCAAGATGTTATTTTGATCTGTATTACCCAGGGACTGTAATTTGTTGTTAAAAATTATTGCGAATTAGGGAAGGCTATAAAAGATGAGCAGGAAAGAAGGCGGCTCAGTGGGCATTTGCAACATCTGCTACAGTCCCTGGGGATGAGGAGGCAGCAAAAGGGACAAATCCTGGACCCCGTTCAAGGAGTTCCAAGCAGCGTGGCGCCATACCCCGGGGGACTTGAACTACCTAGACATCTGTTGGGCTACAAATACAGCTGTCAAGACGGTTCCTAAATTGTGGCAAGGATGGCTTTATGAGGCAGCAAGTGAGACTCTCCCCAGAGTGGAAGTCATTCCAGCTCAGCCTGAAAAGAACAGAGATGGCTTGTGAGAAAGCACTGGGTGTGAAAAGAGAGCTGCGGGGCCTGTGGCTTGGAGCAGTGCTGGGCCCACAGATTGAGTGAAGGCCGACACCACTGCCAGGACAAAGGTGTATTTCAAGCAAACAGAGTCATTGGGAAAAATTTTTTTTTAACGTATCTTGAAAAAAGAAAGAAAGAAAGAAAAGAAATTACGTCTGGGGGAAATCTTCATATGTAAGAGCAACTGCAACTGTTTCTCATGAGAGGGAATTGTGACCCTTGATAAATAAGTACATTTTTCAAGAAAATACCTGACATCTGAGAAAAGGAATCACTGGACAGTTTAAAAACGAAGTGAGTGCCTCTCACACATCTGTATTCTTCTGTGCTGTAACTATGCGGGATTCCCGAGGTTTTCACGAGGAGCACCCGCAAGAGAAACGCTACACAGCGTCAACGGCAGAGGTAGGTTAAAATACACAGTAAAAGAAGCAGATCGGGCACGTACGTAGTGTGTCAGCAACTGTGCAGACAGTAACCGACAGTTCCTAGCTTCCTTCTCAGGTGTGGCCACATCGCTGATTTCCAGCCAGTAGGGTAAGAGTGGCAGCGATGAGCAGCTTCCAGTGTGCAGGATCCGAACTGCGGGCAGAGCCAGAAAGACAAGCAGCTGCCAGCGTCGCCTCTGACCCCGTGTGACCCCACAGGCCTCACACACAGCAGAAGAGAGGACTGCCTGCTACTGCATCACCCGCCCGACTGCCCGGCCTGGTCTCCTTGGTGCTGGACGAATGACATCGGGAGGTTATTTAGAAGTTACAAGAAGTCGCTCAGAGGACAGGAGAAAACGAGCTCTCTTCTGCACCTACCCTCTCCTCCCTGGCCCGAACTGAAAGCAGAGAGGCAGTTGGGTGAATGTTCCACGGTGTTGCACGCTGTCTGCTCTGCTGCTGATGTCGTTTCTCTGCAGTGTTTGTTTGTGTAGCCTTCACCAAACAGGCACTTGGTGATGCTAATTCTTTCCTTCTTTTTGAATATAGAATTAGATTCTTCTAAAACAATCAAAATATTCTAGATATGTAAATTTAATGCTCTTGAGAAGACCACAGGAGTCTCAGACACTAGTTGGTGTTTATAGATTTATCATAAGGTAACAGCAATAAAGGCAACCATTGCCATATATAATATTACAAGAATGCACCTGATGTGAGGATTCATTTGTAATAGATTGAAAATATCTTAGGGAACTGACTGGTCTGACCTAAAGTTACAAAGGCACGTGGTTAGTTTTAGATTCTTGGTAGTCAGGAACTGTCAGAGTCATTCATTTACTCATTTAACAAAAGATTGGGAATTAATTGATGTAATACATGGCATTAAGCCTACAGAATACAAAATGATTTAGATAAAACAAACAAAAGATCTTCCTTAAAGTTATTTAGCAGTCATAAATTGGGGATGCAAGTAAAACAGAAGTAAGTAGAAATGAACAGAATCAAAAAGAAAGCTCTGGGCATTTTAAGGAACTGAAAAAACCCCATTGCCACTGAATTGGTTCTGACTGGTGGAGACCCCGCAAGACAGAGCCATGTGGAGCTTCCAAGGAGCGCCTAGTGGACTCGAACTGCTGACCTGCTGATTAGCAGCTGTAGCCCTTTATCTCTATGTGACCAGGGTTTCCAGTTTTAAGGAAAGAGTATTAAACTCCATCATCAATATCGGGAAGAGCGGAGGCTGGGCATGCTAGTCCCAATCAAGAGGAGTGGAACGTGGTTCACCTGGCCGCAGGACTAATGAGTTGTCTTTTCTTGCATAACTCTATGTTGCTGATTTAGATTTACGTTTTAATATTTAAACAGCATTCTTAAACAGCTCATCCTCATGCCACTATTCAAGGCACTGAATTTGAAGCCCCAAGAAGTCTCACACTATCTGCCTCCAACCAGGCACCTTGCTGCTCAACAGAGATCAGAATCTGTTTAACAGACTTCGAAAGAGCATAGTAATATTATCAATTTCACTTTTTATTTTAGTTTTTTAGTACAGAAAAGAATCTTATATTCTGTGATGCAGTTGGTGATTGTACTTGATAAGAAGCGTTACTTGGGACAAATCCTTTGAGCCTAGCTTCTCGAGTCACACATCACTGGCCCTGCGAAATTGGGGAAGACGTTTGTGGAAATAAAGTCATGTATCCTTAGAGAATGAAGCAATTTTCTATAAGAATTCAACCACCCATTGACTGACAAGTTACTTAGGGACGTTAAAACGCTGTGGTTACGATGAATCCAGCAAGCATTAGAATACCCTGCGCTCGCTGACTTCCTGCAGTGACATTAGCAAGTGTTACGAGAGGCAATAGCAGACTTCCCGTCAGTCAAAAACCTGGTTCAGAATTTCTTTATTTATTAGCCAGATTAATGCTGCCTCACAAATTGGAAAATTCCCTGTAGTGAGACACTTCAATTTTTTGCAGGGCCTTCACTGGAATCGTAAGGGAAGGCAGAGTGGCTCACCCACGAAGTAGCAGACGGACAGGGGACGGTGCGAGTCAGCGGCCGAAAGCCTGGCCGCTGTGCACCAGGGCGCCCGGCCAGAAAGCAGGGTGCGTGTTTCAGCTGCGGAGTTAATGTGTATGCGCCTCTTGTTGCTATCCTGTTTTAACGAAACTGTTTCTTTAAAGATTAAAATGTTCTTTGACTGCTTTGCTCATTTATTTAGCAATATTTTATTTATTCTTTTTACTTCAACTACTATATTTGTAATTTTTGATCACTTTAGTTACAAGTAATATATACTAGAGATTAGAGTCCTGTGGCAATTTCTATGCCATCAGTACTCTTGCACGTGGCTCACACACATGTGACAATCTTATTGACATGAAGCAGTGGTCCCTTGTATCCTTTGTTATCAGTTAATGTGCTTGTAAAATTTGTATTTGTTATTTAAATTTATTATATTGGCTGCCAACATATTGCTTAATCAAGAAAGTGCTTTTGTTTAGAGAAAACGAATGTCCACCCTTTGATTGGCTATGATTTTAAAATGTGCTGATAGAAGCAAGCTAGCTATTTTCAGTCTTAGTCTACATGGTGTCAACTTTTAAAAGAACATTAAATTCTGTGTACACACGTACAAATGTGATCATGGCTCAGTACTGTCTAGATTTCAGTCATCACATAATAGCCAACTGATGAAAGTTTGCAAGATTAATGATACCACCGAGACTCAAATAGCTTAAGATAATTTAAGTACAAAATACATGTGAAGTTCTGAAACTTTCATTTTTCAACATTGACAGTAGTTCCAGAGTGGGACATCTCTTAGTTTTTGTACTTTTACTCGTAAGTGTATAACTTCCCACAAAAAGGCTGATAATGTCTTCCCATTTTATGTGAATTTGCATTTTTTCCTCTGGCACTTGGATTGGACTGAACCCAAGAAAGACACAGAATTGTTCTTTGTGGCTAGTCAGTGACCGCTTCACCGCAGCAGACCACTGATGCTAATCACAGTCTGATTAGGTGTGTTTCTATGTGTCTTGTTTATTCTTGATTTAACTAGTATTGTTGAAATGCTAACAACCACTAATAAAAACAACAATCCTTAATTAGATAAGTCAATATACCTAACTTTCTCTGTGTAAGTGGGTTCCTCAAACCCAAAATCAAACCTACTGCTGTCAGGTCAATTCTGGCTCATGTCACACAGGACAGAAAAGAACTGTTCCTTAGAATTTCCAAGGAATGCGTGCCAGGTTTGAACTCCTAACCTATGGCCAGCAGCCGTAGCACTAACCACTGCACCACCAGAGTCTCCAGTGGGGTCCTTAGGATGAATAAAACACAACCACTGCTGTACGATAGAAGGTACTGAGGTCACACGCGTGGAACCCAGACAGTGAACCTGCAGGAAAGTGAGGCATATGTGGAGCATGAGTGTAGCAGCTACGTAGTAATCAAGGAAGGAAACAGAACTGAAGCCACACCCTCCAGTACAGTGTCATCAAGTTGACACTCTCAGGGACCCTGTAGGGCGGAGTAGAGCTGTGCCACGGAGTTTCCAAAGAGCGCCTGGCTGGTTTGAACTGCGGGCCTTTTGGTTAGCAGATGCAGTGCTTACTCACTGGGCCATCAGGGTTTCCAGAACAAACAAGGGGCATATTTCAGTGTCTCCAGGAATGTGGATCAGCGCGTCAGACACCCAGTTCTGGTGCTGAAGAGGGCCCTGTCTAACTCCTGGCGTTCCCAGTGCCCGTGGCTCTCAGCGTGAGCCCACATTGGTCAGCTTTGGCTCATGGTTCTGAAATTGCCTTATTGTGTACCAAGTCAGGGCATGGCAGTGGGACAGGGGAGAGGGGACATCTCAGGACCATGGATCTTGTCAGCCATTCCCAGACCCAGTTATTTTCTTCTTGGAATTTTCTTTTGATACCATGGGTTTTCACAATGGAACCAGCTGACTCATTGCGTGCCGTGGGATCTGCAGTGGGTACTGTGGGTTCTTCTTGCCTCATCCCATCAATCCCATCAATCCTGTCCTGAGTCCAGGGGGCATACATGTTCCAAATAACTCTTATCCAAATCCACATTCTTCATAACAAAAACACTGATTTGGTGCCACCTCATACACTACCCTATGACAACGGTGATTTCTGGCACATGCCTGTTTCTTCCACTTCAAACTGTTGTACAGGTCTCGGCTTGCACAAACCATGCGCTGTCTGTAGGAGATTAATTTCCCAGTAAACCCCAGAGTGGATAAAGAACATGGCAGCTGTATGTACCACGAGTCACAAAAGGCCTATACGGGAAGGACCTGACCAGAGCTTGGGCTCTTGAGAGAGACACTGAGTAAACTTGGGAATGGTGGCGCAGCTCGAACCAAGGAACTAGCGCCACTGAACTCGACATGTGGAAATCATTGAATTCGTGCACACTCACTCTGTGTATACTCTCAACAGCAAATAAAATTAAAAAAAAAATGCAATAACAGAGTTTGGGTAGAGGAGTCTTGAGGGAGTGTGAGTGGAGGAGATTTTAAGTCCAACAAAACAGGGAAGAACAAATACGGTTGGACTCAGGGTCAAGAAACCTTAGTTTGGATCCCAGATTTGCCACTAGCTAGCTGGGTTGCCTTGAATCAAGTAATGAAATCTTTCTTGGTCTGTCTTGTTGTTTTCAAAATAAAGCATGTATTCACTTTGTATTGCTGTGTAGAAAATTACCACAAATGTAGTATCTCAAAACAACAAAAATCTGTTGTCTCTGAGCTTTTGTGTGGGACAGAGGTCCTGGTATGGAATGAACTGCTTCGGGTCAGCGTGAGCTGAGCTGAAACCCAGGTGTGGGCTGGGGCTGTGGTTCTCACCTGGGATCTGGGGCCCAGCTCCGAGGTCACACGTTGGTTGTTGGTATAATTAATTTTCATCCCTTGTTTGACTGAGGTACTCATTTTCTTTCAGGGGCTGACCAGGGACCACTCTCACTCAGCGACTTCAGCAGAGCTTGTCACAAGAGCTCCACAGGCAACGCACTGCTTGGATGCTCTCTGCCAGCAAGCCAGAGTGCCTCTTTCTGACTTTTTAATTCTTGTTACCCACTGCAGGAAATGGTCTGCTTTCACAGGACTCAAATGATCATGTCAGGACTAGCCAGCTGATCTCCTTATGTTAAAGTCAAGAAATTTAGGACCTTAGTTAAATCTGTGAAATTCCTTCACAGTAATGCCTAGATTAGCATTTGGTAGAATAACCAAGAGCTGGTGTGTGTGCACCATGGGCTGGGCATCTTGGGAGGCCATCTTCAAATTGTGCCAGCCACAAAGGAGTTCTCCTAAAATTTGCTCTGATTCTGAATTCTGTGAATTTACTAGTCAGGTGAGTACAGTCGCTCTGTTTGAGTCTGCCGTGACTTTGGAAACAAGGGTCTACTCCTCTCAAATTATAGGCAACTACAATGTAGAAAAAGGCTTTTAAACAAGACCTTCGTAGAGCCTGACAATGGAGTGAATACACAAAACTAGATAATCTATCATCTAGACCTCATGCCAGAGTCCTGGAAGCGTGGCTGGGAATTTGGGTAAGATGTTGGGGTTCTTGTCTCCCATCAGTCTTCCTTCTATTTTCTTCTTTTCTCTTGAAGTAAAATGATATGTTCAGGTAGCAGAGTTGAAGCCATGGACTACTCCGAAACTGGCACATGTGCTCTTTAAATTTAATTTTTTATTTATTGATATTTCCCAAGTCTCCTCTTGTTCACCTATTTACATATGATTTATATAGTTATTGACACTGCAGGAGATCTTGTTCTCAGAACCTTGAGGGCATGGTCCTGGGGTCTTCTAACTGTGGTGCAGGAACTTGAATTTCTTCTTTATTTATATGGGAATAATACTGCCTACTGCATGATGTCATTGTCAAGATACAGGGAGATAGTAAACAAATATTTTTAACTATGACACACTCTGCAAATATAAGGTGTTAATAGCTGCAAATAGTCCCCAGTAATGCAATTTTATCCCACAAATCTCTGTGAATTATACACATCAATAATAAAAACATAGTTTAAATTCATCCTAGGTCTATAGAAGCACTCTGCTTCCAAATTCTTTCCATAGTACAACTATGATTATGTTATTTCCTTGCTTAGAAAATTCTCAGTGACAGCTCAATAAAGTAAAAACTAATGCTTCTGGTATCTAAATGCTTCTGTTCACCAAGCCTGGTGCTATTGCGGTCAATGGCTCTACAGCTCTACAAAAGGTCAGCAGTTCAAATCCACTAATCATTCCTTGGAAATTCTATGGGACAGTACCATTCTGTCCGATAGATTGCTGTGAGCTGGAAGCAGCTTGATGGCAGCTGACAATGACTCATAGACCCTAACTTCCTCCCTTGGCCTTGTCTCTCACTGCTTCTCAAAACACCTCTGTTACAGTCATATAATTATTACGTGGTGTATGAGGTCTGACAATTAAGTTCACAAACTATCCTAGAAAAAGTGCTCCATACCTACGTCCCTGCTCACCTATGAAGTATTCCTTTGGAAGGTTTGCACTAAAGCCAGCACCCAGTCCACCCTTCAAAGGAATTTTGGAGTTCTTTTGCCAGAATGACCATCAGAGCTGTCGTTGTATTACACTTGATGTCCTGAATGTCATCAAAATGTCTTCCTTTCAATATTTCCTTTATCTTGGGGCCAAGAAAAGTCATTGGGGGTCAGATAAGGTGTGTAGGGAGGGTGTTCCAACGTACTTATTTGTTTACTGGCTTAGAACTCCCTCACAGAAAACTTTACAAGTAAGTTTGAGAACTTACCACCATGTTACCGTGAGTAATAGGCACTCCAGAAAGAGTCCCCAAGTGTCTCTGAAGAGTGGACTAGGCATTGGTGTTGGTGCAGAGCTGCCCAGGGTGAACACTTCAAGGTGACTGCAGTGCTATTCAGTAATGAGGTGTGTAGCACTCAGAACAGTTAAACTCATGGACGTAAACAGTCAGACCTTGTAAAGCAGACTCTACTTTGTTAATTTTCTCCACTATCTTCAGTTATTAAAAAAAAAATTAACCTATAATTCAAGGCACATCGTGGGTATAGTCTCCCACTGTGAAGAGTTTCTGGGTTGCTGGCAGTTTCACCTGTTGGCTTCATAGGTAAAGCGAAAAAGAGTACACGGAGGAGAGAAAAGCCCTTTTGGCAGAAGCCAGTCGTATTATCGTTAACATTTAGGAAGGACATTGTCGTAAGTATAGTTGCTATTAACACTAACAGCTACGAATCATTCTTCTCTGAACAGCACATAAGTGTAAGAGCAGAAAGGTGGGTGCCGTTCTCCGTGTTGCTCACAAACGGTTCCAAGACCTGCGTCAGCATCCTTTGTTGTTCTCACAGATTTGACGGGTGCCTGAGTCTCCTGTTATTTTGTGGTCATGAGTTTATCTACATTTTCATCAACACTTCAATATTAAAATGGATCATGGAAATAGAGATAATCTTGAAATCTCTTCTGAAATATGACTGAGTCCTTAGAGAAAGATAAAAGTTTAAGAAGAGGACAAGACAAGGGACAGTTCCAACATCAGCAGCCATGCAAACTCCCTCAGGCCGACTTTTGGGAAAAATCTTGACCTGAGGGAAAAATGGCCCACCACAAGCTGCTGTGGGGAGGAGTTGTCTGCTTTTAACGCACAATAGGATGGGGGCTCACCAGATTTCCAAGTGTCCAAAGAAGTCAGGATGGGAAGAGAGGTATGTATGGCAGATAGAGAGAGAGACAGAGACACATGTGTCAAAGTTGTGTGTAAGTGTGAATGAGTGAATGAATGAATGCATTATGAGAGAATGGATGGACAGTTTTTAGATGACTGGTAGCCAGATAAGCCTGTGTTTAAAGTAGCCAAGAATCCAAAGTGTCTTAAAGTATTCTCTTAGCACATAGAGTTATAGACAGAAAGTAGATCAAGTTATAGTAGCTTTTGAACTCTGAAGCTGTCAAAAAAATAATCAAAAGTTAGGTTAATAAGTATTAATAATTTAAAGATTGTAACTGTGGACAGCATTTGTCTCATAGTTAATTCCAACATTCCTTTGTGCGTTGCAGTATTTTTCTGTTTCATGCATTCCTGTTTATTGATGTAATCATCAGTGTACATTAAGCACCAACAGTGTCATCTATGTGATAGCGAGAGCCCCGATAGTGCTGTGGTGGACAGCTCAGCACATCACCAAAAGGTCTGCAACTCAAATCCACCAGCTGCTTCTTGGAAATACTCTGGGGCAGCTCTGCTCTGCCCTGTAGGGTGGCTATGGGTCAGAATCACTTCACTGGCAATGGTTTTGGTTGTTTGCTTTTCTGGTACGGTAACTACTGACAACACAAAGAGAATGTCTCATAACTGTGTGGCTTACAGTGTGCTGTTAACCATCACTGTAGAAGCAGTATAACTTTTCCGTTGGAAGTGCTGTGTTCTGGAAGAAGCTGAAACTGATTTGTGAGCTTCATCCCAGCTTTTGGTTATCAGGGCCACGTCGTCTTCTGGTTTCTATCCAGTACACATATGCCACCGTGACAGTGGCCTCAGATGTACACGTGGCAGAAAATGTAGCACAGTTGTCACTAAAGGAAACCTTCCTTCTTTGTGGTCTGGTACTATTGTAATAGTGAATAGCTCCAGCAAATAGAAATCCTCTTGCAGGCTAGGAGGCTGGAAGTCTAAGCTCCGGAAGCTGGTTCCCCGGGAATGCTTTCCCTCTCTGTTAATTCTAAGAGGAGGTCCTTGTCATCAGTCTGCCGCTGGTCCAGGAGCTTCTCAGTACAGGGACCCAGGGTTCGTGTGACCTACTCCTCCCCTGACACTTCTTTCTTCATGGCATGGGTCCCTCTTCTCTCTGTTCCATTTTCTCTTTTACATCTGAGGCCGACTCCAGAGACACCTAGCTCTGCAGATGGGGTTCCACCTGGCTGGCACCGCTACCTCACCGACGTGCAGTTTAGGGTTTACAGCCCACAGGATGGTCGCATCAGGTCACAAAACAGAGGACAGCCACACGATACAGGGATCATGGCCTAGTCAAGTTGACATGTTTCTGGTGAACACATTTCAATCTGTAACTCACACTTTGCAAACAAATGTCATTTTCTCTGATAATGCATCTCTTAACCCCTTTGTGATGTCAAGGCTTCTCTTGTTGTGTGGTAAGTCAGGTCTTTTCTTTTACAGGACCACCATTTAGGGAAAGCTCAATACAGGTTTCTTATTGTCTCCAAAAGATGACAGTCTGTTTCTGAGCCCATGAAAGAGGTGTGTTAATGGATGAAACTGGTCCCTGCTGTCTTTGTAGCTCAAAGTCACTATCAACTCTAAAATATGCAGCTTAGATATCATGTCATTCCACCCATGTCTCAGTTTCTCACATTTCCTAACTCATCGTTTCCCATGAGAAAGTGTGCAGCAGACCACAGACTCCATCGTCTGTCAGCACGTCCCTTACAGACGCATGGCAACGAGACGGGCACATGTTGTGCCCATTTTTCTGGTGGTGTCTCCTTAGAATACTTACAGGTAAGTGACGTAAAGTGCAGCCTAGTCCAGTACCTCCCCAGGCTCTTAGAAAACCTGGCAGACATGAGCGTAGAAAGTCTTTTTGTTTTGCCTATCTTATTTGTTTTTGCCTTCATCGCAGACTGATTTCTGCACAAACAAGAAAGCAAGTTGTAGAATACAATGACCCTGGCCTTCCTTCTTTCCACTACCCTTTCATGCATTTTAGTTGAGCATATTTGCTCTTTATTTCCTTTTTATATCATGTCATATCATTCAAAACATACTCATTGAGCAACCGGAGTGCTAAGTGCTGTCATTTGAGCAAAATAATCACGGTCCTTGACCATCAGGAGATGTCTGTCTGTCAGAGAATGACTTAATTTTCAATTTTTAGGGTGAATGTGTTATCCTGGCAACAACAAGTATAAAAATATTGATACTTTGGGGCATCGTGAACTGTATTCTGAATAGTGTTCTTTCACACTTTGTAGAGAAGTTTTAAACCATGATCTATTTTTGATGCATGTATATGTTATCTGGAAAGCCTGGAGGTATAGTAGTTAAATGCTACAGCTGCTGACAAAAAGGTTGGCAATTTGAATCATCAGGCACTCCTTGGAAACCCACTGGGGCAATTCTACACAGTCCAGTAGGGCATCTATGAGTTGGAATCGACTTGACAACACTTGGCTGGGTTATTAGCTTCTTATATATTCTTACTTAATGTAAGGAGTTTCTGAAAAAAGTCAATACTGAAAAACAAGCACTGCTCAAGGAAGGACAAATATTGTATGACTTCAATTACGTAAAAAGACAAAAGAGGCGAATGTAGGAAGAATGTAGTTCATTATTGGTTATCAGGGGTGGTTACTATTTATGGAATACTGAGTTTCAGTTTACTGTGATGGAAAATCATTTTGATTAAGGGGAGGGTTGTGCAGCCAAAAATTTTATGTGTTGTTAATTGGCTGCGCACCTGTAAAAATTTGAATGTGTGATAGACATATTTACAATCAATCAATCAATAAGGCTAGTGAGGCTGCTTGCATATGTACAGCCAAACACCTTCCAGGGTTGGTTTATCTGTTTGGAGAGTTAGGCTCACAGCTTCACAGCACGCCCCAGGTAACTGGCCTAGTAACATGTTTAGTGCTTCTGGTTTACCTCCTGGTTCAAGTGTAGGGCCTGCGGCCGTAAAAGTGTAGCAGCAGCCACACATCACACAACTAGCCTCTGTTTGTCAAGAGCAAGTGAGGAAGCAGGAGAAGCAGGAAGGTCGGGAGGAGATGGGACATGTGATCAGTCATCTCCATGAACAGCTATCCCCTTTGTCACAAGAAGAGGACTGCAGCTGCATGATGCTCAGCTACCACGATTGCACGTTTTGTTTAAAAAATCTGCGGGAGAACCCTGATCAACAGGGAAAAGCTTAGAACAGATTCCAGATTTTCATAGACTTGAGACTTTCTGGAGCCATGGAGGGTGAGTGAACCCCTGGAACTATTGCTCTGGGATAATTTTTTAAACTTAAAACCAAAGTAGGCCCTGAAGTCTTGTTAAAACTAATCAATAGTTTAGCTTAAGTAGTAAAAAGAAGTCTGCCTTAAGCATTATATTCCTGCAAGAGCTGCCTATGTGGGATCAAATTGACAACTTGCGATTCTAGATAGAAATCTCAGGGGGCAGTGAGTTTACGGTAGTGAGAGGGATAGCGCAGAGAAGGAGGGTGAGAACGGTTACACAGTTCAAGGATGTAAATGATGTCACTGAACTGTACAGGCAAAAAGCGTGAGATTGTTGTGTTTGTTGTGTATATTCTCAACAACAACACAAGATAAAGTTAAAAGAAAACGAAAACAAGAATCAAGGTTTTGGAAACTATTTTTCTGGTGTAGCACCATCCATTTACAGTTGTTGAAACCAGGCCCAAAGATGTGAAGGGACTCCTCAGGGTCCCAACCAGGACCAAGAGACGAGTCTCTGTTTCCTGTTCTTCTGTATGCCATGCAGAATCTCTCTTTAGCCCCAAAGTTTTTGAAGTTTTGCTTCAGCATTTTTTTGTTGTTGTTTTTTACATTTTATGACTTAAAATCAGTGCCCCTGGAAGGCTCCTATGAATTTTGCAAGAGTAGCCTAGATGGTGCTGAAGTGTGGAGACTGCTGTGGCAGAGATCTGATTTGAAGACAAGAAGGAATTTCTGTGAATTGACTCCCTGATTGTTCCTGTTCTTGGCAGGCTGTGCAATATTCATCTAAAACCTCTGATGTTTGACACGCAGACGCTTCTCTGCTGGAGCTGCTTGTCCTTATCTGCCCCATCTGCCTGGGGAACACCTACAGAGCCTTCCAGACTCCCTCCTGGTCACCTTCTCTGTGAAGTCTCGCCCAACCCACCAGGTAGACCCGAACACCGTGCCTTTGCGTGGCCGTCCCTTGTGCACAGTTGCTTGACTTTCGTCTTCTTCCACCACCACGTGAGCTCTTTGAAGGCAGAGACCGTTCTTAGTCACCTGTGTCTCCCCAGAGCAAAGTAAGGTCCTTGGTCTGTGAGAAGCTCCTGGGATACCTTCATGAATTGACTAAATTGGTCTCGGTCCAAGATAAGCTGAGCTGCCACTGAGCGACCTATTTAACTACTTGGATCCCTCTTAGTCATTTTTAAATTGTTATTTTTTTTAAGGTTTTGTTACAGTGATCAAATGAGAAACGCTATGCAAAGGAAACATATATATATTTATGCATATGTGTGTGTGTTGTGTATATATGTGTATATATATATATACATACATACATAAAGCTAAGTGTTGCATCTGCTAAACTAAAGCTTGGCAGTTCAAACCCGCCAGGTGCTCCTTGGAAACTCTATAAAGAAGTTCCACTCCGTCTATAGAGTTGCTTATAGGGTCGCTATGAGCTCAAATGGACTCAAGAGCAATGGGTTTGGTTTTGTATATATACGTGTGCATATACATGCACACACAGACACACATTTCTTATTAAGGTTTTTTTTCTTTAAATCAGTAACCAGTAACACAGCCAAAGGAGACAGAAAAAGAAAAGAAAGTGGCACACCAATGTTTCAAACAAAAGGTAAAGCAGGAATCTTGGTGGCAGCAGCCTCTCAGATGCGCCGCTTCCTCCAAAGCAGAACTCCCCCGTTGTTTCCAGAGCCTGCTTGTGCTCTCTCTTTCCTTTCTCACTGGCCCCTCGTTCTGGGTGGGTTCTTTCCCTGCCTTTGGAATCTCTACGTCCCTCGCAAAATAAATCAGCTTGACCTGTTGGCGTCGTTGCTCTTGAGTCTGTATTTGTTCTGTCGATTTTTTGCACAAACCACAGAGACAGCCCCTCCATGGTAGACCAGAGAAGGAGTGAGATTTTCTTAACTCTGATTTTCTATTTTGTATGTGCAGATTGATGAATTCCAGTTCACCTCACATGAAGGCAAGCAGGAGCCATTGATTTGTTATTTCTTCTCCCTGTCTTCTGTTTGAGCCTGGCTGGAGCTATAACCGTAAACCTGGCGTATTTCCTTCTATCGGTAGACAGCTTGTGCCAAAACGTGAAACAAGAGATATATCATCAGGGAGTGACACCTTTCAGCTGGGAACCAGGGTTGTGTGTGCATGATTGGTATGCATGACATGTTCAAATGTCTCAAAAATCAGAATGATAACCAAGGTGTATCCTTTTTCGTCATTTTATACATACATAATACAACACTGCACACTCTATTCTGCCTTTTCTTTTTTCTGTTTCCATATTACCGCAGAAATATTTTCTTTCTTTTATTTATTTTTAAAATCATGCTTTAGGTGAAAGTTCACAGAGCTCAGGTTACTTTCTCAGATAAACATTTATACGCAATTATTACGTAATCCTAGTTGCTGCCCCATGATGTGACCACATGTTCCTCCTCTCCACCCCAGACTTCCCATGTCCCTTCAGCTCCTGCCTGTCCCTTTCTGCCTTCCTATCCCAGCTCCGGCGGGGAGCTGACCACTGAGTCTCCTGCACTCACTTGAACTAAGGAGCACGCTCTTCGTCAGCATCATTTGACATCACCTGGGTCCCCTCTTCTTTGTCTGAAGGGTTGGCCTCAGAGGTGGCTTTAGTTCTGAAGATAAACTGTTTCTTCTTCTTCTTCTTGTGACTCTGTCATATTCCTTTCTGTCACTTTATTTTTTAAGTCATTCCCTTACTGATGGGATGTTTCACATATTTTGTTATCACGCACACTGCTGCCGTGTGCAAAAAACACAGTCAGTGCGTGGGACTGTCTGTTTTCTAACTGGGAACTTTGAACGAGAAATGTTTTCTTTCTTCTTATTATTTTACCCTTTCCCTTCTGTCTTGTCTCTCTTCTTCAGTTTTTGTCTTGTTTAGCAAACTCCACTGATGCCTTTAAGTCACAGCCCAGTGGTAGAGTGGTTAGGTGCTCTGGCTGCTAACCCAAAGATCCACAGTTTGAATCCACCGGAAATCCTGGTGGCGGAATGGTTACAAGTGGCAACTGCTAACCAAAAGTTAGCAGTCGGAATCTACTAGAGTCTTCTTGGAAACTCTGTGGGACAATTTTACTCTGCCCTATCTGGTTGCTATAAGTCAGAATCAACCGGATGGTAATGGGTTTTGGGGTTTTTGGTAATGTACTCTAATACTTATTTATGCTTTTTGTGAGCATTTAACACAATCCTTGTCTTCCTTCTTCTTTCTGGCTGTGGATCTCTTCCTCCATTTCTCTCTCTCTCTTTGTACTTTAACTACACCTGTTACTTGAACTGATCCTTCTAAATATAACCCATATCCAGGCTGATAAGAACTGGAGAAATACTTTGATCATAGTGTTTATGCTGATTGATCATAAAAAATAGAAACTTTTTGTTTTGTTGATTTTTCTTTATTGTTCTTCTACTGTCTGTCTTATCTGGTGCTGTTATAACTGAAATACCATCAGTGAATGGCTTTAACAAAGAGAATTTTATTCTCCCGTAGTCCAGGACATTAGAAGTCAAAATTCAACTAGCCAGCTTCAGAGGAAGGCTTTCTGTCGTGTCAGCTCTGGGGGCAGGTCCTTGTCATTAGTCTTTCCCTGGTCTAGGAGCTTCTTGGGACAGGGAACCTGGATCCCAAGGAACTACTCCCTTCCCGACTCTTCATCTTGGTGGCCCGAGGTCCCTGCACCTCTCTACTTGCTTCTCTCTTTTCTATATCAAAGGAGATCAGATCAAGATACAATGTAGTCTTGCGGGTGGAGTCTTGACTCACGAAAATGACTGCCTCTAACCCTGCCTTACTAGCACCATAGAAGGAGGACTTACAGCGCGTACGAGGTCTGACAAGTCCACAAACTTGACTGTTCTACGTGCTCCATCCCTCATTGCTGAGTATCACTAAGGGTACCTTCGAAGTCCTCCCCTTGGGAAGCTATACACTGATGCCAGGGCCTAGTTCACCCTTGAAAGCAATTTTGGAACTCTTTCTGGAATGAGCATTGCGCATGGTGGCATAGCGGCAAGTCCACAAACTTCATTGTGTAGTTATTTGTGCAGGAGTTTTTAGCCAGTAAACAAATAATGGTATTGGAATACCCTCCTTACTCACCTGATCTGCCCTCCAGTGACTTGTTTTCTTTACCTGAAAACACAGGAAATACTGAAAGGAAGACATTTTGATGGCGTTCAGGACATTAAGGGTAATATTACAGCTCTGGTGGCCATTCCAGATAAATAGTTCCAGAATTGCTTTGAAGGCTGGCCTAGGTGCTGGTGTGGGTGCATAGCTCCCCAAGGAGAGTACTTCTAAGGTGAGCACCGTGTTACTCAGCAGTGAGGTGCATAGCACTTGTTCTAGGATGAGTGCATGGATTTAATTTTCAGATCTCATCGGAAAATCCTGTCAGATGACAAATGACTGACAGTCACACAATATCGGGAATTCTGGCCTAGCGAAGCTGATACATTTTAGGGGAACACAATTTAACCCATAACACCTCAGAAATCATCTTTGTTAGAGATCTTCCAAATTTAGGAAAACTGACATAGGGATTCTGGAAGAATAACAGCAATATCGTATAAGGTGTAGTTATAATGTACAATATAGAATGTACAATTACCTATCACATATATACATTACATATAATGTATTCAGTGTATAATGTGTAACAATGCATAGTGTATAATTCTGAAGGGCAGTAGTAATGTATCAATTATACTAATATTTATAAGTTAAACACCTTGAATGTCTAATAATCACCAGGCATTAATTTTTCAGTGACTTTTTGTAATCTTCACCACAATCCTGTAAGTATCAGGTAAGAAAACTGAGTTACCAGCAAAGTCAGTAACTTGCCCAGTACAACACTGATATACGAGTATAAGCTAGCCACTTTAACAATTTGTCTTGGAGGGTTTTCTGCTGGGCTTCTGTGTGCGTTAGTCACCTAAGTGCCTTGGGAACAGAGTGACTTATTTCTCTCTTCTGGCAGAGACAAGCTTAAGATACCATTATTGCTGCAGTCCCTGCTGCTGGGGATGCATTTTAGCATATTCAGAATTTTCCATACTCCAGAAAACTGAAAGATGGATTTAGGGCGCGATTCCACCCAATGTGTTTCATGTGCTCAGGCCAAGTGTGTCCTCCCGAGACGGCCACAGCAATATCTGTCACCCCAGGCCAGTGTAAGTGTGCTGGACACCACATGACCAAACAAGTTTGCAGATAACTCCAGCCTCCCGGGGCTCATCGCCCTCTGCCTCTGAGTGCTCCCGGTGGGACCTGCAGACTCTGAGGAGCAGACACAAGCCGTCATTCTGTGTCCCGTGTGAACTTCCAAGCCACAGAATCCATGTGTGTAATAAAGTGGAGGTCATTTTACACGACTTTTTTGTTTCTTTTTTGCAGCAATAGTAACTTCAGAATGTGCTTACCCGGAAAGTGAGTCAAATAGTGGTATCCATGCTAAATTCCCAGGCCCTAAAAATATCACTTCTACTTGCTGTTGTGTACTTATTGTATAGTTTATGCTATGTTTTGTAATTACCTGTATGTTAGTTTTGTTGTAATAGTGTTTTTTTCCCACAAATTTCAGATATTCTCAAGAAAAAAAGAACGAGGTAAACTGCCCCTTATAAAATTCCATGAGATCAACTACTTCAAAAAACTTGTTACAAAGATAGAAATTTAGGTCCTATCTCTTAAGTACTCTACCTCCTAGGATATCAGATCAGAGTCTATAAATGATAACCATCCCAATTAATAACCTATCTAAATCTTAGGACTTAGATTTTTTTCAGTATCTTTTGTGACTTGTTTTTTGTTTGCTATGATCTGGATAAGGATAAATAATGGAAATTTAAATAACTAAAGGAATATTTCTGCATGTTATGTAGTAGACATCAACATTTTATCTCAATGATATTTAAAAGTTATGGTACACCAAATACATTAATGATATAAAATACTTCTGGATTTTAGATTGATGTAAGTATTTTTCAGTTCAGAGTGATGATTCTGAGATATTAGATTCAATAAATAAATTCCAATTTTAGTATGAGACAGGGAATTATAAATTGCCTTTATATTTTCTATTTATTTTGAAATATTTTTTCACTGATTTTGATAGAAATTAGATGTCCACAAAACACAGTTATAGTTCAATTGCATTCAAGAAGCAATTTAACATTACATTCAATTTTGTAGAAAATTTGATAAAATGTAGATGCTCTCAGTGACATTTGAAATCTTGAATTTGAAATTCAGAAATCATTTATTTTCAGAGAAGTACCTACTTTCAAACAAGCAAAAATGCCCTACTTAGTGCAGAAGACCTTATGACCATGTGCGTGAGTTATTGCATGTTTGTGTGGGTGTGTTGGTGGGGGCTTACAAAAACCAAGTAAAAAATGGAGATTTTACACGATTCTATTGGTAAGAGATGCTACCCTTTTACCGATATCCTAATATCACAGACAACAGCGGGTTTATGGAATGAGAGGCCAGGAGCAGCCCTTACTCATCAGAGGCAGTGCCCTGTCATGATAGGCAGAAAGACTGCTAGCAGTCAGGGTGCCCTGATCCTCAGGTCTGTGGCCGGGGCTGAAAGATCTCATAGTATCCACAGGCATTAGGTGCTCACATGGGTGACTGAGGTGTTGTTTCACTCACAAGTTCAGTAAAAAGTCAAGGATCGTCAAGCAGAACATTGACATCAGCCACGCCAATGGAAAATTGTGGTCTCAAACCCGATTTATCAATCACTGTCACATCACTGACCTAGAGTCCTTTGACTGAAGGGGAGATCTGACTTTGAAAAAAGTCTTGTTAAATCACTTCAAGGCTTCTTATTTTTGTTGTTGCTAGTTGTCATTCTGTCAGTTTCACTTTGTGGTTACCCCCTTGCGTTACAGAGTAGAACTGCTCCAGAGCGTTTTTGTGGCTGTCATCCTCCTTAGTGGGATGGAGTCCTGGTGGCACAGCCATTAAGTGCTCATCTGCTAGCTCAAAGGCTTGTGGTTTGAATCCACCAGCTGCTCCCTGGGAGAAAGATGTGAGACTGCTTCTGAAAAGGTATAAAGCTTTGGAAATGCTATGGTGAAGACTTCCTCTGTCCTATGGATGGCTATGAGTCTGAAGTCTTTCTTTAAATCTTAATAGGAGCAGATGACCCGCCTTTTTCTTCTGCTAGATGTGTTTGAACTGCAAACCATCAGGTAAGCAGTCACGTACAAACAGCAAGAACTACCTAGAGCCCTTAATCCGAGACTAAACCCAAACTGAACCCCCTGATGCCCAGTCAACTCCTACCTGTAATGACCCTAAGGAAGACAGTCATTATTCTCCAGGTCTGTCTGTCTGTGAGGAAACCATTCATTGAGGAAGCGAGGACACTCAGATGATGAGGATCATTAGTCAGGAGGCCTGAGCTGCCTCTTAACGCAAGGATCTAAACATCACGATCATCCTGCAGATAAAAGGGGGCTTAAAGAAGCTGAATGGAAAACTGAGTATTTCGTATTTACAGTGGATTCATTGATACCACAGGCCTACCTGTTCTGATTTCTCTATCCAAAATGTAAAATAGGGATAAATATAACTAGTAACTGGAAGAACCTTTATTTTGTTTTCTGACCTGTGGAGTCTGGTGCATTATGGAAAGAAAAGCTGAAACACTGAGAATGCTTCCCTCTCTTGCACACATAAGAAAATAAACCAGAAGCAATGCTATATTCCAGACAAATAGAAGATAAAAAGTACCACCCCAGGGGGGGCGGAGTCAAGACGGCAGACTAAGCACATGTCTGCTTATATCCCTCTAGAAACCAAGACCTGAAATGATCATCAAATGGAGCCTTCTGGTCACCTAGTGAGCCCCTAGGACATGACACAGGGCTGTTAATTTGGACTTCATACCACTGAACAAAAAACCTCCTCTCTTTTGCTGACTCCCACTCCCGGTTAGCCCTGGCTCTTGGGCTGAAGGTAAATGCAGCATTTTGACTTTTTTTTTGGTCTGTCTTGGCCAGTGGGCGGAGCTGGCTCTTGCCTAGTGGCTAGACTCAGATGTGCTGCTGGGGGGATAGGCAGGTGAAATTCCTGTGTTTTCAGAGCCAAGCTTAGGACTCTGTTCATCTAGCCACTTTGGGACTGTCTTTTTAACACTGTCACAGCGTGGTTTGTATGGAACTACAGTGCCTGTGTGTGGGATGCCATGTTGGATACAGAGATTTAACGGGACCTAATTCTTAGCCTGGGAGCCAGCGCCTGCAAACACGACAGCACTTCTCCAATAGAAAAGCAGTAGTTTACACACTGTCACCTACAGTGGGGACCTGGCAACAGAGGCGGAGGAATCACTACCTCTCAGCACCTTTAGCCCCTCTATCTGCTGACCGTGTGGAGGGCTACATCTTAGATATGGTGGCTGCAGCTGGACCTATTTCTTAGCTTGGGAGCCAGAGTCTGCCCGCAGGAGAGCACTTTTCTACTAGAAAACCTGTAGTTGACACAGTGTTGCCTAAGGCTGGGCTTTGTCATCAGAGGCCAACAGAGCAGTAGCATTGCTGTATTTTGAACTAGTTCGTATCATCTGGGGTTGTATACAGAAGTGCTTACTTTGCCAGTTGGGAAGAGGGACCTCTACACCTGAAAACCTGGCTGACTTGGGAAATGGTCAGATACCTTTTGTTTTACGTTTTAAGACAGCCTAGAGAAACATCTGTGGTCCATCCTCACAGTATCTCTCCCAGCCTTTACTTACTCACATGAAATGCACAAAGCAGTAGACGCTTATGGCATACAAGAAATTACCCATGGCTTCAGAAGGCTCACAAACAAAATAACCAAGGAGTTTTCCAGATGAAGAAACTTTTCTGAAATCATCAGAACGTGAATCCAAAATGATTATATACAGAGCCCTTCTAGAAGTTATACAAAATGCAGCACAACAAAAGGAAAAATTGAGCAAGCTGTTCAATCTGATGGAACACAAGCACTCTGAAATCCAACAGATCAAGAACAAAATCAAAGACATAGAAACTTCCATTCAAAGCCAAGAAAACAGAATGCAACAAATGGAAAAAAGAATTTCTGACTTGGAAGACAGAGCTACTGATGCCAGCATCTATGAGTAGAAATCAGAAAAAAGAAACAAGAAAAATGAAGAAACATTAAGAAGCATGTGGAACTCTATTAAGAGGAACAATCTTCAATTAATTGGAGTCCCTGAACAGGATGAGACACCTGAGACATAGAGAGTATTGTTGCTGAGCTGCTGACAGAAAACTTCCCAGAAATTATGAAGGAAGAGAATATAGACATCTCAGATGCATACTGTACACCACCCAATATAGATCTCAAAAGAAAGACTCCAAGACATATTATAATCAAGCTTAACAAAATGAAACATAAGCAGCAACTCTTAAAGACAGCAAGACTCAAATGAAAGCTAACATTCAGAGGGAAACCCTGTAGGCTGTCATCAGATTTCTCAGCAGAAACCATGCTGGCACGGAGACAGTAGCATGACACATTCAAAGCCTTGAAGGAGAAGAACTTCCAATCAAGAATTCTATGTCCTGTAAAACTATCTTTCAAATATGAAAATGAAATTAAGACATTCCCAGATAAACAGAAACTCAGAGACTTTGTAAAAACAAAACCAAAACTACAAGAAATACTGAAAGAAGTTCTTGGTTTTGGCTTAGAAGAACAAAACGACTAACGTTATATTTTAGAATGACACATTCAGAACTCTGCTCAGGGAAGGCTCCAGATTGAATCACAGCTTTAATACTGAAAGAAACAATCCAGTGATTATCAAGAAAACTATGGTGCCATCATATAAAAAAGAGGTATGTGCTACAGTCGTTGTAGTCCTTCCAGATGGAGAGGAAGATGACAAGACTGGTAGTAATTAAAATGGGGTTTATATATAGTTTATTAAGGGGGATCTTAGGAACAGCTGTAAAGCACAACAAAGATGTAACATACCATATCAAGAAATATAACACAAGAGTCTCAACAACTACAAAATCAGCTCTGAGAAAGGTGAAAAATCAACTCACAAAAAAGAGTGTCCCAGAACAGACTAATAAGAACAACAGAGAAAATGTCAACACAAAAATAAACATATCACAATGGCAGTACTGAACACATACCTATCAATAATTATATTGAATGTGAATGGACTGAATGGTCCAGTAAAGAGACATCAACTGATGTCTTGGATCAAACAACATGATCCATTCATATGTTGTCTACAAGAAACTCACTTGAGAGTTAAAGATAGGAACAAACTGAAAATTAAAAAATGAAAGAATATGTATCAAGCTAACAATGAACAAAAAAGAGCAGAGGTGGCAATTCTAATCTCAGAAAAAATCAATTTTAATGTCAAATCCACCATCGTGGGCAAAGGTGGACACTATTTATTGCTGAATGGTTCAGTACACAGGTAAGACTTAACTATATTAAATATTTATGCACCTAATATCAGAGCACCTAAATACACTGAAGAAACACTGAAGAAACACTCATAAAAGAGTTAGATTACTCCACAATAATAGTGGGAGACTTCAACACTCCACTCTCAATACTGGACAGATCATCTAGAAAAAAGCTCAGTAAAGATACAGAAGACCTTATTGCCACAATTAACCAATTAAACCTCATCGATATATATAGAATTTTCTATCCATCAGTGGACAACTACGCCTTCTTCTCCAGTGCACATGGAACATTCCCCAGAATTGACTATGTGTTAGCACATAATGCAATTCTCAACAAAATCCATATCATTGAATTACTGCAAAGCATCTTCTCATATCATAAAGCCATAGAAGTTGAACTGAGTAGCCGAAAAAACATAGATAGAAAGTGGAGCTCTTGGAAAGTGAACAACATCTTGCTCAAAAAACCATGGGTTATAGAAGAAATCAAGGATGAAATAAAGAAATTTATGGATTCCAATGAGAATGAAAACACTTCCTGCCAGAACCTAAAGGATACAGCCAAAGCAGTGCTCAGAGTTCTGTTTATCTCCATAAATGCACACATCTGGAAGGAAGAAGGAAAGAAACCAAATCATGGAACTAACCCTACAGCTTCAACAAGTAGAGAGAGAACAGCAGAGGAACCCTTCAGGCACCAGAAGAAAACAGCTCATAAAGATTAGAGCAGAGCTAAATGAATTAGAGAATAGAAAAATAATTGAACAAATTGAAAAGATAAAAAGCTGTTTTTTTGAAAAGATCAACAAAATTGGCAAACCACTGGCTAAACTTACTGAAGAAAAACAAGAAAGGAAACAAATAACCCAAATTAGAAATCAGAGGGGAGATGTCATAACAGATCCAACAGAAATAAAAAAATATCATAATAGAATACTATGAAAGACTGTACTCCAACAAATTTGGAAACCTAGAGGAAATGGACAAATTCCTTGACTCATACCATCTACCCACATCTTCACAACATGAACCAGGACAACATAATAAACCCATCACAAAGGAAGAGATTGAAAATGTCATAAAAAACTGCCACCCCCCAAAAAGCCCAGGCCCAGATGGCTTCACTGCAGAATTCTACCAAGCTTTTAGAGAAGAGTTATCTCCAATACTACTGAGACTATTTCACAGTATAGAAACGGATGGAGTACTCCTTAACTCTTTCTATGAAGCCAGCATAACCCTGATACCTAAGCCAGGGAAAGACCCAACCAAAAAGGAGAACTACAGACTGATATCACTCATGAATCTAGATGCAAAAGTCTTCAACAAAATTCTTGCCAATAGAATATAACAACATATCAAAAAAATAATCCATCATGACCAAGTTGGATTCATACCAGGGATGCAAGGCTAGTTCAACATCAGAAAAACAATTAATGTGATTAACCACATAAATATCATGAAAGACAAGAATCACCTGATTTTGTCCATTGATGCCAAAAAGGCATTTGATAAAGTCCAACACACATTCGTGCTAAAAACTCTTAGCAAAATAGGCATGGATAGAAAATTCCTCAACTCAATAAGAGCCATTTATACAAAGCCAACTGCCTGCATCGTCCTGAATGGAGAGAGACTGAAAGACTTTCCCTTGAGATCAGGAACTAGACAAGGATGCCCACTGTCATCTCTACTATTCAACATTGTGCTAAAAGTTCTAGCCAGAGCAATTAGAGAAGATCAACAAAAAAGGGGAATCTGCATCAGCAAAGAAGAAGTCAAAATTCCCTGAATGCTGATGATATGATTGTATATGCAGAGAATCCCAAAGAATCTATAAGTAAACTACTCAAACTGATAGAAGAGTTCATCAAAGTCTCAGGATACAAGAGAAACATAAGTAAATCAGTAGGATTCCTTTATACCAACAATGAGACTGTTAAGGAAGAAATCATCAAATCAATACCATTTACTATAGCCCCTAAGAAGATAAAGTACGTGGGAATTAATCTAACCAGAGAAATAAAAACCTTTACAAAGAGAACTATAAGCCCTTACTACAAGAAACTAAGAGAGACTTAGATAAATGGAAAAACCTACCCTGGTCATAGATACCCAAAGCAACCTACTTATATAATCCAATCCCAATACAAGTTCCAGCATCATTTTGTATTGAGATGGGGAAACAAATCAATAATTTTGTTTGGAAGTGGAATAAGCCCCAGATAAGTAAGGTACTACTAAAGAAGAAGAACACACTGGGAGGCCTCTCGTTACCCAACCTTAGAACATACTGCACTGCCACAGTGATCAAAACAGCCTGGTACTGATACAAGAACAGAAAGATTGATCAATGGAACAGAACTGAGGCCCCAGAGATGACACCATCTGCCTATGAACAGCTGATATTTGACAACGATCCTAAGACATTAAACTGGGGTTAAAACAGTCTCTTCAACAAATGGTGCTGTCAAAATTGGATATCCAGCTGCAATACATTGAAACGAGATCCATATCTTACACCTTATACAAAACCCAACTCCAACTGGATAAAGGACCTAAATATCAAATCTAAAACAATAAAGCTCTTCCAAGAAAAGGTAGGAACAACAGAAGTTTTAATATACAACGTAGACAGACTTCAAAATCTGTCAAACAAGCCACAATCAACAGAAAATAGATAAATGGGAACTATTAAGAATCAAACACTTTTGCTCATCCAAAGACTTTATTAATAGAATTAAAAAGCCACCTACAGAATGGGAAAAAATATTTGGCAACTCTATGTCCGATCGATGCCTGATCTCCATAATCTATAAGGTACTGCAAAATATCAATAAGAGGAAGGTAAATCATCCAATTAAACGATGGGCAAAGGAGATGGACAGACATTTCTCTAAAGAGGAGATCTAGGCAGCCAAAAAACACATGCGGACATGTTCATGATCTTTAGTTATTAAAAAAATTCAAATCAAAACTACAATGAGATACCATCTCACCCCAACAAGGTTGGCCATGTTCCAAAATACACAAAACAACAAATGCTGGAGAGGCTGCAGAGAAAGTGGAACTCTCCTACATTGTTGGTGAGGTTGCAAAATGGTCCAGCCTATTTGGAAAGCAATCTGTCACTTCCTTAAAAAAATAGATATAGATATACCATTTGACCCAGTAATTCCACTACTTGGAATATATCCTACAGAATCAAGGGCATTCACACCAATGGATACATTCACAAGAATGTTTATCACAGCACAGTCCATGATACCCAAATGATGGAATCAACCCAGATGCCCAACAACAGAGGAATGGATAGATAAACTATGGTACGTATACTCAACAGAACACTATGCAATGATAAAAAATAATAGTGATTCCAGGAAACATCTCCTAACCTGTTTTCAACTGGAAGACATTATGTTGAGTGAAAGTAGTCAGTGACAAAAGGACAAATATTGTGTGAGATCCCCACAATAAGATCTCAAAAGCAGATTTACGTATAGAAGAAAAGACTCTCTGACGGCTGCAAGGGAGGGGAGGGAGGGAGGGAGAAGGAGGGGGAAGGGTTTAGATTGGATAGTTGGTAGAAATTTGGCTGGCTGAAATCAGTGATAGCACACATTAGAAACAAGAACAATATTAAGTGGACTTCAACATAACTTGAATACTCCTTCCATCTTAACCCAATATTGCAAGGACAGAGTAGCTGGGTCAGGGGGCCGGGGACCATGCTCTTAGGTGAAATCGAGGCCAACTGACACAACTAGCGTTTTGCTAAGAGGGCTCTCTGCACCCCACATTGGTGACTGGCATCTGGGGTCTTAAAAGCTGCCAAGCTGCCATCCGAGGACACAGCAAATAGTCCCAACTCAGCAGGAACAGATGCTCACCGAGGACCAAAATGATATGGCATAAACACAACCCAGAAGGCACCCACATGAGTGGGTGCCTACAAAGACTTGGCAGTGGAGGGACCATATTGTGTCTGGCCACCACCAGGGATAGCCGCGATAGAGCTCACTAAGTTGAGTCTCACTGGCAACACAAGAATAAAAAGGGGTGCACCCTGAGCTCTCTACTAAAAGACCGCAATTGATGGTCCAGCGGCTTAGGGGTTCCCCTGGGAGTACGAACCCTGGCCTGATGCTGCCCTTTCCTATAAATCATAATGAAGGTCCACTCTTCGGACATGAATGGATTGGGCTTGGCGATGCAAAGTGACCATATATTGGTTGCACTTTATGGTTCTATACATCTATAGGATATCATCCTGCTGACCTCTGGCTGGAGGAAGGAGAGTGGGTGGAGAGGAGGGGAAGGAGACTGTTGGGAGGATGGGACATGTATGGAGCAGAGAGGAATAGTGTGCTGTCACTGGGCAGGGAGAGCAGTGGAATCTGCATATAGGTGGGCATGTAAATTTATATGGGAATGTACATTTTCACTCAGTCATTAAAAAAAAAAAAGTACCAAAAAAAAAAAAAAGAGCACTTCAAGAATTGAGTAGTGTTTGTCTTCATCTATCTTTGTTCACATGAACCTCCTGGCCTCTGAAATACACAAAAATCATCACAGCAAGTGTTCATAGGTTACCTTACACTTAACCAGGAGATAACACAAACTGTAGCTGCTTTGCTAATTGTCAGATGTGATTATTCACTGGAGCAGAAGAGCATAGCCTCTCAATTTGCTGCGTCCCAGCTGAACTGGGAATGCTTCCTTCTTTATGACATTCCATAGGGATCATAAAAAACAATTTGTCTGTGTATGACAAGGCGGTCATTACAAACCTGTAACAAGTCCGCATGCCACCATGTAGAACATCTTACTAATCCGCCGTATTGGTGAGGTCATGCTGGTTGGATGTTGTGAACAGCAGGTGGTATCATAAAGTCCTGGTAGGCCACACACACAGGGAGCAGGAGACAAGCCTCATGAAGACTCAAGGTCTAACTGTACTGGCAAAGTTTTTAGCAGCCTGTTGTTCTCAGGCTTGCTAGTACATTACATAAAATGCAAATTGTCATTTCACCTCTCACATTATGCAGTTAAGGAACAGGCACAGAACACTGTAGGCTTCATTGACTTCTGATTGTGACCAACTGTGAGAGGAGAGAAGGTCCTGGCCTGGGTCACAGACACGTGATGTGCTATCCTAGCCTCAGATGTACTGCCGGACACTGTAGCTTCAGTTTAAGGGTCGTACTGTAGGGAAAAAGGAAGGAAAATCTTTCCAGTAGAAAGGACTTTGAGTAGTGTCCTTGGTTGTTGATTTCTGTAGAGTAAAAACCGATCTGATACAAAGACACACTGATTTCTGGGCAGCGGGAAGTGGACTAGTCAGTCATTCAAGTATCTGAATGTGCAGTGAAGTGAACAAAGTGCTGGCCACTAGAGATAACATGTGAATGACGCCGTCACAGATCCTGCCCTTTGAAAATCTAGTCCAACATGGGTGGTAGACACTGATGGATTATTACAAGCAGTTCAGTGATCACTAGGGTGAAAAAGGCTCCCTATGAATCAGCATAACAATAATGCAGTATGTAATAACTCTTTGAGCTGGTACAAAACATGCAACAGGACTATTAAGAAACCCTATAAACTACTTGGGATAAAAGTCTTTTCTATATGTGCTTATGTAAGTTATTGGTATTAGAATAAGCATATGTATCATCTAAGAGGCATATTGATTGGTGTTTGTACCTCACACATCAGAAATTGTTCAGAGATTATGAGTGACAATCATTTACAAAATTATGAAAGTTTTTCCATTTTAAAAAATGTATTTTAGTCTACATCTTTTGCAGTTATCATTCTACTTCTCTATGTCTCTGTATATGGACTTGTGTTTCTTAACAAGAATCTACAAAGTCTAAATTTTCTCTTCTCGTTCTCCTTTGAACTTGTTCTGTCATTGTTCACCACCACATGTCTGTTCATACTGATTTTGTTGTGGTCCTCAAAGATCTCCACATTGGTAAATCTTACAGTCTCGTCTCAGAATTGATCTTACTGTTTGACTCAGCATGTTACCATTCTGTGGTGGTTTGCACGACTCTGATCCTGAAAGCTATTCCACTGGCATTTCAAATATCAACAGGGACGCTCACAATAAACAGGTTTCAGAGAAGCTCCCAGACTCAGACAGACTTGGAAGATAGATCTGGTGAGCGGCTTCCGAAATCAGCTCAAGAAAACTTGAATCAAGACAGAATTGTGCACAATTTAGTGTTGGAAGGGGAGCCTCCTAGGAAGAACCCAAACCAAACCCAACGGAACCCACGGCCACTGAGTTGATTCTGACTCATGGTGACCCTAGAGGACAGAGTAGAACTGCCCCGTAGAATTTCTAAGGAGTGCCTGGTGGATCTGAACGGCTGACCTTCTTGCTGACAACCATGGCACTTACTCACTGTGCCATCAGGGTTTTCCCCGGGATGAAAGGTGCTCAGAACACACCCCGACTGCAACAGTAGATCGGAGCACACCGACGGTCCCGAGGACGGTGCAGGACTGGGCTACTTTTTGTTCTGTGTACATGAGTTTGCCTTGAGTTAGAGCTGATTCTGTGGCCACAGGCAACAAAGAGCATGTAACTCTGCTCAGAGCTCTCCAGGGACCTCTGTTTACTTTCAGAGTTGCAGGCCAACCCCTACAGTGGGCAGCAAGGCCATTTATGGCCCAGCCCCTCTTACTCCTGGCTCACTTGGCTCCAAACGCACAAGTCCCCTTTCTGTTCCTTGAACATATCATTTCAGAGTCTTCGCGTACTATCTCTTCTGCCTCCAACACCTGGCTCCTCCTCTCACGCTCACACATCTCCTTCGCTCCCTTCTTTCTGCCTCTGGACTCCGTGTTCTCGTTTTCACCATGGCACGTCTGTCCCCTTCACGTGCTACGGTTTACTTTATTGTTCATTGTCTGGCTTTGTTCAAAAGAAGATATGCTCCATAACGGTGGGGAGAGTGGGGCATTTTGCTGACTGTTGGATCCATCACTCAGCACAGTGACCAACACCCAGTGAGTGTCTTGCTGAATAGCTGCCTGAGTAACTTTCAGGGTGTTTCTTTGGTTTCCTGTCACCTTTTTTTTTGAAGACTGATTGGTTTTTGAGGTTTGTATCCGTGAGTACCTGACCAGTTTTCTTTGTTCTGAATCCATTTCTGTGCTCTCCCAGCAGGTGTGGAGCCTCACCTTGCTCAGGGATCTCATGGTGGCAGGGAATGGGCTAATTACCCACAGGGAGCATAGGGGATGAGTTTTGAGATACCATAGTCAAAAAAGGAATAAGCCTGCTACACAAAACACTGGAGCAAATTAACATGCTGCTCAGCACAGTCTGTTCCTACAAAGCTCAGTGAAAAGGAATTATGTCTGGAGGTGAGAGGGCTGGTTTATTAAATAAACCTCTTCTCTCAGTCAGAGCTCTGACTTTGCCATGCACGCCAAGCACCTGTGCTGGGCCTGCGAGACAGCAGGGGGTGATGGTGCAGATAAATCAAAGCCAAATCTTCTGCCCCAAAGGAGCGTAGACTCTAAGTTATTGCTTGACCAGTGCAGCAGTGGATGATGGATATGGAGGGAAAAAATACGATGCAAGGCTAAAAACACTCTTAGCATTTTTACTTTCCTCCAAATATCAAACTCTTTCATAATCTGTGTGTCTACATACAGATATATTTCCTTTGCCTAGCAATCACATACTCAACTTTCAAGACCAATTTCAATGTCATCAGCTCTGAGAAACATTCCCATCAGCAACTGATTATTCCATTCTCCAAACATTTATCTATCTCTATATACCTGTATTTGTATGTATGCACATGTGTGTGCATGTGTGTATAACTCATTTAATGTGCTACTCATGTCTTGTTTCTCTTTTAACTCTATTTGCTGTTGTTCTCCAATATCAGGCCCTATGCCCAGAGGTCAGAGTCAAGGGTAATAATCAGATTTCAGTAGTCTAAAATCTCAAGGTAGTTTCAGCTGTCTCATACACATTTAAAAGCTTGACCATGAATAAGGAAGTCACCAAAGAAGAAAGGATGCCTCTTAATTATGGTTTTTATGAAAAGTCTTAAATATACTATGGCCTTTCAGAAGAACAAACAAGCCTGTCTTGGAAGAAGTAGAACCAAAGTACTCCTTGGAAGCTAAGATGGAGAGACTTCGTCTCACTTACTTTGAACCTGTTAGCAGGCACCACTCCCTAATCCAGGCTAATAAACAGATGGAGGTCTTAGCGTAGCGTGAGCAGAGAAATGTATTTCTTCTGGGAGGAAATACCTTAAACATCAAGTGAACCACAGGATTTGGCTAATGTATACCAACTAGCAGGAATTAAGGGAACATGTTTGGTAACGGACACTGACGTGTTTGATTGGGAGAAGGTTCTATGACAGAATGGGGAGAATTTACTGGCATCAGAACAATTCGCTCAAGGTAACACAATGACACCCGGGGACGGCTGGCCCTAGCAGTTTGTGGGTACGATTATGTGATGGCTGAACATAAACTTGTTCCTCACTAAGTGAGGTGAGAAATATAAGTAACTGTAATAAAACTGAAGGAAGAAGACAGAAGGCTCAGGGAAGTACAATTACATTAGACGTACTGAATAAAATCTGAGAGCTCATTTCTGACTATATTCCCCCAAAGAGTCCGAAGCTCAGTCCTGTCATTAAGGCAATGGGAAGTGTGCCGGCTGGTGAGGGGCACCAATTTTGTGGTGATTGTCTTCTGCAGACTGTGACCGAGAGTGGGAGATGAAGCAGTGAAGTGGAAATCCTTAATATCTATGAGAGTTTATGGGGTTCCTGAACAGCAGAGGCCGGTGGAAGCCCTTAAATCATTAGAAGAAATGGAGATACATTTAATGCAGTGGCCCGTGGGCTGAAGGGGCACCGTAGATGCTCGTGTGCAGAGGTTTGTGGCAGTGGTTAGTAGATCACATTTTCTAGGAGAAAGAGAGGGGCACCTGACAGATTGGGTGCTTCCTAACTAGTATAATAAAGAAAAAAAGAAAGAAAAGACAATAGAAGGCTGCCATCAACCACCAAAACACCAAACTGGAAAACTGTGACTGCTCCCAGGTCCCAAGGTCCATCTGTTCCCAGAAGCACAGCCTCTCAACTGAAGGGATTCCAGGTTCTTGGAGGAACACTCCGAAACACCCCTGCAGGCTCATGTGTTAAATGTCCCCTCGCACCCAAAGAGACCTATGGCCATGGCTAATAGAAGTGAACTGGTCCCAAATCTGCTTTCTAGAGAAGGCAGGTAGAACCCTGCCCACACAACTGGGCTGGTGGTTCTAGGGGTCCCATTGGTGCTGCTCAGCAAGGAAGCTAAAGGAGGCAGCGCTAATGGAAGAACAGCCCCCCAAACCTACATTTCATTCACGAGTATCAGCCATGGTATGAAGATAACGTTCTTCGGGCAATTTCCAACAACATGGAAACTCCTCTGGTTGGAGGACCAAGCTGAATTTCCTGTGGAGACAAACCAAACACCAAACCCAAAGCCCATGAGTTGATTCCAACTCCTAGCGACCCTACAGGACAGAGTAGAACTGTCCCATAGAGTTTCCAAGGAGCGCCTGGTAGATGTGAACTGCCAACCTTTTGGTTAACACACATAGTTCTTACCCATTACGGCAACAGGGTTTTCTGTGGAGACAGGTGAGAACTGTAGTGTGAGACAACATGTAAGAAGAGATCTGTCTATGCACATAAAACGGCCCTTGGGGGTCCTCTTCAGAATTATTCTGTAACTCTGAAGAATTCCAGGTGCTTAGCAACGGTAGCTAGAGAAAGAAATCAGAGAAATACAACTTAATGTTGTTAATATCACTCTTAGTTTACAAAGTCTTGGGAAACATGTTCGTGGTCCGACAAGTCTGTGAACTTAATTGTTCCAAGTGCTCCATACCTAATTGCTGAATGTCACCGTGGTCACCCTCAGAGTACTCCCGTTGTGAGGCTATGCATGGATGCCAGCACCTCATCCACCTTCAGAGCAGTTTTGGAAATCTTTCTGAAATGGACACTGTGCATGCTAGCAAGTTTACAAACTTAATTGCCTAGCTGTCTGTGATGGAGTTTTTAGCCAGTTAACAAGTAACTATGCCAGAACTCCCTCCCTACTCACCTGATCTGGCCATCAGTGACTTTTTTTTATTACCCCAAAATCAAGGAAATATTGAAAGGAAAACATTTTGATGCCACTCAGGACATCAAGGGTAATATGACAGCAGCTCTGATGGCCATTCCAGAAAAAGAATTCCCAAATGGCTTTGAAGGGTGGACGAGGCGCTGGGGTCGGTGCATAGCTTCCCAAAGGGAGAACTTCCAAAATGACAGTAGCAATATTCAACAATGTAGCACGTTTTCTGGGATAAGTTTGTGAACTTAACGGGCAGTCTTTGTATATGAAAAATTTCACATGGAGTCCAGTCCATGTGGACTCATGCCAACCTTGTGTGGGTCAGATACAACTGTGCTCCACAAGTTTTCCATTGGTAGGTTTTTCTAATGCAGATCCCAGGGGCACTTTTCTGAGATACAGCTTGTTGGATTTAAACTTACAGCCTTTCAGAAAGCCACCAATCTGGTTGACCATGACAGTATCAAGAGACTTCTGAGAAAATACAGGTGGCAGTCGCCTACAAATATTCAAAGACAAAAATGAGCATTCCTGGTCTTTGTTCAGTAAAGCTAAAACTTTTCCCTTTTTCTCTTCAAACCTTTAACAATTTTATTTTATTGATTAAATTGGTAACTCATTTGGAAAAGTCACCACACGGAACAGAACGAGGCTCCCACATGCTTGCTTTGTTTTCCTTTCTTCAAATATTGCCGCAGTCATCCATACGTCATCTCAAGTATTTGGTCTTCCACGAGGCAAGCTGACAAGGATGTAAGCGTCTTGTTGGCAGGACGTTTGTGCTGTTCACCTGAGCAGCCCAGAGCTGGCTGGGTCGGACACGTCTGCCCAAACGAAGGGCTAAATGGACAAACAGATTTGAGGTCGTCACTTCCTGTTTGGCCCTGCAGTGGTGTTTCTTTCTAAGCCCTGAAATTCTGACGTGGGAGATTGAATTCTTTTTGCTTCTTCATCAGCTAAGAGAATTTCTGTTCTCCTAAGAGTGAAGGGTGAGTTGCTCTTACTTTTGGAGACAATGGTGAAACAGGCATCTGGGAGCTGAGTGCCTGGGAAACTAAAGGAGTGATTGGAGACTGCAGAGCCAAAAGGAGTTTTTGCAAAGACGCATCCAGAGAAGTAATATAAGTTGTGGAAAGAAAAGTTTGCTTCAGAGCTGTGCTTGTCTTTGGAAGGCAGGCGCTGAGCCACGGAGCAGAGAGCAATCCTCGCAGGAGACGCAGCGTCACGGGTCCATTCAAACTTGAATGAGGCACAGAAAGGTTTTTATGTTTATATTTAAAAATCGTCTTAAGATACAGCAACTAATACATTTTCTACTTAAACTATGTGTAGGGAAGAATCTAAAAAGTACATCACTGAGCAAGTTAGAGAGTCACTGGGTGGCGCGAGTAGTAATGTGCTCAGCTGCTGACTGACAGGCTGGAGGTTCGAATCAGCCAGAGGTGCCATGGGAGAAAAAGCTTGGACACTTGTTTTCGAAAACCCGGACTTTGAAAACCTTATGGGGCACATTTCTGCTCTGACACAAACATGGGTCACCATGAGTCTGAGGGGATCTGACAGTGACCAGGTTAAGCACAGTGGGGTAAATGGAGATTAAAATTTAGTGTCTGTTTTTACCAAGTTAAGATGAATAGGAGGCAACTTCAATCATTCAAGTCCCTACGTCTGATCTAAGACAAGTGCAAGGATGCCTGTGTCGGTTCACGGCAGGAGAGTGACCAAGGCACTTGTTAGTAGGTCACTGCCGGAGTCAGCTGTGGCTCAAGTCACATGGGGCTTCACCATATTTTCATACGGCAAGAAGGGACTCTTCCCAGGAGATCAGCAGTGAGGTGAGTTGGAAACTGCTGCAATAACTCAGACAGGAGATCACGGTTCAGACCAGCAGGTGATGGTGGTGGAGGTGCTGAGAATCATTTGAAAATGTTGAGCCTGGGTCTTGGGTTTAAGTCCTAATTCTCCCACATACTGGCTATGAAAAACCTGGTCCAGTCATTTAGCCTTCAGTTTACTTATTTGTAAAATGAGGATAAGATCTACTTTATCTTTTTTATATGTGTCTCTTTCAAAATGGTGTTACAAGAATAAAGGGACATAATTATACACAAAACCAGGTAATAAACTCTGAATACCTCTTTAGTTAAGTGTATTGCCTAATGCACGATTTTCCAAACAGTATATCAAATCAGTAGTTCCTAAAACCAGTCTTCTTTAAATGATCTTGAATTTCAGGTAGGATATACTCAAGGTCATATTTTGTTTTTTGTGGACTTGTACTGGTATTTTTCCGTTTCAGCTTGAACTTCCCTGTGAATAATAATTGATGGTCTGACCCACAGCCTGCCCCTCGTCTTGTTGTGACTAAGGGTGTTCAGCTTTTCCATAGGCCTCTTCCACAGACCTAGGTGACTTTATTCCTGTGCATTTCATCTGGATACATCCACATACATAGTTGCTTTTATGCTGTTGAAAAGAGGTATTTGCAATGAAGAAGTAGCTGGTCCTCCAAAATTCTGTTACATAATCTCTAGGCATTTTTTTTTTTTTAATCATCAAACCATCTTTTCAATTACCTATCCTATTTTTCAATTACTCATAATTATCAGTGTGTCTTGGCTGGCTTGGCATCAGTGCATCTTGATTGCATATTTGATCAATTTCAGACCATGGACGTTGGTGACATTTCTGTGATTTCCTCATTTTTGACATTCATGGTTGGTGTACGCATTTGAATAATAGTCACATTAGTTAGCCTTCCTGGTAGACAGGTGGATATCACCCTGTTATTGATAGTATTATACTTTAGGATGGATCTTGAAATATTCTTTTTCTCAATGAATATGGCACCGTTCCTCTTCAGTCTGCCATTTCAGACACAGTAGACCATATGACTGTCAGGCATAAAACATCCAGTGTGATGCCATGTCACCTCACTAAGACCTGGGACACCTATTTGCATGCATTCCATTCCATTTTTTGATGATTTCCAGTTTTCCCGATTTATAATTTGTGAGTTCCACATTTCAGCTGCTAATGGATGTGTGCAGCTGATTCTTCTCATTTTGACTCGTGGGGGCCATGAGTCGGATCCAACTCAACGGCACTTGGCTGGCTACATAAGCAAACGGTCTTGAAAGCCTCCCTCCCTCCATGTCATTAAGGCTGCCTCAACCTTGAGGGTCCCATCTGCCTGCGCTGGGCTGGGCAATGTCCCACTGCTGTGTACGAGATTTTCACTGGCCAGTTGTTTGAGAAGAAGATTTCTCGTCCTTTTTTGGTAGTCTGTCTCAGGGTGAAAGCCCTGGTGAAAGCTGCCCACCAGGGGTAACTCAGCTGGTATTTGAACTACTAGTGGACAGCTTCCAGCATCACAGCAACACACAAGCTGTACATGAGGAGGCTCAGAATGATGATTAGCAAAGCATTTTAGCCTTTTAGGTATATTGATACGTGTAAGCTGGGCTTATAAAAATTTCTATTAACTGTTATATCAGCTCCAAGATAGCAAGGGAACAGTTATCTTTTTAAGTTAATGCTGCTGTAATTTACCCTCCGGTCCTCCTAGACCAGCCGTAGAATGCCACTGCCTGTCTCACAGCTGCCCAGTCACTCTTTCATTGGCTTTTGCCAGCGTTCACCTCGTGTCGTTCATTTGTTCCTGATACAGTTTGCAAATGCAGCCAGCATGTTCACAGTCTTCTGTATCTAGCCTGTTACTGCAACTTGCATCTTCCCACCAGGAGTTATCATTGATGTTTCTTCTCCTTGGCACCTTGTCAATCTCTAAAATCACCTGCTTTATTATAAACAAATGAATAAACAAAGTAGAAAACCATCTTTGACTAACTTAAGGCCGCAGTGTAGCTGAAACGTTCAAATAGTGAATATAGCCTAACATCTTTGCAGAAGATGATTAATCAATTTATTACTTCTGTTTATACTATTTCAAAGCTAATGGTTTATGAGCTCCTGCCTTGATTACAGCAATTAGTAAATGAAAATGTGTTTGCATTTCCACTAGAATGTTTACATTTCAGAAGTCTTGCTTTTCTCACGAGAGAGTGCCATGCTAACAGCTCCAATCAAGGCCAGCTACCCCAAACATACCATCAACAGCATCTGCGCATACGACCCCAAAGAATACGCCTTTTCATGCTTCAGAGAAAATTAAGTTTCTTCTCTCATGCCACCATGGGTATTTCACTGTGAAGAAGTCTAGTCGATAAGGCCTGCCAGTTAAGTTCACAAACTCATCCTAGGAAAAGTGCTACATACCTCATTGCTGAATATCACTATAGCCAAGTAAAGCCAAGTGCTGTCGAGTCGGATCCGACTAGTCACCTTCAAAGCACCCCCCTCGGGAAGCTTTGCACCCATGTCAGCACCCCGTCCATGCTTCAAAGCAATTTTGGAACTCTTTTTCGGGAATGGCCATCACAGCTGTTGTCATATTTATATATTAATCTTCATATGAAAAAGAGATGAATAAAGAAGTAATACTTAGAAGTATGTAAGCAATATGTAGATGAATGAAGAAATAATACTTAGAAAAGCTACAGTGATTCTTTAAACCTCATACTTTTCTTTACATCTAAAATATAACTTACCAAATAATGCCGGGGCTGCTCACCAAAAGTTGACAGTTTGCTCCACTGGGTGCTCCTTAGAAGCTCTGTCTTAGAAGTTCTACTGCGTTCTACAGAGTCCATGCAAAACTGAAGCTACTAGCCAGTAACTTTTCTTTTCTGATACCATACAATATTTTCAGGAACATGATGAGGGATATACTTGTACATATTTTATGCTATGGTTTCATAAGATAAATGAAATAAGATACATAGAGAAGAAAGGGAACAGGGCATATGTTTACCAACACCAAAATAAGGGAAAACAGCACCAGACTGTGTGTTACGATCTTAGATTCATTGATTTAGTTCTCTCTCACTTCCTAAGCCCCTATGAGTTACATGAGCTTTCTGGCTTTTTATTTTTTTTAATGCAAAGTTATTAAACTCCAGCTGTCCAACTAATGGAAACTTTGGTAACCTAGTAGTTAAGGGCTATAGAGCGGCTAACCAAAAATTCAGCAGTCTGCATCCACCAGGTGCTCCTTGGAAAGTCTACTGGGCAGTTCTACTCCGTCCTATGGGCTCACTGTGAGTAAGAGTTTGCTTGATGACGATGGGTTTGGCCTGGGTTTTTGGTCCAAATAGTGATCAACTTAACACTTTGTTAGAAATCTTGGTGGCTTAGTGGTTAAGTGTTATATCTGTTAACCAAAAGGTCAGCAGTTCAAATCTGCCAGGCACTCCTTGGAAACTCCACGGGGCAGTTCTACTCCATCTATGGGGTCGCTGTGAGTCTGAATCCACTCAATGGCAGTGGGTTTAGTTTTGGTCTTTTTTTTGTTGTTTTTGTCAGGTGCTGTCAAGTCAGTTCTGACTCGTCATGACCCTATGGACAACAGAAGAAAACACACCCAGGTCCCGAAGCCATCCTCACAAGCGCAGCTGTGTTTAGGTCGCTGTTGCGCCCACCTGGTCAGCCCACCTGTTTTCTGCTGGCCCTCTACTTTAATGCTACATTTTTTGGAGGGAAAACAGTATGCTGAGGTGTCTTGGGTATTTTAGGAAGATAATGTAAAACATGACTTTTTGTCCCTCTGTTTAATAACAAAAAACACAAACTGAAAGATCCACATCTGTCCTGCCTTATTCAAGCATCGTATTCTGTTTTGGCATTTCTTGAGGGGAAATCTATGTTTCTCTGAGATTCGGTGGTTGTGGAAATGGAAAGAGTAGACAGTACCCACAGAGGTACAATCTTAGATCTTTGTCCTTCACTGGAAGCCATGAAAGAAGATTTTCCATCATGAAATAGTCATATTATCCAGCTAAGCTGTGTATTACACCCACTTCGGTATTTGGTTTAATATCTAAACTTGATCTTTGAGTCAGTGCTGCATTTAATGAATACCAGTCTAAACGTCAGGCTCCGGTCTCCCTTCTAGATATATTTGCACACACACCGTTGTGTATGCGAATACACATACTGTCTCTCACACACACTCTACTCTTAAATACTTTATTGGTATATTTCTGAATAAGCCTGGATAATTTGTTTTTAATAGAGAAATCACTACATATCTTTACTGAAAATCATCCTGACATCTAAATATGTCTAACACATACAGGGACAGTGATGTGGAGAAACTATCTAGCCTGAGGTGAAGAATAGAATTTGGAAATACTGCCAAGCCTGGGATAGTAAAGAAGTGTTTGAATTCTATTAGACATTATAATACACACTGAAAGTGAGGGGTATGGGGCATGATCTCCATAACAGAGTGCACAAGAATATCCACTGAATGAAGAAAGGAAATATTAGAACTTGTCTTCTATATTTATTCTTTCCAAATAAAATGATTTTACTACTTTTTCTTGTGAACCATTGGTGATCTTGCTTGTTCATATGCTGGGCAGTTATATGCCTTGTCCTTAGGAATACAGTGTCCTCAGGGGTAAGGACAAAGTTGGTAGTACCTCAATAGTGAGATTTAAAATACTGTGACATATTTTAATTTATGTTTATGTTATAAAATGGATTCATAAATTAAACAGTTTTAGTCAAACTATCTTTCCAAAATGAAAAATAAAGGATTTAAAAATATTTCTGCAAACAAAATCTACCAATGAGGCCAACACTGACAAACAATAAGAGTAGAAATTCATCCTAAATTGCAGACATAATTTAGTCTTCAAGTCAGGTAATGCTCCAATATGTCACCAAAGTGACTGCTGACTTCAGGAAAGGAAGTTATCCTATGGAAAGAGTATCAGCCTGGAAAGAGATGTCTTTGCAAATGTGCCATTCTTTTCATGATTTATGTGTCAGACTAGACTTTCCCTTTTCAGGTACGATAATCAGGTAAAGCAGATATTGAAACAATCCAAGCTTAGATCCAGCTCTTCAAATTACAGTATCCCATGGCCGTGAGCCTCGGATTCGATTTGACGACACTTGGCTTTTGGCTATAGTATTATAAAGGACTCAACAAAAAATCCTTGTTTTCATTTAAAAATTCTTATTTATTTATTTTAATGTCCTTTTGATGGTTCACAGAACAAACCACTTTCTTGTGAAATAGCTGGTACAGGTGTCCTTTTACTACACTGGATAACAGTCCCACAACAGGGCAGCACTCTCCCTTCTCGACCTTCGGTCCCGTAATCGCGTTCCCGGCACCTCCCACCTTCCAGTCCCTGCTCCTGGGCTGCTGTGGGGCTGTGTTCTTGCTTTGTTTTACGGGCCTATCCAATCTCTGGCTGAAGGGTGGACCTCAGAACGACTCCCTCACTGCGCTGAGATGGGGCCTGGGGGCACGTTCTTGGGATTTCCCCAGTCTCTGTTAGGCCAGTAAGTCTGATCTTTCTTTTTGAGTGATGGTCCTATGTTTTTCTTCAGCTGTGTCTGGGACCCTCGTTGTGATCACTGCCAGAATAGGCAGCGGTGGCAAGTGGGCACCACTGACCCGGTAGAAACCGTAGTGGATGTCGTCCTGTCATCCTTCGACTAATCCTTCCCTTTCCTCTTTAGTTTTCTTCATTCTTCTCTGTTGCCAAGGAAGTGAGACCAGTGGAGTGTCCTAGATGGCTGCCCACAGGCTTTAAAGGCTCCAGATAATGCTCATCCAAGTAGAATGTAAAACATTTTCTTTATGAAATATACTATACTGATTTGTCTAGACGTTTCCTGAGATCTTGGTCTCCACAGCTTTTAGTCCAGCAATCTGGTCCCTCGGGGAGGTACAATGTATCTATGGAGTTTCCATGACCTTGCCTTAAACAGAGAATTTTTAAAATGAAGTATGTTCAATCATATTGCAAATGATTTTCTCCTATTAGTTAAGTGAAATGCGTTTTATCTTTTACTCATCAGAAATTTTTTCTTAAATGTCTCCAAGGTGCAAAAGCAATCAACCAGGCAGTAGAAGGCTCTTCTCTGAAAAGCAGGAATTTAGGATTAAAATAAGCTCGTTCATTTATCCCACAAGCATGCGTTACCTAGCAGTCTTTCAAAGTCCCTCTCTGTAAATGGGAAAACCAAAGTTCAGAGAAGGGCTGAGACTTTGAGAAGCATGTCTAAGACCAAATTTCCAGCTTTGGATCCAGATAGATGTAGGTTCTGAGACTTTAGTGACCTTAACAAGCTATTAAGTTTTGAAGAGCCTTGATTTCTGTATGAATAAAATGGGCTTGACATAGAGTTTTGTATTACTACTGTGCAATGTTCCATACATTAGCCCTTATTTGATGCTTAAAGGCTTGCTATGAGTCGGAATCAACTCAACGGCTGTGGGTAATATTGTATTCACCTCCTTTCCTTATCTGATTTTCTGTGTTTCAGCTGTGCCAGAATACCCATTATAAAATTGGGAACAAAATATCATAAAGCTTCTAGTTCCCACACATGTAACTTTCCCTTCTTTCTTCAAGACATCTTTATGTTTTTTTCCCCGTGAAAATGACTTTCCCTTTATTTTAGCTACTTTACAAGTACACTAAGCTTAAAGAAGATCTTAAAAGAACTTCTGCTTTTTCCTTCTAGAGGGCCCTTTGCTTGGCTGCAAACTGAAAGTCTGGGTGTTTGAGCCCAGCCACAGACACCTCAGAAGAAAGTCTTGGCAGTCTACTCCCCAAATGTCAGCCGTCAAAACCCTGTGGGTCTCGTTTCTCCTCTGACACACATGGAACCACCATGGTTGAAGTAAACCTTATTACATAACTCAGCAAGTGCTAAGGTCTATCTTCATGTTAGAAAATTCTAACAACTGAATCAACAAGGAACACTTAAATCATGGTAAGGTTCATCGATTTGTTCCCTCCTGGCTTTGGGCTTGATCTTTGTGCAGCTATGTTGTGGCCTCTGGAAGCCTGAGAGCTGTATTTTCCATTTTCTCTTATTAGTTTGGACTAAATCATTTTGCTGCTAACTGAGAATCAGTGGTTCAAACCCACCAGCCACTGGACGGGAGGAAGAGGTGGCAACCGGCTTGCTGAAAGATTTATGGCCTTGGAAACGGTGGCTCAGGCCGGCTGGCATCTATTCTACAGCAGCAGGAACGGGAGGTGCCGCCGGGGAGGCCAGGGGGTGAGGCAGGGGGAGAGGCTGCGGCCTGGCAGGCAGCGTCAGGAGCAGGAGCAGCCCGCCTGGGACCCTTAATCCTTGCCACGCAGTGTCAGCAGCTGCGACAGGTGACAGGGTTAGGGACTGCAGCTTGGGGGTGGCTGAGACAGTGGCGGGAGCTTGGGGATCTCTGCAGCTGCTGTCCGAGCACGTGCGAGGCCCCGGCTTCCCCCGGCGGCTGGTGGCAGCGGTGCGACAGCGGCGGGGGTGGCCGTCGTTCCCTCTCGGGCCCCACCAGTGGGAACGTGGTCAGAACAAACCCAAACAGGAAAGCGGTTCCCGCCGAGCGAATTCTGACCCCTGGTGATTCCATGTGCGTCGGAGGAGAATCGGGACCCACAGGGCTTTGACAGCTGGTGCTTGGGGAGTAGACTGCCAAGACTTTCTTCTGCAGAGTCTGTGGGTGGGCTCAAACACCCAAACTTTCAGTCCGCAGCCAAGCGAGGGGCCCTCTAGAGAGAAAAAGCAGAGGTTCTGCTTCAAGCTGTTCACCATTTGCCTTCTCCAGCCAGGGAATGAGAGCGACTTCCTGGTATTCGAGGTCTAGGGGAAAATCCCACCTTCCCTTCTGACTTTTGAGATTACCCAAAATTCATCATCCGTTTTCTCTGTTCAACACTCTGTGTTTAAAATATCTATCATTGTTTCTGTTTTTCTATCTCAAATAATCTATTGTTTCACACAATTACATTAAAGACAAAAGGTGAGAAATCCATATTGATAATAATTTCTTATAATAGCAATTTTATCTCAAAGTTTAAATGTGTAAGCCTTTTATATCGAAAATAATTTCTTTGAGAGCTTTAAAGATTATAAGTAAATGAAGCCTTACTGGAGAATATTAAAAAATATTCGACGGCACTTGGCTTGGCATATACAATGTTGAGCAATATCCTGAACATTGTACTCTATTCTATCAAGGGAAAGGACTTAACATTCCATGTTTTACGTCTGAGATTGTCTCTTGAAAGGCACTAATTTTTTTAAACATGAAGGATAAACACAAAAACTAATTTAGAAAAACTAATTTCTAATCTCTGGAAGTTTTAGTAATAGGTAAACTTCAACGCAATGTTATAGGATTGTTTTCTTGAGAAGGCTAGTCACAATGACTTGAAATGCTTTAAATACTGTTATTACAAAGAACTGACTTGAAATTTATGGAATTTGTGTTTTTGGTTAGTAAGTGTGAAGCTTAAATGAATGGCACAAATTCTTAGTTCAATCAGAAATGAAATTCCATTTTTAAAAATCTCATCTGAAAGTGAACCAAATGGATTTTCTGTTATATTATGTGATCCCAGAGAGAAGAGTGCATTAACAAAATTCCTCCTGCAGAGGCTGAAACTGTAGCATCCTGAGATCCACTTTAAATATGGAAAATCGTTTTAGCCTCCTTCCCTTCCCTTAGGCCTTAGCCACAGGTGGCTGAGAGGAGTCCCCGGAGCTGGTGTCTCTGGGCCTGTATCAGGGCAGGACAAGGGCCTCCTTGACTCAGGGGCTGCCTCAGCGTCTGCTGTGAGTGTGTACAAGTTCGCTAGCCTGGGAGTCACTTGTCGTTTTTTTTCTGTGATTGGCATAAAAGAGACACTTATGATGGCTGGCTACTTAAACATTTTCAGAAAGATTATACTGTTTTACTAGAATGACAGTTCTCATTCCCAGTTCTAGGAAGACCACCATTTTCCAAGTTTTACTGGTGATGTGAATACTTGATGTGAATACTTGATGTGAATACTTGATGTGAATACTTCACACTTATTTGTTTTAAGGAGCAGTAAGTTATCATAATGTCTTGAATCTTAATTATATTTAGTTTTGTATGAAGTGACCTTTTAAAACCTTCCGGACAGGTAAGTTACTTTTGTGAGCTATTAATACTAATTTTATATTGTTCTCTTTCAAACACAGAGAACTTGGTATCCATGAGCTTGGCCTTCAAATTCATACACTGTGTTTGAGCTACAACATTGTGGGAATTATATGGAGGGTGACATCGTAAGTTACCACATTTGGTGACACCAACCGTAACGACAGCACTGGGGAAAACCCCAATCTTATACTCCTCAAGTCCTATTCAGAGACCCAAACTGAAGAGGCCGTAGCTCTTGACTAGGATGCTGGCAGAAAGGCGGGAGGGCTGGCAAACATAGCTCAAACATAGCTCAAGTCCGTGTTTGCGTCCTATGAACTAGTACCGCAAGGATTATTGTAAATACCACAGCAAGTCCAAAGCCAAAGACTGGAATTTAAATTCTTATCGTAAGTCAAGCCCCCAAAGGCAGAATTCTTTCAGCAACTACTTACCAAGTATTAATTCTTTCAGAGCTCTTGTCCTGACTTCTAACAGTGCTGACACTGATTTAGCATTGTTGGCTTAATTTTCTTTACACCACTAATGACTAAACTGCTAAACTCTTAAATGAAACTATGCACCTATTTTTCTGTATTTCCTGACTTATTACTGGTTGATGTCACATAGAAGATCTTTTAAGATACTTACTGTTTGTTTATTGACAAAAGATTGAAACACATTTTTCTTTTCTTCTGTAATGCAATTTCCCTTACTGGACATATTTATTTAAAACAAAAAAAAGAGAGAGGGAATTAACTGGAACTCTGTTTTGTGACTGACAGCCCCTTCCCTGACTGCTCTGTGTGTTGCTCAGATGAGATCTCAGAGCAGCGAGGGGATTAACAACGTCTCTCAGCAGAGCTTAAGCCTCCTGTTCTTCCAACAGCTCTCTCCTGCTTGTGTGGTCTTTGTCAACCCCTCTAACTCACTTAGCAACTCTGTTACTGTTCTCCTCTTTTCCCTTCCAACACACAGAGATACCACAAAACCAAACTAAAACCGCTGTCATTGAGTCAATTACAACTCATAGTGACCTTACTGGACAGTGTAGAGCTGCCCCATCGAGTTTCCAAGGTGCGCCTGGCAGATTCAAACTGCTGACCTTTTGGGGTTAGCCAACACAGTGCTTAATCACGAGGCTACCCGGGTTTGTGATTCAGCTTCTGAATATCTATGTCTTGTTTCACTGATATTGCAGTCTGTAACGACTGCAGGTCTTTTAAAGTTGTTTTATAAATGCAACAAGATACTTAGGTGATGTGATGCCCATTGCTGTCAGGTGTCGTAAAGTTGGTTCCCGCTCACAGCGACCCTCTACTCAATAAAACAAGATTTTGCCCAGTCTCGTGCTGCCCGGACAGTTGTTGCTGTGTCTGAGTCTGTTGCTGCAGCCACTGTGTCACTCCATCTCATTGTGTGTCTTTCTCTTTTTTGCTGACTCTCTGTTTTACCAAGCCTGGTGTCTTGCTCCAGGAATTGTTCCATCCTGATAACATGTCCAGAGAAAGCAAGAGGAAGCCTTGCCATCCTTACTTTCAAGGAGCATTCTGTCTGTACTTCTTCCTAGACAGATTTGTTCATTCTTCTTGTAGTCCATGGTATAAGCCAAGGCATGGTATATTCAATATTTTTTCACAACATCACAATTCAAATCAGTCCATTTTTCTTCAGTTTTCCTTATTCATTATTCGGCATTCACAGGCACGTGAGGTATTTGAGAGGACCATAGACTGGGTCAGGTTCCCTAGTGGTACCGTGTGGAAGAACTACGGCTGCTAACCAACAGGCCAGCGGTTCTATTCCCCCAGAACTCCTTTGAAACCCTATGGGACAATTCTACCCAGTTCTAGAAGGTTTCTATGAGTAGAGTTCGATTTGATGTCAATGGTCTGGTTTTGGGGTTTTGGTCAGGCATACCCTAGTCATAAAATGACATCTTTGCCTTTAAGATTTTAAAAAAGGTCTTTTGTGAGCAGATTTATGCAATACAGTATATCCTTTGATTCGGATCTGACTTGACGGCACTTGGCTTGGCTTGATTTCTTGACTGCTGCTTGCGTGGGTGTTGATTGTGAATCCAGGTAAAAATAAATCCTCGACAAGTTCAATATTTTCTCCCTTTATCATAGTGTTGCTTATTGGGTTTTCATTTTCTTCTTGCTGAGGTGTAAATATACTGAAGACTGTAGTCTTTGATGGAGACCCTGGTGGTATAGTGGCTTGAGTACTATAGCTACTAACCAAAAGGTCAGCAGTTCAGTTCTGCCAGGCACTCCTGGGAAACTCTGGGGGGCAGTTCGACTCTGACCTCTAGCGTCTCCATGAGTCAGGCTGACCTGACTTGACGACGGTGGGTTTGGGTTTTCTGCTTGATGGTCTTTGACGTTCTTTAGTACGTGCTCCAAGTCTGCTTTCAGCCAGAAGTTCATGTAATCTGCAAACTGTAGGTCGCTAATGAGTCTTCCTCCAATTGCGATACCACATTCTTCTTCAAATAGTCCACCTTCTCAGATTATTTGCTTAGCATACAGATTAAATAAGCATGGTGAAAGGATACAACCCTGATGCACACTTTTCTTAGTTTTAATTCACCCAGTATCCCTTCCTTTTATTTGAAGGTCTGTCTGTTGGTCTGTGTAAAGCTTACACACGAGCACAGTCAGATGTTCTGGAATTTCCATTCTTTGCAATGCTGTCCATGATTTGTTATTATCCACGTGGTCAAATTCACTTGTGCAGTCAATGAAACACAGGTGAAACACAAACCTGACATTTAGTGGTCTCCAAAACATGATGAGAAAGATTTGGAGAGCCATTTTAACAGCATGTCATTTTTTTTCTTGTTTGTCTTAATGGTTTTTTCCTGGTTACTTCTTGTTTATGTAAAACACATTGCCATCGAGTGGCATCACACTCGTAGTGACCCTAGAGGTCAGAGTAGAACTGCCCCACGTAGAAGGATATTTATTTCACTTGAGTAATAGTTACCACTACTATAGAATAAAGATGCTAGAAATACAGAAACTTAGTAGAAACTTGGTAGAACTATAGTAACAAGGATTATATTATGAAAAGAAAATGCATTAAGTGGAACAGAAAGTTGCTTTCATAGTTTGTACTCAACTTTCATTTTTTACTTTTCAGTTTTATGTGTGTGCAGAACCTCAAAGCTTGCCTTCAGGTAGAGCCAGGCCCTGTGCACAGCAGAGCCAACCTGGGTCCCGTTCTGCGTCACCCTTACCGCCACTGCTGGGTTTGAGTTGGTTGTTGCCGTCGCTGACGCCCACGTATCCCCTTCAGGGTTGTCAGCTTTTACACTGGTATTCTGCTTAACCAAGCACGATGTTCTTCTGCGGTATTAAACACAAAATGAAGTCAGCCTGGAAAAGAGTAATACACAAATACTGGGAATATTCCCTCAAAACCACCGTGTCGGAAAGCTGTATCGTAGTAGCGGATTCTAGTAAACAGACAACTTGATTATTCTGTTTCAGAAGATTCGGTTCAGTAGTTTTGCTGTGAGAATACCCTGGAAAGACATCAGGGGTTTCTTATTTCACTTCTTCGTCAGGTCCTAGACTCCATTCTCGCATGATCATTTTTAATCTTCAATTCTTTTTAATCTTGTGTTCCATTTTAGCTTCCGAAGCTGATTTTTATCTTATTCCAGATTTATTTACAAAATGCCCTTTATTGAAGCAATGATTGCAAACCCCTCTCACGTAAGCCACTGTGCAGTGAAATTGAGAAAGGGTATAATAATTATTTGTTTACAGTTATTTTGAAAGTCACTCTGTGTCAGTGAGCCTGTTTGCTGAGTCCACGGTGTGTGGTGTGTCAGCGGCAGTGCTCATGCTAAGACAATCATCTTCTTCTTTGACCGCTTGCTGGAAGCTTTGGAACATCACTGCGGATTGCCTGGAGGTGTTCTCCTTGGATGACAGCGCCAGCATGAAAAGGATATCCTGGTCTGGCTGTCAGCTGGTGGGGCCTTTATTTTATTATTATGTTTCTCCTATAATAAGCTGGGTCTGTGACAAAGCCTTACCCTGAGTCAACTATCAAGATTTGGTCCTTCTCTGCAGTGAACCTACACAGAGAGGTTCTGTGCTCAGAAGTGGAAAAACCAGCTCTGTTTCCCCTGAGGGTGTGAGATAAAGGGGGAAAGGGTCAGTAGTCTGCCCATAATGAGGACACTTGCAGAAGACAGGACAAAAACCTCTTGCCAGCTGGTTCCAGTTTTCTCATTGAAGATACTGAGATTGTGGATGTCACTGAGGGGAGCTGACACACCAAAGGGACTAAGAAATGAGTCCTGCTTTATTTATGGGTTTTTGATTGCCTTTGAAAGTGATTAAGACAGCTGAGTCCAAGGGACCTGTCTTAGCCATCCAGCGCTGCTGTAACAGACATCAAACAAGTGAACGGCTTTAACAAAGAGATGTTTATTCTCTCACTGTCTAGTAGCATCCTAGTTCAAATCCAGGGCATCAGCTTCCGGGAAGGTTTTCTCTCTTTGTTGGCTCTAGAGGAAAGTCCTTGGTATCAGTCTTCCCTTGGTCTGGGAACGTCTCAGCACAGAAACCTCAGGCCCAAAGGGTGCACTCTCCTCCCGCTGTTGCTTTTTGACGACGTGAGGTCCCTGTGTGTCTCTGCTCACTTCTCTCTTTCATATCTCAAGAGATTGGCCTAAGACACTGTCAGATCTTCTGTATCTCTTCAAGGTACCTGCCACTAATCCATGTTGTTACAGAAGAGCGCTAGGATTTACAACATGTAGAGAAATCACATCAGATGAGAAAATGATAGTCATATAGTGCAGGAAATCAGGACCTACCCAAGCTAACAGGTATTTTGGGGGAGACACAATTTAACCCTGGACAAGACAGAATACACTTGAAGTTATGTTTAATGAGATACACGTCAAGATTAGATACAGAACTGTAAGTCAGCATTTGTTAGCTCTCCTAGCTTGAGATGCCTTTGCTGACACTTCAGCTTCACAGACCTGTGACCACCTGCCTCAGTGTGCTTCATATGCCCACCTTCTACCTTCCTGGCTCTTGGTCTAACCTCTCGTTCTCCTGACCTTGACTCTCTGCCTGATCCTTTTGGGCTAGCCTGACATTTTACTTTGACTTTTTTTTTAACGCTTGTTGTAACATAAAGTAACAGCCTTAACGGTGACAACAAGGACAACAGTGACAGCAACAGGGAGTAGTAGCTGGGTGGTGACAGCTATACTCGGCTGAGTCTTCTTGACGGTCCTAAGCTCTATTCTCAATATTCAGCATGAATTAACTGTTAACTATTTCCATAAATTCTCTGATTATTGTCACTTCCTAGTTGAAAAAACTGAAACACAAATTGTGTGAGGTAATTTGTCCCAGGTCACATGGCCAGCAAGAGGTGGAGATGTTATTGGTTCAAGAGCTAGGCCACTTAGCACTAGGCTGGAAATTTATTTTGTTGGCTAATTTAGAGTTTTTGATTACTTTTTAATGTACCTATGGCATAATAGGTACAAATACAAATTACCTCCGGTTTCAAGGGCTTCCCATTCTAATTTGAGAAAAATAACTTACTGTCAGGAATATTTTAATAGCTGTACAAGGCAATAGGAAGTTAAGTACCTGATTCTTTTTTCTATTGGAACACCTGCTTAACACTCTATGCTTTTGAGATATTTAACCCTTGAAACTTCATTTCTGATCTGTAAAATGTCTTACAACTTATTTCTTACATATTTTAGAATGAAATGAATGATTTCAGTGAAAACATTTTGCAAATCAGAAAATTATACATATGCCAGACATTATTGTAGACAACGATAATATGATTGTTTACAGGTACATCTTAAACACGTCACTTGCTTCCTCTCTTCAGCAACCGAGTTCATTTTTTACCCGTTCATTCCAAATGTAAACACTGCAGTCAAGAAAACCCACAGGGCAGTTCCATTCTATAACACACGGGAGCACAGCTGGTCAGCATCCACTTGACGGCGGTAGGTGTTCTAACGGTGGTGATTTCTGTACTTGAGGAAGAGTTATGACAGGTGTGTGAGGACCCCTGGGGGCAGGAGATTATAAGTGCAATGTGCCAGGACTAGCCCTCACCCACCGCCCTACCCATGACGACACCAAAGAGCAGACTAGGGTGAGGCCAGCCTCAGATCCGTGTGAGCAGCCTGCAGGTGGTCTCAGACTTGGCAGTGACGTTTCCTTCCCACAGAGGAGACACGTCACATGCTTCTGGGGAGCCTGAGAAGTAGTCAAGGCAACTACACGTGCACAAATATTCTTTAAGCCTTTCATTTTATCTGAAGATTCATTACATTTTGCAGTTTTCCTCCTAATAGGTCCATGGTGTGTGTTGTAATTGTTGACTTAGAGGGAAAGTGAGTTTTTCACCTGATATCTCTTTGCTTGTCAATGTCCAGTTCTGTCCCCATGTCCGCCCTTCTCCTTAGCACTGTATTCACAGATGAGACAGTGCTGTCTGCAGCTCAAAATACAGTGGGGAGTCATTTAAGGCAATCGTGAGAATCCCATTAGTACTGTCAGTCATTTATTTAAGGGTGACTTTGTTTCCTGGGGAAACCCCGGTGGCGTAATGGTTGAGTGCTATGGCTGCTAACCAGAAGGTCAGCAGTTTAAATTCAGCAGATGCTCCTTGCAAACTCTATGGGGCAGTTCTATTCTGTCCTACAGGGTCACTATGAGTCAGAATCTACTTGATGACAGTGTGTTTGTTTTCGTCTTTTTGTGTTCCTTGGAGGGTGATAACTGAAAGTTTCCTTGTGCTTGAAAGAGAAATAAAAAACCCTGATGGAAAAAAATAAAAATAAAAAAGAGAAATCGTCGTGGTGCAAGGGTAAATCCCTGTGCTGCTGCCAGCAACGTTGGCCTGTAGGCCCTTCTCAGGAGTCTGTGGGAGAAAAACCTGACCGTTTGCTCCTGTAAAGACCACAGCCTACAAAACCCTACGGGAATGTTCTATCTGTCACATAAGATCTCTCTGGGTTGAAAATCAACCTGATGGCACTTAATGGCAACAAAAGAACAATGATTTATCAGTCTTTTTGGGGTATTCTTGTGTCTGGATGTGATAACCAGAGTTGTGATAGTTATTCTCTAATACTGGGGAACAAGCCTGAAGAGAAACCAGACACAGGAAAAAGTGATAAAGCTAAAAAGAGACCAGGATTGGGTTCTTCATGTTACCCAACCTTGTAGATACCTGACATGAGGGCTTCCTGCTGTGTGAGATGGTAAAATGTTCTTAGGGCACAAAGGGCTTTTCAGTACTTGCAAAAGAGAATTCTCAATAAATGATCCCAAAGCCTTTAGGTAAGGGTAATGCTCTAGCAAGTGTGTGATCTTCATCTCATTAACTTCCTGACTGTCTACCCTCTACCCGTTGGTGAACCCTGTGATAATCCATACCTGCATTTGAGACCCTTAGACTGCTGCTTTCTTTAAGGTGATAGGTTGTTGTCTGAGTTCAGTGCATGTGCTTACTCATGATAAACCAAACCAAAAACCCACCGCTGCTGAGTCGATTCAAACACATAGTGACCCTAAAGGACAGGAGAGAACTGCCCCGTAGAGTTTCCAAGGAGCACTTAGGGAACTCAAACTGCCAACCTTTTGTTTAGCAGACAAAGTACTTAACCACTACACCACCAGGGCTTCCTGCTCATGATAAGATCTACAGAAATAAATTTATGAAAGATAGCTTCATGTGACAGCTATGTTCTCTTTCTGTTCTGTATAATTACGGGAGTATTTTGGTGGGAGTTGTCTGTCTCCTGACAAGGCTCCATTTTGATTTGTGGTGATTATATTTAATTTAACCCTAAGCAAAACTGTTTTGTTTAAATAAACATCTGTCATCTTAAAGCTGCTTATTCTCCCCAGTGTCTAAAAATGTGTGAAATCCATTCCTCATGCAATGTAAAAAAGTTGTTTTATTGAAATATCTTAAATCCATGTTTATTTCTTTTTGTTTTTTCCTTTTTTCCCCCCTTGGTGTCAGCATCTGCTAAATGAAAGGAGAAATGTACACTTTCGTCTCTCAATGACTACCTTAAAAATGTATCAGATACTTCTTTTTTGTTAAGTAATATAATATTTGTCATTCTTTGAATTAGGTAGTTTAATAGGATTAAAATTATTATAATATTATGGTCACTATATGCATGAAATATGTTAATTCTGATGTATTTTTCATATTTTCTTTAAACTTTTCTAGTCAGGATTTGGGTTGTATGGCTCTGGTAGTTAGTTTGGAAAGATGTGATGAAATAAGATTTAGAAGTAGACTCCTAAGTCAAAGTGCTAACACCAAACAGGAAAATAAAATGATCTTATCCATTTTCTGGCACTTCTGTTTGGGAGGAAATTATCCCAATATTATTTCTGTCTTTGACATCTGTGATGGTTAATGTTATATGTCATCTTAGCTAGACTATGGTGCCTTGTGGTTGGCCAAACACTAGCACAGATGCTGTTTACGAGGTGGTTACGTACAGTTAGATCAGGTGGTCTTTAAGTAAAGCAGAGACCATCCATGTGTGAGAAGCCTTATAAGCAAAAACGGAGTTTTCCCAAGGAGAATCTACCTCCAGGCTATAAATAGACGTCTTGCCAGAGTTCCTTAATTCTTCTCATCACCTCTCCTATGGGCTTTGGCATTCACGATTATACAAGTCTGCAGCCTGTTGCCTGGCCTACAGATTTTGTGCTTATCAGTCTTGAGAATAATGTCAGCTAATTTCAAGACCTACTTATTTATCTGTCTATCTGCCACCCCTCTGTCCATCCATCCACCCATGCATCTATCCAAACATCTATCATCTATCTGTCTGTCTCTGTCTGTCCATCATCTGTTTATCTAAACTGTATGTCTGTCCATCTGTCTCTCTATCTCATTGGTTCTGTGTCTCTAGAGAGCCATAAGACAACATTTTATTCATTTTGAGAGGACAAAGCATCCGGGTTACTGTTTTGTCTGAAATCTATGGTTTCATGAACAAACTTTTCCTTGTAATGTTTATTTACATGTAGTGAGTAATATACTTAAATATGACAGATGGAACATAGCAAGTTAAGAACAGTTGCTGTTTAGTAATGGGGTAAATAAACTCAGGTTAGGAGTTTCAAACATCGGAATTTCAAGCCACTTATTTACAGCTCCAATCATGAACACACTTCTTCGTTATGGTGTCCTTCCTCCATGCTTACCTTCTTAAGTCCTCATCTTTTTATTCAGTAGCTCTGGTTGGCGGAAAAAACATGGAACTTTTTTGACCCTAATGTTATCTTGTTTGAGCTGAAGTTTTTCCTTTTGTGAAATAAAGACACTGGCAATTTCACAGAATGTTAGTTCACATCACCCTGGACAGGTAGGAAGTGCGGCACGTAGGGCAAGATCAAGTATAGAATAAACGATATGAAATCTCTTTCCGTGAGTGAGGAACAGAAAGCTGATCAAACTAAAATAACTGGTGAAGTCTCCAGTCTGTTAATTTCACAGACAGGAACTCTGAGAAGGGGAGTGACTTGCCAGATATCACAAAGCAACAGAACAGAGACTAGCTCCCAGGACCTGAGACGCCCAGGGTGCATTTTGGCTCTGTGACTGTACACTGACCCTACCGGCCGTGTTCCAGCCAGGTCTTCACAGGCAGTGCAGGGTTGTGAACAAGAGCCATTCCTCGGTCCGTCTTGGTGCTAAACTTGTGGGTAAGTCAGGACGATACCTGGGGTTCCATTTGGCACTAGTCAGTCGTAGGTCTGGCTCTGGTGCCCAGAGGATGAAGCCCTTCACCGACACTTTGAACTCCCCGTGTCTGCACAAGCATCGCAGACTGATGCACGAGTCGTGACCGCGGGCCCTCATGTTTAACTCGTGGTGGCAGGTAGTTCTCGAGAACAAACTGTCCGTGAATCAGACGCTAACCCACGGACTGCTGGTGCTTACTTTCACCCCAGGCATCTGTGAAAATGCCACTTACAAATTGACCTTTCAGAGCATTAACCAACTTAATTATTTTTCAAAATTTAATTTGTTGGCCTGATGCCAACTCCCTGCTCTATCTAGACATTTCCTGTTTCATAAAGTGTGATTACTCTTGTACTTTGGGTCCACTGCTGATAGAAGCATTATTGTTTCTGGAAGAAAAGAAGAGTTTCAGAAGAGCCGTAAATACTCCACACACGTAGAATTCCTGCTACATCTTTTAATCTCCTTCCAAAGTGTCCTTTGCCTTGAAGACTAGTGTGTTTTAGTTCAAAATACACAAAGATGCTTTTTCCCAGTTTCAAATTGACTGAATATTATAAAATTAATTTTCATAGCTTTCAAGAAACGATCAACTTGAAAGATGACTGAGTGGACAGGAACCTTCCACCTTTCCCTATCAGCAGTCAAGTGTTAACCATTTACACTACCAGACACTCCTTAGTTTATTTTACCCTGCCTGCTCTAATTTCATGATTGTTCAACACCCTTCTAATTATGATGTAACTTCACATCTAGGTCTACAGGCCAGTTAATTATCACCACTTTAATATTGTGTGACAAACCACCTCAAAACTAACGTAAGTGGCTTATGACAAATTTAGTTATTCTTACTGTATGTCTGAATGTCAACAGCGTATTGACTTTTAGGCTGAGCTCAGCTGAGTGGTTCTTCTTCAACTTTCAGGTCAGACTAAGCCCCCAAATTAAATGGCTGCTCTTCAGTTGATAACAACTTACAAAAGGAGATTGGACCCTGACCTCTCCTGCAGATTTCGTCCAGGGCTCATGCCGAAAAGGCAGAAGCCACGGCAGAAGCACAAATGAGCAACACAGCCCAGGAATGTCTGCTTGTGTCACAAGTTTAAGAAGTGTGAGTTTAACGGAACTTGGGGGCTGGAAACCGGAGTAGAAAGAGCTCAGGAGTCAAATCACTGTCAAAGTAATGAACCGTCTCTTTGGGGAGCCACACTACAGGCCAGAGAAGATGGGAAACTGAGCTGTCGTTAATATGGAGAAAGGAAATACAACACTGTTTGAAATTCAACGCCTACACCCTGTTGTGTCGCTTTGCTGCCACCGATCCCTCCACCCGCTGTCTAGCCCCTGGCCTCCTAGGGCAGAGGGCGTTTCCTGTACAGAGCGGACCTTCAGTGACGGCTGTGGGGTGGGGGGATGGTGAACCCTCAGTGAAGAGTGTGACATAAAGGGGGAGCACATTTGATCTAATGTTTCAACTTTAGTGGTGCTTCAAATCTCTTAATTACCTGTTTCTGTATGCTAGCCATCTCTTTAGCCATATGCACTTAAGCCTAGCAGTCCATTTTGTGTTAACCAAACATGACAACTAACGCAAATGCTTCATTTCATGTCAAATCCATTTATTCCCATTGAGTCTTCCTTCTTTATTCTTATTCTGCACACTTGCTTTCTCCTCTTTCTGTGGACACTTTCTGGAATACCTTTATTGCTATTATTATTACTATTTAAAGTAGCTCTAACTTGATGCTTGAACCCATCTGGAGCACCCACTCATTCTGTAGGAACAGAATGACCCGCCCAGTTGGGTCTCCACTGACAGCAGGCTTTGACTCATTTCCACCCCTTTAGGTTTTGTCCAGTGCCCCTCTGGAATCTGGAAAAATGACTTAATTATCTCCGCTGCTTCCTTTCATAAGTTGATCCGAGCCTCTTCCAAGGGTCTGCTCTAACCTTCTGCGGGAGCTTGCTCTCGCATCTCTGCCACACCGGAAGGAGGCGCCAAAGGCTACTGGTGGTGTTACACTGTAGTCACACGGTCGGCTCGGGAGCAGGGCTCCCCGGGTTAAAGGCGGTGGCTGATTTAAACAGGCCGTGGCCTAGTCTGAGAATCTAGGGTTCAGACGCTGTGGGGGTCACAATGGAGCACCAGTCCCTTTCCTCGCCCCAAATTACAGGGTTCCTGGTGTTTACTGTGCAGAATGAAATGCCATCTCCGTGGGCTACGGGGAGATCATCTCAATTCTTTTCTCACTTACTTTGGAATGTACTTTAAGTTTTTCTGTTCTGAGATACAGTAACACCACAGGGAGAAACTCTAGAAGCAAATCATGCGAAGAGAACAGGTGTTTGGTTTCTGGGCCAAGAAAACATCATACTAGCTACCTAAAAGAGGCATCTCCCATAACATTTTCAAATTGCAGCATAATGTTACTTTATATTTCATCTGCCAGGATAAGATTGATTGTGTTTAAGACAAAACAAAATAAAGCTATTTAATTCAATAAGAAATTACTAGGTAATTCCACGCTTTGAGAAATTCAACTCATTTGATTGTTTCAACTTCAACTTTCTTCCTCTGCATCCAAAAATGTCACTGTAGACGTAACCATACATCACTTCTCCTTTGGTGTCAGAGAAGGAGCAGTTCTTGCTTCCTGTGGCTGACCCTCTGTCTTTGTGCACTGGCCCCGTGTGCCATCTGCCTGCTCTCCAGTTTTCCCACCGGGCAGTTTGCCTTCTCTTTTGCCTTCAGTTCTCCTTCCTCTCTGGAATCACTCTTTCCACTGTGTGCTCATTGCCATAGATTCAATTCCAACTCATAGTGACCCCACCGAACAGAGTAGAACTGTCCCAGAGAGTTTACAAGGAATGCCTAGTGGGTTTGAATTGTCAGTCTTTCGGTCAGCAGCTGTAGCGCTTAAACACTAGGCCACCAGGGTTTCCAACCACTTTCTCTCTTTGAAGGCTGAGAGGATGAGAACCACCCTCTGTCTCAGCCTTCAACTATGCTTCTCACTTTATCCTAAAGCTGAGCATTAAGCTAAAAACTAACAATGATAAAAGACAATTTTCTCGATTACCCATGGTGCTTTTCCATATGAGTCTAGAGTTTATATTGAGTTCATATGTGAACCAGCACTACAAAAAATGATTATGTATTTTCCAAGCACGTTGTTGAATATACTGCTTATCATACTACATACTGCTTTTTTTTTCTTTTGCCCAAAGACCCATAAAAGCCAAAAACACCCAGACCTGCTGTCTTCAAGTTGATTCTGCCTTGCAGCTATACCAGAGGACAGAGTAGAATTGCCCAGTTGGGCTTCTGAGGCTGACATCTCCTCAGAAACTTCATTGCTCTCCTGCAAAGCAGCTGGTGGGCTTAACACAGATCTCTTGTTCAGCAGATGAGTGTTTAACCATTACCCTGCCAGGGCTCCTTCACAAAGAGGACAGTGGAGTGAAGCAAATGGTCAGGCGCTCAATCATCTAAAGGCTGTTGGTTCAAATCCACCCAGAGACGCATTAGGAGATAGGCCTGTAGTGGTCTCCCAAAGGTCACAGCCTTGGAGACCTAAGTGTTCACAGGAATTGCTTTTCAGTTAAATTCGAAACAGTTATGTTACTTCTGAATAGCTGATTTATTTTACCTATGAATTATTTTATGAAAATTGTTCCTTTTTTCTTGATGTGATCTTATTTAGTGGAAAACTCAGTGTGTGGGTTACTCACCATGAGAAGGGATGTATTAAATGGCACACATCTTTGTATTAGGTTCATTGTTGACTTCGCTTCATAGTTCTACCTTTTCTCTGATTTTCTTTTTAAATCTCATTCTAGTGATACACATGAATGTATTCAAATCACTATATGCCCTCTCTTCACCTCAAATTCGTGTCCTTCCCACAAGCAAGATAAATTCATGTCATCCCAGTATCCCTGTACATAGGTAATAAGGCAGAAATCCCTCTCTGGGAACTTTTAGCTTTTGTTCTTTTGAATTTTCACCTAATTCAGGTGATTCACAGTTCACTCCTTTACTAAAATTCCACTAACTGTGTGTGTTAACCACATGTACAAAATCTATTCACAGCAAAATATAGATCGATATTTCATAAATAACTGGATACTACTTTCTCGGGAAGTTTAATGTAAAACTATGACACATGTTGAATGCCAAAACCATTAACTTGAGAGAAAAAAGTCGTTTGTGTGAGTTCACGAGCAGACAAACTTAATCTCTGATGACAGACACCAGATTATGGCTATACCAGGGGCAAGGAGAGAACTAGTCTTAAAAGGACACCAGAAAACTTCTAGGGTGACCTGATTGGGAAACAGGGTCTTTACAGAGGTCATTAATTAAGATGAGGACATAATGGATCAGAAAAAAATCATAATAACTTGCTGTCATTGAGTTGGTTCCAACTCAAATCCAGTAACTGGCGTTCTCATCAGAAGAGGACAGACATACAGACATGCAAAGACGCAGCCCAAGTTTTACCTGTTTGCACCACTCTGCACTCATGAAGTCCTCCTTAAATACACAATTTAAGCAAGAACAATGGGCTTCTTAAGTAAATACAGAATTAGGACAAATCTTTTTTGTAGTTTCAAGTCAAACTTCTGAAACTGGACCTATGTTATTTACAAACTCTAGGAGTCACAACTGCCTTAAAACTAGAAACAAAAAAGACAAACAAACAAAAAAATGCCACCAACTCAGTTTGGACTCCTGGTGGCCCTAGAGGACAGAGAGTGGTCGTTGTGCTGTTAATTTTTGGAATCAGAGCTACGGTGTTGTCCTTCTTTACATCTGTGGTACCCAGCACTTACTTTTGGACTGTGTGGAAATGGCCCATCTTTTAAAGGGTGAGGCTAAGTTAGTGCAGAGTTTGATCCAGTGTTACAAATATCTTCTCAGGAACGTTGTGATGCACCCGCTCTAAAAAAATCCACACTAATTTCTTTATTTTTAAAATAGATCAGAATTCACAGTCTCATTCCAAAAGGCATGATTTTAGAAGTCCATAAAACTCAGAATAGAAGGCTCTCTAAATTGCTGTAAATCAACTAATTCTGTTCCAGTCATGTTGAACTTGACATCCCTGGAAATGACTTATCATACAGGTGCCTGGAGTAGACCAGCGACTGAGTTTCTGAGATGGATTCATGGAGGCCAGGGGGCACCGTGGGAACCCTAAGGTGTGTACCGCCACTCGTTTGTTGCCTTGCCCTGTGGCCGTGATACTGCAAAGTGTGGACCTTCTAAATTAAGACAAAACAGAAAGAAAGGCTGGGCCACTGACGTTTGAAAATTAACCCGGGCAAACCCTGTGATCGCCACAGCACACTGCGCCACCGCCTTACTTCGTACGTACCAGCGGCTGGGGGAGGCGCAGCGGGGGGGGCGGTGGGGTGGGCAGGAGACATGATACTTGGTGAAGCAGAAGGCCAATGAGGGGCGTAGGGGTCTGTCATGGATTGCTCTGTGTCCTCCCAAAATAAGGGTAGTCTTTTGGCTGGGCTATGTGTCCTGTATTTTTTTTTTAAAAAAAAATTTTTTATTTAACATGACTGAGTGAAAATGTACATTCCCGTATAAATTTCATTGCCCACCTATGTGCAGCTTCCACTGCTCTCCCTGTCTGGTGACAGCACACTATTCCTCTCTGCTCCATACATGTCTTATCCTCTCAACAGCCTCCTTTCTGCTCACCTCCACCCACTCTCTTTCCTCCAGCCAGAGGTCAGCAGGATGATATCCTATAGATGTATAGACCCATAAAGTGCAACCAATATGTGGTCACTCTGCATTGCCAAGTCCAATCCACTCAGGTCCAAAGAGTGGACCTTTGTTATAATTTATGGGTAAGGGCAGCATCAGGGCTGGGGACCATGCTCTGAGGGGAACACCGATACCGCTGGACCATCAATTGCGGTCTTTTAGTGAAGATCTGAGGATGCACCCCTTTTTATTCTTGTGTTGCCAGTGAGACTCAACCTAGTGAGCTCCATCATGGCTATCACTGGTGGTGGCCGGGCACCATCCGGTTCTTCCGGTCCCAAGTCGATGAAGGCACCCACTCTTATGGGTCTCTCTGTCTTTTAGGTTGTCTTTACCGCATGTCATTTTGGTCCTCGGTGAGCATGCGTTCCTGCTGAGTTGGGACCATTTGCTGTGTCCTTGGATGGCAGCTAGGCAGCTTTTAAGACCCCAGGTGCCACTCACCAATGTGGGGTGCAGACAGCTCTCTTAGCAAAACGCTAGTTGTGCCAACTGGCCTCAATTTCATCTAAGAGCATGGTCCCCTGCCCCCCGCCCCAGCTACTCTAGCCTTGCAATATTGGGTTAAGATGGAAGGAGTACTCAAGTTATGCTGAAGTCCATTTAATGTTGTTCTTGTTTCCAATGTGTGCTATCATCACTTTCTCCCAACCGTATTTCTAGCAACTATCTAAACTAAGCCCTCCCCCACTCAACCTCCCTCCGTCCACTCCCTTGCAGCTGTCAAAGAGTCTTTTCTTCTATACACAAGTCTGTTTCTTATCGTAGAGGTCTCATACAGTATTTGTCCTTTTGTCGCTGACTACTTTCACTCAACATAATGTCTTCCAGTTGAAACCAGGTTAGGAGATGTTTCCTGGAATCATCGTTATTCTTTATCATTGCGTAGTGCTCCATTGAGTATATGTACCATAGCTTACCTATCGATTCTTCTGTTGTTGGGCATCTGGGTTGATTCCATCTTTTTGCTATCGTGGACTGTGCTGTGATAAACATTCTCGTGCATTGTGTCCGTTGGTGTGAAAGGCCTTGATTCTGTAGGATATATTCCAAGTAGTGGAATTACTGGGTCAAATGGTATATCTATATCCATTTTTTTAAGGAAGCGCCAGATTGCTTTCCAAAGAGGCTGGACCATTTTGCAATCTCACCAACAGTGTAGAAGGGTTCCTTTCTCTCCACAGCCTCTCCAGCATTTGTTGTTTTGTGCTTTCTGGATCATGGCCAATCTTGTTGGGGTGAGATGGTATCTCATTGAAATCTTGATTTGAATTTCTTTAATAACTAAAGATCATGAACATGTCCGCATGTGTTTTTTGGCTGCCTGAATCTCCTCTTTAGTGAAATGTCTGTCCATCTCCTTTGCCCATTGCTTAACTGGATGGTTTATCTTCTTCTTATTGATATTTTGTAGTATCTTATAGATTATGAAGATCAGGCATCAGTCTGACATAGAGTTGCCAAATATTTTTTCCCATTCTGTGGGTGTTCTTTTAATTCTATTAATAAAGTCTTTGGATGAGCAAAAGTGTTTGATTCTTAGTAGTTCCCATTTATCTATTTTCTCTTCTGTTGATTGTGGTTTCTTTGACAGATTTTGGAGTCTATCCTCATTGTGTATTAAAACTTCCATTGTTGTTCCTACCTTTTCTTATATGATCTTTGTTTTAGATTTGATATTTAGGTCTTTTATCCAGTTGGAGCTGGTTTTTGTGTAAGGTGTAACATATGGATCTTGATTCAGTGTATTGCAGATGGAGAACCAATTTTGCCAGCACCATTTATTGGACTGTTTTTACCCCAGTTTAATGTCTTAGGGCCTTCGTCGAATATCAACTGTTCATAGGCAGTTGGTGTCATCTCTGGGGTCTCAATTCTGTTCCACTGATCCATCTGTCTGTTCTTGTACCAGTACCAGGCTGTTTTGACCACTGTGGCAGTGTAGTATGTTCTAAAGTCAGGTAATGAGAGGCCTCCCAGTGTGTTCTTCTTCTTACTTATCCGGGGCTTCTTCTCTTTCCAAACAAAATTGGTGATTTGTTTCTCCATCTCATTAAAAAATGATGCTGGAACTTGTATTGAGATTGCATTGTATAAATAAATTGCTTTGGGTAAAATAGACATTTTCACAATGTTAAGTCTCCCTATCCATGAACAGGATAGGTTTTTCCATTTATCTAAGTCTCTCTTAGTTTCTTGTAGTAAGGGCTTGTAGTTCTCTTTGTAAAGGTCTTTTATTTCTCCGGTTAGATTAATTCCCAGGTACTTTATCTTCTTAGGGGCTATCGTAAATAGTATTGATTTCATAATTTCTTCCTTAACGGTCTCGTTGTTGGTATAAAGGAATCCTACTGATTTATTTATGTTTATCTTGTATCCTGAAACTTTGCTGAACTCTTCTATCAGTTTGAGTAGTTTACTTATAGATTCCTTGGGTTCTCTGCATATACAATCATATTGTCTGCAAACAGGGAGATTTTAACTTCCTCTTTGCTGATGCAGATGCCCTTTATTTCTTGGTCTTATCTAATTGCTCTGGCTAGAACTTCTAGCACAATGTTGAATAGGAGAGGTAAGAGTAGGCATACTTGTCTAGTTCCTGATCTCAAGGGAAAGTCTTTCATTCTCTCTCCATTCAGGATGATGTGGGCAATTGGCTTTGTATAAATGGCCCTTATTGTGTTGAGGAATTTTCTATCTATGCCTATTTTGCTAAGAGTTTTTAGCATGAAGGGGTGTTGGACTTTATCAAATGCCTTTTCTGCATCAATGGACAAAATCAGGTGATCCTTGTCTTTTGTGTTATTTATGTGGTTAATCACATTGATTGTTTTTCTGACGTTGAACCAGCCTTGCATCCCTGGTATCAATGCCACTTGGTCATGATGGATTATTTTCTTGATATGTTGTTGTATTCTATTGGCAAGAATTTTGTTGAAGATTTTTGCATCTAGATTCATGAGTGATATAGGTCTGTAGTTCTCCTTCTTTATTAGGTCTTTCCCTGGCTTAGGTATCAGGGTTATGCTGGCTTCATAGGATGAGTTTGGGAGTACTCCATCCCTTTCTATACTGTAAAATAGTCTCAGTGGTACTGGAGATAACTCTTCTCTAAAAGCTTGGTAGAATTCTTCTGTGAAGCCATCTGGGCCCGGAGTTTTTTTGGTTGGCAGTGTTTTGATGACATTTTCAGTCTCTTCCTTTTTGATGGGCTTATTAAATTGTTCTACTTCCCGTTGTGGTAATTTGGATAGGTGGTATGAGTCAAGGAATTTGTCCATTTCCCCTAGGTTTTCAAATTTGTTACAGTATAGTTTTTCATAGTATTGTGTTATGATATTTTTGATTTCTGTTGCATTTGTGGTGACAACTCCCCTCTCATTTCTAATTTGGGTTATTTGTTTCCTTTCCTGCTTTTCTTTAGTCAGTTCAGCCAGTGGTTTGTCAATTTTGTTGATCTTTTCAAAGAAACAGCTTTTGGTCTTTTCAATTTTTTCAATTGTTTTTCTATTCTCTAATTCATTTAGCTCTGCTCTAATCTTTATAATCCCATTTCTTTTGGTGCCCGAGGGGTTCCTCTGTTGTTCTCTTTGTAGAGTTAGTTCCTTGATTTGGTTTCTTTCTTCCTTCCAGATGTGTGCATTTATGGAGATAAACAGACCTCTGAGCACTGCTTTGGCTGTATCCCATAGGTTCTGGTAGAAAGTGTTTTCATTCTCATTGGAAGCCATGAATTTCTTTATTTCATCCTTGATTTCCTCTATATAGAACCCATGGTTTTTTGAGCAAGATGTTGTTCAGTTTCCAAGAGTTCCACTTTCTATCTATATTTTTTCTGCTATTAATTTCAACTTTGATGGCTTTATGATCTGAGAAGATGCTTTGCAGTAATTCAATGGTATGGATTTTGTTGAGTATTGCATTATGGCCTATCACGTGGTCAATTCTGGAGAATGTCCCATGTGCACTGGAGAAGAAGGTGTAGTTGTCTGCTGATGGGTAGAAAGTTCTATATATGTCAATGAGATTTAGTTAGTTAATTGTGTCAAGAGGTCTTCTGTATCTTTACTGAGCTTTTTTCTAGATGATCTGTCTAGTAATGAGAGTGGAGTGTTAAAGTCTCCCACTATTATTGTGGAGTCATCTAACTCTCTTTTGAGTGTAGTCAGTGTTTCTTCAATGTATTTAGGTGCTCTGATATTAGGTGCATAAATATTTAATATAGTTAAGTCTTGCTTGTGTACTGAACGTTTCAGCAATAAATAGTGTCCATCTTTGTCCACGATGGTGGATTTGACATTAAAATTGATTTTGTCTGAGATTAGAATTGCCACCCCTGCTCTTCTTTGTTCATTGTTAGCTTGATATATATTCTTCTATCCCTTAATTTTCAGTTTGTTCTTATCTTTAGGTCTCAAGTGAGTTTCTTGTAGACAACACATGGATGGGTCATGTCTTTTGATCCAAGATGATACTCGGTGTCTTTTTACTGGAGCATTCAGTCCATTCACATTTAATGTAATTATTGATAGGTATGTGTTCAGTGCTGCCATTATGATGTGTTTACTTTTATGTTGATGTTTTCTCTGTTGTTCTTATTAGTCTGTTCTGCGACGTTCTTTTGTGTGAGTTGATTTTTCACCTTTTCCAGAGCTGGTTTTGTAGTTGTTGAGACTCATGTGTTACATTTCTTGAAATGATATGATACATCTTTGTTGTGCTTTACAGCTGCCCCTATGGTCCCCCTTAATAAACTACATATAAATCCAATTTTAATTGCTACCAGTCTTGTCATCTTCCTGTCCATCGGAAGGACTGTAACAACTGTAGTACATCCCTCTTTTTATTATGATGACACCATAGTTTTCATGATGATCACTGGATTGCTTCTTTCAGTATCAAAGCTGTGATTGACTTTGGAGGCTTCGCCAGAAGAGTAGTGTGTCGTTCTAAAATATAAAGTTAGTGGTTTCGTTCTTCTAAGCCAGAGTCAAGAGCTTCTTTCAGTATTTCTTGTAGTTTGGGTTTGGTTTTTACAAAGTCTCTGAGTTTCTGTTTATCTGGAAATGTCTTAATTTCATTTTCATATTTGAAAGATAGTTTTGCAGGATATATAATTCTTGATTCAAAGTTCTTCTCCTTCAAGGCTTTGAATGTGTCATGCCACTGTCTCTGTGCCAGCATGGTTTCTGCTGAGAAATCTGATGACAGCCTACAGGGTTTCCCTTTGAATGTTAGCTTTGCCTTGAGTCTTGCTGCCTTTAAGAGTTGCTGCTTATGTTTCATTTTGTTAAGCTTGATTATAATATGTCTTGGAGTCTTTCTTTTGAGATCTATTTTGGGTGGTGTACAATATGCATCTGACATGCCTATATTCTCTTCCATCATGATTTCTGGGAAGTTTTCTTTCAGCAGCTCAGCAATGATACTCTCTATGTTCTTAGGTGTCTCACCCTGTTCAGGGACTCCAATTAATCAAAGGTTGCTCCTCTTAACAGAGTCCCACATACTTCTTAATGTTTCTTCATTTTTCTTGTTTCTTTTTTCTGATTTCTGCTCATAGACGCTGGCATCAGTAGCTCTGTCTTCCAAGTCAGAAATTCTTTTTTCCATTTGTCCCATTCTGTTTTCTTGGCTTTGCATGGAAGTTTCTATGTCTGATTTTCTTCTTGATCTGTTGGATTTCAGAGTACTAGTGTTCCATCAGATCGAACAGCTTGCTTAATTTTTCCTTTTGTTCTGCTTCATTTTGTATAAGGTCTAGGTGGGCTCTGTATATAATCTTTTTTTATTCACTTTCTGAAGCTTTCATAAAGTTTCTTCATCTGGAAAACTCCTTGGTTGCTTTGTTTGGGAGCCTTGTGTAGCCATGGCTGATTTCTTGTGTGCCACAACTGTCTGTTGCTTTTTGGGTCTCATGTGAGTATATAGAGGGTAGAAGAGGTACTGTGAGGATGGATTGCAAATGTTTCTCTAGGCTGTCTTCAAATGTAAAGCAAAAGGTATCTGACCACTTCACAAGTCAGTTAGGTTTTCAAGTGTAGGGGTCCCTCTTCTCAACTGACAAAGTAAGCGCCACTATATACAACCCCAGATGAGAATAAACTAGTTCAGAATACAGCACTGCTAGTGCCCTGGTGGCCTCTGCTGACAGGGCCTAGCCTTAGCCAACACTGCGTCAAGTACTGGTTATGTGATAGGAAAGCGCTCTCCTGTGGGCAGGCTCTGGCTCCCAAGCTAAGAATTAGGTCCAGCTGCGGCCACCATATCCAAGGTGGTGTCCCCCACACAGGCAGCAGACAGGGGCTAAAGGTGCCGAGAGGCAGAGACTCCTCTGCTTCTGTTGCAGGGCCCCCAATGCAGGCAGCACTGTGCAGAATCACTACTTTTCCGACGGAGAAGCGCAGTCCCGTTTGCAGGCGCTGGCTCCCAGGCTGAGAACGAGGTCCCGCTAACATCTTGGCACCAACTTGGCGTCCCGCACGCTGACCGCGGAGCTCCGCACAAACCCAGCTGAGGCAGCTACTAAACGAAAGGCTCTAAATGGCCAGATTAACAGAGTCCCGAGCCTGGTCTCAGAATAGGGGAATTTCACCGGCCTATCCCCCCAGCAGCGCGTCTGAGTCCAGCCACCAGGCAAGACTCAGCTGAGACAGAGGAAAAAAAATTCAAACTGGTGCGTTTCCCTTCCGTCCGTGAGAGCCGGGGCTAGCCAGGAGCCGGAGTCAGTGAGAGAGAGGAGGGTTTCCGCTGAGTGGTATGAAGTCCCAATTAACAGCCCTGTGCCTTTCCCGAGGCTCCCTTTGACTGTCGATTCAGGTCTTGGTTTCCAGGGGGACACGGGACACGGGGCTCAGTCCGCCCACTGCACTCCGCCCCTCCGCATTTTTCCGTCCTGTATTCTATGACCACCATCCGTTTTATGATTTTCCCGTGTTGTGAGTCCTAGTCTCTGCCTGTGGTCGGTGGGATGATTATGGTAACGGAGGATTAGGGCCGGACTGCAACACCCCTGCCTAGGGAGCTTCCCTGGAGTGTGGCTTGCACCACCTTTTATCCTTTCATCCTCCTGGGAATAAAAAGAGAGGGAAGGAAGCAGAGACTTGGGACCCTCACACCTTCTAGAAAGCAGCATCAGGAGTAGAGGGCGCCCTGCAGACCTGAGGTTCCTGTGCCGAGATGCTCCCTGACCGAAGATTGGGGCTACACAAGGACCTTCTTCCAGAGCTGACGGAGAGGACACCCTTTCCCTGGAGCAGACAATCTGAATGCAGACTCATAACCTACTGAACTGTGTAAGAATGAACATTTTTGTTAGAACCATCCACTTTGAGATATTTCTGTTAGAGCAGCACTAGCTGGCTAAAACAGGGACCTTGGCAAGAGGACGGCAGAGCAGCTGCAGTGATGGACTTGAACTTGCAGGAGACCCAGGACCCAGGACCCAGCAACGTCTCATTCTGTTGTTGGCCTTACAATCGCCGTGAGTCTTTGTGGACTCGGGGGCTGTTTTGTCTCTTGATCTCAGGATTTGCCGCCGAGGGAGCCGGCAAGCCAGGGAACAGGCTCAGGACCTTGGAAATCCCTTCTCTCCGTGATTCCTGGCTTGTGTGGATGGCTTGTGCTAGACTACCAGCCTGAGGTTGGCAGTTCAAAGCTACCCAGGGGCCCTTCAGATGAAAGGCGGACGGTCCGCTTCGGTGGGGACCACAGCCAGCGACACCCCGTGAAAGAGGTCCGCCAGCACGTGGGGTGCCGTGAGCCTAGAGAGGCTCTCCAGCGTTTTTCGGTTCCGCAAGCCTTTTTCGGGAGCTCTGCGCGGCTTCCGCTGGTTGCGCCCCGCTCAGGAACCTCAGAAGCCCATTACTAGGAGGCAGCTGTGCTGTCAGCGGCTTAAGATTAAAGTGATTTATTTGGGAAAAAAGCCCTTGCACTGTAAGATGAACGAATACATGAATAAATAAACGTGGAGAACAACACTCTACGTTTGTTCTTTTATTCATGTGAGAGGTGAAGAAGCAGCTTCAGGCAGAAGAAGCTGCCCGGAGTGCTGGGGCGAGGGGCGCTGAGCCCACCCTCGAGGAAACTCGCTGGGACTGGACCCCAGAGAAGGCCCGAGCTCGGCCCGCCCGCCGCAGGTGACCAGACGGTCCGCAGCGACAAACGGCGACAAACCTCACAGCCAGCAGTTACCTCGCCCTCTCCGAACGAGCTGCAGGAGCTGCGGGAGCCGAGGTCACCGCGGTGACAAGGACAGCCCCGGGCTGCGCGGGCTGGATCCCTGCCTTGTAGGGGTCCCCCTTGGCCCTCGGCGTCCTTCCCTGCACCGTGCCCTCGGCCCCCCCTGGGGACCCCGCTGAAGGGTCAAGGTTTCTGGTCACGGCCTCACCCACGTTGGGAAGCAAAGCTGCCTTTTCCAGTTGACGGCCGCGTAGATCCGCAGGCCTTTTCCTAAGGGGCGGCATACACTTCTTGTGTTTGTACTCCCTGCACCAAATTCAGCTCGGTCTGTAGGTCTGCTGCCCGGTTAGCTGCACAGACAGTAGTAGCGTCTTCAAGTCTCAAAGGCGTGGAACAAGCACACCAAGGGGGTCGGAAAGCCTGGAAGGGAGGGGGCCAACCCTGCTGAGATCCAGGAGCGCTGGGGGGAGGACAGACACAGGGGCTGAGAACCTCCCGCGCCTCTGTGTTCTCTGTGAAGGCTGAAACTAGACAACCACTAGGAACAGACTAGAATTTGGGACAGCTGGTTTGGGGAACACACTGGAAGCGATTCAAAAGAACCGTCTCAGGAAATGTTAAAAACAAAACAAAACAATTAAAGGCTACTGGAATAATACTGAAAACCCAACTCAGTAAAAGAAAATGTTTTTTAAAAAAAAGAGAGGAAAAAAAGCATATGGAGAGAAGACTCAGAAGGATTATGACTTTTCTCCAGGTCAAAAGCTGGGGGATGGGGGAGGGGGAAGTTGGCATTATGTGGAGTCCAGAAGAAAAGCAAAATTGAGGGTGTTAATGAGATTAGAGTTGAAATAATTAAGCCCGTGTAAATCCTGGTATTGTTTTAGGGTATGTCTCAGTCCAGAAATAATGCGGAAGGGAGTCTCACTTTCCAGTTTCTTATTGATATTATAGCAGAAATAAACTAAAAAAAAAAAAAATTCGCAGATTTCCTTAGAAAATGTTCTTTTAGTGAGACAGCTATGAATTAGTCTGTTTTCTGTTTAATTAACTGTAGCTAACCCGCAGAAGACACTTTTGCTGATGTAAATTCTGATTTGAAACAAAACAGTAAACTAAACTTACTGTGTACTAGTTTAAACTAAGTTTTGAGTATTGGCGAAAGGGCTGCTCTAAAAGAATTAAAAAAAAAACCTATTCATTTTAATTAATTGTTAAAATTAATTAATTAATATTAATTAAAATTATTAAAAACAACTATGGAAACAGGGTTTGCATTTCAGAAATGCGATGCAAACCAGATGCGTCTATGTGTGCTTTCAGGAGCTGAGTTCCAAGGCTGGTCAGAATAAGTATTGCTGGATTCTGGGCTTAACACAGGCCGGGGTTACTGTGCAGGACTTCCCAGGCTTGGAATATTAGCAGATATGGGAATCTCTAGGTCCAGCAGGAAGGATATAAAAGATTGTTTTAGGCATCTGGAGAGATAGTAAACTTATAAAAAACACTGTGAATAGTGGACAAAATTCAGGTTATGTTGAATGGGGGGTAGCCAAGCCAAGCCAAGCCAAGTGCCGTCGAGTCGGGAATGGAGGGCAGGGTTTGCCCAAAAGGCTAAAGGAACGCTGTTAGCCAGTGCACAGAGGGCACCAGGGTGACATGACCAAGCACAGTCCTGAGATCTATGTGGCAAGAGTCTCCTTCCTTGGTGCCCATGGTCTGTGCTGTGCTGCGTTTGTGAGGTGCCATCACGTTGGTTCTGACTCACAGCAACACTACGCACAACACCACTTGGTCCCATGCCGTGCCCACAGTCTATACGTGTTATTGAGGGTCTTTCTTTTTCTCACTGACCCTCCGCTTTACCAAGCACGATGTCCTACTCCACGGGTTGATCCCTCCCGGCAATACGTCCAAAGTATCTAAGATGTAGTCTTACCACCCTGGCTTCCAAGGAGCACTCTGATTACACTTCTTCCAGAAAAAATCTATTTGTTCATTTGGTGGTCCATGGTATATTGAATGTTCTTCAACACTGCAATTCAAAGGCATCAGTTCATCTGTCTTATTCATTGTCCAGCTTTCACATGTATATGATGCAATTGAAAATACTATGGCTTGAGTCAGGTGCACCTTACTCTTCAAGGTGACATCTTTACTTTTCCATCTAAAGAGATCTTCTGTAGCAGATTTGCCCAATGTAACACATCTTTTGATTTCTTGATTCCTGCTTCCATGGGTGTTGATTGTGGATGCAAGTAAAATGAAATCCTTGACAACCTCAGTCTTTTCTCTGTTTATCATGATATTGTTTATTAGTCCAGTTGTGAGTATTTTTGATTTCTTGATTTTGAGGTGTAGTCCATACCGATGGCTGTGGTCCTTGATGTTTAATCAGTGTTTCAAATCTTCACTTTCAGCAAGCAAAATTGTATCATTTGCATAAAACAGATTGTTAATGAGTCTTCCTCCAATTCTGATGCCTTATTCTTCTTTATATAGCCCAGCTTCTTGGATTGTTTGCTTGGCGTACAGACTGTAAAGGTATGGAGAAAGGATACAACCCTGATGCACACCTTTCCTGACCTTAAAACATGCAGTGTCCCCTTGTCCTGTTCACATGACTACCTCTTGATCCATATACAAATTCCTTAAGAGCACAGTTAAGGGTTCTGGAATTCCCATTTTCTACAATGTTAGCCAAAATTTCTTATGATCTACACAGTCGAAAGCCTTTGCACAATGAATATAACATAGGTAAACATCTTTCCGATATTCTCTGCTTTCAGTCAAGATTCATCTGACATTGGCAATGATATTCCTGGTCCCAGGTCCTTTTCTGAATCCGTTTTGCATTTCCGGCAGTTCCCTAGCAGTAACTGCTGCATCTGCTTTTGAATGATCATTGCAAAATTTGACTTGTGTCTGATATTAATGATGCTGTTAGATAATTCCTGCATTCAGGTGCATCATCTTTCTTGGGAACAGGCATAAATATGGATCTCTTCCAGTTGGTTGGCCAGGTAGCTGTTCTCCAGATTTCTTAGCACAGATGAGCGAGCGCTTCCAGCTCTTCATCCATTTACTAAAATAGCACAGCAGATATTCCAGCAATTCCTGGAGTTTTGTTTTCTGCTAACACCTTCAGTGCAGCTTCGACTCCTTCCTTCAGCACCACCGGTCCTGATCACGTGCTGCCTCTTGAAATAGATGAACGTCAACCAGTTATTTTTGGTTTAATGACTATATATTACTTACTTCTTCTTTTGATGCTTTCTGCATTGTTTAATATTTCCCCTGTAGAATCAGATTGAGGCTTGATGCTTTCTTCATTCAGTTATTTCAGCTTGAGAGATGCAGAGTGTGTTCTCCCCTTTTGATTTTCTGTCTCCAGCTCTTTGCACTACATGTGAAGCTGTGTCACCAGTTGCTACTGAGCAGATCCTGACTCATGGTCGTCCATGTGTGTCAGGGAAGAACTGTGCTCCATAGGGTTTTCAAAGACTAATTCTTTTTTTTTTTTTTTTAGAAGTAGATTGCCAGCTCTTTAGTTCAAGGTGTTTTCCCTGCTGAAGAATGTTGAATGTACAATAGACCACCAAAAGAACGAACAGATCTGTCCCAGTAGAAGTAGAATCAGAGTGCTCCTTGGAAGCAAAGATGGTGAGACTGCATCTTATGTACTTTGGACATGTTGTTAGGAGTAATCGGTCCCTGGAGAAGGACATCATGCTTGGGAGAGGTGGAAGTCAGTGAAAAAGAGGAAGATGCGCGATGAGATGGACTGACACAGTGGCTGCAACGATGGGCTTAAACATAAAAACGATTGTGGACATGGTGCAAACCTGGGTGGTGGTCTGCCCTGTTGTGCACGGGGTTGCTATAAGTCGGAACTGACTCAACGGCACCTAACAACAACAACATGAGTTGATATTGACTCAGTGGCAATGGGTTTGGCATTTGTATGTACATATATGTGCACATATATGTGCACGTGTGCGTATATGCTGACAAAGACGTAGATGTACATGTACGTGTGTGTATGTGGAAGTCCCAGTGGTGCGGGGGCTAAGAGCGGCAGCTGCTAACCACAAGGTCAGCTGTTCCAGTCCACCAGGTGCCCCTTGACAGTGCCGTGGGGCAGTTCTACTCTGCCCTGTAGGTTCTCTGAGAGCCGGAGTCAATTTGAAGGCAGCTGGCTTGGCTTGGCATGTGTGTAATTTTTTTTAATTTAGTTTTCATTCCACAGACCTGGGATTGAGAATGAAGCACTAGTCTGCTTTCATTTGTGCCCTTCCACTTGCTTCCTCTTCTGTCTCCTGTAGTTTCTCCTCTCCGGTGGTGGTTCGGGTTCTATATAACTTTGTGTATACGTACTCACCTGTGTGGTGTCTTCACTGTGAGTCTTTATCATCATGAACTGTCCTTTTTCACTCATTTAAAGCTTTTTAAATAGTGATTTTATTCAGCTATCATTCACATATCATATATTCACCCATTTATAGTATACAGTTCACTGGATTTTGGAATATCTGCAGACGTGTGCAGTCATTGTCATAGTCAGTTTTGGAATGCATTTATCATCTCAGAAAAGAACCTCCACACCGCTCAGTCTCACCCTCCACCCTCCTCTGTCTTCCTGCTCAGCCTAAGCAACCATCAGTCTGCTTTCTGACGCCATAGATTTCCCTACTCTGTGTTTTCAATTGAATGGAATCATACAATTTGCAGTATTTGGTGATTGGCTTATTTCACTTTATTATAATACTTATTATAATACATATTATAATACTTTATTACAATACATATATCAGTACTTCATCCTTTTTTTTTTTTTTTGGCCAAATATATGCCATTGTGTGGATATATTTCATTTTGTTTCTTTCATTTATTTGTTGATAGACGTGAATTTTACACCTTTTGACAATTACAAATAGTGCTGGTATAAATGTTTATGTGCAAGGTTTTGTAGAGAGATATAGTTCCCTTATGTTAGGCACATACATAGAAGTACAAATACATTGTCATGTGTAAGTTTATATCTCACTGTTTGAAGAACTGCCAAATTGTTTTTAAAAGTGTCTGCACTGTGTTTCATACTAACCAGCAGTGTATGAGGGTTCTGTTTTCTCTACATTATTGCCAGTTCTTATCTGTTTTTTATTTATTTTTATCCTAGTCAGTCTAGTGGGCACAAAGTAGTATCTCATTGCAGTTTTGATGGTTTCTCTATTGACTAGAGATGAGAATCTTTTCATGTACTTTTTGGCTATTTGTGTGTATTCACTGGAGAAATTTCTACTTATATTTTTTTCCCATTTTTGAATTGTGGTGTATTCTTATTTTTAGGTTCTAAGATTTATTTGCACATTCTTTCTCCCATGGAGTGACTACTGAGTTCAAACTGCTCACTCTGTGTTAGTAGCTTAGCTTTTAACCACTGCACCATGTTGCTGTGTTCTTCTGTAAAGATGAGGGCCCTGAACAGCCTCTGAGACAATTACACCCTGACCTGTAGAATTGCTATGGGTCAGAACCAACTCCACAGCAGTGAGTTTTTAATGGGTCGTATGTTCTAGATACTAGTTCCTTATCAGATGTATGATTTCAAATATCTTCTCCCATCCACTGGATTGCTTGTCACTTTCCTTGTGCTGTTCTTTTGAAGAACAAAGGTTTTTAATTTTGATGGAGTCCAGTTCCAGTGTATTTCTATTGTTTTTGCTGCTGTTTCATTTTTAAGTGCCATTTATAAGATTATTATTATCATTATTATTTTGCCAAATCCAAGATTTATTCCTATTTTTTCTTCTAAGTGAAATTCCTGGATGGGACAACTGTTTAGAGCTCTTGACAGCTAACCGAAAGGCTGGAGGTTTGGGTCCACCCCGAGTGGCGCCCCTGGGGCTCTCACGCACAAGGGGTCGTCACGAAGGGGAGGTGAACCAACGATAACCAGCTTACTTTTATTTTTCCCCTTAAGGGCTTTATATTTTTAGCCCTTATGTTTAAAGTTTGATACATTTTGAGTAAATTTTACATATGGTGTGAGGTAAAGTTTCAGTTTCATTCTTTAGCATGTGGAAATACAGTTGTCCCAATAACATTGTCTGAAAAGACTGTTTTTTCTCCATTAAATGGTCTTGGGAAAACTGTCTAAAACCAGGTGACCGTTGATGGCTGGCATTATTTCTGTACTCTCTAGTCTGTGTCATTGATCTATGTGTCCATCCTTACGCTGACACCACGTGGTCCTTATCACCAGCGTTTTGTGACTTTTGAGCTCCTGAGGTGAGTTGCCTCACTGTGTTGGTGATCCTGAGTCCTTTGCACTTCCACATGATTTTAGGGTCAGCTTACACATTTCCACGAAGAAGTCAGCTGGGGTTGTGATGGAGATTGTGCTGGGTCCTAATCAGTTTCAGAAGTGCTGACCTTTTCACGATGTTAAGTCTTCTTATCATGAACACGAGATGACTTTCCATTTATTTAGATCTCCTTTAATGTTTTACAGTTCTCAAAGTATAAATTTTGCACTTCTTTTGTTAAATTTACTTCCAAGTGTTTTATTTTTGATGTTATTGTGAATTGAACTGTTCTCTTAATCTATTTTGGACTTATTTATTGCAAGTGTTTAAAATTACCATTGATTTTTGTGTATTGGTCATGTATCCTTCACCCTTGCTAAACCCATTTATTGACTTGAATAATTTTTAGTGGATTCCTTAGGATTTTGTATGCTCAAGATCGTATCTGTGGATAGACATCATTTTATTTCTTTTATCTAGTTTGATTGCCTTTTCTCCCTCTCACACACACTTAACCTATCTTTCTGTCTGTCTGTCTATCTATCAGTCATCTGTCTATCTTTCCCGATTGCCCCCTCCAGTACAATTTTGAGCATAAGCAGAAAGAGTAAACAGCCTTGTATTTTTCCTGATGTGGGGAGGGATGTATTAAAGGTTTCCTGTTAAGTATAGTGTTAGTTGTGTTTTTCACATAGATGTCCTTTATCAGTTCAGGAAGTCCCCTTACAGCTTAGTTTGTTGAGTGTGTTTGTCATGAAAGGGTGTTGGATTCTGTCAAATGTATTTTCTACGTTTACTGAGATTAGCATATCATTTTAGATTTTTGTTCTATTCATATAGGATATGTTAGGTTAATTGACTTTGTTAGGGTTTTAATCCAGCCTTGTATGATTGGAATAAATCCCACTTGAAAGTGTTTAACTCTTTTTATAAGTTACTGGATTTGGTTTTCTGATATGTTATTGAAGGTTTTTGTGTCCATATTCTTAAGAGATACTGGTCTGTAATTCTTCTTTTTTGGTGATGTGTTTGACTTTTGTATCATAGTAATACTGACCTAATTCAGTGGGTTGGGAAGTGTTCCCTCCATTTAAACCTTTCAGCCTCAGTTCTACTTTATCTGTCTCAATCTTCCTTTCTTATTGTTTGCATTTACTCTGTAATGTCTTTTATTTTGGCTCTTTCCAAATCACTTACTTTTAGGTGAGTCTCTTCTCTATGGTACAGAGTTAGGCTTTTTACTCAAACTGTTCTGATAAAACATTTGTCAGTTGACTTATGACTGTTTGCATTTAATTGTGTATTACATACTTACGCTACCTTCACTGCTTATTTTTGTTATATTTACTGTATGACTTTCTGGATGAGGTCTTGTTTGCTTGTATTTGTGCTCCCTGCTCTATCCGGAGGGATCAGTTCCTGGAAGAGGAGATCACACCTGGTGAGGCACATGGTCAGACAAGCTGTGGCAGGCCCTCAGTGAGGTGAACGGAGACGGTGGCTGTGACAAGGGTCCCGAGGACGGCAGTGACGAGGATGGTGCCTGGGCAGGACGGATAGTGACTGTCCTGTTGTGCGTCAGGCCGCTGTGAGTCATAACTGACCAGACAACACCTCACAGCAGCAGCAGGATACTAAAATGTTACGTGTTCCGGTTCTAGTGGCTGCCTTTTCATAGTATTTTTTATAATGGTGTTAGCTCCCTGTTACGGATTGAATTGTGTGACCCTCACAATATGCGTTGTATATGCTAACCCTTAGGCCTGTAACTATATTTCATCCTGGGATGGATTTTTCCTGTTATGCTAAGACAGTAACAGTGTGGGGTATGTCTTAAGCCAGTCACCTTTGAGACGTAAGATAAGCAGAAAAGCACAGAGAAGTAAGCAGAAATGGGCAAATACTATGTAAAGATACATGCTTCCTTGAAGCCCCACTTTATTAATACAAATATCAGAAGGACATGCTACGTACAGATAGTATGTCAGGTCACAAAGTCACATGAGGGAACCAAAGTACAAAGGAGCAACAATTCTCCCAGAGTCAACAGACAGAAAAAGCTTTCCTCTAGAACTGGTATTCTGAATGTGGACTTCTAATGCTCTAAATTCCGAGAAAATAAATTTCTGTTTGTTAAAGTACCCAGTTGGTGGTATTTCTGTCACAGCAGCCCTAGATAACGAAGGTATTCTTTTTTTCCTAACCTAAACACCTACTCTGTGATTTGTCCATTTTAAATGCTGTCTTATGATTACTTTAATAATAAGCAACGAGCTTAATATCCATTTTCATCTTCCCTTTCATTTATTTTAGTTTGTTATTCATGCGTTGTCAGGTGATAATGTCGGATTAAAATGTAAACAGACTCATTCAAAAAGGACAAAAATAATGAATGAGTAAACCTGTATCCAGCAAATGCAGACACGTAAACATACAGAAAGAGGCGGGTAGCCAGCTACAACAGACCAACAGAAAGGGAAGTAACTCCGCTGGAGTCCTGAACCTGTAATCCAGCAAGGCTGCATTTATGTCTGATACACTGTTAGAACACTCTAAAGTATTAAATAATACAAGTCACAATTAAAATAGAGTATTTATGATTTTCCATGTACCAAATTCATAGCATAAATATTTATTAAGTGAAACTACAATTTATAAAAGCAGGCATAGATACACAGTAATTATATGAGACTGTTTAACCTCTCTAATTGTATGCGAGATTGAGAAATGGAAAACATTACTAACCTATATCAAAATGTACTTTGTTGAAAACAGATACAGTTTCACTCTCGTCAGTTTCTCATTTATAAAAGCTGATCACATACACAAGCTCTTAAAAATTCTAAACAGTAGCTAAATTTCTTTGTTAAAAGAAGGAAGAAGAGGACTTTTGATTAGAACACAAAGATTTCTTCTAATTTTGGAGCTATCTGTGCTTTATAATGTTTTGTTGAAGTCATCTGCGTGACCACCAGACACTGTGTGGGAAGTGTTGTCTAATTACCAGTTTAATTGCCTCCATGGTTAGAGACTTCTTCAAACCTTCTGTTTCTTCTTGAGCCAGCATTTCTGAAAGTTTCATTTGCCTGATGGCCAATAGGAATCTGCCATCACTGTATTGTTTAACTGCACAAAACCCCACACAGCATTTTCTTAGCAGAACCAAGAATAAGGGTGCTCTAGAGCAGAAACGAGTCTGTGCAGCACCACTGTGTTAATACAAATGTCAGCAGAACATACTATGTGAAGATTTCAAATTAAGTTTCTCAGACAAGGCCGGGTTTACACTTTGACGACGTCTTTGGCACACAGCCAGAGTTATGGCTAACTTCCTGTTGCAGTTTTCTTATGAGAAAATCTTCCCTTTCGATACAAGTAACACTTTTATTTGCTATATTTTCATGTACGTTATCTCCCAATAAGCAACCCTGGTGGCAGTATTGATTAAGTGCCACATCTGCTGACCACACTGTCGGCAGTTCAAATCCGCCAGGCACTCCTCGAAGACTCTATGGAGCCGTTCTACTCTGTCTATAGGATTGCTATGTGTTACAATCTACTGGATGACACTGTTTATTTTTAATCTTCCAATAATCTTTAAAAAAAATCCTTATATTAAAAATACAAGTTAGTAGAAAGAATACTCTATTAGCCGGTATTATAGAAATTTTGTGTGGTGAGATGCTGGACAAAGCTCTGCACAAAACTTGCGCAAGGAAGTTGAAATGACTGGACTGCATACAAAGGTAACTAGACAACACGTTTTAGCCTATAGCTACGACTGATGAGTTGTTTGGAGAATACACTAAAAGAGTTTATGAGTATAATAAATTCTGGGGTGTTGGAGAAAAGTTTTAAAGATGAGATCTAAACAGAATGTGAAGAATTTTTAAGGTGAATGAAAAGAAGACTTACTAACTCTGTTTTAGGTTTTCCGGAGTCCTCTGTGGTTTGAAGAGGCAATATTAGGCAGTGGTTCCCATTTCTTTTCATGGTAAAGGGTTTTCCTAGATAGAAGTGAAAGGTTTTGTTGAAGGAACTAAGTGTGGTGCAAAACAGAACTCTATAAGGGTGCTGTCGGGGAGGATTTCTCATGAGCAAGCAGGGGAAAGGTAAACCACTCAGACATCTGGGAGACAGAGCATTCTGGTCAATGTTACAAGAAAAGAACCAATCTCAATTGTCAGGTATTAAAAAATATGCCTGATTCCTGCCCCTCCCCCCCAGGTATATGGAGTATGTGGTGAAATGTTTAAGATGGAACCTTCTGGAACTAAACCTCAAAAAGCATGTACTTGATGAGCTGTGGTAGGAGAAACAACTAAGAATCAAGTAAAGAAATCCATGTGGGAGAGACAAAGACAACTCAGGAAGCAAAGATCACCCAAAATAAAAAAGGAAGAGAGAGAGCGTGCATTCTACCTAGGGGCAAGGGCATCTTCCAGCCGCGTGGATGAAGAGTTAGACTGCGGTTTTATTTTGATGATAGTTCTTTCTTCGCTTCCTGTCTAGATTTTTAAAGAAATACACTTTACAGATTTTAAAGAACATACTTTAAGTGTGAGACTTTATTCCTAAGCCTCAGCAAATGTAACACCTTTCATACCAATATTAACGGATTCCTTTTTAATAATATTGAACAATTGTGACCCTAATATGGTTGTTGTTCCTAGTCACTATCCAGTCACTTCTGGTTCACGGGGCCTTCACATGTGCAAGTAGGACCGCTCCAGAGGATGTCTAAGGCCGTGACCTTCACAGTCAGGGTTGGAGAAGACTCATTAACAATCTGCGTTGTGCAGGTGATACAACCCTGACTGCTATTTTCTGAGGCACCTGGGGGGGGGGCGTTGAAACCACTAATCTCTTGGCTAGTTGTTGAGCACTCAGTCATCTGTGACACCCCAGGACGGTTGTTGTTGTTGTTGGGTACCGTCTGGTCAGGTCTGACTCGTAGCGACCCTGTGCGTGACAGAACCAAGCACTGACCCAGTCCTCTGCTGTACCCACAGTCCTCTTTATGCTTAAGCCCATTATTGCAGCCACTGGGTCAATCTGTCTCTTTGAAGCTCTTCTTCTTTTTCACTTTACCAAGTATGATGCCCTTCCCCAGAGACTAGTCTGTCCTGGTAACATGTCCAAAGTATGTGAGACAAAGTCTCACCATCCTTGTTTCTAAGGAGCATCCTGACTATACTTCTTCCAAGACAGAGTTGTTTGTTCTTTTGGCAGTCCATGGTACATTCAGTACTTTCCACCGACTCTGTAACTCAGAGGTGTCAATTCTTCTTCAATCTTCTTTACTCACTGCCCAGCCTTTGAATATGTATGAGTCAGCTGGGAACACCATGGCTTGGGTTCGCTGCACCTTAGTTTTCAGGGTGACATCTTTGCTTGTTAGTATTTTAAAGAGGTCTTCTGTGACAGATTTGCCCAATGCAATGCGTCTTTCTATTTCTTGACTACTGTTTCCGTAGGCATTGATTGTGGATCCAAATAAAGTGAAATCCTTTGTGACTTCAGTCCAAACAGAGCCATGGAAAAGTAACAAGATTCACATGTGCTCCACGCAGAGCTGGAACCAGGGCCTAGAGAGCCAGCCAAACTCTCTCGTCTCCTGTTTTCTGCACATCAGCACCATTCTTAACCTCCAACAACACGGTTTTCACACAGATGGCAGGGACCCTGCAGGTTTCAAAGCATCTCATTCATAGCTTCAGCCTCTAGCAGTCCTCTGACTTTCTTCCTCAGTTCTAGTTAAGCAAATCGTAGCAAAATACTGTGATGGGGCATGGACGGGTCAGGTATTCATCCCAGACCAATCTGTGGTGGCCCAGGCACTCAGATCCTGTGTTAATGTGGCCTTTGCTGAAACCACCATGTTCTGTGGGGCAAGATGTGGTGCTTAGAAAAAGAGGAATGCCAATCCTGGGAGAATGAACCAGTGCCAGGCAAACAAAAACTAAACAGCTGGTGTAGATGGCAGATGCTGACTAGCAAATGAAAACAGTAGGTTCCCGTCAAAGCAGACAGAGGTGACCCACTGGTGATGTTACAGTGCACAAGTTAATTGATGGTTGATTGTGACGCACCTCGTTTTCATTAAATGTTAGTTATTTTGTGACAACTAGACTTAGGGTGAATGATATTATTATAACTGTTCAACAGGTGCTCACAGCCACAACACCTCACCACTACACCGCAAGAGTCCCCAGCACAGGACGGACATACAGCACAAGGCGTGTTAAATGAGCACAGCCGCGAGTGTCAGCGTAGAGTTAGGGCCTCTCGCACTTACCAGTCACCCCCTTCTGTCCTGATTTCCTATTGGTGGAACAATCTGTTTTCCCTCTTCTCTTTTTCGATGGTACACCATGCTAGGGAATGGTTGTTAGAATTTAACCCCAACATGCCGATGCTCCGGTCAGCTCTGTGGGGCCCAGATGGTGCCTTCCCTGGTTCTCCGCAGCCCTTGTGTTCCACCTTCACCTTTTCTTTCTGTGATTCTTCTCTGCTCCGTTGCTCTGGCCCTCTGATGGATCGCTCATCACCTCACACCCGCTGGCTTTCTGCAGTCTTTGGATGCAATGGCGTGTAGTGTACTGTCTGTCGGTTTGGCTTGGGGCATATGGTTATAAGAATGCTACAGTGTCTTTTGTCCTTTCTCACTGGGTAGTAAGAAGGAACTATCAGACCTAATTTTAATTCTTTATTTATCTCATATAAAATAGGATTCTCGAGACCTCTCTGATACTGTAAAATTTCTAAGGTGACTATAACTGCAGTCAGTTACAAGCTATGCGAAAATGTGGGCTATGTCATATGAATGATTCATCTGGAATAGATCTTCAGTGTGATGAGTGATGGTATACATGACAATAAGTGATAAATAACAGTGATTTTGATAAATCCTTTCGGATGGATGACTTACAGTGGTGCCTAAAGAGCAGGAAGGCAGTGCATTTTAAATTAGGCTCACTATCCCAACACAAAATAAACAGATGCTGTGATTCGGCGGTTGCTGTTAACAAGAGCTGACGTGCCAAGCTGAGAACAACGATTAAGATTCAAGGGCAGCAGTTCTGCCTGGCACTTGGCCACCGTGTCAGCAGCTGAAAACAGAGGGAACCGATATTTTGACGTTGGTGACGGAACTCAGCTCTCTCCAGTGTGAGACACAGGATCACACAGCCCACCCACCATCAACAGTACCCGATGCTTATTCTAGCAAAAGCATGGTGCTGAGACAGAAGAATGAACAGGACAATTTATGAAAATTTTGACCTCATGAAACATTCCTGGGGCACCTGTATCCAGAACAAAACTACTGGACAATGCTTAATGTGTCACTGAGACTCTGGAATTAATAAAAGACAATTGTCTGAAAATGATCCGTGATCATGGTATGTCTGTGTTTGTGTTCTCTCTGAGTGGCAGGGAGAGAACAGTGTAAAATCATTAAAAACTGTTAAGAAAAAGGTAATTTATGATATCTTCATGAAAAGTTTACATGCACTATCAAAATTCGTAGGAAGCTAACTGAGCTAATTCTAATCTAAAAAATGTTTCTCAACAGAAAAAAAGACAAACAAAAAACAGAAACCTGTTAAAGAAATAACCTACGAAAAAAATTTTTCTGTCTTATCTGTCAATTATTTCTTCTTTTTTTAATGCTCAATTCAAGCACCACTTCCCCTGCGAAGCTTTCTCCTGGGTGCCCTGCTGGTTAACAATTGTTTTCTTTGAGCCATCTTTCTGCGTTATCTTCTTGTGATGTGAATCACTCACTGCTTTGTACAGCAGACGGCTGTGTGACTGTTTGTGTCTCCTGTGTCCCAATACCATGTCTGTATTCCACTTGCCCTGAATTCTTCTGACATCAGTGGACCAAGGATACCAGACCACTACTACCATGAACTAAAAGTCACTGTCCCTCAGCTTTCTGCCAGTCAGACCTAAATCTTAGTCCCTCTTCCATGGAAGAGGGTGAGGGGGCATCTCTACTTATCCTCCGTGTTGGGGAGGTGGGACCCTGCCTCCCACCATTATTCATGAAGTTTGGGTCCTCAAGCCAGATAGGGGTGGTGATTTGGAGACTGAATAGTCAATAAAATATCAAGTACCATCTATAGAAATACATTTCTGGAAAGTGATTAAAAATATTGATTTAGACTAACAGTTGTTTATACTTAATAGTGAAACAAAGATTGTATTAAAATTAGAAACAGAATAAAATTACCTTATTACCATTTAAACTTATTTCACTAATTTCTGCTGGTGTGATAAGACATCAAACATAAGTTCAAGACCAAAATCCTACCCCTAGAGTCACTTTTGACTCAAGCGATCCTATTAGGCAGAGTGGAACCACCTTGCAGGTTTTCCGAGGCTGAAGATCTTCACAGAAGCTGACGGCCAAGTCTTTCTTCAATGGAGTAACTGCTGATTTGAACCCTAAACCTTTTGGTTAACAGCTGGAGTGCTTTAACCACTGTACCACCAGACTCCTTCTAAGGAATAAGCATAATTAAAATAAACATGGAAAAATAATCATTTGGAGAAAATCTGATTTATAGCTAGAAGTCGTAGAGAATGTGTGAACGCAGTGAGTCTGAGAGAATTCAGAACTGATTAAGAGCATGGCACACTAGGCTGTTTATCGTGGCAGAGAGACAGATTCTTTGACTGTCTCCCACACTGACAGGCTTGCAGAGCGATCTATGCAAGTAGCCACCAGAAGGGGAGAGGGTATGGAAAATTCCAGAGACGAGAGGGGTGGGCTGTATGTGTTCTGAGCTCGGCCTTCCTGGAGCAGGGTGGGGGTCTCTGGGTCAGAGACCTCCAAGGGCAGCAGTATCTTGCTTGGGTCATTGGAACTACAGGATTTCACCTTATCTTTGTCTAGCAGATGACGGGTGCAGTTTTGTGGGCTATGTAAAGCAGGCAGGCTCAAAATCAACTCTGCTTATTTGCGCTCTCTTTAAAACAATTGTATATATATAAATTTGTTTATAACTGGTGGGCTTTGTGGGCTCAGGGGTCTCAGCTTGCTGTGCAGAAGTACACAAACTGGGTTGACTCAGAGAGCATTTTTTATAACAATGAGAGCACTCTTAATCCATGATAAAATTGATTTGACTTTTGAAAGTCAAAACAAATCCACAAAATTAACAAAAAATCATAAATTAGTAATTGCTATTTAGAATATGTAAAACTAGAAGAGTTTATTCACAAAAACAAAATAACCGGATGAAGAAGGAAATTGTATAATGAGTTAAGGGTCTTACATACAAACAAATGAAAAAGTTACAAAATGTCCCTGTAGAATCTGAATGAGTTTATGAGGAGAATCACACTATATAGCTTCTTTCCAAATCATTGGGTATGACTAGAATGTCAATATTACTGCTTCAGAAACTCAGCAATATAATTCTCAGGACTAATTAGAAGAATAAGCAGATGGCCAGACCATCAGTTTCTTGAGGATGGGAACTCACGCCTGTACCTCTATTGCTTACTGCAAGTTTTGAAATTATGAAATTTTTTAATTCTGGAAAGAATATATCAAACATATGAAAATGTGGGAATTTTTTTTTTCAAACACCGTGGTAATAATTGCTGCCAATAAGAAGTACACATGGCTCTTAAATTTAGTGGGTGAATGTACGTCATGAGAAAGAGGCACTCAGGTAAAGTGTCTCTTCACAAAAAACGTATCCGCTAAAGAGGGAAAAAAGTAACTTTTCAGTGGAAAATTCTGGAAGATTCTACTTTCACCCAGTAATTCAGAAAAGTTCTCCTTAGTAAGGAGAAATCAGCATTGAGATGCGGTGGGTCCCTGAAGTCACCCACCAGAACATCACCCATCAGGAACAGGCACAATGTCACCTCTCTAAGTTGTTGACAAAAGTGCAAAGCCTCAAACGGCTCATGAGGAAACATCCTGCAAAAACAGAAGGAGGGACCTTCTGTAAAATATGAGCCAATATCACTGAAAAGTGCCAAATTCATGGACAGTAAATCAAGTGTGTTTCCAGACGGGGGCAACTAAGGAGACGTGCTGGCTAACACAACGTCTGATCCTCGATTGCATCTTGGACTGGAAACACAGGTGGCATTGTAGCAATCTGCAAGATTTGAATAAGCTGTCTAGATTGGTTAGTTAAAGAATATAAAGTTTATTTTCTTCATTTTGTTAATTGTACTACAGTTTGTAAGGTGTTAATATTGGAATACCAAAACCTAACCCACTGCCCTCGAGTTGATTCTGTCTGCTAGTGATGCCCTGGGACAGAGCAGAGCTGCTCCCTGGAGCACCTGGTGGGTTAGAGATGAAGACTTTACGGTAAGCAGCCGTGGCACTGAACCTCTGTGGAACTTTATTCAAATAAGCTTCACTAAATATTGGATTTTTGAAATTCACTTATGTCTGAAACTTCTTCAGAAACAAAAATTAAAAATAAAGAAACATTTGGAGAAGGAATATAAAAAGGAGGATGTTTGTTCTAATACATATTAAAACATATTATGAAACAGTAATAGTTAAGACAGTGCACATTCTTGGCAAAGATGTTATAGATAAATTGCTGTGCAGCTATTTACATCTAAAATTTACCCAGATATGTTTACACATTTAGTATGTGGACCGTTAAATATCAGGGGGGAAAGTATAGTTTACTCGGGGGCTAGAATTAAAAATCCTGTTTTGGGAATAAGTTAGATTACTTTCCCATTATAGGGTCACTATGACTCCGATTCGACTAGATGGCACTGGGTTTGGGTTTTTGTTTGTTTTCCTTTTAGAATGCATCCAAATTAAAAACATACGTGGAGGGTCTATAAAACCAGCTCCTAGCCATCAAAGCCAACTCAGGATGACACACAGTGTGTGTCGGAGCACAGTTGTGCTTTCTGAGACCATCAACGGCTGATCTTTGGACGTTGGTTGCTAGGCTTTTCTTCTGAGGTATTGGTCCATAAATATAAACAATGCACAATAAATAAAATTCAGAGGAAGTTGTCACTGTTGACACGTTGGTGTATCTTTGGCACAATTATATATGATTATTATATATTGTTCTTTAAGTCATTTGGTATTTTTCACATTTTCTACAAAGAATGCCTTACTTTTATAACAAAATGAAAAATGCATTTAAAAAATTAAATGATCACATTTTTCTTGTAAATGAAAGTGATAAAACACCTTGACAACATATTTTACAGCCCTTTCCCCAGTGACTCACCCTGTCGCTCCGACATTTCTCTTTTGAACGTCGTGTGTGCTTCGTTTATCATATTAGGAGCCCCGGGTCCTAACGGGGATACAGCAAGGTGAGCGCGCTACTCCAGCCCCGCAGGCAGCTTCTGCATCCAACCCATCTGCCTGCTGCCCCTCTGAGAGTTCTTTGTTCTACGTCACCATTTTTTAAAATCGGGCTCGTGTATGGGAGCGCACTTTGTCCCTGCAGGGGAAGGGGCCTCTCACCTGTGACCCCTCCCCACCGGGCTGTTCCCGCGTCGGAACCATTTCAACCCCAAGGGGAGGCAAGGGGAGGAATGAAAGGGAGTTCCTTTCAATTTTATACAGATCAGTCCCTCGTTAATTAACCTTGAATGCTGGAAAGTGAATTAAAAATATCATGTGGGTACACGTCTTCATGTTCAACGTTTCATTTGTGTTTTTATCAAGTAAGCTTTTTTGGAAAAAATAAATTCCACCTCATGTAAGAATGTAGTGAGTGACTTATCAATAAATCTACTAGTGTTTTTAGCACAGCAGTGTGATGAGAAAAAACTGTTTTGTGATCGAAAGGGACCCTTAAGCGTGCTTTGATCCAAAGAGCCGTGAAAGGGAGCTTTCCCCGGACCTGAGAAAGACGCAAAACCGGGTCCTCCGTGTTCTGAGAACCCGCTGGAGAGGGTGAGGGCGGCTGTCGGGCGGAGACGCGGCGGCCCGGAGCTGACCGGGGCTCGCGGGCCCGCTGTAGGGTCGGCAGCGGGGTCCCCGGCTTCGCGCCTCTGAGGGCAAGAGCTCGAATTTCCTTCGTGGTTAATTAACGGCGGCACATGTAAGTAATTATTTTCTGTTGCTTATTAGGCCTGATTAACACCACAGGCGTATTGCTTGTTATGACTGATGAATACTCCTGACATCTATGTCTCTGGATTATCATCACGGAGGTTGACTCCAAGGAACCCTGGTAGCCCAGTGGTTAAGGCGCTCAGCCGCTCACGGCGGAACCCCCCACAGCTGCCTCCTTGGGAGGACGATGCGCGTGGTCCACTCCATGAAGATCAACAGCCTTGGACAGGTGTGGGACAATTCTCCTCTGCCCTGTGGGGTCCCTGAGAGTTAAATCAACTTGACAGCAACAGGCTTGGTTTTCTGTTTTTGTCCTTAACTCACATACCTGGTAAACACAGGACAATTTTGCAAGGCCTTGAACTCAATCCGTAGTTCACTGAATACTCTGTTTTTCTAATGTGCAAACTTTCTCTACCTATTTGACCCAAAATATCCCTTGGAGATGACTCTTTATTAGCTCCAACAGAGCCTCTTGATAATTTGTCCAAGATGCTTGCTTTAACAACCTCTTTAGCCTAACTTTTTACAGTTCTCAATTAAGACTACTGTAATTAGGAAGCCTATTTCAGAATCTGTGTTATATACTTTTATCAAATATAACCCTTTGGTGTTTGAAATGGAGTTCCACCTTCTTGTTTCTTTTGTACAAATCTGCTGTCTGCTGTCCTATCACAGCTGTGCGGTCACTACAAGCTGGAAATGACATGAGCAGTGTTCTTGGCTTTCTCATTGGCATGGTTATGGTCAGCAGTTATTTAATTCCAATGTCAGCGTTACACCGATGAGTACATAAAACTAGTATGTTTTTATTACGGAATAGAGTTCCTAGCCATCACAGTTAAAAGGTTCTTTTTGAACAGGTGATGGAGGTAGACCACATCAGGGGACAGACCGTGTGCTGTCCTTTGACTGCCACCCTGCAATCATCCATTTTCCCTTCCCAGTGACAAGCTGTAATACAATTTTCTTGTGTATGCCTCAAAGATATTTCATGCGTATGTCAATATTTATTTTTAGTGTGAAAACATAATACACTATATGCAATGTGAGGAGCCCTGGTGGCGCAGTAGTTAAGCACTCTTCTGTTAACTGCAAGGTCAAGAGTTTGAACCCATCAAAGAAGCACGTGGCAGTCGGCTTCCGTCAAGATTATTGCTGCTGTTAGATGCCGTTGAGTCAGTTTGGACTCACTGTGACCCTGTGTGCAACAGAACGAAACACTGCCTGGTCCCTGACCATGCCTGTTGCTACGCCTGAGCCCACTTCTGCAGCCACTGGGTCAATCTTTTTGTCACTGACCCTCCACTCTGCCAAGCATGATGTCCTTCTCCAGAGACTGATCCCTCCTGACGTCATGTCCAAAGTATGAGATTTAGTCTTGCTGTCTTTACTCCTAGGGAGCAGTCTGGTTGTACTTCATCTAAGACAAATCTGTTATTTCTTTTAGCTGTCCATGGTACATTTTGTATTGCTCTCCAACACCAGAATTCAAAGGCCTCAGTTCTTCTTCTGTCTTCCTTATTCACTGTTCAGCTTTTGTATGCATATTAAACTATGGAAAATACCACAGTTTGAGGAAGATGTACCTTAAAGAGGTCTTTTGCAGCAGATTTGCCCAATGAAAGATATCTTTTGATTTCTTCACTGCTGTTTCCATGGGTGTTGATTGCGGATCCAAGTAAAATGAAATCCTTGACAACCTCAGTCTTTTCACTCTTCATCATGATGTTGCTTATTGCTCCAATTTTGAGGATTTTTGTCTCCCTGATGTTAAGGTACAAAGCCCGCTGAAGGCTGTGGTCTTTGGTCTTCCTCAGTAAGTGCTTTGAATCGTCTTCATGTCCAGCAAGCAAGGTTGTGTCATCTGCATAATATAGGTTGTTAATTAGTCTTCCTCCAATTCTGATGTCCTGTTCTTCATAGAGTCCACTTTCTCTGATTATTTGCTCAGCATATAGATTGAGTAGGTGCTGTGAAAGGATACGTTCCCGACACACACCTTTTCTGACTTTAAACCATGCAGTGTCCCCTTTTCCATTTGAATAGCTGCCTCTTGATCCATGTGCAATTTCCTCATGAGCACAGTTAAGTCCATTCTATGGCATATTATCCATAGTCTGTTAGGATCCCCACAGTCCTGTGCTCTTGAATAGTCAATAAAACACAGGTAAACATCTTTCTGGTATTCGCTGCTTTCAGCCAGGATCTATCTACCATCAGCAATGACATCCCTTGTTCCATGTCATCTTCTGAAGTGCCCTGAATTTCTTTCAGTTATCTGTTAACACACTGCTGCAGCTTTTGAATGATCTTCAGCAAAAATTTTCCTTGCATGGAATATTAATGATATTGCTTGATAATTTATCCATTTAGCTGGATCACCTTTCTTGGGAATAGGTGTAAATATGGATCTCTTCCAATCAGTTGGTCAGGCAGCTGTCCCCCAAGTTTCTTGGTGTATAAGAGTGAGCCCCTCCAGTGCTGCATCCATTTGTTGAAACATCTCAATTTATATTCTGTTGCTTCCTGGAAGCTGTATGAAGGTGTTGGCTAAGAAATAAGGATTCTTAAAGATCCCAGTCTTGGAAACTATGTGGGGCTGTTCCAATTCGCCACACTGGGTTGCTAGGAGTTGCTGCACACTATATTATCTTTTTTTTTTCCCTAACAATATACTTGGAGAGTGTTATATAGCAGATACAGACTTTATTCTTTGGAGAAGATTCATTATCCCACTCTGAGTGTACTGGGATTTATTTATCTCCTATTAGGGATTTAGATTTTTCACTGTAGTCAGAAATTGATAGAATGTGAATCCTTGTACCTACATAATTTTACACAAATGCAAGTATATCTGTAGAAAAGAAATCCTAGAAGTGGCATTGCTGGATCAAAGTTAAGGACAATTTAAATATTGAGAAATGGTGTTAGAAATGTGGTATACTCATGTCATGGACAATCAGAGGACTTCAGGGACTCTGAGTCGTACGCTGTTTCATGCCCCAAGCCTACAGGATCCCTGATGGGAGCAGATAGATTAGCTGGCTACTGCAATTAACATAATTTCAGTTAAAACGAGTATAAAACACGACAAGCCCCACGTTCAACTTCCTTCTCCTTGAAATTATAAAAAAAAGAATGTTGTTAGAGTGCGAGCAAACATTTTATATTTGGGTGAGAACAATGGACAAGTTTCAGACTCATTACGTCCACTTACATTTACGTTTGAAAGAGGTCAGTGACCTTTCCCCTGGCTTTCGCTGGACTGGATGGTGTGTCCTCTTGCCCAAGGCTCTCACTGCACAACTGGGGAGCTGAGCCCCAGAGAGGCAGCCGCCAAATATCTTTGTTAGGTAGCTTTAGACTGAAGAATGGTTTGCTGAATATAGATAATCAGCCGTACAGAGAAGGGAGAACAACATGGGAAGCCGCGGTGTTTCAGAAGGACAGCGATCCCTTTTGTTGGCGTTGGCGGGCTCGTGAACGCCTGTGTACGCGCCTTTGCTGCTGCCACAAATGTGACTCGAACCAAGTTATTTAACATCTAACCTTCACTGTTATTTTTCAGTATGAAAAATGAGTGTTGTGAGGCTTACATTAAATTATCACGTCCGTTTCTGCTTTGCATCTAAGCGGCCTTGGCTCATGACAGCTCCAGTTGCATGTATCTGTCCTCCCAAATTGTTCCAGTCTACTTCAGTCTTTGCGGACAAGTTGAGAAAACAGAATCAGAAAACCAAATCCTGTTTTAAACAGCGTGTTAACCCTTTGATTCACCATCCTCCTCTAGGTGGGAGCTGGCAAATTCTGGGCCCCACTTGGCTTTGGGGTCTGAGGACAACAAACAACTTGAAACTCCTTCCTGAGCACAAGGCTGATGAACGCGGGAGGCGATTTCTCCTGCCCTGTGCCAGGACTGTTGCTGAGTCGGCCTGTGAGCTTGGTGGCCTTTTGTTTGGAGTCAAAGGCCACAGAGATAAGAACTCATTCTCTGTGGTTTTAATGTACAAAAGAAATGACTGTTGAGTCAGTCAACACCCAACAAGTCACAAAGGAATGACAAATGTTTGAGGGCTTTGTGATCACCCCTTGCTTCCCGTCCTTCTTTGTCTCAGTAATTGACAGACTCATTTGTGGCTTCGGTCTGAAGCGGTCTATTTCGTAGTTTTTCTAAAAGTGTTATATGCACGTGTCTATGTTCCTTGCATTTTTTTTATAGTTAAGGTGGAAATGTCAATGTCAAAGCTTATTTATACTTACCTGACTTAAAAAACTGCTTGAGTGATTTTTTTTTCCCTCCTGAGTCATGCTGTGTGCCCGGGGTTCGCAGCTGTGAAGCTGTGTGGTTTGCGGTGCTCTTGCACATTGACGTCTGGGGTGTTGCACAACGGCCCCTCATTTAAGGGGACAGAATCTTAAATTGGCATTCTAACTACTTCACAGTTCCGCAGTTCCAGCTTCGGTGGGCCTGCTGCCCTCTGTTTCCTCACCAGCAGACTGGCGTCCCCCTCCGGTTCTCCATCTCAGGGGTCCGTGGCAGGGTGAGAGACCCTCGGAGGGTGAGGCTTCAGCTTTCCTTCTCTTGCCCGTTCATCTTTCAGTCCAGAGAATTCTAAGCAGAAAATTAAAGTTTTATTTTACCCATTCTCTTTTGCATTTCCTCTGCACAATACTTTGACCCTTGCATTTCACTTAAGTCTGCTAATGGATTTTTTTTGTTTCATAAAATAAGAGAAAATATAAGCACCTTTGTCCTAAACAAGCCATGCCTGTTTTGTTGGGTGTAGTACAGTATGGTAATTAAAAGTACCAGTTTTAGAATCCCACAGATAAGGAACGGAATAGACTGACACAACAGCAAAGGGTTTGGAACGCTGGTGGCCCGGTGTCGGGAGCTGGGTTGCTCACCCAAGTGTCAGCAGTTCGAATTCACCAGCGGCTCATTGGAAACCCAGTGGGGTTTTTTTACTCTGTCCTACAGGCCACAGGGTCACTATGAGTGGCGATTGATGACAGCAGGTTTACCTGTTTTGGTTTCATGCACGCATATACGTATTTGTATATTTACCTTGAACTGTACAATAAGGCTAATAATATGGTCTTGAATATTGAAATAAATTTTTTAGTTATTTTGCTTGGTGTTTGTTAAATAGTAAGTAGCTGAATTTTTTCCTCTGACTCTAGCTGTTATGGATTGACTTGTGTCCCCCCCAGAATACGTGTAACCATGTGGCTGGGCCATGACTCCCTGTATCTTGTGACCGTCCTCCATTTGGTGGTTTCCTCTGCTGTATGTTAAAGGATTAGGGTGGGACTGTAAATCCTTTTATAAGATCAACTCCCTGCCCCACTGTAAAGGGAGTTTCCCCCGACTATGGCTTGACCCACCCTTAATCCTTTCATCCTGCAAGAGATAAAAGGAAAGAGAAGCAAGCAGAGATTTGGGAACCTTGTACCATCAAGAAGGCAGCGCCGGGAGAAGAGTGCATCCTTCAGACCTGAGGTTCCTGTGCCAAGATGCTCCCTGGACAAAGACTGATGCAATACTGGACTTTCCTCCAGAGCTGAGAAGGGGGCGGACCTTCCCCTGGAGCAGACATCCTGAATTTGGACTTATAGCCCACCAGACTGTGTAAGAATAACCCTCCCTTTGTTAAAGCAGTCCACTCTGTGGTAGTTCTTCTAGAGCAGCCCTAGCTGACTAAAACACTAGCCTTTTATCCAAGCCAGGCTCGGTGAGTGACACCCCAACAGCTGCAAAGCGGGGGGTCGTCCTTTATTCCTGCACTGTCATGGTACCTAAGCTTCAGCCTTCTGCAGATTCCGACACTCCTAATTCCAAAATAGGTTGGAAAGCACAGACTCTCTCAGGCCTCTAGTCCCCTCTGTGGTCCAAGCAACCTACACTGCAGCTTGGGTTCCTGCAGCCGGTTCACTTGTGCTCACCACGTCTGCTCTGAGGCCTTCAGTCTCCTCGGACGCTGGCTAGAGAGCTGCGTGAGCAGCCTCAGCTACTTCCCTGGCTTCTCATGGCAGTTGTTTAAGACTCTGCATCAGTAACTGGCTCGTCCATAGCCCTGTTCAGGGACACCTCTCCCCCGTCACCCCTGGCTGCTTTCCCTGGTGTACTAAATTCCAATCACACCTGTCTTTATTTTAGTCCCTCTAACCACAGTGGCTTAGTGATTAAGTGCTAACCAGGTCAGCGGTTCAAATCTGCCAGGCTCTCCTTGGAAATAACATGGGGGAGTTCTACTCTGTCCTCTAGGGTCGCTATGAGTTGGTATTGACAGCGCTGGGCTTTCTGGGTTTTATTACTGCTGGTAGCAGCAGTAACAAATGGAAAGGTGGGATACACTTCTTCCTTTTTCTCTTCTTCTTTGTTGCTCTCTTTTGGATTCTTTGTTTTTACACATTTTCCCCTACTACTTTGAAAGACATATCCACTACTTTTATTTTTACCATTTCCTGTAAATAGAATCATAAACTTTTAAACCATTCATTATAATATTTATGAGTAGCTCTACCTTCCTTTACTGTGTGTCTGCTGTTTTCTTTTTAACTTGTGCCTCTCTTGATTTATGGTATTGTGGTCATTTATAATACGTACATCGTTAAGAACTTTCAAAGAAGCAATCTATACGTATATTCAATCAATCTTCATTTTGATAGAACATTTTTGCCACTTTCTTTGCTGTTTATCTCTTTTGTGATTTCTGAAGTATCTAGCGGTATCTAGAATCAGTATTTTTTTTAGAATGATTGTCAGTGCATGTCTTCACATAAGGAACTTTTTTTTGCTCTGAAACTTGTCTGCCTTCTGTCTTCCCTTTTAGGATGTTTGTGCTAGCATAGAACTTTGACTTGAAAGTTATTTTATTTCAAAACATTAAATATATTACTGCTGTACATTATGGTTCCTGTTTTTGCTTTTAGGAAATCAGGTGTCAACTAGCACTCAGTTTTAGGAGATTAGTGTGATGATGGGATCACGTGATCTTGGAGAAATTATGGGTTAGTTTCATCCGTTCAGGAAAGTTCTCAGACATTTTCTCTTTAAATGTTGTTATCTCTTTGTTTTGTTGTTTCAATAATTTTTTTTTTCTGGTACAATGTCTGTGTCTAATACGCTGTTAAACGCATCTTTTCCTTTGTTAACTTCCAAGACTGTATGTTTAGTTTTTATTTTCTCTCTTTTTGTATTCTAATCTGTCATTTTACAGTTTTTGGTCCCCTTTGGCTATTCTAAGCTTTCCTTTTCTTTATTTCTATATAATTTAGCAAATGTTAGAGAGAGCAAGGGGGCCCCCCGGGGGCTATGCTGGGGTTCTAACCTCTAGCACCTGTAAGGTGACCTTGCTTGAAAATGTTCACCTGAGATCTTACCTTGCGGAGGTGTCCTAACCAATCTTGATAAAAGAAGGTCAGAGACAATCTGCCCTGCAGTGAACAAAGCAGGTACAGCCCTACCAACTCTGAGCTCGGATCCCGGTGCTGGCCCCGGAGAGAATCCGCTTCCCTGCCCCGGCCTGCGCCTCGGGGCGGCAGTGCTGGAAACCAGCGGAGCGAGCTTGTCTTCCCAGTCGTCTCTGCCTGATACGCCCAGGTCTTTTTATGCATCTTCTTCTCCGTCTGGTGTTCCTGGGATTCTCACCTACGGAGTCTGACTTTCCTGTTCTTGGTTGTCTTTAACTGACCTCCCAATGTGCACATGTATGTAAAAATAGCTGAATAAGAACATTCAGAAGCGCCTGGAGGCTGAGGCCGAGGCGTTTTGTCCTCCTGTCCCCTGGTGTTGGGTAGGGCCAGGGGACAGTAAAGGTACGGACGAGGGCAGCCTGCAAGCGCAGGGTGTCGGCTGTCCGCGCCACGCGGCCCGCGCGCTCTGCAGGGCCCTGGGCACCGCGGCCGCCGGACGGCAGGAACGCCCTGAGGATGGGGAAGGGGTCCGGGCTCCTGCAGAGAGCACCAGCGGGCTCCGGGACCGCAGCCTGGACGGCTGGGCGCAGGACGCGGGAGGGAGGGGGTGCCGGTCTCCCCGGGAAGGCTGTGCGTCGTCTCTGCCCTCTGGCAACCGAAAGCGCAAACCACTGCCCTCCGAGGGTCCGACTCAGCTCCTCCGGCGATCGGAGCGGAAACGCCCCAGGAGGGGGTTGAACAGCCGACCTTTCGGGGAGCAGACAGCACTCGCCCTGCGCCACCAGGGTTTCTGCCCTCAGCAAGGATGCAGGTGGGACCTGGAAGAAGCCCTGGAGCTGCTGGAAAGCCGGCAGCCTCCGAGGGCGCGAGAATTCCTTCTGCTAGTTTCTAGCATTGGCAGAGTCTAAGTGGGAAACACCAAGAACAATCTAGAAAACGGAGTTCTCGGGTTTCCTGATTGTAAACTTTAAAGAAGAACCTAGAAGGCCGACAACAAATAACCCTAAAACCTAATATCCAGCCTGCTTACATTGGTGGGTAATCTTTGTAGCTCATAGATAAAATTGGCCACAAAATTCTGTTTCTTCCAGTTTGGGCAATCCCTTGCCCAGTTTTCACATTTCTTTCACCCTGCAAAGTCAACAGATTCTTCACTTTTTTATTCTCACCTTCCACCCCTTATAAATTGCAATTGTCTTCAAGCAAAAAGAACCTTTCAGTAGTGAGCAGGGCTTGGTTCTTGCCGTCTCTGAGATTTGTGTTCACAATTTTGATCCGTCTTGTAGCTCCATAATGCTTTTCACATTTTCTAAAGTTTACCTCAGTTGGAATGTTGATATGAATTATGTACCTGCTTTCATAAAGAGTTCAAATCCTGCATTCTCTTTTTGAAGAACTATATTTCACATGTGAGTATAAGCAAAGACAGCAATTTCCCTCTATAATTGTCCCAGATTAAAGTTAACAGCACTAAATACCTTTTTTAATTGAAAAGTCTCCATCGAAAATTTAATACACTAAAAAGAAATAGAAGAGTTTTATTTTAATGAGTTTGGAATCCATGTCAGTATGTCTTTTGAGATAAAGAAGATTCAGATGCCATCATTTCTGCACAATTTCTCCTCTGAAAAGTGTTTCTGCAAGCCTTCAAAATAAAGGCAAATGGTGAGGAAAAATAATTGAAATAGTAAAACAATATTGAGAGGTTGAACTTGCCCCCTTCCAATAATCGAACTACATAATGTAGCAAAATTATTTTTTAAATAAAGTAAGACAGATTTAAACTTGAGCAGGTCTGCGGAAGCTAACTGTCACCTCGTAAACATTTGTGAAGAATGACACATAAACAAGCGGTTTTCAGTGCCCAGAGTGGCTCCAAGTAACACTTTGCATCTTCCAAAAAAAACAAAGAAAAAAGAATCATCCCACATAGAACCAGATAATTTTGATGCTAAATGGTTCCCAAAGCTGCATTATTTAGCACCAAAGCAAACTTTCAGTCCTCAGAGAGCCGGGCTTATCACCAGCAAAAAAAAATTCTCATGCCCAAATAGCTCTGGTTAAAAAATGTATATATACAAAATTCAACAACCTACCCAGAAAAAGTGGATAGCGAGCTAAAGATGCTACAATATTGCTGCTGAAAATATTCATTTCAGGATTGTCACAGTGTACTGGAGACATTTTTCTGTTTTTATTCTGGCAGTGTGGTTTTTGAGAAGTGAAATGCTAAAATCAAGTGCTTTAGAATTTTATATCTCTCTTTAAAAAGTTTGTTGCTATGGTAAGAAATAACCAACAAGTATTTTTAACCAGTGAATTAGACAAGACGCTGACATGGAACACAGCATTTCCTTCAAAATTGAAGACACAGAATCAGTGATGGGGTGGAAACGTGCTCACGTTCTCGTTTAAGAGACAGTTGTTATCATCTTGCTCTTTGCCAGTGACTGTGTATCTGCGTGAGGTGGAGGAAAACATGCGTGGCTCTTCTCTCATGGAGCTTAACTCCTGACAAGGAAATATCACAGTTTTTTGGTTTTTTAGCTTCTCCCTCATCTTTTTCCACAGATGTAGTTGATCTGATTTCTCTATATTGCATCTGGCATAGTCCACGTGTATAGTCATTATTTATATTGTTGAAGAAAAGTATTTGCAATGAATAGGTCGTTGGTCTTGCGGCATTCTGTCCTGAGACTCCCAGGGTCCTTTCTATCAGGAAGGGCAGAGTTTTGAACTACTGATCCTTCTTTGTTTCCAGCTTTCACATTCCAGTAACTAGTATTTATCAATAGGTCTTAATGACGTGTGTGATCAATTTCAGACTTCAGAAGTTGATAAAACTCATTGATTTCTTCATCTTTGGCATTAGTGATTGGTGGATAAGTTTGAACAATATAGTATTAACTGATCTTCAGTTGTAGTCATACAGATACTCTTCTATTACTGATAGTGTTGTTCTTCAAGATAGATCTTGAAATGCTCTTTTTGATGGTGAAAATGATGCCATCAATTTGTCTTTCTTGGCACAGTAGACCATATGATTTTCTAATTTAACATGTCCAATGCTAGTCCATTTCAGCTTAGTAAACCTTTATTTGAAAAGAAAAAAAAAACACAAGAAGTGCTGTTCTCTACTTAATTTGGAACACAGTGACCCTTTAGGACAGAGTAGAACAGTGCCATAGGATTTCCGAGGAGGTGGATTTGAATGGCTGAACTTTGAGTTAGTATCCATACCTCTTAGTCTCTCTGCTACCATAATTTCCTTCAGTTCTCTAAGGGCTTAGGATACCCATCATTATGTGCTCTATTACTTTGTTTCTGGTGACTTCCAATTTTCTCTGGATTCATATTTCTATGAACCAATTATTGATGGATGTTTGCAGCTGTCTCTTGTCATTTTGAATTGGGCCAGTTGAGTGAATTAAGTTATTCTGGTGAAATGGAACATAAACTCATTGCCATCTAATTGATTCTGACTCATACTGACACTATAGGACAGAGTAGAACAGTTCCGTATAGTTTCCAATGATTAACTGGTGAATTAAATCTGCCAGTGTTTTGGTTATCAGCCAAACTGTTAACCATTATAGAACTTAGACTTCAAAATAGGGCACTAGAGTGAAAATATATACATATATATTCTTAACCATTATGTATTTAAAGTGTCCTGTAGTCTAGGTATCTTTGTAGACATGACAGCCATCCTCACAAAGGCACCTATAACCATGGGTGTCCTGGACTTTACAAGCTAACATGCAAGAAATGCAACAACCAAACCCAACAGGAAATAAGGAAATTCAGACATAAACAAAATAATTTCAAGTAACTGGACAGCTGTACAATAGTTGTCAGGATGTGGCCAGGTAGAGTTGCTGAGAAGGCGACATCAAGACAGATAAGTGAAGAGACCTTCATGACAAGAAGTAGAACTGTGAATGGCACAGCCATCAACAAAAAGAGAATGTGGACACGTTAGGAAAAATGTAGCTAATGTCACCGAGAAAGTTGTACGTAAGTTCTCAAATGGGAACCTGATTTGCTGGATAAACTTTCACCAAGATACTGTTAAAAAATAATTCTAAGCATAAAGGTATCCTGTACAATACAAGTGGCTGGAGGCAGGCAATAACTGAGCTGTGGTCAAGGAACTGAAGGCCAACTGTGTGTCTGGGAGGGCTGGAGACTAGAGGTGTGGGCGGGAGCCACCACACACAGGATTTGTGGACTGTGGTTTCAGTTTTAACCACAGAGCAGGGGACCCTGTCAAGCTCTCCCTGTCATGACTAGTGTCTGGCTTGCTTCCTTTTTTCCCCCGTAGATACCTCTTAATTTCAATGCCTGAAAGTTGAGCAGACTCTGCTGGAGCTCTTACATATGACGTTCCATTAATTTAAAAAATAGAAACATTACTTATAAGTGAGTACTCACAGCTTCATTCCTTCATGTAGGTGTCCAAGAAAATTTCTGGCCAGTCCTTACAGTCTAGTTTTAAAGACTCAGAGTCACTGGGGGAGACGTCAAAAAGCCAAGATGGGGCATGTGCGGGAGACCGAGCCTAAGATGTAGCTGGCTTTGGGTGGTCCTCTCCTTTACCCTTTTCTTCTTCTTTGTCTCATCTCCCCTCTCCCCACTTCCTCTCATTCTTCTTTCTGTCTTAACAAGAAAACTGATGGCGCTGTCAACTCAATTCTGACTCCTAGTGACCCTATAGGACAGAGTGAAACTGCCCCAGAGGGTTTCAAAGGAGTGCCCGGGGCTTCAAACTTCCGACCTTTTGGTTAGTGGCTGTGTCATTAAAAAGTAGTCAAGGTTGGTTAAAAGCCTCCGGAAAGCTCTGGAGGGACTTCAGATGAACCCTGGAGGAGTGTCGTTTTCATGTGTACTTTCATGCTTTGTGTGTGTGCCTGCACGTGCAGGTTTGTTGAGATTGTGCGGTGTGAAGGACTGGAGAAGGAGGGTGGAGGTACAGTGTTGCTACTGAGTCCACTTTGACTCACGGTGACCTTGTGTGACAGAGCAGAACTGCCCCACAGAGTTTTCTAGGCCACAATCTTTACAGGAGTTGACTGCCAGGTCCTTCTCCCCTAAGGAGCCGTCGGGTGGGTTTGAATGGCAGATCTTTCATTAGCAGACAAGCACCTGACAATTGCCTCACCAAGACTTCCTGGAGGTAGAATAGAAAGGAGGAAACTCCTGCTAATAAATCTGAAGATTTTAAGCATGGTTTGAAAACAACTTTTCCTCCTGTGTCAAATTAAAAAAAAAACAACTCATGAATGAATTCACATACCATGCATGGATGAAAAGACCAATAGAATTAGAGGCCACAGGGCTGTGCCTGTAGGTGTGTGGGAGCCTAAAACTGGTGAGGGACGTCCCCACCATCTGTCGAGTCGCAAAGCATATTAGCAGCAGATTTGGGTTTAGAACCGGGATGTCTCCAGGTCAATATTCTTTGCAAGCTCTTATGCTGCCTTTTAATTCCAATTAACCAGCTCTTGATAATGGAATTTAAATAGGCAGACCAACCACATATATCCAATAAAAGAGCATTAGGGTTGAAATAAAGGCAAGAATCAATATGTATCAGATTAACCAGACTAGGGTTTAAAGCCCTACCCTGCAAGTTAGAAAATTACCTCCGGTAATTCTCCTTGAGTATAAATCTCCTTACCTGTAAAACGAGGTTGGAGCATCGACCTGACAGATCGCGGTGAGAGGGAAGACGACGAAGAGGTCTACGCCGCAGGGTCTGCTGCAGCGTCAAGTCGCCCTAAGGTCGCTGTATCTGTGAGTGACCAAGCTGCCAACCCAAATGCGGGCCCCCTGTATCCATCAGGCACTCCTCTGAAACTCGACGGGGCAGTTCTTCTCTGTCCCGCAGGGTCACCGTCAGTCAGAACCGATTCCACAGCAATGGGTTTGGTTATGGTTTGCAAGAAGTTGTAGAAAAGGCATTTAGAATTAATGTCTGTAACTAGAGCCACAGGAAATATTTTTCAGAAACATTGGTAGACGTTACTGAAATACAAAGATTTTCTAAAGCGGTAATCAGTGAAATCTTCTCAGTGAGTCCGACTGAGCGACCCCGGGAAAGAGGCTGGTGGGGAAAGCGGCTGGGTCAGAGACTGGAGCAGCTGACCAAGTCAGGCTACGGCTCTCGGAACCCGGGACTGCACTCTCAGTGTCACCTCTGTCACACGGCGTTAATGACAGCTGTGGGGTTGCATCAGAGGCCACTCGGAAGGACAGAGAGCCAGCAGCTGCCGCTGCGGAACGGAAAACTCCGATGGGGAGCACGGGAAGGACAGTGCCCCGAGCAGCCACCTCCCTGGGTGGGCGGGACAGTGCCCCGAGCAGCCACCTCTGCGCCCCAGCAAGGGGCCCCGACGGCAGTGGCGGAGAGGCCAGTGGGGGTTCAGGCGGGATCTCCTTACGCCTGGCTCACCTAGGCTCGCTGTGACCCAACAAAGCAGTTTGCTGGGCACCGTGAATTTTAACATAAATAAAGATTGGTTCTAGAACTCAGAGATCTCATAGTTTATTAGCTTGATTCAAAGGGTAGGCTGCAAGGCTATAAATACATCACTAATAGCAATCAAATAAATGGAAATTAAAACAAACTTTTCTCCTAGCAGCGGTTTCAGTTTGCGTCTTTGATTTCAGCAGCGTGACAGTGTATCATAGCGTCTCGCCAACAGCAGACCCATCAATGCTGAAACGGGGGCACGTGGTTATTTTCGTTTAGACAAAGGATTGCAATGATTTGTCAGGTTCAAGGTCAGCTGATACCCTTTTCAAAGAAAACAGTTTGCAGCAGTAACTGTTTTAACAAAGTTCTATTTGTTTCTCATCTCAGCACAGGCATTGTCAAGACCTGGGGTCCTAGTCAGATAATATCCCTTGAGAGAGAGGTGAGAGACAGAAAGAATCCTGCAGTCATCTAAGCTTTGATGTTTCCCTTTGGATTTTCAATGACAAAGTGCAAGTCCAGATTTGGGAGTTTATTATTTATTACTTGAGGATCATAAAATAAGAATTATACAGGTTTCTGTCTCACCCTTGCTCAGTGTTGTGTCAATGCAGCGTTTTATTCTGTTACTTTATCCAGTGGGATATTCTCCCTCTCTCAAGGTTTGGTGAGAGAATGAATGAAATTAAAGACAAGTCTCTCCCGTCTGTTTTATGAATGAAACAGGACATAAATTAGTAAATCAGTACCCTCCAACTATAAACTACCTTTCACAAACCAGTCTGTTTTATCAATTACAACTGTTGACCAAAAGGTTGGCAGTCCGAGTTCACCAAGGGTTCCTCGGAAACTCAATGGGGCAGTTCGGCTCTGTCCTGCAGTGTCGCTGTAAGTCAGAATTGACTCAACGGCAGTGGATTTTGTTTTGTTTTTGTAAGCATTAGTTATAGGAACAGCTTTGCAACATAGTCAGTATTGCTTTATCTGTCCCCTGACACAGGTCCTTATGAGAGAATTTGATTTAATATGAAACATTAAAACAACAAGTAAAGTTAAAGAAAACAGATTGCATAAAATGAATTCCACTGGAGTTTTCACTGGAATATTGATAACCCTCTTCCATCAGACTGGACGCAGGCAGCTCTATGACGCCTCCTGCCTCCACCGCCAGGGCCCCTGCTCTCCTCACTGGCCGCATACCAACCGTTCATCCACAAGCCCTGCCCTGGCAGGGGTCTGGGACCTGGTGCGAAAACACAGGGACTTCCTCACCGGCTGCTCCTCCTCCGCCTCTAAGTGTCAGAAATCCTTTCTGTTTGAGAATAAGATTTCCCAGTTGCTCTGCATAAAAGTGAAAACATAGTCCCTCCTTTTATTTTATTCTGGAAACCCTGGTGGTGCGGTGGTTAAGCGCTACCTCCGCTAACCGAAAGGTAGCAATTCAGTTCTGCCAGGCGCTCCTTGGAAACTCAGCTGGGCAGGTCTCCTCCGTCTTTAGGGCGCTTCTGAGGTGGGTGCAACTCAATGGCAATGGGTTTGTCTTTTATTTGTGTATTTTATTCAGAGGATTCCAGAAAGTTTTTGCATTCTTGTCCCTTTAGAGGCTGGGAAAGGGGGTAGGACCACCTCTGGGAACAGAGCCAAGGTTCTCCTCTGTGGAACAGACTAGTTGTCTGACAGTGGGCTTGAGTTCAGATTTATCTACCCCTTACTTTCCCGTGGAAGGACAAACAAAAAGATCTGTTGCCATTGAGTCGATTCCGGCTCGGAGGTAGCATCTTTCTTACAAGGCAAGGGTAATTGTGGGGCTCGGGGGCACAGTGGTTAAGAGCTGGGCACTAACCCAAAAGTCGATGGTTCAAATCCACCAGCTGCCCTTTGGTAAACACCTTGGGGCATTCTACACGGTCCTGTGGTCACTGTGAGTTGGAATCGACTTGATGCCAACAAGTTCGGTTTGGTTTTTGGTTAAATGTTTTATCTTTCTAAAAAATCATTATCAAGTTTTTCATAAAGGGAAATTGTGGTTAATGAGCTTAATAAAACTGCTAAGATCAGAGACTTCATTCACTTGAACGTAAAGATCTGAATGTAAGGCTTTCTGATTGTGCTCATCCAATCACTGAATGTTTGCAGGTTGGTCGTTTTCTACTGGTTTCCCAGGGGCAGTGACCGCTCCATCCATTTGGTTGGTTACTGTCAGAATGGTCATTTTTAAAAGAAAATTTTTTGAAACTGTTTATTTAAATTTTAACCTCTTCATAAAGCTTGAGCATCGAGTCCGGGCACGACGGGAATGTACTGAGTTCACAGCGCTCTGAACCATGAGTGGGAATTGGCCTGGGCAGTGGGTTTGGGGCTTGGTCTGTATTTGGGAAGATGTCACTGAATATCTCCCTAGTTCGTGACTCCCTCACGTCTTGGTTCAGGCTCTCCTTAGACCTCAGCTCAGCTCATGTGATCTGTGTCTACAGTATTATCCAGTCTTTTCTCACTTCTAAAGGGTAAAGTAGAAAAATTGAGTGGAAGTTTTATATTTCTTTACTTTGGGGCAGAAATTCATCCTTTGACTGTAGGAATGCTGATTGTTTCCTTCTGTTCAGAAGCTCTGATGTGAATGTGCGCATGGGTGTGCATGTGCAGATGTGCGTGTGAGGTTGTGTGTGTGAGGATGTGTGGGTGTGGATGTGTATGTGAGGATGTGTGTGTGAGGATCTGTGTGTGTGGCTGTGTGTGTGGATGTGTGTGAGAATGTGTGTGTGTGGATGTGTGTGTGAGGATGTGTGTGTGGATGTGTGTGTGAGGATGTGTGTGTGGATGTGTGTGTGTGACTGCATGTGTGTGGATGTGTGTGTGAGGATGTGTGTGTGGATGTGTGTGTGTGACTGCATGTGTGTGGATGTGTGTGTGAGAATATACAGCTAGAGATATAAAGATTAACCTCAAGAGAAAAGATAAATGAAGTTAATTCTAGAAAACTTGATATTTAATTCAGTCATCAAATGCATCATAACATGTAGTCTGTGGAAGAAGAAGCGAATGGATGTTTTGTAGATTTGTAAGTTCTGGGATCCACTCCCCTAAAAGATAATCCTCAACTTGACGTATACAAAAACCTTCATACCACTTTTTTTTTTCTTTTTTGGAGAACTTGCGTGCAAGCTTCACAGACAGAGGAGGCATTCTGACACCTGCGGGTTTTCGCCCCATCTAGAGGCGATCTGAGCTTTTTCCTTGTCTGTGATCGCACAGCCCTTTGTCCACCCCGCTAGCACACCATACCTCGTGCTGTAGAAAACCCTTTATGCAACTTCTTCATCTCACAAGAATACCCTGAGATGATGTAGTTGTATATCCCAGCTTGTGCACACCCTAATCTGGCTCCAAAACATGCATCTTCAAATAAAAAAAAAAAGAGAAACTTGCATGCAGATGGAGGGAGCGATGCCGTCAGGGTTCCAGTGTAGAATTCTCCTGCCTCAGCACCACATCCAATCCATTACTCGGAAGTTGAAAAAGGAGTAACCAGGGCAGCCCGATGGAGCCAAAGGGACGTTAGAGCCTCACCAAGGCCTGGTGAGGAAACAAGGTGTAACTGTCAGGAGTCGGAGAAGGAAGTTCAGAGTCAGAGATCAGGTAAGAGTCAGGGGACAGCACTGGGATTCAGAGAGGGAACGATGAAGCCAAGACGTTTGAATGGATTGTGGAAAGTCTTCATCTCTTAACACCGCAGATTGGACTTCACGTGCTTCAAATACTTATCCCTCCAGAGCTATTGTTGTTAGGTTCTATGGGGTCAGCTTAGCAGCCCACCTAACAGAGTACAACTTCCCCATAGGGTCCCAGGCTCTAACCCTTAGAGAAGCGGGGATAGACCAGGACAAATATAACTGCTGCTATTGATTTGAGATGCACAATCACATATTGCAAGAAAAGGGTAGGAGTTCTGCTTTCTGTTCTGTTACCAATTTGTCGGGGCAGAGTTGTAGTACAGACGTCACTGTTCACGCCATCATGCACTCCCAAATACTGAGGGTAAATTATAGACTAGCAAGCAGGAATGGAGACTGTGCCCAACAGGGAAAAATTTCCATGTGACTAAAACCGTCTCTGTCTTCTATTTTGATATTCCTTTCTTGTTCTACACTGATTTTTTGAAGAAAATATCATAAAACAGAGAGCTTCTTAAAAATATCCTATGCAAAAAAAAAAAAAAAGGAAGAAATCATGTCTTCTATGGTTTGACAGTGTGTCTTGCTTCATAATGGTGTATCTACAAGTATATCAACAAATGCATTAATACCATGGCTGAATTTTAATGTTGCATGTAGTTCTTTGTTTGATTTCAGTAAGAATCTAACAAAAGTAACTTTTGTTACTATTTTTCTATCAGAGTTCTTTCAGAAACAAGTTTTAATCATAAACTTTAGAGGAGATATTTATGACTCAATTAACCTTCATAATAATTTATACCAGCTTTTCCATCTCTGCAATTTATTGGGTTTGGGTAAAGCTATTTTTCCTTCTAAATCAGACTGTTTTGTAGTCTAGCATCCATGGTCTTCTGACCTACCCAGTGTCCTGTGTCTACCCTTTTAAGCTGAACATCTAAAAAAAGTCACATTTCCTCTTATACCCTCCTGTGGTTTATTGAATTTTTGCCTATTGATCTAATTTGAATATACTATGCCACAGGCCTTCAAATAATGATGCATTTTTAAAAGGAAAGAGATATAAAAAGAAAGTTTATTTTATACTTGTTCTTATTGTCTTTCAAGTCAAAACTTTACCTGGGGAAAAATTTTACCTGGGAAACTGATCTTTAGAAAAAAGAACATTTATTTAAAAGAGGCAAAATAATGCAAATGTGTTTGCATGACTATCAAATACTAAGCCATAGCTGCTCATTGGCTTATAGTTTAGAAACGCTGTGAACTAGACACACGCTGTGGGAACGTTAAGCACGATTGTTCCAGTCAACACAGTGAGATAATTAGGGCTAGTCTTAAGAAGTATAGACTGCCCAGATGGTTGACAACATGACATTTTCCCTAGGTAATCAGAAAGTGACACATTTTGTGACAAGGTGGGAGTAACCACTGTTGCTGATGAACAAGAGGTGAGGGGTCACAGCACAACACTTCTCATGACATAGAAGTCCTAAATGTACCTACAGAAAAATCTTAAATGTCTGCAAAAGTCCTGATCTAAACAACAAAAGAGACCATGACATTGATATAGAGACATATGAGACACAATAGCTCTCTTTCAGAATTCACAGGAAGCCAGACACACACCCTGGAAGTTAGGGACGTGGAGCTGCTGTTGTATTGGCTGTGCGCAACAATGAACAGGAAAGCAGGGAGACAAAGGAATCTCTGCAGCTGGACAAAGAAGTCAAATGACTTCTCTACTAGAATTTCCTCCTCATCACCCTCCCAAATTGCCTCTGAATGCTGTGGGCCACCTGTAGCCAGCAAAAAGATACCTGCTCATCAGCAACAGGTAACTAGAATGCTTTAGGGGCATTGATTTCAGTGACATGAACGTAACTGTAAGGTCTCAAGAACAAGGGACTTCCTCTGAGGTTGTAGACCTGTTCACGGAGAGGACTCCTGGTGCCTCGGTGTGTAAACATTCGGCTGCTGTTCTAAAGGTCAGCGGTCTGACTCACCAGTCGCTCTGTGGAAGAAACACGTGGCTTTCTGCTTTGGTAAAAATCTCAGCCTTGGAAATTTTGCAGAGCAGTTTTCCTCTGTCCCGTAGAGTTGCTGTGTGTCCGAATCAATCAATGGCAGTTGTTCATTCTTGTGGATAGTTTTCTAATTTCTGCTTGAATGCCTACTGTGGTAAAGCCACCGGCTTCTCCAGAGTCAACCTGTAAGGAAAGAGTTTTACGTTGTTATTTTCACCAACTTCTTTAGTTTAACTTGACTCTAATTCTGATTTTGCAGCTACCTATGGCAAATTTAAGCCCTTCTTCAGATAGTAATCTTTCTGCATGTGAGGGAAGCCACTGGATCAGACACTGCTTTCATTAACTTGAGTGAATAGTGTGAGATTTTTCATCCATCTCTGAGAAACACAGGGAGCGTTGTCATGATTTCTATCTGCATCATTCTCTTCTAGAACACACTCAAGTCTCCTAATCTGATGTGGCACTTACGGCCTAAAGATAGCACTGTTGTCTTCATTTTAATATTCAGATAGTGGCAGTGCTGTGGGGAAGGAATTAAGGAAGAGAACAGGCTTGGAGACAGGGCACGGAAGAATCCAGCAACTCTGAATTTGGCAGTCCCATCTTTGTTTGTATTCTACAGACCCATCTCAATCTTTTTTCCCTTCTGTTTGGAGCCATATCTTTAATGTGTGGGAGATGCTTCATGCTGTCCTGCACTCTAGAACAAAAAGACTAAAATGACCCCACTATCCCAAGCAAACTGGGTGTTGTTAAGTTGGTGTTAACTCATAGTGGCCCTGTGGCATTTCCAAGGAGCAGCTGGTAGGTTTGAACTGCTGACCTTCTGATTAGCAGCCAAGCTCTTAGCCACTGCTCCACAAGAGCTCCAGCTGAGGAAAGGAAATTCCTATTAGTGCATTTGGCTCCTCAAAGTCTCTAAAACAGGCTGTTCCTCTGCACAGGTCACATATAAATGCTAGCATAACACAGATGTGTAATGGGTAATCAAGTAGTCTGGAAAACTGGCTGAGTAATAATAGATTCTGAAAAGGATAAATCAAATGTCCCAGAAGAAGAAGGGGTGATAAAGCTTGAGTTAGCTGACAGTGCTGCGGAGCTGGGGTATAACTGCTAAGTTCACACTGTTAGTCTCTGTAGAAGGGGCAGAGAGAAGAGGGCGTTTTCTACCTGTGTCTTCTAGTTCCCACATACAATAAAAAATACTTTTCTCTGATGGAGTCTAAAAGCTGCAAAGAAGTAGCCAAGAAAGTCTTAAATTTCCATATGAAAATCATCTGATTCTGGGGAACATTAAAGAGAGGTGTCTTACAATGGGGTACTGCTAACAGGTACAATACTTAGTAATTTATGAGGTCTAAGCAGCTGTATGAGTTTTCAATTTTGTAGGATAGTCATTTTCATCGCAGTTGAGGGTAATTTGAAAGCATATTATGATTGATAACATACTTGATAACTGCCTTAAATCCCATTTGAATAATAGGTGAGGCACAAGGCACAGGATGGACGTGTTGAGAAAGAGAGAAATTAGTATCAGAGAGATAGAGAGACAAGAGAGGGTGGATGGATGGGTGGATACATAGACAGATACGTAGATCGATAAAGAAACAGACAAAAATGTAACAAATCACTTACGAAGGAAGAGGTTGAAAGTATAAAATTTCAAGGGTGGACTTTCAGGAAAGAGTACCGCGTGTCTAGTGGAACATAATAAAACAAGAACGGGAATGAAGGACCACTCTTTAGTTTTTCTCAGACCCTGTCATTCCCCAGAATCTTAGACGTTACTTAGGAGAATTTCCAGAACTCAGGCTGGACTCTCAGGAAGGAACAAGTATTAGGATTTCAGGGGGCACTGGAGGCAGAGAAGTGGAGAGCTTGAGGCACATGGTAACCTTTCATGATCTGGGAACACCTTATCAGCCTCAACTACTTGAGACAAATGACCCCTAAGTCACATAAATAAAGTGCTGTAAGTTACACGTTAAGCAAAACTTACTAGTCTTTAGTAATTCAAGCTCTTACTATCGGGAAGATTTCAGAGGAGCCACAGAATTAGAAATGACAATGTACTTGACTCCAAGTTAATGATAGAAAGGTTTATGGTGAGCAGAATCCAAATGCCACCCACAGACCCAAATTTTGCCCTTTGCAGTTACATAGTAAGAATGATGTCTCCTACATGTGGCGTTCATTCTAAGGTTAAGAGATAATAGGATGTCACCCGCCAAATGTAGATGATGTCAAACTGACGTTGCGTCTGCATCCTAGCTCAGCTTGCCCAAGGGTACCCAAACTCTTGTTGTTTCTGGAATTCAGATCCACTGTACTCAGGTCCCTAGATGCCCCATTTCTTCAGCTGTGTGTCCTGAGCTCAACTGCATCTCATCCGTCCAATAGCCAACAAGGTGCCAGTTTCTGGCATTGATGACTCCCTGGCTTCTGCTTTAGGAAAAGTTGTTTCTCATTGGTATATAAAGGGATACTCATTGGTTCAAAAGTCAAGCCTGTCAGTACAAATCAAATCTGATCCTTCTGTGAATTAGCCTCCAGATCTCACGGGGGAGAAATCCAATGGGGACACTTCGGTAAAATTGTCCCTCATCCACGTCACATTTCCAGGACAATTAGGTATGTAGCATTAGCTGAGCCCAGCAAAGTGTGTCCCAACCACTTGGCCTCTTCCTAAGCTACAGAAGGCACCTCTCACAGTGATGATGGGTGCTTTTCAGAGTGACTCAAGGGAGCCTTTGGCATTCCAGAGAGACGAGAAGCAGCTAATCAAAAGATGTTGTTCTGCCGAAAAGCAGGCCCAGGGACAGTTACATGAGAGCCATCCAATTCTCGGCTGGCACTCACAGACCATTCCAGGGCAGTTCGGCAACTCCTCAGAGGCTGAAGTGGACGTGATTGCATTCCACCCCTCTGCTGCTGAAAGGTGCCCCCACATCCATCCACGGATAGCGAGGGGGTGTATCAACTTAGCAGCTGCAATCCATGTCACTTGGGTGACTACCCTAATGACTACCTGAGTTGTTACATCAGTCCAGATTTAATGGAAAAAAATGCCCCCAAAGAAGTACTTAGGTGCGGCTTCCTAGGATGGCCACAGGTCTTAGGCAGCGGTGCGGACTTTGGGGTCCTGTTCTTGGTAATGAGAGGACTCTGATGACTTCTGCTTTGGGAATAGTATTTTTCCTCTGTCGCTAGTAGCTAGTACTTTCCAAAGAATATAGTATGCACATGTTGATTTCAGGAACCTCAACAACATTGTTAAATGAACATCAGATGCTCCTGAAGTCCTCCAAAAATTATAATGAAAGCAATGAGTGTATGACTTTTTAACTTTGATTTAAGAGATCTTAGGGCTGGATTCTGAGACTATGTCTTAGAAACGTGAGACCCCAAATGCATCTTCTTCAGCTATGTGCCAGTTGTGCACTGCCAACTGGTCGATTCTGACCCACAGTGACCCTATAGGACAGAGTAGAACTGCTCTGTAAAGTTTCCAAGGAGCGCCTGGTTAGCAGACGTAATCTAATCACTATGCCACCAGGGTTTCCTAGGTACCAGTAGAGTCAGGGACAATTTGATCATGAAGATGATGGAATTTTGTAGATGGCAGAATCTCACGTCATCACTTACATTGCCAGCTCCTTGTTCACTGTCTGTAGGGTGTTAGGAAGGAAGGAGAGAGATTAATTTGGAATCATCGAAGAGGAGCAAGAAGTTGGGGTAGAAAACTGATGCACCACCATCCCCCCAAATATGCTACATCCTAATGTCCTGAATATAATCCATTGTGAATATGTCACTTCATGTGAAAAAAAAAAAAAGACTTTGCAGGTGTAACTAAGGTTGTAAATGCTGGCAGGGCTCAGTTAACCTGGATTATTGGAGTGTCAAATCTAATCACAAAACCCAAAACACCAAACCCACTGCCGTCAAGTTGGGTCTGACTCACAGTGACCCGAGAGGTCAGAGTAGAACCGCCCCATAGAGTTTCCAGGAAGAACCCAGCAGACTTGAACTGCCAACCTTTTGGTTAGCAGACATAGCACTTAACCCACTGCGCGTCACCAGATTTCCGATCTAGTCACAAGGATCCTTAAAATCAGAGAAACTTTCCCAGCTGTTGTTAGAAGGCGACACCACTTGACACAAACGTCAGAGAGAGACAGTGCCGTTGACTTTGAAGACGGAAGAAGGTCACAGAGACCCTAGGGCTGCAGTATCTTAAAAAATTGGAATGGCCCTCCGGTTACAGACAGCAGGCCGAAGGTGACCTCCCTCGACAGTTACCAGGAACACAGTTATGCCAGCAATCCACATGAGCAGCTAACGGATGCTCCCATGGCGCTCCCACAAAGAAGCTTAGGCCACTCGTACCTCGACTTAGCCGGTGAGAGCCACGTGCGCTCCATTACCTGCTGCAATGGGAAACCAACGCGACAGTAAACCCACCCTGCTAGCAAGTCCAGTGAGGGGAAGGGAATGGAAGAGAAATAGCGCCCAGCAGAGCCGCGGGGGAGCCAACAGCACCGTCCACTCATTTCTGCCACCCCAGCAGCTTGGCTGGACCCTCAGCCCTGTCACAGCCGGCTCGGCCCCTGGCTTCCTCTATGGATCCTAGAGCTCTGAGAGCATAGACAGAAACTGCTTCCTGAGAGCTAAAGGCTAAACTTGGCACTGAAAGGATTCAGTACGTACATTCAGCCTCTTCACTGTTCAAACATGGTTTTCTTAGAGGATTAATTATAGAGCACTTATTAATGGAAGCCAGAAATCTGGAAGTAATTTAAAAACAATCTTTTTAAATTTTTTTCCTACAGTTTGCCTTGTTTAATCTACGTCTGTTGCCCCTGTCTAAGGCATTACTCACTCTAGATTAGGGCACTAGCCTCCCCAGGGTCTGGCTCTTTCTTCCCTCTTACACACCAGAATCCGTCTTACGCAGGGTAGGCAGTGTCATTATTGATCAATCCCTTCTTTACTGCTAAGACTTTCTGGGGGCTTCCCACTGGCATCCGCAAGAGAAGGCCAGGATTTACAGTCCTTATGTGGCGCTGTGCTCCCTCGCTCTGCCTGGAACCCTCTGCTGTTGCCTCTGTCTCTAGTTCTCCAGTTCATCCATAATTATACTTCAGAACTTTGCTTAATCCACATTCTCTCAGTTAACTACTTCCTGGTCTGCCTAAAGATGCCAATCACTCTAATTGCAAAATCTTTTTAAAACACTTATCATTGACATATTTTATATTTACCTATGAGATACTTTGCTTATATTTATCTCTCCACCTCTAGGGTTTACGTTCTGGAAAGCAATATTACGTCTGTTTTGCAGCTCTTTATTCAGTGTAGAAATTGGGATGTACCTGGCGCTAACAGTGCGGATGAATGCATGACCACGACAAGCCTGCCCTCCGGGATGGCACCTCCCGACCTGCCGCTGCTCACCGAGAAAACCCGGAAAGGAGTCTCAGCCCAGTCTGTTAGCTCCTCATTGACATACACAAGAATAATAGCAAGGATCAGGGCACAGTTCCCGAGGAAATGCATTTCAGGATTTTTTAAAAAACCAATACCCATGTAACATAACTTGAAAGTGTTTCACTGTGCTTTAGGTGAAACTTTACAATCCAAGTCAATTCATTATTAAAAAAAATACATGTTGCCATGTAACTAAGAAATACATAATGCCTCATGAATTTGCATGTGATCCTCGTGCTGGGGACACACTAACCTTCTCTGTGTTGTTCTGTGTTGTTCCCACACCAGCAAGCTAGCCTTCTATTGCACGCTGTCATACCCTGAATCCAACTAAGTTAGACTCACAGAAAACCTGTCATCTCCTCCTTGTCGTCTTGAGAGCTTAAAGGAAGCGTGTATCATGAGCCTTGCAAGTGTACTGGAAACAACACATGAAATACCTGGGCAATATCTCACCTGTATCTCAGCCTTTCAGGGGCAGCCGTTTTAGGATGTACACAGTGAATTTGTTGTAGCTTAGATTTGTTATGACAGACAACAGAAAAAAGGTAAGCGGCAATCATAATAACTACAGCAGCAATGACGACTAATGCCACGTAAGAGAGTAGGCAGCTAACGGTGTTCCTTATCTCTTTCACGGTTCTACCTCTAAACCAAGATCAAAGCCTCCAATCATCCCCACCTCTAAATCAAATCAAGTCCTCTAATCGTTTAAGTCAGTTTTTTATTTTGAAAACATTTAATGCCTTTGGAAACTAGATGGCGAGTGAGATAATATAAAACTATTGATTCCAGGATTGTGTGTGGTACTACTGAGGACAGATGCTTTTAGTAATGGCTTTATTTCCTTGGAACAGGGGCAATTCTATAGTACTGTTTTGTAGAAATAATCTGTGTGTGGAATCCGTAGATATTAGTAAGAGCTGCAGGTAAGGAAACAGAAAGCATGCAAATTATTTTTATAAAAAGTCAAAGTAAGAGCTCTGCAACCCCTGCCAACAGGACTGATAGCCAGTACCAAGTGCCTGGGGTTGCAAGTCCCTGGGAAGGCAGATAATCATGTACACGGCCCATTGTTAGAATTATAAACACATGTCCCGGGGTGTCTGCAGTGTGCAAAGGAAAGCCTGTAGGCTGATTCACTTTCTTCTGTCTTTCTCCTTCCCTCGGCATGCTGACATTCTTCCAGCAGCTTCAGACTTGTTCTGTGAAATTCTCTAATTCATTTACCCTGGAAGGCTTTGTGATAGCAGCTTTTTGAAGAGATTATAAAACATAGGCTTAAAAGAAACATATCTGAAATGGATAAACGTGGCTAATGAGATGTCTTATAATTCAACCGTAGAACTCACTTGCACAAGTTATTAAGACTCAAGAATCTTCAAACACGAATCAGAACCAGGAGAGCCTTGGCAATCCCATTAGCTTAGATATAATTAGGAGGAAGATCAATCATTCTACTTCAGGGCCTATGTTGAGCACTAGATAGGGCTGAAAAGATTCTTCATGTAGTAGGATACCATTTAAGCATTATAACATCACACATGAACAGCTTCGCTGATTTTGAATATGAGCGTTCTTCCATCTGATGTGTGTTACGTATTTCTTTATTTACCTATAAATGCACAGTGGTTTGACTATGGATAACTTTGAGGAAAATGGAAATTGTGCTTTTAAGGAATCTGTACAGGGATCAAAAGGCAGTCACGTGAACAGAACTAGGGGCTGCTGCAGGGTTTAAATTCAGGAGAGATGTCTATGGGGTTGTATCCTCTCCACCTTCTCCTCTCCACTCTAGAAAGAGACCAACAGGACAGCCTCCTATATATGCATGAAACCCTCAAGTACACACACCACATGCTCAATCTGTGTCTCCAAGTCCACTCCATTCTTGGTCTCAAGTGTTGACTTCAGCACTGGTTTTGGGTCTGAGGCAGCAGCAAGTCTAGGGACTGTGTTCCCAGGGGACCTTCTAGATTGTCATCCATCAATTCTAGTCTTTTAGTAGAGTTCTTTATCTGCGTACCTCTTTTTCTGATGCTATGTTGGGGACTCCACATTGTTCCCCGCCCCTCAGGCCTGCCTTTGGTGGTGACTGGACACCATCTAGTTCTTCTAGTCTCGCCCTGACACAGTCTCCCAGTCATATGGGTCCTTCTGTCTCCTGGGGTCATTTTCCCTTGTATCTTTGATGGTTTGTGTTATCATCTGTTCCAGATGGACTGGGACTAATCGATGCTCCTCAAATGGCAGCTTGCTGGTTTTTAAGACCCCAGATGCCAGTCACTAATATGGGGTGCATAAGACTCTTTTAGCAAAAGGCTAGTTATGCCAATTGACCTCAATGTCTCTTGAAAACATGGCCCCCAGACCCCTGTCCTTGCTGCTTTATCCTTTGAAATTTTCGGTTGAATTTTAGTTTCTGGTGCTGTCCAGTTATGCTGACTTGCCTTCTATTGCACGCTGTTACGCCCTAAACCTAACCAAATTCCTATTACAATATCTAATCTATGAAACTCTGTCTCCCTGCCTACCCTTGTAGCTGTCACACTGTCTTATTCTGTATGTAAGTCTATTTTTTTGTCCTTATAGTAGAGGTCTTGTACAATACTTGTCCTTTTGCTGCTGGCTGGTTTCACTCAACATAATGTGTTCTAGGTGAAACCAGGTTATGAGATGCTTCCTAAAGTCATCATTGTTCTTTGTCATTGCATAGTGTTCCATTGTGTGTATGTAGCAGTTTGTTTACCCATGCATCTATTGATGGGCACCTAGGTTGATTCCATCTTCTAAAAAATGTAATTAGCACATAAGTTTATTGAGTACTTTGCAAACAGACATTTCAATGACATGATTTTCAATGATGTGACACTGACTTAGTAATGAAGAGGTGATAATATCAGGAAATTTTTTATTACATTATTGAGTAACAATCTCTTAAAAATCATTTTTCATAGAGATGAATGACAGAGCTCTGAAAGAAAATTTTGATAAAACATCTAAAGTTCTGAAGTGATTTCATTGTGTTCCATTTTTCCAATTCCCAGATTTGGAATCTAGGGTACATGTAAGCAATAACAGTGACCTGTGACTTAGAATAATAGAATAATTTTAAATCTGGGGATATTCTTAATTTTAGATTGATTTATTTTTGTGTGTGTACAAGGCAGTCCTACATATCGTGAGACACTTAGAATCCCTGGCACCAACCCAGGAAATGCTGGTATCATCCCCAGTAACTGTGACAAACCAATCAACTCTACATTCCAGTTCCTTCCTGGGACTGATAGTCCTTTCAGTTGAGGACACTCAGATGAGAATATTGAAAGTGATAATGAGTATTCTCACCCTGTCCCCAGGGTCACTCAGGGTCCCCGTGGGAGACTGGCACCGGGACCCTGTCCCCTGAGCCCCATGCACCTCAGCAGCAGTGAGAATTGGCAGCTAAATGTTAGCAGAAGGAAATTGTCAGCCTTCAAAGACGGTGGACAAAGACAAGTTTTCCAGGTCATTGCCAAATACAGTTTTTTTCCTCTGGAATGGTAAGTGTTTCTATCACAGAAAAGAATATATTAGTGGCTTACAAAACCATTCTCCTCTATGAATAAGCACATGTGCCCAGTGTGGTCCATAATCCCAAGTAAAGGGCTGTCAGCAGAAAGAGGATATTACTTTACCAAAAAGCTAAAGCCTCATGTACTTTGTAGCCAAAAAAATAGTTACTTTTCTATGATAGTTTGAAAATAACTGCAATTCCAAGTCAATTGTAATCTGTGTGTCATACAGCCCATCTTACTTCACCACTGAGTTTCCATGGCGAGGCAGACATCCCAGAAGTGAGACCAAAGGTTTGAAGATGATGCAACCTTCTGTACTTTAGCTTTCTTAATAGGTCCGTTACCTACTGTGGTAACGTAATGTGTATCTATGTGTCTATCTTATGACAGTATCACAAAATTATCTTAATGTTTGTAATTTCAAGACATATAGATAACTTTGTTATAAGCATCAGTCAATAATACAAGCCAACTTGTAGTTGTAGAAATGAAAGAAGTCATTATGTTTTGGGGTAATGTTTATAGAAGCAGTCAAGAACAATGTATTTGACAATGCCAAGCCAAGTAGCCAAGTGCCTATTTGACAATAGGAATTTAAAAATTGATTTATGCAATAGTCTAAAGCTAATGCTTGTGTCTCTGTATTTCAGAATTTAAATATTTTTTTAAGTCTTTATAAATCCACTTTCTCAATACACTTGAAGAACTATTATGATATCAGTTTAGAATTGTCCCAAAAACTCACTCAAAATAAGCTAACAAAACCCAAACCTGTTGTGTGGAGTCAACTGTAATTCACAGCCACCCTGCTGGCAGAGCAGAACTGTCCTGTAGTGTTTCCAAGGTAAACCTGGTGGATTTGAACCATGAACCTTTTGGTTAGCAGCCATGGCACTTATAGTGCCACAGGGTTTCCTATTCAAAATAGGATGCGTTCCTTGTTTCCCTGCTCCAGCCCTGCTTAGGAGTCCTGGCGACACAATTGCTAAGAGCTACGGCTACCAGAGGGTCAGCAGTTGGAAGCCCCCAGCCACTACCTGGAAACCCTCTGGGATAGTTGTTCTCTCTCTCACAGGGTCTCTCCGAGTTGGAGCGGACTCGAAGACAGTGGGTTTGGTTTGGGATTAGTCCTTCTTAAGGTTGTAATCCTTGGAGATAGCAAAAAGTTGCAGTGTTGTAAAGTCTGAGGTATTCTAGGAAAGTGTGTGATTTGTTCCAGCTGGATTGTGGCACCTTTGCTTCTTATACAGAAGAAGAAAGAAAGTGCCTCAAATTGCAGAATCCAGTAAGGGAGCTACAAAGAATATTTATTCTTCATGAATTAAATGGGCTAATTAAGATATTATGGTAGAACACTTAAGGAACTGTGTGAAGGACTGGGCTCAAGAATGAGTTCTGAACTCAGAAAAAGTTCTTGAAAAGAGAAAGAAGAGAAGCTAAGTCTATGTTGAAATGAAGTAAAGCTGAAAATTAAATCAATATTGTCAACAGCTGATTCTTGTAGATATTGTGCAGTTTTTCTGGAATGTAGGAAACATTTTGTCATGGATAATTAGAATAGTTTCAGTTGGAAGCATCTTCTAATAACTGTACTCTATAAATCTAAGAAAGAAATTAAGGCTAAACACTCAGTCTTTTAAGAATGTTTATGCAATTTCCAAATTTGATATACATGGTTGCATCAGTGAAGGTACCAGACATCACCAATATTTCTCACAAACTCTATATGACAAATCATGAAACAGTGACACAAACACATAATGACATCATTTGACAGTTATGTGGGGCATCTGTAACAGTAAATACCACATCCATTTAGAAATGTTAAGTGCTGTTTCTTTATGTTTGCTTTAGATCAAGTCAAATGTACACCCCAGCTCAAATAAATTTTTGTTTCATTTAGTTTTAGTGTTGCTTTCCTGGGCACTTGGCTGGGTGCTGGGATACTACCTGAGTAGTTTTCACACCTCACAGAAGGATGTGGGTCTAGTGTCTAGCATATACATAGGACATCAGCGATTTCTAAATCTTTCGAATAGAAGCAATGAATACCACTTATACTGGGCATAATAAAAATAACTTTAAATATGAGTGCTAAAAATATGGTAACAACCTATTTTGAAGTTATTAAAGGCAGAGGAACATGTATCAGATTTAAGTTACTAGTTATTACAAAAATATTGATGGTGAAATTTTAATAGTTAGAAAAACCAGAGTGGGAGACTTCTGGAATGAGTGTTAGGCACGTCTGAGAATGGGATTAACTAGTCGAAGAAATTTATCAGCTAGAGGTCTGATGTGACTTACACCCATGAAATGAGCTCAGGTAAGTGTCTGCAACCAGTAATTCAGTCATATATAAAAATTAGAAAGTTATGTGTCTATACATTTAAAGAGAAACAGTTCATTAGTAACATGATATTTAGTTATTAGGAAACTGTATCAATATACCTTCATGGTTTGGACCAGCTCTCCCTCTCTGGGTGAGAATTACCATTTCCCATGATGGCCAGAGAATCTTCTTACAGCTGACACTGACTTTGTAGGAAGAGAAACAACAATGGACCCTATAATGTTTCCTACAGCTGGACTGATGGTTCTTGTTTTTGCTACTGAGTGTACCTATCTGCATGCCTGTGTCCTCCTTATTCAGACAGTGCTTGTTGAATTCCACGTATAAGTAAGCTATGGTGTTAGCTTAGCGCTCACAGAAGTGGATCAGGTACAGTAGCTGTCCTGAAACAGGTTATAGTCTTGCGGGCGTTCGAGGTCTTATGTCTTACTTCAGTGTTAATGGTCTTGGCTTCAGGGTCCAAAGGAGTCAGCGAGAGTGATTGCTGGCTTTAAAAGTTGAGGTTCTGGCTTCCTGAGACTGTCTACTCTAGATTCTACAGTCTTTTATGAAGGAGAAATAAACTATTTTCCTTGGGGGAGTCAAGTAAACACCAACACAAGAATCTTGACGCCTGGCCTCTGTTACCCTTGTGTTGACAGTGTCCTGAGATGGGATCTTCTCTCTCAGCCCTCTGCTTTTCCAGGGAAGTGGGAGGGTCTGCTTTTCTATTTCATGACCTGATGACCTTTGAGAGACCTCATGATTTGAAATTTAGCTGAGATGATAAAACTAGGTTTTTTTTTTTAAACCTCTCTGTTTCTACCAATCTATTCATCAGCAAAGTAACCTGACACTAACTAGCCTTTTGCCTGGTGCCAAGGCAAGGTCTGCTGCTTCTGGAAAGTGGAGTAATTAAAGGCCCTGACAGGCTGGTTATTAACTCCTAAACAGGTTTTGGAGAGTCAAGGGGGTTTGCTTTCCCATTCTTCTTCCAAGCTTTTGGCCAGAGTTTGAAAATAAAGATAACTGGGCATACAATTTTATTATTATGTCAAACAGTATTTTAAGCACAAAAATTTAATTATTTTGTTACATACAATTAATATTTCTCGGCACTTGGCTTTGGCTTGGCTTGCTTAATGATAGGAGGGGATGAAGACCATCTGTGTTCATCTTCAGGTTTGCCTGTTAGTAACTGCTTAGCTAACTTCTTGGAGGCTGAAGGAATGGCTGGAGAGACTGTGATTGCCCTATTACCATGGTTCCAAGGGGCACACATGACTCCCATAGTCCTTCCTGTGCCCAGATGCCCTTGGCTGTCCTTCCCACTTCCTCTCCTCCCTCTCTACCCCGGCGTCTTCCATCCCTCGTGCTGGCCTCCCCGCTTTCCTCCGGGGAGCCCAGCCTTACCCTGCCTCAGAGCCCTCGTGGGTGCCCTTTCCTGTAACTCACTTCCTCGCTTTATTCTGGTCTTTGCTCAAACGGCACCACTCAGAGAGGCTTCCCCCAGACCTGCCGTCAAGCTTCTCAGCCTTTCGTCCCTCTCTGCTTTCTTCATGTGACGTTTTTGGTGCTGTCGGTCTTGCCTACCTCCCCAAAGGGAATGCCAGCCACAGGACAGCAGGGACCTTGCTTTCTTCATTCCTGTATCTTCAGTACTTAGGAAAGTGCTTGGCATATTATAAGCCGCACTACACTTAATGAGTGAATGAATAAGTAATTTCTTAGTCAATATCTAGGTGGAAGCAACCCTAGTGGCATAGTGGTTAAGAGCTAAGGCTGCTAACCGAAAGGTTGACAGTTTAAATCCACCAGACGGTCCTTGGATACTCCATGGGGCAGTTGTACTCAGCCCTATAGGGTCACTAGGAGTCTCAGTCGACTTGGTGACAATGGGTTTGGGGTTTTTATCTAGGTGGATAGTGTCTGAGAAGCACATACCAGGAGCGGTAACAAGTGATGCGCCCCCAAGTGATCACAGGGAATCCTGGGGGTCCTCTCCTTTACTTTTTTTGGTGGATCCCAACACAGACTACACAGGCCATGTGATCCCATGAACATCTAGTGAGAATCTTCTCGTTACTTTGGAGAAGTCCGCATCTGAATGGACACTCACATCTCCCAGGCAGTCCAACTTGACTAGTCCCTGCAGCTGCTCTAGTGAATCACCAACAACTTGTGGGCTTGAAATAACAGAAATTTACTCTCTCACATTTCTGGGAACCAGATGTTTGTAAATAAGGAGATTCTGGAAGAGCTGCCTTCCCTCAGCGGTGTCTGGGGACTGTGTTTTCCTTGCTTTATGGCTTTTGGCAGCTGTTGGGGTCCTTATTTGGGGGCTGTATCTCTGTCTGTCTCTATTTCATCCTGTAAGAATAGTTACAGTGGAATTTGGTGTCCACCTGGGGCATCCAGAATTATGTCCTAATGTCAGGATTTTTAATTTAATGACATCTACAGAGAACCTCTTTGCAAAGAAGCTCACAATCACAGGTTTCAGGAATTCGGCGTGAGTGTCTTGCAGAGGGGCCATTAGCTGGCTTACCACACTTTCTAAAATACTAAGTTTCAGTAACAACATATTTCAACACGAGGTAGTAATGCATGTTGATCATAAAATCTCATTGTTAGGTCAGCATTTTGTCTCCTCTAAGGAAACCCTAGGAAGCGCTGGTGGCATAGTGGTTAAGTGCTACATCTGTTAACCAAAAGGTCAGCAGTTCAAATCTACTAAGCGCTCCTTGGAAACTCTATGGGGCAGTTCTACTCTGTCCTAGAGGGTTGCTATGAGTTGGAATTGACTACACGGCAGAGGATTCTTTTTTAATAAAGTAAAAAATAATAATAATAATTTTTGCCTATATATATATATATGCAGCTGAAAAATCAGAAGGGTTATTTCTAGCATCAGATTACCAGAGTTAGTAAACACGAGACTTCTCAAAAATGTCGAAACCAGAACACTTGTTTGATTCTGTCTTAACAGGCTCCTTTACTTCAAAATTGAGTTCACTGCACTCTGACAAAGCAGGGTCAGCCTTTGGTAAACAGCAATATTTTTAGTGCACTTAGCAGTAACCCTTATCATCTAGGAATAAACACAAATACAAAAAGAAAAGGGAAAATGGATTTAAAAAAATCCTCCAAGCCTTCCTTTTCTCATTTCTTCTATGAGTAGTGTGAGTTTTGACATGAGAACCCAGATGTGTTACCGAGCACAAGAAATGGATGTCCCCTCTGGTAATAGACAGAGACAAATTCTTCCTGTGTCTTTCTGTACATTTGCGAGTGACTGCAGAAAAAGTCATAACTGCTTGCTAGAGTATTATTTGGAACTAAACGTGAAGAAGAGCAGCAGAGCTGCCATCGAGAGTTTTGGGAGCCGGACCAGTCAAAGGGCTTTTTCAGTAGCACTCATGGGGCAGTGAGGTTGATCCAGTGAGTCAGGGGTTAACGTTCAGCCTTCAGACACAGAAACTCCAGAGATTTACGGGAGAAGGAAAAGAGAAATGCAAAGAAACAGGTAAACCTTTTATCTTTGCTTCCCTGAAAAGGACATCTTTTGTTGGTGATGCAATCTTCTCTCTTTCTCTTACTCTCTCCATTTTTCTGTTAAAGTTACTTATTTAACTGTGACCAGAAATTCTGAGTATTGTGAGGAAGTTGTTGAGAGGATTTAAGGAAAAAAAACCAACAACAAAAAAACCCTGTTAATAATATTCCCACATTTGTTGTATTATACTGAGATGTAAAAGTTAAGTCCGTGAACTTAATTGTTCTAAGCTCTGCGTGCCTCATTGCTGAATATTACTGTGGTCACCTTCAAAGTACTGCCCTTAGGAAGCTATACACCAGTGTCAGTGCCAAGTCTACCCTTCAAAGCAATTTTGGAACTCTTTCTGGAATAGACACTGCATACAGTGACACAGTGGCAAATTCATGAACTTACCTGCATAGTTGTCTGTGAGGGAGTTTCTAGCCAGTGAACAAATAACTGTATTGGAACACCCTCACTATTCATTGGTCTGGCCCCCAGTGACATTTTTCTTTACCCAAAGATAAAAGAAACAGTGAAAGGAAGACGTTTTGATGACATTCAAGACATTCAGGGTAACATGAGGATGATAGCTCTTGCGGCCATTCCAGAAAAAGAGTTCCAAAATTGCTTTGAGAGGCGGACTGGGTGCTGGCATGGTTGCACAGCTTCCCAGGAGGAGTGCTCCAAAGGTGACTGTAGTGATATTCAGCAGTGACATTTGCAGAACTTTCTCCAGGGTGAGTTCATGAACCGAATTCTCAGACCTCATTTATCCCAGATTTGGTTTTCTGTAGTGCGTATTCTTACTCAAGGGCCACCCTTTAAAAAGGCATGGTCTTGAAGTCAGGCACAAACTGATTATGGGTAAAGAGTGTTATTAATATGGGCACTGAAGTCTAAGATTTGGAGGAGACTGGAGTGGAAACAGCGAATCATGAGAGTCAGGTCTCCTGAGGGAGGGAGTGAGGCCCGGAGGCTCCATCGGGTCAGAGAGAGAATGAATGAGAAGACAGGAGCCACTAAAGAAGATACATATATATTTTTTAAACACAAGCAAAGGAATGTGGTGTAGGTGGAAGGATAGAAAAGCCGTGACTTATTTCCTTACCAGGGGCTCAGTGATTCTGGATGTTTGTAAGGAACAAAATTCAGTTGAGTGTGTGCTATGTGCAAGCAGATCAAGGCCATCTCCTGGAGACCCTAAAGAACTACCCCAGAATGCTTCCAAGGAGTGGCTGGTAAGTTGGAACTGATGATTTTTTGGTTAGTGGATGAGCTCTTGACCTCTCCATCACCGGGCACCACTAAGATGAGTACTTAGCTGGTAAACAGAAGAGCTTGGGATATTTAGATATCATGGTCTAGTAGAAATGAAAGATATTGAAATCAAGGGTAATGCAGGGTGTCACTTTGGGGTCTGTGTCTTGATAAATGCTGCCAAGCATGACTGTGATGAGTTCAGTCCCAAGGACCTCAAAAAGTGTGGATAAATTACATAGAAATAAAAGCTGCTGCCTCAAAAAGGACCAAGGTGTTGCCACAAAGCAAGATGGCAAGGTCTGCATTTCTTCCTGTCCTCTAATTACGTGGGATGTAGGAAAATTGTCCTAAGTATTGAAGCTAATAAAGGTGATAGTGCCTGTAGGGTTTTCCAAGCCAAATATAATATGTTGGAGAAAAAAAAAACCCCAGCAGACGTTAGACAGAAACCTACCAACAAGAGGGAAATAAAGGTCTTAAAACAAAGTTCTAGAAGACGGTTCAGAATCAGAAGGGGAAGTCCTATGAAGTGACAAGAGAGAGATAATGACTCTTTAGAAAGGTTACCTTTCTGGTAAGAGCTCAGTCCAGGTTCTACCTTGGGGGTCAAGTTCTGATTACATTATTTTCTGGCAATCACGGAAGCTGAAATTATTCAGCCTAGTTTTAAAAGTCATCTCTATGTTTTAACTCTTCAAAAAACTAAATCATTTTCATCATTGCCATTGCTGCAGAGAACATTCTTTCTGTGTGATGTGAAATTTTTCACCTTACATAGATGCTACCAAGGTGACCATCAATCATATTAAAGAATCCACTGTTATATAATAAAACTGTGGGTCTCCATTAATTTAGGGTTGCCTGATGTGTTCACCAATCATAATACATATTTGCGTCTATGAAAAGTTGCAGTAAATTGAATTTCCTTTAAGTGGGACTCTGCCTTCCTGAGACACTCTCTTGCTCCAGTGTATCTCAGTGTGTTAAACTTCTCCAGATAAATGTCACAATCTTATTAGAGAAAAGATCTGCTTTAGGATTTTTAGAATCTAAAATGGTGAAAGAAACTGAAATTTAGTTTTAAAATTCAAGTGTTCTGTTTACAACTATTCTAATTTTACAATTATCATCCTTCCAGGAGAGAATCTGGGAGTCTTTAGCTGCTGGGTGTCGGTACTCGGTATGAAAGTGCTCTCACCTGTGTTCATAATGGCACAGAAGCCCGGAGAGCAGATGCACAATTTCAAAGGGTAGACATTTGCCAAGAACTCACCTCTGTTCTCATCTTCAGCTTCTAATTCTGTAGCCAAAAAGCAATTACTGAGAATAAGAACCACAGTTTTTTCCTAGTGTAGCAGAGAATATCACAGGCCACCTGTGTGTGGGTGGAAGAGCTGTCCCAGGTGGCGCACGAGGCTCCCCCGGTGAGCTCCAGGGGCCTCGTGCGCAGCCAGCGCTGGCGGAACCCTAGCTCAGTCCCTTTCTGCTACCTCTCCTGCTTCTCTGGGGGGAAAAAAAGTCTTTGGAATGTATCTTTAGAGAAGAGTGTCACTACCCTGTATCCCTAGGTAAAAGTGGCGTTTGAGTCATTTCTGCTTTGAGGGTATCTGATTCACACGCTCCAGATGCCTCTGTCACAGCAAGTACGATGCTGTTTGTAGCGCTGTTTCTCACAAGGTTCTAACGACGAGAAGAACGTGTGGTACCTAAAGCACACATTCCAGCCTCTCCCCAGGACCCTCTGAGAGCATCTGCAGGCAAGAAACCTGATGGGTACATATTTTACAGGCACCATGATTATTGTTGTCAAGGAAATTTGAGAAGCAATGGTTTTGTGAAAACTGCAAATAGGTACTGAAAGAATATTCCTACATTTGTCTCTAAAGTGATGAGCAAAATCTTACATCCTTGAGATTTGTGAAACTCCTAACCTTCTTAAAATTTTTACAACACTGCTTAAAATATACATCTATCTTTTTTTAGTAGGGATTGGAATACCATCGATAACAGAAATCTAAAGGGAATATAGCAAATAAGCCGACGGAAAAAAGCAACACTTCTCTGTAGACAAAATTTCTGGGAAAGCACCATTATTTGGAGCTCTGTTGTGTCATTGCCTAAGATCTATTCTTTTACAAACTTATAAGATCAATAAACAGAGTCAATAGTTAGGGATGGACAGAGCCTGGAGTGCGAGTCAGGGGAAACCACTGCAGCAGGTGAGGTTTCGGGAGACAAGCATTTCTACGGGGGCAACAGGAGTATAGAACAAATGTTTTCATGAGAGAATGTGAAAAGGCAAGAGGTCAATTCCCTATAGCCACTGGGGGAAAGGGACGAACCGTGGAATGTTGGAAGAATGATGGCACGAAGCCAGGAGAATTACGCTGGTGAATAGGGTCTTTTCTCAGGAAAAAAAAAAAAAAATGAGTCCCATTTTGAGCAGTCTTGATGTCAGGTCACAAAAAATTAGTAAGTAAACACAATTAATTAAAATAGTTGGGGTGACACTGTGTATTGGGGGGAAAATAAATGTAAATGGACAACCAGGTGTGAAGAAAAATTCCACTTGACTTTTCTCGTAGTACATCTTTCAGCCAGGTAAAGATGGTGAAGACAGGCTACACCTTTCCCCATTGTCTACTGGTCACTTACATCCGAGTCTGATACAAAGTCCACACTTGGTAAATATTCACTCTCTGAATAATTAAACAAAACTGTGAGCCAGGGTAACGGGACTAAAGGAGGGTTTAGAGATGCTGACCAGCAGTGATGGGGTGAGTCACAATACTCAGGGTGGTCTCGTGTGAGTTGGAACAAAACCCTGTTATCCACTATTCTAGACAGAGAGAAAGACTCCTAGAGAATCTCAAGCCTGTGCTTCTGTGTGGGTGTGGGTGTGTTTTGTTGTTGTTACTGCTTTAGTACAATAAACACAACTACAAAGGTGGCAAGTGTTTCTTCCTTACCTATTTCTGATCTTTGGTCTCGAGTTGGAGAAACACCCAAGAAGATGGACAGGCAAGCTTCCGGGGTGGGGTCAGAAGTGTCAGTCCGTGAAACCCACAGTGGGGGACCCTCCGGTGCATGAGCAGTGGGCCTCTGCTTCTGTCTGTGTCCGTGTGTCTCCTTATCTAGGAACAATAACTGCCAAGAAATGTGTGGCCCATACATCACGCTGAACAGATTTCAGGTGACAGCAAAACATGCAAATGCACTTTGAAGCAAAGTTTATAAACAGAGAAGACAATTGGCCCAATGATTGATTCTTGTGGGAATGAGACAGTGTAAACCAAAGCCCAGGTAAGTGAAAGTACAGATAGGCATTTTCATTTTTTCCACAAATTTTGAATGATTATGTATCAAGAAGGTACTTTGCACATAGAACTGTCGAATTGCTGCTATGCACATTTTGGGGAGCCTGGGGTAAGGGACTGGTGGTAGAGAGCTGTCTTCTGGTACAGCCTTTTGTTTTGCAGCCTTGACCCTATATGTGAAGTGCTGGGAGACACAGTTGTTCAGTGGCTTCGTTTTATCTAAGTTTCTGCTTTCTTTTCAGAACCTCTCTTTCCTGATCAGCCCTGACCCACTCTATAGAGATGCTGAGAATTTTCATGTTTCCAGCAGAGTCTCAAGGAAAAGGTTCAGTAATATCATTGCAATAATACTCCAAAAAAGGGATTATCATAGAATCACTTAGTTCTTCTTTTAAATGAGACAACAGAGAAGTGAACACAATGGCAAAGCAATGCTGAAGGAAAAGGAGAAATTGTTGAGAAGCTCAGAAAAATACTATAAGGTAGACAGCTTGGGGTGAAGGCACCTCTTAGCACTCTAGGCTGATCAGCACGCTGTGGCGTCTTGGGTGGAACGCAGTGATGTCCTTCCATGGCTCTCATGCCTCCAGTTTCAGGATGACCTCTCATGTTTTCCCTCTCTCTCTCTCTCTGTTTTTCTTTCATGCTCGAACCTTTGTGTTCTGACTACTGCTAGAAATATTAATTTAAGACCCACAACTAATCTGATTTGTCAAATTAGAAATTTTCAGTTGTTCTCAGTTACTCTAGATGAAAACCCAGACTCCTTACAAGGTTCTGCATAATCTCACGTCACTTTAATTTGGTCTATTCTCATCTTTTCACAATTTGCTGCATGGTCATGGGTGTACGTCACACCAAGGGTCTCACATATGCGTTTCCTATACTGAAATGTCTTCTTTTCATCTGACTTACTCCAACTAGGAGCACATATAGCTACTAATATCTAGTCAATTTCTACTCATAGGGACCCTACTGGAGAGAGTGCAACTGCCACATGAGGTTTCTAAGACTGTCATCTTTACGGAAGCAAACCGTCATATCTTCTCCCACAGTGCTGCTGGTGGGTCCCAGCCACTCACCTTTCAGTTAGTAGCAAGTGCCTAAGCATTGTGCAACCAGGAGTCCTTCCCAACCAGCAGTAGATTGTGTTGTTTTTAGGTGCCTTGGAGTTAGTTTTGACTCGTAGCTATCCTGCACATAACAGGACAAAACTCTGTCTGTCCTGGGCTGTCGTCACAGGCCTTGTTCTGCTTGAGCCCACTGTTGCAGCCACAGTGTCACGCCATCTCATTGGGGGTCTTCCTCTCCTTTGCTGACCCTCAACTTTGCCCTGCGTGACGTCCTTCTCCAAGGACAGATCTCTCCTGATAACATGTCCAAAGAACATGTGAGGGAGTCTTGCTAATCTTGTTTCTAAGGAATAATCTGATTGTGTTTCTTCCAAGACAGATCTTTTCATTCTCTTGGCAGTCCATAGTGTGTTCAATATTGTTTACCCACATCACAATTCATTGGCATCAGTTCCTTGGTCTTCCTTATACATCATCCAGCTTTTACATGCATATGAGGCTATTGAAAACACTTCAGTTTGAGTCTGACACGCCTTAATCTTTAAAGCAATGCCCTTGCTTTTTAACACTTTAGAGAACACTTTGCAGCTGACTTTCTCAATGCAATGTGTCTTTTGATTTTTTGAGTACTGCTTCCATGGGTGTTGATTGTGGATCCAAGCAAAATGAAATCCTTGACAATTTCAGTGTTTTCTCCATTTACCATGATGTGACTTATTGGTCCAGTTCTGAGGATATTTGCTTTCATGATGTTGGGGTGTCATCCACACTAAAGCCCATGGTAGTTGACCTTCCTCAAGGAATGTTTCTAGTCCTCTTGACTTTCAGTAACCAAGGTTGTGTCCTTTGAGTAATGCAGGTGGGTAATGAGTCTTCTTCCAATCTTAATGCCCCATTCTTCTTTATATGGTCTAATCTCTCAGATTATTTACTTAGCATGCAGACTGAAAAGGTATAGTGGAAGGGTCCAACCCTGACACACACCTTTCTTGACTGTATCTGTGCCACGTCCTGTTCAAAAGACTGCCTCTTGATCTATGCACAGGTTCCTCCTGAGTTTAATTGTCTTGTAATTCCCATTCTTTGCAACTTTATCCATAATTTGTTATAACCCACACAATCAAATGCAGTAGATCTTAGATAAGAGGTTATTTCCTAGTTGTGCGCTGCCATTGGTATTGCCTATAGGGTAGAATTTACCATTTTACAGGGCTCTACCTATGCCTTGGAGACCCTGGTTGCACAGTGGTTAAATGCTAGGTCTGCTAAGCAAAATGTTGGTAGTTGGAATCCACCAGGCACTCCTTGGAAACTCCATGGGGCAGTTCTACTCTGTCCTGTACAGTCTCTATGAGTTAGAATCAACCAGAAGCCTGTGTTTTATTTATTTATTTATAGATATGCCTCCATCTCACCCACTGTACTATGTGTTTCCTTAACAACAAAAAACAAAACACTGTTGCTGTTGAATAAATTGTAACTCACAGTGATTCTATAGGAAGAGTAAAACTGGCCTGTGGAGTTTCTGAGGACTGGCTGATGGATTAGAACTTCAGATTTCTTTTCTTTTTTTTTTTTTTAATTTTATTTTTTTAATTAATTACACTAAAAGAGTAAAATTTTTAACATCTATCAATTATCTCATCTATGATAAACACTCAGCCCCTCCCCCCCCATGCAGCCAACACAGTCATTTTCTTCTGTGGATAATTCTCTTGTTAAGTTCTTATAACAGGGGTCTCATACAAAATTTGTCATTTTGACACTGATGGATTTCACTCAGCATGATCTCTTCCAAATGAGACCATGTTATCAGATGTTTTCTAAAATTGTCATTGTTTTTTAATCATAGCATAGTGTTCCAGTGAGTATATGTACCATAGTTTGCTCATCCATTCATCTGGACGTTGGGGTTGATTCCAACTTTTTCCTGTTGTGGACTGTGCTGCAACAAACATTCATGTACATGTGTCTGTTCATGTGACAACCTTTGTTTCTGAAGGATAAATTGCAAGCAGTGGAATTACAGGATCAAATGGTATATCTATCTCCAGCTTTTTAAGGAAGCTCTAGATTGTTTTCCAAGAGGTTGTATGATTTTACAATCCCACTAGCTGTGTAGCAGTGCTACAATTTCTCCACAGCCTCTCCAGAATTTGTTGTTTTGTGTCTTTTGGATCATGGCCTTGTTGGGGTGAGATGGTATCTCATCGTAGTTTTGATTTGAGTTTCTTTGATAGCTAATGATCGTGAGCAATTCTGCATGTTGTCCTTCTTTAGAGAAATATCTATCTCCTTCACCCATTGCTTACTTGGATTATTTATCCTTTTCTTGTTGATATTTTGTAATACCCTGGCCCCTAGGGTCACCATGAGTCGGATCTGACTCGACGGCACTTGGCTTATAGATTATGGAGATCAGACATTGGTCTGACATAGAGTTGCTGAAGGTTTTTTTTTTCTCATTCTGTAAGTGGTCTTTTAATTCTTTTGATGAAGTCTTTGGATGAGCAAAATTGTTTGATTCTTAGCAGTTCTCACCTATTTTCTCTTCTGTTGATTGTGATTTGTTTGACAGATTTTGAAGTCTGTCTACATTGTGTATTAAAACTTCCATTGTTGATCCTATTTTATCTTGGATGAGCTTTATCATTTTAGATTTCATATTTGGGTCTTTTACCCAATTTGAGTTGGTTTTTGTATAAAGTGTGAGATACGAGTCTTGTTTTGATTTTTTTGCAGACAGATATCCAATTTTGCCAGTACTGTTTGTTAAAGAGAATGTTCTTACCCCAGTTTAAAATCTTGAGGGCTTTGTCAAATATCAACTGTTCACAGGAAGATGGTGGCATCTCTAGGATTTCATCTCTGTTCCATTGGTCTATCTGTCTCTTTTTGTACCAGTACCAGACTGTTTTGACTACTGTGGCTGTGTAATAGGTTCTAAAGTCAGGTAGTTAGAGGCCTCCCAGTGTGTTCTTCTTCTTTAGTAGTGCTTTACTTATCCGAGGTCTCTTCCCTTTCCAAACAAAATTCATGGTTTGTTTCTCCATCTCATTAAAAAATGTCACTGGAATTTGTATTGGGATTGCATTATATAAGTAGATTGCTTTGTGTAAAATAGACATTTTCACAATGTTGAGTCTTCCTATCCACGAGAAGGGTAGATTACTCCATTTACGTAAGTGTCTCTTAGTTTCTTGTAGTAAGGCTTTGCAGTTCTCTTTGTGAAGCTCTCTTATTTCCCTAGTTAGATTTATTCCCAGGTATTTTATCTTCTTGGAGGCTATGGTAAAATTGATTTGGTGATTTCTTCTTTAATAATCTCACTGCTGGTATAAAGAAATCCTAATGATTTACTTATGTTTATCTTGTATCTTGTTACTTTGCTAAACTCCTCTATTAGTTCCAATAGTTTACTTATGGATTCCTTTGGATTCTCTGTATAAACAATCATATTGTCTGTAAATAGTTAGATTTTGACTTCTTCGTTGCTGATATGGATGCCCTTTATTTCTTTGTCTTGTCTAATTGTTCCTGCTAGAACTTCTAGCACAATGTTGAATAGAATGGTGAGAGTGGGCATCCTTGTCTAGTTCCCATTCCCAAAGGGAATTCTTTCAGTCTTTCACCATTCAGGACCATGAAGGCAGTTGGCTTTGCATAGATATTATCGATTGTGTTGAGGAATTTCCCCTCTATTCCTGTTTTTCTGAGAGTTTTAAGTGTGAAAGGGTGTTGAACTTTGTCAAATGTCTTTCCTGCATCAATTGACAAAATCAAGTGATTCTTGTCTTCAGTGTTATTAATGTGGTTGATGATATTAACTGTTTTTCTGATGTTGAACTAGCCTTACATCCCTAGAATGAAACCAACTTGATCATGATGAATTTTTTTTTTATATGCTATTGATGATGACAGGTCTTTTAAAGTCAAAGCGAGAGTTTGCTCTCTGGGCAGTGAGTTCATTCCTGTACCTGTGACTCTGGTGAAACCAATCTGGAAGTTCTACCTGTTATCATTGGTTATATCAGGGACTACAAATCAAGAAATAAAGCAGCTCAGACGTCCAGGAGTCCTAGAAGGACAGTGAGGACAAAGAGGAAGGATGTGCCTGGGCTTGCTGTCTTCGACAACTTGGCCACAATGCTGCTTAAACAATTCAATATTAGCTCTGTGACATGAGTCTCTGAAGTCAAGCCCCCAACTCTGTAAGTTCTGTATTCCATCTGTCTGCTGAGGAAAGAGTCATCAGCATATTGTTTTACGATAGATTCCTAGCAGCTCCTATTCCTGAGCCCTGAGATGAGCAGCTCGCTGTGCCACTTTGAGATGTGACAATTATAAGAGCTATTAAGAAGAAACGTCCTTGTGCTATCGATCTGTAATAACATAGAATACATCTGACTGTGCATCTTGGGAGGCCGGGGTCTCACAGATGTCTGGGCATGTAGTGTATCGCATGATGTCAGTTACCACTGGCCAGTGTGTCACGTGGGTCCACACATGGTGGCTGTTCGGGTTTGGATTTGTACAGGGGGAAATTTCCTCAGTATTTTAGGGTAAGTCCTAAAGAGAAATAAATAAAGTCCTCATTTGTAGCTTAGGTGAGTTTAACAGTAGTGATCCTTGCTGTCAATATCTGGTGACATTAGACTGTGTCTAACCTCAGGGAACAAATTGAGGTATGTCACTGAATATCACTATCAGTGTCTACAAAATAAATGATTTAGATTACTTCAGTAATAATAATATCCTATGATTCTGTCACAATTTAATTCTACATAAGGAAAATATCTATACTGGCCAAGGATAGTTTTATATGTATATAATTAACTTCTGGCTGATAGTAGGTACTTTACTGTCTTGTGGTCTAAACCCAAATTATACACAAGTAAGTTTTAGAAGCAATTACTTCCATTTGCTGAGAGATTACCATGGGGAAGTGCGTTTCATTCAATTCTTCATTTAATCCTTATAATAACTCTGCAGCAGGTTTTCAGTCTCAATGTTCAAATTTTCTCTGTCTCTGTCTCTTTAATATAAGATAACTCAAATTCAGAGTGGTTAATTAACACATCCAAAGCCACACAGCTGTAACTGGCAGAGGTAGATCTATGTAGTTCCATTTCATGCTGGAGTTTGGTACACTCCTAATCACTCTGGTGTGCTTCTTTTTCTGTAGAAAGAAAGTTTTCCTCAAATTTAAAAACAGGACTTAATGACTCCTGATTTCCTTACTCCTGGGTTTGTTTTGAATAGAAATAAATTTGCAACCAAGAAAATTTGGAAATGGAAAATCACTGTGAATAGAGGTCATAACTTGCAGTGGTAGTCAGTAATGAGGCAGACTGTTCTCCCACTCGGCAGTTATAGGAACGGAAGTAATCAACTTCTGCAGGCCTCAGTGCCCTTATTTGTAAAATAAGGGATGGACTATTTTCCCAGTTGACCTCTGAGTCTGCGCTACGTGTTGTTGGCGTCAAAACTGCAGGTCTGGAGGCTTTGTGTACCGGCGGGGGAAGAAGACATCTGGTGACGAGCCCCCTGATGGACCGATGTAAAGAGGCAGGAGAAGACGAGGGAAATGCAGAGAAGGCAGAGAAAAAGAGGACACTGTGGTAACAGACGTCTTTTGAAGTCTGGTCTCTGCAGAAAATCTGCCAGCGTAAGACGGTGCCGAGGGTGGGCAACAAAAGCAGAGCTCTACCCACCACGGAAGGCTGGGGGCCCCCGACCAGCAAGCGGTTCAGTCAGTGTGGCGGGTGGAGTTGGAGTTACCTCCAGTTTCCCAGTTTTTAAGCTAAGTTTGCTTTCCTTTTAGTTTCTTTGAAAGAACAAGTGTTTAAGTTATTTTAATAATGATTTCTACCACCTGGGTGTCAGTCATACTACAGTGGCGTGTGTATTGCTAAAATGATGGGTGCTGTGTCCCCCACCAGTCCTTCAAAAGCCAGAAGATGGATAGGTTTCAGTAGTGCTTCTGGACTAAGACAGAGTAGGAAGAAAAGTCTAGCAATCTGCATCCCAAAATTAGACAACTAAAATCTTATAAATTGCAACAGAATGTTATCCAACACATTCACTTTGGCCATGTCATTGGGACAGATCAGCTGTCAGAGGAGACCTTCATCTCTGGAGAAGCAGAGGGCCTCCCAGAGCGAGGGAGACCCTCAGCGAGGTGGACGGGCTCAGTGGCGGCAGTGAGAGTCTAGAGCACACTGGCGGTTGTAGGTCTGATACAGGGGCAGACGATGTCTTCTTCTGTTTTGCATGAAGTCTCCACAAACAGCAGGTAGCAACAACAACAGGTATTTCAGTGAATCTTGGGACTGCTCACAGAATGCTCAGACATGAGCAGCCAATAAGGTGGATACTGGCCATGGTAGGTTTTTCTTAAGACATTTCAACATTCTTTTTTTTGCACATGTGTAAATCTGCAGTTCCATATTGGAATGTCATAGTAAGGAATTGAATTCATTTCCAATCTGCTGAATACACCCTCTACTACAAGCCAAGCTGGACAGACTTCTTTAATGGTATTTATTGGAATCTGAGTATTCACTTATGTGAAACCATTCTCATTCTCATTGCCTGGAAAGGTAAGTTCTAAAATTTATTTTACAAGCAATCTTAAGTTTTTGCACTGTCATTTTATTATGTACATTAGAGACATATTTTCTCTCCTCCCACATCAGTAAGCTCACTTGGTGACCATGATTTTGATAAAGCAGCTGTTGCAACAGGAACTCCACAGCTGGCCCTCCTGAGATTCCAGAAACACCGTTGTTACTAACGTGCTAGTCCATTGATTCCAGACAGAAAACTCAATGGGAGCAGACAAGCCCATTTGCCTGCTTTCAGAGCACAGACAGAAATGTTTGACTTGGGGAGCTGCAGAAACAGCGCCATGTGGATAAGTAACACAATACACACTTCTGAATACAGTGCATTTCTGATGGGTTTGATTGCACCATGCCAGATGCTTTGTATGGTAGATTAATTGAGAAGAAACATGAAACAAAATAAACCTATCCATTAAAACTTCTCATTTAAGCCCTCATTCGAACTGGGCATCAGAAAAAGCTCTATAGCTGCCGTGAGGATCCAAAATGATGTGTTGTGTTCTGCAGAGTTGTTTTGTTGAAGCATAATTTGGTGTTGCGTGTTCTGACTGGTGGACAGCCGTCTGCTAACACCACTCCCCCAGAGGCCCCAAGTCCCCGTTAGAATGTTTATTAACAAGAGAGTAAGACACTGGTCCAGCCTTATGAAGCCCACCAGCACTAAGTCAGGCCGGTTTACGGTACTGCGCTATTTATGGTACTGCGCTATTTAAGAGCTGTCCACAGTATGTTAGAGACAGTGACTACTGTTGCGATTGGGTGGGATACCTCGCTGAAGAGCCCGCTGCTAGTGACGGACCCTTGAAGAGGGAGACTGTTCTTCTGCGGATTCAGCCGCTGTAGTGGGAGCTGCCTGATAGAGTTTTTGGTGGGCTGCTGTCACAGGAATCCCTCGGATGTGCTGGAATCCCTCGGATGTGCTCCTTGGCAGACAGTAAAAAGGCAAACGGCAATCTACTCACGGAGTAACATTGCTTTGCACAGGCCCTGAAGTGTAACAGACTGTAAATCCTAAACCGTCTGCTTTATTTACGAGGCCAGGCTTCAGTCACTCACCACCCACTGGGAGGACTTCTTGCTGGTTGTGTAGATGTATTTCTTAATTTCAGTCTACAGTTGTAGGTGAGTGAACTTTATCCTTCCTGGATTCGATATGGAAACTCTGGTGTTGTAGCGGGTAAGGGCTACAGCTGCTAACCCAAAGTCCGGCAGTTCAAATCCACCAGACAGTCCTTAGAAACTCTGTGGGGCAGTTGCACTCTGTTCAGTAGGGTCACCGTGAGTAGTAATTGACTTGGTGGCTGTGGGTCTGGTGGGGTTTTTTGGACTTGATGCACAAGGAAGAATGAGAGCTAGCAGGCTGCCTCTGCCAGGTCTCGGGTGCAGGCGACTCAGCCCCCAGCGCAGCTGCAGTCCCTAGGGACCACGAACCTTCTTCCAAACAGACCCCGTGGCAGTGGGCTCATAGTTACCAGGCTTTCCACCCCTCGACCTCTGCCAGATTTGACCCAGATTTGATTGTAGACTATGAGCCTGTTCTCAGTTTTTCTTGCTACACCAACAGCCATCCGGCCTTCCTTTCACACCACCTTAGAGCTTGTGTCCTGTCCCGGCTTTGCAGTGCTCAGCCCTCAGCCCACCCCCGGTGTCTGACTCCTGCTGTGTTTCCCTCAGCTGCTGACGGTAAGTGAGTTCTGGGGCTAGTCTAGGTGTGTGAGCTGTGGGGCACGCGATACCAAACCACTGCACTACCTGTCGGTCAGCCAAGGCAGCCCAACCCGAGACTGCTCGTGAAAAGCTACTGCATAGCGATCACCGAGCCATGGAAATCATCTACAGAAAAACCGAGTAGGATGCTTGGAAACAATTTATGTAGTGAGTTGTGAAATGGATTTGAGCTCACGGCAGCCTCTGCGTGTGCCCCGGTAGCACTGTGCTCTGCCGTGTTTTCGGTGGCTGATTCTTTGGAAGTACGTCACTCAGCTTTTCTTCCAAGAAGACTTTGATGGACTCAAGTCTCCAGCTTCTCAGTTAGTAGCTGAACCTGCCAACCGTAGGCACCACCCGCACAGTGCAATCGGCTAATTGCCGGAAGGTCGGGGGTGAGGCACCCCGGGGCCTCCCGGAAGACAGGCCTGCTGACCAGCTTCCCAAAGGCCTCAGCCTTGGCAACCCCGCGGGGAGGTGCTCTGCACACACAGGGCTGCACGAGTTGGAATCTACTTGATGACAGTTAACAACAGCAACAATTTACCCTCTAAGGCAGAGAAGGCGCTGCGCTGGTGGAGCTCTTCCGGGGACAGTTGAAGTCCGCCGTTATTTATCACCAGAAGGAGAAACTTTTTTTTGATAAATTTTGGCTTAACAGTTATTCTCTCTGAAACAGGAGGTCTTTAAGAAGCCTTCTTGCATCTGTGTCCTTTTTTCTATGTTCTCACCTTTTCTCCGTGATCCCAGGAATGAAACACTGGTTCAGGTACTGTTGGACATCCCTCACCCAAACCCACTGTTGTTGGGTCAGTTCCAGCGCCAAGAGCTGTTGTCACCCTCTCACAGACACTTTGATTCCGAGCACTGGCAGTGCAGAAGAGAGGCCTCCCGCGGGGCCTTGGGGGCTGCTCAGACGAAGCGGCCAGGGCACTAAGCAACTGAATGCTTCTGTGCCACCTGCAGCAAGTTACTCACTTATTTCATTTTGAGTTCCAAGATATCCACCAAGTGTCCTGTTCCTTCACAGAGAAAAGTGGTGCCAGGGGAATGGCCTTATTTTAGACACATTTTGCTCAGGGTTAGGTTTTTGTTGAAAAGAAATCATAATATTGTTTTTCTTATACTGTGAGATAAAGCACACTTATTAGAATAAGCTCTATGTACTGTAAGCTTCTTTACTGTCTTTTTTTCCCCTCTTAAAATGAAAACCAGCTCAGAAATAGAGATAAGGAAGAAACAAAGCTATTGAAAGAGAAAAGCGTACAACAGGAAAAAAAATCCTTTATCAGTCTTAAGAGATGCTTTCTTCATAGAAAGAAAAATCTGCTTTCTGATCCTGAAAGTTAAACTGTGTGGGGCCTTCACTTGACACTGCAGAATTATCAAAAGAGAGCCCATCTGCAGTGAGGAATCCAAATATTATCCCTTGTAAGAGATTCTCTTTTTTGTATGGACCACCAAGATGGAATCCTCCAGACCTTGTTCCCCTCTCCTGCCGAGGTTGGAATTGAAATTTCTTCTCACAATTACCAAGCTGCAGGTGAGGCACCAGCCCCTCCGAGGGGAGCAGCGGGGAGCTGGCTCAGGCTGGCTTGGTATGGATTTCCGTTCAGCAAATTAAAATCCACCTTGCTTACACAGGGCACGAAGGAACACACAGCCACATTTCACTGTGTCTTGCTAGGGCGTCACTGGTGTCTGCGATGCTCCAAAGCATTCGTGAAGTTTCTCAGGCTCGAGAGATTCTCTGTAAGATTCACCTGCGTTTTAATTTCCTACGAATCAACTTGAAAGAGTAGAAAATCCAAAGTTTCAAAAGATAGTTTGTTTTCTGAAAAATGTCTTGAATTATGATGGTAAAAGGGGTGAGCTGAATGACACTAATAACAAACTGACAAATGAGTCATTTAACACTCACTCGGCGTGTCTTCATTCATCCTTTACAGGGCACGTGCTGTGTACCAGTTCTGTGCCACAATCCGTGGCAGGTTAGAAACAAGACAGGTGACCACTCCTAATAGGAAAACTCGCCCAGCATTGGAATTTACTGTACGGTCTTCTTCTTTTTTTAAAAAAAAAATTGGTAGAAAACCAAGAACTCTATTTCACCAGATCCTGGAAATTATATTTTCCTTTAAAATCACTATGGAAATTAGAAGAGACATAACATCAGTATTCAGGTAGAAAACGAAAACTAATGATATTAATAGCTAATATTTGTTGTAAGCAGTCTTTATGTGCCCTGGTGACACAGTGCTTAAGACTTCTGCTGCTAGCCGAAAGATCCGGCAGTTAGAATTCATCAGCATCTCCTTGGAAAGCCTGTGGAGCAGTTCTTATCTGTCTTATTGGGTCACTATGAATCTCAATCAGCTCATCGGCAATGGATTTGGATTGGTTTGGGTTATCTTATTAAAGGACCACACGAACACAATGAAGTTTTTAGTCCTTTCCAGCCCTGACATTGCATCCTGGGGCAGGAAACAGCAGCTGAGCATAGACACTTCGGGATGAGATGGAAAAAGCCAGTGTTGGTTGTTTCAGTCAGCTAAGGCTGCTCTAACAGAAATAGCAGGAGTGGATGGCTTTAACAAAGGAAAGTTTAGTGACAAAGTCCAGTAGGCTACAAGTCCAAATTCAGGGTGTCTACTCCAGGAGAAGGCTTTCCCCTTGTCAGCTCTGGAGGAAAATCCAGTATTGCATCAGTCTTTGTCCAGGGAGCATCTTGGTGCAGAAACCTCAGGTCTGAAGGATGCGCTCTTCTCCCAGTGCTGCTGTTTTGATGGTGTGCGGTTCCCAATTCTCTGCTTGCTCCCCTTCCTTTTATCTCTTGTAGGACAAAAAGATTAAGAGTGGTGCAAGCCATACTCCAGGGAAACTCCCTTTACAGTGGAGCAGGGAGCTGATCCTATGAAGGGATTTACAGTCCCACTCTAACCCTTTAACATATAGCATAGGAAAATCACATAATGGAGGACAGTCATAAAACATTGGGAATCATGGCCCAGGCACACGGCTACACATATTTTGGGGGGCATGCAGTTCAATCCATGACACTAATTGTATGGCTGTTTGGGTAGAGACTTGGATAAGTCCTACTTTGTTTTGCAGAGATTCTCTCAGTTCAAGATTTATCACAGGTCACTGGAAAAAGATGCCTGGAAACTCCTAAATGAGGATGTGGGGATATTGATCCCCAAATACCTTTCTGCTAAAGCTACTTCAGTGCTTGGTTAAATGAATTGTAGCACAGAAAGAAAAGATAAAGGAAAAAATGCTAGGAGATGCACCCTGGGTTCCCAGAGTGTCTTGCTGGCTCAGAGACAAGAGACAAGTTTTAATATCTGGGATAGCAGTTTTGAATTGGTTTGGGGAACATGTAAGTGTCTAATAACATAAATTATTATTTTTCTATTGTGACTAAGTGAAAATAAACAATCCAAATTAATTTTGCATGCCTGTCTATCTGCAGGTCCTTCTTCTCTCTTTGTCCAGTGACAGCACATTCCTTCTTTTCATTCTACACTTGTCATATCCTCTTAGCAAGCTCCTGTCCCCTCCTCTCCACCCCCTCTTCTCTCATCTAGGAAAAGATCAGTAAGACAGCACCCTATAAGTGCATAGAACCATAAACTATACACACCATATTTTCACAATGTGTCACTGAGTCCAGTCCATTTTTGTCCGAAAAGTAGAGCTCGGTAGTGTTTTCTGGCCAGGGTCAGCAGCAGGTCTAGGGGCCACACTTAAAGGGGATCCTTGAGGCCATCAGCCCATCAGTTGTGTTCCTTAAGTAGGGTTCTCATGCTGTATCCGTCTTTTCCTCGTGCTGAAACAGTGACTCAACATTGTGCGCTCCATCGCAGCTGTTGGTGGCGGTGGCCAGGCATCATCTGGTCCACTGGGTCACATGTAGACACAGTCTCCCATTCACATGGTCCTTCTGTCTCCAGAGCTCCTTTATCCTTGTGTCTTTATTGTTCTTGGTGATCATCTGTTAGTAACACAAATTATTAAATTATAGCACTGTGTGAGATAAAGAATTTTAAGGCATTTTAAATGGGGCATGGTGAACACAGACAGAGGGGCACAAAAAAATGTCAAGGAGGACAGTGTAAAATTTTCAAAGCTAAACTTTAAAGGAATCGGCCGAGAATCTATTGTGTGATAATTTCAGGACACAGAAACTTAAAGGTTATTGAAAAAAAGGAATGATAGGAACATATTATAAGATGATCAGAATATTAACAGCTCCTGGAGAAATAGGTGTCCCTGGAAGATCCAGGCCATGCGTGCTCCACAAAGCACTGACAGTATATGAAATCAGTGAGATCAGGACACTATTGCTGTGATTCTAAACTGTTCTACTGTACTCTGTATTATTAGTGTTTTGACCATGATCATTAATTTTTTTATGATCTTATTATCTCCTGTAATTTTAAAAAGGTTGCTACATTTTATACATTTTCATACATTAGCTAACAGCATTTTAATAGTAAAGAAATCTTTGTTTCAATAACATCAGTGGAGAAATGTTACTGCCCTGACTCCTGGCGGCGTCTGTGTCACAGAGTGAGATGGCAGTGGGTCCTGTGCCGTCTTCACGATCGCTGTGTTGGGTTCACTGTGGTGGCTGCTGGGTCAGTCCACCCTGCTGAGGGCTTCCCTCCTTTAGGCTGGTCCCCCGCTTTACCAAACATGATGCCCTTTCCTGGAAACTGGTCCGTCCGGATGGCATGGCTAAAATCAGCCAGCGGAAGTCCTACCACTCTTCCAAGGAGCATTCTGACTGTGCTCTTGCTAAGGCTAACTTACCTCTCCTTCTGGCGGCCCACGGAATATCTCACAATCGGTTGTTCTTCTGTTCTCCTTTTCCATTGTTCAGCTCTCACGTGCACCGAGGTGATTAAAAGAAACATGGGCTGGGTCAGGCACCCTTAGTCCTCAAAGTGATGTTTTGCTTCTTAAACCTTTGAAGATGTCTTTTGTAGAGGAGTGGCCCCACGCAATACATCATTTGATTTCATGACTGCTACTTCCATGGAGGTTGATTGTTGATCCAAGTAAAATGAAATTGTTAACAAATTCCTCTTTTTCTCTATTCATCATGACGTGTTTATCAGTCCCATTGTGAGGATCTTCTTATACTTGACAGTTGGGCACAATCTGAACATAAAGCTGTAGCCTTGAACTGTCTTGTTTCCGCATTGTCTTCATTTCTAGTCAGCCAGGCTGTGCCATCTGCAAATAACAGGTTGCGAGTGAGTCTCCCTCCAGTTCTGAAATAATATCATTTAAATTTAACTTGTTAACATTATTGGGATCACAGATCCCAATCTCTCTAGATAGACAGGCAGATAGGTAGATGGATGGATGGAAGGATGGACAGACAGAAGGACGGATGGACAGACAGATGAGGTCTGACAAGTCTGCTATCATAACTGCTCTAAGTTCTGCATACCTCACTGCTGAATATTACTACAGTCAACTTCAAAGTCCTCCACTTGGGAAGCTATGCACTGATGCCAGCTCCTAGTCCACCCTTGAAAGCCATCTTGGAATTCTTTCTGGAATGGCCATTGTGCATGGTGGCATGGTGGTGAGTCCATGAACTTAATTATATAGTTGTCTGTGAGGGAATTTTTAGCCAGCAAACAAGTAACTGTATTGGAACACCCTCCCTACTCACCTGATCTGGCCCCCAATGACTTTTTTCCTGACCCAAAGATAAAGGAAATATTGAAAGGAAGACATTTGGATGACATTCAGGACATCAAGAATAATATGACAACAGCTCTGATGGTCATTCCAGAAAAAGAGTTGCAAAATTGCTTTGAAGGATGGACTAGATGCTGGCATCAGTACATAGTTTCCCAAGAGGAGTACTTTGAAAGTGACTGTAGTGATATTCAGCATTGAGGTGTGAGTTCTCAAACTTAATTGTCACTCCTAGTGTGTGTGTGTGTGTGTGAGACTCAGGGCTTGGTCTAATGAGTCTTGCCAGTGAAACATGACATGGGAGCCAGTTTCCTCCTTAGGGGTAGGTCAAGGAAGAGGGAGAGATGATGCTGAGTGGATGAAAAGGTTCCAACAGCCCATCATTAAGAGTGAAGGGCATTTAGAATGAGGACACAAGCTAAGGAATAGGCTGGAGGTGAACTATCCTGAAGATACTGGGAATATCCAAGCCTTCAGCACGACTAGGGTGGTGCGAGATGATATTAAATCGTGATACCAGAACTAGCTTGAGTGTTGAGTGCAATTTAGACTTTATCCTGTACAAACAGGGATGTATTTTTTAAAAGAATTGTTGAATAGTACATGTACTCATCTTATTCAAAGGATGTCCAGTGTATCTTTCCCATCTTCTTGGCTCCCACCTCCAGCCTCCACAGTTATTATCTTTTCTCTTTCACACAAAAGGAAGCATAATACACACCTTGTTCTCCACTTGGCTTTTTTCACTTAAAATACGTAACTTGGAGATTTTTTATGTTGCGTATATAAACACTAAAAGATATGAAAGTACTTCAATTTATTCCCACGAATCTCCTGACACTTTAGTTGTTTCTATCCTTTTACAATTATAAAAAAGTGAGATAATCAGTTTGCGAATTCCAAGAATACCTGGAGAATTGATGCCTTTGATTTTCAGCACTTTAGAGAGGTTTTTTTTCCCTCAGCTGACTGTCTAATGTAGTGCACATTTTGATTTTTTTTTTGACTAAGGATATTGTTTGATAAATTCCACATTTGGTTGTATCACCTTTCATGAGATAAGGCATAAATAGGGATCTTTTCCAGTTGGTTGGCCAGGCAGCTGTCTTCCAAATTTCTTTGCGTAGACAAGTGAGCACTTTCAGCTCTGTATCCATTTGTTGAAACATCTCAGTTGGTATTTCCTTGATTCCGGGAGCCTTATTTTCACCGGTGCCTTCAATGCAACTAGAACTTCCTTCAGTACCGTTGGGTCTTGGTCATGTGCTGCCTCTTGAAAGGGTTGAATGTTGGCCAGTTCTTTTCAGTATAATGACTGCGTGTTAGTCTCTAAATTCAGGTGAGATACACTCAAGGTCATATACAGGCTCTTGTGGACTTGTTTGAATTTTCTTCAGCTCCAACTTGAACTTGCGTATGAGCAACTGGTGGTCTGTTCCTTAGTCATCCCTTTGTTTTGTTCCGGTTGATGATGTTGAGCTTTTCCATCATTTTCTTCTACAGATGAAGTCAATTTGATTCCCGTGTATTCCATCTTGTGAGGTCTACATGTATAGTCACTGTTTATGTCATTGAATATATGCATTTGCAAAGAAAAAGTTGTTGGTCTTGTAGAATTCTATAATGCAGTCTCCTGTGTCATTTCTATCACATGGGTCGTATTGCCCAACTATCGATCCTTCTTTCCTTCCAACTTTTGCATTCTCATCACCAGTAATTATCAATACATCCTGATTACATGCCTGATCAATTTCAGATTACGTAAGCTGGCAAAAATCTTTAATGTCTTCATCATTGGCCTTAGTGGCTGGTGCATAAATGTGAACAGTCGTACTAACTGGCCTTCCTCATAGATGTACGGATATTATCCTATCACTGGCAGCATTGCACTTCAGAACAAATCTTGAAGAATTCTTTTTGGTGACGAATGCAACATCCATCCTTCTTCAAGCTGTCATTACCAGCATGGTAGATTATATGATTGTCTGATTCAAAATGATCAATATCGGTTCATTCCACGTCTCTAGTGCTTAGGGTAGCAATGTTTATATATCCCATCTCAGTTCTGACAATTTCCAGTATTTCTAAATTCATACTTCATGTATTCCATGTTCCCATCATCAATGGATTTTGTAGCTATTTCTTCTTCTTTTGAGTTGTGCCACATTAACAAATGAAGGTCCCCAAGCCTTCACTCCATGCATGTCGTTAAGATCAACTCTACTTTGACGAGACAGCTCTTCCCCAGTCATTTTCTGAGTGCCTTCCAACCTGGGCTCATCTTTGAGCACCACAACTAACAATATTCCACTGCTTTTAGTAAGATTTTTACTGGATAACTCTTTTCAGACATAGACGGCCGGGTCCTTCTTACGGGTCTGTCTTAGTCTGGAAGCTCACTGAAACTTGTCCACCATGGGTGACCTGCTGGGATCTCAATACCAGTGGCATAGCTTCTAGTGTCACAACACACAAGCCCCTACAGTACCACAAACTGACAGACATGTAGGGGACAACTGGGTAGATGTATGGAAGAAATAACTTATGTTAATAATTTATTAAAATATTTCAAGTGGACTCCTCTGTATGAGTCTTTTGGTAGTCTCCTATTTTTTCTCCCATAAGCCAAACTGAATCTAAGATTTTCTCTCATCCTCCTTGCTCTGATACATGTTAATTTTTGCCATAAAATTTACAAAGTCGGGGTGAGCCAAGTCAACTTCACTGTGTTCTAAGAACTGCCACCCGTGGAACCACTCAGTACTCCCTTTACCTCTTCAGCTGATACAACACAGCTTTTCCTGTATGTCAGCTTCTTGTGGCATTCTTTGCATATATCTGTGAGCTACATCTTTATGCTACTTTCACTGAAAATGAAATTTTCATTTCCATGATTATCCTACTGAGTTTATGTGATGCTCAGGTAGAACGTAAAAATGAGAATTACAGTAGGAAAGACAGGAGTTGTTAGAGTAGTCACACAGTGACATTTGTGGGAATGGTGCGGGTGGGGGTCACAGCAATAACGATAGTCTGGGGCCTAATATCTAACAATGCCCCACTGCTGTTTGTAAGATTTTCACTAGCGAATTCTTTTCAGAAGTAGACCCGCCTGTTCTTCTAGCATGTCTTGTCTGCAAGCTCAGCTGAAGAGTTTTCACCATGGATGATCTGCTAGTATTTGACGTACCAGTACCACAGCTTATAGCATCACAGCAACGAGCAAGGCAAATTGACAGACGATCAAATGACACATTGGGCAAACCTACTGCAAAACACCTCTTTAAGGTGTTTAAAAGCAAAGATGTCATTCTAAGGAGTAAGATGTCCTGACTCCAGTGATAATGTTTTCAGTTCCCTCCTATGCATCTGAAACCTGGACAATAAACAAGGAAGGCTGAAGAAGAATAGATCCCTTAGAATCATAGTGTTGACTTAGAGAAGAAGGAACAAATTTGTTTTGAAGAAAGTAAACCAGTATGCTCATTAGGAGCAATGATGACAAAAGTTTGTTTCATGTACTCTGGACATGCTATCAGGAGGGACAAGTCCCTAGAGAAGAACGTGCTTGATAAAGTAGAGGGTTATCGAAAAAGAGGAAAACCCTCAAAAAGATGGACTGACAGAGAGGCTACAACAGAGGGTTCAAGGATAACAGTGGGTTATGAGGGGGGACAAGACCAGGCAGTGTTTTGTGCTGTTGCACGTGAGGTTGCTAGTATTCAGAATCTACTTAATGGCATCTGATAACAACAACAACGTTTGACAGATGCATTTCTCGGTATAAGATACTCATTTAATCCTCAAAAGGCCCTGTGAAATAAATACAATGATTGTCTCCATTTTACAGATAAGGAAACTGAAATCCAGTATCTGGAAAAGTAAGAAACTTGGCCATTTGTACTGAGCTGGTAAATGTATTGACGGGGATAGAAACCTAGGCATCTGGCTCTAACTGCAGTTTCTAACCATCATGCTACATGCAGCCATGTGTGTGCTCCAAGTCTCTTTTTGATGATTTTCAAGCATGGAAGTTACTTAAAATACAAGTGGCAACAAAGCAAGAGAGAGGATTGTATAGGGGATGTGCAGGCAGCCACTGGACCAGTTAGCTGATGCTTCCCACACTTGGATTTGCACAGGAACCACCTGGAAATCTTTTTAAAATGTAGGACTTGGGTTAGTGGGTCCCAGATTGGGGCTCCTTATGAGTCAGAATCCACAAGGCTCTGGGTTTGGTTTGTTTTTTCAGGTAAGGACTGATACAGAGCAATTCTACAGGACAAAGTCTCTCTAAAGGATTTTCAAGGACTGGCAGGTAGATTCCAACTGCTCACCTTTTGATTATCAGCTGAGCCCGGACGCTTTGACCAGCAGTGCTCACTATGAGGTGAATCTACTCAAGGGCGATGCTTTGTTTTGGTTTAGATATAGGCTGAGTTTCTGCATGTCTGTTAAGCTGCTCAGATGATGCTAATATACTCTGGTTTGTGGGGGTAAGCTACTGTTGACACTGTTCAGAGGTATGAAGTGAAGGATCTAATTGAGAGGATAGCTGTGGAATCACAGACATTGTTGACAGAATGTGGGTAGCAAGAGATGAGTGCAAAAGATGACTCAGAATTTCTTCTAACCTAGGAGATGCTGTTCCTTCGTAAGACGCAAATTGAAAATAGAGATAATTAGCCAACTTTGGAAATGTTGTATTTGAGTTTTTGATTTAACATAAGAGCCACACGCTTGGAAATCTATGCGATAACTAGAACATGGCAATGATGTGACTATCTAGGACACAGGGAGAGTGAGAAAGGCCTAGGACCAAAAGCAGAACTTTGAGACATGTAAGCAACTGAAAGACGGATCAGCGGACTAGTCAGAGAGAGGTGAAAAAAACGGGTGGGGACAATCGGAGGGCTTCCCTCTGTTCTCTTTCATTTCCTAGATTGGAGGAGTGAATGAGTGACGGGAGCTGGGATAACTGAGTGGCAAACGGAGGCGACAGGTGGGAGGTCCCGCCATTTTTCAGATTCCAGGAGAAAAGTCTGAGTGTGTTGAAAGGGGCTGAGCTTCTTTGTTTTCTGATTTCTCCTAGGAAACACAGCTTGTAATGAGCCCTAATCGTCTGTGTTCTCTAACACTCAGCGTCTCTGAGAATAACCCTCCCATCACAAGGCTAAGGCTTCTAGAACTCGCCTTTCCCTTTCCTAACCAGCCCTGCTATTGTTTACTTTCCATAAATTAAATCCGAATGTTTCCCTCTACCCACCATCCCTTTGTTCGTTCTGTTCTCTAAAATTAGTGTGCAATAGGGCCGGTAGAGACCTTAATATTAATAGAGAAACCAAAAGCAGAAGAGGGTCTTCCGTCTCAAGGCTGATGCTGAGAACTGAAGGGCAGAGCCTGAATAAACCTTGAGTTAACTTTTCTGAGAATGGAGTTCTCTCTAGCAAGTTTTCATAATAAATCTTCTGAAGTGAGAGCACGGAAACTCCAATGAGAAGAGTGTAGATCAGGGCTTGCTGGCGCTGGGGAATCAGGAAGCCAAGATGCTGAGCTCCGTGTTTTCCTGTCATGCAGAGTATAGAGATGAGAGCAGTCAGGGTTTCTCCTTTTCCGAAATAAGTCCTTCAGGACACACTTTTCTGGATCATGTCTCCCCTGTAAATGGACCCCATGACACCTTGCTTTTTAGAGTTCCCCTGGGTGGTGGGAATAGGTAAGCACTGGACTTCTAACTGAAAGGTTGATGATACGGACCCAGCGGCAGGCCCCGGGATCCAGAAAGGCCCGACCCTCTGCTTCTGATAGTTCACAGCCTGGAAAACCTGTGGAGAAGTTCTCTGAACACATGGAGTCATCATGGGTCAGAACTGACTCACTGCAATGCCTTTGGTTTCTAGGTTCCTACTGGAATTGGACCTGAGAGCCACCATGATTGTCCCAAGATCCTTTGTTAAAGGGAAAAGGGCAGAAGGTTTTGTGACACATGGGATGTTTTCTGGAGAGAAGGTATTTCAGGGTGAGTCGCCAAAGTAGTACAGTTTTGCTAAGGAGAAGACAACGAAGAGTCACAAGTCACCAGGAAACTGGAGCTGCAGCAAGCACACAGAGGAGGACGGAAGACTGCAGATTTCAAGCTGGCAAGAGTCCTTATCACAAACTTTCCCAGGCATCTACATCTAGGTAAATATTAAGGATGTCTCACGCACTGTGTGTTAGCACCGACAACTACACGCGACAGAGCTTTATTGTTTCACCGCTTTTGTCACCCACAGAGGCCACGCTTCTTTTCTTGTTTGGCTGGAGAATGGAATCAAATGCCATCAGGTAAATAACTGCAGTTAATTCTATTTTTTTCTGCTCTCTCTGCTTTTCTCTTATTCTTTAATCGTGTTCTCTGTGTTTACTCTCCTCTGAGAAGAGTACATAAATAAAGTTTTAAGAGTTAATTGACAGAGCGGTCAGTCTATTTTGTGTGAGCCCTAAATACACAAAAACAGTTCAATCTTTATGAAAAATACTGCTGAATTGCAAGTATTTCTATGATTAAGTACGTTTTCTTTTGTTTTTGTTAGGCTTACTAAATTGCTTCCATTACTATAATGCTCTTATGCATTATGTAAGAGGCACTGCAGAGAGCAAAGAGCAGACTTGGAGAGTTCTCGGTTTTATGAGGCTGTCTCACTCCCTTAAAAGGCAGCAAGTGCCGCGCACCGAGTCCCCCAAAGCCGCATCGAAACACACCTGCCATGCCGTGGTCGTGCACCTGCCCGGTCTCTTACTCAACTCATACCCAACGGTTGGATGAGTGTTAATTAAATTTCCCAATATTTCTTGAGAGAAGAACGAGGCATTGTGATTTTAAAAATAGATCTGTAAACAGAAGCAATAAAGGTTTTGGGAGACTGAACTTAATGAAACTAGAAAGAGAAAAAAGTGCCTTCTGAGTCAATCCTAATGAATCACAGGACGATGGAGCTCCAGCCGTCCCCAGAGAGCGTCGGTTTCTAGCCCTGCTTTCGGAGGCGAGGGCGCAGAGGCCCACGCAGGTTATGTAAGGGCTCGCGGGGGCCGCGTGTTCGGGTCCCCCTGTGCGTGCAGCCCCCGGCCGGATGGCGGGGCCCTGGTGAACGCTTCCCTCATTTCGTCCAGCCCACCGGGCGGCTCTGGGGGGCACTCAGGCAATAATTTCCCCACAGTCCTCGGGAGTACAGAGGCTATCAGATGCTGCAAAAATGAAGCTGGGCCTCAGGAATTGCTCTCAGTGGTCCACTCTCCGGATGCGCAACACAGCTTCAGAAATTCAGTTCTGACCGCTTCCCAGAGGTGAACAGACTCTGGGGTGTGGACAGAGGCTAAACGGACACGAGAGGCGTAAATATCTTTTTGATTGCATATTAAAATTTGGAATACGTGTGAATTCACTCTATAAATTATTTCTGATTATATACACAGAATTACACTGATAATGAAAATGATAATTATATCTTTGTTTTCCATGTTTCGGTTCGTGCAGAAAACCCAGTCATGTTTAAAGCGTTATCATTAACATCACAGCCTGATAAGACATCCTCATCTTCTTTAGGGATATCGAGGCTCCAATAACGAATTCCTGGGAACTTAGCAGTGTTGGAGGAAATGAAGCAGGCTGCAGCTTACACAGACGAGGCAGAGCGAAGAGCGCTGCTTTAAGAACCCCGAGACACGGGTTCGGACACCAGCTGCGCTGTCGCGTGGCTCTGGAACCCCGGGAATAACCGCGGAGCCTTCCGAGCGCCCCCTTCCTCGTCCCTGGAGGGAGGACACTGGCCTCGGTGAGGTCCCGAGCTCCTGTCCCGCGCTCGGAGTCCAGCTAGCTCTCTCCTTCAGGGCTTCGGATCCGCGCTCGCCTCGCTCTTATTGACCAGAGTCGTCACTCTGGCCCCAGGTGGCGAAACGGTCACGAACCCCGCTGTCACTGAACCCGGAGACCTGCGTCTGGGGCTCCGAGGAAACGCCTGGGGATAGCCTTCAGACCTCGGTCCTCCGGCAGCCCACGTGGATTGCTGGAGTCAGAATTCACCGCGGGGCGGCTTTTTTTAAAGTTAATTACAATGTTACCATTCATTCTACCATATTTGCATAACATGTGACTGTTTCTAAGTTAACTTCTTTACTGAAGATCCTCTAGAAAGCAAAACCAGAGGCACAGGCTGAAATTCTGACTGCTTGACAGACTCCAGACTAGAGCAGTGAAATTGAGAAAACACGCCTGTGGGGTGCGGCAGGACGCAGGGCCCGGCGTGGAGCAGGGGACAGGGAGGGACGGAGGGCCAGCTGGGGAGGCCGGGTGAGACCGCGGCAGCCACTGAGTCGCCAGCTGCCCTGGACAGAAGCCGGAAGCTGCTGTTGGGGTGCGTTTGCTCAGACAAGGGATGTGCTCAGAGAGGCGGGTAGGGAGAACCCCCACGCTGGGGCCGTCCGCGGGGGAAAAGGAGGCCTCGTGTGCCTGTCCCCTTGCCCTTCCTGGGAGCTCACTCACTCTGCCGTGTTTCTGATTCTCTCGCTTGTCCCCACGGCTGGCACCGAGGGATCCTGCTGCTGCTCTCACACTTCATCCGAGGCCAGAAGTGGTGAGGTACCCTGGGGCAGAGCGGGCTCAGTAGGTGTCACGGTTTAAGACCAAGCCCCTCGGTGGTGGGGGCAGGGGTGTGACCCAGGAGGACTCTGAGAAAGAAGGCAGGGGCGGATCGGCTCCGGAGCCAGACAGGGTTGGCATCCTATACCGAACCCGTCCTCCTGACCACTCTCAGGTCCGCTCTGCCCTCCTTCCCGCCGCCACGTAGGTCCTCTTTTCTTCTCTCGGTGGGAGTAGGAGTCCCCTTACTGCTCAGAGAGGGACGGTGCAAGTCCGTCAGGTCCAAAGGCTCTTCCCCCCAGCAGAGTGGACACCTGTCACCTCCTGTAAATCCTGTGCTAAAGGGTTTACGCTCAGAGCCGCCGTTCCCATACGCGCTGAAGACTGTGGGTGATACTCGTCTTCTCTCTGGATTTCCCTCACCTTCCCTGAGGCTGGTCTGGGTTCTCTGCCTGGTGGGGTGATCTGGGCTTTCATCCCTGAGGTCTGGACCCTTCATTGCTCTCCCTTTGTTGGGTTGCAGTTGGTATCTTTCTCTCCAAACAGTCGTCCCTCCCGTAGACGCGCAAAGAGGCACCTGCGTGGGTTCTGGTCATGTTCTCCCGTTAGTCAGTGTCCCCTGGAGAAACAGAAGTAACTGTGTGTGTGTGTGTGTGTGAGTGTGAGAGAGTGACAGAGAGAGAGAGAGTAAAGAAAGAGAACGACAGAGAGGAGCTGATTCGTGTGTCGGTAAGGACAGACAAGCACAAATCAATAGACCAGGTGGCAGGCCAGAGGCTTCTGAAGGGCTGCATCCCCAAAGTCATAAATCTGGCAAGGAGAAGAGGGAAAATCAAAACTGTTCTGGCAAATATCCATTTACAGTCTAGAGGAAAAACACATTCTGCTGTAACTCTCTTTTTCCCCTTAAGACCTCCAGCTGCTCTGTGGAGGCCTGCCACTTTGTGGAAGGTAGTCTGCCGTACCTAAGGCAAACTGACTGCTTTATAAGAGCAACCAGCCCAGTGTTTAACCGAGGAACTGGGAACCGCAGCTCAGCCAAGCTGACGTACAGAATTAACCATCACATTCTCCCTGCATCCTCATGGAGGTGAGAATCAATACCCCAGCCAGGCAATAACTCCCTTTTTGGTAACTGATCCTTCGGTATGAAAACTGAATGGGGCCAGGAGGTAGTTGCAACTTCTACTTTCACAGAATTCAGATTGTGTCTAGTGGCATTATACCCTCTCCTCACATAGTGACATAGATTGAAAGTCCAACTCATTATGTGACATCAGCCTTATGTGAAAATGAAGGGTGATTACATCCAATCACCAAACGGAGGATGACTCTGTTGTTACACAGTGGCCAAAGTACATCATTACGTCACTGCCAGGCTTAGTCACCTGGTGTCGCCACAACAGAAATGCATGAGTGGGTGACTTTAACCAAGAAAAGTTTATTCTGTCACAATCCAGTAGGGAGGGAGTCAGGATTCAGGGAAGTGGCTCCAGGGAAAGGCTCTCTTTCTCTATCAGCTCTGGAGGAAATTCCTCATGACGAATCAGGCTTCCCTTGGTCTGCGAGCATCCCAGCACAAGCACCTCAAGTCCACAGGACACGCTGTTTCTGGTTTGGGCCCGTGAGATGCTGAGGATGTGAACCTGGTCTCTTTGGCACCTTTTCTACCTACGGTTCTACCTTTGTTCTCAGCAGTTTCCTCAGTGACTCCCAGAGATACAGTCCTTTCCTAAACATGCCGCAGAGATCCCAGGCTTCCTCAGCAGGGCCTAAGTTGGAAAAAGTCTGTCCTGTGCTTATGACTTCTAGTCTGTAGGTTTCGTAGTCCCCACAAGTTGCCATCACACTCCACAATCAGCCCTCATTGTTGTTGTGTTGATTGCGTCCCACAGACACTTGTTGTCACAAGGATTTGCCATGCACATGCATGTCACCTCAATTAGCACTGATAGCACTGCTTGCCAGAAGTTATTGCCACCCTACTTGCTACCCATGAAAGGTCCCATGACTTTGAGAAGAGGCCCTGGGTGGTGCAAATGGTTCAACGGCTGACCTCTACTTGAAAGATGTGCAACTTGGCCCACCTAGAGCTGCTGCTAAAGGAAGTTCTGGGGAGCTGGCTCTGAAAAGTAGGGTCCATTGAAGACCTGATGTAGTGCCGGGCCTTGAAAGGGTTGCAAAATTCCATCTTAAGGGTCTTCTTTGAGAAATACTTCTGGCACCAATTGTCTTAGCCTCTGTCTTCCAGAAATCAAATCCCAAGGAACATACTGATATATTTACAATATTTTTGGGAATGTGAAGCCTAAATGGTGTCTTGTTACCCAGTCCTGCTATCATTGCAGTACGACTGGTGCATAGCTTTAACAAACAGAAATTTATTCTCTTACAGCTCAGGAGGCTAGAAGTCCAAAGTCAGGGCGCCTGCTCCAGGGGAAGGCTTTCTCCATCTGCTCTGGGGAAGGTGGTATGAATCAATCTTCTCCTGTCAGAGATCATCGCAGTGAAGGGACACCAGATCCTTAAAGGGAGCTCTATTCTCCTGGCTCCAGACTTGGTTGGTATGAAGTCCCTCTGTCTCTGCTCACTTCTCCCTTTTATATCTCAAGAGAAATTGGCTTCAGACCGACCTCATCTTGGAATTCAGTCCTGACTCATTAGCATCGTGGAGGAAGTATTTACAACACGTAAGAAAATCACATCAGTTCACAAACTGGTGGACACTTGCCCCATACTGGAAATCATGGACTAGCCAGGTTGACATGCTGTTTAGAAGGACGTGATGGAACACATGACAGACGGTGAGGGCTCGGATAAAAGAGAGATCGAAATACAGTCAACAATGATTGTGCTGGTTACCACACTGGGCAGTGCTTCACTAAAAGCCAGGAGGAGACCGGTGGGTCTGTGACCGAGTGCACTTCTTGGTGTGTGGAATTTTGAATGTATGCAAGAGGACAAACACACACACAAACACACTCAGAACAACCCATACAAGAGAGAAAGAAGAGCCTGTTACGTACTAGGTTTCCTCTTATCTCTGGTTTCTCACTGGCTAAGTTTTACCACCAAGATCTAACTCCTCTGCAGTTTGGGGCAGTGCCTTCTTACGCCTGTGTGCCCTCAGGATGCCAGGTGTGATATCCTGTGGTGTGACCCCTCACCGACATGTGGAAGCGGACGGGGTAGGGATGAAGAACATGAGGGTCAAGAGGCTCAGGACATCACTCAAACTCAGGCCCTGTTTAGAAGCCTGGCCAGACGTGACAGCAGGGACAGCACAGTTTGGAGTCTGGGTGCTGTTGTGGATTGACCTGCATCTCCTGGAATGTGTGTCCACTTGGCTGTGTGGCTGTCCACAGTTCTGCAAATGGATGTGGTTTTCACCTGTGTTGCAAATGCGTCCTCTATAATATTAACAATGCAGGATTAGACAGTTATGTTAATGTGGGGGAACTCAATCCACAGAATTAGCGAGTGTCTTGAGTCAGTTTCTCTTGAGATATGAAACAAAGAAGTGAGAAGGTCTCCTTTGCCACCAAGAAGAAGCACCGGGAGAAAATGTGTCCTTTGGACCTGGTGTCCCTGTACTGAGAAGGCATAGACTAGGGAAAACTGATGATGAAGAACTTCTCCCAAAGCTGACTGAGAGAGAAAGCCTTCCTCTTGAGCTAATACTGTGAATTTATACTTCTGGTTTCTTAGACTACAAAAGAATAAACTTTTGTTTGTTAAATCTGTCCACTTGTGGTAGTTCTCTTATAGCACCATAAGAGAACTAAGACTGTGCCAGTGAAGAATCCTCAATATACCGCAGACTGCCGGAAGTATGAACAAATACATCTCGGAAGGAACACAGCCAGGCTGCTTCCAGAGGGCACGATGGTGAGACTGCATCGCACACACTCTGGAAATGTTATCGGGAGGGTCAGTCCCGGCAGAAGTTCACTGTATTTGATAGAGCAGATGGTTGGTGAAAAAGAAGACCTTCTGAAGGCAGGCTGACCCAGCGGCTGCAGGAAGGGGCGCGCACGTAGAGATGACCGTGCCGATGGCTCGGGGCTGGGCAGCCTTCTGTCTTGTTACATGTCAGGTAGCTCCCAGTCTGCACTGGCTCAACGACACCTCGCAGCAACGACCAAGGAATCTTAGATGACCTAGTGCACACCCCTTGCTCGACAGCGTGGAATGTTGAGGTCCGTAAGTTTTCTCGCTATCTAAAATGCACACAGGTTTTCTCTTAACAAAGCCACTCTTTTCTCATTGTTTGGGGAGGAAACTACGCTGCCAGCGTGGCCTAGGTAGCCAAGAACCAGTAATCTTTGATAAACAACGCCAGAGTCAAGTTTCTCTTGCCTTCATAGTTAGGAGACTGTGTTTATAATCACAAATGTCTCCCTAAATACTATTTACCAAGTAATGGTCACATGAAGTCTGCAGAAGGAGAAGGTGGCACATTGGTTAAGTGCTCTGCTGCTAGCCAAGAGGTTTGAGGGCCGTACCTACCCAGTGGCTCTGAGCAAGAAAGATCTGGCACTCTGCTTCCCTAAGGACGACAACCAAGAAAACCGCACGATGCTACCTTGTCACGTGGGGTCACTGTGAGTTGGATTCAACTGAACAGCAACCAGTGTTAACAACCACAACAAAGTCAGCTGTGGATTTAAAGAGCAGAGTAAATGATATTGGCTATCTGGACAAGATGAAGTGAAATCTGCAGGAATAATAAAACTGTGAATCCCACAAATCCTCCCAAACAACTATCCCTATGTTAACCTTTCTGTGCCTGGACATACACACAACAACCATGAAGCTTTCCAGCCTCTGGGGTTTAGAGAGAAGATGAGGCAGAAGCTGCCGCACCTCTGACAGTGTGTGGACTGTCTCAGACTGAAGGAGCAGGCGTGTGCCATAAGTGACTGTTTTTACAGGGCATTATATGAGGTGCCTGAATTTTTGATAGGAAAAACATGAATTTTGAAAATTTTAATTTTTGCGCATACTTACTAACAGACTTGTGGGAACTCTGGAGTCCACTTAGTGGTGCTTTGTAAGTAAGGAACAACTAAACACTCAAGGTAACCCGTGGGAGATGGAGGCAACAGCAACAGGAACCTATTTCTACCTGCCAAAAATTCAGACACGCTCAGTGAGGCACCAGGCTTCTTTTAATGAAAACACATGGTATCAGCAAAAAAAGCAAAGGAGAAAATAAGTGGCCCAAACCAAACCAAGCCACTGCAGTTGAGTTGGTCTGACTCATAGTGACCGGAGAGGTCAGAATAGAACTGCCCCATAGAGTTTCCAAGGAGCGCCTGGCGGATTTGAACTGCTGACTTTTGGGTTAGCACGTAGCACTTAGCCCACTACACCACCAGGGTCCAAAGGGTTAATAAGGTTCGGATCGTGTGGGCCGGTTTTCAAGAAGACGCAATTAGATGCTGTCGCTCTCTTTCCACGGGAGAGCTATCCATTTCCCCTCACTGGAAATTCGTGTCAGCCGACAGATTCTGTAGATATCACTACTGACCGCAAAGGAAATTATCCAAACACTTGATAGCTGTAGAAAATGGGAGAAGAACGTGACCTGGAAATTTGATTTTCAGGGCTTAGATTTGTGTTTGCCGTGGTGTGTGGGTGGGTCTGAAACAGGGAAGGGCGCAGTGCTGGAGAGAACAGCGCTGTCAGCAACGCATAGAACCTCTAGACAGAACCTAGTCTGAAGGCTGTGAGGAGAACCCTCTAATTTTAAAGATGATTCAAGGGAGACTCAAAGAATTTAAGTGGCTTGATAATTAGGAACAGAAACACAATAGCCATTTAGTTTTCTAGACTTTAAGCTCTCATGTTTAATTTTTTCTTAGAGTGTGATAAGAGAATAAATGAATAGTAATAAAAAAATAATAAAGGAACACATATGGGCATGAATTCTGCACATTTTCGTAATTCCCTATCCAGCTTCCTTTGTTGCATTAGTTAGGCTGTAGAAACTGTCTACGAGTTTGTATACTCGATTCTTATCTATGTATTCTGATAGATTCAATTCATCTGATTTATGATTTGTTGATGCTACAAAGTATCCCAGAAAGAGACAAAGAGTTAATTCGACTGAAGGCCGTAGCATCCCTTTTAGTTTTGCCTTTGAGATGCTCTTTGCTGCCTCTCAGCTCAGTGAGGCTTTCCAGTGAGCTGACCACGGGACGTTTATTTTCAAAGCTCACAATCTTCATACCCACACAGTGTAAGGTTCAAGGATCATATAGTATAAACGACCCAACCAGTATACTCCGGGGAATTATATTACTGGAAACTGTAACCCTTCAGGATGAAAAGTGCTCAGTTGCCATGATGTTGTGGGGAGTAGGATGCACCACAGACTCAGAATTTTGTAACTTAAATCACTGTCTCTTTTTAGCAATTTGCCACTGTTAGAAAATCTTTGGACCTGATCCTTCAAGGTTAGAATGATGTCTCTGCAAATGCCTTTTGCTGATGACTCAGGTAATGTTTATGGTTTATTAAGAAACAAACACTATTACTATGCTCTTCAATTCATCCCTTTGCAAAGCTGTACACCATGGGTAAGCTGCCAATCTAGGAAAAATGACCTGGTAGTCTACTTCTGAAAAAAAGACGGCCAGTAAAAACCCCAGACATTTTCTTCCTTGGAGTTCTTGAATGGATTTGACTGTCAATGTTCAGGTTAACCACTAACTGCAAACCGTATGCACCACCGTGGCTTTCTCTCCCTCTGTCAATATGTGTGTATGTGTACACACACACACACACACACACACACACACACTGTCTTTATATGTATATATCCATACGTACATACACATGAGGTATGACAAGTGTACAGACTTGCCACTGTGAGCTTACATTGGCAGCACTGTTCAAACAACTTGGTAAAGTTCTATAACCTTGGTATATCAGTGTCTCACAGCTGTGTTTGTGTTGATGCGTGGTGATGTCTTTCTGAATAGCGTTCATTATTGTTGTTGAGTGTTTTTGTGTGCGATCATGAGAATGGAGCTTGAGTTAGAGCAGTAGAGAAACACTGAATTTTTTGCTAAACTTGGCAAGAGTGAAAGTGAAGTCAGGGACATGTTAGTCCAAGTTTATAGGGATAATGCCATGAGAAAACTATCAGTGTACAACTGGATTAAACATTTTCTGAGGGGAGAGAAAGTGTCACTGATGAAGAGAGGTTAGGGAGGCCAGTAATGAACAGAACTGATGAAAACATTGCAAAAATTTGTCAAATTGTGTGTCAAAATCATTGGCTGACTGTGACAAGCACAGCAGACCAAGTAAACATTGATAGAAAAACAGTTAGGAAAAAATCTTAACAGAAAATCTTGGCATGAGAAAGGTGTGTGCAAAATAGTCCCAAAGTTGCTCGCTGATGAACAAAAGCAAAGGAGAGTGAAAGCTTGCTGAGGATTTTTGGAGAGACAAGATGAAGTTTTGGGCCATGCTGTCGCTGGTGATGAAACATGAGTGTACTAATACGACCCTGAAACAAAGTATCAAAGTGACAGTGGAAGTCAGCCAATTCTCCATGACCAAAAAAGTTCCTTTAGTTTAAATGGAGAGTCAAAACGGTGTTCCTTTTTTTGATACCAGAGAGATTGTTCATTATGAATTTCTACCAGCTAGACAAACAGTTAACCACGTTTACCATTTGGAAGAGCTAAAAAGGCTGCATGGAAAAGTTAGGTGAAAATGACCTGAACTTTTTGCCAACAACTCATTGCTCTTGCTTCACAACAATGTACCAACTCACATGGCGTTGTCTGCGAGGGAGTTTTCAGCCAGTAAACAAGTAACTGTGTGGAACCCCCTCCCTACTCCCCTGATCTGCCCCCCAGTGAGTTTTTTCTTTACCCAAAGATAAAGGGAAGATTGAAAGGAAGACATTTTGATGATATTCAGAACATCAAGGATAATTATGATGATGGCTCTGATGACCACTCCAGAAAAAGAGTTCCAAAATTGCTTAGAAGGGTGGACTAGGCCCTGGTGCTGGTGTGTAGCTTTCCAAGGGGAAGACTTGGAAAGTGACTGTAGCGATATTTAGCAATGAGGCATGCAGCACTTTTTCTAAGATGAGTTCATGGAATTAGTTGGCATTTCTTGTGTATGTGTGTGTGTGTACATATATATACATTGCAAGCATTTATGTATGTATGTATCCACATACATATATGTGTTACAAACATATATATACATACATAGACTGTATATATACGTGTGTGTATATACAGTGCATGTCCTTGAGTAGCTTGGAAACACAGTCCTAAGACGAAATGGCCCTGATGTTGGGATGACACCTAAAGACACCAGGACAGCAAGTAGACAGAGCGCTCGCATTGGAGAGATTTCCCATCAGGAACAGCAAGGCGCTTAAAAGTTTACGTGAAATAACAAACCCTTAATGTTTCCGAGCTTTCGATTTCTCCTTTAAAACTGTTGTGTATGGAATCGAATACTTGTCAGTGAACAATTTGTGCTGTGATGGTAACTCATGAATGCAATTTCTGGAGCTCCAGGGGCCTCACAGTCCCCACTTGCGCTGCTTGTGTGCAAACCGATGACCCAGCGTCTGTAGCACACTGCTCTGAAGCACTGTCCCCTCTCGGTGACGTGGTGCCCTGCGGGCTGTTTTTCCTCACAAGAGCCTGCTCACAGTGTGTGCTTCGGGGCAGCAGCTATTAGAGAGAGAGGAATTTGGGGCCCCAGATACTCCATCCTGAGAGTAAAAGAATAATTTCGTAGCTGTCTGTGTGGTGTCCAGTGAGTAATGTTGTTTGTGAGTGTGTGTGCCATTCAGGTCCGTCCAGGGCTGAGTGGAATGGTGAGAAGCACACTGTCAAATATGAGCCATTTTGAGGGCTGAAAGCCATGCTTTTTGGTCTAAAAATGTTTCATAGGATAAGTTAAAGAATGAAGGAAAGGTGGACAACTTTGGCTAATGGTGTCCTCAAGAAGTCCCAAGTGATCAAGCCAGAACTAATATCACCTTCACTTCCAGCTCTACAAACAGGCTGTGACCCCGGCTAGAGAGACTGGGGCTTGTGCGATGGGCCAGTCTAGGCCACTCTGCTGAGCGTCACCATAGATTCCCACCCCTCTGGGAGCTCACATCACTCAGTGAGGCTGCCAGCATTGAAGCTACCAACCAGAATTGGGATTTGTTCTATAATCGGGACAGTCTTTTTGCAGTCCACTTGGCATATGTAGTGTGAGCAGGATGCATGCAGTTGACTGAATGAAGGAATGATTGTGAGACTGGGTCACCTTTAGTCTCCGATCCTGGGGCCTCCTGGGGTCATCAGGAAGACTGACGACACGTGGGACCCTGCACTCCCCTCCTCGGCGCTAAGCCGTGATCGTGTTGATCCTGACGCCTACTTTCCCTTTCAGCCACAAGAGTGCAATGTGTACATGTTATGACTTCACTGCTGATCATCACTCTACAGTTATTAAAATAATAACATCTTTAATCCAATCGTACAAATAAAAGCTCTTTTTTTTTTTTGAAATAAATGGTGATGGTAGCCATTCTCAGCAATGAATCTTTGTTAATGTCTTTTTTTTGTAGAACTCTACTTGTGTATTCGCACATGTTGTCAGCAGGGGTCAGTACCTGGTGAAGGCCTCCACGCTTGTTAAAGAAGTGGGTCTGCCGAAGAGGAAGAGCCTTGAGGAAGCGGACTGAGACAGCGGCTGCAGCCAGAACCCGCACGGAACAAGAACCAGGCAGACGGTGCGGGACTGGGCAGTGCTCCGTCTGTTCTACGTGGGGTCACTGTGGGTTTAAACAGACTGAGTGGCACCTCACAATTTGTGCATTAATATACAAGTATTTCAGATACACATTTAACATTGTTCAATATTATTTTTCTGTTAGTGTTTTTGAGCATGTCACCATTCGTGGTTGTCACGTCCAGCACTGCCTGCTGTGACACCCGGTACATAGGCCTCTGTCTGGAAGAACACTCTATGTTCATTATCTGTGTAAAAATTTATTCCCCTGTGTCCTATTCCTTTTACTTATTCACCGATTTCTACAGTGGCAGTCAGTTCTGATGAGTTAATTATATGATAGTATATTTATACTTTAGTCCAGGAAATAGTTTGGAGATAGAAGAATTTCACACATGATGAGAGAACAGTTAGTAAATTTTTTTGTTTGTCAGTTTGTTTTTTAGCAGGATTGGAGAATTATTTATGGCTTTCTTTGAATTTGTCATTAGGGGGATTACTTCATTGTTCGTGATTAAGCTTTGTACTTTAGCTTGAGGCATGAATTTATATTACATAATATAGCACTGTATGTATACGTGTACTTATATTTACATACACTGAGGCACCCAAAACACAAGCGAATAAGCAAAGCCATTGAGTGGCTTCTGACTCCTTTTGACCCCGCCTGTGTCAGAGTAGAAGGGTGCTCCACAGGGCTTCACAGAAGGGATCACGTACTCCGAGGCGTCAGCAGGTCGGTTCCAACATCCAGTCTTCCGGTTAGCAACCAAGAGCTTAACTGTTTGTACTAGCCAGGTAGCTTATACACAGAGAGAGAGAAACACGGACAGACAGACAGATGGACAAAGAGACAGACTGTGTATATCTACACAATCAATGCTAATAATATGCATCTGTACTCGGGGAATCACGTGGTCTATTTTTCATGTTTATCCATTGAAACAGCAGTTTAAGTACATTTTGACAAGTGACAACTCTCTCCTGAGGTATATATGTGTGCAACTTCTTTAGTTAAAGCCACAGGACATTATTTCCATTACTTCTCAGTGTCCGTCTTCATAGCAAGAGTGCAATGAGCCTATGTGACATTATGCCATTTGGTAATTCTGGTGGCAAAAAGTCCTAAGGACTGACTAACGGAAGGAGGTTTGCCTCCAGCAGAGCAGCAGGGTGGAATCTCTTCCTGCCTCACGTCTCTTACACGACATGCAGAGTTGAGGCGTTCATCACAACGTCAGTACACACAAAGAGAAAAGGAAGCAAGCATCCTGCCAGACATAACTCAGGAAGCAGCACCAGCGTCACGAGTGTCGTTATCACTGTCCCTGTGACACAGGGAACTTCGTTCCTCAGCCTGGTCCTCCCTCCACACACGTGTCCTCCCTCATCTCCGTCTTCCCACCCCTGCACTTCGGTTTCTCCTTCGGGAACTAGCAGCACGGTCACAGAATCTCAAACCTTCCTACCTTGTTCTCAACACTCCCTCTCATCTTGTTTCAAATAAAGCCTAGCTGTTCCCTCAGATATAGGAACTACTGACATACTCTTAAATAGACATTGTTTTCATTTCCAAATCTCATGTAATTTAAAGTGGGAGATTGGGTGCTGTCTTCTTGGATCCCAGTTGCTATTTCCAGACCGTTATTAATAACTACAAGATAAACTCATAAAAATGCACATCCATACTTCATTTATTTGCTGCTTATAAATAAAAAAATAATTATATAGCATACAAATAATACATTCTATATATAATTATAAAACAGCTTGGTGCACAGGTGTATTGTACTTAATTGCTTTCCTTGTCCCCATAGCTACTAACAGACAGAATACCTACTAATAGAAACAGAGCACGTGCCTTTAGGGGAGAGGTTAGCCGTCTGAGAGCAGGGAGCCCTCGAAGAGGGAAAAGGAGGAAGGCCTGCTCACTGACACCAGTGAGTCTAAAACAGGCCATCGGGAGGTGGTCACCCCCTCCGTACAGGGGCGGTGAGTGGTAGTCGTTTCCCACAGGGAGCCTTCTGCTGTCATTACCCTTTACTCTCTGTTCTGTGAGTGCTGTTTGATTCACGAGCATCGTAGCTTGCTAGGATATTCATCCCTGGGGTCCTTACTTATGGTGCAGAGGGGTACACACCTGGACGCGAAGGTGGACTCTCCCTTGGTAAAGCAGAGGGTCGGTGCAAAGGAGGAAGGCCCTCGACAAAATGGATTGACACCGTGGCTGCAACAGGGGGCTCAAACATAACAACAATTGTGAGAGCGGCACAGGACCAGGCACTGTTCCTTACTTGTGAGCTTAGTACAGAACCCCGTATAATAGTACAATTAATACATTTAGACATATGTCACAATGTTGAACAAAATTAGGTTACTTCCCATTCTCCACTCCAGGCTTATTGTTTATTTATTTATTTTCTTTTGATGTGTTCTGATTATCAGTGTCATAATCTGTCAAGCACCTGGAAACCCCTGATGTCACAGCGGTTAAATGCTATTGCTAATGAAAAGGCAGGACATTCAAACCCACTACATGGTCCTTGGAAACTCTGCAAGGCAGTTCTACTCTGTTCTGTAGAGTCACTGCGGGTCAGAACTGACTCCGCAGCAATGGGCTTTTCCTTTGGGGGGGATATATAACACCTATCTGTCTCTATTTTTATTTATTAATATTTAATGGTATCTGCAGAGTCTTCACAATGGAATGTGAATAAATTATGCTGCTCATGTCTTTCCCTCTACTTCTTTTCTGTTTTTTTAATTGCTTTATGATTTCTAGTATCTTTAGTGATTGTCTTTATGACTTGAAAACACTTAAATGTTAGTTTCTTGCTCAGTGCGCTTAAGACAGTACAACTGGATTTTCCACTAAGATGAACAAATTAATGTCCTAACATTTTTTTCTTCCCTCTGTCTTCGGATTTCTGTCCAATTATTCCTATAATTTCAGAGCCCATTGTGTTTCTGTTACGTACTATAAATTGCCAATACTTTAATGTTTTATCTGTGAGTTTCAAAAGTAGAATAAAATTGCAGCTTTCTAGCTAATTATTAAACTGAAACCAAACCCACTGCCATCGAATCGATGCCAGCTCCTCTCTAGGATGGGGTGGAGCTGCCCCACAGGGTTTCCAGGCTATGGCCTTTAAAGCAAACTGCCGCATTCTTCTTCGACTGAGTGGCTAGTAGGTTCAAACTGCCAACTTTTGGGTTAGCAACTGAGCACTTGAACACTGCCCCACATAGCTGCAAATTGGTGCAGCAGGAACAGACCTGTGGGATCTCGAATACAGCTCTACACCACTGAACCCTTTATGTCTAACACTGAACACGTGAGGCAAATCTCAAGGTTATGTACTTGATTGGTTGCCCGCAAGCACCTTCTTCACATTGGATTAAAAAAATACATTTAACTCTGTCTTTAGTCATTTAGTTATCTGGCCAACATTTATTGAGTCCCAGCGGGAGGCGGTACCATTCAGCTTCTGAGGATATGGACACCTCTGCTTTCCCTGAGCTTATGTCGTCACAGGGGAGAGTGACTGCGGGTGGCGAAGGATGCACACACACACTTTGTATTCAGGTTGTGAACTGATTTGCTGGTTTTCTTTGGACATAAGAAGGATATGTTTTTTCATCATATGGCATTTTAGCTTTTGAATTATATCATTTCTTGAACATGCTCCCTTTTATAGAAACACTTTCACATGGCCTCTAATTTTCTGTTATTTTCGTGCACTGCTTTTTAGTTTTGTTGTTAGCTCTTCTCCAAAAATACCTTTTGATCCTACTTCTGGGACAGACCCATTATTTCTTGAATGTAAATACTTCCTCCTTCTTAGACTACCTCTTCACACTGGTACGACACCTCTTCAAAACTGAGCTATAGTTTTTTCTGTCTTGTTTTGTCCATATATATGATCCCATATTGTTTCTGTCTTCAAGAATCTCATCCCTTAAAGTCACAATCCCTTAGGTGCTCAGGTTGTGGTCTTCATCGGGAAGCCGCCTGCTTCTCCGTCCTCATGATGCGCTCAGGCAGCCACTCCCCTCCTCATACCGGTCACCTCTGTGTTTCCTTGTTGGTCGTCTCTGTTTCTCGATGGCTTCAATGCCTGCCTCACTGTCGTTGTTGCTGTTTTAATCTTCACGTCACTCTTGAGTCTTTAATGTGTGTTTGCGTGAGCCGTTTCTAGATTCTCAATTCCCTAAACTCCTCGTTTCCAAGAACACTGATGGTGAGAATATGGTGCTCTGTGGCTAATGAGGAAAGAAGCCAGGGAAAACATAGTACAAAGGACACTAATACTCCTGTTTCAGATATTCTTTTGGCGGGCACTGTGTCCTTTGGCCAGCAGATGTGTTTTTGGTCTTAGCAGTGTCGTGAGATAGGCAGGCTGTTTTGCAGATGGGGTAGCTGAAGCTCAGAAATTTAAATGGTTTTCTCTGCCAAATCCCCTGAATGCTCTGTTGTGGAGCAAAATGATTGTCTACTAAATTCAAAGCAGAGCTGTCTTCTGGCAACTGATGCTAAATGCCCTGATGGAGACACATGCCTGGTACCTTGTAACTGTCATGCTGCTTGTCCACAAACTTCCAGTCATACTGTTTGTCACCTTCTACAGCAATTTATTGTGTGTATGTATATATAATATTTAAACTCTGGTGGTGTAGTGGATAAGTGTTATGTCTGCTAAGCAAAAGGTTAGCAGTTCAGTTCCACAGGCAGTCCTTGGAAACTCTATGGGACAGTTCTACTCGTTATAGGGTCACCAAGAGTCGGAACTGAGTCGACAGCCATAGGCTTTTTTGGTTTTACATGTAATAGTTTTTAAAATATATCAAATCACTATTTGAAAAAGTCATAAAAATCTCTCAAATCTCCCCCCCAGATAATCTGAAGGTTTTGCATATCTTTTTTCTTTAAATTTACAGACACTGGCAATGAGATTATACTACAGATTCGGCATGCAAATTGCTTTTTCCCTTACCAATAGAGTTTGACAATTTTCAGCTTTATATATTTTCTAATTAATATAATTTAGATAATTTATTAGTTTGTCTAATAAAAGCATAGCATTCTATACTATGGTTGTGTCAAAAATTTTAGCCAATATTTTATTGTTAGATTTTAAGTAGTTCTTAAAATAATCATATAACCTCCTTAGATAAGTTCCTAGGAATAAAACTGCTGGTTGAAAGGTTTTTTTGGGGGGGAGGTAAATGTATTATCAAATGTCGACCCTTGAATATAGATTCTTGTTAGCAGTGTTAGAGTTGTCTTTCTTTCTTTTTTTAAATCCCTGTGAAAAATAAGTATTTAAGAACTATTTTCAAATTTTATATAGGAAAAGTAGAGTCATATGACTAAAAAATTATATTTGAGGAAATGATCATGACAACACGATCTAGGAGTGAGGGGGGATACTGTAAACTTGGCTTTAAGTCCATGTTAACATGCTCAGTGTTCTTTATACCCGGTTCTTCTTCTTTGCCTACTTGTGGACATCACTAGCACACTCAAAGTCCGAACTCTCAGATTCTGAAACAAACAAAAACCACTGCCACTGAGTCGATTCCAACTCACAGCAACCCTACAGGACAGAGTAGAACTGTCCCATAGGGTTTCGAAGGAGCATCTGGTGGATCTGAAATACCAGGTTCTAAGTCCCTTCAGAGGAACCAAGGCATCTTGAATGATAAGCCTATTTTTAAAAAAAATTTTAGCATTAGAGGTATTTTTTGTATTTCGAGGGGCAAACAGAAGGCTTAACCAAAGGAAACATACAGAAACCACTTCCTCTCCAAAGTCTTAGAACTAAACAGCCCATGTAGCAGCAAGTTCACCAATCTAGAGGGCCACACCTCCTTCTTTTGCTATTGTTGGTCCATAGGGTACTTGTTCCATCTTGTAGGCAAGCAGTAGTTTGGGCAGCGGCGGACACACTGCAGGTCAGGGAAGAGGAGTCATCAGCTTATTCAGGGGTCTGGAAAACTGACTTCGGGCACATACACAGAGGTCTGTCTCTCTGGGCTGTCTGAAATGTCATACTGTCACTCACTGAGTGGAGGGGTTCATCTAAAGCACTCTGGTGTGGGTGTTGCCTGATACGTATCTAAATGCACGTGGGGTGGAGGACTGACTGCTATTGGAAGGAATAAATTCCATTTTTGGAAAATACTATTTGAAAACGTATACTTGTATTAGGATAAAGCCTCTTAATTAACAGTTGTTGTTGCTAGGTGCCATGGACTTGGTTCTGACTCACAGTGACCCTATAGGTCAGAATGAAGCTGCCCCATAGAGTTTCCAGGGAGCACCTAGTGGGTTTGAACTGCTGCCGTCTTGGTTACCAGCCACAGCACCTCACCACGGAGCCAGCAGGGTTTCCAGCTTAATAGTACCCAGTTGTAATTTAAAATAGTCACGTAACATTCAAACTATACCAGATGCTGTTCTAGGCACTTCAATATTTTAACTATCGTGGGATATTATTATCCCTGTTTTATGGATGAGAAAACCGAAGCAGAGAGAGTTTCGATGTTCTCGGTCAGCAGACAGAACGGGTTCGTGCCTGCGTGGTCTGGCCCCAGGGTCTGATGTGCACACTGAGCTATGAGCCTCTTTCACGCTTTGGGGCCTTCCCAGAGAGAACCAATAACAGGCTTTTACACGGGACTGCGGACTACACTCTTGTGGAAAATTAAACGAAACTTATTGCCATTGAGTTGACTCTGCCTCTTAGGGACATATAGGACAGAACAGAACTGCCCCGCGAGGTTTCCTAGGCTTTCACGTCTTTCTTGCGCAAGCAGCTGATGGGTTGGACTCCGAAACCCTGCGGCTGGCAGCCAGATCCTTAACCACTGTGCCTCCAGGGCTTCTTTCTAGGAAACAAAAACATAGCAAACGGCAGCGCCATCAGCAAGCCTATTGAATCAACAGGTGGCCTCAGACAATGAGCAACGTGTTCTCAAGGTACCAAGGAAAAGTAAGACTCTGTTCGCTCCTTGGCTACCCAGGTGGTAAAAAGGTTAACCGCAGTTAAGAGCAAACTTATTTCATAAAGGGAGGCAAGTCAGTCAGGGCATTTCTGTATCATCCTCATATAACTTAGTCATCCTTAAAAGCAGTTCTACTTCTTGTTAAAAAATAAAAAAAATTCATTATTTGTCATTCACATTGGACACCACTTAAAGAATCAGGCACTATTTGTTACAGCTCTCTAAGCCAAGCTATTGAAAATTCTTCACAAACGTTAATTAATCTTGCTATTTCTGGGAAGCAGAGGTCAAGGCTGCTGCCCTCACAGGTGGGTGACAAGTGAAGCCCTTGAACAATCGTCACCCAATCTGTATTCACTGCCCAACGAATCAGTGACTGTCCTCCTCCACTTTAGAGGCCTGTGTAATGATGTATGGTTGATGGCTTGTTGCCAATTTCTTACTTTTGGGGGAAACACTGATTTGTAATTAACCTTCGGGTGCATTTTAAGTAGGTCACTCCAGCTTACAGTTTGTAACAGGGTGTACCTGAGAATTAAACATTATTTTGTGTACTAATTTAAAATAAATGTAATAGCTAACTTTAAAAGAAGATTCGTCAATTGTCAAGGACTTCCTAGCACTTGGCATGCAATCCAGGATAGTGTTCTCCTGAGAAAACAAACTGTCTTCTAATTATCCAACCCCGAAATTAATACTGTCAATAGTTTAATCCTCAGAAATTTTAAGTGTTTTTCATAAATATACTTATTTATCTACTTCTTTGTACTATTAATATGGAGTCCACATATGTTACACAAGTTGTAGATAGATACATAAATGGAGAACAGACAGCTAAGTAGACAGATACGATTACCATTTTTCAGTGTGTACTGGAACCATTGTGTATGTGTTTACAGGTCTGTGTCAGTGTTTGTGTGCGGTCAGCCACTAATGCTGCTGTTACGTGCCATCAACTTGCAGCCCACACCAACCCTATCTATGAGGTCTGACGATTAAGTCCATGAACTGAGTTGTTCCACATGCCTCACTGCTGAATATCACTGCAGTCACCTTTGAAGCACTGCCTTTGGAAAGCTGGGCACCAACGCCAGCACCTAGTCCACGCTTCAAAGCCATTTTGGAGCTCTTTGTGGAATGGCCGCCAGGCTGCCATCACATTACCCTAATGTCTTGAATGTCACCAACGTGTCTTCCTTTCAATATTTCCTTTACCTTTAGGTAATGAAAAAAGTCACTGGGGCCAGATCAAGTGTAGGGAGGGTGTCTCAATACAGTTCTTTGTTGACTGGCTAACAACTCCCTTGTAGACTACTACACGACTAAGTTTGTGAACTTGCCACCTTGCCCTGTGTGCAATGGACGTTACAGACAGAATTCTGAAGCTGTTCTGAAGACTGGACTAGGTGCTGGCATCAGTGCATAGCTTCCCGAGGGGAGGTCTTGGAAGGTGACCATACTGATAGTCCACAATGAGCTGTGTAGCACTCAGAACACTTAAGTTTGTGGACTTAATTGCTGGACCTCGTATAAGCAGCAAACTGCCCGATCCTCTGGTCCCTCACAGTCACTGTCGTGACCGCTGTGTCCGTCGTCCCTCTTGTCGTGGGTCGTTCTCTCGCCTCCTGACTCTCCACTGTACCAAGCATGAGGTTCCCATCCAAGGATGGTTCCCTCTGATGACATGCCAAAGTGCGAGAGACGAAGCCTTGCTCTCCTCACTCCTGAGGAGTATTCCAGCCGCACTTACTCCAAGGCAGATTTGTTCCTTTTTCTGGCAGTCCGTGGTATCTCCCAAATGCTGCACTGCACCCATGGTCCTTCAGTCTTCTCCAGTCATTGCCCAGGTTTCATAGGCCTGCGAGGTCACTGAAAACACCATGGCTTCAGTCAAGTGCATCCAAAACCTCAGGGTCCTCCAAGGGGCTTTTTTAGGTGTTGTGGAGTTGGTTCTGGCTCACAGTGGCCTCGTGCACAACAGAACAAAACAGTGCTCTGTCCTGTGCCGTCCGCACAATGCTTGCTTTCTCTGAGACCATTATGATGGCCACTGTGGCTCTCTGTCTTACTGAAAGTCCTCCTCTTTCCTGCCAACCTTCTACCTTACCAGGCACAAGGGCCTTCTCCAGAGACTGGTCCCTGCTGTCCAAAGCATGTGAGATGAAGTCCCATCATCTTTGTTTCAAAGGAGAATTGTAATTTTAATTTGTCCAGAACAAATTAGTTCATTTTTCTATCAATAGTGTACTCCATTCTTAACCCACTTGGCTTTGGCAGTGTTCCATATTCTTCACTGGCACCATTACTCAAAGGGATCAGTTCTTCTTCCGTCTTCCTTATTCATTGCCTAGCTTCTGCAAGTCTGTGAAGCAACTGAAAGCACCTTGGCTTGGATCAGGGGCACCTTAGTTCTCAAGGAGACATCTTTGCTCTTTAACACTATAAAGAGGTGTTTTAGAGATTCACAAGATGAAATGCATTGTCTGACTTCTTGACTGCTGCTTCTAGGGATGTTAACTGTAGATTTAAGTAAACTGGCATCGTTGATGACTTCAGTCTTTTCTACGTTTATCGTGATGTTGCTTACTGGTCCATTTGTGAGGATTTTTGTTTTATGCTAAAGTGTAATTGTATTGAAATATGTAGTCTTTCATCTTTATCGATAAGCACTAGAAGTCCTCTCCCATCACCTGCATGTCACAGGTTGCTAGTCTTCCCACACTGAGAAGGTGCTTTTGTACCTTAGTACAAAGCCGTCAGTGTTGAGCTGGTTAATTTGTTGGTGCTCCAGCCGCTCTGCCAACAGGCCACGGTCTTGAAGTGATGTTCCAGGATGGTGAGCATTAGCTCGTGCCTGTTGAGGCATTCAGCTGGTTCCGCCTCTTCATCAGCATCCTCATCCCAGCTTCTCTCTGTGCTGACTCACACAGCACACTTTCACCCAGCCCTCTGTTGGCCAGCCACTGTGCTGATGCTGAGGTTAAGGGAGGAAATGCTACGATTTGCCAAACCACAGTCAAACACCAAGCCTACAGACGTCATTTGTTTTTCATAGTTCATCTTTTATTGCTTGAGACTTGACTCGTGCTGTTGATGTCCCGTTACTCAGGATCCTTTGGGGGTAGAGAGTGTGGGTGCTGGAGCCAGGCCATCTTCTCCACTTACTAGCCCTGTGACCTTGGCCCACTTACTGACCTCTTTATGAGTGAAATGAGGCCAATCACAACGTCTCTCCCAGTGCACTGTTCTAAGGGTTTGCACGGGGTGGGAATGAGGGCCTGGAAGACTTGTGCTACTGTGAGCCGCTGCCACTATTCTGTAATGATGGCCTGTGGCAGGGGTGACGCTGAAGAGCAGAAAAGAAAAGGCTGCCTGTTTCTCCGCGTGCCTGCTCTGAGGACAGTGAGGTGGTCTCCAGGCCAGTGAAAGCACAGAATCAGCTGCCATTGGGTCCCGTCGATTCTGACTCCCCATGTGTGCAGAGGAGAACTGTGCCTCATACCGTTTTCAAGGCTAGACCTTTCAGAAACAGATCTGTGGTACCTCTGGGTGGGTTCGATCCTCCGACTTTTTGGCTAGTGGTTCAATGCTTAGCTATTTGAGCCACTCAAGAGCTCCTTCTGCTTACTAGGATGAAGATCATTTTGAGTTATTTTTGTTGATGAGGTGTGGTGGTCAGTATTGTCAACCTGGCTACTACATATTTGGCTGCTGTATTAAGTGGCAGGGCGGGGTTTGTGGTGGCTCCCTGTCCCTCGGCTCTCACCTCGCCACCTTTGACTACGGCGGCTGGTTGCTCACGTGGCCAGGAGCTCCTGCTCTCTTCTTTCAGTGTCTGGTTCCAGGACTTGAGCTAGCAGCCGTTGGACTCATCAGTCCTTACAGTCGGCACTTGAGAGTCCTGCTCCCTGACCTGCCAATCCCGGGTTCGCCAGCCTCTGCAGCTTCTGCTCCCTGACCTGCTGATCCTGGTTTTGCCAGCCTCTGTCGTTGTCTTGCCACCAGCTTGGGATCCACTGACCTACACAACCAGTGATCTAGAACTCTGCTCTCTGACTTGCTGACCTTGGGTTCCTCAGCTTCCGTGGCCACATGAGGCTTGTGCCAGAGCTTGGAACATTCAGCTTCTGTGATTACGTGAGCTGTTTCCTATATTTGTATCTATCTACCTATCTGTATATATATTATAAATCTTTCCTTGTACCTACACGTGTTACTGGTTTTGCTTCCCTAGAAAACCCAGCCTAAGACACAAGGTAACAAATGACAGATTCTGTGTAGCCCCTACACTGGAGTGGGTTGGAGCAGCAGATTTTCTCTACAAACCAGACAAAAGACAGCATATTCCAGATACCTACACTCATTTGCATTTCTTTAAAAAGAGCGTTTTTCTTTAAAATTCCATTTAGTCCCCTCTGTATATAAATTCTTTCAGAAGTATGTTTTTCAAACTGTGTTGGACTGTAAGAAGGCAATTGTTCCAACCTGGCCTGGCAGCTCTGACTTGTGCTGCTGAACGCAGAATGCCACTGCTCTCAGGAAGGCGTCAGGATCAGAGCGGCCGTTGTCTGCTGTCATGCGTGGCTAGAAGCCGTCTTCACCGCGACAAGCCCGTCGAGGAGCTCCAGCTTCCAGGAGAGAAGCTGTTGCTGGGTTCCTCTGGACAGCAAGACACCAGCACAGGGGCGCAGAGAGAAAGTGCTTGTTTACGACTTGAAATTCACTGAATCTGAATTTAAACAAACATTTTCAGGTGATTTGTGAGAGGGAAATAAAGTTGGATTTTTGTGAGGAAGGAGTGAAGGGTTCTTAGCACACTGAGCCTTCCTCAGCCCTCCCCTGGGATGGTTCCCTGCCCGGGCACTGCTTTCTTTCCAAGGGCACAGGGACACAGTTTGAAGCTCTCAGACTGGCAAGCAGAGCCAGGGGAAGTGGAGCTGTCGGCGTGAAACAGAGAGGCTCTGGTAGAAACCAAAACAGACAACAGCTGAAAATTTTCTGATTTCTGTAGAGTCGAGGTCGGTGGCATAAGTCAGGCCATCCTCTGCTTACACTGGGCTGCAAACTCATTTTGGAAAACAGTCCTCAGCACACCCAGAGCTACCGGAGGGAGACCTGCCGCTAAGCCAGGGGTGGATGTGGACAAAGCCTCTGTCTTCAGGGTCTTCTGTCTCTAAGCGCCCTGAAGTGAAAGACCTCCCCGCCAGGCTCCAAGAGAAGGGCTTTGGTGCCTTCTTCTTTTCACTGCTAAGTTTCAGCCTGGAGGACCTCGCTGACTCTTGGCTCCCTCAGTGTCCCCTGTGCCAGATGGTGGGATGAGTACTTTCTGCAGTGTTTCGGGTGGTGTCTGGCTGAGTCACAGCCTCTGGTGAGGAGGGACGTCTGAGAAACAACATCTTCAAGGTGCCGACCGCCTGATGATCGTTGCTCCCAATGATGCTCACAGTCCGTTGTGTCACTGAGTCCCGGTGACCTGCTGGAGGTGGGTGCTGTGATGCTCACAGGCCACGGGGCTGAAGCTCCATCTGCACAACTCCAGGGGGGTGCACAGGTAGTGAGGGAAACCTCAGGGAACCCTCTAAACCTGGGATGCCGTGTGCTTTAGGGAAAACGAGGGCTTGCTTTGTTTCTACCTGAAACGGTAGTTGTTAAATTATAAGACTTAGATTTTGTGATGAACTTCTGTTTTCAGAAGTTTTCTTTTGAAAAATTTTCGTTGGCATTGGTCCTTTGTGGATGTTTACATTAAATAAATGGTCTACGATCCCTATGACGTTAAAGACCTTTTCTCTTACCCTCTCTGAGTATACACCAGCAACTCTCGGCGAAATACGAATATTTCATGTTCTAGGCACAGAGATTTATTAGGAATGAGTGGTTAAGAGCTACGGCTGCTAATCAAAAGGTCAGCAGCTTGAAACTATGTCTTGGAAACCCGGTGGGGTGGTTCTGCCCTGCCTTAGAGAGTCACTGTGAATTGGAATCAACAGCAAAGTAGTTGTGAATCTTCCTAGGCTTTATGTATGTTTAGGAACGTCTCCACCTCTAACCCATTTATCTTTATTTCTTCCACTGTCGTCACCCCTATTATTTCCATTAAGCCATGTAACTGTTTTCTTGGCTTACATCAAAGCTTATCCACTGCTGGTTGGTCTGTTAACTCATTTTGTGATGTTTGACGGCCCTCTTCCTGTGTTGGCGTACACACAGCTGTCTTAGAATTTTCAGTGATTCCATAATATTGCCATACCATGATATAACTATTCTTTTATTAATTCAGCTTAGATTTCTAATTGCTAGTATAACTAAGAGTAGGGCACTGGGCACTACGGCACATGCATGTCATTCTGCATGCGTAGTTCTCACTTGAGGAGCCCTGGGGGTTCCGTGACTAAGGGCCCAGCTGCTAACTAAAGGGTCAAGAATTCTAACCCACCAGCTGCTCTGCAGGGCAAAGGTGTGGTGTTTTGCTTCCATAACAATTTATACAGCCTTAGAGACCGTATGGGACAGTCCTACTTTGTCCAGTAGGACTACTGTAAATCAAAATGGACTCAACAAGAGTACTCCTCCCGTCTTAACCCAATACTACAAAGACTGATTAACTGGAGTGGGGGGCTGGGGACCATGCTCTCAGGAGAAATTAAGCCTAATTGGCACAGCTAGCATTTTGCTAATGAGGACTCTCTGCACCCCACATTGGTGAGTGGCATCTGGGGTCTTAAAATCTGCCAAGCTACCATCTGAGGGTACAGCAAATGGTTGCAACTCAACAGGAACAGATGATCACTGAGGACCAAAATGAGACAGACAGACCCAGGTGAGTGGGTGTCTACATCGACTTGGGACCAGAAGAACCAGATGGTGCCCAGCCACCACCAGTGATTGCCGTGATGGAGCTCACAAAGTTGAGTCTCACCGACAATGCAAGAATAAATAGGGGTACACCCTGAGATCTCCACTAAAAGACCATAACTGATGGTCCAGGGGGCTTCAGGATTCCCCTGGGAGCATGGCCCCTGGCCCTGATGCTGCCCCTGTCCATAAATCATAATGAAGGTCAACTTTCAGACAGCAATGGGTTAGACTTGGGGACGCAGAGTGACCGTACCTTGTAGGAACTTTATGGTTCTATGCATCTATAAGATGTCATCCTGATGACCTCTTACTGGAGGAAGGGGAGTGGAGAGGAGGGGATAGAAGACTGTTGGGAGGACAGGACGTACATGGTGCAGAGAGGAAGGGTGTGCTGTCACTGGGCAGGGAGATCAGGGGGAGCTGCAGGTAGCTGAACATGGGAATTTATATGAGAATGTACATTGTCATTCAATCGTAAAAAAAATTGACTCGACAATAATAGGCTTTGTTTTACTTACTTAGGGTGGGTTTTGATGAATATATTAAAAATATTAATATTAAATTAATATAATATATTATGCATATAATATATAATATATAATATATAATAATATATAATATATAATAATATAATATATAATATTATATATGATATATATAATAATATATTAAATTAATATAAAAATATTAATATTAAAAAAAAACCTCTCCAAAAAACTAATAGCAAGTAGTACTTACAAATACTGTTGGAAGGATTTTCCTACTCTAATAAACACAAGCCAAAGCCAAGTGCCGTCGAGTCGGATCCGACTCAAAATTATTACCAACATTTGTTACATTCTCAAACTTACAGGTGAGAATTGTTTTGTACTGTTGTAGTAATCTGCATTTCTCTGATAAATGCTGAGGCTGAACTCCTTTCACGTGTTTAATTCACCATTTATATTTCTCTTCCCATGACGAACTGCTTTTACAATTTCTTTGCCTGCTGAAAATTCCATTAGCCACATTTAGCTCTGCTTTTTATTTTTAAGTATAACTGATGTCCAGATATATTTCACATCTGAGATTTATATCCTTTAAGATAGGTGTTTACTATTCTTGTTCCTAAGCTGGGAAACCACGGTAAGTACAGTGGTTAAGTGCTACATCTGCTAACCAAAAGGTCAACAGACCAAATCCATCAGGTCCTCCTTGGAAACTCTATGGGGCACTTCTTTGCACTATAGGCTTGCCATGAGTCAGAATGGATTTGATGGTAGTGGGTTTGGATTTTTTGGGCTCCCAAATTTGTCAGATACATTTTTTACTATGTTGTAACAAAAACATAAGAAGAGAAGATGAGAAATGAAATTCTTAGGGAAAGTAGAAACTACAGGAAAAGGATCAATAGAATGACTATTGGGCTGCCTACACACAAATGGGGCAGAGAAGAGCTGAAGTGAACTCAATGAGCACAAATTACAGACCAGAAAAAGTAAGGGAACGGATTTTATGAGGCTCAAGAGGAGAGGGCATGACAATCACACACACAGCTGTCGCCCTCGTCTGGTCAATAGAACTCTGTTAGCTTAGAGCAGCCTGACCTTGAGCAGTACGGGAAGAGAGCAGGGAGCGGATCAGGCACACTAACAGACTGACTCACGGACAGATGTAGCCTCTGGTTTGAAGTAAGTTCTTAACTTTATAGTATTTTATTTCATTTTCTTCAGCTGAGATGATGTATTACAAGATAGATAGACAAACTGACAGGTGAGCAGACAGCTAGGTGATAGAAAGATAGGTAAATAGATGGATGGTGGATAGGGGACAGATAGGCAAGCAGGCAGATACGTGATAGGTAGACATTTAGATAGATGATAGGTAAACATTCTGAAAACACATCAGAAAGTTTATAGATTTTCAAAGAGTAAGAAGCTCCTTTTAGTTTTCTGAATAATTATTTGGATTTCTCCTAGTAATCAAGAGTAATCACTGTAGAATTAATGATACTCAAAATTGCTAAAACTGAACTGTGGGCTAAATATCTATGTAGATACTCATTTAAAATGAATCAATCAAGTATTTATTCAGAACAGACACATGCAGAAACAAGACTTTTTTAAAACAACCTTTACTCTCAAAATATCAAATTGCTTTGTCAGTACATGACATATATGTGTGAAACAAAACAACACAGACAACTTTATAATTGGTGGTTTAGGAAACATGAGCTAAATCAGTTTCAGTAAGGTGAGAAGACGGTTAGCTGATCTGGTCTGAGAATGTCATCAGGAGTCTGAGAGTTGGACAACAATTTGAAAAGAAGTACGGGAAAGTTTCTAAGACTGGGAGAAAGCGTAAGCAAAGGCTTGATGGTAGAATCATTACATAGTTTGTGCTATTTCAGGAAATATTTGGGAGACAAACCAATCTGATAGAAATAACCTGGCCGATCATTCCATAACTGATACATATGAGGTTCAGCAATGAAGTCCACGACTTGAATTGTTCCAAGTGTTGCCTGCCTCGCTGCTGAATGTCACTACGGTCATCTTCAAAGTGCTCCACTCGGGAAGCTGGGCACCATGCCAGCACTTAGTCCACCCTTCAAAGACGACCGTGAACTCCTGCTGGTCTGGCCATGGCACATGGTGGTATAGGGGAAAGCTTCCAAACTTAATTGTATAGTTGTCTGTGAGGGAATTTTTAGCCAGGAAACAAATAACTGTTTTGGAACATTCTCTGTTCTTATCTGGTTTGTCCCTCAATGGCTTTTTCTTTAACTGAAGATAAAGGAAATATCAAAAGGAAGACATCTGACGACGTTCAGGACATCAAGGGTAATGTGATGACGGCTCTGATGGCCATTTCAGAAAGAGTTCCACAATTGCTTTGGAGGGTGGACTAGGCACTGACATTGGTGCATAGCTTCCCAAGGGGAAGACTTCGAAGGCGGCTGTGTAGTGATATTCAGCACTGAGCTATCTAGCACTTTCTCTGGGATGAGTTTGCAAACTTAACTGGCAGTCCTCGTACAAAAGGAGTAAGTAATCATATTGCTGATATTTCAAATTTGTTTTTCTTTCTTTGTAGATAAAAATATAATCTGTAATTAAAATGCAAACAGGGCCTTTATGTAACTATGTTATTATAAATAAGAGCAAATTTGTCAATTTATATAAATGTCAGTTAATATAAATGACCATTAGATTTAAGCCCAGTTGATTAACAGAAACATTAGCACACAAGATAAAGTAATCTAAAAGAAAGATGCTTCAAATCTCGAAAATGAATATCTTACAGAATTTTTTTAGATGTTTCAACCATGTTAACACTAATAGCTCTTAAATTTAAAATATATAGCAGCAATTCTTTCGTATAATAAACTCTAAAAATGAGTGCTGGAGTTGAATGAAGCACACGTTTAGGCTGCGTGTTTATTGTTCATTAGTTGCTTTATACATTAGAGGTTAAAGGTTAGGAATTTTGCTTAATCCACATAAGATACTGTAGAGGCCTAGAAACTAACACCAAAGAGGACTTGTCCTGTCTTTAGTTTTTATTCATTGAATGATATCAGTGAATACGTTGTGAAGAAGAGGAGAGAAATAACAAATTTTATAGGGCATCAACAGAAGAAAGTCTGCTCTCAGGCTGCCGGGGCGTACCTTAAAGTGGAGCATTGAGTTTCAGACTCTCAGTGAGTCCAGAATCTCGGTCCCTTCCAATCTTCTCAGACTTCTGAGTTTGACTGCATTGCATAAAATTTGAAGCCAACCAGTTTATAAGATTTTCAAATATACAAAATAATACAGCAGTAACAGTAACGCCACTACTCGTATATAAGTAATTAAGAGTAATACCACTACACACACATAAGTAATTAAGAGTAATGCCATTACACGTATATAAGTAATTAAGAGCTTGGCTGCTAACCAAAGGGTTGGCAGTTTGAGTCCACCAGTCACTCCTTGGGAACCCCATGGGACAGTTCTACCTTGTTCCACAGGGTTGCTGTGTGTCAGAATCAACTTGACAACAATGGGTTTTGTCGTTGTTGTTAAATATATATACCTAGTACCCTGGGAAACACAATTTTTAAAAACAAACAAACAAACAAATAAAGAGTGTTCTTGGCTCTTCAGATGTTTTCCCATTGGAAGACAAAGCTACACCAAAAAAAAAAAAAAAAAATCACTATTTGAAGACTTACAAGCACCCAAAGATGGAAACAACCTCCAACAAGAGGCTGCCTGATTGTTGTAGACACCGCACAGTGAGCTCCTTGGGTGGCACAAGCAGTTAAGCACTCGGCTGCAAGCTGCACGGCTGGCAGTTCACATTCCCCCAGTGGCTCTCCAATGTAAGGTCTGGCAATCCACATCTGCCCTTTGGGGTACCGTCCTACTCTGACACACACGGGGTCACTACAAGTTGGAGTTGCCTTGATTCCGGGTGGTTGTTTGTTCGTTGGTTTTGCTTTTGTGAGCGTTAGACTGAGTATACTTAGTTGAAATAGCATAATGAAATTAGTAAAGAGATGATAAATGTCTTTCATTCTGACACCTTGGGGATCTTAATTCTGGTCTGAAGAAGCACCAGCCAAGCGGACTTCTTTATTGGGGTTAAAAACAAAACAAAAACAAAAAACAAACCTGTTGCCATTGAGTTGATTCCAACTTTCAGTGACTCTATAGATAGAGCAGAACTGGCCCACAGAGTTTTCAAGGAGCACCTGGTGGATTTGAACCACCGACTTTTGGGTTGACAGCTGTAGTATTTAGCAAAAAGCCACCAGGTTTCCCTGTTGAGAAATCTGTAATCTACTGTGACAGTGCTTTTAAGTTGAAAAAAGGAAAGTGGAAGGGGGTCCTGGGGTGGAAGATTGAATGGCGTTACAGATGAATCTCTGTAAACCCCAACAATAATGATAACATACAAGACAAAGCCACAGTAATAACATTTTTGTCACATCCGATTAGCAGAACAAGATGCTCCTGCAATCATTTATGTTTGAGCCTTTACGAGACGTGAGCTTAGAGTGCTTTGCCTAGAAGTCCCTCACACCTGGCTGGCTTGTGACAAAATCTCTCTAATCCTGAATCTTTGTTTTTGGATAGAGCAATAACAGAGGTCTATCTGAGATATTTATCATGAGATTGAAATGAAATATTGCATGAGAAGCACAGAAGCCTGTAGGTGTCATGGTCTGGAGGGAAGTTAGCTCTCGCTGAGAGTGCCATCCTTAGAGTTATTTCCATTCTGATACTGTTCTGGAATTTGGGTTGCATAGTGGTTACTGGTGGTTAAGTTTTATGGCTGCTCACAGAAAGGGGAAGAGTTCGAGTTCAGCTGGTGCTCCTTGGTGACGATCTACTCTGTCCTGTAGGGTGATTGTGAGTGAGCAGGACTCGACGACCATGGGTTTGGTTTATTTGGTTTGGTGTACTGCTTCTGTGGCTTGGTACACTGCTTCTGTGGCTTGGTACACTGCTTCTGTGGCTTGGTACACTGCTTCTGTGGCTTGGTACACTGCTTCTGTGGCTTGGTACACTGCTTCTGTGGCTTGGTACACTGCTTCCGTGGCTTAGTGTACTGCCTCCGTGGCTTGGTACACTGCTTCTGTGGCTTAGTGTACTGCCTCTGTGGCTTGGTTTACAGCTTCTGCTGGTTGGTGTGCTGCGTCTTTTCCTTGGTGGGCTGCGTCTGTGGCTTGATGTGCTTTGAGTGCTTTCCTTCCCCACAGATCCAAAGGGAAACTTGCATTTATTTTTTCTTTCTGAAATCACTGTGTAAAATCAGAGATTCCATTGTCTTTTACATCATCTCAGACCAGTGTGGCAGTTGGTCACATTTTGTACTAACGCTGGTTCATTGAAAGGGCTGTCTCAAGCTACTGCATTCAGACTTCTGTGATTGAGTCCTGGTGGAGGGAAAATAATGTTTTGCTCGATAAACTGAGAAATTCCCGAAGATACTGGATGATGATGTCTTAGCTCAAATGACACATATATGCAGGTTCTGTGGTCACACACGCACACTCATGCAGACATAGGCACACACCAATATATACTCATACAGACACACATGCACAAACATGCATACTCATACAGACACACATACACATATACACTCATACAGACACACATACACAAGGTCACATTTATACCCAATCATCAAGCACGTACACACACCAAGATACACTCACATGCAGACACACCCTCATGCAGGCACACGCTCATGAACACGCTCATTCCTACACTTATACAGACACATACACCCAATAGCCACACACTTACACACACACCCATACAAGAGCATATATACACACTCACATACATATACATATACAGACATACACTGTCATGCGCTCACCCACATACACACTCACACACATGCATATACACACTCATGCAACATACAGACATATTAACACCAACTCACACTCATAGCACACATACAGAAACATACACACATGCTCATAAGACACATGTGCATACACCAATATACACATACAGACACTCACACACACATTTACACACTCAATGCCTTCTTAAATTTCTTAGTTTATGACCATTCTTGTTTCTAAACTTAGAGGATATCTTGGATGTCTAGTTTGAAAAACTAGCCAGAATCGTTTGTTTTTCAAATTGCTGTATTTGAGGAGTGATTTCCACAGGCAGAAGTCCCCTCCCCACTAGGATAGGAATCCCATAAGGGCAGCACGCTCCCACCCTGGGAACCTTAGTCCCCGCTCACCAGTGGGGCTGTGTAGGCACACAGAGAACATTCCTGGTGTAGAAGGATAAAATACAGGCTGGAATCAAAGCTCAGCCACTTAGCTGCTTGTCAAGATCAGCAAAACTGGCCCTTCATACACACAGCAAGACTCCTTCCTTCCTGTAAACAATAGGACTGCTGTGATTTCTTTCTGGATCAAAACTTTTTTAAACAAAAATACACTTCCTCTGCCTTATGGCTGATCTCCTTCACTCTATTTTTAATGCTTTATTTTACTTTTCCATAGCTTTTGTAAATGGGAGCACGATGACACTTCTATCTGTCACAGCCACTGGGTTTAAGCTCTAGGGCTGTGATGCTTAAAAATAAAACACTGTTTTCTAGACTCTCAAAAGAAGTCATGGAATTAGTATGTGATCTATAAGGCAACTTTGGAGTCATCGCTGTTTCTTTTTCTGTCTGAGAAACAATTTTGTGTCCTAGATAAACTGTTGTATTTATGTAACATCTATCATGTGTTCACTTTACAGCATAGATTTTAGAGTTTTGAAGGTTTCATAGCAATTCCTCTCTGCTCCATACTTGTATCATCCTCCCAACAGTTTCCTTTCCCCTCATCTCCACTTACTCCCCTTCCTCCAGTCAGAGGTCAGCAAGATGACATCCTATAGATGCATAGAACCATAAAGTGCACCCAATATATAGTCACTCTGTGTCGCCAAGTCCAATCCCTTGCTGTCCAAAGAGTGGACTTCTGTTATGATCTATGCGCAAGGGCAGCATCAGGGCCAGGAGCCATGCTCCCAGGGGAAACCTGAAGTTGCTGGACCATCAGTTGTGGTCTTTTAGTGGAGATCTCAGGGTGTACCCCTTTTTATTCTTGTGTTGCCAGTGAGACCCAACTTTGTGAGCTCCATCGTGGCTATCACTGGTGGTGGCCAGAAACCATCTGGTTCTTCCAGTCCCAAGTCTATGTAGGCACCCACTCATGTAGGTCTCTCTGTCTTCTGGGTTGTCATTTTGGTCCTTGGTGAGTATCTACTCCTGCTGAGTTGGGACCATTTGCTGTGCCCTCAGATGGTAGCTTGGCAGCTTTGAAGACCCCAGATGCCACTCACCAATGTGGGGTGCAGAGAGCCCTCTTAGCAAAATGCTAGCTGCACCAATTGGCCTTGATTTCACCTAAGAGCAAGGTCCCCTGCCCCCCACCCCAGCTACTCTGTCCTTGCATTATTGCATTAAGATGGGAGGAGTACTCAAGTTATGTTGAAGTCCACTTAATATTGTTCTTGTTTCTAATGTGTGCTGACACCGATTTCACCCAACCAAATTTCTATCAACTATCTAATCTAAACCCTCCCCCCGCCCCTACTTCCCTCCCCTCACTTGCAGCCATCAAAGAGTCTTGTCTTCTATGCATAAGTCTGTTTTTGAGTTCTTGTCTTAGGGGTCTCACACAATATTTGTCCTTTTGTCTCTGACTACTTTCATGCAACACAAAGTCTTCCAGTTGAAACCAGGTTAAGAGATGTTTCCTGGAGTTATCATTGTTCTTTATCATTGCATAGTGCTTCAGTGAGTATATATACCATAGTTTACCTATCCTTTCCTCTGTTGTTGGGCATCTGGGTTGATTCCATCTTTTTGCTATCATGGACTGTGCTGCGATAAACATTCTTGTGAATGTATCCATTGGTGTGAATGGTCTTGATTCTGTAGGATATATTCCAAGTAGTGGAATTACCAGGTCAAATGGTATATTATATCCATTTTTTTAAGGAAGTGCCAGATTGCTTTCCAAAGAGGCTGGACCATTTTGCAACCCCACCAACAGTGTAGGAGAGTTCCACTTTCTTGGGATGAGATGGTATCTCATTGCAGTTTTGATTTGAATTTCTTTAATAACTAAAGATCGTGAACATGTCCTCATGTATTTTTTGGCTGCCTGGATCTTCTCTTTAGAGAAATGTCTGTCCATCTCCTTTGCTAATTGGATGATTTATCTTCTTATTGATATTTTGTAGTACTTTATAGATTATGGAGATCAGATGTCAGTCTGAAGTAGAGTTGTCACATATTTTTTCCCATTTTGTAGGTGGCCTTTTAACTCTTGTGATGAAGTCTTTGGATGAGAAAAAGTGTTTGATTCTTAATAGTTCCCATTTATCTATTTTCTCTTCTGTTGATTGCGGTTTGACAGATTTTGAAGTCTGTCTACATCGTGTATTAAAACTTCCATTGTTGTTCCTACTTTTTCTTGGATGAGTTTTATCGTTTGATTTGATATTTAGATCTTTTCTCCAATATGAGTTGGTGTTTGTATAAGGTGTAAGATATGGATCTTGTTTTAATTTATTGCAGATGGATGTCCAATTTTGACAGCACCATTTGTTGAAGACATTGTTTTTTCCCCAGTTTAAAGTCTTAGGATCTTTGTCAAATATCAACTGTTCATAGGCAGATGGCATCATCTCTGGGGTCTCGATTCTATTCCACTGATTGATCTGTCTGTTCTTGTACCAGTACCAGGCTGTTTTAACCACTGTGGCTGTGTAATAGTTTCTGAAGTGGGGTAATGAGAGGCCTCCCTGTGTGTTCCTTTTCTTTAGTAGTACTTTACTTATCCGAGGTTTCTTCCCTTTCCAAACAAAATTGGTGATTTGTTTGTGCAACTCATTAACAAATGATGCTAGAACTTGCATTGGAATTGCATTATATAAGTAGATTGCTTTGGGTAAAATAGACATTTTCACAACGTTAAGTCTTTCTATCCATGAGCAGGGTAGGTTTCTCCATTTATCTAAGTCTTTCTTAGTTTCTTGTAGTAGGGCTTGTAGTTCTCCTTGTAAAGGTCTGTTATTTCTCTAGTTAGATTAATTCTTGGGGGCTATAGCAAATGGTATTGATTTCACGATTTCTTCTTTAACAGTCTCACTGTTGTTATAAAGGAATCCTACTGATTTACTTATGTTTATCTTGCATCCTGAGACTTTGCTGAACTCTTCTATCAATTTGAGGAGTTTACGCATAGATTCTTTGGGATTCTCTGCATGTACAACCATATCATCAGCAAACAGGGAGATTTTGACTTCTTTGCTGATGCAGATGCCCTTTATTTCTTGGTCTTGTCTAATTGCTCTGGCTAGAACTTCTAGTACTATGTTGAATAGGAGAGGTGAGAGTGGGCATCCTTGTCTTGTTACTGTTCTCAAGGGAAACTCCTTCAGTCTCTCTCAATTCAGGATGACACAGGCAGTTGGTTTTGTATAAATGGCCCTTACTGTGTTGAGGAATTTGCTGTCTATGCCTATTTTGCTAAGAGTTTTTAGCATGAATGAGTGTTGGACTTTATCAAATGCCTTTTCTGCATCAATGTACAAAATCAGGTGATTCTTGTCTTTTGTGATATTTATGTGGTTAATCACATTAATTGTTTTTCTAATGTTGAACCAGCCTTACATCCCTGGTATGAATCCAACTTGGTCATGATAGATTATTTTTTTAATATGTTGTTGTATTCTATTGGCAAGAATTTTGTTGAAGATTTTTGCATCTAGATTCATGAGTGATATTCATCTGTAGTTTTCCTTTTTGGTTGGGTCTTTCCCTGGCTTTGGTATCAGGGTTATGCTGGATTCATAGAATGAGTTTGGGAGTACTCCATCCCTTTCTATACTGTCAAATAGTCTCAGTAGTATTGGAGATAACTTTTCACTAAAAGCTTGGTAGAATTCTGTGGTGAAGCCATTGGGGCCCGGACTTTTTTTGGTTGGCAGTTTTTTGATGACTTTTTCAATCTTTTCCTTTGTGATGGGTTCATTAAGTTGTTCGGCTTCTGTGTTGGTTTCTACACTGAAGGTTAGAGGTTGACACCTACCCAGCAGAGCTGGGGAAGGGAAGCCTGGTGGTTGGCTTCCATAAAGATTACAGCCAAAGAGCTCTGTGGATCAGTTCGGTTGGCAACACGTGGCATTGCCATGATTTGGAACTGAGTCAGCAACAGCATTTCTTTTACTTTTTTCCCATTTGTTTATTGGTATGTGAAACTTCTCAACTTCTTTGTCTTCTATCAGTCTTTGAACCAGTAACAATGCAGATTCATTTGTATGAACTCGTAACATCTCCTTATGAAAACTCTGAATTGATATTAGTTTTTTTAAGCTTCAGGATACACATTTTTAATAAATAGAATATTTGGCTAATCTTATTTCGTTAACAACTCCATCTCAATACTACACTGAAACACATTCCAGTCATGCTCTCAGATTAAAATCAGAAACAGTGTTCAGGTTCACATGCTGTGACCAGTCCCCAGCAGTTATACCTGCTGCGGGAAGGTTTAAACAACTTTGTGTTTGAAGCTCAGGCCTTTGTCAGAGCTTTTCAAATATGTTCCAGTGAATCCACCTTTCACAAGACTGACTTTCCTACTGGAATGTAAGCCACTGGAGGAACAGCTCCGGATCTCTTTCCTCTTTGTGGCCTTGGTGATCTTTGTTGAACTGAGTGACACTGAGTTCATCTCCTGGGCCAGATATCGTATTTTCTAAGGATGGTTTGCCTTTATTTTGGAAAATTCTCTGTCTTTGAATGTCTTCTCAAATTTTGGGAAAACTCTACCACAAACCAGTTGACTCATGACTCCTGATTCAACATTTCCACTAGGGGCAGAAGCCTGAATCCTCAAGGAAACACAACAGGTCTATGGAGCTTCCACGACCTCAACTTGGACCTGTCCTGCTGGCTTCCCCAGTGTTGTATGCTGCCTTACTGAGTGAGAAAGGAAAGATTGGACTTCTCCTGTGCCTGTTTAGCCAGCGTTCCTTTCTAGGGTTCCTTTTCCTTTACCTTCTCTGTCACCAAGAAATCGCTGTGTCATTATGAATGTTTTGAATTGATTCTTTATAGCTTTCTCCATGAAATTTTCTTTGGAATATCTTTTTCCATTTTAAGCCTCATAATGGTATGTTTCACTTTTTTAGTAGAGTTCCACAAGCTCTTTGAGGAAAGGCATGCCAATTTGTCAACAGCTTTGGTTGTTGACATAAAAATTAGTATTTGAGAGAAAAATGTGTGCTGCAAAGAAACAGAGGAAAAGTAATGAAAAAAGGATTTCTGCTTGTAAGAAGCAGACACAGCATCACAAAAGAAGTCACATTTAAGTTATAGCATAAGAAAAGAAATGATTTTAGAAAGTGAGAAGTAGGTCTTCTCACCTGTACAAACACACAGACGCTTCAAATGGTATGAAAAGTTCAGAGAAGTATAAAACATTGCATGTAGTTTGTATATGAAAAAGAAGGATGAGAAATGAGCCTGGAAAAATTAATTAGGGCTATGTAATGCAACTCGATGGCACTTGGCAATAATGGATCTCGCACCTGATGCCAAACCCAAGTGTCATGGATTGAATTGTGTCCCTCCAAAAATATGTGTAGCCATGCAGCTGGGCCATGATTTCCAGTATTTTGTGATAGTCTTCCATTTTGTGGTTTCCCTATGCTGTATGTTAAAGGAGTAGGGTGGGACTCTAAATCACTTTATAAGATCACTTCCCTGTTCCACTGTAAAGGGAGTTTCTCTGGAGTATGGCTTGCCTCACCCTTAATTCTTTGGTCCTGGAAGAGATAAAAGGAAAGGGAAGTAGCAGAGAATTGGGAACCTCACAGCATCAAGAGAGCAGCACTGGGAGAAGAGCACATCATTGAGATCTGAGGTTCCCGTGCCAAGATGCTCCCTGGACAAGGACTGATGCAATACCAGATTTTCTTCTGGAGCTGACAAGGGGGAAAGCCTTCCCCTGGAGCAGACATCCTGAGTTTGGACTAGTAGCCTACTGGACTGTGTAAAAATAAGCCTTTCTGACTCGACGGCACTTGGCTTGGCTTGTTAAAGCCATCCACTCTGTGGTATTTCTGTTAGAACTGCACTAGCTGACTAAAACACCAAGAAAACCACTACTGTGGAGTTGATTCTGATGCATAGCAACCTTCAGGGCAGAGTAGACCTGCCCCATAGAGTTTCCAAGAAGCACCTGGGGGATTTGAACTGCCAATCTTTTAGCTAGTAGCAGTAGCTCTTAGCCACTACACCACAGTTTCTGATGTCAAGCCAAAAAAAAAACAAGTCCACTTCTGTCGAGTAGATTCTGACTCATAGCAACCCTAGAGGGTAGAGTAGAACTTTCCCATAGTTTCCAAGGAGCACTTGATGGATCTGAACTGCAAAGAGACTTAGAATTTATGTCGTAGGATGGCTTTAACGGAACAATGACACAATCAATTTACGTTCTGTAATGACAAATTTTGTTTTGGCAGACTGAAGAATTCCTAGGAATGGGAAGAAAATTAAAGCAAATAACCAGGCAGAAATTATTCAAACAGTACAAGAGAGAGATTCTTTAGATTAGGCAAGGCTGCTTTCATTGTGGTAATTATTATTTACAAGTATCTTTAGAAATTACCTGTAGTGGAGATTAGTATAAGTGAGACATGAAACTACTTGCCAGTTGGTTTACCCATCTTATTTTCTTACATTCTCTGCTCTAAATAAACAGTCAACCCCCCCAAATTCCCTGCTGTTGAGTCGATTCCAGCTCATAGTGACTCTAGAGGACAGAGTGGAACTGCCACCATAGAGTTTCCAAGGAGAGCCTGGCGGATTTGAACAGCCAACTTTTTGGTTAGTAGGCGTAGCACTACCACTATGCCACCAGGGTTTCCAAACAGTCCACAGATAACTTGAATAAAATGTCTATAAGACACTAGGTTTTTGGAGATATAAAATACAAACAACAAAGAAAGAAACTTCAAACAAACAAACTCAAACAAAACAGCCTGTAACTTTGGGGTGTACTCTGATTCAATCAAAAGAAAAAAAAGAAAGTTTATAGTCCGACTCCATTACTTAGCAGTAAAATTTTGGAGAACTTACAACATTTGTCTGTAAACCCTGAAATGGCTGTTACGAGACTCACTGCCCTGTGGACTTGGCTGACTCGGAGTGACCTGAGCACCAAAGAAAGAAACTCTGCCCAGAGCTGCACCGCCCTCACAACCCGGGCTTTGCCCGAGCTCACCGCAGTGGCCGCCGTGTCCATCCATCCTGTTGAGCGTCTTCATCTTCTTCACTGACCTTCTACTTTTCCAACTGTTGTGTCTTACATGCCCAAGGTGTGTGAGAACAATTCTTCCCTTGTAGTAAACATTCAGACTGTACATCTTGCAAGACAGATCTGTAATTTCTTCTGAAAGTCTATGAAATACTCAATATTCTTCCCAAAACTTAGGAGGTATTAGCTCTGCTTCTTGCATCTTTCTTTTCCATTGTCCAGCCTTCTCACGTACCTGAGGAGACCGAAAATACCACAGCTTGGGTCAGGTGCACTGTGGGCCTCAGAAAGACAGCTTTGCTTTTTTAACACTTTAAAGACATCAGCGTTGGAATCATAAGTTATAAATTCCATTGATTTTAAGTGGAAGTTGTGGAAAACAAATTGACAGAAGGATAACTTCTATAGGAAAGAAACTTTGTGAGTGTTACAAATACTCTGTTTCCAGATCTCTCTCTTCTCCAGGATCAGCACCTTCAGGCAGGACAGGACAGGTGAGTACAGGGTTAATCAGAAAATAAAGAAATAGATTGTTGAGACCAGCATGAATGGTTGAAGTAGTATGTTGCCCAGTTCACCCCTCCAGGAAAAGAGAGCTGACTGGGATACGAGGCTGCAGGCCTGGTGTCTATGAAGAGATGCACTTTCCCGAAATGCCCTTATTGTGCATGTTAGTCAGAAAATAAAGCAAAGGAGGTGGTGGTGGGGTAAGTGGGATGTCGTCTGGTGGAGAACAGCTGTCGGGGAGTTCGCTACTGTTAACGTCTGGGTTCTCACTTGATGCCAGGAATTCACTTGTCTGCGTTTTCTGAGGTTTTGCTGCTGCCTGTCTCCTCCACAGCCTTCGGAGGGGACAGTCGGATCCTAGTGCCTCATCTTTACTTTCTGCAGTTATTAGGGGACACACATACCCCTTTTATTCTTTATTAACTGTACACAGAGTTAACAAGTAGCTTTTCATTCTTCAAAAAAACTCTGAGAATAAGCCATTTCTTAAGAAAATGGTGATTTTCCTACCCCCTTCCCTGCACCGCAGAAGAAGCCACTTAGTTCTATGGAGTTGTTTCAGAGGTCAAGCAGGGAAGGAGATGAGTTTCTGCCCCAGTTGGAATCTCCAGGAACTCACGTGGTCTAAGAACTTGTGCAAGGTCCAAGAAAGACAAACTAATAGTTTTTGTGTCCAAAAGGTTAATTTGTTTAGAGGATCGTTTAGAATGTGCGTAAGTAAGACTGAAGCTAAATTTCATTAATTTATTTTGCATTGCGTATGAAGAACTACATAGAGAATATCTGTTGTCCAGGATTGGAAGTCTGATATTTGTCTTTGTACTGTTGACAGTTTTTTTAATACTAGTTGTCTTGGTCATCTGGTACTGCTCTAACAGAAGTATCACAAGTGGGTGGCTTTCACAAAGAAAACTTTACTCTCCCACAGTAGGCTACAAGTCTGAACTCAGGGTGCCAGCTCCAGGGGAACACACCATCCCTCTGTCAGCTCTAGAGGATGGTCCTTGTGTTGCATCAATTTTTGTTTGGTCAGGGAGCATCTTAGCACAGAAACTTCAGGTCTGAAGGATGTGCTCTGCTCTTGGTACTCCTTTCTTGATGGTATGAGGTCCCCAAATCTCTGGTTGCTTCCCTTTCCTTTTCTTAATTGTAGGATTAAAGGATAAAAGGCGGTGCAAGTCACACTCCAAGAAAACTCACTTTATACTGGAACAGGGAGGTGACCTTTGGAAATGTATTATAGTCATACCCTAACCTTCTTTAACATAATCCAATCTTACCCTATTAACTACTGGCAGAGATCAGGATTTACAACACTGGAAAATCACAGAATGGTGGACAACCACAGAATACTGGGAATCATGGGCCAGCCAAATCATTACATACATTTTTGGAGGGGCACAATTCAACCCGTGGCGGTAGTTGTCATAGTCATCTGGTGCTGCTATAGCAAAAATACCACAAAAAGATGGCTTTAAAAAAGGAAAGTTTCTTCTCTCATGGTCCATTACGTTAGAAATCCAACCTGAGGATGCTGGCTTCAGGGGAACACACTCGCACACTTCTGGCTAGGGGAATGTCCTAGTGTTGGGTTAGTCCTTCTTTGGTCTGGAGCCTCTTAGTGCAGGAATCTTAGGTCCAAAGGATGTTTCTGGTGCTGTTTTCTTGGTGGTTTAAGTTCCGCAACTCTCTGCTTGCTTCCCTTTCCTTTTACCTGTTGTGGGATGGAAGCTGGTACAAGCCCAGGGAGACTCCCTTTAGAGGAAGGTGACCTTACTAAGAGTATTACACTCCTACTATGATTTTCTTTAACGTAATTCAATCTTGCTAGTAACCACAAGCAGAAATCAGGATTTACAATATGAGAAAATCACAATATGGAGGCCAACCACACAGGTCCGGGAGCTGTGGCTCAGTGAAATCACTACATACGTTTTTGGGGGGATATAATTGGATCCACGACACTACTTAATTCTCAGCTTTGGAAACAGTATACCTTGCCTTTTGAAAAGTCACCTGGTGTCCACAGTTCCGTAGTGACATGATTTATCCTAGATTTGAAGATTTGCAGGGAAGCCGATTCCACAATCATTAATGGGAAATCATTCTGGCCTTTAAATGTCCCTGCTAGGAATCTCTTTCTTACATTTAAGGGGTCAGCAGCATCTGGCAGTGTTCTCAATCTTTTGATTTAAGAGGTTTTTTGTTTTTTTTTAATCCATTTCCCAAAAGTTTAAGATAACAGGGAGAACGAAAGGTTGCAAAACATGTCAGCCAGGAGGGTTACTTATTTTTTCCCTGGTGGAGATCATGGAAAACATCTGGAGATACGTATCAGGATTGATCTAACTGAAAGGTAAGCCTTTCTTACAAAGGCACCAGTAGGTCTGCCGGCCGATGAGGAGTCACTCGTCTGTGCAACCATTCACTTTATGGTGGCTGGTGGAGGAAGGAGTGTCCTTTTAGAATTAAAAGGAAGAGAAAACATGACTATTAAAAAAAAAAAAGACCCAAATCAGCTTCTGAATGTTCCCTACCCCATTCTCATCTTTCTTGTTTCCTTAACTCTTGATTTTGGTTTGAGTATCTCATTGAGAGCTCTTTTTATACAGAATGACTAGAAAATGATGAGTTTCACTCTGGCAGTCACTAAGATCTTGGGATTTACGGGCTAACTACATGAAGCAGGCGCAGTTATTCCAAGTCATCTTGTTCTTGTCTGTGCTTCTTTCTTGCCTGCTTGCCTTAACCACAACCCAGGCAACAGGAGTGGAGGTCTGCTCCCGTTCCTCGCAGCAGGCCTGGTCCCTCGCGGGAATCTAGCTGCGCCACACCTGTCCAATCACCTCACTTTCCCTTATTGCTTTCTTGGCTGTGGAAACTGGTAGGATTTAAATAGCTTCTAAATTACTTATTTAAAAAGCACTCGTTACCTGCTGTGTGGAGGGGAGAACGGATTTAGCCACAAAACCGTCATCACATTTTTCACAAAGCTCAGTTCTTGGAGGCCTGCGAGGGTGCATCCGCTCAGCGTGCCGACAGCAAACGCCAGGGAAGAGACAATCAAATAACTGCTTTCTGATCACAGGCCAATGCGTCTTCCAGGTTTTCTGTCTGTATTTATTTAGCAAGACCAGAAAAGACTATCATGACACAAAATAAAGTGTTCTGCTTTTGGACGGTCACTGAGTTTGTGATTAATGATTTTCCCAAGAATCTTGTGAGGACTACCAGTTAAATACACAAACTTATCCTAGAAAAGGTGATACATATCTCGTTGGTAAGTATCACCATGGTCACCTTCGAATTGCTCCCCATGGGAGTGCCTAGTCCACCCTCACAGCAGTTTGGGAACTGTTCTTCTGGAATGGTCATCACAGTTGTGATCACATTATGCTTCATTCTGGTTAGCTAGTGCTGTGCAAACAGCAATACCACAAAATGGATGGCCTTCCAAAGGACAGTTTATTCCTACAGAGTCTGGTAAGAAATAAGTCCAAATTCAGGATGTCTGCTCCAGGGGAAGGCCTTCCTTCTGTCATCTCTGGAGGAAAGTCCTTAGTTGTGTCAGTCTTTGGCCAGGGAGCATTTTGGGGCAGGAACCTCAGATCTGAAGGATGCGGTCTACTCCTGGTGCTGCTTTCTAGGGGGTATGAAGTTTCCAACTCCCTGTTTGCTTCCCTTTCCTTTTATCTCTTGTAGGATGAAAGGATAAAGGATGGTGCAGGACATACTCTTGGGAAACTCCCTGCACAGTGGAGCAGGGAGGTGATTTTATGAAGGGATCTACATTCCTACCCTAATCCTTTAACACGCAGCACAGGAAAATCACAAAACAGGGTAAGCATAAAATATTGGGATTCATGGCCCAGCCACATGGCCACACACATTTTTTGGAGGGTGGGGGACACAGTTCAATCCATGACATATTTGATGTCCTCGATGTCATTGAAATGTCTACCTTTCCATATTTTCTTTATCTTTCGATAAACAAAAACATTATTGGAGGCCAGATCAGGTATTTACGGAGAATGTTCCAGTACCACTATTTGTTTACTGGCTAAAAATTCCCTCACAGACAACTATATAGTTCAGTTTGTGAACTTGCCACTGTGCCACTGTGCACAATGGCCATTCCAGAAAGAGTTCCAAAACTGCTTTGAAGAGTAGACTAGGTGGTGGTGTCAATGCATAGCTTCCAAAGGGGAGTAATTCAAAGGTGACCATAGTGACACTCAGAGATAAGGTACGTAGCACTAAGAACATTTAAGTTCACGGACTTGTCAGATCTCATATGTTTAGTATTTTCTCCTTTAGGGTTTTCATAACACCTGAAATAAATATGTTATATTGTCTCTGTCTTCCAATAGCTTTTAGTTGAGAGAGATAAATATAATTGGAATGCATCAGGTAACAGCGACTATGTAATAACACAAGTGTTGCAAAGTGTTGAGTGTGATGGGTAAGGCTGGGGAAAACGATGCAGTTACTGAATGTTTATGGCAGAGGCCAAAGCAGAGGCTTAAGTGAGAACTGGTGAGAAGGAACAAATCCAGCGTTAGACTTCCTGGCTACAAACTCTGTTGAACAATCTGAGTCTGCAGTAAAGAGCTCCGCATGTCCACATGACCACGGCAGTTCAAATGACATGTGCTCGAACTGAAGCCACACTGACATCAAAGAACTTCCATCGTTTGCTTCCGCTTGTACGTTCACCTTGTAACGCTTATTGAAACCTTTGTGAACAGCCGTGGGTGACTGTCTGACACAGCTAGGGAATATGAACCCCTCATGTTCAGAGTCTCTTAAAATACAACCGGGGAAGAGCTGAAGTGAACTGTATAGTTGTCTGTGAGGGAATTTTTAGCCAGTAAACAAATAATGGTACTGTGGTGCTGGAGGAAGAAGTCCAAGCTGCATAGGAGACAGGCCAGTCCACCAGAAAAGGTCTCTATCTGTGCACATCTTAAAGAAAGGAGACCCAACCAAAGGCAGAAACTACTGAACAATTTCATTAATACCACATGTAAGTAAAATTATGCTGAAGGTAATTTAAAAATAGTTGCAAATTGCATTGATTTAAATATAATGTGAGGGTTATCTACTGGTAAAATCACATGTAGAAGATTATCTAATACTGAATGCCTTATTAATTGGGTACATGAAAATTGCAGGTTAAAGCCTGTAGATGATTTAAGGAGAAAGTAAAATTAGTGGATAGGTGAGAAAGAACTCAAAGTTTTAGTTCAGTACTTTGAATTTTGAGGCATATATGTTTCTTTCAGGTGTCATCTCTGTTAATATAGATCTCAGGAAGACAGCTGTCTTGGTCATCTAGTCTTGTCCTAACAGAAATACCACAAGTGAATGGTCTAAAAAGAGAAATTCTATTTATTACAGTCTAGCAAGCCCAAAGTCCAAATTCAGGGCATCAGTTCCAGGGAAAGGCTTTTTCTCTTGGCTCAGTCTTCTGGACTGGAAGCTTCTGAGGCTCAGGGATCCTGGTTCTTTCCAAACGATGCACTTATCTCCTGGCATTGCTTTCTTTTTTGATGGTACAAGGTCCCCAGATCTCTCTTTTATATGTCAAGAGATTGCCTCAAGGCACAGTACAATCCTACACGCTGAGCCTCTGTCTTCTGCCATCCGTCTTCCCTCATTAACCTCAGAGAGGCAGGATTTACAACACTCAGGACATCACACAACACCGGGAATCATGGCCCAACCAAACCACCACATATATTTTGAGGGGGCCAGGTCAAATTTCTACACATATTTTTTGGGGAACATGATTCAATACATGACAACAGTCATCAGGGCTTATGGAGATGCTGGTGCTTTGCTCTGAGACTCTAAGACGCTCAGGGACAAGGCGAGAGCCCTCAGAAAGACAGCTTTCTGTGTAACCAACATCCACTCTTCAGCGTATTTCTTTTCTTTCCCTAGTGGTTTTCTTTCGTCCGAATACTTGTTAGAGTTATTGAACAGATTCCTACAACTCCAATTTAGCTTCTAAATTGCTCTTTAGATTCTTATTATAATTTTATTTGTAAGTTAGTAAATGATTAGTAGAACTTCAGCTAACACTGGCCACTAGTCTTTGTTTCAGGTTCCCCCATCTCAGACACCGCAGGCCCTCTGTGACATTCCTGCTCCTCACTGATCAAGAGTGAGCAGGGAAGGCCCAGAGAATCTTTTGCCATGAGCGAAGCTTTATTACAGGGTTTATAAAGGGTTTGGGGGAGAACGGGCCTCGCATTTTATTCATACTGGAGGTGGAGATTTCCAGGAAGTGGTGGGCCTAGCAGGCTGTGCACACCTCTTTGTACAAAATGGAGCCAGCAACAAGGGGTTCTGGGGGACACCAACAGGTCTTATTACCGGACTTTGCACATGCACCAACTCGTGACGTCTCGGTTGGAGCCTGGGCATCAGCTTTATCTTCTTGCGTGTCTCTGCTGGGAGGTGACAAAGTGCTCACTCCTGGCACCATGGCAAATGCCTCTCACGTTAGCACCTTCTCACCCATCCTGAAAAGCAATTTTAAGAAGTTGTTTTTCTTTTGGTGTCTGTGGTATATTAATGAGTCATCCTGGTCAGATTGCCTTCACATTGTGTCTAATGTAATCATTCGTGGAGGTTTCTAAGCTACCAAGAGGACCTCATATGCTTTTCCTGTCTCACTGTCCCAAGATGTGGTTAATTATTGGGTCATTTTGTCCCCGACCACCTAGGCTACTGACAAGTGTTTACAGAGACCCCCAGGCTCCCTGTCTTAGATGCTGCTGTGGTTCTAAAGGTAACAATTCTACAGATAGTCATCATGGAGAAGGTTTCTAGGGTAGAGGTTTGTAGTATCTTCCAAGGGATTTCTTGTTTACAGATGGACTTTAGTTGTATTTTCTCTTCTCACTCTTAATTTTAATAAAAGTGTCCAGTTTTTAGTCTGGTATGGAGGATAGATTTGGTTTTATTAATATACTAACCAGCCCTCAAACAAATGAAAATCTTCATTAACAGTAACATTAGTAATATTGAGAACTCAACAGTCTTAAAAATTCATCATAAATACATTAAATACTGATGACATTAATATTAACGTAGCCCCAGAAGTCTGCTTAGCCAGGAAATTATTTGATGGAATTGGGTAGTTTGAAGGGAGCTCAGAATTAAGGAATTTCAAGATATGCAGGGAAAAATAAAATCTGATTAAACGTGTTTGTGGCTTTTCCTCTTCATGTCTATGGCCTTGGGCTTTATTAATTTCTGAGACTGATTTTTTCCCCCTAATTTGCAATTACAGTGCCAAGGGCTCTTGTCAAACCTTCCCTTTACACCTGCTTCACTCTTTCATTCATTATCTGTTGAGCATTGATTTATTAAGCACTTAACCTCTTTCAGAACTATGCCAGACCTTGCATTACCAAGCAAGAACAAGATGTAGAATAAAACCAAGTTATAGCATTCAAGCATTTTACAATTCTCTAGAAATCACAATCACTTTAGAAAGTGAGAACAAAATTTAAATACATTCTATGCCTTTCAATCTCCAGCACTGAATCTAGCACGTATTAATCATTTCATAAATGGGGGAAAAAACACTGGTAATTCTATTGATAGAAGTGGAAGGACTGCAGCCTCTCCATAACAAGAAAGTATGCTTTAAGCCATGGGTCTTGTTTTTCTGAATGGTCATGTAGCATCACTGTCACTATAAGCTGGTCTCTGAGATAGGGCTGTTACCAGACTTAAAACAGAAAGGCTTCCTAAGAGTGTTTTATTCAGATAGGAGCTGGGACTTTCTGTCTTCTCTGGTGGCACACGAGTGTCCTCATTTATTGCGCTTCCTCAAGAACAGCCTGTTCCAACTGTTCTTGGTGTTAATAAACACCAAGCTGATGATGCTTCTGTTATTTTTGTAACTTGATTAGGCAATACTTAAGATTAACTATTCTTAACCAACATTAATACACAGAATTTGCAAATTACACTGAACTATGATCTGCAAATTGCAGTTAATTAGAGAGTTCTAACAGAGCATATCCTAAAAAGGCCAGAATACTTTGCATAGAAATAGTCAATTTAGAAGTCAGAATTTTCGATCACCCTTGGCAAGCAATTATTACTACTCTGAGGTGTCCTGAAGACCAGAACGAAGAGCAGGGACTTGGAGGGGACTGCAGGACCACAGGGCCTCACTGTCCTGTGCTGCTGCTCTGCGACAGAGCTCATTTTTTGTTTGTGACAAAAACTTAATGGCTTGAAACGCTACAACAACTAACCACTGAAAAGAATGGCGATTTACAGAAGACTTTTGTGATTAAAGGAAACCCTGGTGGTGTAGTGGTTAAGCGCCATGACTGATAACCAAAGGGTAGGATGTTCCAATCCTCCAGGTGCTCCGTGGAAACTCTGTGGGGCAGTTCTACTCTGACCCCTAGGATTGCCATCAGTCAGAACCGACTTGATAGCAGTGGGTTGTTTTGGGTGCCTGAGTAATAAATGTGTGATAATCTGTAAAGGTCCTCGTCATTGCTAAGATGTAATTTATGACGATAAAAATCTTACGGTGGACGCAAGTTTAGTATTCAAAATATGTCTGTGTTATGAAACTCTGGTGGCATAGTGGTTACAGCTACTAACCAGGAGGTCAGCAGTTTGAATCTACCAGGCTTGCCTTGGAAACTCTAAGAGGCAGTTCTGCTCTGCTGTGTAGGGTCACTAGGAGTCAGAATTGATTCAAACGCAGAGTTTATTCAGTACTAGGTCCGTTGCCATCAAGTCAATCTCCATTCATGGAAATATAGGTCAGTAGAACTGATCTATAAGGTTCCAGAGAGCCTCTGGGGGATGCAAATGGGAGACCTTTCGATTAGCGGCTGTAGTGCTCAACCGTGGCACCAAGTGTGTTCCTTGTGTCAAAAACGTTGGCACTCCTAATAAAGGAAGTACAATTACGCATTAGAGAATAGGGCACTATAATTCACCACGTTAATGGAATAAATGATAAGAACAGCATAACACTTTAAGTATATGCTGAGCAAGTATTTGATACAATCCGGTGTTATAATAAGTCTCATAAATTAAAAAATAAAACTTCTTCAATATAATATAGATGACTATAAAACCTCACAACAAAGAGTAAATGGAGTAGAGAAATTCTGGAATCAATATTCTTGAGACTGAGAACAAGTCAAGAATGATTCAAAGATCAAAGACAAGGTGCAAGTATTTAACAAAGAACATGTAAATGAATGAAAAAGAAGAAAGATTATAAAAACTCATTATTTCATAAAATGTGATTATTTCCTTATGAAACTGAATATAAATTCAAAGACCATTAGTATACAAGCTGTTAGAAAACTAAGGAGAGTTAGATAATACTTCTGAATATATAGTCAATTTACAAAAAGACTTTAACAGGCTAAAAACTTACTTAGAAAATAACTCTTAACAAAAACCACCGAAAATATCTGGAAAATGACATCGTAAAGTATGTACCAGAAATTTGCGAAGAACAAAAAAAAAAACTACGCTAAAGGATTCTAGAAATAGTCTAACAAGAACAATTACATCCACATGAATTTCTAATTTCTAAGCAAAGAGCATGAAAACTTCCACACTATTTTTTCCTAGGGAGGTCAACAGGTCCCTCTCGTGGTTGTCAGGCGCCCGGCACTCCGTCCCGGCTTGCAGTGGCCCCGCCCCCAGTGGCCCCGCCCCCAGCGGCCCCGCCCCCGGAGGCCCCGCCCCCGGAGGCCCCGCCCCGCGGCCCCGCCCACCCCCCGGCGCCCTGGCGACCCCCGCGACCCTCCCCGTCCCGTCCCACCTGCGCGCAGCACCGTGTCAGCCCCCCTCGCGGAGGTCCCGCCCCTCCGTCGCCCACCTCGGCCTTACCGAGCCCGACGCCTTCTCCGGGGCTGGTCCTCCCGACAGGGTGGCCCGAGCTTCCCCGTGCTCCCTCCTTCTCAGGGGCGCTCTGGCTGTGCGGCCGCCGAGGTTCGCTCCTTCTTCCCGAAGCCCCGGGTACATTCAGCACTCTTTGCTGACACCAGAGTTGAGGGGCGTCAATTCTTCTCTGCTCGTCTTTAGTCATTGTCCAGCTTTCACGTGTGTATGAGATGACTGCAGTCAGGTGCCCCTCAGCCCTCAAAGTGACATCTCTCTGCTTTCTAACGCTTTAAAGAATTTGCTGAAAAGATTTGCACAAAGCAGTAGGTGTTACGGTTTTTTGACTGCTGCTTCCGTGGCAGTTGATTGTGGATCTGAGCAAAATGAAATCCTTGACAACGTAAGTATTTTCTCCGTTTATGATGATGTCGCTTTTTGGTAGAGTTGTAAGGACTTTAGTTTTAAGGTGCCATCCACACCAAAGGCAGTGGCTTTTTTATCTTCACCAACAACGCTTCAAGTCCTCTTCCCTTCCAACAAGCAATGTTCTGTTACCTAGGTATGATAGGTTGTTGGTGGGTCTTCCTGCAGTCCTGACGCCCCGTGCTTCTTCATACGGCCCCGCTTCTCAGATCGTTTGCTGGTCAGACAAACTAAGTATGGTGGAAGGGTCCAGCTGTACTGGACCCCCTTCCTGACTTTGCCAGCCAAGTGCCGTTACAGCACCTAAAAATTTATTGAAAGCAACTCAAGAGAATCCTCTGTAAGGTGAAAAAAATACTTTTATTTACTTTGTGATTTTTTTAATATGCCTTTTCTATTTTTAAAAGTGATTTTAAAGGTAATTATATACTTTCTAAACAGAAAAAATATAGATAACATAAAAACAAGAAAAGAAATGCAATGTTAATTCTATCATTCATCTTTAATAACTGTCAATATATAATGTATATTACTTTAAATTTGTCAAAATATTTACATGCAGATAAACATCAGAATTCTTTTACAGGGTGTATACTAAACTATGGAAACCCCGGTGTCACAGTGGTTAAGATTTTGACTGCTAGTAAAAGATTGGCAGTTTGAATCCAGCAGGGGCTCTTTGGAAACCGTATGGGGCAGCTCTGCACCATCCTGTAGGATCGCTGTGAGTTGGAAATGACTCAACAGCTGTGGGTTTTTTATACTAAACTACTTTTAGCCAACCTTATGGATTTGTCAGTAAATTATTAACTTATATAGAGGTTTTTTTCTTTTTAATTACTCTATCATTACAATTTAAGATAATAACTTATCTTACCATGAGTCAGATCCGACTCGACGGCACTTGGCTACAGAGATTAAACACTTATTCCTTTCTAAGTGTGAGTACTTCATTGAACTCAAAGTACTTCTTGAATAGTCTTGCATGAAAGTGATTCGTATAAGCAGAGTATGCTTATGGAATTATTCTTATCTGGCATTTATGAAATAGTTACTGAAGGCCTAAGTCTCACACCCACAGTTGTAAATTCTTGTCCTTGAAGTAAGCAACTTACTGTAATTCTTGCTTTATTGCTAGAGGAAGATCTTTGTAGCTAGGAACTTTCGTTCCTGCTTGACCATGTGTGGTGGCGCCCTTAGCTGGTGCCAGCGGGCTTCCTGACCGAAGCGTTTTGTCAATCACACTTTTAGAGGCGTTGCTGGCTCACGGAGTCCCCTTCTGTTTTTGTGCAGTCATGGTGGCTTTGTGAAAACTTCTCAGTCCAAGAGGTGTCTTTGCTTGGATTATTTTTGCCTTCAAAGTTAATTTCTAAAGATTTTGCTTATCATATTTTATATTATTGTAAATATTTAAGTATATTTTCACATTATCAAAAATAAAACAATAATCAGTAACAATACATCACAATACGAGGGCATATATCTTGTCTAACCCGTGGTATAGACAGATTTGGTGAACTAAGCATGAAAATTACCGCAATTAAAAAAAACACACCAAAGTATTTTGATTATTTAGCTGAAGAAACACATATGTCATCAAGATTTACTCATCCCGGAGGTTAAATAAGATAGCTTAATGATGCCTAAAACTCCACGAAAGGCACCATTCTTAAGATACAGTGGATATAGCATTAAAGGCACCCAAACCCGTGGCTGCCGGGTGGGTTCTGACTCACAGCGCCCCGAGAGGACAAAGCAGGACGGCTCCAGAGGGGTTCCAAGGACCAGCTGGTGGATTCAAACTGCCGACCTTTTCATTAGCAGCCAAGTACTTAACCACTGCGCTACGAGGGCTCCAAAAAAAAAAGATTAACAAAATCTTACGTTATTCAGTTTTTCACTGATAGAGGTCTCAAACTAGGTTCACATAAGGAATAGTGCTAATATTAGAATTTAGTGATACTTTGGATAATTAAAACCAATTTATAAATTATCCAAACAATGTATAATCAAAATAATTTACAGTCAAAATTTCAAGAGAAAACTAGTTGTGGTCAATTATATACATATTTTTAATCTAAGCTGAATATCGTGAATATATTGTATAAAATATCTATGCTAAAATGCTATTAAGTATTTAGAAAAATGTATCTAGAGAGATTAAATGACATTATTAGCAACTCTAAATATACAAATTATTTCTGTGTTTGAAACTATTTTATAATTAAAGACTGTCCGTAATAAATGGAACATTTATAGAAAATATATTCCTTTTTGTTTGGTTTAGGAATTGTTATAGTAAAAGTTTTGCTAGAACTGGACTTGCAAAACCTAGAAATCACATTTGATGAACCCATGGTATATCCCAATTATGGGTGCTAATAACAGTTTGTTAAACTCAATGCATTGCTCAAAATACCTTGTCCATGAGTGGAAGAGCTATTAATTAGCTATGACAGACTATCTGTCTCCCTTTCTATAATGGATGAATCATGGAGTAAATAGTTATTTTGGATCCAAGAAGGCAGGTGTCATCATGCACCATCATTCCCCAGATGTTGGATTTTACTGTGAACAGGTATAAGTTCATGTTTCTGTTGGTAGCTTGGTATTGTTGTGAGTGTGTGTGTGTTAAAGAAGCCTAAAATCTAGGCAAACGTTGTGTGAGGGCTCAATGAGAAGTTCTCTCACTTCATTTGTTTATTACAAGTAACTTATGAATAACACTTTCATTACCAAGAATATGTTAATATGCAGAAAACAGAAAAATATCCCTTATTTCCCTTTTCATTAATCTAGCCATCATTAATTTTAGTGTTTCTGGCTTGGCTGGTATGTCATATGTCAGATGCTGGTGATATAAGAACAGGTAAATATTTCTTGACATTTACAAATGTACATTCTAGCAGAGAGGTTATCAAACACTTGCATGGAGTTGGTTGTGGTAGGTGCTAGGCTGGTGGGCCACTCAGAGGGTTACAGGGACGCAAACGGCAAAGTGAACGTTTCTACTCGGTCAGGAAGAGCTGTAATAGGGAATGTCACATCTGAGCTGAGTGTTACTAAGCCATGTGGTGTTAAGCTAAGTAAAGATATTTCAGTCAGAAAAAGTAGCTTCAGCAAAGGTGGAGTTTGATGTCAGGAGATACATGATGTGTCAAAAAGCTGTGTGAAGTTCTGTGTGGTTAGGAAATACATTGGAAAGAGATACAAATAATTATTCCACTCCGTCACTTGAAGTGGCCTAGCAAATGGAATGGATATGTATTTTCCTTATGTGACAAGAAGTTTGGGAGAATCAGCATCTGATATGGTTTGGAGGCATAAATGTCAAGGCTGATCTCTTTGTGATTCTTTTGGACTTAACTCATGAACCTCCCACACTAGTTTTTGTGCCCACATCTCAGACAGGGGAAAGAGGAAAAAGGAGAGTCAAAAAGTAGTAATACCTCCATTTAGAAAATAAGAGTCAACCCAGAAATCCTCATCAGAATTCCGCTTAATTCTCATTCACCAGATACGTCACTCAACGATGGTTTGACAAGAAGCTAGAAACCACAGAGGTTTTTGTTTTGTCTGGTTTGTTTTGTTGCTGTTTTTTTTTCTAAAACGAGACCTATTTCTTCTCCTAAGAAGATGAGGGTTCTGTCAGTGAGGAAGCACAGGGATTGGACGACGTCCAGGTGGAGGGTGACGTCTACCACTAGGTACAGGGAGATTCCTGTTCCTCCGGCACTGTTCAGTCTCTGAAAGAAAATGCACTCATTTACTTTAAAGGAAAATGTGCATTCAAAAATACACCTTGGTCTCTGATGTAGGACATAGTACAATCTTACTTACGCTTAGTATAGGGAGGATATAGAAAAATAAAAGCTTCTTTGGGTACCTACTGAAGAGCGCTCCAAGGATCAGTACCGTGGAGAGCACCCAGCTGGGTGTAAGGAGAGGCATGCACTGGGTGCACAGATCTGGACGCTCAAACTTAAATGCAGATCCTAGTTCTGCCCGTTTACCCTCAGGACCTCCAGCTGGTTACTTGACCTCTCTAAGCCATAAATAAATTTCTAGTTTGAAAAAGGTAGGAGCATTTGTAAGCGTTTCGTGCGGTGGTCCTGAGGCTTCAGTGGCACACTGTACTTAGAGTCAAGCACAGTCAGTGTTTGGAGTGGACACTCAGCAGGCGGCAGAGACGACTGCAGCTTGACTAATCCAGTAAAGAAGCGTGCCAGGGACAGTGACTCAGAGTTAGATTCTGTGTTTTGGTTCTTTCTGGAGGGATAGGGAGGGCAAGGGAGCCTAGTTAGATTTCTAGGCAGGAGACTGTACACTTGGGAATTCTTCAAGGTCCAGAGTTGTTTCCTCATGTTTGCAGCTGCAAACCCTGATCTTCTAGGTCTAAGCCTTAGTAAGGATAACGGCAAAACATACAAGACTAACTGACAGACAATAAAGAGGCCACTACGTGGGACACCAAATGATCAAAAACATGTCTGGTAACTAAGGGAGCAGAAGAAAGGCCCCTTTAACATCAGACTTTACACGGGACCTGAGAGTCTGATCACACCTCCATCGCAAAAATGGCACGTTCAAACTGTCTAGACAGGAGCTCGTCCTCTGGGACAGGTGATGAGCGCACTGTGCTCAGACTAACTTTGCTGGCTCATCTCTTCCGACTTCCTTCAGTGACCAACCCTTTTTATAATAACTGACTTTACCTTTAGGTATTTTAAATAATTTTAACCATTTACAGAACACTTCTGGAGGTCTGAGAAATAGCTCTGTCTCAAAGGTCATAACACATTAGTCCTTGGGTTCCTTCTGTGCTCCTGGTGCAGGTGGTCCGTGACACAGAACTGGGTTCTCTTCCAAGTACTCCATCGTAACTCTGTTCCTGTATCAGTGTAACACCTCATTTCTTTAAATTTTCAATCAAAAGCAAGAATAATGAAAAATTTTTAAAAAGAAGTCTTCAACTGATATCTGAAGAGACTTACGATTGAGTATTTGGAAGGGAACCCTGTCCTGTGTCAGGGACCACCTGTACAAAATTCTACACAGAGTGAACCCAAGGACTAATCTGTTATGACCTTCGAGACAGGGACTGCCTCTCAGACCTCCAGAAGTTTCCTGTAAATGGCCTTTTACTACCAGTATCTTTATAAATCCTATCTGCATTTGTCCTTAATGGCCGCAAACATGATGTATACACTAACACATGTATTTGCATACACACATTTGTAAAGAATTCACAAAACATAAAAAAAGATGGCCCTCAGTGCAGTTCATTGTGACTTACATGCTTTGTAAGGAATGACTACCTGTAGTTTCATTTAAATAATCTAACTTCTTTCTTCCTTTCTTGTTTCTTGTGGCGGTCCCTGGCTCTTTGTGAGAAGCTTGCCAACTAAATTTATTATCAAACTTCCTGTTTTTGACAATGAAAGCAATCTGAGTAACGCACAGAAATGTTATTTTACTGGAAAGGAGAAAGGAGGAATGGAGGTGAAGAGGGAGGGAGGGAGTGTGAGACATGGCTCACAAAATCACTTTTATTAGCAGATTTAGAATGAAAATGAAATTACAGTATTTGCAGTCTAAACTTTTGGTGTTTGTTTTGGTATTTTTTTGTGGGCTATTTTTTACATTGTGTATTACATCAACAGGGTACCTGCAATGATTTTATTTCATAAGTTCTGTGTTTTGAAAAGGACAAAGAGAAAATTTTGTCAAGGATTTCATCGTACTTGAATCCACAATCAACGCTCATTGAAGCAGCAGTCAAGTAATCAAACAGCATATTGCACTGAATAAATCTACAGCAAACGATCTCTTTAAAGAATTCAAAACCCAACACACTACTTTGAGGACTAAAGTGTGCCTCAGCAAAGCCACGATATTTTCTATTTGAAAAAAAAATCCAAATACCATGGATTGTACTACATAATGCTTGCAGATAAGTCTAATTCATTTCAGAAAATTAAGGCTGTGAAATATTCTCAATTATTTAATCTTGTTGTGTTAGGTTCCTTGCCATCAGTTGTGACTCACAGCACCCAACATAAAGCAGAATGAAACATTGTCTTGTCTGCACCACACACACCATCTTTGTGCTTCAGCCCATTGTGGCAGCCGCTGGGTCAGTCTGCCCCTTCGAGAGTCTTCTTTCTCACTCACCCTCTACTTTACCAAGCATAGTTCGTTTTCCATGGACTCCTTCCTCCTCATAAGGTGTCCAATGTATGTGAGATGACGTCTCATCACCTTTGTATCTAAGGAGCATTCTGGCCATACTTCTGTGATGGATTTATTTGTCCTTCTGGCAGTCCATGGTGTGTTCAATAATGTTTGCCAACACTGTAATTCAGAAACTTCAGTTCTTCAGTCTTTCTGATTCATTGTCTAGCTTTTGAATGCATATGAGGCTATGGAAAATATCACAGCCTTAGTGAGGCACACTTTAGTCCTCAAAGTGGCATGTTGAATTTTGAACCCTTTAAAGTGGTCTTTTGCTGCAGATTTGCTCAGTGCAGTACGCTGTTTGATTTCCTGACTGTTGCTTTCATGGGTGTTGATTGTGGATTCAAGTACGATGCAATCCTTGACAACTTCAATCTTTTCTCTGTTTATCACGATGTTGCTTATTGGTCCAGTTGTGAGAAATTTTGTGTTCTTTACATTGATGTGCAATCCATACACAGGATAACATACACTAGTGAGATATTTGCTTACCTCAGACCAATATAATCCTCAAATGTAAAAAGAGAAGACATGAGAGTTTTGGAAGAGTCAATGGTTACTGTGTTTGCCAGTTAATTTTGTTGTTTTTCACAGTAAAAAAATTACTTGGGATTATTTCCTTAGATAAACTATTATTTTAGAACCCAAATTGGATTTATAGAAAAAGCCGTGAAGTAGCGCAGTGGGTTTCCCGCTCCACCCACCCATCCCAGGTTTCGTTTCATTAACACCCTACACTGGTGTGGTGCGTTTACTTCAACTGAAATACAATTATGAATACATAACACTAACTAAAGTCCATCTTCTATGGACATTCCTTAGTTTTTACTGAATGCACTGTTTCCGTTCCAGGATCCCGTCTAAAATACGTACAGATTTCAGACCTTCTTAGGTTCCTCTTGCCTTGACGATTCTCGGAATTACCTGTTGTTGCAGCGTTTGACAATTTTGAGGGGTGCTGATCAAGTATATGATAGAATTCCTTTAGCTGACATTTGCCTGATGTTTTTCTCGTGATTAAACTAGGTTTATGGGTATCTGGAGTCAGGCACAAAGGCAGAGTGCCATGTTCATCTCATCGTATCAGAGGCATGTGTCATCAGTATCACTTGTCACTGTTGTTGATGACCTTGACTCCCTGGCTGAGGGAGCACTGTCAGATTTCTCCCCGTGGAGTTAGTGTGCCTTTTGGAACTAAGAACTCGAACACATTCGTTTCTTCTAAGTCTTCAAACTTGCCCTGTTACGTGAGTGTAACTGATTTTTACCATATGCCATTTTACTGGATGTCTAATCTGCTAAACTTCTTTTCTTTGAAATTTCTTTTTGAAATTCTCAGAAATAAACCCTGGTGCCTGTGACCCTGCCTTTGCCGATTCTTGCCTTCTCAGATAGAGCATGGGAAACCTGTTGACAATTATGGTAGCATTCTCTGCAAGTGACAAGTAATTTAGAGTATAAAAGCAGCAAGGTTTATTTTTAACCCTATTTTTTATTGAAATGTTAAATTAAATATTTATTCAGTATTACACTTTTTCCAACACATATCTATAGGTAGGTATTTCTACTTTCTGGTTGTAAACTGAAATCTGTTTAAAGCCCCGTCGGGCAGATTGGCTGTCCTGGGCCCCTCTCTGTCTCCCGCCTTCTCAGCAGCTTTGTCAGCCAGCAGCTGTTTCTCATGACATCCTTGAATTTAAAGCATTAGTAACTCAGAAAGAGAAGAAACCAAGCAGCCTCAAGGAAATGTGTTTGCTTTGTTACTATTTTTCTGAGTTATTACTTTCAGAGAATATTTACAGAACTTTGTTGTCTTTATGAGTTCTGCATCAAACACTACATTATAATTTTTTATAATCTTTTTAGTAACAGGTTTCAGTCTTTCTCTTCAACATTTGTTCTTCATTTTTTTCTACTTCGGGACCTGTGAGACTGGCGGGCAGGGCATCTGCACGGGGACCGAAGGCTGTCACCTCTTCTGCGTTGTCATTCCGTTCGTGGATGTCTTAATGACGTGTGAGCAGAACAAGTTTGCATGACAGCTATTTCTTTTTTTAAAGTCTAGAGTCCACTAAACACTGTTCATCAAAAACTTCCAGAAATGAAAAGTATTCATCAATGTCATTTTTAAAATATTATTTGTAAATGCTGGAAAAGATGGAATGAAGGAAGCATTGTGTAGAATAAGAGGCCAACAAGTAAGTTTTACAAGTTTTAATTGTGAAAGATCTGCTTTTCCTTTACATTAAAACAAAACAGAGCATTTGTGGTAGTAAACTATGTTTCCTGCTGAAATAACAAACACAGGAAGTTGAAAAACAGCTAAGGAAATTTTTCCTTATCAGGCCCAGTAAATGTTTGCTGAAAACTAAAACAAATGGGGTATTATACAGCTGACAAAGGAGGGTTAGTTGTGATGTCAGTCTTGTAAAGCAGTGATTCTCACCTTCACGTGGACTGAGAGATGGTCGTCTGCTGCACATACTGTTGCCTGCCTTTATTTCCACCGGTGTGGCAAACCCCACCGCTAAGCTTGCCGTAGGTCTCGGGAAATGACTTTGTTGTCGACTCGCTGGTCTGGCTTATAGTGGAAGTGGTTCTAAATCATGTCTTGCCTGAACTAAATTAGCTAGTTTAAGGGATCTAAAAAGAGCTTCCAGCTAGTAAGGTACACTGTTACATGTTGGAGAAATGAAATGAGCCACTTCAAATAAAAATGCCGGCCACAGCGAGCACACGCCCCACCGTGGTGCCACCGAGGTCAGAAGGACAGACAGGCGGCCTTCAGAATGCTTGCAGAATGCTTTAGACAAACCGTGTTTGCAGGGACAAGGAAGACGAGGAAGATTCTGCAGGGAGAATAAAAATGTTAGACAATTATACTATCCAGATTGAAAGTAGAAATTATCACAAGGCAACTCAGAAATTGTCACAATAATTTAGTTCACATTTTATGAAAGTAACTGGTTTAGAAATTTTTTTTAAATATCTCAGTGAAATTTTAGAAATGTGTCATACCTCAAAGATACAAAAATATACCACAAAATAATGAAGCGTTTATGACCAAAACCACCAAAGCAAACCCAACCTGTCACCACTGAGTCCATTCCAACCCCTAGCAGCTCTAGAGGACAGAGTAGAACTGCCCCAGAGGGCTGCCAAGGGGATGGCAGTGGGTTTGAACTGCCAACTGTTGGTTAGCAGCCAGCTAACCACTATGCCGCAGTAGTACTGACATAACACCCAAGAAAGGGTCTTTGCCAAAGGCAGGGCTGCAGTGCTGTGACCCAAGGACGCGGTGCAAAGTGTCTTGGGTGGCCCTGATCCCCGTTACCGGCCAGCACGCAGGCACGCATACTCCCATAATGCCCCAACCTCATTTAGATAGAGTTTTTCCGAAGTCGGAATTTACGAGTGTCTTTTTTTTTTGCTAAGAGCTGCACTAAGTATTTTCTAGGTGATTTCTCATTAATCCTCATGAAAATTCTGCCAAGTAGTTATTATAATCCACTCATCACAGATGAGGAAAAATGAGGCCTAGAGTTAATAAGTAACTGGACAAATACAAATAGCTCATAAGTGGGGAAGTAGGATTAAAAATAAATCTCTCTGCTTTTAAAATCTAAATTACTTCCACTTGGGTAGACTACTACCTTAATTTTCAACAGATTTACCAAGGTCTGTCTGAGAAGACAAGAATCTGCAAAGTCAGGGCCATAGGTACCAGTGCTCACTTCAGTGCATTTTGAAGATAACCACACACACACACAGCCACCCACCCACCCACCCACCCACCCACACACACACACACACTTAATTCCAAATAAAAGAACCTCCACAGCATCAGACACCCAATTCGATGGCAGGTGGTAAGAATCGGTTGTGTTCACCTAACTGTGCAGATCTGAGGACTTACAAGAAACGAATGTGTTAGAGTTCTCATTTCCAAAAAAGCATGAGACCTCTAGCTAGGTATTGAAAATCCAAGTAGATATTTAAAAAGAAAGAAAAAATACAGTAAGGCAAGAGAACCATGGTTGGAGGCCACATCGGCAGGAACAAATGTCATCCTGGCCACAGAAGCACCCTGCAGCAGTGACCACTCACTCCGTGGCTGGGCACAGTGAGGGGAGACTCGACCTTTGAGTGGGCGTTGGGCCGACTCCTGGGAGCACGATGACTGGGCTCGGACAGCGGAGGACTCTTCACTGTGCTTCACTGCCCCACCAGAGGCCACGCCGCGTGGCGTTTCCTTTCTCACGTCCCCGTCTTCCCAGTAAAAACACACCATGTGAGTAGCTCTGCAGTTTGACCTGGGGGTGGGAAGGCTTTCTCACACGCTCCGGCGCTGTTACCAGGAAGGGTCGCCCCTGGAGAAAGGCGTCACGGTTGGCAAAGGAGAGTCAGTGGGACAGAAAAGACCTTGAGCGAGGTGGCCGGGCACAGTGGCTGCCGTGATGAGCTCACACACGACAACGGCCTGGGGACAGCGCGGGACTGGACTGTGCTTCCTTTTGCTGTACTGAGGGTCCCTGGGAGTCAGAACCAACTCGACAGCAAGGACTACCAGCAGCAAGCGAAAAGCGGGTGCAGGCTGCACCCCAGGAGTCTGCCCTTAGGTCAGGTCAGGGCTGCTGCCCGAGAAGTGGTGCTATGTCCTACCGGAGTCCTCTTTAACATAAACTAGTCGTAAACTAGTTTTGCCTCATTAACCAGAGGCAGAGATTAGGATTTATAACACATAGGATAATTGGGTCAGGTTACAAAACGAAGGATAGCCACACAATACTGGGGACTGTGGGCTAGCCACATTGACACATATTTTGGGGGGACACAATTCAATCCATAACAGTGAAGTTATACATTATACAGATTATATATAGATTATATATATTACATTAACATAACAGTTACTGTAGCAATAGCATTAATGAAAGTTAACTAAAATATACTTACGAAAACATTAATTTACTTAATAAAATTCTATAGTCACAAAAAATCTTGAGACATGGTAAATATGTGTATTTTAATTTCCAGGGCAACCATAACACAAAGACATGTAACTGAAAAAACTAATTGAATAATTAAAATAAAATGCCAAAAGTGAGAATAGGAGAAACTGATTAAAAGACAGATGAGACAGTTGCTCCAACAGACGGGAAAACACGGCTTTCAGAACCACTGAAGTCCGGAAACCGACGGCACGGACAGCGGTGAGGACGCGGTGCGTCAAGGACCGCCACCCGTCGCGGGACCCCACAGGACAGGGCAGAGCTGCCCCGCGGAGTTTCCGCGGAGCTCCTGCGGACTCGAACACCACACTTCCTGGCTAACAGCTGCAGCCGCCGCACCGCCACGGTTCCCACCTGTGCCGCGGTGTCCTAAAGAGCCAAACAAAATCTCGCCACACGGTCCAGCAGTCACACTCCACGCTGTGTGTCCAGTTGAATTTAAAACTTACGTGCCCGCACACAAATGTAGCAGCCCCATACCGGAGGTACTCTAGATGGCTTTCAGCAGGCGAATGTCTAAACAGCAGTACCTCCATGCAGTGGACTGTCAGCGATAAAAACAAACGAGCTATCGACCAGGAAAGAAGAAGAAGAGAAAGACGAAGACTGTTAAATGTATATTGCTGAATGAAAGAAGCCAGTCTGAAAAGACCACCTGCTTTATACTTTCAACTCTGCAACATTCTGACTAAGGCAAAACAACGCAGACATAGCATTTCAGTGCTTGCCAGAGAGAGGGGTGGGTGGTTGAAATGAATGAGTAAATGAGTTCAAGGCATTTAAAAATCATTACAGGTATATATAATAAACTCTGACCAGCTATTCTTCTATTTGAAGGTATTTGATTTTCAAAAAAATTCTATTTAGCTAAGCAACTTACCACGCCTTTTGCATGCGGGAAGAAAAATTCTTGTATGTGCAAGATCAAGAGAACAGTAGCTTCAAATGATGTAATACATTTAATTAATACTCTTGGAATAGAAAATTCACACTGAGAGGCCACTGGACAATCACAGACCGTGTCTAAGGGTTCCCATATGCCTGTTCTTTAGGTCAGAATCTGCAAGAAGTTGAGTGATCCGAAACTCAAACTCTGCTTTAGTTTCCCAGGGCTGCTGTAATGGAATTACCACGTGCAGGTCGCTTTAAAGAACAGAATGTGTTTTCTCCCAGTTTAGGGGGCTACAGGCTCAAATTCAGGGCACCAGCTGTAAGCTGAGGCTCTGTCTCCTTCAGCTCTGAGGGAAGAACTTGCCTCAGCTTCACAGCCTGACGTCCTAGGCTTCTAAGCTATCTTCACACGGCATCTACGTGCCAGAGTCTGTGCTTGCTTGTCTCCAGGTCTTTACTGCTCTTCATTAGAAAGGATTAGGGTCAGGACACACTCCACACTGACAGAACCCCATTAGAATAAACAGGAAAACCTCCTTTCAACACTGGGTTGCATCCACAGCTATGGTGGTTAGGATCTCAATACATAGAGTTGTGTTGAAGGATACAATTCAATCCATAACAAATGCATAACTGCAAATATTGATTTACAGTTTTTGTTTTTTGTTTAAGTTACTTTACAGAAACTCTGGTAGCGTAGTTGTTAAATGCTATGACTGCTAACCAAAAGGTCAGCAGTTCAAATCTGCCAGGTGCTCCTTGGAAGCTCTAGGAAGAAGTTCTACTCGGTCCTGTAGGGTCACTGTGAGTTGGAATCGACTCAACAACAGTGTTCTTTTTTAAAAAAATAATAATAATATTGGTGGCCACTTGGGTTACAGAGCCCTCTTAGTGATTTCACATCAGAAAAGAAAGCCTTAAACACCAGGTACTTGCAATTGATAGTTTCCACGAGGTAGCATAGCAAGTCTTGCATTTTACTGGTTTTACGGACAAGAATATTTTCTAAAGCCTTTCAAGAAGTTCAAAGTCTAATAGTTTGGACTAACTTTCTACCCCAGCCTCACTGGTGATACAGTGATGATTTTCATTACACAAGATCTGTTGATGGATAATTATGAGTTGAGTAACTACGGACCTTTAGCTCTATATACAAATATGCTCCTTTATTAACCTCAAAGACATAGTTTTCAGACACACACCATGTATCAGCATTCTTTGAAAATAAAACACCATATGGTGCTAAGCCGTCAGAAGATAACTAGCTATGTACTCATTAAGTGATATGAAAATTTTAAAATAAAAAGGTCAATAAATAATGACAGGCAGTTAAGCTAGCTTTGCTGCTGAATAAATCCACATTCTTGCTCAAGAAATAGATAAGGGCATTGTACTTATCTGGTAATTAAACTGACCACTAATTCGTATTCTTTCAGGGTAAGTTCACCATTATCATTCAATTCATTACTCATGGATGTCGGTGTTCGTGACCTGTCTCCTCGTGCCTGACTGGGGTCTTTTTGCCTCCTCTATCAATTTGTGTGTGCATGGCTCACAGTAGGTACTCAGTAAATATTTTGATTATTGATTGATGAATGTCAGTAACAAGACTGATTGATAGGAAATGATTGACTTGTTTTTCAATCTGTCTAAAACTCTCCAGGAAATCTTATTTATGAAGGTACACATCAAAAATCACTTTGGCTCTTTCGTGGTGCTGCGGAGGCGATCGACAGCTTTATCATGAAGCTGAACATCTCCTTCCCAGCCACTGGCTGCCAGAAACTCATTGAAGTGGACGATGAACGCAAACTTCGTACCTTTTATGAGAAAAGAATGGCCACTGAAGTTGCTGCTGACTCTTTGGGCAATGAATGGGTTATGTTGTCCGAATCGGTGGTGGCAATGACAAGCAAGGGTTTCCCATGAAGCAAGGTGTCTTGACCCATGGTCACATCTGCCTGCTACTGAGTAAGGGGCATTCCTGCTACAGACCAACAAATCTGTCCAGGGTTGCATTGTGGATGTCAATCTACTTGCCTCAACTTGGTTATTGTGAAAAAAGGGGAGAAAGATATTCCGGGGCTGACTGATACTACTGTGCCTCGTCGTCTGGGGCCCAAGAGAGCTAGCCATATCCGCAAACTGTTCAATCTCTCTAAGGAAGACGATGTCTGCCAGTATGTTGTGAGAAAGCCCCTGAACAAAGAAGGCAGAAACCCAAGACCAAAGCACCCAAAATTCAGCGTCTAGTGACTCCACGTGTTCTGTAACACAAGCGTCGGTGCATTTCCCTGAAGAAGCAGCGTACTAAGAAAAACAAAGAGGAGGCCACAGAGTATGCCAAGCTTCTGGCCAAGAGAATGAAGGAAGCCAAAGAAAAACACCAGGAACAGATTGCTAAGAGATGGAGGCTGTCCTCTCTGAGAGCGTCTACCTCTAAGTCTGAATCCAGTCAAAAATGAAGTTTCCTAAGGGTGACAAATAAATTAGTCGTACTTTGAATCTTGACTCAAGCCTTTTCATTGAGGAAGACGTAGGTGAAGGGAGAGAAACTTCAAATCAGAAATGACAGTGAAAGGAAGTTGGTACTGGGGAAACAAGCCTGTGTGATGCTCTTCAGATGCAGACTGACTCTTCTGTGGTGAGATGACCAGGGCACAGGCTTTGAGTGGAAGGGTAGTGGGTGGCTCTAGCTAGCATTCTTTGCCTAGTGCATTTGCTTTTTGGCATCGAATGGGACCACTTTAGGCAAAGGAAATAAAATGACTGGGACTGTAAAAAAAAAAAATCACTTTGTATTTAAAAAAAGTTATGCTGTGTCTTATTGACTATGCAAAGACATTTAACCATGTGGGTCCAAACAAACTATGGAAATCATCAAGATGAATGGAATTACAGAACACTGACTAGTGCTTATAAGGACCCAGGACACAGATGAAGAGTCAGTCAACAGAAGAGAACAGGAAATACTGTCTACTTTAATACAGTCCTGCCGTAAGCCTAGTGCAGCAAGATTTTATTTCTTCATCTCACTGATTAAATCCACGTGCTGAACTAATAATCTGAGAACCTGAAAAATATGAAGAAGTCTCAATCAGAGTTGGAGAAAAGCTCATCAACAACTTTGTATACACAGAAAACACGACCTTGCTTGCTGAAAGTGAAGATGACTGAACTAGTTAAAACTAGGTAAAAGACTACAGGCTTTAGTATAAATTACATCTAAATATAAAGAAAATGAAAATCCTTACCACTGGGCCAATAATCAACATCACAGTAAATGAGGAAAAACATAGAATGATCAAGGATTCCATTATTTTTGGATCAACAACCAATGCCCCTGAAAGTAGCAATCAAGAAATCAAAGAATGCATTACACTTCGCAAACTGCAGCAAACAACTTTAAACTGTTCAAAAGCAAAGACAGCACCTAGATGAGGAAGGTGCACTTGAGGAAAGCCAGGATGTTTGCAGCCACCTCATCTGCACATGAAAGGCAGGCAACAAAAAAGGAAAGTTGAAAGAAAATTGACACATTTGAATTGTGGTGTCAGCAAGGAATACTGAATACCAGGGACTGAAGAAGAGGGAATAAAGCAGTCGTGGAGGAAATACAGCCAGCCTGCTCATCAGAATCAAGGATGGTGAAACTTTGTCTTGCTTTCCTGGGATGCGTCAGAGACAGTGTCTTGATTACTTTGTATGAGACTTTAGGAGGGACAAATGACTGGAGAAAGACGCATTTGGTGAAGCAGAGGACCAGTGAAAAAGAGACTCTAGGTGTGCTGGATTAACACGGTCTTGTCACAGCTGGCTGAGACGCAGCCACTATGAGGGGAATGATGCAGGCCTGGACAGCGTGTGTTGCTGGGAGGGTGCTGGCAGGCAGAGTCTGCTCAGTGGCACTTAAACACAGCATGCTTTTTTTTTTGTTTAGGCTGTTCTTTTCATTTTAATTGCTTTGGCAATGATGCACAGTCAATATAAGCGTTTTCACTGTTTCAAGCTATTAGATTGTTCAGCTCATTTAATTGTATGTGATTAGAAGTATTTTATTATATTTGTTATACAGAATTTTGGGGCTAAATTTCAATCCTAAACAAAGTTGGAAACTCTGGTGGCATTGTGGTGCTAAGGCTGCTAACCAAAAGGTCAGCGGTTCAGATCTACCAGGCACTCTTTGGAAACTCTGTGGGGCAATTCTACTCTGTCCTATAAGGTCTCTATGAGTTGGAATCAACTCGATGCCATGGGGATTTTTTTTTTTTTTTGGTAAACATACAGTTGGTAAAGTTGAATGACACTGTGGGTCTGTTTCACCTATGAAATGCTATAATACTTTATTCTTATTAGAATATATATTCCTTAGTTGGTTGTATGTTTTTATTTGATCTCTTTTTCCTATTTTTTATTTTTAAATCACTTTACATTTACCAAGGAATTTGAAGTTGTTGTCTTTGATGCCATTCAACAGTTCATCTGGTCTTTGGTCATTAGTGGTCAACACATCAAATCTGTTCTTCTGATGGTCTTTAAACTCAGGAGGGATATACTGAAGGTCATATCTTGACTCTCATGCCTCTTGTTCTAATTTTCTTCAATTTCAATTTGAATTTTCATGTGAGCAGTTGATGATTTGTGCTGCAGTCAGCACCTGGTCTTGTTTCTGACTGCTGATATGGAGCTTTTCCATCATCTTTTCCACAGATGTTGTCAATTTTGTACCTGTGTATGCCATCTGGTGAGGTGTATGTGTACAGTCACTGGTGGTGTTGGTTAAAAAAGGTATTTGCAATGAGAAAGTCATTAGTCTTGCAAAATTCTATCATGTGATCTCCAGCATTTTTTCTATCACCAAGGGCATATTTTCCAACTACTGATCCTTCTTCTTTGTTTCCAACTTTTGCATTCCAGTCACCAGTAATTATTAATGCATCCTGATTGCATGTTTGATCAATCTCAGACTGCAGAAGCTGGTAAAAATCTTCAACCTCTTCATCTTGGGCCTTAGCGGTTGGTGAGTAAATTTGAATAACAGTTGTGTTAACTGGCTGTCCTCGTAGGCGTGTGGGTATTATCCTATCACTGACAGCACTGTACTTCAGGACGGGTCTGGAAATGTTCTTTTTGATGATGAACACGACACCGATTCTATTCAAGTTTTTGTTCCCAGACCATCTTCTGATGGTCTTTAAACTCAGGAGGGATATACTCAAGGTCATATCTTGACTCTCGTGCCTCTTGTTCTAATTTTCTTCAATTTCAATTTGAATTTTCATGTGATAAGTTGATGATTTGTGCTGCAGTCAGCACCTGGTCTTGTTTCTGACTGCTGATATGGAGCTTTTCCATCATCTTTTCCACAGATGTTGTCAATTTTGTACCTGTGTATGCCATCTGGTGAGGTGTAGTAGACCATATGATTGTCAGATTCAAAATGGCCAAAACCAGTCCATTTCGGCTCACTGACACCTGGGATGTCAATAGTTATGTGTTCCATTTCATTTTTGACAATTTCAAGTTCTCCTAGATTCATACTTTGTGCATTGCATGTTTCAATTATTAGTAGATGTTTGCAGCGGTTTCTTCTCATTTTGAATCCTGCCACATCAGCGAATGAAGATCCTGGAGGCCTTGCTCCATCTGTGTCATTGAGATCGACTCTATTTTAAGGAGGCAGCTCTTCCCCAGTCATCTTCCGAGTACCTTACAACCTAGGGGTCTCACTTTCTGGCACTACATCGGACAACGTTCACCTGCTATTCATAAGGTTTTCCCTGGCTAATTCCTTTCAGAGGTAGACTTGTGGGTCCTTTCTAGTCTGTCTTAGTCTGGAAGCTCACCTGAAACTTACCTACTGTGGATGACCCTGCTGGTGCCTAAATACCCGTGGCATAGCTTCCTGCATCACAGCAACAAGCAAGCCTTCACTGACAGACAAGTGGGGGCTGCTCCCTCCCTCCTCACCTGATGGAGTTACCCTGCTTGCCTGATGGTGTCATGCTGCTTACCTGATGCTGTCACCCTCCTTATCTGACACTGTCATCCTCTTTACCTGATGCTGTTATCTGCCTTGCCTGATGCTGTTACCCTCCTTACCTGAAGTGGCTATCATTAATTCACGCATTAACAAAGGACCAAAAATGAAATACAATCAATAATCAATCACCTGCGTGGATTCTAATTGCTAGTTAATCATCCCTGAGGCACTGAAATAATCTGATTCAGGTCCATATTCCATACATTATGTGTTGATTCTGCAGTGTGTGACTACCAGTGATCCCTGCTGGTAAAATAAAAAAAAGACAAATGTGATACTTTTCATCCTCATTGGGAAGGCTAGGCCAAAGCCAGTGTCTGCTCTGCCTTTATATGATTAATTAGCCATTAAAAAAATCAATAATTCAATAAATTTCTATGGTAGGGCTACTTGCGGTAGTCTTCAGTTTACCAAGTTATAAAGAGTTAATCATAAGTAGGTATAAAGACCTGAAAATATATAGGTATGGTAGGGAATGAAACTCACTAAAAGTGACAGAGAAATGAATAAAGCTGCGCATTGATGCACGCCTTTCAAGTCACATCTAGATTTCCCAGGTACCTGAAATGAAGGCAGACGGGTTATATCATGTGATTTGCAGCCACAAAAAAGTGACTCACAATCTACACTGAAAACAGTCTGAAAGAGGTTTATCATGAAGACATTTCTGTAAAGGACACGGGACAGTGTTTTCAGAACGGGGTACGGCAGCACTTGGACGTACAAGGAGACTTTCAAGCAAAGATTCATCCGAGTATTTGGCGAGGTTGACAACTCAAGAATGGAAAATGCTAGAAACTGTTACGTGAGCAGATTTGGAGCCAAAATGTCCCAAACTGAACTTTACCTCAGTCCTGTCCCGTTAACGGGTGATTTCTCAGCTTTCAGCTCTTCTCGTAGAGTCGAAAGCATTCCAAGCGTGAAGTCTCAACATTCATGCTGTGGTTTCCACTGTTCAAAATAAAAGCAATGAAACGAAACAATACTGGCCATTAAAAATCAATCATTAAAAACCTCATCTCAATGCACAGTTATTTAGGTATTGAATCATTTTCCTTGGTGAAAATTCATCTTGAGTTAAAATGATGTGATGTATTTCAATTTGACACAAATTGTACTCATGTATTTTTAGAGACATTTTTGAAACTTTCCTTGAGTTATTGTGAAAATTAGTTATTACTTTATATTTAGCATTTTGAAATACCTTATTTTTAAAAGGCACAACTAAATTAAATTAATTTATTGAGGGTATTAACAATGATTAGAATGAAAAGCTTTTATCAGTCAGAAAAATGTGAGTCCAAATAGTTTTTTGATGAGTATATTTGAATAAATACCATTTCAAGTATAGAGAAATCAGAAAACTTACCGAAAGAAGGTATCTGATTTATTCTATGGAAAAAATACATTGATGTGTGGTGAGATAAATACTAGTTCCATTCATCCCAAATGTGGAGAACTGATTGAAGTTATTAAGTTCAATATTCATCTCAACTGAAAAATTTTTATTTTTTAAATTGAGTCAAGATGTCAATGCATGTTTTGTCACAAAGCCCTAAAAACATACTGTAGTCATAGTTTAATATTTTTCTGTAATATACTGATTTTTAAGCAGTGTGACTATTGGTCTCACACATAGTTTTGCCCAAATTAGAATCTATTAATTTAACGGGACGAGGAACGTGTCATGGCTGTCTTGGATGTATGCTCTTTGTTTTTCCTTTTGTTTTTTCCTTCTCTCCTGTGAGTGAAGGCATCTTTGCCAACACTTCAGATTGAGCTCTTTATTTTTAGTCTGGAAAGAGCACCTTTTAATTCTGTGAAAAAGAAGGACAATCCCCACGGTTGATGTGGTGGCCCTCAGGTGTCCTGATTGACCTCTGGGGTGAGAATGGCCTTCTAGGAGGTGTCAGCTGAGGTGTCGGTTGATTCCTTGGTCAGATAAAAGAGCAGAGACAGGTCTGTGATTTTAAGCCATGCAGGATATTGTCACCCCTTAGGCGGGAGAGACGGGCTAGGGGAAAGTTGTGTGCGTTTGCGTGGGTAGCCTGGCAGTCAGAGGCCAGCGAGGAAGGAGACGGGTGAAAACAAAAAAGAAACAACCAACCACAGAAAACCTTCCGTGTGCTTGCCAGTGTCTCTTTTGGGGAGAGTTTGGAGAAAGAAGTCACTTTTGCTACTTGATTCTCACCTGTGATGTGCTAGTCACCTGGTGCTGCTCTAACAGAAACACTGTTAGTGGGTGGCTTTAAAAAGAGAAACTTTACTTTGTCACAGTCTAGTAGGCTAAAGGTCCAAATTCAGCTCCAGGGTGGGGGGTGAGGGTTTCTGGGGGCACTGGAGGATGGTCTTTGATGTCATTCCTCCCCGGGACTGGGAGTTTCCGAGGCTCAGGAACCGTGGTCCTTTCTAAGGGATGTGCTCAGCTCCGGGTCCCTTCTAAAGGACATGCTCAGCTCCTGCATTGCTTTCTTTCTGCTAGCTTCTTTCCTTGGTATTTCAAGAAACTGCCTCAGCCACAAAACAGCCTTACACATGGAATCCTTCCCCACCAACCCGACTGTACCCCAAAGCCCTCACTGACATCATAGAGGCAGGGTTTATGGCACGTACAGTACTGGGAGTCATGGCCCAGTCAAACTTCTACACACACTTTTGGGAGAACACAATTCAATGCACGATGTGTGCCCTCTGAGATTTGCGCCAGCTTCATCCTCTGACACGTCTGTTTCCACACCGGGGTTTGGGTGCAGTCTGCCGTTGGGGGCTGTGGAGGAGCAAGCCCCGCGGACAGCTAGTGGCCCTTCAGACAATCAGGGTGGACCTGCCCCACGTCTTGCGGTCCCCGGGGAAGGCTGGTGGTGGGCTCCGCGAGAGGAGCACTTCTATTTAGTGGAAGGACCTCCGTGGCACAGTGGTGAACTGCTCGGCTGCTAACCGAGAAGTCTCCTGCTAGAACCCACCAGCAGCTGCTCAAAGAACCGACCACCTACTCCCGTAAGGATTTAAGGCCTAGGAAACCCGAGATGGCAGCTTTGCTCCTCCCTGTAGGGTTTCCACCAGTCGGAGTCAGCTCCAGGACACACACTGGACAACAGCAGGTCCAGCCACCGAGCCTGGAGGCGCAATGGGTAAGCGTTTCTTTGCCAGCAGAGGAGCCGGCAGTTCCAACCCGCCTGGTAGCTCTGCAGAGGAGAAACTTAATGACCAGCTTCTGTAAGACTGTGGGCGAGAAAACCCTGCGGGACAGCTCTCCTCTGTCACATGGGGCTGCCGTGAGCTGGAACTGACTCGGCGGTACCCGGCAACACGTCAGGTGGGACCATAGAGATAAAGCCTGTAAGGTGTAGGTGTAAAGGCCTCATCACTGAGTCCCACAAGCAGGCCTTCCGAGCTCCCAGCTGGCTGCACTGTTGTCTCTTGTTTAACCTATGCATATGGTATCAAGGGGAGCTCAAGTTCATTTAAACCAGTGCAATAGAGACCAAAAAAAAAAAAAAAATTGGCACCAGATGACCTGGCATATTTTGCCAATATCTGCTGGGATTCTTTTCAGATGGAAACTTGAAGACCCATGTGAATGGAAAATCCTTCTTGGCAGAACTCTTAGCCGTGTGGATCACTGTACAGTCTCGAGACACACTGGTTTTCAGGATCCGCAGTTGAAGCCTTGGAAGCGGTGAGACTAAAGCATTGCTGACACGGGGCTTCAGAGTGGCAGTACACTGATGGGCCTCTCAGGACGATGACAGAGGGACTGAGTAACCGCCTTGGGCCAGTTTTCTTTGCGCTTTCCTGATTTTCGAACTGACAATCCTAGTATTTGGAGAACCTCTTAGTCCCAGGCACGTTTTCGTAGCTGATTACTCTCCGAGAGGATGAGAGTATTTGTGCTCCACGCGAGTCGTCATTGTAAGCATGTTCCCATCAAAGGCCATCTCAGGGGAGACATTCTCAGCTTGGCACTGGCAGTGGCCTGCTCTGCTGACCATGGAGAAGCTTTCTCAGTGCGGTTTGCACAAACTGGAGGCACGGCCTGAGCTCAGTGACAAGACATCCTGGGCTGTCTGGCTGCTGCTGTCACTGCAGACCACCTTTTTCACTACCGGGAGAAATTAACACCCAGGTCTTAGGATGACACCATACTCCGGAAAGCCACTCACCTGTTGGCAGAAGGATGACATCAGAAACCCCAACTGTCCTCACTGAAGCGCAGGTTCCGAGTTTGAGTCTCCCCTCTCTCTCTGCCGTGTTCTGGCAGGCATCAGTTTCTGTGCATCAACAGAATCGCTGACTAAGGTAACGGTGGCCTAACCAGTATTTTTTCTGACTGTGGGGCTTACTTCTCTAGAGAAAGCTGAGTTTACCCGGCAGTGCTGTGGCTCACTGATGATGCACACGTGACCTCCTCCGGCAGCTAACACTGTCAGGCTGGGGTGCTGTTTGTAAGACATGACATTTGGGGGGTTTTGCATAGCCTGAACATGGAGTGGACAGGCAAAGATTGTTGGCGTTGGCTCTAGGAGTGGACACCAAGCTTGCAAGGTGACACAGTCTGGTGTGAGACTCTAATTGTCCTGGGTCAGTGGGTGCCAGCGGCACAGCAGAGAGCGTTTAGAAGTCCAGGCACCTCCTTCTTGGGGCAGGGTCCTGATGTACTTCGCCTCCGTTGCGCCTGCCCAAGCCTGGTTCTGCAGCTTTCTCAGAAATGTTGTTTGATGCCTGCTACTCTTACAACGTTTTTAGTTTCTGCTTTATTTAATGAGAGTCCATTATCTTTGTTTGTTTGCTGACAGCTCTGACTTTACAAAAGGACGTGGCTCCTTTCAGCTTTCAGATGTTCATTCTACTTATAAAGCAGCTGGGTCTTGCCTGTTGCACTTAGAAAACACCAAACCTGAAGCCAAGCCTTGACTGCAACCCTATGGTGGCCTTACTGGTGGCAGTGTGTGACGGTGCATCTCTGTGAACGAGAGTAAGTCATCTGTACTCCTTTTCTGGAGTTTCTCATGGAAGCACTGAAACAGTGCATCTGTATGTGGCTGTTGTGAGAAACAGCTAGTGAGGGATTTCTGTAGCCGTAGTATTCTGCGATGCTCCATGGAGCCGTAAATATGACCAGATACAGAACTGACATTTCCAGTTTTGCATAACCTGTAAAGGAGATTCTGTACCTGGAACCAGCTTTTATCACTGCTTTCAGGTGTCTTTAACTTATTAAGCAAGGTATTAGTGCAACGCATCTTGATACAGAGCCTTAACTTGAATATGGCCTTTCAATGAGAAGGGTTTTGGTTTGAGTTTTGGCTGAGCAAATGTGGATCCTTACTAGAGGCATGTACGTGGTCCCAGTGTTCATAACCTCAGGCCCAGACTCAGAGCAGGGCTTTGAACAGGCCTCTGTCATTTGGAGTTTTAAGTGTTGATGAGTAACAAGAAGTCGGAAACCTTGTGCTTCCTCTTCAGTCACTGCTCCGTCCACTGGACAATGACCCCACGTGACGCCTCTTCCCGTGTGCCCTGTTGTCTTTTGACTGTAACAAGGCTGGGGCTCCACAGCCACAGACAAGTCGTCTCTGATGAGGTTCTCAGCAGGCCCGTCACAGAAGTGCTTTGTAGCATTGTTCAGCAATCTTCAATGTAGAAATATTTTTCTTCCTATAATTGCTAGATTATTCATTTTCGGCTTGGCTGGCATTGTAAAAATATTTTCAACAGAGAAGAGTTTTTTGCTTAATGCATAAACAGAAAAAATGTATACAAACTATTTGGCCTAAAGAGGCCCATCAGTTTTGACACCCCCACTTTCCCCAAGACAGTAGCTAGTTGTTTCTTGGATATCCCTTAACATTTTATTTTAAAAAGAAGCCCATTGGACTATTTATGGTTGTGTTTATTAAAAACTGCTTTCTGATGCCTGATTTGAACTTCTGTTAACTTTTGTTAAAGCCCTCTGGTACCATCATCCGTCAACGTCTCAGAGGGAGTGTCTCAGAGGAATTGTTGGCTCGCAATGTCTATTTTTCCTCTGAGTTACTGTAAAGTTTTGGGCTGTTTTCTCATTTCTGGCAGTACATTGCAGGCTCTGCTGTTTTCCTTGTGGGAAGAAGATTGCACTGGCCACGTGATGATAGCTGTGTTCTGATGTCAGCTGCAGTTTGGGTGGTCTACCAGACGCTACCGCGGCCTAGCCCAAGACTGACTTTCCTGCTTTCCTCTCCCCGCAGTTTCAGATTGGCGTACGTCTGCACAGGAACAAGGCCACCTGTCCCAGGCTTGCTAGTACGTAGACGGTGATGTGGCTACTGACATACAAGTGGACGTGTGTATAAATATTTTGGGGAACCTTTCAAAAAATGCTGCTTAAAGGACAGGTGAGGTGAAGACTTTCCTCTTTCATCTTCCCTGTTGGCCTTCCTGCGATGTGTGTTCAAGGGGAGAGGCCAGGAATTCTGGTTTAAAAGCTGGATTTTCAGAAGCTATCCTTGGTTGTGGAGACAAGAGTCAGACTTGAGGTATGACAGAATGGTAGGCTGAGAGGCCGGGGTCTGTAAACACTAAGTCTAGGCCCACACTAGTCCACAGAGGGACTGTCTTCAGACTTACACGGGTGAGAAAAAAATTTGAATTTTATTGACATCACTTCTATTATGGATTTTCTCTCATAAGCAGCTGGACTTAATCCCAGACAAGAAATGATTTTGTTTCACTTGGATCAATCAAACAAAACCAAGAGTGGATACTGTCTTCATCCAGTATTTCAAACCTTCCTATAATATTTGCTGCAAGTAATCTGCAAACTCTGAGCATCTGTTATACAGGCATTCTGTATATCTGGTTTAACCAGCATGAACATCTCCCTTTAAAACAAAACAGAACACAGATGAACAATCCAATCCAAAGCAGAAATTTGAAAATCTAAGATACTTATTATGTCTTCATCAATATGATTCTCCAAGCTAAAAATTCAAATTAAGTTGATCTGTTTCAATTTCCTCTAGCACCGTCTCTACTGTGACGTGGTCACATTACAGCTCGTCAACATCCCTTTCAATAGCTGATCATTGCAACTAAAAACCATTCTCCAGGTCAAGTCTGGTAGGAGCCAAGTAGAGAGGGTATTTATCTTTTCTCTCATTATAACACTGTCACATTTCTGGATTATAAACCCCTCTTATTTCCCGAGGCAAGCATTCATGACAAGAATAAATGAGTGGCAAAGCACATTCAGGTCATTTCCTCCTTATAGCCCGTGTTCTGTAATGTGATGGCAGCCACAGGCCTGGCGGCAGGGATGAGGGTTCTGTGCTGCAGAGGCTGGGATGCTGGTAACTTTTCTCTGATGCTGTCTACCATCTCAGGCTTTCATGTCCCCTTCCATAATGAGTTTTCTGCTGGTTAGTTGGTTAATTAGACCATTTTAGATTAGTTATCAGGAAGTATCATGTTTATTTAAAAGGAAATAGAATTGCATTTTGAGAGCTGAAAGAATGATTTGACTTTTTAATGGGTTACAGTTCACCTTCTTTTCTGTGAAAATAATCATCCCAGGGAAAACATACGTATATCAAATGCCACCTTCCTTGGGCAGTACTTTATCTTGGGCTTACACTGAATGACCTTTCTAAATGGGCCCCAGGTCACGGGTAATCAGAAAGTACTAGATATGTATGATTAGAATCAGAAGGGAGCATGTGTATTCTAATATTTATGGTTGGCAGACAGGAAACCAAGGCCCAAGAAATGCATTAGTGGAGATCACATATTGTATTAGGAAACAGTTACTTCTTCCTGTGCTGACTGGACCTTCTTTAAGCCCCTCCTCGTGCCCCTCACCCCCAGTCACCAGTTGGGATTGGGGAAAAATAGAAAGGCAGCAGAAAGAAAAGTTCTTCCACAGAAAAGGAGGGTACTGCAAGCTGACTCTCCCTCATGGGACGCTCCCGGGGTTGTCCACATATACTCCCTTTGATGGGGTCTTCCAAAGGAAGTCGCCCAAAAAGGGAGATCCCTCATCCCAGCGACACTGCCACATCCACCCAACATCCACCTCTAGAAGGCACTGATTTCCCCTCCCAGTTTCTTACACTGAGGTCGCCTCATCCCTGGTAGAAAGCCCTCTCAGACAAGACTTTTCAAAACAGTACCCGACTAAATCCTCTCCAAAGGTTAATTATCTCGCTCATGGACAGTGTGCATGTATCTTTGGGTCCTCAGCTCCTTCATAAGGTGATTTTTCTCAGCTCTCCCTTGGGTTGTCTACCCAACCCATCTGCATGTCAGTCATCAGTGAGTGGTGAATCACATGCCGGCATTCCTGTTGTTCAGATTTCCAGGAATCCGTGCTTCTTGTCCCAAGGCTTCTCTGGAATGCTGCCCTCATTTGGTTTAGGGTTAAAGGTGTGCTAGTGTATTAGTTGTCTATTCCTGTAACAAACACACTTAAAAGAAACAAACAAAAAAATTCCCTCTCCAGTCAATTTGGAGTCATAGTGACCTTGTAGGACTGAATAGAACTGCTCCCTTGTGTTTCCATGGCATTACTGCTGGATTCCACATGTCGCCTTTTGATCAGACACCCATGAGCTCCGGAGAATGAGATGCTAGATTGCCACAGTAACTGATATGTATGATGCTTTTCAAGCCTTTCCCCAAACCCACCTGCTCTAACCACTAAAAACTGGCATCTCGCTTAGGGAGCTGTCACGAAGGATGACGAGCGGGGAGAGACGGTGAAGAGGGAAAGAATGGAGGGGACACGCTGACAGCAGTCGCAGGGTGGCAAAGGGACCGTGTTCCAAACGGGCTTTCACGTTTTCCTTCTCACCGCAGACTGAATGTGTACCATTTCATTATGAACTGAGTATCTGCTTTCTAAATGTAACCGATTAGAAAACTGCTTTACTAGAAAGTTTGTGGCATTTGTCTTAAAATTTATTGAGACAGTAAAAATTAACAATAATAGCTATGTTCATGCTTATTTACACACGCAAACACTACATTTAAAAGTAAACTCTTCTAAGAAAAAGACTCTTTAGGCTCTAACTTGCTATGATTCTAATAATTTTCACTTTTTCCTATGGATTTCAAGTTTCATCTAAGCAAAGAATTTTGGATGCAGTAGACTGTTTTCATCAAAAGTTCTGCTGTAAGAAAATATTTTGCACACTTGCCACTTATTAATGTTCAAGTGCAACTTAAAGTTAAATTTTTGTTATTTTTCCTGAGGACAAACTTAGGAATTAAAAATGCATAAGCCTGTAAATCTTAGTAAAGCTACCTTTAGATGGATCAGCCAACTTACTTTTTTTTAAATTAACACTCATTTTTAAGAATGCCGAACAATAACCATAGAAGTAAAAATATTGTTCTGAAATTAAACAAAAGTAATTTGTATATATGCTAAAGAATTTTGTAGCTCCTTTTATCTGTATATCTTGTGTTTTTTAGAATGTAGGCTTTCCAGCTTTGGTGACAAAGACAACCAGAAATGTCTAAAATATTCAGTTAAGGATATTGGAGAGAGTACTCTCTTGATGCAATGACATTGCTAAGATAAACACGTGTTAAAATTCCAACTAAGCTATAATTTGCTTGCGGTCGGTATTAGTTATTATTGGTAATGCTTTTATTATTTTTAGTTTTATAGATGCACAATAGAAATGTAACATTTATTACCTAGGAAAATCAAGTATGTCTACAGAATAGATCCAAGAGAAAACTGTCCACCTTCTCAAACTGTCACCTTCTCTCTTTGTCAGCAGCACAAAGCAAAAAAGAAGACAGAAGAAAAACTGGAAGCCACCTTGATAACTGCTACACATTTACCATGCTGTCTATCACCAATACAGACACACATTATCAATGATAAAACAGGGCTCCTGAAAATGCCTGGAACAAAGATTCTCTCTGTCCTTTAATGGGTTTCTCAGCAGTTCGTCTATTTTTAAAACTGCTTAAAATGTAGATTATTTCTTTTAATTAGGGGCACATGTGGATTCATTCATGTCAGGAAAGCTTGAGACTGAATAAATCTTTCCCCTATTTTTTTTGTTTATATTTGCATTTTTTTGTTACCTCTGTCCAAAGGTAAAACATACAGTTAAGACCACCCATACTATGATAGCATTATGATGCTATGTAATGTATAGTATAAAACATATAACAATATAGTATAAAATAATATGTAGATATACATTGGTATGTTATTGCTCTTTTGGAAACCCTGGTGGCCTAGTGGTTAAGCGCTATGGCTGCTAACCAAAAAGCCAGTGGTTCAAATCCACCAAGTGCTCCTTGGAAGCTCTGTGGGGCAGTACCACTCTGTCCTGTAGGGTTGCTATGAGTCAAAAGTGACTCAGTGGCAGTGGGTTTGGTGTTTTGGATTTTATTGCTCTTTTAAGGTAATGAGTGGTTAACACCCTTTTCTGTTTAATTTTTAATACAGTGAGTATAGGTGGACACAACCTCTGTATACAAAAATTGTTGGAGAGTAGCAGCAACCCGTAAAGATGTCAAGTATTTCTGACACTAACAAGTGTGAGAATTGGCACCCTACACCATGGTCTGGTTATTTCAGTCCTCCTCTCAAAGCCAGGAGAAATGAATATAAATGTCCACCAAAAGGCATTTAGGAAATGCTGTTAAAAGTTTGTCTTTACATAATAACCAAAAACTAAGCACACCAACTATAAAAGATCATTGACAAGAGGTTGGATAAGTAATTGAGATGTGTTTATACAACGGACAAAACACTAGTTCTATGTGAAAGAATGTGGATGAAATACTGTGAGCAAAAGAAAAGCAGCAAGGTACGAAAGAATGAATATTGCTTGATTCTATTCATAAAATGCCCAAGAAAGGCAAAAACTAGTCAATGGTGATAGCAGTCAAAATAGGGTTGTCTTAGCTGTCTTGTTAAATGTTGTCCAGTCCTTTCTGACTCGTTGTAACTCTAAACACAACAGAATGAAAAGCAGTGCCCAGTTCTGAGCCGTCATCAGAACGGCGGTGACGTTTGAGCTCACGGTTGCAGCCACTCTCCCATCCATCTTGTTGAGGGTCTCCCTCTTTCACTCTGACCCTTTACCAAGTACGATGCCCTTCCCCAGGAGCTGATCCATCCTGATAATACGCCCAAAGCACATGAGATGAGGTCTTTCCATGCTCACTTCTATGGAGCCTTCTTCTGGCAGTCCATGGTATAATCAACATTCCTCCCCAACACCATAGTTCAAAACCAGAAATTCTTCAGGCTTCCTTGCTTGCCATCCAGCTTCTGCATGTGTGTGAGGTGATTAAAAATACCTTGACTTGGATCAGTCTTTCCTTAGTCTTCAAAGTAGCATCTTTGATTTCTTTCTTTTTTCTTAAACTTTAAAGAGGTCTTTTGCAGCAAATTACCCCAATGCAATACGTCCTTAGATATCCTGACTGCTGCTTCCACTGTTGTTGATTGTATTTCCAACTAAAATGAAATCCTTGACAACCTCAATCCTTTATCCATTTATCCTGATGTTGTTCACTGGTCCAGTTGTGAGGGTTTTTGTCTTCTCTGTGTTGAAGTGTAATTCGTGCCAAAGGCTGTAGTCTTTGATCTTCATCAGCACGTGCTTCAAGTCCTCTTTGTTTCCATCAAGCAACTCGTTAACACGTGTTAACGAGTCTTCCTCTCATTTTGAAGGCATATTCTTTTTCATATAGTCAAGTTTCTATGATTAGTTGAACAGCCTACAGGTTGAATAATCTTTTGAAAGGATACAACCTTAATAAACACCTTTTCTGGCTTTAAACCACACAGCATCCCCTTGTTCTGTTTGGAAGACTGTCTCTTAGTTTATGTACAGATTCCACATGAGCACAATTAAGTCTTTTGTAGTTCTCATCCTTCACAATGTTATTCATAATTTATGATCTGCACAGTCAAACCCAGGTAAAAGTCTTTCTGGTATTCTCTGCTTTCAGCCAACATCCATCTAATATCAATAACAGCAATTGTTGTTGCAAGCCATCTTCCAACTCTAACTTGAATTCTTGGCACTTCCCTGTTGATAGACTACTGCAGCTGTTTTTCAGTTATGTTCAGCAAAAATTTACTTGCATACACTATTATGATATTGTTTGATAATTTTACATGCAGTTGGAAAACCCAGCATGTGACAGTGCTTACCTCTGGAGCAAGGACTGGCCTAGAAAGAGACTCAACAGTTCTGGAGGGAGGCTTTGCCAACAGCAACACTGAAAGCCTACTTAACGTGTTCTTGCCAAAGCTTTATCCACTACTCTTAAATGTGAGGGGCAGCCAAAGCCAGGTAACAATAGACATGTAACAGACAGAATACATGAGAATGCCAACTGATAGTAGATGCTAACTAACAATTAGAAGAGTATGAGGACTTCAGAACAAATAAAACCAAAAAAAGAAACAAAAACAGAAACCCATACTGGTTGCCACCAAGTTGGCTCCAATTCATAGTGACCCTACAGGGCATCATGGAACTACCCCGCAGAGTTTCCAAGGACCGCCTGGCGGATGCGAACCGTTGACCTTTTGGTTAGCAGACTTAGCTCTCCAGAGGGTGAGGTGGGTACTTCCCTGCAATGCAGAGTATAGTCCAAGGGGGATTCCTGTGTAAGGTCAGAATCCAAGCCCGAAGCATGTTCCATTTTACTGTCACAGCTCATTGGAAAAACACCAATTCAAAGATGAAGTAATTAAGAATTTCAAGACTGCAGCCTGTCATGGATGGAACTGTGTAACCCCACAAATATGTATAGCCATGTGGCTGGCCATGATTCCCAATATTTTATGATTGTCCTCCATTTTGTGATTTTCCTATGCTGTATGTTAAAGGATTAGAGTGGGACTGTAAATCTCTTCATAGGATCACTTCCCTGCTCCACTGTAAAGGAAGTTTCCCCACAGTGCAGCTGGCACCACTCTTTATCCTTTCATCCTACAAGGGATAAAAGGTAAGGGAAGCAAGCAGAGAACTGGGAACCACACACCAACAAGAAAGCAGCAGTGGGAGTAGAGCATGTCCTTCAGACCTGAGGTTCCTGCACCGAGATATTCCCCGACTGAAGCCTAGTGCAACACAAGGGGCTTCCTCTGGAAGGACAGTGGGCAAGCCTTCCCTTGGGGCAGACACCCTGCGTTAAGACTTGTGGTCTACCAGACTGCGTAAAAGTAAATCTCCCTTGGTTCCAGCCATCCACTTCCGTGGTATTTCTGTTAGAGCAGCACTAGCTGACTGAAACACAGCCACAGAGCACTGGACTCCAAGTGTGGGGTTCCTCTAAGAGCAGGGCTCTCTGATATAGCACTGGTCCCTTTGGTGTGAAGCGGCCCCTGGATCTGGGTGAGGGGGGCATTGGTGAGAACTGAGCATGCTAACTTCTGAGGCTGCACACCCAGCTGCAGCAGTGAGAGCTTGCTCCTTGGTGGACTGTTCTCAACTGCCAGCTCTGCTGTGATAGGCAGCTTGACACTGTCGAGCAGAAGTACCCAAAACTTAACACCAGCGCTAAGTGGCAGAAGGGAGCAGTGTCAGTGGTAATTATTTCTTCTTTGTTGTCTGAAAAATTGGAGATTAGTTGATTTAGGAAAGTAATGAGACATTTTCTGAATCTGAGTGTTGCCAACCTAGTCACCTTTATGTCTGTGTCTGCCTTTCTGATTTGCTTAGTATCAGAATCAGGATTTCAAGGGGTCCATCTACAGACTGCTGTTTGTTCTCCGATGCTGTTGGCAAAGTGCACGAGAACACATGCAATCTAATTACGGGAGGCTTTGATTTCCTCTGGCCCCAGACAGAGTGGGGCCACACCCGAAGCGTCTGTGAACTTGGAGGAGGGCGGGTGCTGTTACACAAGCCACGCGGAGCCTGCAGAGATAAATGACTATCTCCGGTAGTAAGTAGCTTTAAAATCAAGGACAAAGTCTATACACAATTAAATTACTCAATAAAAGTAAACTTGAGTGTACTTAAGACACGGTTATGCCGTTATCAATGTTGGCGTGCATGTGCAGAACGTCCACCACCCTGAAGATTCGCGTCTGCTTCGCGTATTTCCATGTGTGCTGCTATTGTTGACTGTAAGTTTATCTGGAAAAAATTAATGCCTGGGTTTTGAAAGTCTAGATAGGTGTAACTTTTTCTTTTTTTCCTTTTTATTTATTGTGACTGAGTGAAAGTGTATAATCCAGTATAAACTTGCATGCCTGCCTGTGTGCAGCTCCCTCTGAACTGTTTCTTGATAAATTCTTTTTTGTCTTTTTAGCTTTATTTTGTTGCTGTGAATATTTACAGAAAAATCAATTATAAACCAGCCATTTCTACATGTATGATTTAGCGATGCTGATGACATTCTCTGAGTTGTGCGGCCGTCCTCAGCCCCTTCCCTGAGTTCTCCTCGCCTGCTCCCGTGAGCTCACGGCCCCTGCAGCTTCTCATCTGATCCTCCCAGCTGCTGCTGTCCATCTCATACAGGAGCTCAGTCCTAGGAAATGTTCGGTCATGTTTAAGAAGTTCCTACAGCTGTGCCCCCGGTGTACTCTATCGTATACACAAATATACACGAAACACATAGGAGTATGTATGTAGAATATCCACAACTGCACGTGCCTATGGATACATAATCACTCGTATGTCCACTTGTAAATGACTGTTTAATTATGGTAAGTAAAGGATTGTGTATACGGTGGTGTTGACCACACCCACCCAAACTCCTTGCCATTGAGTTGATTCTGGGATGGAGTAAAACTACTCCACTGAGGTTCCAAGGACAGGCTGGTGGATTTGAACTGCTGGCCTTTTGGTTAGCAGTCATAGCTGTTCGTTAGTCACAGCTGTTAACCACCAGGGCTCCAGTGTTTACCATGGTTGTCTTTTATTTTGCCTGCTACTCAGCATCTTCCTTTACCTTGGTCATGTTGTACTAATGTCCCATATTGTGTACTTACTTTCCTTTTGCCAAAACTAACATGTGTCTGTTATCTAGTTTGTGATTTTCATTCCCTCTTCCTCCCGTCTCTGGTAACCACCAAAACATGTTCTCTTCTGTGTGGAAGAAAACAAACAAAAACAACTTTTTATAATAATGGCCCCATGAAATAGTTTTCCTTTCATTATTGACTTACTTCACTCAGCATTATGTTACCCGGTCCATTCATCTTGTGAGCTGTTTCATAGGCTCATTTTTACTCTTTATTGTTGCACAGTATTCCACTGTGTGTGTGTAACACAGTTTGCTTATTCCTTGTTCTGTTGATGGGCATTTAGGTTGTTTTCATCCTTTTGCTGTTGTCAATGATGCTGGAACAAACATGGGTGTTAGTATTTCTATTCGTGTTGGCTCTTATTTCTCTAGGATATGAGGTCTGATGATTAAGTCTGCCAACTCAACTGTTCTATGTGCTACATACCTCACTACTGAGTATCCTTACAGCCAGCTTTGAAGTACTTCCTTTGGGAAGCTATGCACCACCGCCAAAGCCTAGTCTGCCCTTCAAAGCAATTTTGGAACTCTTTCTGGAATGGCCATTGCGCAGGGTGGCAAGTTTGCAAACTTAATTGTATTGTTGTCCATAAGGGAATTTTTAGCTAGTAAACAGATAATTGCACTGGAATATCCTACCTATTCCCTTCATCTGACCCCCAATGACATTTTTCTTTACCCAAAGATAAATGGAATTTTGAAAGGAAGACATGTTGGTGACATTCAGGACATCAAGGGTAATACAACAGCTCTGAGGCCATTCCAGAAAGAGTTCCAAAACTGCTTCAAAGGGTGGACTAGGCACTGGCGTCAGTGCATAGCTTCTCAAGGGGAGGACTTCAAAGGCCGGGGTAGTGAAATTCAGCAATAAGGTATGTAGCACATTTTCTAGGATGAGTTCATGAACTTGTTAGACCTAAAATTATGTTTCTGGGAATGGGATTGTTGGATTGTATGATATTTCTATTTCTAGCTTTTTAAGGAAGTACATACTGTTTTCCATAGTTGTTGTGCTGTTTGATGTTCCCACCAGCAGTGTGTAAGAGTTTCAATCTGCCCACAGTCTCTGGAGCTTTTGCTGTTTTTACCCATAAGTTCTTTTTTTTTAGTATAAGTATTTATTTATTGAGACCAAGTGCAGGTGTATGGTCCTCTTGAAATTCACACGCCCAGCTGTGTGCAGCTCCTGCGGCTCTCCTTGCCCCATGATAGCACACTCCTTTCTGTACTGTACGTGTCCTATCCCCTTAACGATCTCCTGTCCCCTCTTCTCCACCCTCTCCACTCTCCTCTAGTAAGAGGTAAGTAGGACAACATCCTGTGAATGCACAGAATCATAAAGTGCACACACCGTACGGTCACTCTGTGTCACCAAGTCCAATCTATTCCTGTCTGAGCAGTTGATTTCAGTAATGATTTATGGACGGGGCAGCATCAGGACAGGCGGCCACGCTCCCAGGGAAACCCTGAGGCCTTCAGACCACTAATTGTGGTCTTTTAGTGGAGTTTTCAGGGTGTACCACTTTTTATTCTCATGTAGCCTCTGAGACTCAACTTTGTGAGCCGCACCATGGCTGTCACGGGTGGTGGCCAGGCACCGTCTGCTTCTCCTGGTCACATGTTGTTGTAGTCACTCATTCATGTGCGTCTTTCTGTCTTCTGGGTTCCCTTTCCCCCGTGTCATGTTGGTCCTTGGTGCTTGTCTGTTCCTGCTGAGTTGGGACGATTTTGTGTACCTCAGATGGCAGCTTGCAGGCTTTTAAGACCCAGACGCCACTCCCCAATATGGGGAGTAGAAGACTCTTAGCAATATGCTAGCTACGCCAGTTGGCCTCAATGTCCCCTGAGAGCACGGTCCCCAGACCCCCACCCTAAATTCTTAAATAACTTATTCTTTGCATGCATGAAACTAAACAGTTGAAATGCAAAGAGTGCATTTCAGCAAAAGGTGAAAGGATTTATATCTCTGTGCTAAATTTTCTCAGTTGTGCTTTTTAAAATGGGCCTCAGTCAATCTTAGCCATATCCTGGCTTTATCTCATGCTCGTCTCTGCTTCTATGCTCCCACGCACACACTGTCTTTGGGGAGAACTTCACAACTAACTTGTCGACAGACCTAAACTTGCACTTCTCCTTGTTCTGTTATTAGTCTCCTCTCTATACTTACAGCACAATCCTCTGATGTTTTGGTGAGGAAAAAAGATACCAACTCTCCTGCCAGTAATCTATCCGACCTACTTACTGTTGTTATGACGCTAAAAAGAACTAAATCCACTGCCATTGAGTCAATGTTGGTAGCAGAACTGCCCCGTAGTTTTGCTGCTTGGTGAATTCGAACTTCCAACCTTTGGTTAGCAGCTGTAGCACTTAACCACCATGCCACCGGGCTTTCTGTTATGCTATTGTTGTTTGGCTATTGTTGTTGTTAGCTGCTGTTGAGTTGGTCCTGACTCACAGCGACCCTATGAACAAGAGAATGAAAAGCTGCTGGTCTTGTGCCACGGCCACAGTTGTTTTTATGCTTAAGCCCGTTATTGCGGCCAGTGTGTCAACCCATCTCATCTCACTGATGGTATTCCTCTTTTTCACTGTCCCTCGTTTTTACAATACCAAATGTCCTTTTCTGGGGACTGGTCCCACCTGATAACGTGTTCAGAGTATGTGAGGTGTTGCCTTGACATCCGTGCTTCTAAGGTGCATTCTTATTCAATATTCTTCATCAATGCCACAACTCGAAGGTGTCTATTCTTCCTTCCTTGTGTCTAGATTTTGCATACATACAGTGTGATCGAAAACACCATGGCTTGTATCATAAGTGCCTTAGTCCTCAGACTGACGTCTACTGTTTAACTCTTTAAAGAGATACCTTGCTGCAGATTTGCTCAATACAACCTATTGTCTGATTTCTTGACTGCTGCTTCCATGGACATTAGTTGTGGATCTCAGTAAAATGAAATTGTCAACAACTTTGATCTTTTCATGATGTTGCTTGTTGGTCCAGTTGTGAGGGGTTTTGTCTTCTTGATGTTGAGGTGTAATCCAGACTGGAGGCTGTGGTCCTTGGTCTTCATCGTGAACACTTGCAAGGCCTTCATGTTCCCATTAAGTCGGGTTAGGTCATCTGGGTTTCTCAGGTTGTAAATGAGTCTTCCTTCAACCCTGATGTGCCATTCTGCTTCATACCATCCCGTTTCTAGAATTTTTTGCTCAGCATACCGACAGAATAAGTGTAATGACAAGATACAGTCCTGACACACACTACCTCTTCCTTTAAACCACGCAGTATCTGCTTGTTCTTCTCTAATGACTGCCTCAGGGTCTACCTACGGAGGGTCCTAAATCACAAGCAGAAGTAAGGGGTTACTTTCTGGAAAGTCATGTGAGATCCAGTGAAGTCCTGGAGGAAGCAGACAGGTATACGAGGAGCTGAGACAAGTGAATTTACAGAACAATGCAATACATGGCTCATGTGTTGGCCTAGCCTAGCGTTCCTTGTCCCACTTGCAAATTTGAGTCAGGTCTGATCTCCTCTGGCTTCGTGTCAGACAGGCCAGGCCTCAATACCAAACTAGTAGATAGATCAAGCTGATGAAATAAATCAGAGGGTAAAATTCTTACCCATTCTCATTTCTCCTCTCCCTGTCTCTGCCTTTCCGTCTTCCTCTCCCTGTCTCTCTGTCTCTCCCTGTTCTGTGTCTGCCTTGTCTCCCTCTTCCCTTGCCTCTCTCTCTCTGTCTCTGTCTCACACATACACTCTGCAAACTGTATGCAAAGGTTGCCAAGAATTCCACATGTAACCACAGTCCGATATTTGTTTTTGTTTCACCTCGTCTATTTATTCACCTTCTGCTATTCAGTTCTTTTACAAAACACACACAGGTAATATAACCATATAACCTTCCTTGCTTAGCACTGTCAGCAAATGAGGTGATTTATATGAGCACAGTTTGGGAATAACTGGAAGTTATAAGAAAGTTTATTTTGCTCTACTACTATGCATAAAAATATTCCTAATTTCTTTCATATATCACTCCTCATTTCATATAGGAATGTACTAGACACAATTTCTTCTTTGTCAATAATTTCTGTGCAAAATTACGTGAGAAATGACTTCAGAAACTACTTAGAAGTTCTCGTATCAGACAACCCCAGTTTTAAAAATACTTTTGCCCAATTTTTTTCATGATATTTGATCTCCTGTGCTGTGGTATAGGGATTAAGTGCTGTGATTGCTGAGGTCAGCAGTTCAAATCCACCAGATGCTCCTTGGAAACTGTATGGGGCAGTTCTACTCTGTTCTGTAGGGTCACTATGGATCTTCTCAACAGCAGTGGGTTCTTCGTTTATACTGTCGTGCTCACGTATCGCTGCTCTCAGTGATTTGCTTTCTCCATGTCTCATGCTCTAAAAGGTCAACTTGTTTTGTGCAGCCTTCTGAAGACTTACAAACACAGTGACCCAAATGGCTGAAATTGTATTTGAATTGGGTTCTGTAGTGATTGCATCAAGAATAAAGCCATGCAGTGTGTGGGTTTTAGTGTGAGATCATTTTAATCTTTACCGTTGTAGTGGAGCCATGCTTTTCTATTTTTACTATCGCTTGGTTAAAGGATTAGATCCTAGTTCTATGAATCAGTGTTTGACTGTGGACAGGTAAGGTTATTTTTAAAGATTGAGTCCTCGTCACTGAAATGAATAGATTTGATAGAATGATATCCAAAATTGCTGACATAACTGAAAAAGTTTTTAAGTGAAGTGAGCCTTTGAATATGAATATGAGTTAGAAGGTCATAATAGGAAATACAATAAAAATTTATATACAAACCAACCAAATGAACTGTTGTCAAGTCAATTCCAACTCATAGCAACCACATAAAACAGGGTAGAACTGCACCACAGAGTACCAAAGAGATCACCTTGTAGACTTGAACTGTTGCCTTTTTGGTTAGCAGCCACAGCTCTCAACCACTATGCCACCAGGATTTCTTAAAAAGTTATATAAAAATATAAGCATTCATATCAGTAATATATAGTTAGAAGTTTGAAAGTAAGAACAGCCATATATCACATAAATATTTCTCTATGCTTGTGAATATACTGAATCACATTAACTGCTTTTTGAACAAGTATGATCTTACCAGAAGGATATATAAATTTTATAGTTTATTGTATTTTAAATGAAAACACATAATGTATATATTTTTTTCTCTTATTTGGAAGGTATGACACACATAGTAGCTAAGCTTTGGCATTTATATCTCAGATTTTCTTTTCCCTGAAAATAGTCTAATAGGGACATTTAAGGTATTTCAAGCCATTTTGTACGTATTAGAACCTAAGGGATTTGGGGTGAGATGGCTTTTGTTATCAGTAAGAGTTTTTTTCTCAGTGTCATTAGCAAAGACTGCTCAGAAGATCTCTCAGTGACATGTAGTAAAAAAAAGAAATAGATACATATATATATATATCATTAAAATAGAACTCACTGACACTCTGTGACGGTTGAATTCTCACCGTACTCTTTGTGACAGAGGCTATTTCCTTATAGATAAACTTAAGGCGCCTAAATAGGAAACACATTCCATTCTACTTGAGTTCAGTTGGCTGTGGGAATGCATTTGAGGATTTTATTTTCAGAAATGTGAGGAGGTGTTATCTCAGGAACTAATGTCATCAGGCACTATGAATGTGTTTTTCACTGAAGTCAACACTTGGAAAACTTTCAGTGATGCAGATCTTCCATTCTGGGCCCATTTCTGAAAGCGACTTGACGGAGGTTAGCAGGGGGAGAAGGGGAGTGAAGTCACCAGCCCTGAGTTTCTGAACTGACGTGGCTGCAGATAAATGGCTGCTGCTCCAGAGCTAGGAGAAAGACACCGCAATACAGAGATTTTTAGTTTGGTCAATTCCTAAAGGAACTATCTCATGTTTTGCACCAATTGATGTGGACCCCGCAAGTGGTAATTAAAGTAAAACAAAACAAGTAAAAATCTACAAAAACAAACTTGTATTTTCCATGGGGCTTCGCTCACTCTGTCCCTGGTGGAATTTTAGCTTGAATTTGATAGCTTATTATCCATAGGCATCTGTTGCTTACAGCAAGAAGGCTTAGAGCCAGCTTGGCAGCGATTGCATTTTAAGTATCTATGAGGTCAAGAACTCAAAAGGTATTTGCAGAGATATTGACCTCATGAAAACTAAAGTACTTTAGCTATCACCGCCTTTATCAACTCAGATTACTGAGTGCTCATCACGGAGCTGACTCCGTGCTTTACCCAGCCGGGAGAGAGTCCACCTTAGTGTCTGTCGTCTCCCAGTTCAGACTAAGAATGGGTACTACCGTAATGAGAGCATATTGCGGTAAACGTTAAAAGGGATGTGGGATCAAAGTACTGAACTACTCTAGGGGAGGGATTGATCTCTTCCAGCTGGAAATACCAGGGAATGATTTATTAATGAGGTGGCATTTGAACTGGGTATTGCAACATCTGGTCTAGGTATTGCCTGGAGATACAATTAAGAGAACAATGCTGTACAGTAGAAAAGGACACGTGGAGATAAGAAAGTAGAGTATTAAAAAACAAAAATAAAGGAAGTTCAATTTGAAGGAAGAGCATACAAATAAAGGATAGAAATGCTGATATTGTTGAAAAAGTGTACTGGAGTTAGACTGAGAGATTTAAAAGCAATTATAAAGAGTATGTGTGTATCTAAATAATATCACAACCTCACTGGAAGACAGAAAGATATATAAGCAATTATTTTACTTCATACTGATTACAAGCATTCATATAACCAAAACCCTAAATCAAACCCACCATGTCGAGTTGAGGTCCAACTCATAGTGATCCTGTAGGTCAGAATAGAACTGCTCCATAGAATTTCCAAGAAGCGCCTGGCAGATTCGAACTGCTGACCTTTTCGTTAGCAGATATAGCACTTAACCACTGTGCCACTGGGGTTTTTAAAATTATAACCATTGCCTGGATGGTAGCTGAGACTTGGGGGAGAGAATCTGAAAGTGCTAACAGCTGACCTGGCAGTATTCAAATGTATTCATTCTGACCCAGAAGAATCTGGTCACTTTTACCACCACGACAGTACACACTTAGTGCTACACAGTGAGACAGACAACATGAATGGAGTTTCATGAGTTCTTGGATTTAACCATAAAAAAACCCAAACCCATTGCCGATGAGTCAATTCCAACCCATAGAGATCCTATGGAAGAGAGTAGAAGGGCCCGAGAGGGTTGTCAAAGAGCAGATGGTGCTTTCAAACTGCTGACTTTTTGATTGGCAGCCAGTTGTTAACCACCGAGCCATCAGGGCTCTGATTTACTTTAGATCCTGAATAAATATCTCATTTACTTTAATATTTCTAATATCACAGCTCTCTTTTGTCATTATAGCTGATTATTTTAAAACAAATTTTACTTTAGGTAAGTTTTAGACATAAAAAAATTACAAAGAGTTCTCATATACTTCATATCTAATTTTCCCTAATATAGGTATAGTCTTTTGCATTAGCATGGATAATTGGTTAAAGTAATTGAACCAATAAATCAAGTCGAGCCCACTACTGCTGAGTCAATTCTAACTCCTAGTAACGCCTTAGGACAGAGCAGAACCGCCTCATAGAGTTTCCAGGAGCCGCTGGTGGATTCAACAGACAGACCTTTTGGTTAGCAGCTGCAGCTTGCTGCAGTGCTTAACCAAACACTTTATTCAAGGAGTCTCCGGATGACATACATGGAGATTCGAACCCACCAGAGCTGCCTTGGAAGACAGACCTGGAGATTTGCACCAGAAAGGTCACAGCCTTGAAAATTCTTCAGAGTACTTTCATTCTGCACACATGGGGGTGCCACGAATCAGAACTGACTCAATGGAAATCAGACACCGACACCAACAACAAATACTTTATTTAGATTTTCTTAGTTTCTACCTAATGTCATTTTCTGCTCTGTGATACCACTTGCCTCCATGGTTGTCCTGTGTTCCTAGGTTCCTCCAGATGGTGACAGAGTTTCTTGGCATTCTTTTGCTTTTATGGTCTTGACAGTTTTGAAGAGTACTTGTCAGGGAATTTTATAGGTTATCCTTCTGTTGGGATTTGTGTGATGATTTTCTCAGAAAAATCTTCCTCATGATTAGACAAAGGTTACAGATACTTGGAAGGAGGACCGCAGAGGAAAACGCTGTTTTCATTACATTGCATCAAGTGTATCAGTCAACATGACCTGTCAGGGTGGGTGCTGAGCTCGATAGTGTGGCCGAAGTGGTGTTTGTCAAGTTTCTTTATCATAAAATTAACCTCCCCTGACTCGCATATTGGAGAATGAAGAAAGAAGTCTCTACTCAGAGCTCGCATTTGAGGAGTGGCACTGAAACTCCACTTTCTTGAGGCAGAATGTGTGCACTGTTTTCTGTTTTCTAATTCTTATGCCCAGTGTTGTTGCTGTTGTTAGGTGCCGTCGAGGCAGTTCTGACTCATAGTGACCCCAACAGAACAAGACACTTCCTGGTCCCGCCCAAGGCCTACACTCAGTTTTATCTTTAATCCTATTGTTGCGGTCAGTGTCAATCCATCTTGGTGACAGTCTTCTTTTTCAGTGACCCTCCTCCCGACAGTGCATGATCCTTCCTGACAACACGTCCAACGTATGTAAGACATAGTCTTGTGGCTTTTGCTTCCAAGGAGCACTCTGCCTGAGCTTCTCCCAGCATAGCTCTGTTTGTTTTTTTGGCAGTCCACAGTGCGTTCCATATTCTTCTCTGACACTACAATTAAAGGCATCTGTTCTTCTTCTGTCTTCCTTATTCATTGCCCGGTAGACTCATCTGCCGTCTGAGGTACACCAAATGGTCCTAACTTGACTGGAACAACTGATCGCTGAGAACACCAAAGACATGAGGAAAAAGAACCCAGGAGACAGAATAACGTACGTAAAAGAGAGACTGTATCAACATGTGACCAGAGGAACAAGATGGTGCCCTGTATCATTTATTTACTCTTCTATTTATATCAATATAAACTCATGGATAATGATTTTATATTTTGTTTTATAACCCACTTCTAATTTATCTTATTGCTCAGATTGTTCCAATACTGAATAAGAGTCCCAGTCCCTTTGACATATCACTGTCATTACGCATGCTAATTTTATTTTAGTATTTTTCTTAATTACTTGGTCCCACAAGTTCTATCAGTCTTGGGCATTTTCATTCAGCTCTAAAACTAAAACCCCTTGCTCTTGAGTTGATTCTAATTCACAGTGACCTGGAGTCAGACAGTTCTTCCATAGCGGCTTTGTTCCTTTTATTGGAGAATGATATCAGAAACCATAATTTAAAACCCAAGTATGCCCGTTGCTACTGAAATGTCATGGCTTCTAGGTTCTCTTAACTGATGAAGTCAGGACACATGAAAGAGTACATACACAAAGCTATAAATATTTCTGTATGTAAACATTGGCATCTGTACTGAGCTACATAGGAGCTGATATCTGTGTCTCCAACTCTATTACTGAAGTTGTACATCTGTAACCCCCATTTCAGCAGCGATAGACTCGGTTCCCACAACTCACCACCAATACTCGGTTGTTCGATTTCAGTATACGTGTTTAGTGATCTCAGAAGTGTTAACCCTACTCCTGTGCTGAGCACATTTATCAAGTGGAGTACAGTGTTCGTGTTCAGCTTCTGTTGCTTTCAGTCTTACAGGTTTAACTAATTTCTGAAAGTACTCAGATCAGTACTGTTTTTCCCAGGACTTTCAGTGACGTAATGTCGTACATTTGTAATACAGTTAGATCGATTTTTCACATTCTGCATTCTGTCCTGGCTCCCTGCTAGTGCTGTTTTGAAGTGTGTAAACATATGAAAATTTCCCATCCAGATTTTGCAACTCTAGTATTTAGACCAAGAGGCAGCTGTTGGAAGAGAAAAAAGAGATACTGCAGGGATCAAAACAAGGGAAGGTGGGTGACAGGGTTGTGTCCTTTGCTGTATTTATTCAGGCTGTAATTTTAGCAAATACTGTGAGAAGTTGGAATACATGAAGAAGACTAGGCCATTATGATTGGAGGAAAACTCTTTAACAACCTGTGATATATAGATAACACAACCTTGCTTGCTGAAATTGAAGAGGATTTGAAGGACCTCTGACAAAGATCAAAGACCACAGCCTTCAGTACGGATTACACCTCAATATGAAGAAAAAAAAGTCCTCACAGCTGAACCAATAAACTACATTATGATAAACACTAACAATGTTGAAGTTGCAAAGGGATTCACTTTGCTTACATCCAAAGCAATGTCCATGAAAATAGCAGTCAAGAAATCAAAGGACACATTACATTGGGCAATCTGCTGCAATTGACCTCTTTAAAGTGTTAAAAGCAAAGATACCACCTTAAGGACTAAGATGTGTCTGACCCACGCCGGGGTGTAAACTGGACAATGAGTAAGGGGGCTTCAGAAGAACTGCTGCCTTTGAATTGCAGCATTGGAGAAGAACGTTGAGTACAGCATGGACTGCCTGAAGAAAGAACAAATCGACCCTGGAAATAGCACCATCAGAAGGCTCCTTAGAAGAGAAGGCGTGGAGACTTTATCTCACATCCTTTGAATGTGTTATCAAAACAGACAGGTCCTTGAGAAGGACATCAGCCCCAGTAGAGAGTCAGAGAAAGGGAGGAAGACCCCCAGCGAGAATGAATGACCCAGTGGCTGCAACAGTGGGCTCAAGCACAGCGCCGACCGGGAGAATGGTGCGGGACCAGGCAGTGTGTCCTTCCGTCATCCATAGGGTCACTGTGAGTCAGAACCAACTCAGTGGCACCTAGTAGCAATAACAGAATTTGGAGAGACTTCTTTTTAAATTAATCGGAAACCCTTCTTTGCTGTTCACAGTCACTGAGGTTATTTAGTCGTTTACATCTTCTGCAGAACAAACCACTGTATACCTAGTCTCTCTGAACAGGGCGGCCTATCACCTGGCGCCTGCAGTTGCCCTCCTGTCTTCCGAAATCTTCACCAGAACTGACAGACCTCAATCTTTTGATTGCATCTACTGTAATATCATATCCAATATCTTGTTAAAGGATTGTTTTGACAATAAAACCAAAAACCCGTTGCCAATGGGTTGATTCTACAGGACAGAGGAGAATTGTCCCATAGAGTTTCTGAGGAGCGCTTGGTGGATTTGAACCGCCAACGTTTTGACTAGCAGATGTGGCCCTTACCTGCTACACCACCAGGACTTCTGTTTTGACCACAGTCTCCCTGGACTGTCTCCAGTTGCGTACAGCACAGCTCACATCATCTTTCTAGTGGTGTTGGCTCATCGGTGCTCTTGATACAAGACCAGATGGGTTTCCATTGTAACTGTTGTCATTGGTATCCTGTGATATAATCCCATGTTTTGTCCCAAGTTCCTCGGTTAAGTGTCTTCCCATGTAACATAATCCCTCTTAGCTTCACCTTCCTCACCTGTAAATGAATGTTTTGTATGTGAAACGTCTGGTATGTTATTGATAAGCACTGTTCAATTCCCTTCTCTTTTCCTTAGCACACACTATTAGAAATGCCAGCCTGAGATTTTTAGACTTAAATTCAGCATGAATGGAAAGCTGATGAAATATTTTCTGCAGAAGAGGTTGGTTGATACAGGATGTGTGCATTTGGGAGATTAATCTGACATCTGTTGTGCAAAATGAATGAGTTGATTCAATCAACAAATATTTATTGAGCATCCAGAAAGTGCCAGACACAGTCAGAGGCACCAGGGTTACCGCGTGATTAAAACAGAATCACAAAGTTTCTTCTCTCCTCTTAAATGCTGTTGTGGGGTCACAGGAGCTATATACACAGTAAAAAACAAACATGTATGTCTACAGAAATAGATTCTATTAAGAAAATTAAGCAGAATAAAGTAATAGAGATTGATCAAAATGAGAGAGCACTTAACATGGTCACAGACAGGCTATTTAACAAGCTAACATTGAAGCAAAGACTGTAATTAAAATGCAAATATAGAGAGGAAGAATGTTTCAGTCCAAGACAACGGTAGGAGGAGAGCTTCTCAGATAGGAGTGCCCTAACTGTGCTCCGGGACTTGGAACGTTCAGTCACGTATGTTGTTGATCTGGCCTAGAGGAGCAGGATGGCGGTGTGGGCTCAGGGTAGCACTGCCCCCATGTTCACGCAGATAACCTTTCTACTTCTGAGTTTGTTTGTCATTCATGGCTTCTTTCTTCTGCAAGGTATTTTCATAAGTGGTGCTATGCAAATCTTTTGACATGTTGTGTAGAAAAGAAAAGGGGGGGCAGTGTGAAAATACCTGGAGTGGGGAAAGGGTCTCTTTGGCAAGTGAAATGTAACATAGTACAAAAGGTCGGCAGTTCAAGTCTTCCAGGTGCTCCTTGGAAACTTTACAGAGCAGTTCTACTTGGTCTATAGAGCCACTGTGAGTCAGAATTGGCTTGACAGCAATGGGTTTGGTTTTTGTTTTTCACAAGCTTCCAACATCTTATAGAGAGCCCTGTATTGTACATAAAGTCCTGCGTGACAAAGGTAGTGAAAGCAAAGAACAAAGCTGGCATCCTCCTGCACTCGTCCCCTTCCTGTCTGTCCTCTCTGCTCAGCAATGGCAGGACTCCTGGGAGTGGCACAAGGGAGGATGGGGTGAGACAAGGAGAGAACCGCTGCTGGTGTCCGAGTGTCACCTTCACAGCACATCTCTGAGTCTTCATGTGAGCTCGGGAGAGACGTATCAGAGCTCACCCAAGAGACCATACTCAGTTTTATAAATACACACACCTGTAACACGTTGTCATCAAGCGGCTGCTGCCTCCTATGTCTGTGACCAAGGTGCACCTGCCCTTACTCATGGTATTTTCACTTACCTCCTATGAGTGCTCATCTCAGTAGCTGAAAACCCCGTGGGTGGGGCCAGGGGCACCTTAATCACTACCTAATGAGTCAGAGGTCACTTGATAGCAACGGGTTCCTATGTATGTGGAATCTGGGCAGTTAACAAGGAAAAAGGATGAAGAATTAACCCATCTAAGTTACCATTTCAGCAAAGGATATTACTTACCATGGACTCCCAGAAGAACAAAATTGTCTTGGAGAAGCAGTTTGGCTTGCTTACTTTGGATATATTATGAGGAAAGACTAGTCCCTGGAGAAGGGCGCCGTGCATGGTAAAATAGTGAAAAAAGGGGAACCTCAGCAAGATGGCACAACACTACGGCTGCAACACCGGGCTCACACACAGCAAAAACTGTGAGGATGACGCAGGACTGGGCACTTCGTTCTGTTGTGCGTCTCCAGCCAGCGATGACAGCGCGTGTTTGTTTTCCTTGTATGAGGTGTGTGTGGTCCCTGATTGCATACAGATGCGCTCAACGCAAGGAGGAAAAATACACAAGTCTAATATCCTTTCAAATGTGTACTGTCAGTTCCATTTATTTTATACAAAGGTGTCGAGATGGATACACTTGATCTCAAGTATTCTCACTTGTGTGCTGACTGAACAGCTGATTTTTTTTTTTTTTTTTTGTGATTCAGAGAAAGTTTGTGATCCAGGTCATTTTCCCACGCCCACCTCTCCATAACTCTATCTGCTCTCCTCATCCTGGGACAGCACACCCCTCCTGTTCTCTCCTTACTTCCAGTATTGTTTTAATGGACGTCTATCCCCTACTCTCCACCTTCTCCCCTCCTCTCTGGAGATAAACCAGTAGAACAGCCTCCTGTATACATATAAAACCATAGACTACACACACCGCGTGCTCACTCCATGTCCCCGAATGCAGTCCATTCTTTGTCTGAAGTGTTGGCCTCAGTACCAGTTTCAGCTCTGGGTCAGCAGCAAGTCTAGGGACCATGTTTCCAAGGGACCCTCCAGGCTGTTGGAGGAACTCAGGTCTTTCAGTAGAGTTCTTGATCAGCACACCTCTTTATCTTGAGCTACTCCAGGCGCTCCACACTGTGTCCCCTGTCAAGGCTGTCTTTGGTGGAGGCCGAGCACCATCCGGTTCTTCTGTTCTGGTGCTGATGCAGTCTCCCGTCCTTACGGGACCTTCTGACTCCTGGGCTCATTTTCCTCTTGGGTTTGGTGTTCCTGGCTGTAACAGCTGACTTTTATTCTCATTTTAGCTACAGAAAATCGATTGGATTAATTCTTGTACTTCCATTGCTATCTCTCACTTGCGTGCCATGGTAGATCCAGAAGGCTAATCTATCAGAAGTCACATAAGTGGTTCCCTTACCTGGGTACTTGGGGGCACTTGTGCTCTCCCTGCTCACTTCACTAGGTGCTTGGAGGCTCCGACAAAATAATGCCATCATTACAGCATTGACAACCCTCTGGAGCTGTGCAACTGGAAGTGTTCTATTAGTCCCCTTTATAGACTGTGTTTATCTTGGAAGACTACACATTGTCCTTTCTTGGTTACTGACAGTATCAGGTTTCAATGGAAACAGTCCCTGAATTCTTCTGAGACTAAACAGAAGAGTTTTGTAATGTTTTAATTTTTATTAGATGAATTTATTTTACTCTCAATGATATTTTTTTTTAACTGTTGTCTTCTAAGAACTTTCAGTACCCACAATGAGTGTCCGATGACAGTCAGCATGGTTTGGGGAGAAGATCCAGAGATTCAGTTCTCTCCAGCCATCAACTGACTGTAGAATTATCAGTGATCCAAGTTTCTGGCTTTGGTTTTAGCAGCATTAAAATTAAGGTGTAGGAAGAGGACTCCTGGGAGTTCACTTATTAAGCTACTCAGCTACTTACCAAAAGATTGGTGACTGAAACCTACCAGATGCTGGAAAATGATCGCGGCATTAGAGAAACTTGGGGGCAGCTCTGCCCTGTTCTGTAGGGTCACTGTAGTCAGCACCAACTCGATAGCAACAGGTTTGATTTGGGTTTTCATGTCATTCCAGTTACAAGTTGATAATAAAAACCTAGTGCTGTCGGGTCAGCTCTGACTCAGGGAGACCCTGGAGGCCAGAGGGGAACTGCCGCATCGAGTATCCAAGGAGCGCCTGGTGGATTTGAACTGCCGATGTTTTAGTTAGCAGTGGTAGCACTTAACCCACTATACCACCAGGGTTTCCCGAGTTAAATAATGGTGGTAGTTTTTCTTTTTTAAAAAATAAAACATGCACCAGTTTGCCTGAGAAGCCTCTTGATGGCTACTTAAAGAATTCTGAGTTATTTGAAACTTCAGACTAGAAATTCTTAGAAATTTCCTTGGTTGATTTATTAGTGATTTAAAACAAAAAAGGAAAAAGGAAAAACTTTTCCATGAAAGTTTTCTAAAGAATATTCTTGCTTTCCACTACTTTTGTTTCTATATTTCTGGATATGGATCTAATATGAGTTATACACACAATTACTAAACAAAATCAGATAGCAGTTAACATTTGCTACTTTAAAAAAAGTGCAAGATTTCCCGCTGACTTGTTGATTACAAGTGATGAGAGGGTTTGATTGATGTCACAGAACTTTCTCTTATATTTATGCCATGAGAAGATCACAATGGAGAAAACCACATGGAACACTTGGCACTTAGTTTACACCTTTTAAATCCTTTTAGGAATTCATTCTTAAGCTGGCCCTATGAATTAGGTCAGATTTTCTGTTCCCGCTCTTTGGAAAAATTAAACACACGTATGACACATTTTCCTCAAGATTCACATAGTAAATAAGTATCAGGACCAGAAATAGATCATTGAAAGAATGCTCTGAATCCAAGCTGGGAATCAAGAAAACCGCGGTAGACAGGTGGTGATGCCCATTTCCCCAGCCTGGTATGCACTGAGCTTCTGGGCTAAAGCAAAGACTGATCATTAGAAACAAAGAATTATAGAATTAACATCTCAACAGATATTTAAGGTTTTTTTTTTCTTTAAGTTTACATCAACTTTTTCATCTACAAATAACTTTCTCTTCAGTGAAATCCAGTAAATTCCTTCAGGACGTAAAGCATTTCATCAACAAGACTTAGCATTATTATTGTCTCTGAACCTGTGTGTGCATAATCCTTTGCTGTATCCTACTAGGAAAGCAACAAGTCTGATCTATGAACAGACTTCCTTTTTTTTAAATCAGATCAAGTTTTCAAAAACCAAAATGTGTTCATCTGTGCTGCTGATTTTTAGAGTTATCTGGTGAACAAAATGATTTAGATGTTAGTTGATACATCTGTATCTCTAGTTACTGTCTTAGCTGCTGTGGTGTACACAGATAGCAGCAGATTTGCCGTAAATGGGACATTGCTGTTGTTAGGTGCTGAGGCTTCGGTTCCAACTCAGAATGAATGAAACTTGGTACAAATGACTGAGACTCTGCCTGCTCACACACCTGCCTCACAATTGTTGTTATGCTTGAGCCCGTTGTTGCAGCCAGTATGTCAGTTCGTCCTGTGAGAAGCTCTCCCTTGCCTTTGCTGACCCTCTGCTTTGCCAAACATGATGTCCTTTTTCAGGAATTGGTCCTTCCGAATAACCTGTCCAAAGCATGTGAGGTGAAGTCTCACCATTCTCATGTCCAGGCATGTTCTGGCTATACTTCTTCAAAAACAGATCAATGGGAGAGTAACGGGGTACCCAGATTTTATTTACCAATAAGTCAGATTGTAACAGACTTTCAAAAATGCTGCAGATGAGGAACAGCCTCTGTATTAAAAAAAAATGCTGTTTTCAAAGAAGAGAAAATGAAAACAGCAAGACAAAGTTGTTAAACACAACTTCTAGCATGCATCAGTTTATATGTTAAATAGATTTGTGTCAACCATCTGTAGTTTTAATAAAGGGGTGCAAGAGGAAGTCAGGCACGTGTTAGAAGCGATGAAGGAGACGTGCCAGTGGACGGAGGGGCACTCTGGTCGCCTCACCCGAGACTGTTCTGACAGCCTGCGACCTTCAGCAATCGGGGGCCCAGGGGGCTCAACAGCTGTGTAACGGCCACGCTGTCCCCAGGGCACCGTCACCAGGGATGTTCAGTGGTGAGGGAGGGGTTCAGGACATAGAGGAACTTCCAGAAGATAGAAAAGCTGCCTCAGTTTCCCAGCTTGGCTGCATGTATTTCACACCCCACGGTTTGGGGAGCCTGTCATCTTACTGGTTCTTTGCTGGGGGAAAAAATATTTTGAAATATTTTAAACAGCTGAGGAATATAGAGAAATGGTGAATGTTTGAAAATGTAGTAAAATGAAAGATTTAAAACCAGGCCATAAATACTATTTGGTATAAAGCGTTAGCCGTTTTGCAGCTTAGTCCGTTTTCAAACAGGGTTTGGTAGGCTTTCCATCAGAAGATAGTCACACAGGTTCCCTCAGATACAGTTGTGGTTGTGGGTGTGTGTCACTGGACTCCACCTCGCAACCACAGCCCCCTGGGACCGAGCCGACTGGCGCCGGAGGGTGGCGCAGGCTGTGGTCTTCACGACGAGCGGTGGTCGCTCAGGCGACGGGAGGCCCTGGGGCCCCCTGTGGGAAAAGATGGGCAGCCGCTTGGGGACCCCGGGGGGGGGGGATTCTGCCCTGCCCTGCTCCCGGAGGGGCTTCCTCTTGTTATGGGACCCTGGACTTCTCCCAGCATGACTTCCTGCTCCAGGGACTGCTCCCTCCTGATCACAGGTCCAAAGTGCCTGGGACAGGGTCTCCTGATCCCTGCTATGAGGGAGTGTGCGGGCGGGACTTGATCCAAGACACTTGTCACCTACGCCTTTTTTTTTTTCTCATATTCTTCACGTATATTCTGTTTCGTGGAAGAAAATGCTGCCTAATTGAACGCTGAAAAATTACTCTCTCGTGATTTCTCCTAGTATTTTACAATTGTAAGACTTATTGTTACAGACATGATTTATTTCAAGTTAATTTAGGGCGATGGGTTGAGTTATGGGCCAAACTTCTTCTTTTGATTTCTTTTTCACTATCACTTGCTTTAAAGATGATCTTTTATCCTTTGAAATGTCTTGACCCTTTTATTAAAACTCAATCAATAATTCTATGTCTATGTGTATTTCTCCTCTAAAATCAGAAAGTGTCAGTTCTCCAGTTTTGTTATTTTTCAAAATTATTTGGCCAATCCCTTTCACACAGCCCTTGTAGGACAGAGTAGAGCTGCCCTACAGGGTAGTGGCTGGCGGATTTGAACTGCTGACCCTTTGCTTAGAAGTCCAGCTCTTAACCACTGCCCTCCTCCCCAGGGCTCTGGCTAATCTAGATCCTCATATCTTCAATATATAGCTTAGCATCAGTTTTTGATTTATACATTTTTTTAAAAAGGGAATTTTTATTGAAATTATACTGAATCTATAAACAAATGTGAGTGAAAGATCTTTGTATTATTAATTTTTTTCAATAGCTAAATATAGTATGCCAAGCCAAGTGCCGTCGAGTCGCATCTGAATATAGTATATCCATTCATTTTAGTTACTTGATTTCTGTCATTAATGTTTTATAGTTTTCTGCAAACAAAAAAACACCTTGCACTGTTTTGTTCAGTTTATCACTATTTTATGTTTTTAATGCAAACTTAAATGCTACTGTTTTAGCACCCTAAGTCTGCCCTAACACAGCACCACAAAACGGATAGCTGTAAATTACAGAATCTATTGTCTCCCGGCTCCGGAAGGGCTGAGTCTGGACTCAGAATGCTGGCTGGACCGCGCTCTCTCTGTCTGTTCTGGGCGAGGTCTGGGTCGCTCCCTGGTCTGGTCACCCCAGGTATTCGCTGGCGAAGTCTGAGTTGCTTTGCATCTTCACAAGACCATCTTTGTTTTGTGTGTCTCACTTACCTCCTTCACATGGCCAGAACTCAGAGCGGATCAGGGCCCTCGCAACCTTGCTGTCACCGCTTGACAACTCAACTGATGACATCTTCAAAGACCCTGCTTCCAAACTAGGTCACATTCATAGCTACATAGCTTGGGAGGCGAGCCTAGATTTCCAGGGATATAATTAAATCCATAGCAATTGCTCTTCTGCTTAAATTTCAATTTGCAGTCATTCACTGGTAGAGAAATAGAAATGAATCTATGTATTGTATCTCTTGTCCTTGTATCCTGCATGCTTGCCCTGCTTGTGTATCAGCTCAGGTTGCTTTTTTGTAGGTTCTAATGAATTTTTATATAGACAAACATGGCAACTTCAAATAAAGTTGTGATTTTTTTTTTCCCTTTCAAATTTGTGTCTTTTGTTGTTTTTGTTTTCTTCTACTGGTTAGGATTTCATCTCTTTCTTATCTTAGAAGGCTCGCATTCACTCTTTATTAGTTACCCAATGTTTATTAGTTAGGGTTTGGTAATTTGTTTGGAGATGCCCTTTGTCACGCTGAGAAAGTTTCGTTGAGAGCCTTTAATCATGAGTGGGTGCTGGATTTTATCAAAACCTTTTATCTGAGTCGATTAATGTGATCACAGAGTGTTTGTTTTTAGTTTGCTGGTGTGCGGTGAATTAACTGATTGATGTTCATATGGTGACCTAACTGCAGTGGGACTTTTCTGGTTCCCTATAAGAGACCGAAAAAACAACACAAAAACCCAATTCCTACTCATAGCAAGCCAGGCAGGGTTTGTTCTCCTCCCCCGGGTCTTCAGTGTTTTGTTTCCTGGGATACAGGGTTCAGGACAATGCACTGTGTTTCATTCTTATTTCCATACAGCCTCCACTTCCTGTTACCTCCTCCAGACCACCGCTGCTTGGGGGTCCTCGGCTGTCTTCAGTCCTCTCCCCAATCTCTTCTGTGAACTGAGGCCCATGAAAAAGAGCTTGAGGGGGATTTTACAGTATGTCTTCCCCTTTTGGTTAAGGTGGGTGTCATATTCTTCGCCCGGTGCCTGAGTGGACTCTGTGTCTGGGAGACTGAATGGATAAAACATAGAGGTAACCTTTTAATGGATTTTTCCTTGGTGTAATGCATTGAATTGTGCTCTCCAAAAAAATTGTGTGTAGAAATTTGGCCAGGTCATAATTCCTGACATTGTGTAGTGTTCCTTTATGCTGTAAACCTTGCCTCTACGATGTCAGTAAGGGTGAATGGGTGGCAGTTGGGTTGGTGGGACAGGACTCCAGCTATGGGACTGTGTTTTGCCTTGGGGAAGCATGGAATACTGGGGAAAGCAGGGCAAGAGGAGAACTGGGGACCTCATACCACCAGGAAGCAGTGCTGGGAGCTGAGTGGGTCCTTTGGGAAGGACCGGGCTCTCTGTGCATCAGAAGCTCCCAGGCCAGAGGAAGACTGATGGCAGGGACCTCCTTCCGGAGCCAGCAGGGCAGAAAGCCTTCCCTTGGAGCCATGCCCGGAATCTGGACTTCTAGTTGACTCAACTGTGACAGATAACATTTCTTTTCTTAAAGTCACCCTTTTGTGTTTCTGACTAAGATGCAGGGGGTGTGGGGATGCCCTGAGACCTGTGGTACTGCTACAGTAACTTCTACTGTAAACACGACCTTCTAGACGACCTTTAAGAGTCTGGTAAACGTCTCCTATCACCGTTACTCTGAGGACCGGCTTGTGTCCTGCTTTGTTCATTGTTCACCCTTTCAATTGGTTTGCATTGCAAATTTCTTTTTTTGTTAAGATTTTTGAAAGTTTCTAAGTGTCTGGTTGTACAGTAAGTGATGCGATAGTTTAGACAGACGCCTTTCTCTGTACACCTTGTCTAGTGTCCTATTTCACACTGTAATGGACTTCCTCCATCACTGACTTCCTTGTTGCATTAGATAAAATGAGACTTGAGTACAGTTCATTGAAATTATTCCCTGTATCATGGTCCTTGTTCCCTGCTTTTAAACCACCTCTATCTCTTCTCCATGAATTCTTTGTCTTAATTTAAGGTCTTTTTGGCCAAAAATGGTACTGACATTTTTCCTTAGTGAGGAAAAAAAGATAGATATTTTATAGCCTTTCAAATTTCTTCTTTCTTGTTATATGGGTGATATAACTCAGCAAATATCTTTTCAAGAGTTATAATTTAAAATATGGTGTATGTTTTATGCTACAAATTTCTCTACTATTAGCTTCCTTTTTAGTTGCTTTTCTTTAAGTTGCTCTCATGAGGATACACTTGTTCGTTAGCTGTTACCAGTGTTAACTCAAATTTTATTATCCCACAGACATTTGTACCAACATTTCCGTGATTCAAAATATCAAATTCTTGTCTAGCACTTTATGTATTACTAGAACTTGAGTTTAACGTGTAGAGGAAATTTTTTTTTTAAGTAGAAATATGTCTCAAATAGAAATGATCAGTTTTTAGTATACATTATTTACTAGGCATTCTTTAAGAATACCAGATGAATTATCTATCTGCTTTCTTAAAGATTTCAGAGCAGGAAACCCTCCAGGACAGTTCTCCTCTGTCTTGTAGGGTCACTGTGAGTAGAAGTCAACTCGATGGCACACAACATTATTGCCTCATTTCTTAGCTTTTGGCGGTTATTTGTCTGTGTTACTGAAGTTTTCTTTTGTGATGCTCAAACCCAAAGGTGGCCTGAAATGTTTTTCACCTGTGTGTAACCCTCTGTCTGACTGTGAGCTGAACCTGTGCTTGTTACTAACCAATAGAAAACATCGCAAGTGATGGTCGTCCCTTTCGTGACTGTGTAACAGTCTCCCTAGCAGCACTGTCTCTTGATAGATTCATTAAAGCAAACTGGCATGTCGTGAAGGCTCACATGGCCATGAATTAAGGAGGCCTCTAGCCGACAGCTAGTTGTAGCTGGGGTCCTAGCGCTAATACTTCAAGAGGAAATGGATCTCACCAGCAAACTTATAAGGGAGCCTAGAAGATATTTGCCCAGGTGACCCTTGTGATAAGACCCCAGCCTTGACTGCTCTGTCAATGGCTGCATGGTCAGATCACGGAAAGCACATGTTTAACTTGCAGAAGTGTGTGTGTTTTACCTCCAGGGAGAATTCCACCAGTGCTTGCAGGTGCTGCAGAAAATCAACACTGTCAGGATTTCCTTGGAGAGAGGGATGGAGGATACTTAAAGCTGTGTTTCTGAGAAAGATCTGAGCTAAGGCTGTCAGATGAAGAGAAATTACAAGGATAATTTTAACAAACAGGAGAAATAACTTCTGATATCAGACAGGTAAACTGTTATCTTATTTCTGAATTCAAGTTAAGAATTAATATGTTGTCAGGTATTCTTACAGCTCAGAGCAGCAAGAACCAAGTCTACCCTTACCCCACAAGAAATGTTGTTGTTGTTAGGTCTTGTCGAGTCAGCTCTGACTCACAGCAACCCTGTGCACAACAGAACGGACCCACTCCCTGCCTGGTCTCTTGTCCACCATCATTTTTATGCTGAAGCCCAGTGTTGCGGCCACTGTGTCAGCCTGTCTTGTTGAGGGTCTTCCTCTTTTTCACTGGTCCTCCCCTGCACCAAGCGTGATGTCCTCCTCCAGGGACTGGTCCAGCCTGATAGCACACATTAAATAGCAGAACCCCAGTGTAATTTCTTTCTCTCTCTTCATACTCACTTTAAAAATGGACTTCTGTAGGAACTTGTTACCTCTATATCCTTTGGAAAAGCACAGACTTGAGAACTCTAATTTCTCCTTAACGTGAAGCCATGTGGTGAGACGAAAGCACTCAGCACAGTCTGAGTCTCTGGATCCAGGGTCTACCTCACAAGAAAACCTCACAAATTGAGCAAAGTTGGCTGCGGCAGACGCTGGCACAGATTCGGGATCTGCTCAAGGCCCATCACAGCCCAGTCAGGAAAGCCACAAGTTGAAACTTGTTACCTGTGAGAACAGAGCTTTAGACTTACTTCCAATATCACACCTCGCTCTTCACACCTGGCGGGTCCGCAGTCTGCAGTGATGGCTCTGTCCTGTCAAATCAAAGCTGGATTCCCGAGAGGAAAATTACAGAGGGAGAGCGTAGTTGGTTGTTAACAACTCTTACTCACCGGACTTTGTGATTTCATTTAAACTAATTAAGGAAAATTCTCATTGCTAGCTTATCACGTTGAGAGTTGTACGTTAATTAATTCTAATTTTTAAACCTTGACTACTAAAACATTGTGCTAGTGTGAGGCGAGGAAGCAAGCACTGCATAGTTGCACAGGTAACTACATACAGTAGACTAATTTGTAGGCAAAAACCTTTATGTGAAGACACTGGCATCATTGTTAGTATATGGATTGCTTAGAAGTTAATAAATTCAACTGTCGGAAAAACAAACCTGGTTTTGCTTAAAAAAAAAAAAAAAGAAAGACACAAGAAAACACTGGCATGGAGTTGGCCCTAACTCCTCGTGACCCCTGAGGGCAGGGTAGACTCGCCCATGAGCAAGTCTTGCAGGCACGTGCTCCCACGTCTGCCTCTCCCCGAGCGACCGGTGGGTTTCCATCACAGGTAAGTCTCTAAGCAACTGAGCGCTGTAACCGCTGCACCACCAGTGCTTCCTCGGTTTTGCCTGAGGTTTTGTACAATCGTCTTCGTTAAACACCCTTTAAGCCAGTATTTGCAATTCAGGTAATACGTCTATGTGACCCCCATCATCTTTTTAGAAAACATTCTAAGAAATTAGGGGTAGTTAAAAATAAGTTTCCCCTTAAGAATACACAGTTAACAAATTGAAAAAACAGCTCATAGCCCAGGATGTTTTTTGTGTGTACGTGCCTTAGATGAAGGTTGACAGAGCAGGCTAGAGTCTCATTATGCAATTAAAATACACATTGTTTTAGGACCTTGCTTGCCAACCCTGCTAGGTGTCAGCGCACTCCCCCTCCTGACCTTGGGCTCCCCATTTCCTTTCTTCCAGCTTTCTGGTCAATTCCAACCTTCTTGTCTGTGTCCCTGGGTTGGCCCATTTGGTCTCATTTGTGTGGTTGAGCTACATGCATGACTGTTTGTTTCACAGGCCTGTCTTGTCTTTGACTGACGGGTGAACCTCGAGTGTGACTTCAGGACTGAATTAGCAGGGTGTCTGGGATTATACCCTTGGGGTTTCTCCAATCTCTGTCAGACCGGTAAGTCTAGTCATTTTTTGTGAGTTTAGGTTTTGTTCTTCATCTTCTTCCACTCCGTCCAGGCCCCTCTGTTGTGATTCCTCTCAGAGCAGTCGGCGGTGGGAGCTGGGCACGGTCTAGTTGTGCTGGACTCAGTCTGGTGGAGGCCGTGGGGGCAGTGTTCTACTTGTTCTTGGGACTAATCTCCCCCTTGTGTCTTTGATTTTCTTCATACAGCTAGGACATGTATTTGCAAAACACATCTGATACAGGACTCGCATTCCTCATTTATATTTCTTGTAATTCAAAAGTAAGACTGTCTGATTTTTTTTAAAGAGCAAAACTTTGAAGGCATTCCCTAAAGAATAATCTGAATAAGTATGTGAAAGATGCACAATTTCATTAATCGCTACAAAAATTCAACATAAAATTACAATGAGATAACATCTTCACATACTGGACTGATAAAATGAAAAGGACTCAAAATCCCACATATTGACAGACATGCATAACAACAGAGTATTTCATACATTCCTGAGAAACATAATATGATGCCTTCACTGTGGACAAAGTTTTAATAATTTATTTTAAGTATAAACTTACCACAAGACCCACCAATCCTTTTCCAAAATAGACTGGAGACAGAAATACGTGATTATAAAAGACTTACACTCAAACGTCTATAACAACTTCACTTCATGACCAACTGGGAATGTACAAATACAACAGAACACTACTCACGTGTAAAAAGGAACAAAATATTTTTATACATGACACTATGGATGAGTTGCATAAGCTTAAGCTAATTAGAGAATCAAACAGAAAAGACAGTATTCTGCATCAAACCGCTTGGATAAATATCTACAGGAAGTAAAACTCTACTGACAGAAATCAGTAGACTGGCTGACGGGGGGGATGAGAGGGGACAGAGTCTGATGGAAGTTCAGCGTGAGAGAATTGTTGGGGTGAAAGAAAGTGTGCTATAGGATGCCCGGGGTAGTGACTATCGACTACACTATTGCCCCAATTTAATGAGTTGTACACTTAACCTTGCTTAATTTTACCACATCTAAGTTGTATATAAAGGAAGCTGATAAGAGAATGTTTCTTCCCTACTGCAGTCTGCATGATCCTGATCTTTCTGAATTTGTCCTCTGCACTTGTCCACCTGTTTCTTTCCTGTACCTGATGCCCCTCACCTTGACTCTTACTGCTCTCCAAGAATCCCCTTTTCAAGGCCATGGCCAGAGACAAAAACTTGTTCTCTCAGCCCAGTTCCTCAAGCTCACACTGACTGCACTCTTCACATCCGAGGTTGGTGTTTTCCTCTTCTCAGACCCTACCTACTAACTTGTAGGACCTGTGTATTTCTTCATGTCCTCTCAGGTCCAGTAAAGAGTAACTCCTTACCCTCCGACAGAATACGTGAGTTATCCGACTCATGTTACAGATGAGAAAACTAAGCCTTTTTAAGGAAGCAATAAAAGCAGTAATTCTCCAGTGGGAGAACTGGAGCCGGGACCCTGAACCTGACTCTCAGCCCCGGGCGCTTTGTACAGCACCTGTTAGGGGCTGTTGCCAGCTGTGCAGTGCTGTATGTCAGCACACTTCCAAGCACCACCCGCAGTGCGATCGTTCTGATTGCTAGAAGGGGAGTTTTAGAGATAAGTGTCTTGCCCAAAGCCTGCACTCTCTTGTGCCAACATCCTGTAATCCTGTCCCTGGAGGCTGGGCAAGAGTGGGCCGTGGGGCTATTTGCATGACCCAGTTCAGATTGGCTCACTTTCCTCGTATGGACACCTACGAGACCAAGCATACCAGCTCACATTCAGGAAACAGTCTCCTACTGTACAACTTCTCATTTTAGTTATCATTTGTGTTTCATCAGCAAGAGAAACCAATACAGGAAATTAATAATCTCCATCACTCCCTCTTCTCCAGTCTCCAGGTGACTGCACGTGGTGCAGGCAGGACAGCTCCTTGTCACCCAAGCAGAAACCAAAGGAAACCCACTGCTGCTGCTGAGTCGATTCTGACTCCAAAGGACCCTTTAAGACAGAGTGGAACTGCCTGTAAGGTTTCCAAGGAATGGCTGATGGATTCAATCTGCAAACCTTTGGTCAGTGGCTGAATGCTAACCACTGTACCGACAGCCTCCTCCCACTCAGAGTCACCCCGATTTTAGGAGAAGTGATTTTGCCCTCTGAAGAAATTGCAAGATGCCAGAATTGACCCCAAATGTGGGACAACCAACAGTGTAAAAGGCTCTCTCACGTTCGGAAGCTCAGGTAACCCCAGACAGGGCATAGGATCTCAACTAAGAGTCAGAATCTCCACGCTGACGAAGTGTCAGTGTTTGAAGTATGAGGATGAAGTGTTTCAGATTTGTTTTGTAAAGTGTTTATTCTGAATGTGCTTATGTGAATATTCTTATAAAGCTCTACAGAATATGTCACAATATCAAATGATACCACTACCTCAGTCAGAACTCATCTACAGGACGTGTGCCTTCTCCTCACTTCATGAGGATCTGATTACCTGACAGTTTGCATTCACAGCAAGAGTAAAGTTCTGCTGACTATTCCGGGTGTTAGCGTGTGTCTGGCAGTAATGAGTGTCAAGGTCTGAGGTGGGTGTGATGCTGGCTGTGGGGGTTTAGATTGTGGGTCAGGTTGGCTGGCCCTCAGTTCTCGGTGGTTTGGCAGGTACGTAATGATAGCAGTTTTGTAATGCTATCGTTATTCTCCATTTGGTGATCTGATGTGGTTATCCTCCATTTTTGCGAAATGCCAATTTTGCATAATGATCTGGTATTTGTCATATAACTGAATCAGTAAGTGAGGAGAGGGTGCACTTCTAGGTAGTAGTTACACGTGTGGAATGTTGATGGAGGCTGAGCACAAGGGAACCTGCTCAGGCTGAGAAGCAACGTGTGTCTTCTTCAGTGTATGAATAAATGAACGTATAAAACTTCATTGAATGACATGTACACTTACAGTTTTTACACAGTATGCTTTTATTGTATGTACCGTTTACCTTGATGAAACGATGAAAAATTTCTTCAAGTAAAATTGCTATTGTGTATTTCATTTTTCTTAACATTTAATTACTTTTAGTTACAGAAAAAGAGCATATTATATACAGCAACCTGATTCTGTATCATCTCTGTTGAATATCTATCTATATAAAAATAAACAATGAAAAACAGTGAAATTACGTCTTTAATACTTGTTGAAGGAGGATTTTTTTTTGTTTTCCTCCAAAAACTTCATTGAAAATAACTGTTAGGTGCCAGCCTTTCGATCTGAAATTTATTGTCTTTCTCCATCTAGACCTGCCAATATCTTTAATTACTGTTCATTAGCGAGTTCCTTGGGACCATGAATGGTGTTTTCCTGAGCTCACCTCTAGAACATTCTGTAATAGAGCTCATAGCACTTGCTCAGTGGTATTAAAAGTAGAGGTAGAGGGGCAGGAGGTGAAGAAGAGGGAAACCGGCTGAGGTTGGGTGCGCTGAGGGGCTGAGCCACTAAGAGGGTTAAGTGGCCTCACGGAGCTCAGAATCGATACAAAGGGAAAGGAAAGGCGAATTCCACCTTCTTCTATTTTTTAACTTTGGTAAACATTTTCAACTGCTGTCATAGTCTACTAATTCCTAACCAGAGAACATGAAGTTTTCCCCAGAGTCCTCTCCTTCTCATGCATTTGGCATCATTTTTTTGGCTGGCATCTCAGGGACACATCAGACGCGAGGAGACATATATAGAATGGACCTTATGAAATTGTGGCCGTTCAACCAATTTCTCCTGGAAAAACACAACTCAGTGAAAGAAAACACCTGCCTGCTGTTGACCACTATTTTCAAACACTCTTCTAAACCACGCAAGGCCATCTTCCCTCATGTGAGTGAGATATCTTCTGTTTGCTCTTCTGAGTCTCCTTTCAGATGACTGCCCTACGAATGTGCCTCGCCCCAACTCCAGCCCTGACTCCAATCCCCACTCCTCCAATTTCTCACTTCCTTTTTGTTCCTGCATTTGTTCTCCAACTCTTGCTCAGTCACCGAGCACAAAGGAGCCTGATTTGATTTTTAAATGAAATCTCATTCCTATCACCTTGTATAAGCAGTCAGCCTTTGAAAGGAAAACAGTATACTATCAGCCAAAATATTCTTTTGTTTTCTCTCATTTGCGGTTGGGGGATGTTCTGGGGCTCAGTGTGTGTTCTCCCCTTTGACATAACACAACGTCCCTGAGTGTCTCACAGTGAGCCCTCATTTGCTAATGGTACTGCAGGACATTCTTCCTTGTAAACACTGTCTCTCTTGTCCGCTCTCATAGTCTGTGAGCTTTTTGATAGCTACTCCACTAGAATACGATTCTTCTAGACTAGAAAGCAGAGCGTCAGTTGCTTTGTGGCCTGGAACCCTCTCTTTCAGTTGTTGTTTTGTCTTTGGTGTCTGCACGCACCTTCCCTTAAAGAGACTCTGATTCTAGGGTAGGAAGCCATTCTTCCATATGGATTATCTGGATATGCCGAGTGGGCTCCTGATTTTTCTCACACAGAATTGGATATATTTAATTGGTAAAATCTCTTGCAAGTATTGTTAATCCTGAATATTTTAAGGAAATATTGTATATAAGGATTGTGTTCAGATCACTGCCTAAGCCTCAGTTTCCTCATCTGTAGTATTACAACAAAAGTATCTTTCTGCCTAAACTGCAAAGTGAGTGTGAGGGTCAACTCAAACAAAACAGGCAGAACTGTGAGAACGACACGGGATATATAAACGTATTGTTCAAGTCCACAGGTAACTTTCATGGTAAAATGTATAATTTATTTAGAAGCTCTATTCCTATGTCCAGTTCTACTTTTTTGCATAAAAGCTAGCAGATTAGAACTTACCAAGGTTGAAATAATTACATTCACAAGTGAAAATCCTTGTCTCTAATATTCAGTCTCACACACTGGGCTCATTTACCTGTCACTGACACTAAACTGCTTTTGGCTTTTAGAATCCTTTTAAAAAGCCATAAAAAGCTCTTGTATAAATCACTTAAAACTGTTGTTCTGACAACATAAATGTCGCATGTTTCAAAAAGCCACATTAAAATTACCCAGCTGGCTCTGAAAATGTGCCCAACAGAGGAGGCTTCACTTTTGATGAGGACTCGTGCAGCAGTGGGAAGTGTGGCATCGACCAGCCCTCTGAGAGGAGTGCACCGCCCCAGAACAGCAGGGCCAGGCAGCTGCGAGGCCGTCGTCACAACAAAAAGCCAGAAGCCGGGGGGCAGGCTCTGAGCAGGTGACTACGGAGAGGGCAGAGGTCGCCGTCACAGAGGGACTACACTGTGTCTGGACTAGGGCGTGTCAATTACGTATTTAAAAAATCTCACCTTTTAAACTATACTTCTATTATTTCAAGAGAGTTCTCTGCATTTTTAATTTCAAAATCGGAGCACCTTATTTGACATGGGTGTGTTCCTTAGAACAGGTTCTGTTGTCCCCATGAAGTGAACTCCGTTAGGATAGACATGGACTCACATGTAAACCTCTTGAGTTGCTGTTCAGCTCCGATGGCACCCCACGGGGCATCACTGCAGGCATGTGGGCTGCTTGTTCATACCTCTGACTCCTTCTGTTTTGAAATGAGAGTCTGAGTCTTAGCACAAAGCTCATACACAGCAGTGTGTGTCCCACGCAGTGCTTCCTGCTCTCAGCCTCTGCGCCCTGGTGGCACAGTGATTAAGGCCTTCACTGCTAACCAGAAGGTCAGCAGCTCAAATCTACCAGCCACTCCTTGGAAACCCTGTGGGGACAGGTCAGCCCTGCCCTACAGGGACACTACAAGCCGGAATTGACCAGAAAACACACAGTAACAACACCATGTCATTTAATGTTACCCTTCCCTGTAGGGTTTGGGCTTGTGGAAACCTGTGTGGGTTGAAAATTAGACACTATAATTTAGGATCTTAAGAAAAATAAGACCCTGTATTTGGTCTTCAAGAACTCAGTGAACTAAATCCTCTCAGAATGTAACTTATTTGGACTAGTCAGCAGTAAAACTAAACCTACATCCACTGCTGTGGAGTCAGTTCTGACTCACAGTGACCTTACAGGACACAGTAAGTTTAATTGCTTTTGTAAGAAGTGGCTGGGGGATTTGAACTGCTGACCTGTCAGAAGCCTGTGCTTGCAGGCCCTGCACCGAAAGGGCTTCTTGGTCAGCAGCGTATGTTTTGTCTGTTTTAGTCTGCGGATAGGTATGCATGTGTCGGCCAGCAATGCATGCATACCTACCAGCAGAATAAAATATTAGAAATATTTCTGTGTAAATCCAATGCTAGTTGGCTGTTAAAGTCCCATTTTCTACCACTGAACCTAGTATTTTCCCCGTTGCACTATCGTCAAGCACCACTCCAAAGCATCTAATAAAAAGCTGAGGGAAACAAATGGTTAATCTTGGCATATTCAGAATCACCCAGGTTTTCCAGTCTCCACTCATCACACCAATGCTCACTTGAAAACTGCAGTTGCTGAGTTAGCTCTGGCACACTGCGTGAATACAGATTATCACACCGTTCCTTTGGCTGCTCGATAAGACTGGGCCAAGTCAGGTTTCTTGATTCGGGGGTTGTACTCGGAATCCCTCTGGGTGAGCAAGGAACTCTGACAACAGGTGTGACGGTCTCCGAAACTGTGGAGCAGAATCTGTCAACTCTTAGCGACCGTCAAGCTTTCTGCAGCGTGGAGCTTCAGTAACAAAGGCCCCTTTATTGACTTTGATTAGAGTAATATAATTTCAAATTGTTTTCTGGATTTCAACAAAGGTTTATAATGAAACTATAAAAGCATAAAACAAACCATTGTTGATACCTTGTCTAAACACACAATAGACATTCCTCATCTATCTGTGTATTTAGCTGAGAATGCAAAAATTTTGGCAAATTGTACTCAGCTTATAAACTTTTTATTAAAGGAGAAAAATTGATGTCACTTGCTAAATATTCCATGCATTTTTCCCACAACTCTATTACAAAAAGTGTGATTCGTTTATTTGTAATATTGAGTCTTCCATTAAAAAAAGATTTTTGGTGTCTTTTCAGCTGTCTTAGAATCTGCAGAAACTGAGATTACTGATTTTAGAGAAATGAAAGGAAATGACCTCCTTTTACACACACACACAAGTGGACTGGCGCAGTTGCAGGTTGCAGGACAGATGTTAAAAGGCTGGTCTCTCATAAAATCGTATGTCGTCAAATTGTGGGAGAAGAAAAATGTCCTTTCGTAATTTGGAAATACGTCAAGGGTGAGAATGGAAACAACAATTACAGAAATCAGAAATTTACATACAGTTCTGTCAACATGGATCCCACTCAAGGGCACTTGCCTCGCTCAGCTCTGTCTAAACTGTTGAGTGATCTTTGGAGAGATCCTGATGGATACAGAAAGACCTGATTGCACTGGAGCTGCTCACTGCTAGGGCCAGTCACAACCAAGACTCAGATGGCAAAAGAATAACTCATTCGTTTTGGAAATAAGTGCTTTAATCCAAACCAAACCGACTGCCTTTGAGTCGGTTCAGACTCACAGTCACCCTGTCGGGCACAGTAGAACTGCCCCATAGAGTTTCCAAGGAGTGCCTGGTGGATTCAAACTGCTGACCTGTGAGACAGCAGTCACAGCATTAAAACCCCAGGCCACCAGGGATTCCGTAAGTGCTTTAGAACTCAAAAAAATTACATTAAAAGAGCAGGACAATTAAACAAGACATTCTAGATTTATTTACTAAACCTGTAAAGTATTTGTAAATCAACTTCAATTTCACAAATTCAGACTGTTCTTAAAGACCATTTTCCCTTAGAAAGATTGGTTTAACTTCTGATGGTACCCAGTTTGTGTTGAAGCATTACCAAACCCTGAATATTTCAGACATAGATAATATATATAATGAATTTATAAATGTAGGGGACTCAATGAACAAACGGCTGCCAGCCAAAATCAGTCTGTAGCTACAAAGTGGACGGGCAGTTTCTAAGAGCTGGCAATTAATCACAGACAAAACTCAGGTACTGCTAGCAGGTAAGATTCTGAGTATGCCAAGCTCAGACGCTTTGTTGAGAGAATGTTTAACTTGGTATCACCACACCGAGTTGACAGCAGGATTCACCGTGGAGGGCTTTGTGAGAACGAGCTGCATGACGAGAGGAGGATTACATTTTACAGTATTCAGTTCTACCACCGCATCAAAGAAAAGGCGTCCTGAGTCACTGAGAAGGAGAACGGAGCCAGTGAAACACATTCTACTGGACCATGGGGTAGAAATAAACATTCATTGTTATTTTTTATTGACTGTCATAATCTGTTAAATCAATTATATTATTTTATGTCCTTTTAAAACAACTCACATTTATGTCTCTTAAGAATGCACAACAATGTAGTTGCCAAAAGTTATACATTCAGTAAAAAATTTAAAAAGGGTTAAAGTAAGTTGCTGTATCAGAGGACAAAAATACAAAAACATTAGCATATTTTTGTCATGTATTTTTAATTAGTCTTGTGATGAATACGACTGTTGACTATTTCTGTCATTCCATTTAAATAATAGCATTTACGGACAGAAAAATAAATAATACAGACTAGTGCTTACTTTCCAATAGAGCCTATTTTTCGCTATTGTCAGGTGCCTTTGAATCGGCACCCAACTCGGACGACACAGCGCGCAGCAGACCCGGACCGAGGTGGCTCTGAGAGCCTCCACTGACCGACGAGTCGCAAGCAGAGAGCCAGGCCTGCCTTTCGTCCAAGTCAGGAAGCACAGTGACTCTTGCTCGGCGTCCTGGCAACGCTAGAGTCTCCAGTGACGGACAGGCTTTGGTCGGGAATCACACCCGGCTCTCCCACATGGAAGACGCAAATTCCACCACTGAAATACCACCACCTTCCAATTTTTCGTATTTTGTGTTACTCACAGGGCAGCTGTAGGTCAGAACCTACTCAACAGCAACTAACAACATACCCAAGTGATAATACTTGCGTATGATTTCTTATTTGGCTACTGATGATAAGGCTGGCAGTTCAAACCCACCCACAGGCAGAAAGGCTTGTCTGCACACCACCAAACGCCCTGTGGGTTGTAGTTCCAGAGGGCACAGGCTTGCAGTGAGTCAAAAACAACTCCAGGACAATTATTTTTATTCTTAATTATTTATATTATTAGGATTTGTCTGGCATATTGTGAGATTATCGTTAACTATTATTAATGTATCCTAATTACTTGCTTGGAATTTTTCAGGTCATCCAGTGGCAATTAAGGTGAACCCGTGAATCATCACTGCCTGCTAATGAGGCTCTCACACCTGTTGGCTATGTTGGAAAAATTCATTCTTGGATCGTCTCTCGGTACAGACCTGAAGCTTCTGGTCGTGTCTCCATTGCCTGGCTTGCTTGGGTCCTCCTCTCTTCTGGGTCAGGACAGCTGCAGAACCTCAAATCCACTCAACTCTCCCAGTCAGCTTCTCTTTGTGCTCCCTGTACTGTAGTTTAGTTTAAAACTGCTTTCAAATCTCTCAGCTTGTCACGTGGTATGTAATGTAAAATACTTGGAATCCAGACATGGATTTGTTTTCTTAGAAAATTCGGGCTTTAGATTTCTTGCTAAGAAGACTAAACACTAAATGTAGGATTTTTTTGAATAGGCAACCTACATGTGAGCCAAAGTATGCCACTGATTCGTCATGGGGAGCCACTGTGGCTTGTGACCTAATTATCCTATTACTGGGCTTTTTCAGAAGATAATTATCTAGCAAATGGCAGAGCCATGAAAATATCACAGCCCAATCATAACTTGACATTTTTATAACACATTTTTAATTTTCCTGTCTACACAGATGATCACGGATACTTTCTAAAGTTTAAAGTCGTGTCCCCAACGTGATAAGAAATCCTCTCTCTCTTTTTTTTTTTAACTTGTAACTGTGGAAAACTAAGTGTGTTTTCTAATCACTGAGACATTAGGTCAATAAGATGTAGACAAGGCTTCTAGTTTTAACAATCCACACGGGTATGTTCCCAGAGCCTGTCAATAAGTTCTCGACACCTAGTGGAATCCATCTGGTAACGTCTTTGGCACATCCGTTAGATGGAGCTTTACTAACCATCTGATTTTAATGCAGGACCGTGAGCTGAATGTTTCTACTGCATATTCAGTATCATGAGTAACTGTGCATCAATATCAAATGCCAGATGCTGCTCTTATACAAAATTTTTGTCAGTGGCCAGTTTAACTATCATCCAGATTGACTTCTGGCAAAGCAAAATGTATTTAATGACATTTTTTTGCCAAGGAAAAAAAGGCCTTGATTTCATTGAGCTGTTGTATTTTACTAGGTATGAAAACTATATGTATCTTTTGGGAATAATGTGCGTTTAAATATGACATCTTTTAATTACAGTTCTGAACTACCATCAGATCACAACATCAGTGCTAATAAACTGCACCCAGACAGATAAGGATGTAATTGCAGTTATAACAGAACTTGAGACTTTTTAGGAGCTTGGGTCAAGTCTGGAACTTGAATTCACTGTGGATAAACTAATTCACTTTTTACACCAAACCACATGTGTGGCAGAGCACTGGGAATGGTCTGCAGCGGAGAGGGAGGCAACATGCAGCACTGGGTCTACTCGCGCCAGGGACGTGAATGAGCATCCTCGGGCCACCTTCCTGTGTGGGTCTACTCGCGCTGGGGACGTGAATGAGCATCCTCGGGCCACCTTCATGTCTAGTTTCTTTTCTCTCCTGTTCTTGAATGAATTTAAATATCTCTACTTCACGTAAAATCCTTGATATTTCATATGTAATGCTTGTCAATTTGGCTGTTGATCTTTCTCACAAGAACAGGTAGCTAAAATAGGAAAAGTAAATAGAATTAAAAAATTAGAAATATATATAAGAGAAATTGGTGATGAATTCTTAATAGGTCATAGACTTCAAAAGTCCCAGGAAACCTCTGCTCGTCTTCTTTCCAGTTTTAGCTGACTGTGATGATGGACGTTTAGTAACCCTGTGCAGAGACAACGTGCCAATAAACAGTCACTCAGAGAGGCTACTAAAATGAGTCTGTATTTTTCAGGTGTCCCTTAATAGCCTTTGAGAGGATGAAAAAGAAAACATCCTATAGTATTCTGATAACCAGCTAGATATCAGAATTCTTAAGGATCAGTAGAAGAAATTTTTTGGTAACTATAGTATTTGAATATTTTTATAAATATATAAAAGAATTCTTCAAATATATGCCTTTCTTTTTGTTGTTGGTGGTGGTGCCAGGGAACCAATTTAATTCTAAAAATCACTGCAAGACAGTATGTAGTGATTTTTTTATTGTGAGATAAAATTAAAAATCATAAAATGTTTCATATCACATTGATTTTATATTAACAATGAACAATGACATCTTAAAGAGTTCTACTGTATGTCTAAAATTATATAATTTCCTCATAAACTACAGACATTAGACATGCATACACAGTTATGTGTGTGTGTATATATACGTATCACATATACACACACAATTTTAAAGTCCTTTTTATGAATACTGTACACACTGTTTTATCAGTCTTCAGAAACTTACACCAATAAAATGAACAACACTATGTGTGAAACTTTCTATTTTTCTACACTTTCACCAAATCTTAATTTTTTCAATTTTTCATTTTCTTATTATCCATGTCAACTACTGTTTCTTTTGAGATTTTAATTTTCTAATTTAGAATTAGTATTCTAATCTGTGCAAAAAAATCTGATGATGTTATGATCGTGATTGTACTCAGTCTATAAACCAATTTATGTTATTACCTTTTAGATTGATTCTATGAAGGCCAGAAAATATTTATAGTGTGATTTCAAATGTGCAGAATTTATTAAAGACTGTTTTATGCAATTGTATGTAATTACAGAGATAGTTTCAACCTGAAGAATTCACTGAGCTCCAGGAAAGTTGTCAAGATTTCTTCTGCCTCCCAAGGTCTTCTCTGCTTCCCTCACAGCCTTGAACACTTGTCCTATACTCGGTGGTTTACCTATGACAATTGGTTGGGGAAGGAAAAATACGTTTCTGAGGGAGGTGTGCTTCTGCTTGTTTTCTGTTTTTTGCAAATAAGCTTCCATTCCAGAAGGTAGTTACTAATCGGAGCACTTCAGTACCACTTAGCCTTCAGTGCCTGCACCTCCTGCTTTGAACCAAGGCTATCTAAATGGCACAAATCCTACTACCAACTCTGGTAATTCTCCCCACAATTAACCACCTTGATAATAACCCTGGTGCAGTCCCCGCCTCTTTGTATTCTTGACCTTATTCAGCTTGGAGCTTTCTGCAAAATCTTCTTCTATAGAAACCCTGGTGGCTGGTGGTTAAGAGCTACATCTGCTAACCAAAGACAAGGTATTTTGTTTTTCAAAGAAACTGTTTTGGAAAACATTCAGATTTATTTTAAAAAAGGACAGAGTGTGTATAAATTGAAATTCTAGAGATGTTAACACTATGTATTCCATAATATATGACAAAGACTGAACATCTAGGATTGACAAAAAACACCATATGTGGAGTAAGAAAATGCACAAAAATGTAAGTGGGAAACCCAGCCCTGATCTTGCACGTACCCCTCATACCGTTTGCATTTCTCTTAATTTTGTTGTGCACATTGCCATCCCTTTGTGTCTGTCACTTTGTCATACTGTGGCTGGTGGCTTGATTGTTATTGTGATCCTGGAAACTCTGACACCAGTATTTGAGATACCAGTAATGTCAACCACAGTGGACAAGTTTCAGCAAACTAGAAAACTTTCTCTTAAAGGTTGAGTAGCTAAGTTGAAAGGAAGAAATGATGAAGTAAAAGAGCTGAACAGAAACATTTCAAAAGCTACTTGAGGAGGCAATGTACTATGAGGACATATGCAAAGACCTGGAGCTGGAAAAACCAAAGTGAAGAACACACTCAGGATTTCTCAAGTTTAAACAAAAGCTCAAGCCTGAGTTATGGTATTGAAGGTATTTAAAGGACACAGGAAGCATCCAAAACAGAGGAAAGGAATACAGAGAGTCACTGTACCAACAGGAACTGGTCGATATTCAACTGCTTTAGAAGATAGCATATGATCAGGAACTGATGGTAACAATGGAAGAAGTCCCAGCTACACCAAAGCCATTGGGGAAAAAACCAACAAAAAAGGCTGCAAGATCAGTGGTGTACCAACTGAGAGGTTTCAACAAATGAATGCAACACTGAAGGTAATCATCCATCTACATTAAGAAGTTTAGAAGGTAGCTCTTGACCAAGTGACTGGAAGTGATTCCTATCTGCACTGGTTCTAAAGAAAGATGATTAACAGAATGTGGAAATTATCCAACAATATCCAGTAATCATTACACACACAAGTAAAATTCTGCTAAAGTTCTTTTAAAAGTGACCACAGCAGTATATTGACAGGGAACTGCCAGAAATTGAAGCCAGATTAAAAAGAAGTCATGGTGTCAGGGATACCATTGCTAATGTCAGAAAGACCTTGGCAGAAAGCAGACAACACCAGAAGGATGTTTACCTGTGTAGTATTGACGATTCAAAGGCAGTCCACTGTGTGAATCACAACAAATTTTGTACAACTTTATGAAGGAGGAGAATCCCTTCAGACTTAACTGTGGTTGTAAGGAACCAGTATATAGACCAAAAAGGGAATATGGCACGGTTTAAGATAACGAAAGGTGTGCTTCAGGGTTGTAGCCTTTCACCATGTTTATTCGGTCTGTATGCTGAGCAAATAAGCTGAGAAACTGGATTATGTAAAGAAGAATGCATCGCGGGGATTGGTGGAAGACTCATTAACAACCCACAATACGCAGATGACACCACCTTGCTGGCTCAGAGTGAAGAGAACTTGAAACCCTTCCTGAGGAAGTTAGAAGACCAGAGCCTTCAGCACAGATTGCACCTCAACAGAAAGAAAACAAAAACTCTCATAACTGGACCAATGAGCAACATCCTGATCAATGGAGAAAGGATGGAAGTTGTCAAGAAACTCATTTTAATTGGATCTACACTCAAACTCATGGAAGCAGCAGTTCAGAAAGTAAATGACAACATATTGCATTTGGTAAACTTGCTGCAAAAGACCCCTTTTTACAGTGCTGAGAAGCAAAGATGTCAGCCAGACGACTAAGACGTGCCTGATCCAAGTCCTGGTGCTTCCGGCAGCGCCATGTGAAAGTTGGGCAATGAACAAGGATGACCACAGAACTGATGCCACGGGCGGCCAGAGACAAACAAATCTGCCTTGAAAGAAGTACAACCAGAGTGCTCCTTAGAGGCAATGATGGAGAGATTTCATCTCTTACACTTTGGACACATTGTCAGGAGGGACTGGCCCCTGGAGAAGGGTATCACATTCTGTAAGGTAGAGGGCAGTGAAAAAGAAATAAAAGACCCTTAACAAGAAGTGACACAGTGGTGTCAAGCATAGTGATTCTGAGGATAGCCCCAGACTGGACAATACACTGTTGAGTGTATTGTCCCTATGAATCTACATAGATTCTACTAGAATCTATGAGACAGCATCTAAAAATAATGGCAACAGACTGCCTTGACACATTGTCCAAAGTAAGAAATCAATGCTGGTGTATCGATAAACTCCAGGCTTTATCCAGATGTCACCAATTTTTCCCTGACGTTCTTTTTCTGTTCCGGGATCCAGGTTCCACGTGAGCCTCACGTTCTTCACACATGTTACAGGGAGGGCGCAATCTCTGAAGAAGGACATCGTGCTTACCATCACTGTCAGCAAAACAAGGAAATCCTGAGCAAAACTGGCTGACCCAGTCACTGCAGCGACAGGCTCAAACGGAGCAAGGCTAACAGCGCCGGACCGAGCAGTGTTCGTTCTGCTGTGCACAGGGGCCTGTGAGTCGGGGCTGAGGTCGAGGAACCTAAAGACAACAACAGTGATGACTCTTGAAGCTAATGAAATATACTTAGCTAACTTATTAAAAACTCTGTGCAACAGGTGTATCTAAGATCATATGTTTCTACTCTCATTTCAGGGCTTTAATCCGAGTCACTTACAGTTAACTCTCACCAGTTAATGTTGCTGATACTCAGTATTCGTGTGTAAAAATACGGCAGAATATAAACAAAAGTTGGCCTGTTATTAAAGGCTGCTGCACATCGTGGTATTTCCATTTTTAACTGCAAAGACTTTCCTTTGCGGTCTTCCTTTTGCCTGTGCAGCCAGGACTCAATAATCTACTGAACCTGGTATATTAGGTTCAATAGACCTTCTTGCTCACTGACAAAAAAATGGGCACAATTGAATGGCTGTAGGTGGTGGCCAATAATGATCAACAGCCAGTTACTGCTGGATAGTGTCCAGGCTTATCTGTTTAGAATGCACGTTGGGGTGTTCCCACTCAGTTACTGAATTCACTTAGCAGCTTCTATACATCTTCCTTTCATCACAAAGAAGAGAATGTTAAACTGATCTCCTCATACCACATACGGCTAAAAGATACTACTCCAGTGGGAGAAGTTCTAGCTACGAGATAGACAACACGCGTCCTCAACCTGTTTTCAATTTCTCCTCTCAACGTGCCTCAACAAGCCATCCAGTCTGCTTCAGTAAATATACACTCAGCATCTGCTGACTAGGGAGTGCATTCTGAGCTCAATGAACCAAGAAACAAATAAAGAAGACCCAAATATTGAACTAAATACAACACAAATATTGGAGAAGCAAAGACAGCAAGATAATTATATCCTGGGGAGTCTGTGAAAGCTTCACAAAGAAGTGGAAGTGACCTGGAAAGGGATTTGTTCACAGCTTTTCCGGGTAAAAACACCCCTTTCTCCCCAATTTTTGACTGTGTTTGTCAGCAAGCCCACAGAAACTTAAAAAATGTGGTCTGTGTTTGAAAATGCTGGTTTGTTCATGTCACCCCAACACACAGCCGACTGTGCTTACCGGCTATAGCGGATGAGGCTGGAGAGGCAGTTTATGATCTTCAGTAGGTCCCAGAAGGCCAATTTTTAGAAAAGTTTTCATCTGTTTCAATGATTAACATCTGAAAGCCTAATCCTACTCTCCCCTGTGAAACTTAGTTTCCATAGGAGAAAATAACACTTTTTCTTTCTTTTGTGCTGATCATTTGCAAAACCTCTAAAACCAAAACCCAAACCAAACCCAAACCCAGTGCTGTTAAGTGGGCTCTCACCCATAGTGACCCTAGAGCTCAGGGTAGAACTGCCCCAAAGAACTTCCAGGGAGCACCGGGAGGATTTGAACTTCAAAGCCTTTTGATTAGCAGACACACTTAACCCTTACACCACCAGACTTTCCTTGGATTTTAAGGAGCCTCTTCCCCTCCTACCCATCCGTCTTCACCTCCCTCTTCGTAGTCTAGCTGTTAGCCTTAACCCTTTCAGGACTGGTGGTTTGCAGCTGGTGGTATAGTGGTTAAGTGCTACCTCTGCTAACCAAATGTTGGCAGTTGCAATCCACCAGGAACTCTTTGAAAACTCTAGGGGGCACTTTTACTCTGTCCTACAGGGTCTCTATGAGTCAGAATTGACTAAACGGCTCTGGGTTTGGCTTTTGGTTGGAGTTCATTGGAAAGTTACTCTCCTACTGTCAGTACAGCAGCCAAACATCCCAATCGGTCCTGCTAGTAGTGACCCTGTAGGGTAGAGCAGAACTTTCCCACAGGGTTTCTAAGCAGTGGCTACTGGACTGAAACTACTGACTTACAGCTGAACTCTTAACCACAGTGCAACTAGGACTCTGCTGCCCACGGGCAGGACTCTACGGAACAGTCTGAAACAGAAAAAAGAGACACGTGCAGCAAATGACTGTTTTCATAGAATGTGACGTGAGGTGGTGCTGAATTTTAGTAGGAAAAACAAGTGAAAATTTTGATTCTTACATACGTATAACTCTGGATTCTGGAAGTGCCATTAGCATTCAGAAGGGTGCACGTTTGTCCCTTTGGACTCCAAGGGTGTGATTTGTGGAATGAAGCGTAAACCAAAAACCATGCTACCTACCAAAAATTCAGTCATACTCCATGATTCAGCATACCTTCCATCACTGAAAAGACACAGTGTCATGGATTGAATTGTGTAGCCATGTGGCTGGGCCATGATTCCTGATATTTTATGATTGTCCTCCATTTGGTGATTTTCCTATGCTGTATGTTAAAGGGTAAGAGTGAGACTGTAAATCCCTTCATAGAGTCACCTCCCTGCTCCACTATAAAGGGAGATTCCCTGGAGGGTTGCTTGCACCACCCTTTGTCTTTTCATCCTACAAGAGATAAAAGGATAGGAAAGCAAGCAGAGTGTTGGCAACCTCACACCACCAAGACAGCATGACTAGGAGTAAAGCGTGTCCTTCAGACCTGACGTTCCTGTGCCGAGATGCTTCCTGACCCAAGCGTAATGCAGCACAGGGACCTTCCTCCAGAACTGACAGAGGGCAAGCCTTCCCCTGGCGTAGAAACCCGGACCTCAGACTTGTAGCCCATCAGACTGTGTAAGGATAAACCTTCCTGTGTTAAAGCCACCTGCTCTGTAGTATCTCTGTTACAGCAGCACTAGCCGATTAAAACCAAAAATTAAAAGTAGAAAATCATTAGATCACAATTAAACAGAGTTGTTTCTTCTTTTGCTGGGTATTCTGTGTTTGATCTGCCATGAATCAAAATGTGTGTGTTCTCTTTCTCTTTTCTCTCCTCAGAATTGATCTGCTGTGCGTTCCATCGTCTTAAGACTAAGTGTTGGCAGCCTGATCTCTATGTGCATCTAATTATCAGTCATGAAAGGCCTCGAGAACTTCATCCATTCCATCCTAACTTGGGTTGTTATTGTGTTAGGAACCCAGATGGTGTCTAACAACCCACATTTTGAAAAGAGAAGGACAGAAGCTGTAGGTTCCCCTGGGTGGCTGGGAGGGATGTGTTTACAGCACACCCCACATCATACTCTGACACTTGTCACTTAAGCAGCTGTTTCTCAAATGTGGAGAGTGTTGCCCACCCCCTTACCACGGGAGGTCACTACCAGCTGTTACAGTTGGTGAGTATTTTCAGACTGCCTGGTTCTTTTTGCTCTAGTAGTAGCTCTCACAGAATTCACCCGTGACGTGAAGTGTGGGACGTGGTAAGTGCCGTTTGTTGCTGCAGTCCAACCGTCCAGACAGAAAGTGCATACTGATTGAGAACCTTGATGGGACCCACGTCCAGGGCTCAGCTGCCTACATCAGGGAGCAGGGACGCACCCTCCATCAGCAGTGACCATGTGGCCCTCTCTGTTTTATTTCTGAATTGCACTTCAGCTTTTGAAAGCAAAGAGTGTAATTCAAGAGAAATCTGAAATTGGAAACTTTCAGAGAATATAGAAACGACTTTCATTCGCATATAGACTCCATCTGGCCATCTTGTGAAGGAATAAAATACACTTTACATCGAAGTGTGTGTCTGTAGATTTTTCTGTTTCTTAAAATGGTTCTCAGCCACAGGCGGCTGGCACAGGCCAGAGCAATTTCACCTTGTTCTGTGGAGCCGAGGTCCCTCTGAGTCCGAACTGACTGGTCCCCACCTAACAACAACATGACATGAAGACGGTGCTACTTACAGTTAGGTCACTGGTTTTCCTGCACTTGAGGACCAGAATCATTTATTTTGAATAAGAACCTTAAGGGAAGCAATATCAAATACAAGTCACTGTGTTGTAAGGCACCGTTACTGATCTGTGAGCGAAGTCTCTTTGCAAACCACTGAGCGTGTGCATTTCTCAGAATGTTATTGTTGGTTAATTGCTTAAGCAAGCACTGCCTGGGGCTGTATTTAAAGTTGTATGGATGAAGTTCAGTTACTTTAATTAAAAATATTCAATTATTTCAAACCCAGTTGACTATGAGTCTAGACAACATTAAATTTTTGATTAATAATTACTAAGAAAATAAATATTAAATGGAGAATGATTGATTTTTTTCCCCTGGAAACCTGAAGTCAAATACAATTATTCTTTACATTTTCTTTTCAAGTAATTGGTCAGTGAAGACAATAATTTATAAATAGACATTTTAAAATTAAAAAACAAACTTGTAAATAATAGAAGACACAGGGTCTACATTCAAGTCTTGACAAGTTATAATGTAATATTTTCTTCTAAGAACACATTTTATTCTATTTCTAATAGATTAAAACAATCAAATTTTGTGTATATTAAATAGTTACTAATTACATAAATAATCTAATCGGTATGAAAAAATTCTATTGTCATATGCATTTTTTAAAAGTATTTTATTGTGCTTTAGGTGAAACTCTATCCAACAAATTAGATTCTTGTATAACATGTATGTTTATGACCTAAACAAGAATATGTATGCACAGGGAAAAAGTCCCATGATGTTGCGTTAAATACACGAGACAGGTAATGATTAAAGGTCATTTAGTGACTTATGAAGGGTTTCATATCACTGAAAACTGAGATCTGATAATAACCATCACCATAATGTTTTATAGGCAATACGTGGCTTTCTCCGTATTTGAGACACTATTAGAAATTTTGATAAACTGTGCCCATTACCAGTTAGTTGGATGCATTTAGTGACATCCGTGTTCTGCGTGGCTGCCGAGCTGTAGCTGCAAGTACAACCATCTGATGGCCTTCCAGGCTCTTGTGGTACCCTCCTTAGTTTCCCTCAAAAGTGTTTTCTCACAAAATCGTTTTATGTCTGGTCTCACTTTGTTGTTTGCTTCTCAGAGGGCTAGATTTGATCCACATCCTGGATCGTGTTTCAGGAGAAATGTAAGTTCAGCACACAAAGGCTTGTACGTGAGTACTTTTAGGGGCTTTTTTTAAAAAAAAAAAAAAAAAAAAAAAACCCAAGTGGGATCTATTATGGTAAACAGGTTCCACCGCCAATGAAAAGGCCAGGGTTCAAGTCCACTTGAGGCACCTCTGAGGAACAGTCTGGAGATCAGAAAGATCATTCCTCCCAGGCCCACTGTCTCTTTGTTTTCCTTCGTCTGTTCATGTTGTTATTAGACAAAGTTTTCATTTCAAATTGCGTACTTCCAGCTTGCCATACTGGCCTTCATTTTTCTTTACCTTACTTTATTCTTCTCAGTGACACTTACTATTGCATGACATATTACCAACATAGGTAAGTCACACAATTGTAGAAGTGGAGAATGTGAATTCCAAAACAGTGGGAACTTGGTTTTGATCACTGGTGTGATGATGTCTGTGATGTTGAATGTATGTAACAAAATGTTTTGTAGATTAATGTAATGAATATATAACTTTATAAACATTTTGATTATCCTTGTTCCTGTGTTATGCAAAACAGTTCTCATGTTTAATTCACATACAAACAATGCTGAAAATGAATGTTTACAATAGGGCCGAAATTAATTTTGAAATAATTTTTATATCATCATTGATTAAAATAATTATGTTAATTATAATTACTACTGTATTTTAACAAAATAACATGAGTCGGATCCAACTCAGTGGCACTTGGCTGGCTTTAGACTACCATGTAGAGAATGTGTATATTGAATTAATGAAAACCATGTTCTTATTATGACAGCCTTTAAATGTCGGTATAACACAATTTTCTGTTCTTTGTCTCTCCTCCTCTTCATAGAATCGCATGTATTTTTGGTTTGCTTTCAGGTTTCACCTCTCTACACTTGAATCTTTCTCGTCTGCCTAGAGTTCTCTGGCAAATTACAGATACCTGTTGCTGTGGAGCTGGTTCCGACCAGGGCTAATTTTGTCCTGATAAAAGATCCCAAAAACAGCAAACACACCCAGTGCCATCGAGTTGATTCCAGCTCATGCTGACCCTGGAGACAGAGCAGAACTGCTCCACAGAGCTTCCAAGGAGTGCCTGGAGGGTTTGAGCTGCTGACCTCCTGGTTAGCAGCTGGAACACTTAACCACTATACCAGCACAGTTTCCAAAAGACATGATCCCAAAACTTACACTTAGGTTCCTAGTAGCCTCCTGGGACCCTTTATTCACAACTCAGTCAGATCCATTCAGCCGCATGTAGTCTGTTTCTTCTTTTTCCTAATTATTCTCATAAATCTGCTTCTCGGTTTTTCTGTTTTCAGGTTTTTGATCAAGGACTCAGTCACTTTCACACTATTACTTCCTCCTGTCTGAATTCCTCTAGTCCGAATACTTCAGTTCCTCTTCATAGACTTTCCAGAGGTTTGTTGTGGGAGGAGAGACCCTTTGGGATCTTGGTCTCTATTTAATCAGCCTGATTTGACATCTGGGAGCTTTTCAATAGCTGCGACTTGACTCGGTTGTGTGTCATCCCAGCACGGAGGCAGTGTCTGATAAATAACAGCTATTACACAAAATTACAATGACTGAATAATATATAAACAAGTAGATATTAATAGATCAAACATGTCTGATTATTTCTTGGCAGTCTTTTACTGGAACTCGTTTGAGAAAAATTCAACAAGCCATCAAGCAAACAAATAATAAAACTTACCTAATCCACATTGTAAAGAGAACTTGCTATGTAAGTGTAGTATCACAGGTAATTTCTGAACAGTCTATGAACCTGAAAATCTCATGACATGGAATAAAATTAAGACAGCTGCTATGATAGACACGCACAAGCATCCATCTGCCAAGAATGTGGAGAAGAGTATGAATCGAACTAATGTCTTAGCTGCTTCCTGTGTCTGATCACTCACATAGAATCATAGAGTACACATTTCTGATGTCCAGTTTCTTAACCTCATAATGGATATTGTGTCCCAAAAGGTGATGTAAGTTTATTATGTTCTGTTTTCTTTGGAAGAAAAGAATTATATCCCTAGATAGATACCAAACCCAAACCAAACCTAGTGCTGTCAAATTCGCTCTGACTCACAGCCTCCCGACAGCAGAGTGGAACTCTCCTGCACGGTTTCCGAGGAATGCCTGGTGGATTCCAACTGTTGACCTGTTAGTTAGCAGGCATAGCACTTTGCCGGTACACCACAGGATTTCCCCCCCAGAAAGATGTCTTCTCTGACAACCAGTTTCCTGAAGCCCTCATTTAACATGAGGAGTCAGAGATGTGGAGCACACAGCCATTCTACTTTCTGCATCAAAGTGGAGGTGTAATTTGTTCTTTTATTCAAAAAGTTTGGTAAACGCTTTTTAGAGATCAAGGACCTGATAGAGTCTGCGCATTCAGGGAAGGATAAGAAACAGTTGCCTAAATGCTTGGTTTTAAGGAGAGATGAGAGTTTTGCTCAGTCCTCCTTATGAGAAGGTGATCACAGTCCAGGCGCTGAGTGAATAAAGTGCGTCACGGGCTCCTCGTGGAGGGTCGTGGGGAGGACAGGTAGGCTAAAAGTCTGAGAACTGGTACGTGGAGACATCTTTCTGGCTCTTTTTAATTGCTTCTTCTAAGGTTTATTTGATGATAGATTATTTTTTGTTGTTTTTATTTACTTTGTTTTAGGTGTGAGATTTTTTATACTCCACAGAATCAAGTCTGTTCAGTAGTCACTGGAAAGAGCTGTGTTCACAACACAGGGTCGTGAACAAGAGGGGCTAAAGTTAGTAACTGAGACACCTGATTGACAGGGAAGAGGTCGGATCTTGTCCCGTGTCAGATGCCAGTCTGATTTTTAGCACAGATTTGGCTTCATGACCCCAGCCTGTCCTTTCTGTCTGTCCCTCTGTCCTGCACTAAACCCCTAGACAAAGAACCTCTAGAAAAGAATTAGAGGAATTTAATCATGCTCAACAGAGAGCACGAGGGGGCAAACACACGTTCTCGAGAAACAAAAGGTCAGGATGTTACGTCGTTTGGAAAGAGTATGTCAAGATGTGAAATGATTATTCTAGGGAAGAATACGTCCATAACTAGCTAAATTCTTCACCATGTCAACCACCTAAGAATACGTGAACAGCTTGCTCTAGGAAAAACTACACTCAGAAATCAAAACCAAATACGCATTTCCACAGAGATATCTGACTCACAGTGCCCCTATAAGACAGAGAAGAACCACCCCACAGGGTTTCCGAGACTTTTGTGTAGCAGCTGAGCTCTTAACCACACACCAGAGTGAACTGTGGTGTTGAGAGCTACTTCAACTCCATTTTCCCTATTTGAGATTTTTTTTTTCCCTTTGTGAAATGCTTTGCTTTTACTTTGAGTAGAATAGGTGGCTTGAGCCCAACCTTAAATTATTCTGTGACAGCAGTACTCGTCCATGCCTATGTTGGTCGTAAGAAGATAACAATTGCACAGTTATTACAAATATTATAAATCTGTATATTCAAATGCAGAGTGTTCATCAAGCATGTAAGTCACACTAGCATAGGATGTATTGTTATGAATATTATAAACCCATGTGTTCAAATGCACAGTGTTTGTAAAATGTATAGGCTAATGACTCGACGGCACTTGGCCATACTAAATCAAACAAACAAACCAACAAAAGAAAAAAAACCATTATCTTCAAGTTAGTTCTGACTCGTAGCTACCCTATGGGACAGAGTAAAACTGCCCCATAGAACTTCTAAGGAGCAGGAGCACCTGGCAGATTTGAACTGTAAACTTTTTGGTTAGCAGCCAAAACACTTAACCACTATGCTACCTGAGTTTCCATTACACTATAATATGACATACTGTTATGAATATCACAAATCTACTTGTTCTAATGCAATGTTTATAAAATATATAGGTTATACTAGCAAATGATACATTGTTACGAGTATACTAAGTCTATGTGTTCAAATGCAGCTTTTATAAAACATATAGACTCTACTGCATATGCTGTGTTCGATATTGACTTCTGCTACAGGACTTTTTTTTCACTTGCTTAAAACTTTTTGAAAAATTGTCCATTTCCAATTTAGGATATTTGTCTTCTAACTATTTAGTGCATTCTTCTTTAAAAGCAGTTTAAGATTCTTAAGACTTGCATAACTCAAAGCTAACTGAAAGTTTTAACTGTCCAAGCCTAGGAAAATATCTCACAAATCCCATTATTTATTTTACAAATTACACTTTATTCAGAGCTACACTTGTGCTAAACAATAAATATACAACCGTAAACAGAGATATATGGTCATCGAATGGTATAGTATGCACACTGATGCACTGCATAGCGTCAGAAATATGTTTGATACGTTCCTTTTCTAAATCAGTTAGTTAAAGTCCAGGTTGCCTAAACATGAACTTCTTATTTTTCTTATCTTGTTTTTTTCATTTTTTTTGTTTCACTTGATGTCATTACAAAAATGATTATTTTGTTAAGATGACTGAAATGTCTGATTTTTCTTACATTGTAAACATTGTTTCTTCCTTTATGTAATCAGTAAAAGAGATTAATAGGCTAAAAAGGAAAATTTATAGAGTATGCATTTACAATAAAGTAAAATCTTACGTCATTTTGCTATGTAGAAGTAATCACTGCAATTTTGCACGGTACCAGCTGTTTCGCTGTTTAGAAATCACTACCTGTTCATGTATTATCTAACACTCTATTGCTCAAAAAAAAACTAGAGGTGATATTGTTCACAATAGTTTTTCTTGATATGGTGTGTATTGTGGGAGGCTACTCCGTTGCATACAGACCGCGTGATATATTGTGTTGTCTTCTGTATCTTTCCCTTAATTGCTTCTTTTTTCCGTGTCCCTTTTCTCTGTTTCTCCCTCTTGCAGGAGTTACATTCCTGATAAGCAAAACAGAGTAAAACTGCAAATTGAAGGCAAGATTTCAAGTTAATTTAATGTTACCTTTGTCAGTTTGAGGTAAAAAGTGATAGCCAACGAAGGGCTGTCGAGTCAGATCTGACTCATGGCTACCCTAGGGGCCAGGGTAGAGCTGACCCCCAGAGTGATAGAAGAGCATAATAAATATATCGTTTTTTTTTCCTCTGTCAAGGTAGATGTACATTATTTATTCAAATTATTCATATTCCCAGTTAGTTCAGGAAAATACACTAATGATTTTAAAAAGAATCCCACACAAGCCAAAAGGGCTGATGCACACATGCAGACAGAAGCAAGGAGGGTTTAGAACGAGAGACGGCAAACATCCCACAGATCACAGGAAGGATGCAGCCTGGAAGTCAGGGGACATCCCGTTGGTAGCCAGAGGAAACCCAGCTACGTGGCTGCATGAGGCACTGTACTCATTCTTCTTCAACCACTCCAAACAAAAGGTGAACACTGCAATTAAATGGAAATAGCCCAAATAAAGACTAATATTTTAAAATGAAAATCATATTTTATTTCAGTTACTAGAACTCAAAGAAAATATACTGGAACAACAGGGACGACGGGGTTAGCCTGTCATCTGCCTACGTTTATGCTTTTTTGTTTGTTTTAATTTAGTGATCGCCTTTTCTGGGTCAGGATTACACGTCTTTCCTCGGATCAGTCAGAGTACTGATACAGGGTGGAGATGAGGACAATAAAAGAAACCTTTATCCAGCATTTGGGCAAATCACTTGATGTAACTTTAGGTGGGAACACAGAAAGGAAGTCGACATCAGCAAAAAGTAAGTCAAAGTTTGTGGCAAAGTTTGAGATGACTGTATTCACTTCCATGTCTGCATTGTGTTTTGCTTTTAGTAATGCCTTACTGCAAGTATTTGTTTTACAAAGCTAATTGTTTCCTGTTTTCCATGAAACTGTAATGAAGTTTATGGTCTCTCAGCTTTGGCCTGCCTTAAAATACTGGAAGAATCCTCAAAAGCACTTGTATTTTCAACTTCTGCAAGACTTTTCTACATCTTCTACTTCATGACTTTAATTTTATGCATATACAGTACAGTTTTTCAACCGAAACTGTGTTGTCCAAAATTTATGTTATTGGCAATAAAAACATTTTGTTTTTTTTCTGATATGCTTGGAAAATTAACTTTGAAGATTTATGCTAGAAACATCAACTTAAGTATGTTGGTCATTTTTTGAGCATTATTATAAATTTTTCTACCTTTCTTGAGTGTGTGGAATCATTTCCTTTATCACTGGTATTCTGGTGTCTCGTGGACGTCACATACCTCCTGGCAATGACTGAAGTCGCACTGAGGCCCTCAGGAATTCCAGCCTGTGCATCAGGTGACTCCAGATGACAGGTCCCTCGCATCCCCTTTCTGACACTTCATTTGTTTCTTCTTTCCGTCACCGTGGCCTTCAGGCCTTCCATCTTCTCTGAGCTGGGAAATGAAGTCAATAAGCACTTCTCTGTTGCCTAAAACAGAAAAAATATTTGTCTTTTTATATGGAAATATGAAATTTTCATGTAAATTATGCTTTTAAGAGAATTATGGTATAGAAAAGTTAACTATTCAAGCCTTTTTTCTCAATATCATGGTAAGTTTATTTTTTCTATCTGATTGCCACCATATATCCCAAGTGTTATAATTTCACATGAAAGAAATTTAGAGGGAGGTGAAGCCAGATAAAACCCTTTATGTAGAACAATAATTATTGTTTTAAATTGAAGATGCCTTAACTTGCTAAAGTGAAGTGATTTCCCAGGAGTCATTGCAGACTTTTAAAATGAAATTTGGTGAATTCTTAGAATACCAAAAGCTCAAGCAACAAAAGAACAAATAAACTATACTTCAACCACATTTAATAGGTTTGTTTCAAAGAACACTATTAACAGACTGAAAAGACAAATGAAAAAATGGGAGAAACTATTTGCAATAAGAGATTTGTATCTAGACTATGTAGATACTTACAACTCACTAACAAAAACACAGAAAATGCAATTAAAAATTGAAAAGTATTTGAATAGACATTTTGTCAAAGAAACATGTGTAAAATTTGCAAGAATGTGGAGAAATCAGAACTCCCATACCATTTTGGTAGAAATGAAGACTGGTGAGGCCTCTGTGGAACAGGGACAGGTCCCCAAACAGCTGGACGCACAGTTCCCGTACACCGCTGTGATTTCACTCGTACACACACACACACACACACACACACACACACACACATACACACAATATAACATACATTTAGCTATTGAGTTTTGGGGTACTGAAGATAAATTTTCATTAAAAATTATGAAATATTTCTGACAATGCCTATTTTCATGTAGGTTACCTGCATCAGTAAACTAGAACTAATTTGCAGAAACTCAACCATAGATTTTGCTTTTGTTTCAAAGGTCTTGGGCTGTTGTCCTAGTGATAGATGTCAAAAACATAGCTCAAATGTTAGAAAACTACAAGAGGTCATTTTCCAATAGGTATTTAGCAGACAGAGTTACAGTCTTTCCTATTAACTGCACTATTTCTTACACATTTTTTTTAGTGCTTTATTTTCCCATTTACCTGTCTAGGTATCCTAACAAGAAAGAACCACATTTTAGCTCTTCTCACATCCAGGCCAACGTAATTATGGAAAAAAGTTGCCATCGAAAGTTCTTGCCCTAAGAAATTCTTAGCTACCTCCAGATTTTCTTTCCTTTTTAACAAAATAATGGAAGAAGTCTGATATTTAGTAAACACCTTGTGCATTCTGCGATCGTTTCTTCTTTGAAACAACACTGCAAGGTCAATTTGCGAATGACCAAAGTAAAAGGTCAGAAAAATTACAAACCAGGAGCGTTTGACTCCATTCCTGCTTAACTCCAAAGGCCAACTTTCATCTCACGCTGATTGCCTTCAAGGGTTTTGGTAGGTTAGGTTATGATCATCTGATGGGTTACGAGTATTTTATGTAAGGAAAATTCAAATTCACGTATTTATGTCAGTGGAAGAAAATAATAAAGCAGCATTTTAAATTAAAATAGATTCTTCACTGCGGTAACAACGGAGCCATGGTAGTGCAGGGGTTAAGTGCTCGGCTGGCCACCCAAGGGTTGGCACCTGAACGCCACTCATCAGCTCTGCCGGCTAGAGACTCAGTGGTCTGTTGCTGTAGAACAGCCTGCTGGGAGGTTCTGCTCTGTCACCTGGGACGGCGATGAGTTGAAAGTCCTCCCAAGGCACCTGACAACACAGTGTTGGTGTGCCAAACATTCAGTTACAGTCAAGAAAAATAATCTCAGGATAGTTTAAAACTAGTTAATGACCTGGCCTGGACTTTTGAAAATCAGGTAAGTCCAGCACAAGCATTAGCCTAAATAGCATCAAATATTATTGCTATTTGCTGTTGTTTTGGATTTACTGAATGCCTATTTTATACCAGAAATCCTGGTTATGTAGTGGTTAAGTACTACAGCTGCTAACCAGAAGGTCACCAGTTCAAAGCCACCAGACACTCCTTGAAAACTCTATAGGGCAGTTCTACTGTCTATAGGGTGGCTATGAGTTGGAGTTGACTTAACGGCAGTGGGTTTGGTTGTATGTTCTGTTCTGTTCTGCTAAAAGACCATACTTTGAAAGAAATCTCTTACTTCTTGGCATGTGAATTCTCTTTGAATCAAGTGAAAACAAAGTACTGAGAATTTCTAGTAGAATCAATGGCCTTTTCATTGAAGTTATGTGAATTCTAAAGCTGCAGGATGATATTTGTCTTGTCACAACCTGCGTTTTCCACTGAGTGGGCGAGAGTCACAGTGTAACTCAATGGTCTGAGCAGCTAGATTAACTGGGAGAAAATCCTTTTCCCACCATTACTACTTGTGAACTACAGCAAGCTATAGAATAAAATTCTGCCTGTGCTCTGTAAAAGTGGAGGAGATAGCTCTTTTTAAAGAATTTTAAAGAGAATAGTTAGCCAGGAACAATTTCAAATTTCCGAGTCTTCATTATGCTCAGCCGCTAATGATATATTAACCTGGGCCTTTTGACTTTCCTTTTGTCACAGAAGCAAAGGGTCTTTTCTGGTATTTCCTAAATCACAGAACATTTTACTAGCCATATTCTTTAATTCCTATAGGAATTATTTTACCTCCAAATATATCTAACAAAAACGAAAGCAATCTGTTGAAATAGCATTGATTTAGCAGTACTGAAAAAATTGGCTTCAATTCTATTACAGAAATTGGGTCACCACTGAGTCAATTCCAACACATAAAGACCCTGAAGGACAGAGTAGAACGGCACTGTACGATTACCCTGGATTCAGTCTTTATGGAGCGGCACAGCCACGGTTTTCCACCATAAAGCTGTTAGTGGGTTTGAAACAGCGACCTCTCGGTTAGCAGCTGAGCTGTTCAACCACTGTGCCACCGAGGCTCCTTGTTATCCAACTAGTTGATTGTGTCCTGGCTGTTAGAGGAAGACATGGAAGACAAAAATCACAGCTCCCTCCCCCTCTAGCATGATTGGAGCTCAGACCTCCATCACCTTCATCATCCACACCCTCATTCTCGACTCCATCATCTTCCTCGTCTTTTGTAACCGAACTCTTTGTAATAACGGTGTTGTCTCACACCCTTCATTTGATGCATCACAGTTGAAATTTAGTGGGAGGGTTATCAAGTTACCACATTCCTGTTTCACAGATAAAGAAATCTGAGGCATCGGGGACGTACGTCACCGACCTGCCCTGTAAAGACAGGTGACAGAACTATTCCCGTAGACTGTGATCTTAAGTTAAGACTCGGTTTTCCTTCAAAACAGTCTTCTCAAAAGCTAACCAGTCAACACAGCCATTTTCCCAAGAATGCCAAGAGATCAATGTTTTGAAAATTCATTTAATGATTTCCCTAAGTGTAATAATACTCTAAGTATTTGTACAGTTTCTCTTCTTAGAGTATCTTTTAGTGTTTGAACTATTCAAATTCTTATCCTACACAAAAATCAGAGACTTAGCTGTATTATTTGGTAAAATATTTACAATTTGTTCAAAGACAAGCTAACCGGGTTGACTAGTTCTGTACTGAGCGTTGTACACACAGATTTGTCAGGACCTGCCCGTGTTCTCCTGCATCACCGCAGTGGACACTGCGTCTTTCCTAACTATGTCATGTGGAGATCTTTATCTCCCTTGACAAGTGAGGTGTCCTGAACCCTTAAACTATGACTTGCAGATGAGGTCCTCAAGAAACATGTGCCGAATAAAATAATGTGATATCTCTTTAGTTATGTGATTTTTTAAATGGCCTTTCCCCGAGACAGCAGGCTTCCAGGGCAAAGACGACATTGGTTTGATATTTACATTCACACAGCACGTAGATCACATACAGATCACCAGTAAGTGTTTATGAAGACATGCTTTCAGTTACAAAATCGAGTCGGTCACACTGGAACATAAGAGTAATGAAACAGAAAATGCCGGAGTGGCCTTGCACCCAGCAAAGCAGAAGAGTTTTGGATTCCAACGTGCGGCCAGACACTGAGAATCAATAGGCTTGACAGGATTTGTGATATAAAATTATTGTTTGTCTAACATTTTTCTGCTTTTGCTGTTGCAAATTACTTCATTCCAAATCTCCTGAAAGTAAGAATGTTTGTCATCACCACATCATTACCACAGCTAAAAAATAACATAATCAATAATACCCTTACAGCTCTATGCAGCTCACGTTCAAATTTTCCAAGACGCTATAAAAATACATTTTATGAAATTTTGTAATACAGGGTACAATCAAAAGTCATACATGGTGGTGGATATATTGTTCCCAATCTCTCTTTAAAATTGAAAGATATATTCCCCTACCTACCAGGAACACTCCCAGCAGACAGCCCTTCCTCAGAATTGTTCCTGATTTAGAAAGAAATTCCGCTATCACGCTAATCTTTTCAGAGCTGGGTTCTGAGGGAATCCTACCACTAACATTTTGCACTGGTTTACATCCCGTACTGTCTTAATATTTTTTAATCCTTCTAACATTTCCCTACTTTTAGTAGCACTGATACAGTTTAATAGCCCAGGGAATTGAGTTACATAATTTCTCACTTGTGAAATTTTCCCTCAAGAACTTATACAGGTTAAACTTTCCAAAGAAACGCACTGTGTGGTTGACAGCATACACTTCTTTTTCCATAACTTCTGGGGATCATGTCAGATTGTCCCATGACTGGTAGCACTAAATTCAGTACGAGGTTACAATAGGCAAGACGGTGGCTGATCGTTCCATTTTTAAGATCGATTTTCCTCTCTAACGATCTATAGGGTCAGACTTTGAACAGCACTGATATCTTTTCCCCCAACAACCGTCCCCTCAACGGTTTTGCATCTGTGGGTGCATTTTACTGTTGTTGTTAGGTGCCTTTGAGTCAGTTCTGACTCACAGCAACTCTGTGTACAACAGAACAAAACACTGACCAGTTTTACGCTGTCTTCAAAGTTGTCCTTATGTTTAAGCCTTCTGTTGCAGCCACTGTGTCAATCCATCTCTGAGCGGATGTCCTCCAGGAAGTAATCCCTCCCGGAAACCTAAGTATCTGAAAAGTAGTCTCACTATCCTTGCTTCTAAGGAGCAGTCTGGTTGTATTTATTCCAAGACAGATTGATTCACTTTTTTTGGCGATCTGTGGTATATTTACCATTCTTCTCCAACACCGTAATTGGAAGGAATCAGTTTTTCCTGACGCATACATATGAGGCAATCGAAAACACCAAGTCTGAGGTCAGGTGCAATTTAGTCTTCAAGGTGACATCTTCTATTTTTCAATCCTTTAAAGAGATCTTTCACAGCCAATTTTCCCAATGCAATGCATCATTTAATTTCTTGACTCCTGCTTCCATTGATATTGATTATGGATTTGAGTGAAGAGAAATTCTTGATAGTGTCCATCTTTTCCCTGCTTATCTTGATGTTGTTTATTGACCCAGTTGTAAGGATTTTCATTGTCTTTTATTAAATATTTTATTGTACTTTAAGTTAAAGTTTGCAGTCCAAGTCCATTTGCCATCTAAACACTCCCCTACACAAGTCTATGCGACTGTAGCTGCTCTTGCCATCCTGGAACAACACATTCCTCTTTTCTGGCCTATTTCTCATATTCATCCAACCAACTCTTGTCCCCTCCTCTCCACTCTTGTATCTCACCTCTAGACAAGATTTTTGTTTCTTGATGTTGAGGTAAAGTTCATACTTTTCTGTTTTCTTGATGTTGTGGTATAGTTCAAACTGAAGGTTGTGATCTTTGATTTTCTTTGATCTTTATCAGTAAGTAAAGGACTTCAAGTCCTCTTGACTTTTACAAAGCAAGATTGTGTTTGCATAACATAGGTTGCTAAGCAGTCTTCCTCCAATCTGGATGCCCTGTTCTGTATCAGGTAGTACAGCTTTGCAGATGTTTGCTCAGCATATAGATGGAATAGATACAGTGAAAGGATATTACCCTGACTCACACCTTTCCTGACTTTAAACCACTCTGCCTGAACAACCGCCTCTTCTTCTATGTACAGGTTCCTCAGGAGCTCAATTACGTGTTCTGGAATTCCCATCCTTCATAGTATTATCCATTATCTTTTATGATCCAATGTCATAAGCCTTTGTATAATCGTCTCAACACAGATAAACATCCTTGTGGTATTCTCTGCTTTCAGCCAAGATCTGAGATCCATCTGTTATCAGTGGCGGTATTCCTGATTCTAGGTTCTCTTCTCTATCTGCCTTGAATTTCTGGCAGCTCCCAGTCAATATACTGTTGCAGCTGCTTGTGAATGATCTTCAACAAAACTTTACTTGTGTGTGATATCGGTGATATTCTTCAGTAACTTCTGCATTCAGTGGGAGCAGTATTCTTGGGAATCTGTAAAAATTTGGATCTCTTCCAGTTGGTTGACCAGGTAGCTGTCTTCAAATCTCTTGGAGTGGATGACTGAGTGCTTCCAGCCCTGTGTCTGTTTGTTGAACCATCCCCACTGATTTTCCATCAGTTCCTGGAGCCTCTTTTTATGCCAGCGCCGTCAGTGCAGCTTGGAGCTCTCTCTTCCATTGTGTAACTTTCTGATTGTATCCTCCTCTCTAAAATGACTGAACTTTGGCCAGTTCTTTCTGTGCAGTAACTTTGTGTCTATCTCCTGTCTTCTTCCAATACCTCTGGCATTTTTAATATTTTTCTCACAAAACCCTTCAAAATAGCAATTCAAGACTTGAATTTTTCTTTGAGGTTGAGAAACGCAGAACATGTTCCCTCCTTTTGGTTTTCCATCTCTAGATCTTTGCACATGTCATAATATTTTCTTTTATTCAACTGCAGTACTTTATTTCTTCCTTTGGCTTTAGCTATTTGATGTTCGAGAGCAAGTTTCTGAGCATCTTCTAATATCCATTTGAGTCTTTTCTTCCTCGTCTCTTTAATGGCCTGTTTCTTCCCATACAATGTCTTTTTTTCTGACGGACAGTATTGAGCTTTCCCATCGCCTCTTTCCACAGCTGCAGTCAACTTAACTCCTGTGGACGCCACCTGACGAGGTCCACGTGTGTGTAGTCATCTTTGATACTGTTGTCAAAAGGTATTTTCACTGAAGAAGTTGTTGGTCTTACAAAATTCTATCATGTGATCTCCAGCATCATGTCTACCACCAAGGCCGTGTTTTCATACTACTGATCCTTCTTTGGAAACCCTGGTGGCACAGTGGTTAAGTGCTACATCTGCTAACCAAAAGATTGGCACTTCAAAAGTGCCAAGCCCTCCTTAGAAACTCTGTGGGGCAGTTCTAGTCTGTCCCATATAGTCATTATGAGTTGGAATTGACTTGATGGCTCTGGGTTTGTTTGGGGTTTGGGTTTTTTTTTTTTTAATCTTCCTTTGTTTCCAACTTTCATATTCTGATCACCAGTAGTTATCATTGCATCCTGATTGTATGTTCAATCAATTTCAGACTTCAGATGTTTGTAAAAATCTTCAGTTTCTTCATCTTTGACCATAATGGTTGGTGAGTAAATTAACTGGTTTTCTTATCACTGACAGCATTTCCTTCAGCAGAGATCCTGAAATGTTCTTTTCAACAATGAATACAGCACCATTTCTACTCAAGTTGCCCCTTCAGGGGTAGTAGGTCAGAAGCTTGTCTGGTTCACAACGGCCAGTGCTAGTCTATTTTGGCTCACTAATGCCTGGAATACCCATGTGTACATGCTACAGTTCACTTTGGATAACTCCCAGTTTCCCTACATTCATACTTCATGTATTCTACATTCTAAACATTAATAGATGTTTGCACCTGTTTCTTCTCATTCTTCTCATACAGATCCTGAAAGCTTGACTCCATCCACGTCCCTAAGGTCAACTCGCTTCGAGGAGTCAGCTCTTGCGTAGCTGCATTTTGACTGCCATCACCCTGCTTGTCTGTCAGTTTGTTGTACCATGTGTTGTGTGTTGCTGTGATGCTGGAAGTTATGTCACCAGTATTCAGATCCCAGCAGGGTCACACATGGTGGACAGGTTTCAGCTGAGCTTGCAGACTGAGACAAATTAGGAAGAAGACCTGACAGTCTACTTTTGAATAGAATGAGCTAGTGATAACTTTATGAATAGCAGCAGAACATTATTATTATTTTTGAGAGGATTGAAAAATGATAAATTTTCCTAATTCCATATCGTTTTTTTTCACATTGAGAGGATCATATCCCTCTGCAAAGCAGAGCTTTCCTTTCTCTATTCTCTCTCTCTTACTCTCTTTCAGTATTTCTAGGTGCTCATGGGTTCGGTTTTCTTCTTCAGTTTATTCTTCTCCATTAGCCAAGTAGCTGTCACGGCTGCTTACACTAACCTGCTTCAGGGTTGTGGAACCTTTCCAAGCCAGTTTCCATGCTCTTTCCTTTTAGGGGCAAGAAACTCTTCACTGTTTCCCTTGCCTATAGAAAATAAATCAATTGTTTTGTGAAGAAATCATGCTCGTTTTATTGGAGTATTTTACATCAAGACCATGGTTCATCTGATCATTGTTTCGAGTTGTTCTTGGTGCAAAAATGAAAATAAGAAAAGCTAAACCTGTTGCTGCGGAGTCAATTCAGACATCTAGTGACCCTATAGGTCACAGCAGAACTGCCCTGGAGGCTCTCCAAGGAGCTGCTGTTGGGTTCAGATGCCAGCCTGTGGGCCAGCGGCCTCTGCTCCTAACCACCACCCCTGGGCACCTTCTCAGTGCAATCCTCCACCTTTTAGAAAAGTGTGGTATTACCCAAATTACAATTTTTGAGATAAAATACTTCATGAATCTCTTCATTTTATAAACTAGAAGAGTACATGTAGGATTGAGTAACACACAGATAAGCACATGAAGACAGAGTTTGCGTTGTGGGAAAGTTGTCACTTACACATTTACCTTGTTTAGTACCTACATGGTATTGAGGTTTTTCACGTCTTCCTGTATATGGCTTTGGAAGTTACACTTTCGTCTGGAAAAAGCAATGTATACAAGCTTTAAATGTGTTAATGTAAGTTAGTTTTAAGAATCTGTTTTTAAAGCAATGTATTATTTTATAGTCTAGACAGATTTTTTGTCTCGTATTTTATTTATGATTAATCATATTAGCAATTAATGAATTTTAATTTTAAAAAATAATACTTTGCTTTTATTATATATCCTACTATGTGTAACTTTTAATCTTTTTAATATCTGATTTTATTTTTAATATTTACTTTATCATAATGTTGGCGTTTAATTGGTTCTTTTTTTTAAGTTTTCCAGATGAATAGTCAGAAGAGAAAAGTTAGAAACTCGGTGAACTTATAAATATATTTTAGGTTTTAAATTCCCACTCAAATACATTGTTACCTGCATCATGTATACCTCAGTGTATTGCATTTTCATTAAAAATTATACATAATCATTGATTTTCATTCATTCATTCAAATCATTATTTATTTTAAATCCTTTGTATTTAATGTGATTTCTTATTAACATCTGTACCATTTACAAATGCAATACTTAATTTCCAAAATTTTAGGATTCTTTTTTCAACTTTTCATTACTGAATTCCAATTTAAGAACACTGGGGTCAAAAAATAGATCATGAATTTTTACACGCTTTCGTGATTTGTGTGCCCTGGCTTTGTGGACAGCCACCAGCAGCTGCTGCTTTTACTTCTCCACGCACATAAGCCTCTTCATTTCTGGAGAAGACTGCCCATTTCTGGAGAAGACGGCTGTCACTACCTCCCTGACTTCTCTGCGCCCAGGCCTGCGGCTTCCACACCTGCCCCTCACACCGCAGCCCAGGTGACTTTATCAAACATCATTAATATTACTCAGGGTCTTAGTCCCAAATCCGCTGGTGTCGAGTCATTTCAGACTCAGAGCAACCCTCTAGAACAGAGTAGAACTGCCTTATTGAGTTTCCAAGGACCTCCATGTGGATTTGAACTGCTGACCTTTTGGTTAGCAGAGTTAGCATTTAACCACGACATCACCAGGGTTTCCAGGGTCTTGAAGCAAATGCTAAATGAGTAAGTTTAATAAATCTAACGATAACAGGAAGTTTATGAAATGTTTTAATTACTTAACTTTCTTTTTGTGTGTGTGTGATAGATGTTTCTGATTTATTAATTGAAATAGATGCTCAATGAAAGCAGGGACCCCCTCTGTCCATTACTGTTGTACTGTCAGCATCTAGCACAGTGGCCTGCAAAGAAAGGATGCTGAATGGTTTGCCACTAGATAAATGAATAATCAGTAGATAGTTTCATTAATATTCTTTGAATACACGTCTGTCTTGTTAACAGCTTTCTGGGCTAAGCTGATTCATGAAGTCTTATGTACAGTGATCAGTGTTACAGTGGTGTGTGCTGGGATCAGCACAGTCCTTCCCTTCTACCCACAGGACTACCTGGGATGGGATACACCACTCCTCCTGGCTTACCCCGGATTGCACATGACTCATACCTGCATGCACGCTATTTATTTATTATGTTTCACTTTGACTAAAGGTTTAGTATTTCAAGCCATTGTTTAGTGGAGAGAGGCTGGGACCACAATGGGACCAATTATTCCTTTGCAAAAATTTTCAGGCGAGGTGCAGTGCTTTAGTCACTTGTTTAATATGACATTTGTTCTGAGGTAAGTTTTTGCTACATCTAAACTTGAAGACACTTCTGACAAAGTTTGATGCAGATTATTTTGAGGAAGTCCTCCTTTTTACTTAAGATTGGTCCTTTAACACAATGCCACTAAGCTCAGAAATTTAGGGAAAATATCAGGTCTTCCACGGTGAATTTAGTTCTCTGACCTAAGTGTTTCTAATCAATTTTAAAATGACTTTATTTCACAGTTGCCTGAAAACATGAATGCATGAAGTCAGATTATGTGAGCAGCCATGTCTCTTCTAAGACCTGCGTTAGGATCTGTGCTATGAATCCCATACTAAGACACACCCTTCCTATAAATGAATGTGGTGTGCTACAGTTCTATGAGATTGCATTTAAACATATTACATAAAACATGGCTATTTTGAATCTACTAAGGGTTCTTATGAGACTATAACTGAGTTTTTTGACTCTGCAAAATGAGAATCATAACACCAAACAACTCTGGATATTCTTTTATAATCCTAGCATAAGAAGAATGTTATCATAACTTCTGTCTAGCATCATAAACTAAAACCCAAACCTGTTTCCAGCTGATTCTGACTATTATCTAGAGAAGTTTTTGCCTTTTAAACAACCTGCTAAGATTGTGGTCTTTTTAAAGATTTATTAGTGCTTGAGTTATTCGGGGGAAAGAAATTCATAAATAACTGCTTTCAAGTCTACTCCATTGAAGTCTGCCCACTGGAAATGACCTGCTGGAATTTGAAACACAAGGGGCACAGCTTCCAGCATCATAACAACACACAAGCCACCATGGAATGACTGAGGGGTGAGCTTTGGATGAGGATTATATCATAAATAAATGTTATTTTAATAAATTACATACTTAATGGCCCCTAGGGTCACCATGAGTCGGATCCGACTAGACGGCACTTGGCTTTGGCTAATGGATCTAATAATCAAAGGCATTAGGACAATCATTACTGTAGCATGTGAGTGGATAAAGAAAATCTAGTGTGTAAGCATTCTTCCCAGTTACATACAGCATACAAACTAAGACACAACCACTGTACTGTTTAGCTAACTGGCTTTAGAGTAGTTCAGTTATCTTTATACGTTTACAAACACATACATTCCCTTCTATATTAAGCCATAAATAAGGTTTCACAATACCATTTCTTTCTCAGTGTTCATCTCTGTGGCCTTCCTCTTCCTACAGATCAAGGTTGGGTCACCTCACCACACGGTATGTCCATTGTAATCCAGCTTTTACAAGGCAATTGCTACCGCTGAAGAAGTAAAATTTTACAAAGTTCTTAAGACCTGAGCTTGGAACTCCCAGAGTGTCATTTCCATCACATTCTACACGGCAGACCCAGTCCCAGGACACCAACATACACTGGGAGGGAAAATATACTTTTCTAACCCGATATAAATGGGTTCTGCCTGGGGCAACCCCTAAAATCAACTGAGAGACACCAGGCCTTTGAGAAAGAGAAAGTGAACTTGATTGCAGTCCAGGCAAAAAAGAGCTTAAAGGCTAAGTCTTAAGTCAAGCTCCCCCGGGTTCAGGATGGGGATTTGAACACTTAATTCATGATGTTTTTGGGAACAGGTGGGCACTTCAGGAACTAATTAACATAGATGGAGGTGTAGTAAGGGTGGGATATGGTAGCTGGGGGTCATGACACTTGAAGTTTGTCTAAGGTCAGCTTCGCAGTTTATTGCTCTGGTCTGAAAGGAAGAGGGTATAGTGGGGGGTGAGGCTGCCTTGAGTGGAGGACCTGGGAGACAACCTAGGGCTGTACCACAGAAACGCCTTGTCAGGAACTCAGAGAGCTCGGTTGTGATGTGACGGGGCCGGGAGGCACAGGTTGGACCCATTGGTCTGATTCCTAATGCAAGGATTAGTACCTTGGTAAATGGAAGGGAAAGTGTGGCCGCCATCTCTAGAGACCAGCACGAGGCACACAATAATGAACATGAGGGTGAAAAACTAAGTGTATTTATGGAGAAGGAAAAAGGAATTTGTGAGTCAAGTGTGTTTGATAACTGAATGGAAATTACTGAGCATGAATTATAGATGTAATACTTTAACTCAGGTTTTTAAATAGGAATATTAACGTGTGGCCAGTTGAATCATAGAAGACAGTCAAGGAACGTGTTGGCGTGATGTCTCATTCTTCTTCATGTAGTCCAGTTTCTTGGCTTATTTGCTTGATGTGCAGTTTGAAAAGGTATGGTGAGAAGACACAACCCTGATACCAATCTTTCCTGAGTTAAAACCGTGCAGTGTCCCCTTGTTCTGTTGGCATACCTGCTCTTGATCCATGTACAAATTCCTTAAGGGCACAATTAAGTGTTTTGGAATTGCCATTTTTTTGGAGTGTTATGCACAATTTGTTATCATCCACACAGTCAAATGCCTTTGCATAGTCAATGAAACACAGGTGAACATCTTTCTGGTGTTCTCTGCTTTCTGCCAAGATCTATCCAGTATCAGCAATTATATCCCTGGTTCTACATCCTCTTCTGCATCTGGATTGAATTTCTGGAAGTTCTCTGTCAATATACTGCTGCAATTGCTTCTGAGTAATCTTCAGAAAAATTTTACTTGTATGTAATATTAATGACGTTGTTTGATAGAAAGCATAGGGTTGTTTTATTCCTTATAATGTCTTATATATTCAAAAGTACAGAAACACAGCCATATATTATGGCTATTTGCCTTCATCAAAGAGTCAATAAATGAGCAAGCTCCTTGAGGCAACTGGCATCACTTTCAGTGACAGACATCAGAGGACAGACACCCAGATTACGGATCACCTTGGTATTCTCTCGCACAGGTTAGTCTTCCTTCATATAAGTCCCCTATCTCTTGCTCATTAGTGACTGGCTTTGTATTCACATTTTCTTCCAGTTTTTACCTGCTGTAGTAAACACAATTGCAAACAATCTCAGAATTTAAATATAATTAACTTGGTATTTGCTATCAGGTAAGACAAATATTTATCCAAACTAATTAAGTGTTTGTAGTACATAAGTGTATTTCTATTAGGTATTTATTTTGAATCTGGAAAATTATTATCAGCCACAACAAAAATGGAAATAGTCAGCAAAGTTAGTCACCTGACCACCTGCAATTATTCTAAGAATATAAATTCAAATAATTTGTATTATACACTATCAAATCCTTTACTTAGAACAGTAAAAATATGATTATAAAAAGATGATATACTTACTAAAACTAGATACAACTTGCTAGAAATGTGGAAAATCCACATTTGAAAGTTTTTGGAGGTATTTTCTTACTTCAAACAACAAAAATTTGGAAATAAGTTATTGTAAACTAGGAAAGTTTCCCAAAGGTGCCAATATCCAAATTCCCGTAGACAGTGAACATGCGTACTCACAGAGTTAAAGGGATTTAGCAAATTTGATTCAGGTCAGGATCTTGAGATCAGATGGTCCTTGTAGACTGTGGACGGGCCAGTGTAACCCCCAGTGTCTTGCTAAGGTGGCACCAGAGGGAGATCCGACCACAGAAAATGCAAGTTAAAGTGATGCACCCAGAGACAGAGTCTGCTAGCCATTACTGCTCTGCAAGATGACCACAAGCCAAGGAGTGTAGGTGGCTCACAGAGACTCTGCAGAACAGGGCAGAACTGCCCTGTGGGTCACCGAGGAGCAGCTGGTGGAACTGGGCTGGTTAACAGCCAGATGCTTAACTGCTGTACACCAGGGCCCCAGATAAGCTCTGGAAGCTGGAAAAACCCAGGAGAAGAGTTCTTCCTTAGAGCTGTGAGAACTCAGGGCTGTAGAATTGTTGATTGTAGCCGAGACCTCAAGAACTGTAAAATAATAAATTTGTGTTGCTTTAAAAATAATGTATTCTCTACTTACTGTCTCAGTAAGTAACAAGGCTATCATAAGTTTTTGACACCACCCCCCCCCCCGTGCATTTATAAGAGTTCCAATTCATAGCGGATTTATAATCCATTATAATGTATCCTTTCGGTGGGCCATATACTCAGACTCATGTGCCCCAAAGCAGATAGGGTATGGCTTTCATCATACCATATACTGTCTGCTCTTCAGCACATGAGTCTGAAATTATGGCCCACAGAAGGGAGGTGTTAGAGATTTGGGATCTGATCTAGCCATGAGAGCAGCCCTGCAGGTGGGTCGTAGAAGCAGCACCCAAGAACATAGAATGTCTGAAGTACGGAGGGGCAGCACTGGCTTGGCATAAAACAAAAACAGCAAACCCGTTGCCTTAGAGTTGACTGCAACTCATAGCAACACTGTGGGACAGAGTAGAACTGCTCCACAGAGTTGCCAAGGACTGCGTGGTGGATTAAGACTGGTGGTCTTCTGGTTAGAAGCTATACCACCTAGCAATTACACCACCAGTGGTTCCGGCCTTGGCATACCTACTCTAAAGTGATATGTTTTAAAATGTCTGTTAAAACAGTAGTTAGCCTTGTCTCTTACAAAAGATCAACATGTGGTCACCAAGATGCCAGAAGACCAGCTGACAGCACAGGTCGCTGCCTTGGCAGTCAACATAATCTTTACTATTATGTCATACAACTTCTCAACAATTTCTAACTGAGAGTCTCTTCCATGCCCCGTAAGGTCCCCTGTGCCAGGAATCCGTTACCGTCTTGTAACCCAGTTCCCCAACAGCCGTAGTTACTCCTTGTCCCACCTGCTCTTGCCCACCTGGGTTCCCATGGTTATGTCTCCCTAGTCCACAGCTAATGCATTAGAAACTTTCCAATTGACCGACAAGCCTTGGGCAGCACACGCTGACCCAGAGACCTGCCCTGCTTGCTGTACGTGATCCCCCTTCCGCAGCGACACCTTGCTGTTGCCTTGTCTCTCTGTGTGGCCCTGCACCGAGGTGTGCTGTGGGGTCCTCTTTGGGACCAGTGAGCACTACATTCTACTTGTTTTCTGGCTTCTATGTGTGAATCTCAATTTCTGAGGCTGCATCTGACAGACCACCCAGGACACTCAGAAGCTCCCTTGGGTCAAACTTAGCACAAAGGACTGGTTGATGAAGAGAAATCCAATTTGACACGATGGATAGCATTTCACCTGCTACAACTGTGTTATATGCTAAATGTGTGACAGTAACTTTTTTTCTTCGGGTGACCAGAGATCCAGGAAAATGCTTCCATCTTGTTGTCATCCTATGTGAATTCCAAACTGAATGTGTTTAAAATGTAATTTATCATTGATTCAATCTATTTATTTATTTTTTAAGGTTTAATCGAGACTATACATCAGGCATTCCTCCCAGAACGGGCCTGTGATATTGAAATGATACGCACATCCCTGCACTCCTGGAGTTATAATCTATTGAGAGATACAAGAGACAGACAAGACTGCTGCACTGTGATGCTCTTCAGTTGCATCACACTGTGATGCACTGTGCAATTTTTTATGATGTATGACACCTAGGGTGCAATGAGAATACTTAGGGCTGTCTTCTCATCTAGACTGAGTCAATGAAGAACTGCTTCCTAGACAAAGTCTAAAGTGAGACTTGATGCAGTGCAACCAGATAGATGAGAATAAAATTGGGAGAAGATAGAAAAAGAATTGGAGCGATGGGGGTGCATACGGCAGAATTTTCAGAGACAGGGAACACTATCTGTGAAGATCTGTCTGTGGTATACGTGACGAGATAAAAAAATTTCCTTTTGACAGCACATTTACAGACTGGTGGTGTATCTAGAGATGCCTAAAGGACAGGTAGATCAAGCTGACGATCACTGAAGTCCTTAATGTAGAGGAAGATTAGTGATCTAAACTTGTATGATACCCTTGGTGCCAGTAAAACGTGCATCATCTGGAGATACCTGGTCAGTAGACTTGAGTCCCTGGTGATTGCTTAGCTTTGAGAGGGTGAGGAAAATTAGGGAGACTGCAATCAGATGGAAGACTCAAACTTGAGACACCTGGCGCATGATGGTATGCTTCATTGTCACAGAAAACACAACTCCAGAGAACGCATGCTGTGTAAAGAGGAAGGCTAAGTCTACTTCAAGTGTTTACATTTCAGCGGACGCTCTGTGTGGCTGATGAGCAGTATGGGTGTGTATGGAGCTTCAGTAATGAACTCTCTTTTGGGGGAAATACGTAGGTACTGTCTTCATGCAGACAGCTTTGAAATTCATAGATGTAAAAAAAAATGCTCAGAGTATACCAACGTACCAGAGAAAGGAGCTAGACTAGCGAATAGTCTTCAATGAAATTAAAGGAGAAAAGAACCAGAAATGAGAACAGATAGAGAACAGGAGGCAAGCACAGACAGAACGAAGAGGCTTGCCAGCGATGGCTCAAGGGGCACCAGCAAGGTCCGCAGTGACAGCGATGCTGAGAAGTCAGCTGGGATGAACACTGGAAACGCTCACGGGCCTTGGCAACGAGAAGGTGGCTAGGCTTCAGAGGGATCCGCTTCGGCCGCAGTTACAGGCGGTCTCGTGAAAACTGGCTGAGGAAGGAACGGTAGACGACCGAGAGCAGCATCAGGGGGTCTTTAAAGCGGAGCTCAGATCTGTTTAAGCGTGCATTTAGAGAGATATGCGGAGTCAAAGGAGAGTTCTTTTTAAACTTGAGAAAGATCGGAATGTAGTTCAAAGTGATATAAATGAGCTAAATAGGAGACGTGGAAGCCGGGGTGGAGAGACGGAATCACGAGCAGAGCGAAGGTCCCAAGAGGCGTACGGGGATGGGGCACAGAACGGGTTATAATTAACTTTAGACAGAAGCTATTTTCATTGCAATAGGAAAAAAGGAAACCCTTCAAAGTTGAAAAGATTGAGGCGATGCTTATCTGATGACCTCTTTTGTGGGTGCATATGAAGAAAAAACAAAACCATCTGCTCAAAGTGGGAAGAAAGGCCGGCCGGGGAGCTGCAGCCCCATGCAGACAGGGACGGGTGGGTTTGAAATATCTCTTCTGGGGAAATGGAGATTGTGACAGAAAACAGAGAGATTGTGCTGTACACAATTAATTCATTTTGTCATCAATCTACAAACATTGTGCATTTTTTTGTACTAAAAGTTGAGGAGTGGGTGGAGACAGGAGGAAGCGACACTGCAGTCTTCTCCTAGGTTGTTGGTTTTCCCGGTTTTTTTCCCTTACGAGGAAGCAGAGAGATGAGCGGTGACAGGGGACTAGCACGTCCACCCCCAGGTGGCTGACTTCCAGCCTAAGGTCTCTGAGTGAGAAAGGACGTTAAAAGGTGGAGGACCTGATGTTCACAGCAGGGGGAAGAGGGTACCTAAGCGGAAATCTCACTGAAGAGGAGCGAGTACAGCCAACAGGACAGTAACTCGGTCGCCGGCGGAGCACAAGTGGAAGGGGCCGGGAGGCGACCCTCCCGCAAAGACCACCGCGCGCCGGGGTTCCTGACGGTGACGCCCTTCTCTGTCGTCGTCGGGTTCCCTTTAACGAAATTTAGCTTTCACAGCTACCCTTTTATCTCATTAAAACTTAAATTCAAAGGAAGAAGTCTTCCGGAAACTTCTTGTGACTCATCACTGACTTCATTGTCTTCAGAAGCAAGGTGTAAGTAACCCTTTGGAAGTTCTAACCAATATGCAGTCATGAAACTCACTGCATTATCTCAAATACACTATTTGCTCCACAAGCTTTTGATTTACACCCACAGTCCTCTCTCGATTTCCCGCAGCACAGACTGTCTTTTCCCTAAACAAACTGTACATGCGTTCCAGGAGTCAGCTGTTTCCAGACCTGTTAAATTGTTCATGTTAATTAAATGTTTCTCATTTTCTTGCTAATTAAATGTTCCTCATTTTCTTGTTAATTAAATGTTTCTCATTTAAATAAGCATAACATAAACATTATTTCCTTGATGATTAGGTTAGATTTTGAAACCATATCCAACACCCATGGCTGTTCTTCAAACACCCGAGCACACGCAGATCCTGACCGCAGATCCTGACCGTTGCGGTTTGTTGTTGTTGGGTCCCATCCAGTCCTGACCTAGTGACCACCTGGAACAGAGCAGAATTGCTCCCTGGGGTTTTCTTGCCTGTAAACTTTACAGAAGCAGGTTACTTGGACTTTTCCTATACAGCTGCTGGGTAGATTTGAGCCACTGAACAATGGAGCATTGAACACTTAACTGGTCACAGTCACATACAGTGGAAACCCTGGTGGCATAGTGGTTAACAGCCGGCTGCTAACCAGAAGGTCTGCAGTTCAAATCCACCAGGAACTTCTTGGAAACCTTATACGGCAGTTCTATCTTGCCCCGTAGGGTTACAATGAGTCAGAATTGATCAGTCGGCAGTAGTTTGTTTATTTTTTTAATTATGTTTGATAATCCTTAAAACAAAAACAACAAAAAAACTCTCATGACCCTAAAACTAACAACCAGTAAATTCGTATACAGTATATATTTTAAAGTAAGACAAAATGATGAAAACATGGGTCTTCTTAAAGATTCATTTTCAGCTTTAACTTTGTTTACTGTTAACCATGTATCTAGTAATCTTTACCGATGACATATAAACCCATCTGTGTAGTTGTGTGTTGACTTACTTAAAGGTGCTCTCCGGGGACTCAGTCTCCCTTGAAAGCCGACCTTTCCTGTCACCCAGCCCCCACTCCTTAACCCCTTTCACCCCAGCACACACTGGCTGTCCCCTCTTCTTCACGAAGGTAACTTTGGCCCCCGTTTCCCGAAGCTGCTCCTGTTTCCTGTTATGAAACCCCTTCATTTCTATGCGTGTTTGCACATGCTCTTCCCTCCGCCTTCTCTTTATCCTTTTATTTGTCTGCCTGTATAGTGTTCAAATGAGTCTTTACCACTGTTACCAGGAGCCCTGAAGGCCACCAGCTGAAACGCTCCAGGTTCAATCTCACGAGCCACCGCGGTGGAGACGCCGGGGCGGTCAGCGTCCCTGCAGATGGGCGACCTTGCAGCTCCTGTCCTACAGCTTGGCTGCCTTCTGAATCCACAGGAACTTGGTTTTGACTCCTCTAAGTGAGAATCTACTTGCTAGCAACAAGTTTGGGGCTTTTGTTTGTTTTTCTTGTACCCTTACCACCCCAAACGGAGTCGCTTTGTGTTGTCAGTATTTCTCAGCAGTCCCCAGTATTTAACCTTGATCTGACACTGGACCCACGTGCTGTGGCTATTTTCACGTCTCATTGCCACTACCAGAACTTTAGTTCTTAGAGACCCAGGAGTGTGTCAATGTCTCTGATTATAACTGAAAGTGCTTTTTGTTTGCTACACTGATTTCTCACATGCAATTGTCAATCACCAACATCATGCATGGTTAATGAAGGCCTGTGTGAAATATACAGCTGCCCCCTCCACTAAACACAAAACTTCTTTGTATCTTCCCATATCCAGCACTTAGCCAAGCACACTGTGTGTAGCAGACATGCAACCCTTTTTGCTGAGTAAATAAATTAATGATGAAATGGGCCGCTCTACTGCCTTCCCATGTTGCTGGCTTTTTACCTTGTTGGAGGAGGCTGTCATGCTCCCTCCGCATCCCCAGGATCCTGTGTGAGGACCCCAAGGTGGGATCATCAGTAGCTTACCCTCTGTCTCTGTCTGGATGACCTGCAATGTTGTCTCATCAGCCCCAGTCTCTCTGTGGTCCAGAACCATGCACCTAACTCAAGTTATTGACATGCATAAAGAAGCTTAAAATCTTGCCCACTGAATAAGGTTGTTTCTTCGTACAGGTTGTTGGTAAATGGTACCACCATTTACTGAGTTGTAATAATACCTTCCGTTACCAAATCTTGTACATCCAGTACATAACAAGACCCTTTGGATCTTAAATTCCGGGGTGACTCCTGCTGTCCTTCTCTTTTCTCCTCTGTCATGACACACGTGAAGTGAACTGTTGCCGTCCCTCATTTGGAGTAAGGAATGTGGCGTCCTCTTAAGTGGGGTATCCTCATCCTCTGTCCTCCTCCTGCACCCCTCCAGGAAGGGTATCTTTCTTTGGAAACGGGTACCCCTTTTTGAACACAATCCTGTGAATTCTCCTTAAGCTGTCTCCGGGACTTACCTCAGAGGCATGAATTCTAAGGGTCTGAAAATGTTACCGCGGTAACTTCTCAAGAGAATAAAGCATTGAACTGAAAGGAAGCACACTGATTTGGGGAGTTCACTGTTGGTGGAAGCAGTTTACCAGAAGAGTTTAGAATACATTTTGAAGGGATGCCTCGATTTGCCATTTAAAGTTGTGTCATTGTGAGGAAATCAGTCTTGTAAAAAGAGAAGCAAGGTGTCTATTGCTGCTGTTGCTTTTCTATAAAAGAATTTTATTAAAATAAAATAGCGTGTGAAAATTATTTAAAGCAGCAAATAACTAACTCCTGGAGCTTACTTAGTAAATAAACGATTAGTAGTAGAATTGATAGAAATAATCTAAAAACTTAAACCTATAGTTTATTCTGAGCCGTTACTCTGTAAGCACGTGGGAAGACCATTCTGGATCCAAAAAACAGAAAAGAAAAGAAAATCGCTGCAAGTGATAACCAAGCTTACAACGAGGAGGTAGAACGGCGTGTTAATGGGATCCTTGGCGGAACCCTGCCTCCGCTCTCACTGAGATCACCCATCTCCGGGAGCAAGCTGGGCTCAGCCCTCCACCCGCCTGCAGTCCCGACACCTTTTGAAACGGAGCGAAGAAAGCCTGACCTGGAACAGGAAAGCAAAGATCGGCAACTTTTGGTGAAAACACAGATGCTGGCAGGATAGATTTGGGGAAGGAATTTCTACTGTTGATATTTGGTTTCATGGGTAAGAGAAAAACCTTACAATCAAAGGAAGAAGTCAGCTACTGATTTTTGTCTTTGACGCCACGCTAGGCTAACAAACTGCACTTTTCCTTATATCTCACCTTGGGAGAGTTTAGTTTCCCGGGTTACTGTAAGGTGAAACGAGTGACTTCTAATTGAGACAGATGGCAAAGTACACATGCTGTAGAAGTTAAGGGGGAAAACCCGTCTTCAGCCTCCTTTTCTCTGGCATGTTTCACCTTCCTGGTCCTATTGTCCTGAAATAGTGCATTACTGGGCTGGGAAGACCTTGGTTAGAAGACAATTGCACCCTCTCTTGGAGTCCGTCACCAAGTGATAACAAGGCGTGAACACATTCCTCAGAAACCACAGACATGCCAAAAGGGCAATTTAACACCTCTTCCAAAGACAGATGAGATATGAATGATTCATAATGAGCTCAGGCTAGGCTCCCCTGCATCAGAGGCCTTCATGACACTGACCGGAGTGACAGGAATTATCTCACAGGGACGTGGGTGTGGACGTGGAGGTGTGTACTTCTCCCCCAGACAAAGGTCATGCTGTTTAACCTACTTACTACTTTTATAGGAGTGTTGAGAGAATTCTCTCTCTGCTTCACTAGTCCCTCTACCGTTTTAACTAGGATTTTGTTTTGTTGCATAGCCCATATGAACTTTATTTAGATGAAGCCTACTTTTAAACCAGGAGATCAGTAAACATTTTTTTTTTCATTTTTCAAATCTGCCTGATGTTATAGTCTTGAGTTATGACTTCTGTACACATCAACACGATGCTGCTGAGTTCAAAGACAGCTGTTCCTTTCCATGGCCAGGCAGAGTGACATAGGAGAGGGCTGAGATGTTCGCCAGGTGCCTGGTTACTCTAGGAGCTCTGTTTCCGTCAGCTAGTGCTGCTCTAACAGAAATACCACAGAGGTGAGGGCTTGAAAACGGCAAGTTTATTCTTAAACAGTCCGGTAGGCTACAAGTTCAAGTTCAGTATGTCCACTCAGGAAAAGGCTTTCTACAAGGAGGAAAGTCCAGAACTGCATCAGCCTTTGTCCAGGGAGCATCCCGGCACAGGAACCTCGGGTCTGAAGGACACGTTCTTCTCCTGGAGCTGCTTGCTTGTGAGGTTTCCAATTCTCTGCCTGCTTCCCTGTCCTTTCGTCTCTTGCAGGATGAAAAGATTAAGGGTGGGGCAAGCTGTCCTCCAGGGAAACACCCTTTACAGTGGAGCCGGGAGGTGATCCTATGAAGGGATTTACAGTCCCACCCTAATCCTTTAACACGCAGCACAGGAATATCACAAAATGGAGGACAATCACAAAATATTGGGAATTAGGGTCCAGCCACATGACCACACATATTTTGTGGGGACACAATTCAATCCATGACAAGTTCTAAGCGTGAGACAACATCTTTTTTGTATTAAGGACAAAGAATTAAGATCTCCACCCATTCGCTTTAAACTGCTACTTACGAAGTTTTCTAAGGAGACGCAATTGTGTCTGCAAACTTGGGTTCCCAGAACTACTTTGCAAATGAAGATCAGTGTTGTTTTGTTTGTTTCAATTTTATTGCTGTTTCATTCTTACTGTGTTTTAGATAAAAGGTTTGAAGTCACTTTTGAGTACCTGAAATTCTTTGTTTCCTTCCTGAGTTAACTTTTTTAGTGTGATTTATGAATTAAGTTCTACTTGCTTCTTATTCAGATCATGTGCTTGTCTTTACCCAGTGTTGCTATGCTTAGGAAATTGATAAGCATGCCAGCGTCTGTGTTGGAAAGTCTCAGTGCCACTAGGAAGAATGCTCCAGTCTGTTACTGGGGTGTGACAATTGCCAGGAGCACTGAAACACTCACTGGGTGACACATAATCCTCAATAAGAATAAAATCAAAGCTTATTGTTCTGTTTTAAGATTCTGTTACCATTTTTAATGGCATTAGCCAATTTCATGGCATTACATTTTGTAGAATTCGTTTAGAAAATGTTCTAACTTAAACTCCCATTAATAAAGTAGATGACGTATAGACACAGAGGGAAGACGCTAAGAATAACTGGTAAGAGCAGCGTTTGACTTCAACGGAACAAAAGCACTTGTTGCTGCAATTCCAAGAGCTACTGCGGAGCCAGGGCGGCCTTTCCACCAGCTCGTCTTTCTCTTCTCTTTTCTGTTTTCCGTAGAGCAATGTTTCCTCTCACTGTGTTCTGGGTGAAAGCTTTGAATTCATTTCAATTTCATATTTTGGCAGAGCAAGTTTATTTCTCAAAATTAATCTCCCACCAAAACTCTATAAATGCTTCTGTTTCTTTTATGTTTTACTTTGTGTCCCCTACTTTTCTGATGACACATGTCACTTGTATGACACAGCCAGGTTTCTGAAATTAAGTCTTCAATGAGAAAATATGCTTCTTACAGTTTATAATACAGAGATCGCGGATACGACTCGACGGCACTTGGCTGGATGTCAGATTATTTTAAAGTTTTAATAGTACAAATGGAATTATTATAATTTTTCAATTATATTCTTTTTGTTGTCTAAAATGTTTTAAAAATTTCATTTTTTGTCACTTTTTGTTTCTGTTTGGTTTGGTTTGTCTTTATTTAGCCTTCTATCTGCACTTTAATTGATTAGCTTGCACTCATTTAATAAGAAAACAATTTTAAATAATGCTTGCCTCTGAGTCAAATAGTTCCTGAATTTCAAAAGTTTTGATGTGAAATTTCCTTATCATAAACAAACAAATAAATAAATAATATATTCATGTATTTATTTAAAGTAAAACACAAGTTGGCCTCTGCAGTTCTCTGTCCTACAGGGTTGCTAGAGTCAGAACTGACGCCACAGCCAGCCAAGCCAAGTGCCGTCTTACCTGCCGCAATTACTAAGCTGGGTGCTTAGAACACAGCGGGGAGAGAAATCACCATCGGGCCCTTACCCGACAGTGGGGCAGACAAATCATCACTCAAAATAATGTAAAATCACAAGTGCGACAAGTGTCGTAGTTAAAATACACGTGGCACTTGAGGACTAGTAACAACTAGAGCGTCACCTCAGCGAGGAGACTTAGCGCAGGATTCGGAGTGTTTGAATTGGAGCTTAAATTTAAGTATAGATAAATATATAGTGAATATAATTTGAAAAGTTTGAAATGACATACGGTAGTTTAGGTCAGCAGTTTGTAAACTTTCTGTGTGAAGTGCCAAAGGTTAGGACTTGGGCTTTGGGATCCCAACTGCCAGCTGGGCCGTGGTCTCGGGGAGGCGGCGGTGGCAGGGGCGTAGTGAGCATGGGGTGGGCCGCGGGCACGGCCGTGTTGCGATGCTCGCGGGGACCACCGACCAGGGCAGCGCCTTGCTGACGACACCCGGGGAAGGGGAGAGACAGCGGCCAGCCCGGCTGTGTAGGGACCCACAGGCTGTCCCCTGGGCTCTGCGCCCCCCGCTCTGTGCTCCTGGTCGGGGTCCTGACCCACAGGCTGTCCCCTGCGCACTGCGCCCCCCGCTCTGTGCTCCGGGTCGGGGTCCTGACCCACAGGCTGTCCCCTGCGCACTGCGCCCCCCGCTCTGTGCTCCTGGTCGGGGTCCTGACCCACAGGCTGTCCCTTGCGCACTGCGCCCCCCGCTCTGTGCTCCTGGTCGGGGCCTTGTTGCATGTCCGCACACCAAAGAGAGAGCCCAGTGAGCCCCCACAAGTGTGTCAGCCCGTTGCAGACTGACTGGAGGTTTTAGGGTCTGGGTTTAAGCTCGACTGACCGTAAGAGAGTCCGTTCTTGGAATGACGAGCGCCAGGACCCCTCTCAGGTGGGCAGGTGACCTCCTGGGCTGCTTCTGTCCAAGTCCGTTAGCATCACCCCAGTTTCAGTTACAAGACGGGCCCCTTGTCTGGTTGTCTCACGCCAGCTCTATGAGTGGCAGTTTGGCTTCTCTGAGAGACTCAGAAGTTAATTTCGAACTTCACAGAATGTGAAGAACCGGAGGCGGCAGAGGCGAAGCAGGTCGAGTCACACGATCACTGAGGACGGTGCGAGTCAGCTGTGTACGTCCTACAGAAACAGTGCCCAGTCACCCAGGAAGCCAGCTCCCAGGGTACCTGTTGTATGCTGCCTCTACAACTTCTGCCCCTACTTGGTCTTTGTCATGCTGCCCATTTCAAGCATGGTTTAAAATGAAATTAGAGACCCTAGGTGTGAGGTAAAGAGTGCAGGCAGTATCATAAGAAATGGGTGTGATGGATACTGTCATGCGTCAGCTTGGCCATGATCCTCTTCTACAGTGTAATGTAACGTTATCAGCTTCTGTGGGGTGATCTGGTGAGAGCCGCCAATCAGTTGAAAAGGGACTTTCCTTAGCCAAGTGGCCAGCTTTAGAATATAAATGGATTTTTGGCCGAAGTTTGCTCCCTCTGGAGCCCGCATCTTTCTCATCTCCTGACTTCTAGCTCCGGGGACATACCCTGCAGCGCTGTCCTTTCCACCCCATAACCTGAAAATTTTGGACTCACCATTCCGCTCTGCACCTGCATCCGCTCCCCACCTCCACAATCCTGTAAGCTGCAGCCACCTGGCTGCAGATTTGGGACTTGCCAGCCCCTACAATTGTGTCCTTGAAGGAACACTCTCTCTCTCGTTTGTTTTTTTTTTAGTTTGTTTTTTTTTGTGTGTGTGTACAGGCAACAGGCAATCCTCAGGTTACAAGTGTCCAACTTACATAGAACCCAAATCCAACTCCAGAAAGCCTATTTAAAACTTTAAGTATGTTGTAGGATGGCTTGTTGTAACAAACAAGCACTACTTTGTAACTCCCATCAGAACACTGTTACAATGAGTGTATTATTAGGTTAAAGATGTTTTTCATATATGGAAATGTCTCTTTAATTCTTTAGGCATAGAAAGGTACACTGTATACAAAGAGAAACAGTTCCCTGACATTAGATATAAACCATGTCTAACTATTTCAATTTACATACAAATTCAATCTAAAAACAGACTTAGGAATGCAACTCACTGTAATCTGGAAAGCTAGGAACTTCCTATGTATATATAATTATATATAATACATATATAATATAGCACTTGGCCATATATACATATATATATACACACACACACACACACACACACACATATTCTCACTGGAGAACTCAGATCAAGTCATGAGAATTCATCCAAACATTTTCAAGTGTTTGAAATCATATCTCTTATTACCTGTGAGTGATTAATAACAGAGTGGAAGATGTATCAGCAAAAACCATAGGAGTGACTACATTGTTTTTATGGAAATAATTCATACTTACTTGCTAAAATAAATTCCAGCAATAAAAAAGTTTTGTAAATGATTCCAATTCCATGATCTAGATATGGCTTCCACTGCTTGCATTATGTGAATGTTTGGCTTGGCTTGGCAATAGAACTAATTTCAGTGAATACATACAGATAGAAAATTAAAAATAATTTCATAAGTATTATTTAAAAAAACCAAAAACACTGCCATAGAGTCGATTCTGACTCACAGCGACCCTATAGACAGAGGAGAACTGCTCCATAGAGTTTCCGAGGAGTGCCTGCTGGATTTGAACTGCTGATTTTTTGGTTAGCAGCTGTAGCTCTTAGCCGCTACACCATCAGGGTTTCCTCATACATATTATATCATACTATAATTATATTTTAATAAAGATTTGAAGTTTATTTTTTACTTGAAGTAAAAAAGACACAGGAGGAAAGTCATGCCATTAAAACAGAGTTCTTCTTTCCTTTATTCTTGTCTTGTTTTCCGTCTCATCTGTAATCCTCTTCTTTCCAGAGGCACCCTACTCCAACAGGAAGCACCCTAGGGTGCTCGGCATTCTTGCTCTGTGGGTCTGAGTCAGCAAGTCCACCGCCGCTGCTTCTTGCCGTGGGTCGGGAAGCTGACTGCCGCTGACTCCAGTCTGTCGCCGGCTGCCTGCTGTGCTGGGGCCGCTGCACTGGCCGTCACTTCTTTGTCTCGGCTGTTACAGCTCTTTCTTTCTTCCAGGTCTAGCAGGGTCCAAAGGGCATGCTCTGCTTCTCTCTTCTCGTTGGTAGTGGCATCCACACTTTGTACCTCTAGGATGGCTCACTTTAAGCTCAGAGACCTGGAAAAGTGGATCCATTTCCTCGTTAGGGTTCCCTCCACCTCATTTAGGTGGCTCCAATCCCACGAGTCTGCCATGCACCTCATTTGCATAGTCCCCCCTCAGTCATTTTGTGAGAGTCACAGGGCCACCTGTGGCTGGACGTGCTCAACCACTCAATGCACCACAATAACCTTATCACTGAAAGATGTAAAGTGCTTTTCTCCTTAATCGTCTCATTTTTCACTATTACTGCATTGGCCAGAGTCTGTAGCTCTGTACCAAAAAAATGACAGTGATATTAAAGACGTTAATATTGATCTTGGCCTCAAAGCACTTGAGGGGTTCCAAGGTGTTTCTGTAGTGACTGTTTTTCTTTTGAGATTTTGATATAAAGCTTTTAGGAAGTCAAGTAAAATTTCTTCAATTCTTATTTTTTCTCAGAGTTTTAATCATAAACAATGTTGAATTCCATCAGATGATGACTATGTGCCTGTTGAACTAATTGTATAATCAACAACAAAGACACGAGGGAAAAAGAGTCCATGAGACCGAAGGACCTGTGTGGACGGGAGACTGTCAACACGTAACCAGAAGAACCAGATGGTGCCCAGCCACCACCCAAGACAGCCGTGAGGGGCACCCAACACTGAGTCCCTGAGGCAACACAGGAAAAAGAGGGGTGCAGCTCAGGAACTCTACCAAAGGACCACAGCTGACGCTCTGACAGCCTCGGGGACCCCTGTGGGCATGGCCCCTAGACCTGCTGCTGCTTCTGCCCAGAAAACACTGCTGAGGTCAACTCTTCTTGCAAAAACGGGCTGGACTTGGGGACACAATGTGAGCACATGGTTTGTGTACATTATGGTTCTTAGCATTTATAGGAGGCTCTTCGTAGATGGGAGAGAAGAGGTAGAGAGAAGAGGTCAGGAGATTGTTGGGAGGACACCAGTATAGAACGGAAAGGAGGCGAGTGCTGTCACCGGGCAAGGAGAGCAGAAGGAGCTGCAGATAGGCGGGCAAGCACAATTGATTTGGCTGTATACTTTCACTTAATCACAATAAAGAAATGTAATTATTGAATTGGATAGATAGCATTTCTGATACTATACTTCTCTTGCATTTCTTAGGTGTATCTATTTCAAAATCCACTGTCAGATAAAAAGACTACAAATGAAATATTAGCAAATCAAGTTAAAATTCAAAAGTGAAGTCAGTCTAAGATTTTACTTTATTCTTTAAAAAAATAATTTCATTCTGTCTATAAAGCTATAAAGAAATAGGGTAAATTGCAACCTAATTAATGACTATTTTTTAATGATAAATTATATCTGACAAGGGATTATTTTTTAATAAAGTAAAAAGCAATGTAATGTCCCTTAAGAGACACGGTGTGTGTGTGTGTGTGTGTGTGTGTGTGTGTGTGTGTGTGTGAAGCGAGATGCCTTTAGCAATTTAAATGCTGTGGGATATTTTTCTGTTAATATATTTTCAAATACACTTTTGGCATGTGTATTTTATCCGTACTTCTTAAACACATTAAGTTTTTCATTTTATTCTTTTCTGTGTCTCTCCGTCTCTTGAGTAGTATTGTCAGATGTTTGTCTGTCCTGTTAACTTACTTTTAAAAGTTCTTTTCTCTTTGTTAACTTTCTGGTGTGTGTGTGTTTTAATCGCACTAAACCAAACCAAACCCACTGCCATCAAGTCAGTTCTGACTCGTTATAATTCTGACCCTGTAGGACGGAGTAGAACTGCCCCACAGAGTTTCCACGGAGCCCCTGGAGGGTTTGAACTGCCGACCTTTTGGTTAGGAAACACAGCACCTCACCACCACGCCACCGGGGTTTCCATCGAGTCTCTTGACATTGTGAACTTCCAATTGTGTGTGTTTGCGTGTGCGTTTTAATCACACTAATACTCCTTTTACGTTGCTTCCCCCTGTTCCTCACCAGATCCCTCTTTCCTTCTGCGGGTTAATCACGTATTTCCTGTTTCAGATTTTCAGTTGAACAGTCTGCCCTTCATTTTTATTCATACAATATTTCTGAGAGACGTGTGTAAAGTTATAAATTTCCTTTTAAGTCCCGATTTGGTATCACCTTTTGTGCCACTGTTTTACTGCATTCCAGCTTTGGGTGTTTTACGATTTTTCTTATGATTTTTTTCTTTAATCCAAGTAGTGAATAAATCATTTTCTAGATGCATAGCTTTTAAAAGCTCTTTTTGTCACTGATTTCAGAAGTGAGAGAACCTATTCTGCATGGTGACTTTTCTGAATTCAGGACTTTCTTTCCTAGCTGGTACATGATGGCATCTGACAGGATGCCACATGCTGTTGGAAGAATAGTGTCCTGTATCGGATTTAAAATTTTCTTTTTTTCTCTGTATAAAATATGTAATTTAAATTGTATAGCCCAAAGTTTGGTATGTCTGTTTATATATTTATTTTTGTGTGTTTGATTTCTCAGTTTCCTAGACAATCTTTAAGGAGCTCCGTCTGCACAGTGGTGGAGGACTCAGCTGTTTAGTCAAACATCATCCAGGGGCTCTTTGGAGAAAAGACCCAGCAATCTGATCCTGTAAAGATTGCAGCCCACACAACCCCATGGGGCAGTCCTGCTCTGCTACACAGATTTGAAGCAACTCGAGGGTGCATGACAGCAGCAGAGAACGTTTATGAATATCTGACTACCGTTCGTAACCAATCTACAGTCCCACGTTCTGAAACCCAAGAGCCCTCTCTTGTTCACTTGCCAGGCTGGAATTAGTGCCACAGTGCTTTCCCCTTTCCCCTCAGCTCTGGGGTCACCCCAAAGTCAGTGAGGCAGTCACCTGCCAGGCTTAGTTCTCACCTTATTTGAAAACAAAATCCTCTTACACTATGAATTGAAACACTTAAAAAAAAATCTTTCTCTCTTAGGCTTACTTGATTTCGGTATTACTGTCTACCATTTTATACAACTTAAACATTTTACCTTTAGTGTTATTTTTGATGAAGGGAAGGTTTCTTTAAGTACTCTTTTTACTTGACTAACAGGAGATTATGTTTTCTGAGGGCTTGCCATACATCGTCTTCTCATTGTCTGAAAGCAAGATCACCTCTTACGCACAGCCACACAGCACACAGACACACTCCATGAAGGGGAATCTTTTCCTTTTGTCTCCCATTAGAGTAAAGAATGTTTTCTCTAGCAATCGTTCATTGTTTCTGCTACATATTATTACAGACAAAGTTGGAAACATAGGGTTTTCTTTCATTTGTAGGTAACATTCTGGCTCTTAACTTCATTTAGACTCTTATTTTTCATAAATACTATTCTGGAATTTGATCTATTTGCTTTTAAGTATGTATTTACTAATGCTTTATTTATTTGAAATCATTCAAAGACTCTTTTTCTTTTTCACAAAAATAAAGTTGTGGGTTTTCCACAATCCTTGGTTCAGTGATAATCCAGGATGTTGTTTGAAATGCCTTGCTTCTGGCTGGTAGCTTGATAGGCATCCATTCCAAGACAACTCTTCTTGGCAGCAAAGGAAGAATTCGTCATTTGCAAGCTGGCTGTTTTCGTGTGAGAATTTCTGCTCTTGCAACTTTTTTTTTCTCTTTTTTTCTGCTCTGCTATTGTGTTTTGAGACAGGAAGCACTGCACGGCTTCTCTAAACATGGGAGAACGAAGTACGTAAATACACAACTCAGAAACCAGCAGACATGCAAAGGAGGGACTTTTGACGAGTTTTCTGTTTAGCAAAAACTCTGGGTTCCTAAAACAGGGAGCACACACCATGGAAGAGAAGAGATGAAATGTTTTTCAATTTTGTTTTTGGTATGCGTGGCTGCTCCATGATTTAAAGCAACTGCTCCTTTGTTTTGTTTTGTTTGCAGTTTGGTTTCTGTGACTTTAAGAACACATATTTCTTGTGTAGCCTTTCAATAGTTTGTCAGTATTTACTTTCATTCAGTTTCCATTCTGCTCTAAATTACATATGCATTTTAGTGGGTAACAGGAAGAGCTGGCATTTTCAACCATGATATATGAAAGTATTACTTTAAATCATAAAATCATATACACCGTTTGAACGGAAATAATTTCCAATTTCACATCTGTCTTCAGAAGAGTTGGTTTCGAATAAATCCATGCAGAGAAGTATTTCCTAAAGTAACAGAACACCTTGTAGACTAGGCAGAATTTTGAATCTTTGTTTTAATGGCAGTACATCGTCAGTGCCAAAGCAAATCAGACAGCAGCCTGAGTGGTGGTATAGCTGGAGAGGTACAGGAAATAAAACACTCTATTTTCAATGAAGAATCGATCCCTCTTCAGGAGGCAACCCTCTTAAGATGTCACATCAATAATTGATGGGAAAGCAGTAGTTTTGCTGGCCTTTTCACTTCTCTCTGAAGGACATAGTGCATAGCTAGCACACTAAACTTCTCTTCCCCTACCAATTTATCTGGCTTCTTCTCAGGGCCTAGTGCTCTGTTCTCACTATGATGCTTTGCTTTGAACTGTAAGATACAGAAAGTATTGGAGATGTTATACAAGAAGAGTAAACCCAGGACAGAAGTAACTACAAGAAATCCCAGTGGGCCATGTTTCCTCTGCAGGGAATAACAGTTGCAGCTCATAATCACACCAGCTTCCTTACTTTTTTTTTTTTTTTAACCAGAGTAAAGAAAATCATATATACATTTTTAAGGCATCACTATCAGTTATTTTTAGGCGATATTCTAATGCCACAGAAACACTCAGGTTGTAATTTGTCGTTAAATCAAGACACTCACAAGGCACCAAGATCTTCAGCTAAGTGGTCAAAGCAGGGATGTAAATGCCACGACAGGAAGAACAGATCTTACCCCAGCGGTAAGTTTGGCAGAAGCCTTCAGAACCCAGGAAGACAGTAAGAAACCAGCTGAACCTGCATCAGGGATCCCCGGAGAAGCTTTGTGGGGCACAACGCATGCTGTTGGAAGAGTTACTGTCATCTCTCCACATTTCAGATAAAGAGCAAGTCGCGGAGACAGTGAGGAGCGCAGAAGGGTGTCTGTCACGTGCCCGTTGGGAAAAGCCCTGGCCTGCGCTTTTCTACAATCTTTAAATGAGGATCAGTTTAAGACTGTCATGGGTTAAAATGCATTCCCCCAGAAGATCTGTCAGCTGGGCTCAGGTCATGATTCCAGGTTTGTATGACTGTCTCCCGTTCTGTCATCTGATGTGACCCACTCTGTGGTGTAAATCCTAGCACTATGGTGTAATGCGATGAACTAATGACAGTTACATTGATGAGATCTCCAAGATCAGAAAGCTGCTGAAGCCAATCTCTTCTGAGATATAAAAGAGAATCCAGCAGAGAGACACAAGGACCATGTACGCCAAGAAAGCAGCGCTGGGAGCAGAGCTGTTAGTTGGACCCAAGGCTCCCACACGGAGGAGCCCCAAGAACCAGGGGTGTGTGATGACACCGACCTTCCTCAGAGACGCCCGAGAAAGCCTTGCCCTGGAGCAGATGCCCTCGGTTTGAACTTGGAGCTCCTAGACGGTGAAAGAATAAATTTCTCTTTCTTAAAGCCATCCACTTGTGATACTTCTGTTATAGCAGCACTAGATAACTAAGACAAGGACTTTCTTCTTCTTTTTATTTCCTTGAATAAGACTTTGTTAACATTTTATTTAAATAAGAATCTCTTCTGAGATTGGATTTTTGGACAAATGTTAAACTTTTTTTCCAGTAGAGATCAAGTTGAGATTGATTTTCATTATAGGTTCAATACCTTCTGGTTTGAAGAGTCTAAATAAAACAGAGACCAATGAAGAATGAATAATGGTATATGTTCTTGGGTATACAACTGCATAGCAGAAAATAAGTGAGGAATCGAATGTTTCTTTTCTTTTTTTAATTATTATTTCAGATGTCAGAAAAGAGTCTTAATTCAATTACTGAGGGATTTCTTTTTGTTAAATGACAGGATCAAGACTCTAATTTTATTGAAAATGTGAAATACATCTCATGACTAACAAAAACATAGAACCTAGACTTATTTATGTGTGTATGCGTTCCAGGAAGCCTTCCACTTGGAGTTTTGTCAGGGAGTTTGCTGTACTGTTCACCCGGTTCATGGCTCCTGTTGTTTTTCCATTGTTTCTACCCTGCTCTATGTATAGTTCTATCCATCTATTTTTGTTCCACTCCAAAATCTGTAAAAAATTACATCTTGCTGTACTATAGGTGAATCTCTGGTTAAGGGTTTGGCCATAAACCACAAGAGCCGGCAATTCCAATCCCCATCTGCTCCTTGGAAACCCTGTGAGGCAGTTCTACTCTGTCCTGTGTGGCAGCTACGAGTAGGGGTCAACTCGGTGACAAACTCATAAACGAGTTACTGAGATAAAGGGCAGAGCACAGCTCTTCTGATTTTAATATTCTAGGAATCCAGTGTTTTTACAAGAAAACTTGCTCATAATAAGGCTATGTGCATTTTCAGTACAAGATTTTAATAGTTTTTGTATAAATGTTATGAATTCATAACACTCATGAAATATAAATAAAATGACAAACATATTCAAACAAGCTACTCTTCTACTCTCTTTGAATAGTGCTATATCGTATCTAGTGAGCAGCAGCAGTCTGTTCTGAGGAAAAGATTCTGATCTTTGTCTCCTAGTGCCTGACAAAGTAGAAATGACACTGAGGACTAGTCAGAGAGACGAGTCAGTAGCTCTGTGAAATCGTCATTCTGGACTTAGTGTCCTCCTCTGTACACCAGGGGATTGACTTAGATGGTGTCTGAGATCTCTTCTTAGTCTACGTTTCTGAGACACTTAATATTCACTGATTCAAAGGTTACTCATCTATACAGAGTAAGCAATCATGTACTACTGTCTTCAGGGTTCTGCTCATAGAAAACTAAGAGCAATGGAAATTTACTTGAACTTTTATGGAAGTTGGAGAGAGCAAATGAAATGGAAAACATTGGCCTAAATTCCGAAGTCAATTAGAGATAAAGTTTAAATCTAGATTTTACTTTATTACATGTGTTATCTTGACTTCTTTACTATATTAGCAGAAATTCTGTTTGACGTATATAATGGAAAGTGAATCTAAAACCTTATTAGTTCAGCTAAGTGCCAGATTCTCGTTAGAGTGAAGTCTAAGGAGTTCAAGTAGAAAAGGGATGAACACAGGCCCAGTCATCATTTCTAGAAAGAAGAATGATCAACTCCAAATGCTCATTTTCTGAAAAGAGTGTAACTCTCAACAAGAGAGTGAATAAATAGATAAACTACCTGGGTAGTTATTTGAATATGGTATTAAGGAATAACCCAAGAATCACAAAACACAACAAACTCAAGATTCTAATTCACAAAGAGAAGTTTTGCGAGCCAAGGTTAGCAGTAAAGACTCCAGATAAGAGACAGTTTTAATAGATGAGTGAAGAATGATTAGACCATAAATAAAGGCTTTTCATAATGAAGTCAATAGAAGTTCACAGTTATTGAGTGTTTAATATGTGCTAGGCATTTTTCTACGTATTCAGTAATTTAATTTACTTTAAACTCTGTTGGAAAAGTGTCATTAACTTTTCTATCTCAGCCGTACCATGAAGCTTTTCTGTCTGACCCCGGAGCCCACAGACTTAACTTCTATCTTACTCGGCTACTTCACGTGGAGAAAATTCAAGAAGGGACACATTTGCTAAACAATCTAGTGTCGGCAACAGCGAGCTTCAGGCCGCAGTCCGTGAGCTGGGTGACACGGTGGCTGACACGGTGGCTGTGCTCTTGCGCTCAGGCTCAACGGTGACTGTGAGGGTGGTGCAGGACATGGCGGTGCTGGGTCACCAGGAGTCACAGCTAACTCATCAGCGCCGACCAACAGTAGGTCACCTCTGGGGTCACACAACACCACGCCGAGCAAAGAGCGAAGTCTCTGTTTCCAAAACCTCCTAGTGAAGTTACGATACATAGGCGTATTGTAGTTTATAATCTATGTGTGATTTTACTAGAAAATCACGGATGTTTCAAGAAAGTTCTGTGATAAATTTACTATTGTGTGTCTGAAATACTAGATAGATCTCCTAATGTCAGCTTTCAAATCCAAGCCACTTTCGCTACACTGATTTACACGCTAACAAGATTTTCCAGGACAAGGGGAGTGAGATATCATCCACTCTGCCGACACATTTGTATTTCAAATACCACGGCATCAGAGTGGTTTTCCAGATTTTTATAAAGGAAGTTCATAGTTTTCACTCATGTAAATGGTGATTTGACTAAGCATTTGGTACTGAAGTTTCCATCGTTAGTCATGAACCCTGATTTTAAACAGAAGCTTTGGTGGTTCAGTGGTTCAGTGCTACAGCACTTAAGGTCAGCAGTTCAAATCCACCTGATGCACCTTGGAAACCGTGGGGCAGCTGTAATCTGTCCACAGGGTCACTATTAGTCAGAATCTAGTCTAGGGCAGTGGTTTCACTTATCTATTTTTTTAATCACTAAAGTAGAGATATGAACATTAAAGATCAGCTTTGTAGCTCCCTGAAGATGCGGACACTATGATGGCCAGTAAATACTGAGAAAATAGAACGATCTCTCCTACTGCTGATCATGGATAGTATTCTCAGGGCTGTCATGCAAAAATAGAATTCAGAATTCGAATTTTGATTGAATTTCTTTGTCTCTTGAACAAAATAATCATGAAGAGTAGCAACTGATCCCTTAGACTTCAATAATTTGCTGAAGATATTCTGTCATCTAGTTAAGCAGATAAAAATCTTAAAAAAAGATGCAGAAATGCATTAAAAATTTTTTATGTATGAGATGTAATGCTTTAAATCAGTCATCATAGATAAGTATGCTTTTAGCACTTAAATTCAAAAGGCATGAACTAGCTAAATCATTTAAACAGCATTTATTTTTGATTCATGCATTTCCCTTCTAATATAATAACAGGGCACGGCTTTGGGACTCCTCTAATTAGCTGGAAATAAAAATCTTGGCCAACTTCCTTCAAATCCTTTGATTTTTCTTCTTAATCAAGGCAGTACCCTAGTTCTTCTGGAGCCTCACCTGAGCACACTTAGATCTGAGAAACGAATAGTGCACTTTGACAGCTGAGTTGTGCACCCTCTACAAAGCAACACTGCTATGCTAGCGACCACTCTAGACAGGGTTAGCTCACATACCCAGGAACAGAAACGGACTGGCTGGGTTCCAGTGGTGGTAGCTCAGTGTGGACGCCCGAAATCAACCCTCAGGTCTAAGGGCAACTGGGAGCACTTCAGGGTTTCAGAAATGGTCAACCATCCCATGTCATTTTCATCAGGCAAATACAGGCAGCTTTCCCACCAAGTGTCGGAAGGCAGTTGAAGTACAATGGTCTTGAAGGGTCAGATGAGGGCAATGCTGTAAGACAAATATTAAACATAAACTAGCCCAGCAATTGGAAATGGAGAAGAGTATGTCTGTTTTTCCTGTCTCCTAGGTTTTTGGCAGAGATGAACTGACTTCGCTGGTTTACAGCCAGAGTGGTCACAGACTTTGGCCGTATTATCAGAAGGGATCCGTCCCTGAGGAGGACATCACACTTCATAAGGTAAAAGGGTCAGCAAAAAAAAACAAACAAAGATTTGATGAGACGGATTGACACAGTGGCTGCAGGAGTGGGCTCAGTCGCACCAGAGGTACGAGGATGGCAAAGGACTAGGCAGTTCCGTTCTGTTGTACACAGGACGGACTCTGCAGCATCTAACAGCAACAGCAACCACAAAAAGTCCGCAAGAGTGGACTGAGAAAGAGGAGACAGTAGAGAAGGAGGACAACTGTACACTGGACTGAACAGAGCAGTGCGTTCCATAAGTCAGAGACAGTGTTCTACAGAGGGCGGCTGCTGGGCAGGAAGGGCCCTGAGAGCTCGGACAGGAAGAGGCCTGGCGCTGACTCCGTGGGGGAAACGGGGAGAGGCCTGGGGGCTGCCCCGGCCCCGTGGAGATGGTTGACGGCTGCTGACCAAGCTGTCAGAAGGAGGAAAGTCTAGTAAGAGTGAATTTCAGAGAGGAGGGGAAGGGCATGGGGATGAGGGGAAGCTGAGAGCATCAATATAGACAATATTTTCTAAGATTTCTGTTTTAAAAGAGAGGAGATAAGTGGCATGGTAGTTGAGGAAAACTGGAAATCTAACGACATCTAATGAAATATTTGTGAAGACAGAATCTGTTGTTTCATGTTGATTTGCTGATGAGTATAATCTAGCAAAGAGGAACAACTGATGGTAGAAGAAATAAGAAGAGAGAATTGTTGTAGCCAGTCCTTTGCATAGGCAGAAAGAATCTGATTCAGTAGATAAACGGAGGTACTGACTTCAGACACTGCTTGTGGAGTAATGTATTGGAGCCTGGAGGATGGAGACGCTTCCCACAACCCGCTTTCTCCAAGAAGCGAAGTCCGCCTCTGTTAGTTACAGTGATTGTTTATAGGATTTTGTGGTCAAGTCCTTCTGAAAGTGATTGTGTATCCTAACGCCTAATTTATTTTTTCTCTTAAGTGGCTCAGGAACCCTAATACGAACTCAACATGTTATGTAACCTCTTGAAGCTACCTTTGTGAGAATCTTAGCTATTGTTTTGTTCTTACTGGTACTAGAGAATTTCACGTTATAGGAAATAGGGTTATCAGGCAACAGAAGATACACAGTAATTTGAACAGTACGAGGTTAGTGTAAAAATTAATTATTTATAGGGGATTAGACACTAAGAGGAAACCCTGGCGACATAGTGGTTAAGTTCTATTGCTGGCTAACAAAAAGGTCGCCAGCTGGAATCTACCAGACGCCCCTTGGGAATGCTATGGGGCAGTTCTTCTCTCTGCTGCGGCGTCACCATGAGTCGGCGTTGACTCCGAAGCGCTGCGTTGGTTTACTGGTTTTTGGTGGGTACTCAGAATGGTCCTGTAGGAGCCTATGAGCTACAGCCAACACAAGAGCAGTGTTGTCAGTTTATTTTGTTTTGTTTGCTTGTTTGTTTTCTTTTTTGGGTGGGGGATGATGCTAAGAATGCATCAAAGGGAACAGCTGTGACTGGGCGAGTGCACACTGGGACGAGAGGAGCCCTTCGCTTCCCCTGTGGTAAGCCCTTCTCTCCAAGACTGTGATCCAGAGCTTGGGGACAAACACGTGGCTACAGCTCAAGGGACAGATGGCAGAGTTCACTGCCGTGGGCCACAGCTGGCCCAGGACTGGAAATGCATGTGTTTCTCCAGGACGCAGTGAGCATGGGACCTTGGGTTGGGACTGGCAAACAGGAAGCTCTTGACAAGAGCTCTTTTCATTCACCAGGGTCTTAATTCTACCCGAGCAAAGGCCCAGCTCTGCTGGTGCAGCAGTTTAGAGCTTAGCAGCTAATCAAGAGGTTGGCAGTTCGAACCCACCATCCTCTCCTTGGAAGGCTTACAGGGCAGTTCTACTCTGTCCTACAAGGTCAGTACGAGTCAGAATCAACTCAACAGTAGCTACTGGCTCTAACTGTGCTCTCGTCTATAGTAAGTCCCTGACTCTTAAACCACAGACATATATGCAACAAGAATGGCTTCAAATAAGCCTGCTACCCCTTACTATTCGTCTGTGCAAATGAGCACCGGATTACATTTTTCCTTGGATAAAAACCTCTCTCGAATCACTTTTTCGAAACCCTGGTTCCATGCTGATTAAGTGCTATGACTGCTAAACAAAAGGTTGATCGGTGCTCCTTGGAAACTCCATGGGGCAGTTCTGCTCTGTCTTACAGGGTTGCTCTGAGTTGGAACTGACTTGGCAGAATCGGCTTTTGGGAAATGACTTTCAGGGCAAATAATTATAAAGGAATTTATTCCTATCAAATGGTTAATAGTTAGAAATAAGAATTTTAACTGTTACTGCACATTCTTTCTGAAAGTATACACATTATTTTAGAAGAACTGTAGAATGGTATTTTCCACTGGTCTGTAAGATATAATGGCATGGTTTTCCGTCAACTATGAGTAGAAATGGGTCATGGGTAAAAAAGTAGACAGAAAAATAGTTGAAAACTAAAAAACACACCTAAGAAGCAGACTTAAAAAATATAGAGGCCAGTGACACGACACGGTGAGGCGGGAGTGGGCTGTGGCTACACTGACCTCGTATCTGCCCTTACTGACAGGGCAGCGCCCACTTTGTTATGTCAACCCCGGGCACACGAGCATCACTTAGCATGGAGAAAAACTCTAAAGAATTTCAATAATTCCACATGGTCCCTGAATACCTCACAAAACCAGTATTATGGCTAGGCATTCTAATTCACAAAGGACCAGCAGGGAAGCCTCACCCCAATGTCATGTTCACAGAATAATTGTTTGCAAGGTTAGTTCAAACAACAAAAACTTGTTCCTATTGCTTCTCTTGGAAAATCACTACTTTGTGTAGCCTTGTCACCTTGTTTAAAAATTGTGTAGGGCTTAAGCAATACACTGTGCCACTCACATGAAACAAAACAAAAAATGGAATAATTCTCTAACTTAAAAATGTTTAACATTAATACAGTTTTCAAAGCACTGTCCATCGAAGGACCTTGCTTGTGGCTCCCCCAACTTCTGTGAATTTAGCAGGGAAACAATCTAGCTTTCCTGATGAAGATGCTCAGCCTTAAAGATACCAAGGGGAGAACTGGTTAGTGGAGATGAGGAGCCTGTGATTTGGGTCTTGGGACACCCCTTCTAATATTTTTTATGATATCACACTTTTTGGTTCTGTGTAATAATAATGTGGCCTAAAATTACTGCTAGCATTTTATTGTACTATTACTCAATTGGAAACCCCAGTGGCATAGTGGTTAAGTGCTACAGCTGCTAACCAGAAGGTTGACAGTTCAAATGTGCCAGGTGCTCATTGGAAACTCTGTGTGGCAGTTCTACTCTGTCTGTAGGATCATTATGAGTCATAATCGACTCCACAGCAGTGGGCATCATTTACTTACATGGTTACATGAATTGCTACAACTTATTTTTAAATTCTGTCCACTTATAGGACAACTAAAACTTTTTTTTTACTATGGATAAAATTGAGCATCACCCGAAAAACCCGGTCTCTCTCCTAAGATGACAGGAAACTGGACAAGAGCACTGTCATCACTGGTCTGGGGGTCATTTCTGTCAGCATTACTGATCTTTCTCTAGATACTATATATGATGGTTTCTAAATTCTTGTTTCAAGTAGGTGTCACAACTTATCGGAGCAACTCGAATTATCACACTGCATTCAGGCTCTGTGCTTGTTTCGTGAAATTCAGTGATACAGTTTAAAAAATTTTCAAAAACTATTATTAATATTTTTCCTACACTTGGGTATTTGTTTTCAAAGTGTTTTAGATGTATGAGTTGTAGTAGTATCCTATGATCAAAAACTAATGACAAACATGAAATTATCAGGCATAAAAGCAACGGATCAAAATACAAATATATTTATAAAACACAAAATATGACTTCAGGGAAACACTGCTCTTGACACACATATCTTCCAGGCTGAAACTCTTTTAGTTTTTCTTTTCTTTTTACACAGTAACGGAATGTTTCAAATACACTTTGTATAATATGGGTGGGGGAAAGACCCCACAAGGAGGCACTTTATTCTTTAAAATCATGGATTACAGAAAGCACGTCTAGCTTTCCTGCTCAAAACGCTCCCCTAAAGCAGCAGCAGCCACCTGTGCGCTCCGGGCAGAGCCTGCGCTTCTGGGCCGCATCACAGGACGCGAAGGGGTGCAGCTGAGGACAATTCGGGCTTGGGGCCAGGGGGACCGCGGCGGGGGTCCGCGGAAGGCGCCGGGAGCCCCCCGGGAGCGTCGGCCGGGGGGCCCGCCCGCAGCCCGGTCGTGGGAGCTCGGAGCCCCCGGGGTGGAGGCTCTCTTCCCGGAGGTTCAGGGGGCCCCGGGGGTTGGTGGGGAGGTTCCTTTGGACCGAGCCCGCCGTCCCCTCGGCACGGTTCCGAGCGCGCCCCTGTTTCCAGGGCCGGGGGCAGGAGGGGACCCCGGGTCGAGAAGGAGGCAGCAGCGCTGTCGTCGGCCGGAGGGCAGCGAAGGTTCACGTCTGTCCACCGGAAAACCAGAGCCGGCGACCCCCAGAGACAGTGGCCGGCACACGGAGGGGCGAGCGGAGGAAGGGGACAGCCGAGGCCACGCGACGGGCCGGTCCTGCCGAGTCGGAGGAGGGACCCTCGGTGGAGCATCTGCGCCCGGGGGACAGAGGACGCCGGCCTGACAAGGGAAGACGGGGCAGGGGAACCCGGGCGGGCAGAGCGGCTCGGAGGAGCTCGGAGAAAGGCACAAGGGAGATGAAGTCACACTGAGGGCGACACAGGCAAAGGCAGAAAGAGAACCCGGACCCTGCTGGAAAGACAGGGACGGTTCAGGGCAAAGGACTGGGCAGCCTGACCGAAACCAACCAAATACTGAGACTGTGAACCCCACGGAGGAATTACAAACAGAGGAGACAGAACAGGGACCTTCCTCACACCCGTGTTTGGTGTTCACTGAGGAGAGAACTCATGGAACAATGAAAAGAAATACACAAAATTGTAATTTAAACATTGTTTTCAGAAACACAAGAACGTGTAATCTCATGTGTTGGAACTATAGAGTCCCTCGTCAGAACAACACTAAAATAATCCAGTAAACAATGCACGTCAAAGTTATAGACAAATCATTTGGGCATCAAGGCCACGTGAGTATTTACCAAGATGGGGAAAGACGGCCGGGCTGGCTCCAGATTCCTCAGCAGCGGGACTCCACCCTACAAGGGCAGTGCCACTTGCTATCATGATGAGAAGAGTGTCACTCAGTGATGTCACGACCAATCTGACTGCCATTCAGTTAAAAAGATCAACCCGAAAACACTGAAAGAATTTAGGAGCATAGTTGCTCGTTGTAGAAAGCGGGAAAACCAAGCTGACTAACTAGGAAAGAAAAAATAGGGAGGGCATTAAACTATTTCACTGTAGGTGAAAACCTAGTGTAGGTAGGCACTCGTGTTACAGTGTGTGACGAGAACGTTGCGGATGTTTGAGACAGAAAAAGCACAAGTAACACAGACTGAAGGCAGAAAACACAAGTTCGAGTCATAGGGATGTGTTTCTCTTAACAAGGAAGCTAGCAGAACAATCTACACTCTGCTGAGAGTGGCGAGTGGGGAAAAGGGACAGAGAAGGGTTCGAAGGTCCTTATCACTCAGCAAAGTGGCTATTGCATAAGAAGACAAAAAGGTCAGCAGACCCACAAACTGTCATTATAGAAATAATTATTTTAGTAAATTTCCAGTATTACAACATGTAACAGAACGTAAAACAAAGCTTACATGAAAGCCAAACTTATAGGAAAACGTATAATCCGAACATTTAAAAACAAAAACTTAAGAAAGTATTATAAAAGTTACACCAATTGTATGTCCAATCTACAAAAATAAACTACCTAAATGGAGCTATTAGACAGGAAAAAGATCAGGTTATATTCCAAAGCAAAATCCAGCCACCGACTTGATAAAATAGATAGATACAAAAAGTGATTTAAGACTGCTGAAAAAACACGTATGTAGCAAAATGGAGAACTCAGTCTCATTACCATTGAAGGCTGATTTCAAAGCTAAACATAAAACATTGAAATGTTTGCTTAGCTTTCTGTTCAGATAATAGCTGTCTTAATACAGTAGCAAACCAACCATGGGGCAAAATGTGAGCAACAATTACTGTAGCATAAAAAAGGAGTCCTAAGGAATACCATAAGATTGTTAAATGTTAAGGAAGTATACTACATTTTCACACTTCACTTGATATTAAACATTTATAAACCGCTTTGTAGCTACGGATAGTTTTACTAGTAACTCGATTAGCACACACATACACAGAATCTGCTTTTATTAAATAAATTAAAGGAGAAAATTTTGTCTGGATAAATGTTGAAGTTCAAGACTAAATTTACAGTTTGGATTTTATACTTGTAGAGAGTCTGTTTAAAAGACACTGTGAAATTCCGGATGTCACTTCTGAAACCTGCTTTAACAGGACGTAAGAAGGCAGACAGAGATGCGGTTCAGTCTCACCTAAACTGTTTCAGGATTTAGGGCTTTAAAGCACCTTCCAGATGTTAGTAATTTCAGCAACAGATACGCTATTTTCTAGTGGGGAAATGGATTCTCCTCCACCACGAACAGCAGAAAGAACAGTCATCCGTTTGTTGAAAACGTCCCCAGAAAGAGTGTTGCTGTTACAAGAGTTAACTGTCCTCAGTTCTTACTTTTCAAGAATTAAAAGAAAACTGATTCTCAGTTTATCTCCATGATACATTTTAGAGAAGGTGAAATAGACTTTATTTGCCTCTTTGATTTAAGTTTGGGAAAGAGGACAATTTTCCTAACTTAAACCTAATCTAATTTTATACACAGAATACTAGAAAAAACATCAGTCTGGGACTCAAGATGCTTGAATTTAACTGCTTTTCCAAAAACATTTTATTTTCACTTTTTGGGAGAAAAATAGAGCTGGATGAAAGGAAAAGGAGACAGTAAAAGCTCTGGTCTTTCTCAGGCTCTGAGAAAGTTTGGGGCAGATCGGAGATGCCCGTGTCCACAGCTGTTTCAGCACACAGGCGGACCTCTGGGCCCCAAAGCTTGGGGCCGTGAAGGACTCTGGTACACACTGCAGCCCCCATGGAGGGCAAGACCAGAGACAAGGGCTCAAAACGGATGGCTACGTTTGTGGAGGGATGGCGAGAATTACAGCCTCTTCCCTTTCTTCTATAACTTTGAGATGACTTACTGTATTTAAAATATACACATTTGCATTTTAAAATATCATAGAAAATAATTTTCTAAGGACAGAATCAAAGACCTGACCTGCCGCTTTTCTCCCTCTTCTAACCTCTTTCTCTTTTTCCTCTTGCAGAACATGGACCCTGGATTTCCCTCCCTGATCTCAACTTTTCTTTCATGTTTTGTTTTGATTCTTATGTCTGACAGAATATTGAGACACAGAGATTACAAAGTGGTGTAAATGAACAGCATTTATAAGGTTACATTAGAGAATACAGATGCAGTGTTAGAGGGAAGATTTTTCAGAGCTAAAAACATTCCGCATTTTGCATATTTAGGTAAAGGTAATACATTGCCTGCTTCAGTGAACGTAGGTGCTGAATTTGATGTTGGCATTATTGCAACGGACGGAGAAGCAGAGTGCTGACCTATCAAAGTAATGATGTCTCTTACATGCATTATGTTTGTTGAATAATTAATTTTCTGAGGTACCCTCTTTTAAATAAGCTCTGTACGTGTTTCTGAGGCCCCACTAATTACCTGATGCTCTGTGGTCTGACCTCTTTACTCTCTTTTATGGCCTCTTTTAATATGAACTAGTCATTCAGAGAGCATCAGTGATCTTATCTATGTAGCTAATTTGCATTTTTGCTTTTGCCCTGAGGGTTATTCTTCATTATAGACTAGAATCTACATATTCATATAATAACTAAAAAGCCCAATTTCCACCTCTGGATAAGATGCTGAGTGCTTTTTGCCTCCTCAGTGGTTGGCCCTGTCTTTGTCATTCTATAAATCAGAATACCGGGGCACCTACGATCCTTTCTCCCTCGTTCCCATCACCCACCTGTTACTGAGCTTTTCTAGTTTAATGACAATAGTTGTTGTTGTTGTTAGTTGCCTTTAAATCAGCTTCAACTCACAGTGACCTTCACACAACAAAGCAAAATGGGTCTGGTCCGACCTAGCCTCACAATCACTAGTGTGCTCAAGTCCATCCTTGCAACATTGGGGCCGATCCATCTCGCCTGGGGTCTTCCTCGTCTGTGTTGGTCCTCTGCTTCCCAAGACATGATGTCCTCCTCTAGGGACTGATCCCTTCTGATGAAGAAGACAAAGCAACTGAATGGAACACGCTCAGTTAGGGTCCGTACGTTCCTTACGGCTAATTCTTGGAATTAGATTATCAAGCCTTTCTTCCTCGTCTTGGTCTGGAAGTTCTGCTGAAACTCACCCCCCAGGACTAAGCCCGTCGGTCCTGGAAATAGTGTTGTCATAGCTTCTGGCATCAAAGCACTGCACAAGCCACCACAAGGTGACACCCTGATAGATAGGCGGTGGGTGACAATATTTCAAGGGGTTCAGATAGGAATGATCACAGCGAACCGGACAAGTGCTAATCAGGGTGGGTGCAGCACGGCGAGCTAACATACAGTGACCAGCGTGTCACCACGGCAGTCAGGGTGAGCATGCACTTGGTCATTCCACGAGGAAGCAAGCCTCCTGCTGGTGCCCTGGCTGTATCTTCCTGCTCCCTCTCACTGCCGTTTTCTCTAAAAATTCTAGAAATCCAAGTTTTTAGATGAAATGTCTTGATATTAAAATAATGATGACTAATTGGGGGAAAAAAAGACCTGGCGGCTGGCCTCCTATGGTAGTCAAGATTGTGTCAACTTGGCAACTCCATGTTTGGCTATGTTTTAGTCAGCAAGTGCTGCTCTAACAGAAATGCCACAGAGTGGACGGCTTTAACGAAGCAAAGTTCATTCTTACACAGTCCAGTAGGCTACAAGTCCAAATTCAGGGTGTCCACTGCAGGGAAAGGCTCTTCCCCTTGTCAGCTCTGGAGGAAAGTCCGCTATTGCATCAGTCTTTGTCCAGGGAGCACGGTGGCACCGGAACCCTGGGTCTGAAGGACCCACTCTTCTCTTGGTGCTGCTTTCTTGATAGTGTGCGGGTCCCAATTTTCTGCCTGCTTGTCTCTTCTTTTAGAAGAATTAAGGGTGGGGCGAGCCACACTCCAGGGAAATTCCCTTTACAGTGGAGCAGGGAGGTGATTCTATGAAGGGATTTACAGTCCCACCCTAATCCTTTACCATACAGCACAGGAAAACCACAAAATGGAGGACAATCATAAAATATTGGGACTCACGGCCCATCCACATGGCGACAGCTATTTTCGGGGGGCCACAGTCCAATCCGTGACAGGCTGCTGTATCCAGTGGTGGTGGTAGGGCCTGTGGTCCCCGCCTTCCACCGCCTGCGTCCTGTCTGCTCACACTGTCAGCAGCTCCTGCTGTCTTCTGCATCTGGTTCCTGGACCTGAGCTAGCAGCTGTTGGAGCCCTGTTCCCTGACCTGTCCGTCTTGGACTCACTAGTCCCTGCAGCTCTGTGGGTCAGCAGAGATCTCGCGGTCTCACTGCCAGCCTGGGATCCACCTGCCTTCACAGCCGGGGATCTAGAGCTCCGGCCTCTGATCTGCCAACCTTGGGTTCACCAGCTCCTGTGGCCCCATGAGGGTTGTGCCAGGACTTGGGGTGTTTGGCTTCTACAACTGTGTGAGCTACTTCCTTTATATAGATCTTCCCTTGTATATATATGTGTTACTTGTTTTGCTTCCCTAGAAAACCCAGCCTGACATAATTTGGTCCCACAAGAGCAGGGCACCACTCTTAACAAATATCTAAAATGTAGAAGCCGTTTTGAAACCATGAATAGGTAGAAGATTCAGAAGGAACTGAGGAGAACCGGTAACACCCAAGAAGGCACCGATGGTGACAACAGTAGCGGATGAGCAGCAGTGGCAGCAGCGGAACCGGAGGCAGGGCTGGAGCCGGCACACAGAGAGAGCAAAGTGCCTGTTCACGGAGGCTTCCTGGTGGAGCAGGATGCCCCCGGGCCCTTGAATCAGTGCAGCCAGCTTTGCTGACCCTTGGAGAGAGCGAGCTGAGTGCCTGTGTCCAGGGGGCTTCCCAGCATGGTGGGGTGCCTCCAGGCATTTGAATCAGTGGAGCTGCAGATCTCTGGAACACTTGCCCCAGCAGGGCAGATGTGGGCCTAAGGCCCAGGCCATGAGGTCACAGGAAGCAGAAGCTGAAGAGACAATGAGCATGAGAAGCTGAGCTACCTTAGTTTCAAAACGTATGGCCATGACCTCAGGGGTTTGAAAGGGTAGAGCCAGGGCTTTCTGTGTTTGTAAGAGTAGAATTACCACTCAGTTGGGCTTAGGGTGCGCTTAAGGCCAAGAAGGCAGAGTTGCTGTCCCAGTGGGCCTAGGAGGCAGGGCTGCGGGTCTCCATTCAGAATCCAGAGAGTGTGACCAATATCTCTAGTCTGGAGGGCAACACTATTGTGTAAAGTGTCTCAGAGAGCTGAAGATTATTTTCAAAGCTTTGAGGGCTGATGGAATGTGTTTTGCTGACTTGCTTGTTACCTATTAATGCCTTTTTTACCTGCAATTTTTCCCATTTGTAGTGGAAATGTCTAGCTTGTGCATGCCATTGTATTTTAGAAGCAGATAACTTGTGTTCTAGATTTCACAGCTAAAGAGGAATTTCTGGATTCTGGACTTGGACTTGAAGGATTTTGCTGTGAGGAATACATTTTACATGTTGCAAAGATGTGATTTTTTTTTAGAGAACAAAGGATGGGATATTAAAGATTGAGTGTGTTTCCTAAAAAATGCGTGACAGTTTGGCTGTGTTATAATTCCTGGTAATGCGTGCTGTTCCTCCGCGCTGGAATTCCTGACTCCATGACGCTAACATGGGAGGAAGGGCAGCAGTTGTGTTGGTGGAGTAAGGTTCAGTGTCAGTTTGTTTTGTGCCTGAAGGTGGTCTCTTGAGCTGTAAAGGAAAAAAATCTGGCAGAGAGATTTGGGAACCTCACACCATCACGAAAGCAGTACCGGGAGAAGAGCACTCCCTTCAGACCTGAGGTTCCTGCACCGAGATGCTTCCTGAACAAAGACTGATACAACACAAGGACCTCACTCCAGGGCCAACACATCCTGAATTCAGACTCGTAGCCTGTGGGACTGTGTAAGAATAGGCTTACCTTTGTTAAGGCCATCCGCTTTGCAGTATTTCTGTGTATTCCTGTGTATTTCTAGACTTATAGTCTAAAACACCTTGTTCCCGGTCACTTTGTCACCTCTGTGTTGTGGTACTCTGCTCTCTCTGCTCCTTTTCTTCTTACGTCACACACTGGTGATTTCTTCCTTCAGGTTTCCCTTCATCCCTTCTTACCTCACAGAAATCCTTTCCTCATATTGTTCCCAGTTATTCTTTACACAGATTTTGTCAAGCCAGTCCTTGTTTGAAAAGCACCCTGGCTTCTGACAACCTACAAATGAATCCCAACTTCTTATCTTGCTCCTGAAACCTTTTTGTAACTAGACTTCATCTTAGCATATTGCTCGTTGAAAGCTTGGTGTACTGTCTCGCCTGCCCGCCCTTGTGTACACTGCTCTTTCACTGTAAAATGCTCCTCTTTCTTGGACAATTCTGCACTTTGTTCACACGCCTCTTTCGATTGATAACCCAGCCCCAGGAAGTGTTACCAAAAAAAAAGTTAGAGGTCCATCTATGTACATTAATAACAATATCATCTATTGGCAACAATTTCATGTTCATAATTTACGAAATTTACAATATACTCTAACTTCATCGTGGCTTATGCCTTGCATGAAACACTTCCACATATTATGACATTTGATCCTTGTTGCCACTCCACTAAGAAGGCAGAACAACTGGGATAATTAAATAGAAATAACTAAAATGACTTTCTCAGTAGCTCTCAGTATGACAGAAAATTAAAACTCAAATTTGCTGACTGCCAGAGGCACTATAAGGAATGAAATTAAAACCCAGAGTCATTACACTTTGGGAGTATCTTTACCATTTAATTGAAAATTTGAAAATTCGTTTTGCAATGTGAGACTCAGAACTCATGTCTGTTGCTGGTATAGGACAGACTACTGAAGAGCTTCAGGCAATTAAAATAAGGCAGAGACCTCTGGAGGAAGGGTTGATAAAGAGAAGTTCTTCCAAGAGTTTCCTCTGAAATAGATTTACCTCTTAATTATTCATTCTTGCACTTGACAAATATTTATTAAAACCTTGCTATACTCTAGGTGGTGGGCTAGGCAATACCTGTGCTAGTGGAGAGCAGCACGATCTCAGGTGTTTAATCAAACCATCAATTAGAACTACAAAGTAAATCTATGAATTTAAGATGTACTGGGTATACTATTTCACACCTGACAGCACAGTCCTGCTTTGAAGAATCAAATCCATGATCACTGAAACTTTCTGGTGGTCACGTCCAACCTGTCACCTCGTCATTTGGGACAGTTAAGATCTCACCTACTTGAGGCCACATCTCATGTCTGTCTTGCAGGAAGAAACAATGCGTTGGTCAGAACTGCATTCCAGTGTTCACACGAAACAGTGGGGAACAAACCCAATCGTTAAACATAACACAAAGAAGTCCCAGGAATCTCAGCATTTTCTCAGCTCCCTGGAGGTACCAGGCACTGCCCCCTCCATCCGTCCTCTGTCCACCTACCATTCCTCCTGCTGTCTCCCTCAAGCTTCAAGGCTCTGCTCAGGTTTCGTCTTGTCTGTGAAGAACTTCGCAGGTCATTAGGCTCACATGAGGTCTCCTTGTCAGGCTTTCTCTAGTTTTTTTCTGAGCTACAAATGTTGCTGCTCAAATGTGATTTTTAGTTAGGAAGGATTGGAAACAACACAACGCTGATCGGAAACCTTGCTGGCATGGTGCTTAAATACTGCGGCTGCTAATCAAAAGGTGGGCAGTTTGGACCCAAGGGGTTACCCTTAGAAACTCGGTGGGGCAGTTCTACATTGTCCTGTGGGGTCACCAGGAGTAGGAGTTAGGAGTTCATGTGATGGCAGTGGGTTTTGGGTGAGTGTATGGAATCACCAAGAGCTGGGGACAGGCTCACTGATGACTAACAAAGATAGCTTGGTCAGCATGGCACTGCTTTTTAAGTATGGGCTGATTTACCAAGTTAGTTTCTGAAATGTTGACTTCTGATTGGGCATGAAGCTCTACACCCTCAGGTAAAGAAAGGCTGGGCCAGATTTTCTGAAAATCAAAGCCGTAGTTTATGGCGCTGGGCAACAGAAGGGACAGAGAACTGAACAGACACAGCTCTGTGGCACTCAGAGCTGGTGGACACAGGCCTGTGGGCGCCACATGATTTCAGTCCTGACCCTCTCGCCCGGATAGCTGTAACAGCCTTTCCACTGGCCTCTAACTGGGTGGGTTCCGGCCACCGTTATAACAGGTTTCCCACGTCACTGCCAGTCCACTCAGGTACAAAGCCCATTTCTCTGAAGGTGAACACAGAGCTTGTTAGCATGGTCTGCAGAGCTGGATGCTCTGAGACTCTTACATCCTTCTCCAGATGTGGCCCACCTTCCTCTCTGTCCTAGTGACAGCAGCTCTCACTCAGGGACACGGATTTGCCAGGAGCTCTTAAATTATCAGCACATGTTGTGTCCTCTGGTTGGAATATTGTCTCTCTCCTGATTCCCGTAGATAATTCTTAGCTAACCTTCAGATGGCAGGTCAAGCATCCCCTCTTCAGAGAGATTTTTAACTTCCATGATCAGGTCACTGTAAGTCGGGATTGATGGCGGTAGATTTGGTTTGTTTTTTGGTGTGATGATTGAGTGAAAAAGCAAAAAACAACAACAAATTTCAGACTCTCAGTGAGTCTTGTCTTTATTTCTCACATTATTGGCCAAAGACACAAAGCTCCAGTGGTTTAACTGGTATGCATTTTGGTTCACGTGGTTGACTTATGCCTCTGCCCCTAGACTGTAAGCCCCACAAGAGCTGGTGCCGTTTTTTCTTTGCTTGATGGAGCACCAACAGCTCCTGGACTAAAGTAGGCTCTCAATAATGTTACTGAGTACGTAAGTAAAGGAAGGATTTTAAAACTGCTCAGGGAACCAGCTGGCTCCGTGAATCCTCTAGGTTGAGGAGTGAATTTTTCCCATATTTACCTCTGAGAAATCTCTCTGCTAAATGTGAAATGTGGCGTCTCCCTCACCAAGGTGGCATTTGTTTCTGGGCCTTGTCTTTGTCGTATCTCTGTAGTGGACTTGTTTGTCCTGTGTTTACCACACCCTATTTCTATTTATTGTATATCGATTTTCCTTCTTGACTCTGAGCTTACAAACATCAGAAATTTTCTGAGCTACCTCCAATTCCCGAGATACTACTACATTCTTGGTACGTACTGCCTGAATTCGAGATGTGTTGATTAGATAAGGGGAAACATACATTTATAATAAATGAAATGCCCTAACTTTACTGTACTGAATTTCTGCATACATGTCTTCCTGTGCTGCAGTCCTCACAAAAGTAGACAATGCCCTAGAGAAACACAACACTGTATATCCCAGATGTGGGCATGTTCTAGGTGGAGCCCTGGACCAAAAGAAAGAAGACTATATCCTCTAAATTTGGGAAATGCGTTTACGTAGAAAATTTACTGATTTGAAAGTCAATGACATTAGCTTGCTCCTTGACTGAAGTGTAAATCAACTCCTCTGCTGTGACATCTTCAAAGCTGAAATGAGTTATAATGAAAACACAGGCTGACTATTCAGTCTGCAAATGAAATAGTTCAGAGTGCTGCAGACCTCATTGCTGAGTATTGCTAAGGTCACCTCCCAAGTACTCTCCTTGGGAAGCTATGCACCGAGGCCAGTGCCTAGTTTACCCTTCAAAGCAATTTTGCAGATCTTTCTGGAATGGCCTTTGCACATGGTAGCACAGCGGCAAATTCACTAACTTAATCCTAGAGTTGTCTGTGAGGGCGTTTGTAGCCAGTAAACAAACAACTGCATCAAAACACCCTACCTACTCACCTGATCTGGCTGCAGTGACTTTCTTCTTTACGTGAAGACAAAGGAAATATTGAAAGGAAGGCATTTTGGTGACATTCAGGACACCAAGGATAATACAATGACAGGGCTGATGGCCAGTCCATAAAATGAGTTCCAAAACTTCTTTGAAGGTCAAACTTGCTGCTAGTGTTGGTCCACAGCTTCCCAAGGGGAATACTCCGAAGGGGACTCTAGCAGTATTCAGCAATCAGGCATGTGGCACTTTTTCTAAAATGAGTTTGTGAACTTAGTTGACAGTTCCTGGGGCATAGATTTTTAAAATACAAGACAACTCACCTCTTGTTTTTGCCACCAGTGGATTTGGCAAGCTCCTCAGCCTCACTGAGGATCAGTACTCTCAAGTGCTCAGCTGCATAAGATTTGACTTGCAGAATACTCTTACAAACTATAATTCGTGTATTATAGGAACTCAGTCCTAGACTTGAAACATATAGGAGACTGTATGTCTTGTCAGGTGTTAAAAGGGTAAAGTGAAATAATAGTTATAATAATAAATTAATTGCCCAAGATATAGAAAGAATATATTAAGAATGATATGAGTAGTAACAAACGGATTTGTGCACAGACGCTGTGTTGTTTAACAGGAAAGAGGCCTGTTGCCCCGTGGCTGATAATGTGGAGACAACTGAGCACTACAGCTCACACAATGCAAAAGAAGCAAACTCAGCTAGACGGAATTATCAACGTGATATGGAGGGTTCCTGAGCGCACGCTCTCCCAGACAAAGGCGTCAGCCACAGTGTTTGCAATATTTGCCTTTAGAATTAACGTAAGACAAATCACAGAGCTGATTTATTTAGACCCAATCTATTTTTAATTGTCTGCTATTTCTTTTTTGGCTAATGAATTGCGTACATCCTCCAGTTTACGGTTATGGGTTTGTTTTGGACAACATATTTTCCATTGCAATGGATGTGATTTATCTATTTGTATTAAGCTTGTGCAAACAGACACTTTTGTATTCCAGCTTTATGAATGTACTATTCTATATTGTCTTCTCCTAACTTTCAAAGTTTTACGGTTTTCAGTGTGGTTTTGATTTTTCCGACTCTTGGGGACTGGGGTCTAATTTTAGTTTTCTCGGCAGGAGCCGCCCGGACCCCGGCGGAGTAGAGCTGGCCCTGGGGACGTTTCTCGCCCCGTTCTTGGAAGCTGCATCAGACCTTTGTTCCAGACCCTGCTTGGGGGGTTCAAGCGGCCAGGCACGAGGCTGTACCCTAGCCCCTGCCCTGTGGGCTCCAGGGGCTTCTCGTGCCTCGCAGAGACCTACTAGGTCAGGGATCCCCTACGGTGACTCCAGCCGCCCTACTCGCTGGCGATGCTGCAGCCACGACTGTGAGTTTCTACACGTTCCCTATTAGAATCTCCCTGTGCTACTTTGGTGGGCTGCATGCTGCCATTTAGACAACATGCTTTTAATTATCGTATCTTTATGACCATCTCTCAGGTATCTGGGGATACATGTTCTCTCTCTTTATTTTTCCTTAAGATAATGTTGGTTGTTCAGTTTGCCAGGAAACTTACAGGGAGGAGGAGAAGCATGAACGTCCCCGGAGGAGGCAACAGGTGTTAGCAGCCTCTGCGTGCAGCTTAGAGGGAAGAATCGCACTATAACCAGCATATACGTGAGCATCTTGCAAAACGGACACAGCTACCTTAAGTTGCACGTGTTGCAGTTAAATTTTGTAATTATAGCCTGTCAAATATCCTAGTTGAGGTCAAGATTTATATGGCAGGGAAATGAGAGGTTTTGCAGATCCTTAAATTGTTGATATAAAGAAAAGTACTTGTTCATCTCAAACCACTGGACAGCTGAATTTTGACAAAGTATTACTAAGGGACACCACTAAGGTGATGCAGTCGGTCACGTCTGTCTAGGAACGGAGAGCCAGCGCTGCCCGATGGGCGCCCCAGACACACTGAGCGAGGACGGCTAAGCGGGTTACCTTGGCGACTGTTCTGGCCCTCGTGTGGCTTGTTCTCTGCATTTAGATCAGCGATTCCCAGCACTGGTCAGAACAGGACATTCAGGAACAGTGGAGGTGATTTAAAAAATGTTTTACATAAATAAGTAAATTGGGATATGAGAATAAGATTTAAAAAATGTATAAAATAAAAAGAATTATTCCATGTTCATCGTTTGGAAAACTCAATATCATTAAGATGTCACTTCACCCCAACTTGTTCTATGTATTCACAGAAGTCCCAACAAAAACCTTAGCAATCCATTTTGAATCAAAGCAAATGCTAAGTTATTTCAAACTTACTGTAAATCTACAATAATCAAAGCAGCATAGAATAAGTGAAAGGACAGGCATGCAGATTATTGGCACAGTATTAGAGAACCCAGAAAAAGACCCACAAAAATGTGCTCAGCTGAGTTTGTGACAAAGAAACAAGGCAACTCAATTCAGATTGGATGGTTTTTGCAACAAATGATTATGAAATAATTGGATATCCATCCTTAAAAAAAAAGAAGACAAACTTAGACAAGGAATCGACACCATTCACCAATATTACCTCAAAATGAATCATAGATTTAAATGTGACATTTAAAGCTTTAATACTTCTAGAACAATATAAAGAAGACGTTACACATGACTTCAGTGGTGAGTTTTTAGTTATAACACCACGTAAAATGATAGTACGTGAATAAATAGTTAAGTTGTACTTTATTAAAATAAAACAAATCTTCACTACAAACAGCACTATTACGAGAATGAAAAGACAATTCATAGGCCACGAGAAAACGTTTGTAAAACAAATGTTATCAAGGCCTGTGTCTCAAATATATAATGAACAATAAACATTCAAAAATAACAAACCTGGTTGCAAAAAGTGGGCAAAAGATTTGATCAAAGAAGATATAGAGGTGACAATCTTATTAAAGATATTGTACATAATTTTGCTTGCTCTGGAAACCCTGGTGGTGTAGTGGTTAAGTGCTAGAGCTGTTAACCAAAAAGGTTGGCAGTTCAAACTCTCCAGGGGCTCCTTGGAAATTCCATGGGGCAGTTCTACTCTGTCTATGGGGTTTCTATGAGTCAGAAGCGATTTGTTGGTAGTGGGTTTGGTTTACACATAATTTGTCATTAGGGAAAAGCAAATTTAAATAAAATATCATTACACAAATCATAGAACGGCTAAAACCAAAAAGTGACTTATCCTATCTGAATTTAGAGGCCATCTGAAGAATAGATTTGATGCACTGAACACTAACCACTGAAGACCAGGTGAGCTGTGAAATGACGACCAGGACATAATACATGAAGAAAGCAAGAGGTGATTAAAAAAGACCAAGAAGAAAGAAACAAAAATGAATGTCAGAAGAGACTCCTGACACTCAATTTTGAATGTTGAGTAGCTAAAGTAAAAGGAAGAAAAGAGATAATAAAAGAGCCGAACAGAAGATTTCAACCCCCAAACCAAACAAGCAAACTCTTTCCATCCAGTCAATTGCACAAATTCATTTCCTTGCTTTTTTGCTAATAAGTCCTGGAAGCAATAACAGCCCAGTGACGATGTCAGCTAGGAGCCCTCGGTTCTGCTCCGCCATCAGACGGTCGGGCTGAGTTGGAACGGACTGGATGGAGCACAGACGCAGCATGGGCCAGGAGAGTGCCTCATGTCCAGATGCTGGCTTGTGATAATGTTCTCTTAGAAAAGGACCAGAGCTCCTTGGAGAAATGGCTGATTCCAGGATGTGGGCCACGTACTAACAAGATGGGCTAGACCATCTTACGATGCTAAAAAGCAGCTGTAACACCTCCTTTCTCCCCATAGGGCACAGGGCAAGAGGAATCAACTGAAAGTGTTCTTAAGGGCCAGAACTGGTACCATCTGAAGAGCAAAATAAATCGAGTGGTGACAGGCTGTAGCTCGAAATGTGAAGTAAGTATCTCTGACTTTGTTCTGACTGAAGTGAGTGGCTGAAAGAAGGAATGAGTAATAAACCCAGTGCTGTCGGGTCCATTCTGATTCGGAACAAGTCTGTCTTCAAGGAAGTAGACCGTGACTCTCCACTCATCGAAAGGACTCTACTTGGCCACACAGAGTGACTTCTTTCCCATTATACTGTATGGACAGCTGTCAGGAGGAGGTCAGGGGAAGTGAGGGAGATGGCCTTACAGGGAAAACCCCTGACAAACACTATCTTACCCAGGTAATCCAGATGACATCTATGGTTTACCACTCACCTAGTTAGGAGTGAATAAAGTCAATCATTTCTTAACCAAGATACTTTGTGTTAACGTGAGTTTCAGCTAATTTAACTATGGAGGTTTTAAGCGTGAATTTTCCTGAACCCGTGCCTTCTTGATATGACACAATGAGAGTAGAACTTTGCCTCTGTGATTTTCCTCCCTCAAATCCGTAATTCCAGCCTAATCATGAGGAAAACTTCAGACAAATCCTAAGAAAGGCACATTACGAAAGACACCTGACCATTTTCCTCAGAACTACCAAGGTCATAGAAACGTTGAGAAGCTACCATAATCAAGCAGAATCTAAGAAGGTACGACCACTAAACAGAACATGGGTAAATACAGATGAGGTCATGCGACGGAACAAGGGTGTTAGCTCAGAAACCGAGGAAATCTGCCTACAGTATTGACTCCTGCTAATAATGATAATACAATCAACCAGAAACCCCATGGCATTGGAACACTAGAAAATATTTAAGTTTATTGGGCTCGTAGTAACCTGAAAAAGAATAAAGTAAAATTCCCATCTTTGTTTTTATTTTAATAGGCAAAAAATTTTAAAGTATTTACATACCATTCTCATAATTCCAGTTAGTATGTAGCATTGTATGGAATGGAATATATATATGTTATTTAGGACCTACTAAGTGCTGCATGGAAAAGAGTGGGAACAAACGAAGATGTCTGGAGATTCCACGCAAACGTCAGCACCTTGCAGCTCTGTTGCCTTTCACTCCCAACACTGTTAACAGCAGGTCCGTAGAAATCAGCTTCCTTTCTGTGAGCTCAGCCTACCACTGACTATCATCCAACTCTACAATAGGTGACATTTCAAATGGAAAACGACTGTCATCAACCAGGCCCTCTCTTGTCAAGAGACAGAGTTAACTTGTCTCACTTTACAGGGGGGGGGGGCAGTAGATTCCTCCTCTCACATTCCAGGCTTAATGACCACATTGATCAAAATGTTAATTTATGTTGATTTATCAAGTTGTGATGATTGTAGTGATAAGCTTTCATGATTGGTACTTCCAAAGCAAATGTACTGAAATGATAAATGTGTGTTTCCCTGGCCACGGAAATGAATTTTGCTCTGCAGTTAATGTTTCATATAACCCAACTTCATTAGGCAGAACTCGGCTAATGACATCATGAATTTGTTTCATTTTATCAAATTGCATTAATTAGGGAAATGTGCTGAGTGTTGATTGTAAAGAAACATACTTTTTTCACTTGGAGTAAGGAAAGAAAAAACAAGGTAATTGGATTAATTTGCCCTTTCTTTTCTTTCTTTTTTTAACCTCACTTATGTGGGAACATGAAGACTGTTTTTCGACAGGAAAGGGTGAGCTGTTTTGTGCTACCACGACTCTCACGAACCAGTTTAATTGTCAGAGAAATTCTAAGTGTGCGTTCTGCTGGACCAGCGCCAGGCAGCAGGTGAGCACCACGTCGGCACTGTTTCCACGGGGTCTTAGGTGGTTTATGCCAAGAGCTTGAGGCTGTTGTTTTCGTCCAGTGGCTGAAAAGGAAAAACAAAAAGACAGCAACTAGTTGTCTCTCACACCTCTCTAAATCGTTTCTGTTTGTTTTATTGTATCCACCTTCTGCCCTGAAAATGTAGAATACTATTGTGTCCTAAAAGTTTTATTTCTGATGTTAGACTGTGTGAGTTGCTGAAAATGTTGCTGTGCTGCTCTTAAATATTAGAGCACATTATCACAACAGCTGAAAATCATATCATTTGCATATAATGTAGATTGGAAGGATGGATAGCTTCTTTTGATGAGAAAACACAGTATTTTGTTGTCTATTTTTCCTTGAGGACTTTAATCCTCATCTGTGTTGAAAATTGTGCTTCATGTAAACTTTCACATGTAACCCAACAGTCGCTTTGTATGCAAACACAACAAGAACTGTGGGGGGAGGATAAAACAGATCAGACCTCTTAGAGCAAGTGCCTATGGGATCCAGGTTGAGGTCACTTTCTTCCTTCAGCAGTAAGAAAGGAGACTCTGTTTTGAACTTGGGGCTAATAAGTGCTTTTTGTACATAAATGCCATCATCAGAAGCTAGCTGAGGAAAAACTCAAGTCTTCTCACATAAAACTACTCAAATATATGTATAGTTAACCTTCAAAGTAGAATGATCCCTTTTCTACTCTTTTAAGGAAGAGATTTTAGTAAGCTAACAAAGGAGACTTTTTCAAAGAAAAATGACACAGCTAATTTTCAGTTTAAAACTTGAGGAGAGCACTGGATGACCAACAATTTAATATTCTTTCCCACTAAATTAGTGAGTTCATATTCTTGTCTCTTTCTAGGTTTCAGTCTTCTCATCTATAAAATAGCTCAGTTTCACTCTGATATTTTATGATTAAAAAATAACCAAGACCCAAAATGTAGATCCAAGAGATACAAAGAACTGCTAAAACTTAAGGCTACAAAAAGCAACAGTCCAATTAAAAAGTGGAGAAATGATCTGAACAGACACCTCATCAAAGATGCTGTAATAACAGAAAAGCATATGAAAAGATGCTCAATATCATATGTCATCGACAATTGAAAATTAAAACAAAAAATAACAGAAGACACTTATTAGAATGGGTAAAATCTAAAACGCTGACAGCATCGAATGCTGTGAGGATGCTGAGTAACAGAAACTCTTTCGTTGTCAGTGAGAATGTAAAATGGTACAACCACTTTAGAAGACAGCTGGACAATTTCTTGCAAAGTTAAACATGATCTTACCACATGATCCAACAATCAATTTTTGGGTGTTTATTCAAATGGGTTTAAAACTTTTGTCGACCAACAAACCCACACACCATCGTGTATGGCAACTTCACGCATAATTGCCAACAAGTAGAATCAACCAAATTCCTTTCAGTAGATACATGGATAAACATACTGGGGAATATCAGTGATAAAAAGAATTGAACTTGGGGAGAAAATGGGACAGGGGGTTATTAGTTGCTAAGCACTGATTTCTGGTGTGATGATAATGTTTTACACACAGATGTGATGGTGGTACATTTTGAGTAAAGTTTATGTCACTGATTTGTATACTTAAAACAGTTGAAATGGAAATATTTATGTTATATGTATTTTGCTACAATAAAATTTACTCAACAAAAGAGAAAGAAATGAGCTGTGAATCCATGATAATGTATGGTGGAACTGAAATTCATATTGCTAAGTGAAAGAAGCCTGTCGGAAAAGGCTATATGCTGTATGAATTCACACACGTGACATTCTCGAAAAGGTAAAGCTGCATAAACAGGAGAAAAGATCAGCAGTTTCAATAGCTCAAGGAGAGGTAGAGAAGTGTGAATAAGTGAAGCAGAGGTTGATTGAAGGGCTGAGAAAGCATCCCGCAAGCTCACAGGAAGGGCGAGCTCTTGCAGACGACATTCAGGCTCCGTTGTCCTTGGACTCTCCTTCTCTGTCTCTTCTGGATCCTTCTTTCCTCCCTGTGTCTTCTGTACCTTCCACCCATCCTGCTCTCTCATCCTCCCTTCCACTTGCCCACTGGACTTTCTGCTCTCTTACCAACATAAAGGAATTATGTTAATTTGCCCCATCTCTTTCATCCTGGGCTCTCTCTTCTCTATCTTATGACTCACTTCAGCATACAGACATTTTCTAAATTCTTCCATTTTAAAATGAAAATTAAACCAAGAAAAGGTAATGCTGATACTTTACTTCTCTCTGTGAAGTATTGACTTCACAGAAAAGATGTTTGATAAATAAGCATATGTATTTTTCCTGACTCCAATTCCTCACCTCCTTTGTCTTGAACGACTTGAATGTGGGTCTCACTATCATCTTCTAGCTAAATTAAAGAAAGCCATTTAAATCTCGGCACTTTTTATCATAAAGGAAGGCATGCTGAAAGTTACCAATTGGTCTTAACAGACTGTCTGCAAACACAAATCACAACTTATCTTCACCTTATCAATAATTTTCACCTGACTAAGTCTAATAGTCAATAGAAAACGCTTATCATTGCTGATCTAATAGTAGCTATTGATTTCTTCCTTTTTTCCTTGTAATAGACTTTTCACATACCTTGAGGGACCCACCCTTAGATCTGGTCATTCTCTGACTGGACCAATCTTGTTTGATGCCTCTGCTGTTACTTATTATTTCTTCAAATTATAAATCAGTATTGTTCCTAAAGTGTCCACAATTATAAAAATGTCTGTATTTTGAGTTGTCCAGTATTGTAGTCATGAGCTACCAATTTTTAGCCTTAAAAAATTACAGAGCATGAAACATATTTTAAATATTTCTAAATAGATTTCAGTGATACTAATGATTTCCAAAAAGCGTAACATCACTATTATTTCCATTTTTTTTTGTCATTCCAAGTGGAAATTCTGTACTCTATGAAAAATCCCATCACCCCCCACTTCACCTTTCAGCTGCTAGATTGTCATGCTCTAGGGGCGTATATGCTGTTGCGATGCTGGAAGCTATGCCGCCTCTATTTTAAATATCAACAGGGATACCTTCGGTGGACAAGTTTCAACAGCCAAGCCAAGCCAAGTGTCATCGAGTGGGATCCGACGCATGGTGACGGAGTCAGTTCTACCCTGGCCCTGAGGGTCACCATGAGTTGAAGTTTCAATAGAGTTTCCAGATAAACTAGTTAAACTAGAAAGACAAACTAGAAAAGATAAAATAAACTAGAAAAGAATTTGAAAAATTCTATCATGCAATCTCTGTCATCATTTCTATCACCAAGGCCATGTCATCCAACTATGGACCCTTTTTCTTTGTTTCCAACTTTTGTATTCCAGTCACCAGTAACTATCAATGCATCCTGATGGTATATGTTGATCAATTTTGGACTACAGAAGTTGGTAAAAATCTTTGATTTCTTCACCTTTGGCTTTAGTGGTTGATGTGTAAATCTGAATAATAGTCATATGAACTGGCCTTCCTTGTATGTTTATGGATATTATTCTGTCACTGAAAGCATTTCACTTTAGGATGGATTCTGAAATGTTCTTTTTGACAACGAGTGCCACACCATTCTCCTTGCCATTCTGAGCATAGCACAGCATATGATTGTCTCATTCAAAATGACCCAAACTGGTCCGTTTCAGCTCACTAATGCCTAGGATGTATATAAACTAGAAAGACCTGGTGATCCACCTGTGAAAAAAATTTGCCAGTGAAAACACTATACAGCACAGTAGAATATTCTTTCATATTGTGCTGCAAAATGAGCTTCTAGGGCTGGAAGTCACTCAAAATATGACTAGAAGAGATACTTCTTCAAAGTAGAGTTGGCTTTAACAATATGAATAAATTAGAGGTAACAGAACTGTTATTTGCTGATGTGGTATGACTTGCTATGGGAAAAAGAAATGCTGCTAACATCAATAATAGTAAGGATAGGGAACACATGCAGTATGAATCCAGGAAATTTGGAAGTCATCAGGAATGAAATGGCCACGTGAATCTCAGTGTCTTAGGCTGACATCTGTCTGCTGTGGGCGACCCTGCTGATCTCTGAGTGCCAGAGCCACAGCTTGCAGCACCACAGCCCTGTGTGTGTCCACACTCGTCTGTTAGTTTGCTGTACTAACGGGATTCAGATCCCAGCAGGGTCACCGATGGTGGACAGATTTCAGCTGAGCTTCCAGACTAAGACAAACCAGGAAGAAGGACCCAGAAGCCCACTTCAGAAAAGACTTAGACAGTGAAAACCTTATGAATAGTGGCGGAATACCACCAGACAGATGGTGCCAGAAAAAGAGCCCCACCCACTGGAAGACTCTCAGAAGAGGACTGGAGAAAAGCTGCTCCTTCAAAGCAGAGGTGACCTTAACGATGTTCAGAGTCAAGCTTCCCGGACCCTCACTTGCTGATGTGGCATGACTCAAACTGGAGACAGAGAAGCTGCCAAGATCCATTAATAACTGTAATTTGGAACATAATGAAGTATGAATCTAGGAAGATTGGAAGTCTTCAAAAGTGTAAAGGAATGCACAGACATATACATCTTTGGCATTAGTGAGCCAAAACGGACCTGTTGTGTCCATTTCAAATCAGGCAATCATACATTGCACTATGCTGAGAAAGACAAGAACATTTCAAGATCTGTCCTGAGGTGCAGGGCTGTCAGTGACAGAATAATATCCATAAACCTACAAGGAAGACCAGTTAATATGACTATTATTCAAATTTACACACCAACCGCTGAAGCCAAAGATGAAGAAATTGAAGATTTTTACCAACTTCTGCCGTCCAACATTGATTGAACATATACCATCAGAATGCATTGATAATTACTGGCGACTAGAATTCAAAAGATGGAAACAAACAAAAAGGATCCATAGTTGGATAATATGGCCTTGGTAATAGAAATGATGCTGGGGACTGCATCATACAATTTTTCAAGAGCAACAGTGACTATGCACATGGACCTCACCAGGTGGAATGCTCACAGATCAGATTGACTACATCTGGGGCAAGAGATGACGGAAAAGCTCCGCACTGGCCGTCAGAATAAGAGCAGGTTGTGACTGCAGCACAGACTGTCAGTCAGTCATATCTGAGCTCAAAATGAAGCAGAAGAAAGTTAGATCAAGTCCACAAGAAACAAAGTACAACCTCGAGTATACCCCACCTGAATTCAGAGACCATTTCAAGAACAGATTTGATGTTAAAACACTGAGGATCAAAGACTGCGTGAACTGTGGAATGACATCAGAGGCATCATAATAGCATGGGAACATTCAAAAGATAGGAAAGGAAAAAAAAACTCAATGGGACATCAGAAGAGACTCTGAGACTTGCCTTTGAATGTTAACTAGCTGAAGCAAAAGGAAGAAATGATAAAGTAAAAGAACTGAGCAGATTTCAAAAGGCAGCTAGAGAAAACAGAGTCAAGTATTACGATGGCGTGTGCGAAGAGAGAAACCCAAAAGGGAAGGACATGCTCTGCTTTTCTCAAGCTGAAGGAACTGAAGAAAAATTCAAGCCTTGAGTTGTAATAGTGAAGGTTCTACAGTGAAAATATTAAATGACTCAGGGAGCATTGAAAGAAGATGGAAGGAATACACAGAATCATTATACCAGAAAGAACTGGTGGACATTCGACCGTTTCGAGAGGTAGCATATAACCAGTAACCGATGGTACTGAAGGAAGAAGCCGAAGCTGCACTGAAGGTACTGGTGAAAAACAAGGCTCCAGGAGGTGACGGCATATCAACTGGGATGCTTCAAACAAACGGATGAAACGTTGGAAGTGCTCACTCATCTGGGCCAAGAAATTTGAAAGACAGCTACCTGGCCAACCAGCTAGAAGATATTCTTATTGATGTCTATTACCAGTAAAAGTGATCCAGCCAAATGTGGAAATTATTGAACAATTTCATTAATATCACACTCAAGTAAAATTTTGCTTGAGATAATTTAATAGTGGCTACAACAGTGTATCAACAGGAAACTGTCAGAAATTCTACAGAGAGTCGGAAGAGGACGCGAAACCAGGGGTATCATTGCTGGTATCAGATGGTCACTGATGGAAGGCAGAGAATACTAGAAAGATGTTGAGCTGGGTTTCACTGACTATGCAAAGGCATTCGACTGTGTGGATCATAACAAACTCTGGCTAACATTGATGAAAATGAGAATTCCAGAACACTGAATTGTGCCCATGAAGACTGTACCTGGATCAAGAGGTGGTCATGTGAACAGAACAAGAGGACACTGCCTGGATTCAAGTCAGGAAAAGTACGAGTCAGGCTTGTATCCTTTCCCCATACCTGACTGTACTGTATGCCAAGAAATAATCTGAGAAACTGGACTATATACAAAAGAACAAGGCATCAGGATCAGAGTAATTCACTAACAACCTGTGTTACGCAAATGATACAACCTGGCTTGCTGAAAGTGAAGAGAATTTGAAATACTCAAGAAGATCAAAGACCACAGCCTTCAGGAAGGATTATACCTCAACATCAAGAAAACAAAAATTCTCACAACTGGAGCAGTAAGCAGCATCGTGATAAACGGTGAAATGACTGAGATTGTCAAGGATCTCGTTTTATTCGGTCCCATGATCAGCACCTGTGGAAGCAGCAGTCAGGAAACCAACAGGAGCGTTGCGCTCGGAAACCGTGCTGCAAACGACCTCTCTAAAGAAAAGTCAAGTGGCCACCTTGAAGACCAAGGTGTGCCCAACCCAAGTCTTACTGTTTTCAGTCACATCATGTGCGTGTGAAAGCTGGACACTGAATAAGGAAGAGAGACAAGAACTGATCTCTTTGCATCGCGGTGTTGGAGAAGAATACCGAATATACCAGAACTGCCAAACAAACAAACAAACAAATCTTCTGTGAAAGAAATACAACTAGTACAGTCAATCCCTGGAGAATGGTGTCATGTTCAGTAAAATAAAATAAAAAACCAAAGCCACTGCCATCTAGCTGATTCCCACTCATAGTGACCCGATAGTGAGAGAGGAAGAAAAAGCTTTAAGAAGACACCACTTAAATTCCAGGAGGCCTGGCTGCAGGGCTTGCGAGCCTGTGCAGGAGTGATTGTGTCCAGCCGGAAAAGGCTGGAACGCCTGACATCAGATCCTGGAAAACAATGGGTCTGGCCCGCTGAATGTGACCCATGCCCAGACCGAAGTGCTTTCCCCCTTGAGAGGTGAATTCACCTAGGAAGCAGCCTTTGTTGTACAGTTTAGATAAGAAGGTGCCAGCTTGCTTTGTGAAGAACTCCCCCATACCTACCCAAATCAATGCCTGCTTTCTGCCTGATGCCTAAATTAGGGTTGGGGCGTCAGATATCAGCTTCTCTCCGCCCCCCATGGAAACCCTGAGATAAGCGTAGTTTTTACAGAGAAGGTTCATGTCCAGATGCCTCTCTCTCTCTGTTGCCAGCCCGGGGTGTTCCCTCCCCTCCCCCGCATAGAAATCCTTGATAAGCCCAGTTTCTAAGGAGAGGATAGCTTCTTCCCTGTAACTTAATGCTGACTGCTTATCTAGTGCCTCTGTAAGTAGAGTGTGCCAGTAGGAAAGCAATATGAAAATCTGCATAATTGTATTTCCCATTAAGAGACTATATGGAAACTCCTTTGTCTGCTTTCTTGGAACAATGTATAAATAGGTGTGTCTGACAGCAGAGCGGGGTGCGTGGCTATTTTCTAGACCTGAGTCCATCGGCCACACCGCTGGCTAACTAACAGCCTCTTTCTCTCCAAGAAGGTGGTGTTCCAGGTGTTTTCCACTCTGCTCTCCCGGCCGAACTTATCTTTTTCCTGCTGCAACAGAACAGAGTAGAACTGCCCCATAGAGTTTCCAAGATGCTCCTGGAGGATTTGAACTGCCAGCCTTTTGGTTAGCAGACTTAGCACTTAGACACTATGCCATGGTCAAGGGTCAACAAAAAAGAGGACGACCCTAAAGGAGAGGATGGACCCAGTGGCTGCACCAACGGGAGTGAGCCGAGAGAGGACCACAAGCGCGCTCAGGACCCGGGGGTCTGCGCGTGTGCTCACCGCCAGTGCGAACTGACGCCGCAGCACACAGCAACACGAAGGCAGCAGGCTCGGTCCTCTGGTGCTAAGTGATGAATGAAGAGCACGCATCCGACCTCCGCTCGCCGGCTGGATCTTGTGGTGTCAGGATCCCTGTGTCATTGCACAGAGCTGGCTGGGGGGTGTGCCGAATATGTCCTTGGCAGAGTCACACGTGAAACGCTGTTTCCAAGAAGCTTTAAATGGCCACTTTACCAACAGAATTTTCTGATTCTTCATGTGTTTGTCTTGTGTTACAAGCCCTAAGAATGAACTGTGAACAGCGAATAGAGTAATTGTGGCTATTATTTTAATTTTCTTCTATGTAAAGTGAAAAGTAAGTTCTGTTTCTATGACCACAGGAGCTACTGCTTACACCCTGTCACAAGAACCCAATTCAGGGTAGGCAAGTTTTAAAAAATCTGTCATTATCCACACGTCCCGGTAAGCCCAGCAAGTGGCTGTCACTGACAGCTTGAGTGTGTTCAGAAGTTCCATGTACACTCAAGCAGAAAACATCTGATGGGCAGCCTGAAGTGCCGTCGGACCACTTGGCTGATTTTTGTTGTTTGTGGCTGGCTGATGTTTACACAACTGCTGTCAATTGTTTACTGCAAGAAAGGGTTAATTCTAAAATAAAAGGACTTGAAGTGTTGCACAGCACTCAGCTTGGTTCCGAACCTCACTTCAGAAGTTCCTAAGGTGGATGTTGGTCCTCTTATTATGGCATCATGATTGCCGTCAGGAGCAGCACCCTCTTCTTTCCATGGCATAAAACAAAGCATCTTCCTTCCTAGAGAGATCTGAGGAGGGTTTCAGAAAAGATTCTACTTAAAAGAAGAAATTATGGTGTGCTAGGGTAGTTAGTAAAAGGAGAGGGGTAAAAAGAGAAGGTGAAAAATATTTGATAATATAACATACGAGGTCTGCCAAGGCTGTGAGATCTGATGATTGAGTCTGTGAACGTAATCGTTCTAAGTGCTCCACGCCTGACTGCTGGCTGTCACTATGGTCCCCTTCGAAGTCCTCCCCTGGGAAAGCTATGCACCAACTCCAGCACGCAGTGCACCCCTCAAAGCAATTTTGGAACTCTTTCTGGAGTGGCCGTTGTACACAGTGGCAGGGTGGCAAGTTTGCAAACTTAATTGTATAGTTGTCTTTGAGGGAGTTTTTAGCCAGTAAACAAATAACTGTATTGGAATACGCTACATACTCACGTGATCTGGCCCCCAGCGACTTTTTTCTTTACCTGAAGATCAAGGAAACTTTGAAAGGAAGGCATCTGGATGATAGCCGGGTCATCAAGGTGAAGACGACGACAGCTGGGATGGCCATTCCGGAAGAAAGAGCTATGGACTAGGTGCTGGCATTGACACACAGCTTCCCAAGGGGAGGACTTCGAACGGGACAGTAGTGATACCCAGCAGGGAGTTCTGGAGCCCTTTCTGCAGGATGAGTTAGCGAACTTCATTGGCAGCCCTCGTGTGTTACTTTATCAAATATTGCTCACCTTCTCTCTTTACCCCTCTCCTTTCATTAACTATCCTAGCACACTGTAATTTCTTCTTTTAGGCAGAATCTTTTCTGAAACCCTCCTCAGGTCTCTCTAGGAAGGAAGTCCCATACTGAAAAGGGCAGAGATGATCTGGGTGTGTTCAATCCCGCAGCTGCCCCTTGGTGCCTGTGTGACTTCGGAGACTCACAATTCCTTTGACTGTTTTCTGTAAAACAAACATCTATCATCACCTTCATAATTTTTGTAAGCATTAATTGAAAACAGTTAATGCATAAGTTCCCTGCAAAGCAGAGTTCCCCTCACTGGTGTTCATTTACAAACGATAGCAGTCGCAAACACATCCTCTGCCGAAAGGGTTTTTCTTTTATAAGAAATCAAATCTCTAAGCTGAGGACATGAGGCATAAAAGACGGGATTTAAATATCACAGCACAGAAATGTTGGAATTTTCTGGCACCATTTAAATTATGCATATAGCAAACAAAGCCTTTGTGTGGCGTTTGTAGGTAAGTCCTAGAAATGAGTGTTGTTAAGAAGAGTGAACTCAAGAAACAAAGGAAATTCATCCAAGACACTGTGGTTTTATTATTTTTAGTGTCAAATTCTCTCTTCCTGTGGTCCTCAGGTGGTCTAAAATGAGTGACAGGATCAAGCGTCTTGTCTGTTTTCCTCTGCCTCCTCCATTGCGGGAAGTCCGCACTGGTCTGAGAGACTCAGGGGCTGGAGCACACACAGGGTTAACGGGGGTGATTGTCCAGAGTTTTCCTTCTGTGCCTTGTGACAAATGTTGTGGTGCCTTTCCACCAGAATTGCAGCACAGCAGAGGAGATTACAGCCCGCTGCCATGCTCACTCAGCTGGCGCCCTGTGGCTGGCAGGAGCGGCTGCTGGTGTCCCCAGCTACCGAGAAGGTGCGTCACAGCCAGAGGAGGGCCTGCCCGCTGGCCACGGTGCGCACGCGGGCGAAGCAGGGAGCGGCTGATTCTTATCAAATTTCAACCACCTCCCAAAAGAACAACCAGGGACTGTGCAGGCACTATGTTAGCTTTCACAGCTGTACTTTGCAACTATACGTAAAGCAATGGATGAACATGAGGAGTGCTTCCAAAAAGGGGCAGCCTGTCCTTTGTGAATTAAATACGGTACCAGACAGTGGTCTCAGGCACTGGGGTGATGGTGTTTGTGGTCATTAACGCTAGAGATGGCACCTGAACTGGAACCCAGTGCTTAAAGGGTTTAAAAACAGGTATTGCCTAGTCACGAAATATTATATTTCTTGAAAGCATTCATAAAGACTGGCTACAGAGGATGTCATCTGCTCTGAGAGTTACAAAGCCTAGCAAAGTCTGTGATGTGCCTCCTGACCTCTGGCAAGCAAGAGACACAAGGTATCAATAGAGGTAGATGATACCAGCGGAGGCTACAGGGAGGTAGAAGGTATAGTAGACAAAGCAACTCAGTGGTCACTGCTTAAGAAGTCATCCTTTTCTCTTTATGTGCAGTTATTAGAAGAGTTGTGTGCCTTCTTAATCTCGCTGATTTGAACTATATTATAAGAGAGCACTGGGAAGCCTGGTCTATGTTGTTAACCCTCGTTCTATCTGGTCATCTGTGACTTTCATATACTTGCGAACTCTCTTTTAGCCACATTGAATCTTGGCTGTCATGTCCCCTTAATGCCATCCTCTTCTATAAGACTTTTCATGAGTTTCCCTAGCCCTTCCTCTTTATACTATACCCCGAACATGCCATTTTCAAATTTTCAAAGCTATAATTGTCATTTTGTGATATATACATGAACCATGTGATTAACCCTTGGTATGGATTGAACTGTGTTCCCTGAAAAAATGTGTCGGATTGGCTAGTCCATGATTCTCCGTATTGTATGGTTATCTCCATCTTGTCATCTTATGTGATTTTCTACTTATGGTTAACTCTTCCTCTAGAATGTGAACATGGTGGGATTGTCAGCAGTTACATAAAGAGCAGAACTCACTCTGCAAGGTTAGGCTTTGGTTTTTTGAACTACAGAAGACAGAAGCAAATAGAAACAAGGAGGCCTCATATGATCAAGAAGTAAGAGCCGGGGGAATAGCACATCCCCTGGAACCTGGCTACCTGTGCCAAGGAGCTCCTGGAGCCGTGGCCGATGGATGTCAAAGACTGTGCCCCAGAGGCAAGACACAGAGAAAGCATTCTCCTGCAGTAGGCACCCTGGTGAGGACCTCCAACCTCCTCAAGTGCGAGAGAATACATTTCTTTTTGTTAAAGTTACTCAGCTGTGGTATTTCTGTGATAGGAGCACTGGATAGCTAAGACACCCTGTGATAAGGTACTCCCTAACTCTGTTATCCTAATCTACTTCTGTTCCATAGTACTTAACATCCTCTAAGACACTATATGATTTATTTAAAGTATTTGCCATTTATTTCACCAAGTCAAAGGCACAGATATATGTAATTTTTCCCTACTGATGTACATCCCTAGAGCCTATGACTGTGCCTGACAGAGCAAGTAACTGCTCGATGATTATATGTTTGGATTAGTGCCTGGATAACAAGGGTGCCTTATTGAGTCCCTTTCTCTCCAATCTTATATCCAACTACTTGCTGAATACTATTCCAATGAGGAAATTCTGTGTGTCTGCAACTACAGCTCTAGCATACATATTTTGGTTCAATATCTCAGAAAATATTGCTACAATCTATTAAGCTACTGAACATAGAAATCTGGTGGAGTATCACAAGTCTACATGCCAGTAAGAGCCCTGGTGGCACCGGGGTTGAGAGACCGGCTGCTCACCAAAATGCCAGCAGTTTGAACGCACCAGCTGTTCCTCGGAAGCCACGTCGGGCAGTTCTGCTGTGCTCACAGGGTTGCTATGAGTCGGAATCTACAGGACAGCATTGGGCTTGTCTATGTGTGTTTTTATGTCTGTGTTCTGCACATGCATGTTTAAGGAAGGCTCACAATCATGGGGGCTCGGAGAGCTCTAAGTGCATAAGGCTCAGTAGCTAATACAAGATATTTAAGAGTAAAGAAGGAAATGCTGTTAGGTGTTATTGAGTCGGTTCCAACTCATAGTGACTCTAAGCACAAGAGCAACACTGCCCGGTCCTGTGCCATGCCCACAACAGACGTTACGCTTAAACCCACTGCTGTAGCAGCTGTGTCAGTCCACCTTGTGGAGATTCTTCCTCTTCTTCACTGTCCTTCCACTTGACCAAGCGTGATGTCCTTCTCCAGCGACTGATGGCTCCTGATAACAAGTCCCAGGCAGGTAAGCTGCAGTCACGTCATCCTTGCTTCCAAGGAGCACTCTGGTTGTCCTTCTTACGGAACAGACCTGTTCCTTCTTTTAGTAGTCCATAGGATATTCAATACTCTCCAGCATCATGATTCAAAAGCATAAATTCTTCTTCCATTTTCTCTATTTATTGTCCAGCTTTCACGTACATTTGACATGACTGAAAATACCATGGTTTAGGTCAGGCTCCATTTAGTCTTTAAGGTGACATCTTTACTTTTCAATACTTTACAGAGATCTTTGCAGCACATTTTCCCAGTGTAATACCTCTTTTGATTTCTTGACTGCTGCTTTTATGGGCATTGTTTGTCTACAAACTAAGTAAAATGAGATCCTTGACAAACTGAATCCTTTCTCCCTTGGTCATGATGTTGCTTACTGGTCCAGGTGTGAGGAGATTTCTTTTCTTGATGTTAAGGTACAATCCATATGAAGGCTGTGCTCTTTGATCTTCATAAAGACAAGGAAATAGTATGCTCCAAATATAAGCGATACTTTCTTTTGGAATCACAAAAAGGGAGAGAATGCAGCAAAAGGTGAACATATTTATCCCAGAAGCTGAGACAGGAAGTTGACTTCAATTGTTTTCAACTGTTGCAGTGTATGAGATATCGACTGAGAGTGAGGAGGGATAGAGTCAGCAATTTTTGAAGAGAGGAGAGACCAGAACAAGAGTGGCAGAAAGGAAGAGGAAATTGGCCAGGAAGCTTGGTGGGATTGCTGTGTAGCGGAAGGTCTCGATAATGTATGTTTTCAGCTAATAAGTTAGCAGTTTGGCTTCAGGCAAAGCACATCATTTCTTCGGCCGTCCCTTCCTTTTCGTGTGAAATGAGAACATTGGACTTGGTGTTCTCTATAAGCCTTTGTATTTCTAAAATTACATGTTTCTAAATCTGCATTTAATTTGAGAAACTTCAAGTCTCAATGTAATTTATCTCAACTGGTGGCATATAAGAGTTTTATTTCATCACAGTGTTGAAGGCACTGTTTTTTAGATACGTGTCAGACTTAACACTAGGAGAGCCAGACTTGGGAGGCATCTTCTCTCCTTCCCTCCACCTTCCGGTTCGCACTCGCTGACCACAGTGGTGTGTGCAGGAGAGAAACCAAAAAACCGAACGCACTGCCATTGGCTCAATTCCGACTTGTAACACCCCTGTAGCACACAGTAGAGCTGCCTGACACGGTTTCTAAGACACTTCTGGCGGCTTTGAACTGCTGACCTTCTGGGTGGCAGACACAGCACGAAGCACCACACAACCGGGGTACAGAGCCTAGTGAGACTCGAGGTGACGGTCGCTGTGTTGTAGTGTGGGTGGCGGCAGACAAGCTGACATCGCCTTGGGTTATTGCCTTTGTTGTGTGTCATGAGCACTTAAAAATTAATGGAATGCACATGAAAAACACAAAACCACTTTGAGATAAAATTCCCCTGCCGTGGAATCCAACTCACAGTGACCCTTACAGGCTAGAGCAAAACTGCCACGTAGAGTTCCAAGAAGCTCCTAGTGGATTTGAACCACTGACATTCTGGTGAGCAGACGTAGCTCTTAACCAGTACACCACCAGGGGTTCTGGTTTAAGACAGCTAGTGGAACTAAAGTCTGTAATGGTCTAACTTGTTTTCGACTGTGCTTGATTGCTAGATACTTTTGTAAAAAAATCTCTATCAGCTACACAATCTGAGTCCTCCAGCTAACTGGTTTTCCTTGTTTCTTTCTTCCTCTTTTTTGCATTCTATTTTATGATTATTTAGTGATTTTCTTTTTAGAGAGAGTTGTTGGCAAGATGTGACTCTGCCCTTTTCTGTCCCTTTACGGCATAAATAATCTTACTGATTTGGAGCCCTTTGTGAGCAACCAAGATGCCACCTGTTAATGGCTAAAACTGTGTGGTACTCAGAATCGTCACCACTCTCACCACTGCCACGTGAAACAAGTCCATAGACAAACGTCTACTTCACAAAACAATGGGAGGATATCTAATCTGTGGATAGGCACTCTGTCAATGAGGAAGGTATTTTGTGTTTCCATGTAAGTTTAGATTATAGCATTCCCCCCAGAAAGAAAAAAAAAGACATGTCCTTATGAAAAATTGTTACACAAAAACATTAATCTTGTGAGATATGAATTAGAGGATCAATATTCTTTCCAGCCTAGAGGACTGGGGTCCATTTTTTATCCAATATCCTGTGGCTGTGGACAGCGGTGGCATCACAGGCTATCTGGCTGAAGGCTGATGATACAAATAGCTGTGCCCAGATGTAGGGCATTGTACAAGGGACAGGAACTATGCAGGACTGCCACGTGCCAACCTTGATAGCACTGTATTTGTTCCTGGAGCACTGATACAATACTTCAGTGACCGTGTTTCCAACTGGACACGTCAGGACAGCACGGCAGCACTGGAACTGCTTCGCAGAGATGTCCGCTGTCACTGTGTCCGGGTTCGGTTGGAGTGACTTGGAGCAGTTAAAATGCACCATCCTGATAACTGGAGCTAATTGTGACAGCTCCGCCACAGCCTTCACGACACGCAGGCTCTCAGCAACACTGCGATTCCCCGAACTTGAGCTGTGCTGGGTGGGTTTTATCAGGCTGTCCAGTTAATCCACCCAGAAGCTAGAGTGACCATCAAACTCCGGAAGCTGTTCTCTGGGAGGCTATAAAAACCATATGAAAAGCGATTGTGAATGGTTGGAGTGTATAAATTATGCATGATAGTAATTAAATTAAAAATTACTAAAGGAAAGAATTTGTCCCCGTCTTATCAATCAAGGAGAACCTTCTCTGAGTAATTTGGAAAATCTTTCCTACATTTTAGATTGTTGCAAATTTAATATTTATTATTCTGTGAAACTTGGGTGACACAAATTTTCTTTGTGCAGAAATTAATATACAAAAGTAAAATAAATCACATTGAAGCATAATTTATGGAAGGAGATCAGCATTTAAGTGTTATGATGGATTACAAAGCAAGCTAGAGTGACTAAGACACCCACACGGGCTGTAGTTTTTGTCTTGCAGTAGTTATAGTCCAGGAAAAAAGTCCTAAACCAAACTCATCGTTTGAGTCAATGCAACTAGCCCCTCCTGTGGGACAGAGCAGTCCTGCCAAGAGGGCTTCTGCCATGAGAACAGTGGCCTCATGTGCGTGTGAAAGCCAGACAATAAATAAGGAAGAAGAAAAAGAACTGATGCCTTACAAGTGTGGTATTGGCAAAGAATACTGAATACACCAGGGACTGCCAGAAGAATGAACCAATCTGTCCTGGAAGAAGTACAGCCAGAATGCTCCCTACAAGGGAGGATGCTGAGACTCCTTCTCACGTATTCAGGGCATGTGACAGAGACACCACAGAGGTGACACGGCGATGTAGGCAGTGATAAAGGGTGGAACGAGGGAATTAAAATGCAGAATAATAGTTTTCCTTGTATACATTGAGTCTAGTTTAAAACCACATAGAATGGATTGTCAGGGTCTTTGTAGATGCAGTGGGAACTGAACTAAGCTGTGAAGAAGCACAGAGCTGTGCCAAAGACACTGCAGAGCTGACTTGGCAAGGTAGGCAGTGACAAAGGGAGGAGTCAGGGAATGAAAAGTTTCTCCTGGCAGTCATCAGCAGGAAGAGGAGGACTGGGGAGAGAAATGGACACATCTTCCTGGGCGCAGAGGGACAGCACAGCTGGAAACGGAGGGGAGCAGGTGCGCACCAGGCAGAGATAGGCCCACTTTTCCCTGAAATCTTTCCCCTGAAGATTTCTTTTTCATTCAGAAATCTCCTGCAGCGCTGCTGGAAACATTGGTCCCAAGGGCATTCTCCTCTAAGCCAGAGGTCAGCCTGGCACACACCATCCCTTGATGAGGGCTTGGGCAGCGTTTTGCGTCTCCCTGGATAGATAAATGAGCAAAATGAAGGAGGAAAAGTTTCACTCAACCAAACTGCTCTTCAGTACAAGACACCTGATAATTAAGCTCTCCATCTCATCCTAGAAAAGGTGCTCCACACCTCCTTGCTGAATATCACTACAGTCCCCTGGGAAGTCCTCCTCTTGAGAAGCTATGCATCGAGGCCCACAGCTAGCCCACCCTTCAAAGAAATTCTGGAACTCTTTTTCTAGAGTGGCCATCAGAGCTGTCGTCATACGACCCTTGGTGGTCTAAATGTGATCAAAATGTCTTCGTTTCAAAATTTCCTTAAGCTTCAGGTAAAGAAAAAAGCCATCAGGGGCCAGATCAGGGGAATAGGGAGGGTGTTCCAACACCCTTTACTGGCTAAAAACTCCCTGACAGACAACTAGACAGTTAAGTTCACGAACTTGCGTGCCACTGTGGGCCATGGCCATTCCAGAAAGAGTTCCCGAATGGTTTTGAAGGGTGGACTAGGTGCTGGCGTCAGTGCATAGCTTCCCAAGGGGAGTACTTTGAAGGTGACTGTGGTGATAGCCAGCAGTGAGGTATGGAACACTTGGGATGATGAAGTTCACAGACTCATTGTCAGTCCTTGTATTCATCCCCAACCCAGCAGGGTACAACGCAGAGCAGACTCCAATCCTCCAAGCTGAGTCCAGGCAGGTGCAGGACTACAAAGATGACAAAGTCAGTGTGACTGCTTTGCACACTCTGAAGTGGTACCCCTTCAGGAAGTTAGGCAGATCAATGTTTTTCATTTTGAAAAATACTTTCGTAAATTTTTCTTTCATTTTTCTTACTTCATATGTATAACAAGTAATGCTCTGGAAAAAACATAAGTGATGGATTCAAAGTGATTCCAAGACTTCCTTTGTGCTGATTAAAACAAACAAATGAACAACCAACCAACTGTCCACCAGTAGGTTCCGACTCATAGCTACCCTATAGGACAGAGGAGAACTGCTGACTAGTTATTGGGAATGCTGAATCTGCTCACAATTTTTAATACAATTATTTTATTCTCATCCTTCTTGTCTATAATAGAGGAACAAAGCCAAGAGCAAAATATGTTGATATGAAGATTCAATAATTAATGAATAAATAATTTTAAATAGAACATACAATTTTGACCCTGTAAGTCTTAGCAATTGTTTTCTCTTCTCTTTAAGTCATTTCCATTTTTTGTTGAGTTATTTTGACTACCCTTTTGGTAGTTAAAACATTGAGAATTACCATGTCTACCCCATCTAATAGAAATAACATTATACATACAAAGTTACATTTGCAGATCAATGAAATATTATAAAACTCTGGGGGAAAAATGAACGTTAAAGAAGATAACATATATAACTTTTAGGCAACCTAAACCTAAAGCTTCTTCTTTTAATTACAGAGTCAAGTTAAGAACATGGAATATTTGTGGACTGTACTTAGGCGTCAATAGTAACAGAAAAGTTACATCTTTCGAAAATTGTATGCCATTTTTATCTTTTATATGAGAAGATTTGGGTACTGTTCTTGTTTTTTAAGAGAAAAATTGTTTTATTTATGCTCTTGGAAACTGTCACACTTGGTGCAAAAAAAGAATCAACTGAGCTACACTACAGCTGGAATAGAAAATTAATCAACAGGTGAGGAAGTTTGAGATGCAGGAAGATGCAAAATGTTTTGAGGCTGTTTTTTTTGTCTTAAAAAAATATTTTTTCTTTGGCTAAGCCAAAGCCAAGTGCCGTCGAGTTGGATCCGACTCATCAGTTGCAGTGTGCTTGTAAGGTATCTATTTAATTTTTCTAAGATGGAAAACTCGGTAAAGGCTCTTTTGTGGGAAAACAATGTTTTTTTTATTATCTATTTATCGTTTGGTGAGTCAGTTTAGTCTTCAGCTTAAACAGTGCATTAGCAATACATTGATTCCCTTCTTGGGTGAGTATCAGGGATGGAAAGACACATACTCCTTTATGATTTAGAATTAATGGCCCCACTCTTCTCTTGAAGGTGGTAGTTGTCAACTCTAGGCAGAAGGGCAGGAACGATACCACAGGAGTCTCAGTCCTGCAGGAGAAGGCTGTTTGTGCCTGGGTTTCTTTCCGGGGGACTTCCACAAGAACGCCCCACCGCACCGCTCTGGTCGGGTGCCCCTACTCAAGGGCTGTCCTGCTCAGTCGTTCTTAGCTGATGCCAGGCCGAGAAGGGCTTTGGAGTCCAGTCTGGGTTTTGGTACCCATCTGGAGGCGCGCGGGCTTCAGTGGTGGCTTCTCGCCTCCCACGCGGGACATGTGGCTTCCTTTGCAGCCGCGGTGTCTCACCCCCACCAACCTCGTGTTTGTCCGGAGGCTCCTGGGTCGCTGCGGGGCTGAGGACCCACGACTCCCATGGAGGGGCGCAGGACCGGGTGGCATTTCAGTCCAAGGCGCCTGGGCTGGCCGTCGGCCGGGGCTGACTCCACTGCAGTTAATACGCCTTACCCGGACTGAGGACTGATGTGTCTGAATCTCTTTCTTCTCATGTGAAAGACAAGAACAGTTAGGTAAAATCACAGCGTGACTGTCATGAAACTGTATACAAGTGAGGTAATAACTGCAAAGCCCAAACCAAGCTCACTGCCATCGAGTCAGTTCTGACTCACAGCGACCCTACAGTGGAACATCACATCAGGCACATGAAAAAAAGGTGAGACGCGTAGTTAGCACCTATCATCTTGTCTCCTTACTTTGTAGAATTTTTTAGTGTGTTCAAGATGCCCTGAGAGTTACAAGGAGACACACAAAGCAATTAAGTCTTTTCCCCCTACATTCTGCATTTATGCAAACATGAAAACAGTTTTCTAACTAACGTGAGAAAAAATAGAAATATGTTGTGAAGATTTACTGTATGGAAACTCACAACAAGTAATTAGGAAAAGCTGAGAAAGAGAGACAACATTTGGCCAGAGCCATGGAGGACTGATGGTTTATTAAAAGCTAGGTAGGAATTCATTTTGCTCTAGGTAAAATAATTGCACAAATTAAAACAGAAAATGAGAATTCTGAGAATTTTTTATTTTATTTTTTAAGAACAAAGGATAATTAATGACTCAAAATGTGGAGTAGGTGTAAATAAAATTCAGAAACCAAACCCAGTGCCACTGAGTTGATTCTGGCTCCTAGAGACCCTATAGGACCAAGTAGAGCTGCCCCATAGAGTTTCCAAGGAGCACCTGGTGGATTCAAACTGCCGATCTTTAGGTTAGCAGACGTAGCCCTGAATCATGAGACCACCAAGGTTTCCAGGCGCGGACAGATGTGAACAGCAGCAGAACAGTAACAGGGAAGGTGGGGAGTCAGGAAAGAAAGACGAGGACAGCTGGAAGGATTGCTAGTCTGGGGAGAGATGACCTAAGGAGAAGAAACGCAGCAGACAGAAGACCTCTGCACCTCCCAGTTCTGGACTCCAGTTACTGGGACGGCCTCCGATTGGTTTCCCTCCGCCCACGCCACACCTGCACATCCAAATGTCGCCGTATCTCTCCAGTCCATGTCAATTCACCGCTCCTGTGAAACTTTCCTTAGTGATGCTAGCTCCAAGCCTCCTCCCTCTAAATCTCGGTTTCGATATTTGTGTGTGTAAATCAGGGTACAACTAAATGGAAAACAAAGTCTTATTTGCAGTCTTCAAGCTCTTTGTGGTTCAATCACAACAGCCCTGCCTGGTAAAGTGACTTGTCAGTAGATATCTGGCAACTAGTTGTTGATTAAATCTATTTGTATATCACTTCCAAGTAAATTCATGTTTACTTCACATTCTGTACTAGATTATGTGACACAGACAGAGAATATTGTTTCTTCATGTTCAGTCATCTCCCTAAACACAACACCCAGTAATTACGAGAGACAGATTATAAATCAACCGTGTTCCTTTGGCTTGAGTTCTAAAACTCTATGTGCTTATTAAACACAGAGATATAAGGTAGGGGGATCTATTTTCAAAAATAACTATTTTTTTTTCATTTAAAAGACCATATTTTTTTATTTAATTAATATTTGAAAAGTGTATTGTTTCTATGGTAGAATGTAAATAACTCAAATTCGGCATTACAGCCACTTTCCAGTCCGCCTTTCAGTGCCATGCACAACACTGTCTGGCATTCAGCACTGTCCACCCCCAAGCCCCTCTCTCCCCCGGTGGCAGCTCTGCCCCCTTGAGCAGCAGCCCCACACTCCCTGCCCTGAAGGCCTGGCAGAAGCTCCTCTACTTTCTCTCTTTGTGAATGTGATTTCACAGAGGGGAATCTAGCAATACTTGTTCTCTGTTGCCTGACTTACTTCACACACAGCTGTTGTAACACGTGACTCATGTCCCTTTTGACAGCCGAGTGACAGTCCGCTGTCAGTTTATTCCACATTTGGTAGTAGCTACTTGACTGTGTCCAACTTTCAGCTGCCCTGGACCACGCCGATGTGCACCCTTGTGTTCGAGGGTCTGTCTCGCTTCCTGTTCTCAGCTCCGTACCCACGAGTTGGACGGCTGGATCACACGGTGCTTCTGCGCTGGACCTGCCGACCAGCGGCCGGGGTTCTCCAGAGCAGCTCTAGCCGCAGTGCCGGGCGACCCGACTCCTGCACTCCTTCCCCAACACGGGCTCTTCTCGCTTCTATTTCTCTTCCGGCCTGCCTCCCCTCCCCACTCTCCACTTTCCCTGTCTCTCTTCTTCCTCCTCCTCCTCTCCCTTCTGCCCTCCCCCTCCTCCCTCTTCCTCCACTTGTTGAAGAGACAGTTCTTTCCCTACTGAATAAATGGGCACTCTTGCCACTAATCAACCAATCCTATGTGTCTTGGTTCACTTATGCGATCTCACTGTACTCCACCGGTCTCTCTCTCTCTCTGTATATGTATATGTATCTCCTTATACAGTAACTGCAGTTTTGATTACCGTAGCTTGGCATCAAGTTTTAAAATCAGGAAGTGTGAGTTTTTCTACTTAGCTCTTCTTTTTCAAGATCGTTTCAGTTATTTTAGGCCCAGTGCAATTCCATATGAATTTGAGATTTAACTTCTTCATTCTTACAGAAATGGCTATTAGAATTTTGATGAGATTTGTCTTGAATCTGTAGATTGCTTTAGGTAATATTGATCTCAACAATATTTATTCTTCTACTTCTTGACCATTTCTCTTCATTTTGGTCTTTTATTTTTTTCATTGATATTTGGTAATTCCCACTGTGCATCCTTGGTTAAATTTATTCATAAGTATTTCATTCTTCTAGATGTTATTATAAATGCAATTGCTTTCTTAATTTCTTTTTTAGACTATTTCTTGATGGTATATAAAACACAGGTGATTTTCAAGTGTTGGATCGGTACCTGAAACTTTGCTGAATTTGTCTAGTAGCTCCAGTGGCTTTCTTAGGACAGAGGAAAATAAATCTGCACATAGACACACTCTTTTAAAACTTATGACTTCCAATACAAAAAGAGGCCTAAGAAAATACACACAACAGAAGTATCACAGCAGAATACTACGAAAAATTATACTCTAACAGATTTAAAAGCCGACAGGAAATAGACAAATATTTAGATTCAACCAATGCACTAAAAATCTGTCAAACAAACCACAAACAACAGAAGAGAAAATAGATAAATAAGAACTACTAACAACTAAACACTTATGCTCATCCAAAGACTTTATCAAGAGAATTGAAAGACTGCCTATGAAATGGGAAAAAAATATTTGGCAACTGTGCATAAGAGTCGGATCCGACTCGATGGCACTTGGCTTGGCTTTGGTATAGGATTGACATCTAATTTCTGTAATCTACAGGGTACTGCAAAATATCAACAAGAAAAAGACAAGTAACTCAATTAAACACTGGGCAAAAGACATGGACAGACACTTCGTGAAAGAAGACATTCAGGCAGCCAAAAGACACATGAAGAAATGCACAAGATCATTAGCTATTAGAGAAATCTAATCTAAAACTACAATGAGACACCATCCCAACCCAATGAGGCTGGCAATAACCCAAAAAACACAAAACTCCAAACGCTGAAGAGGCTGTGGAGAAGTTGGAACTCTCCTGCACTGCTGGTGGGAATGCAAGATGGCACAGTCTGTTTGGAAAGCAACTGGGCACTTTCTTAAAAAGCTAGTAATAGAAATACCATATGATCCAGTTATCCTACTGCTTGGAATATATCCTACAGAAATAAGGGCTGTCACATGAACAGACACATACACATGAATGTTTTTTGTGACACTGTCTACAACAGCAGAAGATGGAATCAGCCTAGGTGTCCACCAACACGTGAATCGATAAACAAACCGTGGTCCATATACACAATGCAACACTATGCAATGTTAAAGAACAATGATGATTTTAGGAAGCGTCTCATAACTTGGTATCACCTAGAAGACATTATGCTGAGTGAAATCAGTCAGCTGAAAGAAGACAAGTTTTATGTGAGACTACCATGATAAGGACTTAACAAAGTACTTACACACAGAAGAAAAGACACTTTATTGGCTACAAGCATGGGGAGGGAAGGAGAGGCCTTGGTCATAGATTAGACAGCCACAGGAATTCGGTTAGGTGAAGGTTGATAGCACCTAGTAGAAGGCAGGTCAACATAAATGGACTACACCCCAAACAAAAAGGTTTTCTAAATTCAACCCAACATTTCAAAAGATGGAGCAGCAGTGACAGGGGTCTTGGGATTGTGTTTTCAGGAGACATAGAGGTCAATTGGCATAACTAGCCTTTTGTTAAGAGGGTCTTCTGCACTCCATATTGGCAAGTGGTGTCTGGGGTCTTAAAAGTCAGCAAACTGCCCTCTGAGGAACATCAATTAGTCCCTACCCACCTGGAACAGATGACATCCAAGGACATCAAAGATACGAGGAGAAATGAGTCTAGGAGACAGAAGGACCTGTATGACTGGAAACGACATCAGCATAAGACCAGAAGAACCAGATGGTGCCCAGCCACCACCAAAGACAGCCCTGATAGGGGAAATAGTTCCTGACATAACACAAGGACAGAGGTGTGCAGTTCAAGAACTCTAGCAAAAGACCAGAACTGATGGTCTGACAACCTGGAGGTTACCCTGAGAACACGGCTCTGGACTTATTGCTGTCCTAGACCTAAAAGCAGTACTGAGGCCAACACTTCAGACAAAGAATGGACTGGACTTGGGGACACAGAGTGAGCATGTGGTGTGCGTGCTTTATGGTTTCATATGTTATAGAAGGCTCTCCAACTGGTTTCTTTCTAGAGGGGAGAGGAGAGGGTGCAGAGAAGGGGACCGGTGTTTGTTGGGGGGATAGTAGAAGTAAACAGTGAAAAGGAGGAGTGGCTGTCACAGGGTGAGGAGGCAGAGTTGTAGCAAGGTGAGCACGCAAAACTGACTCGGACTGTATGCTTTCACTTAATCATAATAAAAAGTTAAAACACACACAAACACACCCACACTGCAGACAGAGTATTGCCAAACATGTAGCTCAGCATTACAAGGATGATACTGTTTCTCACATTGATTTGGGGTTTAATAAAATACTAACTAAAATCACAACATTTTCTATACGTGCAGGGACATGTGTGTGAGTGCTGTTGTAGCTAACATAGTGATTGAAAATGTACATAATTGTGCGTATGTCCAGGAGCGGATAGCAGATGCTCAGTAAGATCACTTGGAGGAAACTTGCCTGACCACACATCAAAACCTATAACAGACTCTGACTCTTTAAAACAGTGTGTTTTGGTTGCAGAAATAGATGAAAAGACCAACATCAAGATACCAAAACCCAAACCCACTGCCATCTAGTTGATTCTGACTCATAATATCGCGATTGTTGTTGTTAGGTGCCATAGAGTCTGTCCTGACTCACAGAGACCCTGTGCCCAACAGAAGGAAACACTGCCCAGTCCTACGCCGGGCCCACAACCGTTCTGATGCCCAGGACCGTGTTGAAGCTGTTGTGTCAGTGCGTCTTGCTGAGGATCTCCCTCCTTTTTGCACAATGTCGTGATAGACTGCCCCAGATAGACCACACATGCAGGAAGCTTCTGTGAACCAAGCTACATTTTATCTAGAACTGCAGAAGGAATGAATTAGTTGTGTATGATATTAATGCAAGCAGTCTTCTAGCAGGGAGGCCAATCAAGTTTAAGCCCTTGCACATAACACAAGCACAAGTTATTTTGGTGTCCACTAAATCTTCAAGATAAGTGGCAAAATTATGGTGTTTTACAACACAAATTAAAACACTGTATTGCCTCATAATATGGAAATGTGTATTCCAAATTAGACATAAAGATTCCAAACCATTTTGAAATAAAGCTATAAATGTAATCACATTAAAATTACAGTCTTCTTTAGATCAAAATCTTCCAAATCGAAGGTAAAATGTGAAGACACATACTCAGGAGAATTAGCTACCAAGCTTACAATTCGCGAACAGATGCACCTTTAACATGCTTTTAAAAACCTTGCAAAATAATAAGAAAAAAATGGTCAGATTACTTAAGAAAAAAATTAATTAGTTCTCAAGGAAATTAAAATTGAAAAGGCAATGAAACATACTCTAGCATGAACTAAATTTGCAAAAAGTACAAAGTTGGGCAACATCAGACGCTGGAAAGAAAACAGTGTGCCTGGAACTATCCTATAGCCCTGGCGTTTTGGGTTGGAGGTTGAAGGGGGAATGGTATAATGGCTGGAATCTGGCACCATCTGTGAAGGCGGAAAGGTGCACAAGCCTTTGCTTCCTCCCTAAGGAAGACAGCCTGGAGCAGAGACACTGCTCCAGAGGACGGGGCCACAGTAGCAGCTTTAAAGGTGTAAAAGCAAAATAGTGGGCACGGCACCAGTGTTTGTCAGCAGTATAAAGGACACACAGGAGACATAGTTGAAAAATACAATAGTGAAAATGTTTCTTTAAAAATCTCTCAAGTAAAAATAGAGTGAAAAAACAGACTCAGTGGAATGCCTACGGTAGGAATCTATGTATGAGAAGTTAAAACCATAAAAATAAGCTGTGGAAATGTCATGCTACTAATATGAAAACAGAGGGAATGAACAATTAAAAAGTTGAGAATAGGCTTTCCTGTAGCCAGACCAGGAGGACACGTGCGAGATGAGTGTTGGGTTGTAATGTTCTGTGTCTTTAGCAGAGCTGGATTCACTGTATCTGTGGGTTTCCCAAAAGGAAACAGATGGCGCTGTCCAGTTGGCTTTATCTGTGACTGGACTATTTAGAGCAGGGCGTAGGTGGCTTGACGGCTAAGTCCCTGCAGCTGACTATAAAGCTGGCGATGGAAACCCACCCCGAGTTTCCCCAGCAGAGGGGCCTGGCCACCGGCTCCCACAGAGGTGACGGCCTAGAAAGCCCTCTGGGCACGACTACACAGCCACCTGGGGTCGCAGAGAGTCCAAGAGCTGGTAAAGGGCACAGGGAAACAAGCCGCATACCCAGCTGGCCTGGCAGCGGCGAAGCTGTGGTTGTCCTTGGGGTGACCATCAAGGGGAACAAGGAAAGACGGCAGTGACCAGAATCTGGAATCCAAGAGGCAGACAAAGGCCGTGACCTTGAGAGGGACAGTTGCTTTTAGGCAAGTTACAGAGGCAACATCACATGGAAAGAGCCAGCACAGTAAGTCACCAGCCCTGAATAATCTAACAATGTCTAACAATCTAGGGAGCCCTGGTGGCCCAGTGGTCAAACTACTAGGTCTCTCGTCAGAAGGCCAGTGGTTCTGAGGGAGAATGATGGGACAGACTTCCTCCATAAAGATTCATAGCCTCGAAAATCCTATGGGGCAGTTCTGCTCTGTCCTATAAGGTCTCTATGAGTCCGAATTGCCTTGATGGCAGTGCATTTGGGTTTTGGTTTTGGATGTCTTCGAGAAACCTCCAATTGGTGAAACTGAGGCAGCAGCTAAGAGGACAGGAGAGCCTAGAGACAGAGACCATGCAGAACAGTTTTGTGGGGTAGAACAGTGAGGGAGGGTGCAGACTGAGGGACACAGAAGGCAAGGGCACAGTTTTAGACTTCCATTTGCATATGGCCCAGACAGGATGCATCTTCTGTAAAGGATGCTTTCTCTGTAAAGATAAGGAAGCAGAAACACAGGGTGAGGAACAGAACATTAAGAATGTGGCCAAAGTGACTGAAAAGGCAGAAGTCAAACAGTGCTTTCCTGTCACTGACATGAGTCTGAATGTTCAGAAAATATTTTTATTCGAACTGTGTTACATTACAAATAAATGAGCATTGGTTTTTGTTTCTGTTGTTAAACATACTTTGCATGAAACTTCTGTGAATGTTAGAATTATTTGAATTATTTAAGAAATCAATGTCCCAGAGCCTGAACTAATATACTAGATAGCTCCAAATTTTCCCTGACAAGATTAAAAGGGGGAAAAAAAAATCAACACTTCAGTTTAGTTTAGTTCTAGGAATGAGTTACTTTAGTTGTTAGACTGAGTGGTTTAGTTCTAAGAACAAGGCTCTAGGAATCGATGGAATATGAATTGAGATATTTCAACAAACAGATGCGAGCTTGAAGTGCTCAATTGTTTATGTCAAGAAATGTGTAGGACAGATGCCTGGCGAGCTGATTGGAAGAGATCCATATTTATGTCCATTCGAAAGAGAGCTGATCTGACTGAATGGGTAAATCACAGAGCAAGATCCGACTTGACGCACTCGGCTGGCATTCCTAACATCACACACAAGTAAAATTTTGCTTAAGGTCATTCAAATGCAACCACAACAGCATGTCGACAAGGAACTGCCAGACTGCAAGCTGGATTCAGAAGAAGACGTGGGACCAGGGCTATCATTGCAGCTGTCGTATGGATCCTGGACGAAAGTAGAGAATACCAGTAGGACATTGACTTGTGTTTCATTGACTACGCAAAGGCATTCAAATGTGTGGATTTTAATAAGCTGTGGCGAACACTAAAGAATGTGGGAATTCTAGAACACCTGCTTATGCTCTTAAGGAATTTGCAGATGGCTCCAGAGGCAGTTATGTGAACAGAGCAAGGAGACACCGCATGGTTTAAAGTCAGGAAAGAAGTGTGACAGGGCTATATCTTTCCACTGTACCCTTTTAATCTGTATGCTGAGCAGGTAATCTGAGAAGCTGAATTCTATGAAGAACGAGGCATCAGGTCTCGAGGATGATTCGTTAACAACCTATGTTACTCAGAAGACACCACCTTACTTGCTGGAAGTAAAGAAGATTTGAAGCACTTACTGATGAAGATCGAGGACCACAACTTTCAGTATGGACTACACCTCAACATCAAGAAAACAAAAACCCTCTCTAGTGGACCAGCAAGCAACATCATCATAAATGGAGAAAGGACTGAGGTTGTCAAGGATTCCGTTTGACTTGGCTCCACAATCAATGCCCATGGAAGCAGCAGTCAAGAAATCAAAAGATGCATTGCACTGGGAAATTCTGCTGCCAAGGAACTCTTTTGAATACTGAAAAGTAAAGGTGTCACCTTGAAGACTAAGGTATGCCTGACCTAAGCCATGGTAGTTTCAATTGCCTCATATGTATGTCAAAATGGGACAATGAACTAAGAAGACAGAAGAAGAATTGATGCCTTTGAATTGTGCTGTTGTAAAGAATGTTCAATGTACCATGGACCACTCAAAGAACAAACAGATCTATTCCGGAAGAAGTACATCCTGAGAGCTCCTTGGAAGCAAAGACGGTGAGACTGCATCTTCCATACTTTCGACATGTCGTCAGGAAAGATCAGTCCCTGAAGAAGAACATCATGCTTGGTAGAGTGGAGGGTCAGCAAAAAAGAGGAAGACCCTCCACGAGATAGATTGACACAGTGGCCGCAACAATGGGCTTAACAATAAAAATGATTGTGGGCACGATGCAAGACCAGGCAGCGTTTCGTTCCGTGGTTCGTGGAGTCGCTCTGAGCCAGAACAGACCCGATGGCACTGAACAACCACCAGAGTGAGTACAAGAGCTAGCAGTAGCTGTTCAGTCAGAGAATTCTGTTTACACAAGAGATACTAAGCAGACAGACACTCTATATTGTTACAATATGTTGCGTGACACACAGACAGAAAGACACCAAGGTGGTGGGGTGGATAGAAGGGAGGAGACAATTGGAGGAGAGGAGAGAGTCATTGTCCTAAACTTGATGTCACTGTTATCTCAATTTTAAAATAGAAGAAAATGAACTAATTAATTTCCAAAGTGTTCAAAGTTCATGGGTGAAAATCAATATTGAAAAACAAATGCATCAAATCACTGTAATAAATTACTTTCAGAAATGCTTGCTATGAATCTGAAAATACCAACCTGATACTTAGTAAGAAGAATGAGAATAGTCTCCCCTCCCTTTTTTTCTGCCCTCTTCCTCCTCACACACCACAGAAGATACGTTACAGAGATACACACACTCTTGGCCCGGGTCGTGAAGTGTTAACAAGTTCAGCTACTAACAGAAGGACCCTTGATTCAAACCGGCCACCGGCTCCACGACGGGGAGATGTGACGGCCAGCTTCCCCTCGGCAAGCAGCCTTAGGAACCCTCTGGGGCGGTTCTGCTCAGTCCTAGGACGTTGCCATGAACCAGGTGTGTGTGTGTGATAGTTTATATGCACAAGTCGATGTGTTTGCTGATCCTTTAGTTAGGCCTCTGAGAAGTAAAATCCGACATAATTAAGGAAAACTTTAGATCCTCTACAAAGCTCCTCTGTGCTGTGCTGTGCATTGCACCGGAAGCAAAATACTTTTGACATCAATAAAGAAACAAAAAAAAAATTGAAGAAATTACAGGAGTTGGAGAAGCCAAAAGCCCTCTGTGGACACTTTTGTAGCTCACGCTTTGCGAACGGTGGAGCACACAACACTGCGATTCCACCTTCTCTGTCACACACACACGAACACGGACAGGGCTGGAGAGGATGCTTCCTGGACGGCAGCGAAGCAGGCTCAGAGGGTGGATGGGAAGAGTCGAGTGCCGCTTCTGCTGAGACTGTAGAGCAGAGATTGGCTTAAACTGGAGCACAGGGGACAGAGATGAGACTTAAAGAACACGCATCTGCAAGGACTCGAAACCACCAGACTGCATTGCCGAGAGAATTGATAAATGGCATGGTTTTTGTGACAGCAGGGGACAAAGCAAGTGAATTCTCAGGCTCGTTGCCACACTTGGGGTCTGAAGATTCCCTCTCTTGATGTATAAATGCACATGGATTCTTGATATATAAATGCACGTGGGTTCTTGATGTATAAATGCACGTGGATTCTTGATACATAAATGCACGTGGATTCTTGATGTATAAATGCACGTGGATTCAACCGGGATGTTTTTGACTTTTTTTTCATGTGTTTGTTTTTTCAGCTTCCCGTCTTTACTGCGTGTTAAGAGTGTTGAGTTGACTGGGTTTAATTTGCCATTGTTTCTGGTTATGTGGATTGCATTCTCAATGCTATTAAATGCAATTTATTTATGGAAAACCACTCATTAGCATCAGTGAGATCAGTATTTATGACTTAATTACGTTTGCATGAGGCATAAAGTACAGCTCTTTGGGATGTGTTGGTATTTTAAACTCACTAGAGAAAAAACCATATGTGTTTGTCATTGGTCAGGTATCCTTCATATACAGTGATTTTTTTTTTTTGGTAAATCTTAGCTGAAATACCAAAGAGCTTTATCTGGCATTTACTGGTAGTAACACTGCTGTGTGGCTTTACGAAGCAGTAACACAGCTCCCTAGTGGGTTAAGTGTGAGGTTGATGGCTGGCTTTTCACCACCAGAATCTCAGATGATTGTCCCGTAAAACAGTCCAACAGACTGTTGCTGGCGGTATGCAGTGGCCTTCGAATCCACGTTGATTTCAGTGTTTAAAATGATGACATACCTTTATAGGAAAGGCAGACTCCCATGAAATCAACTGTGTGCTGTAAAATAATAATTTCTTACAAATGTGACATTGATATTTACAGTTTTAAACATTTAAGATTTACTAAGAGTTCGACAACACTGGGTACAGCCTTGCGTTCTTTATGATTTGCACGCTGGTGATGCAAACAGCATTCCACCAGCGGACGCCACCCCGCCAGCGGACACCACGCCACCGGCAGACGCCACCCGCCGGCAGATGCCACCCGCACCGTTATCCCCTCATGTTTTCTGCATCTACTCGTTTCTTCCGTCGTGGTTGATCAGTGGTTAGGCATTCAGCCGTTAACCCAAACACTGCCAGTTTGGATCCACTCGTCACCCCCGGGAGCCCTGTGGGGCAGTTCTATCCTCCTCTGTGGGGTTGCTGTGAGTTGTAATCACCTTGAAAGCAATGGATGTCCGTATCTTTAACACATAACACACACGTACGTCATAGTTTAATTTTCCTTCTGTGATTTGGTACATTTCCATTACAGAAGTTTGTCCCCTTTGCAGTAGATCTGTTTTGTGTCAGCATTCTCTTGTTTTCTCTGTGACACCTGTATTTCATTCTTCTCCCTGACGTACCTTTCCTCCTGAAGGATCTTGAGATAAAAAAAGGTAAATGCCTGGAAAAAAATGGAAGAGCTTTCTGGCATTTATGTAAGTACACAACTAACATAGCTGAGGACTTCCATAGGCACGTCGCTGTTCTGGTTCTTTACTTGAGTTTTCCTATTTAATACTCACGGCCACGTGGCAAAAGAGGTGTTAATACTGTCATGATGGAAAGTCACCTGCCCCAATTCACACATCTAGTGACAGGCACAGATAGGGCTGGAACTCAGCAATAGCTTAGACATGGGAGGTTTGCAAGTTAAGAGGGAAGGATGCTCTTTAATCTGTTAACCCACCCTGAGTTGATTCTGACTCATTGTGACCCTAAGTGACAGAGCAGAAATGCTCTGTAAGCTTTCCACAGGGTAGCTAGTGGATTTGAACTGCTAATCTCTTGGTTTGCAGCTGAGTTTTTAACCGCAGCACCATGACGGCTTCCAGCCCATGTGATTTACGTTTGCCTGCCCAGCACTTAGTACAAAACCCACCCCACCGCTGCCTAGCTGGATCTGACTCACAGTGGCCCTATAGGACAGAGCAGAACTGCTCCGTTGAGTTTCCAAGGAGCACCGGGTGGATTAGAACTGTCAAATTTTGATTACCAGACGTAGCAAGTAACCACTATACCACCAGGGTTTCCCAAGGGTAAGAGTGCCCCTAAGTGGAAAGACCTGTTAGGGCTCTGGCCTACAGCTCCTCCTCCCTAGGGACACACACACACACACACACACACACACACACACACACACACACACACACACACACACACACACACCCACACACACACCCACATACACACACACACACCCACATACACACACACACACACACACACACACACATACACACAGCGAGAACCCTATACTGCAGAAAGTACCCGTCCGTGTGACACTGAACTGCCTTGAAGATGCTCTTTGTAACTATCATTCCAGCTTTAGGAATTTCCAGCCACTTTTCTTTCTCGTTTTTGTAGATATTCCTTAATAGTTTTAAACTCAGGTTTTCCCTTGTTTTTAGCCACATTAGCCCTATGTTTTATAATTAATACACTGGAAACTATTATTACTTAGAATTTATCAAGTAGATGCTGTCAGCTAGGTCTTGAGCTCAGGAAGACCTGCATGTTCAGGATTGTGTTAATTCCTCCTTTTCTCTTTCTGTCGATCACCTGTTCACGCCAAGACTCCTGACTCACATGTGCAGACGACGAGCACACGATGCGTGTGATGAGGAGAAGGTGCCGGGTGCGCTGTGGCTCCCATCACTGTGTCCACGTTTCAGGATGAAACCCTGTCCTTTACGGACCTCATCACTGGATATACGGGAGTAAGCTGGTCACAGCAGTCCCAGGTGTGTGATATAAGATACCTCCTGATCATCTGTCACAGCTCCATGAATTATAGAAGGGTTATAATCTTCTACTTAGGCCTAGGGTCGCCAAGAGTCGGATCTGACTCGATGGCAGTTGGCTTTGGCAGGTGAAGGTTTGCTTCACCTCCGTCTCCAAACAGGCCTAATAATTTGTCTGCCAGTCGCTTCTTGGAAATTCTGTGGAGCAGTTCTATTCTGCCCTACAGGATCGCTGTGAGTTGGACTCGACCTGAAGACCCTGGGTTTGGTTCACGGGGGTGATGTTGTCACCTGTCATCAAGTTGGCAGACACCTCACACGGCAACCTTCTGCAAACAGAATCAGACTTTTGTGGTTCATAGGGTTTGCGTTGGCTGATCTTTGGGAGTAGGTCGCCAGGCCCCCCGAGGCACCTCTGGGTGACTTGTACCTCTGATCTCTCGGTTATCTAAATCTACGCCTGTGGCCATCCAGTGGATCTCAAATAGTGGTGACTCGGTGGGTTACAGAACAGAACTCTCCTTAAGGGTTTCTCAGCTCTGATTTTTAAGGAAGCAGCTCACCAGGCCTTTCTCCCAGGAAGTCACTAGATGGGCTCTCAGCGACAATCTGTAAGTTAGCAACTGGTCAAAAACTGCTGTGTTCACCAGGCCCCTTCCGTGAAGGAGACAGCTACTGGCAAAAGGAAGCAGAGGGTACATGGGGGCTCTGGGACTGAAACTGTTAAGAGCTACAACAACCGGACGCTGCTAACCGGCAGGTCATCAGCGAGACCCCACCAGCTGCTGCTTGGAAAGGGGGCCGTTGTCCTCTGTGACTGTGAGTCACTAGGAGGAGGGATCTACTCAGTGGCCGTGGATTTGGTTTGGGTTTTTCATTTACCAAATTTAGCCTGAACGTTTAGCGTAGACCCCCCGAGGTAGGGTCTCAGGCTCCAGTACTGACTGTACGGCCCACTTGCTCTTCAAAGAATGATCGTGCAGCCTGCTTCCTGACAAGTCCTTGATGACTTTGAAATCTGTACCAGAGCACGAGAAAAGGATGGCTTTAGAGGAATATTAGTAAATTGGGCCAGTTAGCAGGCTTTCCATGACATATTCCATATTTCTCTAGTGACGGAGGAAACCCTGGTGGCGCAGTTGTGGAGTGCTCCATTTGCTAACCAGGTGCTCCGTGGAAACTCTATGGGGCAGTTCTACTCTGTCCTGCAGGGTTGCTGTGAGTCAGGATTGACTCAACAGCTGTGGGGTTTTGCGGGTGGGGGGTTGCTAGTGGTGTGACAAGACTGTGGCAAAGCCATTTAACGTTTGGACCACACAAGGCACACCTATTACCACTAACAAATGCACAGCAAAATATTATTTCTGGGAAGCTACAAAATGTGTTCCAGATACTAGTGGGCTAGTGTGGTATCTTTACAACTGAAATGTCTCACGTACCACAGTGTTTCAGGTGTACCACCTGCTCTTCAGACCTTCCAGTTCTAGGTCAGTAACTGTGTTTGAGCTCCAGGACCCTTACTGTGGACTGATTGTCAATTTAAGGCTTCTAAACATTATGTTTCCTTACAGCATTTACAGTTTGCTCAAGTAATATGGAAGACTCAGATTATTGATATGTAAACATTACCTGACATCCTTTAGATTTATAAATTTCCCTTAAAATACTATATTTTATTAAATTAAAGATTATCTTATCAGAATTCTGAAACAACACAATAAAAGTGAATGACAAGGGTTACTTAATTCTTAATTGTGTGCCAGTCACTGCTCTAAGAATGCTACATTTGTCCTGAACACACAGCCTCAGTGGTGAGTGACAGTTGTATGTCCATTCTATAGCTGGAAAAACACAGCACAACTGTAGGAATGGATCTGGGATTCAGTTGCAGGCCTTCTGGTCCTGTTTAGTGTGGGAGGCAATCAGAAGAGGTGGAAACTTCAGGCATCACTCAAGGGGCAGTTATTGCAGGCAAGGAAGAAAGCCTAGCAAGGCTGCAGCCTCACGCAAGCCCTCAGAGGCCAGTGCACACCCACACACAAGCTCCCACTTTGTTCCCCTGAGTCTCAGGTTACCTAGTGTTTAAATTAGAATAGTGATTACTGTGTTCTTATTTAATATCAGCTAAAATCAATAAAACAACAGACACACGTTTTTATTACATATTAATTTTATTCCATTCCAAAATAATAATTCTTTCAGACTTCAATTGCTTATTTCAATCATTTAAAAAATTCCCTGCTGTAAGCTTTGAGTTGACTTTGTACATATGAACACGCGTGCTCTTTTCTATTCAACTTTTGGTCCTCTAGTCTTAATTCCTTCTGTCACAGCTGCGTGTTAATGCCCCATTCAAACAGCAGCTCGATGTTTTCTCATAGTATCTTTCGTAGGCCTAATGACAGAAGCAGCGAGGAAGCAGGATGTTGGAGCCTAACGGAGGGCTTATAAGGGTTTCCATCCTGATCCAGCTCCGGCAGGCAGCTCTTCCCATGTGTAGACAGTGCCAGCTGCCATCGGAGGAACCAGCACACGTCTCACAGCCGGGGTTTCTCATGAAGAGACTTTGAGGAAGCAATACGAGATCTGAAAATGAAGTCCTGGAACTTAATTGTTGTGTTTGTTACCTCACTGCTGAACACAGCTGCCGTCACCTCCGAAGCACTCCCCTGGGGAAGCTGTGCACTGATGCCAGTGTCTAGTTCACCCTTGAAAGCAATTTTGGCCTCTTTCTGGAAAGGCCACTGCACACGGTAGCAAGCTGGCAAGTTTCCGAACTTCGTTGTATAGTTATCTGTGAGGAGCTTATAGCCAGTCAACAAAGAACTATGTTGGAATAGCCCCCTTACACACCTGATTTGGCCCCAGGAGGCTAATGATTTCATATAATTTTCAATGTGATCGGTGTTCACTTGTGTATCATGAGAGACGCAGTATTACCTGTGTCACCCCGGCTCCCTTTCCGGTAGGCTGACGTTGTTGTCAGGTGCCGTCGAGCTGGTTCTGACTCACAGCGACCCTGTGCCCAGCGGAATGAGACGCTGCCCGGTCTCGGCCGCTGTCCGCAGCTGCGCCGGCCTCGGTCGTCTCTTCAAACGTCCTCCTCTTTCCCCCTGACCCTCCGCTCCGCGTCCTCCAGGGACGGATCCCTCCCGACAACGCGCCCAGAGTGTGTCAGACGCCGTCTTGCAGTCTTTGCTTCCAAGGAGCACTCCGGCTGGGCTCCTTCCAGAACGCATCTGCTGGTTCTTTTGGTGGTCCACAATACGTTCAGCATTCTTCTTCAACACCACAATTCAAAGGTGTCAGTTCTTCTGACTTCCTTATTCATTGTCTAGCTTTCACATATATACAATGCTACTGTAATGAATGTTTTATAAATAATTAATGTAATTAATTACTATAATTGATGTTTCATTGCAATGAATGTCTTATAACTGTCCTGTATATTTTACCTACCACGGTTTCTTTCTTTATTTCAAATCCCTTCTGCTATTTGCCATCTAGCATTTTCACACTGTCAATAATGTTTTGAGTTCTATGACTAGAATTCACTTGGCATTATTAACTTATTTTTTGTGTGTGTGTGCAGGTAAATGTTTTGCTAATATTTGGTTGGTGTCCTTCACATCTGCATCCATGAGTACATCTGGCTTCCAGCTTTCATTTCCCGTGATAAACTGTCAGATTTCAAGGTCGGGATGGGGCTGTTCTCCTAGAGGAAGCTGACAGGTGTTCCTCTTTTCTGTTCCCTAAAGTTGTTCCCACTGCTTTATGTGCCTTTTTTGCTTTCTTTACATTACTTGCTTTTGTATTTATCAGTTATTCTATTTTCTCTACATTTGGCTGTTATTTATACACATTTAATGGTGTTTTTGATATTTTGCTTGAAATTATGCAAGGAACCTCTGACTTCTTGTATACAGAATACATTGATACTTTTCATTTTTTATGACTAGTATTAATTTTCTAAGCCGTAGAAAGCATTATAATAATCTCCACAATGAACTGTAATTTACACAATATTCATCTTTAGACAATTATTATTTCTCATACAACATAAGAGCAGTATTTTTTATGGGTTGAAGTAGAATCAAGCTATAAAATAAAATAAAGCCATGCAAACACAAGGGAGAAATCAACAGAGCAAGGAAATTTTCTGTCCTGACGTGACTCTACTTCAGCTGGGAAAAAAGTAAATCTAAACATCCGTTAACAGGAATCCCTAAGAATGCTAGACCTGTGGTTACACTGAATACTAAGTTGTTCTTACCTCTTCCTTGTCAACTAAGATATTTTATGGGGTTTCTTTCTGCTATCTAGCCATAAAATATTTTTTTAAGCAATATTTTCTTTATTCTCCCTGAAAATTTTAAGATCAATAATTGAGTTTTCTTTTCCTTCAACACGCAGTTCCACAGCTCTCTGATGTTCTTTCAGTCTTGTGTATTATTTCCACTGTACAAAAGAGATGGTGTGTCTATCATTGCTGTGTTTTCCTTAACTGCTGTTGGGTTAATGAAGATTTCTGATAACTGTGTTCAGTAGCCCTTTTGAACGCCTGATCAGTTATATCGATTGTGCAGAGATTTTCCCTCTAGCCATGCGTCTCTGAAGCCCACGTAGGATGTTCTTTTACTAACCTTCATGCTTAGATTGATCTTTACAGAGTCACTGGTGCGTGTGAGGGCTGAATTGTGACATTTATGAACGTTTTGTTTTTTCTTTTTCCAATTTCACAGATCAGGGTTTTTTTTTTTTTGTGCAGACATGTTATGAACAGAAAACCTATGAAATTTTAAGGGAACAAAACAAATGTTTAGGAAATAGAAATCTGTTGTGTTTAGTGAGGCTTTGACTAAGTGAGTTCTCTGAGGGTAACTTCCTGGGATGCTGAGGCTCATGTGAGCTGGGGCAGACAAGACTTAGACAGACACGTGAGAAGAATATTCTAAAGACCAAATGTGCCTGTTTGTCTGTCCTTTAACATAAGGATCTATTGAAGACCCAGATGGGTCAGAAATAGTAACATTTATAAACATTCAAAGAGAAATAAGAAAATGTTCACATAAATGAGGACCTTACTGTGTCCCTTGGAAATCAGAATGAACAATTAATTATAACATGAGATCATTTCTCTTATAACTGCCCCCCCCAAAAAAAACCCAGTGCTGTTGAAGTACACAAGTAAACTGAACAGTTGGAGAACACAGCTTTACTGATTGGTGATAACCTCACTTCGCTGTAATCCCATTAGCGTGCTGTTCCTGAATGACTTTTTTTTTAAGACGGAATGTTGTTAAATGGGTCGATTTATGGCTGTTTGCAAATTTGCACTCGGTGGTACCTCAGACGTTAGTCGTCAGTGGTTTCCAGAAGGCAGTCTGTCCTTCTGTCACGTGGCCTTTTCCCATAGCCTAGACCGGAGGGTGAACACAGGGCAGAGGCTGACTTGTGGCAGTCTGTGAAGTCAGAAGAGAGCCGTGCTCTGTGGGGTTCTCAAGGGCAGTGTATCGTCAAGTCCTTCTTCCACGGTGACCCTGAGACTCCAACTAGCAGCCGAGTGTGACAACTGCTTGCACCCTGGTGATGCCCTTCTGTCTGCATGTATGGTGTGTGAGGAGACACAGGGAGGAGGGCAACAAAGACACGGGGTGGCTCGAGGGAAAGCCTGGGTGTCAGGGAATTTGGTGTGCCTCTATACCCAGCACCCACGTCAAACAAACACTGTCTGACAATATGCCTTCCCCAGCCATTCTGTTTCTTTGATATCTCCCTCCCTGCATCTCCTTAAATGCTCATTTAGCCTTACTCAAAGCATCTTTCTCACCGTGAGCCAATCCAGTAAGTTAGAGTGTCACCTGTTGGGTTTAATTTTGCATTCTCAGCCACTTCAGTATTCACAGGCAGAACCACAGAGCACAGCTAACAGATGTGGTGAAGTGAGCCCTAGCCATCAGGTGAATTCTGGCTTACAGAGACCCTAAAGGACAGGACCGAACTGTCCCACAGTTCCCAAGGAGCACCCAACGGGTTCAGGCTGCTGATCTCTGTTTAGCAGCTGTAGCTCTTAACCTCTGCACCACCAGAGTTTCCGACATGTGTATGGCTGTGTATCTTCTGACATGTTTTGTTACCTTAAAAGACATGTCCCTTGTTATTTTTAAGCTCATTGAGGATACTCAAGCATTTGCTGGGTTCTAGCATTAACCAAAAGACCAGTATCCTAAGATGGCCTACAGCAATTTCTTAATTGAAAAATATCTAAGAATATGGACATCTCTGTAACTGTGTATGCCCAGATCTAGGAAGAGCATGAGATTTTAGTCTACTAATAAGCTCACGCATTAGCCTGTCTGAATTTCAGGACAGAAGGCATGAGCCTCCCGACTCAGAAACAAAGAACAGTTTATTACTCAAAGCAAGAGAAGTAGACAGACTATTAGCATTTGAATCTATTAGCCAACCAACTCTTGTGAGAGCACAAGCCGTGTCTATCCATGAACCTCAAACCCACAGCTGCCGAAGTGATGCCTGTGTATAGCCGCCCCGTGGGATCTCCAAGGCTGTGGACTGGCTACATCCTACCTCTGAGCTACTGGTGGTTAGGAACGGCCTACGTTTGGCTAGCTGATGAGCACTAAAACCACTGTGCCACTAGGGCTTCTATGTCTGTGCACAGAATCTTAAATTGATTTACCCCCCAAGATTTTGATTAGTTCCACCCCTCCTGACATGTACACCGCCAGCGTCTTCCAGCACCTCCCTCGTCATTTGTCTACCAAAAACACAGGTGGTCCCTCGGTATGGTGTGGCCTCAATATCGCATGAACGGGTTCCCACTGACTTCTCTGAATTATACATTTCTGGAAATAAAGTGTATAAAACGCTGATAATATAAGATTACTTCCTTAATTATTGGGCAAACACAAGGCTTTCCGGTACTAAACTTGGCCTGTCTTGACTGGACTCAGTTCCTTTGAGAACGCTCTGCTCTCCTGTCCCACACACCGTCCTCCTGTCAGGCTGAGTGCCCTCCTTTTTTCTCTGTTGTCTCCACTCCAACTGGAGACACGTTTTTGCTCAACTAGATTTTTACTGAAAATAGCCTCCCTTCTCTTTCCATTTAAAATCATATCACCATCTTTCATTCTTGAGTCTTTCAAAGTGTGATTTTTTTGGTGTGTGTAGGTAATCCCCAATTTACAATCAAGTTCTGTTCTGACAACTCTGTCAAGACCAGTTTTTATGTCAGTTCAATACTTTGTATATACTTACATATATGTAAATTTTCATTACGATCACCTTTTATTATCAGTATCTTTATAAATCTGATCTTTATTTGTGTCTGGAAGTTTCAAATGTTGCATATAAGCTTACAGATATATTTTAATGCATATATACATGTATAAAAGTATATAAATCATAAAAACACTGGACATGAGTGTGTTTTGTTGTCTCTCAGATACATCCTCAGTAAGGGCCTACCTATATGTGCCTTGCTAAAAACCTCCACTTCCTTTCTGAAGTAGGTGCAAACTCTTCATACAGCTTTATTTATTTTTAGATTTTCAATTTTCATATTTATCTTTCAGTTGTTTTTGAGAAAGCCTTATATTTAACCCTTATTTACACTTTTGCAATTTATGCTTTTGCTTTTACTTTCTAAATCTTTATATATTTTGTCACTGTTGTTGCGACTCGATGGCACTTGGCTTGCACTGTTGTTGAGAATTACACACTAAACATACGGGCTTTTGAGTCTTCCTACAACCTAGTCCAAACTGCATTTCTAATTTCATAAAAGAAACATCCAGTTTCCTTTAGAAACTGTCTCCTTTTCCTACCTATTTGCTTTCGTTCACTCACCATCTCTGCTTAACTCCAGATAGTCAAATGTAATCTGCTACTCATACGAGAACACCAGTACCAACTCTTCACAAAGCTTTCCTTCTGTTACACAGTGGAAATGCACTGGCCCATCTCTGGTGCTCTGTAGGTGTTTAAATATTCACTGACTGTTATGTGGCTTATACTTGTTGGTAAGCACTTGATAAGCTTTCAGGGTGCCTATTTGTTTTTTTAAAGGTTAAATGTGTTCAATGCCAAAAGCCAAGTGCTGTCGAGTCGGATCCGACTCAAATGTGTTCAATATTTTATTTAAATTGGCACAAAACAACTTTAATAATTTCTTCTGTTTGGAGCCAGAACAACCTTTAAAAATTATTATGATGATTAAGTGAAAGTATACAATCCAAGTCAGTGTTGCGTGCCCTCCTCTCTGCAACTCTATCTGCTCTACCCACCCTCTGACAGCACTCTCTTCCTTTTTACTCGTCTAGTATTCTCACAACGAGAACTTGTCCCCTCCTTTCCCGTCTAGAAAGAAATCAGTAGGACAGCCTCCTGTAAGTGTATAATACCATGAAGTCCACAAACCACAAGCTCATTCTGTGTTCCTGAGTCCAGTCCGTACTTTGTCTGAAGAGTTGACCTCAGTCTAGCGCCAGGTCTGTGGCAGCAGCAGATCTAGGGTGTATGTTCTCAGGGGAGCCCCCCAGATTGTTGGACCGTCAGTTCAAGGACTCTTTAAGAAGAGTCCTTGATCTGCACACCTCTTTTCCTCGTGCTGCATCATTGTGTCCCCTATCCAGGCTGTCCTTGGTGGTATCTGGGCACCGTCTAGTTCTTCTGATCTCTTGGTGATGTAGTCTCCCAATCGTTGACGGCTGCGTGGTGGGGAGGGAGGGAGAGTGTTGTTCACAGCTGCGTCAGTAGGAATTCGGCCAAGCAAAGACAGTAACCTCATGCAGTAGAAGGGAGGTCTGCGTTTCAGAGGATAGAGCAGCAAGGACAGGGGCCTGGGGACTGTGTTTTCAGGAGACATCAAGGTCAATTGGCATAACTGGTCTTTTGCTAAGAGAGTCTTCTGAACTCCATACTGGTGAGTGGCCTCTGGAGTCTTAAAAGCCAATGGGCTGCCATCTGAAGAAGCTTAGTGTTTTAATCAGAGAAGTGTCATAATCTGGCTCAGACAAAAGTCTAAATTAAGACAAATTAAAATTACACTACATTTTGTATTTCATTTTAACACATTGCATCAGCTTTGAAGTTAAATTTGTGAGTAAGGACTAGCACAAGAAGCCAAAAGAGACCTACCTAACTGGAGAAACCTAACTTGCTCGTGGACAGAAGACTCAACACTGAAATGTCTATTCTATCCAAAGTGATGGACAGATACAACGTGATCCCCAGCTGTGGGCCCCCTGGGCACGGTTAGGGTGGCTACTGTGGCCTGGGTGAGCGGCTTGTGAGCCTGGAAACCAGTGATGGTAAACAGATGCAAATGGCTGGGATGTCTGACATCAGACCCTGGCAAACCATGGGGCTGGTCCGCTGAATAGGGTCTTGGTACCCCAAGCCTAAGGGCTTTACCTCCTGGAGAGGTGAATTCACCGGAGAAAGTGACCTTTGTTAGACAGGAAGATGCCCATCTCCTTTGTGGAGAACTATCCACACCCTATTCAAATGAACGCCTGCTTTACTGCCTACAACTGTTTTGTTCACTGAATGAAAGCGAGCTGCCTGATGCCTAAGAGCTGTTGCTGGGGCGTCAGAGGTACCAGCTTGCCTCCTCACCACCAATGTTCCTTGTGTGGCATTCTTCTTCGACACCGATCAGCCACGGGCAATACAGACCTGTGGAACTCAACATCCAGCCAAATTCCAGTCGTGCTTTTTTCATTAGATGAAGTGGGGAAAACAAACAAACAAAACATCAACCTCATGGGGAAAGAGAAGAACCCTTGGATAAGCACAGCAATACTGAAGAAAAAGAAGAAAGTGGGGGGCTCACTACTACTACCTGACTTTAGAATCTATTATGCCGTCATGGCAGTTAACACATCCTGGTACTGGTACAACAACAGATACATAGACCAAAGGAGCAGAAAGGAGAATCCAGACATAAAACCACCCAGTATGAGTAGCTGGTTCTTGAAAAAGCCACAAGTCTATAAATTGGGGAAAAAGAAAGTCTTTTTAACAAATGGTATTGACATAACTGGATATCCATCTGCAAAAAGAAAGAGAGAGAAAGAAAGGAAAGAAAGGAGAGAGAGAGAGGGATGGAGGGAGGGAGGGAGGGAGAGTGAGGGGAAGGGGAAAGGAAACAAGATCCATTATTTCACGTCACACACAAAAACTAACTCAGAATTATCAAAGACCTAAATATAAAATCTGAAATGGTAACAATCACAGAAGAAGAACCAGTGACCCTACCAGGAGCCCTAATACACGGCATCAACAAGTCAGGGAACATCCGGGTCAATCAGTCTAACAAAGGTTATTAACAAAATATTCTGCACCCCAATCCGGTGAGTGGTGTCTGGGCTCTTAAAGCTAGCAAGCAGTCATCTAATAAGCACCAACTAGTCCCAACCTACCTGGAGCAGAAGAGAACAAAGGACATCAAAGACATAATGGAAATATGAGCCCAGCAGACAGAAAGGGCCACATGACCCAGAGAGTACATCAGCATGAGACCAGAAATACTAGATTGTGCCTGGCTATCATCAATGACTGTCCTTACAGGGAACTCAGCAGAGTCCCTGATGGAGTGGGAGAAATGTGGGGTGCAGAGACTGAACTCTAGTGAGAACCTGAGACCTGATGGTCGGGTGCATTGGAGGGTCCCTGGAAGACTTGGCCCCCAGACTCTCTGTTAGTCCAGAAATGAAACCATTCCTCAATCCAACTCCTCCAACAAAGCCTGAACCGCAATACACGACATAGAATGAGACTAGGGAAGAGTGCTTCACAGCTCAAGGAGATACAGGAGACTAACTGGATAGCTCCTGTCCAGAGACAAAATGAGAAGGCAGAGGGGACAGGAACTGGTTGGACGGACACAGAATACAGAGTAGAAGGGAGGACTGTGCAGTGACAGCAAGGGGAGAGCAGCTGGAGTCACACAACAAAGCGTGTGGGCGTTTTCGTATGACAAAGGGACTTGAATTGTAACCTTTCCCGTAGAACACAATAAAACAACAACACAAGCCCCCTGACATTAAGTGGATTCCAACTCATAGCAAGCCTATAAGGCAGAGTAGAACTGCCCCATAGAGTTTCCAAGGAGGGCCTGGCAGATTTGCAGATGTAGCCCTTTACCACCACGCTGTCGGGATTTCCTAAAGCACAACATTAATAAATATATGAGAAACGAAAAGCTGAATTACTTGTCTTAGTCGGGTTGTGCCTTATTATATATTTGATGGATAGTGTTTCAGTCTGGGTTCCCCCAAAAGAGTAACCTCTGTAGTGTACACAGACCTAGAGAGAGAGAGATTTACAGCAGGAAATTGGCTTACCCAGCTGCGAGGAAGTGGCTCACCCCGTGTGGCTGCTGGCAAGAGCTCTGCTCGCTCAAGTCGGGGGCCGAGGGACCCTAAATCACAGGTCAGGCGGCGGGCCAGAGGCTTCTGCGGTCTCACCTCCCCAGAAGTGGAGGTCAGGTGACAGAAGGAAACAGGGCTGAGAAGGAAGTGGGCACTGACAGAACTCTACTTGTACACCAGAGGCAGGCCGCATCCCCAAAGAAATGCACCTTTCCACTGATTGGCTGCTCACATCAGATCTCAAAAACAGAAGGTGGTTACGTGACAAACCAACTGAACCAGCTGCCTACCAGTGGATTCCAACACGTAGTGACACAACAAGACAGAGTAGAGCCGCCCCCCGTTTCCGAGGAGCAGCTGGTGGATTGAACTGCTGATCTTTCGGTCAGTAGCTGAGCTCTTAATCACCGCACCACCTTGGTATCTGTGAAACCACAGAGCATCAGCCCAGCCCACTTGACACATAACATTGAACCGTCACAGATATGTATCTGTGTTTCCTTTTAATTGACTTGTCTACTGTTCTCCCAGGGTTGGAGATTGCCAACAAAGGACCACACACACATGTCCTACAAGGGCCTGGGAAACACTTCACTCTCACAGAAGAATGAGATGCGCCTCGCTGGAGGGCACTGGTTCCTGTGGCCAGATCGCCCCACGTGTGACTGGTACAGGGCAGGTGTCTGCATTTACGACTCTCCTTCCTCGTGGAGAGATCTCACTCTTTCTCAGCTAGGAACAGACACAGAAGTAGGGTGGGCCAGGTGCCACATGCTGCCTGTGCCTCTGCAAGCAGCAGAGAAAGTCACTGTGTGCCCAGGATGGGGGAAGGTACCCTGATAAGGGAAACGGACTGGGAAAGAGAGAGTCGTCCTTCCCAGGCTTCTCACGAGGGATCTCCTGGACCAAGGCCTTTACTTGGGCAGTCTGGGCGGGAGGCACAGGGGCTATAGCAGACTGTCCCACAACTTCTGTGGTTCACTGAACTTAACAGTAACAGAGTATTTAATAATTTTGTACAATAAATATTTCCTGGAAAACCCTTGCGGCAGAGTGGTTAAGTGCTACATCTGCTAAACAAGAGGGTGGCAGTTCAAATTTGCCTGGTGCTCCTCGGAAACTCCATGGGGCAGTTCTAGTCTGTCCTACAGGGTCACGACGAGTTGGAATTGACTCAACAGCAGTGAGTTTTGTTTTGTGTTAAATAATATTTTCATTGTAAAAACTCTGGTAATAGTCTAAAACACTGTCACTGATTAACTCCAAGTAATTAATCATGTCCAATATGCATTTTTCTTCCTTTATCATCCAGTTCTTATACTTGAATTTTGAAGATACTTAAGTACCCTGGCATGGTAGTTAGGAGTGAGGTCTGCTACCAAAAGGTCAGCAGTTTGAATCTTCCAAGTGCTCCTTGGAAACTATGGAGCAGTTCTGCTCCACCTATAGGATCGCTATGAATCAGGATTGACTCAACAGCAGTGGGTTTGAATTTAAGTACTCTGCATAGTGCATTTTAACGTTGTGGAATGCTCTAAGTAATGAAGAGTGAGTGGTGTGGGAAACTTCTGTGGAATAAAAAGCTTCCTAATTGAATAACTGCTTCTTAAAATCTCCTAACTTGTATCCAAACTGAAAAAAACAGTGAAGAACAGTTTCCTGGGAGCCTTTGATATAATGAGTCTCTCACTAAAATCCTAGGGTAAGACTATGGGAAGGAAGAGTCTCCTTTGCTTCTAAATAATTTAATCCACTCACATGAACAAATGGCAAAATTAGCATTTATGAAAGCTTACCACAGTTATGAACTTGAAAGTATAAAAATGTAACACTTTTTTACATGGGGGTGGAGTATATTTTATGTTATGTACCAGTGAAGTGCTTCTCAGCTGTACATGCTGAATTGTTATGCAAACAGTTAAGTAGTATGTCACTAGCTAATGTAGCTGCTTACAATTACTGCTGTCTCTAAGACAAGATTATACTAGTGTCATACTTTTAGTAAAAATTACATAATAATGTAAAAATACAATCAATATGTAGTCTTTGAAAATAGAAAAATTAAGATCACTTTTAATCTATCTTAACAGAGAATTAAAAAACCTACTGAAAGTTAAATCCAAATACATTTTTAAATAGGAAATTTTATCTGTAAAATTGAATTTAGCGTACTCTACAGGAAAAATAAAAGCCACATAGTTCTCAGTTAATCAGGAAATTATCTATGTTTGGTGAAAAAGTAAAACATTCTGAAACTATTGTTAAATGTTGGAATCTATGAGGAACCCTGGTGGCACAATGGTTGCAGCTCTTGGCTGCTAAAGGAAAGGCCGGTATCTGAACTCGCCAGCTGGTCCATGGAGGGGGGTGCAGCTGTTGGCTTCTGTAGCAATTGTGCCCCGTGATGACAACACATGGAGCGGTTCCCCTCTATCCTGTAGGGTCATGAGTCAGAACAAGCTCAGTTGCAATGGAAATTGTTCTTGAAAAATATATGCTGCTCAAGTTCAGAAGTAAAGAACTTTGGCGTTCTCGTGGTGCGGTAATTAAGAGTTCAGGAGCTAACCAAATGTTTGGCAGTTCGAACCCACCAATGGCTTCTTGGACACCGTGTAGAGGCAGCTCTGCTCTATCCTATAGGGTCTCTATGAACCAGAATTCACTCAGAGGAGACCGATTTGTTTCTTTCATCTTGTATAACTATGCTATGAACAAAACCATTTGCATTGTTTCAATTCATTCACGAAACACTGAAATTATTAGAGGGCATTCTGTGGTTGTTGTTGTTTAAGTCACAAAGGCAATTAACAGTAAAGCCAGGATCTGAATTCAAATAATCTGATTCTCAACTGTTACCTGTAACTGATCTTCACACACACAGAAAGAACAATGGACCACTGAAAAAATTAAGCACAAAATAAGCTAATAAGAGTATGTTTCACATATCCAACCAGTCACATTGGAAATGACGGCTACAGAGACTCTGTGAGTTACTGGTCACTCTGTCAACTTGCTGAAGGTTTTGAGGACATGTCTTGCTTGCAGGATGTTCTGGCTGACAATACAGGCAAAGTTAAATCTCTACTCCTCTCTTGCCATGAACTTCACACCGTCAGTGAGGCTTGTGTGCCAACTAAGGGGTGACAACTGAGTGAAGGCAGAGCTCTTTCCAGGACCCGGTCCTGAGATTCCGAGAAACCAAGCACCATGCGAATAACTGCACAAGGATTTGGATGAGTTTGAGTGTGTGTTATCTAGTATTGCTGAAGGAAACAAAAATCTGTTGAGACGGTTTGGTGTCCATTTAGAAAACTGGAAATAAGCCCAAAACAACCACAACAATAACCACAAACACTCTTTCTGTTTCCTGGTTAAATTCAGACACCTATAACCTGAGTTGATGAGTGGAAGTGTTTGGCAGCTGCATGCACTGAAGGGTAACTGGATAGAACCTTTGTAAAGTAGTTGTGCTGTGTGGAGCACAGTGATAGGCAGTTTGTATGTTGTTGTACAATTTAAACATTTCAACACCTCTGAGGAAACGCTATCTTCATTTTCCAGGTGTAAGAACTGAAACCAGAAAGCTACCCAATGTCACACTGCTAGACATGAATATTATTATGTTTTATAAAATTTACTGTGATAAATTGATCGTTATTTCTGAAAACCTGAAAGAAAGGCTTTAATCAGATTTGTGACATGTGTAAGATTACTTTCAACTTCATATATCTGGGAAGAGAACGTTCAACTGAGTGTCACTCAGAGGTTTATGAAAAGAGGTGTGGACAGCTAGGTATGTGTTATGTTTTAAGAGTCATGTGGGAAGAGAGGCTAAATATGAAAGATAACGAGAGATAGAGCTTAGAAAAAATCAGCGAAACCTTGGTAGCTTTTGCTACGCAATTTGAATATGGGCATAAAAATAATACTATGATTGCTTAAACTTCTCTGGAATTAGTGGGTCACTATAGTGGTTTCAAATAAGTTTTAAAAATTATAGAAGGGATAGCCAGTTTTCATGACGAGACAGAAGTGTTTCATATTGAGAGGTGTGAAGTTACAGGGACAGTGTACACTGAGAACAGTAATCTTAGATCAAGAAATTCTCCCTGATCTTGCACTTTTATAATTTAAAGGAAATTGAAAATCAGAAACCTTTGGAATTAGATGTAAACTTTCCAATCATTCAAAAAAAACCAAGAGATAATGTACAGTATAACACATCATCAGTTAATGTAATTCTGATATTTTATCAAACATACACTACAAAATGCTTTCTGTTTCAGACTTAGGCATTTCTGTAAGGCTCTCTGATTTCTTGCCATAGAAAATGAAGGTGGCAGTGACGATGTCTGTCTGGGTCATCCAGTGCTTCTATGACAGAAAGTCCACAGGTGACAGTGTCCACAGAGCTTTTTCTCTCGGTGTGGCAGGCTGTAAGAGCAAATCCAGGGTTTCAGCTCCCGGGAAGGCTTTCTCTCTCTGCTGGCTCAGCATCACTCTTCCCTTGGTCTAGGAGCATCTCAGCCCAGGACCCTCAGGTCCAGGGACACGCTCTGCTCCCGGTACTGCTTTCTTGGTGGTACGAGGTCCCCAGGTGTCTTTGTTTACCTCTCTTTTATATCTCAGAAGAGATTAGCTGAAGAAACGGTCTGATCTTTTAACTCTTATCGGCATAACAGCTGCTACTCTGCCTTATTGAATCATAATAATAGAATTCACAAACCACGAATTCCATCTTCTGGTGGACAAGCACACAGTTGTGGGAATTATGGCCTAACCAAGTTGGTATGTACACTTTAGGGGGGATGCAATTCAACCCATGGGCAGAATCATTGCACATAGTGATCTGAGAGATAGTAAAATCACCTGTTAACTTCTCTTTCCCTGTTTTCTCACTGCCAGCCAAGGGCTGTCGAGTCAGATCCGACTCACGGCGACCCTAGGGGACAGGGTAGAATGAACCCCCAGAGTATTCAAGGAGCACCTGGTGGATCTGAGCTGCCCACCTTGTGGTTAGCAGTGGTAGCACTTAACCCATCACACCACCAGGGTTTCTGTTTTCTCATTACTTCTCCATAACTTCCAGTCTGAAGTAGTATATAAATGTTTACTCTCAAACTGTGCTTAATCAGTGAGCCCTTTTTTGTTTAAAATAAAAGCAGGGCCATTGCTGTCAAGTCCATTCTGAATCATAGTGACTACACAGGACAGAGGAAAACTGACCCATAGAGCTTCCAAAGAGTGGCTGGAAGGTCCAAGCTGCAAAACTTGTGGTTAGCAGCTGACCTCTGGATCACCATGCCACCAAGGATCCCCTGATTAGTTGAAGTTTATTCTCAGAGTCATTCCTGGCACTGTATCACTGTGTTCTCCAAAGAAGTGTCTTTTGGGGTGGTGGTGATCAATGAAGTGGTCTGTGTGTGTGTGTGTGTGTGTGTGTGGTCTGTGTGTGTATGTCTGTAGTTAAAATGAAGTCCCAGTTTTCTGATTCACAGATCTCACAGGTAACGTTGCTCTTTACTAACAGGGGGAAAACAGGAGGCACAACCTATGGTGGTCACTGGTATATGTGTCATTTTAAAAACACTGTGTTTTGTTTAATTGGAGTTGTGGACATACAGTTTTGAGTAGGTTTCAGAGTTCCATTTCTCAGACAAGGAGACACATTCATTAGTAGCATAGATTTACAACTCAGGAGAGAAATATTAGGAAGATACAATGCCGGGAAGCTAGCAGTATTCTCTCACATGCACCCTGTGATAAGTGGGAATTGTCTCCCGAGGGTCCAGGCCGACGTTCGGAGGCCAGCTGCAGACTTAGCAGTCAGGAGCCGTGTAGTCACTGCAGCTACGGGAAGGAAGAATGGAAGCCAAAGGCCACCTGAGGATGGCAGTCTTTCCGTCACCTAGTGCTGCTGTGACAGAAACACCGCAAGTGATGCCCATTGTCGTCAAGTGAATTCCAACCAGCAGTGACTTGGCAGACAGAGTAGAAATGCCGCCTAGAGTTTCCGGGGGAAACCTGCCATGTTTGAACTGCTGGCCTTCTGGTTGGCAGCCACAGCAAGTAGCCACGAAGACACCAGGCTTTCCGTACCACAAGTGGGTGGCTTTAAAAAGGGAAATTTTATTTTGTCACACTCTAGTAGGCTAACAGTCCCAAACCAGGGTGTCCGCTCTCAGGGAAGGCTTTCTCTGCTGGCTCTGGCCGAAGATCCTCATGGTCAATCTTCCCCTGGACTGGGAGCTTATCTGATACACAGGGACCCCCGGTGCTTTACAAAAGAGGCACTCAACTCCCAGTGCTGATCCTTGGTGGCCTGAGGTCCCTTAATTCTCCACTTGCCTCCGTTTCCTGTAAGTCCCAAGAGGCTGCACCCAAGGCTCTGTACAGCCCTACACACTGAGTCCGGTCCCACTAACCCAACTGCTTTCCATAGTCCCTCATAGCATCATCGAGGCTGGGTTTTCAACATAAAGGAACATCACACAATACCGGGAATCCAGGCCTCGCCGAGTTAATGCATGACTTTTAGGGGAACACAATTCCATCCCCGATAACAGGTGAAGACAAAGCAGGCCTGGTCCCTTCCAGGGTGTGCTGAGCAGAGAGGAGGTAGACTGTAAGCTGAACAATACTAGATGTCACTGATGGGATAAAGGACAGACCCCCTAAGGAGACTGATAATGGAGAGCCACAAATAGAGGCTCAGCTTTGGGAGGCATTTTAAATTTCACACTGGCATTGTTCTACAACAATCAGCTTTTCTTACAACAAAACCAAAAACCAAACCAACAGCTGCCTTTGACCTGATTTTAACTTACAGCAATCTTCTAGGACAGAGTCAAAGCGCCCCATAGGGGTTCTGTGCAGTACCTGTTGGTTTGAAGTACTGATCTTTCGGGTAGAAGCTAAGATCACCCTTTTTCTAGACACCAAATAATAGGTTCTATGTCACTTGCATGTGTTTAAAAAACTCTAGCTCACAGCTCTATGTCTGCTAACCAAAAGGTTGGCAGTTCAAACCCGCCAGGCACTCTTAGGAAACTCTATGGAGCATTTCTGCTTTGACTTATAGGGTCACTATGAGTTTGAATTGACTCAGCAGCAAGGAGTTTTGGGCTTTAGATCACAGCTTTATGTGTGATTAAAAATCATACATAAGAACTATATATAAGAATTATATGCAAGAGCTTCATGTGTATGTGTTATTCAAAAAGCAGCCTTCTTAGCTACTTGCCATAGAGAAACTGTGAGAAAGCATATAGATATATCCATATGATTTTGATACGTGCAAAGACAACATTCACATCATTAACAAAGAACTTCACGTTGAATAAGACTTAAGGGAGGGGCGGTGATGGTCACGAAAGCCCTGCCAATGACGGTCTGCAGCTGAATCCCAACCAATTTCCTGAGCATCAGGCAATTCTTACTCCATGGAAGCTGATTCAGAATACAGAAAATACACACAAATCCACCAAAATAATTTGATAAAAAAGGAATAACTAAGATGTCTAAATCAGACAAATCAACACAAGAAATTAAGATGAGAAGTTCATTTTAATTCTTAATCTAGATTAAAAAGCATTATGTGAAGTAACTAAATCCAGTACCACAGAATGTGGTCTCTCTTTTTTAAACATTCAGAATGTTATATGCTAAATCTAGTTTAATAGATTGAATTTTGTCCTCCCCAAAATATGTTTACTAATTTGGCTGAGCCATGGTTCCCAAAACTGTGTGATTGTCCTGTATTTTGTGATTGTGATTCTCCTACCTGTTGTAAATCTCAGTCTCTGCCTGTGGTTAACAGATAAGGATTGGATTATGTTCAAGAGGATTAGGGTGGGACTGTACACTCTGGAATGTGACCCACATTGCTTTTTATTTCACAAGAGACAAAAGGAAAGGGTGATAGCAGAGAGCACGGGACCTCATACCATCAAGAAAGCAGTGCTGGGAGCAGAGTGTGTCCTTTGGACCTGAGGTTCCTGTGCTGAGATGCTCCCAGACCAAGAGAAGATTGATGGGTCACAAGAACCTTCCTCCAGAGCCAACAGTACTCTCCTGGAGCCAGCACCCTGGAGCCAGCCCCGTGACCTCTCACCTGCTGGGCTATGAGAGACAAACTTCTCTTCATTAAAGCCATCCACTTATGATATTTCTGATAGAGCAGTACTGGATGACCAGGATATCTATCTATCCAAGAAATAATATATTTGATGCAAAACTTTCATAGTTTTACCTTTAAGATTTGAAACAAAACAAGGAGACCCCAAGGAGACTGTATTAAATGTATTCTATTTTTAGTGCAAGGATACCCCTACAGACAATGACATAAAACAGAGAGTTGAGTCCCATTTGCATAGAAGGTGTTCTCATAGGGGGACAATTGTATTTTCCAGGAGTCATTGGGCAAGGTCTGGAAAAGTGTTCTTTGTCTATCAGAAATGGATGGATGACTGCCACTGGCACCCAGTGGACAGATGTCAGGGCTGTTATTAAATGTCCTGCAACGCAAAGGGCAATGGTATTCCCAAAACTTTCAATTCAAAATGCCAATGATACTGAAGTTGAGAATACTGGTATGTAACAACTTAATATTCAATAAATTTATCACAACTAATCATTAGGGAATAGAAACACTGTTCAGTAGAGCATGTTGTTAAAACAGGTTTGTTATATGGAGAACAGTTAGGAAAAGTGAATCTCTGCCTGATAGCAGAGTCAAGGTAAACAGAGGGAACTGTGAAAGAGGGTGCTGTAAAGTAGTTAAAGTATAGTGTAGGGGACTATTCTTGTCACTTGGGGGCAGAGATGACATTTTAACAAAACATCAAAGGACAAAAATGAAATAACTTGGTTATACCAACTTGACACCATTTTTGTAAAATCAAAAATGACAGTAGTAATTTTAACTGATGGGTGATTGAAAGGAAACATTTTCATTACTTAAAATTAACAAGTGATTAACACATATACAAGGTAATATGTACAAACTTATCTTCAAGTCAACAAGAAGAGGGAAACTGTACAAAAGGCTACATGGGGAAAGGATATCTAGAGCAATCTGAAGAAGTCAAAATCTAAAAGGTAAAAAACATAAATTATTTTTATCAAATAAAAGAAAAACAAAAACTCCAAATTTGATATCATACTACAGCTACCGAACTGTCACAAAGTGAAATGTTGGAAAGACCTAGAAACAAGAGACTCCCCCACGTGACCCATGCCTGCCGGGAGAGGGGTGGAGCCATGCCATGTTTGCTAAATGGTTTTGTTCTTAGATGTGTCCCCAAAAGAAGTTCTCGCAGTGATTCATAAAGGAACAGGAGTGGAACATCCATGGCAGAATACTTATCGTGAGGAACAGCGTCACTGTCGTCACTGCAATAAAGGCACTCTCACGAGTGCTCTGCAGAAAAGAGAAACACACTGTATGTAGTCTGCGTAGTTTAGAGATAATCTGGAAGAATCTCTAAAAAATATTTTTTTATTTTTAAACTTTTAGAAAGCTTTTTAAAAAGTTTGAAAATAAATGTAAGATATTCCATACCATTCACATATGTATTCACTCAAAAATATATATTCATTTAAAGCCTGTAAGATGGGCCTAAACATTATACCTAACTTACAAGATTAAGAGAATTAAATGTCTTCACATGGATTGCATCTCAATATCAAGAAAATAAAAATCTTCACAACAGGAACAGTCAGCAACATTGCCATAAACGGAGAAAGGATTACGGTTGTCAAGGATTTCATTTGACTTGAGTCCATTATCAAAGCCCATGGAAGCAGAAGTCAAGAAATCAAAAGATGCATTACACTGGGGAAATCTGCTACCAAGGATCTCTTAAAGTATTGAAAAGTAAAGATGTCGCCTAGAAGACTAAAGGGCACCTGATCCAAGCCATGGGTATTTTCAATCACATCGTATGCATGAGAAAGCAGGACAGTGAATAAAGAAGACAGAACAAGAAATGACACCTTTGAATGGTGGTGTTGGAGAACACTGAACATCCTGAGGGCTGCCAGAAGAGCAAACAGATCTGTTCTGGAAGAAGTACAACCAGAGAGCTCCTTGAGAGCAAAGATGGCAAGACTGCAGCTTACATACTTTGGACATGTTGTCAGAAAGGATCAGTCCCTGGAGAAAGACATCATGCTTGGTAGAGGGGAAGGTCAGCGGAAAAAAGGAAGACACTCGATGAGTCAGATTGACACAGTGGCCGCAACGATGGGTTTTAGCACAAAAACAATTGTGGACAGTACACTGCACGTAAGGTCATTATGTGTAAGAACTGACTCGACGGCACCTAACAGTAACAACAAACATGGAAAACGCTTATAAAGTGTAGAAACAAATACAAGTAACCAATAGAAATGTGAAGTGTATTTCTCAGATTTTTTTTATTAATAACACATATATAATGTGGACTGCCGAAAAACAACAAATCTGTTTTGGAAGAAATATAGACAGGACGCTCCTTAGAAGCAAGGATGGTGAGACTACATCTCACATCTCACATGCTGTGGTTTGTCATCAGGAGAGATTAGTGCCTGGAGAAGGCGATCACACTTGGTAGAGTGGAGGGTCACTGAAGAGGGGGAAGACCCTCAATGAGACGGATTGACATGTGACTACAGACCCAGGTTCTAGCATAACAAAGACGGTGATCACGGCTCAGGACAGCAGGGTTTCGCTCTTGGCTTGACAGCACCTTACAACAGTGACAACACAGAGATGCTGTGCACTGAGCACATGGACCCACATGGGTTTCTCACGTGTTTACAAATTCTCACAACCAATTCTGATTGCTCCACAAGTCACCAAGTTTGAGGCCGATGCACGGTCACACTTCCTCCTGTGTGTCGGGTTTGTTTCAAGTTCATGGTTGAGCTGTTACAACACTCGGAGTCCCTTCATGCAGGAGACACATTTCCCTAGAACTTCACTTTGTCCCCGGAGACCTCCCGCCTGACCTGGTCATCATGGCAGTGTGTTGTCACTGGATGCGGCAAGACCACCAGTGGAAAGCACTCACTCTACGTCTTTTCACAGACATCTGATATCATTTAGAGCTCAGGCATATTACCAGCTTAATGATGCAATTTGAAACATGTCTTGAAAAATATTTGTAATTTTTAGTTATTTTCAGCAGAAATCTAAATCTTCAATTTTGCTGAAAATTTAAGTCTTATTGCTATTATTGTGTAAATTCTCTGGTCTAACTGAAGTTGCATTTCCTCTTCTACTTTATTACGAGTTATGGACAGCTAACATACAACATCAAATTATTCAGATCTTCGGCTATAACCCCAGACCAGAAAAGGAGCTCTTCAACCAGCTGCCCTCCACTTAATTCTGACTCCAGGCCGACCCACGTGCGTCGACACAGAACTGCAAGTCATGGCTTTCTCAATGGCTGATTGTCAGAAGTTTACTGCAAGGATTTTCTTCTGAGGCTTCTCTGGGTAGACTCAAGTCTCGAATCTTTTGGCTGACAGTGTAATGCATTATATGCTTGTACCACATAGGAATTTAGAATGGTCAATACCTTAATTGTACAAATTCCGTCAATATTTTTCTTTCTTGCTTTCTTAGAAACCCTCGTGGCATATTGCTTAATTTCTCTGGCTGCTAACCGAGAGGTCAGCAGTTCAGATCCACCAGGTGCTCCTTGAAGACTCGGTAGGGCAGTTCTGCTCCGCTCTGTAGGGTCCCTGTGAGTTAGAAATGGGTTAGATGGCAATGGGTTTCTTTGGCTTTTGCTTCTTCATTTGTTTCCGTTAGACGTAGATCTTTCTTTGCGCAGCACCTTTGTTCCTTTCACTTTTCCCTCCATTCATATTTTATGTCAGTCATCTTTTCTTCTGCCTCTCTTGCATCTTCATTTTACAGGTGAAAAGATCTGACTCCCTACCATTCCACATATTCTAGGTACATTTCTGATATTGAGCAACTGTTCTCAATCTTTCATAAACAATCTTTTTTCTTCTTCTTTAGCTGGTTTAAGCTATCCTATAGTTTCAGAGGTTCTGTTGCTTCGTGATAAGTGTACGTAAGTATGCATTTTTATTCATTCCATTTCAAATTTTAATCTGAAGATTTGTTTTGTCTCAATCCTAAAAAATTCCTCAGTCATCTACAACTCCAGTGAATCATGTTAGATCTTATCAATCTTTACTCCACATTATTTCATATTTAAAATTTTTTTCATCTTAATCTCTTTGCTCTGTGTAGTAAAAATACATTTCAAAACTCTTGTGGTTCAGCTATGTCCAGTATACTCTAAGCACATTCTTGAGTTTTCAACTTCAATAATTATGGTTTAAAATGAGATAAAAGTTGTGAATGATACATGAAAAAAAGCAAGAGGTATTCAAAACCTGACCAATGATATTTTGTAAGGAAAAAATAGCTACAGCATGCAGAATGATAAGCAAAAAGTATGATTTTTCTTGAAGAACCTTTGTATATATAAATATCAAAATAGTTTATCATTCAACAAGTATCTAAAAGTCTGGTAATTTGAATCCACCCAGGGGCACTTCAGAAGACAGTCCTGGCAATCTGCTTCCAAAAGGTCACACACAGTCTTGAAAATCCGATGACACGATTCTACTCTGCACTTGATGGCAATGGGTACATACACACACAGACACAGACATGGACACTCATGTATCCACACATCGATATATTGTCAGTCATTTGTTTAAAGTAAGAAATCAATAGTTTTGTACACATCATCCATCTACTAGTTACTGTATTTGCCAACTTCATTAGCCACCTGTGCAGGGTACGTAGTTGGAATATATGGCAAATATAATGTGAAAACATTTTGGCCCTTTCCCTCTGGTTAAAATAACAGCACTGTCTCCTAGCCATTTTCCCTCACAGAGTTTGTGACTAACCTTGGGGCTGTCTCTGAGACAGGCCAGAGAACTGGAGCTTCAAACTGAGTGGCCTTCCTTTGATTTCCAGACAGGGAGATGCCTGCTTTGCTCACAACTTTGACAAAAATAGAACCATTGACTTATTTTCTTTTAATTTAAGAATCAGCCTGAGAAAGCGGAATCGGTGTCAGATGTCCAAGACAGACCTTCGTTGTTTTACTGTATTTATTTTGTTAAAGTTATTTTGTTATTTTTTGTCCATTAGTATTTTTACCTCCAAATGATAAGCAGAAAATTAGAGATGTGTTTGGTTTCTGTTGTAGATTAGGATGCATATATGGAGGTGATTTGATCAGACTTTAATTTGTTAGGAAACTAACTGGATAACAAAATGAGTGAAGGCTAGTTGTCTTAAAGAAGAAATGTTCTACTTTGAATTATTACCCACTATATAAACTTGAAGACGTGCAAAGTTATTTTTAAAACACAACTTATGTAGAAAAATTATAATTTCTCTTGTGTGAACAATTCAGCTCAATAAAAACTGACATTCTCGAATAAATACATTGACTACTATTTTCAGTCTTAGAATAGTTCTACATTTTTCCTATCTTGCCTATGATGAGTGTCAATTTTTAAATAGAATTTTTCAGTGACCATCTAAGCTTGATACAAACTGACATTGCTAAAACAAGCCACAATATAAATTTATTTTCCATTTTTAATATTGCCCAACTGTATATTTTTGTGTGGAACAAATCTATCTTCATATAAATTGATGAATTCTAGAGCACTGTCTACAATGAGGAGCACTGGAATCATTTAATAAGTTAATGAACACAGCAGCTCTCCCAACTCAAATATGGTTGTGGGTAATCAGTGTAAGCAAATGTGTCACAAGCCAGCCTATTATAGTTCTTGTGATTAAATCTGACAGAATTATTGAAACACCATTTGGAAGTTTTGAAACAGTAAATAGCATGAGAGGGGCTTACAGTGACTTTGGTAAGAGTTCAGGGGTCCTGGGGGAAAGTGCAAAGAGCTAAGGGCGCAGCTAGTCGCCCAAGTTAGGGGTGATGTGCTTCTGAAAGGTCACAGCCTTGAAAGCCTGCAGAGCGTATCTGCTCTGCACACACGGGTCCCTGGGAGTCAAAAGCGTGTTGGCACAAACTAGCAACAACCCGTAGGCCTTCAGGTTCATAAAAGTGAAAAGTATGTCACAAATCAGGAAGGCAGAAGGAGAGCTGATGCCTTTGAATTGGGATTTTGGAGAAGAATACTGAGTACACCATGGACTGCCTAAACACTGAACCGTCCTCGAAGACTACAAGCAGAATGTTTCTGGGAAGCAAGGATGGCAAGGCTATGTCATATACTTTGGACATGTTGGCAGGAGGGGTCAGTCCCTGGAGAAAGACACTCTCCAGCCAGTCAGCTAAGTCTCCAGCCAGTCATGTGGGTCTTCTGGGCAATTTATGGCTCCAGAACCTTCCCTTTCATGGAAGCAAATCTCAGCTCTGACGTTCTGATTCATCTGCCTCTCCAGATTTTAGGACAGGAGTTTATTCCACCGTCTTATTTTCCTGATGAGTCTAAAAATAAATAAACAAATTTAAAAAGTCACTGATTTTCAGTCGTTAGCATTTTCTCAGGCCAAAGGAAGAACATGGCAACTTCTAAGCTTTTTACATGTCATTCAGAGTTGAAGCCTGAAGTCAACCTTCTTTTTGACCCCTACTCTTCCCACAGAGAAGTGAGAGAAGACTCTTTCAAAAACCACCTTGTGTTACGCACCTAGAGGGTTGCGAGTGTGTCCGCTGTGGAGCTATCTCCAGCTGAACAAAGTCGCTTCATGGTAGACCAACTGAGAAAATACTTTTAAGATGGAAGTATTCAGATAAACACAAGTAGGACCAAGAAAATGTAGTTTTAAAATCTCTGTAATGATGCAAAAACGTAATAAAGAGCAAAAACTTTTAATGTATGCTCCTAGGGGATGCAATTTAAAAGCAATCAAAAACGAGACTAACAGTAAAAATGATACAAATGTTCTATAAAGGTTAGATATGGATGCAATTTACAACTCAGATGGACTTTTTAAGAGAACAGATCGATGCACTTAAATACACAGGAAAACAGGAATACTTTCCAAGTAAAATTGATGGAAAAGATATTAAGAAAGTTTTTACTATTCCAATGTTAAATTGTTGTTTTAAGTGATACTATAGTAGACATTGATTCAAAGTTAACCACTCACTTAAGACATTTTAAGTGAGGTAGGTAAGTAGGTAATGTCTGTACACTTAACATTCTTTCCAATTGCTTGTATTTTCATCCACAATAATGTACCAATTTAATATGTAATGCAATTCATTATTAACAGAACCCCCATCTTACCATATATAAAAAGTTTTCTCATCATTAAAAACATGTTTTCAAATTTTAATTTCTTTAATTCAAAATTTCACCTTTAAATTAAAATGTACACTAACTTTCTTTTAATAGAAACATATTCATATTGCTTACTAGACTTTAGACGCACTTGAAAACATTTATTGCTCATCTTGTTGGTCAACCCTTCGAGTCTGTGCGGACTCCCCCCGACCCTGTGTACAGCAGAGGGAAAAGGTGCCTGGTCCTGTGTTACCCTAGCAAACACTGCTATGTGGAGCCCGCTGTCGGGAGCCACCTCCGTGAGGCTGTCTTTGTCACCTAGCGCTTCTGTGAGAGAAATACCACAGACGGATGGCTGTAAAAAGAGAAACTTCATTCAGTTACAGTTCACTAAGCTACAGGTCAAAATTCAGGGCATTGTCTCCAGCAAAAGTCTTTCTCTGTTGGCTCTGGAGGAAGGTCCTTATCATCAGTCTTCCCCTGGACTGGGAGCTTTGGAGGAACACGGACCCTGAGTTCACAGGACCGCTCTGCTCTTGTCAGTGCTTCTTTCTTGGTGGCATGAGGTCTCTGACTCTGTTTGCTTCTCTTTCTTTTCTGTCCCAAGAGATGGCCCGAGGCACAGAACCGTCTCAGAGACTGAGGCCTGCCCCACCAACACAGCTGTGTGGTCATCTCCCCTTAGCTTCCTAGAGGCAGGATTCACAATTTACCATAAGATCACACTAAAGAATCCTGGCCTAGCCAGACTGCCACACACATTTTGGGGGAGACACAATTCAACCCATGACAAAGATCTTCCTCTTTTTCACGTTCTGTACTGTACTGTACCAAGCGTGATGTCCCCTGAGGACTGGTCCTTCTGGATAACATGTCCCAAGTAGGTGAGATACAGTCTGTCATCCTTGCTTCTGAGGAACATTCTGGCTATTCTTCTTCCAAGACAAATTGTTGTTGGTCTCCTGTCAGCCCACAGCATGTCCTGTGTTTTTGGCCAGCACCGTAATGCAAAGGTGCTAGTTCTTCGGTCTTCCTTGCTGCTCGTCTTGGTGCGACTGAAACACAACAGTGAACTACGTGATCTTCTTTGGTACTTTTGTGGTGGACACAGGTTAGCAGAGAAGAAACCTGGTGACAAGTCTGATGTGTAATTAAAGGAGAAACAGGCAGTGTGACCTAGCAGACATGGACAAAAGGAGCCTGACTGAGCTTTGAGTATCAGAAAAAGCCACCTTCAGGAAAGTTAAATTTTAGTTGAATTCTGGGGCACTGGTTAGGTTTGTGTCTATTTGCCTGGGGCGGGGGGGCTGGGTTGAAAACAGAGAATTCATTCCCCACATTTCAGTGTCTCACGATCGCTGACCCTGTAACCACAAATAAGGTTGCGAGTGGCCCCACAGAGGCTGCAGAAGCAGCTGAGACATTATTATACAGATGCTTACAGGCTGTGTGAAGGATTGTAGATTTTTATTTAGCTGTGAGAGGATAAAATTGGATTTGTTTACACATTCACACACACACAACAAAAACAAGTAATAAGCTACTGGAGTGGTAAAAATAAATCTATTGAAAAGCCTCCATTAGGAAATTTTATCTAACAGAAATAAAGCATTTGCACAAGTTGGGTACAACAAAGACACACCTTTATTTTACTAAAAACCAAAAAGAAAAAATAATCATGGCTATTGAGTTGGTTCTAACTCCCAGTGACCCCATAGGGCAGAGTAGAACTGCCCCCCTCGAGTTTCCAAGGAGCACCTGGTGAATTTGAACTGCCAGCTTTTTGGTTAGCAGCCATAGCACTTAACCACTACTCAACGAGGGTTGCCTTTATTTTACTAGCACCCTTAAAATTCTGATATCTGGAGACAACTTCTGAAGCTCATCAGCTACCAGGTGATATGGGGTGCTTTATCTCCCAACATATTTGCCTTGGCTTATACTTAGAATTCAAGAATTCTGCTTGATCATCGTGCATGATTTTCAGGGCTCTAGTTTTCAAAATATCTTTTCAGAAGATACGTCTTTTTTTTTCTTTGATTTCATCAATGTGTGTCACCATCCTCACCCATGTTTCCTGAATGGTCTCCTCAACATACACACAAACTCTCTTTCCCTGTTTTCTCTCTGCTCTTTTGAGTTCTCCTGGTCAATTTGATTCCATATAGATGGTTATCACAAGAGCACAGTACACTCAATGCAGACTTATTTTACTGTGTAAACTAAATTATTGTTTGATTTTAAGAAGATTTCAGGGGATATTTTAGGCTTGAGGTTTAAAGATTATTTAAGGGCAATAGAGACAGGTCCATCTAGCCTCTGTTTCTGGAAAGTATGAATTTCATGGAAATTTGAAATTCAGTTTTGAATTTTTTCCCTTTTGGTTAGAATTACTCTTTAGAGTCTTAGATCAAAACTTTAGTAACATTAATCTCCATAACTTATCCATCTTTCCTTCTGTCTTTCTCCCTTCCTTCTGTCCTTTCTTTCTGTCTGTCTTTCCTTCTGCAGTTATAAAAGAGACAGCACCCATAGCTCTGAAAAACTGTGAAATGACAATAGATATTAGTATTTCTCTGGGCGGTGGTAACGATACGTGGCACACACACCCGTATGTACAAATCTATGAACACATGTACACATACCACGTATTGGGTACTGAACTAAGTCAGACTGGCTCCATGAATTTAAGTGAAAGAGAATAAAAAAGAAATCAAAGAAAAAAAAGACATACCCTCTGAAAAGATATTTTAAAAAATAGAGCACTAGACATTATGCACCATGATCAAGCAGAATTCATAGAGAGTTACGGGGTGGGTGGTCAGCACTAGACAATCAATCAGTGTACTACATCCCATAAATAAAACAAAGGGAAAGGATCATATTATCCTATCAATTGATGCAGATAAGAAATTTAATAAAGTTCATCATCCTTTCCTGAGAAAAAATTCTCAGCAAAGTAGGAAGGGGAGGGAAGTTTCTCAACATGATAAAGGGCATACACGAATGGGTAATGCTGTTCACCCCCCATGGAGAAAGGCTGAGAACTTTCCCTGTGAGAATGGGAGCACGACAAGGATGAGGATTGTCACCACTCATAGTCGACATTGTATGGGAAGTCACACCCAGAGCAGTAACACAAGAAAAGCAAAAGGAATCCAAATCAGAAAGGAAGATGTACAACTATTTCTACCTGCAGATGACACTATCCCACACATAAAAGACCTAAGTATTCCACAGGAAAACTGTTGGAACTAATAGGAGAGTTTAGCAACGTTGTATGAGGGCCTGACTGATAAGTTTGCGAGCTCATCCTAGAAAAAGTGCTTCATACCTCCTTGCTGAATACCAACCACTACGGCCACCTTTGAAGTCCTCCCTTGAGAAGCTATGCATGGATGCCAGTGCCTAGTCCACCCCTCGGAGCAATTTTGGAATTCTTTTTCTGGAATGGCCATCAGAGCTGTTGTCATACTACTCTTGATGTCCAGTATTTCATCCAGAAGTCTTCCTTTCACTATTTCCTTTATCTTTGGGTAAAGAAAAAAGTCACCGGGGCCAGATCAGATGAGTAAGGAGAGTGTTCCAATACAGTTCTTTGTTTCCTGGCTAGAAACTCCCTCACAGACACCTAGACACTTGAATTTGTGAACATGCCACCACGCCGCTGTGTGCAATGGCCATTCCAGAAAGGTTCAAAAATTGCTCCGAAGGATGGACTAGGGCTCATATTGGTGCATAGCTTCCTAAGAAGAGTCCTTCAAAGGTGGCTATAGTGAGGTTCAGCAATGAGGTATGTAGCACTTAGAACAACTGAGTTCACGGACTTGCTGTCATACCTTGTAGGACAAAAGATCAACACACTAAAATCAGTTGAGTTCTTCTACATTAGAAAAGACCACTCTGAAAAAGAGATCAAGAAAACAACACCCTTTACAATAGACCCCAAATTCAGAAAATGCCCAAGAATTAACCCAGTCAGGATCCTTAAAGACTTATATAGTGAGAACTATAAACCACTACTACAAGAAACTCAAAGACACTTACAAAAGTAGGAAGGTATCCTGTGCTTATGGCTTAGAAGACATAGTAGAATAAAAGGTCAGTCCTATGTAAAATGATCTACTGATTCAGTGTAATCCTGATACAAATTCTAGCATCGTTCTCTATTGTAATGGAAAAACTATTGACCAATTTCATATAGAAAGGGAAGAAACTCCAAATAGCCAAAGCAATAATGAAGTAAAGGAACAAATCAGAAGGGTTTCTATTCCCTGATATCAAAACATACTGCACAGCCGCTGTAATCAGCGTGACTTGGTATGAGTTAACGATAGAAATGTAGACCAATGGAACAGAATTGGGAACCCAGAAATAAACCCAGCTACCCTCGGAAACCTTGGTGATGTAGTGGGTGGGTGCTACAGCTGGTAATCAAGATGTTGGCAATTCATATCCACCAGGTGCTCCTTAGAAACTCTATATTCCACAGGGTCACTGTGAACTGGAATCAACTCAATGACAGTGGCTTTTTTGAGAGGAGACAGTTATCTATGAACAAATGACTTTTGACAAAGGGATGAAAGTCCATTCAGTGGGGCAGAAATGAGATTTCATACATGGTTCTGGGAGAGCTGGATATCTACCTGAAGAAAAATGAGACAGGGTCCCTATCTCAAAAACTAACTCAAAATTGATCAATGACCTAAGCATTAAATCTAAAAAAACTATAAAAATTCCTGGAAGACAATATGGGAATAAACTGTGTAACGTAATCTTTTGCAAAAATTGGATAATAATCAGTAGAACAAATAGCAAATAGAAGAAAACATAGATACATCAGTTTTCATAAAAATTAACATATGTATGTACACTTATCAAAAGATTTTACTTAAAAAATAGACAACCTATAAACTGTGGAAACATCTTCAGAAATAATTAACCTTACAAGGGTTTAACCTCTAAATTCTACTTTAAAAAAATGGTGACATCAACAAAATACCCAAACCTGCTGGCATGGTGTCGATTCTGAGTTACAGCGACCCTGCAGGGCAGAGCAGAGTTGCTCCCAGTGGAGTGTCCAGGGAACACCTGGCGCGTTTGAACTGCTGACCTGTTGTTTAGCAGACATGGCACTGAACCACTGCAGCACCAGGGCTTCCATGAACACTGAAGGATTGCTAAATCCCTGTAAAGTGTGCCCTCTACGTTTGCTTGCCAGCAGCTCACTCCCCACGGAACCCCCCCACACGGGCTGCTGTGCCGACCTTCTTCCACATGTTTCTGCAAAAAAAAAAAAAAGAAAAGAAAACCTAATTAGCATGGGGAGCTTAAAACAGTACCTCACAGGAGGTGGGGCTCAGCCAGCAAACAGAGAAGGTGCTTATTATTTGAGTAAAAATACGGTGAATAATGCATGAATAAAGGAAGTAATGAAAGGACGAGTGTGCAACCAAGGACAATGAAAGAGTGACCAAGAAAAACAAAGAAACTAAGACAACCCACTCCAACCTGGAAAACTTATTTCCTCCCTTCTGTTTTAAAAGCATGGTCACCTAATTCCAAAACACAAGTTTGCCCTCTGCCTTCACCCCTGTACTGTTCTATTGATTACAGAGTGGTACCTAGGGAAGTCATCTTCTGAGACTCTCTGCTTGGTGCACTATGTAGACAGTGGCCACTTTCAGGAGCAGCCGGCTGGTCCCTGGAGGCCGCCACTTATGGTGAACGCCCAGATGAAGAGAGAGAAGTGGGAACAGGATACAACGCTGTTGAGCAGATCAGTATGAAATGGCTTGGGATGCCCGTCTCTGTGCTAAATAATTGATGAGTGCCAAGGCGACGGGGGGCGGAGGTGGGCTCGCCAGGAAGGAGTCCGCCCCCTGTGGTTTCTGAGTCAAGCCACACCCGGGAGCCAGGACTCGTCCTTTTCAGCTCCGCCCTGGCTGTGTGACCATAAGCTCCTGTCCCTTGACTGCTGATGTGGTTCATGTCATCTTGTCAGGGTTTGTGTTATCTCACCCTGTCTGTCTCAGAGTCACCATGAGAAAGCCTGTTAACAACTCCCTGAAGATTGAAAATGTGATTAATTTTAATATACCTCCTCCTCATCTTGTATTTTTTTTTATAAGTGGACCAAACTGAGAAGTGTATATGATCTTATGTTCCTGGAAATTTTTAAAACTGTTTAGGTGATTATATCATATTTGCACGTAGGACAGAAGCAAGCAAAATGGGAGGATTTCCTTAGGTGGTGCTGGGACCACCCATTCCGTCTTATCTGGCTGTTTTGCTCCTATGAATCCTCCTTCGTTGTCACCGAGGGACACCCGCGGCATGCAGTGAGCAATCCGTAACTAACGAAGGTAGTGACCCAACCACAGGGGTGCACGAGGAGGCTGTGACTCGAGCCTGGCAGGCTGCGCCTTGGCACTCTCAGCCTTGCCTGGCCAATCCACATGGTAGCTTGGTTACTACACTGTCCTCTGGGCCACTGTCACCCCTGGGCTTCTGTAAACTGACAACCTTTAATGCAGTACATCAAATTTGTAGTGTTCCTGCTCATGATTGGTTACTTCCACATGACAAAATTAAACTTGAAAATAATAAGATCACTTCTTTTACATCACAGAAGAAGACACTAACACTTCAGAAGTTCAGCTCAGCAGCCCCTGATCGCACCTCTCAGTGGAGGCAAAGTGGGGGTTCTGAACGAGGTAAGGGCAGATGGAAGCCCAGGTCTCTCTCCCTTACTCTGCACCCGACCTCAGTGTCTTCCATAAGTGAGGAGTCTTCAGTCATTTCATTTTATCTCAAACTTAAAAGTTAATAGTAAACAGATTCTTCTATGTAGAGTCTAAATGAGGATACTTTCTCCGACTAATCACAATAGATGATAAAACAACATTACCTGGAGACTTAGTTTCCAAATCTTGCAGACACGACCTCTTCTAGATCTGAACTTGCACAGCTTTCTGAAGGAAACAGGTCTCCTTGGCAGATAGCTGTCACACTGACACATAAAAACGGACATCTGTTTATTTTTAAGTAGTTAGCATGTTCACACACTAGTTCAACATTTTGCACATAAATGGTTTTTATCTATCTGAGTTAAATTTTAATGTATCTGCATCTACTTTATGTTGAGCTTGCACTTATTAATGGAAAGATTACAATTCCTCAGGTTAAAGAAGCTTAAGTTTTTTTTTTTTTTTTTTTAATGTGATGATCTTTAGATATCTCTCAGAACCAATTTTGGAAAGTTAAATTATACCTGTTGTTTGAGAAGCAGGCATTTGTAAATTAAGCCTCCTGCTCCTAATTTGGTGTATGCAGGCATTGTCCCAGAGGACTGGGACACATACTTGTGGGTGAAGATTCTTGTTCCTTCTTGTACTCGGAGAATTCACTCGAGAGCCAGCTAGGATCAGAGGGCGCAGAAAGGACAAGATATGAACCAAACCTTGTCAAATGCACGAAGCCTGAGCAGTCATTTCTGAGATGTGCTGTTAAAAACAGACTGACGGAAGTAAGGACAACTGCCTCCCAGTAGCAGAGTTCAGGATGTTTATTCCCGAAACATATGAGGCAAGAGTTCGTGAATAAATTATCAGCTTACCAACAGGCAAATTCTGCTTGCTTATACATTGATTTCTTCTTGCCATTAATCTTTTCTCATTACAAAATTTAGATGTTTGATTCTTGCTGCACTTCGGTCCAAACCCAGAGTCGTGTAAACATCTTTGAGTGCGAGTCACAGCTCGCTGGAGCAAACACCCCAGTGCCTTCTCCATGAGCATAGCTTGTGACTGTTTATTTCAGTCTCGTAGACACAAAGTAAGTGCTTCAGTTTCTATAAATACTTCATAATTTTCTGTCTTTTTTACTGAAATTAATATTTTCAATGAGCTTCTTTTTTACCCTAAAGTGCGTTGGTTCAAACTTAAATGTTTTCTAAATTAGGACAGAATGATGACACTCTATTTTTTTAAAAGCACATTCATAGTTCTATGTATTTTGACTATTTAAATGTATATACATGTACGTGTGCACGTACACGTGTATAACACTGGTAATAAAAGAGTACTATTTTTTGAGACACAGTTCCAACATTGTAGGGTATTTAAATTTCTAATAGCTTGTAAAGGCTCAGGAAGCCATCTCTCACAGCCTTCATCTTTCACAGATTAAAATTCTGGGGTCCAGTGAATTTTCCAACATTGCCAGGCCAAGCCAAGTGCCGTGGAGTCAGATCCGACTCATGGCGACCCTAAGTGACAGGATTTCCAACGTCATACAGTCCCAAAGTGTCACCAGTAAGATTAACCCATGCCTAATGTCCCTTGGAATCCCTGGTGGTGTAGTGGTCAAGTGTTATGATGACTAACCAAATGTCAGCAGTTCAAATCTGCCAGGCACTCCTTGGAAACTCTATGGGGCAGTGCTGCTCTGTCCTGTGGGGCTACTGTGAGCCGGAGAGGACTCCAGGTACTGGGCTTGGTCTGGGTTTTGGAGTGTCTCTGGGAGAGGACCCAGTGGCAGCAGACTGGGTTTCTGTTTCAGTCTTGTCACTGGCTAAAATCCAGTGTCGTCACGAAGTTCTTCACTTGTTTGTAAAATACTGATTTGCTCTCAAGGCTTAATCCAAAGCTAGGTCAATCCTAAAATGAAAGTTCACTCTTCATCTTTAAGCATTCCATTTTATTTATTTTGCTGAATTCAAAGATTTGTTATACAAATTCAGGTAGGACTTTTTCTACACTGGAGTTGTTTTGAAATTTTTGGTTTATAAAGATGAAATTTAATAATGTTCAGTTTTCTCGTGTGCAGAACTTAATTTCATCAGCTTTATTTTTTGCATTTTAAGAGTCTATCATAAGGACTATCTCAGAAATCAGCAATTTTAGTGCCGCTTCTGATTTCATTTATTAATAAAACAAATGAGAGCAAAAGGCAACAAAAAACTGGGTAAAACGTCAGCGGGGCAAAGAGGAGAAAAGTTTTCAGGAGCCTGAGTGTGTGCACGGGGAAGGCAGCGGCGTCCAGAGGAGGCATTAGTTGGGCTGTGAGAGGCGTCAGAAGCACTGCTCCCTAAAGGGAAGAAGGGTGGGCAGGAGAGATGAACAGGCGGGGGTTCCTCATCCATCAGGCTGGAGCTTCCTCCCCGGACAGCACAGGCCCTCGGCAGAAGGAGGGTGATGGATTGCAGCCCACCGAGCAGTCAGGGACGCTCTGGGCGGGCTGCCACGTCCCATGTATAAAACATGAACCCAGCGGCGTCGAGCAGGAATAAGCTTTTATCAGTGCTTTCCTGGTGAATACATAGGATCAGTGCTAAAATGTTTAAAAAGAAGGGAAAACATGGAACACAGAGCTCAGTGAGACATGGAGAGGAGACACAATTTTACTTACTTTGCTTTCATCAGTTTAGAGGTATTTGGGCTTCCAGAAATTTCAATAAAACATTATAGATAGATTTTGAGATCCTTTACAGAACCTTAAATCTTTCTTGGAAGGTGGTATACACATTCCAAAGGGAAAGACAATAGGGATCACTCCTCACAGTGAGGAAAAATATGTTTTGTAGTGGTCTTTTATTTCAGGAAAAAATGAAAAAAATGGTGCTTGAGTTACTTGCAGGCGGACGTTAAAGGAGGTTTTGTTATTTTCCTAGTTACCCTAGTTGTGCAAAAACACACATTGTTTAACGTAAGCAAATTGAATTTCTTTAATGAATCATATTTTTTATTAATTAAAACATACTGACTATTTCAAAAACAGACCTGTATCAGATAGGGAATCCCATTTATCCTGTAATGTGACATTCTTAGATGTTGATTTTCCAAGGTGCTTTCCAGAGGCCATTGATTTACTGTAGCAGCTACATTTTAAACTATTTGCCAAGCAGAAGGATAAGGGATTCAAATTGAGAGAGGAAACACTAAATTGAAGATTCCATTTATCTCTAGCCAAAAATTTAGACTCTTTAAATTACCCTTTACACTTGCTAACTAAGTGGATTAGGTGTTTTCAATCGCATCAGATGCATGTGAAAGCTGGACTATGAACAAAGAGGACAGAAGAAGAACTGATGCCTTTGACTTGTGGTGTGGGAGAAGAAGGTTGAATGTGGGCTGCCGAAAGAACCAACAGATCTGTTCTGTAAGAGGGACAACCAGAGCGCTGCTTAGAAGCAAAGATGCAAGGCTGCGTCTTACACACCTCGGACACGTTGTCAGGAGAGATCAGTCCCTGGAGAAGGACACCATGCTTGGTAGAGGGGAGGGTCAGCGAAAAAGAGGGAGACCCTCGACGAGATGGCCTGACGCAGTGGCCGCAGCAGCGAAATTAAGCCTCAGCACAGCTGTGGGCCTGGCGCGAGACTGGGCGGTGTTTCGTTCTGTTGCTCGCAGGGCCGCTGCGAGCCGGAACCAACTCAGTGGCACCTAACAACAACAACAAAGGCGAGAAGAGTAAGGGGGGCTTCAACTGGACAAGTCCGCTGTAAATTAATTTTAAAATAAGTAAAGATGGGCTCACTATGACAGGAAATGAGATAATAGGCAAATGACAGGACAGAAACCAAAAATGACAGTGCTTCTGTTTTCAGTCTGTCCCGCGATCTTCATTCAAATTCATAGCTGACTTTTATTCTGGCCTCACTTAGTCACTTGCTCTGCTGCAGGTGCTGGGCCAGGCTCTGGTTGCAAGACACACCAGGGAAAAGCGCCTATGAAACTGGGTTCAGAAAATGCTTTATCCACTAATGTACGTATTAATCCTGGATAAGTTAATGAACGTCACTCAGCCTTGGATACTTTATTTTAAATGAAGTATGATTCCTATCTCCCAAGAACAAATAGAATGTTTTATTCTTAGGTTGAACATTCCTAGTTTGTAGTCACGAGACAAGTCACAGAATAACATTTTATTATTACACAGGCTTGGTAAAGTAGAGGGTCAGCCACAGAGGGCAAGACCTTAAGCAAGATGGACTCACACAACAACGGCTACAAACGGACCCGTGTCACAGCAGGAGGGGCGGGGGCGGCCAAGGACCGGGCTGTGTCGTGTCCTGCTGTACACAGCGTCAACTGAGTGGGAATCAACTAGACTGCACCAAGCACTACTCAGACACGGAACAACTAATCCACTCATGAACCGCACACCGAGAACTTATCATCGGCTTTTTGAAAGTTTGGTGTGGAACAGACATTACTAAATTAGGAATGCAAAGATAGAATATTACATTGTGGCTGGCTCAGCTGTCTATCCAGAAGCCGTTCCCAAAATGTTTGCTATTTTCGCCTCCCACTATAAAGCTGGGAAAAAAACAAAATAATGCTTGGTTGACAACCTCCTTCAAACCTGTTGCTGTTGTTAGGTGCCGTCGGGTCTGTTCCAACTCACAGTGACCCTTTGAACAACAGAACAAACATTGCTGGGCCTTGCACTGTGTCCACAATTGTTTTTACGCCTAAGCCCGTTGTTGCAGCCACTCTCTCGATTCGACCCATCGAGAGTCCTCCTCTTTTTTGCTGACCCTCCACTCTACCAAGCATGACGTCCTTCTCCGGGGAGTGATCTTTCTTGACATGTCCAAATGATGTGAAATGCAGTCTGCCACCTTTGCCTCCAAGGAGCACTCCGGTTGTGCTTCTTCCAGAACAGATCTGTTGGTTCTTTGGGGACATTGAACATTCTTCTCCAATACTGCAATTCAAAGGTATCAATTTTTCTTCTCTCTTCTTTGTTTCTTGTCTAGCTTTTGCATGCATCTGATGCGATTGAAAATACCACAGCAGGAAGAGAGCGAGACAAAGGACACTTGTTAACGTGGAGAAGGGAAGGTGAAACGTGAAGTGATTGGAGTAGGGAAGCTGCTGGTTGATTTTCTGTCTCACTTTCCTCCATCTACTTCTATCTCTTCTTAGTAATTCCGAGGATTCTGTGATATTTCCCGCTTCTCACTCTCCCATTAAAAGGTCTTCTCAAACTTTGCCAAGGAATTACAGTGTATATGAATGTCTTCTAAATGAGTATAAATTCACATCAAATTTTTGTTTTATTTTACTGTTTTGCTTACCTTAAAGAATGAGATTATTGATATAAAGTGACTTTTTATTTCAAACTCTTAGAATGCCACATACTAACAGATTAGCCCCGTAGAGTACATCAATATTATCTACTGTATAAACATAAAAGGAATGCTTGAAAAGAAACCTCACTTTTACTTTTTTAGGTTAGGAAAAAAGCCATTAGAGATTTCTTGTTTAAAATAGCTGTGTTAAAGACATCTGTTTCTCACTGTCTCTCAAAACTCATTCTAAAATATTAATAAGAATGAGAAACAGAAACACGAGCTCAGCTCTGGTGTGCCTGCTCCCGTGCCTAGTCCTTTCCCATGCTCTGTAAGGAAGAGTTGGGTGGGTCCTCTCACGTCCCCACCTGCCCTACCCTGCTCCGCACTGTAAGAAACCTCACTTTCTGGGTTCACGGACTCTGCCTAGAAGGTAGTTTGGGCCAATAGGAGGGACCAGGAGCAGCAGTTCGTGGGGCGGAAGGCGGGAAGGAGCCCGAAGGTCTCTCTGCCTCGGAGCTGCCTCTGGGATGACGTCAGGAAAGGGAATCTGCTGGATGCCTTTACTTTCCGCTCGAGGTCTCCTGCTGTTGTGACATGAACAATAGGATGTCCGGAAATACATCAAACTAACAGTATCTGTTATTGAGGTTTAGACCTAACACAACCTGTCATATACGCCAGAATGGAAGCATGATTCGATACAATGTTTCAATAAAGTGCAGCAGAAGATGGAAAATCTTTATGAAGACTAGACTTTAATCCAGGAATTTCACTTCTGAGCACTGATTTTGCAGAGATAATATAAGGTGTACAGGATTCTAAGATGTAGCATGTAGGAAACCTGTGCTTATGTGTGATAATTTGGATTTGTGTGTGTGGGGAGGGGGTATATGTGTATGTGAGTATGTGTGTGTGTGTGTGTGTGTGTGTGTGTGTATGTGTTTGAAATAGGCAATTGTTAAATGATTATCACTGGGCTTTTCCCCAGGGAGTCACTGGGCAGTTCTAACCACTGACTTTTCGGCCAGCAGTCCAGCACTTAAGCATCGGACTGCCGGGGCTGCTTGGGCTGCTGGAAAAGATTGTGCAGGCTTATTCAGGAAAACCTGTCACAGCCAGAGCCCGTAAAGGACACACACCAGTCGGAAAAGAAAATCTCAGCTGTTTTCTGCTGGTGACTGCAGTGTTGGAGAAGGATATTGAATGGACCCTGAACTGCCAAAAGAACCAACAAATCCGCCCGGGAAGAAGTGCAGCCAGGAAGCGCCTCAGAAGTGGGGACGGAGGGACTGTGTCCCGTCTCTCAGGCGTGCTGTCAGGCGGGACCGGCCCCTGGAGCAGGACCTGGTGAAGGACAGAGCCAGGGCGACAGAGGAAGCCCTCCCGGTGGCCGCTGGACCGTGCAGCGGCTGCCGTCTAAGGGGCCGAGACGAGCGCAGGACCGGCCGGTGTCGCCCTCGGGGTTGGTGGGACCACCGCTGACTGCACGGCACATCGCCACAGCGACAGAGATGGACAGAAAAGTGGGAAGACTGTGTCCTGTTGAAGGCGGGCCATCTGCGAGACCCGGAAAGCCACGGCGGTCCCGCGGGGTTCCGGCTCTCCCAGGTTTCCCGGAGGACCCCGGCGGCAGAGGGGGACAGCGCTCAGCTGTTAGCCCCGGGTTGCCAGTGGAAGCCCACCAACAGCTGCTGCGTGCGGGGGAGATGGTAGGGTCGGCTTCGCCGAAGATGACAGCAGGAACCCTCTGGGCCATTCTGCTCTGCCCTGTGGGGTCTCTGCCGGGGGGGGCACTGATTCCCAGCAGTGGGTTTGCCTTTGGGTTTGATAGAACGTTTGCAACATGTCAGGCCCCTCTCAAATGCTTTACCAGTACTGACTCCAAACAAAAAAGAGAGTCTATTGTTTGTACACAACAAAGCATAGAGATGAAAGTGCTGGTCCTCAAACTTGATTGTGCACTGACATTTCTGAGGAAATTAAAAAAAAAAAAAAAAAAAACAGATCTAGGGCTCTGTTCATGTTCAAGATGAAGTGCAAAGCTAGGATATGAGTGCAACCAGCCGGCTCCGGGCATTGCTCTTGGGACCACCAGGCTACGCAGCTTCTCTAACTGAAGTCTAGTCTGAGGGTCAACAAGACAGGGTGCGGAAGAATGAGAGCAGAACAAACGGCGGGGAGATCGCCGAGAATAAGTGCAGAAGGTGCGGAAATCCCTAGGCATTCACAGCATATAAAAATTACGGAAAATAATCACCTAAACCGTGAACGTAGGCAAACACAAACTCTGCACAGGAAAGAGGAATCTAAATCGTTTATGGATTTCATAACCCAGAGGACTAATACCTTTTCATGTTGGAAAACGGTCTTGCAGAAAAACCTTATATAACCGTGTCCTTTTCACTCTTTTGTATTTCAAATAAGACTTCAGCGGGGCTGGTGCAAGGTCTGTTGATTTGTAGTTCAGAACAGAAATCTCTCCAAACCTCTCCACAAGGACTTCGCCAAAATTTAAAAATAAAACGACATCAAAGGCGTGGGGGAAATCAAGCACAACATTTTTAATTTTTAAAACGGTAAGACAGAGTGAAATCTGGATATGCAGAGCTGAAGAATAGCTGAGAAAGTTAGAGTCTGAGTTTCTAAGATCGCGCAGTCCCTGACAAAAACGCGGTAGGAACAATTCTGGGCTGGTCCCTCAGTAACAAAGGGGGCTCTTTCTTGATCAAGGAAATGACACATTGTTTTAAGGTGCTCTATTTGTGTTCATCTGTTACACAGCAATAGAAAATAAATTTAGCATTGATGTTGAGAAAGCAGACTCTGTCAGAAAATGCGACGCAGGAGTGCAACACATGATATTATGTATCGTGATAAACTTTGTCAGATTTCTAAAGTTATTGAGGTGGAAGACAGCCAGTATTGGAGTTAACTTCTCAAAGCACTGAGCTATGATTCATTATATCACATATCCAGTAACTTAATCCTCTTCACAGTATCATTAAATACTCATTATGTCTATATGCACCTGCTGCTATATAAAGACACAAAACAAAACCAGAAGTCTGCAATCTAAGACGAAAAAGAAATCTGGATTTTTATATGAGCAAGGTGAACTTTCCCAGGCAGCTTCTCTGGCACCCCAACTTTTAAGTTGAAAGGGAACATATGGGAATAAAGATCTTAGCTAAGAGCAGTACAAAGCGCCAGAGTCCTAGCGGCCCCCTGTGGCTGCGCAGGGAAGTCTCCAGGGAAGTCTGTGAGAAGACGTTTTAGGGTTCCAGTCACAAGACCAGAACCCCTGTGAGGGCGTCTATGGGAGTCTGTGTTTAAAACCTCTCTAGCTGGCTCTTAGGCACAGCCCTGTTCACTAAAGATGGGACTGAAAGACGAAGGGACCAGCAGCGACAGCTGAAGCTGCGTCTGCAAGCTCTTCAGTGAACTGCGTGTTTAAGTAGATTCCCCCTCTTCCAGTTACTAGCATACTTAGTACCTATATTAGCAAATATGTAGGAAGGAAGACACTGGAGGTGCACAGACAAGGAGAGAAAAAGAGCCCCACCTACAAGATTTGCACAGTGTAGAAAACAGTCCGAATACCACGTGCTAAGTGCTGTAGCTCCATGCGAACACAGTACTTGGGGACCGTGTTCCGAAACAGAAAACGGGCTGAGCAGAGAAGAGACAGACAGACGCGGTGATGTCAGGGCGGGCTTGAGGGATGGGGCGACGAGTCGGTGTGTGAGCGTGTTTCAAGCAACGGCCACTGCACACGCACTCTGAGGGCCCAGAAAGGCAGCAGGGCCCTGCGGCCCACATTTGGGTTCCGACAGGTCGGGAACGACTCTTGTCTGCTGATTCCTCCTGGGCTGTTTCCTTTTTAGTGCAGGGAGTGATGCAACACGGCCACCTCACTGAGGACTCCGCGTGAGTGAGGGTCACGCCTGGACCAACACTGAGCGGGCTAACAGCTCGGGGCACGTGGAGAGTAGTCGCCGATGACAGCAAGGCCGGGGCTGCTGCTCCCCGGGCCACATTTGTGGGACTGTCACCAAGTCTTACAGAAAGAAAGGTAGGCAGTCCGTGGTCATCAGAGATTCAAATGGAGTCTGGGCAGCCGGATCGTGACGCGTAAGCAAAGTGCTTAGCAGTGCACAGACATGTCGCCCAAGAGCTGTCCTTACAGCCTGGCCATGTATCATTATATGTTATCTCCCAGGACACTAATAATGAATTTAAAAGAGAAAAAAAAGCTAGGATAAAAATAATTTTCTCTATTTTTTTGAAAATGATTGTACCCGAAATCCTTAGTTTGGAAGCTGGGAGGAGTATGATCTACTGTGTCATGCAGTGGGAGACTTTCTCAATCATTCACTGATGTGTCTTTCTTTACGTAATGACAGTGAATAATTGCACCTATAAGCCACTTTTGTTGAGTTGATTCTGATTCATAGTAACCCTGCGGGACAGACTGGAACTGCCTCATACAATTTCCAAGGAGCCCCTGGTGGATCTGAACTGTTGATCTTTCCGCTAGCAGATGGAGCACCTAACCAGGATGCGAACAGGGTTTCCGTCATGCCTGTGGGAATGACAACATCTCTGAAACAGTCACGACATGTGGATTATTAGATCATGGGAAATGTGGAGTGGTAAGGAGGAGTGTGCTCTTGCAGGGTAGGGAGAGCAGATAAAGTTCCACAGAGCAATGCATGAAGACGTTTTTGTATGACAAATTGACTTGAATTGAAGATTTTCACTTAAAGTACAATATATTATTTTTCTTAAGAAAAATAAATAAATAAAACTGACCAGTTGGGAGCATGTGAAAATGCCCATCCATTGATCCATGTATATTTGCAGCCTTTGATGTTTGATGGGAACACTGGCTCTTGGCTTGAGCTGTTCCATGAATCAGGAATAATGGATAAAACCTAAACCACAGAAGGAGGAAATGCTGTCTTGGTGTGGTTGGCAGTGCTTTATCTAATTAGACCTCTCATGATAAGGGAGTCACTTGCTGAAAACAAGCAAGCCATCTTCTCTTGAAGGGCAGGGCTTCACTCCTGATCTAATATGTGTGGTTCAGACAATAGTGCACTGTTTTGAAGCGTGGTTTTCTTTTGACAGATTTGAATTGATCACTGACACAGTAACAGCGATTAGTGACAAGAGACGGTCATTGGAACACCGTATGGTTTAAAATGATGAAAGATGTGCATCAAGGTTTACATTCTTTTACCACACTTATTCAGTCTCTCTTCTAACCAAATACTGTAAAAAGCTAGAATATCTGAAAAGAATCCTGTATCAGAATTAGAGGACGATTCATTAATAATCTATGATATGCAGGTGATGCACCTTGCTTGCTGAAAAGAAAGAGGACTGGAAGTCCTCACCGATGAAGATCAAAGGCTATACCTTCGGAACGGATCACATCTCAACACAAAACAAAAATCCTTACAACTGGACCAATAAACAACACTGTGATATAGAAAATAATGAATTTGTAAAGGACTTCACTTTACTTGGATCTGCAGTGATTGGCAGTGGAAACAGCAGGCAAGAAATCTGATGGTGTATTTACTGCATCGGGAAAACCTGCCACAGAAGGCTTCTTTAAAGTACTAGAGAGCAAACAAGATCACCTTCAGGACTAAGGTGATCCTGCCCCAAGCCAATGTGTTTTCAGTGGCCTCGTGTGTGTGTGAAATATGGACAACGAATGATGGAACTGAAGAACTGATGTATTTAAATCTTGATATTTTAAATGGCACTAATAAAACAAAACAAATGTCAGAGAGGCTTCAGGGAGCTTGGAAACCTTATGCACTGCTGAGGGGGATATAAATGTCACAACCACTTTGGAAAACAATAAGGCACTTCCTTGAAAAGCTAGAAATAAAAATCCTATATGACCTAGCAATCCCACTCCCAGGAATATGTCCTAGAGAAACAAGAGCCTTCGAGGAATGGACCGACGCACATCTGTGTTGGCTGCAGCGTTATTTCCCACAGCAAAAAGGTGGAAACAATCTAAGGGACCATCACCAGACGCTGGATAAACAAACTGTGGTATGTACACATAGTGTAATACCACAAAACAATGCACAACAACAATGAATCTGTGAACCGTGATGTTGGAGAAGAATGCTGAATGTAACACGGACTGCAGGAAGACCACACCAATCCGTCTTGGAAGCAGTAGAGCCAGAAGAGTCCTTTGAAGGGAGGATGGTGCGATATTACCCCACACACTCTGGTAGTGTTATCAGCAGGAACCCGTCCCTGAAGAAGGGCATCAGGCTTAGTAAAGCAGATGGTCAGAGCAAGAGAGGAAGAACCCGCACGAGGTGGACTGACATAGGGGTGGCAGTGACTGGCTCAGACACAGCCACTGCTCTGGGATGGCACAGAGCCGAGTCCTGTTTTCCCTCTCTTGTACTTATGGTCAGACGAGTTGAGACCCTTGAGATGGTACCTCCTAACAGCAGTTCATGAACTAATAGGAACACTCAAGTCAGAGTATAACCCATGCCACCAGAACTGCTTAGTTATTAGTGATAAAATATTTGCCTTCTTAAACTTGTCCTGTGAAATTTGGACTGTTGGAATACTTCCTTGTCAACAGTTGACTAATAGCTAAAGTACTATTTTAGACCTCATTCAAAAAAAAAGTGTTGATTATAAAGCTTAAGTCTCTCTCTTACAAAAACAAAAAATCTGTGTACATTTAAAATAAACTATAATCCTAATTATATTGTTTTTGTTTGTTTTTTATCATTGTTCTTCAGATGGAAGTTTATAGAACCAATTAGTTTCTCATTAAACAGCTAGTACCATATTGTTTTATGGTGTTGGTTAACAGCCCCACAATGTGTCAACAGCCCCACAACGTGTCAACAGCCCCACAACGTGTCAACACCCTTGCTGCTTGACCTCGGGCTCCCTATTTGCAGCTTTCCTGTCTCTTCCGACTCTTTTGTCCCTGCCCGTGGACTGCTGGGCCCTTCTCGCCTTGTTTTGTTCTATGGGTCTATCTAACTGTTGGCTGAAGGGTGAACCTCAAGCCAAGAGTGACCTTATTACTGAGCTATAAAGGTGTCTAGGGACCACCCTCTTGTGCTGTCTTCAGTCTCTTACTGGCCAGTGAGGCTAATCATAGTTTTAAAGTAAAATATGAACAGACTTGGTCACTGCATTTCACAATTCAGCTGTTTTATAATCGAAGACAGGTTTTTTTGCATAGTCATATTTAATTTAAAGTGCTAATTCAAAGGTGAAAGAAAAACACTTTTAAGCCATGTGCAGTGTATCTATTTTCTCTGAAAAATTAATAAGTATTAAAGTAAATCCTTTACTGGAGTTTGGAAGCGACTGGCGGCTTCCGAGTGTATCAGTTTCCGCAAACATCTGATGCAAAGCTGACACACTGCAGAGTGTTTGCTTGCTCTTGAGCAATTCTGTCTAAGGTGAACTCCATGCCACATGGATATGTTAGTATCAAAGGAAGTGTGTTTAAAAAATTTTACTGTATTTTGATGACCTGAGAATCATGTTTCAAGAAGCTTAGCATTCAGATTCATATTTAAAATATCTGCATCACTTCACATATTTAGCTCACGTAACCTGTTAAGAACTAAATTAATTTGATTACTGAGATTTACATATGATAGCCACTTTCATTTCACTGTTTATCAGTCCACCCCATTTCACTTCTCTCATTTGAGGAGTGGACATTTAAGATCACAGTCAGCAAGCAATCTCACTTTATTATTGATAGTTTCCAAGCATAAAGTTGTATCTTGGGCTGTTAGAGAACACATCTCTTTCCCATATCTCCTATAATTCAATACTAACCATCATATTTCAGATAAGTATCTTGCTGAGACTGAGAAGGAATTTTGATCCACTTAAACATGAATGTTTTTCCTAGCAAGAAAGTGATGGGGAAAGGATAGAGGATATGATTTTCTGCTAATGTAACGTGTCATTAAACATCTATCTGTGTTACACAGCAGAAAACATTACCATCCAGTCTATCCCGTCTTCTCAGAGAACTGTTATCACAGCTCGGGGGTAGGACACTGCATCTGTGTCCCTGACACTTCATCCAGATCACATGTGATAAAGTCACCCTGAGCCAAACATCCACACTGAGTTCAAGCAGTCATCTTGCAAACGTCTGCTGTCTTTCACTCAAGAATTTATTGAAGCAAGCTTAGTTAAGAGGCTAGAATAAAGGTCTACATTTGTCTGCTGCTGGCACATGGGGCAAACCTGGCATGAACACCTCCTCACCATTACTTATTCAGATCTTTCTTGTCGATTCTTTGAAATACCCAACATCTTTCCAAAAGCTCCCCATTTTGCATAAGAATAGTGAATTTCTCTGCCTTTAAAACCAAGTATTCTTGATAGGAGTGTATTTCATTTTCAAAGCCACGGTAGTTCTTTCAAGCTAACGGGTTTAAGGAGCACAAGCTTATGTCTCTTGCCAACTAAAGGAATGGATTAGGTTGGAAGCCAGTAGAGTTTGAGACCAATATTATTTTTCAGCGCATCCTGGAATCCAATTCGGAGCATTATGAGAATACTTTGTGATAAATAAGTGATACCAATTTCTGGTTTCAAGAAACAAACAGAAAAAGATGCTGGTAATTTTGGGGCCAAGTTATAAATTATTTGTCTTTAAAATTTATCTTTATCATTGTGAACTACTTCATCGATAGGAAGGACAGGTGAAATAACGATGTCTACACGTTTCATGTGTTGTTTCCCATCATGCATGTTGCAATAATCACTTTGTATATGCTTTTAATTTTTTATGTTTAGGGTCACAATCGTGTCCTGAAAAATAACTGCATACAGTCATGTATCTTAACTCTTCTCCGTGTTGTCCATCTTGTATGTTGCTTTCAACCAGTCTCTGCACTGCAGTTATTTTCACTTGACTTTTTCTATCAGACACACTCAGGATGTCAGAAGTTCCATGCCTGCAATGGTGCCTGTGTTTACCTGCATTTTTAGTTAGTTGAGATTTACTGGAGAACATAAAAGGATGAGTGGGGGAAGTTCTTAGAAATCCAGTGGGAGAAGTCATCCATTGCAATAGTCGAGGCATACGGAAGTATTCTGGCCACCCTTGTTTGTCCTGGCTGAAGGACACAACTAAGTCTCTGATGACTCCATACGACTTGCACAGATGTCATTCTGCTGCCACATTATCACTAAAGGATATTTTCCCATTCAAAAGCAATGTGTGTGAGTTGTCTGACAACACCTTTGTTAAGTTGTCTCTAAGTTTTCATTGTGCAATCACACTGAAATGAAAACAGCAAAATCTGAGGAAGCAAAATAGCCAAATAGGAATGAAGAAGACACTGGGCCCAGGATCATGTTCTATTCAAAAATGGCACTAGCTGGATTACCTCGGGTAACTTGCTCACCATATACGAGGACTCTTAGGCTTCACTTAAAAGCAGGAAGTGGGAGTAAATGTTAATTTCCTTTTAAATTTCTTTTAGCACTCCCAGAAAGTCTTAATACAGTAGATTCAGGCTAAAACTGAAGAAAAAGCAAAAACAAACAACAAACTAAAAACCCTGGCAATTTGAGTGTTTGTTAAATAATGGAAATCTTTAAACTGTTATTATAGTAGACCAACCAGAATTCACAAGTGTACCTGAAATGCACTTGCAGACTCACTGGATACTGTAGAAAAAGTAGTTCTTGGAGAAGCGATTTAATTTAAGCAAATGTGAAAGTTGTTTATTTTTGTTTATCCGAATGGCTATATTATGCATTTTGAGGCCACAGTGATAGAATGGCATGAGTAAATTAAATATAAAACTGTAATTAGCAGACACAGAAATGCCAAAAGACCTAAGTGGGAAGTACGGGCTGCCTCCAAAAACAGGCCCTCTCAGACTTAGTGTCAACAGAAACTTGTGAACTCAGACTTGGTGTGAGGAGGAGAGCACAGACGCGGATGCAGGAGTCCCAGCAAAGTGGAAAAGTGAGTGCTTTGTTGGCAAATGGAGAGCCAGCGCACCCTGATGAGTGCCCGCCAGCCAAGTGCCGTCGAGTCGGTTCAGTTTCAGAAGAAGTCTGACGCTCTGTGTGAACGTGGTCATCAGTAAATCCCCTGGAGCACAACAGATTCTGTGTCATCCACTGACGTGTTCATTTGTTCATTTTTTAAAAAATTCCACCCAAAAAGTAAAAACAGAAGTTTTTGTCCCCTGTTAGGGAAACTGTGGGCATCAGAGGGCATGTCATTCTTGGGAGAAAGGTGCGATCATGTCTACACACAAGGCTGGTTTTGATGATGGAGATAATCACTAAAATCTCCAGTAAAAGTTACTGCCAGGAAAAGTACAAAGAAATGGTGGATTATTATATTGAATCACTTTTTAGGAGTCAGGACAACTGTATTGAGGGAGGTGACATAAGCCTAAATCTACATGAGACGGTCTTTTAAAAACTGGATTAGAGCATTGGAATGAGGCCCTGAAGAGAACCGTATGGATTGATTCACTCATAATTAAGCAATCTAAAAAGCAGGCTGTAATTGCCAAGATGCTCTTAAGCATGTTTACTTTCTGTAGGTAACTAAAAAAGGAGACATAAACACGGTAATTAAAGGATTATTTTTTTGTCCTTCATATTCAAGGACGTTGTTACTCAAGACCAGCCTGAGGTGTATGTGGTCTGAGTACAGAATCGCAATTTTGACTTTTTTCTGCAATAATGGCAATTATTGGGGTGGATAGGTGACACTGTGTATGATTAACACAATAGAGGCTGGCGCTTGCCGGGGTCCCGGGCTGTGCCGTGATCTGGGTGCTGGAGCTCACTCTTCGTTCTCCGAGGTTGTCTCGTCTCCTCTGCAGTGGAGCTTGACCCTCAAGCTCCTTAACCCCTCAGAGTCACACACTGAGTGACACACAGCACACTTGCACACGAAGATTAAAAGTGCACACCGAGACACAAAATTAGTAATATCCCTTGAGATCAAATTGTCTTTTTAATAATATTTACGGCTAGTCTCATAATTGAATTTTAGGTAGCAGACGATGTGAAGAACCAAATCTACGTAGGACGATAGACACGATTTCTTGTGACACTGGTGATGCGTTTGCTTCCACACATGGTCAACAAGGAGAGGATTTTGACCAAGATCTTTACTTCTAATTTACGTTCTGATTTGGAGTCCCAGTGCGTTTCTATGATTCCACATCATCTTATTTAATCAATTGCTTATAATAAGTATAATAAAAGAAATACTGTCAATGCTGTTTTCCTTCCTTCAGTCCCTAACATTTGTTTTCTAGTAGTTTCACTTCTACATAAAAGGCTAAGAAAATGTAAAATCATACCACATGAATTACTGCAAATGTCTATTCTCGTCCAGTCTTTTTGCAAGTTTCTTTTGTTTTCTAATGAAAGTTCTAACTCTAGGAAAATGCACCACAGTGACTCAGTTGGGCTGTTTCTCTCTGATGACAATTGGAGTGCTCCTAGGGTTTCATATGTAAGAATATGTCTGAGAAATACCTCTAGCAGACACTCTTTTTCAGGTTTAAGTAAGTATCTACCATTGTGGGATGAATGGGTAAATTTAAGCACAATGTTTTCATCGTAAACTGAGATGGTAATGTGATGATCTGTAGCAATCAATTGTCTGATGTTGTGTGTAATGAATAAACGTGTGTGTGCATGTACACACTTACAGATATGTAGATAAGTATGTGTGTATGTGTGTGTGTTGTCGTTGTTGTTAGGTACTGCTGAATCAGTTCCTACTCAAAGCAATCTTATGTACAACAGAACGAAACACTAGCCAGTCCTGTGTGATGACCTCAATCCTTGTTAGGCTTGTTTCTTCCTGTTGTGAGTGGTGCCATATCAGCAAATGAGGATTCTCAAAGCTTGACTCCATCCACATCACCAAGGTTTATTCTCCTTTGAGGACACAGTTCTTCATCAGCCATCTTTTATGTGCCTTCCAACCTGTTGAGCTCATTTTCCGGTACTGTATCTGACACTGTTCTCCTACTGTTCGTAAGATTTTCACTGGCTAATTCTTTTCAGAGGATGCTGTATCCTCTTGTCTAGTCTTTCCTAGTCTGGAAGCTCAGCTGAAACCTGTCTGCCATGGGTGACTCTGCTGGTATCTGAATACCGGTGACATGTTGTGATGTTGGGAGCTATACCACAAGCATCTGAAACACCAGAAGGGTCACCCATAGCAGACAGGTTTCAGCTGAGTTTCCAGACTAAGAAAGACTAGAAGAAAAGTCCTCTAGCACTAAGATAGTAGTCACAAAACTACTTGCATTAATTCATCTCTTGATAGTATTCGTGATTGGTGCGATATTTGAATTTTAGGAGATCTACAAATGGTGCAAAGAACTAAATCTACATAGTAAAGTATGAATACATAAAAACGTTAGAAATGAAAGTCCTGTAGATTACTACAGAAGACAGTACTGAAGAAAAAAATTCTAGACTTGAGTTGCAGTAGTGAAGAATTCTACATGGAAAATATTAAATGACTCAAGGATCATCAAAATAGGTGGAAGGAATGTGCAGAGTCATTATGCCAGGAAGAACTGGTTGATGTCCAGCCGTCTGAGGATGGAGCGTGTGATGAAGAATTGATGGCACCGACGGAAGAAGCTGAAGCTGCATTGAAGGCACTGGCAGAAAACAAGGCTCCAGGAACTGACAGAATATCCACTGAGATATTTCAACAGACAGATGCAGCACTGGAAATGATCATTCAGCTATGCCAAGAAACTCGGAGGACAGCTACCTGGCCAACTGACTGGAAGAGATCCATATTTATGCCAATTCCAAAGAAAAGTGATCCAACTGAATGCGTGGATTGAGAAGAGGACATGGAACCAGGGATGTCAGATGGATCTTGGCTGAAAGCAGAGAATACCAGAAAGATGCTCACCTGTGTTTCATTGACTACCCAGAGGCGTTCAGTTGTGTGGATCATAATAAATTATGGCTAACATTGTGTAAAATGGGAATTCCACAATACTTAATTGTGCTCTTAAGGAATCTGTACACGGATCAAGGGCCAGTCGTGTGAACAGAACAAGTGGACACTGTGTGGCTTAAGGTCAGGAAAGGTATGCATCAGGGTTGTATCCAACCCTGCGTTTTTAGTCTGTATGCCAAACAATCCAAGAAGCTGAATTCTACAAAGAAGAAGAATAAAGCATCAAGATTGGAGGACGACTCACTAACAACCTGTGTTGTGCAGATGACACCACCTTACTTGCTGGAAGTGAAGAAGACTGGAAACACTTACTAATGAAGATTAAGGACCACAGCCTTCAGTACTGATGGCACCTCAACATCAAGCAAATAAAACTCTTCACAACTGGACCAGCAAGCAACATCAGCGTAAGTGGAGAAAGGACTGGGGTTGTCAAGGACTTCATTTTACTTGGGTCCACAATCAGTGCCCATGGAAGCAGCAGCGGAGAACTCAAAAGGTGCATTGCATTGGGAAAATCTATTGCAAAGGAGCTCTTTAAAGTATTGAAAAGTAAAGATGTCACCTCGAGGCTGACCCAAGCCATGGTTATTTTCAACCACATGTGAAAGCTGGACAATCAACTAGGAAAACAGAAGAAGAACTGACGCCTTTGAATTGTGATGTTGGAGAATATTGAATATGCTGTGATCGGCTAAAAGAACAAACAGATCCATTCTGGAAGAAGTGCAACCAGAGTGCTCCTTGGAAGCAAAGACGGCAAGATTTCTCCTTACATACTTGGGACTTGTTGTCAGGAGGAATTGGTCCCCGCAGAAGGTAGAGTGGAGGGTCAGTGAAAAAGAGGAAGACCCTTAATGAGCTAGACTGACACAGTGGCTGCAGAAATGGCTTCAGCACGAAGACGACTGTGGACATGGTGCAAGACCAGGCAGGGTGTTGGTCTGTTGTGCCTAAGGTCGACGTGAGTCCGAGCTGACTCGATGGCACCTACCAATGACAGCACCATACCGATAGGGACCGGAAATGAGCTCCTTAAGCTGAAACTGAGGGGCTGAAACGACAGACTCAAGAGCACCAGTGACTAAGAAGAAGGCGCTGGACCTGACACTAATTCATTCTACTGTAGAGTCGAGTTCATGACAACTAATGACATGTGTGCACACAGAGATTTACACAATCTTCACAAAGTTTTAAGTTTTAATAACTTCAAAAATATAATTGATGCTCATTTTAAAAGGGCTGCTTGAATGTTCTGGAAATTTTGAAAGAAAAATTTAAACTAAAAGAACATAATAATTCCCATTTTCAGATACAGCTATTTGTTTCCAGTCCTGAGGTGCAAAAGAGTAAAATGTAATGAAAATCACAGAGCAGAAACATGTATACAAGGTGGATGGCCTGCGTGAGCTGTGAAAGCAACTTCTCTGAGATCAGAAGAAATAGATGTCCTTTGGTTACCACTCTTGACTCAATGTGGCTTGACTTGTCTGATAAGGGTACAATAGATGACCCTGGTCAGAATGGGAGGAAGTTGCTGAACAAAAGTACAAATTTTAAAAATGTGGGGCTAACTTGACTACCTGTGACCAGACAAGCCCCTGAGACTGCTGTCCTGAGACACTCTTTAAACCTAGAACAAAAACTACCCTACAGATCACCTTCTAACATAAAAGCAGTTACATACAAGATAAAGAATATCACTTGTTAGATCTGTGTTCTACTTAAAAGGCAACAACAATGACAGTTGCGTTGGTCCAAAGTTCAGCGTTTAAGCCACAGCAATTGTGAAGCTGATGGGGCCGGGACACTGGAGAAGGAACAACTAGACGCAGGGAGAATGTTGACACAATGTGGAAAACGTGACGAGTGTCAATTTTCAAGTTGGGTGGAAGTTGTCCAAGGGGAACATCACTAGCTGTGTAAATTTCCACGCAAAGTACAATGTTATTCAAGTAATAATCATCTTCAAGCAGAGGAACTGGGACATACTAAACAGTAGTGAACTCGGCTGAAGGGAAAGATGACGTGCAATATTGGGGAAGTCAGCGCAGCCTGACGGAGGCAAAGCCGTGGAAGCTTCTTAGACGCATCCGGACCCTCTGAGCGCCTGCATTGCTGGGGCTGGGGGCAGGGCCCACGGTCTGTGGCGACATCTGGGAGACCTGACTTAACACAGCTCACAAAGAAAGTGTTCTACATCCTACTTTGGTGCGTAGTGTCTGGGGTCTTACAAGCTTGCTCCCAGCCGTCCAAGGTGTATGTATCGGCCCCGGCACGATCAGTGCGACAGAGAATGAAGCAAACCAAAGACCAAAGGGAAACGTTAGTCTGAGGGCCTAACGGACCGGCTGAAGCACAGTCTGCCTGCCCAGGTCCAGAGAACTGTGTGGTGCCCGCTGACTGCCACTGACGGCTCTGACAGCGTTCACAACTGAGGGACCTGGACAGAGGATGAGAAAAGCTGGGACCAAAACTCGAATTCACACACGGCAGGCCAGACTGTTCTGCCAGAGAGAGGAGGAACCCCTGAGATTTCGGCCACCGAGCACTCTGCTACCACCGAACTGAAGCCACTTTCGAAGCTGACCTTTCAGTCACAGAATAGACAGGCCTGTGACACAAACCACAGCACACAGGAAAGCCAAATCAAACCAATGACACCAAGTCAACTCGGACTCCTAGCGACCCTATAAGACAAAGCTCAGAGCTGAGGTTATTGGAAATCAATTAATCTAAAATGTTAGAAAAAATGGTATCTTCTAACTGAGACAAGTGCAAACATTTGCTTACTTGGGACAGACATGGGCTACTTTACAAGTCAGTGAGACAAATTTCATTCTTTATTTTTATTTTTTTAAAAACACACTGTTACAGTCCGTGCATGAACTGTCCAGAGAGTTCAGATGTGCTGCCAGCTACAAAAGCCAAGGGGCGGCCCATTGCCACTGAGTCAATTCCAGCTCACGGCGACCCGTCGGTCAGAGCAGAACTGCCCCGTCGAGTCTCTCAGGAGCGCCGGCAGACGTGAGCAGCCGCAGCGCTGAACCGCTGCGCCACTGGGTCCCCCCGGAGCTTAGGGTGGAGAAAACGCTTGGGCAAACCAGGCCCCCTGACGCACTCTCCTTCACTCGCCTCCCTGGGTGTCAGCAGGTCAAGTGAGAGGGAGCATCCATGCGACACAGGCCTGGAGGAGGGAGAGGGTAGCTGCTCTGGGAAGGGTGTGAAACCCGGACATGAATTTTTCTTCTGTTTCACGTCTCTTGGGAATAACGCTCCAAATCAGCTCGGGGGGACAGCAGACTCTGCCACCTTCCAGGCAGGGGTCCAGACATCGGAGATCTGGGTACAGGAGCTGATGACCACAGCAACACAGCCTAATCTCTGTATCTCATGAGGGGCAGAAAGATGTCGTGAGGTCAGATCACTGAACTTCCCTTCCTGTTAGTGTGGGAACAGTATCTCTGACAAGCCCCACCCCTGAAACTCAGCCAGGACAGTAGCTCCCACTCTCCCACTGGATCCAGGAGGCTAGCAAGAATCCCTTAACAAGCAACAGTCTACTATCCGGGTGAACAAGAACCTAGAGAGAGTGTGGCTCTTGGGGGTCGGGCTGAGGAAATATCTAAAGCTTTAAACAAACAAAAGCACGTTGACGCTGAGTCAGTTCCAACTCACAGCGACCCACAGGTCAGAGGAGGACTGCCCCGTCGAGTCTCCAAGGAGCGTCTGGCAGATTTGAACTGCCGACCCTTTGATTAGCCGCTGTATCGCTTAGTCACTAGTCACCAGGGTTTCCACCTCAGGTTCAGAGTGGAGAAAATCCTCTGACAACCTCGTCCCCGCAGGAAACACAAGGCAACACTACAGGTATCTGCAGGAGCTTAGGGTAACCTAGTCGCCAGAAACACCCGGCTCCACTCAACTCCTGACTAGGTTGGCTGAACACAGAGCAAAACAAGAAACATTCCAGCTTCAGACACAAGTGTTAGTTACTGCAGTCCACACAGAAGAGCTGGCTTTCAACAAAAAATTACACAATGTACAAACAAATGAAAAGCTCAAAATATAGACGAACCAACAGAACAGAGTTCAAATCCGCCCCGAGGTTTGCACTGCCGTGTATGAATTCAAAACAGCCATGAAGGACATCTTGAAGTCTCTGCGGATGAGAAGGTGACAGCGTGTGTGAACAGACTGAGAATTTCAGCAGAGAGATGGAAATTATAAGAAACAACTGGAAAAGGAGGAAAAGAAATCACGGTAACAGAGGGAGGATCTCTGCACAAGACTCACCAGGCCCGGCACACAGAAAGGGTCAGTGCTCTCGAAGACGGGAGAACATCTTCGCCGGTGAGAGAGGGAGGGGAAGGCTTCACCGGGTGTCATCACCACAAACAATGAAGACACAGAAACAATTAAGTTTTTACAAGATAGTTATTTTAAGAATTTGTGCATTTAAAATATTAAGGCTTGAAACAGCAGTCAAATTTGGGGGAACAACATACACAGAGGGATTCGCTTACAGGGACAGAGACGCTTAGATACAGACAGGTGTATTTTATTTGCTAACCTTTTATTTAAGATTTTTGTATCTTTTTGTCCCATTTTTATCAATATATGAATATATTGAATTATTATTCTGGCCCAATATTTTCATTATCATAATCCATTTAATTATATAAGATCAGTATTATCTGTTTTAAGCTTTTTGTTAAAATGTGACATTCGAAAAAAACAAAAACAAAAAAACAAACACAGAACTTTGGCCTGATGTATTCTTTTTCAGAGAAGATTTAAATTCCTTGAAGATTGATTTCAATTTTCTATTTATTTAGAAATGTATTTTGGTAATTTACACCTTTCTTGAAAACATCCCTAATTTTTTGTAGAATTATTCCTATTATCTCCTCTTTCTAGACAGATAGTGATCTGCACCTTACAACTTTCATCTGCATTCTTGTTTCGTGTGTGTGTGTGTGCGTTTCTACTAAACACAGTGTACGTACTTGAATAATTGTTTGAGCTTCTCTACAGCAAACAGAAACTCTAGTGGCCTTGGCGTTTAGTGCTACAGCTGCTAATCAAAAGGTCAACAGCTGGAATCTACCAACCTCTCCTTGGAAACCCTACGGGGCTGTTGTACTCTGCCCTGTAGGTTTTCTATGAATCAGAGTAGAACTGATGGTGAGGTTACTTTTTGGCTACACAGCCACAGTGTAAATCACACTTACTTTAGCTTTTTGTCATTCCGTTTTCATAGGAAAACAGAGATGTCACAAAAGTACTTACCTAGTCAAATGGATAGCTTTTTATCCCCCACAAAAACATAAAAATATTTTTATTGCCAGCCACATCTTAATAGTGCTCCCTGTTCTTTTAAATAATATTTGACTGTGTTTTAGGTGAAAGTTTAGACAGCAAATTAAGTTCTGTTTTAACATTTTTTTGCGAACTGTTCCAGACCATTGGTTACGATTTCTGCACTGTGTCAGTATTCTCGTTGTCTCCATTCTGTTTCTTCTGTTTTTTACTGATTCAGCTGCCCTTGTCCTCATTGCTCCTCATCTTTGACACCCGGGAAGTGTTGACCATTTAATCTCATACCATTGGTTTTTTAAGGCAGTACTATGCTCATGGGCAATGTTGTTTATTTTACACATCAATCTATTATTTTGTTGAACGGTGACCTCCAGACATAGCTTTAGTTCCAAGTTTAAAGGTCATCTCAGGACAATAGTCTCGGGCTTCCTCTAATCATATAACGTTATCTGACGTGTTTACAGCAGAGTTCACTGTGAAGCAGAAGTGATCACCCACGCCTTCTTCTCCATGTGTGTACAAATTTAGCATCAGTGAACACAGCAGGTGTTCTGCTGAGAGTGTTGGCACAGTTATTTAATCCCCATATCATCCTTGTGAAATGCAGATTACTTATCCCCACTTTACAGACAAGGTATTTTCCAGTTTATGGCAGAGCCGGTGGTCAAGGACTCCTCCAGTTCTCCTTGCACAGATACACCTATCTCCAAAACTTGGAGAAATTTATGTTGGAATGGTTTATATTAATGGTTATATTTCAATATTTTATCTTTCTCTTACACTTGGCAATGATATGATTTTCTGTGAGTTTTTAAAGACTCCCAAAATTATTTTGATTGACCTGAACATTGTTGTTCACTTTACATTTAATGTTTACTCATCTTAAGTGAGAAAATGAAACTTTAGTAGGTGATCTTCAACCCAAACTTGGCAAGTGAGAGCATTTGGCAGCAATCGGATGCCTTCCGGCAGGTGAAGTTCTTGACGGAACTGTGTGAGGAAACATGAGAATAAAGCCTAGTCATAGGGCTCCTGTCTGACCCTAATGCTGTTAAATTCCCAGAGCTTGGACCAAGGTTATAAGCCATTACCTATAAATGAAATAAAGGAAGCAGGACATGAGTAAGATCTTTTCAGCATGTAAAAGAACAAGGGCACTACTTCTAGATATTAATCTTTTAAAGGGCTGCTGACAATATATTTAATATGATGCATTGTTAGAGAAACTTTATCCTCTAAAGTAAGTTTCTGAAGTGATGTCTTCAAGATTTAGTCTGGGTGCACCCGATTTTCTGGGTCACCCCTTCTGTTCTGACAACCATCACAACCTGAGATAATAAGGACTCATCCGTCTTAAAATCGTTCCATAGCAATATGCAGATCACAATGAATTCCATAATGTTATATTTTTCACTGAATTTTCCTTTGAGTGAAATTTCTGGGTGAGCCAATAAATTTTATTTATTACCTTAAATCGTCTTATCTGATGTTTAAGTGATCCTCAGTCCTTAGGGGTCATTACTTAGATGAAAAGTCATTTTTAAATGTTCAAATGAAAGTTTTACTGTTATAACACTTTATTTCAAGTTACAGTAAGATAGCATATCCCCAGTAGGTTGCCTTGGGAATAACTAAACCCACACCAAACCAAACCCTCTGCTGACCTTACAGTAACTAGTCTATCAAAAAAGGAAAAAGAAAGTCAGTTCTCCAAGATTTAGTTTATCATGTCATAAATCTTTTAATTTGTCTGTCTGAGAACTCAGCAATATTTTAAGATAAAACAGGTGCAAGTCTGTCTATATTTTAGCTAGCATCTCTTTCATTTCTCTGTACTTGACTTCTGAAATTAAATCACTGTTTTCTTCTAAAATATCAGTTATGTATTTATAATAACAGTGTCCCTGACTATACAGTGGCAATTTAAGATATAAATATGACTGACTTTTAAGTTATGGATCTTTGAGCCCTCTGCTTCTATTACTAGCTAACAAAATTTAACTTTACTTAAAGATTTCAGCTTATGATTTTTTGTTTGTTTTAGAATGAAAATAATGAAAAATTAATACAGGAAGAAAAAATCAGAACGTATGCAACATTATACAAAAATACTTGGAACTGAGAGGAATGTCAGCATCATCACTGTTCTTAAATCTTAGAGAAACATGAATAGTAGGAGGTGATCACAATATTTGTGTGCAGCTATTTCCCATGGCTCCGGACTGATAAGAAATTTAATGATCTCTGTCTACACAGGGCCATAGCCCCTTCCACTTCAACGGTGAACAGTCAGTTCCGTTATGATGTAACATGTGCATTTCTGAAAGTCACCATGCTACGGAAAACCAGGGCTTGAGGGAAAAACAGGGTTAAGGGATAGTACTCAAGGACTTTACTAGTGACACATTAGAGAGAGATAGAGAGAGATAGCACGGCGCCGCCCAGGTTAGATGATGTCAGGGTACAGCAACAGTACAGGAAACACGGCATTAGCCTGAAAAGAGAGACGACTTTGCTAATAGAGGTCAGCACTGGAAGGGTGACAGCTCGAGTTACAGTCAAGGGCTGGAAAGAGGGACATTTGAAGCGGAACCGAGGCAACACCAGAGGTACGTGTACGTGACTCATAACACAAGAGGGAAACGGAGATAGCTAGCCAATGTTTGGGGTGTGGGTGTATCTTCTGTATTCTAATGAGGCTCAGTTCATCTTGGTGCAGCTTTATGCATTTGCCCAGTTTTTCTTGCGGATGAAATTGAGCATTAAAAAATGCAAAAATGTTGTTAGGTTCAAATTATTCCCTAATATATCAATTACGTGAGAACAAATTTGTGTTTCCAAAACAAGCAGTATAGTAGAACTGACATATCATGGATATTATTGCATTTTCCTTAGATATTTTTCATAAATATACTTGTAAAAACTTTATAAAACTCCAACTTTATAGAAAACAGTTATGTACCTATTCATAATACATGTACATAATGACTTGTGCATATGTATGTAGTCACCCACTGCAAAATACTGCTAAATAAATTTTTAATATTGCATTTTTATAGATACTTTTGAAATATCCTTATAATCATTAACATAATGTATCTTTAGAATAAATTAGGATAAGATATATTTAGCAACTGTAAGAAAGTGTTTAATAGTGTGGATCATAACAAATTATGGATAAAATTAATAGGAGTGGGAATTCCAGAACACTGAATTTGTGCTCAGGCAGAACTTGACCGTGGATGAAGAGGCCGTCCTCCAAGCAAGGGGATGTTTCACAGGTCAAAACAAGAAGAGCTGTGAGTCAGGGCTGCGTCCTCTGACCATGCTTCGTCAATCTGCACCCCGAACAAATAATTCAAGGAACCTCTGGACTATGTGAGGAAGAACACGACATTTGGATTGGTGGAAGATTTGCTTCACAGCCTGGACTATGCAGATGACGTGGCCTGGCTCGTGGGAAACGAAGACACAGTGAGCCCGTTACTGATGAAGGTAGCAGGCTACACCCCTCAGCTGTGTGGATTACCCTGGGACACAGCAAAACGAGAATCCTGGCAACTAGACCAGCACGTGGCGTCATAATCAACGGCAAGTAAGTTGAAGTCGTCAAGGATTTCCTTCCACTTGCGTCAACAATCCGTGCTCCTGGAAGCGCCGGCAAGAAACCCAAGGACATGTTGCACGGGGCAGGTCTGCTGCAAAAGCCCTCCTCAAAGGGTTGAAAGGCAAAGACGTCCCCTTGGGGACTAAGGTGTGCCCACCAAAGCCAGCGGTATTTTCAGTTGCCTCAAATGCATGTGACAGCTGGACTATGAAAAGGGGACATTGAATGAAATTCAACATATTTGAGTTATGACGTCGGCAGAAAATACTGAATATGGCACCGATCACTAGAAGAACAAACACGTGTTTCTCGGAGGGTGTGTATCCAGCACGCTCCTTCGAGTCCAGCATCGGGAGACGTCTCGCCTGCTCATCACATGTCATCGGGAAAGAGGACTCAGTGGAGGCCAACCTGCGGTCTGAGAAAGAGGAGGGTCGGCCACCAAGCGGGGGTCCTCCGTGAAAAGGGTCCGCCTGGGTGCAGCGACCAGGGGCTGGTGCGACCCCGACGGGGCGGGTGGGGCGGCCTTCTGTGTTGGTGGTCGGCAGAGCTGATGGGGTGCTCAGGGGTGACATGGCGGTCGGCGGAGCTGACGGGTATTTAGGGGCGACACGGTGGTCGGCGGAGCTGACAGGTATTTAAGGGTGACACGGATGGGGGCCGGGCATCGTGCCTGCTCCCGCTGCTCACGGCTCGCCCAGCCTGCACGAGGCACTTCGTATCTCTGCTCTCGTTGGAGTCAGCAGCTTCCAGCTGGCCCTGCGCCCCAGGGGACCACACGGGGCTGGAAGGAAACACTGCCCGGCCCCCCACTCCCCGTGATCCCCAGCTTTCCCCTGCTCAGCCCTGCAGTCAGAAGGTGTTCTGTCTCCCTCGTCGCCGCAGTCCGAGAGCTCCGCTGACCCCAATCAGGCTCACAGCAGGGAGCAGGCCGCCTTGGAGGGGGTCCCCACGCGCAGAGGGGTCCCCACGCCAGGTGCATGGGCTGGAGATGACCCCGGTGCCGGCACAGAGGAAAGCCTTCTGCCGTTAAACCACTCATGTGTAGAAGTCGGCCAGGGCAGCTCTACCCTGAAATCTTTCTTTTCTGACAATTGTGATTGAAGGGAATGTTGGTCTAACGACAGGACTCCCATCTGAGATCGTCAGAAGCAGGATTTCTATCAGGCGAGGAGAGCCACGCCACATCTCGAGGGCCGCGGTCACTTCTGACTCCCTGCAGCCCCGTGCGTGTCGGAGGAGAGCGTTCTCCACCACCGCTGTTTGAACACAGACTGCCAGGCCTTTCTTCCGAGGGCCCGTCAGTGGACGGAAGCTGCCCGCCTTCCGCTCAGCAGCGAGCGCCCTCTGTGCCACCGCAGAATCCCGCGGCTTCCCCATCTTCTCTCAGCTGCCTGGTTTGTATTTCACAGGATGATTCTCTTCCTGTGTTAATCTATTTCTTTCTGCTTGCTTCCATTTTAACTGAGAAACAGCTATGGAAACAAGCTGCGTTGTCTCTCTCTTCCTTTCGTCTATGGAACATTATCTCTTCCACGGCTTCCAGCTGCATAACCTTTTCTGTTTGGCCTCGTGTGCTTCTAAACTAGATCAAAGTAAACACGAAGGAGACCAGCTAAGGAGGCCAGAGGCAAGTTCACTTACACCCTCTTGTTGGAAAACTCTAAAGCTGAACTAAAGGTATGAACAAACTTGTCAAGTTTTGAAGAGGGCAGAGCTTTCTTTCTGTTGCTAATCGTTTCCTAATAATTTATTGTCATTTTTCAACTCTTCCATTTGCTGCAAATTTTTACTTGGGTTTCTTAGCTTGATATCAATCCTGCTTATGATTATCTCTGCCCTGAAGGTATTGTCGTGGGGCCATGAATCCCTTCTGTCGGATTAACCCAGCTGACTTCCATACAGCAAATACTGTGACCGAATTCAACCTGCCCTTTTTTGTACACGTCTTTTATTTTGTTTTTTTCCTGTTGCAATTATTTTTAGTTTTGGCTTCAGCTGATGGAACCTTTTGTTCTTGGATTTACTGACTGTCTATATAATCAAGTGTTGCGTGCTCAACTTAAATGCTACCTGTTTCATGAACCAATTCTGTCTTTGTCCAAGTTCTCTGGAAAGCACAACCGCTTCCAACGACTTACTGCTACAAAGTGATTGCCGGGTAACCGCTGGGGAGCGTGAGTCAGGCCACAGTGGAGCTAGGAGACAGGAGTTGACAGTTTTGTGTCTGAGATGTTTACTACCTGTTAGTAAGTGAGAACAATTCTGGTTGGAATGTCTTCCAAGAAGACGTGCTTAACTCCAGGTCTCAAAATAATCAACGGGGTGGGTTGGGTTGCAGAAGAGAAAATTACATGTGTGCTTTCATTAACACTGCTGGGCGCCAGTTTGTGCCACAGGGCATTTTCTCACCTGCATCTCCAGTTGCACATCTGTGAGCCTGTCACACCTCAGGGACGAATAGGCAGCACCAGGACTGGAGGCAAGAGCTGTGCGATGCACACACGTGGAAACCTGCTGTCAACTATCATGTCAGTAAAACTGAATAAATCCCGTTCAGAGCAGTGGCTGGAACATGAAAAAGAGCCAAGTGCTGCCCAAAGGATCGGAAGTGGGCACAGAAGGAAGCTAGCAGAGCTCCCCAACTGCTACATCCTCTGTCACCCAACCAGCCTAAAATTAATCCTCTTCCATGAACCATACATGCCCAGCCCCGTACATGTTTCTCATTTCTCAGTTTAACTCTAACACAGTGAAGAAAGCGATGAGCATGTACGTATTTAACCCCACGGGGATTTGCTATATACATTTCTGTAATGGTCAGAACATTGTTGACAAACAGCATCTGTTTAACAAATGAATAAGTAGACGTATGTATCATGCACTAAGCTCCTAACAAATGGAATGCTTTTCTTCGTAATTTTCTATCTTCCTTACAAGCTCTAATTATTTAGCTTTCCATGCTCTTAGTTAGGTACTAAATAAAAATGGCTGAATTGATTTGACAGAAAAATAAATATTGGAAATATAAATCAGACATCTCAAGAACTGTGAAGAGTCTGATAAGTTAGGCTGCAAGTTTCACAGATACTGGCTGAAGGTACGACGTTAGTGGATCAGAAATAAAGGACTTCATCACCTGCCAAAGAGAAAAAAAAAAGACAGTGGTCAGGGTAGCACACTTCACCCCAGCTGAATAGGTTCTTGAGCTCTCGTTCCCTTGGGGAACCCTAATGTGGGGGGTGGGGCTTATAGTTGTGCACACAAGCACTGTGTTTCAGGAGAGGAGCCGGAGCTTTGGGAAAATGATTCTTCTATAAAACTAAGCCAAACCCACTGCCATTGAGTCGGGTCTAATTCATAGGTACCCTAAAGGTCAGAGTAGAGTCCCTCATAGATTTTGCAAGGTTTCCAATATCTTCAAGGGCTCAAATGTTATCCCTGAGCACCTTAGCAAACACCAGCAACAAATACTCTATCATTTTTTTAACTGGAATTCTGTAAATGTACTAACAACTGACTACATGGTGTGAAAAATTGTGAGTGAGTAATTGTTCCTGGAGAAGAATACTGACTGTGCCGTTAACTGCCTAAAGAACAAACAGATCTGTCCCTGAAGAAGTACAGCCGGAGTGCTTCTTGGAAGCAGAGACAGTGAGACTGCGTCTTACGTACTCGGGACATGTTCTCAGGAGGGATGAGTCCCTGGAGAAGGGCATCATGCCTGGCAGAGTGCAGGGTCGGGGAAAAAGAGGAAGACCCTAAGTGACATGGACTGACACAGTGGCTGCAACAACGGGATTAGGTCTGAAAATGACTGTGGGGAAGGCGGAAGCCCGGGCACTGTTTCTTTCTGCTGTGCGTGGGGCCACTGTGACTGCACAGCACCTAGAAAGACAACAACAATCCTTCCTGGAAGCTTCCCGGAGCAGCCACGTGTCACGTGTAGAGTCACGTCTCCAAAAAACGTACCTCGGCATGGCTAGACCGTGGTATCCAGTACTGTGTGAGTGCTCACCATTTTGTCATCTGATATGACTTTCCTCTGCATCATAAACCCTACCTCTATGATGTTAACGTGGAATGATCATAGGTAGTCATTTAAATGAAGCAGAACTTAATTTACAAGGGTAAGTTTGTGTTTTAAGTAGACTTCTTTCAAGATATGAAAGAAAGAAGCAAGTAGAGAGACATGAGGACTTCATACCACCAAGAAACAAGAGCCAGGGTAAGAACACGTCCTTTGGACCCAGGGTCTCTGCTCTGTGAAGCTCCTTGGCCAGGGAAGATTGATGAAGGGGACTTTCCCCACAGCGGACAGAGAGGGAAAGCCTTCTCCTGGAACTGGCGCCTGACTTCAGACTTCTAGCCTCCTAAACTGTGAAACAATCCATTTCTCTTTGTTACAAGCATCCGCTTGTATTTCTGTTATAGCAGCACTAGATGACTAAGACACCAAATACACCTCCCTTTTGAAGAGATCACAGCAGTTATCTGAGATCTCTATGATACACTCACAGTGTTTCATCACATACTTGGAGGTCTTTTGTAAACACTTCTAAAGTGTAGGTCATTGTCTTTTTTTCAGTAGGGAAGAAACTTAATGTCTGCCTTCAAGACAAGGACTGCCTCACGGCTATATATTGAAAGAAGGTGGTATTTAAAATTTCAGGGGCTGCACAGCAGAAATCATTCCAGCCAGGAGGCCAAGGTTGGCAGTTCTGAGGCAGCCTGTGGGCAGCTGGAAAGCTGGAGGTTCCGGTTTCAGTTAGAAAGGGTTAGTGGAGCTGTGCTTTTTGAAGGCACTGTTCGAGGGCACGCGCTGCAGCCTCTCTTACTTCTCCATACCGCCATCCGAGTGGCATTTGCTCAGCCCTGTCCAGAAAACTATACAAATGATAAAAAAACAAAACCTGTGTTCAAGTGTGATCTCTAGGTCACATGCAGATCTGGGACTCCTAGTTAGTAAATTTGACCCTAGAGATTTTTCTTTCATGTAGTGTAAATAGTTTAATTGTTGATTTTTCTTTCACTCAGTGTAAACAATATAGCATTAGAAAGCTGTACATTAAAGGGCCCTTGAGATAATAGAGAAAAAAATCATAAAAATAGACAACAGTAATGAGCCCTAGGAAAGAACATTCCATAACTTCCTTCTCTTTCTAAAGCAACCGCAGGGCTGAACTGAACCATGCTCACAGTTCTTCCAGTAAATTAGAAGAAGGTTGGACCTACTCAGGCATATTGGCATTTTAAGAGTCGATGGAACTAAAGATAGCGGCTTTCTCTGGGATGCAACGTCAGCCCCCACTGCTGCCTCAGGTATGTGTTCTTAAATTTCAGTTTGTTTTCTCTTGCTCTCTGTTCTTGTCACTAGGAGAAGTTGGACTTAAGGGTGTTTCTAATACACAAGTTTGGAACAGGATTGCATAAAAGTTCATCAGTAATTACGTTTCACTAAATACATCCATCTCAAGTTCAACATAGGAGTCTTCAAGTACTTTTGACACCACTTACAGAGGTGGATGTTCTATCAATACATCAACTCTTTCACCTTAAGTACAATTTTTTCTGTTTTAATATCAGAGAGTTCCCGTAAGTCTTGTCAGATACAAAGGAATCCTACTCTCTGATATCAATATTTCACCAAGCCATCAGGTGCACTTGAGAGCTTATACTCTTAGCGTTCATGCATAATTTGCCATTGTTTCTCTCAATGATGAGAGTATTATTTTTGGATTGCTGTTTAGTTTTATTCAGTATTAAACTTTTATGAATAATTGATTATAATGGATGTCTTGCTTTAAATTATAATTTGAAGACTGTTTGGCCCATGTTTAGGAGACTGTAACAGTTCTAAAAGGCTATAGTGATATACAGGAAAAAAATTTGATAGATACAAAAATAAAATGAGGAATAAATTAGATTTGAACCAAAGTTTAGTTGTATGTAATAAAAACTGAACATCAGTGGATTCGCTCAAATACAACATCATTTGGGGTCATTCAGTTCATGGTGAACCAACTATAAAAAATATTCTAACATCAAATATTTATTTTAACATTCTATCAAAGATGAACTGACTGACTCTGAGAAGCTTTAATTCAACAATTATATACAACTCAGAAATATTTGGGAACAATATCCTGAAGACAATACATGAAACTATTGTTTCAATTTCATTATTTAATTCAGTCAATAAGAGGATCAAGAAATTAATGAAGAGGGAGAGAAATGAGCCTTGAGAGGTCTTTTTACACCTGAAAATTCTGCGATCTACACAAAGTTGATGTGTGATGGAAACACAGCAAGAGTTCTCTCTCGGTCACGGAAGGAGAGAGGTGTTGTCTCTTCAAGGGTGCTGGGTTCCCAGACCTCTTCTTCACCGTCCTCAGTGCAGCCCCTGGTGGTGCGAACAGTTACACGGCCAACAGCTCGCTGGAAGGTCCCTCGTTCGAGGCCACTCCAGGCTGCCTTGGAAGGAAAGCCTAGTGGCCACCTGAGAAACCAGCTACGTGGTGGCGCTCGCGCCGATAAACGTGGGGCTGACGTGAATCTGCGGTGACTTTTTTCTGTTTTAAACTATTGTATTTTTATTCCACAAAAGGAGATAGGTCTTCTCCTCTTGTCTCGGAGTGTTTCTGGAATTAGAAAGCAGAATGTCTTAGCTATCTACTGCTGTGGCATCAGAAAAGCCACAAGTCGTGGCGGCTTTAACAAGCCAAAACGAATTTTCTCATAATTAAGAGACTGGAAGCCGAAATTCAGGATGTCAGCTCCAGGGAAAAGCTTTCTCTCTGTGTCGGCTCTGGAGGGAGGTCTTTGTCTCTTTGCGTTTCAGCTTCCTGACATCTGCTTTCTCCAGATTTGCCTGCTCTGTTGCTTGTTTATTCTTTTTTGTATCTCAAAATCAACTGACTGAAGACACGCACTGCACTAATATCGCCTCCCTAAGGCAAGTAAGGAAACCCATTCCTAAATGGGATTGTAACCACAGGTATAGGAATTAGGATTGGCTGCACATCTATTTTGGGAGGCACAATACAATTCATGACAAAGTCTAGGGTAAAACCGTAGAAACCCTCGTGGCTGTGGGTAAGCGCTGCAGCTGCTACCGGGAAGTTTCGCAGTTGGAGTCCACCAGATGCTCCTCGGGCACTCTGCAGGGCACTCTCTCCTGACCCGGGGGGTCCCTGCGAGTGGGGGTCAGCTGGGAGCCCTGGTTTCGCTGTTTAATGTAAAACTGGAGACTCAGGTTTCCGCCGGCAGCAGAGGCCTGCGCCCGGTCGCCGACCGGTCCCCGGAGCCCGCTGGGCCGCCCCCAGTCCTTCTGTCGCAGGGGACCCCTACCCGAGCTGCCGACCCCCGTCCCCCAAGGGCGCCGTGTCCCCTCCTTGCAGCCGCGGCGCCCGCTCCTCCGTCCTGGCTCTGTGATGTCTCGGCGCGAATACGGTTCCAGGCGGTTCATCTTTCCCAGTTTTCTCGGCTCCCCCAGGCTTGACCCGCGTAGCTTCCAGCTGATCAACACACCGCGAATTACGACGACGGAAGGGCCCTGACCGGGGGACGCACGCGTGTCCCCTCTCTGGCCCCTGGTGTGTGTGTGCCCGTCCGGCCTCTCACGCATCGGGCGGGTCTCTTTCCTACTCAGGGACAGCAGGACCAGGGTTGGCCAGAGGACGACCACCCGCTCGGGTCACACGGTGCTGAAACGTGTGCAGGACGAGGCAAGACCAGGGTCGTCCTGTGCAGACTGGGGGACTCCTCCTCCGCTCCCGACCCTCTAACCTGTGAGCGAGGACCCTGTGGCCTGGGAGCGCACCCATCCTTCCAAAGACGCAGGGGGCCCTACGGGGACAGGCAGGCCACAAGTAAGAAAGAGAAGCTCCAAACGGAGAGGGACCAAGACAGATTCCTAACGACTCTGTTGACCCCTGAAGATGTCAGTGAAGACAATCAGAGACGTTGTTTTTTCTAAAACTAGTTGGGGTGCGTTTCTGTCACTTTCAGTTAAACCTGAGTACTTATATAAGAAATAATTATATTAATTTATTGTATCAATCTCAGTGTAATTATCAACATTACTAAAGTAATTGATATCAATTTAACAATTAATAGCATGTGATCTGACTCAACAGCACTTGGCTGGCTAATATTAATTTATTATATCAATACTAGAAATAATGATATTACAATATTAATAATGTCAGAATTAATAAATTATCATACAAAAATCAATAATATTATAAAATTGATAGCAAAATTATTAACCGCAGTGCCATTGAGTCGGGTCTAACTGATGGCAGCCCTAGAAGCCAGAGTGGAACTGCTCCATCGAGTATCTGAGAGGCGCCTGGTGGATTTGAAAGGCCGACCTTTTGGTCAGCAGTCTTAACACTTAACCCAGTACACCACATGATAATATTAATTATACTGATGTTAAACTATTTGCATTAATGAATAATTTAAATAACAAACAATAAAATTTTAATAATAACATAATAGTTGACTTTTTTGGTACGGTGTTGGGGATTTAATTGGATGTAACTGGGTTTTTTTACTTCTCTGGTGTTCAGGGACTTGACGTATACAATAGAGAATCTGACCTCACTGCTGCCTTGTACAGCGGGAGCCTGCAGGAGACTGTTACCGTGAAGTATATGGTCTCTCACTTAACCAGTTTCCCTTTTATTGATCTGTTCCATTCTTCCTATAAAACACGGTCTGTTGTCCTTGGCATACTGATGGCACCCATCCAGCAAGTTGCTTTATTATTTGTCTTTACCCTCGTGTTCACAAAAACAGAACTGCATGGTCACCCAGAAACGTTTAGCATCTTTCTAAATGGGTGTACGTAGGTTGTACATGTTATTGTAACCGACATTTATGTTAAATGTGTAAGTCAATGAAAGAGATCAAATCGGAACAAGCCATTAAAATTTACTGTTGAATAAATGTTAATTAAGCATGTAAGCATGTGTGCGTGTGTGTGTGTGTGCACGTGTGTGAAAGATATAGGGAGAAATTACAAAGGACTCATAATGACCCCGCAGGACAGAGTAGAGCTGCCCCACGAGGTTTCCAAGGAGAGGCCGGCAGACTTGAACCGCAGACCTTTTGGTTAGCAGTCCGTCTCTTAGCCACCTCACCATCAGGGCTCCAACAGGAGGACAGAAGCCCCAATAATGTCTTCTTCTTTGTCACTATCTGCCTTAGGGTGATGGATGTCTCAGTTATCTGGAGCTGCTGTAACAGAAATACCATAAGTGGGTGGCTTTAAGAAACAGAACTTTATTTTCTTGAAGTTTAAGGAATAAAGGTCCAAATTCACAATGCCAGCTTGAGGGGAAGGCGTTCTTCCTCCGTGGGCTCTAGGAAATGTCTCTGTCGCTCCTCAGCTTCTGTAGGTCTGGCATCCCTTGGCTCCTTGGCAACCTTCGTGTTGTGTAGCACCCATCTTCTCTCATCTTCTTTTCTTCCTTAACCCACTTGTTTGACATCTCAAAAGAGACTGGCTAAAGTTGTACACTAGACAAGAGACTAGCACTGTCTCATTAACGTAACAAAAATATCTATTCACAAAGGGAATTATAATCACAGATACAGAAGGGTTTACAATACACATTTCTGGGGACACAAATTTCAATCCAGAGCAGGTGGCATCTCTGGAAATGAGAATGGCTCTTCGAGGGTTTCTACACCCACTAGTCAAACACTCAGCTTTTCCCTTCGTAGCCGTGGCACTTAGTGTCCCTTTCCTCAAGATTCCAGGGCTAACCGCGCAGCTCTGCCTTCTGAGCTCCCACTGAAGACACTGTCTCTTTTTTTCCCCACCCTCAGAGATCAAGTTGACTTCCTCCACTTTTCTGGGTTGGTTTACTTTCCTGTGTTTAGCATTTTGAATAACTCCAGAACTGCATCACATTCCTCTATCCAATAATGTGACGTGGGTTCCAATGTTTTACACAGAACCAGACTAATACCAAGGGAAACTGGACACCCTAAAGTGGTTTTTGAGCTTGTGTAAGCCATGACTCCCTTAAACTATTTGTTGTAGAGTTTCTTTAGCATGAAGCTTTGGATGATGATGGCTTTCTCATCACAACATTCTCTTTATGCCCGTCTAGTGACTTGTGTGCATGACTTTTTGGGTTTAGGACTGGAAACAGTGGTGAAGAGCTTGGCTGCCAATCACAGTATCAGCACTGCAAACCCACCAGCCACTGTTTGGAAACCCTGAGGGACGGTTCTAGCTTAGAGTGTCCTGAGGATCTGGAGTTGACTCAAAGGCAGCGGTTTAGTCGTCTTTTTTTTTTTTTTTTGGCACTGGAGTAAATGACCTGAGAAGAGGTGTATTGACCTTAATTCCAGCGATTGTTATTTTCAAAGGGGTGGGGGCTGCCAGTGTGGCAGGTTTTGATAAGGTTTGTTGGCCTCTGCACCCGCCCAGCGCTCAGGTAAATGTATCAGACATCTGTGCTGTGAAAGAAAATTCTGGTGGCCTAGTGGCTAAGTGCTACCTCTGCCAACCAAAAGGTCAGCAGTTCAGATCCACCAGGTGCTGCTTGGAAACTCTATGGGGCTGTTCTACTCTGTCCTATGGGGTCACTTAGGGTCGGAATCAACTCAATGGCAGCAGGATGATTTTGGTCTTGTGCTGTGGAAATACAAGACAAGGGGCACTCCTTCTGTATTCCTAACTACTTGAGTTTTAACAAAGAAAATTGATTTATCGTGTCATTGGCTAATCTCTTTTTTAAGTGGCTCTATGGAAGTCTTTTGAATAAAAATTTGGCAGTTTCCTACATTTTCCAAAAGTTCATCTTATACGGAATCAAATATCTCCAGAAAGCACACTTGTAGGTACAGTTTACATTCCCTGTGTTGGAACAAGACCTTAAATCCGTATGTGCTTGACTAGTGAGAAGAAATCTCAGACCTGGTGCTCAACTCCAGTGCTTAATGAAATAGATATGGGAACAGTCAACTGGCTCATGAGCAATAAAGGAGAAGTAGAAGAAGGACCTGAGACAAAACGTTGAAGTGAAATACTTTGACAGAAAAGGGGATGAGAAACTCTAACTGACTGAGTTGGGAATTTTCTCCCTTATACTGGAGTCAGGCCAATAGTTTATTTACAGTACATGAAAGTTTTGAGAGGTACTCTTTAAATTGTTTTAATGTTATATATTTCCAATACTATTCACATTTTATATTTCTTCTTGTTTCAATTTTTATAAGTTGTATTTTGTAAACAAATTGTCAGTTTCACCAAAATTTTCCAATTTATTGTTTTAAAATTGTTTAAATTTGATCCCAATTTTCATATACATGAGTCCCCGGATGGCACAAATTGCTAAGTGGAGAGCTACCAACCAAAAGGTCGGCAGTTCAGATTCACCCAGAGGGACCTCCGAACAAATGCCAGGTGGTCTGCTTCCAAAAGGCTGAAGCTGTGGAGACGCCAGGGGGCAGGGCTCCGCTCTAAAGCACACGAGTCACCTTGAGTCAGAATACACTCAGCGACAGCTGGGGTTTGTTTTGGTTGGAGATCACCTAAAGGTCTGTAGTGCATGTAATGGGATACTTTGTCTCTGTCTTGTACTTGCAATTCCTGCTTTTCTTCCATTTTTAATGATTAGTTCCACCAAGGAAGCCCTGGTCATGCAGTGGTGAAGTTCTGTGTCTGTCAACCAAAAGTCAACTGTTCAGACCCACTAGGAGCTCCTCAGAAACTCTATGGAGCAGTTCTTCTCTGTCCTATAGGGTCACTAAGAGACAGAATTGATGTCAGTGGGTTTGGTTTTGGTTTGATTTTAATCATACAGGAAATTTACTACTATTAATCTTTTCCAAGAATAAATTTCTGTCTACATGGATTTCTATATATTCAGTGTCTGTTTTCTATTCCTTTTTTCTGCTATTATTTTTATTCTTCTGATGTCTGTGAAGCTCATTCGTTGTTGTTTTTCTGAATCCTTAGGTGAAATTCAGGATTATTTTAATCTTTTCCTTTGTTTTTCCCCTTCTAAAGCATGTGTCTTCCTCTGTGAGCCACTGGTTGGCCACGTTTCACCAGTTTGGCAGTGTTCACAATCACTCAGCTGAAACCACTTTCCAGTCTCCTTCGTGATTTCATCCTTTACATTGTAGGTTATTTAGAAGTGTGCGAGTTAACCTGGCATCAACTGGTAGGTTTATACTCAGTGTTCAGACTCCTAATTCTACCGAGTTCAACAACAGTCACTGAATTACGTAAGTCATTAAAACAAACTCTCACTACTAAATACGTAGCCTGTTACGATGAATACTTTACCTACACACTAAGCTAATTTGCATTTGCAGTTGTATATGAGGACGATTAAGTTTTTGTGAACACAGCCTAGCAAAAGTGCTCCCTATCTCATTGCTAAATATCACCCAGTCATCTTCCAAGTACTCTCCTTGGGAAACTGTGCACCCAGGCCAGCACCTAGTCCACCCTTCACAGCAATTTGGGTATTCTTTTTTGGAATGTTCATCAGAGCTGTGAGTAGACTGAGGTCTACAATTATTTTTGTGAACTCATACCACAATAAGTACTTTGAAGGCTGGAGTAGGTGCTGGTAAGGGTGCCTAACTTTCCAAGGGGAGTAGTTGGAAGGTGACCTTACTGATGTTCAGAAATGAGGTATGTGGCACTTTTTGCAGGATGCGTTCCTGAACTTAACTTTCTGTCTTGGCATAACACTGCTTGCATAGCAGTTAGTTCCAGTCAGTCTGGTGATTTTTTTTCCCTCTTTCTCTCTCTCTCTCTCTTTTTTTCAAATCAATTCATGAAAAAAGAAAGTAAAATTTTCAAATATAATTCTAGGGTTATCAAGTTCTTTTTAGTTTTCTATGCTTGAAGTATTCCTAGCCATCCACATTTATGATTGTTATGACTTAATATTTATTTGAGCTTTTTTATTATTAAGAAAGACCCTTCAGTGTCTATTTTGATGCTTCTTAACTTCAAGAGTGTTTTGAGGGTGAAAATCACGTGGTCGGAAATCCTGGGCCTAGTGGGTTCAGTGCTACACCTGCTAAACAGGGGTTGGCAGTTCAAATCCACCGGGCCCTCCCTGAAAACTCCGTGGGGCAGTTCTACTCTGACGTACACAGTCCCCAGGAGTCAGAACCGACTCGACAGCAATGGCAACAGCATAGCCACTCGGAGTGCATCTTTTTGTTAACTGACTATATAACACACTGTTAGGTTTTGTTGCATCTTTACAAATATTTCTGTGTGTATGCATACGATACAACCTTGTTTTTATGTATTGTCTACGCTGACGTTCTTTTATATAGGTATAGTTTTCAGATAATGTACACTGCATAAATTTAAAGTGTACATTTGGGAAGCTTTGCCATAGCTTATAGTGAAAAAAGCAGATCAGCGAAAATATTTACTGATTCATTTTTCTATTTACTCATTTTTCCCTCTCACCTTACCTTGGATTAATGAAACACTGAATAATAATTGTTATTAGAACATGACTGTTTTCAGTTGCTGAGGCCCACCCACAGTCTTAGGATAGACCCTCCAGACAAAATTCCACTCAGATTCTAAGACTGACGACCCCACGCATGCACGAAGGAGAAGTGAAGAGGTTTGTCCCTCACACTCTGACGCGTTCTCATGAGAGCAGGCAGGGTGAGCGCCAAGCGTGCCTGAAATGACATAAGACGGCAGGAAAAGGGGACTGACTCAGAGATTTGTGGGGTCAGGGGCTTGGCTGGGGTGAGGGCTGCCACACATGCCTGTGTTTCAAATGCCCTTTTTGTGACAAAGAAAGACCCCGGCCTTCTGACTAGCTGGGGAGCAGGTGCAGCAGAGATCTGGTGGGCTTTGAAGCAGTCAGCAGTCAGATGTTAGGAGATGGTGTCACACTCTGTTACAGCCTCACTGAGGGTGAACGTTCTTCTCTTTGTATCTTACTGGTACCCTAAGTAACAAAACAACTTACCGTGCCTGGCCCCTAGGGTCGCCATGAGTCAGATCCGACTTGACGGCACTTGGCACTTGGCTTATGCTTTGTTGTAAAGGTACAGTTTGGGCATTTCTCTAACACAAGCACCTCTCATCAGGGATTCTGGGTGTGCAGTGTGTGACATTTGTTCCTGCAATGTAACCTTTGTTAGGGCTCACTGCAAGTCAGGGGTTCCCGCCAAGAGGGTCCCCTCTGTGAGCGCCTGCGCCCGGTGTCGCCCCTTGACTGCGGGGCTGCTGTCCTCTGTGCCCACTGAGCGTTCTGCTGACAGCTCTCGCTCCGGCTTCCCCCGGCCTCTGCTGCTCGTGGGAAGGAGGAGTCAGCCAGAAACCCAAGGAGGGGTCTCACTGGTGTGTCACAGCCTCCTGCCTTGGAAGTCTCTTCTCTTTCACCCAGTGACTGCCCTGGTGGAAAAGCAAGAGTCAGCATGGCGTTCACGTTTTACACACTGCTGGTCACCGTTCACAGAGCTTTAGGAGCAGTTTTTGTTTATTTTTATGTAAGTTTTTATTTTGTGGTTATTTATTTTGAGAAAATGAGTCCATTACGGCTGGAACCCAAAATTTGAGTTTGACATGACGTGTGCATGAGAACTCATACAGAACTGGACTTTAGCATTGTATTAAAAAGAACTCCGCCTTGAAAACCAGGACAGTAAATTTCATGTAGGGAAACAAAGGCCTCCCCTTCTCAAGGAATAGTTATATGAGTAATAATTTTAATTCTCTTCCCTTCTCTAAGGGTAAGTGTATCCCACATTCATGTGTTTCTGTGTGCAGACATTATCTATGGCTCTACAGAGATTTCTCCCAAATCTAACAGTCTAGCAATGACTCTGAGAGGAACAATGGCCAGATGAGAAAGCTAAGTTTCAATTAACTTAAAGTCTGGAAGACAGAGGTAAGTGTGGACTCAGCATGGAATCAAGGCAGGAAGATTCCAAACTCAGGGTGTCGGGCATGTGGTTACATTGCTCCTATTTTCCTTCCTAACGGTCATTTTTAAATACTTCTCATTGAAGTGGATAGAAAATGTCCTTGAAACTTCAGACACATATTCCAAATCCACTGACATTGAAAAGATAGTTAGTAAGGAAAGGACATAAAGGCACTTTTCTGTTTCAACGTCTTGCCTCCTTTCTCCTGCCGTGTACACTGTCAAGTGTTTTGCCATTACCACGATGATGCTCAAGGTTCATTTTGCTTATTATTGGCTATGTTATTTTCTGAACAAAAACATATCATTTGCTTAAACCAATATGTTAGCATTTTGTTTGAAGTTAAATTTATTCTGTAGTCATTCCTAAAATGTTTTAGTATCCTTGGCAGCTTTCTAGCATGAGTGGAAAATAATATACTGTGAATTGTTTAGAGGGAGGAATACAGGACTAGGTATTGTGGATATATCTTATTTTTTAGCACTAGAGACTCCTGCTAAGATCTTCCATTAGACTAAACATTCTCTGTCTCCTTTTTGCTGTTTCTCAGGCTTGACAGAAGTGGAGAGAAAAGAGTAACCAAGAGCTAGAGAAACTCATGTTGTAGAAATTCAATAAAGCCTTCATTCTCCATGCTTTTCAGCATGCGTTTTAATGTCTTTTATTTTCGTAACACAGAGGAAGTTTTAAGTGTTACTGGGATGCATGATTCTTGGGCATTTTATAATAAATTGTTAAGTGAATTAAAGGCATCATTACCTAACACTCTGGCCCTTTCTCAACTACCTACTAAGTGAATCAGTTTTTTAAAAGACAGTTGCATCATGGGTCAAATATTCCTCATTGTTCATTTAAGCCTGGTGTGGCACAAAGTGGTGAATAAAATATACATAAATAGAAAGTTCTGGGCTTACTTCCAAGTAAGTAGTTGGCAATAGTGTTCAATCACCGTGCACAACCATTCTCTTCAGTTCATGGGAAACCATTGCCGCTGTCGACACAGACGTAACTTGTGCCATTGGCACATTTCCAAACAGAAGGAGAGAGCAGATACACAACCCTATGCTGAGAAGCACATTTATGATCTTGCACCAGTAAACGTGCTATGTCTGTGTATTGCCACAGGTGTGTAATCTAGTGATGACAAAGTACGGTGCACTCTCCGTTAGGCACATTTTCAAATCACCCTGAATGGGAGCCTAGAATGGGTGAGCTTTGGCTGCAGAAGGAGGCAGTAACTATGCCAATAATTAAAATTATTTGCAGAGCTCCGCACTGAACATTGCCATACAAATCAGGACCCAGGCAAGTCGTGTCAAAAGCTTTGGTAGAATTAAAAGACAAAGAAAGCTCTTGCCTGGGAATGCCTATTAGAAAAACACCCACTGGCATCCTACAAAATGCCATAGACACTGGTAAGCAGGAAGAAGCATTTATGTGGGAATGAGACAGATGGGAGTGGCTAAACGTCAGCCAAGAAGCAGCAGCATGCCACTGCACCCACTAAAACAAAAGCCCTCGCCGTCTAGCTGATGCCCACTCACAGCGACCCTTAAGAGAGTAGAACGGCCCCATCGGGTTTCCAAAGTCATAAATCCTCACCGAAGCAGAACGCCACATCTTTCTCCCCCAGAGCAGCTGGTGGGTTCAAATCACTGATGTTTCTCTATCTATGCAGGCATTCCAAATCTTGGCACTAGAAGACCCTGGCAATCATTGCAGGTTGGCTTTCACCACCCAAGTCCAGTACTTTTAAGCTAATGGCTGTTTTTCTCCAAATTGTGAGTAAATTGATGCTAATCAGGCAGTGAGATTTGGCTAGAGTTACTTTTCCAATCCTGCTGCAGAAGCTACCATGGAGCTGCAAGACACCTGTCCTGTGTGTGTTTTCCATGGACGCCACCACAGAGTTTCCATGCTCTTCTCGTTTCAGCTCCAGCTTACAAAGTGCACAGACGTCGTCACTCTCATCTTTATTATAAGAAAGGTCTGAGGAAGCTGAAGAATCATTGGCTTTTCTTGGACAAGTTACAGAAGTGAGATCAAAGGGTAAAACACTACCCAGTGTCTGGAGAGACAGAAAATACCTAGAGTCCCAGCTGAGATCTCCTCACCTGAAACAGAAACTGGTAAAGCCATTAACTGGTACGAACCATTAGAAAATCTGATGAGTGGCTGGAGGCTGAGAGTGCACGAACGCTAAAGTGGCGATTCCTGACAGCCGCCGTCTTGAGGGAGAACTTTGGGATTTTTAGCTCCAAGCTCCAAGCTCCTGGTAAGTTCTCATGGTAAAGTCCAGAAAGGTCTTCTCCCAGCACTGGAAGGTAGGGGAAGAACAACCAGTGGAAAAGATGCCGACAGTGTTGTCCACAACAAAATCTTACTTTTCAGGGAACACAGACTTATCCGGAAACTTAGTCCACCGAGGAAAGACATTTTTCCTACTGTAGCGCCCTCTGGATGTCTTGTCTCGCATATGGGAAGATGGAGATTAAAAACATTTTTTAAGACAGCAAGCAGTAGAAAGGAGATCCACTTAACAGGACTTTAGCATGAGCTGAAACATCTTCTAATCTTAGCCTAATATTGCAAAGACAGAGTAGCAGAGGCAGGGCCTGGCCACTATGCTCCCAGGGACATCAAGGCCAATTGGTGTAACTAGTCTATTGCTAAGAGAGTCTTGCACACCCCATATTGTTGAGTGATGTCTGGGTCTTAAAGCTAGCAAGCTGCCATCTGAGGTATAGCAAATTGCCCCAATTCATCCAGAACAGATGACCACCAAGAACTACAAAGACATAAGGGAAAAAGAACCCAGGAGACAGACCCATGTGAATGGGTGACTGTACTAACATGTGACCAGAAGGATTAGATGGCACTTGGACACCACCAAAGACAGCCGTGATGGGGCATCAGTGTCGAGCCCCAGTGGTAACACAGGAAAGAGAGGTGCACTACAAGAACTCCACTAAAAGTCAGCAACTGATAGTCAGACAACCTGGGGGTTCCCCTTGGAGCATGGCCCCTAGACCTGCTGCTGCCTCTGACCAGAAAACATTACTGAGTTCAACCCTTTGGACAAGAATGGACTGACATGAGGACACAATGTGACCATAAGGTACATATACTTTATGGTTCTGTACATCTGTAGGATCCTGTCCTACTTACCTCTTTCTAGAAGGGTGAGGAGAGGGTGAAGAGGAGAGAACAGGAGGTTGCTAAGAGATACGACAGATATGGAATGAAAAGGAGCTGTGTGCTGTCACTGGGCAAGGAGAATAGAGGGAGCTGCAGATGGGGGGCATGCAAATTTAATTTGGATTGTATACTTTCAGTTAATCACAATAAAATATTTGACAAAAAAAATTTAAGGAATTAATTTCTTTGAGTTGGGATACTGGAGTAGAATACTGAATGTCCCATGGACTGCCAAAAGAACAAACAAATCTGTTCTGGAAGAAGTACAACCAGGGTGTACCTTGGAAGCAAAGACGGCGAGACTGTGCCTCACAGACTTTGGACTTGTGGTCAGGAGGGGTCAGTCCCTGGAGAAGGACGTCCTGCTGGGTAGAGGGCAGCGTCAGTGACAAAGAGGAGGACTCCTGAGGAGATGGACAGACGCTGTGGCTGCAGTGAGGGGCTTAAGCATAGAAGTGGCTGTGGGCAGGGTGGGAAACTGGACAGGGTTTGGTGGCACTGTGTGTAAGGTCTCTCTGAGTTGGAATTGACTCTACGGCACCTAATAACAACAGCAGCCAATGTGGAAAACAGCGAAGCTCTCAGACAGATTAACATTTAACTGGACGCTAAAATCCAATTCACCTCAACTCCTGTACTTCATGTATACTGACCATGTTTCAAAAAAAATAAGATTGCAAGGTATTACAATATATTTGAAAAAAGACTGAATCTGAAGAGAAAAACACACACACAAACACATATGCACAGAATTACAACCAGACGCAGAAGTGGCACAGCTGTTGGAACTGCCAGGCCGGGCACATAAAGTGATCATGATCCTTACTTTAAAGTTCTAGTGGAAAACGTAGACAACATGGAGTAAAAGACGAGTTAGAGTGCTAAGGAGGGAGATAGAAACTTGAAGAAAGAGTCAACAGGAAATGCTAGAAATAAAATAGACTCACCAGGAGGCTGGACATGGTCAAAGCAAAAGTCAGTGAGTTTCAAATAGGTCAATAAAACTTTTCAAAGACAAAACTCCCTTGTACACAAGGATAGATCAGAAGATCCATGAAGAAAAGAATAATTTCAAGAGATATTGTATTCACATAATCGATACTAAGTCAATTCTAACTTACAGTGACCCTATAAGATCGAGTACAATTGCCCTATAGAGTTTCCAAGGGACATCTGGTGAATTCCAACTGCTGATGCTATGGTTAGCAGCTGGAGCACCTAACCTACTTACACCACCAGGATTTACTCTTCACATTTAATTAAAAGAACAAATACCAGTATGCCATAGAAAACTTACTTGAAACGATCGTGACTGGGATTTTTCAAAATTAATATGAGCGAGAAAACCAGAGAACCAGGAAACTCAGAGCTTCAGTCAGGATTGCTGCTAAGTGCCCTTATGTGGATACCAAATATTCAGTTTGTAGAAAATTGAACACGATGAGAAAAAGCTAGGAATACTTCAAACTGAAAGGAAAAAAAAAAATTCACCTTTGTATAGTGGGATAAAAATAAGAATAATAGCCAACTGCTCATCAGAAGCAATGCAAGCGAGAAAAGAGGAAAGAGAAATCTTTAAAATATTGAAGAAAAGGGAATAAAAGGGCCAGCAACACCAATCTATAAGTCCATAGCCAGTGTGGTCGATCTTTAAGGGAGAAGGAGGAGCAACACCCTTCTCAAATGAACAACTGACCTTCCAGCAACAAATGTCAAAAGAAGTTCCTTGGGGAAAGGAAAATGAAGTCAGACTCTTAGGTCTAGATAGAGAAAAGAAGAGCATTTGAGAAGCAATCAATAAAAGAAAACCAATATTGTCTTTCTCTTTATCGATTTAGGAGGCACTGGCTCTATAACATAGTAACAGCAGAACTGTACGGGTGGTTGTAGCACATGAGCAAGTCAAAAGAATGACAGTGCTGATGTAATGGGTGGCAGGGAGGTATAGGAAATGGTATTGTCTATATGCCTATGCTACATGCTCTCGTTTGTAAGTGACATGGAGAAATTGAACATGTGTATTAGGAAGACTGAAGTCAGCACCATCCACACTGTTAAAAGAAGTATAATTACATGCTAAGAGAGGAGGAATCAATCCCTGGAGAAGGACATCATACTTAGTAAGGTAGAGGGGCAGCAAAAAAGAGGAGGACCCTCAAGGAGATAGACTGACACAGTGGCTGAAACAAGCGGCTTAAGCATAAAATCCTTTGTGGGCAGTGTTTGGTTCTATTGTACCCAGGGCCCAGGCAGTGTTTTGTTCCATTGCGGTGGGGCCCAGGCAGTGTTTTGTTATGTTTTGCACACGGGGCCTAGTGTTTCATTGTGTTGCACACGGGGCCCTGACAATGTTTTGTTCTGTTGCACACTGGGCCCAGGTAGTATTGTGTTCTGTTGTACAAGGGTCAACATGAGTCTGAAGTGGCTGGATGGCACCTAACAACAACAACAACAAAGGAGATAAAAGTAAAACAGACAAAAAGCTCAAGTAACATCAGAAAATGCACAAATACGAGAAACAAGAGCAAATGAAACTCATAGTCAACAGCCACAAGTATGGTAGACGTCCCTCACTATGATCTGAAGTCACTCCACTGTTGACAACAAAAATGTGTTAATAACGGTTCTAAATGTGAAAAGGAGAAATGACCAATAATTGTTGAGTGCCGTTGACCTATGTACACCAGAATGAAATAGCCAATGAAAAGACAGAAATTGTCAGAGGTGATGAAGAAAAATGAATAAATAAATAACAGAAAACACTCAACAGCATGTTGTCTACAAGAAATTCACTTTGTATGTAAAGACATAGATAGGTTAAAAGGGATATGCCAGCTAACCTATTCAAAAGGAAGATGGGTTAGCCATATTAATTTCACAGTGTACTTCAGAACAAGAAAATTAAACAGGGGTGAAGAACAGGACTGCAAAAATGATAAAAAGATAAAATCTGTGAGAAGGTACAAGCTTTAATATGTATGCATCTAACAACAGAGCATCAAAAAGTGTGCATCAAAACTCATAGAGCTGGCAGAAGAGTCATTAGTGTGCTTATTTTTATTGTGATTTAGGTGAAAGCTTATAGCTCAAGTTAATTTCTCATACAAAAGTTTATATAGATGTTATCAAGTGGCACTAGTTGCAGTGTCTATAATGTGACAGCACACTCCCTCTCCACCCTGGTTTTCCACACCCATTTAGCCTTCTCCTGCCCCTTTCTGCTTTCTCATCTCACTTCTGGCCAGAAACCTCCCGTTTAGTCTCATGTATCTCCTTGAACTAAGAAGCACACTTCTCCCATGCATTGTTTCGTCTTATAACTCAGCCCAATCTCTGTCTGAAGAGCTGGCTTCAGAAATGCTTTCGGCTCTGGGGTCACATCGTGTACAGGGTCATGATGTCGGAGAGTCCTGCACTGTCAGTGAGACCATCAAGTCTGGATTTTTTATGTGAATTTCAACTGCTCCATGCTTTTCTCCCTCTCCATCAGGGACTCTCTGTTGTGTCTACTAACAAGAGATTTAGACAAATCCATTATTATAATTGCAGATGTCAACATCCTTAATCCAGTAGTTGATAGACCAAACAGACATAAAATCAGTAAGCACACATTTGTCAAAAAACGAAACAAGGAATGCCCTCAAACATGCAGAATTTCAGAAAAAACTCATTTCCCTTCAGTTTTGCTCCTTTGCCGTATCCTGTTACTTCTGTTTTTATGAATGCACTCTTTCATAGCTGAGCAGGGATATACAGTTCATGACACAAGCCACTTTGTTTCGCTCGCCCTGAGAGCACGTCCCACTAGTCTCCTACCAAAACCAGGATTATAATAAACACATTAAATAAACGTTTTATTAATGAAATTTTGGAGAAGAAAGTAGAAACACATCATTAATGTCCTACATTTAAATTAAATATTTAAAAGTTATCATTGGAAATAATGTTTTCAACAGAAGGAAAATGCTAGTAGTCTCAACTGAAACACTAAAAAAGTGTCAGGCAGTACTTGGAAATATTTACTCAGGATTATTCTAAACACACACACAGACACACAGACAGACACAGACACAGACACACACATATTCTTGTGAGGACTGTTCACTTGAATATTCATTTATTCACTCACAAAACAAGAATTCATCGTGCACTGAGTTCAAAAAGGCCACTGTGCTAAGCATAAAGGGAATGCCAAAATCATCTCTGCTTTCCATTTTAAAATATATTATTATAGGAAGATTAATTCACATGGATAGACCCTACCATAGACTGTAATATTCACAAAACTTACAAATTCCCCACTTTTGAATAATAAATTTCCAACTTCCTTCATTACAATGGCAGAATGTGCTGAATCATGCGAATTTGTGATGTTCCCCCTGAAAAATCTGTGTCACAAAGCAAATAATTGATTCTACTTGACCATGTGAACAATTGAGTTCTCTAAATAAAATCCATCTTGAAATGGATAAAATTTAACTTCCAGCACATTTTGAACTTCCAATTCACATCACTTGATTAAAAGAACCACCTTACAGAGGTCAGAAGGTGCAGGCAGAAAGGCCTGTGTTTGTGGGTCCCAACGGGGAACCAGCTCAGCAAAGACTATCGCTCAGGTAGCCAGAAGTCAACATATCACAATTTAATGAGGGAATACTGCAAGTCCGTCCATTTTGGTTTTCTTTAACGCTAAAAGCCCTGTGTTTCTGTTCTGAGGCTACCAGAATCTCATCTACTTAACTCAAAAATTTTACCCCATCTCATGTCTGTTTTGCCAAATCAGGTTTTCCTATTTTAACTAAGAACTCTCAAGGTGAAGTAATCAACGTCCTCACGGTCATATATATCGATACTCTAAAGAACTACATGAATTAGATGGCTAGAATGCTGTAAGCTTACGTTTGAGTAACTGTTCCTGAAATACATGTAATGTATCTAGTCATTAATGATCTCAGCACCATAGACGGAAAAACCAAGACAAAGAGATTACTTTTCTCCCTCAAAGCCAGAGTTAAACAAACGTAGTATGGTGTTGAAAATTCAATCACCTTGGATTCCAAGTCCATTCCGTCACCCCGGATCCTGAGGCCCCAAGGGGAGTCCTTAAGGAGAACACGTCACTTGGTTCTACACCATCAAGACAATGACAGACAGCCATACATGTAACCAAAGTGTTGGCATATGGAATAAATAAGATATGTGATGGAATAAATGAGACACGTGATATAATAAAAACCAAAACAACAAATCTGCCACTGTTGAGTTGATTCTGACTCACACTGACCTTACAGGACAGAGCACAACTGCACTATAGAGTTTCCAGGGACAGACTGGTAGATTTGAACTGTCAACCTTTTGGTTAGCAGGCATAGAACTTAAGCATTATGCCACTAGAGCTACCATGTGATACAATGAATAGCATTTATTTAATCATTATCGGAATCCAGTGTACTCTATTTTACTTGAATGAGTGTTGTAAAGTTAGATATTTCTCTGTTTGCACAATTCATCTATTGTTTCAAAGACAGTTGGTCTAAAATTGTTTTAAAATGCCTTCATTACTTTATACTATTTAATACCAGTGCAGTTATGGTGTCATTTTCACTGTTAAAATTGTTGAGCTCTGCCTCATCGCTCTTCATTTTCATCAGCAACCAGAGCTCTGAGTCACCACCACAGAAACCCTGTGAGGCGGGTCTACTCTTATCCTGTGGATCCCCACTGGGTTCAGTCTGGTTTTGGTTGTACCCGTGGAAAGGAGTCCTAGTGGGAGCAGTGACTAAGCACTTAGTTTCTAATCAAAGGGTCCGTGTTTTGGACCCAACCCCCAGGCTCTTTGAGAGAAAAGACTTGGCAATCTGCTTTTGCAAACTTTTGAAAAAACAGACCAAACTCTTTGTTGTGGAGTCCCGACCCTGTAGGACAAAACAGAACTGCCCCATCAAGTTTCCAAGCAGTGGCTGGTAGATTCCAAGGACCAGCCTCTTGGTTGGCAACCTGAATTCTTAACTACAACACACAAGAGCTTCCTGGTAAGTATTATAGGCTAGGAAACTGAGGGAGCAGTTCTCCTCTGTCACAGTGGTTTGCTATGAGATGGAATCTGCTTGATGGCACCTAACAGCACATCTGTAGATGTAACCCCATTGGAGACAGAGTTTTCTTTATAATGTTAACGAGGTCTTCGCACTGTAAGATGTTTCTTAAACCAATCACTGTTGAGATTCGAAAGAACAGACAAGCCCAGAGAAGCAGAGATGGTAGAAAGCCCGAAGTTCCCTGAAGACAGCAGAAGAGACAGATCAGTCTAGAAGTCCGGACTTCATGGATGGCTGCCTAGAGAAGTTGAGTCAAGGATGTCCCCAGGGCAGACAGTGAGCCTTTTTCCCTGAAACTTAAGCTGTGAATTCAGACTTTTTGTCTCCAAACCTGTGAGAATTATCTCAGCTGCAAATTAAATAAAAACCTAAAATGAGTAAACACCTGAACTGAAATCCTGAATGAAACAAAAGAATTGCAGGACTTTAATTTTAACCAATACCTACTTTTCATAAGTGTTTTAATCCAACAACTGACTTCATTTTTTCCCTCTAAACTCATAAATGACCATTTTATGCATATAAATAATTTGTGTATATAATACGCATTTATACTATACGCCTGTTTCCAAATTCTTTACTCATTATCCTTTCTCACATCTCAGACTTCCTTTCTGCGTTGTTTTCTTCTTCTTGAAGTGCAGTCCACAGCTTCCTTTATTTAAGGGCTATTGATGCTGAAAGCCTGTTGGTGCTCATGGTGTCTGGGTGGAGCAAACAGCACTCTATTGCTGTTGGCGGTACTGTAGAAGATAGGACTGGTGATCTGCTTCCAAAAAGATTACAGACAAGGAAACCCTGTGGAGTAGTTTTACTCTTAACACAGGAGATTGCCTTCCAAACCAAAACCAAACCCACTGCAGTCGAGCGGATTCTGACTCCTAGCGATCTTATAGGGCAGAATAGAACCTCCCCAAAGAGTTCCAAGGAGTGCCTGGTGGACTCGAACTGGTGACCTTTTGGTCAGTAGATGTAGCACTTAACCACTATGCCACCAGGGTTTCCGAGATGGCCATCTGTTAGAATCAATTCATTCTGACAACAACAACAATAATCCTTAATCTTAAAAGATAATTTTCTAGATAAAATTCTAGATAGAAGGCTATTTTTGTTCAATGTTTTGAAGAAATTATTTGCTGGCTTCTGACTTCTGTGTTTTTCTGTTAAGAAATATGCTGTTACTGTGTTATTTCTTTGCTAGTGATCTCTTTCTTATCTTGCTGCTTGTAACATAATCTGTCTTTGATATTCTACAAATTCATCATAATGTGTTATTTTTATTTTTTCTGATGAACTATTGTGCTTCCTGCATCTTTAAATGCATGTCTTTATTAATTTATATTTTTAAAATGTTCCATTATTACCTCTTCAAATTGCACTTCCTTATTCAGTCTCCCTTCCTGGATCTACACTTAGACACGGTAAATATGCTAATTCCATAATCATTTTACTTATCCATTTTTATATTTTCCATTTATTTCTCTCTGTTACATTGCTGAGTAACTGGTTTTTCGTACCCAGCTTTGAGTTCAGAAACCATGGTGGCATAGTGGTTAAGTGCTAAAGCTGCTAACTAGAAGGTCAGCTGTTCAAATCTTCCAGGTGCTCCTTAGAAACTCGATGAAGCAGTTCTACTCTGCCCTATAGGGTTACTATGAATCAGAATTAACTCTAAGGCAACGGATGGATTTAATCTTGAGTTCACTATTTCTATTCAGCTGTATGTAATTTGTTATTCCACTCATTCGTGGAGTTTTAAATGAAAACTAGCACCATTTTAATAAGTCATTTGTTTCTTTTCACATGTATACAATCATGTTTTGGAATACCATGTTACCTTCTCATTTTTAATTCTGATTTCTTTAGGCTTCTTTAAATATTAGCCAAGCCAAGTGCTGTCGAGTCGGAGCCGACTCATGACATTTAATTTCTTCAGAATCTAAATTATGTGTTGCTTCTAACTCTTATGATAACTCTGTCGTTGTACATTGATGAATTTTTATTGTGAAGTCATAGTTGCTTACTTTTTATCTATAGGAATCCTTGCAATTTAACTCCTTCCAAATATCTAACTCTGAAATTTCAAATGTGGTTTTTCTAACTTATGGTGACCCCAAACAGAATTTCTGGTTCATCAAAGCTTGGGCTTTGGTTTTGCCTCCCCAGCAACCCCTGTCTGAGTGTAGTTAATGATCATGGTTGCTTACTCTCTTCAATTCAGTGTTTGTTTTTTGTCTCACAGACTGTATTAGTTTCTCATTGCTTCAAAAACAAAATACTGAAAACTGAGTGACTTGAGACAATCGAAACGTTCTCTCTCAGTGTTGGGGAGGCCGGAGCCGGGAACCGTGCTGCTGGCCACTGCGGTCCCGCCAAAGGCTCGGGAAGAGAACCCCTTCCCGCCTCCTGCAGTTGCCGGTGGCCGTCCGTGGTTTCCTGGGGCTCTGTCACCCACATCTCCTCCTCCCTCGTCACAGGGCTTTGTACTCTTCTGTCAACATCGCCTCTTCCCTCTCTTTAAAAACCCTAGTCCTTGAGTCTTGAGCACATGTGGGTCATCTAGAATGGTCTCATCTCCAGATCCCTGTCACATCTGCAAAGATCTCTAGTTTCCAAAGGAGAGGTCACGTTCACAAGTTGGGGGGTGGCTAGCACGTGAACATAGCTTTTTGGAGGCCGTCACTCAACTCCAGATAGTTCCCTTACTTTATCAAACTTGTATTCTACCCTGGAACTGATGTTAATTACCTAAGATTAGCTTTCAGAGTAGAGTATATTTATTATCTAGATCCTCTTTTCTATATTGTTTCTAAGAATACGGCTTTAGAGGCAAACTAAATAATAAGATTGAATTTTGTCATGTATAGTAAAATATAGGTAGTAAATATAATAAATCATATGGATATACATAATATATAGTGTGTATATCATTATATCTATAATTTCATTCATTTGATCAGTCAATAAACATTACTGAGTGACAGTTTTCCAGAGGAAATATTATTCTAGGGCCTGAGTATATGAAAAAATGAAAAAAAGTCCTTGCTGTAAATGGTTTTACATGCTAGGAAGGTAAAATTATTATTATCAGCACCATCGAAAGTCAACATTGAGTGCTATGTACTCAGCAGAATTCAATCCCTCAACAGTCCTATCAGATAATTTTTTTCTTATTTATTTATTTATTGCAATTGAGTGAAAGTGTACAATCAGGTTTTAATTCGCATGCCTACCTATGTGCAGCTCCTACTGCTATCCTTGCCTGGTGACAGCACACTCCTCCTTTCTGTTCTATACAAGTCACATCCTCTTAACAGCACCTCCTGTCCCCTCTTCTCTACTCTTTCCACTCCCTTCTAGTAAGAGGCCGGCAGGATGACATCCTACAGATGCATAAAACTATAAAGTGCACACACGATATGGTCACTCTGTGTCACTGAGTCCAATCCATTCCTGTCTGAGGAGTTGACCTCAGTAATCATTTATGATCAAGGGCAGCATCAGAAAACCAAACAACAAAGCCAACCGTGTTGCTGTTGAGTTGATTCTGACTCATAGTGACCCTGTAGGCCAGCATAGAACTGCCCCATGGAGTTCCCAAAGAGAACCCGGTGGATTCAAACTGCTGGCCTTTTGGTTAGCAGCTAGAACACCTAACCACCAGAGTTTCCTCCTATCAAGTAGGTACCAACTTTACCTAGTGAGTCAAGATGGAAAAATTTCCCATCTCTACTCTTGCTACTGTCCATAGTGCAGTGTTTTGGTTATCTGAGATCTTTAGACTGAGAACCAGGATATTTATATTGTGATCCTCATTCTGGCATGAAATGTCTGATTCTGAGTATTTCCTTTAGCTTTCTTGGCCCTTCATCCTTGCTCGGGTAAAACAAGAGATGTCAGCTGGGGGATGAGTCCAGGTCTTTGCAGTCTTAAGATTTTTTTGAAAGTTAACAAAGCCAGGAGTGAAGAGGACATGACATTTATAGGTTAGCTTGAATCCAGATACTTGTACATAGTTTTGAAAACTATGATCTATTAGTACACTATTTTGTGTACATAGGTTTTGTTTACATTTGAATCTCTTAGTTATGTACTCTTCCTCTTAGTTTATAGCTGCTTACTACTTAAATTTTGAATCTAAAAAAATAAACATCATCAGAGGGCATAGATTATACAGGGAGAATTCCATTCAAATAAGCTTACTGAGATACCACAATGCTATTTAATGGAATTTAATGAAAGACATAATTTAAATGTATATAGAGCTCATATCATTCAGGAGAAAAAAAAAAAAGAGAGCAAGAGAGTCCACAGAGCAGACCACAGCAGTGTGTAACTCTCCCCACTGCTCTTCCCTCCCGTGTTACCTACTCCTCAGTGGCCTTAGCTGCCCCAGCGAGTCTGTGGGTCTAAGAATGGGGGCTCTAGGAATGGGGAATTTTAATTTCATTAGTTCAGTTTTTAACCATCCCCCATACCACTCTACTCCATCCCCTGGGTTAAGGTTTGTAAATATGCCACAATGGTATTTTCTTGAAAAACCCTGGTGGTATAGTGGTTAAGTGCTACAGCTGCTAACCAAAGGATTAGGAGTTTGACTCCACCAGGCACTCCTTGGAAACTCTATGGAGAAGTTCTACTCTGTCCTATAGGGTTGCTATGAGTTGGAAACAAGTTGATGGTAAAGGGTTTAATTGATTTTCATTGTTATTTTGACATTTAGATGTGATAACTTATGAGCAGCCTAATTTACTCTCCAAAACTTTCCAAGTTAAATCGTGTCACTGTGAATGATCTCACACAAGCATTAAATGAAACATGAGCAGAAGGCTGGAGTCCTGTGACAGTACTGTCTGTTTATAATGATCATTTGGATAATACACAGGTATGGTTGCATTCATTTATTTGAGGCAACCTTTCAAACAAAAACATGAGTTTAAAAATTCTTATATAGTTTCACATTCACTTGATAGAGATATATGTAACTATAACTTCTGTCATAAGTCATTAAACATTATCTGAAAAATGTGTGTTTCAATTAGAATATTCAGCACTGCATTGCTCTTAAAGTAGTTATTAGGGCTTTGCATCAGTATCATATAACTCTCTCCTTTTAGCATATACTGGATTGGACTTCTTGACACACGTGAGTTTGACTGGAGACATATGAACAGTCCTAGTGTGTTTTATAGCATGGACGATGGTGTAATTGCAAGTGCAAGACTCTCAAAACTCTTTTCTCTGTCTTGGCTAGCCTTGCGGGGTCTGACCTGAAATATATCAAACAGAGAACCCGGGCGATCCATTACAGACACGTGTTTGAGAGCGAGGTTTGTTTTATCCAGCTATCCAATGATTGCTGAGTGCCAGCTACTCATTCAATCAAATACGTGTGTCTCTGTGTGTGTGTGTGCACGCACGTGCGCGTGCGTGCACACACACACACACACACAGACATTCCTGGTAAGCCTGTGCTAGACGTTGTCATACTTGTTCACCCCGCTAAGGAGATAAAATCTAGATAAAGCAGCGAGTACACACTCAGAACAAGGACCATGATAAATGAGATGGAATGATAGACAATAAAGATGCCTGACCCTCACCCCCCAAAAAAAGTCTTGATTAAATATCCATTAAATGAATGAAAATCAGTCTGAAGGGGTAATAATTTAAATTGTGGAAGGAACAAGAGAAAAGAATATTCTAAATAATGAGGATAATGTTAGACACTGATATCGTAGCCTGCTCATACAGAAGAGTCGGTGGGTACTACTACGTGAATACTTATAAAATAATATACCTTATTATGCAATGTGATTAGTGTTACATAATACATTATATGATTTATGTATAATACATCAAGTCCTAATGCCTGTCACAACATCGTTACTGATATACAGAAATGTGCTATCATCAGGTGTCCTGGACTTGGTTTGGACTCGTGGCGACCTGGTGTACGCTGCTGGGCCCTGTGCCACACTCACAATCGTTGCTGTGTGTGTCTGCACATCTCACCGAGGGGCTTCCTCTTTTCTTTTGACCTTCTACTTTACTGAGCATGGCGTCCTTCTCCAGGGACTGGACCTTCCTGATAATATATCCACAGTCCACAAGACAAAGGCCATCTTCACTTCTAAGAAGCACTCCATCTGTGCTTCTTTCAAGAGGGATTTATTTCCCCTTCTGAAAGTCAGTAGTATATTCAATATTCTTCACTGATGCTACAATTCAAAAACATCCATTCACCTTCAGCCTTGCTTATTCATTGTCTAGCTTTTGCATGCATGTGAGATGATTGAAAATACCATGGCTTAAGTCAGTTATGCCCTAATCGTCAAAGGGAAATCTCTGTTTTTACCACACAAGGACTCCCAATCAAGTTTGCAAACTCACCCTGGAAACACTGCTACATTCCTCGTTGCTGAACAGCACTATGCTCACCTTCCAAGTCCTCCCCTTGGGAAGCTGTGCACAGATGCCAGCACCAGCACCTAATCCACCCTTCAAAGCAATTTGGAAACTCTTTTTCGGGGACGGCCATCAGTTCTGTCTTCGTATTACACACCTGATGTCCTGACTCTCATCAAAATGCCTTCCTTCTGGTATTTCTTTTATCGTCAGGTAAAGTAAGAAGTCACTGCAGGCTAGATCAGGTGAGTAGCGAGGGTGTTCCAATAAAGTTATTTGTTTACTGACTAAAAACCTTCATAGACAACTAGACAATTAAGTTTGTGAACTTGCTGCAGTGTCACTGTGCACAATGGCCATTCCAGAAAGTGTTCCAAAATTGCTCTGAAGGGTGGACTAGGCGCTGGCCTTCCCAAGGGGAATATTGGAAGGTGACCACGGTGATACTCAGCAATGAGGTGTGTAGCACTTAGAACAATTCCGTCTGTGGAGCTGTCAGGCAGATGTTGCCGCAAACACTGAATTAAAAACTACTGAACTTTTGCCCTAAGGGAAATACAAAGCTAGGTTTTGCAAGTCTCTCTTCACACATTTTTGTGTAGTAATCAACACATAAACTTGTTTTGTGTGTGTTTCTGTTTAAAAACCTCTTGATTAGTACATATTGTTGATTCACTGACATTGCATTTACAACCAACAGCATAATTTACGTCTGAAGGAAGTTATTTGACACTTGCATTTTCTCTGTAAGGCACCTCACAGCCTTCGTGGGGTCAAGGACCCTGGGCAGCTTTCTCGTATTTCACTTGGGGACCACTCTACAGACTGAAATCACCCACAGAATGGCAGAAGATGCAAAAAACACGTGACCTGGAATAGACCGCGAAGAGGACCCTTGTTCACAGCGTGACAGCTGAAATACGAAGGCAGAACACAGCCTTTTCCAACATCGCCTGAAAAGCGTGCGTTCACCACCGAAGGGCGACTGCTTGCAATTGTGGAAGCGCCCAAACTCCCATCAACCCACACTCTCCGCGGAAGTAGGAGGGAGTGAGCACAAGTAGAAAAAGCCACAGTGTCGTGTCAATATCCAACTCACAGCAACCCAAGAGGGTGTAGAGAACTGCCCCAGAGTTCCCACGGAGCACGTGGGGTTTGAACTGCAGAACTTGAGCAGCCATAGCAGCGAACCACTGCGCCACTAGTGTTCCCAGTGTACCACAAATGTAATGTGCATCACGAGGACTGCACGGAAGACCCTGCAAAGGCGGAGTTTCCCTTCACATAGTCAAGTAGCTATAACCATTTCATACATGTCCTTGATAAATGATCATTAATCTTCCAGTATTAGGACCTGATGACATTATTTTTCATGCATAACCCACTGCCATAGAGTCAATTCTGACTCATAGCTATCCTACTGGAAAGAGCAGAACTGCCCCATAGAGTGTCCAAGGAGCATCTGATGGATTCAGGCTGCCAATCTTGGTTAGCATCAGTTAGCTCTTTACTTCACTTCTAGGGTTTCCTTTTCATGCATACCCTAAATTCACCTGGTATCTGGGATAGTCACCCATGCCTACCCTTACAATGGAAGTAGGTTTGCAACGAGCAGCCAAACACCGGCTCAAGTTTGACACCTGTCTTCCGAGTAACCTGGCCCGAGGGGAGCACCTTCCTTGATGGGTTACATTTCAGAGACACTTTCCAGGACCTTGAGGAAATAGTCTTGGGTTGTAAAACTGGTAAGAGGCCAGTCAGCATTTAGAAAGATTTACGTACATTTCCAAGCGACAGAGAAAGAACTCACAAGCTTTCTAAAGCAAACTCTCTAACACAAGGCAGGGAAGAAGTCTCCTCCCTTCAGATCAAAAGGAAAAAGTGCACTTCTTTCTGCATATAACATACCCACATAGGTAACATACTCACTCATACAATAACGTATTCACATAGATAACATACCCGTTCATACAATAACGATGACATTCAGGAAAGCCATGGTAGCACAGCACTGAAGCCCAAAGCTACGGCTGTCACGTCAGTTCTGACTCACGGCAACTATCCCCAGCGTGTGTCTGGTGATGTTTCTAGAGGTAAATTTAGAGCTTCTTCCCCTGTCCTCCCACGTTACAGGTAAGTGAGATCATTCTGTTCATTTTCTTTGGTTCTGTTCATTTCCTTTAATCTACTGTTTGCTTTAAAATGAGTCCAAAAATGTCAATTTTGATCACAATTGTATATTAAAAAAATACAAGCCATGGTCAGAAAGTCATGGATCAAGTTTGGTAGTTCCCTGGGAATAAAAAATAAACAATCAAAACTGCATTTGTTTCTATCGATTAAAGTTAATAATTATAGTGCACTAGCTCAATACTTGAATGCGAAAACTTTATCAGATCATCTTAAAGTGAAACCATTATGTTATCTTGGGTTTGCTTATTTCACAGTTTTATTATATCTTCTTAGGGTCAGTTGAAATAGGCAACATTTTTTTTTTTTTTTTAAAAGTCATCATAAGTTGCTTGCAAAACTCACCTGGGGATTTGCCTGGCTGGCAAAGAATGCACAGCTCTCTTTATTTGTGATAAAACTACAGTATGTCATATTTTTCTCTGTCTTCCAGATAAGTAGCTCCTTTAGTAACAGAACATTGGTGTGAAAAGTATTAGTTTCTTATCATCCGAACATAATACTGTCTATTACCTAATTTCAAAAGTGGAGTCCTGGAGGAAAAAAAAGCTCAGCTTCTATTGAAGTGATTTCTATTAGCATAATCTGCATGCATTGGAGGGAAGATTCAGAATTTTGTATCGATTTTGTGAACAAAAATGGTATTTTCTGTCCTGAGCAGTTCTATACGGAAGTGTGTTTTTGTCTCATCAGAAATGGTCACACTTGTCTTTACCAGTTAAAATTCAAATACTGTCAGAGCAAATTACTTTTAAAAGTCATAAAAATTCATGCTCGTAAACATTTTTAACATTACTTCCTGTGACATAAATGACTCATGAATCTAGTAATTTAACTTCAAATCACACATGACATTATTTTTTCAAGTCATTAATTGCTTTTTATCATCTTCACTCCCTTAAGCTGAAATTACTTCTGGTCAGTCTCCTTATTTACATTTCTTTTTCTCTGAAATAAGTGCAGGGAAATACATTTCTGCCCATTTCACTGAAAATACCCGTGTGTGTTGTTGTTGTTGTCAGGTGACATCGAATCAGTTTTGACTCATAGTGACCCAGAGTATGACAAAAAGAAGCACTGCTCAGCCCCGTGCAGGCCTTGAAGTCATGATTCTGAGCCCGTTGCGGCAGCCATGTGTCCGTCCACCCCTTGGTGAGCCTTCCTCTTTTTCACTGACCCTCTGCTTGACCAAGCGTGATGTCCTTCTCTGGGGACTGCCTCCTCCTGATAACATGTCCAGAGTATGTGAGATGCAGTGTCACCGCTCTTGCTGCTAAGGGCCCTTCTGCTTGTACTTCTTCCAAGACTGATTCGCTCATTCTTTCGGTAGGCTGTGGTATATTCAAGTATCCGCGCCAATGTGACAGTTCAAAGGGGTCGACTCTTTTTCAGTCTTCCTTATTAATTGTCCAGCTTTCACAAGCTTGTGAGGTAATGGAAAGCACTGTAGCTTGGATCAGGTGTACTGTAGTGTTCAAGGTGATCTGTCTTTGCGTTTTAACACTTTAAAGAGGTCTTTTGCCACGGATTTCCCCAACGCAATGTGTGATTTTGATTTCTTCCATGGGGCGTTGATTGTGGATCCAAATAAAAGGAAATCTCTGGCAACTACCATCTTTTCTCCATTGGTTACAATGTTGCTTGTTGCTCCAGTTCTGACGATTTTGCTGTTCCAAATTCGAGGATATTTCATTTCAAAGGAACTCCATAAACAAAAATCATTGGCAGATGAAGCTGAAGCTTGAAAGAACAGGTGGCTGATGCATGAGAGTGAAGGTGATTATAGGGGGAAAATCGTGCAAAGTGTAACGGCATTGATGTATTTAAGGAGTCCAAGGGCTGAATACCAAACAGAAAGCTCTAGAAAACACGTTGTGGTAGGCACTTAGAGTGACTCTTCTTTTGGAGTGGCAGGAACTGTCATTAACTAGACTCTTAAGAGACTATGGGATCCTGGAAACTTTTTTTTAAAGGTTTTAAAGTGAATCAAAAATTAATTCCAGTGCATTATTTAACAGGCAGCAGTCCTAAGTGGGAAATCAAAAGATTTCTAAGTGCGCATAGACACAAAGGAATCAAACTTGCCTGATGCCAGTCAAACCATGGTGCTGTCATCAGATGCAGTCAGGAACAGAAAGAGACCTGTCATGGGAGTGAGGCATCTCTTGAGAGCAGAGACTGATGGCAAGGTGTGGCTTTAATCACCTTGGGTTAACACGTTTTATATAAAAATTTTCCGGAAGAATGCCTTCAAGTTGTGTACTCTAGAATATTGTCCTCTTTAAAGTGACTTTAGCAACTATGGTTTTGTTGCATATTTCTTGACTTAATACATTTGCTTAAATACACACTCATTTCTTCAAACAAAACACAAAATTGATAACATTGGAAATACTTAGGTTGAAGTGGCTTGTTATAAATAAGGTCCTTCCAAGAAACCCAGAAAGAGCTGGACGAGACCAAAGGGAATCTCAGATCCTTCCTAGTGAAAAATGAAAACTAAATTAAACATGTTTTCAAGTTAATGAAAGTCCTTCTTTATAAAGCATCAAATGCTAGTGTTATGTTGATAACAAAACTGCAGTCTACCGTCCAGTCCTTGCTTCTCATGGCAACAATTACAATTTGATAATTCTGAAGTATTCTTCGTATTTTACAATAACTGGATTATATTGTTATTTATTGATCAACTCTTCAATAATGTTACTGAAGTAAAAATGAGATTTACCCTCTCATAAAATCTCTGTACACACTCTTCCTGTGTTTTCCCAATTATCATAAAATAATACTTAAACAAATATTTGAAGTCTAGATAATTAAGAGTGATATAAATATTACATATAGCTGAGCTGTAGGGTATACTACTGTATTTATTTCATAACAATTTGATTTTATTTTTCTTGTAATTGTTGATAGACCTGTATATTTTCTTGTCATTTTGATATTCTAAATTAGTCACAGTAGCCTAAGCATATGCTGTAATAGCAATAATTAAAGGAAAAAACCCTCCAAATTCTGATGACTTCAGCCAAAAAACACATGTTTCTCTCACATAATCAGTTTTCTCTGGCCAGGCCAGGCAGCCCTCCTTCTGAAATAGCGATTCAAGTTGCTTCAGTCTTGGGACTGCAATGCTTCAGTAAAAGTCTTCTACTATGATTAATTCAGCAGGATAATACCGAATGGAAAATTATATACGGGTTTGTCACTACTTTATCTCATGAGTAACAAACATTTTTTCTTTCTTTGTTTCTTTTTATTATGATTGAATGAAAATGTACATTCCTATATAAATTTGCATGCCCACCTATATGCAGCTTCCACTGCTCTCCCTGCACAGCAACAGCAAATTCTTCCTCTCTGGTCCAATCATGTCCCATCCTCCCAACAGTTCTAGTCATGAGTCGATGTAGACACCCACTCATGTGGGTCTCTCTGTCCTCTGGGTTCTCTTTCCCACATGTCATTTTGATCCTTGGTGATCATCCTTTCCTGCTGAGTTGGGACCATTTGCTGTACCCTCAGATGGCAGCTTGGCAGCTTTAAAGACCCCAAATACTGCTCACCAATGGGGGGTGTAGAGAGCCCTCTTAGAAAAGTGCTAGTTGTGCCAACTGGCCTCAATTTTGCCTGGGAGCCCTCCACTCCAGCTACTCTACCCCTGCAATATTGGGTTACGATGGAAGGAGCCCTCAAGTCACGTTCAAGACCACTTAACATTGTTCTTTCTAATGTGCACTGTCACCGATTTCACTCAACCAAATTTCTATCAATTATCTAATCTAAACCCTTGCCCTGCCTTCCCTCTCTTCCCTCCCTTACAGCCTAAGTCTGTTTTTGAGGTCTTGTCGTAGGGGTCTCATACAGTATTTGTCCTTTTGTCACTGGCTACTTTCACTCAACATAATGTCCTCCAATTGAAACCAGGTTATGAGCCAGCCAGCCAAGTGCCGTCAATATGAGATGTGTCCTAAAATCATCGTTGTTCTTTATCATTGCATGGTGTTCTATTGAGTATATATCCCATAGTTTACCTATCCATTCCTCTGTTGTTGGGCATCTGGGTTGATTCTATCTTTTTGCTATTGTGGACTGTGCTGTGATAAATATTCATATGTATGTATCAGTTGGGGTGAATGGCCTTGATTCTGTAGGACATATTCCACATTTCTTTTTTTAAAAACATAGTGGCTGTAGTCACATAGCCCACCTAACTATGGAAGAACTGAGAACTAGTACATCCTATGCCCAGAACAGGGGAATATCAGATATCATTGTAAATTAGAACTACTTAAACAAAAATCCTCCACCCAAGGTATAAAATTCCATTCAAAATTGTCAGATTCATCAGGTGGTCTACCAGTTCCATATTTTTGTCTTAAAGAGACTGGTCCCCAAATGCAGCATTCTCCTATTTCCATCTGGACTTTTCCATGCATAAGCTTTTCGCAAAATGATCATCCTAGATTTGACCTACCATGCTTCCTTCCTTGAATCCTCCTGTTCCAGAAATTTGATATTTGCTTTAGTTTAATCTCTGAATTGTAGAACAAACTTTCAGAAGCTATATGAAAATGGATATGTCGGAATAGTTTATAAACAAAATACTCTCTACGAAAGTCTACCATTTCTTGCTGGAATTTCACCTTGATCCCACCTGTATTCTGAGATTGAACACGGCTGTACCTTGTCACAGCTCTCCACATCAGCAACTACAATGGTGACATGTTTGGCCAATTCAACTTTGAATTCATAGCTCTCAGTTTACGGAAATCATTTTGTAACCTCTTAGTAATGGGTTATTTTTTTGCTGTCTTCTCTTTCTGTATCCCTGCTTTACCACTTCATGTCTTCTATTGTATTTTCTAACAGCTATTCTTGACTTTATCATAAAATTGTTTAGTTTATTTAATGTGCAGTATTTTTGACTTACAGTATTTGTCCCTGTCTTTCCAAATGTTCCTTTATCATAGCAGCCTGATTTTGTTTCAAGAAACATTTCTATGATCTCAATGTAGGTATGTGTGTATGTGTGTGTGTGCACATACACACCTGTCTGTGTTTGCCTCTGGGTGTTTCCTGTCTGGAATCTGATCCATCAAAAGTCCCTATTTTTCCGGTCACTTTGGCCCTGTCTTATGTCACTGGTGTTTCTCAGTTACCAGTGTGTCCCTTATTTTAGATTTATGTTTAAAATGAATTCTGTAAAATGCTAGTGAGAAGCACAGCAAGACTGATCTGGACTGGGTAGCTTTAGGTTCTCACCACACTGTGACCAGATGGGAAACTAGACATTTTGTTGAATAACTTCATTATGGTTGTATTTTAAGTTACTTTTATTTTAGCTTTGTTTTCCTGAGAAAAAGTTTTTTTAAAAAAACACCCTACTTAAAAGAATATTTAGTAAAGTGTATGTTCTTGGAGTTGAGGGAGGAAAGATACTATTTCTGATCTCTAGACACAGATTTTTTTCTGAATTTAGTTTTTCCTAGGAATAAATGTCACTTTCTGCTGGGGTAAAAGAAGCGTGATTTTTGTCAAGGAAGGGCGGAAAAGGGAACCTGGCCACTGGTGTTTACATCAGAGGTCTCCACTGTCACTGTGAGTCACAACTGAGCTGATAGCAGTGTTGTTTTCTTTTTCTCTTTTTGTTTAATACTCTCTTTCATGCACAATAAATCCACTTACCTCTGGCATCTCTGGAATTCTTACAGTGTGAATCTTTCCACTTCCTTAAAATCCCCAACACGAAGTATTTACATTTCAACTTACCCTTCCCTGTAAGTAACCTGCTATCAAGGTTTTATACGTATTTGTGAGTTTATCATTTTTAACTTTGTAAAGTTTTGTTGATTGAGTCTGGGAGGAAATATAGATAATGCTTGAATACTGGACAAACCAAATTAGGTCTAAATATGAAGATGGTTTTCTTTTTACAATGTTGTGATTCTGTGATCACTCACTTTAAAGCCTGTCAAATCTACAGCTTAATGATTGCTTTGACTCTTGTATAAGTGGATATCACCAAGGACCCGTGAAAATAATCAGACCACAAATGATTGTTTTTGTTTTTACGTGATGAAGAGAAAACTACCTGCCCCCTCACAATTTTTATAAAAAAGAATGGAATCAGTGTTTTCAGTTCCTTTTAATTTAACTGAGTAAATACGACTTGGAAACCTATTACATTCCAGGTACTGTCCTAACTGCAATTTAGGATTAAAAGTTGGAGAAAACATTAGCTCAACACTTTGCTAGCATTTAGAATAAAAGTAAGCGACAGGTATGTTTCTAATATGACTAACTCTAGGACAAAGTTGTCCTGCCACCACCAGAGGGCTGAATAAGGTCAATCAATCCAAAGCTCATTTCCAGGGGTGGAGGGAGATGTACCACGTCATCCACATCTTGGGGAGTATGGCTGCACCATCGAGTCTTTAATGGCTGTTATCTTTTGGAAGTATATCACCAGGCTTATTTTTTTCCCCTGACACACCTCTGAATGAGTTCCAATCTCCAGCCTTTAGTTTAGTAACTGGCACAAACTAACCATTTGTGCCACTCTGGAACTGCATTTCAAAGAAAGCGTGGGCCAAGTGAACTTGACTCTGTGGTATGTTTTTGAAGACACGATGAGGATGATCTCACAGGTCTTCCTGTGCACTCTGCTTGGATGTGGAGTGTCTTACGTTGGGCCCCTTTCCAAATGGCTATAGTTGCTGTAATTTTTGTCCTCATTCCATCATATCTTTTGGGTGAATGTGAAGATTATTATTGTTATCTTTTTTCATTTTAGATCATAGTGTTTCTATCAAAAGTAATCACAATAGAATACCATACATGAACAATATACAAGATCTGCTAATTTAGTCCATGAGCTCATCCTAGAAAAAATGCTACATAATTCATTGCTGAATATCACTACAGTCAACTTCCAAGTCCTTCCCTGGGGAAGCTATGCACCAATGCCAGCACCTGGTCCACCCTTCAAAGGGTTTTGGAACTCTTTCTGTAAGGGCTATCAGAGCTGCCATCGTATTACTCTTGATATCCTGAATGTCACCAAAGTGTCTTCCTTTCAATACTTCCTTTATCTTTAGGAAAAGAAAAAAGCCATTGGGGGTTGGATCAGGTAAGCAGGGAGGGTGTTCTAATACAGTTGCTTGTTTCCTGGCTAAAGACTCCTTCACAGAAAACTAGATAATTCAGTTGGTGAACTTGCCGGCATGAGACCACATGCAATAGTCATTGCAGAAAGAGTTTCCAAATTGCTTTCAAAGATGGGCTGGGCTGGCATCAGTGCCCAGTCTCCCAAGGGGGCTACTTTGAAGGTGATCAGAATGATATTCAGCAATGAGGTACATAGAACTTTGAACAATTAAGTTTATGAACTTATCAGACCCAGAGATCTTTGACTTTGACTTTGAAACAGGGACGTGATAGGAATTACATATTATGCCCCTTGGGATAATGGTAAGTGTGTGTTACATAAAGCAAGCAATTTGAACCAATAAACCGTGCTCAGAAAGTTGCACACAGTTGTAAGTATTGTTCAAAAACAATTCATTCTCTTCCTCTTAAGAGGAAGTTAGGTGAGGTTTTGTTAGCCATGTTAGCCAATAAAATATGAACAAAAGTGACTGTGTCTCTTCCTGACAGGGACTTGAAGCAGCAGTGTGAATTCACTTCATCATGTTGGCGTGTTGTCCAATGAGTTGTATCCTTCATCAGTGTGAGTCTCTGGACGACAATGATTAGCAGAACCCTCCAGTCAACCTGAATTAGGCATGCAGGGTCATTGAAGCTAGCATGACCTCAGCTGTCACACAAGGACATTCAGGTACATACAAACTACACTGAAAGAAGACACAATGCAATTACAATCGCAGCATACGTGGAAATACAAAGTGTGAGAAGAGAATTTACATAATGTGACATTCTGAGGAAAGGTTTAGGAGCAAGGAATAAGAGAGGTTTTCTTTCTGAACAGTATATGTAAAACACTATGCTCACCACCACCACCCAAACCCAAAACCCCAACCAAACCTTTTGCCATTGAGTCAATTCCAATTCAAACTCACAGAGAGCACAGCTGCCCCATGGGGTTTGCAAGGGGTGGCTGGTGGGTTTGAACGGCCTGCTTGCTGGTTGGCAGCTGAGCTGTTAACCACTGCAGCACTGGGTCTTGGTGTTGGTATGGTTTCAGCAACTGTGCTAGAGATAGACGTTTTTGTCCCTATTTCACAGTGGGGCCAGTTAGGCCCAGAAAACACATGTCATTTTAATAACCATATAATAAAAGGATGTGTTCAAACGAATCTCTTTAAAAATCAAAATTTTCTTTTCTTTCCCAGTGGTTTACCAAAACTATGAGACAAGAGATATGTGCAGCACTGGCAAGTAAAATTGACCAAGGGAGAAGGAACAAACATTTATGGATTTAATTCCTGACTAATTAAGGGATGGAGTCAAGATGGCAGACTATGCACACATCTCTCTGAATCCCTCTGGAAACCAAGACCTGAACTGATAATTAAATGGGGTCTTCTAGACACCTAGTAAGCCCTAGGACACAGCACTGGGCTGCTAATTTGGACTTCATACAACTGAACAGAAAGCTTCCTCTCTTTCACTGACCCCTGCTCTTGGTGACCGCTGTCTTTCACTGACCAAAGGTAACTCACTGTTTTAACTTTTTTTTCTCTGTGTTGGCCTGCAGGCAGAGCTGGGACTTGACCAGTAGCTGGTCTCAGACACACAGCTGGTGGGATTGGCAGGTGAGATTGCCATATTTTGGGAGCCTGGCTTTACACTCTGTGTATCTCTACACCTTTGGCATCTCTTTCTGCTTTTGCCATCAGCTGGCCTGTGCCAGGGCAGGTGGGAAGCTTTTGCAGGATGCCATCTTTTTCCACTGGGAGGTGGATATACCCATACGGAGGCCTCAGTGGGGCCTCTGTTCTTATGCTAGGAGGCAGCACCAACCTGAGGAGAGCGCTTTTCCAGCAGTAAAGAAATATTCTACACAGAGTTGCCTGCAGCTGGTGCCTGACAGCAGAGGCCAGCAGGGCAGTAGACATTTTGTATTTTGAATTAGTTTATAACATATGATGTTGGATATAGAGGTGTTTACTTTGTAAGCTGGCAAGAAAGACCTATACACTTAAAATCTGCCTGACTTTGGAAGTTGTCGGATACCTTTTACCTTTCCTTTTAAGATGGCAGAGAGAAACAACTGCAGTCCATCCTCACAGCATCTCTGCAAGCCTCTGTTGACTCACACGATGCCCACAAAGCAACAAACTTTGGATAAAAGCGTAACTAAGACATCACCCATGACTTTAGAAGGCCCCCAAAAGAAACAACCAAAGAACTTCCCAGGTGAAGAAACCTTTCTAAAACTGTTGGAAGGTGAATACAAAAGAATTATATACACAGCCCTCCTAGACCTTATACAAAATGTAGCAGAGCAAAATGAAAAATTAAGCAAGCTGTTCAATCTGATGGAGCACCAGTACTCTGAAATCCAACAGATCAAAAACAAAATCAAAGATATAGAAACTTCAAATCAAAGCTAAGAAAACAAATGGAAAAGAGACTTTCTGACTTGAGCGACAGAGCTACTGACTCCAACATCTATGATGAGAAATCAGAAAAAAGAAACAAGAAAAATGAAGAAGCATTAAGAAACATGTTGGACTCTATTAAGGGGAGCAATATATGATTAATTGGAGTTCCTGAATAGGGTGAGACACCTGAGAATACAGAGAACATTGTTGCTGAGATGCTGATGGAAAACTGCCCAGAAATTGTGAAAGAGAATACAGACATCCAAGATGCATATTGAATGCCACTCAATATAGATCTCAAAAGAAACTCTCCAAGACACATTATAATCAAGCTTAACAAAATGAAACAGAAACAGAAACCCCTAAAGGCAGCAAGACTCAAAACAAAGCTAGTATTCAGAGGGAAACCCTATAGGTTTTCATTGGATTTCTCAGCGGAAAAAATGTTGGCCTGGAGACAGTGGCATGACACACTGAAAGCCTTGAAGGGAAAGAAGTTCCAACCAAGAATTATATATCCTGCAAAACTATCTTTCAATTGTGAAAATGAAATTAAGACATTCACAGATAAACAGAAACTCAGAGACTTTGTAAATAACAAACCAAAGCTACAAGAAATACTGAAAGAATCTCTTGGCTTAGAAGAATGAAACCACTAACTTTGTATTTTAGTAGCAAATACAGAAAATATCCCCCAGAAACCTAGTCAGTTAGGGAAGGCTCCAAACTCAATCAAAGCTATAATATTGAAATAAATGATGCAGTGATCACATCATGAAAACTGTGATGTCATCATATTAAAAAAGGGATGTACTAAAGTTGTTATAGTCCTTCCAGATGGAGAGAAAGTTCACAAGACTGGTAGTAATTAAAATCAGGTTTACACATAGTTTATTAAAAGGGATTACAGGGGTAGCTAGAAAGTACAATAAAGATGCAACATATCAAATCAAGAAACATAATGCAGGAATCTCAACAACCACAAAACCAATCCTGAAAAACACAAAAAATCAACTCAAAAAGAAGAATGCCCCAGGACAGATTAATAAGAACAGAGAAAACATCAACACAAAACTAAACATATCATAATGAGAGCTCTAAAGACATACCTATCAATAATTGCATTGAATGTGAATGGACTGAATGCTCCAGTGAAGAGACATCAAGTGACATACTGTATCAAAAGACATGACCTGTTCATATGTCGCCTGCAAGAAACTCACCCTAGACTTAAAGATAGGAACAAACTAAAAATTAAAAGATGGAAGAATGTATATCAAGCTAACAATGAACAAAGAAAAGCAGGAGTGGCAATTGTAATCTCAGGGAAATAGATTTTAGTGTAAAATCCACCATCGTGGACAAGGAAGGACACTATTGCTGAAAGGTTCATCACACAAGCAGGACCTAACAATATTAAATATTTATGCACCTAATATTAGAGCACCTAAATACATTGAAGAACCACTGACTACACTCAAAAAGGAGATAGATCACTCCACAATAATAGTGGGAGACTTCAACATTCCACTCTCAATATTGGACAGATCACCTAGAAAAAAGCTCAGTAAAGACACAGAAGACCTTATTGCCATGATTAACCAACTAGACTTCATCAACATATACAGAACTTTCTATCCATCAGCAGACAACTACACCTTCTTCTCCAGTTGCACATTGAACATTCTCCAGAATAGACCATGTGTTAGAACATAAAGCAGTTCTCAACAAAATCCATACCATTGAACTAAGGCAAAGCATCTTCTCAGATCAAAAAGTCATAAAAGTTGAAATTAATAGCGGAAGAAAAAAACATAGACAGAAAGTAGAACTCATGGAAACTGAACAACATCTCGCTCCAAAAACCATGGGTTATAGAAGAAATCATGGATGAGATAAAGAAATTTATGGATTCCAATGAGAATGAAAACATTACCTACCAGAACCTATGGGATACAGCCAAAACAGTGCTCAGAGGTCTGTTTATCTCCATAAATGTACACATCTGGAGGGAAGAATGAAACCAAACCAGAGAACTAACCCTACAACTTGAACAAGTAGAGAGAGAACAACAGAGGAATTCCTCTGGCACAAGAAGAAAACAAATCATAAAGACTAGAACAGAACTAAACAAATTAGAGAATAGAAGAACAACTTAAAAAATTGAAAAAACCAAAAGCTGGTCTTTTGAAAAGATAAACCAAATTGGCAAATGACTTGCTAAATTTACTAAAGAAAAACAGGAAAGGAAACAAACAACCCAAGTAAGAAATGAGCGGGGATTTGTCACAACAGATCAACAGAAATCAAAAATAACAGAATAGTATGAAAGATTACACTCTAACAAATTTGAAAACCTAGAGGAAATGGACAAATTCCTTGACTGATATCACCTACCAAAAGTATAACATGGTGAAAGAGACCAACTTAATAAACCCATCACAAAGGAAAAGATTGACAGAGTCATCAAAAAACTGCCAACCAAAACAAGCACAGGCCTAGATGGCTTCACCACAGAATTCTACCAAACTTTTAGAGAAGAGTTATCTCCAATACTACTAAGACTATTTCACAGCATAGAAAGGGACAAAATACTGCCAAATTCATTCTGTGAAGCCAGCATAACCCTCGTACCAAAGCCAGCAAAATACCCAACCAAAAAGGAGAACTGCAGAACAATATCACTCATGAATCTAGATGCAAAATCTTCTTCAACAAAATACTTGCCCATAGAATACAACAACATATCCAAAAAATAAGCCATCATGACCAAGTTGGATTCATACCAGGGATGCAAGGCTGGTTCAGCATCAGAAAAACAATTAATGTGATCAACCACATAAACACCACAAAAGACAAGAATCACCTGATTTTGTCTATTGATGCAGAAAAGGCACTTGATAAAGTCCAAAAGCCATTCATGCTCAAAATTCTTAGGAAAATAGGCATAGATGGCAAATTTCTCAATGCAATAAGGGCCATTTAGACAAAGCCAACTGTCTATATCATTGTGAACGGAGAGAGACTGAAACAGTTTCCCTTGAGAACGAGAACTAGACAGGGATGCCCACTCTCACCTCTCCCGTTTAACATTGTACTAGAAGTTCTAGTCAGAGCAATTAGACAAGACCAAGAAATAAAGGGCAGCTGCATAGGCGAAGAAGAAGTCAAAATCTCCCTATTTACAGATGACATGATTGTATACACAGAGAATCCTAAAGAATCCATAAGTAAACTACTCAGACTGATAGAAGAGTTCAGCCAAGTCTCAGGATACAAGACAAACATAAGTAAATCAGTGGGATTCCTTTATACCAACAATGAGATTAATAAGGAAGAAATCACCAAATCAATACCATTTACTATAGACTCTAAGAAGATACAGTACCTAGGAATAAATCTAACCAGAGAAATAACAGACCTTTACAAAGAGAACTACAAGTCCTTACTACAAGAAACGAAGAGAGATTTACATAAATGGAGAAACCTACCCTGCTCATGGATAGGAAGAGTTAACATTGTGAAAATGTGTATTTTACATAAAGCAATCTACTTATATAATGCAATCCCATTACAAATTCCAGTGACATTTTTTGATGAGATGGGGAAACAAATCACCAACTTTGTTTGGAAAGGGAAGAAGCCCTGCATAAGTAAGGCACTACTGAAGAAGAACACACTGGGAGCTCTCTCACTACCAGACTTTAGAACCTGTTACATTGCCACAGTAGGCAAAATAGCCTGGTACTGGTACAAAAAGAGACACATAGATCAATGGAACAGAATTGAGACCCCAGAGATGACACCATCTGCTTATGAACAACTGATGTTTGACAAAGGTCCTAAGACATTAAACTGGGGTGAAAACAATCTCTTTAACAAATGGTGCAAAAGGGGATATCCATCTGCAATAAACTGAAACAAGACCAATATTTTGCACCTTGTACAAAAGCCAACTCAAACTGGATAAAAGACCTAAACATCAAATGTAAAATGTTATAGCTCATCCAAGAAAAAGCAGGAACAACAATGGAAGTTTTCATACACAACATAGACAGACTCCAAAATCTGTAAAACCGCAAACAACAGAAAATAGATAAATGGGAAATATTAAGAATTGAACACTTTCGATCACCCGACGACTTTATTAATAAAACTAAAAGGCCACCTACAGAATGCAAAAAAAGATTTGGCCACTATATGTCACACTGATCCCTGATTTCCATAGTCTATAAAGTACTACAAAATATCAATAAGAAAAAGATAAATCTTCCAGTTAAGTGCTAGGCAAAGGAGGTGGACAGACACTAATTGAAAGAGGAGATCCAGGTAGCCAAAAAACACATGCAGACATGCTCATGATTATTAGCTATTAAAGAATTTCAAATCAAAACTATAATGAGACACCATCTCATCCCAACACGGTTGGCCATGATCCAAAAAATGCAAAACAACAACTGCTGGAGAGGCTGTGGAGAAATTGGAACTCTCCTACATTGCTGATGGGATTGGAAAATGGTGCAACCTCTTTGGAAAGCAATCTGGCACTTCCTTAAAAACGTGGGTCCACATGTATCACTTGACCCAGTGATTCCACTGCTTGGAATGTATCCTACAGAATCAAGGCCATTCACCCCAACTGATACATGCACACAAATGTTTATTGCAGCACAGTCCACAATAGCAAAAAGATGGAATCAACCCAGATGCCCAACAACAGAGGAATGGATAGGCAGACTGTGGTATATATACTCAATGGAACACCATGCAATGATAAAGAACAACGATGATTTTAGGAAACATCTCATAATCTAGTTTCAATTGGAGGGCATTATACTGAGCAAAAGTAGTCAGCGACAAAAAGACAAATATTGCATGAGATCCCTATGATAAAAACTTACAGACAGACTCATGCATACAAGAAAAGACTCTTGGAAGGCTGCAAGGGTAGAAAGGGAGGGAGGGTAAGGGGATGGAAAGGTTTAGATTAGAGAGTTGATAGAAATTTTGCTGGGTGAAATCTGTGACAGTACACATTAGAAAGAAGATCAATATTAACTGGACTTCAACATGACATGGTTACTCCTTCCATCTTAACCCAATATGGCAAGGACAGAGTAGCTGGGGTGGGGGGCTGGGGACCATGCTTTCAGGGAAAATCACAGCCAATTGGCACAACTGGCAATCTGTTAAGCGAGCCTTCTGCTCCGCACATTGGTGAGTGGCATCTGGGGTCTTAAAAGCTGCCAAGCTGCCATCTGAAGGTACAGCAAGTGGTCCCGCATCAGCGGGAATGGATGACCACCAAGGACCAAAACGACATCGGGGAAAGAGAACTCAGAAGACAGAGGGACCCGTGTGAGTGCGTGACTACACTGACTTGTAACCGAAAGAACTGGATGGTGCCTGGCTACCACCAGTGACAGCCGTGGTGGAGCTCACAAAGTCGGCTCTCACTGGCAACATAAGAATGAAAACGGATGCACCCTGCAATCTCCACTAAAAGACCACAATTGATGGTCCACGGGCCTCACGTTTCCCCTGGGAGTGTGGATCCTAGCCCTGATGATGCCCCTGTCCATAAATCATAATCGAGGTCAACTCTTTGGACAGGAATGGATTGGACTTGGTGACACAGAGTGATCATATCATGTGTGCACTTTATGGTTCTATGCATCTATAGGAAATCGTCCTGCTGACCTTTTACTGGAGGTCGGGGAGAGGAGGGGATATGAGATTGCTTGGAGGATAGGACGTGTATGTAGCGGAGAGGAAAAGTGTGCTGTCACAGGGCAGGGAGAGCAATGGGAGCTGCATATAGGTGGGCATGCAAATTTTTATGGGAATGTTCATTTTCTTTCAATCTTAAAAAAAAAAAAAAGATTTAATTCCTGTTAGCAGGAATGTGAGAGAACATGAAATAGAAAAGGCTCAGGAAGAATCCTCTATTGTCTCCTTTGTAGACAGCCAAATGAGGTAGCCGTGACTGATTAAGAAACTATAATGGCACAAGTGTTAACTGTTCTGCTGCTCAGTGACAGGTAGCTGGTTGGAATGCACTGGACACTTCAGGGAGGACAGATGCGCCCAGTGCTGGAATATACAGTGGAGTCCCCTGGTGGCATGTAAGCTCCGGTGCTAGACTAGTAACAAAAAGTTAGAGGTTCGAACCCACGTGCAGGTGTGCTCTGCAGGCCTCAATAATATTCTCCATACGTTTAACTGGGAAACTGTCGTGGAATAGCGACTAAGTGCTACGGCTGCTAACCAGAAAGCTGGCGGTTCAAATCCACCACGCACTCCTTGGAAACTCTATGGAGCAGTTCTACTCTGTCCTGTAGGGTCACCATGAATCAGAATCGACTCAGTGGTAGTGTCTTTTGTTTGTTTGTGTTAACCTTGGATACTACAGATCTGACTATTGATCTCCCATGGATTGAAGTGCATCTCCCCGTGTTTCAGCCATCTAGCTTTGCTTTGACAGAAATGCCACAAGTGCATGGCTTTAAAAAGAGAAAATGTACTTGTCACAGCTCCAGCAGAAGGCTTTCTCTCTCCTTGTCAGCTCTGGAGGAAAGTCCTTGCCTTGCATCAGTTTTTTGTCAGGGAGCATCTAGGCCTAGGAAACTCACACCTGAAGGACACGTTGTATTCCTGGTGCTGCTTTCTTGATGGTATGAAATTCCCAAGTCTCAGTTTGTCTCCCTTTCTTTTGCAAACAAAGAGGCTTCTCCGAGCCACAGTACAACCCCACACACTGAGTCCTGCTCCACCCACCCAACTGTAGCCTTTCCACCTTCGTTAACATCAGAGAGGCAGAATTTACAACAGGGGGGAACCTCACACAATGCCAGGATTCACGGCCTAGCTAAATTGCTGCACAAATTTTCAGAGGAACAGAATTCAATTCATGGAATCTCCAAAATACAAGTCACTTTGGCTAGGCCGTGACTCCCAGTACTGTAAGACTGTCCATCATTTTGTCACTTGATGTGCTTTTCCTGGGTGCTGTAAATCCTGTCACTAGGACACTAACGAGAGGGATGAGCGGCAGTAATGTTGACGAGGTCTCCAAGTCTGATCTACAAGATGGCACTGTCACTTAAGTCAGTCTCCTCTGAGACTGAAAAGAGGGAAGTGAGCAGAGAGACGCAGGGATCACTCCACCAAGAGACAAGAGCCAGCATGGCAGCCCACCTTTCGGACCCAAGGTCCCCAAACGGAGAAGCTCCTCAGCCAGGGGAGACTGGACAAGGACTTCCCTCCAGAGCTGAGGGAAGGACCGCCTTCTCCTGGAGCTGATGCCCTGGGTCTGGGCGAGCATGCCGGTGTGTGAGACAACAAATTTCTCTCTGTGCACTTGTGGCATTTCTCTTAGAGCAGCATTAGACAGCCTCGACGCCACCCCAAACTGCAGCCTATTCATTCGTGAGTATCTGTTTGTGTACAACCCTGCACTCAGGCTCCTCTTAGGCACAGAACTGCACGAACAGTTCTTCAGGCTAAAAAAAAACCCTTATTCTTCAAGGAGAAAAACAAACAAAAATCCACCTTACTGTTTGTAAAGGAAGCTTTTTTTCTGGACTTAAAAGGCTATTGACACGCATTTTTTTCCTGTCTTGTTTGTTTAAGGAGTCGAGCTCCGGCCGGGATGCAGGGTTTCCGCTCTGCCGCTAAAGCTGAAGGGTGGTGGTTTGAAAGCCCGGCAAAGATGCCAGGACAAGAAAGCCCTGGCCACCAACTTCCATAAAAGTCACAGCTGAGAACATCCCGTAGGGCAGGGGCACTTCTGCTCTACAGCCACAGGGTCACCACAACCCGTTCATCAGCAGGGTTCTTTGTGTTTTGTTTCTCTCGTTTTTTTTTTTTTTCCAAATTAAGGGTCATTTTTGCTGGAATGTTCTCTACATCTGTGATTCAGTTTGTATTGCTGTGGTGGTAAAATTCCTAAGCCACTGGCAAAGATTCTAGCTACATAGTGTGACTAAAAATGTTTAGTTTAAAAATCATGTTTTCCTTTGTTTTCCCCAGCAGAGAGTATAACATGGACACTCAAACCCATGAGAAGGAAATATGGTCAAATTCTTTTTAATAATGGGAATAATGTTCAGGAATATAATTTGAAATCACTAGAAAGGAGCCAAAAACTCTGGCAGCCTGGCAATACAGAAAGAAGCAAAGGAGCTGTACTTCTAACTGAGTCATTGGTCACGCGTATCTCACCCTTTTTACTTGATTCTACTTTGTTGTTGGCAGCAGTCAAGTAAATTCTGATTCGCAGAGATCTCAAGTGACAGAACAGAACTCCCTCAAGGTGTTTTTTTTTTTTTTTTTTTTTTTTAAGTCTATAATCTTTAAGAAGGCAGATAATCATGTCTTTCTCTTCCTGAGAAATTGGGTGGATTTAAACCCAAAACCTTCTGGTTGTCAGGTGATCCCTTGCCCACTGTACCAGAAGGAGCTGGCTTGTTACACAAGGTACCCGGGACAGATAAACTTTAGCCACGCTTTTGATGCTTCTTCTTCCTCATTGACGGCTACAGTGAAGCTGCTTGTGTGTGTATCTGACCTAAAGAACGGAAGCAATACCTGATGTCTTCAAGGAAGTGATCCTGTATAAACAGTAGTTTTTAGCTCTTCAGCATCAATGCTCTTAAAAGGGGGGACACTGCACTCGGAGACCCGGGTCAGGGAGCCACGGCAGCAGCTGTAATTGCCATCCTCGGGCCAGAACTGCAGTACTGCCCGTCTTTAAGTAAAAATGACCTTACTGCTTGGCAGCCTAGGAAACAACAGCAACTTTTTTCTAAAGCAGCTAAACTACATCTGAGAGTGGCAGCCACAATCGAGGCGGTGCAACTTAGCGAGAAAAAACAAAAATAAAATAAAAAATCCAGTTACAAATATAGAATTGAATGTTTATAACAAAACATTAAAATGATAGTAAGGTATTAAAAGGAAAATAAGGAATATTATGACCAACTTCAGGACAATAAATCCAACAACTTAGATGAAGCAGAAAAGTCCCTTCAATGACACAACAGGTCACACAAGAAGAAATCGGTGACATAAGTAGCACTATGTTTATTAAAGAAGTAAAAGTTGAAGTTAAAAAATTTTGTCTAAAATATCCAGAAGTCCAGGTGGCTTCGCTGGTGAATTCAACCAGACACTTCATAAAGAAATAATACCGATTATCCATAAAATGTCCTGAAAAACTGAAGAGAACACTTCACAATCCGTTCTAGAAGGCCAGTGTTTTTCTAACATGGAAAACCACAAGTATAGTGCTAGAAAGCCATAGAACAATACACCTCATGAAACAGGTGTAAAAATTTTAAACAAATTTTCACCCCATGTAATACAGCAAGATAGTTTTTAAAAAGTACACGACGACTCTCATCGGCTGAATTGTGCCCCACTATTAGTTACACTGAAGGTCTAACTCCTGGTACCTGTGAGTTTAGTCTTGTTTGGACACAGGGTCTGTGAGGATGTTATTGGTTAATATAAGACTACAATGGGGTAGGAGGAGTTGAGTTCGTTTAAACTTCCCCCCCGTCAAATAAATAAACCCGCTGCTGTGATGTTGATTCTGCCCATAGCAACCCTGTAGGAGAGAGTAGAATTATCCTAGAAAGTTTCCAAGGCTGTGCTGTTTGCAGTAGCAGACTGTCACATCCTTCTCCTGTGGGGCAGCCGGTGGGTGTGAACTGCCAGCCTTTCACTTAGCAGCCACGCACTTCACCACTGCCCCACCTGGTTTCCGTAATTCAGTGTTACTGTTGTCAGCATGGACCATTGCTGATCACGTGTCCTTTATACAGCGAACCAGCTGGTGACAAGTGAATTGTTCACAGAAGTGAGTTCAGAACAGATGCCTACCACTCCCATCGCCATCGGATGGATTCTGACTCACAGCGACCCTTTAGAACAGAGAGGAGCTGCTGGCCAGAAACAAGTTATTGACCAAAGCAGAAACATGAATTTTGAGTGAAAATCTACTCTGTGCTTGACACTGCTGAGTACTCAAAGTCCTTTATTTTATTTTCCTCTTTGCATCAGTCTTAAGAGCTAAAAAATAAACTCTTCTGACACCAGAAATGGCTCTAGTGTTTGAGCAATCTCTTACCTTGTTTTATGTACTACATTGAGTTATGCATCTTAAGAGGCAGATATAAGTACAAAGGTTTAATTTACCTCATTCCTTATTAAGGGCCAGCTATATCCCAGGTCCCAGTTGTCCGAACACATCTGACCCTGTATCTGAAGGTGAAGTTCTTCAATCCTATAAATGACCTTCCTTCAGATCCAGTGTGACATGAACTTTTGTGCACAGAGAAGACATGTCCCACTCCTCTAATTTTTCAATCAGCTAAAAGTTCCAACAATTTTTTTGTAATTATTTTTATGCTTAGTACAGGACAAGATGTATTTCATTTAGCGCTTATAGAAAAATAAAAATGCAGAAGTGATTGATAAAGAATCGTTTGATCGGAGAATATGAAGATGGTAGGTGTTCTCTTTCTTCATGCTACCTGCCTATGAACATGAGCAAATGTGAGTACCTAAGCCTAGAAACTCTCGGAAACAGCAGCAGCGTGTTGATGTCATGGGCTCTCCGAGGAAAGTACAATCGCGACACAGCGAGGCTGCGGCATTTCAGGTCGCGGCATTTCAGGTCTCACGTCGAAAGCTTCTTGAAGTCTCTGTATTTTTTATATAAATTAACAGGGAAGAAGGAGGAGGACGGCCTTATGAAAAGGCTCTCACAAGGATTAAGCAAAAATTAAGTCAAAATGATTAAGCTGCAACAAATAAGAAGAACAAAATCACAAATAAAAACCATAAGGAAAAAACCTTACAGACTGATCTCATCAGAGTCGAGGAGTCAGTGTGCAAGGCTGTGAGTTCTCCCTGAACGGCGCGAGCGTTCACAGCTCAGCAGCACAAGGGTGTCCTAACAAGAGGCCCAGTCTTCACCGTCTCTGCGTCGGGGACGACTCCGGCCGCGTCTGGTGGGAGCCCGGCCATCTGGTCACCTCCGACTCCATTTCACTTTTCTGCAAAATTGTTGTTGTCAGGTGCCATCAAGTCAGTTCCGTTTCACAGCGACCTGATGCACAACAGAACAAAACACTGTACCACGTTCACAGTCGTTTTGTACCGTTGTACCGTTTTGTACCGTTGTCTAGCCACTGGGTCAGTTCGACTCCTGGAGGGTCTTCCTCTTCTTCACCGACTGTTCTACATTTGTATAATGGAGGTGAAGACAGCGTGCACTTCTTAGAGCTATTATGAGAATTCACAGAAAATATACAGCATATATTATTATTACAACAATACCTGGTACATGAGTAATATTTAAGTGCTTATTAGAAAAATAACCTTGTCCGTAGTATGTCCTCAAAACTCTTGAGAGAATAAACTTAATTCCTGTTCCTTGGCCCTAAGGATTTAACTTTCAGAAGTCTGTGGTCCTGATTCCAGTATTCCAGTTAGCAATACTCTAGTCTCTATATCATGTGAAAGACGATAAAAGCAGACTCAGCCCCCTGAAACTTTTCACCTAAAACAGCTCATTAATTTTATGTATCATGGAAATAACAAGAACTTAGTGATCCAAGAGAAACCATTTGTTAAGCAAGCCCCATGTCCGCACACATTGAACATCACTTTAATTCTCACTATCAGAACAGAGGGATAATGCTTTTGTGTGAATTACCAAGTGACGAAACCGAGGTAGGAAAAGTTATTTGTCCAAAGCCATCAGTTTGTAAGTGTTGGAAACATGGAACAAAGCTTTCAAACTAGATCTTTCTGGCCTCAAAGCCCAATTTCATCTTTGTTTTATTCTCTCTCTTCCTCTGTTTCCCGCTCCTTTCTGCTGCCACTAGGGTCAGCTGCTGCTTTGACTCACATTCACGTCCTTTCGGTCTCCCCCTGCTTTCTGTTCTAGCAACTTCAAGGTCTGACAGTGAAGTCGGTGAACTTAGTTGTTTTAAGTGCTAACATGCCTCACTGCTGCCTATCACTATGGTTGCCTTCAAAGTACTCTTCTTGGGAAGCTATGCACTGATGCCGGTGGCCAGTCTACCATTCAGAGCAAGTTTGGAACTCTTTCTAGAATGGCCATTGTGCACGGTGGCATGGTCGCAAGTTCATGAACCTAGTTGTGTAGTTATCTGTGAGGGAGTTTTTATCCAGTAAACCAATAACTGTATAGAAACACCTTCCCTACTCACCTGATCTGGTCTCCCATGACTTTTCTCCTTTCTCTTCCAGAGACAGAGGAAATCTTGAAAGGAAGACATTTTGATGACATTCAGGACATCCAGGTAACAGGAAAACAGCTCTGATGGCCATTCCAGAAAGAGTTTCAAAATTGGGGCGAGCTAGGCACAGGCATTGTGCCTAGTTTCCCAGGAGGGAGCACTCTGAAGGTGAGGGTAGTGATAGTCAGCAATGAGATGTGTAGTATCTTTTCTAGGATGACTTTGTGAACTTACCTGGCAGCCCTCATACTTATCCCAAAGGTAGAAACAGGATGTCAGTGTTTTTCCCCATTATTTTTATGTCTTGTTAGAGAATCATTTGGCAGATTAAATAATTGGAACTAATAGCATAGGCAGAAAGAGTCTCTACAAACTTTGTATTCATTCAGTCACTTATTTATTATCTATCTATTTTCTTCTTCAAGATAAATCCATTGCCACTGAGTCAATTCTATTCGCAGTGACTCTATAGGAGGAGTAGAAGTTGTCCCCAAGGCTGTACAGTGTCACAGAAACTGACTACCATGTCTTCTTCCCACAGAGTGGCTGGTGAGCTCTGATTACTGACCTTTCGGTTAGCAGCCAAGTGCTTAACCGCTGCTGCACCAGGGCTCCTGTTCAGTGTAGAGGTATGACACTGGAAGAGGAATAAGTGACAGCAATATCCTCGTAAGAATGAAGTGATACATGGTCTTAAACTATTCTCTGGCAGATTGACCAAATATGTCACCGGTTTTCTAGCCCATTCATCGAAGGCTTTGGTTTGAAGATCCCACAGAAACGGGTGAACTCAGTCTGTCAAAGCTGTCACCAACACAACATCCCTGAGGGACGCAGGGATTTTGTCAAGGAGTCCCGCCAGCCTGGTGCCACTGAAGGAGGCAGAGCCCTCAGGGTCAACACATCAGCAGGCCTTTTCTGGCCTATTTCAGATTTTTACCTTTACATGTGGAAACGTGAGGACATTGAGTCTAAATTACAATGAGAATGAATGCACAGACATTCTGGTGATCTCTCTAGTGTATAATTAGTTGAGGTTTCCTCATCATTTGCATACAAATGAAAAAGCCACCTCAGTGACCCTCGTGAAAGCTGTCCCTGTACACAGCATGTCCATAAGCAGAATGGTGTCTAGAGAGCTAAATACTGTTTTCTGAACTATGAGCCTCAGATATGTGTAAGACACATTGTTGTTTACAGGCCTTACCGAAACAAGTTTGGAGACCCACAGGTTAGCCTGTGCCTGTACTTGGAAACCCTGGTGGTCTAGTGGTTAAGTACTACATCTGCTAACCAAAATCTTGGCCGCTCAAACCTGCCAGGTGCTCCTGAGAAGCTCTCGGGGGCAGTTCTACTCTGTCTGTAGGGTTGCTGTGAGTCAGAATCTGCTCAGTGGCAGTGGGTTGGGTTTGATTTTGCTTTGACAGGAATTATAGGACTTGGTACCCTCCCTGAACTGCACAAGTTGGGGACAAAGAGAAAAACACAGGCACAGCTACACAAGGAGAGCAGAATCTGCTTTCTTTGTTCTCATGAGAGAGATTTTATGAAAAAAAAATCTTGTTTATACATTTTCTTTTTACATCACTATTTTTTGGAAACCCTCATGGTGAAGTGGTTAAGTGCCACAGCTGCTAACGAAAAGGCCTCAGCAGTTCAAATCTGCCAGGCGCTCCGTGGAAGCTCATGGAGCAGTTCTACCCTTTCCCATAGGGTCACTACGAGTCAGAAAAGACTGAGTGGCAGTGAGCTTCTGGTATCAGTAATTTTTAGTAGATTCTGAAGCTATATTATTGGTCTTAACACAGTGCTGTTTCCCAAATATTGTTTTCCCTTGCTAATTAGGATACTAAGAAAAAGTGGTGAAGCTTTCTCCTCGCCACGACACCTCAGAGGGAGTTGTCCTTGCATGCTCATACTTCGCCGCGTTGCTGGGCTTCCATCTCACGCTGCAGCACTGATGGATAAATGCACAAGTGATGGCCATCCTGAAGACAACGATTCTAGAATTCACTGGCACAGAACTGTTCGATGGAAATATCCACATGACCAAGTTCCTATTAAAACCCAAGCCCATTGTTGTCAAGTCGATTCGGACTCCTAGTGACCCTGCAGAACAATGTAGAACTGCCCTCAATGGTTTCTGAGGAGTGCCTGGCAGATCTGAACTGCAGACCTTTTGGTTAGCCCATGTAGCGCGTGAACACCACACCACTAGGTTTATAACAGGGGATTAAGTGTGTCTACACGTCCTGTACGATCCCTATGAGTTGGATACTGCGTGATGGCAGTGGGTTTGATTTGGTTTTGTATTCATAAAGCACTTTGATCAGTTTTGGATCCATAGCAAGTGTTCAGAAAATATTAGCTGCCGTTGCTAATCTCGCTCCCACCACAGCCACCAAGAAATCCTCCTCGTCTTCCTCCTCCTCCTCATCACGGGGATGAAACCTTGATGTGGCATGCCGCACCAGACGTGGACATGGTATTTGGCTGATGCTCACGACATGGCAGGTTCTACTTTCTCCAGTGCTGCAAAAGTATTCTGGTCCTTGTCACTGATTTCACAAACACAAACTCATTATATCCTTCCCAAGCAGGTCTAGTTTTCTCTCATGCAAAGATCCCTCACTGTCTTCTGAAGTCTCCAGGGAGCAAGACAAGTCAGGTCCACTTGTCAGCTCGGCAAAGATGACACCAAGGGGCTGGCAAACACGCCTACGGAGGATCCTGCACTCAGGAAAGCCAGCTTTAGCTAAAGAAGCTTTGTCTCTGCTTTCTTAAGAACGCCCTGCAAAGCACGAGGCTTCTGCAGCTCTCTTTCCCAGGAGCTACTGATTGGGTTTGGGGCCAGCTGTGACAAATGTCTGACACATGTGTCCCAGTAAATGCCATTTCACTTCTGTTTAGTGTACGCCAGGTTTCCCCCCTGCTGACCTGCATGTAGGAGAGGTGAGAAAACTTCTCCGACTGCATCAGTTTTGAAACAGAGCACACAGAATGTGATCTGACTCTGACCCTCTTAGGCTGCCAGGTTTATAGTTAATTTTTAAGCTGCAAAATGGATACAAGAAGCTAAAGTGACAGTATATGAAATGCTGCAGTTATTATTCACACTCCAAGTGCTTATACCTACAGACAAATAAGCAAGACTCTCAGTAGTTCCAGCACCTTGACCCAAACTTGGTACGGTGTTTTCCTTCATTTTCTGTCTCCTAAAGAGCCAGAGGACTTGTTTCCTGCCCATTTCTGCAGACGTACAATTCAGCGGACAGTAGGACCTCACAGGAAAGAAAACGCCCAAATCATGGACTCCAGGTAAACTAACATTTGCATTTATCAATAGGCAATGAGTAAATAAAACAGTATTTTACAAACCATGTATTTGAAATATGTGTATAAATGGAAATAACTGAATATAGTTTTTAGACATTTTTAAAAAGTTTATCATAATTCTTGTTATTTAAAATATCCATAAAGACACGTCTGCATCACTCAACCAGCCCCAAGAGAAAAAGATGATGGAAATTCTTCAACTTTCACTTCATAACAAAGAGCTGCAAATGAATTGCTTGTCGTGCTCCTAAATGTGTAGACATTCTACATATTACTGCACATCTTCTCAATGTATATGCATTGATCACAGATCCACTGGGTTTCCACTCTTGTCCTGGGGAAGCCACAGAGAGGAGAAAGATGGCATTGTGAGTTAATGCTCCTTACCCATGTATTCATCTATTCCTTCTTAAGCAGGTAACTGTCGCCCAAAGACTCAGCTCACCAAGTACTAGTGTCAGAGCAGGGCTCTTCATTTGGAAAGGACTCAGGGTCCCTGTGTCTCAGAAACTCCCAGTCCAGGCGAAGATTGACAACAGGGGCCTTCCTCCAGAGCCAACAGAGAAAGGCTTCCCCTGGAGCTGACACCCTGAATTTGGACTTGTAGCCTGTTGGACTGTGAGAGAATAGTTTTTTGTTGTTGTTGTTAAAGCCATCTACTGGTAATACTTCTGTTACAGCAGTGCCAGATGACTGAAACACGTGGTGTGATTAAAGTAAAGCCAACTCTACCAGCTATCTTAGAAACGATGTTACAGGGAGTCTTTGCAGGATGAGTGAGGACACAAGTGAGGCCCCCAGAGATGAGGGTTGGGGGGGAGTCGAGTGCTGGGGTTATGAGAACACCTGGCAAGAACGGGTTGCTGTGAACACACTTGGATGACCAGCACATCGGTCATAGAGAAATGAAGAGTGGTGCAATCATCGTGGGAAGCTGAGCTAAGCCTGATCACAAAATGCCTCACGTGACAGTGCCCTGGAAGATCTAAGTGCTTGGAGACTTGTGGCTGGAAATACAATTACAAGAGAACCTAGTCAGAAAAGATTATGAGGGTCTAAACCAGAGATGCACATTGGAATGAGGGCAGGGAAGAATTTAGGAGATCTTCAGAGGAAAGATTGAGTGCAAAACTATGAATAGCTCCATGTGAGCCATAGCACAGGGGTGAAAGGTGCTGAATTTTAATCTGAAGAACTGAGTAGAAGGATATTGAGGATATACTCAGCCTCTAAGAGTAAGAACTCAGATTTACGTCTATTACTTTTCTGTATGCTAAATACAAGTGTGGAACTTAAAGATAAAAGGAAGCTTATTACGTGCACATCGTGCTTAGTGACATAGATGTGTATTTGATTATTCATGGATATGTCATCACATGGGGAAAGAAAAGAGGGCTAATTGCCTTTTGTGCCATTCACAGATTTTAACAGTAGTGCCTCCCAACACCTGCCACCTACTACCTGTAACATCCTGCACCAGTAATTAGAGAGAAGCCCCTGATGCGGATCCTGAAGTAAATGTATGGACAAAAACAGTAGCAGTCATAAAATTTATTACTGGAGTTTCCACAATTATTAGGAGACATTTTAGGAAGCAAACAAAATCCTGAGTTAGGTTAACTTGAAAGAAAAAGAAACTTCTGTACCTCCTGAAGAAGTTTCTGAAACTTGAAGATAAGAAGAAGCTTCAAAATGGACTGGTTTCCAGATTTCACAAGACTTTTTCATCTATCTCTCTTGTGCTCTCTTCTCTGCCATAGTATCTCTTTGAGTGATGTTGTTGTTATTGTTGGGCGTCACCGAGTCACTTGCAACTCACAGTGACCTTATCACAACAGAACGAAACACTGCGGGTTCTGTGCCACGCCTACCGTCTTTTTTATGTGTCAGTCTATTATTGCAGCCACTGTGTCGATCTGTCTTGTTATGGATCTTTCTTCTTTTCATTGACCTTCCACTCTGTCGAGCATCGCGTCTTTCTCCAGGAACTGATCCTTCCTGGCAATGTGTCCAAATTATGTGAGACACAGTCTTGCTGTCTTTGCTTCCAAGGAGCGCTCTGGTTATACTTCTTCCAGAACAGATGTTTGTTCTTTTGACAGTCCACATTACATTCCATATTCTTCTCCAACACCATAATTCAAAGGCATCAATTCTTCTGCTGTCTTCCTTACTCACTGCCCATCTTCTGCGTAAATATGATGTGATTGAAAATACCATGGTTTGGGTCAGGTGCACCTTCGTCTTCAAGGTGACATCTTCTCAATGCTTTAAGGAGGTCCTTTGTAGCCGATTTTCCCAGTGCAATGTGTCCTGACTGCTGCTTCCGTGGGCACTGATTGAGGAGCCAAGTCAAACAAAATCCTTGACAATCTCAATTTTTTCTCCATTTATCATGATGTTGTTTATTGGTCCAGTCATGAGAATTTTTGTTTTCTTAATGTTGAAGTACAATATATATTGAAGGCTGTGGTCTTTGCTCTTCATCAATAAGTGTTTCAAATCCTCTTCACTACCAGCAAACAGGGTTGTGTCATCTGCACAACGCAGGTTGTTCGTGAGTCTTCCACCAATTCTGATACCCCATTTTTCTGCATATAGTCCAGCTTCCTGGATTACTTTCTCAGTGTACACATTGAAAAGGCATGGTGAAAGGATGCAACCCTGACACACCCCTTTCCTGACTTTAAACCGTGCAGTGTTCCCTTATTCTGTTTACACAACTGCCTCTGGAACCGCATGCAGACTCCTCAGGAGGATGGTCAAGTGTTCCGGAATTCTCATTCTCTGCGACGTTATTTATAACGTTATTGGGTGATACACAGCTTAAACCGTTGTCACGCGGTGTCTGGCGGGTGATTCAGAGCTTGGCTGTTAAGCAAACCACCCTCGTTCCAATCTACCAGCAGCTCCTGGAAACTGCGCAGCGGGCCACCGGGTCCTACGCCGCGTCTGTGCCTCAGAATCGAGGCAGCGCCGGCGGGTTCTGCTCTGGCTTGGTTTCTGCAGTGTCTAGTAAGGCGTTGCTCTGGGTATCATGCCAAGTTGGTAAATCACTCAACATTCATGATAAAGTTTATTTTTAATTATCACACGTCTTGACGTGTTAGTATATCATTAAAACACCTGTCTTTCATTATGCATTGCAATAATTTTTCTAATTTTTCGATTACTTAATGTTCTTTAGATTTAAAATCAGCTGAAGGACACTACACTTATTTTCCACTGCCTTCATTTTTCAGCCACTCTTCATGTATTTGTCAGCCTTCCAATTTTCTATTCTGCAAATTGGCTTGGGTGTACAGTTGATCCCTCTCCAGGTGTATTTGAGTGAAATGTGATTAAACACAGGTGGGCACGTCTCCAGAACTGGGTGAAACAGGGTATCGCAGACCAGGCCATTCCGCCGTGGTGCGCAGATGTCCCTGATATGGCCCCTCCGCTCGAGCACGCTTGCGCCCTCTGTGACCGCCGGCCCTCGGACCACCGTGTGGAACCTCTGGGCTGTCACTTCTCTGTGGGCAGAGCTAAAATTTCAGTCTTCAGTCTCTTTCAATACGGTAGCTAGATACACACTCTGAAAAAATTTAAGGAAAAATCATGTGACAAAGGACAGTTGCAAAGTGTGTATTCCCTGAGGTCCTAGCTAGTGCTCGTCTTTCCTTATTCAGCGTCAATTTCAGATTTTTCCCACTGACCCTCCCTTTGGCTGACTTGTGTTGCTCGATGGTGAGGTTATCTCAGACCCTCAGCCCCTGAAGAACTGATTCCTTAGCTGCCTTACTGGTTCTTGCCAGCCCATAACAGCGCCCAGGTACCCCTATTTTACACTGGAAAACCAGAGGAACAACGTAGGGTAGGTCTGCAGATGTGTCAGTCTTACTGGGAGACAGACCTCGGCCAGAACCCGAGGTCACTCACCCTCCACAAACTCCCGCTCTGGCCAGAGGCTCACAGTGGTTTTGCCTGTCTATCGGCAGCAGTGCCGGCTCAGGCCTAATTTCTGTTGGCACCCTGTACTTCTGGACATGCACTTTCTCCAGGGTGCAGTTACGACGACAAACAGTCACAGATCTCTTTGGGCAGAGCTGAGCAAGTGCTGACTGGCTGTGGAAGTAAAGCGCTACATGTTGCCGTGGCATTCTGAAATGCCATCGTCCTTGTGGGTACGATAGTGCTCTGATTAACTGGTAGTCTCTCAGATTGCTACATAGTAAATCTGTTGTAACTTCCTTACCTTTCTGAGACCACTGACCTTCCCAGCAAAGCTACGCCCAGGAACTTCGGACAACTTCACCTTAGTCACGTGGACAGATTTCATGTACAAGTCTCAAGGAGTCATCCCCCAAATCAGGTAGACCAGTTTCAGGTGCCTGTGCCGCAAAGTACTTGGTCATGCCTGTGATGACTTCCCCTCTACTTTGTCTCTCACGAGTCCCAGTTTGGGTGGCTCTGACGCCATAGTGGTTCAGTACTGGGCTGGCAGCCAAAACGCTAACCCAAACCAACTGCTGTCAAGTTGAGTCTGACTCATAGTGACCCTAGAGGTCAGAGTAGAACTGTCCCATAGAGTTTCCTGGGAGCACTTGGCAGATTTGAACTGCCAACCTTTTGGTTAGCAGACGTAGCGCTTAACCCACTATACCATCAGGTTGTAGCCAAAACATGTTTTGCTGGAGAAAATTAGCCTCCCTTTGCCTAAGGACAATAGGATAGCAAAATTTTGGAGCACGCTGCAAAGACGTAGATTTTCCTCCGTGTCTGCCATCTGGCATCTCACTGCTTCCATGCTGAAACCAGAAGCAGGTCCCCTCTCATCCTTGGAGGACAAAATTCACCAGTTCAAGTCCACCAGTTGCTCCCTGGAAACCCTAGGGAGCTGTTCTACTAGCAGTCAGAACGCACCCAGCAGCAATGAATTTGGTTCCAGGTGGAGCCCCCACTTTAACAGATTTACAATCCAGTCTTACCACAGAGAGGTATCCTTCTGTTCACACTGGTACTAATTAACCAAATTCTGAAATTTCTTTGACATGCAACTTTGGCTTCCCAGAGCAGAAGCCACAGTTGTCCTCCAAGGATGGGAGGGGACCTGCTTCTGGTTTCAGCATGGAAGCAGTGAGATGCCAGATGGCAGACACGCAGGAAAATCTACGTCTTTGCAGTGTGCTCCAAAATTTTGCTATCCTATTGTCCTTAGGCAAAGGGAGGCTAATTTTCTCCAGCAAAACCTGGGAGTTGCTTCTGCCAACCAATGGTAGTTTCAGAAGAGTCTCAAGATTCAGTAAGTTTAGGCTCATCCATCCCAATAATCCTCTCCCGGCATGTAAGAGTCTAGTCTTTTCATAATTTTGGTTCTGGAGCGGTGTTGGCATTACAGTCAGTCTTTATGGCTCTGCCTCCACCTTCACAATTACAGCCTGGGTGAGGAGCTGAGTTTGTGTTCTAGGACGCAGCAGGAAGTGAGGATGTCTTTTAAATTCACATGGGAAGGACTTCTTATCGTACCTTGAGGTGAAAGTTGGCTGCCTCTCACTTCTTTCATGAAAGATTCCAATGCAGTTAGTGTAAGCCACCTCACTGCACAATTCCAGCTATTTGCATTGTCCCATTGGTGTTTCTGGGCCATGACTACCATGTGTGTGCTGATGACAGCCCCGGGCCACGACTGCTGCACACGCTGACGCCCTTCCTGGGTCACAACTACTGTACATGCTGACACCCTTCCTGGGCCATGACTACCGCACATGCCGATGCCCTCCCTGGGCTACGGCTACTGTATAGGCCAGCTCTCCATCCTCTGCCAGTTTCTAACCATGAGTAACCACAGATGACAGGCTTACTAATCGAAATGCCACTATGTGCCAGCTGTTACCACTACCTAACTAACATCATTATTTGGGTTGTATACAAACTCAAGACAGATAAATAATCCAGCTACTAAATCTCTCCAGAATGGTCTGCATTCGGCAGCCATTCTTTATTGACAACTCTTTTACTCCCTTAGTCTTGGAGTCTCAAAAGAGTCTGAGACAAATGCCTACCTGATTCTCTTTCCCCAGGGAAGTGATCTTGGGGGGAGGAGTGACAGAATAGATTACATGCAGGCAAAGAAAGTGGTGAGCCTACGAGAACTCCGTTTATCAAACTGGCTGCTGCTAACTGCAACCTACTACTTGACCAGACAACATGTCCCCTGAGAGGTCTAATAAATCTCATCTCTGGAGAGTCTTTCTGGAGGGGAAAGGGTAGATTGATCCTCTGGCTCCCGTATCACATTCATCACAGGATCGAGCCAGGGGATGTTAAATGACCCACGTTTCTGAATTCCGCAACCGCAGTGGTCGGGCAGGGTCCCGTCATGACCCACGACCCAGCACCAGTAGGAAGGCCTGAGGTGGGGCACAGCAAAGCACGGCTCAGACCCAGGTGAGCTACAGCCATGTTGTACCCAAGTGAGTCTGGAGAGAGTTCACACAGAATCCTTCACGGCATTAACGTCCGGAAAGGTAATCATGGGAGGCTACGAGCAGTGAGGGGAGGCTCTCAACTCATGGCAATGGATTGGGTTTTCTTTATCTTTTTAGTTTAGTTTAGTTTTGGAGAGAATACGATGTGATCCACACAAAATATCAGATACACCTCCACCTTTTTAAACTCCTTATGTATTTATGTTCTTTTTTTGTATTATGTTTCTAGCCTAGACCTTGAGTCATTGATGTCAAGAGTAACAGCATAATGTGTGTTCTTTCAAACAGTAAAGGAAACACAACAAGTTGATGCTTGCTGCATGTCAAGTTGCTACGTGATTTTTAATGTGCTTTAATTTTAGGTAAACCATGGTGCGTAGTGGTTGAGTGCTACGTCTGTTAACCAAAAAGTCAGCAGTTCAAATCTAACAGATGCTTCTCAGCAACTCTGTGGAGCAGTTCTACTCTGTCCTGGGGGGTCACTGTGAGGTGGACTCAACTCAGAGGCAGTGGGTTTGGTTTCTTTCTTCTCTTTTTTTTTTTCATTTTGTGTATAAAAATTCACATCTATTTTCAGGTTTTTTTTTCTAAAAAATTGTTAGATTTTGTTACTGTTGTTATGAAGTGCCAGGAAGTTGTATTTTTTAATTAACAGAGAACCCCTGTGACATAGTAGAACTACTTTATTGTGTTTTCGAGGTTGTGATCTTTAAGATCAGAGTACAGGTGCCACACAGGGTTTCTTATTCTGTCATTTGGGTTGCTCTGAGTTGGAATTGAGTCAATGGCACACAACCACAAAAAAGACAATCTTTAAGGGGCCTGGTGGTTCAGTGAAAGCCGTGGTGGCACAGTGGTTTATGTGCTTCAGCTGCGAACCAACAGGTTGGTGGTCCAAATCGATCAGGTGCTCCCTGGGAACCCTGTGAGGCAGCTCTGCCCTGTCCTTCAGGGTCACTGTGAGTTGGAGTCTACTTGAGGGCAGTGGGTTTGCTTGTTCAGCTGGTCAGCTGGTCAGTCGGTTGGTTGGTTGTTTTGGTGCAGCGGTGAAGCACTGGCTGCTGGCTAAAAGGTTGGCTGCTTGAACCTGCCCCGTAGCCTCACTCCATCTGTTCTCATAAAGATTAGAAACTCCTGTGGAACAATCCTACTCTGTCACACGGGGTCAGCACGAATCAGAAATCAACTGGACAGTGCATGTCTTTATCAGAGCTGATCTCCAGGTCTGTGTTCCAAGGAGTGCCTGGTACATTTAAACTGCTGACCTTCTGGTTAGTAGATGTATCACTTAACCACTACACCACCAGGTTCCCTGAATTCGATTTTTATACCTTATTAAAATTTATTCATTATTTAGATAACTAGGAGTCCTGGTGGCACGGTGGTTAAGCGCTCCACTGCGAACCAAAAGGTCAGCCCTTTGAGCTTACCAGCCACTCACTAGAGAAGGCCGTGGCCATCTGCTCGCGTTAAGCCTACAGCCTTGGAAACCCCAGAGGGCGGCCCTGCTCCGTCCCACAGGGTTCTTCTCCGAGTCACAGAGAAGCTGATGGCACACAGCATTCAGGTAAGTATGTGGGTTTTTTTTGTTTAGACCATTGAGGTTGTGAACTAAATTGTTAAATTGTTCTGATGTTATAAAATTGTTGCATTTCTGCAATATACTTACGTTGTTGGTGATGTTTTATGACTGCTGAATGCACTGCTGAATTTGATTATATAACATGCTACATAGAATTTTCAGAGACATGCCATTAATTTTTGTTCTCCTTTGTCTGGCATTGTAACCAAGATTATACTAAACTTAGAGTCCAGTGGGTAGCTCTCGTTTTGGCCTATTACGACAGAAGAAACCTTTCTGTGAGAAAAGATTTTCTCTTAACTGAAGGGGTATTGGGACACTCCTGGAAAACCTTAGTGGAGCGGAACTTTTGAACTGTAGGCTGTGTTTTCATTATTAACCCCTTATTTGTAATCAGTTCTTTAAAGGTGTTTACTCATTCTTTCATCAGTTTTGGCCTTTGAAAAATATATCTGTTTTGTTGACTGTTGTCACCTGGGCCTCAGGGTACGAGGGGACAGGTCAGTCCAATCTCACTCATTAACTGTCACCACAACAGCTGTTCTCCTAGAATCCCTTGGTGTCTATATGACTGCCCCTTTGCCAAGAAACCCAGTCAGTGTCAATGAGAAAGCAGACAACAAATCCATGTGTGCCCAGTGAAAAGCTCGGTGATGAGTCTGGTCATCAGGAAAATCAATAGCAGACACACGACTCGCAGGAACCGTCCTTACGTCCCACCACGGGCCGTGTGCTGGTCTCCTTCCTCCACACAAAACCAGGAGACAGAAAGGAAGAGAAGAAGCAGCAGCACCCTCCTCAGAGTTGGCAGTAATTTTCAAAGCTTGTGCCCAAGGCCATCTTTGAACACACTGAACGGCAGATGAAAATTGTTTAGGCCGTGTGAGAACCATCCATTTTCATTTAAGTCACACCAGTCTTCTTGTCGATGGATTCTTCTCATGTCCAGTTCACAGAAAGCGTGTGTGCACTGGGGGTGGGAGGGCGTGAACGAAAACTCGGGCATCGCTGCCAGTGTGTGGGCTCTATCAGTGGGAGGGTCTTTGTAGACGTTGAAAAGATCCCACTTTAGTAGCAGTAGTCATCAAACAGAAAGCCAGGTTAATTCTGATAGCAGTTTATTTATTTTTTAATTTTTAATTTACTTTTTTAAATACATTTTGTCGTGGTCTGAATCCCAGTTTATACTCTTTATCAGCTTGCCCTGTAACACCCAGAACTTGCCCCACTGTGCTGCTCTGACTGCTCTCCCCTCCTGTCCCCTGCCCATGACAGCACACTCCCCCTGCTCATCCAGGGCCGACGGTGTCCCTACGACCAGGCGCTGCCCCCCTCACTCTATCTTCTTGCCTCCAGCAACGAGCTTCTGGGACAGTCTTGTGGACTGAGTCCAAAAGCCTGCTGGTCACCATCCTCCCTCTGGGTTTTGTGTATCCAATTCAATCTTGGTCTGGAGGTCTGGCTTTGGTGCTGGGCGCAGTTTGGGGTTACAGAGTCTGGGGGCCATGATCCTAGGGGATCCTCCAAACTGAGGGACCATCAAGGGTGGTCATTGGTAAAGTTCTACTTCTGCCCTCTAGTTCTCCTGCTATGTCATCAGTGGTGGCCAGTCTTCATCTAGTTCTTCAGGTCACACGCTGAAGCAGGCTTTTTTTTTAAATAACAGGTTTATAGTAAAAAAGGTAATGCTCTTAAGAATTCATCTCGTCAAATGTGAAACACCTGGGATGATGGTGAACACTACTGTCAATCTCAAGGGTTAACAGTGACGAAGAAAATCCCTTTGTTTTAGAAGGCTGAAAAACTGTAAAGGCATTTTAATTGAAGAAAATTGGCAAACCTTGTTTCTGGGTGTTAGCGCCATTTGCTCTTGACGACGGCGGTGCTGGCTATCGAGCTGACTCGGACTCGGCAAGCGCAGACCCTCAGCTCTAGTTACAGTTGAAGCAGTTCACAACGTAACAACAAAAACCTGTGAGCATCTCCCATTTGGAAGTAGATGCAGTTACTGAACTTTACAAATGTGCTGTATGTACGCAGAGCTAAACCCAAATACATTTCAGTATTTTCCCCTTTGCTTTCCATAGTCAATTATATTTTATAAATACTTGGATCTTTAGAAACTAATTTATAAATGAGGTTCTGAATCCTAGAACATTAAGCATTTCTGTAAATAAACTTTCTACATTTTGGTTATGTTTCCTTGAAAATCAGTTAGAAATACTTAACTAAATGAAGCCCCCCCATTTCAGCTTTGACACTTTGGGCAGATTGCCTTTATTGGAAACAAACCTATCGAACACAGAGACTGAATATATATTTGTGATGTTTTACAATTGCACTGCAGAGTAAGGCAGCTTGCTTGGCGGAGCCTCTAATTTAGTTCTTACATTCCTGTCCCCTACTGGGATGGATGAGAATGGGAAGTCCTACGATTTCATAGCACCTAAATTTAGTGAAACAACTTATGGAATCATCAAGAGAGAAAACCTATTAATTAGTTATAAATATCTGTCAGTGGGAGACATTATGAGCAGAAACAAAAAATAAAATATTGGGAAAATGTGTTTAATAAATACAGATTACTATAGTAAAATATAGAAACTCTGGTGGTGTAGTGGTTAAGTGCTACATCTGCCAACCAAAAGGTCAGTAGTTTGAATCTGCCAGGTGCTTCTTGGAAATGGAAAGTTTTACTCTGTCCTATAGGGTCGCTAAGAGTCAGAATCGACTTGCTGGTGGTGGGTTACATAAAAATATTAGATTGGGAATATCCTCATTCAGGGTAATTTGTGATGAGCTTAACATGTATTTAGGTGCATTATAAAGCCAAAAATCCAACCGCATTGCTATCGAGTTGGTTTTCACTCAGTCACCTCATGTGTTTCAGAATAGAACTTTACTCTATAGGATTATTAAAGGCTGTTTTTTTGCAAATAAATCACAAGGTCTTTCTTCCTATGAGCTTTTAGGTGGATTTGATTCATCATTCCATTCATTAGCAGCTGAGTATTTTAGTGTTTGTACCACTGAGGGCCCCCAGGGGTGTTACGTCACTGTTCCTTGCTGTCAAGGTGATTCCAGCTTCTGGTGACCCCGCGTGGGGAGGCCTTTCGGTGCTATGACCTTGAAGAAGCAGAATGCCAGGCTTCATTTCTGAGGTTCCTCTCAAACTGCCCACCTTTGAGTCAATAGTTCAGTGCTTTTTCACCTGTGCTCTCCAAAAATCTTGTAAGGATAGTATTTTCTTGTTTTAAAACTATGGTTTATGCAAAAAAAAAAAAAAGTGTCAATAATTTCATATTGATTCACCATAAAAAGACACAAAGTACACTGTGTATGTGCAGAGCTCAGTGTTCAGACGAAACTTCCAGAAGACTTTCTGCAGATCATGGAAGTTTTATTGCTGACTACCTGACCCCTTTCCGGTATTCTGCGTGATGTCAGCCTCTGTGGACCCTGCTCTCAGCGTGTCTAGCTTTGTGGGAACGCCTGCTCTGCTTTGACTCCTTCCTTACTCAGCAGTGTTTCTAAACTGTCTCCAGGAATGACGCTGAGACTAGCACCAAACCTCCCTCCTGCTTTCCCCATCTTGCAGAGTGGTGATTCTCTGCTGTCTTTTATCCAATTTATTAAAACAATTGTTTCACATATTCTGTCCAGTTTCCTAGCTGTTTACGGTAGGTAAGAAATTTCCATAGCAGTTAATCATTTATGAAAGAAGTCTACTGTCATATCTTTTTTCAACATATATTTCAAACTCCAATTAGATATTGTTCTATACATTTAACATATGTTTAGATTAAAAGGCTTTCTAGCATGTTTATTTTAAACATGAATTTAAGAAGTTGAGAATGTTGCTTTTTTAAAAACAGAGATACAAAAAAAAAAACAGTGACATCGAGTCAATTCCAACTCATGGTGACACTATAGAACAGAATAGAACTGCCTCATAGAGTTTCCAAGGAGCACCTGGAGAATTTGAACTTCTGACTTTTTGGTTAGTGGCCATAGTACTTACCTACTACACCACCAAGGTTTCCAAAATAGAAATATGACTGGAAATTTTCCTAGCTATTTATTTATAAGCAACAGTCTGAAAACATACCAGGAGAAGACAACTCATTTGCATATTTATACATTTTTTGCATCTTGGTGCCAGTTGAATTAAAAGCAAACATGAGAATCTTATGTCTTTCTTATTTCTTCTTGGTTATTCATGCATGAGATTATTTAGATTTGTACCTATTACAAAAAGCCTATCACAAGTGATGCTTTTGATTCAGGGAGCACTTTTAAACTTAGAAAACATTAATCTACAAAGACTTTCTCAGAAAGCAGTAGCAGAATGTGAATTCTAAGACTCTGAAAAACTGAGGAAAACTAGTTGTATAATGGAAACCCTGGTGGGGCCATGATGAAGAGCTACAGCTGCTCATCCAGAGGCCAGTGGCTGGAATCCACTAGGCACTCCTTGGAAACCCTAAGGGGAAGCTCTACCCTGTCCTATGGGGTCGCTATGAGTCGACTTGACGGCAGCAATGGGTTCATTTTGGTTTATAGGGCCAGGGGCGACACACGGGCAAGTCCGTCCTTGCTGGCCACACCTTTTTCAAAGAAAACAGCCATTACAAATGAAGCCAATGGACTGTCCCAAAGCCAGCTCCCACTTCTACCACTGCCAACCACCTCCCCACTGGCGAACACTCTCGCGGATTTTGTGTTCAGCTCGCCTGGGAACAAAGTGCTGGCAACAAGGCCAGGCACACAGTAAGTGCACAGCAGACGTCCTGGATAATTTACTGAGCATTTGTTTACAAAATCTTACTTGACACGCTTTTAGAGGTGTTTAGATTTTCTTTAAGTCTTCATGCCACTTTTTATTCTTCCAGGTGATGTGTTTGAGACGACTAATGTTGACACTGAGACCTGGTGCTTCAGGGGTCAAGAGCTCGGCTGCTAACCAGAAGATCAGTAATTCAAACAGTCGGCAGCTCCTTGGAAACCCTACAGGGCAGCCACTCTTTCCTGCTGAGTTGCTAGGAGTCAGGACCAACTCAATGGCACCCAACAGCAACAACAGTGTAGACCTGATAATCTGTAGTTCACCACACGTAACTGATGTGTAGTACTCCTTTGTTCAAACTATTCATTTTATTTATACACTGCTTCTTGAAGAACACTGGGTGGTCTCTTATTTCTTTGTATTAAAAACAAAATTGCAGAAAGTTTTCCTAAATGTGTTTCCTTGTGTGAATTTCTGACAGTTACTTGATTTATAACTTACAAGTGACATTTTCTGACTGCAGTATAGAAACGTTTTCAGCTTGACTCCGTGTTGCTAGATTGGTCCCCAAGCACTGGTGACAGCTGAGGTTCACAACAGCAGCACAGGAAAGTTCCTGTAATTCCATGCCCTCATCAATGCTTTCTCAGTGTTGGTTTTTCTAGATATGTGTCTGCTCGACAGGAGAAAGATGTGGCAGTCCACCTTCGTCAAGACTGCAGCCTTAGAAACCTTACGGGCCAGTTCTATTCCATCCTGTCAGGTCGCTGAGATCACACAGCCTTAGAAATCCTAGGGGCCAGTTCTGTTCTGTCCTGTAGGTCACTGAGAGCCAGAATGGACATGACGGCAGGTGGATGGATTTGGGGTTGGGTAGAATAAGAACGAAAGGATGACCATGGAGAAACGTTTCAGGTGACAGGAAATTTTCATTCCGTAGAAATACACCGTAAGTGCTCTGACCATAAGCACATTTCTAGAATTAATCTATTCTAAAACTAGTTCTTTACTCAGTTTGGCCAGGGAGAGCATTTGAGAAGGACAGGCAGAAATAGAAGTCAGTTATGATTATTGAAATGCCATCCAATCTATTGATGGGTAGCACTTACAGCTTCATACCTGCACTTCAGGAGATTTTTTCCTACTAGGGACACATTTCATTCAGTAAAATAAACAGATCAGTCATCTTGCTGCACTAATTATGTGAGTTCTAACCATAATTACCACAAAATTATGTTACAGTAATTTTCATTACTCCACCAGGGAAAATGAGGTTAGTTTGAATTATTATGGCAAATTAGATGGTATCTTATGAAAACATAAATAGCATAAGTAACTTGGGTCACTAATGTGTGCTCTGTCCAAAAATAAATCCTTTCTCACGATCTGATTAAGTCAAAACCACATGTTCGTGCCTGCACTTAGCCTCACTCCAGTGTGAAATATAACAGACGACCAGATTCAGAGAATGACATAAGTAATAGTAAACCATAATTCTGTCTCTTCATAAGGGACAAGTCAGAATAGGACCAGGGAACAACTACATTCGTCTTGGGCCTACTCCTGTCACAGGAGGAGTCATCGATGGGTATAAGCACAGGTTTCCACAGCAGCGACATACACAGCTTGGTTGCCCCTGATGGCAGCCACAGTGATTCTTGGCTGTGGTTCCACCAAACTTTATAGGGAAAGCCCAGTTGCGTAGGGGTTCCGTGATACACCTGCTACCCAAAAGGTCAGCCGTTTGAATCTACCAGGTGCTCCTTGGAAACTCTCTGGGGCAGGTCCACTCCATCCTGCAGGGTCCCTATAAGATGGAATTGACTTGACAACAATGAGTGTGTTTTTCTTTGATTGTATGTGAAGAAACAGTAACCCTACGTACTGTTAGAAATCAGATCCGAGTAGAATTCAGAAGAGCAATAGCCGAAAAGAAGCTCCTTTGTAAGCTTTCATGTGTTCTTGTGTTATACAGCACATGTGTAACTGCAATACTACTACTACAAAACTACATGATGTGTTTCATGAAGCAGTTATGACGTGACTCACAGGGTCAGTAGGGTCTGTCACCTTTAAAGGTACTCACACAGATTTTAAACTCTTGCACAATGGTCACATGACTATGCACTAGTATTTTCTACCAGTAGTAATGCTTCAAAACTGTCAATGCAGTGTCACCCTCTGCACCAGCACATGGGGCTGACTTCTGGTACTTCCCAAGAGATGCCAAGGACGTGAGCTTGGTCTAGTACTTCCCAAAGGCAGAAGGTGAGGCTGGAGCTGAGGGACATTTCAAGCCTTGGTGGTTGGAAAGTGAACAAGCCAGTCTGCCGGTGAATCTCCCTTGGAGTCCCACTCACACACCAGTGGGCGTGGATGCTGTCACTGGGTCACTGTCTGTCCTGAACAGCGGATTCACAGATCCCGTCATCAGGGGTCAGTTAGTAGGGAGACTGGCTGGACCTGTTTTGGTGGAATCTGGATGTTTTTCACGGTATCGAGGCAGCTGGTAGGTGCAGGACCAAGGACGCCAATGGCCTGGCATCTGCTGGTAGGCACATAACTAACACCATACAATGCCTCCTTCCAAGCAATTCTAGAACTCTTTCTGGAATGACAATTGTGCATGGTGGCATGGTGGCAAGTTGGAGAACTTAACTCTATAGCTGTCTATGAAGGAGCTTTTGAGCCAGTAAACAAATAACCATGTTGGAACACCCACCCTGCTCACCTGATCCGGCCCCCAGTGACTTTATTCTTGACCCGAGCCAAGCCAAGTGCCGTCTAGTCGGATCCGACTCATGGCGACCCTAGGGGCCAGGGTAGAACTGTCTTGACCCGAAGGTAAAGGAAATATTGAAAGGAAGATACTTCGATGACATTCAGGACATCAAGGGTAATAGACAACTGCTCTGATGGCCATTCCAGAAAGAGTTCCAGAATTGCGTTGGAGGGTGGACTAGGCCCGGGAGTCAGTGCACAGCTTCCCAAGGGGAGTGCTTCGAAGGGGACCACAGTGATTGATATTCAGTGATGAAATATGCAGCTCTTTTTCCAGGATGAGTTCACTAACTTAATTGGCAGCTCTTGTCTGTGTGTATGTGTGCGTGTGCGTGCGTGTGCATGTGCGTGTGCATGTGCATGTGCATGTGTGTGTGTGTTTTCCCTCTCAGGGTCCTACTGATGTCCGTCCCTGGGTGCTACACCCTTCTGCTCACTCACAATAGCAAACCCAGTGATGGCGAACCCAGACGTCTACAGCTGCCACTTTTGGAAGAAGTATTGTCCCAAAGATTATCTCGTGCGAATCCTGAAATAGAGACCACTCCAGGACCTGTAGGGTTCCTAGGGCAGAGGCTACTGTTTCTAAGAAAATAAAGGTGAGTGTGGAATTATAACACCCATGTTTGTCACTGCTTCGGTTTTCTGCTCATTAATGACAGTTATTTGGAGTCCATGCAGCGTCAACACAGCAGAGAGGATAGACTACAGGATGAAGAGTCATTTCTCTTCCCACTAAGATTTCACCAGTGCTCCATGTGATTAGAAACAAGGTACGAAATTTTTGCGGCCACACAATTATTTAAAAGTAACTGGATGTATCCATGTTTCTTTCCTGTGACAGGGAAATATTGCTTGTGGCAGCTTTTTTAAGAACTACAAATTTTCTCTTGTACACTAAACAGTGGGATGAGGCTCCCGCAAATAACGAGAACTGATAGGAAGCGTATCTGGCTGAGAGCTAGAAATGCGGACCTACTGTGAGGGCTTAGCGACTCAGTTTTGTCCCCAGTACTGCCATCTGGAAAATTAAGACTACAGCAATTATTCTCAGGAGAGGAATAAGTTAGACTATAGACGTTTCTTTAAGGAAAACAAGCTCAGAAGCTTGTGGCCCGCAGCTAGCTAGCTAGATGGCCATGTATGTGTAGAGATATATACACACAGATGCCTATCTCTGTATATCTATATATATATTTATGCCAAGTGCTGTCTATATCTATCTATCTGTAACTATATCTATATCTATACCTATATCTATATCATCTGTATCTGTCAGGCACTCCCTAGAAACTCTCATGGGGCAGTTCTGCTCTGTCCTGTAGGGTCGCTATGAGTTGGACTCGACTTGATGGCAGTGGGTTGTTTTTTGGATACACACACACACGAACACACACACGTGTGTGTGTGTAGGTTATTTGCAGAGCCACGTCTGACTGAGAACAAGCCCCCCATCTAAACAAGCCCAAGCAGGTTGCCGTCGAGTCGATTCTGAGGCACACAGACCCTGCAGGTCGGAGAGAAACCCCCACGGAGTTTCCCAGGAGCCCCCCGGACCCCACCTCTGTCTGTTCTGAGAGCACTCGCGGGGCGGCCCCGCGCCCTTACCCGTGCCCTGCAGCAGCCAGGCGCAGGCCCAGTCCCCCGCCGTCTCGTGCGGCCCTCTGTCACGCCCCGAGCGCCCCCTGACTTGCAGGGCGCCCTCTCCAGCTCCCCGTCGCCCGGGGTTCTGTCCTGTGTCCTGTCGTAGTTCACACAGCTGTCCTTGGCCGGTTTCCAGAAGCAGAGTACGGGCCTTTCTTCCCGGCCTGCTTAGTCTGAAAGTTCCACTGAAATCCGTCCCCCAGAGGCGACCCTGACCGTGATGGATAGACCGTCACGGAAACACACAAGCTAGAACAGTGTGGCAAGGTGACAGGTATAAGGTAAGATGACGGATAAGTGGGGTGTGTGTGTGTGTGTGTGTGTGTGTGTGTGTGTGTGTGTGTGTGTGTGTCGTTAGGCACCGTCGAGTCCGTCCCACCCCACAGGGACCGTGCAGACCGCCGAACAAGACGTCGCTTGTCCTGAATCCGCATCCCCTAATGCGGTCGCCATCCAGCCGGCCCGATGTGAAGGGGTCGCGGCTGACCGGCAGACCGGGGGGTCAGAGCCCCGCAGCGGCTCCGTGGGACCCAGGCCCGGCCACCTGCTTCCGTGCCAGCGACAGCCTGAGAACCGCGTGGGAAGTGCGGCCCGGGCGCGCGGTGTGGCTGGAACGGAGCCGTCTCCGCAGCTCCGAGCAACACAGCGGCGTCAAGGCTGCAACGGCTACGCTCGAAGGTTTCTCTGTACCATAGCAGAAAGAAAAGCATTTTCTCCCCTAAATTCTCAGTGCTCCTGCAGGTAGCGTGGCAGGTTTCCGGTACAAATTTGGAGCGTTGCAGCTGTGTGTTGAGTCTTGCATTTTGAAATGACAGACATTTCTGAATGGCAAAGCTCTCTCTGTGGAAATGGCTTTCTTGAAGACTCATCTCATAAAACGCTAACATTTTCTCCTAACTTTGCCATTTCTCTGCCCTTTCGTGTAATTTTTTTTTTTTAATGAAAATGTTCCCCTGTGTGGGAGTTCAGCTCCTGAACGATTGCTTCTCAATAAAATTCAGCGTGCATTTTAGGAAGATGGAATGTCTCTCTTCTGGCTGTGGGTTTTAGACAACGAGACAGCCGAGGGGTGACCAAGGATCCCGGGGCCTGTCATTGCCCCTGGAGCTGGTGCTGGCAGGGAGCGCGGGGCTGCCTCGGTTTGGTTTGGATGGGGGGCTTGCTCTGAGTCAGACGGGGCAGGGAGCTCGGGCTGGCCCCGCGCAGGCTGGAGCTGCCTCGGCTGGCGGAGCGTGTTGTGTGGCTAACGAGCACAGGCTTCCTTGAAAGGGCTTCCTTTGGACAGATCAACGCTGCTCGCACTCTAATTGCCCTCCTTGGTGGCTTGTACTTGCTCCAGTTTCTTCTCTTCTATCAGGATTTCAAAACCACCCACCTGTGCCTCGAAGATCCCTGCACAACACTACAGAGATTCATTTCCTGGTGGGACCCTGACGGGTCGAATAAGGTTGAAAGGAGATGACAGACCGTGTTCTCATCCCAACACAGGCGCGGAAAGAGGTCTAACACAGTGCAGGTTAGTTTAACTCTGAAGCTCCATTTCTTTACCTGTAAAATAAAGATTTTGACCTCAGTGGCCCCTAGATCTTCCTGAGCTCTAAAACCAAAGTAACTGTCTTTTTGCAAAACCGTTAGAAAACTGAAATATCTGAATGCTCCACTCCAACTAAAAAATTACCCTCCTGTCTGAATATTTTAATTATATTCAGTTAAACCTCTGCAAAGTGGAGAGATAGCTATAAGAACAAATCTAAACATACTGAGTGTGAGTATGTTAAAAATCTCCCTTGAATCAAACTATAATAGTTTCTCTTCCATATCAGAGGAAACCCTGGTGGTGTGGTGATTAAGAGTTACAGCTCTTAACCAAAAGGTTGACAGTCCAAATCCACCAGGTGCACCTTGGAAACCCTATGGGACAGCTCTACTCTTTCAGACAAAGCTGCTATGAGGTGGAATCAGCTCGATGGCAACAGGTGTTTTGGTTTTCTGTATCAGAAGTTTTAACAAAACTGACGTCTTTTAAAGGAAGTCATGACAAGCTACAGTTATTAAAACTGTAATTCAAAAGGCAAGACTGGCTGGCTGATGCATCTCAAAGTAGACAAAGCTTAGCGCTGTGCCCAGAGAAGCAGGGGACTGTGTTACCTGAGGGTAAGTCGTTACAAACGTGTACTGTCACAAACATGCAGGGATGGACAGAGAGAGACCAGATCAGACAGGGCACAAAGCTGACATGACAGCTGACAACTTAACTGAGAGTAAGTGACCCATAAAGGTACTCTAGTTAAAAACTATTACTGTCACAAAAAAAGGTAGAGACGGAGATAAACAGAACAGGACAGGGCAAAAAGCAGACAAACCAGCCAACAACTTAACACATTTGAGAATTTTGTAAATGGTACAGACAGCACTACAAAATAATTAATGACTTGGAAAAACACGAAATTAGAATCTTGCCTCATACCTCATTTAACTGCAGATTTTTTTAATGTAAAAAATGAAACTGAAAAACAAGAAGCAATTAAGTGAACATCTGTGGAAGGGCTGAGGAAGAACTGGAAAAGATAAGAAGGAAAGATTTGTGTATCTGAGGTCCATTCTGTTGACAACAACCAAGAAACAGACTAGATGAACTGTAACCATTGAGGCAAGTCTATAAAACATGTTTTAAAAAAGGATGATAGTATTATAATTCTTACAAAGAGTTTTTACAATTAGTTTAGAAATACAAAACCTTGTCAAAAGAAAATTCAGAAGGGAACATGAATTGGTCAATATTAAAATAAATATTAATGCTGTCAATTATTCCAGTTCACACTGGAAAAGTGGCTAGTAAATAAGTAAACTGACATTCAAGCAACTGAACCGAACTGAACACAACCAGTAGCTATCTGGACAATTCCAACTCCCAATGGCCCTACAGAATTTACATATTGCAACAATTGTATACATTCACTCATCCAATTATCAAAAACTAAGACTAATAAAATTACTAGTAGTAAATAAGGAAGTCATCAGGCTAAGGAAAACACTCACCTGTATTAGGGGTCACTTTCAACCTGGAATAAATAGTTTGGTCACACCCTGGTAGTGCATTGGTAGAGAACTTGGTTGCTAACTGACAGCTGTCAGTTTGCATCCCCAGCCTCTCCCTGGAAACCCTGCAGGGCACTTCTGCTCTGTCCTCTAGGGTCGCTGTGAGTTGGAATGGACAGAACAGCAGCAAGCTTTATATACAGAGGGCTGACATGCCCTTTACCCCATTGCCTCATGGCCGCTCTACTGGGCACATACAGACTTAGGAGCATCACTCAAGTCATTAGTTATAGTATTAAAATTGACAAGCTCTAGTATTAGTTGAACTATCTTTAACAATAACATTAAGAAAGGTCTGATAATCTCACTCTGAAAAGCAGGTAGCACCATTCTACTCTGGGGCAAGTGGGGCTGCAGTGAGTTTGCGTATGTACCTACATATGTGCAGGCATCAATTTGACAAAGTCCCTGGGCTGCACAAACAATTAAGGTGTTAGCTACTAACCAGAGAGTTTCAATCTCCTCAGTGACACCATGGAAGACAGACCTTCTCAAAGGTCTAAAATCCAAACCAAATACATGACAACAGAGTTAATTTCAATGCATAGTGACCTTGTAGGATAGAGTAGAACTGCACTGTAGGGTTTCCAAGGTGCTGTTGAGATGGATTTGAACCGCCACCTTTCTGGTTAGTAACCACTGTGATAGCACGATTCCTCTGAAAAGTCACATCCTTAAAACCCTGTGGAAACATTCTACTCTACAGACACAGGGTCTCCATGAGTATGAATCCACTCTACAGACACGAGGCCCCCGTGAGTGTGAACCTACAGATACAGGGTCACCACGAGTGTGAAGCTACTCTATATATAAATACAGGGCATCCGTGAGTGTAAATCTGCTCTACAGATAGGGTCTTCACAAGTGTGAATCTACTCTAGAGATACAGGGTCTTTGAATGTGAATCTACTCTCTATATCCATGGTCACCATGAGTGTGACTCTTATCTGTAAGACATGAGCTCGCCATGAGTGTGGATCAACTTTACTGGAACCACCTAACAATAGACATCTGTTGAAATCAAACAAAGTGATTAATGTGGTATTTTTATGTGATTTGATAGCAGGCAGTTCTCATAGTAAGTCACATGGTAATTAACCCAAGGAAGTAGGTGATTAAGCATTGTCTGCTAACCAAGAGTTTGGCTGTTCAAATCTACCAACAGTTAACTGCTTGGAAACTCTATGGAGCAACTGTACTGTATCCTAAAGCATTGTCTTGAGTCAGAGCTGCCCTGACAGCAATAGGTTGGAGATCACAACTCACATTAGTGTATTCGGCATCTAGAGACACTTGACACCAGTTAATAGTCTAGTATAGTGAGATTAACTGAGGAGGACGGCTACTGTCCTCTGCAGATGACTTAGCCATGGTCCCAAAGGTTGCACAGACTAGCTCCCTCATCAGAGTATGAAAGGTGCAGTGATCGTTGTCACAGACACATCTCTGTTGAAGTCATTTCCATTTCCCCTGAAAAGTCCAGACACATCTTAGTTTATGACGCTTTTCTACCATCAGTGTAACCAAATGACAACCCAGTAGCTACTGTTACAGTAATGGTATTTAGCATGGGATAGATCAACTCCACTTCCAGCCTTTGCAACATGGCTAGTGATCCTCTGTAGCTGACTCACTGCCATGCAGTCAACTTTGACTCATTGACAGAACAGAACTATATGACAGAATAGAGCTGTCCCATAGTGTTTCCATTCTGACCCATAGACTCTATAGAACAGGGTAGAACTGCCCCCGTAGAGTTATCAAGGAGCTCCTGTAGTTTTCTAACTGCTGACCTTTTGGTTAGCAGCCGTAACACTTAACCACTACACCACCAGGGTTTCTGTGAGCAGGAACTAACGTGATGGCCGTGGGTTGGGGTGGGTTTGGTGTAGTGTTTCCAAGGAGTGCCTGGCAGATCTGAACTGCTGGCCTTGTGCCCACTCAGCTATCCCCTGTCGTTCCACTCTCTCATCCCACCTCTGGAGAGGAGCTGCTCCGACAGCCTCACGTATATATTGAAGCCACGAAGCACATTCTTTGCCAGCATCATTCTGCGTCTCATAGTCCAGTCCAATCTTTGAAGAGTTGGCTTCAGTACTGGTTTCAGCTCTGGGCTGACAGAGAGTCCAGGAGCCATGTCCCCAGGGGACTCTCTAGTCTGACAGACCATAAAGTGTAGTCTCTTAATAGAGTTCTAGTTCTGCGCATCTACCTTTTCCCCACTGCATCAGGGACTTGACGTTGTGTTACCTGTCATTACAGTTGTTGGTAGTGGCAGGGCACCATCTAGTGCTTCTGGTCTTATGCTGATGTAATCTCTGGATCATATGGAACCTTCTGTCTTCTGGGACTGTGTTTAGAATTCAGTATTTTCTTCAAATTCTTTTTATATACAATTTATAAACTAGGAAATGATCAAGACTAGGCATGCCTTTTTTGAGTTAGATAAAAATGCATACACCTGCCTGAACTGAACCCCTTTTAACATACAGAAAATCTCCATCAGATCAAAAGATGTTTGATATTTCCAGTTGTTTCCCACTCCCACCTCATCAGATGACAGCACTGTTCTCCTTTTTACACCATAGATTTGAATTGCCTATTCTAGGATTCTTACAAATGAAATCATGTCTATATATATGTTTTTCTTTTACTTTCACTCAATGTATTATGGAGATCCATTCATGTGTTAGATGGTTAGATTATTTATTACTGATCAGTATTAAATTGGATGAATGGAACCAGATTGTGTTTGTTCTTTTAGTTATGGACACCTAAGTTACATATAGTTTTTGCCATTATGGAAAAAATAAATTAATAAAAGAGCTGATATAAAAATTTTTGAACAACTTCTGCTTGTGTGTGAGTGAATATGTATTTACTTTCTCTTGAGTAAATAAGAGTTGAATTTATGGGCCATATAGTAGAAGCAATGATGGTGAGACTTTGTCTCCCATACTTTGGGCATTTATCAGGAGGGACTAGTTCCTAGAGAAGGACTTCATCCTTGGTAGAAGGTCACTGAAAAAGAGGAAGACCCTCAGAGAGATGGACTGACACAGTGGCCATAACCATGAGCTCCAGCATAACAACCATCATGAGGACAGCGCAAGGATGGGCAGTATTTTGTTGTGTTGTAAATAGGGTTACTATGAGTTGGAACTGGTTCGGCACCCACCTAACAACAATGGTATGTATCTCATTATGGTTTTAGTATGTATTTTTGATTGCCAATGATGTGGAGTTCTTTTTCCATGTTGCTTGTTGGACATGAAAATATTTTCCTTTTGTAAAGTTTGAGTTTAAATATTTTTCCTGTACTATTATTAGCTTGCATTTTTCTTTTTTTTAACTTCAGTGTTGTAAAAGTTCTTTATATATCCAGGACGCCTGTTGTTTGTCAAATGCATGCTTGACAATTATTTTTTGAAAGTCTCTAATTTGCTTATTTAGTTTTTTATATAGGTTTTTGATTATATGCTACCTCCTGAAATGGTTGAACGCCAACAAAGCCTCTGTGCTGTAGTTACTGTGTATCCCTTCTACCTTCTTCTGGTGCTTCCTACACCATTTAATATTTTCCCCCTAGAATTCTTCAGTATCACAACTCGAGCCTTGAAATTTTTCTTCAGTTTTAAGCTTGAGAAATACCAAATGTATTCTCCCCTTTGTCATTGCAGAATTTTGCTTTGTCGTCTCAAGTCATCCTTTGAAATCTTCTGTTTAACTCTTTTATTTCATCTTTTCTCCCATTTACTTTAGTTACTTGACATTCAAGACTAAGTTTCACAGTCTCTTCTGACGTCCATTTTGGTCTTCTCTTCCTTTCCTGTCTTTATAGGGAATCTGTGCTGCTGTCTAGAAGATTCATATTGCTATCTATTAACCTAACCTCTTACGCATGTGTAAAGACACATAGGATGTGAGCCAGCTGCGTTTTCTTTTACCTGGTTGTATTTCTACCTTACCACACTCCCCTAGCCCTGCCTTTACAGACACATCTATGCAGCAAACAGCACACCAGTATCCCTCTCCTAAAAATCCAAGAGAAGATTAGCAATAAACTTAACTTCACTTTTTCCTTTTCCTCAGGGGCACTACCAGTTTTTGGTTTGGTTTTCCAGACAAGCGAACTTTTCAAGCCATGGAAATGGTCATTTTAAGTCTTTCTATTCTTGTTTGAGAACAGAAATGGCTATACCTTCCTCTAGATAATTAATACTTAACTCCTTCTTCTTAAATTTACATTTGTGTGAAATGGAGAACTGACTTTTCTGGTAGCTTTAGAAGACTTGATACTTGACATGCACCCAAATGGTTATTGGAAGACTTGAAACATATGCAATTAATTTACCATGATATATTTTCATAGAAGCTATTCATAAGTTGATAAAACCACTTGAAAACACAGTAATCTGTTATTAAGTAACCTGAGTTTTCATCTGGGGATCTCTCTAATAACATGTTGACATGGAAAAAAAAATTTCTATTAGGAGGTAAAGGCAGGAGAACCAGATTTTTCTACATATGTTTATTCACTTTTGCTGCCCAAACAGGAAATTCTGTCTCATAATCAAGGACCATCCTTGCTCCTAAAGACACTTAGGCTTTATGAGAAGATAAGCGTGCAGTAACTATACACAAAGTTAGACAGTAAAGCGGTAACCCGGTTAGAGAGCTGACGAAACGCTGCCTCTCTAGCAAACACAAGCAATATGGATTCTAATATTTCTGCGGTGCTATGCAGTCACAAGTTTCTTTCATTTTCATTTTATTTTTTGACATTATAAGTAAGCGGGAACATTTTATTGTTAATCTGGTAATTAGAATGAAAATATCAAAAAAGTAGTTGTCTTTTATTGTTAAACTGTCATCTGACGCGTGAAGTTATGAGAACATTCCTTTTTCCTACATTCTCTTACTGTTATCAAACATAGTTCAGGATGCAACAGGGAGAAGGTGAAATATTTGAGTTCTTCTACTTTTCAGGCTTGAAAACAAGCTTCTGTTCTGCTGTGTTATTTTATGCTCCAGGAGCCCTGGCACTAGGACGGTAAGGTGGTCGGCTGTCCCCCGATGGTCAGTGGTTAGAATCCAGCCTGTGTCTCCACGGAAGAGGCTGACTCCCCAACGGATTGTACCCTAGAAAACCACATGGGACAGGTCTGCTCTGTTGCATGGGGCCGCTATGATTTCAAATGGACTCAATAAAACCCACACGAGAAACATTTAATTCCATGGTAAGTGTTGCTTATGAGATTTGATGGTCCGACAAACTGGAATATCCCCTAGAACTGCAACCTTCCTGAAGCCAGCTCTTCAGGTGAAGATTAAACTAGACGGTAAGACACAAAATGACACTGGCAGAGAGTCTGCTGCATGACCTAAGTAGAAACATCAAAAGAACTGGGCAGCTCCTTCCTGCCCAGATGTGAGATGGGAGGGTGGAGGGGACAGGACGTGGCTGCACGGATGAAGGAAATACAGGGTGGAGAAGAGAAGTGTGCTGTCACAGAGTGGAGAGAACAGCTAGACTTATACAGCATGGGTATGTAGGTTTTTGTATGACAAATTGACTTGGGTTGGGAACTGTCACTTAAAGCACAATAAAATATTTTTTAAAAAGAAGAAGACGACGTGTTGGCCACAGCCAGTTTAAAAAAAACAAAATCCAGACTTCATTATTTGACTAATTTCTTCCCTCTCATTCAGAGAATGTGCACATATCTCGTGTGTGTGTGCATGTGTGTGTGGTTTAATTTTTTTTTTAAAAAGCTGTGATGTTTGAAATCACTGACAACATTTAAGAAGATGTTTTTCAGAGGGTAACCCCCTCAGAAAAACAAACAAGCAAACAACCCTGCTTCCACGAGGGATACTGATCACACCCCAGCGGGAGGGTCACCCCAAGCTGGTGCCATGCCACGCCTGTGACTGCCGTGCTGCACCTTGTCCCTGGTTGCAGCGGGCACTCCAGGGTGCAGCCTCGGGAACCAAGAATTCAGAGGCTGCTACTCTCCCTCAGGTGTCGCTGTGATGGGAGACAGACTTTTCTATCATCTTACCAAAGAATTGTCTGTTTTATTAAGATCTATAGTGTCTGCAGCCCAAGAGGGCTGTCAGCCCCTGTGCCCACGGCCATTACTTATCAGACCAGACAGAGGTCGTAACTCACAACACACTGCACGGCTGCTGCTTTTACCCAGCCGTCTGTCACTTCCTCCTTTTCTGTCCACAGTGCTGATTTTCCGTGGAACACCAGCCCACCCTACCCTCGGCTGATGTGGCTCCGGAGGTGTCTGACCACTTCTCTCAGTTCCACAAGGGAACATCCTGTCCAGATGCCATACAGGAGTTACGTGTCACTGTGAACAAATGAGATGTTGTTGCTGTGTGCCAGCAAGTGGACTCTGACCTGCAGAGGCCCTGAAATGTGGACAGAGTTCCCAAGGTACAGACAGAGACCCTGAAGTAGAGAGAGTAATAGCTCCTAGGGTTTCCTGAGCTGCGACCTTTGTGTGGCAAATCACTTGGTCTTGTTTCCCTTGGAGACTCTGGTGGGACTGAACCCTTGACTTCTGATGAACAGTTAACCATTGCTTCACGAAGGATCCTTGAACAAATAGAAGATGTTACCTATAAATACTCTGAAACTATTAGAAAAGAAGGTCCCTAGATGCCACAACCCACTCACACTTGACTGCGAACCTAAAAGTGGACAGTTTGAAGCTACACAAAAACCAAATTGAGTCTGTTGCAGTTGAGTCAATTTCAACTCACAGCAACCCTACAGGATAGAGCAGAACTGCTACCTGCGGTTCCAGAGGAGGGCCTGGTGGATTTGGACTGCTAGTCTTTTGGTCAGCAGCTGTGGCGTTTAGCCACTACACCACCAGGGTGGATACCAGGATAGACAGTGCTGGCCATCTCCTTCCCTTATGACTACAGCCAATAAAACTGAGCGAGCAGCTCCCTGCGCACAGGCAGTTGCCAAGAGCTAGAATTGATTTGAGGTAGGTTGCCACAGCAGACAACAACTAGAACAGAACTTCCTCTTCACTGAAGTTGCCAGCTGAGTGTATGTAAGTGCAAAGCTTCTGGGGGCATTTTGGATACAATGCCAGGAGCAAATCTACACAAGGGAAAGCAGAACAACGAGATAAAGTCCATATGCTTTCTTGAATCTATTTTGTTCCGGATCTGCCAAAAGCCGATAGTAAGTCTAAAAGCCTATTGCCATGAGTCGATTCCAGCTCATAGCAGCCCTATAAGACAGAGCAGAATTGCCCCCCAGAGTTTCTAGGAGCGCCTGGCAGATTTGAACTGCCGACTGTTTGGTTAGCAGCCGTAGCACTTAACCACTGTACCACCAGGGTTTCCACTGATAAGATGAGGCAGGATTAATCGGCTGGTGCCACTGATCACACTGTTGTTGTACGCAGACTTGGGGGGAATAAACTGAGATTATGGTTCTCTTTTGATGTTACCACTATTTTGTAAGGAAATGCTGAACCCAAGATATGTGGCAAACGGTAGAGTGCACTCTTAACCCAGCTAATGTACATGCCAGCTACTTACACCTCCACAAACCAGGTTGCTGCAGTGTTGCCTATGACCTCTGAGGAAATAGGATTTTTTAGTTTCTGGGAACCCCCAAACAGTAATACTGCTCTGCTTTTTTGAGTACGGATTGTCCTAGAATAAGTCACCGCCAACTTGCCATGCTTTCCTCTTCTACCAAGAGGTGGTTTAGGAAGGCCACCTCCAAAACAGAGTTCTTAAACTGAAGTATGCATGGCAGTCACTTGGTGGCTTTGTTACAAACGAGGCACCCAGCCCCAGCTCCCAGTATAGGAAGGTCTGGATCAAATCCTGCGAGCTGGCATTTCTAGCGAGTGACTCTGCGATGCCAGCTCCACTGCCTCAAAACCCACACACTGGGAACCTCTAGGCTAGTCACTGGTACTTGGATTCAACTCTTTTTGACACAGTGTTTGGGGGAAGCCATGTGGAGAACCGAGGGCAGTGTATACCTACTTAGAGATGTGCACTTTCCGTAATTTGCAAGGCAGTTTGATGAAACTCTTTTTAAAACCAGAGTTTCTCTTAAGTGCACTGTTGGTAACCATAAGAGGTCTTGGCACACGCTAACGCTTTTGAAGTTGCCAAGCTGAATCACGTGTGTATTCTATACAGTTAGTTTTTTTTTAACTTCAAAAATATAGAATTAACCCTAAACAGTTTAAGTAGAATATAAATTTATTAAACGTCATTGGGTCAATCACACAATTGTTGGGATGGTCTAAGAAATACCCTCCAGGATGAACTTTATGAACAATGTCCAGAACCCCAACACCCAGCTGGCCCGATCGTGGACCCACTGGGGTCTACCTTGTACACTATGATCAGTCCCAGACCTGGACTGCATCGTGGCCTGAAGGAAACCTTCATCATCTCTGCCCCTGTCTCCCTTCCTGGAAAAACAGATTATCCAGGCAGAGCATTTTCCTAAAGTTCCTCATCTCTGCTTAGGGTCTCGAGATACATCTGAACCTAGAACATACACCTGTACCCTCACTGTGTGAGAACTGAGAAATACATGATTTGGGATTCCATTTTCGGGAGGCATGTGGTAACCTATCAAGATTTAGGGACTATATTAAAAAAGAAAAAAAAGAAGAAGAAAATAAAAAATATGTCAGATGTCTTCGTCAATGGTTATTCTGGTTTTTACTGTATAATAAACTATACCAAAACTCAATGACCTAAGACAACAATTCATCATCTCTCCTGACTCCGTGGGTAGACTGGCACCAATGAAGCAGCTTCACAGTTTCTCATGGGGTTGCGGTCAGAGGTCGCTGGGCTGCAGCCCATTTGAAGGCTTACTGAATGTCTAAGATGGTTCATTCACGTGGCTGGGAGATGCGCTTGTTACGGGATGAAAGTTCACCCAGGTCTTAGCACGTGCACAGCTGCCTGGGAGGCACGGCTTCTAATGATGTGAGGGCAGAATGCAAAGGAAACAGAAGAAAAGTGAGTGTAGAAGAGGTAGAAAAAGCTTCCAGCTTGTAACAGTTGCTCTGACAGAGAACACAACAAAGAGTATCTGAGGTAGCAGGAGAAAAATAGGGTGCAGAACTCAGACTCTATTAAAAAGACCAGATTTAACAGTCTGAAAAACTAGAGTTCCCAGGAGATGTGAACCCTGGACTTGCTGTTAGCCCAGAGCTCAAACCGTTCCAGAAGCCACTCTTCAAAGATTGGACTGGACTATAAAGCTTAACATGACATCGGCAAAGAGCGTGCTTCTTGACTTAAACAGATACATGAAACAGACGGGGGAAGCTCCTGTACCAAAGAGAGAGGAGAAGGCAGAGGGGGACAGGAGCTGGCTGAATGGACACAGGAAATACAGCACGGGAAGGAGGAGTGAGCTGTCACCGAGTAGGGAAAGCAGCTAGGGTTACATAGCAACCGGTCAGTTTTTGTACGAAAAACTGACATAAAGTATAAAATTTCACTTAAAATACAATGACATATGTAAATAAATGAACAAAAAGAGATGTACGCCTTGAAAATCCTATGGGAAAGTCTCTCTGTCTTAGAGTGTAGTTGAGGGCTAGAATCCACTTGAGGGCAGAGGCATTTTTAAAGATTAGAGTTATTTACTCACACCCGGATGTAAAGCTTTATTTGTTTCATAAAAGAAATTGGAATCAATGTCTCCAACATTTTTTTCCAGCTGACCTTGAGCTAGATGAAAGAATAGGGATCCTCATCACTCCATCTACATCTGAAAAACCGGGGGAAGGAGGTTGCCTGTTAAGGCCCTTACTGCTGAGCAGCTTTGCAAACCACGGTTTTGCTGTGGCGTCTCTGGGAGCCTCAGAGAGTTCTACAGTGCACTCAAGAGCTCTCCTCGCTTGATCAAGGCCTTCCGTGGGCACCCACTAGGGCTGGTGACAAGTACTTGCAGAGATCACTTACAACTCATTTGAAACCTAAGAGATTCTCTGAATCTTTGGAAATTGCTTTCAAATTCCAACAGCTGCAAAGACACTATTTCATTTGAGCACTTGTAGAAGCACTTAATGCGATCCTGCTGATGGATCCAGACTGGCACATTGAATTAGACCAAATGAAAACTGTCCTCTTGAATTAAACCAAAGAATATAACCATTGAGACTCTCTTTTCGCTCTCCGCTCCCTGGCAAGGTGACATCACCCCCATGTGAATTAAAGACTTCACTAACCTTGAGCTCACAGTTTGCAAATACCAGGGTCAAGATTTAGGATCTGAAAAATAAATTTGGGAGTCCCAACATCCAATGTGGAAACTTTCTTTGTTTTTATTTTCTCTATTTTCAAAATGAAACTATTACCCCTCAACTGGGACAGACGTCTTGAAGTCCAGAGATTCTAAGATTCACATTGTTTATAAGATAGCTACCTAGTTTTCTGCTGGGATGGAGAACAGAAGTCAACACAGCTGGCTGAAGACACAGGCTGTCTGATGCTTAAACTTTCAACCAACCTTTTTTTTTTTGTTTATAGTCTTACTCCCTGCCCCCCACCCCCCCAGTTTCCAGAAATCTGGGAGTATTTCACCAAAATTGGAGCCCTGGTGGGACAGTGGTAAAGCTTGACTGCTCCTGCGTGGGTCCCCAGGAGAAACGTGTGACAGTCTGCTTTCTTAAAGAATTAGAGCCTTGAAAATCCTATAGGGCAGCCCTACTTCATCTATAGGGTTGCTGTGAGCTGGAATCGATTCACCTGTGGTGGTCTCGGTTTGGGTCCCTCACTTCCCAGCTTTCCCAGCAGTTTCTCGGTCTGCCTCTCTGCCACCCACCGAGTCTATTTTCTCTACCATTTCCTTTCCATAATGTTTTTTCTTGCTGTGATCTTGTCTCAGTTTTATCTCTGTTAAATTACTGCTTTTAAGAAAATGATTTATTGTGTTCTAAGAAGATTTAGATAGATAACAAAGGCAAACACATGTGTTCTATTCTCCTTTTTAGACCTTGAGTAGAGTTTTATATCTTTTCCTGCCAAAAGTGCAATTCAGAATAACCAGTTAAATAGACTAAAAGATTGTTTATGTAGGTGAGAGAATAATTGTTAAAATATTAAACAAATCAACAAATCATGTTAACTTAATTAAGTCAAATTTTCTGAGTCAATACATCTAAATTATAAGGCTAACTGTCCTCAAATGATAGATTTATATATTAAAAAAACCTTTCCAAAATAGAAATCTGTGACATATGTAATTTTTAGAGACTGACTAGAGACTCTTTGATAGAGGAGAAAAGCAGTTATTTCAGCCATCTTTAAATGAAGACATACGACCATGGTTTAGTAGTCATTTCTACGGGAAGAGACCAAGCGTTGGAAGGAGCACTGGTCAGAGCACTGGAGGGTGTTAACACTGTGAAGGCAACAGTGAGTTTTTTATTTTATTTTATTTTTAATGACAAGATAAGAGATATAAAAGAAAAAGAGGAATAAATAGAAATAACATATACAAAGCTTTGCGAAAGGCGTAAGTAGATGATCAGAATTTTGGAAATCTGGACTTAGTGGAGGTGTTTTGATGGTAACATGGGGGTAAAAAGATGACTTGACTGTGTAACACTAACAGCTGTGAAATACAGATTCAATCACTCCACGTCTTGCTGTCAGGCTAGATTATTCCTGTAAACCCCAGTGGAATAGTTGTTAAGTGCTACAGCTGCTAACCGAAGGGTTGGCAGTTCACATCCACCAGGCGCCCCTTGGAAACTCTATAAAGCAGTTCTACACTCTCCTACAGGGTTGCTGTGAGTCAGAATCTACTCAGTGGCAGTGGGTTTGCTTTGATTTAGATTATCACTGGGTTCCTTTGAGTTACATCAAGAAAATTGAAAAGATGGACAGAACTGGACTTGACTTAGAAAACTGTTCTCAGGTTAGAGTCTGCACCCAAGCTGCTAGCTCCTGTGTCAGTCAACACTAGAGCTGCCGGGTCTTGAATAAAGAGCTACTGTTGAGTTAGTCGGACTTATAGGGGGACTTCATGGGAACTGGGATCACTTCACCCGCTCCCTAACCTTTGTCAGCATGGCTAACGTTGACAGTCATGGAGCCCTCCAGGCCCCAAGGTTAAGAACTTGGCTGCTAACCCCCAAACTGGCAGCTTGCACCCAGTTAGCAGCTCCTGGAAACCCTGGTGACAGAGTCTTAAAGCTCTATGTCTGCTAACCAAACGGTCAGCCATTTGAACCCACCAAGTCCTCCTTGGAAACTCTATGGAGCAGTTCTACTCTGTCCTGTAGGGTCACTATGAGTTGGAATCAATGCCAAGGCAGTGAGGGTGTTTTTGTTGTTATTGTTGTTAGTAGTTCCATGGGAGAAAGACCTAGCAATCTGCTTCTGTAAAGATTCCAGCCAGCAAACCCCACAGAGCAGTTCTGCTCTGTTACCTGGAGTTCCTGTGAGTCAGAATTGACTGGGCAGCTCCAAACAGCAACTTGAATTTCATTCCCTGCTTTAAATTTACTCTGCCTGAACATCATATTTAAGCAACTACTGCATTTTGCAGTGTCAGCTTCAAAGCACGTGACAACCCACCCTTTGGCCTTTACCTCTAGTTGTAGCACCCTACGTTAGGTCCTCTCCCTCCCCCTTGGTTCAGTTGGAATAACATCTCCAGGATCTATTGGTTTCCCGCCCTCAGTCTTCATCTATACACAACCATGGGACAACCTCCCTAAAATAGACAGTTGACCACAGCACTGTCTAAGTTAAACAAAAACAAAACAATTTTAAAGTTAAAAGCCAAATCCCTTAGTGGGGCCTTAATGATCAATCTACTATTCCTCTCTGCTCTCGTGGATGACTTACAATTTTCAACCCAATTTTGAAAAGACCCTGCTGTAAGTCTTTGCTTAAACCTGGCCACTATTACTGGAATGCTAACACATCTACTTCTCATTTAGTCAAAACTTGCTTTAAAAAAAAAAAGAAACCAGCTCTGACATCATTTTTCTCTTACTCTCCATTCCTAGACACTGGTCGTCTCTCTAAAAATGTGGCTGGTCTATTTCATCCTCACCGGTTATGCCCGTCTCTGTTACCAGGTGTAATCCTTCCTGACCGCAAGAACTATGCTTTATTTTTATGTTGGCACCCACAACTCCTAGTACCAAACAGACATTTGTTAAATAAATCAATGATTATTGTCTTCTCACTGACCAGATCATTTGGAAGACATTTTGTATTTTTAAAATAGATTTTTAGTATCCTTTAAAAGTATTCTGCAACCAAAGAGAAGTGCTTTATTATGAAGACTCAAGATATTTTGAATTTACAGTAGCCTGTAAAGTTTGTAAGTTGCCGGTCTACATGTAACACATGGAAAATTAAATTAACCAAAAAGGCATCTGTAGATGGCCAGTGTCAGAATGCCGTTAGCACATTCTCCATTATTACATCAATATACAACAAATTCTCTATGTGAAGAAATTATTTCTTCCATGGAAGTTGGACTCAGGTTACACATAAATATATGTGTCTTGGAAGAAGTACAACCAGAGTGCTCCTTAGAAGCAAGGATGTTGAGAATTTGAGGTCTGACAATTAAGTCCGCAAACTTCTTTATTGTAAGTGTCACTCACCTCATTGCTGAGTATCACTCTGGTCACCTTTGAAGCACTCCTCTGGGAAGCTATGCACCAGAACCTAGTCCACCCTTCAAAGTAATCTCAGAACTCTTTCTGGAATGGCCATTGCTCATGGTGGCACAGTGACAAGTTTTTGAACTTAATTGTCTAGTAGTCTGTAAAGGAGTTTTTAGTCAGGAAACAAATAACAATATCGAAACACCCTCCCTGCTCATCTGAGTTTGTCCCCAGTGACTTTTTTCATTACCCAAAGATAAAGAAAATATTGAAAGGAAGACATTTTGATGACTTACAGGCCATTGAAGGTAATACAACGACAGCTCTGATAGTCATTCTAGAGAAAGAGTTCCAAAATTGCTTTGAAGGGTGGACTAGGCATTGACATGGGTGCAGAGCTTCTCAAGGGGAGTGCGTCAAAGGCGGCCACAGTGATATTCAGCAGCGAGGTACATAACACTTTTTCCAGCATGAGTTTGCAAACTTAATTGTCAGTCATTGCATGTTTTATATACTTTGGACACGGTGTTAGGAAGGATTAGTCCCTGGAGAAGGACATCATGCTTGGTAAAGTAGCAGGTCGCTAAATGAGAGGACACCTCTCAACAAGATGGACTGACACAGCACTGTAACAATGGACTGGAGCACAACAAGGCCTGCAGGCATGGCTCAGGACCGGGCAGAGCTTCATTCTATTATACATAAGGTCGCTGTGAGTCAGAACTGACTAGACAGCACCGAACAACAACATACGTAAATATATACATGTAAATTCTAAACAGTTCATCTGCCTTCAGTCCTTTAAAATGACTTCCAATAGCAATAGGACACATTCATAACTCCAGAAGATTTAAAATTAAGTTTTCAGAAGTGATTATCATTTGCTGAGGTCAGTGACTTCCAGTTTCTTAGGTTCTTTAAGGTAATTTTTTGAGGTTCTTAGAGGTAATTTTCCCCACCTTTGAGATGAAGAGTGGACCAGGCACTGGTGTGGGTGCTTGGCTTCCCATGTTGTTGTTAGCTGCCGTCAAGTCAGGTCTGTTTAACTACCTGGCGAACAGGAGAACAAAACACATGTCCACGATCGTTTCCATGCTTAAGCGCTTTCTTGTGGCCACTGTCGATCCATCTCATCGAGGGTCTTTCTCTTTCTCACTGACCCTCCGCTCTACCAAGCATGATATCCTTCTCCAGGGACTGATCTTTCCTGACCAAGATCTTTCCTGACAACATGTCCAAAGTATGTAAGATGCAGTCTTGCCATCTTTGCTTCCAAGGAGCACTCTGGTTGTACTTCTACCAGAACAGATCTGTTGGTTCTTTCAGCAGTCCATCGCACATTCAACATTCTTCTCAAACACCGCAATTCAAAGGCATCAATTCTTCTTCTGTCTTCTTTGTTCATGGTTCAGCTTTTGCATGCATATGATGTGACTGAAAATACCATGGCTTGGGTCAGGCACATTTTAGTGTTCAGGGTGACATCTGTACTTTTGAATACTTTGAAGAGTTCCTTAGTAGCAGATTTTCCCGGTGCAACTTGTCTTTTGATTTCTTGACTGTGTGTCTGTGGGCGTTGATTGTGGACCCAAGTGAAATAAAATTCTTGACAACCTTAATCCTTTCTCCATTTCTGACAATGTTGCTTGCGTGTCACAATGTCCAGTTGTGAGGATCTTTGTTTTCCTGAAGTTGAGGTGCAATTCATACAGAAGGCTGTGGTCCTTGATCTTCGTCAGTAGGTGTCTCATGTCTCCTTCTTTCCAGCAAGTACGGTGATGTCGTCTGCATAACGCAGGTTGTTAATAAGTCGTCCTCCAATTCTGATGCCTCATTCTTCTTTGTAGAATCCAGCTTCTTGGGTTATTTGCTCAGCATACAGATTACAAAGGTATGGTGAAAGGATACAACCCTGGTGCATGGCTTTCCTGACTTTAAACCATGCAGTGTCCCCTTGTTCTATTTGCACAGCTGTCTCTAGATCTATATACAGATCCCTTAAGGTCACAATTAGGTGTTCTGGAATTCCTATCCTCTGCAACAATGGCCACAGTTTAGTATGATCCACAGAGTCCAATGCTTTTTTGTAGTTGATGAAACACAAGTAAACATCTTGCTGGTATTCTTTACTTTCAGCCAAGATCCATCTGACATCAGCAATGATATCCCTGGTTCTGTGTCCTCTTCTGAACCCAGCTTGCATTTCTGGCAGTTTCTTGTCAATATGATGTTGTAGTCACTTTTGAATGATCTTGAGCAGAATTTTACTTGTGTGCGTTATCAACGATATTGTTCAGTTGTTTCCACATTCAGTTGGATCGCTTCTCTTTGGAATGGACATAAGCATGCATCTCTTCCAGTCAATTGGCTGGGTAACTGTCCTCCAAATTTCTTGGCAGCAGCTTCCTATAGATCCAGGAAATAATTACTTTATTTGAGAGAAATCGGTAAGGTTAATTATCGAATTTCCAGAGATAGATCCATAAGAAATTATAGCATGATTTGAGAATGTCTGCTGCAGCCCTGTGTCTATATGTGTGGAATCAACTCACATTTTGTGGAATAAACTACATAGAAATACGTACAATCCAGGTTGAATGTGACAACTAAATCATGACTGATTACTTAAATGTCTGCAAGTAACAGGGAAAAATTATGCATTTATAAGTTTAACATAGGAAAAATCTACTAAATAAAAATATTTTAATAGGGCTCTTTAAAATTCTACTCATTGATTTATGTTTTGCAATACATTTGGTTAAACAAGATGCAAAAGCAAGAAGGAGGGGGCGTGTCACCTGTGGAAGCTTCCTCCAGAGAATCTCAGAGCAAACCAAACCAAACAGGGCGACAAGGGTTGGCGAGAGAGGTGCCACTACCGATTCTAATTCGTTGCCACTTTGTAAGTGTCAACTGGGACATTAGGCTGGTGTATTCACAAAGCATTTCACTGCCGTGTATTTACACCAGCACTGATGTAGGCAGAATAGCATCTGCGAGAGTGAGCAGGCAATGCTGCAAATTTGAAAAGTAACAGGACATGCCAGCTGAAACACACTGTCTTTGTGATCACTGAATTCCACTCAGTTTTAGCCATAAAAAATCAGCAATAAAAGTGACGTTTCCAACTGCAATTCGAAGACGTGGCTGAGATAGCATGAATCACAAATGTACACTCATTGTTTATTTTCAGAGATGATCTGAGTCACTGATTTTATAGATCTGACTTAAAAACCTGTATCCTCTTACTTCAAAAAATAGAAATCACTTTATATTGAAAGAGTCAAACTTGTCAAATCACATGGTTGTAGAGAGAAACAGTGGCTTCTCAACATTTTTCATCTCTAGAGCATTACACCATTTGAGAGATAATATTAACATTCAGACCTGGATTACAAAGGAGCTCTCTTTGTAAATTCGTCTTTAAGTAGTATTTGTGCTTCAGTCACAATAGTTAGGCTCTGTTCATACCTAATGTCAGTTAGTTAAATGTTTGTCTTAGTATATAGTTTATAGTCTACTTTTAGATGCATAAACACAGATGCACAAAAACGTCTTTAACATATTAATACAGTAGTATTATGATGCACAGAAACCCTGGTGGTGTAGTGCTGAAGTGCTGTGGCTGCTAACCAGAAGGTCAGCAGTTTGAATCCATCAGGAGCTCCTTGGAAATTCCAAGGGGCAGTTCTGCTCTGTTCTGTAGGGTTCCTATGGGTCGGTGTTGGTGCCACAGCAGTGTGTTAGCTTTGTTTTTCCTTATTATGCTGAACGTTGCAAAGTAGTCCCCCCTTCTTTATTAGGAGCCACTCTCTGTTCTATGAGTTGGGGTTGACTCAATGGGAATGCTTTTTTTTTTTTATATGCACGCCTCAAAATTTCAATAGGCTGACAAGGACTGGTTCACAGCTATGGTTTGTGGATTTGAAGCTGGTCATTCGTAATACAGGGACAGGCTTATGCAACTCTCGAATATTTTGTCAAATGAATCTCTTTCCTAGAGCTGATGTTGAGAAAAGGTATCCTAAGTAAAGTTTCTGTCTTGACTTACAAACTTAATTCAACTGGAGTGAAATGAAAGCCGACCCTTTGACAGGCTGCTCTGCGGGAAGCTTTGTTTCCAGAGGGGAGCACCGAGGCCGGCTCTCCCTGACAGCTGTGGTTTCTCTTCTGAGAGCTGCTCGGATTCAGGCTCACTCTGCCGTGTTCAACAATCATTTCAAGAGGATTTACCTTCAAGTGACAGGTTAACCAGTTACTAAGATGTGACTCTACTAATTACGATTCTTTACTAATTAAGAGGTTCTGTACTAATCAAAATTCACAACACACCTTCTCATTGATCTATGTAAGCTTGTGTAATTCCAGGTTTGGTAATACATGATTTCTAAAAGAACGGGCTGAGAGCAACTGCCCTGGAGTTGTTTTTCTCCTGCTAACTCTTTCCCTGCTGCCACCGCCCTGCTGTCCACCTTAAATGATTGATAAAACGTGAAGAATGGCGAGTGGGTTAAGGTCAGACAAGTCCGATTCTCCACAAACTGGAGAACTCGGACAAACAGCCAGCTTTTCAAGGAAGAGTTCTTCAGAGATGAAGCGTCTACTTCCAGTAAAACATACATTGCATGGGCACACACAGCTATAACAGCCCTCCTGTTCTTGGGTGCAAGGCCACGTACACCTGCTGTGCTGAGTCAGTCCTGATTCTGTAACCCTGTAGAACACAGCAGGACTGCCCTTGGGGTTCCCAAGGCTGTGATCGTCACATAAGCTTATTGCCACTTCTGTCGCCTGTGCAGCAATCCGGGGTTTGGGCATTTTGTTAGTGCTACCAGGCTACCCAGGCCACAAAAAACATGGAAAACATGAAATACTAATTAGGTATCTAACAAGGACTATTCACCAAATGGAAATGAAAAGGTCATTTTATCTTGTCTCTTTTTTTTATTAGAAACCTGATAACATAAAATAAAAATTCTTCTATGTTAGAAATCTTAGAAACTAAATTTTATCAAATCTTTCATCAACTTTTATTAAGCCGGAACAACAACAAAAAAATAAACCCATTGCCGTTGACTTAATTACAACTCATAGCAACCCTATCGGACAGAGCAGAGCTGCCCCATGGCTTCCAAGGAGTGCAGGACGAAGTTAGACCGCGAGCCTTTGGTTAGCAGCCACAGTACTTACCCGCAGGCTAAATGATAGCTCTAGAGCAGTAAGAAACGAGGGAAAATTAACAACACCAGCTAATCACTTTGAAGCTGCACGCGTTTTTGTCTTATATTTGTTGAGTATGATATTAAGTTAAAAAGACGACACTCTGGATACAAATTAAGAAATAATGCAGGATAATAGCGTGAAGGGAACACTTGACTGTCTAATATAGAGATTCTTTATGAGCAAAGAATTTTTCATTGGGGGATTGGTAGAAAAAGTGCAAGCAAAAATAAAAATGAAATGCCCGAAATAATCCATATTAATGAAACATCAAAATACATGAGATAAAGCTGCTCACTCTGTGATTCTCCCAAAGGGCTTTGATACAGGACTCAGTGCATTTGGGAAACTGTTGATTAAGAGGGAAGCCTACTATGATCATTTATGTAGCACAAATGAAGCAAGGCTTTGGTTACAGGGAGTTGTACACAAATTTTTCACAGAACTCGGAAGGTAATGACAGCCAGAGGGTTGTAATCATTGTAATCAATTTGACAAGAACTGGCATGATATGTAAATGTAAAATTTCTTTTTGCTCATGTCTACATAATACTGGGAAATCAGGAGAATTTATAGTTTGGGTTTGCAGACTAGGTGACCACAAGACAATGATTTTCTTGTTTTAATTTATGGACTCTTGTTTGCTTACCATTTCAATGGCATTTTGATTTATACATGTAATATATATATATACATATATATATATTTTACTGAGTGGTTCTCTTCAATATTTTATTTTTGTCATAGTCCAGGATCTGGAAATGCCTGGTACATAATAGCAAACCAAACAGAACCTCTTGCCCTCAAGTTGTGTCTAACTCATAGCTGCCCTGTAGATCTGACTCAGAGGACTCCTGAGGAGCAGCGTGTACATTCAAACTGCTGACCTTTCCATCAGCAGCCAAACTCTTGGTCACTGTGCTGCCAGGGCTCCATCAGAGAAGCTTGATAAATGTCTGCTGTTTAATGAATAAATGTTCATAAGAGAAGCAGCTGAGAGTTTTTCAAATGAAGATTTTTCTGGAAAATTTAAAATCTATGGTCTGAATTCACAAAATACTATAGATTTCAGTAAGTTCGAGAGAAAGTCAGAACCCTGCTAAAAGCAAGAACAAACATTAAGATTTAACTTAAATCTTAAAAGCATGGATTTTTAACTGCACGTAGGTGGGTGACTTTACTTCTGGGTTCTCATCCCTGCCCTGCTGGTCTCTGCATCCGCTGTCGTGCCGTATCAGGCCGCTCTGCCTGCAGGGTGGTCTCACAGGTGCTAAGGCCACGTGCTGTCAGGCCTCGCACACGATCCCTCTTTAGTGATGCTCTGCTTACCTGACACTTTCTCCCTTTCCATCAGAAGTTGGTGATTTGTTTCTCCATCCCATTTAAAAAAAAAATTGGAATTTGGATAGGGATTGCATTATATCTACAGATTTCTTTGGGTAGGATAGTTATTTTCACAATGTCAAGTCTTCTATCCACAAGCAATGTAAGCTCCTCCACTTATGTAAGTCTATTTTGGTTTCTTGCTTTAGCATCTTGAAGGTTCTCTGTATAGGTCTTCTTTGTCTCTGGTTAGATTCATCTTCTTAGTATTTTATCTTCTTGGGGGCTCTTGCCAACGCTATTGATTTGGTGATTTGCTCTGATGTTCTCTTTGTTGGTGTAGAAGAATCCAATTGATTTTTGTTGAAATCTTCATGGAAGTAGAATATCACATCTTTCTCTCATGGAGAATGCAGTAGGTTTGAATTGAATTGCCAACTTTTGGTTAAAGCCAAGAGCTTTATATCACTTTGTCTGTATCTATAAGTATATGCATACACACACACACACACACAAAACCAAAAACTTCCAAGTGTGAAGCTGTGTCTTTATTTAAGTGGTATTATGTTATAGAAGGACTGTGAATTAAGTTCATAAACTCATCCTAAAAAGAGTGCTACATACCTCATTACTAAATATCACTACAGTCACCTTCCAAGTACTCCTGCTGGGAAGCTATGTACTGATGCTTGTGCCTAGTCTACCCTTCAAAGTGGTTTTAGAACTCCTTTCTGGAATGGCCACCAGAGTTGTTGTCCTATTACTCTTGATGTCCTGGATGTCATCCAAATGTCTTCCTTTCAGTATTTCCTTTATCTTCAGGTAGAGAAAAAAGTCATGGGGGGGCCAGATCAGGTGCAAAGGGAGCGTGTTCCAATACAGTTATTTGTTTACTGGCTAAAAAATCTGTCACAGACAACTATACACTGAAATTCAGAAACTTGCCACCTTGCCACTACGCACAATGACCATTCCAGAAAGAGTTTTGAAATTGCTTTGAAGGGTGGACTAGGCCCTGGTGCTGGTGCCACCAGGAGACCCAGATGGAGCGGTGGTGAACTGCTATGTCTGCTAGCCAGAAGGTCAGCCTTTCAAACCCACCAGCTGCTCCTTGGAAGCTCTGTGGGGCAGTGCTGCTCTGACCTCTGGGGTCTCTGTAACCAACTGGACAGCAGTGTGTTTGCTTTAAATGCCACTACGACAAGTTGGTAAGTTCCAGCTCATCAGCTGCTTTTTTTGCCCTTAGTTTGCTCACTCATTTATTTTCATAACTTAGAAAATCCAGCAGCCTACTCCGGCCATCAGAGCCAATGAGTGACAGTCAGTTTTTAAATTGTCTTTTCCTAACCCAATAACTCACATTTAAGATTTTTGTTAACAATCTACTTTTGTTGTTGTTGAAAACAGACACAACGAAACAGAAACGAATTCAACAATTTCTACATTAATAGTCGAATGGCTTTGACTACATTCTTCAGGATGGGAGCAGCACACCAAGGTACCTGCGGCCCTGGGAAATCTCTTCAAAAAGGAGGAAAAGCCTTCAGTTTAATTAATATGAGACAGACGTCCATGATCCGCAGGAAGAAGTGTGAGAACACTTCAGTACTAGTATAAAAAGTAATCTAATTATCTCAGTCATCCAAAATGTCACCTCCATTCTAAGAAAAGTGTTTCCGTTAAAGCACAGAGAACTGTTTACCACATGTTTTCAATTTTATTGTTATTAATATTTGTTACAAATTATAAAATATTTTAAAATTGTTGAACATAGAGAAAAAAATCACCCATAAGGTTACAGAACTCGTCTTGATTCTGTTGGTTTCCTACCTATCCACTTACTACTTCATGTAACTAACCCTTTTCCCTGCTGTTTTGAAGGTTGCATTATTTTTTTTTTAACTTGATATTTTACTTTTAACATTGCTCTCTAAAAGTTGAATTTTATTGTTCTCTCTACGTGTTTCATTCGTGAGGACTTCAGGGGCCAGAGTAGAACATGAGTTGGCACTTGGCTGGCTTGGCAATCTGTTTCATTAACCCATATGTCTCTACTCAAGTCAACAAAATGCCTTTTTTCTTTTTTAATTGAAGACTTACAATAAGGCTTGAAATTAGGTGTTAAATTCTTTAAATTTATTCTCTTTAAAATATTGCTTTGGCTGCTCTAGTTATTTTGCATTTCCATATAAATTTAAGAAACAAACATTATTTTCAAGCACATATTCATTTGGAACCCACCCCAGGTTTGTTACTGAGGTGGTCCGAGGCTCACCAGGCCCACGGCAGCCTTTCCAGTGAAGTTCTCTCAGGTCCTGCTGCTCAAAGCCTCCACGTCCACCTCCGGAACTGCCTCCCTAGGCATGAGTTTGGCATTTTGGGGGGTTTCTCTCTCAGTGGTCTGGCATCCTCTCTGGCTCTGATTTTTGACTGATCCATTCATTGCCTCACTGTTACTTTCCCAAGTTACTACCATTTTCTCAGAAAAAGTCTAGCTTCTTCCCTTGTTTTTTTAGATAGAACACATCGCCACGGTGACAAGGCTGCATTTCCTGCATCTCTGCACCCACAGTGCAACAAGGCAAAGTGAACTGTCCCTGAGTACCAGGAGTGTCCTCCTTAGAAGACAAGAACAAGTGAGAAGGTCTCAGGGGACTGTCTTCTCCCCTCTGTGGGCAGCTTCAGTAGAACTCAGACTGGTGAAGACAGCAGGAACAAAGCTTAAGGAGACAATAAAAAAAAAAAGAGGTTAGAAAAGCCTGTGACTGTAATTCCATTGATATAATAATAATAAGAAGATTAACACTGGATTATGTGTAGGCATGTAGGTGGGTCAGAAGTTTCAAAACTTGATTAAAGTACTCTAATGAAGAGATCAGCATAAATCATTAATTTTGGCTTGCTTAAATCATTCACAAATAAACAGGGAATTTGTGGAACAGAGCAGGGTACGTATGGTACATAACTGAGACAGATTCCCACTATTTCGCGGAGATCCAGGGAGCTTCCCAGCGTCTAAGGAACGTGGTGCTGGTAGAGGCAGAACAGCAGCTCAGCCAAGTGAGCTTGAACGTCATTAGAGCGTGTGGTCTCCCGACAGTCATTCGTGTAGCACGTAAATAACAATGAGAGAAGTTTGAAGCTCCTTGGGGGCTGATGAGGAAGATAGCGGGTCCCTAAAGTAGGGTGAAAGGCTGTTTCAATAGCCACCGCTGTTGAGTCAGTTTCGACTTGTAGTGACCCTTTAGTCAGAGGAGAACTGCCCCATAGAGTTTCCAAGAAGTGTCTGGCAGATTTGAACTGCTGACCTCTTGGTTATCAGGCACAAAATTTACCACTTTGCCACTAGGGTTTCCCATTTTTATGTAAAACATACCATACAGGTCACATCAAAAATGAGCTTCTTGAAAAAAAGAAATGAGGTCATATTTATCTTTCCATACAGTAGACAATAATAATGATAAAAACCCAGTACCTTCAAGTTGAATCCAACTCATGGTGCCCCCACAAAGTAGTATAGAACTTCTTCATGGAGTTTCCAAGAAGTGCTTGGTGAATTTGACCTTTTGGTTACCAGCCGCAGCTGTTGACCACTGTGCCACAGAAAAAATAGCAAGACCAAATGCATACCTGCCACTGCACTCCTGATGACAAGAGTCGTCTTGTGTGTGTGTGTGTGTGTGTCTGTTATTATTTTTAGTCCCTCTTGAAACCTGGAGACTGAAGCTGTATTTCTGAATGAAGCGTTATTGATCATCTCGCCAAGTGGTTACCACGGAGATACAGAACCGTCAAGTGGGTTTGCAGACCTCTACACACCTGCTTTATATAAGCTTTTATTTCTTTTAAATACTGGATTTCTAAGGCTGCTTAAAGGAAAGGCAATGCGGCTATTTCTAAACCACTTGTCTAAACACTCACCTTGTGCATCACGGAATAGAGGTTTCGAGAGGTAACTTAACCTAGGTCATGTGGTTCGTTTGTTATGCTCTCATTTGTACAAAAAAAGGAGAACTCAAGACTGATCATATGACTAAACATGAGATATAATGAAACAAAAATAGATGAAGATATCCAGGCAAGCAAACAGTGGGAATAGGAAAGGTCAAAACATGTTCTTAATAGCTATTTTGATGGCCAAGTATTTCCAACCTACCCCTTGCCCATACTTCCCGTGACGATGTAACCCTACACCTCTGCCTGAGTGCACGGTGATCTGCGGCCACAGAGAATGCAACTAGAACCCAGGTAGATTTTCCTGCCTGACAACTGAAACTCCTATTCCACTTAGTTTCAGGAGTAGAATTATAAAATTATATGCTAAATATTGTATGTTTACTACAAACATACATATGTCTTTTTGAAAGAATGTCTTGTGTTATCTTTTATTTCTTTCATACATTGGACTTTTAAGTAAAATAAACTTAAAATGATCAGATTTTTGTGAATTTAACTATCAAACACTTCCATTTAGTATGTGTTGTGATTTAAATTGTGTCCCCCCAGAACACACCCTGTAACTGCTACCTATCTGCCTGTGGTGGCAACCCTGGTTACATAGCCAAGGACTATGGCCACTAAGCAGGTGCTCCTTGGAAACTCTATGAGGACATTCTGCTGTGTGCTACATGGCTGCCAGGAGTCAGAACAGGCTTGACAGCGAAGGTTGGCTGTGTCTGTGGTCATGATTTCACTGAGGAATGAGTTTTCTTTGTTACGGTAATGAGACAAGATTCTTGTGGGCTGAGTCTGGAGTCAATGTCTTACAAAATACAAAAGGAACAAGTGAAGGGAGCAGAGAAGGGGGAAGATAGATAACACGCCACATGGTCACCACCCAAGAGCCAAAGAACAGACACTAAAGAGGCAAGCACCTTTAGCCAGAGTCGACAGAGAGAAAAAACCTTCTAGAGTTGAAGCCCGGAGTTCAGACTTCCAACTTCCTAACCTGTGAGGAAATAAATTTGTATTTGCTGAAGCCATTTGCTGTGGTACTTTTGTCATAGCAGCTCCAGACAACTGAGATGGTGACTATGGAGCTGGGGTGACCTGACCTCAGAGAAACCATTGACTTATTAAGTACCACTGCTGCTGAGCTAAAGCAAGTTCTTAACGTAGCCAGTCATGAACACCAAGGGGAAAGGTGACACAGGCTGCTCAGGGTGGGTGGTGCAGGCGTGCAGGCCGATCTGGTCAGTGACGACTGTCTGAGAAAATCAGGTCACCTCGTTCTTAGCTCAGGGCTCTTTCTGCCCCCTGCTTCTTTTATTGGAGTATGTGTGTGTAATCTATTTGGGAACATGGATGTTTTTAGATGACTTCTGAAAGGCACTGTGATATTCTTCTCCTGAGTTCTTAATTATTTTTTCACTTCTCTACATTTACTGAACCACAGTGAATGTGTCTAATTTGAAGTTCCAACTTGAGGTAACTCCTATTTGGGAAAAATTCAACATTACTTTGTTATTTTAATTTAAGTAATGTTTGAACTTTGAGAAAGTGGTGCCACTGTCTGAATTTTGCACTCTAAAGCTGCTAATAAAACTAGCCATTTTCCTGTGGTCATCTTAATGTCTTAGATTATGGAAAGTATGTATTTCTCTTCACTAGCCCCCTTCTCCCTATAACTCCACTCTTCATAACCCCCCTGTAACTGTTGCCAAATCGACAGTTAGGTTTGTCACTATAACTGAAAAGTGCAGAGACAGTGTAGGGTTCAAGGAATAATTTGTTGGCAGGTTTCTGCAGCAAACCTTGGGGAACAGTGGCTGATTTATACCATCCCCCTGTGAATTACACTTTCTAGGGGTTTTTACAGGCAGAATCCAGAGGGGAGGGAGTTTGTCATAGAACAACAGTCAGGAGTTACAAGACTTCATTACGTCATCAGGTTTCATTACATCTAATAAACAGTGTGAGTTGTCTAAAGTTTGTCAAGGAAAATCAAACAGAGTAAAATGTTATTTACATCTGAAAAACGGTATGAATTGCCTACAAGTTTTTCAGAGAAAATTAAACAAGCCAGCTAGCCAAGCCAAGTGCCATCGAGTCAGATCCGACTCATGGCAACCCCAGGGTCCAGAGGTAGACTTAAAGTCTATCATAGGAGAGCTCAATGTCACAGGATAATCTAACAGGGTAAACTACCCCCCAAATTTTTATCTCCCTCTGAGGTCTCAGTCGACTCTCCATCCTCTGAGACTGTGACAGGACGAGGCAGGCAGAGGAATGCATACCTGTTTGTTCATGTAGAATGTAACTGACAACTGAGCAGACGTTGCTAGGCCCTCACACCTACCATCACCCCTGAGGTCTCAGCTGGTTACATTTTCAGAAACCAGGGTAACAAAAGATAGAGGGAGGACCCTGGACCTGTTAGTCCTGTTAGAATGTAGCCTGATAACCTGGGTGGCCTTTGTCAGGCCCTGGCGTCCACCCCCAAAGCTGCCACAGCTATGGTTATAAAGGGAGGCCGTCGGGTCTGCTGCGCTGATCCACCGTCCATCACAGGTTGGTGAATCTCACAGCCACACAGCAGTGTTCACTTTCCTTCCTTAGTTTTATAGGTAAGGAAACGTGTATCCAGCAAAGTCAAGTCATGTCCCTATAACTAACAGATGACACAGCTGAGAATAAAATACAGGGATGACAACTTGTGTGCTAAATAAACAAAAAGAAAGAAAAAGAAGTTGCCACTAAGTTGATTCTGATGTGCAGTGACCTTATAGCAACTTTATAGGACAGAGAAGAACTGTTGCGTGCTGCATGGGTTTCCACACAGTGGCTCCTGGATTGGAACCACCCTGACCTTTTGGTGAGTAGCCGCAGCTCTGACCCAGTTTGCCCCCAGGCATCCACCTTTACGGCCTTATTGTTAGGTGTCACCGAGTAGTTTCTGGCTCCTCGTGGCCCTCTGGAAACCTTGTCATATTTCCCGGGGTGGCTGGTGGATTCTGACTGTAGACCTTTCTGTGAGCAGCCGTAGCTCTTGACCACTGCACCCCCCTTAGCACTGGTGGTTGAATACTCCTGAGGACAAACAACGGCAGTCTGTGGGTGCCACCCACTGACTGACGCCGCTCTCCAGGGGTCCAGTGAATTGGAACCCCTTGAGCTGCACTGACCACCAAAGTCTCTGTTGTAATTCACTGTTTTTCTTTATTTCTGTTGCTATTCATGAATTTTATCAGGCTTCAGCATCAGTATTTACTTTATACAACTATAAATAAGTTGTGTGAACTTATGTGTTTTGACCTTCCTTGACTCAGCCTGGTGTGTCTTTCAGTTTTCCATGAGATATCATCTTTACCATCATAACCTGTAAGAATACCTGTCCAAACCCCAGGTGGTTAATGTCATCTGGAGATAAACTTGAAGAGGTAAGAAGTTCTCCTTTCCATTGAATTTAAATATTTCCCTGTGATGTTCCCTCATTGATCTTAGGTCTATGTCTCTCTATCCTATAAAGTTAGCATAAAACTTAATGCATCTGAGTAATGTTCACATATTTTCTGCCAGGACTCACTTCTCTTCCAATTTTTTCAGGGTCTGCATATATTTCTAAATAATTCTAACAACCAATGTATTTTGAGCACTGACTTTGTGCCCTGAATGATTGGAGATTAAGTAAATGTCACGGTGAAAAATCACAAATTTATTTTCTAAATAAACACATATTTAATACAGGACAGTGAACAGACATTAAACAGGTAACTATGCAAAAATTAATTATAGCTGTTAGAGTTGAGGAAAACAAACTGCTGTGGGAGAAGAAACCAGAGAGACCAAAGCAGGGAAAATTATTTAGTCAGGGGAGAACACTGGCTGCAGAATCTTTTCAATGAAAGATTGCTGTTCTCTGAAGATACGTGTATGACTGACCATCACAGTTTGCTAATCTCTGCTCCATTGCTGGAAACCCTGCTGGTGAAGTAACTAAGTGCTACTGCTACTAACCACAAGGTCAGAAGTTCAAATCAGCCAGGTGCTCCTTGGGACCTCTGTGGGGCAGTTCTACCTTGCCTATAGAGTCACTGTGAGTCGGAATTGACTCAACTGTCGTGGTTTTGGTGGTATCCCATGGCTGACATCTAGTCCAGTGTGTCCTATTACCTCTTGCCTGGTCACAGGAATCTAATAAGTTAGTTACCTTTGTAGAAGACTCTTGTATTAGTTTTCTAAGTTTCTTTGAAAACATTGAGGCTATTTACAGATTTGGAGGTGGCTTTTGCTTGGTAAACATAGAGTAAACATACTTGAGGTCTCTCTCTCTAAGCACAAAGCTATAAAATGATGAGACAGGATTGCAATTATGATGAGCAGGTGCAGAAGGACGTTTAACTATAATTTAACAACATACAAAGTCAACCCATTTAAGCAATCCCATAGAGATCCTCTTAAATTGTAGGGTCAAATGTGACCATTATGCCCCCCCCCCATAACGTGCCCAGAGGACATACGACAAAGGCTCACCACCCTCCCTCTAAGGAGCACTCTGGCTGTACTTCCCAGACAGATTCGTTCATTCTTCAGGGAACCCCAGATATATTCAGTATTCTTCACCATCATCATAATTTAAGGACACCAATTCTTCTTCTGTCCAATTATTGCGTGTATATGAGGCCATTGAAAGCACCATGACTTGGGACAAGCAAACCTTTGTCCTTAAAGTGAGGTTTATGCTTTTTAACACTTTAAGTTGTCTTTGGCAGAAAGTTTCCCAATAATGCTTCATTTGATTTCTTGACTGCTACTTCCATGGATGTTGACTGGGGATCCAAGTAAAATGAATTCCTTGACCACTTTGATCTTGTCCCCTCTATAATGAAATTGCCTCTTGGTCATAGATCCAGCCATGAATTTATATATAATACAGTGTATATGCATATGTATATGGAGACTAGTATGAATGACTTGGAGATCACATCTGTTACTACTCAGTTATTAATAGATAGAATAGCCTAGAACTTTACTCAAATACTCTTTTCTCCCACCAGGGAAAGCTAGAACACATGATTCCTACAGCTTTTTATACATGTCAACTTGATTCATAAAAGTTAGATTATTTGTGTTGCAGCGTAAGTGCACACCATTTTTTTATAGGTAGAGGGAGCTATACAGCATTTGTTCTGTGGACTTTGTTAAGATGGATATAAGTGGAAATTTTCTTGCTAATATAAAAACTGCGATATAATACATAGAAGGTAAACATTATGAAGCCAGCCAAGCCAAGTGCCATCGAGTTGGATCCGACTCATGAAACATACACCAAAATCTTATATCAGCATATAGACATAATAATCAGACTCTGACCAAACACTGCGAATTATGACTCAGCAGAGTATCACATGGTTGCTGAAACCGGAAACACAAATTTGACAACTGATCTCAGTAGCAAATGGAGCAGCTTTGGCTTTTAAGGAGAAACAGATCAACTAAAAGGAGAGGATACTTCATTGTAGATAATAAATTGTTGTATTCTTGCTCTCCAACAATTCAACAGCCAGAGAAAATGTAATAAAGGCAGGTGTTTGGAATGAGGTTATATACAAAATGAGAAAGAAAAAAAATGTTTATAAGAATTTAACCTGTCTAACGTTTGATTTCTTGCTAGACCCCTCCAAATAGTAGAAGCAACTCTGTTGTAACATTTCCTTGTTTTTGTCAAGGTTTTCATGTGTACAGCACATGCATTTTGAAAAGTAACCTGCGTCTTAGTAGTTTTCTGTCTCCGCTCTGTGGGGCTCTAGTTTCCATACAAGTGTGTCAGAGGCAACACGTCACAGGACAGTGGGGCTGAGAGTGAGGGGAGCCGGCGACCAGAACATAGAGGTGACACCAAGCAGATCCACTTCTCACTGCATTTCTTATTTGTTTGGGGGTTTGTTTTTTAATTACATTGCAGATGGAAGTTTACAGAACAAAGCAGTTTCTCATTAAACAGTTAGGACATATTGTTTTACGACATTGGTTTTGATTAGCAGATTTCATCCAATATTTTATTTGAAATGAGTTCATTCACTAAATTTTCTGAGAACCAGGTGTATTACTCAAGATCAGCTAGGGGAGGCTTCGGTAAAATCTAAGCTCATAAGAGCAATGGAAGTTTATTTCATGATCCCAAAGCAGTCCGAGGAAGACAAGGTAGGTCTCTTCTAAGCTGTAAGTCAGGGATTCAGGTGGCTTCCATCTGTTGCTTTAAGGCCTTGAAGCCTAAAGTAAACAGTCAAGCAGCTGGCTGCAGCTGTAAGGCAGAGGCCTGGGGGTGGCACACCTCACCTCTGCTCACATCCTCCTGGTCTTCACAAGTCACCTGACTCCCAGAGTGAGGCAAGTCATTCACTTTTTGTCCCTAACAGAAAGTATGGCAGGTCAAGCCCACCCAGATTCAAGCCCACCCACCTAGTAATATCCTATTAACAGCTCACAGTCTTGAAAATTACGTGGAACACTGTTTGAGTCTGTGCATGAAGCGTCCTTGTGTAGAGTAGTACTGTTCTAGTCTGCACACAAAGGGTCATCATGAGTCCAAATCAACCCAATGACAACTGAGTTTTTATTTATCTATCTGTGGGGTGGGATTGGTTACTAGACAGTTACCAGACACAAGGAGGCCTGGTGACACAGTGGTTAAGGGTTTGGCTGCTAAGAGAAAGATCAGTGATTGAACTCAACATCTCTACTGGATAAAGATGTGGCAGTTGGATCCCATAAGGATTACGGTCTTGTTCTTTATCATTGCATGCTGTTCCATTGTGTGACTATAACATGATTTGCTTATCCACTCATCCACCAATAAAGAATAATAATGAAACTGTGGAACATCTCATAACATAAAGGAATGGTATCATGCTGGGTGAAATAAGTCAGTAACTGAAGGACAAGTATTGATGAGACCACTATTGTAAGAACACAATAGAAGATTTAAACACACACACATACACAGAGATTACGAACTTAGAAGCCCTATGCGGCAGTTCTAGTCTGTTCTGTAAGTTACTGTGAGTCAGAATTGACCCAATGGCAATCGGTTTGGTTTGACGAGCTTCCTCTCCCTGAGCAAGCCTTTCCCATGGACTCAGGTGGAGATATATGGACTGCTGGTCATCTAATTGTTACGAACAGTCTGTGCCTTCAAATTTTAACAAATAAGTGGCAATTTGTCATCTAATAAGAATCAGAATTATCTTGATTATTTGAAATTTGAGTCAAGAAAATTCAAGATTTATATATATATTATATATAATATATTATATTATATATTATATAATTATAAAATTATAATAATTATATTTTAATATAATATAATGCAATATATTAATATAATATATTAATATAATATAATAATTATATAATTACAATATTATATAATATATAATATATATTATATATGTATAATATATATATTATACATATATAATATATATATATTAGTGCTGATAAAAAACAGTGCGGCATCAGGCCTCATCTAACTCCAGAGGAAGAGAGAATCCAGAGGACCCCCAGACCAAGGCTGATGCTGATGAGAGAGACGTCAGGCACACGTCCCCTCTGCCACTTTTTGACCAGCTTTCCTTCCTGCGATGCTCCCTGAGTCTCTGCTGGGTTCAGTGATCTGTTGCAGTGGCCTCTAGGACTCACAGGAGATGCTCCCGGGGGCAAGGTTTACTAGGACGTGCCAGTTTTTCACAGTTCACAATCAGGATTAGCTTGGAAGCAACAGGAAACAGTCGAGACACAATCATTTGATCAGGATGGCTTCTCAGCCTGACGCTGGGCTCTTGGTCTGGGCCTGTGAGGTCTCAGTCTCTGCCTGACTTGGGCTTCTCCTCTGTCATGCTCCGCCGAGTGTTAGACAGATCAGCTGTTCCACAGCGTGCCCGGAGGCACCCCCTGGGCCAACAAGCCACTTGTCCAAAGGCACTCGGCTCGCTCACTCTCTGGGCCTCTGTCATCTCTGGGGTCACAGCTCTCTCTGCCCCTGGGTCTCGGAGTTTCTCCGCTCAGGGACCATGGCTTCCGATGTCCTCCTTTCACCACTGCTCCTGGTAGTAGCGAGCCACCCTGCTACCTCCGGGATTGGCTCCCTTTAAGCCTATCTGAATTGCAACACCGACCAATCCCCTGTAAGTGTTCCACAAACCTCATTGGCATGATCCCGCTCCTGCAAGCGTTCCATTATTTGCATTGCGGACTGTCTGATCTCCTTGGCGGCCCACAAACACCTTATCTGCGTAGCCGCACTTGATCATTCTGTAGGCATCACCATCCCAGGCATGGCTAGAAGGACCCTACGAAGCCATTTATTGCACTGCATTGTTTATTAAGAATGCAATTTATAACATTTGAATTGACAGCTCAAACTTCAAACTGGAACATTTCACAGAATCAGCAATGAAGGTGGATGTACGTTTGTGAAACACGTGCTTTTTCATAATCCGTCATGAAGCACGGCACGAGGTAATGAAAGATCCTCCTAATTCTCAAAATACGAGATGACCATGACACGAAGTAAGCCACGTAAAGTTAGACTATTGCGTATCCTAAAATAGCGCCCTAACCGCACTCTTTGTACACACTGAGACAGCAGCAGTGTATGAAGAAACAAGACGAGGAAAACATGACCCGTTATAGTCGACTTGTTCCGAAGAACCAGACCAGGAGGGAAGGACATCGAGACTCTGAAGAAGTGCTGGCTGCTGCTGATCAAGACCACCTCTTAGCTAGGTAGCACTTCAAAAGTTTTTCCTAGGTTTTGTGTAAGTCCAAATAAACAAAAAAAATATACTCAATATATGAATGGTGTGATTTAAAAGGGAGTGGCTAGCCCAAGGAAGATGATGATGAACTTGTCCGTTGATAAAATAGAAAAATTTTAATAATTCAGTGTCTAAACTTCAGTTGTCAGACTCAGCAAAACTTATTTTTCTGTTTGCAAATAGTAATTATAGTTTGTTGGTGAACATTTATGTTATCGTAATAGCTCTATTGCAGTGTTACTGATGTGCAAAAAACCACACATATCTAACTTTGGAATATGTGTACCTTGAAATTATGACACAGCCAAGACAAGAAACACCCACATCAGCGTGGGTGTTTGTGTGGCTTTCGTAGCCCTTCTGTCTGCCTGCCCACAGCTCATCCTGAGGCAACCACTGGCCTTTTTTTGTCATTTCTGAAACTATTTGGTGTTTACTAAAGTTTTATGCAAATGAAATCATACAATATGCACTATTTTGTATGACTTTTCGCACTCACTAAAACCACTTTGAATTTTATTCAGGTATACATGAACCGTTACTTCTTTAAGTTGCTAAGTTTTACTCCATTCTGTAGGTATACCTCAGTTTGTATATCCATTCATCTATTGAGAGGCACTTGGGTTTTTACTTTTTGGCTGTTACAAATAAAATTGTTATGAGTATTATTGTAAATGTGTTTTTATGAATATGTAAACACATTTATCTTAGCTGCTGGCTAGGAGTGGAATTGGTTTAAAACCAGAAAAAGTGTGAGTTAAGGTTGCATCCTTTCACCATACTTATTCAGTCTGTATGTCGAGCAAATAACTGGAGAAGTTGGACGATCTGGAGAATGTAGCATTGGGACTAGAGGGAAACTCGTTAGGACCGAGGGCACCTGGATGACACAGCCTTGCTCCATGAAAGTGAAGGGGACTTGAAGCACTTACTGATGAAGATCAAAGATTACAGCCCACAGGATAGGTTACATTTCAACATAAAGAAAGAAATAATCCTCACAAATGGAACAATAAACATTATGATAAACAGAAAATACTAAAGTTGTCAGATATTTCACTGCACTTGGATCCGCAGTTAACACTCATGGAAGCAGCAGTCAAGAAACCAAATGATATACTATGTTAGTCTACTCTTTTGTAAAAATAAGTTTTTAGCTTGTGAAAAAGTAAATATGTCGTCTTGAGGAATACGGTGCATCTGATTCAAGCACGTTACTTGAGTCACGTCATGTGCCTGGAAAAGGTGCACCATGTGGAAGAAACACCGAGAACAACTGCTGCGTCTGAATCACAGTGTAGCTGAAGAATACTGAATATCCCGGGGATCACTAAAAGAAGGGACAAACCTGTCCTGGGAGAAGTACAGCCAGAATGCTCCTTGGAAGGGAGCATGGTGAGACGTGGTCTCACATACTTTAGACACGTTGTCGGGAGGGACTAGTTCCTGGAAAAGGGCATCATGCTCGATCAAGTGCAGGGTCGATAAAAAGAGGAAGACCCTCAACAAGGTGGCCCGACACGGTGACCGAACCGATGAGATAACACACAACAGTGTTTGTGAGGGTGGCCCAGGACAGGCGTGCTCAGGTCTGTTGTGCACAGGGCCGCTGGGAGCTGGAACTAACTCGAAGGTAACAGTGATTTCTCTTCTGATGAGTGACTTATTCAGAAATGTGATGCTAGTGCATGAAACGTGCAGGGAATCTTCAGGAATCTGTTATTGATTTCTATTTTCATCTCATCAGGTATGCCTGGCATTCTCTGTCTTCTGAGTTTCCTCTTCTCTCCTGAAAACCCCATCTATCCAGGTCTCCCAAGAGTCCTAGCTCCACCTCATCACCTCAGGAATTCTACATGTCTCCACTGGGACCCTTCCCCTCGGTGGTGGGATGGAAACTCGAGGCAGTAAGCGGGGCAATCCTCAGGCTCACCTGTGACTTGGCCGTCAGAGATTGTTGTCTTTTGTGGTCTAAGTTACAGTGTTTTGTTGGTTGTCAGAATTGTCATTTTATCTGTTTTGTCTGCTATAATGGTTTAGCCAAGTGCCATCGAGTTGGATCCAACTCATGGCTATGCCATGATATAATGGTTTACACAGGAAATAATAGTTTATTTCACTACATGCAGTCTGGAAGTAGAAGTCTGAGTGCAGATTAAAATGAACTGAACTGACACCTATAAACAGAAGGATAATATTAATTTATGATAAGAATTTCTTTCAGCAAAGGAACAATACATTCAGATTTCTCCCTACAGATTGGCAATTTTAGAATGCGACATCATAAAGTTGATGATCATAGAATCAGAAAGAAATAGAACCAGTGAATTTAATCACTAGATTTTAAATGCAGTTTAATATCGTCGTGTCAAGACGGCTTGATGCATCCATTTCTCGTGAAAAAACTAGCCTTCCCATTAACTGGGAGCAAATGGTTGGTTGCAGTTGACTGGCTAAACTAAAGGCTGGCATTTCAAACCACCTGGTGACACCACTGTAGAAAGTCTTGGTGACCTGCTTCTGTGAGGGTTACAGCCAGGGAAGCCTGACGGAGCTGCTTTGCTCTCCACACACGGAGTCATCAAGAGTCAAGTCCACTCAGCAGCAGTGCTGTTGGTGTTTCAGTTCAGAGTTAAGAGCAAGACATATATATTTGCCTCTAGACAGCACTTGGATGGAGACTGAGGATTTACGCATTTCTCTTTTATCTGTGCATCTGTAGCTACCACAGACCCCTTCTGATAATATTTGCTTATTTATTTTCAGATTGCCATCAACTAGATTCTATTAGCCTTAATCTCCTGAAATAATTTGTATAATCTTCAATTTTCTATGTTGATTTCAACTTAACTTTCAGGAACAAATTCGTTTATCTTAGTTTCAAATTCTTGTTAGAATTCTCAGCGAGGCCATGAGCATGGGCAGCCATCCTCAAACTCTTCCACATATGATATGTCACCAACACGTTTTCTGAGGCAACTTACCACAGTTCAAGGAAACGGGTATGATACTTCTCCCACTCGTTCTCCGCGGGCCGTTATTCCCCATTGTATCAAGAATGAAGATAGCACTTAACAAAAGTAGAATGTTGGGATAACTTTTCTTCTTTAACATACTAAAGACATACATTTCAGAGTCTCAGATATTTGTAAGTCATGATACTTTATTATTCTTGCTTATTGATATTCTTTATACTTGTATATGGCCATTTTCCCTCAGAATCATTATGAATTTTCTCCCAAATGCTTCATACCTAAAGAGTGCTGATACACAATTAGTGACTGCACTGTTTCACCCTTTTCAAATCTTTATAAGAAAATGTTGGCCTTGCCCTAGAACTCCAAAATGGTGTTAACTAACACTTTATATAAGATGTGCTCTGTGATATCTCCTTTATTCGAATTGTTTCCTACAAATGTGAAAAATATTTTAATTCAATTTCACTGTATGCATATACAGTGCATAACCTTCCTCAAATAATATGTGACTTGGTTCCTTTATTCAGGGACTTTCTGTCTGTTTTTAGCATATTATTTCCTTGGAAGTTCTTTTTTCCCCTACAAATTCAAAAAGATATAATTTTGGGATTGCCTCCCTATTCCTTTTATCCGTTGTTTTCTTGCTATAAAACACAATAAATAGCATACTTAAGAAATGACTTCACTGTAGGTATCTGGACTGCATCCAGATCTGCACTGCCCTGCATTTTCTTATGGAAGAGGGACAAAATTCTTGTAGGAGGAGCCAAGGAAATTGCCAGCAGAAAATACATGACCAGGCTCATAATAGCCAAGAGTCGCTCCTTAAATCACTTATTTTTCCTGTTATTTCATTATTTTTTTCAAATTTCAGTTCTTTGTAAAATGATGTCAAGATCTTCCACTCCCTTGCTCACTAGCCGTTAGCATATCAAACCCAAAGCCCAGCCCAATGCCAAGGAGTCAGTTTCACTTCATGGTGACCCGACACAATACTGCTTTATTGTGGTGGAGACCTGATGGCTCAGTGTTTAAGAATTCAGCTGCTAACTCAAATGTTGCCAGTTCAAATACATCAGCCTCTCCTTGGAGAACCCAGGGGGTATTTGTACTCTGTCCTATAGGGTTACTGTGAGTCATGATTGACCTGATAGCAACCTTTTTTTTTTGCAATTAAGGATGGACAATGAGGCTTTACTGAAGTTAATTAGTCAAGTTTGTGGAAAAGTTAAGACAGATAACTAACTGCCATAGAACTGTTGCGTCATTCATCTTTTCTTCTGTTTCCTAACCAGAACATAATCAGGATAAGGGATTTAAGGGTAGAAATTACACAGTAAGAAGGGCAGTACAAAGTTGGAAGCCCATCTCTGTAAGGATTTTAGAGAGTATTATATTATTCCTAAAATATCTTCTTCCATTGTTTACTAGTAGAAAAATAAACAAATCAAATGTATGTGGCTAGGCTACTATGATGGCCCTCTGATAGCATTAGTAAGAGTCCTGTTTAAGAGTGGTCACATGGCCAGACTTGATGGTCCCACAGACTGGAGGGTACCCAGAAGACCTGGTCTCTAAACTCTCTGAGAGAGTCTGGGAACTGAAGCTCTTCCCAAAGCCAACTCTTGAAAGATTAGACTAGTCTATAAGACATAAAATGACACCACTGAAGAATGTGTTTCCGGGCTTAAGTAGATACTGGAGGCTGAGTGGGTGGCTCCTGTGCAGAGGTGAGATGAGAGGGCAGAGGGAGACAGGGGCTGTTTGAGTAGACACAGGAACTACAAGGTGGAGAGGAGGAGTGTGCTGTCGCAGACTGGGAAGAGCAGCTAGGGTTATATGGTAGTGTAAGTGCAAGTTTTACATGGCAAACTGACTTGGGTTTTAAACTGTCACTTAAAGCACAATGATTCTTATTATTTTTTAAATTGGGCATGTGGGTATCTCTTTGCATTGCCCTTGACAACATTTGTGCTTCTCAGGCAATAATCACTATAACCAACAGCCCATCCACCTACACACTCACACTTCTCAAACCCCGTCCCTCCAACAGAGAGTGGAAATAAACCCCACGTCATTCCCAGGGCTGTCGTAATCCTAGGGCTTGTGTGATGTACACTTGTGTCTGAACCCTGTTGTGTAGTCACTGTCTTCACGTTTCACAGAAAAAACATTGAGTCTTAGGGAGGTTACCTGAGTTTCCTAAGATCCCTAAAATGATAGAATCATGACTCAAAGCAAGTCTAACTCAGAAATATAAACCTCAAGCATTTTAAATGCTCTTCTATTATGTTGTAATCCACTGCCTAAAATTCAAAACTCGTAACTCGAAACAGTGCTGCAGTCTCCCCCGCAGTCTCCATGCCCCTAGCATTTGCCACGCTCCTCCTCATGACGGGCCAAGGAACACTCCGGTGACCGGGAGAGAATTCCCGTGGGCCGTGGTCTCCCTGCTGCCCTCACTGCTCTGCGACTCTCCTGCTTGTTTGTATTCTCTCATCGACCCCAGCCAAGTGCCATCGAGTCGGATCCGACTCACGGCAATCGACTCTAGCATGTTGTTATAACCGTACGAGAGTGTCAGTGTACTCTGCTTGCAGATAATCAAGGATGATTTAAAGAGAAATTCCTTGCTGACATTACTTTTTCCAGTTCTAAAATATTATCCTCTCCAGTCTCTTCTGTTGGTTCTGCCTCTTTAGTTCAGGTTACATTTTCTAGCCCTGCCTGGTAAAGTTTTATGTTATGGCTAAAGCTCCTTTATTTACTTTGTGTATAAAAACATACCCACATCTTCTGAGACTTAGAGCGAATTAATGTTCCTAGCTAAAATATCGTCTCTAATTGGCGACATTTTTTAACTTTCATTTAGTTTGAATACTACTGCTGTGGTCAGGATTATGTCAACTTGGCTGCTCCATGTTTAGCTGCTGTATTAAGTGGCAGGGAGGGTCTGTGGTGGCTTCCCGCCCCTCAGCTCTCTTCGCTCCGCCTTCTACCACCTGCTGCTGGTCTGCTCCTGAAGCCAGCAGCTCCTGCTCTCTTCTGGCCTCTGGTTCCTGGACTTGAACCAGCAGCTGCTGGGTTCATCAACCCTTACAGCTGGTGCTTGAGAGTCCTGCTCCCTGACCTGCTGATCCTGGGTTCACCAGCCTCTGCAGCTCCGTCTCCCCACCAGCCCAGGATCCGCCGACCTACACAACCTGAGATCTAGAACTCTGGTCTCTGACCTGATGATCTTGGGTTCACCAGCTCCTGTGGCCATGTGAGGCCTGCGCCAGGACTCCGGACGTTCAGCTTCTGCAACTGCGTGAGCTGTCTCGTATATCGGTCTATCTACATATCTTCTCTTGTACTTTAGATATATAAATTTTTCCTCGTACATACGCGTGCTACTGGTTTTGCTTCCCTAGAAAGCCCAGCCTGAGACAGTTGCTTATGACTACCTCCACATTCACTATATATCTCACACCAGGTTATAAACTCTATGAAAGTAAAACTCAAACCAAACCAAACTTTGTGCCATAGAATTGATTGGCTTACAGCATCCCTATAGGGCAAAGCAGAATTGCCCCGTGGGGTTTTCAAGGAGCACCTGGGACTTGAACTGATGACCTTTCGGTCAGCAGCCATAGATCTTAGCCACTATGCCACTGGGGTGTCCCTGTGAAGGCAAAGATTATGTATTCTTCTATTTCCTCAGAACTTTGGACAGTCACAAACACGTACCAAGAAAATCTGCTGTGTCTACTGTCTTGTTGATTTGGAGTCACAGAGACGTATGGGACAGAGTAGAACTGCCCATAGCGTTTCCAAGGAGTGCCTGGCAGATCGGAACTGCCGACTTTGGACTTAGCGGATGTGACACTTAGCCACTCCACCGCCACGGTTTCCCACAAGTCCACTGTAAGTGACTAATAAATGTGTGCTGAAGAACTGAAGCATGGCAGCTACTTGGAAGACTGCGTTTAACAACACCTTTTTCAGTATAGACAGAGTAATTTCCGTTTTATCAGTAACAAAACTAAGTTAGAGAAAGGTTAACAGAGCCTCCTCCAGTTTCAAATAACTGATAAACAGTTGAAAATTTGAACTGAAGTTTCTTTGTCTAAAAAAAAAAAAAAATCTATGCTTTCTGAATTGCATCGGGAGTTAGAACTGTCCCGAGAGCCTCACTGTTAGGTCTTCAAAGACCTTTTCCCGTTTCTAAGTTATTTTTCATGCTGCTCACATTCCTTTAGTTGTGACATCTGACATTAAACTATTTTTCTTTATCTTTTGCTTGGTACTTCATCATTAGTGACTATTCTGTCTTTCTACATATGCATGGGTGTGTGTGTGTGTGTGTGTGTGTGCGTGTGTGTGTATGGACAGTCTGGTGGTACGGTAGTTAAGAACTATGGCTGCCAACCAAACGATGAGCAGTTCGAGTCCACCAGAAGCGCCTGGTGGATTCCAATCCATTTCTGTTGAGTTGATCCTGACTAACGACAGGGCTCTCCATGAGAGCAGAACTCCCCACAAGGTTTCCAAGAAGCGACTCATGAATTAGAACTGCCGATTCACGGCCCAGCTGTTGAGCCTGGTGACACCAAGGCTCTCTGCCTACGTATACAGTCCTTTCTTACCTAATGAAGACAGGAGCCTTGGGCTTAACCTTGGCTTTTCCTATTCAAGGAACATGTTTCCTAAGCAGCCACTGGGTGGTTCTGGTGTGCTAACCGCTCCCTGACATCACCGCACTCCCTGTGGTCCTCAGTCATTTTCTGTGTGAGGACCCCGTTGCTACTCTCTTTACTTCATCAAAAGGTGTCTCTTCCCCAAAACGTACAGTGTATGTGCCTCCTGGCCACTTGAAATACAATATTCTCCCTTCCCCTCATTTCACTTCTCCACAAATGCTTTTTTATGAAACTATTCTGACCTCTTGATCATCAGATGGTTACAAAAGGCTGCTTGACAGGACAATCTTGTCCTGGAGCGCCAATCTCAGAAACTGTGCGAATTTCCCATTTCTACTCAGCAGTCTTTACGGCTAGACTGAAGAGCAAGAGAAGTCCCCAGGGTCTCCCCTTCCCCTGCCCCTGCCCCTCTATCTAGTCCTGTTTTTTTCATTTTTTTTTTGGTTTCTATTTTGTTCTGTCCCCACCCCCCCAACCCCTCCGTCCCTTTTCTGGCAAAGCCTGAAATCTGGGTAGAGTTGCCAGACTCACTGCATCTCAACACTTCCATATTTGTCACGAGTCCTGCAGGTCCCGTCTCAGCCCAGGTGCTGCCTGTCTCGGGCCCACCACCTCCTCCTTCCTGTCCCCTTGTGGGCGGTCAGCACACAGGAGCCCAGTCACACGACTGCCAATCACCTTCCTGCTTCGGCCCAGGATGCCCCGCTCGGTTCCCAGGCCCCCACAGTCCTCCCTGGGCTGGATGTCCTGGGGTTGTCATGGCCTGCTGGAGAAGAGAAAACTCAGAGAAGGTCTGAACATCTGTAAATTCTGTCTGTAGGACTGTCGTTATAAAAGCTAGGCAAACTTGAGAGCTATGGGAAACCTAAGAAAAGATTTACAGTTTGTTTGAATACAAACCCCAAGATGAAGCAGAGCTCTTCACTTCTTTAAATTAGGATAACGGAATTGGTCAATTAGCAGGCGAACTAGTAAATTCTACAGCCCTGGAGAAACTTGCATTGAGCCCCTAGAGCTGTGTATCCATTAGGTCAAGCACCAGTATGTCCGGATTAGCCAGTCCTTTGAAAACGAAGACACATGCTGGCACTGTCTCTGGCGTCTGCCTTCTGCACCTGATAAATTCTGCAGAATGGGATGAGACAAGGACAATCACAGGAGAACAACTCTGGGAAGCTCTTCCCTCTTACTTAGATGTAACTGCTAAAAATTAGTTTTCAGAGGCAAAACACAGAGGATGAGGAAAAGAGTTCTGCTTTAAATATTCCATATTTTTTCTAACAAATATGTCATTTTCATCATTTGTAGATACTTAGACACTTATCTGCAGGTAAGATAGGCCCTTATTCAATGAGATACATTTTCTAAAATCTCCTTAAGCTTCCTTTCTTCTTACTTCATTTATATTGTCACTTCGGCCACTTTAACATTTTTATTTCTAAAACCTAGCTTTCTTCCAACTATAATTGCCAGTCCAAGTTTATTCATGACTATTAAATAACTGATACATTAGACTGCCCACCGCAAATAAAGAGATAATTCAAAACAGCTTAACAAATTAAGGATGCGTTTACTAGGGAAGCAAGCTCCTCTGTCAGGTCTTTTAAGATATTGGTAACACTTTACATGTTGGAAGGTTAATTCAACATCATTACTGACTCCTAAAAATTCCTCCTGAGAAAGAAGTGGCTGTTTTCTCCAGAAACTGTGCTCTATCACTAGTAATATGGTCTCTGAACAGGATGTCTCTCTCTTCTTCTATCAAGTATGTATTAACCTCTACATTTTATAAAAATTGCATATAACATTGCATTACAGAACTGGTGGACGTTTCCTTATGATTTATTACAGAGTTTTAAAAGTCACTTTTGTCACTGTACTTAAGACTCACCAGTTATCTTTTGACTAAAATCCAGATGAATTTCTGAGCAACATATGGGATCTGGCTTCAGCCAACTGATGAGTAACTGATGAGGTCTCCATCTACTATGTTTTGTTTTCTGATGTTCCTGAATATATTGTTTCTCTGCCACATAAAATTACACTCTTACCAATGACATAATATCAAACATTGAATTTTTCATCACTAAGTAAAACCCTATATTGGAGTCACAACGCCCTCTGTTCTGCACTCATGTAAACAGTGAATCACTCTCGCCCTCTCGTCTCTGGCATCCATGGGCTCTGCATGGTACTCATTTGCCCAGGAGGGTGCTTTGGACGGTAGTCATTAGAAAGATGGGAGAATTCTCCCGACTCTGCCAGCTTTGAGGCTTAGTTTTAATCATTGCTAATGAAGGTAATGATTTAGTGGGCAGAAAAAGAATATTAGAAAGAATGATTAGACTCAACATGAACTTCATAACCAATCTCCACAGAAGCTTATTTTATGTCTCAGCAGATCCATTTAATTTCATGTTTGGAAATTATCCCCCCAAATAAAGGAAGGTTGAAAATCTACAAACCTAATCTGTTTTCTATATTTCTTTTCATTTTTAAAAAAGAGAAAATTTTTATTTTTCCTAAATTCCAAAACTGTGTTATTCTAGCATTACCATTTAAAAATATTCAATATCAGAATTAGTAGTTTTCACAAACTAATAAAGTATGGATTTTCTAGTGACCCGTCATGATTTTAGAATAGTTACGAGAGAACCAGAAATAACAAGCAAAATGCACTTATTGTAGATGTCTATTCCGACTCATTGCAACCCTATAGAAGGAGTAGAACTGGCCCAGCATTTCCAAGGAGCACCTGGCAGATTTGAACTGCTGACCTCTTAGTTAGTAGACGTAGCACTTAACCACTAGACTACAAGGGTTTCCTCATTATAGATGCAGGAAGAATTTACTGCAGTCCAAATGAAAAATGATTCTATTTTTTGTTAGGAGAGTTGACCTGCTGCTCTCCCTGTGCAGAAAACAGTACTGAGGTCAACTCTTCTGACAAAAATGGACTGGACTCAGGGATACCATAGGGTGTGGGTACTTTATGGCTCTCTACACATGTGTAGGATGCTGTCCTACTGCTGTCTTTCCACATGGGAGAGAACAGGGTGGAAAGGAAGGGACAGGAGATTGTTAAGAGGACACAAAAAGTATAGAATGAAAAGGAGGAGTGTGCTGTCCCTGGGTAAGGAGAGCAGAAGGAGCTGTAGATAGGCAGGAATGCAAATTAATTTGGATTGTAAACTTCCACCTAATCACAATAAAAAAATAAAAAATTGACAGCCATTAGGTTTTGACCAAAAAACTGATTCTACGAGATGTAACAGAGAAATCTCCTCCTCTCCATTCAAAGGCTTCCACAAATCTCTCCTTGCTTAGTAGCTAAAGATGTCTGGCAAAACCATCTATGATCGAAGTTAAGAATGATAGCAAGCCTGTAAAAGCCTAATTCTAATGCCTAATAACCCAGCAAACAAGCAAACTTGAAAATAGCCCCACTGAGCAATATTTGCCTAATCCTGTCTATCTTAGTTATTTAGTGTTTCTATAAAAGAAACACCACAACTGGTGGTTTTAACAAATGCAAATCCATTCTCACACAGTTTAAGAAGCCAGAAGTCTGGATTTAGGGAGATGGGTTCAATGGAAAGCTTTCTCCCATGGTTAGCACTGTGGGAAAGGTGTAGTCTCGGACCCATCCCCTAGGCCTAGTTGTTTCTCAGCACAGGGAACCTGGGTCCAAAGGAGACTCTGTGCTCGGAGCTCTTCTCTTTTGGTGGTAGGCACTCCCAGTCCCTGTGCTCCCTTCTCTCTGCTTTTTTTCTCTTGCAGAGCTGCAGAGAGTGGTGATTCAAGATCAGTCACCCCCTGATCTGACCTCATTAACGGAAAAAAAACAACACAACTGAATTCTCTTTAAAACAGGCTCAGAGGATAGAATTTACAACTCATCCTGAAATGGGTGACCATCAGATCACACACTGGAGGACAACCACATGACCACAGGAATCATGGCCTCACTAAGTTGACACATATTTGGGGGGTCATAATTCAATCCATAAGAGCTCCTTATGGTTAACAGTGGGTTCAGTGGGCTTTCTTTTCATAGGGAACACCAGGCATCTCTCAATCTGTGAAGCTGGGCAGTATCTGACCTTAAGAAAATGTAAGAAGTGAAATGAACATTATTTAATGTTTCCTTCTCTGCTGCTACAGTAAGAGGACTCGGTGACAAAGCATTTGGTAGAAAGCTGACCGGCAATCCTCGAATTGATGCAGCTTGAGTAAATAACAGGTAGATTCTCACAGGCTTTGAAAAGGACTAATTTTGTTTAGGAAAATCTTCACTCAAGAAATACACTGTTTACTTAGGGGAAAACATTTTTCACATTTGTAATAATTTTATTGTATACCTGTGTCAGTGAGCAACTGTATACAGTACGAATATGCGAAACTGTTCTAAGCTGATTCCGTTAAATATCAGAGAACAGCTTATTAAGCTTTAAAGGCCATTTATCAAGACTATAAATATTTGTCAACTAAATAAATTATAAATTCATTTTGAAGACACTTGAGCAAGTGAGGGCGCTATTGTTTTGAGTGATGCATAACTGGACATGTTAAAGGCAGCTTTCTGACATAAGGAAATTTATTTTAACTGCTTTTCAGGTGGAAATTTGTGTTCTAAAGAAGGAGGTACGAAATCAGACTAACCAGGTTTGAGGGACAGAATCAATTGAGATGGTTCCTGGTGTTTTGGAGGGGAGAGATATTGTTCAGCTTGCTATGGGTAAGCATTTTCAAGAGATCTTAACATGTATAACATTCTGGGAGTTTCTAGGGTCTTGACTAAGGAGGAAAATTAGGAATGCTGTTTCTGTCTGGGTTCAGTTCTTTCTAAATATTAGTGTTTCCTGGAAGAAAAACATTAAGACTATTGTTTTTCTAGACAAGGTAAAATGGAAAAAGTGTCTCTCTACTCAAATTTGTAAAATGCTACTGTAGTAGAGAAATGTTATATTGGGATACAGTTTCTAAGGTAAGGCTAATAGAAGTTATTTTTGGAAAACTGGTGAATTTATGATGTTATTTATTTATTTAGTTTGATTAGCCTCAAAGAAAATTCTAATAGTGTCCTTTTTGGCAGACTGAGTTCTAATACAGAAATCCCGTATGACAACATCTGTACCTGCAGGAATTTATTATCAGCTTATCCTAGGTGGCATTGGGAAAAGCTGTTAATATATTATTTCCGTCATCCTGGGTTTCTGAATTGTAAAGAGGTGTCCTTTTTACATAACTGTGGTGGCTGCATAATTGTCCAGAATTAAAAAAAAAAAAAACAAACTTAAGAATGCAATCATCAATATTTAACATGTGCAAAACAAAAAGATGTATTGGAATCATTAAGACTGGATGTCAACTCTCCCTGGCCACGATTCTCACTGCTTTGGCAGTCCTGGTGTAGCTGGAAGCCCTATAATGACACAGTCACCTTCTTGATGAGCTCTGATAGAATGTGATCACCTCCGTGACGCAACATGCTATGAGTAGGCAGTCAGTTGAAGAAGAGTCTCTTTGGGGGCCTGGAATGCATCCAAACACATGTGGCTTTTCTGGCAAAGCATGATGGCTTTTGCTCTGCTCCAGATCCTGCATTTCTCTCTTCGGCATCTGACCTCCAGTTCTTGGGACTTGGGCTAGCAGCCTCCCGTATGATTCACCAGTCCTGGATCCTGCCTTCTGACCCATGGATCTTGGGTTTTTCAGCCCCTGTAGCTACGTGAGTCAGGAGAAGCCTCCAGCATGACCCCTAATTTCTAACTCATGGACTGAGGCTTTCCAGACACTACACCTCGTAATAAAGAAAACAAAGATCCTCAAACATGGACTAATCAACATCATGATAAATGGAGAAAAGACTGAACTTGTCAAGGATTTCGTCTTACTTGGACCCACAATCAGCAGCCATGGAAGCAGCAGGCAAGTAATCAAGACACATTGCTTTGGTCAAATCTGCTACAAATGATCTCTTTAAAGTTTTGTAAAGCAAAGTTGTGACTTTGAAAACCAAGGTGCACCTGACCCAAGCCATTACGTGTTCCACCACGTCACAGACATGTGAGAGCTGGCTAATGACTAAGCTAGACAGAGGAAGAACTGAGGCCTTGGAATTGTGCGTTGGCAAAGTCTAACATTCATACCATGAACTGCGAAAGGAACAAGCAGACCTGTTCGGGAAGAAGTACAACTAGAACGCTTCTGAGAAGCAAGGCCGACGAGACCATGTCTCACGTACTTTGGGTATGGTACTCGGATGGAGCAGACCCTCTGCTGGGTAAAGGAGAGGTCAGACCAAAATAGGAAGACTGTCAGCCAGTTGGCCTGACACAGTGGTTGCAAAAAGGGCTCAAGCATGACAATGCTCGTGAGGACGCAGGCTGGGAAGTGTTTCTTTCTGTGCTTTGGGGTCCTGATGTGACAGAACAATGACTGCGAGGGTGGTGCAGCCCAGGCAGAGCCAAGGTCACGTAACAACTACAGCAGGAGCCGCTGCTTGGAGAAGAACCTCACTCTCTCTCTCTGTATGTAAATATACACGTATAGATATGCACCTGTGGAAGATTCACAGGATTTTATCCTCAAGAGAACCCAGCCCAAGATACAGAGAGAGAGCACATAATGTATGTACACATCAACACACACACACATACACACACACACTTTTGTTTAGTGACGGGAGCAACACGAAAAATGATTGGGGAATTACTTCCGAAAGTATTTCAATAGGGGAGAAGGAGCTACTAAATGAACACATAAAATTTTAATCAAGTCTAATGCATAGTCTTAGACTTAGTATCCTAATGATTATGTCTGCAGCTTTTGCGATTTCATCCCTGGGGCTTTGAGCTTTATTCAGAGTCTTTCCTGGTGTGATATCACATATCCAAGCTGCACGGCCTTGGGTGGAAACACTCTGTGGCGTGTTTACCTCCTTGTAACTGTATTTTTCTGTGATTTTGGTTGTGTTAAGCTGAAGTAGCAAATGTCAGCATAAACCAAAGTATCTCTAAGAATTTTCTCATAATCCAGAATTTGTAAAAGATCAGGCAGTTACTAAGCTAGTTCTGTAGGTGCATCGTTGGTCCCGTCAAACAGAAATTTGGAGGTGTGAGGCTTTTTTGGGTAATGGTTCCATGATTCACATAAAATCTAAGATCTAAACTCTGCGTGTAAGTGCTTATGTGTGTGTGTGTATTTATGTGTCTTAAAAGTAAGGCTTAATACAATCCATCAAAAATTTCTCATTTTTGCAAGGGAATGGAACAGTTGGGTACTTGAAGCCCTCAGACAATGTGACCTGCAGAGGCCGATTCCCACTTGGTCAAAAAATCTTTGGGTGGACCTGCAAAACCTGCTTAGAAAATTATGAGATGAGGGGGTGACTGTGCGGTGAGAGAAGGACGGGGTGAAAGGAGGGCTCAGATGAAGGGTCCAAGTAGAAGCAGGCATCATGCAGGCTGCTGGACCAAACTCTTCCCTTTCAGGCCTTTGTATCCAAGATCCTTTGCCTTGAAAGCTTTTCCCCCGTCTGGCTTATTCTCATCTCCCAACTCACCACAGAGAGACCTTCTCCGAGTGCTCTTTTTACTTGTCCACTTCACCAACCTTCCTCCCGAGACGCACTGAGATTCTTTCTATACTTTGAACCACTGGTTTCCTCCTCACTCCTGGGACTCCTGCTTTCTTCAGCCCGGGCATCTGCAGTAAGCCTCCTGGACATCTCTATTTGGGTCTCTGACAGCCGTCTCAGAGTTGTCATGTCCCAAAGTGGGCGACTCGTGCTACCCTGCTCTCCAGTCTACTCCCCATGAAATCTTGACAATCTGGGTCAATGGTGACTATATCCCCAAAGGACTGAGGTCATTCCTGGCTCTCCTTGAAGGAGACAAATGGACACAAGGGCCACACAGTGTACTTGGGAGGATGGCACAAGATCAGACAGTGTTTTGTCTGGTGGTACAGGGTCCCTCTGAGTCAGAACCCAGTTATGGGCACCTGAGAACAGTGACTGTGGTGCTAAGTCCATGGGCCACGTCTTGTGCATTAGCTGGTCCTTCGTCATCCTTACAGAATTTCTTGACACAAGGATTACAAATCTTAGTGACCAATTGGATTCAAAGAGTTTTTTGGTTGTTTTCTGCTGAAGTCTTTGACAAACACAATATACAACTCGATTCTCTACAACTACTTCATGTGCAGAAATTAAGTGAGCTAGCCTGCTACTAGTTACTACGTGAATTAGATCTTTCATTTTTAATATTTGCAGTTTTCCAAATGTTGAGTTTATGATAAATTTGGTTTTAAACATTCTTTGAATCAGAAAAGTTTACGTATTTTAAATCTCTAAATATTTTCACATGTATACTTTAAAAATTACATATCTAGATATCATAAGGGCAGTTAATAACTTTTATTATATGTATGAGACTATGCAGGATACATAAAGATGAGCTCATAGAGAACATGGACTAAAATATGCTATAATCCGTCACATTACTAAGAAAATCCTGTTTGGATATTGTTTACTCTAGATCTAAATTGAGAGTTAGATCATTTGATACAGTGCATTTTTCAAATGTCATTGCAGTAATAAAGTTAGTAAAGTATCCCATTATCACATTTTATAATTACATTTTTCTCACTTTCTAGGCAAGAATAAGATACAAGTTATTTTAAGCACACATGTGGTCCGACAATAAAGTCTGCAAACTTAATAATTCTAAGTGCTACATTCCTCATTGCTGAAGATCATCATGGTCGCCTTAGAAGTCCTCCCTTTGGGATGCTGTGCACCGATGTCAGTGCCTCGTCAATCCTTCAAGGCCATTTTGGAACTCTTTCTGGAACAGCCACTGCACACAGTGGGACAGTAGCAAGGCCACAAACTGTTGTACAGTTGTCTGTAAGGGTGTTCTGAGCCAGCCAACAAATAGCTATTGGAACACCCTCCCTACTCACCTGATCTGCCCCCCAATAACTTTTTTCTTTACTCAGAGACAAAGAAAGTATTGAAAAGAAGACATTTTGATGACATTCAGAACACAAGGGTAATACAATAACAGCTCTGATGGCTATTCCAGAAAGAGGTCCAAAATGGCTTTGAAGGGTGGGCTAGGCTCTGGCTTCGATGCATAGCTTCTCAAGGGGAGTACCTCGAAGGTGACCATAGAGATACTCAACAATGAGGCATGTAGCACTTTTTCTGGAATGAATTTGTGAACTTAGTTGTCAGACCTCATATATGTCTGGGGGAAGAAAAGTAAATCTTTATGAATGGCCTAAATACAGCTGAAGTTGTTGTAAGATCTATATGACAGATCTTAAATAATTGATGGTAAAAAGAAAGGGTAACATTCAGCTGTAGTTCCGCGAGTTCCATAGGTTGTGAGTTGATGGCATTGTTGGGGAGTCTCAGTAATTTCTCCAGTGGGGCTTCAGGCCTCCATCCCCACCGTGAAATGGGGTTTCCTTCTCATGGAAACGGATCCAGATGCCTGGCAACTGTTCTCAAATATAGCCTTCCCAAGTATCCCATTTTTTACATAGTTTGCTGAAGAAGAGGAAACCCTGGTGGCGTATTGGGCCGGTGTGACGTCTATTCACCAAAAGGCCAGCGGTTCAAATCCTCCAGGTGATCCTTGTAAACTCTGTGGGGCAGTTCTACTCTGTCCCATACAGTCACTGTGAATTGGAATTGGCTCAACGGCTCTGGGTTTGGGTTTGATGTGCTGAAGAAGAAATAACCCCCGTAATTGCTAGGACTCCTGTATGCGTGCTGTTCTGACTCATAGCAACCCTAGAGGGCAGAGTCGACCTGTCTCACAGGGTTTCAGGAATGGCTGGTGGATTTGAACAGCCAGCCTTTTTGGTTAGCAGCCATAACTCTTAATCACAGCAGTGTAAATAGAAAATTGATTCCTCACTTCCAGAAAGCACTAAATAACAATAGTTATCAATGACACACAGTGTTCACTGCAGCTGTTTCAAGGGCTTTATAGATTAAGAGCCCCTACTCCTAGCAAGCCTGTAGTGCAGGGGACCACTGCCACATCAGATTTGCAAAGAGCAGCTGCCCAAGCCACACTGTCAACCTTCTCTTCGCAGCCAAAGCTCTCCGTAGCTCTTAGTCACTGTGCCACCTGGTCCCCAACAGGGTAGAGCAGGTGTTGGGTTTCCGGGACTGTCACTCTTCACAGAAGTTCCTGCTGCTGCTTCTCTCTCGGATCAGCTGTTGGGTTTCACCCACCGACCTATCGGTTAGCAGCCTAGTGTGTTCCCCACTTCTGCTCCTCAGCTTTCAGGCAGCCAGTATCAGAAACTCAAGTCCCCAGGGTCGTGCAGTCTGTAGGTGGCACAGTGGGCCCGTCACACACAGCCTGACTGGTTTTAATCATCACCTTACACACTGCCGAGGAAGCTAGAGACCAACCTCGGGACGGGTCCTGATCTTTCCCTTCCAGGAAACATCAAGTGCTGCCTGCCATCTCAGAGTCAGCAGGGCCACTCAGAACATTCCAGACTTCCCTGAGAGGAGGCAGGTCCTGTGTGGATGACATCCAAGAGTCACATTTTACAGGAAATAGAGGGCATTCATCACGGTTGAGTTTCTGTTCTGTGGTTAGAACATCCCTGCGTTGCTCCCGGAGACAGGGAGACGATGCAGGTTTCAGAGGCCCTACAGCAGTCGCCATAAGTCAGTTCTGACTCACAGCGAGGCTGCGCATGTCAGGGTAGAACTGCTCTCTGAAGGTCTTCAGTGGCTGGTTTTCGGAAGGGTCTTTGGGAGGGGCCTGTCTGGGTGGGCTCAAACATTCATTTTTCAGGTAGAAGCTGAGCCATTGACCATTTGTGACACCCAGGGACCCTGGCTACCACATAGTCCACTGGTGTGGCTTCCTGATAATTCAACCTTATGTAAGAATAATGCTTAGAAGTTATGGAAAAACACGTATTCCTTAGATGACTTAAAAAAAATCATTTTCATATCACTTAAGTGACATACATGATCATTAACTGCCAAAGCCTCAGCTTCAGTGCACACGGTTTTAGAGTCCCTAGAGAATACCTGAAGTTATTTCAACAGATCATCTATTACTCAGATTTCAGGCCATGGAAAACCAGGCTTTCCCCTGTTTTTGACAGCACAGATGTGACGCATCTTCGTCTCAGCTGGAGGTGGAGTCATGCAATTCCCAACAAAGAGGAATGTTGGCTGTCAGAAAGGAGGCCGGTTCTCCTGAGAAAGGGTTTTGTTCATCAGTTTTTCTCATTCACATCTGATTGATAAGAAGACATGTGTTCTCATCTTACGGACAAAAGAAAAATATTTTATCTCAGGTTAGAAAACCAAAATTATTCGGTGGAAAATGAAGTACCCATAACAGATTCTCATATCCTTCACAATGCAAAACTAAGAAAAACTTGTAAAAGGAACTGAACTAGAAATAATGCATTGTCTTCAAGCTTCAGAATTTAGTCTAAATATTCCGTGTTCTAAAAGCATCTCTATATATAATTACTTAATCTATGTAAATGTTGGCAATAATTTAAGCAACTGTTGTGAGAATGCACCTTCTTTAATCTTTATATATCCGACTCGATGGCACTCGGCTTGGCTGGCATATATATACGTATGTGTGTTCATATATGAGTAAGAATTGACTCAGTGGCATTGAATTTGGCTTCAATTTGTGTTATATGTTCCTACATGTTTGAAACAAACGCTGGTGGCATAGTGGTTAGGTGCTATGTCTGCTAACAAGAAGGTCAGCAGTTCAACTCTGCCAGGTGCTACTTGGAAACTCCATGGGGCAGTTCTAGTCTGTCCTATAGGATGGCTATGAGTCAGAACTGACTTGATGGCAGTGGGTCTTTTTCGTTGTGGTTGTTGTTTTGGTTTCACTTATTTGCATGTCTCTATGACTCCTCTTTCTCTTACGAAAAATTTAAAATGAAAATGTTAAACATAAAAGGAATCTACTGCTGTTTTAAAGATATTTAAATAAGTCACATCCCAAAACAAACAAACAAAAAAAACCCTGTTGTGTTGCTTAAGAAAGTTTTTATAGTGTTTGATTTATGAAGAAAAAAGTTATTAAATCATCAGAAATGCAATGATTTAGCATGACAGATATACCACAGCTCCTACTCATTTTACAGAGAGGGAAGTCAAACCAGTCATTTGATGTCTGTGATACGTTGCTTATAGTGAGTCTTGGCTAGAGATACGTTCATTTTTGTTTTTTCAGAAGAAAGCTAATTTCAGTTGATAGCCATACCTTCAACTCGTTCACAAATCAATACCAATGAGGTCAAACACTGACCTAGACTGAAAAGGCAGAAGTGTAGAAGAAATAACAGAATGTCATGTTTCAAAATGATGATGATAATAATAATAATAAAGTGAATGAAATGACCAGGGTGGTCTGTGGACACAGTACACTGAGTGAAGAAGACGAACCGAAGGGAAAATGCCAGTTAGGAAGTCACGTCATCACTGACACCAATCAACCTAAACCAAGATTCACGCTAAGTGCTGTGTCACAGGGAGCAAAAGGCTTTTCTCTGTCTCTACAAAAAGATGCCACACTTCATCACTGAGAAATGTGTTCAATGACAACCTAACATCCAGGTCACCCCTTTTCACATGAGGAATTCATCCAAGAGTATATCATCAGGACCTCAGAAGATCTCAAATCATCACTGTAAAGGTATATTCAATGGTATGGATTTTGTTGTGCATTGCATTATGGCCTATCGCATGATCAATTCTGGAGAATGTTCCATGTGCACTGGAGAAGAAGGTGTAGTTGTCTGCTGATGGGTGGAAAGTTCTGTATATATCAACGAGGTTTAGTTGGTCAGTTGCGGCAATGAGGTTTTCTGTATCTTTACTGAGCTTTTTTCTAGATGATCTGTCTAGTAATGAGAGTGGAGTGCTAAAGTCTCCCACTATTATTGTGGAGTCATCTAACTCTCTTTTGAGCGTAGTCAGTGTTTCTTCGATGTATTTAGGTGTTCTGATATTAGGTGCATAAATATTTAATATATTTAAGTCTTGCTTGTGTACTGAACCTTTCAGCAATAAATAGTGACCATCTTTGTCCATGATGGTGGATTTGACGTTAAAATTGATTTTTTCTGAGATTAGAATTGCCACCCCTGCTCTTCTTTGTTCATTGTTAGCTTGATATATATTCTTCCATCCTTTAATTTTCAGTTTGTTCCTGTCTTTAGGTCTCAAGTGAGTTTCTCATAGACAACATATGGATGGGTCGTGTCTTTTGATCCAAGATGACACTCAGTGTCTCTTTACTGGAGCATTCAGTCCATTCATATTCAATGTAATTATTGATACGTATGTGTTCAGTGCTGCCATTGTGATATGGTTATTTTTATGTTGATGTTTTCTTTGTTTTTCTTATTAGTCTCTTCTGGGACATTCTTTTTTGTGAGTTGATTTTTCACCTTTCTCAGAGCTGGTTTTGTAGTTGTTGAGACTCGTGTGTTAGATTTCTTGAAATGGTATGATACATCTTTGTTGTGCTTTACAGCTGCCCCTATGAACCCCCTTAATAAACTATTTATAAACCCAATTTTAATTACTACCAGTCTTGTCATCTTCCTCTCCATCTGGAAGGACTATAACGACTGTAGTACATCCCTCTTTTTATTATGATGACATCATAGTTCTCATGATGATCACTAGATTGCTTCTTTCCAAATCAAAGCTGTGATTTACTTTAGAGCCCTCCCTAAATGAGTAGAGTATTGAGTAGTGTGTCGTTCTAAAAGATAAAGTTAGTGGTTTCGTTCTTCTAAGCCAGAGCCAAGAACTTCTTTCAATATTTCTTGTAGTTTGGGTTTGGTTTTTACAAAGTCTCTGAGTTTCTGTTTATCTGGGAATGTCTTAATTTCATTTTTGTATTTGAAAGATAGTTTTGCAGGATATATAATTCTTGGTTGGAAGTTTTTCTCCTTGAGGCTTTGAATATGTCATGCCACTGTCTCTGTGCCAGAATGGTTTCTGCTGAGAAATCTGGCAACAGCCTACAGGGCTTCCCTCTGAATGTTAGCTTTGCCTTGAGTCTTGATGCCTTTAAGAGTTGCTGCGTATGTTTCATTTTGTTAAGCTTGATTATAATATGTCTTGGAGTCTTTCTTTTGAGATCTATATTGGGTGGCATACGATATGCATCTGAGATGTCTATATTCTCTTCCTTCATGATTTCTGGGAAGTTTTCTTTCAGCAGCTCAGCAATGATACTCTCTGTGTTCTCAGATGTCTCACCCTGTTCAGGGACTCCAATTAATGGAAGGTTGTTCCTCTTAAAAGAGTCCCACATGCTTCTTAATGTTTCTTCATTTTTCTTGTTTCTTTTTTCTGATTTCTGCTCATAGAAGCTGGCATCAGTAGCTCTGTCTTCCAAGTCAGAAATTCTTTTTTCCATTTGTTCCATTCTGTTTTCTTGGCTTTGCATGAAGTTTCTATGTCTTTGATTTCGTTCTTGATCTGTTGTGTTTCAGAGTACTGGTGTTCCATCAGATTGAACAGGTTGCTTAATTTTTCATTTTGTTCTCCTGCATTTTGTATAAGGTCTAGAAGGACTCTGTATATAATCATTTTGTATTCACTTCCTGATGCTTTCATAAAAGTTTCATCATCTGGAAAACTCCTTGGTTGCTTTGTTTGGGAGCCTTCTGAAGCCATGAGTGATTGCTTGTATGCCACAATTGTCTGTTGCTTTTTGAGTCCCATGTGAGTATGTAGAGTCTGGAAGAGGACTGTGGGATGGGTTGCAAATGTTTCTCTAGGCTGTCTTAAAATGTAAAGCAAAAGGTGTCTGACCACTTCACAAGTCAGTTAGGTTTGCAGGTGTAGAGGTCCCTCTTCTCAACTGACAAAGTAGGTGACACTATATCCAATCCCAGGTTATAACAAACTAGTTCAGAATACAGCAATGTTGCTGCCCTGTTGGCTTCTGCTGACAGGGCCTAGCCTTAGGCGACACTGCATCGAGTACTGCTTTTGTAATAGAAAAGTGCTCTCTTGTCAGCAGGCTCTGGCTCCCAAGCTAAGAATTAGGTCCAGCTGTGGCCACTGTAACCAAGATGGCGTCCTCCACACAGACACCAGACAGAAGGGCTAAAGGTGCCGAGAGGTAGTGATTCCTCTGCTTCTGTTGCAGGGCCTGCAACATAGGTGGTACTGGGAAAATTACTGCTTTTCCGTTGGAGAAGCACTGTCCCGTTTGCAGGCGCTGGCTCCCAGGCTAAGAACGAAGTCCCGCTAAAATCTCGGTACCAATATGGCGTCCCGCACACTGACTGCGAAATGCCGTACAAACCCCGCTGAGGCAGATATAAAACGCCAGGCCCAAAGTGGCTAGATCAACAGAGTCTTAAGCCTGGCTCTCAAAATATGAGAATTTCGCCTGCCTTTCCCTCTAGCAGCGTGTCTGAGTCTAGCCGCTAGGCAAGACCTGGCTCTGCCCGCCAGCCAAGACAGAGAAAAAAAGTCACAATGGTTTATCTTCCATCCATGAGAGCCAGGGCTAGCCAGGAGCAGGAGTCAGTGATGGAGAGGAGGTTCTTCGCTCAGTGGTATGAAGTCCCAATTAACAGCCCTGTCCTGTGTCCTGGGGCTAATTAGGTGATCAGGAGGCTCCATTTGATTATCAATTCAGATCTTGGTTTCCAGAGGGATACATGGAGACGTGGGCTTAGTCCACCAGCTTGACTCCACCCCCTGTAAAGATATATTCAGTTACTCATAGTATTTATCAAATTCCTAGGGAAACTGGCTCCAGAAGATAATCATCCAACTAAATATAATGTGTTCACTTTCAAATAAGCAAAACTTAATTCAAAATATGTAATCAACTTTCACAGTAGACATTACAGCAGTTTTGTTTTCAGAGACCAGATCTCATTTCAAAAGAAAAAGGTCATGAATACTTCTAGAAAAACCTGTGGTAAGCCATCAAGTCCTCTTTATAAACCAATTATCATGAGGAGATTTCATCTGTTCTTTTGGGTTCACATACTACTTTTAGACATCAAACTTTCAAATTTATACAAAACCCGTTGCCTTTGAGTAGATTCCACATTGTGGTGATCCCACGTCTAACACAGCAGGTTTGCTTGCCTGGTTTTTCTGGCTGTAACCCTAACAGAAGCAGGTCATCAGGCTCTTCCTCCATGCTGCCCCTGGGGGGCTTCCAACCACCAATGTTCAATCCAGCAGTCAGGAGCAGACCTCACACTGCGAATCTGAACTGTCGACGTGTTGGTTAGCAGCTCTAATACCTCACCACTACGCCACCAGAGTTCAACATCGCCAAGCCAGCCAAGTGGAGTTCAACATTAAAAGTGTTTTTATATGTCTTTCCCCTCCAAATATCCATCAATGACTATAGTAGTTCCACAACCAAAAGAAATCTCAATACTCTTGAATTTTTTCCACCCTAATGTCCAGCAACTTACTTATCCTAATATTTGTTAACTTCAATAGATGTTTTTGTCAGATCCGACTCGACGGCAAGTGGCTAATAGATGTTTCAGAAAGTGTTTACTGTGATATTTCTGTAACTAACATTGAACAAATTACAGTTATTTTCATGATGCTTACAATTATTTATTATTTACTGAGCATCTTCTATCTGTACAACATGTAGCAAAAACAACTTTGGAGAGATGATTATGTTCCAGTGATGCTTTATTTTTTTGAATAAAGTTTTATTGCTTAGTCTCATTTATTTCAATATAACAAGGTAGTGTCAACTTCACTTAACACCTAGCTGACTAGTTTCAAGTAGGTTGTAATGAATTTACAAGCAAGTGAACTGTAACACACAATACTCATATTTACAGCATGTGACTCTTCTTACTTCCTGAGTGTAGAAAGGATTCGAAGTCTTCAGTTAGGAATGCACTGCAACATTGAGAAAACAAAAATCCCCACAACTGGACCAATAAGCACTATCATGATAAAAGGAGAGAACACTGAGATAGTCTAAGAATTCATTCTACTTGGATCTGCGGTCAATATCCATGGAAGCAGCAGTCAGGAAATCAAAACATGCAATGAGCAAGTGTGCTGCAAAGATGTCACTTTGAGGACTAATGCGCTCCTGACCCAAGCCATGGTGTTTTCGGTTGCCTCATATGTGTGTGAAAGCTGGGCAACAAATAAGGAAGATGGAAAAAGAGTTGATGCCTTCCAGTTGTGGGGTTGGCAAAGAGTATGGAATATACTGTGCACTACCAAAACACCGGGCAAATCTGCCATGGAACAAGTACAACCAGAGAGCTCCTAAGAAGCAAGGATGGTGAAACTACTACCTCTTTACATTCTTGGAACGTGTTGTCTGGAGGGATCAGCCCCTGAAGGAAGACATCATGCTTGGTAAGGCAGACCATCAGCAAAACAGAGGAAGAAGTTTAACAAGACGATCAACACAGTGACTGTGACAGTGGGTTAAAGCCCAGCACACTGTGAGGAAGGCACAGTATGGGAGACCGTTTAGGGTCCTTGTGACTTGGAGCTGACTTGACATCCCCTAATAACACACTGCCTTTTAAGGAGATGGGAATCCTGATTTGAAGGATACCAGTGTACCTTTGTGACTTGAATCACACGTCTTTTTTTGATAACTGGTTTAACCCTCCTGTCTGTCAGTGGCATAGTGGCGAAGTGCTACAACTACTAACCAAGAGATCAGCCATTCAAACACCCCAGGCACTCCTCAAAAACTCAGTGGGGCAGATCTACTCTGACCTATAGGGTCACAATGGGTCAGAACTGATTCAAAGGGACCTAAAAATGATGACTCTGTTGCTTGAAACGTGCCTATTTCAAAACAGCTTGTATTGTTGAGCATTATCAAAATGCGTTCTTAACAAAAAGATTTAACATATCAAATGTTAGTCAGTTTAGGATGCAGGCAAGGCATTACTTTGAGTTTAGAAAAACAGGTAAAGTTAGTCCAGCTTTGGGTAGAATGTAGGAAAGTTAGATAAATAGCATAATTGGTCTGGCAAATATGTGATGTACTGACCATTAGAACTTTGATGACTATGACCTTATCTCCAAAAAGTGCAGAAATTAATAAGTTGATCAGGTAAGTTCAACATTCAATTTGTCTTCTCTCAGTATTTTTTATTAGCTTTCAAAGTACTTTGTTAAATACAGGTAACACAACCATGTGAGATGAAGAGGGAAACACATATCACCGTCTGACTTTTAGATGGGATGATTGCTAAATCACCGCATTGTCTAGAATATATCACTGAATTGAAAACCATACTTTCATTTTTCTTTGATTTTAATTTTATTTCTACAGTTTTTGCATAAATTTCAACAAATTTGGTAGGCCCATATTTGGCTTTGGCTGGCTATATAGGAGCAATTTTCTTGCTGATTAATAGATGACTGTGCTTACATTTTCTTTGTAAGAAAACTTCTCATTGGAATCTTTTTCTTCCTAGCCAACTACTTTTTCGAGGGCTATTGCTCAGCATCTGTCTCCCCCCAGATCTCAGAACAACGTGGTGGACCCGGCACCTGGTCTCAGCTTTAAGCAAGGTGACAAAGAAAGCTCATTGGTGCTATGCTCCCCCTCCTGGCTAAGTTTCATATTACAGACTAACGTCTATTGGACAGAACGTTTGTTATTTTTAGATTACATATTTTTTAAATTTAGGCTTAAAACCACATAGCTGACAGAAAGCTAATAGCTTATACTGTATTTATAACTGTCTTGTAATACCTTCCTTTGTGCTCTGGTTCTTTGATTTGAAAAAATTGATTCAAACCAACCTATGTCAAAATAACATAATGTTAGGAATTAGAGAATGCACTATTAGGAACTTGATATTAACAAGGGAATGTTGTTCATTTTGTTAATCTAATAGTTATATTCTGGTTATGTAAGAAAATGTCCATTTTTTTATTTAAAGATGCATGTAGATATGCGTAGGCGTAGAATGACATTGACGTCTGGGATTTGCTTTGGAATATATTATCAAGAACATAAACAAAAGGAAAAATGGATACATGAGTTAAATGTAGCAGAATCTTGGGAAATAATGTATTCATAAAATAGGCATTAAAAAAACACCTCATTGCTGTTGGGTCAATTCCAACTTACAGTGAGCCTACAGGACACAACAGAACTGCCCCTAGAGCTCCCACAGCTGTAAATATCTGTGGAAGTACGTTGCTACACTTATCTCCCACACAGATGCTAGTGGGTTTGAGCAGGGACAAACTGCCGACCATGTGGCTAGCAGTGAAGCCCTAAGTATTGACCCACCAGGGCTCCTGGATAGACGGGTAAGGATCCCTTTACCGCAGTTCCACTCTGTCCTATAGGGTCTCTATGAGTAGGAATCATGACAGCAATTTTTTTTTATTCCACTCTACTTTCGTGTATACTAAATATTTTTTTTGTTAAGTTTGAAAATGTATTCCAATATGGTCATTAGAAAATGTCCATAAAATAATCCTAATCAGCTATAAAATTTACAGACATTTCATCCGACAGAAAGTGATGGGAGTGTTAGTAGAGGTGTGGCTATACGGACACAAACGGCAGCAGCAGGCTGACAGCGCGGAGGTGAGGCAAATGCTCCCACGCCGTCAAACAGCTGGTGCCAGCGTCCTGTCAGCATCGGTCACAGTCCCAGGGACAAACACCACCGGAGTGCCAGGGAGCTGAGAAAGACAAGACGCAGAAGACGAGCGCGTCCCCTGGTCCTCTGCAGAGAAGGCACAGTGCCACGAGAAGCAGGCGACTCTGCCCAGACAACACGGCTGACCGTGTCGGTCCTGGCGGAAACCACCGAGCCCATCCTCACCTTTGTCTTGTCCCCGCATGTGCTGCTTAGATCCCTAAAGTGGTTATTTCTAAAAACAAGTTTTAATTTGAAGTCATGCTGGGTATTATGAAATTTAAGTGTAAACATTGCTGGGTGAAGTGCCTCTAAATAAATCCATGATGACAAATACCCTCTTGGAGTAACCCTCAAGGCACCTGAGGACCAAAACCCATTTGTAGAGGTGACGTCGTTTCAACAGCTGTTGAGACTGGTGGTGCCACCAGCGACATTTACCAGAGCTGTCGGGACTATGACGTGTGCATATACCATCAGGAGTCAGACGACACATTTTTTCTCATTTTCTAATTCATTCTAACAGTAAAGCTGAGCCTAAAGTCTAATATTGGACTCTGTTTTCCAGATGAGAAAAAAATGAAGCTTACTGCATTAAATAATTTGTCTAGATTTTCAAGCCAGATCTGCTTATGTCCAACACCTGGGCCCACAGCCAGCAAATCTCACCGGCTCAGGACCAGAGGAATGTCTCTGAAGCACTGGGGAGTCACCCTGCCTGTCTCACTGGCCAACTCTAGTCTGATTTTGTGTTTCCTTTTTACATTTTTTCAGAATAAATTATTGAATTTAACCACACTGCTGAATTCCATGGCAACTACTAGTAGTCATTATTTTTGGTGGTAACTGTACATAATCTGTCTCCATCTGTTTTAGTCAGCTAGTGCTGCTCTAACAGAAATACCACAGAGTGGGTGGCTTTAATCAAAGAAAGTTTATTCTTCCACAGTCCCGAAGGCTACAAGGCCCCGTTCAGGGCGTCTGCTCCAGGGGAGGGCTTTCCCTCGGTGGGCTCTGGAGGAAGGAAGGCCTCATGTTGCACCTGTCTCTGCTCAGGGAGCATCTTGGCACAGGACCCTCAGGTCTGGGGGACGCATTCTTCTCCGGATGTTGGTTTCTTGGTGGTGTGAGGTTCCCAATTCTCTGCTTGCTTCCCTTTCCTTTGTCTCTTATAGGATGAAAGGAAAAAGGGTAGTACAAGCCACACCCCAGGGACACTCCCTTTACAGTGGAGCAGGGAAGGATCTTATGAAGGGGTTTACAGTCCCATCCTAATTCTCTAACATACAGCGTAGGAAAATCACAAAACAGAGGACAATCACAAAATATTGGAAATCATGGCCCAGGCACATGGCTGCACACATGTTTGACAGACATAGTTCAGTCCATGACACCTCTTCAAAACAGTGGCGAGTTGCCCTGCTAGTCTCACTAGCCAACGCCAGTCTCGTTTTCTGTTTCCTTTTTTCAAAACCAATTATTGAATTTAACCACATTGTTAAATTTCCTGGCAACTATTAGTTGTTATTATTAGTATTAGTATTAGTATTGGTTGTAATTGTGCATAATTTATCTCCATCTTATCAGCATCTCCCTTAATTTTCTACCTAAGGACTACCTCAGCCTTTCTTTATTGAAGAAAGAAAACCAACCTTCCAAAGACCTTTCTCAGGTGATAACAAAAGTTTGTGTGGTGGATTTATTTAACCAAAGACAGCTAGACATGGTCTACCGTCTTCTATAATAAGGAAGGACACTGATGTGGGAACTACTTTTCAGGACAGAATTGCTATAGAAAAAAAGAAAAATAGATATACATCTAAAAACTTTGTGTGTGTGTGTATCTTACATGGACTTTAATGACAGTTATATTTGGAAGAACTTGAGGACACGTTTTAATGAGATAACTGTTAAAATACTTCTTATACAATTTTGCAATCATACATTAGTCTACAGCTACTGTATTTATGATTTACCTAGAAGCCGGGAAAACGAAGAATCAGCTTCCAGAGCAGTAAAGTAAGGCACAATATGAAAAGTAAAAATCTACTCATTTTGCTATCATTGGGTGAATCTGGGTAGAAGACAGGTAAGACTATATGTACTATTTCTGAAACTTTGTATGAGTCTAGAATTATTGCCAAATTAATATATATGTAAATACAGATGCTTATTTTTCTAAAAATTACAACTGTAAGAGTCAAGACTCAGCTCAGGAAAACTGAGTTATTATTTCTTTGTCTCCATAATTCAATCTAAATAACTTTTAAAAAAGCGACATTCCTGAACAATCTTATATGAGGCACAGCATGAGTGCTTTTTAAAGTAGACCTGCTGAAATGTTCCAGCTTTGGGGTGTTGAGAAAGTACACCTGTGAAAAATTTGTGATGAATTGTATTTTAAAAGGAGAAGTTTCAAATTAGAGGCCCCTGGGTGAGACCCAAGACTGGAGGCCCCGACACACGGTCCTGGGAAGAAGGTGTCAGCACGTGGAGATACAAACCACGTGCTCCCAGGAAAAGTAGGTTCCTGCCGACAGCCTCGTGTGAGGAAACCCGATGGCCTGTCACAGGCTGTGGCTCCCTCCCTCCTGGCCTGTGGCTGGTTTCTAAAATTTCGAAGGACTTTAAGCTGAAGCTGGGCTTCTCTCCCAGCAGCAGTCACCTTCTCTCCGTCCCGCAGTGCTGTGCGCACACAGAGGGCTCTCCTCTCCAGGGGGACGGCTCCGTCCCGAGCCTGGTGCCGCCCGGCCGAGGCCGACCCCGCGGTGGCGGTCGCTGGCCATCCGCCTCCTGGAGGGTCTTCAGCAGAGCCCAATCTAAGTTTTTCGTGATGAAAGAGAGATGTTACTTCTGTCGGATTAAAAGTACAATTTTCAGAAACATCATGTGCGTGCGCTGTATTTGTACGTGCGTGGGTGTTTAAGGAGAGACGGAATTCGGAAAATAGCTGGAGGTGAATCCCGGAACAAATACTCAGACAAAAAGCTTTGAATGTGAAGCAATTTCTCCCAAGCGGAGCTCAAGCCAGAACTCCCCAGTGGTGACGGTGTTATCTCCATTTGGAATGCACAGACTGGTTTAATCCTATTCTGTTTTAAAAAAGTGTTTGACAAAACTAACAAGGAAAACAAAAAAGGAAACACTTTGTTTATTTTAAGAGGAAATCCTTTTTCTCTAGGAAAAAAAAAGGGGGAGCTTGCTAACTGAAGTCAGCCTGGTGTTAAGGAAATGACAACGTCTTCAGAACTTTATCCTTTGATGTTCTCCAGCTCGTGCTTATACCTGCTTAATCTTCTAGTGTCGGCAAAATCAAGATTTGTTTGATCAACACAGGAAGAGACTTTGAGGATAGGGAAACTTCTAATGTTAAGTCACAACACTCTGAGGATAGAAATATCTCCAAGGTAAGCAACCAGAACGTTTTTGTGAAAACTAGAATAGTTCTCAATAGCTGATAAACATGCCTACTGGTCACTTCTGCTGGTGAACCAAGAGCTAAGGATTTTCAGTTGCACGAAAGTGATGGGAATAAAAAGAGTAAAAGAAAAGTCCGTAACTGTCGGGCAGTGGTCTGGAGTACACACTTCAGACGGGGGTTGCCTGGTTAAAAGATGTAAACCTCGCTGGCTGTTCGTCTTGGACGAGCCACCCTACTGCTCCCGCTTCCATGTGGCCACTACAGAGAAGGTAATAGTAGCAGCTCTGTCCAAGGGTTCTGTAAATATAAATAAATCAACACATGTAAGTATAAATAAATCAACACATGTAAATAGGTTGGAGGAGTACCTAGCACGCCGCCAGCAGGCAGTAACAAGGATTTATACCGTCTGACTTTGTGGGCATTAATGCTGTAGTTCTTTTAAATTCTAAATGCAGTCGCTCAGCTCTCCTCTGGCCCTGAAGCCATCCTGGTCTAGTGGAAGGAGTTCTTTCCCTCCTCAAGACTTAACTGGAAGATTAGGGCAACAAGCCTGCGGCCTCGCACGGGGGTCTGGGTCCCCTGCCTCTTTCACCTGCCTCCCCGCCACAGAGCTGAGTGGAATGTGAGGTCTTCGACCTGTGCAGTGTCCGTCCCTGTTGTTCATACACCTCCAGGGTTACTGCTCGCTGGATGAATGTTACTACAGTAAATGTGATGACTTGGACTAAATAGTTTTTTTAAAAATGTGTGTTTTCAGAAAGTCTTGAGTGAAGTGTGGCTTTAACTAGAACCTGAGGGCTGTCTCCTTCACCTTCCCACACAGGACAACACCTCCTCTCCGTCATACCTTCAGGCAGCGAGCAAGTCCCCTGCCCCTCCGCCAAGGCCTCCAGCTACCTTTCCATCTGTGACCTCTAACTGCTGAAGGATTCAACTCCGAGCCTTTCATTTAAATCAGCACCACAACAACCGGAATTATAGAGGATGTTTTTCGGACATGTGATGGGTAACGAACGAGGTGATCTGAAAACCAAAAATACCACGTTGCTCTGGAGTCGATTTGGACTCAGAGCGACCCTATACGACAGAGCAGAACTGCCCCATGGCGTTGCCAAGGAGCGCCTGGAGAATTTGAACTGCTGGTCCTCTGATTAGCAGACGTAGTGCTTACTCGCCTCACCACCAGGGTTTCAGAGGTGATCTTGTACATCACAAAGTCTCGTGACGGCCTCAAAGGCTCCAGGAGTCATCAAGAAGAGAAAGTTTGAGTGTAACTTTTTTACATTAATTCATTTTCTGTTTTATTTCTTACATTAATTAATTTTCTGCTAAATTCTTCTTGCATATCCTTTCACTGCAGCCACTGAGGGAGGAGGATGCAGACAGATTTCAGTGTTTGGCAGATGTTTTGGGAATGTGTATGATACGGGAAAGCCCTGCTGGCATAGTGGTTAAGGTCTCCCTCTGCTCACCAAGAGCTTGTCAGTTCAAATCTGCCTGGCGCTCCTCTGTCTGGAAGGGGAGCTGTGAGTCAACAGCAACCCAAAGGCAGTGGGTCTTACTTGATGTGGAGGACGCTGAGTGGGTGCGGGTGACTTTGAATGAGGGACATCAGGTTCCCGCCCTCCTAAAGATAACAGCCAGGACAATTCGTGTGCCCAGAACTGTCTTTACATGAAAATGCCTGGAGGCCTGTGTGTGTCTCTATGTCTGTGTGTGAGTCCGAACTCATTACTGTGGGGAGAAAACAAAAAGTGAATAGGTACGCTCGTGCGGTGAGCACGTACTCTGCAAGGAAGCCTTGGAAGTGGCAGACTCTAATGTAAGTTCCCGCCCCTGCAGCCCCTCAGTGAGGGTGGCATGAGACCTCTTCCCCGCGGTTTATCAGCATGGCCCTCCTCTCCCTAGCTAGCTTCCTCTCCGCCTTCCTCTGCTAGGTGGGTGGTACTCCTACCCAGGTGAAGCTCTCTGCTTGGAGATGCCCACCCTCTCTTTTAGGTCCCTTATCATTAAGTCTACTACCCATTCAAAGTTTACTCTTCCTGTTCACAAACTTTATTAATCCTTCTAATATGTTCAACAAATTTTGGGTTATGGTTACCAAAAAAAAAGAAAAAAAAAAAACACATCTAGATCTCTGCCCTTTCCAGACTGGAGCCCTAAGGATTGACACCGTCTGAGACCAGGATAATACAACCGCCTTCCAATACCTCCGGCAAGGACAACTTTCTACTAGACGAAGGAGGCTGGGTGACACCTTGTATCAAACTAAAACCAAGCCTGCTGCTGTCCAGTCAATTCTGACTCCCGGAAACCCCAGGAGAATCCTTCTGAGATTCCAGTCACGGAGACCAGAGAGGCCCCACAGGGTTTCTGAGGAGTGGCCACCACACCACCACGCCAGCAGGGCTCCCATGCTGTGTGTAGCACTGCAGAAGGAACAGAGCGCCTGGAAGGCTGGTGCCTGGATTTCCTTGTTGAAGCATCCTGGAGTCAGTCATCAAATCCACCTGTCCCTCAGTTTCCGCACCTATAAAATGATGCTAAAGAGGTTTTGTGGGGAATGAGATGAATAATACATTTGACAGGAAGTCAAGTAATACATTTGACTAAGGAGCCATAGAGAGATGATTGTTACCTCTGTGGACAAATGTCTATCCTTTACAGTTTTTACGAAGTCTCCTTTGAAACATGAGTTTTGATTGTAACACTCAGACTGCTTTTAAACTGGGGCAGCAAGCGTGTGTCTATACCTAGGATCAACCACATCAAAAGTGGGGTGGTCAGTTTAAGTGAATTCCAGGAGAAATGGAAAGTTTTCCCTGGGGGCAAGATAATGCCACTGCTGACTTGTGGGGTCTGCTATTTATTGCCATGAGAGTAGGGCTTATAGCCTGTCTTTCCCTTACTGTAATCAAAGACACAGAGCAGCAGGTACTTCTGTGAAAGGATAATATCTTAAATTCTCAAAGAGAAGGTGTGAAATTCTCATACTGGAAGATTTTAGGAGAGTGAATTTTGAGAGTAGACAATGGAGAATAGATCAGGGGGCTATTGAGGACCAGGAAAGGCTGAAAAGGCAGGAAATGAGCATCACAGTGGGGACACCAGAGGCACAGGTGGACCAGGGGCCACTTGGAGTGGCCACCATACCAATTCCAAAATTCCTCTGACATCATAGAGCTAATCACCATTTCCTCCCAATATTTTGCTAATTCACTGTATTTCACCTCATGTTTGGGGCACCTTACCACAGCCTGGGGAAACCAGGATATTGGAAATTCTAAGTTCTATTCATTCATTCTTTGGAATAATCTTTTAATGTCCACCAAGTATCAGGCACTGTGCCAAGCACTAGAGACAACTGGGATAAATGAAACAGATACGATTCCTTCTCGCTTGAAGCTGAAAGTCTAACAGGAGAAACTATGATCGGCTGGTATTCACCAGCCATTTATTGGTGTCGTGCACTGTTGTGAGACCTTTTTGTGTTTTTGTGTTTTTATCATCAGTGAGACGCCATGAGGCAGGGCACTGTCTTCATCATCAGGGGAGGGTCTGTGAGTAGCCAAAGTGCACATGGCTACGGAACAGAACTCAGGCAGTCTCTGCTCTTAATCTGCTCTAGTGTCCCTATTTTAAGCAAATATTAATCAAATAACCTCAGATATGAACACATAAGCCTGCCATGACATGTTTTCTGTTGCTGCAATAGGGGTTAAGTGTTTTGTTTGAAATGATGGTCATGACTTGGTTTAAATACCACTTTTGTTTTCAAGGTGTATTCACATGTAACATACCTCTCACTCTTTACAAAAACTTTATGATGCAGATGGGATGAGTTGTCTTCCTCCTTCTCATACACAAAGCACTATGGTCAACAAGGGTATGTGAATTACAACATAGTTGCTAAACCTGGATATTATGTCTTCCGACGTTAAATGTATTGCCCTTCCTCTGTAGATTTCATTAAGTCTTGACTCTAATTTTCTGTTACTAGTTATGGTGGGTGAACATCAGACACCAAAGACATCTCAGGGGTAGCTAGTGATGAACCTTCAATCTTCATGAGAAAAGCAACGGCAGGGCTGTGAGTCAGTGCACATTAGGCCTCGAACAGGACTTCCTAAGTATGTTAGCATTGATTTCACTTGCAAATCTTGTCATCAGCTTCTATTCTATATATAAAAATGACAAAGTATTCCAGATATTTAATAATTATTTTGTAAGTGTATGTAATTCATATTTTAAGAAAAGAAAAAGAATAAGAAGAAATGAAGAGAGTAAAGAAACAATGAAAATAAAATCCCTTCTGTCTGGACTCATTGCTAACCTTACAACCAAAGCATATTAAACATTTGACTTCAAAAGCATACCCATCAGATGCAGCAACAAGAAATCCCATCACAACACTTACTTGGTATAAACATCCGAGAACCACTCTGGTAGCTGTCTTGCCATATTAAGCACAGAAAACCCTTTTATTTCTGTCATTTTTGCTTTTCACCGATTTATTGAGGTAGACGTTAAACCATAGTATTTCAACTCTCTCAGAACTAGTCTTTCAGATACAAGCTGTTGTGGTGGTGGTGGTGGTTGTTAGGTGCCATCATGTCAGTTCCCACTACAGTGACCCCGTCTGCTCAGAACCCAGGCTGACCAGTCAGGGCCCCATCACAATCGTTGTCGTGCCTTAGATCATGGTTGCAGACACGACGTCAGTGCGTCTCCTTAAGAGCCATCCTCTTTTTTAACAACCCTTTGCTTTACTGAGCATGACGCCCTTCTCTAGGGACTGGTCCCACCCGACAACACGACCAAAGTAAATATGAGCAAGTTTCCTTCTCCCTCCTCAAGATCGCTCTGGCTGTTCTTATTCCATGAGGGATTTGTTCATTTTTCTGGAAGTCCGTGGGATGTCCCACATTCTTTACCAACACCACAGTCTGAAGGCATCAGTTCCATTCCTCTTGGTCTTCCTCATAAATTCCCCAGCTTTTGCAGATGTAACAGGAAATAATTAAAAGACCATGGCTTGGGTCACACGTAGCATGCTCCTCACATTGATGTCTTTGCCTTTTAACACTTTTAAGAGTTCTTTGGCAGCACGTCTGTCAATGTGATACGTCATTTGAATTTTCAACTGCTGCTTCCATGTGTGTTGATGGTGAATCCAAGTAGAATGAAATTTTTGACAACTTCAATATTTCTTATCATGATGCTGCTTTTTGATCAGTTGTGAGGATTTTTATTTTGTGTCGAGGTCTAATCCACACCGAAGGCTGTGGTCTCGATCTTCCTCAGTAAGTGCTGCAAGTTCACCTCACTTTCAGCAAGGAGCACTGTGTTATCTGCAGACCACAGGTCCCTAACGAAACTTCACTCAGTCCTGATGCTACGTTCTCCATCTAGTCCAGTTCTGTTTGCTCACCTCACGTCAGGTTACACAAGAATAGAACACAGACTGCGTAACAATGATGAAAGGCTACAACCCGGATGCGCACTTTTTCGTGACTGGAAACCATGCCTCGTTCTCAATATTTTGTTCAAATGACTCTCTCTTTGTCCATGTACAAGTTCTGCATGAGCACAACTAAATGTTCTGAAATTTCTGTTCTTTGCACCTTGACGGCACTTGGCTGGCTGGCAGTGGTCTCTATAATTTGTTATAATTCACACGGTTGAAGACCTTTGCATACTCAGTAAAATGTGTGTAAATGTCTTTCTATTATTTTCTGCTTTTAGTCAAGACCCATCTGAGCTCAGCAATGGTACCTCTTATTCTGTGTCATTTTCGGAAGCTGGCCTGAATCTCACTCAGGCCATTTCCTATTGATTTCTGCTGCAACCACTTCTGATTCATCTTTTTAACAACATTTTACCTGCTTATGATATGAATGACATTGTTAGACAATTTCCACACTCTACTGGATTACCTTCCCTTGGAGTGGGCAAAAATATGAATCTCTCCTAGTCGATTGGCGGAGTATTTGTCTTCCAAATTTCTTGATAGAGGTAATGAAGCACTTGCAAGACTGCATCTAGTCACTGACAATCTCTGTTGGCGTTCTGTCCATCGCGGAAGCCTTGTTTCTCATCAGCGTCTTCAGAGCCACTTGGCCCTCTGCTTTTGTGACTACCAGGTGACAATGGAAGGAATGCACACTGCTGTGCCAGAAACAGCCAGTCAACATCCAACCATTTCAGAAACTACCATATGCTCAACAAATGATGGTATACAGTTGTATATCCTTTAGGAAATATACATTTTTTCCTATGTTTAAATACATACCAAAAAGCTACATTAAGCCCTGGTGGCAAAGTTAACCAAAGGTCAGCAGTTTGAATCCATTAGTAGAGCCTTGGGGACTCCGTGGAGCTGTTCTATTTTGTCCTACAGAGACACTAAGAAGAAGAATTGACTCCATGGCAATGTTTTTATTCTCTTTAATATAATGTTCGGTAAAAATATAAAACCTTTTATACATGTCAGACCTAGGATAAAAAGAAATGTATCACCCTTATCCAAGAAGAGTTCACAGTTAGTAATGGAATTTAATAAATGTGGTTTTATTCCAATATGATGATTCATGTTATGAACAAATACATAAGTATTTCAAGAACAAAAAGGAAGAGTATTTAACCTTGTTCATGAATGCGGGTTAGTCACAGGAGGTGAAAGCAGGAGTAAAAGATGTCCCAACCAATCCTTCCAGGGGATGTAGGGTGAAGTCCCAGAGAAAGAGTAGGTACTGCTAGTGTACGATGAAGAGGATGTCAGAGAGGCTGTCGGGAGGGAAGGAAGGTCGAGGCTAAGCCAACAAGTGCAAGGAAATAGAAGAACTTTATTTACTGATTGATTTGTGAAAGGAGGCCAGCAGGCTTGCTAGCTGGAAAAAAGTGTAACTGTCATGTGGGAAAATGGGTGATGAATTGTTTTAAATTTGAAAGTGACAAAGAGCTTTATTTTAAAAGATGACTTTGAAAGTATGAAAGCTATCTTTGAAGAACAGAGGTATAGAAGCCTAGTGGTGGGAAGAGTGGTACTTAGGTAAGAAACTCGGCATCAGTAAAGCGGCTTTTAGGTGCAGGTAATCAGAAATGTCACCTCATATCAGATTACACAAAAATAAAGTAAGTTTGTTACCTGAGAGGATGACGGACTCCTGAAGTCACTTCTCTTGGGTTTGCTTCTTTGGGGCATCAGCTTTGTCCCCTGACTGGCTTCCTTTCTTGTGGCAAGCTACATAGAACATCACATAGCATGTTCATGATCACAGGAAGAGAGAGAAAGCCTCTCTCTCAACCTGAATAGAATGTTTACCTTCTGGTTTTGTTGTCCTGCCTTTACAGTGTGTCATGGATTAAACTGTGCTCCCTCAAAAATCGGTAGCAGTTTGGCTGGGCCGTGATTCCTGGTGTTGTGTGACGTTTCTTCATGTTGGAATTCCCGCCTCTGTGATGTTAATGAGGGTGAATGGGCAGCAGCAGTGTCCTAGAGAAGGATTCTCTGCCTAAGTTTGTTTCCTGCCTTGAGGTGGTCTCTTGAGACATAAAGGAGAAGAGCTAGCAGAGACGTTTTGAGTAGCTAATATCACCAAAAAGCAGTGCTGGGACAAGAGCGTGTCCTTTGGAAAGAATCAGGGTCCCTCTGCCTCAGAAGCTTCCAGCCCAGGGGAAACTGACAACAGGGACCTTACTTCGAATCCAGCAAGGAAAGCCTTCGCCTGGAGCTGACACCCTGAATTTGGACTGTTAGCTTATAAGACTGTGACAAATAAGATTTCTCTTTTTGAAGCCATCCATTTGTGGTATTTCTGTTAAAACAATACTAGCCGCCTAAAACATGACGGGTCCACCAGCAGTCCTTGGAAGTGTGCTCTGTGATGACTGTCTCAGGCTTGGTTTCCTCAGCTAACTGTGAAGAAAGAATGGAACTGCCACCTTTGGCGTAGACACCCTGCGATCTGCCCTGGATAGAGCTGCGTCCTCTCAGTAACTAGGTAAGAATTTAGCTATGTAGGGTAGCGATAGACTCATACAAATAATTTGCAGAAATTTTCGGGAACAAAGGCCTTCTGGTACAAAAGGAAGGTGACTACACCCACTGCATTTGCTGTATTTCCCTTTTACTTCCGTTTCCCTTTCTCTCGTGGCTCCATTCCAGGTCACAATAGCACATCACGGTTAGCTGTTTGGGGGTTGGCCCCTGGTGGTGGTGACCTCGTGCTCAGTGGCACCAAACCTGCCCAGTCTGCCCTGTGCTGTCACCACGAGGTGGGCGCTCAGACCCCTGAGACCTGTAAGGATTTTGTGGTTTGATTTTCAGAAGTAGACAAGCAATTCTCTCTCCCTGTTTATCTTAATCTGGGTTCTCCATGGAAACTTCACTTAGCCAACCCCTAAACTATCACTGACAGATGGGTGACGGCCACACATGAGACACACAGGCCACGTTGAAGCCGTGTGTCCCACCTGCAAAACAAGAATTCCACCACTGGCCACCGGTGCCCTTGTGGTCACATCGTGGGTAGCGTTAACGCAAACACATTCCCACATCAGGTAGGTCCCTGGGTGGCACAGAGAGTTTTCCCTGGCCTTTTAACTTGTAACACAAGGAGTCACCAGGACTCACACTTACCATCTGCTCTACAGCAATTGGTTTTGAACTTTTTCCATGTTAGCACTGATTCTCTTGAAATCCAAACACAAAAGTACCCTGAAGGGATAGGAGTAACATGTTAAATCTCTTTAATCAGTTTTAATATCTCATGTTTATAGCTCGTGTTGCATGGTTTCAGTCGAGTAGTGAGCACTTTAACAGGTTTCACTTGTACCATTGAAATCTGCAAGTTGGATAACATTTTATTACGTTCTCTTTATCAGAGCCTCCAGAAGCCTGGTCAGTGAAGCGCTGATGTCACACAACCGAAGTCAAATCAGACCCATCGCCACGGAGCTGATTGCAGCTCGCGGTGACTCTGTAGGACAGAGCACAACTTCCCCACAGGGTTTCCCAAGGAAGTCTGGTGGATTCAAATTGCTGACCTTTTGGTTAGCTGCCGTAGGTCTTAACCGGGCTTCAGCGCCTGGAGAGGTTTTCGTTATTATAATTAAGCCTGGGAAGCAGAGTGTGAAGGCTCAGTGTAGAGTCAGGGGATAAAACTGTGATTTGGCCAGAGACAGAGAAGAACCTGACAGCTCCAAAGCTTCAGCAGACCCAGAGGTCAAGGATGAACCCACGAGAAGGCAGAGGCAAGGCCAAGTACCAGGGATCCCGGCAGCCAAACGTACATGCTTAAAACGTTAGAAACAAATGAGAAAAAATCTGCTAAGAGATGAAGAAACCTCACTCAGGTACAAGTGAAGAGACAGTCCAACCAGAGATTAGGTCTGGGATAAAAATCTAGATAACCTGTCTCATATCTGAGTATAAAGTAAAAATTGTGAGTTAGTTACTTTTGTTAAGGCAGAGGCTTTTTCCTGCCCACACTGTAGGCAGACAGACTGCATTTAGGTGCTAATTTTGCTATTATTTTACTGTTAGTTGGCCATCAAGTCTCAGTTCAACTCGTAGTAACTAGGTGCCACAGGAGGAGAGTGCCCGGTCCTGAGCCACCCGTTCCTGAGGTCTTCACTGGCCATTTTTTCTCCAGAGTAGACTGCTAGATCATCCTTCCTCGTCTAAGCTGGGGAGCTCTGTGGAAACCTCTGCACCCGGAGCAATCCGACTAAGGCTCGGCTACTAAAGGCAACGCTTCCCGCATCGCAGCAGAGCGCATCGCAGCAGCGCGCATTGCAGCAGCGCGTAAGTCACCGCGGCGCGACAGATGTGCGGATGAGTGCGGCCGTGAGCCTTTCAGACCCCCTAATTCTCGTCCACAGTCAAATGGGTAGATGTGCCCCTTGTTCTCTTTCTCAAAGCAATGTTCTGTATTTCAAGATCCTTTGGTTAAAGTTAATTTTGCCTTTTCCACTTTATCCACAAATAGGCCATCAAGGGGCCTTCCTACAGATAGCAGTATTTACACTACGAGATGAGCACTAATAGATTAGGGTGATTTTTGAGCATAAATTGCAAAACTGAACCACCAATATTGCAAAACTGGCCACCCCCAAAGACAAGTTAGCTTCACCGAACTGGCACTGTGTGTCCCATGCCCAGAAGGCAGCTTGAAAATCTTACACTTCTTCACCAGCAACAACATGACCATATTTCTAGTTCTATTTCACTTGAAGATGGGCTCATGGGGGAAAAGAAAAAGGACAAACAAAGACACAAAACCTACAAAAACATTCGTTACGAAAACTGAAGTAAATCCCAGAACAAATCTCATAAAATATATTCCTCAAGTTTGATAAGGGAGAAGGCATTTAATTAACCTCAGGACAAATTTATTATGCTGAAATGTAGCCAAAAATCTATAGATTTGGAAGTGTTAAGTCTTGAGCTTTTGTTAACATTTTTAGAAATTCTTTAAGAACCCTAAAATTTATCTGTAACTATATATTCAGGAACTTTTGAAGAAATATCTGTCTAAAAAAATCAGTTAGACTTAAGCATTTCTCTCAGTAAACAAATCCGCCACCATTGTGAACAACCGCACAGCTCCATCTGCACACAGAGCTGGAATCCCACTGAGGAGAGGAAAACCATACTTGGAATTGTATCTTCTAAATGAGCGATTAACCATATGTGTAGATGAAATTCTAAAGGAACAGAACACAGGACTGCAGAAGTCTTAGGAGTTCACTTAATCTGTGCATGTATCTGTAGGCTAGCGCGTAGCCTGCTTGTCCAAACCAAAGTCCTCTGCAGAGGTGCCTGAAGAACGTCACCCTGAAGCCCCATTCTTTGACACTGACTCTGAATCCCATGTCTCACAGGTGAAGTCCAGAGCCCTTACGGGGCACACAGGTGTCTCCCATTTCATCCAGTCCCAGCTCAAGTCAGAGGTCATTAGCTATTTCTGTGGCATCTTTCTCCCTGGAAATGTGGTAAAGCATCTGTAGAAAAGAATAGTTTTATATGGAAAATTGCAAATGTGGTTTATAAAATTTTTAAAAATAACACTCTATCATTGTGCTTTACAGCAAATAATGCACACCTTCTATGTTTTGCTTGCTAACAGCAACCTCCATCAACAGATATTTTTGTTATTATGCTACGTTAATGTTTTACAGCAAGGTTATTATATCCAGATGTGAACATGATCTTATGGAAACACCTCTCAGGGAGAGGGTATGGTTGGCAGCAAACATAGCAGGCGTGTGTTATTTGTATAAAACTATGGTGTATGGCTTTCTCTTCTGATATAACTGAACAATGAGACCCACCACTGACTACAGTAATTTATATTTACACACGAAATTATATTTCCAGATCTAGACAACTCTAATGTGATATGAAAACATCTCTGATTTCTTTTGCTGACAAAAATAGAAGGCTGCAAGTACCAAGAAGGTTTCTCACCTACGACCCACCCCACAACAGTCATGTCTAAAATACACCAAATTTCAACTAGATTGTAAAAGAAGATTTATTTTCTTACCCAATTTCACAAACCTCAGGCTAAGAAGCTCTGTTATTGGCAAAGAAGAAGTCGATTCCAGTTCATAGTGACCTTCAAGGACAGAGTAGAGAGCCCCCTCGGGCTTCCCAGCAACGGTCGGTGGACTCAAACAGTCACGGCACCTGCCCCCGAGGCCACAAGATTGGCTCCCTCTGTACGTGTGCATTTCATTTACTATAAAAAGTTCATGAAATGGCATCTTGATTAAGACTCCTGGGTGGCAGGTAACAAACATGTTATTCAAACTCATGGCAAATTGGTAAAATATGTTTTATTGTAATCAGGCTGGGAAACCCTAACAAAGAGAAGCTCCCCAAACCAAACCTGACAGATGCATGGCCAGCGAGTCGACTCCAATGCACAGCAACCCGACAGGGCAGAGCAGCACTGCCCCATAGAGTGCCCAAGGAACACCTGGGGGGTTTGAACTGCTGACCTTCTGGTTAGCAGACATAGCACTCATTCTCTACAGCAGCAGCATTTCTGTTCTCTGAATAGGCCTACAAAAAAGCAGAAATAGCACAGTTCTGGGAACCTCAGAGGCCAAGGGAGTTGGTGGAGCTTCTTTCCAGATCTACCTCTTCTGATCCAGCTTCTCTCGTCTCTCCTCGCTTTTGGTATCTTCTCTCTCACCAGTTTTTTGTTTTTACAAAGTTCATGGGAGTGCCTAGGTGAAGAGTTCACCCATCATCCAATGATCTGTTCACAAGAGGACAGGGCTTTACACTAGAAGCCTGACTTTGGGTGTGTCACCCCCGTTTTTCGAAGTGCACGCTTAACAGAAAAAGACACTGTCACGACAACCCTTAACGCTGTCAGCAACAGATTGCACAGTAATAAAGAGGCACTGAGATGTCTCTCTGCTGTAACATGGGCCAGGGCACAGTCATTTAGCTTAATTTCTGGTAAACAATTAAGTCATCTTGCACTTATAATGTAATAAAATTACTTAGCACATAATTTAGACACAGAAAAGTATTTTTGCAAAATGCTTGGCATGAGGCATGAATTTTGTGTGTATAATTAGCAAACAATGTGTTTGGAGGACAAGATTGTCTTTAAAAGGCAATCCTGGGCTTTCACAGTACTTTAGATTCTGCAGGAGAAAATACTGGACCTGGTCATTAAGAAGTTAACATGATATGGTTGTCCTTAGCATCTTTAGTGTTTTGTATTTGTGTAAGGAGCATAACTTTTTATGGAATAGTGTAAATATTGCTTCATTGATTTATATATATATTAAATTAATTCTGAAATGATATGTCTATGTACATACAGAGAATGACCATAAGTGTACAGAGAACTTTAATGTGATAAGTTATGTATAACCTAGTCCTGATGATAGAGAATAATCTGTATAGTTTCGTTCTGTAGGTCATTACAGGGCTGTTCTGAGGTTTGATGAGTTCATATGATGCTAGTTACGTGAATACAGATGATTACAGAGTTGATGATATTGTCAAGTGACTTACCCTGATGCCATCAAGTCACTTCCAACTCACAGCAACCACATGCGATAGGGAAGAATGGACCCACAGGACTCCCAAAGCTATAATATTCACAGGAAGTTCCCTTCTGTCCTGTAAGGTCACTAGGAATCAGAATTAACTCAGTGGTAAGGGTTTGGTTTGGTTCAGTCTTCACAGAAGCACACCGTCACACCTTTCTCCCACAGAGCAGCTGCTGGGTTTGAAGAGCCAGCCTTCTGGTTAAGAGCTGAGTACTTACCCAGTGGAAGACCAGGGCTCCCTGTCAAGTCACTGAGGTGTATAAATTTGAATTGCACTAGGCAGAAGAGAGTTTCTATTTGAAGCACACCTGGCGAAGTTCAATCTGAGCAATAGAGAACACTGTAGTTTTCTGAGTTACCTTTCCTTTGCATCCTTTGAAAATTTCAAAATACTGCTTGAATTCATTATTTTTAGATAAGTTACTCCTCAAACTTGCCTGATCATAACAATTGCCTAAAATGTCATTAAGCATTGAACTATGTACACCTTTCCTAAGACTCAGTGAATCAAATCATTAGGGATGTGGATGGAAAATCATATTTTCAAAGAGCTGTTCAAGAACATTTGGGAAACACAGCTGTGGACGATTTCAGAGATTTCACAGATGTGAGAGAAGCACAAGATAAGACCGGCTTCATCTGTCAAGACTAATGACCAAAGACTTCACCAACTGGGCACTCTTCTCTTCATCTAATAAAAGCAGAGAAAGTCACAGGACAGCCCATACTGGTCTTGATCAGTAGGAGACCTAGGGTTCTTAAAAAAACAGGTGATAGAAAGGTAATGTATCACAAGAAAAATAAAGGCCAGTGGAGTACTCGATCTATCCAGTGCAGTCATTAACACAAGACACGGACAGAATACATTTATGACTAAGATTAGCTACCCAATTTTCAAGACTCAATGGAAAACGAAAGTGCAAAGCCCTTGTCCAGAATCTATTATGAATTTGAAGGTAGTGAGTAAAACCGTATTAAATCAAAATGGGCAGTTTTCCAAACGTGGTGCCATGTGCAAGCGCAGGAGTCGTGCGCCACGACGCCAGCCCCACTTGGACCACACACTCTCTGAAGGACAGATTTCCAAATTACATGAAAAGAGTTCTACAAATTGATGAGTTAAATACAGACAACTAGTTAGACAAATAAGGCTATCTACCTTTGGGACAGAGACCGAGAGCTGTCAGAAAGTGAATTCCAGCCAGTAGTGACCGTGTAAAACAGAAGGACATATCGTCTGGTCCCATGTAATCCCACAAACCTCTGCAAGTCTGAATCCACCAGGGAGGCCGCTGTGCTCACCTGGCCACCTGAGGGTCTTCCTCCCCGTCTCTGGACCTCTACTTCTCCGGTGATGAGTCCTTTAGGGAATGATGCTTTTCAAGGACACATCCAACAAAGCAAGCATGTCTGACAATGGTCTCTTGTGATTTATGAGGTTGCTATTAGCTAATGTTGGGAGCAGTTCTCCTGGACATTCTTTCTTAGTCTGGAAGCTTTGCTGATATCTGCGCAGCATCGGTGACACTGTTAGTATTTCAAATATGGATGACACAGCTTCCAGCCACACATAAGTCACCACAGCACAGCAAACTGAGGGACACATTGCGGAACTGAGCTTAAAACTGGGGAAAATACTCAACTGCGTCAATAACTCCAAATTAATTAACAAAAATATCATTTCATACAAAGTCCAAAAATTAAACATGTGAATTCATTCTAGAAGAAGTGCTATACACCTCATTGCTGGATATCACCGTGGCCGTCTCTGAAGTCCTCCCCTGGGGAAGCTGTGCACTGACACCAGTGCCTGGTCCACACTTCAAAGCAATTTTGGAATTCTTTTTCTGGAATGGCCATCAGAGCTGTTGTCGTACTACCCTTGCCATCCTGAATGTCATCCAACTATCTTCCTTTCAATATCTCATTTATCTTTGGGGTCAGATCAGGTGAGTCGGACAGTGTTCCTGGCTAAAAAAATCCCTCAGAGACAATTGTGTAATTAAGTCTGGGAACTTGCCACACTGTGCATGATGGCCCTTCCAGAAAGAGTTCCAAAATTGCTTTCACAGGTGGACGAGGGGCTGGCATTGGTGCACAGCTTCCCAAGGGGAGGACTTTGACAGTGACCTTAGTGATAGTCAGCAATGAGGTATGGAGCACTTAGAGCAATTAAGTTCATGGACTTAATTGTTGTACCTCGTACACACAGAAAAAAAAGATCAAAATCCTCGGTGTCAGCAAGCACGTGGAGAAGCTGACCATGCCTGACAGTGCATTGATTTGGAGAGATAAATGTGTAACAGAAAAAATGTTGATAGGCAGATATTGTGTGAAATAATTTTCAGAATTATCTATCCCGGATAGTATTTCTGACATGTGTTTAAAAGTATCCGAGAACTCATCATAACAAAGAAAGCAACCTAAAGTGTCCATCCCTGGAAAGATGAATAGATTACTTTGGTCTTCTAGTACAGCAATACAACATATAAATGAACTAAATCACAATTGCTAAATCTTGAAAATAATACTGAACAGAAGTAAGTTGTAAATGATATACACAATATGCTAAAATCTGTGCACATTTTGAAACAAAATGAAATTTTATGTTTAAATATGGGTACACATAAAAATACTTATAATTAAAACATAAACCGAGGGGGTAAGATTAGTGAAAATGGCAAACTAAGGACAGCCTAAGATCTATTCCTGCATTAGAGCCATGAACGAGTGTGTATGCAATAGTTGGCTTCAAGTGTGCTGGAACCTTGGGATGAGTGAGAGGGTCACAGCAGCTTGGGAGGGTTTGCTCAAGTACAGTGGCTGCTATCGGTGGAGACAGATGCTTTCCCACGGTTAACACGTGGCGTCTCATCCTGAGGATCTCTGGGGCTCCAGTGAGTGGTTCAGTGCTTGCCTGCGAACCAGAAGGGCAGGTCAACCAGCTCTGCACCCCGTGGGAGAACAGTCTGGCGGTCGGCTCCGTGAAAACTACAGCCTAGAAGCCCCTAAGAGGTGGCTCTCGTCCATCCCACAGAGCCGCTACAGTCAGAATGGACTCAAACAGTGGCCGTGGGTTTGGGGGTTTAATCTCATAACCTACTCCTCAGAGGAAGCCTTGAAAACTAGCAGCCTATATTCCCAGTACTGGAGAGACAGGGAAAAAAAGGAAAACAAAAAAAACCAGTGTGCTTGCAAACTTCAGCCCCGAAGAGACGTCACCGCGTGGCCTGTCCAGCTGTGGCCGCGTGCCGCCCGTCCGCTCTGACACACGCTGCGCCGCCATCGCAGGGTCGCCGTGGGGGGCCGTTGTCGCAGCCACAGTGCCAACCCACGTCACTGAGAGTCTTCTCTTTTTTTTCGTTTCTGGCCCTCTACTTTTCCAAGTGTGATGTCCTTCTCCAGGACGCATCCTTCCTAACAACATGTCCAAAATAGGTGAAGCGAAATCTTATCATCCTTACTTGTAAGTACTGTTTTGGCTGAACTTCTTCCAAGAAAGATTTGTCCATTCGTCCAGCGATCCCTGTTGTATTCCGGGTTCCTCACCGACATTCTGATTCAAAGGGGTTAACGCTCCTTCAGTCTTGACTCATTGGCCAGCTTCCTGTGCCTATGAGGTGCCTGAAAACACCTGGGCTCGGCTCGGGCACAGCTTAGTCTTTAAAGTGCCGATGCTGCTTTTTGATACTTTAAAGAAGGTACCAGCAGTAGTTTTTCCAGTGCAACATCCCACTCGATGTCTAGGCTGTTGCTTCCATGACATCACATTAATATTTCACCTGTCAGTGGCTGCCTGAAAACCCCTCCTGAAAGCCCCGGCCTCATTCACCCTCACTCAGATCTGCTTAGTGCCAAAGCCGCAGCTGCCGGGTAGGTCTCAAGTGTTCCTACAGCACAGCCAACTGAGGCTGTAGGTAACAGCTGGGACAAACAATAAACAAACCCAGTATTATAAAGAAAACTTGAATGAAATTTCACAGGGACTTGGAAAGATCTGACATATTCCTTGGCATCTGGAAGGCCATAACGTATGCAGGGCTGCGTGTGTGCTCAGAGAAGGCCCAGGCTCTCACATCCAACTCACCGGCAGGCTCTGTGCGAGGGAGAGATGAGAGCTAAGAGTTACAAGCTGCCTGGCTGAGTATATTCATCAAAAAAAAAAACAAAAAACAAAAACAAAAACCCAAACCCACTACACTGGAGTTAATTCTGACTCATGGTGACACTGCAGACAGAGTAGAACTGTCCTACGGAGTTTCCAAGGCACGCCTGCTAAACTACTGGGGTCTTTTTTTTTCCCCCCTTGTTTGACTGTATTCACACAGCTCCTCAAAGAGGACCAGAACAGTAGGGAGCTGTGATCCAGTTACAAGCTGACTACTGCACACGTGGAGAAGCATCCAGCTACTGATTGAGAGACTGGAGTCAGGAAGGCTCCCGGAGACAGCTCAAAAGAAAGGCCTTGGGACCTACTTTTGTGAGATCACAGCCACTGTAAACCTGTAGGGTACGTACAGCTCTATTTGGACACACAGAGGCTGTCATGAGTTAGTCTCCGTGACAACTTCTTAATTTTTTTAAAACTAACTTAGTTGGGATTTCAGTGACTATGTATAATAGACACGCATTGTTATAGATTAGCACAGAAGAGTCACTAGACAACAAACAGCAATGGCAATAATCACGGAGGAGTGAGGGTGGCTGGGCGGAGAGGCTGGGTACACAGCTGCCACACTGTGTTATTTGAGATGCTCAGATTTCAACAAAAATGTGTGGACCAAAGACAGGAAACAACCAACCACTGGAGATGCTTGTTGAAGAAGCTCAGGAGATGGCCTGACTTCGCAAACGCTTCAAATTAGACATTTTAAATGTGCTCAGAGAACTAACAGAATTCACGTCTAAAGAACTAGAGGAAAGTATGAAAATGATACCTCACCAAATATACAATATAAAGAGACAGAAATCATTAAAAAAAGAAAAAAGGTATTCTGCAGTTGAATAGCACATAGATTGATACAGAAAAAAAAATTACAGCACCTCAGGAGCACATTTCATAAGACTGAAGAAAGAATCATCAGACTTAAAAATAAGTGACTTGAGATTGGCCAGTTTGAGGGACAGAGGGAAAAATGACTGAAGAAAAATGCATAGAGCCTCAGAGACCTGGAGAACCCCATCAGGCAAACAACAGATACAGATGGAGAGCTCAGAGGAGACGAGAGAAAAAGACAAATTAAAAAAAAGAAACAATACCAAAAGCTTCCTAAATTCAATGAAAAATACCAATCAGTATCAAGCAAAGCTAGCCTCCAAACAGTAACTTAAAATTAAGACAGTCCTAGAAATTAAATCAAATCCAAACGGTTTGTTACATGCAGACTCATCCTAGAAGAAATGCAATCAGAAGTCACTGAGCCTTGTAAGCAGAAAGAAAAGACACTAATCTATAACCTGAATTCACACAAAGAAAAAGACAAACATCACCAGCAGAAGTAACTACAGGCAAATATAAAAGATAGTAAAATGAATTACTGTTCATAATTTTTAACTAAAATCCATAGTAGAGTAACTACACGTCTAAGTTGATGTGCATGCAAAATATAATGATGAAATTTGGGATGAATTCCTGCAGAAGGATAATAGAACTGAACAGTAGGAAATTTTGTAAGTTATAGAAATTAAGTTGCTAGTAATCCCAACAAAACTGTTACATTAATGTGTGAATGGTAATCTTAGTATTAACCACTAAGATAATAACTGAAAACATATCAAAAAAGAAACTGCAAGTGAATTTAAAAGTACGCTATGAAATATATTTTACCATCACAGAAGGCAGTAGTGGATGAGATGAAGACTGAAAACCACAGAAGATGTGCAGAAAACAAAGCAAAATGTCAGAGAAAATTTTACCTTTTCAATAAGGACATTAAATATAAATGGATTAACCTCTTCCATTTAAAAACAGATTAGCATAGTGAATTTTTAAAAAATGATTTAACTATACTCTACCTACAAGAGAGTCACTTTAGAGTCAAAGATCCGATAGGCTAAACACAGAAGGATGACAAAAGGTGTACCACAAAAACACTAACCAACAGAGAACTGGACTTGCTATTCTAGTATCAGATCAAATGGATTTCAAGATTAAAAAAAAAAAAAGGAAAGAAAATGTTACTAGAAACAAAAAGCATCATTTTAAGGTGAAAAAAATAGTCAATCCATCAAGGAAATAAAACAACTGTAAGCATAACAATCCCTAAAAGACACAAAATGTCTTTCAAAGGGAAGGCCAAAAGGTCATCTACCATCCCACCACCCCTGCCGCCCACTGCTGTTGAGTTGATTCTGACTCCCAGTGGCCCTACGGGACAGACAAGCTGCTTCACAGAGCTTCCAAGGAGCACCAGGCAGATTTGAGCCGCTGACCTTTTGGTTAGCAGCTGTAGCTCTTAACCACCACACTGCCAGGGTTTCCAACCCAACATCAATAGCTGGAAATTTCAATACCCGCTTCCGGTACTGGGTGGAATAACTGGATAGAAGATTAACCAGGAAGCAATGGACTTCAATGATACTGTAGAAGAACCAGACCTGAGATCATTAAGAAATACAACAACGATCAGATGCACATTAATTTTTCTAGGGTACAGGGCATATTTTGCAAGATAGGCTGCATGTTCGGCCATAAAATGAATCTCAATTAACGTAAAAGTGTCAAAAGCAAATGAAATATGTTTTCTGACTACATGGAAAGGAATTGAAAATCAACAACAAAGGATGGTTCGGAAAATTCACAAATATGTAGAAGTCAAAGAAAACAAATCCTAAATAGCCAGCGGGTCAAAGAAAAAAATCTCAAGAGGCCTTAGAATGTACTTTGAGGAGAACGAAACAAACACACAACAGGTCAAAACTTTTCGGAAAGAGTTGAAATAGGGACCATTAAACCTGTATGGGGACCATGATACCTGTAAACACCTACGTTAAAGGAGAAAAACATCTCTGAACAATAACCTGAACAACCACCTGAACTTACACCTTAAAAAGTAGAAAAGTCGTAACAAATTCCGCACAAGAACAAGCAGACGGAGGACGATCACACCGGCAGAGCGGCAGTCCGTGAGACTGAAAGGGAGAAGCCGCGCAGAGAAAGCAGCAAAATAAAAAATGGCTTCTTTGGAAACATTTACAAAATTAATAATATTTTATCTAAACTAACCAAAAGGAAAAGACTCAAATTACTAAAGTCAAGAATAAAAAAGATAACCTTGGGGGGGGGGGGAGAAGACTACAAGGGAATGTGGAAAACAACTGTATATCAACAAATGAAATAACTCAGACGGAAAGAACACGTGCTAGACGGAAGCCACAGAAGTGACTCAAGAAGAAAGAAACTCTGAGTGCACCTGTTGTAGATAAATAATTGAGTTAGTCATTAAAAAACAGCAGATTGTATCACTTGTGTGTTCTTGTAAATGTTCAAAGAAGAATTTATGCAAATCATTTACAAAATCTTCACCTCCCCCCCCAAAAAGACAAAAGAAAAAATCACTGAGACCAATATTACCCATATAAAAAAAAATAGGTAAAATATCAGGTGAAAAGAAAAACTCGTATCAATTATATAGACACAAAAAAGTCAACAAACTAGCCATAGATAAGACAAAATAATCCTGGACCAAATAAAAGATTTCTAAACAAAACACACACAGTCAACATTATACATAAAGGAAAAGTGAAATACATTATCCCTAAATTTAGGAATAAACCAAAGCTGTCTGTTTTTACCAAGTGTCTTCATCACTGTGCTAGAGGACCCAGCCAAAGTGACTAGGTGATAAAAAGAAATAAAAATCATCCAGAGTGGGAAGAAAGAAGTACAATGCTCTCTTTCTACAGATGTTGTGATTTTATGTATTAGCCAAATCAGTTGCTTAAAAGTTAATTCCGACTCATGATATCAGTTTTTATACCCTAAATAACTCACCAGAAATCTATTTTGGCTACAAACAAGTTCAACAACATTCCAGGTTACACAATCAACACGTAGAAATCACTTGTGTTTCTGTACACTAGCGACAGACAGAAAGCCCCAGCAGCCCACTGGTTAACAGTTAGGACTGCTAACCAAACAGTGGGCAGCTGGTACCCACCAGGCACCGCTGGGAAATGCCATGGGGCAGTTCTACGCTGCACCTCAGGGTCACAGTGAGTTTACTTGACGACAGTGACAACAGGTAGCAATGAACTATTCAAAAATGAAATTAAGAAAACCATTTAATTTATGATCCCACAGACGAGGTTAAAATACGTGGTCTTTATCAAGTCCAAGATAGTTTTATGTCATACACACTTTATCCCAATTTAAAAAATAGGAAAGCACTGGAATTAGGCTCACCAAATTTTGGATGCTGGTACCTGGGCCTATGATGAATGTGTGACGGAGAGGAATGGGATAGGACCAAGTGCTTCGATTCCGCAACGTTTTATTTCTTTGAAAATTAGCCACTTACAACAAACCTGCACATTGTGTGACTGTATGAACGCTGTCCTTTCCCTTGTAAGCGTTTGGAGCACTGAAATACTTCAAATTTTTAAACATGTGTTTTAAAAGATAGGAAACGAATAAAGAAGACATTCAGAAAACGCTCATGTGCGTCTTCGTGAATAGTAGCTCTCCCCCACCGCCGTCGAGCTGATGCCGACCCGGGTTCACCCCACAGGACACAGCAGAACGACACAGTGGGTTTCCCAGGGGCCCTGGTGGATTAGAACTGCTGGCCTTTTGGTGAGCAGGTGTAGCTCTTAACCACTGCACCACCAGGGTGTCCTCACAGTAGTGCTAGAGGAGGGGGAAACAACTTACTGAACAAATAAAGGGGTTGGGTGACTGTTAGATTAAGACGGTGGATTGAAGCCTCTAGAGCTCAGGTTTCTCCTGAGTTTAAAAACACACAAGTGGGGGTTACAAACAGGCTCCCACAAGCACTCGGAGCTGGTGTGTGCCGGTTGGCTCAGCCGGGGTCTCAGCTCACAACTGTCGTCACCCGTCCTCCCAACTCACAGCAGTTGCAGGGGACAAATCATCCCAATAATTGCAGCTTTACCTAGAATCCCTTAAGCAACAGCTAGGGACATGACTGGTGGAGAAACTCCTCTGGGCAAAGGGCCGGGGAGGCAGAGCAGCCTTCGGGTCGGGGGCTGGGGGAGCTCTGGCTAAACTGGAAAATCGGACAACTGGAGTTTCGCTGGCTTGAGCTGGATACGGATGAGTACCTTTAAGGGAAGCCGGGCCGCACTCTGGGACGGACCCTCGCAAACGAACGTGTAGCGTTGACAGAAGCAGACCTTCCCTGAGTCATCTTTTAGATGACACAGAAAAGAATTATTTTCAGCCCTAATAATAACCTAACCTAAAACAAAGAAGGCAAAAGTGTACTGTGTTCTTCCCAGCACTGGTGAGTGAAGAAGCTTGTTTCCCGATTCAGAGAAACTTCTCCAGGACAGGCCCCTAAACTACAAAGGCAGCTGATTTCCCCCAGGCCCCAGAGAAAGGGGAGCTGAAAGCCTGGCCTTTAAACCAGCAGTGCTGGGCACTGAAGACGGCCTTTTTAATCTAATGTCCTGAGTTTGGGTTCCTTGTAATGCACTTTACGTTGCGTTTAGTTCTACAGACAGTCAATCTGAAAGACTGCTCTTTCTCAGTCTCTGGAAATTTTCATCTATGTCTAACGTTGCTCCGCCACTCACCTCTGACATGCACATTCTCTCTCACCCGATTCATAAAACAAGGATTACAAATTGACACTGGAATTGTCAACAACAGTACTGACTGGTTTGGGATAAGAAGAATCAGAGTGTGGCTTCCTTCCCAGAAATCCACTGGAGTCCGTGGAAGATTTTAAAAATGACCACACAAAAGGAAGGATACCTCCGTCTTTGTCCGCCCGAGCCTCTGTCATGTGTCTATGTCTAGATACGACAGGTCTCTGTTTACTAGTACCACTCGGGGGCCAGGCAGTACAGCGGTCAGTGCGCTCGTTTGCTAGTAATTAAAGGCCAGCAGTGGGAGCCCAGCAGCCGCTGTGGGGGAGAAGGTTGCAGCCACAGGCTTCTATAAAGGGTCAAAGCTGTGGACATGTTAGAAATCAGATTTTTTCTACTCCACAAAGTTGTTATTACTGCCTGTTGTTTGTCTTTGTTTAATGACTTTGCTGATTTCATTCTGTAAAGTGTATTTTTTTCCATGTGCAGTCTCTGGAGTCTTTGATGAGCTTAGTGGCTGGTTGAGAACTGGATGGTGTTTTTCCTAAACGCCTTACACTTCTGTGTCTTTTACTACAGTGACAGGGCTCTGTGTGTGTGTGTGGACGGGTTCCAACAGCTCTGATGGCTCACACCTTCACCTTAGCTCCCTGCCTATGAGGGCGCTCAAGGCCAGAAAAAGGTAACAGATGAAGTCCTTCTCTATTCGGGGTGGGGGGATATGCTTCCCAACCCATGCACTCAGCCTCCCAGGAAGGTGCTGTAACTTTTCAAAGCCCCAGTGAACACCTCTGGGGGTCAGTTCTACCCTGGCCCTTAGGGTCGCCATGAGTTAGTACGGTATGAAATGCTAAACCCATTAGTCAAGCCCAGTCTGACTCATGGCGACCCAAGAGGTCAAAGTAGAACTGCTCCACAGAGTTTCCAAGTAGTGCCTGGCGGATTTAAACTGCCGATCTTTTGGCTAGCAGACGTAGCACTTAATCCACTAAACCACTAGGGTTTCCATATGAGATGCAGGTACAGCACATCACAGGGAATTCAAGGGCTTTTGAGGCTTGAGTAGGTCTCCTGTTGGATGTCGGGGCCTCTCCTGGCACTCTTTGGGACCCCAGTCCGTTTGCTTCGCTTTCTGTTTATAACCTTTGTTGACATCTTTCTCTGTTATTGACCTCTTTACTGCAGTTGCGTGGTTTCCAGGGAGTTCTCTGAGATCATCCTGGTGAGTCATAGACAGAATGCTGTGGGTGAAGGATTGGTGTCAGAAACGCTGGAGAAGACAGACTGGTAATAGTTGACTCCCTGTTCACAGGAACCCGCTTAGTACCAATGCTTATAGTCAACACTGTTATTACAGCCTCCCCATCAGGGAACCCAGGGAAGAAATAGACGGAATTCACACTCTTCTCTCCCTCTGAGCTCTTCCCAGACTGTTACACTGACAGGGGAAATCAGCTGATAGGAATGCTGGCATGGACTGAATTGGGTACCCAAGGTGTGTGTGTCAGTTTGGTGAGGCTGATTCGCAGCGCTGGGTGGTTGTCTTCTGTTTTGTGAGTGTAATTTTCCTATGCTTTGTGAATCCTAGTCTCTGCCTGGGGTTCATGACGCAAGACTAGATTATGTTAAAGAGGATTAGCTGGGGTCTACACATCCTTTTTACAGTCACTTCCTTTCTCCAGTGTAAATGGAGTCTCCCTGCGCCACCTTTTATCTTCCAGGAGATAGAAGGGAAGGACAATGAGCGGAACGGGGGACCTCACACCAGAAAGACACAAGCGCCAGGAGAGGAGCTGGTCCTTCGGCCCTGAGCTGGGAAGCTCCTTAACCAGGGTAAGGCAGGACCATTGTCCGGAACCAGCGGAGAGAGAAGCCTTCCCCTGGGCCTGTCACCCTGAACTTGGACCTGTAGCTTGCTGGGCTGTGAGAGAACGCGTTTCTCTGTGCTGAAGCCATCGACTTATGGTATTCTGTCATATCAGCACTAGATGACTGACATGGTGCCTAGAAAGCAACTTAATACGAATTTTTTAAGAACTATGTGAAGAACAGATTTTAACCCAACTAAATAGGTAACTGGAAAACCTGGCGGTGTAGCGGTTAAATGCTACAGGTGCTCACCAAAAGGTCAACAGTTCGAATACACCAAGTGCTCCTGGGACACTTGACGGGGTGGTTGTACTTTGTCTTACAGGATCATAGTAAGTCAAAATCGACTCAGCAGTGGTGGCCTACGGGTAGACGGCTGCTTCCAAGTTGACTGTCACTCGTGGGGATCTCATGTACCGCCGAAATGTCGCCCAGTCTGGTACTGTGCTGACTCCGCTTCTGCAGCACCCATCCCTTGCACCCGGGGTCTCTCATCCTCACTGACGTCTGCCTCCTCCAACACGATGTCCTCTTCCAGGAGCTGCTTCCTTCTGATGACACGTCGAAAGCACAGTGTAGGACAATGTTCTGCTGTGATCCTAACGTTTTCATTAACTCATTTTCAGGAATGGATTGCCAAGCCTTTCTTCCTAGTTTGTCTTAGTCAGGCGCTTAGCTGAAACCTGTCAATTGTGGGTAATCTTACTGATATCTAAAATACTGGTGACACAGCTTACATGCCACCAGTCTCAGAACCTGACAGGGGGCTGTGGAAGCATAACTGAGGGGTGTTAAGTAAGATTTTAGATAAAGTAAGAATATGCCCTGTTTCTGTTATGCAAAATTATTATTGTAAAGAAGAAACTTTTCTTTATGTTTATTTTTAAATCTAGTATAATCAAATTTAACATACCAAGATAACTGTTTTTTCAAAATTACACAGTAATGCATGTAGAAAAAATAAACAGGAGAGAAAAAAACAGTATAAATTTTAAACATAAAAAGAATTGTGGAGGTGGAGGTTAACTATGTCGAGTATTAATAATACATTATGAAACTTTAAAAAATTAAACTTTTTTGGTTCTTTATATACATCAAAGTGATCATTCCTCGGGAACAAACCTAACAATGCATCAAGATTTAGTTTTCTTTTTTTCTTAAGACCTTACATCAAGGGTCTCGTGTAGTGTTTGTCCTTGTGCCGCTGAGTGGTTTCACTCAGCATAGTGTCTTCCAGTTGAAACCAGGTTATGAAATGCTTCCTAAAATTGTTATTGTTCTTTATCACTGCACAGCGTCCCACTGAGTATATGTACCACCATTTGTTCATTCGTTCCCATGTTGCTGGGCGTCTGGGTTGATTCCCTCTTTTTGCTATTGTGGGCTGTGCTGCCATAAATGTTCTTGTGCACGTGTCTGCTCATGTCACAGCCTGTTCCAGGCAGTGGAATTGCTGGATCAAATGGTATATATTTTTCCAGCTTTTTAGGGCAGTGCTGATTGCTTTCCAAAGAGGTTGTGCCATTTTACAATCCCACTAGCAGGGTAGGAGAGTGCCAGTCTCTCCAGACTTATCTGCAGAACAAAAAACTCTTTGAAGACTACAAGGGTGGGGTTGGGTGGGTGTGAGAGTTTATCATAGATTTGATAGTTGATAGATGTTAGAAATTTTATTCATTTACTACAAAAAGTAAGTAAATATTTTTTTTAAAGATTTAGTTTTTTCTTAATTTTCTATCACTGAGGTGTGACAAATTATCCAAAAAGGATTGTATTAACTCACCATAATTACACTAGTATATTATTCTAAGTGGATCAGTAACTAACACAAAAATGAAAACATGTAAGTTAAGGAAGAAAGAATAAATATGATTTTAGGATGAAGGCCTTTTCTAGTAATGTTAATAATAATAATACTTATCTCACTAGTATCTACTATCTGCCAGAAATTATTCTAAGCAATCAACATTAAAATTTATCTTAACATTCTCCAGAGGGATAATATTGGATAAAATAACTGCTGGGAAGATTTATAAACAAATGGGAAAATATGTGTGCTTTGCAAAGTGCTAATCCTCTTAATTGACAAAGATCTCATGTGAATCTGTAAGAAAAATAAATATCTAAATAGACAAATGGACAATTTATATGGACTGTGAGTTCATACTGAGAACAGACAAATGTTTAATAAACAATTGGAAGTTGCTAACTTTGGAAAAAATGTACATATGGAGACAATAAATCAATGTTAAGCACTTATCAATTGGCTGGCACTCCTTTTGAATTACAGGGAAAACACCATCCACATGCATGTCAGCAAGACACTAAATTGGCACTAAAAGTGTAGAAGGCAGTTTCCAATAGATAGCTACATTTAAAATGCACATTAAGCTTTGATAAACAATTTCAGTATTAGGAACTTAAATTACGGATATACTTTTAAAATATCCTAAGATATTTCCTCAGTAAAGCATTATTCATAATAATAACAAAAAAATTAAAGCGGAATAAATGTCTGTTCAGAGTGTCGTTATTTTTAGGTGCTATCAAGTCAGTTTTGACTCTTAGCGACCCTGTGCACAGCAGAACAAAACACTGCCCCGTCCTGTGCCATCCTTCCAATTGTTGCTCTGCCACTGTGGAGCCACTGTGTCAATCCACTCCTTTAAAGGTCTTCCTCTTTTTCACTGATTCTCTATTTCACCAAGTATAATGTTCTTCTCCAGGGACTGGTCCCTCCTGATAACATGTCTGAAGGAGGTGAGACATAGCCTCTCCAACTTTGCTTCTAAGGAATGTTTTAGTTGTACTTCTTCCAGGACATACCTGTTTATTCTGTTGGAAGGCCAGGTTAACCACAGCATTCTTCTCCAACACAGCAATTCAAAGGCATCAGCTTTTCCTCTGTCTCTCTTCCTCATTGGTCATCTTTCTCACACATGTCAGGTGATAGAAACCATGATGGCTTGAGTCTGGTCGGCCTTAGTCCTGAGGGTGACATCTTTGCTTTTCAGCACTTTACAGAGGTCTTTTGAAGCAGATTTTCCCAATAAGTGTATTTTTTGGTTGTTGACTGCTGCTTCCATGGGTGTTGATTGTGGTTCCAAGTAAAATAAAATCCTTGACAAGAATTGTCAAGTTGTCAAGAAAATTGCTTAGGTGAAAAAAAAAGCTGTATGATGAATAATAAGGTATACATACAGATGGACAGATAGACACACTCGTATATAGTTAGATTCTATGGAAGAATATCAGTAACTAATAAGGCCATTGTGCTGAAAAGTGTCTGGCATGACATGGACTGTATGTGACAATGGCCACATACTCACACGCACGTTCCTTTTTGTTTTAGGTAAGACTCACCACCCTTCAGTCAGTTCTGGCTGCTGGCGCCTGCCAGGACCGAGGAGACCTGTCGTAGGTGGTTTCTGGGCCCACCTCTTCATGGGTGCAGATGGCTGCCTCCTTGAGCCACAGAGAAGCCAGTGGGTTCTGACCACCTTCGTCTGGGTTATCAGCCAAGAACTTAGCCACTGTGCCATCAGGGTGCCTTTCTGGCATGATAGCTGACTTAAAAATTATTTGCTGAAAACAAGTTTAGCTTGACATAAAATTTGAATTTTTATATGTTCTGAGTAAAACTAGATCATCGGTCTCAATGGGCTTACATAACCTCAGAGATGTCACTGGATAATGACTGACTCTTGTTAGACTGCAACCCTGGGGGTACTGGTTAAAGCTTGTGCTGCTTGCCCAAAGGTCAGCAGTTCAAACCCACTAGGTACTCCCTGGAAACTCTATGAGGCAGTTATACTCTGTCCTGTCGGGTAGCCATGAGTTAGAACTGACTCAGGGACATCCAGTTACAACAACAATTGTTAGATTAGACTTGTGCTTTGCCTCCTCCTGGTTCACACTTAATGACCACACCAGGCATCGAGTATGAGTCATCTGGAACCAAGACAGAGTAGAATACAACTTTGTGTGTTCAGCAAAGCCTGGCGGCATAGTGGTTAAGTGCTATGTCTGTTCACTGAAAGGTTGGCAATTCAAAACTGCCAGGCATTCCTTGGAAACTCTATGGGGCAATTCCACTCTGACCGATAGAGTCTCTAGGGGTCAGAATTGACTCAATGGCAGCAGCTTCTGTTTTTGGCTCTGTGTGTATGTGTCTCTCTGTGTGTATGTGTCTCTCTGTGTGTATGTGTCTCTCTGTGTGTATGTCTACACTTACCCATGTTCCCAAGAAGGGGCAAGAGCACTTGGTTGAGTTTTCTTTGTAAGTCTTTATTGATTAGTAATTGAAAATAAATTCAGTATCTCCAAGACAGGAAAATCAAGAAAAGAAGAAATGTCCCTATTTTCAGGGAAATTTCACAATCTTGGTAGATAATAAAGAATAATGAGCTCTCCAGTTCATCATACATAACACTTAAATTCTATTCTCAGTTGTCCTTCTCAATTTGTCCCCTTATTTCACTTGCGTTTTAATTAGTTACAGAAGAATCAGTTATAATTTTCATACACACATAATGTAAAAGCATGCTTTAGTCATCATTTTCTGATATTTTCCAAGTAACTAACAGGTAGTGAAACCGCGTTTTTCCTCCACCCCACTTCCTCTGTGGTGGAATTGCTATCAGCGATTGGGGATGTGAAAGACAACCTTCAGAGGAAAACACAATAACCCACAAACTGGACAATCATTTTCCTCTGCAAACACACTCAGCTGCATCAGATGATCATCTACGACACCTAGAGAGAGTTCTGTATGTTGGAAAACCCGCTATTGAAGTGGTGCCAAGCAACACGATGGCTCCACTGACTGGCAGAATTACTGGGTGAAGGGAGAGCGACAGACGTCTGCATTTGGAGACATCGTTCACGCCCGAAGGATGACCGTTTCTCAATGTTTCTCTACATTAATTCCGCTTACTTCACACAGTCACTCAGCAGCTTGTGGTATGAAAGCTCCGTGAGAGACCGATGCACAAAGCGATGCTGAGTGAAGCTGAATTAACAGAGGACTTGGACATCTAGGCATCCCTGGGTCTGATGCTGACTTACGTACGATGATATACAGACCCATGGTAATCTGTTTTGATCTTCCTGAAGCCAACAATGTTTTTCCTCAATATTCATAGGAGAATACATCAAAGGGAAGCAATTCACACTTTTTTTTATTTTACTAGATTCTGTTAGCTAAGAATCCACTATGATTATTAGAAATGTATTTATTAAGTTAAAAAAATGGAGAAGGCAAAACTTGAGAACGCTACAATTATTTTATAAAATTTTAATCAGAAACTGTGCTGATAGAACGTGAGGAATTCCTCTGCTAACTGAAAGGTCAGCAGTGGAACCCACCAGCCGAGGGACAAACTCGGAGGTCTGCTTCCGTACAGCGGCCGGGGGACAAACGTGGCGGTCTGTTTCCGTACAGCAGCAATTCTCCTCGGTGTTACAGGGTCATTAGAGTCTTCAATGAATAAGGAAGACTAGGGGGGAACTGTCACCTTAGGCATTATGGCACTGGCAGAGAACACTGAGTGTACCATGGACTGTCAGAAGAAATGTTTCTAGGAAGAGGTACTGGCAGAATGCTCACTAGAAGCAAGAATGGCAAGACGAGTCTCATAGACTTTGGACACGTTATGGGGGCGGAGGACAGAACCTGGAAAAGGACATCATGCTTAGTAAAGTAGGAGGAGTCAGTGAAAAAGAGGAAGTCCCTCAGTTACATGTAGTGACACAGTGGCTGCAACGACGGGCTCAGGCATAGCAGCGACTGTGAGGGTGGGGCAGCACAGGCAACGTTTCACCCTGCTGTGTGTTGGGTCAGTGTGTGCGAGACGTGGCTCTGTGGCACTTATCAACAACAACAACGTGTGTCTGAATCAACTCCATGGCAACGGGTTTGGGTTTAATGAGGACAAAGTTCATGAAGGTTAACATGATGATTAACTTCGTTGTTGCTGTTAGATGCCATTAAGTCGATTCCTATTCAGCGATCGTAAGGAACAGGGTAGAGCTGCCCCTTGCGGTTTTCCAGGCTGCAGTCTTTACAGGAAGGAGTGGACCATCAGGTGGCTTCTCCCACGGATCAGGCGATATGTTCCAGCTGCAGAACTTTCTGAGCACTTAACCATCATGCCACCGGGAGTTCTTTGGTTAACTTCAGCAGTTTTCAATTGCACAATCCACTTTCATTCATATTATATTATCTTGCTTAATTTGCACAAAACCTGAGATGTGGTGATACTGTTGTCTTCACTTTACCTGAGGAAACCAGGCTTGACAAAGTTCAGTGCCTTGCCCAAAAGGACCATCGAAAAGTCAGCAGAAAATCAAGCTCTTCTTGCTGATTTCAAATTCCCACTCTTCCCATGATCTACCCCTCCCACCAAAAGAGGACCACTGGTGTCCCAACAGGTCAGCCCGGAGGTGCTAACTCGGAAGTCAGCTGTTAGAACCTACAGCTGCTCCAAGGGAAAAGGCTATGACAATCTGCTTCCATGGAGAAGTCAGCCTTGGAAACCCTACGGGACAGCCCAGCTCTGCCCTGAGTCAGAATCGACTCAAGGCACACAACAGCAAGCCACCTAAGGAGTCCCTGGTTGGCACTAATGCTGAAGCAGCTCTGGATGATTAGGCAAAGGCTGGCACTTCAAGCTCGGCAGAGCCACCTGGGAGACAGGCCTGGGGGCCTACTTCTAAAAGGTCACAGCCTTCCCTGGGTAATAGCTAACAACAGACCTCCCACTGGCTGCGTCTGTTTATCTGGGATTGGGTTGAAAAGCCTTTCCTGAGTCAGCTCCTTGTATAGCTTCTTAAAACTGTAGATTCATTTCAACTGATTTTATCTCTATCCCTGTCGTGGATTGAACTGTGCCCCCCCCAAATGTGTGTGGCCATTTGGCTGAGCCATGATTTCCAGTATTTTATGATTGTCCTCCATTTTGTGATTTTCCTATACTGTACGTTAGAGGATTTATGGCTAACATTGTGGAGAATGGAAATTCCAGAACACTTAATTGTGCTCTTAAGGAATCTGTACGTGGATCAAGAGGCAGCTGTGCAAACAGAACAAGGGGACACTGCTTTAAAGTCAGGAAAGGTGTGTGTCAGGGCTGTATCCTTTCACCATACCTTTTCAATCTGTATGCTGAGGGAATAATCCAAGAAGCTGGATTCTGCAAAGAAGAACAAGGCATCAGGATTAGAGGATGGCTCATTAACAACTTGCGTTATGTAGACACCACCTTACTTGCTGTAAGTGAAGAAAATGTGAAATACTTACTGATGAAAATCAAGGACCACAGCCTTCAGTATGGACTGCACCTCAACATCAAGAAAACAAAAATCCTGACAACGGGACAGGTGAGCAACAGCATCCTAAGTGGAGGAAGGATTGAGCTTGTCAAGGAATTCGTTTTACTAGGGTCCACAGTCAGCACCCATGGAGGCCTCAGTCAAGAAATCAAAAGACACACTGAACTGGGAAAATCTGCTGCCAGGAACCTCTTCCAAGTTTTGAAAAGTAAAGATGTTGCCTTGAAGACTACGGTGCTTCTGACCCAGGCCATGGGTATTTTCAATCACATCACATGCATGTGACAGCTGAACAATGAATAAGGAAGTCAGAAGAAGAATTGACACCTCTGAATTGTGTTGTTGGAGAAGAATGTTGAATGCACCATGGACTGCCGAAACAATAAACAGATCTGTTCTGGAAGAAGTACAGTCAGAGTGCTCCTTGGAAGCAAAGATGGCAAGACTGTGTCTTACATATTTTGGACTTGTCAGGAAAGATCAGTAAAGGAGAAGGACGTCATGCTTGGTAGAGTGGTGAAACAGTGAAAAAGAGGAAGACCCTTGACGAGGTGGACCGACACAGTGGCCACAACAATGGGCTTAGGCATAAAAATGATTATGGACGTGGCACAAGACCAGGCAGTGTTTCGTTCTGTTGTTCACAGGGTCACTATGAGTCAGAACACTCAACAGAACCTAACAGCAACATGTTAGAGGGTTAGGGAGGGACTGTAAACCTCTTTCTAATGCCCCCTCCCCGCTCCATGGTAAAGAAATTTTCCTTGGAGTGTCTTACACCACCATTTATCCTTTCATTCTATCAGAGATAAAGGAAAGGAAAGCAGGCAGAGAGTGGGAACCTCGTGCTATCAAGAAAGCAGCACTGGGAGTAGAGCTCATCCTTCAGACCTGAGGGTCCTGTGCTGAGATGCTCCCTGACCGAAGACTGATACAATACAAAGAGTTCCCTCTGGAGCTAACAGAGAGAAAGTCCTTAACCTGGAGCGGACTGGAACCCCTGAATTTGGACTTGTAGCCTGCAGGACTGTGTAAGAAGATACTTGCCTTTGTTAGAGACTTCCACTTGTGGTATTTCTGTCACGGCAGCACTAGATAACTAAAACAACCCCATAGGTAACAACACACACAAGAACCCCAACCTTGTGAAAATACTAACATATAGTTTAAAAAAATCAAATCTCCACAATACTGCTTATTTTATACATTACAAATATATGCCAAATATACACGACTGCATTTTGTAGTCGGAGCCTTACTGTGTGAGGTAGGCAGGAAAGTTGTCATCATCTTGCCTAGAGATGTTTATTACAGTCTGATGGAGGAGATAATACTTTAACAGCACCCATGTGCAATTTATTCTAAATTTTATTTCACCTTGAACGCTTCCTTTGTATCTATGTCTTTATTTTTGATTGATCAGGTTCTAATTATCTTACATTGCATTGGAATAAACCTAGAATCATTCTTGTAACACACTTTTGGGATTCAAACAGGAAAGATTAAAGGCATCCTGGACATGCTTAGCTGGTCATTTACCTGACACCTACCAAGGCCATCATACGCCGTGTGAAATTTGCATGACATCACAGAACTTCCGTATTACAGGCGCGTTGACTGGCCCATCAAAGCAGACTGTTTAATGGAATGAGCTTGGTTTCAGGCGTCGGCCGTGTGCAATCTGCTTGGATAAAAGATGATGGTGAAGAAAACCCAATAGAGTAGTTTCACTGCACACCACTTGGGGTCGCTGTGAGTAGCAAACAAATCAAAAGCACTAGGTTTCAGTTTAGTTTCCTGCATGCTGAGGTGCGTGGCTGTTTCTCACGGTAGCATCAGGAAGAAAGCTGTAGCTCATAAAATGACCTCGGAATGACCTCGGTCTAAATCATCTCATTGCCTTACCCTTGTCATTCTACCAGAATGAATTTTTACCAGCAGGGCCAAGTGACTAGAATTATGGATGCCGATAGTTCAGGAAGAGTACGGTGGCTTCCCCAGTGGTGCACAGGGAAATGCTCTCAGATACTGAAGGGATGATTGGTGGCTCCAGTCCCCACAGAGCCACCTGGGCAGAAAGGCCTCCAGATGTTCTGAGAAAATCGGCCACTGACCGTGGGTGGAGCACAGCTGTACTCTGACACATGGAGTCACCATGCGTAGGGATGAACTTGGCAGCAACTGGTTTCATTTTTGGTTTTGAAGAGGGGCACCGAACCAAACCAAACCCACTGTCCTCAAGTCACTCCGACTCATAGTGAGTCAGTAGGACAGAGTCAAGCTGCCCGTAGTTTCCAAAGAGCACCTGGTGGATTTGAACTGCCAACTCTCTGCTTCGCAGACATAGCTCTTAACCACTATGCCACCAGGGTTTCCTTGGAGGTGACACTGAGGTTGTTTCTGCTTATACTTTTGGAGACGTTAAGCTCCCCAAATGAAAAGGTTGTGCTAGTGAGAATCACTTTTTTTTCATAGCTCTTATTTCATCAATAACATCCTTGTTTACTGGCAGTCCACTCTGCTGTTTGCAATATGAGATATTCCTGTTAAATTCTACATGCTCAAACTGCTGTTTCATTTTTTTAGTGTAATATTTGTCCTTATTTCTATTTTCTTATATTTTACAGGCTTTACGCATCTACAATGAAAAATAGTTTGTATTGAGGTTATATTAACTTTGCCCGCTTCAGCTTTGCGTAAATGTGTAACATGCATTTAAAAGAGAGCACTTAACATTTGAAGTCTAAAACCTTATTTTTCAATGTAAACATCTGAGTTCACTTCACTTTCGATTGTTCAGACTTAGCTCGAGTTTCCTTTCCAGATCAGGTCCCTGAAGTGAGGTTCACACTTTCAAAGTGCAGTTGACTTCCAGACATCTGAACACAGAAAGCTAGCTGGCTAAGCAGGAAGTGTATTTTTTCCTCTGCACACATAAATTAACAAAGGAAAATGATGTACTTCTAGCTTAATTCCCTTCCACACCTCCCATCATCTTTCCTTTGCCCTACGTATAAAATACATATACAGTAAATTCTTACGCTTCACTCCTCCCATCCACAAATGCTTTCCGTAACTGTCTTTGCTCTCATGGACATCACTATCCCAGTTCCTCCCTGTGTTGGTACATACTCAACACTGCAGTCAGAAAAATCTTCCTAAAAGAAGTTTCATATTCCACTGCTCAAGAAACTTCTGTGGCTCCCTCTCATCTCTGTCCACTATCAAGACGGTTGTTGTGTGTCATCAACTTGATTCTGACTCATTGTGACCCTACAAGACAGAGTAGATGTGCCCCTTCTGATTTCTGAGGTGGCATAGTGGTTAAGTGCTAAAGCTGCTAACCAGAAGGTTCACAGTTCAGACCCGCTAGGCACTCCTTGGAAACTCTGTGGAGCAGTTCTACTCTGTCCTAGAGGGTCTCTTATGAGCCAGAATCGACTCCATGGCACTGGGTTTGGGTTTTGCTTTTTTATCATTACGGGAGCAAATCCATGGGTCTTTTCTCTCACAGAGTTGGAAAACCCTTTTCAGCTCCATTTCCAGGTAGCAGCCGAGTCCTTGAACCTCTGCACCACCATGGCTCCTTCCTGTCGGCCTTTGTCCCTGCTCTCATTCTGTCCACTAAGGGCCCCTTATTTTGCAGCCCCAATGGATGGCTTTTCACTCCCACAAGTTTCCTCAACATCCTCTTGTTCTATCATTTCTTTCACTAGAACGCCTCCCCTTCCCCATTTTAGTAATTTTTTAATTTCTGTCTACCCCAGTCAGCCCCACACACCTTTTAAAAATAACGTTTGAAGGTTAAAAACTGAATTTGAAAAGTTGACGTAGACCACTGAGGAGTTCCAAAAGCGTACGCATGGTAGTACACAGGGTAGGAGCTTGGCTGCTCCCCAAAAGATCACTGGTTTAAATCCACTAGCGGCTCCTTGGAAACCCCATGGGGCTATTCTGCTCTGTCCCACAACGCGGCAATGAGTCAGGTTCCACTTGATGGCCAGGCACTTACGGACTTGTAAATATGTAGCCTGACATTATTTTCTCCTTTATACCTTAGCACATGTCCTTTTGTCTACACTTTGCCATCGACACACTGAGATGGCAGCGCTAAGGCTGCTCATTGACGCTTTCCGGATGTTGCAGAAATGACCAGTACATCTGACCATGGCCTTTTCAACTCTCAGCTAGAAAGCTCAACCCAGCGTGGTAGCTTCAAAGGCTCTCTCTGGGCTGACCCTTACCAGGCTGAATCAGTTTTATCTGTAACCTCTCAGGGCAATCGGCTGCCACCTTGCTGCCACCTCCTTGCCCTCCTGTCCTGCCTCCCCTGCCCTCATTACTTCCTCTCCTCAGCTTTGCCTTGTTACCGGCCACTCTCTCCTTGGTCCTCTGCTCACTCTCGTCGTCCTCATTCCTGGCCACATAGTCTCTTGTAGATGACCTCAGAGGTCTTGCCGTTTCTTGTCTTCTGTCTTGTCCTAGACTGACACACTGGCACTCGTGCTAGACCCTGCTCCTCGCAAGTCTGTCCTACCACAGCTTTTGGGACAAAGAGAAAGCTTATTCTGATGTCGCAGAGTCCTGTAAGTCACGACTTCCTTCTCAGTTCCTAGTGTCCCTTTCTCCCGCAGTCCACACCACCCTTTCTGCTCCCTTCATCATTGCTGTACAGATGCCTGGCCACTTGGATTTCCCACGAGGGTCCTGCGAACCTTTGTCCCCTTATGTGTTACTGAAGTTTTTTCTCCTCCTCTACAAGTGCTATTGATTTTTGTTTATTCAAATTCCCTTGTTATAAAAATCCAGCTACTGTAACCTTTGCCGCCTCAACATTTTTCACACACACAATTCAACGGCAGCAGTGCCATCGATCATGTTGTACAACTTTCACTAACGTCCACTGGCAAATGTTCCGTCACTGTCAACAGAAACTGAGTGTTTCATAAACACTTATTTCCCCTTCCCTTCCCTCCTCCTCAGTGATGGACAGAATTAAATGCTGATCCTGAAGATGAAGGTTTTCCTCCTCCATCCTCACAGCTACTTCTAGACAGTTGTTTCTCCCGCTCCTGTGATACACTCGTTTCCATGGAAGCGCACGCTGTAAGTCACGGGCACCCACGCTCAAGCTTCACCCAGTCACTCGTCGCCTGCTCCATCACCCACCCCCACTAAGCGGTGTAGACTCTGACCGCCACCCGCAGTGCTCATGTCACTGCTGCGATGGCAGTTCTTCGTGTCAGCAGCCGTGCTGACAGGTCCTTGACCTTCTCTCCTCCAGTTGTTCTGTCCTCCTTTGGACCGCGATGTTCCGTTCACCTGTTTGTAGCCCGTGTGGCAGTGGTGTGACTTGTCCAGTCTCCACTAAAATGTCCCCTTCTTTGACCACGCCCCCTTCTGTCTTCTCATGCTTTTCCAAATTTTCTAATTTGAAAAAATTCTTTAATTTGCCTCAAACTTTAATTCTAAAATATTAAAACATGTTTTCTCTACTCAGCATCTCACACAAATGCTTCTTAGCCCTTACACCCAACTTTGACATCACAGCCTCTTATTGTTAGGACCACCCCCCCCCCGACCACCACCTTCTGATACACTCACAGCACCATTGACCTCCATTCTCTAACCCTTGTGAAACAGAAACTTCCTTTTCTGTATCAATCAAAACAGCTTAAAATGGATAGAACAAAACATACAGCTGCACTGGTGGTCTCATTTCATAACCATAAAATTCACATGGGCCCTGACTATCTGACAATTGTATCAAGTTTTTCTAGTCAGTTAACTTTTCAATACATATTTCACACCTTTTCTGCTCCGAATGCCCTTCTTTTTTACCTGATGAACTTGCTTCTTTGTTGAGAGAACAGAGAATCACAGTAGGACAACCTGTCGTGTTTTCCCACCTGTCTACTCAGCCTTCCTCATGTGATACCGAGTTCCCTTGACACATCCCTCTTTATGACCAACCTGTTCACTTGGCCATGGGGTCTCATCTCAAGTCTCCTACTCCGGATGTGCATCTCTCGTCCGAGTCATCAATGTTAATGGTTGATCCTTCTGTATAGTGGGCTCTACAGTGATTTTTAACCCTTTCTCTTACCTTATTTTGTTTAACGCTAACAAGATGAATAAAATACTTATGAAAGCAAGGATAGAAAGTAGAGAACTATTGAAAATCCAAGATAATTAAAGAACAACAAGGAAAGCATGACTGCTCTTAATTAGTCGCTAACCCAGAGGCCAGAGAGGCAAGCACAAACCCAGGATTGGTAGCCTCGGATCTTCTCTCTGGTCCCACATTCTTTGTACACTAGTTCCCTTTGCCCACAGTTTCACTTTCCACGGTTTAGCTACCAGAGTCAATAATAATTTGAAAAAACAAAATGAGCGTGTAAAACCTGAGCCCATTGCCATTCCCTTCATTCCAGCTCACGGGGACCCCGTAGGACGGAGTACCTGCCTGCAGGGCTTTCAAGAAGCAGCTGGTGATTTAGAAATGCTGACCTTTTGGTTAGCAGCCAAACTCTTAACCACTGCACCACCAGACCTCCATTTTAACGTCTCTTCACAGGTATTCAAACTCAGGACACAGCATGATGACATTTCACGTTGTCCTGTTCATCGTTGATAGAACTTGTATCACAGTATATCGTTACAACTGTTCTATTTTTGTTGTTGCTAATCTCTTGCTGTGACTAATTTATCAATTATCATTAAGGAAAACAACAACAAACAAACCCATTGCTGCTGAGTGGATTTTGACTCACAGGTCAGAGTAGAACTGTCCCAAAGAGTTTCCAGGGAACACCTGGTAGATTTGAACCGCCAATCTTTTCGGTTAGCAGCTGTGGCATTTAACCACTATGCCGCCAGGGTTTCTAAGACAAATCATAGTATATACAGTGTTTGGTGTCAGGCATTCACAGGTCTTGGAACATATCCCCAGCGGTAAAGCGGGGCTCCTACAAGCCTCAGTTCTACTCCAGCTTGACCAGGAACCGCAGCCTACACTGAAAAGCCCACAGTGAGGTAAACCTTCCAGACAGCTCTTTGTCCAACACCCACATCAGTGGATATGAAGGGAAAATATGTTCTAAGGCGAGTGATTCCCAATCCAGGTGCATGCTAAGGTCACTTGGGGACTCTAAAAATGTTTTTCAGCCCTAACCCTAGCCCTTAACAATTAGACTGTCTGAGAGAAGCAATTTCCAGAAATCCTTGGGTGATTCTAATGTTCAGTCAGAGACCAGCACCATTGCCCTAAGCAAACAGTGAAACAGACAGAACAAAATTGACCTAGCCTTCATCAACGAAATATGAATGTAATTCCTAGTTAAACTTTTGTCTGCGATTTTGCCTGGTCTCTAGACCCACATCTCATGGTACTCTTGACTGAACCCTGTGGAGGCACAGAAAGCCAGTTTAAGTTGCTGCAGGTGAGTAGACGGTGACCTGTGTGGTTAGTGGGAGATTGGAAGAGATTGTGGAAGGGAGAATTCTACCCATCTGATGTTATAGTGGAAACCCCGGTGGCATGATGGTTAAATGCTGTAGCTACTAACGGAAAGGTCGGCAGTTCAAATCCAACAGGTGCCCCTTGGAAACTCTATGGGGCAGTTCTACTTTGCCCTATAGGGTCGCTGTTATGTCAGAATCTACAAAACAGTCAGGAGTTTGGTAAACTTGAATGGAAACCCTGGTGGTACAATGTTTAAGTGCTATGGCTGCGAACCACATGTTGGAGGTTCAGACCCACCAGATGCTCCTTGGAAACTCTATGGGCCTGTTCTACTCTGTCCTGTTTGGCCACAACTCAACAGCAATGGGGTTGATTTTCTTTGTTTTAACATTATGACATTTTATTTCATATCAGAAGTGTGGAAGAGAAGTGTTTGTTCACAGTTCTGTGAAGTAGATGGTCGTGGCTGACAGGATTGCCTCAGAAACTAGCAAGGAACCCTTGTGAAAACAAACCAGACCCAGTGCCACCGAGTCAATGCTGACTCACAGTGACCCTACAGGGTGGAGTAGAACTGCCCCATGGAGTTTCCAAGGACCATCTGACAAATTTGAACTGCCAATCTTTTGGTTAGAAGCTGTAGCACTTAACTACTAGGTCACCAATGTTTCCCAGAACCTCTACAGGTGAACTGAACAGAGACTAAAAAAGTCAGCTATGTGGGACACACAGGCTTTGAATTATTTGAAGTGTGTGGGTGGTCTAGGGTGATTTCAATTATATTTCCCCTGAACTCTCATCACCTGGTGAACAACATAAAGCAGCTTCCCAGATGAGTGCTTGGGTCGTTATTGCTCTGAGGTGGATGGACAGTTTGTGCTGGTAGACAATTCCTAACATTGAATCCAGAAGTTCTTTCAAATTTCCAAATCTTGAAACATTTATCATTTGAATAAAGCCTTGCTAATTAAATTAAATCTGACTAATGTTTACCCACGGCTGTGGAGTGGATGAGTTGGAGGTGACTGGATGGCTGTGTTTGTTCATTTGCTTTGCCCTCAGCACAGAGCAGAGCTGCCCCGCAGGACTTCCTAGGAGTGGCTGCTAGATTCCAACTGCTGGACTTTCAGTAGGCAGCTGAGTCTTAACTGTGCCAGCAGTGTTTCAACTAGTGTTCAAACCTTTTTAAAGTGTCAAAAAGGAAAGATGTCACCTTGAGGACTCAAGTGTGCCTGCTGGACTGAAGCTGTGGTGTTTTCAGTGGGCTGACATGAGTGAGAAGGTTAGACAATGAATAAGGAACAAGAAAAGGGAACTGATGCCTTTGAATCATGATACCGACACAGTATATTGAACATATATACCATGGAATGATGGAAGAAATAACAAATCTGTTTTGGAGAAGATACAGGCAGAGTGCTCCTTAGAAGTCAGGATGGTGAGACCTCACCTTACATACTTTGTACATGTTATCAGGAGTGACCAGTCCCTGGGGAAACACTAATGCTTGGTAAAGCAGAGAGGGTCACAGAAAAGAGGAAGACGCCAGTGACAGGGACTGACCCAGTGGCCACAGTCATGGGCTCAAGCACAGCCTGAGCCGTGAGGGCTGCTCGGAACCGGGCAGTGTGCGGTTCTGTGGTACGCAGGCTTGATACGAGGCAGAATGAATCGGGTCACATCCAACAGCAGGACCCAGTGCTTAGTTTCATGCTACCTACCAAACTACAAACTGCTTCACATCTGAGAGTCTTTAAGGCACTGGAGAGACACAGTGCTCTTTGGGTGCATCTCCCCAAGGGTGTGCGCAGAGAAGGGAGTCAGGCACTGGGGAGCAACCACGTCTGTGAGGACCTGAAACAGGACCTTGGCTGCAATACAAAATAAACTGAGTATTTTATAAAAATTCTGACACCTAGGTGACACTTCATTATATCAGCAACTAAATCAGAATCTCTAGGTGCTCAAGGTGAAGAACCAGTGCTTTATAAAGCTGCCCCGATAAATTCAGTCTTCAGCCAAGGAGGACAACTATGTGAGGTTCATGTAACTGTTCCAACTGCTGTGTACCTCACTGCTATCACTACGGTCTCCTTCTGAGCCCGCCCCTTGGGAAGCTACACACTGGGGACAGCACCTCGTTTACCCTTCAAAGCAATTTTGGAAATCATTCTGTAATGACCATTGAGCACACTGGTGTGGTAGCAAATTCATGAACATAATTGTATAATTGTCTATGAGTGAGTTTTAAGCTAGTAAATAATTAACTGTATTGGAACACCTCCTCTATTCACTTGACCTATCTCCCAATGCAATGAAGACATTTTAATGACATTCAGGACATCCAAGGTAATAGGATGACAGCTCTGATAGCCATTCCAGAAAAAGAGCTCCAAAATTGCTCCAAAATCCGCCAGCACACTGCTTCCTGAGGGGGCTCCTTGGAAGGTGACCGTGGAGCTATTCAGTGATGAGGTGAGCAGCACCTTTTCTGGGATGAGTTTGTGAACTTAGTTGACAGACCTTGTAGGAATTCCCAAACACCCTAAGATCAAATGGCAATCACGGTAAGAGCTGACCAAGTTTCAGATCTTGATTTCTTACGTAAGTGGCAAAGTGTATACTTATCCCATCTCCAGTGACTTATGTGCACTTTGGGTGGGAACATGCTAACAGTAAGCAAACCTCTTTGTCTGGTGCCTACTTACTGGGTTTTGTTTGCTTGTTTTGTTTGTGGTTCACATGGAGAGGTTGCATCCCTTAACCACAGGACAGAGCACCCATCCTGGGACCAGACTGCTGATCATGACCTGGAATCAGTGAGCCCAATCAGGGCAAATCTGCAACAAAATAGTGCATGGCTTAGTGGGTTCTTTGGGAATAAGCAAATGCTTTCCTAATCGGATCCGACTCAACGGCACTTCGCACTTGGTTTTCATAATCTACATCTTAAAATTCTCCCTAAGAAGTTAATAAGCACTACAAAAGTATATCAGAAATCTCTGATGCTTAAAATCAAATTAGATGTACAGCAGAAGACATATTCTCATACACACAATAAAAGTGAAACCTATATTTAGAGAATACAAATATGAAGAGGAATCAAATTATTGGCGTCTAAGATGGTCCTCCCCACTCCTGGGAGGTGGCTGTAGCTGGCAGAGTGGAGCAGCACCAGGGCAGATGTACAGGAGAAGTGAACAGGTGTGGATGCTGTCAAAAGCCCCCACACAGACAGCAAGAAGCTGCTGAGCTTCCTGGAATCTGTGGGATGCTCTCTGACAGAACTGAAGTCCCAGGTAAACAGCTTATGACAAAAGACAGAAAGAGCAGATTATCACTGATGTAACCACACCCAACCGCGTCTGTGCGTGACGAACCGACTTGGCATGGAGCGCATCTGCCTCAGAGTTGAGGGTACCTGGGCCCCATCCGAACACAGGTGCTGGAGCATTAGTGAGTAAGGAGAAGAAATACGGGCAGCTTAACCCATGCCACAACACACTCAGAAGGGGTGTGTACATCCTGGGAACCAATCATGGATGTGGCCACTGGCTTTCCCTTTTCTTTAATATGGTGTATACTAGCATATTAGTATTACGTTTTAGCTTTTTTTGTCTTCCGAAAGTAAACCATAAGACAAATAAGGACCCTCAAACTTCTCCTGATGCCCAATCTCTCCTGATACCAAAACAACCCAAAATGACCTCAGGGTTGTGCCTGTGTCATCTGGAAGGCTATTGAGAATGAAAGGAGAGCTTCCCCAAATCCTTTCTCTAATCTGTTTCAGATTATAGCTGCTTAACACTTAGGATCTTTACATCAGAAATGAACAATTCATTGTTCTGCAATCTGAACCATTTCATCCAATTCTCTACACAGCAAGTGCAAGAAAAACCCTGCTGCCATCTTCTCTGCCAGTATTGCACAAAATTTAAGTATTAAGTATTAAGCCAGACACAGGAGTTTGGTCAAATGAATTTGACAATTACTAGCTTAAGCAAAGTTAAACAGGTCTCTTTATGGACCTAGTAACACATTTAAAATGTAAATATGCAATGTACATCACCAAGAGAATTGTAGAGTACTAACTAGCCATCAAGGTCACTGCTCCTTGGAACCAGAAGTCTATTCCAATAAAGTAGACAAATATTTTAATACATTCAAGAAATTCACCTTTCTTTTCATTTGTACTCCATGAACATTTCTTTCATTCCATACTCAGAGCTAGACCAGCTATTACATATTTACGTTAGAGAAGATGTTTAAACACATAGAATGATCTTTTCGGCTTGGAAGATTAGGGATCATGTAAGTCCCATAGGTTTAGTTCATTGAACCCACCTTGCCCTCCTGGTCTCTTCAGGACAGAGACCATGTCACACCAAGATTTGTCAGCCTTCAACATTCTTGGCCCTCAGTGGAAGCAACTGAAAACTTACGATTTAAGGCCGCAAACAACAGAGTTGGCAGGATGGTGGGAGGGAGACTAAAACTGTAGGATGAGAGGATGAGAGCACTAGGATGAGGCAGGAGCCAGTACGATGGGAGCGAGCTCCTAGGAAATTGTGGCTAAAACTTAGCTCTCTATTTCCTGCTTCTGATTCCCAGCAGGATTTAAATAGTAAATTGGAATGGACAGGAGAGAACCCAAAGCAAAATAAAAAACTTTTAGCATGCTGTCAATACGCATCAAAGATGTACAGAAAAGGACAAGCCAAGATGGTACTTGTCACAATGACCAAAAACCATGTGGCTATGAGCCCTGAAGTGTGGTATCCCCTGCCAGCCCCCGATGCCACTCACACAGCAGCCTGGCTCTGTGACCCTGTCAGTTCATCAACTCACCATTCAGGCAAGAACAATTCACTTTCAGCAGATAGTTTGTTCAGGGAAACATGTTTACTGGGCTGTTAAAATTTGCTCCAACCACAAGCCAGTAAGTTATACAAGAAGACTGCTGATTAAGTTTGTGAAGTCATCCTAGCAAAGTGCCCCATACCTCACTGCTGAATGTCCTATCACCGCCTTCAGAGGACTCCCTTTGGGAAGCTATCCATGGTCACCAGCACCTAGAGCATCCTTCAAAGCAGTTTTGAAGCTCGTTTTCTGGAATGGCCATCAGAGCTGTCATCCTATTACCTTGGATGTCCTGAATGCCATCAAAATGTCTTCCTTTCAATATTTCTTTTATCTTTGGGTATAGGGAAGTCACTGAGGGCCAGATCAGGGGTGCAGGGAAGGTGTTCCAATATTTGTTATTTGTTTACTGGTTAAAAATTCCTTCACAGAGAACTATACAATTAAATTCCTGAACTTGCCTAATGGCCATTCCAGAGAGAGTTCCAAAAATGCTTTGAAGGATGGACTAAGCACTGGAATTGGTGCATAGCCTCCCAAGAGGAGTACTTGGAAGATGACTGCAGTGATATTCAGCAATGAGGTATGGAGTACCTGTAATAGCCAAGTTCGTGGACTTCATTGTCAGATCTCGTAGCTAGGTAGGAGTTACTTGATTCTCATATCAGGATAGAATTCATTGCTAATAAAATTATCATTGCTTACAAAACCTTTTTGATTACAAGGTGAAAACTGATCTGTTTTAATGAATTGTCTTACTTAGAATTTGCCACAACATCTGTATTGTATCAAGTTCAAAGTAAAACTATATACACAAGCTTGTTGGTATGTGTATGTATATATATATATATATATGCAAATATGCACACACACACACACACACACACAGAGCAATATATCATAAAATTCCTAGAACCAAAGGACTGCATTCTAAATGACTTTTTCAATAGGCACTGATGGAAATTCAGTCTCATGTCTAAGAATTTGAAGCAGTAATAAGGCTACTGAAGATCGAATGTGTAAATGATTACATAAAAGTGTATCTTATTTGCATACAAAAATTTAAATGATCAACTGCATTAAACTGTATTTTATAACCAGCAGACTAACCTCAGAGCATTATTAAGAGTAAACAGACTCTAATAATTTAGGAATTGAAAGTGAACTGAAAACAAAACTCCACTTTGTCCAGTTGACTCTGACTCACAGCATTGCTTGGGGACAGAGTGGAACTGCCCCCTGTCAGTGCCGAGGCTCTCAGTCTTTCTGTGGTGGAGCAGCGGGTGGGCTCCAGTCAGTGACCTTCGGGCACTAACCCGGATGCCACCGTCAGGAATAATTGGTGACAGCAGAGTCTGGATTATCTGGAAATCATTGCTGATTGAGAGAGAAAGGAAAGCTTATGTTGGAGGTTGAACCACGTGAGAACGACACCTGCCCCAGGAGGCTGGCACAGTCCTGGCCTACAACTGGACACCCCTTTGACCCCGCAGTGGGTCTTTCCCAACAATCTACACCCGCACCTGCTACACGGAGTCTCTCCCATGTTACCTGTGTGACAGGTTACAATCAGAAATCGTCTTTGGGGTCACTTCTATTATTTTTTTAATTGGAATGACAGGTAGTAAAAGTGTCACTACGTCGTTCACAGCCAGTGCCTGAGCCCTCATGTCGGAGGTTGTGTTGAATTCTCGTAGCCCCACTGGTTACTCGGAAATCTACCCACAACCCAGGCAGCGGACCAGACCCCTGCCGGGGAGGACTCCTACCGGGAACAAGCTCGGAAGTCACTGTCTCGAAATTCTTAATAATTTTTTAAGGAGATGCCTGTGGTCTCACTGAGCCTGAGGGACTCGTGGGTCAGGTGGCTGGTCCCGAGGCTCTCTTCTTTTCCTCTTTTGGACTGGTCCCACACGTAAATAGCAAAACTTTCTGGTAATTTCTCTAATGAATTTGTAGGTGAACATGCTTAAGAGTCTACATTCCAGCCAGTCCGAGGGGCATTTTCTTTGCTTACAGGTTTTCTCTTCTTTCAAGCTGCACACGTTGAGTCTTCTGTGTCACACCGGCTTTCACCCCTCACTTTGTCTGGGTAACTCTGCCTTCCCTCAGTTTCCACTTCAGCTCTAATTTCCTTCAGAAAGCCTTCAGTAACCCTCAAAAAGTAAGTTAGATGTCCTTTCTACAGCAAACTGAAGTTTCCCTATTTCCATCCTTATTACATTGTATCATAATCCAACATTTATTTTCTTAATTTCCTTCCTTCCTGTGAAGACAAAATTAATATCTATATTGTTCATCATTCCATTCTCACTGCAAACCAGACATTCAATCAATATTTGAGGAGTTCTTTGTGTGTTTTATTAAAAAGATCACTTTAGCCACAAATCTTTTAGATCTGTTAGACTCCAAATACCATAGGGTTTCTCCTGAACTAACTGGATCTTCTCCCCTTTCCTATACAAGTCTCTCTCTCTCTCTCTGTGCGTGTGTGCGTGTGTGTGTATGTGTATACAGGCAAACATACACATATGTATACGTAGAGGGAGGCAGTGTGGGTGTCAGATTGATTTAATACTCGTATCAATAAAAATTAACGTGGTGAACCCCATTGCTTTATTAAAGTGTAATTACTAAGTAATATTCATCTTCAGATCTAGTACTTTTCTAAGTTTTATTTATTTATTTTGTTCATTAATATTAACCATGTTTTTAGTTGTAAAATATTTAACAGGGTTGGTCTTCACCAAACTAACAGAACTGGTATTCCAAGTATAAAAATAATTTAATTTCTTCCTTGTTTCTTTATTCTGTCTCAAAATGAGAATAAACAGCTGTAAACATTAATAATTAATCAGAACATGAAGTGTATGAATTATGAATCTAGGAAAATTGGAAGCCATCTAAAAGGAAACTGAGCCCATAAAGATCAGCGTCCTAGGCATGAGTGAGCTGAAATGGACCCATGTTGGGCCAATATGAAACAAACAATTACAGGGTCTATTATGCTGGGAATGACATGTGGAAGAGGAATGGCACTGTGCTGACCATCAACAGAAAATCAAGATCTATGCTGAAGTACAATTCTGTCAGTGATAGGAAAATATACACACACTTACAAGGAAGGCCAGTTAATATCATTGTTATTCAGCCACTAATTGCTATTACCAGCCACTAATGCCAAAGATGAGGATACTGAAGACTTTTACCAACTTCCGTAGTCTAGAATTGGTGAAATGGCACCAGAGGTCCATTGATAGAATTTTGCAAGACTTCACAACTTATTCATTGCAAATGCTTTTTTCAACAACACAAATGACAGCTATACACATAGCCTAGCCTTCACAATATGACGGAATGATACGGACTGCATTTGTGGAAAGAGACGATGGAGATGCTCAGTATCACTGGATAGAACAAGTTCAGGGAACAACTGCAGAACAGACCATCAAATACTCATAGACAAGTTCAAGTGGAAGCTGAAGAAAACTGAAACAAGGTCATGAGGGCCAAAATGTGACCTAAAATATTGTCCCCGTTAATTTAGAGACCAGCTCTAGGGTAGACGTGACACGCTGAGTACTACTGAATGAAGACCAGACTAACTATGGGAAGACATCAAGGACTTCGTACATGAAGAAAGTAAGAACCATTAAAAATACAGGAAAGGAAAGAATCAGCTTGGATATGACAAGAGGGTCTGAAACTTGCTCTTGAATGTAGAGTAGCTCACACCAGATGGAGAACCGGTGCCCCAGAAGAGCTGAAGAGGAGGTTTCTCTTTGTCTCTTTGTCTCAGGAAGACAAAATAAAGTGTTATAATGTAATGTAGAAAGGCCTGAAGTTCGAAAACCAGAAGGGAAGAATACACTTGGTATTTCTCAACCTGAAAGAAGTAAAATGAAAATTCAAGCCCTGAGTTGCAATTCTGAAGAATTCAATGGACAAAATGTGGAAAGATACAGGAGGCAATAAAAGGCAATGGAAGGCACATGCAGCTTCATTGTACCAAAAGGAGGGCGTTGATGTTTAGCCATTTCAGGATGCAGCGTATGATCTAGAAGAAATGCTGCTGAAGGAAGAAGTCCAAGGTGTACTTGCACTGGCAAAAAACAATCCTCCAGGAATTTGAGGTGCTCGTTCATCTAGCTCAAGAAACTTGGAAGACAGCTGCCTGGTCAAGCAACAGGGAGACCCATATCTGTGCCCATTCCAAAGAAAGGTGATCCAGATCAATGAGAATCGATCAAACAATATCAGTATTATCACACGAAGTAGAATACTGCTGAAGACCATTCAAAAGTAGTTGCAGGGTACATCAACAGGGAATTGCCAGAAATTCAAGCTGGATTCAGAAGAGGATATGGAGCAACAGATAACATTGCTGATGTCAGATGGATCTTGGCTGAAAGCAGAGAATACCAGAAAGATTTGTACCTGTGTTCTATCAACTATGCACAGGCATTCAACTACATGGATCATAACAAATTATGGATAAAATGTCAGAGAATGGGAATGCCAGAACTCTTCATTGTGCTCACGGGAATCTGTACATCAATCAAGAGGCAGTCGTGTGAACAGAGCAAGGGGATACTACGTGGTTTAAAATCAGTAAAGTTGTGCTTCTTGGTTGTAACTTTCTACCATAGTTATTCAGTCTGTATACTGACCAAATAATCAAAGAAACTAGACTATACAAAGAAGAACAGGCATTAGGACTGGTGGAAAACTGCTATATGTAGATGGTATGAACTTGGCTTATGAAAGTGAAGAGAACTTGAAGCCTTTACTGATGAAATCAAAGTCTACAGCCTTCATTATGTATTATAGCACAGCATAAGAAAAACAAAACTCTCCACAACTGGGCCGATCAGCAGCATCGTCATAAGTGGAGAAAAGATGGAAGTTGTCAAGGATTTCATTTGACCTGGGTCCACAAACAGCATCTGTAGAAAGAGTAGCCTGGAAATCAAGTGACGTAGTCCATTAGGCAAATCTGTTGCAAAGGATTTTTCTTTTTTTTTTTTTTTAGCATGTTAATAAGCAAAGATGTCACTTAGGAATGCCTAAGCCAAGCATGGTATTTTCAACCACCTCATATGCGTGCATGAACAGTGAATAGGAAGACCACAGAAGAGCTGATGTCTTCAAACTGTGTCACTGCTGAGAATCCTGAAGGTGCCGCAGACTGCCAGAAGCACTAACTAGTGTTTCACGCAAGCGGTGCAGCCGGACTGCTCCTCAGAAGCAGGGATGGTGAGACTGTCTCTTGTACTCTGGATGTGTCACCAAGAGGGACCCGTTCCCAGCAAAGAACACCTGCTTGGTGAAGTAGAGGCTCAGAGGACAAAAGGAAGACCCTTGACAAAAGGATTGATGCAGGTTTGCTACAGTGGGTTTAAGCCTAACAGTGACTGCACAAAGCAGGGCGGAACCAGGCAGCGTTTCCTTCTATTGCATGTGGAGCATCTGTGAGTCTGAACTGACTCGATGGAGCCTATCCACAACAAAATCCGTCTGTCCCCTTTGTCGATCAATCTACCACCAGGATGGTTTCTCTTTTGCTTTCTTCCTCCTCCTGCTCTAGCATTTGGCAACTTGAGTTTGTATAGATACGTTTATGAGTGAGTGAACACACACATATGCTTGCATGCATGTATTTACATGTTTTAACACGTTAATTTTGTAATATGTGGGCATAACTTACACATTACTGAAAACTTTTTTCTTTGTATGCAGCATTTATATTTTGCTTGTACACTGTGTGGTATAATTTAAAGGTAATGTGAAGGATAAGGAAAAATAAATCTTGACACATAACGAAGCTGCACCATAATAATCTGATATCTGAGCTTCTATCTGTCAGAGGCAATCATGAGTAAAAGAGAGAACCAAGGGATTCTTCTTAAGGAAATTAAATTATTGTCTTGAAAATATTTCAGAAACATGACTTGGAAGTGCACACATATGGCATAAGTGTTCATCAGACTTCAGCTGACTCCTGAGTGATCCTGGGTGAGATAAGTCGTGGTGACAGGCTTGTCTTGTGTCTAAATCCTGTCCTTCTTGGGTCAGGTAATCAACTCCTTTCAGCTGAAGGGCCTTGTTCAAAGCCCCCGGACAGCTGAGCCAGGCTGTGACTCAAAGCTTTTTAAGGTGATTCAGTCTTCACTGCCCGCAGCCCCAGGGCTCTCAGAACTCTCCCTTCTGTGTTTTCGGATTTTCTGGGTGATAATTAACGCAGCTGGTAGCGTCACATTTTTAGGCCTCAGCCCATGTAGACAGCCCCTGATGTGACGACTGAGGGTGTCGTGGGGTTTTGTGTGTTTTCTCAGTGGGCCAGATGTCACGATGAAGAGAATTAAAGTCCTGAATTCCTTGGAACAAAAGGAGGAAAAAGCCTGCAACGTTTGCAACTGAGAAATAAAGATCTAAGGCGCAGGGGTGTGCTGACAGGTGAGACGTGCGGGGTCACCGCACTTGTGTGACGGCTTCTGCGGCCCTCCGCCAGACCTACGGCGTTAATAAATTTAGATGCACTTCTTCCATAGTCTCTAAATTTAGGTAAGTCAGAGATTTGGATTCTAATCTGAACCAGAACTAGGACTGTGCATCTTATTCTTTCTCACATTACTTATGCAGAAGTCAGTGGATATTTAATCTTTGAGAAACCTGAATTAAATCAATATTGCAGTAGTATCTGAATGTCCTGAGTTCAACAGCCGCACACTCAGGCGTTTGATCCACTCAGAGAATCAGGAATAAACAAAGCAAAGACGATTAACCGCGACACCGGCTCCTCCCGTGCTGTCTGCGCCACGATCACCGTCTGTCCCAAGCTCCCGTCACTGCCAGTTACGCAAGGCGGTAAAACCCCATCCCGGGTAGAGCATAGCAATGAGATTCTTCTGGTGACCTCACACGTTTCCATGGCAGCAAATTCATCTGGAAATAGCACAGCACTTTGATTCACAGTCGGTCAAAAGATGAACTCCTGAATTACACACACTAAAAAGCTAATTTCAATCTTAGATTTAAATTTTTTGCAATGCAAGATTATAACTAATGTGGCATTTACATTTTTAATGATTGTGCATTTCTACTTCTGAATGTGAAGCAGTATTTTTATCAACCTAATGCCAAGTGATCAGAATATTTGCAAGGAAGGTAAATACTAGCACAAGAGTAAAGGAGAAGAGTCTCAGCAAATCTACTGATGCCAGGGACGTGCCCAGCATTGTGCTCCCTCTTTGTTTGGTGCACAGCCCTGCCACCCTTGGGGTCGGCTTCTGACAGACAAGTGGCTTTCTGGTACCCGATCTGAGGTGGCCTGTCTGGATCGCTGGGCACTTTAGAGGCCGATTTTGCTCTGATAGATAATTTAGCGGAACCAAAAGTGCTTAAAGTGCAGTGGAGCAACGATGACCCAGAAGGCAGTGTGGATAAATAGGCCGCGTTAGAAGCAGTAATAATAATGAGAAAAAGCCTTCTTACATCACATCCGGTGGAGATGTAAGAGAGGGAATGTTTTCCTTGGTTCCATCTGAAGGTCTTTGTGCAGTTAGGACCCGACTACGCCGTAGGCTGGAAAACCCTGAGAACTCCAGGCCTCTCCTCGCATCCTTTCGGCTCTCCTGCTCCGCTCATCACTGCTTCCCAGGAGACCAAGCCCGCTGACCCCAGGCCTGCTCTCTCTCCCATGCAAGTACATGGGAGAGAAGCAACACCTAACTTCACAATACCCTAAGGGTAAAAACATAACGCAAACCGTGACTAGCCCTTTAAGATTATTTATCAAAGAAAGTGGAAACTTTTTAAGGTAGAATTATGTTGATCCACAAGAATGTAAAATTACATATTTCTATTATACTATCATGTCTGCATTCTCAAAAATGTATTCTGCAAAATTGTGGACTAGAAACACCAGGGCTGATCAGAAAAGTAGAGGTAGGAGCAAACTATTCCTAAGTGTATGGTTAACTTCGCAGCCAGAGCTCTAATAAAATCTGTAACAATGCTAATATAAATATCCAAACAATTAATTCTTCAGTAGCATTTTCACTTAGAATCACCATCTTCCCACAGGTGAGCCCCTTTTAGCTACTCAGAGTGGTAGGACACCAAGACAGTCACATCTAATAGAAACCAATTTCATCAGAAATCAGAATGCACCTCAGAGGTAACCGTGCCCATCGGCCGCCGTTCTACGATGCTGTACTTAGAGGGGGGATGTCCTTGCGGCTTCCTCTTCTTCCTTGTCAGCTTCCTTAAACGTATTAACAGGCACAAGAAAAGCTGGCTAAAAATGACCACTTTCTTGCAGTAAGACACTTCTGTAAGTTTTTGTATTTGTTTTCTTAAGCTCTTCTTATGTTGTTGACGCGTCACTTAAAGTCCATGACGTGTTCTGTGAAATAGGATGGATGTTATGTGATTAGGAAGTTGTGCGGACACCGAGTTGTATACAGGCAGTCTGTGGATTACAAAGAGCTAAAGCTTGTCCAGCACACGGGTGGTGTCTGTGACCACAATGGCATGGCGTGCAGCATTACAGCAAAATGCAAGCCTCCACAGGAGGACAAAGTGACAGATGTGTGGTGGCTGGGTTACCTAGTGAGACATATATGACAGGGCCAGACAATTAAGTTCACAACTCATCGCAGAAAAATGCCACACGACTCATCTCTGAGTATCACTACAGTCACCTTTGAAGTGCTTCCGGTGGCAAGCTGGTCGCCAACGCCAGCACTGTTTCTGCAATCAGCTCGCGAACTTAATTGCTGGACCATGTCCAACAACTGCTCTGATGACCATTTCAGAAAGAGTTCCAAAGCTGCTTTGAAGGGTGGACTGGGCGCTGGTGTTGGTGCACCGCTTCCCAAGGGAAGTACTTTGAAGGTGAATGTAGTGATATTCAGAGTGAGGTATGTAGCACTTTTTCTGGGATGAGTTTATGAATTTAATCGTCTGATCTCTTATAAGCCAATATCTGAAAGAACGGATAAGGGATGTTGACCAGGGGGTTTGATGGCAAAGAAAATCTGAAGCAGGAAGAAGCCCCGGAGATGAGGTAACTCTGGGGACTGACTCCGGTCAGTTGTTCAGCATGCTTATAATTAGGCATCTAGTATGAGAGCTAAGGGGACAGCAACACTGTCCCCTTTATCCTGTTCGGCACTAGCCACTCAGGACAGTGTGATGCCCTCCATTCTCCCTTTTCTTTGCATCTCAGACCAGCTTTCTCAGTCTGTCCTGTGGAGAAGTTGCTGGCAGCCCCCCTCACCCTGAGAATGTGCCTTGTCCTGCTTCCTGACTAACAAGCACAGGCTCCTCGTCTTCACTGTCTTTCCTTCTTCCTCCCACCATTCCCACAGTTTGGGTCCTTCCCTGGGCAAAGAAGAGTCTTAATTCAAAAAGATCTCTATTTTAGATTGTGTATCTTCTTTCAAAGTCAAGATTCAAGACTCCTCATCAATAAACTCCATTAGTTTGATTTTCCCAAAACAAAGTCTGTTCCAGAGTGGATAGAATTTTTATGTCCCCTACCTTGTCACAACTTGTTTATTGTCTTATTTTCCTCTCTGTTGTGGCAATCTCTCCTAAAAGCTACTTCATTCTACTCACGATTGCCCCTCCTGCTGGGGACAGAACCAAGAAGAGGTAGCATGATCTTTCTTGTCTCAATTTCAGAGTGTGAAGAATACTCTATTCACCTTTTCCATTCCCTTCGCTCCTGGAATACGTGGTCTTGTGCATTCTGATGTAACTATGGATGTAACTATGGACTATAACCAAGTCTACTTTATTATACATGTCATCAACTAATTAATCCAATGAGTGTAAACGATAAGCAACTTACAAAGAAAGTGTCACTAAATGAAGAGATGAAGTATGTCGTATAGATAAATAATTTTCCGAGGGATTTTTGGTACCCATTCCTGGGGGCGGGGGGAGCAGAAGAAAGAAGGAAACTAAATCTCTACTTGCAAACAACTCTGTCATTATAAAACAAATTCTGTGCATGAGAACAGCTGAAATTGAAATACCATTTCATGTATGCAGTAGTGTTGGAAAGGAAAAGAGATTCATGGTCACTTAAAATAATGGTCTAAAAATGTGTTGATCTTAAATATAATTCCATATATTAATGCTTGAAAATAACCCTGAAGCTATTGAAAGACCTGAGGAAAATAAGATTTAAATGCACACAGTGGATGTTTAAACTTGGGAACTTCTTGCCCAAATGTGTAGAGAGACAGACAGGCCTGCGGGAGGTTTCCTCGGGGGTGGAGTGCCCCCCATCACTTCCATCACTCTGCGAAGAACCTGATCCCTGACTAGTTAAATACTATAGCTGCTACCAGAAGGTTGGCAGTTCAAATCTTCTAGATACTCCTTGGAAACTCTATGGGGCAGTTGTACTCTAACCATAGGGTCACTATGAGTCAGAATCTACTCGATGGCAGTGAGTTTGTTTGGGGTTTTATCGCTCTGTGAGAGAGAGTTCAATTTCTGAGATAACAAGGAGCGATTCTGTTTCCACTGAAGCCTTGGTGGTACACTGGCTAGCAGCTGTGGCTGATAACCAGAAAGTTGGCGGTTCAAATCCACCAAACATTTCTTGGAAACCCTACGGGGTAGTTCTACTTTGTCCTGTAAAGTTGCTGTAAGGTCAAACCAACTCTACAGCAGTAGGTTAAGTTTTTTCCCATTGAAACAAAACCATGATCTCAGTCTCACCCTACCGGGTGCACTGTAAAGAGTGAAGCAGTTCTATCATTGAGAGTGTTCTGCCCAGCTGTGAGACTTTTCATTTATAACTTCAGGTCTTTGGAAATGGCAGTGAATTGCTTTCTCTTGATATCTTGATCTGCACCCATTCTTCCTTCCATAGAAGACACATCAGAGTGCATCTCCATCAGCAGCAGAGGGCGGTGAGTGTGAGCTTAAGTTCTGGAACCAGAACAAGCTAAGCCAGAAAGCTGACTTTCTCATCTGCTGGTGGTAAGACTTAACCTGCCTTAGTTTCTTTGGATTCACATGTGAGGTTAAGAGAGAGAGAAGACAGAAATATTTATCTCCTAAGATTATTTCCTGAATAAAATGAGACATGTGTGTTGACAGTTGCTGGCACATAGTAGGCACTCAATAAATGACTGGCATTGCTACTACCACTACTTAGAAGAGGTTCCTTAATAAATCATCAATAATTTGCTTTCATATCAAATCTCAGGAGCCACTACTTCAAGCAACTGTAGCAATGTTAGCAGTCCATCAAAGGGAAGAAATCAAATTTCTGTTTGGAAAAGGTGAAAGTGGACAGATAAATGTTTACTGTCAGAAAAAAAATAGAAGATACATCACTAGAAGTTCCACAAACTTAATTGTTTTAAATGCTCCGTACCTCACTGCTTCATGTCACCGTGGTCACCTTCCAAGTCCTCCCCTTGGGAAGCTGTACACCAGAGTCGGTACCTGCTCCACCCGTCTAGGCAATTTTGCAGTCGTTGTATCACCCCTGATGTCCTCAATGTCATCAAAATGTCTTCCTTTCAATATTTCTTTTATCTTCGGGTAAACAAAGAAGTCACTGGGGGCCAGATGAGGTGAGTAGGGAGGGTGTTCCAACACAGTTGTTTACTGCCTAAAAATCCCCTCACAGACAACTAGACAATTAAATTTGTGAACTTGCCATCATGTGCAGTGGCCGTTCCAGAAAGAGTTCCAAAATTGCTTTGAAGGGTGGACTAGGTGCTGGCACTGGTGCATGCCTTCCCAAAGGGAGGACTTTGAAGGTGACCATAGTGACATTCAGCAAGGAGGTATGTAGCACTTTTTCTAGGCTGAGTCCGTAAACTTGTCAGACCTGGTGCGTTCATGCTTTGGGAGAGGTTCACTGAAAGTGCTATGTGAGTGGAAGAATGAGAGGCTTGCTCGGTGAACACTCAGTTTGGAAAAGAAAGGCTGGGATGGCTGGGCGAGGCCACACCAAAATCTCATGACGCCCTGTCCCCTACTCTCGCAAATCTCAGCTCGGGTTATTGCAGTCCGCACTGTAAACTACTCATCTACTGTCTTACTGTCTTAGAGTTCTGCTATAACAGAAATATCCTAAGGGATGGCTTTAATAAGGGTAAATTTATTCTCTCATAGTATATGGGGCTAGAAGTTCAAATTCAGGGTGCCAGCTCCGGCGGAAGTCTTTCTCTCCCTGTGGATCAGATCTGGGGGAAGGTTCTTGGCACCAATCTTTCCCTCTAGAAGATTTTCAGTGCAGGAATCCCACGGCCAAAAGAAGTATTCCATTCCTGCATCTTATTTCTTGGTGGTAGGAGGTCTCGCCACTCTCTGCTCACTTCTCTCTCATATATCTCAAAACAGACTGGCAGAAAGTACAATCCAATCCTGTAGATTGCATCCAGCCTCATCACCATAACTGCCTGTAGTCAGTCCTCATTAACATCAGAGTTTCAGATTTACAACAAGCATGTAACTACATCACATCACAAAGTGGAGTCCAAACTGCACAATACCAGGAATCGTGGCCAGTGTTTCCATATTTTTGTGTTTCCACAAAATATGGGACACGATTCAATCTGTAAGTTACAATAACCGTGAAAACAGGGTGGAGATGTCTGATCTCCTCTAAAGTCACCGTGGGGAAAGAGAATCAAGACCAACAGCTCAAAGCTGAACCCTAAGAGGCTGAGGTCAAACAAGCCTCCTCTCTCCACCGTCTTTGCCTGTTCTGACACACCCTGCCCCTCCCCCAACGTTCTCTACTTCTCTGCTGGTTTGATAATCTGTTGGAATGAACACTGAGAACCCACAGTCAGTACTCACAGGATTTATTAGGGAAGTAGCAGTTATAACTCAGACTCAGGAACACTCGTGATATAGTTCTTCCAGCTTCTTCCCAGCCATGCGAATAGGCACGCCTCTCCCAGGCCCTTGGCCTTCTCCCAAAGGTACTCAGCTTTCTCACCCCACAGCCTGGGAAGCCAGCCATGCTCTCTCCTGCTTCTGGGTCTCTGCTGCCAACTCTCAGTGTTACAGCCTTCTTTTTCTCTCCCTCTCCCTCTCCTCTCTCTTCCTTTCTCATAGTTCAAGGAGTTTCTCAGGTACAAAGGACATGTTGGCTCCTGGCTGTTTTTCTTTGGTGGTAATGGATTCCTCTCCTTTCTGTCTCTGAGATGGTTCGTTTCAAGCCAAGCAAGATGGCAAAACTGACTAAGCCCCTTGGTGGGTTACATTTCCCGTATTTGTATCATCTCACCCAGCCACTCAGGTGGCTTTATCACACCATGATGAGAAAGGCTGCACGGAAGTGACCCACTGGACCACACTGATACATACTCTTTCCTGCCTGTAAATTGTATAAGGATAGAGAAATAGGTGTGCGGTGTTTATGATTGTGTTCCTTCTATCTAGTTGCTGTTCTTATTAGGTGCTGTTATTTCTGACTCATGGTGATCTATGTACAACAGAACAAAACTCTGCCCCATCCTGCGCCACACCCACAGTCACTGTCAGCCTTCAGCCCATTGTTGCAGCCGCTGTGCCGTTCCGTCTCACTGAGGGTCTTCCTCTTTCTCTCTGACCCTCTACCAAGTACGATGACTTTCTCCAGGGATTGATCCTTCTTGACAACATGTCCAGAGTAGGTAGGATGTAGTTTCACCATCCTTGTTTCTAAGAAGCTCTCTAGTTGTACTTTTTCCAAGAAAAATCTGTTCTTTGCCAGTCCGTGGTACATTGAACATTCTTCTTCAAAACCGCTGTTTAAAGGTGTCAGTTCTTCCTCTGTCTTCCTTGTTCATTGTCCAGCTTCTGTTTGCATGTGAAGTGATTAAAAATCCCACGTCTTGGGTCAGGCGCACCTGAGGCTGCAAAGTAACATCTTTGCTTATCAACACTGTAATGAGGCCTCTTTTGCAACATATTTTCCAAATGTAATTTGTCTTTGGATTTCTTGACTGCTGCTCCCATGGGCATTGGTTGTAGACCCAAGAAAAATTAAATCCTTGACAACCTCAATCTTTTCTCCTTTTATCATGCTGTCACTTATTGGTCCAATTGTGGAGGATTTTTGTTCTCTTGATACTGACTTATAGTCCACACTGAAGGCTATGGTCTTTGATCTTCACCTTAAGTGTATATTTACAGCTGTTTCTTCTCATTTCGAGTAGTGTCACGTTAGCAAATGAAGTTCCCCAAAGCTTTACTCCACCCACGTGATTGGAGTCGACCCCACTCCGAGGAGGCAGCTCTTCTCCAGTCGTCTTCCGTGCCCTCCGACCTGGGAGCTCCTTTCGGGGCCCTGCTTCTGGTGGTGCTCCACTGCAGTGTGTCCAGTTTTTGCTGGCTCTTCTCAGAAGCTGGCTGTCATTCCTTCTTCCTGGTCTGTCTTTGACTGGAAGTGCAGTGAGAACCTGTCCCCCATGGGTGACCCTGCTGGATCTGAATACCACTGGTAGAACTTTCAGCATGACACCAACATGCAAGCCCACACAATACGACAAACCAACAGAGAGACGGGGGCTTCCTGAACTGCCCATAGTGAACCACGATCTCTTGTTCCCCGTCATCTAGACACTAACCTAGACATGTTACATTCCATATCTCGTTTAATACAATGGTAGCATCGTCCTTAATTCTAAAGGAAGAACCTGAGATACAAAGGGAATGAATACATATCTGAGGGAGAGTAACTAGTCATTTCATTCAAAGTTTGATTTGAACTTAATCATATTGATGTTGTGGCTCTTCTGTTGCAGGGAGGTGCTGAAGGCAGGTATGACAAACAGCTGATGGACTGAAATAGCCTTCCGCTATTCCTTCCATCTTCTTCTTTTCAGAGGAACTGTTTCTCTCCTGACTGTACCTCCGATTGCATTACTGAAGAAATCATAGACTTCTAGAGAAACAACTGATCTGACATTTGTTCACTAGCACACTTGGAGTAAATCTATACGGGCCCTGTACATCTGTGTCCCATACTATTTATAAGCATACTTGATTTTTTATTATTACTATCATAGATGTAATATTATTATTTAAAGCAAGAACTTTTTAGAAAACAGATCAAGAATGTCATGACATCACTAGAGAGCTTTAAGGGAAGTCTTAGAAAACACAGGCTAAATCTGATAGGTTTGTTTTCAGTATTTTAGGAAAATCATATATTAGTATAAATTGCATTTTCAAACTAAACAGTGTGAACTGACTGAGAGATATCATTAATTTAGATTAATGTGCTGCCAGAAGAAGTCAACAATTACAAAATATTCATATCCTAAACTGTAAAGGAGTTCTAGTCAGGAAATCAGGGCCTAGATCCCTTTTTGTTGCTCCTCTTCGCTAAGCAGAGTGACCCTTTGACAACGGCACTGGCGATAACCAAAGGAGACAAAACTAAAGCTGTAATAAGAAGGCGGGCTGGTTGTGAACTCCAGGACCAGAGAAACGGCCCACCAGCAGGGTGTCCGGTTTCCCCTCTACCCAACAGAAGGCTACCTGGAGCTGGTGTTTTCCAACCTCAGAATTAGCAAAACAAGGAAGACCAGGTAGACTCATTTCTCCCCACTAATCAAGTGAACGTGTCTCAGGCAACACCAGACACCACGTGCAAAGGGTCCCACTGACAGCCCTGTCAACAATAAGCAACAGGAGAAGCCTCCCTTCCTAGAGAAACCCCCACCCTGCCACTGTGATGAAAGACACCAAGGTCAAAAAACTTACCAGTGAAAGCCACATTGTCACAAATAAGCAGCACAGCCTAGGAAATCTCTTTATACTCATTGGGGCTGAGAGTCTCCTTACCTGCCCAGTCAAAATACCTTTACCCCACCTCTTAAAAAATAAAATACACAGAAATACAAACTTTTAAAACATGTATAGACTCTGTGTACTGAAAATTATGAAATACAACTCATAGTGAGCCTGTGTACAAAAAAACAGAAGACAGCCCTGTCTGGGGCCATCTCACGGTGTTGCTGTGTTTCAGCACCCCTGTGGCGGCCACTGTGTCAGTCCATTCTGTTGACGGTCGTCCTCTTGTCAACTGATTGTCTGCTTTAGAAGTATGATGTCCTACTCCAGGGACCGATTCTTCCTGATACTACGTCCAAAGTATGTAAGACATAATCTCACCATCCTTGTGTCTAAGGAATATTCTGGCTGTATTTCTTCTAAGACAGCTTTACTCTTCTGTCAGTCTCTAGTATATGTAATATTCTTGGCCAACACTGAAAAGCATCAGTTCTTCTTCTCTCCTCTCTATTTGTTGTCTGACTTTCACATGTGTATGAAGTGATTGAAATCACCATGGCTGAGGTCAGAAGCGCCGTAGTCTTCAGAGTGACGTCTTTGCTTTATAACACCTTAAAGAGGTCTTCTGCAGGCAGTTTGCCCAATGCAACTTTCTATTTTATTTCTTGACTGCTGCTTCCATTAGTGCTGATTGTGGGTACAGATAAAATAAAATCGTTGACAGCTTCAACCTTTTCTCCATTTATCATGATGTCACTTACTGATCCAGTTGTGAGGATCTGACATTTCTTTATGTTAAGGTGTGACACACTCAAAGGCAGTGGTCTTCCATCGTCATCAGTAAGTGCTTCAGGCCCTCCTCACTTTCAGCAAGCAAGGCTGGGTCATCTGCACGGCGCAGGTTCTTAGGGAACTTTCCTCCAATCCCGCTGCCCCATCCTGCTGCGGATGGCCCAGTTTCTCACATTATTTCTTCAGCATAAAGACTGAATAGGTACGAGGAAAGGATACAACCCTGACACATACTTTTCCTCACTTAAAATCACACAGTAAGCCCTTGTTCTGTTTGAATGGCTGCTTCTTGTATTCTAAATACAGTCTCCTCATGAGCACAATTAATTACTGTAAAACACTTAATTCTACAAGTAAAACTGGGAAAATCTAAATAATATCAGTAATTGAATCAACATCAATATCATGGTTGTGATATTATACTAGAGTTTACGAAGTCAGCATTGTAAGAAGCTAGGCAGAGTGTGCAAGCAATCTCTACATTATTTGGGAAATTCGAGGTGCCTCTCCTGTTGTCTTAACCCATGGATCAATTGAGAGAGAAACCCGTAGAGAAACGTCAGCTCACTACTGCTGACTCGATTCTGGCTGGTAACAACCCTGCAGGACAGAGTAGAACTGCCCCATACGGTTTCCAGGGAACACTTGATGAGTTTGAACTGACAACCTTTTTGTTAGCAGACATAGCACTTAACCACTATGTCACCAGGGTTGGGGAAGCTGTAGAGTCTCATAAAAGTACATAACTGGTTTTACTTTTTTCAGTCTAAACACAGCTTAATTATTTTAAAATTATATAACCTTTTACATATAGGTGTTGGATTTGAAAAACATTTCATTTACGGATTTGTCTAGAGGCTTATTTATAATGTAATTTAAAACTTTCATACATCACTTGTCCATGAACAGCTTGTATAGCTGATATCTGAACCTACGTGAAAAAGTAGAAAGGCAAATGTTAACTTCTCCAAGATAAAAATACCCTCACCCACCTCTGTGTGAACAGGCCGATAGACATCTCCAAAGGAGCCTGTCAGGAGTGGCTCCTGTGTAGCCCAGGAGATGCAGAACCGTATTTCCAAAACAACGAAAATGTGGTAAAAGAGCAACTAGGCCTTAACAATAAATTATTTATTCCCCTCTCAAAGGGAATCTAATGTTGCACAGCTAGGGAGCTACAGAGGTAGAATTAAACCTCGACTGCTGTCACACAACAACAAATCCAGGCCTTGGGAAGAGTGACTGTATTCCAGAAGACTATTGCAGTGTAGGGAAAGTTACAAAAGGTAGAAGGCTCAAACCAGGGGAGGCAGAAGAAGTCTTCTTCTTCCCTAAAGATGAGCAAGCAGGCTGGACAGATCCCGGGACAGGGCAATGAGGGAGGTAGATGGCGAGACTGGACACGTGGTCAGGGAAAGCTTGTCCCTGAGGTCACACACATCTAGGCGGCTGTTCCAAATCTCAATGCTGAAGTACAAGCCAGTGGTCAAGGACCTGAAAGAATAAAGAAGTCTGAGCATGGTTCTGTAGGGTCTAGTCAGTGGGCATTCTGTCCAGGTCAGTCAGTGGAGACAAACAATCTGGCTAAATGCTCAGAACAAAGAAGACAAACTTTTCCATGGTGTGTCTGGCCCTGTCACAGGTCAACAAGAGGGACATCCAGGCATCTCAAGTCATGTGGGAAGGGTAGTCTTTTGCAGTAAACCGTTTCTCAAACACAGAAAGATGTGTGTGTTGGGGGTAGGTGGGATTGTTTTTCCAGGAACACAGGGCTCAGGCCAAATTCCACACTGTAACTCTGAAGATTTGTTCTCAGTTTCCACCCATCAGGCTACTTTTCTGCTCTGACTTCTTGTGTTCACTCTGAGGTCCCTCAGTAGTGTAAGGGTTAACGCGCTCAGCTGCTGGATGACAGACTGGAAATTCCAGTTCACCAAAAGGTGCCTCTCAAGAAAAGCCTGGTGAGCCACTCCCAACACCCTGCCATTGAGAACCCTCCAGAGCGTGGTTCTACTTTGACCCACGTGGGGGCCATGAGTCGGCACTGACCTGGTGGTAACTGCTGTGTTCACCATACATGCCTTAGTTAAGAATCAAACCAAACCACTGCTGTCAAGTCAGTTCTGACTCACAGTGACCCTACAGACCGAGTAGAACGACCCCATATTTTCTAAGGAGAGCTTGGTAGATTTGAACTGCTGACGTTTTGGTTGGTAGGCCTAGCACTTAACCACTACACCACCAAGGTAAGGCTCTGCTATGAGGCTAGGATTGGGAGATAGTGAGACAGGATTAGAAAACACGAAACAATTAGAAAATAATTGAACAAAAAAAGGGACTGATTTCAGAGTGCAGCCTGAGTGAGAGAAGCATGCTTAGAAGACAGACACCAAAGACTTGTAAGCATCGAAAGGGCGATTTACTAAAGGGTTTGAGGCTGAGGACACCACGGCTGACAGCGCGGTGAACCCACGGTGGGCCTGATATTTCTTGTACGCTAGCATGCCCTATGGTGGCACTACTTCTCTGGACCACGGAGTCCAGACACAACCCACTCCCCAGACAGCTCAAAGACAGCTGAAGGAACAGCCAAAGAGGTTCAAGTGTCACCTGTGACAGTTAACAGGAGTTTCCCAGCGTCTTTAGTAAAACAGAGGAAAGCAAACCTGAGAGCCTCACGACACGGCGTTCGCAGCATGTCATTCCAGGTGGAGACCTTTCCTAAGAAAAGGATTGGAAACTCAGTCCCTTTGACGCAGCAGCCAGACTGGACCAAGCTCTGCAACTGGGCCACAGGAATTCTTGTCCTGGCAGGCAGAGGGAATAAATCAACAAACTGCAGGAGTGCAGGTGAAAAGCAGTGATTCTCTTTGATGGCCAGCGGCCTTCCTGACAGTAGCATGTATTATTTGCCAGAGTTCTGATGATTTCAGCTTTTCTACATAAACTGAGCATTTCACAAGATGAGGCCATCTTGGGGGCTAGCCTCGTTTCTACACTACCCACACAATTCTTTAGATCCTGGGAGTCTGCCGTTTTGGAGGCCATGGCTCACCTCCTCAGGAAAACAAACACACATACACACATACAACACACAACTGGAATGATTGTGCAATCATCTCAAACACGATGGTGCACGCACTCAAACTCAAATCTCTTTCTCTTTAATATTTGCAATCTCTATTTCAGTTGCCCAGTTGAAAGATTTTCTTAAATAATTTAGATTTTTGATATTTTGAAGGAAGATGTTTTTACAATGTTTAAAAGAGTTTTTCTTTCTATTTCTTAGGCACTTCCACATACACATACACATACATAAAGACATACAAGCACACATGTGCACACACGCATACACATACACACATGCCCATACACGTGTACATAGACAGATACACATTACACATATATACATGTATACACATACATACACACGTACACACATGTATATATACACACACATACATACACACACGGCAGCTGTTTAAATCTCAAGGTTCCTATGACCTTTGATAAACACTCTCATCCAACAACCAACACATTGCTCCAAACCATGGCGTTGAATCAGTCACTCGCAGGCTCCAAACCCAGTTTTCTTAGATAGAGAAATTTCCAGCCTCCTAATCAAGGCTAATGTGAGGGTCAAGAGAGGCACCCCCAACAAAGGGCGGTTTTAGTGAAGAGGGTGTGTAGGGTTGCGCGACTCCGCTACACGCAGATCCTCCTGATGGAGTCAGTGTCGTGCATCCCCAAAGCATGCTGGGATGAGCTCAGACTAAAGTGCAAGGCAGGGGCGGCGTGACTGGGTTAGGGGCCAGGGTTGAGGAATGCCTTATCAACAAAAAGAAAAACATCTGGGCCTAGACGTGTGGTCTGTGGACGGGCTGGCCACTCAGGGGCTTGGAGGGAGAACAAACAACCCTCAGCCCCAGCAGGAAGAGAAGTTGTGTCTGCTACTGGGCGGAAATGGAGTGAGTTTCCCTAATAAACCCCATGTGCCAATCACTGGTTTCGGAGTCTTTGTTCTCTTGACTGGCTATGCAGCTGACCCCGAGTCCAGAAGCCACTGAGTTATCACTCAATAACCAAAAAACCCATTGCCATCTAGCTGATTCCAATGCATAGCAACCCTGTAGAACAGAGTAGCACTGCCCCTTAGAGTTTCTAAAGAGTGCCTGCTGGATTTGAACTGCCAACCTTTCGACTGGCAGATGTAGCACTTAACCACTACACCCCCAGGGTTTCCTGTCACTCAATAGGATGACACAAGTGTGAGTTGCTGTTATACTTCAGACGGTGAGCCCGTCGCCATCAAGTGAGTTTTGACACATAGCAACCGTACAGGACAGAGTAGAAGAACTACTCCAGAGTTTCCACGAAGTGCCTGGGGGGTTTGAACTGTCCTGCCCTAGACTTTCTTCTTCGCATAATTTCTAAACAAATCAACAAAAAACTCAGGGAAGTATTCTTCAGGTGGCTCCAGTCCACCTAGTGACCCAGGCATTCAATACTTAGCTCAGCAGCTGGGCGTTTGTGACTAACCTGAGTCTTATGTGATGAAAGGCTATGCAGATGCGAGTGTGTGTGTGTGTGTGTGTGTGTGTGTGTGTGTGCACTTGTGTGTGTGTGTGCATGTGTGTACATTTATACTTTCCTCCTAAATCTGGTCAGTAAGAGTCTGGTCAGGCTTTCTTATGTGAGATAGTTACCCAAGTAGTCACACTTGTCGTGTTGGGGAGCAGTCTCTTGAACTGTAAAGCCAATTAGTGAGATTGCTTCTAAATGAGTCCCTAACTAAGTCTCGGGGTGTGTTATGACTAAAATTTGGGGTATCTGCTTATTTTCTCTCTCCAAGATGCTGTTGGTCAGGGTTGTGACATTGGGGACATAATGGACATGCGCATCAATTGTAGTACCCCTAACCTTAACTGGTGCCCACATTTTTAATCCTATAGTCAGTTTACTTCCAGAAAGCTACCAAGGACAAGCATTTCTCTGCATTCTTCTGAATTCAATTCACCAACAGAAATAATTAGGAAGGATGGGGAATGCATTAGCTCTGTTAAGAAAAAAAAAATCTGAGCTCCTCCTTAAAGTGACTCCAGCAGCAATTTGCTCTGATTAATTTTCCAAACTGCACTGTAGCTTCATGCAACTTTTTCTTTGAAAGGCACGCAGATGTTTTCTTTTGCTGTTTGTGTGAGAGCAGAGGCAGGAGACCCAGGCCCCAGCCACTGTTCGCACGTCAGAGCTGTCCAGTGGAGACAGCCCAGTGCAGACAGCGAGGCATTGCAGCTTTGAGATAAGACGGTAATTACTGAACTTGGACGAACGTGATGCCGGATGGCTGTTGAAATGCGATGAATGCCATCACACCTAGCTTCAAAGCTTGCTTCCAAGTCAGAGCAAGTTAATGCACGACTCAGATTCACAAGCACCCGCGGCTTGGGCATAAATGGCAGCACACACGCTGCCCGTCACCCCGGTTCCCAAGAACCGTGGAGCCTCGTGTCACTGACAGTTTTCTCAGAATTCCCATTCAGCGCCAGGGAAGATTCTAGTTTCTTAAGGGAGTGCATGCTAACGACACAGGAGGAAGGATTTCAGCAAGTTGACTCAAGGCCACAGCCGCACCCGTGGGCTCCAGCACTGCCGTGAGGGTCGCGTGGGACCAAGAGGAGCTTTTTCTTGTACAAACCGACGCATGGTGCCTGACAAAGATGACAGCCACTGCCAAAGAGTCCAGAGCCTCCTCCGGAACTTGCTGATTTTTACCTTTGACTGTCCCAGGAAGCTGAGAAAGTGCCACCAGTGCTTGGAGGTTTCCAGTAACTGATGGCGAGTCATCACAGGGGCCAAATGCCACAACCCGCCTGGCTGAAATTTGTCATCATGAGGGGACTGGGCTGTGCAGAGTTTATGCCTCTTAGAAGCTTTGCTGATTATGAACACGTACCATTTGACCGGAGGAGGATGAGCCGAACTGCAGCTTGTCAGAGCAGAGACTGGAAAACCCAGCGTGGGATCATGTGGTGCGCAACAGGGCCAGCAGACTCCAGTAGAAGCTTTTCTCCACGTCATCATGGTTTACCTTAAAATATTGTGTATTCTCTCTCTCTATGGGACGTTTGACCATGAAGTCAGTGAACTTAATTGTTTTAAGTGCTACACACCTCACTGATGAGTATCTCTGTGAGCACCTTCAAAGCACACCCCTTGGGAAGCTATGCATCAATAACAGTGCTTAGATGATCCTTGAAAACAATTTTGGAACTCTTTCTGGAATGACAATTGTGCACAGTGGCACAGTGCCAAGTTCACAAACTTAATCGTACAGTTGTCTGTGAGGGAGTATTCAGCCAGTAAACAAATAACTGTATTGGAACACTCTACTCACTTAATCTAGCCCCCAAAGATAAAGGAAATATTGAAAATAAGACATTTTGATTACATTCAGAACATCAAGGGTAATACCACGAAGCTCTGATGGCCATTCCAGAAAAAGAATTCCAAAATTGCTGTGAATGGTGGACTGAGTGATGACCTCAGTGCATAGTTTCCCAAGAGGCATGCTTCTAAGGTAACTGTAGTGGTAGTCAGCAATGAGGTTTGTAGCACTTTTTCTAAGATGCATTCTTGAACTTACCTGTCAAACTGTGTGTGTGTGTGTGTGTGTGTGTGTGTGTCTTACGTCACAGAGCATAGATTTAGAAATGGGACACAGGAAGCAGAATGCAGGACATTGTAAAGCCCCTAGACAGATAAGGTGCGGTCAGTTCCATTTCTCCACTGATGTAATTTAGGACAAGATGTGGGAAAACGATGTGAAGAGTTACATAGTGTTCCTTGGGAGTCATTTGTCCATATTGTGCAGTGTGTCCTTGTCACCTGTTTGCTAATACAATTATTGATGGCAAGATAAGACAGGTTAGTGCATTATTGATAAGAGTAAAAAAACAAACCACCCTTGAGACATTTCTGACTTTTGGCAAACCCACATATTTCTGAGCAGAGAAGCAGTCCGTGCAGTTTTCAATGGCTGTGAGTTTTCTGAAGTAGATGGCCAGGAGTTGCTTCCGAGGCACACCTGGGTGCACTAGAAACATCAGCCTTCTGGTTAGTAGCCAAGTGCTTAATCGTTTGTGCTAACTGGGGACTCCTACCAGTAAGGGGGGCAGCGTTGCCAAGATAGGGTTTCATGGGAAACCAAGAGGACGGTTCAGAACCGTGTTATGGACAAGCGGTTCTCTTGGCTGTATGGCTGACCACATCATCACATGTTAGGTTTCTGGTTCTCTCCTCTGACAAGGCACAGTTTGGGTTCTCCTCCCTCCCGTCAGTGGCACACATCCATATTCAGCAAACATAAATTTCTGCTGCTTATTTCACATGCACCTATGTTTTAGAAAACAAAGCATTCTTCTAATCCAATAGAAATTTGTTTTAGAATTTGCTATGCATCTACCCCCTCTGACCAATGTGTGGTATATCTCCTTTCTTCCCAAGAATATGTTCCTACTTGAATCCCACATACAGCTCTCTTCTCTTGTGGCATGGTGGAGAACCTTTAACATCGTATCTGAGAAGCATCAGGAAAAGGTTAAAAGAAGCCCAGATGTCAGACTTGAATTTCGATTCTGTGTCTGATAAATACTTACGTGATCCAGGATAAATTAATTAATCTTTGTAAGTGAAGTCTATATTTTGAAATAGAAACATTCTTCCAAAGTTATGACGAAAAGTTCGTAACCAAAAGTCATCAACACATGCCTGACACATAAGAGGCATGCAATTAGCCTGCCTTCTCCTGTCTTCTACTCTTGGGGGCAGGAAGCTTGCCTTGTGTCTATTTGTGCCATGGCACCCATAGAAATGCCCCCCCCCCACATTTTGTATTCTCAATGTAGACGACGTGGTCACCGCTGACATTGATGTTCTGACTGTGGCACACCTAAAACCAGTGACCGACACCAGAGCACTTTGTGGTAACTGAAGGGAAGGTCAGCGTTACTGCTTATTTATTTATTTCTAGAAGCCTTTCCATTAGGAAAGAGCTTGCATATACGATTTCAGGAAATATTTTAAAGGATCTTGTTTCAATCAATAACAAAAAACGGACAATCCTTCAGGAAGAAGAACAAGATCAAAACGCATTAAAGCTCAGAGATAAAGCTAAAAGAGGTGATTTTTTTTTCAGATTCCATTGCAGTATTTTCCATATGTGACCTCATTCCCTCCTCACAACAATATTCTGAGATACTGTTCTAGGAAGAAGGTGTCGACTGGGAGACCTGGGTTACAAGGACAAGGCCACACAGCTGGGCAACAACTGAGGAGCAGAAACACGGGTTAAGTCAGTAGGATTCACATTGTCTCCACACCAAGCTACAGCCCACATTCCAAGAAGAACAGGCTTGAGTATGGCCTGATGGAAAGACACGACCTGCGAGGTAACCCTAACCACGGCAGCCTTGTCAGTGCCTGACCTCTGGGTACCCCTGGGGTGGGACTCAGCACCTCTCCCTCCCATCCTCACCCTCTGCACTGTTGTTTCTCTGTGAGCCGTCACAACTGAGGGAAGGAGTTGACCAGCACGACTTGAACTCTTACAAGTACCCGCAGAGCACAGAGTGCTCCCGTACGCTGAAAAAGCCTCGCACATCCAAAGAGCAAGACCATCATGAAACTTCAGATCTAATGACATTCAAAGAGATTTGGGGACTTGAAACATATAATATGTAGACAGTAAAATAATTTGACTATTTCTAAGGTCAGTCGACATTAAAGTTGGCAAAGAAAAGAACTCACTGAAGGATGAAGATTAAAATTAGATTGACAGAGTCCTAAAAAAATTAACCTTTTTCATGAAAAGTTCTTCATAAAACCCTATAGTCTTCCTCTAGCCCAAGTCTCTCATGTACAATGATTGTAGATCTCTTGTGCTGAACTATAGTCCACCAAATTCTGGGAAAGGGAGAATGAGGAAGAAAACGGGGAACATTCTGTTTCCACTGCTCTAGACGCCTTTACCGTTAGCCCACGATCCTCTCTATAAAACCAAGAACATGGCAGAATGCCTGGTGCATGCTATGTACAAGTACTGCCAATGAAGTCCAGAAACATGTCCTAGAAAAAGTGTCACATACCTGACTGCTGACTATCACCATGGTCACCTTCAAAGGCCTCCCCATTGGGAAGCTATGTGCCACTGCCAGTGCCTAGTTCACCCTTCAAAGCAGATTTGGAGCTCCTTTTCCAGAACGGCCGTCAGAGCTGTTGTCGTGTTGCCCTTGATGCCCTCAATGTCATCAAATGTCTTTCTTTCAATGTTTCCTTGATCTTCAGGTCAAGAAACAAACCATCAGGGGCCAGATCCGCTGAGTTAGGAGGGTGTTCCAATTCAGTGATTTGCATGCTGGGTAATACCCTCCTCGCAGATAACTAAACAGTTAAGTGTGTGAACTCGCCGCCATGCCACTGTGCTCAACGACCATTCCAGAAAAAGTTCCCAAGTTGCTTTAAAGGGTGGACTAGGTGCTGCTGTCTGCATGCAGCTTCCTAATGGGAGTACTTCAGAGGGGACCATAGTGATATTCAGCAATGAGGTACGCAACACTTAGAACAATTACGTTCGCAAATTTAATTGTCAGACCTTGTAGACATATCTGTCCTGTTACACAAGGACAGTGGTAGAATAACAAGTTGCTGGTATCAGAATACTTGTTTTCAAAGAATTGTGGATGTTCTCCTTGTGTTTCAAAGCTGACACAAGGAAGACTTTTTAGTCATATACTTTCTAAATGCAAGGAGGTTACTGAAAACGGACAGCAGTGCTATGAAAAAGAGGAGATTGCTGTGACACTTTAGGTGATGTCACCGCCTCCCCTTGATACCTGAATTCAAGATATGTTTGTGTGAAAAATGGAGTTTTTAAGTTTGGTGACCATCACCCTGGAAGAAAGCCCTGGCACTCTGCTCCTGGGAGGTCACAGCCTTGCCAACCGTGTGGGACAGTTCTGCCGGGCACACATAGGGTCCCTGTGTGCTGAAACCGAGGCAACACCGAGTATTAACAACAGACACCTCTCAGTCATCCTCTGCTTCTTCGTGAAGAAGCTGTCAAGAATTAGAATGATTTGACCATGAAGAGAAAAGCAGCAATTTGCATTCTAAAAATGCTACAGAGATGCACTCGTGTGCGCCTGTGTGGGTGTCTCTGGGTGCACACGCGTGGCCACCGTGTGCACGTCTCCAGGTGCACACACGTGGCTGCTGTGTGGGTGTCACCGGGTGCACATGTGTGTCTGCCGTGTGGGTGTCTCGGGTGTACATGCATGGCGGCTGTGTGGGTGTCACCGGGTGCACACGCGTGGTCTCCGTGTGGGCATCTCTGGGTGCACACGCATGGCGGCTGTGTGGGTGTCTCCAGGTGTACACACATGGCCGCCGTGTGGGTGTCTCCGGGTGTATACGCATGTGTGCCTGTGTGGGTGTCTCTGGGTGCACACGCGTGGCCGCCGTGTGGGTGTCTCCGGATGCACATGTGTGGCCGCCGTGTGGGTGTCCCCGGGTGTACATGTGTGGCTGCCGTGTGGGTGTCACCGGGTGCACATGTGCAGCTAAATGTTTATTGTTTCTGCTTCTTTGCAGACCATTTGCATTTTCCACTGTGGTATGCTTCAGTTGTTTTTTTTTAATTTGGAATTCCTTTCCTCTGGAGAACTCATAAAACCCAAGCAAAGTCACTGGAGTACCCATATATGTATGTCCATACAGATAAGACTATATGTGTATATATCACCTCTTACTACAGGAAAGAACAGGAAAATGGAAGAGTGAAGAAAATAAGGAAGTGAGAAAAAGAAAGAAACTCATATAACTTCAAAGGCAGTGTAAACATTAGCCCAAGTTCTGTGTTTTGTAGATAAGAAAGAAGATTTCCATTAAAGCAGTGGTTTTCCTGAAAGCATCAGTCTGGGGAATTATATTGAGCCCAGCCTTTCAGAAACTTAGCCTCATTTGACAATCAGTATTAGTTAATATTCTGGGAAAAAGCCACCATTCTCCAATACACTTGCAGTCATTAAAACTAGATAAGCATTTATTTGAATTTTTATGACAATCTTCAGTGCTGGAGGGACAGACAAGTCTCCGTCCCTGTGATGATCTAGTGACTTACAGCATCAGACTGCTGAGGGCTACTCCCGGCATCTCTGTAAGCTCTGGGCTTTCTCTGAAGCAGGAGGGAGGCCTTAGCCAGGGGCACTCCCCGTTCTGGCCCCAGATTTGCAAGCTTACTAGTGCTCTACAAGCCTTGGGAAAGAGGCAGGAGTGAGACAGCCTTTCAAGCTCGCCTTAAAAGGCAGTGTCAATAAAACCTGTGGCTTTCCCAGGGGGGTTCCTGCTGGACTCACCTTGGGACAATCTGGGAGATGTTTACAGAAACTGTTTCTTTTTCTCCACTGTCATCCGGAGTGTAACTCCTGAAATATGGATCTGAAACAGATGGGAAAGTCTTTCTCCATCTGGCTTTTTTCTTTCCTTTCAGAGATTGTCTGGATAGAAAAGAAATATGTATGTATGCATTCAAGCTTTTGCTGTATATCAGGCACTGTGTGTATACTGATTTCAGTTTTCCAAATGTGTCTAGAAGGTGTATACCATTATCCACATTTTCAAATAAGGAGAGTGACACTTATTCACATGGCTATTTTGAGGTGACTTATCCAAACAGTGGAAACCCTGGTGGCATAGTGGTTAAATGCGATGTCTGCGGACCAGTAGGTTGGCAGCTCTCATCTGCTGGGTGCCCCTGGGAAATGCTACAGGGCAGTTCTACTCCATCGCCAGGGTCGGTGCCATCGGCATTGACTCACCGGCAGTGGGTTCAGTTTGGGGTTTATCTGCAGTGGCGGGTATGAGATGCAAGAAGTTCCTTTTGTCTGCAAAGTCATTCCTACTGGACCAGTTGTTCTAAAAGCATGATCTGGGATGTATCGCCATCACCGTTTAGAATTTATTAGAAATATAAATTCTTGGGCCCCATCCCAAACACACTAAATAAGAGATCCTGGGGCTGACATTTGTCTTCTGGCAAGCCTCCCAGGGAACTCGGATGTCTGGCGACATGGGACCCTCCACTTCGCTCCCTCTGCTCCTCTCCAACCGCAAAGGAGATGTTTCCATTCAAAAGCTTTTCTCAGAAAACTGGGAGTTAATTTGCACTGAGTCTTTCGTATACATCATATGATAGGGAGCGATGACTTACTCATTTCATATGTTCACAGTGTGTTTTCATGTGATAATTATGTCATGTTTTAAGTTACAGTTGAATGCTTGTATTTCTTACAATAATAATTTTTAATCTCAATTTTAAGTAGTGTTAGATTTACAGAAAATTTGAAGAGATTATAAGAGATGAACTTCTCCCTTGTTACCTCACCGTGGACGAGTTTAGACTGCTGTTTCATTACACGGCACATTGCTAGGCTACACCTGTCACAGCCAGGAATTCCTGAGTAGTGCAAGGTATAAAGCACTCAACTGCTCTCTGAAAGGTTCGCAGTTCAAATCCACCCAGAGGTGACTTGGAAGACAGGCCTGGCGATCTGCTTCTGAAAGATCCCAACAACAGGTAACAACCAGACAAGCTTCGTGCAAGGAGAGAGCTCACAGTCTCCCCACTCTTCTGTTGGCTCCCTTAGAGTAGGGGTGCCCTTTTGCTCAGCTTGCCTTGTCATGGGTTCGTTTCCTATGCCCTAACCCCTACTCAGTGAGCAGGACCAACACAGCGGCTCTAATGACAAACTCAACCGTAACAAAGTTCGTGGTGACGCGCAAGACTGGGCAGTGTTCCGTTCCGTTGTGCTGGGTCACAAAGAGGCAGAACCAACTCGACGGCCCCGGACAAAGACAATCATCATACCTCGAGTCTCTATTTACAAGTGCATTAACAAAAGGGAAAATAAGTTACTTTATTAGAACACCTTTAAAAAGAGTCAACAATTACTTCCTAAGAAGCCAGTCCATGAGAATCACTATAAGAATCTAGACCAATCTGGATAAATAGTTGTCAGTGGAACAGGTGTTCCTTCTCCTTCTGCTCACCCTGGGACAAGGCCTTTCTCGGAGGATGCCCCGCAGGTATGCCCGCGACAGCAACTTGTGTCCCGCGGGGGTTGGGTGGAGCATTCCTGTAGACGCCTGACTGCGATAAACAGCTAAGGGAGTATAGACCCAGGACACAGAAGAATCTGGGGTGCAGTTATGTGTGTTCTTCACCTGTGGAGGGGCATCAACAATGGTTCTTACATGTAATATAGCCACAGTGTCATGTTATAAGGTCTGACAAACTCATGGCCTTGTCCTTAGTTGGCTACGATCTCCTGACAACTAATGGATCCCTCAAAGTTACTATTTCCTCATTCATGGAAAACCCAACCCAACCCACTGCTGTTAATTGTGACTCATAGCAACCCTATAGGACACCGTAGAACAGCTCCATGAAATTTCCAAAGAACACCTAGTGGATTTCAACTGCCGACCTTTTGGTTAGCTGACGCAGTACTTAACTGCTACACCACCAGGATCCCCAAATCCACACTCATTGCCATCGAGTCAGTTCCAACTCATGGTGACCCTATAGGACGGAGTAGAGGCTCTTGGAGCTATGAAGCTCAGTCCAGCTGAGTCAAATACGTGTCTTAGCAACCGCGCAGGACAGAGTAGGACTTTCCTACACGGTTAACCAGGCTGTGATCTTTACAGAGGCCGATGGCTGCATCTCTGTCCCCCAGGGCGGCTGGTGGGCTTGACCCAATGGCCCTCTGGGTAGCGGTGGAGCACTGCAGCAATGGACCACCGGGTTACACCGGGTGTAAGTGAAGTCGTGTATAGCAGGGTTTGCAAAGACTAAGGGGTCATTTGGACGTCTGTTTTTATTGCTTAAGCTACCTCATACCTCCTGCTCTCCCCAAACAAGTGTTTCATGTAGGGAACCATGAGTTTCACGGCCTGATAATGAGTCCTTTCTTCTTTGAAGAAGGCTGGGCCTGCCGTACGTCCATTGTCAGCCTAGATGCTGAGAGAGGCGTGCAGTGGCACACCGCACAATGTTTACCGCGCAGCACACTGAGGTCTCACGGGCACACGGCCTCCCTAGCGGATGCGTGCTCTCCTCTGTCCAGGTGTTAAAATTTATAATTTCACCTTCTGTTTCCTGTTGAGTTTCCATCCACCTTAGACAGTCTGAGGTCAAACAAAACACTCCCTTCTGCAGCTGCTACAGTTTTCAGGTTTTCCTCAGCGTGGTGAGCTCCCCACTGAATTTCGACTTAGCTGTCCTGTGGCTTAGGGAGTTATCCTCTCCAAAGCAGCCAGGCCTTCTGGGCCCCCACCCCATTTCTCTGCTCTCTGCTCGGGGCTGCCAGTCCTGGGGCCCTGGGGCCCAGCTGGGCTCCTGAGGCCGCACACGACACGGTCAGCTGAAGAGGGGGAATGAACCAAGAAGCTTAGGGCACACCCTCAGTGCCCTGGGCACCACAGGCCAGTGAGGGGACTGTCACAAAGCAGTGTCTGTGAAGTCCCCGACAGTCCTACATCCCTTCTAACTTCGTTTGGTTGGTATTGTGCCAGGCACAGTGGGTGGGTACCAGGCTGCTAACTGAAAGGAGAGCAGTTTGAAGCCACCAGCCTCTCTGCGGGAGGAAGAGGAGGCTGCCTGCTTCGCAACAGATGACGGCCTGGGAAACCCAGTGGGCAGTTCGGATCCTCCTACCAGTTTTCTGTGAGTCTGAACCAACTCTAGGGTAATGGAGAGCTTGCATGAAATCCCCATGTAAGTCAAATTTTTCATATTCATTTAAAAATCAAAGGAAAATAAAAGAGCACCCTGCAGTAAGCTAACAGACTTTGTCCGAAGCGTGATCACAGGAAGGCTGCCGGGTTTCTGGTAGCACACAGGCACCCAAGATGAGCTAAGGAAGCCAGGGCTCCTTTCTCCACAAACACTGGACGTGGAAAGCGCGACACTAGATGGCAGCAGTGTCACATGCGTTTCGTCTCAGATAAAATGGCCTTGAAATCTTAGGGGGGAAAAAGGCGCAGTATTAATACACAGATACAGCCCCGTTACAAAACCAGCCTATCTCCTGTGGCAGTGATTTTCCGCCCTCCTCATATTCATGATCAATAAACAACTTGGCGTTATTTTCAGGTGTGAGACGTTCGGTTGCTCGGATCACTGTAAATCTAATGCACAATCTAGCTTAAGAAAATATCCCACGTAAGTCAGAGGAAAAATGGTGGTTACTGGCTGGTTACTGGGATCGCGAATCCTCAGAGAAGTGAACCAAGAGATCACGTAAACAGAGGAGATAAAACCTATTGCTTTGCGTTGATTCCAACTCCTAACAACCCTACAGGACAGAGTAGAACTGCCCCCCCCCCCGAGTTTTCAAGGGCAGGCTGATGGATTCCTCTGTCCACTTGGGGTTCGCTGCCCTAGGGTGTAACCACTACACCACCGGGGCTTCTTTCTGGAGAAAGGAGTGGATGTTAAAAACCATTAAAGCGAAAATACAGCTGCGGTGATGTTCACCCTGGACCACGGCTCTTAGCACGACCACGTGTGGAGGTGACCCCAAACACTGCTGACTGATATTCTAACAGACATCACTGAGAGTTGCGTCCCACAATGATGGTGACATTTTGGAAAGGATTTAAGGTAGAAATCCTTCTTGGTGACACAAGTCATTAGGATGGCACTATAGACACAAGACACTGCTTCTCAAGGAAAAGTCAGCTCTTTAGCTCATGAAAGAGCTCCCTTTCCCAATGAGAGGCTCAGAATGAAGCGCTGGAAATAAGACGGACTTCAGAAGGCATTCAGGTTCACTTGCTGAGTTACAGATACCACCTGGGTCTGTTCTGAAATCACGGAGAGGACCTTGTCTACCTCTTTAAAAGGGGGCGGCCCCAAGGACAGACTCATGGCTCCCCTGAGACTTCTGTTGGAACGGAGCCCCCCTTTCTTCTTTGTCTCCCTCTAGGGATGGTGGGGGCAGAACAGGGCTCCATGCTGTGGACGCCCAAGTCACATCAGACACTGCCACCTTCTGAAAGGAAATCAGGGTCCTCATTCCACCAGGAGTGTCCAGTGATGGGGTGACGCCTATTTCACGACACCCTGTGACATGCTGAGGTTACAGTGCACCTCCCCCACCCTGTGTTAGAAAGGTGGCACTGTCAGAAGACCAGCCTTTGTGCTTCAGGGTTGTGAAAGTCTGCCTTCACTTTGAAACCAGGGAACCAACTACTCTCGACACTTATCTTGCCTTCGTTTTCTGCACATGCAGCTTTTCTATCGGCCTAAAGGCTTTGAGCCTTTTCTTGCACTAAAAGCAGGGCATGGCTGTCCAGTCAGTTCTGGTCCACCGTCACCCGGGAGCGCAGAGCAGAACTGCCCCACAGAATTACCAAGGAGAGAGTGGTGGAATTGAACTGCTCACCTTCCTGTGAGCAGATCAGCTCTTCCCCCGCTCAGTCACTAGAGCCCCTCCTGTGCTAGCTGTCAGCAACGTCTTGGGCACCTGTTCTGGCTTACCTGCTGATTTGATTTAAAGACCTAGGAGCGACCTCTTGGTTCACGTGGGGTCTGCTTGTGATCTCTTACTAGCAACAATCTCTTGGTTCATTTGGGGTCTGCCTGTGGTCTCTTCCTGAGATGTGTACTTTCCCAAGCACTGGTTCCTGCAGTCTGCTCAAAGAACTACTTGCACCTTTTCTGGTCAAGAATGGTGAATTCCTTGTAAATCTTACCTCTCAGCTATTTCTTTTTCTTTTCTAAACTTGCACACTTCTCCAAAGTCCCTTCCCTGCTATGTCCCCCAGAGGCTGCGAGGGTGCCACATGTGTTTGGGGAGCTGGGTAATCTGGTTGCTTCCATCAGTTCTCCCTCTGTCTCCTGGCTTCACCGGTCACAAGATGCAGAAGCTCTTTGCATCTTCTTTCTTCTCTCCCAGGGCCGATAAATCTTAAATACAGTTTCAGCTGAAGGTGTGCTAACATGCCCTCTTTCCTAAACCAGGCCATAAATAATCAGCTCAGGAGATTCTCCTAATTTTGAATTTAATTTGAACCTGAAGTCTGTGTTTGGACAATCCGATCAAAACCTTCAGAAAGAACATAGAAAAATTGTTATTAAGTCTTTGCAGATTATTATCCTGGCAAAGGACGTTTCCTAACAATAATAATAATACTAACAATAATTTGTTTAAATGTATTTCCTCCTAGGAGTGAAGAGCGGATTCCCCTTCCGCTGGCCTGTCCGCCCTGGGTTACGCAAGGGGCTTGTCTCTGGTCAGCAGTGAGCGTGAGACCAACGGAGGGACAGCAGCCCTGCCAGGCGGGCTCTCTCCAGTTCGCCCCGAGTTGCCGGACTGCGTGGTTTCGCCCTGCGTGCGGCGGGGCTTCCCCCACCCCCGTGCCCAACAAGTCGCCTCTCGGGAGACGGAATCGAGCGCAGGACGCGGCCAGCAGCCGGAGGGCCCCAGCGGCTCCGCGCCCGGGACCGCGCCGTGCCCAGCCTCGGCCCCTCTGCGCGCGCAGGGATGGTTGCGTCCAGCCGCCTCGGCAGCGGCGCCCGGCGCCGGTAGCAGCCCGTCTCCGCGCTCTCCGCCTCTCCTCCGCGGCTGGCTCCGTCCCTCCCCCGAGCCCCCTCCCTGCGGCTCCCACTCGCCGGCTCGCTCCAGCTGCCGCCGCTCCAGGTCGCTCGCGGCTCCCGGGCGCCTCGTCTCGCCTCCGCTCCCCGCCCGCCGCCCCGCCGCCGCCGCCGCGGAGCCTTCCTGCCCCGGCTGCCGCCGCCTCCCCGGCCCGGCCCGGCCGCCGCGCGCCTCGGCTCGGAGCAGCTCAGCCCCGCGGCGGCTCCGGACCCGATGCTATGAGAGGCCGGCGAGCCGGGCGCGCAGAGCTGCCGCAGGCGTCGGACGCGCTGCCGGGCTGGCACCGGAACCCCCGTCCTCCGCGCCCGGCGCGCTAGTGACCGCCGTGCGCAGCCCCGCCGCTCCCGGAGGAGCCGAGCGCCGGCGACAGGAGCCCTCGGCTGGGCGCGCGCCGGGAGCCTCAGCCGACATGACTGCGTGCGGAAGACGCCGGTGGCGGCCGCGGCCCCTGCTCCTGCTGGCGGTGTGCGCCGCGCTCCTCTCCGCAGCCAAGGGTAAGCTGGGCTGCCCGGGGACGGGGACGCGGCCGAGGCGCCGAGGCCACGGCGGCCAGGGCCCGGGGCTGCGCGAGGGCTGCGCGGGGCCGGCTGGCTGCCATCCGCCGGGGGCTCACCGTCTCCGAGGCCGGGGAACGCCAGCGCCGGGGGCCGGCTCGGTCCCGCTCTCCCCGGCTTTGTCGCCCCCCCGCCGCACCCCCGATTCGCCTGGCCCCTCGCTTGGGCTGAGGGAGACGTCGTCTCTGGTTCCCGGGGGGTGTGGGCTGTGGCGAGAAGGGGGCCCAGACAGGAGTTGGGCAGGAGCTGCGCTGTGCCGGCGGCGGCAGCCCCTCCAAGGTGTGGACACAGGGTTTGGGGTGGGTGGGGGCAGTTCCCAGGACTTTGTCCCTGGACCCGGAACCCCGGGAAGCGGCTCGGGCAGAGCCTCCGTTGTGAATTCAGGATTCGGGTACCCACAGGCGCAGGTTTCGGCCAGCTCCCCTCCTCCGCGCCAGTGCACCCCGTCCCTCTGTCCCTCCCGCCCTCCAGCGTCCTCGGGGAGGGCTGCTTTGGTACCGGCGTCCCCCCTTTCCTTTTTCCAGACTTGGCTCCCTGCAACTCGTGCAGAGCTAGCAAGGTCCGGGCAGAAGCAGGGGCTCCGGCACGGGCTTCAGCCCAGATGCAGCCCCTGTGGACGCCTGGCTTAGTCCCCTTTCCCAAGTCGGGGGAAGGGGTCTCCGCTAGTTGTCCCTGGGGGGTCAGGCTCTATGAACTTGGTTTTCTCCTTGAAATGAGTTGGGAAATGTTCCCTTCTAACGAGGCTACAGGCTGCAACCTCGGGCTGGCAACAGCTCCCGCACTTGTCTGTTCTGTGGGAAAGAAAACAATCTCCCTCTTGATTCAGAGAGAGAGAGAGAGAGAATGAATATTGATTGATTTTCTCGTTGGAAAGTAGCTGCCCCCGCTTCCTCATTTGAGGCTCTTTAAAAGCTCTGCTCCTCAATCCTCACCCCTTCCTATGACTCCGGAGAATAACTGTGTATGTATTGATTTTCTTCTCTCCATTTTTAAGGGATGGAGCCAATTAATTTCGTGGCTGAATTTTTAAAAAATGGTCACTTGTGCTTTCTCGACACACAGCTCCCCTTTCCTCGCTGGATTCTTCCATCTTTCTCTCACCCGTTTCCTATTCCTCCCGTGTTCCAGATTCCAGGGTGATTGACAAGGCGAAGGAGGGCTCTATCTGGTTCCACCAGGAAACTCCAGATCGACCTGGAGAGGGGAGCGAATGGCAGGTTGCCCCCCACCCCGCCTCCGCCACCCAACATACACTGGGTGTCCGGGGCCAGATGAGAGCCTCGTCTCTCGGTATCAGCCCCTCAGCAAGCACTGACACCCCCAAAGGAGGGCTTCAGGAATGAACCCCAAGATCTAAGGCAGCTCCAGTGGCGGGTTTTCGTTGCCACGGCTGCACTGGGTCGCTTGGGATTGGGAAGCTTCCCACAGGAGCTGACCCCTCTGGACAGTCTCCTGCTCTGTCCAAAATGCCCACCTTGGCTGCTGTCTCGGGCCTCGGCAAGGCTAGCCTGACACAGGCCTGTGGTCGTTGCTCTGCACTCTCAGGGATGCAAAGCGGGAAAAACTAGTGGGTGAAGAGGACCTCAGCCCGGGGAATACACTTGTGTGTGCTGGGGATGGGAGTGTCGGAAGGAGGTCTGAGGACAGGACCCAGGTTCAGCCAGCCCAGCCTCGGACAGGAAACACAGGCCAGGCAACTCCGCAAAACTTCCCGCCCCTGTCTGCAGCCCCTCTCCAGGCTTTCCCTGCTGCTCAGCCCGCGAGCGCACGTTCGGTTCCCAGTTCCCCCTCCGAGGTCCCTTGCACTGCAGTTAGCAGAGGTTGCAGCGTGGAGCCGGCGCGGCGCCGCCTGGGTGTTTGGCAGTCCGCACACGTGTGCGACGGGTGGGCCGGGGCGCTCGGATCGGGCGGGGGCAGGGAAGTGGAGGGTGAAGAGCAAGGCAGGGAGGGCGACCTCAGGTCCTCCAGCAGGTCCTGGGGCGAACAGGGGAGCCAGGCGCGAAGTCCTGGGCACTGGAGGGGCCCGGAGGGGCAGCCCTGGGGACAGCGCCTCCTGTGCGCTCGTCCTTGCAGGGCTCACGCCGACTTAGGGGCACTGGGTTAGCCAGGTGCCAGCTTTACCCACATCCCTCACCTGTGAGGCGCGGGAAGGATGTGTGTGTGAGAGTGTGAGTGTGTGTGTGAGTGTGCGTGCGTGAGGTCTGGAACGCTGGAACCATCACCACTCCTTGGGCTATTGTCTGCCCGATGCAGGGGCGGGGGGGCGCCGTTGCTCTAGGAGCCCCATCGGCGCGCCCGCGTTGCCGGGGTGTCCGCGCCTCCACCGCACCCCCAAGTCGAGCGTGAGTCAAGCTGCGAGCGCCTGTGGCCGCGTGGGCTCGGGCAGGAGGCTGGTGACGCCGGCTCCCAGTCTGCGTTTCTGGGAGCCGCGGGCGGTTGGGGCGGGGTCCCCAGCACCCGCTCGGGCTCTGAGGACCAGGTCCGGCCTCTCCTTCTCCCGAGGCCCTGGTTTCCGAGCTCGGGCTCCAGAGCTCCGCTGAGGGGCGCCCCCGAGGCGGTTGGGCGCAGCAGGGCTTTCCCGGGAAGGAGCACCGGGGTTGGAAGGCGCGCGTCCACCGCGAGGGCGGCTGCGCCTGGTGCGCCCGGGTGGCGTCTCCCGCTGTGGCAAAGGCAGTCCACAGTTTGTGATGCGTGGGTCGCAATTCCAGACCTGGTTGCCGAGTCGTGAGAGGTCGGAGGCGTCCTCGGTTGCGGCCATTGGGAACCGTTTTCTCGCTTTCGCCCGAACGTTGGGATTCCCAGGATTTGTCTGGGATTTTCCTATTCTTTTTTAATTGATGTTTTTGTAAAGGTTGAATCCCAGGTGTGCGTATCTTCAAAAGCACCTTGCTTTTAAGGGGACGCAAGAGACAGGAGAAGATTAAAGCATCTTCACTAGCAAATAGGTGGGATGATGCTTTCCCTCCTCACTCAGGCTTGCCGCCTTTCAAGGAGGGTGATCTGTTGAGAAAAGTTTGCTCCGCGTCTGTCGTTTAGGCAGCAAAGAGAAGGCAGATGTCTGCAGGTGTTCCTTACCCCGAAAGCATCCTACAAGGATGTACATGTTAACACCCCCGCGGAAAAGTCTCAGCAGGTAGCTGGGGAAGAACATTGGAGAGGCTTTCAAAATTCTTCGTTCTAGTACTGGCTGAGATGCTCAGCATATAGATCTAGGCATACAGTGACACACTGCCACAGAGTCACTGAAGTCAATTTAGTAGGAAGGAGGGTGTGCTGTGTGTGAGCACATGTGTGTGAGTGTGAGACAGAGGGAGCTCCCACACCTGCAAACTTCTAGATGAATTACTTTCTTAAAAACCTGTGTCACTGGTAAGGATGCTGAGACCTTCAATTAGTCAGTAATAATCGTTTTTGGCAGGGCCACACCTCATGCGGTGTCTCCTGGTGAAGCCGGGAGACTCCTGTGAACTGGATGCTTGCATGGCCAAATTCAGCACAACATCTGCTGTAACTGTGGACCATGGAAAGTGGAATTCATATTTCTGTGTTCACAGTCTGCTTAGTAAAATGTGTGTGCGTGCTTTGTCAAGGGGGTCTCCTCTTGTTTTTCCCCGATTCAGAAGTGTTCAGTCAGTGCTTTCTAATGTTTCTGCTGCACCCATCCAGTTGTTAGTTTAGGAGTTTATAGATTTATATATGTATTTGTGTGTGTGTATATATATCCCTAATGGGAGGGTGGCTTCCAAGGTGGCAGGTTTGGTGACCTTCACTAGCAGAACACGAGGTCCCATCAAAGAAACACAGAAGTGCCAACAGCACATAGTAGAGAGAAGCGGAATTGACTCCACCAAGGGCAGGCTGTGGGAAAGCAGGGACTTGCTGGGGTCACGCTGGCTTTCCTCTGGCCACTCATGCTTGCTAAGAAGACCACCACAGCTCTTGGCACCCAAGTTCCTGCGGCCCGAACAGCTCGTCCTGGGGGCCAGGCTTCTGTCTCCAGTTTACTGTTCCCAGCAAACACCAGCAGGGCTTAGAAAATGTCAGTAAGACGGATCAAGGCACAGTGGCCAGTCCCCACTGCAGACTGGACAGCAGGTCCAGGGTAGAGGTCTCTATGCTGTCAGAATGCCAGTGGCAGATGAAATATGTGACTCTCTGCTGGATTCTTATGGCCTTGGGTAGCATGGATGTATTTCACAGTGTTGATGTGGACTTGGGTGATTGTCTGTGCTCTGCCCGCTCGAGCAACCAGGGGAAGAGGTGTTTTTTTTTTTGTTTTTATTTTCTTTTGAAGAGTATTACTGGCCAAAGGTATATCCTGAAGCAAAGGGATAGAGGTCTATGCTTTACCAAAACCAATCAGTCTTAAAGGAGATCAGCCCTTCAGTTTGCCTTTCTGGCATGATATTAAGAGCTATGACTGCTAACCAAACAGCACTGGTTCAAATCTACTAGGTGCTCCTTGGAAACTCGATGGAGCAGCTCTGTTCTGTCCTATGGGGTCACTATGAGTCAGAATCAACTTGATGGTGTTGGGTTTGGTTTTGTGATCACTAGCACAAATTTTTAACTTATTGAATTTCTGTTTCCCATAAAATCCTATTTGAATAAAAATCACATAATTGCATTTATGCCTTTATGCCTAAACATAATGATTGCAACATGACACACCCTTTGGTTAATCAGTGTCTGTGTTTATGGTGCAATTTAGTTACTGGCAAGGAGGTTAATATGTAACACTTAAAATTCACTTTCTGTAAAAACAATAGAAAAGTATTTCACTGAGCTAGTTAGAATTGAGTAATTACAAGAGATTTATGAACGTAATGCCTACCCCACCCTCCCAATGATGAACCTTTTTAGAGATGGTACAGTGTTTTTCTTTTTTAATTTCAGCTGTTATTTTCTTTAAACTACTTATAATCAACTAATAATTTCTGAAAGAAAATGCCATCAATACTTTGGGGAAGTTGCAAGATCTTTACCACAAACATCTTTGTTATACCTGGGTGAGAGAGTTCACCATCACCATCTACTAGGCTATGTGTCTCATTTAATAAATCCTAATCTGAATATAATATAAGCACTCTACCAAAGAATGCCTTCAACAATAAATTTATTTCAACAAATTAATTTGAGTAACAGTCAGTGCTACTTGGACCTGGCGTGCCTTCATTTATCTCCATCTAAACTTTCTCAGTGAATATAAAACACACGCATGAGTGTCTAATCAAATGTGACTTGTGTCTCGTGTGTGGAAACCCTGGTGGCCCACTGGTCGAGAGCTTTGGCTGCTACCGAGGTGGCTGGCAGTTCCAATCCACCAGACAACTCCATGGGGCAGCTACCCTCTGTCCTCTCGAGTCACTGTGAGTCAGAGTTGACTGACAATTGAGTTTTGGTTTGGTTTGTATCTTCTATGTCACTAATACATTTTGCAATTTAACTTGTACCAGTTTATTTTGTCCTGATTTTCCCTTTGCTAGATGTAGCTTAGGAAACTTCAGTGATAAAAAGGAAAGAAATCTTTTGGTCATTATCCAAATGTATGTAATGTAAAAAAGAATATTTTCAACTTAGTGCTGAGGGACTTAATGAAATCTTGTCCCATGTTTATAAAATTATGTAATTTAAAAATTATCTTTCTTAATGACATGAAATTAAGAAAAAAACATAGACGTGGATAGGCTGATTGTTGGTGACTCTTTTCAGTTTTTATACCAGTGAGTCACTTTCAGAAAATTATTGCCACTTGAGATTCAGAGGTTTAAATTACATAGAGCACTGACTCAATTCTAAGTCCCCCCTTTTTTTGTGTTATGTATTTTAAAGACCATCAACTTCAACAATAGTATTCAAGAAAAATTAGTACAAAGTATAGACATTTTAGACGGCATATAAAATTCTCTCTGAATTATCCAGATAATTGTAAGTCAGGTGAGTCCCAGTGAAGTCAGGGCTGGTTTTGAAGACATCTTCCATTTCTGTTGGTATATTACAGTCTTTTTTAAATTTTTTCTATACTATATGTTATCTTTATCGTTTAAATGTCATCATTGAAAACAAATGCAGAGTGTTTGAGTAATTCCTAGGATTATTATTTACAGTATTTGTTTACATGGAGTTATGTGATGTTTTGTTTACGTCCAGTTGGTGGATGTTGGCTAGAGTTAGAAATCTTCATTTTACTCGGTGACTTCCCTACCATATGGCTTTTCTGTAAGTGTGATAGCTTTCCACTATAGGAACAGCATCCAGTACTAGGCTGTGTCGTAAAATACAGCTTATGATTCTGATGTTGTTAAAAGGATGTATATTTTTATACATTAATGTAGTAAAGATAGTTTATTGAATATAATAACCAAAAGCAAATCAAACCAATTGCTACTGAGTCAGTTCCAACTCATAGTCACCTTACATGACAGAACTGAACTGCCCCATAGAGTTTCCAAGGGTGCCTGGTAGATCTGAACTGCTGACCTTTTTGGTTAGCAGACATAGCTCTTCACTACTGTGCCACCAGGAATTCTGTGATGAGTACATCAGTACCAAATTATTTTCTTAAATCTATGTATAAGACAGAGTAGAACTGCCTCATAGAATTTTCAGGGAGCACCTGGTAGATTTGAACTGCTGACCATTTGCTTAGCAGATGTAGCATTTAACCAATGCACTGCCAGGGTTTCCTTGTGTGTGTGTGTGTGTGTGTGTGTGTATGTGTGTGTACATATAGATGTGTGTGTGTATATATATATACATATATAGATACATCTGCATCTCCATTTCAATAAAGGGCATTGAGCTCTAATAGTCCTCCTCAATGAGACTTCACAGACTGTTTAATTAGCCCACACTGACTTCATAATGAATATCCTGTATCATCAATTTCTGCAATTATTTCAGAGAATTCCTTCTTCACTATTAGTGCCTCTGCTATCAGTGTTCATCATTCTGTGCTGTTTCATCTTTAAGAAATAATGGCCCTCCAACAAAGCCAAGACTCAGCTCCTTGTCCATAGTGTTTATATTATGGGTCTGCTTCAACAGGTAATTATACTCTTTCATGTAAAAACACTGTATGAATGAATTGTTTCAGCTTTTTCTTTTACTGTTTAGTACTCTGATAGGATTAGTGTTATGTAAGAAAGAGCTAAATATAAGATTAAAGTTTGAACTATTTAGGGAGTGATTTCTAATGTTTTAAAAGCCTTTGAAATTAATTGTGAATTCTAAGCAATAATTTTCCTGATGCCTGCTGAATTCCTGATCCTTGATTCAGAGAAATTTATTTCTCCTTTTGTTTTTTAATAGAAAGTGTTTCCATTGATCCCTTACAAGTGAGTACTTTTCCACATAAAATTGATATGAATGTAAATTATAAGGATAATTTGCACTGTGAACATTCTTCGAAAATTTTACACATCCACAGTGATAAATTACGTGACAGTGATTTTTCTGAACCTGTGGCTCTCTGAGTGAGTTCTCCCATCAGCATGACCCAACCTTGACTGTTGTTTAGGGAAGCTAACCAGTGCTTCTCAGGCAGGTGATGAGTTTCTTGACCTTCAACATCGTCACCTGTCTTTTGAAGACTAGACTATAAGGGTGTGCTCAGAGGGTGTCAGTTCTGTGGTCCCTGTGTTTAACTTCTTTATTACAGGCCAGGAAATGGGTCCACTTTGATGTATAATACAGCTGTGCACAGTTAGGTCTTGTAAGATGTGAGTGGCACTTCGTCTAGAGAACAGAGTAAGCTTGCTGGCATAACAAAGGTCCCATATTTAAAAGAAATTAACCGAACTGAGCAGATACTTCCCTTTTTAAGCTAGAAATGTCAGTGCCCTCAGCATCAATCACGCATTTCTTGTTTTGGTGGTTCTTTTTTTCCTTTCTTGAAAGACACAATTACAGTGGCGAACAAGGGACAAAAGCACAGCTATCAGTGTTGTCTTTTGTGTCATCTGCTGACACCTGAGTTTGTAGGTTCCCTGCTCAGTGAGTGTGCTACATTTGTGGGTTACCAGCTCAATGTGCAAGCTTCATTTTGCATGAAATTCCTAATAGTTCAAAAGGTTGTTTAGACAATATCAAGAGAAGGTCAAGTGAGACGAGTCATCTTGCTGGTGTTAGATGAAGTCACATTTATGTATGGATGTGTTCTCATCCACGGGTGGGACTGTCACGTCTGGTGGGACTGCCATGTCTGGCGGGTCCCTGGGTGGCAGTGGCCGTGAAGTGGACCATGGGCTGACAGGGTGGTTCTCAGTCCCCTGGAAACAGCCTCAGAGGTCAGCCCTGCTGCTCCGCTTCTAAAAGGTGATGCCCTTGTGTCACTTGGCTCTGCTCACGTGGGGTCTCCAGGAGCGAGGATTGTCTCTGTGCCGGCTGCGGTCAGTCAGAGAGATGGAGCAGGGGCTTAGTGAGGGGCGAGGGTGGGCCAGGTGTCCCTGGGTTCACGCCCCCCGGTGTCTATGATGGAGTCCGCAGGAACACCTGCCCGGCGTCCAGCCTGCTCAGCCAGCTGCCTTTCCTTTGTCTGACAAGGCCCTTGGGCTTGCTTCAGAAGACAAGTTCACTGCTTCTGCTCCCCGCACCCCCCTGCGGTGAAGACCCAGGACCAAAGACAAAAACCAAATCAAAGCCATTGCCATCTAGTTGGCTCTGACTCAGAGCAACCCTACAGGACAAAGTAGAACCACCAACAGAGTTTCCAAAGGGTGGCTAGCCAATTCCAGCTGCTGACTTTTTGGTCAGCAGCTGGACTCTGAACACCTATACTACTCAATAACAAAAAAGCAAACAAGCGAACAAAAAACAACCCGTGTCCATTGCCACCAAGTTGATTCCAACTCAGAGCAACCCGACAGGACAGAGCAGAACTGCCCCATAGAGTTTCCAAGGAGCACCTGGTGGATTCAAGCTGTGACTTTCTGGCTGGCAGACATAGCATTAACTGCTGCGCCACTAGGTATCCTGAATAAAGCCAGTAGCTGTCACTCTGTTACCTCTTGGGGACCCCTGTGTGTCCGAGTAGAGCTGTGCTCTCTGGGGTTTCCAGTGGCTGCTTTTCTGAGGTAGTTGGCCAGGTCTCTCTTTAGGAGCACGTCTGGGTGGCCACAGACCCTCATTCTTCAAGTCAGAAGCCCAGCTAGTGTGTTCCTTGTTGCACCCTCCGGAGAGCAGAAAGAGGACTGTAGTTCTCATTTTGTTCACTTGAGGACGTGTTTTTTACCAAGTCAATAGGACTGGAGTTCATGGAGCCCTCATCACCCTGGTGGCTAGTGGTGAAGTGCCGCACCTGCTAACCAAAAGTCAGTGGTTTGAATCCACCAGGTGCTTCTGGAAAACCAGTAGAGCTTGGTGGAGCAGTTCTACCCTGCCCTACAGATGCATTGGAATTGACAGCTGTGTGTTTGGTTTTGTTTTTTACCTAGACCATCTTCTTAACAAATAAGAAACAATCTGTGACTGTCCTGGGGGCACCTTCCTTCTTGCTTCAGAAGTAAACTAGAATCGTTGACATCATTAGTGTTCATTCAAATGTTGGACTACATGGAAACAGAGCAGAATCCATCACCATGGAGTGGATTCTGACTCACAGCCAGCCTACAGAAGAGAGTAGAGTGGCCCCTAGGGGTTCCCAAAGCTGTGTGTCTGCAAAAACAGACTACCACACAGCCTCACACAGAGCCGGTGGTGGGTTGGAACCAAGGGCCTTGGGATGAGCAGGGGACCTCTGAGCCGCTGTACCTCCAGGGCTGCTTAGACTCCTGTGGAGGAGAGGCGTTAGATGGCGTGCAGATAGTGAAGAAGGGTTTATGTAGGAAGTGGAGGCTTGAAGGAGCCTCAAAGAATCAACAGAATTTGTATGAGAAAATCAACAGGAACCCAGGGAAGCAAGGATGAGAAGGTTAGATCTGGCCTGTGAACAGCCACATACATAGTTTGTCAGGTGTGGGCATGACTTCCACAAGCTGGTGGTCAGTGAGGTCAGACGCCCACCTCCTCGGGTCCTCCTCTGCAGCACCTCAAATCTGACAGTCTACATCTGCGAGGAGATCAACCAGCTCTGGGCAGCTATTTCCTGAAATATGCATGTTTGCAATTTAGGCCTTCTTCCCCGCTTTACTAACCTGGTGGCATAGTGGTTACATGCTATGTATGCTAACCCAAAGGTCAGCAGTTCAAATCCACCAGCTGCTCCATGGTAATTCTATGGGGCAGTTCTACTTTGACCTCTAGGGTTACAATGAGTCAGACCTGACTTGACAGCTGTGTTTTTTTTTTTTTTTTGAGTTTTCCTGCTTCCATGTACATCCAATGAATTGGACCCTTGTTTGGTAATTGATTTATTGAGAACTAGGTTTTTTGCCATTTTTGAGCTTTTTCTTTCTTTTCAAATTCTATAATTGCCATTGTGCTCTAATTTGTGTTAATGTTGTGTTTGTAGCAACTTCTGGAAGGTAATATGAACCAAACCTTGGGTGAGAGAGAAGGGACATTCACCCGGTTGACTGCCTGTACTGGTCCCTTGAGAACGGTTTGTGCGTCTGTGGGATACTGGCCCTTCAGCTGTCAGTGGCGTAGGTCGTCTGGCTGCCATATCTCTGTCCAGATCATCTTCTGTGCTGCCTGCGAGGAACCTTCCTCTTCAGTCAAAGCAGTTTAATGTGCACCCTAAACTGACTTTATAAGCTCTTGGCTGTTAATGAAAGACTGGAAATTCAAACCCACTCAGTGGCTGTAGGGGACAAAGACCCGGTGATGGGCTCCCTTAAGATACAACCTGGAAAACCCTGTGGGATAGGACTGCTCTGCCCTGTGCGTTCACTGTCAAGCAAAATCGAGTCTCCAGTACCCAGCAACAGGCTTTGTGCTTTGCCATCAGTGAGGCTTTGGCTTAAATCTCAAGGACTCTGTCCTTTATTCCCGCTTATCTCAGACCTCTGCACCTTTGAGACCACTTCTGGTTACCTGTTCCATAAATTGCTTACCCAGTTTCTCCTTCTAAATTTTGTTGTCATTTGTGTCTAACTTTCCTAAATCGTAACATAGGGAACCTGGGGATTAGGCTCTTCTATTTTTTTTAATATATATTTTATTTATTTATTGTGATTGAGTGAAAGTGTACAATTGAGTTTCAATTTGCATGCCCGCCTATGTCCAGCTCCTACAGCTCTCCTTGCTGGGTGACAGCACGCTCCACCTTTCTATTCTATACAAGTCATATCATATTAACAATCTTCTGTCCCCCTTCTCCACCCTCTCCACTCCACTCTAGTAAGAGGCCAATGGGATCGTATCCTGTAGACGCATGGAACCACACAGTGTATACATGATACGGTCACTTCGTGTCGCTTATTTTGTTTGTTTGTTGTAACTTTCTTTTCCATACGTTTTAAAGTCCCAGAGAAATAAAAGAGACTCTGGAGACTATCAAACTAGCATAGTGTTTTCCTTACACATTGTTTCTTCAGTTAATTAACAAGTATTTTACAGTCTACGACATACGATTGTTTCTGTCCTTGTTTCAGTGAGGCCAATTAATGTATTATGAACAACTTGTGCAAAAAAATTAAACAAAAGAAAGAAAACAACCTGTAGAAGAAAGCAGTAATGATTTCTTTATGTCAGGTGCCAAAAGTGGAATTTGATAACACAGTTGGCTTTGAAGCTGTGTATCCAAGATTATAGTTTAACATGTTTATTTGATTCACTTGTGATTCATTTCCGTAGTCGTTTCTCAGGTGGCAGACAGATGTGGCCGTCTGCTTCAGTAAAGATTGTTATTGCTGTTAGGTGCCATTGAGATGGTTCTAACTGATCAAAACCCTATAGGACAGAGTAGAACTGCTCCATAGAGTTTCCAAGGAGCACCTGGCAGATTTGAACTGCTGATCTCTTGGTTAGCAGATGTAGCACTTAACCACTATGCCACCAGCGTTTCCTCAGTAAAGATTACAGCCTTGGAAACCCTGTGGGACATTTCTACTCCAGCCTGAGAAGTTACTACGGGTCAGAATTGAGTGGATGACCACAGGTCTGGTTTCACAGGTTTACAGCAATATATTTGGGAATATTTTTTTACTTTTAGCAATGATTAGTGACATTAGGGCTTGTTCAGCAAAGATGTTAACCTGCAATTGTTGTTTTGATCTTCATGACTATTTTATCTCTCAGCCTTTTAATTTAAAAAGCGTTACATGAGAGGATTATGGAACAAAGAAAGACGCGTCAGTCTGTCTTTTGCAGTAGCAGTTACGACGTTACCTCCCCAGTGCCCTTTTGGGGCAGAGGAATGGGTGTTGCCCCAGTCAGGGAGTCTCCAGGGTGGTGAGGCCTCTGGTCTGCAATTGCGAGGACCACAACTATGCCGACTTGGGAGCGATGGAGAGCTCCTGGCGTCTGTGCCTGCTTTCCGTTCTTCTGATGGGTGGACAATAAGTGGCTTTTAAGAAAAGTTGTTATAAAAATAATACGGTGCGTAACATTTCTGCTGTGAAGTAAGCTCTCTTGCCTTTTGTATTCTAAGAAGCAAATCTATGAGAAGAAAAACAAACAAACAAAATCTATGTTAAGGATTGAACACTTATGCTAGAAATTTGCTCTACTTTATTACAACTAGAAAACAGAAATCTGCTTCCTGTTTTTTTTTTTTTTTTTTTGTCCTTCGGGAGCACTGCTCAGTCATGGTCCCTGGACAAGGACAGAGAGAGACAAGAAGGATAAACATTTGTGGCAACATCATTTTGTGTGACCCTCTGTCCACATGTGTACCCTTTTGGTAGGACCAGATGACACCAGGAACAACTAAAGTTATGAAAAGGACTGATGGAGTAGCAGTCTTCCATTTTAATGGACACAGGAAATATAGAGTGGAAAAGAGGAATACTGTCACATTATAGGGACAGCAACTAGGGTCTTGTAACCATACGTGTATCAGTTTTGTATGAGAAACTAAGTTGAGCTGTAAACTTTCACAATAAAACGGTATGAAGTTTAAGTAATTACAAATATGTCGAATTTCTTTAAAACAGAGTAGTTCATAAATTAAAAAACATTCACCTGATGACGATTTTAAAAAAGAAAAAAGCAAGAGCTGATGCCCTTAGACTGTGTTAAGGAGCCCAGTGGGGGCCGAGCAGAGTAAAGGACCAGACGTTTAGGCTGGAAGCCACCTTGAGGTTTCTCAGGCCAGATCTCTCTCTGGCTTCGGAGGAGCTAGGCGTCTTAGCCGTGGGCCTGGGGAGACCTTGGCAGAGCTCTGTCTCCACTGGGGCCCTTCCTACTCCCTGGGCTTCTCCTGGGAGCACACGGGCTACCGAGCACCCAGCCTCACCTCGCCGCCCGGGCTGGGTGGGACCCCGTCTCCCTCCCGCTGTTCTCTCTCCCATTCTCCTTCCCTGGCCCGGGGCCTTCCTCCTGCTCTCTCCCTGCCCTCCCCCTTGTTTCCTTCCTGTGTCCCCCCTTCACCCCTGCAGAGACTGTCCTCCCAGCATGTCAATGTGCAGGCAGCCCGTAGGATTGCTCCCTGGGAAGGACAGGCGGTCAGGACGGTTCTGGACTTCAGTCTCACACCTGCGCTCCCCCGGGCTCCACGCTCAGCTGCTGACGGTCCCACGGAAACCTTCCACGGGGAGGAAAAGTCTCAAAGGCTCTCTTACTTGGTGAAGTCCTCAAGGACAGTGATTTCTTCTGGGATCCTTTTATACTGCTGTGATGACATTTTGTTAAATACATCATATTTTTACCTTGCATCGTTTTAAGTATAACTGTCCCTCCAGGGTGTTTAACCATGAAGAGCTCTAAACATTCACTCTCACCAGTGTGAAAGACTGTATTTGTTAACTGTTTTTCGGTGCCAGTGGGTGCATTTTCTACTCACAGTGACCCCAAGTGACAGAGCAGAACTGCCCGTAGTCTCGAACAGACGGCCCGTTGTGTCTCACCCGGAGCTGCAGAGGGGCTTCCTGCTGCCAGCTTTTCGGCTGCACCCCAACACTTAATGGCTATGTCGCTGGGACACCTTCTCTGGGGGGTTGCTCAAATCAGTAAGATTGAACAAGTGCATTTTTCATTTTTTAAATGATCAGAATAATTTTAATTATGAAATGATTGAATAGAAATAAAAGCAACTCATTATTTAGGTTAGCATTTAATGTCACACAGAAAAGTGGCATTAGTTTGAACGTGCTCCGGGTTTCCTCTGTGGACAAGGAAGCGGCGCAGCAAGGCTGTGTTTCTTGGGGCAGGGGTTTCCAGGTGTCGCTGGAGCTAGACAGCCAGGGTTCACATCCTGCCTGTCTTCCTTGCAAAGTGTGGCCTTGGGGGGCGTCTAAAGCTTATTGAATCTGGTTTCCTCATCTTTGCAAAGGGAGTGACCAAGGTACTTAACATCGTAACCCACCGCGACCCATGCCAGCCAGCCAAGTGCCATCGAGTCGGATCCCGACCCATAGGGTTAGATAAATAAACACGTGCAAAAAACGCTCAGATCAAGGCCGGGTCCTTGCTAAGCTTCAATAAATGCCACCAAGTATGTTATTGTAGCAACTAAAACATCAGAATCTCAATACTAAGTATGACCTCAGAAACACTGTGGGAGCAAACCCTATTTTTGTGACTGAAATTATTTGTAAGAGGCAAGTACTCATTTTTTGGATATAAATGCATATTAAAGTGCTTATAAAAATAGTCATGATGGCAGCTTGTTTAGAATGTATGAGATGCACTTGGAGTCATTGCTTTATTCACAGACAAAAATACAGATTCCCTTTAAGCTGAAATGATAGCAAGAGCAAGATCATAATTTGAATTTATACATTGAATTTCGTTGAAATAAAATCAGATGCTCAGCAAAGTCTAGGGAAAATGTATTTTACAAGTCATTTAAGATCAGAAAGCATGGGACGTTAGAAGTTATCACCCGAAGTGCCGCACTGTTGTTAGTGAGTCAATTCCAGCTCGCATGGACCCTGAGGGGCGGAGTCCAACTGACTCGGGATTTCCAGCGCTGTGAACCTTTAGGGATGCCTCTGCTACCTCTTTCCCCACTGAGAACAGGCCTGACGGGTTTGTAGCTCAGCGCTTAGCCTCTGCGCTCTTCAGCGGTCATAACCCAGTGCCGTCAAGTCAGGTCCGACTCATAGCGACCCTAGAGGTCAGAGTAGAGTTTCCAAGGAGAGCCTGGTGGATTCGAACTGCTGACCTTTTGGTGAGCACTTCACCACCACCCCACTGGGATTTCCACAGAAGGACAAGAAAATAAAATCATAGAAAACTTTAAAAAGCAAGATGGTTCTGGATAATTCATTTATATACAGCTACTGGTTTGTTAGTTATGAATATTCCAAATTATGTGATGTCAGAATGTGTTGTATGCTGAGGGGGTTTGTATATGTTTTAAATGCTTAGCTTTAGAAAGAAAATTATTTGGGCCAAGAGGATTTTTTTTTTTTTAAACACAATAACTTGTTGGTTGATTCATTTGAAAAGAATGGATAAATGAATTATTTGATAGCGATATAACACATCTATTTCCTCTTTGAATGTGAAGAGCCATCCAGGATGTGAGTGACTCTGGGGTTATTAAACTCTTTACAATGATTAGCACCCAATTCTTCGGCCCCAGTCCTTTTCCCACATGAAACGTGGAGAAATCAAAGGCGCTTATCACAGATTTCGTGATCTGGCCTTCCCTTCCTGCGCAGATGTCCTGGCCCTCATGTCTCGTGACTCTGAATGTGACTGACGATGGATTTCCAACAAGCTGCCCGTAACTGGTCAATGTCTGAATACTTGTAAAGAGATGATAATACTTAGGTCCTGTGGTGGGGGCTTCACGTCACAGTGACAAAAACGAGTCTCAGACTGTGATGTGAATATTGTAAGTTCTTTGCAAGGCCTCACAGCTGGAAACAGTCAAAATGAACCAAAAAACCCACTGCCATCAGATTGATGCTGACTCACGATGACTCTATAGGACAGAGCAGAACTGCTCCACAGAGTGTCCAAGGAATACCTGGTGGATTTGAACTGCAGGCTTTCTGGTTAGCAGACGTAGCACCCAAGCACTACACCATCAGAGTTTCCATTCAAAGTAAGGCGACCTGGAACGTGGCTGTGGGAGGTTGTCTGTCTCTCTAACGCCTGGTATGCCCCGAGGCACGCCAAACCCAGTGCCCTATGAACATGGGAGCTCCGCAGAGGCTTCCAGGAAAGTGATGGGGTGCTGGACCCTCAGTGGGTGCTGGGGTGAGTTAGACAAGCACTTAAAGGGCCACCGCCCTGCTTAGATGGTGCTCCCTGGTGTCCAGCAGGCCGGCCACGTGGCTGCTCGCTTAGACCCGGCTTCAGGCCCCGTTGTTTGCCCACCCAGTGTGGTCGTCTCTGCTCGGTGTGACTTGGCAGCCACCTCCTTAGTGTGTCTGTAACTCAGTTTCCAGACAGAGAATCCTCCAAGGAGGCTCACCCACTATTTCCAAAGCCCGCATTGAGTGCTTATAGACTTGGTGTTGTCTGAGGCAGTAGATGCGAATGGCAGTGCAGGCAGGACAGTGATGTCAGTGTGATCGTTCCAAAGGCGACGTTCGGGGAGCAGCCGCGGGTTCTCCTCCAACGTTCCCAGTTCCCACGCGACCGGCAGAGCGTGCAGAAGAGTGGACACCGGAGTCGGTTCCGATGTGTAGTCCCGCTGCTCACACACGACCCAAGGAACAAGCCTGTTCCTTGGGCCTTTCGACACGACCTTACAAAGAGATGTTCAGATGGGTTTGGGATAAATGTTGTTGTGTTTACCACAAGGGTAGGTAGTCCTGGTGGTGCAGAGAATTAAGCACTCAGCTGCTAACCAAAGGCTTGGCGGTCTGAGCCCACCCAGCTCGCTGTAGGAGCTAAGATCTAGCCATCTGCTTCCAGAGGGTTCCAGCCGAAAGAACCCTGTTTGTCACACGAGGTCACTAGGAGTGGACTAGCCTCAACAGTGCCTAACAGCAAACAAGAGGATGTGTAGTATAACCTTTCCCACTTTGTTTTAGTGAATGCATTATCAGTTATTATCTCTGCAAAACAGTTCATGCTCATGGTCATCTGCTCCTGAAGGAGCTATATTATCAAATACTTTTTTATTAAATGAGAAAGAAAAAAGTTAGCAAGTGGAAGTGCAGAAGCAATGCTCCACATTCTATAAGATGCTTACAGCAAGGGGTGGCTGCACCCAGGCTGCACCCGGGAAGGAGAACAAGGTGGGGGCTATTAGCAAAAGGCGCCTGGAGAGGACAGCTCCACCACGCTTGGTGTGGTCCATTCAAGTGCATACGGGGCCATCTGAGAAATGACACCGTTAGGAGAAAAAGGACAACACGCCTGTCTTCCTCTGCCGCAGAAAGTACTCCCTGCTGCGGTGGACGTGGCTTTATGTTCACAGCTGACCAGCAATGCGTCTCAACGGGACTTTCAACACATTCGCACTAAAGTGGCACTTTCTGAAGTGACTGTTTGATAAAGAAAGAGAGCAGTGGGAGGAACAGAGGCATAACATACCTACCATACCTAATTTACTTGTAAAATCAAAGCAGTTCTCAGCAAGGCCACGCTGTGGAGGTGAGTGGATTTTATTAGGAAAACCTGTTGACACAACACAACATCTCAGCTTTGCCTTTGGATCAATGAGCATATTGGTCACTGAGTTTCATGATGTACTCTTAAAGTTATTTTTAAATTATTAGGTACTTTTGGACGTAGTGCATCAGTCTGAAAGGTTTTTATATTATTGCTCTTCATGCATTAGAAAGAGCTAAAACAATGCAAAATAAGAGGGACACTATGAAATTAATTTTTTTTATTAAAATTCTATGCAAATTTTTCTGCATTACGTTAAGATTCACTAATCTAGTGTGGCACATAAATAGACTAAATGAGTTTTTATGAAGTATAAAAAGACAAAGAGATGGGATAGCTGCATATTTTATGAGGCATTTATGCTATATATTTGTAGAAAATTATTGCAGGGAAAAAATGATGATTTGTGATAGCCTTATGAAAATAACCAACCAAATACTGACCTTTATGTTCAGGAAGTTATTATCTGCAACTGATAAAGAGTCCATTGCACACCAGAAATGCATAAATATCCACTCTACTACTCTTTTTTCCACCAAGCAGATTTTCTTATAGCTTATAAAATTAGTTTTTATCAGATAATTGCCAACTGAAGCAACACAGGAAACAATATGTAATTATTCCTGGTTCACTTGCCCCAACCCGCTCTGAGTCCATAAGCTATATTTTTCCTCCATTGTTGCAAATGACACATACACAACTTACAACTCACGTGTTTGCCGTGATCTCCAGCAACAATTGGCTGCTGTTTGTGCTCACCCATGGCATCAGATTCTGTCCTGGAGAGCTCTTGGTGTTTCAGTCCCCTTGGGTTGGCTTCCCGAGTTGCCATGACTCGCTGTGGACGAACGCTTGTTTTCTTCAGATGCAGAGTTGCTGGTCCACCCTCAGCAGGGTTCTGATCTGGGGCCTTGTCTGAGCTTCCTCCCTGGAGAGACGGGGTGTCTGGTCCTGTCTTCCAGCCATGACCTTCCTTGACTCTCACACTAAGCCCAGGTGCAGTCAGAGCTGGCGAATCCACACTTAGAGAGTTACAGCATCATCTCATCACTGGCCTAAATTCAGTGACGCCCTTTGCAGCCAGCAGGCAGAAGTAAGCCCTGTCATGAGCTTTTAAAATTTCTTTTTCTTTCTCCTTTCTTAATTCTAAGGCATTAATTCAGTAACCCTCTTTTTTCTCCCACGGTGTAAAACATATATATCATTTAATTAACATAATTCAAAATTGATTACCCCTTGAATCTCTTTTTCATGACACTTTCCCAAGCCCTTTGAAAAACAGGAGTCACTTCCCGTGCTGGAAGCCCCAGAGCCGTGGTTCCGTCTTGGTTCCGTGGGGCCAGCTGGTTGCACTGATCAGCCTCGTCACTTGTTTCTTCCCTCTCCCACGTGACGGCTGCTGATGGTAGTGTCGTTGCGCTGGAAGCCTCCTTCTCCACCTCTATCACTAGAGCTGAGTATCCCGTATGGGGCCAGTCAAACCAGCATCACGTTTGTGTCCTATATAAATTTGGGGTTGTTCTTATTGGCTAATCACTCTCTCTCTCTCGGCCCCTGAATGAGCAGTAGACACCCTGCTTCATCCATGCGCAGCTGGGTGCAATTGTCAGGTGCCTAAGGTTCTAAGTATCACACAGCATCTTTGGGACACAGCTTGATGCTCTATTTTATCATCTCTTTCTTTTCCTGTCAAAGGAAGCAGGGTTCAAAAAAGTCAGCCTCTGCCAGACGCGTGCTCTAGGCTGCAACACAGTGACCAAGGACATTATTCTCCAGTCTCTGTCTCTGGATCTGATTGTTCTTTCTTCTTCCTTTCCAACTATACAGTCTTGCTGCCATACAACAAATGGAAAACAGTGTATGTTTGTGTTTGCTTCCTGAACAGTTAAACCATAGAGTGTTGACTAGTGTCTTGTGGGAAGAATCATGCACCTGGAATTGTGAGTTGATCTTTATTTAGCTCTTTTTCCGGGGATCTTTTTTCACCCTGACACCTACCACCTTGTGTGATATATTTGCAGAATCTTCTCCATTTCTGTCAAGAACTTTCCATATATTCAGATTCCAGTTACGAAGTCTGAAAATCATTGAGGGAAGCTTATTGTTGCAGCCACTAAGAGGGAACGGGCTTGCTCACTCTGCAGGGTGATCTTCCATACAACAAAATCTTCTGGCAGTAGGCCATGCTGAAGTCTCCCCTTGCTTGGCGTTGCTACACTTGAGATCATGTTCCCTTTTAAGATTGATTTTTCCCTTTGATTCCAGGGAATAAAAGGCCAGTCTCTTGGGAGAAATACTTTTTAGTCAGGTGACTCAAATTTCTTGTGTTGATGTGAAAGGGACAAAGGATGTTTCTGATTGCCACTGTCAGTTCAGCACAAGCTAAAGGTGACACTACAGCATTCTCTTCAGTCTCTGGGTGAATTAAAAATAAAAAAAATAAAAAACCTACACATGCAGTGAACTCTGAAAGCATACCACTACACCATCAACATTCAATCACTTTGCTCGGGGTAGGGTCACAAATCAGCGTGATTCTCCCTGAATGTGCTTGATGGCATTTGGAAGAGCAGTGGAGACACAGACTTAGGGAAGACCGTGTGGAGAGGTGATGTCCTATGGCAGAGCCTTTCGGAGTCTCTCGTGCAGGCGACAGTGGGGACTATTCTGTAGGGACAGATGCTGGGCTCTGTAGATGTAAATCCTTTCCTGCCTCTACACGGGACTTCAGGGGAAGACAAACGCATCGTAGAAGAAGTTCTAGAACCAAATTGGAAAAGTGATGTCTCAATACAAGCAAATTGTATTGTGATACAAGTGATTCAAAATCCGTTTGTGAGATAAATTGGGATCTTCGCTGAGCGGACTTCACTGAGCCTCAGTGCGCCACTCCTTGCTGTGACTCCGACACGGGCAAGCCTTGTGGTTAGCGCTGTGTATCTCCGGAAGGTGTTTCTCAATAACAAGCCCGAGTTAGGAGATGAGCCACGTTTAGCCAAACATCATTTCCTGACATACCATCATATATATTTTTTGCTTTTTTATGTCTTGTATTTTAGATGAACAATTTGGTTTCTTAGTAAAAAATCGTGTGCTGTTAGCGGTCAGTCCCGCGACGTGTCTGTACTCATCCCTCCTCGACCTTTGGTTCTGTGACCAGCCTTCCTGTCCCCTCATGCTTTCTCATCCCCACCCCTGGCATGGTGTGCATGTTCAGTTTTGTTTTATGGGCCTGTCTGATCTTCGGACGAAGGGTGAACCTCAGGAGGGACCTCGGTGCTGAATTAACAGTGTGCCTGGAAGCCGTACTCTCCAGTGAGCTTCTCCAGTGAGTTTCTCTAGTGAATTTCAGACCTGTCAGCCTGGTCTCCTGCTGTGAGTGAGAATTTTCTTCCCATTGTTTGGCAGCTCCGTCCCGGCCCCTCTGTCGCGACCCCTGTCCGAGCAGTCAGTGGTGGTGGCGGGCACAGCCTAGTTGTACTGGACTCCGTTTGGTAGAAGCTGTGGGAGCTGGGTTCCGTTAATCATCCGGACTCCCCGTTCCCACGCGTCGTTGGTTTTCTTCCTCCTCTGTTGCTCTAGATGGAGTTAGGCCAGTGGAAAAGCTTACCTGGATGGCCTCTCACAGGCTTTTAAAGGCTCTAATGAGCCTAGATGCTATTCCCCAAAGTAGGATGCAGAACATTTTCTTTATGAGCTATGTTATACTGGTTGAGCTAGACACCCAGCTCTCAGTCCAGTAAACTGACCCCTCCGGGAATTGGATGTGTCCATGAGGCTTCTTTGACTTGACCTTGGCCATGTCTGCTGGCCTCGTCGGAGCAGGTGCTGTCTCACTCTTCACCACAGTTACCCTCAGCTATTGCCTACTGAGCATTTTCCCTCCCTACCCTTCCTCTGCCTCATAATCATCAAAGTTTGTTTCTTTCTGTGTGTAAACCTTAAATACACATGCACTAAACCATTCTCCACTCCCGTAACTTTCATATATATGGCCCTGTGTATGGCTGAAGTTACAATATACACTGATAGATATCACTACACATTTCATTAGACAGATCTGAAAATGTACAAAAACAGAATTTATATCTTCTACATTTTCGGTGGCTTAACTGTTTTCTCACAACATTTTTTCTGAGATCCTTGAGACTGTTAGAAAACTGATGTCTGTAATAAATGGTTAGGGGGCAACAGACCTCTAAAATGCTTGGTGTCTGCTGGCAGTGAATGGCTTCTATGTAAGTACAAACAAACTACAACTTCTGAGCTAATAGGGAGGGGTTTAGAGGCTCTTTCTCCCTATAGGAATTAACCCTACAAGTCAACTTTACCTTTGAATTTTGTGTTTCCTGTCATAATAATGAGAATCGCATTAATGTTAGAAAAAATATAACTGGTAGAACATTGGTAATATTTGTATAAAAACCTGGCAATCTTCTTGATAAAGGTTTCAGCCCAGGAAACTTTGTGGAGCAGTTCTGCTCTGTTCCATGGGATCGTTATAAGTTGATGGCACACGACAACAAAAACAGTATTTGTGCAAAGAAGGAGACAATACTACGTAAATTATGCTTTTTTCCAAAACTGCTTTTAGCCATCTGTGTGCATGGAAATGGAAATAATAATATAAATGGTTCTAGCATACTTTTGCAATTACAAATGATAGTCTTTGAATGAACATAGCCTATTGTTTAATATATTTCTGACCTAAAACTCAAGAAAGGATGTGAGGTAAAAATACATTTTTCTTTCTTTTCTTCATTTTCTTAATAATTGTGATAAATGGCTTCTGTGTATCAATTTTAACTCTGAAAAATTAGGATTATTTAAGATTGAATTAGCATAATATTAGAGAAATGAGTATCTTCTAATCATTGCCTCTCAAACTGCTGTCTCTCTTACCATAAGTTTGCTGAGACTCATTATTTAGTAAGATCATAGTAATGTCATGATATCAGAAAGAATGTGGGGGAATCACATGTTGAAACACTTACATGAGTTTCATATAAAAACATGTTTAACTACGCTTCCAACTCTTATTACGGATGCTGGCCTAGTGGGTAAGTGCTCTGTCTGCTAATGAAAAGATCAGCAGTACAAATCCGCCAGGCGCTCCTTGGAAAGTCCGTGGAGCAGTTCTACCCTGTCTGCAGGTTCACTTCGAGTCAGAATCAACTCAACAGCACTGCTTTTCTTTTTCTTTTTTTAGTAGATGCTTGATATCATAAAATCACATTTTTTGAAGACGCCATTTCTGTAGTGGTATATTCATCGTTTTTAAGAAGAAAAACTAAAGATGAGGAGAAAGAGGAGGACCTTCATCTTCCATTCAGTTCAAAGTCAACATTTGGATAGGAATGAAGTCGGATCCCAGTGTAACTATCGACACAGTTAGAGCCAAATTAAGACGAAATCTTAAGTCTTCTAAATAGCGTCTCTTGCTAGCACACCTAGGTACTTCCCTATAAAGATACATTGATAAAGTTTCTCTTCTCTCTTTTAAGTGCACAGATATCAGAGGCCAACTGTAAAGGAAATTCAGATTTCCCTCATATAATAGTGCGTATCAGTATTCTCATTTGCCAGTAAAATTTTGAAATAATTTTCTAAAATGCATGACACGTTAATTTTGGTGACTGTAAGTCAGGCATTCTCTTGTTTTGAGATGTTTTCATTTGAGAAAGAGGCCCATGTGTGGTTTCTGAAAACTAGGGCAGTCCCGCTAGCTCAGCCACAGGGGCACCATCGTATATGAGAACTGCATTAGATGGGAAGTTTGTTTTTCACTTTTGATTTAAATCTCTTTTGAAGGTGCTTGTTAAATGGCATAGCCACACTAACTGTTTGGTATTTCCCAAAATGGATATGTATACGTATATGTGTAAGTAGACGTATACATGTGTGCATACGTGTGTGTCTACGTGTATGTACACATATACATATCCGTATGTATACGTATATGTACGTGTATGTGTATATGTATGTATATAGTAATCATTACTATTATGGTTCAGATTCTCATTTATCCAAAATTAAGATAAAACATACTGGTTTTTAAATTTTTATCACACTGTAATTGTTACGGATTGAACCCCTAACTCAACAACTGTAAATATGATGCTCTTTGGAAACAGGGATCTCCTTCTGTTACATTGCTGAGGTCAAGTCAGTGAGGTTCCAAACCTTATCACTTCTATGTCGTATGAGAGCATTAAAACAGACACAGCCCAGGGGAGTTGCCTCTTTAGCCAGGGAGGGTGGCAGCCCACAGAGACCGAGGAAGACAGCCGCAGAAGGACTTGGCACTTCTAAACTCTGGAGCTGTAAGAAAATAAATTTCAGTTCCCTGAAGCTCGTGGATGGTTTGCTATGTTTTGCTCACATGGGGCACCTTTCGGGAATGCTATTTGTGAAATTAACGGAGACATAAATCAAGAAATCCTTAACAATAACTGAGACCACTTTTAAAGGATTCTTTGTTCGGTGTACTTTAGGGCCAGTCCCTTGTGTGGTGTGCTTGGCACCATTTCACAGACAACGACACTGAGGGGCAGGTAGCAGAGCAGTGGACCTGGCACCCCAAGTGCATGACTGGTAAACTGAGGATTTCGACTGAGCTCTGAGGCTCATCTTTCTGCAGAGCTCGGCCTCAGATGACGCACTAAGGGACTGCTCTTCTCAGATTGGACAGGAGTTAACTCCCAGTTATTATTACATCTTATGTTTGCCCTTCCCCTCTTCAATAAAAGAACATAAAATTACACTTGGTGATCAGCTACTGAAGAAGCAGTTTATGTGTGTACTACGAAGACATGCTAAATATTTAAAATACACACCTTTGGCCGTAATACACCTCAGAGTAAGGTCCTCAGTAGGAACCTCTTGAGCCGACTTCTGGTGGATTTGGAATCACGCTGCATCCCACGGATGCAGTAAACAGAGACACAACTCTTTAGTACCTAAGAGGGAATTTTCAATTTAGACCATGTTAAAATTCGAGACCGATGTCTCACTTCCTTCTTCTCCACTCACAAATCAGAGCAGCGGTTTCCAGGTCCAGTGCAAGGGCGAGAAGGGGGCTGGAGGGGACCCACGGCTTCCCTGCAAATGCCGGCGGCACTGGCATCCCAAGACGTCAGTGGGCTGACAATACACACATCCAGTAATGTCGTTTGCAGTGGTAGCCAGTTATGAAGAGCTCAGCTGCAAAACAAAAGATAGGTAGTTGGAATCTACCAGCCATTTCTTGGAATCCTTCAGGGACAGTTCTACTGTGTCCTATAGGGTGACTGTGATTTGGGACAAACTCAGAGGCCACGTTGTTTTCTTTTTCAAACTTGTACTTCCATAGAACTTAGCTTTGAAAGATAAAAGCTGATTAGGCTGCTTTGAAATAAAGAGAATCTTTTCCTGTAAGTTTGTGTTCCTTCTATTTGGATGGAGGGGGAGGGGAGGGAGGGAGGGAGTGATGGATGGATGTAGATACTTTATATAGATATTCTAGTCTAGAAACTGCTTCCTAAATATACAAAGAAAAAAAAAACCCCGAAAAACAAAAAAACAAAGCCAAACCCTTCATCCTGGAGTGGCTTCTGACTGTGTTGTTGTCAGGTGGTGTGGGGGCGGTCCCAACTCCTGGTGACGTTGTGCCCTGCACAGCGAGACCCTGCCTGGTCCTGCGCCGTCCTCACAGTTGTGCGCGAGCCCTTTGTTGCAGCTGTTGTGTGAATCCGTCCCATTGAGGGTCTGCCTTCTTCGTGTTGCCTCTCTGGTTGACCAGGAATGACGTCCTTCTTCAGGGACTGGTCCTTCATGACAACATGTCCAAAGTCAGAAATGGTCTCACCATATTTGCTTTTATGGAACGTTCTGGTTGTACTTTTTCCAAGACAAATCTGTTAATTTTCTGACTCATATCTTAAAAAATAAAAACAAAAAAGCAAAACTGCTGTTGAGTCATTTCTGACTCATAGCGACCCTATAGGACCATATAGGACTGCCCCATAGAGTTTCCAAGGACTGCCTGGTAGATTTGAACCTGTAACCTTGAACCACTACACCACCAGGGTTTCCACAAGACTCATGGTGCATATTAAATCGTCCCCACTGGACTGAAGTATGAGTATCTCTCTGTTCATTTGGGGCACAGTGGATGAAGATGAAGAAAACATTATACAAAGAAATAGTAATAATCTGAAATTTAGTAATTCTTAAGTATCTGACTCGACGACACTTGGCTGGCTTGGCTAAGTAAATTTATTAGCAAATTGAGAGTTCTAAGTATTTTTACATGTCAACTTGTTAAGCATTACTGTTTATTGTATCTTTGATATAAAGGCAAGTAGGAGATGAACATTCAAACACAAGGTGACGTGATAAAGGACAGGAGTGGAAGCAACTGAAGTGCTCTGGGCATCAAAGAAAGAAGCTAGAAGCTCTGTGAGCTTCATGTGCAGACTGGTCTCCTGGATGGAGTCTGAAGAATGGATAATCATTTTCCAGGGGAAATTATGTCCTCAGTTTCAAAACACACTATGTAAGGACACACAGAAGCTGAGAAAGCGTGGGACCGAGGAGAGTGACAAGGTGTTTGAGCTGTGGTTGGGGAAGAAGGCTGTTGAGTTCTGAGAAATAGATTTTGAGATTTATGTGTAATAGTAAGCGGTGTGGGACAGATCCCACCAGATGGGGAGATGGCAAGGAATATGGCCATCAGACCTGTCCCACAAAGGAAGAGATACGATCGTGTTTGTTGTATAAAAAAGCAAACAAGTATCTGTACCACGTGGATAGGTGAGCATTTGAAAGCAGAGACAGCTGTTTCTTTTGTCCTGGGCCCCGGCTGCTGAGAGAGTGTTTGGAATCAGCTTTGAGTGAGGAGGGAAACGGCTCCGACGGCCGGTCGTCACGGCTCCAGGCAGCAGAGGCCCTTCACTCGCTAGGCTTCGGGGCCTGTGGGGGCATCCTGGCCTGAAGCGTAACCGGCGTGTAGATGCTGTCACCCACTCATGGGCCTGTGACAAGGTGTCGCTCTGCAGGCTAAAGGGCAGTGCAAAGTTTTGTGGAAGCAAGAAAGAAAACTGTTGAAAATAGCTTTGTGAGAAAATGAAATTCTATCATTTCTTCCCCTTCTAAAGAAATGGTCGGATGATGATGACAGTCCTGTTGGTCAGCTCACGGGAGGCCAGGTGGCGGTCAGCGTTTGCGTTCCACTTTTGCTTATACGACATTCTAGGCAGTGAGAATTTTTGCCCTTTTATAATCTTATTTCAGAGTGATGGCATTTATATTTTTCCTGCCTTAAAAAAAATTGCATCTTCTTTTTCATACTTGAATGGAAATTCATCATGAAACAAATTATATTTCCCAATGAACCTAAGAATGCTCATTTGGCTGGCTTGGTTTATTTGTCAGGTTCAGTTACACAAAATGATGCCATGTTGAAGCTTTAACCATGGTGTATCTCCCCTTCGACTTTATGTGTGAAGAATACATCATCTCCCATTATTTTAGCAACTTTACAAGGCTGTGTTCTCACGTTTGTGGACCGTGTCGTAGAACGGTCTGCAGACACTTGGGTGTCCATAGCGGTGTCATACTGAGATTTTAGTTGTGATGTCTTCCTTTTATACCTTTGGGGCAGCCACAATCCTCTCTGATTCTAGTAGTTCTGCATTAACATAAGCCACATGACAAAAACAGAAGCCTTATTATTGATCTTTCAGTGGTGTGTTAGTGAAATACATGTGGTCTGAATTATCTTGTGGGCCCCAAAAGCAATATCCAGGATTCACGATCATTGAGACTGGGTGGTAAAACCATTCAAGTCTTGACTCTAGAACTGAACTAACAGGGGCTAATATACACATTCATCTGTCAGAAATATATAACAGAGATTTTAAAATTGATATGGGGAAAGCATTGGCTTAAGATTTAGGCACAATGATGGAATATAAGTTTTGTGGGCAAGTGTCTGCCAGGCATTTGGTTTGCTCCCTGGCATGACATGAACATCTCTTATTTTGGTAGTGTTTGTCACTTGGGAGTCCCTGTGTGGCTCAGGCTGTCGGCTGCTAGCAGAAAGGTCAGCAGTTCCAACCCACCAGAAGGTGACTTGAAAGAGACACCTGGCAACGTGCTCTGCTGAAAGGCTACTGCCATTGAAAATCCCAGAGTGCCGTTCTGCTCTAAAGCACACAGCATTGCCATGAGTCAGAACTGACTTGATAGCAAGTTTTTTTTTTAATAGTGCTTATTAAAGATATTTTTTAAAAATGTGTTATGGAGACAGTGGCTTTATTATGGTAGAGATTAATATTTTGTTTTTCAGAACACTTGGGACATCTTGTGACTGATTTTTCAGTGGAAGAAGATTCAAAGGTGTTTGAAGAGAAGAGACTGATGGACAGTAAAGTCCATCTAAGGGCGTTTTAACTCTGATTCTTCTTTTATTGCTCAGCCGCCCCTTCGTAAACGAATGAGCAATAACGGCTCTCAATCTGTGTGATTATTCTCTGAACACAATGAGTCTCTTTCTTTGATTCCTGTAATTTTTTGAAGGCAAGTTTATCTGCTCAATCATTTCAAATACATGATTAACTCAGCTAAACACTCCCCTCTGGCATGAACTGTGATCCCCGCTCAGTTTCCTTCAATGCAATGACATTGAAAGTACAAGAAGACATAAAGCATGATTGCGAATTATGAAGAGCAACACATCCCTACGGAAGACGCAATGCTAGGCTGCCAATGTTTCTGTCATTTCAGTCAGTATTTTTAACTCTGTACGTGTATAAGGAAAAAGATGATTTATGAGATCAACTTCAGCGACTGGAAGAGTATGTTGGCAGGGTACCAAAATTCCCTTGGATTTTACGGTTTAAGTACATCTGTGTTCTTTTTAATCAACCCACTGCTATCGAGTCATTTCTGAGTCACAGAGACTCTAGGACTGAGCAGAGCTGCTCCACCGAGCTCCCAAGGAGCGCCTGGCTGATTCGAACTGCCAGCCTTTTGGTCAGCAGATGCAGCTCTTAACCACTATGCCACCGGGGTCTCCATCTGGCTTTGGCTGTTTTTAATTAAGGTGTATATTAAATACCTATCCTATTAGTCTTCTCCCGCTAAGTAAAAATGGTCAGAATTATGTGCGGAGACTTAATAATAAATTTTTGTTTATAGTGTATTTGCTTTTCCTCTGTGAAAAGAAGACTCTGCTTCTCATTCACAGATGCATTTACTATTTCCACTTTGGGCTGGTCATTTCTCCAGGATGGGCACAGAGCTGGTTTCAGGTGCTCACAGACCGTGTCAGAGGCTTGGACACATCCCACTGACTCCAGGAAAAGACAGCTGCTATCAGGTTAACAGGCAAACTTGGTGCGAATATCAGGGGATGCTTTAGGGTTCTTCTGGTTTTTCTAGTAGTCATTAATGTTCAGTTAACAGTAGTTTCCTGATCACAAAGGGCATTGAAGGACGTTGCATCGGGTGTAAATGTTTGCTATTTTCCAGAGTGCTCAGGAATCACTCTCGGAGGGTAGCTCTGGCTTCACACCCTTTTTTTCTACATCTTTAAACACACATATGTGTGTCTTCAGTATTTTAATGTGTTCCCCTTATAGTCAGGGTTAGAATGCATTGATTATACCCCACATGTCTATGGAAACCCATCAAATAGGTTTGAATTGGGAACTTTTTCTTCGTACATGTAACTGTTGGTGTGCTATTCAGAGGGCCCAGTCCCCGAGGAAGGGTATCACGTTTGGCAAAGTGGAGGGTCAGTGACAACGAGGAAGACCCTCAGCGAGACGGAGTGGCACAGTGGCCGCAGCAAGGGCTCGAGCAGAGCAGGGGTTGTGCGGTTGGTTCAGGACCCAGCCGTGGCTCCTGGTGGTGGGCGCTGGGGTCACGACGGATGGGAACCAGTGTGACAGCACGTAGCATGCTGTGTGAATGGCTGAGTCAGCACACGGGAGAACCTGGAGCATTCTTTTCTTTCTGTCTTTATGGGTCACTACAGACCTTAGTTGATACAGGTATAGGAAGTAAAATTCCAATCATCTTTAGGGATCAGCACCCATCTTCCATTTAGAAACCAGCAAACTCTCCATCAAAGAGATCAACAACACGGTAAGAGACGTGCCTGACGTACAGGGAAACAGGGACTCGGTCAGCCTCTGGCTCCAAAAGCTCTGTCAGTGACCTGAAATAAACACATGATGTCCAGAATAAATGGATTTGGTGGATAATTAAATGATCGGATAGACTGGCCATATGCAGAATTGCTTTGAGTAAATTGACCACTGAATGAAGTAATGTATGTAAAGCATTTGTAACTGTGCCTGAGACCTAGTCATTTCTTGATGAGTGTTAGCTAATTACTACCTGTAGTTGTTTCATTTAATTTGATATGCTTTAGAAAGTCTTCTTCCAGAAATTCTTTGTATGTTTAGTCTAAATCAGGCACATAGCTTGTAATTCTCTTTATGCCGTAAATAAATTTATACTTCTATTTCAAAAGCAGGAACACATATTAAAATTATTTAATTTTTACCCAGGGACTCCAGTGTTTGCCAAAATAGATATTTTTGAGTCCTTTGAAATCTATTTGATGCCTCTTTTAAATGCATGTTGTGAAAGGCAATTTTTAAGACGAAGCAATAATCCAAAGCCAAATGAATTCATTGATAGCAAGTGAAACGGTATGAAAAAGGAACGAGCCCACTTTACGGAGGACTCACACACGGAAACTCCACGGTCTCCAAGTTCCACTGCATGACACTACACAGACAGGTGGAGCAACCAGGTGAGACGACACCGGAGTTGGAGCAGGTCAGTGGTGGCCACGGTAGGCGTCAGGGTGTGAGAAGGGATGATGCCACCACTAACAGGATGTTTGTCTGATCCAGTGAGGAAGAGGCTTTCACATTCTAACTTGGCTTAGCGGTCACTGTTGAATTTCAAGAGTTCAAAGATGAAGTGTCTGGGAGAACATTTTAAAGATTATCACGAACCTGTCCTTCTGGGTTATACTGAACTCCTTGGGGTAATCAATTAATCAACATCAGTTCTTTGAACACTGTCACTTTTTATCTATTGTTTGTCTCTAAATATGTTTGATAATATTCTTGAAAGAATGTGTTGACTGCAAATCTTCTGTTAGAAAAGACCCATTCTGTGGCAACTTCTTTAGTTAGTGACACATTTATGAAAGGATTATGGGTCGCTTGATGAGTGCCGTGAAAACTAGGCTGTAAAGAGCGCAAAGACGGTGGGGCTGTGAGTTCAAGTGAGTTCAAGTGCTGCAGGTAATGGAGAGCTCGTTGGGAATCCTGGTAGAAGAAAGCAATTTGGATACAAGCCCACGTTACACTTGTAAAGTCCACTGAAAGTACAGTGCAGAAGTGCTAATAACGAAAATATCACATAAATAGACTTAGAAGGACAAAGAGTGAAGCAAATAAGGGGTGAGCATCTCTTCTGCCTACAGGGGGACCTATCGCTGACCACGGAGCCTCCACCCTCAGGGGCCTGGAGAAGCTCCGTGGTCAATGACTCAGGCCCCCAGACGTGCAGAGGTGAAGGGGAGACTATGACAGAAAAGGGACGTCAAACTGGACACAGGATGGTTGGACCCTGAGGTCTGCTGTCCACACCGTGCCTGTGCCTTGCACTTGTTGCTCACACCACCCAGCATTCCAGGAAACAGGAAGGTTTCTGTTTTTGTTTTCCCTGGAGGCTATAACTGACCCTGCCTCAGGATTTAGGACTGTTACACCAAGCTCGGGAAGATTAACTGGAATCCTGCATAAAGAATACTGCAACACTCTGGCTCTTTTCCCCGCCCTGCACACACAGCACTGCAGCATGGCTGACTGAGCCTGCTTTTATGGCCCACCGGAACCTCTCCCATCCCACCCTGTCTTACTTGCCCTGGACAGGAGATTGGATAAATAGAATAACGTCAGAAAAACCACTTACAAATATTGACTTTTGGGGGTGCACCCCCAAAGTCCATCCGGTGATGCCAAACTCCTACAGAGAACCCCCAGGAAGAAAGTTCCAACCTCAGGAAGCTGAAAACAAATACAACATTTTATTGTTCTGTGTTTCATTGTAAATTTATAAGAAGCTTTCAACACATGAGACAGAAACCAACACAAATGTAACATAGTACACAAAAGAAATAGAAATAATGTGATAAACAGAAGAAAACCTTCCCAGTCATTTAATAATGTGAGAGAGAAAAGAAAAAAAATTGTGTGCATGAAACAATAACTGGGTGCTACAGAAGTGAGTGACCAGATCTGAAGAGAGGCCTAACCGTGAACTTCCAAGCCCACACTGAAAGCCCTCCGGTGTGGGCCGCATGCTGGCAGGTGGGGTTGCCAGGGGTCAGAGGTGAGCCCAGGGCAGTGGGCTTTGATACTTGCCAAGTTCAGGGAAGCTGCAAACCCCCCTACAGTGAGAAGGCTCTTGGATCCTCTCCCAGCCACCCAGGTTTCACCCCAGAAACACACAATGTGTTCTCAGCTTGTCCGTCTTGGACATCGTTTTCCACAATGTCTCCCTAAACAAATCTTGTGATTACTTTTATGGCAAAGTAAACAAGGAGTAGGGTGCTGACTTTGAAGGCGGGACAGGAGACTTCCAAGGAGTTCTGGGTTCCGAGGCGAGGCCGGTGGGGGCCACCGCAGGCTCCCCTCCTCTCTAGGTGCCTCTTGGAGGTGGTCTGTGAAGTCCACGTTTGAAGCGGCCCCTGTTTCTCATGGCCGGGGTCTTCCTCCTCGCCTCAGTCATGTGCCTACAGTCTGTCCCTGTGCCTCATCCTGTCTTTGACCCAGTCACTCCAGTGCACCCTGACCTCGAGTCAGTCATCTCCCACTCGGGGCTTCAGTTTGCTCCCATGGCAGTTGAAGGGGTTGGAGTAACCCCATTCCAGCTGTGATGTTTCAGGACTGGTCAGCTGCTTCTCGCTGGGGCAAGACACCAGGTGACAGGAGGTGTTCCACCTTCTGTGGCGGGAGCCTGTGGCTGTCACTGCTGGGCGCCGTCCGCTCAGCGTGGATCCCAGCAACCCTGTGGACAGCAGACGGCAGCCCCACCGGCCCGCGCCGTCCTGGCCGCCAGGATTCCAGCCTGTCAACACAGCTGCCCTGTCAGTGCCTGTCGTCGAGGGTCTTTCTGTCTGTCACTGGTCTGCCAACCACGACGTCCTGCCCCTGGAACTGGCCCTGCCTCATAGGATGCCCACCATGCCTGAGATGAAAACCTCAGCAGCTTCACTTCTAAGGAGCGTTCTGTCCAGACCAGACCCGGGACACGTTGTCCACTTTCCTTGCAGTCCCAGCCACACTGAGGATGCTCTGCCGGCACCGGCCCGCAGAGGCGTCGGTCCTTTGTCTGCCTTGCCCACTGTCCAGCCTTCCCAGGCGTGCGAGGCACGGACATGCCACGACTCCGGGGACGCACAGCTAGGTCCGCACCCGATGGCCTTGCTCCAGGGGCCTTGACAGGTCTGCGCAGGGCCTTTGCCCGGTGCAGCGTCTAGTTTGGCTTCCTGACAGCGCTTCCCTGGGGACCGATTACGGATCCCAGTAAAATCCTTGGCAACTTCAGTGCGTTCTCCATTCGTCTTCATGTTGCTTACGAGGCCAGTTTTAGGGATACGGGGGAACATTTTAGGAGATGCGATTTTCCGTCCCGAAGGAAGGAGGCTCCGTGGGGCAGTGCAGGTAGGGTTGCAGGTGAGTGGCGCAAGTGTTGGGGGAGGGAAGTCTAGTGGTTAAGTGCTACGTCTGCTAACCAAAAGGTCAGCAGTTTGAATCTGCCAAGTGGTCATTGGAAACTCTATGGAACAATTCTACTCTGTCCTATAGGATTGCTATGAGTCTGAATTGACTCGGTAGCGGTGGGCTTTTGGGGATAATTGAGAGGCAAGTTCTGCCACACAGGGAATGCTTGATCCTGGGCCCCCAATTGTGTGGTTCACAAAGACAACCTGTGCCCTCAGGGTGGGGGTGTAGCAGGGGTTGGGGCCGCCTGGTTTCCAGGATCGCACTCTGGGTGCTGTGGGCCCGCTGCAGAGGGTCCTCGGCTGTCTGCCGGAGCAGGTGGTCCCAGACATCTGCTTCTCACCCAGGGAGACGTCTGTGCCCGAACTGTCCACCTGGCTTTCGGAAGGCAGTTTGATTTGGCTTCCGGATTGTCAGGTGGGCTGTGAGGGTGGCGGCCTGGGGTCTGCCGTACAGACCCGACCAGCTGCTGCGCTGTCGCCGCCGACCCCCCGACCCCGGGTGTGGGTCCCAGCGGGGCCGCGCTCCTCGGGGGTCGGTTGTCAGGCTCTTCTCCGGAGGGGCCTCTGGTCGACCGCAGCGAGCGCCAGCCTCCCAGCACGCGGTGGGGACAGTCCCCGGGAGCCGGGCCGCCCTTAGACCCTGCGACGCCGAGGGGACACCGCCCGGGGGGCCGGGGCAGGCCAGCGCTGTCCCCTGCCGTCCGCACTGCCCCTCCGTGGGCCGGGGGCTCCTCTGACCTGCCGATTTTAACCTGGGAGCCCCCTGACGGAGGGCCAGGAGCTGTAGATCCTGCATCTCGAAGTGTGGTCCGCGACCCGGCAGCCCCGTGTCACCTGAGAGCCGTTTTCTGGGAAGTCCAGTGAAGGGACACAGAGCCAACCGGGTGGAAGGAGGAGAACAGGGACACCTGGTGAGAAATGCAACCGGTGTTTCTGAATGTCGTGTGTAGAAACTGTTAATTGGGAACCTGATTGGCCGTGTAAACTCTCACCCCCGATGCAATACGATGTGATTTTAAAACAGTGAACCATCCGAGACAAGAAAAAGCTGTTCATAATTAAAACTCTTGTAGCTGAAATACAATGAGCGGGAAAAAGTGAACAAAATCTCCCAGAAGACAGAAAACAATGATGATCAAAATGAACTGCATAAAACTGGAAAATTAGTACATTTACTCATCACAGAAATAATGCAAACTCGTTCTGCAGCTAAGTGATACAAGTCACAGAATGGACAGTGCTCTCTGGCTTATACAGAGAGAAATTCTGGTAAGTAGAGTGCGTTATTACGAAACCTCAGAACAACTAAGAGGAAGGTCTTTTATGCACAAGTTGCAATTTCAGAGAACAAAAATCAGCATCTAGTGATGACCAGAGCAATTGTTCCAAAGTTCTGTGAGGAAATCGCTTCTAAACCAGTCAACCTAACGAGCAAGTCTTGCAGTATAATTCAGAGATATGGAAAGATGTGTTTCCCGACTTCAGGGCATAAACTGAGAAGGAGAAGGGCATTGAGGAACCGAAGACCCTGCGGCTAGGGTGCAGGCTGGAAGCGTAGGCTCTGCCCAATGCACAGAGAGCTGTCGGCCAGACCCCTCAGGGACAGAGGTCCCAGGCAAGAAAGAGAACAGATTGTATCAGGTATTTGATGGCACAGAAGCAAATATTTGGAAGATTTCCCAGACTTGCTGAGGTGTTTGGGGAAAAGATATCTCTGGGGCCATGGAAAATGGTGCACTCCAAAAGTGAGGCCTTTATGAATTCCAGAAAAGTCAAAACAGTGCACCAAATAATAAATCACAAAACCATTAGGCTTGGGTCATTATAAGGGAGACACCGAAGGTTAATTCAACTCACAAGTATGTCTACTGCTTTGGAGGATCAGAGGTAGAGACAGGTTTCCATAAGCTCATTTATCACTGAAGGAAACCAAGAGATATGGCGAAATAAGCATATTATTTGAAAACATGTTGATAAACCAGAAGAAGTACACAAATGAGTTATGAACAGTTCTGTGTTGGTAGTTGGCCTATCTTTTATATTAGGCGGTTATTGCCATACACCTTATAGACAGGTGGAAAGTATTCATTTCATAAAATTACTTTGTCATTTTACAGTGGCTAGTCATCCTTTCTTGCCTGTATTTGAGGAATGTGTGTACATTGAAACAAGTGAAGAAACATGAATAATTTTATTTTCAGGAGATAACTGGAAGACATCAATCAAACATTATTGATGTGTGTATTTACACATCCTTTGTCTATTGCAGTGGTTCTCGTTCGTAAGGAACACAGGTCATCCTGTGGTCCACAAACATGTAAGTGAGAGTCAGACACAGGGAGATTCAGCTGATCTCGGCACCTTCACACTGCCATCACCCACCCCCTTGAGGCCATTTGGTGGTTGTCCATGGTGGAAGAGAGCTGGTTGGTCATCCACTGGGTCTCTGCATTGTGCAGTTCGATTTGGACCTTCTGTCGGACGTGACTCGATGGCAGTGGGTTTTTGGGGTTGGTTTGAAACTTAGGGTCAGGGATCAAAGCAGGGAAGCTAGCTGGGACAGTGTCCCCATCAGAGCGGTCCCATTGCCTTGAAGCTGATTCTGACTCAGAGGGACCCTACAGGACAACAGAGAACTGTGACCTTTCGGTTAGCAGGCCAGTTATTAAGCCCTGTGCCACCAAGCCTCCAGGTAGACCAAGAGCAGAGAGAACGGCTGGGACCAAGGCATTGACAGTGAAGATGTTGAAAAGTGGTTGGATTCTGGAGGTTTTTAGGTCTAGAACAAGCAGGCTATCTGGAAGAGAGTTGTGCATTCTTGTAAATGTTAGCTACAAAGGCCCCGAGAAGTCCTGCAATAATTAGCAACCTTTATTCTGTAGGACAAGTGCTCTACAGAGCATATTTGGAATTGTCACAGAAATTAAAAAAAAAAAAACAACATAGGTTTTCTGTTTTTTTTTATACATTTAAAATATAACATTTAAAAATATATTAAAAGTAAACACAGCCTGAACTATTCTCTTCCAGATAAAATCATCTCCTGTTTGATGTGGTATGTTCTATATAACATAGACTAACAGTCTCAGCTAAAACATGCAGTTAAGATTTAAGATTTCTCAAGTTTCTTATTTTAAATCTTGTAGTTTTCACAAGACCTGAAGGAAGGGAAAGGCAGTTTTTTATGTTAGCGTCTGGAAATATTCACTTCTTTTTGTTGACTGAATGAACAGTCAATAAATTATCTGCATTCTTTGATTAAAGGACATACATCTTTCACACACTTGTCAGGAGTGCAGGGTATATTTTCTAAATGAAAACTCACCTTTTTTTTTCCTTCAAGTTTAAATATAGGCAAAAATTATCAATGACTTGTTAAAATTTTTCATTTATTTATCGAGTCACTAAATCTAATTAGGTCTATTACCCTTCAAAACTCCATGGTAACTCCTGAGACCAGAAGGACTGATCCGCACGCACTCTACACTTGAATAGCTTTTTCTTAGTGCAGGAGAGCTGGAGGCGTCATCTTGCTTAAGAAGCTGTCAGAATTTCTATTCATCTCAAGAGTTTATAAATTAACTATGGGGATATTTCTGGGTTGAACTGTGATGTGTTGGGTTCAGTAAGCCTCAGTATCTTCAATATCTATGACATTTTCTCTTCATACTTTCGATCTCCGTCTACTTTTAATGCAGAGTCATGTTTTAAATGTCCCCTGTTCATGAAGTTCTCTTATCTTGGTTCATAATTAGAATTAAGCAAATGAGGACCAACAAAGTTAACTTTTAAATTAATTTTGACCACTGGAAAAGTTTCAAATAATTGAAATGGTGATATTGATGCACCCAGTAGGAAGACTTTTGTTGGGCCTCGTTTTCCAATGGCATGTTGAACGTACTGAATATTTTCATTCTACATAGACAATTAATGTGGAAAGAGAGGGAATTACACATAGCTCATCAGAGGGAATTTTTTCCCCTTTCAGGAGCTTAGGTTCAATGTTCACAAAAGACCTCACTGAATTTCAAAGGTTTATGTTATGGATTATGAAATATCAAGGCTTCATAATATCAACTGAATTCTAAAGATTCTATCTCTTCGTCTTCGTGACTTGTACCATCTGTTGACATCACACAATTAAGGAAAAGTCACATCTTAGTGAGAAGAGAGAGGCGGCAGAAGGAGCACTTCAAGTACATGACTAAAACACTGCTGGTGGGCACCGCTTTATCAAGTTACACTCCCGTATTGCGGGGTTGACACTTCCGTGTGCACGAGCCAGGGATTTTCTAATTGCCCTACCCATTTGCTCGGCATAGTTTGTCCTATTTACTTGGTTTAATAGCCTTAAATTAAGCAGAATGAGGACTTGCAGGAGAAAAGAAAATGTAAAACACATATTTAAGCTGGGAAATAAGTCTTAACAAAGCAATTGCATTTCTTATAGTATTGCTAATTTTAATTCTTAAAGTAAATATAATTCATCTCATCAATGCATAGTTTTTCTTTTATACCAGAATATTTTACAAGATTGTAATTTTTAATCCAGTACGAGGGCACCTACATTACAACCAACTTCTTATATAAAACGCTTTACAAAAGCCACAGTAGTTATCTCCATTCAAATACGCATTTTCCCCCCAGATCAGTAAGTTCAGGCAAACGGCAGATGCAGTCTTATGGACTCTAACTGTTAAACATCAGTTTTTAATAAACAAAAACATTTCTGCTTTTTTCCCCTTGTTTAAATATTATTCAGGATGTTGCTTCTAGTTTGGAGTAAGAATTTCAAGTCCTGAAAACAACACCCAGTAAAATTTAGCCTGAGAGACAGAAGATATTGCCATAACCTTTGGTCTACAGATAAGTTTTCCTAGCTGTCATGGGAAGACTTCACGTAATTCCCCCTTTGATTTATTTTTATTATTCTTATCGATTTATTCTATTTTAAAATTCATATTTTTCACAGATCTGGAAACAATTCCAAATTGATTTATATATCTTTTCTTTGGAATTAGGGAGTCCCCCACAACAAGATCCTTTTTGGTTCCCTGCTAGACCTAAAGCTGTGCTTGATCTGAGGCAAGAGTCTGAGCAAGGTTGCAAGGCCCAGGTTGTGGTTTCTATACCTGACTTAGAGGGCAAAGGGAGTGGGCAGGTGCTGAGTCCTGCGTTCAGGACTGTCCTGTGACTTTGGGGGCGGGGGGATGTCACTAGTTCACTATAACTTTGCATGATAAGCGAGAAAGCAGCTCAACAGGTGGAAAAGAAGACGTGAGTGGAAAGTTAACTCATATACTTGTCCAATCTCCACTTTCTAGAATATTTTACTCTTTGTACCCACATGATCGTTGTTGGGAAATTTTGTTTGTTATGCACCACAGGTGCTTGGGTATAAACATCAAGTTTGGGTTTTCAGTTTTCATTTCTACTCCCATAACTTTCTGCATTATCCTACAAAAAAGTTGTATCTGCGTCTATCTCGGGGGCCACCGTGAGAATACAGATGCAGATATAGTCTTTCGTAGGATCGTGCAGGAAACTGTAAGAGTAGGAATGACAGACGAACAAAAAGACTTAATGTTACCTGCTTTTTATGTAATTATACCTTATGATACATTTTGATTTGCAGTTAGTTTTATTCAAATATGTTATTTATTGTAGGTCTGACTCTTGAAATATACACACACACATACAAAGTAGTTCTGTTAGAGGCTAACGGAGGCTGTAAAAGTGCTCACAGAACTGTTAGCTGGGACACCTCTGGAGGGGAATGCATTGCTCTTCCTGGGGGGGAAGTAGTTGGCTGTCTTTGGGCTGACACTGTCCTCTCTCCTGCCTGGACAGAGGACACCCCAGGTTTGACATTACTCCTGAGTAAGCCCCAGACCAGGCAGCCTGCAGGTAGCACAGGTGGGAGCAGTCTCGGGGAGCAGCCGGGAGCCCCTTTGTTCTAAAAAAGGCGGATCTTGACCAGCAGTGCTTCTCAAACTCAGCGTTTCCCAGTACCACCTGGAGGACTTTTAAAGTAAGCGTTATTGCTTGATGATATTCTTGGTGATTGCTTGATAATATTCTTGCCAATGCTTAGCAATTGCTTTCTGGAGAAAAACAAACCAAAAAGCATGATCTGTAGTTTTTATCAGTTTCTGTGATGTAAATACTTAACATCCTAGCCAATGTCAAATTGAAAATGGAGTTGGGAAGACAGGATGGACTTAAGCAACCCCAATGAGTAAACATTACAAATAGTAGTACAGTGTAGCAAAATGCATAAGAAATGATGAGCTTTGGGTGATTATTACCTTTGTCTTTTAACATACTTTATTTCATTATAGATTTAGAGAATCTAACTGTCGTGATGAGTGTGTTTCACAGCAGAGCCCTGGCAGTGTGGTGGTGAAGGGCTGCATGAGCTAACCAACAAAGGCTGGGAGTTCAAGTCCCGCAGGCACTCCTTGGAAACTCTGTGGGGCAGTTCTACTGTGTCCTACAGGGTCACCATGGGTCAGAATCGACTCAGCCGGGCAGTGCGTTCTGGGTTTTGTGTTGGTCATGACACGTGACCAGGCAGTGTTGCATTCTGTCCTACACAGGGTTTCTGTGAGTCAGAATCAACGTGATGGTGCTTAACGACAACGTGTTTTCTAGAAGGAGCCCTGGTGGTGCAGTGGTTAAGCACTCCCTGCTAGCTGGAATCTCGACGGCTAGAACCCAGTGGCTTCTCTTCCAGGGAGAGGCATGACAGTACGCCTCCCTACAGGTTACAGTTTTGGAAACGCCACGAGGCAGTTCTGGCCTTTCCTAAAGGGTGGCTGTGAGTCAGAACTGACTTGATGGGAACAGCTTTCTTTCTCTTTCTCCCTCTCTCTGTCTCTTTTTTTCCTTTCTCTCTCACTATCTCTCTTTTTCTCTCTGCCCCCTCCCTCTCTCTCCACCCCTTCTTTACTTCTGGTGTTTCACAAATGACTTGCAGTACTTCTGAAAACACAGAAACTGGCTCTCACGAGCAGGCAGCAGAGGTGGTTGACGTCACCCTCCTTGGCCTCCTGTTTTGGACTCGGTCGTCCGAGGTGGGCTCAGTCTTAATATTTCTAACAGTTTCTCTGGTGGCACTGATGCCACTGGTCCCAGAGCCACCGTTTAAGATCTGCTGACACAGAGCAACTGACAGAGAAAATATGCTGGCTTTCCCTCCTTAAAAGTGATACGGAGAATGCAGAAAGATTAGATAGGAACATTTTAAGAGAGGGAGAATTGTCAAGGAAAGTAAGTAATCACCGCCTCACTGACAATTTCCACTAGATATTTTGGAACAAAGAACCTCTAAAATTCCTGAAATGATTGGCTTGTACATTCAAACTTGTACAAAAAAACAAGAGGAAATAAGTATTGTCTCTTTTAAAGTAGAACATGAAAAACAGAATTCTGTATAGATATTATTAACAGTTTTGATATTATTCTCTTGCTTCTCTTCACATTTCCTCAATATTTTCAAAATTAGTTGTATCTTATGAAGAAAGCACATATATACCCTCTCACAGGAGTGCAGGTGAAGGACTTGCTTTGGGTAAGGTTTTGTTCAATGGTCCATCTTTCTTTTTAAAATCTGGGAAAATTCTAAACTGAGAGAATGTATTTATGTTTTAAAGAGATCATTTTTATAAAACTAAAATTAACTGTGGAATGAGTTTAATGTTTCCATAAACCATGAGGCCCTTGAGACTGGGGCTGTGTGATTTTATTTTTATTGGTAATGCCACATAGTAGGTTCCTCACTGGCGTTAGTTGGAACCGGTAGCTGTTGGAAAGATTGCATGGAAGAACTGATAATCGGGTTTTGCACTATGTGGTTGAATTCAGTCATGAGTTAAGTACCAAGTGATGTCAGCTTTTCAAATTGTGTCCGGTGTCTGGAGCAATAACCTAGAAAGACGCTTCAATTGGGGGTGCGGGGTGGGGTGGGGAAACAGCTGTAATTTTAGGCTTCCAGGTGGAAATATCACCTTTTTTTTCTTAATAGCAAGCCTTCTTTACTTAAAATCTGCTATTGACACTTATCACCCTATTGTAATTGGTCATTTTTCTTTGTTTAATGTTTGTGTGAACCATGAGGCCCTCGAGACTTGAGCTGTGTGGTTTTATTTTTCTTGATAACACCACATAGTAGGTTCCTAACTGGCATTTTTTGGAACTAGTAGCTGTTAGAACAATTGCATGCAAGATCTGTACTTACAACATGGCAAAAAGAAAGAAAAGCATCTTGTAGCTCAGTTATTTTTGGCTGAGAAGTGGGAAGGCAAAGTCTTCATTCATGCCACCTTCCTCTCCTTATCTTGGAAGTAGTTCTTAATTTTCGTGTGCCTTACAGTCAACAGGGAGTTTATTTAAACATCAAAATCCTAGGGTCTCATATCCCCAGAGTCTGATTCACTAAGCTTGACTCCTGGAGCTGGCACTGCAACAAGAATCTCAGTTAATTCTTTCTGATGAGGGTCATCGCGTGCTGAGACAATTCCTGACGGCCGAGACACGGGGACCAACGGTCGTGGCTCCACAAACAGATCTGATGACAGGTCTTGGCAGATTTACCAGTGTATGATAATAACATGTCAACCTCTTTTTCAAAAATGAGATTAAATTTAATTCTGGTTACATTTAGGTATTCTATGTGCATTTCTATTATTTTTCTGACTAAACTGTATGACCATTTAAATTATTTGTCATTAGTAAACTAACATAAATCTTTTCAAGGGTGTTCCTACATAACTCATCACTGTGATATGTTGAGGTCACCAAATAACCCATTTGATGTGTCATGTATCAGCATTAGTCATAACAACTTCACTTGTCACTTTGTATAGATGACATAGTTGCTTCCATAAAAGGTATGTCATGACTTAATATATGTTAATGGAGACTTACAGTAGGTATGTTCTATAATAGATATTATACTTTCCAAGAGATAGATTTAGCTAGGCCGTTTGGAAATACATGTTTTAAAATGTAGAGTTGGAAACTATTCAGAAAACTTATTAGGAAATAAAAAGTTTTCCTCAGACATGCTACCTAAGTGTGAGTCAGTATTCTTTCTGAATCCAGTTGGAGTGGGGAAGTCTTTTAGGAATTATATTTTTTACATTAATATTTAAATACTATCTCATTATTTGATAGTTACACAATGAAAATTCATTTGAATTTATTTCACGTCTAACAGATTTTAAAATTCATAGTCAAACCTCTACTTGAATTTTCAGATTAGTAATATTGAAAATAATCTGAATATAAATCTATCTTGCACTTTTTAAAAATCAAGATTTCAAAATTCTATAAAAGAAAATATTGAAGAAAACAGATTTTCAGTAATTCAGAAAACAAGGAAACTTTTTGGATGCCCTTTAAAATTTTCTCTTTATCTACAAGTAACTGAAATTCAGTAATTACAATTTGCAAAGATAAGTCTGCCCATTTTATAATTTAAGCGTGGAACTCCGAATCAGTCTATAAATTATTCAGTCTTTATGTTTCTCTATGTGGATTTACTTTCATTCCCCAAAAAGGTTTAAATAGTCACTTGTTTAAAAGTTAAGTTGTTGTATCACCAATGGCTATTCATTAAAACTTCTGTCCCACTTGACTATCTGTAACAGTTTATTTTCATCCAATGGGACACAAAGAAAATCATCCAGTCGAAAGCTTTGGACGAAATTCTTTCTTCTTAGGTGGAACAAATGCACATGCTAATTCCAGCTTCTGACCTTATGCAAAATGTTGTCAGGTGCCTTCACCTTGGCTGCTGTTGCTAGTGACACCACTTGTGGGAGGAGCTGCTCAGTCCTGCTGGGAGAGGCCACTGCCGCAGTCACTGTGACTCTCCATCCCCTGGAAGTTATCTTCTTCATAGCTGAACCTCTACTTCACTGTGCACGATACCTTTCTCCAGGTACTGGCAGTGCCTGAAAACATGTCTAAAATACAGGATACGAATTCTTGCTTCCACGTAGTATTCAGGCTGTACTTCTTCCAAAACCGACTTGTTCCTTCATCTGGGGACGATGCTATATACAATCTTCTTCCCCAACCTTCTTCACCAACACCGTATTAAAATACTTGGATTCTTCTTTGGTCTTCCTAATTCATTCCTCATCTTTCAAATGCATTTGAAGCAATTGGAAATATCATGGCTTGGGTCAGGGGTACTTTAGTCCTCAAAATGAAGTCTTTGATTTTTAGCACTTTAATGAGGACTTTTAAAGCCACAGATTTGTCCAACACACCATATAGTTTGAGTTCTCAACTGCTGCTTCTATGGACATCGATTGTAGATCCAACTTAAATGAAATTCTCAGCAAGGTCAATATTGTCTCCATTTATCATGATGCTGCTTTCAGGTCCAACGGTAAGGATTTAGGGGTTTACAGTGAGGTGTGATCCACAGTGAGGGCTTCAATCTTCATCAGTAAGTGTTTCTAGCCCTCTTTGATTTCAAAAAGCAAGGTGTGTCATCCACAGATCACAGGTTGCTAATGAGTCTTCATCCAGTCCTGGTGCCCTGTTCTTCTCCATATACTCCAGCTACTGGGATTATTTGCTCAGCATACAGCTGTGGCATATGTGGTGTGAGGCTCCTTTCCGGATTTGAAATCCTGCAGTACTGCCTTGTTTTGCTGGAACAACTGCTCCTTGCTCCACGCGAAGATTCTACGTGAACAAAATCAAAGGTGCTTGGAAGTCCTATTCTTCATAATACTGTTCATAATTCTTTGTGACCCACACAGTTGAATTTCTTTACCTAGTCAATAAAACACAGAGAAACATCTTTTAGGTTTTCTCTACCTTAATTAGTGGTCCATCTGACATCAGCAACGACTTTCCCTATTCCAGGTCCTCTTCTGAATCCGGCCTGAATTTCTGACAGTTCTCTGTGGATGTGCTGCTGTAATAATTTTGGAATAATCTTCAGCAAGATTTTATTTGTGTGTGATATTAACAAAATTGCTTGCTAATTTCTACATTCTTTTGTAGCACCTCTCTTCGGAATGGACACATGTGGACCTTGTCCCATCCGTTGGTCGGGTACTCTTCCAAATTTCTTGGTGTAGTCTGCTGAACACCTCAGTTTGGATTCTGTCAGTTTCTGGAGCTTTGTTTCCTGCCAATTTTTTTGGTTCAGTTTGAGCTTCTTCCTTCTAGACTCACAGATCTTGATCACACGCTAGCTCCCGAAATGGCTGAATGTCAACCAATTCTTTGGATGTCGTCTGCATCGTTTTCTTTTTTTTTTTTTTTTTTGCCATAGAATCCTTCATAGAATCCTTGTTTTTTTTCCCAGTTCTTCTAGCTTGAGAAAAGTGGTTATGTCAGATATTTAATGAAATGAAGACAATGTATCAAAACCTTCTTAGAACGCATTAATTCTAAGAGCAAAATATTTGCCCACAAATTCATAGTAACTATAGTATTTGAAGTATGTTTTGTATATATATTATCTATTTATGGTATACAACTAAATTCTTCCAAAATGCACAGTGTTCAGGATTTGTTGGGCTATCAGGGATCTCTTCCTAGAAGTGTAGAAAAAAGGAAGACACTGTCTCTGAATTCTGGCAGTGAGTGTATACCTAAAACGGATGCTGATATTTTATAGAATATTCTATGTTCATATATTCAAGGTCTTTCAAACAGCTTATCAACTTATTTATGATTATAAACAGTCTGTGACAAAGAATAAAGCTCTGAAATCCCTTCAACAGGAGTTAGAAGAAACCCTTTGGGATACCAGAGTGGTTTGGAAGGAAAGGACTGTACACAGGTTAACACAGAGAGGACATTATGGGCAAGGCCATGACCAGGGAGTGCTCGTTTCCCTCTAGATGTAGCAGAAACCACAAAGCCTGTGTCACAATCACAGAAGCCATTCACAAGGATTTATCCATTTTTCACAGAGACTTTTTTACAGCATGTGGTGAAAGAGAGTCACACCTCTAGCGTTAGCCTAACTGAAACAGTTAGCAGTTAAGAGCAGATGTAACTCACATGTAACAAACATGGCTTTTAAGTTCTGAAAGTATATACCACTCCTTCAAAGAATTTAATGAGAGGAATCTAAGTTGATATCATATAACTTGATATGAAAATACTGATAGTGTTTTCTAAGAAAGGAAAGCCATAAGCCATTTCATGTATGCATATAAATGCAAAAATCTCAATACCGTTATTTGTAAACCAAATGTAAGGTATATAAGAACACTGGCATTGAGTTTATCCCAGGAATACAAGGGAAGTGTAACAGAAAATTTTAAATATCATCCACCACATTTACAGATTAAATTAGAAAACAGAAGACATACGATCATTTAAATAGAAGTCAAAAATGCATTTAATAAATTTTATACTCATTTACGATGAAGGATTTTAGCAAACTAGGAACAGAAGGAAGCTGCTTCTAAGTGATGATTTATATCATGCTTGCTATATAAAGTATATCTAGAAATATATCTACTAAGAAGTCTACAAGAAACATAATTCCTGATGGAAAACCATGACATTTTCTTTAAAGCTAAATTTACAAAAATCTCCATCTCTTTCTAAACACCCGTATACTAATGTTCCATTGTAAGGCTTTGCTGTTCTTCCAAGCCTTCGATTTGATTCTGAATTAGAGTGGCCCCCTATGACAGAGTCCAATTGTCCCATAAGAGTTTCATCACTGAAGCCCTGGTAACTAGAGGTGGAGTGCTGTAGCTGGCAACCTGATGGTCGGCGGTTCAGATCCACCAGACACTCCTTGGAGGCCCCATGGGGCCATTTTACACCGTCCTCTAGGACTACTTTGTGTCAGAATCGATTCTGCAGCAATGGATTTGTTTTTTTTAATTTTTTTCATAATCCTTACAGGCATAGATCCCTAGGTATTCCTCCCATGGAAACCCTGGGTGGATTTGAACTTTCAACCTTTCAGCTGGCAGCATAACACTTAATCACAGTGCTACCAGGACTCCTGTCTGGGACATTGCAGACTTAGGAAAATATGCTAAATGTTTCAAGAAAGAAACAAAACCATCATTATTCTTGATAATGTAATTGCCTATCTAGAAAGTCCAAAACAGTATACACACAAATTGTTAGAAATCATATGGAAGTTTAGTAGTGTCTTTGACTATATGGTAACATACGCATTTGTTGTAATTATGTAATTAAGCAATAACTTTACAAACGATTTTCTTAAAAAGCATCATTTAAAAATAACAACAAAACATAAAGCTTCTAAGAATATATCTTAGATTTGCAAGAGTGGTATTTAGAAAATATTGAAGCATTAGTGAAAATGATTTAAACATTCATACTAAATGGAAAGATTGAAAGTCATCATATGTATCAACAGTCACCATCACCAAGATATCAGTTCAAACCTACAGAATCCATGTCATTCCGGTGTGAGTACTCACAGGAGTATCATGGGACCATGAACGAGTTAGTTAAAAAAAAAAAAAGAAAGAAAAGTTAAACAAAATGTGTCTATAATATCTAAGAAACCCCTTAAAAAGAATAAAAAGTGAGCTTATCATGTAAAAATATTTATCTTAAAGCTATAAAAATTAGCAGAGTGTTTTATAAATTTACAGATAGTCTGTTGGACCAGTAGGAAGTAATCAAGAATCCACACATTTGTGGCTTCACATATCAGTGGAAAGAGGAGAGGCCTCCCTCAATTATTAATAATTGAACAACTGGTAATTAAATTAAAAAATAGGAATCATTTACAAAATAAATTCCAGATAAATTAAGGAATAAAGTATGAAAAGTAACTTTAAAGCATTTAGAATAAAACAAAAATTTTTCTGTCCTAAGTTCTCAAGTTAAATGCAATCAAACCCATAACAGTATCAGGAAAGATCCGTAAATTAAGAAGTTCTGTTTATCAGGAGATAACAAAAAAAGAAAAAGCCAGAAACAAATCAATAGATATGCCCAACAAATGTAACTAAAGAGTATTAGTAGAAAACATGTAAACAATTATCTCAAGAAAATACACACCCCCTCAAACCAGAAGCAACATGCCAATAAAGCGAGCTGGCTGGCCCGTCAGAAGACACCAGGGTGATCCACAGCTGTATCTGGAACCATAAAAATGTCCAATCTCATTAGTATTAGGTAAAAGGTAACTAGGATCTTGCATATACTGTGATACCTACTGGATGTGTAAATATTAAAACTTGTAGCTATAATAACAGAATATTTTAATCAGCAGGAAATCATACAATGTTAAAGGAATTATAAAGTGACACAATTGTTTGGAAAACATTTTTTTTTTTAAATTTAGGAACTATTAATACCCACATCCTTGGAATTCCAATAAGCCAAATAAAATTCACTGTCCAGTCAATTCTGAGTCATAGTGACGCTATCGGGCAGAGTAGGACTGTTCCACTGAGCTCCCGAGGCTGCACACCCTAACAGAAGCATGCTGCCACGTTTTTCTCCCGTAGAGCGGCTGGTGGGTTTGAACTGCTTGCATTTGGGATAGCAGCTGAGTGTTTCAGAACTTCATCACCAGTGATCTTACAAAAAAGTACATGTCAGCTGTTTCTTTATAGGAAATCAACAAACTAACAGGAAAAAACAACCAGAACGTCTTGAAACATCCTAACGTTCACACATGAACCGTGACATGGTCCCTGTTGTAGACTGAGTTATGTCCCTCCAAAATGGGTGTAAACAAAGCTCTGCCATGCTTCTCATTACTGGGAGACTGCCCACCACTTGGCGCTCTGAGGCGATTACCCTATTACTGTAAATCTTAGCCTCTGTGATATTAATGAGGTGAGATTAGAGGCAGTTACATTAAAGAGTCAGAAGTCAGACTACAGGGCTTGGTTTTATGTTGAACCAGTCTCTTTTGAGATTTAAAAGAGAATTGGGCAGAGAGGGAACCCTCAAGGATGAAGGTCCTAGAGACGAGCATCCTTTGGACTTGGGGTCCTTGTGCTGAGACACCTGCAGACCAGTGGAGGACTGATGACAAAGACCTTCGCGGTGAGCCGACGCAGACAGAAAGCGTCCCCGGCGGGTGACACCCTGAATCCAGACTCCTGCCACCTAAAGTGTGAGACTGAATACCTCTTTGCTCAAGCCATCCGCTTGTGGTATTTCTGTCGTGGCCAGACCAGATAGCTGAGACAATACTCAAATAGTATCTTACGTAAAAGTGAGCATTAAGGAAATACAACTCCCTGCAGCAACATAAATGGATTTTTAAAACATATGACTGACTCACAAATGACAAATCAGTGTACAATTCTAATATCACAGAGCCATAAACAAGCAAAACCAAACTATTTTTAGATGATAGATACACATGGTAAAATGCCGGGAATGATAAGCACAACACTGAAAATATTGCTGAAACCTCTGATGGACAGAGGCAGAGCGATGGCATGAGCTTAGCCACAGACAGGAAAGAAAGAACACTTAACAGTCTTCACTCAAAATGAATTGACACTCAGGAAACTGTCACCATCTGTGTGACAGGACGTGCAATGGCACGCTCTTCTCCGGCTTCTCAGTTCCACGTTTGTGGTCTTGAACACACGGGAAGTCCAAATAGCACTGTCGCAATTGAGCCTATGTGGCAAAAACGATAATTTATTATTTCTAGGAAATTTCCTCTTCGATATTGTTGGAAATACTTTCTGCATCTGCACATCTGCTAAGAAGTGGTGTCTGCACAGGCTGCTAAGTTAGGGCACAGTTTCCTGAATATGCCATTGCGAAGACGGTTAGCGTAATTTTTACACAGTTTCTTGTTTGAAAGGAGAAAATCAGGAAAGCAATGTGGATAAGAATCCAGGACCGTCCAGCTGAAGGTGCCTCGCCGCCAACCCGATAGGACGGGAGAGAACTGTCCCATCGGGTTTCCAGAGCTGTGAATCTGTGGAAACAGGCTGCCGCGTCTCTCCCCATTGGAGTGGCCAGTGGCTTCAGACCCATGACCTCCGGTTCAGCGGCCAAGCACTTTAACTTCTGCACCGCTAGGGCTTCTTGTGGGTAACCACAGTGAAATTAGTCTTTCGAGTTTTTTCTCTTGTTTGATTTTGCTTCATATTTGAATCTTAGGGGTATGAGCACAAATAATTACAGTAATCACGAATAAAGTATCCTGTAATGAATTTTGTAGTATTCGAGATATACTACTTATTGGTAATTCAAAGCTATTATTTTGCTGATTGATTTATGAGCAGTTATATTACAAAGGCATCTATTACTAACTTCTCAACATGACTTGTGTAGTATCTGAAGTGGAGTATTTATTAAAAATATTTGTTCCTAGAGGATCTGTCTTCTTTAAAGAAACCCATATAGCCCTTAATTACCAGACAAAGAATAGCTTTGCTTAAAAATGTTGTGGTGAAATCACTGCAGTGTAAAACATGTTTTACTGAGATGGGATCGTCACCCAGCTGCTAGCCAGCCACGGAGCCACCATGACAAGGTCACTTAAAGTTCCTTAGAGGGGCTTCTGTTGAGCTAGGGCCCACCCACGCATCACACTTCAGGGTAGACCAAATGAGTAGGGCAAGCACAAGCATAATGTTTTCGTTTTAATAAAGAAATTTTAATGTAAATATGGAATAAATTTGGCATATCATTTGTTAGATGAAAGTCTAGAAATTAAAATTTTATCCAGCTATGTCGATTCAGTATTCCTTTGTGAAGACAGACTTCACGGCCGAGCCAAGCTCAGCACATTGCCCCTTCTTGCACGTGGGCAGGACTTACTCCATGGGGACGCTCTGGACAGGGGACGCTCTGGGCAGGAGTCCCATTTGTCGGGCCAACAGACCATCCAGAAAAGTCCCATAACAGAGAATAACTGATAATGATGGGCATTTGACATAGCACAGATACTTAAAAACTGGTAAATGAAGCATCCTTAAAATTAGTTCCCAGGTCATGCTGTCTGATGGGAAGTCCTTGGATGATGCAGACTCACTCAGGTGCTAACTAAAAAACTGACGGTGTACGTCCACTCTGAGGTATCTAGGAAGAAAGCCCTGGCAATCTCCTGAGAAGGAGCACCTGGAAACGCAGTGAGGTGCAGTTCTTCTTGGGCACACATGGGATCAGCGTGCATTGGATTTGACTTGAAGGAAATGTTTTTGTTTCATCTGTGTCTTCCCAGATTGAGCCTAGCATTTCTGAGAGTTTCTTTTTTTCACCTACAAAATCCGAGCCCAAGTGCATCAGTCTCTGAGAACTCACCAAGAGAGGAATTTGGAACTGTAACAGTTAAATGCTGGGTGTGGTAAACTGGTCTGGCACAAAGATCTGCTCCGTGCTGAGTATCAAAATTTCGACATAAAGCAACTAAGGCTTTACCTTGAAATGCATTTGACCTGGAAAAAGCTGAACCCCAAATCTGTGTAGATGTCCAGCAGACTTGTAGAAGATGAAGAGCAAATAAGAAAAGCTTCATGTGGACCAGAATTCACTTCCTTTTGTTGCAAGTCTCTATCTAATCCTCAGGTCCTCCTTTCTCTGTCCGATAGTGTTGCACACCCCTTCCATGAGACTTTTAAAATAAAAATCTATATTTATTTTTTAAGAGCATTCTATTTTCAAGAGCCTAAAAGCTACGAGGAAACTTCGGTGGCATTGTGGGTAAGTTCTACAGCTGCTAACCGAAAGGTCAGCAGTTTGAATCCACCAGAATCTCCTTGGTAACTCTGTGGGGCAGTTATGCTCTGTCCTGTAGGGTCGCTATGAGTTGGAAGCAACTCAACAGCATCTGGTTTGTGTTCTGTTTTGTTTCTTTTTAAGAGATTTGGCTGCTAACCAAGTGATTGGTTGTTCAAATCCACTAGTGGCTTCTTGAAAAGCCTGTTGGGACAGTTCTGTTCCGTCCTACAAGGTTGTTGTGAATCAGAATTGACTCAGTAACAAGTCTTGTTTCTGCTTTTGTCTTTCTGGTATGTCTCTCCCCTTCAATAGCCCTTCTGCTTTTGGTTTCAGTGCCTTACCACAAACTCTGCACAACAGAGTTCTGCTGTCTGGCTGATGACCTCGTCCGTCTCCATTCATTGGCTTGCATCTTCTGCTCACTGTAGCCTCAGATCCTCCCTCTACCACCCAAAACTGTAATTGCCTTCTTCTTTGTATCATTGTTAATCCCAATTTACATTAACAGTATCTTTTTTTTCTAGAATTAAAAGGCCACTCACAGAATGGGAAAATATATGTGGCAACTCTGTGTCAGACTGACATCTGATCTCCATAACCTATAAGGTACTACTAGATATCAACAAGAAAAGGATAAATAATCCAACTAAGCAGTGGGCAAAGGAGATGGACAGACAGTTCTCTGAAGAGGAGATCCAGGCAGCCAGAAGAAACGCATAGAATTGCTCACGATCATTAGCTATTAAAGAAATTCAAATCAAAACTATGATGAGATACCATCTCACCCCAACAAGGTTGGCCCTGATCCAAAAAACACAAAACAACAAATGCTGGAGAGGCTGTGGAGAAATTGGAACTCTGGTACACTGCGGGTTGGATTGCAAAATGGTACAACCTCTTTGGAAAACAATCTGGCGCTTCCTTAAAAAGCTGGAAATAGATACCATTTAATCCACTGCTTGGAATTTATCCTTCAGAAACAAAAGTTGTCACATGAACAGATACATGTGCACAAATGTTTGTTGTAACACAGCCCACAATGGCAAAAAGACATAATCAATCCAGATGCTCATCAACAGATGAATGAATAAACAAGCTATGATGCATGTATTCAATGGAACATTATGCTGCCATAAAAAACAATGACGATTTTAGAAAACACCTCATAACATGGTCTCATTTGGAAGAGGTCATACTGAGGGAAATCAGTCAATGCCAAAAGTACAAATATTATATGACAGCCCTGTTATAAGAACTTAAAAAGAGAATTATCTATAGAAGAAAATGACTGTATTGGTTACAAGGGTGAGTGGGGGTGAGAGTGTCTCATAGAAGAGACAATTGATAGATATTAGAAATTTTATTCTTTTACCATAATTAATAAATTGAAAAAATTAAAAAATGTAAAAAATCCTTTTTCCCAAACTCTTTCAAACATTCAGTTTTTACCACTGTTCATGTATCAGATATAATTTTTTTTTTTTTTTGTCTCCAGAGATCTTCTCTGGTTAGTCTTCCATTTTTACTTACACATTTTCTCAGTTTAACAATTTTTTGAATTAGTTTTTATGTTTCCAGTGTGTTACTTCTGTCTCTCTGGTGGATTGTAAACTCTTTGGAGTAGCTGAGTCGAATTCTGTATCTCTGAGATACCTTCGCCCAAAGTTTTTCCCAGGCTCTGAGAAACACAGGAGTTTTTCATACGAGGATGCTGAGAAACGGTAAAAATTATGTCTCACAAATCTGGGCTCACAGAGTTCCTGTAGCCATCTGGCAAAGGTGTTGGATATTATTGGTGGCCCTTCTGCTTTGCCTCCAAAGTCTCTGACAATTATGTTTCTCCTGGTCTTTTTTGCAAACTTTGCATTTACCTGCAAAATTCTCATTGTGCTTAACCCTCACAACTATGCGTGTGTCCTCTTCTTTCCATTTCTTGACATTTAACTATAACACCTAGTTATGATTCTTAAATTTTTATTTCTTTTATTGCATTTCCAAGAAATTCAGGTGTCTAAAAGGCAACAGATTGAACCCTCGAGTGCATTTGCCTTTTCACTCCAAATTCCTTCATGTCAACTAAACATACCACTCTTCTGATTGCCTCAGATTTTTACCCTGATTTTTGACTCTTGATTCTCCTTTATTTCCTGAGGAAAATCATCAACAATGCATGTCAATAGTCTTTTCTCAACGTCTATTGTCTCTTTCTGCAATCACTGAGCCTAGTCTTTCATGATCTCAGTTCTGTCTCACTTTTGGAGTCTTCATGTTGCTCTCTTCTCTCTGCGTCTTGGCGCTAACTTCCTCTCTAAACCTGCCGTCCTGTCTCTTCATAAGATCTGGTTTTTATCTCCTGATTTTCCTGAAAAGCGATTAGCACAAATCATTTACCTATGAGTATCTTCAAATATTTTAAAGGGCAGCATAGAAAAGAAGTAGGTTTATTCAGCAATGATCTGGAGAGGACAACATCAGTTGTATTGTAGATACCACAGATGTATTTTCCATTTGATTTATTGAATATATTCACAATCTATAGAGACATTTAAAATGTGACTATACAGAAAAGTAGTATTTTTGAAACAGAAAACCTTTAAAAGGCCCTGGGGTAGTTATACTTAATGAGGGACCACTAACTGGGTAGATAGAAAGTTAGCCTTCTAAAGTTCCTTCAGGTTATGGAATCTGTGGTCTCTTCCAAGGGTTCCATTTATTCTAAACAATTGCTTTCCTATTTCCTTACTTCTTGACTTGTATTTGCTCAAATGACAAACTAATCAGGGTCCTGAGAGTACTTGACTTTCTCTAGAACTGTCTTAATTGTGCTGTCTTTGTCCTGAATGAAAACCCAACTTCTGTCCACTCATAAAGACCTTCCTCATAATGCTCAGAACTTCCCGAAGGCTTTCAGACTTCTGCGACTTCAACACAAATATGTCTTTTTGCTGTCCTGGAATTTTTTAACACCTATTATTGTGACTGAAGGTTGTTTGTAATTTCCTAACTGCATAATCTAGGGATGACATTTCTCTCTTGCTGTGTTTATCAGAGCTGATAATATGATGCCCTGCTCGTTTTGTGTGCATTGTATCGTCTGTCTCATTGTGTCACTAACACCTCAAATGAGTGTGTTTAGCAGATAGACTTTGAAATGTAGCAAATGCATATTGGAGTATTTGTCCCTAAAGCCTTTCTAGGGTGAAGTCATGCTTTTAAATATGTGAGAATTACTAATTTTTGCATTATTTTAATAGTTGGGGAAAAAACTAAAACCATGAATTTAACAAATATTATTTAAAATATCTTCCTGCGTGCTGAATTTTTTTTTTTTTTTAAAGTCAACACTCTGTCTGATGGGGACAGGACAGACACATGTGAGTTAATTTAGAATAGCACAGCAAGAGCAATTAGCTATGAGGACACACAGAAAAGTGATGGATCATTTTACCTGTAGGAGTGAAGCTGGGATTCGCAGAGAGATTGTGTTGAGTCATAACAAGATTGATCCAGGTAGAGGAGAAAAAAATTCATTTCAGAAATAAAGGAACAGCAAGAGAAGAATCCACAGTGTGCGAGTGTGTGGGTATGTGGGTGTGTTTTAAAGAAAGCTGAGTGTGTTAATGAGCATGTGGAAATTAGGTGGCTGGTTGGATCCCTGCAGCAGCTCTGTGGAAGAGAGGCCTTGATGAGCTTCTCCTGAAGAGCACAGCCTGGCAAGTGCCCTGGGACAGTCCTGCTCTGTCACCGATTGGTCACTATGAGCCGCAATCTGACTTGACAGCACTAAATAGCTGCAACAACCACAGACTAAAATTTGTGGGAATGTCGTCTGTCAAGAGAGGAAGCAAGGAAAGCCTTTGAAGCAGCTCTGAACTATCAGTGATGTGCTCATTTAGGCTAATTTTGAACAGTATAATGGCATGACTGTGCTTGTCGTTTAAAACCAATAATCCCAGATGCACACACACGTACACACATTCACACACAGATTATAGTCTCTCCTTTGACATAGATTTATCAAAATTCAGATGCTTCCTTTCACAGAATAAAAATGAGAAAAACTGAGAGTGCAAGAAAATCTCATAAATGCAGAAACTGATTTTTTTTTAAATATTTTATTTTGTTTTGGTGGAAGTTTGCAGGAAATTATGTTTGTGCATAACAACTTCTGCACACATTGTACAGTGACTCTGGGTACATTCTTTACACCATCCTGGCATTCTCGCTGTTTCTATTTTGGTTGGTCTCTTTCCACGAATCTAGCTTCCCTGCCTGCCACTGCTGCCTCATTTTGTTCTAGGGTGAACATTTACCATTTGGATTCATCTAGACAGTTACTTATGGAGCACAGTACTCACAGTACTATGATTTATTTTCAGTCAATCTGACATTCTGCTGAAAGGTGACCTCTGGGAATGGTTTGAGTTTCAAGTCTCAGGATGATAGTCTTGGGGTTCACCTAGTCTCTACTGGTCTAGTAAGTCTGTCCCTTTTTTATAGTAATTAAAGTTTTGTTCTACATTTTACTTCCATTCTACCTGGGACCATCTACTGAGTCCACTGTCAGAATATTTGGTAGTGGTAGCTGGGTGCTACTTAATTCTTCTGGTCTCATGTGGATGACCTTGTTGTTCATGTGGACTAGTTTCTTTCATTTCCTTCTATCCCTTTAGCCCTAGATGGGTACAGACCACATGTAGAACTTGATTTGGGGAAACTCAGATCATTTTTGAAATTAGGGGAAATTTATGGACAGTGTGGTCTGCAGTAAGCATATCATTGGCAAAAAATGTGAAAACTCTATTATTTCCAAAATTAGAAGTTAGGGTAGCACAGTGGATAAAAGCTTAGGTGCTAACCCAAAGGTTATCAGTTGGAATCTACCAGCTGCTCTCTGGAAGCTCAGTGGGGCAATTCAATTCTCTCCTACAGCTTTGCTCTGAGTCAGAACTGATTAGATGGCAATGAGCTTTTTTTTCCCCCATGTCTTATGTGCCTCACCCTAGAAGAACCTTTTAACCAATAAAAAAAACTTGATATTTTTCAATATGTATTTCTTCCTTTCATTTTAATGTATTTTGGATAACAAGTTTTAATAGATTACAAACTTTCCCTATAAAATCAGAGGCCAAGACAAATCTTAAATCCCAATATAATGATATTTGAGACTGTTTACCTTTCAAGTTATCAAAAAAAATCATCCACATAAAAAGCAAGGTTTTTTAAGACTACTTATCTATTTATTTCAGTTTTTAAAAATTGCCAATTTTACATTCAACCATGTGCAAGAAATGTTAAAAAAGATATTGCCAAGCTACTTCTCACTTTGGGGAAGTAAGTAATGGAGACAAACATACCCAAAGGAAAAATGGCCACAAACCACAAGCATGCATATAGTTTAGCCTTTTGATTTAAAATAATTATTGCCTTATGACTTTTGGCATATATTCCATGACTATAATGTATACTTCTATGATGAAGATTTTTGAGAATAAATCATACATATTTGGTTAGTTGCTTTTCTATTTTGAAGTATTAGTTTCTTTTTGTATGTGTGTATTAAAGAAAATAAACACATTAAACACCAAAGAGAAGATTTATCCTTGAAATAAACAGCATTGAAATACCTGTCTACATACATGCCAGGAGGCAGTTGATTTCGTTTAGACATCATTTTCAGTATGACTCCTTTCATGGATTGAATTGTGTCTTTCCAAAATATGTGTCAACTTGCCTAGGCTTTGATCCCCAGTAATGTGTGGCTGTCCACCTTTTTGTCATCTGATGTGATTTTCCTGTGCGTTGTAAATCCTGCTCTGTGGTGTTGCTGAGGCAGGACTCAATCTACAAGATTAGACTGTATTTTAAGTCAATCTCTTCTGAGATATAAAAGAGAGAAGTGAGCAGACACAGGGAGACCTCATGTCCCCAAGAAATAAGAGCCAAAAAAGTAGCATGTCCCTGGATTCAGGGTCTCTGTGTTGAGAGAGTCCCAGACCAGGGGAAGCTGGATGAAAAGCACATTCCTCAGAGCTGACAAGGAGAAAACGTCTTCCAGTGGATCTGGCACCCCAAATTTGAACTTCTAGCCTCTTCGAGTATGAGATAATGCGTTTCTGTCTGTTAAAGCTAGCCACTGTGGTATTTCCGTTATAGCAGTGCTAGCTGACTGAGACAGAATTGTACCTGGGGACCCTACACAGAGAAACTCCTAGACTAAGGGAAGACTGATGACAGGACCTCCTCCAGAACCAACAGAGAGGGAAAGCCTCCACCTGAAGCTTGCGCCCTGAATTTAGACTTCTAGCCACAAGACCCTGAGAGAATACATGTGTTTATTAAGGCCAGACATCTTGTCATATTTTTGTTATAGCAGCACTAGGTAACAAGAAACCTTCTCAAAAATAAATTTGAGTGGCTCAATTAGCAGCAGATGAGGTGGAGATGAAGAGCATTGCCTTTCTGGCAGTTGGAGTGGATCTGTCGGATTGCATTTATAAATGAAGTGAGTCAAAAGAACCTCTTCCCATAAATGTATCCATGTAGTAACATCATACATTTCCACTACACTTGTGCATTAACAACAACAACAAAAATACTGTGCTTTAAGTGACAGTTTACAATCCAAATCAATTTGCTATATAAAACCCCACACTCACTCCACTGAGCAACATTGCCTGCTCTCCCTCTGTTAGTACTCTCCTGCTTTCTACGCTCTGCTTCCTGTAACCTTTCTACCAACTCCTCTCTGGTCACCCTGCGACTCCTCTCTGGACAAAAGCTATTCAGGCAGCCTCACGTATGTATTTAAGCCAAGAAGCACATTCTTGCCAACATAACTCAGTGTCTTATAGTCCAGTCCAGTCTTTGTGTGAAGAGTTGCCTTTGGTGCATTTTAAGCTCTGCACTAACAGAGAGTCTGGGGGCCGTGTCCTCAGGGGACCCTCCAGTCTCATGGACAATCAAGTGTGGCCTTTTAATAGAATTCTAATTCTGCACATCCATTTTTCTCCTGCTACAGGAGGGACTGGCCAGGCACCATCCAGGACTTCTGGTCTCCTGGTGATGTAGCCTGTGCACCGAAGGACACCTGCTGTCTGCTGGGCTCATGTTTTCCTGATGTCTTTGATATATTTCATTTCTCTGTGCTCCAGGTAGATTTGGACCAACTGATGCTACTTAGATGGCCTCTTGCTAGCTTCTAAGAGCCCAGAAGCCACTCACCAATATAGGATGCGGAACATTTTCTTTAACAAAATGCCTAGATATCCCCTGAAACTATGGTCCCCAAACCCCTGTCCCTGCTACTCAGTCCTCAAAACTGTTGAGTTGTGTTCAGGAGACCTTTGAGCTTTTGGTGCAGTCTGGTTGTGCCAACCTCCCTTCTACTGAGTGCTGTCACTCTGTTCAGCTGACCCAGTTACTGTCTGCTTTTCAGCCTATGAATACCACTTCCCTGCCTCCCCCACCCCCTGTAGCTGCCAAAGGTTATTCTCTTCTGTGCTTAAACCTTTGTTCATGACCTTGTAATAGTGGTCTTATACAACATTTCTCCTTTTGAAGCTGATTGATTTCACTCAGCATAATGCTTTCTAGTTGATCCCGGGTTATGAGATGCTTCCTAAAATTACCATTGCTCTTTACCATTGCATAGTGTCCCATTGTGTGGATATATCTCTATCTCTATCTCTCTCTCTATGTCTATATCTATACAGATATATCTATCTCTGTATAGATATAGACATATAGATACACCATACTTTGTTCATTCATTCATCTGTTGATGGGCACCTTGGTTGATTCCATCTTTTGCTGTTGTGGACTTTGCTGCAATAAGTGTTCATGTGCATATATCTGTTTGTGTGACAGCCCTTGTTTCTCCAGGATATAGTCCAACAGTGGGATCGCAGGATCATATGGTATTTCTATTCCTAGCTTTTTAAGAAAGTGTCCAATAGATTTCTAAGGTGATTGGATCATTTTGTGTTCCCACCAGCAGTGTAGAAGAGTTCCAGTCTCTCCACAACCACTCCAACATTTATTATTTTGTGTTTTTTGGATTAATGCCATCCTTGGTAGGGTGAGATGTTATCTCATAGTAGTTTTGATTTGGATTTCTCTGACAGCTAATGAACATGATCACTTCCTCATGTATCTGGATGTCTTCTTTGGTGAAGTGCCTGTTCTGATCCTTTGCCTATTGTTTAATTGGGTTATTTTTCTGTTTCTTGTTGAGGTTTTGCAGTGCCTTGTAGATTACAAAGATTAGACAATTATTAGATTCGTGGTAGCCACAAATTCTTTCCCTGTCTGTGGGTAGCTTTTTTATTTCTTTAGTGAAGTCTTTGGATGAGTGTTTGATTTTTAGGAGTTTCCAGTTATCTATTTTTTTTCTTCTGATGTTTGCACGTTGTTAGTAATATTTTGTACTCTGTTTATGCCACATATTGGAGGTCTCAACATTGTCCCTATTTTCCTTCCATAATCTTCATTGTTTTAGATATTTTATTTACGTCTTTGATCCATTTTGAGTTAGTTTTTACACATGGTGTGAGGTATGGGTCTTGTTTCATTTTTCTGCAGATGGATATCCAGTTATGCCAACACCATTGATTAAAGAGAAAGACTGCCCTTTCTCCAATTCATGGACTTTGGACTTTTGTCAAATATCAGCTGCTTGTAGGTAGATGAAGTTGTAAACAGATCCTCAATTCTGTTCTGTTAGTCTTTGTATCTATTTTTTAGACCAGTACCAGGCACTTTGAGTACTATGGCAGCATCAGTTTCTAAAATCAGGTAGTGTAAGTCCTCCTACTTTGTTCTTCTTCTTCAGTAATGTTTAACTTTTCTGTGAATTCATCCTTTTCCATTTGAAGTTGGAAATCTGTTTCTCCATCTCATGAAAAAAATGTCATTGGGGTTTGTAGTGGGATTGCATTGTATCTATAGATTGCTTTGGGTAGCAAGAACATTTTCACAAGTTAGGTATTCCTATCCACAAACAAGGTAGGTTTCCCTAGTTATGCAGGTCTCTCTTGGTTTTCTGCAGCAGGGTCTTGTAATTTCTTTTATATAAATCTTTTACATCTCCAGTTAGATTTATTCCTATGTATTTTAATTTCTTGGGGGTGAGTGCAAATGGTATTGATTTGGTGATTGCCTCTTTGATGGTCTCTTAGCTGATGTAAGGGAAGCCAACTGACTTATGTATATTTATTTTATATCTTGATTCTCTGCTGAATTCTTCTATTAGTTGCAGTAGGTTTTTCTTAATTCTTTAGCATTTTCTGTGTGCAAGATCATGCCATCTGTGAACAGAGATAGCTTTACTTCTTTCTGAGCAATGTGGGTGCCCTTTATTTCTTTATCTTGCCAGATTACTGTGGCTGGAAATTCCAGGACAATGTTGAATAACAGTGATGACAACGAGCATCCTTGTCTGGTTCCTGTTCAGAAGGGGAATGCTTTCAGCTATCGGCTTTGCATAGTTGACCCTTATTAGGTTGAAGAATTTACCTCCTGTTCCTATTTGCTGAGAGTTTATACCATGAACGGAAATTGGACTTTTGCAAATGCCTTTTCTGCATCAACTGATGCCTTGCTTGTGCATTTAAAATGTTGAATTACATGTAGCCAAGTGCCAAGTGCCATCGAGTCGGATCCGACTCATGGCACATGTAAGTAACCTCATAACTGAGTCATAACTCAGACCTAAGAGATAATGCAGCACTAAAAGATACCACTTTGCTCAAAATTTTCTACTTCAGTGGCCTCTTAACTGCTCACTCTGTTTGGACTCTTATCTGTCTCTCGTAGTCCTCCCAATAGGGTGGCCATGATAATCTTCTTAGAAAGGAAGGGGATCAGTTAACATGCTTAAAGCACTCCCACGATGCCCCATGGCACTCACAGTAGGATCCAAATGCTTTGGAGCCATAGTAGCTTGCTCAGTATGATTTCTGCTTGACTTTCCAACCTCATTTTTTCCCCAACTCCTCACCCTTCATTAAGTTTCAGTCACATCGGTCATTTAGTTTTCTTAAATATGGAATATACCTACACAACAATTTTATTGGAATTACCTCTCTCTTGATACTGATATTTCTCACGATCCCCATTCACATATCTAGATTTCAGTTCAGATATCTTATGAATAGGTCCCTGTGTTCATCCAGTCCACCTTCCTTAGCTTGAGCTTAGAGTCTTCTCCCTTCTTCCTAGCCTCTATGACAATGAGCTTATGTAAACACTCGTACACCGAGGTGTTTCTGTAAGTATCTATGCACTTCACAATTCTTAAGTCCTCTGTCACCAGGGAATGTCCCCATCTTGTCTAACATGGTCCCTGGATACCCTCTAAGTACCTGTGTACCTCACAATTCTTAAGTCCTCAGTCGCCAGGGAATGTCTCCATCTTGTTTAATGTGGTCCGTGGATACCCTCTAAACATCTGTGTGATGAATGAATGAATTTTCTGAAAGATCTTAGGAAATATTTGTGTTGTTTACACAAAGACAACTCAGTATGCAGATGTCATTTCTTTTCATGGGAAGTAGACATGATGCATTGTAAAATTTATGGTAACTATAAAAACTCACTGTTGTCGAGTCGGTTCTGACTCACAGTGACCCTAAAGTCAGAGTAGAACTTCCCTACAGAGTTTCCAAGGAGCTCCTGGCAGATTTGAATCGCCAACCTCTTGGTTAGCAGATGTAACACTTAACCACTATGCCACCAGGGTTTCTGTGATAACTATAGTACAACTGCATTCAGAAGTTTTCTCAATTTCTTAAAATATAAGCACATTGTACCTATGTTTATTCTTAAAAATGTGTAACTTTGAATTATGAAAGTAGTCAAAAAAATAATTTCAAACTATTTCTAGACTATCAGTCTTTTCAGAGTTTTACTAGTACCCCAAAGTAGAGAGCTCTGCCTGCTTCTGTATTCTTGTGTGGTCTCATAATTATGCTTTGTGTAATGGATAATTTCAATCATCAACATAAAAATCTTCATTCACAGTAAAAGAGTTAAGTGTTCAAGCATTGAAAATTGATAATTTTTGGTATTGTATTTCTAATTTTTTTAAAATACAAAGATGACTTTCAGAAAGATGAATCATAAAAATTCAATATATGAAATAAAAGCTAATTCTAGAGAACAGTAGACATCTGGGAAAGAAGAGAAATAGCTAAAGTGGAAAGTGTAAGGCTGACATTTTCTTTCTGCTTTGAATGTGGATATCAAACTGCCTTGTTGTCCACATTCTGATTCTTTGTAGTTGTGTGTTTGTGCATAACATGCACACAATTGTGACACCACCCACCTTCCAGTTCAGATCGCACTTCTCTTACTCTGCCCAGGGTAAAGAGTCAAGACATCATTTTACATGGAATGAAACCTCTGTTCTATTTTAAATGGACTAAAATCATCCAGGTGCTTTTACTCCACGGTTCCCTCAGACATTCTGACCCCGCACAGGTACTGAGAGGACCTTTCCTCTCTTTGTTCTTTATGATGCTGTCAACAGGAGGAACTTGGTGCAGTAAGTTCGTAGCCATCGTTCTCCCTGCTCTCCCTGCTCTTCGGTGCTTTGTGAATCTTTTCTTACCCAACAGGGCAGAGCACGCCTTTCTTCAGTCTCACACAGTGTTCAGTATTGTTTCATGATAGGCAACAAGCAAACAAACATGTTTACACACAACTTAAACCTGCACAACTTCTTTGTGAGAACAAACTATTATCAAATCTCAAAAAAAGAATGTCCTTTTTACTACTAAGGAAACAAAGAGCAGAAATTTACTTTTAGCCCCTGTGAATGAATCAAATAGGGAAGACAGGACTATACTGTCTGATGTTTTTTCTATGTTCAAAAAAATAAGAATACTTTTGTTTTGTATACATATATACACACACAAAAAGAATAATTTGGGTACAAATGCAGCAAAAATATATGTTAGATACATGAATGTGTTAGTAGTCTTTTTTTAACTCTGTAACAATGTTATTTTTAAGGAAAAAATCTAGTTCTACAGTAGCCTATAGGAGCAGCAGATAGAAATACCTATAATATGAGTCTTCTGTATTTCTTCACCTTTAACACTGAAGTTTCAGGAGCCACAGTGATAGGTTTAACAGAAAATAGATAACATTCAATAATGCCAACAATCCACTCCTGGATTAAAATTGACCTGCCTGGTTTGTCAGTAACCTAAAGCGTCGATGTATACATTAATAATGTGTTCCATGGTTAGTTCTACTTAAGCTAATTAATATTTTGCACAAGTGAAAATTTAGGTAGACAGGTGTGGTCTGTGAAATGGAAATGTAACTGTGAAGGGAGAAGACAGTTAAGAATATTTTAATATATTCTCTGAGCAAGAATTCCTCATTTGTTTCCCATTTATTTTGATTTGCACACATCTACTTTTAAAGATTACATTTCTCCCACATCTCAAATTTTGAACAGATTGACTTATTATTTCAGCATTTTCTCTGCCTTGCTTATTTATTCACAGTCCCGTACATACATTTCATAAATTAAAATTTCGAAGGTAAGAAATACGCTAACTGATAGTCTAATATCTGTGGACATGTTGAACTTTGTTATGTGAAAAAAGGAAAGATTCCTGCCTGTCAGCTTCACATGGTTTGGGGGTTTGGAGTTTGCCAGGAGGCTTATGTGGAACAGGGCAGAGTTGTCTGTCTTTATAGCTGTAATTACCCCTACCGCCTGCCTCCGATTATTTCAATTTCCCTTTGCTGTTTCTTTGATTAAGTCTTCTCTCCCTAATGCACTGCACTTTGAGTTCCTATTATCCCTGGCTGCTTTTCTGATTCTTCTGTGAAGCTGTTGAAAAAGGCAGTATAAGTACTCACTGTTCTGAAGACAGTGTGACATCTAGGAGCATCCTATTGGCAAGAGAAGGTGGTCCGTAAAACATGCAGGTGACGTTTCCCATTTGATGACATTTAAATCTTCTTTTGGTAAACAGTAAACCAAAGATTTGTTGTTCAGTTTGCAATGCCTGTTCTTTTCTCCTTCTGTACTCTTAATAACAGAAAAATCATATGAGTTTTTTTTATATCAAAACAGCTAGCAGCTCCCTTCTCAATCTGATTTTGCTAAGATGTGAAAACCTGTCAAGCTTATTCTTTAATTGCAGTGGTCTTACTATTCTGGGATCATGCATATGTCAGTGCCACGTGGAATAAGACGAGACTTAAAATCTTATTGCATGAAAATCTTTAAGAACAAAATGAAGAATTGTATCTGGTTGTAGCCATTCATTCGTCAGATACCCATCTGGCTGCCCAATATAAAACAAATGTTCTTTGGTTTAGTGGATTCAGGAATTAAAAAAAAAAGTCTCATTTGTAATGGTTTACTCTTTAATTCAAGCAACTGAAACAGACCAGCCATCGGCACCTAAGACTGGTAAGTGCTCAGGGGTGCAGACTGTGGGCTGTGTCCAATGGGAGAGAGCAGGGGACCATTCCCCTGTCGGAGCCCCGCCTGAGCTCAGTCCTGAAGAACTGTTCTGGCGCCAGGATCCACAGTCCTTTTACCTGACTGACACGTGGAGTGAAGGTGGGGGAGCCGTTAGACCCAGACTGGAGAGCGGTGAGAGGAGGTGGTCCCCAGGGCAGCGGCGACAACTGGGCGGAGCCTCGCCTTCCTGAGTGTGCGCGCCTGCGGGTGGCCTTGTGTGGCAGACGACAGGTGCGGAGACTGGGGCAGCCTGGAGGCCGTGTCCCCTGAAGCCCGTCTCGGAGCTAGGGGCCCGTTCCTACGTCCAGGCGCACTGCCGGCAGCTCCCCGTTTCTCTCGCTCCTCTGCGTCTTCGTGGGAAGATGCGCTGGAAGTTCTCTAAGGGACATTAACAACAAGGCGCGTCTTCTTGGATTCTTACATTGATTTGTTGTCACTCTAAAATTAGGTTTTCACATTAGGACAATCAATTTTAAAGCCAAAATAAGGGTTTCAAAATAACCCTGACACTGACGCGGAGCGCTGTCTGTGTCCTGGGCTGTTGGCAAACTGTACCTTGGGACAGTGTGGATTCTTCCAGGTGGCGCGCTGGGCAGAGCTCAGCTGCCACCCCAAGTGCTGGCACTCTAAACCCACCAGCAGCTCCTCGAAAACCTCACGGGGCAGTTTGCTGCGTCCTGTAGGGTTGCCATGCGTTGGTTTTAGTTTATGAGTAATATTTGGGGGGGGGGGGAGTGCTGGAGAAATGTCAATTACTTAATTTAACGTAGCCTTTTCCATTTCTTGGTATCTAGGCCTCTTCTGTTGTAAGTCACCATGCGTTTCTTCCTGTCGAAGGCCTCTGCCCGGTTTTGCTGCTGCTGTCAGCAAACCTGTTTGTTTCATGGGTTTGCCTTTACAATCACACTGACCCGCACCAAAAAAAATAACGAAAAATCCCCGTGCCTTAGAGTCGGTCCTGACGCACAGTGATGCTGCGGACAGAGTTCCCAAGGAGCACCGGGGAGACCTGAACTGCCAACCTTCTGGTCAGCAACCGCGGGAGCCAGCTACTATACCACCGGGGTTTCCTCCACCTCCACTGGAAGAACATTAGTCCGTTATTTAGAATACAATGCCGCTGACCAAGAAACAGTAACTGGGGAGGTGGGAGTCGTGCTGAAGCAGCAATCAGTATGGCCTGACTCTGGTATACATGAAGTTTAAAGGGTCAAAGTGAAAAGGCTTGGGATAATGCCCACCCACCCCCGGGTGTGTTGGTTTTGAACCTTTGTTTCTAATGTTTGTTTATCTAGTGTAAGCATAAGGTCTGGAGGCCGGCCTACACCCGCCAGCGGTGACGCACTGCCTTTCTCCCCGGTCCTGTCCTCGCTGTCCCCTCCTCAGTGGCCGCCGACGCCTCCAGGCCCTGGCCGGGGGCCGGCAGAGCCCTGCGCTCCTGGGTCACTTCCTGTACTCTTCTTACCAAACTGTGATTTTTTCGAAGGTGTTTTTTCTTTCTGTCTCCGAAGTCACAGAGCAACTGCTGGCGTTGACTTACCTTCTGCCCTGGCAGCTCGCGCTCATCGTCCGCTTCGAAATTAATCTTCTTTATCTTGACACAAAAACCCCAAATATGACTTTTCCCCATAGGAACAGGTGGTGAGGAGGCAGCAGCCCTTACAGTTTACCAAAAGGGGCGCCACTAAATTTAACCAGGGTATTAATACACGGCTACACAGCTGGACAGACTGCGTGCCTCTGGGGGAATGTGGCTGCTGCTTTTCTAAAATCCACTCATGCTTTGTGGAGACAGAATATGGAATATAGAAGGAAAGGGGAAAGGGAGGAAGGGAGGGGCAGAGGGGGAGGGAGAGAGGAAGAGAGGGAGAGAGGAAGGAGGAGGGAGGGGGAGGGAGAGAGGGAGAGGAGGGGGAGGGTGGAGGGAGGAGGGACAGAGAGGGGGAGGGAGAGAGGGAGAGGAGGGGAGGGAGAGAGGAAGGAGGAGGGAGAGAGGTGGAGAGAAGGAGGGAGGGGGAGGGAGAGGAAGACAGTGAAGAAGGAAACAGAAGGAGGGAGCAGGAGGGAGAGAAACAAAGGGAGAGCTAGATCTGTTTCAGAATGGAACAAATTCAGGCAAAGATCTGAAGGGGTTAAACAGCTGATGCTGCAGAGCATCCACTAATTCCTTAGAGTGAGAAAGAAAAGGAAACAAAAACCTTTAACTTATCAGCAAAGGAAAATGTTCATAGTAATTTTTAAAATCTCATTTTTTAAATAAATTAAAAAAAGAACCCACTGCCGTGGAGTCAGGTAGGAAGCCTAGCAACCCCATAGGTCAGAGTAGGACCGCTCCATTGAGTTTCCAAGGGGTGCCTTGAGGACTTGAACCGCTGACCTCTTGGTTAGCAGACACGGCACTTACAGCTATGCAACAAGACTTTCCTTCAATAAATAAAATCCTATTGCCCTCTGGTCAATGTAACTCATAGCCCCCTATAGGACAGAGTATAATTGTCCCACAGGGATTCCAAGGGGCAGCTAGTGACTTTCAGCTGTCAGCCTTTGGGTCAGCAGCCCTCTCTGTCACACACTGTTCCCCCAGGGTTCCCTATAGACAGCTCTACTATCTGGATAATAGTGCATTTCCAGGAGCCCTGGTGGCAGAGTGGTTCACCTGATCAGCTGCTAATTGGTGACCACTCTGCAAGGGGACAGATGGGGCAGTCTGCCTCCTGGAAGATTTACAGCCCTGGACTCCACCTGGGGCTGTTCTGGTTTGTCCTGCGGAGTCTCTGTAAGTTGAAATCTTCTCCACTGTAGTGGGTTTTGTTTTTTTTAAAGGAGACTTCAATGTTAAGCAGCACTTTAAGCCATTGCAAAAACGGGTATTAGTATGTTTATTTGTGTAATTGGTGGGTGGGATTTGAAGTTAAAGATTTGAACTGTCCAGTAGAAAGGGGTGCTTGTACACCTTCTGAAATATTTTTTATTTCAGCTTAACTAAAATTATACCCAAGGTATCATTCTGAGTATATTGCTTGACACACAGCTCTCTTGTGTCACTCTGTGTGTTTTACTCCTATCCCCTGGCTCAGTGCCCTGCCCATAACCTTTACCAAATCTTCCTAAAAACACACAGTAACGTGTCAGTGAACAAAACGCCTCCTTCTGTTCATCAGCATGCTGGGCTGCTGGGTTTCTAAGACAAGACTTTACATGACAAGCTGCAAGTTTTATTTTCAATTAGCTTCTAGCTAAATGCTTTCATTTTTATTTCATTTTAATTAAAGTAGACCTTAATGAGAGAGTAGATTATTTCTGTTTAAGACAAACTGCCAGAGACATTGGAAGCTGTTGTGTCTTCAGCCCCCAGAAGGGACAGACAAAGGACTTGAATATTCTAGTTTCTCAAGTCAGTCACAGGGTTATTTATTTTTTTTCCTAGACATATGACAAGTGTAGAGTTACTTGATACCAAATGTTGCTTTTTAAAACAATTTTCATGTAAAAAGTCACTTTTCTCACAGGAGACAAGTTATATTTAAAAACTTCTCAAAATGTATCAAGGAAGAATGAAGGAAATCAAAGGCACGTGGGAAAGACGAGTCCAAAGGCCTGCTGGGCCGCAACGCCCATAGCCCCGCCAGACCGAGGCCAGCCCCATGGTTTCCAACAAGCGGCCCCAACGTGCCAGGCCACCACCTCTGACTGCTCTGACGGGGCTCACAAAAGAGGGTCCTGGAGAGAGCTGGAGAAAAATGTACAACAAAATTCTAACTCACACAAAAGGACAAGACTTATAGGCCTGACAGAGACTGGGGAAACCCTAAGAATACAGCCCCCCAAAACCCTTTCAGTTCAGTAATGAAGTCACTTCTGAGGTTTGCCCTTCAGACAAAAATTAGAAAAGCCCATCAAACAAAAAGAGACCAAAAGGGCACAGCAGCCTTGGGGCCAGGACTAGAAGGCAGGAGGGTATAGGAAAGCTGGTCAAAGGGGCCCCAAGTTTGAGGACGGAGAGTGTTAACATTTCATGGGGTTGTTTCAGTTGTCTAGTACTTCTGTAACAGAGATATCACAAGTACATGACTTTAGAAAGAGCCGTTTTGTTTCATCTCAGTCCAATAGGCTAAAAATCCAAATTTAGGGCCTTAGGTCTACGGAAGGGCTTTCTCTATTGAGTGTCCAGGAAGGCATCTGTCCTCAGTCTCACCCTGGACTGCAAGCTTCTGAGGCGCAGGGATCCCGGGTCCTTTCCAGAGGATGCACTCAGCTCCCACCAGTGCTTCTTTCTTGATGGTAAGAGATGTCCAAGTTTCAATGCTAGCTTCTTTCCTTTATATCTCAAGAGACTGCCTCAAGGTGCAACACAATCCTACACATTGATTCCTGTCCCAACAACCCACCCACCACCTTTCCTCCCTCATTAACATCTTAGAGGCAGGATTTACACTGAGAACTTCACACAATACCAGGGATTACCTCCTAGCCAAATCGCTACACATATTTTCGGGGAATATAGTTTTGTCCATGACAATTGCTAACTGATGTCATAAAGTAATACATGTACCAGTTGTTTAATAAGAAGCTAGGTTATTCTGTAAATATTCACCTAAAGAAAACAAAATTCCAAAATGAAATGAAGGGAACATATTTAAGGTTTCCGGTTTTAATTCTGACAGATCTCTATTAAACAATACACATGTGATTGAAAGGTGGAAAATTCCAAATGAAAGTTGCTTGAGTAAATGAAATAGTGCTGTTTTTTAAATAGGTAAGATAGCTAATGTTAGCAATATGCCTTTTATTAACACTTAAATAATCTCTAAAAATTAGTTGTTAATTTTTACTTTAGATTAGGGTGGATAACACATATCACGCTAGGAATATTTTACATAAGCTTCCCAGCGTGCAGAGAACCTTTCTGAAACATATGTTGCTGTTGTTAGGTGCCGTGGAGTGGGGTCTGGCTCACAGCAATCCCACGCACAACACCATGACACCTCGCCCAGTCCTGTGCCACCCCCACAGTTGTGGCTGTGTTCCAGCCCCTTGTTGTAGCCACCCTGCCAATCCGTCTTGCTGAGGGTCTTCTTCTTGGCTGACTCTGCTTTACCAAGCATCATACCCTTCTTCAGGGACTGATCCCTCTTCATGATGTGTCTGCGGTAATGGAGACAGAGTCTTGCCATCCTTGCTTCTTAGGGGCACTCTGGTTGTACTTCCTCCCAGATAGATATTCCTTCTTTTGGTGATCCATGCTACGGTGAGTATGCTTCACCAGCACCGTAATTTGGAATAGCCATGTAGAACCAATAAACTCATGATTTGTATAAATACCCTAAGTAGATGCAGTTTAAAATGCGAAGCAAGCTAAAACATTTACAGATGTTTTCATCTGTGTTTCATTGGGCTTCAGACTTAGGGCCACACACTTCCATTTTTTTTATACAATAGCGACGTGCTCGGAGCAGCTCAGCTATGAACTCTTTAATGCTCCTTTACGGAGAAGTTGACATCCTTCCTCTGAGGCAGAAAGATTGGATGTGGTGGCGCATTTAGGCGATGCTCGAGTGTAGCAACAAATGCTTCCCAGACTTTAGACGATGCCACCTCCGGGCTAGGGGGTTCTCCAAGGCTGTTGTCCTCGACACAACGGCTCTCCTTGCAAAGCCATTGTTACTGTATGCTTCCGTGATGCTGGGACAGAGGATGACAGGTCCGAGGGTTTGACATCGGCAAATAAATGCATCTATTCAACAATGACACCTACCCTTTCTACATAGCTTTTCTTGGATAAAGGGAGGGAAGTAGCCATGGCTAACATCAAAGATTGGGAAAGCTGATGCCCCTGTGTCCCCGCTGTCCCCGCTGCAGGCAGGACATGCCTGTGAACAGCAGTGATGTCTGCGGCCGCTGTTCAAGACGGAAGGAGCATTACAGTGATGTAATGAGAGTGGGCTATAATTTATTAAACCTTCTCTAAATTATTTACTCTAAGATATAAAGTAGAAATATTGAAATAAGTTATAGTTGGCAAGAGGGAACTAAAAATATTCTCATAGTTGCTTAAATTCCTAAGCCATTTACTATGGATTTGTTAAGAGAAAGATACTTACTAGTCAGATTTAGGTTCTGTTTTTAGACATTTGGCCAATGAAGCACATACAATTACCACCTCAATCTGTCTTTGTTTTTTTAAAAAAAATTTAACTCAAAATTCAGTAAATATTGACAAATTTAGGAGTCCCTCAAGGATGCAGAGAGCTACCAAGCTCAGCTGCTAACCAGAGGCTGGAGGCTGCAGTTCCCCCAGGGGAAGAACACCTGGTGGTCCTCTGCCAAAAGCCAGTCACTGAAAATCTGATGGGTCCCAACCCGTTCTGACACACATGGGGTTGTGAGGAGTTGGGTTGGACTCTGTGACAACCAGTTACACCATGACAAATAGTGCACTGGACTATGGGATACGTGAAACAACCAGACACAGAACCCAGGAAGCTTGAGGAAAATGTTATCAAGAATTCTGAGATGTATTCTGGGTATACAATGGTAGCAAGCCAGAGAAATGGGAATTTGGCAGTTGGATTTCACCTGTGTACACATACTCACAATTTCCAGAATCTGGTAACATTCCTACGTCTGAAACTAACAATTGTCTTGTGTTATCCAGTCTCTAAATGACCTGAAAAATGAAACCTGGAGTAAGAAAACAGTAATGTTGCTAAATTTGGCAGGGACTAGACTTCAGGGAGACAGGTGACACATGTAATTGTATTCTGAGGCTTGCCAGTCATAGCAGGGGATCTTCAACTACACAGAACATTTGCCGGCGCCAAGAGTTGACCTCTTTGCCTCTGTACACAGCCACAGAGGCCAACAGTCTTCAGCACAGCTGTGCTGAGTAAACTGATAAATCACCAGTATGTCATATCGCTCTTCAAGAGTTTGTTGTTTAAAGGTGACTGTGTGTGTGTGTGTGTGTATAAAGTCCATTTTAATATTATTTCACCCAAATTATTAAACTTTAATGGTCTGAATTGGTATTGTTATTACTTACAGTATTAGTAGTGATACTTCTGCATGGAATAAATGTGCCACCATTTGCACAATTAATTATCACGAAACCCTAGGACGCTGAAGAACATTGATTGCATTTTGGAATAGGATAGGTTGTATCTGCACTCATTTTATATGACGTGAGTCTAGAACTTATGATGATCAAATAGATTCTATGGGAGATTAAGGCCATGAGGTCATACCAAAGGAAGCAACACAGCAAAGACCAGAGAGAAGCTTGCTTTCTACTTAGTCCAGTGATTCTGCTCCACTATCACGTTTCTCTCGTTGTTTATTCATCTTACTGTGTGCTGCTTAAACTCCTGTTGTTGTGAGATGCTGTCCAGTTGGGTCTGACTCACAGCAACCCCATGGACAACAGAAGGAAACACTGCCCAGTCCTGTGCCATTCAGAGTCACTGCTGTGTTTGAGCTCTTGTCGCAGCCTCTGTGTCAATTTGTCTCAGAGTCTTCTACTTTTCGGCCGACTCTCTACGTGATCAAGCATGATGTCCTCCTTTGGGGACTGGTTGCTTCTGAGAACAAAGCGTGTGAGGCAAAGTCTTAAACCATCCTGACTTCTAAGCAGGTTTCTGGCTGTACTTCTTCCAAGGAAGATTTGTATTTCCTTCTAGAAGTTTGCAGTGCATTCCCCGTTTTTTGACACCATGACAATTCAGGTGCATTCATTCTTCTGTCTTCCTTATTCATCATTCAGGTTTCACATGCATTTGAGACAACCAAAAACACAATGGGTTGGGTCAGGTGCACCTTTGTCCTCAAAGTGACATCACTGCATTTGAACACATGACATTTGTTTTAATTTGAACACTTTGAAGAGGTCTTTCACAGCAGATTTGCCCAATGAAATATGTTGTTTGATTTTTTAAATTTATTTATTTTTGTTTCATTTCTGAGTGCTGCTTCCACAGACATTGATTGTGGGTCCATTTAAAGTGAAAGTCTTGGCAAGTGCAATCTTTTCTCCACTTATCATGATGTCATTTTTTTGGTCCAGTTGTGAGGATTTTTGTTCTCTTCATGTTGGGGTCTAATCCATACTGAAGACTGTAGTTTTTGATGGGATATACTGAAGGTCGTGCTTTGGTTCTCATGAATCATTCTAAGATTTTCAGCCTCTATTTGAACTTGCAAAGGAGCAGTTGATGGTTTGCTCTACAGTTGGCTCCTGGCCTTTTTCTGACTGATGCTGCTGAACTTCTCCATCACAGCTTCCCACAGACATAGTCTCCTTGGTTCCTGAGCATTCCTATCTGCTGGGGTCCCAGCGGGCAGTTACTGTTTATGTTGTCAGTAACAGGTATCTGCAATGAGTAAGTCATCGGCCTTGCAAAATTCTATCAGATATCTCCAGTACAGTTTCTATCACCAAAGCTGTGTTTTCCAAGTACTGATACTTATTTGGTTCCTGCTTTTGTATTCCAATCACTAGTAATTATCAGTGCATGTTGATTGCTTGTTTGATCGATTTCAGACTGCAGAAGTTGGTATAAATCTTCAATTGGTACAAGTCTTCAATTTCTTCATCTTCAGCCTTAATGGTTGGTGCATACATTTGAATAATAGTCATATTAACTGATTTTTTGTAGTTACATATATATCAAGCTGTCATTGGTAGAAGTGTATTTCAAACTAGGTACTGAGATAGTCTTTCTGATGATGAATACAGTTCTTCTTCAATCTGTCATTTATTGCATGATAGACCTTATGACCACCCAGTACAGCATGGCCAACACTGGTCCATTTCAGCTTGATAATGCCTAAGATACTTATCTTCAGAGTTCCATTTCAGTTTTGACACTTGCCAATTTCTTGGTTTCATACTTTTTCCATTTTATGTCCCAATTATTAAAGTATGTCTGTGATTGTTTCTTCTCATGTTAATTCATGCTACATCAAGCACAGGCCCCTGAAGCTTAGCTCTCTCCAAGTCAGTAAGTTCTGCTCAGTTTTGAGGAGGCAGTTCTCCTCAGCTGTATTTCAAGTGCCTTCCAACCTGAGAATTTTGTCTTCTGGGACTGTATCAGACAAAATTCTGCTGATACTTGTATGATTTTTACTGGCTAGTTCTTTTCAGAAATAATCTGCCAGGTCCTTATTCCTGGTCTGACTTCATCTAACACTGTATTGACAATATTCTGTTGTGATCCATTGGACTTTCACTGACTAATTTTTGGAAGCATATTAGTCTGTCTTAGTCTTGAGGCTACTCCATGGGTAACCCTGCAGGTGTTTGAAATATAGATGTTGTAGCATCCAGAGCAATGCATAGGCTGCCGTCAAGTGTGACAAACCGACAGGTGCCTAGGGGCACCTGATTGAAGTCCAAGATGTGTTTCGTCACTTAGGACCTTCTTGTTTTATTATGATTTTCAAATGTCTTTTAGATACTGGGTATCTACTTTTTTGAATCTTTCAAAGGAGAAAATACTGTGTTCCATAGATGAATAGTTTGCATATTTTTACATATGGGTCCAACTTAATGTTGTAAAAATTAACTAATATATACAGTCAAATATCAAAGTAACTTAAAACTGCTTAAGGTTCTTTGATACTATACTGCTGGAATAAATTAAGACACATATTTGTGGAGATACATAGTATATCCAATTTAAAAACATATAATAGGCACATCAATACAGACCGATGAAATAAAAACAAAAACCGACTCGACGGCACTTGGCTAAATATCAAAGTAAATCACAACACAGATTGCAAAGTCATGAAAATTTCATCTTTACATCGGATATGTCCATTTATTCATTTTTTCCACAAGAAAAAATAAATAAGATGGCAGCTTCTAACTTACCCTATAATTTGGACATCTCAAGCTCGATAGACTTGGCTGTCTTCTGGATTTATGATATAGTAGTCTCATGAATATTAAAACTTATGTAATAAAAAAGACTGTTTTAAAAATTGAAAAGCACAGAGCATTCAATTTCTACTTTAAAAATGTTTATGCATGTGTGTGCGTATGTGTATAATTAGCTTGGCTTTATTTCCTGTCCCTTCATGCTTATCAACTAAAATCTGAAAGCAATCAGTTGCTGAAAGTGTAACATTAAAACAAAATATAAAGCCCTGGCTGGGACCATCTTAAATACACAGGAAGATATGAGGTATAAACTCTTGGTATTTTGAGCATAATAGGATACCATTCTATGTGTTTGAGAAGTCAGAAAATACATTTCAAAAATAGGAAAAATGTAAGACTAAAGACAATAATTCATAGGACTTGAGTAACTCCAGTTACTCATTGGTTCATTCCAGAGGTATTTACTTGATCTGTTTATGCGATGCAGACAGCGTGGTGGATGCCGAGATTGTTAGCATAGTATAAAGAAAGAAATGGAATTTGGAGAACGGAGCTTGAGATTCCTATCCCGCCTGTGCGTTTTGCTGGTAGGTAAACTCGGGCCAATTTCTTTGTCTTTCCTTGCCCTCAGGATCGTGATTTCTGTGTTATCATGTGTATATCAAACTTTGGGTGATTCTTAAATAAGATGATATTTATGGAAGTTCTTTGTGAGTTTATAGTAATTTCTATTTCATTGTTGACAATTTTATTGAAAATACCATGCAAATAATTTTGGGTACCATAAAAGTGAAACCAAAACGTTCAAAAGAGGAGAACTCATGTGTCACATCTCATCAGCAGATTGGTTAAGTGACGCTATGAAAACAATATAAAGATATTTTTCGAGTCTTTGCATAATCACATAAATACAAATAAATCTAACATAATCATAACAGAATTAACTGTGCTTTTATGTTTAAAAGGTATTCCCCATAGAGAATGTTTGTAGACATTTGCCACTATTTTTTGTGTCTGAGTGCTACATGAGATTGTCAGGATGATGTCAAGGGAAGCCAGTCTTGTTTGTCACTTTTCCCCATGGCCACTGGAATTTCAAAGGAGATGAAATGTCTCAGAGGACAAAAATGAATTCTATTCAAAGACTTTCTAAAACCATCTGAAGATGACTCAAATTTCACAGCCGAGAAAAGCTTGCTAAGCTACATTCTTTTTCTCCATTGAACCCTATCCAAGAAAACCTGTAAGAGTAAATATAGTTTTTGTACTTCTTTATGGGCCAGTTGTCTCTGTTTTGTCTCATTTGGTTAATATGAAGAGCTCCTAGGATAGGTGTTATCTTCGTCTCCAGTTTATGAGTGTTCAATCTCAGAGATATGGAATGGCTTTCTTAGAGTTGTTTGGTAAATTCCTGGATTAGTGTTGACACCCAAGCACCGACATTCCACCCGAATGTGTCCTTTCAGTGAACAGTGCATCGAGGGCTCTCGTTCTAGTGCAGGAAGCCAGGAATACATGGAGGGTAGAGAATGCAAAGCGAAACTCGCCAAGAGGTCGTTGCAAGGGGCTTCATTCTTAAAATTCTAATTTTTCAAGTTAATAACAGTTCTGAAAAATCTGGTCGTCTTCTTAGTCAATACAAGGCCATAAACTCATGTTGCCTTTGAAAATAAGGCATGAGGACACCTACGGTGAAGAAGCAGAAGAAAAAAGCTGTTGAATGAACAGACAGGCATGTCTACTCTGACGTAGCTGTGGAAAACAAATCATTGCAGCGAGCTTAAGTTAAAAAGAGTCCTGCTGTTATATGTTTTGGAACACTTGGTGCAGTGCTGGTTTAATTTACAATTCCGTATCTCAAGTTCTGTTTCCAATAGCTCTCCCAGGCTATAAAATTCTGTGAGCGCCACCTAGCTTAGATAACCATGAAGGACCTCATTATTGTGTGAATAAATGCAACATTGTGTGTATGAATTTATATTTGGGGAAGTACTTACTATGCGTGCACATCCGCCCTCCAAGAAAGGGGAGGTCTGAGGGCAGGGAGACTGTGTGGACACTTAGAGACAGCTCCAGTTGACCATCTTGAGTTAGCCATTTCCCATAAAGAGACTGAATGAGAGAATCACTGCCCTGTTTAAGAGGAAATATGTCTTCAGGTAACTGGCACTCTTTGGTGGCTTAGTTTAGGATGTCACGATCCTCCCGGAGCTTACCCGCACCACTTGCTGTTGAGTGGATTCTTAATTAGAGTGACCCAATAAAACAGAAATGCCCCCGAGAATTTCCAAGGAGCGGCTGGAGGATTCTCACTGGCAGCGTTTTGGTTAGCAACTGAGTTCTAACCACTGCACAACCAGGGCTCCTACTGAAGCCTAAAGGCACTCACTGCCTGCGGTGGGAGCACGTGTAATCTGAGGGCTGTGGGTTGTCACTGGGCACTTCCTCAGCTTACATCACTTCACGTGTGGACATATGACACTTTTTCTATTTGCACTTGTCATTTTTTAAATGCTACATGTATTTTCTAGAAAATATACACACGCATTAAAAGAGCTAGAGTCCCAGTATGTCTGGTGATTTAAAACAGGTTAAATTTTAAGGTGAAAATTACACTTTCAGACTATCTGGTGCTCCTATTCCTAAATGTCTCTTTGATCTTCACTATTAAACAGGATTTTGTGGCGGTCTGTGTAATTATATGTATTCAGAAAATCCAGGTTGGATGCGGTGGAACTGACATGGATTAGGCAGCAGGCATGAACGAAAACGCTTCATATTCTCTTGTTGTAGCCTGGTTGTTGTGTGAGTCCTCTTCCTCGATGACTGGAGCACCCAGTCCTTGACTGGCTAGAACAAGCTGCCTCGAGAAGTGACCAAGAAGCTAAGGGCCATCATGCTAGACTCTCAGGGGGAGTCCGAATCAACTCAACAGCACTGGGCTGGACAGAGAAAGTCTGGGTGCTTTGAGCACACAACAGAGGAGCAGATCGTTCCCTCTGGGTGACTCCCAGGAGGCATTCCGTGGGAAGTTCCCTGCAGCGCTGGAGCTGGAGCACAGCACCTAAAGAGGAGGCACATTCCTGCTACGGACGGTGCTAGGTGCTCCGGGGGCCAGAGGCTGGCTTCTGGGATGAACCTCCGAAGTAGGATGGACACAGTCACTCTCGGGCAGTCTTCCAGGCTGACTGCAATTCCTCAGAACTTCCCTAAAGGCACGTTGCCCGTGACCTGTATACTCAACACATAAGGGAAAACGGATGATGGAGAAGAGCAATTATTCTGAAAAATAGCACCAGCAACAAACAAATCTTCTCTTAGGGCAAGTAGTTAATCAGAACAATACCAGCAACAAACAGATATTCTGTTAGGGCTAAACAAAAAAGCAAAACCTGTCACTGTCCAGTGCGTTCTGATTCACAGAGAACCCTTGGGGCCCGTAAACAAGATGCTCGTATTTCTGCTCACACACACACACCCCATCACATCCGTTCCCGTGAGGAATTACTATTGATTATATACCCTTCTATTGGCTTAGTGAAATGTGTTTTGAAAATGCGCATTGCACATGAATACACATCACAGTGCTGCCTTCGTAGTTTGAAGGTGTCATTTTAACAACGATCGCTGCATCTGGCCCGTGCCTGTGCAGAATGCTATGTTATCAGGGAATACTGGACAGAAGTGCTCACCTTTAGAACGATCTTGAAGAACACTTCTTAGAATATAGTGGTTCTGAACTGTAGGTTTTGGATCACCAAAGCCAGGTGTTTTGTCAATATTTAATCATTTCCAATCGCTATTCATCTGGTCTCCTGCAGTGATCAATCATTTTACTACTAGGTCCTTCCCTTAGTCTCCAGAAAGGTTTTGAAGAACAGCCCTGCTCTGTGGCCTTTAAGTCAGGGGCAGGTTGTCTGTAGGCTCCTGTCTCACTATCTAGCTCTCCCTCAAGTCCACTGCACTGCTGCATTTAAACTTTCTTTTGGCTTTGAAACACAAGTTGTACAGACATTTTTTTATTATCCTTGTTTAAAGATGTATACGTTTATTAAATAAAATTTAGCAAGAAAAAAAAAGTCACAAAATTCAAGGTCCTGTAATTAAATCCACAGACTTAATTGTTCTAAGTGCTACATACCTCATTGCTAAATATCACGGCAGTCACTTCTGAAGTACTTCTTCTGGTAAGCTTTGCACCTACTCTAGCGTCTAGTCTACCTTCTAGAGAAATTTTGGAGCTCTTTCTGGAATGGCCATTAGACACAGTGGCAAGGTGGCAAGTTCATGAACTTAATTGTACAGTTGTCTGTGCCGGAATTTTTAGCCAGTAAACAAATAACTGTATTGGAACATCCGACCTACTCTCCTGATCTGGCCCCCAGTGACTTTTTTATTTACCCAAAGATAAAGGAAATCTTGAAAGGAAGGCATCTTGATGATGTTCAGGACATCAAGGGAAATATGATGTCATCTTTGATGGCCATTCCAGAAAAAGAATTCCAAAATTACTTTGAAGGGTGGACTAGGTGCTGGCCTCAGTGCACAGCTTCCCAAAGGGAAAACTTTGAAGGTGACCATAGTGATATTCAGCAGTGACTTCTGTAGCACTGTTACTAGGATGAGTTCATGAATTTAACTGGCAGTTTTCGTATGGCAAATACAAGCCTTCTGTCAGAAACTCAAACGTTCTCTCTATAGTCGTGGAAGGTCTTGGAAAGAGCAGCACCGGGCATGGCCCAACCCCCACCTGAGGTGCCCACCAATCACTTGAGAGTCTGATAACCAATAAAATAGTTTACTAATCTGTTTCAGATTAAGAAGCTGCTTTAAAAAATACACATGGTCGTGATGGCACGTGTGTGTGTGTATGTGTGTGTCTGTGTGTGGATTTTTTTCCTAGAAACCAATTTTTTACCCAATGCAGAATAAACTATTTTACCACCACTGATACACTGACAAGTCAGAATTCGGTTTTATTCTTAACTGATATGTTTTCTAATAAATATGTTTTTGAGACCTTAAAGCATTTTATTTTATTATGGTTGAATGAAAATGTACATTCTCATATAAATCTGCATGCTGACCTACAAGCAGCTTCCACTGCTCTCCCTGCACGGTGACAGCACACTCTTCCTCTTTGCTCCATGCATGTCTTATCTTCCCAACAATCTCCTACCTTCTCCTCTCCACCCATTCCCCTTCCTCCAACATGAGGTCAACAGGACAACCTACTATAGATGCCTAGAACCATAAAGTGTGCACACAATTTAGTCCCTTTGCATCACCAGGTCCAATCTATTGCTGTCCGAAAAGTTGACCTTCATTATGCTTTATGGACAGGGGCAGTGTCAGGGCCAGGGGCCATGTTCCCAGGGGAACTCTGAAGTCCCTGGACCATTGATTGTGGTCTTTTAGTGGAGAAAACAGGGTGCACCCCTGTTTATACTTGTGCTACCAGTGAGACTCAACTTTGTGAGCTCCATCATGGCTATCACTGGCAGTGGCCAGCTACCATCTGGTTCTTCTGGTCACAAGTTGATGTAGGCATTCACTCACGTGGGTCTCTCTGTCTTCTGGATTATGTTTCCTCCATGTTGTTATGGACCTTGGTGATCATCCGTTCCTGCTAAGTTGGGACAATTTGCTGTACCCTCAGATGGCAGCTTGGTAGCTTTTAAAACCCAAGACGCCACTCACCAATGCAGGATGCGGAGAGTCCTCAGTAGCAAAACACTAGTTGTGCCAACTGACCTTGATTTCTCCTGAGAGCACGGTCCCCAGTCCCCGGCCCCAGCTACTCTGTCCTTGCAATATTGGGTAACATGGGAGGAGTACACAAGTTGTGTTGAAGTCCTGTTAATATTGATCTTCTTGCTAGTGTCTGCTGTCACCAGTTTCACCCAGCCGAAATTATAACAACTATCTAATCAAAACCCTTCCCCCTCACCCTCCTGCCTTCCCCACCCTTGCAGCCGTCAAAGAGTCCTCTATTCATGAGTCTGCTTCAAGTTCTTATCGTAGGGGTCTCATGCAATATTTGTCCTTCTGTCGCTGACTACTTTCACTCAACATAATGTCCTCCAGTTGAAAGCAGGTTAAGACATGTTTCCTGGTGTCATCGTTGCTCTTTATCATTGCATAGTATTCCATTGAGTATATATGCCATAGTGTACCTATCCATTCTTCTGTTGTTGGGCCATCTGCGTTGATTCCATCTTTTTGGTATTGTGGACTGTGCTGCAATGAACATTCGTGTGCATGTATCATATGGTGTGAATGGCCTTGATTCTGCAGGATATATTCCAAGCAGTGTAATTACTGGGTCACATGATATATCTATGTCCATTTTTTTAAGGCAGCACCAGATTACTTTCCAAAGAGGTTACACCATTTTGCAATCCTACCAACAGTGTAGGAGAGTTCCAGTCTCTCCACAGCCTCTCCAGTATTTAGTATTTTGTGTTTTTTGGACCATGGCCAACCTTGTTGGGATGAGATGATGTCTTATTGTCTTTTTTATTTCAATTTCTTTAATAACTAATGATCGTGAACATGTCTGCATGTGTTTTTTGGCTGCCTGGATCTCCTCTTTAGAAAAGTGTCTCTCCATCTTCTTTGCCCATTGCATAATTGGATGATTTATCTTTTTCTTATTGATATTTTGTAGTACCTTATAGATTAAAGAGATCAGGTGTCGGTCTGACATAGAGTTGCCAAATATTTTTTCCCATTCTGTAGGTGACCTTTTAATTCTATTGATAAAATCTTTGGATGAGCAAAAGTGATTTGATTCTTAGTAGTTCCCATTTATTTATTTTCTCTTCTGTTGTTTGTGGTTTGTTTGACTGATTTTGTAGTCTGTCTATACTTTGTGTATTAAACCTTCCATTGTTGTTCCTACTTTTTCTCGGGTGAGCTTTATCATTTTAGATTTTATATTTAGGCCTTTTATCCAGTTTCAGTTGGTTTTTGTATAAGGTGTAAGATATGGGTCTTGTCTGAATTATTGCAGATGGATATCCAATTTTGCCAGCACCACTTGTTGAAGAGATTGTTTTTACTCCAGCTTAATGTGCTAGGGCCTTTGTGAAATATCAGCTGTTCATAGGCAGATGATGTCATCTGTGGGGTCTCAATTCTGTTCCACTGATCTGTCTGTTTTTGTACAAGTACCAGGCTGTTTTGACTAGTGTGGCAGTGTAATGGGTTCTAAGGTCGGGTACTGGAAGGCCTTCCAATGTGTTCTTCTTCAGTAGTGCTTTACTTAATTGGGGCTTCTTCCCTTTCCAGACAAAGTTGGTAATTTGTTCCTCCATCTCATTGAAAAATGTCACTGGAACTTGTATTGGGATTGCACTATATAGGTAGATTGCTTTGGGTAAAACAAACATTTTCACAATGTTAAATCTTCCTATCCATGAGCAGGGTAGGTTTCTTCATTTATGTAAGTAACTCTCTCTTAGTTTCTTGTAGTAAGGGTTTGTAGTTCTCTTTGTAAAGGTCAGTTATTTCTCTGGTTAGATTTATTCCTAGATACTTCATCTTCTTGTGGGCTATAGTAAATGGTATTGACTTGGTGATTTCTTCCTTAGTAATCTTGTTGGTATAAAGGAATCCTAGTAATTTACTTAAGTTTATCTTGTATCCTGAAACTTGGCCGAACTCTTCTGTCAGTCTGAGTAGTTTCCTTGTGTATTCTTAGGATTCTCTGCATATACAATCATATCATTTGCAAATAGGGAAATTTTTAGTTCTTCTTTGCTGATGTAGATGCCCTTTATTCGTTGGTCTTGTCTAATTGCTCTGGCTAGAACTTCTAGTACAATGTTGAATGGGAGAGGTGACAGTGGGCATCCTTGTCTAGTTCCTGTTCTCAAGGGAAACTGTTGCAGTCTCTCTGCATTCAGGATGAAGTAGGCGTTTGGCTTTGCATAAATGGCCCTTATTGCATTGAGGAATTGGCCATCTATTCCTATTTTGCTGAGAGTTTTTAGAATGAATGAGTGTTGGACTTTATCAAATGCATTTTCTGTGTGAATAGACAAGGTCAGGTAATTTTTGTCTTTTGTGATATTTATGTGCTTGATCACATTAATTGTTTTTCTGCTGTTGAACCAGCCTTGCACCCCTGGTATGAACCCAACTTGGTCATGATGGATTATTGTTTTGATACGTTGTTATATTCTGTTGGCAAGGATTTTGTTGAAGATTTTTACATCTAGATTCATGAGTGATATTGGTCTGTAGTTCTCCTTTTATGTTGGGTCTTCCCCTGGCTTTGGTATCAGGGTTATGCTGGCTTCATAGAAGGAATTTGGAGGTATTCCATCCCTTTCTATACTGTGAAATAGTCTCAGTAGTATTGGAGATAACTCTTCTCTAAAAGTTTGACAGAAATCTGCAGTGAAGCCATCTGGGCCCAGACTTTTTTTGGTTGGCAGTTTTTTGATGACTTTTTCAATCTATTCCTTTGTGATGGGTTTATTAAGATGTTCTGCTTCACCTTGCGATAATTCTGGTAGGCGATATGAATCAAGGAATTTGTCCATTTCCTCTAGGTTTTCAAATTTGTTAGAATACAGTCTTTCATAGTATTCAGCTATGATATTTTTGATTTCTGCTGCATCTGTTGTGACAACTCCCCTCTGATTTCTTATTTGGGTTATTTGTTTCCTTTCCTGTTTTTCTTTAGTAAGCTTAGCCAATGGTTTATCAATTTTCTAGATCTTTTCAAAAAACCAGCTTCTGGTCTTTTCAGTTTTTTCAGTTGTTCTTCTATTCTTTAATTCGTTTAGTTCTGCTCTGATCCTTATGATCTGTTTTCTTCTGGTGTTCTCTGGTTTCATCTGTTTTCTCTCTCTACTTGTTCAAACTGTAGGGTCACTTCTTTGATTTGGTTTCTTCCTTCTGGATGTGTGCATTTATGGAGATAAACTGACTTCTGAGCACTGCTTTGGCTGTATCCCATAGGTTCTGGTAGGAAGTGTTTTCTTTCTCATTGGAATCCATAAATTTCTTTATTTCATCCTTGATTTCTTCTATAACTCAAGGTTTGTTGAGCAAGGTGTTGTTCAGTTTCAATGAGTTCCACTTTCTATCTATGGTTTTTTCTGCTATTGATTTCAACTTTTATGGCTTTATGACCTGAGAAGATGTTTTGCGTTAATTCAGTGATATGGATTTCATTGAGAATTGCTTGATGTCCTAACATATGTTCTATTCTAGAGTGTGTTCCATGTGCACTGGAGTTCCTTATATGTCAATGAGGTCTAGTTGGTTAATTGTGACAATACGGTCTTCTGTGTCTTTATTGAGCTTTTTTCTAGATGATCCGTACAGTATTCAGAGTGGATTGTTAAAGTCTCCCACTATTATTGTGGAGTGATCTATCTCCTTTTTGAGTGTAGTCCATGTTTCTTTGATGTATTTAGGTGCTCTAATATTAGGTGCATAAATATTTAATATTATTAAGTCCTGCTTGTGCATTGAACCTTTCAGCAATAAATAGTGTCCATCTTTGTCAACGATGGTGGCTTTTACATTAAAATTGATTTTATCTGAGATTACACTTGCCACACCTGCTCTTCTTTGTTCATTGTTAGCTTGGTATATATTCTTCCATCCTTTGATTTTCAGTTTATTCCTACCTTTAAGTCTAAGGTGAGTTTCTTGTAGGCAACACATGCATGGGTTATGTCTTTTGTTCTAAGATGTCACTCGATGTCTCTTTACTGGAGCACTCAGTCCATTCACATTTATTATAGTTATTGAAAGGTATGTGTTCAGTGCTGCCATTGTGATTTGGTTATTTTCGTGTTGATATTTTCTCTGTTGTTCTTATTAATCTGTTCTGTGACCTACTTCTTTGTGAGTTGATTTTTCACCTTTTTCAGGGTTGGTTTTCTGGTTGTTGAGACTCCTGTATTACATTTCTTGGTATGGTATGCTGCTTCTTTATTGTGCTTTATGGCTGCCCTTATGATCCTGCTTAATAAATGATATATAAACCAAATTTTGATTGCTGCCAGCCTTATCAACTTCCTCTCCATCTGTAAGGACTATAACAACTGTAGTACATGCCTGTTTAAATATGATGATATCATAGTTTACAAGATAGGATCACTTGATTGTCTCTTTCACTATTATAGCTTTGATTGTGTTTGGAGCCTTCCATAACTGAGTAGGATTCTGGATAATGTGTCCTTCTGAAATACAAAGTTAGTGGTTTTGTTCTTTCAAGCCAAGAGAATCTTGCAGTATTTCTTGTAGCTTTGGTTTGGTTTTCACAAAGATGCTGCATTTCCATTTATCTGTGAATGTCTAATTTCATTTCCACATTTGAAAGATAGTTTTTCAGGATATATAATTCTTGGTTGTAAGTTCTTCTTTTACAAGCCTTTGAATGTGTCAAGCCACTGTCTCCATGCCAGCGTCGTTTCTGCTGAGAAATCCAATGAAAGCCTACAGGGTTTCCCTCTAAATGTTAGCTTTACTTTGAGTCTTGCTGCCTTTAAGAGTTTCTACTTATGTCTCATTTTGTTGAGCTTGATTATAATATGTCTTGGAGTCTTTCTATTGAGATATACGTCAAGTGGTGTTCGATACATATCTTGGGTATCTATATTGTCTTCTTTCATAATTTCTGGGAAGCTGTCTGTCAGTAGCTCAGCAACAATGCTCTCTGTGTTCTCAGATGTCTCGCCCTGTTCAATAACTCCAATTAATCATAGATTGTTCTTCTTAATAGAGTCCCACATTCTTCTTAATGCTACTTCATTTTTCTTGTTTCTTTGTTCTGATTTCTCCTCTTAGATGCTGGAGTCAGTGGCTCTGTTTTCCAAACCAGAAATTCTATTTTCTATTTGTTCCGTTCTGTTTTCTTGGCTTTGAATTGAAGTTTCTATGTCTTTGATTTTGTTCTTGAGCTGTTGCATTTCTGAGTACTGATGTTCCATGAGATCAAACAGGTTGCTTAATTTTTTGTTTTGCTCTGCTGCATTTTGCATAAGGTCTAGGAGGTCTCTCTATATAATCCTTTTGTATTCACCTGCTGATAGTTTCAGAAAAGCTTCATTTGGGAATTTCTGAGGTGATTTCTTTTGGGGTCCTTCAGATGCCATGGGTGACTTCTGGATTACCGTCTTCTCCAACGTATGTTTCTTTTTGGGCTTCATGTGGGTCAATAGAGGCTGGGAGAGATGCTGTGAAGATGGACCACAGTTATTTCTCTAGGCCATCTTAAAATAAGAAGTAAAAAGTATTTGACATCTTCCAAAGTCAGTCAGGTTTTCAGGTGTATATGTCTGTCTTCCCAGCTGGCAAAGTAAACACCTCTATATTGAACACCATATGTTATAAACTACCTCAAAATACAGAAAGGCTACTGGCCTGCTGGCCTCTGCTGTCAGGCCCCAGCTGTAGGCCATATTGTGTAGGATTCTGCTTTTCTATTTGAAAAGCAGTCTCTTCTGGGTAGGCACTGCCTCCCAGCCCAGGAATTAGGTCCAGCTGAGGCTTCCGTATGGATGACCAGCCTCCCAGCAAAACAAGATGGCATCCTACACAAGCTCACCAGCTGGCTGGGACCAGGCTCTGGGAGGAAACAGAGGCCAAGAATACCAAACTGCTGAGTCCACAGCCTCCACTGCTGGGCTCCAGCCCCAGGTGACACTGTGCAAAACACAGCCTCCCTGCTAGAAAAGCACTCTCCCCTTGGCAGGAGCCACCTCTCAGCCTAAGAACCAAGTCTAGCTAGGGCCTCTGCCTGGGCTTCTGTGTTTCCCAATAGGCCAGAGGAGCTGAGGCATATAGAGTCCAAAGCCAGGATCTCAGAACCTGACAATTATGCTTGCCAGTCTCACCAGCAGTGCATCTGAGACCAGCAGCTAGTCAAGTCCCAGCTCTACCCACCAGGCAAGACATAGGGAAAAAAAGTTGAAATGGTGAGTTACCTTCTATCTGTGCAAGCCTGTGCTCACCAAAATTGGGGTCAGTGAAAGAGAGGAGGTTTTGTATTCAGTGGTACGAAGTCCAAATTAACAGCCCTATGCTGCATCCTGGGGCTCACTAGGTCCAGGAGGCTACGTTTAATTATCATTTCAGGTCTTGGTTTCTGGAGGGACTTAGGGAGACATGTGCTTAGTCCGCCATCTTGACTCTGCCTCCTGTAAAGCATTTTCTTATAGAAACTTTTTGCAAATGGAATTTCCCTATATTGGAACTTTAAAAAAAATAAATAAATAAACCCTAATGATCCTGAAGGCACTCAGCTGGACCTTCTAGCACTCCTATTGTTCCTAGGAGGATACAGTCTTGTGCCGTTTTTGGATGCAAGGTACAGTTTCTTCCGCAGAGGTAATACTTAGTGTAGGCAAGGCCTACCATGGGGATATAATTCTAGGTTTTCCCTCAGATATCACCTCAAATACCTGAGAAGCATAAAATGCTTTTTCTAGAATTTCCTCACATATGTTCTGCATATTTTTAACTGAGAGTAAAAAAACAGTAGTTTGCAAGAGAGCAAGATTTTTGAAATGAGAGTGTATCGCCATCCCTCATACACAGAAGATTCCATGAGGCTGGAAATGTGGGGACAGTGGTTTTCTAGTTTGGCTTGTCTTGTAAGAAAAACACAGACCCTTGGGGGCACCAAAGTTGAGAGGTCTGAATCCTGTAGCTGTTCCTGGAGAACTTTATAGGACAGTCTACTCTGTTAGAGGGTTGCTATTACTTGGAATTGACTTGACAGCAACAGGTTATGTGGAAAGCAACTACGGGAGAAGGTCAAATGTTCTTCCCAAATTGAAAACACAACAGATAGCTGTAGTTACTGTACATACTCTACGCCATTTTATTATTCTGTCTTAATCTTTTTCTCTTATATTTTAGGTTGTTTACTCTGAGGGCACATGTGTATTGTAGGTTATGGTATTTGACAGGAAGACAGTGAACAGCATGCTTGAAATAGCTGTGACTTGAATCAGCTGCGTCCAAGAGTTCAGAAAGTAAAACCTGTAGTTAGTATGTGGCATCTCTGGAAATTTCCACTAACAGTACTTAGTTCAAACTTGCTCAAATGTGGCTAAAGATGTCTATGCTGGCACCACGTGTAATCTCCCAATGCATTTGTCTAACAGCCTAACTACAGCACAGTGAACATGAGTATTTATACATTCATGTAAATGTAGAAATAGAATAGAGAGGAAATTACGTTTTCTGGTCTATCCTCTTCGTTTCACACACAAGAAGGACTGGAAGACTAGAAATGTTAGGATTCCTGTCCAAAAGCAGATATATAGTTAGAAGTAGAGTTTGAATTAAGCCTAGAGTCTTCAACTCTTAACCCAGTTGTTTCCATAGAACTCGATACAGTAAAAAAAGATTTTTAAATCTTCTTACACTTAATTCATATAATTAATGCACACACACCAGTTCACATTATACATAAATTTTGTGGTGAACAATAGTGATTTTTGTGAAGGTTATGGAAATTAAAATAAGAATCATAATAGAATTTGGACTTTCTTGGGCATACTTGATAATAAGAAAGTGCACCGAGCCCTTGTGTTCCATCTAGGTGGTAGATGGGGCTTCAGTACGGAGTGTGAATACCGAGCAGAACACTAGTCGCCTGAAAGTGGGCTGTTTCTGACCTTCAAATAACACAGATTCTGAGAAGCACTCCTAAGTAGCTTCATATTTGAATAGTGAGAAGAATGATCTTGTTGCTAAAATGTATATTTAAAAAAAAATTGTTGTATTAAACTTAATTTTCAAGATGACTGAATAATTTCTAGATTCATTTTTAGCACCTTTGTCAGTGTGAATTTTTCTTGAAAGACTTTCTGATTTTCTAATTTTCCCCACTGTTGACTCAAATAATCCATCAGTTGAGTGAGTTGGTGCAAACAATCATGAAAACAACATTTTTTACAATAAGTGTAAATAGAGTTGGAGGTGAAAACTAAAACCACTTTGAAGGATGAGGCCCATTAATAATGTTTTTAAGAAAGATATTGGTTCTGCATTATAGATGCTCCTGATATGAGATAGAAATTTGCCTAATAAATTACCTTGATTTATCTCAATATTGTTTTTTATTTGTGATTTCCTTTTATTTTTCCCTTATTGTGTTTATAATTGTCAAAAAACTGACTGTTTGATATTGAATTATTACATATTATCTTAGTATTTTATAAAACACATGAAGCATATATAAAATTTCATGGGTTCTAACAAAAGAAATGATGGCATGCCTTGAATCACTGTACAGCAGATCACAGATTATAGAAACTGACCCCCAAAGTGTTTTTATTATGTACTTTAAAAAAGTACCATGAGTCTATTGGTACAAATTTTTAGTGTTAATTTCTGCTAAAATCTAAGCACCAAGAAAGTTTTTCAGCAAGAGTAAGAATTAGGCATATACATCTAGGATGTTGTTCTAAATATACCTCAATTGGCAGAACTATCTCCTTCAAGATCATTTCTAAATTACAGCTATGACTAAGTTACAATGTATTTTAATTATAGCAAAAATGTTCGAACTTTGCAGGATTTTAATTTTCCAACAGAGAGTGTAGCTAAGTAAATACTTTCATGTACTAACCTTTTTAAGATGAGAAATAAAATATTACTGAAATGCACAAATCACCCTGGTGACACAGTAGTTAAGAGCTATGGCTGCTAATCAAAAGGTTGGCTGTTCACATCCACCAGGCACTCCTTGGAAACCCAATGTGTAGTTCTACTGTGTCCTGTAGGGTCGCTATGAACTGAAATCAATTCAATGGCAATGAGCCTTTTTTTTTTTTTTTGGTTGTTGTTTTTGATTTGGCTATTAAACTATTCTCCTTAAAGAGAATCGGTTATATCCTCTTTGTTCCTGCATCTATAGGGCTTATTTTATGGTTAAAATCTCTAACAGATAGTTTAGGCACCCCAAAATATCTCACTATCTTCGAGTGGTAAAATTAAACACAGAGGAAAGAAACAAGCAACAAAGACAAGAACAAAGGCAGAGCTTCGTTCCAGCACACGGAGAACTTTTTCTATCTTCGTGATCAGGTGGAGCTGGGGACCACGGGGTCCTTGTGGCTGATTTTTTGGAACCTGAGCTCCAGCCGTGTCTTCAGAGGAAGCTCCGGGTGGGATCCAACCTCCCACCTTTTAGTTAGTAGTCGAGCGGATTAGCACTTGATCTCACTCTGGATCCCCAGTGCGTACTTAGTCACTTTTAATCTGCTTGTAAGCATTCACTCTCTTGAACACTGGTATCAATTCCAGTTCTCTTTTTTTTTTATTTTTTAAATAAATTTATTTTTAATCTTAAAAGTGTTTTCAAAGGAGGCAACGTCTTTTTCAGAGGAAAATATTTGAAGTTCAGCAGTTCTTTTTTTCTTTTATCAAATAAAATTAACACTTTTTAAAATGAGACTTAACAAAAAATCCACTCATTTTTCCATCCATTCCATCCAATTTTCTTTTTCTTCTTACGTGTATTCCACGCGAATGATGCTCTCTGAAGCTGTGCAGTGTGGCAGCCCTGGGTTTCCTTTTGCATATACAGGCAGTTTTAGGTGATGAAGGAGATTCTTCCTAACTCTGTCCCTGAGTCTTTGAGGTTGTAGGTGAGTCAGAATACGTGTGTACAGTTCTTATTTAGCTTTACTTTAGTGAAAGATGGAGTTCTGGAGGCGCAATGGTTGAGAACTACAGCTGCTAACCAAAGGCTGATGACTGGATTTTACTCTTTGCCCCCTAGAAGCCCTGTGGGGCGGTTCCGCTCCGCCTTATAGTGTCGCTATGAGGTAGCACCACCTCACCGAGTTTGTGTGTTTGTTTGTTTTAATATGGAAACTTTTTTTAAATTACATAAAAAAAGAAAGTGTACATACTCTGCCTACAGTTCTGGTTTAAGATGGGAGGAGTACACAAGTTGTGTTGAATTCCCATTAATAGTGACCTTCTTACTAGCGTGTACTGTCACCAATGCCACTCAACCAGATTTCTAACAACTATCTGATCTAAACCCTCGCCCCTTGCCCTCCTGCCCTCCCGTCGTCCCCACCCTTGTAGCCGTCAAAGAGTCTTTTCTGTTATGTGTGAATGTGCTTTTAAGTTCTTATCATAGGGATCTGATATAATATTTGTCCTTCCGTCGCTGACTGGTTTCACTCAACATAATGTCCTCCAGTTGAGACCAAATAGAGAGATGTTTCCTGCTATGATCTTTGTTCAAAGAACAATTCCAGTTCTTACTTAGCCTATACTGTGAGCGGCCATCCTCTGGATGCTGTACATAGTATTGAATATACTATGGGTTGGCAGAAGGGTCAACAGGTCTGTCCTGGATGAAGTCCAACCAGAGTGCTCCTTAGAGGCCAGGATGACAAGACTTCATCTCATGCACTTTGGACATGCTATCAGGGTGGGCCTGTCCCTGAAGAAGGACATCTGCTTGGCCGAGTAGGGGACGGAAGGACACAGCAGCTGCAATAATGGGCAGAAGCATACCCAGAGTTGTGCGGATGGCACAGGACCAGGCTGAGGTTCATTCCATTGTACTCAGTGTCCCTAGAGTCAGACCTGACCCAGTGGCACCTGACAGCAGCAACATGGCTGTGAACTGATGGTAGATCTGATGTCTGTATTTTATAAATCTTCCCATTCTCTCGTTACTACTCAAGTCTGTGCTCTTGGAGGAATCTGGTAGAGTGTCAACGTTTTGTGGGCGCTATGGGTGGCAGATACTATCTGGAAGAGGATAGCAATATAATTTCTTAAAAAAGTAACACTATCCTAAGTTTCTATTAAATGCATCAGTCACTTTTAATATAAAGTATAATGCTTAATTAGAATTTCAGTTCTAAATTTTAAATCTAGTTGTAGAATTGTTCAAATATGATCCTTGGAGTCGTTTTCACTGCTGTCTTGCCACCATAGCTCAACTGCTCTGGAAGATTTGATTAATGACAAGCATGTATTAAAAAAAAAAAAGTGAATCTTTTACATTAAATGTTTTTATTAGACCTTATTACTACAGCGCTTCCGAAGTAGGATGATCTAGCTTTTTACATTCTCAGTTTACCTTTCCAAGGTGTTTTATTTTGGAGGGCAGCATTTGGGTGTTTCACACACTTCTTATTTCTCAACAATTGACTTTAAACTTGTGCCTCAGTGAGTGCTAAAGCAAACATACTTCCCAAGTTGAAGAAAAACCTTGATTTACGGAAGTTGGTTCAAAGTATGAATGTCGTCTTCTGTGGTCTCCTCCTGTGCACTGATTCCATTACCATAAAACACTTGCCTCAAAGCCTGTACTGTATTTAAATTGCACATACAGACCTTCAGCTGCACCTGCTGATATTAAGAACAAATGCCTCGTTTGATATTAGGGTTTGTTCCTACAATTCTAATGAGTTACTGCTGCATTTAGTTTTATAACTGTGGTCATCTACAGAACTCAGCTCCCGTGGAGAATACTCTACTTTCTTTTATGAAAACATCTTTACGCCCTGAGTTATCTTCCTGACTTCATCAGCTGCCTGCTGAAACACCACCTGTCTTCTTGGCACCTGACCCTGGCTGGAAGCCCTGGCCTTCCCCGGCAAACCCGGCTGCTTCTACAAATAGGCGTCAACCGGTGCGGCCGCTGGGGGCCCGGGGCGGCCGACCGAGACCGGGCAGGGCTTCGCGGCAAGGGCGGCCCTGAAGCTGCGAACACGCTCCCCACGAAGGCCCCCTCCTGATCGCACCTGAGACGCCCCGAAGAGATCCACCCGGCTTGGCCCCGGCAGGTCGCCACCCCGACAGATGGGCCGAGGGCGGCCCAGCGGCTCTGCTCGACGCTCGGCCATCGCCAGCGGTCCCAAAGGGACGTCTGTCTTGGGACCGGCCGTGATGCTCCCCGGCGTGGTGCACGCACCGGCCCCGCTGCAGCCTGACCTTGCCTGCGCCCCTGCGGAGGTCTGTGCAGCGAGGTTTAGCAGCTAGTGAGTAACTCAGAGCTGACTCAGATCCAGTAGTCGTCCAGCTGTTTCTGTCTACTGCCGTCTACTGGACGTACAAATCGGCGATCTCTCAGAGTGCTATGCCAAACACCTGCTGGCTCTCGGAAGCTTAGCGGTCCAGGGTTAGTCCTTACAGCTGCTGACAAACGCTGGCGCTTCGGATCCAGCAGACACTCCGTGGAAACCCTACCGATGGGGCGGTTCTACCCTGTCCTATAGGGCCACTATCAGATGGAATTTTTTTGAGAGGATTGGGTTTTTGAGGGGATGGATTTATTTTTAACCTTCTTGGACTGTAAAGAGAAAGAGCACAGAAGTTACCGGTACTCTAAAGAAAGGCAGATTCTATGCAAGTATGATGTCTTTTCTCTACATTTGACAATTCAATATAAACTCAAGTAAAATGTGTGTCAGAATCTGTGACGGTCATGTATTCATAAGAGTTTTTCAACATAGCATTTTAATTTTGCAGTAAGCTCATGTAGTAAAATCTGTTCCTTTTTTTTGGTGGGCATGACTAGAGTGTTTACATTGTGGTTCTTTCCGAGGATTCAAAAAATAATACATATTTTTAAGGAGCCCTGAGAGTACAGTGGTTAAGAATATTGCTGCTAACCAAAACGTCAGCAGTTTGAATCTACCAGCCACTCCTTGGAAACCCTAAACTTTCTTCATTCTGCAGCCATGGTCTCTAAGAACTGACGTTGCCCAATCTTCAGATATTAAGAACAGAATGTCCTGTTAGAATATTTATGAAGGTGAAGAACAATGCTTGCTGCCTTCATATTTGACTCAAAACAGAAGCAGTATCATTGGCTTTGGATAAAATGAGCTTTTCATATTTTCTTTAATTTGGAATGAGGATACTGGGAATGAGCTGTGCTACTCTCATGATTTTTGGCTGGGATTTGTGAACCAGCCACGACTCAGATTCACCAAGGGTCTGCAGGCCTCGCGTGGTGCTAGGACATCAGCTGATCTGGGCAGTTACATAGACTCAAAAGGTGCATTACTCCTCGGAATGTGAGAATGTTTAATTTTTATCCCTGGTTACCTTATAAAACTTCACCGTTACAGACTAGCATCTGACTAGAAAACCTATTGTTAACCTTCAGTTCCATTTGCATTTTCTGATTTTAAAAATAAAATGCTTCTCTTTCCTCTTCCCTCCACACATTCCCATGTTATCACCCTATAGATTTTTCTAACAGGAATCATCTCAGATATAGCGTTATAAACCAAAACCAAGCCCAGTGCCGTCGAGTCGATTCCAGTGCACAGAAACCCTATAGGTAGAGGAGAAGTGCCCCCTGGAGTTTCCAGGGAGCACCTGGTGGATTCAAACTGCTGACCTAGTTAGCAGTCCCAGCACTAAACCACTGCACCACCAGGCTGTATAGAGTCTTCTGATTTCAGATTCTTTTTCTTTTCCTTTCTTTTTTTGCCTTGGATGTACTTTGTAGAAAAAAATTGTTCTGGAAATTCCCACTTAGATTAAGTATTGATAGGCTTACAGTTTCACTCTTGATGAATTTAGATGTTGTAAATACATCCCCTTAGGAAATGCTCTACACTAATAGATGAAAAAACAATCACTGAATTTACAGTATAAAAACTTAATTGGATACAATTAATGAGAGACCTACTTTTATAGATTCCTTTGATAATCCCATTCATTAAGAAGGATGCAGCGGTAATCGGGTTCTACCCCAGCACTCACGTCCCTGCCGCTGCTGGCTCCAGAAGCTCGTCTAGTTACAAAGCCCCAGAGAACATGGCGGGAAGGTTGGCACACGTTTTGGCAATGTTTGCATAACTCCAGAAACAAGTGGACTGTACCCTTGCTTTGAGATCCATCAGTGGCTCTTCCCAAGGTTAATTACAGTCAAGAAAACCATGAGAACAAGAGTTGTAGTCTGCAGAGTCCTGCTGGCTGACAGGAAACTCCGTTTTTGCTCAGCAGCAAATGCTAAAAGAGCTTATGGTTTGAAACTCTGTTAAATGAACTTTAGAGACATGTATTGGTCACATGTCCCTGTACAGTCCTTTGAGGGCAGGGTCTTTGTTTTAAATGAAGTTCCTGGGGTAGCTGTCATTTTCCGTTTCATGTTGATAGATATGAGTGGTCACTTAGTCACTACAGAGACAGAACATCTGCCCAGGCACTGAACTAGGCGGTGGAAAACATAATGGAAAGAAACGTCTCCCTGTCCCAAAAACTTTCCTAGTAAGGGACAGGAGGCTATAACCCAATCTTTTCAGTAATTGTGACACAATGTGACAACCGTAACAACAGAAGGGAACGCGGGATGAGAATGCAGGGCGTGAGTGAGTCACACGTGGGCACTGCGGAGACGACCAGGGAAAGACCACTTGTAAAGTCCGACTCTACCTGCAGGGGTGAGTCCTCTCTCTCTCTTTCTCTGCTGTCCTCACAATTTTTACAAAGTAGCTGATGTTTTATGTAACATGGTCTGCAAACTTTTCAAACTAAATGAAATTCAGAGGTGGTTATCTTGTTTGTCATGGACAAAAAATGAAAAACTAACATAAAAACAGAACAAAGACATTAAAAAAAAAGTACTAAACTCTTTGGGTACTTGGCCTAAGTGCACAAGGTGTTGAGCAAGGAACGAACAACAACCAAATGTTTGTAGAGCAGGCTGATGACAAGCTACCAGAGGGAAGTCACTGAGCAACAAGTTGAGAAGACACACATGGGCTACGTTGCCCAACAAGCAGGCAGGTAAACTACAGAGAGTGGTTGGTGTTAGGTGTCAGTCTGTTCTGACTCCCACAAACCCTTGGCACAGCAGAATGAACCCCTGCCCAGCCCCGTGCCATGCCCACGACTGTGTTCATGCTTGAGCCCGCCACTGCTGCCCCTGTGTCACTCTGTCTCCCTGAGGGTCTTTCTCTTTTTCGCTGACCCTCTGTGAAGCATGATGTCTTCCTCCAGGGACTGATCCCTCTTGACAACACGTCCAGAGTATGTGAGAGGTAGACTTGCTATCTTTGCCTAAAAGGAGGACTCTGGTTGTACTTCCAGAACAGATCTATTGGTTCTTTCGGTGGTCCACAGTACCTTCAACATTCTTCTCCAATACCACTGTTCAAAGGCACCAATTCTTCTTCTGTCTTCTGTGTTCACCGTCCAGCTTTCACATGCATATGATGCAACTGAAAATACTATGGTTTGGGTCATTTGCATCTAGTCTTCAAGGTGACATCTTTACTTTTTGATACTTTAAAGGGATCTTTGGCAGCAGATTTGCCCAGTGCAATGCGTCTTGGTTTCTTGACTGCGGCTTCCGTGGGTATTCGTTGTGGAACCAAGTCAAGGGAAATCTTTGACAGCCTCAATCTTTTCTCCATGTATCATGGTGCTGCCTACTGGTCTGGTTGTGAGGATTTTTGTTTTGTTGATGTTGAAAACTGCAGACTGATAGACACAGGTAAGCCTGCGCGTGCTTTGTTTGCTGTCAGCCAGTGCGAATGCTTACGGGATGATCTGTCTCTGCACACACACATACTAGTTTCTTGTAGCTGGAATATGGCTGCAGAATAAACTTCATTGCGTTAAAAGAGTTTTCTACAAACATCCCCTTGTTTGTACAATCATTCCGTATTGAGCCCTCTCAGTTGGGATGGTGAAGGAACATGGGTAGTGCAGTGGTTAAACACTCAGCCGCAAACCGAAAGGTTGCGGTTTGGAACGCACCATCTTCTCGTAGGGAGAAAGATACAGCGATGGCTTTTGTGAAGGCTATCGCCTGGGAAACCCCGTGGGGCAGTTCTCTGTCCCGTGGGGTACCTGTCAGCCTAGCCTGACTCCACGGCACCTGACGGTAACAACAGGGATGCTTTGGGCTCAAGTACCCCTAAAGATGGGCAGTTGTCGCGAATCCAGGGGGGCTTCAGGAAACAGGGCTAGGGATCTGCTTCTGTTAGGGTTACCGAGAAGGAACCCTGTGGAGAGGGGATGTTCGTAACCCACTGGGTTGTCGCGCTTGTCGTAGGCTCCACGGCAGGGCCACAGGGCTTTTGTTTGTTTGCTTGCTTTGGTTACTATGGCATTGCTACCTATAACTCACCGAAAATGCTGTCATGAAAATTAGCTGCAAACTTACGTTTCTGCACCTAAACGCCCTTCTTTCTCCTTTTGCCCCTCCCTCCTTCCTACAAAGTTATTCTGGAGCCTCGGCTGCCCTTCTCAGTCTTTCCCAGGAAGCCGGTGCCAGGTCTGAGAATGAACCTCCCTTTGCCAACCGCAAATATCTTTCTCGCACTTCAAACTTTGGCTCTTTTGTTTTTCATTGAAGCAGTGTTGGTTACTAGAAAACTACAGACTTGGATGCCGGAAAAGAAGACAGAATCCATGTGTTTCCCTTAATGTATAATTCTGGGAAGTTGTTTAATTTCCTTGAGGCCTATTTTCCTTACGTAATGTCTATGAACTCCCACTACCTCTGCAGACTGGTTGAGAGTTAGAAATTCCATATATGGTTCTCAACAGAGAGTTTGGCACAGGGCAGGCACTCAGTGAAGAATAAACCAAGAAAAAAAAGTCTCGTTGCTGTTGAGTCAATTCTGTCTCATAGCGACCCTATGGGACAGAGTGGACCTGCCTCATAGAGAGTTTCCCAGGAGCCCCCGGCAGATTCAGGCTCCTGACCTTCGGGAGAGCCGACATGGGCCTCACCCTGTGCCGGCAGGGTTTTAGGTAAGCTCGTTTTCACGGGGGACGTACTGTGAACATCTTGCTCGTCTCTCCTCGTGTAACCATGGATGAGTCAGCTTCCCTGGCCACCGCGAGTGACATCAGGACATAGCAAAGCTCCGCAGGTGGCGAGGAGCTGACTCGGGACAAGGTGTCATCACTAGGGCTCACACCTGAGAGTGTTCTGAAGAGCAGGTGTCTCTCCTGGAAGCGGCGAGTCTGACATTTTGCTGGTCATTATACAGTATAGGTTTAACCACAGCAACAGGTGTCTCGGGATTGAGTTATGATGGCTCAGAGATGTGGTCACACATTTAAGAAATGGTAGAGCTGGGATTCGGTGTATAGTTTACTGAATGCCAAGGCCTTTGCTCCTCCCGCCGCACTGCAGTGACAGCTTTTTACAGAAAAAGTAAAACCAGTGAACTAGATCATTAACAATTCCGCTCCTTTTCCCACCAACTAGAGTAGGGTCAAGTTGTATGGGTATTCAGGAAACCTTAGAAACTTTAGGAACCTCAAGTGCTTTAAAAAGAGAAGCTTCAGCTTTGACACTTCTGAGTGGGCAAATGGTCCAATAACCACGAGTCCTACTTAAAAAAAAAAAATCACATTTGTATACCTATATATGTATAGATACACACATGTACCTATATACACACACACGGATATATACCTTTATAGCATATTTAATAGTTTTTAAAGATTTCAAGTCTCTGCTTAAACTTCATCTCCACCAAGAACACGAGGCCAGTCCCCAGGGCCGCGAGGCTGCGAGCGGGCTGTCTCAGGTGTGCCGCTGGGGGCATTCGGACCCGCCTCGTGCGTCGGATGAAGATCCGGGGTGCGGTGATGTTCTCACACCGTCTCCCGCGCCAGAACTCTCTGATGTCGTGACCCTGTGGTATTACTGAGATGTGGTCCTTGGAGTACTCACATCTGAAGAACAGTACCTAAGACAGGCTAAGGAGCCGAAGAAAAGGAAATTATGCCCCTGGTGGAGCTATTCCTAAAGCTGGATTTTCTGAGTGAGGTTTAAAATATGATGGGCCCAAATGTGTTGCAATAAAATACTCGAGTTGAAGAGTTTCCCTGAAGAAGTTGCCAGTAAGCCTCAGAAAGGTACGTCTAACTCACCGGAGAGAACAGAGGGGATGCCTGAGACACAGCAAGTCAGCTTCAGTGGAGAGGGACGCTGGCTGGGGACCTGCGCCTGGGAACTCGGTGTGCAGGGCCGCTGCCAGAGTCCTGCCCTTCACATCCTGGGCAGACACTCCACCACACGGCTGCCTGGCACCCAACTGGACGGGACTCAGTCTCAGCGGGGCCATGTGAACTGGGCATTTCAGCTCTTTTATGCAGATTTTGAAGGAGTTATTTATTATACAGATTACATAAATTTTTCCTCAGAGGAACGCAAACTAGTTTTGTCAGGAGGCTCCAATGTTCATGGAGACTTGAAAAGGGCAGATGTTTGTAGCAAGACTTTCGCTGACCTAACATTAAGGAAAATTACCAAGGGAGGCAAGTAACACCGCCATAGAGTCCTGGGTATTAATCACAGATCATTCAGAGAATCTGTTCCTGAGACCAGACTAAACGCACTTTCTCAGGGGCGGAGGGACTTACCTAACCGACGTGGGGAACCGCTGACTGCATTTGTCCCCGTAGTTTCCGTGTGTGTCTGCCAGGTCGTTCTCTCAGCATCTGATCACAGGCTTTGTCCAGATTCATCTGCAGAATGTGTAATTATGACAAGTGACTAAAGGCTTTTGAAACTGATGGCACAATGTAGAATTTGAATAAAAGATCTTCAGTAAGCATTTATCAATTAGTTCACTTTATTTTCCCATAATACAAACACACAGTATGCAGACAGAAAGTCTGAAAACCTTTTATAAATAGAAGTATATATGGTTATTGTTCACTGTTGTGAGAGATTCCAGTGGAAACATCAGTCAAACAGCAGCATGCATCTCAAACCAACCATCTGTCATGAGTATATGAAAAAACACATAGAATTTTATTTTTTCTCATTTTATTTAAAGTTGATTTTATGAGATAAACAATCAAAATATGCAGGGCACTTTCAGATTTCCTGCAACCTCAGGCTTCAAATTGATACAGAGGTAAACGTCAATTGAAAATGATGTTTAATGAGGTCTACCACTGGTTAACTGTGTATAAGAAATGATAAGTTATTTGCATCTATAACAAAGGAGACGGGGATGCGTGCCTGGGGATCCGGGTCATGGGAGAAGAGGACGTGCAGGGTCTGGGCTAATACATGTGACCTTATGATAGTGAACGCCTTATTTTATGTAATAAGAAGAAATTGTAAGTTCTAGGAAAGATAAACTAATTATTGTTTTAAAACAGGAAACTTCTCAAATGACATCCCATCCCAAGTGTGCAAGGGCCCCTGTGCCTTTGCAGGGTCATGATCTAACTTTTGTTTTCTGGGAAATGTTGCCCCCCCCAGAAAGAAAAATTCATTCTGAATTTCTGATGGTTGCGAATATCATTAACAAGACCATTATTCCATTGAATTCTAATGAGAGTTCTATTATTAGGGCAGCTTAAGTCTCTGCGAGCACAGGTGCCGAGCTCTCAGGTGTAAGCCGCCTGGTCTCAGGCTCCCATTAACTGATGTTTGGGGAACTTGGGCTTAAGGCTCATTGAAAAGAGCAAACTTTTAGCCATATTTCAAGACTGTCAGCCACAGGAGGTTTCTTCTGTCCTTTATGATGGAAATACATATCATCAGCATATTACAAAATAGAATATAATCTGTTTAAAGTAGAGAACTACTATTCACTAGAAAAAACTCAAATATAATAATTGTTGAAAAATTGAAAACCAATTAATGTGATTTAGAAGGCATATCTCATCATTGTCTCTTACTCTCAAGTACCACCTGTCCAACTGTAGTTTGCAAAATTCTGAACATAAAATATAAAATTCCATCACTGTTGTGTTAAATCTAAGTAATACCGTGCTTTTTCACAACATATAAAAATCAATACATCTTGAGTAAGTACCATTTATAAAGTAGAAAAATAAATTATGGAAAACTAATAGGAAAATATCTTTTTAAGATGAATTTCTGCATTGATCCACATAATCAAAGTGAAGATATAGTCAAAAAAAAAAAAAAAGCCTTGTGGATTCAACAGCTGACCCTTTGGTTAGCAGACATAGCACTTAACCACTAGGCCACCAGAGTTTCCACTCCAGTCCCTAAGCAGCAAATATTTCCTTCCCCTGGGAAAATGAGTAATTTTATAAGCACGGATTTTTTTCATAATAAGTGGCCTTTGAAGAGGAGAGTAATTGTGACATCCATAAACTTATTACATAATCTACTATGATAATTGACTTACCTGACAGACCTCAAGGTGAAAGAGAGTTGACATTTTCACGTACAGAGAAGGCCAGAAAGGTGTTGACTTGTGTTCATTGACTATGCAAAGGCATTCCACAGTGTGCACTGTAACAAATTATGGATAACACTGCACAGAATGGGAATTTCAGAACACTTCACTGTGTTCGTGAGGAACCTGTACCTGAATCAGGAGGGACCCTGCATGGTATAAAGTCAGAAAAGGTGTGCATCAGGGTGGTATCCTTTCACCATACCTATTCAATCCACATACCGAGCTAACAATCCTAGAAGCTAACTTACCTGAAGATCAATGGGGCCTCGAGGTTGGAGGAGGACTCAGTAACAGCCTGTGTTATGGAAATGGCAGAGCCCTGCTTGCTGAAAGTGAGGAAGTCTTGAGGCCTTGCTGATGAGGATCAAAGACCACAGCCTTCAGTATGGATTGGCTCAACGTTAGGAAAAAAGTACTCACAACTGGACCAGTCAACAACACCTTGATAAGTGGCTAACAGACTGAAGTTTGCCAAGGATTTCATTTTCCTTAGATTCACAATCAACGCCCAAGCAAGCAGCAGTCAACAAATCAAGAGACATGATACTCCAGACACATCTGCTGCAGAAGACCTCTTTTAAGTGCTGGAAAGCAAAGATGTCACCTTGAAGAGTAAGGTGTACCTGACCCAAGCTCTGGTATTTCTAGTTTAACATATGCGTGTGAAAGTTGACAATCCATAAGAAAGAAAGAAGAAGATCTAGTGCCTTTGAATCGTGGTGTTGGAGAAGAATATTGAATGTACTAGGAACTTCCAAAGAAGGAACCAATTTGTCTTAGAAGAAGTAAGACCAGAAGGCTAAAGAGTTTGATGGATTTTCCAAGTTAGGGGAACGACCATTTCAGTTACAGTATCCTTTGATAGAGCAGAGAAGGAAAGGTCGTTGGTTAGTATCTGGAAACCCAAAACTCCATCAAGAGATGAAAAATGGCTGGAGAGTGTTATTACAGATGAAATAAACCTTAAATCCAAATCACAGGTGAGACATCAATAGAACTTTTTTTCAGAGATGTATTCGAATAGTACTCCCAGGATTTCACTGCTTATGACATTTAAAAGCTGAGTGTATAGAGGTCTAAAAATACACCGCAGGGAACCGTCCTGCGCTGGCAGAACAACGTTGAAGAGCTCCAAAAGGTCCTTGCTATTTTTAATTTCTACTCTAACACTACCAGAGAGTGAGTGATGTCTTTGCAAATTCCACTATGTTAGTTGAAACCGTGGCACAATTCTTTGCCCCAAAAGAAACATCGGACAACATGACACAAAGTTGCCTAGGTACTCGTTTACAACGGAAATTAAATATCTCCAGTAAGTAAAGGTAGTGGTTTAGAAACATTTAAATGGATCTTTATTCAAGGCTTTCTGTTACTTATTACTAGACAAAACCACACCTGGTGCTGTGAGTCAATTCTGACTCCTCATGACCCTATAGGACTGAGTAGAACTGCCTCATAGGGTTTCCAAGGAGCACTGGTGATTTGAACTGCCAGACTCTGGTCAGCAGAGCTGTCAACCATTCTGCCACCCAAATACCACATGTTACTGTAAACCAAACCAACTCCACTGCTGTTGAGTCAATTTTGACTTATAGCACCCTATATGACAGAGTAGAGTTTCTCCATAGGGTTTTTAAGGAGCACCTGGCAGATTTGAACTGCTGACCTTTTGGCTAGAAGCCATAGCACTTAACCACTACACCAGCAGGGTTTCTGCTGTCATCATATTACCCTTGATGTCCTGAATGTTATCAAAATGTCTTCCTTTCAATATTTTCTTTATGTTCGGGTAAAGAAAAAAGTCATTGGGGCCAGGTCAGGTGAGCAGGGAGGGTGTTCCATACAGTTAATTGTTTACTGGCTAAAAATTCCGTCACATACAATGCTGTGTGAGCTGGTGCTTCGTCATGATGCAAGAGCCATGAGTTGTTGGCAAACAGTTCAGGTTGTTTCTGCCTAACTTTTTCACACAGCCTTTTCAGCACTTCCAAGTCGTAAACTTCTTAACTGTACACTTGGTACAAATTCATAATGATCTATTCCTCTGATATCAAAAAAAGGTTAGCAACATCATTTTGACTCTTGATTTGGACTGGCCGAACATTTTTGGTCGTGGAGAGTTGGCTGACTTCCGCTGTGCGCTTCTACACTTTGTTTCAAGGTCGTGTTGGTACAACCTGGTTTCATCACCAATGATAACATGGGCCCAAGATAGCATCTTGCCTCTTCAAAAGGTCTTGGCAAACTTCCAGTCTCTTTTGCTTTTGTTCATGGGTGAGCTCCTTGGGGACCATTTTTTATTTTATTTTATTAGTATTTTTTAATTTTATTTTTTTATTAGTTACAGTAAAAGAATAAAACTTCTAACTTCTGTCAATTACCTATGATGAACCCTCAGCCCCCCACCCACCCATGTTGCCAACACAGTCATTGTCTTCTGCAGATAATTCTCTTGTTCAGTCCTTATCACAGGGTCTCAGACAAAATTGGTCCTTTGGACAGGGGACCCTTTCTGCACACATCTTTCTCATGCTGAGATTTTCCGTGAAGATTTTCCTAACTGCTTCTCAATCTTTGTTACTTCGTCTGCTGTATTTCTTACAGTCAGCCAACAGTTTTGAATGCCAATTTGACAATTTTTTTCAGTGTTTTGTCAGGTCTGTTTGTTATTGGCTGCCCTGACCTCTTTTCATCAGTGACACTTTCTCTCCCCTCGGAGAAATGGTTTAATCCATTTATGCACTGCCATTTTCTTCATGGCATTGCCCCCATAAACTTGGAATTATAGGTCCCTGATTTCACTTGCCCTCTTGCCAAGTTTAACAACAAATTTAATGTTTGTTCATTGCTGTAATTCAAGCTCCAACATTCTCACAACAGTACACAAAATCACGCAGCAACAATAATGAATGTCCATCTACACAACACTGACACAAATTAATGTGAACAGAGCTGTGAAACACAGACACACCAACACTGTGAACCCTTACTGAGTTGTTTGTACAGTGTGGCCAATGTTAAGTGTCCGGTGGCAAGTTCACGAACTGAATTGTCAGAACTCGTATTACTAGAGCCATCTAATGTAGTGGGTGATGTTACGTGTAAAGATGAAATTTGTCCTGCAAATTTGGCTTTAATGCTTACGTGCACTCTAGCCTTTGCCAGAGCTGACCAAGAAGGGTGTATCGGCAATACTTTTGAACCTCTGGTTGGTTTATGTGTTGGGCTGTCTTCTTATTTGCTCAGGTATTCCTTTAATAATTTGTTTGCTTTCTGTCTGGTTCATATGGATACAGGAAATTGCTGTCAGTTTTGTATAGGAAACATTCATTGCTTCTACAAAGGACAGGGTAAGATTCTCAGGGATTATCATTTGACTTTGTTTCTGATTTTACTTGACTGTTGATAGTTGAGGTTTGACTAGGGTTTAGAAACTCAGAGAAGGTGGTGGAGGTCACCCCTCTTCATCAGCTTGGAAGCGATTCCATGTCACTGCCGAATGAGGTCCCAGCTCCTTCTGGTTCTTTTTCATGCCAAGGTCTTTATCTAAGACTGGGATCAGTCCTTATTAAAAAATAAAAAAGGAGCTCTCATGCTTCTGTATTACTTCCCTCTTTTTTTTGCCTGGAGGAGTTATTTTAGTACTAAATAAGTTCAAAAACATTTATTATTATTAGTGGGATTTCATACAACTTATGAGTAAAGTGAGTGAGAGAGACTTCTTGACTACTTGAGGTGGAAGATTCCTCTTCACCTTACATCCTACTGCTGAAAGGGTGTACATTTCTTGTCTCTTCATATGCTTTTTCCCTTATAGCTGTGGGGTCCGATTAGACTCTCCCGCTAAGGTTTGGCCCTGTATAACTAGCATTAAATATTCAAAGTTTGCTTCAACATGCATTATCATGAAACACACTTGTTTACAGATACTTGTAACTGCCACTGTATAAAATACAACCTGGTGAGTTTGTTGGAGTATTTGCACAATTTGTAAGTATTTTAGTGTAAGATTTTATAAATATTTAAAGATATACTCCATGACTTTTGTCCATTTAATAGCATATTGTTATTCTTAAAGGGCAAAAACAATAAAAATGACAGCAGTCTACTTGGAGGTTGCTTGAAAACCATGAAGCTTCAGGAACTAAAACTAAAGAAGCACATTTTGGAACTAAATAGAAAAGGCAGTAATTTTATTCATACAGTGTTTGTTAAACCAGACATCCAAAAGGTCGGTTGCAACTCCAGGGAATCAAGACTCACATACTAAGCAAGGCTGCAGGTGCTGGGCTAGTCGCTGAAACACAGTGTTGTTTAATTAAATTAGGGTCTTCCTGAGGGAGTATGGCATTAAAATCCCAGGCGATGTGACCTAGTGGCCACATAGACATTTCTGTCAATTGGGCCAGAAGGGGGGCATTTCAAATTACAGCAGCGGCTTCAGAGTAGATAATTATGGCAAGTTATGAAGGACAGAAATTACAGCAGCTAGTTTTCTTTTCTTGTCTTTGCTGGCTGGTTTGCATCCATTATACTTTCTTTTAATAGCTTCTTTAGTTATCTGCAGTTAATTAACGTCAATAAATGACTGAAAGTGTTATATAGTACTTTGATTATTTTTTTTCTTTTTAGGCAAACTGTCACTCCTCATTTCTTAGTTACAATTGTTAACATTGAAACTAAAATGACTCTTGGTAGTATTTGTCTTTTAAAATAAATTAAAGATTTGAGTCATTAGCTTCAGATTATGTAAGTCAAACCAAGTATTTTTAAACATAGCTATTGATGCTACTAAAATACTGATTGGATAGCTATGGAATTTTACACCTAAACCAAAAACAAAACCCAGACCCACTGCCATCGAGTCAATTATGACTCATAGCGACACCAGGGAACAGAGAAGAACTGTCACATGGGGTTTCCACAGAGTGGCTGGTGGATTTGAACTGCTCACCTCTGGTTAGCAGTGAGCCCTAAACCTCTGTGCCACCAGGGCTCAGGAATTACACGTAGCAACTTTTTTTCATGTATTTTCTGTGATGAATATAGGCACATGAGATCATGATACTTCTATAAGAAACTGGCCTAAGATTTCTGATAATTTATTATTTTGTCATACAAGAGGTAGGGGCTGGCCTTGACCTGGTAACTATTTGTCAGATTTTCATGTTATTTAATATTGTCCTCAGTGACAGGGATTTTCTTTGCTTTGTCTGGCCTAAGCCAAAATTTATATTTTAATTTAATTTATAATTCATATTTGGAGGACGATTGCAATCACTTAAATGCTACTAGAGGATTCTTGATTTTCAGATTTTTATACAAGTGTCAAGCTTTAACTTGTACTGAGTTCCAATTCTATTTTTCATAAAAATATACAAAAATAAAATAGTTGTTATTTTTCAGTATTACTGAAGCTAAGGGAATCCCCGGAAAACCAAATACTTTCCTTCTCTCTCTGTCTCTCTTCCAGTCTCTCTGTCTTAATCTTCTTCTCTGTGTTTGCAGAATGTTAACCTGTTGTGTCCCATTTTTGTTGAATATATCAATTTTTCTTATAATTATACACCTTGTGATACAATCAATAATTAGCTCATAAGATTAATCCTACATTCTTCAATATTCAAATTGTGTGTGTATACTAATTCAGAAGTGTTTGTAACAAAAAACAACAGTTAAAGTGATCTTACTGCCCTTTAGTAGGACAAAGGTTTGTTACACTCATTTCTACGAATCTTGTGCAGCTCTATAGAGCTGGTGTGGAGCCACCTTCCGTATGACATACTGTTCAATAAAAATGAGCGCAGTAGCTGTATTTACGGGAGGCTGTGGCTTGTGTGCGTGTGTGGTGTGCATCTTTGTAAAAAGCAAATAATAACTAACATACAAACGCATAGATGTGTGTGTGTTTTAGTGCACGGAAGCACATGCGCTGAAACGGATGGCTCTGTGGCCAGGCCTGCCAGGCTGCAGCAGTGAGAGGCAGACTTTCTTTCCATTGACATCTTTTGGTAGAAGTTGAATTTTGAAAGACACTCATGTATTACTTACTCCAAAATAAATTAAGCTTTAGCTTGTGGTGGAGTCCACAAATTCTGTAATTCAAATATTAGGAAGTCTCTGAAGAGGAAGAGAGAGGACAGGATATCACCATGATCCAAGTGTGGTAACAGCAATGCATGCTGGTACTCAGTGATGCAAGGGACAAGGTGAGATTGCAAACGTACCCATGAAACACACCAGGGAGGTCTTACAGAGAAACGTGTGACAGGTGGAACCTGGAGAAGGCGGAGAGGGCAAATGTTGTCCACTAAAATAAGTGACAGAAATCAGATAGAGAAGAAATGACGCAGAATGAAATTGCTAGCCACAACAAAGTATCATTTTCAGCAATGATGACGGAAGAAAGAAAAGAAACAATAATGTGAAGCGTGGAAGAAGATGGAGCAGTCAGTCGCTGGAAGCTTCGCTCCTGGAAGACAGTCCGACAGGTGTGAACGGCACGTCTGCAGCTGGACCAGGAGATGTCCTCCTAGGAAAGCTGATGCGGTTGTATTTGCATTTGTGCAAAATCAGCCATGTAAATAAAAGGCATCAGTTTTATCAACGTATGATAGAGAAGGAGGGACAACAGCCTGAATGCCCGGTCATCGGGGAAAGCACTAGGTAAATCACAGTGCATTCACACTGTGGAGTAGCACTCAGCAGTTCAAACATGTGAGATAGATTCATGCATCTTTATTACATATTATTAAGGATAAGAATAGAAGGCAAATCAGAAAACAAAAATAATAAAACTATATTAGTAGCATACAAAAATGTGGAAATGCATAGAGAAAATAATTTGGGTGAAAAAATCCACCCAAGAGCCAATGCTCCCATCTAGGGGAAGAAACAGAAGTGGCACAGATGTGTGAGCGTGCAGTGTGGCTTTTCTTTTATGTATTTCTGTATCATCCTTGGGTGCTACACAGAGAGTTAATGTGCTCAGCTGCTAACAGAAAGATTGGAGGTTTGAGCCCAGCCAGAGTCCTTTTGGAAGAAAGCACCGACTGTCTGCTTCCAGACCTCCTACTGAATGGTAGAGGCATCACAGTTGTCCCCTGTCACCCGTGGGGTTGACAGGACTCGGAACCAACTCCAGGCAAATGGCCTTGCCGCTGTTGGTTAAAGCATGGGTTTGCAGCTAGGCAATACTTGTGTATTGTTTTCTAAAAAGGACACCATCAATAAAAACATCTATTTTCAGTACTTGTTCTCACTAATTAATAATAATTAGAACCTCTTGTGAACAAGACGCGAAGCTGACATTAAGGCCTACTCTGGGACAGGAACAGGCGATTTCACGTGTACTATGTCCCTCTGCTGTCCTGGTGCCTGCCTGAGTATTGATTATGGTTTTCAGTGAGGAAAGCAAGATTTACAGGCATTAAATACTGCTTTTCTAACCGATGTTTGCAATCATAGAGCACAGACAGATGTTCAGACCAGGACCCTTGGCTCCCGCTGACCCCTGACCACTGGTCACGACATTCAGCCTCAGTAAACCCTCTGATGAATGCTGTGACGTTCCCAGCTCGTGAGGGAAGTCAGAAACCATCCTACTTATAAAAAAAATCCATGTGTGCTATTGATTTCTTTCTTTTTTTATTATGATTGAATGAAAATGTACATCCCCATGTAAATTTGTGTGCCCACCTGTATGTAGCCCCCTGCTCTCCCTCCCCAGTGATGGCACACCCCCTCCTCTCAGCTCCATGCATGTCCTGTCCTCCCAACAGTCCTCTATGCCCTCCTCTCTACCCACTCCCTTGCCTCTAGTGAAAGGTCAGAAGGATGACATCTTATAGATGCGTAGAATCATAGAGTGCACACATGATATGGTCACTCTGTGTCACCAAGTCCAATCCATTCCTATCCAAAGAGGTGACCTCCATTATAATTTATGGACAGAGGCAGTATCAGGGCTAGGCTCCATGCTCCCAGGAGAACTCCGAAGCCCCTGGACCATCAATCATGGTCTTTTAGCAGCGATCTCAGGCTGCACCCCTTTTTATTCTTGTGTTGCCAGTGAGGCTCGACTTTGTGAGCTCCATCACAGCTATCACTGGTGGTGGCTGGGTACCATCCAGTTCTTCTGGTCACTAGTCGATGTAGTCTCCCACTCACGTGGGTTTCTCTTCCGGGTTCTCTTTCCCCCATGTTATTTTGGTCCTTGGTGATCATTCGTTCCTACTGAGTTGGGACCATTTACTGTACCCTCAGATGGTAGCTTGGCAGCTTTTAAGACCCCAGAAACCACTCACCAATGTGTGGTGTAGAAGGCTCTCTTAGCAAAACGCTAGTTGTGCCAATTGGCTTCAATTTCCCCTGAAAGCATGGTCTCCGGCCCCTCACCCCAGCTACTCTATCCTTGCAATATTAGGTTAAGAAGGAGGGGCAATCATGTCATGTTGATGTCCAGTTAATATTGATCTTCTTTCTAATGTGTGCTGTCACAGATTTCACCCAGTCAAATTTCTATCAGTTATCTAATCTAAACCCTCCCCCCGGCTCTCCCTGTCTCCCTTCCTCCCCCCTTCCTCCCCACCCTTGCAGCTGTCAAAGAGTCTTTTCTTCTATGCATGAGTCTGTTTTTAAGTTCTTATCATAGGTGTCTCATACAATATTTGTTCTTTTGTCACTGACTGCTTTCACTCAGCATAATATCCTCCAAGTGAAACCAGGTTATGAGATGTTTCCTAAAATCATCATTGTTCTTTATCATTGCATAGTGTTCCATTGAGTATATATACCACAGTCTGCCTATCCATTCCTCTGTTGTTGGGCATCTGGGATGATTCCATCTTTTTGCTATAGTGGACTGGGCTGCAATAAACGTTTGTGTGCATGTATCAGTTGGCGTGAATGGCCTTGATTCTTTAGGATACATTCTGAGCAGTGGAATTGCTGGGTCAAATGGTATATCTGTATCCAGCTTTCTAACAAAGCAGCAGATTAGATTGCTTTCCAAAAAAGTTGCACCATTTTGCAATCCCCCCAGCAGTGTAGGAGAGTTCCAATTTCTCCACAGCCTCTCCAGCAATTGTTGTTTTGCTTTTTTTTTTGGATCATGGCTCACCTTGTTGGGGTGAGATGGTATCTCATTGTAGTTTTGATTTGAATTTCTTTAGTAGCTAGTGATGGTGAGCATGTGTACACGTGTTTTTTGGCTGCATGGATCACCTCTTTAGAGAATTGTCTGTCCATTTCCTTTGGCCATTGCTTAATTGGATGATTTATCTTCTTCTTATTGATATTTTGTAGTACCTTATAGATTATGGTGATCAGGCATCAGTCTGACATATAGTTGCCAAATATTTTTCCCATTCTGTAGGTGGCCTTTTAATTTTATTAATAAAGTCTTTGGATGAGCAAAAGTGTTTGATTCTTAGTAGTTTTCATTTATCTATTTTCTCTTCTGTTGATCATGCTTTGCCAGATTTTGAAGTCTGTCTACATTGTGTATGAAAACTTCCATTGTTGATCCTATTTTATCTTGGATGAGCTTTATCATTTTAGATTTGATATGTAGGTCTTTTATCCAATTTGAGTTGGCTTTTGTATAAGGTGTGACATATGAGTCTTGTTTCAAATTTGTAGATGGATATCCAGTTTTGACAGTACCATCTGCCAGTACCCCAGTTTAAAATCTTGGGGCCTTTGTTAAATATCAACTATTCATAGGAGGATGGTGGTCTGGGGTCTCAACTCTGCTCCATTGATCTGTCTGTTTTTGTACGAGTACCAGCCTGTTTTGACTACTATGGCAGTGTAATAGGTTCTAAAGTTAGGTAGTGAGAGGCCTCCCAGTGTGTTCTTCAGTAGTGCTTTACTTATCCAGGGCTTCTTCCCTTTCCAAACAAAGTTGGTGATTTATTTCTCCATCTCATTAAAAAATGTCACTGTGATTTCTTATCAGTCAGGTAAAGGGACACCTGGCTGCACAGTGAACCAACATTGTTGACATTGGATCTGAAGCCCTCAAGAGGCTCTTGCAATACTGTTCCAGTTATTGTAAAGTGAAACCACTTTGTTTAAACTGCAAGTGAGAGACGAGAAGAAAAATTCTGGTGTGCCAGTGGGGGAGAAGAGAGCAGTTGCTCTGTCCCCCTGCCACCCACCCATCGCTGACCCGAGAAGAGCAGTTCCCAGGATGGCGTGCCAGCAAGCTCTCCCATCAACCTTGAGAAGCTTGTTTAGTCTTACTCTTGGAAATTATCTTTCAGGGGCTAGATTCTTTATTATTACTTTTTTTCTTTAAGTTTGATAACCTTCCATTCATTTACTTGTTAGAACAATATAAAAATGTGTATATCTTATATTCATGGCGACCATTGGCTCTTGGATTGGCATATCTTATATTGCCACCAATAAGCAATACACAAATAGATTAATGTGTGTTTACATAAGTAATACAAATACATTGAATTAATTTAGCTTTATGAGATACTAATTAATTGCTTGGCTGAAATAACTGGGGAGTTTTAGGAAAACACTCGGTCTTTTCTCTGACAAGTGTTAAAATGATTTGGGTTCACTGATCTCCCCCCTAAAATAGTAATAAACTATGTTTTCAATTTTAAAGAAATTTGGACTTGACATATCTCAACAAAAACAGCTGATTATGAGCTTAACGTATTTCCTGAAGTTAATAAATTGTGTGATGCTATGTTTTTCAAGGAAAACTGTCTAGAAAAGTGTATTTTCAGTAATGCACCAGTCTATGTATTGTAATAGCAAGCCAGCCAAGCCAAGTGCCGTTGATACAGTTTTTAAAATTAAAAATAAAATGTCAAATTACATAACATAGTTGTATAAATTCGAGAATTTAAAAGATCAACTTACATGCTGACCAAATGCTAAATTTTTTAGGTAATAGAATACTCTCTCAGAAAGTTTTGCTGTGATATAAATTTCTTTTTTCTCATGGAAAGTTTTATTATTACTTCCTCAGCTTGTAAGATTCTTCTGCTTTTCTGGGTGGACACAGATGTAGGTTCAGTTATTTGCATGTAATCTTTTTCGATGAAAGACTACCATCCTATTAATTCTATTAATATGGACATGTGTCTTAGTTATCTGGTACTGGTTTAACAGAAATATCACAAAGTGGATGGCTTTAACAAAAGGAAGTTTATTCTTACATAGTCCGGTAGGCTACAAGTCTGTATTCAGGATGTCTGCTCCAGGAGATGGCTTTCCCTCTATCAGCTCTGGAGGAAGGCCCTTGTGTTACATCAGTCTTTGTTCAGGGATCGTCTTGGCCCAGGAACCTCGGGTCTGAAGGATGTGCTCTGCTCTTGGTGTCACTTTCTCCAAGATATGATATTCTCAACTCTCTGTTTCTTCCCTTTCCTTTTATCTCTTGTAGGATAAAAGGATAAAAAGTGGTACAAGCCACACTCCAGGGAAACTCCCTTTACAGTGGAGCAGGGAGGTGATTTTAGGTAGGGACTTAAGCCCCGCCCTAATCCTCTCTAACAGAATCCCCTCTGTTAGCTGCAGACAGAGATTAGGATATCCAGCATCAGAAAAGCCCAGAAAGGAGGGCTGTCACACAACACTGGTAATCACCAGCCCAGCAAAATTACTACATGTGCTTTTCGGGGGACACAATTCAGTCCATGACAACATGTAACAACGCCTACCATTTCTTTTCATCTATTTATTAATGGGCTTTGTAATTTGAATAATTGTTTTTCTTAATGTAAAATAAACTGAATGCTACTACATTTCTTCCAATGACACAACTCTGTCCACTGGGCCAGAGCTGAGGCCCCTGGGAGAGGCTTAGAACCATCGATGAGTCCACTAAAGAAACACACATCCTAAAAATATAATACATTTTACTAATGTAAATATAACATGCCCAAAGAATAAGAAAGGAGTAAATGTTGTGTGATCCTCTCCACTGTCCACGGCCTCATGACAGTTAGGATCCGTCTGTCATCTCCAAGGCCACCTCCTCCATGAATTTTTTTCTTGCCCTCAATTCACAGGAACCTGGGTGCTATTTTTTCTTCCTGTTGGCACACCAAATTGCCTCCATTTCATCCTGATTAAACTGTAAAGTACCTGAAACAAAGGCAATCTTACTCCAAGTGGAATACAGACTGAGTACGTTTATGAAATATTTATTAAGATGAATAAAAATATGTCTTCTTTTTCAAAAAGTTTAAGGAGTTTAAGGATACAGTATTATTTCTATGGTTTATTGCAGAACAAACTTTCTCATTTCTCAGAACTAGCTGCTGATTTATAAAACAGCTGACAGTTGTTTTAGCCAGTTTGTCTTTTCCCTTTGTATGACCTGGGTAATTATCAGTTAAAATGCCAGAACTCGTGTGTTTCTTCTTTGTCGGTCTGACTCAGTAGAAAGGTCATTGGTTTGGGCAGTAGAGAGTGTTACATTCTGAAACTGGCTCTGAGAAGAATGCAGACTTTTACACTTTTGGCTTCTGTCTCATCATCTGCGAATCCAAGGTAATAACAGGAGTTGTAATTGTAATGCTTCTGTCTAAAATTAAATTTGAAATATAATAGGCACAGAGGAAAGGTTTCCTTCACTCCCTTGTTCGAGTTATAGGAAAATAAACGGCACAGGATGCATCTAACCCACACGAGGACTTAGTTAAGGCTGAGTTCCCCCTAGTCGCCCACAAAACCCACATTTTAGTCCCTTACTGCTAACAGGGCCTCTGCCCAGAACCCATCCATTTTGTATATAGTTTTTTTTCCTCCCTCCCCGCCCCCCCGCAGCTTCTCAAAATCACAAACAGTAGCAAAGTACAAAGCAACCACCACTGAGTCCGTTCCAAGTCACAGCAGCCTTCTGGGATTGGGTAGAACCAGCTCACTGGGGTTTCAGTTCTGTGAGTTTCCTGGGAGCAGCTGCCATGTGGTTTGTCAGCTAGTGCTGCTTTCACAGCAAAACCACACATGGAATAGATTTAAAACGATAAATTTTCTTTGTCATAGTCTGATAAACTAAAAGTCCAAATTGAGGGTGTCAGCTCCAGGGGAAGGCTTTCTTTCCTGGGTCTCGAAGAAGGTCCTTGTCATCCGTCTTCCCCTGGACAGGGAGCTTCTGAGGGACAAGAACCCCATTCCTTTCCAAAGGACCGCTTCTTGGTGGCATAAAAAATAAAATCAAAATAAACCCACTGCCAACTCGTAACAACTATGTAGACAGAGTAGAACGGCCCCATAGAGTTTCCAAGGAGGCCTGGCAGGTTCAAACTGCTAACCTTTTGGTGAGCAGCCACAGCACTTAACCCATTAAGCCACCAGGGTTTCCAATGAGGTCCCCAGTCTCTCTGCTAGCTTCTCTCTTTTCTATCTCTAGAGTCTATCTCAAGGCACAACACTCTCTGACACATTGAGTCCTCCCCCACTGACACAACAGCTGCCTACCCTCCCTCATTAATATCACAGAGGCAGGGTTTACAGCGCACACAACACCAGAAATCATGGCCCAGCTAAATTTCTACAGATACTGAGCATTGACTCAATAGCAATGTGTTAGAGGGGGATTTACAGCTGTAGGAAAGAAAAATGAGCTCATGTCAACAAGCTCACCTTAGACTCGCTATAATTTTTGAAAGAAAAAAAAAAGAGCAAACTAAACCCAAACAAGAAGATAAGAAATAATAAAATTATAACAATAATTAATAAAATCTTGATTAGAAAAACAATAGAGAAATTTTCTAAAAGCAAAATTGGTCTTTTGAAAAATTCAGCATAATTCACAATGGTTTACCTAGACTGGCCAATAAAAAAATATAAAACACTCAAACTATCAAAATCCAAAATGATTTAAAATAATTATTTAAAAAAGGTGTTACTACTGACCTCACAGAAAGAAAAAGTACTTTAACTGAATACTGCCAGTAAGTACATGCCACAAATTAGTAACTTAGGTGAAATAGAACAATTTTAGAAAGACATAATCTACTAAAACTGACTCAAGAATAAACATAAAACACAAACAGACCTATAATACAATGTGACTGAATTGGTAACTTAAAAAAAAAACAAAAAACAAAAAACACCCAGAATCCAATGTTTTTACTCATGAATTCTACCAAACATTTAAAGAAAATAAACATTTCCCAACTCAGTCTTTGTAGTCAGTATTAGCCTGATACTAACAAAACACAAAGGCATGTCAAACATAAACAAAAAACACAGATGCAATGTCTTATGAATATTGATGCAAAAATCCTTAAGAAAATGCTAGGAAGTCAAACCAATGAACCTGTGAGAGTTGGTGTGCTGTGGCTGAAGAGAGGAAGGTTAGTTTCAGATCCCAAATCACTGAATGCAGTATGTACCTCGTATATATGTCAAAAAAGTTAAAGAAGAAACTAGTAACATGACATCTCAATAGATGCAGAAAAAATATTTGACAAAATCTAACACCTTTCGCGGTAAAGTAACTCAGCCAACTAAAATAATGAGGGAGCTTCCTCCACTTGATAAAGGGCATGCATGGAAAAAAGATGGATACTGAAGGCTTCCTACTTAAACTTGGGAACATGAGAAGGCTGTCCACTATCACTGCTTTTATCTAACATTGTACTGGAAGCTCTGTCCCCAATGGTTATGCAAAAATAAATAAATAAAAATAAAAGGCAATCGTTACGGTGGAAGAAGGAAAATTATCTATTTGCAGATGATAGGATCTTGTATAAAGACAACGTTAAGGAATCCCCTTAAAAATTCTCTAAGAATTAATAACCAAAACTCAACAAACTTTCAGGATACATGAAAATATGTAAAAATCAATTATATTTCTGTACCAGTTCATGAACAATCTGGAACTGAAATTAAAAATAAACTTTATAATTTTTTTATAGTATTGGCCATGGAATGCACTACTTAAGAACACATTAAACAAAAGTGCCAATTTATAGTCTGAAATTACAAGAGTTGTTTCGAGAAATTGAAAATGATGTAAATCGAAAGGTACCTAATGTTCATTGATCAGAAAACTTATTATTAATATTTTAGTATTCCCTTAATCAATTTACTGAAACCTTGGTGGCGTAGTGGATTAAGGGCTACGTCTGCTCACCAGAAGTTCAGCAGCTCAAATCTACCAGGTGCTCCTTGGAATGGGGCAGTTCTACTTTGACTGCTAGGGTCACTATGAGTCAGATCCAACTTGACAGGATTTAGGTTTTAATCAATTTACAGTTTTAATGAAATGCTTATGAAAACTATAGCTGGTTTCTTTGTAGCAACTAACAGATTGATCCCAAACTCCATGAAGTAATTCAAGGGACCTAGAACATCCAAAAATCACGGGGGGGAAAAAATAGTTGGAAGACTCACACTTTCTGGTTTCAAAATTACTAACAAAGCTGCAATAGCCAGAGCAGTATTATATTTGAATAGCCAGCCAAGTGCCGTTGAGTCGGATCCGACTCATCGCGACTCTGGGGGCCAGAGTAGAACTGACGCCCAGAGTATTCAACAAGTGCCTGGTGGATTGGAACTGCTGACCTTTTGGTTAAGAATAAACATACAGAACTATAATCGAAGTCATGGTCCAAAAATAAACTCTCACAGTAGTGGTCAAGTAGCTATTGATAGGACTGTCAGATCGATGTGTCTGAGGGACACAGCCACCTTCTAGCAACCTGATAGGAAGGAAGAGAAGAAATCAAGTCCTGAGTTGCTCGCGCTCTCTCCAAACCCCTACCAGTTCTCCCAGCTGAAACCACAAGACAGGGCAGCCAGAGACAGGAGAAACTGTTTGCCAAATTTTCTCGATTCAGCTATGGGTCACAGAGGAGGAGAGGAGGAGGCAGAGTGCTGACTAGAAGACAGTCGTACCTGTTATAACGCACACTAGAAGTCACCCCCTGGAAATGGGTATTACTGCACGGGTCAGAAGGGACCCAGGAACCCAACCATGTGCTTGGTCAGCGTGATCTAATTTATTCCTCAAAATAGCATGGTTAAATGGGAATTTTTATTAGTTCTACTTTTATATGATGAATCGGAAGATCAGAGGGATCGCTTGCCTGAGATTTCAGAACAGCGCCGGCAGAGGCAGGACTTCACTCCGGGTCTGGCCGACCCACAAGGCCCTTCTCCTTTATTGCATAGCCGTCCTCCTCATCTTCAAAAACAAAATCACCCAGCATGGAAATCGTGTCCTCCCTCATAACAATAATTTAAATATGTCAAAACCCATGGTGTCTGGATTTTATGAAGTTGTTTCTTTATCATAGACTCTAAATGAACTTATCCCATACCATTAAAAAACGAAATGTTTTAAAAGTCCAGAAAGCAGACTGCAGTGCTGCCGGTAAGAAGCAAAGCCAGTGTGCTGGCTGCTTCTCAGGGACAAAGGTCTGAACAAGGTGACAGCAGACCTTAAAGGACCTTTTTACTTATTTCAACCATTGCCTACGGATGTTTCTATTTACTATGTATAGTATGCAGTTAAACATGAACGCATTGAGTAATTTTAATTTTTAAGCAACAATGCTGAGACATTAGTGAAGTAGGAACGTTTAGGATGATACCTAGTTCCTGATCTCAGAAGCCCTAAAACTGTAGGTGAGAACCCCCTGGAGGTAGAAAGGTGTTCTGGTCTGCTAGTGCTGCTGTAACACAAATACCATAGGCGGGGGCTTTAATGGACAGACATTTAGTTTTTCAAAATTCCGAAGACTCGAAGTACAAATTCAGGGTGCCCTCAAGGGCGAGCCTCCCTCTGTCTGCTCCAGGGAAACTCCTGTCTCAACTTCTCTTGCATTTTTCTCAGCAGTCCTTTGGGATCTGCAGAGGTCATCTGGCTTCCCCCATTTATGCTTTTTTCTCTGTGCCTAATCTGCTTTTATGTCTCAAAACTGAGTAGGTTTCAAACACACCTTATATATACTAACATCAAACCAAACCAAACCCATTGCCAATGAGTTGATTTCAACTTGCAGTGACCCTAAAGGAGGGAGTAGAACTGCCCCAAATGGTTTCCAAAGACTGCCTGGCAGATCTGAACTGCTGACCTTTTGGTTAGCACCCATAGCTCTTAACTGCTCCACTATCAGGGTTCCCATATTAATGTAGCTTTATTAAAATGACAAATAAAATCCTATTCCCTAAATGTCCATAGATACTGTTGCTATTATTAGCTACCATTCTGACTCATGGGCTCTGACTCACAGTGGCCACATGTGTGCAGCATTTTCTGGGACCTTTAGGAAGCAGATCACCAGGTCCTTCTGCAGGAAACCTGTGGATGGGTTCCCATTGCTAACCTTTCAGCTGGTAGTCAAGTGCTTAACCATCTGACTCTCCCAGGGACTTTCCGTGGGTATAGGGTTAGGACTTGCAATCTGCAGTTTTGGAAGACACAGTTCAGTCCATAACACTCACACACATACACACATATATACATTAATTAGGCATAGTTGTTTATTCATTGATACACTTGCTCACCAGTTGAGCACCTACGGTATACAAGCTGCTGTGTATTCAAAAATAAAAGTCACTCCCCTCATACACAGTGTAGCAGTGAAATCACAGACACACATGGTGATAACTGAGTGAGAAGCACTATATTGGGCCTACTCCTGCTGAGTCGATTCTGACTCAGAGAGACCCTATAGGACAGAGTAGAACTGTCCCATAGAGTTTCCAAGGGCCAGCTGGTGGATTTGAACATATTGATTAGCATATATGGCCCTTAGCATCTATGGCCCTTAACCACGATGGTATCAGGGTTTCCCTATCGGGCTTGGGTACAGCTTGTCATTCAGGTAACGTACAGGGGGACATGCGGAATCTAAAAACTGGGAGTCAGCTATGAAACTGAGATCCTCTGCCCTCTTGGTGGTGCTGACGGGGGAGACCCATGTGGGCTGGAGTAGCCGAGGGTGCCCTCGAGGGGAATAGCTGGGAGTGGGTCCTGCAAACAAGGGGTGGGTCTGGAGACGTGGAAAGGCAGAGGAGCACCGAGAACGTGGGATCTGGCTCGGGACTGATGCTCAGCAGAGAGTCAGGAAGGAATTCGATGGCTCTGCGTGAATGATTATTCTGTAGCCATATGGAGTGAGACTGAATAGCTTGGACCAGCGCCTTTTGGTGACAAGGATCACATTAATTAGACTTTTAAACTTTCTTCTGCTTCTAGGAAGGCAATGTTGTTGTTAGGTGCTGTCGAGCCAGTTCGGCTCATAGCAATGCTGTGCACAGCAGAACGAAGCCCTTCCCAGTCGTGCCCCGTGTCTACGATTGTTTTCACACTTGAGCCCGTTGATGTGGCCAGTGTGACTCTGTTTTGTTGAGGGTTTTCTCTTTTATGCTGACCTCCTATTTTACCAAGCTTTGTAAAGTAGAGGAAGCAATACCAGACAATAAATGGAAAAAAGGCATGTGTGATATTTATAGAATACACAATGGACAGTCATAAGCGCATCAGAAATGAGCTTCTCTAGCTCCATTTGTAGTTACTGTACTAGGAACACTATGCAGCAAATAAATCTAAAATCCAGGACAGAAAGCGAGAGTCTTGGGAACACAGGAGGTTCTGTCTGTTTATACAGAGCGTCTCAGAAGAGGGGCAGTAGAAGGGAGGTAGTGTAAATGGCAGTCTTTCTGAGAGTAACTTCAGCGCTGCGCACTGTTGCAGAAATTCACTCCTTTGGGACAACAACACCGATTCCCTGACACACCTGCCTTGTTTAGGGGATTCAATGATATGACAAGGCTGCCTCATTTGGGAGCAAGCAGTTGGTTTGTGTACTTGAAATGCAGAAACTTCAAAACCATTTTCCCTCTCTCTGCCCAGCTGATGAGTCTGGGATGGAATGAGCGTGTCGTGTGAGGTCCCCAAAGTGCTTCTTTCTTTTTCTCGCCCTTTGGGGAACACTTCACCGAATGAGTATCTCTACAGCCACAACAAAGTGATAACAATGTGCCCTCTTAAATATCTCCTGAAAGAGGGATTGAACCACGTGCCTAGGATACACGCTGCAAAATCTTCCAACAGAAGGCAGCAGTTTCTTTAAATCCTAACTCCTGCATGCTGTATTTCTCATAGCAACCCCGTGTGTGTCGCTGTGAGTCAGCATCGACTCCGTGGCACTGAGTTGGGTTGGTTTGGTGGTGTATGAATGAGATTACAGCTATTAACATTAATACTAACAATAATTCCATGAAATTACATTGAAGCCAAAGATCAATTGTTACTAGATTTGTTGGGTTGCAGATATACGATTGGTTTAAAGGATCACTTTAACCTAAGGAAACAAGCCTCCACAGAAAATGCATCCTGATTTAGAAAATCTCTGATACAAGAACCTGAATTCTGAAAGCACTGATTTCCTAACTGATGAATATATAATTTCTTCTTTTTTCTCATTGACTTCTGTGTTCTTCCATGTTACAGGACTTGGCACCCTTTTGGAATGTTCTTTTTAGTTGGATGCTGTTCCTTCTTTATTTTCATCCTTGTTTTTCTCAGCTTGTTTATCTTTGATTTTCTTACGCTGATCCATTAACTGATGTAATTTCTCCAGGTTTAGTATTTTTTCCTGTTTTTTTTTATTTTTCCTTTTTATCTTCACCTTGCAAATCATGATAATTTTCTTGTTAAAAAGATGCAGATTGTGTGTGTCTGACCCTTTGGTTCACCGTGGGTTCCAAGCTCATGTCTGCAACTTTGTGGTCACACCTGTGGTCTCACCTCTGTGGCCCCAAACTTGCTGCTGATCCTCTGTCACTCTGCTTCATCATATCAGGTCTAAGTAGACACCCAAACCAGACTTGTCAGTGTTTTTGTGACTACCTCTCCTTCATTCCCCTAATTTAATTCCAAGTCTTGCTAAATATACCTTATACATATTCATTGAAAATACCTTCTCTGTTCTGTATGTCAGGAGCATGGTGGCGCAGGGCTTACCGTGCTGGCCTGCTCTCTGAAAAGGGGGCTGTCGGAAGCCACCAGCTATTCTGTGAGAGAGTGACAGGACAGCTTCCACAGTGCTCTCCAGCCATGGACACTAGATGGGCAGTTCTACTCTGTCATGTAAGGTCTCTAGGAGAAGGAACTGACTCACAGGCAGTAGATTTGGTTTTGAACCTGGCTGCCTGGTTACTTGTCTGGTTTCAGTCCTCATCTTTGTTCTTGGACGTTGCAGTAGCCTTTCAAGCAGTCTCTTTCCGGCCCCCTTGGCGCCCTCCTTTCGTACATTTACCATGCTCCTCCTGTGTTTCTTGCTCCAAAACCTAAGTATTACATTATTTATAAACCTTTCTTCTTCATGTTAGTTGCTGTCTTGTCAGCTGTGCCTCATGGCCGCTGTACGGACAGCAGAACAAAGTATTGCCTCTTCCTGGGCCATCTGCACTGTAGTTGGTCTCTAAGAGTCTACTGAAACCTTTCCTCAGTCTGTGACACTGCCTCATAGCACCCAGATCATGGGACCCCGCTCTCAGATCCTGCTGTCTCTGCACTTGCTGTCGTCCACGTTACGCTCTAATCACCACACACTCTGTTCTTCACTGTGTCTGACTAGTTCTTCCCAACAAGCGTTCTTTTCTCAACCCCGAACGTCCTGCTACTCTTCTCTGCCTAAGAACATCTCTTCTTACCCTTCAAACTCAGGAAGTTCCTCCTTGGTGCTGAGTTTCAGCTTAATATGATTGGTACAACTTCAATCAGTGATCTGAAAACCAACAAACTCATTTTCTTTTCTTTTTTTTATGATTAAGTGAAAGTATACAACCCAAATTGAATGTGCATGTCCGCCTGTCTGCAGCTCCCTCCGCTCTCCTTACCTGGTGATAGCACACTCCTCCTTTGTGTTCTCTGTATGTCAAATCCTCTTAACAGGCTCCAGTCCCCTCCTCTCCACTCTCTCACCTCCCTTCTAGTACGATGCCAACAGCACAGCATCCTATAAATTCATAGAAATTCAAAGTACGTACACTGTATGGTCACACTGTGCTCCAGGTCCAGTCCACTCCTGTCTGAAGAGTTGACCTCAGTAATGTTTTCTGGTCAGGGGCAGTAGCAGGTCTAGGGGCCATGCACCCATAGGAAACCCCAGACTGCCAGACCATCGGTTACAGTCTTTTAGTGGAGTTCTTGAGGTGTGCCCCTCTTTCTCTCATGTTGCCACAAGAATTCAACATTGTGTGCCCCATCACGGCTGTCTTTGGTGGTGGCCAGGCACCATTTGGTTCTTCTGGTCACGTGTTGAAACAGTCGCTCATTCATGTGGGTCTTTTTCTGTCTCCTGTTTTTTTTTCTTTCCCCTCGTGTCGTCATTGTCCTTGGTGATCATCTATTCCGGGTGAGTTTGGACCATTTGGTGTACGTTAGATGGCAGCTTGCTAGCTTTTAAGACCCAAAAGGCCCTCACCAATATGGGGTTCAGAAGACTTTCCTATCAATAGGCTAGTTATGCCATTGACCTTGATGTCCCCCAAGAACATTCCATCTAGAGCCCCACCCTTCATACTCTATCCTTGCAGTATTAGGTTAACATTAGAACAGTTTTCAGTTTATGTTAAGGTCCAGTTAAGTTGATTTACTTACTTTCTTTCTTTTCTTCCTTATTATTTTTTCTTATATGGTTCAATAAAAATGTACATTCCTGTATAAATTTGAAAGTCCACCTATATGCAGCTCCCATTGCTCCCCCCACCTGATGACAGCACACTCTTCCTCTATACTCCATACACGTCTTATCCTCCCAACATTCTCCTATTCCTGCCTCTCCACTCACTCCCCCGCTTCCAGTAAGAGGTCAGCAGGATGACATCCTATAGCTGCATAGAACCATAAAGTGCACACATGATACGGTCACTCTGTGTTGCCAAGTCCAATCCATTCTTGTCCAGTAGTTGACCTCCTTTATGATTTATGCACAGGGGCAGCATCAGGGCCAGGGGCCATGCTCCCAGAGGAACCCTGAGGCCCCTGGACCATCAACTGTGGTCTTTTAGTGGAGATCTCAGGCTGCACACCTTTTTATTCTTGTGTTGCCAGTGAGCTCCATCGTGGCTATCACTGGTTGTGTCTGGGCACCATCTGGTTATTACAGCCACAAATTGATATAGTCACTGACTCATGTTGCTTTCTCTGTCTTCTGGGTTCTCTTCCCCCATGTCATTTTGGTCCTTGGTGATCATCCATTCCCGATGAGTTGGGACAATTTGCTGTACCCTCTAATGACAGCTTGGCAGCCTTTAAGATGCCAGACACCACTCACCAATGTGGAGTGCAGAAGGCTCTCTTAGAAAAATGCTAGTTGTGCCAGTTGGTGTTGATTTCCCCTGAAAGCATGGTCCCTGGCCCCCACCCCAGCTACTCTGTCCTTGCAATATTGGGTTAAGGTGGGAGGAGTAATCATGTTGTTTTGAAGTCCAGTTAATATTGATCTTCTTTCTAATGTGTGCTATCACAGATTTCACCCAACCAAATTTCTATCACCTATCTAATCTAAACCCTAACCCCCTGTTTTCCCTCCCTTCCCACTCTCGCAGCCATCAAAGAGTCTTCTATTCTTGAGTCTGTTTTTAAGTTCTTATCATAGGGGTCTCATACAATATTTGTCCTTTTGTTGCTGACTACTTTCACTTAGCATAATGTCCTCCAATTGAAACCAGGTTATGAGATGTTTCCTAAAACCATTGTTGTTCTTGATCATTGAGTAATGTTCTGTTGAGTATATGTACTATAGTCTGCCTACACATTCCTCTGTTGTTGAGTATCTGGGTTGATTCCATCTTTTTGCTGTTGTGAACTGTGCTGCAATAAACATTTGTGTGTTTATATCAGTTGGTGTGAATGGCCTTGATTCTGTAGGATATATTCAGAGCAGTGGAAGTACTGGGACAAATGGTATATGTACATCAAGCTTTTGAAGAAAGTCCCAGATTCCTTTCCAAAGAGTTTGCACCGTTTTGCAATCCCACCAGCAGTGTAGAAGAGTTCCAAAGTCTCCACAGCCTCTCCAGCATTTGTTGTTTTGTGTTTTTTGGATCACGGCCAATCTTGTTGGGGTGAGATGGTTTCTCATTGTCATTTTGATTTGAATTTCTTTAATAGCTAATGATTGTGAGCATGTCTGCATGTGATTTTTGGCTGCCTGGATCACCTCTTTAGAGAAGTGTCTGTCCATTCCCCTTGCTCACTGCTTAATTGGATGATTTCTCTTTTACTTATTGATGTTTTTGGTACCTCATAGATTATGGAGATCAGGCATCAATCTGACCATATAGCTGCCAAATACTTTTTCCCATTGTGCAGGTGGCCTTTTAATTCTATTAATAAAGTCTTTGGATGAGCAGAAGTGTTTGATTCTTAGCAGTTCCCATTTATCTATTTTCTCTTCTGTTGCTTGTGGTTTGTTTGGCAGATTTTGATTGTGTGTTAAAACTTCCATTGTTGTTCCTACTTGTTCTTGAATGACCTTTATCGTTTTAGACTTGATATTTAGGTCTTTTATCCAGTTTAAGTTGGTTTTCATATAAGGTGTAAGATATGGGTCTTGTTTGAATTGATTGCAGCCAAAGCAGATGGATATCCAATTTAGCCAGCACCACTTGCTGCAGAGATTGTTTTTACCCCAGCTTAATGTCTTAGGACCTTTGTGAAATATCAACTGTTCATAGGCAGATGGTATCATCTCTGAGATCTCAATGCTGTTCCATTGATCTATCTGTCTCTTTTTTTTCCAGTACCAGGCTGTTTTGACTACTGTGGCAGTGTAATATGGTCTAAAGTCAGGTAGTGAGAGACCTCCCAATGTGTTCTTCTTCAGTAGTGCTTTACTTATCCAGGGCTTCTTCCCTTTGCAAACAAAGTTGGTGATTTGTTTCTCCATCTCATTAAAAGATGTCACTGGAACTTTTATTGGGATTGCATTATATAAGTAGATTGTTTTGGATAAGGTAGACATTTTCACAATGTTAAGTCTTCTTATCCATGAGCAGGGTAGTTTTCTCCATTTATGTAAGTCTCTCTTTGTTTCTTTTAGTAAGGACATGTAGTTCTCTTTGTAAAGGTCTGTTATTTCTCTGGTTAGATTTATTCCTAGGTACTTTATCTTCTTTGTGTCTATAGTAAATGATATTGATTTGATGATTTCTTCCTTAATAATCTTGTTGTTGGTATAAAGGAATCCTACTGATTTACTTATTTTTATCTTGTATTCTGAGACTTTGCTGAATTCTTCTATCAGTTTGAGTAGTTTACTTATGGACTCTTTAGGATTCTCCTCTTATATGATGATATCATCTGCAAATAGGGATATTTTGACTTCTTTGCTGATATAGATGCCCTTTATTTCATGGTCTTGTCTAATTGCTCTGGCTAGAACTTCCAGTACAGTGTTGAATGGGAGAGGTGACGGTGGGCATCCTTGTCTAGTTCCTGTTCTCAAGGGGAATTGTTTCAGTCTCTCCACATTCAGGATGACAGAGGCAGTTGTCTTTGTATAAATGGCCCTTATGGCATTGAGGAATTTGCCGTCTATGCCTATTTTCCTGAGAGTTTTTAGCATGAATGGGTTTTGGATTTTATCAAATGCCTTTTTCGATGGTACTTGGCTGGGTTTGGCTTTTCTGTATCAATAGACAAGATCAAGTGATTCTTGTCTTTTGTGGTATTTATGTGGTTGATCACATTAGTTGTTTTTCTGATGTTGAAGCAGCCTTGCATCCCTGATATGAATCCAAGTTGGCCATGATGGATTATGTTTGTATTCTGTTGGCAAGAATTTTGTTGAAGATTTTTGCATCTAGATTCATGATATTGGTCTGTAGTTCTCTTTTTCAGTGCATCTTTCCCTTGCTTTGGAACCAAGGTTATTCTGGCTTCATAAAAGGAATTTGGGAGTATTCCATCCCTTTCTATACTGTGAAATAGTTTCAGTAGTATTGGAGATAACTCTTCTCTAAAAGCTTGGTAGAATTCTGTGTGAAGCCCTCTGGGTCAAGGCTTTTTTTTTGGTTGGTAGTTTTTAGATGACTTTTTCAATCTCTTCCTCTGTGATGTGTTTATTAAATTGTTCTGCTTCACCTTGTGATAATTTTGGTAGGTGATATATATCAAGGAATTTGTCCATTTCCTCTAGGTTTTCAAGTTTGTTAGAGTACAGTCAGACTATTCTGATTTTTGCTGGATGTGTTGTAACAAGTCCCATCTCATTTCTTATTTGGGTTATTTGTTTCCTTTCCTGTTTTTCTTTAGTAAGTTTAGCAAATGGTTTGTCAATTTGGTTGATCTTGTAAAAAAACTAGCTTTTGGTCTTTTCAATTTTTTCAATTGTTCTTCTGTTTTCTAATTCATTTAGTTCTACTCTAATCTTTATGATCTGTTTTTTTTTTTGTGTTTTGTTTTTTGTTTTTCCATGGTGCCTGAGAGGTTCCCCTATTGCTATTTTTTCAAGCTGTAGGATTAATTCTTTGGTTTGGCCCTTTCTTCCTTCTGATGTGTGCATTTATAGAGATAAACTGACCTCTGAGCACTGCTTTTGCTGTATCCCATAGGTTAGATGTGTTTTTGTTCTGATGAGAAGAAAAGCTTAGGTCTCTGGTTTTGGAATTTGGAAAACAATATACTTGAAACACAGAACTGTTACATGTGAACTCCAAATAAGTAATAATGGATTTTATTTTATTTTCTGTGAAACTCATTGATCTTGAATCTTGTGTTTTGTATTTTATTGTTCACTTCTTATGTTCATATGATGTATATTTTTTTTAATGTACGAATTAGAAAGAAGCTAATCTCCTGAAACAGGTTTGTTCTTTGCCTTTCTGTTCATCTTTTCCTCCAATCCTGCTAATAACTCCTTATTCTTAAATTCTATTACTTGAGTTAATTTTGATCTGAGAAATAAAGAAAGAGGGAGGGGGGAAACTGTCTCATAAAACTGAGAAATGACCCCAAATGTAAACTGGTGCAGTCAGGACCCCAGCTAGAGGTCACAATTGTTGTCTCAAAAATTAGCACAGGAAGAGACCTTGCAAATATAAGCACACTGGAAATGCAAGTCATTCCATTTTATTTTACAAATAACCAGTTATCACTGGTTTGTCTAGTTAAAAAAAATGGATATTTTATAAATAATTTTCCTTTACAGTTAGAATTGAAGATTTGAAATTATCTAATTTGTTTAAAGTTTTATACATAGTCTGGTAGAAAGATCTAATTCAATAAAGTAAGTATATATATATGTTTAAGAAAACACTAATAAAGTTGATTCCAACTTACAGAGACCGTGTAGGACAGAATAGAACTGCTCCACAGAGTTTCCAAGGAGTGCCTGGTGTATTTGAACTGCTGACCTTTTGGTAAGCAGATGTAGCACTTAACTCACTATGTCACCAGAGTTTGCAAACTAAGTAGAATGTATGTTAAATCATTCTTAATCTTTAGGAAATAGCTATTTTTGCAAAAAGCATAACATTTGGATTTATTTGTCAATTAGGTCTGTATTCCAGAGAAGTACGAATACTTAAAAAAAAAAAGTACTGTGAAAGTTTGCAATCCAGATCAACTTGCTGTGTAAAACCCTGCACCCACATTGCTGTGCGACACTGTCTGCTCCCACAACCCCATGACAGCATACCCCTTTCCATCCTGTACTGCTGTATCCATTCAACCACAAGTATGATTTCTTGAACAGTCATTTTTTTCTAGATTCTAACTGAAGTGTGTAGCCTATGAATGCAACTCCATTTTAAAGGACCAATGAGTGCAGCCTATAAATTATCTTGTCATGAAGGGTAAAATTATATCATAGTAATAGATGACTAGAGGACTGAGTTCTGACAGTGTCCTACATATATTTAGTAAAATTCGTATTATTACCCAGCAGGGGTATACAGCCCACAGCCATTTTTATTCTCTAATTCTCCCATCATTCCAACTAAGCTGAACTTACTGTACTTTTATCATCACTGTACTATATGGTACTTTTTCCAGTGGATTTATTCTGTATTATGAGCCTAAAAGTAGTCTTCAAAAGAAAAAATGAAAGAGTTCCCTGTTAATAAATTAATTGATTCTTTAAATAATAAAAAAATATTATTTTGATTAGCTAGATATTTATTTAATGGCTTTCATCAATCATTTTAAAGAGAGTGTGAATGTGTATGTATGTGTGTGTGTGTTTATATCTCCAAAAATAATTGTTAACTCTTAGATGTCTCTTACATTTAAATCTGTGATCGTGTTGGTATATGCACGTGTTAGCGTGTCTGTCTGTAGGCGTGTTTGTCATCCATCAGCTTCCCCAGGTGCACGTCTTGCCTGGTGCGTCTCCTTCTCGTGTCCCACCTGCCTGTCGCGACCCCCCTTGGCGGCGACAGTCCCCGCCCGTCGCCGCGCTGCTGCCGGGCTCGGCCAGCAGATGGCGCCAGACAAGAGCCGAGCCCCGGTCTCCGGGAGCCGCTCCAGGGGGACGCTTTGCATCCCAGCGGATGGGAACTGCTTTTCACTTGAATTCGTACTGAAAATAAAAACATGCATTTAATAACTCATTCTGGTGAAATGATGACTTGGGTGGAAGAAAGCAGGTTACCTGTCAGTTCCGAAATGATAAATGACTGCCACATAGACCAAGACAAAATCGTGTTTTCAAAGTGAGAGAGGCAATGAGCTTTATGTATTGCCATATGACTTGAGAGTAACTTTGTAAAACATTTGTATACCTAGTTTAATGTGGAGTTGAAGCAGCACTTTGTGTAGTAAGGAAGGAATCCTTCAGCCTTTGTAGGCACGGCACCCACCATCATGCAGGGAAGAAGAGAATGTCCTGCCTTGTCCTGAATTCTCAATGACAGGGAGGGTTTATTTAGGAAAGAAAGAGAGAAAGCACAGAAGAAAGAGAGGAAGGAAGGAAAGAAGAAAAAGAAGGAAGTGAGAATAAGAGGAAGGAAAAATAATGTTTGCAGAAATACTGACTAAAACCCATTAAAAATTACAAATTAATTATCCAAGTTCTGCTCTGATTTTGAAGATACATACTGAGTTCATGATTTTAAACACACACACACATCTATACATGTGTGTGCACACAGACACACGGAGATATTTTAAGGCTTTGAGAATTAAGACACAAATCAAAGAGAAGCAGAACCACCGCTGTCTATTCTATGGGGGGAAATAAGCCGCGGACCGCAAACTTCTTCCATCATACCTTTCCTTTTCGTGTTGTATTAAAATGCTTTAAAAAATATGATAAGCAAGTTAATGAACCATCTCAAGAAGAGATTTGATGGTAGAAAACAACTTAAGATAGCAGATTGCCTATGTGACCTGTCGCTGTGGCCGCAGAAACCAGGGCTCGCACCCGAGGCGGCCCTTCGCAGGTGCTGCGGGTCCCTTCCCGGGAGGGCGGGCACAGGAGCACGGGGACAGGATAAAAACAGCATGAAGAAATAGAAATTTAATGAAGAAAAAAAGGCAAAGATGGATGAACGGATGGACAGAGAGACAGGGTAAGTAGGTGGGTCGATCAGCACGACTACAAACTCCGAAATTGGTTATTTAGGCAAGAGAGTGACATTTATTCCAGACAAACCCTTTTGGCTTCTTTCTTTCCTTCCTCTTTTCTGTGTAGTTACCATTTTGAATCTAGCGTTTCAAAAACTTCTTCGTCTGCACCACCTGGGAAACACCGGTGGTGTAGTGGGTTAAGGGCTATGTCCGCTAACCAGGAGGTCGGAGGTTCGGATCCACCAGGTGCTCCCTGGAAACTCTAAGGGGCAGTTCGACTTTGTCTACAGTGTCACTATGAGTCAGAACAGACTCGGCAGCAGTGGGCTTGGGATACCTCCTTCTTGGAGTAAAATATCAAGATATTTATAGAAAGCATTCCTCTGTTACAGTTGAAGTCCCCAGCCGAGCACTTTTTCTGAAATAGGTGGTCTATACTTTTCTAGATTATGAACTTCAGTAAGTCAGAGGGTACAAGTAAATTTTATTTGTCTGCTAGTCAGACATTAATACACGTTTGTAGAATGGGTAAATGTGTGGATGAATGTATTATTTTACGAGTCATGAATTTAATGATTTCCTAATGAGGGTTTGAAAGCTGAAAGAAGCTGAGTTTCCTCTGTCCACAACCTTACAGCGTCATAAGTCCCCAGGTCCCGCCGACACACGACACAGAAGTTGAAGCTGCTTCTAGCTCCAGTGCAGCCGCCTCCCACAAGCAACGGGCCAGCTCTAGAGCTCCGTTGGCCCTTCGGTGCGCGCACGTGGTCGCACCTGTATGCAGTGGCCACGCGTGACGCCACTCTTCCGGGCAGGTTTAAATGTGTGGGGGAAAAAAGCAGACTCGGGAAAGCTTTCTTAGAAACTGTTCGTCAGAATTAATTACAACCTCTATAAAATACGCACCTTGGAACCACAATTATGAACCTCTGTGGTGAACTCCTTGTTATGGACTTATTATTTTTGTTTTATCTATTTCCTCTCTTTAGCATCACTTGACAGCAAATCATAAATTTCATAATGTCAGTACTCATACTTAAAATTTACCAGGGATGTCTTATTGTTGTCTAATATTCACTAAGCATACACATTCCCTGTGTATTTGTTAAGCTGAAAAGTGATTTCTTTTTACACATAGAGTTTCATAGCAGAAGGAGTCCATGACTTGTAAATGTTTGATGTATTTTTATTTTTGTTTAACCTATAGATCTTTCTGCCTTCTCTCCTCTTCTCACTTTCGTTTTCCTCATAACCTGTATTTTCGGGTCTTCTTAAGAGGACTTGGAGGTAATATAGCAAAAAGGCAGAGAGAAGTCAAGTCTGCTGCCCACACTAAACTACTTGGTTTAAAATATCAGCATATCAGCTTACTGTTGATATGACCTTGGGCAGGTCACATAGCAGACAGTGCCTGTTGGTTGGCTCATTTATTTTCTTGATCTTCATGATATTGTTGTGAGGATAAAATGAGTTAATATTTTTAGAACAATTATAGTGGGTCTTGGCATATATACTAAGTAAGCAATCAGTGTTATCTAGTAATGTTATCTTCAGGAACCAATGTGATTTTACAATAATAAGCATTTGTGAAGAATATTTTCTTGCCAAGCACTGTGACCCACGTTTGGTCTGGACCACAGAGCCAAGGAATGAATATGCTTGTATACACAGACACACAGACAGAGAGACAGACACAGACATGCACAGATACAGGCACACACACACACACACACACTTGTTGCTAGGTGCTGTTGGCTTGATTCCGACTCCTAGTGACCTGTGTGCAACAGAGCAGCACCCTGCCTGGGCCTGGGCCACCCCACAATCGTTGCAGGGCTCCTGCCAGTGTTGCAGGCACTGTGCGAGTCCATCTGGGGGAGTCTTCCTCTTTTTCACTGACCCTCTGTTTCCCCAAGCTCAGTGCCTTCTCCAGGGATTGATCCTTCTTGATACCTGACCAAAGTATGTGAGACATAGTCTCTCCATCCTGACTGTACTTCTTCCAAGGCAGATTTGTTCGACGTTTTGGCAGTCCATAATATATTCCATATTCTCTGCTAGCACGGCAACTCAAAGATGTCAGCTCATACTGAGTCCTCCTTATTCATCGTCCAACGTTGACATGTATAAGAGGTGATGGAAAACACCATGGCTTGAGTCAGGTGCATCACAGGCTTCCAGGTGACGTCCTTGAAAAAAGAGATCACTTGCAGTGGGTTTGCCCAATGTAATGTGTATGTACATGTATATATACATGTGTGTGTGAAAAAATATATATGTGCGTATACATATTCACACTCACATACATGCATATATATATGGCTGTGTGTGTGTGTGTGAAATTATAATCCCCTAGATGATAGCTGCTGCCGATCCAGCTCCTCTTTGGTGTCCAGAATCTGTAAACACCGACAGTCTCGTTTCCCCTAGGCTATGCCAAAGAAGTCTCACAAAGACGCTTTTTAAGGGTAAAGTCTTATGAAGAAAATATAAGTTTCAGTAAAAACAATATTAATTGCCCACATCATATGTTAAATGGCTCTTTGGGATTGTTGACTGATGGGTTAGCATTTGATTTTGACATTTTGTTTTTAAAGAAAAGTTGTTTGCTCTGTGTGTTGATGGAATATTTTTCAAATTGCTCAAGAGAACCACGTGGTCTTTGCCTTACAAAGAAAAATAACAAAATAAAAACTCATATGCTGGATGCCCAGTGAGATTCTTCATTTAAAGACACACACGCATCCGTTCAGCTGGAATGAGTTCTGTCCTTCTCCCCATGAGCCAAGCCAGCTGGAAATGCCCCTTTACTGACACCCTTGATGCTGGATGAAGGTGTCAGGGTTTCGAATACCTGCGGAGTCTTTACAAATGTCATTTATATCCATATGCCTAGCTGGCAGCCTCTCAAAATGCAAATCTACAAAATAAGCAAATGTACCCATTGGAACGAAAATCCAAAATGTTGTGGAACAATTATATGAAAATTACGAAGTACACTATTTGGAGATCGAGAAGTTACACAGGACCCCAGAGTCCCTGGCTCCTCTCCCCGCTTTCGGATTTGGGTGAAGTTCCTGCTTCCAGGCATGGTGTCAGCTGGCTTTCTGTGTCGCCGTCCAGCAAGGCTGGGTGATACCAGCGGGAACTACAGGGCAACCGCGGAAGGGTAAGGGACGGGAAGAAGCCGGCCGATCCTTGCTTCTCCTTCCTGCGACGACGGCTCTGTGGGGTCGGTCTGCCCATCCTGTCTGAGGAAGTCTCCCCTAGAGACGTGACGAGAAGCCCCTGCCGCTGGCTGGCACCTTGTGGCCCTCCCCTCTCCTGCTCTCCTCTCCCCTTGCTCTGGATGCTCTGGTCCGCTGCCTGCCTCCTCAGGAAGTACCAGCATGTGAAGGTTCCTGTCGCCGCGTTTTCTAGGACAGCCTAGCTAGGACCCACGGAAAAGGAAACCACGTGCACGGCTATACCTGGGCAAGCTGTGTGGGCCAGGGAATAAAGGCAGACCATCTAAATGCCCGTGGAAAAAAGACCAACTGTGTCAGTTTTGGTGCATCCAAATTATAGAACAGCTTGCATCCTTTAAGCAGACAGAAGTGTACTTCTGTGGACAGATTCCTGAGCTACGTTGTTAAATGAACTGAAGAGCACTGCCTACAAATGTGACTCTAATCTAGTTTTGTAAAACTATATGTGTGCACTTATCTTCATTTTTTTGTGAACAAAATAAACATTCTGGAAGCATCGCTTCAATGTGTTACAGTTGTCACCCTGGGGGAGCGAGATGAAGAAAGAGCAGGGAATTAATATAGATTTTTCTCAAATTCTGTGCTGTTTATTTTTGGCAATAATATGTATCCCTTTTTTTGACTAAAAATAAGTGAGTAAAGAAAGACAACTTGTATCACTGAATTTTATTTTAAAATTTAAAAAAGGAAGAATAAGTTTATGGTGTACAGCAGACACACAGTTTTCAGCAAAAACTGGAATATTTCATGCATTTTTCCAATGTTTAAATGTTATGACAATCAATTAGAAGCCTTAAATTATGATAATATATTACATTGTCTTTGTTCTTCAGGCTTCTTAAATTAAGCCTTCATGCATTTTGCTTGAAAAGAGAAACCGTGTGATAAATTGAACACCTTTTAAAGTATATAAAGGGTACAGATGTCCAGGAGAATATTTTGAATTTTGTTTTGGCTTGTTCTTTATGAAGCCATTTTAACGGTAAAATTAGGAAAGACAAATGCTGCCCTCATTTCCTTAAATATCTGTGGAGGCAAGATAAGAGATTGAAGCATGTGGCGTTGTTTTTCAGGGAGTAATTTAACGGCAATGTTTAACATAAAACTGGAAATTTTCATAGGGATCTTGAAGAAGAAAAGAAAGTTATTAAGTGCACTAGATTCAGCTGTCAGGGTTTGTCACACCTTGACTGCACGGAGTGATGTGGTCACAGACACATGCTTCCATTTTAATGATTATCAAATATTCTACCGCACAAAGTGAAAGTTAATTATCTCAATGTTATGTAACCATAGCAATTAAAATATCTGAAGCATTGACAGAAAGAAAAGCTTTTCAGTTGCCCCAAAGAGACTATTAAGAGTTCCTTCTTTGTTTTCATCAAGCTCTACAAACACAGTGAAATCAATGGCATGCTAAATGTTTTATATGTATATATAACTGTATATGTATATATTTATATATTCTCTATATAGTAATATGTTATGTGTGTATATATATTTATATTTATACGTTTACATATATATATATATATACAGAAGCCCTGGTGTTGTAGAGGGGTAGATGGCTACATCTGCTAACCAAAAAGTCAGCAGTTCAAATCCACCAGACACTACTTGGAAAGTCTACAGAACAGTTCTACTCCGAACTCTTGAGTAACTATGAGTCAGACATAACTCGATGGCTGTGAGTTTTGGGTTGTGTGTGTGTATTGATCTCTCTATGTATTTATCTATGTCTATAGATGACATAGTTATAACCCAGTAGGCATATACTTTTTTATAATAAAACAATGCCAAAGCTGTGGTAGGTTTACAAAATTATGATTATCTCACTTATGTTTTGAATATATTTATTCTGTGTCACAAATTTAGCGATTAAGAAAAACACACCAACCCATTTCCACTGAGTCAATTAAAACTCCTAGTAACATTATACTTATTGATTTTATTTTAAATAACAATGAAATATATTCAAGATTCTGTTAAAGTTCACCTGAAGCCAGTTTTAATGTCTGGAAACAGCACTTGCCAAGCCAAGTGCCGTCGAGTCGGATCCAGCACTTAGCAAAGTACAAATAAACTACACAGAGTATACAAGTAAATTCATCTCACATCAACTCACGTCATGAGTACCCGGGAAATGTCAGGGGTCATGAGAGGAAAATATGTAACTCACAAGGCTTGGGGTCAGTAATAAGCTTTATTTAATCAAAGCACACATTTACAGCTAAGCAGGGGAAGAGAGCTGCTAGCCCCAGGACACAAAAGACTCTTATTTCCATTACTTAAGAACTCTTCTCTACGTTGTCCACTTTACTTGGGAACTCGCATTTACATTAGTTAAGCCCCCCACAGACTCTGTTGGGTCCTACAGGGACAGCAGTGGGCAGGTCCTAACATCAGTATGCCAACACACTCACTTCCCTAAAGTGGGGCTTACCCGAAGGAACTTAAGGACTGGCTCTGCTCTCCCTGTTTTGACTGTCAGGAGAATTCAAAGTAGAATTTTGTGGTGACAGGATGTTTCCGAGGCGAGGCCGGCAGTGACAGCACAGGAAGCTCAGACGCTAACAGGAGACTGTCACGGGAAGCAGCCCGCGCAGATGTCAGAGAACAACGCAGGGTCTGGGTGGCAGATCTGGGAGCAGGGACCCAGGAGGCTGCGGCAGCAACAGGAAATCAGCCACAGCCACTCGAACCACCCGCTGATGGCAAGCGGATGAGGTCCCAGGACCAGGTCCCAGCAAAGAAGGCAGCAGGCAGACTCCAGGCGGAGGCTGGCCTCCAGAGCACTGGGTTTTTAATGCCAGTTGTTTGGTTCCGGTTCTCATCATGCAGTCCTAAGTGTTATCTTCGGCACCACCAGTTGTTGGCGTCTTTCTGATAGGCTGTTGTTTTTATTGTCTTTCTGAGCGTCTGTGGCCATGTCCCCCCGGCAGTTGTTCTGGCTTTTACTTCTTCCCCACGGCTTTGTCTTTTCTCACAGTCTTAGCTCCAACACAGCCAGTTTCTGTTTCTAGTTTAGCCAATTTTAACTTATGTTTATGAAAAGACTCCACTTTACTATATATACTATTTTAATACTCACACCCACACCCCCCCACGCACCCCCCACCCCCAATTCAACCCCTTATCTCTTTCAGGTGAGCAAAGGATTGTAGTTTCTCTAGGATGATCCTGAAATGTTTCTTAATACTCTCTCCCCAAAACTAGAAGACAAGCTGGAAGTCAGGGAGAGACAGTGATTTTCAAGAGCTGATTATATATGCCACAGTGTTACAAAACTGAATTTAAACAATGGCCAAAGATCTGTGACACTCTCTAGCATCTGTGTGTACTCCTCTATAGTGCTGGTAACATCTTAGCTGGAGAAATTGTTCCAAAGTGATAGCACATTAAATGTACAATATTATAATGATGAGAAATATTGAAAATAAACAGCAAGATCTTGGCATGGGTAATGAAACTAATCTGTTTGTTAAAGTGATCAGCGATTCACTAAAAAAAAAACCCACTGCCGTTGAGTCCATTCCAACTTGCAGTGACTCTGCAGGACAGAGGAGACCTGCCCCACAGAATTCCCAAGGAGCAAGTGGTCGACTTGAACTGCCATCCTGTGGCCAGCAGCCATAGCACTCTAACCACTGCACCACCAATGATTCACAATACTCTTTAAATAAGCAACTGAAAGTAAAACACGTTGATTGTTAGTCCAGCCTTGTGTCTGAGAATTTACACAGACACCAGTCAGGACTTGCTAATAGGTAACTTCCTTGGGTGCTGCTTTTTTTGTATCCAAGCTTTTATATCAGGAAAACACAGTAAGTACAAGGTGACACAAAATGCAGCCTCTGTAAGAAAAAGCCCAGTGATGACTGCCCGGGCTCTGTCACTTGCAATTTGCTTGTGTTAAAGTAAAGGCACTTAAATCAGAGCGGGTTTTGGATAGGAGTCCCAGCCGCAGGTAATCACTACCTGTACGTAACTCCATCTCATTGGGATGTCTTCATTTACATAAGATACATTTACCATCTACATTTTAATAATACCTTTCAAGTAATCAAGAGTTGGTCAACTATGTACAAAGGAAATAAGTTAATCAAACGCTAGTCCACGACAAGACACAAATAGTGACATGAGTTACTCTTCAGAGGCAAGTTGATGAGCGGGGAGTGTTCACCAATTTCCAGAGAACTTGACAACTCAAAATTACTCCCAAGGCTTCTTAGCCTGGGAAATGGGGAGAGGCACACCACAGTTTTATCACTCTAACAGTGGTTAAAAACTGTGGAAGTCGATGGTGTCTCTAGTCGGCATTGCAATGTTGCTTGTATATTTCTAAGTTCTAAGAAAGACATTGTTCTCTGTACAGTTTATTTGGGGAGCAGTGAAAGCTGACGGAGACTTGCTTGTCAATAATGAGCCCAGCATCTAAAATCTGAAATCTCTGATACTGTAAAGTGTATTTCAAATCATGGGATAGCAAAACCACAAAAACTAGGTCTTCTATATTGAAGATAAGGTCACAATAACAGAATCTCAGAAATAAGAATTCTGTATTTTATATATTTCATTTTTCATTAATTCTTTTGTATTTGTACAACTAATAAATAGAAAATTAGCTTGAACTATCCAGCTTGCCAATTGTTTTGTCATGTTGAAACTTTTGTCTTATTTATACTTATTACAAACACAGTAAAGGAAAAAGAGCATTGAAACTGGTGTGTATGAGAAGGTGGATACGAATTCTAGCCTTGTGCAGTTGGAGATGTGAGGTTGCTTCTCTGCTCCTGGTACTCTCTATGTGGATATTAACACACAGACAAAAACAAACTCACTGCCATTGGGTTGATTCTGACTCCTAGCAACCCTACAGGTTGGAGTAGAATTGCCCTGTCAAGTTTCCAAGGAGCTCCTGGCAGATTAGAACTGCCAATTTTTGGTTAACAGCCATAGCACGTAACCACAGCTCTGCTAGGGTTTCCTGTGACTGTAAAAGAGTTACTAAAATAGTTTAAGAAAAATTAAGGAAAAGGAGAATCACAAACAACTTTCCTTCATGAATGTTACTTCAGAGAAACAATTAGGGAAATTACACCTGTAGGAAGTTACTCTTCAGAGAGAATAGTTGCTGTTTTCCAGTTTTATGCCCTTGAGAGCAAATCCCTGGAGGACTCAATAGATTACTGGCTGCACACCATACCCACTACAGAAGTAAGGGCCAATGAGATTTTATTGGACTTTCGAGAAAGCCTAATAAATCATGTTTCTGTGGAAAGCTTTCCACTTTGAGTGAAATTGTGGTCATCCACCTCCTAACTGATGTCATAAACTTCATTGCTTATTGTGATGTAACTCTACACACTTTGGATGAGAAGTGGCAGTGGGACGACCGGGACTGACAGTTCACACAGGCCTGGGACAACTAGGGTGTCCTGAATGGAGCGCCTTAACACGACATGACACCACCTTCTAAATGCAGCTGCTGCCACCAAAAAACATCTCAAGGTTTCCTGTGTCAATGACAATGGATGGAAACAAGTTTTAAAAAAGAATTATCAAATTATCCAGAGAGGAAGATTAAAGCTCTTCACAATTTTTCTTTTAATCTTGTGGTTTTCTTAAAATAAAGTAAAATCATATCCTTTAAAATAAATGAAAACAAAAGGTGATCTGTCACCTGAATGGGGCTCCTTTGTGACTGGGCAGCATACAGATGGGACCTCTGTCTCATTTCCGGGGGGGGGGCTGTTCTTGTCCTGACCAGGGAAGCACGCAGAAACTCCCCCGTGGGCCGCCAGGCTGGGTGACAGCTTCTCACCTCCAGAATGAAGAATTCCAAACCGAAGTTCCCGTATTTAGACAGAGTCCCTGCTGGGCACACAGGGTTACCATTTACGTGCTTAGCTACTACTGGAAGGCCTGCGAGGTCCTGTCCACAGGAGGCGTCTCAGAAGAAAGCTCTGATGATCTGCTGGAGACCCACCAGCTGTCGAAAACTGTGGAGCAGAATCTACTCTGACAGGCACGTGTCGTGCTGAGTTGTAGCTGGGACGACAGCACTGGATTGGCACGTACAGACACACAGCCACTGCCGCTGAGTCGATTCCAGCTCCTAGAGACCCTATAGGCAGAGAAGAACTGCTTCATTGAATTTCCAAGGAGCACCTGCTGGATCTGAACTGCCAGCCTTCGGGTTAGCAGCCACAGCACTTAGCCACTGCACAACCAGGGTTTCCTGGAGACACACAGCTGCCATCAAAGTGACTCCCACTTATGGCAACCCTGCCTATGGCGGCTTCTCTGTTGCTTGGCTCAGTGTCACTCCCAGGGTCGCTTTGTGTCTGAGCCATGACTGCTGCTACCATTACACCAGTCCATCTCAGCCTTCACCCGCCAGGATGCCCTCATCCACAGATCGTTCCTCATGACGACGTGGCTGCCACCAAGGAGCTGGCTGATTCCTCTGTGCTGACCATGCTCCTCACTGGCAGATTCTCTGAGCTAGAGAGCCAGGGTTTTTCCTCAGTCTGTCCTAGTCTGGAGGTCTGCTGAAACCTATCCATAGAGGAGACAATGCTTCCAGCATCACAGCAAGACACAAACGACAGCAGTGCACGGCAGTGGGTATGGTACTCAACAAAAAGAAAAAAAACAAAAGAAAAAGAAAATCAATTGCCATCAAGTAAATTCTGACTCATCGTGATCTTATAGGTGAGACTGGAGAGTTACACAGAACAATGAAACTGCTGTTCAAATGTCGGGTGATGACCAGCATCTCTCACCAAATGATTCTCTGATACGTTTTGGGGTTCGTTTTCAGTGGAAAAATACTTAAGCTGTACATTTATTTCTCAGAGTCATCACTTTTGTCTCAGACATTCTGGTTGTAAGGAAAATGAACTTACTGATTTCAGAGTAAATTTTACCACAGTAAATTATAAGAGTCTGTAATGAGATTTGGTTTCTTCAAAACAAAGGCAGTGCATGTTATTTTCTTAAAAGCAATAAAACAGAAGTTTTTTGTTACTGAAAATATTTTAAACTTCCAGATAACAGGCTCATCTCCACATGTCATTCTTTTAAGTATCCTATAAATATGAAACAAGAATTTAGTGAGTTAAGTTATTGTTAAATAGATTTGGCTTGGAAATATTAGCCCCCAACTGGTAAATTACACCTTAATGAAAACTTATGTCCTTAACTTTTGTTAAACTTAAGCCATTCCTCTGTGTGGTTATTTCTTTAAAAAAAGAGGTTAATATCGAGAAAACTTAGACAAAAGTGATTTTACTTTTCTATTACATTCAGGAAATATACACATTGCCAAGTGCCAAGTGCCATCAAGTCAGATATGCACATTCGAAGTAGTCCTGTTTATTAGAAAGACAAAATATTTAGAAAAAGATACATGTAAATGGAGAATACCATGGCGTTTTAGGCGATTATGTAATTTTATTCAGCTATTTCTATGCAGAGAATTTCAGAAGACAGTGCTAAATAACGCTGGCATTTTCCTAAACAGCCTCCTGGTCGTTTCCACGGTTCTCCCACGCACACTGGAGGATATTTCTGAAGGGCTACCTAAGTCCATGCGTGCAACACCAAGGAATCACTTTCCCTTTTTTCAGTGTTGCCTGGATGTATGCAGGCTACCAATGAATTCAGGTTGCTTTCAGGATTAATTATTATATCCGTGGAGTCTAAAATATATCGTACTTCAAATATTGCTTTATCATGGATGCACATCACAGTTGTGCAGATCATACATTTGATGTGGTATCTTTTGGCCAACACGTGGTTGCCATGAAGCGGTACTGCCTAGCCAAGTGGTGAAATATTTAGAGACAGAGTCTGGTAAACGTGTGGAGCTGTCACTAACTTCCCCTCATGTGTTGCTTAACAGATATTTACTGAAGGCTAAGGGTGAGGAATCAATGTCACGGTTCCAGAAACTGGTAAGGCCACAGTCCAGGGTGAGGGACAAACAGGCTATCCGCACATACAGTGAGGGGAGGTGTCTTCAGTAGGAGAAGCGGGGGTCTGAAGCTTCTAGACAGAGAGCTCCTCCTGGTCCCAGAGCAGCGACAGGGATTACCTGGTATGGAGTGTTGACGTCAGCCGGCAGGTGGTGGAATTGAGACTGGGAGTCCTTAGAGGGCTGGCCATGAAGCTGTCTCCTTCGGGTTATTCCAGAGTAGCACCAGGGGTGACACAGCAGGTCTGCTTCAGGGTGCTTTCTAGACCATGACCTTTGTCACAGCATTTTCTAGACCGTGACCTTGTGACAGATTTTTCTAGACTGTGACCTTGTGACATTTTCTAGACCAAGATCTTGTCTCAGCATTTTCTAGACTGTGACATGGTGACATTTTCCAGACCTTGACCTAGTGATAGCATTTACTCGACCATGAGCTGGTGACAGCATTTTCTAGACTGTGACCTTGTGATAACATTTTCTAGACCATGACCTTTGTGACAGCGTTTTCTAGACCACGACCCTGTGACAACATTTCCTAGATTGTGACCTTGTGATGGTGTTTTCTAGACTGTGATCTTGTGACAACACTTCCTAGACTGTGACATTTGCTACAGTGCTTTCTAGGCCATGACGTTGTGACCACTGACCACCAGGCCTTTTTTCTGCCGTGCTGCTGGTTGCATTGAACCATCAGCCTTGAGATTAGCAGTCATGTGCAAACCATTTTGTACTGAAAGTGGATCCATCATACAATAGGTGAAAGCTTTTGGCTCTGTTCTGAAATCAGTAAGGTGCATAGAAAACATTTTAAATAGAACAAACTGGTAAAATTATGGGCATGCCACTAGACTTACAGTCAATGGAAGCTGAGAACGTGGGCCAGTGAGTGTCCATAGCATCTTCAAGATGCCAGGCAATTCACCAAGGGAGAAGAGGTATTGTTGATAAGGAAAAGGCCAATAAATAAAGATTCTTTTTTTCCTCATGGTAGAGTTATGAGGCAGAGATAAGAGACTGATAGAAACAGCAACAACAGTGAAAATGAGGGAGGGCTAATTCAGACGCACGACAGAAGGAGATGGAGAGAGGTCCTGGAAGGAGTGGGGGGGGGGTGCGGGAAGGGACGGGGAGTTCCAGAGGAGTGTTCAAGGTTTGGAATTGTCATCTCGGTGAAAGGACCCAAACCTGTCTTACAGATGACACATTAGTGACTTTCCACCTATGTCATGGCTAAGCTAAGTGTGAACAAAATTGTCTTTGTTTTTGTTTAAAAGTGATGTTAGAATCATTGTTCAGGAATTAAGTATTCAAGATATGTTGTCAAAAATTATTTATGCCAAGTAATTCTCTTGAAGTGCTCTTTGAGATTCTGAAAGTGCCAGAAAATGATTTATGCCTAACCCCATTATTAAACACAAATTAATTTTACATAGGAAGGAGCCTTATATTTGCATCCAAATAGAAAGAAAAAGACCTAGAAAAGAGTAATGTTCGAAAAATGGAGAAGCTAACTATAATCCTGGCTTTGTCTACAGCACAGTGGTACCCTATTTGGGGGCTAAGTCAATCCTGGAGGCAAATAAAATGCTTCAAAATTGTATCATCTCCTGTACTAACAACTCATTAGACAAAAGAATTCATATGGATTTTTAAGAAATCACTGTGTAACATTTCCTTCTGTGAATATTCTTCTGTAGGACACATCTTTCCTAAAAAGAAAACCAAATCAAATCCATTTCTATCAAGTCAGTTCCAACTCATAGCAACCATATAGGCAGAACAGAACTGTTCCTACGGTTTCCAAGGAGCTTCTGATTGATTAGAACTGCCGGCCTCTTGGTTAGCGTCTATAGCTCTTGACCACTCTGCCAGAGGGTTTCCACATGCTTCCTAGGTTCTAGTATGTTTCAGTGTTGTTCTGTTATGACATTAATCTATTCCATACATACTTCGTTTTGCAAATACACTCACATTCTTCTTTCTTCTCCAACTCTAAAAATATCATCTTTGAGCTGGAAAGCAGAATTCGTAAACATAACCTAATCTCTAACTTAAAAAATGGATCAAGTTCAAGAAGGAAGAAATTCAAACCGCTGTGCCCAAATTCCTTTTTCCCTGGTAAACTGTTATAATTCTAAGACCAGCCAGGGTAGCTAATCAAAGCTGAACCTCCTGCAGGAAACAGAGACTAGACTGATAGGAAGCAGTGTCTTGTGCAAGTCAGCAACTGGAAAAAATAAAAAAAAACAGCATCATTGATTCAGGAATGGGGTCGGGAGGATGGTCACAGGCTTGGTCCACCAAGAAGACAGCACATCCTGTCAAACTTAAAGGATAAGCCTGGCCCGAAGGGTACTGGCTGAATATGACATGACATTGGAAAGCCAAGAATCTGCCAATCAGGCAAAGTACTCCCAAGCTTACCTTGTTCCGGTCAGGTGTTAGACAACGATAACTTAAGGAGTGCAAGGAAAGAACAAGCTCAAGTCGCCGTAAGGACCAGTAAAAGATCCTGAAGAAGTGACGGTGCTTCTGTGTCCGCGGATGTGTTCATTTGTGTAGAAGACATCATGTAGAAAAGGACAAAGGCATGAAGGATATACATGACAGCTATGTGTACATTCAAACTACTGCCACTATTTGACTGGATGTGGGACAACAAAAGAGTGAACGGCAGAATTCTGTAGTCTGGAAAAATAGAGAAATGACAAGAATACAGTGTTCTTTTAATTTATAAAATCCACCGTAGATTCTCTATAAATTTGTACATTTGCAAAAAAAAAGGCCAATCTTGATATGCTGGCAGTAATCTTGTCATCTTGATTAACCGAGAGGAATAAGAAAATTCCCATTATTTATCAGGAAAAAACTAAGCTGCAAATATCATTTGAACATTGATGGGAGCATCAGTCTCTTGTAGCGACTTGCCCCTTTGGACCACCGTGCTCCTGTTTCATCTCGGAGTAGCTCTGCTGACCCCCAAGGCTGTGCTCCTTCTGCCCAGGGCAGTCCTCTCCCTGAGCCCTGGCCACAGGACAAATGCAATGTTTGACTTCCCTCCCCAACCTAATTTAAATTCTATAACCAAAGAGACCATGCTGCTTTCAAACTTGATTCCAAAGCTCCTAAAGTGGTGCCTGGCACACAGCTGTTGTTCTTAGGTGCCAACCAGTCAGTAACAACCCCTAGCAACCATGTGTACAACGGAAGGTAACACTGTCTGGTCCTGAGGGAGCCTCACAGTCATTGTGAAGGCTGGAACCATTGTAGCCACCCCTGCGTCTGTCCACTGTGCTGAGGGTCTTCCTCTTTTCCCCTGCCCCTCTCCTCTACCAAGCATGATGTCCTTCTCTGGGGATTGACCCCTCCTGACAACACACCCAAATGTGTATGACACAGTTCTGACACCCTTGCTTGCAAGGAGCGCTCTGGTTGCACTTCTTCCAAAACAAATCTGTGGGTTCCTTGGGCAGTCTGTGGTATACTCAATATTCTACACCAACACCGCACTTCAAAGGTGTCGGTTCTTCTGTCTTCTTTATTCATTGTCCAGGTTTCAAATGCATATGAGGTGATTGAAAACATCATGGCTTGGAGTTGGCACACCTTACTCTTCAAGGTGACGCCTGGCTTTTCGACACTTCAAAGAGATCCTTTGCAGTAGATTTGCCCAGTGCAAGGTGTGTTTTGACTGGTGCCTCCACGGGTATGGCTGTGGAGCCAAGTCAGATGACAGTCTTGACAACGTCCGGGTTTTCCCTGTCATGATGTTGCTTACTGGTCCAGCTGTGAGCAATTTTGTTTTCTTGATGTTGAGATATAATCCATACTGAAGGCTGTGGTCTTCGCTCTTCATCAGAAAGTGCTTTGAGTGATCTTTCACCAAGCAACCTTTTGTGATCTGTATAACAAAGGTTGTTAGTCAGTCTTCCTACATTCATGGTGCCACATTTTTCTTCACAAAATACAACTTCTTGAATTATTTGCTAAGCATACAGATTAAACTAGGTATGGTGAAAGGATACAACCTGATTCACACCTTTCTTGAGTTTAAACTAGTCAGTAGCCCCTTGCTGTTCAAACAACTGTCTCTTGATTTATGTATAGTTTTCTCATGAGCACAGTAAGTGTTCTGGAATTTCCATTGTGGTTAATGTTATCCGTAATTTGTTGTGCTCCACACAAGCCGACATTTTGCATAATGGGTGAAGCACAGATAAACATCTTTCTGGTGTTCTCTGCTTTCAGGCAGGGTGGCTCAGGCTAGGAACCAACTAAGTTATGGTGATTACTGAAAACCCAGGGCTCCCCTGGAAGCCAAAGTTGAACAATGGCTAAAATCTGTCGTTAGTATGAATTGTAGTTCCAGACTGTTCATCCGTCAGATTTCTTTTTCTGCCTGCTCACATGTATTACTGGTGAATTCAAATTCTCTATGATGGTAAGAGAAACATAAACAGAATGAAGAAGGCGATGTGTTTGCTGTGAGGTGTGTGTGTATGTGTGTTAAGTTACCCGGATAGCTAATGTCTGTATCAAGAAACCAACCAGCGCATTCATCAGTGTTCATTTTTTTTATTTTTAAAGTTTGATTTTTTTTTTTTTTACTTTGTCAAATGCAAAAATGACAAGTACAGTTAACGTAGAATGTAGTCAAAAAGTTTTGGATAAAAATTTCTTGTATTTTACTTCTTAATAACAAGTGATTGTTGTCCATAGTGATTTTCATATGCTAACAGTATCACTTTGGAGAGGGTGGAGACTCAAATATATATTTAGAAAAACATGTTTGTGAACATTTCAGTTATTTAAGGCCATGCAGGTCCTAAAGATGCACAAACAATGCTACGCATTATGTGATTTGATTTCTTTTGAAATGCCATGGGTTTGGTTCCAGTTATTAAACTTTACAATTTCTTGAGTTTCCTCTCATCACTTTGGAAATACAAAGCTAAATAAAACAAATAAGCAGTGACTACTGTTAAGTAAATGAAATATGGATATTTCTCTTTCCCTACTGTAGACTAAAAGACCAATTTAGATTGTCCTATGAATCAGATCTGACTCGATGGCACTTGGCTTGGCATACCTTAGAAAGAAACGCCGGCGAAGCAGGGGTTAAATGTTCCGTCTGCTAACCGAAAGGTCAGCACTTCGAATTGACCAAGCACCCCATGGAAACTCTATGGAGGAGTTCTACTCTGCCCTGTGGGGTTGCTATGAGTCGGAATCAGCTTGGTGGCACTGAGTTTTTTTTTTAATTTAGGATACTGTAGAGAATTTTGTCAGTCAGTGAGTTTGCTTGGGCAATGGGTGGAATATCACTGATGCTGTGTTACTTGTTCCTCAGAGAATAGAGTAGTGATAAGTAAATACTGCTTCCTTTTAATTCTAAAAATTATTACTTGGTGTGACCTGCTTAGAAGGAATGTTTGTCAAAAGGAGATCCAGGAGAAGCAGTCTGTGTACATTTAACTTGTGAGCCTCACCGCCCCTCATGGTTGCTTCCTGAATCGCAGGGAGGTCTCAGCCGGCAGTCCTGGCCTTGAGCAGTAAAGAGGGCTGATTGGAGCGATTATGAGCAAAAAGAAGGCATTATGCTGAGTAATAGGAATCCAAAATAAAAAGGAGTGGGTGAGAGCTTTGGCATCCATATTCAGATATGTTAATTTCCTTCTGGAAGGGCACGGGTCCTTTTCATCTGTCTTTTCTGTAATAAATGATTCCATCAAAGGCCAATCTACTGATGCTTGGGACAGTTAGATAAGCAGACACCCAAGTCTCCAAATGCTAGTTTTAGTAGGAAATGTAACTTTCGAGTACTACTTGAAATTACCAGGTGGCCACAATTAGTGTCTTTTATTCCACCCGTGTCATAAAGAGTAGAACATGATTCGTATTTGATTGAAAAAAAAAATGTATTTGTGAATCCAAACCATCATGGAATGAACTATGTTCCCCTCAAAATGTGTGTAGGCATTTAGTTGGGCTGTGATTCCCAATATTTTATGATTGTCCTGTATTTTGTGATTTCCTGTGCTACGTGTTAAAGATTAGTGTGGGACTATGAGCTCCTCCCTAAGGTGCCCTCCCAGCTCCAACGTGGGGGAGTTTCACTGGAGTGTGGCTTGTATCACTTTTCACCCTTTCATCTTACAAAAAATAGAAGGAAGGGAATCGAGCAGAGTTGAGAACCTCTCACCATCAGGAAAGCAGCACTGGAAGAAGAGCGCGTCCTTCGGACCTGACGTTCCTGGGCCACCGTGCTGCTGACAAAGGCTGACACAGCACAGGCACCTTCCTCCAGAGCTGGCAGAGGGAAAACCCTCCCCTGGAGCCGACACCCTGAATTCAGACTTGTAGCCCACCAGACTGTGTAAGAAGGAACTTTCCTTTGTTAAAGCCGTCCACTTCGTGGTGTTTGTTAGAGTAGCCCTAGCTGACTAAAACAAACCAATCTGCCGTATGAATTAAACAAGTTTACTTGTCTAACCTTTCTCCAGTGAACAGACGAAAGCACTTTGCATGCACGTAAACGAGTGTGTTCGCCGTCCTAGCTTCACCCCTGCGACCCACTGGCGGTCGTCTCACCCGTCCTGCCGAGTCAGGAGAAGCGCACCTCCCGGGAGGCAGCTTCCTCTCTGCATCTGACTGGGTCTCCTCTGCAACCAGTCAAGGAAGGGCCAGCTGGTCGCCGGAGATGCGCTTAAGCCCGGAGACTCACCGTTGTCCCGGGAACAGCCGTGGTGGGAGCGCAGCTGGTGGGGACACCCCAGGTGGAGGCCGTGGGGACGGAGTGACGCGTCGCGGAGATGGTGCCGCCCCGCTAACCGGGCCTGGTGGGCAGCAGACGTCTGCGCCTGGGCGACGGAAGGGCGAGGTAGACGTTCACATCTTCGTCTCTCCCTCTCCTGTGTTGTAGTTGTTCTTAGGTGGCGTGGGGTCGCTCCGACTCCCAGTGACCGTGTGTCAGTCCATCTCATCCAGGACCGTCTTCTTTTTCGCTGACCGTCCACTCTGCCAAGCACGACGTCCTTCCGCGCCGACTCCCTGTTCTATACAAGTAGCTTACACTTTGGCTCTAAGCTGTCGGACAACACTGTCAGGAAAGAATCACATAACCGCAGAAAGAGCTGACAGTTCTTATGTTGTTAGAAATATTCCGTGGTGGTGTTGTTAGGTGGTGTCCAGTTGATTCTGACTCATAGTAACCACTGCCCTGCAGGATTTCTGCAGAGTGGCTGGTGGGTTTGAACTGGTGACCTCTTGGTCAGCAGAGGAGCTCTTAACCACTACACCCGCAGGGATCCTAATATTTCCCCAAGGTATATATTTTAATAAAGAATTCCTAAGCCCAAGAATATCCGTAATACATTCTAATACTGGCACAAGCAATAGGACCTAACAAGATACTTTTGGTTAGGAAACATTATCACAGTGCTGAAAATCATGGCGTTGCACGCATTGCCATCCTCAACTATGGTCAGAGGAGTGGTGTGGACAACCTCTGAACCAAAGAGGCAGAGAGAGTGTACACCGGGGCATATTTATGAACTTCTTTGAATCCAGTTTCCCTACCTTTGCAAGTTAAGGAGGTCGTAGAGAGCATGAAAACGTCATACTATCATCCTCGTCTCAGTTTGGCTCAATTTCTTTGAGTGAAGTTCTAAGAAGTACTATTCAACCACCTCTAAGCACATGGCAAATAAATACTTCACTGGTTCTGATGACTAGTGACCTTCAGATTCCTGTGTGTTTGCCAATCTCAGATTGATCCTGATTAAGGTGACACTGACAGCAGAGTGGTGAAATGCTACAGCTGCTAACCAGTTCAAATCTACAAGACTGTCCTTGGAAACTCGATGGGGCAGTTTTACTCAGTCCTGCAGGGTCGCCATGAGTCAGAATCAGCTCAACAGCAGTAGGTTTAGGTTTGTTGTTGTTTTAAGGTTTGCTCATTTCAGTTTTACAATTTTTCTATGAAAAGGACTTTAAAGATCATATCATATTTTGAGTTGGGATCTGTGTAACTGATCAAGTTATTTAACTTCTTTCAAATTCCTTTGCCAATTATGTATAACGTCACTAATTTTGCTTGTTGTTGGTGTACACTATTGTATTTAAAAGTTGCATATTGTTTAAATGATATACTACAGAATTAGTGGAAAAGATGTTCTATTATTGAATGCGTGTCATAGTGGCTCTAATTTACCAGATATCCAAGATGGTAGAACTCCTGTGCATGGCTGGGACAGGTCATCAGGAGAAGGAGTTGGTTAGATGGGGATTTTTCTGGCTGGTCCCTTCAAGACTCCTGCACTCTCTGCACTGAGCACGGCTGCTAGGCTGAGTGTGGCGCTGACTAGAAGTCCATACTTGATGGCCCATGTCAACAAGTCTTCTCCTCAAAGCATCCATCTCATCTGGCTTATCTTAAATGAGTGGAAACTAGTTCAGTAGTTGCATATTGTTAACAGTGGGCTTGTATATGAAGCTCTAGGAATTGAAAAAAAAAAAGCAGGAAACAACTAGGAAAAGCAGAGCTTGATTTATGCCAGTATGGAATAGGAAAAGCCTTTCCTTCGATGTTGGCAAGTAGTGTTCCAGCACCCAGTCAGATTAATCTGGTGTTTATGCGTTTCTATCAAACACTTTAAAAAAATGAGAAGCTACTTAACTTTATAAGCAATAGTTCAACACCAAGTTGGTCTTTGGCTTTGATTTTGTGAGTAAGGATCTGAGGATCCAGAGTCCTGATGTCATACAGCATCATTTCCAAATGTGGAGGGAACCGAAGTTCTCAATAATTAAAGTATTAAACAGAAAATCATTATTTTACTTAATCTGTAGGCACTGAAATTTGTTAATGTAATGACTTATTCTTTTCAAAGCAGAGGCAGCATCTTGAAACAGACACAATCAAAATTCTTAGTTTGTTTAAGATTTTGTAGAGCTTTGGGACTGTCATTTGCAATGTCTCAATGTCAGTGGTCATACACTGCAGGATCATAGATGAGATGAAAAACATGTGAAATGTTGAGCTATACCTAATGTCATCCAGGGATGTAATTGTTCTGTTTCCTTGCTTGTCTTAATAAACGTACTATGTTTGGGCAGCAGTTCAAATCCACCAGGCACTCCTTGAATACTCTATGGGGCAGTTCTACTCTGGCCTCTAGGGTCGCCATGAGTCAGACATGACTCGATGGCACTGGGTGTGTGTGTGTGTGTGTGTGTGTGTGTGTGTGTGTTTGGCCGATAAAGAAATGGATGGATGAATCAACATTAAACTGGAGAATTAAAGTGCATTCTGGTTAAGAGGTTTACACTTTCAGAACGAATCATAATAGAGTCTCCTTCTTTGAATTTGATGAAAGATACAAAGAAAAGTTTCAATGACAACACACAGCTTTGGAAGAAGACACACAATTTGTGTTGGAAACTGAGGCAGGGATCAGAAATATGAAACGAAAAGCCAGTTCCAGGATGTTCACATGACAACCCAAGTGAGAGCAGTGGAAAGCGCATTCCGGTGGACGAAAGTGCTAGAAAGAATTTATCTGGGAGTTGGCGAAGTGGTCAGTAACACTGGCTTTTGTGAGTCCAGCGGCTATGATTTATGTCAGCTGAGACAGTCTGTATCAGACACCAAGGAGGGAGGATTGAGACTGGACACAGAGCAGGGATGATAATGGAAAGGCAGAATTGAGGCAAGCAAACGGATCCCTTCGACGCTGGCTGGGAGCCGCCGTCAGTGAAGAGAGAACTCCAAGAGGCAGATCAGCTTATCCATTCCTAGTTTTACTCTGGGCTGACCACTTAGTATTTTCTAGAAGAAAGCAAGAGGGTTCCTTCCGAAAATAAAGGTCTCTTATTAGTGCTTCTCATTTTACCCTTGAGTCTATAATAGACCTACAATAAGAGCAGTTTTGCAGTAGTATTTTTCCATCTGCCTTTCCTTTTTTTTTTTTTTTTAAAAAAAGAGGTTATTTATGAACACACTGTCAGGATAACTCCTACCCCAAAGAGTAGGAGGTTAAGAGTGGCATAGAATGTTTTTTTTTCTTATCCGGATCAAGCAAAAAAACAACTTAATCACGTTAGTTTGAAGGGCCACCTTCCAGAAGCACCCTTTTCTCTCCCCTTGCCCGATGTTAGCTCTGCTTTCCTATCAAAGGGTGTCCTGTACCACGTTGCGCTCATACGTGTATGGTTTTGTCTTGGCTACCTGACACTGTTGTCATGGAGAGAGAAATACAATTTTCATTTCATTTCCTTGAACAATGATGCTAGCACAGTAACTGGCACTTATTGACACTTCAACATTAACTATCAGTCAACCTAAAAACCACAAACAAAACCTACGGCCCTTGGGTCAATTCTGACTCATAGCCATGACTCTATCGGACAGAGCAGAATCTCCCCATAGCATTTCCAAGGAGCACCTGGTGGATTTGAACTGTTGACCTTTTGGTTAGCAGACCTAGCTCTTAATCACTACACCAGCAAGTTTTCCAAAGGATCCTCTCCTCTGCTTAGTCCTTAAGGGATTTAAGACAACGCGTTTGCTCTTGCTTTACAGCCCTTTCCTTCACACTTACTGCTACCAGGACCCCTTACAGACAGTCGGTGTGAAGGGAAGGGGGTGCAAAGCAAGAGGAAACACGTTGCTTTTTGTAACCCTTCCACCTCCCCTTGTGTGCATTTATTTTCCCGCCTCAGATCCCTTAAGATCTAGTGGGAGGTTCCTTTGGAAAACTTGTTGAACAATGTTCCGGTTGGCTGCTGACCAAAACCTTGGCAGTTTGAACCCAGCCAGAGGCTCTGTGGGATCTGGTTCTGTAAAGACTGCAGACTAGGCAATCCTGCGGAGAGGTCCACTCTGTTACACGGTGTCACTAGAATTGGAGAACCTGCTCCATGGCCCCTAACACCACAACCATGCTCATTACACACCTTCATCATCAGCTTGTTCATTCTGTCTTTCCTGTGTGAACTGCTGGCTCAGAGGCAGAGCAGAGGCTACTCTCCTGCCCACAAAGGCTTTTGTAGTCCTTGGCTCACGGAGCATCTCTGAGAGTTCCCTCTCTCCCCTCTAGTTGAGACACAAAGCATTTGGAAGGATTAGGATGGAGATTGCTTACTGAAGCCCTGATGAGTTAACCCTTCCTTCTGTCCCAAGGAAACCCATGTGGTGTAGTGGGTAAGTGCAAAGGCTGCTAACCAAAAGGTTGTGGTTCAAATCTGCCAGGTGCTCCCTGGATACTCTATGGGGCAGTTCTACTCTGTCCTGTAGGGTTGCCATGAGTTGGAATCGACTCAACAGCACTGTGTTTGGTTTGGTTTGGGGTTTCTGTCCAAAAGTCCCATTTCCCCAAAGAGTCTTCTCCAAACTTTCCATCAGCATGATCTCTACTGATGCTTTGTTTCTCACGGCAAATGCAGAGGTGCCAGGGAATGGAGCTAACTCAAAATATTTTGGGTAGAAAAAGGAAGTATGATGTGGAGAGTTTCCTCCAAACATGAGATGAGGCAGACTTTTTACTATATGAGGTTGCTGCCGCAGCTGAGTTCTGCAGACAGCATAACAAATGGTCCTTGAGCCAGTACTCATGCATGTGAGCTGTGGGTGGCACACCTCGTTGCAGAACTGAAAACTAATCAGAGGTCTTGTCTGTGTCACTGTTTTCACATCAAGGTCTGTATGAGGACAGAGATGTTGGTATTGGAAGACCTGGTCTTTGTGATTGCCTCGCTAGAAAGATAGAAAAGTAGGAGCGGTAGAGACGAGCAAACAGCTGTAAAATTTCAAAGCATCATTTAGTAATGACTGCCTTTTACAAGTAAGAACAAAAGCTGAATATACAGTTTGTACTGCATACTAATCAAAATTTATTCATAAAGTTCAAGTTCAAACCTCACTGTGTCTAAATATTTTCATTATTTATTACAATTAGCATATGCATGATTCATGTTACCTGTCTGCCTCATTCAAGAGGCCTGCTGCTGTGGAATGGCACTTAACGGAAATAAGGACCAATCTCTTCTGGTTTGTGATGCTAATCCTGGTGGAACGAAGGGCGTCAGTCAGTGGGCTGCTGCCCTTCTGTACCTGAGAGTTCAGGACGGGCTGAAACAGCACACTGCCAGAGTGTGTTACTTAATGTCTCAGAGGCCGTAGGCAAGGAAAATTAGGCTTCGTGTTATAACTGGAAAAAATGAGTCACGGTAGTTAATTAACCTATCAAATTCCACAAGGTAAATGAGTGCCTGAATCAATTCACAATTAACAATTTAAATAATCCCACTTTTACAGTAGCCTTCGAATGCCTGTAATTAAAACTAGAAACTAATAGCTCTTCATCTTTCCTTGTATTTTTTTGTGGGGGGGGGTTCACAGGAAGCAACAAACTCGTCTGACGGCGGGAATCATGTCTTTATATTTTTCACGTCCTTCTTGGGAGCTGATGGGGTGCCTGACACCTAGAAAATGCTTGATAAATTCTTAAAAAATAAATCATTTATGTTCCTTCTTCAAAACCCTGGTGGGTGGTTGTTAAGTGTTACAGTGGTTAGCCGAATGGTTGGTGGTTTGAATCCACCAGGTGTTCCTTGCACACTCAGCGGTGCAGCCTTGCCCTCTCCTGTAGGGTCAATAAGAGCCGGAATTGACTTGAAGCCAATGTTTGTTTTTGTTTTGTTCTTCAAACTCCTGTTAAGGTTTTCAGAAGGGAAGGAAAGGTAGAGTTTCATTTCAACCCACCCTCTGAACCTCTGCGCTATACACGGTTCCCTTTACAAAGGCTCTCAGGCCTACAGCCTCTCCGAGAGTGGAAGCTGCTGAAAGCTGCCTGTCTTTGCAGTAACCATGCGTGACCCAGGGCCTGCCACCTCGACGTTGTCTCTTAATCAGTGAGCTCAAGTCAAATGATCAGAAAATCAAAGGACACCCACTTGGACAGATAAATTAAAATAGTGTTTTAACTACTAAAAGTGAAGTCATTTATTTATTAGACCTTTGTCATCTTGGCAAATTAACCTACTGCAGTGTTAAAATATGGATGCTGAGATTTGGGTTCAGGTGACTCCATAGTCTACACCTCATGCTTTCAGTCCATTCTCGTGTTTCTAACTGCCCAGTAGACTTGTATAGCTTGACGTCCCATCAGGTACCTGAAACTCATGATGCCAAAGGTTGTTTTCACTACATTTCCCCTGCAAATGGGCTGGCTTTAATATTTGTATTCTTTATCTTAACGAATGGCATCCATGTCCCTGGCTTGCTGAATTAGGTATCTCAGAGTCTTCCTATGCTTTTAGCAGAATTACTGCTCATTATGAAAAATTTACCCCTAGTCTTGTCCAATCTAATTTCCAAAGATATTTCTATTATAGCCTTTCCCCTTCTTCCCCGTGGCCAGTGTTGTACCGCAGTCCTTAATCTTCTCCCCTAACCCATTAGGCAGATCTAGCCCTTGAGGACTTGAACCTTTGAAAGCTCTCCCTTCACAGTCATTCGAGGGTCATTTTCTTAAAAAGTAAACGACCTTCAGATTCCTCTAAGACAACGGTCAACTGGGTCAACATGTCATCACATGTCCCCATTTTTTCCCACTCTGCACCCGGGTACCCCACCGCTTCTCTCCACCCTCGGGGCTCGGTGGGTGACGCCCAGTAAGTCTAGCTTTCCGTAAGCACATCTTACTTTTCCATTCCAATGAGAAAAAGTCTTTCCTCAAACTGTTCTGTCTTATCGTCATCTACAGCTGATCTCTCACGATTTCACCTCTTGAGAATGTCCGTGAAGCCATCACCATTTACCTGTTCTCGTTATGTTTTCTCCTGCTCTTGTTTTAGTGTTGACAGTGGCATTAGTTATATTTCTCTTTAGCTGTGTGTCTCTTCCTCCAGGTGAAGCACTCCTGAGAGCAGATACGATTCTTACATATCTTTGTGTCCCCAGTAGAGGACATGCCTAGACTCAGCAGATCCTGTGTATTTTGTCCCCTCTCCTTACCATGTGCAAATACATTGTAATCTTCAAAGTCATAGACTTGAATCTGAGCTGTTAATAAATCTTTGTCCTGCCTGTATAGGTTATATTTTTAAATGGGTAGCCATTTTGTGGAATTTGCATAAACAAGGGAAAAAAATCATTAAAAATTTTCTGAAGATTCAAATTTCAAAATCATGTGGTTGATGGGGGCACCTACTGGCCGAGGGAGATATTGCATCCCGGTTCTACTGGTTTTCTAAAAACTGGGGCAGAGGACCAACCCCAGAGGCCCTAACACAGTATAGAAAAAGCAGCCATCGCCACGGAGAGCTGGCCACAGCCAACGCCAAGGAAGACCCTATAGAGTGCTTCACGTGTGGCCTACAAGTCCTGGGGATACTGGCTCTTTCTATGTACGCTCTTCACCGGGAGGCAGAACTAGCCACCATTCGAAACTTGTAACTGACTGCAGCTTTCTGCTGTGGTCACTTGATGTACCCTTTTATGGGCTCTTATCCTAAGTCCAAGGGTCGCCATGAGTCGGATCTGACTCGACGGCACTTGGCTTTTGGCTTGGCTATCCTAAGTCAACCAAGGAAAGTGAGTGGAAATTGGGAGCTGCTTTAAATATTTCTCAGAAGTCACCCAGATACTGAGCCCTTGCTACGCATGTAATGGTCTACTTAGTACTATCTACTGGACCATAACGACACACGAAAACCATATAAAGTCATTTCTTTCAATAGTCTCACTCTCCACTTGGGATTTAACAGTTAGGTTACTCAGGCTGTTGAGAAAATAGAGAAAACAGAAGGTGAGCTGGCCGTGAGGTGAGACCTAGGAGGACGTCCAGCCTCTCCTTCCCATCTGAACCCCCATGTTTGATCACAGAGAGTTTGGGGCTCCAACCAGCTTTGTTCTAGAGAAGTCAGTTAAATCTCAGGGGACCTGGCCCTTCCGAGTGAGTCTGCTTACTTGCGTGAAGGCATCAAGTGCCTCTCCCTTGGTGTGGGGGTGGCAGGTAAACAGTTGGCACTCCTTCAGACTTTGAATGAGGCTGGAACTCAAAGCCACGAGTGGCTCACTGACTTCTGAAATGTAAACGTCCACCCACCACCTCACTATGGTGCCACAGCATCAGAAAGACGTTTTTAAAATGCTTTTTTTACTTGAATATCTTCATTATATATCTTTCACAATGCAAGAAAAAAAATGTCCTATTGTCTCAGTCACCCGGTGCTGCTCTAACAGAAAATACCATGAGCAGAAGGCTTTACAAAGAGAATTTTTTATTGTTATGGTCCAGTAAGCCACAAATCCATTAACAAGTTACAAGTCCATTCCACAAGCCAGGTTATCACAGTTGGTAGGCTAAGTTCAAATCCAATGAGAGCATCTTGGAACAGGAACCTCAGGTTTCAAGGATGTGCTCTGCTCTCGGGGCTGCGCTCTTGGTGGTATGAGGGTCCCGACATCCTCTGCTCGCTTCTCTCCCTTGTGTCCCACAAACTCACTGTAGCGCAAGTCCTGCCTCACCCACACGGCTGCTGCCCATTCTCCAGCAGCAGCAGCACAGAGGGAGGACTCACTGTACGTGGGAGGGATGGCACCATGCAGACACTCCTAGCCGAGTCCAGTCAGCATGCACGTTTGTGGGGGGACAAGACTCAATCCATGACAACTGTGATAGGGTGGCTACGGAGGCAGAAGGATTGACCTTGGTTAAGTCTCTCACTGTATGGCCTTCTGGGAAAATATTACTTAAAATGTTTGAGACTGTCTTTATTCAACAATACAAAATACAAACCAAAGCCAGCCCAGTGCTGTCGAGTCGGATCCGACTCATACATAACACAATGTATGACTTATAGAATGCACATTTTAATATAGATCAAATATAAGGACCACCAATTAAGTTTGCAAACTCATCCTAGAAGAACTGCTCCGTACCTCATTGGTGAATATCACTGTGGTCATCTTCTAAGTCCTCCCCGTGGGAAGCTGTGTGCCAACGGCAGCACCTAGTGTCCACCCTTCAAAGCAGTTTTGGAACTCTTTCTGGAATGGCCACGAGAGCTGTTGTCATATTACCTCTAGTGTCCTGACGGTCATCCAGATGTCTTTCTCTGAATAATTCCCTCATCTTCAGGTGAAGGAAAAAGCCACTGAGTGCCAGGCTAGGTGAGTAGGGAGTTGTTCAGTGGCTAAAAACTCCCTCACAGACAACTGTACAATTAAGTTTGTGGACTTGCCACTGTGCCACCGTGCACAGTGGCTGTTCCAGAAACAGTCCCAAATTGCTCTGAAAGGTGGACTGCACTCTGGTGTCGGTACGTAGCTTCCCAAGGGAGGCACTTTGAAGGCGACCGCTGAGATAGTAGGCAATGAGATGTGTCGCACTGGGAACAATTAAGTTTGCAGACTTATTGTCGGATCTTGTAAGATACATCTGTGTACAGTTTGCACGTAGGAACCCAAACCAACCCAACCCATTGCTGTTGAGTCCGTTCCAAACCGTGGTGACTCTATAGGACCCGGTAGTACTGCCCCCTGGGGCTCCCTTGGGGCAGCTGGGGATTCAGACTGCCTGTCTCCTGGTTAACAGCTGAGCTCACAACCACTGGGACACTAGGACTCACTAGTGGCGTTTGATATAGATCAAATAAGATGATCCAGTGTGTGTGTGTGTGTGTGTGTGTGTGTGTGTGTGTAAAATTTGTAAAGTTGGCTTGTAGAAGGCACTCTATATTGTGCATTTTCTCATTTTTTTTAAATCAATTTTATTGTGGTTTGAGTACAAGTTTATAACAATGTTAGTTTGTCCTGCAACACCCGGAACTCTCACCACCACTCAGCTCTAACTACTCTCCATTCCCCCATGGCAGCACACTCCCCCCCCATCTGGAAACTCCTGCGTCCCTCTGACCTAAATCTGTCCCCCTCACCCTGTCCTCTCCCCTAGAGTGATGAGCTGCTGGGACTGCCCAGTGTACCTATTGAAGTCCAAAAGTTTGTTCCTGACCAGCCTCACTCCACGTTTTGTGTAACCAACCAAGAACACCCAGTGCATCAAACCAATCCTGACTCCTAACAGCTCTACAGCACTGACTAGAACTGTTCCACAGAGTTTCCAGGGAACATCTGGGGGATTTGAACTGCCAACTTTGTGGTTTGCAGACCATCTTTGTGCGGAGAGCTGGCTTCAGTGGTGGATGGAGCTTGGGGTTAGAGAGCCCAGGGGCCCTGTTCCCAGGGGACCCTGAAGGCTGATGGGCCGTCAAGTGTGGTCCTTTTGTGGAGTTCTAGTTCTGCCCTCTGGCCCATCTCCTGTCGTGCCAGGGGCTCCATGCTGTGCACCCCATCCAGGCAGTCGTTTGTGGTGCCTGGGCACCGTTTAGCTCTTCTGGTCCCGCGCTGAAGCAGACTCCGGTTTTGTGGCCCGTTTCACCTGGGGGGCTCCTATTTTCATCCTGTCCTTGATGTCCACCGTTTACCTGGCCCAGGTGGATTGGGACCAACTGATGCTACTTAGATAGCAGCTTGCTAGCTTTTAAGACCCCAGAAACCACTCACCCTTATTTATTCTTCATAGATTATTTTAAAGTGAATGAATATTTAGCAACAATTCGAATTGCTTTGTTATCATCAATAATTAAGAGGAAATTGTCAGGCTGGTGTGACAAGCTGCAGAAGGATGAGTCGCACAAACAAACGACCCTAACACGTCCCGTAATTTTTCTTTCAGGGCTCTGAACTGTTCTTGTAATTCTTGGTCTCTTGCTGTCAGGTGTGGAAGATGAAAAGGTATCTGAAAATAACTGTATTTTTCAGATTCAGATTCTTGGTCTGTTGAATAGCTCATGTTTTAATGAAGTTTTGACAGGTTCTCATTATCTAGGCTGTAGGTGACGTGGGAAAAGGAGGCAGAAGCGGCATCTGCCCTCCCCTCTGGTGAGCGCTGTCTGCAGGTGCAGCGAGGGGCCGAGCGCGCGCGGCTGTCACTGTCGCAGTCTCAGGTGGCGCCCGGTGCGGCTGACGGGCGGGTGGTGCTCACCCAGCCGCCCAGCGTGCCCGGGGGGCCAGGACGGGAGGTCACGGAGGGTTCACCGGGCTCTGCTCTGGGAACGTCTTTCTCATGGTTATTTGTGTTTGCAGACTTTCTCCACCCGTCTAATCTCTGTTCCTCTCGTCTCCTTCCCGGGCTTCGTTCCCTTGGGGAGTCTTCTCTTGGCCTTGTGGAACAATCAGTGTTGATGTTCCTCAGAATGCGGCTGTCCTGATTAAGCCAAGGTGCCAGAATACAAGAACAGGGGGACGGCACACAGCCACACCGCATTGTCTTTAACATTAATGAGGTGATGGGCCGCCCTGACCTCCTAGCAACGGGAACCTGTCACTACCGTACGTGTAGGCGTGGAGAGAGATGCACACACCTTGAACAACTTGGTTAGGCTTCTCCTTGACACATTAGACTGAGGTCCTTACAGTCTGTTTTTCCAGAGACAGCGTCTTCGTGGTCTTCGCTCCTTGAGCACCCAGCGCCGAGCAAACACCAAGTCGTTGTTTTTGATAGAACAAATGTTCCCATCCAGACAGCAATTGGGGTCTCCTAGGATTCTTTTATTGCAAAGTGCTGTTGTTTCAACAGTCACCAGTTGCCTACCACATGTCAGGGATACTAATGGATGGTGGCCACTGAGGACCTGGGAATATGAACTTGAAAACCACTCTCACTGCTGCAAAAATTCAAATTCAGTTGGTGCTGCAGCAGGGGACAGTGTGAGGACTGCCGACTGGAAGGATGTTTCTCTCCTTGATCCCATTGGTGGGGCCCTTCTGCTATGCCACTCTATTGGTTAGTACTGGCTGGGGACGTGCATGGAGCTGAGGTTCTGATCTTTAGTACCTGGTGTCCCTGAGTCAGACGGGACACGCACGAGCATAAGTCCGAGTGTGTCCAGGTGATCAGCGCTCCACGGGAAGCAGGCACAGGCCACAGGGGAGAGTGGAGGGCTGTGCTGTAGATAGTAGCTTTCTGACTTCTCACTCTACACCACACGGCCTCTAAGTAAAGCAGAGGTGGCGTGGAGCACGTCAGCCTTTGTCACCCCTCCTTTTGTGCTGTTAGTGCTGCTCGCTGCGTAGCAGCCCCAAGGTGCCGCCTCTGCTCAGTTACAGCTTCCTACACAGGAAAACAGGGGATGATGTCATCTTTAGGAAACTGGGGGGATGTGTGGTTAGGAGCTACTGCTGTCCACTGAATGGCCAGCAGTTCGAATCCCCAGGCGCCCCCTGTAACCGGTGTGTGTTCTATTCTACTCTGCCCCCAGGGTCATTATGAGCCACAGTTCACTTGATGGCAATGGGCTTATATCTCACTAGCTTCTTGAAAAGTGTGTTGCCCGTTACAGGTAATTGATACACCCTTATCGATTAAGTGAATAAATTGATCAATATACTCACATGGTGAAAATACACTGGTTAGTGAACGCTGTAAAATAAACTCATCTGGAAAAAATTAGATGGACACCAGTATGTTAGAAAGTGATGGTCTAACAAAAATGAAAAGTCTTCATTAAGGAATTAAAGGCAGTATCAGTCGCAAACAGGAATGAGACAGATACTTGTTCTTTAACTTGGTTAAATTCAAATCTGACTAGGGAATAGTAACCTACTGAGCAATCATTAGCTATTAATATTGTACTATACCTCTAACAATAACAATAGTGTGTGTTTTGAACAATCATTACTCATGAGGGTAACGTAACGTAAGTTTGTAGCTTCTGGAGTCACACTTGGTTACTGTCCTTTCTGTGAGTCACTGGTGTCGCCGCTTCTGGCAGGTTAGTTAATTATTGGGAGCCTTACGTTCCTGACGGACCTCTGGACAGGCAGCAGTTAGGGACCATGGCTGCAGTGTGACTCCACTGTACAGGAGAGTAAACTTAAGCTCCTGAGGAAACGTGCCCACAGGTCACTGGCCTCTGTCAGGGGTTGTAAATTTGAAGACGTTTTCATAGGAAGGTGGGGTTGGGAGAGACAAATGCCAGCCACCTACAAGCAGAATCTTTCGTAGGGTGACAAATGCGACACTGTTGACTGTGGGTAATCTAGTAAGCAAGGTAAGCATTGTGGTGACCTTGCCTACTGAACAATCAACCCGTCTCTCACTACACTGCATTGTCGAGCCCGTGCCCGTCAACCCAAGGAATGAGCTAGGCTTTAGCCAAAGGGGTTTCTGGATGAGTAGACTTGACAAAAGGATGTTAGGGGACAGAGAACACACATTACTGTCCTGCGGATTCCAGCACAAGGTGATGCCTCATGTCACAGAGTGGAACTTACTTCTGTGTGCTGTTCTTTCAACAGCCGTCGCTGGCCTGCCACGTGTCAGGGACGTCGACATACGGTGACACTCAGAGACCCCAGATGTGAAAGGAAACGCCTTCCTCACTCTGGCGTGCTGCAGCAGGGCTGCTCTGCAGGGTCTTCCTGGCTCTTGCCTTTGGGGAAGTAGATCACCAGGCCTTTCTTCTGTGACACTCTGGGTGGACCCCAACTCCCAGACTTTCAGTTAGCAATTGAGTACAAACTGTTTGTGCTACTGCCACTCAGGGACAGACGGTAGTTTATGCGGATTGAGAAAGCACTCACAGGCCAGACTCCTAGGACAAGAAGAAAAGAATGACCAGGAGTCTTCTTACTTGAAGACTCTCACAGAGAGACAATTACGTGCCAAGCTACTTGTTTGGACTTCTAAATTTCTTGATGATTCCATTAAGGAACTATATGAAATCATTGCATTCTTTCAAATTCTGGTTAGCAATGGGTTTTTGCTATCTTGTTTTCTCGAGTCTACAAGAAAAGCAAGCAAAAATTTTGACATGGTTTCCACTGGAGTTAGCGAAGACACTAAATGTACTAAGTACACGTAAAAATATATATTTACACGTATGTAACAATAATGATGTTAGCTTAGAACGTAGAGCATTCATTGACAAGAGAGCTGCTATTAAAACACTTAAGGGAACGCTGTATTCGTGCCTGGAAATCAATTACCCTGTGAAACAACTTACAGAGTTGAAAAACCAACTTAGTACAATTGTTTCAAAAAGAATGAAGCCTATCATTCTTATATAGCACAAGCAAATAAAAAACAGTATATTGATGTCTTATTGTAAGTGATTTAAATGTTTGATTTGCACTTTATAATACAAAGTTTATTTTTAAGTGACTTAAAATTCTAAATTTTTACTAACATACTTTTGAAACTAACAAGCAGAACATATCCTTATTCACCATTTTTGAAGTATGTGTTTGAAGAAAGGAGAGAAAAATTAGTTACTAAAATACAAGTCTACTAGGGAATTGAACAGGCTGCATCTACAGATTTTAGTATAATCAGTCAGCCAGTCTACACACAATTTCAGATGGTCAGACTTCAGTAGCAACAGCATAAACAAATGAACAAACTTTTGGAAAAATAATAAAAACATTGTAGTGAGGCACCTTTTCTGTGGATCTACAGAGAATGAGGCAAACATTCAGTGGCTGTTTTTCAGTAAATTGGGGTAAATATATTAAGCTGGTAACCACTAGAGGTTTTCTGAGACAATGTACCTAAAAAGAAATGCATACTACATTTTGTTGATAAATGATGCCTTGATAAATTTGGAGACAGTCTTCCCAAGAGACTTGGTAGAACATTTAGAATGTTTTCAAAATATTTAAAACACTCAGCTCATTTTAAGTGCATTTATGTTTACTAGCTGAAATGGTTTACACAAGAAAATAAGATTTCCACCCTGCTTTTCTACTCATCTGCACAGCTTCGAAGTTGGGGAAGGCAAGGTGCCCTGAGCAGCAGCCGCTGTCTGCATGTGTTGGTCTCCCTTGTGGTCTTGCTGTTGTGGCGGTTGTTAGCCGCCACTGAGTCTGTTCTGAACCCTAGAGATCCTGCGGCCAAAAGAAGGACACACCGCAGGGCTGTTTGCCATCCTCACAGCAGTCATAGGTGTGAGCCTGTTGTTGTGGCCAGTGGGCCAGCGCACTTCGTTGAGGGTCTTCTTCTTTTTCACTGACCAATCTCAGAGTTAAAATAAAATCAGAATTATTAATGACTTTCTATTTGAAGAAACCCTGGTGGTGTAGTGGGTTAAGTGCTTTGTCTGCTCACCAAAGGTTGGCAGTTCAAATCCGCCAGGTGCTCTTTGGGAAGTCTATGGGGCAGTTCTACTCTGACCTCTAGGATCACTATGAGTCAGACATGACACTACAGCAATGGTTTATTTTTATTTTATTCTTTTTATTTGACTGACCAAGTAAGTTTTAGTTCTGATATTGATTTGGGCTATGAAGTATAAGCAACATTAATTAATTTATAATTAAGTTCTAGGTTTTCCAATTCCGTTAGTTGTGTTGGGTAAAGCCAATGCAACTAGAGATAAGTCCGTCTGTTGCTTATTGGTGGCGTCCAGTTACTGGTGCTGTTTCAGAACTGAGACACTGCATTGGGCTACCTAGCACTTGCCTCGTCACCCTGCTCCACCACTGCAGAAGAGGTCTTTAAGCAGATGGTCAGTTTAGAAATGTCTCTGTGCTTAGTCTACCAGTGTTAGCTGTTGCCGAGTCCTTTTTGTGTACAACGGAACACCGTGTTGCCCAGTCCTGCACTATTTTCCCTAGTGTTGGCGTATCTGAGTTGGCAGCCATTGTGTAGTGACTTCTAGGCCAAGTGGCTCATGTTTGAGCATTATTTAGAAAAAACTGCCATTGTACCCCAAAGGTGTGTCATGGGATAATTAGTTTTCAAGCAGCCAGACTCTCTTCCTAGTGTCTCAGTCATGAGCCATGGTGGTAGTCACCAAACACAGAGCTGAGAAAATGTACCTCTACACCAGTTACCAGCTGTCTGAGTTAGCCAGTGCCCCTGTGATCGAGATACCCTGAGTAAGTGTCTTCAGTGGACAGAAACTTTCTCCTTTATAGTCTGAGAGGCTACAAGTCTGTATTCAGGGCACCGGCTTGAGGAGAAGGCTTTTTCTCCTTGTTGGCTCTAGAGGAGGGTTCTTGTCATCAGTCTCTCTTGGTCTAGGAGCTTCCCAGCGCAGTGACTCTGGGTCCAAAGGATGAGCTCCACTCTTGACTCTTCTTTCTTGGAGTGGGGAGTTTCCTCTCCTTTCTGCTCGATTCTCTCTTCGGTACTCCAAAGAGGCTGACTTAAAGAGCAATCCTATAGACTGTGTCCTGCCCCGTAAACGAAACTGTCTCACTCCTGCCTCATCTGCCTCATGTAGGTTGGGATTTACAGCACACACGACAATCAGAGCGCACAATGGAGGGCAGCCACACAGTACTGGGAATCATAGCCTACCCAAGTTGACACATACTTTGGGGGAACATAGTTCATTTCTCAGCACAGGGAACGCTGTGTTAGAAACAGTAAGGGTCTACCACCAGGAGACGGGGAGCTTTGGAGTAAGGCCTTCTTAGTTCTCTCCCTCTTTTGCTCCTTCATTGATCACTGGTTGAGAGGACTTCTGGTATCCCTGTTTTTCATCTTCATTCCACTCTTTCAGATGGAAAATTGTTGAATTCTAAAATCAGATCCATTTGTTTATACTTTTTCTTCAGTTTATAAATTATTGATGCAAAATTATAAAGAGCAGGAAATAAGCTGCCAGAAAATTTGTCTTATAAAAGCATAACAAAATCAAATTGCAAATAGAGGATTGTGTTCAACTTCCCTTGCTTTCAAAATAAATTCTCTAGTTACTCTTAACTTCCATTTCTCATAAATATCTTGGCTTTATGTTGGCATGTAGAGACCATTTATCTGTGACAACAGTCTATTACAATGACATCATTTCACTTGAAAGCAGTGATTGTTTCTTAAATGCGGGCTATATACCTGGTTGTTTCTAGTAAGTGCACTAAAATTCTAATTATTACTCTCGTTAGCTTTTGTCTTTGAGTGATAGGTTACGTAAGTATTACTTCAAGTAACACCATGATGCCTGCTGGTATTTCATTGGGTAAATATGTGTAATCAGAAGTTGTCACTTTTGTTATGAGACTTCTTCCACTTGGGATCCTCATACAGACATCACACATAAGCTTCATTGACTACTTCCTTCAAAATAAAGAAAACTGGATATTCCAGTTTGTTTGAGATAGTTGCCATGAGGTCATTATTAATGGAATCTTTGTTTGCTCTCAAATTAGTTTAGTTGGACTCTTTTCCTCTCGTGTCTTTGTTGTACAGGTTTCTTTCTAGATGGGAGAGAAGAGGGAAGAGAGGGGGGGATAGGTGCTCATTCAGTGGATTCTAGAAGTATAGAGTGAAAAGGAGGAGTGTGCTGTCACAAAGGAGGAGAACCGATGGAGTGGCAGACAGGCAGGCACGCAGAATTGATTTGGTCTATATACTTCCACTTAATCACAATAAAAATTAAAAAAAATATTTTGATTGGAGCAATTTTATATGACCCTATGCTAAAAAACTTCAAATTGAAACTATAAAGATATTTCTAAAGTTCCATTTTAATCATGGAACTTCTCAACCTAGAGCTCCATTCATTTAGAAGTCACCAGTGACTTAATTATTTTCCCTGTTAATTAAAAGCTAACTGTATCCTCTAGCCTTTCATCAACTACCTAACTCACATCCAGAGAGCAGGGTTATTTCACAGTGCATGTGTGCCCAGCAACAGGTGACACATGCCAAGGATTTATTGTATTCTCCATACCACTGTAATAGTCTAGCCCTCTTACTTGGTTCTGTAGATAGCATATGATTTTATAATATAGGCATATTAATGTTCTAGGTCAAAAAATCTGTACATCTACTGGCATCAGTCCTGTCTTCTCATTTTCTTACATATAAGTATCTATGTATATATGTACATATGATATATATAATATATGTGTCAGAAAAATATTTATTGAAACTCTATTTTAACTCCTACCACCTCTTGCCTTGTCTGCTAACAATAACCTTTGATCTAATTTGTTTGTTGCCTCAGTTTCTCCTCACTGAGTTTAAACAGGCTCCTGAACGGCCCAGGAAAGTTAACTTTCTAAAATGTAAATCTGAGCATCTATTCCACTTTCTTAGCCTGACAGTTTGTTGACATGGGGGACAGGCTTCTTCCCAGCTGTGGTGTGGTTCATGGCTATTGCTTCATTATTTAACAACGTGTCTTATGGAGTCTCTTTATACTTGCCATTGTCCCTTTCAACAATGATTTTTGTTTTCTTTTGGAATCTGAGTCTTGATTTTTGCAGTTTCCTCTGGATGGAATGTGCTTCATTCTCCGCTGGGCTAGATTCTAGTTACCCTTCGACGTGCCGCTCAGAAATTACACCTTCCTTTCATTCTCTCCAGCTTCAGTTATCCTTAAGTTTTGCAAAGTTTCCCCTCCACCCTTCTACAACACACACACACACAAATATACACACGCACACACGTGTGCACACGCATACACACGTACATACATGCACATGCACACACATGCTCACGCACGCATACAACCCCCACCCCCACCCCCACGGCGATGAGGGGAGTTCTCTCTTCACTCCTGCAATCATCGCCAAATTCCATTGCTTAGTTCTCGTCATTGAGAATGATTTGTGTATCTGTCAGTCTCCCCATTATCATTATGATTGCGATTATTGTCACTGTCGCTCGCCAGAGGTTAGAGGCATCCTTGAGGAGGAGGCGAGCAAGTACCTTCCGGTGCCTGGCAGCCAGGGCGCTAACCAGCAGTCCGGCGGCTGGCATCCCCGGGCGCCGCCCTGGGGCCCTTCCGTCCTGTCCCGGAGGGCCACCGTGGGCTGTAAGGAGACAGCCAGTTCCACACCCAGACAGCGCGCCCGTGCTGAGTGCCGGGTAGCACCGACGAGCACTGTCCCTGCGCCGCTCACGGAGACCCTCACGGGGACCCCAGACAGCCCACTTTCCCGGTGAGCCGTCGAGGTGACTCACTGGTCGGTGCTCACGCGGTGACCAAGTGTCAGGGTCAGCAGAGCTGGTTTGTAGCTCCCGCGTTGTCTCTCCTGTGGGAAGCCCTGGGACGTAACCCCCAGAGGGACAAGTCCACTCCTGCTCCCTGTTAACTAGGTATACTTAACAAAGAAAGTACTTTTGTTTGCGAAATATAAAACAAAGGATCGAAAAAATACAAAGGGATCTGGAGAAATTAACTATGTGGAAGAAAAACAAATTGATAAAAAGATTTGAAATGTATACTTTTAGAGAAGAAATATAATTATGGATTTAAGATAAAAACACTTTAAGGTAAATAGTTGGAAAAAGAAACTGAAATTTGAGTAAAATAAATTAATATTCTCTTATTTAACTCTAAATTCTTTGTCATTTAAAAACAAAGGCATCAGAGCTAGACAATTAAAGAAGCTAGACACGTGTGAAGGCTAAGACTCGATCGCTAAACAAATGCTATGTGAATAAGAAATTGTGATGTTTACTACATAAAGTATCAAATAGCTTCAATTTGATACCAGCACATCATACACTATCAAGACATCAATTGAAATAAATTTTGTGGACAGAGCAGCAAAAATGCATTTCATAGACACGGTAATGAAATAAGAACTGAATATGGTCAAATAAAATTAATTACTGGGGTCCCCAGAGGGTTGCTGGACAGGACCATCAGAGACAAAGTCTGAATCGATTATCAAAATAAAATATTAGTCACAGAAAGTACACAGTGTATTTCTCAAATTATCTTAAAATACAGAGTGGAAGGGACAGTGAAGCCGTAGAACAGGACAGCTATGGGAGGGAGAAAAAGCCTAAGTGTGCCATCTGACTGAGGGGTATATTCAGTGTCACTGGGGTCATCGGCCTGGGGCACCTAAGTTGTTGAGAAGACATGAGTGATGTACCTAGACACAAACGTGGTACCAGGAAAGCTTCCGTAGAGGGGAGAACGTTGTATGTGATTGATTATATTTTAAGTGTGTGAACCGTGGGAAAGTCTCCTTTAATGGATCTTCACCTTTCATCTTTGCACGTTGCCAGGCATACATTTGATTGTAGCCCCTGGAAAGAGCCCGGTGCTGGCTGCAATGATTCGCGCTTTCCCACTAACGAAAACGCCTGTGGTTGGAAGCTGCCTAGTGCTGGGGTCCACGAGAGAAAGTCATGAGCACCAGTCCCATACAGGTGACCGCTTAGTGGCCCTGTGGGCGGTGTTGCTCTGTCATGTGGGGTCAAAAACACCCAGCATCAATGGAGACCTCCCTTCCGGTGTTTGTCACTTCTGCAGGCGGTTTGCGAAGCCCCAGGCGAGCAGCCTGACAGTCACCTCCCTGTTCACCCATAGTCATCTCCCCATTACCCAAACAGGAAAGGTCCCGCTCTGGTTGACAGTCTGCTGATACACTGTGACACTGTTTTAAATTCCTCTAGTTTTATGTACCGTAGAAATTGTTAAACAATCATTCGAATATCTGAGGAAACTTAAGGTGACGAAAACAGCAAACACACTTTTGTTTCTCACTAAAAATATGCTTATCATTATTTACAGTGGGGAAGATTCTATGGTGGCTGGCTTGTGAATGTGCCAGGAATCTTAATGGGACTTCCGTTTCGCAACTAGAGCACTGAAAATAAGTCCCAGGCCACCGCAAGTCTGACACCACCTTATTTTACTTTCTTAGAATGTGTCAAAACGTCAGTAAGTTCAGAGGATTACTATTGTAAATTTGAGAAGTGTATTGAGAAACTGTATGCAGTTTGACTCTTTTAAATATCTGGAAAAGAAAAACAAGTCGAATCCGCTACAGTTTCACTGGTGAGACCCTTAACCTTCTGCAGATAGAGAAACACGGGAAACAGAGCTCAGATTCTAAATCCGAATTTTCTGGTCTTTTTTTTCTTTTTTAATTTCATGCATCTGGTCTTATTGCTGGAGTCACAGTAGCAGATATGATGTGTGATGAGCAATCACATCACTTATCACATAAGAACCCTCTTCTTTCTAGGAATTCACCCATAACTGACGTGACCCTTCCCTTGGAGGGGTTGGTTTTACTGCTCCCTTTTTCAAAGTACAAACGCCCGTCAGCCTGGGTAAATGCACAGACTGTCCTGAGTAGCAGGCGCATCCCAGGTGGCACCGGACCTGCGGGGAGACCCTGTTGTTGGGAGACACCAAGGTGGCTGTTGCGCTTGTGCAGTTCTCTAAGAAGTGCCATAATGCAGGTAGAATGCACATGAGAAGTGAGAAAAATCTATTACTTATAGGATCTTACTGTGTAGTGCAAGCACCTTAAATTACCATGGAAACACTGAAAATGTAATACCTACCTGCTTTGTGGAGTAGGTATGCAGTTCTGTAGAGCAATTTTGTTTTTGAGATCAAGTTTATGTAATTAATGGATTGTTAGCCTGGTTGAATTGTATCTCTACATGTTATTAAGCTTTTTATATTTACCTCAGTTCACAATATTACTAAATGGAAATTGCATAATAATCATTTATCCTTGCAAACATGTTTTAGCATCTGTGGCATGACTTGTATGTCACGGTGACCTTCTCACAGGGAAGAAAGGATGAATGACTCACAAGGAGGTTCCATGTCATGTGGGACAAAACCCACTCTTAGGAATCAAACCAGCATCATCTCACACTTAACATGTGTCCCTCACAGAGTGCAAGAATCTGTGTCAGTAAAGTCATACACTGGTCGTGTGCAGACTGGCCATTTTATCATCATCTAAACGTTAGGAAAACACAGTGTGAGGACAGGTAGGACCAAAGTGAAGGTATGCACACGGAAGTTAAAAAACAAAGATCTCATTCACTTATATATAAAACCCGTTGTTGTGTGTCATGAAGCCTGTTCTGCCTCACAGTGGCCCCACAGGACGGAGTGGAACTGCCCCGTAGTGTCCCCAAAGAGTGGCTGGTGGATTTCAGCTGCCAGCCTTTTCGTTGTCAGACCAGCTCTTGGCGTTGTGCCTCCAGGGCTCTGTATGTAAAACTAGTAATGATAATTTCCCTTTCATGAGTACACACACTGTGTGTCAGATAGATATTTCCATTTTACAGAACAGAAAACCCAGTCTTATGTCAAGTGAAAAAGTGGGAAGAAAAGAGTAAGTGTGTGTCTGATCCCAAAGCTAATCAGCTGCCAGTGAGTCAACTCTGCGTAAAATCAAACCTCCACATTTTCAAGTTGTACTCAAGTTTCTTATCTGTTCACATGAGCCCTGGATTCAAAACTAGACGATCCTAGTTCCTGAGTTACACAGTTACACACAACAAGGAGAGATGAGGATACCGGGACTAGCAAGGAAGTCAGGTCTTACCTTATTCCGAGTTTTTCAGTTCAGCTTAGTGATTTCAGAGAACTTCAGCCAGATCTACTTTTTTGTGGATTTCTTTGTGAGTTTTTATTTTCCGGTCATTTCTCCATGACTGGGTGGTCTTTCTAAAAGGATGTAGACTGTTCCCTTGTGGCTGTGTGGGGGCCTCTGTCATCATGAACAGGAAATCCACTGCAAAAATAGTTACCACTTAACAGCTGTATTTTAATTACTAAACAAGCTTTACTGAAAAGGGCTCACCAAACAGTAAAGGACAGTATTATTTGTTGTTATTTTCTTGTAACAGTTCTCCACACTCAGGCTTAGAAGACGCCCTACTGGGCACGGGTCCGCTGTTCACGATGGTTTGCACTCTCTGTATCTCTCCCGCGTGCGGTCAGGTCTAGGCTGCTGTGCAACAGTAAGTAGCCTTGTTTGTCCAGAACAAGTGACGTGCCGCCTAGACACATGTCTGTGGACAGTTCCACGTTCTGGGAGAAGGGACAGGAGACGCTCCCCATCAGCACCAGCACCCAGGGTCTTCAGACGGTCTTGAACCTGGGGGACACTGAGTACAGGGCTCTTCTTTCACAGGAAACTTGTACACCAGAAGTAAATGAGAGTGGGGACAATGTTAGAGGCCTGCTAATTGGTTGGTTGAGTAATAAGTATTTAAAAATTACATTTTTTAACAGCAAACACTCAGTTCTCCCTGACCAGAGATGTCTACAAGAGAGAATCAAGTCTTCACTCAATTCTCTCTTCTTGCTTGCTGGTCTACTTGCTGTCAAAGCTGACGCCCTCAATCTTCTGACCCTTAACATTTAAACTTCTGCTGTGCCAAAGCAGACAAGTATCTCCATGTGGGCCTCCAACATTCATTCATCTAATATAAAATCATTCTGTATGAACATTTCTAAAGAATGCCACGTCACTGAGTATAGGAGACAGGAGAGGAAAGAGCCTGTTGACTGATCGGTATTCCAAACCACAGGGAAGACGGCAAAGCTACCTGGGAGGACACACAAGTGCCACTTCTGCCGTAGGCATGGGAGAGTCTCCCATAAAGGAAAGCAGGGCCAGGAATAACAGGAGATAGTACATAGCAGACAGTGAAGAATAAGTTAACCATAAATTTGGTGGCAGTATTTCTAGAAGTTAAGGGGGAAAATTTATTTGCTCTATGAGCCTTGCAAAATAATTAGAAAAAAATGAAACAAATCTGGAAGGCCTATTTGCATATCACAAAAATGAACACTAATAAAAGTGCCTCTGAGCGTAACATATGTTGTGGGATGATGTTGTTGTAACGCAGGAACAATTTTTAGGAGTAATTTTGCTTTGTTAATTATAAAGCTCCAAGTAAATATTAGTCAGTCTCGTAAAGATAGGTATGTCCTTTCATCAAAAAAAAGGCAATTCATCTTTGCTTACGCTGCACAAGCAGAACAACCCAGAGGACAGCAGGACCCCGCGCCAGGCTTCTTTGAGCTGTAACAACAAATAGGCAGTGCCGTGCGGTGGGACGGTGGTGGTTACCACATGCCCTTCCGGACACTTGGTAACCCGTAAACCACCTCCTGCTCGCCAGCTGGAGGGAGACAGTATTATTCTTTCCCATTTTACCAACAAGCAAATCTAAGACAGACAGTATAAATTAAAGGCTTTGGAATCAGAAACCTAGTTTAATGCTGATTCTCAGCACTAAACAAATTGGGCTTTCTTCAGCAAACAACTTGTTTATGTGATTCTCACCCAAAAAGTCATGGAAAAAAGTTACACATCCCACGTGTGGTGAGGCTCAGAGGAGATGAACATACTCCTGTGTTGCAGACACCACTGCAGGGTTCGGCGACGAGGGTCGGACGCTCAGCCACCCTTGCCTCGGCCACTCTTCTCAGCCCAAGGGTTGTACATCAAGACATTTATTTATTCAGTCATGTCTTTCTCCTGTTTCTAAACATGTTTTTCACTTTTATTGATGTTTCTCTCTATGTCTGACACATGATTTGTTTGAGAGTAAATAGATAAATTATGACTAGAGTAAATGAAAATATAGTCAAAGTTTAAAACTCAATATTGTAATTAAACTGAATTCTAACTCTGGATCTATTTTTGGTCAGTGGAAAGCAGGAAAAAAAAGCGTTACGCGGTGCCTTTAGGAAACCCTGGGAGCACCTGCTAATCAAAAGCTGGGCTGTTCAAATCCTCCCGGCGCCCCTTGGAAACTCTGTGGGGCAGTTCTACTGTGTCCTGTAGAGTCGCTGAGAGTCAGAATGGGCTCATGGTCAGTGGGATTGGTTTTTGGTTTTTAGTAAAAAAAATAAATGAACTGTTAAGGAAAAACAGTTGCATGGTAAATTTTTTATTTAAAAGACATGAAGCGTTGTAGCTGGTCCTGCTCAGCCTGTATTGCTGTAGTTGTCTGTTGTGAGGTGCGGTCAGGCGGGGTCTTGCTCAGGGTAACCTCGTGGTAGCCGAGAAACGTCGCCTGCTCCTGCCGCGTCCTCACCAGCGATGGTGGGCTCCAGTCCCTGTTGCGACCGCTGAGGGTCTCGCGCGCCTTCCTCCCTGTGCGGCTCCCCTTTGGGCACTGGACAAGGCCCTGTTTCCAGAAGGAGGTCACCAGACCTTTCGCTGTAGAATGTTTTAGCTCTGAAGAGCTGCTGGAAGGTGTCCACCGTGGGTGACCTTGCTAGTATTTGAAATTCTGATAGCAAAGCTTCCAGCATCACAGAAACTCAAAGTCGCCGTGGCGTGAAAAACTGAAAGGTGGATTTTACAGGTTATTTGTGGAAATTTCATAAATCTACTAGGTAGACTATTTTCTAGAATAAATCAAGGGTCTCCTATGGGAAAACCACTAGGAAGCTAGAATGGCTTTGTTGTTATGCAGTTAAAAGCATTTGTTCAAGAGAGGCCATGGTGATATGAGTTATTAAGAAATTATGAATCTCATCTGGAGCATAAATGATACATTCGGTGAACAGACTCCAGGTTTTCCAGTTAGGTGTTGTATGTGTTCCATTCAGTTGACCTGAATTGGTTCTCACATGTGATGATTCCTCTTCAGAAAGTGGGTGCTGAGGTGCCACCTGGGTGTCAGTGTGAAGGACACAGGATTGCATGGTGGGAAACTCAGCCTTGTCACACCTCTGTAACAGGAGGGCTGGCAGCTTAAAATAGAATGTTGGAGAAGATGATATCTGTGGTTGATTGTTCTAATTTTCTTTGTCAACACTCTATCAAAGCGTTAACTGTCTTCAGTTTTCATGTAATTATTTTATAGTCATAAAATGACTACATTACCATACTTCCTGCTGATGATTTATTTCTAATCATATTGAGACTACATATTCAGTGTGATGGATGAATTGCCATAATTTGGCTACAAACAAAATTATGCAATTTTAAATATTGATTGTAGTAGCAACACTGGATCTACTGTGTAATGCCATTGATTTTATGTTTTGATTAAATTCTTTGGTTAGATTCAGAGATTACATCTTGAATATATGCCCAAGTTTAAAACATGTAAATTTATGGTGTCATTTGAAAAGTCAGCAATGCTCAGTCTCGTATCCCCACAGTGCAGGGCGTGTTCTGTGTCACTGTAGTGATATTGGCACATGATGAAGGTGTCCTCAGGGAGACCCTATCTCTGTGAGAACACTTTCTCCACTGTGGCGACAGACAGACTTCCAAGCAGCCTCCTTTTTTTTTTCATTTTCCTTACAGATTTTGTCTCTGCATGTGAAGGATATTAGCATAAATAAAACTTCAAAAACTAAAATGTGGTTGGTAAGGAAGCCCTGGCGTGCGTCTGTGGGAAAACATTCTCGTGTTTCATCACCAGTAGTGAATCTGGGCTGAAACCGCCTGTGTGTGCGGGAGTGTGTGCAGGGCAGCCTGGGGTGGGACACGAGGTCCGGCCCTGGCCCGCGCACCCACAGGTGGACAGCTCAACCCCCTCAGAGGAGGTTCTGAGACTCAGCCTCCCGAGGGTCGCAGCCTGAGGTTCTGCTCTGCGACCCTCGAGCTCCTTCGGGTGGGAAAGGACCGATGGTACCTGGTTTAGTGCACGTGGGAAGGCGGTGCTGGCTCTGTGGTGCAGAGCTTGCCCCTTCCTCTGGGAGCTCCAGGTTCAGCCCCTGGCCAAAGCTCTTCAGGGCAGTTACTGCTTGTCTGTCAGGGGAGGTTTGTGTATTGCTGGGGATGCTGGGTGGGTTTCAGAGAAGCTTCCAGACTAAAGCAGATAGGGAGAACACCTGGGGACCCACCTCTGAAACTCCCCCAGTGAGGACTCTGTGGGTCACCTGGGTTCTGTCCCACTGCACACTGGGGTCCCGGGAGTTGAGGGCTACTGGAAGGCAGCTGATGACGCAGTGTGTGTGTGTGTGTGTGTGTTTCCATTGGTTTGTATACGTGTATGCACATATATATTTATAGATAGATAATAAAAAAAACTGCTGTCCACTAGATTATGGCTCTTAGTGACCCCTATGTGACAAGACAGGACAGCCACCGTTCTGTTTCCGAGGCTGTCACCGTTGTGCAGGCAGCCTGCCCTGTCTTTCCCCAGCTGTGCGCTCCGTAGGTTCTGACTGACGCTCTTTCAGTTAGCAGATGAGCACTTTAATCACTGCACCACTGGAGCTCCCTTGATTGTACAGTGAACCTTTATGAACAAGGCACAATTTCTTTGCATGAGCTCTTAAATCCCAATACATGCTGCCCACCTGAAAGCTTCTGAGCCCTGTTTGCTCTTTTGTGTCGCTGGAGTTCTCTGCTTTCACAGGGTGAGAGTGCAGTAGGAGATGGGAGTCATTTGCACGTCAGAAACCCCAGAAGGCATGGCATTGTTCTCGGGCCTCCCATACAAGTACTTTCCAGTGCATAGCTGATGGGCAGCTTCCTGAAGCCAGTTGGCAGCATCTCTTGTCCCCTGCTCTGTTTTGGTCCTCTCCCCCAGCCCTGAGGGTCCTGCAGCCTTCTCCAGGTTGACTTTCTCCCCTACCCTCCTCTTTTCCTTGAAGTTTGCAACCTGGTCTCTGACTGATCTTCACTGGGCCAAGTCTTAGGCCGTAAAATCAGGAAACAAATATTTTCCCTTGTTCCCAGAGCCTCACACCATGCCTGACATTCAGAAGGCACTTTATGGACATTTGTACCAAATGAGGAGGCAAATGAGACCTTAACGGAGTGGCTAACGTGAGAGAAAGTATGCAAAGCTTCCCACAAACTCAGACTTCTCCTCTGACATTCAGGGTTCTCCACACTGGATCCGGCTTGTGGTCCTGAATTCAGTCTACACTGAGTCCTTTCTCGTCCCATGCGGAAAGCACTCTGAATACTGCCTGAGCCTCCACAAGGCAAAAGAAAGCAAAACAAACATAACAGCAAGCCATCCCCTGCAGGGCATTCCTCCTCACGGTGGCCCCGTGGGTTACAGAGCACAGCAGATCCGTGGAGAGTCCCCTGCACAGAGTCCATGGAGGCAGATTAGCAGGCCTTCTGTGGAGCAGCCGGACGCTCGAACCCCAGCCTTTCTGGTCAGCAGTCAAGTGCAAACCGTGTGTGCCACCCAGGGACCTTTCTTCTCTTTTTCTTTAAATGTCCCCCTCTTCTTCCAAATACAAATCTTAATCATCTTTCAAGATCTGTGTCAGAAATCCTCTCTCAGATGATGTAGGTGAAATATTTTAAGCCAATTACTTTTAAACTCTGAAAATGAAAATGACGACTGTCCGCTCTGCCTATTCTGCAGTGTAAACCCCTTTAAAGGGAAGATTTATGCTTCACGTATTTCCAGTTCCTTTTACCAGTTACAATCCTGGCCATGAGGAAGACAGGGAACGTTCCTGTGTGCTGCGTAAAACAGGGAGTAAGTGGGTGGGTGGATAGACTGGTGATCCGCCTAAAGGCTGGTGAACCTCAGGTTTGAACACAAGGCCACAGCTTGTCTTTAATCACAAATGATATTATTTGATCACTTGGCTTGGCTAAAGTTATTTTATTTTTTGTCATTCTACAATATTTCTCCTTTCATTTCTAGTTTTCAAATTCTCAAGAAAAATGTATTTACAACACTCTGTCTTACATTTATTAATATATTGCCATATGTATGTGTAATACCAACACACATGGTCTGACAGTTAAGTTTGTAAACTTCCCACTGTGGCCATGAATCAGAACCTACTTGACAGCACTGGAGTTTGAATGACATACTACAGAATTCCCTACCAAGTCAACTCAGGATTTAGAAGGAGATTTAAACGTTGTTTGTACAATTAGATGAAGCCCTGAAAGCTCAGTAATGAAGTCACTGGGCTGCTAGTTCCAATCCACAGACTCTCCACCAGAGAAAGATGTGATAATCTGCCTTTTAAAGACTACAGCCTTGGAAACCCGATGGGATGTTTCCACTCTGTCCTGTAGGGTTGCTATGGGTAGGTATCAACTTAACAAGAGTGGGGTGTTGTTGTTGGTCTACGTAATTAATAGTTTTTTTTTTCCTTTTTTTAATTGTGCTTAAGTAAAAGTTACTATCCAAGTTGATTTGCCATATAAAACCCTGAACACCTTTATGCAACTCTATCTGCTCTCTTCACCCTGTGACAGCACACTCTTCATTTCCACTCTTTGCTTCCAGGGTCCCCTCAACCAACACTTGTCCACTCCTCTCCACCATTTCCTCTCCCCTTTAGAAAGAAACCAGGAGGATCACCTCAAGTATATATTAAACCATAAAGTGCACACACCACTTGCATGACTTGATGTCCCACAGTCCAGTCCAATCTTTGTAGATTTTTAAAATAAAATATTATTATCAATTAAATGTTAAGATCCATGTATTCCACTAATATATCCATTTAATGATAATCATATAATGAATTTACTCAGCCAAACCTGTGGTTCCTTAACTGATATTTTCATCCATTAACTAGAAGTTACTATGCTTCATCTATTGATGATTAAGAGTTCTCAATGCTATAATTCTGGGGATCTTATTTAAATAGGGTGAGGTAAACATAAATAAATTAAAAAAAAGCTCTGTAGTAGTTTTGAAAATCTTGCCAATGAAATTACTGCTGTGCTGGAACCGGTTGTTGGACGTACACGCCATAAAAATGAAGCTTCGTGAGCTGCGGTTCTCTGTGGTGTTTGCCCACGAAGCTCTAGTCTCCAGGCAGTGTCCAGTCCATAGCAGACATCTAAGGAAAATTTGTTAAAGCAGTGCTTCCTCATGGTTTGCCTAAAGCTTTGATAAACCTGTTTATTCTGAAGATAGCTTAAATCTAATTTTCCTACAATTTCCAATTACTGATAAAGTCATGGATCACAAACACATGGTCGAAGCTGCTGTGTCTGTGAGGTGAAGTTTTGTCTGAATGACTTTCTGAAGGTCATTGCTGTGGAAACACGATGCAGAAGCCAAGAAGTGGTTTCACTCAATGTTGTATTCACTGTTGGTTATTTAATCAATAATATATGATTACAAGAATGTGCATAATTTAGAAAGAATGGTTCTGTCTTCTTGTAAGTATTCTCTGAAGCTTACACTGTATTTAAATAATACAAAGTTGTCACAGGAGCTGAGAATGTTGCCATGCATTCTAGACTTCTTTTCTTGTATCTGATGAAATTCTGTGACAATCCTGGACATTTTCAAGCAACGATATGATTTCTCCAAAATGCATTTTCTAAAAGGCTATGTGTCAGGGGTGTATCTCGCCTGCTCTTATTTTGAATTACTGAGGATTCTTGAATCTTTGAACCGTGTGTCATTCTTCCATATAATGTGTAAATTGAAGTTATTATAGCTCTTCAGACCCTTTCAGAGATAGCGCAAAGATGCTAGTCAGAGATTTGAACTTTGACGAACAAGTTTCACTAGGGTTGCTGAGAAGAACTAACATGTTCGCTGGTGTTTGCTCATCATGATTAGGATAAATAGGCAAATTCTAATACTTCTGGCATTTATTTTTAGAAACTCCATTGCATCTAGGATACAGAGAACTAGGCGTGTTTGCAGGCTGAGTCCCATAAAATTAAATTTTCCTTCCAAAATAGGGTTGGTGGCAGCTTGATATCCTGCATGTTGTTTTATCTTCCAGAATCTTACCAATTTCATTCTTGTCAGCATAGGCACTGGGTTGAAGATTTACTTACTTATATGAGGACTGCCAATTAAGTTCATGAACACATACATCCTAGAAAAACGCTACATACCTCATTGCTGAGTATCACTTCGGTTGCCTTCCGAGTACTTCCTTTGGAAAGTTGTACACTGATGCTAGCACCTGGCCCATCCTTCAAAGCAGTTTTAGAACTCTTTTTATGGAATGGCCATCAGAGCTGTTGCCATACTGCCCTTGGTGTCCCGAAGGTCATCAAAATGTCTTTCTTTCAATATTTCTTTTATCTCTGGGTAAAGACAAAAGTCCCTGGGGGCCAGATCAGGTGAGCAAGGAGGGTGTTCCAATGTGGTTATTTGTTTCCTGGCTAAAAACTTCCGTTGTGTGTTTTCAGGAATTTGCTCTTGAATATACCCCTAAGGTCAAGAAAAGCAGCATTGTCTTCAGTCTCTGAATTAATCAATGACGCTTCTGTTAGTGACTAAGAGTAGAACATAGTTTAAGAAGATTTTCTCGAAACGATGTAAATCGTGTGTGAATATCAGCACCTACCCGAAAGGTCTCCACAGGGGCTCGTATTCTTTTTCTCCTGGAAACCTGTAGTGTTCTTCGTTTGGGCAAGCATATGAAGTTATTTTTTAAGAAACCATTTATTCTTAGAGCTATGTGATGACAGATGCAGTTTCCATGTGCTATATTCTGATAGAAATGATATCTTGTCATCCAGAGAGCAATGCAGTGTATTGACAGCACACCAATGGCAACGACTGCTGTATAAACAGTGTTTCTAAGAAGCAGGTGGTGGATTGAATCGTGGACCCTGGTCAACAGCTGAGTGTCTTAAACACGGCCGCACCGAGGCTCCTTTCCGGGAGACTAGATTCTGTGGAAATATATGACTTTATGACCTCTCAGTGTTCTATTCTAGATACTTTTGGAAAAAAAGGCATTTTAGAGTAGTACGTTTCTTCTTGTGTATTCCTCTTATAGCATGTTTCTTTAATGGACTATTCAGAGGAAGTTAGGGTCTTTGAATATAAATATCTATGGAAGTGCTCCAGGTCAATTTGAGTTAGATTCAGAGACTCCAAGCATCTGTCTCTGAAGGAGAATGGGGGGAGGACCAGCTAGCATTTCCATAAAGGGAAGAGAGAACCCCCTCACACTTGGATTTGTTCATTTGTGAGACACTGACTTCGTCTGAGGCTGGGTCTCGCTTGGGGATGTGGGATTGGAGCTCAGGAGACAGCTGTGTTTATCTCTCCCACACGTGGAAGACACAGTGAGCCCCATCAGAGGAGATCACTGGCCACAGTCTTGTTGCTGATGATGCCTGTCCAGCTGTGCAGGAATTTTCTGTAAAGTCAAAATCAAAGTTGTACAAACGACAGCATACAAGGTCACTTCTCAGTCTTCTGCTGTAAGAGGAGGTTCTGTCTCTGCCTTCTCTCTCTCTCTCTCCCCATCCCCTGCTGGCTTCTACTTCAACAACTTACTCTAAACCCCATCTCAGGGAAAATTCCATCAAGAGAAACAATCATTCATTAAAGAATATTTATCTGAATTGTAGCAAAACTGACACCAATTTCAGCTTATCTTAAAAGGGGAAAAAAGTTTAATTTCTCTGCAAAACTTGGTATTAAAACCATAGTCTTAAATAAATTGCAAGTTGGGAAGAGACTAAAAATGTAAAGAAAGCTAGGAAACAAAGGGGTCAAAAAAAATCTATTCCTTCTTTTATTGACTCAGTAAACCAACAGGAAATCTTTCTTTAATATAAATATATATTTAAATATTTGTATCTAAATATATATATTTACATATGCACATCTATATAAATATGTATAGTCTCAGTGTTAGAGCCCCACAAGCACGTTGAAGTAAATGGACTACAACGTATTTCAAAGTATTCTAACTCTCCCTAAAAGGTGACATTCACCTTTATTCCGTAACGACCCACCTTAGAAGCCAGAGCACTCCTTGCCACTGAGGCCTCGACATGTTCTCATCGCTACCCACAGGCTTTATTAATTGACACTTGGAATTCTCTTCCTCTAGAAAAATTGTGGTCAAATCTCTGTCATTTTATATGATTCAACCTAATAATGATTAACCTGAAAAACTAATCAAATGATTAAAACTAATTCATAAATTTAAATTACTCAATCAATCAAACCCACTGCCATCAAGTCAACCTCAACTCATGGCGACCCTACAGGACAGAGCGGAGCTGCCACACAGGGCTTTCAAGGAGCAGCCGGTGGATTCGAACCACCACCCCTTTGGTTAGCAGTCAAGCTCTTAGGCGCTGTGCCGCTGCAGTGGGTCAACAGTCCTGGCAGTTTGAAGGAAGAGAATTCCAGTTTGAAGGAAGGAGCTTCACTGATCAGAGTCAACATTCACAATTAGGATTTTATTTTGCTTTTTTTTTTAAAAAAAAAAAACTTACTTTGAAATGCAGTTCTCTTCTTCAAGCTTTATGCTTCACAACTTCCTAGACAGAAGAGAGGAAACTAATGAGGCAGTGATTGTCAGTGCCACTGACGTCTCGTTGTCCCCCTTTATCTTTCGCGTGTGGTACTAATCACGCCTTTCATTTAGACAGCGCCTTTTCTCTGAAACACTTAAATCAATTTAGTGAGAGGATCCAATCGACCCTTGAAATCTGGTGCACATTTCATAGGATGGAATAATACCAAAATGAAAATCCTAGAACAAACAGCCCTTTCCCTCACGGTTAATACGATACCTATTTTCTGTCACTCTTTAATTTTGTATTGTAGAAAAAGCAGCAGTTTAATGTCGGATCTGACTCGACGACACTTGACTTGGCAATTCAGACATAACACTCCTACAATTTCCTTATAAATCGTTTAATCTCCGTGAACTAACTTATAAACTTCTCAACTTCATTCTGTACACAATTTATTATGCCCATGAGGGGGCAAGGCATTTTCTCAGGCCTTTTCAATTTCCTCAGCATAAATACATCACTACCTAGAAATAGGAAAACTTTCAGTTGATTAATTCTTACTCATTCGCTGGAGCAGTATAAAGATGCTATTGAATTATCCTATAAAGTAGAAAATTATATTATCTGCATATTTGTTTCAGATTCCAGTTGGAGTGGTATGTATGCTTATGTATCTCCCTATAAGAAACAACGGCACTGAGTGTTACCGCAGACAGCTCTCCAGCAGTAAAAGCAAGGCAGCATTGTCCGCCATGAAGTCAGACAGAAAAACTGACTTAGTTTCTCTGACTAGTGTGTTTACCAATGTCATCAGATTATTAATGGCCAGACAGCCACCACTATGGTGGTACAGTGGTTAGCTGCTACAGATGCTAACAAGGTTGGTGGTTCCAATCCACCAGGCACTCCTTGGAAATCTTATGGAGCAGTTCTACTCTGTCCTGTAGGGTCATTATGACTGAGAATGGACTTGATGGCACTGGGTTTGGTTTGGTTTTGGTTTACAAGTCAGAAGTCACTCAAAGGCCCCCCGCAATAACCACAGTCGTGGTGGCCAGATGGCTAACCACTCCACTCCTAGCCTGCAGGATCAGGGTTCAGACATATGCCACAGAGGCTGGGAGAGGGGCTTGCTGGTCTGCTCCTGTGAGGATTCAGAGAGAACACCGAAGAGGTGGGTCTGCTCTGCACACACGGGAACCTCATCAGTCTGAATCCACTGGGCAGAAACTAACACCAACCACAGCGGGGTGTAAGTGACCCAGACAACAGCCACCAAAGTGCTTCTTCACAAAAGAAAATGCACACTGAGCAACATTTCTGACTTTGAGAAAAACAACTTGAATGTATAAAGCTAATGATAAATTTGAAAATTCACTTCAAATTCAACACAGAAACTGAGTATAATTTAATATGATACAATTCTTTTAAATTTATATAAAATATTTCAAAACTCTATAAAGATAGGGCTCAAGCGCTTCCCTAAAATTTTGTGTTTACAAAAGCTGCTTTACTAATTGTTAGATTAGCTGACCACAACTGTTTCTACACTGTGCTAGCACAAGACTAAGCCCTGTCCCGTATGCTCACATGTACTAGCTTACTTTGTATTCTGAACAACAGTATGTTGTCGCCCCACTTTACCGAAGAGGTAATGGAGGTCCGGAAGGCTGAGTAGGCTGGTTCAAAGTTACACAGTTTGGCTGGCCTAGAATTCAGACCTGTGCCTTTCAGCGTGTAGCTGTCTTAGCTTCTCAGTGCTGCTATAACAGAAATACCACCAGTGAATAGCTTTAAAGCACACAATGTCTTTTGTCCCCACTTAGCAAGCTACAGACCAGAGTCATTAGTCTAGATGAACACTGTACAATGAGCAAAACCACTGCAAGCTTTCCCTTTCCACCGCTGGGCTGCAAACTGTGACCCTACATTTTTAATCACCTTTCCAGCTCTCTCATGTCATTGTCTGCTTTATCTGTCCTGTTATTGTCCCCTTTATTAGGAGAATTCAAAGGGTTCTTTGTTTCCATATTTGGTTAGTGTGAAAGAGGAAAGTGCGTACTGGATACAAAAGGATGGTCTTAAAAAAAAGCCATAAATAAACAAGCAAAAGAAACCTGTTGCTGTCCAGTTGATTCCGACACACAGGGACCGGCAGTACTTAAGTCTCCACGCCTGATGTGCGCTAGCCTTTACGTCTCAGCCAGGTCAGTGGTGCCGCTGTATCCTGGTCAGTGCCTGAGAACACTGGTGACCTCGCCTCCTTGGATTGAGTGTGTGCCGGGGTCCGTCTCAGCTTGACGGTGTTCTCCTTAAAGCACCCTGTATTCATCAATAAATTCGTAGTCGTCTCGTGCTGCTGTAACAGAACGACTAAAGTGGATGGCTTTGACAAAGAGGAGTTTATTCTCGCACACCTGCGAGGCTAGGAATCTGCACTCAGGGAGTCGGATCCAGGGGAAGGCGTCCGCACTCTGTCAGCTCTGGAGGGAGGTTCGTCTCATCAGCCTTCCCCTGGCCCATGGGGTTCTCCACAGAGGAGCCCTAGGTCCCAACCCCTACTGTTGAGTCTGTGCCTACTCACAGTGATCTTATAGGCCAGAGTAGAACTGTCTCATAAAGTTTCCAAGGAGTGCCTGGTGGATTTGAACTGGTGACCTTTTGGTTATCAGTAGTAGTTCTTAACCGCTACGCCATCTGGGTTTCCCTGGGTCCAAAGGATGCACTCCAATCCCAGTGTTTCCTCTGCCAGCTTCCCTTTTATTTCTTGCAGGATGAAAGGCGGCGTAGACCCCACCTCAGGGAAACCCTCTTTACGTTGGATCGGAGATATTACCTGTGCATGGATGTCACACACACACTGATCCTCTCTAACTTCTAGTGGAGATTATGCTTTATAAACATGGGAAGACCAGAGAATGGAGAACAACAACACAACTCGGAGAATCATGCCCTAACCAAGTTGACACTTATTGTGGGAGGGGCACAATTCAATATATGAGTGCCTGGCAGGATTTAAAATTTGAGTGCATTATGATTCTTTATCAGATCTGTTTTGTGGTTTATGTGTAAATTATTTTCTTTTAAAAATCATGTATAGTCTTAAAAATACTTTACATGCATTAGTCATGATAGCGTGCATCAAGCCTTTAGTTTTGACTGGGTATCTTCACCTCCCTTTCAAATCTAAAGCAAGTTGCCCTGGAAAGGTTAACCTTTATGACGAGGGGACAGTGGCAGACTTGTCACCATGAGTGCCAGGGTAATGCTGGCTGGCTTTTAAACTCATGCTTTTCGACCCACTGGGTATCCCGGCTGTAGTAAGCAAGGACTTAGTTACCCAAAGAGCAAGAAATGATTTATGACAGTAGATCACAATAAAAACACTACTACAGTTTGGCAAGGTACATTACAATGTTCAAAGGACATAGACCTGTTACATAAGGAAAGCAGAATACATATGATAAAGAGGGTAGATTAAAATACATACTAACTAGAGAGAGTGAAAAATGCACTCTTATTGTTGAATCCCAATTTTAACGCTGGAAGGATTGCAGGTATTGTCTTACTGTACACAAAGGTAAAGGCAGGGGAAACAAAGGAACACGCTAGCTCTCTCACTTTCCTCATTTGTGTGGTAAGGTAATACCTGAGGTCCCTCTGGCTCTGGGATGGCTGAACCATTGGGTGCACGCCTAACTGTACACCCCAATATTACATGAGCAATTTGATGCCTGGATACTTGAAACAATCTCCAAATTTAAAGCATTCTCTAACAAAGCTTATTTTCTTCTTAATCCTACCTTCTTCCAGAGGCAAAATTACTCTGTGTATGTTCACCAGGAAGCAGAAATTAATTTCAAGTTCCTGTTTATTTTAATTGTTAATTGTGCTATTTTCAGTGGTGTATTTTTTAGAGAAGTGTGTCTAGGGAAAGCCTGTTGACGTCATGGCTTTGCTAAGGAGCTCTTCCTTGCGTTCACTGAACTGTGTTAGGTATCGTATTACTGTGTTTGGTTTCCTAGCAACAAATTGTGCCATGGAAAAATACTAAAACACTTTCCTTGAAAGTGTCTTTTATAGAGCATTCATATTGCTATGTGGACACATTATGGGTTCTGTATTCTGATCAGTAAAAATTCTTTATAATAGTGTCTCTCCCCCCAGAAACCTAATAAACAAACAAATAAATAGATAAAGCTAAACCACTGCTGTTGAGTCGATTCTGACTCATAGTGACCCTACAGACAGTGTATAACTACCCCATAGAGTTTCCAAGGAGCACCTGGTGGATTTGAACTGCCAGCCTTCTGGTGAGCAGCTCTATCACTTAACCACCATTATGCCACCAGGGTTTCCTCAGTACCTGTGTTCCTTTTCTAATCTCCAGCTTCTAACTTTCTCCTTTCTTCTCTCCCTGCTTTCTTGACCCAACTCCCCTCTTCCTTCCTATTCCCCCTATTTGCTAGTGATACATAAATAAACCAGAGATTCCTTCTTACATTTTTTTCAGATCAAGTTTATGTTCGAAAATATGTATTACTGGCAGTTTATATGCGCACACACACACACACACACACACACACACACACGTATATATAGTCTAAACTCCCTGCCTTTGCATCAGTTCCAACTCATACCAACCCTATAGGCCAAAGCAGAAGGGCCTACAGGCTTTCCAAGGCTGTGTATCTTTAGAGACGCAGGCAGCCCCATCTTTGCCATGTGGAATGGGGTGATGTGTACAAATGGCCAATCTTCTGCTTGGCAAAGGAGCATTCTAACCACTACACCACCAGGGCTCCTCAGCAGTTTATCCACTGCTTGCAAAAAGTATATATACATATTAGCTAAATGATTTCTTACAGCAGCTTAAAGAGTTTGGTTGTTGTGGTGGTATGCTGTAGTAGTGTCTAAATATCCCACAACATGACTTTCTTCATTTAATAACAGCTTCTGTTACATTGGTTTTTCAGTTTTCAGTGATGAGGTCATGTTTTCAGATCTTTCAAAGATGTAATTTCATTTATCCAGTTAAATATGATCTGAATTTAGTAGAAATTAAGTCATTATTTAGTTTATTTCAAAACACAGGAGTGTCTTATTTTGACTTGTAAAGGAAAGAGTTTTCTACCGTTATAGTAATAAGTTTAATAGCTGAACAAATGACCAAGAAATCAGAAAAGGTAACACAGCTCCTACTGCTGTTTTGTTGGTATTTAGGACACAGAGATTTCCAATGTGCCATGACAAGTGACTCCGTAGGAGAAAAAAAAAGGCATTGTCTTTGACACATGGTGTTTAATAAACTTTTGCGTTGCGTAAGTGGTCATATCTATGGACTCCAAGCGTGGGTAAGCTGCTTTATCAAGTGGTTTACACATATGTTCTCATTCACTCTTTATGACACACGTGTATCATAGATATGATCATCATACCTGATATCTTAGTGTCTTATCTGCTCTAACAGAAAGACCACAGTGGTGGCTTTAATTAACAGAAATTTGTTTTCTTGTGATCTAGGAGGTTAGAAATGAAATTAAGGGTACCAGCTCTAAGGGAAGGTTTCTCTGTTTGTGAGGTGTGGAAGAAGGTTCTTGTCACTTTTCAGTTTCTCTCAGGAGTCCCCTGACAGTCTCTATGTGGCATCTGTTTTTGCTCATCTGTGCTTCCTTGGGACACCCTGGTTGCATAGTGGTTAAGGGCTATGGCTGCCAACTGAAAGGTCAACAGTTCAGACCCGCCAGGTGCTCCTTGGAAACCCCATGGGGCAGTTCTGCTCTGTGGGGTCACTATCAGCCAGAAATGATTTGATGGCAGTGTGTTTTGGGGGTTTTAGTGCTTCCTGGCTTCTAAAGTTACTTTTTTATTTTTTTTTATTTTTACTATTATGTGAATGAAAATGTACACTCCCATATGAATTTGCATGCCCACCTATATGCAGCTCCAACTGCTCTCCCTGCCTGGTGACAGCACACTCTTCCTCTCTGCTCCATACATGTCTCATCTTCCCAACAGTCTCCTCTCCCCTCCTCTCTACCTACTCCCCTTCCTCCAGTGAGAGGTCAGCAGGATGACACCCTATAGATGCATAGAACCATAAAGTGCAGCTGGGGCCTCTGTATGGGTGATCTGTCTCCCAGTGGATCAAGATGGCATCCTGCACAAGCTTGCCACCACCTCTGTATGGCTACTATATGGCGGAGGTAGAAAGATAGGCCACAGGTGCCGAGATGCACAGAGCCCAAAGCTGGGCTCTCAGAATATGGCAATTGTGCCTTCTAATCTCACCAGCAATGTGTCTGAGACTAGTGGCTAGTCCAGTCCCAGCTCCACCTGCCAGCTAAGACAGAGAGAAAAAAGTTTAAATGGTGAGTTACCTTCGCTCTGTGCAAGCCCGTGCTCTCTGAGAGTTGGGTCAGCAAAAGAGAGGAGGTTTTGTGTTCAGTTGTATGAAGTCCAAATTAACAGCCCTATGCCACATACTAGGGCTCGCTAGGTGTCCAGAAGGCTCCATTCAATCATCAGTTTAAGTCTTGGCTTCCAGAGGGGTTTAGGGAGGTAGGTTCTTAGTCCATCAGCTTGACTCTGCCTATTTTTTTCTTTTTAAATCTCTAAAGTGATCATTTGAAAACATACCCTCTGTTGATATGGCTGGATTAACATAAAGAGGAAAAACTCATTCCCTAATAGGATTAAATCCACAAGTGTGGCTCACAACCTATTTCTAGGGGGACACAATGCAATTCATAACAGCTGGGATATTCTGTAAGGAGACTTAGCTTGAAAACAGAGCATTCACAAAGCAGACGAAAAAACAAACAGTATTCTATGAAAAAAATTATGTTAGTATTGAAAGTGTTATTGAGTAGCCATCAATGGAAGTGTAAGAAATTGGTTTAGTTTCATTTCACTGATTACTCATTAGCTGTTGATTTAAAAAAAATTTGGTTTATATGTCAAAAGCTTTGTTTCCATGCATTCTTCATTGTACACTAAGAAAAACACCTCCTGTTAGGGGTTTAATTGTTGTTAGGTGCCATTGAATCAGTTCTGTCATAGCAACTCCATGTATACTGGAACAAAACACTACGAAGGGCTACACCACGCCCACAATTGTTGCTGTGCTTAAGCTGTTCTTGCAGTCACTGTGTCAGTCTATCTTGTTGAGGGTCTTCCTCTTTTCCCCGACCCTCTACTTTACAAAGCATGATGTCCTTCTCTGTGGATTGACCCCTCCACAACAAGTCCAAAGTATACAAGACATAGTGTCACTATATTTGCTTCTAAGGAGGATTCCAGTTGCACCTTTTCTGAGACAAATCTTTCATTCTTTTGTCTGTCCATGATATACTAAATATTCTTCTCTAACACCAGGATTCAACGACATCAATTCTTGTCTTTCTAATTCATTGTCTAGCTTTTGCATCACTTGGGTGAGGCTCACCTTAGTCTTCAAGTTGCTATTTCTGCTTTTCAACATTTTAAAAAGGTGTTTTGCAGACATTTTCCCAATGCAATGTGTCTTTTCATTTCTTGACTGCTGTTTCCATGGGTGTTTGACTGTGGAACTAAGTAAAATGAAACCCTTGACAAGCTCAGTCCTTCCTCCATTTATTATGATTTTGTTTATCTGTCTAGTTGTGAGGATTTTTGTTTTCTTGGTGTTGATGAGTAACCCTTACTGAAGGCTGTGGTCTTTGGTCTTCACCAATAGGTATTTCTAGTCCTCTTCACTTTGCAAACAGGGCTGTGCTGTCTGGATGATGCAGGTTGTTAATAAGTCATCTTCCAATCCTGAAGCTCTGTTGTTCTTCACAGACTTCAGCTTCTGGGATTACTTGTTCAGCATATAGACTAAATGGGAATGGTGAAAGAATATAACCCTGATGCATGAATCTCCTGACATTAAACCATGCAGTGTCCCTTTCCCTTGTTCTGTTTACATGACTGCCTCTTATGTACAGATTCCCCATGAGCAAGTTAAGGGTTCTGGAACTCCCATTCTCCACACTGGTATCTATAATTTGTTATGATCCACACAGTTGAATGCCTTTGCACAGTCAATAAAACACAAGCAGACATCTTCCTGGTATCCTCTGCTTTCAGCCGAAATCCACTTGACATCAGCAATGATACCCCTGGCTCTGCATCCTCTTCTGAATCCAGCCTTAATTTCTGGGACTTCCCTGTCAATATGCTGCTGCAGTCACTTTTGAATGATCTTGAACCGAACTTTGCTTGTATATGATGTAAATGATATTGTTTGAGAATTTCCACGTTCTTTTGGATCACCTTTCCTGGGAAGAGGCATAAATATGAATGTTTTCCAATTGGTCAGCCAGGGAGTTGTCTCCCAACATTCTTGGCATAGACCAAGAAGTACTTCCAGCCCTGCATTAGTTTGCTGAGACATCTGAATTAATACTCTACCAGTCCCTGGAGCCTTATTTTTCTCTAATGCTTTCAATGCAGCTTTCACTTTTTCTTTCTGTACCATCGGTGCCTGATCGCATGCGACCCCTTGAAATGGTAAAACATCAACCCATTATTTTTGGTAGAATGACTGTGTATTCTTTCCATCCTCTTTTGATGCTTCCTGCACCATTTAATATGTTCCCTGTAGAGTCCTTCACTATTGCATTGGAGGGCTGAATTTTTTCTTCAGTTCTTTCAGCTTGAGGAATGCAGAGCATGTCCCTCCCTTCTGGGTTCCTGTCTCCAGCTCTTTGCACGTGTCATTATAATACTTTTCTTTGTCTTCTCAAGCCACCCTTCAAAATCTTATGCTAAGTTCTTTTACTTCATAATGTTTTTCCTTTTGCTTCAGCTACTTGACATTCAAGAGCAAGTTTCAGAGTCTCTTTTGACATCAGGTTTAGACTTTTCTTTCTTTCCTGTTTTTTAATGATCTCTTGCTTTCTTCATAGATGGTGTCCTTGATGTCATTCCACAACTCATCTGTTCTTCAGTAGTTAGTGTTCAGTGCGTTAAATCTATTCTTCAGATGGTCTCTAAGCTCAGATGGGACATAAGATCACTCTTCGTCTCTCGTGGACTTGTTCTAATTTTCTTTCGTTCAGATTGGACTTGCGTAGGAGCAGTTGGTGGTCTGTGTTGCAATCAGCTACTGGCCTTATTCTGACTGATGATACCAAGCTTTTCCATCATGTCTTTCTGTATGTGTAGTCAATTTGATTCCTATGTATTCCATATGGTGAGGTCCATGTACACAGCTGCCAATTATGTTGGTGAAAAAAGTATTTTCAATGAAGAAATCATTGGTCTTGCCAAATTCTGTGATCTCCAGCATCATTTCTATCACAAAGGCTGTATTTTCCAACTGCTGATCTTTCTTTGTTTCTTGGTTAGTAGAGGGAATACTGGTTTGCAGTGGTAACTGTGCATGAAATGTATTCAAGTTGGTAATTCTAGATACTTTCAAAAAATTAATTCTCTCCTTTGTCATCCCAGCAAAGAATAGCTCTGTCTTCCATTTTTCTTTTCCTTTTCCTTTTTTAGGACTCATAAGTTTTCTGTATTTTCTTCAGATTAGTGCTCAGTAGTAAGGAATCCAAGACTTACTTGGATTAAAGGATATTCTTCCACCATGTTGGACAAGCTGTGGATATTAGGGCAGGTTGAGGATGGGCTGCAAATCCTGAGTTGGCAAAGCCGTTGTACAGTGACTGACTTCCCAGCTGAGCTCTTAACCACTGAACCACCAGGGCTCTGCTTCAATGTACATAAGTGGTAAATTACTAAGAAAAAAAATTCTTTCTGTTCTACTAACTACTGTAACTCAGAAATGCATTAATATTTACCTCTTAGAAACCACTCACACACACAGACACACACAGAGAGAGACACACACACACAGACACACACATACAGAGACACATACAGACACACACAGACACAGACAGACATGCACACAGACAACACACACAGACACAGACACACAGAGAGAGACACAGAGAGACACACACACAGACACGCACACAAACAATGCAGAGACAGACAGACAGACAGACAGACAGACAGACAGACACACTGCCGTCACAGGCTCGTGGGTCCACATTAACTACAGCTGACGGGCTGAGACAGTAGCCAGAGGGGAAGTGTGACCACTGGATTTTAATCTCCTCCGTGGTACTGGGTTCCCGCAGCAGCAGCAGCTTAAGCTTGCCTTCTTCTGCCTCCTTCATTTTGGTCTGTGTCACTTTACACTTCATTTTGAAATTGAAGATGCCTTGAAAAAGCTGCCAGATCATATATCCATCCCCAAGGTGGCTACATTCAGGTATTGCTAAGATACGAATGGGGTGAGGCAAAGGGCACCAGCTGTCTTCAGGAAGGTAATTGTTTAAGGAAGGTAGATAAAATGTAAGCTGCCATTTTTCAACCTCAGGGATTTATAATTACAAATTTTGAGGCTAATTCCTTTCTTTTTCAGTGAAGTATCTGCCAAAGGTGCACCTGCAACGTCAAAGACATAAAACTCAACTCAAACAATCTGCTCCTGATGAGCAACTTGAGATAAATCTAGGAAAACCTGGCTGATTAAGAAAAAAGAAAATGACAATCTAAAGATTTATTTCAGACATCATGGTATCTATTTAACTCATTTAAACCGTGAATTGGTTACACAGCACTGAGAACCAGTTTTGAGAGTGTAGCACACACTCCATGCGCTGTTCACAGACCTCAGAGCCTCAGTCACCTCGTGTTTCTGGAGCAGACGGTGCCACGAGCTGTGGCTTTCAAGAACAGAAATGCATTTCCTGCCTGCTCTGGAGCCTTAATGTCCCGGTCAGGGCTTTGGCTGCGCCAGGTCCTCTGTGAGCCACGGGGCCAGTTCTCGTGGTTATAGAGCATGTGTATTCTCAGTTTTGGAACTCAGAAGTGATGAAGTTTAAGATTCCACCTATTCTGTTGTGACCTCATTAACGTAACAAAGCCAACCCCCTTTTTCTATCCAGGCTTATGTTTGTAAGCGCAGAGGTTGTGGCTGCTACAAGCAGCAGGGTGGGCCACCTGGCTGACTCCTCCAACTTCAAGAGGACGGGAGGAGGACCGAGACCTGCAGCCCAAGGCGCAGAGCGGACCCGTGAGGCGGGCTCAGACTTGCTTCTTCTCTTGCCTTGCCGACCAACTCTGACACCAACCGTCCCTCCCACAGCACTCCTGACTGGGCTCAGTGATTCAGTACAGTGACAACAGAGAGCTCGCAGACTGCACCGGCGCACGTCGGGTTTGTCAGGGAAGTCGGGGTTGCCATTCAGGCTCAGGAGCAGTCAGGACGCCGTCACCAGCCTCTTCCCAAATGTGCTCACAGCTACGCCTCTCCCTGGCCTCAGTCTCGGCCCAAAGGCACCCAGCTTTCTTTCTCCGTGGCTCCCATTTCCCTTGCTCTATCCTTCCTTTGCGGTGGTGGGCTCTTCCTTCTGCTCTGGAATAAGGTCTCTTATCAGGCAAAACTCATGGATCCTCTTGGTAGCCCACCACTACCCTGCCCCACCATCCTGCCCAGTCACCTAGGACTGAGATATAGGACCATGGCCAGAAAGTCAACCCAGAGAAGTAATCAATCACCCCTCAGGATTTCAAGACACTTTGGGGGTGGGGGGGCACAATTCAGTCCACAACGAAACCTCTTGACTGCATTAGTGGATCTCAGCTCCCAAAGTCCTGTCACTTCCCGTGATCAGTAGCTGTTTCTTTGGGTGGAGGCCTTCAGCAATTTCAGTTCAGAAATGACAGAGAGTTTTGAAGTATTAAGCTAGCTCCCCCAGCCCCTGATCTAGACAGTTCTGAGGTTTCACTGTGCACAAAATCACCCTGTGGTATGGATCCAAAAATCCTCTGTGGCTTCTGTCTGCTGTTTGACCCCAGCTGGCATCCTCTTCTCTCACCTCACTGTCTGACAACTGTGCTGGCTTCGTCCGAGAACCCTTCTGAAAAGTGGTTTTCAGGTGCGTACTTGGTACATGGTGCGGTTCTGCGGAACGCAACCTGAGGCAAGGATTAATTTTTAATTTCAATATTAAAATTATAAGAAAAGTATTTAATTTATGAAGAGAAAATTGAAACGTGCAACTTTCTACTATCCAAGATAATCACTAGTGTTATTGTGACATATTATCTTCCAGACTCTTTTCTTATGCTGGAATATGAGTGAAACACCAAAGAATATTCAAGGTGTGTGTGTGTGTGTGTGTGTGTGTGCGAGCGCGTGCACGTGCGTGCATGAGTGCATGACTTTTTGATAGATGATTTAAAATTTAACTAGTGATGCTTGTAGAATATTTGAGTTGTGTTCTTCATGTATTATTACACATGGCAGTAGAGAGAACATCTTGACACACACCTCTCTGTATTATCATCTTTCTTTTTCACTCGAAGTACATTCCTAGAAATGAAATTTCCAGGTCAAATGACACATTTACTACATAATACCTAATGATTTCAAGAAATATTGTACCGATTTGTTTTCCCCAAATCAGTGAATATAAAGCCTCAAGTTTCCTGAAAGTTGTGTAAGTGCTCAGGAATTATCAATTTACTTCAAATCTTATTCGATTAACTAGACAGAAAAGTAAACTTCATCGTTTAAAGTATATTTCTTTGATTATAAATTACACTGAGTAAGTTTTACAGCACTCTGAGCCTTCTGCTCCTCGACAACATAGACTTGTCCAATGTTCAAACATGTCGAAAGGCAGAGCCCGATCAGGAACCAGCGGTCCTGAGGGAGAGGAGCCGGCTGCGCTGGAGGCGCTGGTGCAGAACGCGCCTCTGGGAGCCGACAGAATGCCAGCGGAGACTGGTCAGTAAACGGGGGCAGCACTGGGAGTGCTCACCCTTTTGCGCCGAGAAATCAGTAAGCTACTTGACTGGCTGACTGGGAGACATCCATATCTCTGCCTAATCCCAAGAAATATGATCCAACTGAACACAGAAATTATCGAGCAATGTCTTTAATACGGCATGCAAGTGAAATTTTGCTGAAAATCATTCAGAAGCAGCCGCAACAGTGTATTGAGAGGGAACTGTCAGAAATTCAAGCCAGATTCAGATGGGAACATGGAACCAGGAATATCATCACGAATGTCGGATGGATCCTGTCTGAAAGCAGAGAATATCAGGGAGATATTTCATTGTGCTTTATTGGCTCTGTAAAGCATTTAACTGTGTGGATCGTAAAACAATTATGGATAACTTTATGAAGACTGAGAGTTCCAGAACTCCTAGGAGTGCTCATGAGAACCTGTGAGTAGATCAAAAAGCAGTCGTTTGAAAAGACAAAAGGGATGCTGTGCAAGGTCAGGAAAAGTGTATCATTTCACCGTCCCTATGCAATATGTATGCTGCAAATAATCTGAAAAGCTGAACTATATGAACATCTTAGTCAGCTAGGGCTGATCTAACAGAAATACCACAAAGTGGATGGCTTTAACAAAGGAAGGTTTATTCTTACGCAGTCTGGTAGGCTACAAGTCCATATTCAGGGTGTCCGCTCCAGGGGAAGGCTTTACCCTTGTCGGCTCTGGAGGAAAGTCCGGTATTGCATCAGTCTTTGTCCAGGGAGCATCTTGGCGCAGGAACCTCAGGTCTGAAGGACACACTCTTCTTCCGGTGCTGCTTTCTTGGTGGTGAGAGGTTCCCAGTTCTCAGCCTGCTTCCCTTTCCTTTTATCTCTTGCAGGATGAAAGGATTAAGGGTGGGGCAAGCCACACTCCAGAGAAACTCCCTTTATAGTGGAACAGGGAGGTGATCTTATAAAGGGATTTACAGTCCCTTTAACATACAGCATAGGAAAACCACAAAATGGAGGACAGTCACAGGACACTGGAAATCATGACCCAGCCACGTGGCTATACCTATTTTGGGGGGAACAGAATTCAATCCATGACATCCCACCCTTTGGCACCCCAAAAATCACATCATAGAAACATGTAACACATTCATCTCATCATAGCAAAATCATGTCTATCCCATAGAAGTCTTAAATCAGTGCTGGTCTGCTCACATAGAAAGGAGCTCCTGCTCTCTTCTTTCAGTATCTGGTTCCTGGACTTGAACTAGCAGCTGTTGGACTCATCAGTCCTTACAGTCAGCTCTTGAGAGTCCTGTTCCCTGACCTGCCGATCCTGGGTTCGCCAGCCTCAGCCGCTCTGTCTCGCCGCCAGCTTGGGATCCACCAACCTACACAACTTGTGATCTAGAGCTTTGGTCTCCGACTTGCTGACTTTGGGTTCATCAGCTTCTGTGGCCATGTGAGGCTTGTGCCAGGACTTAGGACATTCGGCTTCTGTGATTGCGTGAGCTGTTTCTCCATCTATCTATGTCTATTATAAATCTTTCCTTGTACCTACACATGTTACTGGTTTTGCTTCCCTAGAAAACCAAACCTAAGACAATGAAGATGAAGGGGCCATCGGGACTGGACGGGATGGCACAAGGCCCGGCAGCCTTTCGTTCTGTCGTACATGGGGTGAGCTGGAACCGACTGGACAGCACTTAATAATTACAAAAGATCACGTTTGGTAGACTCATTAACTCCTGTGTTATACCTTTTATTAATTTGTCAGCTGGGTCAGTTTTAACATCTGTCCTTCTGTTGTTTCCATTTTTGTATATTTTTTCCAGTTGTGAGTCCCCGTCACACATACAGAAACCTCTGTGGTGTAGTCCTTAAGAGACACAGCTTCAAACTAAAACATCAGTGGATCAGAAATACCAGCCACTCCTTGGAAACTCTAAGGGACAGTTCTACCCTGTCCTATAGGGTTGCTATATGCCAGAGTCGACTCAACATGTTGTTAGCATGCATTAGGGAATTGCTGGGTGAGGCCAATGGTTAAAGAGCTCAGCTAACAATAAAATAGTTGGGGGTCTACTTTCCCTCAGAGGCATCTGAGAAGAAAAAACTGACAATTACTTCCAAAAATTGGTCCCTGAAAACCTTTGGAAGCAAAGCTCTACTCTGATCAGCACGGGGTTGCCATGATACAGAATGGACCCAATGTCAACTATGGTAACTGCAGTCATGTGTTGTTGTCGTTGGGTGCCATGGAGACCTCCTGACTCTAGGAACCTTATGTGTAACGGTCAGATTGTGGCCTGGTCCTGAAACGCCCTTGTATTCCCTGCTTTTCTTGAGCCCGTTGTTGGCAGCCTCTGTGTCAGTTCACATTGTTGAGGATGTCCCTCTTTTCTGCCGACCCTCATTTTAACATGTATGATGTCCTTCTCCACCGACTGGTCTCCCCTGATGACGTGTTGAAAGTAAGCAAGACAAAGTCTCATCATCCTCACGTCTAAAGATAATTCTGGCTGTTCTTCCTCCAGGATAGATGTGTTTGTTCTCCTCTCAGTCCACAAAGTACAAGCATTCTTTGCCAGCACCTCAATTCGAATATGTCTGTTCTTCTTCAGTCTTCTCTTTCCTTTGTACAGCTGTCGGTGGCTGAAGAGGAGTTTGTTAATACCATGGCTCAGGTTGGGAGCACTTGTCTTCGAAGTGATACTTTGCTTTCCAAAACTTTACAGAGGTCTTTTGTAGCAGCTATACTAACTTTATCACAGTCTTTCCTGTACTGAGTTGACCTGAATCCTGGGGTCAGGGAGGCAGATGGCCTTCTAGAAGACTTAAGATGATTGAATGCAAAGACTCTTTGAAGATCTGAGTGCTGTTAAGGCAAATGGCAACAGATGGGAAAGTAGCCCAGCGCTGGTGGTGGTGAGAAGACACTGCCACCGTCAGGCCTGCCACAGTAAGTTGTTCCGGTGAGAGCGGTACACGGAACCCCCAACAGGAGCTGGGTCTGTGAGGCGCAGTCAGCCGTGGCCAACGGTCCAGCAGAGAGAAGACAAAGCCATGCCACGGCCGCCCTCTGCAGCCAGGAGCCGTGGGCTGTCCTACCCACATACCTCGCTGACCAAACCCAAGTGGGAAAGTGAGTACAGGAGCTGGAGAGAAGAGGGTGCGATGTGACAGGTGGACAAGTGTGGACAGTGGACTTGAATAGGCTACCAAAGAATGTGCAGTACACATAACTTGCAGGCCTTCTTGTCTGAGGGTCTGAGATCGGCTTTCTGGGATAGCACAGGCCATTTCTGATTTGGGGCACCAAAATGATTCATCTTATTCCTTCTAATTTCTGGTTTTGAAGTTTTGCTCATTAGGCCTCTCACATTCTGTTATATAAATGTTCGTATCTGCAATTTTCTACTGCGATTTAAAACAGAATTATCTTCTAATGAAAATTATGTTAGTATGTGATGTGAATTGAGCATGTTTTTCTTCTGTAAAATTTTAGCTAATTTTTATAATTATTTTTATTCAAAATCCATTTCTGCACATGCATCTGGTGTCATTCTTTTTTTGTGTGTGTGTTTTCTTTCTCGAATCAATACTAAATGTTCTCTTCAACTGCTGGCACCAAGGGTTCTTGCCTTTTAAAACATACCTCATGTACTTTGAGGTGAAGCCTCCCTTTTCTTTTGCAAAATTTCCTTGACTAGTCTCATAGGTTCACTCACCCTTAAAAATGAGAAACTTTTCAAGTTATTAAGAAGCACTTAGAGGTTTCAATTGGGAATGCTTTAAATTTATGAATTAATTTGATAAAATTATCATCAGGGAACACTTTATGCATTTTCATTTATTCAAATCATTCACATACTCCAGTATAGTTTTATTATTTTTGCTATATAGTTTTCTTCTGATTCATGAACCAACATGTTTATAAATTGCAAACTTCACAATGTATACTTTTACATTTATAAATACATATTTTTTAGAAATAATTAGCTTTGTATTTATTTTATATATGTTATTTTGTAACTATAAACTTTAGGAAATTTCTTTATTGTTATTAGTATTTCAGGAAAAGCGTTACTATTAACTGCATATAATTTTATCATTATATATAATTTTACCATAAATACGAGATCCCCCTGACAGCATTTCAACCTTTCTGTCTCACAGGGTACTTTCACTGTGTTTATCACAACCACAAACATGAGCCATGTTTCTTACACTGGTTTCCTCTGTCAACCTTGAAGTGACACCTTCAGACCGAGGCTCTAGACAGAATCCCGCAGATAGAGAGAGACTCTATACTTGCTTCATGCAAGATGATCCTTTCGCTGCTGCATAGCCAGGTAGCATGCATTTATCTTAAGAAATAATTTTCAGATAAGTTAAAACTTATAAGAACAATAAAAGAATAAAATTTCATCTCCTTCATTCAAAGTCAGTTGTAACTGTGGATTTCAGCAAATCGCTTGTCCTAAGCCTTGATGTCCCTTGACTTCATTTCACTTGTTATTTAGATGACTATAATAGCTTCTGTGTTCCCCAATGATCTCACATGGACAGAGTAATTTTTCTAACAAATAAATCTGATCTGACCACTAATGTCTTAAAAATTAGCTGGTCAGTACCCTCAATTTGTAGAACAGAATGTAAAAGCTTAGTGGTGCGTTGCAGAGACTCCCGATCAGGCCTCCTCTCTTCTGTGGTCCCTCCCGCCCCTCACTCCATCGCTGCTCACAGACTTCATGCCTCAGCAGAGTTGTGGTCACCTGAACACAGAAGCTCTCTTAAGCCTGCTGCCCTTTGCACTTGGGTGTCCCCTACTCGGGAAGTCTCTGGAAAGTTTTCCAACTGGACCGCTTTTCAGAGTGTCAAATTTTCTGTGTGGCTTTCTCTGACAACACGAGCCAGCCTGAGCTGCTTTTCCTCTACGGGGTCTCCATCGCGGCAACCACCATGAGGTTATTTAGGCTTTCTTGATTGCAGTGTCTCTGTGGGCTTTAAACTCCTTGTGGAATAAGGACATCATATTTACCTTTGTAATCCCAGGCCCTCTTGCTATTTTCTATATTTTTAATACCATAAGTCTTGCCTAACCCACCACCACCATCAAGTTGGTTCCCACTCATGGTGACCTTAAAGGACACACTAGAAGTGCTCCGTAGAGTTTCCAAGGAGTGCCTGGTGGATTTGAACTGCCAACTTTTTGGTTAGCAGCCTTAGCATTGAACCATCATGCCACCAGGCTTTCCAAGTCTTGCCTATATACAGTAAGACCTGCATAATTCAGAAATGTGCCAGAGAGGGAAAACTCAAGTATTTTCCACTAAAACAACTGATAGAAAAGTGGTAAGACGGTACCCTGTCAAAGCAGAAAACTTGCCAGACCTGGAAGAACAAACAGTTGGGTCAAGTTTCAGCTCTCACAGATTTTGCTGTGTATGTGTGTATGTTTGTTTTATATTCGTTTTATGAAAAACTGGAAAGACTTGAAAGGAATAACCTACCATCAAGCAGTGATTGTTTATGTCACTTTGAAAATTTCCCTTTACAGTAACATTTTCAGTCTACCTTGGCATCAGAGCAACCTCTTACGGTTCCATTTATGGTTCATTTGTGCTTAATTTGAAGAGCGCCTGCCTCAGTACAGCGCCTGCTGCGATGTGTGCACGCAGAGCATCTGGAGGCGGAGATGAGGACAAGAATGACCGTGGGAGAGCTGGAGGATGGCTTCCGACGCCTCCTGGCCTGTGGCGGTAGATCCCACGTAACCACAGATCATCAGATTTCCTTTCTCACTTGTTCAACTTCTTACAGGAAATTCTGGAGTCTCCTGTAAGAAAACAAATGTTTACTGCTATGCTCAAAAGAAACAGAAAATCTGAAATATTGCTTTAGACAGCTGCACCAATAAACCAGGAAAATTGTTTTATGTGTGCCTAATGAAAATGTTAATAGGTGAAATGTTTAGGCCCCTTTCTACTCATAAGGACAATACTGCCAGAGTCAAATAAATCTTCTAATGCTTGTTCTCGTTCCTGGAAACAAATTGTATACCACTCATCTTCCTCACTGCTGTCTTCACACTGAAGGCTCACAAATTTTTGAACCGCCCCCCATACTTGACTTTGTTATTTCTACATGGATTTCTAAGATCCAGTCAGGCATTGCCTTGAGTCCTCCAAAGAATGCCTATCAGGTTGACGTGTCCGTGATTCCCGGTAGAGTGTGATTGTCCATTTTGTTGTCCAATGTGAATTTCTTATGCTCTGTAAATTTTCACTCTATGATGTTGATGAGATGGGATTAACAACAGTCATATTAATGAAGCTGGACTCAATCTACAAGATTTGATTGTGTCTTGAGCTAATTTCTTTGAGATACATGACAGAAGTGAGCAGAGACAAACAGACTTCATGCCATGAACAAAGCAGCACGAGGAGCATGGCGCGTCTTGGGACCTGGAGTCACTGCCCTGAGAAGTTCCTCCGCTGAGGGAAGGCTGATGACAAGGACATTCCTTCAGAGTCAACACAGACAGAAAGTCTTTCTGTGGAGTTGGCTCCCCAAATTCAGACTGCTACCTTGCTAGTCTGTGAGGGAATAAATTTGTTTGTGGTTTTCTGTTACAGCAGCATTAGATACCTAAGACAGGTACCTTTTTTCTCTTTTCTTCCTGCCAAGTTGTGAAGAGAATAGTATGTCTCACATCATACACATCTAAGTGATCAGCTCTGCCGCTCTCAGCCATCACTTCTTATCCCAGACTCCTCTCCTCCTACAGTGTAATCTGGAACGTAGAAAACGTGCAATCCGTGCTTCAGAGTCCCCAGTCTTTGCTATTACATTTTGGCTGATCAAGTGATCCAGTCAAGAAGATTTTCTTGTGGAAGTGACGTCCAAGAGACCCTAAATGTAGATGGGGAATTAGGAGTCAGTGAAAGGGAAGCAGACAAAAATAAAAGATGCTGAGGACGTTCCAAACAAATGGAAAAGCATCATCCATGGCCCACAGCGCAGAAGGAGATGAAGTACAGGGGATCATGGAGAGCTTTCCCAGCGGGAAGAGTGAGGATGCAGGAGCGACAGGGAAGTGGCTAACAGGCACAGATCAAACTACAGTTTGTTTGGACTGCACAGTAACAGCAACGAGGAACCCTTTTGTTTTAAGGAATGTGCTAAATGACATAGTAAAATTTGACGCTGTGTTAGTTTTCAGTTGAGAAAGCACAGAAGCTATATATGCACTGAGGAAGAGTCAATCATTTCTGAAGAAATCAAACTATCTCTTTGTAAGTACGGTTGCAAGAACACTAAATATTAAACCTTGCACATGTAGTATGGGATATCTTACAGTACTACAGACAAGGTAGTTGTCGGTGTGGTTGGCAGGTGCTACTGAGTTGATTGTAACTCATAGAAATCCATGGGGCCAAGTACAGCTACCCTATAGGGTTTTCTAGGCTGTCACCTTTAGGATCACAGGGTGCCAGTTTTTCATCTTTGTTGTTGTTGTTTTTCCCCACAAAGATACTGAGTGGGTTTGAACTGCCAACCTACTGGTTAGAAGCCAGTAGGCATCACCAGGGCTCCTTGCTAACAAGATAAGAGACCACAGTTATCCCAGTGAGTTGTAAAATAGATTTAAGAGACAATATGTTACATAACATTGGTAGCTAGGACTGTTAAGATTATTTTGGCCATTTATTAGGAAAGAGAAATTATATTGGGAAAAGTTGTCATCTGATTTAACCTTGATAAAGAATCCTTGAGACGAATGAATTCAACATTGAACAAATTGTTTTCAAGAGCACAGAAGTAGTTTTTAAGACACTATTTACTTTTGAAATCTGTGTAGAGTGCTTCTCTCCGCCTTCTCAGGAAGCTTTCCTGAAAGGAATGACAGTTAATTATCACATAAAACTCAATTTATGTCATATTTTTACTAGTCAGGCAGGGTAAGCTTAGCGTCCGTATTACCAGATGTTTAAGGGGTCAGTGTTTCCCCAGTTTGGGGCTGCTAAGTATTTCCTAGATATTGGGCAGTGATTTATCAAAAAAGATTTCTTCACAGACGGTAAGATGAATGTCTTGTGTCCTGATGAATTCTCACCTTCCTACTAAAAGAAAAAGAAGTCTTCATCTTCTATGAACATATGTGTGCATTCTCTTTCTGAGAATGGCCCTTAAAATTACTACGAGAACAAGTGATTATCATTCTTAGGGTTCTATTTTGCCTTTGAAAGAATATAATTTTGAATAGTGCCCCATAAACTAATTATATAACTTTGTTTTATTAAAAGAGAAAAAGATTTTGTTCAAGCATTATGGTTATTGCTGTGTTTGGGTGGCTGGGAGGCAGAAGAATCAAGTAGAAGATTGTGGGGAACAAAGAGGCAGGATTTGGGGCACAGAGTGAAGGATGATCGAAGGAGAAGGGGAAAGACATTTTTACTGTGTGTTAAAATAAACTTACAGTATGTTTCAAAACGGCAACAATACAGAAATTGAATTCATATTAATATAAAGTTTCTCCAGGATTATAATTTTAATAAAACATAATCCATTTTCCCAGTTTAAAAACAGGTACATCGTTCTGACCCACTAAACATGAAGAAACATGAATTTGCAATTATCACTGAGCATCCTGTGTTTGTTAGCTACTGCTAATTACTAAATGCTCAAGGACTTTTAAGATTGAAGAGGTCAGAACCTGATTTACTTGTTTTTCTGTGTTCTATTGTATTTCTAAGATAAAAAATGTTTTACAAGCTAGCACCTAAAGCATGCTTTCCCCTGAAATTAATGAATGTGAAATTATTCAATGGTAAAATTACTGTTCTGGAAGAATTTTTTTTCTTTTTAAGGTTATGTTTATTGTATTATATTCAATATAAACATTTAACATCTAATTCAGTGCTTTGCAAATTGTATCTCTTTCAGAAACATTTATTGATACAAAACAAGAGAAAAGAGAGCGAGGGAAGGAGTGATGGCGAAGAGAGGGAGGAAGGAGGGAAGGAAGGACAGAGATGGTGTAGGAAAGGCACGAGAAGAGATTTCCATGAAGGAGAAAAATCAGCCAGTGTTAGGAAAAGACAATTCTTTGCTGAGACTGTCATGGATATTCTTTTGAGGGCTGGTGATTAACTTTGGAAGAACACACTGTGAAGAAACAATTGTGTAAATACACCAATAAGGATTAAGAAAGCTCACAGGAGGGTACCAAGTCAGGGGTCTTTTGAATACAAAAGAGATCAAGTCTTGCTAATTCTAGAGTAGAAATGAGTATGTGAAGTCTGGAAGGTCTACCGTTTAGGATTTTCTAGCTCAATTTTGGTGGAAAATTCCACCCAAAGTGGATTTAAATCAAAGGCAAAAAATATTAGCACACGATGCTAATAAAGCAGGTCACAGTCTGACCGAGGGGACCCCTTGACCTGTTGGCTCATCTCTCGCGGTATGTCTTGGTGGCTGGTCTCTCCAGTTCTCTGCTAATCCTCTTTGTGTTGGTTCCACTCTCAGTGCTTGTGCTGGCAAAATAGTTGCTACATGTTGGGGTCTAGATTCTCTCAGGTCACCTTCTAGCGTGAAGACAGAATACTGTCAGCCACTGCCGCACAAGGTGGCAGGATTGGCTGGCTCTTACTTCTCCCCTGAGTCAAAGGCTGTAGCTGGGAGTTTGATTCACTATCTATTTAGGTCACAGCCACACTGCTCATTTGCGGACCAAGGGATCAAATCCCACTCGTAACGTAGGACCTCAGGGAGAGACAAGAGGCTAGATTGCCAGGAAGGAAGTTGGAATACATTGCCAGAGGGGAAAGAACAGATACTGGGAAAAGCAGCAGACATCTACAATGAGAAGAAGGAAGAAAGTGGAGCGTGGACAGGCAACCAGAATTTGACGGTCGATGTAGCCCAGTAAAGAAGAGCTTTCAGGAAGCCAGACAAAAGCACTCATCACCCAGCCCTTTTTTGTCTCTCTCTTCTTCTGCCCTTGCTTGTTCTGAAGGCGGAGCGGTCTCTCACCCCTGCTCATACCCACAGAACATTTCTTCTTTTTCTCTGCCCTCTGTGTACCGGTCACTTGATGTCTCCTCAAGGCTAGCCACATTTAAAACAAAAAAGTGGAAGTAGGTTTCTTACTACCAATTCCTACAATTCCGAATTTCAATAAAGTACAATTTCATGGCTGATCCTGTCACTACAAGTCTGAATCGATGACAGTGGGTTTGGTTTGGGCTGTTGTTATGAAACCCAGTTGCATAATGGTTAAGTTTCGGCTGCTAACCTGAAGTGCAGCAGTTGGAACTTAGCAGCACCTCCTTGGGAGAAAGACCTGATGTCCTGTCGTTATAAAGATTACCTCCTAGGACGCTCTGCCAGGCAGTTCCTTTCACCCCTATAGAGTCTCTGGGAGTCTGAGGTGACTCCGCAGTACACTCTAATATTGTTAGTTGCTACACAGCAGATTCTAACTCATGGCATCCTTGTGAATGCTGAGTAGAACTGATTCACGGGGTCTTTGAGACTGGCATTTCAGAAGAAGATCACTAGGCTTGTCTCCCAAGGCAGCTGTTGGCAAGTTTGACCCACGAAACTTTCTGATAGTAGTTGAATGTTTAACCATTTGCACCACCCGGGGATTCCACATCATTGCCGTAGACATAGGGTCGTATGTTTGCCTCTATTGTGGTTATGGAACTGAGTGCTTGCCTCTGATCATAACCTTCCACTCTTTATACGCATGGTGTGTGTAGCAAGAAATTTTAAATTTAATCTGAAATGTATGCCTTCACCATCAGGTTCTAGCATGAGAAGAGATGTAGACAGGTCTCTCAGAAGCTGACAGTGAAGTTTTCATTGGAGATACACCTCCTCATAGCATCTACTCTCTCTCTCCTAGCCGGTCTTCATTGTTTGAAGTAGACCCAGAAAGATAATTTAGCATTATGTGAACCCCCTTTTATTTCCAGGCTGGCTTCATAGTTCAGACCTTCTGGACTCTGAAGAAGAGTTTCATCATTTTCATTTCTGCTGGCAGTGATCCCATGGCTAGGTGCTGGGCATAAGATCATTCCGTTTCAGTTCGGAGACAAGTTGGAATTGGAGAAGGTCACCAGTGTTCTTTGGAAAGACTGTATTTTTTGAAACTAATGTGTAATTTTGAAAGCCATCCTTGAATGTAGTGAGTCTAAGTAGCAAAGGACCTGCCAGGAGACACTGTTACTGGCAGCCATTTTTCTGAATTTTACTTCTGAGTGGAAGTTTTACTTGCTGCAGTGATGTACACATATTTTTATGTATTATTTTCCCACCTGGGTTTCTGCTTTATATGGGGTTATATTTCAAGTCCAAGGAAGCAGCAAGTAAACTGAAGGTTGCTGTCAAAATAAAGCCGAGACTAGCTTACTGAATAAACCCCAAGCGTTGGCCTTATTTGTAGACTAAAAAGAGTTGGCAATTGGCAATTAAAGAATGTAACTTAAAATTCTCCCACCAAATTCTTCTGATATTTTGGTTCCTAACCCAAGACCCAGTGCTGTTGAGTCAGATTGGATAATTATTCTTGTTCTTATTCTTATTATTTATGATTGAATGAAAATGTGCTTTCCCATATAAATCTGCATGACCACCTATATGCAGCTCCCACTGCTCTCCCTGCCCAGCGAGAGCACACTCTTCCTCTCTGCTCCATACCTGTCTGATCCTCCCAACAATCTCCTATCGCTTTCTCTCCACCCACTCCCCTTCCTCCAGTAAGAGGTCAGCAGGGCACATTACATCCTATAGATGCATAGAACCACAAAGTGCACACAGGCTACGGTCACTCTGTGTTGCCAAGTCCAATCCATTTCTGTCCAAGAGTTGACCTCCATTGTGACTTATAGATAGGGGCAGCATCAGGGCCAGGGGCCATGCTCCCAGGGGAACTCCGAGGCCAGTGGACCATCAGTTGCGGTCTTCTAACGAAGATCTCCGGGTGCACCCCTTTTTATTCTTGTCTTCCCAGTGAGACTCAACATTGTGAGCTCCATCATGGCTATCACTGGTGCTGGCCGGGCACCATCTGGCTCTTCCTGTCACAAATCGATGTAATCTCCCACCTGCGTGGGTCTCTGTCTTCTGGTTTCTCTTTCCCCCACGTCGTTTTAGTCCTTGGTGATTATTCATTCCTGCTAAGTTGGGGCCATTTGCTGTACTCTCAGATGGCAGCTTGGCAGCTTTGAAGACCCTGGGTGCCCCTCATCAATGTGGGGTACAGAGGGCTGTCTTAGCCAAACGCTAGTTGTGCCAGTTGGCCTTGACTTCCCCTGAGAGCATGGTCTCTCGTCCTCCACCCCAGCCACTCTCTCTTTGTAACTTTGGGTTAAGATGGGAGGAGTAATCACGTTATGTTGAAGTCCAGTTAATATTGATCTTCTTTCTAATGTGTGCTGTCACAGATTTCACCTAACCAAATTTCTATCAACTATCTAATCTAAGCCCACCCCCGCCTCGCCTGCTCTCCCTCTCCACCCTTGCAGCTGTCAGAGTCTTTTCTTCTATGCATGAGTCTGTTTTTAAGTTCTTATCGTAGGGCTCTCATACAATATTTGTCCTTTTGTCGCTGACTACTTTCACTCAGTATAATGTCTTCCAGTTGAAACCAGGTTATGAGATGTTTTCTAAGATCATCATTGTTCTTTGTCATTACATAGTGTTCCATTGAATATATATACCATAGTTTACCTATCCATTTCTCTGTTGTTGGGCATCTGGGTTGATTCCGTCTTTTTGCTATTGTGGACTGTGCTGCAATAAACGTTCGTGTGCATGTATCATTTGGTGTGCATGGCCTTGATTCTGTAGGATATATTCCGAGCAATGGAATCACTGGGTCAAATGATATATCTATATCTAGCTTTTTAAGGAAGTGTCAGATTGCTTTCCAAACAGGATGTACCATTTTGCAATCCCACCAACAGTGTAGGAGAGTTCCAATTTCTCCACAGCCTCTCCAGTATTTGTTGTTTTGTGTTTTGGGGACCATGGCTAACCTTGTTGGGGTGAGGTGGTGTCTCATCATAGTTTTGATTTGAATTTCTTTAGTAGCTAGTGATTGTAAGCATGTCTGCAAGTGTGTTTTGGTTGCTTGGATCTCTAGTTTAGAGAAATGTCTGTCCATTTCTTTTGCCCATTGCTTAATTGGATGATTTATCATTTTTTATTTTGTGGTTCCTTATATATTATGGAGATCAGGCATTGGTTTGACATATAGTTGCCAAATATTTTTTCCCATTCTGTAGGTGACCTTTTAATTCTATTAATAAAGTCTTTGGATGAGCAAGTGTTTTATTCTCAATAGTTTCCATTTATCTATTTTGCTCCTAGAATTCTTTGGAGACTCACAAATAAGAAAGAGTTTGTTTTCTTTGGTATAAAATTACCTCTGTTGAGTAATGCTTGCCAGTCCAATTCAGAGTACATCTTTAGAGAGCTCTGCTAATACTGAAAGTAGTTACTTGGACAGGACTAACAGAGTAAAAAATATATATATACCTATGATGAAGTTGATTCTGACTTACAGCTGCTCTGCAGGACAGAGTAGAACACCCTGTTAGAGTTTCCAGGTAGTGCCTGGTAGATTTGAACAGCTGACCATTTTGGCTAACAGCCAAGCTCTTAATCACTATGTCACCAGAGCACCTTACATTAATAATGTATTAATTGACTATTTACTGTGTTCTGAGATTTAGTCTAAGTACAGTACATGCCATTTCACTGACCAGTGACTTCTTACAAGAATCCTGCAAGGAAGTGGTTACATGATCACTTTCATGGGTGTTGATTCTGAGGCACCAGGAAATCCAATCCCGTAGCAGGAAGTTGCACCCTGACAGACTGACCTCAGAGCCTGTGCTCCCAGCAGCTACATTTCCCCACTTTCTACTCTCACTTCATATCAGAAAGCCTCCACCGGCATCCTGCTCTTGTTACAGTCTGTCAACGCGCGACATTGGTCCACTGCAGAGACGGGCTAGCCTGACAGTCAGGAGAAAATTGCTACAGTATTGCTGGAAACATTTGTAATCCCTGTTGGCGTAGTGATTCAGAGCTACGGCTGCTAAACAAAAGGTTGGCAGTTCAAATCCACTGACCACTCTTTAAAAACTCTATGGGGAGTTCTACCCTGTTCTGTAGAGTCACTGTGAATTGAAATCAGCTCCACAGTAATGCTGGTTTTGTTTTTTATTTAGAAAATTAACAAAATGTTTCTAAGATTGCTGTCGTGTTCAGTTAAGTGCTCTATTTACTTTTTAAAGATGGGGAAGCTAAGACCCAACATCACTGCTGCTGTCAGTAACTGGATGGATTGCCATCCTCCTTATGATCTGTCCCACTGTGGTCTTGTCCACTGGCAATGAAGAGATGACAGCAAAGTGATGCTTAGATGATTCTCTTCCCGCTTCCAGTCAAATCTCCAGGACTGACATGATTAGAAAGGACTGAGGTAGTTCAAGAAATGCTTTATGAGTAAATAGCAAGATTCATCAATAAAACAAGATGGCAGCATTTCCTGGAATTTTGATATTATCATATCTCTCATTTTATTAACAGGGAAAAAAGTGAAACATTGTCACAAGTAAGTGAGCTATCTAGCCTTCAGGATACAAAGGATATTGCCTTAGAAAAGAGTTAAAAGTATGTCTTAAATGGAGTAATATCTAAACAATTCTTTCATTATTGCTTACTTTTTCATTTAAAAAGGTACTATTTTCTTGTAATTATTGCATATAATCCAAATTATACCAACTTCAGTATTTGGATAAACTGGAAAATCTAGGCATGCTTCCAAGTTTGGGGCAAAGTGTGACTAGGCTTTTTTGAAAAAGGAAGCATGATATGTTATTTTTAAAAATCTTATGTTTTGAAGAAAACCAGACAGAAGAGAATTTTTAAAAGGACATACTGGAATTCTAACTTGGAGTCAGACTCATATCAGAGAAGCACCTAAACAGGATAATAATATTTATGTCTTAAATGCTATAAACTGCTACATCTTAAATAGTGTCTAAGTATAAGTTTCTTGTTTAAAAGCAAAACAAACAAAATATTTCTGACCACCAATTATTACCTCATTGCCTATACAGTTAAATTAAGTGTCTGTGCTGTTAGAGAATCTATAGGGAGAGCAATGAACACCTTAGACACTAAATCAGAAGTGAATACTAATCCACTAAACAAATTGTTCATCTGCACCATTCTGAGATAAAAGATTTTACCAAATTCATATGTTTTTACCATGAATGTTTCTCCAAGTGTTTGCTGTTTAGAACAAAGATAGAAGAAAGATGGAAGAAAAATCCTAAATAGGTATTTTTCCACTCCTTATTAAATGGAATGATAAAGTAATCTCTCTTAAAAGCACAGGTGAAGGGAAGGACGAGTTATCTGGGCCTGTAAGTGAGTGTTGAAATTATTTCCAGAAACTAATGGACTATTTATGTTTCTCCTGCCTCCCTACAATTGTATTAATATTTTTATACTACCTATAAAAAATTGTTGGCAGTTCTATTTTACAGGCATTTCCTATAACTGCTGGATTAGCCACATTAAGTCACGTCTGATTTACTATGTCCTTTGTAAAATTGTTGAACACTTAAATTTAGGGGTGTTTCTGGGAAGAGACTGGATTTTTGTGTTGTGATCGTTCGGGTTTAATCCTAGGCCTTGCTGTTTCTCAGGGTTATAGAGTGGCGGACAAAGTTCTTAATTATTCTGAGTGACAGTTTCCTCCATTGTGGAATCTGAGTAATGCTTCCTACCTTATGAGACTTTTAGGAGAATTAAAATGTTTCAGTTGTATGTGGTAAAACTCATGGTACAGGCAGAGTAGAATAAGTGACCACATCTCAAGCATAACCTGCACCATTTCATGTCTTAATTCTGTCTCCAAGTAGGAGTCCCTTGTCTCTTTCAGTTTCTCTCAAGGTTGAGGACTAATCTATACTCTCTTTAGGACTGTGGAAAAACAAGTGGTAATAATCCAAAAAACATAAAAGAAAACCAGTACTGAGGTCAACACTTCAAAGAATAGACTGGACTTGGGGATAAAGAGGGAGCATGTGGTGTGTGCCCTTTATGGTTTTATATATTTGTAGGAAGCTGTCTTACTGATTTCTTTCTAGAGAGGAGAGGAGAGAGTGGAGAGGAGGGGACAGGTGTTGCTTAAGAGGACACTAGAAGTAAAGAGTGAAAAGGAGGAGTGTGCTGTCACAGAGTGGGGAGAGCAGATAGAGTTGTAGAGAGATGGGTATGCAAATCGGACTTGGATTGTATATTTTCACTTAATCATAATAAAAAGGAAAGAAAATGAAAAACAAAGCAATCTGCCTGTGACCAGGAACTTATATGATGGCCAAACTACTTCCAGAACCAAAATACCAATTAAGATACCAATCTATCTGGCAGGAGACCTCTGTGACCACCCAAAGAAGAACTGACATTCTACAAATTTCTAGAACTCATCAAACCTTACTCCTTTTCTCTATAAAATCTCCAGCTAGTCTCCAGTTTGGGGGGGCAGATTTTGGAGGAATTTATCCCCTCTGTCTCCTTGCCTATCAGCACACAACAAACATCTTGCATCTCATCTCACCCCTGTCTCAATGGCTTACTGTTTATAACAGTGAGCAGAAACTTCACTTAGGTTCATGCCAACACTAATACCAACTAAGTGTTCGACAAAGATAGTCTTCCTTTCCTTTATGCTTGATTTGCTATGCCAATTTTTATTATCTTCAAGAAGCAAAATCTAGGTTCATGAATTGGTGCATGACAGCTTTGACTGAAGTTAGCCAGTGCCCAGGAATCTGGCGTCCCTTTCCCTGTGGCAAGGCCTGAGAGGATACAAGGACAAGTCAGCATTTCAGACAACACAACTCTGATGATATCTAGGTCAATCAGCTTCCACTCTCTCTGGGTCTCGATTCAGAAGATGAGAAGAAAGTGGCCCAGGATAATGGTGTGTCTAACACAAGCAGGGAGCTAATGCTGCTTATTAACAACTGCTGGTTCTCTCCATCTGAGGCTGCAGTCACCCTTCAGTGCCTGCTTCTTCTGCCATCTGTCCATCAGACCCGGGACAATGCTTTCCATCATGTTCTGCTTTATGGGACTGACTCAGTATGCCTTCTTACCTAAAGTATCTTACCCAGAGCTCAAACTCCCCTCACTCGTCTGGGCTAATGGCTTGGAGGTTGTGTAGTCTACAGTACACTGCTGGGTAGGCTTGGCTATCATCGATGTTGCATTCGACAACTGCTATAGAAACATGTCACTATCTTTTACACAAGGCTTGAAATCCTGCTGAAGGAGTGAAGGCTGAGGTGACCTCTCAAACCTTCTCTCACCTTATAGTTCTGGACATTTTCTCACCTAATGATTCTGTTCCCGGAATTGATTTCAGAGTTTCCAGTATCAGTTCAAACTTGAGAACTTCTAATTCTATATTGAACATTTTACACTGAGAAGTCTAATTTACTCATCTTTACAAACATAAATTTCCAGTGCTGTCAGAATAAAATCTACACAAGAGATAGATAAAGACTTGACTGGTTTTAGTAGTCATGGCACTGTATAATGGCGCCATGCCAACCCAGAACCTTTACATTATTTTTCCCTTCTGTGTCTAAGGTACTTTCATACATATCTTCATTTAAACCTGATTAGTGATACACAAACACAGGTACCATCTATTTCGCTAGGAGCCCTAGTGATACAGTGGCTAAGAACTTGGTAGCTAATCAAAAGGACAGCAATGTGAATCCACCAGCCTTTCCTTGGAAACCCTGTAGGGCAGTTCAGCTCTGTCTTGTAGGCTTGCTGTGAGTCAGAATCAACTCAGTGTCAGTGGACTGTTTTTTTCCCTATTCTACTCCATCCCTTTGAGTTATAGAAATTTGTGTCTTTCTTTTTTAATAAATGTGTAAAAATTATGGAAAGCCATTGATGAAAAAAGAGATAAAAGGAGAAATGCTCATAAAGGAAAAAAGAACAGAAACCAAAAGTCACCCAGAAGAGGCGAGGGGTTGAAAGGTCAAAGGGAATAGCATCCTGTGATGAAGCAAAGGTGTCTGGTTCACGCCACAGCTGTTAGGAGGTAAAATCACAAGGCAGGTGTGGTTTTAGGCTGTGTTTGAGGTTTAAAATGTAAAGAAATGTCTGGACTATTGAAAGTGTCCTCCACCCCCTCCCCCCCCGTAACTGCTTCTGTTATAATGTAATGCAGTCCACGAAATGCCTCTACGGGGGGAACTTGCTTAGACAAAACACTACGTACTTTACCATTTGGATTGGGAACTGAACATTTGATTTTAAAAGTAGAGAGAGATTAAGGAGATTTACTTAAGCTTGACATCTCTAATGATAAAAGACCAATATTCAAGCAACTCAACAGATACGTCTTCCTTTGTAAGGATTATCATGTGCTCAAAATAGGGAAATCTGAGTCATTTCTTTATGATTCATTTATGCCATGTGCATTTGACCGTCTTCTGGTAGATGTCAACACTTTTAAACCGAAGGCTATGACACTCCCTCAACACTGGTCGTGAGTTTACAAAGGGCCTCACAGCCTTGCCTCATAACCATCACCTTTGCTGCAGCCAGCATTGTCTACCAGTGGGTTCTCCATCCAGAGTTAGTCAGCTGGGGATTGAAATCGTCCAGAAAAAGGACCAGAAAGTTCCCAAATCTAAAGTTGCCTGTCTGTCACGTGCTGAGCACAGCACACAGACGCGGTGGCGCTGCCGTCGCCCAGCAACCCCTCCCCGTCTCTCTCCAGCACTTGTTGTCTCAGCATCGTTGGCCTGCTTCTCCTGGTTATTTCCTCAACAATGTGGTACAGCTACTGTTTGCATAGTGTTTACTTTGTGGTTGGTATTATAAGTAATCTAGAGATGATTTAATGTGAGAATGTGAGCAGGTTATGTGCAAATACTACTCCATTTTTATATAAAACAAACCAACAAACCAAAAAACCCACTGCCATCGAGTGGACTTCAACTCATAGCAACTCTATAGACAGAGTAGAACTGCTCCAGAGAGTTTCCAAGGAGTGCCTAGTGGATTTGAACTGCCAACCTTCTAGTTAGCAGCTGTAGAACTTAACTACTGTGTCATTAGGGTTTTTATAGAAGAAACTCTAAATCCTGGGGTTGTGGTATCCACAGAGGTCCAGGAAGCAATCCTCCCCAGATGCGTGGGGACGTAGTCATGCTGATACACGACAGGCTAACCGATTCAGATCCGTAGACACTTTTAAGATGCTCTTTCAGTTGGACAGGTTTGGCTTCAGGTCAGGTTCAGTGTATGGGAGTGTGTCACAGAAGGAGGTGTGAGCTGTTCATTTGGAGTTGTGGTTCCCCTACAGAAATATCTCCCTTGAGCAGGCTGATTTGTGGCATAATAGTCTGACTGATATCGGGGTTGTAGCCTTTATTTGGCAATTACAGTGAAGAAGGCATCACTAAAATATATCCAAGAGACATCCCAAGAGTTTATTTAGTCCACAGTAATGTTTGAAGGCTTGGTGGCCGATGCTCCTTTGAGTGCAGGGTTTGAGTAGACTTTGATTTACTATTCACTAGAGATCCCTGAGGGAACCGTGATAGCACATTGGTTAAATGCACAGGCTGCTAACCAAAAGGTCCGCAGTTCAAATCCACCAGGCCCTCCTTGGAAACTATAGGAATTGACTTAACAGGAATTGGTGTGCGGTGGTGTGGAGTGGGGTGGTATAGATCCCTGAAACTAGAATCCATTTAAGAGTGGTGCAGGAGTATGAAACTGTAAGCCTACAAAGTTCAACAACTGATGTTGTTGTTAGATACCATCGAATTGGTTCTGACTATCATAGCGACCCTAGGAACAACAGAACGAAACACCGCCTGGTCTTGTGCCACGTCCACAATTGTTTTTATGCTTAAGCCCATTGTTGTGACCACTGTGTTAATGCATCTTATCGAGGTTCTTCTTCTTTTTCGCTGACCCTCCAGTCTACCAAGCATGATGTCCTTCTCCAGGGACTGATCTTTCACAACAACATGTTCAAAGTATGTAAGACACAGTCTTGCCATCTTTGTTTCCAAGGAGCACTCTGATTGTACTTCTTCCAGAACAGATCTGTTGGTTCTTTTGGCAGTCCATGGTACATTCAGCATTCTTCTCCAACACCATAATTCAAAGGCATCAATTCTTCTTCTATCTTTTTTGTTCATGGTCCAGCTTTCACATGCATGTGATGTGATTAAGAATACCACGGCTTGGGTCAGGAGCGTTTTAGTCTTCAAGGTGATATCCTTACCTTTGAATACTTTGAAGAGGTCCTTTGTGGCACATTTTCTCAGTGCAATGCATCTTTTGATTTCTTGACTGCTGCTTCCAAGGGCAGTGATTGTGGACTCAAGTAAATGAAATCTTTGACAACCTCAATCCTTTCTCCATTTATGACAATGTTCCTTACCGGTCCAGTTGTGAGGAGTTTTGTTTTCCTGATGTTGGGGTACAATCCATACTGAAGGCTGTGGTCCTTGATCTTCATCAGTAAATGCCTCAACTCTTTTTCATTTCCAGCCAGTAAGGTGGTGTTGTCTGCATAACGCAGGCTGTTAATGAGTTGTCCTCCAATCCTGATGCCTTCTTCTTCTTTGTAGAATCCAGCTTCTTGGATTATTTCCTCAGCATAGAGATTAAAAAGATATGGTGAAAGGATACAACCCTGACACCTGTCTTGTCTGACTTTAAACAATGCAGTGTCCTCTCATTCTGTTCTCATGACTACCTCTTGATCCACATACATATTCTTTAAGGGCACAATTAGGTGTTCTGCAATTCCCATTCTCTGCAACATTAGCCATAGTTTAGTATAATCCACACAGTCGAATGTTTTTTGTAGTTGATGAAACACAAGGAAACGTCTTACTCATATTGTTTGCTTTCACCCAAGATCCATCTGACATCAGGGATGATATCACTGGTTCCACGTCCTCTTCTGAACACAGCTTGAGTTTCTGGCAGTTCCTTGTCAATATATTGCTAGAGTCGCTTTTGAATGATCTTAAGCAGAATTTTACTTGCATGTGATATCAGTGATATTGTCTTGTAATTTCCACATTCGGCTGGATCATCTATCTTTGGAATGGGCATAAGTATGGATCTCTTCCAGTCATTTGGCCTGGTAGTTGTTCTCCAAATTTTTGGCATAGATGAGTGAGCACTTTCAGCACTGCACCTGTTTGTTGAAATGCCTCATTTGATAGCCCGTCGGTTCCTGGAGCCTTGTTTTTCACCAATGCCTTCAGTGCAGCTTGGACGTCTTCCCTCAGTACCATTGGTTCCTGATCATGTGCTACCTCTTCAAATGGCTGAACACTGACCAGTTCTTTCTGTTTAATAGCATCAGGTAAGGAGGATAACACCATCAGGTCAGGCAGATGACAGCATCAGGTAAGGAGGATAACACCATCAGGCAAGGCGGGAGTGAGCAGCCCCCACTTCTCTGTCAGCAGAGGCTTGCTTGTTGCTGAGATGCAGGAAGCTATGCCACGGGCATTTAGGTACCAGCAGGGTCAACCATGGTAGACAAGTTTCAGTTGAGCTTCCAGACTAAGACAGATTAGCAAGAAGGACCCGTTAGTCTACTTCTGAAAGAAATTAGCCAGGGAAAGCGAACAGCTGATAGCCAGAATTTAGTTACGGATCAGCACAATTTGCCCAAAGATTTTATGATTCTTTTTTTTTTTTTTTTGTATCCGTCTCTGCCCCTGATGAGTTAAAGCTGTGGCATTGTAAGCCTTGAGGTCAATCTTGATTAGAATACACTTTCACCTAGAGGTGGCTTTGGGTACATTACTGAACGTCTCCATGTTGATTGTTTCTTCTGTAAATGGACATCAAAATATTTCCCACCAAATGCACTTTTATCTTATAATCAATGCTCAATGCTGCTTATTTTAACAGTTTATCTACCAAATTGCTCATGGGAGAGGTGAATTTGCTGATCACTAATGACACGTAGAAAACCTGGTGCTGTAGAAGTTTAAGAGTTCAGCTGCTAACTAAGAGATTGACAGTTCAAATCGACCAGGTCCTCTTCAGAAACTGTATGGGGCAGTTCTACTCTGACCTATAGGGCCAATGTGAGTCAGAATTGATTCAGCAACAATAAATTTGGTTTGTTTTTTTTAATGACACGAACTCTGTGACTCAGCATCTAATGGTTTTATTAATTTTTTTATCCATCTTTTATCCTTTTGTAATTAGGATCAATTAGTTAATTTGTAATTAGAATTACTGCTATGGATTTTAGACCACAGGATATGACCTGCATGCTTGAGTCAATTCTTTCTAGTCTGTGATTGTCCTTGGTTAAAAAAATAAATAAAAAAGTAAAATAAAAATGGAATTTTAAAAGAATTGGTTTGTTAGTAAGAATTTAAATATGACACACTTTTCTTCCTCCAAAATCAAAACATGTAGACTAGAAACTTTAGAGTGTTAATGTATTTGTTACAACAATTGCTTAGGTGTAGACTAGGAAGCTTTTTGGTGTTGATGTATTTGTTATAAGAGTAGCTTAGGTTTTGTCTTAATTCAAACTGGTAAATTATGTAAGGTTGCATTTAATCAGGAATCTTGGTTACCAACATTAACTAGAAAATAATATTACCAAAATCTATCTGCTTTCAATTGTGTTAATTTCAAAGTGGAGTAAGATGTTTACTGCAGAAGTATGACTCACAGTATAGCTACCTTCTGCAAAAATATACAGTGAAAAATAGCTGTACATGCAAGGTTTATTTTCAAAATGTACCAAGAAAGTGAAATGTGGGTGTTTCTAAGCTCCTTAGTTCAAAATTAAAATGTCTTAGGATATATTTATAATTTGACTATATATAGGCAAAAATGTACAATTCTGATCTTCAACAGACATTATTTAAACTTAAATTGTTCAGGCTTTCATATGTAATGTACATGAAACTATGCTATGTTTCTGTTGAGCACAGCCTAGTGGTTTGTTGTTTTGTTCTGTGCACTGATAGGGGTGCACTGATGGGGGTGCACTGATGGGGGTGCACTGATGGGGGTGCACAAAGGCAGGAACAACGAAGGCCGGCTGGGGACTTTCCTCCTTCCCTCCCTGCTTCCCTCAAGTCATGGAGTCAAAGACTTTATTTTGTTGTTTGTGTGTTTGTTTTCTCCTAAAGAACTTAAGTCTTGTTTTCCAATTACAAGTTACTCAATGCCTCTGACCCTCCATGTGCTCACTCTGAGAAGGGATTGTCTTTAAGGAACGTTCTGCACTTATCTGCCTGAAGAGCTTGCCCATTCATTTTTCTCCAGCTACTGCTTCTTGTGATGACTACCAGTTATCCTAGAAGATACATTTACAGTATGCCAAGATAGTTATATTTATTTTCTCTATCACAATAACCTTCAAAGGATAATATCATTTCATCATTTGAACAAAGTGAGGGTGTGTATTTAAGTATTTGTATAGATTGACAAGTTAATGAGCTAAAAAAGTCAACATTAGAATGATATCTATTTGACCCCTTGTCTTAGTCATCTGAGAAATAAACCTGTTGCCATTGAAATGATTCAAACTCATAGCAGCCCTGCAGGACAGAGTAGAACTGTCCCATCGAGTTTCCCAGGAGAGCTGGTGGATTTGAACTCGTGATCTTTCAGTGAGCAGCTGTAGCACTTAACCACTACACCACCAGGGTTTCCACCTTAGTCACCAACTGTTGCTCTAACAGAAACATCACAAGTGGATGGTTTCATCAAAGAAAAATGAATGTCTTCACAGTTCAGTATGCTAGAAGCTCAAACACAGGGCTTCAGCTCCAGGGGAGGCTTTCTCTCTGTGTAGCCTCTGGAGGAAGGACCTTGTGCTACATCAATCCTCCTTTGGTCTGGGATCATCTCAGTTTAGGAACCTGAAGTCCAAAGCCTGCGCTGTGCTCCTGGCACTGCCTTCTTGGTAATACGAACTTCTGGGATCTCTCTGCTGGCTTCTCTTTTGTATCTCAGGAGACTGGCGTAAGACACTATCTCATCTTGTAAACCTCATCAGTATAACTGCTGCTTATCTATCTTATTAAATCACTGTGATAGAATTTGTAATCCACAGGTAATCTTATCAAATGACAAAACGGTGAATGAGCACACAACCCTGCAATCATGGCCCAGCCAAGCTGATGCACACATTTTGGGGGGGACCTAATTCAGTCCATGACACCCCCGAAAGTACTTTATTTTTTCTATTGTTCTATCGACCTATTCTCCTCCTTGTGTCATTTGTCCTTAACATTCTGGCCTCTGGAACTGTGTCATCTCTGAGATAAATAGGAAACAAGTGAATAAGAAATAAGCATAAGCCACCTAGGATGAGGAAGAAAAAAATGGTAACCTACTACAAAAAAGATGGACCCACTGTATTAGCAGATACAAACCAACACAGTCTCCCTCCCTCCCTCCGTCTCTGTCTCTGCCTCTGTCTGTCTGTCTCTCTGTCTGTCTCTCATTTAATGCTAGTATCTTCCAGCAGCTATTTTTGTACCTGGCTTGGACGTTCTGTCTCATCATACACCACTTTTCAATCTGCTTTCTCTTCTGAGAGAGACATATTCCCTGGACTGGACAGAAAGCCTAGCCACTATGAAGGGATTTCTTGTCACTGGGAACTGAAGTAGAGGGACCAACAGGAGATGATAGATGTCTACCATAGGAGGGTGGAGCACAGCAAAGGGAAATCAGATTTGGCATCAGAAAACCCACCTGCAGGCGGTGGTGAGCTTGGTGAGAGTGAGGTAGTAATCCTTTGAGTCAGGGATAATGACAAGATCATGATTTAAAGTTTAAAATGATGATGGTTCAAATTACAAAACAAAACAACACAAAATCGTGTGTGTGTGCGTGCACGCACGCACAACCAAAGGCCAAACCCGGCGCTGTCAAGTCGATGGCAACTCACAGTGACCCTGTAAGACAGATGAGAACAGTGCTGTTGGTTCCCAGGAGCGCCTGGCGGGTTCAAACTGCCAGCTGTTTGGTCAGCAGCCATAGCACTTAACCACTGCACCACTAGGGTTTCTAACACATATACATATAGGATTATATGTACCATACGTACATAGACTGTGTTTTCCAGTACATCTGGTGTACATTTACATAAGTCCCGGGAACAGCAGGTAACGACAGAACTCTTTTCTTCTTTCTCCAGTTAAAGGAGCCATAAAGGAAAACAACCAATTTTAGTAGCAGAATGATTTGTTTCACTTTGCAGTACACAAAGCAAGTGACATTCCAAATGCCCCAGCTAAGGTCACCCCAAGTTACAGATGATGTAGCAGACCCAAAGTTTCAGTCATATTGTCAGGCGTGAGACTCAGGGGCTTGGGCTCAGAAAAAGCCTGTCGGTGTACCTGAGGGCAGCCCCGTTAAAGGGTTTGTATGTGTTTTTTAATAATCCCCCTTAGGAACAATACCAGGTTCTGAATTGTCGGGTCACCGAGTGTAATATTTCCGTCTGTTAGATTCAGTAAACACTTTGGATTGAGACTCTAGTAAGGATCACAGAACGGAACTGTTTGTTGCTAAAGGGGAAGAGAAACGGTAAGGATAGACTTAGCAACTGGTTGTAGCAGGTAAGGCATATTTCTTGCTGAAAAATGACAAGAACAGCAGCAAAAGCAAACAAACCAGAAGGGTGGCCCAAGGACAGTGCCAGGGGAGCCCGTCTCACGGGGTCGGGAAGCGGACGACGCGAGCTCGTCACTGTGCAGGAAGGAAACCCTGAGGGCTTCATTGCGAGAGGCTGGCACCCACAAACCTCAATTAACGGGATTTATGACTTATTTACACTTTCTCTGGATTTTATACCCTCATGTGTGGATATTTTCAGTGATGAAATGTTGCAATAGAGACTCTTTATAAGAACACTAAACTCAGCTTGCCAAGGAAGCCGGAGAGTGCTAGAGGCATACTGCTCGTGTTTTCTGAGTTTCTTTGAATTGAACATGACCTCTGTTTTCCTGTCGACACTCATTACCCTTGCACAGTGTTTCTACCCTCTAATGGAATTGAGATTCAGATTGTGCACAGGGAAATAAGAAGAAAACACGGTGAGCTCTGTTGAATGAGCTGTGCCGGTCCTGCCTTGTACCGCTTGTTGTATCGTTGTATACCCGCATGTAAATGCTTTTCACATATTATGGTAAATGCCACCATCAACGTGGCTTTAAAACTCACAAGGAAAGACAAGTCCAAATATTGGGAAACTTACTAATACATAACTTCCTTTCTTAACATTCCCTAAAATTCAAAGAACAAATCCATCTTGGAAGAAGTGCAGCCAGAGTACACCTTAGAAGCCAGGATGGACAAACTTTGTCTCTGGGACCTCGGACATGTTATATTAGGAGGGACCAGTCCCTGGACAAGGTCCTCATGCTTGTGACAATAGAGGGCAAGCAAAAAAGAGGAACACTTTCAATGAAATAGACTGGCACAGCGACAGTCGGCTCAGGCGTTGAGAAGATTGCAGGGTGGCCCAGGCCTGGGCCGTGTTTCCCTCCGTGGTGCACAGAGTCCCTGTGAATCAGAAGGAGCTCAGATCCACACAACAACCCCAGCAGAATGAAATGCTGATGGACTGTTGATCACTACCTCTCTGTTACAATAAACACTGTCCTAATGAAGTACCCAGAATGTTCTCTTGGACAAAACACATACGAAAGCTTTTAATTATTAAAAGGTGACACTGTAAAATTGGTAAGGTCAGAGAGAAAGCTTTTCTGATTGAATAATACCCCTCCAAGTCAATCTGAGCTGTGTATAGACCAACCCCTTGAAGGTTCACCAGTCAACAGTAATTCTGAGAATTATACTTGCAGATAAACTCCCTCTCTCAGAGAGTTTCCAGGGTGATTTTCTTGTAGGAAATAGTATTGATTTATAAACATGCTTGCCCTGTGCTGGTCAAGTGCCTTGCATGAAGCATCTTAGATGGTATAGAAACAGTATTGGGCGTCCTGACTCAATTCCAAGTATCTGCTCCAGCAGACTACTCTAGCTCCAATATGAATATCTTACAAACCAAAACAACAACAACTCATCCCTGTTGAGTCAGTTCTGATTCATAGTGACCCCGTAGCACAGAGTAGGACTGCTCATAGAGTTTGCAAGGAGCACCTGGCAGGTTTCAGCTGCTGACCTTCTGGTTAGCAGCTGGTGCTCTTGAACACTATGTCACGAGGGTTTCTAAAACTTACGGAAAACTAATAAAAAGAATGAAAAAATTGTGGGCCTCTTACAGTGTTATCAAAAGTGCAGTGGACTTTTATTTTCAAAAACAGTCAGCCAGTTGGTAAACACTGGTTGCTAAGCCCTAATATTATTCCTTAATGGTAGCAGATGAGAGTGTAGGTTCCTATAAGTAACTTTAGTAATGTGGTAGTCATTTAGTAATAACGCTTGACATTTAACTTAGTGCCATCATCCGGGACAGATGTACAGAATCTTGCCCTCGTGAGTCAGAAGGCGTCCCTTTGTGGTACTGGCACACAGGAAGCATGTTAAGGAGTTGAGCCCTCTGAAATGAAACGAGTCTTTCATTTTGGAGTTGGAGACCCTGCTGAGTGTGTCAGAAAGAAAGCACGTGGCTGAGCTGACCTGGAGCTCATAGATGCGAACGCCTGGAAACCCACCTACTTCCACGCCGACCTTTCCTGTCTGACTTGTTTTATGGGCACGTGTGTGTATGCTCACGGTATTTATGAAGCAGACGCCTGTATAATGTTTTAAAAGCAAATCCTCTGAAAAGTCAGAATTAGGGTATGTTCTTGCTGTATGTTTTAGGATTAGCTGATAAAATCCTCTGTGCTTAAATTTCCAACAAGGTCTTATAGTTTAAAGATGCATTTCTCCATTCGTTTTATTTTTAATGTTGATTTTATTGTAAGCGGCTTTCAGGGACACATAGATCCATTGTGACTGTAGCTTAGGGGATGGTGCTCCTTGGGGAGCGAGCCTGCCCACTCTCTGTCTGTCTTCCTCAAGCGAACTCAGCACAGACATCAAATCCAGCGAGGGCGGGCTCCTCGCGTCTGCTGGATGCTGTCCAGCTGCCTTCCTGCCTGCTGGGTCCCTTAGGCTTCATCTCTCCTTTCCCTGCCTCACCTCCTGCTCCTGGGAGATGCTCTGGTTCAGACAACCACAAGGTAAAACAGGAAGTGTGGGTTGACTCTAATTAGTCATCTCAAGAAGGAGCTTCCTGTGCCTGTATTTTCTGTCAGCCCCGTTGTGCAGGACCAGGGCAAATAACATGTTTTCTTTAAGACTCAGGCTGGAGTTACCAGGCACCACGCAGAAAAGTCACCAGGTAGAAGTTAGTCACCTGTTTTATGAGGGTAAACTAAATTCATATTAAACATATTGCTTATCTGTAGAGTGCTTTGACACACACCGGTGTCTTTGATCTTCTGAGGAACTTCGTGAAATAAGTGCTACTGATCTCCCATGAAAGAGACGATAAACAAGTAGGTGATTCAGAGTTTGCAGGACGAATGGTCAGTAACAGAATGGACTTTAAGTCCTCTGAATCTAAAATAATACTCTCTGTAGTTCCACAGATACTGCTAACATTTCTTTAGCGATAAGTTTATAGTGCTGAGTATAACGTGTAGTATTTTGCACTAAAAATTAGAACAATGAAGACAGTGTTCCCTAAGGGGTTCTATCTTCCCTGTTTAGTTTCTGTGGTGTAGAGACATGCGTCTTGGTCAGTCGGGTAGTAACTTTTGTCAGGTAGCAGCCACCCTGTCTAGTTATTTTCTATATAATAATCCCTGGGGTGTCATCTTACTTGGGACATTCTATAGGAGCTCAGAAACATGGGGCCTCCCACACACAGTCACAGAAATATGGCAGACAGGGGACCTGGGACCTATCTGTGTCTGGATTCTAATCCCTAATCTCCTTCTTAGTCCCTGAGCCCCACGGACAAAAAAGAAAGATCATATTAATTTGTCAAGGGTGTCATAAGGATAAGCTGAATTAAAGCACAGCTGAACTGCTTGCTAGGCTGCCCCTGGACTCAGACTCCGTCAGGTCTGGGCTCTCCTTCACCTTGCTTTAGCTCACGTTCCATCCTTGGTGGTCCCAGCCGTTGAATCGGAGGCTTAGATGTGCATTTTTCTCTTCTCTCCCCTTCTCCCCTTCCTCCCCTTCTTTCCTTTTCTGTACTTGGAAACCCTATGGGGCAGTTCTATTCTGTGCTATAGGGTCACCATGAGTCAGAATTGACTCGAAGGCAATAGGTCTTTACATCTTTATCTAAACATATACACATGTGTATGTGTATATAGACACTTACATGCATGTATATATTGGTACATATATACACATATATACAAGTGTGTCTGTGCATATACACACACACATGTACGTACATGTTAAATGTGCACGTCTGTTTGCATGTGTGCGTACTTCCTTGAAACAATGACATACTATTTTTACAAAATCCCTTACAGTTCCCTTACACTATGTGGCCTATGTAAATTAGGATCAGGTGTAGCATTCAAAATGACATTGTTTGACTCCTGTAATTTTTCACATGACTAGCACATTTTTCTACTGATCTCCCTACATAGGGGCTGTACTAAACAATATTTATTATATGCTTTGATACCATTCTCTATCCTCTTTAGTATCTGAGAGATGTATCCTCAAATACGTATTGTGTTAAAAACCTGTTGCCCTCAAAATGACTTTGAGTCCCAGCAACCCCATAGGACAGGGTAGAGCTGCCCATTAGAGTTTCTAAGGAGCAGCTGGTGGATTTGAACTGCCAACCATTTTGTTCAGCAGGCAGTGTCCGAACTCTGCACCTCCAGGGCTCTATAAAACACTGAACAAATGCATCTTAGAAGATGTACAACCAGAACACTCCTTAGAAGCAAGAGTGGCAAGATAATGTCTCACCTATTTGGGATAAGTTATCAGGAGGGACCAGTCCCTGGAGAAGGACAGTATGCTTGGCTAAGTAAAGAGCCAGAGTAAAAGAGGAAGTCTGGCCCTGAGATGTGTTCTCACAGTGGCTACACCGGCAGACTCAAGCATGGCAGCAACTGTGAGATGACACAGGACAGAATAATGTTTCCTTCTCTTGCACACAGGGTCAGAATCAACTCAATGAAACCCACCATCAACAGTGTATATTACTATAACTCAGAATAGAAAAGTTCAAATTATGTTGTTACTTTAACATTTTCCCCTTCACAAGTGCCATCTGTTTAAAGTTAAAAGGAAAAGGGATGCAGTGGAGATACAGCCTAGGATTTGTTAGGTAACTCAGAGGACAAAAGCACTGGGTAAGTTTCAAATAGTGGTTAGTAAAATTAAGCTTCCATTCTCTTTTAAGTTTCTGATTTGAGAGTTCCTAACGATGTATAGATTAACGATATTAATTACATACTTAGTATCATTACACTGGTATTTAAGGATTAGTGGTAATGAAGTAATCAGAGGGATGTTTATACACACATGCACTAAGGACAGCTCCAAAACCTGCAGAAAAAGCAATGGGATGCTAGGACAATCACCCAAAAGCCAACAAAAGAAAGGTGTTTGCTAACCCTCTTGGTCTGGGTGAGAAAAGAGGAGTCAGAAGGAAAGGAAAATTAGCTTTCTTTCAACAGAACAATCAAAACAAGTTGAGGAAGCAATCTGACAGGACTCTTTACTCAAGAACACAGGGAATCATTTGGCGAGGTGCCTGGCCCCGCAAGAGTGTAAGACATCAGTTAACACGAAAGCTACTTGGGCTGCATGTTTGCTTCTGGTTGTCTCAGTCTGAAAAGTCAGTCATCTTTGAAGGCAGAACCTCAAGCTCATGTAATAAACCACTAGCCTGTCTGGACGTTTCTCAGTCATCTATTCTAGAAACAATATTGACCTATGCATCTTTAAATGTCATCTGTTTGTATTCTGGCCTTGAAAGAGGATGGCGTATTTTAAGTAGTGGAAATTCTTACCTTATTCATTAACGGATGGTAGATTTAAAACTTATCCTTCATTGGATGACTCAACACTAACCACATGTCAAGTGCAGGCACCTAGTTCAGGAGCTGTTATTATCCATAATTAAGACACCAGGCCCCCAAGTCCCAGGATGGCTGCCGTCCTCACCCAGGGTGACACCATCCCTGATCAGAAGTGACTGAGGCAGAATCTGCGTTCTCCTTCATCTGACAGTGCCTTGGGCGCCTTCTCCTTCACAGACACCTTTAGTAATGGTTTCTTTTATGTTCCCGGGGACACTGTGCCTTTATTTATTTATCCCAGTGTGTTAATATTTACTAAGAAAAGTTTTTGACAGTTTTCTCAATACACAGTATTGAAAATAGTCTTTACTGATGCAGATGATGTATATACTTCTTGGCTTAATATATACATGCGACTGTCCAACCAGTTCCTCTCTAGGTGAGTGAAGGGAGAGGAGGGGACGGGTGTTGGTTGAGTAGATACCGGAAGCGCAGGGTGGAAAGGAGGAATGTGCCGTCACAGGGGGAGGAGAGCAGACAGAGTTGCAAAGAGGTGGGTACTTGGGGTTTTCTATGGATTGTAAACCTTCACTTAATCACAATAAAATAAAATTTAAAATAATAGCTTTTAATGATCTTGACAAGTGTTTTCACGTTAAGGTAAAATTTACCTCAAAATAAAGAAATAAAAACCTCTTTACTTTAGTGATCTTAATTGTCTATTATGGTTAGATATTATAATATAACCAAGATAGTTTATCATGGCCCCCCAAAATCTTCAAAAAACTTGAAGGATTAGAGAATTAAAAGAAAAATATTCTATCCATATCGACAGCACTTGGTTGGCTGATCCACATACGGACGGTGTGGTGTCAGGAAGCAGCCCTGGCGGCAGGGGGGTTAAACGCTCAGCTGCTAACCACAAGGCTGACAGTTCTCACACGGGCTGGTGTTCTCATGGGCAAAAGACCTGGCGAGCTGTTCCTATGAAGATTACTGCATACAAAATTCCATGGACTGCTTGTACACCGTCTCATAGGGTCGTTATAGTTGAAGACACCTAGCAATAATGATGAAGTAAGTATTTCAATTAACTGTCGTTGTGAGGTGCCGTCGAGTCAGTGCTGACTCATAGCGACCCTACAAACAGCAGAATGAAACACTGCCCGGTCTTGTGCCATGTCCACAATCGTTTTTATGCTTAAGCCCATTGTCGTGACCACTGTGCCAATCCATGTCATACAGGGCCTTCCTCTTTCTCACTGACCTTCCACTCTACCAAGCATGGTGTCCTTCTCCGGAGACTCATGCCTCCTGATAACATGTCCAAAGTATGGAAGATGCAGTCTTGCCTTCTTGGCTTCCAAGGAGCACTCTGGTTGGACTTCTTCCAGAACCGATCTGTTGGTTCTTTTGGTGGTCCACTGTACATTTAACATTCTTCTCCAGCACCATGATTCAAAGGCATCAATTCTTATTCCGTCTTCTTTGTACATGGTTCAGCTTTTACATGCATATGATGTGATTGAAAATACCAAGACTTGGGTCAGGCGCATTTTAGTCATCAAGGTGACATCCTTACTTTTGAACACTTTGAAGAGGTCCTTTGTGGCAGATTTTCCCAATGCAGCATCTTCTGATTTCTTGACTACTGTTTCCAAGGGCATTGCTTGTGTATCCAAGTAAAATGAAATCCTTGATAGCCTCAATCCTTTTTCCATTTATGACAATGTTGCTGCCTACTGGTCCAGTTGTGAGGATTTTTGTTTTCCTGATGTTGAGGTGCAATCAATATGGAAGGCTGTGGTCCTTGATCTTCATCCATAAGCGTCTCAAAACTTCTTCATTTCCAGCAAGCAAGGTGGTGTCTTCTGCATAAAGCAAATTGTTAATGAGTCGTCTTTCAATCCTGATGCCTCATTCTTCTTTGTACAGTCCAACTTCCCATATTATTTCCTCGGCATACAGATTAAAAAGTTACGGTGAAAGGATACAACCCTGACACACGCCTTTCCTGACTTTAAACAATGCAGTGTCCCCTTGTTCTGTTGGCATGACTGCCTCTTGATCCATATACAGATTCCTTAAGGGCATGATTAGGTGTTCTGAAACTAGAAAGTAAATACACTTAATAAAATTATCCTGAGCTTAATAACTTATCTTTGCTGACATTTACCAAGATAAAATGCCAAGAATGCCCCAGTAGTAATGAAGAAATCTCAGAAAATTTGAGCATAATTTATTGCATATGAAATTTATGTATTCATCATAATAAATATATTTTATTTTATTATTTCCTCACTGAAACTAAATATGGTTTCTTTTTTCCGTATAAAATATTGTGCTGTTGTTAATTGCTGTCAAGTCTTTTCTGATCCACGCTGAACCAGTGTGTGTGAGCAGAGCTGCCCCAGAGACTTGTCCAGCCTGGAGACTGTGGGCGATAAGGCACCAGATCTCTCTCCCGGGAAGCCACGGGGTGTGTTTAAACTGCCAGTCTTTTGTCTAGCAGTTTATCACTTCACCACTGGTACCACCAGGGGACTCCAAAAATATATTACATGTACACATATAATAATTACATACACATATGTATTAAATACAGCCTGAAATTGAGACTGGGATCATTTAGAATTTAAAAAAAAGACATCTACTCACAAATGTCCCCACCCTGTATCTGGTAATATATTATGTCACTTGGCAAAAGGGATTTTGCAGATGTCGTTAAGATTCTGGCCCTTGAAAGAGGAAGAGTATCCTGGATCATCTCAATGGGCCCATACGAGGCCTGACAGTTAAGTTCGTGAACTTACCCTAGAAAGAGTGCTCCACACCGCATTACTGAATATCACTAAGGTCGTTCTTTAAAGTCCTCCCCTTGGAAAGCTAGGCACCAACACCAGCACTTAGTCTACCCTTCGAAGCAACTTGAGAACTCTTTTTCTGGAATGGCCATCAGAGCCGCTGTCAGATTACCCTTGGTGTTCTGAAGGTCATCAGCATGTCTTCCTTGCAATATTTCTGTTTTCTTCAGGTAAAGAAAAAAATCATCGGGGGTACGGTGTTCTAGTAGACTCACTTGTTTATTGGGTAAAAACTCCCCACAGACAACTATACAATTAAGTTCGTGAATTTGTCACTGTGCCATTGTGTGCAACAGCCATTCCAGAAAGAGTTCTCAAATTGCTGTGAAAAGTGGACTAGGCTCTGGCATTGGTGTATATCTTCCCAAGAGGAGGACTGCAAAGATGACTGTAGTGATATTCAACAATGAGGTATGTAGCACTTAGGACAATTCAGTTCACAGACTTAAAAGCAGAATCTCTTAAAAGCAGAAGCACTTCTCCAGATGGAATAAGAGGGGTGTGGCTTTAAGGTAAGGGTGAATCAACCCACTATCACCAGCTTCGAGGAGGAAAGAGAGGAGTCAGGAGCCAAGGTGTATGGGTGACCTCTGGAAACCAAGAAGTGTCAGTCATCTGCTAGCAAGGAGACAGAACTTTTCTCCATCAACCATAGGGAAATGAATTTTGCTGACAACCTGACTATTCCCTGAGCCAATTTGCCCAGAGCCTCCAGTAAGGGATGCAACTTGCCAACGCCTTGAATGGAGCCCAGCGAGACCCATGTAGCTTTTAACCTACAGAAGCGTGAGAACAAAGCGACCTTGCTTTAAGTGACATTAATTCATTACTGTGTCATTAGAAAACTAACCCAGGGAAAATGTCTCATTTTTCTCCATCCCAAAGTCATGGACAGGGTGACTCACATATTAAAACCTTTGTTAAAAGATATTCATTGTTTACAGAAATAAAAACAACCTTTCTGAACATTATGAGTATGTAAAACCAGCAATTTTCTGCACAAAGTGAAAATCATCATTTCTCTCATATATAATTATCCCTCAGACAGCATGATATGTGGGACATAGGTCACGTGGGTGAAGTTTTGCTTTGCTCATTTTTGAATTTGAAAGGACTAGAGAGGAGAAAGTGTGCAGCGTAGCTTAGAAATTCCTGTAACTGTCAACAGCTAATTACTCAAGACTTAAATGTTATGAATCTTTTCAGGATTTCTTTCCTTACTGTGGAAAATGCCCAGCAGCAAACTGATAAGTTGTCCGTCAGTCAGTAGTGTGCCATAACCGTGTTCTCTCAGGACTGAGCGCATCACTCAGGAAATGTGATTAAAATAACATTTTTTCTTTTAGATTTTGAAAAGAAATGTGGCATCTCTGTAACAGTACAGCAATTTCCCTGAATGTAGCCCAAGGCCATATTCTTTTTAATCAATTTAATTATTGTCAGCTGGAAGAGGGTTTGATACCCTCTAGAAATAGTATAGTTGATGTCAGGACAACAGATTTTCAAACTCATGTAAAAATATAAACTTACCGCCATTGAGTCAATCACAACTCATACCAACCCTAGAGGACAGGGAGGAACTGACTGGGATTGGTCCCAAGGGGTGGCTGGTAGACTTGAACTGTGAGCTCTTAAACACTGGGCCACTAGCAGTTTTCATATGGTAGAGTTATTTTCTCACCCTAACCTGGCCTCTAGCTAACTGCATGGCTATAGGCAAATCAGTTAATGTTTCTAAGTCTCAATATCTCCTCTGTAAAATGGGTTTGAACTTAGTTCTAAGGATTCTTCCACTATGCATCCCTTTACCCTGTATTTATTGAATGTGTATTGAATTTGGCAGATATAACATTAGAAAATCGAGAGTACAGTGATGAAAAACAGACCCCATCTGCCATAAGAGTGCTCCCAGTGCAGTGAGGATGAGAGGTACCAGAAACAGCCAATGTCTGCGGTGCTTACACTGTGATGAGAAAGCCAGCAACAAGCCACCCTTAATGTTGCTTACACCACGGCGAAGAAGAGAGGCCTCCATGGTAATAACCACAACAACCAAACCGACACGCAGCTGCGCTAGGAGGCCACGCAGTGAGCTGAAACACTGGGCCGTTACCCAGCTGCGTCAATGACAGCCGACACAGGCTGGTTTCCCAAATGCGAACCTCACTCACCTGCGCTTTCCTGCCTCATCTTTCTAACACCAGCCATGTGTGCGGCTCTCTCTCTCTCTGATCTTAATCACCCGGGGTTTAGTTACCACAAACAAACACTCTGCCCTTCCATCCTGTGCCAAATAGGAAATGCCAGTCTCTCTGCCCTCTGGTGGGTTCAATAACTCACTATAATGACTCATAGAACTCACAGTAACTAATATTTGTACTTACAGGCTCCCATTTATTCTAACCAGAAAGGACACAAGCTTAGAACCACAGCAGACAAGGAATGGGAGACCCCCGGAACACAGACTCCACTGTCCCCAAGAGCGTCTTGCTCTTTCCTGTGGATGGGTGTTCTCACAGATCCACGAGACCTCCCCTCCAAAAAAGAAAGGAGTGCTCCAAGGTCTAGGTCCCCTTGTCATTAGAATCTCAATGAACCTGCTTCATTTGGGCCTTCTGATAGTTAGGATGACCCAGTGAATGAAGCTGCTTGGTTTGGGCCGTATGACAATCAGACAACCCAACAAATCAACGTGCTCCATTTGGGACTTGTGAAGGTTAGGACAACCCTAGTGAATGAAGAGGCGTGACCTGAGCCTTATGACAGTCAGGACAACCCAGCCAACGGGTGTGCACACAGCATCAAGTCCCTTCTGTCCCGGGTTTGCAAGCCGCAGCCTGTGTAGCCCCTCCTTGTCCTGCTCTTTTAAAAACCAAAGAGCACTTTGATTGCTAACCTTATTTTCAGAAAACAGAGTCAAAGAGTCGAATCAAGTTCTTTGTTTCACTCCAGCTTCAAGTATTGGGTGGCATGCGATGTATGGACCACAGACAGGAGAAACTGCACGGATCAGAGTGCGGCCTTGTGGGCAAAGGGAGCGTGGCCAGCGTCCTGCAGGCTGTGCTGCGTCGGCAAGGTGGGCTAAGACCAATCCGTCGACGGTGGCGGGAGCTGACGCACCCGTCCTCACAGGCGGAGTGTGGAACTGTGTTCCTTTTAAAAGTACTCTGGGAGACATGGAATGATTTTCTTAAGCAGAGAGTAACACGAGACCCTGGATGGTATGAACTATTAGCACACTTGACTGCTAACTGAACAATTGGAAGTTCTAGTCCACTCACAGGCACCTCAGAAGAAAGACCTAGTGATATATTAATATATATATATATGTATATATATACATATAAAGCCAGCCAGCCAGCCTCTGAAAACAGCACAGTGCACAGCTCTCTCTGCGGCACACGGGGAATCTGAGCCACTTCTCTTCTGATGTGAATAAGAACTCTTTATCTTTACAGTTATTTTATTAATTCATCCCTCTATGCAGATTGTACCAACCCTGAAGAACAGGCAGCCACATCCATGGGGACTGGAACATATCTGGGCACTGAGGTGTTTGAGTGACTTTGCTAAATAATTTTCTGAGCCGCCAGAAGCTTTCTCTCATACATGAGTGATTGACTGTGGCTCGCAGACATAAATTCTCCAGTGCAGAGAAGAGCAGGTAAACAGAGAGAACCAGAAAAAGCAGTGAGTTCCTGGTTTCCAGATCATTTTCTACACCAGCAGCTCCAAAAAAAAAGTTTTATCTCTGAGTTTGACAAGGAAGAACTAAACCCTCAGGTCCTTGAGGAATGGCCCATGTGTCGTACATCTTTGTCCAATTTCTAGCAGAATCGCAGGCCCCCAGCAGCCTCCAGACAAAGGCATTTGGAACAGAAACAACATGAGGAGGCAACCTGGCTTCCTACCCCTAGTTCATACCTTGTACACACGAATCTGCGTGGGTGTGACAACCACAGGGGAGGTGTGCAGTGCTGTGCAGGCCCCCGTCCGCGAGCCTGTGCTGCAGCGTGTTGGCCACACGGGCCTGTGCAGCGCCCGCTGGCTGCCGTGTACGACCTCGCACAGCAGTGTGCCGCCCGGGCTCTGGCCTGGCCAGGGGCCGCTGTGTGAGGGAGGCTGTCAACAGAAGCCCAAGGGAAGCCCACTGTAACACAAAACACCTTTTTTTTTTATAAGCCAGTCTGTTATTATTTTTTTTTTATTTAACATAACTGAGTGAAAATGTACATTCACATGAAAATTTACATGCCCCCCTATATGCAGCTTCCACTGCTCTCCCTGTCCGGTGACTGCACACTATTCCTCTCTGCTCCATACATGTCTCATCCTCCCAACAGTCTCCTTTCCCCTCCTCTCCGTCCACTCCCCTTCCTCCAGCCAGAGGTCAGCAAGGTGATATCCTATAGATGTATAGAACCATAAAGTGCTTCCAACATATGGTTACTCTGCATTGCCAAGTCCATTCCATTCCTGTCCAAAGAGTGGACCTTTGTTATAATTTATGGGAACGAGCAGCATCAGGGCCGGGGGCCATGCTCTCAGAGGAACCCCAAAACCGCTGGACCATCAATTGAGGTCTTTTAGTGGAGATCTCATGATGCACCTCTTTTTATTCTTGTGTTGCCAGTGAGGCTCCTCTCTGTGAGCTCCGTCATGGCTATCACTGGTGGTGGCCGGGCACCATCTGGTTCTTCCAGTCCCAGGTCGATGTAGGCACCCACTCTTGTGAGTCTCTCTGTCTTCTCGGTTGTCTTTAGCGCATGCCATTTTGGTCCTCGGTGAGCATCCGTTCCTGCTAAGTTGGGACCATTTGCTGTGTCCTCGGATGGCAGCTTGGCAGCTTTTAAGACCCCAGACGCCACTCACCAATGTGGGGTGCAGAGAGCTCTCTTAGCAAAATGCTAGTTGTGCCAATTGGCCTGGAATTCGCCTAAGAGCATGGTCCCCCGCCCCCCGCCCCAGCTACTCTATCCTTGCAGTATTGAGCTAAGATGGAAGGAGTACTCAAGTTATGCTGAAGTCCACTTAATGTTCTTGTTCCTAATGTGTGCTGTCACCGCTTTCTCCCAACTAGATTTCTAGTAACTACCTAAACTAAACCCTCCCCCCCTTCCCCCCTTGCCGTCCCTCCCTCCCTCCCCTCCCTTGCAGCTGTCAAAGAGTCTTTTCTTCTACACACAAGTCTGTTTTTGAGATCTTATCGTAGAGGTCTCATACAGTATTTGTCCTTTTGTCGCTGACTACTCTCACTCAACATAATGTTTTCCAGTTGAAACCAGGTTAGGAGATGTTTCCTGGAATCATCGTTATTCTTTATCATTGCGTAGTGCTCCATTGAGTATATGTACCACAGTTTACCTATCCATTCTTCTATTGTTGGGCATCTGGGTTGATTCCACCTTTTTGCTATTGTGGACTGTGCCACGATAAACATTCTGGTGCATGTGTCCGTTGGTGTGAAAGGCCTTGAATCTGTAGGATATATTCCAAGTAGTGGAATTACTGGGTCAAATGGTATATCAATATCCATTTTTTTAAGGAAGCGCCAGATTGCCTTCCAAAGAGGCTGGACCATTTTGCAACCCTACCAACAGTGTAGGAGGGTTCCACTTTCTCCACAGCCTCTCCAGCATTTGTTGTTTTGTGTTTTCTGGATCATGGCCAATCTTGTTGGGGTGAGATGGTATCTCATTGTTGTCTTGATTTGAATTTCTTTAATAGCTAAAGATCGAAAACACCTTTTTTAAAAGTAATCTGGCAAAGGCCAGACGATTCTTCCCATTATTCCTCTTACTGAAAATAAAATAAATGGAGTAATTATTTTTTCAAACTTTACTGCAACAGAGAAGCTCTGAGTAGAGCCTTGTTGACCTTGAGCTGATTTGGGTTTACCGGGTCCCCGTGTACACTAGGGCAGCACTCTGCCCTGTGCGGGCTGTGTATGAGGTATCAGGCAAGCGGCTGGGGACTTTAAAAAGATATCTGAGTCAAATCACGTACCCAATAAACTTGCATTTTAGTTGGATGTTCATGATTCTCCAGACTCTGTAATAGAATCAGCCGTGGCCTAAAAGGTCTCTGAAAGTGCTCTCGCCATTGGGTGCCATCACGTACCTTCTGACGCCTGGCAGCTGCGTGTACAACAGAGAGAACCCTGCTGCCCCGTGCCATCCTCACAACCGTCCCGACGCTGAGCCACTCATGACGGCCACGTGGCATCCAGCTCACTGAGGGTCTTCCTCTCTTTCACTGCCTCTCCACCTTATCAAACTTGATGTCTTTCTCCAGGGAAAGGTCTGAATATAGACAAATTAAAATACAAGTAGGAAAGTGATGGCATAAAGAGAATAACTCTTAAAACAAAGCCTGGGAGTAAGTGTGGTGTTGAACAGATGTGCAAGCTTTCATAAAAGGATAGCTGCCTTAGGGAGACACAGCAGGCCACGGTGAAGGCGCTCAAAGCAAGCAGCGGGCCCTGTGAGGAGGCAGGGCTGTGGGGAAGAGGGTGGGGAGGACGGTGGGGAGGAAGGCGCAGCCCCAGAGTGCATCCAGGGACACAGACAGACAGATCAGCCACGAAGCGCTTTCAGTGCCGAGTGGTGGTGGGACCTCGGGCAAGGACACGACAGAAAGTTGCAGCCAGTGAGGTAAGAGCAGCCAAGTTGCTCTCACTTGCAAGAGATCAGAGGCAGTGCTGGAGCGGACACTGCCACACAGGCAGCAGGATGAAAACACCGAGCGGCACAGAGGGAGGTGTGATACTTCTTCACAAGGCTCTAACTTGGACAATAAATACTTCTTGTCACCAAGGTGGAAACCATGGTGGTGTAGTGCAGGAAGCACTGCATCTGCTAACTTAAAGCTGGACAGTTCAGATCCACCAGGCGCTCCTTGGAAACTCTATGGGGCAGTTCTACTTTGACCTTTAGGGTTGCTGTGAGTCAGACCAGACTCGATGGCAGTGGGTTTGGTTTTTTTGGCTTATCACCAAAATGCCAGTTATCTTCAGACTGGTGTTTACAATATTTGCTTAGTTTTACGTTTTATTTATTTGGACAATGCAATATATACCTATTGGCTGCGGTTCCCACTAGGGCCAAAGGGTGCCGTGTTTATTAGTTCTAGAATACCTAGACTATTCCTAGCCCATTATATCACTTTGACAAAAGACAGTTCTTATATACAAACAGAAAGGTGTGAGGATTTATATTTTTACATTTTAAATAATGTGTCCTAAAATTGAGTATTGATTTGTGTCTGCATTATACTGTTCCTAGAAGTCCCTAGTTAAGGAATATTTTCTTATCTGGCATGTTCTCTTTTCTCTACTCACTCAAAATAGCTTCATCATAGAATAAATAGGACCTAATTCTCAAACCTTATGAAAGAAATTAATATAAGATTATTGAGTATATATACATACATATATGAGAAATCATTAAACCAGTATATTATATACCTATGTAAATTTTATAAAATATTTGTTCTCTTTGCATGTATAACTGAAAAAAAAAGCACCTACTGCCATCAGGTTCATTCAGACACTCACAGTGACCCTATAGGGGCCATAGGACAGAGTAGAGGACTCCCCGGACAGCGTACAATTGCTCCATAGAGTTTTCAAGGAGAACTGGGTATCAGTCTCTGTAAATCAGGCACGCAATGTTAAGGAAGGAAATGATTATTCTGGAAGCTAGATTGCAAATCCATCCATTCAAAAGCCACTTTTGGCTCTATAGAGGTATCTACATTATTTACCATTAATTGATTGTCTTGTTCATTTGTTCAATATGTGAGGGATGTCTTATTATATGTTCCATGCTCATTGCATGCTTCAGGAGCTACAAAGAGGGTTTGGAACACGTTTCTCCACTCTATTGACAGCACATTGCAATGAAGTTTTTTGTCACCAAGAAAATTCCTTCTTTCTGATTTCCACTATTGTCTCTCTATTGTGACGTAGATACCTTCAACATTCTCTGTGTGACTGTGGTACTGCCTTTTAAGGCAGTCTACTGAGTTTTTAGCCATGTACACGTGAGCTGAAGTCTTCAGGGTTAATCATTCACACACAGACTTGTTTTTTTAAAAAAAAATCTTAAAAACTAAGCTATATAAACTGGACAGGTCACAGTAAATATTCAGATTCCATTTTTCTGATTCGTAATCGACGGCACTTGGCAAAATAAGTGAATTAGATACAATACTATGTACCTACTACCTAGAATAATTTACATAGCTGACACTCAGAAGCTTTTCTGAATGATGTATAAAAGAAGTCTTTTCAGTTAGATGCATTTCTGTTTCACAGACGTTATTTATTTAAGTAGTAGAAGCTATGTGGAGACTCTGTTTATTATTGTTGTTGTTATCAGCTGTTGCTGAGTTTACTCTGACTCCCAGTGACCCTGTGTGTAACAGGCTGAAACCCTGCCTGGTCCTGGGCCGCCCTCATGACGGCTGTCCTGCTGGAGTCTGTGGTTGTGTCCCCTGAGCCACTCCATCTCCTTGACGGTCTTTCCTTTCGTCACCGACCCTCCACTTCACCAAGCACGATGTCCTTCTCTAGGGATGGAGTCCTCTGGAAAACACGTCTGAAGTATGCGAAGTAGACGGTATTTCTGTGTATAGTGAAGGAAATTAAAAATTGGGATAGATGAGTACCTGTGCTTGCGTAAATCACTCAGTATTCTCAAAATCTTTCAAGCTTAAAATAATTTTCCACCACAGCTAAGGGTGGGAACTCAGCTCCCATCGATAATTACAGAGCAATTATCGTCCTCCATTGAATGCTTGTTGTGTGGGGGCCAGCGTGTAAATGCCAGCCCTACCTTCAGCCCACTGAGGAATAAGCTGTTCAGAAGGAACACTGGAAATTAAAACTACATTCCCTGGTTGCACTCTATATGGTTAATGATTAAAGATTAATAATCCCACTAAAATGCAGTGCTACTGAAGTAATTTTAATACAAAACCTTTAAGAGTGACAAAGATAACTAGTAGGTAAGATATTCATTATAGGGAATTCTTCTCCATCTGTTCATTCCCGTTGTTGCCAATGTGCTGTTACTAGGCAACAGTAAAAGTATTACTGGATAATGTATTAAGTCTTTTAAGACTAGCGTATTATCACTGAGCATTTTAATAAAAGTACATTGGGTTGTAAAATGTTATTTTAATCAGCTAATACTGCTCTAACACAAATACCACAGAGTGGATGGCTTTAACAAAGGAAGGTTTATTGTTACACAGTCTGGGAGGCTTTGAGTCCAAGTTCAGGATGTCCGCTCCAGGTGAAGGTTTTCCTGCTTGTGAGCTGTGCAGGAAATGTCTGATATTGCAATAGTCTTTGTCCACAGAGTGTCTTGATGCAGGAACCTCAGGTCTGAGGGATGCACTTTTCTCCCAGTGCTGCTGTCTTGATGGTGTGAGGTTCCCAATTCTCAGTCGGCTTCCTTTCCTTTTATCTCTTGCAGGATGAAAGTATTAAGGGTGGAGAAAGTCATACTCCAGGGAAACTCCCTTTACAGTGGAGCAGGGAGGTGATCCTATAAAGGGATTTACAGTCCCACCCTAATCCTTTAACACACAGCACAGCAAAATCACAAAATGGAGGACAACCATAGAATACAGGGCATCATGGCCCAGCCACATGGCTACACATGTTTTTGGGGGGACACGATTCAACCCATGACATCCCACCCTTTGGCACCCCAAAAATCACATCATTGAAACATGTAACACGTTCATCCCTTCATAGCAAAGTCACGTGCATTTCATGATAGAAGTCTTAAATCAGTTCCAAGGACAAAATTCAAAAGTTCCTTTACACCTATGAAAACTAGAAGGTCAGCTATCTGCTTCCAAAGGTCCAACGGCAGAACAGGCACAATTCAGACATTCCATTACAAGTGGGAGAAATTGTAGGGAAAGAAGGCATTAACAGGCAACAAGTGCGTCAGCAGAATACGTTACATGAGCCCTCAAAGCTTTGGAAATATTCTGCCATTTTCTGAGATGTTTTACACAATAGCTTTGCCATCCAGATGCTAGGTATTTGCCAAACTCTGGATTCTGAGTGGAGACTCCCAGCCCTGTGCTACAACTCTGCCTTAAAGGCCCACTTGGACAAAAACTCTACCCCATTGTCTTTAGGAGCACCCTAAGCCCAACTGAGTGGTAATGCACCCTTACAAACCATCAAGATCGTGGCCATACCTCGTGGCCATACCTTTTGAGACTGAGGCAGCTCAGCTTCTCTTACTTTTCTTCTCTTCAGCTTCTGCTTCCTATGGCCTCATGGCCCACACCTCAGACCCACATCTGCCCTGCAGGGGCAAGTGTTCCAAAGCTCTGTAGCTCCACTGATTCAAGTGCCCGGAGGCACCCCACTCTTGCTGGAAACTGTCTTGCACAAAGGCATTCAGCTCTCTTGCTCTGTGGGTCAGCAAGGCCAGCTCTACTGAAGGGAGTGCCTGGAGTCACCCCATGCCAATAGGAAAACTCTGTGCATGGGCACTTAGCTCTCCTGCTTTACGGATTGAGTCCAGCACTGCCTCTGGTTCTGTTGCTCCCGCTGCTGCTGCTACCAGTCCTCTGTTGTTTCTCACCATCTGCACCTTCTTCATTCCTTCTGAATCTTCTATCCATTCACAGCTTCAAAATGGCTCCCACATCTTATGTATTTGCTAGAGCAGCACCCCACTCCTGGTACCAAATTCTGTTTTAGTCAGCTAGGGCTGCTCTAACAGAAATACCACGGCATGGATGGCTTTAACAAAGGAAGGTTTATTCTTACACAGTCTGGTAGTCCAAGTCCAAATTCAGGATATCCTGTCCAGGCGGACGTTTTCTACCTTGTCTGCTCTGCAGGAAAGTCTGGTATTGCATCAGTCTTTGTCCAGAGAGTGTCTTGGCGCAGGAACCTCAGGTCTGAAGGATGCGCTCTTCTCCCAGTGCTGCTTTCTTGGTGGTGTGATGTTCCCACTTCTCAGTCTGCTTCTCGTTCCTTTTATCTCTTGCAGGATAAGGGTTATACCTCTCAGTCAAAAGGTTGGCAGTTGAAATCCACCAGACACTCCTAGGAAACTCTGTGGGGCAGTTCTGCTCTGTCCTGCAGTGTCCCCATGGCAGGACAGAATAGACTTAATAGCAAGGATTGGTTTTTTTTTTTATTTATGTGTTAGTCACTGGAGCAAGTGGTGTCAAGGTGTTTCTCAAGTAATCTGTCCAGGATAACGTCAGCTCGGTGGTGGTCCTTGCCTACTGAAGAGGAAAGCAAGACTCATAAAGCAGACTCAGTGAGGCGGTGCAGTGGGAGAGCCAAGACTGGGTCCAGCGTGTAGACGAGAGCCGTGTTTTCCATGTTCAGTCAGTGGCTTGACACTGAGCAGAAGTGAAAAGCATGTTAGTTAAGAGAGCCTCTTAACTAAACCTGAAGAAACTATGGCAAGATATTCAGTATGTTTTTAGATTTTTAAATAGAAGGATATGAAATGAAGGAATTGTATTCTAATAAAAATCCTAAACAAAGATATTTTAGGAAGCACATGTTTTTTATAACTTGTTTCCTTCATCAGGTATGTGGAGAAACAGCAGTTTTTAAATTTCATTTCTGTTTTAAATCAGATTAGGAAAATGGATGGAGAATGATAAGTTTCAAGCCGCGGCAGTACCTCCGAAGCTCCAGCCCAGTGCACAGGGCTGGTGTTTTCCAGGGGCTGGTTTCCTATGAGACAGGCCACAGGATGGTGGGAAACAGAGGTGGAAGACGTGGGAGACAAACCTTGGCTGTTACTCACTTTCACACGAATGGACCCCCGAAGTGCTGCTGTTTAAAATGCAGTCCCTGTCTACAATTTTAGAATCCTTGTCCTAGTCACCTAAGGTTGCTACATTAAGGGAGCATTGTCAAGTGCAGTGTGATGTGTTTAGTGCGCAGTTACTTATTTATTTATTGTTAATTTACTGAATAACATTCTCCAGTAATGGTGAAATAAGGTTACTGGGGGAAAAATAAATTTTAAAAAAATATTTTCTTTTTTTTTTTTTTACTTCATAGAGTGAAGTTTTAGAAAAATCTTTATTAGATGAATTTCTAGTTGGGAAGCGAAAATTCTATTTTTTTTTTAGTTGGCAATCTCCTACGAAGCTACCTCAAAAACAGATTATGGGATTTTCACTTTTTCTATTTTATTTTGTTTTTATTAAGGAAAAATGCTTTAGGACCAGAGTGAAATGGTTTCAGGATTAAAATTATAGACAGCAAGAACTGAGCACCACATTTAATGTTAACTTTCTCAGGGTGGTTATCTGTGACAATATCAGAGAGCAGAGCCGGAAGGTGCCCGGTCTCCTCACTGACTGTAACGAGAGCTTGAAGAGATTAAAAAGAAAGAAAGATAATATTAAAAAGAAAAAAAGAGAATACTCAGGAAAAGGCTGAACACTTAAGTATGTGATATCCAAACCGAACCAGTTTGATGTGAGAAACAGGTTCGAGCTCTGGAACCATCTGCATCTCCCTAATGAAAACTGTCTTTCCAGTCTTATAGGAAAGAGCAGTTTAAATTGGTGTTTAGAGAGGAGTTTGGCTGGGTTCCAGTCTGGGCAGAACTCTTAATTTGAAAAAATGCTGCTCCCTGCAATTCTAATGTCTTTTCAACTTAATAATCTTAGTGATACAAAGCACAACATAAAATTATCTTTAGTTCATTTGGAGCCAAACCTGTTAAAACTGTAAAGGTAATGTGTCAGAAAATTATGGATCCTGGGATTGTTCCCTTATGCCTGGTTTCTACATGGAGACTTCTAAGTGTGCGTTCTCTCTTACCGTGTGTTTGCAAGGGCCGTCTCATGACCCCAGCTCCATCCTGAAGAGGACATATCTCCAATCTCAGGCTGATAATACTACCTTTGAAACTTATGTCTCCTGCCTCTGAGACAGGTCTTGGCACTTTTCTGTAATTTCAACACAGCGTGATTCGTAGACTAAGGGAGACTCTTGTAAAATCTCTCTCCGTAGTTTGTTAGTTATGTGGATTCGGAGAACAGGTGGTGAAACGCACAAGATATCATTTCTGGCAGCATAATTCACTGAAACTAGCTGTAGCTTTTTGCTTATTTAAATTAGAAATTAGATGTTGGTTTGCTAAAGGTGTCTACTATTTTGACATGTGATAAGTGGCACAAAGAATATTATGATTTGTTCAAACTTCACATTTGAAAGAGCCCAGGGCTGTATGGTGATGACACCACCATTCTTGTCCTTTTATTTATTTTTGTTTGTTTTTCTTCTGGAAAATCTGTCACGTGGAAATTAAACCATAACAATTAAATAACGTCAATTTAAATGTTTCAGATAAATCATAGTCTCTTATGAAATTATTGCCTATGACTCTTGAAATGTTGTTTCAAATTATTACCTGAAGTGTGATGTGTTTAGTTAGGGTTGTTGTTACATGCTGTTAAGTGGGTTCTGACTCATCGCAACCCTCTGTACAGCAGAATGAAACTCAGGCTGTGTTGTGCCATCCACACAGTGGTTGCTATGTTTGCGCCCTTTGTTGCAGGCGCTGCGTCTATCTTGTTGAAGGTCTTCCTCTTTTGGTTGGTTTTCTGCGTTACCAAGCATGATGTCCTCCTCCAGGAACTGGCGCCTCCTGATGACACGTCCAAAGTACGTGAGACGTAATCTCCCATCCTTGCTTCTAAGGAGCATTCTGGCTGTACTTCTTCTGAGACAAATTTGTTCGTTCTTCTGGTAGTCCAGGGTGTATTTCAATATTCTCCACCAACACTGTAATTCAAAGGCATCATTTCTTCTTTAGTCTTCATTTAATTATTGGTGTCCTGAAATCTAAATTTGCTTGAAATGAAAAATTATTATCAGTGCCTCCAAAACCCTAAACCCGTTGCTGTTGAGTCAATCCTAGCTCACAGCTATCCTGAAGAACAGAGTGGAACCACCCCATAGGGCTTCCAAGTAGCAGCTGATGTAGTCGCACTGCGAGTCCGCGGACGAGCAGCCCGATTTGTAGCCACCGCCCGCAGGGCCCTCATCTCGGACACCCTCTCATCTTTGAGGTGCAGTAGGAGCCAGAACGGTCACTGACGGCAGCTGAATATCTAAGGTGGAGCTGTTATCTGGAACCCAGGCTTCCCAAGGAAGTCCAAGAAAGCACTCCTCCTTGGAAGGAACCCTGTGGCCATTGGGGACCTGTCCGTCTGGTTGAGCGTCCTGCGTGGGGAAAGGACAAGGCAATAACGACATTGCCGGGACAACCCGGCTAGAACTGTGACTTAAAGATGCAGGAGTAACTCATTGGAATTTTTGAATTGAGGATCTGGAGGAAAATTACCTAATCTACAAATTATTAAATTGTATGTAAAAAATATCTTTGTGATTCATCACTTGTTAGGGAGGAAAAAAGTCAAAAAGTAGAAAAATCAGGTAATTATTTACCCAGAAAAGAAACAGTTGGCCCAAGATCAGGCCCACTCTTTCTATGGTGCATTCAATGCACAGAACAAATGATTGGCATATTGTAATGTCATTAATAAGATATTGAATGCTTAGGAAGTCATGCTCATATCACTGTAATAAATAATACTCCATGTGACTGACCTATATTCTACCCTCAGCACAGACAGAAACAAGTTTTGAAAATAAATGAAAACCCCGAACCAAAAGTGTTACTGTGAGTTGATTCCAGGCATGCTAACCCTGAAATGGAATAACCCATCTGGACATCTGCCAACAGGAGGGACTCTTGGACTAAAAAGGAAAACTAGGACTGATACTCTCAAAAGAAAAATCATGTTAGGGCAATTAATAGAAATCAATTGGAGTTTACTGAATTGAACATACAACTTGTAAATTCAGGTAGCATTCAGACTGAAAACAAAGCCTGTTGCCCTGGAGGGGATTCAGAGGCAGAGCCACCTGTAGGGCAGAGAACTGCCCTACAGGGTTTCTGGGGCTGTCCTCTTTCTCCCCTGGGACAGCTGGTGTGTCCAACGTTCCTGCCTTTCAAGGAGCAGCCCAGCGTTTAGCCTCTGTACCACCAGAGTGAGGAGGTCAGGAGTGTTTGGAAGACAGGAGACCCTCTCAAGTCTTTCACATGCGCTCCGCTGCAGTGGAAAAGGGTTAGGGGCAGTGTTTACATAATGACAGTTTGCCCTGAACTACAGCATCCAGGCAGAACCCAGACTTCCAGCTCTTGAAAACAACTGTGTAGAGATACTTCTCCCAAGAACTCAATGCCAAGGGCAAAAGATCTCCACTAAACTGCTTCCTAGGCTGCTGTTAGACCTAAAGGTGACTTTAGGAAATAGAATTTTCAAGGCTCCAAGTTCAAAGGGACACTCAAGAGCAAGTGGCCTGGATGGGTCACCCCAACTTGATGGACCCCAGAAACCTGGATTCCAGGAGCATTAAAATGTTTTTCTCAGTACTAAGGATGGAAATGGACCAAGTGGAAAGCAGAACTATTTTGCATGTTACTAGAGCTTAGAACTTGCCATCTACCCTTATTCCTTTGTCCAAACTAGTATTCATAAAGAAAACAGAAGAAACACTTAGAATTTAGTTTCTACTCAATTTATGCTTGAACTGTTAAATCGTGTTTTCACATAGATTTCTATATTTCAGGTACTGTCCCCTTTGTATTTTAATTTTGATTCTAATTTCAGTATTATTTGTATTCATCCAACAGTTTTAGATACAAGATTTTACAAACTTGCCCTGGACATCTCCCTGAGAGTTTTATGTGCTGAAATTCTATCCTTTCGGATGACTTCTTTATCTCTCTCCTTCACCAACCAGCAGCTGGATGTTAAGAAATATAAGCTAGTCTAGATTTTTAAAATTATAACCTGAAGTACAAGGGGTATATAAATGAGACGCCAAATAAATATTATTAACTCCGATACATTCCAAATAAAGATCTTTTCTCAGCTTGAGTAAATGGTGTAATTTAGATCCATTTTTGGCCTCATTTCAAAGAGCTCGGAGGAGACACTGGCTGCGTGCACGCTGAACGGACATCGAAGGGGAACAGTAGACAACTCGGGCCATGCATCTGGGCCATGAATAATGACCCTATTGAGGGAAAAGGGTGCCTCCAGAACAGAGGCTGAGAGGCGATGTCCTCTGCAAACACCGGGCCTCATCCTGCAGAATGAAAGGCATGTATTTGTTCCTCAGGCATCGATGGGACTAGGAAACTTGGAAATGTAGGTCAGTCACCGCTCTGATTCTTTTTGTTTAGAGGTATCTACTTGAATATGTAAATTAAGGTAGCCTAGATTTAAATCACAGCAATTTCAATTACAGACACTTAAAAAAAGTAAATGTTGGATATCCTGTGAAAAATACATTTAACACCCTTGAATTGAGGTAGATCTGATTTTATTAAGTTATGCTTCACTTTCAAAAGCAGAGATTCATTTGATTCTCCTCAGTTGTTTGCATATTTATTGAGAAACTGAGTTTAACACATTGCATCTGTATCGGTGATGTCTAGGACTCCTTTTGTCCTAATGTCTATCCTGATGTCCTAATCTGTTGTTACAAGTGTAATTGATTTATCCACATGCATCTGGGCTGTCTTCCACTGAGTATCTCTCCATATACATTTTCTTATACTCTATTTTGCCACTATATTTATCAGCACAACTATTCAGAATATTAGACCAAAAATGTACAAAGCCATTGGTCAGTTGTCAAAAAAATCTCTGACCTTATTGTTTCAGAATACATATTATCCCCTACTATTGGATGCAGAAAAAAATACATAGTTATTTTAATAAAATGAGTTTACATACTTCTGCATTGCAAAGCTTTGATTTGGGAATATTAAGCGGTAGGTAATTTATAGAAAGACTAGATCACTCTGGCTAATGTGAGAAAACGCAAACTCTCAAGTTTGCGCTGTGTAATGCAGATATAATGCAAGCATCTGATGTAACTGAACATTTTCTAATGTCTACATTTAAAAATAAGAGGTGAAATTGATAATAAAAATGTTTTTTATGTAATATTATAAGCCCAGCCAAACCAAACCTGTTGCTGTTGAGTCCCACTCACCTTGACCCTGTGAGACAAAGGCGAGTCACCACCTAGGATCTCCAAGGCTGGGGTCCAGTGGAAGCCACTGTCACCAGCCACATCAGTCTCCTACAGAGGCCACGGGGATCCAATGCTGCTTTCTGTTAGCGCCCAGAGCTTCACCACTGGGACCCCAGGGCTCCCTGCGGTAAGAAATAGATCCCAAATATCATTGCAATATGCAACTGATACAAAATTATTGAGATACAAATCATTAAAAGTCTTAAAGATATTAAAAGTCCTCAAGCCACATTCACTAATTAGCTTCACAAACCTTTAACAATGATACAAAAAAGCCATACTTCTTCTAGCGTTTACCGTAAGTCAGAGATACACTAGGCCTCTGAGTCCAGCATGTGCGCACCAAACTCTTACTCAAAGGGTAACAACAAAACTGAGTATTGACGTTGATGTCACAAGGGGGATTTAAAATGAGTCAATAAATTAATAAACAGAATATGTTGCTACAGACTTCATAGGGTTGCTCTGAGTCCGAACTGACAGCATCTTTTTTTTTTTTTTTTGCGGCCACCTGTATTCCAACCCTAGGAGCCGGGGCTGAGCAGTGGTTAAGCCTCAGTTGCTTGCCAAAAGGTCGGTAGGTGACACAGCAGCCCCTTCATGGGGGAAATTGTGGCCTTTAGGGACTTCTTAAAGATAACAGCCTAAGACACAGTGTGGGGTGCGTGGGGCAAGTGGCGCCGTTCTGTCCCATGTCACCGGGTCACTGTGAGTCAGAACCAACTGGACAGCAAGGTGTTTTTCATTCCTATATATATGTTTAAAAGAAAACAATAAACGATAGAAAATTCAGTAGGAACAACCCCTTTCATCCTACAGTAATCCTTCAGTCCTTCAGCACAGCTCAGGTTGACGTTGTCTCTATCACTTAGTTTCCTACAATGCTTTCCCCAAATTGGATGCTTTTTATCCCGAGATACACAATTTTTAGGGTAAATTTGTAAAACATGACAAAAATCAGAAGTAACCAAATGTTGTTCATTATACCAACCAATTTATACGGCAGTGTTTTGGTGCATTTTCTGTGAATTATCTTCTTCTAGAGGGCATTATTTTGTAAACTACAATCTCATTCTTGCTTGTCAATAATGCATTCTTAAAGCAGGTACAAATTTAAATCATTTTTATTTACCATGAAATTAATGGGCTTTAGTTCTTACAGAACCAATGCTTTTTTCTTTTTTCACTTAAGAGTGCTATAAACAAAGCTTGGAATTCCAATTGCTCTGACCTATTAGACCTATTCCGACTCGACGGCACTTGGCTTGGCATTAGACCTATGTCCTCATTTCACCTTTATTTTGGGTTTGTTAGGAAACCATGTAGAAGCTCATAAAGAATTAGAAGGATTATGTCAAGGACAAAGGCTCTCGGCCGCTCATTTTCCAACAGAAAGTTCTCTGAAGTCCACTGTGACAGCTGGACGGTAACTGCACGTTTGCAAGCGCTGTGCGGTTTGCCGAGGGAATTCACGCGCATTGTTGCGTTTGAATCCCCGCTGTGACCCTTGTGTGAGTCACGAGGCCAGTCAGGTGTCACCCGTTAGCACACCGGTGCCGTGGGGCACTGGCCACGTGCTGTCAGGTGCCCTTACCCACTGCGGAGAGCTCCGAGGGGAGCGCCCTGCTGGGGGTCACCAGAGGCCGGAGCGTCAGACATCTGAGGGACAGACCTCGGGGTGAAACCGCTCAGACAGCTCGGAAGGACGGTCTCAGCGCCAGGGAAGCTGAGCCCTGTCTGACCGCTTCACAGCGCATCGTCCCCGCAGCCCGGTCCTGTTTTCCTCTTTCGGGAAGAGTGCCCGGGAGTCCGTCTCATCCATCTGCGGCGCGCTGCTCTCCATCCCACATCCGTTTCCAGGCAACCCGATCTAAGACATTCCTTACAGCGTCTGGCATTGAACTGGACAGCACTGAATGGGAAATCTGCCACCTCCCACCACTGAAGTCTTCCCCATCGCTGAAGATTTGTGTCCTCCTTCCTTCCTCCAGAAGTCTTTAGCGAGCAGCGCCATCTGAACTGACAGATGTCCTCCGCGGAAGCCCCCGTGGTTAACCACTCCAGTGGCACATGTGTACCACCTCGTGTTCCAGAAAGTGTATACCTTCAGTTGTTTCCCCAGAATCTGACGCAACCTAAAATGAAATCTGAGAAGTAGAGGAAAATACAAGCAATAAGGAACCATGAGCAGGGAAATATGAGAATCAAAAGACAAGGTTAATAAGCAGGTTAAAAATACATTTCTCATTAAGATATTTGAGATTCCTCACAATCCAAAAAGGAGAACAACATAGGAGGACCATAACTCTAGTTATCAGAAAGCAATCAAGATTCTGAGTTCCTCAGCATCAGCTAATATTTCCTTTGCTTGGCTCTGACAGAAAGTTCTCACCTGAGACTTAATATAAGTAGTGCTGACAGAAAGAAAAATATCTTCAAGAATTTTTCTAAAGTAAATCCTGCATGAAGCTTCATAGGGCTTCTTGAAAGGAAAAGAAAAAAGAGAGAGAGAGAGAGAAAGAAGGAAGGAAGGAATCCAGAGTTCTTAATAAAAGTTGAAAAAAGCACATGAACTCAGCTCAGTAGAAATTACTCTCTTGTGGGTGTTTGTCAGATGATGTATCTAGAATAATGTACATCTTCTGAAGTGACGTGGATGCAGATCTGGTTTCTGTCACTTACTGGATGCACAGCTGAGATGCTCTTGACGGCCTTGATCTTGATGAACCCGGACAGTGTCCCTGGGCTTCCGGAGCCACACCTCTTATTCTGGGGTAATCATGTCTGTTATTCATTGTTGGGGAGTGAAGCGGTATTGGGAGGCAAGCCAGTGTCTGACCGACCCACAGAGAACTTCAGTGGACAGCAGCTACTGTTCTCACTGAGATCTAGTCTTTGTTTCCACTGTATTTGGAAGAATGTGGGTAACAGACAATTGCAAATTATTTTCTCTGAAGAACACCTAAGGGGAGGGGAAAAAGAAAGAAACTAAACTAATGTTAACAAACTAGTGATGTCTATTCAAGAGAGATCTAGCTATACATACATACTTACATTCTCAATACTCCTACAATTCGTGTTTTGGTTTGTGCTTTGTACTGTATGTCCTGGCTTGCTTCTTGCTTTCTTTGGTGGTGTTATACATATTCAGGACCACTGGTAGCACAAGCTGAGGCTGCATGGGAGCCCTAGGAGCAGCTCTACTCTGTCCTATAGGGCTGTTATGAGTTGGAATGCACTCACTGGTCAATTCATGCATATGGTATATGAACATTTCACTAACAAAAGAAATTCAAAGTTATTCTGTGTCTTTACTCTCCTCTCTGGACAGCTCATATGGAGTCTGATAATAAGTCCATGAACCTAACTGTTCGAAGTGTCAGTCACTCTGGTCACCTTCCAAGTCCTCCACTTGGGAAGCTATGCACCTATACTAGGGTCTGGTCCACCCTGCGAAGCAATTTTGGTGCCCTTTCTTCAATGGCCACTGCACACTGTAGCGTGGTAGCAAGTTCATGAACGTAGCTGTATAGTTGTCTGGGAGGGAATTTTGAGCCAGTAAACAAATAACTGTATTGGAACCACCCTCCCCGCTCACTAGATCTGGCCTTCAAAGACTTTTTCTTTACCTGAAGATAAAGGAAATATTGAAAGAAAGACATTGTGATGACATTGAGGACATCAAGGATAATACGACTGCAGCTCTGATGGCCATTCCAGAAAAAGAGTTCCCAGCCTGCTTGCAGGGTGGACTGTGCCCTGGCATTGGTGCATAGCTTCCTGAGGGGAGTGCCTGGAAGGTGACCAGAGTGATATTCAGCAAGGAGTTATGCAGATGAATTTGCGAAATCGTCAGTCCTCTTATGTTTGCAGTGCTGTGTTCTATTGTATTTTGTTGTTTTTATCCAGCATTTGGTGCTGTTCATAGTGAAAGGATGATTCAGATTGTTAAGTTTGCCATAAGGTTGAAAGCAGAAGTCCACCGTCTTACAGGTGGCTGTGTTAGCCCTGGCCCCCGTTCTTCTCTAGCCCCAGTGGGTTTCAGAGTGATGGACCTAGAACAGCCAGCCTGAATCTCGGGAAGCTACTAACTTCCGTTCACCTATGTCTTCTAACTCTGCTCAAAATCATGAACCGTAGATAGAACACTCTACATTTTCATAAACTTCCTGGGATAGCTCTAACTTGGAGTAAAACTCTGAGAGAGCTGGAGTGAAGGTACATAGCCAAGCAAGCCAAGTGCCGTCGAGTTGGATCTGACTCAAGGTACGTAAGGAATTACAAATTTAGAATGTACATTGTATTTCAGCACAATTTTATATACCTTACTGTGGTAGGCTGGTATAGTAAAATGCATGGATGAGTAGCAGATATTATTCACATTTGTATCTGATCTTCCCCTGAATAAAATTTTACAATTTTAAATTTCTCACTACTGTTCGTCAGCTTAACATTGCAATTCAGTAATGCACTTAGTTTAGTAATTACATGCTTGCTAAAAATATGATCATTATCTCTAAATTGAAACTTCAACTTTTTTTCCTGAAAATCCCAATGTTCTAGGAATTAAATAGCTAAACTTCACTCAAATACATACCTCAAAATCATGATCATAAATTTAGCAACATTCAGGTAACCCATACATCATTCAATTGCTCAAATACTATACTAGATGTTAAGCATATTAGGGCTTTTTTAATGTGCTTGTTTTATAAGGGGACAAAAATAGATACATATACAGAGGCCAGCACTCACTGGCGGTCACCAGGTGTGGGGAGTGGGAAGAGGAGAAAGCACTGTGGAGATTGTAAACTTGGTGTTTGGGGTGATGGGAAAGGCAGCATCCAGTACAGGTGCCCACAGCTTGACCAAGGAGAGCGATATCACTAAGAAATGTACAAAAGTAAAGAACATCATTGGTAAAGGTTCAGATAGATGTAATTTTTCAAAAATGCAGTAACAACTTTTGCTCTTTTACTTCATCATCAATGAAATAAAAGAATTTAATGGAAAATTTCAAAAGGTAGCGCAAGAGGACCAAATAAAGTGTTACAATGACATATGCAGAGATCTGGAGATAGGAAACCAGAAAGGAAGGACACGCTCTGTGTTTCTCCAGCTGAAAGAAACCGGGGGGAGAAGAAGAAGAAGAAAAACTTGAAGCCTCAAGTTGCAGGACTGAATAATTGTATGGGGAAAGTATTAAACAAGTCAGGGTGTATCAAAAGAACAGGGAAGGAATGCCAGAGTCCCCGTACCACAAAGAGCTCATCAGTGTGCATTCATCTCAGGAGGGACCTTACGATCAGGAACCAGTGGTTCTGAAGGAGGAGGGACAAGCCGAACTGAAGGCTTTCGTGGAAAACACGGCCCCAGGAACAGACAGAGTACCAACCTAGATGTTTCAACAGGCACGTGCAGGACTGGAATGGCTTAGTCATCTACGCCAAGACATTTGTAGGACAGTTACCTGATCAACCAAACAGAAACAATCCAGATTTGTGCCCATGCATAGGAGAAGTGATGTGGCAGTCTGCTACTTGTCAAGATTGCAACCCTGGAAACCCTGTGGGACAGGTCTTCTCAGCTCTGCAGAGTCACCGTGGATCAGAATGGATGTGACAGTAATGCATTTTCTAAGAATAAACCTTTAATATAACATACTACTCATATTCTATACTCCTAATTGCTGTTAGAACTTCTTAATAACTTCTATTTGCTTAATAACTTCTCAAAGTTATTGACCATCACAGGTGGTGGGAAGCTGGACAGACCAATCTCACTGTGTTTGTGCCTTAACTTACTCATTGCTGACACGCCGTCAGGAACACAGCCTCCCACCGAGCAGTGCACTTAGAGGAGGCGAAGAAGCTTTATTCAGTTATTACTGTGCAAAATGGTTATAGAATGAACACAGTTTTGTGGCATACATGAGTGTCTTAGTTACCTGGTGCTGCTATAATAGAAAAACAGGCTGAAGTTCAGATTCAGGGTGTCAGCTCCAGGGGAACGCCCTCTGTCTCCGTAATCTCTGGAGGAAGGTTCTTGCCATCAGTCTTCACCCAGTCTGAGAGCTTCTGCAGCTCAGGCACTGTGGCTCCAGCAGACATGCTTTGCTGGCACTGCTGTCTTGGTGGAGTGAGGTCCGGAACTCCCTGCCTGCTTCCTTCACTGTTGTACCCTGAGAGAGGGCGTCTAGGCGTGACACACCCTTACCCACTGAGTCCTGCCTCCCTGCCGCTGTCACAGCCACTGCCCACCCACCCTCCTCAGCATCACAGAGGCAGAATTTCCTGGGACAGGACAAATCTCACCAAAGGAGGAATCACAGCCTAGGCAAATTGCTATCTATGTTCATAGGAGGACAGGATTCAATCCATGACAATGAGGATGGGTGCTTGGTTCACCTTCACCTTTACAAGAGGGCTCCCCTTAACATGTGGGCCCCTCTTTACATGTAGGCTATCGTTCAAAGGCTGAATGAGCTCTTTAAGGGACAGAGACCAACAAAAACCACTGAGGAAACACATGTGCAAAGGCTGCAACACAAAAGTCCATTCGGGCCCAGACAAACACTGCAAACCTCAGTGCTGTTGGGTGCGTGTTTCCTGTGGGCCAGTTGTCAGCAGTGATGTAACAAGGTGAACAAAATCCTGTTGCTGTTAGGTCAGATCCGGCTCACAGTGATCCTATAGAGCAGGGTCAGACTTCCACACAGGGCTTCTGAAGCCGGGCCTTTGAGGAACAGACCATCACATCCTTTCGACCAACACTGCCAGGAGCAAACCTGCAAACGTCCACTCAGCTGCTGAGATCTTACCCACTGTGCCACCAAGGGGTTCCAAAAAGGATAATGAAACCTATTGCTGTTAGGTCAATTCCAATTCATAGAGATCCTACAGGATGGAATAGAACTGTCTCCATAGCATTTCCAGGGAGTGCGTGGTGGATTCGAACCACTGACCTTTTAGGGTACTAAGAATGTTGTCAGGTGCTGTGAAGTCAGCTAAACTCACAGTGGCCTTCTAGGATGGAGGAGAACTGCCCCCCGGGGTTCCCAAGGAGGCTGGCTGCGGTCAGCATCAGCAGGGGGCTGTGGCTGCCAATCGCCGCATCACCGGGGCTTATAGATGAAGGGCCTGGAGTAGCCAATCAGAAGTGTGGTTTTGAAGGAAGGGGTCTGAGCCAGATTTACTGTGTCACACAAGGTTGGGTCACGTGTGAGCTTCAACTGCTGCTTCAGAGCTGCCTAGAAGGCTGACTGTGGGAGAAGGGAAGACGTAGGAGGCGAAACGGTGTGTCTGTGTGCACGCCAGTGTATTGTGTGCTTGTGTGCATGCACATGTGAGTGTGTGCACATGTGTGTGCATGTTAATGTATGGGTGTGTGTGCACATGTGAGTACGTGTGTGTGTATGTTTACATGCATTGTATATGCACAGGCGTGTGAGTGTATGAGTGTGTGTATGTGTATGTATATACATGTGACTGTGTGTGTGCACGTGTGCATACACAAGAGAGAAAGAGAGTGGAGAGTGAAATTCCTAGGAAAGCAGTGGAGGGAGTGTGGACTGAAGGGACACCGTTGTCCCCCCCCTTTGTCCTTTGTCATGTTAGTGTAGCCACATTTCCTCATGGCCATTCACTATCTTCTGCAAGGCAAGGCTATTTTTTTGTGGGTTGCTTGGTTGGTTTTAGTGAATCCGTCTAGTGTAACAGGAAAAAAAAAGTCAAGTTCAGCTTTGCGTCCCGGTGACCCGAGGAGTGAAGCAGCAACACTGCTCTGTAGACTCTCCAAGGCCGTGACTTCTCAGGAGACGATTGCCAGCCCTGTCCTCAGAGTCACCTCTGGGTGGCTTTGTCTCGCTAGCCTCTCAGCCAGCAGTCCAGCATTTAACCGTCTGTGCCCCAGCAACTCCTGTGATCGTGAGCACCGGGACTGGAGTCGTGTTTCAGTCACTTATTAGCTATTTGGTGTCTCAGGCAAATAACTTAGCCTCCTAGAGTATTAGTTTCCTGATGGGAAAAATTTATATTGTAACACCACCCATCTCTTAGAGCTATTGTGAAGATTAAATGAGGTAAAGCAACAAACATGACCTTTTTTTGCACATTTGATAAATATTGACTCTCACTATATACCAAACTGCTCATCACTTTATGTAAAAACAGTTTGTCAGCATTGTACCCCACTGAGACACTTCCAGCAACACTAGCGGCCCTCCTTAGGGGCTTCAGGACAGGACTGCCACGTCAGGCTGCAGAGACCCCTCAGCTGTGTGCCTGAGAACTTTGCCATATGGACCCTTGCCCTGGCCTTGAGCATTCTCTCCTGTTTAATCTGCAATGCGTCACCTCAGTTCTGTCCAGCAGGAAATCCAAGAACCCGGTTCTTCTTGGCCCTGCTGGGGAAAATCATCCCTCTGCAGAACAATCTCTTTTTACCACCCGAGTCTATCTATCTGAGAAAAAATATGGCAAATCAATTTTCCCTTCCTTCTCCTGCTCTCTTACTTTTTCTAACATTTCACTCAGGCATTTAATTCACTTTGATTTCACTATGCACACCTGAGCACAAGGCTTTAAACTCTGAATTGCAAATCTGCATCTCACCTTAGCCCTCCTGCCCAGCGCCCTGCCCCGACAGCCCCGACAGCCCCTCCTGACCTCTATGGCTACATAAACCTTATGAAACCATCACATACACACTCAGTCCGTACCCATGACCTTCCAGAAATTCATAGCTATTGTTTTTGTCTGTTTTTTCAAGACAGTAAGAAAATATCACACAGAGAAATACACAAAGCAATGGAAATCAAAGTGAAAGAGGGTTATTTTAAATGGCCGTAAATGAAATTGTACAGTCAAGACTAATGTGCTGAGAGAAAAAAAATGTTTGAGATGAAATAGGCAGATTTATGGTAGAGCAGGAAGTACAAAGCTTCGGGAGGATAAATGAACCCCACACCTTGGGAAGTCACTCAAAATGAGGATGCAATTTATTTTTTCTAGTTTTTTTTAATTTCTTAAAAATACTAAAACAAATAATGCTCAGAGAAATGATAAGGAGCTAAACAAATTCTGTATTTGAAAAATATATAAATGTGTGTACATATATCAACTGTAAACCTGGGTGGTACAAGCAGCTTACATGCTCGCCTGCTCACTGAGAGACTGGGGATCCATCCTGAAGCACCTGGGAAGAAAGTACCTGGGGATATGTCTTTAAGATACAGCAATCGAAACTTTCTGGGGACAGCAGTTTGCTGACACATATGAAGTTCAGAGTCAGGATTGGTGACTGGTGATTAAACAAATACGGCTGTATAACATAAATAGTCAGTGGTTCCACAATCGACACCCACAGAGGCAGCCATCAAGAAATTAAAAGGTGCATTGCACTGGGAGAATCTGCTGCAAAACACCTCTTTAGAGCGGTGAAAAGTAAAGAAGTCACCTTGAGGACTAAGGTGTGCCTAACCCAATCCATGGTATTCTCAGTGTCATCATACAAGATCTGACAATTAAGTTTACAAACTTGCCATTGTGAGCTTACGTGGGAAGCACTGTACGAATGACTCAGTAAGGTTTCACAACCTTGGTATATCAGTGTCTCACAGCTGTCTTCGTGTTGATGGGTGGCAATGTCTTGCTGAGTGGCGTTCATTATTGTGTGTTTTGTGTGCTGTCACGAGAATGTTAGAGCTTGAATTACAGTAATGAACAAACATGAAATGTCTTGTTAAAGTTGGCAGCAGTGGAACTGAAATCAGGAACATGTTACTCCAAGTTTACAGGGATAATGCCATGAAGAAAACAGCAGTGTACAAATGGATTAATTGATTTTCTGAGGGGAGAGAAAGCGTCACTTATGAAGCAAGGTCAGGGCAACCAGAAACAAGCAGAACTGATGCAAACGTTGCAAAATTTAATTGAATTGTGTGTCAAAATGATCAGCTGACCATGAGCAGACCAAGTAAAGTGATAAATAAGAAAATTTTAACCGAAAATTTTGTCATGAGAAAGGTGTGTGCAAAAATGGGGTCTAAGGACCTCGCCAATGAATGAAAGCAAAGGACAGTGGAAGTTGCCAAGACCTTTTGGAGAGGTGAGACGATGTTTTGGGCCATGTTATCGCTGGTGATGAAACATGGGTGTACCAATGTGACCCTGAAGCAAAGAATCAAAGTGCACATTGGAAGTCAGCCAATTCTGCACAACCAAAACAGTTCTGTCAGTGCAAATCAAGAGTCAAAACAGTGCTGCAAACCCTTTTTGATATCAGAGGGATTGTTTATTATGAATTTGGACCAACTAGATAAACAGTTAACCAAGTTCACTCTTTGGAAGTGCTGGAAAGGCTTGAGTGAAAAAGCTCAGCAGCAGCTCACGGCTTTTGCATCACAACTACACACCAGCCCACGCAGCACTATCTGAGAGGGAGTTTTTAGCCAGTAAACAAGTAAGTGTATTGGAACACTCTGCCTGCTCACCCGATCTGGCCCCTGTGACTTTTTCTTTACCCTAAGATAAAGGAATCTGTTACAGTGACATTAAAGCTAATATGATGACAGCTCTGATGGCCACTACAGACAAAGAGTTCCAATGTTGCTTTGAAGTGTGGACTGGGCAGTACCATCAGTGCACAGCTTCCTAAAGGAAGTACTTGGAAGGTGAGAGTAGTGGCATTCCGCAACGTGGTATGTAGCACTTTTCGTAGGATGAGTTTGTGAACTTAATTGGCAGACCTCAGATGCATGCAAAAGCTGGAGAATGAATGAAGAAGACAGAAAAAGTGACACCTTTGAATTGTGGTGTTGGAGGAGAATACTGAATGTATCATGGACTGCCAAAAGAACAAAGAGGTCTGTTCCGGAAGGGTACAGACATAGAGCTCCTTGGAGAAACTGTGTCTCAAATACTTCGGACACGTTGTCAGGAGGGATCAGTCCCTGGAGAAGGACATCATGACTGGTAGAGTGGAGGGCCAATGAAAAAGAGGAAGACCCTCAACGAGATGGATTGACCCAGTGGCTGCAACTTTGGGTTCAAGCACAAAAATGAATGTGAACATGGTTAGAAGGCTGAGTGGTGTTTTGTTCTGTTGTGCATAGGGTCACTGTGAATTGGAACCAGCTTGATAGTACCTAACAGAAACAACCACCTCGTACAATATTGTGATGTGGTTATGTGTTCTAACTGCCCTCATTTGTCTGTGAGTTGGTTTCTCACTGGATCTGAGACCACAGTTGCAATGCAAGTGCATTACATGCAGGACCCTATGGGATCCACAGTTCAGGGACGCAGAATGTGAGGCATGGGACACCTTACTGGCACAGTAGTATAGGACAGAGCTGGAAGGCAAACCTAGTGTTCCATATTGCCAGCAACTAATGGCTGTCAACCAAAAGGTCAGCAGTTCAAATCCAGCAGATGGTCCATGGAAACTCTAGGGGGAAGTTCTACTCTGCCTGTAGGGTCATTATGAGTAGGAATCAACTCCTAGGCAGTGGGCTTTGGAACATCCTACCAGGCTGACATGTAAAATGAAATTGATCCACGAAAGAAAAAGGGAAACTGAACATGAAGAACGCAGGCAGAACTGCCTGAAAGTGATGGCCACACATCAGTCCCTGGAGGCACTTCTTCGCCTTGAGTAGACCCTGCTTTCACCTGTGGCTGAGATAATCCTTAGGGCTCCTAAGATCTTTGAGTGAAAATCCACTGCCATTGAATCAGTCCTGACTCCTAGTGACCCCATAGGTGGGTGTAGAACTGCCCCATAGAGTTCCCTGGGAGCACCTGGCAGATCTGAACTGTCAACAGTAAAAAGAAACTTGTAAGTTATCTCAGAAAGGCTAGACTGTTTATGGACACACTCTCTTGAGTGATACACACTTAGTTCAGGAACCCGTTGAAATGTCTCTGATCTTAGCAACCAAATACCAAATGAAGGTCTAGGAAACCAGGCTGCAAACCTTTGCTGTATTAGACACAAACCCCAAACTGTTGTTGAGTTGATTCCAGTTCATAGTGACCCTATAAGGCAGAGTAAAACTGCCCTGTAGAGTCTCCAAGGAGCATCACCTGGCAGATTCGAACTGCCTACCTTTGGGTTAGCAGCTGTAGCTCTTAACCACCACACCACCAGGGTTTTCTTCACTCTGTAGTGCTATTCAGAAACGTTGGTGGTGTAGCGGTTAAGTGCTGTGTCCGCTAACCAAAAGGCCAGCTGTTAGAGTCTGCCAGGTGCTCCTTGGAAACTCTGTGGGCCAGTTATACTCTGTCCTGTTGGGTTGCTATGAGTCAGAATCAACTCAAAACCAGCATTTACTTATTTTTTTGGTATAATTTGAAAGATACTTATTATTGTCATCTTTGTCCTAAATTGTTTAGACTTGACAGTTGTGCCCTGTTTACAGCACCCCCACCAAACCTCAGCGAGTCGTCTGCTGTCTCCAGCCTCTGCACATAGTCATAACAGTGTACTTTAGTCAGCTAGTGCTGCTCTAACAGAAGTACCACAAAGCAGACAGCTCTAACAAAGGGAGGTTTATTACACATTCTGGTCAGCTGCAAGTCCAAATTCAGGGTGTCTGCTCCCGGAGAAGGCTTTCCCCCTTGTCAGCTCTGGAAGAAAGTCCTTGAATTGCATCAATCTTTGTTCAGGGAGCATCTTGGCCCAGGAACCTCAGGTCTGAAGGACACATTCTTCTTCCACTGCTGCTTTCTTAATGGTGTGAGGATCCCAACTCTTTGCTTGCTTCCCTTTCCTTTTATCTCTTGCAGGATGAAAGGAATAAGGGTGGTGCAAGCCAGACTCCAGGGAAACTTGCTTTACAGAAGAGCACCAGGTGATCCTACGAAGGGATTTACAGTCCCACCCTAATCCTTTAACATACAGCACAGGAAAATCACAAAATGGAGCACAATCGTAGAATACAGGGAATCATGGCCCAGGCAAATGGCTACACTTATTTTGGGGGGACACAATTCAATTCATGACACAAAGCAATCAGGAAAACATGACCTTTTCCTTCTCAACATCAGACACCACATAATGAAGACCCAGCTGTTATGGAACCTCCCAGAGACATTGTTGAATTGTGTTGGATTCATTGTCAACTGAAATCCCTCAATTTTAGATGTGTTTGCTCTTGTGGTCCTTGTGCCCTCGTTGTCATGTCAGCAACTACTCAGAGCTACTGATGACATGAACACAGTTGGTCCTGCACAGAAAAACTGTCACAATTTAAGGAATACAATGTTTGTGTTAAAACGTGACAATTCTTATAGGAATATTGATGAGACTATGTCACAGAACAGCTTTATGTATCACTTAATGTATGATAAGTGTATTTATCTTTATGACTGAATGAATCAGCTTTTATCACAACTATATCTTTTGTAATAAACTGAACCTGTATAGCCCTGAAAGACATGAAAAAAATTAATCTCCCCAATTATCTGTTCAAAAAGTTTGAGAAATGTGAATAAAATGAAAGGCAGGGTTTTTTGTTTGTTTATTTGTTTTGTTTTGTTTTTATGGCCATCCCATGAGTTCGAGGTACACCAGAGCATCCCCATCTTTTCTTGGACTTAATTGTTACCGAAGACAATTTCCAGGCCTCTCTTCCATGGCCCTCCGTGTGGGGTACAGCCCCCTCCCCATCGATGAGCAGCTTATTGCAAAAGTTTGCACTACCAGGATCCTTACTGCTTTCTCTATGACCAAAAAAAAAAAAAAAAGAGCCAAAAATAATCAGGTTAAAAAGCGAGTAAACCAAGAGGATCCAGCTTTCTACTGTAGCTCGCTTTGGAATACACGGAAGGAGAAGGACAGAGGAGTTTTAAGTTTTATTTCTGTTATTTCCTCAGCTCCATGTCCTGACAATCCGTTCAGCTAGCCAAAGATCTCATGGTTAAAGTGGTATTATATGCAGGAAAGTGTGTCCATTATTACAATGTGAGAATATCTATTTTAATGAAAGATCTAAAAAAGTGATACATCACAAATAAGTGACTTTTTCCTCTTTACAATATCATTGACACATTCCTAGATAAACAATTATGATTTTAGAGATGCAAAGTGAAAAAAAAAAAGTTGAATGGGTCAGGGTGCTCTGTGCAGGTGGTCACTAAGGACTCTTGGGCATCCTTTCTGCAGGAGGCTTGCACCTTATTTCTGTGGCTGTATGCCAGCACTTCTCAGCATATTCAGGATATATGAATCACTTATGCTATCAAAGAGGACAGTTTTACTTACAGTTTTAATCCATTTGGGAACTTAGCTTAATTAAACTTAAGTGATTTTATGTTTAATACCATATTTTGCTATACTTCAATGGTGAACTAAAATTATCTTGTAATAATTATGTAGGAATATTTGCAAAGCATTCTAACATTATCCTCCCAAAAACATATGCTTAATCCCTATTTAACCCCTGCCTGATACACAGGAAAGGTTGTCAGAGAAACAGAATCAATCTTTTACACACACACACACACACACACACACACACACACACTCTATGTGTATGTATATGTTACATATATAGATAATATATACACACATACATGAGTCGGATGTGACTCGACGGCACTTGACATACATATACATAAACAGACACAACCAAAAAATCAAACCCATGGCTGAGGGGTTGACTCTGACTCATAGAGACAGTATTAGAGAGAGTAGAATGAGCCCACAGTGGTTTCAAAGAGCAACTGGTAGATGTGAACCACTGACCTTTTGGCAAGCAGCACAACAACGCCCCACTGCGCCACTGGGGCACTGAGGGATCGCCTAGTTCCCAGAGCTATTCTTCCTCAGTTCCAGTGTGTAACGGCATCCAATTTCCCCCCGACAGTAAGGATCAGTCATACCAGCCAGTGCAGCAAGTGCTTTAATTCAGAGGTGCGGGGAGCCCAAATCAGCCAGGTGGCAATCTTAGCTTCCAGCTCCATCAAATCACTGTGACTCCTCATGGAAGCAGTCTTCTCCTTGGCACCAAGACCTCTAGACCAGCAAAGCATAACAGTTCAGAGACAGGAAGCAAGACCTCTATGGGTAGAACACTAGGGAAACTTCGGGTTGTGCTGCTATTTCCACTCCTTGGTTCCTGAATGCATGAATCCTGGATATTGGAAAACCAGACTATTACTCAAGCCCTGCAATATATGAACACCTGGAGAGCTCTGCAACTATGTCTTCAAAAGGCCTTTGCATCACGTTAGCAAGCCAGCTGCTTCAAGACGGTAGAGAACATGGAAGGACCGGGGAATTCCATGAGCGTGGGCCCATTGCCCCGTTTCATTCACGGTAAATTGAGTTCCTTGCTCAGAAGCAGTTCAGTGGTCGATACTCCAGCAGCGGGTAAGCAGGTCATGAAGCCTACAGGGGGTGGTTTCGACAGCGTGATTGTACGCAGGGAAGGCCAATCTGTGTGAAGAGGAAGATGCCTATTCCAGCCAGTAAAAATTGTTGACGCTTTCATGATAGAAGTGTTCTATCAAACGTCTGGCCAGTCACCTTAGGAAAAGACGCCGTATCACAGACACCGTGTTGGTCACTGCTCCTGGCAGACGGACTGAGTGGTGGGTGAGCCTAAGTCCTTGTTAGTGAGCCCATTTATAACTTCTGCCCCCGCCACCACGGCGACTTTGTTCGAGTCCACTGGGAAATAATAAGAGTGTCTGAGAAAAGAGGCCAACTGCTCTCCATGTAGCATACTATCCTACCCATTGAATTATTAAAATTCTCCTCTGCTGAGATCACCCTTTGGCATAGATTCACATGGCAAGCAAATATATTTATGTGCTTTGCCTATTCAGAGAGGTATTCAGAGAGATATGATTCTTACATACCACTTCAGCTGACCTCATTGCCAATTTCCAAATCATATTTCCTTTCAAGTCCCTGACCATGCAGCCAAACTTTGGGCCACTGGCTACTAACTGGTGTATGATCGCATCTCTGGCATTTCTTCTTCTAAGCTAAGGGAAGAGTAGGCACATTGCTTGAAGTAGTGTCCACTGGAAGGTTGTCTTTTCACCACTGTCTTTCAAGGAAGTCCCCTAGCAGTCTATAATTTTGCCATTGGCCATATTAGGGCGCTGCCTGCATGTTGCAGGGGACCATCCATGAACTAGGCCGCAGTTGTCAGTTATGCTGGTCACTTGTCAGAGAGAACACCCTGTAAGGCCGTGGGTATGTTTCGGGAGAGAGCGTCAGGTAGCAGGAGTCAGGCCCGTGGATGTCTGAGCCTGCATCACCTGCCTGATGACGAAGTCCTGCTGTGCACGTCCAACTTCATGATTTGGTGAGCTGGGCAAACCAGTTCGTGATGGGCATCCCAGGACAAATGGGGACTCGGTGACCCACGGTTAAGCTTTCAGACTCTACTAAGGCCAAGTAGGAAGTCAGAAGTTGTTTCTCAAAAGGAGAGTAGGTATTTACAGAGGATGGCATGGCTGTTTTCCAAAATCGTAAGAGCTTGGGATGTGACTCACTAGTAAGGGACTGCCAACATCTTCAAACTGTATCTCTGTCTGACAGTGACATTTCACGCACCATTGAATCTGCTGGATCATATGGCTTCAGTGACAGAGCCCTTGTGTGGCCATAGGACCCGTGGCAGAGACTTCTCTTGTTTTAGATCCCATCTGCCACTAGCACAGTCGGGAGTAACTTGGTAAAAAGATCAGAATAGCACTTGTACATAAAGACTGTGTTATCTCCAAAATCCAAAAGGGCCCACTAGGTGTGTGTCTCTCACTGGTTGTAGGAGGGGTCAGATGCAGGAAAGGGTCTTTCCTCCCAGAGGAGCCAGCTAGTCAGTTCCAGCTCATAGTGGGTGACATACTGCAATACCGTGCAGTCCTGCACCACCCCCACAAACACCGTTACACTTGAGCCCGTGGTTGCAGCCACTGCATCAATTCATCTTGCCAAGGGTTTCCCTCTTTTTTTTTTTCTGACTGTCTACTTTACTGAGTATGATGTCTTCCAGGGAGAACTCCTGATAGCATCGTTTTCATTAGAAGGAATATTTCTAAACCCTGCATACCACTGGACCCATGGCAATTTCACTGAGGTGGGAGCACCCTGAAGTTTTGTAGATTTGTTTCCCATTCTGTGACTTGCAAATGTCTTAACAACACATGTATAGTAGTTGATACTTTGTTCTCATTAGGTCTGGTGAACACTTTGTCATTTATAGAGGCAGCAGACCACAAAACAGACCATCGATTGCTCATAAGCAAATTCACATTGAAACTGAAGAAAATCAGAACAAGTCTTTGGGAGCCAAAAAATGACCTTGAGTGTATCTCACCTGAATTTATAAATGATCTCAAGGACAGACCTGACATGCTGAACAGTGACGACCAAAGACAGGGCGAGTTTTGGAATAACATCCGGTACATGACATATGAAGAAAGCGGTCATTAAAAAGACAGGACAAAAGTGAAGACCAAAATGGGTGTCAGAAAAGATTGTAAATCTTGCTCTTGGGTGTCAGGTGGCAAAAGCAAAAGCAAAGGCAAGAAAAGATGATGTAAAATAACTGAACATAAAATGTCAAAGAATGGCCCAAGAAGACAAATTGAAGCACCACAGTGCCATGTGCAAAGAACTGGAGAGAGAAAATCAAGAAGAACACATTTGTAGTTTTTTAAGCTGAAAGAAGTGAAGAAAAAATCTAAGTCTTGAGTTGTAGTAGTAAAGGATTCTACAGGCAAAATTTTGAATGACAGAGGAAATATCAAAAGAAGAAGAAAAGAATACACACAGAGTCATTACACCAAAAATAACTGATTGATGTTCAACCATTTATTGAGGCAGCTTGTGCCCAGGAGCAAGGGGCACTGAAGGAAGAAGCTGAAGGTGCACTGACGGCGCTGGAAAACAGCAAGGCTCCAGGAACTGACGGAACATCAGTTGTTATATTTCAGCAAATGGATGCACTGGAAGTGCCCACCCATCTATGCTAAGAAGTTTGGAGGACAGCTACCTGGCCAGCCAACTGGAAGAGAGCAATATTTATGCCTATTCCAAAGAAAAATGATCCAACTGAATGAGGAAATTATGGAATTATATTATTACTATTACACAAAAGCAAAATTTTGCTGAAGATCACTCAAAGCGCCTTCAGCAGTATATCCGTAGATAACTGCCAGAACTTCAGACCGAATTCAGGAGAGGATGTAAAACCTGGAACACCATGACTGAGGCAAGCTGGATTCTGGCTGAAAGCAGAGAATGCCAGAAAGACGTCTACCTGTGTTTTATTGACTATATAAAGACACTCAACTGTGTAGAATACAAAAATTGTGGATAACATAGTAGAGAACTGAAATTCTAGAACACTTAATTGTGCTCATGAGGAACCCTTACACAGATCAAGAAGCAATTGTTCAAATAGAGCAAGGGAATACTGCAATGGTTTATGGGCAGCAAAAGAGTGTTTTAGGGTTGTATCTTTTCACCAAACCAATTTAATCTGTATGCTGAGCAAATAATCCAAAAAGCTGGACTATATGGAGAAGAACGGAGTATTAGGATGGGAGGAAGACTTATTAACAGTCTGCATTATGCAGATAGCACAATCTTGCTTCCTGAGTGTGGAGTTCAGTCTCTTACTGTTGAAGATCAAAGACCACAGTCTTCAGTATGGATTACATCTCAACACAAAGGAAACAAAAATCCTCACAACTGGACCAGGAAGCAACATTGTCATCAATGGAGAAAGGACTAAGGTTGTCAAGGATTTCATTGTATTTGGATCTGCAATCAATGCCCATGGAAACAGCAGCCAAGAAATCAAAAGACACCTTGTTTTGGGTAAATCTGCTCCAAAAGTCCCCTTTAAAGTGTTGAAAATCAAAGAGGTCACCTTGAAGACCAAAGTGAGCCTGACCCCAGCCGTTGTGTTTTCAGTCGCATCGTGTGTACGTGAGAGCTTGACAGTGAGTAAGGGAGATGGCAGAAGAATTGAGGTCTTTAGTACAGTTTGGGGGGAGAATATTGACTACGCCATGGACTGCCACAGGAGAAAAAAAAACCGTTTTCTGAGGATGTACGACCAGAATGCTCCCTAGATGCAAGGATGGGAAGATTGCAACTTACATAACCTTGGACATGACAGCAAGAGAAATGAGTTCCGGGAGAAGGACATCATGTTGTTAAGAAAGGGGTCAGTGAACAAAGAGGAAGACTCTCTTGAGATGGACTGACACAGCGACGGCAGCAGTGGGCTGAAGCACAGCACGGACTGTGGACCCAGTGCAGGACGGGCAGTGGTTCGTTCTGTAGCACGCAGGGTTACTGAGGCTGAGGACTGACCCGACAGCTCGGAACAACAAGCAGCAGCGCCACTGGCCTCTGAGAGTCGGACTGACCACTGCTTTGTGTCAGTGGTCCTTGACAATAATCGGACCCACCGTGCCTTTAACAGTTAAATGCCACCACGGGGCTCCTTCCACCTCGGAATCCAAACATCCTCTTTATATTTAAGGATTCCTTTTCAGTAGCAAAAGTTCCCCCTGTAATCATTGGCCTACATGGAGGAACAAAAACAGAGCTCTTCACAGATGTCTTCAAGGATGCCAGGGCTTTCCTGACAAATTTACGGGGAAAGTTCTGTCCTTTGGGCAGTCCTATGGTAGGTGGGTGAGTTTTAAGTGACAAATCCTCTCTGACAGTCCAATCCCCCAGATATTTTGCTGCTCTCTTCTATAGGGTACCAAGGCAGTTTGGCGTTTCAGCACCATTTAATGTTGGGCACTTTTCAGTTCCGGTGCAGCCAGTGAACCATAAAATATGCAGAGTTCCAATCCTTCCACTACAGGATGGAAGCCAGAATCTCTGCTTAGGGCGCCCATAGAGAGAAATTTCACTTAACTTTAAGTAGCCCTGGTGGTACACATGGTGAAGCACTTGGCGACAATTCAAAGGTCGTGGATCTGAACACACCCTGTTGTTCCACAAGAGAAAGACGTGGATATCTGTTCTCATGAAGAGTACATCCAAGAAAACCCGATGGGGCAATTCTCCTCTGTCACATAGGGCCACTGTGTGTCAAAATCAAAATGAAGGAACAGCACAAAAAAACAGCAACAACCCAACTTTGTTTTTTTTTTTTTTTTTTTTATCATTACTCAACAGCCTGAATATCCACTTCCACATGTATTCTCCACTTTTCATTGGGATGAAATAGAACATTTGAATAGTTCTTCTATGGCGTAGTACACCTGTTCATAGGTCACCCTTTGTACCTCAGCTCTCGGGTCCTGCTGGGATGTGAGTCCAGTGTTCAGTCTGGAAGCAAACAGTGGCCCCGAGGACGCCCCGAGGAGATTCTTGCAGTGTAACTACCTGAAAGCAGGGTTCATCTCATCAAATGCGAGCAAAAGGCTGCTTTTACTGGCAACAAGGCCCGGCAGAATTGAGGGTTCACTGTGCCCAGCTTCACCAGGACCTCCCACTTCCTCCATTCCCGTTGTCTTACCCACCTAGTGCTGCTACAACCAAGGTACCGCAAGTGGATGGCTTTCAAAAGATAAGCGTTGTTCTTACACAGTCCAGTAGGCTAGACGCCTGAATTTAGGGTGTCCACTCCCGGGGAAGGCTTCCCCTCTCTTTCAGTTCTGGAGGACGGTGCTTGTTTTGCATCATCTTTCTTTGGTCTGGAAACATCTCGGCACTGGGGCCTCGGGTCTGAAGGATGCGCTCTGCTCCCAGTGCTGCTTTCTCGATGGTTTAGATCCCACTGCTGTTGAGTTGATTTTGCCTCCTAGCAACCCTGCAGGACACAGTAGAACCATTCCAGAGTTCCCAAGGAGCACCAGCTGTATTCAACCTGCTGACTTTGGGGTTAGCGACATAGCAGGTTCCCACTACACCACCAGAAATTCCTCCTCAGGGTCTGAGTTCCTCAAATCTCTCTGCTAGCTTCTTTCTTTTGTTTCTCTGGAGACTGCCTCAAGCCACAATACAGCATCACACCCTGAGTCCGGCCCTATCCACACACCTGCCACTCATCTGCCCTCATGAATATCACAGAGGCAGGATTTACAACACGGCTGGACGTCACTCAAGACAGGGAACCAGAGCTCAGCCAAACTGCAGCACACATTGTTGGGGACACAGTTCAAACATGACACCCATTTTCAGGATCTGTTTCCCAATCTTTCTAACAACAGAACGAGACATGGCTTAAGATTCTTTTTTTTTTTTTTGTACTTCAGTCACTTGCAGGATAATAAAACTCTGGGTTTAGTTTTCAGAGAGCTGAGCTATGTTAACATAAAAGTTGTTTTTTTTATTTTTTTTCAGGGCAGACACGGTAGCTATTATGTCATGTATGTAGTGCCTGAGCTAGAATGTAAAGGCCTGTGCTCATCCTTCCCTTTCCCCACTTTGTCCAGCAAGATAAGAGGCATCACGGAAGTTGGAGAAGAATGTTCTAGGGTATCACATACGTGCTCACTCAGAACCTTGCTTTCCGTCTGTGCTCAATCAGGAGCGTCCAGTAGGGGTAGTCTGTGTATCTCTGCTGCTACCTCACATCGCAGACCATCGGCGGGCACTCTCTTTATAGCTCCAAATGAAGTCACTACTCCCTTGAAATCACATCAGATTAGCAAATCAGTTCCCTAAATCCTAAAACCAATTCAGAGTATTCATCCTTAGGTTTCTGTTCCTCTAGAGTCCCTCAGTGTCCACGTAAAAGAGATGACACTGTAGTCTTCAATCCAAAAATCTACAAAGCAGGCTAGCAAATGACTTTCTGACAAGATTCGTGTTAAGGTCAGAATCCCTTCCTTTTCAGGGAGTCTCAGATGTTATTCTGAAAGTCTTTCACTGCTGGAACAGTGGTTACCCACATTGTCTACAAAAATCTGCTTTACTAAGTGTCAGCTGACTGTAAATGTTAATCATATCTACAAAATACCTAAAGAGAGTTTGACCAAACAACTGGGCACTGAAGTAGCTAAATTAACACGTAAAATTAAACATCACAAATATCTCCGAATTTGTTAAGATTCTTCTAATTCATAGTGAGAAATTTTTCTTCCTGTTATAATCTGTGGCTCATGAGAATATTAAAGGAATGACAATTTAGAAGAACAACCTGAAACTGTACACCCACACCCACATCCATCCCACGTAGTCTTTGAGTCAGAACAAGTAACTTGAGTCAAAGGTGGCAAAGGCAGAACTCCAAGCGGTGCTCATAGTCTGTTCCCTACGGAAGGACCGCGGTGAGGAAAGACGCTGAGTTCCAGCAGTGGGGGCTCAGCGTAGCAGAACCAGAGCACACTTCCTAAACAACTGCTCTGAAGGGACACATGTGTTTGTACCTTGTATATGTTTGCAGTGTTGATGCTAAGATGTCTCTAGATACCATTGCAATATTTAACCAAAAGTACAATTCTATTTCATAGAAAAATATGCATTTTATTTTATTAACATTCTTTTGAATACTACAAATCCTGGTGTGAAATATATGTTACCTACAAGCTTGGATCTTAGACTTCGTAACACTTTAAATTCTTCAGACATTCCAAATAATAATTTACGTGTGAAAACACTCTTGTTTTCCCCCCTGAGTTGTGTAAAAGAATTCTGGAACCAGTAATACGAAAGTCCTTCCCTGGATAAATTCATCACTCTTAGTAATAACAAAGAAAGATAATCAGAAAATAGGACCTAATGGACTACCAATCGTATTTTGTGTGTTTTAGTGTTTGCCTGGGTCATGAATTTTACATTGTAGCAGTAAATAAAATGCTACTTCCTTAGTTTCTGATTTTAAAACTATGGAAATGAATATAAAATTCTGATAGCACATATTCAACATCTATGCAATTTGTGGTAGCTGAGCAAGTCACTCACTCGTATTTCTCGTATTACAGGGCCATATCTAACTTGCTCATCATGGAACATGCCTAAGCTCACCTAGAAATGTTTCATAAACAAACAAACAAAGACCATTTTAATATTTTCTCAGACTAAGAAAAGGAATTTTCTCATGGATACATTTTCAACTAGGACGGCAAAGTCAACATTTTCGTGTAGGACGGGGATTACATGTGTTGGTCTGATTTTTGTAGCTGTTGCTTGTTGTATTACTCTCTTTTGTTTCTATTGCATGAGAAAGCAATCTGAGTACTTACTTTACCTGAAAAGGTGACTTCCTAGAAATACGTTGATATAATGATGTTTAGCCAAGTTCCATCTGTGGGATATTGTGACATTAGACCATTGAGAAGGATTCCTTTAATAATATGTCACCATAAAGATGGTGGCACAGCTGAGACTTCTGTTTTGATTTATGCTTCTGCATAAAAGTTGAAAGATGAATAGCTTGACTCAGTGAAAAACAGAAAAAGTATCAACCAAACCAGCGTGCCTGCCGCACAGCGTGGGGAAGACAGGGCACATGGCAGGTCCAGCAAGGGATGACTTGTTTGTCATTGATTATTCTTTTGTCAGAGCAACAGCAAATATCCCGGTGTGTACTATAGCAGAATCAACCGTAACGTTCAATGAATGGCGACACTTACAAACGATGCCTTGGCTTGGTTTGGATGTCATTTGTTAGCCTTTGTCCCAAGCTTTTAGAAAGTATTTGATGTGCGTAGGCCACAAAGCACTGGGGTCTCCTCCACAGGAGACAAGGATTACAGTGGGTGGAAATGCATTCTGTGTCACAGTGTATGAAAAATAAATAACCAAGCACGCAGTGATAGGCGGTATGGATGCTGCCTGGAAAAAATATAAAAACCACAAAGTTCAGGTTGTCCAAGGTAACACAGAATGCAGCAGGCTACAGGAATTATCAATGAAACACATGTAGATGTGGAGTGATTGGTTGTGGTTGCAAAATAATTTTCCAGCTAGGAAGATATTCTGTCTTCTCTTTCCCTGCTTAAGTTTTTCCCAATACATGTGCAACCAGACTATGGGGACAGAGAACACTCTGTATTTTGCCTGTTTGTTTTGTGAGTTACCTATCTTCCCACAGACAGTTTATGCTATTACCTAGCACCTAAGACTGTTTGAATTAATGAATACAGCATGCTGCCTTACTATAAACAAGGCTTGTTGTCCACTTCTTCCCTATCATTTGAGAAGAAGCCAAAGCCAATGCCCTAATAAAAACCCTTTACCACCAGACACTGAATTGCTGAAGACAGCAATCACCTAAGAGGTCGAGTCTAGTGGGCGTTTGTCACTCCCTCCCTTTAACAAAGACAGATGCTGCCGTCCAGTTTCCTTGGGACAAAGCAAACACCTGCCACTCTTGAAACTGTCTGGGGGCCCAGCAAAGGGAAGGTGACTCACGGCCAAGGTGGAGTGGGGGTCCCCTCTGGGCAGAGGTCCTAGCCTGGCTCCACGGAGTGCTGGCTCCTTGATGGGATCTTCTTGATCACCTCTGTCCCGTCCGCTTGGTACCACATTTGCATCCCGTGGAAACCCTGGTAGTTAGGTGCTCCGTCTGCTAACCGAAAGGTCGGCAGTCCGGATTCGCTAGGTGTCTTCGGGGACTCGGTGGGGAAGTTCTGCTCTGTCCTCTGGGGTCCCCGTCGGTCGAAACAGACTCAGCGGCAGTGGGTTCAGGGTTTTGTGTTGTTGAGTCATGTGCTTCCTGGCACTAGAATTTCCCATGATGCTTTTCTAGTAAGCCAAGCCAAGTGCCGTCGAGTCGGAAAGTCTACTTTATTTTAAAAGAATATTGCTTTACAGTATGCCACCAGCCAGGTATCACCTCTCTTTCTTTCTCTCTCCCTGCCTTCCTTCTTTCCTTTCTTTTTCACAGAATTTGCCTAGTTGTCCTCTGATTATATATTATCCCTTGACAAAGGTACCATCTGTGAGCCCGTCAAGCAGGGGAATATCTGTTGGTCTAATCAACTTGACGTGAGCAACAAGAGATGAGAAAATGAATTCAGAAACAGAGCCCCTACCTTCATTCTGTGGTGTTTTGGTTTTATTTTAGAATTATTTGAGAAAGTGTGCAGCACATAAAATCTCTGAGCACTAGAATAGATTGCATTACCTCATTCTGACTTTACTAAGTCTTTTTTACCTTTGATGATAAGAAAATTAGGCGTTTTAAATGTTCTCATTTTTGATGAAGAGGACACCAATCAGTCACTCTTGAAAGAACTTGCCATTGTAGCTAGTGAGCAAGTCTAGTCCTGTTGTCAATAATTAATGCACTCACCTCAGAATGAGACTTGAGGAATAATGGAAGATGTTATTACTTAAAAAAATATAACCCTCCGGTCCCTGTCATGTACCTACAGTCTATCTGAAAAGATACCAGCATTCAACGTCAGCTGTAATTCAAAACCAGCTGCCACTGTGTCATCTAGAAGAACAGCTGGGGCTCTGGCAGTGCAACAGTTAAAATTTTGGTTGCAAACCGAGAGGTCAGTAGTTTGAATCCACCAGCGGCTTCTTAGAAACCCTGTGTGGACAGCCCTCCGCTGATCCATAGAGGCTCTGCAAGCTGAATCAGTTGAGGTCAAGAAGTTATTATTATTGTTTTGATGAGGAGGAAAGGCTGCCTCCTCATGTGGTGAGCAATGCTACCTTGTAGATTACCCAGTAATGCGAAGGGACTTTCAGAATGGAATGTAGACGCCTAGCTTTGGATAGGAAGGTACGTAATCTAAGAAACAACTTAGAGAGGGGTTAATTTAACGGTGTGTGAGGGAAAACGTGAGTCCTGGGGTTCCTCTTTTGAGTGGCTACAACTGGCCGAGGACATTTTGTGGACAAGTATAAGGAGACATTGAGTTGAGGTTATATTTAGCTCAACTTCATTGCAAAATGCACACGATAGTCTTGGTTATGACAAAAATCCTCACAACTGGACCAAAAAGATCATGTTAAACACAGAAATTAATGGAGTTGCCAAGGAGTTCATTTCATCTAGATCCACAATCAACGCCCATGGAAGGAGCAGTCATGAAATAAAATGAGACATTATACTGGGCAAGCCAGTGACGAAAGACTGTAAAGTGTTAAAGGGCAAAGAGGTGACTTTGAGGACTAAGGTGCACCAGACCTGTGAAAGCTGGACGACGAACACGGAAGACTGGAGAGTGTTTCCTTTGAATCATGGTGCTGGCAAAGAGCACTGACTATCCCAGGGACTGCTGGGGGATGGACCAAGTGATCCTGGGAAAAAGTACAGCTGGGATGTTTCCCAGAAGTGACGTCAGTGAGACTTTGTCTCACTTATTTTGGGTGTGTTATCAGGTGACACAAGTCCCTGGAGCAGGCAGTCATGCCTGGTGAGGTAGAGGGTCTTTTAAAAGGAGAAAGGCTTTCGGTGAGGCAGACTGACACAGCTCCCACAGGCCCCCACACTGGGCTCTGACACAGTGTCTGAGCCGTCCAGTGCTGCTGTGGCACAGACACCACAAGTGGCCGGTTCCAAAGAGAGAAGTTTGTTCTCTCACAGCTTAGGAGGCCTGAAGCCCAGATTCGGGATGCCAACTCCAGGGACAGGCATTCTGTCTCTGAAGGGGAGATCCTTGTCGTCTATCTTTTTCTGGTCTTACAGCTTCTCAACACAGGGGCCCGGGGTCCAAGGATGTGCTCTGCTCTCAACTCTACTTTCTGGGCATCATGAGGTCCCTCTCTGAGATTGTGTCAAGATGCAACCTAACAGTGTAGATTGAGTCCTACCTCATTTATGTAATTGCATCATTAATATCACGAGGGTTGGGATTTACAAGTCCTTGGAACATGACATCAGCTCACACAATGGAGGACAACCACGCAACACCTGGAACTGCAGCCTAGCCAAGTTGACACAATTCAATCCATAACACGTGGCAGTGACTGTGAGTGTGGTGCGGGGCCAGGCAGGGTGCTGTTCTGTTGTGCACAGGGTCGCTATGACCGGGAACTAACTCGCTGGCACCTAACAAAAATGGCAATAGTTGTATAGTTGTATCGTGCATAATTATGATTCTGTTAGATGCCCTGGAACAGAACCTGCTTTAGAAGTGTTCTGATAACATGCTGCCTCCCCCAGTGCTGTAAAATAAACACCTGGAGCCTAGGACTGCATCACAGTGTGCGTGGGTCCCGGAGTGCCTGCCGTCTCAGCGTGCGAACAGAGGAGAAAGATGAATTGAGTTGTGTGAACCCAGAAACAAGAGTGTTAGAAAATGCCTCCAGCCTGAGACTTGTTAAAGGATAAGTAGGACTTATTCCTTATGAAACTGATTATACAGCATAGATGATTAAAAATGAATTATTTTACTTTTTGAAATGAATTATTTTTGAAATGAGTTATTTTTGATAACTCCCAAATATAAAAAAAAAAGTGGAAATGATAAAACTTCAATATACCTTTAGACACGAATTCTAGGAAGGTGCTTTAAAATACATTAGTCAAACAAGAAATGATTATCCTCTCTGTTGGGTGCTTGTGAAGGGCACCTCCTTCTTCATCTTTATATTGAAACACGTTTACGAAATAACTGAGAATAATCAGGTATAATCAAACATGATAAAGACTGATGTTTATAACAATGAAAATTATTCACACAGACAGAAGTAAGTAACAGCAAAAAGTACATCATACAAACTCAGCAGTTCCTAAAGAGGAAGAAATATATGTTGAGTGGATTTGTGAATAGCCTCCTGTATTTTATAATCCAGTTAATAAACAGGGATGAATTATGTATTGGAAAAAAAGTTCAAGTTCTTTAACTAGAAGATTTACATACTTTATAAGAATTAGTGTAACAGCTACAATCAGGACATCAAGACCGATGCGGTTAATAGGTCATAAATCAGAAGAGTGTTTCCTATAATACTTGAAATACCTTAAAAGATTACCTTTCATGTATGAAAGTAACCTGTTATGTGTCCTCAAATTTCACAATCCAAAATATCCGTTACAATTACAACAAAAAATGTTGTCATCGAGTCAATTTTGACTCGTAGCAATAATAATTACCTGTGTATCTGGGCTAAGAATTGCAGCAAAAACTATTATTTAAAAATAATTTAACCTACCTGTTAGGAGGGAGGAATAAATTACATCTTTCCATAGAAAATAGTTTAACAAAATATTTGTCATATGAAGAGATAGCCAAAGAATTTGTATTACAAAAATAGGATAAAACATTATTACAACATTACATTAGGTTATTAATATATAAATAAATACGATTTTTGAGGAATTTGTTTTGTCTACTTTCATTAAAATCTGTGATATATTATCTCTGCTCTCATTCTAGTCACATTTTATCCATTAATTTTTTTAAAGTCATTAAAAATTCACTGTTATGTATTTTAAATAGTAACTGCTAATAAAATGTTTGGTGTTGACTATAACCACATGAAATAGTATATTTTACCACAGAATGTATCACACACATGCACTCACACATCCATGCCCTTCCACGATGTCTACACATACATGTACAAATAGAATTCACAACGTAACACCTGTCGGTGATACCATCTCTGATGTTTTCTAGCCTATCTGATTCTACTTTAGTTTTCTCTAGCTTGTATCTTTAAAAAGGTACTGCAATACATCTGTTAAAATGGTACCATGTCTGTGTTGGATAAGGGAAAGATTAAGACACTGCCACAAACAGTTTCAAATACACAGGGTTTTTTTAGAGTAAATAGGAAGATAGGAGGCCTGAGGGGAGAGTAGCTATCTGTTGGTGTTTCAGTCCATGTGTTGCTCTGAGCAGGGGTCCTTGAGCAGGGGTCCTCTGCTGGGAGAATCTCAGCCACGTCACAGATATTTCCATGTTCTAGTCCACAGGACAGTGAAACCACAGTTCGTGTCTTTGATTTCATGCAACTGTGGGGTTTTTGTTTGTTTTTCACATTCCATGAGTGATAATCCCATGGTCTTTTCTTTTGAGCTCCAGTATTAGGAAATAAAGATAGAAAACTACCATTCACCACTAAAATCGCCCACTCATGTGGAAACACTGCTGTAGAATGCTAACATGTTAGTTTGAAACATGACTAATAGTTCCGACCAATCACTCTGTCACGATAAGGTCCTACTTCACGTTCTCATCCATTTATTCACTGACTTGTTCTGAATTGAATGACTGACAAGCTTAGGTTCTATGCGTCCCTGGTGGTGAAAACAGACAACATCGAACTGCTGACCAAAAGTTGATGGTTAGAAAGCACCCAGGGACTCTACAGGAGAGAGACCTGACCATCTGCTCTGGGAAGGGTCTCAGCCCAGAAACCCCTCTGGGGCAGTTCTCTTCTGTCACAGGGATCATTTAAGCTGAAATCGACTCTAGAGTACATCACAACAGCACTCATCCTCTGGCTCCACGATTATTCTGCACAATGAGAACTGCTGTGGTGGAGACACGCATAGAAGGCGGTAGGGTCAGAAAGCGGTCTGCATACTGTGCCAGGAACTATCAGCAAATATTTTCAGAGAGATGGCATCCACTTCTAGAGGATAGAAACACAGCTGGAGAGGACAAGGCCAGGCAAGGAGGCTGCGCAGTCAAACACAGCACAAACTGACCCTCCGGATGGCTTAAAGTCAAGAAAGCTGTGTGTCAGGGTTGTATCCTTTCACCGTACTTATCCAATCTGTATGGTTATCAAGTATTCTGGAATTTCCAGTCTTTGCAGTTCTATCCATAGTTTGTTACAATCCACACAGTTGGGTGTCTTAGCATAGCCAACACAACACAAGTAAAACTCTTTCTGGTCATCTCTGATTTCAGCCCAGATCCATCTGATATCAGTAACGACATCTCTTGTTCCACACCCTCTTCTGAAACTGGCTTGAATCTCCGGCGGTTCCCTGATGTACTGCTACAATTGCTTTTGAATACTGTGCAGCAAAATTTCACTTGTGTGTAATAGTAATGATGCTGCTTGGCAATTTTCACATTTGGTTGGCTCACCTTTCTTGGGAGCAAGCAAACGAGTGGTTCTCTTCCAGTTGGTTGGCCAGGTAGCTCTCTTCAAAGTTATGCGGCAGAGACAAATAAGGACCCCTAGAACTGCATCGTTTTGCTGAAGCAGCTCAGCTGGTGTTCTGCTGATTCCTGGAGCCGCGTTTTTCACCAGCGCCTTCTGTGCAGCTTGGACTCCCTCTTTCAGCGCCATCAGTTCTGTGTTACATACTTAGTCTTTAAATGGATGAAAGTTGATCCGTTCTTTTTGGTACAGTGACTGATTTTTCTGAATCTTCCTGCTCGATACTTTGTCCATAGAATCCTTCAAAACTGCAACTAGAGGTTTTTGTTCAGATCTGTTACACTTTATCATATCTTCTATTTGTTTTAGCTGCTCAGTGTTCAAAAGCAAGTTTCCAAGTCTCTTCTAACGTCCGTTGTTTTTTTCATTCCTGTCTTTGGAATGACCTGATGCCTTTTTCCATGTGTGATGTCCTTGATGTCATTTCACAAATAGTCTGTTCTTGGGTCATTAGTGTTCAGTGTGATGAATCTATTCTTAAGATGATCTTTAAAGTAAGGTGGGACATACTCAAAGTTTTACTTTTGTTTTCCAGGACCAGCGGCATTTGTAGGAGAAGTTTATGGTCTCTTCTGCAGTTGGCATCTGGCCTCCTTTTGACGGATGATGTTTAGCTTTTCCACCATGTCTTTCAGTAGATGTAGTCAGTTTGATTCCTGTGTCTTCTGTCAGGTGAGGTCCACTTACATAGTTGCCATTTATGCTGCTGAGTAAAGGTATTCACTATGAAGTCAGTCTTACAAAATTCTATCACGTGATGTCTAGTGTTTCTTCCACTGGCCATACATTCTAACTAACCAAACTTTCTTCTTTGTATCTAACTTTTACATTACAGTCATCAATAATTATCAATGCATCTTGATTGCGCACTTGGTCCATTTAAGAGTGCGCACCCAATCACACTGCTGTTGAGTTGATTCTGACTCACAGCGACCTTATAGAGCAGAGCAGAACTGTTCCTCAGGGTTTCCAAAGAGCACCTGGTGGATTCCAACTGCTGAAATTGAAGTTAACAGATGTAGCACTTAACCACTATGCAACCAGGGTTTCCAGATTGCCAAAGTTGGTAAAAATCTTCAAGTTTCTCACCTGTGGCCTTAGTGATTGGTGTGAAAATTTGTGTAATAGTCATATTGCGTAATATTAATAGTCCTTGTTGAATGTACATGTTAACCGATCACTGGTAGCACTGTGCTTACAGAATAGGTCTTGAAATGTTCTTTTGACTATGAATGTGATGCCATCAGTTAGAGACACTAAAACAGGGAGGCAACTGAACCTATTATTTGTGAAGATTACACAAAGTAAGGTCTCTCCACAAAGTATCCTATTCTTTTGTACATGTCTGTCTATGGTCTGCAGAGGGTCCAAGTGAAATTTGGCATTTCTGGAATAATAAACATGAAACTGACAATCTGAAGAACACATAATTCCTTAAAGAAAAGTAATCATTGGCTATATGGAAGGAATCTAAGAGGAGATATGTCAAGAACTGGTGTGTATATGTGTGTTTAGAATGAATAGCATATGAGGTGCTAGCACTGTATTCTTTAAATTTTAGTTGGTTTACTCTAGAAGATTCCAAATTATTTTTCCCCAAAGGAGATTTATTACTCAACTTTTCAAATCTTTGGATTCTGCCCTACAGCACAAATATACAACTACGTATGTATACACAAACAGTAAGCATGATAGATTGTCTGTAGTTAATTATTGTCCTTAATTCCTGAATGCTCTTGTAAACTATGCATCTTTCCTATTCTAGATCCTAATCTGTGATTTATATCTAATAATGACATGTATTCTCCTCATCTATCCTAACGATGTCAATTTTATACTAAAAAATGCATTTATCTTTAATGTGATGAAGCAAATTTAGTTATATAATAAGATATCAATCAATAAAAATTTGATATAACACTCCAATTCCTTACCTTATCACAAATAGAGAATTAAAAAAAAGAGTTGGAGAAATGTAGCTATCTTTTTAAATGTTTTCATTTGTTTTCTTAACAAAAAGTAGACTGTTTCATAGTCTGTCAACAAAGATTTCAACTTAACATTGTGCTCTGTGTTTGAAAGCCATCACACAAAATTTTGCATGTTTTCTGCTCTCCTAAAAAGTTTATTCTATGTTCACATGTACTATAGCTCTCTTTATCTGTGTCACCTTACTTGTCCTCTCTCCTTCTTCAAAGTACATGATTCAGAAAGTATGCGCTATCATTAGATCATTTCAGTGGCAATCTGTCATCTCAAGCTCAGCATGTCAAAATTCAATTTCTTACATTTTCCTAAAACCAGTTTGGCTGTCAATCTCTTAACCACACAGAAGACATAATGTGTGTGTGTACATACACACATATGCATATATATCTGACTGCCCCGTGTCTATCATATACTATATGACCCATCATAAATAATAATCTGATGCTTAATCCTTTTATTACCTCTGGCTTAGTTAAAGCCTTTACCTATTCTTTAGGTATTTTTTAAATTTGTTCATTGATTTATTTGTTAAATTAAGTTTATTCAAACTTAATAGTTGGAATACATTGGATAAATTAAGTTTATTCAAACTTAGCAGGCTATTTTTTCATAGTCCATCTTGTACTCATTTCTTAGTAAATAGAAATAAAAACACTCTCGATATGTAGAATTCTCTGCTGATGGAAGCGATAGAGGTGAAGAAGGTGAGTGCTGATTGTTGAGGAGGTCAAGGGAAGTGGTCAGTCGCATGCCTGGCAGCAGTAATTCATGTTGAATGCCAAAGTCAAGACATAAGCAAACAGTCACGCACAAATGAAGGAGAACAAGGTTCCCTGTGACTGAGTGCTGGCGCGGTTGGGGACAGTGATGACAACAGCTAATATCTCCTTTGCACTCGCCGCGTACTCATCCACATCCCTTCACGGGTCGCTGCAGCCTCTGTGATCTCCTCATTAACTCAGCATCTCTAAGAACAGCCACCTCTGTCGTCCTGGTTGTGACACATAGCCAAACCAGAACCAAACCCATTGCTGTCCAGTTGATTCTGACTCATAGCGACCCTACAGAACACAGTAGGGAGGTTTTAGTCAGCTAGCACTGCTCTAACAGAAATACCATGAGTGTTACCTTTAGAAAAATAAATATTTATTCTCACACAGTCCGGTAGGCTACAAGTCCAAACTTACAGTGTCTGCTCCAGGGGAAGGACTTTCTTCTTTCTCTGTTCTGGAGGAAAGCCCTTGTCTTGCATCAGTCTTCGGTTGGGGAGCACCTGGGCGCAGGAACCTCAGGTCTGAAGAATAAGCTCTCTTCCCAGTGCTGCTTTCTTGGTAGTATGAATTTGCCCACAGTTTGCTCGCTTCCGTTTCCTTTTATCTCTTGTAGGATGGGAGGCGGTGCAGCCACACTCCAGGGAAGCTCCTTTTACAGTGGAGCAGGGTGGTGACCTTAGGAAGGGGTTTACAGTCCTACCCTAATCCTCTTTAACATACAGAAAAGGAAAATCACAAAACAGAGGGTAATTACACAATACCAGTCATCACAACCCAGACAAATTTCTGTACATATTTTTGGGGGGACACAATTCAATTCATGACAACAGTCTAGACTTACGAAAAAAAGAGAGAGAGAGAAAGAGAGATTTTTTTGTCTTTTCTTTGTGTTGGTTTTTCAGCTTTTCTTCTGATATTCTGGTCCCATCCAGCACAAAAAAACTAAGCTTAAGGACAAAAGTCAAAACTGAAAACCTCACAGCAGCAGCGCAAACTCCAACACTAAGATACACCTCGCAGCTCTTGTGTTTCAACTGAGAGGGACCATCTCCAAGAAAGCTGGCATGAGATGATAGAAATGTCTACAGATAACTTCAGTAATTCAAGCATCTGTACAGTAATATTAGGGAGCCAGTTTATAGAATCCACTCAGAAAAATATTAAATGAAATAACCCCTTTATGCCTGAGAATGTGGATCTTTGTTACCCGCTAATCCTTAAACCCTTAAAAACACATTACAAGAAAAACATCTGTTGTCGTCAAGTTTATTCTGACTCACAGTGATCCTGTAAAAACCAAAAAACTAACCCCCCCCAAAATAAACAACAAAGCCATTACTGTTGGGTCAATTCCAATTCACTGCAACCCTATAGGGCAGAGTAGCACTGCCCCATAGAATTTCCTATAGGACACAGTAAAACAGCTTGCTTAGGTTTTCTCTGAGTTAGAACCAATTCAGTGACAGTGGGTCACAGAATTCCCGAGACTGTGCGTCTGCAGGGCAGTGGACCACCACGTCCTCCTCCAGTGGAGCGCCGCTGGGTTAGAACCTCTAACCTTCAGTTAGCAGCTGAGTGCTTAAGCACTGCGCCACCAAAGATCCTTAATAAAGCATTGATGCATCCTACTTATGGTTTGAGTGCTCGGATCAGAAACAGCTGAATTCTGGTTCTGGGACCACTGTTGGCAAGGTATGCGACTGTGGACAAGTGACTTTGAACTTCAGTTTCTGTAGGAGAATGACAACACCTGTCTTCTCAGGATATTATGAAGATTAACATATGAGGATGCATGAACTATTTAACACAGTGCCTGGCATGTGGGCAGCAGTCAGCATGTAATAGCTGCTATTACGGCTGTCATCGATGCAGCTGTTAGAATCCCACTTAGTGAGGGTCTGTCCTTCTCGGGACGTGTAGAAGTTCAGGGAAAAGAAAAGCAAAGAGGAGATATTATTCTGGCTTTTAATCTAAGCTGGATTAAGATGTTGTAAAAAGTTCAACATTGTAAAGAAAATTTATGTTTCTATGAAACATGCACGTGTCGCTAAAATACATTGTCACCATTTTAAGAGAGAAGTTCCTTTGTGGGCACACAGTGACGATGGAAAGGATCCTGTCGGGGTCACTTGGGAGCTAGCATTTGAGAAGCCATTTAGAAGTCTGTAGTTCTGTCCATGAAGACCTCAGTATCTTGCAGTGCTGGGATGTGTGAAGTGTCCTCAATCCTCACTGTCAGCAACAAAAGCTCAGAAGGAGAAGGGTCCCTCCTCCCCGCTGCATGAGCAATGCCCTGCACATGTGTAAAGGGGCTGGATACTAGTTCAGGAAAGCTTTTGCTAATCCGCACTGGGATAATTCCCCCTCTCTTTCCCCCCCTCCTTTTCTTCTCCAAATTTTAATGAGAAAAATTTGCTACTGCTGGAGCAACACATTCTGCATCGATTTTGAGGTGATTTCAAATGTGCTAAGCTCACCCAATGACACTTATAATTGCACAAAGGAAAACTTTCACAGAATTCCAGGGTGTAACAAGAAGTTTTCTAAATCCAGACCTCTTGAAAAAAGAGAAATGCTGAGCAAATTCCTGGCCTGGGAAAACAAACAGACATAATTATTCGTCTAGGGAGAGCCTAACACACACAGCCAAGTGCAGGAAATATCCCCGTCCTTCAGAGAAACCTTTGAAAAGGTTAACAGTGCATGGACGGAATGCGGGCTTCAGAGCAAGCAGATGCTTCTTTGCCTTGAGAAGAAGGAGCTTCTGTTTTACGTAAATTTTTTATTCTCTCAAACAGGTAAGAATTGAGAATCATCTAGAATCAAAGGGAAATGTTTCTTCTACACAAAAAGTACTTTTTTATACACATAGTTTTATTTCTGTTTTTAAAAGTACTTTCCCACTCAGTGCCTATTCACCCTGTTCTTCTAAACAAGTTCTCGAATTGAATAGTTCTTATTTTCTAGCAGTAGAGTCATTTTTTTTTTTTAATGGAAGTAGAGTCATTTTTGAGTTTTCCACCACACAGGCAAACATTGCATGCAGAGAACAGGTACCAAACTTTGTCTTTTCAGAGGATAAGACTTCATTAAAAATATTCAAAAGAAAAATCACACAGGTTTGCAAAATCACACAGGTTTGCATAAAACAGCATAAGCTCTGAGTTACTGTGTAAGAAATATACATCTATAAACAACAGTTGTTGTCCTTTGTTAATGTTGCTTAATTCACTACACATTTGAGAACAGCCAAGCCAAGTGCCGTCGAGTCAGATCTGATAAGTAATGCATTTCTTGAAAGATAGAATATCAAAAAAGTTTTATAGGCAAACATAAACACTCAATCTTGTATTTTAACACTGTTGGGAGAATTTAAGTAAAAAGGGTATATATTGAAACTGATTACTTGTACATATTAAAAAAATATGATCCTGGTTTCTCAAAACCTGTTAAATACTTGTTTTAGTCACCTGGTCCTGCTAGAACAGAAGTGCCGTGAGTGGACAGCCTTAACAAGACCAAGTTTATTCTTTCACAGCCCAGCAGGTAGACCAGATTCAGGGGGAACATTCCCTCTACTGGCCCTGGAACAAGGGCCTTGCATTGCATCTATCTTTCTTTGCTCTGAGAGCGTCTCAGTGCAGGAACATCGGGTCTGAAGGATGCGCTCTGCTCTCAGTGCTGCTGTCTTGATGGTATGAGGTTCTCAACGGTCTGCTGCTTCCCTTTACTTTGATCTCTTGTAGGATGAAAGGGCCACCCCTGGTGGCATGATGCTTGAGTGCTATGTCTGCTAACCAGAAGGTTGTCAGTTTGAATCCATCAGGCACTCTTTGGAAATGCTAGGGGTCAGTTTTACTCTGTCCTATAGGATTAAAATGAGTCAGTATCAACTCAATCGCAGTGACGTTTTATTTTTGGTTAGGATAAAAGTGGTCCAAGCCACACTCTAAGGAAACTACTTTTACATTGGAGCAGGGAGGTGACCTTAGCACTAGTCTTCTTTAGCATAACCCAGCCTATTAACCACAGGCAGAAATTAGGATTTACAGCCTAGAAAAATCACAAAACGAAGAATAGTCACACAATACTGGGAATCACAGCCCGGCCAAGTTGTGACACACATTTTGGGGGGGACACAATTCAATCCATGACAATATTCCTTGAAGTCTTTTTGAAGAAAGAATACAGCACAGCACTAGAGAAAACATTCACTGCCCATGTCGTGGGATTTGATGCTGTCTGATGAAGACTGCAGCTGATTTCTACTTCAAAAAAAAAAAAAAAAAAAAAAGTTTGGACTTGTGATATTTTTCAAATCTTAAAGAGATGCCTAATTCTGTTTGAGCTGAAACAGAAATAAACGGACAAGTTCCAGCGGTCAGAGACTGAGAAGCTGCAGAGGCAAATTGCCAGCTGCGTTTGGTCAGCAGCCCAGCAACCACTACTCCAGTTAACTTTCTCTCCCCTCCTGCCTTCTTTTCTTCCTTCCTCCCTCCGCCTCCCTCTCCATCCTCCCTTCATCTCTCCCTCCTTTCCATCTGTCCTTCTTCTCTCGTTCCTTTTCTTCCTTTACAGGCTGGTCAGTCTGGGCCCGGTGGCCCGACGCACTGTAAACTGCCGGGCGTTACCACAACCCTCCCAGCCAACCTGTCCGTGCTCGCTGAAACTAGAGTACTCTTTGCTCATTTTTTTTTCTGAAGTCTTTTCGCATTTTTCAGGTACTATTTCCTTAAATTAACTTCTTAGGTTATTCCTTCTTGGAATATAGTATTCAAATCTTCTGTTTCTCTGAGCACTTACACTTAGTAGTTACTGATGAAATGATCGGTGAGGGAACGAATGGCGCCTCTCGAGTTTGGCCTCCAATCTGAGCTGCGGGCACCAACTCAGTCTTTTGAAGTCGTCACTTAGTTTTCGGCGTGACTGGTGTCACGTTGCAGCACGTGTTGGCACACCGGCTGCAGCAGCGGGCTGAGCCCAGCGGGACGGGGGGCCGGTGCCTGAGCAGGCAGCCCTGCTGCACGTGGGTCCCTGTGGGTCATTGTCGGCGGGGTGGCAGCCGACAATGGCTCAGTGTATTGTCAAGGAAGCAAAGCAGAAGAAAGAAGGACAGAGCGAGCCTGCGGACTGGGGAGCGGCCGTCTCGCCTGTCGGCTTCCCGTTCTTGCCGTCTCCGCTCGGGCGTTCCCTCTCCACAGGCTTGGCGTGTTTTAGGGCCCCAGCAGTGTTTCTGAAACAGATGAATGTGTGCATCAACTGGTCTGCAAAGAAGACCTGAGCTTATTTACTGCCTGTAGTTACTAAATCCTGGAGGATCTGGCCACAGTTAGAGCTGTAAGATGACTGCTTGGTTTTGATAATGCCCAGGGCTAAATATGACCTAAAGTCCTAGGCCAGTCCACCTAGAGAGAGCAGGGACACAGCTCAGACGACGCATCGCACAGAAGTGACTGTGATTCCGGGGGGCAGAGGAGGTCAGCGAAGGAGTGTGGCTCCAACAGGTCACTGTGTCCATCAGTGCAGACAAAACCAGCAGCACGGCAAGAGTCGCATTTGGCTAAGTTATCCAAAATTAACATGCCAGAAAAGGGCGGTCCTTGGAAGCCCTTGCTGTCACGACTTCGCGATGGAGAAGACAGCTCTAGAGTCTCTATGCCCAGCATGAAGAGCTCAGGAAAACCATCAAAAATGTTAAGATGTTAACTGCTAAGTTTTCTCTTAGCGGTAAGGTTTCTGCGATCTTGAATGGAGTCCTTCCACTGCGTTGATGGCAGTGTGATGGTACACTGGGGGTCCTGCTCGTGGAGCGTGATGGGTCTTGGTGGCTCGTCCTGTCCTCCTTGGCATCTGTGTCTGGTCAGTGCCAGACCCATGGGTCAAGTCTCTGAATCACAGATAGATGTCTCCTCTGAGACATTAAAATAAGAATATGGAAATGTTGGAAGGGTTGGCCACAGAGATGTTAAATCCTGGATGGTGAGTGGGCACGCAGTGAATGCTTTCTCTCTCTTTCTTTTTCTTCTTGCTCTTCCTCCACTCCCTCCTGTTCAGAGTATTATCAGGGTGTTAGTATTCCACCACTATTCTTACTGTGGCTGCTGTTGATCTTTTTCTGTTTTGGGACTCATTACGGGGTTGACAAGGTCTCTGGGTGGTACAAAGGGCTTCTGAACACCAAAGACTGGTGTTTCAGATGCACTCGTCAGGGCCACAGAAGGTAGAAGAAAAGTTCAGAACGATAAGGTACATACACACACACACACTGTGGAAATTTCTTCACCCCCTAATAAACAGAACACCCGGCGGAAGCCAGCAGCGCTGTCCCAGAGTAGAACACGCACTGGAGCCCGCCTGTCCACTAGACACTCGGCCCGTCTCCCCCGTGAGCTCTCTGAGGGCAGAAATGGGTTCGTCTTTGTTCGCTGTTTTAGTCCTCACAACACAATTTCTTGAATGAATTCATGACAAAAGGTATAGGCTTTGACGGTGATATATCTGAATGAATATTCGTATCTTTTAAAGGCAAGTGACCTGAGGTGGAATTGTAAATGATTCAGTTAATCTTTGCTACACAGGGGAAAAAAAAAATAAAATAAAGGTCACAAAGCTGGAGACATGGGCACGTGCAGGTTTTTTCTGTTCTTGACTAGGGGCACACTCTGCCACGTGGTGACATTAAAGGGATGACGACCCCAAGGAGTCAGACCATGGTCAGTGTGACCTCCAGGCAAACAGTGGCCTGAGATCCCTAAGCGTTGCATTACAGGGAGGCTAATTCTTGCTTTCTAAACCAAAACAAAAGTCATTTTTAGTTTTTATCCATATTTGGGAAAGCAAAGCTGCACTGTAGGATGTATGATGCTTTTTCATGCAGCTAAATCAAACACCTGAATAACCAAGATGCAGTTATACCTAGGTGAATATCTCAATAGTCGTCCAACTGAGGATAGCTTCTAGTTTCTTCTTTCTTGGGAGTTCTGGGCCCAGGACTTTAAACAAAGGAATGAAACTTCAGAGCGTCACTGAATGAGCAAAACTACTACTGCTGACGGAGGACTAGCCCTGGTTCGACTGACGGAGGACTAGCCCTGGTTCGGCGGACGGAGGACTAGCCCTGGTTCGGCGGACGGAGGACTAGCCCTGGTTCACACCAGGGTGCTGAAAACAAAGCCCGAGGCAGACACAGGATTGCTTTGTTCAGTTCCTATCACCGTCTTAAATTATAGATTTCTTGAAATATAGAATTTTGCATGGAAACCTTGAAAACCAGCAATTCTTTATCTATTCACTTGTTATAATTTTTAATTCTAGTATCAGTTGAACTGCCACACCCATCTCGAAACCCAACTACTTTTTGTTTTTTAAAACCCAACTACTTTTTTATTCCCAATCACGTAAATTGATTTTGAATGTTTTTCTCTTCCAAAGCCTTTCTGTATATGTTCAGATCATTTGAATTCCTTTTCTTTGGATTAGCTGTCTCCAAACCTGTTCTGAGTTTCCTCCAGAGAAAGTCCTCTTCTTCTCTGTGCCTCAGTTTTCCCCTTTTTTCCATGCTCTGCAGAGGGATGACGCTCAGTGTTCCTTATTTGTCCACACACTTTCAAACGTTTTGAAATAGTCAGAAGAGGAAGGGAGAGGAAGACGTCACCCAGTTTGTCCTGCTCTCTAGTCATCATGATGGAATTTAAAAGATGGGTATGATAGCACTGTTTCTGGAGATGCAGTTCAGCACCTGAACATTAGAAGTGATCTGCCAGGCTTTACCGCATAGCCTCTGCTCCAGTGCAGTGCATTAAAGCACTGAAAATCAAAAGTCCTGTCTTGGTTTCAGATGGTAAGGTTTCATTAACTTAGGACTTTGGAAAAACCATCAGCATTTAAGACCATCTTTGTGTTTACTGTACTTTATGTGGGAAAATTCTTATGCCAGTAGACATTTTGCACATATTCCATGTTGTAAGTGATTTATGAGACTTGTCCTGTGTGTTGACAACATAGTTTTTAAAAAGCCCGTCGTACTTCATAATAGCAGGATAATCTTCTGTTTTGTGTCGCTATTCATTCAAAGATTGTATTCTCTTCCGTCTAACACAGGCGAGGAAAAAGCTGCTACTTTTTATTGAATTATTTTTCTCTGTCTGGAAGCATTAACACTTTCTTAGGAGATCATTCCTCTGTGTACAGGAATACATGCCTGCCACCTACCTCCTGTCTTCAAGAAAGCCTGACCTGACCTACATCTCTCCTCTGTGCCCTCTTTCTCTACTTTCTCCACTCCTGCTGCTCTTTAGGGTTGTCAGTTCTGGAAATGCCCTTCTTTTCATTTTACGTGGCTCTCTCTTGAATTCATCTCGGTTAGATTTCTATCCACATGTGTCAACATCAGCCTTGTTGGAACCCCAGTGTCAACGCTTGCAAAGCTCTCTCCTTCTTAACATAAATTGTTGGAGTCTCTAACAGCTTACTGCATGAAGCGATCTCTTCGTTTGCCTTCTCTGAGTTCATGTTTGTCTTATGAAGTCCTGATCCTTCACTCATCTTGTCTGCCTTTCCCAGTTTTCTTTATTGCACTCTTCTCTTTGTCCTGGGTTTAAATGTTGAAGTGCTGCAGGGCTCAGTACTCATTGCTTCTCTCTGCAGGTTCACGTAAAAGGTGATTTGTATCCAGCACCATCTGTACACTAAGAATTCCAAAATGTGTATTTCTAGTCTATATCCCATTGAAAACCAGTTGTCCATTTGATCCTCCACGTGGACGTCTGCAGATGCAGTAGCCGTCTCAAATGTAAAATGTTCAAAGCCCAGTTCTCACGCTCTACTTGGCATCTCAGTGAGCATTTTCTCTTTACTTCCACAAGCTTTGAACCAAGTGCTCTTGAGTGCCAACAGACATTCAACCATTTTTGTCCAATAGTATTTGGAAAGCAGACATTTGAAAATCTTGACTACCTATTTAAATATTATCACTAATAATAGGAAAGAGAAAGTCATTGTGCAGGGAGGCATGGAGCTTATGTTAGAGTGATGGAAAAATTCGGAAATGATTCTGGGGATGGCCATACAACATGTTGAATATAGTTGTTGTGTGAATTATGCACACAAAAACTGTTAAAATACTAAATGTTTTGTGATAAAGTACTGCCAAGTCAGTTCCTGCTGACTGTCACCCCATGTGTGCAGAGCAGAAAAACTTACCAGAGATCCTAAAGTTGTCACCTTTCAGAAGCAGACTGCCAGGCCTATGCTCGAAGTGTGTCCAAAGTGGCAACCATTCGACTAGTGGTCTAGCACTCAGTGTCTGTGCCACCCAGGTCTCTGTCTCTCCACACACGCATATGAGGCCCAACAGTTAAGTCCTCGAGCACAGTTGCTCTGAGTGCCATGTGACTCATTGCTGAACATCACTACGGTCACCCTGAAGGTACTTACTCCCCTTGGGAAGCTGTGCAAAGATGCCAGCACCTAGTGCACCCTTCAAAGCAATTTTGGAACTCTTAACCGGAATGGCCATTGGGCATGGTGGCAAGTTCACGAACTTAACTGTCTAGTTGTCTGTGAGGGAGTTTATAGCCAGTAAACAAATAACTGTATTGGCACACTCTCCCACCTCACCTGATCCTGCCCCCAATGAATCTTTCTTTTTTACCAGAAGATAAAGCAAATATTGAAAGGAAGACATTTGGATGACATTCAGGACATCAAGTGTAATACAACGACAGCTCTGATGGCCATTCCAGAAAGAGTTCCAAAATTGCTTTGAAGAGTGGACTACGTGCTGGCATTGGTGCCTAGCTTCCCAAGGGGAGGACTTTGCAAGTGACCATAGAGATATTCAGCAAGGAGGTAGGGAGCAGTATTGCTAGGATGAGTTTGTGAACTTAATTGTTGGCTCTTGTTGCCGTCAAGTGAGTGTCCACACAGAGCATTCCTATAGAACAGATTAGAACTGCCCCGTTGAGTTTTCAAGAAACAGTAGTATTCAAATTACAGGCCTTGTGGTTAGCAACAGATCTGTTAACCACTGCGCCACCAGTGCTCCAAAAATATGCATACATGACACCCATATATGTACGTAAACATACATACATACACATGCATCAAAACCTGTTGCTACTGAATCAGTTCTAACTCATAATGATGCATTTACTTAATTTTTTAAAATGTCTGAAATAGGTATACAAATATGTGTGTCTTAATACATACATATTTAAAACCATTTTAAAAAGTTACATAAATAAAACAAGAGAAAAAAGGTGATGTGGAAGCATCTTTGACCTAGGCAACATTTCTTAGTTACGCTTTCCTGAAGTAGACAGGTCTTGTGTTGTGAAGCAGAATGGACGTATGTGATGTGACAAGCAGCAGAGACTGATGGGAGCCTGGGAGGCTGTGATCAAGCTGAACCTGAGCAATTACACATTCATTCAATTAGCAAACATTTATCATTCACTTACTCTGTGCCAGAGCTCTGCTAAGTGTGCCAGTTTCCATCGGGAGTAAGAGTTATAGGGTCCTTGCCCTCAAGGCATACAGAGTCTGCAAATTAGCATCCCCGCCAAATAGTAGATGTTTTCACATAATGTAATCAGGACTGAGTCAGGTAAGCAACAAACCATTTTGAACAGGAGTCACTAAAATGGCTGCATGCCTAATACAAACATTTTACTTTAACTTGAAAGACATATGTAGCATTTTACCCCGTCTTTAGATGTGGGATCACAGGCTTTTATTTTACTTCTGTGTATTTATTGGAGGTCCACAATGTTTTTCATGCCAAACTACAACCAAATGGATTCCATTTCTTTAAATTGTAAAGTCCTTCTGCGTTGTTATCCGAACGTTTATAGCTATTTGACTTACACAATTCCAAGGAGTTACTTAGACATAGCATGAATTTATAGAGATTTCCAAAGCTTTGAACTTATGGGTTTTTATTTCTAGGAAAATTTTGTTTCATGTTCTTAGTCTATGAATTTCTAAAACAATTAAATCCCTCGATTGAATTATAAAGCCAACTGAAGTAAGTAGATTTAATGCGAGAACAGAAGGGACTGGAGGCCCTGATGAGTGGGGCACTCGTCAGGAATCACAGTCAAAGAGAGCAGAGGTGAGGCCAGCTGGTGGCAGAGGGTTGGTGGGTCTGACAGATTGATTGGTGGCTGGGGGCAAATCTGTGGAAGGGCCAGTCGTTTACAGTAGGGCCCCAGCTTCCCTGGACTATGTAGAAAGTAGACAGCTCTTCCATTTTTCTGAATTAATATTGTATTTAGAAAATATAAAAAGCAGTTCATCAGTTTTCTGTTGTTCTCCCTGCATACCGTATTAAATCAACAGCAATAAAACAACAGTCTCAGCTGAGCTGGCTAACTGGGGAAGGGTCCACGTGTGTTGGAGCAGAGCTGCGCTCTGTGGGTCTTCACCGGCTTTCATCAGAAGTCGATCACCAGGCCTTTCTTAAGACATGCCTTGGAGTGAACCAGAATTGCCAACCTTTGTTTAGCAGCCAAGCATGTGAACCCAGGGACTCTAGTGCATCACACCAAGGTCCCATTTTCCTTCCCAAATACCTCATCCAGGTGTTTCTTCCAAACACAAATGTATAGTCCTAAGAAGAAATTTATAAAAAGGTATTTATTCTGGCTCTTTGCATTTCCAATGATGTTTTGCGACTTAACAATATTCCGGGGCTTCTTATCCACTGATAGCCCCAGTTCAGTTGTTAAGGCACAGCAGAACAGTGGAAGGGAATCAGATGACACCCCAGCCCAGGCAGAAGTGAAGGTCACAGGTAGCAAGAGAAGAATCAAATCCAGCGCAGCAGAGTGACAGAGCAGAGAAGACCGTACAGGGCTTTGAACTCATGCCTCGGTTTCTGTTTTACTTAGATGTTGATAGGACGCCAGGGAAGGCTATCTCATCAGAAACAGGAAGGGCCCCAGGCAGGCTTCAGGTTAGCGTTGTCGTGTACCTGTTACAGCGCTGTTTGTGGCGCTCACCTGATAAAGGAAGCAGAGAATCCACAGACGGCTGCCGGCGCAGAGGCCTGGAGTGTGCACACACGCCCCGGAAGCTGGGAGTAAAGAGTGCAGGCTCTATTTTCAGTCCTCAGAGGAGAAAGCTCTTGGCCATCAGAACCTTTTTCCAATAAATGAAAAGCTTTTATTTAAAAAGAACACACCATCCACTTAAAATCTATCCTTACAAAGGATCAAAGAAGGATTTTAAAAAAAAAAAAGGAAAGAAAGGAAACTACAGAAACGTAAAGGAGCTCTTCCTGGTTCTCGTGTGAGTACTTGGCTACCGGTAGCGACCTCCAACTTCAGTACAGAATGTGGGACGTCTCTCCATCCGGGTACAAACACCAGGCCCAGGTGACGCCTCAGCTGCGGTGCATTACTGTCATTGCGTTTTCACTTAGTCACTCCGTTGTGCATGACTCGTCAGTGCCTTGAACTGATAATGATGTGGACCGATGTTGGTGTTAGCTGACATCCGGGCAGCTCCTAACAAGGAACAGAACCCTGCCCGGTGCTCGGCATTCTCACAATCATTGCCATCGAGAGATTCGATCATTGGGATCCAGGGGATTCCCAGTAGTTGATTTTTGGAGGTAGATCATCAGATCTTCTGAAACTCTTCAAGACTGTAGCAAGACAAGCCTCCACTGGCCAACTGGCAGGGACTATGCGTGAAGTCAAAAAATCTCTAAGTTTAACGCTTTGGAAAAATCCTGCATGAAAGGCAAGAATTCCACCTCTGAACCACATAGTTAACAGAAGTTCAACTCTTGATCTGGTTTTCCTCTTCATAAAGAGTGCCACAGGGTGTTTTAGTCAACTAGCAAGTATAGAAAGCCCTTCCTCATCCTCTAATCATAACCCTACTGCCACAACCGGGGTCTAAAGACTCCACAAAAGGAGGTAGGACTGGAAACTCCTCTACCAACTTCTTGGAAAGTACACTCAGTACTGTTTCAAACACCACGATCAAAGCACAGTACAAAATCTGTATGGTAACTTGATCTGTTCAAGTAGTGAATGATTTATAGCAAGTTGTGATATTAATTTGGACAAACCGATATTTTCTTCTTATACGAGGAAGACCTGTTTCTACTGTATTGCATCTGATTCACAGTGACCCTGTAGGACAGAGTAGAACTTCCCCGTAGGGTTTCCAAGGAGCAGAAGGTAGATTTGAATTGCTGACCTTTTGGTTAGCAGCCAACCTCTTAACCACTGCAAAAGCAAGGTTGAAATTCCTGTATGTCAAAAATAAGAGACTTAGAAGTGTTCACATCAAAGTTCAGAAGCAACATGGTTGCTGAAAAATATTTGGTGTATTAGTTATTGCTAGAAATAATCTGAAAAGGATACCATATTACAGAAATGCCTGTCCACAATATGCTCTTGTGGGAGTGGGTGTAATTATTTTTTTCTTGTCTACAAAGTAGAAAGTAATGAAGAACAAACAACATGAACACTTACTGTGTTTAGCTTATATCAGTTTTGCTCCATAGACAAAATGCCATTATCACCATTGTCATCGTTAACTTTGCTTGAACTTCTAGAATTGAATGACGCTGACAAGGTGAATACTTAAATGAGGAATGGCATACAGGAATCTCACAAAACTGTGCAGGGACAACTGTTACTTGTGTTATAAAACAGCTTGTAATGTTTATCAGTATTCACTAGTTTTCAACTAATGATAAAACTGTTAGTTTTACGAAAAGGACAATATACTTTGCAAATGTACTTTTGGAAGTGCTCCAAATTTAAATAACAAAAGTCACAGATTTATTTTTTTAATATTTAAAGTAGCAATATTTTAAAGCATGTTGTCTTAAAATTATTGTATTCCATCCAAAATGTTATGGGCTTCAGTTATAGGGTAATAATTTCTACTGTAGAAATCACTGTTCTTTTTACTCTATGGGATAATTTTTTCTACTCTTATCTGTAGATTTAAGAATAAAGTATACTACTGTCACATTTTCAAGTTAAACATAGAATTTGTCAATCAGCAGTGTGTACACATGATTCAAACCGTAACACAGTGTGTATCTTGACATAAACAATTGTGCCGAATAGGAACCCCAATCATGGGTTACTTGTCTGATCTCCTCTTGTAAACACGTGCTCAGGGTCTGGGTCGAGAAGGCAGAGTTGTCACACGCTTCCTGTAGTCCCTCTAAGAAGAAAGACCCAAAAGAATAAATGAATTGATTTTATATGACCTTCTAGGTGCAGTGAACTTCAAAGGGAAAGTTGAAAAACTGGACGGAGTGACTGGGGAGAGAAAGTAGGACCAAAAGTACTAGACACAGGCCAGGCCTGACCAGAGGACTTGTTGAAGGCAGCGTGGTCATCGAGCAGGTGTTTGGCAGGCGTCCTCCTCGGTGCAGGAGAACGAGCATCAGCCTCCCAAACCAGTGACAAATGGCACTCAGGTCTCCAAAGCTAAATGAGTTGGGTCTAATGTAGATTTAAGACTTCCTTTGGGATAAATCTCTTCCCCTTTCCTGGTGTTTCCCTCTCTGCTTTGGGCCCATGGAGTCAGCTGCCATCACCTGAGCTGGAAGGTGAACTTCTCCTAGCCCAGGAGAAGGGACGGCGTAACAGTCAGAGAGAAGGTGACAAACATCTCCTGGAGCTTCAGGGTGGAAACAGTTGGTTCTCCTAGGTCAGCCACGAGGGCACCACCATGAGGGCACCCTCCTTCATTACAGACACCAGGGGCAGCTGCCAGTGCCCCGCCTTCAGCACATGCAGCCAGGTACCTGTGCCTTCACCCAGCACCCTTGCCCTTCTAGGAATGTAGGGGACAGTCTGTACAGCATGCTTGGTGAGTGACTACCTGGAGACCTGAGCTGAACCCATGCAAGAAAAGTAAATGGACTCTTGAGGTCACGTGTCTAGTAGCAGCCCTACGTATCTAGTGACAGGATATTAGAGCATCAAAAGCACCCATAACCGGACTAGCGCACAAGATTAGCATAACTGGACATTTCAAAGCAAAATGAAAAAACAAGCTAGAACACATAGGTGAACATTACATGAATAAATACAGCAAGTTACTGATGGCTCAGAGGAAACAGTCGATATCAAATCACTAGAGAGCCAGACCACAGTGGCTTCAGAAAGCTCCCCTAACAAAGAATTGAGAAATTTTCAAGACGAAGAGAACTTCTTGGAATTATCAGAAGTAGAATACAAGAGATTAATGTTTAGAACTCTTCAAGAGATGAGGAAGGAGATGAGGCAAAACGCAGCAGAGCATGATGACAAATTGAACCGGCTTCAAGAAAGCATACAAAAACAGGAAGGAGAATTGCGGACAATAGTACAGTTACAGAATCAGACAGTTCAATGGAAAGTCAGAAGAGTAGAATTGAGGCAATAGAGGGCTGAGTTAGTGAGATTAGAGATAAAGCATGTGGCACCAACATTTTTGAGGAGAAACAAGATAAAAGAAAGTCAAGAACAAAAAAAAAGAAGAAACGCTAAGAATTCCGTGGTACTCTTTCAAATGTACCAGCAAATGGGGGATAACGGAAAATGCAGAGAAAAGTGTCAAAGAGTTTTTGACAGAAAACTTTCTTGGTATTGTGAAAGCTGACAAGATATTTGTCCAAGATGCTCATCAAACTCCACGCTAGGTAGACCTTAAACGAGTGCTCAGTAATATTGTCAAACGAAAAATACAGTGCAGGTATTTATGTGCAATTTACAATAGGTTTACTTTTTCCAATTAATAATTTTCTCATGCTTCTCACATTCACATAATACATCAAGTCTACCATCTGTATTTCACTGACAGTACAAATGCTAAGAAAACCCAATGTAATGGTGCATAACAGGTGGGTTCTCAGATACTTATGAGTGACATGAGTACTATCTTTGAAGTATATTTTTTATGTATTTCAGTCATCTTTTGCTCTCATGTATACCTAATACGTATACATGAAATTTAAGGAAAAATGAGACACACTATTATCTTTTAATGAGCATTCTTACATCTTCATGTGATCCACAGTGATCTTGATTTCAGTGATTATGCTTACACAAAATTTGGACATAAGTTTTGTAAATGAGTTATTACATGAGCACTGAACATTGAGCTTCAAATTGCTATTCTTACAACTATAAGTTCATTTTGCTTTGATATGGTAACAATTATTATAAAAACTATAACAATAATGCAAAGGCTTCTAAAACACTTATTTTTCTCCCAAGGGGAGGTATAGTTTCATGTAGGAAAATGACATACAAGTTGTGGGTTTCATTTATATGCAGATGATTTTTTTTTTTTCTGTCTTCAGTACTAAAAAGTTATCAAGATTTTTCAGTCCTAGGGAAACATTATATTCTATGTAAAGGGTGGGCCTCAAAGTTTCTTAAATTGTGGATTGAGGCTTCTTATTTATGGACACATTACTTAACTCTTTGTTGACCCGAATATTGTTTACTTTGAATTTTTGGTGTGTTTTCATTAATAGAAGCATGCTGAATCGTTCAGTGTGTCTGAATTTTTGATAAGCAGTATGGATGTTTTTTGGCTCCTCCTCTACCCCACTCTAAGTGTTAGTGGCATACGTGAAATACTTCTGATTATACTCAAGAGACACCACTGGTATCTGTGTACTGTTGATATATATGTATAACAAATAAACATGTTCAAAATTTCCATTTTTTCTCACCTAAGAGTCAGATGCCTCATGTGACTCCCTACAAAATTAGTAAATTGTGGCACACACCCATTTCTTTGGTTTCAGACCATCATAAAGCCCTCTGTCTTGTGATAGCACACACTGTCAGTGGTGTGACAGCTTCCCAATAAACCTCAGAGGCTGGAAAAGTTCATGGTAACTGTATATACCTCTGGGAATAAAAGCATTAAAGTCTCCATGCAGATGTCTGTGTAAATGGGAATTATATGTTCCAAAGAAGTTTGCTCTGAGAAGTCAGTATGAGTATTATTAAACAGCTTACCCAGTGTCCACCATGAAGTTGATTCTGCTTCTGTAAATTCTAAAGTATATTCTGCCCTTAAGTTTTAGATTAAAAAAATTGTTCTGCTGGTAATTAGTAAAAATGTATACCTACTGGACATTTTCATCAGCATTTCAAATAAGCCAAGTAGCTAAGTGCTGTCGAGTCGGATCTGACATGGTAAAAACTATATGACCACTAACTAAGCAAACCACTTGAAGAATTATCTGCTTCTAAAGTTTCCTCTCTATTTTGATAAAGTTTGAAGTACTAGGTATTTATCTTTGACAGATTAAGTTGGACCCAGCCTACGAGTCCATACAGTCTATGGTGTTTGCACTGGGCATTTTGTGAAAGAATGCATTTTTCATGACTGGAATCAACATGTAAGGTAGATTTCACATAATTCTGTTTTTCAATTTTAAAAACATATTTGTGTTTTCAGGAATGTTGGTGAATTTCCATGATTTTAGCCAGTCTTCCTCTTCTGGACAAGATCTCTCCTAATCCTAACACCTCAAAACGTCACAATCTAGGTAGTGTAATTAGATTTTTCCCAGTTAGCCAGCGATAATGATGTGAAGGCGTGGTACACAATTTCCCGAAATGTGTTTAAAAGTAGTCATCTGCATAATTCACTGTGACTTCCTAGTGAGTGTCCCAAGAGACCGTAAAATAAAATCCATTTCCACTAATGGACTCAAATAGGTTTTAATGGTTTTAGGTGTACAAGTCAGGCACTGAAGTTTACAGATAAAAAGCTGACCTCTGCTCGTTGCAGAAAGGAGATCAATATTGCTGCGTGACTTCCTACATGGCTGAATCTCTCTGACACTCTTGTAAAGCCAGAAATAAAGAGGAATGATCCCTTAACACTCTCAGCTAAAACCCCACTGAGCTTAGATCTGAAAAGATCAGCTGGGCATGGACAATGGAAGTCAGGCTGTCGTGGTGAATAAACCAAGGACAAAGCGCTGTGGCTGGGACTTCTGAGGCCTGACCGTGTTGGTGGCACACACGGGTTTGCAGGAGCCTAAGGAACAGAACTCTTCCTGAGATATTCGGGTAGTTGAGTTACACTGAATATCTCTTTCGTGACCGCATATTGCCAATTTTTTTCTTGTTGTTGGTCTGTGGAGATGAGAGTTTCATCGCGTTCATGTCTGGGAGACTGTTTCTGTGAGGACAGCAAGGGGATGCTGAGACTGCCACCCATCTCCTCACCAGACTAGTGTGGCTGGCTGGCTGGGATTTTTGCAGGAGGGAGGAGACACGTATAGGAGCATGAGATGTGTTTTAGGCACTTTGAGCCCATTCATAGCACAATCCTGAAGAACCAGTAATGCTAACAAGCCCAAGTGGAAGGAATCATGCTACGGTAACTCTAGACTGCAGTCCAAAATCTGTTTTTGTTGCATTTAAAATGGAAGGAGTAATTTTTTATTTAGTCGGGGAGTAGTACAACACCAGCAGGAGTCGCTATGTTTAGCTACTTTGGATAAAATAAAAATCTGTGTACATACTAAATATAAACTATTTTCCACCCCTCTAAAGTTTGTTTTGACAGTACGAATGCTGGGGGGTCAGAGATATGTTTGTTTTCTTCAATTTTGTAAGTTTTGGTTCATTACAGATTTTATCTTTCACTGGGCAAAATAGTAATAGAATTTTTTAAATTATCAAATTGCTCAAAGATCTTACATGACTTTGAAATCCAGTGTATTTATTCCTTCACCGAGCATATTCAACATGATGCTGGGCCGAGGAGATCTTTGAGGCAGGAAAACACCGCCCCTACGTTTGAGCAGTGCAGACTGAAATCCAACCAAACTCTCCGCCATCCCGCCGATGGCACCGCACAGCGACCCTATAGGACCCCAGTAGAACTGCCCTACAGAGTGTTCAAGGAGCGCCTGGTCGATTTAAACTGCCAACCCTTTGATTAGCTGCCGTAGCGCTTATAAAGACTGCACCAGAGGGTTTCCACAAGACAAGCAGGAATAAACTGCACGTATAGCTACCGTGCTAACGGATTAGATTTTTGCTGCAAAGATTGTATTATGGAGTTGCATTTGTAGTTTCCAGAAACTTTTTCATACATCTTGGTTGAAGCTTTATGAATCCACAGAGCTTTCTTGTACCATGGCTTTACAGACCCAAAGTTTAGCTGCCTGTATACATAGCAACAGTCTCCCTGTTAGGTAAACAGAACGAGTTGCACAGATGGTAAATTATAGGTTTATGGAAGATAAAACATTTAGTCAAGTTCACCAACTACATTAGTGTTCCATTTGTTTTTAAATATTTATATTGTGCTTTAAGTAAAAGTTTGTAATCCTAATCAGTTTTCTGTATAAAACCCCACGCCCACAGCTCTGTGCTAGTTTAACTATTCCCCTTCCCACTCGCCCCCGCCCCCGTGGACGGCACACTCCCCCTTTCCACCCTGTGCGTCCCACATCCTTTCAACCGGCTCCTGTCCCCCTCCACCCTTTCATGTCGCCTCCAGGGGGCAGCGGCTCAGACTGTCTGACGTGCCCATCGACGACAAGCAGCATATCCTTCACCAGCATCACTCTCTGTCTTGTAGTCCAGCCCAGTCTTAGTCTCAAGAGTTGGCTTCAGTCCCGGTTTCAGTGCGGTGCTAACAGAGCATCTAGAGGTCGCGTTCCCATGGGGCATTAGAGTCCTCTTTTCATTGTTGCTAGCTCTTATTCAGTTGACCACATCTCACGGTGCGCTCTCGCACAATGATATCAGACCAGTGCAGCTGATTTTTTTGAAGCAGGTTTTCAGAACCTTCTTCTTTTGGTCTGGAAGCTTCATGAAAATCTGTTCACCAAAGCAGCAGCACCTAAGCTTCTGCTGTGGGGCAGGTGTGGCTGGGCTTGAGGCACATCAGCTGGGAATGAACCGCATGTAGATAGCCTTAGGAACCAGGGGCTGTCCAGCTGCTTCCAACTCAGGGCAACCCTGCCTGTGCTAGAGTGCAACTGTGCTCCAGGAGGCTTTCAGTGGCTGATGTTCAGATGGAGAACACCAGGCGGTTCTTTCACAGTGTATCTGAGCAGACTCGAACCTTCAACTTTTTGGTTAGCAGTACAGTCCAGGGCCACCACAGGTGACAGTGAGATTCTAGTTCTCCAGTTCGGTGGGGCTCCATCTGCTCTCCTGTGATAGGCCCCTGGCTACTGTCAAATGGACTTCTAAATCAAAAATACTGGCTAGGGTTGTTTTACTAAAACTTCACTTTATAAATACTCCAATTCTGGAATTCCCTTCACTATTAGACTCCAAATGGAAAGTAATATCTGCTTGTATCACCTTTAATTTAGTTTCTCGTATTTTTCTTTGGTATATTGTACTAATTGGTGAAATAGATCTTGTTTTGAGAGGCAGCAGTTCTACAGTCCATCTTCCTGTGACATTTGTGAAAACTATTCACATTTTCTAAAAGCGCTACACTCCATTTATGTTTTAATTACCAAGATATCACAAGGCGTCAGATTCTGTTTATATACATATGTACACATGTGTGTGTCTTGCTTTGAGAACCCCAAACATTAAAATCACAAACCACAGACTAAGAAGTGATATTTCATATTATAAATAATGTTTCACTTTATAAAAAGAGCTCACTGCAGGGATTTTCTCTTTAAAATGGTTAATGATCTGTGAATAAGCATTCAGATTCAATAAAAATGGATAATTATTTTACAGATAAAACATAGAGGAGAAAAATATAAAGTGGAGATGTTAGTTGATGTCAACAATGGGTAAAATTAATCAAAATTTGTGTTGAATCTGTGTATGTTAGACCTATATAGACATCTTTTCAAATTTTTTGTGTTTCATTAATGAGAGACAATTTTATTTATAAAAGTGAAAATCAGCAGTTAAAGATCTTAAAAGGAAACATTAATTTGTCCTTCCAAAGCCACAAGTGCATTTTAGGAATGTTTAAAGTAATTTAAAACTCACTAGCTTTTACAGAAATTCATAAATTACTTTCAACCTAGAGTACAAAATAAATGGAAATGTAGCTTTTGAAAGAAATAAGAAAAGGAACTAAAAGTCTACTCAATGGAACCATCTAAAAGTACACTCACTCATAAAATTATGAATATCTTGGAGATGCTCCATAATTCTTGAGCATTTTTATGAAAGTTGCTCTTTAAAATAGATATTTTAGGAAAGTAGTCACTTATAAAACTGTTATGGAAACAAGCTGTTTCAGGAGAAATGAAGCGGCGACAGCCTGAGCCCCTTGAGACTGTTTTTCTTACTACAAGCCTGGAGATGAGATGGAGCTAGGGGTGCAGTGAGGCACGGGGCACGAGGAAGGGGGTCATCTGAGAACACCGTTTCCCCTTATTATAACCACTTTCTTTCTTTTAGTTGCGGAGGTCACATTCACAAAATAGGCAAACAAACATAGGCGTGTGCGTTGTGTGCTGGAGATATTCGCATTCCTTGTGGTAGAACAGAGCTGCTCACTCTGAATTCATTATTAAGCTTAATGCTGGATTTAAGAATGAGCTCTATGTGTTTTACCATGTTAAGAAAATATCAATTTACGCATATTTATATGAATTGTAGGGGACAGTTCTACTCTGGCTTCTAGGGTCGCCATGAGTCGCTCCCAACTCAATGACACTGGGATATGAATTCTGTAATAACAATTATACATTTTTTTATAATCTAAGAAATAATCATGTTTTGCCTTCATTTGATAGATTTTCTAAAATTTGATGACATTCCCCATCTTTTTTTATACTCTGTTTATATTAATCCTGCGACAGATCTATTGATTATTTATAACTGAATAAAGTTGTGTTTAACATTTTTGTACCTGTTGTTGACAAGAGTTTCCCAGGATGGGGTTGGGGGCTTGGAGTGGCTGATAAGCGCCCAAGATATATGGTTTTTCCTAATCTGAAAATTGTTTTGCTTCTTCTGTCACAGAGCATGACCAATTTCTGCAAATAAGGCGCCCCTGTGTAATTCTTTGGGTCGCTGTGTAATCCTTTGGGTCACCCTGATGCCTCTGAATCAGACAGGGGACACTAAGCAGGCTTCCTACTGACCCCAGTGTAGTCACTTGTTGTCACAGCCTCAGCGTATGTCTTCCCGTCCATGCTTCCTTTCTCTCTGTGTGTCTGAGTGTATCTCTATGTATGTCTGTACGTGTATCTGTATGTACATGTATGTCTACAGCCGCGTCTGTACAGATAGAGGAGACCCCGGTGGCATTGTGGTTCAGTTGCTATGGCTGCTAACCAAAAGATCTGCAATGTAAATCTGCTGGGAGCTTCTTGAACCTCTGTGGGGCAGGTCCTCTATGTCTATGGGGTTGCTATCAATCAGAATCACCTCAACAGCAGTGGGCTCGGTTTGATTTGGTATATGGAGAGAGAAAGAGAGAGAGAGGGAGGGAGGGAGAGAGGGGAGCATCTGTTGCTGGTGCTCTGAGACCAGCCACTCCCGAATGATCTCACTCTTCAACAGAATTTTCACCTAGAGGTCTCCATGTTTGGCCGAACATAGTATTTGGAGGTGGAAAGGGGAAAAAGGGAGACGGCTTATTACTTATTAATTTTTTATGTAATACTCAGGAATTAAGACAAAAAACAAGACATTCCTACCAGCCTTGTTCATGTATCAACAGTCTCAGTTTTTGTTGAAATGGGATTACACACAGTTTTAATTTTTTTTTAAAATTCTATTGAATCTTTTTAAATCTAGCGTCAGCTTTCTTCTCCACTGTAAAGGAGAACTAATTCTGATCTACATAGACACAATTTCTGTTGGTTTCAAATGTATGACAGTTACTAAAAAAGATAAGATATGACTTATTTCCTGCCACGCTTGCTTGCTTAGATGTCAATTTCTAGTTAATTCTATGAGACCATAGAATCAGAATAGTCTTGAATAGTGTCCTAATTACACAAGCTTATTTAGAAGTTAAAGTAAATACTTTCCTCAAATACTGAATAGGCCAAGGATTCACAAGACCTCCCGCTAATCCTTATTCTGCTATTCAGTCCCTATAATGATACAGTAAAGTGATTTCACATCTGGGCCTAAAATGTGTCTGTAAGACGAAAGTGGATTAAATGTAAGTGATGAGTGTTGAGGCACCAGTGGTGATCTCTAACTTTGTTCTAATCACTGAAACTCCCTTCACCTACTTTAGTTTTCACGCATAAAGTTTAGGAAAAGACTTAATGCAGTGTTATTTCTTTTCCACTTTTAAAATATCTCGTAAATGAACAATAAAAGTACACTTTCCGTATGTTCAAGAAAGGTATTTTCACCCTTATTAACTACTTGAAAATGAGGAGGTAGCTATGTAGAAAGGCAAGTACTAAAATCTGAAAAAGCTTTCTCTTTTAATTATTTTTTCTACCCTGCCATGTGCTATAGCACGTAGTTCTGAGTTCTATTTCTACATCAGTGGCCCTGAATGTAGTGCTGACAGCCTGGGGGTCTCAGCCTCTGACGGGAACCTGCAGACAATGTGGGAACAGGCTCCGTGGGTGGAGGGGGGCAAAGGGAAGGCTGGTAACAGGAGTAACAGCTCGTGTGAGCATTTATGTGTCTATCAAGGTGCATATTGACAGCTGCCAGGCCAACCAACCGCAAGAGATCCGTGTTTATGGATTGATTGTGGCCATGGTGCGAGATCCGGCAGTGCTGCGTTCTGTTGCTGACAGGGCGCTGTGTGTCGGGACTGACTTGACAGCACCTAACACCAACACATCACCCTTTAGGGACTGGAACAGTAAAGGATAGTTAAGTCCCATTGAATTCCTGTATGTGTATTTTTAGTTGGTTATATATTTGAAATAACATTTGCATTATTAACATGAGTATAGAGGTGATGAATCCCTAAATCGATTACGGGAAGTTTGTTATTTTATGATACACATCATTATGAATTTAAAAAAGCATAATTAATTAAAATTATTTATAATGGAGATCACAACTGAAGACATGATTCACATCTCGAATAACTGAAACTTTTTTGTTCTTTCTATATTTAGAGTGCTTTTCTTTGTGAATTTTAAATACTCATGTTTAATTTTTGAGTATGTCAATCTTGTAAAACTCATAATTTGTAACTACTGACTATACAATGAGCATGAATTTAAAGATCAAAATACATTTTCATACTTTTGCTTTTTATATTTGTCAGTATTTATGTTAATACCTTTAAAATTTTTTCACTATATTCTTTTTTTTTCCTTTTTTTATCATGACTGAATGAAAATGTACATTCCTATATAATTTCTCATGATCACCTATATGCAGCTCCCACTGCTCTCCCTGCCTGGTCACAGCACACCCCTCCTCTCTGCTCCATACATGTCCTATCCTCTCAACAGTCCCCTATGCCCTCCTCTCCACCCACTCCCCTGCCTCCAGTAAGAGGTCAGAAGGACGACATCCTACAGATGCATAGAACCATAAATTTCCCACAAGATACAGTCACTCTGTTATAGCAAACGGTATTGACTTGGTGATTTCTTCCTTAATAATCTCGTCATTGGTATAAAGGAATACTACTGATTGACTTATGTTTATCTTGTATCCTGAGACTTCACGGAACTCTTCTATCAGTTTGAGTAGTTTCCTTATGGATTCTTTGGGATTCTCTGCATATACAATCATATCATCTGCAAACAGGGAGATTTTTGCTTCCTCTTTGCCAGTGCAGATGCCCTTTACTTTTTGGTCTTGTCTAATTGCTCTGGCTAGATCTTCTAGCACAATGCTGAATAGGACAGATGAGAGTAGGCATCTTTGTCTAGTTCCTGTTCTCATGGGAAACTGTTTTAGTCTCTCTCCATTCAGGATGATGTAGGCAGTTGGCATTGTATAAATGGCTCTCATTGCATTGAGGATTTGGCTGTCTATTCCTATTTTGCTGAGAGTTTTTAGAAGGAATGCATGTTGGATTTTATCAAATGCCTATTCTGCATCAATAGACAAGACCAAGCAATTCTTGTCTTTTGTGATATTTATGTGGTTAATCACATTAATTGTTTTTCTGATATTTAACCAGCCTTGAATCCCTGGTATGATTCCAACTTGATCACGACAGATTATTTTTTTGATATGTTGTATTCTATTGGCAAGAATTTTGTTGAAGATTTTTGCATCCAGATTCATGAGTGATGTTGGTCTGTAGTTCTCCTTTTTGGTTGAGTCTTTCCCTAGATTTGGTATCACGGTTATGCTGGCTTCATAGAATGAGTTTGGGATACTCCATCCCTTTCTATTCTGTGAAATAGTCTAAGTAGTATTGGAGATAACTCTTCTCTAAAAGCTTGCTAGAATTCGGTGGTGAAGACATCTGGGCCCGGACATTTTTTGGTTAGCAGTTTTTTGATGACTTTTTTAATCTCTTCTTTTGTGATGGGTTTATTAAGTTGTTCTACTTCAGCTTGTGATAATTTTGGTAGGTGATATCAATCAAGGAGTTTGTCCATTTCCTCTAGGTTTTCAAATTTGTTAGAATACAGTCTTTCATTTTATTCAGCTATGATATTTTTTATTTCTGTTGTATCTGTTGTGACAACTCCCCTCTCATTTCTTTCTTAGGTTATTTGTTTTCTCCCCTGTTTTTCTTAGGAAGTTTAGCCAATGACTTGTCAATTTGGTTAATCTTTTCAAAAAACCAGCCTTTGGTTTTTTCAGTTTTTCCAATTGTTCTTCTATTCTCTAATTCGTTTAGTTCTGCCCTGATTTTTATGATCTGTTTTTTTCTGGTGCCTGATGGGTTTCCCCTGTGGTTCTCTTTCTACTTGTTCAAGCTGTAGGGTCAGTTCTTTGATTTGGTTTCTTTCTTCCTTCCAGATGTGTGCATTTATGGAGGTAAACTGACTTCTGAGCACTGCTTTGGCTGTATCACATAGGTTCTGGTAGGAAGTGTTTTCATTCTCATTGGAATCCATAAATTGCTTTATGTTATCCTTGATTTTGTCTATAACCCATGTTTTTTTTAGCAAGATGTTGTTCAGTTTCCATGAGTTCCAGTTTCTATCTATGTTTTTTCTACTATTGAATTCAACTTTTATGACTTTGTGATCTGAAGAGATGCTTTGCCTTAATTCAATGGTATGGATTTTGCTGAAAGTTGCTTGATGTCCTAACACATACTCTATTCTGGAGAATGTTCCATGTGCACTGGAGAAGAAGGTGAAGTTGTCTGCTGATAGATAGAAAGTTCCTTATATGTCGACGAGTTCTAGTTGGTTAATTGTGTCCAGAAGGTCTTCTGTGTCTTTACTGAGCTTTTTTCTAGATGATCTGTCCAATACTGAGTGGAGTGTTGAAGTCTCCTACTATTATTGCGGATCTATCTCCTTTTGGAGCGTAGTCAGTGTTTCTTTAACGCATTTAGGTGCTCTAATATTAGATGCATAAATATTTAATATTGTTAAGTCCTGCTTGTGTATTGAACCTTTCAGTAATAAATAGTGTCCATCCTTGTCCACGATGATGAATTTTACATTAAAATCGATTTTATCTGAGATTAGAATTGCCACACCTGCTCTTCTTTGTTCATTGTTAGCTTGATATATATTCTTCCATCCTTTGATTTTCAGTTTGTTCCTATCTTTAGGTCTAAGGTGAGTTTCTTGTAGGCAACATATGGACGACTCATGTCTTTTGATCCAAGGTGTCACTTCATGTCTCTTTACTGGAACACTCAGTCCATTCACATTCAATGTAATTATTGATAGGTATGTGTTCAGTGCTGCAATTGTGATATGTTTATTTTTGTGTTGATGTTTTCTCTGTTGTTCTTATTAATCTGTTCTGCAACCTTCTTCTTCATGAGTTGATTTTTCACCTTTTTCAGTGTTGGTTTTGTGGTTGTTGAGACTCCTGTATTACATTTCTTCTTACAGTATGTTGCTTCTTTATTGTGCTTTATGGCTGACCTTATGATCCCATTTAATAAACTATATATAAACCTAATTTTGATTGCTACCAGTCTTGTCAACTTCCTCTCCATCTGGAAGGACTATAATGACTGTAGTACATCCCTCTTTTTTAATAGGATGATATCATAGTTTACATGATATGATCACTAGATCGTTTCTTTCATTGTTATAGCTTCAATTGTGCTTGGAGTCTTCCCTAACTGAGTAAGATTCTGAATAATGTATCCTTCTGAAATATAAAGTTGGCAGTTTTTCTCCTCCAAGTCATGAGATTTTTTCAGTATTTCATGTAGTTTTGGTTTGGTATTTACCAAGTCTCTGAGTTTCTATCTGGGAATGTCTTAATTTCATATTCATATTTGAAAGATAGTTTTGCAGAATATATAATTCTTGGTTGGAATTTCTTCTCCATCAAGGCTTTGAATGTGTCATGCCACTGTCTCCGTGCCAGCATCATTTCTGCTGAGAAATCCTGAAAAATCCTACAGGGTTTCCCTCTGAATGTTGGCTTAGCTTTGAGTCTTGCTGTCTTTAAGAGTTTCTGCTTATGTTTCATTTTGTTAAGCTTGATTACAATATGTCTTGGAGTCTTTGTATTGAGATCTATATTGAGTGGTGTTCAGTAAGTATCTTGGATATCTATAGTCTCTTCTTCTCTAATTTCTGGCAAGTTTTCTGTCAGCAGATCAGCAACAATACTCTCTAGGTTCTCAGGTGTCTTGCCCTGTTCAGGAGCTCTGCTTAATTATCGACTGTTCTTCTTAATAGAGTCCCACGCTCTTCTTTATGCTTCTTCATTTTTCTTGTTTCCTTTTTTTTTTATTTCTCCCCATAGATGCTGGAGTCAGTAGCTCTGTCTTCTAAATCAGAAATTCTCTTTTCCATTTGTTCCATTCTGTTTTCTTGGCTTTGAATTGAAGTTTCTATGTCTTTGATTTTGTTCTTGATCTGTTGGATTTTGGAGTACTGGTGTTTCATCAGATCAAACAGCCTACTTAATTTTTCATTTCGCTCTGCTACATTTTATATAAGGTCTAGGAGGGATCTATAAATAATCCTTTTGTATTCACTTTCTGATAGTTTCAGAAAAGCTTCTTCATCTGGGAAGTTCTGGGTTGATTTCTTTTGGGGGCCTTCTGATGCCATGGCTGATTTCTGGCTTACTGTCTTCTCCAAAGTTTGTTGCTTTTTGGCCTTCATGTGGTTCAGTAGAGGCTGGGAGAGATGCTTCGCAAGCCTGTACTCACCGAGAGTGGGGTCAGCGTAAGAGAGGAGGTTTTGCATTTAGTGGTATTAAGTCCACATTAGCAGCCCTATGCTCCATCCCATGGCTCACTAGGTGTCCAGAAGGCTCCATTTAATTATCATTTCAGTTCTTGGTTTCCGGAGGGATTTAGGGAGATGTGTGTTTAGTCTGCCCTCTTGACTCCACCCCTCTTCATTATATTCTTGAAGTCATTAAATACTTATGTGAAGTAAAAAACAAAAGTTTAATTTTCATTGAACAACTAAGCATTTTACTAGGTATTTAATGAGATTTAGTTCATAATTTGATGCAAATACATATGCCAGTATTTTTTACATAGCCGATATTGTCCCTATTATACACGCTTAAACTCTTATCCACTCATTAAGGGAAAAATTATAAATAAATAAACAAACAAATAATAGAAGTAATTTTAAATGTCTATACCAGTTAGAAATTTAAGCTTTGTAAGCAACTGGATGTCAAGAGTTTTGTTTGTTTGTTATTTTGTTTTTAGTTCAATAATTTAATTTCTTGAAATGATACTTACTTTCTCTAACCTAAACAGACAATACTTATTCTGCAAGATGATCTTTCTGCTCCATGTTCTACCTGGGTCTGCAGGGACAGAGCTTTGGCTGCAATGCTGTGGTGTGAGGGAGCGGTAGGGCTTCTTGGGGAAACGGTCTTCTGTTCTGTAATATGAAACTCTCATCTACCTACTTTCTCTGTGGGATGACAGGCCAAAATTTGAAGTGAGTGTAACCTACAATGTAGTTGTGAAGTGGTTCAAAACTATCTCAGAATTATGTTGTTCTCCAGCGTTGCCAGCTAATGGCCTGACCTTCCACTCCCCCACCCACCCTGCTGCCATGCCTGTTTCTCTGCTGGCTCCTTCATTCTCCTTGTTGACTTTGAAATCGCCAACCTCTGCCTTGATCACTGGAGATGTTTAAGCAGTGCCATCAGCAAATCTGGCTTATACCTTACAAAATGATTTACAGGACAATTTTAGCTGTCATGTCAAGAATAGACTGGCTTCTTAGGAGGCTGTTACTGTAATCCAAGAAAAATTTGCAATGGCTTGGTCCAGGGGGGCAGTGGTGGACATCTTAGGGTGCATTCATTTTGAAGATAGAGCCAATGAATTAGAGATTGGATTTGTGTGAGAAAACACAAATAGTTAAGGGTGAGGCCATGGTGATGTAAACTGAGTCTAAACAGAAGAGAGTCACCAGAGGAAGATGAGGATTCTCTGTCTCTGAAAATTTTGAAGAGAAAATGCAAGACCTCACTTTTGTACATACCTCTGAGGCATCTACATGAAAACTCAGAGTGTATATATGCACATATCTTTGAGAATAGAAGTCTTGTGTAATAGTTTAAAACCATTTCAGAACTATGTCGTTCTTCATTGTTGGAAATTCTGGGCTGGAGACACAAATGTGGGTCTTAGCAGTTTATATGCAGTATTCAGAGACGTGAAACCAGCTGGCATTGTCAGGAGAAGACTATTCAAAATTAGAGATGAACAAACATAGGTATTTTAGATTTTTAATTATTCAGTTGTAAACGTTGCTTCTCAATTAGATATTACTTTATCAATGGTGGTAAACATTTTTTTCTAGGTTAACCTGGATTAGATTATGAATTCAGTTCTAGGAAAGCACTACTTCAGTAGTCACATTTCCTCTTATTTCCCTGTAAACTAATAGAATCATCAAAGCGTAATCAGCTGACTGCAATGTTTGTCTCATTAGCTTTTGCTACTGAATCATAAGTGATGAGAATTGGTGTAAGATTAAATTATGTAACTGGATTAACTCAAATAATTATGCTGGGAATGTTTACATTATGCATAATTATTGCCATAAGTAAGTGTAAAAGATATTATAAGCTTATTTTACAAAAACAGCAAAGGACTATCTGTAAACACTGTCCAAGATTTCTGCAATAGACTACACTAAGGCAATATTCTTCTTCTAGTCACCTCTTGTCTTATGAGTTTTAGTTCAAGAATTTGGAACCAAAAAGAAAAGCTAGGATGTCTGTTTATAAGATTGGGTATATTTTAATTCTCACAATATTTTAAAATTCTTTGACCACAATGTAATTGGCATACTTTGTACAAGTGAAAAGATATACATATGAGTAGATGTGGGCTGCTTTAGTTTCCTTTAAATGAAATTAAATAAAGACAACTTTGTCATTTTGCTGTTTGGGCCAATGCAATGAATTTTTGGTTGAGTAAGTGAATGCTGTAATCTCAGTTTGCCATTTAATAACCCTGTGAACTTAGTAAATTATTTTTTTCTTTTTGAAACTTCTCTACTTCGGAAATCCAACTGGGTGTGACTTCATAAGAATTATCAATATGTACAATAGCACCTTACACATAAACACACCTAAACTACTTGGACATAAAACTTCCATTTCTCCCGTCTGGATTCCATTTGTTTCATTCTTTCTACAAACTTTTTCTTTCTTCCACACACAAGCTTGTGTGACGTTTGCTTACCTTACTGCTTCCTAACCTCTATTCTGGAAACCCTGGTGGCACCGTAGTTAAGTACTACAACTGTTAACCAGAAGGTTGGCAGTTCAAATTGGCCGGGCACTCCTTGGAAACTCTCCAGGGCAGTTCTTCTCTGCCTGTGGGGTTACTACGAGTCAGAATCAACTCAGGTGCCATAGGTTTGATTTAGTTTATCCTCTATTCTCAGACAACAGAAATTTACAAAGATCTGGATTTTCTCGGAACAGCACTCTGAAAACTACCTACTTTATGAAAGGATAATTCTACTTGGTTATGGATAGCTGAGAGTATTCGCTTCTCTCCAAGGGCCCTACCTGTGTTGAGTTCTCCTCCTGGTGTAGATTTGAACAAGATGTATCATTGAGTCAAGGATGATTTGGGGTAGTCTCCACTTGAGGCTCCTTTTTTATGTTTCCTTTCTCTTTAAAAGTAGTATCTAGGATTTGTGGGGGCCAAGAACTCTCTGAAAGGCTTTCCAGCATTTCCTAGTTGCTGTCAAGTCAGTTCCAACTCATGGTGACCCCACAGGAATCAGAGTAGCTCTGCACCCTGGAGTGTTTTCAGCAGCTGGGTGTTCAGAAGTGAGCTATGAGGCCTTTCGTTCTAGGTGCCCCAGGGTGGATCTGAACAGCCAGTCTTTCAGTTAACAGGCCAATACTTAACCATGTGCTCCACTCAGTGACTCCTTGAAACATTTAGAAGCATCACTTTCTCCACAGAATTTGGTATAAAATTAATATCAAGGCTGACTTGAAGGGGAAAGGGCAGCACACACTCACTGGGGCTTGGCATCTCCTTGTTCCTGACTCTCAGCAGTGCACAGGCGTGACAGAGGAGCTCTTCAGGGAGTTGGAGACTGGTGTTTGCCTACAGAGTGCCCAGAGGCTCGGTTGAGGGGCTGGCTCTCCTAGGACTTAGGGCGTACGTCCACCAGAGCTGTGGCCTTGGCCTTTCCTCAAAACAGAGGGAAAAAACGAGCTGGGAAATCACAGGGATGAGAACACAAATCTTAACTTTAGGGGTTCCTGGCTGTGTTCCTCATAACTCTGGGTTCTTGGCCTCATGAGAATCGCCTTTGTGGCATGGAGCTTGGAGAAAGTAAATAGGAGGCTGGTGGTCTGAGCTCTGAGCCCCAGCGTCGGTTTGGTCAGAAGCTCCGGTTTTCCATTTCCACCTGAGACTTATGTATTATTTCATTAAACACACACACATACAATCTAAAGAAAAAAATGATTAAAATAATAAATAAAACCTTGTAATACCTCGTTGGCTGATTCAGTCTCCCAGTCTTGTCTCCAAACCATCTTAAACTAACCTGTCTTATGTGCGCTCTTTCCTTGCTTTGAGTAATTGGCTAATAAATCTGAAACTAATTTGGTCTAAAGTGTTATTGGCTGATAATGATTTAATGTGTTTCCCCACCCAGGGAACACATTTGCATTTTAATAGAGGTCTTCTTGGCAATTTTCTTAACTCAAATGAACGACTTTAATGGTGAGCATTTGAGGTGCAGCAGGGACCGGTTTTGGCAGAAGAACTTTTTCAGTCTCCCTAAAATCACACCACAGAGTCTGTCAGCCTAACATTACTGCCACTAATGCCTGAGGACTCATTTGTGGGTGATTTTACTTGTGTCTGCGAGCCTTGTATGTAAGTTAAGTACTATTTTTGAGAATCTTCTTCTTCATCCGTCAGTACTATGTCGGTTAATAAGTGGCCAGAGTAGACTTCTTTCTTTGAAATAAAACTTCAGATATTACAGCTGTGGATGTACCTTATCACAGAAACAAAGATCAACAATTTCAAACTAAATAAAGAACATACTTAATATTGTTGTTAGTTACAATTCAGTAGATTCCAACTTACGGAGATTCCATGTGTGCAGAGTAGAATTGTTCCTTAGTGTTTTCCAGGCTGTGATGTTCCGGGGACAAGTCTCAAGGTCTGTCTTCAAGGCAATTCTGGTAGTGTTTGAACTACCAAATTTTGAAGTAGTTGAAGTACTTAACCATTTGTGTCACTCAGCCTGTTTAATATGAACCAAGAACAAAAAACTTGTTGCCGTTGAGTCAATCTTGAGTCATACTGACTGTACAGTTATTAGATGTTCAAATAAATTTAAAAGTAGAATATGAGTAATCACTACACAGTAGCAAAATTTTAATAGTTGTTGAATTAGAAAAAAAAAGATTGTACAAATGTAATAACTAGAAATGGCCCGCTGGCTCTTAAATATCTTAGCATTTCAAAATCTGTGCTTTCTTTTCACTCTGTTTTTCTTCTCTTCTTTGCTCTGAGAAGGACAATTTCCTGTAGGTGACAGGCCACTTTTACTTTGACAAAAATAAAACCGAAAAGAACATGTCAAAGTAAGAGCTGGTAGTCCTGAATCGGCTCTCTCTCTTATTTTGTCTCAGATATTATCAGACCAGTTCTGTTTGTGTCTTCTACTATTTACAGGATTTTGAATACTGACAAAGAAGGCTTAGAGTTGACCAACAAAGTTATATTCTCCGTACTGCAGTACACTCTAACCTAGTGGTACCATAAGCCAATTTTAAATAAAATATTGAAAATAATGAGGAGAAATCAAGGACTAGTGAGTTCACTAGCAGTTAAGTCAAAAGAAAGAAATTTGAAGAGATTTAGCAACCTGTACTACCCGACTTTAATAGCAGTCTTTTAAACCACAGCACGGCTGACTGTCATCCTGTGGTGGCGTGCTTGTTCCTCTGCTGCTGGAAGCTATGCCATCAGTATTTCAAATACCAGCAGTGTCACCCATTTGGGACAGGATTCGGTGGATCTTCCAGACTCAGACAGGCTAGGAAGATGATCCAGGCAATCTACTTGTGAAAAAATTTGGCTAGTGAAAACTTTAGGGATAGTAGCAGAACACTGTCTGATAACACTGCTAAAAGGTGACACTCAAAAGATGATTCTGGAGCAGCTGCCTCTTCAAAGCAGAGTTGACCTTGATGACATGAACGGAGTTGAACCTTCAGGACCTGCATTCGCTGACATGGCGTGACTCAAAACGTGAAGAAAAAAAATGCATATATCCATTAGTAAATCAGAACTTAGGATGTATGAAATGTGAATCAGACTGTAAATTGTCAGAATTGAACTAGAATGCTTAAAGATTGAAATGTTAGACATTAAGGAGGGAAATGGGCTGGAACTGGCCATTTGGAACTGAATAAGCACGTGGTCTACTGTGACAAGAATGACAAAGTGAATAGGAAAACTGTCACATTGATTGTCTAAAAGAAGACTTCAGGTTCCAATCTGAAGTACAACGGTGTCAGAAGGAGGAAAACATCCGGACGCCTACAAGGAGGAACAGGTGGTACAACTACTGTTGAAATTCACCTGTGAAATACTAAGGCCAAAGATTAGGAAATGAAAGATTTTTACCAACTTCTGCATCATGAAATAGATCAAATATGCAGTCAAGATGCATTAATAATTCCCAGTGATTGAATGCCAAGTTGGAAACGAACAGTCAGGAATTAGAAAACATGACATTAGTGGTAGAACTGATGTTGGTAATCACATGACAGAATTTTTCAAGGCCAAATACATATTCATTGGACATACTTTTTTTCAACAACATATATGATGACTATACAGGTGGATCTTCCCAGGTGGAAAACACATGAGCCAAATCAATCACCTCTGTGGCAAGAGGTGGCAGAGAAGCTCAGTGTGATCGGTCAGGACAAGGCCAGGGACCCACCGCAAGACGTGCCACCAATCGCTCATATTCAACTTCAAGGTGAAGCTGAAAGAAGGACGCAAAGGTCTAAATAGAAGATTTGTTTCAAAGAATAGCTCAAGAAGAGAAAGTAAATTGTTCTAATAAAGTGCCCAAAGGCCTAGAAGTAGAAAACCAAAAAGGAAGAAGTTGTTCAGCATTTCTCAGGCTGAAAGAACTGAAGACAAAAAATTCAAGCCTTGAATTGCAACATCGAAAGGTTCTATAGGCAAAATGTTGAACAGTGCAGAAAGCGTTAGAAGATGAGGAAGAAAACGCAGTCACTGAACTGGAAAGAACTGGTCAACACGCACCCATTGCAGGGGGTGGCAGACACTCATAAACGACTGGCAGGGAAAGCCCAAGTCCAGGCTGCACTGAAGACATTGTGAAAACCACGGCTTTGGAAATTGATGAAACACCAATTGAGAAGTTTTATCAAAGGGCTGTGAGCCTGAAAGTGCTAACTCGTCTATGCCAAGACATCAGAAGGAAGTCGCCTTGCCAACCAACTGCAAGGACTCCATATTTGCGCCTGTTTCAGAGAATGCAGATAATATTGAACACTATCAGTAATCGCACAGGCAAGTAAAATTGTGACGAAGATAATTAAAAAACAGCCGCAACAATACATGAACAGGGGACTACTGAAAATTCAAGCTGCATTCAGAAGAGGACTTGGACCAGAGACGTCACTTCCGATATCAGATGGATTGTAACCGAAAGTAGAGAAACACAAGTGTTTTACTGACTATGCAAAGACGTTGGACTGTGTGCATCATAACAAATTAAGGATAATATTGCAAAGAATGTGAATTCCAGGACACTTAATTATGCTTGTGTGGAAAATGTGTGTAGATCAAGAGGCAGTCATTCCAACAGGCCTAGGAGATACTGTGTGATTTTACATCACGACAGGTAGGCATCAAGACTGTATTCTTTTACAGTGCTTTTTCAATCTGTATGCTGAGCAAATAGTCAAAGAATCTGGACTATCTGTGGAAAAGCACAACACCAGGGATGGGGAAGAACTCATTAACTGCTTGAGACAGAAGGTGCAACCTTGCTTGCTGCAAATGAAGATGACTTGAATTGCATACAGATTATCAAAGACCACAGTCTCCAGCACAGATTTCACCTTATTATAAGCAAAAACCCTTTCAACTTGACCAATAAACAGTGTCATGACACGCCGAGAGAATAACTGAAGTTGTCAAAGGCTTCATTTTACTTGGATCCATGATCAATACCCATGAAAGCAGCAGCCAAAATTTAAATGACACATTTGAGTTAATCTGCTGTAAAAAGCCTTCTTTAAAGTGCTTAAAAGAAAAGCTTTAGCCCTGAGGAATAAGGTGCACCTGACGTGAGTGATGATCATTTTCAGTTACCTTTTATGCATGCAAAAGCTGGACAATGAATAAGGAAAACTGAAGAAAAATTGACATCTTTGAGCTATGGTGTTGGGGAAGAACCGTGAATACGAAGTCTGACACTCAGTCCATGAACTTAATTGTTCTAAGTGCTAAATAACCACATTGCTGAATATTATTACAGTTGTCTTCGAAGTACTCTTCTTGGTAAGTTATGCCAGTGCCTATCTGCCTGTCAAAGCAATGTTGGAATTCTTTCTGGAGTAGCCATTGTGCACGGTAGCACGGTGGTAAGTTCACAAACTTAATTGTACAGTTGACCTTGAGGAAGTGTTTGTAGCCAGTAAGCAACTGTATAGGAACAACTTCCCTACTCACCTACGTGATCTAGTCCCCGGTGACTGTTTTCTGTACTCGAAGACAAAGGAAATATTGAAAAGAAGACATTTTAATAACATTTAGGACATCAGGGTAATATGATGACAGCTCTGGTGGCCATTCCAGAAAAAGAGTTCCAAAACTGCTCTGACGGGTGAACTAGGTGCTGGTGTCAGTACATAGTTTTAGAAGGCACATACTTTGAAGATCACCGTACTCGCATTCACCAATGAGGTACATGGTAACATTTCAAGATGAGTTTGTAAACTTAATTATCAGACCTTGTTTGCCGTGGACTTGCCAGAGAAAAAGCTTCTGTTCTGGTAGAACAGAATGCTCCTCACAGGTAAGAAAGTTGAGACTCCATCCCAGATATTTTGGACAAGTTGTCAGTAATGACTAGTCAGTCCCTGAAGAAGGACATTATATTTGGTAAAGTAGTTTCATAAAACCCACTACTCTTGAGTCAATTCTGTCTCATAGAGAACCTCTAGGACAAAATAGAACTGCCCCATCTGTTTTCCAAGGAGCAGATGGTGGATTCCAACTGCCACCTTTTCTGTTAGCAGCCAAATGATTACTCACTGTCCACCGGGTCGGCACAAAAGAGGAAGACTGTCAACGAGACGGATTGACACAGTTGCTGAAACAAAGGGCTCCAGCATAGCAACGATCGTGAGGATGGTTCGTGATCACACTGTGTTTTGTTCTGTTGTACATAGGGCCGCTACGAGTGTGAAATGAAGATGATTTGAAGTAGGAGATGAGTACGAGATGACTCAACTGCATCTCACATCAGCAACAGGCTTATTAAGCGACTTCTAACGGGTCACAGAGCTTCTTCTACATTGCTCTAAGCATGCGTTTTAGAGGTCTCTTACTAAACAAGAGTATTTAAAATCATTGACTTAAGCTAATGAATTTGCCACAAATGATATAAGCAGATAAAACTCCCGGAACAGTGCCTTTCCGTGTACAAAACCCAATTCCATTTCTGTGGAGCTGATTTTGGCTCACAGAGATGCTATAGGGTAGAGAAGAACTGTTTCCATGAGAAGCTGATGGACTCAAACTGCTGATGTTTTGGTTAACAGCTGAACTCTTAACCACTGCACCACCAAGTTTTTCCCCTTACATGTAGTAGGCTCTTAATAAGCCACCTATTATTTTGCCATGCTCATCAACTGTTTGACCATAATAATGACTCTTAGGGGACAAAACTAACTGGTCAGGGAGCTCCTTTTGATGTGTCTCCTAGGTATAAAAACAAAGCACAAAACATACTTGGAAGAAAAATTCCAGAATAATTTGAAATTATTACAAGGATCAATGTCTTTACTAGAATTAAAAAAGAAACTCACACACAAACTATGCCCAGTCGACTCTTAGATGTATTAAACTTTTTGCCTGTTAGGAAAATATTTTCCAATAATTGAAATTTCAAATTCAGAGGCAGTTTTTTTTTCAATTTTCTCTGATTTTAGTTTGAAAATTATTGAAAATCTCTACTTCATTTTTTAATATAAGCCAAGTGCCATCTAGTCGTCTTAAAATTAGTTTCCTAGGAAGTCAATATTTAAAAAAAAGTTATTCATATGTTTCTGAACTGTAGCTAGTATTGAAGAATTTATATAATATTGGCTGCTATATATTTGCAAGTTGCCTGAATTTAATGTATAGAAAAGTGGCTAAAATTTCTCAATAATGTGTGAAAACAAACATTTAATTTGGCTTTCAACTTGGTGGGTGAATAGAGAGCCAAACCCAAGCCAAGTGCCGTCGGAATGAATTTAATGATTATTTATAACTATAATTATTCTGGCAAGAATTTTTGATAGAATAATTTGTGTGTTTTACTTTAGATTTGACCTTCAAAGTATAATTACTACAAGAGTCATCTTTGTAATAAATTTATGACAATTTTGTCGTCGTGTCTTAACACAGTAGAAAACTTGCTTTTGGAAGCTAGAAACTCTTTGACTAAAGTCACAGCTCTATTTTGTAGTCTTGGAAAAATTAATTTTAACCACACCGTGATTCTGTTTTCTCTTGTATAGAATGAAAATCTAGTAGTATTGAACACCTAAAATTCTTCTGAGAATTCCAATGAAAAATGCATACAAAGCCTGTGATGATGTTGTCTAGCGCACAATGTACGTTCAGTGAAAGGAAGCAATTGCTTTGCCAGCATTTTCATGGCTATTAATAGGGTGGCTTTTCATTCTGCTTCAGATCTAATCTATTTTTCCCACACAGCTGTAAGTGAGCACTTCTGTAATACCAAATGTGATCACAGCTGGAAGGATGAACTTCTGCAATATCAGATGTGATCACTGAGGTTCGGAGGCACCATCGATGTCGTTCCTTCAAAGGCCTCTTCCCTTTGATTCTTAATTATCTCTCTAACCGCATCCTCTGCCAAGCTTCAGATGAAGAACTCGTTGCTTTGTGAAATTATAGGCCTTTCCTTTTTCCTTTTCCCTTACTGCTTCACTGACCTGTCCCTGGTGTTCATGTGACTTTTCCTCCAATCACTCCATCTGGGTACCTGCGTTCATGTTTTAAGTCTCAAGCCATGATCTTACTGAGTTGTTTTCCTGATGCTCTGAACAAGAATTTCTCTTGGGGTGTCTTGCCAGACTGTGAACACTGAAGTCGCTTTCTGTCTGAACTCTTTCGGCCCTGTCGGCTCCTGGCAGTACGGCGCACAGGACTTTGGTCTTCACTTCTTCACTGTCAACAGCATTTCAAACGTAGCACACACTCAGGGGTGGTGCAGTGATTAAGAGCTGGACTGCTAACCAGAGGGCTGGCAGTCAGTTCAAACACACCAGCCCCTCTGTGGCAGAAAGAGGCGGCAGTCCGCTCCCGTAAGTGGCTATGTTATCGACAGCTCTGTGGGGCAGTTCTGCCCTGTCCTGCAGGGTCACTGAGTAGGAATCAATTCAGCGGCAGTGGGCTGTTGTTGTTTTAAGGAATTTATTTTGATTGCCAAGCCAAGTGCCATCGAGTTGGATTCGACTCATGGTTTTGATTAGATACTTACTAAATAGTTGAACCTATTTCTCAGTGTAGTATACGGTGACTTAAATGGCCTTCGATTTCAGAAAGTTTATTTATTTATGGAAGTTTTGATTTGGAGAGTAAACAAAGTCTTCTGCCTTTATTTTATTTATTCATTTATTTCTACTACATAAAGAAACAGGCAAATAAAGAAATGAATTTTAAAAAGCCCTGGAAGTATGGCCGCTGGACACTCTTCCAGCTCAGTAAAGAAGTCATTCCTTGTGTTTATCCTTCAGACAAAGACTGGACCGGCCCATGACCCTAAACGAGACTTAAGGGCCATCCCCCAGGGTGGGGACTGGAAGGCGATAGGGGCAGGGACGCTGGGGAAAAGGGACCCAGGGTTGAGAAGGGAGACCTGGTGTGGGGTCATTAACTATTGTCGTAAAACAATATGTATACTGCTTAATAAGAAATTATTTCTGCAAAGTTTCATCTAAAGTTCCTTAAAAACAAAAGTTGCCATCGAATTGATTCCAACTCATAGTGACCCTAAAGGACGGAGCAGAACTGCCCCATGGGGCTTCCAAAAGGCAGCTGGGAAATTTGAACTTGCAGCCTTTAGGATAGCAGCCATGCCCGGCGCCACCGGGCCACCAGAGCTCCATTCTCCATTATGACAGACATAACTACTGGGTTTGTTGGACTAAATAGCCTACTCCACTGTAGGAATTCTACAGTTTATGTACATACTGTGCATAGATAATAAAGTAATATCTTATTCCATTCCAGTGTGGAATATAAGAATGTGAATGGATTATTTACTCAGGATACAAACTGAGTAAATACAGTGAAAGGATACAATGCTGACACACTTTTCTTGACTTTAAATCATTCAGCGTCCCCTGCTCTTAATGTACAAAGAAGTTCCTCATGAGCAGGTTAATTTCTCTGGAATTCTCATCCTTCACGACGTTACCCGTAGTTTGTTAAGATCCACACAGTCAAATGCCTTCGTGTGGTCAATAAAATGCAAGTAAACATCTTCTGGTATTCTCTATTTTCAGGTAAGAGCCGTCTGATATCAGCTGCATCTCTCATCCCACATCCTTGTCTGAGTTTAGCTAGAATTTCTGGTTTTCAGTGTTGATGTATTGCTGTAGCAGCTTTTGAATGATCCCCAGGAAAAATGTTACTTGTATTTGCTATTAATATTACTCAATAATTTCCACATACAGTTTGATCACCTTTCTCGGGCATAGACATACATAAAGATCTCTACCTATCAGTTGCTCAGATAGCTGGCTTCCAAATTTCTTGGCAGAGATGAACGAACACAGCCTTGCATCCATTTGTTGAAACACCTCAATTAGTGTTCTGTTGATTCCTGGAGCCTTGTTTTTAGCCAATGGCTTTGGTTCAGCTTGGACATCCTCCTTCAGTGCCATCGGTTCTGGATCATGTGCTGTCTCCTAAAACAGTCAAATGTTGACCTATTTCTCTCATCTTCTTTTGATACTTTCTGTGTCATTTAACATTTTTGTTGCAGAGTCCTTCTCTACTGCAACTAGATGCTTGAACTTTGTCTCCAGTTCTTTCATCTTGGGAAATGCAGAAATTATTCTTCCTTTTTGATGTTCTATTTCCAGCTTTTTGCACCTGTCATTATACTATGTTGTCTTCTTAAGCGGCTCTTTGGAATTTCCTGTTCAGCTCCTTCCCTTTGTCACCAAAGTTGCAGAGTCTCTGAAAACCTGGTGGGACAGTGGTTTAAGTGCCATGTCTGCTAAGTGAAGTGTTGGCAGTCGGAGCCTGCCAGACCCTCCTTGGAAACTCTTTCAAGCGGTTCTGCTCATGGTCTCTAAATTTAGGTGGAATGTGTCTCTTGTGGATTTGCTCTAACTTTCTTCAGTTTCAACTTGAACTTTCACATGAGCAATTGATGAAATACAACTTTGGGAATTGTATTTTATTTAAATGACCAGTATAGACAAGAATGGCTAGAAAAGAAACATATGGAATTCAAAGACATACAGTTAGTCCACCCATGGGGTGAAGTTGATTAGCAGTGCTCTGTAAACAACAGCAGTCAGAATGTCTATATAATGATACTGATATATTAAGTTGCAGGGGTAAAAAGATGGCCATATTTCAGCTTTCTAAAGTTTAATCTCCTTCAAATATTTATGTATTGAGAAACTACCCTGTACCAGCCACCACATACACGAGTGAATGAGATAGAAGCATAAGCACATAAATAAGATCCTCCCTGAATGCAGTAGGTATTATAACCCCATCACAACAAACTGAATTGTGTGCACAGTTACTGAACGTGGGAATAAGATATATATTCAGAAATCTGTTAACTGGTTCAGAAAGCTAGAGTTGGTCACCTCCTGAATGCAGTAAGATATTAAATGATGAATGAAATGTAAAATAACTAAAAAGTTTGGTCTTTAAGTATACACTTTGGAAGAGCACAAGGAATACAAATGAAAGAGATTTACATGACAATGAAAGGCATTGCCAAGTTATTAAAGCTGAGATGAATGGTCAGATTGTAAATAATTTAGGGATCTGGAAGAAGAGGTTACTAGAGACTGGGGCTGGAATATGCCACAAGACAAGCACCTCGTCTCATAACCCAACTCATTTTTTGGTACTCACTGACTTTGAAAAAAATTACTTGGGAATTTTTCTTTTAGTCTTTTAAATTAAGGCCATGGGAAATGCTAAATTAGGTGCTACATAACCTTTAATTTTAGTTTTCTTGAAATACATAAAAATTTCTAGCCTGGACCATTAAAAGATGGTGAAGCAGACATGTGTTTCCTCATTTCCTTCTGAGAACTAAGGCCTAGATGATATTTGCATGGAGTGCTGGACATTTCGGGAGCCCTAGAATCCAGCATATTTAACTAGGCTCCAGTAGTAGATTAGTCTTCCCCTCTCAAAAACCAGCCAGCAGCCATCTGACCTCTGCTTCTGCTGTTTCATGTTACTGGAGAACTGCAGCTTCCACAAATGGCTGGCAACATACTTTCATTGTCAGTTGGAAGGCAGATTCTGCTGCTCCTGAAGGCCTGTTCAGGCCAGCATGTGGGACATCTCCTAGTTCATCTCCTGGACAGCTCCTCACATAGAAGTGAAATTTATGTTTAAGGCTGACAGGCCTATGTGTTTGCCTGGAGATCTGTCTGTTGAGAGGCCCAGCAGCTTTTCCTCCTACCCATCGCTGACCCACATTGTAGGACTGGCTGACAGCCCTCAGTTTCTCCATAAGTAGGGAAGCCTCTTTGTCACCCAATAAGCAGAGTCTTCCACCACAGAGTCCACCTGGGGCAAATCACTGGAGTATTAGAGACAGCTGGTGACCAACAATTCTCTTAAATACAATACCAGAGAAAACAAACAGTGTCTAGATGGCACACAGGCAGCAGACCATAATTAATATTTAAAGAAGCAGCCTTCAAGTGCTCCAGAAAATTTCCAAAATAAGGATTCAAAAATTTCCCAGATGAAGAGGCCTTTCTGAATCTATCGGAGGTCAAGTACAAAAGATTTATACATCAAACTCTCCTAGAGATTAAACAAAATGCAGTAGAAGAAAATGAAAGTTTAGTAAGCTATTTAAACTGTTGGAACATCAATGATCTGAAATACATCAGATCAGTAACAAAATTACAGAGTTAGATCATTCAATCCAAACTCAGAAGAGTAGGATTGAACAAATTGAAGTTAGACTAGTGACCTTCAAGACAGAGCAACTGACACTAGCATTTATGTGGAGAAATCAGGAAAAACAAATAAGAAAAATGTAGAAGCATTAAGAAACATGTGGGATTCCATTAAGAGGAGTAAATTACATTTAACTGGCGTTCCTGAACAAGGGGGGATTAATGACAGTCTAGAGAGTATTGCTGTAGAGATGCTGACAGAAAACTTTCCTGAGATTATGAGCAAAGAGAATGTAGATATCCAAGATGTTTATTGAATACCACAAAAGCTAGACCCAGAAAGAAAGACACCAAGACATATTATAATCAAACTTAATACCACAAAATGTAAACAGATGCTTCTGAAGGCAGCAAGAACCAAAGCAATGCTAACACTCTAAGGGAAACCCTGTAGGCTTTCATCTGACTTTTCTGCAGAAACAATGCTGGCTAGAAAACAGTGGGCAGACACATTCAAAGCCCTGAATGAGAAAAACTTCTGTCCAAGAATTATTTATCCTGCGAAATTGTCTATCAAATATAATAGTGAAATTAAGACTTTTGAAGATAAAGAGAAATTTAGAGACTTCATAAAATCTAAACCAAAATTACATGAAATATTAAAAGAAGCTCTTCCCTTAGAAAAACAGAACCATTAAATGCAGGACACATCATCCAAAATTCTAATCACTTAGGGAAGTCACAAAACTTAATCAAAGCTACAGTATTATAATGAGGGAATCTGTGATCATATCATGACAATTATAATACCATCACATTAAAAGAGGGATGCACTACAGTAGTTACAGTTGTTTTAGATGCAGAGGAAGTTTCAGAGTTATGCAGTAGTTAAAATCAGGTTTAATCTTAGTATGTTATGGGGGATTATACATGTAGCCATGAAGCAAATTAATAATACATTGTATCCAAGTAAGAAATGCAGTACAGGAGTCTCAACAAACACAAAACCAACACTGAAACACAACCCATAAAGAAGAATGCCCCAGAACAGAACATTAAGAGCAATATAGAAAATATCAACATAAAAGTAGTTACATCAAAGTGATGGCACTAAGCACATACCTATCAATAATTACAGTGAATGTAAATAGACTAAATGCTCCAGTAAGGAAACAATGAATGACATCCTGGATCAAAAGACACGACCTATCTATATGTTGCTTACAAGAAACACACCTCAGACTTAAAGATATGAACAAATTGAAAATTAAAGGATGGAATAATATATACCAAGCTAACAATACACAAAGAAGAGCAGGTGTGGCAATTCTAATCTTGGATAAAATAGATTTTAATGTAAAATCCACTACTGTGGACAAGGATGGTCACTATGTATCACTGAAAGGTGCATTACTCAAGCAGGACTTAATATTTATGCACCCAATACCAAAGCATCTAAATACATTGAACAAATACTGACAATGCTGAAAAATGAAATAGATCATTCCACAATAATAGTTGGAGACTTCAACACTCTCCTTTCAGTTATGGATAGATCATCCATAAGAAAGCTCAGTAAAGATGCAGACGATCTTATTGCAACAATCAACCAACTTGACCTTATCAACATAGACAGATCTTTTCATCTACAGTAGATAAGTACACCTTCTTCTCCAACGCACATGTAACATTCTCCAGAGTAGACCATGTGTTAGGTCATAAAGCAATTCTCTATAAAATCCAAACCACTGATTTACTGCAAAGTATCTTCTAAGACCATAGAGCTATAAAAGTTGAAATCAATAACAGAAAATTCATAGGTAAAAATTCAAATTTATGGGGACTGAACAACACTTTGCTCAAAAAGCCTTGAGTTATAGAGAAAATTAAGGACAAGATAGAGAAATTTATGAAATCAAGTGAGAAACATCCTACAAGAATCTATGGGGTACAGCAAAAGCAGTGCTCAGAGGTCAGTTTATCTCTATAACTGCACACATCTGGAAAGAAGAAAGGGCCCAAATTAAAGAATTAAACTTACTGCTAGAACAAATAGAAAGAAAGCAACAGAAGAACCCCCCAGGCACCAGAAAAAAACAAATTATAAGGATTAGAGGAGAACTAAATGAATTAGAGAATAGAAAAACAATTGAAAAAATTAACAAAACCAAAAGCTGGTTCTTTGAAAAGATCAACAAAGTTGATAAACCATTGGCTAAACTTACAAAAGAAAAACAACAGAAGATACAAACAATCCACTTAAAAAATGAAATGGGAGTCATTACAGCAGACCCAGCTGAAATAAAAAATATCATAACAGAATACTATGAAAGGCTGTACTCTAACAGGTTTGAAAACCTAGAGGAAATGGACAAACTTCTAGATTCATATGCCTTACCAAGATCATCACAAGGAGAAGTAGATCAACTTAATAAATCTATCATAGAGGAAGAGACTGAAAAAGTCATTAAAAAATCTACCAACCAAAAAAAGTCCTGGCCCAGAGCACTTCACCAGAGAATTCTACCAAACCTTTAGAGAAGAGTTAACTCTGATACTATTAAGGCTATTTCACAGCCTTAAATTCTTTCCATGAAGCCAATATAACCTGATACCAAAGCCAGGGAAAGATCCCACAAAAAAAGAAAATTACAGACCAATATCACTCATGAACCTAGATGGAAAAATCTTCAATGAAATTCTAGTCAATAGAATTTAACAGCATGTAGAAGAAATCATTCATTATGATCAAGTTGATTTCATTCCAGGGATGCAAGTCTGGTTCAATATCAGAAAAACAATTAATGTAATCAACCACTTAATAACACAAAAAATAAGAATCACCTGATTTTGAAAATTGATTCAGAAAAGGCATTTGACAAAGTTCAACACCCACTGAGGCTTAAAACTCTCCGAAGAATAGGAATAGAGGGGATATTCCTCAATGCAATCAGTAGCACCTATGCAAAGCCAACTGCCTTCATCATCCTGAATGGTGAAAGACTGAAATAACTCTCTTTGAGATCAGGAACTAGACAAGGATGACCACTCTCACCAATTCTATTCAACATTGTACTAAAAGTTCTAGCCAGAGCAATTAGACAAGACAAAGAAATAAAGTGCATCTGTATTGGCAATGAAAAAGTAAAAATCTCCTTATTTGCAGATGATATGATTGTTTACACAGAGAATCCAAAGGAATCCATAAGTAAGCTGCCAGAGCTAATAGAGGAGTTTAGCAAGTAATGGGATACAACATAAACATAAGTAAATCAGTAGGATTCCTTTATACCAACAGTGAAGTTATTAAAGAAGAAATCACCAAATCAGTTCCATTTACTATAGCCCTGAGGAAGATAAAATACCTAGGAATAAATCTAACTAGAGAAATAAGAGCTCTTTCGAAGAGAACTTCAAGATTTTTCTACAAGAAACCAAGAGAGACTTACATAAATGGAGTAATATGCCCTGCTCATGGATAGGAAGACTCAACATTGAGAAAATGTCTATTTTGCCCAAAGCAATCTACTTACATAACGCAATCCCAATACAAATTCTAGTGACATTTTTTAGTGAGATAGAGAAACAAATCATCAACTTTGTTTGGAAAGGGAAGAAACCTCAGATAAGTACAATACTAGTGAAGAACACATTGGAAGGCCTCTCATAACCTGACTTTAAAACCTATTACACTGCCACAGTAGTCAAAACAGCATGGTGCTGGTACAAAAAAAGACATATAGACCAATGGAACAGAGTTGAGACTCCAGAGATGCCACCATCCTCCTATGAACAGTTAATATTTGACAAAGGCCCCAAGATTTTAAACTGGGGTAAGAATGGTTTCTTTAAGAAATGGTGCTGGCAAAATTGGATATCCATCTGTAAAAAATTGAAACGATACCCACATCTCACACCTTATACAAAAACCAGCTCAAATTGGATAAAAGACCTAAACATAAAATCTAAAATGGGAAAGCTCATCCAAGATAAAATAGGATCAACAACAAAAGTTTTAATACACAGTGTAGACAGACTTCAAAATCTGGCAAACAAAGCACATTAAACAGAAGAGAAAATAGATAAATGGGAACTACTCACAAACACTTTTGCTCATCCAAAGACTTCATCAAAAGAATTAAAAGACCACCTACAGAATGGGAAAAATATTTGGCAACTCTATGTCAGACTGACATCTGATTTCCATAATCTATAAGGTATTACAAAATATCAACAAGAAAAGGATAAATAATTAAGCAATGAGTGAAGAAGATGGACAGATACTTCTCTAAAGAGGATATCCAGGCAGCCAAACGACACATGAAGACATGCTCAAGATCATTAGCTATTGAAGAAATTCAAATCAAAACTCCAACGAGATACCATCTCACTCCAACAAGGTTGGCCATGATCCAAAAAACACAAAACAACAAATGCTGGAGAGGCTGTGGAGAAATTGGAACTCTCCTACACTGCTGGTGGGATTGCAAAATGCTACACCTCTTTGGAGGTCTGGCACTTCCTTAAAAAGCTGGAGATAGGTATATCATTTGGTCCTGTAACTCCACTGCTCAGAATATATCCTTCAGAAACAAAAATTGTCACACGAACAGACACATGTACAAGAATGTTTGTTGCAGCACAGTCCACAATAGCAAAAAGTTGGAATTGACCCCGATGCTCATCAGTACTTGAATGGATAAATGAACTATGGTACATGTACTCAATGGAACACTATGACATGATAAAAAAAAAATGACAATTTTAGAAAACATCTCATAACATGGTCTCATTTGGAAGAGATCATGCTAAGTGAAATCCATCACTGTCCAAAAGACAAATTTTGTATGAGACCCCTGTTATAAGGACTTAACAAGAGAACTATCCACAGAAAAAAATGACTGTGTTGGCTACATGGGTGGGTGGGGGGCTGAGGGTTTATCATAGATGAGATAATTGACAATTTTAGAAATTTTATTCTTTTACTGTAATTAATATAAAATAAAAAAGTTAAAAAAGAGAGAAGGGAATATATGTCTACACTTTATACGAGAATGTCCTTGATATTCAGCTTAGACCGTTGGTGGTGTAACAGCTATGGCAACTTCTCCTCACTTAAACAAGTTTCTAATAAACTGCAGCATGGGTCAGCAAAAAAAAGAAAAAAGAAAATTCCTAGCCTGAGGTCACTGAAATATTTCCTGAATACCAAAGATTTATTTTTGTTTAAGGATCTATTTATTTCCAGTTGACTTCTAATATGATTTTTAAAAAATAAATAAAAAGAAATCAGTTTTAATAACATGAAAAAAATGGATATATTTTAAGGGCCTACGAATTCCTTGGAGCCCTACTGGCGCAGCAGTTAGGAGCACGGCTGCCGACCCGGAGGGCAGCTGCGGGGACCTCCCAGCCTCTCCCGGGAAAGCTCTGGGGCAGTTCCACTGCTTTGTAGGGTCTCTACAAGTCAGAATTGATTCAATGTGTCTGGGTTCTATGAATTCATCATAGTTTGATGATTGAAAGATAGGCTATTTATGTATGATCTAAAGTATGATTTAAAAGTATCTGGTAAGGGATTTGTTGATTATCACTGGTTCTTCTATCAAGGGAGGAATGTGGGTCCTTCCTGAAAGGTCTGTGGAGCAAAGTGTTTGAAAAAACTTGTATGATTTTGATATATTCACTGTCCACTTTGCCTTTCATACTAACTCACCACCATTGCCAACTGCTGGCTTACACTACTTGAGATATCATTGCAAAGATCGAATTTTGCAAAATGATAGTAATCTGAGTACTTGTGAACAGATAGATACAAATTGGCATTTCTTTTCCTGCCAAAACTTGCATTTAGTTGCTATTGCATGGTATATAGTTCATCACTAAAATATAAATGATATATAGTGTAAAAGAATTAAGGTAAACAATATAAAATATGATCAACAGAAATAAACATGTAACCGCATTTTCCAGAATTTCAAATAATTGGTTTATTTCAGAGTGTATATTTTATTTAAAAAAGTATTTTGAGAAACTAAAAGTGAATTTCTGTTTTTAAAATGGTGCTACTCTATAATGAAAATGCATAATTAACTTCGAGGATATTTTACAGGGACAGTAATACACAAGTGTTAATACAGTCACCAAACTAATTATCAATGTGAAGAGTGTGAATGTTGCGTGAATTAGTATTCAGCTTCCCTCCTAACATTTTTCTGAAAATATACTGTTGATTTTCTTTCTTCAAATAGATAAGAAATTCTGCATTAAAGAATTTCAAGTGGTTAGTATAAGAAATTTGGTCATGTTTGTGAACACTAAAAACGTTTCTTGGAGATGTTCACTTGTGATTGTACCTCTGTTCATGGTCCCTTATGAGGCTCGTCTTGTGAAGTGTAGTGCGTCCTGTTACTTAAACACCACAGGACTCAGAATTCAGGAATGTTTTGTGATTTGTAAAGCTGGTAAATATTTTTTATTTTCCATGTCATTAATTTTTTTGGACTGAATGAGGCTACTTGGAGCACGTTAGACTGACCAGTAAGGTATCATCTTCCTCAAGGATGTTCTAGCAAGATTACTCAGACCTTTCTTAGAAATGGCTTCTTGCGATGGTTACTTCTGGTAGATGCCCACCTCCCCACAGAGTCTAATCCAACCAAGTGGCCGCAGGGCTGTCACAGTTTCAAGGCAATAGAACCCCACTGGTTCACGAAGGGACCCTGCAGGCTCTTCATCCAGTAGAGAATCTGAGATGGGCTGGTTTAGAATAATTCTTTATCCAAGGTTTTCCAAAACTTGTTTCAAGGAACCTACACGAATATCAGTTGAGGAAAGAGAGAATCCACTGAATTATCACCACTGTAATCTACTTTATTCCTTCACTGACTCACTTTGCATTTGTTTATTTGAGGAGAAGGGAAGCGGTGCCTGTAAGAGAGCTATGTGGACCCGGCTCCCTTGTTTTCTCGTCTGTCTTCAGCAGCTCCTGGCTTGGAATCATCATGATAGGCTGTTGATAAGTAACTATTATCTGAATGAAAAATCAACCCTGAACTGTTCTTTAAATGCTTGTTATTGATGCTCATTCCATATCTACTGCCAGTCAGCCCTGGGTCTCTGTGCAGAGTGTAGACAAACAGGATGCACTTGTCTCTCCCTACCGGTCCTTTCAGGCAGGATCCACGTATGTTGTAAAGTAAGGGAGAAAATTTTGCCTGTATGGAAGTACCGTGTGGACATAGCCAAATGCGAAGTCAGTTCTTGTTAAGCAGAATTTAAGGGGGAGGCATTTAAAAGGGACACTCCGAAAGAGCCTGCGCAGATTAACTGATGTTTGCCCTGCAGATCACAAGAGGGTTTGGGCAGAGGACCCTGTGCAGAGATGTTAGCTGAGGGAGAGTGGTGGGTGGACTCACCCCTGGTTGTTTGGTCTCTGTAACCAGTGGAAGAACCTCAACTTTTGGACATAGTTGTGATTTTCACCTGCTGTCTTGGTTCCTGCCTTAGCTTCCTGATTGGACTCAGCTAGCAAATGTTGTACCTATTTTTATATTATTTTTCCTTTGTTTACAATTCATTTGTCATTCTCCTCTAAACTCTAGCTCCTGACCATGATGCTGGAAATATACATAGAAATTTGACTGATGATAATTCGATAGTCGAAAATTAAAATGAGCTCTTTAGCAGTGTTAGTCATCCCTTTGATGTCTTTTAATTCGGTCCCCGGTGGAACTGCAGTGAGTAACCCTGCTGTGCAGTGGTACCCGCTGGCCTGCTGACTGAGAAGTCGGCAGCGGTTCAAACAAATGAGCCCTTCTGTGGGAGACAAATGTGGCAGCCAGCTTCTGTGACGATCAGCACCCAAAGCCAGATCCATTGCCTCTGAGTTGGTTTTGACTCACAGTGACTCTGTAGGACAGTGTCCAAAGGCCTGATGGAATTTCCTAAGAGCAGCTGGGATATTTGAATTGCTGACTTTTTGGCTAGCAGTTGAACTCTTAACCATTGTCTCAGTTTGCTTTGGAACCCCTGGGGAACAATTCTACTCCATCAAGCCCACAGCAATAGGTTGGGATTTGTTGTATTTTTCTTTCTTTTCTTTTCTTTCTTTCTTTGTTTTTTGTAACCTGTGTATAGCCAAGCCAAGGGGGTAACCTATTTATACTGCTTTATATTTCCTAAACCCTTCTTCTCATTTAGCTCTTACCTTTTTCTTGGTTTCTAATAACTTATATGAGAGCACTAATCTCTCTCTCTCTCTTTCTTATGGATCTAATCTATTATTTTTGTTAATGATGCTCAGCTACTTCATTAATTAAAATCATGAACTCAACAAAATTGGTTTTTTTGTCATTCTGAAACATCTTTTCTCTTGACTCTCCTCTTGACACATTATCAGTATAATGTATGAGTTTTAATTATCTTAATTTTACTGAATCTACAAGTGGCTGGTTACAGAGCAATGCAATATCATAAAATAAACATACACATTTATAAGTTAGACTCTTGTAAGGGTAAAGCAAATGTACAAGTTAATTATAAAAATCCTTTATTAAATTAACCTCGGTTTGCGATATTCACTAAAGCTGAATCTCCTGTTTCCTGAAGGAAAACAAGAGATCCTGTCTCTGATTTCTTAGTGTAGTTTTATTACATTGATTCCAAGCTTTCAAAGATATTTAGTCCCAATGACAAAAAATGAACTGATCTTTAAACTTTGATAGAGCTTGGCATTTAATAAGAAAATAACTCAATGGTTGTCAGTAGATTTATTTCCTTTGGGACTTTTTATAACACTAAGATGAGCAAGATGGATAGTTTAAATCAATACATTATAAAGAGACAAAATAATAGAATGGAAAACTAGCGTATCTATTATATACATCCAGAGATAAATATTGATCTTCGAAGTGTTCCTTTATATCTGATATACGAATTTTATTGTTGTTCTTGCTTCTTGCGTTTCACCTCCCTTTGGAGCTGTAATTGACTTGATGTCTATGGGTTTGGTTTTCAGTTTTGATTTCCTATGTATAGTCCAGGACTGTCCATCCTTCGAGACCAGCTCAAACACACATACTTCCCTGGCAAACCAATTCTAAACTACTTTCTGTGTTCAGTGAATCCCTACAGAAATCCATGTGTAGTAAATTTACCAAAGGAAGACAACCCATCTATCTTTGTGACACAGTGTTGGTCTGCAGTCTTCTGAATATTTATCTGGCACATGTTTTCATCCCTTACCAAATACATTTTAAGATTCCTAAAGGTGAATATTTTGTGTATGTTTGTTACTTGTATCTTTGTCTCAAAATTTCACATTGCTTATGAGAACAATCAGGTTGAACATAGAAGCCAATGGATAGATTTTGAAATATACACTTTTGATTCTAGATGTTCTACAATATTAATCAGCATGTTCTCAGTGCTACTATATAAATCTGAGATTAGAGAAAATGTAAAAGAACTGCAAGATGTGAGGAAGTCTCCATGTACTTACTCTACTATGGAGGAAAAAGGAAAACTAGAATAATAGAAATGTATGATCGCATCTTCAAATTGTCTTCTCAACTTTCTGATGAGATCCTGGAGAAAGTAAACAGAGAATATTCCTGAGGCACAACCAATGAGTCACGTGCATTTTTGTTTTCTCTTTAAATTGAAAGTAACAAAGTCTAGTTTAAGTGGAAGTCATGATGGTTATAGATGTGCGTGGGTTTAGTTTCCAAGTGATCAATAATTTATCTCAGCATCAGTTCCATCATTTTAAAAATCTTTGTCAGGTTTTCCATAAGCTAAACCACTTTTTGAATGTAGTCTTTTCTGCCTCAAAAATTATATTTGATATTTACATTCTATTTACAATTTTGAGAAACACATTTAAACTCCTCATCAAGAAAGCCTTTATATAAAGCAAATATGATGAATCTGATTGTAACTACCAAAGGAATGGAAGCCAATTAATTCATGGATTGGATATTCTTACAGCACGATGTGTCCTATAAAAATATAGAAAGCCACGATATAAATTAAATATGAATAAAATATAGTGACATGACATATGTAGACTGGTGTTATTAAAGAATCAGTATTTATTCCTTTTACTGGATAAAAAATATCCATAATTCTATTGAAAAAATCAGAAAATTTAGTCTAATAATTACTTTTTTTTTTAACTTGAGTCTCTGTTTCTGATATGAGCTCAGTGATCTGTAAACTCTTTAGGGAGCGTTCTTTAAGATAATGAAATAGAGTAGTAATGCATGCTCCCAGCACATGTATAGGAATGCTTTAGGTGTTGTTTCCTAAATATGCCAGGATATTTAAGAAATAGAAGTCATCATGTTTCTGATGTTTAGATTCTTATTCATTGAATTAGAAACAAAGGATGCACATACAAGTCTAAAGCAGAGATGAGCAGGTGCTAAGTGGCAGGTGTACAGTCCAGATAAGCTGCTGGGGAAGATGTTACAGAAGATGGAATTTTTCCTGGGTCTTGATAGAATACAGCCATGAAAGCAGACAGAAGACTTAGTGAGTACTATGACTTGTAGACAATCTCAGGTCAGTAGGGTTTGGAAATTGGTTTCATATGAAGGTAATTTTCATGTGGATTATGAAGGAGATAAAAAGTGTAACACCTTATCTATACTAGAGAGGTCCTAACTGTAAAACAGGAGGAAAAAATGAATGAAATTCATGATAAACAGTTTGGAAGTCATCCTTTAAATAACAATAAGTATTTCAATGTGAACTAGCCCTTGAGCCGGCTTTGGAGGTTCTTGGTGTGAAATGGGATAGATCTTCTTAAATCTTACATGTTATATGTAATTGATCAATTGTTGAGAATGGAACGTCTTAAAATCATAGTAGGATGTCGGTATCAATTTGATCAAATCTATCAGTGAAAAGAAAGCACTGTTGTGGAGAGACAGGGAGTGTGGTACTGACCAGAGTTATGTAGATGGCAAGAATCAGGGTGCTGTGAGTGTGTGCATGTGTTTAAGATTAGGACAGCAGAGAAATTCTATTTGTTCCAGTTTTTCAGGTTATGAGACGACACAGTGCTTGAGGTTATAAGGAGAAGTCACCGTTTTTATATGATGGGATTTTTAAAGATCACACAGAAAGATGAGAGAGAAGGGACATGTAGTCCTAATGCCAGTGGACACACTTTTCAGGTTTTGTGGACAGTTGGCACTTGGGACGTCATTCAGAGAATACAGTTTAGTAACAACTCGGTAGCAGCTTCAGTAGTTTGCTGAAAAGACTCAGCCAGACTCTTGTTTCCCCCAGCTCCCTAGCGGGCAGCCTGTGCTCCTAAGAAGAAGAGCAGCCTTCCTGGGTTTCAATTCCTGATTTCTCTCACTGCTATTGATTAATCTCTGTTCAGAAGCAAAGTCCTGAAGTTGCACTGGCAACTGTTACTTGGATGTAAAATTTGAGATTTGAATAAAATGCAGAAAAACAGCTCAAAGAGTTACTAAGGATTTTGGAATAGTTACTCCCTTGAAAAAGCTACGTCATTTCAAGTTGTGCAAACCCATATATATTACCTTGTTCAGCCCTCATATCACATGAAGTGGCTTACTTTTCTTTGGGAAAATATGTCTTCGGAGTGGTTATGATTAGCCCAATCAAGCAAAGCTCTTTTTATGCAGAATGGGAGGTTTGGAGGCTCTCAAGAAACGTGTGTTGGATTCAGCATCAGCCTTCTTCCAATGACCTGTATGTCAGAGGGTCTCTGAGTCGGATAAGTCTGCTTTCCACTCCAGATGACTTAGTAGGAGGCTTCACAGCTGCGCTGTGTGTCTTCTTAAACTGGTGACGCATTACAACCCTGATGAAGGGAAAGGCGCACAGGTGCAGATTTCAGGGAGTTTGTGGCAGATAGTACAATACTCTGAAAAAAATCAAAACCCTAAATATCCTTGGGTTTAGAATTGTATTCAATATGTTTTTGAACCTTTCCCAGTATTATGGTCAAACTTTTCCAATTTTTTGTTAGTCGTGTTTCTCTTTTGTGCATCTAAAATATTTGATATAAATCAGTATTGGCAATGAATACTTAGGTTTAAATGTCACTATCTGTCATCTTCTCAGGACCGTGGCATTAAATGTAGTTGGCTGTCTAAATTATTCTTAAACTAGGAATATTTTTTTCACATCTCATAGAATAAGTTGCAAATATTAAGCAATTTAATAACTATGAAAACAAGGTAGTTTTCTGCTTAAAGACTGTAAATGTGTTTGTACTTCATCACTGATAATTATCCCAAATGACTAATGCTTCCTGTGAACTTTGAGCTATTAAGCTATCCACATGCTTCAGGACTCTCATGTACAGTAATTAAAACTGTCCTGGGAAATAACGTCACCAGCTACTGATACTGGTCTCTGGTAAAGTGCCCCTGTCTCATAATGCTGCGCTTATTAATTAAACACTAGTTAGTTGCTGCTTGGATAAGTTGAACAAGTAAAAAGATGGGTTTGAATGTCTTTTGGGTATGACCAGCATTGGCCAGTTGGGTGACAAGTAAATGACATAGTAAAACTTACAATGAGAGAGTTATCTTGTTCCTGGTTGTTGGACTATGTGGCTTCCCAACAACATTTTTCCACCTGTTGGGATTGTTAGGAAGTTTTTCTCCCATGACAGTGTGTGCAACTAAACTTGGGCATTTACAACAGAGAGAAACAGAAAACAAACAAACAAACAGAAACAGGTGTGGGCTTCACGTTACTGAATTTACAAGGTGCTATGTAATGTCTGTTCATTTGCGGTAGGAAAAATTAATTTTGAAAATTTTATGGACACATGTGACTCAATGGACTCTGGGAGTAGGATTAGCAGGACACTGTCTGTCTCACTGAACCCTAAAGGTAGGCTTGCTGGAGGCAACAAGAAAGCCCAAATCCATACTACCTACCAAAACTTCAGAAACACTCAATGATTCACCCTGTTTCCATTAGTGAAAACCCAAGACTTCAACCAAAAATTCAAAGAAAATAATTGGGTCTTCAAATGGTTGTGCCATTCTATCAAAGGGTCTCTGTAAATAGGACTTCACATGTTCACAAATAGGAGCACAATTGTTGTTGTCATTGTTAGGTGTCATCAAGTTGGTTCCAACTCATAACTTACTGCTGGGCAAGTGATCCCAGCCTGACACTGCTTCCCAGTGATGGTCTGTGGCCTGTGAAGCAAGTGGAAAAAAAATGGGTGATACCAGCAAGGAAGGGTCCAGTGTCAGTGGCCTAAGTTTATGGGAATCCAAACAATACTTAAGCAACTGACTGCTGCTGTTGTTAGGTGCTGTCAATTCGGTTCTGACTCATAGCAGCCCTGTGCACAACACAATGAAACTCTGCCCGACCTCGCACTAGGTCCACAATCGTTTTTATGCGTAGGTCCACTGTTGTGGCCACTGTGTCAATCCATCTCGTCGAGGGTCTTCCTCTTTTACTCTCACTCTCCACTCTACCAAGCATGATGTCCTTCTCTAGGGACTGATCTTTCCTGACAAGATGTCCAAAGTACGTAGGACACAGTCCCACAATCCGTGCTTCCAAGGAGCACTCTGGTTGTCCTTCTTCTGGAACAGAGCTATTTATTTCTTTCAGTGGTCCATGGTACATTCAACACTCTTCTCCAATACCAGAATTCAAAGGCAACAACTCTTCTTCTGTCTTCTTTGTTCATTGTCCAGCTTTCACACGCATATGATGCGATTGAGAATATCATCGTTTGGGCCAGGTGCACTTTAGTCTTCAGGATGGCATCTTTACTTTTCAGTACTTTAAAGAGGTCCTTTGCAGCAGATTTTCTCTATGCAATGTGTCATTTGATTTCTTGACTGCTGTTTCCATGGGTGTTGATTGTGGACCCAAGCAAAATGAGATCCTTGACCACCTCAATCCTTTCTCCATTTATGACGATTTGCTTACTGGTCCAGTTGTGAAGATTTTTGCTTTCTTGAGATTGAGGTGCAATCCATACTGAAGGCTGTGATCCCTAATCTTCATTAGTAAGGGTCTCAAATCTTCACTTCCAGCAAGTAAGGTGGTGTCATCTGCATAACGCAGATTGTTAGTGAGTCATCCCTCAACCTGATGCGTCATTTTTCAGATAGTCCAGCTTCTCAGATCATTTGCTCAGTATACAGGTTGAAAAGGCTTGGTGAAAGGATATAACCTTGACACCACCTTTCCTGACTTTGTCCTGTGCAGTGTCCTCTTGTTCTGTTCACACAGCTGCCTCTTGATCCACACACAGATTCCTTAAGAACACAATTAACTATTCTGGAACTCCCATCTCACACAGTGTTAGCCATAATTTGCTTTGATCCACACAGTTAAATGTCTTTGCCTAGTCAGTGAAACATAGGCAAACATCTTTCTGGTATTCTCTGCTTTCAGCCAAGATCCATCTGACATCAGCAATGATATCACTCGTTCCACATCCTCTTCTGAATTTGGCTTGAATTTCTGGCAGTTCCTTGTCAATATACTGTTGCAGTTGCTTTCCAATGACCTTGAGCAAATTTTTACTTGCGTTTGATATTAATGATATTGTTTGATAATTTCCACATTTGGTTGGATCACCTTTCTTTGGAGGGGCATAAATATGTATCTCTCTCAGCCAGTTGTTCAAGTAGCTGTCCTTCAACTGTCGTGGCAGAGATGAGTGAGCACTTCAGCACTGCATTTGTTTGTGGAAATATCCTGACTGATACTCCATCAATTCCTGGATCCTTGTTTTCCACCAACGCCTTCAATGCAGCTTCGGCTTCTTGCTCCAGTACCACTGATTCCTGATCACATGCTGCCTCTTCAGGTGGCTGAACATCGACCAGTTCTTCCTGGTAGAACGACTCTGTATTCCTTCCACCTCCCTTGATGCTCCCTGAGTCGTTTAATATTTTCCCTGTAGAATCCTTCACTACTCTAACTCCAGGCTTGAATTTTTTTCTTCAGTTCTTTCATCTTGAGAAGTGCAGAACTTGTTCTTCCCTTCTGGTTTTCCATTTCCAGCTCTTGATCCATGAACACATTCCTCATGGGAACAGTTAAGTGTTCCAGAATACCATCCTCTGCAACGTCCATAATTTGTTATGACCCACACATTAGGATGCCTTTGCATAGCCAATAAAACCTTTGTAAACATCTTTCTGGTATTCTCAGAGTCATTTACTATCTTCCCTTTACAATATTTCACCACTGCAACCCAAAGTTTAACATTTTTCTTCAGGTCTTTCAGATTGAAAAATGCGGAGTGTGTCTTTTTCCCCTTTGGGTTATCTACTTCCAGTTGTCTGCACATGTCGTTACAATACTTTGTCTTTTCAAGTCTCCCTTTGAAATCTGTTAAATTCTTTTACCTCATCATTTCTTCTTGTTGTTTTAGCCACTCGACATTCAAGAGCACGTTTCAGAGCATCTTCTGACATCCAATTTGGTCTTTTCTTTCTTTCCTGTCTTTTTAATGACCTTTTGCTTTCTCGTGGACAGTGTCCCTGATGTCATTCCACAACCCATCTGATCTGTGGTCATTAGTGTCCAACATATCATATCTATTCTTAAGATGGTCTCTAAAATCAGGTGGGGTACACTCAAGCACAATTCCCTATAATCTACCAAGGGAATTATGAAGCAAAATGCTTATGATACTATGGTGGAAATTTATAAAAGTGGAATTTCCAAGAAGGAACAATTTAAGAAACAATATGAAATGATATCACCTTTTATATGAGGACAAATTGCTGACAGATTTCCAAAGTCACTGAATTTTCGGTTTCAGATCCAGAACTATTTGGATAAACCAGGTTAGCTGGTAACCAGTTGTGGCGTCCAGCTTTACCTGCCCCCTAGATGGTCTTCATCTGCGTGATGCCCTGCCTTGGGTCTCTGGGACACACCCATCCCCATGAGGCTACATTTATCGTGCTCTTCCTCTTCCTGGTGTTCTTCATCTGCCATCTCTTGTTCTTTTTCATCTCAGACATCACTTACTAGGGTTTTTTTCTCTTTTACGCTTTCTCCAATCTCCCTGCCCCACAGCATAACTGTGAACTCCAATGGCCAGTGTCCACTCAATCATGTGAGCCATGGAATCAAACCAGAACTGCATGGAGAGGAGGAGGACTTTAGAGAAATAGATTCCTTACTTCTGTGTGGTCCTTATGTTTTTCTCGGTGACTTTAAGCCTCTTTCACAATTAAGAATGCATGCATCTTGAACTTGACATATAGAAGCCTTTTCCAGGGTTGTTGGCTGAATGCAGTCAACAGTTGCTTTCTTTTGAGAAGCAGAGGTAGGGGACTGAACACATTGCTCAAGGTGAGGAGACAGGCCAGAGGCTGCAGGCTGCTGAGGAGGCAAAGAAGGAAGGTGATCAAGAGGTTAAGGTCACTGGGATGGAATGCAGGACACGGGTGTGGGATGGGTTCGTCCTCTGGGTTGACAATTTCTGAGATAATATGTTTGAGCTCTGGTGGGCAGTACACTACTGTGGATCTAGGGAGAATGCCAGTACATTTTTATTAGTCAGAAGACTTCTTTAAAGTAGCCCAAGCCAGCTTTGCGCCACCCACGTATGCAGAAGTGTCACCTGTGGCCATTAGTTGACCTCAATGGAGGACACAGCATGAATCAGAAGGAATTTCATCACCGGGACACTGTTCCTAAGAAAGGTCTGACAAGAACCACATCACCTCCCGCTTCCTGGTTCTTCAATTCCTGCCAAGTCCCCTTTCTAGAGTTTCCCTTCCCGGTTTCCCTATGTAGCTACCATATAACTGCTGAAATCCAACGTAAGCCCTGCTTCCCTATAGCTCTGGGAGGGAGATCCAAGACACTTCTTTCTGATTTCCTGCTCTGTTCATTGGAATCAAGTTACTTTCTCCTTCTTAAAGCCTGGTGTCCAGGTTGTTAGCAAGTTTGAGTAAGAAAAACAGAACCCATCTTCTATGGTTTGGTAACAGAGAGATGAGAATTGCAGTTTATTTTCCATAAATTGGTTATAAGAAGTGAGGAGAAGAGATCTATGACCTAAGTTCATGTTTTCTGCCAAAATGTTTGGAAACTTTGAAAACACTGGCAGATTTAAAACCTCTTTGATTTTATGAGTCTTGGTTAAGTGATTTGAGCATGTAAAGGTCAAGAGTTTAGAATTCTAACTCTGGGCTCAGCAGCCGTGCGATCTGCCTGTAGTGTGCCTGGGCCAAATGCAGCCCGGCTGAAAACGAGCCAAGGGTCGGGGTAGCCGGAGACCTGCCTTCAACTCTGCCCCTGCAGACCTGACAGGCTTAGATGGACAGGGCCAAATAAATTTTTTGCCTCGGTTCCTGAAAGAAGAATCACAGCAAGTTCCCAAGATAACATAATAAATAGTATTTGTTCTCCAGAACCCTTGTGGCAGAACGTAAGGTCACAAAGGAGGAAAAGTCCAAATAACCTTCACAGACTGAGTTCCATCAGTGATAAAATTGTCAAGAAGGATTTTATCGAGATGAATATAATTACTAAACATGTTGCAAGGAGGTAGTTTCTTTAGTAATAGATGTCCATCTAGGTGAGGCGGCCAAGCGATTTTGAAATAACAGCCTGTGGTAAAGGTTATCAGAGAAGAAAATTAAACCAAGGCTTCCAGCTCCCATTCAGACTCTGTACACTTCTGCTGACAGCTCGGCTGAGTGGTTTAATTTCTGCTCCATGGGGTGGTGCTGACGGTGGTGCTGATTTGCAGTTCTTTTTGTAACATTCTTGAGTTCCTCAGTTCCCTTCACTCCCAGTTAAAATGTCATGTACTATTTCGTAAAGCTTTATGCAGTATTTTTTTAATCCAGCTATGATTTTAAGAGAACATGTTTTCTAGTGCAATATAATAATTTCAAAAATCTAAAATTACATTCCCATTAAAGGCCTGCAGTGGGATTGTTCAATATATAACTGAACTGTAAACACTAAGATTTTTTATCAAAAGACTGATCTCTGTTTTAGTGACTACACTTACCTAATTTAGGAATAAGTATACATTTTGCTACAGGTAACTGATTTAAAATTTACCTATTTTCTGGAATTTAACATAAAAACAGTTTTTCACAGAGTGTTACACAGACATACTAGTTTACTATTTTAATAATCGTGATTCTGGTATTTCTTCTTGTTCTACAACCCTTTTGTTTGGCCTTTGGGCCACCTGGGTGTCTGGCTGTGCCAGCAATCCCCCAGTTAGACTATTCAGAAACATAAAAAAGGTGATGTAACTCTTTGTCTTTACGTTGTTTTTGAATTACATCAGGTTATATGTCTAGATAAATAAAGTTAGTGTTATCCAGGAAAGGAGACAAGGGAAACACCTAAGCGGCTGGAATCTGTAACACTCCTGTTGATCTAGAAAATATGACATCAGTAAAATAATTTAAAGTTAATGAGAATGTATGGAGCAGAGAGGAAAAGTGTGTTGTCACCTGGCAGGGAGAGCAGTGGGAGCTGCATATAGGTGAGCATGCAAATTTATATGGGAATGTACATTTTCATTTGATAATAATAAAAAATAAATAAATAAAGTTAATGGGAAAAAAATGTATCACAGTGGCAAGTGCACTGAGAGTGGTTTTTTAATTAGGAGCATCATTATAGATGTTTCAGCATAAAATGTAATAGGTTGAAACAGTAACAATAGACTATAGAGCTCTTTGTAATTTCTTCCCATGGAAATTTATCTGCGTTTCAAACTGGTTTTCTCTTTAAATTCATTACTTTAAAAACATTTTTTTAATGGTGTTTAATTTGGTAATAAAGCCCACTTCCTGAATTGGGAAAAAACAGCATTTCCTGCTATTTGTTGAAGGGCCATTTTCCTTTTTAACCTTGTAATGGTTTTAATCATCCAGTAAACACTTGAGGGCTTGGACAGTCAAGGCATCATCAGAGACACTCCTGAGACTTGACAGATGACCTCCACGTGCACTTGGCCTTCAGGCACTGACGGTGTCATTGGAGAGACAAGTCTGGCCCACGCTGTAGCCCAGGGTGGACCGAGCAGTGTCTTCAGAGGCAAAACAAAGCCTTTTGGCCAAAACATTTACATTGTTTAGTGCTTTTCATATACTTTTTTTTTATTCGCTGGACTTCTAAAGGTCTTAATGAGTCGTGTTCTTCAACTTTTCAAAAATTGTAATGTACCGTGAATATTCTTAATGTATTTGACAGTTTAAAAAATTGTCCAAGAAATACCTGATGAAGCCTTAGTTACCAAAAGCCTTATTTGTGAAATGTTTACTAAAATAACTTCTATATCCAGAAAATTATTTTTCAAAATTTCTTATAAAAATGTGGGTGATTTAAAATTGGTAATGTGACTCTTAAAAGTTAAAAAAATAATTCTGAAATGTAAGCATTATGGGAAGCTAATCTTTAACTAGTAACGCCAGAAGTCATCACTATATGTAAAAAATTAAGAAATTTCCAAATTGTGCTTTGATTGATGCTGTTGGAATCGGTGTAATAGCTGTTTAACTACTAATCTTATTTACAAAATCAAAAAGTGTGCATGCTAACCTATCAGTTAGGCTTAGAAAAACAGAAACCACAAAAATACATGTATATTTGCTGAATCTAGGAATTGTAAGGTGTAGATATTATATATTAGACTAAGGACACATTTATCAGCACAAGCTGTAGGTATCCATTGAGTTCTTGAACGTGGATGTCTCTGCACACACCAGAATTTTATGTAAAAGCAGACAATTTAGTCCTGTAATTTATGTTGATTAATTGATATCAAAAGTAGAAAATGGTTATTTCTTGAAAATTAGACCAAATGCTTGAATGAGGATCTAAATTTTTCTGTTGTTATGACACTAAAATAAGTCAAAAGATACAAAACAAATTTTATTTCCGTTCGTATATAATACACATAACTACACAGCACTTGTGATCTTTACATAGTGCTATTCTCGCAAATAATAGGGTATTTGAGTCTTGAGTTCCAGCACAGTCTGTAATTGACTCACTGTGTGAGGTAATAAGACGATATTTGTCAAGCACTGCGCGACTCTCATGTGAAAAGAACTATGCAAATAGGAAGCATTGTTATTATTTAAAGTCGCCTTCACAGGCGTTGAAGTCAACATGACATTCAGCTGAATAAAACATGGGCAAGTTCACTTGTTGACTGCTGTTTAGCTGGAGACCCCTTAATTAAGAACCTTCTTAGAGGATTTTCCCTAGCGTTTTAATGACATTCAATACATCTTGCTTATTGTCCCAGTGCTGGTGCTCATCCTGCTGGCAACAGGGAACCTGGGTGATTGCTCCTCCTGGGCATGGCCTTGTAGGGGGCACAGCGTTAAGCCGCGCCCAGAACTACAGTCCAGTCATTTGGGGCGTGTTTGTAACCTTTCCTTTCTAGTCCACTGACTTCCAGTCTAAGTCCGTTCTTCTTAGCTCACTTTGAGATAGACACATTGTATTATTATATCAACAGGCATCTTGGAATTTGTATCTGAAGTTGGGAATTAATGAAAACTCGTCTTTAAGATCCAGAGAATCTAAATTCTTCCAGTATACTCAAAGCAAACTCTTCTCTGGATCCAGCATGACACTTAGCAGGCAGGAGAACTTGGAAAGGTAGTAGATTGAACATGAGAATATTCTCGTCTAAAAATGGAAGAGTATAGTTTAAATGCACACCAGATGATGCCACAAAGAAGTAAAAGAAGCTCTGGGTAAACAGAATAAATAATCTTCCCGTGAAACATAGCCAGCACGTTTCATGAAAGGTGTACAGGTAGCCAAATGACCCTAGGCATAGAGGTAGGTGAACTGCAATACGCCTATGTGTGCTAGACTCGCTCACGGGTGCTATAACGTAAATGCCACTAGTGGATGGCTTCAACAAAGACAAGTGTGCTCTCTCACGTCCGGTAGGATACAGTCCGAATCCGGGGCACTGGCTCCACAGGAAGGTTTTCTCTCTCTGTTGGCTTAGAAGAAGGTCTTTGTCATCAGTCTTCACTTGGTCTGGAAGCATCTGAGCACAGGAACCTCAGGTCCAAGGGGAGTGTTCTGCTTCCAGCACTGTCCCCTTGGTGTGTAAGGTCCCCAGCTCACTGCTTGCTTCCCTCTCCTTTTATCTCTTGTAAGGTAAAAGAATAAAATGTGGTGCAAAACACATCCCAGAGAAACTCCCTTTGGATTGGATGAGGGACTTGATCTTAGAAAGAGTGGTACACTCCCACCTCTGTCCTCCTTAATGTAATCCAATTTTGCAATATTAACCACAAGTAGAGATTAGGCTTTACAAGGTAGAAAAATCACAAAACTACACAACACTGGCAGCCGTGGCCCACACAGACTGTAGACATATTTTGGTGGGCGGGGGAGAACAATTCGATCCATGACATTGAGGAGGTGGGACAGGAGTGAGAGGGCCAATTATTAAAATATCCAACACGGAAAGAGGAGGCAATGCAGTTTGGTCATCTTGAAGAATTAAAACTTTGAGGTCCTGTTTAGAGCATACACTGATTTATCTTAGGATAACTTTATATACGTATATAGCTTACTGTGGAAAGTAGTTATTAACTCTCTTGTTCAATTATTTGTTCTGATTATATAGACCCCGTGAGACTTTATTCCAAATAATCCTGGAGGCCGTTTGTTGTTGTCATTAGGTACCATTGAGTCAGTTCCAACCCACAGAGCCACTGTGAACAACAGAACAAAACACTGCCCAGTCCTGTGCCACGTCCACAATCAATTTCATGTTTAAGCCCCTGGTAGCAGCCGCTGCGTCGATCCATCTCACCTGCTGTCTTCACCATCTCCACTGGTCCTCCGCTCTGCCAATCACGACATTCTTCTCCAGGGACTGTTTGTTCCCTCGACATGTCTGAAGTATGGAAGATGCAGTTTCAGTATCTTTGTTTCCAAGGAGCACTCTGGTTGTACTTCTTCCAGAAGAGATCTGTTGGTTCTTTTTAAAGCCCATGGTACATTCAACATTCTCCAGCACGACAGTTCAAAGGCATCTGTTCTTCTTTCTTATTCATGGTCCAATGTTTGCATGCATGTGATGTAAGTGGAAATACCATGGCATGAGTCAGGAGCATCTCAGTCTTCGAGGGAACAACATGACTTTTCAACACTTGGAAGAAGTCCTTTGCAACAGATTTTTCCAGTGAAATGCATCTCTTGATTTCTCGACTGTTGCCTCATGGGTGTTGATTGTGGACCAGATATGGTATTAGAGGTTGTATGTCCTCCAACACGTCCTCCAAAGTTTGCTTCCAAAATGATGGGTTTGGATTCCTTTTAATTAAAATTATAAACTTTGTGCTAAAGTTAGTTATTTCCTTTCAGTTTTAGCAGGTAGTTTTCTCTGATGTTTGAATGATAAACCACATTACTTAATTTTCTTAAGTCCAGAGAAATCTGACAACCACCCTCACTATCTACCTGTCAAACAGTCATTAGTAAGGCTGCTTTTCCCTCTTTATTTATTGTGTAAGCATCTTGTGGCTCACAGATGGCAGGAACAATGATCTGCTCAAAGCACCATCCTCGGGTTTGGATGGTGACAGTGACTCGTGTTTCTTTGTTGTCCAAAGCTGCAGCTTTCTCTCGACCTCCGTGATCTGTCTGTTATAGGACTCTCCCAGAGCCAAGAGCGGCAGGCCTTTGCAGGAGTTGGGTCATCTGAAGTTCAGACTAAGAGGACGTTTTTAAAAGGTTTTTAAAGTTAAAAAATCTGGTCAGCCATGTGCAACTCTCATTAGTGGTCCTACTTGCTTTTTAGGTTCTGTCTAGGGCGGGGCCCAGGTGCTCTCCACTTCTAAGCCCCTGTCTCTCCTTCCAGCATCTGAAAATACAAATCTCTCCTCTGATCTTCAGTCATTAACCTCTTCAGACATCGGCTTCTTTCCTTCCCTACTGGAGCCACCTAAAGGTTTACATGGTTCTAATCCTCCAGATGGGTCCTGAAAGGAATTGTTTGTGTCTTTAACCAGCCACTAAAAATAAAAATCGTGCTTAAAAAAGTAACGTTTTACTTCTGCCTCAGGGAACAGACAAGATGCCTCTGTCCAGAAAGGGATTAAAAATTTTGCAGGTGTGGGAATTAAAGAAAAACGGTCTTTGAGTATTCCGGTTTTAGAGCTTGGAGAGTAAGAGAGCTACTGGTGTCTCAGTAGATTATTCTGATGTCAAGCACACAATGAAACGGTGAAAATAGCTAAGTATCCAAAGATAAAATAAGTCTGCTAATTAGTTCCCTTTGGAAAACAACATGCTGGAATTAGACTGAGAAAAATAAATAAAGGTTTGAAAATTAATAGTCTTTCCAATTTGAGCTTGCTTATAACAAGCTCAGCCCTTTTAAAGAGAATACTAAAAAGTTTCTTATACAATTTTCCATTTTGATAGTCAAGTAACTTACTGTCCAAAGGGACACGTATCTTTCACCAAACCTAAAATATTTTTTTTTCATCAACGTATTTGGAATATAGTTGCTTGAAACTTGTTTATGGTTTGTGTTAGTATTTGATGGCACTGGGCTTAAATGCATGTGATTTCATCATCTTCCAGTTAAAATTAAGGATCAGGCTCTCACATATCTACCTATCTATCATCTATGACTCAGGTTTTTAGATGTTTTATGTGTTATGTATATGCATATAATATATATGTATGTATCTGTACGAGTATACACACCTACACACACACAAACACGCTTGTATATTTTTTCTCCTGTCTACTACGTTTTTGGCTTGTTTTAATCTGAGATTTCCTGTGTCTCTTATTGTCTACTAAGTTTGTTTATAATATATACCACGAATTTGTCGGTCCTTTTATGGATTTTATTTTTACTGGTATTATAAGGCAATTAACATATGATAGCAACTAGGTAACCAGGTAAGTGTGAGGTAGTAATCAGATAACTGGGTAACTGGGTAAAGGTAGGCAGTAGTTAGGTTACTGGGTAAGGGTTAGGTAGTGATTAGATGACTGGGTAAGTGGGCAAGGGTTAGGTGAATCCTCTTTGAAGCCACTGTTTTCCTCCTTGATTTCTGAATCCCCTATTCTTTCCATGCTGTGACTTCCCTTTTTTTCCCCTCTAATGGGAATGTTTGCTTTCATTTAGGCTTCTGAGAGGTGACGACGTAAAATCCTGTCAGCAGCAATTTATCATGAACTATTTGCAGTTCAAGACATTTGCTGCTCTTTTCCCTTAAGAAATCAGGGTGATGATCTTGATGACGATGCGCCCATTCTCCCACTGTGTGCCCTAACAATCCTTGGACCCTGTGAATACTATCTCTGATTTACACCCAAGTGTTCAGATAGATTAAGCAGGCAGGTGTACCCCGCTGTCAGCAGTACAGCCCAGACTCAGACACATAGCTCTGTTTGTGAAGACAGCTCCTCCTTGAAAAAAACCTTTGCAAATTAGTCTGATCCTTAGAGAACAGAGGTTAATGTAACGTAAATGATTAACAACTAATTATGGTAAAACAAACTACTAATTTATCAATTAAAAGAATAAGGTGCCAACTTCAAACGTTGGAATCTGTTGATCTTGGAAGAAAGTAACCCTGATAGGGAAAAAAATGTAGCGATCAAGTAAGTAAACAAACAGATGAATGAGTACAAACTTCACCTTCACCATTTTCTAATATATCTTTTATGATTGAAAAACAATGTATACTTATTGCAGAATATTTCCCCAATGTGGGTTAAGAAAAAAACAAACCCCCAAACAGACAATACCTAACTTACTGAGAAATAACTTCCTGGTATTTGGGTTTAATTCTCTTTTTTTCCTATGGATTGACATATATACAAAGAAAAATAATTTTATATCTTGGTTTTTTCACTTATGTAAAATTTCTCAAATATTTGAATGTTCCTTGTAAAAGTTTTACAATTTTACCACAATACGCACAATAGCAACAGGCATCCACTCAGTCATGTAAGTACTGCCTCAAAGTCACCGTCACAAATGATACTTTAAAAGTTCCTCTGTCTATAAGATTACGCCTAACTTTTTCTTTCTTTCTTTTTTTAACTGCTGAAATCTTGATACAAAATTCATGATCCAAAATACATAGATTAACAGTCCAGAAAGTACATCCTTGCTTGTTTTTTTTTTTTTGTTTTTTTTTTTTTTTTTTGCAGTCATTTCTGGTACATTTCAGTAGGCATGGTGTGGAGAGTTCTGTCAAAAAATAGAAACACATCTTCGCTAACTGCAGAAAAATGTAGGGATACTTAATGTCACCCGACCTGACAAGGGAGGCTCCAGGCTTCAGGAAGCCTGGTTATTTCTGTGAGATTCATGGTCATTCATGTGACTGTCTTGTTAAAAAAAGAAGAAGAAAATAATACAAGACTTTCTCAGCTCTTCCATGAATAATTTGAAAGACAGTATGTTCTCAGATGTCAAATGCCTTAGTTTAGCCCTAACAGGGGTAGAATGGCCTCTTTCGGCGTTGGCTCCCGATTTCCAGTAGACGAGGTCTTGGAGGCCAGGCTTGAGTGGGTCTGTCCCTACAATCTTTATTAGACATGTAAACACAGAGCAAGTTTCCAGTCAAGGGAGAGGGCATTGGATTGGGGAGCACATCAAGTGGGCGATTTATTTTGTGTCTTTGCATTTTTTTTTGTACTGTAGAAGAATGCTGTATTTACCTACAGAGCATTTAAAGTATCTTTCTAAACAGAAAATTTAGATATTTATACTCATTTTAGTAATCCCTAATTATTTGACATATAGGATACCCTTCGAATAAATAAACTTTGCAGAAACATACGAGATCAGATAGACCAATTACAAATCACCAGTTTTCAGTTACAATGACAAAAGACTAGCTTAAAATAAAAACTTCGCTTTAATTCTACCTTCTGCCACACATTGGCATACAGGTCTAAACTGATTACTTTACATCTTTAGATAGCTGAGGTATCCTGTGCATGTATATGTATGTGTCAAACAATGCATATTTTTCCAAGAAAAAAATGTGTAAGAACTTTCTGTGAAAACTTCCCAAAGATATTGTAATATTCATAAATGTCCATTCAGTATTTATTAGTCTTTTAATATATTTAACACTATAAGAAATCACATTCTGTACACATTACCCATTTAAATGCAGTTATTTCAGCATTTAAATCAATTTTTTTCTAAGATTAAAGTATGAAGTACAATGGGCAAAGGAAATGGACAGGCAGTTCGTCCAATAAGACATCCAGGCAGCCAAAAGACACATGCAGAAATGCTCATGATCATTAGCTACTGGAGAAATACAAGTCAAAACTACAATGAGATACCATCTCACACCAACAAGGTTGGCAATGATCCAAAACTCATAAAACAACAAAGGCTGGAGAGGCTGTGGAGAGACTGGAACTCTCCTATACTGCTGGTGGGATTGCAAAATGGTACAGCCTCTTCTGAAAGCAATCTGGTGCTTCCCTAATAGGCTGGAAATAGATATACCATTTGATCCAGTAATCCCACTGCTTGGAATATATCCTACAGAAGAAAGGGCAGTCACACGAACAGATACACGCACATGAATGTTTATTGCAGTACAATCCACAATAACAAAAAGATAGAATCAATCCAGATGCACAACAGTCGATGAATGGACAAACTATGTGTGTGTATACACTGAGTCGAACTCTAGGCAGTGATAAACAACAATGAGGATTTTAGAGAGAATCTCACAACTTGGTTTTAAATGGAAGAAATTATGATGAGTGAAATCCGTCAGCAGCAAAAGACAAATATTCTATGAGACTCCTACTATGAGGACTTAAAAAAAAATACACTTATGTTCAGAAGAAAGAACTCTGTGACAGCTGTGAGGTGGGGAGGGAGGGAGAAGGCAGGTCTTAGATTAGTTGATAGAAATGTGGCTGGGTGAAAGCAGTGACAACACACAGTAGAAAGAAGATCAGCTTAACTGGACTTCAACATAAACTGAAAACTCTTCCAATCTTAACCCAATACTGCAACGATAGAGTTCAGGGGCAGGGGTCCAGGGACCATGCTCTCAGGGGATGTTGAGGCCAATTGGCATAACTAGCCTATTGCTAAGAGTCTTCTGCACCCCATATTGGTGAGAGGCAACTGGAGTCTTAAAAGCTAGCAAGCTCCACCTGAGGTAGACCAAATGGTCCCCACTGAGCTGGAACAGATTATCACCAGGTACAACAAAGACTCGAGTTAAAAAGAGTCCAGGAGACAGAAGGACCCATATGAATGAGTGACTCTATCAACATGTGACCAAAAGAACCACGATGGTGCCAGGCCACCACCAAAGACGGCTGTAACAGGGCACACATGTTGAGTCCCAGTAGCAACATCAGAACTCAAGACCTCCACTAAAAGACTCCAACTGATGGTCCGGTGGCCCCTAGACCTACTGCTGCCCCTGACCAAAAAACATTACTGAGGCCAACTCTTTGGACAGGAATGGACTGGATGCGAGGACACAATGTGACCATACGGTGTGTGTATGGTATGGGTGTGTGTATGGGTAGAACCATACGGTTCTACCCATCTGTGGAATGTTGTCTTATTGGCCTCTTACTAGAAGGGAGAGGACATGGTACAGAGGAGGGGACAGGAGATTGTTAGGAGGATACGACACATGTGGAATGAAAAGCATGTTTGCATGCTTCACTGGGCAAGGAGAGCAGAGGGAGCTGCAGATAGGCAGATGTGCAAATTTAATCTGGATTGTATACTTTCACTTAATCATGACAGATAGATAGATTGATAGATGATAGATGATAGATAGATTATAGACAGACACAGACAGACAGACAGATAGATAAAGATACGAAGCAGGCCAATATTACAGAATAAGGCTATTGGGCTATTGTTTTGACAGGATAGAAGAGCTGCACAATATTGTGATCTATAATATTCCAAATATCAAAATTAATGATGAACTTGTTTTAAAAACCTTTACATTAATATGGTACTTTTTACACTACATCATCATGTGTATATTACACATATGCATATACTCACACAGACACACACGTGCATAGACACACATGTATACCTATGTGCCCCCAAAGCAAAACCCACCGCCACTGAGTTAATTCTAACTCATGGTGACCCTATAGACAGATAGGAACTGCCCCACAGAGTTTAAGAGGAACGCCTGGTGATTTGAACTGCAGATCTTTTGGTTAGCAAGCGTGACACCTAACCATCATGCCACCAGAGCATCCACACATGTGTACACATATGTGTATACATGCAAATACATATAGACATGCATGTTTACATGGATACATATATGTATGTGCATTCATACATATAGTATATATATGAAATTCATGCATGTGTATGTGTATATAGATAAAACTACTGCCTTTGAGTCAATTCCAATTCATAGCGACACTATAGCACAGAGCAGAGCTGCCCCATCAAGTTTCCAGAGAGCACCTGGTGGCTTCAAACGGCGGACTTTCCGGTTAGCAGACATAGCACTTAACCACTGTACCACCAGGATTTCTATGTACATGCACATAGACTACATATATGTAGACATACATACATTTACATGTATAGTGTATTCCTCTGTGTGTGTGTGTGTGTGTGTGTGTGTGTGTAACAGAGAGCCCCGGTAGCCCAGTGGTTAAAAGCTACCAGAAGATCAGCAGTTGGAATCCACCAGCCAACTCCTTGAAAACCTTATGGGGCAGTTCTATGTTGTCCTATAGGTCATTGTGAGTAAAAATCAACTCCACCACAACGAATTTCGTTTTTGGATCTGTATGTCTTCTCATTTGTAAGTACTAAGTTTCAAAAATATAATTACACAAACAATTGAAATACAAAATTCTGACTAGTTGTAAGAGGTACTTATCAAATGAAATCCCATAAACGTTTTAAACTCGTTGATAAAATTATCCACTGAACAGCAAGTCAGGGTGGACAGTGAGCCCGTGTTTACTAATGACCTAGTACGTTGCAAGGATTGTGCCAGATGCTGGCTGTGCCTGGGCTCAGCTGTAGGATCTATTGTTGACAAATTAAAGAGGAGGAATCTGCCACTTCCAGGGGTTCTGTGACTTTTTCAGTCACGTAGATAATTGGCTCTAAGTACCAATCCATCGCTTCCAAGGACATCGATTTTCCCACCGTGCTGCTCTACTTTTCTTTCTCCTTAAATAGAAAATCAAACTCATTGCTGCTGAGTCGATTCCAACTCACAGAAGACTATTGGACAGAGTGGGATTGCTCTATAGAGTTTCCAAGGAGTGGCTAGTGGATTCGAAGCACCGATGTTTCGGTGAACAGCTGAGCTCTTCAACACCGTGCTGCCGCGGTGCCACAGTTTCACTGTGGAGCATGGAAGACGTTTCAGGACAGCTGACACGCTCGCAGCTGGTGGCGCAGCGAGTTCCCACAAAAATCTTCGTGACACTGATGTATTTCCTAGAATGTTTTCAATAGCAAGTATCAGAAAACACGTGTTAGCTCAAACAACAAATGAAATGTGTTTCCCCATGTAACCAGATAAAGTGGAACGAAGGTTCTCGGCCCCTTTTTGGCTTTTCCTCCGTGTCTCTGTGACCGGCTCAGCTCTGCTGCACCACCTACAGCCGCGTCTCAGATGGGCTTTCCTCCCGAGGAAGAGACCGCTGCCAGGCGCTCCAGCACCCACGAGGTCGACACTCAAAACCAGAGGAGCAGAGAATGCCGCTTCCTAGTCGTTGGTCATGGGTGGGTCCAGCTGGGGTGTCTGCTCAGTCCCATTCAGCGACCAATCACTGCCGTTAGGAGAATCTGACACTGGGATTTGATTAGGCCATATCACATGGCCATTGGAAAAAGTGCTCATTGCAAATTGGCTTAGGCTCATATGGACTTGGAGTTCCCAAGGGATTAAAGCATTCCCCCGCTCAGCTGCTGCGGTGAAGGCCAGCTGTACCTCAGAAGAAATCACTCCAAAACCTCAGCCCCTGAGAGGCCTGGGGACGGTGGTTCTCCTCTGACACACGCAGGATTGCGTTCACAGAAGTGTTTAGACACACACTGGTATCTTCCTCCATTTCTTGACTGGCTTTTTCTCTTGCTATGCTTTGGATAGGTACTTTTAAGCTCTTAAGACCCCAAGCATTACACAAAGAACTTGGAGGTCAAACAGAAGGTACTAAACATGTTGTTTGGCCAAGGAACCAAATCCCATCACGTGTTTGGCTGCACATAAGAAGTCTCACTGTTTTTGTTTTTAAATTTTTTTAGTCTATCATTGTTTTAAGTATATTTATCTTAGAATTTTTGCCAGTTCAGCTACTTATATGTGCATAACTTACTGACAGCAGTGACAATCAGTCGTGAAACTCGGCCCTTAATCAATATGGTTTTTCCACCACTGTCGACCCTCCAATTTTCCTCCCTCCCACTCCTGGTAACCTCTAAGAAACTTGGGTCTCTGTACATTTGCCTCTCCCTTTTATGTGAGGTCACACAATGTTCACTCTTTTGTGACTGACTTATTTCAGCCTAATATCTTCATCTACCTGGGCATGTATCAAGACTTCCTTCTTCCTAACTGGCTGAACAGTGTCGTACTGTATGTGTAAAACAAAAAGCCAAACCCATCGCGATTGTGTTGAGTTTGACTCCTAGTGGCCCTGTGAACAGGGTGGAACAGCCTCATAGAGTTTCCAAGGAGCACCTGGCAGATTTGAACTGACGACCTTCTGATTGGCAGCTGTAGCACTTAACCACCACACCACTCGAGTTTCCACTGTGTGCACACCACCACCAGTTGTGTATCCACTCATCTGTAGGTGGACATTTAGGTTGTTTCCACCCATCGACCACTAAGAATAATGCTTCAGTGAACACTGGTGTGCAAGTCTGTTCGAGTCTCTGTTTTAAGGTATCGTGATATATACCTAGGAATGGAATTGCTGAGTCACAATTCTGTTTTCATTGTTTTTGAGGAGATGCCACATTGCTCTCCACAACAGCTGTTAACATTTTACATTCCACCGGTAATGAATAAAGGTTCCAGTTTTCTTGTCCTCCCCAAGGTTGGTTATTTTCTGTTTTTTCTTTCGTTTTAATCTTAGCCATCCTAGTGGGACTGAAACTATCTTATTGCGATTTTGCTTTATATCTCTGATGGCTGATGACTCTGAGAATATTTTCATGTGTTTGGTGTCGAATTGAATGTCATCTTTGGTGAAATAATCTGTTCAAGTCCTTTGTCCATTTTATTATTGGGTTATTCTTTTCAATGTAGAATTGTTGAAATTACATGCATAGATGTGTATGTGTATGCCACTGCCATCGAGTCGATTCCAACTCATAGCTACCGTATAGGACTAGGTGGAACTACCCCACAGAGAGCAGCTGGTGGATTTGAGCAGCTGACTTTTTTGTTAGGAGACATAGAACTTATTTTATAGTCTTTTAATTCTTGTTAGATGAATGGTTTCTGAAGATGTTCTCCCAATTGGTAGCTTGTCTTTACACTTTTTTGATAACATTTTTTTTTGTTTATTTGTTTCACTTTATTCTTTTTTTTTTTTAATTCTACAAAAAGGAGGAGGAGGAGTGTGCTGTTACGGCACAAGGAAGCAGAAGGAGCTGAAGATAGGCGGGCATGCAAATTTAATTTAGATTGTATATTTTCACTTAATCACAATAAAAAAACTCTTATGAGATCCCATTTATGTATTTCGTCTTTTGCTATTTGTGCTTCTGTTACATTAGATAATCCATTGTCAGAAGCTAGGCTTGACAGCATTGCCTCTGTTTATTATCTAACAGTTTCACAGTTTTGGTTTGCACATTCAGGTTTTTCATCCATTTTGAAATTGTTTTTGTGTGTGATAGAGGCAAGGATCCTGTTTCATTTTTCTGTATGTGGAAATACCGTTTTCCCAGCACTCTTTGTTGAGTAGGCACCTTCTTCTCCATTAAGGAGACTTAGTACCCTTACCCAAAATCAGCTGGCCATAGATACACAGGTTTATTCCTAGACTCTCAATCCTATTCCATTCGTCTATTGTTCTACTAGTATCAGATTTTTTCTACGACTGTAGCTGTAAAGTATGTTTTAAAATCAGGAAGGGTGGGTCCTCCTACTTTCCTTTCATCTTTTGACGTTGCTCTAAGTGCCCGGGGCTGCTTGCTCTTCCATTGAAAGTGGAGGACTGGGTTTTCTACGTCTCTAAAGACAGCTGTTGGAATTTTGACTGAAATTGCATTGAATCTATAGATTCCTTTGGAGAGTATTGACAACTTGCCAGAACTGAATTTTCCAACCCACGCACATGTAATATCTCTCCATTTCAGTCTTCTTTAATCTCTTCCAGCTGTGTTTTAGAGTTATCATTGTGTAAGTCCTTCACAGGCTTAGTTAGATTTATTTCTAGGCATTTCATTGTCTTAGATGCTATCGTAAATGGAATCATTTCCCTACATTTCCTTTCAGATTTCTCACTGCTGGTGTACAGAAATTCATCTGATTTTTGTTTGTTGACTTTGTATCCTGGAAATATGTTAACTTCTTCTGTTAGCTCTAAAGGTTTTCTTGTGGATTCTTTAAGCTGTTCTATAAATATGATCATATCATCCACAAGTAGAGATGATTTCTTTTTTTTTTCCAATTTGAATATTATTTATTACTTTTTCTTGTATTATTAGTCTAGCTAGCACTTCTAGTATTATACTGAACAGACTTGGTGAGAGCAAGTGCACTTTTTCCTGATTTTAAGAGGAAAGTTTTTAGTTATTCTGCAGTAAGTGTAATGCTGGCTGTTGGCTTCCCCTACATGCCCTGAATCATACTGAATAACCCCCTTCTATTTCAGTCTTCTTTGGGATTTTCACCAAGATAAGGTGTGGGGTTTTATCACATGCTTTTTTCTGCTTCCACAGAGATGATCATGTGATTGTTTTCCTTTGTCCTATTGATGTGATGTATTACATTGATGGGTTTTCTAATATTGAACCATCCCTCCATTCCTGGAATAAATCTCACTTATTCATGGTGTATGATTTTTAATATACTGTTGGTTCAGTCTGTTATTATTTTATTGAGGGGTTTTGCAGATACCTATATCTATGTCTGTAGCTATATAGGCATTGATGTCTATATCTGTAGATACACAGGTATTGATAACTATCTCTGTAGATATACAGGTATTGTTATCTATATCTATAAATATATAGGTATTTCTCTCTCTCTTTGTATATGTATATATTTCCAAATCTAGATAGATAGATATAGATATATTGCAAGCCAGTAGATTTAGATATATATATGAAAAATACATCTGGGTAGATATAGATCTATATCTATCTATCTATAGATATATATATGGTATTGGCTTTCAATTTGTGTGTGTGTGTGTGTGTGTGTGTGTGTGTGTGTGTGTGTGTGTGTGTGTGAGATTTATCTATCCATTTTGGGTAACAGGGCTACGTTTACTTCATAGGATGAGTTAGGGAGTGCCTGTTCTCTATCTTTTGGCAACAGTTAAACAGTACTGGTGTCAATTCTTCTTTAAGGATTTGGAAGAAATCCCCCAGTAAAACCATTTGGTCTACGGGTTTTCTGTTGTGAAACTTTTAATTTTAATTTCTGGTTTGATCTATTGTGATGGATCTTTTGAGACCTTCTACTTCCTCTTGAGTCAGTGTTGGTATGTTGAGTGTTTCTAAGAATTTGTTCATTTTATCTAGGTTATCCAGCTTGGTGCCATGACTGCTCATAATATTCTGTCTTCTCTTTATTTCTATCATAGTAGTTGCAATGTCCCTCTTTTTTTCTTTTTCTTTTCTTTCTCTCTCTCTTTCTTCCTTTTTTTGTTTGTTTGTCAGATTAGATAAAGATTTGCTAGTTTTAATGATCTTTTCAAAGAGCTTGGTTCTTATTTTATTGATTCTCTCTTTTGTCTTTCTGTTTTCAGTTTTATTTATTTGTTCCATGATCTTTATTTTTCTTGTGGTATGTTTAGGCTGAATTTAGTCTTTCTGGTTCCTAGAGTTGTCAAGTTAGACTGCTAATTTAATATCTTTCTTGTTTTAAAAAGTCAATTATTACTGTAAGTTTCCCTCTGAGTACTGCCTGCTCTGCATTCCATAGCTTTTTTTTTTTTTTTTTTTTTTTTTTTGGATGGGGGTTAAAATTTTAATGTTTATTGTAACTAGTTACAGTCTAAAACTAGTTGTAAAGCAGTAGTCAATAAGAAAGGTGTTTCCTGAGAGTGAAAATTTTACTAAGAGTTTTTGGGTGTTAACACTTCTCTCAAATGGATGTGTAGTGCTGCACCCAATCTGAGGGAAGTGGAATTGTATTTTGTCCTGAGAGGTGCCTTTGAAGACCAGGCCCCAGGTTTAGAATTTACTAGGACTCAGAGTATGGTGACACTGAGCATGTCAAGAAGGGAACGTGCATTGACAAAGAAGAGCCTCGTAGAAGTATTTGAAAATTAGGGCCACTAGAGACGAGAGTTAGAGTCACAGAGGTGACCAAGAACTCTGGCAAATGCTGACTGTATTTGTTCAGATTCCTGCTGTCACAGTTTGGTGGATGAGGGTCAGTGCCAGCTGGTGTGCAGCGCCAGTGCACAACGCCCTTGCAGCACTGGTATGCTGATAAGATCAGCACCGTCTGGGCAGGTTTGCACACATATCCGTGCATTCACCAGCTATTTTTTAAGTGTAGTTGATCAGCAGAACTGAGGTGCTTTTCAGCAAGCACTGAACTTTGCTATGTCTGCCTTAAAATGAGCTTCCTCAAAATTGGTTAAGGAGAGCAGACAAGCTGCTCCTGTTATTTTCAAATTAACATATGTCCGTACATCAGGCCTTCTCAAAAATATTTTTATCTACTTATGGTAAATCATCATCTCATCCGTTTGCAAGATAAATATGCAGATAGCATAATTTTTAATGACTAATTCTATATTTTAGGTTATTTTTTCAGCTTAATTACCGGCTATATTGTTAGCTTTCTCTGACAGGATTCTTTGTAAAAGTTCACTGAGCATTAACTCTACCATAACTTACAAACCATTGTGTAGTTACTTGAGCATATTAAATAGATTACGCAGGAACTTCACCTAGAAATATTCCCACAGGCGTTCTACCAAACACTGTAATACAAGGCAATTAATATTACATAACTGACTTTCTTGTACTTGTGTTTTTCCTATACTGAATTAGATTACAGCATTGGCTCTTCACTGTGATTCCCTTTCTGCTGCCTTGGATGTCCTGTTATCATTTGATAGGCCTTGTGTAGTCACCCCCACAGCCCATCCCATGACTTGGAAGTTACTGGATTTTATTTCCTTTCAGAAACTACTTCTCCCCTTCTGTCTGATTCTTAACAAGCCTAAAAAACCAAACCCAATGCCATTGAGTCAATTCTGACCCATAGTCACCCTCTAAGTTGGAGTAGACCTGCTCTCTACAGTTTCTGAGGAGTGCCAGGCAGCTTCCAAGACTGACCTTTGGGTTGGCTGCTGGAGTGCTTAACCGCTACACCACTGAGGTTTCTGTGCCTTTGTATACTGTGGTTAAGATGGACATCATGTGGTCTTAGAGCTGTTTGCAGATTATTGCCCCTCATTGCAAAGAGACAAGGTTGGGGATTACGTCTGTCATTAAATTTATAGTCTCCAGTGTCTCCTTCTTAGGCAACTGATTTATCATTTCAGTATTCTCATGGCTACACCACAATAAATGACGTGTCCATATCTCGACCTTAGAAACAGCCTCTAACCACCCTACCCTCCCTTCCACCTGCATTTCCTTTCTTTTTGCCTCCTTTCCATCCCATAAGTTTTTAATGAGCATATATCACCTGCCAAACGCTAAAATGAGCTTCAGTGAAGTGCTGGGGAGGAAGAACAGAGTACAGATTTTCAATTTAGTTAAGAAGTTTTAATTAATGACAGCATGAAGAAATGTAAAATTCCAGTGCGATGGGGACTATAAAGAAAAATAAAACATTTAGGACAATGAAAGTAGACTAATAGATGAAGTGTGGTGTGCTGAAATCAGGGAGCAGACAGGCAGACAGACAACTTCCCAGAAAAGAAGAAAAGTGTGTTCAAAGGCATTTCATGAAGTGAACAGCATGCTTAAAAAGGAAAAAGAAGAAAAAAGTTCTGGTAGAAGAAAAAAAAACTGAGGAAAAGAGAATTAGAAGAAAGCAACATATATCACAGAATGATGATAATCTACCTAAATCATTAAGAAAACATTGTAATCCTTTGACTGCAGCTTGGAAAATGGATTGTTGCAGGCAAGGGACAATCACGGAGATGAGACATCCAGGGAAGAGAGCGAGCTGTGAAAGTTGGTAGCTTGAACTGAAATGATGCTAGTGGGGTGTAAACAGATGGGCGAATCCTGCGACATCGCTAGAACTCACAGCGACTGGTCCTGGTGACAAACGGAGACCGTGACAGAAGCGGCAGTGGTAGCAGCTCAGGGCTGTCAGGGGCCGAGGGGAGGGTGGGGGAGGGAGGTGGTACCAAAAGCAAAGGGTGGTGTTTGGAGGGCAGACGGATCCCAACCCAAACCAAACCCGGTGCTGCTGAGGCAATTCCAACTCCTAGAGACCCTGCAGGTCAGAGTAGAACTGCTCCATAGCTCTTCCAAGGAGAGTCCAGCAGATTTGAACTGCTGACCCTCTGGTTCGCCGATGCAGTGCTGAACCATGAAGCCACCAGCATTTCCAGAGGACTGTGTCTCGGTGTCGGACAGAGAATGAGACACTTGATTAAGCTAGTCATAGTAGTAAAGAAGAAAAAAGTGTGTTTTAAGGAGTCTGGAATCCTAAGTACCCTGAAACTAGGCTATCCCCAGGTCGGCGTCTGTGACTTCCGTTAAATACAGAGTACGTCTCCGACAAGACCACATACTGTGTGCAGAATGGAATCAGGTCAGTATCACTCAGCAAAACAGGAGTAATGGCCGCCTTACCTTCTCTTCAGGATTGTTGTAAGGATAAAGGAGATAATTTCCTTCTGCAGCAGCGCAGCACTGCATGAACACGAGGGTTTGCTACTGTCCATCAGATCCAGGAACAGCTGTAAAATAAAGTTAATTTAGGCTTAATATTTTTCTTTTTTGCTTTTATTTGATCATAATGGTAATGTGAAAAATTTTTGTTTATGAAACAATTAGATCCCTTGCTACACTGCATACGTGTAATGATTAGAGTAGTGCTGAGTTTCATTTCAAGAAAAAGCAAGCCCCTGAACATAAATACATTTATTGTCGGCAAGTAGGTAGCAACTTAAGCCCCTCTGGATGAATATCCTAAGAGTATGTGAAAAAAAAAGGTGCAAACACAGCTCTGGAGCGTGGCCTCAGACGGTTCGATTCCAACACAGCGAAGAAAGCTGTCTACTTAGAATGTGCTGGGTCTGCTGGCCTCCTGCCGTGACCACTGCCGCAGCCACGGTCTCAGAACGAATAGAGGCGCAGGGCCACTGCTCCTGAGTCGGTTGTGACTTACAGTGACAGTGTGGACAGGGTAAAAACGCCCCGCGGGATCTCCAGGCTGTGAGTCCACGTGGAAACCGACTGCTACACCTTTCTCCCGTGGAGGGGTCACTGGGTCCAAACCCGCGAACTTTGGCTTAGAGCTGAGCACATTAAGCCCTGCATCACGAGAGCGCCTCTGGTAGGCCTTGATTACCTCTGCCTTCAATCACTAGGTAGACTCGAAAGAGTCCCCCCGCTTCCCCTCTAGTCTACTTTAACCAGGCTCTGGGCCACTTACCAGCTCTTATTTCAGTTTCATGACGACTCGGAGGGTCAGAAAGTTAAAAAATGGGTAAGTGTCAGGTCATAAGTAATAGAAACAGGAAGTTTCCCAATTTGTCTCTAAGGGTAAAGTGAGTATTCCTCTGCATTCATGTATTTCATTCAGAATTTCTAAACGTTGCCCTAGTTTTAGGCCCAGAAACTGGTCCTTCACAAATGCTGAGGCTTTGGATTAGAGTGCAGAAGAATCGGAGTCATTCAGCAGGATGGCTTCTAACGTTTGAGCCCAAAGAAAAGTTGAGACTGTACACAGGCTAAAACATGTTTGTTTGGTTTTTTCTCAGTAAACATCCTTGTTTCTCCGAGGGGAGCTGTAAAGCGCATTCAGACCCCAGACGCTGCCATCTCCGTGTCCTCTAGTACTCTCCCTGACAGCTTCCTGGCCACATAGATCAGTCCACACTCTATGCTAGAAACCCCTACATACGTGTTGTCCACTCTTACATTTCTCTTGGATAAGTATTTGAGACTCTGTAGTCTTCGTTTTGCTTGTTTACTACTAAACACTCTTACCTATGCCCTAGTGTTCTTGGTCTCAGACCACAGGTTCCATTTCCATGATGTCCACTGACGCATCTTCGAGAAACACCGTTCTGGACAAGCCTCCCCTTCTGCTGGGTTTCCCAGGCACACACTGTACTCTCTTCATCTGTGAGCTCAACTTTCAAAGGGAACTGTGAGTTGTTTTGTAGGTGGCTCTTCTAACAAAACTTCTACTAAACTTCTTACAACGTTTAATATCACGTGGCCATTTATACCAAATGAATCCCAACATGTCTAGGACCTATGGAGGGGAGCAGCAAAATCTCAGTAAGTGACAGCAAAATCACCTTTAGGTGGCATCTTAAAACCCAGCCAAGAAAGCACCCTGGAGAGTGTCATTTGTCCTGGAGACCTCAGAGCTTGTCTCAGTTCAGGTGACGGTACAGATAAACTTGTAAGAATTCCAAAGACAGTCTTCTACAAGGAGGTTTAAACGTGAACCTGTGGCCTAATGTTGGCTGCATGACCCTCTCAGATCGTTCATCCCATTTTTTTTCCTCCTTCACTACCTTTTTCCAGATTTTGCGGTTTTCACACAAGTATATCTGTATGTGTTGTTATGCCTGCGAGACAGCCCTTTGGTGACGCGAGTGGTTACAAAGCTGTCTAGTAGTTGAAAGGGCACTTTGAACTCCCGCATGGTCTCTTGGGAGACAAGCCTACAGATCCTACGGGGGATTCTGCTCTGCATACCTGGGGTTCACAGGAGGCAGGGTCAGCACAAGGTCGCAAACACAACATGTATGTGAGCGTGAGGAGGGGTGTGTGCACCCGCAGTCAGCCTTCTCTGCTTCTTCTTGGCCCCAAACTCTTGTCAAGTACCTGCGCTTATTGTGTTGCTATTTTATCTTATTTTATTTTTGTTAATCTGCCTGCAGACTTAACAAATGTCATTTTTGTATGGATAGCCAGTGATTTTGTACATTTTATGTTGTTGCTGCTGTTGTTAGGCACCATCAAGTCACTTCCAGCCCATAGCGACCCTGTGCACAGCAGAATGACACGTTGCCGGGTCCTGTGCCACGCCCACAGTCACCTTTACACTCAGGCCCCTTGTTGTGGCCCCTGTGTCCAGCCACCGTGTTGAGGGTCTTCCTCTTTTTCACTCACCCTCTACTTACCCAAGCATGACATCCTTCCTCAGGAAACCCTGGTAGCATAGCGGTGTGTGCTACGGCTGCTAACCAGAAGATCAGCAGTTCAAATCTGCAAGATGCTCCTTGGAAACTCTATAGGACACTTCTACTCTGGCCTATAGTGTCACTATGAATCTGAATTGATTCGATGGCAGTGGGTTTTTCTTTTTTTTTTTTGAACAACATATCCAAAGTACGTAAGACACAGTGTCAGTGTGAATGTTTCCAAAGAGCACTCTGGTTGTATTTCTTCTAGAACAAATCTATTATTTCTTTTGGCAGCCCCTAGTACATTCCATATTCTTCTCCAATTCACCACGATTCAAAGCCTTCTATTCTTCTGTCTTCCTTATTCATTGTCCTGCTTTGACAAGCATATGATGCAACTGAAAATACAACGACTTGGGTCAGGCCCGCCTTAATCTTCAAGGTGACATCTCGATTTTTCAGGCCTTTAAAGAGGTCTTCTGCAGAAGATTTTCCCAGTGTGCCGTGCCTTTTGATTTCCTGACTGCTGCTTCTGTGGGTGTTGATTGTGGTTCCCAGTAAAATGAAGTCCTCGACGACCTCAATCCTTTCTCCATCTATCACAGTGTTGCTTTCTGGTCCAGTTGTGAGGAGTCTTGTTCTCTTGATGTTGAGGTGCAATCCATACTGCGGGCTGTGGTCTTTGATCTTCAGTAAATGTGTCAAATCTTCTTCACTTCCAGCAAGCAGGGCCGTGTCATTTGCACAGTGCAGGTTGTTGATGACTTGTCCTCCAATCCTGATGCTTCGTTCTCCTTCACGTAATCCAGTTTCTTTGATTATTTGTTTGGCATACAGATTGAATGGTGAAAGGATACAACCTTTATACACAGCTTTCCTGACTTTAAACCATGCAGTGTCCACTTGTTCTGTCTGAATGACTGCCTCTTAATCCATGGGCAGATTTCCATTTTTCATATTATCCATCGTTTGTTACATTTCACACAATCTCTTGGAGGGGAAAAGTCTTTTCATTTTAGTATGACTTTATTGCCAAGCCAAGTAATGACTTTATTAGAGTTTATAAAAAGCCACAGCCACAAGATGGATTTTACTCCCCGTCATCTCTCTCTGGAAACCCCTTTGGCATAGCACCTAAGTGTTACAGTTGCTAACTGAAAGGTTGGCAGTTCAAATCCGCCAGGAGCTTCTTGGAAACTGTATAGGCAGTTCTGCTCTGTCTGTAGGGTCGCTATGAGTCAGAATTGACTTAATAGCAGTTTTTTTTTTTCCCTTTGTCGAATTATCTCTGTCTTACAAACAGTACAGGTTTTCTGCCCATTCTTCTTAATCTGCTTTTAATTTGGGGATATTGGCAGGCTGTGAGTGTCTTGTCACCATTTGCCACTCATACATGTTTTCCCTTGGCCTGAGGGACTAGTTCCTAATGGAAGCTGCCTTCTGAGGGAGCAAAAGAGATTCAAAGATCCCTGAGATTTGTTTTCTTCTAAAAACGTGTTTAGGTAGCAATGCCAATAATTCTCCCACAGCGTGTCCGTCTGTCTCCCCTTTCCTGAAGCTCCAGAAGCTTGGCAAATTGGGGCACAGCAGCTGTAGGGACGTGGACCCCACAGGCAAGCATCTCAGGCCGGGTGGCCGGCGGCGAGCTGCGGAGGGCCTGGCACCGTCTGGGAGGCCCCCCCGCGGTCGGGGCAGTGCCGGCCAGGAGCCCCCTGCCCCTCGACCCCCGACAGAGGCCCCGGAGAGGACAGGCGAGGCCTCCAGGCGGGGGGCCGACTGACGCCACGGCCCTTCTCGGTGACTAGTGGGGTGTTCCTTGACAATGAAAAACTGGATGGAAGTATTCAGACACAATTTTTTCCAGTGACTCCTTCAGGCTGATATTTTCCTGGAGAGAGAAAGAAAATCTTACCGACAATACTTTGTGACCTATGTTTCCTACAAAGTGAGATAAAACGGATCTATTAATTAAATCAAACCAGGAAAACTGTTCCAGTTTTAAACTTTTCAGCGTAATCTCTCAGGGCTGAGAGAGGCACTATTGAAGGTAAAACGAGCTGAGCCTACTGCCAGCGGCTGGCGAATTCAGGTAGATGGGATAAAGGGGGCCCGCTGGGGAGCAGGCCGGGCACAGCTGGTCGCAGGGCCAGGCACAGCTGGTCGTTGTCACCACTCTGATTCCAGGGCGCGGGCTGCTCTGGTGTGCGTCCAGAACGATCACAGCAAACCGGGCTGGCCACTGTCCGTCCTTGCCTGGCGGACAGGGATTAGACACTGATTAGACAAACAGACATGGGGCTGTTTTGTTTGTTTGTTTGTTTGTTTGTTCTTTAAGTGTAGATCAACAAGATAGATTGGGATTAAAAATGAAAGCTAAACTACACCACACACCACTATTCCCTTAGGGCCAATTCAGTTTCTTGCATAATATAGTCACAAGGAAATTATTGAATGACTTTAAAAGTAAAAAAAGAAAGAAAGAAAGAGTTCTTCATTAAGTGGAGGAAAACACTAAGAGGCAGAGAGCACTAAGCTTCACAACACTATGATCAAGTTACAGGATTCTAAGAGAGACAGACTCCCGCTTGCAGGCGGAGCCGTATGTGAAGGCGCTGCTTCAGACCAGCAGCATTCTCCAGTGCCATACTCACCACCATCGTGTTGAGAATTATTGCTGGAAAAACCTAGCTGGAGGATGAAGTGAATGAAAAATTAAAGTAAGTTTTACGAGAATTAAAGTGGTAGGTAAAAGACTTATTTCTAAAGATTTACACGGGTATAAGGCAAGAACAACATACCTGGACCAGCCCTCCTCAATTTCTGACTATAGGTGTTGTGTACTGTGCTGAGAAAAAGATACACAAGGCACCCACATTAAAAGGATAAAATAAATGTTTCTTTACTCCCAGATGACATGATTGTCTGCGTACAAACATCTCCAGGAACACACACAGGGCTACTAGCTAGAATTAAAACTGGTTTAACAAAGTCATGGGATCCGAGGTTAATGTTTTAGAAGTCAGTTCAGTTTCTATTCACTAGCAAACGCTGATGGGAAATCATATGTGAAAAAAAGAAAAAAGATCACTTATGGAGCAGCATTAAAAATATGAAATATTTCGAGATAGATCCAAGAAAGTATAGGGAAAATGTGTATGTCGTATTGCAAAACATTAATTAGAGCTATTGGGAGGCCAGACGGAGAGCCGTAGCCTGCGGTGTGCCTCGGAGGATGTGATGCGGTAAAGGTGTCAACCTCATAGACTGACCTAGCATCCACTCCAAGTAAAAATTTCTGAAGATACTTTGGTAGAAAATGGCAAACTCGATCATACGACCACATGTAAATTTAAAACATGCAAATTTTCACCCAAGATCAGTGAATTTTACTGTAAGTAAATTAGACTGCAGTAAACATGCCTTAAAAAAAATAAGCCTGTAGAGAAGGAGGAGGCAAATGCTAGGGAAAAGAGCAGCATCCCCCGAGAGGCAGCGGACCTCACAGGCAGCGTCTGGCAAGGCTAGGAAGGAAGCTGCCGGGTCTCAGGGTCGGAGACGACCCGGGACAACCACTGCAGAAAGATGCGGGAGGCTTCATCCACTTAGAACTAGGGAGGAAGGAAGGAAGGAAGAGCGCTAACACTGAAAGAAAGCAAAGGCTAACTAGTATTTTTCCTTAAAAAAAAAAATTGCTTTGGAATGAAAACAAAAGTTTTCACAATAATTTCAGCACAAAAGGAAAATGGCATGCTATCTTTTCTTCCTCTAAATCTGTAAATCACTAATCCTCAAAATAAATTCACCGTATCATTTTCATGCACATATAAAAGATAAACAGACGACCCATATGCCTTGTGTTGGGCAGAAGAGATGCTTACTAAAGCATGAATTGTTTTAATCCATTTGATATGCATAAAATGTAAGTATTTTTCCCACAATAAAGATGTCATATTTGGTAAAGTTCCAAAGTGCTGAAACGTCTTATTTCTCTACATAATAGCAGTATTCGTACTTTAATGTAAAACTAAATTTTATTTCTATCTTTTTATTATTACTTTTTCTGTGTGGCTCACAATTTAATAATCCAAAAATTTAAAAAAAAAAACAACACAGAAACCTGTTGCCTCTGAGTCCATCCTGACACATCACAACCATATGGGACAGAGTACAAGTGCCTCATAGTTTCCAGGGACCTTCCTGAGGATCTGAACAGCTCATCTTTTGGTTAGCAGGCATAATCCTTAACTACTGGGCCACCAAGGCTCCAAATATAATAATGAGCCCATGTTTATCAAATATGGTGATTGGAGGATGTCTTAAAATTGACTTCTGGAGGTGTTTTTAGTGGTAACACATACATTTTAATATTCCTTAAATGTCCCCAAGGTAAAGTAGATTTTACTCCCAGGGCAACTTACGGGGGAGTGGCATGTATGTCTCTGCTCATTCCTGTTGTGTCTGCAAATAGGTAGGAGATACTCTGACATAATCCTGTAAAATCTCACTGACAATCCTCTCCTGGGAGAGGGAAAAGCAGTGGGATCTTCCTAGAAGTAGCTCAGCCAGGAGAACAGCTTGAGTTTTATTGCTGCGCCCCTAAACAGAAGCCAGCTCACTCATCCTGGGGATGTGTCTGGATCAATTTATTCCATTCTAAATTAAGGGAAGAATGTCAAGATTTTTTTCTCAGTGGAGGCAGAGGTCTGGGGTATTAATCGTGACACAAGCAAGGAGTTTCTGAGATTTCAAAGCACCGCTGCCGGGCTCTGTACCCTCAGTACGCCTGGAGATTCAGGGACACTTCTGTGGCACTTCACTTCCTCTAACGCGTCCTGCCATGGATTGAGTTGTGTCACCCCCTGTAAGAGTGCTTGTAGCAGTTTGGCTTGGCCGTGGTTCCTGGTGTTGTGTGCTGTTTCTTCCTGTTGTCATTCCTGCCTCTGTGTTAAGGAGGGGGGGTGGGTGGTGGCTGTGTCAGCGAGGAGGGACTCCATCTGTAAGACTGTACTGTACCTTGAGGCAATCTCCTGGAATCTAAAGGAAAAGAAGCAAGCAGAGAATTTGAGACTTCACACCATCAGAAAAGAAGCAGTGTGGGGAGCAGCACACAGCTTTTGTTTGGATCGGGGTCCCTGTGCCTCAGCAGCTCCCAGTCCAGGGCAAGATTGCCTACAGGGACCTTCTTTCAGAGCCAACACGGAAGGACTTCCCCTGGAGCCGATGCTCTGAGTTTGGGCTTTCAGTCTACTGGACTGTGACAAAATTGATTTCTCTTTGTTAAAGCATTCCACTTGTGATACTTCAGTGACAGCAGCACTGGCTGACTGAGAACTCTTCTAGACAAATGAAATGCTCCTGCAGACAGCAGACCTTCTTGGCTGGTTCTTTTATCCTTAAGATATGGGGCTTTGTCTAGGGGATCTGAAGTTCCTTATTGCTCTTATAGACAGACAGACGAGACAGAGCGACAGAAAGAGAACGAAAACTGGGGAGCAAAAACAAGGTTGGGATAACATGATTTAGGCTTGGTTCAACAAGAAGACCAGAATCTCCTGAACTGATCCAAGAGGTCTCCTTTTGGGTGGGGGAGAAAGGGGGGTGTAGCTAAAGTTGTTCATAGCTGAAATAGCAGGAAGACCATGACCAAAAGAAGATGCCAACTGTGGCTGTGTGGTAAGTTCACAAGACTATCTTACCCTGTCCCACTGTGGGCTCAGTTTAGTTACATACATGTACTAAGCTGTGTAAGTCAGGCCTGCGTTGAAACAGAAACCTAAAAACATACCTTCTTAATGTTGAACAGGAAATGACATTGAATAAAATGCCTTAAGAGTAACCTTTTTTTTTCACACGTTTTGTGGCTGACTCCCTTTGGAATAAACACTGTCACCACGACCACACCGCAGCATATCCTCTCTGGGACGTCTGATAATGTAGGGAGCTCCTCTGTGTCTCAAGCTTGAAGGCCCGGTGGAGAGGGCTGTACCCCAGACCAAGGGGAGGGAGGCGACAGGAAGCGAAGGGCAAGGGGAGTTGCATAGCATTTGGAAATGCAGTGTCCAAAGGTTCCCGAACTCAGCAAGCAAAGGAGGTGACTCCCGAGAAGGGTTTTCTCTTCGGAATGAGATGTTGGAAGGACAGCGGTGCCGATGGCTGGCCTGGCGGGTCGCGGGTCCCGGGCGGCTGGGGACCTCAGGGCGCAGGGGACCCCAGGGCGCAGGGGACCCCAGGGCTCAGGGGACCCCAGGGCGCAGGGGACCCCAGGGCTCAGGGGACCCCAGGGCGCAGGGGACCCCAGGGCGCAGGGTACCCCAGGGCGCAGGGGACCCCAGGGTGCAGGGGACCCCAGGGCGCAGGGGACGGGCGCGCAGGACAGGACGCAGAGACGGGGCTGCGAGGCGGGCAGAGCCTGTGGAGGGGAAACCGGCTCCTCGTCCTCAGCAATTTGGAGAACAGTGTGCGTTCCCGTGAATTGCCCCTCTCCGCCTTTGTCCTGTCCTCGTAATGATGCATTCGCTCTTATTTTTACAATCCCCTCCTTGTCTACAAAGTGGGACTGTAAATTTACTAGTAATTGTCGTACAGTTACTAAAGAATAACTCCAAAATGTCAAATTACTGGAAACTACGGATCTGACCGTTTCCATGACTTTTACAATTTACACCTGTCGTTGTGATGTGATTAAAAAGTCAAGAAGCTTGTTGGTGGCGTTTCTCCATGCCCAGATGCCTCTTGTAACTCACAGCCTGAGCAGACTTCCTTCTTTTGCTTGGGTAGCTCGGTGTTGTAGCTAAGGCAGAGACGGGGAGCGGCCCGGAGCCAAAGTCGGCTTCTCACACCGCGGCGCTGTGACAGCGGGTCAGTGGGCAGGTGGGCGCTCGGGCAGCGGACGGAGGCTTGGGAAACCAGACCCGCTGCCCTCGAGGGGACCCCAGCCCCCAGCGACCCAGAGGCAGGCTGCCCCGTGGGTTCTCCTAGCAGTGGCTGGAGGGTCTGAACTGCTGACCTTTTGGTTAGTTCTTGCAATCCTTAACCACTACCAGGATTTCCATAATCATGTTAGGAAACATAAACCGTATACGTAGGCCACATATATATATATATATACACATATACACACACGTACACCATACACCCACCATCTATGCATATACACACTTATAAATACATATGAAATATATATTTATATACAAATATATACATACACATTATACGTGAAATATACATATATATTTCATATATATAGGTATGTGTATATAAATACATATGTACATAGATGCACCATATGTATTTATGTGTTTATATACATATAAACACACAAATATAGGGTTTATATGTGTATAAAACCATATTTATATATATATACATATATATATATATATAAAACCATGAAACCAAACCCAGAGTTGTTAGTCCATTCTAACTCACAGAGACCCTATGGGACAGAGAACAGTTTCTAAGGAGTGCCTGGCAGATTTGAACCAATGACTTTTTGGTTAGAAGCTGTTCAGGCTTTCTCTCTTAAGAGTCAAGCAGCTAAAAACATTCATTTAGGCATTTCCACCTAAGCTTAAGTTTTCATTTCCCTGAGCCAAAGGTTCACCTGAGCAACTGATATGTCGTATGGTCGTTTCATGTCTAATTTTGAAAACTAATTGTCAAACTTATTTTCCAGAGTGGCTGTACAATTTTACATTTCCACCTGCACTTTGCAAATGATTCATTTTTTTCTACAACCTAGCCTTTATTGCATAATGTAAGAATGAATTTATTCATTTTTAATTTCAGCCATTCTGCTAAGTATGTCCTGATACCTCATCTTGCTTTTAATGTGAGTCTAGGGGATTTCTTGATTGGAAGTTTTCTTAATGTATAAATTCAATTTTCTTAATAACTGTAGGACTATTCAAATGATCTGTTTCACCTTGGTTGTGATATTTTGTCATTTTGAGGAATTAGCTATTTGATTAATGTTTGTGTGATATAGCTTTTTCCGTTCTTTAATTTTCAATTTATACTGTTAAATATGAAGTAAGTTTCTTAACAGAAGCATCTCCCTTGTTCACGATGCTGCTCTTGCTGCTGCTGTTTGCTGTCAAGGTGAGTCCCACTAACGGTGACTCTGCGTGGCAGAGGAGAACTGTCCGTGGGGTCTTCTTGTCTGTACTCTTCCCTGAGGCAGATGGCCAGGGCAGAGCGACTGGGTGGGTTTGAACTACCAGCCTCTCGGTTCACAGCTGGGCTCTTAACCTTTGTCCCCCCACGGCTACTTTGGACAGGATTTCTGCATTCTGCTGGTCTTTAATTGGTCTGCTTACCGTATTTAAAATAATTATCCGTATGTTCAGAATTAAGTGGGCTAATGTCTTTTTTTTGTTTTCTGCTTATTCCTTTCTGGTTGTGACTTCTCTGCTTTCTTCTCCCCTCCTACGAGATATATGGACTTGTTAAGAAACTCATGTTTAGGTATCTGTAACATCCCATGGTGAAGAACTCAACTGCTAACCGAAAGATCAAACATTTGAACCCACCAGCCTCTCCACACAAGAAAAGACCTGGTGGTTTACTCCTATAGAAATTACAGCCTAGAAAACCCCGCAGGGCAGCTCCCCTCTCTAGTAGGGTCTCTAGGGTTGGAATCAGCTGGACAGCGGAGGACGATAACAGCAGTCCTCTTGAGGACCTCTATTTGTAGACCCTGGTGGCGCAGTGGTTAAATGCTACATCTGCTAGCCAAAAGATCAGCAGTTCAAACCTACCTGGTGCTCCTTGGAACTCTGTGGGGCAGTTCTGCTCTATCCTATAGGGTCACCGTGAATCAGAATCCACTCTAGGGCGGTGGTTTTATTTGTATAGCTAGTTTTTTTCCTAGTCGTCTCTCTCCGTGCTGTACGTACTTAGTTTACTGCAGACCCCTGGTCACCGTTCTCCTGGTTGAGTCCAGCACGAACCCACTTCTCTTTATCCCCTTTTGCTCTCCGCTCTTTATAATTCCGTAAGCGTTGTCTATATGTCCATTTAGAGCCACACAGGACAATCTTATAATTGTTTGTTTTAACCATGGAGCATCATTTAGAAAATTCCTGAAGAGAAGAAAAGTCTCTTGTCCTTGCCTGTGTTTTATTAGAAGCCCTGGTGCACAGTAGGTGTGAGCTCGGTGGCCAGCTGCCCAGGTCAGCCGTTCACGTCCACCAGCCGCTCTTATCTTATTCACTGTGGTCTTCTCTTAATTTTTAAAGCTTTCTCTTCTGTTTAGGAAGTTTTTTTGTTTTTTGTTTTTTGGTTTTACAGGCAACAATTTTTCTTACCTTTCATCTGACAAAATCTAGATTTCCTCTTCATTCTTTGTTATCACTAGTAAAAAATTCTGGGTTGTGTTAGTCTACATTCCAATTATTTTAAATTAGGTGATAATTTATTCATTCAAACAATATGAACAAGGTATGTTAATTTACAATGCAAGGCCTGCAATGAGCAAGGCCCCTATACACAAAAGCCCAAGTTTAAGAACTAGACCAGCACATGTAACAGTGATATTAACTGTCGCTTTCTCCTCCTCCCCAGGGCCTTCTCCAACGTTAGGTGACCAGTGCCTGAAATAGTGTGTGGGTCATTCCCTTAACTCCTTCTTTTTTTACTGTGGTCATTTTGAGCTGGAATCAACTTGATGGCAATGGGTTTGCTTTTGAGTGAAACTGAGTCCTAGGTGTTCACTACAACCAATGTGCTATATTAATTTGGGAACAGGTCTCATGGCCCCTATGTTTAAGAGGTATGCTGATGTGTATATACCCAAAATCCCACTGCAGTTCAGTCAGTTTGGACTGACAGCAACTCTATAGGACACAGTAGATCTGTCCCATACAGTTTCCAAAGAGTGCCTGGAGGATTCCAACTCTGACTTTTTGGTGAGCAGATGTGGCTCTTAACCACAACACCACCAGGGTTTCTAACGTGTGTGTGGGAGGGACTCACTGCATGCTACGTTAGGTGCATGACTAAATCCACTTTACGAGATAGTAGTACATGCTATTTAAAAGTGTTTCTGTGATTTACATTCTGTGATCAAAACTAAGAATTCTCATAGGTCCACATTCTTACCAAAAATCTATCTGTATTTGTCAATTTAAATACATGTGTATATAATCACTGTATCTATCTATCTATTAATATAAAATCACAATCTCTCTCTATTGGAAACACTTATCAGAATGCAGCTCAAAATAACTAGCAATAATGCATGCTCATTGAGCACTCCATGCTGATTTATTCCAAATTAATCCCCTGTGATTGCTTTATACATAGACTAGAACATGGAATGTTATTTAAGCTTTAATATTATAAAGCATCACTAAATACTAAAATACTGTATATAGTTATGAGAAAGATAATATATTCAATTTAAAAAATGACACTGATTAAATTGCTTTAAAAAATATTAACAGGAGTAAGATACCGAGTTGGAAATGGAATTAACAGAATGTTATGTCCATGCTAACGTTCTTTTTAACTTTTCAATGATCTAGGTGCTGAGCAAAAATACTAAATCAATCTATCTGTCTTTCCCCCAGTAGAAAAGGGGACACACACATTGTAAATGCACATCTCACAATGTAGATGAAATTAAGAATGTGTCCTCCCATTTCTGTCTCTAGATCGCATCAGATGGAGGCAGGAAAAGTCTCCTCCGTGCTCACCAATCTGTCCTCAGTGAGTGGCTCATGGCACATGATCAGTTATCTTTTTCTGAATTAAACTATCTAGTAGCTAACGGGCACTCTGGGGTTACAGTGGTTAAGTGCTGTGGCTGCTAACCACATGGTGTAAGGCACCACTTGCTATTCAAAAATCAGGCAGGTACATTCTTTATATTGGGGTATGTATGAACCCTAAGTGACAGAAGACTCTCCCCAGGTGATAGGAGAATGTCTTGCCACCTTAAAAGAGCTGTATCTGAGCTTTGTGAAACCACCCTGAGGAGTGCTAAACTACTGGGACATAAAAATGCCCCCATTCTGAAACAAACCTGTTTAATACACTGTAAGTCAGGATGTTTCAAAATATGTGAAGCATTTTAGGTGCTACTTAGAGCCTGGCTTGTGTCAGCATCACGTGTGTTCGATTCTAAATTTTTCCTTGAAATGTCTATGCCCCATAAATCACTCAGTCATTGCTTTTCATGTTTCTGTTTTCATTTCTACATGTGATTTTTACTGTTAAAGCAGTATCTCAACTGTATTTTGCTACACCCCTTCCCCTAAAAAGCAACCTAAACTGACTGCCGTCGAGTCAATTCCGACTCATAGTGACCCAACTGGACAGAGCAGAACTGCCCCAAAGAGTCTCTGAGGAGCGTGTGGCAGTTTGAACTGTCGCCCTTTGGATCAGCAATCGTGGCACTTCTCCCCTAGGCTCCTACAGTACATGAAAAACCACAGGGCTCCCCTCAGTAGTTAGCTTCCATTGAGTAATTTGTGCATTTGGGGTCATCTAGACAATTCTAATAATAAATTCTGATGTAGTCTTTTTTTCCTATTTACCTAATATACATATATTTTTTAATTCTCACTGCCTTCCCTGTTCATAGTTTTTATATTTCAAAAAATCCAGAGTAACTTTTTCAGTGTATTCAATGATTACAAACTTTTTTATTATGATGATGATGAAGTGAAAGCATACAGTCTAAGTCAATTTTGCCTGCCTGCTCTCCTCATCCTGTGACAGCCTACTTCTTTTTCACTCTTCTAGTATCCACTCAAAATCACCTGTCCCCTCCTCTCCACCCTTGCTGAACTATTTAAATATATTGTGAAGTTAAATGTATCAAATATCTTTGAAGGTTTGTCTGTAATAAATTCAACAAATTCTCTATGTATAACATTCATATTTGCAAGCTCAATAAGCAACCCAGAACTGAATAAAACTGAAGCTTTCAAAATGCTTGAGAGGTTGAGTGTTAATGAAATGGTGAGTGCGTGTTCTCATTTAAGATCATTTTGTGTGTGTGTGAGTGTGTGTGTATGTGTGTATAAACTCCATTCAAAGCCTCTTAATTTCTCCAAGTGTAAAATCCAAAATCCTGGTAAATTTAGAAGATTCCTTGACCTTAGCTTTACCACTCTGATAGCTAATTTGGTTAAAAGACCTCATTGCATCCTGCATTCTGTTCCCTTAATCCACTGACCACCGTGCCTGGAATATTCTTCTCCCACGTGTTCACTTCCCTGACCTCTGTGGAGTCTTTGCTCAGAGGTCTCACCTGCACAGCTGCCTTTTTTAAAATTGTACCTTGTTTCACCAGCAACCTTCTTGCCTTACTGTACTTCCTGATTTGTTTCACAGATGCCTACTTTTTCCTAACAAAGTATGTAATTACCTATGTGTTAGAGTCATGTGTGTTGTGTGATGGTCCATACTGAAACAGAGCCTTATCCACACAGGCACGGATTTTTATTGGCCTGGTCTTTCTCAGGGACCTAGAGCAGTGGCAGCAGAGTTTACTGTCAATAAATATTTGATGAAGGAAGGAATACACTTTTTTCCCCTTCTAAATAAATGAATTAGCTAATTTGAATTCAATAGTTTATCTTTGAAGATCTTTAAGTAACTGATTTTCATTGCATCAGTTTTAGTTTTTCTACCTGTGTGAGTAGCTGCTGTGTTTTCTTATTGAATTAATATTTCTAGTTATCATCTCACTGTGGCCTCCTCGCATTTGGAATGACCTAGACTTTGGAACTAAACTCTCAGGTATTTATACATCACATTTTCCGATAGTAAATACCATAAAATTACTTATAGAGCAATTGCTTGACACAGAAAGTTAATTTAACTGTTTATTTCTTCCTATAATGTTAGTCCAAGTAAATTTTAAAATACTCATTTCCTCTTTCAAATTCTGATCCATAGCTATTTTACTTTAATTAAAAACAAATTCATTCACACCTATAAGTTCATGTTTCCATGCTACGGCAGACACTATTGTGCTTAGCACTGCTTCCGGACACTTTGTTCTGTCTTCTCTTTTGGAGACGACTGTCACAGCCTCAGAGCTGGGAGTGGGACAGTGACTGGAAAGAGCCAGTCTAGTGACAAGGCAGTGGCCCTGGACATCTTCTGAACCATTGTAATTACAAAGAACAAATGATAGGAGGAAGGGAAGCAAGAGAATGAAGAAGGTTATTGTTTGCATATATTAAAAGTATTTTGATAAACTCAAAAGAATTACAGTCACGTCTCGGTGAGTCAAAGACCTTAGAACCATTAACAGGAAGAAGTCAGAACAAGCCCTTTAATGACCCTCACCCAACTTCCACAGAGGTTGGGAGCACATCACAGGGCATCAGAGCTGTGTCCGGGCCTGTGCGGTGTTTCCTTAGCCACATTTTTAAGCCTCATCTAAAGAGAGGAACCAAGTGTGGTCAATCTAAAGCTATCTTCCAGACTTGTCGAGTTGGAGACACAAAATTGGCCCAAGAAATATCCTTCTTTCCTTCCCTAAATTATGAATAATTTGAGAAATAAAGTGTAAGGCAGATGGCCAAGCCAGCCAAATGCCGTTGAATCGGATCCATCCGCTGCCATCAAGTCAGTTAGAACTCATAGCAACCCTACAGGACAGAATAGAACTGCTCGTAGGGTTTCCAGGGAGTCCCTGGTGGGGTCCAATTGCTGACCTTTCGGTTAGCAGGTTAGATCTTACCCGCTATCCACCAGGCACCCCTAGCTCTTCATCGTACCCCAAACAAGCTAACACTGCAGTCTAGTTGATGCTGACTCATAGTGATGCTCTTAACCAGGGACCTCAAACTGCCTTTATCAGAGAGCAAGAAAACTGAAGACTCTAGTTGACATATACAGACGTATGACCTTCCTAAGTTAATACTCCTGAATTAGACCAACACCCTTTCTCTGCCTCTTCTGTTAAACTTCACCCTAGTATTTTCATATGCAAAACCTGTCTCAATGAAGCAGAAGAAAGCTTGGTTTCCGGAAGTACTTCACTGCAAACCAAACCCATAGCTGTCAAGTCAGTGCTGACTCGTAGTCAATTCTGATGCCAGTGAGCCTGTAGGACAGAAGAGAACTAACTGCTCCGTACAGTTCCAAGGAGCCCCTGGCAGATTCACATCGCCCACCTTTGGTGGAGCAGATGGCACACTTTACCACTCTGCCTCCAGAGTTCCTACTTCACTGCAAGGCTTTGTATTTCTACATTTCCATTTCTGATTCACCAAGCAAATAATTGACTCTGTATCACCCAGGCAAAATGAACTCGTGGGGTTTCCTGCTCATGGAAGTACCACTTGTGTCTTTTTCAAGGAAGCCTGTTAGCATTTGAGATTTCTGTGAGCTTCTGTCTTAAGTGAATCCCTCAAAATGATTTTGATACATTGGGAGCCCTAGAGCCAGATTTGATTCGATGGCACTTGGCTGGCAGAACCAGATTTGGAAGCCCTGGCAGTGTAGAGGTTTAGAGTTCTGCTGCTAACCACCAAAAGGTCAGCAGTTCGAGTCTAGCAGGTGAACACTGGAAACCTTACGGGGCAGTTCTAGTCTGTCCTGTAGGGTTGTTCTGAGCAGGAATTGACTTGGTGGCAATGGGTTTGGGCTTACTCTGAAGAATTCAGCAAACTCTTCCTTGTTTTAACATATTCAGCGCTGTTTTTTCTTGGTTTTCCTTAAAAAAATTCATTTTCCTTAACCATTATAACTGAGTTAGAACTGACTCAACCGTGATGTGTAGTTTTTTAGACCCAAGTTAGTTTTAAACAATTGTTGAAAACGAGACAACAGACGAGATGACAGATTGAAAACGCAGCAGTCAGGGTGCTGTCGAGTTGGCTCTGGGCTGCTCAGGGAGGGACGCGAGTTAGTGAGGGACCGATGGACCTCAAGGAAAGGTGTTTTTGAACTTGATCCACTTGCAGTTAATCCATGTGCAGAAGTGACCTTAATCCTGGGATGTCAGAACACTAATCACAGACAAATTAAGCCAGCTCAGCTCAGCAGTATTCCAAGGACATCCTACTTTGGTGAAAAGTGACGACTGAGACATTTCCCATGAATGACAACATGAAAAATGCAATCTCCCTCGGGATTCTAAACTCACGCTGCGTGATAAAAGTCAGTTATTTGCAAATGCGCCAATCTGAATTCAAAGCGATATTTAGCATGAGATGGCATTCCAAAGAAATGTTTTTGAAAATATGACTGCCTCTGATATTTCCTTTTCTCCGTTTGTGCTGTGATTATTTTCAGCCTGGGACAACCGAACTACCCAAGCATCGTACTGAGATCAGGATCCCTGCAGCTGAGTCGGCTGCACCCACTTGTTCTCTGGGACTATTTTAATGCATGTCATAAATCACGAAGATAAGTTTCTAGACTGAAACAAGTAGAAACAATCATGATCATGGATTCATAATATCTATTTTAGAAATTCTGAAGTTAGTCTTTGCTTCATTTAAAAGCTAGTTTTTAGAAAGAGGAAAAATCACGTTATCTGTGTCTAGAAAGCAATAGACTAGTTTAAAGTGATAGGCTAGATAGAATTAAGCCCCTAAACTGGAATTTTCATTAATAGGAAAAAGACACCACGTCTCATGTGTCTGTGCTGCAGCGTGAATGACAATCGTCTGTCTACTGCACAGTCCTCCTAGATGACACTGTCAGTTTACTTGTGCGTGTGTGACTTTGGTGTCTCTCTCAGCCACTTGGCGGTGAGCGGATCAGATCAGCTCTTTCCACTTGTAGAAGCTGGCAACCGAGACGTCATTTACATCCTCTTTAAAATCCTCTCTCAGTGTTGTTGGGTAGTTCACCAGTCGCCAGATAATCCACTTTTGAAGGTCTTACTGAATGGCCTGAATTTGCGGCAGGGATTCCAACCAGCGGCCCCATCTGTCGGAAAGAATTGCCCCAGACACTGCCGCCCGGCTCCGACCGCCCTGCTGCTCAGGTCTGGGCTGGAGTCTGCTCGGGCCAGCTGGGCGCTGCCTGTCTCCTGTAGGCCGAGGAAGCTGGCCCTGCTGGTGCCTCTTAATGACAATTTTCACTCACCCTTAAGGCAATTAAAAAACAAGCTTAAAAACAAACAGAAAGTCATAGATTTATTTCTGAAGTCATTCCCTGCTGTGAACACGTCAGACCGGCAAGAAACGTCCAACTGCTCATCTCAGCTGTTCCTGGTCCCCAGACTTGAGACTGGATAGATTTTCTTAAATCATCTTCCCCAATGCTCTTCTTAGATTTTATAATTCTTTTAAAGACTGTTAATTCAATCTCTTAATCCTTTACAATCAGGAATGGACTTTATCACTTCTTCCCCTGCCTTTACTAATCTTTATGATTAATTTAAGTGAAAAAATAAAGACTTGACAATTTCATTTCTTTCCTACTCAAATATAGCTCAAATATATCTTAGAGGAAATTGAACCTTAGAGATTTTCTAATCTGGTCTCTTCTCTTTATATTTTAAAAACCTAAAACCAGAGTTAAGTTGAATTCTCGTTATTATATCTCCATACGGCACTGGGACTCTAGGGTCGCCATGAGTCGGATCCGACTCAATGGCAGTTGGCTTGGCAATGTCTATAAATTGTGGATTAGGGTACTTAATAAGACATCAATTGCCACTGAGTCAGTTCTGACTTATAGTAGCCGTATATCACAACCAAACCAATCCTAGTGCCACTGAGTAGATTCTGACACATCGCAACCCTCTAGGGCAGAGTAAATCTACTCGATATGGTTTTCAAGGAGTGGCTGGTGGATTCAAACTGGTGGCCTTTTGACTAGGAGCTGCATCTCTTAACCACTATGCCACCAGTACTCTAGCTACCTTTTCAAAAACAAACAAACAAAAAAACACAAAACACTGCCATCAAGTTGATTCTGACTCACAGTAACCCTGCAAGACCAAGTAGAATTGTCCTGTAGTTTCCAGGGAGTATCTGGTAGCCTCAAACTGCTGACCTTTTGGTTAGCAGCCATAATACTTAACCACGATACCACCAGGGCAAGACTCCTTTCATTTCGCTATCTCTCCTTTGTTCAAAGAATCAAGTCACATCGTTGCTAATGCGTATATGTCTTTCCCTTCAATAACACTCATGGGGAGTAGATTACATGTTAAATTTTAGGAGTTTGGCCCTTAAATGTAAATGTGAACTCTGGTTTTCTATAGAGATACCACTAAATTTGATTTGTTCCTCAGTTTGTGTTTCAATTGTGTTTGTTTCAAGTTTTGTTTTGCCATAAATGATCACAACAAAGCTACATGGGAAAACCTAGGACTGATTATCCACCCAAGGTCCAGAGAAATGGCCCAGCGATGGGGGTGTCTGTCCTCTTTGGATTTATGGATGTTAAAATTCAGGACACCATTTCAGGCTTCCTTTATCATGTTATTTTCTGGAAATGTCACCTAATTAACTCTTAATAATTGAAGTATCTGTTAATTTTTTAAAATCATTTTTTAGAACATTCTCCTGCTCTGTGTCAGCTCTGTGACATTCTTAAATTTATATACCTGTGCTATTCTGGCACTTAGGACACTGGTATGATTTTTTCACAGTTGAAAGCAATATACTGCTTTTAGCTTCAGCTTTTACCCTTCCATCCACTTAACATCATATTACAATTTCCCGTGACATCTCCAGTAGATCTGCAGACTCCGATTGGCTGTGCAGCTTTGGGTCGGTTAGTACTGCAGAGGGGCCCTATCTTCCTGTCACATCATTACTTTGTGTTGAATAATCTGTGGGTTCCTTTGTAATAGTGAAAGTAAGACAAACACATTAATATTTTTCTGCAAATCAAAACCGCAGTTAGCTCCCTTTATTCAGGCCACAAAAATTCCCCCCCTTGTCTTGTTTCCACTCTAAGACTTTGTGATCCAAACTTGGGTAAAACAGAAAAGAATCAGATCTAGATAACACAGAGTAACTATGTTTAAAGGGGGGGCGTTGTTTATGTTCTCAGAGTTCTGATTAGAAGTCAGTAAAATCAGATCTCACATTAAATCAGCTATAGACTATGTTTTTTACCTGAAGGCTATCGATTTGAAAGAATTTCAGGTCTTTTTTTTTTCGCTAAAATAGTACTACAGCTCCTTATCCCCTGTGGAATTTTAATATCAGACATATAGGAATTGTTTCTTTTAGAAAATATGGTTCATTGATCATGGCATAATCCAAACAGCACAGTTTTAGAAGTCAGAATTGTGCGAATTCAAATGCAGATTTCGTATTTTTTATTGTTGTTTTTAATCCCTGTGCAACTTTGGACAAATCACTCAGCCTTTTAGCTTCCTCATTAGCAACGTAGAAAGTGTCCAAGCATTAAGATCATTATAAAAAGCTTAACGGTTGGAAATGTATAGAAAGTAACTGCCATACAGTAAATATTCTCTAAATGTTAATAAAACCGTTTATCAGATACAACAGGCAGTCCATGTGTGGAGTGCTGAATCAGTTTAATCGGTGCTGGACACTACGTTCAGACTTCAGATGCAGGAATAGACGTGACGATAAAGCCGTGCGTCCTCACGTGTCTTCCACTCCAGAACATTTACGTCTGCATGAAAAGATTGTGTGAAATAACTGCAGGTATAGTACATAGACAGAATATCTTACTTTAAAAAAAATAACTTTTGTTATTTGTGTTCTGTTATTGTGTCTAACACCCACAGTGGAGCACACACCAACTCAACAGTTTTTGCAAGTACAATTCAGTAACACTGATTACATTCTTTGAATTGTGAAATCTTCTTGACTCATTTTTATGATCATCTCTCCCCATTAACATTTAATGTAAACTCACTGCCCCCCAAGTTTCCTATCTAATCTTTTGATGAGTTGTTGTCAGTCTGAACCCCTAGAGACAAGTTCTTAGGAGAGTGAACTGCTCAGGGCAAGCAAATGACTCACTGTTTTTTCCAAGTCCTCTGACATACAGCAGTTGAAGCGTTGGAGAGGAGTTTAGGGCACTTGGGAGTAGTGAGGGCAACAGTATAGATAATATGTTTATGGAACTTGACAGTCCAGGGTTCTGGTACACTAAATATCTGCATTCAAAAGTGGCTGGATGAATTCCTGACCCAAATCAATGTAGGCATAGCACGAAAACACATTTTCATCTCTTTTGGTGTTAAAACCATGCAAGGTGTGCGTGCTCCGCTTCGATTGTGGTTGTGAGGTACTAGTGACGGGGTTCCCACTCATAGTGACCAAGGTCCAACAGAGCGAAACCCTGCCCGTCGGGCCTGCTGCACGGTCGTTGTTCTGCCTGAGCGCATTGTTGCAGCCGCTGCGCCAACCCGCCTTGTCAAAGGTCTTCCTCTTTTTGGCAGACACTTTGCTTTACCACGCCCGGTGTCCCCCTCTATTGATGGGTGTTTCCTGAAGGCGTGTCCAAAATCTCGGTGATGCAGTGTCACCATCTTCACATCTAAGGACCATTCTGGTGGTACATCTTCCAAGAGAGATTTGTTTATTCTCCTGGAAGTCCAGGGTATATTCAATATTCTTGGCCAACACATGCTTCAAAGGCATCAGTTCTTCTTTGATGTTCCTTATTCATCGTCCAGCTTTCATATTCATGCATATGAGGCATACGCCCCTACCTTCCATGAAATAAACCCTGAACAAGAGGCAGTTAATAGGATGCTAAGTGCCTGTCCCCACAGAGGACTGAATCAAGGGTGGTAGACATCAAGATGTCCTCCTGCCTCTAATGCGCACTTAATATTGTGTCCTCATCTTCTTAAATTGTCTAACTAAGGGTGTAAAGATTCTGTGGAAAAGCACAAAGGTAAATATCACGAATCTGGTAAAAGGTGAAACAGTGTGACATAATCAGCCACAGTGACACATATTATGGCTTTGTTTAGTCATCGTGCACAAATGAAATTTTCATGATGTGCACAAAGCCCAAATCGCAAGTATAGTACCATTTCATACAGATGTGAGGGAAGCAGGTTTATAAAGCCAGTGTGTGTGAGTGCTTAGTTTCGTACCCATGAGGTAGGGACAAAGACATAGGACTGGTGAACCGAATACCACCTGAGGGCTAAAAACCCTAAAACCAAACCCACGGCCACTGAGTCCACTCTGACTCACAGCAGCCCTCTAGGACAGAGTAGAACTGCCCCACACAGTTTCCAAGGAGTAGCTGATGGACTCAAACTCCTGACCATTTGCTGAGCAGCTATCGGTCTTCACCACTCCACCACCCAGGTCAGTCAGAGACCAAAGCCTGCTACAGACGTGACCACTGAGCCTTTGGATGGCACAGTCATCTCCACTGTAGCTGACGCTTGGGAAATGGAAACGATGCCAGGATATCTAAAACATGTAAAGCCTCCTTAATTCTGAGCTCTGAACGAAACATATCAGTCCAAAGTTCCATTAGTTTAAATAGAAAAATAGACATAAACCTGTCTGTATTTTCTATAGATTTAGATACAGATTATTCAAGGTCAAGTCCTTCACACTAAGCCCGTAAAATAACCCTTACATTTCTTCTGTTATCTGACATCTCAACCACTTCTTCCAGACAGTAATTACAGAACAAAGGAAATGCATTGCACATTTGTTTTTTGAATTTATTTGCTAATTTTCTAAAGGTTAAAAAAATAACCGTGATGTTTCATGTTTCCAGTGTCTGAATCTGTGAACTCTTTCTCACTACAAACAATCTCTTTAGTCACATTCTCTTTTTACCTTGTGGTGGAAAGCGTTCCTGTTAGCTTTACGCTTCTTGAAGGCTGAAGGAGAAATGTGATCCCAGCCGTGACATCTTTGACACTTCAGCTTCTCTTTGGAGGTAAACTCTCAGTAAGCAATAAGATAAGGTAACACTAGAATTTTCATATAAGTCTTGCTGACAAAGAAACCCTTCTTTACTCTTCAGGGAAAAAAAGGAAGGGGCTGAGGCTGTGACGATCACAGATCTGTAATATTTATGCAGTGGGGATTGGACTCGTGTTGCCGACATGGACTTGGGACACTCGTGAAGGCATCAGTTAGAAATTTTATTTAACTTAGCAAGTAACATGCTGTATCCTATAGGGTTACCATGAGCAAGTGACACTGATTTGTACAGCATTAAGACTGAGTTGTATCAACGGTACTTGGCATATCAATTGAAATCTTAGATTAAAAACACTTTTAGGACAAACGCTTTTCAGCATCGTACCATTGCCATTTCCTGGAGAATGGTGCTCACAGTGATTTGTAATTTTTTCGATCTCTTCTGTGTTAAAGGAGGAGTGCTAGATGACATTATTTCAGATTTTGGGAGGAGCTCAGCTCTACCGATCAGTAATGATGTGATCTACTGGGAATTTCATTAAAAGATAAAGAAGTAACTAACATGCAATTGAGAACATCATGCTACAGTCTCTGGAAGGACAAAGTTATCTAAGTGCAGCATGTGGCATATTTTTATCAGAAAACTGAATCAATCTCAGAGTAACTTGCAGTATAGAAATCTTGATTGGGAGTTTCTGAAAGCAGAGATTCAAATTTGGATGGTAACTTTATTTCAAGCAAAACAGCATGTATTTAAAAAAGCACCAATATGGGCCCTGGAAACCGCTCACAAGACAGGATTTTGTCAGTTTGTTTTCTTTGTTTTAGATTTGTTTAGTGAGATCAGCAAGTCCATCACTCAGGATCTATATCTAAAGTCAAATACACTGGCATTCAGAGACCTATTAGGATAAGTGCTGTGCTGTAAGGTGAGGGGATGACAGACGAGCCCCTAGATGGGTGCAGGTGTCTGAAGAGTGTCCCCTAGGAAGTGACGTTGACTGGTTTCCTGAAGGACAAATGGGACAGCGCCAGGTAAAGGGGAGGTCTCCCTGCACGTTACAAATGAAACTGTCATCCATAGGCTCTCCATGGACCTCTTTGTACAAGGACCGCCGCTGTCTTTTCCTTCCAGCTCCCCCTGCGGCCACATCCAGGTGCTCTGTCGCTGGCGACAGTCCTCAGGTGGCCGAGATTGGAGTCCCCGCGGAAGCACCTTGGGAACGAGTCCTGGTGGTTTACTTGTGATGAATGAGCTGCCGGCCGCCCTACAACCACGGTTCTGCTCTGACAGATGTGCGGTCCCCAGGAGGTGACTGGACCCTGCTGGGTTTCTCTCTATGAACAACGAAAACCTTGAAAAATCAGTATAATTCTCATTTCACATCCATAGAAATGGAGGATCATAAAGATGAGGTGATTTGTTCAATGCCCAGTTTCCTGTGGCGGATGTTAATTACAGTTTAATTGTATTGGCTCCAAAGCCCGGGAAGTTGTCACCGTTCATTGTATAGCCCTCTCCTGAGTCTGCCTCTCCTAAGTCTGTTCTCACAAGCTGAACATGTGACAGGGTCAGAGGCACGCAGGTCCCTTCAGTGGTGCCTTCTCCAAGGACACAGCCTGATGTCATGGCCCTGTGCACCCAGGGATCGCACGGATGTCATCTCCTTGAGATCTCAGGAATCATGTGGATGTATTCTCCCTGTGCACCCAGGACCCACGTGGATGTCATCTTGTGGTCACGGGTATCACATGGATGTTCCCTCCTTGTGGTCCCAGGTACCACGTGGATGTCATCTTGTGGTCCCAGGTATCTTTGTGTTCCCTTCTGAAATGAAAAGTCAGAGACACAAGCGTGCAGAGTAGTTGATATTAGCTGCCAATAAAACACGGCACATTTGAAACAGTGTAAGAAGCTGCTGGCAGTTTAGCTGGTAAACAGGACTGACTTTATAGATTGTCTCTTAGAATAATCATACTTTGATTCAACACGTTTGACATATACTCCTGGCTGGAGTACATGTATCTATTTCCTTCTAATACCAGTGCTTTATATATTTACAGACTCTTTCCACCTGAGCATGAGCATGAATCCAATTTATAGCATTAGCTCCTACAGGTAGATATCCTGCTGTCCTACACGTGGCAACAGATACATATGAAGTGTCAGGCTTTATTCTAGCAATGGGATATAAAGCAGGCAGACAGCATCTCACGCTTGGGAGGTCTGCATATTGTTCATATGGACATTAAAATGAATAAACTAGTAAATAAATAATAAATGCTACAAAGAATTAAAACTGGATATAGCAAGAAGAGTTCTGGGGGTTAAGAATTGTAAACTGAGATCTGAATGTCTAGAAAGAACCACTGGAATGCCAACAGAAGGAGAACAAGAACAGAACATCCACTCAGACAGATGAATTAGCATGTGCAAAGGCCCTGAAATGAGACAAGCTTGATGTGTTCAAGAAAGGGAAAAAACTAATATAGCCAAACCTATATATGGTCACAGTGACAAACTTTAGTTGAATGGAAAAAAAGAGAAATAGCACTCTGTATTTACACAGTTGCTGTGAAACCCTGCTTTTCAGTACAAACAGAAATCAGGGACTTGGAGCGTTAAGAGCTGGTTTGGTGGCAGCGCTTCGGCAGGGAGGCACTGGTCCTTGGCTCTGTCTTGGGCTCCTGTGCCTCGGGCTTTTCTTAGTAGCTCAGGTCCTGCACTGCATCACCTCCAGGAAGGCTTTTGGGTTAATTCTGCCCCAGCACCCCGAGGCTGTCAGGCCCAGGAGCAGACACTCAGGGGCCCGGGGTGGGGTGGGGGGATTGTCATGCCTTTCCCAGGTCCTTGGAGACACACGGCTCCTAGGAAAGGCCTGAAGTCTTTACTTTGGAGACAGCTTACTCAAAGACCCGGTAAGGACGGGTTAAGTCCTGGTCTTTCCCGAGTTAATCATTTTCCACATAACACAGACCCTGAATAGCCGACAGAACAGTGGAGAAGGACACGCAGCGCCAGCGAAGGCATCTTCCGTTTGTTCACGGTGCCAAGGAGCACTTTTCTGGTCACGGGATCTGCCACTTGTGTCACTGTGACTTGATGCGTCACTGTGACTTGAGGCCTGTTGGTGTTTGAAATTCTCGATCAGCTTAAAAGTCTGTCATAGCCCTTAGTCATTAAAGGCAATGAAAAACTCAACAAAGAGCAGAGTGGATGATTTTTTCCCTTCTGCATGGAAGTTATTACATAGTCACGCTCAGTGGGAGCCGACAGAAGCCTTGTAGCCAGCTTACAGGTGTTCAACACAGTATTACAAAAATGTCAAACTGGATGGAACTTCAACTGTCCAAGATCTCTTTGTAAAAAGTAATTTAATCTTCATTTGCATAATAATGTGTGTAAGATGTGAAAACCACACATTGTCGTTTTCCTCTAGTGGAAGCAAGGCTGACCCTATTGCTGATTCACATGAATATTTAGGCTTTTGTTTTGGCCCCCTGAATTGTGTTGTTTTCAGAATCTGTCAGTCTGGTTTGGATTCCATGTTAATAGGATCCCCCCATAAGGATCATTTCAGTCCCTGTCTCCAATAACGGGTGTTGTTGTGACGAGCAGGTAGCTCCGTCTCGTACTCAGTATTAACACAAGAATCTATTTCACTTTTAAATGACAGCAGCCCAGATAGTTCGGAGACAGCTACGTGTTTATCCAGTCTTCTCATCCAGAAGAGACTCTGGTCTATTATTTAACAGTCTCCTTAATCATTTGTCTTATGACTCTTTTCTGTGCTGGTAGAATCAAGTACATGGTATTACTTCCTGTCATAGTTTTCTCCACACATTTAACAGTACAGTCTGCCTTTTTCTGGTGTCCCTGAGTCAGATGACGTGTCACAATATCACAGACAGCCAACTGCTGCTCTGAAAAGAAGATTTTTTTTCCCACTCATGGCAAAGGATTTCCTTTTCATAAAGCTTTATCTTAACAGATATTATAACATCTACAAAATAACAGTTAAGCTATATTATTCTTCAAAGATTATATAGAAATTAAATAAAATGGTATGCCCAATACTGTTGGCGTGAGCTTTTCAGTATTATGCCCATCTCTCTTCTTGTTTGAAAATGGCTCAAACAGCCCAGAATGAAAGGAAACAGAATAATTTCAGCAAAACACAGAATGGAAGAAGGCATTTGTTTATGTTGCGTTCGTTTGTCAGATGCTTACAGCGAATCAAGGTGAATGGGAGACAACTCATCTCAATGATCATCTTAATCTAGCAAATGAAAAGGTGTGTCTACTAAGCAGCAATACGTGCCAGAGAGGAAGAGCTTCTAAGAAGGACAGACCAAGTGTAATGAACATTAACAGCAGAGAGATTCTTTTATCTCAGAAATGATAAGTAGTAATACTATTTTTAGCTTAAATTTTTTCAAGGCTGATTTTCAGAGTAGGGATTTTCCATAAGGCGTAACGAACACCGACTATCCAAAGACAGTTTCACAGATTCCAAGAGTGACACTCTTGTCTGGCCGTCATAATCTAAACTGCTCACCAGGACTTCAGACTTTTTGCCCCCGTAGTGTTCTTGTTGAGACAGTAGTGGTCGCGTATACGTTCTCAAAAGAAAGAATAGTATCCACAGACAGACAGACTAGGTATCTCAAAAGTAAGACAATTCCTATATCCATCATTACTAGTTCTTTTTCAGTCTGTGCCATGGGAAAATATATAATGTTACGGATTGAATTGTGTCACTCAAACATGTATGTCGTGTTGACTATTCCCTGTTTCCCGGTATTATTTGGTTTTCCATCATTTTGTGATCTGATGCGATTACCCTGTTGTGAATCCTAACCTCTATGACGTTAATGAGGCAGGGTTTGAGGCTTGTGCTGCTGTCAGCCACTGTCGAGTCTGTTCTGACTCATAGTGATCCTAGACACAGAAGAACGAAACACTGCCTAGTCCTGCACCATGCCCACAATTGTTTTTTGGGTTAAGCCCATCTCTGCAGCCACTGTGTCCATACAACTTACTGAGAGTCTTCCTTTTTGGGATGGCTATCTGCTTTACTAGGCATGACATCCTTCTCCAGGGACTGATTCCTCCTGAAAACGTGTCCAAGGTATGTAAGACACAGTTTTGCCATCTTTGCTTTCAAGGAGCACTCTGATTGTGCTTCTTTTAGAACAGATCTGTTTGTTCTTTTGGTGGCCCCTGGTATGTTCAATATTCTTCTCTACCACCACAATTGAAAGGCATCAATTCTTTTTCTGTCTTCCGTCTTCTGTCCAGTTTTCCCATGAGTATGACATGATTGAAAATACACTGGCTTGGGTCACAAGCATCTTAGTCTTCGTGGTGACTAGTACTTTTCAATACTTAAAAGAGGTCCTTTGCAGTAGATTTTCCCAGTGCAATGCATCTTTTGATTTCTTGACTGCTGCTTCCATGGGTATTGATGGTAGAACAAAATAAAATGAAATTCTTGACAACCTCGATCTTTTTTCCATTTATCATGATGTTGCCTTCTAGTCTACTTGTGAGGATTTCTGAATCATATAGCCGCAATGAGTCAGAATCAATTCAGCAGCACTGGGTTTATAGTCTATTATGCTGGGAATGAAAACTTGAAGAGGAATCAGTTGCATTCACTGTCAAAAAGAACAATTCAAGATTTTTCCTGAAGTACAATACCATCAGTGACAGGATAATACACATATGCCTACAAGGAAGGCCAGTTAATGTGAATATTCTTCAAATTTATACACCAACCACTAAGGCCAAAGATGAAAAAATTGAAGATTAGAGGCAGTTATGTTTTAAGGCAGGACTGAATTTACAGGGTTACATCTCAAGTCAATCTCTTTCAAGATATAAACAAGGGAAACGAACACAAAGGAGCTACATCCCACCAAGAGAGAAGCTCTGCGAGTGAATGCTTCCTTTGGACGCAGAGTCCCTGCACTGAAAAACTCCCAGACTACTGCCAGAGCGATCACAGAATCTTTCCCCAGAACCAGCAGAGAGAAAGCCTTTCCCTGGAGCTGATTCCCTGAGTTCAGACTTCTAGCCTCCTAAGTAGAAAGAATACATTTATTTTATAAAATCATCCGCTTGTGACATTTCTGTTACAGTAGCACTAGAACACTAAGACAACCAGCGTATTTAAAATAGTGTCTCTCTTTTGGAAATGTTTAGAAGAGTGTTCAGTCAGGTGATAGTGGCAATTACTTTGATACTGAGTTTGTGAGTGTTTGAATACTTCTAAATGCTACTTGATGGTTGCCAGATTTTTCTATAATGAGCACCAATTACTTGTATGAAAGAAAAAGGACCTGAAGTTAAAATTCCTGAGTACCTTTACTTAGTCACTATTTTGCTGTGCAGATCAAAGCTAACCAGAAGATTTGATGAGCATACCTGAATTCTATAGGATACTGCCTTTTCCAGTGTGCTTGTAGACTGTGACACAGCTGGGACACAGTGGAATGCCTGTGATGCCTGGAGAAAGTGGGTGGCACTGTTGTGGTGACTCAGTGAGACTATGCATGAAGATGGATCTTGAAAACTCAATCTCACTCTAAAATTACAAGACAGCATTTAAAGGACTGGAATGTCCATTGCACACAGTGGCAAGGTGGCATGTTCGTGAACTTCATTATATGATTGCCTGTGAGGGAAGTTTTAGCCAGTAAACAAATAACTGTATTAGAACACCCTCCTTACTCACCTGGTCTGGGCCCCAGTGACTTTGTTCTTTACCTCAACAAAAAGGAAATCTTGAAAGGAAAACATTTTGATGACATTCAGGACATCGAGGGTAATACAATGACAGCTCTGATGGTCATTCCAGAAAGAGTCCCAAAATTGCTTTCAAGGGTAGACGAGGTACTGGCATCCAGGCATAGATTACCAAGGGGAGGACTTCCAGGGTGACCATGGTGCTATTCAGCATTGAGGTATGTAGCATCTAGAACAATTAATTGTGCTAGATTAACTTTTAAAGTCCCCTATTGCTAGCACTCACTTGACAGGGCTTCAGAGACGTCTCCGCGCATGTATCAGTGTGTATAATATGAGCCAGATGTTGCGTCGGGTGTCAGTTACCTGCTCATGTATCAGATGAGGAAATCCTGGCAGTGTGGTGGTTACCGCTGTGGCTGCTCACTACAAGGTCCACAGTGTGATCCCACCAGGCTCTTCTTGGAACCTCTATGGGGCAGTTCTACCTCATCCTAGAGGGTCCCAGTGAGTTGGAGTTAAGTTAATGGCAAGGGAATTTTATGTTTAAGCTAATCATTTTCTAAAAATTAAGCTGTCACTTCAAGTTTTCTCAGAGTAATTTGACTTGTAACAAGTAAAGATTTATCAGTGTGTATAGCTGTGTGTGCATGTTTCTGTGTGACGTATATTTACGGCATACATGCATTTAGATAATGTGTATACACTCCTAAATAGCTCCCAGTGCCAAAGCTTGACTTCATTTATTTATTTATATTAATTACATTTTTGAGAGCTGTAAAAGAAGACGCCATTTTAATGAAAAGGTTGAAATTATCACCAAAACACTGCAGATTACTTCATTACTCTCAGGAACTATGACTTACAAATGTACTTACAGTAGATTTGTGTTCAGGACCACATAATTGCAGCTGATACTAAAGTATCATCATGCTTATGGTTTTTAAAGTTAATCCATTAAACACAATATTCCTGTATGTCTGTATATCCAGCTGCCTATATGTGTCTATTTTCCATCTATAATGATCTGCTTGTTTGAAGTTGTGCTTATTAAGAACAATTAAATGAAACTTAGATTTAAACCAATGAGAAGGAAAGTGTGTAGAGAACAGCTGAGAGTGTTCTGTAGGAGAGAAAAATGCCTCAGAGCTTAAGGACCTAGAGAGGACCACTTGGAAAGAGACAGCCCATAACACGTGGTAGGGATGCTGGAGGTAAAACTTCAGACCTTGGCATTTGAGGGCGGTTAGGCTACAGGCAAGTCTCGTAGCCTATCTTTACTGACAGCAAGTTGTGAACTCTTAAAATCGACATAGATGCAATGTACTGTAATCTCTGTGCATCCACATGTGACTTCGTTGTACTCCATCAGAGGTAATTTATTTCACTGAAGCAATATTTATTTCAGATATACATTAGTAACATGATTCCTGAAATGATTACTGGTATCTGTCAACAATATTAAGATTTATTTTATTTCCATTCATCTCCATGTGAAAAATAAGGCTAGCTTAATTATAAATTGTTGCAATCATTATTTGCGAGTGTATTAGGAATTGTGAACTTTATGTGTGGAGTTATACTAAGACCCACAAGTTTAAAGTAATTGTTATTCAAGAAGATTCCTTCAGTTGAACATTCGTATAAATTTTGAATTAATTCTGCATAACCTGAAAGACTCCAGTCAGTGTCATTGTGGTGGTAATGTTAAGACAAATCATTATTTTTATGTGGCTAAAACGGATTTTTTTTCTTATGACTGAGTGAAAATGTACGTTTCCGTATAAACTTGCATACCCACCTATGTACAGCTTCCACTGCTCTCCCTGCCTGGTGATAGCACACTGTTCCTCTCTGCTCCATACATGTCTCATACTCCCAACAGTGTCCTTTCCCCTCCTCTCCACCCACTCCCCTTACTCCAGCCAGAGGTCAGCAGGATGATATCCTATAGATGCATAGAACCATAAAGTGCATCCAATATATGGTCACTCTGCATCACCAAGTCCAATCCATTCGCATCCAAAGAGTGGACCTTCGTTATGATTTATGGGCAAGGGCAGCATCAGGGCCAGGGGCCATGCTCTCAGGGGAACCCCGAAGCCGCTGGACCATCATTTGGGGTCTTTTAGTGGAAATCTCAGGGTGCACCCCTTTGCATTCTTGTGTTACCAGTGAGACTCAACTTAGTGAGCTCCATCGCGGCTATCACTGGTGGTGGCCGGGATCCATCCAGTTCTTCCAGTCTCAAGTCTATGTAGGCACCCATTCATGTGGATCTCTCTATCTTCCGGGTTGCCTTTACCCCATGTCATTTTGGTCCTCGGTGAGCATCCGTTCCTGCTGAGTTGGGACCATTTGCTGTGCCCTCGGATGACAGCTTGGCAGCTTTTAAGACCCCAGATGACACTCACCAGTGGCGGGTGCAGAGAGCCCTCCTAGCAAAATGCGAGCTGTGCCAATTGGCCTCAATTTTGCCTAAGAGCATGGTCCCTGGCCCCCTGCCCCAGCTACTCTGTCCTTCAATATTGGGTTAAGATGGAAGGAGTATTCAAGTTATGCTGAAGTCCACTTAATATTGTTCTTGATTCTAATGTGTGCTGTCACCAATTTCACCCAACCAAATTTCTACCAACTATCTAATCTAAACCCACCGCCTCACCCTCCCTTCCTCCCCTCCCTTGCAGCCGTTAAAGAGTCTTTTCTTCTATACATAAGTCTGTTTTTGAGATCTTATTGTAGGGGTCTCATACAATATTTGTCCTTTTGTCGCTGACTACTTTCACTCAACATAATGTCTTCCAGTTGAAAGCAGGTCATGAGATGTTTCCTGGAGTCATCATTATTCTTTATCATTGCATATTGAGTATATATACCATAGGTTACCTATCTATTCCACTGTTGTTGGGCATCTGGGTTGATTCCCTCTTTTTGCTATCATGGACTGTGCTGTATAAACATTCTTGTGCATGTGTCCATTGGTGTGAAAGGCCTTGATTCTGTAGGATATATTCCAAGTAGTGGAATTACTGGGTCAAATGGTATACCTATATCCAATTTTTTAAGGAAGCACCAGATTGCTTTCCAAAGAGGCGGGACCATTTTGCAACCCCACCAACAGTGTAGAAGAGTTCCACTTTCTCCACAGCCACTCCAGCATTTGTTATTTTGTGTTTTTTGGATCATGGTCAACCTTGTTGGGGTGAGATGGTATCTCATTGTAGTCTTGATTTGAATTTCTTTAATAACTAAAGATCGTGAACATGTCCACACGTGTTTTTTGGCTGCCTGGATCTCCTCTTTAGAGAAATGTCTGTCCATTTCCTTTGCCCATTGCTTAATTGGATGATTTATCTAATTATTATTGATATTTTGTAGTACCTTATAGATTCTAGAGATCAGGCATTGGTCTGACATAGAGTTGCCAAATATTTTTTCCCATTCTATAGGTGGCCTTTTCATTCTATTAATAAGGCCTTTGGGTGAGCAAAAGTGTTTGATTCTTAATAATTCCCATTTATCTATTTTTGTTTATGTTGATTGTGGTATGTTTGACAGATTTTGAAGCCTGTCTACGCTGTGTATTAAAACTTCCATTGTTGTTCCTACCTTTTCTTGGATGAACTTTATCATTTTAGGTATGATATTTAGGTCTCTTATCCAGTTGGAGTTGGTTTTTGTATAAGGCGTAAGATATGGATCTTGTTTCAATTTATTGCAGATGGGTATCCACTTTTGCCAGCACCATTTGTTGAAGATACTGTTTTTACCTCAGTTTAATGTCTTAGGGCTGTTGTCGAATATCAACTGTTCAGAGGCAGATAGTGTCATCCCTGGGGTCTCAATTCTGTTCCATTGATCAATGTGTCTGTTCTTGTACCAGTACCAGTCTGTTTTCACTGCTGCGGTGGTGTAGTGTGTTCTAAGGTCGGGTAATGAGAGGCCTCGCAGTGTGTTCTTCTTCTTTAGAAGTACCTTACTTATCCGGGGCTTCTTCCCTTTCCAAACAAAACTGGTGATTTGTTTCTCCATCTCATTACAAAATGACACTGGAATTTGTATTGGGATTGCATTATATAAGTAGAGTGCTTTGGGTAAAGTAGACATTTTCACAATGTTAAGTCTTCCTCGCCATGAGCAGGGTAGGTTTGTCCATTTATGTAAATCTCTTTTAGTTTCTTGTAGTAAGGGCTTGTAGTTCTCTTTGTAAAGGTCTGTTATTTCTCTGGTTAGATTAATTCCTAGGTACTTTATCTTCTTAGGGGCAATGGTAAATGGTATTGATTTGATGATTTCTTCATTAACAGTCTCGTTGTTTGTATAAAGGAATCCTATGGTTTACTTATTTTTATCTTGTATCCTGAGACTTTGCTGAACTCTTTTATAAGTTTGAGTAGTTTACTTATAGATTCTTTGGAATTCTCTGCATATACAGTCATATCATCTGCAAACTTCTTTGCTGATGCAGATGCCCTTTATTTCTTGGTCTTGTCTAATTGCTCTGGCTAGAACTTTTAGTACAATGTTGAACAGGAGAGGTGAGAGTGGGCATCCTTGTCTAGTTCCTGTTCTCAAGGGAAAGTCTTTCAGTCTCTCTCCATTCAGGATGACATAGGCAGTTGGCTTTTCATAAATGGCCCTTATTGCATTGAGAAATTTTCCATCTATGCGTATTTTGCTTGGAGTTTTTAGCATAAATGGGTGTCAGACTTTATCAAATGCCTTTTCTGCATCCATGGACAAAATCAGGTGATTCTTGTCTTCTGTGATATTTATGTGGTTAATCTCATTAATTGTTTTTCTCATGTAGAACCAGCCTTGCATCCCTGGTATGAATCCAACTTGGTCATGAGGGATTATTTTTTTGATATGTTGTTGTATTCTATTGGCAAGAATTTTGTTGAAGATTTTTGAATCCAGATTCTTGAATGATATTGGGTCTGTAATTCTCATTTTTGTTGAGTCTTTCCCTGGCTTTGGTATCAGGGTTATGCTGGCTTCATGGAATGAGTTTGGGAGTACTCCATCACTTTCTATACTGTGAAATAGTCTCAGTAGTATTGGAGAGAACTCTTCTCTAAAAGCTTGGTAGAATTCGGCAGTGAAGCCGTCTGGGCCTGGGATTTTTTTGGTTGGCAGTGTTTTGACGACGTTTTCAATCTCTTCCTTTGTGATGGGTTTATTAAGTTGTACTGCTTCACATTGTGATAATTTGGGTAGGTGGTATGAATCAAGGAATTTGTCCATTTACTTGAGGTTTTCAAATTTGTTAGAGTACAGTCTTTCGTAGTATTCTGTTATGATATTTTAGATTTCTGTTGGATCTGTTGTAACAACTCCTCTCTCATTTCTAATTTGGGTTATTTGTTTCCTTTTCTGTTTTTCTTTAGTAAGTTTAGCCAGTGGTTTGTCATCACATGAGTTTTTTTTTGTTATGTTTCGATTTAAGAAGAAGCTGAAATACTGTCATGCCCCCAGGAGACTTTGGCTAAATTGTTTGCAAGCTGACATGTCCCGGGGAAACATCATGTTGCTTGGAGTGAGGCAAGGTAGGCTCTTGCCTGCACTAGGAAAGGCCTAGAAAGTCAGATAGCTTTCTTCTTTTGCCAACAGTTGCCCTGTCCCAGGCTGTTTTCAAAGATTCCAATTTATGAATGACTTGTCTTATTCCAAGTATTAAAGAAATAAAAACAAAACAAAACAAACTATCTCTGAGCAGTAATCTCTAGCTGCCTACAGTGCCTATTTTTTTTCTATTGTGTTATTTTTTTTTTTACTAGTTTGTTAGAGTTACTAGCTATGAAAGCCAGCCAAGTGCCGTCGAGTCAGATCCGACTCATGGCGACCCTATATCATGAATATATCCTTTGTTCAGTACGTGTATTGCAGATACATTCTATTCTTTGGATTTGTTTCTTGCTCTTTTATGATTATTACTTTTTTACATTGTGTATAAGATTATGAAAATGTTATTACTTTGTTCTATCTGCTAATCATGAGGTTATGAAAATATTTGTTATTTTCTTCTGAAAACTTTATGGGATGAGGATCAAGCTCACTGTCCCCCATGTTGAATACCCAGTGGACACAAAACCATGTCTTAAAAAGAGCATCTCATTTGGGATGAACCAAGTGTTCACAATGCTGTGCGGTTGTTTTTGATGCTTCCTTCCTGTCCCATTGACTGTCCAGGGCACATGGACACACCACCATCTCCATTGCCATAGCTGGCCATGCCGTGGGGAGACTTCCAGTTGTGCTCTTCTCCTGTAAGTTCATTTTGGTTATTCTTGGTGAAGGTCAAGAAATCAACATTTAACTTGGGTAACAATATCATAGAAACTTCCTGGCCCACAGCAATGCCTAGAGGAGATGGAAAATGAGTAGTCTCAGCACTTCAGAGCTGCTTCCAGTTTCTAACAGGCCTACACAAAAGTCTCCACACTGAACACACGCAACCCGTTCTACAGAATGCACTGTGCTAATTGGTGTCCTAGATGCAGTGTAAATATTATTCGGAGGGAAAATATTTTCATGTTTGATAATTTGATTTACTATGATGGCTCTATAACAGTAACTACTTTCTAGCTGATATTTTCTGTTGACTGTATTTTTCTTCTAATTTATGAACAAGGTTTTCTATCTATTTACTGTGAAACAAGAACTGTTTGATAAGCAAGAAGAGCTATTTTCTTTAAAGGCCTTTCAAACCCCACAGCTTTAATATTTACTTGTTACAGTGTTACTGTCAGATTTAAATTTAGAGTACATTGGATTTCCTTTTATTTCTTTTGGTTTTAAATTCATTAATACCTTTCATTAAATCTATTTTTTAAAATTAATATTTAGCAAAATTCTACAAGCACTGGATGATGTTACCTTTTTTTATGATTGAGTGAAAATGTACATTCACATATAAATTTGGATGCCCACCTATACACAGCTCCCACTGCTCTCTCTGACTGGTGAGAGAACACTCTTCCTCTCTGCTCCACACATGTCGTATCCTTCCAGCAATCTCCTATCCCCTTCTTTCCACCTACTCCCCTGCCTCGTAAGAGGTCAGCAGGACAACATCCTATGGATGCATAGAACCATAAAGTGTATACATGATATGGTCACTCTGTGTCACCGAGTCCAATCCATTCCTTTCCGAAGGGTTGAACTCCATTATGACTTATGGACATGGGCAGCATCAGGGCCAGGGACCATGCTCCCAGGGGAACCCTAAAGCCCCTGGACCATCAATAGCAGTCTTTTAATGCAGCTTTCAGGGTGTGCCACTTTTTAGTCTTGTGTTGACGGTGAGACTCAACTTTGTGAGCTCCATCACGGCTATCACTGGTGGTAGCTGGGAACCATCAGTTTTTCCAGTCACAAGTCGATGTAGTCATCCACTCACATGGGTCTCTCAGTCTTCTGGGTTCTCTTTCCCCTGTGCGATTTTGGTACTTGGTGATCGTCCATTCCACTGAGTTGGGACCATTTGTTGCACCCTCAGAAGGCAGCTTGGCAGCTTTTAAGACCAATATGGATTCTTTATGATTCTGTGGGTATACAATCATATTATCTGCAAATAAGGAGATTTTGATTTCTTTGCTGATGCAGATGCCCTTCATTTCTTGGTGTTGTCTAATTCCTCTGGCTAGAACTTCAAGTATGACGTTGAATAGGAGAGGTGAGAGTGGGCATCCTTGTCTAGTTTCTGTTCTCCAGGGAAATTGCTTCAGTCTCTCTCCATCCTGGATGATGTAGGCAGTTGGCTTTGCATAAATAACCCTCATTGTATTGAGGAATTTGCCATCTATGCTTGTTTTTCCCAGAGTTTTTAGCATGAATGGGTGTTGGACTTTATCAAAAGCCTTTTCTGCATCAATAGACAAGATCAGATGATTCTTGTCTTTTCTGGTATTTATGTGGTTGATCCCATTAACTGTTTTTCTGATGTTGAACCAGCCTTATGTCCCTGGTATGAATCCAACTTGGTTGTGATGGTCTTTTTTTTCTTTTTGAGATATGTTGCTGTATTCTGTTGGCAAGAATTTTGTTGAAGATTTTTGCATCTGGATTCATGAATATCTGACAACTTCCAAAATCAGTCAGGGTTTCAGGTGTACAGGTCCCTCTTCCAAGCTGGGAAAGTAAGCACCTCTGTATGAAACCCTAGATGTTATAAACTAGTTCAAAATACAGAAAGGCTACTGCCATGTTGGCCTTTGCTGCCAGGCACCAGCCGTAGGTGACACTGAGTAAAGTGCTACTTTTCTGCCAGAAAAGTGCTCTGCTCTGTACAGGCACTTCCTCCCAGTCTAGGAATTAGGTCCAGCTGAGGCCTCTGTATGGCTATTCCATTTCCCAGTGGAACAAGATGGCATCCCACACAAGCTCCCTGCCTGCCTCAGTACAGGCTACTCAATGGTGGAGGGGGAAAGAGAGGCCAAAGTTGCCGAGATGCACGGATTCCAAAGCCAGGCTCTCAAAATGTGGTAGTTTTGCCCGTTGATCACACCAGCAGTGTGTCTGAGATTAGCTGCTAGTCAAGTCCCAGCTCCATCTGCTGGCTAAGACAGAGGAAAAAACGTTAAAATGGTGAGCTACCTTCCTTCCATGAAAGCCAGCATCACCAAGAGTGGGGATGACAAAAGAGAGGAGATTTTCTGTTCAGTGGTATGACATCCAAATTAATAGCCCTATGCAGTGTCCTAGGGCTTGCTAGGTGTCTGGAATACTCCATTTAATTAGCAATTCAGGTCTCAGTTTTCAGAGGGATTATAGAGATTGTGTTTAGTTGGCCATCTTGACTCCACCCCCGGATAATGCTACTTTGAAACATTTGAGCTCACTGAGACCTACTACTGTGAAATATGCTTTTAAAAGTATAAAATGTAGTTGGGCATAATGTTCTGTTTGTAGTTCAACAGTAACCAAAAAAAAGCTGAAATAATACAACATTCAGGCACTTAAACCACCAGCAATTACCTGAGCATGCCCAGGTCCCTCCAGAACTTCCTTTATATTTTTCATGCCAAAACATTTAAACACTTTGGTGGGAAATGGCCAGGTTAAAGAGGAATAAAACACTGCAAACAATTTGAAGGAGCTACTAAATAGCTAACCTTGAATTAAGTGCTGGAGTGATTTGATGGGAGTTACTCTATTCCCTCGTTTGATGGTAATATTTACAGTTAGAGTTGCTAAAGTGTTTTCATTAGGACAATTCAAACATTTGTCCAGAGTTTACCCTACACTCTTTCCCTTCTCCTCTGATAGACTCAAGCACAACTATGACAGGCAGGCTGTTAGAGAGAGCTGGGTTGATTATATTTAAACAGCTACAAGGATCTAATAGCAAGTCATGAAGTCAGAGAAACAACAGATGATTGAACAAAAGTAGGTGGATGGAGAATTGAGAAGAGCTAAAAGGAAATATTTTGGTAAAGGTGGACAGGAAAAGATTGTAGAGTTTGTCTGTACTAGGAAGATAACTGATGGGAGAGTGTATGTGGGTGTTATTGACCTCTCCAAATCTAGTCTTCCAGCAGAACATCCCTGTAGGAATCCTGAGGGCAGCAGTTTACGGAAGGAAACTCTCTTTTAACTGTCCTTGGAATCAGGAAATTGCCAGAAGAGGGCAATGTTAAAATTCATACCACCAAATTTCAAGGGGTTTGTATTGGCAGCAGAGACAAAGCCTGAAAGCAGCTTCTGGGTTCACTTTACAACCTCACCCCAAATCCTTAATCATCTCATCAACTGAAGATGGCTTCAGAGGTCCTGGGTTAAATTGCTGTCATCACCACCTGAAACAGTCTCTAAAGCCTGACACAGATTTCCTCTAGAGGACTGAATCTGTCCCCTTCCTAGGTGTCACTGTGGCCATGCCGAATTTCTGATGAGGAACTCATGCCTCTTTCAAGTTGAGCACTCCCAGTTCTCTCCTAAGTCACTTTAGGCGGCTGAGAGGGAACCAGGCAAAGGGAAGCTGTGCCCTGATGTAACCACGCGTCGTACCCTTTCTCCCCCAGCCCCATTTTCATGTACATCTTTGATGCTGAGAGGAAGCTGACTCCCACCTGTCAAGGAAGTTGTGATAAGAGAAGTGGAATGCCCTGCAAGCTCACACTAGCTTAACCAAAAAACTCACTGCTGTCAAGTTAATTCTGATTCAGTTTAACCCAACAAGACAGAAGACAACTGCTCCATAGAGTTTCTAAGGAGCACCTGGTGGATTCAGACTACTGATCTTTTTGGTTAGCAGCCGTTGCACTTAACTACTAGGCCACCAGGATTTCCCATACCAGCTTAGGAAACAGTACAATGCTTCTTGGCTGTTTTTCACCCTGAGCCTTTTCTGTCGTGTCTCCCACTGTTTTGACATGATTTCTCCGCCATCCATTAAGTCTGACCGGTCTACTTAAGAAGACAGGGATAGCAGGGGAGTTTCTTCTTTTGTGAGGTTGCTGAATTCCAGTATCACTTAGCTACTCTTGTTTAATGCCTTTTTTTTCAACCAGAGACACCTTTGTGTGTCTTTTATTCTTTGATAAAATAGAACTTTAGCCAGTGTACGCACAAATCAATAGATATGCATATTGCCCGTGATTTTCTCTATTCGTATTGTCACGTACTGTGTTGTTGTTGGGTGCTCTCAAGTCGGTTCCAACTCATAGTGACCCTATACACAACTGCCCAGACTTGTACCATGTCCACAATCATTTTTATGCTTAAGCCCGTCCTTCCAGCCACTGTGTCAATCCACCTCTTTGAGAGTCTTCCTCTTTTTTGCTAACCCTCCATTCTTCCAAGTATGATGTGCTTCTCCAGGGACAGAACCCTCCTGACAACTTGTCCAAAGTGCGTAAGACACAATGTTGCCATCTTTGCTTCCAGGGAACACTCTGGTTGTACTTCTTCCAAGACAGATCTGTTGGTTCTTTTGGCTGTCCGTTGTCCATTCAGCATTCTTCTCCAGCACCACAATTCAAAGGCATCAGTTCTTCTTCTGTCTTTGTTGCTCACTGTCCAGCTTTCACATGCATATGATATAACTGGAAATACCATGGCTTGGGTCAGATGCACTTTAGTCTTCAAGGTGACATCTTTACTTTCAACACTTTAAATAAGTCTCTTGCAGCAGATTTTCCCATTGCAATGTGTCTATTGATATCCTGACTGCTGCTTCCATGGATGTTGATTACAGAACCAGGTCCAATAAAATCCTTGACAACCTCAATCTTTTCTCCATTTATTACAAGGTTTCTTACTGATCTAGTTGTAAGTTTTGTTTTCTTGATGATGAGGTGTAATTCTTACTAAGGGCTGTGGTCTGTGATCTTCATCAGTAAGTATTTCCAATCCCCTTCACTTTCAGAAAGCAAGGTTGTGTCATCTGCATAATGCAGACTGTTAACGAATCTTCCTCCAATCCTGATACCTCATTCTTCTTCTTGTAGTCCAGCTTCTTGGATTATTTCCTTGGCATACAGATTGAAATATATGGTGAAAGGATACAACCCTAACATACACCATTCCTGACTTTAAAACATACAGTGTCCAAACAACTGCCTCTTGATACATGTACAGATTCCTTAAGAGCACAAATAAGTGTTCTGAATTTCCCATTCTCCCCAGTGTTGACATGATTTGTTACGCTCCACACAGCTGAATGCCTTTGCATAGTCAATAAAACACAGGTAAACATCTCTGTGGTGTTCTCTGCTTTCAGTCATGGTCTGTCTGACATCAGCAATGATATCCCTGGCTCCACATCCTCCTCTGGATCCAGCTTGAGTTTCTGGCAGTTCCTCATCAGTATACTGTTCCAGTCACTTTTGAATGATCTTGAGCAAAAATTTACTTGTGTGTGATATTAATGATATTTTTCAGTAATTTCCACATCTGCTTGGATCACCTTTCTTGGGAATATGCATAAATGTGGATCTCTTCCAGTCAGTTGGCCCAGCAGTTGTCCTCCAAATTTTGGGCATAGATGAGTGAGCACTTTCTGCCTGCACCCGTTTGTTGAAATAGCTATTCGATAGTCTGTCGATTCCTGGAGACTTGTTTTTCGCCAACGCCTTCAGTGCAGCTTCAACTTCTTCCTTCAGCACATCGGTTCCTGATCACATGCTACTTCTTCAGACGGCTGAACATTGACCAGTTATTTCTAATATAATGACTGTATTTCTTCCATCTTCTTTTGATGCTCTCTTAATTGTTCAATATTTTTCCTGAAGAATCGTTCACTATTGCAACTTGAGGCTTGAGTTTTTCCTTTGGTTCTTTTAGCCTAAGAAGTGTGGAACCTGTTTTTCCCTTTTGGTAGTTACATATTCATATGTGCGTGTTTGATGGTATTTATGTCTATAAATTTCATTACTCCCAACAAGAAACTTACGCACCAAAAACCAAACCAAACCCGTAGTTGTTAAGTTGGCTCCGACTCATAGGGACCCTACAGAACAGAGCAGAACTGCTCCATGAGCTTTCCAAGGAGTGCCTGGTGGATTCACACTGCTGACCATTCAGTTAGCAGCTGTAGTAGTTAACCACTACACCACCAGTGTTTCCAATAAGTGATACTGAAAATGACAGAAAAAAAAAAGATCTCAAAATTTCTAATGAGTACAAAACCAGCATATTTTCTTTTTCTTCCATTGTTCTTGCTGTGCTGGAAATCACTGCTGCAATTTATTGTTCAATGCTTGGACAGTAACAAAAAAGAAGTCAGCATCAAAATCAGCCAAATGACTGGACAATAAACATCCACAGGTTAAAATGACCAAAATAATACGTTATTTTTCTGTGCTTCATTTTTCAGGTCAGAACTGTGGAGGCTTGGTTCAGGGCCCAAACGGCACTATCGAGAGCCCCGGGTTTCCCCACGGTTACCCCAACTACGCCAACTGCACCTGGCTCATCATCACGGGGGAGCGCAACAGGATACAGTTGTCCTTCCACACTTTTGCGCTGGAAGAAGATTTCGATATTTTGTCGGTTTACGACGGACAGCCTCAACAAGGGAATTTAAAAGTGAGGTAAAGTATCGATTCTTCATGTTATGGTTCAGATAGTGTGGTCCGAGCACTCGAATTCTGAAATTTCAGCCGAATCAAGCTCTGCATTTCATTAATAGAAAATTTTATTGTAAAGAAAAATTAAGGACTAGAATTGTGCCAAATTTTGCGCAGTTTCCAATACTTGAGAAAGTAATTTTATCTTGAAAGCAATGATTAACTTCATTTCTAGATATGAAATTATTCGAAATATGTAAAAAAGTGCTGCCAAGGTGATTTATAGAAAGTTATAATACACCATTGTTTTTAAGCAACTATGGATTTGAAAGAAAAAGAACAAAGATAAATTCAGGAACACAATTAAGAGAACAAAAAGAAACTTTGTATTACAGAGAATGCTTTTGATAAAAAGAATATACAAGGTGGGTGGTGATAAGAACATTGCGGGATATTATGTTCCTTGAAAATTTTTCAGTTTACAAAATCATAATTTGCTCTACTATATTTTTTCATTTGTTTTATGATTTTTACCATGAAAAAATTTCTGAAATAATATTAATATATATTCTTGATTTACCAACAAGAAAACGTACCAATGCAAGTATATCTTTTTCTTTTCTGGCAAACAGAAGAAGAAAAATTATTTTTAATCATAATGGAATTTCTTATCTTGACATGTGTATTTAAATATATTTACATAAGGATAATCGAGCCTTTATTCTCTTGTTGTAGAATTCAGAATTAGATTTCAAATTTGTTCAACACATGGAATCTTGTAAAAAGATTGACAGTAGGCAGAAAAAATCATTTTACTTATGTCAAGGAAATACTATCGATGCTTAGGTCAGAGATAGTACACACGAACATCATCTACTTTATTTGTGATGTTGTTGAATGATGAAAAAGCTACAAAAATACATACTTTTATTTGTACATCCAGTTATAATACTAATGCATTAATAAATGCTAACCATATAGTTAATTGAATAATTATATAGCTCTATCTCAGCACATTAACTAACATTGTATTCATACAGGATACACTTTAGGTACTTTCATACGTTACATAGCTTTCCAGTTTGGCTTTGTCATCCATAACACTCGTTTGTTTACAGAAGCCTTTGCCTCGTGGCCGGCCCATCTGACCTTACTCACTGCCCTGTCTTAAATCTGTTATGTGAACTTTCTATGACACCGGTAGAAACAGTCCCTGCTGATTTGATGCTAGATTTCTTATCTCCATTCCTGCTCCTCTATTACCTATTAACTAGTTTTTGCTTTCTTCTCCGTGATCAGTGAAACTAGGGTAGAGTAGCTGCTGTGATCAAAGCCACAGATGTCACTGACATGGCCAAGCGCTTGTGGCAGAAAGAGGAGTGAAAATTCCAGTTCATTCCGTGTGACTATTGATGAAAAGTGTTGGATTTTCTTATCCTTTAAAAATTACTAGTAAATATGTAGTCTTTAAAAAGTCATTCTGTCAATATTTCCATTTTCTGTAATTGTATCATTCAAAGGGAATGTGCTGTGACATGTTAATTTGATTAACTGTGTGTCATCACACAATTCAGTAGCCTCTTTCGTTATGGTGATATTACGGTCTTTTATATGTCTCTAAATAGGAAGCTTGGGAAGTAGCATTTCTGCTATTTCAGTGTTGTAACAATGGCAAAATTAAGGTCAATGTGGTTTGTTAGACGGTGTTTGCCAGTTCCAGGAAATAGTCTTGAACTTGCACCTCTCAGAGCTTTACAAACATGGGTGCGTTGTGTGTATAGCACAGGGTTAAGCCACGTGGGTATTTTTAGTAGAAACAAGATCAGATGCTGGTAAGAAAGAAACTAGGGCTCACGAGAATTACTCGAGTAACTACAGTCTTTCATTCATGAGAGAGAACAAAACGTAGTATGTGAGGTGCCTTGTGAGGTTTACGGTGAGATGTGGAGTCCTGGAGGTCGGGAGGACCCTTCCGTCTCTCTGTTCACTGTGACAAACCTTCCCCAGACCCCCACGCCCGGGACGCCTTTCTCAGTGGACAGTGTGTGGGGACAGTTACTGCTCGCGGAACAAAAGTGACACTTTTAGGTGTCATACCCAATGGAGGCAAAACTTGCCTCCAGTAGAATTCCATCTGGGACTAAGAACCAAGAGTAGTTACTGAAATAAAATGTTGAGAGACAATGACGCCAGAAACAAAGGTGAGCATCGTTAGGGAAATCGCGCTGTGCAGGACCGAGCATTGCGGCGGGCGTGGAGGGCAGAGGACGCGAACGTCGCCCGACGCCCGCCAGCGCGGGGACAGGCTGCGCCGCTGCTCCGGTCACCCCTCGGTCTCGGCACAGCTGTGGATGCCCGCGGCGCCTGGACCAGCGGCGCCTGGACCAGCGGCGCCTGGACCAGCATCACCAGCGCGTCCGCGGGAGGATGCTCTCCAAGACGGCTGGGCCGCCGGGCCGCGAGGACTGGGTGAGCAACCCAGCACTTCATGGCCAATAGTTTTCTTTTGTTTAACCACAGTAAGGATGTTTTCTAAATAGACTGAAGCTGTAAATTGAACTCACAGCTGGCACAGCATAGAATTTAGTTTAAAATTGTGGATTTTCACACTGTAATTGAAACTTTCGTTAGGAATATAGTATTTACAAAATTTTAAGAAATCCTTAAATAAAAAAATAATGTAATAGGCCATTTATGTTATCATCCTGGATAACTTCCATAATGCAAATACACACACAAACTCATATATGTTTGGTCCTGGATCAATAAACTAAATTTAATAACTAAATATCGACAGGCAAATTAAGACTTAAGTTAAGCACAATAAAAAAAGATTTGTCTCAAAATTAAAATCAGAAACCTACCCTTTGAGTTATATAGAAATAACATGGTTTTTTTTGAGCTGTTGGAAAACTGCTATTTCTGAATCTCTGATACTCACGGAATTGACACTGCTCTGGCTTCTCAAATCTCCTCGTAGGTCTAACCATTTAGTCACACAATCATAAAACTTGGATTTTTGACATTTTTCCATTAACTATACCCTGTTTTATTCTCATAGTAAATTCTTCAATGAAATCCCCTCTTCTATCATGAGTTGACCAACACATATTGATTGATCAGTGCAGTAAAATTTTCACCCCAAAGTTCGCAGCATTCCCACCATGTTAAATCCCTCTTCCATACTGCCTGCGAGATAAACACTTCTAGTAAACTTTGCTGATATTCAAGGGACTCTATTACCTGACTCAAGTGCATGTCTATCCTTCAATTTTTTCATTGATTTCCTACAAAACATTTCTTACCTAGTTGAATAATCTGACTTTGCTATGAAAACACTCATCATATCTGCTTCCCCAGACCTCTCTTCACTCTTCTGTAGGTACCATCTTTCAAAAGGATTTCATATCACATTTAATTCCAAAAATATTCTCTGTACACCCCAAGTTAACAAAACAAATAACAACTTCTTTTATTTTTGACTCTTAAGGCACTTGACATTTAACACACAGCTTGAAGCTTATGGTCCTTTGAAATCACAATTGCTCTCAGTTGCATCTGGTTGGAATTTTTATATCTTTGTTTAACCATAGAGTATCATTTATCTCATCCTGCAGTGATTCAAAGAGTCAATAAATCTCAGCCAGGTTATTTTGATTAAAATGTTTCTAATTCACATCCAATCATTACTAACTTCTATGTGTATAGCAAATATTATATAACTATCACCTTTAATTGAGCTTTTTTTTCCACTGATACAATTGTTATGCTAAGATGTTCTCTAAATTTGAAATAGCCTTTGTTTATCCTATAATCTGAAAATAATTGAAGCTGATTAAACCTGACATCAGTTTCCAACTGTGACAATAGTGTAATATCAGCTTTTCAGGAGAAATCCTCTTAAAGACTCAGGGAATAAATGAGAACCTATGAAAGAAAATTACACCATGAAAATGTAGAAAACCAGTGTATGTTGTTTTGATTATCATAAAATACCAAAAAAACAAACTCAGTGCCGTTGAGTTGATTCTGACTCATACTGGCCTTAAGCAGAGCATAGAAAAACAACCTTGGCAGTTAACTTGTCTCTCTAATTTGTAGAAGATTGCCCCTAATTTTCAGCAATATTGGCAATGAAACAGTTAGAGATGAATGAGATAGGACCATTAATATCAGAAAGTAAGCCATGTTTTTAAAATATTACATTTTTCACCCACTTTTCTAACCTGTAATAATGTGTTTGGATACATTATAATAGTAGTAAACCTGTATTAAATATATTTGGTATTGTTTAGACATTGGAAGCTTTAAGGATTAGGAAGGCATTTCACTTGTATTAGGATCATGTTACTGGAAAAATTCCAGGTGCAGACTCCTGGTGCCTGTCACCATTAAGCTAAAACAGAGATAGAGATGGAATCTTAAGAGCATTTTATTCAGGTTGCCAGCAATCTGAGACGATGGTGGATTAGCATCCTAAAAGCCATCTTACTATCTTAGTTCAGGCTGGTAAGTTTGTAGACGAGTTTAGAGGAGGGAAGGTGAGCAGGTGAGGGGTGCAGGCATGCAGGTGTTCAGAGGAGGTGAGAAAGAAAGCTCCTTTGTTTTAAGATTAGTAGTCCTTGAAGCCAGCAGGCTGCTTGCTTTCTCTCAGGAGCAGTGTTGCTTATCTACAAACTGGCATCACTCTGCCCTGTTATCAGTCAACAACCTGTGCAAACAAACTCAAAATCTTTGTGAGTATTGGTCAGAAGGGAGGTTATGATTTTCTTTTTGTGTCAGCACTCCTAAAATAGAAAGGGGTTTTAGTATTAACAAGGAAACTAGATAAGAATTTTTCGCAGCTATTAACCCTATCAATCATAGTAGACTGGAGATCTTGTGATGTCTAAATCTTGTCTTACAGTCCGTCTTTCCTATACAAGGTTCTGCGGTTTCTTCACATTTCTTCCTTTGTAGATGGTCCATTCATAGAAACACAATCACATAAAAATCAAAATATCATTTTATTTTTAACTTGGCTGCTGAGTAACACCCCAGTTAATACTTTCCAGCATGAAAAGGGTAGAGCATGGGTTAGAGCAAATGTTTCTGTGGGGAATCAAGCCTCCTGTTAACCTCGTGTTAACACCAAACACAAACCTTAACATCTTACCATATTTGCCCAACCACCGTGGTCAGAAATGTAAAATTATATCCAACAAGGTCAGCCCAAAACATAGAGAGGGAAGGGTCCACAGGAGTGGGCCTGGCAGCCTGAGTGAGGCAGCAGTGAAGGAGAGAATGTGGTACTGGAGGGTGTTTTAGGAGCGAGGCGCTCAGGCTGTCAAACCAAACAGCCCTTCCGGTACTGGGGAATTTCACCGAAAAGGTTATTACGCCTTAGGGAGGGATACTAAGAGCAGAGCAGAGCAGGTGGGGCTTTGCCTTTCCTATAAACGGCTCATTTTCTGTAGGTGAATCTGTCACCTACGTTTACTGTTGTACTAGGTATTTGGGAAGATCTTCAAAAGACCTCTCTAAAGTGTTGAAAAGTAAAGATGCCTCCTTGAGGACTCAGGTGTCCCTCCCTGAAGCCATGGCATTTTCACTGCATTGTATGCATGTGAAAGCTAGATAATGAATAAGGAAGACAGAAGAGAATGGATGCCTTTGAATGGTGGTGCTGGAGAAGAAGGTTGAGTACATCATGAACCGCTGAAAGAACCAACTGTCCTGGAAGAAGCCCAACCAGAAGCTCCTTGGATGCAAAGATGGCAAGACTGCACCTTACATACTTCGGAATTGTTGTCAGGAGGGATCATTCCCTGGAGAAGGACACCATGCTTGGTAGAGTGGAGGGTCAGCGAATTGCATCATCATTTTGGAGGCTAGAAGTCCCGATCAGAATGTACGGTAGGGAAGGGTCCCTTCATGTTGGTGGCCCGGACATTCCTTAACTTTTCTTCCTTTGTAGATGGCCCTTCACACGGTATCTCTTCATTGTATATCTGTCCTTGAAGTTTCTGATCTTTTTTCTATAAAACACAGTCAGTAGGGATTAGGTTAGGATTCACTCTACTCTGTTATGGCTTCGTTAACATAACAAAAACACCATTTCCAAACAAAGTCACAATTACAAGTAAATGAGTTGGAACTTGGCTTAGGCAGGATTATGCAGAGAAGCAAAAGGAAAAGGAAACAAAACATCTAGTTATGTATATGTTTAGAAAAACAAAACAATAAAAATAAACCCGCTGCCATCCAGGTGATTCTGATTCATAGCGACCCTATAGTCAGACTAGAACTGCTCCGGAGAGTTTTCTGAGGAGCACCTGGTGGATTTGAACTGCTGACCTTTTGGTTAGCAGCTGTAGCACTCAACCACTAAGCCACCAAGGTTTACATACATACATATGTACGTGCACACATATGTACATAGAGAGAAATACAAATCAAGGAAACAGTCCACACAAATGTCGAAGCTGGAAAGTCCCATATCCGTCATTAGGCTGGAGGTTTCTCCTGACTCCTGTCAGTTCAGAGGCCACCCGGTGAACCCAAGAGGGATAGATAGGTCAGCCTGCAGGCCTCTGGCTGAGAGACTGTCCCCAAATCAGCAGGTACACAGCTGGTTTAAGTCCTAAGAACTGGCGTTCAGATGAACAGGAGCCCAGATGCAGGACCCAAAGCAGCAAAATCCCACGAACCTCGCAGAAAGAACTCTAGCTGTGTCAGATACAGGCCACCCCACCCACCCCCCAAGGAAATGCTCTTTCGACTGATTGCCTGTCACAGCAGAACCCTTCACGGACGTGGTCACATTATATCAAATCTCATCACGAGGTTATCACATCACTACAGGACTGCCGAACTGTTTTACAGCTGAAAAACCACTAAGACTCGTGTCCCAGCCAAGCTGACACAACCTTAGCCACGGCAGAGCTGCAGGGTAGCTTACAGAGAGACATAACTCAGTTCACAACGTTGGACCCTTTTTAGGGGCTTGTTTATGCAGATGGCTGGAAAGGAACAGTTGCTTCAGTTAGATACCTCTGTGTCGCCTGTGCTTTGTAGCAATGTCACGTGTACAGACACTGAACATGCATACTGCCTGGTCCTGCGCCGTGGTCACAGTCCCACTGTGAGACAACTGCTGTGGGCACTGTGTCCGTCCGTCCTGTCGAAGTTTTCCCTGAGTTCTGTTGATCATCCATTTCACTGAGCACCGTCTTTTGTCCAGCAGCTGTCTAAAGTGAGAGGAAGTCCTGTGGTTCCTACCTCTCACTAACATTCAGGCTATAGTTCCCCCAGAGATGGATCTGTTCACTTTTCTGGCAATCCATGGTATATTCAAAACCCCTTGCCATCTCCATAGTGTGAAAGTATAAATTCTTCAGTCTTCTTTTTCTTTTTTTTTCAATTGTTCAGGTTTCACATGCATGTGAAATGACTGAAAATGCCATTACTTGGATCGGGCAACCTTAGCCATCAAAGTGACACCTTTGCTTTTTAACAGATTAAAGAAGTTTTTGACAGAGATTTGCCCTGTGCAATTTGTCATGAGATTTCCTGACTGTCGTTGCTTTCATGGACATTGATGGTTGTTCCAATAAGAATAATACCCTTGACAACTTCTTCACTATTTGTCATGTTGTTGTTTATTGGTCCTGCTGAAGGAAAGAGTCACAATCAACTTGACAGCACTGGTTTTGGGTTTGGTGTTTATGTTCCTGTGTAATCCATACTAGAGACTGTAGTCTTTTACTTTATCAGCAAGTGCTTTAAGTAATCTCCACTTTCATCAGAAAAAGTGAAGAAGGCTGATGAAATCACTGATTGTGAGATGAGAATCTCCTAGTTGATTTTGATATGCAACCTGGCTTGGAAAAAACTACATAGATATACAAAAATTGTATTCACAAGACTTAAATCTGTACATAAAAAAGAACAACTATTCTAATTAGAAATTTTACAGAGAAAATTTGTAAGGGAGATAATGAGAACAGTGTTTGCAATACTTTTAACAAAATTTGAACGTATGCTCAATGCTCACGCTTTGGCGGTATGTTCTGTTGTAGTTGAGTGTTAACGGTCCATTTTCATACCTCGCCATTCTGAGAGCAGTAAACCGTATAAACACGGGAAAAAAGAACTTTCGGTTATTCATGAATATGTAAGTGAGGAAAAAATTCAAAAGCTCACAACTTGTAGAAGTATTTTCCTGTATAAATGTAGACTTAAGGTACGCCTTTCAAGTGTTCATGAAGAGAACCAAAGGAGACAGCTAAACAAGCTGGTAGTATGACTTAATTTTTAACACACCACTACATTTTGTGTTTTGTTTCTTTGGTTTTTGTCATGGAAATCTAATAGACACAGTTTCATAAATTATGAAATCTTGACTTCACTAAGTCTAGCAAAATAAATGTCAGATCATCAATTTAAATACTAATATGGAAAATATTTTTTTAATTTCTAAATTTCTAAGTAATGCACATAATTCAGACATTATAAAATAAATTACTAATGAATTTAACTTTCTACAATTTTAAATCCAAAAATCTCAAAAAAAATCTAAATATCAACAGCCAAGCAAAGTGCCGTGGAGTCGGATCCGACTCATGGCGACCCTAGGAGCTAGAGAATCAGTAGAGTACTAGTTAAGTTAGAGTACACATGAGAACTGTGTACCTCTAAAAGGCAACTAACGAGGTCTTGAGCAGCTGGTATTTGAAGATCTCCAGAGGTATTGTACATTTAAAGATAAACCTAGTATTTGAGCTTCCAGTTTCTTTGAAGGTTCGGTTGCTGCTATGAGGTGACATCCAGTCGGTCCCAGTTCACAGCGATGCTGTGTGCTGCCTAACTAAGCCCTGCCCTGGCCTGCACTGCCGTCACTGTCCTTGCTATGTCTGAGCCCATCATTGCAGTCACTGTGCCAGCCTATCTTGTCGAGGGCCTTCCTCTTCTTTGTCGACCCTCTGACTTACCAAGTGTGATGTCCTTCTCTAAGTCCTTCTGAGATCGTTTCCAAAGCGTGTGAAATACAGTCTTGCCATCGTTGCTTCTGAAGAGCTCTCTGGCAGTACTTCCCCGAGGACAGACTCATTCATTCTTTGAGCCGTCCATGGCATGTCCCATTTCTTCTCCAACACAATTTGAAGGAATCAGTTCTTCAGTCTTCCTTTGTCAAAGTTTTATTCTCCTTTAAAAAACAATGGCTAATTATAATAAAAATCAACAATGCAATTCTGGATGATAGTGGGAGCTCAGGAATTCTTTATACATAATTTTAAGATATCAGGTTAATTTTAACCGGTGTTGTAGTAGGCTCAAAGAAATAAATCTAACCTAGCCAGATGGATAACAAAGGGCTTCTTATCAGATAATACGATTTTTCATCAAGGTACACAGTGTGGTTATTTATGGCTATTTTACAAATACAGAGGGGTGCTTTATTCAGTTTTTAGTAAGGTGAGTCCTCTGTCTTTGGGATTCTTGTAGGGACAGTCACAGCATTCTCTGTGGCTAATGCCATCATCCCTCTCTCTGCCTCATCTACATGTCCTTGTCGTCTATATGACTGTTTCCTCACTGGGGGTGATTTTATACTTCACTGAATATGCAGCAATGTCTGCTTACATTTCTCGTTGTCACAAAGGGAGGTCAAGGCACCTCACAGATAAAAGCCAGAGATGCTGCTAAACAAATTATAGTGCCCATCCCTCCACAGCAAAGTTGTTGGGCCCCAAGTGTGAAGAATTCCCAGAATGAGGAGTCCTGATGATATTAATATCTATGCCGTTGATGGCCAACAACCAACCAGTTGTTGTCAAGATAACAAACTCACAGTGACTCCTTTTGTGTCCGAGTGGAACTGTGCTCTATAGGGTTTGTTTCAGCCAGCTAGTGCTGCTCTAATGGAAATACCTGCAAGTGGATGGCTCTAAAAGGATGCATTTTATTTGTCATAGTCAAAGTCCAGATTCAGGGTGTCAGCTCCGGGGAAGGCTTTCTCTGCTGGCTCTTGAGGAAGGTCCTTGTCATCAGTCTTCCCCTGGACTGAAAAATTTTGAGGCACAGGTACCCTAGTCCTTTCTAAAGGGCACACTCAGCTCCTGACATTGCTTTTTTGGTGGTGACAGGTCCCCAGATGTCTCTGCTAGCTCCTCTCCTTTATATCTCAAGAGACAGCCTCAAGGCACAAAACAAATCTACACACTGAACGTTATTCTGCCAAGGCAACTGTCACCACTCTGCCCTCATTAACATCACAGAGGCAGGAATTCCAACATGCAGAGGAACATCACACAATACCAGGAATTAGGGCCCTGCTAAACTGCTACAGAGTTTTAGGGAGCACAGTTCAGTCCCTGGCAGGGTTTTTAGGGACATGGCGGATTTTTTCAGAAGAGGCCCTTCAGGCTTTTCTTCTGAGGTTGCCCTGGGTGAACTAGGACCTCCAGCCTTTTGGTCAGAAGCCCAGCTGTTTGTGTGCCTAAAGCCTGAGTCGTCTGTGTTTATACACCCACACCTGTACATCCACACGGGAACCCTGGTAGCTAGTGAGTAAGAGCTCAGGCCACTAACCAAGGGCCCAGCAGTTTGAATCCACCAGGGCTCCTTGGAAACTTCAGAGGGCAGTTGTACTTTGCTGAATCAGAATCTCTGTGAGTCAAAGTTGATTGGACAGCAAGAGGTTTTCCTGTCAACACGGCTTTTCTATTAGAAGGCCAAGGCTGAGAAGAGGTAAAATCCAACCGGCTGAGACAGAGACAGGAGGCCGCGTGCCAGCCTGCAGCTCAGCGGGCCTGGCGGTGTGACCTTCCCACCCGAAGTGACCCGAGGGGAGAGGTGTGATCCCAGGTCAGCCAGTGAGTGAGTGACGCCACACAGCTGTAGTCAGAATCACATTCCATCACACACGTTTTGCGTTCTCTCTGCAAAGGAAATAAAATCTTTAGGAAAATTTTTTACCCTTGATTTCTGAGAAAAGGAACATAAAGAATGTGTCAAATAGTCAGTAAGGTAATAATTGATTTAAACTATTTCTTCATGGCAGTGAATCTTTAAAAAAACTTTAAAATGACTTACTAAGAAACTGTCCACATTGATAAGCAGTAAAGAACTATAAATAATTATGTTTCCTGGAATTTCCAGAATTTTAAAGGATCTATATGTGGATAACTAGTTTTTACAGCTGAAGGACGTAAGGTGGAATTTTTCTCACTTATTCACCGTGAGCGTTTTGAGGGCAAAGCCCATCCTTCTACCCTCCAGAGCACTTGAAATGTAGTGAACTGTTCAATTTTAGCTAAGTTAATGTACATACAAATTCATAAAACCGTTTGTATAATGAATGAATGCTTTAGACAAAGATGTTACATCTTATTTACTTATTGATATTACTTTTTAAAAGAAATAGAATGTTACTTAAAATAGGAAATAATTGTTTTATCATAGTAAACACACTTAAGAATACCATTGCATAGAAATACAATGAAGTGTTTATACCTAATATACTAAAAATAACAGTCAAAAAGAAAACATCTCTTAGAAATTTTGTTTTTCATTTTTTTGAATACATCAGATTATTTTTTTTTATTTTTTTTATTTTTATTTAATGTGACTGAGTGAAAATGTACATTCACGTATAAATTTACATGCCCACCTATATGCAGCTTCCACTGCTCTCCCTGTCCGGTGACAGCGCACTATTCCTCTCTGCTCCATACATGTCTCATCTTCCCAACAGCCTCCTTTCCCCTCCTCTCCATTCACTCCCCTTCTTCCAGCCAGAGGTCAGCAAGATGATATCCTATAGATGTATAGAAACATAAAGTGCTTCCAATATATGGTCACTCTGCATTGCCAAGTCCAATCAATTCCTGTTCAAATAGTGGACCTTTGTTATAATTTACGGGAAAGGGCAGCATCAGGGCTGGGGGCCATGCTCTCAGAGGAACCCCAAAACCGCTGGACCATCAATTGAGGTCTTTTAGTGGAGACTTCATGATGCACCCCTTTTTATTCTTGTGTTGATAGTGAGACTCCTCTCTGTGTGCTCCATTGTGGCTATCACTGGTGGTAGCCAGGCACCATCCAGTTCTTCCGGTCCCAAGTCGATGAAGGCACCCACTCTTGTGGGTCTCTCTGTCTTCTCGGTTGTCTTTACCGCAGGTCATTTTGGTCCTCGGTGAGCATCCGTTCCTGCTGAGATGAGACAATTTGCTGTGTCCTCGTGTGGTAGCTTGGCAGCTTTTAAGACCCCAGATGCCACTTACCAATGTGGGGTGCAGAGACATCTCTTAGCAAAACGCTAGTTGTGCCAATTGGCCTGGAATTCGCCTAACAGCACGGTCCCCCGCCCCCCGACCCAGCTACTCTATCCTTGCAGTGTTGAGTTAAGATGGAAGGAGTACTCAAGTTATGCTGAAGTCCACTTAATGTTGTTCTTGTTTCTAATGTGTGCTATCACCGCTTTCTCCCAACTAGATTTCTAGTGACTATCTAAACTAAACCCTCCCCCCTCCCCCTCCCTCCCTCCTCTCCCTTGCCGCTGTCAAAGAATCTTTTCTTCTATACACAAGTCTGTTTTTGAGGTCTTATCGTAGAGGTCTCATACAGTATTTGTCCTTTTGTCGCTGACTACTTTCACTCAACATAATGTCTTCCAGTTGAAACTAGGTTAGGAGATGTTTCCTGGAATCATCATTATTTTTTATCATTGCGTAGTGCTCCATTGAGTATATGTACCATGGTTTACCTATCCATTCTTCTATTGTTGGGCATCTGGGTTGATTCCATCTTTTTGCTATCGTGGACTGTGCTGCGGTAAACATTCTGGTGCATGTGTCCGTTGGTGTGAAAGGCCTTGAATCTGTAGGATATATTCCAAGTAGTGGAATTACTGGGTCAAGTGGTATATCGATATCCATTTTTTTAAGGAAGCGCCAGATTGCCTTCCAAAGAGGCTGGACCATTTTGCAACCCCACCAACAGTGTAGGAGGGTTCCACTTTCTCCACAGCCTCTCCAGCATTTGTTGTTTTGTGTTTTCTGGATCATGGCCAATCTTGTTGGGGTGAGATGGTATCTCATTGTTGTCTTGATTTGAATTTCTTTAATAACTAAAGATCGTGAACATGTCTGCATGTGTTTTTTGGCTGCCTGGATCTCCTCTTTAGTGAAGGGTCTGTCCATCTCCTTTGCCCATTGCTTAATTGGATGGTTTATCTTCTTCTTATTGATATTTTGTAGTATCTTATAGATTATGGAGATCAGGCGTCAGTCTGACATAGAGTTGCCAAATATTTTTTCCCATTCTGTGGATGTTCTTTTAATTCTATTAATAAAGTCTTTGGATGAGCAAAAGTGTTTGATTCTTAATAGTTCCCATTTATCTATTTTCTCTTCTGTTGATTGAGGTTTCTTTGACAGATTTTGGAGTCTGTCCTCATTGTGTATTAAAACTTCCATTGTTGTTCCTACCTTTTCTTGGATGAGCTTTATCGTTTTAGGTTTGATATTTAGGTCTTTTGTCCAGTTGGAGTTGGTTTTTGTATAAGGTGTAAGATATGGATCTTGATTCAGTTTATTGCAGATGGATAACCAATTTTGCCAGCACCATTTGTTGAAGATACTGTTTTTACCCCAGTTTAATGTCTTAGGGCCTTTGTCAAATATCAACTGTTTAGAGGCAGATAGTGTCATCCCTGGGGTCTCAATTCTGTTCCATTGATCAATGTGTCTGTTCTTGTACCACTACCAACCTGTTTTGACCACTGTGGTAGTGTAGTATGTTCTAAGGTCTGGTAATAAGAGGCCTCCCAGTGTGTTCTTCTTCTTTAGTAGTACCTTACTTATCCGGGGCTTCTTCCCTTTCCAAACAAAATTGGTGATTTGTTTCTCCATCTCATTAAAAAATGATGCTGGAACTTGTATTGGGATTGCATTATATAAATAAATTGCTTTGGGTAAAATAGACATTTTCACAATCTTAAGTCTTCCCATCTGCAAGCAGGGTCGGTTTTTCCATTTATCTAAGTCTCTCTTAGTTTCTTGTAGTAAGGGCTTGTAGTTCTCTTTGTAAAGGTCTGTTGTTTCTCTGGTTAGATTAATTCCTAGGTACTTTATTTTCTTAGGGGCTATCATAAATGGTATTGATTTCATAATTTCCTCCTTAACAGTCTCGTTGTCGGTATAAAGGAATCCTACTGATTTACTTATGTTTATCTTGTATCCTGAGACTTTGCTGAACTCTTCTATGAGTTTGAGTAGCTTACTTATAGATTCCTTGGGGTTCTCTGCGTATACAATCATATCATCTGCGAACAGGGAGATTTTAACTTCCTCTTTGCCGATGCGGATGCCCTTTATTTCTTCGTCTTGTCTAATTGCTCTAGCTAGAACTTCTAGCACAATGTTGAATAGGAGAGGTGACAGTGGGCATCCTTGTCTAGTTCCTGATCTCAAGGAAAGTCTTTCAGTCTCCTTCCATTCAGGATGGCGTGGGCAATTGGCTTTGTATAAACGGCCCTTATTGTGTTGAGGAATTTGCCATCTATGCCCATTTTGCTAAGAGTTTTTAGCATGAAGGGGTGTTGGACTTTATCAAATGCCTTTTTGGCATCAATGGACAAAATCAGGTGATCCTTGTCTTTTGTGTTATTCATGTGGTTAATCACATTAATTGTTTTCCTGAGGTTGAACCAGCCTTGCATCCCTGGTATGAATCCCACTTGGTCATGATGGATTATTTTCTTGATATGTTGTTGCATTCTGTTGGCAAGAATTTTGTTGAAGATTTTTGCATCTAGGTTTATGAGTGATATCGGTCTGTAGTTCTCTGTCTTTGTTGGATCTTTCCCTGGCTTAGGTATCAGGGTTATGCTGGCTTCATAGAATGAGTTTGGGAGTACTCCATCCCTTTCTATACTGTGAAATAGTCTCAGTAGTACTGGGGTAACTCTTCTCTAAATGCTTGGTAGAATTCCGCCGTGAAGCCATCTGGGCCTGGACTTGTTTTGGTTGGCAGTGTTTTGATGACCTTTTCAATTTCTTCCTTTGTGATGGGTTTATTAAGTTGTTCTGCTTCACATTGTGATAATTTGGGTAGGTGGTATGAGTCAAGGAATTGTCCATTTCCTCTAGGTTTTCAAATTTGCTAGAGTACAGTCTTTCATAGTATTCTGTTCTGATATTTTTGATTTCTGTTGCATCTGTGGTGACAACTCCTCTCTCATTTCTAATTTGGGTTATTTGTTTCCTTTCCTGCTTTTCTTTAGTAAGTTTAGCCAGTGGTTTATCAATTTTGTTGATCCTTTCAAAAAACCAGCTTTTGGTCTTTTCAATTTTTTCAATTGTTTTTCTATTCTCTAATTCATTTAGCTCTGCTCTAATCTTTATGATCTCATTTCTTCTGGTGTCCGAGGGGTTCCTCTGTTGTTCTCTTCCTAGTTGTTCAAGCTGTAGAGTTAGTTCCTTGATTTGGTTTCTTTCTTCCTTCCAGATGTGTGCATTTATGGAGATAAACAGACCTCTGAGCACTGCTTTGGCTGTATCCCATAGGTTCTGGTAGGAAGTGTTTTCGTTATCATTGGAATCCATGAATTTCTTTAATTCATCCTTGATTTCCTCTATAACCCATGTTTTTTTGAGCAAGATGTTGTTCAATTTCCAAGAGTTCCACTTTCTATCTATGTTTTTTCTGCTATTGATTTCAGCTTTTATGGCTTCATGATCTGAGAAGATGCTTTGCAGTAATTCAATGGTATGGATTTTGTTGAGCATTACATTATGGCCTATCACATGGTCAATTCTGGAGAATGTTCCATGTGCACTGGAGAAGGTGTAGTTGTCTGCTGATAAGTGGAAAGTTCTGTATATATCAATGAGGTTTAGGTGGTTAATTGTGTCAGTGAGGTCTTCTGTATCTTTACTGAGCTTTTTTCTCGATGATCTGTCTAGTAATCAGAGTGGAGTGTTAAAGTCTCCCACTATTATGGTGGAGTCATCTAACACTCTTTTGAGCGTAGTCAGTGTTTCTTCGACATATTTAGGTGCATAAATATTTAATATAGTTAAGTCTTGCTTGTGTACTGAACCTTTCAGCAATAAATACTGTCCGTCTTTGTCCACGATGGTGGATTTGACATTAAAATTGATTTTGTCTGAGATTGGAATTGCCACCCCTGCTCTTCTTTGTTCATTGTTGGTTTGATATATATTCTTCCATCCTTTAATTTTGAGTTTGTTCCTATCTTTAAGTCCCAAGTGAGTTTCTTGTAGACAACATATGGATGGGTCATGTCTTTTGATCCAAGATGACACTCGGTGTCTCTTTACTGGAGCATTCAGTCCATTCACATTCAATGTAATTATTGATAGGTATGTGTTCACTGCTGCCACTGTGATATGTTTATTTTTATGTTGATGTTTTCTCTGTTGTTCTTATTAGTCTGTTCTGGGACACTCTTTTTTGTGAGTTGATTTTTCACCTTTTTCAGAGCTGGTTTTATAGTTGTTGAGACTCGTGTGTTAGATTTCTTGAAATGGTATGATACATCTTTGTTGTGCTTTACAGGTGCCCCTATGAACCCCCTTAATAAACTATTTATAAACCCAATTTTAATTACTACCAGTCTTGTCATCTTCCTCTCCATCTGGAAGGACTATACCGACTGTAGTACATCCCTCTTTTTATTATGATGACACCATATTTTTCATGATGATCACTGGATTTCTTCTTTCCATATCAAAGCTGTGATTTACTTTGGAGCCTTCCCTAAATGAGTAGAGTATTGAGTAGTGTTGTTCTAAAATATAAAGTTAGTGGTTTCATTCTTCTAAGCCAAAGCCAAGAACTTCTTTCAGTATTTCTTATAGTTTGGGTTTGGTTTTTACAAAGTCTCTGAGTTTCTGTTTATCTGGGAATGTATTAATTTCATTTTCATATTTGAAAGATATTTTTGCAGGATATATAATTCTTGGTTGAAAGTTCTTCTCCTTCAAGACTTTGAATGTGTTGTGCCACTGTCTCCGTGCCAGCATGGTTTCTGCTGAGAAATCTGACGAGAGCCTACAGGGTTTCCCTCTGAATGTTAGCTTTGCCTTGAGTCTTGCTGCCTTTAAGTGTTGCTGCTTGTGTTTCATTTTGTTAAGCTTGATTATAATATGTCTTGGAGTCTTTCTTTTGATATCTATATTGCGTGGCATACGATATGCGTCTGAGATGTCTATATTCTCTTCCTTCATGATTTCTGGGAAGTTTTCTTTCAGCAGCTCAGCAACAATTCTCTCTGTGTTCTCAGATGTCTCACCCTGTTCAGGGACTCCAGTTAATCGAAGGTTGTTCCTCTTAATAGAGTCCCACATACTTCTTAATGTTTCTTCATTTTTCTTGTTTCTTTTTTCTGATTTCTGCTCATGGACGCTGGCATCAGTAGCTCTGTCTTCCAAGTCAGAAATTCTTTTTTCCATTTGTTCCATTCTGTTTTCTTGGCTTTGCATGGAAGTTTCTATGTCTTTGATTTTCTTCTTGATCTGTTGGATTTCAGAGTACTGGTGTTCCATCAGATCGAACAACTTGCTTAATTTTTCATTTTGTTCTGCTGCATTTTGTATAAGGTCTAGAAGGGCTCTGTATACAATCAATTTGTGTTCACTTCCTGATGCTTTCATAAAAGTTTCTTCATCTGGAAAACTCCTTGGTTGCTTTGTTTAGGAGCCTTCTGAAGCTTCTGAGTGATTTCTTGTATGCCACAATTGTCTGTTGCTTTTTGGGTCCCATGTGAGTATGTAGAGGCTGGAAGAGGTACTGTGAGGATGGATTACAAATGTTTCTCTAGGCTGTCTTCAAATATAAAGCAAAAGGTACCTGACCAGTTCACAAGTCAGTTAGGTTTTCAGGTGTAGGGGTCTCTCTTCTCATCTGACAAAGTAAGCGCCACTAAATCCAACCCCAGATGATAACAAACTAGTTCAGAATACAGCAATGCTACTGCCCTGGTGGCCTCTGCTGACAGGGCCTAGCCTTAGCCAACACTGAGTCGAGTACTGGTATTGTGATAGGAAAGCGCTCTCCTGTGGGCAGGCTCTGGCTCCCAAGCTAAGAATTAGGGCCAGCTGCGGCCATCGTACCCAAGGTGGCGTCCTCCACACAGGCAGCAGACAGGGGGGCTAAAGGTGCCCAGAGGCAGCGATTCCTCTGCTTCTGCTGCAGGGCCCCGAATGTAGGCAGCACTGTGCAGAATCACTACTTTTCTGTCGGAGAAGCGCTGTCCCGTTTGCAGGCGCTGGCTCCCAGGCTGAGAACGACGTCCCGCTAAAATCTCAGCACCAACGTGGCGTCCTGCACCCTGACCGCGGAGCTCCGCACAAACCCCGCTGAGGCGGCTACAAAACGAAAGGCTCAAAGTGTCTAGATTAACAGAGTCCTGAGCCTGGCTCTCAGAATAGGGGAATTTCGCCTGCCTATCCCCCCAGCAGCGTGTCTGAGTCCAGCTGCCAGGCAAGGCCCAGCTCCGCCCGCCAGCCGAGACAGAGAAAAAACAAGTCACAATGGTGCGTTTACCTTCCGTCCGTGAGAGCTGGGGCTAGCCGGGAGCGGGAGTCAGTGACAGAGAGGAGGTTTTTCGCTGAGTGGTATGAAGTCCCAATTAACAGCTCTGTGCTGTGTCCTGAGGCTGATTAGGTGACCAGAAGGCTCTGTTTGATTGTCAGTTCAGGTCCAGGTTTCCAGAGGGACACAGGGAGACGGGGGCTCCGTCTGCCAGCTTGACTCCGCCCCCTGTTTTTCATTTTTGAATTTTCACTGAAATGCTCGGGCACCTGTGTTCTTCTGAGGTTTTGTCTGGTTGGGCCCTTGCCAGCCGTCAGCACCGTCGGTAACTGTTGAAAACGCAATGGACGTGTTCTCCGCGAAGCCTTGACATGGAGAAAACGATTTCAAACTCCCTTGTGCAATTTTCTGCCCCCCATTAATTCTCCTTCTCCCTCTAGGAAGAGAAGTAAATACTGGAACCACTTATTCCTCAGATTTGTTCTGACTTAAATATCTGTTCTTACTTGTATCTCATAACTGAAGTATTAGCTATAACAGAGTCCCGAATTCCAGGTTTGTGGTCCTAAATGAATAAAGGCTTCAGGTCTTTCTTTGGAGCATCCAGCTCGGATCGGGGAGGGTGTGTGGGTGGGAAAAGGTCTTACAAGTGACCAGGCGAGACCAGGGGCCTTTGCAGGACTCCTGACGTTGGTGACTCCCTCTGTGTCAGACAGGAGGGTGCTCTACGGGGGTCGACGGCTGATTCGGTGGAAGCAGAAGGCCAGGCTTCTTTTCCAGGTACCCTGACCTTTGGGTTAGTGGCCGTGCACTTGGCTGTTAGAGAACTTCCTCGGAAGTGACCCAGTGCCCTTTCTCCCAGCGCTACCCCGGGGTCCCTGGATTTCCTAGGCTCTGGGCTCAGAGCCCAGGTCTTGTTTTCCTCAGATTTGCAACCACGTTCAGGTCAGGCAGATTTCTCTCTGAACACTGTTTTCAGCTCAAAGCTCAGAGATTGTATTGATCTCCCACTAGGCCCTCAGACTGAAGGCTTAGGTCATAGCTGTCGTTAGACTTGACTTCCTTCCACGTACCTGATAGCCAACCTCCGTTACACTTTCCATTTAGGAATCACTGGTATCAGGAATCATGGGACTGGCTCTCCCCCTTCCAGCTCAAGGGCACCAGCCCCCAGCGGACAGGGTGTGTGTTCAGTCTGAGAGGGGGCAGCAGGGGAAGAACACAGCCCAAGTCTCCCGCAGATGTAAACTTTCAAGCCAAAGGAGGAAGATTGGGCTAGTGAGACTGTGGCCTTCTGAAAGCTTCTAAAGGTGTCTTCCTGAAGGAGAAAACTTCTCAGTTTCTCAGCTTCTGGGCACAGACTCTCCATGGCATATTTGTCTCCAATCACAATCATTTCTTACAGATCTCATGTGTTTTAATGTGTAGGTTAAACATCCATTCATCAGAAAATGTTTTTCACAGTAGATAGAGCTGGAAATGAAATGCTGGGTCTGTGTGATTTTGTTTGCCTTTGGTTGAATCCAGCTGTGAGCTGCTGTTAGTGGACTTGGAGTCTGCCCTGACCCGTGCAGACCCGGGTACAGCAGAGCAGAGGGGCATCGTCTTTACCATCAGGGACACCCGCCAGCCCGTTGCTGTGGGCACTGGGTGTTTTGAGTGCCTTCTGATTTAGAGGACTCACCCGCTAGTGCTACACCCCATAGGATTCTGTGGTTATCCAGATGGTTTACAATGGCTCCTTTCCAGAAGTAGATCACAAGGTTTTCCTGCGTCATCTGTCTTAGTCTGGAATCTCACCTAGACCTGTCCACCATGGGTGGCCCTGCCAGCGTTTGGAGCCCTGGTGGCATAGCTTCGAGCACCACGACAACATGCAGGCTACCACACGACAACAAACTGCCAGAGAAGTGGTTCCTTCACCCAGCAAGACTCACAATCCCTTTGCTGTCAGGTGGATTCTGAGCCACGGTGATGCTGCAGACGGAGGTGAACTTCTGTGGTTTCCAAGGAGCTTGAAGGATTCCAGCTGCCAACCTTTTGGTTAGCGTTGTAGCGCTGACCACTGCTCCAGCAGGGTTTCCTGAAGGCGGCAGAGTTAGACAAACACTATTCTGAATACCAAGAGAGGAGGCGGGGCGGCACTGGCACCTAACTTACAAGTGTGATGGGGGAGAGAATGCTTCTGCTGTTTGTTGTTGGTCGCCTATCCGTGCCCCGAACTCAGCGACACCGTCACAGAGCGCAGCATCTCCGAAGGCTGCAGGTGCTGCTCCCGTGTCCCTGGCACTGTCGGCTGCTGGGAGCGCACGGCCGAGGGCAGGGAACGCTCCAGGCGCGGCACCAGCGCGAGTGGGTTGCAGATTGAGCGCTAAGACCCACACAGCATCGGCTGGCTGCTTTTTCAGAGGTAGATAGCCTTCCGTTGGTCTCAGCCTGGAAGCTCCACTGACATCTGTTGAGCGTCGTAACGATGCACGTTGGTGAGCGGTGGCTTAGCGTCAGTTGCGGGGAGTGGGAACTGAACCTGCGTCTCCAGGTGAAAGAAGTCCGCCTCTGAAACCTCCTGCTCCTTCGCTGCTCCTCTAAAGAACTGGAGACTCTTTGCAAATTGGTGCAATGGATGGCTGTCATGATTTAGGAGGGAATATTCATATCTTTATAGTTACTGAGTTTTTGTAGTATGCTTACGTTTTCTTTTTGAAGAAATTCACAAACTGTTTCCCCCGTTAATTACAACATTTTACCTTTCGAGTTGACTAATACGTTGACTACGCACTTTTCATAAATTTCTTTTACCAGATGAAGACGTTTACTAATGTTACTGAAGGTTTTTATTTTTAATAAAAGTTTAACTTTGTCAATTTGGGGGGGGGGCATCTTTTCCTGAGAAATATTTGTGTCTTCTTTTTTTGTTTACATTTTTTCAATTACTATGGCTAATTGCATTGATTGATAATTTTAATGTTAGTTAAACCTTGCTTTCTAAGATAAAGTCTACTCAATCATGATACATTATTTTTGGATTTGTCTTTCTGTATCTTGATAAGGACATCTGTTCCTGTATTCCTTGGCAGTACTTCTCATTCTCTTTTGTCAAGTATTCAGATAAGGATTAGAGCAGCCTTAACAAAGCTAGTGCAGCAATGCTCATTCCTCGTTTCCGAAAAAGTTTTTGTAATTTTGTTGTTTTTGCTTTCTTCATTAAATTCACTAGAAAAGCATTTAAAACTGAAATTTTCTTTTTGGATTTCTTTTTTTTTTTTAAGATTTAGGATTATTCAGATTTCTGTTTCTTTTGCTGTCAGTTTTAGAAAAGCATGTCTCAAGATATTTGTCTGCTATTTAAATTTGTTGATATAAATTTGTTTGGAGTATGATTTTAAATCCTTTTAAGGTATATAAATTCTGGATTGGTGACTGTGTTTTCTTTTAAGATGTTGGTGATTTTTATCTTCCTCCTTTTTTTCTCTTCTTTTAGTTAGAGGCTTGTCAATTTTCCTGATATTATCAAAACACATTTAGCATTGTTACTTTTTTGTTGTCTATTGTTCTATTTTACTATTATTTTTATCTCTTACCTTTGTTATTTCCATTTTTCTGTTTTGAGTTTTGTATGCCATTCTTATTCTAGCATTTTAAGTGAAATGTAAGGCCACTGATTTAGATCTTTTCTGTATGTAACAGGCAGTTAAAACTGAAAGTTTCCTTCCACTCTTCTACCTGTGTGTCTAAAGTTTAATAGTTCAGATTTTGCAGTAGTTTAGTTTAAAATATTTTTTTGATTTATTTCATGATACCATCTTTAACCTATGACTTGTTAAGAAGGCTGTTGCTTAATTTCGGATATTTGGGATTTTACTATCTTTTGGAAAATCTGGTCACATAGTGTTTCACTACTACATCTGCCAATCAAAAGGACAGCAGTTTGAGCCCACCAGGTGCTCCTTGAAAACTCTGTGAGGAAGTTCTTCTCTGTCTTATAGAGTCATTATAAGTCAGAATTGACTCTTTTTTTAATTGTTATTGACATCTGATTTGCATTCTCTTATGGTCTGAATATACTATATATGATATTCATTTACATTTATTGAAGCATATTTTATGGCTTAGCATATCATGTATCTGGATAAGCATACCACATACATGTCAGGAAAAGTGTATTCTGTAGTTTTTGAAAGTAGTTTTCCATAAATATCAATTTTAACAACTCAAATGTGAGATTGTTTGAATATTCTATGTTTGTTGGTCTCTTTGCTAGTTACTTTCATCAATAGCTGAGAGAGAGGTTTTAAAAATGTTATCTTTAAGTTAATAGGGTTGTATTTAAATTTATTGTTTGCTTATTTAGGGGTTGATTTCCTGTACTTGAGATGTTATTAAACAGAAGACAGCATCATGCATAATCATTGGCCATTTACCAAATCTGAGATTCTGGGGAAGTCACTTTACATGCTACAACTGACATTCTTCGCTTGTCAAGTGAGGATACAGACATCTGTTGTAGGGGTTATTTTATATGTATTTGTTGATGATTTCATCTAGTTATGTTCAGTAGTTCACTTTTTAAACATTCTTTACATATTGTCTAAAATTACTACTTTCAACAACAAACAAAATGCAGACAGCTATTCACAGCTCTGTTATTACAGAAGGAAACATTATACTCCCATAGCTAATGACATGATTTAGTAAATATTAATAACAATATATGTCTTATTCTATTGAAAAATATTTAACTCACTCATGGAGATTGTAATTGAAGAAAATGTACATGTGAACTAAGTATACATAAACATACTTATAAATATTATTATTAAACATTTGATTGTGATTGTTACGGTAATATTATGCTCTTATTATCTACCTAAAATGAAGCTACAGACAACTTAATTTCTAACAATGTGCTATGCATCTAATAAATGCAAGACACTGTTTTGAGAGATGTGGATGCAAAGATCATTAGACCTGTTCAGTTTTCCAAGATTCCTATTGAGCAGTGGAAGAAGATATGTTTTAAAGCAAGAGATACATTGTCTCAAAATATTTCTAGTAACAAGTCTTTTTTTACTCAACTTAATCGTGTAGAGTCAAATGTAGTTAAAGCCCTGAGCACAAGGCGGGACAAAGTAGAAACATGAAACCCTAGTGGCTAAGTGCTACATCTCCTAACCCAAACATCAGCGTTTCAAATCTACCAGGTGCTCCCTGGAAACTCTATGGGGCATGTCTACTCTGTCCTGGAGGTTGGCTGTGAATCAGAATCGACTGGGCAGCACTGCGTTTAGCTTTTTGTTTGTTTGTTTATATGATGAGGAAATCACAAGGGCTTTGAAAGACACTCCAGGATATGTTGGGATAGTAGAAAGCTTGGATTAGAATTATTGCCTGGGTGTGTAGTCAGCCAGTCCAATATACATTTAGACTAGCTGTCTGTTACTGTACCACACCCATTATCAGCAATCAAACCACCATTTGTGGGGGCGAAAAGTACTTATTTTATGTGAGGAAAGCCAACACTTCACTCAAAACTGTACATCAATCCTGAAGTATGTGTTGCCAATCCTTTAGTTTTTTGTTGAAATTATACTCATTTAGATTATGCTAAATAGCTTTAATTTTATTACTGTAATGTACCCAGCATCATTAAAACATAATAATACTTAATCTCTGGGAAGTAATAAAAATGTTCCTTTCATATGAATTATCCATGAGTCAAATTCAACTAAAGTATTTATCCTTTCATATTTTTTTGGCAACCCTACTGGGAAGAAACGCCTGAGCAGAGAGGGTAATAGGTAAAGCCTTTTGAAACAGAGTTACATTATTTTCTTATCTTCTAGCATTACTGAGATTAGTGCTCTGTCTGCTAGGATTTGTTCGTGAAGTATTTGGGGTGAAGATTTAATTCTATCATTATGTTGTTATACATACTCATTTTTTATGCTAGGGATTAAAAGTATGGATGTTATATGAAAGATCCTATGATATTTTCTCTGAGAGAAAAACTCACAAATCACTTTGGGCTTTCCCCAAGATACTGAAAAGTTAATGACAACATTTTTTCCCCCCAGTTTTCAAAACAAAGGGTCTATCAAACGCATTTCGAAACTACCCCCAAATTTGGAGGTTAGATTTCAGGCAGAGTCGCCTTGGAGCAAGGGTCTGTGATCTTCTTCCCCAAAACCAACTGTTGAGAGACCTGTGGAGCATAGGTCTGCTCTGAAGCAGACAGAGCAGCCAAGAGTCAGGATCAACTCAGGGACCGCTGGATTTTTGTTTATTTGTCTGTTTCACCTTATCTAAAGTAAGGCCTGGTTGAATCCAGCAAAAATTTAACTCCTTTTACAGAAGATGAAACTGATAGAACTGTGACCTGACGTTAACGTCAGAAAGCCCTGTATCTAATTCAGACACTGTTTCCTGTCTTCTATTTGCTGTTTGAGCAAATAATTTTTACCTAACTTTTTCCTTTTTAAGACTGGCGTGCTAATATCTACATAAAATAATTTTGAGACTTTGTAACTTGAGTGTATGAAGCATCTGTGGGCTCATAGTCAACTGAATGTGCTTAGTACAAAGAGTTTTTCGGTGTTTTTCTAAGCTGCATGTTCTAGCCATGCAGCTTAGAAAAACACCGAAAAACTCTTTGTGCTGGATGTAAGAAAACCCTTCACAGGAAGCACAGAGCCCTTGTGGTGTGACAGAGAGGGGGCAGCGCTGCCGGGTCCCACCCCTAGGCAGCCGCGTGGGAGAAGCGCGCCGGTCCGCTGCCATCAGGACCACAGCCGTGAAAACTCTACGGGGCAGCTCTAGTTTGTCACATGGTGTCACCGTGAGTCTAAAACGACTTGATGGCAATATATAAGAGAACAGAATCAGAAAGTAAGTGTAGAAACAAAACTTAGAACCAAAAAAAATTCTCTGAACTTTTCGTTTGGTTCTCCAACCAGAATAAATATTAGGTTTTAGTTCAGTATAGCAGTATATGCAATTCTTGTCCACTTTTGTTCTGTTAAATTCTTCAGAATATTTCTGCATTGTAGAATGTCCATTATAGACCACCGAGGCGGCAGGCGGGAAATCCTGTCAACCAAGCAAAGCAGAGTTTACTGAATTCACTTCTTTTAAGGGAAAGTACCACATTGCAAAATCTAAGCAGTACTTCAAAACAGAGAATGAAGAGTGGATATTTGCAGGATCGGGGCTTGAGTTCTTTAAGATGGGTCTTTTCAAGTGGGAAACTGGCTACAAGTTTAGATCCTATGAGAAGTAACCAGGTTTTTTTTTTTTTGTAGTTATTTTTTTTTTGTTGTTGTTTGTTTGTTTTAGCTTGTTTGTTTTGTGGATGGGAAGTTCCCATTTGCTACTTGGAAATTTGGCAGTTCAAGCAAAATTGAAGCCCATTTAGTATTCTAGTCATCTACCACCGTTGTGTGTCTTCTAAATGATTGATTGATTAATTGCAGAATTTTAAAACTTTCCAAAACAAAACAAACAAAAAAAACAGATGGAAACAAACCTTATCAAAATAAGTAGCTAGCAAATTATAATTTTTAAAAAGACCAACACTGAACTTTTCCATTCAGTTGACAAATGTGTAGTGACTACGGACGGTTGTTGTTACTGTTATTAGGCACCGTCGAGTTGGTTCTGACTCCAGGAGACCCTATGGACAACAGAACGACACACTGCCCAGTCTTGCACCATGTCCACATTGCTTTTATGCTTAAGCCCATCTTTGCAGCCACTGTGTCAATCCATTTCATTAAGAATCTTCCTCTTTTTCACTGACCCTCCACTCTAGCAAGCATAATGTCCTTCTCCAGGGACTGATCTACCCATGGATGTTGATTGTGGGTCCAAGTAAAATGAAATCCTTGACAATCTCAATCCTTTCTCCATTTATGACAATGTGAAGATTTTCGTTTTCTTGATGCTGAAGTACAATCTATACTAAAGGCTGTTGTCTTCGCCTTCATCAGTCAGTGTTTCAAATCTTCTTTAAGCAAGTGAGATAGGGTCATCTGCCCAACACAAGTTGTTAATGAGTCATCCTCCAATCCTGATTCCTCGGTCTTCTTTGTATAATCCAGGTTCTTGGAAAATAACTTCTAGGATGATACGCTTTGTGCCTCCTCCCCCACCCGTGCCCCACAGAGCAATTTGGAAATGTATCAGGTTAGATTTTCCATCTAAGCATTTAAAGGAACCATGCACAAACAAATAACTAGGGAGAGTGAATTCATCAAATAAGCAGACAAAATAATCCTTTTAAGAGACTGGTATGTAAGAAAAACCAACGACAGTTACAGGTTATCAGCAACAAGCCGTGAATAGACACGCATTAAATGTTCTTCACTGGAATGGAGCTTTGTTTAATTTTTAGGGTTATGACTTAGGCAGTTTCATAGGAATTAATTAAATGGAAGATAATAACACCTGACAAATTAAACTGTTTACTAAGGAGTTTCATGTGTAGTGTGTAGTGTCTCTTTTGATTTTGATTAAATTTTATCCTCATAGTGTCAGGAATTAGATAACGCTCACATATTTGTTGAGTATGGAGTGAGTGGATCACCTTAATCTTTTGCGTGCTGTATAACCAGGAAAGGAAAAGTTCTAAGCAACTTAGTCCCCGTGGCCGCTGACCAGATCTGCAGGGCTGAGCCGCGGTGCTCTTCGTCCGGCACGGTGACCACGTGCTCCCTGCGTTCTCGGTCTGTAGGACCGCGACAGGGGCCACTCCCGCGGGCCCGATCTCCTAGGCAGGCTTTTCCACTTTGGGGGAATCGCTGTTGAAAGCCAATGCTATGCAGGTCTCTCCTGACGTACTAGCTCCTGTTTAGTTCTGTTTGACGTGTTTGTCTCTGTGTCCATTTTTGCTTTTGTTGCAGTCCTTGCTCTGAGAGCGAAGGGTGACAAGAGATGGGAGAGGAGTGGTGGCGTTTTCCTCTCACTGCGCCCCGTCGATCTCCTGTCGTGGGGCTACGGCAGCGCCAATGGAGGACTTGGGATTGTGGGTCCAAGACAAACAGAAAATATTACTTATCTCAATACAAGCATGAGGTCACTAGAGGCCACCATTTCTAATTTTCAGGTTAAATTACTTTGTGCTGCAAATAATGATTGCTTTTCAGATAAGTCAAAGAAAATTAGTCACACGTATTAGAAAATCATCTGAGATTGATGCAAATTTCCTACTCTAAAAAAAGTTTTGTTGTTTTCAGTTTCTACATAAGATTAAAATGAATGTAAAAAAATTATATTATCAGTTAAATTAATATATTTTAACTTGTGTCAGTGCTGTTGGCATATTGTGCTTTAACGTAGCCTCTAAAATGAAAATCCTTCATTTTGCCAGCTCCACTGAATACTTAAAGTGTGGTTCCATTAATAGGGTGTCTGCACGTGGGGAGGGAAGAACAGTCACACAGTCACATTCAGCTAACAGAGGGCACAGGTACGTCACATGGGTCACCTTACAACCACTTTATGCAGATACCGGTACCTCAGTCTTACATAGGAGGAAATCAGATTAGAGTTTCACGTTTTTTGCTTGGGCACAAGTAGAAGATACAGCATAGTGTCTGGAGTAGATACGGGGTTCTGATTTGGGGGCCTGGCTGTGCAGTGGTCAGGCATTTGGCTGCCAAACGAAATGCCAGCAGCTGCAATCCGCCAGCGGCCCTGCGGAGGGCGGTTCCACTCGGAGCTACAGGGCTGCTGCGAGCTAGAATCAACTCCACGGCAACGGTTTGGTTTGGGTTTCTGACTTTGATATCAGGGCCGATTTCTGTCATCCTCAGGGTCCCTTAAGGAGCTACAGCAGTGAGGCTAGTCGCGGGGAAGACCGGTGCCTCCCAGAAAGAATTTTCTATAGTTTTAATCTCTACATGCAGACACTTGAGCCCCAAACACAAACACGAGGGAACAAGATTTGCCATTTTTGTCTGTGTTCCAAATACGTAATGCCTTTTGCTGGCTCATGATAGAATTTGCTCTGTTTTGTTTTCTGAACAACACTTCCTGTGCAATTCAATCGCTTTGTTTTAATTACCGCTAACTCCCATGTCATTGTCCTTTGTGACCTCTCTGACAGTTCTCATGTTTGTACGTTGGAAAATCTTGCAACTTCTACTACTAGTTATTTAAAATAATTTAGTGAGCAATACTCCATCTTTTAATATCCTCTTGTTTTATACGGGAACTCTTGGCAACAAACTCCGCAAGGTAAATGCAGTACTTTCTGATGCTAAATTACAAGCACAGAATCAGGTTGGGGAAGGGAGCTTTCACGGCATGGGACATGGTGTTTCCTTCCAAAACTGACACCGCTGTTGTACCATGTCCCGTATGAATCTGCTTCTCTGTGTGGTCCTGATGTTAGAAAAGAGAAAGGGAGCCAGTTAAAGACCCTATTCATATCCATTCTTCTACTTTTTAAAACTGATGACTCACTACGACCATTTGACAGCAAATGGACTCTTTTCTGCATAGACTTCTTTAGGCTTTGTGAAACAAACCTTTCTCAAATCACTCAGCAAGTAAGACGTGTGAAAAGTGTGAGTGCTCGAACAGCCATCACGAGTCAAACTGTGAGTCAGTGTGAGTTTGGTTGAAGTCTCAGTCTCCACTGGAAACTTGGACACAGGTGGAGACCTTTGGTTATTTACGTCCTGGACTGGGTGAGAGGGTGCAGTACAAAACGGCAGACTAGATCCCCAAAGTGGTAGACCCAGGCTCACCAGTATGATTTATTAGCAAGCTGACCTTAAGCAAACTCCAACTTCCGTTTAGGTTTTCTTTGCACTGTCAGTGTGGCCACAGGATATGACAATTACGTGGTCGTACCCACAGTGGTATCTAACACAGTGAAATGAGTGCTCATGAGAACCGGTAGCATACTGATGGCAATTGCCTTATCACTTACATACAGTTATTCTGTCAATGAATGAAGTAGTTTTTACATATTGTTCAAATTGCAGTTCTTCTCGCCAACAGGGTGTTGTTTCAAGGAGGTGAAGTCATTCTCGCTCTTCTGTGAACTGTGACAGGCTCCCATTGAGAAGTGTGTGTGTGTGTTCAGTCATGACACAAACTAGAACACAAACTAGCCAAAAATCCACCTGATAGGTGCAACGTTAGTGCAACCCGAGAGAAGTACCTTAGCCCTCTGGCAGTGGGATTTTAAGGCAAATTTGTTGGATGTTATTGGAGCTCCTTCTAGGCGGTGGTTGTATCTTCCGCCACTGTGCCGTGGCACGAATGCTCCACTTGAGTAAAACGGAATCTCGTTTTTCCTATCTTGCTCAGAAAGCAAGAGGCGGAGGTGGCGGTGCGCTGCGGTACAGTGCGTGGGATTCAGTGGCACTGACTCGACGGCACTGGGCTGGGGCTTGGCCTCTTCCAGCTCCAGCAGGAGCCCGCTGTGGCTGCTGTTTGCTCTTCGCGCACGCCTTCTCCCGGCGGCAGACGGGAGTCAGACGGACGGCAAGGCCAAGGGCACCTCTCGGGGCGCCGGCACCGGACTCCGGGGCCTCCGATCGGGGCTCCCTCCGTCCGCGCGGAGATGCCCGGGGACGCGGCCGCGGGGGCGGGGCTGGAGCCTTGGGGGCGGGGCCATGGGCGGGGTGGAGCCTTGGGGGCGGGGCCGTGGGCGGGGTGGAGCCTTGGGGCGGGGCCGTGGGCGGGGTGGAGCCTTGGGGCGGGGCCGTGGGCGGGGTGGAGCCTTGGGGGCGGGGCCTGGGCGGAGCCGGGGCGGGGCGGGGGCGGTGTCGTAGGCCGTGGGTCGGGGGTTCACGTGGCACTCTGGCATCCCCGCCTTGCGTGCGGGGGGGGGGGGCCCTTCTGCTCCCCACGGGAGACCGCGCGGTCGCGGTTACAAGGCGGACAGATGGCCTTCCCCTTTCCCCTGGGCATCCGATGGGACGCAGGCCAGTACGGAATTCACCACCAATCCTGAAAATGTTGCTATTTCATAACTGATCAACAAGAGACCAAGGAAAAGCAAATTATTTCAAACTAGGGAATAAATTCAGAAGTAATTTTTTATTAGGCATGTGAAATCAGTGACTGATTTACACTTGACCTTTAAACGGCATGGTAAGCCTGGTGGGACCTCCGATGCCTGGTGAGGGATTACCATTTTAAACCGGGATTAAACTAGACTATTTACACAAAGCAGCATGGAAATGTTGAGTAATTTTGTTACACTTTGTGAACAAATAACTGAGAAAAAAAACATAAAAAGCTTAATAATGTGAAAATAAAACTTCTTTAGTCATGAAGGAAATGTGCATAGTGTAATTACGAGGAATCATTTTCTTGCAACTAAATTTCACAAATTTAGCAGAGGCGAAAGGAAAAGCCATGCTTGTATGCCATTGGGAGACAAGTGCAAATAGTATTTGCCGGAAGGCAATTTGGCAGTCTACACTAAAAGCCTTAACAAATTGATATTGTTTTATCTACAAGTTTTATTTCTATAAAAAGAAATTAAGGTAAATAGTTGGAAAAAGATGCACATTCTAGGATGCCTATGTGGCGATCTTCACCTTGACATCAGAGGTTGTATCTCAGTGTATGAAGAAGAAAATTAAAGCATAAAAAGATGAAGAGTGTGGAATCCCAAGTATTAATCCAACTACTCTGATTCTATTCCAAAGAAGTAACCCAGTAAGCATGCCACATTCCTAACTCCTGAACAAGAAAGATACAATTTCCAGGTTTCAATCAAATAAGATTCGTAGAATTTAACTTTGTATACATTTCAAAACAAACAGACAAGTGCCATCCAGTATCCACTCTTGTGGACAAGGACTCTTCCAGCCTACATACCGTCAGGGCATCTCCTGGTGGCAAAAGGCACTCCAGCCTACCCAGAGCAGACTTGTCAAGTAAACACATTAATTGAAACTCCGTTTTATACTCTGTTTCATGCTCAGTTTTATAAATGTCTAAAGGATATCTTTTATAATTCTGAAAGAAATGTTTCCAAATACGGGGAGGGGGAGGGGAAGGAGAAGTGTGCTGTCACAGTGTGGGGAGAGCAGCTAGAGTTACACAGCAGTGTGCAACTATCTATGTAGTTACAATATGTGTGTAAGTTTTTATATGATGAAATGATCTGAATTGTAAATTTTTACTTTAAATATTTACTTTAATACTTATAAATAAGTATTTAAGTACTTTATTTTATGAATGACAACCAAATATTTATGATAGGAATTCTTCCTAATCCAAAACTCAATGCCATCAAATTGGTTATGACTCACAGTAACGAGACAGGTCAGAGTGGCACTCCACCTAGGGTTTCCAAGGAGTAGCTGGTATGTTTAAACTGCTGACCTTTTGGTTAACAGCCATAACCCTTGACTGCTGCTTTCGTGGGCATTGATTGTGAACCTGATTAAAATGAAATCCTTGATAACCTTGATCCTGTCTCCATTTAGGATGATGTTGTTTACTGGTTCGGTTGTGAGGATGTTTTGTTTCCCTGATGTTGAGGTGCCACCCGTACTGAAGGCTGTGGTCCTTGATCTCCATCAGTTAAGTGTTTCGAATCCTCTTCACTTCCAGCAAACGAGGTTTAGTCATCTAACACAGACTGCCAGTGGGTCTTCCTCCAATCCTGATGCCTCGTTCCTCTTCATACAGTCTGGCTTCTTTGATTGTTTGCTCTGTGTACAGACTGAAAGGATACAATCCTGATGCACACTTCTGCTGACTTTATGCAGTGTCCACTTTTTCTATTTGCACCATCGCCTCCCTCAGTGCACAGATTCCTCAATGAGTCCAGTTAAGTGCTCTGGAATTCCTATTCTCTACAATGTTAGCTATCATTTGTTATGATCCACAGAGTCGAATGTGTTTGTATAGTCAGTGAACCACAGGTAAACGTCTTTCTGGTACTGTCTGCTTTCAGCCAAGATCCATCTGACGTCTGCAGTGATGTACCAGATTCCACATCCTCCTCTGAATCTGGCCTGAATTTCTGGTGGTTCCTCATCAATATACTGCTGCAGTCCTTACTGCAGTCCAGGTGTATGTAAACTCAACATTTGGCGTCCGGAAAAAATAATTTTCTTGACTTTCTCTTTCACCCCATGTTCAATCCATCAGCAAATCATATCAGTTATACCTTTAAAATAAATTTGGAAGACGCTTTCATGACTTCTACCACTATCCCATGTGAAGCTGCCTCACTGCTTACCTGGGTCACAGCAAATGACTTTGCATCTCCGTTTCTGCTTTCCTCCTGGCCTCCACATGAACAGGATAGTCAACTCAGTAGCCAGAGAGTTTCTTTTACGTTTGAGATGAAATTGAGTAAGTCCGCTGCTCAGAATGATTCAGTGGCTTTTTGTCTTGTTTGCAGTGAAGGCTGAACTGCAGATCTTGCCCCACAGAGTCCTCCGTGGTTGGTCTCACTTCCTCTCTGTTCTCACAGCACATCGTCTTCCGCCTCATGCCGGCTTTGTTGGCCTTCATGCCAGCTTCAGTCGCCTCCTTTCTGCTTCTTTCAAATATGCAAGCTCATCATGTCCTCGACTCTTCACCTGGAAAGCCTCCTCCCTGACAAGGACAGGCTTCCTCTCTCACATTCATCAGGCATCTGATTGCTTGGGACGTTTTTGGTGACACCTCCTCCAACCACTGTCTCTAATGCAGTGTCAGTCGCTATACCCGAGCCCTGTATAATTTTATACTCTCTCATATACATTTTCCTGTTATACATTTTCGTTCAAGTTTTTTACTCCTCACCAATGGAAGTAAGTGTGAGGATTCTGTTGTTTCTATGCAGTGTATTTTCAGTACTTACGAATATGGGTGAAACTTAATAAGCAGTATGCATGTGTTGAGTGAATGAGCAGGTGAATCAATGAATGTGGCTACATTACAAGACATCAGCTGGCACTGAGTGCGGTTCAAAACACAGGGGTGAGAGAAGAAGATGGACCGATCTGCAGCAAATGAACTCGCCGTGATAGAATGGAAGAAGTCTTGGACTTGAGAGGATTTTGTGAATTTAATTTTAACATCATATGATTTTCCATTTATAAAATAAATTTTGTTTTAAAATAAATAAAGTTTTGACGTATTATCCCTTTCATGGCTGTTTCAAACCTAAATAGTATTTCAACATATAAAACTGGAGAAGAGAAAAATTGCAAAGTATTAATGGGGAAGTTTTCCCAGTGAACAAAACACTTCGTGGCTTCTCGTAGACGTCAACCCCGGTTGCCCCTCATTCTGTGAGCGTCCACTGGCCTTCCGAGGTCCGCCTCGTTCTTCCCAGAGCCACGCTGCTGTTCCGCAGCAGGCGGCCCCGACGCCTCTGTCGCCTTCCTCTGATCTTGTATTCAGCACCGGCACAGCTGAGGGTGCCGGAGGACTTGGTGTCAGGTGACGTAATGACAGCGAGAATCCCAGCTGTGTGCACCACTGTGACCCAAGGGAGCCCGAGACACGCTGGGAGCCACACCACCAGCATCAGATTAAGTCCGTCCTTTTTCTTCTCCCTGTCTTATTTCTGGCTCATGAAGAAATAGTTGTTAAGCAGACCGTATTTCTAAGGCACTGTCCCTTTTTCTGACGTTCATTTCCATTTCCAAATGAAACAAATCTTGTCCTTTCAACTCTTAGACTTGCAGAGCATGCTGATTTTAGCACAGTGCCAGGTGATAGTTTGTATCCTGCAGCTTAGAAACTCAGTACTGGCGTGAAGAGCTACTGCAAAGTCACTGTCACGAGACTGGTTGTGAGTGTGACACGTGGCCTCCCATCTCCACTTCCTCTTAGTGCCTCCAAAGCCAAAACACCCCCTGCCATTCTTGCCAGCTTGGTCTTGAACTACATCCTTCACAATGCCTTGGTTTCCCCTGGGGGTCGACCACCGCCTATCTCAGAGATACACCAGCCATGGGCATGTCTCCTTCTCTCGGCGCTGGTCTTGGGAGTTGTCCCAGGTCTCCCCTCCCAGTTCACCTGGCTGTGCTCACCACCGTCACACATTCCTCCTGCCAATGTCTCAGAGAAGTGGTGAGCTTTAAACAGCCAATATTACTTTATTACCAGGTTTGGAAGAAGCTGAGATGAGTGACCCATTGTATCTGTGTATTTCAGAACATGCAGAGTAAAAATATACAGCAAAAAACTGAAGTAATGTTTTGAAAAGCAGAATGTGGAAAGTTCCATGGTTTGAGTTTATTGACTATTTGCAATTTTATTCCCCATTTCCGTTAATGAATGGGTAACTATTCTGTTTGTAATTGTAATTTTTCTGTTGTCCACATCTTAACGTAATTTAAGTATTCAGAATCCCTGATCAATGAGTTAAATTCATAAACAAAACTTATCGATGTTGAGTCCAATTCATAGCAATCATATGGGACAAAAGAGAAGTGCTCCATGGGATTTCCCAGGAGCATATGGCAGATTTGAACAGGCGACCTTATGGTTAGCAGCCAAGCTCTTAAACACTTCACCACCAGGGCTCCACAGTGGGAGAGAATGCTAAGGTGAATCGTTCTATGGAGTGTAACTAGCCTTACTGTATTCAGAAGATCCTTGAATTTGTGATTTTCGTAAGTAGTTTTATACACGTGAACCTTTGCTTCTCTCCTGTGGCTGAGTGTTTGATCTGAGCACAAAGACATGAACCAAAAAGCTGTCCATACGTGTCCCACGATTCTCTCCAACAAACGCATGACCTATTGTAGAAGACATGGACTTGGTCACAAATTTCCCATTGTTGTGGGACTTATTCATGAAAAACATGGCTGCTACATGGAACAGACTGTAACTGCTGATGCTTGGTCACAAATTTCCCGTTGTCGTGGGACTTATTCATGCAAAACATGGCTGCCACATGGAACAGACTGTAACTGCTGATGCTCACGGCTACAAGCAGATGCCGTAAGCTGTCTTATTCATCTTGATCAGCTTGTCTCGTATTTGAAATGATATGTCATAGAATTTTCTGTTAGATCTGTGAGTTGGGCCCAGACAATTCTGTCTGGATTCTTTAAGTCATCTAACTTTGTGCAGATATCTTTTTTTTTTAAGGTATGCAGTGTAGGACTAACAGAACTATTTGGTACCATTGCCCTAAATATCAGGTTAACATGTCCATAGCTGCTGTCTGAAATTATCAGTGTATTTGAAATTGTCTTCACTTTTATTTTTGAGACATGTGATCCAATAATATGATGCACATTGCATTTCTTTAAAACGTATTTGTTTAACTGATTTTTAGGGTCTACATTAGCTTAGCAGGAAATAGGTAAGACTTTTTGGTGGCCAGCCACGAAAGATTACAAGGGTTGTTGCTTAAGTGTTCTGGACAGCACCATAGGGAAGCATTATTCATCTCTGGCACAGACCATCAAGGACAAATTATGTCTCTGGCACCGAGTGTGACAAATGCAGGCATGATTCGGAGCCCAAAACACAATCAGAGGCAGCAGTCACCCCTGAGAGATGACTGTTCGCTGTCAGTGTTCTGCACTAGACAGGGCTCGGACTGGGAAAAGTACAACTAAATACTAAACAAGACATGTATTTATTTCACATTTCTATAAAGTCAACTGTAAGTAATCTTTTATGCATACATATTATCATTAAACCTGTGTATCAGTATCGATACCCCATAATGGTCAGCATTTGGAAGAACAGCAAATTGGTGGGAACTGTGTTTGATTGCATTTCATTCAGGGGCATCTTATTTTAGGTTCATTTTCAAGTATCTTAAGTTTTCTGCTAAAGATGCAGGTTTAGGAAAAAGATCTGAGACTCATTTAGTCAAAGCTGCTTGATCTTAATCAAGGTACAAGCTAATAGTTACAAGAAGAGACTGACTGGGCAGGCACAGCAGCAGCAATGCATGTGCTTAGAGTTTTTCCTTGCTGGTGGCACTAGTCTCTGGTCTCGACAAATAGCATCATATATCTATCTATATGTATGCTTATTAGAAACCCTGGGGGTATAATGATCAAGTGCTATGGCTGTTAACCAGAGGTCAGCAGTTGAAATCCACCAGATGCTCCTTGGAATCTCCATGGGCAGTTCTACTCTGTCTGTGGGGTTGCTATGAGCCAGAGTCAGCTTGACAGCAGTGGGTTTGGTTTAGTATGTTGGTTTGTTTAATGCTGGTTCTGCTGTCATAGAGACATCAAAATCTAAAAATTCTGTTTTCTTTTCTGCACTATTCATGATAAAGAGGTTAGTTAACTGAAGTTTAAATGCTTAATGACAGCCTATCACACCTATTTTTCTGATAATACGAGAACATCAGAGTTAATTTACTACTACAAAATTAAATTTAGGACATATGCAGATGAATATAGAAAAAATAATAAAAATAACATATATTTATGACCCGAAGTTAACAACTGCCAATAAGTTGATTTGTGTCCTTCCAGTTCATAGAAAATAATTTACAGTTTGTCAGACTATAAAATGTACCAACTTTGTAAGTGACTTAGAAACAGACCCGTAAACCTGCGCTCATTTGTATTCATTTAGGATGTTCAGTTACGTCCGAAATTTCCAAAAGTAACATTTGTAAGTGAAAAATCACTCTTCTACAAGATAGTTAAAATACATGTTGTTCTCTCAAACATTGGAAATTAATATATTTCATTCCGTAATCACTGTCAACAGGAATCTTCTAACAGGTTCTCTTGATGAGTATTCTACACAGCAGTTCAAAACTGAAGAAAACTAAATTTTGATATAACAGATAACCCATGTTATTTTGCAAAAGTTTTAACCAGGATATTACATTAATTTTATTTCATATTCTGACATTAATTTCTTGCGGTGATAACTAAAAGGAATTCCAACATCATTTAATGATTATTCTGATTCTTCTTTAATTTTATTCACTAAATTTCTTGTGGCATGAATTAATAATTGTCTTTATTTTTTAATGTATGATTCCTAGACATTGAAAATTCTGACAAGTGTATTTCTAAGCATCCACTTGATGGAGATGTGGGCCTAATAGCTAACATTTTGATTTCAGTTTAAAAAGTTGATAACTTTGATAATTGTGAATTTAAAACAATGGAATTAAACACAATAAAAGAATTGAGTGAAACACACCAAAATTGAAGAAAGTATAAACAATTAGTCATGGGCTGTGATTTAAGATATTTTTCTTCTGTTTCCGTAGTACACAGTAAGTCAATATTTATAAACATGATTAGAATGTCTGGGTTGTTATGTTCATATGTAGCAATATTTCCTTAAAACTGTCTAAGCCCAGAGATCTCTCATCACATATGATTCACCATTCTCTCATTTGTGGTTTGGGTTAAGAAACACACTTTTAGCTCATCCTCTAGAATTTTAAGTAAAGAAATAGCGCTATTTAACTCCTGAAAAGTGTTTGTCTTCACTGAAGTAAGGTATCAAATCACTTCCTACTGTTCTGTGCTTTTCAACATGTTAATCTTTAAAATACTAATAATAGTAAAATGAAAAGACTTTTTTTTTCTATTAGTATAGGATAAAGTCAACTCATTGTCACACAAAAGCGGTGGTGGTAACTCGTCATTTAGGAAATCTTTACACAGTTTTCTTAACACTTCCCTCCAGATGTGTTCCCAGTAATGAAAATATTAAGACAAGTTAATTATTTCCAGTTCAGAAGCACTTACTCCTCTTGCCAGCATGAGCAGTAAGACTTCCCAGTTTCTCTGAATTTCGTAAAAGCTCTTAAGGGTGAGCTGAGCATTTTCAGCCCTCTCTCAATAATGACATAACAGCTTTATTTCTTACTTCTGCTTTGTAATATCCTCTGGCTTCACTGGTCATGTGAGTTAGGGTCTCAGCTGTACTCCTTATGACGATCTCAGTGATGTGTCCTGATGGCCCCCATCTAAGTTCTACGGGTCTGTGGTCCATTTCTACTGTCAGTGAACGTTTCTACTTCAAATACCTGTTATTTGATTTACAACTAAACGTCTTTGTCCTCCTGTAGAGAGTCCCTTGTCTCTTCATCCGTAATCGTAGTTTTTATTCCATAAATCAGATCCTAGTGTTTAGTGTGATAGGTAAAAAATAAAAAACAAACAGGCCAAGCCAAAGCCAAGTGCCATCAAAAAAACCAAAAACAAAAACAGTAGTATGCGATCAGGGAAGAAGACTTAGTTAAGTGCTGTCATTTCACTTTGGGAAGGGGAGCACAACACTGGGTTTCTTGTGTCTCTTGTCTCCAGAAATGCAACTGGGGACTGCTGATCCATTCTTTGTCGAGTTCTGTATATATTCATGCTTCTTGGGGTATGCCTGCTAGCTTGAAGGGGAAGATAAAAACTTTCCAGGAGCACACTGCTCCCTCTGAGGAGGCTCTCTCATATTGAGATACAAGCTTTCCTAATGGATTAGCTCTCGTCCACATTATCTGTAGGCTATGGTGCCATTCCGCATTCAGCTCGGCCCACATGCCTTCTCATCCAGAGCCCAGGGTGAAAGAGCAGCCCTGACCTAGTGAGTGCCACTTTTCATCTGTAAAACACCATTCTCAGTCAAAGCAGATGAAGGGAAAAATGAAGAAGCAGAAACTTGCACTGTCTTCCATCGTTTCTGCTCAGATGAGGACGAGTCAAGTTCACTCGCAATCTACTGGCCAAAGCTAACAAACATTAGGGAGTATGCTTTTTCCAATCATAGACAGTACAAGTCACAGAGTCATGAGTGCAGATTAGGACCCTCTAACAGGGACAGATGTATAGAGGTAACCGAGAAAATTACGCCCACACTCAGTAACCCACAAACGCTGAGTGCTGGAAGAAAAGTACTGAACTAGTTTTAAACTCTGGCTCTCAGTCCTGAGCGTGGAATGCCGTTTAACAGCCCTCTACCTCTCCTTTTCTATAAGGAATTTCCTGTCCCTTCAGCTTAACCAAGCTCAGGATGAGGTGAGATGCTCCCTGTAAACGTGAATCAGGGACTCTGACAAAATATGCAAACACAAATCATGACAATGTCAGAGGTAACAGACATTCCCGAGACTCGCGAGGGCCCCGCTTTCGTCCAGACCCCTTGGGCTGTGACTGCCTCCAACTTCAGCGGAGGAGAGAGAGCCAAGACGAGGGCTGCAGACACCTTCTCCTTTCTTGCTCCACTTTAGGGGAAATTGAAATAATTGCCCATTTTGAGATTATAGATTTTGTGGGAAGGAAAAACTCCCCCTAGAGTACCTCCAAATGTTTCTCTATTTGCCCTTTTGTTTTGAATCAAGCTTCATATTCAGTTAAGAAGGAAAGTTCTTTTGGAAACATTTGCCCATTATAGTTTTTTTTCTCTTTTATTTTTATTAAGATAATCTGCTCAAAAATTCATATCTGTAGCAATAAGACTTTGCATAAAGGTGAGATAAATTATCTCCTTTCAGAATTACAAACTGGACAGCATTCAGTTGTGTTTCTTCCAAAATCTGAGGCCACTACCAACTTGTGCCTTAATTTCTATAAAGTACAGATAATCCACTGTTTCTGCCTTTCCATGAGTTATACGGTAGAACAGAATGCCAGTGTCCCATTTTTGTGAAATAGTTTTGTCAACTTCTCATTTATTCTGTAGCAGTATTAGGAACATAATTTGACAAATACAGTTTGATATTGAAATCAAACCCAGAACTGGTTTCTTTGGAGTGGAAAGAGCACATACCGAAATAAACACTATGTATGTGTTTAGTTGTACTTGACAGATTAAAATAGATGTAATATGTACTTGACATATTATGTCTGCTCCAGAATGAGGGAAAGCCATTGACAATCACCTGAATTCATTTCAGAAAAGAGGAACATATTCATCTATAGCTGTATCTTAATATAGATATGACTAGTTTTATATTTATACTTCATATTTACAGCAAATCTATGGCTGTAATTAAATCTATACTTATTTCTGTATCTTTCACTCATGACTTTCAAGGTTACTTGGGATTCAAATTCTAGCTGGCAGAGAAGGAAAAGAGAGAATGCTTGGACTGTTACGTGGGGCCAGTTTCCTGGGCAGGTGTAAATGTCACTAGTGCCCGCTTTTCTGCTGACTGTAACTCAGTTATGTGGCCACAGCTAAGCAAGAAACACTGGAGACTGCTGTCAGTTCAAGGCTCCTGCTTCTTGGTGTTAGTTCTGTGGTGTAGAATGGGAGGACCTACTGTTAGCAGGCATCAAGCGGTCCCTGCTACCCAGGCCGGCACCCAGCTTTCGTTTCCAGGTGTGCCATCTGGGTGCCCCTGTCCGAGGAAGCAGGGAGAGCAGCGAAGCCTCTGAGAGCTTGCCACTACCTCGCCTGTATCGGCATCCGGCATCGGCCACTTCTCAACTGCGTTGTGCTGAGAAGTTTTGGAAACCTCTCTAAATTAATTTCCTTCAAAACAGAGTCCGTTTATGCATCTCTGTGGGCTTCTGTAATGCAGCTTGGAAGCTGTCGGCTCACAGCACCAGCGCTCAGTAAATAAGAGTTCTTTTTGTGGTGGTTTGCTAGTCTTCTAGCTCCTGTGGAAACTGTGAGACACTCCTCAATGCCGGTTCCGTTAGGTCACTCTTTTAAGTGCCCAATACCTAAAATAATCCAACGGCATGTAAGGAAGTGTGATTAAGCATGGTTTCTTACATTTATTGACTCAATGTCTAAATGAGACTTTTTATTTTTTAATTTCCTGTATTTGCTGCTTTTTAAACACATTCATTGTCAAACAGTGTCGGTCTACAGAGCTCAGCAGTTCTATTCAAATGTAGCATTTATTCGTTCTTCCATTAAATTGAAGTGGATTTCTTGGAACTTGTTGTGCTCTGTTTCATTGAGGAAAATGTCTTGTTCTTAGTGCAACTGAGAAGGTCTTCCTACAGATACTGTGTTTTATACTTGTCTCAAATAAATCAATAACTATATTCTTATGTTTTTAAATTAGGCCTAAAGTTAGAGCCTGCTGACAATTAAGTCACCTTATAAGAATGCTTTAGAAGGAAATGAAGGGTATATGGATGCAAATAACTATTACATGCAAAGACTGCCAATTAAGTTCACGAACTCATCCTAGGAAAAGTGCTACACACCCGGTTGCTGTGTGTCACCACGGCCAGCTTCGGCGTGCTCCCTTGGGAAGTCACGCACTGCTGCTAGAGCCTAGTTCACCCTTCAAGGCAATTTGAGAACTCGTTTTCCTGGGATGGCTATCAGAGCTGTTGTTGCATTATCCTTGATGTCCTGAATGACATCCAAATGTCATCCCTTCAATATTTCCTTTATCTTTGAGTAACAAAAAAAGTCACTGGGGGCCAGATCAGGTGAGCAGGGAGGGGGTTCTAGTACAGTTATTTGTTCACTCACTGAGAACTGGCTCTCAGACAACCACATAGTTAAGTTCAAGAACTTGCCATGGTGCCGCCTTGCCCAATGGCCATTCCAGAAAGAGTTTCAAATTTGCTTTGAAGGACGGACTAGATGCTGGTGTTAGTGCATGGCTTTCCAAGGGGAGAGCTTCAGAGATGGCATAGTGGTATTCAGCAAAGGGGTACGGGGCATTTAGAACTACTAAGTTCACAGACGTAGTCGTCAGACCTCTATGTGGCAAACCAGTTGAAAGAGTGACTAAATGCATTTACAACTAGATTTACTTCTAACTGAGAGCGCTGCTTCTTTGGAGATCTTCATGGACTCCAGAAAAGGTAGCTTTTCTCCTGGAAAAATACTGATAGCTACTCCTCACGTTAATAAGAGACAGGTGAAAGTCTTTCTGTGTAAAACTCATCTGATTTCTGTGACAAAGGAAAAAGAAATCTTCTGTCTAGTTCTACTATGTGGCAGTTAATGAGAGCTGACTGTTCACTCCACCATCCACGTCAGTGTTTACTGTCAACAAGTATAAATATTTTGGACCAAATTTGTAGGATTAATTCTTTGTACAATTAATGATTATTTACTACAGAAACCAATATATTTAATTATTGACAGATGCAGTGTAACTGATCAGTCACACTTGTCATTTGGGTAAGGAGTAAAGAATAAGCTGCCATCATTAACAAAACAACTTGAAGTTCATGGCTGATGGTGGGGGTTTCCATTATCTTATAGCGTGTGGTTCCATATACATGTTATGGCTAGTAACCACACACTGATTTCTTGAAATTAAACATTACTTAAATTTATTTGTAGCTATAGAAGCTCAAGATAATAATTGTATTTCAAAGAGCAAATACAATTCTCCATGGTGTTTAAGCTGCATGGGCATATCATAAATAAGACAGAAGGTATCTCAGACATCTACACATTAATCCCTACAACCATGATAGTTCCATCACACAAAATCAATATTATCCAGCTTTCATCTCTGTTAGGGTTGGCTGGTGAGGTGACACTGAGGGAATTTGGAGAAGCCTTTCCCCCAACTTATTTCTTTTCTGAATCTTTTATTTCTCATTAGAATACACTGTTGTAGATTCAGAGTTTTCAGAAGAACCTTGGACTAATTCTTGAAAGACTGAACATACTTGTGTCTTCTATTTTACACTCTCCTTCACATAATTCTGAAGCATGAAAAATGTTCTTATGTTTATCAGTTGATGTGTAGCTATGTCATAACGGCCAGCTACTTCAGCTGCTTATTTTTGTGTTTTGTTTTAATACATCATAATGTCCTGCTGATAGCCCTTGAAGCTGCGTAAATTTGCCTATTTCAAATTGACCACGGTACAACTGGCAAACTTAGAAATTACTCAATTATTCTTTAAAAATATTTGTGTATCAGAATAAAACATTCTTTGATGAATGTAAGGGGTGGGAGGAAGGGGGTGTTCACTAATTGGATAATCAGCAATAATTATTTTAGCTGAAGGGAAAGATAAAACACAGTAGAGGAGAAGTCAGCGCAGATAGACTAGACACAAAGCCTAGAAATATTCTAAATAAAACCAAATACTTTGGTGGGCAGAGTAGGAATGTCTGGAGTCTGGGGACCATGGTTTCAGGGGAAATCCAGGTCAACTGGCATAACAAAGTATATTAAAATGTTCTGCACCCCACTTAGGGGTGTGGCATCTGGGGTGTTTAAAGCTAGGAAGCTGCCACCTAAGAAGCATCTATGGGTCTCAAACCATCTGGAACAAAGACAAAAATGGGGAATGAAGACATAGGAAAAGCATGAGCCCAAGAGATAGAAAGGGTTACATAACCCAGAGACCAGGTCAGGATGAGACTCGAAGAACTAGGTGGGGTTTGGCTACCACTAAAGACTGCTCTTACAAGCAGCAGAGTCCCTGATAGAAGGTGAGAAAAGTGTGGTGTGGAGCTCAAACTCTAGAGAAAAGACAAAACTTGGTGGCCTGGCAGACTGTAGGGTCCCCAGAGGACACGGCCCCCAGACTCTCTTTTAGCCCAGAACTGAAACCACTCCTGAAGCCAACTCTTCAGAGATTGAACTGGACTAGAAGACATAGAATGATACCGGAGAAGAGCGTGCTTCTTGGCTGAAGCAGATATGAGAGACTAAGAGACTAGCTGGATAACTGCCTGGAGGTGAGAGGAGAGGACAGAGGGGACAGGAGCTGGTTGAATGGACATGGGAAATACAGGGTCGAGATTGCAGCTAGGGTCAAGTAACAGTGTGTAAGTTTTGGTGTGGCAAACTGACCTGGATTGTAAACTTTCACTTAACATACAATTTTTTTTAAGAAATGCATCCAACTCGACGGCACTTGGCTGGCTATTTAACAATTTCACATGTTAACTATAAGGTTTTGCACAGGTGGTTTCAGTAAGAATAGTGGATAAACACAGAGATTTTGAGTTTGAAAGCCCTGCATGGGAGGCTTACGTGTGTAAGCCTTGGCTACCACCTGGGTGTTGTTGGTTGGAACCCACCTGGAGGCACCTCAGCCCACGGGCCTGGGGTCTGACTTGGGAAGTCAAGGCCTTGACTATCCGATGGCGCGGTCCTATTTCTCCCACGTGGGGGCATCAGAGTCACAACTGACGTGTTGGCAGTTAATAATAACAGAGGTGAAAGAACTCTTTTGTCTACCATTTCGCTGCTTATCACTTAGGAGATTTTTGAGAAAGTTACTTAACGTTCCTGAGCTTGTTGCCTTTTCTGCAAAATGCACATGTCGGGGATCTGTTGGGAAGATTACATCTGTGGAGCAGAGAGGAAAAGTGTGCTGTCACCAGGCAGGGAGAGCAGTGGAAGCTGCATATAGGTGGGCATGAAAATGTATATGGGAATGTACATTTTCACTCACTCATAATAAAAAAAAAGAGAGAGAAAGAAAAAAGTGACCTTGTGTCTAAAACGGTCAGTATTCACTTGGTGATCAATAAATATAAGCTGTGATTTTTTTGTTAACTAAGTTCTTTTGGAGCTTTAAGAATTCTGATGATAAAAATCATAAAACTTGCCATTTTTTATTCTCTATCGTCACGATAAAGTGCGATTAGATGTCGACTTGAGGTGTTACAGTCACGTTATGAGTTACTTATAACTGAAGGTTAATCCCAAACTCTCAAAGTCTTTTATTTTGTACTTGGATGAAGTGATCATTCTCCCGTGTTTAAAGACATTCCATCGAGATGAAACGCGATGCCAAATACACACATAATTAGCACGCAGATGGTTAAGCTCTTTTTTATCACAACCACAATAAAGCCTCAGCAATGCCATGGTAGCGTTTAATTAATTTACCATGTACATGTTAAACGGAAAACTCATATTAGTGCTCACGTTCTGCAGAAATTCCATTAACCATGCTTCTCAGCCATGGGAACCAGGCAGGTTCCCGAAGGCCCGTTTGTATCCCCTCATAGCGAACACCTGCTGTTCCTGGAATCAGGAGCGTGGATCACCCCCACCTCAAACAGGGAAGGAGCCAAGTGTGCAACAGATTAAATGTTTAACATATCGCAGGGAGGGTGACTCCTAGGGCTTCTAAACTCCTCCAGAAAACATATAAAAATAATTTTCTAAATATTTGCTTTTAGGAATTTCACAGAAACAATGGCCAAAACACATGCATAGAAAGAGAAGTTTGGAAGAAGCTCAAATACAAATGTTGACCTAATTATTCTGAATAAATATTAACAAACTTCAGGAGCCAATTAAAAGATTAGTACACAAATAGCAAGTGAGATTAATTCAGCAGCATTAAGATAAATAATAGAAAACTTAGTGAATCAGTAAATCAAAGGAAATCATATTCCTAATGAAAGATTGCAAAATACTATATAAAAGCCAGTGCTCGTTTCTGATTGAGTTTGATAAATTTAGTTAAAATACTGTCAATAAAAATAACTTCAGAAATATTTAGTGCAATTCAAATGGAGTAACTCCAAAACATCCACATAAAAACGAACGCATCTCTTGGACAACGGTCATGTAGCGTTCTCCCTACCATGACAGTTCAGGGAATAAAATAAGGGATACAACTTAAAATTAAATCTTCAAATCTGTAGCTTGAAATCAAGTGTTAGTGGTGTTAATGATTGATCCTTCTGGCCCTGGAAAGCTGGTTGTTGAGTGTTTTCCAGGGCAGCACTGTCGTCAGCTGTCTGTGCCTGTGTGTCCCCGTGGTCACTGAGTGCCAACAGATCTGTGGAAAAGTCATCTTTCCCAGTTTGGACCATACGACGTCTCCTGTGGCATGTCTCCCCTCTAGCGGGGTCACTGTCTCCTCAGACAGTCGCACCAGCCCCTGTGTTCTCTGGCATCTCCTTCCTAGAACCCCTCAGAAATATGGACTCAGCATAGCCCTCCTCCGCAGTTGCTCCGCCGTCCCTTTCTCTCGTGGACACTGTCGCAGTGTTCTCCGGGGCACCCCCTGGCCACCACCACCTCACTGTAGAAACTTAACATGCAACACTGTCACGAGTGTTTTCAAAAAACGCTAACACTTCATGTCACTGCTTTGAAACTTTTTAAATTTAATTTTCATGGAATATTTGAATTAAAATGAAGATCTTTCCCAGTCTGATACCACTGGAGAGATTCCACCTCATCACCTATACGTTAAAGCCCTTTCTCCTGCCACGTCCCTTGGGAAGACCACTTCACCCTAGCACCCCACAGAGACTCACGTGACAGGGCCATCTCGGGACCCCTCACTCCACCACCACCAAACAGGGCCAGGCTTGCTCAGACCCGCAAAGACACTGGACAGCGCTTCTGTTTTGCTGGGCTTTGGCTGATGTTCCCAACAGTCCCTGCTTGGCGCCCTCCACCTGCAGGATGCCTGGGCAGGCGTCAAGGTCTGGCCCGCGGGCTTCTCTGGGAATTTCCATGACCTACCGCTGGCTGGACAGTCACTTCTGAGCTGTTGTCACCCTGCATGGCTGCGTGTGGGTGCTTCTCCTGGTGACTGCTAATTAGTTCAGTGTCAGAAAGCATTTCTCATCTATTATCTTTATTAAGGCCAGTTTGATAGGACCTTAAAAGTTTAAGTACTTACTAGATGGCTGAGGAAATGACTCGGTACCTTCACCTCACCAGACTAGCTCACAAGCTCAGAGCAGAATGTCATATTCTGGAAACTGCTACTGGGGACGAGAACATTGGCTGTGGAAAAGCATACTCATGGCAGCAGGGAAGGGGACACTGAGGCTAAAATACAGGCCTGAGGATTTGAGTCAGCCAGCCTTCCAGGGTTAGTTTTGAAAAGAGGTCACTGGCTTCACAGAACTCGCTAGGGGCTGAAAACACTGTGATGTTGCGCAGCTGGATGAAACTGGGCTCCGCAAGACAACAGCGGGCCACCACACAAAGCTCCATTAGAGCCTAATGTCTTCTAAATAAGAAAAAATAAATAAACTAAAAGGTGAAGCGCGCAAACACACACACACACAAAACTCTTTATCTGTTATAGATTGAAATACGTCCTCCAGAAGGCTCTGTTGAAGTCCCAGTTCCCAATACTGTGATTGTGGTCTTATGTGCAAGCAGGTCTTCGCAGATGAAGTTCATTAACACAGTGGCCTCACACTGGACTGAGGTGGATTCTCATCTCTTTGTAACTGATATCCTCAGAACAAGAGGAGAAGAGAATGGAGAGAAGATGACCATGTGATCACAGAGAAACATAGAGTGAGGATGGGCATCTGGGGACTGAGGCAGGGTCTGGAGCTACACTGTCACAAGCTAAGGAACGCTGGCTCTATTAGAGGCTGCAAAGCCTGAGAGAGGGGGTTCCCCTGGAGCCTGGAGAAAACACATCCCCCACCAACGTGCCGGTTTGGACTTCCAGATTTCAGACAGTGTGTTTCTCTTCCTTGAAGCCAACCAGTCTGTGATTCTTTGTTAAGGCAGACTTAGAAATCTGATATGATCCTTCAAAGAAAAAAAAAGCTACTTATATAAAACAAAACAAAAATAATACAAAGTGACAAAAGAAAATCTTGGCTATCCAGGATGTCTCATTTTGCTACCATTCTGGGAACAGCTTTATCCATGTGTTGGAAGTCAGCGTAAGTACTTTATTCTTAACAACACACATGGAGAATCCACAAAACCCCAGGAGATACGCCAGGCACTTGACATACAAGAATGAAAATCCCTGTGGCATTATACATGCCGCAACAATCTCAGCATTTTGAACAGCTGCAGTTTAATGATGTAAGTATAATAATGATTCTAATATACGTTTGATAGATTAAAAATCGTTGACAGAACATATGTATGCTAGGATTTGCCTGCCATTCTGGGTGCTACCTTTGTTTCCATTAAAAATAATCCAGTTGCCTAAATCTAACACACACACACACACACACACACACACACACACACACACACACACACACACACATGCACACATGACCTCTCAGTGCCACAGTCACAACCTCAGCGGTTTCAAGAACGGTGCTAGACAGCACTTTTGATGACAAACACCACAGATTAGAGTCTCCATTTTACCTCTAAAAATGGCATAACAGTAATTATGAGTCAAATCTGACTGTATTACAAAAGAAAATTACATGTTACAGTAAGTGCAATCATAACTTTGATCATTTCTTTTTTATAAATACAGGTTATCACAAAAAATAAACACATACAACATTTAGAAAAAACAAACAAAAATTGAGGACACTATTAGAACACAACTGTCTTTAGCTTTTAGTTCTGTCACCTATTGCCCTTGAGTGAGTTCCAGCTCACATCCCCAGGGTGGATCACTGAGGAGCTGGACACCGCAAGGTGCCAGTGGCTGGTTTTCTGAAGTAGATGCCCAGGCCTCTCTCTGAGGTGTCTCTGGGTGGACTTGAACTTCCAGCCTTAACAATTCACATTACTTGGGGACTTCTCAGTTAGCTTTTCTTTGAAACACACACACACACACACACACACACACACACACACACATGCGCACAAAAAGAAACCATTGTTGTGCAGCAGACTCTGACTCCTAGCAACTCTGTGGGACAGCGCTGAGCGGCCGGCTGGGTTCGGCTGCTGCAGTCGTCCTGGAAGCAGGCAGCCACACGGTTCTTTCACGGACTGGCTGGTGAGTGTGCACAGTTGATCTTGGGTGAGTACATGAGCGCTGAACAGTTGTACCCTTCGGAATCCTTTCAGTTAGCTTAAAACTACAAATCAAACCCACTGTCATCAAGTCGATTCCAACTTACAGCAACTGTTAGCTGAAGGACCTCAAATTTCAGATGAAGTCTGTAAGTTTTGAACTAGATCACTATTTAAATGGGTTCGGAGTCTTCTGCATCCTAGAAATTGTGAAGATATTGTTGTCATTCTCTGACAACTCACCTATGTACCTCTATCTGCCAACACTTATATCTGGGTCTATATATTTTTTTCAAGCTGGCAAGTGAAGTTTTCTTCTTTTCTTCCATGATAACAGCAATTTAGAAATCAGATGTTTGTGACTGCAACCACTAAAAATCATTGAATTTAGTTAAATCTGTTTCTTGCAGTACAAATACACATGCCCAGTGATATTACAGTTAACATATTCATTATACTATGAGCAACAGACTGATAGTTAATGACATTAACAATCCTTAAATTGTAAAGTCAATATTAACATGTTATTATCAACATTATAACTGAAGGAGTAATTTGTTAGTAATTTGCTCTTTGATAAGCCTATACTTCATCATCTTTTACTCTTCAATTTTTTGTATTGACAAAATTAAAATTTCCAGTTATTACTACCATTAATTTTTGTTTCAATGAAACCTCAAAAGAACAAGATATTATTGTTAATGCTTTGAGTTAGCCAGGAAAAAAAATCACTTATAACAATATAGACCAATGTAGACTTACAGGCCAATGGAACAGAGTGGAGACCCCAGAGACACCACCATCCTCTTATTAACAGCTGATATTCGACAAAGTCCCTAAGATTATAAACTGGGGTAAAAATAGTTTCTTCAACAGATGGTGTTGCAGAATTGGATCTCTGTCTGCAAAACACTGAGACAAGACCCATATCTCACACCTTACATGAAAACTAACTCAAAATGGGTCAAAGACCTAAATATCAAACCTAAAACGATAAAGATCATGAAAGAAAAAAACAGGATAAATGATGGATGTTCTAACACAGTTTAGACAGACTTCAAATTTTGACAAAGCATGATTAACAGAAGAGAAATAGATAAACGGGAACTACTAAGAATCAAACACTTTTGCTTATCCAAAGACTTTTCCAAACAGTTAAAAGACCACCTACAGAATGGGAAAAATATTTGACAACTACATCTTGAACCGTCATCTGATCTCCATAATTTGCAATGTTTTGCAAAATATCAACAAGAAGAAACTAAATAACCTGATTAAGTGATGGGCAAAGGAGATGAGCAGACACTTCACCAGAGAGAATATCCAGGTAGCCAAAAGATACATGAGGAAATGCTGATGATCATTAGGAAATGCTCCTAGCTACCAGAGAAATCCAAATCAAAACTACAATGAGGTACCATCCCACCCCAACAAGGTTAGCATAATTCAAAGAACACAAAACAACAGATCTTGGAGAGGCTGTGGAGAGATTGAAACTCTCCTATACTGCTGGTGGAATGGTGAAATAGTATAACCTCTTTGGAAAGCAATCTGGTGTTTCCTCGAAAAGATGGAAATAGATACACCATTTGATCCAGTAATTCCACTTCCTGGAATTGATTCTTCAGAAACAAAGACTGTCACACAGACACATGCACAAAATGTTTATTGCAGCATAGTCCACAACAACAAAAAGATGGAATCATTCTGGATGCCCATTAACAGATGAATGGATAAACAAACTACGGTACATATACTCAAAGGAACACTATGCTACAAAAAACAATGATGATTTTAGGAAACACCTCATAGTATGGCTTCAGTTGGAAGAGATTCTGCTGAGTGAAATCAGTCGGTGGCAAAAGGACAAATGTTGTATGAGACCCCTGCTGTAAGGACTTAAAAATAGACTTATGTACAGAAGAAAAAACTCTTTGATACCTACAAGGGGGGAGTGAGGACCTATCATAGATAAGATAGTTGATAGATGTTAGAAATTTTATTCATTGACTGTAATAAATAAATAAAATTATTTTTAAAAGAATATTGGAGGTTACAATTTCTTTGAAAAAATGCATACAGAATGAGAAATATCAGTTCACAAATACCAAGTTCAGTGTATTCATTTTCTAATAATGGAAAAATTTCTTCTTTCATGTCATTCCAGTGAGGCCATGGTCACTCCTCTTTCCCTTGTCTGTTCTTTTTCATTCAAGAACAATAGAAATGTTCCAGTACTCAAACACAATATATTTTCTACTTCAGTTTTATGTCAGTACTGTGTGTAACACATAAGGATACCTGGTAGCTCAAGGTTAAGTGCTGCTGCTAAATGAAAGACTGCCGATTTCAACCCACCAGCTGGTCGCTTGGTGAAAAGACCAGGCGACCTGCTCCTGCACTGATTATCACTTAGGTAACTCTACGAAGAGGTCTCCTCCATCATAAGGGTCAGAATGGGTCAGAATCGACTCGACGGAACACAAGAACCACAGTCTAACATATTTCAGTATGAGGATTGCCAGTTAAGTTCACGAACTCGTCCTAGAAAAAGTGCTGTGCGCCTCATTGCTGCGTGTCACTGCAGTCACCTTCAGAGTGCTCCCTTGGGAAGCTGGGCACCAACGCCAGCACCTAGGCCACTCTGCATAGCAGTTTTGAAACTGTTTCTGGAGTGACCATCAGAGCTGTCATCGTATTAACCTTGATGTCCTGAATGCCATCAAAATGTCTTCCTTTCAGTACTTCCTTTATCTTAAGGTAAAGAACAAAGTCATTAGGGGCCAGATGAAGTGAGTAGGGAAGGTGTTCCAATACAGTTCTTTGTTTACTGCTTAAGAACTCCCTTACAGACAACTGTTAGAACTACATTTATGAACTTGCCACTGTGCCAGCATGCACAATGGCTATACCAGAAACAGCTCCAACATGGGAAGCTGGACTTCGGGAACACCTTTGGCCTCTGCCTCGCAGGAAGCAGCTCTATGTTGGTCCTTATAAAAGAAATGACTCACTAGCTCTCAGAGCAACCTGACATTTCTCTTCCTGGACTCTTACATGACATGTATCATTCTCATAACTGGACCAATAAACAACATCTCGAAAAATGGAAAAAAATATGATCCCCAACCAGCCTTCATGGAAGCAACAGTCAAGAAATTAAATGACGTGTTCTACTGTAAATGACGTGTTCTGCTTGTAAAGATGTCTTTAAAAGTGCTCGAAACAAGATGCCTGTTTGAGGACTACAATTGGCCTGACCTAAGTCAGGTATTTTCAGCCATCTCCTATGCATGTAAAAACTAGACAATAAGTAAAAAACATAAAAGAAGAAATGATGTATTTCAATTATAGTGTTTACAAAGAATTCTGGTTATCCCATGGGCTATTCAAAGAAGGAATCAATAAGTCTTGGAAGAACAGCCAGAATGCTCCATGGGAGGAAGAATGAAGAGACCTCATCTCAGGTCCTGTGGACATGTGATCAGGAGCTACAAGTCCCATGAAGGACATCGTGCTTGACCTTGTTGAAGGTCAGTGAAAAAGAGGAGGAGCCTCAAAGAGATTGACTGACACAGTGGCTGCAACAACGGCCTCCAACGTAACAACTGTGGTGAGGATCAGACAGGACCAGGCAGCGTTTCGTTCTGTTGTGCACAGGGTCACTGTGAATAGGAACTGACCTAAGGATAGGAATGGCAATTCTTACGCCACTTTTTAAACTTTAGTGAAAACACTTCCCACGTGTGCTATCATCCCTGCTGTTTGTAAACTGTCTGAAAAGATATGTACAAATTCCTGCAGTAGGTAACATGATGCTTTCTGCATGATAAACATTCAAATATATTTTTTCCATTTAATTAATGGGAAGATGTTATCCTAAGAGGTTAGTTAATCATAATTAGACATATTAACTTAATGTTTTTACACAAGGTGGTTTTCAGAAGATGATTTAAAAACAATACTGTAGTAAAATGTTCTTTCTATCAAGATTTCCTTAATGCATAGAGTGTAGGGTTTTCCAACAAAACAGGAAATTAATAGCATTCTGAATATTTGAGCAAGGATTTATGTTTATCAATTTAGTTTACATTGTAGAATACCAGATAAACATTTTTAGATGTTTTATTCTTCAGCTTACATGCAATGTGAGAAACTTCAAACATGGATTTTAGAAAATGCTGGAGCCAGCTCTTTGAGTTAAATTTTCAGCACCTCAGAAGCCTGCTGTCTGTGGGCACTGACCTGGTCCACCATGTGTTAAGTTGCTGAGCTTCTCCCCATCAGAAAGTCCAAAGCATGCCTAGAAATTACCTCCACCTCATTGTTCTCTGTCTATAAATACTACAGGACCCTGGACAGCGCACCTGGATAATGAGATTTACTACTACCGAGTTGGTATGAAGCTGGAGTTCGCCCAGAGGCACCTGGTGATGTTTCCAAAGCATCTGCTACCAGAGACTCTATTGAATACAGTTCTACTCTGACACATGAGGTCACCAAGAGTTAGAGTCAACTTCATGACATCAGACAAAGAAAGAGAGGGAGAGAAAGAAGGAAGGAGGGAGGGGAGGAGGAAAAAAACCTAGTCTGGTTTTCTGAGAGTTGATGCATTTGTCTTATATTTGTATATTAACTATGTGGCAGGGTCTCTTATGTGCTATGGAACAGGTGGGATGCAGGGGATGTGGTTCTGAGCAAGACACAACCCTCAGACTCACTGAGCTTCCAAGAGCCAGCAGACAGAAAGCCAACAGGATCCGTAAGAGGTTAGTTAACCATAAGAAGTTAATCATAAGAGGTTAGTTAATCATAATTAAAGGTATTGACTTAATGTTTATAAACACAAGGTGATTTTCAGAAGATGATTTAGGAAGCCATGTGAGCATCTGAATAGCTGGTTAGTCCTGTGTTAGAGTCCAGGGCAGTTTGCATACAGAAAGTGCAGTTCATGTCCAGGTGGGAATTATCTGGATGACTTATGGTTGGGGGGGAGGAGAAGCACTGCTTCTAGGCTGAGTGAGCAGAGTGCCCAGATTCCTGGAAGGAAGAGCCGTCGCAATGTGTCAAAGACTGTGGGTGGCCCATGCACTGTGTCCTGGCAGCCTGGGCAGAGAAGACGGGATCCGGCAGGTGGGAGCTCTTCAGATGGAACCAGATCCTGAGTGCCAAGCTTTTGTATGTATAACTAAAACCCATTCTCACAGTAAGTAGGCTCCCTAGTTCAAAGACATTTAAAGAAATGTGCCACAGAAAAGACACTGTAATGAACCACCACCATCGAGTCTGTGCCGACTCATAGCAACCCTATAGGAAGGAGGAGAATTGCCCCACAGAGTTTCCAGGGAGCACCTGGCACACAGCACCACTATGCCACCAGGGTTTCCAATTCTGTCATAGGGAGACAAAAGTATTTTGGAACATCATCATTCTGAGGATGAGTTTGGAAGTCAACCAATGTAACTATCTTAACCAACTATTAAGAAACAGTAAAAGAAATAAAAAGTGTAAAAAGCAACAATGAAATTTAGAGGTTGCCACTCGAAACAACCTGTTGCCATGGAGTCAATTCTGACTCACCGCCACTCAACAGACAGAGAGGAACTGCCCACAGGTTTCTGGGGCTGTACATCGCTGGAAGCTGAGCGCCGTCTCTGTCTCCCATGGGCAGCTGGGGAGTTTGAACAGCTGATCGCTTGGTTAGCAGCCAAGTGCCCAGCAGCAGAGCAACCAGGGTTCCTTTGGAAAAAATGAGCCTGTATTACGTGCATGTCATAGAATAAACCAGTTATCCCATCATCTCTTCAGAGAGATCATAGTAATACTAAAGAAATAAGCATTCCAGCTTGGATATCTGTCACCATGGAGATGAGCCCACACTGTGTTCATTGAATTAGAAAACTTAGCTGAAATCTTTGGGGATTTTTACATGCATAAATCTAAATAATCATCCAGTTAATCTTCTGAAAAAATTAATAATCGTAACTGAAATATGTAATAGAGATACGTGGAAAGTACATGAAGTAAAATAGATCATTTAAAGTATTAACATTTGTTTTTTTAACAGATCCTAACATCACTTGAATTACGCTATATATGGATACATGTTAACATATATTTTATAAGAAACCAATCCCACTGCAGCTGAGTTGATTCTGACACACAGTGACCTTATAGCACAGAGGAGAACTGCCCCATAGTCTTTCCAAGGAACACTTAATGGATCTGAACTGCTGACCTTTTGGTTAGCAGACACAGAACTTAACGACCACACCATGAAGGTTTCCCATATTTTATGAGTTGAGTTTAAAACACCTAAATTTGGGGAAGTAACTATCAGTCTTCCCATTACTATGCTTACAGCTAAAAACAATTATTTTTGCACGGCTTCTTTTATTAACTCAAAAAGATTTACTGTGCAGCTACTGTGTACTCCCAGTGGTGCAAAAGCACACTCAGCTACAAAGGAAAGGTCTGAAATTCAAGTCTAGACAGTTTCAGTAATTTACTTCTGAAAAATCAGCCAGTGAAAACTGTGCAGGGCTCAGTTCTGTTCTAACACACAGGGGTTGCCCTGAATCAGAACATTATAATGGACTCCCTAACAACTTTATATATATATATATATATACACACACACATATATATATATGTATCTGGCTGAAACCTTATAGTTTTTTTGTTATATATATATATATATATATATATGTATAAAACTATAAGGTTTCAGCCAGATACATAGTGATCCACTCTTCCCCCACATCCTTCCAATAAAAGTTAAATGTAATCTTTGCTTCCTTATTACAGGAGATTCATCCATCCATCTCTCTCTCTATATCTACCCATCCATCCATCCACCCTTCCATCCACCCTCCGACCTGTCCACCGACCCGTCCATCCACCCGTCCACCCATCCACCCACCCGTCCATCTGTCCGTCCACCCATCTGTCCATCCACCCATCCGTCCGTCCACCTGCCCACCCGTCCACCCCTCCATCGGTTCACCCACCCACCCGTCCACCCACCCGTCCATCCACCCGTCCATCCATCCATCCTTCCATCCATCCATCTACCTACCCATCCACCCATCTATCTATAAGAACAAATATTTATTTTCCCAGCAAGTTAAGGACTATGAAGGAAAACCTCTCAGACTAGAGTGAGAACAGATTGCCTTTTGAAAAGTGACTTCTTGCTTTTGGTTGAAAAAAGGACAGGAATTAAACTGGGGAGAAAAATGAGGAGCGAAGCTCCAGACAAAACCCTGTGGCAAAATCACCTTATGATTATGAGGAACTGAAAGCATTCCTGGAACTCAGAAGTCAAGGTGGAAAGGGAAGCAAGATGAACTTGGAGAGAGATGAGGAGGCTCAGGTGGAGAAGCTGAGGCATGGGGTTCCCTGAGCCCTTATTCTGAGAAGGATGGTGAGGCTGCTCCAAGGACAGTAGCTTGGACTATGTGGTGGTGGAGGTGGGTCCTGGCCAGGCTACAGAGGCAGATGAATTGGTGTTGTGTTGTGAGATGATCTGATACACATGTTTATGATGTCTCTGAGGCTGATAGGCTCCAGGGGAGCAAGTTGTAGGCAGTTAGAAGACCCTTTGGACGGCCTCGTCTAGAGGTATGGCTTTCACTGAGGGTGGTGGTTGAAAGAGAAGTCAGTAGGACTTCTGGGTAAGCGAAGTGACATATGAGAGAAAAAGGAAACCGAAAAATGCTTCCATTGGCCTTGCATCTCATGCAACAACTCTTCTGTTCAGATGATTTTATTTTCCCTTCATGGTCAAGAGAAATTTGTTCAGAGAGGCTGAGCAACACATGTAGCGTAACACAGCTGGCTAGTGACAGAGACAGCTTGGAATTTCAAAGTCACCCTGAGAGCAAAGACTGTGTCCTTATTCCTACACTCTGATGCCCCACCTGAAGACGGGATCCTGGATCTGTAGACAGTGTTCAGAGAAGTTAAATGCCCTAGAGATTGCACATGGTGGGAATGGTAGCAAATCAGGGCTGGTAGTTTAAAATGCACCCCTCTTTTTCCACTTCAAATTTCACATTGATGAGACATATTATTGCTACTTTTTAGAATGACATAACAAATTGGAAGAAAGGGGTAATCCCACTCATTATTAGTGGAACTAATGATGATTATTTCTAACTCTGAAGTGTAAAATGGTACACTGTGTCTAGAAGAATCATCAGTAGCCCTGGAGAAAGAGAATAAAGAGGTGTGTTTCTTGGCCATACCTGTCTATAGTAGACATTCCATATACATTTGTTGAATGAAAGGTTGAATTATTCATTCATTTAGTCAGATTCTATCCTGTAATAATTGGCAAGTAGCCTTTAAAGAACTTTGTGATCTACGGGCCACTTTCCCTGGTGGTTACTGATGAAACATACTCTTACAAGGAAGTTCCGCTTAACGATGGTTGTTAAGAACATTCGAGATGCCCTAGATAGTGACTCAACATGTTAAAAGTGTATATATCATCCCGCTATAGAAAAGAACTATTTATGTTGATTTTTGGACTCAGCAGCACGTGGCTGTTAAACAATTTTGCTGCTGCTACCTGTTTCATTTGTTCTTTCTTTCTTTTTTCTTTAATGTGACACAACACAGAGTGTCATGGATTGAAATGTGTTCCCCCAAAATGTGTGTAGCCATTTGGCTGGGCTATGGTTCCTAATATCTTGTGATTGTTCTCTGCTTTGTGATTTCCTGTGCTATAAATCCTGATCTCTGCCTGTGGTTAATAGATAGGATTATGGTAGAGAGGATTAGGGTGGGACAGTATGACCCATCCTGAGATCACTGCCGTGCTCCAATGTCAAGTGAGTTTCCCTGGAATGTGGCTTGGAAAGGAAAGGGAAGCCAGCAGAGAGTTGAAAACCTCACACTATCAAGAAAGCAGCATGGGGAGTAGAGTGTATCCTTCAGAACTGTGATTCCTGCACCAAGATGCTCCCTGACCAAAGACTGATGCAGCACAAGGGCCTTCCTCCAGAGCTGACACAGGGAAAGCCTTCTCCTGGAGCAGACACCCTGAATTCAGACTTGTGACACCAGATGACTAAGACACAGTGGCTAAAAGTTTTCTTTTCTATCCAAGCATGTCATGGTGCCCATGGACTGGGTGGCTTAGTGTTGAAAGGAAATCTACTTCCCCCCCCCAAATCTGGGTGAGTGATTGGCCCATTTCAGAGGTGTAGGACCTTTTTTAGGGTCTTCCAGCAATGTCGGCGTGAACACATAAATTAAAGCAGAGAGAGCCTCGTAGATGTGAACACTATTTTGAATATAACCGTTTTATTGTTACATGTGCGTTAATCACACGTTCTGCAACTTACAAACTGGTGCTTTCAGAACAGGCTCTGTGCCACCACCTGACCGTCCCAAGACTCAAAGTTAGGTGGCAGTGATGTCCTTTCAGAATCTCAGGTGAATGTGAAAGTGTAACTTCAGGTCATTGGATAGTTGAACTCATAAAAAAGAAAAGAGAATAAAATCTCTTACTCAGCTCATTTACGCAGAACCTGGATTAACGGCAAATGTCAACAGGCCTGTCCTGCCCTCCTGCTTTTTCCCTTTCTGGTCTATGATGATTTTATGGCCATCAATATTGTAATGTAAGCACACTGTAGATCATACATATCATTAAAATGGTAATTGATCCAGCTAAAGAGAGATGTGAGAAGACTGTCATCCTTCATCTGGGCGAAACAGGGACATCCTGGCCGGCAACTTCTGAGAGCTCCCTTTCTGGAGATGTGAGGCTCAGTTTAATGATTCTTTCTCTCAGATGTTTAATTGAAAAATAAAGGCGTATGTCTTCAGTTGCCTGTGATTTCAAAACTGTAGTGAGACATCAAAGGAAATTGATCTGGTTTGGTTTCAGGAAGGAAGGGAACCCGGTGAGCACCAAAGCCCACTCCTTCTGTCCCTGCTGACACCGCCTCCTTGGTGCTGATTCTTCCTCTTGACTCTTCTAAGTCGATGGTTTTGACGTTCTTGAGTGTTTTGTTTTCCACAAATACTGTGAGATTCAACAAGATCTGAGAGAAAATGCAATTACTGTAATTGTAGTTTATAACCATTCATTCCTTCATTTATTTTTTTCCTTTAGTTATTTAGTACTTTGTAAAAGAAGCTGCATCAAATGCTGTTTTGCTGTTAATTTCACAAACATTCGTTAATCATTCTGAGTAAGATCATAACAGACTGTTTAGTATTCTTCTTTTTTCGGGGAGAGGAAAGCAATTTTTCTAACACTTTTCACCACAAGGTACCAGATTCCTTGAACAATGCCGTGGCTTGCTCTGATCTTTCTTCTGCTGCTGTTGTCTTAAAGTTTTACGTATTCCCCCAATCATTTTTTTTATTCTTCTCAAACTTTCAGGCTAGCCACTTTTTTTTTAATGGAATGTTGAGCTATGTCTTCATATCACATGCCCTATATCTCTTTGGAAACGCTGGCAGCATGGTGGTTAAGTGCTACGTCTGTTAACCAAAAGGTTGGCAGTTCAAATCTACGAGGTGCTTCTTGGAAACTCTATGGGGAAGTTCTACTCTGTCCTATGGGATCACTATGGGTCAGAATCAACTTACCAGCAGTGGATTTGGTTTGGGGTTTTATCTCTTTACCATCAAAATTTCCAAAGAAACAAAATTCTATGTTTTAAATATGCTCTTCCCCCAAATGTTTCATAATTCTAACACTACAGTTTTATCATCAAATGTTCCATTTTCCACTTTGCGGTTCTGTGCGTCTATAGGATGCTGTCCTTCTGGCCTCTTACTAGAGTGGAGCGGACAGCATGGAGAGGAGGGGACAGGAGAGGGTTAAGAGGAGATGCACGTACAGAACAGAGGCGAGGAGTGTACTGTCACTGAGCAAAGACAGCAGTAGGAACTGCACAGGGGCGGGCACACAACTTTAAACTTGATTGTGCACTTCCACTCAGTTGCAGTAAATGAATAAATAAGAAGTTCCGTTTTCCTGGACTAGTGCCAGACTTTTATTGACAGGTGTATTCCCTCTACTTTTTAAAAAATCTTCTTTGCCATTGTCTGTGAGTCAGAATCAACTCACCTAAAATTGCTAAAAAGCTTAAGCTTTTTTTGATTTTTGCCATTTTCTTATTATACAGTGCCGCTTGCCAGTTTTTCAGTGACAAATTTCATATCTGCATTGCCTCAAATCTACACATTAACTACAGTGTTCTATAGTAGAAGGAGTCATAACATCATTCAATGTCAATAGCAAAGCGATGGCTTGGCTTCAGGAAATTTGTTGTGTAATCTTGGAAGTACAATTTTGGATAACTGGCTTAAGAGACAACAGAGTTAATGTCATTGACACAAAAATACCTTATACTACTTTTCCCAAATTCCTCATATATACAAATTAGAGTTCATAATTCAGTGTTGGTCTCAAATGTAGATTATTCTATGAAAATTGGGAAACATTAAAGAAAATAATCTTTTTACTTAACACAACAGTATCATTATTTCTAGTAGGAAAACTTAGTATGTCTTCCAATCAAAACCCAAACCCAAACCCACCACCACTGAGTTGATTCCGTTAGACAGAGTGGAACTGCCCCATAGCATTTCCAAGGAGTGCATGGTTGATTTGAACTGCAAGCTTTTTGGTTAACAGCCGTAGCACTTAGCTACCAAGGCACCAGAGTTTCCAGCAAAAAAGGAAAAATAGCCAGTGGCTGTTGATTAGCTTCTGATGCCTGGAGACACGTGTGTGTCACAGTGGATCTCTGGTCTATAGGGCTAGTTTAAAGTAGACCTCCAGACCTGCCTTTGAAGGCATGTCTAGGTGGGGTCCAACCTCCATTATTCCAGTTGGCCACTGAGAGTATTAACTGTGTGCACCACCCACAAACTCCATAAGAAATTGTAGAGTAAACAAATTGTTAAATCTCTATTGTACTTGGAAAATTGCTACTGAATTATTCTATTGCCATTAATATGATGAGTTGTATGTGGCCTTCCCACGGCTTTGCATGGTGTCTTCAATTCAGTTCGGGGCAGACTGGTTAGCAGTAGCTGCCTAGGACATGTTCAGAAATTATGCAATTACACTTGTTAACTTTCAGTTTCCTGCAGAGGTACAATGGTTGAGGTATTCTGAGTCTAATTTCTCCTGAGATTATTACACAGGCTATAGGTAAGAAAAGGCATTCTTGGTGTTGTTGCTAATGTTTTCCGTCACCAGAAATAAGTCACATCAGTTTGAAGAATGAACAGGGGCTGTGCTTCTAATAAAAGTGAGAAGGTTCTTGGACAGAAAGCACTGAGTGAAACCTCTTCCGTGCATAAATCAAATAAACGTTATGCTGTGGGGTCAATTCTGACTCACAGTGGCCCTATAATACAGAGTAGAATTGTCCCTGGGGCTTCCAAGGAGCCCCTGGTGAGTTTGAACTGTCAACCACTTGGTTAGCAGCCATAGCTCTTAATCACCATGCCATGAGTGTTTTCATGAAGTTGGAAGGCAGCTGTTAATTATCACACAAAATATGAGTTAATTAGCTTTAGATTTGCCAATATATATGGGAAAAGCAGTAAACAGCAAAGCATTTGATAGATATAAGGTCATTATAAAAGCAAATGACTTTAGATTTTACATGTTAATAGCTGTTATTACTTAATATTTTTCTAGTATTTTTTCTTGTCATATTCTTATGGTGGCTAATTGTTCACGTACATTAAAGTGTCCTCCAAATATTAGCAGATGCATGCATTTTCACCCTAACTGGTTGCTACCAGCAGTAGAACTAGGTGTTTCCTGGGAGAAAGACGAGCAAAGCTAGTTCATGCTATAAAATTGAATTGCCTTCTGAATTTCAATGCCTTACCTTTTTGACTGACAACCTTGAGTTAAATACCTAAGAAACATAAAATATCTGTATTTATAACATCTAAAGGAAACATAACATGAATCTGTAAAATGTTCTGTTTGTATGCTAATTTTTTAAATTTAACATTTTTTCATTGAAAACACTAAACAAAATTTGATTCGAAATTTACAAACACTTATCAAAGTACTATTTCTAAGGATTTTATGATTGTTTTCTGTGGGACTGTCTTCTAGGAGGGATCCCTAGTGGTATAGGGGTTAAGTGTGTGACTTCTAACCCCAAAAGTCTTCACTGGGGACCTACCCACTGAGCAGGAGAAAGGTGGGACAGTCTGCATCAGTGAAGATGTGCAGCTTGGAAATCCTGGGTGACAGCTCTGCTCTGTACTATAGGCTCACTGGAAATGCTGGTGCTGAAGTGGTTAAGAGCTATGGCTGCTAACCAAAGGGTCAGCAGTTTGAATCTGCCTGGTACACCTTGAAAACTCTTATGGAGCAGCTCTACTCTGTCCTATAGGGTCACCGTGAGCCAGAATTGATTCAGTGGCAGTGAATTTGGTTTTGGAATTTTGACCTTCTAGAAGCAAGTGAATTAAAATACTAAATAACTTAGCAGTGATTTGACTACTATTCTTCTGAATCTTTGGTCTGAGTTCGTTTTCTGTGATACAATAGTCAGAGAAGTTTCACTCTTCCAATCATTTAAAGCATACTTCTGACATACCTAAAACGTGCTAGTGTTTTGGGGTAATTGGACTATAAAAGACATCATACACAGGCCTTGACGACACTCACAGATTACTGGTATCAGCTGAGGAAAACAATAGAATGTGTTTAGTGCCACTATGCTATAAAAGAAAGATTGTAAATGTTTCTGTGACTTTTTGATTTAGTGACTTTGGCAGAGATTCTCAAAAAAAAAAAACCCAAAGAAACCCTACACCCTTGGTGTAGACTTAATTCTGACTCATGGTGACCCTAGAGGACAGGGTAGGTCGACCCTCAACAGCAGAGGGCTTCCTTCACAGGAGCAGACTGCTACACTGGTCTTCCTGCAGTAGCCGGTAGGTCAGAACTGCCAACTTTCAGTTAGCAGTCAAGTTGACTCTGACTGCTGTGACTTCTCCGTGACTGGGTAGACCTGCCCCTATTCAGTTCCAGGGGTGGCTGGTGGATTTGAATTGCCGACCTTTTGGTTAGCAAACAAGTGCTCAGCCACAGACTCCGGAACAGGTTCACGAGTCCGAATGCCTGGTAGGGTGGCCTGTTGATGTACATAAAACAGGTCATGTGGTTTAAGGGCATGCTTACGTATTAGAGGAGGGAGAATTTGGTTCAAAATTTTGTAATGCTTGGTTCTTTCCAACTGTTTTTTGTTTCAAAATCAAGAAACCCTTCATGGTTTTGAACTTACTCAGCAGGCAAGCACCAGTTGCCGTGGTGAGGAAGGGGGCGAACCTCTGTCCCGGCAGCAGTCGCTGAAGGCCATGCGGGGCGGGCCGCACTGAGCCAGCCTGCACGCGCCCCTGCCTGGCTCTGTGTGAGATGGTCATTGCTGGGATTCTTGAAGAGAGGCCACAAATCCAGACTGATACGACAAGTCTTCCATTTAAGTTGGTAAAACAAATCGACAAATCAAATGGTGTTTACAGCAGTATAGCCCTCCCTACAGTGCCGGCCAAATGGACCATGTTTACAGGATGTAACTGGCTACATATGGCAGGCATCTAGTGTCTGCTATAGGAAATACAGGAAGCAGGATTAATTTCCTTACATATTAACATATTTTTTTTTACTGTGAAGGAAGGAGTTTACTTGTCTAGTTTCTTTGGCGTTTTGAAAGGCATATGGGTTCTTCCTCATGCTCTAAAACTATTACTAATTTGCTATATTTGTGTTTATATGATACACCTTTCAACAGATTAATACTGACTCTGCTGAAGGTCATCAGCCTGCTATCGATCTGAAGGTCAAAGTTAAAATGTTTCCTGTTTCTCTCCTGGAAGTTTGGCCCCCAGCACCAGCACTGTGGCATCTCTTTTGATGAACCATGTTACAGCCTGGCATTCTGATCTGTTCTAGGTCTCTTAAACTAACACTAAAATACAAAGAATAAAATTTTACTTTGAAAAGCAAGATTTCTCTGCAAGTATATTCGTATCTTTGTTTCATCTTCAAAATTTCACTGCTTTTACCTGAATGAATCTTTACTTGCTAATTCTCTGCTTGCTGGAGAAATAATTACATTTTTAATTAAGTGAAACCATGCAGAATGAGTGGAGTTTTAACCTCAGCTTCTCCTGATTACAAAAGTGAAAAATAAGGTATGAATTTAGGGGCTAAGTGTGTGCCTTAGTCTTCTGACCCCTGGTATACCTTCTTGTTTTTATACTCTTTTTGTTTATAAGTCTCCCAGTGATCACGGCCGTTCCTACGTTGAAGTCAATTGGCTTTTCCCTCCTTGTGCAGTAGTGTGCATGAATTTTCTGTCCAAGAAACCCAGTACTTGGTTTCGGCTAGGACTTGGCCCGAGGCAAATCTGTCTCAACCTGAGTTTCCTGGCCCGGTCTCTCCCTCCTTCCTGCCTCCTGCTCACACTTGCCTGTGTCTTTACCTCTCCTTTAATGACCCCTGTAACATCTGCTCTTCTTTCTCCGACTCCTTCAGGAGCAGACCTTCACCTTTCCTACACACGGGACCTCTCCTTTCCAGCTGCCTAGAAGTCATACACCCATGCTCTTTTGTTGCATCTCGAATTTCTCTAGTTCTCTGTGATTGCAGGTTAAGAGTTGGAAGGGAGTCACCAGTGACTGAGAGCCTGACCTTGTAAATAAACTTTCTGATGTTTGTCCTGGGTCTACCAGTGCGTGTGTGGCTTTGAGTCAGAGACTGCACTTTTCTGGGCTACTGCCCCACCATTTGTCAAATAGGTACAAGCCTAGTAACATTGACCTTGCAAGGTTGACGGAGTGAATGTGGATTAAATGTTTAGCACAGCAAGTGGAAATAGTAAGCATCAATGAAGTTGGGTATTAAGGATATCGCTTTATTATTGTATTGTCATTTATAATCCATGTCAATAAGTGTGTGTTCAATACATACTGCATACAAAGCACTGTGTAAGGCACTGAGAACGTAAAGAAAAGAAAGGCAGACTCTTTTTCTGTCCAAAATACAGCAGAGGAAAGGGATCGCAGATATGTCTGTCCATTCAGGGTCTCTGAGAAGGGGACAGCAAGGTAGCATTCAACCTGCAGGAGATTCATCAGGGAGCATTCCTGTGAGAGGTCAAGCGGGCAAACAACAGAGGTAAGAAAAGCCTTCAGACAGCAGCGGAGGGTTGACATGTGTGAAAAGGCTGAGCGAAGAAAGCCTTTGGGGAGGAGCATCTCAAACAGCAATGTTGTTCTGAGAAACTGTTAGTGAGATGGCTCACACAGCCAAAGCACAGGCTGCTCACTGGAGGGTCTTGAGTTCGCAGTCACCAGCTGGGGTGGCCGGGGAGGTGAGCCTCGGGTGGGTGTTCTCAGGGATCCATGTTGCAGGTGGCAGAGGCCACCAGTCAACCCCGTTTCCTGCAGCAAGTGCTCTTGAAGGACATCTAAAATGTGGGCCCTTGTGGTAGCCACAACATGTAATTACAACAGTATCTGATGACTTGTCATTCAGGTGAGTTCCAAAAAATTCCCTTGAGAAATGCCATGAGTACAGAATTGAGAGGTAAATATGATTCAGCCAAGACAGAATGAAATGAAGACTGTTCCACACAGAAGATGAGTTATGTCTTGGGGACAAATCATGAATGACAGCATTTGGGAACTTAAAGGGTTCTTAGATGCCTGTATCCTCGAGAGGGATGGGAGAGATGGATATAAGAAGTCGGCAGGCACAGGTCGTGCAAGGATTTACACATCGTGTTAAGGACTGAACTTTATGTTAATGACACAATTTCCTGGAAGGATTTTAATTTTCAGCAAAAACAGGAAATAAATTGGTTTTATAAGGCTTGTTCCAGGTATTGGTGAGGAATGGGTTAGAAAAGCTTTAAGACCAAATGAAAGGGTTTGGGGTTCAAGTACGAAATGACAGTAGCTTCTGCTGTGTGATGAAATGGAATAGACAGATTTGAAATATGCATGTTGGAAACCCTGGTTGCATAGTGGTTAAGTCGTACTATTGCCAGCTGAAAGTTCAACAGTTCAAATCCCCCAGGTGCTCCATGGAAACTCTATGGAGCAGTTCTACTCTGTCCTATAAGGTCACTATGGGTTGGAATCGGCTCGATGACGGTGGGTTTGGTTTGGTTTTGGATATGTTGATTTATGTCACTTGAATATGTGACTTGCGTGGGAAATCTGTACTTACTGGGTGACTCTTCTGTGAAGGTAATTTCTCCTAGTTAAGAAGGGCTAGTTGTAGAACTGAAATTCCAGGTGATTCTCTCACTTTAAATTGTGCACAGACAACAACCAAGTAGCTATTTATGAAAGACTGACAGAAACTTCTATTCAGCAGTTTTGCCCTTTAAATCTTATTGACCTTTTTGTCTAGGTTACATAAATATGAATTATTAATAATCTTATCATATCCTTGGACACAGAGGTTGTAACTTGTCTACAACATCAGAGTAATTTATGTGAGTTCCAATATGTGACTTAAAATATCATTCCTAACAAAACTATGTATATGATGAAGTGCCCAAAAATTTAATATGAGCTGTCATCTTCTGCCTCCACCACACACAAACATGTGCAAAAGCAAACAAACAACAGCAACATAAACAGGTGCCTTTGAGTCAGTTTCAACTCACAAAGACCCTGTGGGACGTTGTGGAACTGCCTCACAGAGTTTCCAAGACGTACTGGTGGATTTGAACCGCCGACCTCGTGGTTGATGGCTACCACTCTTAACCACTGTGCCGTCAGGGTTTCCTCTACCTCCCTAACAGTATTTTATCCCTAACTGTACTATTCCTCAGTCGGTACAGTTATCCCTCACTGTATATTCCTTAGCATCTTGTTTTGTAAATTAATATTACACATAAATATCATATTTATTGTATTTGACATAAACATTTATCAACATTTTTTTAAATTTGTGACTAAGTAAAGCAACAAAACAGAAAACAGAGAAAAAACACCAGTCATTCCACCATCCAACTCAAACCTGTTAGCATTTACGCTTTTATCGTTTGAGATGCGTTTTCCTATTGCAAGGTTGCCCCATTTAAGACGAGAGCAGAAGGAAGACAGAACGCGCTCATAAGGTGATCCCGTGAAGCTGTCTTCTTTGTGAGGGCCTGTTTAAGTATGTGACTACCAGGGCAGTGTCACCCTTCAAGTGTGAAGGTAAGCAGTTACTGCTGAGTGCCTTTCAAATGCAAGGAGAGGTGTTTGAGGCAGAGAATGCTCTGAGATTGCATAAGTATCAAATCATGAAACAATACTATCTTAATAAAGTAGTTAAATTGAAGCTAGTGTCCAATGAAGGAGAAAAGATAGGCAGATTGCCTGAAGTCTCAAAATTTGTTGACTAGGTGGGACTTGTAATTTCCCAAGGTCACTGATCTGAGGTCTTTCATGTGTCAATCTTAAGGACAGTTGTCTCAGTCCTCTAGTGTACTGCTCCAGCAGAAAAACCATGAGTAGATGGCTTCAACAAAGAAAAGCTTATTCTCACAAAGTCCATTTGACCAGAAGTCCGGATTCAGGTTGTCCACTCCAGGGAAGACACTGTCTCTGTGTCCTCTGGAGGAAGGGCCTGGGTGGCCTCTGTCTGTCTTTGGTCTGAGAGCATCCTGGTGCCGGACCCTCAGCTCCCCAGGACGCACTCTGTGCTCTGCTCTTGGCTCCTCTTTCCTGAAGCTGTGTGAGGCCCAGCTCTGCTGGCTTCACTTTGCTCTTCTCTCTTACAGGAGGAAAGGGAGTGCCAGCCACACTCCAGGGAACTCCCTTTGCGTTTGAGCAAGGAGGGGACCTTAGCAAGAGTGTGACAGTCCCACTCGAAGCCTCTCTAACATAATCCACTCTGGTAGCCACCAGCAGAGATTAGGAAAACAGCAAAATGAAGGAGAGTCACACAGATTACTACTCACTTTGGGGGGCCCACGATTCAATCCGGGACAAAAACTATGCCCTCATTGGTTATTTCCAAGTCCGACTACAACCTTCTCTTAAACTCGTTATTGTTGTTGTGTGCCGTCTCGTAGTGACCTTCTAATATTAGTACTAGTTTAAAGAAGGAGGAAGTTTGAAGAACTACACTGGTTGGGATTTATAATGCAGTTCGTGTTTTGAAGTAAGAGAGAAAGTAAAAAACCCAATTTTTAAGAGGATGCATTCCAAATGGTTACATTTTGTGTGTTTATTTATAAAAGTGGGTATTCCGCTGCTTTCCTCGTCTTTACTAACCACAGTTCACCACGGCTGTGGTCACAGGCCCGTGCTGGTCACACGGCCTCCCTGCTCACAGGTTGCGGGAGTTTCTCTTCGTACCCAGGAGTTAATTGACTTCTTGTTACGGCATATAAACTCCTTCATGTTTCGGCTAGAGTACGAATTCAGTCAAAATTTAGTAATTCACTAACTCTAGTATTCACGTAGTCTCTGTAATAAAGGCTTTGTTAGATTTATTTTAAAATAAAGGTGCTGCAGCCCGATGCGAACTCTATAAAGCAGATATGTGGTGTGTCACGAGGATAAATGGAGTGAAGGAAGAAAACTCAATCGCCATACAGACGTGTATGTTTCTGCCATTGTAACAACTAAACATGCACTCTGATTTTACTCGGTTTCTCCTTACAGTTCTGCAATCTGACATCACTCAGTTTGTCTTATATTTTTCCTTCCTCCTCTCCCGCCCTCTCTTCTTCTCCCCCTCTCTCTGGCCTTGGTCCCCTCCTCCTGATGCAAAGTTCAAGCTTCTTAGTATTGGCATTTTACTGACTCCATTCTGATATTATGAAAGATGAATTTTTTTCCACTGAGAATATTTCCTTAGTGGTTTAGATCATACAGTAGATATGCCTTACAATATATGTATCATTATTTTAACTCAAGACCTGAAACTCATCCCCGAGTTCTTATCTGCTGAGTTAAGCAGGGGAAGAAAACAAAATGACATTTTCTAGTCACCCAGGATGTGTCAGGAATGGCATCAGGTCAGGACTTTATACAGCATGGTCTCTGATTTGTAAGTGTCTCTGTGAAAAATGCTTTTATGGAAGTTAAATTTGGAAAGTGCTGCATAAATATTCAGTCTGAGTTTTGAAATTCGTAATACATATTAGCTTACTTAAGACAGAAGAAGTTCATTAGTATATATTTTGCCTTAGTATTTCAACTAATTTAGCAAAATTTTTTCTTTTGTTTTTTCATTTTTGTTATTCTATTAAGATTTTGTTAAATATTTTAGGAGAAAAACAAAGCAACAACAACGACAAAATGTTGCACAAGAATGTATTACAAACACTGCTCCTTCGCCCCCCGCATTGACAAGTTGGCATGCTTTTCTCAATTTGGCGAATAAGGAATGAACTTTGAAAGATGGTTCACTTATTCAGGGTCTTTCATAAAACAAAACAAAACAAAACAAAAACAAGTGACGAGACTGAGACGGAGATTGGGGCATAGTTAAGGCTATCATATTTTCTACCAGCCCATAGGGCAGAGAAAAAAAATGAGACGAAAAAGGCCCATCCTTTGCTACTGTGGGCCCCTTCGGCAGCCTTAGCAGCCAACAACATATCTAAAATTATAAGAAAAATCATTCGTGACAGGTTTCATAACTTTCAGTAGTTAAAAATAACTATTTTAAAGAATAGTGAAAATTACAAAAATTGTCCAGACTGATTCTGGAGTATAGTGTGACATAATGCATTTTATTAGTGCAAAAGAAACACTACCTTTCTTGTGATTAAAAAAAAGAAGAACAAAAAAAAATATGGGTGCAGCCCCATATGCAAAAGTTCTGTTAAAAATGTAGCTCTAGTAATTGAATGTAAACGACTTCTTAACGAAGCAGCTCTCTGTCTTACCTTTTGTTACGAACAAGCCTTAGTAGTAAAGCCGTTGCCGTAAGGTAGATTCTGACTCATAGTCACCCTAAGGGGCAGAGTAGAACTGCCCCCATAGTTTCCCAGGAGCGCCTGGCAGATTTGAACTGCCAAAATTTTGGTCGACAGATGTGGCACTTGCCCACTAGGCCCCCAGGGTTTCCTTAGTATGTAAGGAATCCTACTAATTTTTAATTGTAATGAATCTTTAATCTTTGATTAAAGAGGAAACGTGTTAAAGTTCAAAAACTTTGCATTCCTCTAATTTTATATAGAAAACAAAATTAATTTTGGAGTTATGTTTTGAAAGTTGTTTCATCTGATTTTACACAGTAAATACGCTATAAAGCCAAAGGGTTTTACTTTTCATTAATTTTTCCTTGACTCCTTTGTGTGGACTCTTGAGGAAAAAAAAACCAGTCTAACAAATGAACAACAACAGCAAGTGTTAGTGAACTATCTTGTGTTTCTTGATTGTGACTTGAGTTTTATTGACAAAAGAAATGGTCTAGTGCGAAGAATTAGAAGTATCCCAGAGAGAAGTAACATTGACTTAACCTCAAGGTCAGAAGATAATGATCTTTCCTGGAGACAGTTTTCAAAGAAAGGAGCTGTCGTACAGGTGGAATGTGACAAAGTCCTGGGCTGAGGGAGGTAAGCTCTTTCTGCTGCAGAATTTTCCTCTGATTTGGTTGTAGCCTTGACTATGATAAGCCAGGTCAAGTTTTTTATCCAAACGCACAATCTGGACACCCAGTCATTGTCCATGGTACCCTGTCCCTTACCACCCAAGTTCAACCTATGACTACGTTTCCCTTTTTGTTTTCATTTTAAATGTCTTCTAAATATAGCTTTGTATCTTCTTCCCTGCTGGCCCCCTCCCTGCCCAATTCTCAGATGTCTGCATCTCTTCTCCTTGTAACCTTTCTTACTCCTCACCAGCCTGTTCTCCACTGAAGTCATATTTTAAAAGTATGAAAGCAATCCATCCTATTTCTCACTGATGAACCTTTCTAAAACACCGTGTCGTTCCTGAAGAAAGACCCAAATCCATCCCATTGCCTGGTGAGGATTACTTGCCTGACTCCTGCCAACATTTCCAAGCCTTATGCGTACCCTCTTTTCGTTATTCTATGTCCTTTCGAGCAAGAGTGGCTTTTCCAACAGACTAAAACTAATTCCATACGCAAAGTGGCTTTTGATGTGGCAGTGGCTTGTTTTTAATAACCGTTTTTGCTGTCGACACACACCACCCTTGCCCAGTTGCACTCTATTTATCTTCAGCCATCAGCTCCAATACTACTTGGAAAAGTCCTAACTGCCCCAGTAGGCTAGCTCGGGCTAGATCAGGGAACAGTGCTCGTAATTTTGCTTCATCAGTAACAGAAGTCGATATGTTTTGAATAAATCAACGGAAAGAAAAAATGGACAACCCAATTTTCCCATATTCGTAATTTTTATCATGTTGTATTTAATATTTCAGGCAAACACTGAACAGGCTAATCTAAAGATAATGTGCATTTCTCAGAGCAGCGTATAATAGGTAACGTTTCAGTAAAAGATAGTAGTTACGGTCAGGTGTATTTTTTATAAAGCCTCAAAATAATGTTAAATAAGGAAAAATAGTCCTGGTTCAAAAATATTACATTTTATTACTAAATGATTGTTAAGGGAAATTTTCCAATAGTGACTCAGACAATAGCTGCATGATTTATTATGCAATGTCAAAAAACTAAATTTCAGTGCAGATAAGACAACAATGATATAACATGAAACACTGGGCAGTGGGCTTGGCAACCTTTAGCAAGGGCTGTGTCACACCGCCGCACTGACTGACAATCACAGGCTGGAAGGACACCCGACACTGAAGTCAATTCCAGATGAACCCATCTGAGGTTTTGTGCAGCTCTCTGATTTATTCTAACCTAGTGCTGCCAGGCCCAGCTACCCCACGCACAGTCCTAGTAAGCCTCTTTAATATTAATTCAGAGGGCTTCTAGATAGAGAAGCTGGACTATTAGATACATTATTAGTGTCATACATGCTAATAACATGGTGGTAAGAAAAAATTAACCTCCCTCTGGTCTCTTAAATATGCTTGGAAATGGGCTCAGGATGGTTAGTGCTTCCCTGAAGCTTTCCACGCTAACTTGGTTTCTGAAATTCTAGCTCAAACGCCATGCTGTGCCTTCTGTGCTTTAAGGAGCCCCACTGGTGTGCGTTAAAGCAATCAACTGCTGGCTGAAAGGTCACCGGTTCAAAGCCACTGGCAGCTCTGTGGGAGACAAGTGCCACAGTGGGCCTCCACAGAGACTTACAGCCTTGGGAACCTAGTGGGTGGCCTTGAATTGGAAGCCACCCCCAGGCACTGGGTTTGGTGAGTGTGGATACTGCGTTTTCATGCAAACAATATGCACCTTCTAAGTTTGTCAGCTGTGCCCTCCTCAACCAGATATTTTGTTAAGCACTACTATGCCATTTTTTAAAAGTCATTAGTGTGTGTGTGTGTGTGTATACATATGTATATATACACACATAGAGAGATAGAGCCAGAGACAGAGACATAGAGATAGACAGAGAGATAGAGATACCATAGCATGTTATGGAAAATACCTGGTAACGGGTAGCAGAGCCAGCAAATGAACACAGAAGGTGTGCATTTTTACCATAAAAATACAGTAATTTTTGTGTGTGTCCTTAGATGTGCTAACTAAAATAGTAATCAGTTGAATAATCTGTCTCTCCTTTCCAAGTTCTGCATAGCCTGGGTTGCCTTATAATTTCTTGTTGTATTTGCTTGTTTTTCAATTCATGTGAACTTCTTACATGCAGTTAATGAAACGAATACAAAGCAAAGCAGCTGTGTACACGTCTGACCGATAGCTTGGGCGTGGAGTAACAGATTTCTGACCTAAATGCAGCAGGGAACTGCTACTGTCGATAGAGAAGGAGCCCTGGTAGTGCAGGGGTTAAGCACTGGCTGCTGACAGAAGGTTGGTGGTTCTGAACCAGCAGCCACCGTGCAGGAGAAGGAATTGGCAGCGGGCTTCCTTAGCGACCACCGCCCTGGAATGGGCGCCTCTACGCTGTGCTATAGGGTCGCTATGAATCGGAATCTGCTTGCTGATGGGAAGGAGTTTGGCTTGGTGTGGACCCTGCGACAGAAGGAGGCAGAGTGGCCCAGGCCGACCAGGCTCTTAGAGCAGATCTTAACAGGAACACAAGGTCTGATAACTAAGCTCGCAAACCCGTCCTAGAAAAAGTGCTACACACCTCCTTGCTGAACATCACCATGGTCACCTCGGAAGGGCTCCCTTGGGAAGGCGCGCACCAACGCCAGTGCCTGGTCTACCCTTCAAAGAAATTTGGTGAACACTTTCTGGAACAGCCATCAGAGCTGTCATCGTATGACCCTAGATGTCCTGAACATCATCCAGGTGGCTTCCTTTCAATATTTCCTTTATCTTCGGGTAAAGAAAAAAGTCACCGGAGGCCAGGTCATGTGAGTAGGGAGGGTGTTTCAATACAGTTCTTTGTTTGCTGGCTAAAGGCTCCTCACAGACAACTATACAGTTAAGTTCAAGAACTTGCCACCTTGTCACAGGACATAACAGCCATTTCAGAAAGAGATGCAAAAATGCTTTGAAGGGTGGACTGTTCATTGGCGTCAGTGCACGGCTCCCCAAGGAGAGCACCTCCAAGGTGCCCACTGTGATACTCGGCAATATGTTTGTGGTACTTGAGACAATTACGTTCATGAACTTAGTTGCTGGACTTCACGTATGTCTGAAATACAAGAGAGGGAAACACACAGAGAGAAAATCTACAGCAGCTGCTGAATAAAGCAAAAGGACTGTGAAATTATCTTTGAAAGAAAGAGGTGGTACCTCGAGGTTTTAGTTTATTATTGTTATTTTTTAATAAGAGCTTTTTATCTATGGGCTTCCTGTTCTGACCTGGCCAAATGCTGCAGAACAACTAACGTGTATGCCCGAGGTACCGTACGCCCAGAGCAAGAATGGAGCAGGCTATACTATTCTTTAAGGAATAGATACACATCTTTCACAGGAGCTGTTGGAAAGAAGCTCTTCTTGGCTGGGCATTCACATACGTCCAACTCAGATGTAATTCCAACGGGCTGTTGTTTTACTGTGGTGGGATAAGATGTTGAGAACGCCTTACAGCACTCATGAGAAGATTGTTTAAATGGAGCCTTGTAAGTCCGCTTTACACTTTAATAGGTCCATGTTAGTGGTGTGGAGCTGCATCACAAGATACATAGCTATATGCTGGTAACTCAGGGAGGTTATGTTTCTCTTGGAATTGACTGTGATTCCGGAGAGAGTACATTTCAGGAGAAGGAAGGTCTGAGTTACTGATTGACATCAAGGAATAGAGGACTAGGACCACCGACCCCGCCAGAGTACTGAGTGTGGGGGGAGGGCCGCCCACCCGCTGAACCTGCCGTGATCCGTGCCCTCGCCGCACCTCCCCCATTCTGAGCCCCTGGGAGGGGCTAGCGGGAGCAGGGCTCTGAGACCAAGAGCGAAGGACATTACTTGGCCCTTTAAGGCACTCAAAAGCCAAGACCGAGGAGAGAAGCCTGGTGCTGGGAACTGCACAGACCTTCAGAGGCGCCCTCAGTACACAGATCTTAAAAGCAGAAATAACAAAAGCAGCTGAATTGTGAATTTTGATGGGAGGTACTCATGCAGGACTAATCAAACAAGATTACTCAATCTCAAAAAGGGAAGAAAACAGGTTTTAAGGCCAAATTTTGAAAAGATGCTGTGTCTTTTAAGATGCACCACTGATACTGATACTGGTGAGGAAATGGACCGATTTGCCATTTCGTTCCACTGACCGGGAACAGAGAAGAAGAGTACTTGGAGCATTGACATGATGAAGGCCATTTTTAAATCCTCCAGGCTGCTGACATAAGCCCAGGTGGGGCAGTGGTTAAGCCCTGGCTGCTAACCGAAGAGTCAGCAGTTCGAATCCACCAGGCACTCCTTGGAAACCGTGGGGGCAGTTCTACTCTGTCCTGTAGGGTCACTGTCAGTCACAATGTACTAAAGGGCAATGAGTTTAGTCTGCTGTAACATGACCTAGAAGCAAGAGGTGACTGCTGTTGCCCTGCTTATTAAATCAGGGCACCAGGTTGTAAGGCAGTGGCTGGAGAGGGTGACATGGTGATGTAGACAGCTGAGACCTGGGAGGAGTTCCTGAGGGTGTTGAGATTTCAAGTCCTTTCAGCACAATATTTAGCATTTAATTGCAAGTTGCTTGCTTTCCTGCAAGCTAAAATATCAGCGTGAGGTCACTGCTTTCACCAGGTATCAGCAGGTTTAAGACGACAGAGTAGGAAGGGTCGCATCCACGAGGGCTCTGGGGAGAGAGGAGCTGAGCGAAGGGGACCAGCAGGGGGAAAATCCGGCACCGACAACTCGTGAAGCCAGGAGGAACTATCAGAACGCAGAAGTTTGGATTTCGCATACATCGAATACGAATTGACCTTGAGCCAGTCTAATTTTAAATGGCAAGACAGGTTGACCTTGGTGTCACCGGACCTGCAGGGGGCAGGTGTGCAGGGGAAGCCAGTCCAGATTCCTAAACTGCGGTTTTGTACTTGCACACACAGAAGACCTTCACATGTATCTTCCTAGACTCAGGCCAGATGTTACTTTATGTAATCACCACCAAATGTATTTATTAACATTCCAAAAATTGAATCTATCACTGAGAGCTTGTTATCAAGGACGAAATCAAAATCAGGCTTCTATAGATTCAGCAGTTAATTAAGGCGGTATTTGTTTGGTCTGACTCGCTTTTATGAAATCTGAAATGTTGGATCGCTCCGTACTTAGGAAGCTGACTTGAACTGGCTTCTTGGTTCCCATTTTCTCACATATGAAGTGACAGGATTGAACTATTTCAGGGAAATCAAACAGTTCTCAATTTCTGCACCTTCTGCAATCACTCGGTAGCAGTTACTGCCTTGGGAACGATGATGAAGTTGCCTATGGGCCCAGAAGGAAGAACGGTTAAGACTGATTTTAAATATCTGACTCCACGGGCTGCATTATGGAGAAGGCGAGTAGAAAAATGGCTGGGTGTTTTCTGCCCCAAACTAGAATACCTATGTGAGCTTCTCTGAAATCCAAGTCGCAGATAAAAATGGCCTGCTTTTCTGGTCTCTGACATTAAAAAATGTTTCAAAAAATGCAGTCAAAAATATCTTTCAAAATTCATAGGAATGTTTAGTTAGTTGCTGTCGGTTAGTTATGATAGTAGTTAAGCTGCTATGTCAAAGAGATCTAAACAATGAGAGTGGCTTTGGTTGATTTTGCACCAAATGACGGTAAGAGGTCAGCCGTGCTGGGTGGTGTGTGTGCTTGTCCCACAGGGTCATCCGGGCTCCAGGCCTTCTCTTGTTTGTGATTCCTCTTTCCAGGGGGGTTGTTGGGGTCCACTGTATAAACAAAGTTGGTTCTCCACACCATGGGTGTGGAAAGAAAAAGAAAGTGGAAGCTAAGCAATGCCCTTTCTAGAAGTGGGATCAAACCTGCACCCATCACTTTCCATGACAGTGTATTTTTGAGACATCAGTCATGGTGTCACCCTTAGCAGAAAGCAAGCCTAGAGGGGAAACTAGCTTCTAGCTGTGTAGACATTTGCCTGACAAAATGTGGGTGTGTTCGCACAGAAGAATGATACAAAAGAATGCTACAGCTATCTTCTTGTGACACTTCCTTTCTACATTACTACAGATACATAACTTGAAAGGTACTATTACAAAAAAAAAAAAAAACCTGTTTGCTGTCGATTCTGAGTCTAGCAACCCCACAGGACAGTAGCGCTGCCCACAGTCTCCGAGGAGCACCAGGCGGACCCCAACGCTGCCTTTCAGAGGAGCAGCAGAGCTCCTCACTGCGACGCCTCCCGGGTTCCCACTGCCGCAGGAGTGACCCACCAGTGCCACGTTAATGCCACTGTCGCTCGTGAACCCCAAACAGAATTAGCACCATTCTGTGCCGAAGGCCCTGCAGAGGATTGTCTGGCTTCCCTGTGTAGACCAGGGCTGCAAAACTCACTACAGTCTGAACTGGAAAGCCTTTAGAAAGTAGCGGTGAAAACAGCAGATCACAGAGGGCTGGCAGCGGCCTCAGTGAGGAGTGTCAGCAAAGTCTTGTCTTCATGCCAAGGCATCACCACCCGAAGCGCCAAGTTTCTGAACAGCCTCTCTTTGCCCGTCCGTTCTTCCCCTGCCCGCACCCCCTTCTCTTCCCCTCTTCCTTTCCCATAAATCCTCTGGATTTGGGGTCTTACACCTCTACTTGGTTGCTTTCTAGGAGATGACGTGGTCCATGAAAATACGTTGCTGTCACTCAGACATCTTCGCAGACTCTCAGCCAGGACCGTAAATTCACCTTGATTTGGTCTATATAGGAAAACCTTAGACACACAATGCCATTTTTAAAAAGCGGGTCATTTATTTTTATTAATATTGAAAGTCTTTTGAACTTGAAAATGTTTCATGACACTTAAAAAAAGAAAACTTAAAAAGTAGAAGAAATCCACCAGTTTTAGTTAATCATTCATAACAACCTAAACTTGAAAAAAGTTAATGAGCTGGAGGGTTAAAGCTCTGAGGCAACTTAACTAGCAGGGCTCAGACTGGAGAGTCAAACTAGCTTCCCGGGTAACCGCACCACGCATCCCTTCAAAGCTGAAAACGCTGCTTCTGGTGCAGCAAAGGTGCACTTCTTCCCCAGGAGCTCACCGGAGCACAGCTGGAAACAGCCCCTTTCCCAGTGTGCTGTGTTATACTGACAACTGGAATCCGTCAAAAAAGAGAAATTCTTTATAGGCAGTTAGATGGAAAAATCAAACAAATAATTTCAATGATTTTTATGTCATTCAAAGGGAAAATGTATTTGCATATATTGCTAATCAAATCATGCTTCATTATATATATTTATGAATTATATAATTAATAATAAATAGTAATAATTTATATATTTATAAAATGAAGATCAAAGACCACAGCCTTCAGTATGGGTTGCACCTCAGCATCAGGAAAACAAAAATTCTCACAACTGGATCAGTAAGCAACTTTGCCATAAAAGGAGGAAAGATTGAGGTTGTCAAGGATTTCATTTTACTTGGGTCTACAATCAGTGCCCACGGAAGCAGCAGTCAAGAAATCAAAAGATACATTGTGTTGGTAAAAATCTGCTGCAAGGAACCTCTTTAAAGTATTCAGAAATAAAGATGTCCCCTTAAAGACTAAAGTGCTGCTGACCAAAGCCAGAGTAGTTTCAGTCACATCATACACAAACCAAAGCTGGACAATGAACAAAGAAGACGGAAGAAGAATTGATACCTTTAAATTATTGTGTGGGAGAAGAATGTTGAGTGTTCCACGGACTGCCAGAAGAACACACAGATCTGTTCTGGAAGAAGTATAACCCAAGTGCTCCTTGGAAGCAAAGATGCCAAGACTGTGTCCTATATAATTTGGCCATGTCGTCAGGAAAGATCAGTCCGTGGAGAAGGACATCACGCTTGGTAGAGGGGAGGGTCAGCAGAAAAGAGGAAGACCCGCGATGAGACGGATGGACGCCGCGGCCACAACAGTGGGCTGAAGCCTAAAAACAACCGTGGACACGATGTAAGGCTGGACAGTGTTTGTTCTGTTGTTCACAGGGTCACTGTGAGTCAGAACCTACTTGACAGCACCTAACAGCAACACCATATTTATAAAGCAAGACTATGCTTTGAATTCTATGTGAAAGAAAAGATATTCTTTTTTTACGCGTGCATTTCCATTTTGAAGGCTTACTTCTTGTTTTATACAAGTGCAATTAGATTGAGTCTATACTTAGATGAAATTTGAAAATGTTCTAACATAAGAAAGTAATAGACTATGCATCCAAATCAACAGAAGCACCCAACAAACAACGAAAATGTTGAATAATTGCTTATCATGGAGGGTCTTAGTCAGCTAGTGTGTCTCTAACAGAAATACCACAGAGTGGATGACTGTAACAAAGGAAGGTTTATTCTTACACAGCCCAGTAGGTTACAAGTCCAAATTCAGGATGTCTGCTCCAGGGGAAGGTTTTACCCCTTGTCAGCTCTGGAGGAAAGTCCGGTATTGCATCAGTCTTTGTCCAGGGAGCATCTTGGCACAGGAACTTCAGGTCTGAAGGATGTGCTCTTCTCCTGGTGCTGCTTTCCTGGTGGTGTGAGGTTCCCAACTCTCTGCTTGCTTCCCTTTCCTTTTGTCTGTTGTTAAGATGAAAGAATTAAGGGTGGTGCAAGCCACACTCCAGGGAAACTCCCCTTACTGTGGAGTAGGGAGGTGATCCTGTGAAGGGATTCACAGCCCCACTCTAATCCTTTAACATACACCGCAGGAAACCCACAGAATGGAGGACGATCATAAAATATTAGGAATCATGGCCCAGGCCAATTACCACACGTATTTCTGGGGGGACACAACTCAATCCATGATGTGGAGATACTATTAAATTAAAAACAACAACAAAAAATGCATCAGTAAATAGAAAAATACATTTTAACATTTTTTTATAGAATAATTTTTTTAAAGCTTTGCATCCAGTCATAAAGCATTTATTAAATAAGTATTTTCCTAGGCCTTTGCTAGACCTAGGTAGGGCCTTGTAAAAGTCTCCAGTCCTAAACTTTTGGTACCATCCAAATCACCATCAACATTGAAGCAAATAGAGTCTCCAACTCTTTCTGTGCCCTGTGCCTTCTATTGAATAGATTGCATGGCCTTGGCTGTACTCTGTGGTGTGTCTTAGGGGAAAGGTGAAGTGTTTGGGAATGCCTGGACCACACTTGCTCAGTAAAAGTAACTTTCCTTCCCTTGTTTTCCAAGACCTAAAGCAAGATTGTTTTCTAGTCTTGTATTTTATCATGACTTAACTCTTGTCTCAGGTTTCTGCCAGAATATCTGGTTCAATCCCCACATAAGAAGTGCAGCAAAATATAACCATTTCTGTGCTCTTCTGCCATGTAAACAGTGTTTCTTGTTTGTTTGTTTGTTGTAATTGATATCTAGGATTCTGCTTCCTTTCAAAATCTCTTTGATCTGAATCAGCATTTTAGACCTTCTCTAGCTAAATACTTTTTTGGCATTATTTGTATGGAACTAAGTCACTCATGTTACAAACATAGGTTATGTGTTACATGTGAAGTTTTTTGTTTTTTTTTTTTTAAATCATGGAATTCCATTGACAAATGACACCAACATTATATATGAGAACATGGTTTATTGAAGAATCCAAAAACAGTTTACTGCTGCTAGAGCAGATAAGGCAGAGGAGGACTGATGACTAATAAATCAGAGATCCAGACTGATCCATGTGGTGAAGGGTTTTCTTATGTCAGAGTAAGAATTCATATGTAAGTCTAAAAAGGCTTTTATGGATTTCAAGCAAGCAAGAGAGGAATGTTTTAGAAATCTGTTTTAGAATATTGCTCTTGTTGTAATTATAGAAAGTGAATTGGAAAGAGGACAGTCCAGCTGTGAAGTTCTTACAGTTAATTGCAGGAAAAATGACACCACCTTGAACTAAGGTCATGCTGGTGGGGTAGAGTTATGCAGGGCTTGTTGATAAGCAAGTGTATGGCTTAGCAACTTAATGGGTTGTAACAGAGACACAAAACAGTTGTGGTTTTGTAAGTTCAAAGTCTATGAAAGGAGAATTGCTATGCTGACTTATATTACCACAATATGGACAAATGGACAAGCCCAAAAGGAAACTGGCTATATGAGTTATTTAAAGAATTACTGAGAATAAAACCAAGCTGACAACTGATGGTACTTTCAGTATCTTCCCCCAACACCATAATTTAAAGACATTGGTTCTTGTTTAGCCTTCCTTATTCATTGTCCAGCTTTCTCAGACATATGATGCAACTGAAAACATCAAGGCTTGGGTCAGTCACACCTTACTTCTTTAAGTGGCATCTTTATTTTTCAACACTTTAAAGAAATCTTTTTCAGCTGGTTTGCCCACCATAATGGGTCATTTGATTTCTTGATTGCTGTGTCCATGAGCATTGATTGTGGATCCAAGGAAAATGAAATTCCTTGCATCAATCCTTTCTCCAGTTATTAAGACGTCACTTATTAGTCCATTTGTGAGAGTTTTTGTTTTCTCGATGGTGAGGTCCAATTGGTACTGAAGGGTGTGATCTTTGATCCTCATCAGTAATAGTTTCAAATCCTCTTCACTTCTAGCAAATAAGTTGGTGTCATCTGCTTAATGTAGGTTGTTAAAGAGTCTTCCTCAAGTCCTGATGCCTCGTTCTTATTCATATTGTCCAGCTTCTCCTGTTACTTGCTTGTCATACAGATTGAAAGGCATAGGGAAAGGAAACAACCCTGACACACATCTTTCTGACTTCAAAACAAGAAGGATTGCTTTGTTCTGTTAAAATGACCACCTCTTTGTCTAAGTACAGGTTCTAGGTGAGCACAATTAAAGTATTCTGGAATTCCCAGTCTTCGCAATGTTATCCATAATTTGTTATAATTCACACAGTTGAAGGACTTTGTGTAGTCAGTAAAACACCAATAAGTGTCTTTCTGGCATTCACTGCTTTTAGCCAAAATACATCTGACATCAGCGTGATATTCCTGTTTGAAACCCTCTCTGAATCCAGCTTGACTTTCTAGCAATTTCCTGTCGATGTACTGCTGCAGAGTATAAATAGTACTAGAGATTTATTATTCAATCAATGATTCTAAGATTGCTTAAACTATATGTTCCCAAGAAATGTGGCTGCATCAGTGTTTATGGAGACAGATGGGAACAAGGAAAGTCTGAGATGTCTGGGTGGCTTTAGCCAGTTTTACAGAGGTTTGTTAAAATGTCCGTCCTTTCTTCTCTGAAATGTTAGTTTGAAGACAATATTTACAAGACAAATGTCCCATGCCCAAGTCTGGTGAAGGACTCTCAGACAACCAGGTGTCTGCTTGTCTGGAATACAGGAATTAAAGAGCAGGGACTGTTGATCATACATAAATCTGCAGAAACAGACTAATTACTATTTATTAAAGTTCCACTACTTGTTATCCTCAACTTTCGCCTTATGAAACCAGATAGTGATAATGTTCCTCCAGATGAGGCATAAAAGCAACTCTATTTTTGTTTAACTTCCACAGCCACAATTTGGAGTTCAAGTGTGATGTGTGTGTTTAAAATACAGACAAGAGTGTAGCACAAACAAACAGATGTTTACTTCTTGTACACTGATGAGGTATCTTAAGGGGTGGTCAGAACAGCAGAGAGAGGAAAGAGCACCAGAAGTGCCATCCAGAGAAACAGGAAGAAAATCAAGTGTTGCTCTTGGTTGTGCAGTCAGGCATAATGGAAAAAGCCAGCAGGCTACAGACAGGAAAACATCGCTGCCTTTAGCTTCTAAGCGTCTTCTAGAGAGCCTAGAGGGTAGGTAAAGAACAGTTTCAGTAAAACATGAGGTTGGAGAAAACGGGTTACAGTGAGCTATGGATGAGGAAACTGAGGTCCCCGGATGGTGCAAATGGCTGAGTGCCCCACTACCCGTGGAAAGCTTGGCTGTTTGAATCCCCCAAGTGGCACCAAGGCAGGAAAGACTGGCGATCTGCTTCCAAAAGATCGTGGCCTTGAAACCCATGCAGGCACACTGGGTCACAGTGGGTCAGAATTGCCTTGATAGCAAAGAAGCAGATCTGTGTGCAGAAATATATCTATAGAAAGGACTGTGAATGGGTGGGGAGCCATTGAAGAGAGGTGTGGGTTACAGAGACAGGTTGTCTTTGCAACAAAAGAGAGTTGTCAGTATTATTAGATGGATTTGAAGCTGTCCAATCAGATTGCAACAAGGACTTCATTTTTGTTTTCACCACAGCATTGTGAAGTAATTAGAAATTACCTCTTATTTTCTCAATAACACACTGAAACTCAGGTACCTAGGTTGGCACACCTATTACTTGCAAATACATGATTTAAACCTAAGTCTTTTTGACTTTAAAGTCCCTGGCCTTTCTAGTGTATCATGTTATCTTTTACAACATAATTTATAAATATATATGGCTTACATATGTGTGCATTCAGCTACACATGAGGTCTGACAATTAAGTCTGTGAACTTAACTGTTCCAAGTGCTACATTTCTCACTGCTGAATATCACTATGGTCATCTTTGAAGTACTCCCCTTGGGAAGCCATGTACCAATGCCAATGTCTAGACCACCCTTGAGAGCAATTTTGGAACTCTTTCTGGAATGGCCATTGTACACGGTGGCATAGTGGCAAGTTTGCCAACTTAATTGCATAGTTGTCTGTGAGGGAGATTTTAGCCAGCAAACCAATAACTGTATGGAAGAGAGGGTTCCCTTCTCACCTGATCTGGCCCCCAGTGACTTTTTTCTTTACCCAAAGATAAAAGAAATATTGAAAGGAAGGCATCTGGATGACATTCAGGACATCAAGTTAGTATGATGATAGCTCTGGTGGCCATTGCAGAAAAAGAGTTCCGAAATTGCTCTGAAGGTGCTAGGGTCAGTGCACAGCTTCCCAAGGGGAGGAGCTGGAGGGTGACTGTGGTCATATTCAGCAATGAGGTGTGAAGCGCTTTTTCTAGGATGAGTTCTCTAACTTAATTGTCAGATCTCTTAGGTGTACAACGAACAAATGTAAAGTAAAATGCATTGTGTATATGTTTATAAATAACCATAATTTAAAACCTGTCAAATATATATATAGAGAGAGAGAGACAGAGTTTATTGTGTTTAAGTGAAAGTATATAATCCAAATTAAATTTGCATGCCCACCTATCTGTAGCTCCTTCTGTTCTCCTTGCCTGGTGACAGCACCCTCCTCCTTTACATTCTATATGTGTCATATCCTCTTAACAGTCTCCTGTCTCCTCCTCTCCACCCTCTGCTCTCTCTTCTAGTAAGAGGCCAGTAGGACAGCATCCCATAGGTGCTTAGAACTGTAAAGTACACACACCATTTGGTTACATTGTATCCCCGAGTCCAGCCCATCCGTGTCACAAGAGTTGGCCTCAGTAATGTTTTCTGGTCAGGGGCAGCAGCAGGTCAAGGGGCCATGCTGCCAGGGGAACCCCCAGGCTGCTGGACCATCAATTGCGGTCTTTTAGTGAAGTTTTGGATGTGTACCCCCTCTCTTTCTCATGTTGCCATGGGGACTCAACGTTGTGTGCCCCATCATGACTGTCTTTGGCGGTGGCCAGGCATCATCTGGTTCTTTGGGTCACGTATCGATGCAGTCCCCCATTCACATGGGTCCTTCTGTCTCCTGGCTCTTCTTTCTTGGTGATCAGCTGTGCCTGCTGAGTGGGGACCATTTGGTGTGACTCAGACGGCAGCTTGCTCGCTTTCAAGACCTCAGACGCCACTCACCAATATGGGGTGCAGAAGACTCTCTTAGTAATAAGCTAGTTATTCCAATTGGTCTTGATGTCCCCTGAGAGCCTCTCAAATATTTTTACTAATTAAATATAAGTAGAAAGTTAAAGATGATCACTATATATATGTATTATCTCTTGCTGCTTACTAAATCCTATTTCCCTATTTTTGCAATCCTGGTAACACAATGGTTCAGTCCACAGCTGTCGACTGAAGTTGATAGTTCAAACACACCCAGTGTCTTGGTGACAGAAAGACCTGGAGAGCTGCTCCCAGAAAGATTACAACCAAAACAAGCCTACAGGGCAATCCTCCCCTGTCACATGGGGTTGCTGTGGGTGGAAAATCAACTGGATGGCACCTATCGAGAGCATTTTGGTGGGTGATAAAATATCAGTGCATTACAGAGAGCGGGGTTCGGATTTTGAGTCTGTTACTGAGAGTAGCCCGTGTACTCCAGCCAAACAGAAGAGACGCAATGACTGTACTGCTGCAGCTGTGACCTAGGTCCCGATCTGAGTACAAAGGCCATGTACTGCAGCTTTAGTTTGGGCATAGAATACATGCGCGTATGTGCATCTCACCAAATTTTCTTAAAGAACACTTTTATCACTAGTGAATGTTTGTGTATTTCTTTGTTGTAAAGTGACATTTTTCTTATCTTGTGTTCCAAAGTCTAATTTTACAATACCATCGGTGACTTTAACTAGTACGTGTCATCAAAAATAATACTTTATATCAAATTACAAGGAAAGAGTTTAGTAAATACCCCCACTGATGTAGCAGTTAAGTGCTATGTCGGCTGCCCAAAAGGTCTGCAGATTGAATCCACAAACGCCCCTTGGAGTCTAAGGAGCAGCTCTGCTTTGTCCTATAGGGTCACAGGGTGTCTGTTTTGTGGTTTCCATTCAGAACATTTTGTAACCACGAAAATGATGACAGTAAGGGCTAACAGTGGTTAACAAACTTGATTTCATAAAGGGAAAGGTGAATCACAAAACACAAAAGTAACAAGGCGACAACTGCGCGGAGGAGGTACTAGGAAGGGGACAGCAGCATGCTGACAGTGCTGACGTCAGGGCCTTGAAAGTAGGGAATAATTAGCGTTTCTTAATTTGTGAACATTTAGTAATGTGGTTATATTATACTCATTAAATGCTTTAAAACGTCTATTTGAAAAACAGCAACAACAACGACAAACCAAATCCCTGTCCGTGCACTCGATTCTGACCCGCAGTGACCCCGCAGGACAGCGTAGACCTCCCTCATACGTCTCCAAGGAGCGCCTGGGGGATTCCGAAACTGCTGACCTTTCAGTTAGCAGTGGTAGCACTTAACCAGTGCGTCACCAGTGTTTCCAAAATCTCTGTAGCTACCAGACATCGACGTTATACTTCTATTAACTTTTCTCGTGACCACGCATTCCATGTACTTGCTAGTGTCTAATTGAGTCAAATGATATCATAGCAGGTCAGCTGCACCTTGACTAGTGCTGACGCACGTCATCTCATCTTGAAGCCCAGTGAGGAATTTCATTTACAGATACCAGCAACTATGCACAGGGATGAACATGGTGCTGTCTCTCTTATCCCCTAACTTAGGGACCAGTCTTACAGAACTCTCAAGAATATCATTCCGAAGAAAGTTCTGAAAAATTTATTTGTCAATCTACTCCATTTTAATTTTCTTTAAGTCTTAAAGAAATGTGGAGACACTCTCCATTCCACTGATCTTCAGACATAGTCTATCAATTCTCACTGCCGGTGAGATATTTGTTATGGCTCTTCATGGTTGTTCTTCTGGAAGGAAAGAAAAAACAAAAAAAAAAATTAAAGAAACTCGAAATATTCTATGGTTCAATAAGTTTAAGAAACACATTGTTCTTTGAAAACTGATGTTTTACTGCCATATTAATGGCTCTACTTGATTTGCTTATTCAAGTCTTTCCCCCAATTTTTTTGAACCTGGATTTCTTTTCCATGAAACATAGCATGTTTGTACTAGAAACAAAGTCTGATGACAATTTAGAATTACATTTTTTTAAGGATTGGAAATTTTCATGGTATTTATTTGCCCAAACTTGTGACCCTATTGCCCAGAAAAGAGCATCATGACCCAGAACAGAACATTTATGTCACGTGGTGAAAAGCTACAGACTGCCCATTCTACTCTGTGTCTACGCTCTCTGTGGGACCACACGGGGGTGATGTGGTGGCAATAGAGGGAGGTCCTTAGCTGTGGCTCTCCTGCATCTAGTAAGTTAGTGCTCATTTTGATGCCCTGCCTTCCAACAGTCGTCCTATAACAACGGGCAGCTGGAGGTTAACTAAACTGTCCCCATTTCTTCTTTTTGCTCTGTACGTTCCTTTCTATGTCATTTTCTCAGGCCGCAATAAAAATTTGGCTAATATTTGTCAAACTAGGTATATGGAAGTGTTCTTTGTTTGTTTTCAAATTACATGTGACACCTTGATACTAGCTGATTGTACCCTCTTAGAAAAATGGGACTAGAGGTAAAGCATATCAAATATATATACATTGGCAGTTCCTAGATTTGAATGAATTCCATTGATTCTAGGTCTGTCTTAAGTTGAATTTGTACATGAGCTGGAACATACAGGTATACTTCCTATCTAATATCAGGCAAATGTTTTTCTTAGTACATAGTAGATTGTGTTGCTTTCTATTCATAAAGACAAAAACCTTAAATACTTTCACATACACTAAAACATCTGACATAATAATAAAGTAATAACAACTGTAATGTTTTGATGTCTCTCATTAAGTAGCACCTTTTGTCATCAGGAACTGTTGTGACACCTTAAATTTTTAATATCGTAGGTCTCACAGAGTTGGTTCTAGCTACATGTGTGGAAATCGGTTGTTGTAACCCAGGGATTGCCGGTATATGTTTGCCCATACAGTTTTCAAAAAATCAAGGACTGAAATAGCGTGAAGAGTGTTTTTTGGAAGAACTGCATAAAGTAGTTTGCATCAACAGCCCATCACTTCAGATTAAGAAACAGAGAATGATAAAGGTTAACCGATTTGTTCTAACTCACACTCTGTTTAGGGGCATAGCTGCAATCTGTCCTCTGGGCCTCTAGATGCAGTCTCTTACACTTAACTGTCATTTAATAAAATTGAGTCCAGGCAGCAGCCTTGGCTCATTTGGACGGTGACAAATCAATTCATAGCATGATTCTGAAGGTTCCAGAGGGTAGTGTTGTTTAGCAACACAAAAGTGTTGTTGGTGTTTATACAATCAAGTCTGTGGACAGATTTGTTATGTAATATGAGGCCTTTCAAGTGTGGTGGCTTTTCATGTGTTAGAAGACCCATTGCTATGCCCCATAAAATTAAAACAATTGTGTAGTGATTGAGAGACAGACTACCTGGGTCAACTGGGTTCTGAACAAATTCTTTCCTTTCTGTGCTTTGGTTTCACCATCTGTGAAAGTGGAGTGGTAACAGTTCCTACCTCACCGGACTGGGAGCGTTAAAGAAGCTAAATACACTCCTTGTCATGCAAGATCTTGACGGAGCGTCTCCTGATGGCAGTGCTGAGTTGGCGCCTCCCTTCCCTGGGTGCCTAGAAGGTGCTGATCTTGCCTCTGTTACCCCTGACTAAAATGATCTCTTTCCATTTATGCTCATTCCCACTAGGTAATGATATTTTTGATTTTTTTCCACTCTTCCTGCACAACTTTCTGACAGGCAGAAGAAAGTAAAAACAAATTACTCACTGTCCCATTGAGTATCCCTAGCGTGAGTAGTGGCGCCTCACCACCCTTCACCTACAATGACTTTCAGCTTTTACAGATTCTTACAGTGCATATTTGGGCAAAGATAATATCTGGGAGTGATCCTATGTACAGTGACTGTAAGTTTTGAAGTGTTTCTGTCCATTCTATAATCTTAGGACAGAAACTTAGTCTACTTGCCTTTTTTGTAGAATGACACATAAACTAATGTAAGGACATTTGGTTTCCATGCAGTGTCAGATTTATATTTTTTAAACTTGTATCAGCTCTGAGAAGCATAAATGAAAAATTGCTTTCTATCTAGGCATTGCAAGTGCTGTTATGCTCTGTTGCCTTTCCAGTGGAGAGGTTCATATATTTTGCAGGAAGTTTTGGGACCACTGAACTGTCAAATCGTGGATGATGTTACTGGACAAGATTTGGATAACTGTCAACTGATAAAACACATTCCATGAACTCGACCAATTGTAAGATCTTAAAGAGCTGGCTCTCTGAATGTGAATTTTCATTTAATTTTTCTTATAATTGGGAAAAGGGTTAAACCCAGAGTTTTCTTGTTTAGGTTTAAAATACAAGAAAACTTTTTTATATAAGAAGCCTGCCAAGTTTATATTTTATTCATTTATTCAATAAGTGTTGATTGGCTGACCATGTTTCAGTGATTGAAGTAGAAGGCTAAAGAACTTGTAAAGATAGATAAATGTTAGGTCTTTACCCTCAAAGACTTTTTCCAGCCAAAGAGGAGGTGATGTGCAGACAAATATATGGGACAACATGTATGCTGTTTGTAAAGTCCAAATCAACAGATATTATAAGGTGGTGGAGTCAGCCTTGCACCAGCTGAGAAAAAGGTGAATGTGTAAGGTGTAATCTGAGTGGGACCTTAGTGAACAGTGAGAGCTATACAGATCCTGATGTGTGGTAGTAACGGTGTTCTATGTATAGAAGACACCACAGAGCACAGGCAAGAAGCTTCTATGAAACTGAGCCCAAACTCATTGCCATCAAGCTGAAGCTGACTCATAGTGAGTGATCTTACAGAAAACAGTAGAACTGCCTTATGGGGTTTGCAAGGCTGTAAATCCTTGCAGAAGCAGACCACCACCTATGTCTCCTCTGGAACATCTGGTTGGTTCTAACAGCTCGACTTTCAGTTGGCAGCTGATCACGTAACCTTTGTCCCACCAGGACTCCTTAGAAACGTATATAAGAGGTAACAAAAATAGAGATAAAGCTAAAGAGAACAAGCGCACGGAAGGGATCGTGAGTAGTAGAACTCGATTAGAGAGTCTGTGAAGAGAGGCCGTTGTGGATGTCGGGTTGACTGAGAGTACGTGGTTCATGTCATCAGGATGAGGAGTATGACACCTTCTAGGTCACATAACGTTACTGAAGAGTCAAGGGCAGGAAGTGGGTACAGATGCTATAGTTACAGTTAAAATGTTATTGTGGAGTGGACTGTGCACGTGCCCTTGAACTAAGAGCGGAGAAGGCTCAGAGGACTCAACCTTCTCAGCTCTGTGAATGAAACTGGAGCAACATCAACAACCATGGAAATAGAAATAACTGGGTGAAAGCTGGGAAACTGTGTCAGCGGCACCTGTGAATAGGAGCTTCTAACTGGGTTTGGAGGGTGAGAGAGAGTCAGAGTCCCACCTGGCAGAGCCAGAGGAGACTGTGCCTTACATACTTTTCCCAGGCTCTGTGTGAGCCCTGACCCGAGCAGAGCTGGAGATGGACAACGAGGCGGTGGGGAAAGGCGCTCTGACCTTTCCACAGCCTCCTGCTGCTTCTGCGGCCTGCATCCTGAGGCAGGAACTGACCTAGAAAAGAGTCAGAAAAAAAAATATATGTATTTCTCATACTATTTTGGATACATAGCCATTTCGGATTTTGATAAGTACAAACTCAACTCCACATGGGAAACAAACCAGACAGAAAGCTTCCTAAAACATTGCAGATTAAATTAAAGAGAGAAAAGGTTTCTTAATGTCTGAATAATTCAGGAGAAGAGCGAGATTGTCCTCTGCAATAGCAGAGTTCTCCCAGTGACGCATTCAGTGACTGAATCCTTTGTACTCAGTTCACTTGTTGTTCACCAGCCACTTCTTCGTATCTTTCGGTATTGTAAGTCAGTGTGGTATTAGAAAAACTTTTGAAGTTTGCTAAATACCATGCTAATTCATCCTGCAGGGTAATGAAATTGAGATTTTGTGGGCTAGAAAGTTGAGTGAGAAGCTGTTTGCTCACAATTTTTCACACAGTTTTGAAGATGAGTTTTTGGAGGCTGATTAAAAACATAACCCCATCGTAAATGAATTGATTACTCAATAGGCACACTCAGAGAACATTATTGCTGATCCACGGGCAGAGTGCAAGAGATTTGGAAGTCCATTTAGTCTAAAAGTATCTCATAAGTCATATTTTACACTCCCCACATGCATAATACTTTCCGGAAATATTGCAAAAGAAAGCTTAACATAATATTTAATGTCCAGTGACTTATGGCACTGGCAAACCTCAGTACAGAAATGCTGCAAAATAATTCAGATTGCATGCTAATTCAAGAAAATCAATTTCTTGCTTCTTCCTAAGAATACACTAAGTGAAAGGTCATCATATAACATTCCTTAAAAAAAATGTACCAAACGTTCTTCTGACACCAACACTGGTGACCAAGGACAGTGACAGCTGAGAGGGAAGACGAGTCTTTCACTTATTTTTGCTGAATTTAGAGCTCAACCCAGAATTAGCTCTTTTGCTGTACAAGTAACATTTTCTGTGGTTACTATAGAAACCCTGGTCGTGTTGTGGCTAAAAGCCACGTCTGCTGACCTAAAGGTCAGCGGTTTGAATCTGTCAGGTGCTCCTTGGAAAAGCTATGGGGAAGTTCCAATTTGTCCCACAGGGTCACTGTGAGTTAGAATTGACTCGATGGCAGCAGGCTTGCTTTTTCTATGGTTAATACAAATTAAAAATTATTTAAAATAATGAATTTGGTAAATGACAGATTGTGCATCTGAAAATCACCTTTATCCTCTTACTGGCGACATAAGCTAAAACAAGTCATTTCAGTGTTTTGAGTCTCTCTTTCTTCATCTGTGAAATGAGAAGTAAGGTAATAATTTCCAGAACCATTGGGACTATCAACTGATAGGATTTATACCAATTGTCTACACAGCAGTTAGCATGTGGTAGGTGATGAATCTATGATTTTCTTTTTTTAATTAACTTTTGGCTTGAAGATGAAAACTGAAATAGAGATTATAGTATGTGCAATATGATAATGGTTGGACCAGGAATCATACTCAGAGCAGAAGGGACCAGAGAAGCAGGAGAAGCCTGAGTTTACTGGGACACCAGATGGTAGGAAAAAGGCACATACAAAAATGGAGTTGTCCCCAGTGAAATGTGACCCCAAAGCCATGATACACCTGTACCTGTCACCCACGTAAAAGTCTCTTGGTATTTTATTTAAGATTGATTGATTGGTATCAAAAACACCCTTTTTGGCATTAGTGGAAATATGAAGCAATTGACAGCTGTGTTGATATTCGGTAACATGATCCAAATGAAAACACACAAGAGTAAAACATGCCATCCGACCACGAGCACAGCTGTGAAAAACAAACTGACCTGTCAAGGTGCATTATTGATTGAAAGCTTTCCTCACAAAGAGGGAATAACTAATGAGAAAAGAAGCATTCTAAATCCTATGGGCTATATCAGCATAGGGCAAAAGGAGTGCTCCTGCAGGAATTCGGTCACTCTGTCAGGGAAATAGAGCCCTGAAAGTAAGCACTAACCCACCAGCCTGCTGATTCAGGGCCACACAGTTCCTCCGGTCACTTTTCCCATGGCTTTGTGTGGGAATCAGTGCTGTGTCTGAGCACAGCCTGAAGGGACCGTAAAGCAAGGATGCAAGTAATGCAAATCAATGCCTCACTTCCAACGGTTACAGAATAATATAGACTAATGGTCCATGAACAACCCGGACCACAACATCCGCCTCACACTTGGAAATTGACTTTTTGTCAGAGAAAATTAAAACTCTTTGATCACATACAGTGATCCTGAAAACATCAATATTAGCTATACGCTAAAACAAAATAATTTACCATGGACTGCCAAAAGAACAAAATAGTCTGTCGTGGAAGAAGTACACTCCTTAGAAGGAAGCATGGTGAAACCACTTCTTACATATTTCGGACATGCCATTGGGAAGGACTGGCCCTTGGAGAAGGAAATCGTGCTTGGTGAAGCAGAGGGTCAGCCCGAAAGAGGACGATAACCAACGAGACGGACGGACACAGCGTCTGCAGCGATGGCCTCAGGCGGAACAGCACCTGTGAGGTGATGCCAGACTGGGCAGAGCTTCGTGCTATTGTGCATTGAGTCACTGTGAGTCTGAACTGACTTGATGGAACCTAATAACAACCACACATAATAATGACAGTACCAACAACAATAACAAAAAGTCACAGTTAAGAGTCTCAAAACAGAAATTTTATCAGTAACGTTGCATTGCCCTCCAGAAATAGCACAAACTTCATGTGTAATATTCTCTCACTTCAATGTTTATTAAGTTATATTAACCACAACACTTACAAAGGACTAGACAAGGTGTCTTATGGGATGCCACAGTTTTCAAAAGTATCTAATGCATCCATGAAAAGTGGCCTGTGTCTGTAAAATAAATTATATTTTCCTTCAGTGATAATTCTTAAATAACAGAGACTTACTTTTAAAGAGATACATATAAATAGATAAATGTACATATATTTTAAACACCTGCCTATAGGGCTTCATTGAATCGGCTATAGCACATCCACAGAGGAGCGTGTTCTGCTATAAAAGGGGTGCAACCTGTCTACATACATGGATACATACATGTATCACAGATGTACATTCTGTCCCTCGTTGTCTCAATACATGCGTGTATATCAAGAGACAAATACAACACTGAATAAGTAAAAAATGCACTGTTGAAAAAATATACACGGGATGCATTTATACAACTATAACAACTTGGGAAAGCACCTACGTTTATCTCTGTCTCTGTATGCTCAAATTTACAAAATAAAATAAAATAAAAGGTCAATAAAAGCTACAGCAAAAGTAAATATTACCTACAGTGAATAGGAGGATCAGGGGCTGGAAACAAGAATGCAAGTGGATTTCTCTTAATAGACTCGGCTTTTGTAGATTGGATTTAAAATCCTTAAACAGTTTTACAAAATCATAAAAACACTGGTACATCAAAATGAAAAGCCAAAGGAGTTCCTAAAAGTCACAGGTCAAATAAAGCAAACAAACCCAATTGCGTATTAAGTGTGTAGTTTACCACAGAGAAAGAAATTACACAATTTTCAAACACGATTAATTTGCAAACTTAGGGTGGTGTATCGGAGATTAAAAAATAAAGACTCTGAAGAAATTTTTAGCTGTTGTAAAAATATTGTTTCAAGTTTTTTAGGAAAATAGTCTGCATCCTACTTTGGTGAATGGTGTCTGGGATCTTAAAAGCTAACAAGCAGTCATCTAAGCAGCATCAGTTGGTCCCAATCCACCTGGAGCAAGGGAGAAGGAAAAGTAGCAAGGACATAAGGAACACATGGGACAGAGAGGGCTAGATAATCCAGAGACTGCTTCAGCATAAAACAAGAAGAACTATCTGGGGCCTGGCTACCACCAGGGCTGCTCTGACAGGGAACACGACATAGTAGCCCTGACTCAGAGCAAGAACAATGAGTGTGCAGTATGCAAACTCTATCAAAAAGACCAGACCTGATGGTCAGACAGCCTGCAGGGTCCCTGGAAGATGTGGTCCCCAAACTCTCTGTTAGCCCAGGATAGGAACCATTCCCAAAGCCAACTCTTCAGACAAAGACTGGGCTAGACTATAAGACATCAAATGATATTGGTCAAAAGTGTGCTACTTAGTTTAAGTAGATGCGTGAGGCTAACTGGGCAGCCCCTGTCCACAGGGAGATGAGAGGATGGAGGGGAGAGGAGCTGGGTGAATGGACAAGAGGAATACAGGATGGAAAGAAGGAATGTGCTGTCTCTGTGCAGGCAGAACAGCTAGAGTCAGATAGCAACGTGTGTGTAAGTTTTTCTATGAAAAATTGTCTTGGGTGGTAAACTTTCACCTAAAGCAAAATAAAATATTTAAAAACACATTGTGTATAAATTTGGCATTGACATTCTGAGATTTTTATTTGTATGTTTTGTGATTAAGCAAATCATTATATTAGTGTTGTTATGATCCAAGATTCTCTATGCTCATTTTTTTAATAAGGTAATTATAAAAGTCAAATTAGTAAAAGGTCATTGTCCTTAAATTTAATTGGAGATGTAAGCATGAACCCATGATGCATTTGCCTTAAACAGGAGCGTACTTTATAGCTCGACTGAAAAAGCCCAGAAACATTGACAATTCCAGGAGCGATGATCCCTCCTAACACGGGGATCGCTGTCTCTGAATACCCGACTATACTCAAGGACATCAGGAGTCCTTAGGAAACAGCTGACTCCAGACCTGCGGCCCCAAATGAACAAGGTGGCTGAGGATCATCTTGTCGTTTCACAAAGCTCAGAAGCTGTTGTGGATGACTGAAGGTAAATTCAAACACCGAGTTATGCAGCACTTAGCAGCTACAAATAGGATGCTGAGCATTCCCAAAACGATAATGGCAAGGGATCAAAACCTCCCTAAAATATTGCGATACCACAAGTCAAGCAAATTAACCCCACGGGCCTCCCTGGAAACCTTGGTAGCACAGTGGTTCAGTGGCAGGGCTGCCAATGCGAAGGTTCACATCCGCCAGGGGCTCCTTGGAAACCCTACGGGACAGTTCTACTCTGTCCTTCGGGTCGCTGTAAGCTGGAATGGACTCAGCTGCCGTGAGTCTTGTCTGTTTGCGGACTGGCCTGCCCTAGCAGGGGCTGGGACACCAAGCCACGGTAATCCCAGCAGTGAGTAAACTTGACACAGTGCACACGCTGTTTTTCAGAATGACCAAACATTTTTAATCCTTTCCCTGGTTTTGGTTGTTCTGAATATTATATACCCTTCTGTCTCATCTGAGTTAAAAACCTGTCAAAATTGGGGCTTTGGCAAATTCTCGCGTTTCCTTTTCAAACTGTGATTGAATTTCAATATAAATGCAAATACACAAAGTAGCAAATTATTTTGACAAAAAATTTATAGCAATTATATTATCAAATTATAAATAAATCTGTTAAAAATAAAATGAGTTTATTTTAAAAACTAATGGTGTTGCAAATACTTCTTTATAAGATGGTTGATTTCCCTGCCTTGTGAAGTTTTCAAAGCTGTCCTATAGGCAAGGATACAGGTATATATATTTTGGGGGGTGTGTGTGTGTGTGTGTGTGACTAAGTGAAAGTTTATAATCCGAGTCAATTTGCCGTGTGGGACCCTGAGCACCCGCCACTACGCAGCTCTATCTGTTCTCCTTGCTTGTGACAACGCACACTTCCTTTCCACTCTTCTAGTATCCATTCAACCAACACTTGTCGCCTCCTCTCTCTAGCTTTTCCTTTCCTCTCTAGAAAGAAACAGTCAGGCAGCCTCACGTAGGTGCTAAACCATAAAGCACACACACCACCTGCCTCACTTTACGTCCCATAGTCCAGTCCGACTTTTGTCTGAAGCGTTGACCTCAGTACCGTTTCAGCTCCTGGCTAGCAGCAGGGCCAGGGTCATGTTCCCAGGGGACCCTCCAGGTTCTCAGACCACTGAGTCTGGCCTTTCAATCCTGTTCTTCATCTGCATTCCCCTTTTCCTCGTGTCACGTCAGGGACTCTGCGTTGGGTTCCCTGTCAGGGCTGTCTGGTGTCCACACATCGTCTAGTTCTTCTGGCCTTGTGCCAGAAAAGTCCAACTGTGTGGACTTTTCTGCCACAAGGATATGTTTTTAATGTTACATGTTCTGTTGTAGTCCTATAAGAAGAATTAAAAAAAGAAAAGAAAGAATTTGTAAAGAAAGTTAAGAAAGCAAAGGTCAGTGTTTGAAAACCAGTAACTTTGAACTGATAAAGCATTCAGCCCAAAGCCAACCTTCACAGTAGAAATATGATTATTCTAAAATAAGCCAGAGAGTAGGGCCAGGGGTGGGGAATCCCTCCACCCCCATACACCTTTGGAGACAGATCCAGGGATTAAGCCCTCTTCTTCTAACCGAAAGGTTGTCGGTTCAAACCCATCCAGAGGTTCTGCAAGGAAATCGACCTGGTGACCTGCTCCTCTAGAAATTACAGCCTAGAAAAACCCCTTGAGGTGTTTCTCGGTCAGATGAAGTCACTGGAGTCATAATCAACTCAAAGCCAGGTTATACAAGCAAAGCTCAGAACAATTATGATACACTTATATTAAAATGGCCATGTGTAATGTTAGTGGCAATTCCAATGTCCTTTTAGCTTTTTGTCTTATAATAATTTGTAAATGCTTAGATGACTGTCAGTTTGCATTCATAGTGCACTACGACATTACTTCCGGTTGTGCCAAAGAACCCAGGTGTGGTTTCTTCTCTTTAACCTCGCCTTCTTGGCTAGGTCGATGGTGAAAAATTCCCGCAAAGACTGTCATCACAAAAGATTTCTTGGCTATGTTCTTTAGGAGTGGGATAATAAATTCCCAAAAATATTAAGATAATTTTTCCATGGCATCTGCCAACCAGAGTTCCTGTGGAGAGCCGGAAAAGTGAGCGCTGCTTTATCTCCTGTCCAAAGCATGTTCATCTTGAAGCTTCATGGTCGATGACAAAAGAATTACCGCTAATCATGACCTCCTTACAGTGCTGGCTGTGGGTAACAACAATCTGACTTCCTGAACTTGGGACAGGAAACAGCCTCTACCAAAGCCCAGTTTTTTGAAACACTACTGAACTCTTCAAATACTTAAAAGAAGAAAAAAGAATGAAGTACTGATCCATGCTACCTCGTGGATGGACTATGGAAACACTGCTACGCGAAGGAAGCTTGACACGATGGCCACGTGTCGTACGATCCCATTCCTATGAAGTGTTCAGAGTAGTCAGATCCATGTTATTATTGCTGTTGTTAATTATTATCTAGGAGGTTCCGACTCTTGGTGGCCCCAGGTGTGCACTGTGGGGCTTCTGATTCTTGGTGACCCAATGTGTGCAGTGTGGAGGTTCCAAGTCTGGGTGACCTCACATGTGCACTGTTGGGGTTCTGATTCTTGGTGACCCAATATATGCAGTGTGCAGGTTCCAAATCTTGGTGGTCCCACGTGTGCACTGTGCGGGTTCCGGCGCTTGGTGACCCTCTGTATGCAGAGCAGAAGTGCTCCACAGGGGATCAAATGCTGTGACCTTTCTGAAGAAGATCATCTGTTGCGTCTTCTAAGACATTTTTGTTGTGTTTGAACCACTGACTTTTCAGCTAGCAGTTGAAAACTTCACTGTTTACAACACTCAGCAGGAGTCCTGCTAGCACAGTGGTTAAAATACTCCGCTACTAACTGAAAGGTCAGTGGGTTGAAGCCAGCAGCCCCTCCACGTGAGAAAGAGGCAGTGAGGACCGCAGCATCTGTGAAGACTGCGGCCTTGGAAACCTATGGTGCAGCTCTACTCTGTTTTATAGGGTTGTTGTGGGTCAGAATTGATTAGACAGCAGTGGGTTTGGTATTTGGGCTGTAGGGTTCACAGTCAAAGCCATAGAGTCAGGAAGTAGATTTGTATGTGTCAGGAGGAAGGGGGAAGTGGAGAGAGACTACCAGTGGGCAGCAGGGCTTCTTTTTGGTGCGATGAAAAGATCACGGCTGCGGTTACTCAGCTCTGTGTATACACTAACCACCACCGGATTGCAAATTACACTGGAATAAAGCTGGTAAGCTCAGTTACGTGGCCCCAGCTGGAGCAGTGTCATGGTGTGCCACCCCAGCATCGGGAAGGCGGTGATCCTAACGTTACCTTCAAGTCATTCTTTGCGGAAAAACAGAGGCAGCGGACGTCATATGAGGTCCAACAGTTACGTTCACAAACTCGTCCTAGAAAAAGCTCATTGCTGAATATCCCTGCAGTGACCTTCGAAGTGCTCCCCTGGGGAAGCTATGCCCCCACACCAGCGCCAAGTCCACTGTTCGAAGCATTTTGTCTGGGATGAGGTTGTGAACTGAATTGTCAGACAATGTCTAATGAACATTCCAGAAAGAGAATTCCAAACTTTCTTTTAAACATGGACTAGGTGTTGGCGTGGGTACATAGGGTCCCAGGAGGAGCACTTCCAAAGTGACCTCGATGATACTCAGCAACGAGGTACGGAGTGCTTTTTCTAGGTCGAGTTTGCAAACGTAATTGTCAGACCTCTCATTAAGTTACAACCACAAGAGTAGCTCAGCTTTGGCTTGAAGGCTCTGTCTTCCCTGGTGAAGAGCAGGTTACACGGGTTTGTTTGGCATCTCATTGACCTAGAGAGAGATTTTTGTTTGTCTGTTCGTTTTTTTTCGGTAAGTTAAAATAAATGAGGCTTAGAAAACAGATCACAGTTGAGTACATCAGTAGGAGAAATCAGTTACTTTCTGTGTTCCAAGAAGAAGAAAGGACAAGTTTACCAGGCTTTCGACGCAATGCCAGGTCAAAGCACGTGTTACACTGATATGGGCCTCTAAATTTGACAAAACACAGTAACATTTAATTCTATTCTGAGTCCAACTTCCTAAGGCCCATGGGGAGTTCTGGTGGTACAGTGATGAGCTCAGGCCGCTAACCGAAAGCTCTGCCGTTTGATTTCATCTGTACCTCCTCAGAAACCGTGCAGGATGGTTCGCTCTGTCCTATCAGGTCAGTGTGAGTCGGAGTCAACTCTAAGGCAGTGGGTTTGTTTTGGGGTTTGGGGCAGATGATGTTACGCTTATTGCATAGTTGAGAAAAATAAATCCATATAAATACTTTAAGTTGCTTAATTCATTATTAATAGCAATTAATAGAGTTGAGACTTACACTCAAATCTTACTGCAAGAGATTTGCTCTTTTCATCACACAAAATAAAAACTATAGATTATGACTGTTTCAATTTACGATGAAATGAACGTAGTCAGTTCTATAATGTATGTGGTTTAGTTATGTTCATGGTTTTAATTGATGGATTGCCATATGACCTACAAGGAAATCATCTATCAGTGTGGCAAAAAATAGTAAATCAATTGTGGTGCTACTGATTATGTGATTGTGTATAAATCTGACCACAGATTCTACAGTCACTTTGTTGATTAAGTCAAATTATGTACCTCTTTTCTACTTGTGGTGATTCAGACAGGTTTTGTCCTTCGGGTCCGTGGTTCTCAATACAAAGTGCCAGTGTCTCACGTAATCAAGAAAGTCTAACAGGAGGAGATGGAGATCAGGGGGAGTGGTGAATTTGATCATGCACATTAAAGTCAGAGACCCTGCTGGCAGAGTTGTGAAGAATTCAGCTTCTCTCTCTCTCTCTCTCTCTCTCTCTTTCTCTCTCTCTCTCTCTATCTATCTATCTATCTCTCTATCTATCTCTCTGTCTATCTATCTATCTCTCTATCTATCTCTCTATCTCTCTATCTCTCTATCTCTCTCTCTCTATCTCTCTATCTATCTATCTATCATCTATCATCTATCTATCTATCATCTATCTATCTATCTATCTATCATCTATCATCTATCTATCTATCTATCATCTCTCTCTCTCTCTCTATCATCTATCAGTCTATCATCTACCTATCATCTATCTATCATCTATCATATATCTATCTATCTAATCTATCATCTATCTATCTGTCTGTCTATCTAACACATATAATAAACGTGTGTGTGTGTGTGTAGTTTATGTAAAATTCACATGTAACTGAACATTTCTGAGGGTTTTGTTATTGTTACTACATCTGGCAACCTCACTCCAAAGAGCTTCTGTTTATCCAGCTATATCAATATTTACATTGGCAAATAAAACCAAAACATTTCAAAATATATATTAATTTACAAAACATCAGGAGTTCAAATCCACCAGCTGCTCACTGGTTAGCTCTGCTGTCCTATAGGGTTGCTACGAGTTAGAGTCCACTCAGTGACAACTGGTTTGGTGTCTTTGGTCTTGAAGTCAGAGAATCTGGGTTTAATTTCTAGGTTTGCCTTTGTATTATTTAAGTTGGTTCTTTTACATTTCTGATAGAGTTAGACTACTACTGAAGCTTACTTTACTAGTCTGTGAAGAGGAAATTGGATAAGAGGAGAAATGCACAGACAGTAAGTGGTCGAGGATATTTGCTTATTTGAATCTGTGTGATGAAAGCACAAACTTTACCGTGCTGACTAACAGTGGTGGCTGTGTTGGCAGGAACACTGTCAGATCTGTGTGACTGACTTACAACGGTCGAGTCACCCCTATGTTTTCTATGGCGGCAGTTCCCAAATTTATGTTGTCTGGATTACTTTATACTCTGAAAAATCTGCAGGCACTCAAAAGTAGATTGCCAGCTCACACACAGAACTGGATTTCAGAAAAAACACAACTAATTATTTAGTGTAAGTATCTTCCAAGTACTGCAATGGATATACTTATACTAAATACGTCTCTACCACTCTCTCTCTCTGTCCTGTCCTATCTAATACATAAAATAAACTATGTACATATAGATAAATATGTGTATATAGTTCATCTAAAATTCAAATATAACTGGGCATTTTTGAGGGCTTTTTTTGTTGTTACTAAATTTGGTGACTTTACTCCAAAAAATTTTTGTTTATTCAATGTGAGTTGGATCTGACACTGTGGCACTTGACTTGGCTTGGGATCTATAAGTATTTACCAAATTAGCGAAGAAGACTGAAACATTTCAAAATATATGTTAATGTACAAGTTATAGTAACATATCCATGGAATGTAGTAATAATAACTTCTTAAGAAAAATATTTTTTTAAAAAACAACTATTTTTTCTAAAATAAGATGATTCAGTTAGAAAGTTGATATTGATTTACATTTGGGAAAATTTCTTAATACTTGGATTACTAACAGACAGCCGAAGTTTCATAAATGCTTTTTGATCCACCGTGTTGTAATATTGGGGCCTTGGCTGCTAACCAAAGGTTGGCAATGCAAATCCACTAGCCACTCCTTGGAAGCCCTGTGGGACAGTTCTATGTGTCCTATAGTGTCACTATGAGTTGAGATTAACTCAATGGAAATTTTTTTTTTAATATTGCATGTCATGTAGCTTCTAGAAAATTCTACTATAGAATTTTAAGAGAATGAGAACATGTCAATGATATTTTAATAGTATTGTGAAAACTGTTTCAACTCCATAGACTTACTGAAAAAGTATGTCAGGAATGCTCATTGCTCCCAGCCCATACTTTGAAAATCTCAATTTTATGATTTCTGATTTATTTCTCATGCTAGGGTACTTTCTGATCAACTGATAAGCTTTTCAAATTACAACTTTTTAAATAATAAAATGATGTTTTGATAACTATCTTTATTACTAAATCCCACAAATATCCAGTGGAAACACCGTGTTTACTCTGGAACACATTTTAGGACATACTGAACGTGAGATAATTGCCTGTCCTAAACATGGAAAACCTACAACATTATTGATACTCAATCTTTCTTTTCTTAGAACCCTTCATAGACAATAACATTGTTCACTGCGTGTTCATATCTCTTATTTGAAAAACAAAAGAATGGTATTCTAATTTTGTACATTATTTTCACATTTGATGTAGGCATGGTAACATTTTTCATTGGTTTTCATATTCCATGTACCTCCTGCAGCACGCACGGTCCTTGGCATGCCCCGTGAAATGCCCATCTCTGTCTTTGTTGAGTTTGCCTTCCTTGGTCTCATCATGTGACTTATGCTGTCATCACTCGTGCTTGTCTGTCTAGAAAAGCAGGGGTTCATGGCTTGGTGAGCCATGGATGTTGACGGTTTTTATCTCATCAGTGAAGATGGCTCATAAACTTGTAGACAAGATCCACGAACCAAAGATCAAGGTCAAAAACAGGGACACTGAACAGTGCTTCTACTAAGTGCATTTCAGGCAGTTTAGAAATACTCATCAGAGAGCAAAAACTAGAACTGGGGTATAAAAACATTTCCCAATTTAAACCATATCTACAGTGGAAAAAAACCAGGGGCCTAACCTGGAGCAATGACGGTGACTGAAGATTAGGGCTGCACAGATTGACCCAGTCTCAGCCACCACATCTCTGCAAAACAGGCACTCACTGCAGGTTGCTTTACCTTCCTCATTTGCTGTGGTTTTATAGAATTAAAGCTCATAAACTTGAAAGAGACCAACTAAAAGAACAGCAGTTTAATCTAGACATCTTCTGCGTCAGACTAGGAGCAGACAGCTGTGCCCACGGTGCATCCCAAACCAGGGTCAGAGTTCCTCATCAGTGCATCTAGGGCCAAGTCATGTATTTGGCAAATACCCACATTCTGCCGGATAATTTTGCTATTCACATTTTATCTGTAATTCCTGGAATCTATTGCTGAAATATGAGAGACCCTACCAACTTCTTAAGCAGACAATACGTCTCTGTAAATAAGTAGAACTTATCTTTACGGGTGCAGATGACTTGACTTTTAGGAAAGTGATAACCACTCTGTCGATCTCAACACTGACAACTCACCAGCTGAGCGAACAGGACCTGCTGGGAGGATCGTTCTTCTATTACCTGAAAGTAAGCTCAAGAAACACGCGTGACCTGGCAAACACTGAGAGTAGAATTCTCTGGTCATACTTCATCTTTTGGGTTAACATGGCAAGGGAAAGACTTGCAGAGCACAATAACAGTCGTTATAGTTGTTCTGATCATAAATATACTACAGGAAAGAACACTACTAAACAATGTTTGACAGAAGTATAGTAAATGGCTAGAATAAGTCTTTCTGATTTGGGAAGCATCTGATAGGAAGTCAGTATCTTGCTCACACTTCTTGGAAAAGGTCTTAAGCAAAATCAAGTTAGACTGCTCAGGAAACCTTCCAGAGTGGACAGAGACATCCCAGGAAAAGCTGAGACAGTGGGAGCTGTCCCCCGCTCAGCAGCTCCGGGACGACATGGTAGGCAAGAGATGGTGGACGTCTGATGGTGTGGAAACCAGCCTGACTAAAGTGTTTGTAATCCATTGCAAACATCTTCTGGAATTCAGATCTAATTTTCCTACACACCTTGAAGGAAAAATCAAAAAATTCTCCATCAGATTTATTCTCTAGGATTAGAGTAGTTTGACAGAAGTTTCAGGCTGTGTAGAATCATAAACTCCTTGCAATATAACTTCTTTATTAAGCATAGAATCAAATGTAAACAGTGAAAGTTATACTAAACACTATTTTTTTCCTATTTTCTTCTAAGATAATTTTGCTAAACAAGACTCAACTTTTGATTGCTTGTTTGTTTGTTTACCCTTAAGACTGAAGGAAACTGGTAAAAGCCACCAAACATGCTGACCAAAAGCTCAACCTATTAGGATCCATCAACGACTCCTTAGAAACCCTATGAAATAGTTCTGCTCAGTCCTGTAGGGTTGCTGTCTAGCAGAATTGACTCAAAGGCATGGGTTTTATGACTATCAACATTTGTACTAATTGTTTACCCAGTAGAACACAGCTTTCTAAATTGTTTTTTTCTGGTTTCCATTGCTTTTTCATGAATATCAATATGTATTAATACTAAAGCTACTTGATAAAAAAAGAAAAAAAAAGCTAGTACTCACTGTGTAATTATTAAGGGCTGGGCATTTTGTGTTGGGAAAACATGAGCGAGATGTAGTTCATGCCCCAAGGAGGAGGTCACAGGCCAAATGGTATCTATTATTTATTCATTCAGCAAAAATATGTCTGATACTAAATGATAAATTTCTAATTAGGTATAGATTAGCTTTTTATTTCCAACTTCTTGTCCTCTCTTGCATAACTGCTTAGGATTTAAGTACATTAAAGTATGCCTTACATTACAAAGTTGGCGCTTACAATTTTTAACACTTTTTTTCTTTTATATTCTTATTTAAGTCTTTTAACTTTTCAAGTAATTCTCTGTTTGTAGGATGTGTCCCCAGAAGACAACAAACAGCCTTGAGCAAAAGTCTCTTACCGCCTACCTCAGTCTTTATTGAAAACCCCGGTGGTGTAGTAAGAGCTACGTCTGCTAAGCACAAGGTCAGAGTTCAGATCCACCGGGGCCTCTGTGGCAGCTCTCTGGGGCAATTCTACTCTGTTTTATAGGGCTGCCGGGAGTCAGAATCAGCTTGACAGCAGTGGGCTTTTAGTTCAGTCTTTATGGAGCTTTTTCAAAGCAACAGGCAAACGCAGAAGTCCGAGCTTTAACCTGATACCACCGGGGATGTTCTACCACTAATGTAAGGCTGATGACGAGGATGGGCACCACTGTGGTAGACGTCTGGTCACGTCACAGGTGCCACGGGAATGCTTGCTACTTCTAGACAGCAATCGACAAGTTTCTGTGTGAAATGTCAGCTGTTGTCCTTTCTTAAATCATCCCTGCCTAATACGATGATCCCTCTGCCTTCCAGTCTATTCCAACAGACAGTGACCTAGAGGATAGCGTAGGATTTCCCTCTAAGGGTTTCTAAGTTGTGGCTGGTAGTCTTGAACTGCTGACTTTTTGTTTAGCAGCTGTATCATTTAACTACTGCATCACCAGGACCTAAGTGCCACAACTGCTATTCAGAAGACTAGCAGTATGAATCCACCAGCCAGTCCTTGGAAACCCCTACAGGGCAGTTCTACTCTGTCTTATGGGGTCACTGAGTCAGAATAGACTAGAAAGAAAACTGTTTGGGCTTTTCTTTCTTTTAGTGAATATGATGCTGGAGTCCTCATGGTACAGTGGTTAGGTGTTTGGCTGCTAACTGAAAGATTAGATCTGCTGGCCACTCCTTGGAAACCCTATGTGATAGTTCTACTTTATCTTGCAGGTTTCCTATGAGTCCAACTCAACAGTATTTTTTTTTTTAAGTATGATAAAAGGGTGGCATCTGACTACCCCGTGTTTGGGACATTGCCATTATTTATTTCATTTATACACCAAACCAAAAAATCCACTGCCACTGAGTTGATTCTGACTCATAGTTACCTTATAGGATGGAGTAAAAATGCTCCATGCAGTTTTCAAGGAGCATCTGGTAGATTCAAACTACCCAACTTTTTGATTAGCAGACATAACACTTGATCACTACACCACCAGAGTACTCACTTATACATCACATAATTAAAATTTCGGTGTAAATTTACTTCATCATCATTAATCTGAATTATTGTTTTGGAGGTGCTGTAAAAGTATTCTTTTATCACAGCATTAAGGCTAAATTTCTTGTGTGATAGATTATTTCTGAGGAATCACTGTGTTGTGGCTGTCCTCTGTAATACGACACAGCTCCAGATAACAAAAGGCACACTCCTTCCTGAGACAGACTGGTGGTGAGGGGGACAAACTGGAAATGGCCATTCACTGTCCACTGAGGAAGGCGTCTTTAGTGAACCTTGGCTAGGTGGCTGGCTTCCGACCACACTTGTACCATGAGATTTTCTTTTCATTTTTCTCTCTTCAACCTCACGATGCTTTCTTCCACTTAAGAAGACCATTATTTACCATTTTTCAAAGAACTCCTATGGATTTGATTGGAAATTTCCAACTTTGACCAGGATCATTTTTTAAGGAAAGGTTGATACATTTGAATTGCAGTTTCACTGGCAACTTCAGTGAAAAACATTGAATTTCTAGATTCACACTAACACAAATATCAAGTTGTTCTCAGATGTTATTTCACCTCTTTTTTTTTCTGATATCATGGTTTGGAAAAGGGTGTCACTTGATAAAATTTTACTCTGTTTGAATATTTAGGACTCATAGAAGGGTAATGGCCAAGTCCCATCATTACGTAACTGCCAACACACTGAGACTCACGGCCCCACCAAGTCGACACACGGCCTTGACCATCGGAGCCCGCGTTACACTTGCCTTACCGTTTGTATTCTTCACTGCCGGGCATGGGTCACTGACACACAGAATAGTCTGAGAGTAGATTTTGTTTTTTTATTCTTGTCATAAACATGAAATGTCAGATAATGAAACAATTGGTAAGTGAGGAATGGGTGTAATTATACACAGAAATTTTTGAGAACACTGAACATTCTAATATATATATTGCCATCCTAACGTCACCCTCCACTGTACCTCTCTGGTCTTTAAAATGAAGTCAAAGCATTGATTTCTTCTGAAAGCCAATTTTGATGCTATTTCAGATGGTATCTCCCCTCAGCGCTCCACAGAAACCCCTAATACCATCAGTCTAAGATTTACATATTTAAAATAAGTGAGTAAACTTACTCTGGAATCTTCCCAAGAAATGCCATTTCAAAAGTAGATGACAGAGGAATGTTTGACCTTCGCCTCAGAGACCAGCCTGGGGCTGCTAGGCTGCTGAGTCCACTGCCCTAGAGTCAGAGGACGTCTGAGGCCATTTTGCCGTTTTTTGCACATGACTATTTAGTATGAGTCAGACTTGACTTGATGGCACTGAATTTGATCGTGGATTATTCAGTTGCAAAAATATTTGGCTTTCTTATTACTGTACCTTAGGGGTATTAATTTCACAATTTTACATAGTAAGAGCTTTGTCTTTGAACCATGTCAAAGAATCTTCTATAACTTACTTAGGATTTATTTTGACATATTGAAATACTAATGATACACGTTCATCTCAGAAAAGGTTACCAGTTTCTTTTTATTCGCTTCCTTCCCACATTTGAAAAATTAGTAAGCAGTATATTTTATGTAGCACTCATATACTTATAGAATTCCAAGGTATATTATGAAGAATAACTTTTGTTCTGAAGATTTAAGCTTAAATGTTTTTCACCATCTCTGTTCTCTGCTGTTATAAGGCACTGGAGTCTTCTATGTCTGTGGGAGTGAGGAATAAAATACCAGATTTATGACAACAGGATGCATCAAGTCAACCCACATGAATATCATTAGTGTCATACTCTGTCTTCTTGTCTTGGGGCAAGTTATATTTCTATTTAAAAACACAATACTGTAATTCAGAATGTTTTCACAAGATTTTTTGTATGATTTTAGATGTTTAGAAACCCTAAGCAAGCTTGCGGTGATCTATGCAGTATTTTTCTTTCATAGTTTATGCATCATTTTAATGAAAATCAATACTGTATTGCACAGGCTTGGAGTTTTACAATAGCTTTTTAAAATACATAATAGCACGTAGGTGTCACATCTACTCTGGGAGTGAAAACAGATGCTCTACTCAATGCAAATTGTACTAACCAGGCGTTGTATGGGGCTTCTGCACTTGACAGTTACTGACTATGTTTTTCTTATAATCATTTTAAACCAGAATTTTTTATTACATACTTTTAACTTGACCTTTGATAGCAGTCACACAAAGCATCAGAATGCTCTTTTTGTTATATAAAGACATCCTTTAAGAATAAGTATTTGTATATTTCTGTTTTGTTCCAAAAAAAATACACATTCATGTCAGTTTATTCAGTTTAAGTAGCATCTAGGTCCTGTAGGTATTTACAGGCTCAAGCACACTGATGTAGATATTTGGTATCGACTCTATATAAAATAAAAATACTTCAGAATAAAGGAGTGAAGGGAGTTGGGAATCAGTATTTATTAAGCACTTAGTATGTCACAGTTACTGTTACAGGAGTATTTCTATGAATCTAACTTAATTTTCACAACTCTGTGAAACCAAAAACAACCAAAACCAAATAACTCTAGTGGCGTCAAGTTGATTCCAACTCATAGAGACCCTATAGGACAGAGTAGAACTGCTCCATAGAGTTTCCAAGGAGCACCTGGTTGATTTCAACTGCTGCTGACCATTTGGACTTAACCACTGTGTCACCAGGGTTTCCTGAGAACTCTGTGAAAAAGTTTATTATTCACATTTTGTAGATGAGCAAAGCATAATCGGGGATTGAACATTTAACTATGATTACACTGATAAGACATTAACAGGCAATTAAATCAATATTCAATCCAAAGTCTGTTTGACTCCAAAGATCTGTTTTAGTCATCTGGTACTACTCGAACAGAAATACTGTGAGTAGATTGCTTTAGCAAAGAAAAGTTATTCTTACATAGTCCAGTAGGCTATCAGTCCAAATTCAGTGTGTCTGCTCCGAGGGAAGGCTTTCCGTCTGTCAGCTCTGGAGGAATATTCTCACGTTGCATCAATCTTTGGTCAGGAACCTCAGGTCTGAATGACTTGCTCTACTCCTGGTGCTGCTTTCTTGATGGTGTGAGGTTCCCAAATCTCTCCTGGCTTCCCTTTCCTTTTATCTCTTGTCGGGTGAAAGGATAAAAGGTTGTGCAAGCCATACTCCAGGGAAGCTCTCTTTACAATGGAGCAGAAAGGTGACCTTCGGAGGGGATTTACAGTCCCACCTGAATTCTCTTTAATGTGACCCACTCTATTAGCAACAGAGAGAGAATAGGACTTACACCATCAGAAAATCATGGAATGGAGGGCAATCACAGAGCACCGAGAGTCCTGGCCCAGCCAAATTGCTACACGTATTTTGGGGACAGCACAATTCAATCCATGACAAGACCACACAATTTCGTTACTGTCAGTCCACATTCACAGAAAATGGAAATCCAGGTGCTGTAATGATTAAGAGGTACAGTTGCTAACCAAAAGGCCAGCAGTTCAAAGCCACCTAACACTCCTTAGAGACTGTACAAGGCAGCTGTGCTCTGTCTTACAGGGTCATTATGAGTTAGGATCAACTTGATGGGGGCGGATTTTGCTTTGGATTACAGAAATTATTTCTTAGTTCAGCTGGTGAACCTGACTGGAATATTATATCATTGTATATAATAAACTAGAAGTCATTTTCTTATAAGAATTATTTTGAACAGGATGCTTTTGTCTCCCTTTATTGTATTTAAACAGACTTCTACAGAAAATGCCAAACCACAATCTGAATTTCTGCATTTACAGTAAAATCCACCCACTACCATCAAGTTGATTCCGACTCACAACGACCCTATAGACAGGGTAGAACTGCCCCACAGAGTTTCCAAGGAGCGCCTGGTGGATGTGAACCACCGCCCTGATCGCTAGAAGCCACAGGACTCAGCTACTATGCCACCAGGGTTTCCTCATTTACAACAAAATGTAGAAAAATCAGAACCTGAATAATTAGTCTTCAACTGTTGAGCTACGCTTTGTATAATCCATCTCATTTCTGTAGGGATTTCAGTTTTCATAATGAAAAGCAATATCACCCTAGCCTGATTCATGATGCTATAAAATTATATATTTATACTCACCATAGAGCTACTGTAAAGAAAAACAGTTTGGTATTTTGTGCTGAAAATACCAAAATAAATGTGTTAATTAATATTCAAGTATTAACAAAAAATCCGTTGCATTAACTTATACAAATGCAAAGGTACCTTAGTGGCAGTGAGATACCAGTTGTGAGTGACACAGGGCATACCAGTACCAGCCATTATCTCTATGGGGGCCTCAGGACTGCCTTCTCTGCTTACAGCAGGCCAATATCCCAGATCGCTCTTTTTGTGCCATTTCTATTGTTGCTGTTGATAAATTTCTCTCTCTAGCACTTCCCTCACACCCAAGCTCTATATCTTTTCTAAGGCAGCTACATTACCATTTGCATTTGAACTTTAATAGGGTTTACTGTTACTCAATTTGGAATAACTAGAGTTTTAATACAGCTACATACAGCATTTCGTTACACTCACATTTCTACACATTTTTAAAAACCCAACTCCAATATTAACTCCCCTGTGAAACTTGCGAGTTTCTCAAGCAGACTTAGCATCTCATTTTTGCAGTATTCCATAGTATTTCATATCCCTCTGCCCTGTCTCACGATGTCTGACACACTTCGTGGTGGTGTTGGGAGGTGCAGAGAAACCACCGCCGCTCGCGGGGACCCTGCGTCAGCCAGAGGGGACACTGCCCGGCCCAGTCTGCACAGGCGCGGCAGCGTCCGAGCCGCTGTTGCAGCCGCTGAGGGTCTTCCTCTTCGTGCGCTGGCCCTCTGCTTTACCACGCTTCATGTCCTGCTCCTGGAAACGGTCCCTCTTAACAATATACCTGAAGCGCATGCAACGAGGTTTTGTCATCTTTGTTTCTGAGGAGCATTCTGGCTGTACTTCCTTCAAGACAGATTTTTTCATTCTTTGGGCATTGCGTGATATACCAGTATTCTTCACTAACACCGTCAGTCCCATGAATAAATTCTTTGGTCTTCCTTACTCTTTGTCTAGTTTTTGTTTTCATAAGAGGTAACTGAAAATACCATGACTGGGGTCACAAGCACTGAGTTCTCAAAGTGAGGACTTCAAAGAGATCTCTCTCAGCAGCTGTTCCCTATAAAATACGTCATTTGATTTGTTGACTGCTGCTTCTGTGAGTCTTGATCATGCAGGTAAGTAAAACAAAATCCTTGATGACTTCAATCTTCTCTCCGTTTGTTGTGACTTTGCTTTATTGTCCCAGTTGTGAAGATATTTGGTTTCTTGATGCTGAGATGTAATTCACTCTGAAGGCTGTGATCTCTGATCTTCATCCGTAAGTACTTCAAGTCCTCTTCACAGTCACTGAACAAGATCGCATGATCTGCACATCTCAGGATGATAGTGAGTCTTCCTCCAATTCTGAAGCCGCAGTCTTCTTCATATGGACCATTTCTCAGATTATTTGCTCAGCATACAGATCAAATAAGTAAGATGAAAGTATACAACTGTGACACACACCTTCTTTGATTTTAAACCAGGAAGTATATCTGTTCTATTAAAATAACTGCCTCTTGATCCATGCAGATTCCTCATGAGCACAACTGAGTGTTCTGGAATTTCATTCTCCACACTGTTATCCCTTATTCTTTCTGATCCACACAGCCAAACGCTTATGCACAGCCAATGAGACACAGGTAAGACCTCTCGGGTATTCTCTGCTTTCAGCCAAGATGTATCCTTCATCTGCAGTGATATTCCTCATTCTATGTCCTCTTGTGAATCTGGCTTGAGTATCTGGAAGTTCCCAGTTAACGTACACTACTGTAACCATTTTTTGGATTATTTCTAACAAAGTGTTACTTGTGTGTGATATTAATGATATTTATTAATAACTTCAACATTCTGTTGGATGATCTTTCTTGGGAATGAACATAAGCATGATCTCTTTCAGTTGATTGGTCAAGTCGCTGTCTTCCACATTTTTGGGTGTAGACAAGTGAGCATCTCCAGTGTTGCAGATCTTTGTTGAAACATCTCAGTCCGCATTCCACCGGTGCCTGGAGCCTCGTTTACTGACAATGACTTTAGTGTGACTTAGACTTCTTTCTTCCATACCATCACCTCTTGATAATTTATCACCTCTTGAAATAGCTGAACATCAACTGTTTCTTTTTGGTACAGTGACTCCTTGTATTTCCATTTTATTTTGAGCTTTCTTGCTTCTTTCTATATTTTGCCAATACTTCAAAAATGACAATGAAGGGCTGATTTTTTTCTCTGATTCTTTCAGCTTGAGAAATGCCAAATGTGTTCTAGATTCAAGTCTTTGCACGTCTCGTTACCATACTTTGTTTTCTTGAGACATCCTTGGAAATCTTCTGTTCAGCTCTTTTACTATATTATTTCTTCTATTTGTTTAAAGTAGTCTAAGTTCAAAGGGATGTTCTGGAGTTTCTTCTAACACCTATTTCTTTCCTGTCTTTGTAAGAACTTTTTGTTTTCTTTAAGTAACAGTTCTTTGATGTTATCACACGTCTTGTCTTTGGTAGTTAGTGTTCAGTACATCAAATCGTTCTTGTGATGGTCTCTAAATTCAGGAGATACACTCAAGGTTGTACTTTTGATTTTCATGAACTTGTTTTAATTTTATTCAGCTTCAACTTGAACTTGCACAGTTACAGTTGATGGTCTATTCTATAGTTACACCCTGGCCTTGTTCTACTGATAATACTGAGTTTCTTCATTGTCTCTTACCACTGAGGTAAGTTGATTTGATTCCTGTGTATTTTACCTGGTGAGGTATAGAGTGGCCATTTATGTTACTGAAAAAAGATACTGCCAATGATTATATCATTGGTTTTCTAAAATTTTATCGTGCAATTTCCAATTTGTAACTCTCGCCAGTCCATATTTTCCAACTACTGATCCTTAGTCTTGATTTCCAACTTCTGCTTTCCCATCTTTAGTAACTGTCAGTGTAACGTGATTGAATGTTTGATCAATTTCAGACTTTGGAAGTTGGTAAAACACTTCAATTTCTTTACGTTTGGCATTGGCAGTTGGTTCATAAAATTAAATAATACTAGGACTAACAGGTCGTCCAGGCATATTATGCTATCACCAACAGCATTGTTCTTTTGACAGTGGGTGTGATGTTGTTTCTCTTTGTCATTGCCAACATAGTAGACCATACATATGCTTGTCTGGTTCAAATGGTCAGCTTTAGTCCATTTTAGCTTGCTAATGTCTACTGAAAATCCATATTCAAGCACTTCACTTTTGACAACTTTCAATTTTCCTAGATTCATGCTTCATACATTCCACGTTCCAATTACTAATGGCTGTTTGCAGCTGTTTCTTATTATTTTGAGTCACACTATGTCAGTAAAGGAAGGTTCTGAAAGATTATCTCCATCCTTGTCATTAAGGTCTACTCTATTTTGAGGAGGCAGTTCTCCCACCTTGAGAGGCTAAACTTCTGGCATTATATCAGACCATGTTCCCCTGCTCTTGATGAGGTTTTCACTAGCCAATTTTTTTAAATAAAAATTTGTGAGGTCCTTCTGCACAAGGTTAGTCTGGAGGCTACACTGAAATGGTCAGGTGTGGGTGACTCTGTTGGCGTTTAAGTCACCGGTGATATGGCTTCCAGCATTACAGCAATACACAAGCCACAAACTACAACAAACCGACAGGTGAGTGGTGGCACTTTACCATAGCGACTATCCCTACTCTGATCCACCTCATAGACCTAGAGAAACAGTCTTAGAAATAATCATTTTATCATAACTATGAGCAGCCCTCTCTAGTTATAATTCTATTTCTACCTGAGAACTCAAAGTATGATAGGTACTTATTGAATATTATTGAATTATTTGATAATAGAGTGAAGAAACAGCTCCAAGCCAAAATGCAAAACAGCCTCGTTGCACTAACCAGTAAATTCCTTTCCAGAGCCTCGATTGTCAATCACATGGATGTAGGCTCGGGTATACAATAGCATTTGCCTCTGGGTACGGATTACGGTGCTTGAAAATTGCTTCTTTCTAAGACTGGAAAACTGCCATGAAAATAAAACGTGAATTGTTTTCAACGAGGCTTAAACACCAAAAAGCTGTTTACTAGATGAGATTTGTAATGAATTGGCCCACATTCTTCCTACTTCCTTTCAGGGCTAGCCCTGTTCTCATTGTCTGATCATTTATCTGGAGAAGGAGATGGATTTTCTCTATCCCTCTCTTGGACTAAGGAACATGGAGCACCCATCTACTGTTTCCACCTCAAAGTTCACTGGGAAGCTACTTTCCTACTGACAGTACATGCTACCATCCGGAGGGGACCTGCATAACTGTTTGATGTGGAAGAAATCTGCAAATGTGACAAATACCTGGTTTGACAGGGTATTGTATAAGTTGGAACACTGGTTGTTTAGTGGTTAAGAGCTAAGCTGTTAACCAAAAAGTCAGCATTTTGAATCTACCAGACACTCCTTGAGAATTCTCTAGAGCAATTCTACTTTGTTTTGTAGGGTCTCTATTAGTCACTCTATTAGTCGATATATTGGTGGTGTATCCTGATGCATCCCATCGAGGCATAGGTGTCCCAATAACCTGCAACAGAGCCCGCAGGGATAATCAGAATCCAGAGACAGTGTAACACGCGTGCATCCTGTCTATGCTCATCCTAGAGTCCATAGCATATATATTCCACCAACCCAACCTTCCCCCAGATCCCGGGGGGGACAAACTCAGTTCAGACACTCAGTGACTGAGCGTGCATGCCGCTAATGAAAACAAAACAAAAAAACACATTTTATTAACAAAAATATAATGTGAAATAGAAGTTGGACAAGAAAATGATATTGGTACAAGTTGACTGAATAATAGCAACAGTAGTAATACTGAAGCTGAGAGCCAAGAATGCTTGCCAAGGAGTTGATTTCAACTCACAGTAAGCCTATAGGACAGAGTAGAACTGTCTGTAGGGCTTCCAAGGAGAGGCCGGTGAATTCGAACTGCCAATCTTTTGGTTAGAGGCCAAGATCTTAACCACTGTACCACCAGGGCTCGGTAAGTTGAGAGCAGTGGTTGGAAAATCAAAGACATATTACACTGGACAAATCTGCTACAAAAGACATTTTAAAGTGTTGAAAAGCAAAGATATCACCTTGAGGACCAAGGTGCACCTGACTCAAGCCATGGTGTTTTCAATCGCCTCATGCATGTGAAAGCTGGACAATGAACAAGGAAGGCAAAAAAGACAATTGATATCTTTGAATCATGGTATTGGCAAAAAGTATTGAACATAAAATGGATTGCCAAAAAAAAAAAATCTGTCTTGGAAGAAGTACAGCAGAATGTCCCTTAGAAGCAAGGATGACGAGAATTTGTCTCACATCCTTTGGACATGTTTTCAGGAAGGATCTGTCCCTGGAGAAGACATTATGCTTGGTAAAGTAGAGGTAAGCTAAAAAGAGGAAGACCCTCAACAGATGATCGACATTATGGTTGGGACACTGGGCTCAAGATAACAACGATTGTTAGGACAGCCCTGTACCAAGTCACGTTTTGTTCTGTTGTACATAAAGTTGCTCTGAGTCGGAAATGACTTGGCCACTGCTAACGACAACAAAAGACTGACGTATGTGCTCTGTAAAGGCCAAGGAGCCTCTGCATCTGTTAATTCCTTGTTTTCCACAAAATATTAGTGCTAACATTACTGCCTTCAAAGTTTATTAGGTTCCAGACATAGCGCTTGAGCAGTTGAGGTTTTTCTTTTTGTTAAACAGGACTTATACTATTTTTCTTATTTAAAAACTCAAGAAACCAATATTTGTGGAGGTTGATTGGATCAAGTGATCTCAGATGTTGTGTTTAGCTGGACTTTGTATCAGTTTCTCTGAATTTGCTACCCATCCTTTCCCTTGTTTCAGAAGTTCCCTCTCTCATCTGACCTGAGAATCATCTGGAGTTCTTGTTAAGTAGGCACATCACCAGGTTTCTCCTTTGGACTTGGGCTTCATTATTGTCCCCAAACCAGTTCTGAATCACAGCAACACGCTCAAAAGAGGGCTGCCAAGGCTGTGAATCTTTCTGCAAGCCGATTGCCAATTTCTTTCCTGAAGAGCAAACAGCTGGTGGATTCAAACCTCTGACCTCTGGGTTAGCAGCTGAGGCTTAAGCAGTGCCACCACCGTGGCTCAAAGCTTCATATATGTTGAATCAAAAACCAAACCCTTTGGCATCAAGTTGATTCTGATTCATAGTGACCCTACATCATAGGGTAGAACTGCCCCTTAGAATCTCCAAGGATCACCTGGTAGATTCAGTCTGCCAACCTTTTGGTAGTAGCTGAGCTCTAAACCAGTATGCCAGCAGCATTTCCTGTATAGGATGAGGAAGCTCCAATTCTCAGTTTAACAAGAAACCCTGGTGATTCTCAGGATAACGAAAATTTGGGAAGTTTTCAGCATTGAGCAGAAGTGTTATCGACACCTTACAACCACTGATAGGAAGCATCAGATATATGGAATCAAGAATTATATGGGCTTCAGAACAGTTCACTATTGAGAAAGTGTCATTGAACTGGTATGCTCCACTGAGGTGAACAAAATAAAAACTTCTTCATCAAAAGTTTTAGGTTATTTTTCCTTGCCAAATGGCCAGAATTTTTGTGTGATATGGATTGAGACAAACAACAACTATACATGTACACACACACAGACACACACTACTGATTAGACAGTATAGATGCAAAGTTCTCTTCTTGCCCTGTCGCTTTTCCTTTTGCTTTGCCTTTCTGTTCTGCTCCAAGCACTCAAGCAGTTAGACTGTGTGTTGGTGGAATGTTCTCTGTGTTACCTTGGGAACATGAGTTCTTGCCTCACCAAAGGAAAGATGTTCTGATGTAGGTTCTGATGTAGACATTTCGTCCTTTCTTGAGCCTGGAAAGTTTGAGATCTGTTTAATTCACTGATGTCAATACATTTTCAAAGTTATCACTTAAAATGCATTTCCACACAGTCTGAATCATAGGGTGGAACTACCGCGCAGGATTCCCAAGGCTGTATGTCTTTACAGATTCAGTTGGACGTGCCTCTCCCTATGGTGTGGTCCATTGCAGACCTGTCATTTAGCAGCCCAGAGCTCCTCAGGTGACCACTGAATCAAAGTCCAAACAAACCCAGAACCGTCCAGTCAATTCCGACTCCTAGTGACCTTGTAGATCAGAGTACAACTGCCCCATAATGTTTCCAAGGCACGACTGGTGGATTTGAACTGCTGACCTCTTGGTTAGCAGATGTAGCACTTCAGCAGTACCCCACCGGTGATTACCACTACAGTTAAAATTTCACAGGTGATATTTGGGAAATTGTGTTTAAATGAACATCTTTGCAGTAGCTTTGAAGTTAGTCACATTCTGTATTCTTTTTTAAAAAAAATAATTTTTTTAAATCCCAAAAAAGAAACTCTCAAGTCTGAAACAAGTGCTTTTATTCTCCAAAATTTTAAAATAGCCAGAGTGCCATGTGTCTTCCCTGCCATTGCTTTATTCCAGGTGCCTAAGGGCATTTGGTAAGAGGAGGCGGACTACGCAGGGCCTGGGAATACGGCTGTTCTCGGGCTGCCCAGACCACTCTGGGAATTCACTTTCTTCTGGTACAAGTTCAGAATGGGTCAGCCTGACCCCTCTTTCAGATTTGCTAAACAGTAAACAAAAATTAGCAAACTCTTGAGAACTTGTTAAATTTGTTGGCATCCTGTCAACACCGAACTGAACAGCGGGGAGTGCTGGATAATGGTGAGGAAAAACAAAGCTTCAGAAAGAGCAGAAAAGAAGAGAAAGCTCCCCAGGACAGTGGGTGCACTGAGCAGTTCCTTCAGGGTGATCCAGCATGAGCTCTTCTCTAGGAAAACTAAAGTGAGGAAGGGGAAAGCAAAGGAGGGGATGGAGCGGGGTGGGGGAGGGAGCAAAACATCCAAAGGACGACACGGGTAATTTGGGGAATCGTTAATGCTTCCACTTAGTTCTATCAGGGGATCCATATAAAAGTTCCATGACGGAGACAGGACCAGATGAATCAAGACCGTAAGAAGGGGTGGCAATGACAATGCGTTTTCATAAACGACAAATGGAATGTTAGATATAAGGGACCTAGAATAAGGCTTAGTGAGCCTTCAGAAATGTTAGCAGTCATTATTATTATTTGTCTAGTCAGCAATATAACTATATGATCTAGTTCAGGGACCAAAAAGTAAAGAAAACCAAACACACTGCCATCAAGTCAATTCCAATGCATAGAGACCCTATAGGTCAGAGCAGAACTGTTCCATAGAGTTTCCAGGAAGCACTTGGTAGATTTGAACTGCTGACCTTTTGGTTAGCAGACACAGAATTTAACCACTATGCCACCAAGACCAAAGAGTCATTAAGATTTAAGTTCTTCGGTTATCTATGTGACAGAGATAATGACCAAGAAATCTAGATGAGCATTTCCTAGAAGTCAAATAGTACCGTTGTGCAACTATTTGAGATATTTTACACCACTGTTCGAACTCGCCTTTAGCACAGGTACTTCTCACAGTGAACCTGATGACAATTGTCTGGCAAGGTGACTAGGCTGGTGTGGTCTGCAGCTGTTCTTTTCTACTGGCTATCCTGGACATTATTCTTTACGTTTCGTATGACTTAAGTCAGAGAAGTAGCGACTTTGGCACTGTCCGGTAAGAACCAGACTGCCTACTTTTGCTACAGCTGCCGTCCTTCTCCGTGGCCTCACTCGATGTCTACCGGTTATCCTATTCTCCTTCCCTTTTCCAGTTTTTTCGGCTTTCCCTCTGCTTTTTTTTTCCGACCCTTCAGTTACTGAGCCCACGCTTTCTATTGGTCAGGCCTCAGGCATCGTGACCTCGAACATTGCTGTCCTGCCTCTTCCTGATAATTGGACTTCGCTGAGTGTCCTTCACGGTCTAGTGACCTTCTGTGAATAGAGACTGTGTCTCTCTCAGAAACACCGCACAGTGGGTTGGTCCACTGCCTTTTTGTTTCTGAATGGAAGTCTGCTTACTTCACAGGTGTTTTAGTTACTAAGTGCTGCTTTAACAGAATTATCTCAAGTGGATAGTTTTAAAAAGAGGAATTTTATTTGTCACAGTTAAAAGTTCGAATTCATGGTGTCAGCTCCAGGGAAAGGCTTCTCTGCTGGCACTGCAGGGAGGTCCTTGTCATCCATCTTCCCTTGGACCAGAGCTTCTGAGGCACAGAGACCCAGTTCCTTTCCAAAGGACACACTCAGCTCCAGGAATTGCTTTCTTTCTAACAGTATGAGGTCTCCAGAATGTCTCTGCTAGTTTCTCTCCTTCATATCCCAAGAGACACCCCAAGGCACAAAACAAACTTATACATGGAATCTTACTTGACCAACAGGACTGCCATCCATCCACCCTCATTAGCATCACAGAGGCAGGATTTATAACATGAAGAGACATCGCACAATACCAGGAACTATGGCCTAGCCAAATTGCTACAGGTTTTTTAGATAACACAACTCAATCCATGACAGTAAGAGGCCACTGGGAAAAACCTGTCAGGAAGATCAGTACGTCCTCTGTTGTTCCTTGTGTATCCCACTCAGTCACAGCTGAGTCACAACAAAGGTTAAAGACTGGTCTCGCACTTAGATCTTAAGCCTAATTTGTGGATGTCATACTCGAGGATGTCTCATCCACTAGCCACTCTGCTGGGAGAAAAATGTGACAGTCTGCTTCTGGAACGGTTTACGGACTTGGAAAGTCTATAGAGCAGTTCTACTCAGACCTAAAGGGTCACTTTGAGTGGGAACCAATTCAGTGGCAAACGGTTTTTTGTGTTTTCAGATGCCCTAGGGTCGCCAGGAGTTGGATCCGACTCGATGGCACTTGGCTGGCTTGGCTGGCCTTCCGTTTTCAAGACAGAGACGGTACTGAAAGCTTCCAGAAAGTTGACATTCGTTAAAATAAAAGTAAAGTTACTATTTTAAATAGTTGATATATCATGACTCACTGTTTTGACATCCTATTGAAATAATTTCTGAGTGTTTTATATCTTTACATCTAAATACATCTGATTTGCCTTTGAAATAGCTAAAGGCTGTTCAGATCCAGATGCCCTGTGATCAAGAGTTGATCTCTCAGATGAAAAAGAAAAACTTCCAATCCAGTTTTCTGACTCATTAAGAAAATATGGTGTATCATTAATTCTCCCTCGTCACCTTAACATATAGTAGAGTCCAAAATGTACATTTATAGAACTTGAATGTTAAAAGTGAAAGAACAAATACTAAATTAAATTCTGGAAAAAAATGCTTTTAGCTATTTCATTCATATCTAATTGTGTCTTGATTTTGAAGCATAGCAATGCACGTATGTCAAATTCTGTATCAAAATCATAACACTGTTTTTGAAGTAACTGAAGGACCATCCTATGCAGTTGTGTAGCTGACTTGAAGGCAAACGTTGTGTTAGCTTCGTATCACCCCGGAGCGTCCAGCAAAGTGAGACACACAGCTGATGAAAAATAAATGTTTGTTAAATGAACTGGGGTTAAACAGTATCGGAGAGAGGCTAAAAAGGACATTTCCCAGGCATTGAAAAGAGAAAATTGTACTGTTTTTTCTTCCTCCTAGATCTGCTTGTAGAAATGGCCTGGGGGCACTGTCTGAGCTCCGTCAACCCCGGAATGGGGAGGACAGCAGAGATGGACAGCCCAAAGCCGACAGGTCAAGGTCACGGCCGGCTGTCCGCCACCCGGCCGGTCCTAACACCAGCTGTCCTTCTCCTGGCGACTCGACCTCTCCGGCGGGTGCAGTAATTCCCTGCTGTGGCCATGCAGAACTCGCAGACCGTAGTCAAGATTACAGGGTTTACTAGGGAAATAAAGGTTGCAATTCAGGCTCGGAACCCCTCAGGATAGAGTTCTCCCGTCAGGACAGCCTCTTCCCACCTGTGACCGCAGGGACCTCTCAGCCCGGCCGCAGCTCTGTCCTCACCGGCTGAAACCCGCCGTGCAGCCTCCCACCAGCAGCGATCCTCCATCCTTGGCTTTCCCGGTGGCGGTGGGATTCTCTTGGTTCTGACCCCGGCTGTCCTATAATGCAGAACTGACCAGTCCTCTTGCTGGGCCCCAGCTACCCCCTCACACGGTCACCCAGGTGGGGGCTACAAGACTGGTTAGAAAGGCCACACAACAGTAACTAATTGCATCAAAATGCTATTTCAACTTTTCATTCTTTTTCCTTTCCAGACATTTTGCTATATCCACATGTCCTGTTCATTAAGAGTGTTACAGTTCCTTCCTGGTGACAGAGAAAGTTTTGATTGAACCTGTCTTCTTCTGTCCTTGCTCTTGTCCTTTCCACTTGCGTTGCCCTCTGTTGGTGCTGTTCTCCCCGGCCCTCTACGTGCCACTCCCTGTGGGGCAAGTGCCTCAGACCTCCCTCAGCGGCAGACCAGCCCTCTGAGCACTCAGATCAAAAGACATGTATGAAAACTTGGTCCTGTCACGGTCCCTAGCAGGGTCACCACAATGCCTGTGAAAAGATCTAGCTGCTTCCGACCGCCTTCTCCTCCCTTCCTTCCACATGATTCTTTACCCATCTTTCACTGCGTTGCTAAAATATACACCTTGTTGAGAATTTATTTGTTTCATTTGGAAGTAGATGCTCTCCCCTGGCTCTCTGCATAGCCACCAGTGTACCGTGTGTCTCCATGCAGGGTCAGCTGAGATTTATAGGTTTTTCTCCCAAACTGTGCTATAAACTTCTTAAGAGTAAGAACCTGGTCATTTGCTTTTCTGTATCCACTAGTTTCAGGAAAGCACCCATCCTGCACCCAATGAGCACCTGACAAAGTCTGCAGAACAAAGACTGAGTAACACCAGCACTGCAGAAAGGTGGAACTTGTGAAGGGATTAGGGTTCATTGAATAATTATTGTTTAGTAATGCAATACTGAACTAGGATTCAGAGAAAAGTATCTGTCATCCACAAAACGGAGTTAATTTTGACACAATTGTTGGCCACCTGAGGTTTCTGTACTAGCATGTTAATAAACAAATGCCAATACTTTGTCTCAGAAAGTTTTAGAAATTTGAGGTAATGTAAAAGTTCAATCTCACAAAATTTTTGGAAGTGTAGAATACAAAAACACATTATGAAGTAAGTGTTCGTGGACACGCCCGCTCCTCACCTACCTGCTTGCTGTCTGACATTTTCATTACAACACAGTAAAACGTCTCCTGTCAGCCTGTTTTGCACATGGCTGGTGCACACCTGGCAGTGACCAACAATGAGGAGCTGCATCAGTTTTGTTGAGCTGTGATTCTCAGGGGTTTGGCAGTCACATACGACATAATTTGAAAGTTATGTCATGATATGATTTAGCAGAGATGCACTGATGTAGTCATCCTCACTTTGTGATCTATTGTGGTCATCCTCCATGTTTGCATAATAATGATTTTCGTATAACAACTTGGTCTTTGGAATCTAATCATGCCAGTAAATGTGGTGTAGATGTATATGACAACTTCTTCCCCAAAGGGCAAGACTTTATGGAAAATATCTTAGAAAACAGTCTTAGGTTTTTTTGTTTTGTTTTTTAAATTGATTCAATTTGCCTGAGTACAAAAGATATTTGATCAGCTCTTTCCATGTATGTTGAGGATAGAAGAAATTAGCTAGGATACATGGCTCCTGTTTATTAATCCTATAGGCATATCATTCTTACAAAAATCAGACATGGTTTCCATTCTTAATCTAAAAGATGTGCAGTTATTTTTATCAGTTAGAGGTTGCCCTTATTGGATTCTTTATTTAAAATATTGCTCTGTCAACTTAGATATAATTGAAATAAATAATTATAAACAGGTTGATAGAACAATATTTTTTAAAAGAAATCAGAGAAGCTGACCATAGTACTTGGTATTGCCTGGGCTCTGTGAAAACAGACTGACATTTCAGTGTCCTAATTGTTTCTTGCTCAGACATGTGTCCCAGGTGAAGCTGAAGGCCATGGTGTACCCCACTTCTGTTTGTCATTCTGAAATCTGAGTTTCTTCCATTCTGTGGCTTCATCATCATCTGTCTGTGTCCAGACAGTAGAAGGGGAGATGGGATGGTGGATGGTCTATAGGACATTTAATGGGTTGGCCCAAGGTCTGGCATTAACCATGTCTATTAATGGCCCACTGCAGAAAACCTACCACAGACCAAAAGTCTGTGAGATGTCATGTAGCTTGAACTTCCGTAGACAGCTGGTAGCCTTCTTACCCTGTCCTTTTAGTTACCAAAATGTGAATTCATGATTTCACTGGAATTTAGTGACTGTGATGTTACAATAGCTTCAGTTAGTAACAAAGCCAATGATGACAGAGGTGCTGGAGACTCTTAGGACCAGTGTTTAAGTTCCTGGTTTGGTCATTAGGTGTCTTTATGCTGTCGATGTGCTAAATGAACTCCCCTGCAGGCCAGTGACCTCCTTGGTAGCCACCACCCAGCTGCCAGTGGAGGCTTGGTCTTGGCCTGGTGCTTGAATGGTTTCCGGGGAGCTTGCGGACTAAGACGAACTAGGAAGGTGGTCCTAGGGGTCAGCTGCTGAACTTCCACCAACACAATCCTGATGACCACGGTGATGCGGGTAGCACTCAGTCACGGGAGGTGTAGGACTGCACAGAGTGGCCTTCCACTGTGCATCGAGTCTCCATAACTGGGAGGTCCTCCTAGAGCAGCCAACAGCAACAGCACTGTGAGAAAAGGAAATTGTTCAATAATGAGGATTAAAGTCAGGACGGAAACATCAGGAGTTAAAAAAAAGAAAGAGAGAAATGAGAGATTTGGGTGTGTATGAGCTACTTTAAAAAATGAGTGATGGGCAACATTCAACACATTTTGTCTGGAAGAGTGTGATAGGTAACATTTGCTGAACTGAATATGTGTCCATACAGAGGGACACAGCTGTGGCCAGCTGTTTAGTAGCCAAGATTCCTGGGAAATATTACAGTTTATTTATCTACAGAAAAAGAATTGATGTCTTTGAATTGTGTTGGAGAAGAATGTTGAATGTACCACGGACCAACAGAAGAACCAACAGATCTGTTCTGGAAGAAGTATAACCGGAGTGCTCCTTGGAAGCAAAGATGGCAAGACTGCATCTTACATACTTCAGACACGTAGTCAGGAAAGAGCATTCCCCAGAGAAGGACATCATGCTTGGTAGAGTGGAAGGTCAGTGGAAAAGAGGAAGACCCACAATGAGACGGGTCGATACAGTGGCTGTAACAACGGGCTTAAGCATAAAAGCAGCTGTGGACGTGATGCAAGATGAGGCAGTGTTTTGTTCTGTTGTTCATCGGGTCGCTATGAGTCGGAACTGACTCAATGGCACCTAACAACACCAAATTCATCTACAGTTTCTGACAAGTAGAGGAAAATGTTCTCAGCATAAAAAAGGCTTTGTTCTCATCTTTTGAGCAATTACTGTACATCAGGGACTGTACATGATACTTTATTCACTTAGGGTGTGATCCTTGTGGCTGCTCTTTGTTGTTGTAGACATCGAGGATGAGAACATCGATGCCAGTGCCTTCAAGACACGCCTTTTTTGAAGGTGAGACAGTGAATTCAGGGCCTTCTAGTTCAAAGTCCGTGATCGTTCCACCAGGAAAATAAAATAAAATAAACGAACAAACAAGAAAAAACACTTCTGTTCTTAAGAATGTTTATACTTTTGGGAGTAATTATATTATTTCTGTCAAATATGATTAGAAATCTAAGCACTGGTGAGCTTGTGTGTTTGTGAGTAACGTGTGCAGAAATAGCTTCCTAACTTGTTTATACACATGCTTTTAATTAGTGATTTCAGAGTGAAAAAGTTAGAACCTGATTCTTGCCCAGGAGTAAAATGCATTTTAATTATACCACTAAATGTAGCCAAAGCTTTTAAAACAGTTTGTATCGATGTAAAAATTATTCATAAAATTGACAAATATCTCTTCTTTAAAGATTTCCCTTCTTACAGGAAAAAGAAAAAAAGAAAATAATTCAGAATATACACAATCTTATGCCGGTTCTTTTGGTGGCCTATTATTTAAAATAGGTAAAATAGTTAAATAATGTCTAATAAAGAGAAAAATGTGCAACTTTAAATGAGATGCTGATGTTTAGGCTTAGATTAAGACAATCAAAGTATCTGTGTTTTTCAGCATTCTGTTCATGGACGATAACTTAAATGAACTCTAAATCAGCAGCTCTGTGTCTGATACTATAATATTCTGTATCGGATGAATACGGATATCACTTTTATTTGTTGTCTCTCCTTTTTTTTCCTTCCTGGCCTGCTGCCTCAGACAACCCTAACCCAGAACTGTTAGTTGCAGACAAATTCTAATAACGTCCATTCATCTGCCATCAGCCTCTCAGTATGTAAATCACGGAGCTAAAAACAAGGATAATGACACTCAAGTTGTAACAGATTACTGGCTGTGCCAGCCAGCAAAACACCTTTATTTAATGTGGAGCAGATGAGATGACGTTACTCTCCCAACACAGTAATAAATCCTTCAGGGAAAAGACCCCCTGCCCACTTTTTTCAGCATATCAAATTGCCTCCCTTTATTTAAAATTTTTTTAAAAAACATTGTGAACCGTAACACATACTCAGGAACAGGCTAAGTCAATTATTCACAGTTTAACACTTCATCACAAAGAGAAAAACAGTGTAATTCCCACCATGTCCAGGAAGAGAACTTCACCAACACCCTCAAAGACCTCCTTCTCTGCTATTGCCTCCCCTTCCCACTGAAAGCCGTGAGGTCAGTGGTTGAAATCCGCCAAGTGTTCCTCAGAAGCTCTGTGGGGCAGTTCTACTCTGTCTTTAGAGTCGTTATGAGCTGGGATCGACCCAGCGGCAATGGGTTTCGGTTTGGGGCTTTTCCCACTCCAAGATTGTTCTGACTTTCACCTTGACAGCTGGTGGTGCTGTGCTTAACAGCTCAGCTACTAACTCAAAGTTCAGTGGTTCTCGTCTCAGCAGTTCTCATCTACCAGCTGCTCCCTGTGGGACACTTCTGTTTGGTCCTGTAAAAGGAGCTTGTTGCTGTCAACTTGGTCCTGACTCACAGAGATCCTCCAGGACAGGGTAGAATTGCTCCGTGGAATTTCCCAGGAGCGCCTGCTTCATAACCTGCTGACTTCTCTCAGCGGCTGTAGCGGTTAACCACCATACCACCGGGATTTCCACTCTGTCCTATAGGGTTGCCATGAGTAGTAACTGACTCAACCCATCAGGTTTGGGGTTTTGACTTTCGTGTAATAGCTATCTTGGTCTTCTTTCTAGTAATAAATCTATAACATCTGAGTCTGAATTAATAAAATCTGTGGTTTAGTTTGCCTTTAAATTCTTAACTTTTATATAAAAGGAACTATATGCATTTAATGGTGTCTGGAGTTTTGCTCAGTATTATGGTACTGAGGCTAATTCATATTCTTGTGTCCAGCAAGAATTCATTTTTATTACTGTGTCGTATGAATATGTGGTATATTCACTATTGAGTGGATATGTAAACATCCCCTGTGTAGACTGCACGGTGTCACACAATATACCTGGTGGCATACGTATAACTTGCATCACTGGAACCCAGTCAAGTTTTGCCCTCAGCTGCCACCAACCTCTTCCTAGAATTCTTCACTCCCTCCTCTTTCACACCGTTGTCTTAGCCGGCTCAGCCACTGTCTGTCTCTCCGCTGCCCACGGCCCGCCTGGCGCCCTGCCCTGGCCTGTGGGTGCCCTCTTGGTTTCAGTCCATGGGTGTCGGCCTCCTGGCTCAGCACTCGCTCTCCAAGAGAAGGCGCGCGGCCTCAGCGGCCTGCTAACGGCAACTGAGCAGACTTGTGGGGCGTGAGCTGGGGAGTCCCCATTCTGCTTACAAGAAGATCTTGACAGTTAGCCTTGTAACACAAATTACAAGTTTTTATTCCCCTATTTCCACCTAATCTCCTGATTTCTCTAGTGTTTCTGTCTACACCCAGATTAACCTGGCTAGTGCTTCAGCTTCAGTAAGCCAAGCCAAGTGCTGAAGAGTCGGATCCGACTCATGGCGACTCTAGTATTTCTTAAACCTGATTTTGTTGATCATAGCTCTAGCAGAGGTAATTGAGGAGGTGAAAAAGAAAAAAGAAATATTACCACGGTTCACAGTCCCTACCCTTTATAGAGTCCGTATTTTTGTTTCTATCATTTCCAACTTTTATTTTAGTTCTTCTTTGTGCCTTATTGGGGAAGTTGTTAGCACTCCATCTCCCTAAACGGCTCCTTCACAGTCTTGCTCATCTGCAATTCATCATAAAGCTGCAGAATCTTTCTTTATAAAACAGTAGTTTCTATGAAAGCACTTAAAGAAGACCTGACCATATCTGTGCAAGCTTACGGACTTCCTGATGTCCAGACAGAGCCCACCCTTGGTGATGTACACACCCCTCTTGTCCTAATCCCAAGCTTATTTCTTAGTCTCTTACTGAAACTAGTTTTATTACTTCTTTGTAGATGTACAAAATTTAAGGATACTTTCAAGATTTGCTTTCTCCATAAATTCCTGTTAGTTGCCTCTTAATTCACTGCTCTGCCGTTTTCTTCCATGGCTTCCCCATAATTGTTTTCTTTCTCTAACTTAACTTAAATTCTTAAGCAGAAGTAACTACAGCTTCTTTATTTTTGTCTCCTTTAGCACCTATGTAAATGTCATATCCTTAACAGATGTTTATACATTTTTAAATGAATATGTGAATGAATTGGGTTAAATATATTTTTTTTTTTTGGTAGTCTTGGGAAACTTGATCTGAAAAGTTTGCATAGAACCAGTAGCCATATTAATGTAATGCTGAGCCTTCTGTTCTAAATCATTTTATTCTTTGTACATAATATTTTGGTTCCTGGGGTTGAATTAAGCATAAAAATGGAAGCAAAATAGCCTTAGCTGTAAAATCTGTTATTACGAAGATTTCCGTTGGAATTGAAGAATCAGGAGAGTTAAGTGTTAGATTGGCCAATTTCCTCATCTATGAAATGAAGGTTGTATCTACCTCAAGGATTCTTTTGAGGATTGAATTTAATGCATTCAAATGACTTAGCTAAGTACTTAGAAGAGTAAAATAGATTCTCAACGGCCATTAGTTTCTTTCTTCCAGAGCTTAAAAAATGACATTTTATTTTACTTCAACAGTACTTCATATTTTGAATTAATCCTTAAATTTAAATCATCTCTGAAAATTTCTCACATTTTTCCTATAGCAGATAGATGATAGACTGATAGGTAGAGATGAAGTTTTAGATAACATGTATACATAATGCATAAGCAATGTGTAAAAACGAGGTCTGACAATTCAGTCTGCAAACTCAGTTGTTCTAAGTACTATATACCTGACTGCTGAATATCACTACAGTCACCTTTGAAGCTCTTCTCTTGGAAAGCTATGTACACAGCACCTAGTCCACCTTTCAAAGCAGTTTTTTTATTATGATTGAATGAAAATGTACATTCCCATATAAATTCGCATGTTCGCCTATATGCAGCTCCCACTGCTCTCCCTGCTTGGTGACACCACACCCCTCCTCTCTGCTCCATGCATCTCCTATCCTCCCAACAGTCTCCTACCCCTTCCTCTCCACCCACTCTCCTTCCTCCAGTAAGAGGTCAGCAGGATGACATCCTATGGATGCATAGAACCATAAAATTTCCACAAGATATGGTCACTCTGCGTTGCCAAATCCAGTTCATTGCCGTCGGAAAAGTTGACCTTCACTACGATTTATGGACAGGAGCAGCATCAGGGCCAGGGTCCATGCTCCCAGGGGAACCCCGAAGCACCTGGACCATCAGTTGCAGTCTTTTATTTAAGATCTAAGCGTACACCCTTAGTTATCCTCTTGTTGCCAGTGAGACTCCACTTTGTGAGCTCCATCGTGGCTATCACTGGTGGTGGCTGGGCACCATCCGGTTTGTCTGGTGACGAGTCGATATAGAGACCCAGTCATGTGGGACCCTCTGTCTTCTGGGTTCTCCTTTCCCCATGTCATTCTTGTCCTTGGTGACCATCTGTTTCTGTTGAGTTGGGACTATCTGCTGTACTCTGAGATGGCAGCTTGGCAGTTTTTAAGACCCCAGACACCACTCACCGATGAGGGGTGCCCAGAGTCCTCATTAGGAAAACACTAGCTGTGTCAGTTGGCCTCGATTTTGCCTGACAGCGTGGTCCCCAGCCCCCCACCCCAGCTACTCTGTCCTTGCAGTATTAGGTTAAGATGAGAAGAGTACTCAAATTGTGTTGAAGTCCAGTTATCATTGATCTTCTTTCTAATGTGTGCTGTCACCAATTTCACTCAACCAAATTTCTAACAACTATCTAATTCAAACCCTCCCTCCCTCCTCACCCTTGCAGTCTTCAGAGTCTTTTCTTCTATATATGAGCCTGTTTTTAAGTTCTTTATAGTAGGGGTCTCATACAATATTTGTCCTTCTGTCACTGACTACTTTCACTCAACATAATGTCCTCCAGTTGAAACCAGGTTAAGAGATGTTTCCTGCTAGCATTGTTGTTCTTTATCATTGCGCAGTGTTCCATTGAGTGTATATACCACATTTTACCTATCCATTCCACTGTTGTTGGGCATGTGGGCTGATTTCATCTTTTGGCTATTGGGGACTGTGCTGCAATGAACATTTGTGTGCGTGTATCAGTTGGTGTGAATGGCCTTGATTCTGTAGGATGTATTCCATGCAGTGGAATTACTGGGTCAAACAGTATATCTATATCCATTATTTTAAGGGAGCACCAGGTTGCTTTCCAAAGAGGTTGTACCATTTTGCAATCCCACCAGCAGTGTAGGGGAGTTCCAATCTCCCAACAGCCTCTCCAGCATTTGTTGTTTTGTGTTTTTTTGGATCACGGCCAACTTTGTTGGAGTGAGATGGTATCTCATTGTAGTTTTGATTTGAATTTCTTTAATAGCTAGTGATCAGGAGCATGTCCATATATGTTTTTTGGCTTCCTGGGTGTCCTCTTTAGAGAAGTGTCTGTCCATCTCCTTTATTCCTAGGTACTTTATCTTGTTAGGGACTATGGTAAAATGGTATTGACTTGGTTATTTCTTCCGTAATAATCTGGTATAAAGGAATCCTACTGATTTACTTACTTTTATCTTGTATCCTAAGACTTTGCTGAAATCTTCTATCAGTTTGAGTGGTTTTCTTATGGAGTCTCTACATATACAATCATATACAATCATATCATCAGCAAATAGGGAGATTTTTAGTTCTTGGCTGATGCAGATGCCCTCTATTTCTCAGTGTTGTCTAATTGTTCTGGCTAGAACTTTTAGTACAATGTTGAATAGGAAAGATGAGAGTGGGCACCCTTATCTAGTTCCTGTGCTCAAGGGAAACTGTTTCAGTCTCTCTTCATTCAGGATGACGTAAGGAGTTGGCTTTGTGTAAATGGCCCTTATTGCATTGAGGAATTCGTCATCTATTCCTATTTTGCTGAGAGTTTTTAGCATGAATGGGCGTTGGACTTTATCAAATGCCTTTTCTGCATCAATAGACAAGATCAGGTGGCTCTTGTCTTTTGTGATATTTATGTGGTTGATCACATTAGTTGTTTTTCTGATGTTGAACCAGCCTTGCACCCTGGTATGAATCCAACTTGTCATGATGGATTATTTTTTTTATATGTTGTTGTTATTCTATTGGCAAGAATTTTGTTGAAGATTTTTGCATCTAGATTCATGAGTGATGTTGGTCTGTAGTTCTCCTTTTTGGTTGGGTCTTTCCCCGGCTTTGGTATCACGGTTATGCTGGCTTCATTGAATGAATTTGGAAGTATTCCATCCCTTTCTATACTGTGAAATAGTCTTAGTAGTATTGGAGATAACTCTTCTCTAAAAGCTTGGTAGAATTCTGCGGTGACGTCATCTCGCCCAGGCTTTTTCTGGTTGGCAGTTTTGGAATGACTTTTTCAATTTCTTCCTTTGTGATGGGTTTATTAAGTTGTTCTACTTCACCTTGTGATAATTTTGGTAGGTGATATGAATCAAGGAATTTGTCCATTTCCTCTAGGTTTTCAAATTTGTTAGAATACAGTCTTTCATAGTATTCAGCTATGATATTTTTGATTTCTGTTGCATCTGTGGTGACAACTCCCCTCTCATTTCTTATTTGGGTTATTTGTTTCCTTTCCTGATTTTCTTTGGTAAGTTTAGCCAATGGTTTGTCAATTTTGTTGGTCTTTTCAATAAACCAGCTTTTGGTCTTTTCAATTTTTTCAATTGTTCTTCTGTTCTCTAATTCATTTAGTTCTGCTCTAATCTTTATGATCTGTTTCCTTCTGGTGGCTGAGGGGTTCCTCTGTTTTTCTTTCAAGCTGTAGGGTCAGTTCTTTGATTTGATTTCTTTCTTCCTTCCAGATGTGTGCATTTATGGAGATAAACTGACCTCTGAGCACTGCTTTGGCTGTATGCCATAGGTTCTGGTAGGCAGTGTTTTCAGCCTCGTTGGAATCCGTAAATTTCTTTATTTCATCCTTAATTTCTTCTGTGAGCCATGATTTTTTTCAAGCATGGTGTTACTCAGTTTCCATGAGTTCCATTTTCTATGCTTTTTTCTGCTATTGATTTTGACCTGTATGGCTTTGTGATCTGAGAAGATGTCAAAGCAATTTTAGAATTCTTTTTCTGGAATGGCCATTGCACATGGTGGCATGGTGGCATGGTGGCAAGTTCGCAGACTTAATTGTGCAGTTGTCTGTGAGGGGGGGTTGGCTAGGAAACAAATGACTGTATTGGAACACCTTCCTTACTCACCTGATCTGCCCTCAATGACTTTTTTTCATTACCTGAAGATAAACAAAATATTGAAAGGAAGATATTTCGATGACATTCGGGACACCAAGGGTAATACAACAACAGCCCTGATGGACGGTCCAGGAAAAGAGCTCCAAAAGTGCTCTGAAGGGTGGGCTAGGCACTGATGAGCTTCCCAAGTGGAGTACTTCAAAGGTGAGCTCAATGATATTCAGCAGTGAGGTAGACCTCTTTTTCTAGGATGAGTTTGTGAAATTAACTGACAGTTCTCATGTAACGGAGATAACATTTACATACATACATACATACATGTTGGGCTTATTACTTGACTTCCAGCAAAGCGAAGTCTGCAGACAGGTGCTGGGCTTCCCCAGGTGCTAAGCACTGGGTCAATGGTAAAAACATGATTATGACACAGTGCCTCCCGTTGGTTAGATGACTGTATTCCTAAGGAGAAAAAAAAAAAAAGCTGACAATTTCCATTTTTCAGTGCTGACATAGATGCTAATTAATTAATTCCCAAGGCATTGGCAAACAGTGGGGACCTCTTCTATCAGATGTCACTAAAGCTTGGACCCACAGGATTTTTGTTGTGATGGCTGTCATTTGAATGTCAGATGGTGGTCAACTGTTGGCTTGTACCTATTTCTTCTGTTATCTCTCCAGCACACCTGACAGGCTCTTGTGGGTATGTGGGCATCAGTGTACTCAAAGGCAAAATGCATTGAAACACCTACATGTTTCTAAAAATGTACCCAGGAGAACACAATTATTTTTCTATCATTCGTATTGGAGAGCTGTGCCCACTACCAATCTTCCTGCCAAGACTCAGACCTTCAACATATTTCCTTCATAACCAGCTATCTCCAGGAACTTCAAACAAACAGAGTTTTGTATTTTTAGCCAGCACACTCTCCGTTCTGCCTTCCATTTAACTGGAGGCGGTAGTGTCTTCAGCCAGGCATGAGTGCTCTTTCTCTTCTGTCTTGACTTCAGTGACTGTGTATGCCAAACTGGCAGCAGCCACCACCTTGACTCCACTGTGTGTCTCTCATCCCAGCTTCTCAATAAGCTGCTATGTACAGAACAGGCTGGATTTACAGTTATAAATGGCGATATTAGAATAAAGAGCTGTGACAAGTTATAACTCTGTTAAACACAATCAGGACTGGAAAGGTTATGCATAAGTTGAAAAGCACTTAATATTTTCCCACAAAATATTTCTATCAACAGCACTTATTAAAGACCTCCTTTTTTTTTCTTTTGTAGCACCAAGTTATTGAAGACATAAATAGATTCACTGTCAGTAGTAGACAATAATTATAAAATTCTTGGCTTACGGTTTCAAAGAAGTGACAGCATTGAGCTTGTGGTCAAGTTGAATACAGAAGAAGTGAAAAGTCCATGAATGACAGACTAGAGATCAAGTGAAAGGGAAACACCATACACACTGAAACACCATACACACTGAAACACCACGTGAAAAGAAATCAGAAGAGATTGAATGAAGCAGGGTAACAGCCAGGTTCACCAGGCTGTCGTTGCTGCCAAAGTGTTGAAAGCATTCATCTAACAGTTCTTGAAGGAGCAGGAGACAGGAAATAGACTGGTAGTTTTATTTTAAAAAATAAATAGATAAAATAAACCTCCCCTGTTTTTTCAAGCACTCTTAACCTCGCTTTCCCTTAGCAGATTTCTAAGCTATTGATTTATTTTCTCTAGCTTCTATGCTTGAGTTCTTTGATTCACGAAACAAGCACTAAATGTTCTGGAAAGCCTAAGAAAGATACGTCCTGATATTGTAAACCTTCTGTGAACTCATCTTTGTAAACCATGATCACCCAGCAAAAGCCCACATCTCAGCTCTGTCTCAGCTCGAAGGAAATGCTTTCAAAATGACTCCCAGCTTTGTTGGAAGCAAGTAGCTTCTTACTTCGTGACAGCTGGTGATTGAATGCCAGAGCTGTGTCTGCTTTGTCAGAGTGGAGGGACAGGGAAGGGGGACATGACAGAGAAGCTAGCAGAGAGAGGCAGAGAACAACCTAAGAACAGTGACATGGCCACAAAGAGGGAAGAAATGACAGGGGTGAGGCAATTCAAAACAGATCTCATCTGAAATTTTTAACATACCCCACTTATTATTTGACTTTCAAGTTCCACACAATTAAATTCCTTTTTTCCCCCTGCTTTCTCAATGACACGTAAATTTGCTCCACAGTCCCCAGGCTTCTCTCTGTGTAGACCTGTGTGTTGCTGGTGATTTGGGACCCCGCAAGCAGCACACGAGCCCACCGTGTTCCATCCTGACCCATGGCTGTCCTTCAGTCCAACCTGTTGCAGCCACACACCGGTGTCATTGACACACAACAAACCCTTGACGGTTTTCTTTGGCAGAAATGGAAACTACCAGACAGGTATAGCATTTTAAGTTCTGTCTTCACATTAAAGCTTCACAGAAACTGCAAGTCAACAGACTGGAGAGTTCTTTTCTCTGACTTGGATAGTGTATGACAAAAGGTCTTCATGTAATTTAAATAGAGTGTAAAACTGCAGCAATTAAGTTCAGATTAAATATTTCTGGACAAACTGCAGCTAACTCTCTTGTACAATGAAGGTCTGATGATTTTCACATGAGAATACTCGGAATTTTCATTCTTTCCTTTTGCAATTAGAACCTGACTGGTGCCTGGGGCTAAGGGAGTCCAGTGATGCACAAAAGGGGGGAAAAGGGGACAAAAAGCAGCATCCATCATTTACGCCTGTGTCGCCTTCATTCCTCCCAGGAGCGAGTCCCTACCTTCCAATGACAGAGGAACGTTACATCCCAGCATTCACCAAGTATCTATTATTGGCCTGTTACGTGTCCCACATGACACCAGATAGACTGGTCCCTGCCCTTGCACTGGGGACTGGCTGTGAGTTCTGCAAAACATAAATAAATAAGTGATAAATGAATGTGGAGAGTAAAATAAAAGGGCTCACATAGTGCCAGCTTAGAGAAAACAGCAGCTGGAGGGGTTTCTTTAAGGCAGGTTGGCCAGAGGGGGTTAGGCAGAGACACAGGTTCAGCATCAGGTTTAAAAGCCCAGCTAGTGAGAATCAAGGTCGCAGTCAATCTCTGCGATACGTTTGATGATTTTCATTGCAAGTAGTAGCAGAGACCTCGACCCAAGGGAATGTAAATAATATAGGGACTTCAGGATCTCTCTAGCTGAAAAGCGTAGAAGCTGGTCTGGTGTAAATCCACCGGGTCACTTGGAGGGTTTTTATCACTTTGTCGACTCTCGGGGAACTCGTGTGTCCCTGACGGCATAGCGGTTTGGCTGCCCATCCACCGGACGCTCCCTGGAAACCCTGCGTCGCCCTTCTGTTCTGTCTGATAGGTGCGCGGTGGGTTGCTCAGCAAGGTGGTAGCAGGTTTGGTTTTCTTTTTTTTGTTTTTGAGTGGTCCCAAAGGAGCTCCTGCTGGGCTCGGCAGCGGCCACAGCATGTTGCGGGCGCATGGGACTCCCAGGAGGAAGAGGTCCCGGGCCAGGAAGCGGGTTTTCGGGAAGGAGAAGGAGCAGGTGGCTGAGCAAGCGGAGGGCTGTCCGGTCACTGGTTTGCGCAGCGCGCCTTTGCGGTGCACCTCCTCTGTGGCCTGTTTGCTGCCCGGCTTGTCCGGAGAAACAACTGTCATACTTTTGTGACTTCTCTTTTGCAGCGTTATCCTTTCATTAATTCTTTTATTGAAATTCCATTGAGGTCATATGCAGTGTTGAGTAATGTCAAATAGAATAGGAACATCAATTACATACTGTCATTGATGCCCTCCTTTTTTTTTTTAATAGATTGTTTTAGAAGTATAACTAAATAGCAAAGCAACATTATTTTACTGTCTACCCGACCCTCAGTGCTTTTCTGTCGGGTTGTAAATGGTTTTATTTTTCTCTCTCTCCTCAACATTTCAGCCTATGTTTTCTTCACTCTTTTTGCTGCCTTTGAATCTTATTTGTGTACATACCTAAACACGGTCTTGTTCTTTGTTTTTTTCAATTTACCCTAGATGATGAAAATTGTGGGCTTTTATTTCCATAGTTCAGGTGGAATTACTACTTATTCTGGCTTCCTAAATGATTCCTTCGTAGGGTACTTCCTCAAAATTACACATGCACTCACAACAGAGGCTAGTCAACATTTTTTGCGTACTCAACTGATTGGAATTCAACATATTTATTTATCTATTTTTGATATAACAAGAATTGCAATGAAGATCACAAGTAAAGTAAATGAGGATACAGTAAACTTCCTCATAAAAACTGTACTTCGATGCAATTCATGAAGTTTTACTAACGAAGTATTTTTAAGTCTTCACCCAAATAAATCTTCAAAAATGCCTTGTAGATACGAACTATGTATTTTTGTAAAATCATCACAAAATTCTGATAGGCCTATCTTCAAATGAAGGCACAGTAATATTTGAAAGTAACATATGCTGTGAATTAATCTTAGGAAAACTGACTAGTGTTTATTAAAATATAAACACTTTTCCTGTTTAACATTTTTAAGTCTTAAATTTCATTGGGCAATTTTTCACAGCCCTGAAACTAACTAGTAACCTGTATATTTTCAATATGAAGATCAAAAAAAACCGAAAGAACCAAGCCATTTTTCCTTTATGCTTATTAAATCTACATGAATATCTGTATTTGGCAGAGAAAATAAAAGTTCGTTTCTTAATGTTTATGTTACTCATGAGAATATTCACTGTAGAGATTAAAAAACACCAGCTTTGTCTTTGTGTGTGTGCGTGTATTTCGTTGTTTTTCCAGGATTCTCCTTCTCCAGCTTCCTCCACCTTTGCTAGCTCTGCAGTCATTCCTCCTCCTGTCCTCTTGGAAGTCTCGTGTTTTCCTGTGGATTGAATGGCACCAATGTTTCTCATGTCGCTTCCTTTATATGCTATGACAAAGAGCCTGGTAGTACAGTGGTTGAGCATTTATCTGCCAACCAAAAGGACAGTGATTAGAACCCAGACGCTCTGCCTAAAAAGACATGTCAGTCAGCTTTCACGAAGAATCCAGGCATGTCAAATCTCTGGGGCCGTTCTACTTTGTCCTTTAAGGCCACTATGAGTCACAATAGACTTACAGTGTGGTTTTCTTTGTTGTCCTTGTGAGCAGCTCTGCAGGAGAAAAAGGTCTGGTGATCTGCTCTGGTGAATATTGGAGCACAGTAAAGCCATTCTAACCTGTCACACAGGGTCATGTTAACTGAAATCTACTTGGTGACATCAACAACACAGGCTCTGAAATCTGTTCTGCTGTGTTTTATCCGGACCTGCTTAGGAAGATGATATTCTTGAAGGTCTGAGATAGCCTTTTTGCAACAATTATATTAAAAATCACATCAGTCTTTAATGGCTACCATATTTACCGATGGACACTGGCTCTTTATACAAAGTAAGACATAGTAACAGTTATAAGATCAGAACTCATGTTTTTTACACAGGTTACACTCGCCCCATGTATGTGTTTCCCTCAAGTGTTCTCATAACCATGCTCTGCTAATTTCTTCTTCTTTTTTCCTTTTTTTAAAATAGTAACATTAAAAAAAAAAAAAACAGGATTATGAGACTTCAGAAAATACCTGGAGCAGAGTTGGGATCAGCTGGCAAACAGTTGTGGGAAGCATGCATTATTTGTCTAAAAATACATTATTCTGAAAGATGACACTTAGCTCTGCTCAGCATAGGAAACAATATTTTTTAAGTTATAGTTTATTCTACTGAGATGCTATGTATCTAAGTTTTTGATCACTGGCTTTGGAATATTGTGAATCAAACTACTGTTGGATAGTTAACGGTGAATGCACACATACCTAGACAGGCACTTTTAGAATTTCTAGACTAATTTTTAGAAAGATATGACAATTATTTGTTAAAACAATTTGAAAGCTTGCATCTACAACATGGAGTATTTGCAACACAATGGTTAAGCACACATTTGTTAACCAAAATACTGTCAACTGAAACCCATCAGCCACTCCGTGGGAGGAAGATATGGCAATCTGTTTCCATAAAGATTCCTGGCCTGGGAAACCTTATGGGGGAGTTCTACTCTGTCCTACAGGATCTCTGTAAGCTGGAATTAACTCCACGGCAATGGATTTGGATTTTGCTGTCTCTTTTGTATTTCTGAATCGTGTGTTGGTATATAATTATACTGCTTTGAACCAAGAAATATTATCGTTGACCTTATAAGAAGCTGTAGTCTTTGTGTGGCACCAGATTCTTCCCTAATATAAGTGTTTCACTGTGTTTCTTTAAGCAAATTTGTTAAATTCAGAACTGAAATATTTGATATCAATATTCTCCTTTTCCTCTTGGCCTGTGTTCTGATTTTGATCTTTGGGTTGTAGTTGTTTTGAACCCTAACACGAGTAAAATCAGTTTTTAATGAGAGTCTTCAAGTTACACTGTAAGGACAGAGTAGCTGAGGTGGGGGGCAGGGGACCATGCTCTTAGGTGAAATCGAGACCAATTGGCACAACTAGTGTTTTGCTAGGAGGGCTCTCCGCACCCCACATTGGTGAGTGGCGTCTGGGGTCTTAAAAGCTGCCAAGCTGCCACCCGAGGGCACAGCAAATGGTCCCAACTCAGCAGGAACGGATGCTCACTGAGGACCAAAATGACATGGGGGAAAGACAACCCAGAAGACACAGAGACTCACATGTGTGGATGCCTACATAGACTTCGGACCGGAAGAATTGAAGAATTGGATGGTGCCAGGCCACCGCCAGTGATAGCCGTGATGGAGCTAAGCTGAGTCTCACTGGCAACAGAAGAATAAAAAGGGGTGCATCCTGAGATCTCCACTAAAAGACCGCAATTGATGGTCCAGTGGCTTCAGGTTTCCCTAAGAGCATGTCCCCTGGCCCTGATGCTGCTCTTGCCCATAAATCATAATGAAGGTCCAGTCTTCGGACACGAATGGATTGGACCTGACGATGCAGAGTGACCATATATTGGACGTACTTTATGGTTCTATACATCTATAGGATATCATCCTGCTGACCTCTGGCAGAAGGAAGGAGAGTGAGTGGAGAGGCGGGGAAAGGAGGCTGTTGGGAGGATGAGACATGTATGGAGCAGAGAGGAATAGTGTGCAGTCACCAGACAGGGAGAGCACTGGAAGCTGCATATAGGTGGGCATGTAAATTTACATGGGAATGTACATTTTCACTCAGTCATAATAAAAAAAAATAGTCTTCACTGTGACAGTCTGTTCTATCTAATTGATAACACAGGCCTGTGATAAATGAAAAAAATGCATTTTTCAAGCAGGTTCTCAACAAAGCATACATTAGTGATGGAATCTCTGTGCTGTGAATTAGGATTAAGACGTGAAGGGAAAAAGAATTTCAGATTTCTAAGATTTTCAGAAGATGGTACACATATCTTTTAGTTGTTTCTCCAGGTCTACATTTGGTGTCTTATTCTAAAAAGCTACACTACCTTTTATTTAACTACATTCTGATTAAAAAGAATTCTAAGACTATCATAGTGCTTCGTGTGTATAAATTAGGCTGTAATATTTAATTTCTCTGTTTAAAATGATTATATGTTTAACTTTTTTTCTAAAAAAGAAAATGCAAACAGATTATGTGAACCCCTTGGAAATGGCCAATACTATAATTTTCAATTTCACTTAGAAAAGTGTGGTAAGCGGGACGCGGTGGCCCTAGATGGCGCCCAGGGCCAGAACCGCACCCCGACCACACCCCTGTTTACCAGACCCAGGGCTTTCACGGCACGTGCCTGCGGGCAGTGGCTTCCCGCTAGCCTATTGTGGGCCTCTGTTTTGGGAGAGCGTGGCACATGAGGGTTGGAGGAAAGTATGATACAAATTGAGCAAGCACCAGGAAATAGAGAAATAAAGCAGGAAGAAGAATAAAGCAAGTAACTTGCAAAGCGGCTCGTATCCGTGTGTCCTGTCTTCTTTCCGCCGGCGGACAGTCAGGCAGCGACAGAAAAGAATCAGCTTTATATATCCTGAGAAATATAAACTCATTTTTATGTGTAATGTAAAGAAAAAAACACTGTGGGCTTATCTCTGTAGAGGAAAAAACACTAATATTTTTAAACAAATTGATGACATCAATGATCAATAATTTGGCTGATAATAAAGATAGTTCAGATTGTGTTGAATATTTGACTTAAATTTGTTTTTATTAAGGCATTTTGTGAATTAACACTTAGAAATGGGTGTTAATCTTATCAAAGTAAACCAAAAATATTTCTTTTATTTTGAGTTATGCATTAAAATAGTAAGTCATGTTTGAACTACTGATGCATTTTATAAATGATGTCAATGTCTCAAGAAAAAAAAAATCACTGCCACCAAGTCAGTTCCAACTCAAGTAGTCCTATCAGGCAGAGGAGAATGACCCCATAGAGTTTCCACAGACCACCTGGTGGATTCGAGCTGCCAACCTGTTGAGTAGCAGCCAGAGCACATAACCACTGGGCCACTGGGGTTTCCTTTCATGGCCTAAGCTATAAGTTAAAATATATTAAGTATCTCTGGAAACAATTTTAATGACACAGAGTGTAGTACGTAATTATTTATTTAAGTATACAAGAACCATACTGTGGAAATAAAACTATCCGTAAATAGCCTTAAGAGATTGGGAATTGTGGTACATCTGTCAAAATGTGTTACGTGTTTGTCACAAACACAAAGACTGTGCCATACGATGTCGCCCTTCTGTTTTCTTACTAGAGGGGAGTAGGGAGGGTGGAGAGGAGGGAACAGGAGATGGTGAGAGGATGTGGCATGTATAGAACAGAAAGGAAGTGTGTGCTATCACCGGGCAAGGAGAGCAGGAGCTGCAAATCAGCAGGCATGCAAATTTAAACTAGACTGTACACTTACACTCAAGCACAAAAAAAGGAAAGAAAGAAAGAAATGTGAAGAGTGAACATGGGAACAACGTGGTTGCCTGATTATAAGTCTAGAATAAATACAAAAATAGTTATTTAGAAATACATTTTTCACAAGTCTGGTCACGTAAAAATGTTGACACATGCACACACAGACAGACACAATCTCTGGTGGTTTCCAGAGGGGGGAGGAACGGGAGGGACAGATATTAAATTAGATGATAGAAAGTGGTAAGTTTCTATCCTCATACTGCAGAAGTCAGCACAACTTGAACAAGGCAAGCTTCATAAATGCAAAAAATATCAAGCCCACTGCTACTGAGATGAACGGCCACATGAGGTTTCCAAAGAGCACCTGGTGAATTTGAACCGCTGACTCTTTGGTTAGCAGCAATAGCACTGACTACGACACCACCCGGGTTTCTAGGCACCTGTGTGTTCCTGTGTGAGTCTGTCTGTGAAAGAAAAACAATTTCCAATTATAATTCTTAGATACTGTGAGTTTGCCCAAACAGGATTACTGGGCTTCAATAATTTCTATTTCACATCAAGTGATTCAGAAAGAGATGTTTGAATACCTATCAAAATGAGGGTGGCGGGTGCTAGAGCGACAGGAAGTGCGCTGTGCAGAGCTCGGCCTGGCGGGAGGTCCAGCCTGTGCAGTGCAGTGGGGGAGAAACGGCAGCCCGACAGGGTTGGACATCTGGGTCTGTATCCTCTCCAGTTTCAGAGTACCCTGGTTCTGGAGCCCTGACGGCGTACTGATGAGCAGCCTGGCTACTGGCCAAAAGGTCGCCAGCTTGAATCCGCCACCCAATCCATGGACACCTTGGGGGTTAGTTTTATTCCACCCTGTAGGGTTGCTATGAGTCAGACTCTGCTCAAGTGCAATGGGTAGACATAAATCGAACATGGCTAGAGCACGGATACACTTGTGTGTCACAGAACACACCTAGAGAAGAGACTTACTTGTGTGTCATAGAACACACCTAGAGCGTAGACTTACTTGGGTGTCAAAGAATGTGCCTAGAGCATTCACTTAACCTGTGTGTCGCAGAACATGCTAGAGCGTAGACTTATTTATGTGTCACAGAACATGCTGAGAGGACAGACATACTTGTGTGTCACAGAACACGGTTAGAGCATAGACTTACCTGTGTGTCACACAACTTGACACTGGGGAAACCAAAGGACCAAAAGCTCGAAGTGCTTTCCATGTGGCAAAAAAGGGAAAACAAAGACCACTCTCCTTTTTTTGTCTTTAGTAGCTATGTTTCAAGATACATTCAGGTTTGGAAAACTAAAACCATCGCACTTCTTGGAGCTGAGACTATATATTTTTTTTGTTTTTTTAATTGCTAATTTGCACCATCGGGTTTTGGCTGTGCTGAAACAGAAGTCCTTGCCGTCTGTGGACCTGTGAACCCTAGAGGACAAATTTTCTGCTTCCAAAGTACTTTGGTGAAACAGACGCAAGATAAAGAAACAGAAAAGGAGAAACAGCAAGAATGTCCAGTCTGCGCTCAGAACTGTACACAGGGTGCTCCTGCCCCATCTCTGCGTGTAGAAATGAGCGCAGCTTGAGGACCCTTTGAATAGCTTCTTATGACAGAGCTGTGTAAGGACAATCTTGTCTTGTTTCCCAACTTTCATACAGAAAACAAAACCAAAACCCATTGTCTTCAAGTCGATTCTGACTCAGGACAGGGGAGAACTACAAATCAGGTTTCCAAGTCTGTAGTTTTCGTGCAAGCAGACAGATGGCCACATCTTTGTCCCGCAGAGCAGCTAGTGAGTTTAAATTGCTGACCTTGCAGTTAGTGGCTGAGTGGCTGACCACTGAACTACCAGTGTTCCCTGTGACTTCCACAGTGCCTACCGTATCAGCTTTCAAAATTAATAGTTGACCGAACATGTGATGCATCTTCTCAATCAGCGTTGTTCTTAGCAGTTGTTGTGAGAAGGATTTGAGTAACTTTCAGAACCCTATTCTGCATTGTTTCTTGTACAAATCAACCATGTACAAAAAACAAAGATACCAAACCATGAACCCATCAACTTTCTAGCTCTAATCTATGCAATGAAATAGAGGTTGTACATGAATGTAAGTAAACAGCCACTTAGTAGTTTTTTAAAATTGTTTAACAAAGTGTTAGTTTTTAAAATTCTACATTTGTACATAAAAATCATCATGACAGAATAACACTCTAAAAAAATTCCTGTAATATTATGGAAAACAAAAAGCTATCACTTCTTTCCAGTGATTTTAGCTACAGTCTAATCTCTCTTTGGACAAGAGCATCAGTGACGTGCCCTTTAAAAATCCTTCTAGCTTTAATTTTGGAATTTTACGAACTCGTTTCTCCTATTTAATAGACATCCTTTCATCCTATAACTAACGTTTGCTGTAATGAGCTGCCGTGGACTGAATTCTGACTCACTGTGACCTCACATGTGTACAGTAGAACTAACCCGTGGTGTTTTCAAGACCGTGACCTTTGGACAGCAGGTCAACAGGTGTTTGTACCAAGACGCCTTTGGTCGGGCTCCAACCACCACCCTTCCAGCTGGTAGTCAGGTGCCTCACTGTTTGCCATCACCTAGGGACTGCACACTAACGCTGATTGTCACTTGACAAATGTGAACACTGCACACTGTTGGAACGGTTGCTGTGCTAGGACTTGACCAAGGGACAAAGTTGTGTAGCTCCTAAAAATGTACTCTCCCTCGGAAACCGTTGTGCTTCTAATGAGAGACGTGAGTGGTGTAAGGCAGAATGGACCACAATTCCTCACTTGAATAAGCAAATCATTTCAGTTTATTTTCTGTTAATTATTGTAAAATGACCAATTTTCGTGGCATTTTCTAGTGCTTTGGGAATTCTTATAAACCATATAACTGTATTACTGAAAATTTAAATGTCAGATTGGTTATCCTTTATTTTTCTCAGGATCACTTTCCTGGACCACTTGAAAACTTTTCTCCCTAACAACCAAAATCAGTTTGTTTTCATGTGAAAAATTAATAAACACAGCTGACTAAGTCATTAATCGTATTCCACTGTTTTATACTAAACTTAGTTCCATCTATGCACCTATTTAAAATGAATCAACCATTTGATTTTCATATTCACATTCATGAAAGACAACTGGTGTAAATTTTACTGTCCTTGCTCCTCCCGTTTCTGGTTTTCCATCTATCTTGCTTGGAACAAACTGGATGGCAACTGTGGTTTTATTTGGTTTTGATTTTAAGAAAAGCCCTCGTGTGTTTTATGTGTGGCCCTCTAAGATTTAAAGCGTGCAGGTAAATGCGCGTCCTCTGCAGTGAGAAGCCTTCCAGTCTGAATGTCAGGCCTAGTGGAAGAGACAGGGCGTCACCCACACTGCAGTGTCTAAATGTCTAATAAACCTGCACGGCACCCTGCTTCCTTATCAGAGTAGAGGTTCTGCTTGCAATATACTCAAGATAATCATTTGTCCAAGTGCTTTACAGACTTCAATTAAGACTCAAATACTGTAGCAAGGAATGTAATCTCCTTAGAGCTCAGGTGCACTGGTCTTTGTGGGAGTGTAGACACGGAGGTTAAGTGCTTTGTGAAAATCCGTTATGGGAGTCAGTGGGGAAGCTAAAATGGTCCATGAGAAGGCCTGCCTTCTCAGACATTGACCATCACTCTTCGCAATTTTATGAGACAGCCGTGCATCGTGACGGTGTTAGCGAAGAGGGGAAACAGATTCAAAACGACACCTCAGAAGGAGCCGGGCCGGGTCCCTTACGGCCCTCAGCGTGTGGCTGATCTCTGCCTGGGGTGACGAGCACGTTGTCCTGGTGAAATAGTGGGCTGATGGAGTTTTGCTTATCTGTTTTTCAGCTCTTTATTCTTCTAGCTTTTAAAAAACTGATTCTTTGGATAAATTCCGACTATTTGTTAGCACTCATCTGCTGTACTTCTTTTTTAGTTGTTATTACTTGTGATGTGTTCTTAATACTCTAAATGTGTTTCAGCATTTCCAAAGTCAAAACCATCACAGTGTCGTAATAGCCTCTCCTTTTTAATATTGGGAAGAGAAAAATATACCTTATTATAAACTTAAGCCTAAAATATACCCTTAAATTTTCCTTATTAATATTACCATATCACTGAAGTTCCCTAGATAAGTTTTTTTCATGTCACACAAGGTTGGAAACAATTTTTTTTAGTTGTTTTTCTAAAGTGACAGCTAGAAATTGTCTGCAGAGGTTTTGCGTCTCTGAATTTTCGTCTCCCTCTATGTTTGTGGGCGTCGGTTCTAATTCCTAACCAAACTCATTGCCAGTAAGTAGATTCTGACTCATAAAGACCCTAAAAGACAAAATAGAATTTCCCACAGGGTTTCCAAGGAGCATACGGTAGATTTCAACTGCTGACCTCTTGATTCACAGCTGAGCTCTTAACTGCTATGCCACCAACCTCCTGCATCTTGCCCTGCTCCTTGCTAAATATGGATGCTGAAAGCAATACGTAAGCCCTGGTGACATAAGCCAAATAGTGGTTAAGTAATAGGCTGCTAACCATACGGCAGTGGTGGAATCTACTGTGTGCTCCTTGGAAACTCCATGGGGGCAGTTCTACTTTGCTCCCACAGGGTCACTAGGAGTTGGAGCAAATTCAGCAGCAGTGGGTTTGGGTTTGGTACAACAGTCTGTACCTCTCGGAGTCCTGGCTGTCCGTCTTCTTCAAAACCTGTCAGGCTGCAAATCTAGAAGAGTATTAAACACATCAAAGAGACTGTATTAAAATCCTACAGCTGTGCTTGATGTTAGAGTGGATGCAAAAAAAGGGGTTGTGGTTTTTTTTCATTAATAGCAAAAGTCAGTTACAATTATTGACAGAAAATTAAAAAAGAGATACACTTAAAAAAATTTATTTATTGTGATTGAGTGAAAGTGTACAATCCAGTTTAAATTTGCATGCTTGCCTATCTGCAGCTCCTACTGCTCTCTTTGCCCAGTGACAGCACACTCCTCCTTTCTGCTCTATACATGTCCTATCCTCTTAACCCTCTCCTGTCCCCTCTTCTCCACTCTCTCCACTCCCGTCTAGTAAGAGGCGAGTAGGATGACGTCCTATAGGTGCATAGAAGCATAAAGTGCATGCATGATATGGCCACTCTGTGTCACCAAGCCCAGTCAATTCCTGTCTGAGGACTTGACCTCAGTAATGATTTATAGACAAGGGCAGCATCAGGACCAGGAGCCACGCTCCCAGGGGAGCCCCAAGGCCTTTGGACCATCACTTGTGGTCTTTTAGTGGAGTTTTCAGGATGCAAAAAGACCTTTCTTAACTGTGATGCAGGTAGTTGCTATATTTGAATTTTGGAAGAAGTGACTGGTTAAATCTTAAAGAGAAAAAATGTTCTTTGTGCTGTGGAAGTAGACTCAGTGATGAAGTAAATAATACGAAGTGCAGGTTTTATTAAGCTGTTTGGAATCCATTAAGGTCTTTATTATGTTGATTACGTGGGAAGTTTCCACCAAACGTACTGGCTTTGTAATTTTTATGGTTTTGTGTCTTAGGTTCTGGAAAGAAAGCTGTACCTGCTGAAACCATACACTTTATGACTAAACTCAATTTATTGACCAGTGATAGAAAACCCTTTTTTAATGCTTAACAGAAACAAAACACACAAATTTTGATTTATTTATCAGATAATGTGTTGGTCAAAGTAATCTATAATGTAAGAGTCATATTTTTATGACTCTGAAGACATTTCAGGATTCTGGCTTGATTATTGTTCTATTGTTTGATCAACTTTGAGATCTTTAGTTATTACAGAATTCTGATCTTTTATTATGCCAGGAAAATGAAGCTACACAATGTTCTTTTTCTTTAAACATTTAAAAATGCAAATAGTACTGTCTATCATGTTCTGCATGTGTTCAGACGCAGTATCTTATCTAACCATTGTAATAAAAATACTCTGCTGTAGATTTTTTTAACCTTATAATTTTACTCTGTTTTAGGTAAAAGTGCAAATTAGTTTTTTGTTTATATATTTTTGCACAGTTTTTTCGACACAGGTTGCAGTCCCCACAAATGCATCAGCAGACTCCCCTTTCTCCTTCCCCACTAATTCCCCCAACCTTTTTTTCCCAGTATCTCTGTCCCCTCCTGCCTTCTTGTCTTTGCTTGTGACCAGGCATTGCTTTTTTGGTCACCTGGACTTAACTGAACTAAGAAGTATCTTCTAATCTTTGGCTGAAAGGTGGACTTTGGGAATGACTTGAGTTTTAAATTAGAAGTATTTACAGGGGTCCTAGTCTTGTGGGTTCATCCAACCTCTGTCAGACTAGTAATTCTTGCCTGTTTTGAGTTTTCTTTGTCAATTTAAACTTAGTTTTTCATTTTTTTCCTGCTCTGCTGGGGATCCTTTATTGTAAGTCCTGTCAGACCAGTTAGCGGTGGTAGCTGGGCACCATCTAGTTCTTCTGGGCTCAGGCTGTTGGAGGCTGAGATTTATGTGGCCCATTAGTCCTTTGGACTAGTATGTTCCTTGTGTCTGTGGTTTTCTTCATTCCCCTTTCCTCAGGATATCATGGGACTGATAGATGTGTTCCAGATGGCTTAGGCTTTTCAGGTCCTAGATGCTACTCAGCAAAGTAGGATGTAGAATTTCTTCATGGACTATATTATCAATGGGCCTGTATATCCCCCGAGACTATGGTCCTCAGACCACAGCCCCAGTAACTCAGTCCCTTGAGGTATTTGGCTGTGTCTGGGAAGTTTCTATGACCTTACCCTAGGCAAATTGTGTGAATCTCCCCTATGTGTGTTGTCTTTCCACTTATCAAAGTGAGTTGTTATTGCTGTAGGTATTTGTATTCCCATGTAGAGTATGAGGAGCACCTGGGTGGTTCACAAGAGTAAAGCAGTCTGCTATCAACCTAAAATTGGAGGTTCAGCTCTACTCAAGTCTCCACAGAATAAAGACCTGGCCATGCACTTCCAAAAAGTCAGCCTTGAAAACTCCCTGGAGAGCCATCCCACTCCAAGGGTTCCGTAGCAGTCAGAGCAGACTCAGCAAATGGCTGGAGCATGAACAGGCTGAGGCTGAGAAAAGTGAATAGAGTCATTGCAGGTCAGTCACTAAAACACTAAGATCGAACAGCAGCTAAATGAAGCCCTCCTTTCTCCTGATTTTAAGTCCGGCCTAGTTTTCAAAAGATGACATCTAGTGTTGAAGTATGTAAACTGTATTGAAGATATCTTCCAAAGAATATTTAATTACTAAATGTTGTTAACATTTGTTATACAGTATTGTGGTACAAATGGATAAGAGTCCAACTGCTAGCCCGAAGGTTGGCAGTTCAAACCCAGCCAGGGGCCACTCAGAACATGAGTCTTGTAATCTGCTTCTGAAAGATCACAACTTCTGAGATCGTCTTTCTGAGAGTGGCTCTGCTCTGCACACCTGGGCCACAAACTGAGAGCAAGTCAAGGGAAAAGCCTTTAGCTAAGGAAGAGGAGAGGGGGCATTTTGGAGAGGAGTTATCTTTTCAGGTAGCTTTATCAGGTCTAACGATTATTAAAAATTAACTTGGTTTACAAATTTAAGCACTTCACTCTCTGGTAGTATATTATACCCTGCCAATAATGTTTTTTGTTGTTTGTTTTTTTTCTGTTTCACTGTTACTGCTGTTTTCTATAATCAATATTGGTAAGTAAAACATTAAAAGTGAAATGAATTTTTTCCCATATGCTTAATTTGGTTTTAAAAAAATAATGAAGAAAATATCAATTCAATTTTTCACCCAAAGGAATTTATAACATATTGAACTAGACTATATTATTTAACTTTACAATATATTTCAGTATTTCTTACTTGTATGTTTCAAATCTTAATATTTTCACAGCTTAGAAGATATAAAAACAAATTACAGTGTCAACTGAAGCAATTCAAGTTGGCTTAGATTGCTTTTCACTCTTTAATTTAGGAGACTATCAGGAAGTAGGCAATTCTAAGAATGTTTTTCAGTATTAAAACTAGAATGAATCATTTGGCTCCCGGGAGAACACAACGAAGAAGGGAAGCAAAAAAGGCAGTTTGGGGGGTCAAGATGGTGGACTAAACACATGTCTCCATGAATCACTCTGGAAACCAAGACCTGAATTGATAATTAAATGGAGCATCCTGGACACCTAGTAAACCCTATGATGTGGCATAGAGCTGTTAATTTGAACTTCATACCACTGTGCAGAAAACATTCTCTTTTTCACTGACCCCTGCCTTTGGTGAGTGCTGGCTTTCACGGACTGAGGGTAACTCACCATTTTAAACTTTTTTTCTCTGTCTTGGCTGGCAGGCGGAGCTGGGACTTGACTGGTGACCGCTCTCATACGTGCTGCTGGTGGGATCACTGGTGAGATTGCCATATTTTGAGAGCCCTAGCTTTGGACTCTGTGCATCTTGGCACTTTTGGCCTCTCTTTCTGCCTCCACCATTGACTGCCTGTGCCGGGGCAGGTGGTATGCTTCTGCAGGATGCCATCTTGTTCCACTGGGAGATGGATATACCCATACAGAGGCCTCATTGACACCTGATTCCTAGGCTGGGAGGCAGCACCTGCCCAGACAAGAGTACTTTTCTGGCTGTAAAGCAGTACTCCACAAAGCGTCACCTATGGCTGGGGCCTGACAGGAGAGGTCATCAGGGCAGTAGCCTTTCTGTATTTTTAACTAGTTTATAACATCTGGGGTTGAATATAGAGGTGCTTAATTTGCCAGCTGGGAAAAGGGACCTGAACACCTAAAACCTGACTGCCTTTGGGAGTTGTCAGGTACCTTTAACCTTTGATTTTAAGACGGCCTAAATAAACAACTATGGTCCATCCTCACAACATCTCTCCCAGCCTCTATTGACTCACACAATGTCAAGAAAGCAACAAATTCTGGACAAAAATGTAACCAAGAAATCACCCATCACTTCAGAAAGCCCCCAAAAGAAATAACCAAAGAATTTTCCAGATGAAGAAACCTTTCTGAAACTATTGAGGAAAGTGAATACAAAAGGATTATGTCAAAAGCCCTCCTAGATCTTATACAAAATGCAGCAGAGCAAAAAAAAAAAAAAAAAATCAAGGTGTTCGATCTGATGGAACACCAGTACTCTGAAATCCAACAGATCAAGAACAAAATCAAAAAGATAGGAACTCCAATTGAAAGCCAAGAAAACAGTATGGAACAAATGGCAAACAAACTTTTCTGACTTGGAAGATAGAGCTACTGACTCCAGCATCTAGGAAGAGAAATCAGAAAAAAGAAACAAGAAAACTAAAGAAGCATTAAGAGATAAATGGGACTCTATTAAGAAAAACAATCTACGATTAATTGGAGTTCCTGAACAGGGCGAGACACCTGAGAGTATTGTTGCTGGCTCCTGACAGAAAACTTCCCAGAAATTATGAAAGAAGAGAATATAGATATCCAAGATGCATATCGAATGCCACTCAATGTAGATCCCAAAAGAAAGACTCCAAGACATACTAAAATCAAGCTTAGCAAAATTAAGCTTAAGCAGAAATTCTTAAAGGCAGCAAGACTCAAAGCAAACAATGCTGGCACAGAGACAGTGACATGACATATTCAAAGCCTTGAAGGAGAAGAACTTCCAACCAAGAATTATATATCCTGCAAAACTGTCTTTCAAATATGAAAATGAAATGAAGACATTTGCAGATAAACAGAGACGCAGAGACTCTGTAAAAACCAAACCAAAGCTACAAGAAATACTGAGAGGATCTCATGTCTTAGAAGAACAAAAACACTAACTTTATGTTTTAGAAGCAAATACAGGACACATCACCAGAAACCTAACCAGGAATGAAGGCTCCAAACTCAATCAAAGCTATGATAGTAAAAGAAATGATCCAGTGATCATATCATGAAAATTATGATGTCATCATATTAAAAAGAGGGATGTGCTACACTCGTTATAGTCCTTCCAGGTAGAGAGGAAGTTAATAAGACTGGTGATAATTAAAATTGGGTTTATACACAGTTTATTAAGGGAGCTCATACAGGCAGCCATAAAGCACAATAAAGATCCAATGTATCAAAGCAAGAAACATAATACAGGAGTCTCAACAACCATGAAACCAACCCTGAATAAAGTGAAAAATCAACTCACAAAGAAGAATGTCCCAGAACAGACTGATAACAACAACAGAGAAAACATCAACACAAAAATAAACATATTACAATGGCAGCACTGAACACATACCTATCAATAATTACATTGAATGCAAATGGACTGAACACCCTAGTAAAGAGACATCAAGTGACATGTTGGATCAAAAGACATAACCCATCCATAAGTTGTCTACAAGAAATTCACCTTAGACTTAAAGATATGAACAAACTGAAAATTAAAGGATGGAAGAATATATATCAAGCTAACAATGAACAAAGAAGAACAGGGGTGGCAATTCTAATCTCACATAAAATATATTTCAGTGTAAAATCCACCATCGTGGGCAAGGATGGACATTATTGCAGAAAGATTCAATACACAAGTGGGACTTAAATATTTATGCACCTAATATTAGAGTACCTAAATACATTGAAGAACCACTGACTACACTAAAAACCGTGATAGATAACTGTACAATTATACTGGAAGACTTCAACACTCATTCTCAATATTGGATAGATCGTCTAGGAAAAAAGCTCAATAAAGACACAAAAGATCTTCTTGCCACAATTAACCAAATAGACCTCATCGACATATACAAAACTTTCTATCCAGCAGCAGACAACTATACCTTCTTCTCCAGTGCACATGGAACACTCTCCAAAATAGACCATGTGTTAGGACATAAAGCAATTCTCAACAAAATCCACACCATTGAATTAAGGCAAAGCATCTCTTCAAATTGTAAAGTCATAAAAGTCCAAATAAATAGCAGAAAAAACATAGATAGAAAGTGGAACTGATGGAAAAGGAACAATATCTTGTTCAAAAAGCTATGGGTTATAGAAGAAATCAAGGATGAAATAAAGAAATTTATGGATTCTAATGAGAAAAAAACACTTCCTACCAGTACCTATACAGCCAAAGCAGCGCTCAGAGGTCAGTTTATCTCCATAAATGTACACATCTGGAAGAAAGAAAGAAACCAAAGCAAAGAACTAACCCTACAGCTTGAACAAGTAGAAAGAGAACAACAGAAGAACCCCTCAGGTACCAGAAGGAAACAGATAATAAAGATTAGAGCAGAACTAAAGAAATTAGAGAACAGAAGAACGATTGAAAAAATTGAAAAGACCCAAAGTGCTTTTTTGAAAAGATCAACAAAATTGACAAACTGTTGGCTAAACTTACTACAGAAAAACACAAAAGGAAACGAAGAACCTACGTGAGAAATAAGAGGGGGTTGTCGTAACAAATCCAACAGAAATCAAAACTATCATAACAGAATACTATGAAACTCTGTACTCTAACAAATTTGAAAACCTAGAGGAAATGGACAAATTCCTTGATTCATATCAGCTACCCAAATTATCACAAGGTGAAGCAGAACAACTTAATAAACCCATCACAAAGGAAGAGACTGAAAAAGTCATCATATAACTGCAAATGAAAAAAAGCCCAGGACCAGATGGCTTCACCACAGAATTCTACCAAGTTTGTAGAAAAGAGTTATCTCCAATACTACTGAGACTATTATTTCACAGTATGTGAAGGGATGGTACACTCCCAAATTCATTATATTAAGCCAGTATAATCCTGCTACCAAAGCCAGGGAAAGACCCAACAAAAAAGGAGAACTACAGACCAATATCCCTCATGAATCTAGATGCAAAACCCTTCAACAAAACTTGTGCCAATAGAATACAACAACACATCAAAAAAATACTCCATCATGACCAAGTTGGATTCATACCAGGGATGCAAGACTAGTTCAACGCCCAAAAAAAGTTAATGTGATCAACCACGCGAATGACCCAAAAGACAAGAACCACCTGATTTTGTCTATTGATGCAGAAAAGGCATTTGATAAAGTCCAACTCCCGTTCATGCTAAAAACTCTCAGCAAAATAGGAATAGATGGCCAATTCCTCAATGCAATAAGGGCCATTTATATAAAGCCAACTGCCTACATCATCCTGAGTGGAGAGAGATGGAAACAGTTTCCTTTGAGAAAAGGAACTAGACAAGGATGCCCTCTTTCACCTCTCCTATTCAACATTGTACTAGAAGGTCTAGCCAGAGCAATTAAACAAGACCAAGAAATAAAGGGTATCTGCACTGGCAAAGAAGAACTAAAAATCTTCCTATTTGCAGATGATATAATTGTATACTCAGAGAATCCTAAAGAATCCATAAGTCAACTACTCAAACTGATAGAAACATTTAGCAAAGTCTCAGTATACTAGACAAAAGTAAGTAAATCAGTAGGATTCCTTTACACCAACAATGAGATTATTAATGAATAAATCACCAAATCAATATCGATTGCTATAGCCCTTAGGAAGATAAAGTACCTAGGAATAAATCTAACCAGAGAAATAACAGACCTTTACAAACAGAACTACAAGTCCTTATTACAAGAAACTAAGAGAGACTTACATAAATGGAGAAATCTACCCTGTCCGTGGGTAAGAAGACTTATCATTGTGAAAATGTCTATTCTACCCAAAGCAATCTATGTATATAATGCAATCCCAACACAAATTTCATTGACATTTTTAATGAGATGGACAAACAAATCACCAACTTTGTTTGGAAAGGGAAGAAGTCCCAGATAAGTAAAGCACTACTGAAGAAGAAGAACACACTGGGAGGCCAATCACTACCAAACTTTAGAACCTATTACACTGCCACAGTAGTCAAAACAGCCTGGTACTGGTACAAAAACAGACAGATAGATCAATGGAACTGAATTGAGACCCGAGAGATGACACTGTCTTCCTATGAACAGTTGACATTTGACAAAGGCCCTAAGACCTTAAAGTGGAGTAAAAACAATCTCTTCAACAAATGGTGCTGGTGAAATTGAATATCCATCTGCACTAAATTGAAACAAGACCCATGCCTTAAACCTGACATAAAAATCAACTCAAACTGGATAAAAGAACTAAATATCAAATTGAAAATGATAAAGCTCGTCCTAGAAAAAGTAGCAACAACAATGGAAGTTTTAACACACGATATAGACAGACTTCAAAATCTGTGGAACAAAGCAAAACGAACAGAAGAGAAAATAGGTTCATGGGAACTACTAAGAATCAAACACTTTTGCTCATCCAAAGACTTTACTAATAGAATTAAAAGGCCACCTACAGAACGGGAAAAAAATATTTGGCAATTGTATGTCAGACTGATGCCTGATCTCCATAATCTATAAGGTACTATAAAATATCAATAAGAAAAACATAAATCATCCAATTAAGCAATGGACAAAGGAAATGGACAGACACTTCTTTAAAGCAGAGATCCCGGCAGCCAAAAAACACACGTGGACATGCTCATAATCATTGGCTGTTAAAGAAATTAAAATGACAATGAGATACCATTTCACCCCAACAAGGTTGGCCATGGTCCAAAAAACACAAAACAACAAATGCTGTAGAGGCTGTGGAGAAAGTGGAACTCTCTTACACTGCTGGTGGGGTTGCAAAATCGTCCAGCCTCTTTGGAAAGCGATCTGGCGCTTCCTTAAAACAATGGATATAGATATACCATTTGATCCAGTAATTCCACCGCTTGGAATATATCCTACAGAATCAAGGCCACTCAAACCAACTGATACATGCACACAAATGTTTATTGCAGCACAGTCCACAATAGCAAAAAGATGGAATCAACTCAGATGCCCAACAACAGAGGAATGGATAGGTAAACTGTTGTATATGTGCTCAATGGAACATTATGCAATAATAAAGAACAGTGATGATTTTAGGAAACATAATCTGGTTTCAATTGGAGGACGTTATGTTGAGTGAAAGTAGTCAGTGACAAAAGGACAAATATTGTATGAGACCCCTACAATAAGAACTTAAAAACAGACTCAGGCATAGGAGAAAAGACTCTTTGATGGCTACAAGGGTGGGTAAGGAGGGAGGGTGAGGGAGGGAGGGAGGGTTTAGATTAGATAGTTGTTACAAATTTGGTTGGGTGAAATCAGTGACAGCACATATTAGAAAGAAGATCAGTATTAACTGGATTTCAAAATAACGTGATTACTCCTCTCATCATAACCCAATATTTCAAGGAGAAAGTAGCTGGGGTGGGTGGCCGGGCACCATGCTGTCAGGAGAAATTGAGGCTGATTGGCACAGCCAGCATTTTTCTAAGAGAGCCTTCTGGACCCCACATTGGTGAGTGGCATCTAGGGTCTTAAAAATTGCCAAGCTGCCATCTGAGGGTACAGCAATTTGTCCCAACTCAGCAGGAATGGATGATCACCAAGGACCAAAATGACATGGAGGAAGGAGAACCCAGAAGATAGAGAGACCTGTGTGAGTCAGTAATTACATTAACTCATGACTGGAAGAGCTGGATATTGCCCGGCCACCACAGGTAGTTGAGTCTCACTAGCAACACGAGAATAAACAGACGTGCGCCCTGAGATCTCCACCAAAAGACCGCAACTGATGGTCCAGGGGCCTTGGAGTTCCCCTGGGAGCACAGCCCCGCCTGATGCTCCCCTGTGCAGACATCATAATGGATGTCAACTCTTCAGATAGGAATGGACTGGACTTGGTGACACGGAGTGACCATATCCGGTGTAAAATTTGTGTTTCTACGCATCTATAGGATGTCTTCCTGCTGACCTCTTACTGGAAGCAGGGGAGTGGGTGGAGAGGAGAGGAGAGGAGATTGCTGGAAGGATAAGACAGGTATGGAGCAGAGAGGAAGAGTGTGCTGTCACCGGGCAGGGAGAGCACTGGAAGCTGCATATAGGTGGGCATGCAAATTAATATGGGAATGTACATTTTGATTCAATTCATAAAAAAAAAAAAGAAAGAAAGAAAGGCAGACCTTTCTCCATCAATGACGATACTCTATTGGCACCAGCGTTGTCAATGTGGCTGCCTTTGTTAATAGGTGTTAGGGTTCTGTAAGTGGTGGTAAGCTTTGCTGTTACTTTGGGGTACAATATGGAGGGATGAGAGTGAATGGTGAGTAGAAACCTGGGTTCATGAGGCATGGCAGTTTTCTACCTGAACGAAATGAATGCTTCCTGAACCCGTCATGTGTGTCTGTCACAGGCTGGGCAGGTGGCAGGTTCTGGCCCCAGCTGTCTATGAGGAAGGTGATGTGCACACGTGGGGGTGCTGCCAAGTGCAGAGCCAACCTTCAACCCCAGGTCTTCTGACCTCAGGGTCCCAGGGCCTGTCCAGACCCTCCGAAGTCTGTCTGTGGAGAAGCGGAAGCCCTTGATCAGGGCTGAACAACAGCCTGTGACTGCTTCACACGAGGGCGTAGGATGAGTCCCGGCCTGCGGTTTGCAAAGCCGTGGTGTTTAGAGGCCCAGAGGCCTGTCTGCAGATCGCTGCCTTCCCTGCTGCCTTGTCCTCTCACGGCTCTTCCTTCTGCCGAAATCGTCCTCCATCATCCTGTGCCCTCCATGGGTACACAAATATTTCCTTTGTGTTTTGTTTTTTATTAATACGGTTTCATGATTAGCAAAAAAGACTACAAACAGAGACTCAGGGTGAGGTCTACAATGGTCTTAAAACCAAGTTTAAGGCAAACTTGAGATCAGGTGCAACTTTTCCTCTGAAAAGCTTCTTACCTTCCTTCCTGCCCGACAGACTCGATTCTTTTGTTTCCGTTGTCCCCTTGAAGTATTGCCGTCATTGAGTAACAGCCACCACCATGGAGCAGATTCTAACTCAGGGCAACGCCGTGTATTACAGAGTGAAAGGTCGCCACGGGGCTGTGATCTCTGCGGAAGCAGTTACTAGCCCCCTGTCTGCAGTGTCACCGGGTTGGATAGCGAATCCTTAGGTTTAACAGCTGAACACAAACCATGTGTGCTATCTGGGGACACTGAATGTCACAGTGTGATAAACGTGTATGTTTATACGTGTGCGTCTATTTTTATACATCCTGAGGTTCTCTAAGTGTCTCACACTCTATAATAATAACACTGTGAAAACAGTCCTTCTTCCAGGACATGTCTTCCACTCACAGTCACCCAGCCCACCTTGGTCTATGTCCGTGACTACTGTTGGGTCCTTAAAATTCAGCTCAAGAGACAGACCAAGTGTAGAGGTCAGCTCTGCCCTGCATTGCTCCCACCATGCAGAGGGCTAGATGGGTGAAAAATCAACACTTACGGTAAAATTGGGAAATTGGAGAAAAGCGGTTTATAAAATATATGGATAATTTTGTTACCTCTGGGTCCAGAGAGATGGGAATGAGAGGTTTCAGGATTATTTATTTAAAGTTTTATTTCATTTATAACAAGTAATACAGTTAATCTCAGATAAATGTTAGAATTAAAAAATACATACAGCATATTAAAAAATATACCATCAAATTGACTCCAACTGATAGTGACAATATAGGAAAGCGTAGAACTTTCCCATAAAGTTTCCAGTGGATTCAAACTCCTGACCTTATTATATAAAGATATATGATTATATATGCAGGTATTACCTAATTATGTAAAAACCCTGGTAGCATAGTGGCTAAGTTCTATGACTGCTAAACAAGAGGTCTGCCATTCAAATCTACCTGGTGCACCTTAGAAACTCGGCAGGGTGGATCTTCTTTGTTCTCCAAGATTGCTATGAGTCGGAATCCACTGGGCAGCAACAGGTTTAGACAAATATGCAGGCATCTTACTAAAACCTTTCAAATAAGATGAAGACTTAGAGTGAGGAATAGTTTGGAACAAAGATAGTTAGATATTGTTTTAGTTATGTAGTACTGCTATTACATAAAATCACAAGTGGAAGCCTTTAACAAGGAGAAATTTATTGTCTTACGGTCTAAGAGCCTAGAAATACAGATTCAGGTTTCCAGCTCCAGGGAGTCTTTCTGTTTTTGTCGGCTCTGGGGGACTGTCCTGGTCGTCAATCTTCCCCCAGTCTAGGAGTTTTTCACTGCAGGGGACTCAGGTCCAGAGGATGTGTTCCCCTCTTGCTTCTTCATTCTCTGTGGAAGGACGTCCACCATTATAGAGGCAGGATTTACAACAAGGAGGAAAATCGCTGCAGATGATACAACGGAACATGGAGGACAACCACACAAGGCTGAGAACCAGGGACTTGCCAAAATGACACACATTTGAGAGGACACAACTGACCCATGACAGAGATATTTGTAATTGATGCAAGGTCGGTGGTCCTCCTCCTTTCTGAGACACCGCCCCCCGCCTCTTGCAGTACCCGGTTAGCTGTGTTTAGTTATTCCCAAATTTGCATCAGGACTTATTCAATGTTTGTTTATATTCATGTGAAAATCACTAGAAGAATCCAAAATTTAGGGACCATACACAGTATTTAAACAATAAACAGGAGTTGAAGACTACGAAAGAATAGCCACTTTAAATATTTCTGGCTCTTTCCATCACAGTCTAAATCTTCTAATGCACTTGTTCCCTGATATCATAACTTGCAGTTAAATAAAATAGACACTTGTTGTATTGAAGTTGTTTTTTTTTTAAAGGATTGTTTTGAAATGTTTGTATCACAGAGCCTCTCATGAAAATTCTAGGTCAAACACGTAGCGTTCTGTTTTCACCCACTACAATCGAGTCAGTTCCAACTCAGAGCAACCCTGCAGTACAGACTGGAGCTGCCCCACAGAGCGCCCAAGGAGCATCGGACACATTTGCCCGGCCAGCCTTTGGGGGAGCAGCTTGGCACGTAGCTGCCACCCCACCGCAGCTCCCACGCTTCACTTGAGTTACATCTAATTAGGAACATCGAACATACTACCTCTGCTAACCCCGGCATCTGAGCTTCTGCACTTGTGTGCGGCCCTGTCTTCCCTAAATCTAATCTAGACCTGAACACTGGCTCCACGGAGACCCCGGCTTCCGTGGCTACCGATTCCCCTTCAGTGACCCCTAACCGTGTCATCCCTCCAGTGCTGAGGGACAGCACCATCCGTCTCAGCCTCTGTTGCAACAAGATGAACCGCTGTTCCGGCACCGAGTTCAGCATCATGAACCTGCGGGCTCTGGTCTCCCCGGATTCTTCCACATCTTCCACCCTCGGCACTCTTTTAGAGCTGCCATAGTTCAAGTCTGCAGACACCTTGGCTGGGCCACAGTTCTCAGTGGTCTGGAAGTTATGAAACGATGTAGTTTGTCAGTTAGGTAATGATGTACGTGTCCTGTATTTTTTGATGCAGTGTCATCACCTTCGTAATGCGATCTAATCTCATGAGCCAAATAAGCAAGGCACTGAGAGTGCTGAATCCCACGGCCTTTGACCATCGGGGTTCGTCTCACTCCCCCCGACCCTGTCCCAGTCCCTCAGTTCTGCTCAGCTGGTTGTTAGCCCCCTCCAGGCTATTTTTACAAGTCCCTGTCATTCTTCTCTATTTGCTTTTGGGTACCCATGGCCTTATTCCATCTGCCTCGTCTCAACTTACAGTTTCTTCCCCTCTAGAGAGGTCCGGGGAGGCTGGAGTCTGTTGAAACCCACTGTGACTTTCTGATTAGAATTTCAGTGTGAGAACTTGGTATTCTCTTCGGAACTTTCTTCTCTGTCTCTCACCCGAGTCACAGCCACCTCTGTCAGCTTCATTAAGTTTGACTTCTTAGAGGGTTTCCGACTCGTCTAACCCGGTTCACCGAGCTGCTCTTAGTTGCCGGTGAGCTACGAGACCCCTTACATTCTTCTAATTTATAATTAGCTCTGTTGATTGTTTTAATCATCCCCTGGGCTAAATCCAATTCAATAATTATTGATCATCCGTTATATGAAAAACACAGGACATGTTAAAGTGATTAAGATGTAGCAGAAAGCCAGGAGCAGGATTTGTCCTAAGCAGTGTTTTCTGCAGTATGGTATGTGCAACAGCTGTGATATATAAAAAAATAAATGAGTTCAGATTTCCGAATTCCTTTTTTACCTCAAGTTAACTCTTGAAAAATTCTTTGTGACTGAACGAGTGAGTAAAGTGTAATTTAACTGGTGGTGGTGTTAGGTGCCGTTGAGTCGGTTCTGACCGACAGCGACGGTGTGCGCACGAGAAGGGACACCGCTGCCCGCGCCCGCACACGCCTGTGGGCTGAGGGCCACCACTGCGGGCCAGCCGGTCCTTCCACCCTCGGTGAGGGTCTCCCTCTTTCGTGCTGACCCTCCTCTCTGCCAACCGTGATGTCCTTCTCCAGGGACTGATCCTTCCTGACAACAGGTCCACACGACTGAGGATAACAGTGTGTAGATGCATTCAGTGAGACAAAATAGGTGAAAACGTAGTCAGAGGACGGAAGTCATCTCGCAAGTCAGGAACTTAGTGCGTGAGATTTGAGATACTAGTCTGAGGCTTGTCCCAGGTCTTTACTGCCATAGTGAAAACTTCAGATGTTACCCTGTTCGTTAGTGGTTTTTAGAAGTTTTACAACTTGATAATAAAACTGCAATTAAATTGCTAAGGACAGAAGAAGATGGTGTCTCAGAATCTAGGTGGACTAGAGACCAAATCCTCGAGACATCCTTGTACAGCCTAGTCTGAGCAGCTCTGCTGCAATGCAGGGAGACAGGGAGCCCCGGGGATTCTAAGCAAAGGAGTTTCATTTGAGTATTTAAATATTAGACAGTTCTTTAGAAGAGCAGTGTGGATAGCAGATTTCAAAGGGAAGAGTAGGAACAAGGACTAGAGGCAGAGACTAGCCGCAGTCACCCATGGGAGAGATGCAGCTGTCACGGCAGACGTCTAGAGTTTCAGACTTTGAGATTAAAAATGAAACCAAACCAGTTACTGTGGAGCCAGTCCTCCCTTGCGGTGACCCCATGTTTGCTCTGCAGGGCCCTGAACTTTTGAAAGCAGATTGCCAGGCCTTTCTTCCAAGGGGCCCCTTGGTGCTTTCAACTCAAAAACTGTTTGGATTAGTGGTCCAGCAGTTAACTGTCTGTGCCGCCAGGGATTCTCACTGGAGGCTGAGCTTTGTCACATCAAAATAGGAATTTATTAGCTCAGAAATGGAATTCCACCTGGACAGCCTGCCAAACCAGGGCTGAGTCTGCTAGATCTTCTTGCCTTTTCAGACAGCAGTTTGTGATTAGTCCATGAATTTTGTTCAGTTCTTTCCCAAAATATGTAAAAATATTTTCCTATATAAAGTAAATGCCAAAAAATACCCAAAACATTTACTAAGATAAGCATCTCTGTTAGTTTTAACAGAAGGTGGCAGTCCTGCAGCTGAGGACACCCTGTGAGACCTGGTTCGGCTGGTGAGATAGACTCAGAATTCCCGTCTTCTGACTGGCAGCTGACTAGGCTGGCACGCCCTGAAGGCACAAAGACGCCACCTTTTTGGTAGCAGGTGGTGGAAAAGTTTTATTCAGTGACAAATACGTGCCAGAAGAAGGGACAGATCAGGCTACGTGGGTGAGGAAAGACCCTGTGTAGATTCTGGGGGTCCTTTGTTGTCAAAAGCAGGGGATGGTATCATAGACGGGGTGGGCGTTGGTGACTTGGTTCTTGGTTCCCTGATTGAGGCTGCACGTCAGCAGCTGCGTGACGGTTCCCCTCCCGAGGACGTGGTGATTGCGTGGAGACAGGATGGCAATAAGGGTCAGGCCCTTTGTGGGTGAACCTTCCTTCTGTGGCCGCGTTCCAGCTGCCGGGAGAATTGTGACACCTGCACCACGACCGTCAGGGAAGAACTACTGTATCTGCTTCTGGGCTACCAGGAACCAGCTACCGTACCTGCAAGTCCCCTTTTCAAAGGGGTGGCATCAGTGTCCCTGGCTAACATTATCAAAGCTTGAGGTATCAAGGAAACAATCCTTGACCCACGTCTAGTGTGTTTTAATTCATGCCTGGCTTGCTTAATTTGGACAACAAATGTGATGTCAGAGGTTAGTTCAGAAAACAGACTCGTCATCCGTCAGTGACTAAAAGGGAAACTCTGGTGGCCTCATAGTTAAGAGCTATGGCCGCTGACCAAAAGGTGGGCAGCTTGAATCCCTAGGAACTCCTTGGAAACTGTAGGGGATGGTTTGATTCTGTCTTACAGAGTTGCTATGAATCAGAATTGCCTCCATGGTAATGGGTTTTTTTTTTTAAGGAAGAAAAAGAGAGATTTTTTTTTATCCTAAAATTGTGTTTTCTCAGCACATTCAATATGCTAAGTTGAGAAAGTCGTCTGCCGTTTTCCTCTGCCAGCTCCACCCTGAAGGATCTGCAGGCCCAGAACCAGCGGACTGATTGATAGGTGGATGGTCTCTGCTGGGTACTCTCCGAGAAGAAAAAGGGAAGCGGGTGGGCAGGGAGCAGGGGCATACGAACGGGTCCAGATGCGAGAATTACACACTCAGGAACGGGCCACTGAAATCATCTCCAAAGCAGCTTCTTACATCCTTGCCATGAGCTGGTTTAATTGAATGTGAACTGAAGTAGACTATTAGCTGGAATTTGCCCCCGCAAGCTTTGTGCAGACACAAGGAAATCATAAATGACTTGGAACATTGTTTACAGAACCACTCATTAAAATTTCTTCTTTTTCTTCTCTTATGTAATTCTTTAGGACTCAAGAATGTGGGGCAAGGATAAGTAGCAAAGTTAAAAGAAGTAAAAGCTAATCACTTTTCATCTCCTTATTTTTCTGCCAAGAGACACACTTCTTTGTTGTCTTTCCAAGGCTAGTTGAGTGACATTTAGCAATCACTTACAGCAGACTATTTTCTGACGGCTCGTGTCAAAATGCCATTGTAGAATTTCATTACAATTAAAAGTAATCATAGAAAACCTCATTGCTGAAGTTACCTTGAAATAGTGTTTCTACTGCTCACAATAAGCTCTTTAGATTTAAGTATTAAAGTCTAGTTGTTTTTTTTTCCATAAAGATTTTGATTTCTTTCAACTGATGGGATCTTCATTACTATAATTTGATTATGTTAAATATGGGATAATAATTAAAAACACTCACTCATAGTATTTGCATATAGCTCTAAAGGCGTTTACCCCTTTTTGAAATGTTGGAAAGTCAATTCATAGTATTAATATATTAGAAAATGCTGTTCTATCACTTATTTATAATTATTATTGCTTTATTAAAAATGTCTGATCTTAAATATCTGATACTTTGCCTGCTGAGGTCATTCTCCCATATTAGGCACTTTTAAAAATAACCGTCTAATACATCACAGCGATCCATGTGTAGACTAACGTTTGTCTGGTAGCGGGAGTGACAGAGAAAACATGCAATGTCAGACGGCAATCAGTCCTTTCAAGTCTCTTTGCCGTTAGTGTTGTTGGAGGTCATCCTTGGACACATAGCAATGCCCTGTGCAACCAAAGGACCTCTGCCTGGTCCCCCCACTGCCCACCATTGTTGGTGTGCTGGGGTCTGTTGTCGCAGCCAGCATGTCAACCTATCTTACTGCAGGTTCTCCTGTTCTTCAGTGACTTTCTACTTTGCGGAGCGTTGGGTCCTTCTCAGGGGACTGATCCTTCCTGACAGCACGCCCAGAGTACATGAGTCGTCTCACCATCCTTGCTTCCAGGGAGTATTCTGGCTGTAGCACTTCTAAGATAGATTTGTTCATTCTTCTAGCAGTCCACAGTATATTCAGTATTCTTCACCCACATCATAATTTAGAGATGTGAATCAGGTCTTTTTGTGTCCTTATTCGTTGTCTGACTTTTGTATGTGAGGAGATTGAAAAGATCATGGCTCGAGTCAGGCACACCTTAGTCTTCAGCAGTTTTAAGAAATGTTTTTAAGCAGATTTGCCCAAAGTAATACACACCTTGGTTTTTTGACTGTTATTTCTGTGGCTGTTGATTGTTCATCAAAGTAAAAGGAAATCTTTGACAGCATCAATGTTTTCTCCGTTTATCATGATGTCACCTGTTGACCCAGCTGTGACGATTTTTTTATTTTTGTAAGATTGGCAGTAACGTCCCCTCCTTTCTGTTATTTTCAGGTTTATTAATTTTTTAACTTTTCTCTTTTTCCCTTGTTCAGCACAGCTAACGCTTGTAATTTTTGTGAATATTTTCAAAGAACCAAGTATTGGATTTGTTGGTTTTTCTTTTTTATTTCATTTCTCTCTCTAATCTTTGTTGGAAACTCTGGTGGCATAGTGATTAAGTGATGAGGCTGCTGAACAAAGGGTCGGTGATTGCAATCCACCAGGCACTCCTTGGAGACTCTAGGGGGTAGTTCTACTCTGTCTGTAGGGTTGTTATGAGTTGGAATCTACTTGACAACTATGGGGTTTGGAATCTTGATTATTCTCTTATTTCTACTTATTCAAAGTTTATTTTGCTCTTTATTTTTTCAGAGTTTTAGGAGAAGTTTAGATTGCTAATTTGAGATCTTTTTTTTAACAGGAGTTTAAATATTCTGTCTAACAAACACTTCAAGTATATTCCATAAATTTTGGTCTATTATATCTTTATTTTCATTTATGTAGAACACTTTTTGTTTGTTTTTAACTTTCTTAATTTTTTTTGACTCTTTGGTTATTTTTTCTTTGACTCGAGGTTAATTCCCACTTTAAGTTCCCAAAATTCCTCGTGTCATTGATTTCTAATTTTCTTCCATTAAGAGAACATATTTACTTCAATTCATATACTTTTATTAAGAGTTCTATTATGTGGTATAATACAGTTTATTCTAGAGAATATTTCGTGTGCATTTGAGAAGACCGTGTACTCTGCTGTTGTTTGGTGGGGCTTACCATACACGAGGTCTGACAATTAAGGTCACAGACTTAATTGTTGTAAGTGCTACACACCTCAGTGCCAAATACCACTGTGGCCACCTTTGAAGTACTCCCTTTGGGAAGTTACCCACCAATGCCAGTGCCTAGTCCATCCTTCAAAACAGTTTTGGAACTCTTTCTGAAATGACGGTTGCACACGGTGACAAGCTGGCAAATTCGTGAACTTGCATAGGTGTCTGTGCTGGAGTTTTTAGCCAGTTAACAAATAACTGCATAAGAACACCCTCCCTACTCAACTGATCTGGCCTCCAATGACTTGATTCTTTACCCAAGGAGGACATTTTGATGACATTGAGGACATTAAGCTTCTGATGGCCCTTCTAGAAAGAGAGTACCAAAATTTCATTAAAGGGTGGACTGGGCACTGGTGTTGGTGCATAGCTTCTCAAGGGGAATACTCCGAAGGTGACCATAGTGATACTCAGCAATGAGGGATGAGGCACTTTTTCTAGGATGAGTGTGCAACCTCACTTTTCAGGCCTCTAATGTCTGTAAGTCTAATTGGATTATGGTGTTGTTCAATTTTCTGTTTGCTTTCTGATCATCAGCCTGTTTGTTCTTTCAGTTATTGAAAGCATCATATAATTCTGTAACTATTATCGTTGGGTTGTCGATTCTGTCTCCACATCAGTTACTTTTCAGTTTGTGTGTGTTAGAGATCTGTAGTTAAGCGTGTGCATGTTTAGAGCTGCTACATGTTCCTGAAGAATTGACTCCTTTACCATCATAAAATATCTATCATTGTAGGTAACAGCATGTTTGTTTTACTGCATCTTTTGTCTACTGTTAATATAACAAACCTAGTTTTCTTTGCATCTCTGTATGTTTAATGTGTCTTATTCTGGCCATGTGCTTTCCACCAATCTGTCAATCTTTGAATTTAAGGAGTATCTACCATAGACAGGATAGAGTTAAATTTTTTTGCTTTCAAAAATTCTACCTGACAACTTCTGCCTTTTGATTCAGTTATTTAATCTTTTGCATGGAATGCTATTATTGATTTCCATTATTGATACAACTGAATTTAAGTTTGCCATTTTGATTTCTGCTTTTTCTGTCTCATCTGTTTGATCTTTCACTGTTTTTACTACCCTAAGTAAATGTTTTCTAATGTAACAATTTACTTGCTTCTGTTATTTTGTCATTTATTTTCTTCTTGGTTGATTTACAGCTTGTCATATTCATCTGAAACATATCAGAATCTACTTCAGATTTGTAATAGGTGAATTTAAGTTAAATACAGACACGTCACTCTTAACATAACCTTGTTAACTTCCCCCTTTTCTTCTGTTACCATTGTGCATATTATGTGTGCATCTGTTGCAAACTCATTGTTATAATTTTCACTTTAAGCAATTTTGTATATTTTAATGAAGATGAGAGAAAGGACAGCAATATTTGTAGATTTTGTTATATTAATTTTATTGTTTGTTTTTCATGTTCTTACAGATTTATATTATCTTCTGAAATAATTTATTCTTGTTCCATACAACTTTGTTCACACATACCTCTCTTGTTTTATTACTGTCAAATAGATTAAATTTATTTATTTTTAATTTTTGGTTTATTGTGATTGAGTCAAAGTGTACAATCCTGTTTAAATTTGCATGCCCGCCTATGTGCAGCTCCTACTGCTCTCCTTGCCTGATAGCAGCATATTCCTCCTTTCAGTTTTATACAAGTCATAGCCTCTTAACAATCCCCTGTCCTGCCTTCTCCACCCTCTCCACTCCCATCTAGTAAGAGGGCAGTTGGGTGACGTCCTATGGATCTATAGAACCATAAAGTGCACACGCAATATAGTCACTCTGTGTCGCTGAGTCTGATCCATTCCTGTCCAAGGAATTCACCTCAGTAATGATTTATGATTAGGGGCAGCTTCAGGTCTAGAGGTCATGCTCCCAGGGCAACCCCTAGGCTTTCAGATGATCAATTGTGGTCTTTTAGGGGAATTCTCAGGGTGCACCCCTTCTTATTCTCATGTTGCCACTGGGACTCAACTTTGTGCACCCCATCACGGCTGTCACTGGTGGTAGATGGGCACCATCTGGTTCTTCTTGTCACATGTTGATGTAGTCACCAATTCACATGAGTCTTCCTGTCTATGTATTCTCTTTCCCCCATCCTTGGTGATCATCTGTTCTGGATGAGTTGAGACCAATTGGTATACCTCAGATGGCAGCTTGCTAGCTTTTAAGACCCTGGACACCACCCACCAATATTGGGTGGAGAGGATTCTCCTAGCAATATGCTAGTTATACCAATTGGCCTTCATGTCCTCTGAGAGCATCATCCCCAGAACAGGGCCCCTGCTACTCTGTCCTTACCTATCGAGTTAAGATTGGAAGAGTTTTCAGGTTATGTTGAAGCCCAGTTAAACTGATCTTCTTTCTAGTGTGTGTTGTCACCAATTTCACCCAACCAAATTTCTATCAACTATTTAATCTATAAACAGCCCTCTTCCTCCCTTGCTCCCCTCCCTTGCAGCCATCAGAGTCTTTTCTTCTGTATATGAGTCAGTTTTCAAGTCCTTAAGGTAGGTGTCTCATACCAAATTTGTCCTTGTGCTGCTGACAAATTTCACTCAACGTAATGGATAGAAAGTTCTGTATATGTCTATGAGGTCTACTCGGTTAATTGTTGCAACAAAGTCTTCTGTGTCTTTATTGAGCTTCTTTTTTTATACAGTATAATCTATTTTATCTAAGATTAGTATTGGCACACCTGCTCTTTTTTGTATACTGTTAGCTTGGTGTATGTACATTAGTCCATCTTTCAATTTTCAGTTTGTTCATATCTTTACGGTGAGTTTCTTGTAAGCAGCATATGGGCGGGTCGTGTCTTTTGATCCAAAATGTCACTCATTGTCTCTTTACTGGAGTGTTCAGGCCATTACCTTTACGTGTTTAGTGCTGTCATTTTGCTGTATTTATTTTTGTTTTCTCTATTGCTCTTACTATTCTGTTCTGGGACATTCTTCTTTATGGGTTGATTTTCACCCTTTTCAGGGTTGGCTTTGTGTTTGTTGAGACTCCTGTATTGCATTTCTTGTATTGATATATTGCTTCTTTGTTGTGCTTTGTGGCTACCCCAGTGACCCCCCTAAATAATGCTTGTTTAAACCTGATTTGAACTTCTAAATATCTTATTAACTTCCTCTCCATCTGGATGGACTATAGCTACTGTAATACATCTCTCTTTTTAATGTGATGGTATTGTAGTTTTCATGATGTGATCACTGGATCACTTCTTTTACTATTATAGCTTTGGTTGGGGTTTTGTGCCTTCCCTAACTGAGTAGACTTCTGGATGATGTGTTCTGTATTGTCTCCTAAGATATAGAGTTAATGTTTGTTCTTCTAAGCCTAGAGCTTCTTTCAGTATTTCTTGTAGCTTTGGTTTGGTTTTTACGAAGTCTCTGAGTTTCTTTTTATCTGCGAAGGTCTTAATTTCATTTTTGTACTTGAAAGACAGTTTTGCAGGATATATAAATTCTTGGTTGGAAGTTTTTCTCCTTCAAAGCTTTGAATGTGGCACCCCACTGCCTCCATGCCAACATGATTTCTGCCAAGAAAAGCTTTGCTTTGAGTCTCACTGTCTTTAAGAGTTTCTGCTTATGTTTCGTTTTGTTAAGCTTGATCGTAGTATGTCTTGGAGTCTTTCTTTTTGGGTCTATATTGTATGGTGATCGATACACATCTTGGATGTCTATGTTCTCTTCTTTCATAATTTCTGGGAAGTTTTCTGTCAGCAAATCAACAGCAGTACTGTCTGTGTTTTCAGGTGTCCCTTCCTGTTCAGGAACTCTGACTAATCATACATTGTTCCTTTTGATAGAGTCCCACATGTTTCTTAACGTTTCTTCACTTTTCTTGAGTCTTTTCTCTGGTTTCTCCCCAGATATGCTCGTGTCAGCAGTTCTGTGTCCCAGTCAGAAAGTCTGTTTTCCATTTGTTCAATTCTGTTCTCTTGTCTTTGAATAGAGTTTTCTGATTCTTGAAATTTGTTACTGATTTGTTGGATTTCAGATTTCTGGAGTTCCTTCAGTTCAAACAACTTGCTTAAGTTTTCATTTTGGTCTGCTAAATTTTGTATAATGTCTAGGAGGGCTCTATATGTAATTTTTTTGTGCTTGACCTCTGAAAGTTTCAGAAAGGCTTCTTCATCTGGGAAACTCTTTGGTTTTTTCTTTGGGGAACTTTCTGGAGTCATGGTTGAATTTTTCCTTAAGTGTCAGGCCAAGATCTGTTGCTTTTGGGGCATCTAGAGGTTGTTTAGTTTCTCTGGTGTTGTCTTAATAGGAGCTGAAACAGAAGTTGATCACCAGTTACCTCTATGTACTCCGGTGACTGGGCCCCGTGGAATCTCTGTGATAGCAGGCTCCACCTCCTCCCTGGCAAAGACAACCAGGAGTAAGTTAAGGAGATGTGAGTCTAGTCCGTCATCTTGACTCCACCCCCAGATTAAATTTGTATATATTATAGTTTCAGCAAGGCTGTAATATATGTATTGTTTTATACAATTCCATTTTAAATAAACTAAGACAGGATAAGAAATATGTATCCATACTGTCTTTTATAATTACACAATTATCATTGCTAGTTTTCTTTGCTGTTTTCCAGTGGGTTCAGATTATGAACTGGAGTCACTCACTTTAACTTACTTCCTTTAGGACATCTCCTAAAATGAGTCATCCATCAATGAATCTGCCATGAGTCAGATCTGACTTGACGGCACTTGGCTCTGGATTAATTAATTTTCCGTTTTTGTCTATCTGGAAATGTCTATATTTCACCTTTTGACAGCAAACATTGCTAGATAAAAGCTTGCTGGTTGATGTTTCTTTAAGCTCCTTGAATATGCTATTGTATTGTTTTTTATCACCATTGTTCATGATGAGATGTCATCTGTTAATCTCATTAATGTTCACTTGTACACGACCAGTTATCTTTCTCTTTCTGTTCTCAATATTTTTCATTTGTCTTTAGCATTCAACATTTTTATTGTGATGTCTTTGGGTGTGGATTTCCAAATGTTAACCTACTTGAGGTTCATTGAGTTTTTAAGGCTTTTTGGAGGGGTGGTTTTCAGGCATTATTTCTTGTCAAATTTTTCAACTTCTTTCTCTCCTTTCATGCTATTACTCTTGCTAAACTTTTTATGATGCCCTATTTTCTCTGAAGCTCTATTTATTTTATCTTCATTCTTTTTTACTTTTTTTAGTTAATAATCTGCAGGTGACTGTCTTCCAGTTTACTGGTTAATTTCTCTGCCATTACACATATACTGTTGAGTTTTTCAAGTGAAGTTTTTATTTCATTTTCAAATCCAGAATTGCCTTTTGGCTCTTTTTGAAAAAGTAGAACAAAAAAGCCTAATATCTGTCTTTTGATTGATTTTGTTTTGCCTCATGAGATATACCTGTATACCTTTCTTTACTTTTGGAAGCATGATTTTTATTTAATTTATTTAAAATAGCTGCTTTGAAGTCTTTTCCACTTAAATATGCTTCTTCTTGTTATTTTTACTTTTCTGCATATGGCTACTTCCCTATTCTTTGTGTTCTCTTTTATTTCTCCAATGGACATTTTTAGTAATTAATGTGGTAGTGACTCAAGACTTTACTCCTCCTTCCCCCTTATTACCTTGTTGTCATTTGATTGTTTAAGTGCTTTATGACATGGCTGGACTCTTTTTTGTATGAAGTCTGTTTCCCACGAATGTGAAGCCTCCGAAGTCACTCTTTAGAGAGCACAGCCTTTGACATGTGCACAGTCTTTGAGTAGTGACAACGGTTTTAACATTTTTTATTTTTCTGTAAGCAGTATCATATCCAGTTCTTAGTCTCAACTAATTGCTAATTGACAAGTTTATTACATTTGGCATTGTTATAGGACACAACTTTTCAATGTCTGATATATTGAAATCTGGGTCCATTTGGTGGAGGTCAGGCTTTGAGGCTTGTTCTGACTCGAGGCAGGCTCTTCTCAGCTGTCTCTTCATGTAGTGATCTTTGTTAAATTAGTGGCCTAGCTAGCTAGAGTACAGCATGTCACTCTCACGGGGTTACTAGGCTCGTCTACATAGCTTACCACCAAGATCTCTGTTGATTATGACTTTTTATTTAACTTCTCCCTACTGTTTTAATGTTAGTTGCTTTGGAGAGAGTTTGGGAATCTCTCTCTTCTTCCACCTTGTTGCTCCTCTTGGGAGGGTGGTACTAAGCCACTAGACCAGAGCTGGCAGTTGGGGCAGTGATTTCATTCACTCAGAGATACCCAGGCTTATTGACTAGAGGTCCTTGTTGTAAGTGGTAGCATCTGGTCTTGTTGACTTCCTTCTCTTGATATAGAGCTTCCGCTGTGCGAGTTATCTGTTGAAAGTGTGGTCAGGGTCCCAGCTGTTTTGGCTTACCACGCCTGGGGTAAAGCCTCCAACCTGTGATTGGGGCTCAGGTGGTAGAAAAGAGTCCCACCATGTTGGCCAGACTTGCCTAGAATTTATTCTCTGGAAATAAGTCCTGCAGGGCTGGGAAATGTTGGTGACCTTCCCTTCTGACTAGACGGCATAGCCATTGAGTAGAAGCTGGGAGAGAAGTGGCCCATTCTTCCCCGTTATATTCATTCAGAGAAGAGTTTCTATCACAGTGAGATTAAATGGGAGGTAGGAGAGAAGAAGTTGTGGCTCAAGTTCCACCGACTCGTGCAGTTCCTAGTGAGAGTTTTTTTAAAAAATGTTACTTTACTGGCTATAAGACTTTTGGATAATATCCCATGTCTTTTGCTTCATTTCACTTTATTTTTTAACTTTTGTAACTTTAACCAGTTATGGTTGTTTCGCTGGGGAGTGTGTACATGGAGCTATTTCTACTACCACTCTGGAAGTGCTCCTCCAGATTTATTTATTTTTCTAAATAATATTTTATTGTGTTTTCAGTGGAGATTTACACAGCAATTTAGGTTCCCAGTCAACAATTTCTACTCAGAGTATTCTGTGATATTAGTTACAGTCTTCGCAATGTGTGAACATTCTCATTATTTATGTTCTGGTTGTTTGATTTCTCAGATTTAATTTTGAAGATGGAAAATAAATTGAGTGTCTCCAGCCTTACATTTTTAGATTTACATAGGTGTGTCTCTCCATGTGTCTGTCTGTCTATCTATGGACTTTATAAACAACAAGAGAGGATTGTTTTCATGAATCGAGAAATAAAATTATCTAGATATTTTGTTTCCTATCTGCTTAGGATAAGACAATGATCGTTGAGAATATGAAGCATGTGCTCAGTGATTTTATGGTGTGGTGTTGGTGGTGGTAGTATTTTTTTCTCTCTCTCTTTTTTTGCCACTCCAAGCTGTGTTATGAAAAGGAATGATGGTAATAACTAAGAAGACAACCTGCCTATACTATACTTTATAATATGCAGAATTTTCTCTGTACATTTTGATTATGTATTTGTTTAGTCAGATTGTTTTACAGGTGAGTGAATAAAAATCATTATCTTCTAATTCTTATAGATTCCTAATAACTATACTCAGATTACTAAATTAAGTTCATTATAGTGGTTATAGATACAAAGACACCCAGCTCAGTCTACATGCAAAAAACAGGAAAAGAGAATTTCTCATTGGTTCTCATTTTCACATTATTTTGAGATTACTGGAATCCCTGGTGGCATAGTGGTTAAACGGAGCTGCTAACCTAAAGTTTGGCAGTTCACATCTGTCAAGTGTTCCTTGGAAGCTCTATGGGACAGTTTTACTCTGGGTCTATCTAGTTGCTGTGAGTCAGAATGGACTCAGTGGCAGTGGGTTTGGTGGATTTGGGTATATAATCATTTAGTTACCTGCCTGAGTCATTGTATTATTTTCCAGATTCTTTTCCAGTGCTACTATTTTGATATCTAGAATATCAGAATTAATCTAAGAGAGAGAAATAATGTGAATGTTTAATAATTAGTGAGTATAACATCAATAATTATTAAATTTATAAAGAATTGGAAAAGTGAGCAAACTGTATACTAATGGGTGAAAGCAATACAGAAATATCAGGTATGTGAAGCAGACACGTCTTCACTTCCAAGGAAGAAACAAATCTGGGATCCTTCTTCCCCCAGAACTGGTGAATTGGAAAACATGCAAGTTTACTAAGGTGCTGCACTGGGCTGTCCATGAGGAGATGTCATGCCTTGGAACACACTACAAAGCTTTCAGAAATGGTGCTGGAGGGTCCTGTACACAGACAGGAGATGAAAATTCACTTTGAAGACTCTTGAGGAGGGTGCAGGCAGGGTGGTGTCACATGCAGCTGGCTGCAGAATGTTGCTGGAACCTCAAGAGTGGAGCGCAGAGAAAGCAGGAAAAGAACACTGTTCCTCCTGAAGCACCCCTCTAGCATCCTTTCTAATAACTCTTAATAAGCTGGCATTTGGAAAAACAGACATATATGTGTGCATAGCTCCTTTTTTAAAATATATATATTGCTATAAGCAAAAGTTTATAATCCAAATTAATTTGCCATATAAAACTCCAAACACACCACTATGCAACTCCTACTGCTCTCCCCTATCACCACCATCCCATGACAAGAAATTCCTCCTTTTCATCCTGCACCTCCTGTATCCATTCAGCCAACTCTTGTCCCCCTCCAGCCTCTCATCTTGCTTCTGGGCAGGAGCTCTTCAGACAGCTCAGGTATCTGTTAAATCAAGGAGCATATTCTTCACCAGCATCACTCTATATCTAGGAGTACAGTCCAATCTTTGTCTGAAGAGTTGGTTTCAGTAGTGGTTTCAGCTCTCGGGTAACAGAGAGTCTGGGTGTGATGTTCTTAGGGTACCCTCCAGCCTGTGGGGCAATAAAGTGTGGTCTGTTAATAGTTCTGCATGCCCATTTTTCTCCCACTGTGTCAGGGACTTCACGTTGGGTTCCCTGCCAGGGCACTTGGTGGTGGTAGCCAGCCACCATCTAACTCTTCTCTTCTCATGTTGATGTAGTCTCTGGATCTTCTGGCACCTTCTGTCTCCTGGGCTCATATTTTCCTCCTTTAATGTCCTTCATTCTTCCAGGCTCCAGTTGGATTGAGACCAACTGATTCTACTTAGGTGGCTGCTTTCTAGCTTTTAAGACCCCACATGCCACTCACCAAAGTGATATGCAGAACATTTTCTTGTCGGGGGGAGTCATATCAACTATCCTAAATGGCCCCTGAAAGCGTGGTTCCCAGACCTCTGTCCCTGCTACTCTGTCCATCAAAATGTTGAGTTGTGTTTAGAAAACCCTTTATCTTTTAGTGTAGTCTGGTTGCACAAACCTCCCTTGTACTGCTTGCTGTCGCTCTCTTCCCTAATTCAATCCTATCTACTTACTCACCCCACCCTCTCTTCCTATCCTTGTAACCATCAAAAATTATTTTCTTCTCACCAACTTCCTATGAAGAGTTGATATTCAACAAAGGCCAAAAGGTTAAAAACTGAGGTAAAAAACAGTCTCTTTAACACATGGTGTTGGCAAAATTGGATATCCATCTGCAAAACAAAGAAAAAAACTGAAAGGACTTGTATGTCACACCTTACACAAAAGCTAATGCAAAATGGATCAAAGACTTAAATATTAAACCTAAAATGATAAAGATCATCCAAGAAAAAATAGAGACAACAATAGAAGTGCTAATATGCAGCTTAGTCTACAAAATCTGACCAACAATGCACAAACAACAGAAGATAAAATAGATAAATGGGAACTACTAAAAATCAAACACTTATGCTTATTTAAAGACTTTATCCAGAGAGTTAAAAGACTATCTACAGAACGGGAAAGGATATTCGGAAACTAAGTATCAGAACGACATCTGATTTCCATAATCTACAAGGTACTGCAAAATATCAACAAGAAAAAGGTAAATAAATAAAAAAAAAACAATTACACAATGGGCAAAGTAGCTAAACAAACACTTCACCAAAGAAGATATCCAGGCAGCCAAAAGACATATGAAGAAATCCTCACAATCATTAGCTATTAGAGAAATCCAAATCAAAACTACAATGAGATATCGTCTCCCTCCATCAAGGTTGGCCTTGATCCCCAAAACACAAAACAACAAATGCTGGAGAGGCTTTGGAGACACTGTAACTCTCCTACACTGCTTGTGGAATTGCAAAATAGTACAGCCTCTTTGAAAAGCAATTTGGCACTTTCTTAAAAAACTAAAAATGCCACATGATCCAGCAACTCCACTGCTTACAATATATCCTATAGCAATAAAGGCTGTCACACAAACAGATAGATGCACATGAATGTTTATTGTAGCACTATCCACAATAGCAAAAAGATGGACTCAACCTAGATGCCCATCAACAGATGAACGGATAAACAAACTCTGGTAAATATACACAATGGAACACTATGCAATGATAAAGAACAATGACGATTTTAGAAAGTACCTTGTAACCTGGTTTCATTAGGACGACATGCTGAGGGAAATCAGACACCTGAAAAAGGACAAGTATTTTATGAGATCTCTGCCATAAGGACTGAAAAATAGATATATACAGAAGAAAAGACTCTTTGATGCTTACAAGGGTGGGGAGGGAGGGAGAACGATGTTCGTAGATTAGATAGTTGTTAGGAATTTGGTTTGGTAACGGGAGTGACAGCACACAGTAGAAGATAGATCAGCGTAACTGAACTACATCATAAACTGGAAGGCTTTCTAAACTCGACATTTCAAAGAATAGAGTAGCATGGACAGAGGTCTGGGGACCAAGTTGTCAGAGGACATCAAGATCAATTCGTACAACTAGTCTTTTGCTAAGAGAGTCTTCTCCACCCCATATCGATGAGTGGCATCTGGGATCTTAAAAGCTAGCAAACTGCCATATGAAGTATACCAAATGGTCTCAACCCATATGGAACAGATGAAGACTGAGAACATCAAAGACACAAGGGAAAATGAGCTCTGGTTACAGAAGGACCCATGTGAACAATAGACTGCATCAGCACAAGACCAGAAGAATAAGATGGTGCCCAGCCACCACTGAAGATGGCCTTTATAGGGGACACAATGTAGAGTTCCTGATGTAGCATAAGAAAAAGAGATGTGCAGTTCAAGAACTCTACTAAAAGGCCAGAACTGATTGTCCAAGAGCCTGGAGGGTCTCCTGGGAACATGAGCCCTAGGCTTGCTGCTGGCCTTGACCCGAAACCACTACTGCGGTCAACTCTTTAGACAAGAGTGTACTGGACTCAGGGACGCAGTGTGAGCGATGGTGTACGTGCTTTGTGGTTTTATACATTTATAGGAGGCTGTTCTACTGGTTTCTTTCCAGATGGGAGAAGATAGGGTGAAGAGGAGGGGACAGGTGTTTGTTAAGTGGATATTAGAAGTAAAGAGTGAAAAAGAGGAGTGTTCTGCCACAGGGTGAGGAGAGCCAATAGAGTTGCAGATAGGCCAGCAGCCAAGTGCTGTCCAGTCCAGGCACACAAAATTGATTTGGATTATATACTCTCACTTAATCACAATAAAAAATATTTTCTTTTGCACTTAAATCTCTTCTCAAGTCCTTGTAACAGTATCATACAGTATTTGCCTTTTTGCATCTGACTGATTTCACTCAGTGTAATGTCTTCCAGATGACTCCGTATGTATGAGATTATTGCTAAAATCATCATTGTTCTTTATTATTTCACAGTATTTCATTGTGTGAATATACCAGAGTTCATTCACTCTTCTGTTGATGGGCACCTTGGTTGATTCCATCTTTTTGCTATTGTGGATAGTGCTTCAATAAACATTGGTATGTGTGTATTTGTTTGTGTGACCGCCTTATTTCTGTGAGATAGCTTCCAAGCAGTGGGGCTGCTAGATCATATCGTATCTCTATATCTAGCTTTTTAAGAAAGCAACAATTTGATTTTCAAAGTGGTTTTACCATTTCACATTCCCACCAGCAATGCAAAAGAGTTCCAGTCTCTCCACAGCCTCTACAGCACTTGTTGTTTCATGTTTTTAGAATTAATGCTGGCCTTGTTGGGGTGAAAGGGTATTTCATTGTAGTTTCTTTAATGGCTAATGACGGTGAGCATTTTGTCATGTGTCTGTTAGCTGCTGGGATGTCCTCTTAGGTGAGTTGCCTTTTCATGTCCTTTGCCCATTTCCAGCCTCATTTTTATGAGCTGCATTTCATTTAAAGCTAGAAGGTAAAACATTATTAAATGGCATGTCTTAGCTTATAACTGAAAATTTCTTAACTGTGTTAGCCACCCTGGCTTCTGATTTATTTTATAAGACACTGCTTAATCTTTTCAAATTGGCAAGGCTTTAAAGACGTATGCATGCATTTCTCTTTCCTTGTTTACATTTTCTCACTCTGCTTCTGTGGGTATGTTTAAAGATCCTCATCCCCTTCAAGTCTCAGGAGCTCCAATCACTGCTTTCAGTGATGACTGCCTTTCTTGATTGCAAAGCATGTCTGAAATACTAGAGCTGTTTAAGTAAGACCCTGTTCAAATAAGATAGAGAAAGGTACTTAGTTGAGAATGAAAAATGCAGGGTCCAAGTTTCCACTTTTGTCTATTTAGTATAAAACATTTCAAATCTAGGATAATGAATTATAAATCATAGTACTAAAAAGTATAATACTAACTTCAAAAATTAAAAAACTAAGGACAATAGCAGTCATTTTTCTTCTGTTCTGAGGTGGACATATTAAGCATGAGCTTAAGTCTCCCCTTAAAACTTGGAATCCAGAATTATTGCCCTGGTTTTTACAGGTCATGAAAATAAAATTAAATGACTTACTCAGGATAAACAGTACACGAGCAGTGGGAAGTAGTTTCAGATTCAGGCCTGTTCTGACTCTGAAGTGTGCGTTCCCTAACAGCCTTAATTAGAATTTACCCAGGTAGTTCACACCGGTGCAGTCTTCTGACTTGCTAAAGGAGTTAAATGACTTCTGTCACAGACAGTAAATAACTACTGTCACAGATTATTGATTAGCCCTCCTCCCATATTTTATCAACCCTGTTCCTTTCTCAGCGTCTGACAACTAATGCAGTAACAGCACAACCTGCAAGGGGCTTCAGGCCCTTTTCTGTCATTAAGCCCTGGAGTCTGGTGCTCAGTGGTTAAGGACTGGAAACCATATGGGGCAGTTTCCCTCTGTACCATAGAGTCACTATCTATCAGAATTCACTCAAAGGCAACAGTTTTTGTTTCAGTTTGTGACATTCTGAGTTTTTAGTTTGTTAAGTATCTCCTCTGCTTTCAGTACAACAGCATTTGTGAGATGACTTTTTAAAAATTTTTTTAATTATGATTAAGTGAAAGTTTACAATCCATGTCAATTTTGGATGCCCACCTCTCTGAAACTCTATCTGCTGTCCTCACCCTGTGATAGCACACTCCTCCTTTCTATTCTTTATGAAGACACATTCTATTCTCTATGAACACACATCCCCTCCTCTTCATCCTTTCCTCTCTCATCTAGAAAGAAACCAGTAGAAGACCCTTCTACAAATGTATAAAACCATAATGTACACACACCACATACTCCATATCCTCAAGTCCAGTCCATTCTTTTCTGAAGTGTTGACCTCAGTACTGGTTTCAGCTCTGGGCCAGCAGCAAGTCTAGTGACCATGTTCCCAGGGGATCCTCCAGGCTGTTGGACCACCACTTCAGGTCTTTTAATAGACTTGTTGAGCTGCACATCCCTTTCTCTTGTGCTGCATCGGGGACTCACATAGTGTCCCTGTCGGCTGTTTTTAACATCATCCAAAATGATGTTTTCACTTAAAATATTAACCAACAAAAAAAAACCCAGTGCCATCGAGTCAGATCTGACTCATGGTGAAATATTATGAGTCATAAATATTTAATAAAAACATAAGTGTCTAAGAATTATGTGCAGAAAGTATCATCCATTATCTTATTACCTTTATTTAATTATAACTCATATTTTAAAAAAAACAAGGAAAGAAATTTATGACAAAGTCATCATCTTGCCCATGGCATCTTGCAATGCATTTGTTTACTGGGCGATATGGATTTTAACCTAAGTGTTTCAATTTCATAACTCAGGCATATATTAAAAAAAAAAAAACTGTCATCCAGCTGATTCCGACTCACAGCTACCCAACAGGACAGGGTGGAATGGCTCCAAAGGGTTTTCAAGGAGTGCTTGGTGGATTTGAACATACTTCTGTGCAGGTAGTGTGTTACATTAGTCTCTGTTATATATTGTCTTCACTCTTTAGATTCCTAATAACATTTCCTTGTTGCATATTTATTTTGTGTTTGAAAGCAGATCCTATGCATGAATTGCTCTCAGCTTCAGAAACCTCTTTAATAAAACGTAGATAAATGTTCTTCTCAAAAGACAGGAAGCACATTAACCATGCAATTAACATGTCTTTATTTATTTAGCTTATGTTGATAGCAGTTTTGAATAATCTGAATAGGAGAATGTGCTGAGTTGAGCTTAAGGAAATGAATAATTATTTGTCTTTTAATACTTCAGTAGCATGTTGTGTATTTTCAAAAAAGAAAATAAGATGACTTAAAAATATGACAATAAAACCTCTCATTTACTTTGCCTGTAGTATTCTCTCAGAGTAGGAGGTAATAATCTCTAAAATGAGTCACATTTTGCTGAAACTGTCAAGCTGGAAAGACAAATGGAGACTGGCTGCATTCTCAGATGTGCTGTGAGGTTAGGTGACTCTGTGCCTTCTATCATTTCTCTACCCTGACTTCCTAAGTGTACACAACAGTTAGACGTGTAGCAAAGCGTGGCCAGTGATGATGAGCAGTAGTTTTGAATTCTCAGGTTGTCATTTAGTTTGCTTGTTACATAATTTGTTACCATTTTTGTTACTGACTAATGTAAGAACTTACTCTGGAATTCTCTTTTCCTACTTTCCTACCTACTGGAATAGCCAAAGAATACCTTAAAGGAATCTTTTCCAAGCATTTCAGAGCAAGGGAAAGGTAGTGAGACAAAGCTTTTATTTGTATCTTTTCCTTTTCACTGTTGTCCAAATACTCTTTGATATCAGGCATCCTTTATTATGGGTCAGATTTTGAGAGAATATTGTACATAACAGTAACTTTCACATCTCAAATATGGTGATAGTATGTTAGTTAAAGCAGATGACAACAGTGCAATAGAACACCCTTTCTGTTCTCAAGGACGGTAACTCTGTTGGAGAAGGGAATTCATTATCACACCACCATTCCAGTTCCAAGAAGAAGTAAAATGACATATTCTGTAAATCTGAAGGGAAAGAAATTTGTGTAAGTCACATGTCTGTAATCTCGTCAGCATGAATCCACTCAGATTCATCTTTTCTAACAATAAAATACCAAAGAAATTGATCTTCCTATGAATGCAAGAATCATGACTTCTAATCAACGGTGACATTTATTTAGAATGAGCATCTAGTTGGCACGCTTCCCCCCAGCCCTTGTTAACTACTTAACAAGTCTTAGGTTAAACGCGGCTAAGCCTTCGTCTCCTAAATGAATGGTCAGCACTTTGGAATGACCAGCAGCTCATGGGAAGAAGACGTTCCACTCTGCTTCTGTAAAGGAGACATCCCTCTAGACCGTAGGAGGCAGTTCGACTCTGTTGCATACAGTTGCTACGAGTTGGGATTGACTGGAAGGCAGCATGTTTGGGGTGGGTATTAAATACAGTGAGTGGCAAGATAGTACCAGGATGTGAGAGGCTGCTGCAGAAACCTGCAGATTTAGTCTCTTCTCAGCATAACGCTCACCTTACCACTGCGCCGACTCCAAGTAGCCCCTAATCTGTGTTGTACTACGTTTATTGTCGGACAAAAGTCCTGTGCGTTGGGAATCAGAGACCGTTTGTACAGTCCTCTGTCTTCAAGGAACTAGGATTCTAGTAGGATACTCAGAAAATGTAATGGGCAGACACAGTCAGCGTTGGGGCCGGGGTCGTTCTGGTTGGGGCCAGTTGACACTGGAGCAGGTGCTGGGGTATCACACACACATTTCCAAAGGTTGTGTTGGAGCTGAAGTCCCAGGTGGTGCAAATGTCCCATGTGCTGGACAGCTAGCCGAAAAACTGGGGCTGTGAGTCCACGCAGCAGTGTCTTGGAAAAGACCCCAGTGACCTACTTTGGAAAAAAATAAGCCATCAAAACTCTTAGGAACCACAGATCCACTCTGACACCCCCGGGATAGCTGAGCGGGAATTCACCCAGTGGCACCTGGCAATGGTAAAATTCGAGGGCAATCTTGAAGACCAGGAGGAGCGTTAGACACCAGAGCACAGAAGGAAGAGCAGGCGGCCCACATAAGGGAGCCGCAGACGGCCCAGAGACTGAGAGAGGCCGGGGCCTCCAGGAAGGCAGCAGCCACCAGGGTGCGTCTAAGGCCATCGGGAAGCTTTGACGGAAAACTGAGTAAAACCTGATGACACTCTTGTTCTGTTAAGAAATTAGGAGGGATCGGGAATGGCTGGCACCTTTTTGTTTGGAACACTGAACCGTTCACTACAAAGGGAAGCAAGGAGAAGCAGATTAGGGGCAGAGGTTGGCCAATGCCATGCTGGTCTTGACTAGTTTCCCGCGTCTTTGTGGTTCGTGAGCAAGTAGAAACAGCAAGCAGAATGCTGGGGGCACAGGCAGAGCTCAGGGAACTGTTTTACACTGGTTTCTAAAATTCTGTTTTTGAAAGTTGTGCTTTTCAACCAGTGGTGCAGCCAGGTGATCCTTTTGGCTTCTACACATCACTCTGAAGAGCTGTATTATCAGGGAGGTTCAAAGAGTTTGCTTTTATTGTTGCTGGGTTTTACTCAGGGGTTCTCACGCATATCAGAAACACACACACACACATCGCCACCTGTCCTGTTTACCTGTGATTGTCTTGGTTTTAGCACTCAGTTTACACACCTGAGGACCCCCCCACCTGACCACACACACAGGCACTGGCAGTTGGTTACCAACAGGAGTGTAAATTCATACTTTGGTTTACATTACACAAAAGAAAGGTGTTCTGTGGCGGAGGAGGAACCTTCCTGTTCCATGTTTGCCTGATAAATGCACAGGGGGGAGCGGTGACAAATGTGCACAGGACTTTGTGACCCTCCTGTTGTCTCTTTCCCTCTCTCTTTCCCACCCTTTAGAGTTCGCTCTCCTCCATGTCCTAAGATATGTTTCCTCTAAATCGTACTCTTTAGTGTTAGAGCATTGCAAGAAATTGTCTGTGCAACTCCCGAAAATAAGCTGAAAAACAACACTATTTAACCAAAAAGCCAAAAACCATTAAAACCAAAGCCCCTGCCACTGAATTGATTCCGACTCATAGCAACACTTTGGGACAGAGTAGAACGGCCCCGAGGTGCACCAGGCAGATTGGAACTGCCAACATTTTGGGTTAGCAGCTATAGCACTTAAGCGCTATGCCACGAGGGTTTCCAAAAAAGAGTAAATTAGCTAAAATTAAAACAAAATCATTCTTTTTCTTTATTTAGTTTGTTTCACCACCTCCTTTACTTTGTGAACTTTTGCCTTTTAGTTTACGTGCAACATTTCCTCTGTGTACTCAAGACCAGGGATTGTTTGGTTATTAATCCAGTAACATGTATGGAACAATGTTTTTGTCTGATACATTGGAAGATGACTGTATACACATGTCTTAGTTGTTTAGTGTTCCCACAACAAATACCACCAGTGAACAGAAATGTTTTATCTCACAGTTTAGGGGGCTCGGTGTTTGAATTCAGGGCACCTGCTCTAGGGGAAATCTTCCTCTCTGTCAGCTCAGGGGAAGATCCTTGTTTCAGTTTCTGTAGCCTCGCTGTTTCCAGATTCCTTGGTAACCTTTGGGTCTCAGCTGTCTTCTCTCTCTGTGCTGACTTGTCTCCGGGTTTGTACTGCTCTTACAACGGCTGGGTGATTAGACTTAGAGGCAGCCCGACACTGAGGGAGGCTCACTGATGTCCTGAGGTCTCCTTTTCCCGAGGACGGTATCCACAGACACAGGAGTTAGGGTCCAACAACACCTCTTTTGAGGAGATGTAGTTCAAGCCATAGCAGCAGGTGCATTTCTGTGTATGTCATTTATTTTTAATGTTAAAAGCAGTAAGAGGGTTTGGTATCATACTCACTTGGACTCCAAAGAGTTTATTTCATTTTATTTTTGCAGAATTAAAAGAACTAGCACGGAGACATCTTTACTTGTCAATTTCTGATGTTTAATGTTACCTAGATAATGAAAACTTACTGGACACACTGAAAAATCCTATCTTCTAATTGTAAGATACTGCTCTGAAAGGAAAGCAGGAGTGAGCAGCATAACGACCTAAATTAATGAGTTCTTACCTGTAAGAATTGATAAATTACTTACCAGCAATTACCATACAACAAACCGGCCCTTGAAATAATCCAGGAGAGTAGGCTACAAAGATACCCTCTGCTTACACTGCCTAGTAGAACTCACCTATAGCCAAAGCGGTCACAACTGTCACACACACACACACACACACAAAAAGTCACAGGTACAGTTGTTAAGGTAAGTCATCCCTAAGAAGTAGTTTGTTCCACTCTCCATCGCGTTCAGATGTTTTACACCGAGGACAGGGCAGTGGTCAGGATCCTGAGCCCTCATTCCATCTCTGACGGAGTCTGCAGAGAGGTCGACTGAGATAAGGTCGAATCACAGACGGTGCCAAGGGAAGGGGACCCGAACGCACTGGGATGCAAGGGAGGGACACGTCTTGGGGAGCGTCTGGAGGCTCTGCTCGGGCCGCAGCTGCCGGAGCCGAGAGGCGACCCCGCGGCCACACGGTCTCCAGCGCGAGCCCGGGTCTGAGCGCGGAGCTCGGAAGGGACATTTGAGCAAAAGGATGGACGTTGCGTGATAAACGTGGTGACGGGTATCACCTTAGCGAGGAAAAAGATACAGCCGCCAACAGGGAAAGACAAAGCGTCCTAAAGTGCGGGTCCTCGCGGGAGACGATCAGCGGTGACGGCCCCACCCGCGGTCCTGCTCGCGGCCTCGGTCCTCGGCTCACCCAGCGCCTTCTTCCTATAACTGGGCTTGTTAAAGAGAGCTTCTCCGGATGAAGGAGGCCTTCACTGCTGTCAGGGCGCCGAGTCCCTCGGGAGGTCTGTCCGGTCGCTCCTGGGTTGGCTGTGCGGGGCTGGGCACCCGGGAAGCAGCGAAGCAGCGACCTCGCTCAGCTCTGGGCTCCGGGAGGGGACCCCGGCTGCTCCCCCGGCCGCTCCCCCGGCTGCTCCCCCGACCCTCCCCGGCCCCTCCCCCGGCCCCTCCCCCGGTTCCTCCCCGGCCCCTCCCCCTGCCCCTCCCCCGGCCCCTCCCCCGGCTCCTTCCCGGCCCCTCCCCCGGCCCCTCCCCCGGCCCCTCCCCGCACCCTCCCCGCCCCCTCCCCGCCCCCTCCCCTAGCCCCTCCCCGGCTGCTCCCCCGGCCCCTCCCCGGCCCCTCCCCCAACCCCTCCCCCGACCCCTCCCCCGGCCCTCTCCCCTGACCCCCCCGGCCCCTCCCCCGGCCCCTCCCCCGGCCGCTCCCCGGCCGCTCCCCCGGCTGCTCCCCCAACCCTCCCCGGCCCCTCCCCGGCCCCTCCCCCGGTTCCTCCCCGGCCCCTCCCCCGGCCCCTCCCCCGGCCCCTCCCCCGGCCCCTCCCCCGGCTCCTCCCCCGGCTCCTTCCCGGCCTCTCCCCCGGCCCCTCCCCCGGCCCCTCCCCGGCCGCTCCCCCGGCTGCTCCCCCGACCCTCCCCGGCCCCTCCCCCGGCTCCTCCCCCGGCTCCTCCCCCGGCCCCTCCCCCGGCCCCTCCCCCGGCTCCTTCCCGGCCCCTCCCCCGGCCCCTCCCCCGGCTCCCCCCCCCGCCCTCTGACGGCCCCCCGCCCTCCTGCGAGCTTGTCTTTCTGGGCGCGTCTTTCCTCTGTGTTGCTGTCTCTTCCCTTTACATAAGGACACGGGTCCTAGTGGATCAGGGCCTGCCCTGGTCCCATATGACATCGTGTTAACTAACGGCAACTCCAAAGACCTTTTTTTCCAAATTAGGTACATTCACCAGCACAGGCGTTAAGGATGGAACATTTCCCTCGGGGTACAACGTGTGACTTTTAACACGCCTTCTAGAAAAGATTTTTTCTGACCATATTCTCCAAAAATAAATCTCTTCTTTCCTTCATTCTATTGCTTACCTCTTCTATTTCTAAAGCCTTTGTCACTAACTAAAATTTTATCCCAGAACTGCTGTAGTGTAAATTCAGTAAAGGTAAACTTCTTGCTAGTTGGATCCGCTTTATGTATCCAGCGTGCAAAGCAGTGACTTCTGACACAAGGAGAATCCCAGTGAATATTTTCAACAAGGGTTTCTGAGGAAAGGACTGACTGAGGACTACAGATCTCATCATATTTCCTCAGACAGGGTAGAACTGCCCCAAAGAATTTCCCAAAAGTGGCTAGTGGATTCCAACTGCCGATCTTTTGGTTAGCAGCCAAGTTACTAACCACTTTGCTACCAGGAACTGATCGTTGTGTACCTCGGTCACCAGCACACTTAGCTCCAAACTCAGTGTCAAAATAAAACACATCACTTTAAGTCTTTGAATGTGTATATGGGTCCTTTCCTCCTTCTGACTTTATGCATATATTTTTATTTTTTATATTACGACAGCCTGATGGGAAGAATGTTGTGTATATCGATCATTTTGTCAAATACTAATTTTCAGAGGCCAACCTTGACTCCAGTTTTATTGATGTTCTGCCTATGTCTTTGCTTAAGAAATTCTCTCTGCTTGGAGTCCATCACTTTAACATCCAACAATTTCGCAGCAAAGACCTTCCGACAAAAGCACTTAAGGATTAGACTATTTTCCACAATCAGTTTCTGGCTTGCTCAGCCTTTCCTCACTCCGACCATGAGTCCATGGCCCTCCTCAAGAAAAACAATACAAAATGTAATGTTCAATTTAATTTTGTGAGCGAGTGTCCTACGTTCTACTAGGTTATAATGCTTTTAAAGAACAAAGATTTTTTTTTCCTTTTCTTTCTTTCATCTAGGTCTTCTTCATATATCAAGAAAATCAAAAACTGCAAAGCCATTGCCTTCTAGTAGATTTCTATGGAGACCCCATTGTGGTACACACTCGGTCTCTCTCCCAGCCTTCCTCTCTGTATGTATTAGGGTCTCCAGTGCTATAACTCTCCAGGGACACCTTAGGGTTTCCAAGTCTGTAAATCTCTGTTGTTGTTAGGTGCTGTCGAGTTGGTTCTGACTCATAGCAACCCTATGAACAACATAGCAACACAGTGCTCGATCTTGTGCCATGTCCACAATCATTTTTATGCTTAAGCCCATTGCTGCGGCCACTGTGCCAATCCACCGCATTGAGGGTACTCCTCTCTCGCGCTGATCCTCCGCTTTACCAAGCATGATGTCTGCTTTAGTCAGCTAGTACTGCTCTAACAGAAATACCACGGAGTGGACGGCTTTAACAAAGGAAGGGTTATTCTTACACAGTCCGGTAGGCTACAAGTGCGAATTCAGGTTGTCTACTCCAGGGGAAGGCTTTCCGATTGTCAGCTCTGGAGGAAAGTCTGGTATTTTTTTTGCTGACCCTCCACTCTACCAAGCATGATATCCTTCTCCAGGGACTGATCTTTGCTGACAAAAAGTTCAAAGTATGTAAGATGCAGTCTTGCCATCTTTGCTTCCAAGGAGCACTCTGGTTGTACTTCTTCCAGAACAGATGTGTTTGTTCTTTCGGTGGTCCATGGTACATTCAACATTCTTCTCCAACACCCCAATTCAAAGACATCAATTCTTCTTGTCTCTTCTTTGTTCATAGTCCAGTTTTTGCATGCATATGATGCAATAGAAAATACCATGGCTTGGGTCAGGTGCATTTTAGTCTTCAAAGTGACATCTTTACTTTTGAATACTTTAAAGAAGTCCTTTGCAGCAGATTTTCCCAGTGCAATGCGTCTTTTGATTTTTTGACTACTGCTTCCATGGACATCAGTGGTGGACAAAATGAAATCCTTGACAACCTCAATGTTTTCTCCACTTGTGACAATGAGGACTTTTGCTTTCCTGATGTTGAGGTGCCACTCATGTTGAAGGCTGTGGTCCCTGATCTTCATCAGTGTCTTAAATCTTCATTTTCAGCAAATAAAGTCGTGCTGTCTGCTAGCACAAGTTGTTAATGAGTCCTTCTCCAATCCTGATGGCTAGTTCTTCTTCAGATTTTTGGATTATTTGCTTGGCATACAGATTAAAAGGGTATGGTGAAAGGATACAACCCTGACTCACACGTTTCCTGACTTTAAACCACGTAGTGTCACCTTGTTCTGTTTCACGACTGCCTGTTGATCTTTATACAGATCCCTTAAGAGCACATTAGGTGTTCTAGAATTCCCATTCTCCACAACATTAGCCATAATTTAGCATGATCCACACAGTTGAATGCTTTTGCATAGTCAATGAAACACAAGTAAACATCTTTCTGGCATTCCTTGCTTTCAGCCAAGAGCCATCTGACATCAATGATGGTATCCCTAGTTCCACATCCTCTTCTGACTCCAGCTTGAGTTTCTGGCAGATATTTGTCGATATACTGTTGTAGTCGCTTTTGAATGATCTTGAGCAAAATTTCACTTGTTTGTGAGATCAACGATATTGTTAGGTAATTTCTGCATTCAATATGGACCTCTTCCAGTCAGTTGGCCAGGTAGTTGTTCTCCAAATTTCCTGGCAGTAACTCTCTAGGGACACCTAACGGTCTCCAAGGCTGGAACTGTCTAGGGACACTTTAGGGTCCCCAAGGCTGTAATTCGCTAGGGACACCTGAGGGTCCCCAAGGCTGTAACTCGCTAGGGACACCTGAGGGTCCCCAAGGCTGTAACTCACTAGGGACACCTGAGGGTCCCCAAGGCTGTGACTGCCTAGGGAAGCCAACTGCCATGCCTCTCTCCCTGAGAGCTTCTGGCAGTTTCCACCCTTTCTTTCAGTCATGCTTTAATCAATTGGCCATTAGAGACTCATCAGTAATGTCTTTGCCCGTCTGTTTATTCACTGTAGGTGAATTATTATTCTAGTCATGGTTTGGAAAATCGTTAAGAGGTGTTAGAAACGCTGGTGGCGCAGTGGTTATGAGCTGTAGCTGCCATCCGGAAGGTCAGAAGAACGAATCTTCCAGATGCTCCTTGGAAACTCTAGGGGTCAGTTCTACTCTGTCCTTTAGGGTCACTATGAGTTGGAATGGACTTGACAGCAACAAGTGTTGGGGGGGCGTAGTAGAGGATGGATTGCAGGGAAGAGACATGAAAAGCGGGAATCCCGTAGTCCAGCAACAGCTGAAACCATAGAGTAAATGGAGCCTAAACGAAGTGTATGTCAGGTGACATGGACCAGGAAGGTCATTTGAAGGGAGATTTTGAAGGTAAACAAAAAATAAGAAAGCCACAAATACTGAGTAGCTTCTCTTTGTTGGGCATGGTGCCCAGATATTTTTTTATGTGTTTTAGGTGGGTTGAGATTTCTGACTAAAGAAACTGAGCTGATATTGAAGTCATTTACTGAGATAGGCATCGTAGGAGGAAGAAGACATCTCAAGGTACAAAATATAAAATGTTCAAACGTAGGAAGTTTAAAAATACGCAAGCCTTCTCAAATTTTCCTGGCACCATTGTTTCTTCTCTCTTGGTGTCTCCCTTCCCCCTCTACCCTTCTCCTTTCGATTATCTGCTTGATTGATGCTGATTGCTCCCAGATGTACTCTGACCGCAGCACTGGGTATCGACTAGCTTCTTTAGTGAGAACAGCTGCAGAAGAGAACCAGCTGGTTGTGGTCCAGCTCTGACGGCTCACAGACACAGCACAGAACATCACAGGAACCTCAGCTCCTGTTACACTTGGTGATGACGGTTGAAATGATTGAATTAGAAATAAAATGGAAATACAGTGAACTTGCATACACTTATTTTATGTATACCAGTGTCTCATATTTTATAATGTAATAAAATTAGTTTTAAAGGGAGGAAGGGCTTTAAATCAGTTACTGATGCCCCTTATGTTTTCTATCTCTGTATTTCTGGTTAAACACTTCTGTCCCTCTGTGCCCCCAATAACAAAGATCTCAGCTTGAAGTAGCATATTTTCTAAAAGACATCTTAGTAGTTCTGAGGAAATGGAAAAGGATTATATTGTGAAAATATTTACTTTGTTTCAGTGATTGCTCTATATCGCACAATACTTACAAAGTACAAACAGACTTCATTAGCTGTGGCATTACTTTCTTTTCTTTTTTTGCAGTAAAAATATCATAAACCGTTCACCCTCTTTAGGAGGAGGTATATAGCATCCTTACTGCCACTCTTCTACTCAAGAACAATAAATTAAATATACATAAATAATGAGTAATACTATATTCACTTTATAGCTTAGGATGCAGAGGAGAAAAAGGAAACCAGCAATTTATTAGTTAGTTATAAATTATATAGATAGGTCACGTGTGGATGTGTGCATATACTGGGTAAATAAAAAAATTGGAAACGTATCAGAAAGATGGAGAGTTGATCATTCACGATTTACCAGTGTTTATATAACTCTCATTCATTTGTAACAGTAATATTTAAAACTCTTTAACAGGATTGTTAGCATGATATTGATGAGAAAAATGCAAAAGTAGAATTAGGCTGGAAAGAGCTTTATGAATATCAAATGTGTGTGTATGTGTGTACGTGTATGTAATTATACATTCAGACGGCAAATCAGGAAGTCAATATATGTGGGCACTGAATCAAAATCTCAAATGATACTAGAATAAATTACTCTTTTCCCAATTACCATTTTGGTAAGTTGGATGAAAGTAGGGATTTTAAATTACAAAATACATCAAGAGAGAAAATGTCAAATATTCAAACAAATAGACATTTGTGTGATTAGATTATTATAACTAGGATTATAAATCAGTCTAAAAATGTTTTAAAAAGGGGGGAAACATGCTGATATCTGGATAATTATTAATAAAGAAAAATAATTCCAAATATAAAATTTTTCTCCAATCTGAGTCAGGGTACACAGAGTTACTGATGGTGGGAAAATGTCCCAATGGTGCATGTGAGCTCCAGCACAGCAGAAGGTTTTCATTGCAAAATCTCCCAGCCTGGTAAAATAACAATGGCTGTCTTTTGTACTGTAGTTATATTTAGAAATGCTATATTAAGTTAACATTCCTGAGCTTTTCACCTTAATAGGGGTGAGCCATTTCTTGTTATTATGATGATTAAGTGAAAGTATACAATCCAAATTAATTTTGCATGCCTGCCTATCTGCAGTGTCATTGGCTCTCCACCTCCTGTGACAGCACTTGCCTCCTTTTCACTCTTTACTTCTAGTATCCTCTTAATGAACACCTGTCCCCTCTTTTTCACCCTCTTCTCTCCCATCTAGAAAGAAACCAGTAGGACAGCCTCCTATAAATTTATAAAACCATAAAGTACACAGACCACATGCTCACACTGTGTCCCCAAGTCCAGTCCATTCTTTTCTGAAGTGTTCACCTCAGAACTGGTATCAGGTCAGGCCCAGCAGCAAATCTAGGGGCCATGTTCCTAGGGAACCCTCCAGCCTCTTGGGCCATCAGTTCTGGTGTTTTAGTAGCATTCTTGATCTGTACACATCTTTTTCTCATGGGTCAGAGACGCTGCATTATCTCCCCCATGACGGCTGCCTCTGATCGTGGCCAGGCACCATCTGGTTCTCCTGGTCTCCCGCTGCGGCAGCCTCCCATCCAGACGGGTCCTTCTGTCTCCTGCGCTCCTTTTGCCCCTTGTCTTTGGTGTTCTCGGTCATCATCGGTTCCAGATGGGTTGAGACCATTCAGTGTACTTCAGATGGCACCTTGCTAGCTTTTAAGAATCCAGATGCCACTCACCCACAAGAAGTGGAGAAGACTCTCTAAGCAAAAGACGGGTTATGCCAACTGGCCTTGATGTCCCCTGAAAACATGGTCCCCAGACCTCTTTTCATGTTACTCTGTGTTTAGAAAACCTTCCAGCTTATGATGCAGTACAGTTATGCTGATCTATGTCTGCTGATGAGTAAATCTTTGAACACCTTATAGTTAGGTGACCCACCTGAGATGAAGCAAGTGGCAGAGACTGGCTGTGGGGGTAGAGAGCATCAGGAGTAGACTGAGGACAGAGAGTGGTCAGAATACCTGGGGAAGCTTTGGTGCAGTGTAGCCATAGAACCTCGTGCAGAAACATTCAACTGTCCTTTATCTTATTCCATGGTCCTACTAATGATTTCTGAAGTGCCTTTTATACTGTGTTACTTGTCTTAAAGAAAATATTGTGAATGCAGTAGTTGCATTTATTTCCACAGAAACTGAACCATTGAAACCAAGACAATATGTTAGTCAAGTAATCTCAGCTTATGCATTTTTTAGCATTGTAATCTCAGCCTTTGAAAGGCTCTGATTTTTTTTTTTGGTCACCCTCTTTTCCTCTTCTTTTAAAATGTATTTGTAATCTCTAGAAAGAGGTTACGCATACATACTTATGCATTGTACTTATACATGACAGCTAGAAGATTTGCTTTTGATTCCATTAACCACAGGTGCAATTTCTCAGGACCCTCTGGGGATGGAGTGGTGAAGACCTGCAACTACTAAACAAGGAGTCATAAGAGAAATGGAAAAACACCCCACTTTTGTAGACCTGTCCCTTTCTGAGGAGCTTAGTAAAGTGCGGAGTACTGTGTGAAAGCATCTTCTGTTGACAGAACATGGTGCTTGTGTGTTACTCTACGTTCTCTGTGCAAAGTGAGGGATTTGAATTACAACCTCTCCAGGCCATGTTTCCATCTCAGATTCAAGGATTTTGTTTATTATTTCTGAATAATACAATTCTACTCATTCTTTGAAGTCCACATCAAATGTCATCTATTTCATTATTTCCTTCCTAATCATTCAATTTTTTGAGGATTTTTTTTTCTTTTCACTTAACTTTTGTGGCCCTCTTCACATACTCCCATTATAATAATTGCCATATACTACTTAGAATTTCTATTTGAATTGATAGTATTAACCTGGATCAAGAACATTGCTTTGCATATATATATATATATATATATATATACACACATATGTACACACACACACACGCTCTTTTTTTTCCTTTGTCATGTATGTGAGTGTGAGAGAGAGACTTAATATGGAATCAACAAATTATTAAAATTTCATCTGGAATGCTGTAGTTTTAATTTCAAATTTATGCTAACAGTATCTTAGTCCACAGGGGGGAAAACGTGTTTATAAGTATACCTAGGATTCCAAATGTGAAATAGACAGGTGTTCCTTTTAGGCAACTTCCCCCTTCCCGTACAGTCTTTGCTGTCACTGAGTTCTGTGGTGGTTGTCCCCTTTCTTAGGGCCTTCTTTCCAGAATCTTTTGTTTTGATGGTATCCTAACAACAAAAACTTGTTTAAAACACAAAATTTTATAGTTTCACACTTTATCTCTTGTACAAGGTGTGATTCCAACCTAAAAAACCAGATGTGCAGTGTATATATAAATTTAAAAAAAGAAAAATCAACATTTGTTTGCTACAATGGGTCCAAAGTCAATTACCTTGGTGGGAAACTGTCACCTCAGTGTTGTTTTGGTATCCTCCACTCTCTGGGCTGGGGCAGGATCCCAAGAGCCTATGTACCATCAGGGCATTGACAGGAAGGTGGTATTGACATTGTCCCATAGTTTCATCTATTTTGATCCACAAAGCTGTGTTTCTCTCGGTGGTCCTTCTGGACAACCCATGTTGCACCCTCCCCTTCATCTTTCTGTTTTCTCTCCTCCTCTGGCAGTGCTCCCAAGCTGATGGTGTGAGTAACTAAAACTAGGTATTTCATTACGGATTTCTAGAGAATCTGACAGATAGACAGGTGTATAGATATGAACAATTTTGGATACATAAAGTAGATTCTCAGAAGACTATTAATGGATACAAGACGCAATATTATTCCTACAAATAAAAAACTGTTTTGAGCTGTGGGGACTATGACACTGACATACTCTAGAGTGGCATCAATAGCCTGAGGCTTATATGGATATGTTCTGGGCCAGCTCTACCCTGGCCCCTAGGGTCACTATGAGTCAGATATGACTCGACATCACTTGGTTTGGCTATGCCAGTTTAACTCTGAAAGCATAGCTTGTTAGTGAGGAGCTGAAAGAGTATATTATTTCAATTCATTGTAACTGTGTATATCATACAAGCTACCTGCATGGAAACAAAACCATTGAAGTGTAAGACTGACTTTATTAGAACAAAAGATTCAGTTTTCTTAAGTAACTCACATCCTTAAATGATTCACTGTGTTGTATTGACTATGTATGCAAGGGCATTCAACTCTGTAGATCATAACAGATTGAGGGAAATGTTGTAAAGAATGGGAATTCCAGAGCACCTAGTTATGCTCATGCAGAACTTGTGCACAGATCAAGAGGCAGTCATTCAAACAGAACAAGGGGATGCCAAGTAATTTAAAATTTGGAAAGATGTTTATCAGGGTTGTGTAATTTCATCATACTTATTCAATTTGTATTCTGAGCAAATAATGAGAGAAGTTGAACTACATGAAGAAAACAGAGGCAACAAGATTGGAGGAAGATTAACCACCTGAGTTGTTATGCAAACGGCATAACCTGGCTTGCTGAAACTGAAGAGAACTTAAGCACTTACTGATGAAGCTCAGGACTTCCAATTAAGTTTGCAAACTCCTCTTAGGAAAAGTGCTACATACTGCATTACTAAATATCACTATGGCCAACTTCGAAGCACTCCGCTTGAGAAGCTATGCACCAACACCAGTGCTTAGGCCAGCCTTCAAAGCAATTTTGGAACTGTTTTTCTGGAATGGTCATCAGAGCTGTTGTCATATGTTTTAGTCAGTTAGTGCTGCTCTAACAGATACCACAGGGTGGATGGCTTTAACAAAAGAAGGTTTATTCTTACACAGCCCAGTAGGCTATAAGTCCAAATTCAGGATGTCTACTCCAAGGGAAGGCATTCCCCCTTGTTGGCTCTGGAGGAAAGTCCGGTATTGCGACAGTCTTTGTCCAGGGAGCATCTTGGTGTAAAAAATGCAGGTCTGAAGGATGCGCTCTTCTCCTGATGCTGCTTTCTTGATGGTATGAAGTTTCTGTTTGCTTCCCTTTCCATCTCTTGTAGGACAAAAGGATTAAGGGTGGGGCAATACTCTAGGGAAACTCCCCTTACAGTGGAGCAGGAAGGTGATCCTATGAAGGGATTTATAGCCCCACCCTAATTCTTTAACATATAGCATAGGAAAATCACAAAATGGAGGACAATCACAAAATACTAGAAATCATGGCCCAGCCACATGGCTACACATATTTTGGGGGGCACACAATTCAGCCCATGACATTGTATTACCTGTAATGTCCTGAATGTCATCAAAATGTCTTCCTTTCAATATTTCCTTTATCTTCAGGAAAAGAAAAAAGTCATTGGGATCCAGATTAGACATGTAGGGAGGGTGTTCCAATACAGTTATTTGTTTACTGGCTAAAAACTCCCTCACAGACAACTATACAATGAAGTTTGCAAACTTGCCACAGTGCAGCTGTGTGCAATGGCCGTTCCAGAAGGAGTTCCAAAATTGCTTTGGAGGGTGGACTAAGTGGTGGCATCAGTGCATGCCTTCCTAAGGAGTGTTCTTTGAAGGTGACCATAATGATATTCAGCAATGGGGTATGAAGCAATTAGAACAATGAAGTTCACGAGCTTACTTATCAAACCTCATAGTCTTTGGTGTGGATTGCATTTCAACATCAAGAAACAAAATCCTCACAGCTGAGCCAATAAGTAACATAATAAATGGAGAGAAGATTGAAGTTGTCAAGGATTTAATTTACTTGCATCTACAATCAAAGCCCATGGAAGCAGCAATCAAGAAATCAAATGTCATATGTGTTTCAAAAGACTTCTTTAAAATGGTAAAAAAGGGTGAAGTCAAGATGGCAGACTAAGCACATGTCTCCTTGTATCCCTCTGGAAATCAAAACCTAAATTGATAATCAAACGTAGCCTTCTGGTCACCTGTGAGCCCCAGGACAAGGCACAGGGCTGTTAATTTGGACTTCATACCACTGAATGAAGAACCTCCTCTCTTTTGTTGATGCCTGCTTCTGGCTAGCCCTGGCTCTCATGGACTGCAGGTGAGGCACCATTTTGACTTTTTTTCTCTGTCTTGGCTGGTGGGCAGAGCTGGGTCATGCATAGCAACCAGTCTCAGATGCACTGCTGGTGGGATAGGCAGTTGAAATTCCCGTATTTTGAGAGCGAGGCTCAGGACTCTCTTCATCTAACCACTTTGGGCCTGTCTTTTTACCACTGCCACGGCGTGGTTTCTACGGAACTGTGGTGCCTGTGTGCGGGACACCATGTTGGATATGGAGATTTTAGTGTGACCTAATTCTTAGTCTGGTAGCCAGTGCCTGCAAACAGGACAGTGCTTCTCTGACAGAAAAGCAGGAGTTTACACAGTGTCATCTATGGTGGGGGCACGGCAACAGAGGCTGAGGACTCACTGTGTCTTGGCACTTTTAGCCCTTCTATCCGCCGACCATGTAGAAGGCACCATCTTAGATACGGTGGCCACAGCTGGACCTAATTCTTAGCTTGGGAGCCAGAGCCTGCCTACAGGAGTGTGTTTTTCTACCAGAAAAGCAGTAGTTTACACAGTGTCACCTAAGGCTGAGCCCTGTCAGCAGAGGCAAACAGGGCAGTTGCATTGCTATATTTTGAACTAGTTCATATCATCTGGGGTTGGATAAGGAGATGCTTGCTTTGCCAGTTGGGAAGAGGGACCTCTACACCTGAAAACCTTACTGACTTGGGAAGTGGTCAGATACTTGTTGTTTTACATTTTAAGACAGCCTAGAGAAACATCTGCAGTCCATCCTCACAGTATCTCTGCCAGCCTTTACTTACTCACGTGAAACCCAAAAAACAACAGATGCTTGCACCATACAAGAAATCACCCATAGTTTTAGAAGGCTCCCAAACAAAACAACCAAGGAGTTTTCCAGATGAAGAAACTTTTCTGAAATCATCAGAAGGTGATTACAAAAGGATTATATACAGAGTCCTTCTAGACCTCATACAAAATTCAGCACAACGTAATGAAAAATTAAGCAAGCTGTTTGATCTGATGGAACAGCAGAACTCTGAAAGCCAACAGATCAAGAACAAAATCAAAGACATAGAAACTTTCACTCAAAGCCAAGAAAACAGAATGGAACAAATAGGAAAAAGAATTTCTGACTTGGAAGACAGAGCTACTGATGCCAGCGTCTATGAGCAGAAATCAGAAAATAGAAACAAGAAAAATGAAGAAGCATTAAGAAGCAAGTGGGACTCTATTAAGACAAACAACCTTTGATTAATTGGAGTCCCTGAACAGGATGAGATACCTGAGAACACAGAGAGTATTGTTCCTGAGCTGCTGACAAAAAACTTTCCAGAAATCATCAAGGAAGAGAATATAGATATCCCAGATGCACACTGTATGCCACCCAACATAAATCTGAAAAGAAAGACTCCAAGACATATTATAATTAAGCTTAACAAAATGAAACATAAGCAGCAACTCTTAAAGGCAGCAAGATTTAAAACAAAACTCACATTCAGAGGGAAACCCTGTAGGCTTTTGTCAGCTTTCTCAGAAGAAACTGTCCTGGCATGGAGACAGTGGCATGACACATTCAAAGCCTTGAAGGAGAAGAACTTCCAACCAAGAGTTATATATCCTTCCAAACTATCTTTCAAATATGAAAATGAAATTAAGACATTCCCAGATAAACAGAAACTCAGAGACTTTGTAAAAACCAAACCCAAACTACAAGAAATACTGAAAGAAATTCTTGGCTCTGGCTTAGAAGAACAAAACCACTAACTTTATATTTTATAACAACACATTATTCAGAATTCTTCTCAGTTAGGGAAGGCTCAAAAATCAATCACAGCTTTAATACTGAAAGAAACAATCCAGTGATTATCATGAAAACTGTGGTGCCATCATATTAAAAAGAGGGATGTACTACAGTGGTTATAGTCCTTCCAGATGGACAGGAAGTTGACAAGACTTGCAGTAATTAAAATTGGGTTTATATATAGTTTATTAAGGGAGATCCTAGGGGCAGCCTTAAAGCACAACGAAGATGAAACATACCATATCAAGAAATGTAACACAGGAGTCTCAACAACTACAAAGCCAGCAATCAAAAGGTGAAAAATCAACTCACGAAAAAGAATTCCCCAGAACAGACTAATAAGAACAGCAGAGAAAACATCAACATATAAATAAACACACCACAACGGCAGCAGTGAACACATACCTATCAATAATACATTGAATGTGAATGGACTGAATGCTCAAGTAAAGAGACATCGAGTAACCTCTTAGATCAAAAGACACGACCCATCCATACGTTGTCTACAAGAAACTCACTTGGGACTTAAAGATAGGAACAAACTCAAAATTAAAGGATGGAAGACTATATATCAAACCAACAATGAACAAAGAAGAGCAGGTGTGGTAATTTTAATTTCAGACAAAATCAATTTTAATGTAAAATCAAGACTTAACTACATTAAATATTTATGCACTTAATATCAGATCACCTAAATGCATTGAAACATTGACTACACTCAAAAAAGAGTTAGATGACTCCACAATAACAGTGGGAGACTTCAACATTCCACTCTCAATACTGGACAGATAATCTAGAAAAAAGCTCAATAAAGATACAGAAGACCTTATTGCCACAATTAACCAACTTAACCTCATCAATATATACAAAACTTTCTACCCATTAGCGGACAACTATGCCTTCTTCTCCAGTGCACATGGAACATTCTTCAGAATTGACCATTTGTTAGGACATAATGCAATTCTCAACAAAATCCATACCATTGAATTACCGCAAAGCATCTTCTCAGATCATAAAGCCATAAAAGTCAAAATCAATAGCAGAGAAAACATAGATAGAAAGTGGAACCCTTGGAAACTGAACATCTTGCTCAAAAAAACATAAGTGATAGAAGAATCAAGGATGAAATGAAGAAATTCATGGATTCCAATGAGAATGAAAACACTTCCTACCAGAACTTATGGGATACATCCAAAGCAGTGTTCAGAGGTCTGTTTATCTCCATAAATGCACATATCTGGAAGGAAGAAAGAAACCAAATCTAGGAAGTAACCCTACAGCTTGAACAAGTAGAGAGAGAACAACACAGGAACCCCTCAGGCACCAGAAGAAACAAGATCATAAAGATTAGAGCAGAACTAAATGAATTAGAGAACAGAAGAACAATTGAAAAAATTGAAAAGACCAAAAGCTAGTTTTTTGAAAAGATCAACAAAATTGACAAACTACTGATTAAACTTACTAAAGAAAAACAGGAAAGGAAACAAATAACCCACATGAGAAATGAGAGGGGAGTTGTCACAACAGATCCAACAGAAATAAAAAATATCATAACATAATACTATGAAAAGCTGTACTCTAACAAATTTGAAAACCTCAAGTGAATGGACAAATTCCTTGATTCATATCACCTACCTAAATTATCACAAGGTGAAGCAGAACAACTTAATAAACTCATCACAAAGGAAGAGATTGAAAATGTCATAAAAAAAAAAGCCAACCCAAAAAAGCCAGTGTCCAGATGGCTTCACTGCAGAATTCTACCAAGCTTTTAGAGAAGAGCTATCTCCAATACTACTGAGATTATTTCACAGTACAGAAAGAGGTAGAGTACTCCCAAACTCATTCTATGAAGCCAGAATAACCCTGGTACCACTCCCAGGGAAAGACGCAATAAAAAAGAAGAATTACAGACCAATATCACTTATGAATCTAGATGCAAAAATCTTCAACAAAATTCTTGCCAATAGAATACAACAATGTATCAAAAAATAATCCCTCATGACCAAGTTGGATTCATACCAAGGATGCAAAGCTGGTTCAACATCAGAAAAACAACTAATGTGATTAACCACATAAATATCACTGTTTTAGTCAGCTAGGGCTGCTCTAACAGAAATACCACCGAGTGGATGGCTTTAACAAAGAAACGTTTATTCTTACATAGTCCAGTAGGTTGCAAGTCCATATTCAGGGTGTCCGCTCCAGGGGAAGGCTTTCCCCTTGTTGGCTCTGGAGGAAAGTCCGGTATTGCATCAGTCTTTGTCCAGGGAGCATCTTGGCGCAGGAACCTCAGGTCTGAAGGATGCACTCTTCTCCCAGTACTGCTTTCTTGATGATAACAAGGTTACCATTCTCTGCTTGCCTCTCTTTCCTTTTATCTCTTACAGGCTGAAAGGATTAAGGGTGGGGCAAGCCATACTCCAGGGAAACTCCCTTTACAGCAGAGCAGGGAAGTAATCCTATGCAGGAATTTACAGCCCCACCCTAATCCTTTAACATACAGTTTAGCAAAACCACACATTTTTGGGGGGACACAATTCAACCCATGACAATCACAAAAGACAAGAATCACCTGATTTTGTCTATTGATGCAGAAAAGACATTTGATAAAGTCCAACACCCATTCATGCTAAAAACTCTTAGCAAAATAGGCAAAGACAGAAAATTGCTCAGTGCTATAAGGGCCATTTATACAAAGCCAACTGCTTACGTCATCCTGAACGCAGAGAGACTGAAACAGTTTCCCTTGAGAACAAGAACTAGACAAGGATGCCCACTCTCACCTCTCCTATTCAATGTTGTACTAAAAGTTCTAGCCAGAGCAATTAGACAAGACCAGGAAATAAAGGGCATCTGCATTGGCAAAGAAGAAGTCAAAATCTCCCTGTTTGCAGGTCATATGATTGTATATGCAGAGAATCCCAAAGAATCTACAAGTAAACTACTCAAACTGATAGAAGATTTCAGCAAAGTCTCAGGATACAAGATAAACATAAGTAAATCAGTAGGATTCCTTTATACCAACAGTGAGACTGCTAATGAAGAAATCGTCAATCAATCTCATCTACTATAGCACCCAAGGAGATCAAGTATCTAGGAATTAATCTAACCAGAGAAATAATGGACCTTTACAAAGAGAACTACAAGTCCTTACTACAAGAAACTAGGAGAGACTTAGATAAATGGAGAAACCTACCCTGCTCGTGGATAGGAAGACTTAACATTGTGAAAATGTCTATTTTACCCAAAGAAATCTACTTATATAATGCAATCCCAATACAAGTTCCAGCATCATTCTTTAATGAGATGGAGAAACAAATCACCAATTTTGTTTGGAAAGGGAAGAAGCCCCAGATAAGTAAGGTACTACTAAAGAAGAAGAACACCCCGGGATACCTCTCATTACCCAACTTCAGAACCTATTATACTGCTGCAGTGGTCAAAACAGTGTGGTACTGGTACAGGAATAGACAGATCAATCAATGGAACAGAATTGAGACCCCGGAGATGACACCATCTACCTATTAACAGTTCATATTTGACAAAGGCCCTCAGACATTAAACTGAGGTAAAAACAGTATCTTCAACAAATGGTGCTGGCAAAATTGGATATCCATCTGCAGTAAATTCAAACAAGATCCATATCTTACACCTTATACAAAAACCAACTCAAACTGGATTAAAAGACCTAAATATCAGATCTAAAACAATAAAGCTCATCCAAGAAAAGGTAGGAACAATAATGGAAGTTTTAATACACAACGTAGACAGACTTCAAAATCTGTCAAACAAACCACAGTCAACATAAGAGAAAATAGGTAAATGGAAACTATTAAGAATCAAACACTTTTGCTCATCCAAAGACTTTATTAATAGAATTAAAAGGCCACCTACAGAATGGGAAAAAATACTTGGTAACTCTATGTCAGACTGACCCCTGATCTCCATAATCTATAAGATACTACAAAATATCAATAAGAAGAAGATAAATTATCCAATTAAGTGATGGGCAAAGGAGATGGACAGACATTTCTCTAAAGCGAAGATCCAGGCAGCCAAAAAACACATGCAGACATGTTCACGATCTTTAGTTATTAAAGAAATTCAAATCAAAACTACAATGAAATACCATTTCACTGCAACAAGGTTGACCATGATACAAAAAACACAGAACAACAAATGCTGGAGAGGCTGTGGAGAAAGTGGAACTCTGCTACACTGTTGATGGGGTTGCAAAATGGTCCAGCCTCTTTGGAAAGCAATCTGGTGCTTCCTTAAAAAAATGGATATAGATATACGATTTGACCCAGTAATTCCACTACTTGGAATGTATCCTACAGAATCAAGGCCATTCACACCAACGGACACATGCACAAGAATATTTATCACAGCACAGTCCACAATAGCAAAAAGATGTAACCAGCCCACATGTCCAACAACAGAGGAATGGATAGATAAACTCTGGTATATGTACTCAATTGAGCACTATGCAATGGTAAAGAATAATGATGATTCCAGGAAACGTCTCATAACCTGATTTCAACTGGAAGACATTATGTTGAGTGAAAGTAGTCAGTGACAAAAGGACAAATATTGTATGAGACACCTATGATAAGATCTGAAAAACAGACTTATGTATAGAAGAAAAGACTTATGGCTGCAAGTGAGAAGAGTGAGGGTGGGAGGGGGGGCAGTGTTTAGATTAGATAGTTGATAAAAATTTGGTTGGATGAAATCGGTGACAGCGCACATTAGAAACAAGAACAATATTAAGCAGACTTCAACATAATTTGAATACTCCTTCCATCTTAACCCAATAGTGCAAGGACACAGTAGCTGGGGCAGGGGGCAGGGGACCATGCTTTTAGGTGAAATTGAGGCCAATTTGTACAACTAGCATTTTGCTAAGAGGGCTCTCTGCAGCCCACATTGGTGGGTGGTGTCTGGGATCTTAAAAGCTGCCAAGCTGCCATCTGAGGACACAGTAAACTGTCCCAACTCAGCATGAACAGATACACACCAAGGACCAAACGACGTGGGGTAAAGACAACCCAGAATACAGAGAGACCCACATGAGTGGGTCCCTACATAGTCTTGGGACTGGAAGAATCAGATGATGCCTGTCCACAAGTGATAGCCGTGATGGAGCTCACTAAGTTGAGTCTCACTTGCAACACAAGAATATAAAGGGGTGCGCACTGAGATCTCCACTAAAAGACCGCAACTGATGGTCCAGCAGCTTCAGGGTTCCCCTGGGAACACGGCCCCAGGCCCTGATGCTGCCCTTGCCCGTAAATCACAATGAAGGTCCACTCTTCAGACACGAATGGATTGGACTTGGCAATGCAGACTGACCATATACTGGATGCACTTTATGGTTCTATGCATCTATAGGATATCATCCTGCTGACCTCTGGCTGGAGGAAGGGGAGTGGGTGGAGAGGAGGGGAAAGGAGACTGCTGGGAGAATGAGACATGTATGGAGCAGAGAGGAATAGTATGCTGTCACTGGACAGGGAGAGCAGTGGAAGCTTCATATAGGTGGGCATGTAAATTTATATGGGAATATACATTTTCACTCAGTCATAATAAAAAAAAGTTAAAACACATGTCATTTTGAGGACTAAAGTATAACTACCAAAGCCACTGGGTTATCACCTGCCTGGTACTCATGTGAAAGACTGCAGAAGAACTGATGCTTTCAAGTTACGGTATGGGCAAAGGATATTGAGACACCATGAACCGCCTGCAGAATGAACAGATCTGCACTTTAAGAAGGATAGCTGGAATGCTCCACAGTTATGACAATGGTGTGACTTTGTCTCACGTGATTTTGAAAACAATATTTTCAGAATGAACCAGTCCTTGGAGAAGGACATTGTGTTTGGTAAAATCAAGGGAAAAGAGAGGACGCTCAGCTAGGAGCGACACAGTGGCTGCAACATCAGGCTCAGGGTGGCGATGGCAGGGAGCCTGGCTCAGGAAGCGGCAGCCTTTCTTTCTGCTGTACACAGGGTCACGGTGAGTTCAGGTTGACTTGATGACACCCAACAGCAACTGTAAGATGGACTGCCGGACAGTGTTAATTCTGGAGCAGCATTTGCTACAGTAAAAATATAGTGCTAGGGGAATGTTATCCAAAATTTGAGAACTGTTCAGCTCTTCAAAAAATAAAATCTCAAGGAAAGCCTCGCTACAGTTTTAAAACGCACAGAAAGTGTTTGACCTAATGAAGAAAATACGACTGAAAGAAGACCACTGTAGTTAATGACAGACAAAAATGTGTCTAGAAAGTGAACAACAGAAAAGTCATGTTAACACGGTAGTGAAAGCAGTCTTAACCAAGATTCCAAACACACTAAAGAGATGTCAGGTTACCATTTATCCTCTAGCCTCGTTTCCCGACCTTACCGGTGTAAGTCTATTACCCAGTCATATTCCCTCAGTTCTGTTTCCTGGAAGTAACCTTCTGAGCACCCACTTCTGTGTGATTGCCTCAGAATGCAGTGACTTAAACATAAATATGTCCATTTTCATTTTAGTGTTTTGAAAACCACATGTAAGGGAAGAGAAACAGCATCTTTCTATTGCCATGGAAATACAACAAATATTTTTATAAATTAATCAATATTAATTACACATTACTCCAAATTCATTAAGTCATTTAAAGGTAATATCTCCTCCCCCTTATAAGCTTTACAGCATATATGCCAGTTTTAGACTTCATCTTCCCTCAGCTGACACCCTGAAGTTACCTTCTCTAATAGTAACTGTTTTTAATAATCACAGAGACATGGATCATTGTTCACTGTTCCTGAAACTGGTCATGAAGCACCATCTGCACATACTTGTCTTGTCCTAGATTTCTAGCTAAAGGAATCATAAAATCAAAGTGTGTATACAAAATAACCCACTGACACTGAGTTGATTCCATCTCATAGTGACCCTACAGACAGAGTAGAACTGCCTGGTAGAGTTTCCAAGGAGAGCCTGGTGGATTTGAACTGCTGACCTTTTGGTTAGCAGACCTAGTGCTTAATCACTGTACCACCAGATTTCCCAAGTGCATATACTTCCACAGAATTCAGTAAGTTTTAAAGAACCAGAAGGGTGGTTTTTCCAGTTTCATAGGTTGTCAATTTGTGTGTTAATATATACATGCTTTTCCCTTGCTTGGAGCTGACTTAGGGAGGATGTTAGAATCTAAATAATGAATTCCTTTAGCAGAACTTGGAGAGCTCCAAAGAGCCACTGCCGTCATTTGATTCCGACTCACAGTGATTGTACAGGAGAGAGTAGAACTGCCCCATAGGGTCTCCAAGGAGCACTTGGTGGATTCCAACTGCTGACCTTTTGGTTAGCAGCTGAACCACTGCGCCGCCAGGGTTTCCGTGACACCTGACGGCCAACCTCTGGTTTACAGCTGGGTCTTCCTGGGCGCTCACAACGCCCTGGAGATCACCTGGAGCGGCGTGTCCTTAGCTGTGAGAGGACAAATAGACCAGTAAACATCACCACACTAGTTTTGCTTGTCATCTTCTGTTCTGAGTTGAGGACTAACTGAACCCACCTCATGGTTATTTTCTGCATTTCTTACCAGCCCAGTGATACTGTTAAGAATTGTAATAACAATAATTGTATATAGCATTTTCTGGATGCCCTAAGTGCTTAGCCTTTCTTATTCATAATGTGATTTAATTTGTAATGAACTCCTAAAATATAGCCATTACTTTTGTTCTCTTTTCAGAGATGAATAAACTTGTTTATAAAACTATATCACAAAAGCACTTTTTGGGCTAAATGTTTGTTCAGGTCCACCCCCCCCCCAATTTAGTTATTTAAATGTTGTCCATTTTTTAGGGTCAGTTAAAGCCTTACCTACCCCAGGATGCACTGCATGATTCCAAAGGGAAGACTATTTTTCTCCCTTAAATGCACACAGAACTTAGCTATGCATCTCATTCCCCCCGCTGTCTCTTTATCGGACATTTCTGACTGTTTTATGCATTAACAACAGTGTCTGGCAGTGACCAATGCCAAGATTCCCTGAAGGCTCTGCGGTGACTTCGGTCATGTGCTGTGTCATGTGCTTTGGGCAGCTGGCTGAATGCACGCAGGACACTGTGGAACACCTATCTGGAGGCTGTGGCATGGCTCCGTGAGTCCAGTTACTGGCCTCTGCCCAGTGGAATGTCACCTTACACTGTGGTTTAATGACCTGCTCGAGCAGAGGGTATAGCGTGGTGTTAGGCTCTCCTTTAATCTCTGTTTTTGCAGAACACTGACTTTCACGTGAAAGACCTGGTCTCCGGAAGCTAACCATGTCAGTAAGTGAGGAGCGGGTATTCTTATCTTGGTTATAACTTTCGCTTTATATTAAATCTGCTACATACAGAAATATGCATTTCAATTTTCTTCTGGACACAAGGTTGAGTGTTCTTCATATGCTACTGTATTTATTCATTAGTTTGTAGATGACAGTGTCACTGATGTTAAGGATTTGCTTGATGTCACCCAGGCCACATATGCTGATGGAAGGGTTTGAAACCAAGTCTGTCTGTCTCCAACCCAGACTCTCACCTCATCGCACTGCACTACTTTGCACGGAATAGCTGCTTGATAAACAGCCAGCGTGTGTAGGAGGACGTGTGCAGTATCAGCCTCCCGTGCTGACAGCGTTAGTCTTAAACCCACCGGGACTATGAGCAGGAGAGTGACAAAATGAGTCTGAGGGGTAACTGAAATCTCTCAGTTCTCAGTGTCTTCATCTAACTAGTGTTGTGTTCCCTTATCATCTCTGTTTATAAAACAGAAATTTCCATCTGTTGACAGATGAAGGAGAGCAAAATTCATTTGTACAATTAATCAAATTCAGGATATAATTTAGGGAAAAACAGAATTTCATTGTCCATAAGGAAACTCATAGTCATTTTACAAATCCAATGTTGTGAAGTGACTTCTCACTCCCACAAGACTAAGGCGAGGCTAGTCCAACAATGGGACGTGCGATAGTCGGGTGTCTGCCCCACTGCGCTTGCACATACGTCAGTGGTTTTCCTGTAATTTAGCATTTTGTTCTGAAACCAAACCAGACCAAACCCAAGCTGATTCTGCCTCATGGAGACCCTATAGTACAAGTAGAACCGCCTCACTGGGTTTCCAAGAAGTACTAGGTAGGTTTCAGCTGCTGACCTTTTCTTCAGCAGCTATAGTACTTAACAACTATGCCACCAAAGTTTCAGAATCTTCTGAAAATATTCTATTTTTCTTTAGTTTGAAAGATGGTCTAGACTCAACTACTAGATCATGATAGTCGCATAATTGCATCATTCCATATGAAAGTGTAAAGTGTGGTAAAGATAAAAGATTATCAGGCAAGACCGATTTTAGGTTTGAAACTTTCAGCTTGGTAGATGAGTTCTCCAGACTTGTCACAAGAGGTCTTAAATCCTAAATGAACCTATTTATAAATAAAACAATCAGAGGCAATGACTATTAATTATGAAGTTGTCTGTTTGACTAGGTTATCTGTATAGATTTCAGGTAAATGGTCAGTTTCTGCTAATTCGTTTTCTCTAAAGTAGCCGTGCTGTTTTTTTTTGCCCCAGGAGCCTTTTCACCATTGCCTTTAGGGTTTTTCCTTTGAAGACACTGAAGGATGTGGTGGTGCCTGCTTGAGGCCCTCATGATAACGACGGAATGGTAGCCATTTCTAAAAATTTATTTCAGCTCTTATATCTATGAATTTCATGTAATAGATTCATTCAGATTAGGGAAGTATTCCTGGCTAAGAATTGTTTTCCATGGGGAAAAAAAAAGGAAAAGAAAGAAACAATGTTTGTTGAAAGTACACTTAATTGTGTTAGTCATGTAGTTCTGCTGTAACAGAAATATTACAAGTGAAGGTTTTAAAAATATATTCTTGCGGTTGAAGAGTCTAGAAGTCTGTACAGAGGACACCAACAATAAGGGAAGTCTGTCTCTCTCTGCCACCTCTGGGGAAGGTCTTTGTCTCTTTCTAGCTGTGGTGTCCTGGTTCCTTGGTGATCTTCTCGTGGTGTGGCATCTATCTTTCCCCATCTGTGCTTGAGTCTCTGTGCATAGTGGTCCTTATTAGGTGCTGCTGAGTTGGCTCCGACTCATAGCAGCCCTATGAACAACAGAACGAAACATTGCCTGGTCTTCCACCAAGTCCACAATAGTTTTTACGTTTAAGCCCGTTATTGTGGACACTGTGTCAGTCTATCTCACCGAGGGTCTTCCTCTTTTTTTGCTGACCCTCCGCTCTACCAGTCATGATGTCCTTCTCCGGGGACCAACTCTTCCTGACAACATGTCCAAAATATCTAAGATGCAGTCTTAGCATCTTTGCGTCCAAGGAGTACTCCGGTCATACTTCTTCCCTAACAAATCTGCTCTTTTGGCAGTCCATGGTACATTCAGCATTCATCTCCAACACCACAATTCAAAGGCACCAATTCTTCCTCTGTGTTCTTTGTTTATTGTCCCGCGTTCACATGCATATCATGAGATTGGAAATACCAAGGCTTGGGTTAGGCACACTTCAGTTTTCAAGGTGACATCTTTATTTTTCCATGCTTTAGAGAGGTACTTAGTGGCAGATTTTCCCAATGCAATGTATGTTTTGATTTCTTCATGGCTGCTTCCATGGACGTTGTTTTTGGATCCACGTAAAATGAAATCCTTGACAACTCAATCCTTTCTCCATTTATGATAATATTGCTTACTGGTCCATTTGTGAGGATTTCTGTTCTCCTGATGTTCAAGTGCCATCCATACTAAAGACTGTGGTCCCAGATATTCGTCAGCAAATGTTTCAAATCTTCACTTCCAGCAAGTAAGATGGTATCATCTGAGAAATGCAGACTGTTGGTGAGCTGTCCTCCAATCCTGATGCCTCGTTCTTCTTCTTGTATAATCCAGCTTCTCAGATTATTTGCTCTGCATATAGATTGAAAAGGTGTAGTGAGATGATGTAACGCTGGCTCACTGCTTTCCTGAACTTGAACCATGCAGTGTCCCCTTGTTCTGTCCGCATGACTGCCTCTTGATCCATGTGCAGATGCCTTAAGAGCACAATTAAGTATTCTGGAATTACCATTTTATGCAATGTTGGCCATAGTTTGTTATGATCCACACAGCTGAATGCTTTTGCATAGTCAATAAAACTTAGATACACATCTTTCTGGTACTCTCTGCTTTTAGCCAAGATCCATCTGACATCAGTAATGACATCCCTGAATCCATGTCCGATTCTGAATCCAGCTTGAATTTCTGGCAGCTCTTTGTCAATATATTGCTGCAGTCACTTTTCAATGATCTTAAGCAAAATACCTCAAAGGTGATGAATTTAAGACACACTACATCGGTTTTGTCTCATTAACATAACAAAGAAAATCTTCTTCCCAAATAGGATCATATTTACAAGTATAGAGGATTTACAAATATATTGTGAAGTGATGTGCTTCAATCCATGAGAATTCTTCTTGCCTATTTTTAATATTCCTTGGCAGAGCAGACATCAAATTTGCATAGAAGGATGAAGCCAACAGTTGAGTGTTGTGAAGTCTCCTCAATCAGAAAAAAAGAGTAGAGCATTAAGATAGTCTAACAATCATAGCATTCGCTTACATTTGAATTTCCTAATACAGAGTTGAAGTTTTCTTTGTGTATTTCCAGTATCCTACCTTTTGTGTGTAAGTGTTTCCATGGAGCACTAGAGAAATAAATAATGTTTGGAAGACTTTGAAGAGTGAGTTCAAGAATTTTAACTTTTGAAAATAAATAAATAAATGCACTTAGGAAGCAACTGACTTTTTAACAACCTTGTATAAGGGAAAACCAAATATATTATACACATATTTTGGTGTCTCCAGAAATTCAGCTCTTTGCCAAGGATAGCTTTTATATCTTTAGTCCTTTGGGGGAAGATTTCAAAGAGAAATATATTAAAGTACATTTAATTAAATATGCTTAAAGATAGCCTCGTGGGTAAACAAAATGAGGATATATGTATTCACAAGCATAAGCATGTGCATTTGTCAAATTGTGCTGTGTTTGTTTATATTACAGGAACCTTCAGAAAGGATGTCTGCCGTATCATAGTGGTGGTAGTCTCTAGAAGTAGGGCATTGGGGTGGTATTTGAGGAAGAAGTTCCTATTTTTTACCCTATGTGCTTCTATTTTCTAACTTTTTAAAAATCTTTGCATTATTTTATAAAAATGAGAACAGAAGCAGTGAAACTTTTAAAGACATTCACTTAGGAGGAGGCCTGGTCTGTATACGCTATCAAGTTCTTCAATAAAGGCTTGTCATGAGAATGATGTCTTGAATTAATTCAAAGTTGTGCTTCAGCTGTTTTTGCTGAATTGTGACAGTAGATAAAAGAGTGCAAAAATATAAAGAATTTAGTCACGTGGTTCTACAACTCAAAGTCTGGTCAGTTTATAAAGAAAAGGGTTACCTAGAGCCTCTCAGAAAACAAGGTCCACAAAAATGACTCAGAACAATTTTATTTTTATTTTTTTGGTTATAGATTTATTTGGCTACTGAGTATATGTAAGAGCACATTATGTTCGGTGGCTAAAATTGTGATTTTTAGAAATGAAATTTTCTAAACTTGTAACAAAATAATTTACAGTGACTCAGAGTTCTCTCTTTTGGTGTCTGTTCTTCCTTTCATTAATTATTCACTCTTTGGTCATTGACCAAGCACCAGCACTGAGGAAGCCTTATAGAACACACAGGATTTGTTAGCAAAATAGTTTGCAGTGTAATATTTCAGTATAGCATTCCATTTCCCTCCAGTATCTAAGCATATACTTAAAAATCTATCTTACTGAGTTTTTGGTGACTTTTTACACAGCAAATTAGGTTCTTATTTAAGAATTTCTACATACATTGTTCAGGGACATCCGTTCCATTTTGTGCATCACGGCAACATTCTCATAATTTCTGTTCTGCTCCTTCTGCTTCCATTTGTCTTGCTCGATCCCACCCTTCCCCCTGCTCTCCCTAACCCTTGTACAGGCTTCTCATCTTGCCTTTAGGATGACTGCTGACCGTGTAGTCTGAAATATGTAAATCACACTACTCATGGATGATATTGTTTACTTCATGAGCCAGTCTGTTATTTAATTGAAAGACGACCCGTGGGAATAGTTTCGGTTCAAAGCTTTTAAGGCTACGTTAAGGAGGAGCCTGAGGAATTCCTCCAGTCTGCCCATCCAGTAAGCCTGGCCATCTTCTTCCCCACCTCCTTCCTCTTCCTCCTCCTCCTCCTCCTCTTCTTTGTCTTCTACATCTTCTTCGTCTTCAGTGTCTTCTTGTTTGTATTCTTCACACTCGTCCTCTTTGCCACTCTCATCATCTTCTGCATCTGCATTGTCACCCTCGTGGCAGTCTTCTTCTTCCCTGTCTGCTGCTGTCTTCTTCTTCCTTTTTTTTTTTTAAGATTTTGGATTTTATTCTACAACTGTCTCCCATTCTCTTCAGGGTCACCTTCTGTGACCCCTGTCTGTAGTAGCAGCTGGGTGCCACCCAGTTCTTCTCGACTCTGGATAGGTAAGGCCATGGTTTGTATACAAAATGAGGCCTGTGACTGTTCTCTTGCGTCTTGGTTTCCTTCTTTCTCTTTCACACTGGATGAGTGGAGATCTGTTGTTGTATCTTAGGTGGCTGCTCATAAGTTTTTAAGACCCTAGACACTACTTACAAACCAGGATGTCGAACATAAACTTTATAGACTGTGTTGTGCCAATTGACTAAAATCTCACAGGCAATTATTGGTCCAGAGCCTTCAGACACAGTAAACAACCCTGTGAGGTGCTTGGTTACGTATGAGAGGCACCTGTGACTATGTTCTTATGTATTTTATTATATTTATGAAACTCAAGCATATTTTTAATTGGCATTTTAACACACAACACTTGCAAATAGTTTACTTTAGTCAGAGAAAATTGCGATTTGTCCATGAAACAAAGTCAACTACTTAAAGGAAAGAACTTTAACAATATTATCAAAGGAATCATATACACAAAATGTACCCAAACCCACCCACTGCCACTGAGTCGGGTCCAACTCATGGTGACCCTAGAGGTCGGAAGAGAACTGCCCCTAGAGTTTCTGAGGAATGCCTGGTGGATTTGAACTGCCAATCGTTTGGTTAGCAGAGGTGACACTTCACCCACTCCACCCACAGGGTTTACAGTGCACAACGTGTACACAAGCCGAGTGTGGGCTGAAATTGCTTGTGTAGTCTAGTCATCCTGTAGATATTGACGCACTTTGTGATGCTGCGCTGCACAGTACTTCTTGGAAGTACCTTATATGTAATGAGTATAAATTGGTAATGGAAAAGTTTGGATTTTTAAGAGGGTAATCATTTCATTTCCAGCAAATATTCACATACTCTGAGAATAACTGTACTGTAGATCTTAGAATCAGAGTCCACTTGTTGGCAGCTGCTTAACTGGTTAAGAGTTACGGTTAGTGTACATATTAATTAATACATGTAGGACAAGGGTTAGAAGTTACATTGCTGTGACAAAAGGCTTATTCGTTATAATCTCGAGAGACATGCCCAAATTGGCAAGGATAATAATAATAACAACATGAAAATTGCATTCCCAACAAGTAGCTAAGTGATGTCTATTTTCCAAAATCATCATCAAAATTGTTTCAAATTGTTTCTCACTACTATTTAAAATATTTATACTTTAATTGTCTTAACTCTTTTGAAGATACAAATTATGTTGACTTCTTCACAATTTGCTAAATATTGTTCAATTGGTTTTCATCTGTGACCCTATTATACAATGCAATTATCTTTAAATTATGGTATTTTATACGGATTCTTTCCACTTTTCACCCTGACTTTACACCTCTTGTCCGAGTTGGTATTTACGGGTCTGTGCTTCTTCACCACAACATGAAATTCATTTGTGATCCTTGTTTTCTTGTTATCAAACTCAGAATTAAATTTGTAGCCTTCCCTTAATGCTTCACAGCTTTCCTGGCTCCCATTTCTACACACTGGCTTACATTCTAGCCTAGTTATAAAGCTACACTTTTCTTGGCCTGCTCACCTATTTCTTTACAATGAAAAACATGAACTATTTTAAAGATATATAAGGAAAATGAGAGAGCCCTGGTGGTTCAGCAGTTAAGAACTGGGCTACTAACCAACAGGTCAGTGGTCTGAACTATCAGCCACTCTGCGAGAGGCAGGTGTCGCAGTTTGCTTCTGTAAAGACCACAGCTTTTTGTACGACTTGGAATCTCCTCGAAGGCAGTGGGCAGGTTAGAGTGGAAGTAAGTCTGTATATATGTTTTTTATGTATAGCTGTTTGAGGGTGAGATGGTGGTCCAGTGGTAGGCTTCTCCCCTCCCACGCAGGAGAAAACTGGGTCCATTTCCTGGCCCATGGCTTTATAAGTAGCCAGTCACTGTCCACTCGTAGGTGGAGGCCTGCATGCTGCTATTGAATTGAATGGGTTTCAGCGGAGATTTCAGACTACGATGCACTAGGAAGAAAGGTCTAGTGATCAGGAAGAAAGATCTACTTCTACAAATCACCACTGTAAATCCTACGGATTGCTAACCGATCATGGAGATGGTACAAAGACAGGTCGCGTGTCATGGATTTAACCGTGTTCCCCTCGGTTTGACTTGGCTAGGAGTCCTAAGAGGGGTGCTGTTCCCCCCATGTGTTGTGAATACTGCGTCTCTGGTGTTGATGATGGAGAACGCGCTGCAGTTGTGTTAGTGAGGCAGGACTCAAGCTACAAGCTTGTAGGATATAAGGGAGAGAATTGTGCAGAGGGTGGGAACCTCATACCACCAAGAAAGTATGACTGAGAGCAGAGCACGTCCTTTGGACCAAAGAGTCCTGTGCTAAGGTGCTCTCTCACTGGATTTGGACTCAGCCTGCTGGACTGTGATAAAGTCTCTTACTGAATGGACTTATAATTTGTAAATGGGTTTATGGCTTACTGGACCTGACAATAAACATTTCTCTTTATGAAGCCTTGCACTCGTGGTATTTTCTGTTGCAGCAGTACCAAGTGACTAAGACACTACATTAAATGTAGTGTCTAAATGATCAGGCAGCATTTGGTCCCACTGTGCATGAGTTGCAACGAGAGGTGGGCTAGAGAAGAAACTCCAAGACATCTTGCAACAACAACATGCCTTCAAATGTCTGTCTGTATGTATATCTTTATGTAAACTGCTTTAGCCCAGTCCCTCTACAAGTGTAAGACAATAGAAAAATAAAAGTAAACAAACGTTAGAAAGCAATTAGATGAAAACAATCACTATATAATTAAAAACCAAAACTGAACCCGCTGTCATCAAGTCAATTCCAACTCATAGCGACTCTACAGGACAGAGTCAAACTACCCCCATAGAGTGGAGTACCTACTGGATTTGAACTGCCAACCTTTGGGTTAGCAGCCATAGCACTTAACCATTATGCCACCAGGGTTTGCAATGTCATTAAAGACACAGTTAAATAATGGACTTATTTGTAACATGAGTCAGAATCGACTTGATAGCTTTTTTTTTTTATTTGTTGTGGTGGGGGTGCAGTGGTTAAGAACTCATCTGCTAACCAAAAGTTCAGCAGTTCGATTCCACCAGGCACTTCTTGAAAATTCCGTAGGGCAGTTCCACTACATCCTACAAAGTCTCAAGGAGGCAGAATCAACTCAGTGACAATTTGTATTTTAAAGGAAGTAATTTAATATCCTATAAGTTGCACACAAGCTAGAATTTGCTTTAAAAGTTCTATTGGTTTGAAAAAAAATTGATATGTGGAGTGTAATATTGTATTTGGCATTGTCAAAAACTCACTTTTATTTTCCTAGAGAAAAAAATTAATATAAACAATTAATTTTAACTTATTCTAGAATGGTGCTTTTATGTAATTGAAACAGTCCTTACAAAACAGTGGTAAGGTGATAGAAAATAGTAGTGACTGATTGATTAGCGTGCACCTGACTAGACTGATGACGTGTGGCTGGTGGCCAGGGGACTCACAGCACCCGGAGCTACGAAAGGAATTCTCCGTGTCATTTAGGACTAAGGTAAAAATGTACCTAAGTCTAGGGTTCGTGAAGAGTCTAGGACTGCATGGGTTTCAGTCACAGAAAATTCAAGCTTGTAATGTTTCATACGTGTAACTAAACTCTGTTAAAAAAATCTTTGCTACTTTGATGGTCATAAGGGAACTTAATATAGATTCAGACAGTACATTACTGAATTTAATCTGAAAAATTAAATCTTGAATAATGAACAAATCTTTTGATCTTTCAAAAGCCTAGTGAATGAAGTCAGATTATTCGAACTGTTTCCGTCGTAGGCAAGTATTTGCAGGTAATTGTAGGTAATCTCGACTGAGTATTAAGGCCGCAAGAGTTTGCCTAAGTGGTTCAGTCTCCGGGAGCTGGAGGTAAACGCCAACTCTCGATGCGATAATGTCGGTGTGAAATGACAGAAGAGCCACGCGGCTCCGCGGGGCTCTGCGAACCCCCGCTGGCTTAGAGACGGAAAGTAGAGCGAGCGACACAGGGTACCTTCCTGCAGGCGGGCCCGCAAAACGAAGTGCAGATCTGTCACTGTCTTGAGCAATTACCATGAACATTCAGCTCAGTGTGAAGGGGTTGAGTTTAAGGACCCGCCGGCTTCGGTGATGCTGATTAGTGGGCAGAACCGGGTCGGGCGAGGAACCCGGGGACCAGAGAGTTGGCCCTCTTTCCGACATCCAACCAGTGAGAATTCAGAAAAAACCCAAATCCCTTAAACCTTAAAGGACTTTTCTGTAAATGATATGGCTGCTTAATCAAGATTTTAGAGTTTTCTGCAAGATCCATAGAGTTTTCACTATGTTTATTACTATTCTTATTTAATTAAGCATACCCGAATGAATGACTTATCCTCAAGAGTATTCTTTTTTGGGGGTGCAGCGCCAGCTGTGGCGACCAGACAAGAGCAGGACACTAGGTACAAACACCGACTACCTCCTCACCTGCCTTGAGGCTGGGGCAGCTCCCGGTCCCCATTCAGTGACAGCCGTCTCCCTGGGGTTCTCCGCGGATTTAGGATCAATAGATGGAGAACACTTAGAGAATTAATGTAAGGGGGTTGACAGCCAAGCCTGCCCGTCTAGGTTTCTGGAATGATAGCCAGTGACACCAGCTGTATTCCAGACAGACGCGGTGGGTGCGGAAAGGACGCGCGCCCCGGTGCCGGTTAGCCCACCGCGCGGAGAAGGTCTGTGCTTGTCCGAGAGGAAGCGGCTGGTCGGGGCTGGAGACGTGTCCAGACGGGCCCTGCCCTCTGGGCCCCACCCCCGAGCTCGGCCGCTGCCCGGCGGTGGTGGAGGACCTTCGGGTCTGCGGTACCCTCGGAGCTTTCCGGAGGGGTCCTGGACGGTGCGGGGGCGAAGCTGCTGGCTGCTAACCCAGAAGAGGGGGCGCCAGCCCGCGCCCGTCTCTCACGACAGGTGCAGCCGTCTGCTTCCAGAAGGATGTACGCAGCTGTGTAAGGTCTGTGGGGAAGAAAGCCTGGAGACGCAGCAGTTAAAGAGCTAGGCTGTTAACCCAACCCGTCAGGGGTTCAAGCACTCCAGCTGCTCCCCACCTCAGACGTGGCAGTCCTCTTCCCTAAAGGTTTACAGCTGTGGAAACCGAGGGGGTACATGCCCTCTGTCCTGGCTGGCAGTCGTGAGTCAGTCAAACTGAAGGCAATGTGTAGGTGTGTTTTCTAGCATAACCCAGTTTCTACTGACCAAGGGAATCCCTTTCCTGTAAGCTATTAGAAGGAACACTTTCTCCACCTCTGGAGCCCGTAGGGGCTGAGCAAATTGATACTGAGAAGGCAAAACAGAAACACTGATGTTCTCAGATTCCGGCCAATATTCTAGACAGGAGACATCAATAGTATATATGTAAAAAAATGCAAATATTAGTATACTGTTCAGTAAAAGAAACACTGAGAAGAAAATATTCATGCACATTTACTTTTTTGTAAACGTGTTTCCAATTTTATGAATAATTTACTCATTACTAGCTGGTATAGCTTAATTTCCGTGATTTTTACCATTAGAGTTTGTAGAAATTCCTTGTGATTTGTTCCCTTTTAAAATTAACATAGACTTTTCTCTTGAACTAAATCCCTCATCGTCTAGTTACTTGTGGGAAATATTAATTTTCTCTAAGGAATAATTGCAGACACAGTAGTATTGCTGGAGATCTTGGTCAGTCATTTATTTCAGTATGCCATGAGCAAGTCAAGTTTTGCTTTGATTTGTTTGATTGTGTTTCCCATTTACACAATGAAACACCCGAGAGAATGCTTTTTTTTTTTTTCTTGCTGGTAGAAGCGGTCGTATAAAGTTTTCTGTAATTAGCCCCACCTGAGTCGGATCCGACTCGACACTCGGCAGTTAGCCCCACCACGGAGTGTCTTGTTAAATTACCTTGAGGGAAGAGCAGTGGGTCCACGCTCCGGGAAACGGTGAGCCCAGTGGTTGTGGGAAGCTGGCTAGGAAACACCAGAAGCCCTGCTTGCCGTGCGTACCAGGAGGCACAGCAGCTCATTCCGCAGACCAGGCAATTAACCTGCGTGAGGCCAAGGGGCTGACAGCTTCACTTCCCACTGATGAACAAACCCTAGTGCAAGGTGGATTTTACAGATACTCTTATTCAAATGTGAATTAATTGTCTGCTGCAGGAAGATGACACTATGGATGAGAAGCCATAAACATCACCAAAAGCCAAGTACTGCAAGAAAATGAGATTTTGAAATTGAATTATTTCTATTTCTGCTTCTTCTATTCCTTATCCTGAAATGAAGACTATATTTAGCTCATTTGGATGTGTTAAGGTTAGCCTTGAAACTTCAAATTATAAACTCTGTGGATGATCACAATTTGATTTATGTTTTAACCAGCCACTATGCAATGCTAAACAGTATGTTCTTTGGGACAGGAAGAAAGAAAAAAATCAAAATGTTGGATAATGATGTGTGGGACCAGATACTAAGTATATGGATTGGGGTTAAAATCCTTGATAATTTTCAATAGCCTGTCTGGCACACCCATTCACTTCAAAGCCTCCGGCTCACACCGCTTTCGAGGTGCACTGTGGCATTGCAGGCTGCGTCCTGAGGGGTGTGTGTGCGCGTGGGCTGGATGTGTGCTGTGTGCTGTGTGGTTTAGCTGTCAAGTGGGTGCTGCTTAGCCTAGCCACATGACTCAGGGAGGTGTCTCAGCTCCCAGCAGGTACACAAATGTTAGTCCACCTATCAGTAGCATATGGAGTTCCATCATTAGAAATCAGATCGTCTCCTAGTAGAATACGGCTTCCCTACCAAGAGAAGCAGCAGGCTGGCCTTAATTAGTCTCTTAGACTTTATGATGAAAAGGTGTTGCAGTAGTTTTCCAGATCAGGATGGGCATGAGGGACAGTTTCTGTCTTAGACCGAGAAGATGAGAGTGATAGGGAAGGCACCTGAGCACTGAAGAAGGGTCACTGAAGATTCCATTTGCTGGAAAAGTTCCAGAGGAAAAAGGTTTCAAAGGTTTCCTCCGAAAGACTGTGCTGGGTGATTAGTTTAGCCCATCTATGCAAACTCCAGGCCTCCTGCACAGTGGTTCTTCTGAAGGGGTCCTTACACGCAGGAAGGTGCATGAGTTTGAGTCTAATTGTCATATTAAATCCTCAGTACTCATCAATTCTATATTTTATGTGTGTCGATAATAGTGCCAACATTAGTTATAATCATTTTAGAGCATGTTTTAGAAAATACCAAGCTTGCTGCCACTGAGTTGATTCCACCAAACAGTGACCTTACGGAACAAGGTTGTACTACTCTGTAGAGTTTTCAAGGAGCTGCCAGCGGACCGCAACTGTCCACCTTCAGGTTAGCAGACAAACTTTTAACCTCTGTGCCATCAAAGCTCCCTGTGCTCGTGTAGGTGAACTCATTAAGCTATTGATGAAAGTGAGAGATGGTTCAAGGTTTACTTGTTCAAAGATCAGAGTAGTAGATACACTTAAGCATCCATTTATTTTATGTGTTTGAATAATATAATTTATTTCTAAATAATAGGATACTACTAATACCTATAAAACCCTTAGTTCTTCCTCATTTTCCTTATTTCTAGCACTCACTGTTAATTAGTCACCTTTGTGTGGCACTGATGTGCTTACCCAGAATGTGGGCTACATTAGCCTTCTGTTCAATGGTACTGTCTTCTTAAATTTTCACAGGCATATATGAAAGTTTGAGAAAAGCAGATATTTAAATGTCTTTGTCCTTTCTTGCCAAGCCAAGTGCCATTGAGTTCTTGGAGAGAGAAAAAATCTTTTAGCTATAGCCAAATAAGATAGGTTACAAATATGTTTGTATGTTTTGTCATATCTCTTTTCTTATAGTCCCAACTATCATAAATTGCTTAAGAAATAATTCTTTATTCTCGTGCTTCAAGTTCTATTTCATTATATCTATTTATCTACCTGCCTGTCTATCTATCTGTCTGTCTGTCTATCTATCATCTGTCTATCATCTAGCCAGCTACACATATGTATACTATTTGTGTGTGTGCGTGTGTGTGGGGTTTGTACTGTGAAAGAGGGAAATAAACTAATGCAAATTTTAAACTTCAGCTATAACCCCATAAAGGTGCAGACAATAAATACTTTTCTTCAATCAGAAGATGAGAATTTTACATATTAACATAGCAGGTGAATGAAACAGATGAGAAAGTCTGAACTCTCTCAAACTAGGGCAGATTTAGATATAAAGAAAATGAAACACATTCTTTTCCTTTTGACGAAATAAAGCCAAGAGAGGAGAATTGATTTTATTACATTTTTTTGTTTTTCGAGTTTTGAGCTTGCTCATGTCAGCATGTTACGTAGCTAGCAGCCTTTGCACAGAGTTCATCACTGCTGGGGGTTTGCTCAAGGACCATCTGCATCTGACTGGGGTGACAGTGCCACTTGGATGAACTTGCTGGGCAGCCAACTTTGACCTCTCAGGATAGCCTTCCATTTGTTTCTATTCCTGGTTGAAACTTATCATTGTTATCATTAATTTACACGATGATTTCAGTCTGCAGTTTGATTGACCACATACAACCCTGTGCTAAGGAAATTTAATTTATTCATTGGTCCTCAATTACCAAGATTATTTCTTGGAACAGCATGTGTCCTCATGTCCTTGATGTCTTCAGTTTGATGTTTCTCATCAGTTTCCCAGAGATAAAAATATGTCCTCTGGAAGGTGACTGTCAGACTTGAACCTTGGCTCGCAGTAGAAACTGGGTAGTCTTAAGGAAAGTTGTCGAAGATCTCCAAGGCTTAGTTTCCTCATCTGAAAAACAGGATACTCTTAACTCCTCAGCTTACTTTCAGGACTGCAGGAGAACACGGCGTATACAACTCAGCGCAGTGACGGGGAGGTTCTTTGTAGCGTTGGCCCTACTGTGATTTGTGTGTGTTACTGTTTTTCCTTACCAGATACTAAGGCAAAGCCTTACTGACATATAGTGAAAACTTAGTTCACAATCAGAAAATAAAAGTTCACATGCAGTTCCTGAATTGTTGCATCTCCGCTGTCTCAGTACTAAGTTACCATGTGAAAAATGAGCCATGACCTGTGATCGTGCCCCCTTATTGTTTCACTCTTCTCTAATAAATCATTTGTGAGATTTTTTTAAGCCAGGTATCTTTTATTTCAGCTTTCCAAAAATATTTTCATGGTTTTATGACCCAGATATGTTTTAATCAAAATTTCTTTCATACAATTAATGACGTTATTTCTGCATTCTAGTTATGTCCGTGTCTGTCATAGTTTTTTAATTTGGCCACAACCCTTCAGGTAGTTTTCAAGTGTCTTTAGCAGCTATGGAGCTCTGGTGGCGTACTAGTGAAGAGCGTGGCTGTTAACCCAAAAGCCTGTAGTTTGACTCCATCGGCCTCTCCGTGGAAGTCCTCTGGGGCAGTTCTACTCTGGGCTGTGGGGTCAGTACGGGTCTGAATCCACCTGATGGCAGTGGTTTGGTTCTGGGTTTTCTAAGAATACATCGATAAATATAGAGAAGACTGTAAATGTGGATTCCCTTTATGGCCTACAGAGAAATCAAAATAAAAGCCTGTGCTTATTTGAAATCATTCCCTTTTACCCAATTGTGGTATATAATATGGAAATATTTAAAAACATATTTAAATTCTATTCATTCCACCAAGGAAATAGCAGTGCTAAGGCCCTTAATGCCTTCCCTTGAATATGTACTTTATTAATTTTTTTATTATGATCAAGTTAATGTATACAATCCAAATCAACAGCTCCGTCAGCTCTCCTCACCCTGTGACAGCAGACTTCTCTTTTTCAGCCTTCTTCTTTGTGAATACCTCTTCCCTCCTCTCTACCCTTTCCTCTCGCATCTAGAAAGAAACTAGTAGGCTAGTCTCCTATAAATGCATGAAACCATCAAGTGTATACACCACATGCTCACTCTGTGTCCCCAAGTGCAGTCCCTTCTTGTCTGAAGAGTTGACCTCAATACTGCTTTCAGGTCAAGACCAGCAGTGACTCTGGGGGCCATATTCCTGGAGAAGACCCTCCAGGCTGTGGGGCTATCAGTTCTGGTCTTTTAGTAGAGTTCTTGAACTACATTCCTCTTTGTCTCATGCCACATCAGGGACTCTGCATTGAGTCCCCCGTCACAGCTGCCTTTGGTGCTGGCCGGCCACCATCTAGTCCTTCTGATCCCACACTGACACAGTCTCCCATTCATGCAGGTCCTCTGTCTCCTGCACTCACTTCTCCTTATGTCTTTGATGCTCTGGGTCATCTTCAGTTCCAGAGGGTTGGAACTAATTGGTGTTCCTCAGATGTCAGCTAGCTAGCTTTTAAGACCCCGGACATCACTCACCAGTGTAGGGTGGAGAAGACTCCCTTGGCAAGTGACTCAATGTCCCCTGGAAGCATGTTCACCAGGGTACCTTATTAATGTTAGAAAATATTGCTATATCTGTATCATGTACTCTGCTCATCAAAATCAGCAACAAGTCCTTCATTCACTTCTCAGGATGTACATGTTCTGCTTTTCTCCTCTTCTCCATAAGTCTCTGTTTTTCACCAGGCAAAGTCAGCAGCCGAACCACCATGATGGGGCCAGAGAAAGTTTTGGGGATGGATTGAATTGTTAGTGCCAGGAGGTATGAAAAATACCGAGAAGCAGTTGTTCTGTATTTAATCAGTCTCTCTCTGTCCTATCTTCCTTTTCCTCTGTCCTTTCTGCTTCAATTTTTATGATTGTGTGTTCATTCCAGCTACTTACAGCTTTCCGATTTCTATTTTCTGGTGAAACTTAGGTTCACTATTCAGAATGAAATCTCAGTTCAAAAGATAATTTAATCTTGGTGTCAGGTATTACATTGAAATACTTTGCTTATGATTTTTGAAATTTTTAATTTCTTAAATTATTATCTTAACATTACTGGAATCATGGAAAAGTGGACCTGGAATCAGTCCTCAGAATTGTTTCCTACTGTCTTCACTTGCCAATGAGAACATTGTTGAGGACCTCACCTAATTTTTCAGTCATACTGTGTGTTATATTAGTGTCAGCTATCTTAACACTGTAATGAGAAAACAAGGCAGAAAGCCTGAGAGTTCTTCTAAAGTCACACAAAAACTATTGCTGTGGAATTGATTCAAAGTAACACAAGGCATGCCTAAAATCTTAAGCTGGAAAAGTGACATATCTTGGCAGGAAAGAGATCTTGATACCAAAATCCAATTAGTGGAGTTTTGTACTAGAAAGACAAGTTATAGATTCCTATCTTTCAAGTTGAGATGGAGTTGATAAGACAGAAGGCTGAAGATTGGAGAAGGATGAAATTAGAATGAAATACAATCATATTTATGAGTAGAAAATGCTGTGACTATGTTAATTCCATTTCAGAAATGATGCTGTTCTATTGTCATAATAAAGTCACATCAATAGAATGCTATTTTATGCTTAGGGGCAAAGTCTGTTTAGATTTTTGCTTCCAATAGTTTATTATAGACACTGTAATTATGCAATAACAGTCTCCAAATAACTCGGTACATTGCTAGAAAAAGAAGATCAGTGGGATTAATTCTTGGCAAATTTGTTTAGAATGCAGTTCAGGGAAAATTTACTTTTTTCCAGAGGCACTTTTACTAGAGAGTAGTGTTTAGCAGACAGTGAAATCTCTTAGGAGGAAATTTTTATTTAGTGCAAACTAAGATATTTCAAGTATACTAAACATAATCAGATGAGGCTTTTCTGAGCATTCTGGAAGGAAATAAACTCTAGTAACTGTGATATGAGCAGTGATACATTTGAATTGAATGATGGGGTATTTTATGATGTAATCCTCTTAGGAAGGAGAGCTGTAAGTTAAAGCTAAGTGCAATGTCTTAATTGCAATGATTTGTAGGTTTGTTTTCAGTGCACTCATACAGAAAATGTGACATTAGTGAACGCCTCCTCCAGGTCAGTCAACACCATGAAAGAAACTCTATCCCACACTCCTGGAGGAAGGTGGTACCTGATTTCAGATGGACGTTGTGCCACCTCAGTATCGCTGGACTGGAGAGGAACAGATGGACTGCACAGGCACGTGTACGTGTTTTGTGGGACCAGTGCAGTCAAATGTTTTTGTAATACGATGATTTCTGGGGTTTAAAAATTGGAGTTCATTTACGTAGTTTATTCTTTCTTGATGGTCCTAAACAAATGTGTGATAACAACAGCAAAGAACTGAACGTTAAAGTGCCTGCCCCCTGTGAAGATATCTTTCTATTGACAGGCATCGAGGACCCTTCTCTCACGTTTCTTATCAACGGGTCGTCACTGACTGACAGCATGATGCTTGGAGAGAAAGGCAGAAGAGAACTGTGCTGTTGGATAAGACGTAGCTGAGCTGGAAGGGCATTCTTACTGGGGTGCTGAGAGGGTGGGCAGGCCAGGGTCACGGGAAGTAACCCTAGTGGGACAAAGATGCGCAAAGTGGGTACCACGTGTGGAGGAATGTTTGCACTCCTGGTGCCACCCCTGCGGTAAGCCACAGTGACTGTCCTTGTGGAGTTTCCATAAAAGCACCTTCAACCACGGGAGTGTCTAGTTTGTAGGCAACCCCTCTGGCTAGTCATTGTTTGCTTAGGTCTAGTCACAAAACCTGTAGTCCTCCACCCCTTCTGTCAGTCCGAGTGCTCCTACAAATGGCTCATTCAGTCTTTTCCAGCGTTATGTTATCATCCAACTTGGTTTCTATAAATCGAATGAACTAATCTCTTTATTTTTAGCAATTGCTAGGAGGAATTGGCAAAAGGCCAAGCTTAGTTATTTTTTTTTACAAAATATTTTCGAGTGAAGAGAGACTATTCTTTCTTCATCCAAGAAAAAATGTGTTTTGTATCTGATCATTCATGTATGTGTGTGTGTGTATACGTATATACATGAGTGTATGTTATATGGGGCCAAGAAATCAAAAGATGTGTTACTTGGGAAACTCTGCTGCAAAGGATCTCCTTAGAGTGTTGAGAAGTAAAGCTGTTGCCTTGAAGGCTAACGTGCACCTGCCTCAGGCTGTGGTGTTTTCAGTTGCATCATATGCATGCAAAAGCTGGACAACAAGCGAGGAAAGTAGAAGAACTGACTCCTCTGAACTGTGGTGTTGGGGAAGAATATTGAACATACCACAGGCCTCCGAAAGAACCAACAGATCTGCTCTGGCAGAAGTAAATTTACAAACAGAGTGCTCCTGAGAAGCAGCGATGGTGAGAGCATGTCTCACAGACTTTGTACCTACTGTTGGGAGGGATCGGTCTGCCGAGAAAGACACCATGCTTGGTAAAGCAGAGGGTTGGCAAAAAGAGGAAGACTCTCAGGAAGATGGATTGACACAGTGGCTGAGACAGTGGATTTAAGCATAAAAAGGACTGTGGACGTGGCACAGGACCAGGCAGGGTTCTGTTCTCTTGTGCACAAAGTCACTACGAGTCAGAACCAACTCGACGGCACCTAACAACAATGTTAACATAGTTGATTATACGTGTATAAAGAAAAAGCCGAGTCCATTGCCATTGACTCAGTTCCAACTCGTAGCAACCTGATAGTAGAAGGGGCCCTTAGGTTTCTAAGGAGCACCTGTGATTTGAACTGCTGACTTTGGGTTAGCAAGTGTAGTTCTTATCCACTGCACCACCAGGGTTTCCATATGTTTATATTTCTAAATAATTACACATGTCATATATAATACACACACAAATATATACAAGCGTACACACACATGTATAGCTTTTGGAAAACACTGAGAAGAAAGTTTTCAGAAGAAGTTAGACAGTATTTTCATTATCAAGCTGTGATAGGGCTACTGGAAATTTCATGGCATTTGAAAATATAATCAAGCAAGTACATTTTTGGAAGAGAGACATGATTCTTTTAAATGACAAATTTCTGTAGGTTCCTGCCATCAGAACTTCTGATAAGAAAGTTACTTATGTTTTATATTATTCAACTATGTTTTTCCACAGGTTTTTAATTCTCATTTTCGAGAGCTCTGCGTAATTATGTACGTGTAGCTCTTAATACACACAACACAAAAAGCCCTGAAATTTCTGGACCATAACCTGACTGCCACAGTGATTAGTTGCTACAGCTGCTGGCTGAAAAATCAGCAGTTCAAATCTACTAGGTGCCCCACAGGAACTCTACGGGACAGTTCTAATCTCTCCTGTAGGGTCACTAAGAATTGCAATCGACTCAAAGGCAGTGGGTTTGGGTTGCTTTTGGCTTACTAACTGTTTAAAACAACTGAAACATTTTACATTCCCATCAGTAGTTCCAATTTTCCCACAACTTCACCAACATTTGTTATTTTGTGGGGTTTTTTTTTTTTTTTGGATTTAGTGCCTGTATTGTAGGAGTGATACGGCATCATGGTATCGTCTTGATAGACATTCCTCTAATGGCCAGCAGTCTTGAACGTTTCTTTACATGTCTGCTTGAGTGTCTTATCTGGTGGAGTGTCTGTTCATGTCTGTTATTTGGTTTTCTTTTTAATGATCTGGCACTTCCTTAGAAAATTAGAAATCAAAATACCGCACAGTGCCACAGTCCTACTGCCGGGCACGTATTCCAGAGAAGAGCTGTCACACAAACCAACATTTTCTCACCCCTGTTTGTCGCAGCCCCTTTAACAATAGCAAACAGAAACAACCTAAATGCCTGTTAGCAGACGAATGTGTACGCAGTGATTATTCGTAAATATTATAGAATGCTATGCAACAGTAAATAACCATAGTGAATTAGAAAGGTATCTCACAACATAGGTGAATGTGGAGGGTGTTCTGCTGGCTGAATTAAGTCAGTCACAGAAAGGCAAATATTGTATGGAACACTACTATGAAAACTCCAGAAAAGGTTTACACACAGAAAAAAAAAAAAGGAAAAAAAGATGGTTACAGTGATGAGGAGGGAATCACCAGCCGGACGGTAGACAAGTGTTAACTTCAGGGAAGGCAAGGACGACACACAGGGTTGTAGGAGTCAGCTCAACAGGACCATAGCAAAAGCGCCAAAGTCTTCTAGACACATCCAGCCACTTTGAGGGACTGAGTAGCTGGAGCTGGGGGCTGTTGACCATAGTTTTGGGGGGCTTCTAGGTCAACTGGCCTACAAAAATTTATAACAAAACTGTTTTACACTCCACTTTGGTGAGTAGTCCCTGTGGTCTTAAAAGCCATCTAGATTTGCAGAACTTTCTGGAATTAGACATGATCTTGTGAGTAATAATGTGCATTTGCTATTTAGAATATAGCTGGATTTAAAAAAAAAGAAAGAAAGAAAAGGAAAAAAAGCCATCTAAGATATATCTTGGTCCCATGACACCCAGAGCAAAAGGTAGTGAAGAAGCCAAAGACACAAAGAAAATACTCACTTCAAGGACTAAGGAATCATGTGAACCACAGACTCTGCTATATTGAAACAAGCAGAACTAGACGGTGCCTGGCCACCACCAACAAATGCCCTTATAAGAGTCATGATGGAGGGTCCAGGACAGAGAAGAATTAAAATGTAAGACAGAATTCAAATTCACATAAAGACCAGACTTAACTGGTTTGACAGAGCCTGGAATAACTTCCAATAATATGGTTCCCGGACACTCAGCGAACCCCAAGCTGAGACCATTCCTGTTGCCCATTTTTCAGACAAAGATCAGACCATCTTAAAATACAAGAAAAGGAACACGGATGAGGAATGTGCTTCTTAGTTCAATCAAATATTTGAAATCGCAAGGCAGATCTTGTCCAAGAGCAGGATGGGAATGCAGGAAGGGACAGGAATGGGATGCTCCGACGCAGGGAACCTGGGGGGAAAGGGGAAGCAAGCAACATATGGAGGGACTGTGACCAATGTTGCAAAACAATAGGTGTGTCAATTTTTTGAGTGTGAAATTAAATTGAGCTATGAATTTTCACCCAATGCACAATTAAAAAAAATAAAAATTTTGAATACTTTCAGATTATTAATACAATGTAAGAAAAAATTTTAGGTGCTACATTTGCTAACCAGAAGGTTGAGAGTTCAAATCCACCAGGTGCTCCTTGGAAAATCTGTGGAGCAGTCCTGGTCTGTGCTGTAGGGTCCCTATGAGTCAGAATTGACTCAGGGGCACTGGGTTTTTGGCTCACTTTGTGATAAGAAAATACATGTATATATGTAGGCAGACATACATGTAAACACACATCAAATATGTATGCATGTTTTTATTCTTGAAATTAATATAGGCAGTCATTTCAAAATTACCAGGGAATCATTTAAGCATTCTTTCTGAGTTACTAATTACAAGACAGATGACAAGCCACCCAGAATTACTTTCTTTCCTATGAAACACTAGACAACAGAAATGTGCGTCAGTGCTTTAGATGCAAAACTGCCTTTCAATAAGATGCCTTGATTTTTCTTTGTATAACGTTGCTGATTTTGCATGTAGTGTTGTGTTTATAATTTGTAGTCCAATGAGTGGTATCCAAGCGAACAAATCTTTCTTTAAGCTTTGTTAAAAGCAGAGTTTTGCAAAATGTTTACCTCTTAGTGTTTTTGAGCCACTAATACTTACAATGAGAGCAGTTAGAAATTCAGTGTTGGGTTATGAAAAAAAGAATAATACTGGATAACTGTCAGTCCTTTTATTTTAAATCATGTCAGATTGAGACAGATGTAGTGAGTGCTTTGGAATGGGAGAAAACAAACAGTTAAAAAAAGTTAAATTCACATTTTAAGTTGTTTAATATGTGAACAAAATCTTGAACATTAATTTCTTAACTAAAATATCCATGGCAATGGAAGACTTCAAATACAGTAGCTAATGGAAATCTCTATGCTTCAGGCCAATCAAATGGGATGTCAAGGCGTCTGACAAAACGGGAAGGCCACAAGCTGAAAGGAAGGGCGTTTATCTCAGCCTGCACCCCAGAGAGGTTTAACTGACAACTCTGGTGTTTCAAGTCTAACACATTTTTAAAAGAAATATAAATTGTACAATACCTTACACAGTTAATGTAGTGTGTACTTACATTCATGCATACCTATATGCCACAAACATATTTACATACAGGAGACATATATATGTTTAAGATATTTATCCGGATAGATAGACAAAGAAAGGTCCCTCTTGGTACAGTGGTTAAGCACTGGCTGCTAACCCAAAGGTCGGTGGTTCAAACCCAGCTCCACAAGAGAAATTCTCCATAAAGATGACAACCTAAAGAGCCACATAGGGCAGTTCCACGTTGTCACACAGGATATCTTTGAGTAGAGTGTTGATTCAACAGCACTTAACAACAGCTAGTGAACTTAATTGTCCTAAGTGCTTCACACTTCACTGCTGAATATCACTACAGTTACCTTCCATGTGCTCCCCTTGGGAAGTTACGCGAAACGCCTGCGTCTACTCCACCCTTCGAAGCAACTTTGGAACTCTTTCTGGAATGGCTGTTGGGCACGGTGGCACTGTGGTAAGTCTGCAAACTTAATTTTGCCCCGTCTGTGAGGGAGCTTTTTGTCAGTAAACAAATAACTGTATTAGAACACCCTCCCTACTCACCTGATGTGACCTCCAGTGACTTTTTTCTTTACCGGAAGGTAAAGGAAATATTGAAAGGAAGACATTGTCATGATGTTCAGGACCTCAAGAGTAATACAACGACAGCTCTGGTGACCATTCCAGAAAGAGTTCCAACATCGCTTTGAAGGGTAGACTAGATGCTGGCATTGATGCATAACTTCCCAAGAGGAGTACTTCGAATGTAATCATAGTGATGTTCAGCAGTGAGGTGTGTAGCACTTTTTCTAGGATGAGTTTTTGAGCTTAACTGTCAGACCTCATATAAAAGAAGAAATCTGTTGCTGTCGAATAAGTTCTGATTCATAGAGACCGTGTAGAAAGAACAGACCTGCCCCATAGTTTCCAAGGAGCACTTGGTGGATTTGAACTGTTGACCTCTTGGTGAGCAGCCGTACCACTTAACCACTGTACAACTGGGGTTTCCACATATATGTATATATAAGATGCATTAAGATGTGTAATTGAGTCGGTACCTTGAGTAGATTATTGAATTTTGTATTAATCATGAGAAAAAAGTGATGAATAGAATAAGTCAATTAAAAAGTTATTATTTTCAAAGGCCCAAAATTTATGTGCAAAAACTATACAACTTTTTTAATGGAGTTTTCAGAAATGACCACCTCAAGTCTTTCTAAACGGCAGCATAAATTTTCATTTTGTGACGTAAACTCATTTATTTTAGTGTTTTGTGTTTCTTTTTTTTCTTTTTAATTCAGTCTTTCCGAGTCTTTTTCCGGACTGATTCCTTCTTCCTTGAGTGGCATCCACGGCCCAGAGGGAATCCTATCTGACCTCACAGCAGGGCCGAGAGGCATCCAGTTCCACATTCTGCTGTCTTCTCTCTTGGTACCGCTCGAGGTGTTGTGGAAACCACCCCGGTTTTTATCCTCAGCATCCTGTGTGCTCTCGGTGGTGGCACAGCAGAACAAGGCCTTGACACTGTCTTGCAGAAACTGGGTGGAGGAAGCTAACTGGTGGAATGTTGAATAAATTAGTCTCTAAGACCATTGCTGGCTCTTACAGTCTGATTCTAATCTCATTCCTAATGTTAAGCCCATTCATTTCATACACGGCATCATAAGACTATCCGTCCTAGCACGCTGCTTTGAAATGTGATGCTTCAAATACTGAGTATTGCTGAGATACCAAGTATCACTGAGATACTGAGTACTACTGAGAGTTTGCCAGCACTTTGCTTACAGAATTTTCTTCAAAGTAAATATGCACCCTGAAAAAAGATTCATTTAATGATTTTTTTTCATTTATTTAAAACATACCTTTTATTGACTAGACAATGCTGGGTTTTTTTTTTATCACATTTTAACTAAACTGTAGCTTTAAATACATATGACGTTTTAAAATCACAAACACCACAGAATATGAAGTATCCAAAATGTGTAATTACAAATGTTCCTCTGTTAAATGTCTTTGCAGCTCCCTCCTTAATCTATGTGAAATGAGCCACACTCATGTTCATTTTCTGTTTCTGCTTTAACTTTTCTCCAATTTATTTATTTTTATTGCAGCATTACCATTTCTTATATTTCAGATTATTACATTGCTCTCGTAGTATGAATTTATTTCTAAGTGTAATTCGTCCAAGCAATTTCTTGGGAGATAGAAGAATAAACTTGTTCAATTCTGAAACTGGTGTTTCTATCAAGTGAATACATACCCGGAATGTAGAAGAGAAGCCACAAATCGTTTCTACTTTACCTAACAATCATTCATCTTTGACAGGCAGGCTCTGTCATTGACCCAGATCGCTGGAAGTGTGAGGGGAATTGCTTTCTCCCATAAAAAAATAGAGCAAGTACGATTCTTTAAGACAATAGGGATACAGCTGGGACAAAGATAGAGAGGAGAGGCTTGCTCAGACCAACACTGTGATTTTTTTTTTTAACTGAGAATGAAATTGCTTTTTGTCACTCTTGTCACAACCTCTTCCCTTCTATAACCATGTTCTTCCTCTTGCAAATGATTCAGCTAGGGCCGATGACCAGAACCTAGCACAGCGCTTTGCTTAAGGGTACACAGCTGTTTGCCAGTGTCAGCCGTGGGACAGCTATTGGGTAGGCTTAGCTTCTTGGTGAAATATGCTCCACCTTGTATGCTCAAGCTTTCGGGCCAAATGCTCCCAGATTGACCAGACTAGGTGGCAAGGCCTGCTTTGTCTGTTCAGGTGAACTGATGGTGGCGAGCCGTGAGCAGAGAGACAGGCATCTGGGCTCCGGGATCAGCTCCGTCACCTTGTAGCAGTGTGAGGGTGAGCCCCCGTGGCCCTGCTCTGGGACGCTGCGTCTCGGGAGCACAGCGCGCAGGAGTGTGCTGACTGCTGATGCGATGTCAATGACAATGGGTCTGATGGAAGTAGAGCGGAGAAAGATGACTTGTATTTTCTTTCTCACTTTCGTTGGCTTATTACTTTATTATAACTAGAAATGAAGTAGCTTACAAGATTGACAGCCAGGAAAGAACTAGAAGCAATACTAATGGATGAGTCTGAAAAGAGCCTGTTATAAAAATTTGTGTTATGCTTAAGGACCAAAAATTCGGATCTCCATTTTCTGTTAGCCAATACTAAGAGAGAGACTTGATAAGCTCCGTGATTCACTGGGTACTGAAATAAAAAGATTGCTCCTCAGAAGCAAGTGTCCTCTGGGTCAGTTTGGTGACAATGGAATTAACCTCAAAGGTCCTTGTGCAGAAGCTGCTCAATGATCTCACTAAAGCGTGTTCACCCTCGTGTATCTACACAGAAACTAAACAGTGAGGCCCACCAGCTGCCCTGAGAGACACTTCACTCTAGGCTGATAGATGCAGCTAAGTCCAGAAACATTTTCGCTGCAAATTTACCACCTGGCCAGTCTTGATGGTCAGCTGTGTATTCTCTCTATTTTCTTTGTTGGCCAGTTTTGATCACTGAGGACGTGGCATGGTGTACCACAGTTTGCTTGCTCGCTCACTTTCTGAGGGACATCTGGTTTTTCTAGCTTTTGATTATTCTGAAAAACATTTAAGCACTCCTGTACCAGCTTCCGAAATGTCTGTTAATTTTATCTTTTTGTTTGTTTTGTTTCTTTTCTCTATTGTTTTTCTATTCCAAGTCACTCATTTCTGTTATTTATTATTTATTATTCCTTTACTTATGTTTGCTCCAGATTTATTTTGTCCTGTTTCTATTTGTTCTTTTTCTAAGTTCTTGAGAGCCTGGATTACTGATCACAGACTCTTCTTCTTTTCTAACATCTGCCTTCAGTTCTACAAAAGTTCTTCTTGGCATTGCTTTATCCGAATATAATAAATTTTGATACATTCAGTATTCATTTTCACTGAGTTCATTTTTTTTTTAAATTTCTTTTGTGAGTTCTTTTTTGATCCATGGGTTAGCTAGACACATGTAGTTTAGTTTCTGAGTTATTGGCAACGTTTTGTTCCTTCGCTTTCTTTCCTTGATTACTAGTTTCAGTGCGTTCTTAGAACACACAAGCAGCATGACGTCTATTATTTTAAATTCGGTGAGGTTTGACTCGTGACCTGGGATGTAGCACATCTAGGGGCGCTTGACAAGAATGTGTGTTCTGCTATTCTTGTCTGGAGTGTTCTAGAAATGTTGATTAAATCTTTTTGTTTATAGTGTTATTGAATTCTACATGCTTGCTCATTTTCTGTCAAGGAAGAATCTAAACTCAAAGTTGCTGGTCTCCCTTCCTGGAGACAACATCTATTTCATGAATTGCTTTCTCTCTTGCATCAGATGACATGCAAATCATGCAGGAAAGTGTTTGCCAGCATGACTAAAGGAAAATCCTGATTCCTCTTCCCGATTCCTCTTTCTATCTATTAGTCATTTTGAGCATCTTGTAAACGGAATATTTGAGAGTAGTTTTACTTGATGCTCAAGAGGAAAAAATAAAGGAGGAAAACGAAATTCTTTAGAGAATCAGGTAATAAAAAACCTAATGCATATACTGTCATTCATGAAGACCAATATAACTTGAGTGTATGGGAGAATTCACGGTGAACTATGAATCACACCTGATAGAGAAAAGTGATCATAACAGATTAAAAAGAGATCTCATGTCATGTGAGTTTTGAAAGATAGAAAGGTAAGTTAATCACCACAGTGTGAGTGTTCCCAAGATTTTTGTTTGGAAAGAACTATCATGATGAGACCGGGCAGTGTTTTGTTCTGTTGTGTGTAGGGTTGCCATGAGTGGGAGCTAACTCGACAGTATGTAACAACAACAACAACGTCTTGCTGAGACCACAGGGTGGTTTCAGCATCAATGTGCAGTTCCTAGCAGCTCACGCCTTGTTGAACTGTGCCTCTGAGGTGATAGGCATCTCACTTTTCCCAGGGCGCTGCTCTCTGTAACAATCCTAGCCCACACACCGACTGCTTCAGGGATGAAATACAAGTAACCACCTGGGTGTTTCTGTTACATTTTCATATTTCCAAAACTCAAACCAAACCACTGCCGTTGAGACAATTCTGACTCGTGGTGACTTATATAGATTGAGTAGACCTGCCTGGTGGATTTGAACTGCTTACCTTTTGGTTAGCAGCTGTAGTAATTAACCACTACACTACTAGGGTTTGCTTTTCATATTTGAGCTCACCTATTTTATGGTATGTAAAATAAAAAAGTATAAAATATATAATTATATATAAACACATATATGAGATACATAACAATATATAATTTCCCCTTTCATATTTTAATAATGTAAATGAGTTTTAAAATAATTTATATCATAGTGCAACAGTACATTGTGACACTCCAAAATTAAAGTAGAAGGAATTTTTAAAACTAAAACTGAAACAAAAAGCTTAGTCTAATTTACAGAGTATGTTTAAACTAAAAAACAAAATAACTGCTGTACGCATGAATATCATGTGTGGAACTTTTGTTATTTAAATTTGAATTTTATCACTTTTTCAGCTTGTTCTGTCATTTTTATTAGCCTGTTGTTTCATTATATTGGGGCATGATAAGTCATGTTAATTGGGCTCACAGCAGAGATTCCGTAACCCACAGCATCTGTAATGAGGTGTTTGACACCACTGACTTTTTGCAAGCCAGCATTGCTGCTAGTAAGAATCTGCACACAGGTGGGTTCCTTTTGATATCTACCTTTGCCTTCAGATCGCACTGCACAGAGCATCTGTAGACACATTTATTTAAAATTAGAGAACTTCAGGTAAATTACAATTGAGAAAATATCTCTTTGACACTTTGGAAAACTATCGATTTTTAATGTTATTTGTAGCTCTTATCATTTTGCATCTTAGTAGGAGTCCCTAAACCAAATGAAACTCACTGCCAACAAGTCAATTCTGACTCATAGTGACCCTATAGGACACAGTAGAACAGCTCCATAGAGTTTCCAAGGACTGCCTGGTCGGATTTGAACTGCCAACCTTTTGGATAGCAGCCATAGCACTCAATCCCTGTGCCACCAGGGATTCCTAGGAGTCCTGGGTTGACATCAAAGGTTGGAGGTTTCAACTGACTCTGACCCACCTGGAAACACAGGTGTGGATGTCTGCTTGTGAGAGGTAACAGCCCTGAGGGCCTGACGGATCACAGCTCTAACCCTCACACCCCGAAGAGGTCACTATGCACACGAACCAGCACTGCCTGTTATACCCTCTCCTCGCTGATTGACAGGGTCGGGTTCCAAAGACCAAGTCACAGTATGAAATTGGTGTCATGTGAAAACAGAGGGCCAGGGTCAAATTTATACAAGTCCGTGCAGTCAGCAGGAAAGCAGCTTCCCAGCACCCTGAGAGGTGGAAAATGAGGGGCTGCTGTGTGCCCCACTTCTAATTCTAAGATGCAGTAGAGTCAGGTGGTGGATTGGTTGACTATCATGGTAGATGTGAAATAAGGACAAAGGTCTGGTGGATAAGCAAGGAGAAGGCGGGCTGCGCTAGGTCAGTCCTCCAGAGTTGTGTCTTAACCAACGCTAACTCTTCTCAATACTTCCAAGCATAATTGCTGTTGTTACGGGCCATTAGGTATATCCTGACTCGCTGTGGCGCCACGTGACTGAGGAGAATGCCGTAGGGTCTTCCCAGACAGGACTTGACGGAAGCAGTTCTTCCTGCCGCAGGGCTGCTGGGTACCTTCGGACAGCCACCTCCGGGTCAACAGCAAAGTGCTTGGCTGTTTGTGCCCCCAGAGGTTCTGATCTGAATGTAAAGACAGGCAATAAAACATGTCTTAGTTTCCAAGAGACTATCTTGAAGAACATACCTTAAAACCAGTTTATTTCACCTCAACAAATTCATTTTTCATTATGTTGTGATTAATGTGTTTTCTTAACAAGACTTAGTGCCAATTGGTATGGGGGGATCTTGCAAAGTAACACATTATCCTAGGTGTATGATAACCCACTATTGAATAACTGAGGAAAGGGATAACTCAAAGGAACATTCAAAAATCATATTGTTTTACATGGATGTATACAGATGGTTTTACATTGTTTTGTTACTGTCCATATGTTCTGTTTAACACAACGGTGTATAATATAATTTCTTTCAGAAAGAATGCTCTCGACTATTCTTGCAGTAAGTAAACTCTGACATTTGAAAGCTGTTGATTTCGGTTATCTAGCCAAGCATGCCTGTGAATCATCTGGCTAGTTAGGGACTGAACTCACATAGACTGACAGCAGTTTAAAGAATGAGTGGGTCACAGGTCTTTTGTTTCTGTGTTTGTTTTTTTAATGACACTTACGTCCTTTTTCTCTAACGCAGACTATCTGGGTTTCGGCTGCCCGCCTCTGTGGTGAGCACGGGATCGATCCTCACTCTGTGGTTCACCACTGACTTCGCCGTGAGCGCCCAAGGTTTTAAGGCTCTGTATGAAGGTAGGTGACGGCCTACGTTTTCTCCCTTCACTGTTGCGACAGTCTCATGCGTGTGGCTGTTGACGATGGCTTTGGAGTGAGAACCTGAGCGCTGCTACTGCTCACGAGATTCACTGGTGGAAGCGTTTCACTTGTTTTGAGATAAAAAGCTGACTGGGTAATGCCTTTTGTTACGATTACCAAACTAACACAAAGCGTGTTTGTCATTTCTCTGCATTGCTAGAACTCCTCTTGTGTGGCTGTTTTTGGTGTAGTGGAGTATTTGGAATATTATTCTATGAAATGAGGGCATGCCAAATTCTTTTTTAAATATATATTTTTAAATTTTTTGAAACACTAGTCATACTTAGATAAAGAATTTTTGGCAAAGCTGGAATTTGTTATTGAGAAACTTGTTTCGGTTTTATTGTTTGCTCATGGATCAGTATAGGGTTTTGGCTTGGCTTCGTTGTTATGTTTTCAAATTTTGTACCTAGAATCGTTGGAGTCTTGTTTTCATTGTTGAACTGAGTTCAGTGAGTAATAAGAAAATAATAAAATAAAACAATCCGGGCTTTGAGAGAGGAAGTATACAGTTGCACATTCCATTCATTACATTGTAAGAATTTGGACTAGCAGTATTTAAACAGAACGGTATAAGGTCTGTCTACTTAGTCTTGTTTTAAATAAATGTTTTAAGATGTCCTTTTACATACAATACAAGACCATTTTTTGTATGACTAAACCATTTAGCCTTTTAATTAAGACCAGTCCGCGGTCGGGTGGAGGTACGGTCCAAACTCGGTTTCTCCGACACGCAGTTGCCTGCAGCTGCCAGTCTCTGCCAAGCCACCCCCAAGTGGCTTCCTACCTGGAACACTTAGCGCCCGCGAGCAAAACCATTCTTTGTAAAGTTAAAATCTATATGTGAATTGTGCAGTTAAACTTAGCTATAAAGCATTTATTGGACACTTTGAACATAGAATGTTCTTTTTGTTCAGACATATAAGCCAATAAATTTATGTTTTCCTTTAAAGTTACGCTAGACTTATGTTGAGGACGGTATACTGTTCCGACTCTAATGTCTTTGAGGCCAGTATTTTTGCAAATAAAAGCATCAATGGGTCATCGTTTCTGCAGTTACTCTTAACTAGCCTGACGGAATTTCGTCTTTGGGAAATAACAGACTAATTGAAGATTACTGGCTGCGGCTCGCTTTTGATTGCTTTGTATCTGCCTGCCAGTTCCTAAAAAGTGTGATTTCTTTGTTTGCTTGACATTACCAATGTCTCGGAGGAAACCCGCCGTAGCTCCTTGGGAAATGCGTCTTGCCCAGTTACCATCTATGGCATTGGCCTAAGAGATGGACAGTGCCACCACATTTCAGAAGCGTCTGTGGTTTTCATCCTCTTCCTCATGTGAAGTGCTTACAAGAAAACCAAGTTTTTCTGGAATGCCTGTGACTCAAGTTGTGGAAGCTTGGGGCTGCTGCCAAGTGTGTCGCTTTATCTAATAATCCGAGGCTTTTGTCGGTATCACTGACCATGGGGAGGAGGGAGTTAAAAAGAGTCCAGGGATGTTTCTGCTGAAGAATGCTCATCGGTTAGCTAGGGAGACCAACGGGTAAAAGGGGCTAGAAAAATGAATAGGATATGCTGAGTTAAAAAAATGCTTACCTGTGGTGATTTTAGATGGCAATATTAGACTAGATTCTGATTTTCACAGATAAAGGAAGCCTCTGTTTTAAAATAAAAATGCAATAAGATATTTTATCAGAAGAACTAAAATTATTCCCCCAATTTAATAGCTGTATGTTAAATATTTTTGTATTAATAGCAATGAATTTGTACTATCTGAAGAAAAAAGTTAATTATCATGCAAACAGAAGATCAAAGACTACAGAGTTTCTCCAGAAGAGAGTGAAGCTTTCACTGCGAGTGTCTGTATTTATCAATAACCAGTCAGTTCCCCTGGGGAATTTGGATGTATCTCTACTGTGCCAAAGGGATTCTGTGGGGAAAAAAGTGATATTTTGTTAAAAATTATGTAAATCTGAAAATACACCTATTACAATATATTTACAATAGAACCAGTAATAATGGGTGGAGAAATAATTAAGGTTGCTTTGGAATCTGGATGTTCTCTTTTTGATAGTTTAAATCTTCTTCATTCAGACTAACTTATGTCTTCAGGAAAACATCTTTCACACAACGTATGTAAAAAGATATAATAAAATTTTGATGACTCATTAAAGACTTCTAAGGAAAATTGAACATAGACATGAAACAATATATCAGCTTAAAAATAATTTCCTATAATAGGAAGGTTACTCTGAGCAAGGAAGCTGTATGTGCAAAAACATGGAACAAAAAAATCTACAACTGATCACCTGTAGGAATTGTAAGTCTGGTTTGATGGGAGAATGAGAAGCAAGAGGAAGCTGATGGAAGCTGGATCAGGAGTTGGAGTCAAGGAGAGAGAATCCAGGGCTTGGGTACCACCCCGAGTTCAAAGTGAGGGTTGAGCACAGTCCAGCAGATCTCTCCAGGCTGTTAGGATGTTGTGTTTATATTTTTCCTTCCTTGAAACTGTAAGTTTATTGCTGGATACTTGATGAAAAGGCCAAATTCATCAAAGTATGTTATTGAGGTTTATTATTTTTGTTTTTATGTGTCTACATTTTACAATTGTGTCACAGTTTGATTTTTAAATCATAGTTGTGATGTCTGAAAAATATAAAAAAGGAGAAGAGGGAACACATGGGTTAAATAGAGTTCTTGTAGCCTTTTTTATCTTTAGCCCTTAAATGGCATCTGGTATGCTGTCGCCTATGGTCACTGCTGTTTGTAGCCTTGAAGGAATAATTGAATCTGGGGAAAACTTGAATTCTTAACATTTGGCACAGAGTAAACTTTGAATGATTTTTTTCATTAATAATTGCCATACTTAAGTTTACCCATTAGTTCATTTTCTTTCCCCTTGAAACCTAGAAGAACTACTAGTAGGCATTACCGCTGACAGAGTTGAATTTTCCTTCTCTCTGGTCCACACAGAAGTCTCTCAGAACACACAGAAGTTCTTTACAGGCCCAACAAGGAGCTTATGTGACCTGGAATAGGGGCACGGAGTCCCGCTCTGGAAACCAGCTGTCTGCAGTGCACAGGCTGTTCTGTCAAACACTTATAAACTTCAAATGAACTCATATTCATTGATTATAAACTTACTTTTATGTCAGCAAAGGTTGCATTTTTATATTCCATTTAAGCTTTTACCAGAGAAAAATGAGTCCTGGCTAAGCGGCGGTTTGGGCCCTGAGTCTTGCCCTGGGTGGCTCTGGGCGTGGGGGCGGCTGCCTGGTCGCCCGAGCAGCCCTGGCCCTTCCCTCCGCCACGTCCATAAAGCCGAGTTTGCTTCCCGGTAACATCCACGGATCTGGATTTAGAAAGAGCAGCTAGATTATTACCCTTCAAGCTCCAAGCTTGATTTACAGTGTCAGCCCTGATTTACTTCTCCCTTCACGTGACTACCCAAACCCGTCCTGCAGGAAGGCGTGAAGCAGGAGGGAGCTGCCCCGCAGGAGAGCCGCGCTCCTGCCGGCCACAGGGCGGGTCCGGAGCGGCCGTCGGCCCGGCCTCGGTGCGGCCTCGGGTTTAGAACCAGCACCGCGGCTCGGGCCAGGGGAGACGTCCCCAGTCGCCTTCCTCTTGGCTAGTCAGGGGAATCTAAGCCAGGAAACCCGGTTTTCCTGAATGTGTGGGGCTATTTTTTGAAGAGTAAATACATTAAAACAACTCACCAGTGTTTTGTTGCTTGTTTTTAATTACACGTGAAAATGATTTTTCTTATTAGCACATTCCCCAAAACACATGTACGGGTAAAACATGACTTTGTCCCGAAGAGTTCAGCTTTAGTAAGAACCGGAAAACCGTGGCCAAACCCCAGGGTGCCGAGTGCGGGAAGTCAGCCCATCCAGTCAGCCCATTTCTGTGAGCCACCGAGGGCCGCCCCAGGTCCTGGCCACCGAGCTCCCCGCGGGGGACTGCTGGGCCTTCCGGCCTCGCCCTTCTCGGTCTGGGCGCTTTGCTGACAACCGTTTAGCGTCCCTGAGGCAGGGAAGGCTCCACTGCGCCAGGGCTGATGGCTGTGACCCGGGCGTCGCTCAGAGATCCAACCCAGGCCCCGGCCCAGGGGGTGCAGGGTCCCTCTGGCTCCCTTTAGAAGACTTAGCGAGGACCAGATACAACCATGTGGTGACCGACGTGTCGAATGTAAGCACGAAGCTGAAACACGTTTGGCAGTCCCACAGGCCACGCCCAAGCCGTCGGGCCAAAAGTCCCGTATCGCGGCTGCCTCTGGTGGAGGGGCGCGCAGGGAGGGGGCGCGCAGGGAGGGGGCGCGCAGGGAGGGGGGCCTTTGGGGGCGAGCCTCCGAGGACAGCGCTCTGCCGACATCCCCTCCCGGCGGCCCGGCCGCAGCCTCTGCTCCTCCCTGTCGGGATCCCTGCCCGGTGGCGTCCGCCGTGCACACCGGCTCCTGCTAATTTAGTGACCCTGGACGTTCTGTAGGCTTCTACAGAGCTGTGAATTTATACAGACACTTTTGTAGGTGTGTGTGTTCTTCTAAGGAAAAGAGTTTAGAGGCATCATCAACTTCTTGAGGTTTCTGTAACTAATGAAGACGTCGGGATGACTTCTGGTGATTAATTAATGATCGAGCGCTGTTAAGCTGAGGCATGAAAAACATTTTCGTCTCTGTGTGTTGCGCAGCCCATTTCTTATCTCTGTGATTTAGATTCCATGTTCAAATATAGGCCTAGAGTTGGGGAGGTGGGCCATATTAATGTAAATCATTCTAGTTTCAGTAATTCTAAGTTATTAATTTGAAGTTTTTATTTTATATATTGGTTCTCTGAACTTAATTAGCACATATTTATCCCAGAGAGATGAATCTGATCCCTGTGCTTCCTTCATTCGGTAGAAGATTAAATTCGTTAAGATGATAAACGCCCCTTAGGAAGCCGTGAAAGAGATCCTGAGCTGATCTTTTGCCCTGGATATTACACACAGATGCAGACATGTCCAGTTATATAACTACATTGCTATCTATTGTTTCTCATCAAGCATCATAACGTTGATAGTATAAAAAGAGGTCATGATGATCCTATATACTGACCTGAAGAGATGTCCATAATACATCAGAGTGAGAAAGAAAGGCAGAAACATACACCTAGTTTGATCTCATTTTGGAGAAAATAAAAGGAAGTGTACTTGTATAAGCATGTGTGTGTATACATGTATGTGTGTATCCATGTGTGTATCCATGTATACAATCATACACATATAGGGCATAAACATATATGTGCTCGTCTGAGCATCTAGAGAAGTTGAGGCCAGTGTCCGAATTGCTCATGTAGATTAATTTTGGGTAGGAGTGAACTGGGTGGGAGGAAGAAGAGATGCCATTTTCCCTAACTGATTTACTTAGCATGTTGCCAAGAGCACTAAATCATTTAAAAATTAACATTATAAAGGAGATAATTTCAGAAGTTGATGTGTAAATTATTATTCTTAAACAGGTCTCTGGCTCCTACCTGGAAAATTTAATGAAAAGTGGAACTAGATAATTAAAATCATTCAGTATTTTTTCCCCCAAATGGCTACATTAATGAGCCCTAAGACAAGCACTGCAGTTGAAATATGTTTGGAAAATAAGAGAAAACAATGTATACCAACTAGAAATCTAGTCACAGAAATCACAACCTGTCTGAAGTAAACACAGGCAAAGGCAAATTAATTCTGTATAATTACCATCTTCAAAACCATTGTTCAGTAACAAAGTAAGGACTGGCTGATTCTTTCACTTAGCAGGGGATTCCTAAATCATGAGTCATTGTATGGAATTGCTTAGCATACTTTCATAGTTATCATAATCTAAATTTTATCTTTTATAATTATACATCTTCTAAGACTTTTTCTTCTTTTTTGATTTTTTAATACTCTTATGTGACACACACAAATTGCCCCAAATTTATCTGCATACACATAAGCAATGTTTTTGTAATATACAATCTCAGGTAATGGTTACTGAATTTTGTGTGGCAGTATATAGAGACCAAGAGAGAGTGAGAGAGAGCAAAATACTCGAAAAGTCAACAATGTTTATGTGTGTGGTTTAGCCACACCAATTATGTTATGTTGGGCAGCCATTAAGACCACGCTTTTCCAAATTATTCCACCCACATTCACAGGAACTCACTGCTCCCTAAGAGCTGGTCTTCCTTTCCCCTCCCTTCTGTCTCTATTTGCTGCTATTTGTAACTATTTATATGCTTTGTCTCTACAAATCTGTTTATTTCATATTAAAAAATTCAAACTCGTTGACTTCAAGTCAGTTCTGACTCCTAACAACCCTCCAGGGCAGGCTAGAAGTGCCCAGTGGAATTTCCAAGGAGCAGCTGGTGGATTTGAACTGCTGATCGTCTGGTTAGCAGCCATAGCTCTTAAACCTCTATGCCACCAGGGTTTCCCGTATTTCATATAAGTGAGGGCATGTGATTATTTGTCCGCTTGTGACTGACTTATTTTATTCAGCTTTATGTCGTCGAGGTTCAGCCGTGCTGGGGCATTTATCAGGGCCCCGTTTTTCTTTGAGGTAGGATAATACCCCACTGTATGTATGTAACTACTCTGTTTTGTTTATACACCCATCTGCCGAGAGACACCTGGGCTGTTTGCTCCTGTTGGCTATTGTCAATAATGGCACAGTAATTAATATCAATATTGAACTGAGCTTTGAATAAAAGTTTACACAGCAAGTTTGATTCCCATCTGACACTTTCCACCCCAGTTGCTCAGTGAAGTTAGTCCCGCTGACCCCAACACGCCAGCACTCTCTTTGTGTCCCTTGGTTCTACTTCCAGGACTCTAGTTTCCCTGCCTGTTTTTCATCTTTTCTTTGAGTAATTGTGGACCTTTTAGGATCTTCAGATGGTTCTTAAGGAAAGTGGCAAATCTCACAGGTAACACTTTATTTTGTGCAGCTGGTCTACTGTTTTGCTAAACAGTGACCTCAGAACAGGCTCAGCTCTAAGTTTAAAGAGTGTCTCAGGCAATGGTGTCAGGGAGTCCTCGGTTTTCTACCATTTCAATGTGCCTGGTGTTATTATTTCAAAAAAAATGAGTTCAGCTCCACAATTTTCTCCCGTTCTGTGCAGTGCCTCTACTGTGAGGATGATCGGCGTGGTCAGCGGCGGTACCTGGGCCCTGTCTGCTCTGCTGGTGTCAGATAAACAAAGCTGTGGCTCACATAGGCTTTTTTCTTTCCCCTAAGCTTTTGATTGTCTTCTTACTATCTTCTGCTTGGCAGGTAGAGGCTGTCACTGTGTCTTAGATGGCTGCTTGCAAGACGCTACTCACTTCACTGGGAGTGCTGGGATTGCCAATGAGTCAATTCTGACTTGAAATGACCCTATAGACACAGTAGCACTGCCCATAGAGTTTCCAAGGAGCACCTGGAGGACTTGAACTGCCAACCCTTTGCTGAGCAGACATACCAGGAGGCCAAAAACCAAGCCAAACCCACTGCTGTCCAGTTGGGTTCGACTTGTAGCGACCCTGGAGGTCAGAGCAGAACTGGCCCATGGAGTTTCCAAGGGGCATCTGGCAGATTGAACTGCCAACCTTTTGGTTAGCAGACGTAGCACCTAACTACTGCACAACCAGGATTTCTGCATTAGGAGGCAGATAGTAATTTTTGTGAAGTGTGTTATGTCAGTTGACTGAGTTGTCACCTGAATCTAGGATCCTAAACCTTCAGGCCCAGAAAATCAACCCAATAGGCTGTTCCTTCCCTCCTTTCTTCTGATGTGTTTCCGTTAACATCAATACATGACTTCTGTTGAATAAGTTTACATAGTACTTTTTTCTTATAAATTCACATATTGTCAGTGGGATTTAACTGCTGAATTTATTCTCTGAGAATATCATATATTTGGTCCTTATGATTGTCCATGCTGTTGAGTTTTCTAGAGAATTCTTTCTCATTTTTTGCTTATTTTTTTCCCCACATGTACATATGACTATTTATTTAATGTTCTTGCTTTTCTATTTAGCTGGTAGAGCACAGCCAAATTCCCAGCACTTATGTTTGTTTGGGAGTATCTTGATTTCCTCCTCATTTTTGAGTGGTAATTTTCCTGGGTAAAGAATTCTTGTGTGGTATTTTGTTTTCATTCGGTATTTTATATATGCTACCACACTGTCTTCTGGCCTCTAGAGTTTAACGGGAAAATTCGGTACAAGTTGTTATGGAAGACCCTTACTATGTTATATTACGTTTTTCTGTTTCTGCTTTCAGAATTCTCTCCTTATCTTTGGTTTTCAAGAATTTTATTAGGCGATGTAGGGTCGCCATGAGTCGGATCCAACTCGACGGCACTTGGCTTGACACAAAGTTGATCTTTCTGTGTCTTTTCTGGTTGGAGTTCGTGTAGCTTTCTGTATTTGTAGGCTTTGTTCTCTGTTCAAGTCTGGTATCTCTCTGATCTCTTGGGAAACTGTTTCTGTACCTTTACTGTTGCCATGGTGGTCCAGGATTATAACAATTCTAACCATAGATTTCTTAATTGAACCCCGTATTTCTTTTTGGGTTTGTTTCTTTTCTTTGTTCTCTTCTCGTGTTTCCCTTAAGACTTGTTAAGATCATTTGTTCTATCTTCTCTGTTTGACTCTGCTGCTGAGTGTTTCTCTTGCATTTTCTAATGCACTTGCTTTATCTTTCAGTTCCAGTTTTCTTTTTTTTGTGTGTTTGTTTCTTTTGCTTTCAGATTCTATGTTAATTCTGTCACTTTGTTCCTCCACTTGCTTTGTGATCTCTGATAATCTGTTTTCTGTTTGCTTTCTTCAAACATGTTCAGTCCATAGTTAGAAGATGAGCAGTTCTTTCCATTAGTATGGCCTCTGTAGGAGAAATGTCTTCTTCTTTACAGTTTACTTTGGATTGGTCTTTCTTCTCTTGTGATTTTGTGTATTTTTTGCCGGCAAATTTCCTGATTGGGTGCCCTGGTGGAGCAGCAGCCATGTATCCAGCTGCTAATCCAAAGGCCCAAGCCCACTGGCTTCTCCATGGGAGAAAGATGTCACTACTTTCCTCTACAAAGACTCATAGCCCCAGAAACTCTGGGGACAACTCCACTCTACCCTACACAGTCCTTATGAGTTAGAATTGACCCAGTGACAGTAGGCTGGGAACCTCCTTCTGAGAACTCCTTGAGACACTTTTAATCTTAGTTTTTTTGTTTTGTTCTGTTTTTTCCTCTCCAACATTGATTCTGGAGTTCTAGATGCTTTATCTCTAGAATTTAATACACATGCGTGTGAACTGAAGTTAGCTGGTTTTGGACACTGACGTCAGTGTTGAGATTCAACTTTCCTATGAAGACAATGGGGCAGTTTCTCTTTCTTTCCCTCATGAGTACTCCTGCAGGAGCTCTCCCACTGTGTCCTTCTGGAGGAGCTAATGTTTCCCTCTGTGTGATCACAGGTCTGACACATCCTCTCTCCCTGGTACCTTCATAGTTCCTCCTAGTCTGAGTGTCCATCTATCCTGGGTATCAGCAAGACTGTGGCTCTCACAAAGCCCCAGTCTCCCTTTGTTCCCTACAAGTTATGAACCCCACGAACCCTCATGATGACCGGGTTTTGCCACCCTAGGAAATCAGGCTACAGCTTCCACAGATTGGATCCCTTTTGGTGTTCTCCATTTAGGGTGTGTCCCTGCTTTCTCCCTGAGTAGCAGTGATGAGAAAGAGCCCTCCACATTAGTGGGTAGGTTCTCACAGCTTCTGTGAAGTCCTTGACCCTCCTCTCCCTGTTGCTAGACTCATCTTGACTCGCCAACACTTCCCGTGCCATTCACAGTCCTCAGATCTCTATCTGTGCTTGTTTTTCTTTGTTGTTCAGTGGTTACTGAGAGAAGGGTTAACTGTCTCTTTCTGCTTGCTTCCGGCAACAGCTGGCTAGTTTGAGGCCGTACCGTAGGAAGACGTGAGAAAATGAGGGTGACTTGGCTTGTGACATTAACAAACATAAAAATGCAAGCCTGCTTCCGTTTGAAAATAAAAGGAGCCAAGAATGCTGGAAATAAATATTAAACATTTAATTTATGGCAAAAAATGTATTACAATAGGTAATCAAATCTATTTTATATTTGGAGTTAGAAGAATAGTCTGTACATATTTATACACATATAAAGACAATTAATATATAAGTAAAATTATAAAGAAAAATCTCACTGCCATTGACGCAGGTCTGACTCATAGCAACCCTATAGTTCAAAATAAAATTGTATGTAGTATATGTTATACATCCGTGTATATATTATTAAATGTAATTAATTGGTAGCCATATGTAAGGGTAAAGCTTCTAAAAAGTAGTTCCACTGCCTGACAGTTTATTCAGTGATGAATGTGCATGCAGATGATATCAAGAGATTCAAATATTTGTTTTATCTGCAGAATTCTTAAATCAGTCTAGAGATGATGCAGAATTCATCTCCATTTCTGAATTTACACTTACCATGTAAATTTATTATCATTTCTGATGCTCTTGCTACCTAAGGTCTAGGGGGTTCCCTGAATATCAAACAAATATCTGTTACTGAATCTAAGCATATTTTTCAAAGGGTATGTTGTTTATAAATAATAAATAGTTTTTAATCTTATACAATTTCATTTTTCCTTTTTAAGGTCTTTTATTTTACTATTTTATTTAAATGTAGTCAGAAAACGACACTATGCTACCTCATCTGATAAATAGATTTGATGGTTGAATTCTACAAGTTTGCTTATAGGTTTCTTATTGATTTACACAAAATGAAGCACAGTTTTTATTCATTGGCTTAAAATGCATCGAATAGAATTGTACATTACCTAATAGCAGACCTTTCATAATTTTAATTGCTTAGTTACAGTTTGTATTCCTTAGTGTGTTAATGAGAGTGAAATGAACCTGACAATAGAGTACATTTGATTATGACCAATCTGAAAATTAAGAATTGGAAGTGAATTCAAGTTCTCAAGTCAAGACAATTAATACTGAATGTATAAATTATTGAACAATATCTAATTATGTGTATTTTTCCAAGTCTTCTTTCTGTGCACTAATAATGGAGGCCTGTGCTGTTCAAACACCCCTCTCTTGACAGCAGAGCGTGAGGTGCCCTTTCTAGAGGGCCTTGCCATTTGTTTTAACCAGCTAACTGGAACACATTTTTTATGTTAATCATTTCAAAACATAAATTGATATTTCTTGCACATCCTCAGGGAGGAAAAAAAAAGTATCTAAAAAGAAGCAGCTTTGAATCATCCAACTTGCAACATTAGATTTTATACATTGGATTAGGCTTGATAGTCATTTTATTCAAACATGCCTTCTAAGTTTTGATTTTATTTTTTCAGTCACGCATATATATTTTCTGAAAATATCTGTTTTAAAATATTAGAATAATGGAATGGAAAATCTTCATTTGGGCAGGACAGCAGGGTGGGTGAGTGGACAGCTGGTGTGTGGGGGAGGTTTCAGTTTTCTCCTGTACTTCTGTTCAAGTGTGGGAGGGGAACAAATGGTAGCTTGTAATCAGGAATAAGACGCTGAACAAATTACAGTTTTGGAAGCAATACCCATCTAAACTCCTAAAAATGGGCACTTTCAGCATTCCACATCTGAGTCTTTATTTTGTAAGACTTTAACACTTGCTCAAAACTTTCCCATATGTCACCAACACTGACGTGTGTATCAAAATTTGCTTAATTTTTTTTTGTTTGGTAAGGAAAAACAAGCTAAGATGCATGAATAATGAAGGCTAAGGCTTTCTATGTGAGTTGAGCAAACATAATTTTTTTTTATATCCTTTACATTCACAAAGGCAAAGGAACTAGTTACTATATGTTTGCAATTAATTCTTATACATTACTGAAGTTCCTGAAAAAAGTGAAGGCAGGTGTCAATATCCTTTAATTTCTAAACTATTGTATGAAATACATAAACCATTTTGATTCTCTTGATAAACAATGTCAAGCAAGATTGTGTCATCTGCTTTACACAGGATGTTAGTATGTCTTTCTCCAATCCTCATGCCTCATTCTTCTTTATATAGTCCAGCTTCTCAGATTATTTGTTTGGCGTACAGACTGAATAGGTCTGATGAAAAGATACAACGCTGACGCACACCTTTCCTGACTTTATACCATGCAGTGTGCCCTTGTTCTGTTCCAAATGACTGCCTCTTCATCCATACATAGATTCTTGAAGAGCACAGTTTAGTGTTCTGGGATTCCCACTCTTCATCATGTTATCCATAACTTGTTTTGGTCCCCACAGTCAAATGCCTTTGCATAGTCAATAAAACATAGATACACGTCTTTCTGGTGTTCTCTGCTCACAGTCAAGATCCGTCTAACATTAGCAGTGATATCCCCGGTTCCACATTCTCTTCTGAATTCAGCATGAATTTCTGGCAGCTCCCTGTAAATACACTGTTACAGTCACTTTTGAACGATTGTGAACAAAATTTTACTTGCATGTAATGTTAATGATATTGTTCGACAATTTCCACATTCAGTTGGATGGGCATAAATGTGAATCTCTTCCAGTCGATTGGTCAGGTAGCTGTCTTTCAAATTTTGGGGCATAGACGAGTAAGTACCTTTAGCACTGCATCTGGTGAAACATCTCAGTTGCTATTCCATCAGTTCCTGGAGTCTTGTTTTTCGCCAGTGCCTTCACTGCAGCTTAGATTTCTTTCTTAGGTACCATCAGTTCCTGACCATATACTACGTCTTGAAATGATTGGGTGACAAACAATTATTTTTGGTATAATGACTTTGTGTATTTCCTCAATATCGAGAAGACAAAAATCCTCATAAGTTGATCACAATAAATGAAGAAAAAGATGAAGGTTGTCAAGCATTTCATTGTACTTGGTTCCACAATCAACACACATGGAAACAGAACTCAAGGAATCAAAAGATACATTGCACTGGGAAAACAAGCGGCAAAGGACCTTCACATTGAAGACTAAGGCATGTCTGATCCAAGTGGTGGCATTTTCAGTCACATGATATGCACATAAAACCTGAACAGTGAGTAAGGAAGACAGAAGAAGTATTGATGCCTTTGAATTGTGGTGTCAGAGGAAAATACTGAATATACCATGGATTGTCAGAAGAGCAAACAGATCCGTCCTGGAAGAAGTACAACTACAGCGCTCCTCAGAAGCAGGGATGGTGTAACTACATCTTTACATGCTTTGGCCATGTTGTCAGGAGGTTCAGTCCCTAGAGAAGGACATCATGCCTGGTGAAATAGACGGTCAACAAGGAAGAGGTGGACCCTTAGTGGGGTGGAGCGACACAGTGTCCGCAACGATGGGCTTAGGCGTCATAATGATTGTGCGCATGGCAGAGGCCAGGGCAGTGTTCTGTCTGTCAGAACAGACTCGACGGCACCTAACATCAACAAATTAAACAGTTATTTGACACAACATTAACCTTTCACAAAACACAGTAGACAGCATTATGTTTGGGTTGATGTTTTGTCCCTGGAATTGGTTTCCACTCACAGAGACCCCGTGTACAGCAGATTGAAACGCTGCCTGGGCTGCCGCCGTCCTGACAATCGTCACTTTGCCTGAGCCCACTGCTGCAGCAACTGCGCCCGTCCTTCACACTGAGACCTTTCTTCCTTTTCACTCACCTGTTGCTTCACCACACATGATGTTCCACTCAAGGAATTGCTTCCTCCTGATAATATGTTCTAAGTAGGTAAAACCAAGCCTTACCAGCCTTGCCTCTAGCAGTCCAGGGTGTTCTCGGTGGATGTTGCCAGTATCATAACTTAGACACTTCAAGTCTTCCTCGGTCTTGTTTACTCATACCCACAGGGTAAGTGAAAATACTATGGCTTGGTTAGGTACATCTCATTTCTCAGACTGACATTTTTGTTCTTGAAATGAACTCTTGCAAGATGTCTTTTACAACAGATTTGCCCATGGCACTATATGTTTCGATTTCTTGACTACTGCTTACGTGGTGTTGGTTGTGGATCCAAGTGAAATGAAATCCTTGACAACCCGAACCTCTTCTCCATCTATCATGGTATCGCTTACTGGTCCAGTTGTGAGAGTTTTGCTTTGTTTAAGTCAAGGTGGAATTCATACTGTGTGCATGCTGTGTGTGGTCTTTAGTCTTCATCAGTAGGTGTTTCAGGTCTTCTTGGCTTTCAGTAAGCAAGGTCATATCATCTGCATGTCTCAGGTTGCTGACACATCTTCCTGAAGTCCAGACTCTGTGTTCTACAGATAACTCTGCTTCTCAGATTATTTTTTTCAGCATTCGGATTGAATAGCTATAGTGGAAGGGTACATCCGTGACTCACAGCTTTCCTTATTTTAAACTGTGCAGTATCCCTTTGCTTTGTTTGAGTGACTGCCTGTTGATCTGTATACAGTTTTTCATGAGCACAGTTAAATGTTCTTGGATTCCCATTATTTGCAGTGTTATTCATAATTCATCATGACCCACACAGCCAGATGCATTTGCCTAGTCAACAAATCACAAGAAAACATCTCTGTCGTATTCTCCGCTTTAAGTCAAGGTCCATCTAACACAACCAGCGATGCCCTCTTTCCATATTCTTTTCTGAATCTGGCTTGAATTTCTGGTCATTTTCTCTCATGTACTACAGCGACTGTTTCTGAATGATCTTCAGCACAATTTTACTTGCATGAGTGATATTAATGCTGTTGTTCAAAAATCACCATGTCTGTTGGATCTCCACTTGTCCATCAGTTTGTTGTCCACTGGTGGCTTGTCTGCTGCTAGGACCCTGAAATGCCCCCGGTATTTCAAATATGAGCAGGTTCACCCATGGTGGACAGGTTTTATCAATGCTTTATAGTTTTCAAATACTTTTTGACATGTTTTTTACAGTTAAACCTGAAAATGGCAGATACAGTATTCCTGTGGCATTATTTAAAAATGCAAAGCATATTTATAAATGCTAATTTGACAGTGTGTGGCAGGGATGAGCTGGAATTTAGGTTTGATCACTCCAAAGAGGGTTATGAATTTTTTAATGTAGAAATCCATAGTAAGGAACATTTTCAGTTTTACAGTCCACGTGTCTCCATCTCTGCTGAGACTACTCAACTCCTCAGTGAAGGTGGAGAGGCAGACACTGCTGGAGGGAACAGAGCGGCAGCATGCACGGGCAACTTACTTAGCAGCAGCGTGTGTGGGGGCCCGAGGGGGGACTCTTCTCCGCAGCAGTTCCTTTCTTTCCCTCCATGCCAGGCACTGTTTACGTCCACGGCCACCCATCTTCATTATGTAACTCACTCTCTCAGTGCACAACAGAAAAGGCAAGTGCATCTTGAAAGGTGACCACTTAACTGCACTGGCCAGCTGCATTGTTATGCTGTAGCTGATAAAGCAGCCTTGTCTGTCACCTGAGTCAACCACCCAAGGATGCTGGCTTTTCTGTAAATCAGATCAACTTTTGGGTGACCAATAGTGTATTCTCTGGCATTACTTAGATACACAGATTCAGTTTCTTTTTCTCCATTTATGTTTTGTGTATAAGATGTGACAGCTAAGACTGACTTTCTGATTGTGGATCCAGTTCTGACTGTTTCCAAGTTTTCTTTACATGTGGTTTTCCCTTCTCTGAAGTTCGCATCCCAGCACGTATTGTGCTTTGACTTCAACCCTAAAGATATGGCTGCAACTTCTTTGAATGAAGTGTAATTTTAACTAATCGAAGACTTCATTTTCATCTCATCATTGCCTAAAAAAACGGTTAATAAGGATTTATTCGAAGGACCACCTTCTGGGATATTACTTTTATGCAGTTCTGGGGGGAAAATGTTGAGTTTCAGAAATAATTTTCATGGATCATCTAACTGTTACTACCTCCCGCACCCCCATATTTTGTCATTTAGAATGTGGAAAATTAGCCACTTGAAGCCCACTGGTGAATAGTGTCTGTTGTCTTTCATTGCACTGTTTTGGGGCAAAATCACGAGGAGAGTAGCTCACACATTTGGGAAGGAGCTGGAGCACTTTACAGTATCAAGTGGTGCCAGTGGAAAAATCGCACTCAGCATAACTGAATTGTAATATGTGCCCTGTTATGCTCACTGCCATCTGACAGCTGTTCGGTTCCTCTGTGAAATGAATTAGTGCTGTCATTTTACTAATAGACCAAAAATACAATCACGGGCATTGTTTCCAGCAGCCAGCTCTAGCAGAAGCCGGTCTAAATGAATTGGCCTCTCTCTGGTCACAGTCAAGCTTGTTACAGGGCAGCCCTCCGAACAGAAGGCGTCACTCAGAATACCAATGGGGGAAGCAAAATGCTGCTCTGTCCTGATCCTTGGGATTGACTAAAAATAACCACTGCTGTTTCTAAATTAGTGAGTGGCTCCCATCTAAGGGGAGTCTGGGGGAGCCACGTAATGCTTCAGGAGTATTTTTATGTAATATGTGTACATATTTATCTGTGCACCTGATAGAAATCAACTGAATTTTATTTCTATTTTTCAATAGCACACATGCATATGGGATTGTTTAAATTGTGTTTTAGGTGGAGGTTTACAGAGCCAGTTTGTTTCTTGTTGAACAAGGAGCACACTTACTGCTTTGTGACCTTGGCTGCCAACCTGGAAACATGTCAGCACTCTCCCTTCTCCACACATGGCTCCGCGTTTCCATCCGCCAGCTTTTCTCCCTGTTCTTGCCTTCTTGTTCTGGCCGATGTGCCAATCTAGGAGCACGGACATGGTTGAGCTACACTTACTACTGTCCAACCTTTGATTGCAGGGTGGGCCTCAGGAATGATGTCAGTACTGATTCACAAGGGTGGCCAGGCATCACGCTCTCGGGGTTTCTCTAGTCTGTGTAGATTAGTAAATCTGTTTTTATTTTTTGTGAGTTTCAATTTTGTTCCACGTTTTTCTCCAGCTCTGCCTGGGACCTATGTTGTAGTTCCTGTCAGAATGATCTGGTAGACTGTGGACTCAGTCTGGTGGAAGCTATGACAGTTCTTTTCCGTTAGTCTCTTGGACTAAATGTTTCCTCGTGTCTCTGGTTTTCTTTATCATCCCTTAATCCAGATGGGGTGGGTGAGTAAATGCACCTTCGATGCCTGTTCAAAGCTTTCAAGGTCCCTGATGCCACTTGTCAAAGTAGAAAGTAGAATGTTTTCCTCATAAACGATGCTGTGCCTGTTGACCTCCGTGTCTGCAGCACTCAGCCCAGTCTTCTGGTCCCCCGGGGTGTTGGGATCTGTGTGTGAAACTTCCCTGACTTTGCCTTGGTCAAATTGTGCCAACTTCCCCAGCTTTGTATATTCTCTTACTGTTCATGAAAGTTACCACGTATCTGTTGTCTACTTAGTGTTTTTCCCTCACCACTCCTAATAAGAAACAAAACAAACAAAAAGCTGTTGAGTAGATTCCAACTCATAATGACCCTACAGGTGGGAGCAGAACTGTTTCATAGAATTTCCAAGGAGTGCCTGGTGAGTTCCAACTGCTGACCTTTTAGTTAGCATCTGTCGCACTTAGCCACTGCGCTACCAGGGTTCCTCCCCAATGAGCCTCCGTAGTAACTGTCTTTTTGTCTGCAATCTTTTCTCTAGTTTTTGTAATAGTAGTCTCATGTGGTAATTGTTCATTTTTGATTGACTTATGTCACTCATCATAACGCCTTTCAGATTCGCCTGTGATGCTAAGTGTTTTGCAGATTCACCATTATCCTCTATGTTGCACAAAGTTCCATTGTGTGTATACTGCCCTTTGTTATTGAGCGGCACTTGGGTTGGTTCCACTTTTTGCTCTTGTGAATAATTCTGCAATGAACATTGGTGTGCGTATGTCTGTACATGCGTTGGCTCTTATTTCTCTAGGATATGTTCCTTGGAATTGGATTGCTGGCATTGTGTTTCATTTTTGATGACTTCCAATTTGTTTAGATTCATCCTCTGTGCATCCTACATTGCAGTAATTAAACGATGTTTGATGCTATCTTTTCTCCTTTTGAGTCATAAGGGAGAACTTGTAAATTAGATCAAGGGAGAGTGTCTGGTTATGAAGAAGGAAAATGTGGAGAGTAGCTAGGTCCACTTTGGACCTGAGTTGTTCAGGGAGCAGGAAGTCACACACTCTGCTGAATACTACTAAAAGGTCAAAGTCAAGAGTGATGTGGAGAGATAATTTTTTCATTGACTTTACTATGAGAAAGAAAGTCATTGGTTGGCCTTGAAAAGGCTGTTTTTGGTGCACATGTGACAATGAAACTGTTGGAAGGATTCGAAAGAGAATCAGAGAAAGGAATCTAGAAAGTGAAAGTGTAGGTGACTCTTGCAGAAAGTTTTTCTCTAAAAAAAGTCTCGGTATGAAACAGTGGTAGAAGAAGAAAGGAGAAAAAAGTGGTTTATGATTTTTTTTGTGGTTTTACTTTTCTTTAAAGACAAGAGAAATTGTATCATAATTGCATGCTGTTGTATGCTGAGATTTCAGTAGAGAAATTGCTAATGTAGGAAAACTGGAAAGTGCTGTAGCACTATCTTCAGGTAAGAAAGGCTGTTACCTACTGTGCAAGCCAAAAGATGATTGGGCTTAAAGAGAGCATGGACAGTACTTACAGTAACAGAAGACAAGCAGAATACACATTCATATGGGTAAGCAGATGTGGTGTTAGAAGCTTATGGCTATTATTTTCGTATTTTTTCTATATTTCAGTGAGATACTAAACAAACTCATTTTATGAAAGTGTGGATGGGAAAAGGTCAAGAAGTGTTGAGGAAAGAGAATAAATTAAAGTAATATTGAAAAACATCTTTTAAAATAGTCTCAATTTGCATATGGCAGAATGCACAGACTAGTGAAGTGAAGTGGTGTTGTGTAGGAGTGGTGTGACTGTTTGGGAGCTTAATGGTCAGGTTGTAAAGAGAAACTGGGTGTCATAGCTGTCCTTATTTTCTCCAGCCTCGTTCTGCCTCGTGGGTGTAGAGGTTAACCACTTTGAGACCCTGGCTGATGAAAAAGAGGGACAAGGGTTAGAGGGTACACTCCTGCCAGTGAATGTGACGGTGACGTATATGAGAACTGACAATAAATTTGCAAACTCATCCTAGAAGAAGTGCTCCATACCTCATTGCTGAATGTCACCATGATCATCTTTGAAGTGCTCCCCTTGGGAAGCGAGGCACTGATGCCAGCACCTAGTCCACCCTTCAAGGCCATTTTGGAACTCCTTTTCTGGAATGGCCATCAGGGCTGTTGTCATATTACCTTTGATGTCCTGAATGCCATCAAAATGTCCTCCTTTCAATATGCCTTTTGTTTCGGGATAAAAAGAAAAGTCATTCGGGGCTAGATGAGGTGAGTAGGGGGGAGGTTCCAATACAGTTGTTTCTTTACTGGCTACAAACTCCCTCACAGACAGCTGTACAATTAAGTTGGCAAAGCTGCCACCAAGCCAACATGTGCAATGGCCATTCCAGAAAGAATTCCAAAATTTCTTTGTAGGGTAGACTAAGCACCAGCATCAGTGCTTAGCTTCCCAAGGGGAATACTTCGAAAGTGAGTGTGGTGATGTCCAGCAATGAGGTATGGAGCAGTCAGAATAATGAAGTTTGTGGACTTAATTGTTGGACCTGTGGTGTTTAACAGAGAAATAAGCAAGAAGAAAGCCAGGACCAAGAAGAGAGGATCAATGGGAATTACACTCTGATGTTCTACAGGAAAATGGCTAGACAGATAGATTGAGGTCAGAAAGCAGGATGTCTGAAACTGAGATTTTTCTGGAGAGCCCTTGATTGTTGGCATGACAAGGTCAAGGCTATGATCATGGGCATCATCTATAGAGCAGACAGAAGACAAGGTAATTAGAGAATAGGAGATGGAGGAACTGAGAAACCAGAAAAGGATCATTTATGAGCCTAGTGAAAACAACAAGAATTACGAAAGGGGTAGTATAACGAAGAGGGACAGCGAGTCGGGTGCCGAGATCACCAAGGAACAAGACATCATTACTGGTGAAGAGCTAGGGTGGGAGTGATGGGCAGTACTGATGTTTCCCTAGCAACAAGGAGCAGGATCAGGTAGGAGAGAAGGCTGAGAAGCTTAGAGTAAATCCTGGAGAAGAGGGAGACAGGAGAGAAAGTAGACACCACCAGAGAGGGCTTCAGGGAAGCAGTGTCTTTAAGGAAAAGGACCCAGGTTAGGAAAAGGACAGTAAAGGGGAAATAGAGACAGGATAAATCTGCAGGGGACAGTGCTTATTTTTAGGTGTTGGAATGTGGGAGATGGAGACAGAAACTCAATTCTATTAACCCGAAATTTTGTAACTTTTAAAATAAAATGGAAACCCCAGTGATGCAGTAGTTAAGTGCTGCCATGCCAACCAAAAGGTTGGGAGCTGTAACCCACCAGGTGCTCTGTGGACACTCAGTGGGCAGTTCTGTTCTGTCCCCCATACTTAGACACACTTAGATATAATTCAAAGTAACATTCCCCCACCCCCCCATATAACCAAGATTTAAAATACTTTGTAAGTAAACTGTAATGCTGTTTGAGAGTTCAAGTCTGACACCTTTAATTCTACTCTTGAATAAATGTTATTAAAGTAATTTTGTACTACTGCAGGGTTCAAGAATATGTATCCACAGAGTTTTAAATAAGCATATGATGATTGAAACTATAAAGTGATTTCAGAAAAACTTGATGAGATTTTTTTCACAATTCAGATTAATAAACATGTGTAAGCAGATCATAAAGGAATTTGAATCCTTCCCGGTTCAATCAGAAGCTTTATGCAGAGATGATAAATTATTGTCTTTAATTCTTTATAGAAAGTAGTTTCCTTAGCATCAAGTGTATCGTCTTGCAAGTTCAGTGCTGTATTAACTTTCAAATTTGAGTGTAATAAGAGTCAATTTTATTTTAAGAATCATCTCTCCTTAAATACTTTTGGAATATGAATCCAAAAATTTGACTTAAAGTGTTGGCATTCTGCACCCTGCATTGTACTGCACAAAAGGGAGGCACCTGGTGATCCATGTTGAGTCTAATTCTTGTATTTAATAAAAATTGTACTTCAAATGACCTAATAATCTTTCAAAAGCATTGGCTCATCAAGACTGTTTAAGAAAGAAAAAAAAATGCATACACTCTATTAAAAGTGTACTCCTGGAAACAAAACGTTCATTACAAAATCTGAAATAAAAAGCAAATTAGCCTAAAATATGGGTTACATTAAATTTAACAACTTCAAAACTGCTGGTCAGCCTGGATTCCAGCCACAGGGTCAGCTCCACCAGCTCCAATGAAGGTTGACGGTGGTTGGCCCCGTGCCTTGTGTGAAAGGCACAGTGAGGGCAATTCTTAGTGATTTCCATTGGGCTTATAATGCTGCTGATCACGACAATTTACAGGAACCAGTGGATACGATTAGATTTCCATATACACGTTTACACACATGCGCAAAAAGATATGCTCTTTGAGCTGCAAACGTGCCTAAGGGGATACACGCCCGAAGCCTTAGGGATCTTTGGCAGATTGAGGGCTCGCATTGACGGCTTACAGCGGGACCGGGAACCGAGGAATCCACGTCGATGGCCTCTTGCTTGTCTTCATTCAGAGGAGCAGAGTGCTGTAACTCCTGTACATTTGCCCCTTGTATCCTTCCAAGAGGTTTTGTCTGTGTCTTGTATTTAACAAGATATCCATCAGCGGTTACTTCCCCATCCACAGTTATACGTTTCCTCACAAATAAATTACTACAGAGAGTACTTTCTGCTGTAATTTACTCTCGTTTAAATCTTGAGGTTGGCGTGGTAACACTTTGCTTGGTGTTATTTATGTATATATCTACTTTCACTAGATGGTGTGGAAATTCAAGTTGGAAAGAAAGGGTTGTTGGTTTGGTGCTGACACCATGGTGCGAATAGCTCCAAGGGAAGTCTGGAGAAGGGAAAACTAGCTCTGTGCTTCCCGTAGGACTCTAACAAGATGATCTCCATTACCTCTGTGAATTTATAATCTTTCCATCACCTTGAAGACAGAGAAAATTGATTTTAACAGCCTACTAAAAGCAGATGCAAATTTTGGAGATAGACTCACATTAGCCAAGATCAGGAAATTGATATATAAAACCAGAATGTCAAATTATTACTTCACAATGAGACGTGCAATTCTCACAGGTCTAAAATGGTTATTTATCCTACTAGAGTGGGAAGTCCTTCATAACAGGACGTATCGTTTTCTTAGTTAAGGTTGAAACCCATTAATTTACTAAACAACTATTTTTCTGAAGAACTAATAAAGAGGAGATAAATCAAGTGTGTTGGTAACAGAAGTGATTAAGACGGCAGATCAGTAAAGAACCCCGAGCCGGATGGATTAACACTGGAAATAATATTTCCAACGAAACGGAGGTGGAATGTCAGCCAGCCAGTAGTTCCTAACGGGGAGGAGGTATTAGCAACTGCCACACAGCTGACCCATGCCGAGAAGGAAGCCCCGCTAACAGCCTGAGAGTCTCTTGTTTCCAAAGTGAAGACGCAGGCAGGAGACTGTTGTCACGGTACCTTTGGTTTAGTCCCCGTGAGCATCCAGCTGTCCGGAGTAACATTTAGTGAGCATTATTATAACCCTGTCAGTATGCAAAGCACACTTTACATACGTGTTCCAACTTAATCCCACATGTATTTGAAAAGTGTTATCATTTCCGAAGTCCAGAGGGCAGGAAAAAAATAAAAGTGCAATTTACATTTGTGGAGATTAAATAACATTCGCAGTGCCATCAAAAGAGTAAATGACAGCAGAATTTGAACTTTGAAACTCCTGCTCTCAACCATGAAAGAGACCCAAGTCAGGGTGGAGAGCTCAATGGGCACTCCCTAAAGCGGACTTGAGGCCCGCTGCTGCAGTGGATGGGAGCCTGGCTGCTGGCCAGAAGCCTAGCAGTTTGAATCTGTCCCGTGAATGCTCCTTGGAAACCCAGTGGAGCAGTTCTACTCTGTCTGTTAGGGTTGCTATGAGTTGGAATCGATTTAGAGTTGGAGTCAACTTGGAGTAACAAATCCTTTTTTGGGGGGTGTATTTCTTTGAAAACGTTCATAGGAATCCTAGTGGCAGCAGAGGCTACGTGTTTGGGTGCCAGGAAGACACTATTGTTTGGAACTCATCAAACACTCCACTAGCACACGTGTCAGGGTGGGCTTCCACAAAGGCTGATGCTGCTGTGGCTAGACGCTTTCATCTCACAGTGACGTGTGACCAACAGGAAAGAACACTGCTTGGCCCCTGCACCATCTGCAGTGTAACTGGTGTGTCTGGTGTGTCACTGTTGCAGCCATGGTGTCAATCACTCTCACAGGAGTCTCCTTTGTTCAGTGATGTGAGACTTTACCAAGGGTGATGTCCTTCTTCAGGGACTTGTCCGTCTTGATGATAGGTCCCAAGTACTTGAGATGAAGTCTTGCCAACCTTGCTTCTAAGGAGAATTCTGACTGTACTTTTTTGAAAAGACAGATTTGTTTGTTCTTCGGGCAGTCCATAGAGTATTGAGTATTCTTCATCAACAACATAATTCAAATGGCATCAATTCTTCTTCAGCCTTCCGTAGTCATTGCCCAGCTTTGCACGCATGTGGGGCAACTGGAAGATTACAGACTCGGAAACTGTCTGGACAGTTCTAAACTGTGCCACAGTATCACTGTGAGTCAGAGCCACCTGGATACCAGTGGTTTTTTTAAAGAATATGTAATTTGGGAACTCCCACTGAGTAAAGGAATATAAGTCATCACTGCAGAATTGAATGTTTATTTAGGGTTAGACAAGTTACAACAGATTATAAATTGAAAGAGCTAACATACAACATAGGCATAACGTACACACATGCAGATTTTTTATTAAATGACCTACCTGTTTAATATTTATTTTCTTTGATTTTTATCAGCATTTATCACTTGATTCGTTCAATATTTCTTTGCTTAATGATATTATAACAATTAAAATAGTGATTTTAGTGATCAAGAGATAATTTACTGCCCCCTTAATAAAATTTATTATAATTATTATTGATAGTTGAAATACAAACACATTATCTTTTCATATTCATTATACTCACTGTTTTTAGTTCTGCTAAATGTTTGTGCCCTACAAACACAGAAATTCTGAAAAATCATATTTTATATAGTTCTTATCAGAAAGAAAATAAAATGCGTGGTGCATTCTGACTGCTGATGCTACTTTATTAAATATATTCTTGAAAGGAGAGAAACTCTGTTTTAATTGGATGTTAATGAGAATCAAAATTATCTCCCTAAATTTCACACATTAGATAATGGGGAGAATTTCCCACAAACTGTCGGCCTCAGACACGACCAGCATGTAATTTTTCTCTTCTACCACCCGCGTACTTCCTACCCCAAACTCACCTCATATCCTAAATCTTTGTGATAACAGGAGTCAAACCCAGTGGGTCAGGGAGTTAATCTGAAAGGCGTTCCTACACATGTTTATGAATATGTTGACATTCTAAAGCTGATTTCTTTCATTAGAGCACCAATGACTTTAAACCTGGTCTACTTTGGAAACCCTACACCTTTACACCAAACCCAAACCTACTGTCATTGAGTTGATTCCAACTCATAGTGACCCCACAGGACAGAGAAAAACTGCCCCATAGACTGCCCAAGGATTGCCAGGTGGATTTTAACTGTCAACCTTCTGGTTAGCAGCCATAGCCCTTAACCACTGTGCCACTAAGTTTTCTCTACCTCTTAGAGCGTTCTATAGTTTAACACTTAGTACGTACTATGTTCCACAGTTTCATTTGTCTTTCCTGTTAGAGCTGAATCCCCTTGATCGGTAATGGTAATATTGGGGGTGTGGGTGGGCAGAGAGCTTACACACAGGACAAGTGTTGATTCTTCGTGTGATTAAACACATGTTATAGTACAGGCTGTGTTTCCTAGAAACAGTACTGGTTGATTCCCATGATAATTGTGAGGACTTTTCACATTATTCTTATTTTAACTATGTCAAATCTAAAGCTCTGAGAATTTAAATAGAAAATTAAAATTGCAAGCATTAGAAGTGATGATTTTATTACTCCAAAACTTCTCTTATTAATTGGATGCCAGCCATGCATGTCTTATATGTTCAGCAAATAATTTTGAGTGATACCTGAAAGGAGCTATTCAAATATCTTTTCCCAAAGAGTGTTCTAGAGCTTGGTTTGGATTTATGAATGGAAGACTTCCAATTAATGGCAGTTGTAATGACTTGAAGGTTCACGTTTTCACCCATAAAGAATTTCAAAGGAAAGAAAAACCTAAACTTCTTGTGTTAAAAGATGGTGCTGACCAAAGCATTTGGTCAACAAGAAATCTGAACAGCAAATACGCTGGCTCATATTTTGAAAATGGTAACCAAAGGTGGGACCGGAACACACACAAAAACAAAAGTGTTTAAGGATTTTAGAACTACCAGACCTAACAAGTACTTAAGACTTCAACAGGGAGGAGAAATACTGAAATGCATAAGAACTATGAAAGACCTGGGCCGTGCTATCGTGTCACGTCTCTGTAAAGGGACTCACTGCAGGGCAGGTCAGCCTTGTACATCCTGGCCTACCTACAGATCCAGCGTCAGGAAAACGGTAACAGTAGATCCACAGCTGTGCTGAGATTAACACTGTACTGGATTTAGGATTCAGAGCAAAAAGAATTGCAAATCCCTTACCTAGCTCACATGGGTGCTAATAACCAGATATGCATTTATTTATTTGTTTGTTTATTCTAGAGAGATGCTAAATAAGAAATGGCTAAAACTCTGTATGTAATCTTGTTAAAGCTTTGTAAATATATAAAAACATCAAATAATTTTAAGAAGGTGTATGACAAGCCCTGGTGGCACAGCGGTTTAGAGCTCAGCTGCTAATCGAAAGGTCGGCCGTTTGAATCCACGGTCCTTTTACTGGAAATTCTGCAGGGCAGTTCCGCTTTGTCCTTTAGAGTGTCTGTGAGTCAGGATCAACTCAACAACAAAGTTATTTTTGTTTTTGATCACAACCCTGTCTTCCTGCTATGGCACGTCTTAAACAGTAAGCTGAAGACAGTGACGAAAGGATCCATTGTGACATTAGACAGACACTTTATACGTTAGAAAGTAGTATCCTGAAATATTTTACTTTGTGGTTTCAAATATATTTTCATTAGCCTATAATTTCTAAGCACGTATCACTATCACTATTAAAGACTCTCCTCTTCATGAACAAGTACATGTTTTGTATTCTAAAAACATCTGTATTTGTTATGATTATTTTGGAGCCACAGTGGCATTAATTGTTGTTACGAGTCTGGCTGGTAACTGAAAGGTTGGCGGTTGGAATACAGCAGCTGCCCCTTGGAAACCCTATAGGGGACAGTCCCACCCTGTCCTGTTAGGTGCTCTGAGTCCCAGTCGGCTTCAGAGTAGTGGATTGCTCTTTATTTCTCATTATTTTATTATTATTTCTAAAAATAATATCAGTTTTCTCATTTTATATTTCTACTGTTGCTAGGATAATTTTAGGACCAATGATGTATTTTCACTATTTTGTTGCGAAGAGAAGCGAGGCTCAGATAGGTAGAGAATTTGCTCAAGGCCATTCAGAAGGTCAGTGAAAAACTCACACTACTAGCCTAAAGTTTGATAAGATATTTTTATATCAATATCAGCAATGACATATTAAAATGTAATAATGTTCTTAGTATCAATATTACTATTTTTTCTTATACTTAAAAATAAAATAACTTGATTTTTTGAAATCTACTATGACATATTTTTTATATTTTAGTGGACGGACAATCTGTAGTATACTGTGCTTATACATACCCTAGAAAAACAGTATAATGAGTAATTCATGCTTAGTTTTCATGCCAGTTTGAATTCCCAGTATCAAATAAACAGAAAATAATTACTATCCTAACTTAGACTAGATTGTTTTCAAATTCAAAATATTGTCATTATAGAAACCCAGCCTCCCCCACTGCTGTCGAGTCTGTCGTTATAGAAGTGATACACAAAATTATTTAACATTACCAACCCCATCCAAAAACCCACTGCTGTTGAGTCAATTCCAACTCATAGTGACCCTATAGACAGGGTAGAACTGCCCCATAGAGGTTCCAAGGAGTGCCTGGTAGATTTGAACTGCTCAGCTTATCGCTATCAGCTTAACCATCAGGCCAGCAGGGCTTCCAGAGGCAGCTTAAAACAGAGGCAGATAAGCCATGGATGACGACGTAGCCATTTCGTGCCAGCTTTGCATGGCCAGCAGAAAAGTTCATGATTAAACAGCATAAAATTTTAAATTAAAAAAACAAAAGCCAAAATACTTACTGAGGACGTGATTAAACATTTTGTATGCAGCCAGTTTGGAAAAAACAGTCAAGGAATTCCATTCAATTGTGTTTATTTTTAGATGAATCCAACTTTAAAGAAATATCTTAACACTTTTGTATTTCTATTATCTAATTAATAACTATCAATAGTTTCTATGAAAAGTAAAATCTCATACTATCATTTTCTAAACTAATGTTTGTACCTATTTGGAAACTACAGTTAAATACACACACACAGGGACATAACTGAATCGTGTTATTCTTTTCTCATTTTTTTCTAAGCAAATGTTGCAAAGCATATGACATTTACAACAGCTAATTTTCTTTACACCAGAACTGTTTATCGGTATGTTATTTCAGTGTTGTTGTGTCTTCTTGGCACATGGAACTGGGCTTGTGGTGGAGAACGAGCCCCTCACGAGAACACGTGGAGACAGCTGTTCATGCAGTCCAAGTCGCCAAGTGCCGTCGAGTCGGATCCATCATGCAGTGGGTTAGTGTTATTTTTTTTTCCAAATATTAAAATCATGTATTTACTTTTCTCCTGAAAGCCCCGCTAAGCCTTTGTTTAAGATGGTTCTAACTCTGTCTGAAGATAAAGAGCAGACAAAAGCCAGGGGTCAGGGAATGGATGGAGAAGCACGCTGGGGGCTCTGCTCTCCAGCGAATTAAAACTCGGGGCACTCTTCCTGGACCTGAGCAGCACCTGCTCTTTCCACTAGTCTTGAGTATTTCAGGAACCTTGCTGCGTGAAACAAACATGAAACCTTTCCCAGCCTAGTGAAAGCAAGCTCATTAGTCACTAATCAAAGATAGCTAAGCCACTGATTATATGCCTTCAAAAGCTGGACAATGAATGGGGAAGACAGAAGACAGATTGCTGTCTTTGAATCAGTGGTGCTGAAGAAGAATATTGAATGTACCGTGGACCGCCAAAAGAACAAACAGATCTTTCTGGAAAAAGTACAACCGGAGTGCTCCTTGGAAGCACAGATGGTGAGACTGCATCTCACATAGTTTGGACATGTTGTCAGGACGGATCAGTCCCTGAAGAAAGACATCACGCTTGGTAAAAGTGGAGAGGGAGTCAGAGACAGGAAGACTCTTGACAAGATGGATTGACAAAGTGGCTGCAATAACAGGCTTAAAGCATAGAAACGATTGTGGGCATGGACCAAGACCAGGTTTCAGTCTGTTGTGCTTAAGGGTTGCCACAAGCGGGACCCGACTCAACGGCACCTAACAACAGCAAGGAACTGAAGGAAGCCTTGCTGTGCGGGAATTCCGTGCTACGTCTGCTAACCTGTAAGGTAGCAGTTCGAATCGGCTGAGTACCTGTTCCTACAGGAACACTGAGTCGGAACTGACTCAGCAGCAACAGGATTTGAAGCACCTGGAACAGCAAAGGCGCTGCAGAGCGTCCCTTCCGAGCCGGCGTTTTGGGGAAGAGAGATGGAGGGATCAGAATGTAATCTCGGGGAGGGCGACTAGATGTGCGATTTCCTCTCTTTAGGACGAGAGCACAGCAGTTGGGTTACGTAACCGACAGGGGAACGGGCTCTTAATCCACTTCTTGTGTGAACTTGAGGAGCAGGCGGCTGGGCAGAGCTGGAGAGGGCGGCGCTCGGGGTGGCTCTCCCGGCCCCTTCCGGCCTTAAACTCCTGCATCCTCGGCTCAGATTCGGCAGCTGGACCGCAGGAACAGTGTGTGCGGGAACGCAGGGCTCAGAAGCCCAGGCTGAGGGTGCCCGCCTGCCCCTGAGCGTGCGCACGGGACGTGGGGAGTTCGGAACGGTCCGCGCCCTCGGGGAGCCAGGAGGGGCCTCGGCAGCGGAGGGTGTCCGCGGACAGAAACCCAGACCTGGCGCCGCGGCAGCCGGGAGCCCGGCTTCGAACCGAGTAGCGCGGCAGCAGAGGCCCAGCAGCTCGCCTTGGAGACCCCGCAGGACGGCTCTCCCTGTCCTCTAGGTCGGGCAGTGGATTTTGTTTTGAGTTAGGAAGAATCAACAGAGGGTCTGGCTGTTGTGGAAAACTAATAACAACGAATGCTAGGAAAATATAAAGGAAAGAAAGGGGAGGGGAAGTTCTGTTATCCTCAGAGTCCACATCCAAACTTCCTTCAACTACAGAACCTCCACAGCCAAAGCCCGTTTGCCCAGAGCAGCAGTTTAGGTGAAGGAACACTTGTTACCATTCTTCACTATGCCCCGATCTACTGCGAAGAAGCCCTTAGGGAAGAAGTGCAGAGAAAGAGACTCAGCCTGTGTGCTACCAGACGTGGCCAAACTGCTGAGTAGGATGCGTGTATTTTCTGAGTGGAAGCAGGGGTCATGAAAGACATTTAGCATCCGACAAAATAATTCCATCTTCATCCAAATCAAGGTGTGAGAGACTAAAAACTATTTTACTACAGTATGTATGGGAGTCTGTTTTTTTAAAAGTTTTTTTTTCCTTATTCCTTAAAGCATATAATTATTTCTTTCTGAAGCAAATAGACCAATGACGTGATACAAGGACTGCCCATTAGGTTCATGAATTCATCCTAGCAAAAGTGCTCCGTACTTCACCACTGACTATCAATACAGTCGTGTTCAAAGTACTCCTCTTGGGAAGCTGGGCACCAATACCAGCGCTTACTTCACCTTTTGAAGCAATTTTAGAACTCTTTTACCTGAATGGCCATCAGAGCTGTGGTTGTATTAGCCATGGTGTCCTCAATGTCACCAAAATGTCCTCCTTTCAGTATTTCCTTTATCTTCAGGTAAAGAAAGAAGTCACTGGGGGTCAGATCAAGGGAGTGGGGAGGGTGTTGCAATACAGTTATTTGCTTGCTGGCTAAAAATTCCCTCACAGACAGCAATACAATTAAGTTTTTGAACCTGCCACCTTGCCACTGTGCACAGTGACGATTCCATAAAGAGTTCCAGAATTGCATTGAAGGGTGGACTAGGCATTGGTGCTGGTGCACAGCTTCTCAAGAGGAGGACTTCAAAGTGACCGTAGGGAATCTTGAACTTGTCAGATCTCGTGTATGTGGGTCTGTTAATAAGTTTTTGAACTGATCCATTCTTAGCTCCCAGGAAACCATGTGGCATCATAAGTGCTGTGGATTCTTATAAAAAAATTGGCGATTGGAATCCGTCAGGGTGCTCCTTGGAAACGCTACGGGCAGCGCTGCCCTGTCCTGTAGGATTGCTGTGAGTCAGAATCCACTGGACAGTGGTCAGTTAGTTTGTTTATTTGCTTTGGGTTTAGCTTTTGATATTTAGAAAGTGTTCTGGAAATTTTGTCTTCAGGGTTTTCTGAGGTGATTGAAAAATTTGTTTCCAATACAAGCAGCTGAAGGACGTCAGTCCTTCTCTGTGGGGACCTCGAGGGCAGCCCTGGCGTATCTGTTGTCTCATTCATGTGACATTCATATAATCTGGTGCTTTGCCTGTCACAATCAGTGTCTTACAATTCTGTTAAAAATTTAGAGTGACAAGGTGTATTTCACATGGCTCATAATTGCTTTGTATCCTCTAAGAAAACAAAAACTAACAGGAAAACCTGATGGCATAATGGTTAAGAACTAAAGCTGCCACTCAAAGGGTTGGTGGTTCAAATCTATGAAGTGCTCCTTGGAAATCCTATGGGGCACATCTATGCGGTCCTATAGTGTTTCTGGGAGTCCTCGAGAGTAAGTAAATGGTGACTTGAACATTTCTGTAATTTCGGAAAGGTTAGTGAATCTTAAACACAGCGTGCGTTGACGCGAACTTAACGCTCTGAAGCTTTTTCTGTTTCTAGTTTAATCTGCTCCACAGGAACTGGTAATCATTGCTGAGGGCTGTCCTAGCATTTTCAGTTCATGGTTAATTTTGCTGTAGATTATGTCAGAGATGAGGTTACTGTCAGTCTGAGACTGGTTCACACATCGTGACAATGAAGCTTTCTCAAACGCGAGAAGTGGAAAACCTGGCCGATCCCTTTCCTATGTTGTGTACTCACGTAGCCGCTGTTGGGGTTGTCAGGGGCCACTGGGCTGGTCTCGCCCGTAGAGGCTGTGTACACTAGGCAGAAACGCCGCCCGGGCTCGGCTGTCCTTGCCGTCACTGTGAGGCCTGACCCGCTGTTCCCACAGTCCAGCTGCATCCAAGTGAAAAATACCTCGAGGAGAGGCACAGGAAGACCTGGAACCAAACACACTGCCTTCAAGTCAATTTTGATGCATAGCAGCTCTACTGGATAAAGTAGAACTGCCCTGTAGCATTTTTAAGGCTATAAATCATTGTGAAAACAGATTGCCACATTTGTCTGCCAGTACATGATAGAAACATACCATATAATTACTGTTATATTTATTGCTATTACCGCAACATGACCATGTATGGAACAATAATAAAACTGCAGTGCTTGTTCTATGTGATTTTACCTACAAATTAGTTATTTCACACCTATAAATAAATTTCTGTTTCAGTTTCATGGACTTTACATGTTAGAAAAAGACTGTGAGTTCTTTATTTTCTTTTCACTTCTAAAGTACCTAATTAAAAGTTGCATTCGTTTTTTACTCATTTCTTCCAACCATAGAAAACTATGTTCTAATTTGTATTAAAGCAGTTTACACAATTCACTATCTTTAAATTTACTAATGACTTTCTGACTATTAATAATTTTCCCTCAATTCTTGTTTCTTGTCTTTGCAATGTTTGAGCTCATTAAACATAAAGTCTTTTACAATCTCTTTCTCACTGAGCTTCGTATGACGAGAAGAATTTCAACATCACGTTAGCTCTTTGCTCATTACTTCTCTTCGGTCTTTTCTGGCTTTTCCCTAAAGATGCATATAGTTCCCAAAGCAAGTTTCCCCTCAGCCGTTTATTTAACTATTCATTATGGCCTGTGTGCAATCAACTCAAGCCCCGCTTATGGCCATGGAGCCGATTCCAGCTCCTAGCAGCCCTGCAGGACCCTCCAGAAAGGCTCCATAGGGTTTCCAAGGCCGTGAGTCCTGATGGAAGCGGACCGCTGCCTTCCTGCTACGGAACCCTGGGGAGCAGTGGTTAAGTGTTAACATCTGGCTAAAAGGTCAGCAGTTTGAATTCACCTAGTGCTCCTTGGAAACTCTCTGGAGCAGATCTACTCTGTCCTGTAGGGTCACTTGGAGTCAGAATGGACCGGATGGCAGTGGGGAGTGAGAACCAACAGAGGCCACTGATACACAGAGCGATTGCTCCAGCAAGGAAGATGGCCACTGTCCTTTACATTTACTGCGGACTCCAAGACAGCAGGGAGTGGGAAGGCTGAAAGATAGGGGAGGCGAGGCTTAAGGTATTCTCTGATTGGATGCAGGCTCAGAGACAGTGGGTCATCTTACATGGATCGCCAGTTGGGGAGGGTCTATGGCTCTGTTGGCTTGGTCCTGAGTTCAAAGCAGAGACAGAAAATAGGGACACTGTCCATCACTGAATAAGACAGGTCACACACGGATGAAGACTGTAGACCTTGAGGAAACCAGGCTGAGGGGTGTCACTGCAGACTGTCTCTCTCTCTCTCTCTGTCTCTCTCTCTCTATATGAGGTCTGACAGTTAAGTACTCAAACTCAGCCTACAAAAAGTGCTCCCTACCTCACTGTTGAACATCACTGCAGTCGCCTTCAAAATACTCAAGCTGTGTACCCATGCGAGTGCCTAGTCCACCCTTCAAAGCCATTTTGGCACTTCTTTTCTGGAATGGCCATCAGAGCTGTCATCATATTACCCTTGATAAAAAAAGCATGATTAAGTTAACAGAAGAGGTAGCTTTTTAGCAATTGCATTTCACCCCGATGAACTGTGGTACGTCTTTTAACTCTAGCCTACTTAGAGGTACTAGTCATGAAAGGAAGGAAACTCGGATGACCATCGTGAAGACTGTTGTAAGTGGATCCAGGGTCTGAGAGGTTAGACAGGGTGATTTCGAGTTCACTTTCCATGTTGAGATTCTGAGATTTCAACTTATCAGGTGTAAAATCCATTGTTGTTACTCTGTGGTTGTGTTTTGTGCTTTATGTAATCTTGGCAGATGTGGTTTGGAATAAGAACATTAAAATATGTTTGTTGACAGCTGTCACTGTGAGTGTAAGAAGAATCCTATGCCTTTCAAAGTACATATTCAAAACTCTTTAGTTAGCAGAGGCTTCCAGATATCCTTTTGAATAAGTGGTATAAATATGTCCATTTAAGCTGAGATAAAGCACTATTGCCTCAAGGCTGCCTCTTAGAAAAATTTCTTTATTGATGTGGGTTCTCATTTTTAATTATAGTAAATAGTATTTTATATTAATTGTTTTTAAAAAATTCTACTGTGCTTTCAACGATTTTTCTTTTTTAATCACTGTGGATTCATAAATCTCCCTTGCAGTTGTGAAAGATAAGCTCAAAAGGAAAATAATTTTCATTGAGCAATTGTGCAAATGTGATAGGAAAGTAAGCTCAATTTCCTGATTATGTAGACCAAGCGTATCTTGAAATTTAGCTTCAAATCATGAGTTAACTGCTGTCACATATTTTAAAAGATTATTTAGCATGAACTGGTGAAGAATTTTGTACTACTGAGTATAGAATCAGTATAAAAATATTAGAGTTGCTGAATTTTAAAATCATTAGCTTCGACTGCTTAATAACTAGGGGGTAAATCCCTCTGCCTGGATTCTGTCAAGTGACTAAACCCGGGAACTGCGGAAGCCTGGTGCGGCGCTGGCTGCGGCCCTCCTGCTGACCCGCGGACATGGGATCTGGTCCGCCGATGCGTAAACAGCCTCCCAAACCCCACCGAGCAGTTCGCGTCTTGGCAGGTACTCTCTGTCACCTGGAATTGTGTAGACTCCAGACTGGCTCAGTGGCACCTGAGAATAACAACACCCTCAAACCAGCAGGTGACACTCTATCTGTTAGCTCTTCTTCCAGATGAAGTTACCCCTCAGTCCCTTAAATGAAACTTGTAGTTTTTCCTCGGAATAATGCCTCTCTTTCTTATTCTTTTTACTCATGTTATTTTTTCAGACTGGATATCTCACAAATCTTAAACTTAGCATGTTTCAAGATCAACCCTATTTCTGAAAATCCACTCATACGAATATGCAGACACTAGAAACCACTCTTCATAATTCTTCTTTTTAAATAAATGATACTCCTTGCCTGGAAGATTATTGTTTTTTCTATTAATGATAACATCTCTCTTTGAGTCATTCAGACTTCCCAAGTTAGTGCTGATATTTCTTTAATCTTTAAAGAGTGTAGACTATCTAACAGTGTGTAGTGTTTGAGTGTCAGGGGAGTGATAGTTGGTGAATAAATTCTACAAAGATTCTTAGGCAAGAAGCAAGATTCTAGTTAGGTCATGGGAACACCAAGCACAGTAAGGGACCATTCTGAAGACAGGAGGGGATTGATTTGTCGAGTGTCGGGAGTGGGATGAGGAGTAGAGGATTCAGTCTGATTAAAGAAGATCTTAAAGAAAAAATCAACAACAACAACAACAAAGTTAATTGAGAAAATGAAAGGAAACAAGGCTGTGGTCAGAGTGTGGCCCCTAAATCTCTGAGGGGACATAGCTCAGCCATCCCAGAAATCATGTCAATGAGACCAGAAACCAAACCCGTTGACACTGAGTTGATTCTGACTAACAGCAACCTTGTAGGAGAGATAAGAACAGTCCCGTAGGGTTTCCAAGTAGTGGTTGGTGGGTTCTGCTGCTGATCTTTCAGCTAACAGCAGAGTTCTTAAACACCTGCGCCGCCAGGGCTCCAGACGCCAGCTAAGGACCAGTGAAGTCTGTTTCTGGGGTAATCCTAGGCCTTGCAGGACTGCGAAGCTCACGTTATTGGGAGCAGTTAGCCGAAGGGATTGAAGGAAATGCCATTTCACCTTAGCTGGAATGGAGGGAATGATTCTGGGTGACAACAGAAACCTGTCTAGGGACACTCTCCTGAACCCCCCTGGAGGAAGTCCTGTGTCAGGGGTGTGTTATCGAGAGAGCTGTTCCCACACAATAGCACGGTTTTCTTCAAAGTATAACATTAATAAATATTTAGGAGCATATCTGTAATACATTTAGGGAGAGCCTTTGTTTTTTAAACACTTTTCTGTTTTGTGTTACAATTTTCAAGCTCTACATTTTCCAAATATTTGGTATTACGAAAAATGACATTTGAAAAAAATGGTTATTTATTTTTGAGAAAGAAGTCGTTTTATCTGTACCTACTCAATTTCTCCTGGGATACATTTTGTACAAGGTTTCCCTTACTGTAACACTTTAGTTTCTTTCTTTGGGATCTGTTTCTCACCATTGAAGTAAAGACATGTCCTCTGTCAAATTCAATTCCTCAGACATCTCTTAAACACTAACACGTTTAGAGACTGTGTATTGGTAGGATCAGAGGTACAAAAGTGTCTGCACCAAGATGTTGTTTGTAATACGTGTACTTGTTTGCATCCTGGGAGAGCAAAACAGAGGACAGATTACTACCGTTTATAATATATTAGGAACCACTGTTGGACTCAAAGTTCTTGGCTATGAATTTCCTCTTCCATATTCACTATCAACATAACTAAACCAGTACTTCAAATTATAGCATAGGCTCTGTATGTCATCTGAGGTGAAGGTAAAAAATAATTGCCATCACCAATGACCCCATAAAGTCAGAGTAGAACTATTGTTTACAGGGTTTTCAACAGCTGATTTTTCAGACTCAAATCATTAGGCCTTTTCTCAGAGGCACGTCTAGGTAGGCTCGAAACTCCCGCTTTTCAACCAGCCATCTGGACTGTTAACTGTACTGCATGGGAAAACTGGGGCCGAGATAAGATGCTCCAAAGAAATGGAGGCTCAGGTCATGACACGAAAACACGAGCTAGAAGACTGCAGAAACCAAACCAAACCTGTTGCTGTTGAGTCAGTTCTAACTCAAAGTGACTGCATAGGACAGAGTAGAACTGTCCCACAGGGTTTGCACAGAGCAGCTGGTGGAACCCCGACATTTTGGCTAGCAGCCAAACTCAAAGCCTCTGCACCTGCAGAATTCCAGAGGACTGGGACCCTGCCTCCATGTGGAGCCGCTCTCACTGCGCGGTCGTCATGGGGACACAGACTTTCTTCAGTTCTGCTGGAAGGCACGCACAAGTCTGGGAGTGGCGGGATCTCTCACTTTCTGCCCAGGACTCTGCATGTGCAGGGCAGGTGGTGAAATCAACGTAATCTTGGCTCAGTTCGTCGTTCTGAGCCCTTAACTGCTCATAGGTGACATGTGTGAGGATATGATAGGGATTAAATGAGATGCTTCTACAGCATCTGACACTTAGGAGTCAGTGTGATTTTCTTATTTCTTGGTTAAAAATAAACCCAACTCAACCTGCTGTCATCAGGTGGACTCTGACTCACAGCAACCCTGTAGACAGAACAGAACTGCCCCTCAGCGTTTCCAAGGAGTCCCTGGTTGATTTGAATTGCTGGCCTTCTGGTTAGCAGACGTAGCCCTTAACCACTGCACCACCAGGGTTTCCGTTAATGGACTGGCCAGTGACAAATCATACAAAAGGAAAAACCGTAAATTCAGATCTATTTTAAGTTACAATACCTATTTTAAGAGTTATATGGAGATGTATTTTTCTTCACTGAAAGACAAGATTGCAAATCATCTTCAAGATCCAGTAGCAATCCAAGTTTTTAAATTTTTCTGTCAAGAGATATTTATACTCAGGGATTTTTCTTACATGACAGGTTGTGAGCAGGGAGCTTTGGTGGTTACAATGGAGAGCTAGTATGCGCCGTTTCTTGAGTGGTAGAGTCTGTCTTCATTAGACACCAGGTAGTATAGCTTTCTAATTTTTTGTTTGTTTTTTACCATGAACTCTCTGCCTGATCTCTTCTTACTAAAGAGTGTCATTAATGTACACAGTGTGAAAATTACAAATAATTCCATTCTACATTTTCCAGCTGTGTAACTGTGTAACTCTCACCCAACATTTTGTGATGTTCATCCTTCATGACTAGAATGCAACTGTCAAAATTAACAAGTAACACTGGCACAGCACTAACCACTAAGATGCTAAGCTAAAGACTTTGTTCACGTGTTGCCATTTTTCCCATTAATGCCACTTTTCTGTTCCATGATTCAGTCCAGAATCTCACACTGAATTTAACTGTTGTGTCTCCTCAGTGGCCTCTAAAGTGGTTGTGATGGCACATGGTTAAGTGCTCAGCTGCTGATGGAAAGCTCAGTGATCTCAACACCCCAGCTGCTCTGGGTGGGAAAGACGGCAGCAGTCGGTGACAAAAAGATGAGGCAGTCGGCGTCTGTAAAAATTCCAGCCCTGGAGAATCCAGGGGCAGTTCCGTGCCGTCCTATGAGGTCGCTATGAGCTGGAATGGACTCAGTGGTGGGGGTTTTGTTTTAGTTGACTCCAGTTGCTGACAGTCCCCTAGACTTGCTGTGTCTTTCGTGCATTTTTGACGAGTGCTGGTCAGGTGTTTTTCAGACTCTCTCAGTTTGGTTTGTATGATGCTTTCTCATCAATCGGTGGAGATTCTGCACTTCTGTCCCGAATACACAGCACCCAGTGGCCGTTCTGAGCTCATGGCGTCATGAATGTGTGTGTGCTGTGCACATGTAGTGTTTAAGAAGTCCATGTTGCTCGGAGAAAGCATTTTCCCTGTAAAATTACTGTTTATTTGTTTGTCATTAAGTAGCTTAAAAGCTTCAGGAGATACTTGGAGACTATGCACATACCCTGTTTAACACAAAATTCTGTCTTAGCAACTCTGTGGACCAAGGTTATGCGAACCTCATAGAAGGCAAGTGTAAAACTAAAACACGGGTCAATGTTGGCAAGCAATGAGCACTAAGCAAGAGACAGAAAAACAATGTTCAAGGCAAGCAAGGGTGGGTCCTGAGGCGAGCAGGCCTGGCTCTTCTCGGGGCAGGGGGTAAGTTGCTCTGATCTGTCTTAAAAATAAGTTAGCAACGTTTGATTTACTCTAAAAATTATCAGAACATTTGACACAATAGGCAGATGGATGAAATAAAACAGCATTTTTAGTTAAATATGTAATAAATTAGCTATGGTATATTGGCATAGTGAAATGTTTTCCTATTTTTTGTTTGTTTTTAATGATGCTTCCTCAGAATTTGCAGAAAATTCTATGAAACTGAAAAAAAAAGGCTTGTGGGAAGAGCCGAAGATGGAATATGTCTGACTAGTAGCAGTTGTCATTTCTAAGAAGTAGATTTGAAATCAATTTTTATTTTCTTCTAAAAACTTTTCTGAGTTTCTAAATAGTCTACAATGACCATAGGTCATGTATATCATAAGAGAAACCCCTATCAAAATATATTATCGAATGCAAAAAAGTTGGAGATAGATGAGTGATTTAAAACAACCAACTGAACATAAATTCTTTTGATACGATTATTAAGTACCTTTTTATGTTAAGAACATAAATTCTACAGTATATTTCCATTTCTTCTGATAAGCTTTATTCTACACAGTTTTGAAATATTACATTATGAAAATTGTATTCTGAAGCTCCAGAACAGATACCAAGACTTAGAGGTGGGTGTTTGTGACCACAGCTTGATGGCACTGCTGCGCCAGCGCCAGCCGGCTAAACCAGATCAGGGCGTCTTCGAGGCCCTCCGCCTGAGATGTCTTTCTGCAGACTCAAGAGCCTGCACTTTGTGACAGTACCCAGATGGCATTTTGCCTGTGTTCAGATTTACAATTATGTCTTGAATATCTTCTCTCCAGATAAGTGTGAATGCTATTTTGGTTTAAAAGCATTAAGTGGTTACAGTGCAAGAAAATTGTGTGTGTGGCGGTAGGTGGGGCTGCGGTGGGGGCGACGGTGCCTTTCAGCAAAAGCGGTCGTGAAGATGAGCAAGTGCACAGTGTCCCCAGGCTGCAGGAGGAAGCGGATGAGCTGTACCCATTAGACTGGCCCCAGAATTAGACCTGGCCCCAGAGGAGTCTCAGGACAGAATCTGAGTTTCCACCAAAGAAAACTTTTCACTTATGCAATGACCATATTTTTTGTCATCTTTAGTTTTGGTAGATATTCTTGTTTGTTAAGTAAATACATAGCTAAAATTTATTTTGGAACCTTTTGTAATAATAAATAAAAATAAATCTATCAAGGATATGCTCCCCAACACAGCCAACACCCAGACAGCTCGTTTTTAGTGTTCTGTGATCTTCTCCCTTTCTCTTCAGCCCTCTTGCTTCTGTGTTCCGTTCCTCCCCTATCATTTCACCCCCTCGGGAGCTGTGATAGAACAATGCTTAGGTTTCACCTACAAATTGCAAAGCTTAGCAGTCAGAACCCACTAAGGGGCCTGTGGGAGGGAGACCCAGTTACCTGCTCTCATAAAGACTACAGCCAATGAAATCCAACGGCACAGTTGTACACTGTCACATGGGGTGTCTATGAGTTACACACAATTCAGTGACCAAATAACCACGGCCCCTAACCCCCTGTGACCATTCATTTTTAGCCAATAACTATATATGTTTGCTGTAGAGGTTGCAAGCTGGAAAGCTGGTTTCACTAAGAAAGTATCTAAATAGTTCTATGATAAAAACTCTTCTGAAATAGCTTCCAGAGTTAAGTATTTACTACAGAGTAGGGCGAGACGCTACAAGACCACACTTGGGCTGACATATGGCTTCATTTATCTGGGACAGTACAGGTTTACGTCTGCTATCCCTAAAAAATTAAGAACAGTGTACCCTTTTCCTTTCGGACATGTTTCTGTTTGAATGATGACTGGTCATATTGCCTTCTCTATCGACGAGTGAGAAGAGCCTTCTGGAGAGATGCTTCCCAAGATTTCCTCGCATCACTGTACAGACAAATGCATGCTCTACCTCCCTGTGCTGCTCCAGACTCTTGACCCCTGTCGCATGCCTTCAGCCATCTATGGTCACTCATTTTTGGATTTGTTCAGCACACCTAATCAGTGACCATACTTCTCACTTTTTTTTTTTTTTTAACCTACCAAAAGCACTAAATTCCCACGAATCTCTCTCCTGCTTGCTCTCTGCCAGGGTTTTCTCTCTTCTTCAAGATGCTCAGTCTGAAAACCTGGGCTGTTTCAGTGGCCCTTCCTGTACCTTCTTCTCCTATAATTAGACCCCAATTTCTTCCCTTTCTTCCTTTAAAGTTCCCTTCTGCAGAGCTCCCTCTGGTCAATCCCATTGTAGCCGTCTTAATCCAGGTGTCCACTGTTGCCCAGGCAGGTTCATTATTGAATGATCTCTGGGAATTCGTTCCTGCCTCCACTTCATTCCATCCTAGAGAGTGTCGCACAACTTTTTTTATCCTCAAGCCCCTGTCTCTAATATTGTCAAAGTAGAAGTCTATTGTCCTTGTTTTGCTTTTCATATCCTGTGTGTTTTCATTTCAGTTCTAGGCTCCCTCATCTCCTCGCAACATGTGTCTCTTCAGTCTGACGGACCAGTCTACGTTTGCTAGACTGGCTGTGGCCATTCCCACTGGGGACATGCCAGTGGGGAAGGTCTCCCCATTTTGCTCTTCAAAAATCAATTAATGCTCAGTTTCTCCACAAAGGTTTTTAAGATCCTGAGTCCACAGAGACCTGCTCTGTTTGTTTTTTTTTTTCCCGATATCCTCTGGTACATGTGGTCTGACAGAGCTGCACAAAAGGGAAGTGATTTCTGATTCTAATATTTCGGCATGTATGATGTCACGTGCTCCTTCTGAACTAGAACGGAATCTTGAGTATGTTGCTGATGATGGAGTTGGTCTTTGGCTATTACTCCCCCAGGACGTCTAATTGGGGCAGCAGTTTCTAGAAGGACCCACAACAAGTGGTCAGGCTGCAGGACCTCCATCCACAAGTGGCCCATCAAATGACAGATGGAAAGCTATTCTTCTATCATAAATACTTTAGATATGGTGACAAACTGTGTTATTGTTGGTTGAAATTAGTTTGGTCATTTCTTGGAGGATGCTTTTTGGATTTTCATCTTAGTATATTGTCTTTTCTCTAATATTATTTATTAAGCCTATTCAGGAAAGACACCACTGACTTTCATATAAACATAGAAAGTATCTTTTTAATGTCTCTGATAGCTTCAGCTTTAAAATAAAAAGGCAAGAAAATATTTGCACAGACATATAAATGAAATATCCTCTGGCTAGAATTATCTTACTGGGTTTCTTGACTATGATAAATTCATCAAAGAGGAAAAGTGCCCTTGGGGAGAACATGCTAATAAGATAACACAACATTCCCCAGAGGGAAAGAAAAGAGGATAGGAGAATATCCTTCTAATTTAATTAAAGTGGAATCCTTCATTAAACTATCCTATCTTCTAGAATATTTTGAGAAAAAGAATCTTTGCTATGTTCCTGAATTACCAATGCATATAGAAAAATAAGATAAAATTAAATGATAATAGCTGAGTGTTTAGTAAAAGTGAGCAGGGTAATGCAGTCAATTTGGAGTTTTTAAAATAATTTTTTTATTTTTTAAAAAACTAATATGTTTACAGAAAAATATGAAAATACTGCAGAGTTTCTGTTTACTTTTATATTGTATGTTGTCTTAGTGCTGATTTAACAGGAACACCACAAATAGGTGGTTTTAGAAAGAGAAATTTTATTTGTCACAGTTCAGTAAGCTAAAAATGCAAATTTAGGATGTCAGCTCCCGGCGAAGGCATCTCCTGCTTGCTTTGGTGATGATCCTTGCCGTCAATCTTCCCTTGGACTAGAGGCTTCTTCGGAGGGACAGGGGTCTGGGTCCTTTCCAAAGGACATGCTCGGCAGCTGGCATTGCTTTCTTTCTTGATACTGTGGTTAGCCCAATTCTCTACTTGCCTCCCTGTCTTTTATATTCCCAAACCAACCACCACCTGCCATCCAGTCAGGCCTGATGCATAGTGACCCTATATCCCCAGAAGCTGCCCTATGACAGTCCCACAGGCTGAGTTCCGCCCCAGCCCAGCTGTTGCCCACCCACCCCTCTTAGCATTGCAGAGGCAGTGTTAACAGGACACAGGCACTATTTGGCGTCCAGGCCCAGCAAATCTCCACACATGTTCGATACACATTTGGGGGGGAACAGAAACTTGATTCATGACATGTCTTCATGCGGTACGTTTGTCACAAATAAGGAGCCAATACTGATACAACATCATTAACCGCTTAGAAACCTTCTAGGTGAGCTCTGCTCTGTCTCATAGGTCTCAGAGTCAGAATTAACTCCACAGCAATTGGGTTGCTTTTTAGTTAGGTATACTGTACTTAATGTATTTTTCTGCAAATAATACTCAATTTTTGTGTAAAAACATGGCATTTTCCTTAGTTTTTACGTGACATCGTTTTACTGTTCTTGAACCCTATCCAGCATAACACATTATCTTTTCTTACCGTATCTTCTTAGCTTCCTCTTGACTGTGACAGTTTCTGCAACTTTCCTTGATGTTGGCGACTTGGACAGTCTTGAGGAGTGCTGGTCAGGTGTTTTGCAGGATGTTCTCCATTCTGATTTGTCTGATAGTTTTTCTCAGGATCGGATTGGGATTAAGGTCTTTGGGAATAAAGACAACAGGAGTAAAGTACTGTGCTTATTAGGTCCTGTTAGAGGTACGTGCTGTCCAACCTAACTTATCTCTACTGGTGTTAACATGGATCAGCCGACGAGATACTGTTTGCCAGACTGCTCTGCTGTAAAGTTACTTTCATATAGAATTTTTTACAAGGAAGTGATTATGTTTAGACGACACTGAAGAGACAGGTGCTGTGTTGCAGCCATCTGGGAGTCGGGTGTCCACGTGAGTAGTTGGACTTGTCTTTTCTCCCCACTTGTTTGTTTACGGCACTTGGTTGGCGGATGTTTGTTTACTAGATCACGTCTGTCAGTGTGATCTCGTGGGTATTTATTTCACACCTTGGTCTGTAAGCTAATACTACCTTACTTGTTTTCTCACTCTGTTGTTCGGTTTTGGCCACTGGGAGGTCTTTCAGTTGGATCCTGTGTCCTTTCCACACACCCTCAACATCGTGGATTTTCATGTTGGCTGCCAATGCCAAGTGCCTATATTTTTGTTTTTTGACCATTCCCTGGATTTCTGACACTAGAAGATGTTATAAGCTTGTCTTTTATATTTCCTGACTAGTCCCAGCACTGATCCTCTCTCATCAGAGCCTTGATTCTTTTTATTGGCAAATGACTTTAAAAATCAATATGGGTACTTTGTTGTTCCCTTGAAAGGTTTTAAAGTGGTATTTCCTCTTTATCAATAATTTCACAATAACTGAATTTGCCCTCCATGAGGTAGAGTGATGCAATTGCAGTGACATGGGCTCCAATGTACCGAGGACCCTAAAGACGGCCTGAGAGCAGACCCTGAGGGCTTCTGTTGTCCGGGAGGTCTCTGTGAGTCACAGTGGGCTTCACAGCAACTAACAGTGGCAACCGTGGATGTGAAGGAACGAAGGTCACAGGCATGTGCAAGGACTGCTTTGAGATCGACAATAGAAAAATACCGATTGAATGTGAAACCCTAACGACTGAGACTCCACTGTTGTCACCACCAGAAACCATCCTCCTAATCGCCTGTAACTTATATCCAAGATAAGAAAAAGGTGTAGATAACTGTACTTTATCCGGAGCAATAACTAATCCTGCCTTTTTCAAGTATGTTTTTAATAAGTCATAAACTGGCTGTAACATCGACTGATTGGGAACTGCGCGAAGAATGTCATCCATATAGTGGAGAATATAACATTGCGGGTAAGCCTTTCTTACAGGAGCCAAAACTCTATCAAGAAAAGCTTGACAAATTGTAGGACTATTAAGCATTCCTTGGGGTAAAACTTCCCAATGATATCTTTTAGTAGGTTCCTGATTAATTCTGGTAGGAATGGTAAATGCAAATTTTTCATAATCTGCAATATGAAGCAGGATAGTGAAAAAGCAATCCCGAAGATCTATAATAAGCAATAGCCAATTAGGTGGCATTACTACTGGACTAGGTATTCCTGGTTGTAAAGTTCCCGTAGGCTGAATAACCACATTAATAGCCCGAAGGTCTGTTAACATTCTCCATTTACCTGACTTCTTTTTTATTACAAACACAGGAGAATTCCAGGGACTAAAGGAATATTTAATATGTCCCTTCTCCAATTGTTTAGCTACCAAGTCCTGCAAAGCTGTTAATTTTTCGTCAGTAAGTGGCCACTGTTCTACCCACACCAGGTTTGTTGTTAACCATTGCAATGGTATGGGAGAAATAAGATCTTGATCAGCAACGGCTTTTAGGATGCATTGGGGTAACTCAGGTCTCCTGTTTTGGGACATTCTTCAAACTCAATGTCCTCTTCCGCTAGTGAACTGAGAATACGTGAAAAAAGAGTAGCAGAAATTGGGGTTATATTGCCAGGAGGAAATGTTGTTGGAGGCCTAGAAGGAACTGGAGATGATGGAAAAGCAGGGGAAACAGAAGAAGGTGGTGGCGGTCGTCCACCTTCCTCTCTGTCTCCGCTAGCAAGAGAAATAGGAGAAGGTGGTGGCAACCGTCCACCTCCCTCTCTGTCTCTGTTCTCGGGTTCCTCTGGCTCTTTTTCACCCTCTGATTCCTTCTCTGATGATATGGGTTCTAAAACTTCAGAGATTTGATGACACAAAGACCAAACAAATAGAGGAATAGCTTCTCCCCGTAGCTGTTCTTGCCTAAGGCAAGCCACCACCTCCTTCCAAACCTGGGCGTTCAGAATTCCTTCCTTCACTGCCCAGGGACAATACCGCTCAACAAGCTCAAAGAGAAGATTGAACTGGGAAGAATTAATCTTAAGTCCTTTCAAATGTAACAGTTTCTTAGTGAGAAGCTTATATGTTTCAAAAAGAGATTGACTATTGCCCATAATACCTGATGCCCTCCCGAGCCACTGGACCCGATTATCCAAGGGTCACTAAACTGTCACCAGCTCGTTATAGGTTGTGATGGCACTTCCTTTAAGCTGCGTGCTGATAGCTGCGTGCCGACCTCGGGAGCTTCTCGGCGCTAAATCCTAGCATATATCTCATCAGTTACCTGTCCTGCAGGCTGGACGCACAAATTTGATCCTCAGGAGACAATTATTCCAACTGGATCGGTGACAGGGCCGGCATTTCAGCACTTCGTTCTGGAAACTAACCTAGGAAACAAAAAACTCCTCCAGCCCCACGTTGGGCGCCATATGTCGGAGATCAGAGGTCACTCCGACAAACATGGGTGGAAGAGAGGCAGCACCGAGACTTAAGAAAAGATAGACATGAAGCAGTTTGGGATCAGAGGCTACACGGCAATCATCAGCCGAGAGCCCAGAGCAAAAGTTTATTAGAGTATTTATATCCTTTTAGTAACTTAAGGTACAAGGAAATGAAACATACAGTAACTAAGTAAGTTGTTTACAGTTTCGGTCATATATTGTTCTACATGTTCGGGCCAAGGGCCTGGAAGTATTCCCAGGCTGTCTCTAGGTTACAGTACACAAACGTCATAAGAGGTTACACAGAGTTGAAATAATGGTTCAGCATCCAAGATGGCTTCACTTATGTCAAGAGTGTTTAACATGATTTCCCTCATAAAACAAAACAAGACAATCAACGTGTTGCTATGAAGTTGATTCCAACCCACAGTGGCCCTATAGTCAATAAAATAAAATAGAAAGCTGATGTTAGCATCTATCCATAAACTAAGCTTTACTTTTTTCTGCTTAAGATTATACCTTAATGATTAATACCCAAACAGAATTATCTCTTTATAAACTCATAGATTAAAGAAATGTAGTTAGAGAAATGTTAATTTTCATTACGTTTACTTTGAATTCAGGCCCTCTTCTGCACATCAGCCCAATCTGGGGTTGTAACTTAGTCCCAACTTGTCCCTTCCCTGTCTGTCAGGGCTTGGGTTCCAACGCCAGTCTCTGAGTAAGAAGATGCATCCTTTTCTTGATGGGACTCCAATTCTGACAGTCTTTGGCCCTGCCATTTTCATTATACATAGCCCTTCTGGGGTGCTCATTTCCCTTCTTAAACTACCTAATTTCTGTGGCTCATGATCAGAGGTATTTGTTCAGACACCCTTGACCCAGTTGACCCCTCCCTCCACAGTTGTCAGTGCAGGGTAAAAACAGTCATTGTTATGTGACTATAAAGACTTAAAGCCTTTGAGAAATGTACTCATACTTACACAGTTCTGAAGATCATATACTTGTAATTATTAATTTTAAAATATCAGAAACTAAACTCATTTGAACAATATGATTCTTTTTAAATGAAGACAAGAAATCACTATTTTGAATCCATGAATAAAAAAAATCCTTTGCTCTAAACTATTTGCTGTGATACTGTTTCTGAAATATCCCATCATTAAATATTCAAGTCTTGTCTTGTATTGCCTTTCCTGTTACCTTTAGGCATCCCTGTTCCTGTTTGTTCCATAAAATGGAACATTCAGCAGATTAAAACCTTATTTTCAACAAAATATGACAAATCAAATGATCTTGAAAGCCGTGGTTTAAAAGTTCAGTTCAAGTGGAGTGGAAAAACTTTCATGTCCAAATAAAACCAAGTCTTTAAGTATACTTTTAGTAAGGTTTTTCCTTGATAGAATTAAAAGAAGTACCTCAGAGTGGTGACCCCAGGAACAATCAGGACTGAGCAGTAACTCCCACTTATTGCAATCAACAGCTGAAAACAGAAAGCTAAGTGATAGGCACAGGAGCTGGGGCAGAACCCAAAGGCTGAACTTGGCCTCTGCTTTTTATAGTGAGAAGCAACTGTCTGAAGGTTTCATTAGTTTTCAGAGTAAACAAACCGAAGAGACAAAAGGAAATACCCGTCCACCCACTTGGTATTTTTTCTTACAACAGGCAGGACTTTAAGCAGTACCCTCAGATTTCACAGGGATCTTAGTTACTAGACTGGGCTGTAGGCCTTCTTCAGGGCAGTGCCTTGGCCAAGGGAGAGAAGAAATTCTGAGAACCTTCCTTCTTTCTTTCTCCTCACACACTAGGAAGCCAGAAGTGAAATTTTCAAAGAAAACAAAAAATGGGTTACAGTAGATGACAAAAAATCGCATGTATGTGATTTTGAATGTCTGGATATTGTCATTACCTATGCGATTTTTAAGAGTTAGAAGTAATCCTAAATTTATTTCCATTTACACAGTTTTTCTTTAAGGAATTGATACACATTAATGAAGCCCATTTATCTCTGTCTACATACGAGGTAGAAAGGCTTTATTTGGAACAAACTTCTAAGATGATAGAGGTTGAACAACTCACCCAAGACTCCACCCAGTTTAAGCAGGGTGGGAATACAGGAACAATCTTCTATATTTAGGGATTTACGCATTGTTTTCATGATGAAACAAAAGCCATTGAATTTAAGCAGCTCTGATGCCAGTATATTGCTTTGAGGAGACAAAGACCATATTATAAAATCAAATAACAAACTATTTCTCTTTCATGTTTAAACTTAACCAAAATTCCAGACATACTTGTGTGTAGATATACATTTTTCAGTTTATTTAAAATAAAGTACTAAAGGATGCAATAAATAAAATTGAGCAAAAACTGGATAACGAAAGTGTCTCTTCTTCTGAATGCCTTCCACAATTTGTTCCACAATTCCTTCACCATTCCTTCTTCTTCTTTCTTTTTCAGATAGTGGACAGGGGAGCAAGTTAGTGATAACAGAAAGTTTACTCAGCACCTACTTTGCTACACTGTACACAAATTATATGATTTAATTTCTAAAAAGAATTCAAGATACTGTTCTCTCTGTTTATAGGTGAAACAAACACGTTATTTAGAAAAAAACAGTATTTGAACAAAAACAAACCTCGTATCAGTTAGAGTTCTTTAAAAACAAACATGCATGTACATACAAAAAACTATTCTTGCATGATACCAGAAGAATTAGATGGTGCCCAGCTGTCACCAAAGACAGCCCTGTCAGGGGACACAATGTATATAGTTCCTAATGTGACATGAGAAAAAAGGGTATGCAGATCAAAAACTCTGTGAAACAGTCAGGCTTGATGGTCCGGCAGCCTGGAGGGTCCCCTGAGCACATGGCCCCGGACCTATTACTGGCCCAGAGCTGAAACCAGTACTGGAGCCGACACTTCAGACAAAGACTGGACTGGACTGGGGACACAGTGTGACGCAGGCAGCACTTGCACGTTATGACTCAGTATATTTATGAGGCTGTCCAACTGGTCTCTTTTTAGAGGGGAGAAGAGAGGGTGGAAAGGAGGGGATGGGAAGTAAAGAGTGAAAGAGAAGAATGTGCTGTCTCAGAGTGAGGAGAGCAGATAGAGTTGCAGAGAGGCGGGTGCTTGGGGTTTTGTATGGCAAACTGGCTTAGATTGTAAGCTTTCACTTAATCTCAATAAAAAATTAAAATAAATCTATTCCAAAGCCTGACCTGACCCTTGGGCCTTAATTACATGCTCTGTGTCTCTAAGGCGCTGAATCTGGGTAAACAGACACGTGAGGCAGGTGGATGGAGCTGCTAGACTGGGTTTAGTTAAAGCACCGAGGCCAGCGAGCCCGTTGTACAAGGCGCGTGCTGCTTCTCCTCCGGTGACAACGCTCTGTGTCACCCGAATGACAGCGGTTCATCAATGCTACGGCTCGTTTCCTCAATGAAATGGTGCAGTCATAACTTCTGAGTTTTCTGCTTCATTCTCCATTTCAGACTCTGCAATCTGGCCTTCCCCTGCACAGCCCCATTGAAGCTATTGATTAAATCCCTTAATATTCTGTAAAATATAGACTTCATGGACTTTTTCCTCAGTGAACTCATTTAGGTTGAATTATCCTGTCATAATTCCATTTTTATACAGTCTTCCTTAGAAGTTTAATTTAGTTCTCTCTTTTAATATCAAGTTATCTCAGATTTTCTTCACATGTTCTTCTCACACTGTAATTCAGATCTTTGCCTTATTCTTTCTGATTCTTATACTAGACAGTTCATTTAAGGGAAAAATACATCAAGAAGGAGGTATCAGTGCATGGAATTAGGAGCACAGGATAAGAATCTAACAACCTGAATTCAAAATTAAACTCCATCACTTACCAATTATGTTGTCATGGTCAGATTATTTAACTTTTCTTGGCCTCGGTGTTCTCATCTGTAAAATGGAGATTATAATAGTACCTGTCATTAGGTTGCTATGAGGATAAAATGAGTTGATATCTTAAAATGGTTAGGGACATGTTAAATCAATAAAAAATTCAGGTGATCACAACTACTGAACATACCATTGCTGAATATTTTAAATTATATGTTTATTCACTTTGCACTGTATCCGAACATGCAATAATTTTTCTTTTCTAAATATGCTCCCTACTTTTTAACTAACTTAGACATGACACTAAAGACAGGCCAACTTGAACTTCACGTCTCTGTTTGTGCTCTTAGCTGCTGTCAAGGTGGTGATCTAAAAGGACAGAGCAGAGCTGCCCCCACAGGATTTATTTCTAAGGAGGGGCTGGTGGACTTGAACAGCTGACCGTTCGGTCAGTAGCCTCAGATCTCCACCACTCCATCACTAGGGTGTCTTACAGCTCTAATAGGTCTATGTCTTTGGTATGTGTGTGTGTGTGTGTGTGAGTGCTTCAAACAAAAAAGCTAGAGCAGGAGATTCAGTAACCCAGCTTCCTCCTGGTTGTTAACAGGTATGCTGGGATGTGAGGTCATTTGTGAGACAACACAAATCCAATTTTTCATCTTCACTATAAAGCATTGATTTTAAGAAATATTTTATTTGTAAAACAAATGTTTCTGACAAACATTATTTCACATCCACTGCTTGTTAAGTCCTCTTCAAGTCCCATTAAAGGTACAAAATGTGAAAAAACAACAGCAAAAGACTCTACCTAACTGTAGCTTGAGGATACCTGTCCCTTTTCAGAGACACTAGCATCATGAAGGACAACAAGCATGACAATAACTTTTTGGAAGTAAGTATATGATAAAAGATGCAGAGAATGAAGCAGGAATATGTGTAACAAAAGCAGCTTTCTTTGTACAGCTTAGAAAACCCACATAATATCCAAAGATGAATTAAAGAGTAAAATGACCAGATTAGGTCTCTCAGGATGTTTTCAGCCTCAAGAACCTCTAAATCTATTTCAGTAATCACTAAACTCAGCGCCTTTGAGTGGATGCCAACTCATAGCAACCCTATTAGATGGAGTAGAACTGCCCCGTAGCGTTTCTGTGAGCGCCTGATGGGTTCAAACTGTTGACCTTTTGGTGAGGAGCTGTGGTACTTAACCGCTGTGACACCAGGACTTCTGCAATTGTGTAGTAACGATTTTAACCAAAATCCTCTAACAACTTAAAAAGGAGACACCATTACATGTGTAAAAATTTACATATCGACACATATTTGAGATTATACTCTAAGGTAAATTTGAATTCTTGATTCCTAGTTCAGAATTTTCATCAGAATAATGTATTTGTTTTTGTAAAGTGTACCTTTTTCACTAGAAAAAATGTTAAGCATTTTTGCAAGAACTGAAATCCATGATTTGGAGCTTCCAATTCTGTCATTTGTCATTCTCACAAGGCCCTGGTGATATAATGTTGAAGGACTTGGCTGCTAACGAAAAGGTTGGCAGATTAAGTACCCCAGCCACTAATTGGAAATCCTATGAGGCTATCCTATCCCACCACTGCGAGTCAGAATCAACTCAGTGGCAAGTTTGGTTTTGGTTATCCTAACAGTTTACCTTTTAAAATTATAATGTGTCTATTCAGAATTTAATTGGATATAATGTACATAGTTTTAAATTCTGAGATTCATACCAAGGAGCAGAGTCTGGAAACTAGGTACAGGTTACTACCTTGGATCAGAGGCTGACCCACCAGATTCTTACAACGGGAAGTGTGGCCAGGTGAGGTGTTCCCACCATCATCAAATACTGGAGACAGCTCTGATGAGGGAGAGACAGACGCAGAGAAGGAAAGTCCACTAAAACTTAGTCTGCAACTAAGTTCTCAAAGCACAGGAATTAAATCAATGTAATGAAAGAACAAATGTGCCCTACAAAGTGATAGGTACAAGAACAAACTGAAAAGAACTGTGCAATAAACACCATAAAATGTTCAAAGATATAGAAAAATGAATGAATCTCAGAAAGAAGTGATAAAACAAAAACAGGTGATCTGAACACCACTACACAGCTGTGTTCATAGAATGGTGACTCCTGACTCCCATCCACCAACATTCTGCCACGGTGCACCTAGGTGTTAGAAGTCTTCACTTGCAACAGGTGACTTGGGCCGCCCAGGTGGTTGGTGCGGACACACGGGCTACTCCCCAACCACGACGGAGAGAGACAGGGAGCATTCACTGGAGATGACTACAGATATGCGGCTGGATCCATTCTATGGAAACGTCTTGGCAAGAAGCGGACGTAACCCCTGAAAGTCTTCAAGCATGCTTGCCTTCGTCCAGTGACTTCTACATGGAAGGTTTACATCATTTATTTTTCTCTATATACATTCATGTTTCTCTCTCTCTCTACGAATATGTATTTAAAATTATTGCTATTGAGAACCTACTTTATTAAACTGTTGAATGCCTATCCCCTCTTCCCACACTTGTCTGTCACCTTGTTCTTCTGTGGTAGCTTGCATGTCATTATGACTCCGGAAGTTAGGCCATCAGCATTTCAAACACCAACATGGTCACCCCCGGGGGAAGGGTGTCAGCTTTGCTTCCCGATGAAGACACACCAGGAAGCAGAGCTGGCTGATCTGCTTCCCAAAAGTAGCCGAACCTCGTGAGTCACAACCAAATACTGTCGAACATGACTGCTTTGGGCACGTCCCCCGCAGGGGTCAATCGCTGAAGAAGGATGTCACGTTTCATGGAGCAAAGGGCGTCAGTGAGCATAAGGGAGACTCTTGGTAAGACGGAGTGGTGCAGTAGTCACAGGGGCTCAGATGCACTGGTGACAGAGAGAATGACTCAGGGCCAGGCAACATTATGTTTTCCTTAAGTTCACAGTGAATCAAAGTGGAATCAATGGCATCTACCGTCTGTCTGTCTGTCTATCATCTCTCTGCCTGTCTGTCCATCCATCCATCCCCCCTCTAGCTTTAATGAACATGCACTGCAGCTTTCTCCTTTGCTATCCGGTTACAATGAATGTGTCAGTTCCTAATAGATCACGTTTAAATATAAGGAAAAGTTGTGTCTTATTCGACAACAAAATACCTAAATATGAACTTTATGGAAGTTGTTGTTTCTTAAATCCAAATATAATTATGTTAGCCACATATACAAACACACACACCCACAAGTATGTAGACACACATTTTTTTAGATTGAAGAAACTATTATATACAAATAATGTATTTATAGATGTAAATATATAACATATACAATTATGTGTATATATATAAATAATATAAATATTTATATATAGAAAACCAAAAACACATTGCTGCACAGTCAATTCTAACGTACATGGACCCTATAGGACAGACTAGAACTGTCTATTGGGATTCTGAGGCTGAAATCTTTACGGAAGCAGACAGCCACATGTTTTCCTTTGGAGAAGCTACTGTCTCTCTTCCTCTCTTTCCGTGTCTCACTCACCTTTCCCACTTCCTCTCTGTCTACCCTCAAGAGCAAAGCCAGATTCAGTTGCCAGGGACAAAATGCCCCCTGTCCTAGTCACCTGGTACTGCTCTAACAGAGCATACCGTGAGTGGAAGGTTTCATGAAGAAAAGCTTTATTGACACAGTCGGCAAGCCACAAAGCCATTAACAAGTTACACAAGTCCATTCCTTATGAGAAATCATCACAGTCTAGCTGAGTCCAAATCCAGTGAGAGCATCTCAGCCCAGGAACCTCGTTGAAAGGACGTGCTCTGCTTGCAGGGCTTCTCCTTTGATGGTATGAGGTTCCCAGCTTCTTCACCTCACTTCTCTCCCTTATAACCCACCAGCTCACAGCTTGAGACCGGCCTCGCTAACCCAGCTGCTACCCCTTCTCCACCAACAGTCTCACAGAGGCGGGGTTCACACACGGGAGGAAGGGCACCATGTTGGGACTCACAGCTGAATCAAATCAACACACACGCTTCGGGGGGGACACAATTCAACCCATGTCTCCCCTGTGACCGCATGTTCCTCGTTGACCTAGCTCATAGGCCAAGCTCAGGTCTCTGGTAACACGGAATAATTAAGCCAGCTACACTCTGTACTTTGATTTTCTGATCTGTCAAGCAAGAATTCAAATGGCTGCTTCGCCTGTATCGTGTGCTGTTGTTAGGTAGGATGAGAAAGCATTTCTAAAACTGAGAGTTCTAAATAAATACCAGTTGTTTTGTTTTTTTTTTAGTAGACACAGCTCTCACATGCTTCAGGAGAAGGTGGTGGGGTGGTGAGTCATGATGAAGTCTGAAGTCTATGTTTAGTGCTAATGCAGCCACCAGCCTTTTTCCAGAGCATCCAGTGATTAAACATTCATGGCTCTGATTTCATCTCTGACATTCAAAGCCATAGATTATAATTTTAGCTGAAGCAGATGTTTGGTTTCTCCTATAGCATGCCATTTCAGCTGTTCTATTGGGAAAGTGTATATTTTAATAGTTATGAAATGGCAGTTTAGTGAATATTAGAATGGATTTTTCCAACCTCTCAAAGAGATTAAACTGTTGAAATCTCCTGTCTCCTGGACACTCAATTGCTGGCTGCTTTTTGCATAAAAAAAATAGCATGCTGGTAACCGGAGGACATCCATGGCTTCAGGACAGCATGCTTTGAAGACTTGCTTGTAACTGTGCTGTTTGGAACTCTGCTACCATTTTTATGTTTAAATTAAAAAGAAAGCTTTCAGTTGAGTTTCTAGGTGAATAAATAACCACATAGAAACACTTCCCTGTTGACTGCTAAAATAATAGCTAGGTGCATAGACAGTGGTGTCCAGAAGAAGCCTCAGGAACACGCTGAGCAGCCAGGCAGGTGTTAGGAAAAGAGAAGCAACGCATCCTGGCAGGGAGCTGGTGAGGTGCCCTGATGGATCCCCAGTGAGCACTGTGTAAGGGCAGCTTGCTGTACATGCCCCCTTCCCTGGCGTGGGCGCCGTCAACCACATGAGCCATAATTAAGCCTGGGTTACCAAGGAGACAAGTGATGATTTAAATGATGGAAACATTTATATGCCAGCAAATAAGTAGACCACATGTGCCTTGGGATGGCTAAAAAGAAATCTCCGTGACTCTCCCCAAAAGATTGTGGGTCCATTGCTTTTGTTGCTGTTGTTGTTATTACATCCGATTTGAATATTGAGAGAAAGCAGGTCCAAGTAAAGTCAGTTTTAGAATTTTTATCCAACATGAGAGTAGACTAAATCTCATTCAAGACTTTATTGTCCTTACCGAGGATTGAACTCACTCCAAGAGATCATTTTGATGTTTCTTTCTTTGGTTAATTCATTCAACTCTTCCCATTCCTCCATCCATAGCGGACTTGTAGAGTTGAAAATAAGCTTCAGCATGCAAGGTCCATGTAGCTGAAAAGACAACAGTTCCCAGTAAGAGGGAAAAGAATAGACTCAAGAGAAATTATCAAAATCACTTCTTCTTAAGTTAATTTCTCCATGACCATACCTTTGCTTTCTAGTGAGTCCATTCAGGTACTTAGGAAATTCTGGTGTGTGTTTAATTTATTATCTATTACATTACCTAGGAAACATCAAATTTTATGTCACTGTTCATAAGCAGTAGATACATCTGCACATCAATTGAAAAACGTAAAGCAATTAATGTGATGTACTTTATATAAAAATTAAATGGAGTCAATAATACCTGCCGTTTTGCTGTTTAGTTATCTTAATATGTTGTGACTTGAGAAACAATAGCCTCAACATAATCAATTATTGTCTGCTTAATATATTCAAATACTCATTATTCACTATAATTTATGAACATGTCATATACGTAACAAATATTTGTCCGAATTGTTATTTCAACCATCTTCTGACATAGTAACAGCTGACAACTAATGAAAAAGAGAAACAGATACGATCTCATTTAAGTTAAGCTTATACATAAACATTTCCTAAGTGACAATATCAGTTACATCTAAATTTCAGGAAAGTGAATCTGAGTTTTAAAAAGAATATTTCTTTCTTCCACAGGTCCAATGAGAATAACTGTTGAATAAATCTTAACACAGAGATTTCTTTAAAAAATATATTATGAATTAAGAACAATCTCACAGTATCTATCAATTTGCCCTATAATACCCAGAACTGTCACAGCTGCTTTCTTCTGCTTACTCCCCTTCCCTTCCCCTACCACTCCCCCCGTGACAGCACACTCCTCCCTTTCTTCCACAGCTCCCTGTGACCCTTTCACCAAGCTCTAGCCACTCTCACTTTACCTCCTTGGCTCCACCAATGAGCTTACAGAACAGCCCTGTGTACACATTAAAGTCCAAGTGTTTCTTCGTCGCCAGCCACACTCCTTGTTTTGTATAGTCCCTTCAAGTCTTTGTCAGGAGACAGAGCTACAGTGTTGGATGCGGTCTGGGTTTAGAGAGTCTAGGGGCCACACTTCTAGGGGGACTTCTAGTCGGAGAGACCATCGGACGTGGTCTTTTGGTAGAGTTCTAACTCGGCCTTCTAATCTTTCTCCTGCTGTGTCCAGGGGTCAATGTCGTGAACCCCCTCCGGGCAGTCACTCACGGCTGCCGGGCACCACCTAGCTCCTCCGGTCCCTTGCAGAAGCGGACACAGGCTCTATAACCCCTTCCATCTGACAGGCTCATCTTTTCTTCCTGTCCTTAATGTCCACTGTTTACCTCTGGTTCCGGTGGATTGGGACCAATTGATGTTACTTAGATGGCAGCTCGCTAGCTTTTCAGACCACAGACATTACTTACCCAGGTGGTATGCAGAGTATTTTCTTAAGAGAAAAAGAGAACATTGCTTGGGTATGTGAGTTAGTCTGGATGTCCCCTGAAAGTGTGGTCCCCTGACCCCAAACTTTTGACTCTGTCTTTCCAAAGAGGTGGGCCACTTTGGGGGAACATTTCATTTTTGAAGTAGAGAAGCTGTTAACACAGAAATTTCTTACTGGGTATTTATAAATTATGTAAATCAATTTTATAGAACAAATACATAGGATTATTTTAATAACTTGTCTGTGTTACTCAGGGCAAATGACTTTTTTTGAATTAATCCATCCAAATAAAACTTTACTTTTGAATTTATTCTTATTGCGTTTTAAGAGAAAGGATCCAACTCGACAGCACTGGGGTTACAATCCAAGTCAGTCTGTCATTAAAAAAAAAGACTTACACCTTGTTAGGTAACCCTTGTTGTTCTCCCTAGACCATGACATCACACTGCTCTTCTCCATCCTGTATCTCCCATGTCTATTCAATGGCCTCCTGGCCCCTCCACCATCTTCTCTTGCATCCAGTCAGAGTTAATTTCCTTCATCTACTTAAGTCAAAAAGTACACTCTTCACCAGTATCATTTTTTCTCTTATACGACCTTCCAATCTTTGAAGAGTTGACTTCAGGAATGATTTAAGTCCTGGGCTAATGGAAAATTCAGGGGCCATGTCTTCCTAGGAACCCTCTAGGCTGTAAGACTATCAAGTGTGACCTTTTTAATAGAGTTTGAGTGTCCCACAGCACTCACCTCCCACTATGTCAGGGACTCTTGTCAGGGCACTCATTGGTGGTAGCTGAGCACGGCCTAGTTCTTCTGGTCTCATGCTGATGTAGTCTCTGATTTATGTGGCCCTTTCTGTCTCTTGGGCTTACATTTTTTATGTCTTTGATGTTCCTCGTTATCCTTTGTCCCAGGTGGGTTGTGAAAATGCTTCTTAGATGTCTGTCTGTTAGCTTTTAAGACCTCAGATGCTACTCACCAAAGTGGGATGCAGAATATTTCCTTAATAAACTTTGTTATGCCAATGGACCTAGATGTCTGCTCAAACCACCGTCCCCAGGCCTCTGCCCCTGCTACTCTGTTCCTCCAAGTGTTTGACTGTATTCAGGAAGCTTCTTAGCTTTGGGGTTAGGTCAGTTATGCTGAGGTCTCCTGTACTGTAGCATCCTTCCCTTCACCTAAAGTAATTCTTTTTTACTGTATAGTCAGTAAATATTCTCCCCATCACTTCCTCCCTTCCCACACTTGTAGCCACCAAATAATGATTTCTTCCTTTTTTAAACCTTTTCTTGAGTTCTTATTATAGTGGTCTCATTCAGCATTTGTCCTTTGCAACTAATTTCACTCAGCATAAGAGATTCCTCCCTGCTATGAGATATTTCACAAATTCATTGTTATTCCTTATCATTATGTAGTATTCCACTGCACGAACATACCGTGGTTTATTTATCCATGCATCTGTTGATGGGCACCTAGGTTGATTCCATCTGTTTTAAAATTGCAGTTAGTATGAATATGAAGATATTCTTTATTATTTTAATATTTTTAACTGAAAATGTAGCATTGCAGAAGTGTTTCTCATGCCCTATGTGTCTATAGATGTCCTTACAGAGTCTGTGGATCACTTGAGACAGCTTCTTTAGTCTAAGAAATAATGTTACCATTTTCTGAATCATCCGGAAGACACCTCAGGAAGGTTCGTGAGGCTTTTCTTGTCCTCCCTTCTTTTCCCAGTGGTGGCGGCATAAGGTCTCAGTACCTCTGCTTTGTTTGGCATGGGCTGTAAAACCCAAGTGGATCCAGTATGTGAGGAATGCCTTTATTTCAAGTGAAGACTGAATGCGAACTCCATCTGCCCTATAAAGGAATGTGTCAGCGGAGTGGGACGGAGAAGAGTGAAAAAAGTAAATGATTACAAATCACAGTCACCCTTACACATCGAACTTGAAGCAGCTGCAGTCTATCAGTCAGTTACACAGTCATGTTTCAATCCATTAAAATAGAATTTTAGAAAATGATATTTCACTTCATAAAATCAATGTTGCTTTGAATGTCATTGTTTTTATATCTTGGTTTATGTGGCTTGTAATTTATATACAGACTGTGCCCTATGCAGTGACAAAGGTCCTGTGTGCCTCGATGGTCTCAGATCTCACTCTCCCCTCCTTGGACTCAGGGTCCAGGTGCAACAGGTAAATGACTACTTCCTTCAACAAATTGTTTGATGTGACCACACTCTCCCTAAGACGCCCTTTTCTTGTCTATGTGTGGTTAAGTTGTTCTAAACTTTCAAGACTACACTTGGAAGACTTCCTTCCCAGGAAATGTTTTCTATAATGTCTCTTGATGTATTAGTTAACAACTTGGCTGCTAAGACATAACTGGTTTGAATCTACCAGACACTCCTTGGAAACTTTATGGGGTTGTTCTGCCCTGTACTATGGGGTCCCTATGAGTCTGAACCAACTGGACACCAACCTTTGTTTTTTCAACTCACCTTCAAAGTAAGTCTCCTTCAGGATTTTCCCACAACACATATTTTTAAGGAAAAATGGATATTTTATTAATTTTGTGCATTTTACAATTTATTTAATTTCCCTGAATTTCTTTCATAATCTGAAAATCAGGTACAGTAATACACAGGGAAAAGTGATTCTGTAAGTTTTAGGTACATTTTCTAACACTTATAATATACATCTATAATAAAGATGATGAAACTATCTCACATTTTTGGGACATGTTGTCAGGAGGGATCAGTCCCTGGAGAAGGACTTCATGCTTGGTGGAGGGGAGGGTCAGTGACCAACAGGAAGACCCTTGATGAGATGGGCTGACGCAGTGGCTGCATCAATGGGCTTAAGCATAAAGACGACTGTGGGCGTGCCGTAAGACCTGGCAGGGTTTCCCTTTGTTGTGCACAGGGTCGCCATGAGTAGGAACCCACTTAATGTCACCCAACAATGACAACAATAAATAATATAAAAATGAATAGTAAAAAAGAGGAGAAGCGAGGAAACAAGTATGAGGGACGAGGGGACTGACAACTTTTCCAATTTAACCTGTACCACAAAAGAGTATTTTCCATTATTTGGGAAAAGTCAGAGTGAGGGTAAGGGTGAGGGTGAAGGAAAGTTGGGGGGATTGAGTTTCATAAATGTCATTATTTCCTTGAAGTAATCCTTTTCTTTAATAGAAATAGCCAACATAGAACTTAAATACCTACTTACTAGAGGAGCAAAAATACATTATGAAAGGAAAAAGAATAAAACTGATGACCTACATGAAGGAAGTGCTTGTGGAAACATAAACCTTCTTTATAAAAATGGTTCTTGTGGTGATATTCAGCAATGAAGTATGTAGCACTTTTTCTGGGATGAGTTCATGAATTTAATTGTCAGACCTCACATTTTGCTGCTTTCCAGTTCACTCTGACTCCTAGCAAACCACACCCAGTGCCTTCTGGGGGATGTTGACTCACAGCAACCTGCAGAACAGAGTAGAACTGCCCACGAGATCTCCAAGGTTAGGGACACAGACTTCTGTGTCTGTCTCCAGCTGTGACTGGTGACTTAGAACTGCCAACTTTTTGTTTAGCAGCCTGGTGCTTAATCACTGAACCACCAGCCCCCTGATGGATTAAAACACAGGCCTTTCTACCTCAGCACACTGGAAGTGACTGATGGCAGCTTCTCCTAGTCCTAGGAAAGCAAGTCCTTCTGTGAAAAGTGACTGGATGCAGAGAAATTAGGAGTCTGAGGACACAACCAGAAAAAAATGAGCTATCATTGGATTTCTGGGACAAGTGGAAGCCTGCAAGAGAAGGAAATGTTTTCAGAAAGCCATGTGACCCTGCCCTTCGCTGGCAAGGGAGAGTAACTGCTATTATAACCCACTGGCCTCCACGTCTGCGGGTTCCACATCCTCAGGTTCAACCAAGGGCAGATGGAAAGCATTCAGACAAAAATAAATGTGGCAACATTGCTGAGCATCCTGTGCGGTCAGGCCTGTTATCACTGCATCTGTACGGCACGTGCACAGACTTTTCATACTTGTCACTGTTCTTTGAACAATATAGCACAACAGCTACATAGCATTTACTGTGTTAGGAAATGTAAGTAATCTAGAGATGATCAAAATATATGGGAGTATGTGTGTAAGCTATAAGAAAATATCATGCCACTTTATACAAGGGTCTTGAGTATCCTGAGATTTTATTATCTGGGATGGGTCTGGAAAACAACCTGTGTGTACACCAGAGGTTAGCTGCCATTAGTAATTACCTCTTCACCCACTGCGAGCTGAGCTGATCCGGACTCTCAGTGACCATATGCATCAGAGTAGAAGTGCTCCACAGAGTGTCCAAGGGGCATCTGGTAGATTTGAACCACCGACCTCTTGATTAGCAGCTGTAGTTCTTAGCCACTATGCCACCAGAGTTTCCTGTTAGCCAAGTAACTATACACATTTCACTGGACTCTAGAAGCAGTTGAATTCCTCTCTCAGTTCCCAGTGCCCAGCCTGCCTTCGCAAACTGCAGGTGATGAAGTCCTTGTTGGTAAAATACGTCCATGTATCTGATGCTAGGCTGAGAGCTCGGTGTCATTGCTGCACGGTCTTGTTTTGCAGTCCCCGTGGGCTGTCTGACATACGGTAACTTCACTGGGCTTCGTGTCTGAGAAGAACTGTGCGCCCAGGGTTTCCAAGGGCTGAATTTTTCCCAGTAGATCTGGAGGCCATGCTTCTGAGATGCCTCTGGGTGGACTTGAACCTTCAGTCTTTCGGTTGGTGTGTGAGCATTTTGACCACTTGTACCACCCTGGCACTCCAGGGTAAAGAGGACAGCTTAGATTGAATGTTGTTATTGTTAGGTGCTGTCTAGTTGACCTCAACTCTTAGTGATCCTGTGTTAGAGGGCAGAACTGCCCCATAAAATTATTTAGGTTGTAATTTTTTATGGCAGCTGATCACCATGTCTCTTTATCTCTAGAAGTCACTGAGTGGATTCCAACCACCAAACTTTCGTTTACTAGTCAAGCATTTATTTAACCATTCCACCACCAGAACTCCTTGAGATTAAACAGAAGCTCATCGTCTTCTAAGCTTTACGTTTTATTCATAATGTTATTTTGATGCTTCTTGATTTCTTGGTTGCAAAGCTCAGGTACCCCTCATATCTGCCTAAGTTGACCAGAGTGTTACCCATGTGGGCAGTGCTGTCAGCGCTTCTAGGTTGTCCGCTACCCAGCCGTGGCTGTCTGCAGACTTCTAAGCAGGAGCAGATACAGGATTGCCAGTTAAGAGAGCCGTGAAATATTGCAGTGATGTGGGAGAGGGCTTGTGGCGTGAAGGAGAGGGCATCAGAAATAAAATTTGTGATGCACCAAATCTGAGATCAAATAGCTATTCATGCATCATGTTTTGGCTTTCAAAGACGCTTATTTGAAATAAGCCAAAAGTAAGCCTCTGTAGTCAAGGAAAAGGCAAGATTCCAGAGCTGAGGGACCGAAGCTATTACTCTGAATCCCTTATGTCTACAGCATACATTTGTTTTGTTAAAGTTTGGTATTATAAAGGTCATATCTCAACCTTTTCTCTGATGTGAGTATTTTGATTCTCCACCTTTGTCTTAAAGGTAACATCACATAGTTAAAATGGAACCTAAAAACAAAACTACAATGTAAGTCACTGTAATATTCTAATTTTCATAACAACTTAGAGAAAGTAATATGTTAATTTATAAAAGGTCTTTTTGCATATTTGGTAAATGTAAAATTCAGCCTCTTGCAATTAAAGGTTTTATTGGCAACATTTCAAAATTAATAATTCTTCTAAATAGTCTGAGGCTATGAAACAGAGCTAATATGTTGCTGAGGGTTTTCGATTGCTAAGTGTTGGAACTTTCTGTGTTGTTTACTAAAAGAAACCTTGTATGGCGGGGGCAGTTGAACAGAAATAAGAAGTCAGTTCTGGTTACAGTTCACCAGTCTATGCACCACGGAACCTCAGCAGTTTGTGAGTTCTGAATTTCATTCTTCTTGTCATTGCAGTCGAGGTCCTAATATTCCCTCCACTTGCTACAAAAGGTTGTTTTAGGGAAACAGCAGTAAGAGCTGTAAGAGCGCATGGTATTGTACTGAAGACGCTCTCTTCTATTACAGGTCTTAGGATTCCACCAAAGAATCTAGAAACAAACAACTATCCACCACCTCAAAACTACCTTGGAAACCACTGGTCTCAACCAAACATCACAAAGTAAACATAAGCCTTCCTATATCATTCGCACTAAAGTCTTAGCTTTGTTCTTTTGCGGGAGCTGTGTCACCCACGGAAACCCTGGTGGTGTGATGGCTGAGAGCCGCAGCTGCTAAACAGGAGGTCAGCTGTTCAAGTCCACAAAGCACTCCTTGGAACCTCTGTGTGGCAGTGCCACTCTACCCTATAGGGCCACTAGGAGTCGGAATCAGCTCCGCAGCACTTGGCTTGACTTGTTGTTTCGTTTTGTTTTCTTTTGGGTTTGGGTCACCCACAGAGTCCCAGTGGTACAGTGGTTAAGACCTTGGCTGCTAACGCAGAAGCTGGCTGCTGGAATCTAGTGACTGGATGCCGCCAGGTGGTGTATCCACAAGCTCTTCATTTTGATCCCAACTATATTTCATTGATCTTCAAACTTTGGTTCATTTTTCAATTTATGTAAAATAGGAGCATTTTATGAGTCCTGTTAACAATTTCCTACTGAGCTAGTGGTGACGGCAGAGTTTGAGATGTGTGGGCAGTTGGGTCTTGAGCCATACGGGCAGTTGGGTTTCAGCACTTCATCTTGTTACACTATGTACATATGGGGCAATCCCAGAGCTTTCTGAGGTTACCTTCTGGTTAAGAACACGACTTAATACCACATAAAGAAAAGTTTATGACTTAATTAGAGGAATAAACATGTAGATGAGCTAAGGGAGTATGCATGTTCATTAAAACTTTTATTGATGTAACAGTATTTTGGAAGAATAATCGGGGAGAGTTATGGGAGAAAAATATGATTAGTATTAAATACACTATAATTTCTACTCATAGTTCTTTAAAGTAAAGGTCAGGTGAATTTTCCACATGTAAACTGCACAAAAGAGGACGTTTACGGTGTAGGTCTCCTGCTACGCACACTCCTGTTAGTTGTGCAGCTTTGATCTTTGTGTGTATGATGAGGCACCTTGTCGTAAAAAGAAACAATATGAAGATATTTCATCCCAGAAATAATGACAAAAGCAGAATTTTCCAGTATTTGGTATGTTGTTGTTGTTAGGTGCTGTCTAGTCAACTCCAACTCGCAGTGACCTTGTCCATGACAGAACGAAACACTGCCTAGTCTTGTGCCATGTCCACAACCATTTTTATGCTTAAGCTTATTGTTGCGGCCACTGTGTCAATCCATCTCGTCAAGGGTCTTCTTCTTCTTCACTGGCCCTCCACTCTACCAAGCATGATGTCCTTCTCCAGGGACTGACCCCTCCTGAAATGTCCAAAGTATGTAAGACACAGTTTGGCCTTCTTTGCGTTCCTAAATTTCTGTGACCTGAAGGTTGCTTCTGATATTTCTGGACTTTTGAGCTTGATCTGAAAATCAGTATTAGAAATAATGTATGTGGGCAACAACAATGTAAAACAAGGCTATTCATATATGTATACACACACATACACATATATCCACATATGTATACACACACACACACACACACACACATAAACCTATTACCACTGAGTCAACTCCGACTCACAGCAACCCTATAGGACAGAGTAGAACTGCCCGCACAGAGTTTCCAAGGAGTGCCTGCTAGATTCCAGCCATCAACCACTGGTTAGCATCCGTGATGCTCAACCACTGTGCCACCACCAGCGTTTTCAAGACACTTAGAGTCGTACAAATGTACTAATAATATAAATGTCAAATTTTGACATGATCAATACTGGTATAGCTTTTGTGGAAGTACAGATTTGTACACACAGAACTACTTCATACTGAGGGCTGTGTGTTTTGGTAAACTTTTACACATCTTACAAGGCCAACTACAGAGCTACACCCTACTTGAAGCCCTCCTGGACCATTTCCTGGGTGTGTCTGCATCTTTTTTGTAAGCTGTGAAACAGGTGTCCAAGAGCAATTTTTGAGCAGATATACATATATATATACATGCCAGCCAGCCAAGTGCCATCGAGTCAGATCTGACTCATGGCTACCTTATATATATGCATATATATATATATATATGTATATACATGAACATGTGTGTATGTATATGTATGTGTATGTGTATATATATGTGTGTGTATACACACATATGCACTACTGCTAGGGTCAGAGGCATGTGCTGCAAATAGCCCATTTCTTGCAGTGGGGGAGGTGAGTAGCCTGAGCTTTACTGTCTATCGGTCTGTAGGTGGCAGACGGGACCGACTCCTCCAGCTCCCCCACTTACAAAGTGGAGGCCAGTTGTAGGTTTTGTAGTGGAGGGGACATGGGTTTCAGGAACTCACAGAATGCCTATTTTCCTGCTGGGTGGCCACGCTGCAGACACGCTGACCTCCTTCAGTCGTTGTCTTGCTCCCCCCGCCCAGGGACTGCCTGGAGGTGCTCTCCTAGTCTCTAGTCACCAGGTAGGTGTGTTGTCCTGCTTACCAACCTTAGATCAGTGTCATTTGTTTCGCCATGGTTCAGGGAAAACATGGGTTGAATGTTAATTTTAGAGGGCTGAGTCTATGAAGATAACCAAATCATGTTTGGAGACAGACAGGCTAAGGAAAAACGCGAGGTGGTACAGGTTCTGTTCACGACATGGCTGAGTGGCCTTTTCCCTCTGTATTTAATGTCAGTATACATTTTACCTAGCTCAGTCCCGAAGGCAGAGGGCACACTCCACACGCGTTTGTTGAAGATAAGAAGACGCTCCTCACTAAGGCGATCAACCCAGCAGCTGCTTTTCCCATGCCTGGCTGGTTTCCGCCTCGTGGATGCTGGAGTACCATGAGAGCAGTCTTTCTTTTTTCCTCTTTGGGTCAGGTTATTAGAGATCTTGAAGTAAAATAAGTGGTCTGTAGTTTGCATTATGCATAATATTCCTTCTATGTAGTTAATTTGTGCCTCTGCTTTATTTTTGTGCCCTCTTTTGATCATTCTTCTCTTGTTTTAAGTTTATCTTCTTATGTATGAACTTTGGAAGATGCCTTAAATCTGCTTTTTAAATAACAGAGAACATAGAATCTTCCAAAATAGCTAGACTTTCTTTAAATTTACTAGAATCCAATTCAATAAGACTTTCAGTAGACACCTACTGGGCACTGAGGATTGAGTTGTATGTGACAGGAGACACGAGAGATGTCTGTGTTCATAAAAGACATGGCCCGTTGGCAGGAAATTCTATTCAGGTCCTTAATGTACCACTTCCTTTAAACCGGAGGGCTAAGAGTAAGTTGTCTGTCTCCACGATCTCTTTTATCTGCCTTAAAAATAGGTGATGAGAAAAGGCTTCTTCAGGTTCTTTGTAGAAACAGCCCATAATTTCACCATAAATTATAATTTAGTCTTTCTTAGTCTTTCAATGTCATTTTTTTTATATAGGCACAGCAATTATTTTGTGTCAAGTACTTGTTTAGAAATATTCAGCAAGTACTCTACATTGTAAAGAATAACAGCGTAGAGAGAGATCCCCCCAAATCCAAGCTTGGAGAGTGCTGACACCTTCGGGTAGTTTTACCACATACTATAGGGTGAAGGAATCTGAAGTTCCTTTGCCTTCTGTCTAAAGAGGATTAAGAGGAGTCCTGCTATTTACATCAAGGAGGTCTATTTTTAGGTATTTTATGATTTCCAAATATGTCTTACTGAAGATAAGGAACTAGTTAGGAATGAAGCTAAAGCTTGAATGTAGATATTCTAATTTTCAGGTCAAATTCTGAAATTGTTACCCTTTCTTGACTAGGAGAAAGGTAACTTCTGAGGGTTCAAAGAATAATAAGGTAAACAATTACCTAAGGTGCTCTCCAGCCCAGAAACACATCCAACCTCGATGTAAAGGGAATAAGTGTGCTGGAGCTCACTCTCTCAGCCTCAAGCCATCTAGTAAATTTAAAGAAAGTCTAGCTATTCTGGAAGATTCTATGGTCTCTATTATTCAAAAAGCAGATTTAAGGCATCTTCCAAAGTTCATACATAAGAAGATAAAATTAAAACAAGAGAAGAATGATCAGAAGAGGGCACAAAAATAAAGCAGAAGCACATAGTGGTCTCCAGGAGTCGGAGTGACTTGACAACTAACAGCAAAAGTAATATTCTAAAATATTCTATTTCATCCTGATAGAAATTATGTGAATTTTAATTAGTAACTTATCAGTATGAAACACAAGTTTGCAAAATACAGAGGAAGAAAAGCAGCTCTGATTCTACCAGTCTTCCACACCTGCACCACCTTTTCTTCTGTCTGCCAGCGGGACCCCCCTCGGAACCCTCTGACCAGGCTGTACCCTGGCTTTACCAACCCAAGGAAAGCAGACACTACTTTTGTGGAGGACTTAATGTGTGTGGCCTGTTCTTTGAAAGTATCCTCAAACCATTGACGAAAATATACGTTCCAATCGTGTTTTTCTTTCCCATTTGACCTCCCAACAACAGGGCTTGGTAAGGCGTTTTTGTCAGTCAGCGTCGGGGTTTCCTCCCCGTGTGATGGTCTGGCTCCAGTTTTCCCCTTTTCTGGCCCTGTTAACGGAACAGTTGAGCTCCACTAGCCTGCTCCCCTCTTTTCTTGTCTAAGTGAAGCTCACTCCCCACAACCGTGGGTATGTTGAGTCACAGAGGGCTGAGGGTGCTGTTTGACGCTGCCAGTAAAGCATTGCAAACCCCTGCTTTTACACCGGTGTGTGTTGCTGATGTTAGACGTTCCATCAGAGAACCACCCAGTGCCATTCTGCCTGTTAGTGCCTGCTTTGTCCCATGAAGTTTTCAAATTGCACTGACCCATATGCAGATATTTTAAAAGGGTCTCAATGTTTTAAGGATCAGAGAGTCTGCAGCATGTGCTCCAGTGTATTTCTAGCTTATAGTTTCCATAAGTGTTAAGTAAATAATTTTTATATTAGCTTTACAGCATGATGGACATTCCCTTTTATTCCATTTAATTATTCCAGTTATTTAAAAGAAAATAATTTTAATACCTTCATGTTCATTAAATTGCTTCTTGGCAGTTTCATGAATACATTTCTGTGGATGATACAGCTATAGTGTAATCCATAATTCAGTCATTATTTTATATCTATATCTCTGAGAAGAATGAAATAAAACCTGGAGAAATAGATGAAACATCTAAGTAAACAGACATTTGAATAGTTCAGTGTTACAATCAGTTTCTTCCTTTTGCCCAAGAGAAGAGAGTGAGCCCTCTTTCAGCTGGAACTCACAGGACGACTTAAGAATTAGACATCACATCTCGCCGATTTAGAAATCATTCTGAGGCCATGCCTTAAATGTTGTGTTCAACTGAAACACGTGGTCGAGTGAAAAACGAATGAACGAGAATAACCAATGATCATGCCAGAAGTGTCTCTGGCGAAACAAGAAGAAAATCTCCATGGTGACAGTTAAACAAAACTAAATCTAAGAGGATATAAAATACGCAAAAAGAAGGCATCTTTCAGACGTTGACCTGTGTTTTCCTCAATAGGCCGTTTATTCAAGGTGATGTTTTACTTCAGACGCTGAGCATACGCTGGCGGCCCACAGGCACCCGGCGCTCCTTGGAAGCCCAGTGAGGCAGGCCTCCTCTGTCCTATAGGGTCACTATGAGTTGGAATCACCTTGACAGTAATAGGTTGGGTTTGGTTTCTAGATCCAAAAGCACTGAAAATGTAGATTTTGTTTGTTTTCTGAGGGCCTACATCAGCCAGGTGCATTTTCATCTTGTGTTATGGAATTGCATTCCTGAAATACGAAAGAGCACCGCCTGGATTCTGCCCCAGGAGAGGAAGGGTTCCCCCGCCTTCCTGTATCTCGCTGCCCTTCTTGGAGACAAGCTGCCCATCTCACTCTGGAATATAGACTTTCAGTGCCTTTGGGTTGGGTGTCAGCATTAGCTTTAGTAGCATTTGTTTTATTTATAAAGTATTGTGTTTTTTAAAACACTTTTCTTGGCTATGTTACAAAGTAAGTAACTGCAGAATTAGCTCATGAATTTTACAGGAGTGCACATGGAGCAGGAGATATGGGAGAAAAACAAATTGAAATGGAGAGCTTCTTCACCTCTTTTAAAAAAAAATTGAAAAGAACATCCTTGCTTCTCAGAGCATTCCCACACATGACTAATACAGTCTCTAGGGAATGTATTATGGGGATGAGTGGCCCTCGGGGAAGCCACATGTGTTGAGAAAGATACTACCTGTCTTCCCTCCTTCATCTAAAAGAAAAAAAAAAACACTGTCGTTGAGTTGATTCCAACTCTGCCCCGAATGGCAGAATAGAAATGTCCCACAGATTTTCCCAGGAGCACCTGGTGGATTTGAACTGCAACCTTGTGGTTAGCAGCTGCAGTACTCAATGACTGTGCCACCACCTCGGGGGCTGGCCATTTATGTGAGGCAGGAAGGAAGGGAGGGAAGCAAGCCCTGACAGAAGACCTCAGTAATGGTATGAAGATCCGTTGGTTGAAACAGAGCTCGGAGAATTATGCACAGACTAAGTCACCAGATAGAAAAGGCGGCACTTGTCTCTTTCTCGGAGAAAATGGCTTGTTTTCTATGGGCTACATCTACCAGGTGCATTGTCATCTAATTTTACGGAATTTCATTTCTGAAATACAGAAGAGCACTGTCTGGATTCTCCTGCCAGGAGAGGAAGGAGTTGCCCGCCCTCCTGTGTTTCACTGCCCGTCTTGGAGATCAAGTGCCTTCTCTCTCCGGAAGCTACCTAATGAAGGGAGTCAGCGAGCCGTTCCTCAGAGGGGCCTGGGGAGAATGGATCCTAGGGCTTAAATACTTGATTTCCCTGCTGTGTGATGCCTTCGCTTAACACACATGGGGGATGACATTATACAAAACAGCACAGAAATGGCTTTAAAATACCACGTCCAGGACCACTGAGGAAAGCCATGGAGACCACCTTAGCAGCATCTCTGATGCTGATTGTCCCTCTGCCTGCTCATTTCCGTGGACAGGCTGAGCCTCCAGGACAGTTAGCCTAAAGGGTGCAACAGAGGCATTTCCCACAGGAAAATGGGGGAGTGGGATCAGGGACCCTATCCACATGGGAACCCAATATTCATGATACCTAAAAACAGGTGAACAGTTGTCATCATCAGCAAATTTAATGAAGGATTTATGAGAGCAGATGAGAAAGGAAAACAAAATTTTTTCAGAGAAGGTGATCTATGATTTATGAAACTTTAAAGTAGACAAACGCATAACTTTTCCAAAAGCCGTAAGCACTTCTGTGTTAAAAAGGCATTACTAAAATTGCTTCATTGTGTGCTATGCAGAATAATACTTAAGATGTACATTCTTAAACCTTTTCAAAATAATTTATATTTGTTGTTTTTCGTTGTTTGTGCTAACCAGTATTTTTGTGTTGTTTCTACCTGTGGCCTGCATCAGGATCACAAAGTGAACTCTCACCTGGGGCTGGAAAACTTTCCACATCTGTGCACTTAATGAAGTTATTTGGATATTCACATAAAAAGGAACTGATCTAAAATTAGATACCATACCTAACATTTTCTCTAATGATGAACATTGTAAATAAATATGTAGAATACAGCCTTAGGCCTTCCAGTTTTAAATATCATTCACCTATCTTCCTGTATTTTTCCAAAGAGTATGGGTATTGGCTATATGTCATGCAATACATTCACAAGGTTCTGTTGCAAAATCATTTCAACACTAATTATGATTGAAAGCCAAGCCAAGTGCCGTCGAGTCGGATACGACTCATAGGTATTTAAAAATATATAGCTTGATTGAAAGCAGCAACACACATAGTTGAAGGAACGTTTGTAATGTATTTTCTAAATATCTTTGAAGCAAGTCCATTATCACTATTATAAATATACACAGACCTACATTTATGGCCATGACACCCCTCTGCCCCTAAAAAAAAGAAAGAAAACACCCACTGCCGTCTTATCAGGTCCAACTCACAGTGAGCCCAAAGTCATAGCAGAACTGCTCCATAAAGTTTCTGAGGAGCACCTGGCAGATTTGAACTGCCAACCTTTTTGTTAGCAAGCATAACACTTGACTCACTATGCCACCGACATTTCCTCATTTACGGCTGCACATTCATACTCTGGAGGTCAGTTCTACTCTGGCCCCTAGGGTCGCCATGAGTCGGATCTGACTCGACGGCACTTGGCTGGCTTGGCATTAATTTAAATGCCTAACTGTTCATCACAATATTGGCTGCTAGACAAAGAAAGTTTGAAAAATAAGATCCATTTTTCCAACCCATTAATTTTAAAAAACTGGAAGAATGATTGAAATGTGGTGGCTTTTAATTATGATCATTGGGAAGTAGGCATTAAGAGATAATTGTTGATTTTAAACATAAAGAACAATTCAGTAATTATTTTCTACAAAGATGAGGAAAATTTGAGAAGTAATTTAATCTTAAAAACTTAGATTTAGTCCATTTCAGAGTTAAACTTAGCCTATTTTCACCCTATTTCATCTAGAGTTTAAGCTCTTACTGTTTCATAGAACTTGGAAAATGAGACTGTTGGCCACAGAAGAATAATTTTTAATTTTGCTATATTCCATAGTGCTAAGCTGAATTTTGTTATCACTTTCCCATAGCTTTATTTGAAAATCACCGTAATGTTCCTAAAACAGCGAAAAAGAATTGAGAAGTTTGGAGGTAATTTCTGCTCACTGAAAAGCGGAATTTCATCACATTGATATTTTTTCTTTTTTTTTTTATTATGATTAAGTGAAAGTATACAATCCAAATCAGTTTTGTGTGCCCACCTATCTGCAACCCCATCCGCTCTCCTCACCCTGTGACAGCATCCTCCTCATTTTTCCCTCTTCTAGTATTCTCTTAATGAACACCTGTCCATCTCTACACTCTCCTGTCTCTTCTACAAAGAAACCAGTAGAACAGCCTCCTATCAATGTATAAAACTATCAAGTACACACACCACATGCTCACACTGTGTCCTGAGCCCAGTCAATTCTTGTCTGAAGAGTCGACCTCAGCACTGTTTTCAGAGCAGGGCCAGCAGCAAGTCAAGGGGCCATGTTCCCAGGGGACCCTCCAGGCTGTTGGACCATCAGTTCTGGTCTTTCAGTAGAGCTCTTGAAATGGACACCTCTTTTTCTCATGCCGCAGCGAGGACTTACTCTGTGTTTCCCCTCATGGCTGCCTTTGTCAGTGGCTGGGCGCCATCTGGTTCTTTTGGTCTCACGCTAGTTATTGCATCAGTATCTGTTTCACACACTTTTTCTACATCGCTCTTGACAGAGACATTAGAACTTGTTACTAACTGATAAGGAGTCAATCCTAACTCACGGCGACCTCATGTGTGTAAGGGTAGAACTGTGCTCTATGGGGTTTTTGCTGCCTACATGTCTGCAAACAGGTTGAGGTGCCTTTCTTGGTAGGTGCTTTTGAATGGGCTCCAAGCACCAACCTTCCAGATAGTGGCCAAATGTATTCACCGTTTGCACTACCCAGGAACTGCTGAGATGCTACCCATTGTCACTGAGCTGATTCTGACTCGTAGACGCCCTACAGGACAGAGAAGAACTGCCTCCACAGGCTTCTCAAGGAGCATCTGGTGGATTCTAACATCATTCTTTTGGTTAACAGTCAAGCTCTTAACTACCGTCTCACCAGGGCTATGGAGATGCTATCCTAACCAAACCAAACCTACTGCCGTTGAGTTGAGTCTGACTCATAGTGACTCTATGGACAGAATAGAACTGCCCCATAGAGTTTTCAAGGAGTACCTGGCAGTTTTGAACTGCTGACCTTTTGGCTAGCTGCCATAGCACTTAACCACTACGCTACCAGGGTTTCTAAGAGATACTAGTAAGACTTTTACGGTTAGGGTCTATAAACCTTGAGGTGCAAACTTTTGGTGTACCTTTAAGTGTAAAAGACCTATATAAACCCAGTAGATATCCCAAGATCCAGATAGGGTTACCTGAGTTATATCCTAAATACCTGAATGAAATTGTAAAAATACATCAGTGGTATCTTAGGAACCCATGCGCGCATGCTGTCCAGCCTGGTCATGACAGTGGGATGCATGTTTGCCCACCCGCATTATCTGCCTTTTAGTGCATGCTGTGGTGTGCTGGGACCTTTAGGACCGTCTGAAGTTGGGAGGGTGGCGGGAGAGTGTGCTTCTAAACTGCTGTTTCTACAGGGAGTTGTGTTAGCCTCTGGAACTTGTAGGATAGGATTGTTGGATGGGTTAAAAAAAAAATCCATATTACTTCCTGGAAATTCAACAATGATTCAGCATGCTTCCATGAATGAAAACACATGCTATCAACAAAAAATTCAAAGCTGAAAGTAATTAGACCTTGAAAGGGCTAGATGATAAATTTTACTACAGCTGTGTTTATTATTTAATAAATTTGATTGAAGAAAATAAACTCACAAATTTTTTCTTTATTTCACAAAGTTGCAGTGTTAACATTGGGGGTCTCTGATGGAATTTAAATTCACTTTGAGCTAATAGTGACAGTAAGAATGCAAAAAATAAGACCAATAGAAATTTATATTTTAACAATTTTGTAACATTTAACATTTAAAATAAAATTTTAAATGTTATCTACATTTCACAAACTTTGTTCTATTCATATAGAGGAACAAATGTTATAAAAAAGGAGCAAAAATACAAAGGAGAATCTCTCATTCGCACATTCCTACAACTCAACAGTTATACTGACTTAAAATAGCTAAGTGAATGAAACAAACTTTAGGTTACTAGCTGGTGTACAAGGAAATAAGTCTTTTTTCATGTGTGTAAAATTCCTATTCAGTCCAGCATTTCCAGTTCATTCCTTGAGAGGATGTAAACAGTCCTCCTAGGTTAAAACAAACAAAAAATCGACCATGTTGTCTTCAAATCAATTCCAACATACAATGACCCACAAAACCCCAAACCATACCCACTGCCATCAAGTCAATTCCAAATCATGGCAATCCTATAAACAGCAGAACTGCCCCATAGATTTTTCCACTGAGTATGTGGTAGATTTGAAGTGCTGACCCTTTGGTTAGCAGACGTAGCACTTCATCACTGTGCCATCAGGTTTCCAGTGACCCTAATGGACACGGTAAAACTGCCCAGTTGGATTTCCAAGGAGCAATTCAACTGCCTACCTTTTTGGTTCACAGATGAGCTCTTAACACTGGCCCACCGGGTCTCCTGCCTTGCAGCGCTTCGCATTCTCTCGGCCACGTTTCTAGGGACTCGTGTGGACTCGTTTGTTCTTCTCTGGCGACGTACTGGAGGGCTTGGAAAACCCCTGCATCCTCAGGCCACGTGGGCCCCACAGACGGCGGAATGTGATGGGGTGTCTACAGTGGGCTTGGGATGCAGGGCCGGATGCAGCTCCTACAGTAGACAGCCTCGGGTACCAAGAAGAAGCTTTGTTATCTTCTGTTTTATCGGTTCTTGGATTTTAAAAAAAGTGTGTATTTTATAGTCTGTCCAAAAACAAAGCACAACAAAAAAGGCGGAACTGCCATTTGCGTTTCACAGTGGGACAGGTTGTTCACCTCAGGCAACGTCTGACTTTGTCTGACTTTGTTTACCTCATGCAATGTCTGACTTTGTTGCCTGTCATATTTTGGGGAGCTTTATACTACGCCTTCTCTCTAGGATGCTGGTGTACCTTGTCACGTTGGGGACAAGTTAAAACGTGAAATACTGTGACATGCAAGGAGGTAGCTCTGGGCACTCCCATTTGCTCTGCAGTACAGAAATTTGTACTCACATTTGTCCATGGGAGAGTCTGAGACCTGGGTGCAAATTCGGAATGGTGGACAATCCCATGAAGGAAAGAGATAAATATTTCTTTGTTTTTCTTTCTGTGTTACTGTGGCAACCTTGGTGACATAGTGATTGAATACTATAGCTGCTGATCAGAAAGTTGGCGGCTCAAATCTGTCAGGTGCTCCTTGGAAACTCAATGGAGCAGTTCCATTCTGATCCACAGGGTCGCTGTGAGTCAGAAATGGCTCGACAGCAGTGGGTTTTTGCTTTTGGGTGTTACTGTGCCTGACACATAGATAGGCTTCAGTTTTTGTGGAAGAGTTGATTTTGGATTCTTTCTATGATGTTTTGGAAGGAATAAAGATTCACATCAATTTTCTTTGAGATTATTTCTTCCCTAGCAATCTCCAAATACTCTGGCAGCCTCATCGTGCTAATTTTATCCCACACAAAGCACTAGCTTCATTGCTGGCCACCTGGTTCACAGTTTCACAAGTCATAAAAACAGTGAGTATTTCCACGTGCACTGTTATTCTGTTTTCTCAGTAACCCTATCTGGAAATAAACATGTAAGAATATAAGCTGTCTGCCAGATATCAAGCAACAGGGAGGCAACTGAAGTGAGACTTCAACCTCAACCTTCCGGTTACACTCTGTGCTTTTGCTACCACGCATTAGGGTCTACCAGTTAATTATCTGCTAATTTGATTTTTCAGAGTAGCATTCAAGTTTTTAGAAAGTGCTTGTGTCCAATCATCCATGTACAACGTAATACATCCATGTGTAATAGTCATAGAACATAGTTTCACAGCCCTGTGTGTGAATAACGGATGTAAATGGAACATAGACGTCTGTGCTGAGACTTGCTTGTGGTCCAGATAACCCTGTGCTCACGTGCACTGTCACTCCAGGTGTTCAATCAGGGAAGTAGCGCATCAGGACGATAGACTGTGTTAGTTTGTATCCTTCAGCCTGTTATAACTTGTTGAGGTTACCACAGAAACGAGTAGAGAGATGACTTGTGCTACTCAAAGTTCAGGAACCCCAGGACTGTCAGAATGTTCTATCTCTAGATCAATTCATAACATTACTGTGGTGGAATCAGGGCCAAGTTCATCTGTGAAATTGATGTGTTTTAGACAAGACCTGTGCTAATATCGCTGTCTAAGTATAGTGACTAACCAGAAAGTGGGGACCTGGGGTAGCAACAGTGGGCGGCTATGAGACACAACATCCTTTGTTTCTCTGAAGAAGTACTTTCAAGCCAACTGAACAGATAGGTGGGCACCTCTCTGATTAATGCCCAGAATGTTCTTGGACATTTTTAACGGGCTCTTACTGTCTAGTTGTAATTTGCTTAAATACCACACTGAAGAATCTTACATTACACTTGTACTCAAGATGTTTTATTGCCTCTCTGAAAGATATTTTTAGAATACATTAAAATTTCCCAAATACAGTAATGTTTTTCAAGTTAAATTTTTGTTGAGCATTTTGTACTTCTTAGAATATCAACCTTTCTTCTCAAAATTGCAGTGTGGGAAAAAATGTATATATCAGTGAGTTTGCTTTCTATGGAAGTGTATTTACAATGTACAGATTAATCTTTAAGGGCAGAGGCTGTTGCTCAACTTACTGATCACATTTTATTTAATGATTTTACCCTACAGTTTGAGATGAAGACTTTTGGCACTAAATAATGTCTTTCAATAAAAGAATATGCATATCAGAATTGGGTGAGAAAAGCTTTCACCTAGTGGTATGATTGATGGGTTAATATATTTGAGCCTGAAACATGTCTAAATGACACACAACTTTGTTCTAAAAAATACCAGAAAACAGTTATGTAATTGTTAGCACCATGGAAACTTGCCTTTATTGTAGATTTGAATCTCCAAATATAGATAATCAACGCCTACCAATTCAAAATGCTTAGACAGGCCTAGTTACCTAGGTGACATGGTATTAGAAAAGAGGTATATGCATTCTCTATCATTTCTTTCTCAAATTTTAGCTTTTACGTTGTTTTACGGTATTGATTTTAAAGTTGAATATATAATTTTCTGAAAAATAGGACTATTATGACAATTTTGAAATCCACTAGCTTTACATAACCCCCCAACGTACAGGCTAGAACCTCCTAGACCTGAAAGCCACTCCACTTGAATTTCACATCAACAGTGACAATAATGTATGATATTGCCATCGAGTTCACTCCAATTCATGGTGACTCCACACGTGTCCCAACGGAACAGTGGCCTACAAAAGTGTTTCCTTGCATCAGTCCTTCCGACCCCGATCTCTAAGCCTCTGGGTGACCTCAGACTGTCAGTGAGCGTGTTGTTTACCTTCACTGTAGGTTTGAATTCACAAATATAGATGACAAATGCCTACCACCCAGGGTCTCCATAGATGATATTAGTTAATAATAAACATTCAGATCCTGTAGTACAGAGTAGAGCTTCCTCAGAATTTTCAAGAAGCACCTGGTGGGTTCAATCTGCCAACATTTTGGTTAGCAGCTGTGTCTCTTAACCAATATGCCACCAGGATTTCTATGATAAACACAGTACCAGCTAATTGAAAACACACCCTGACACTTTAGAGGTGAGTAGGTAGAATAATCAAATTTCTGTCAGCAAGCATGAGTAAGACTGAGTGACACACTGGGTTTCAGCATTGGCTTTGGGTGACATGAACAAGTTTGGGAGCAGACAGAGTTTCTCTCTGAGACTTTAAGAAGCCTTCCCTTTAAGGTCCCCATCCCGGATGCCCCCTTTTCTTCTTCTTCGCATCTTTCCAACCACAAAGCATAATGATCCTGCTGCTAAAGAGGGTCTGTCTGTCCACCTTTCTCCTCCATGAAACACGAAGTTATGTTCTTTCGGGATGAGTTCAGCTGCCTGTGTGGGACTGTCCCACTGGGTTGACATTTGTGAGGTACCATGCATTGTAACAAGAATAGTGAAGAGAAGACTCTTGACTTTGGTTTAATTTTGCCTGTTGGCTGGACAATCAACTCCTCTATGAATCTGGGTTTCCCCGGGGGAGGCACTACAGGTTGTCCTAGAGATTGCAGGGCCTTGGTTGCACAGTGGTTAGGATCCACACCTGCTAACCAAAAGGTCAGCAGCTGGCATCCACCAGCTGCTCCTTGGAAGCTCTATAGGGCAATTCTACTCTGTGCTATGGGATCACTATGAGTCAGAACTAACTATATGGCCATGAGTGGTTTTTCTAAGGATTCTATCATTTATCTATCTATCTATCTATCATCTATCTATATTAAATGGTTAAGCCCCAATGCCATGGTTGAATCAAAGTCGCAACTGTCCAGGAGTGATTCAGGGGCAAAATTAGCCTTTGTGATTTCCTTAAATTATGTTCACTTGGCAGCTACTTGCTCCAGTAGGAGAAGTGGAGTCTGATAATGAATCGGAATAACCCAAAGTGTACAGGCCAGGATGCTAAGGGATAAACTATTGACAAAACTTCTGTATGCTGTGACAAAGTGAGAAGTTATTTCTCCTAGCCATCAGTGACAGGCCCTAAGAATGCTAGCAAGAGGATTGTCTGTGACAACTCGTAGTGTACCGATACAGAGTACCTCTTGTGAAATATCTGCCCTTGCAAGAATTCAAGAAGACTTTACTTCCTTTGCAGAGCTGACATATTTCAAGCTTCTAGGGTCATTCAAATAATATAAGTGATGTTTCTCACTTTCTTCTGACAGTGCCAAAGCTCAGATCACATCTGTGTAGAGCGTCCGAGATCCTCACCAGAATGTCAGTCTTTATTAGCACTGTTACGTCTCTCTGACTTCCTCAGTTTGTCCAATACTTTTGTCACCCATCTTCTTCTGTCAATTGTTCGGACCAGGCAACAAGTTTACCACCATGTATAAGGTGTTGACAGATAAGATGCATATTCTCCTCTGGGCGGGTTATCACAGGTCAAAACTTCCCACCTACCCTCAGTGATGTGAAATAAACAACCTCAAGTTATTTGCGAAAGATCCTTTAGTCTTTGTAAATGTAGGATGAAAACCAAAGGCTTATAAATTTAAACCTTTTGTCACTCAGTTCCAGTGTCTCATTTCACTGCTGCTTTGAACAGCTGATTCAAGCACCAGGCTCTCATTTACATGAAAGAGAGCCTGGCCCTAGATTAGCACAGGGCATGACAAGATAAAAAATAGATTCATTATTTGACCAGCTGATGAGTCTGCCAGTATATCTTGTGAATTTAAATCACTAAATGCTAAGAACTGAAAGGGTTTGAAATAGTTATCAACCCTCTACTTCTGTCTCTAGGCAAGACTGTAACCAACTTATTTCCTATACATTACTGTGGAGATATTCTCACAGATCTCTCTTTAAAGCGATAAAGCCAGGCTCACGGATTCATTTCTGGAGCTGATAAAGTTTAGTTAGAAAGCTTCTCTGCCTGGGAGATGAGGTCTTTAAGTCTTTGGTTCAAAACTTGGAACCCTGTCAGCTACCACCCACGGCATCATACCTGATGGATTTGAGAGTTTATATAACTGAACTCTTGGTTTTCTATTTCACAGAATCTAGAATGTCTACTATGCACAGATGGAGATGGAGATGGAGATGTATTTGGACTGTAGCTTTCACTTCATTCACTACAGCTGTTATCAAGTCAAGACAGTTTTCCTCTGCTCTTTTATCAATCTTCAGTGGTTTTTCTTTTACAGATGTAAATAGAACGAAAGCACTGGCAATTCAGGAGCACTTATGATATACCAAACCAAAAAAAAAAAGTAAATAAGGAAACATTAAGACACTTTTGTTGAGTAAGTTCTGGCTCGCAGTGGCCCCTGTGGGACAAAGTAGACCTGCCCGGTGGAGTTTCCTAGGAGCGCCTGCTGGATTTGAACTGCTGACCTGCTGGTTAGCAGATGTAGCACTTAACCACTACACCACCATGGTTTCCACTACAACATAAGTAGGATATAAATATGACATTTGGGGGTTTTAAAAGATTTTACATTTGTCTTTAGGTTAGGGAGAAAGAAATGTGTGTCAAGAAATACGTCTGGAGGTTGTTGTGGACGGATATTCATGAGCGTGCCCAACTCATACTGACACTGTGTCCGGTGGAATGTAACCCTGCCTGGCCCCAAGTCAGCCTTGTGCTTAGCTATGGTCTGCACCGCTGTGATCCGCAGCGTTTTTGTGGGCTGATTTTGCAGAGGTAGACCAGCAGGCCCTTCTTTTAGTGCGTCCCTGTCTGGAAACAGCAACAAAACCTTATCAGAATCATAGCAACATGTAAGATACCCTGATGGTTGATGGCTATGCCTGAGACACCTAGGCTGGGAGTCAAGTCTGGGTCTCCAACACGGAGATCACCAACTCTACCACAGAAATCACAGAGCACCATTCATCTAAAGTTCAAACCGAACCAAATCCCCTACCGTCAAGTTGATTCTGACTCATAGTGACCCTAAAAGACAGAGTAGAACTGCCCCATAGACTTTCGGAGGAGCACCTGGTGGATTTGAACTGCCAACCTTCTGGTTCACAGCCACAGCACTAAACGGCTGAACCACCAGGCTTTCCACATCTGAAGTCAGGAGTGCGAAAGTCTGCTACTAACTCTGGCTTCATCATTAGCAGACTTTATAATGCTAGCCAGATTGATGACCCTTTTGAATCTTTGATTTATCTGCTTCTTTTGTCCCACTCTGTCAGAGAGCTTATCAAACGCTGAAACTCTCCGTGAGAATAGAATAAACTAGAAGAAATAAAGGGTCAGAAACCGCGGCGTTACCTCTAGGGCCCATCTACCAGTGACGGCTCTTCACGTGTGTGGCTTTAAGACAGGCCTCAGTGACATGCCACAGAGTTGTGTGTTTTTGTACAATCTGAAAAATAAAGGTATTTTTGTTGTCTTTTGAAGGGGCCAACGGCACACAAATCGAAGCTGAATCTGCAAATTGCTTTATTCAAGTGTTGTATTTCTTGTCCTTTTTTTTGTTTGTTTTTTGGTAAGATGACCTTCAAGTCCATGTTGAAGCTTAAAAACTTTGATGGACCCCTAACCATGTGCATCGAGAGCCCTGCAGACCCCTAAACAAGTTCCACCTGGGCACCCTCTCCTCCCACACTTTGGAATAAAATTTACCATAATTCTTAGGTTAATAATGCTCACCAATTTCACACGGAAATGCAGGTACCAAAGAATTCAATACCGTGTGTATTTGCGGAAGCCAATGCTGACCTAGGTGTTCTATTTCGGGCTTGCAGAAGCTGTTGTGTGTGAATTACAACATTTTACAATCGCAACAAGGAAAAGCTAAGATGTGAGGAGGTGAAGAGATAAGTGCCAGATTATTAAATGTGAACGACTTGGTGACGGCAGGCTGTATTGCAAGGTTAGAAGATTCAGCCCCCAGTGGACTTTTCACAGCATTTACTAAAATACAAGGAGTATCGTCCAGCTTTTTGTTTTATCCAGTGACAATGGATCAGAATGCTGTGTAGCTTCAAAGCACTCCTGCCCAACGTGCCCTCGCCATCAGATTGATTCCGACTCATAGGGACCCTCCAGGGCAGGCCGGGCCACGGCGGCCAGGGCCCAGGGATGGCTGGCAGGCGTCGGCCGTGGGCCGCTGAGGCCCCGCTGCACCGCCAGGGCTCCGCAGCCTGTGTGAAGCCTGCGTCATGTGTGTACTTGTGCGTACTTGTGCCTCAGTGTCAGACCGCGAGTGTGCTCGTTCAGGAAGGTGGATGTGCCCGAGGAAAAAGCCCGCAAGGATAGTATGCTCAAATCCACTGAGCCGTCCAGAATTGTTTCCTCTTGCCGGTTTACCCGTGCTGGAATTAATGAGAAAACTGTGTGTGTGCGTGTGTGTGTGAGCACGTGCGCATGTGACCATGCGCGCGTGTGTTGGGTCACTGGAGGTGGCCGTCGCTGAGGGGACAGGAGCACAAGACAGCCCCTGTCTCCTAATCTCGGTCGTAGTGACAACTGTTTTGGGTGATGGCATCCTGGCTGCCTGGTGTCAGGAAGCACCCGCAATGCCCACTGCAGCGTGTTGGAATGATGGACTGGGATGCACTGCGATCGCTGGTTTTCAGTTCTCAGTCACCTGAGATGGAAAAGGCCTCAACACCTGCCCTGCACGAGCCGGGGGGACCAGCCCTGCGGCCCTCCGATCCTGTGCTAGGTGACAGCAGCCAGCGCTGGCTGGCAGACGGCTCTCGGCTGGGCGTGACCAAACCTCCCATTGCTCCTGTCTACTTTGGCGTTCGCCCTGTTTCCCAAGCAACCTGCCCTTTTTTCACAATCACTTTTGGGCAGAATTATGCGCATATTTCTGCAAAACTAAAAATACTTGATTCCATTAAGCCAGCTGATGAAAGAAAGGCCACAAGCTTCAGTTGTCTTTCCTGGGGTTGAGGACAATTCTTAATACTTTGATTTTGAAATTTCTGTGTGTACAAAAGAAAATTCAGTTTCTTGGCTGTGAAGTTGGACAAGGACAATGAGTGTAAGGGTTCTTGTTTTAAATTTCGTTTTATCACTGTAGAATTAGAGGCTGTACAACATTTGCTAATTAAACACTACATGGGTTCTTCAATGGTTAAAGTTTAAACTGCATGTTTTTCAGTGAATGGCTTATATTATGAGGAGTGAGAAATAATTCTTAGCTTGGGAGAAAAATACTGTAACTTAAATGTAGCAGTATCTCCTGGGAAGACTTGCCACATGACGGGAGCTGATTAATGTGCAGAAAGGTCATTTCCAAGACTTTAGGCCACCGAGGACTATTGACATGGCCTAACTCAAGGGAGAGCTACCTTTTAGTTTTATTGATAGTGACTGCGATTTAACGGCAAGGGAAAACTGTGGCGGCCGTGATGAGTTTCCCCTTGCTCTCTGCCAGCTCCCAGCTGGCAATTTCTGTCTTATCTCCAGTTCTTCCTGGCTGCCAAAGAGATGTAAAACACATGTTTACAATGCTTGAAATAAACACAACAACCACAAGAGGCATGGCAGTATACTCCTTGCTGGAAGCTAGGGGTGGCAGCTGGGGAGGGGTCTGCAAGTTTCTACAAGACAACTCTTGCTGTAAAAGGTCCTAGTTCCCTTGCAACTGACTGAAGGTAAAGCAAATTTGGGGCAAAATCATTTCATTCTTAAAAACACTATATTTGTGTGGCACTTTTAAAATTGACTTAAAAGAGAATTTACCCACTGGAAATGATTTATCTGTATCATTGTGTATACATATATATACATATATGTTTATACACACACACACACACACACACACACAACTATTGCTATCACATGGGTTCTGATTCATAATGTCTGTACAGGACAGGAGAAATACTGCACAGAGTTCTTAAGGAAGAGCTGGTAGCCAGTACATTGAAGCCAACAACCTTTCAGGTAGTGGCTGAAAGCTTAACCACTGCACTACCCAGGCTCCAGAATAACATGCAGATGGCGAGAGAGGCAGTTATGGCCAGTGACACTGTGTGCGCTGCATTGTGACGCTGATGAAGCTTGGTGGCTTTCTACCCGGGAGGTCTGCAGCTCTCTGAGGGTGGGCAGCAACAGGGTAATTAAATTTTAGGGTTCATCTAGCTGCAATAATCTTGTCAACTTGTGAAGAAGGATTTCAGGTTTATTACTACCAGGCCCAATATTTTCAATGGAGAGGAAATTTGCTATCATGGCAGCTTAGTTTGGGAAGAATGTTCATTTCTTTTCTTTTTTTTTCATTACTATATAGGTGTATACTGGAAATTAAAAAAAAAAAATTCTTAAAAAAGAAACGTCCTGAGCCTGTAGTACGTGTGTGGATAACATGCTGAGGCCTATGGCAACAGGCGACGTGTAAATGACGGGAAGGACCCCTGTGTCCTGTGTCTGTTGGCATAGCTGGCATCTGGCTGTAAAGGGAAACAGATCCGGAAGGGAATCCAGGGCAGAAACAAAGGCTTTCTGAAAGCAGCTGAAGTTCATGACGAGAGGTAGGATGGAGTGAGACGGGAAGTGAGCGTGCCTAGAAAGACAACAGAAGTGAGTGGTCACAAGACGGACACAGAAGGGAAGGGAAGCCCCTAGACGTGAACAGGCTGCCTGAAGAAAGACCTGTCAACAGATGGAGCAAAAGCTGGTGGAGGATTTCTGAACTTACAGACAATTGAATGACTTGATAGTAATGTAAAGCGTGTGAAGAAATGGGACGTTGTAAAAAGAAGGAAAATAACAGGATTTATGAACTATACAATGAAATCACGACTTCCGAAATTCCACAGTATTGCAGAAACATTCTTGAAATTCCTGTGTTATGGCGGTCATTAGAACGACAGGGCTGATGTGCTTCACTGTACTTGAAATAAAGTCTCAGCTTGCGAAGGAGCTTAACGGGTTCTGTTGTGTCTTATTGGATCAGACATCTATTAGAGAGAAGCTGGACATCAGATGATCGCATTCTAACACTGCCTTTATTGGTCTAGGTGTCTGATAGTATCTGCTGGGAAGTCTTGTGTTGAATCACAGGATGGCTTTGGAGGTGTTGGCTAAAGATTTTCTACATGTAAATAGTGAAAACAGCAGTATTTTTTTAAAACTTTAGAAATGTGAGTTTCTGTTACATGCATCTGTCAGTTAATAAGTACAGAATCGTTTTTATTTCACAATCGCAATTGTCAGTCACCAGGAAGCACTTTATGGAAATCATGCTTTTAGCGTAAGAAATGTTTGAGAGCCACATGGTCTGCAGGCTTGACACAGGGCCTGAGCTGACCGGCGACGTCGTTCTTATCCGCAAGTTGACAACTCTCTCGGGGCTTGGCGCGCCGTCATCACGTACAAAGGGGACAGGTACCTGGACGCCGGAGGAGAGGATATGTACAAAGAGAAACAGCTGATGCCGTTCTTTAAAATTTGAGAATTCATTTCAAAAACACATGGAAATCAAATATTCTAGAATATCCACAAAATTAAAATAAGGACATTCTGTGAACTTTTGCTGTAATTATTCTAGCAAAAATTGGTCACACTCTTAACTACAGAGGTTATTTATTGATTTATTTTAGGCTTCTCTAAAGGAAAGAAAGTGCTTTATCATATTGCTAAATTTAAATAAACTCAGTAACTTGCTGCATAAAATAGCATTCAGGGTTTAACCTTAGTATTGCTCACACACACACACACACACACACACACTTCAGGTAGAACAGGTAGAACTCCCAGTAGAAGAGGAAAATAATTTATCCTTAGTGAACAAGCTATAGATATTTATAAACAAAGTGATTCCACCCATAAAATGTAGGTACAACATTGTATGTTTCTGTGAGTCTAAAAGAAAATCCTTGGCTGTTGAGGTGATTCTAACACACAGCAACCCTACAGGCGAGAGTAGCATTGAACCAGGAGGCTTCCAAGAACACCTGGTGGATTCGAACTGCTGACCTTTCGGTCAGTAGCCTAATGCTTAACCACTGCACCACCAGGAATTCTTTGTGAGTCTACCCTACCCTAAACATGACAACAGAAATTTATAAAAATTAAGAAATAGAAAGTGTAAAGTAGAAGGAATGGGGGCGAAAAAAAAAAGAAGAAGGAAAAGAAAAGAAAATCACACTGTTGAGACTCGATGAACGCCGAGGGAGAAGTCCGAGACTCCCAGCTGAATCCACGGAGGCGCGGGCAGTGCTGTCTCCTGGAAAGGAGGAGGGTTGCTGTTTTGTCCAGGGAGATGTTGCCATCTCTGGCTCCCTTGGTGCCTGAGGTGCTGGGTTGTCAATCGAAACGCTGTAGATCTGGATCCATCCAGAGACGCCTCGGAAGAGAGTTCGGACTGGCTTCTGAAACAAAGCAGCTGTTAATAAAACCACATTCTGCACAGTTCTGCTTCGACACGCTTGGGGTCACTGTGACTTGGAGTCTACTTGATGGCAACTAGGGTAACACCTCTGAATATTTCTGTTTGCATAAATGAGCATAATGACATCTACTTTAGCTAGTTACCATTCTAATCCCTTAGCATAGAGGCTGCCACCTAGCCGACACTCCACAAGTGCTGCTCAGTTAATTGTATTCTTTACCAAGAGGATACAACTTGCAAGTCAATATTACAATAATACTTTTATTCAACATTTAGATCACAGTTGGAAATGTTATGCTTATACAGAAGTAAACTAACCAACCAAACAACAACAAAAAAACCCTACTGCTGTTGAGTCAATTTTGACTCATAGCAACCCTATAGGACAGAGTAGAACTGTCCTATAGGGTTTCCAAGGAGTGCCTGTCAGGTTGAAAATGCTGACCTTCTGTTTAGCAGATGCAGCACTTAACCACTAAGTCACCAGTATACGAAGGTGGGGAAGAAAAAACAGACACAGAATCAAAAGCAAAGGCTTAAAAATAAGTTCTTTACAAAATGTTTTGGTTTTCAAACAAATCTTGCCTTTTGAATACAGAAGAGAGTTTAACAAGGGCAAAACTTCAATTCGGTCGTTGTATTAAAAAATGGATGTAACTTTTTTTTAATTTTATGATCTGTGTCTAAGACACAAACACATTCATTCTTTCTATCAACAGTCATTGCCTAGCTTTCCCCACCCCCCTCCATTGTCTCCACTTTCTGATTTGGTAACGTCTTTGCAGTGTGGACGGCAGTGATGTGTCCTCCACAGGCGGCAGATTCGGGACCCTCAAGACATCGCAGAGCTTTGCACAGGGGGTGCTCCCACTAGGCCCCCACAGGCAGCCACCTGGAGGCTGCCGTCCAGCCAGCTGGCTGTACCAGGGCTCTGTCCTCTGCCTGAGGAAACATCTCAGCGGTCTCACCGTGTTCATTAACCTCCCTTCTAAAGGCCTCTCTGTTTTCTCTTCATAATTCGTTCTGAAAACAAGAGACAAAGATATGAGAACAATTAAAGAATAAATGACTAAATACTGGGAATTCATAGTAAAGACCCAAACTGATTATGTTTTATAGAAATTATTAAACTTATCTATGTGTGTGGCATTTCTACATCACATCCATAAGAATAATGCATGACATTTCCATGGGATATCAGCGTTGATTGTTGATGACAGCTATGTTGGAGGTGGCTTCTCCACTCTTCTGCGTAGAAATGTGCTGCACCCCTTCTCTTGCTTGAAATCGCCCCCGCTGTTGCTACTGACACGAGAGAGTGTCCCGGGGTCTCCTCTGCCTCTCCCATGTCCTTCTTAGTTTCCTTCGTTGGCTGTTTTTCCTCAGCCTAGACTTAGAAAACAGGCATTCTCTGAGTTTATGGACCGTATCTTCCTTCCTCTTCCCTGTTTACATTCTTTCTGCAGATAAATATTTTCCAAGTTAGTCTTTCTGTTGAAGACTCTCAAAACCGCCTATCTGTCTGCAATTTATTTTCCAAATTCCACTCTTCTGTGTTTAACTTTCTGTGAAATTCTTATGCTGGCTGTCCCACTATCACCTCTGCTGCTTCTGAATCCTAATGACCCCATAGGACAGAGGAGAATTGTCCCATAGGGTTTCCAAAGGCAGCTAATAGATTCAAGCTGCCAGTCATTTGGTGAGCAGCTGTAGCAATTAACCACTGGTCTACCAGGGCTCAGTGGCTGGGGACTGAATGGAAGCTTAAATTACAGCCATTAGTTGGCACAAGCGTCTAGTATTCTACAGGTATTCCCTCTAACTTATCAGTATTTCAAACTGGCTAATTTGGAAGTTAAGAGGAACGCAATAGAAAGAAAAGTCAAGTCTTCCTGGTGTTGAATTCTGTCCGCAATTATTAAGGTCGGTACACCCCTCTCTCTGCCCACGGGGATGTGCATGATTCTTGCGGTGGGATTTTGGTAGGTTAGGGGAGTGTCACATGCCTTAAGGTGACTCTTCCTACTATAATAATTGTTTCTTCACAGGTGCATAACAGAACAGGTATTGTTTTCAGTTTCCAAAGATATTGATCCCAAGTACAAACACCCATTGCCATCAAGTGGATTTTGACTCACACAGACCTTATAGAACAGAGTAGAATTGCCTACTTAAAATGTCCAAGGAATGGATTCAAACTGCTGATCTTTTGGTTTGCAGCTGTTGCACTTAACCACTATGACGCCAGGGTTTCCTCATCTCAAGTAGACGTGGAGAAATCCAAAATGAGATATTAACCACAGGGAAAATTGGAGGACAAGTCAGAATTGACTTGTACAGCAGTAGGTTATTTTATTATTACTCTCCTCAAACAAAGCAAATTGCATTTATTATTTGGATTCCAATGTCCTTTCTCAACAGAAAACTGAGTTTAGACTCAGCTTCTTGTGTCTCTCTCAAGTACTGTGGGAAACGTTATTCCAGCTTTCCATCCTCTATAGTACAGAGAGAGGCTACAGGAGGTTGGAGTGACGTGGGGGACGGGGCTGGGGGCTGCATTTGACTGAGTCAATCTAAAACAGCTGCCTTGCTTTCTAAACTTTGTTCTAGTTTACGCTTCTGCCTCTTCTCGCCACTGGATTCCATTGTTCCTGCCTCCTCCCTCTGCCTCTTCTGATTTCTGCTGCATGATGGGCTCCTTCTGTGTTGTGCACTCAGACTCCCTATGAAGTGGGTGTGTTGGTCCAGTGTAGACTGTCCTCACTGGACAGCACCCTTATGCCAAGTGGTCTCATGGACACTCCTGGTCCAATCTTTGTTTGCTTGTTTATCTGGGATGATTAATCTGGACACAGTGGAATGACCTCTCTGTAGAGGCACCTTCCTGTCAAACACACTAGGACTATGGCCATGGTAATAGAAAAGCCCATTGACTAAGGGCATAGTTTCATTTCCACACACACACACGCACATGCACACACACAGACCACAAATGGAAGCACAGAAACACGTGTGTGAGTGTGGGATGGATGGACTATCAGTGGCCAGTGACGTGAATTTTGTTTTAGAGGATAGAAAGTTCATATTTCACTTAAGCAAAATTATCAGCCAAGCCAAGTGCCGTCAAGTCGGATCCGACTCATGGTGACCAGTTTTCAAATATTTCCTTCTAAATTGAAAAACCTTATCCAAATAGTGACAATAATCATCACTGACTTTCAAACTTGTGCAAGGATAATAGCAGTATCTAGTTTTAATAGATACAGACATTAAATATTATCATTATCAACATAATTGGATAAAAAATAGAATTGGTGCTCTTTACAGAGAGGCACACATGAATTTCAAATTTATAAAAGCAAAATTAGTGTCAAATTTTACATATTGACATAATGATTGATTCTGAATCCTATTATAAATCCAGGATATTTATTTCATAACTGTTGCAGAGGACAAATACATTAAATTCTAAACAATACACTGTAGTATTGATTCTTAACCGTTTTTTCCTCACCAACACACCTGAAGGATAGGACCTATTTGCAACCATAAAAATAGTGTAAGTTCTGGTGAACAATAATTAAAAAAAAGAAACAGATGCTTCCGTAACGCCTAAAATGTCTCAGCACATTTGCTGTTGAAAAGAAACCTTCCAGGAAGGTGTGAAAGCTCCCCAGGTGGTCCAGCCCAGCCATGTCTCTATCTGAGCCCTCCCAGGTCTGTCTCTTGGACTACCTTGTCCCCAACTCTAGGAAGAGTCTCTACTCTCCACTTGCTGCCTTCAGTAAACAAAACAACCTCTCTTTCTCTGTGACTAGCATTTAACTTGAATATCTTGAATCTACAATCGTGGAAATTGTAGAAGCAGAGAAACAGTTGAGAAAAACCTCTTATTTCAGCAGTTGTGATTTTGAGTGAATTATTTGGGTAGTTTATGGAAATGACGTGTTATGCGGAGACCTACTTCCAGACTTTTTTGTTGCCCAAGTTTTATATCCTGGAAGAAGGAAAGAGCTGCACCCAGTGTCTCTCTCTCACAGTCCTATACTTTCAAACAGGTGGAATTAGACAAGTCATTTTTACACAGTGTTGTGGAAAAAATGTTGTCCTGCCAACTTCACTGAATTGTTATGAAAATAAGATATTAAATATTAAGAGTACCTTATAAGCTGTAAAATATTAATTCAATATGATACTTAAGGGTGGTTACTCTGAATTAGACTATATAGTGTACTTGACCACTGGTGCTGAATTCTAGCTGACGCACCCCACAGAGCTTCCTGCACTTTCAAAGCAATTTGCGTCTGTAATGTCTTGATATCGAAGCATTTTGGTCTGCTCAGTAAAAGCAAACTTTCTTTGAATAGTTTCAGAAAAGATCACGCTAACTGAAGTCATAGTATTAATTGAAGTGCATTATACCTAAGTCTGTGATCCCAGTCTCTTCCTGCGGATTTTGTTTTTATTTCTATTTTCTTGAAGAGGAAGAGGAGCCGTGGTGGTACAGTATTTAGGAGCTCAGCTACTAACCAAGTGGCTGGCAGTTCAAACCCAGCAGCCACTCCTTACAAACCCTGTGGGGTGGTTCTACCATGTCCTATCAGGTCATTATAAGCAGAAATCGACTCAGCGGGAACGTGTATTTGTTTTCATCTAGACTATTTAAGGTTTTTAAAAAATAGTTACTAGAAGAAAAAAGAACAAGTGTTTACACTTTAATAATCCATTTTTATGCAAAAAAATTAACATATTTCTCAGTGTGATACCTGCATTTCAAATGCTTAATTTTTCCGCATACAGACATAAAAAAAAAAAAGAACATTCAAGGCAATTTCTGCTTGTTTAATTTTGGAGTTACAAGACCGCCACATTTCGTTTTGTGTGTACTAATGCATACTAATGTTACTGTTTTAAAAAAGTTAAGAATACAGTGTGGAAATGTGTTGTTTAAACAATTCTCAAAACATAAAAATGATTTGCATTAGTCTAAAGCTTTTGCCTTCAAGTCAGTTTTGACTCATAGCAACCCCATAGGTGACAGTAGAACTGACCGTAGGGTTTCCAAGGAACTCCTGGTGGATTGGAACTGCCAAGCTGTTGGTTAGCAACCAAGTCTAGCCTATATAAACTATATATTTATTTTTTATTACGGTATTTTAAATAAATACTTATAGAAAAAACTATCTTTTCGTTAAACAGTTATACTGGCCCCTTATCAGGGGGAGCGGAGAGGGTGAAGAAGGTGGGACAGGGGTTGCCAAGAGGCTAAGAGGTGTAGAACAGAAAGGAGGAGAGTGCTGCCACTGGGCAAGGACAGCAGTACGACCTGTACACAGGAGGGCATGCCAATTTAGACTGGATTGTACACTTCCACTCAGTCACAATAAATAAAAAATAAATAAAATAAGATAAACAATTACACAAAATATATTTTAATATGACATTACCATAATTGCTTGTTAGAAGGCTGAGGACAAATAGATGCCAGCCAAGTGCCGTCAAGTCGGATCCGACTCATGGAGACCCCGAAAATAAATTGTATATACACACATATATATGGTGTGTGGTTATGTATTTATGTATGCTTGTGTGCACACACGTAAATACATATACACACACCATGTACACATGTGTATAGATGTATTTTACACATGTGTCTGTAAAAGACCTGGTGATCGGCTCTTACACAGATTACAGCCTAAAACACTCCCTTGGACAAGTCTGCTCTGTCAGGGGTGGTGGCTCAGAGTCAGACGTGGACTTCGTGGTACCCAGCAGCCATATGTATACATGAGTGTGTGTGTGTATATGTATGCACCTAAATAGATACATGTGTATATATGTAAATATATATGTATTTATATACATATAAATATATATGTAAATACCTATTTACATAGGTATATGCATTTATCTGTATATGTGTGTATTCACTTGGATATAAGTGCTACCACTGCTAACCACAAGGTCGGCAGCTCAAATCCACCAGGCGCTCCTTCGGTACTCTGGGGGTCAGTTCTACCCTGGCCCCTAGGGTCACCATGAGTTGGATCCGACTCAGTGACACTGGCTTGGCATGTGGATATATACGTTTATATGTTTATTGTGTATTACATAGATACACACATTTAGCCAAGCCAAGCATTTATGTGTGTGTATATATATATATGGAGAGAGAGGGAGTGTCCTGGTGGCTCAGTGGTTAAGAACTCTGCTGCTAACCCAGAAGCTCAGCGATCAAAGCCACCACCTGCTGCTGGAAGCCCTGGGAGGCAGTCATCCTCTGTTGTAGGGTTGCTGTGAGTTGGAATTGGTAGCAGTGGGCTTGGGGTTTTTTGTGCGTGTATATGTGTGTTATTGCGTATAGAATACACACGATTTATTCATGTATACACATATTGTATATACACATACACACATACATAAACACAGTTATTTATATATTTTATTATGATTGAATGAAAATGTACATTCCCATATAAATTTGCATGCCCACCTATATGCAGCTCCCACTGCTCTCCCTGCCCAGTGACAGCACACTCATCCTCTCTGCTACATACATGTGCCATCCTCCCAGCAATCTCCTATCCCCTCCTCTCCACCCACTCCCCTTCCTCCAGTACAAGGTCAGTGGAACGACTTCCTATAGATGCATAGAATCATAAAGTGCCACATGATGTGGTCACTCTGTACCACCAAGTCCAATCCAATCCTGTCCAAAGTGTTGACCTCAATTATGATTTATGGACAGGGGTAGCATCAGGGCCAGGGACCATGCTCCCAGGGAAACTCTCAGGCCCCTGGACCATCAGTTGTGATCTTTTAGTGGAAATCTCAGGGTGCACACCTTTTTATTCTTATGTTGCCAGTGAGACTCAACTTTGCAAGCTCCATCGTGGCTATCACTGGTGGGGCCAGGCACCATCTGGTTCTTCCGGTCACAAGGCAATGTAGTCACCCACTCATGTGGGTCTGTCTGTTTTCTGGGTTCTCTTTTCCTCATGTGGTTTTGGTCCTTGGTGATCATCCATTCCTCCTGAGTTGGGACCACTTGTTGCACCCTCAGATGGCAGCTTGGCAGCTTGGCACCTTTAAGACCCCAGATGCCACTCACTAATGTGGGGTACAAAGGGCTCTCTTAGCAAAAAGATAGTTGTGTCAATTGGCCTCGATTGCCCCTGAGAGCATAGGCTCCGGCCCCCTGCCCCAGCTACTATGTTCTTGCAATATTGGGTTAAGACAGGAGGAGTAATCATGTTATGGTGAAGTCCAGTTAATACTGATCTTCTTTCTAATGTATGCCGTCACAGATTTCACCCAACCAAATACTATCAACTATCTAATCTAAACCCTCACCTCTCACCCTTCCCCCCTCCCCACCCTTGCAGCCCTCAAACAGTCTTTTCTTCTATGCATGAGTCTGTTTTTAAGATCTCATCACAGGGGTCCCATATAATATTTGTCCTTTTGTCGCTGAATACTTTCACTAAACATAATGTCTTCCAATTGAAGCCAGGTTATGACATGTTTCCTAAGATCATCACTGTTCATTATCATTGTATAGTGGTCCATTGAGTATATCTATGATAGTTTGCCTATACATTCTGCTGTTGTTGGGCATCTGGGTTGGTTCCATCTTTTTGCTATTATGGACTGTGCTATTTGTGTGTATGCAGCCTAGATTCTGTAGGATGTACTCCAAACAGTGGAATTATTGGGTCAAATGGGATATCTATTTCCAGCTTTTCAAGGAAGTACCAGATTACTTTCCCAACAGGTTGCACCATTTTGTGATCCCACCAACAGTGTAGGAGAGTTCCAATATCCCCACAGCCTTTCCAGCATTTGTTGTTTTGTGTTTTTTGGATCGTGGCCAACCTTGTTGGGGTGAGATGGTATCTCATTGTCATTTTGATCTGAATTTCTTTAGTAGCTAATGATCGTGAGCATGTCCGCCTGTGTTTTTTAGCTGCCTGGATCTCCTCTTTAGAGAAGTGTCCGTCCATCTCCTTTGCCCATCACTTAATTGGATGATTTATCTTTTTCTTATTGATATTTTGTAGCACCTTATAGATTATAGAGATCAGACAGGTCTGACATATAGTTCCCAAATATTTTTTCCCCATTCTGTAGGTGATCTTTTAATTCTATTAATAAAGTCTTTTGATGAGCAAAAGTGTTTCATTCTTAATAGTTTCGATTTATCTATTTTCTCTTCTGTTGATTGTGGTTTGTTTGACAGATTTTGAAGTCTGTCTACATTGTGTATTAAAGCTTCCATTGTTTTTACTACTTTTTCATTTTCTTGGATGAGCTTTATCGTTTTATATTTGTCATTTAGGTCTTTTATCCAGTTTGAGTTGGTTTTTGTATGAAGTGTAGGACATGTGTCTTGTTTCAGTTCATTGCAGATGAATATCCAATTTTGCCAGCACCATTTGTTGAAGAGATTGTTTTTACCCCAGTTTAATGTCTTAGGGCCTTTGTCGAATATCAGCTGTTCATAGGAAGATGGTGTCATCTCTGGGTTATCAATTCTGTTCCAGTGATCTGTCTGCCTCTTTTTGTACTAGCACATGGCAGTTTTGGCTACTGTGGCAGTATACTAGGTTTTAATCAGGTAGTAAGAGGCCTCCCAGTACATTCTTCTTCTTCAGTAGTGCTTTATTATCCAGGACTTCTTCCCTTTCCAAACAAATTTGGTGATTTGTTTCTCCATGTCATTAAAATGTCACTGGAATTTGTGTTGGGATTTCATTATATAAGTAGATTGCTTTGGGCAAAATGGACATTTTCACAATGTTAATTCTTCCTATCCATGAGCAGGGTAGGTTTCTCCATTCAGGTAAGTCTCTCTTAGTTTCTTGTAGTAAGGAGTTGTAGTTCTGTTTATAATGATACATTATTTTTCTCAGTAGATTTATTCCTAGGTACGTCATCTTCTTAGGGGCTGTAGTAAATGGTATTGATTTCGTGATTTCTTCCTTAATAATCTCATTGTTGGTATAGAGGAATCCTACTGATTTACTTATGTTTATCTTGTATCTGGAGACTTTGCTAGACTCTTTTATCAGTCTGAGTAGTTTACCTATGGATTCTTTCGGATTCTCTGCATGTACAATCATATCATCTGCAAATAGGGAGATTTTGACTTCTTTGCCAATGCAGATGCCCTTTATTTCTCGGTCTTGCCTAATTGCTCAGGCTAGAACTTCTAGTACAATGTTGGATAGGAGAGGTGAGAGTGGGCGTCCTTGTCTAGTGTCCGTTCTCAATGGAAACTGTTTCCGTCTCTCTCCATTCAGGATGATGTAGGCAGTTGGCTTTGTATAAATGGTCCTTATTGCATTGAGGAATTGACCGTCTATTTCTATTTTATTGAGAGTCTTTAGCATAAATGGGTGTTGGATTTTATCGAATGCCCTTTCTGTGTCTATAAATAAAATCAGGTGATTCTTGTCTATTGTGTTATTTATGTGATTGATCACATTAATTGTTTTTCTGATGGTGAACCAGCCTTGCATTGCTAGTATAAATCCAAATTGGTCATGATGGATTACTTTTTGGATATATTGCATTCCATTGGCAAGAATTTTGTTGAAGATTTTTCCATCTAGATTCATGACTATTGGTCTGTAGTTCTCCTTTTTGATTGGGTCTTTCACTGGCTTTGGTATTAGGGTTATACTGGCTTCATAGAAGGAATTTGGAGGTATTCCATCCCTTTCTATACTGTGAAATAGTCTCGGTAGTATTGGAGATAACTCTTCTCTAAAAGCTTGGTAGAATTCTGCAGTGAAGCCGTCTGTGTTTTGTTCACAGTTTTTTGATGACTTTTTCAATCTCTTCCTTTGTGATGGATTTATTAAGTTGTTCTGCTTCAGCTTGTGATAATTTTGGTAGGTCATATGAATCAAGGAATTTGTTTCCTCTAGGTTTTCAAATTTGTTAGAGTACAGTCTTTCACAGTATTCTGTTATGATATTTTTGATTTCTGTTGGATCTGTTATGACAACTCCACTCTCATTTCTTATTTGGGTTATTTGTTTCCTTTCTTGTTTTTCTTTAGTAAGTTTAGACAATGATTTGTCAGTTTTGTTGATGTTTTCAAAAAACCAGCTTTTGGTCTTTCCAGCCTGCCCAGAGGAGATCATTTTTCCAGCAGAAAAGCAGTATTTTAGGCAGTGTCACCTATGCCTGGGGCACAGAAACAGAGGCTGTAGACTCCACCTTGTTTAATTCTGCTCTAATGTTCATGATCTGTTTTCTTATGGTGCCTGAGGGGTTCCTCTGTTTTTCCCTCTCTACTTGTTCGAGCTGTGGGATTAGTTCTTTGACTTGGTTTCTTTGTTCCATCCTGATGTGTGCATTTATGGAGATAAACCATCCTCTTGGCACTGCTTTGGCTGTATCCCATAGGTTCTGGTAGGAAGTGTTTTTATTCTCATTGGAATCCATGAATTTCTTTATTTCATCCTTGATTTTTTCCATAACTTGTAGCTTTTTGAGAAAGATGTTGTTCAGTTTCCATGAATTCCACTTTCTATCTATGTTTTCTTCTGCTGTCAATTTTGACTATTATGTCTTTGATTTTGTTCTTGATCTGTTGGATTTTAGAATACTGGTGTTCCATCAGATTGTACAGCTTGCTTAATTTTTCATTTTGCTCTGCTTCATTTTGTATAAGGTCTAGGAGGGCCTTATACATAATCCTTTTGTATTCACGTTCCAATAGTTTGAGAAAAGTTTCTTCATCTGGGAATTTTTGTGGTGTTTTCTTTCGGGGGCCTTCTGAAGCCTTGGATGATTTCTTGGCTATGTTTGTCTCTAGAGTTTGTTGCTTTTTGGGCATCATGTGTGTCAACACAGGCTGAGAGAGCTGCTGTGAGGATGGACCACAGTTCTTTCTCTAGGCCATCTTAAAGTGAAGTGTAAAAAGTGTCAGACAACTTCCAAAGTCAGTTAGGTTTCCATGTGTATAGGTACCTCTTCCCAGGTGGCAATGTAAGCACCTATCTATCCAACCCCAGATATTATACACTAGCTCAAAATACAGAAAGGCTACTGCCCTGATGTCATCTGCTGTTGGGCCCCAGCTATAGGCTATGCTGTGTAGAATGTTCCTTTTCTGCTGGAAAAGCGCTGTCCTCTGAGCAGGCGCTGCCTCCCAGCCCAGGACTTAGGTCCAGCTGAGGCCTCTGTATGGGTATATCCACCTCCCAGTGGAGCAAGGTGTTGTCTCACACAAACTCGCGATCTGCCTGACTACAAGTTACTCTATGTTGGAGACAGAAAGAGATGTGTAAGGTGCCACAATGCACAGAGCCTACAGCCTCTGTTGCTGCACCCGAGGCATAGATGACACTGCCTAAAATACCACTTTTCTGCTGGAAAAATGATCTCCTCTGGGCAGGTGCTGCCTCCCAGCCTTGGAACTAATTCCAGCTGGAGCCTCTGTATGGGTGCGTCTGCCCCTCAATGGATCAAGATTGCATCCTGCACCATCTCACTGCTTGTCTCAGTATCAGCTTCTCTATGGCAGAGGCAGAAAGAGAGGCCAAAGGTGCTGAGATGCTCAGAGTCCAAAGCCAGGCTCTCAAACTATGGCAGTTTCACTGCTGATCCCACCAGCAGTGCATCTGAGATTAGGTGCTAGTCAAGTCCAGCACCACCTGCCTGCTAACACAGAGAAAAAAAGTTAAAATGGTGAGTTACCTTCAGTCTGTCCAACCCAGTGCTCACCAAGAGTAGGGTCAGTGAAAGACAGGAGGTTTTGTATTCAGTGATATGAAGCCCAAATTAACAGCCGTATGCTGTGTCCTAGGGCTCACTAGGTGTCCAGAAAGCTCTGATTAATTGTCAATTCAGGTCTTCATTTCTAGAAGGATTTAGCGAGACGTGTGCTTAGTCTGCCATCTTGACTCCACCCCCCACGGTTACTTTTAAGAAATTATGACACATACTTAAGTAGTCAGAAATAAAATTAATTTACATTTGAAAGAAAATGTGCAATGGCTAACCCTGTAAAACTGATGGTGTGTTCAGCATTTATACTCAGCTTTGTATTTCCAAAGACACAAGAAAATTCACAGTTCTTAGGTATGCATTCCAGATACGGACTCAGCTGAAATTGCCTTGTATTTTAAGACATCTCTACTTCCTAAAATAAAATTGCATGTCTTTTAATTTGCCTCTGAACTTCATCCTTGCCAAAGTATGTAGGAAAAAATCTTTCATGGCAAGTGAAGGTCTTGGTGGTTTGCCTGGTGAAAATGCCTCCGTCTATAAATATGTGCACTGGGTAAATCATCACTAAAAGAGTTATGCTTTGTTGCATCATGATATATTATGACTTAACTGTTACCACAAGTTAAGTCATAAAGGCAATAGGAAAGGATTTAAACGAGATGTGACTCCATCTTTACATCTTATGGTTTATATGCAGAATTTCTTCAGACTTTCTGCATTGTAGCATCAACATTAAAATGAAGTGAACTCTCCCTCCCAGTGAATGCCCTACTAAGAAGGAACATGTTTAATTGGAAATTTTTCCATCAGCCTTCTCTTCTCCGTTGCCCTGGAGAGGTCAAACACATTGAAAAAGCAAGCAGAGAACATGTTATATTCAGGAGCTTATTAGTAGAGAAAACTTTTCTTTATTTGTTTTTTTAAATGTATTTGTCTCTTTCAAAACAGGGACAGTAATGTGATTTCTTTTTGGTATTTTTATAAAATCTTGAGGAATGATCTCAGAGAGCTGACACATTAGTGGAAACAATGTTTCATTATTAGTAGTTTTTTCTTTTTTTATTATGATTGAATGAAAATGTACATTACCATACAAATTTGCATGTTCACCTATATGCAGCTTCCATTGCTCTCCCTTTACAGTGAGAGCTCACTCTTCCTCTCTGTTCTATATATGTCCTATCCTCCCAGCAGTCTCCTATCTCCTCATCTTCACCCACTCTCCTTCCTCCAGTATGAGGTCATCCTATAGATGCACAGAACCATAAAGTGCCCACAAAATATGGTCACCCTGTGTCACCAAGTCCAATCCATTGCTGTCTGAAGAGTTGACCTTCATTATGATTTATGGACAGGGCAGCATCAGGGCCAGAGGCCATGCCCCCAGTGGAATCCCAAAGCCACTGAACCATCAATTGGCCTCTTAGTGGAGATCTCAGGGTGCACCCCTATTTATTCTTGTGTTGCCAGTGAGACTCAACTCTGTGAGCTCCATCGTGGATATCACTGGTGGTGGCCAGGCACCATCTGGTTCTCCCGGTCACAAGTCAGTGTAGACCCCCAGTCATGTGGGTCTCTCTGTCTTCTGGGTTCTCTTTCCCCCATTTCTGGGTTCTCTCCTGTGCATTTTTTTTTCTTAAATAGAAACTGATAATAGATTTGTTGCAAAACTCCCATGGTAAGAACTGTTGATTTTCAGAAGTTCTGACTTTTGCTCACTGTTTTAGTCAGCTAGGGCTGCTCTAACAGAAATACCACAGAGTGGATGGCTTTAACAAAGGAACATTTATTCTTACATAGTGTGGTAGGCTACAATTCCATGTTCAGGGTGTCTGCTCCAGGGGAAGGCTTTCCCCTTGTAGGCTCTGCAGAAAAGTCCGATATTGCATCAGTCTTTATTCAGGGATCATCTTGGCACAGGATCCTCAGGTCTGAAGAATGTGCTCTTCTCCCGGTGCTGCTTTCTTGATAATATGAGGCTCCCAATTTTCACCCTGCTCCCCTTTCCTTTTGTCTCTTGCAGGATGAAAGGATTAAGGGTGGGGCAGGCCATACTCCAGGGAAACTCCCTTTACAGTGGATCAGGGAGATGATCCTATGAAAGGATTTACAGTTGCACCCTAATCTTTATCAAACAGCATACGAAAACCAAAAAATGGAGGACAATCACAAGATATCATGGCCCAGCCACATAGCTACACATATTTTGGCGGGGGCGGGCACAATTCAATCCATGACACTCACTAGTGAATGAGATGTCTTCATCAAGTAGAGCAGGAAAAGGGAAGTTCTTACCCTTGGTCAGTCTCTCTGGGAACAGTTCTAGGAGTCCCGCCTTGCTGCTGCCACTGTGTGTTTGCAGATGCGGCTCTTCCCAACCTGCTTAGGGGCCCAAGGAGCAGGAAGGGGTGATGTCTTTCCATTTTGTAGTGAAGACCAATTTGTACTCGACCTTCAAGATCCACATGAAATACTACTTTATGAGATCCTGTTATTAGTATCTATTATAATTGGCTAAGGAGTTGGATATTCAAACATAAATTGTATCATGTACTTCTACATGGAACTCAAGTACGAAAGCAGTATCTACCGACAAGGCAGTAAGTGCCTCAGCAAATTGTTTTATCTTCCCTCTGAATATTCCCCCAAACTTCTAGATCATTAGGACAAAGACAGCATACCGTGGCTCAGACAAATTTGCTAGAAATACCGCTTGTACTACTTGAGTTAGATAATCTTGAATTATATTTTTGTAATTTCTGGAGCTCCAGGTTTCTTGCTGAAAACTGAATTTAGATCTTACTTTTCAGGAGTTTGGGGAGTATATCTGTGGTGATCTTAGAAAATGTCTACCAGCACATAGCAAATGCTCAAATGAAAATGTCATCATTTTCTTCTCCTTCCGGAATAATTATTTCTTGGTATGACCTACGCACCATTCTATTTTATAATAGCCAATATACTCAATGCTCTACAGATTATTCTTGACATGTGACATCTTAGCAAGCCAGTTCAAACTAGGAAACCTTCTTGAAAGCAAGTGGCTCTCCAGTGACTGTTAGACCATTTCCTGCTGACAGAAGTGGATTGTCTCTTTGAGACTGTTCCTGGAATGTCCAACTGGAGGTGTTAAGTGGCTTACTCTCTAGTCCTGCGCTAGTATGCCAGAAGGAAAATGGTTTAAAATTTTGAAAATAGTTTTTCAAGGTTGACAGTCTTTTCCCTTTATTATTCCCTTGGTGAAGGAAAAAAAAAAAAAAAGAATAAAGTGGATGAAAATTAATAGCTAGTTCTAGCTTGCTCACTATCTAAGGGACCAGGAAAACATTGCATTTCTCCATTAGCACTATTGCTATCATAGGAATATATTCGTTTCTAGTTTCTTCTCTACAAAGTCACGTCAAATCATTTCTCTTCTCTGGTTTCCACCTCTCCACCACCCCTTCTCCAGCAACCCTTATCTTCCAGGTTAAATTATGGGCTGCTCTTTTGGGCTCTCATAATTATCAACACCAGTGGTTGTCTTTGGACTTACTGTAGTCTATAGCGATTGTATTTTCATATAGCTGTTGCCTGCATGCTAACACAACTGTTAATTATTTGTCTTTTATCTTTTCATCCCTAGAATTTATAATGAGAATTGACACATAGAGGGCTCTGTATGTTTGTTCAATTACATGTAATTAAATGACACCTAATGTATAAGTCATTTAAAATAAAAGTATACATGTGCATGTGTGTTGAAGTAGCTGTATAAATGTATACCTGTGGCTCAACTTCATCTTCAGTTATATGATAGTCTGTAAAATCACATTTGAATTATATCTGTATAGTGTATATACATAGTGTGAGACTATAAGCCAAAAAGCTCAAACCCAGTGCCATCAAGTCAATGTCAACTCATAGCACCCCTATGTGTGTGTGTATGTATGTGTGTATGTATATATATATATATATATGTATGTATGTTTTTACTCTATGTCCTAACTAGATATTCATAGAAAGTATATAAAGGTCCTAACTAGATATGCATAGAAAGTGTATAAAGGTCATATCAATATATTTGTCTTTTAGAAGTATAATGTTTGTAACAACTGACAACTCCATTTCAATTTCAGGACACTTAAGTACAATTTCTATACAATTGAAGGGAGCTCAATAGTGCAATGGTTAAAGTCACTGGCTGCTAACCTATTGATTAAAGATCATTCAAATGCCTATCACCCTAGGGAGAACTAACGGTGCAGAGTACAAACTGTGAAAAGTGTTTGTCTACACAATTGGAGCCCAACATTTTATGAAATATGCGGGAGTGGGAGTACACACACAGAGTGAAATAGTAAGTGGGTGAATTTAAGGGACATAGTGTGCATGTGTCTTCACTTTGGTGACCTGACCACCAGGACCTTTTGTTCAAACAGAGCTAAGCTCCTTCTCAAGAGACATCCCCTAAAGTGGTAACACTGTGGGGAATTTCCTAGTAACTAGAGTGTGCACTTTGTGCGTGTGTGACCTCATGGTATACTTCAGATTAAAAATTCGACCACTTATTTTCATTTTTCCCATCTCTAAACTTAAATATTACATATGGAAAGCATATGTATAATCATTACAATTTCACTATTATTCATAGCTGTTCTTGTTTTATATTTTAATAAAAAAACACAAGATTACTTCTTTTTTATATATCCAAGGTACTTGAGTGCCTTTTCTAAGCAATATACGTACACATAACTCTTTTCAAAAAGCTTTCACATCTGTTTGATCAAAAAAAAAAGTGATTGCATCTGAAGAGAGTGAATAATTACTGTTTGAAGGAATTTATTAGCATTATGTGTTTTACATTTAACAGAACATTAAACTGATTTTTAGGAGTGAAGCCATTTAACTCATCTTCTTCCTCAGGGAAAATTTGTTTTCACTCACTTCAGTTACATCGTCTTATTCCAGTCTTGCAGAGCATAATGCAGCTAGGTAAACTGATGGGATGTTAATCTACCCTGGTTGCTTACATAAGTGTTCACTCTCTGTAATTTTCAAAAGCATTATGCTGCCAGTTTACAAAGTGACCATATCCTGAGCTATTTACAAGAGCTATTTCTCGTTTCCTATTTCCAAGAGCTATCAGTACTTTGGGTTGGAAGTTTTCAAGCTTGTGTGTGTCTGACATCATTTCTGTGAACTGACTGTTTGCACCAAATTTGGATCAAAAGAAGCCATGGTTTGAAATATGTTGTTAATAGAATATAACGGTCATAGGTGACTCATGACAGTAATTAAGTGATGCTTCATTCTAAGATGCACAGCCAAAAGTTCATAATAACATCTCAAGTTGCTACAGTATGAGAATTTCTGGTGGGGGAAATAACAGAGGAGACAGATGTTTCTGACTCCCTTCTCAAGCACGAATGTGCCCCAGTCTGTCCTCTTTCTCGTTGATTTAGCTCATTTTCTACATCAGTGTGGACCTGTGTTCCTCAAGTCCTCGAGGGTCAGTTTATAAAGGAGTCTACAGAGGAGTGGGCTTTGGAGCTGAAAGGCAACAAATAATAACACGTGAGAGAGGATATCACGTGTGAGGAAAAACAATATGGGCTAAAGATTGGACCTAAAGATGAGGAGATATTATTAAGGAGACAATACGGAAAGTGGACTGGAAGGAGCAAATGATTCATGTTGGCTCTTCCGGAGCAATGTCATGACAGACACACCAAAAGCTCACTGTGGTGATGGAGCTCATGAGAGAGAATAAAGAACTGTCCACGGCAAGGGCAGAGGGAAAGAATCTGACACAAAGGAGTTTAAAGTTTAATTTCAAGACAATGGAGGGATTACTGCAAGTTTTGCTGAAGAAAAGTGAAAAAGTACTAAAAAGTTGACTTTTGGCATTGAATCAATTGATGAGGAAGACATTTTGGAAGACAAATTTTTGAAACACAAGCTATTAACTGCATATGATCAGCGTCTGGATACAGCTGAAAGCATAATTGAGGTGATTAAAGAGTTCTAAGACCTGATCAGCAGGGAAGAGGATGGATTGGTGATACACAAGCAGTGAGATGTAGCTGGCTTTTTGTTTCAAGATGACAAATTCTGGATTTTGAGATGAGTTACAGACAGAATATTTGGAAAAAGAGATCACACAAAACTAAGGAAATCACAAATAAAGGTGATCAAATATTCTGCCTCCACAAACTTTCATAAAAAGTTTGCACATATTTACTTCCTATTCATCCACCAGGCACTCCTTGAATACTCTGGGGGTCAGTTCTACCCTGGCCCCTAGGGTTGCCATGACTTGGATCTGACTTGACGGCACTTGGCTTTGGCATTCCATTTTTGTGTTAACTTCAGAATTTTAACAGTTTTAGTCTTAAGGGGAAAAAAAGATAATAGAAATAAAGTGAAATAAAACAAGAACCAAAGAATGTCATGGACTGAATTATGTCTCACCCAAAAAATGTCTGCAGCAATTTGTGTTGTGTGGTGTTTTTCCATGATGACAGTGCACCAGGAACCATGGCCTTGCCAAATCGCTACACACATAGTCTATAGGGGACACAGTTCAGTCTATGACATTATCTTTATTTTTATTTGTTTTATTTAAAATAATAATAATTTATACCTGAAAGAACTGATTGACAGTCAGCCATTTCAAGAGGCACCATTATATGACCAGGAACCAGTGGTACTGAAGAACGATGTTAAAGTTCATTGAAGGCTCCAGGAATTGATGGGATTGATGGAACATCAAATGAGATGTTTCAACAAACAGATGCAGCCCTGGAAGTGCTAGCTCATCTATGCCCAGAAATTTGGAGGACAGCTACCTGGCTAACTGACTGGAAGAGATTCATGTATATGCCTGTTCCAAAGAAAGGTGATCCAATTGAATGTGGAAATAAACAAAATCATTAATATTACGCGCAAGTAAAAGTTTGATCAAGATCGTTCAAAAGAGACTGTCACAATATATTGATAGGGATTTCACCACTGACGTCAAATGGATCTTGGCTGGAAGCAGGGAATACCAGCAAGACATTTACATGTGCTTCATTGACTGTGCGAAGGCATTCACCTGTGTGGATCATAATAAACCATGGGTAATACTGCAGAGAATGGGACTTCCAGAACATTTAATTGAGGAACTTGTAAATGAGGTCTGACAATTAAGTATGTGAATTTAATTGTTCTAAGTGTTACATACCCCATTGCTGAATATCACTATGGTTACCTTGAAAGTACTCTCCTTGTGAAGCCATACACTGATGCCAACATCTAGTCCACTCTTCAAAGGAATTTTGAAATTCTTTCTGGAATGGCCATTCTGCACTATGGTGCAGTGGCAAATTCACAAACTTAATTGTATAGTTATCTGTGAGGGAGTTTTCAGCCAATGAACAAATAACTATGTTGGAACACCCTCCCTACTCACCTGACCTAGCCCCTGGTGACTTTTTTCTTTACCCACAGATAAAGGAAATAGTGGAAAGAAAACATCTTGATGACATTCAGGACATCAAGGGTAATACGACAACAGCTCTGATGACCATTCCAGAAAGAGACTTGCTTTAAAGAGTGGACTAAGTGCAGACGTCAGTGTGTAGATTCCAAAGGCAAATACTTGACAGATGACCATAGTGAACTTTAGCAATGAGGCATGTAGCACTTGTTCTAGGACGAGTTTGTGCACTTCATTGGCTACACTTGTGTGAATCTAGGGACAGTCACGCGAACAGAATCAGAGGACAATGCATGGTTTAGAGTCAACAAAGATGTGCCTCAGAGCTGTGTCTTTCACCATACCTTTTCAATCTGTATGCTGAGCAAATAATCCAAGAAGCTAGACTATATGAAAAAGATTGAGGCATCAAGACTAGAGGAAGACTTCTTAATAACCTGAGTCATGCAGATAACAAAACCCTGCTTCTGGAAGTGAAACAGGTCTGAAACACTGACTGATGGAAACCAAAGACCATAGCCTTCAGTCAACTGCACCTCAACATCAAGAAAACAAAAATCCTCACAACTCGGCCGGTAAGCAACATTGTGATAAATGGAGAAAGGATTGAGGGTGTCAAGGATTTCATTTTACTTGGGTCCACAATCAGTGGCCGTGAAAACAGCAGTCAAGAAATCAAAAGACACATTGCATTGGGAAAATCTGTTGCAGAGGACCTCTTTAAAGTGTTGAAAATTTAACATTTTAACTTGAAGACTAAAGTGTTTCTGACCCATGCCCTGGTATTTTCAATTACATCATATGCATGTGGAAGCGGGACAATGAATAAGGAAGATAGAAGAATAGAAGCCTTTGAATTGTGGTGTTGGAGAAGAATACTGAATATATTATGGAGTTTCAAAAGAACAAACAGATCTGTTCTGGGCAAAGTGCAACAAGAGTGCTCCTTTGGAGCAAAAATGGTGAGACTGTGTCTTACATACTTTGGAGATGTTGTCAGGAGGGATCTGTCACTGGAGAAGGACATCATGCTTCATAGAGTGGAGGGTTAACACAAAAGAGGAAGACCATCAACAAAATGGACTGACATAGTGACTGTTACATTAGGCTTAAGCATAAAAATGATTGTAGACATGGCTCAGTACTGGAGTGTGTTTAGTTTTGTTGTGTGTATGGTCTCTATGAGTCAGAACCAGACTCAATGGGACCCAACAACAACACTGATGTTAAAGAGGGAGGAAGGGTGGTGGTTGTATTGGTGAGGCAGGACTCCATCTATAGAGTTATACGGTGCCTTGAGGCAATCTCTTGGGATATAAAGGAAAGGAAAGCAAGCAGACAGTTGGGGATCTCATAGCACCGAGACAGCAATGCTGGGAGCAGAGCACTGGGGTCTCTGTGCCTCTGAATCTCCCGGTCTAGGGGAAGATTGACAGCAAAGACCTTCCTCCAGAGCCAATAAAGGAAGCCTTCCTCTATAGCTAACACCCTCAATTCATATTTTTAGCATAGTGACCTTATACAGTAGAGTAGAGCTACCAAATAAAGTTTCCTAGGAGTACATGGCAGATTGGAACTGCCAACCTTTTGCTCAGCAGACATAGCACTTACCCACCACGCTACCAGTGTCAGTCTATGTTACTGCAAGGAAATAAATTTCTCCTCCTTAAAGGCATCTACTCGTGTTTTTGTTACAGCAGCGCTAGATAACTAAGACAGACAGCTTTCTTTCTTCTTTAGATCTACCATCTGGTATTCATCATTGTGGTTACCAGCCATATTAGAGGCACTATAATCCATTGCCAGGACTACAGGCACCATAATGCTTTGCCAGGACTACAGGCAGGACTACAGGTACCATAATGCATTGCCAGAACTACAGGCAGCATAATGCATTGCCAGCACCAGAGGCACCATAGTGCATTGCTAGGACTACACTGACCATAATGCATTGCCAAGAGTACAGGCCCCATAATGCATTGCCAGTACCATGGGCACCACCATGTATGGCCAGTGGCATACTATGTTGAGCCAGCTGTTCTGGAGAGTGTCTTGGCATTTTATACCAGATAAAGTTAAAGAGTTATAAATTTTACCCTATAATTACTTCTAGGAATTCACCTGCTATGAAGCACTCAGAATACTTAAAAACAATGTTCATTAATACACTAACAAACATAGTGAGCTATATACAACAATATATATGCTGAATAATGTGAATGGTTATGATAATTGTGGAAAATTCACTGAATATAATATTATACAGTGATTGGAGTAATGCTTATGAATGTAATACAGCAGCATGAAAATTATTATGCAATAATTTTAGTTAAAAGACTAAAAATCAAGCATTATGATGTTTAATGTGATATGCATATACATATATATGCATAAAAAAGGAGATTGGAAGGAATTATGTAAACATCATCATGTTACAGGGTTGGGAGCTATTTCTCAGAGTTTGGAGTTCCATGTGTTACTTCCATGATGAAAATTTGTAAAATATAGATCAATATCATTATCAGTTCCCCGAGATGATTCCCAAACATCTATACGTGAGACTCTCCCACCCCCCCAGGAGTACACTTTTCCCACAAATATGGACTCACAGTGGTTTTATGATATCAGCTATGTCTTAATGAGTCCTTCAAATAAAAGGTTGATTTTTGACTCTTCCTTTTGATTCTTTCCTTCCTCACAGAAAGAACACCCATGGTCTGAGGTGTTCTTTAACACTACTGCCCTCAGGGAGCCACCGCCTGTAAAAGCACATTCATATTGCAGTGATTACAGCTGCCCCGTGGCTTCCCTTGCTTCAAGTTTAATAAATTGTGCCATTTCATTTCAGCTGATGGAGTTGTATGCTAATCTCCTGCTGCTCTGACTCTGAAGGTCTTTAGATCAGAGTTCTAGTTACACCTTCAGCACTGCTTTGCTTTGTGTCTCTGTAATTGTCAACTGTGGGTCGTTGTTCCAACTCAGTTTTCAGGTGCTGGAAATAGCCAATTTTGCTAAACTCCACAGGTGAGGTGAACTTTACCCTTCCACTGTAGAGAACACCTTTTATAAAAGAACTTAGCATTTTGAAAAAAGAAAGATTTAAATGCATGCATGTAAGAAATACCTTTTTTATTTTATCCAGGAGTCATAGAAATTACCACCATATGACTGTACTTTCAAACTGCTGTGAGCCTGTGTTGAAAAGGCAGCTAACTCAGAGAGTGTTTATCTGCCCTGGGTCCTACAAGGACGAGCACTGGCTTCCTTATGCAGCAATCAGTTAAACAACACTGCAGCCTTGCTAAATCACACCAGGGGCTACTATCTCCTCATCAAACAACACAATACTTTTGAAGTATGAAAATATTTGTCTCTTCATCTTTAGGAAGTGCAGTTTCAAGATAAGATATAAAACAGCTTTCTGAATGATAAGCAGAACAAAGTTTGATTTGAGTGAAGGAACTAATCTAATATATATATGTATATACACACATATATTCATTGATGTTTTCTTTTATTAAATGCTCTAATCAGTTTTTCTTATGGAAACATTTATTATCATCAGGATGCAGATGTTTGCTAACTGATAGGTGATCATTTGGTGTGAACGGCAATCAGAGGACTGCCAATTCTGTATATAATGAGGAAAATATTATAGATAGTAAATATGATATGCAATCAGAGCCTCTGGAATTAAAATAATTTGTATGCCTATTTGCTGAGTGACTCCGACGATTCATGTAACTTTTTGGAACTCATACTCAGCATCTAGAAAGTCCAGATGTTAATAATTTCTATGTTTCATGAGACTGAGATAATCAAATGAGATGTGTCTCACAAATTAGTATAACAGGCAAAATTAATATATTACATAATATAGAGTATATTCTACATGACCTATGATTTCTCCTAGGAAATTGTAATATCTGTAACTTGCTCCATAGAACTCTTCTTAATTTAGAACAAAATAGTTTTAAGCTTAATTTTCGTTAAAATTATTCTCTCAATTTGGATTGATTTATTTTTGGGTTTTGCCAGTTAAAAAAAAAAATCAAACAACAGCTTAAGCGATGGTAGTTTACTTGTGTAATGCAAGAAGGCGTTTGTTCAAGAGTTACAATAACGTCAGGATTCTCCTGATCCTCTCTTCTGGCCTCATTCCTTGTTTTGTCTTGGGTAGCGTCTCAGACATCATGCATAGGGTTGAGTAAGGAAGAATAGGGAGAAAGGGGCTAGCTAGGCTTCTCCTTTCATTACAAGAGCAAAGTATTCCTGGTACAAGAAGTTCCCACAGTTAAATATGTGAACTTAATTGTTCTACACGCTATGTACCTCACTGCTGGAAATCAGTATAGACACTTCTGAAGTACTCTCCATGGGAAGCTATACACTGATAACAGTGCTTAGTTCACCCTTCAAAGCAATTTTGAAACTCTTTTTCTGGAATGGCCATTGTCCATGGTAGCATGGTGGCAAGTTTGCAGACTTAATTATGTAGTTGTACATGAGGGAGTTTTGGGCCAGTAAACAAGCAACTGTATTGGAACACCCTCACTGCTCACCAGATCTGGCCCACAAACACATCTTTCTTCATCTGAAGATACAGGCAATATTGAAAGGAAGACATTTTGATGACATTCAGGACATCAAGGGTAATTGGACAACAGCTCTGATGTCCATTCCACAAAGAGTTGACAAATTGCTTTGAAGATGGGCTAGACACAGGTGTTAGTGCATAGCTCCCCAAGGGGAGGACTTGGAAGGTGACCATAGCGATACTCAGCAATGAAGTAAGGAGCACTTTTTCTAGGATGAGTTCACAAACTTATTTGGCAGTCCTCATACATCATATTGCCCAGAATGCATCACATGGATCCTTCCAGTTTCTAGGAGGACTGAGGGAGAATTTTCTTTGTGTAGAGTCCTTATGAAAATCAGAGCGAGTAAGACTGTTCAGAACGTACAGACTCAGCATTGGGTTAGGCACCCATAATCATATAGTGCCTGCAGCTGTTTGTCTCAGCTACCCACATGTACCCCATTGTATACTCAATTGTTTTTACCTCTTAAGGGCAGTCGTGGATGGAAGACTTACGTTATCCTTTCCAATTTTCCAGTAAATTATATGTATATATAATTGATGTGTATAAACACATAATGTATACATGTGTGTACATTTTATATGACAATTATATATAAACTATTTGTGTATATAAATATTTAGAACATACATTATAAAATTTCTCTCCTCCCATATATGTATATACATATATGCACATATAGTCACTGCCACCAGGGTTTTTATATGTACGTCATAGTGTTGTATCACATTTTTAATTACCTATACCTTTTAGCTATATGGGAACTCTGGTTGCATACAGGTTTAGTTGTACAGCTCCTAACTAAAACATTGGAAATTCAGATTCACGAGGTGCTTCTTAGAAACTCAGTACTGACAGTTCTACTCTGTCCTATAGAGTCTCTATAAGTCACAGTTATTCAATGGCAGCAGGTTTGGGTTTGGTTTTTATTAGATATATAGCTTCTTGGTGGTGGAAGCCATGAATATTTGGTGGATGCCATGAATATTATGTATTCCTACACTTAGCACAATGTGTAATATATACAGCCCCTAAACATATATAAAACAGTACCAGTATTAAAGACTTAAACCTATTCTTTATGATTACATATTTTTATTAAACCGTGAACTATAGGATGATATACTTCATCAATCTGTTAGTCCCTGTGACTCTCATCCTGTCTATGCTAAAGCCCATAGTATTCTAGAAATCAACATAATACTTGTCCCACGAAAGAACTGATTAAAAATTAGATGATATGCTCATCTACATAAATCATGAAAAGAGTGAATGTTTGTGCTCCAGGTTTGTACCAGGGAGCAAATGTTGTGGCTTTTGGGACTGTGGGAAGATAGAAAAGTTCCTGTATTTGAGCAGCCAGGGCCAAGTGGCTTATGCCAGACTGCAGTTGCATTATGAAAGCCCGACATCTGTGAGTGATAAACACATACAGTTAACTTTGTTAAAGACGACATATTCAGGTTAGAATACTTGAAACTTTTCCTCCAAAGAAGTGGACAAATAAAATGAAGGTATAGCCACATTAAGTTAAATTATATAGAATGTGTTGTTTATAAAAGCAGCCATATACAGAGTATACTCTGTTGTCCCAGGCACTCTATCCTGTTCAACTGATTCTTAGAAGACTGTATTAGACACAGTCTTCTCATTTTCCAGATGACGATAGCTACTTCTGGAGGTGATCCTCCTTGTCTAGGGTCCCATGACTTACCAGATGGCCGAGTCAAAGCAAAGCCAGGTTTTTCTGGAACACTGCACAAAGACCACAACAAACAGATTCTTAGTTATAAATGAGAAAATAAAAATCCAAATATAATTTATTTGAAGCTTTTAGCATGGTAAGAAGGTATATTCTGCTTTTAAAACATGTTCAGTACCTAACTTATGTAAATGTAACTACCTCTGTGTGTGTGCATGTGTGCTTTCTTCATATTTAATGGGAGTGGAAAACATGATTCTGAAAGATATGGTGCCTCTTTTAATAGAGGTTATTTTCATTTGTAAGGAAGCAATATAGTTGGACTATGTGAAAAAGGACTTCTCCTTGTAATAATTTTGGTAAGTGATATACATCTAGAAACCTGTCAATTTCCTCTAGGTTTTCAAATCTGTTAGAGTACAGTCTTTCATAATATTCTGTTACGATACTTTTAATTTCATTTGGGTCTGTTGTGACATCTTCCACCTCATTTCTGGGTTATTTGTTTCTTCTGTTTTTCTCTTGTAAGTTTGGCCAATGGTTTATCAGTTTTGTTGATCTTTTCAAAGAACCAACTTTTGGTTTTGTTAATTTTTTCAGTTATTTTCCTATTCTCTAATTCATCTAGTTCGTCTCTAATTTTTACTATCTGTTTACTTCTGGTGCCTGAGGGATTGCACTCTTTCTACTTGTTCAAGCTGTAGGGTTAATTCTTTGCTTTGGGTCCATTCTTCCTTCAGGATGTGTGCATTCGTAGAGATAAATTGACCTCTGAACGCTGCTCTTGCTGTTTTGCATAGGTTCTGGTAGGATGTGATTTCATTTTCATTTGATTCCTTAAATTTCTTTATTTCATCCTTGATTTCTTCTATCCCTCACAGCTTTTTGAGCAAGGTGTTGCTCAGTTTGAATGAGTTCAAATTTCTACACATGATTTTTCTGCTATTGATTTCAACTGTTATAGCTTTATGGTCTGAGAAGATTCTTTGCAATAATTCAATGGTTTGGACTTTGTTGAGACTTGATTTATTTCCTAACACATGGTGTATTCTGGAAAATGTTCCATGTGCAGTGGAGAAGAAGCTGTACTTATCTGTTGGTGGGTAAAAAGTTCTGTATGTATCAATAAAGTCTAATTTGTTAATTGTTGCAATAAAATCTTCTGTATCTGTAGCTTTTTTTCTGGATTATCTGTCCATTACTGAAAGTGGAGTGATGAAGTCTCCAACTATTATTGTGGAATAATCTATCTCATTTTTCTATGTTGTCAGTGTTTGTTTGAAGTATTTAGATGCTCTGGTATTGGGTACATTGATATTTAATATTGTTAAGTCCTGCTTCTATATTGAACCTTTCAGCAATAAATTCTGACTACTCTCATCCACTATGGTGGATTTTACATTAAAGTCTATTTTATCTGAGATTGGCATCATCACTCCTGCTCTTCTTTGTATATTGTTGGCTTGGTGCATATTTTTCAATCCTTTAATTTTCATTTTGTTTGTATCTTTGAGTCTAAGGTATGTTTCTTATAAGCAACATATAGATGGGTTGTGTCTTTTGATCCAGGATGTCACTCATTGCCTCTTTATTGGAGTGTTCAGTCTGTTTACATTCAGTGTCGCTATTGATAGGTATGTGTTTACTGTTGTCATTTGGATGCATTTATTTTTGTGTTGATGTTTTCTATGTTTTTCTTAATAGTCTACTCTGGGTCTTTCTTATGGATTGACTTTTCATATTTTCGTTGTTGGTTTTGTGTTTGTTGAGACTCCTGTATTGTGTTCCTTGTTTTGATATTTTACACTGTTATTTTGCTTTGTGGCTACACCTATGGTCCCCCCTAATATTCTAAGTTTAAACAAAACTTTAATTTCTGCATATCTTTTTAATTTTCTCTCCATCTGAAAGGATTCTAACTGCTCTAAAATAGCCCTGTTTTTAATGTGGTGATGTCATAGTTTTCTGTGATATGACCACTAGTTCCCTTCTTTTAATAATGTAGCTTTCATTGGGCTTTGTGACTTCCCTAGCTGAGTAGGATTCTGGATGCTGTGTCCTGCATTGCCTCCTTAAGTATACACTTAATGTTTTTGTTTTTCTATGGAAAGAGCTTCTTTCAGTATTTCTTGTAGTTTTTGCTTAGTTTTCACAAAGTCACTAAGCTTCTGCATATCTGCAAGTGTCTTAATTTGACCTTCATATTTGAGAGACAGTTTTATAGGATATATAATTCTTGGTTGAAAGTTTTTGTCCTTCAAGGCTTTGAATGTGTCAGACAACTGTATTCTTGCCAGCATCATTTCTGCTGAGAAGTCAGATGAAAGCCTACAGGGCTTCCCTCTTACTGTTAGCTTTACTTTAAGCCTCACTGCCATTAAGAGCCTCTATTTATGTTTTATTTCATTAAGCTTGGTTATAATATGTCTTTCTTTGTGGGGTCTACATTTTGTGGTGTTCAATAGATGTTTTGGAAAGCTATGTTCTCTTGTTTCATAATTTCAAGGAAGTTTCTATCAGCAAGTCTAGATCAATGCACTTTTTTCATTTATCCCTACCTATCCAGGAACTAAAATTATTTGTAGATTATTCCTCGTAGTAGAGTCCCACATATTTCTTAATGCTTCCTAGTTTTTCTTATTTATTTTCTCTGATTTCTCCTTGTAAATGCTGGTGTCAGTTCCCCTATCCTTAAACTTACTAACTCTGGCTTTCATTTCCTCAGTTATGCTCTTTGGATTGAATTGTCTAATTCTGTAATTTTATTATTGATCTGCTGGACTTCAAATCATTGATGTTACATCAATTCAGATAGCTTGCTTAATTTTTTGTTTTGTTCTGCTGTACGTTGCTTAATCTCTAGGAGGGCTCTATACATAATTCATTTGTACCTGATCTTTGATAGTTTCAGAAAGTCTTCTTCTGAGAAGTTCTTTTATTCTTTATTTTGGCAGTTTTCTGGAACTTTAGTGAACTGCTTCTTTAAGTGGCTAGCTATTGATTGTTGCCTTTGTGCAGTCTAGAAGCTGTTTGCTTTCTCTGGTGTTAACAGGAACTGAGGCATAATTCTAAAAGGGGAGTTGGTCACCAGCTGCCTCTGGGTACTCTAGTGACTGGCCCCTGGCAGACGTTCTGGGTGGCAGGCTCTGCCTTCTGGATGACAGTGGTGGCACCTTACTTATAGAGTCACTTGGGGGCCTTCAGCTGATGCTGTGATGTGGATCAGGGAAGGGTAGAGGAGATGCTGCCAGGCTGCTCCACAGTCAGTTCTCTGGGGGGTTTGTTTTAAAAAGGTACTTTACTGGTAAGTGAGGAGCTGTTCAACCGCTGCCAAAATCAGTCAAGTCCTCAGGAGTGGCAGACCCTGCCTTCCAGCTGAAAACAGAAATACCTCATCGGCCTTCCCCATCTGCTATGACCGGGTTCAAAATAGGAAGGTGTTATGGCCTTACTGCCATCCTCTGCCAGGTTCCACCCATACCTCTAGCACCACCATCCTAACATATCTTTTCTGCTGGAGAAGCACTTTCTAAACAAGGGCTGCTACTCTGTGTGAGAATTAGACCCAGCTAGTGCCTCTGGGTATGTTAGTCCACCTCATAGCTCACCAAGATGGCATCTTTCTCTGTGCCCTGCACACCATGAAACAGCAGTATCTATGGAACAGCTCAGAAAACAGAGGGTGGAGGGTCAGTGCTGCCCTCAGTCAGCAGCCGGGCTCTCCAAATGTGGCTGTCCCAAGCACAGTCTGGCTGCTGCACTATATGTTGCTTACTTAAGCACTGCAGTTCACTGTATTAACCATCCCATGCCCAATCCCCACCTCCCAAATAACAAGGAAGGTGTCAGTACCTGGAATCCTGTCAAACAATGAGTCAGCAGGAGTTGGACTCAGTGTGCTGCTGGCTCATGTTAGAGAGAGGTAGTTTCCCGACTAGTGGGGATGAGTCCAATCTGACAACTCTATGCCAGATCCTAGGGCTCCCCAGCTGTCCACTCTGCTCCAGTCAGTTATCAATCCAGGCCTTAGTTCTCAGAGGGAATTGAGGAGATTTTTGTCTAGTCCATCGTCTTGGCCCCATACCACTGTCCTGCTTTTTATTTCCTTGAGATCATTCAAGTATTTTCAAAATGAAGTAATCCTTCATACTCATTTCCCCCAACTGTATGGAATGAATAACCAACTTGGGGGTTAACAATTTCAGTTAGATCTGGCCTGCAGCCTTGGAAAAGGGACTGCCAATATAACTCAACAATTTTCACAGTTTACCTTGGTGTATAGAATTTGGTGTTGTCAGCTGTGGTATATAAGGAATCCGTAGCAATTGCATTTTGTATTCAGTGAAGGACTAACTGAATGTTTCAAGAGAGAAGAAGGGATATTAAAAAGCATGGAAACACATGAACCAGCTCAACATGGGTTAGTTCTTGAACACTCATTAACTGTTAGTTTTGATATCTTTGTTGGATAAAACCATGACTGACATAGACAAGATTCCTAGCCTGATACAATATGGTCTAGTGACGACCATAAAAAATACAGAGAGAAATGGTCTTTGAATCTGGCTTTGAATTTGACTGCCCACTTGTAAGCATGTCATTGTAGGCAAGTGGCTTCTGTTTTCAGATTCTTTTTTTTTTCTTTAATCTACAGAATAGAGGTACTAATTCCACCTTTGTTAAATATTAAAATAGGTCATAGATACAAAACTCTTTGGCTATGCTCTGAAATTTAGTAAATTAACAATATATTAACACTACTGTTAATGTTAGTATTATCATTACGATTCTTAGCTAAGGAATCAAATAAAATTGTTCCAAATATTTCCCGTAGGTATATCCCCAGTCTATAATGTGTAACACCAATAGTTTTCTTTGATTTTCTCTTCCTTATCTTTAGGCAGACCTGTATTATAAGGAACCACTTGAATTCCCTGTATAACTGAACCCAAGTACATAAACAGCTATGTTATTGGTAACAGAGCTTGATTCTCTTTAATGTCTGTGATGGCTTGCATTTATTCACTGATATCTCTGTCTACTACCAATATATGAGATACCCAAAGCTCTGTGGTTACCAGATGACCTTAATGCTCACTCTTTTGGTTGAACATGTCACCACTTCTGTGAGGCAGACAAAAGGGACATTGATGCAGTGTTTCACCATGGAGAACTATGATGTCAAAGGCACTCAGGTGATACGATCTTGTGGCTTCCTGTTCAAAGCCCTGATTTCCACCAACACTGCCTTGTGTATACAGACTGCAGAATCTCTTCTGTACAGAGGGGAGTCATTATAATTGTTATGAACAGACAGTGCTTGACAATATTGGGGAAAGCATTTGGGATGTGACATGATAGAGTGATGTTGGCCAACGTAGAACAGGACTCCAGATGTAGAATTTAAGACCTGTGAGAGGGTGAATGTGTTTTTATTTGCTGTGGTATTCTCAGTACTTTCATGAGTCCTGGCATGTGGTAGGCATGTGTCAATACCTATTGAATGAAAGAAACAGGGGATTTTAGCTTTTTATAAAGACTGTGGAATTCTACACTTCACTTAGCTACAGGTCATCAAGGCTGGTTTTCAGCAAGCCATTTTTGACATAAAAAATTTCAAGTAAAACTATTCTTCACAAGCAATTATTTTTAAAGGGTTGTTTTCTCTATAAAAATAACAACAACAAGAACAAATGTCACTGTTGTTGAGTCAATTCTGACTCATAGTGACTCTACAGAACAGGGTAAAACTGGCCCATAAGACTTCTAAGGCGTGCCTGGTGGATTTGAACTGCTGACCTTTTGATTAGAAGACGGAGCACTTAACTGCTGCACCATCAGGGTTTCCATTTCCTCTATAGGAATAAACAAAGAACAATAACAACAAAAATCTTTATTATACCTGAATGCTTTCAGTTTAAATATTTTCAAGGTCTTTTATTTTCACTTTTTACTAATAAATTGTATTTTCTCTCATTAATTCCTCACATCTTTCAATTTTATTAGGTAAGTGTGGTCTTTTTGGCAAATCCATTCAATAAAGTCCTTTTTCTATACCACTTTTGTTTCTTCACTTCTGAAATTATCAAAGGAGAAATGAATTGAGACTCCCAAAGTTTGTTTGCTACTGTTTTCCTAGGCTGCTTTTCTAAAAAAGAATGACAGTGTAAGGTGTTTATTTTTGCTAAGTATTATTTTTAGTCATTAGCCTGTTATATGCAAGTTAAAACTGCTTAAGAGATTTAAGTTCAATTTCAGGGTCATAGAAGTGTTTCTAAAGTTAGTCACTGATGTTACAAGCAAGGACCCCTCTGGTGGCACCGCGGGTAAAAGCTCTGCTGATAAAGAAGGTTGGAGGTGCAAACCCACCAGCCATTTGGTGGGAGAAAGATGGGGCCAGGGGGCCTGAGATCCTATGCAAAAGTCCTACTCCGCCCTCAGGGTTGCTACGAGTCAAAAGTGGCTCAAATGCAATGGGTTTGGGTTTATTTATTTTTGGTACTATAAAAATAAAAACTTTCAAAATGCTTTTATTATGGTCAATAATATCACTGCAGTATTAATTTCTTAACTCGTGACATCTAATTAAAAGCAAGTACTTGTTTTAATATCTAGCTGGCTGCACAAATAAATGGTAATGAAATGATACTTTATAACAGACTTAAAAGCATGAGTGTTTAGATATAATTGCACACCTAGTTAGCAGAGGTTTGAATTGCTTCGGAAACATTACTTACTTAAGGAGGCTTCTCAAAATCGTGATTCTCTTGACTTTTCTTCTACAGTATTTGATTTATTGAGTGTCCCTAGCTTGTTGAGGTGTTTTCTAGGTAGTAATTTCTGTGCTTTCACTACAGAGAGCTTGGTGTTTATTTTCACTGATGTTCTATTGTTTGTCATAAAAGTAATTTACTGAAAAGAAAATTATACTGGATGGATTTTAATAACTCTTCCATTTCCATACTAACTTTTTGGATAATCATATGATCTCCTCCTTTTGCTAGGAAAGTATAATTACATCTCTTTTGAATAATCAGTAAACTTTATTCACTTATTAACAAAATTTTAAGGTCATTAACAATGTATATACTGCTATACTCAGAAGTCAACTTATTTGATAATTAATTCAAAATCTTTCTGAAACATAACAGCTCTCACAGCTTGTTGGTTTTTAGTGAACTTTTAACATAGAGGGAACAAGAGATGGTTTAAACTTAATACTAAAACAATAACACCAAAAAAAGAAAAAAAAACAAGAACAACAAAGACTAAACTCACTACTGTTAAGTCAAATCTGACTCACAGCAACCCTGCAGACGGAGGAGAACTGCCCCACACAGTTTCCAAGAGCTCCTGGGAGATTCAAACTGACAAGGCTTTTTTTTGTTGTTGTTGTTGTCAACAGCCCCAGCTCTTAACCACTACACCATCAGGGTTTCCAAAAGCCTAAGAAGTGCTACATTTGACTAGCTGAGTTTAGACACATCGTGAGTCTCTAGGAAAAGTTGTCATGTTTGGTAAAGTAGCAGGTCACTGAAAACAAGAGAGGATGTCAATGAGAGGGCTTCACAGAACAGCCACAGCACCAGCGTACCAATGGCCACAGTATGGCCCAGGCCCTGGTGATATTTCCTGCTGTCAGACAGAAGGTCTCCACGACTCAGGACCAACTAGACAGCAGAGAACAACAATGTGAACCTGTGTTGGAACAAATCGGTTCTCAGGCTGTCCTAGCTTCACAAGAATTTAAGTCACTTGAGCAGTCATTCAGGCAGAATAATGAGGCACCATGTGGTTTGAAATTGGAAATGGGGTGTGTCAGGGCTGTATGCTTTCACCCTATGTATTGAATCCCTATGTTGAACAAATAATTCATGAAACCAGACTATGTGAAGAAGAACACTGCATCAGGACTGCAGGAAGACTCACAAACAACTTGCAGGTGACACAACCTTGCTTGCCCAAAGTGAAGCTGACCTGAAGTGCTTACTTATAAAGGTAAAAAACTAAAGCCTTCAATATGGATTAAATTTGAATGTGAAGAAAGCGAAAACCATTACAACTGAACTCACACACAACGTCATGATAAATGGTGAAGACACTGAAATTGTCAAAGATTTCATTCGACTCAGATCAACAATCAGTGTCCATGGAATCAAGCAGTCAAGAAATAAAAAGATTATTTCACAAAGACAATCTTAGAAAGACGTCTTTAGAATTTAAAACAAATAAAAGATGTCTCTTTGATGGCTAGAGTGCACCTGACCAAAGTCACAGGCTTGCGTTTTCATCACCTGCATGTGGAATCTGGACATTGAAAGAGGACGGGAGAGAAGGAGAGTTGACACACTCAGATTTTGGTGTGGCTGGAAAACACTGACTGCGTTATGGACTGTTGGAAGTGCGAATGACGCAGTCATAGAAGAAGCCAGGATGTTGAGATTTCACATCAGACATGTCATTGGGAAACACTAATCACCAGAGGAGGATGTCCTGTGTTGTACGGCAGAGTGTCAGTGACAGCGAGGGCCAGCCTCCCTGAGATGGCTGGCTGCAGTGGTGGCAATGCGCTCAGACATCCCGTCATCGTCAGGATGGCACAGGCAGAGCACTGTTCTCTCGTGATAAACACAGCATCACCGTCAGAGCTGACTGATGACCACTAACAAGGACAGAACTTGAAGAACATCTTTTCTTTCAGCATGATAAACTACTGTCTCGTGAGAAAGAGAGATTTACGCCTCCTTTGAGGTACTAACTAAAGCGACGTCGTTGCTTAGGCCTGCAGAAATCATGCTAAAAGTAAGGTACAAAATATAAATTATTTCTATATATCAATCAGGATCCCAAAGTAAAACAGATGGTATACTCAATACGTCTATTAATTAATACAGAAAGACCAACGTGTCAATTAATTAATAAAAAGAACCCTAAAAATCTGCTTCCAATGAGTCAGTTCCAACTCACAGTTACCTGCAATGACAGAGTGGACCAGCCACATAGAGTTTCCAAGCTGCTCTTGCTGGATTCAAATTGTTGACTATTCAGTTAGCAGCTGTGGCACCTAATCACTCTGCCTAGCAGATTTCCTCATTCATAAGAGAGGATTTAGGTATTACATGTGTATGTAATGTATTGATCTTATAAATATGTGGGTAGGAACAAAAGAAACCAACCAGAGGTCCATGAAGCCCTCCTGAAATAGAAGAGATCAGCTGTCACTCCTTTCAGGTCTGGATGAGCAAGGGAGGAGAGAGAGAGGAAGGCTGAGAAAGGGGGCTGTGGAACAAGAGTCTCGTCTTCAGCAGAGGGACGTAGTCTAGCTGTGGGACTCTGTAGCAGAGGTGCTGGAGGTTTGGTACCCTTCGAGCGCTGACTTCTCTTTCCTCACTGGCTGAGCCACCATAAAGATCACGCTCTAGGAGAAGGAACCTCCCCAAAAAACAAACCCACTGCCATGGAATCAATTCCAGCTCATGATGACCCTATAGCCTAGAGTAGAACTGCCACATAGTTTCCAAGAGGTGTCTGCTGGATCTGAACTGCTGACCTTTTGGTTAGCAGCCATAGAATGTAACCACCAAACCACCAGCAAGAAGGACATAGCTTTTCCTTTTTATTTCTGGTGTTTTCAATATTTTGTCAAGTCTCTAAATGTTCAAGCTAACCAGGTATCGAAAAATTACCATGACAAACACTAGGTGGTAGAACCCTGGTGGATGGTTAAGAGTTTTGTTAACCAAAAGGTGGGTAGTTCCGATTCACCAGAAGCTCTCTTGAAACTCTGTGGGGTAGTTCTCCTCTGTCCTATAGGGTTGAGTCGGAATCAACTGCACGGCTAAGGTGTTTTTTTTTTTTTTTAGTTAGTAAAAAAAGCACTTTCTGGACATTAATTCCTTGCTCTGCTTTTAAATAAGTTTATCAGACATTTTATGGTTTGAAATGAAAGAATCATTGGCTAGAAAGACAAATTTAAATTTTGATGAACTGTTAAATTTTACTCTAATTATTTTACATAAGTCATATGCTTTAAATGAACTTAAAACATCTAATATTCCTTTTCTTCCCCTCACACACTGTCTTTGTTCTCAAATGTAGCTCATCTAGTAGTCCTCAGCTTTTGTTTCCCTTTTCTATTTGTTAGGCTGCATTGCTGAATTTGTTCTAAAACTGAAGATGTTTTTACCCTTTAGGTAGAAAATATTCTCCTGATTGATGCTGACAGATCAGGAAAACAAAATGAAAAGCCTACGAAAAATGACCATTCAACAGAAATTTGAATTTTATTTAATATTTCTAAATTAAAGTTATTTTCTTTTGTAAATAAAAATCTATTACCCTTTGCATAACAGTGCTGGGGTGGAGACATAACCTTTGCGAACTACCCCTGACAACCTCTGCAGGTCACATTGAGCTTTAGGTGATCACTTCCTATTCTGGAGTTCGTGTTGTGGCGATTGTTTCCAACATGCTTAGAAAAATAAATACGTGATTGGTGTTATACTTGACATGATATCCAATTACAGGAGCATATTCTTAGAGTCATTATACTCAGGTTTAATTTTCTTGCCTTTTTAATCTATATCTAATTCCTTCAATTATTTGTTTCCTCAGCATAGCATAAATATATGCTCATGAGCACATTGTTATTTTAAATGTTTTCTCTTTTTCACTAAAACCCTAGAAAAAATACTTTGGAGTAACACTGAAGAGAATTTAAATTATCTCCAAACCACATTAATTGAAGGAAGCATATTTATTTATTGTAGGAATGTTTAGAAGACACATTCCCATAAGCAAAATGAAATGTAAATTTGGCTGATTTCTTGAATATACTATTTTATATGAGGTTAAAATAATAAACTTCTGACACCATCAAATACACTTAACAGATAAGTGATGGAAAGATGAACTCTTCTCCCTCTCAGTTTTAGAGAGGAATGAATTGCTGTCATATTGTTGAAGGAAGCTACCTGAATTGTAAAGGAGTGGTAGATGAAAACCAGCAGCCTGAGGGACAGGAGAGGGTTTTTCAATTTTCTTTTCATGTTTCTTTAAGTTTGCAAATGATGTTTACCTGCTGCTAGCAAAACTGAACTTAGAGAATAATCAAAACCCCAGACCCACGGCTGTCAAGTTGATTCCGACCCCGAGCAACCCTACAGAACAGGGTGGAACTGCCCCATAGGGTTTCCAAGACTTGATGGAAGCCAGCTGTCACATCTTTGCCTGTGGAGCACCATGGGTGCCAAACACCCACCTTTTGGTTAACAGCGTGACACTTTCACCCACGGCAGCAGATATGCAAATAAACTGGATGAACAGCAGCGACACTCTGTGTGCCCTGTTGTTTAATAAGTTGCTAGTTGATTATAATAATGAATGTAAGTCTCCCAAGAAAATCTTTGCAATGTATGGTTTGTGCACCTGTTCTCAATAAACTGTTTAACAAAATAAAGAGCTACCAGGAACCTTTCTTAATATACATATATATTTTTTTCTGTAGAGGTGAGAATATCTTTATCCCCTTTTTCAGATGCTACAAAGAATGTTTTCTCTAATCCTCAGAAATATTCGAGTTCAAATCTCATGACGGCAACCTTTGTAGCCTGGCTGCTCTGCTTCTGCAGGGATCTCCGTCCTTCACCCTGTCACACAGCTGTTGTCACTTGCCGTGATTCAAGTTCCCCGAACTCTGGCCCCTTCCTCTGTATTTCTGACACCTGACACCCAGCTGCACTTTTGCCAGTACCCTTCACAGTAGCTGTAGACTTGTGTATGTCTGCATGTACACATGCACACACATAACCACACACGCTTATTTGACTGACTTGTCCAATTCTTTCAAGACTAAACTCCCCACCACTTTTCCAAGGTCGTGTCTCCATGCTCTGGCCTCTGTTACTGCGTGAGATTCATTTTCTCTGTGTCCTCATTGCGGAATTCAGTGTCTGTGTTAATTGCACTCAAGCAAAATGAACAGTTGTGGGTTTATATCATCCTGATTAAACCACAGTAACTGTGGTGAGGAGAGTGCCTAGAATATGATACGCTCTGTAAAAATAGGTGCTGAATGAAAGAATAAAGCCCTGTGAAGAAAAGGCTGCTAAGTCGTTTTCCCGATGGCTCACCTCGACCCGGAGGCGCTGTGGGCTGCCTTCACACTTTCGTCGCCCTTTCCCAGCCAGTGCTTTCGCAGCACCTCGACCAGGCCAGGCGTTGGACTAGTCTTGGGCCACAAGGCCGCAGACTCAGACCCGCTGTCACCCTGGGCCGCTTCCGGCCTATCCGGAGGTGTCGCAGTCACAGGGCAAACGCTGCAGCAGAATTTCAGGGACTTGGTAAGAGAAAGTTGACGTTTTGGATTCTGTCATTGCCCAGCGAGAATCAGGAAAACGGAGAGGGGACTTTGGATCTGCCCCCCACAGTCCTTCAGAGGCCCCAGGTCTGTGTGGCGCCTCCACTTCGGCTGCAGCATCAGGACAAGCAGTGAGGGGTCCTGCAGAGGACACCCTGAGGCAGGTTGGGACCAAGGGGGGCACCGTTTCTGCTGCAGGTTGAGAGCTCCTTTAGCTGGCCTCGTGCCCTGGAGGCCGCTCCAGATCCTGGTGACAGCCCGTGCACAGAGTGGCGCTCACAGCTCCCTGGAATTGTCACGATGCGGTCTTTCAGAAGCAAGTGCCCAGGCCAGTCTTCCGAGGCTGGCTGCCTACGTCGGAATGGGCACCTTTCACTAGGTGGTCGGGGGCATGTAAATGTAGTTCAGGGCAGTCACATAAAAAAGAGAACATGGCACCACAAGCTGCAGAATCATCTGCTCTAGGGAAGAAAGATATTAATCGATCAATGCAAATAAGTATAATATATGAGATAAATACATTTTAAAATGTATGATGCTTAGTCATAACGTGAGCTTGTACTCTGGGCAGAATAATGTAGTCGATTTGATCTCATGAGTCTTCCCGTGGAAGTGACAGTTAGGACACAGTACGGAGAACTAGCGAGAGTTGTCTAGAAACTAGAGGGAAAGGTACATGTTCCACAAGCTAAGAAGTAGGAAATAATGATACAGATTTCCCTTGAATGGGAAAGTAAGGAGAATTGGAACTAATTCATTTGATTTGTTCAGCAGAAATTTTCTTCCGCTGTCATACCAGATATAATTGGTTTTATTTTCCTCCATATATGTGTTATTTATACCCCAAGTATAGCAGTTATTTCTTGAGAAATAACTCACAAGATGGTACTATATTTTACATTTATTTTATGTATCTGTTGCCGTTTTTATATCTGCCACCCAATCTGTGTAGCTTAATGTTACACACGGGCTAGAGATTTGAAGAGTACTCGTTAAGAAACTAACGTCTGTACTTAAAGTAATTCAGAGCATATCTGTAGCTTCATCTGGTACTCATTTTATTTTTAAGCTTAGCTGTTTTCTTTTTACCTAAATTCTATTTATTTAGTTGTTGTCGAGTAGATAGACAGCAAAATGCATTGATTCAACAGATTCTACATGTACAATTCAGTGCCATCGACTGCAGTTTTCAAACTGTGCAACTGTCCCCAGTCTCCTTCTCTGAAGTGTTCCTCTCTCATTAGCATTAACGCACCCCTAAGGCTCCTATCTAATCTTTTAGTGTGGTCAATGGAGTAAAATACTCAAGGTAGATCTTTTTTCACTTATTAAGCTAAACCATTGCCTGATTTTACGATGACTGCAGAAGCTTCTTGCTTCAAGTTTTGTAGGTTAAATTAAGAAAATAATTTCAAGGTTTCATTCACCCTTCATGGATCCAGAAAGTCTAAAGTTCATGAGCATTGGAAATTGTGTTCTGAATTTCTCCCCTTTTGATCAGGATTCTTCTGTGAATCTTTGATCAAACTGTTCAGTAACAGTAGCTAGGTGCCATCCAGGACTTCCGGTCTCCATGCAAAAGAGACAGTGTTCACAGAGGCAGTGGTCTGCACCTTCCAGGTGCTCCTCCTCTTCCTGATTCCACTTCCTCTGTTGCTCCAGGTGAACAAACATAAACTGTTGTGCCTTAGGTGACCACTTGAAAGATTTTAAGACCCCAGTCACCATGTAATAAATTAGGAGGTAGAACAGAAACACCGAACACATTATTAAGTCCATTAACTGAGACATCTCTAGAAACAGGACTTAAATTTCCCAACCAAGGAACGACATCTCATGAGACGTTTGGCAGGGTGTGCACACCCTCATGTAGCCTGGCCCTTGATGACTTAGGGGACCTGAAACTTACCGAATTGTCACTGAGTATTCCATAGCAACCGTCTCCATTCTGTTCCTGTCTCTGTGTAGTCAGTTCCAACTCACAGGGAACCTATAAGACAGAGTGTAGCTGCCCTAGAGAGTTTCCCAGGAGTTCCTGGTCGATTCAAACTGCTCACCTTTAGCTGTAGCACTTAACCACTACGCCACCAGGATCACGGCCACTGATAACCTTTCTCCTGCTTACCCCTGCTCTGCAGTACTGGAGGGGCCAGAAAGAGCAGGCAGGAACATGGGGGGAAAAAACAGACTGTGTTCCCGTCATCTCAACACTGTGAGTTTCACGACTGCCGCCACTAGGAAACGAGACACCTTTGAATTTGAGTTAAATCCTAAGTTTGGCTATTATGTGTTCTGGACATTTCAGTATCGGGGAAAGGCAGTATTTACAAGTGAAAGTGAGCAAAGGATACTTTCTCACTGAGGTGTAAGCTGAAAAGTCCTCAGATGGCCCTAAATTTGTCTCTGGGGCAGAGGAAGAACCTCCTTAGGGAATGCATTTAGCAGACCAGTGAGAAGTCAGGGGAAAAATGTCCTGAGTCATGCTTGCTCAACTGACTGGTGTCCTCCTAATGGTTATTTGTGTGACCTTGTGAAGCTTACTTAACCTGAGTGACTACTGGATAAGTCACCCTAAGAAAAAGCATGATAACACTACTTTACAGTGCTACAACTGGAAAGGTAATTAAATTCATGCGGTATTTGCCCTAGGCCCTGGAATGTAACAAGTATTTAAAAATGTACCTTTCTCTTGATTCGATAGAGTGATAATGGTGATGCTGTATCCTGAGTGGTTTTGCTATTTAGTCTTATGTTTTAATTGTGTTTGTATGTTAGGAATGCCACGTATAATATTGTCTTTGTTGTTGTTGGCGTCAAGTTGACGCTGAGTCATGGCGACCCCATGTACAACAGAATGAAACCTAGCCCTGTCCAGGGTCACCTGGAGATTATTGGTGGCTCTAAGCCCATCATTGTGGCCCCTGTGTATCTGGAGTGAATTCCAGCCTACAGAACACACCTTCCACAAAATATCAGACAGTATTCTTTTAGGATCCACAGGATTTTGATCACCTGCTTTCCAACAGGAGATCGTCAAGCTGTCGGGTGTGCAGAGTCTGGAAGCTCCCCTGCACCCTTCGCACGATGGGGGACCTGCTGGCATTTGAAATAACAGTCACATAGCTTCCAGTAGCATAGCAACACACAAAGCACCATAGGACAACTAATAGACAGTTGCTGGATTTATATTAGAAACACTAATTATATTCTATGAAACTGAAGGGAGAATTGGGGAACTTTCTAGGAAATAGATCAAGCTATCTAATTGAGTAGTACAAATAAAATTCCATATTTAGTTCTAAATCAAACAAAATCACTCATATAACTCCAAATTAACAAGACTAGATGTTGACCAACTCTGGTCCTTGTAATTTTTTTGTTAAAGTGGACTAAAATTCTTCAGACTGCCAATACTTTACTGTATAGCCGTTCTCTTAATCAGTCTTTCCATACTTTAGGTGAACTTCATCCCTTTATAATTTCTTGGAACTAACGTCAGACTCATAGAGATGCATGCATGTGCTTTTCATGACCATTATCAGTGATAAAAAAAAAAATGTACATTATTAAAAGAGTTTTCATCAAGGCACCTCTGACTTGTGGAAGCCACAGATGTGTCAGAGTGGAAGTGGGCTCCAGGGGATTTTCAGAGGCTGGTTCTTGGGAGGTAGACCACCGGGCCTTGTTACTGAGGTCCCTCCAGCTGGAATCAAACCTCTGGCCTTTCAGTTGGGACGCTGCAGCCGAGCATGCAGCGGCACGAACCCTGTATCCGCAATAAAGCAGAGCCCACCCCTCAGCATGGAGGCTCAGCGAGGTCACGGACGTTCAGTGTGCGCTTCCTAACCATGACTAGCTTCAGCAACCGGGAGGTGTTAATCTTCCTTTTCAGGGAAACTTTTCCAGTCAAATGGATGCCGAAAAAGACCCCTGATATTTAGGGAGTGTAATATGTTAGGGGCTATGCAGTCTGACAATTAAGTCTGCAAACTTAACTGTTCTAAGGGCTACATAACTCACTGCTGAATGCCACCATGGTCACCTTAGAAGTCCTCCCCTTGGGAAGCTCTGCACCAACACTAGTGCCTACTCCACCCTTCAAAGCAATTTTGGAACTTTTTTCCGAAATGGCCATTGCACATGCTGGCACAATGGCAAGCTTACAAACTTAATTATATAGTTGTCTGTGAGGGAGTTTTTAACCAGTAAACGAATAACTGTGTTGGATCACCCCACCTACTCGCTTGATCTGGCCCCCCGAGATGTTTTTCTTTACCCAAAGATAAAGGAAATATTGAAAGGAAGACATTTTGATGGCATTCATGACATCAAGGGTAATATGACAGCAGCTGTTATGGCCATTCCAGAAAAAGGGTTCCCAAATGGCTTTGAAAGGCAAATTAGGTGCTGGCATCAGTGCACAGCTTCCCAAGGGGAGGACTTGGAAGGTGACTAGTGATTTCAGCAGCGAGGTATGTAGTATTCTTTTTAGGATGAGTTTGAGAACTTAATTGGCAGTCCTCGTATACTAACTACCTTTCTTATGTTCTTTCTTTAAGTCCTCAAAGCAGCCCTGCAAAATAGGCTTTATTGTTCCACTTCACAGAGATACGGGATCTTAGAGAGGTTGAGGGAGTTTCTCAGGTTACCAAGCTACCTAATGATCCCCTGATCACATCAGATGGACTGAATGGAAAGCCACGTCTTAATGATTGTACTGTGCTGTCTCGGAGGTGCATTTCCCTGCCTATGTCATACTGTTTATGAAATGAAATTGCTGGCTAGTGTCACAAGCAAGTATCCTAACATCTACTCAGTTTCTTTGCTGGGCCATGGTCCTGAGTGATTTAGCATTTAGGGTTTACATTGGCAAAATATTGATGATACAGTCACCTCTGTAATGACGTCTGATATCATGTGACCGCCTCCATAATAAGATTTGTTATGAACAGCAAATCAGTGGAAAAGGAATTTCCCTGGGGGTGTGACCTGCACCCATGTAGGTGGCCTTTCTGAGAAGTCTTGCTGGGCTTTGCTCTCTGTGGATCCTGCCGCTGGCTCCTGTTCTCCTGACCTCCGGCTCTCGGGACTTGAGCTAGTAGCTCGCCTGCTGTCCTGCCTGCTGATCTCAGGACTTGTGGGTCCCGCAGCTGTGAGCCAGAGGCCTTGTGTCTGACCTGCCAGGTTTTTCTCTTTCCAGCAGCTTCAGCTGTGTGGGTCAGGAGACGCCTCCAGCCTGACCCACCAGCGTGGTGCTTTCCAGTCTCCACAGCCACAGGAACCCTTTCCTCTACCTGGATCTCTCCATACCTTTATACACTGCACTGGTTTTCCTCCCTAGAGAAACCAACTTCAGGCAATAGAAAACCTTAGTTTGAACTTACACAAATGGGAAGAAATCATTTTGTCCTTGAACATCAGATTGTTCTGGAGTCACTATGGCAGAGATCAGAGAGACAAACAGCACTCAGTCTGTGACAGCCCAAACTGTAACTCATGGCAGGTAGACACAATTGAATTTAGCAAGAGGAAAATACAGAGCATGGAATCAGAAAACATGTACAGACACACAAATGCAAACACATACAATTTCTACTGATTTTATCTTTCAGATCTAGAAGAATCTAAGAATATTTATGCATGAACTTCATTGATATAATCAACAGTCATATATGGAATATTAAGTATTAGCCCAGCAGTATTTCCAGCTTTGGAGACCCTGGTGACACAGTATTTAAGAGCTATGCATGCTAACCACAAGGTCAGCAGTTCAAATCCATTAGGCATCCCTTGAAAACCCAAGGGACCAGTTCTACTCTGTCCTATATGGTTTCTATCGAGGCATTAGAACTGAGTCCAATGCAATGATTTTTCTTGGAACTATATCTATGAATTCTTCACAAGTCATAACAGAGACAGCTTGGTAAAGATCTGCTCCACTCCAGAGATGGAAGTGAACCTTTACCACCAGGTCCTTTCAGGTTGTACACTTAGCATGGAAGCAAACAACAGCAGTCAAACCCATTGCCACTGAATCCAGTTTGACTCACAGGAGTTTGATAGGACACACTGGGGCTCCCAAGGCTGTGGCCTGGCTGGGAGCAGGCTGCCCCGGCTCTCTGCCGTGGAGTGGCTGGTGCACTGCTGAGTGCCGTCACCACCGTGACGCCATGGCTGCTTTAGACATAGTATGGATAAAATCATAAAGCATTCACAATTATTAGTGAAGATGGTATTTAAAATACCTCAGTTGCCTTTCATTTAGATGAGAAGAGACTAGAGTTAGATTTCTTCCTGACTGGAATAGACTGAGCTACACTGCTACACACAGAACATGATGGTCACTTTGAGAAGCACCAGATGCAGCCCACCTCAGCAAACCTACAAACCCCAGCAGTTAAGTCTGGGAACTTAGTTGTTCTAAGTACTACACACCTCATTGTTTAATATCACTATGGTCATCTTCAAAGTCTTCCCCTTGGGAAGCTATGCTCATACGGCAGCACCTACTCCACCTTTAAAACAATTTTGGAACTCTTTCTGGAGTGGCCATTGCACACAGAGGCACAGTGGGAAGTTTGCAAACTTAATTGCATACTTGTCTGTGAGAGAGTTTTCAGCCACTAAACAAATAACTCTATTGGAACACCCTCCGTGATCACCTGATCTGGCTCTCAGTGACTTTTTTCTGTAATCAAAGGTAAAGGAAATATTGAAAGGAATACATTTTGATGACATTCAGGACATCAAGGGTAATTCACTGACAGCTCTGATGGACATTCCAGAAAAAGAATTCCAAAACTGCTTTGAAAGGTGGACTAGGCACTGGCGTCAGTGCACAGCTTCCCAAGGGAGGGACTTCAAAGGTGGCTGTAGTGATACTCAGCAGTGAGGTGTGGAGCAATTTGTCTAGGATGAGTTCCTGCAGTTAATTAGCAGGCCTCATCTTTTGGCCTTCAGAGTCCCTAACAAGAGCGAGCAGAAGCCAATGACCCTTACAGTCTTACCGCGCCTGGAAAGCTCGAGCCTTCCTGTACCACCGCCATTCAAGAAAAACATACACTAACCATCTGTGCTGTTCTACTTAGGGAAATGTTTATGAAGTCAGGTTCTCCCAGTTCCCTGGTCCAAAACCAGCTTTAGCAAGCCCCATATTCATCCCACAAGAGAAGCAAAGTCAGTGCCAGCCTCTTTGCAAACAACAGCTCCGCCTTCAGATTCATTTCCTTGGAAAGCCTGTTGTGCCTCCATCCTCAATAACTGAATTAATATGGATAACCCAATTCCCAACCATGGTGTCTCTCGGTTTGCCAAGTCTTATGATGAAAATGTATGTTACTACACTGAGGAAACCCTGAATGTTAGTGTATCAGGCTGCCAACGCTGGATCTGGGGAAGAGTGAGATTTTAGGGGTGAATAAAAACGAAGACTTTCTTTGTTTTCTCCTTTTTGTTGTTCAGTTTTATCGTTGAAATTATTAGAAGACAGTCATATGTTCTTTATGAAATTAAAAAGCATAAAGTTCATGCCTTTTGAAATCTAAGAGAAATGCACAAAAACGGAGAGCTATGAGCTGCTGTTCTTATGAGAATGCCTCCCGGGCCTCAGCCCCCGTCTCTGGGGGAATGGGGGGAATCTGAACTAGGTATCTACCTACGCATTTCTAACCTGATTGCTGGAAGGTACAGGCTTTGGGCAGCAAACCAGGAACACAGATTTCAACATGTTGGAGGAGAAACGCTCAAGATGCTTGGCATTTGGAAAGCCTGTTCTAAAGTGGAAAGAATCTCCTGATAATTAATTCAGTTCATGATATACCTATAGCTTTTGATGGCCAAGATGTTTGCCTTTGCACGTGACAAAAATAAAGAACAGTTCAAGCTGCAAAGAAATCCACAAAATCGAATACAGTTCAGAGGTGGAGAATTTTCATTAAAATTCCCCATTGAAACTGTTGGTAAATGAGTTACACTACCTGCAAACTAAATTTAGAAACAAAAAAGCATTTTGAGAAATAATGTAACATATAATGTTTTTAAAAGACTCTCCAGGTACTTGCACTAAGCCAGCAATTTAGCATTTTCATCTGTAATTACCGGTAGTAAATTTAAAAGTCCACTAGAAACAAGAGATTTCCATGTAAACGTCTGTTTCAGGCCATCAGTGGCCTTTAGAGCAGAAATAGACTCAAAGGAGCAGTCTAAGGGGAAAAGCGCTACTCTGCAGTGGAAAAGGTAAGGCTATATATTTGAAATTAAAATGTTTACACAGCAAGCAATGAGCTGTAGTACATTTAAACGTTAATGTAAATTATGAGCTTTAAGAAAATGAAAATGCATGCCAAAGTTCTGAGTGATGTTTCATTGAATCTGTTACCTATCTGACTTCATCAGGAGGCATCATTACTACAAAAAGCCCTGAAAATACTGCCACTTAAACAAATTACCCTTGTTAGTAATTAAAAATGCTCCTCTCTGATCTGTAGCTTCACTATGAGTTGGACATGATTCGATGGTAGTGGGTTTTTACACAGATTAAAAATGAGTTGTTATGACGTTGTCACACCGAATCAATTCCTACAATGAACTCAAATCAGTGAAACTGAAATATAGATGCTGTCTTAGGCTGGATTTTCTAGGGAAGCAAAACCAGTAACATGTGTAGGTACAAGGGAAGATTTATAATATAGATAGATAGACATATACGTAGGAAACAGCTCACACAATCACAGAAGCTGAATGTCCCAAGTCCTGGCACAAGCCTCACATGGCCACGGAAGCTGATGAACCCAAAGTCAGCAGGTCAGAGACCAGAGTTCTAGATCACCGGTTGTGCAGGTCGGTGGATCCCAAGCTGGCGGCGAGACGGAGTGACCGAGGCTGGCAAACCCAGGATGGGCAGGTCAGGGAGCAGGACTCTCAAGCGCCAGCTGTAAGGATTGATGAATCCAACAGCTGCTAGTTCAAGTCCAGGAACCAGACAGCAGAAGAAGAGAGCAGGAGCTCCTGGCTGCGTGAGTAGACCAGTAGTGGTAGTGGAAGGTCAAGAGATGAGAGCTGAGGGATGGGGAAGCCACCACAGACCCTGGCCTGCCGCTTAACACAGCAGCCAAATATGGAGCAGCCAAGTTGACATAATCCTGACCTCCACAGTCCACCCCTTTTTAACTTGGCATCTGCACACATCTCACCTTACCATCCACAGTCTCTGAAGGAGTACAGCTACAAAATCATACTTATGTCTACCACGATATAACTAACACATGTACAAGTGAAAATGCATTAGCCCATTTATATCGTATATGTCACAAGTAAACAAAAATATCCAATACATACACACAAAGCAGGAATACTCATAACAATTACAGTCCTTGTTTCTGCAACTGGTCACATGGCTGTAACTGATATTTAGAACTACCTTCTTCTACAACCCATTCTGTATTCTTTTTGCCCTCAGTAAGCACTCAGCTGCTCGTGGTTCCTTGCCTGGTGAGGTGACCCAAACCTTTATTCCTGAAGGGTCTGGGCTATTAGCAGTCATTTTGGAATTCGGTTGCTGTGGTTTTCCACTGACCTTAGTCACAGGCCATGGTAGTACTAGGAGGCGTCCTAAGGGATCTCTTGCATTCCAAACATACTCTTCTTTACCTCTGTTACGTAATGTCAATACAACTTCATCTTCACAGTCAGGATCGATCGCACCAGCCAGTATTCTAACTCCCTTCTTTGTTGATCCAGAGGCACAAGGAGCCCAAAATGGCCTGGTGGCAATTTTAGCTTCCTGTTCAGTGGAATCGTTGATATGTTTCCAGGTGGCAGCATTCCTCCATTTGGAACTAAGACATTTAACCCTGCAGAGCATACAGTTAGGAGATAGGAAGCAAAAATCTTGCAAGTGGGCCACTACGGGTAACAATGAGTGGTGCCTCTCCCATTTCCACCCCTTGATTCCCAGACCCATGAATCCTGACTATAGGAGAAACAGCACAGTGTATTGGACGCTGGTTTAGAGCATACACAGCCTCCTGAAGAACATTTCCCCAACACTGCAAGATATTGCCACCTAGCTGGCAGTGTAATTGTGTCTTCAGGAGGCCATTCCATCATTCTATCAAGCCAGCTGCTTCAGGATGATGGGGAACATGGTAAGACCAGTGAATTCCATGAGCATGGGCCCACTGCCGCACTTTATTTGCTGTGAAGTGAGTCCCTTGATCAGAGACAATGCTGTGTGGGATTCCATGACGATGGATAAGGTGTTCTGTAAGTCCACAGATGGTAGTTTTGGCAGAAGCATGTCATGCCTGGAAGGCAAATCCATATCCAGGCTAAGTCTCTATTGCAGTAAGGACAAAACGCTTTCCTTTCCATGATGGAAGCAGTCCAATGTAATCAACTTGCCACCAGGTTGTCAGCTGATCACCTCGAGGAATAGTGTCGTATCGAGGACTCAGTGTTGGTCTCTGCTGCTGGCAGATTGGGCACTCAGCAGTGGCTGTAGCCAAGTCAGCCTTGGTGAGCGGGAGTCCATGTTGCTGGGCCCATGTGTAACCACTGTCCCTGCCACCATGGCCACTTTGTTCATGGGCCCACTGAGCAATGACAGAGGTAGCTGAGGAAAGAGGATGATTGGTTCCCACAGAGCGTGTCATCCTATCCACTTGATTCTTAAACTCATCCTCTGCTGAGGTCACTCTTTCATGAGCATTCACATGAGACACAAATAGTTTCACTTTTTTGGCACATTAGTCTATCCACATACCTCTCCCCCATAAATCCTTGTCTCAATCTTCCAATTATGTTCCTTCTGAAGACACAATTATGCTGCCAGCTAGGTGACAATACCTCACAGGATTGGGGAATTGTTCTCCAGGAGTCTCAGGTCTGAAGGCCATGCTCTTCTCCCGGTGCTGCTTTCTTGATGGTATGTGGTTCCCACGCCAAGACGCTCCCTGGACAAAGACTGATGCAAAACCAGACTTTCCTCCAGAGCCGACAAGGGGGAAAGCCTTCCCCTGGAGTGGACACTCTGAATATGGACTTGCAGCCTACCAGACTATGTAAGAATAAGCCTTCCTTTGTTAAAGCCATCCACTCTGTGGTATTTCTGTTAGAGCAGCCCTAGCTGACTAAAACAGATGCCTACAATGCACTGACTTAGCAGTCTGTGATTATAACTCTCTTGATCAATTAATATATATTTTACAGTGCTACACAGAAACATGCATTGTTTTCTACACCGTACTGCAAGCAGGGAGATCTCTGTCCAACAAAATAAGATACAGGAAGAATTTGCAGTGTTTTACCCTCAGGAATGAGGAATTTGCTACAAATAGGACATCCTTGAGAAACAGGTGGGAAACCGTGGTGGTGTGGTGGTGAAGTTCTCTGTCTGCCAACCAGAAGGCTGGCAGATTGAATCCACCAGGCACTCTCTTGGAAGGTCCAGAGCAGTTCTACTCTGTCCTGTGAGGTCACCATGAGTTGGGATCAACTCAGCGCAGTGGGGTCATTTCTGGTTTGAGTAATGGATGTCTCTGTGGAGTCCAAGTAAACTGGGAAGAAAACATGCTGGTCTAGCTTCCAGGAGAGTTGTATTGTGTGTGTGTGTGTGTGTGTGTGTGTGTGTGTGTGTGTGTGTGTGTGTCTGTATCTAAACTTGCACCTAAAGGACTACATATGCATATATACACAAAGGAGTATATACGTATACATATAGTCCTTTAGGTGAAAGTTTACAGTACAAGTCAGTTTCTCATATAAACATTTACACACACATTTGTGACATGACCCTAGTTAGGTTCCCGCAATGTGACCACGTGCTTCTCCTTTCCACCCTAGATTTCATGTATCACTTCAAACAGCTCCTGTCCCTTTTCCCCTTCTGACATTGCCTCTGGACAGGAGCTGCCCACTTAGCTCACGTCTCTGCTTGGGCTAAGAAGCGTGCTCTGCGGGTGTATCGTTTGATGTCTTACAGTCCAGTCTAGCCTTTGTCTGGAGTGCTGGCTTTGGCAGTGCTGTTAATACCGGTGTAAAGGATGGTCTTGGGGTCGCGTCTCCTGGTGTTCTTTCAATCTCAGAAGATGAAGTCTGGTGTTTCTCCTGGATCTTGAGTTCTGAACCCCGGTTTTCTCCTGCTGAGTTCTCTGTCAGGGCACTAACAGGTGGTAGCTGGGAACGATCCTATTGTCTTGGTCTCACGTTGAAGGAATCTTGGGTTTAAGTGAACTTTTTTCTAGTCTGTCTCATGGTTATATCAGAATGTTCCAAAACCTCATTTGTTTTGTTTGTAAATTGTCAGGTCAAAATAATTCAAATTTTTATTTCTATACACTTCTGAATTTTACCTTTCTGTTTTTACTTTAGCAGCAAATCATTACCAAGGCTGTATTATTGATCAAATATATGAACTGAAAAATGTTATGTATTTTGTAATAAAGGCTAACCAGGGTGTTTGTCTTACAGGGTAACCAAAGTATTTGTAATACAAGCTAACCAGGGTGTTTGTAATTCAGGGTAGCCACAGTATTTGTACCACAGGCTGACCACAGTGTTTGTAATACAGGCTAACCACGGTGTTTATAATAAGTCTAACCACACTGTTTGTAATTCAGGGCAACCTTGGTGTTTGTAATATACAGGCTGACCATGGTGTTTGTAATGAAGGCTAACCGTAGTGTTTGTAATAAAGGTTAACTGTAGCATTTGTAATACAGGGTAACCACTGTGTTTGTAATAAATGGTAACCACATTTTAAGAGAATGGGTGCTCAGCACTGCTATGCTGAAAGAGTCTTGTAGGTGGAAGACCTACATAAAACCCAAACATCACACTGACTAACGTACTCCATCGTTAATGAGTCACTTAACTTTTATTATATATAAAACAAAAACATTGCCATGGAGTTGATTCTGACTCGCAGTGACCGTAGAGGTCCCAAGGAGCACCGAGTGGAGTCAAACTACCTGACTTTTGATTAGCACTTAACTCCTATGCCATGAGGGTTTCCTTGCAATCGAATACAGAGCTACGCTGAGTTAAGTAGTATATGGTGGTGTTATTAGCATGTTACATATCAAACACTACTAACTGGCCAGGTGGTGAGGTCCATATAAAATGATCTTCCAAGCAAAAACCACTATTTATTTTCTTTTTTATATTAGTTCATTTATTTTTTTATTTAATATGAGTGAATGAAAATGTACATTCCCATATAAATTTCACCTATATGCAGCTTCCACTGCTCTTATTTTTTTGACAATGTTTCTTTGATGTCCTATAATGAGCTGTTTGGTCATTTGGGGTACTTAAAAGCCTTTACCCTGGTCCTTACAGAGCTTTATTTTAAGTGAATAAAGCTCTTCATTCAGCTGTATCTCCGAAGAGACGTTCTGACGACAACAGTTAGTGACAGCGGACACCCCAAGCCAGCCGGCTGTCATCAAGTTGATTCCAATTCACAGTGACCCTAGAGGGCAGAGTAGAACTGCCCACAGAGTTTCCAAGGAGAGCCTGGTGTATTCTACAACGGCCCACCTTTCGGTCAGCAGCCGTAGCACTTAACCACTGCACCACCAGTGTTTCCTAACTTTTGTATGCCTCTGCTTTGTTGTTTGTAGAACAAATTACTGTGCGTTATGTTAGGCGAGTTTTTGGAAACCCTGGTGATACGGTGCTTAAACACCCTAGCAGGCTAGTCAGCACGTCCACAGTTCAAATCCACCAGGTGCTCTTGGTAAATTCTGTGGGGTAATTCTGTTCTGTCCTTTAGGGTCACCAAGAGTTGGAATCGACAGATGACAACGGTTAGGTGTGTTTTTGAGGCAGCTTTGCACAGCAGGAAATTAACATTTTAGAATTTTAACAAGGTTAAAATGGAATTTTAATAAACTGTCACTTCTTTTCTCCATCATGAGCCTTGAAGACAAAGCAGACATTTAAGATCATTAGTCGATGCTAATATATGTAGACATTACACAGAGAGATATTATACACAATTATATGCTGGTGTATGAATTAGAAACTTGAACTTGTGCCTTTATGTAATAGATTAGACAAAAATGGAGTGGAAAGTAGACGCCGGTGTTTGTTGGGTAAAGCATTTTCAGTGACCCTTAGTGTGCACTTTGACGCGAAGCGTGGTCCTCCCCGACAGCCCTCACCGCCCAGCCTAGTGACGTGACTCGCGTCCACGGTGTTGCTCCACCGTCCCCTTGAGTCTCATCTCGTATTTCCATCCCACCACTGCCGGACCAGAGTGTGACACCCTGGTAGTGCAGGGGTTAAGTGCCACATCTGCTAACCGAAAGGTCTGCAATTCTGCTTGGTCGTGTAGGGTTGCTAGCAGTGTTAGAACTGACTCAATGGCAGTAAGTTTGAAGAGCAGCTCAGTGTCCCCTAAGCACCATGAATTTGATTCCGTTATAGCCAAACTGTGCCTAGGAAAAGGTTGGTATGTATCTACTTTTTCAACTTGAAGTTTCGTGGTCTCTACATGTAGACTGTTTCTGATGAGAAAAATACATGTAAACATGTAGTTACTAGAAAAATGAACATAAAATTTGTTGCTAATATTTTTCTTGTTGATTCTATGTTGAAGTGATATTTTGTGTATTTTGAGTTAGACATACTATGGTGATTAAAATCCCTTCATCTTTTATTCCCGGCTTTTTTAATGTGAACATCAGAAAATTCTACTTGTGACAGACACTGTACTTTGGTTGGACTGTGCTGGTCTACACAGTCTTAGCCTTTTGTTACCTGTTAGCTTCATAAGAAGCCCGACAATTTACGTGCTGTCTTATGGTCCAGACAGTTCTGCTTCCTGGGAGAAGCCTCTCTCCAGCCTTGCAAAGTTAACCACCATAAATAATTTGCTTGTATATCTTCCCTTCTAAGACACAGAGAGAATAATCAAGTATTCATGAATAAGGAATAGAAAAGCTCCAATTGGTGTGTGCTTTCAGTTACATTGCCACATTAAAATTTGATTTTGTGTTCGGATGGTTGAGTACTATGGAAAAATTGTTCATGTCACTTCAACTAGTGTCTTCTGACAGCTGTTTATTTTTTTATTTTTGTAGAATGCAACAGTATATCCACTATTTTAACAGATACATTGTTAAATGTTAATTGAATAAAAAGTCTAATAATTCAAATGATTATTATCATGTGTTAAATTTGTGTGAAAGGAGAGAAAGCCATCCCTAAGAGTAAACTCTTATGTAAGAAATATCAGCTGCTTTTAAATTCTTCTTTTAAGTGTATTTCTAAATAATGCAGAAGAGTATTGCAGTTTAAGTTCTTGATAAAATAAGGGTAGCACACAGAACAGAGTGATTCATTCTTAACACGCAAGTTAAAGCTCCATTTTCTCACTTACAGTTCATCGTGTTCTAGACAAGGGAAGGTATGTCTGATAGGCTTATGTGTGCTGGGAGGTAATCATGGAATTCTTTGATGTGTTCTGTTCCTGTGTACTTTTCTCAAGACTCGTGTCTCTGCTTAATAAGAGAGGTATAGGGCTCAAGCTGTTGACACGTTGGCATCTGTTTCAGATTCATTTTTACTGACAGCAAGCTGTTGCTGGCAAACACAGGCTTTTTATCATTAAAAATACACAGCCTGGCACTCCCAGCTTCCTTCTCGATCTTGCAGTAGGGTTTTTTTTTTTTTTTTTTTTTTTTGGCTAGGAATGCTGCATTGCAATCTGCCCAGAATGACAAAGAGAATACAACTTGCTGTCAAAGTTGCCTAGTTATAATTTCAGTAGCATGAAGATACTTGAACAACTCACTGTGTCCAGGTGGTGCCTTTAACCTCTCAGGGGTTACAAACCTCTCTGTAGAGACAGTGTGTGCAGAATGGTGAGCAAAAGTTGTCCTTGTGTCACCACGTGTACAGCGAGTCGTAAACTCAGCGTTTCTGCTTATGCAGATGTGCTATTAGGTAGGACACTAGCAAAGCTAATCAAAAGACAATGCTGTCAAAAATTCTAGATTTCCTTATTTAACTGTGAGGAACAGGATGAAATTTGACCTTGTTAAAATGTCTATTTGCACTGTGTGTTTTTTGAATCTGTGTGTTTCTTCTGGATACATTTGAAACAATGTCTCTTTACACTTTATTTAAAGTAGTGCTTGAAAGTGTGGTTTGTGTATTTGCAACATAGTGCTCTTAATTCTGTATGAGATGTGTGTGTGTGCACACCTTCTGTCGCACCCAAAACAGCACCCCCCCCCAAATCCCCTTGCTTTGTAGCTGGTTCTGACCAACAACAACTCCACGGCACAGTGTAGAACTGCTTTCCAGGGTTTCCAAGCTGTAACCTCTCAGAAAGCAGATGGCCCGATCTTTCTCCAGCAGAGCTCCCAGGGGATTTGAAGTGGCAACTCATCCCTTAGTCGCTGAGTGCTATAACCACTGTGCCACCAGAGTGCCTTGTGCAGACGTAGGAGAGAGTTAGGAGCTTGGATCACGCCTGCAGTGAGGGATTGTGATGTTTCACGTTATGTTTGCTCTTTTTTAAATGATATGTCATGAAAATGTGCAATTATTAAAAAGTAGAAAGGGGGGGCGGAGTCAAGCTGGCAGACTGAGCCCCGGTCTCCCTGTGTCCCTCTGGAAACCAAGACCTGAACTGACAATCAAACGGAGCCTTCTGGTCACCTAATCAGCCTCAGGACACGGCACAGAGCTGTTAATTGGGACTTCATACCACTCAGAGAGAAACCTCCTCTCTGTCGCTGACTCCCGCTCCTGGCTAGCCCCGGCTCTCACGGACGGACCGTAAACGCACCAGTTTGACTTTTTTCCCCTCGGTCTCGGCTGGCGGGTGGAGCTGGGTCTTGCCCGGCGGCTGGACTCAGACGCGCTGCTGGGGGGATAGGCAGGCGAAATTCCCCTATTCTGAGAGCCAGGCTCGGGACTCTGTTGATCTAGCCACGTTGAGCCTTTCGTTTGTAGCTGCCTCAGCGGGGTTTGTGCGGAGCTCCGCGGTCAGGGTGCGGGACGCCATGTTGGTACCGAGATTTTAGCGGGACCTCGTTCTTAGCCTGGGAGCCAGCGCCTGTAAACGGGACAGCGCCTCTCCGTCGGAAAAGTAGTGATTCTGCACAGTGCTGCCTACGTTGGGGGCCCTGCAACAGAAGCAGAGGAGTCACTGCCTCTCAGCACCTTTAGCCCCTGTCTGCTGCCTGTGTGGAGGACACCGTCTTGGGTACGGTGGCCACAGCTGGCCCTAATTCTTAGCTTGGGAGCCAGAGCCTACCCACAGGAGAGTGCTTTTCTATCAGAAAAGCAGTACTCGACGCAGTGTCACCTAAGACTAGGCCCTGTCAGTAGAGGCCAACAGGGCAGTAGCATTGCTGTAATCTGAACTAGATTGTATCATCTGGGTTTGGATATAGCGGCGCTTACTTTGTCAGTTGAAAAGAGGGACCTCTACACCTGAAAACCTAACTGACTTGTGAAGTGCTCAGATACCTTTTGCTTTACATTTGAAGACAGCCTAGAGCAACATTTGCAATCCATCCTCACAGTACCTCTTCCAGCCTCTACATACTCACATGGGACCCAAAAAGCAACAGACATTTGTGGCATACAAGCAATCACTCATGGCTTCAGAAGGCTCCCAAACAAAGCAACCAAGGAGTTTTCCAGATGAAGAAACTTTTATGAAAGCATCAGAAAATGAATACAAAATGATTATATACAGAGCCCTTCTAGACCTTATACAAAATGCAGCAGAACAAAAGGAAAAATTGAGCAAGTTGTTCTATCTGATGGAACACCAGTACTCTGAAATCCAACAGATCAAGAAGAAAATCAAAGACATGGAAACTTCCTTGCAAAGCCAAGAAAACAGAGTGGAACAAATGGAAAAAAGAATTTCTGACTTGGAAGACAGAGCTACTGATGCCAGCATCTATGAGCAGAAATCAGAAAAAAGAAACAAGAAAAATGAAGAAACATTAAGAAGCATGTGGGACTCTGTTAAGAGGAACAACCTTCCATTAATTGGAGTCCCTGAACAGGGTGAGGCATCTGAGAACACAGAGAGTATCGTTGCTGAGCTGCTGAAAGAAAACTTCCCAGAAATCACGAAAGAAGAGAATATAGACTTCTCAGATCCATATCGTATACCACCCAATATAGATCTCAAAAGAAAGACTCCAAGACATATTATAATCAAGCTTAACAAAATGAAACATAAGCAGCAACTCTTAAAGGCAGCAAGACTCAAAGCAAAGCTAACATCAGAGGGAAACCCTGTAGGCTCTCATCAGATTTCTCAGCAGAAACCATGCTGGCACAGAGACAGTGGCATGACACATTCAAAGCCTTGAAGGAGAAGAACTTCCAACCAAGAATTATACATCCTGCAAAACTATCTTTCAAATATGAAAATGAAATTAAGACATTACCAGATAAACAGAAACTCAGAGACTTTGTAAAAACCAAACCCAAACTACAAGAAATATTGAAAGAAGTTCTTGGCTCTGGCTTAGAAGAATGAAACCACTAACTTTATATTTTAGAACGACACACTACTCAATACTCTACTCATTTAGGGAAGACTCCAAAGTCGATCACAGCTTTGATACGGAAAGAAGCAATCCAGTGATCATCATGAAAACTATGGTGTCATCATATTAAAAACGGAATGTATTACAGTGGTTATAGTCCTTCCAGATGGAGAGGAAGATGACAAGACTGGTAATAATTAAAATTGGGTTTATATATAGTTTCTTAAGGGGGATCATAGGGGCAGCTCTAAAGCACAACAAAGATGTATCATAAAAAGTAGAAAGATATATAAGGAAAAGAATGTACCAGAATTTAATTTCAGCAACTATCAGTGTACAATGATACTAATAGAGCCATCTCCTTGCATAGATTGACAGATTTCAGTACAGACCAGAACAGGTACCGTTTGGGGAAGGGTGCTACTCTCACAGTGGTGGTATTAGGGCTTCTTTCTATCCCAGTTGTACTTCAGCAGAAAATATGTTTTCAAGTACTCGATTTTAGAAATATTGTGAGGGCCAGTGTGTAAACACAGAAGGAAATACGTCACCTAATCATCCCACTTTGTGCCGTTCTTCCATGCCCCTTAACAATCCCACCCAGAAAACTAATGTCACAGAGTGTCTACTCAGCGATGACTCAGATGGCTTCAGAATGCTCTTGACTCGGTAATTTCGTAAGCCTCCCCTATTCATTCACACTTAAACATCTGTTTTGATTTCTTACTTTTCGATTCCTTTCACCTTGTACTAAAAATGCCTGTCTTTTATCTGATGTAAAGCCTTGCTCACATATTTACTACCAACGTAAACTTTCACTTTTCTAAAAATTAGATTGTTTGTGTATCTGTAGTTGCCCTTCATTTTAATTCCATTTTGTGAGCAAACATTCACGTTCTATGTGCTTTACAGTTTTATGGATCAATTTACTTAGTCACTACGGGTCACGTATTAGCCATATTGTGCGATAATAAAAGCATCACCATCTTTTTAACACTCCTGAGCCTTTAAGCCCCATCCATTAGAAGTAAAACTGAATTTAAATTATTATGCATCTGTTGAAAACTTACTGAGCTTAGAGTCTATTTAACACAGAATAAATTATGAAAAGCCATCTGAGTTTTCAAAATAGGGTGTATCCCTTGGGAAAGCTATATGGACATAAAAAGAAATTGGAACCATTTAAAATTATAGAAATGCAAGATTGCCATTATTAAAGTTAGTAATGCCAAGTGCCGTCGAGAAGTTAGTAATAGCTATGACATAATTAATTATTTCAGCACTTTAAAAGCTAGTTCTTGGGAGTCGGCCAGTCATTCAATACATACATGTTACAAATAACACCTCATGATAGATAAATGCAGGAAGATGAATTATAAAGTACAATCTCCTGATGACAAATAGCATGTTTTAGCAAGCATGAGGTTATATGTTTATTTATAATATCAAGTGAATTATCTAGATATAAAAAGAAAACATGACACCATGAAGAAGGACTTAACATGTTTGTTTAAAACAGTACATTTAAGTTGCTCATAGGGTGATTCAAAAAGTTACAGAAAGACATTTCAGATAGAAAAACAAAAGGATGGGATTGGCTGAGTCATACAAGCTCAGATGGAGAGAAAGGAGGCAATAAGAGAGGAAGAAAAAGTTTTAAAACCTGAGGAACAATCACATTCTTTAAATTATCAATTAAGTATAGTCGTTGCCTGTACTTTCTCACCATCGCTTTGTTTTCAGTATTTTGTGTGTACTAGGCGACACTTAAGTTTGAGAACTCATCCTAGAAAAAGCGTCAGGTACCTCGCTGCTGTGTATCACTAGGGTCGCCTTTGACGTACTCCCTTGGGAGGCTGTGCACGAACACCAGCTCCTAGTCCACCCTTCAAAGCAAGTTTGGAACTCTTTCTGGAGTGGCTGTCAGAGCTGTCATCCTATTACCCATGATGTCCTCAAAAGGTCTTCCTTTCAATTATTTCCTTTATCTTTGGGTCAAGAAAACAGTCATTGGGGGCGGATCAGGTGAGCGGGGAGGGTGTTTCAACACGGTTATTTGTTTACTGGCTAAACACTCCCCAACAGACAGCTAGACAGTTCACTTTGGGAACTCGCCACCATGCCGCCGTGCACAAGGGTCGTTCCAGAAAGAGTTCAAAAATTGCTCTGAGGGGTGGACTAGGCACTGGTGTTGGTGGGTCGCTTCCCAAGTGGAGGCCGTTGTAGCAATATTCAGCAGCGAGGTATGCAGCACTTAGAGCAACTAATTTTGTAGACTAAGTTGTTGGACTTGGTGTTTGTTCAGGATACAACAGTAATTTTAAGAAAATTATTTTAAAAATACAAATTTGGATATATACATAGTGTTTACAATTAAGGCATAACTTTTCATATGCTGAGGATTACCAAGGAAATCATTTTTAAAGTAGTACCAATATCACCACGTAAAATGCTCTAAGTGAATACTTGTATGGCAGAAGTAAAAATTGCTGTACAGTTATAGCTATTTTTTAATTATGTGATTTTACAGAATGCCCTCTAAATTTTAAGCAAAGAGCATCATATTGTACAAACAGAACTATATGTTTATGCTTCTCTGTTCTTTCATTTAGTCTTGAAGATAATTCCTTAAATACTGGCATAGAACTTTTTCTAACCGTAAAAGCTCACAGAAACCTACATCTTCTAGCCTTCTTATAGCTTTTTCATAAAACATGTAGAGATAAGTGAAGCTGCTTGAACTTCATCTGTATTTGTTTCTCAACAGTATCAACCAAAAGCCCAAAGTGGATCAGTATTTATCTGAAAACCTGTAGAGGAAAAAAAACCCAAGATAATATAGCCGTGCTATAAAACTTAGTCTTGCATTGAATATAACCTGTTATCTTCAAAAAGCCGAGGCCTTTGTGTTTGCTGTATCTCGCATGACTAATCTTTTTGTTTTAGAAAGAATGAGTGTAACTGTTTTGATACAGCCTGCTGCTGACCTCGATTCACCAACTTTTGGGGACTGGCCTTCTAAGAAGCACGTTTGATGGCACTGTCATCAAAAAAATACGTGTGTGACCAGTACAGATCCATTTATTCTCAAATTTGTGAGCAAACCTCTTGGTCATTTTTGTCTGATAAAGATAAAAACAGAGATGTGGTTTTCAAAGCAAAACAAATAGAAATTTCATTGACTGTGGCCATATTTTAGCAGTTGATAACGGGCTGTAGCAAGCTCTAACACCACATTAACAAGGTTGTTCAGGGGTACAAGTAATGAACTGTGTTCCTTGCTGACTGCACAGTTGATGCACTCCAAGGAGGGCCATCCAATTTCTGGAGGACTCAGAGGAGGAAGACTTACTAACTCGTGTCCGTATTAAGGGAAGAAGAGACGAGAATAGAAGATCTTCCCGATAAACACGGACTTTATATGTTGGTTAGGGGCTGTCAACTTGGTTACAACTCATAGCCATGTTATTCACAAGGGAACGCAGCAGTGCCCTGCCTTGCTCTGTCCCCGCTGTGGTTAGGCTTAAGCCCGTCGCCTCAGCCGCTGTGTCGGTTCATCTCTCGGCTATTCCTCTTTGTCCCCGGCCCTCTACTGCACCAAGTGTGACGTCCTTGTCCAGGACCAGGCCCTCCAAACTCCACATTAGGGTTTGTGATCAGGTGTTTGCTCATATGAGGCTATGTGTTTATTTTTAATATCAGGATGTTAAAACTACCCTCAGAATTAGTGAGTGGTGAAGGCACTTTACAGCCGTGGGACTTGAGACACCTCTGAGCAGGTTGAGCATTTTTGAAATCTTACTGCTGCTCTCACTGGTTAGAAAGTGGAAACTAGCCAGTGTTTCTGTCTTTCCCATGTATGCCAGCTAAGAATTATTTGATGATAGTTGTCTAATGGTAACAGCTAGAAGAATTAAAGTACTAGTATAAAATGGACACAAAACAAAGCAGAATTCAGACTCATACTGACCCCGTAGCAACCCTTGGGACCTCCAAATTCTTCTATTTTCCTAGCTAGCCCTGTGTTGGCACCGACTTTAGCCTTTCAAAAAATGCTGTTGAAGTTATTAGAGAAGCTTTCAAAACAATAGTGGAGGAGGGACTATCTAATATTTTCTATTTAGAGTGAAAATTATACTAAATGAAGTGTATGCTGAAGTCAGTTTTGCACATTCACTCTGAAATGTTTTTTTAAGTGATGTATGGAGTATAATTGTAAAACGTCCTCAGTTATCTCCAGCAGAAATGGGAGTGTCGTTGTAAGCAGACCAAGTGCACTTGAAAACCCCTGGCGCGTGTGACAGCAGAAGGATGCTGACAGCGGTAGCCCGCACTTACTCACCACTGGCTCTCCGCGTAACACTCTGGGTGTTTGTCAATCCGTCTTCACAACCACCTCTGGAGGAAGGTGTTAGCATTACCGCTAGCTGTCATGTGAGCAAACAGAAGCTTAGAGAGAGGAAATCACCTGGCCGAGGTGTCACAGCTGACAGAGCCCGTACCTGGACTCAGGTAGCCCGGTCCTGGTCGACACCTGCTAACTGAACACTGATACAACATGTGCCTGCAATAAACCGGTTTTTCCATGAATCTCATTGTCTAATAGCTTGTCTGATAAAATTCAGGATGCCAGTTAAGTTTAAATTTCAGGTAAGCATGACTGAAACGTACATCTGATACAAATATTTTCGTTCTTTACCAGATGTTCCAATTTATCTGTTAAGTTCAAATTTCAGATAAGCATAAATGAGACATACATCTGATATAAATATTTTCATTCTTTGCCTGACGTTCAAATTTATCTGGGCATCCTCTGGCTGCTGAACTCTCAAAATAAGCTGATGAGGCAGTTATTATAATCTCCCTATTAGAGATTAAAAGGGTAAAGGTGAAACGATAGCTGACCTCCCTGGGGACAATAGAGTCCAGGGATCAAGATCAGCTCATCCCTTGTAAAATCCAGAAATTTATTTCTGAATACCAATCAGTTATTGATAAGTATCAATCATTATGACAGTACTGTTTAGAGAGAGTTGATTAAATAGGGGAAAGGGTAAAAATGTGCACCTAGTCTCATGTACTGGTGAGCCATCAGACACAGGAGCTCACCGCGTGTACACAAAGTTTCCTTTTTGGTGAAAGATGCTCATTTTGTTTTCGAGATTCTGCCCTTACAATAAATGCCTTCTTTTATGAGATGAGTTTAAGAGTATGTCCTAAGTTCCTCTCACGGTACCATTTCGGGTTCTTCTTTATATACTGCAATTCTCCTCTCAGCAAAGAAAGTGATGGCAATGTTATAATCACACTGTGGCTGCAGCGACGGGCTGAAGCATAAACAGGACTATTGGCGTGGAGCAAGACCGGGCAGGCTTCCCTCAGTGGTGCTCAGGGTCGCTCCAAGTCGGCACCGACTCGGTGGCAGCTGCCAACAACAGCAACACCAATTCTTACCTTTTGGTTCTTTATTTTGGTGACCGGAGGCCTCACCTCATTAATTTTAGGTGTGTGAATGCATAGTAAATACAGACATGTATATCTGTCACATGCTGGTGTGACTGGTTCATCGTTAATTTTATATATGTGCATACATAAGAAATATATGTCTTTTATATGTATGTTATGTATGTGTGAGGAACTTATTCATCACTAATTTTGTATGTGTACATGTATAATAAATACCTATATATATTATATACTTGTGTATCTGCTGCCCGAAACCCTAGGGACATCTCCTGATTCATCATTAATTTTATGTATGTGCATCCATAACAAATACATGTATTATATGTATATATGTGTACTTGTGTGTGTGTGACCGATTTATCATTAAGACTGACATGAACAGAAATATATAACACTGAGTTCAGGTTAGGGGTGTTATCTGGTCATCTTATTTCCTCTACTGAGAGATTACTGGGTATTGCAGACTGAAAGTTTAATTTTACCTAAGTGAACTTTCTATGGCTCTGTGACAGTTTTGAAACGTTAGGAAGAGTATATTTATTTCCAACTTAATTTAGTTAAAACATGATAAGGCATCATGCCTCCAATAAGATATTGTGTAAGTGGATAAGCAATATTAATACATAGAAATAAGTTATTTGGGATGCATCTGGAGTCCATGTATCATTTTAAGAAATGTCAGGATTCCGTATTACTTGGATCTGTCCTTGTAGCCTAGAAACTCACTGATGCTTGGTTTTAACTCTTTTTCTGATTCGTAATGAAAATGTAATACTAGCCCTAGGGGTGAAAACCAGGCCTCCACGTGTCTGGTTAGGCTCATGCTCAGAAGAGTGTGAGGCCCTCTGTATTTTGAAAATGGCATTTCAAGGCCTAACAGTGACGTGGATGGTCACAGCTAGGGAGAGCAGCAAGGAACCAGCATCAATTTGTATAAAAATAATTGTTTTCCAGTTTTAGCTGGTGTGCTCTGGGAAATAATTGCACCCTTACATTCCTTCAGCACTTTTAAAATTGAACTTGATAATCTTCTCTTGTTAGAACTTTACTCCTGTACGCATTTTGTTTTGTAGACTCAAAGCACCTGAAGAAGAGACGCTATGTCTTTGGAGTAGCTGTACGGCTGTCCCACATGTGACATCCTGTAGCTACTGCAGATTTACTGTGTTCGGTGCCGTTGAGATGGTTGCAGCTGGTAGAAACACTTTGTACAAACGAACGGAACGCTGCCTGGTGCTGTGCTGTCTCACAGTCATTGTTCTGCCTGAGCCCACCGCCATGGCCGCGTGTCACTGCTCGTTGAGGGTCTTCCTCTATTTTCGTGACCCTCTGCTTCATCAGGCAGATTAAGACTCTGAAGTACGTTCTTTTCATTAGAAAAAAACATCAAGAAGTTTAGACTATTTGACTGACTGTTTGTGTGATTTATCTATGTCTGCATTTCTCAGGCATTTGTGCTTTTTCAAAAAAACTTTTATAAGAAGATGGTCCAATGCCTTTAACTCTGAGAAGCCACCCCTGAGTCATGCTCGTTGAGACATTATTTGGGCCAACACACCTCTCTTCTGTGGACACAAATGAAAACACAGCCGGTTAGCATTAGAGTCTCAATCTTTATATTTAAAAAATAAATCGGTACATTAATCTCTTACCACTGAAGTCTGATTGTGGCGCTTTTCTCTCTAGTTTGGTTGCCGTTTCTGAAATTGACTGTTACCTTGCGCAGTGTGTGTCCTCTCTAAAGTCCTACTTGAAGACGATTTACTGCCTTTGACTTTCAAAAGATTTTGTTGTTTCAGAGTATTGGGGAAAAAAAGGAAAACAAATAGCCAAACAAACCCACTGCCATCAAGTCGATTCTGACTCCTGGCAAGTAGGACAGAGTAGGACAACTTTACAGGGTTTCCAAGTTGTGATTGGGAGAGTTGAGCTACCAGATTTCTGGTTTGCAGTCACATGTGTCGAACACTATACAACTGAAGGCTTAACTTTTTGTTTTAATTTCTGAAGCTTTAATGCGTTAATACTACATAGGTTATAAGTTGCTGAGATACTTTTAGTATTTGTGTATATGTATATATATATGTGAATTGTGGCTTGTAATTTCTAATTAAAGTAGTTTATTATTACTATTCTCTCCTTTCTCCCTTTTCTTTAAAGCTTCATAAAAGAGGTATATTTTCAAGACTGTGAGATTTTCTCTCTCTCTCTCTCTCTCTTTTTTTTTAATGTAAAAGTGCTGCCGATTTTAGATTACCTGACTTCTATTCAGTATTTCCCCCCTATGGAAAATGTATTGATCTGTACTAAACTTTACTCCAATGGACTAGAAAAGTATTCGCCATCCCTTCAAATATTTTTTCAGTATATTCTAAGAGGTTTTAAATTTATTGTTGTTATTATTTTACGTTTCCCAAGCCCACTAGTGTTTATTACCAATAAATATAATGTAAGCACTACTGAACGGTCTTAGGGAATGTGCGTTCATGAGTCCTGTGAGAATACATGCTACTTAACAGTTATCAGATAAAGCACACTGAACCAAGGTGACATGTATCTGGCAAAGGGGAAAAGACACTTGCATTTTTAACAACTTTCTTCTTTCCATCCAAGATGAAAAGGTGTGGCGTGTACCTCATGCGGGCAGTAACTACGATTCAGACTCAGCTCTGTCAGGACAGTGACGCAACCCAGGCAGATCTCTGGGATCCCTTTGGACCATTCTCAAATGGTCCCCTTTTCCACTGCTTGGAAACTGTCTTGGTTTTTTCTCAGGTCCTTCTCCGTCAGGACCTGCTGTCGCACAAGAGTTGACAACTTCATCTCTGCCAAGAGCAAGTGCCTGGTGACAGTTCAGTGTGTCCTTCTCTCCAGGGAGTTTCGTCCTTAACAGAGGCAGGACCTTCAGCTGAAGGGGTGAAGCCCATGGAGTGGCACGTAGGCATCAGTGAGTGGATGGGTGAGCTGGCCTGGCAGGTGGAAGGGAAACTGTTCAGGTGGAAGGACGTCACAAAAATCTAGGTGGCCACATGAGGGAGATTTGTTGAAATACGAGTTTTCGATTTTCAAATTATGAATGAAACTAAGGATGAGAAGCTTTCAGTGTAACAGAGAGCAAAGGAGAACAGCCGGCTTGGCCAATACGCACGCCCTGTGTTTTGAGGGCAGGTTTATTTCTGTCGGAGTCAGCATGACCCTGGACAGGCAGCAGGAAGGACAGCGGTGTGGGGTCGGGAACGAGGGACAGGAGCCGGGGCTCACCGGGGTGCACCCCCGCGGGGAGAAGGAAGCAGGCCGAGAGCTCTTGGAGACCCCTTCCCGGCTCCGAGAGGCACAGGGCCGAGAACCGGGTCCCCGAGGATGGACAGGGAAACAACGGGGGGTTCACAGAAAACAAACGCGGGGAGAGGAGGTGAGGAACGATGGGGTTACAGGCGAATCTACAACCGCGGTTTGATAGTCAAATTCAGCTTCACCAGTTAAAGAAACAAACGCGGTAACTGAATGGCATCAAGAACAAGCGGAGAGCGAATCCTCCTGAGAAAACAGCCCGGCGCCCGGCAGCAGACCTGGTCCAGGCGGGCCGGGGGGCCGTCTGTCCTCCTAGGGGGCCGCCTGTCCTCCCGGGGGGCCGCCTGTCCTCCCGGGGGGCCGCCTGTCCTCCTAGGGGGCCACCTGTCCTCCCGAGGGTCAGCCTGTCCTCCCAGGGGGCCGCCTGTCCTCCCGGGGGGCCGCCTGTCCTCCCGGGGGGCCGCCTGTCCTCCCGGGGGGCCGTCTGTCCTCCCGGGGGGCCGTCTGTCCTCCCGGGGGGCCGTCTGTCCTCCCGGGGGGCCGTCTGTCCTCCCGGGGGGGCCGTCTGTCCTCCTAGGGGGCCGCCTGTCCTCCCGGGGGGCCGCCTGTCCTCCCGGGGGGCCGTCTGTCCTCCCGGGGGGGCCGTCTGTCCTCCCGGGGGGCCGTCTGTCCTCCCGGGGGGGCCGTCTGTCCTCCTAGGGGGCCGTCTGTCCTCCCGGGGGGCCGCCTGTCCTCCTGGGGGGGGCCGTCTGTCCTCCTAGGGGGCCGCCTGTCCTCCCGGGGGGCCGCCTGTCCTCCCGGGGGGCCACCTGTCCTCCTAGGGGGCCGCCTGTCCTCCCGAGGGTCAGCCTGTCCTCCCAGGGGGCCGCCTGTCCTCCCGGGGGGCCGCCTGTCCTCCCGGGGGGCCGCCTGTCCTCCCGGGGGGCCGCCTGTCCTCCCGGGGGGCCGTCTGTCCTCCCGGGGGTGCCGTCTGTCCTCCCGGAGGGCCGCCTGTCCTCCTGGGGGGCCGCCTGTCCTCCTGGGGGGCCGTCTGTCCTCCCGGGGGGCCGCCTGTCCTCCCTGGGGGGCCGCCTGTCCTCCCTGGGGGGCCGTCGTCTTCCCGGGGTCCGCGTCCCTCCGGTCCTGGCCACCAAGGCAGACAGAGGTCCCCGCAGCCCCCCGGCCGTGCTCACGCCCACCCGGAGCCGTCCCCGGACCCTTGCTGACCGCGCAGGAGTGACCGCGGGCCTTGCGGACTTCTGGCTCGCCCAGCATCCGACGCCGCTCTTTCCCTCGTTCCCCTCGGTCGCCGCCCCCGGCCTTCCCTCTGTCCTTGGCTCTGGTCGCTGCTCTCAGAGCGCTGTTTATGCTTTCCAACTTGGCTCCTCGGTTTCTGTTTCTTGCAATGACCTTCCTGGCTCCTCCTTCTGTAATAAAATTCTATGAGGTAACCTCAAGTAATGATGCAAAAAATTTTGATGAATTACTTTGGGGAAAAATAGATTGACGTTGCATGCAATTTAGGAGACTTGATTGGATATCGCCTGTCCATAACTTCGATCCTCTACATTTTATTAAGATGAATATTGCAGTATTTTAATTAGAATATAAACATGGTAGCTTAAACATCTCTTGGTAAATAGCTACACTTAGAATCAAGTGATAAAGTCAAAAGAAGCCGTTTTCTGATAGGATTCGATCCCAGAGCACGCATTTAACCCTGACAAGCAAGGAGTAGACCATGATAAAGCTGCATGCATTATTTACAATACGTTTATGAAAAAACGAGGTTAGCTCCTATATATAAATGATACTTTAAATAGATCCAAGACAATGAAACATCCTTCCAGGTGACTGAGACATGCTGGGATTTTTTTCAGACATAGGTAAAACACACGTGCTATATTCAGCAAGGTCATAGATAAACAAAGGATGCAAGAACTGTAACAGCAATACACCATTACACTTGAACCGGCAAGCTCTCAATCAGTAAGAAAACAACACAGCTTAAGAAGAATGATTCCAAGTGTGATGAATATGAAGACACACCTGCAGAAAACTATACCTAATCAGATACATCATTCAGAAATCAGGAAATACATCAAGAAAATATTTTTCATCTACTGAGTAAATTGATAAAATGAAACAGTTGAATGATACAGCAAGAATTCTGATGAAGATACCATGTAATATGAATGAGCATTGATAAGGAAAGAGATTTGCTTCGGTGAAGTTACGCAAGCAGGCCAGTGCTTGCCAAGGACACAGGGAGCGATTAACCATTTAAAGATCCTTTTCCAACTAGTGCTATGCATTTTGTAGACATTTGTCTTCTGGCAGTTTAATTGATGTTAATCTGGGCAGCTGATATGTAACTGAAAATAAATAATAGTAGCTTGACATGGGTGTCTTACTCTTTGAGAAGTCTTGGTGGTCCCGTGGTTCAGAGCTACAGCTGCTAACCAAAGGGCTGCTGGTTAGAACCCAACAGCAGCTTCTCGGAAAACCTAGGCAGCTGTTCTGCTCTGTCCTATAAAGTCGCTATTTGTTGGAATCAACTTGATAGTAATGACTTTTTTTTTCCTTTGTATTTGTGGCTTGGAAATACTTTTAAGTTCTCTGAACTTGATCTACACTATGGCAAGCACTTTTAAACTGATGAGAACTTTCTTCAGTCTTTCACTTAAATTGTATTTTTATAAAATCACTACACGTGTTTCCCTGAGTACTAGAAAATATTTGTGTACATATTTTAAGCAGCACCAGCATCTTTGAGCCCTTGAGGCTCATACTGGAGTTTGGGCAATCCCTGAAGATGGCTAGCAGTAGTCACTCTCTCTGGAGAAAATTAAAGTATATTGACTTAAAAGAGAAGTACTAAACAACAAGAATCTGATTAATATTTACTTCAGGTAATAATTCTTTTACATGTAGCTATAGTAACATAATTGTTTTAATGCAGACACTCCATTAGAATTTTGATGGCATGTCTGGCTCACCTTCCCATTGTTCTCTTTAGTGTGATGATAATCCATCTTGATGGTTTGACACATTAGAAAAAAATCCTAATTATTTTGTTGTAAAATACGTTGTGTATATAAATATGTTCTTAATAAGGAGGTCATTTTTATTGGATTTCTGTTGTTTTTTTTTTTGACATTGTTTTCTTTTCAGGACATGCATAAATCCCAACACTGTAATCATAGGTTTCAAGAATGATCATACATTCATTGTTGTCTTCTCTCTGTCCTTATTTTAACTTCGTACCTCCTGTGGAGCATACACTTAAAATATGAGAGGAATACTAATGTCAGACATGAATGAGTATATAATTTTTTATTTCATCGTTTAAAACACCTATAATATTGTAAATATTCAATTTGGAACCATACAGCAACCATAATTAATATTAAGTACTGGTAAAACTATTTAACAATATTTTCTAAGCATTTTATTCTGCTTTAGGTGAAAATTTACATAGCCAACTAATTTTCTAATCAGTGATCCTTACACAACTTTTATGTGATGTCATTTGTAGTCCTCACAATGTGTGAACACTTCCCCTGTTTCTTCACTGAACTCCCCATTTCCGTGCGCTTCCCTGTCTGTACCTTTAGTTTGATCTTTGGCTTGGGGCCAGTGTGACCCCTGTGACCTCCTGTAGTCAATTGTCTAAAGAGCACAATCGTTGCTAATGTTGTGAACTGTATGTGCCTGGCCCCCGCTTGTCTGTTAGTGGAGGCTTGCTTGTTGCTGTGATGCTGGAAGTTATGTCACTGGTATTTAGGGCACCAGCAGGGTCACCCACGCTAGACGGGTGTCCGCTGAGCTTCCAGACTAAGACAGACTAGGAAGAAGGACTCGGCAGTCTACTTCTGAAAAGAATTAGCCAGGGAAAACCGTATGAATAACAGTGGAACATTATCAGATATGGTGCCAGAAAGTGAGCCCCCAGGCTGGAAGGCACATGGATGGAGTAGAGCCTTTGGGATCTTCATTTACTGGTGTGGCGTGACTCAAATTGAAAAGAAACAGCTGCAAACACCCATTAATAATCAGAACATGGAATGTATGTAGTATGAGTCTAGGAAAACTGGAAATAGTCAAAACTGAAATGCAGCACATCAATATTGAAATCCTAGGTGCTAAGGAGCTGAAAAGGACTGGCACTGGCCATTCTGAATCTGACAATCTTATGATCGACTGTGCTGGGACTGAAAACTTGACAAGGAGCAGTGTTGCATTCATCATCAAAAAGAATGTTTCAACATCTGTCCTGAAGTACAGTGTTGTCAGTGATAGGCTAGTATCCACACGCCTACAAGGAAGGACAGTTAACAAGAGTATTATTCAAATTTATGCACCAATCAGTAAGGCCAAAGATGAAGAGATTGAAGATTTTTGCTAGCTTCGGCAGTCTGAAACTGAACAAACATGTGATAAGGATGCATTCGTCAGTACTACTGGCTGGAATGCCGAAGTTGGAAACAGAGAAGGTTGATAGTTGGAAAATGAGGCCTTGCTGGTAGAAATAATGGCAGAGATCTCATGATAGACTTTTTGAAGGCTAATGACTTCTTCAATGCAAGTACTGTTTTTAAACAACATAAACAGCGACTGCACACACGGGCCTCATCAGGTGGGATACGCGGCAACCAAACTGATGACGTCTGTGGAAAAAGATGATGGGAAAGCTCCATATCAACAGCCAGAACAAGACCAGGTGCTGACTGCAGCACAAATCATCGCTTGCTCATATACAAATTCAAGTGGAAAGTGAAGAAAGAACAAGTCCACAAAAGCCAAAGTATGATCTTGAGTATATCGCCCTGGCGTTTAAAGAGCATCTCAAGAATAGATGTGATGTGGTGATCACTAATGACTGAAGACCAAATGAACTGTAGAATGACATGAAAGACATCGTTCATGAAGAGAGCATTAAAAAGACAGGAGAGAAAGAAAATACCAAATCGGCTGTCAAAAGAGACTCTGAAACTTGATCTCAAACATTGAGTAGCTAAAGCAAAAGGCAGAAATGGTGAAGTAAAAGACTTAAAGATAAGATTTCAAAAGGCAGCTCGAGAAGACAAAATAAAGTATTCTAAGGACATGTGCAAAAAGCTGAAATTGGAAAACCAGAAGGGAAGAACATATTTTACATTTTTCTAGCTGAAAGAACTGAAGAAAAACTTCAAGTCTCCAGTTGCAGTAGTGAAGGGTTCTACAGGGAAAATATTAAACAACACAAGAGGCAACAAAAGAAGATAGACTGAATACGCAGAATCATTATACCAGAAAGAACTGGTCAATATTCAGCCATTTGAAGAGGTAATATGTGATTAGGAGCCAATGGCACTGAAGGAAGAAGTTGGAGCTGCGTTTAAGGCATTTGCAAAAAACAAGGCTCCAGGAATTGATGGAATATCAGTTGAGATATTTCAACAAACAGATGCAGCACTGGAAGTGCTCACTCGTCTATGCCAAGCAACATGGAGGACGGCTACCCTGCCAGCTGACTGGAAGAGATCCATATTTACACCCTCTCCAGAGAAAGGCGATCCAACCAAATGCGGAAATTACCAAACAGTATCACTAGTATCACACACAATATTTTGCTCAAGATTATTCAAAACTGATTGCAACAGTATTGACAAGAAACTGCCACAAATTTAAAGTGGATTCAGAAGAGGATGTGGAGCTAGAGATATCGTTGCTGATATCAGACGGATCTTGGCTGAAAGCAGGAAATAACAGAAAGATGTTTACCTGTGTTTCTTTGTCTACACTTGACTATGTAGACCATGACAAATTATAACTAATGTTGTGGAGAATGGGAATTCCAGAACAGCTAATCGTGCTCTTAAGGAATTTGTACACAGATTAAGAGGCAGTTGTGGGAACAGAACAAGGGGACACTGTATGGCTTAAAGTCAGAAAATATGTGTCGGGGTTGTAGCCTTTCACCTTAACATTTCCATCTGTATGCTGAGCGAATAATTCGTGGAGCTGTATTCTGTGAAGAAAAGCGAGGCGTCAAGACTGGAGGACAACTCATTAACAGTCAGCATTAAGCAGATGACACCACCTTACTTGCTTGAAGTGAAGATACGAAACTCCTCCTGATGAAGATCAAGGGCCACTGCCTTCAGTATAGATTGCACCACAATATCAAGAAAACACAAATTCTCACAAATGGACCAGTCAGCAACAAGTCATAAATGGAGAAAGCATGGAGGTTGTCAAGGATTTCATTTTACTTAGGCCCACAATCAACACCCATGAACGCAGACATTAAGAAATCAAAAGACGCGTTGCACTGGGGACAATCTGCTGCAAAGGATCTTTTTAAAGTTTTGAAAAGTAAAAGTATTACTTTAAAGTGCACCTGACCCAAGCAATAGTATTTCCAGATGCATTATATGCATGTGAAAGCTAAACAATGAACAAGGAGGACAGAAGAATTGATGCCTTTGAATTGCAGTGTTGGAAAAGAATGTTGAATGTACTGTGGACCACAAAAGAACAGAGATCCGTTCTGGAAGAAGCACAACCAGAGAGCTCCTTGGAAGCATAGATGACAAGACTATATCACATATACTTTCGACATGTTGTCAGGAGGGGTCAGTCCCTGGAGAAGGACATCATGCTTGGCAGAGTGGAGGGTCAGCGAAAATGAGGAAGACCCTCGATGAGATGGAATGACACAGTGGCTCCAACAATGGGCTTAAGCATCAAAATGATCGTGGGTGTGGTGCAAGACTGGGCAGGGTTTTGTTCTGTTGTTCACAGGTCGCTACAAGTCAGAACTACACAACAACACCTAACAACGACAACACAACATCTATTCATGAAATGTGTTGTGAAGAGCCTTCAATTTGTTGAGAAATACTCTTCAGATTTGCTGCTTAGACAGAGTAAGGGGAAAAAAAGTGCTCATTTAAATCAGCTCTGAGTATTGAGTAGTAGTTTCTACATGAACAAATGCAGATGGAGAGAGTGAATTTGGGGTAGACCGATAACACACACACACATACACAACACACACTCTTGTAAAGCTAAGCACCCCATTTTTCTGTAACCCAGAGCTATACAGAAGAGGTCCACTACTTCAAATTTTATTTTGAATTTGCATGGCCTTATTTATTTGCAGGATAATTATGGATGTCTATTAATAGCTGGCTTTTAGGGTAAGTAATGTGGTATATTTGTAGTCTGAATTGACAGCTACAGTTTTGAAATGTGATATGCTAGGGTCCCTGGTGATGCAATGATGACAAACTCAGCTGCTAACCTAAAGGTCAGCAGTTGGAACCAGATGCTGTTTTGCCAGAGAAAGAAGCGGCTGTCTGCATCTGTGAAGATGACAGCCTTGGAAACCCTAAGAGGCAGTTCTGTTCTCTCCTGTGGGGTTACTGTGAGTTTGTATGCACTTGATGGTGCAGTTTTAATTTTTTATTTTTTATTTTAATGTAGTATATAGACAGAAGGAATTTATAAAAATTGTTAATGCATTAGGAAACCTTTTAAATGATACATTCATCTGTTTAATATTCTCAAACACATTATGAGTTCTGTTCACTGTTTTGCATTCCTAACATCTCTCTTCATAATTTCTGACTGCTTGTTCAGCTATTCAAATGCAAAAATTAGAAGTCTTTTTTTTTCTAAAATGGTCACACTTATCTCCTTCTTTCTAATTATTATTACTGTTTATGTCTCACATTATGTATAACGTGAGGTATGTGGATACAATTCCTAAATAAAACTAATTTAGGGAATGTTGCTTTTTATTTTTTTAACTAACAATGGTTTTCATTTGGTGTTAATTTGGAAATCAAATTTCAAATGGCATGTAAATGTCTAAAATCTGTGATGCTATGCTCCTAGGTAAGAGTTCATCAAACTTTAACTCAAAGATGAAATGAAAAAGCACTCTAAACTTTCACATCAGCTGCCGTAAAGTCAATCCTGACTTGTAACAACTCCTGTGTGTCAGGGCAGAGCTAGTTCCATGAGGTATTCATGATACAAGACAATCAGATGTTAATGCTAACTAATAAAGAATAATAAACAAGGTAAAAATAGCTACAATATATATGGTGTTCCTGTATTAATAACAAACAACACGAACTTTGAGACATGCGTTTTCTTTCTTTTTTTAAACTGTGACTGAGTGAAAGTATACAATCCAAGTTAAATCTGCATGCCTGCCTGTCTGCTGTCCCCTCTATCTCCTTGCCACGTGACAGCACACCCTGTCTGTTCTATACACGTCACATCCTGCCGACAGTCTTCTACCCCCTCCTCGCCACCCTCTCATTTCCCTTCTAGTAAGAGGCCAGTAGGACAACATCCTGTAGATACACAGAACCGTTAAGTGGCTACACCATATCGTCACTTATGTCCCCAAGGCCAATCCATTCCTGCATGAAGAGTTGACCTCAGTAACGATTAACGATCGGGGCAGCAGCAGGTCTAGGGGCCATGCTCCCAGGGAAAGTCACAGGCCATCAGACCAGCTGAGGTCTTTTAGTGGAGTTCTTTATGTGCACCACTGTTTTGTGTGTGTGGCCCCTGGGACCTGACATTGTGTGCTCCATCACAGCCCAGACATGCGTTTTTAAGGAAAAATACTTAGAAGGAAATGAGCGTCATGTGAAGTTTAAAGATCTAATCCTTGATAAAGAAGATAGAGCACTTAAGTTTTAACCTCTCCTAATTCAGCCCCAATTATTTAAATAAAAAATTTAGGCAACCATAAGATGTCAATAAACCAACAGTAAGAAATTTCAATGAAAAAAGTGAAATAGCAAGGCAGAAATCCATTTCAAGTAGAATAAAAATCTAAACAAAATCCTAAGATTTAAGAAAAGCTTCAATGGATATGTTTACTTTTTCCATTTATAGAAAGATTTCTTAAATGATACGCAAAAGAACGAATCATAAGCCTATGATGGAAGCAATCAGATTTATTAGGAGATGGGATACAAATCTGTGTTAAAAAGTAGAATATGACAAGATCACAAAAAATAAATCAACTTGGGCTATATGTTGAATGTTGACTAAAACCTAAGAAAATGTAAGATTGAACAAAGCATGTTAAATAATGGGTACATATTCTACCATAAATGAATTTACAGTATGCAAAGATATGGTAATATTGCTCCTTACATATATGTAAATGTTCTATAAAATTATTAGAGTGTGTTTGAATGATAAAAAGAAAATTCAGGAGAGGGTGTTCTAAGGGACAAGAATGTCATTGTTTTAGGTGAGAAATTCAAATATATTTGTAATATTTTGAAGCTTATTTAAAAAATCTAACTTGATACTCAAAATTACACTATACAATCCATTAAATTTTGCTTGTTTGTTTTTCACTTTGAATTTTATTGAAGAAAGAACATATTGGATATAAAATATTTAGGGCAAGCCAAAAAGCTTGAAACAATTTTGTAAATCTAATACATACTTGATGATTTCTAGTAAGTTGCCATATACCCTTCGACAGGTGATATGTAATGTGTTCTTTCCTTAGAATCCAATTGCCTACTTCTACTGAGGTACAGAGGAAAACATCCTTGAAACTCAGCTAACTGAAAATGCCACCCAGGGATTAGAATTCCGTGTTCAGAGCACACCAGAATGCATTCCATTACTCTCTCTGCAGTTGAGATCTGTTGTTGGCCAGCATGTAACTCCTAGGGTAGAGGACACAGAGCTTCATGGATGAGACACTTTGGAGATACAGCTATTTAGCTATAAGAGCATCGGCACTGAATTTCAGAGTTTAAAAGAAGTCTAGAAACCATCAAATCTGCAACTCAAACCACCTTCATCCATGTTTCCTTATAAATCGAAATATTGCCAACAAAATGTCAACTATATTTCCACAAGCAAAGTCTTTTAAATCATTGCTGAAAGCTTGACTGTGCCACCAGGGCTGTTTATAAACCTTAACATATTAAATATATAAAATAAGTTTGTCTTTAACTCGTTCTAGAGCAAAACAGAGCACAAACACATATGACCAGGTAGAGCCTCTGTCTGTAATGGCAGATGCGCTTTACCTTTTCTGCTCGCTGAGTTCAGTCATCTGTCAATTTTTCCAGGTGAGTAATCTTTCTTCATGTATTTTGCTGTTTGATGATTTTTGAAAACATGATTATTTTCAAAGCCCTAGTTGTTATCCCAGAAATAACGAAGATGACAGAATCATTAGCACACCACTCTGAATAAGAATAAAAATTATACTAACTAATATGCATTATGGGGAACATGAGTCAGATTCGACTCGACGGCACTTGATGGCAATGTGCATTATGTGCTTCCTGTTTTCATTTGATCTTATGGACGTTTAAAGCTAATGGCAACGCTATGAGGTAAATATTATCATTATCCTCTGTTTAACAAATGAGGAAATATGCTGTTGAGAAGTGCAGTGTCTATTAATAGTGTTACTAGGATTCCTATCTAGTTCCACTTAAGTCCTCAGACTGTATTTCCATCTATAATGCTTTGTTTTGTAAAATAAAGGACAACTACTCTCACCTAATTTTCTATCCAACAGCAATACATTTTTATGTCTGTAATTTCTAATTTTCAAAAAAGTAATTGAAAACACTTTATGCAAAACTTTCATCGAAAAGGACTATGAGATATTAAAATTACCAGAAATGTATTTATTCTTAAGACTATTAAAGAAGGAATTCTTAATCAATTTAAAGATAGAGAAAAGTGCAAAATCTGTAATTATACATGAAATGAAGAAAAATGGTAATATGTTATTTGCTAAAAGAGAAAATTATTCAACCCTTGAATGGATGGTTAAAAATAGTTACATTTAAAATGGTATTGTAAAATAATAAGCCATAACAGAAAGGGCACCGTAAAAGCAGTACAATAAAATTAAAATACATGGCAGAATGATATTAGTCTCTTTCAATAAAACTTCTCATGCTTAAAAGCCTAGTACCATAATTCATAACTCAAGGTCAAACTTTTAGCAATTTGCCCTAAGTTACAAACGCAGCCAGTATGACTCACATAGAGACACAGAACATGGTGTTAAAAGGTTTTAAGGAGAGAGGATCAATTTCAGAACGATGACACAGGCAAGTTCCCTAGATGGCTTGGTACCAATAGTTTGCTTCCTTTAGAAATGAGCTCCCTCATCCAGATGGAATACCTACAGTTTGTGATTAGAGGTCAGCAGGAGATAGAGTGGGAGTGAGACTGAAATAAACTGCACAAACTCCCGTAACTGCTTCCTGCAGCCCTGGTGGGCTCCTCTTCTCATGCCTGTGCCTCTTAGGGTTTAGCGAGCTTTTCTTATGAGTCCACTTTATTTAAAGCTACCGACTGCTCAGGGGGAACTCAAACTCCTTCAGAGGCGAGGTTCGTCTAGTGGTCACTTTGGGTCCCTGCATTCCTGGTCCCACGCCCTGCACAGTGCCCAGTCTGTTTTTGCAGTGGCGTCAGCCCACCTGGGGCTGGTGCAGACAGCCCTGCCCTTGGGCTCGTGGTCCTCAGGGCTGGTTCCGTGACAGTGGTGCCTGGGGTGGGCACCATGGATCAACACCCTTCCTGGGTGGTTTTTAAAGTTAAAGGAAATGGTGTTTTTGTATTCGTTTGACATGTCTACTCCCATTTACTTATTTTTTAAATTGTGGTGAAACTATGCATAATAAAACACTCTGCCTCTCTGTGGGATGGCTAGGTCACAGGGTGCCTTCTTTGTTTTGACGGTTTGTTCAACCCTCAAGCTGTGAACTACAGAGGCTGTACATCTGAAATGCCTACCTGCCAAGGAGGGAGGGTTCCAGTTTCTGCCCAGCCTTTCCAGCACCCATCATTTTCCTCATGTTTAATCCCTGGTATTCTAACAGGAACGAGGTGACTTTTCTCTTCAGCTCTCTAATGTCTAAGGGAAACCCTAGTCATGTAGTAGCTGAGTGCCACAGCTGCTAATCAAAGGGCAGCAGTTCCAAGCCACCTCTTTGGGGCAGTTCTACTCTGTCCACGGGGTCACTATGAATTGGAATCGACCTGATGGCAGTGGAGTTTTGGTTTCAGTGTCTAATGGGTCGCTATGAGTTGGAGTCAACTGACCAGCAGTGGGTTAAGTTTTTTTTTTTTTTTGGTTTAGTGCCTGATGGGAAACACTGCTGTCCTAGTGGCTTTGTGATACATCTGCTAATCCCAAAGGTCACCAGTACAAACCCACACGGTGGCCCTTGGAAACTCTATGGAGCAGTTCCACTCTGTCTTACAGGATCACTATGAGTTAGAATTGACCAGACAGCAGTGAGTTTGTTTTTTGTTTTTAGGTATATATGTATATATACACATATATGTATATTTAATAACTGATGATCTCCTATTTGCAAGTTCTGAGTTGAGCTGTTTCATACATCACCTCTTTTAATCTGGCTAATTATGCCTCGTTTTCTGAGGAGGAAATGGAAACAAACACAGAGTTTAGATGAATAGACCATGATCATTTAAGCAAGGCTCAAAGGAGGATAACTCAATCTGTCTGCTAAATTGTTCTAAATTTCACCATACAGTATTCTTGGGGTTAATCACAGAGAATGATACTCATAGACTTATAGTTAATTTTAGCAATTATACCCTTAATTTAGATAATGATAAATCAGAAAAAAAATCAATGAAATTTTGCACCAGATATGCCAGTGACCCGCAAATCTGCTATGTTGATTGCTACTGCTCAAGAAACACTTAGTAGAAATCTACTACGCATACCTAAAATCCATGCAAAGTATGTAATCTTTGCACTTAAAAAAAATAACATTCTTTCCAGTCTACATTTATGAAATAATGCTTACTAACCTGCATGTATTTATGTTTTCAGCAAAACTTTATTTCATATTGGACTACTTTGTGGGAACAGAATGATAAACAGAATGAACACTGTCATTGGCCTTACGGGTTTATCTTTAGTGGAAATGAGGGTTTATAAAGGGAACTAGGAAAAATAGACAAGGAAAAGATCACCTATAGCACCTTGAAGGCCTTGACAAGGAGACTGAATTTTATTTAAATGTATGTTTGTTGCTGGTTTATGCCCCAAATTCATACAAATAATTTACAGTGTTTAAAACAACTCAATCATTGTATTCTTAATGTCTTCATTTTTAGCACTTACAAATCCAAGATCAAAGCAGCAGTATGACTTTATTTTTGACAAACACAAGTATGACTAGCTTCACAAAAAGCTTTCTAAGTGCACTGTAGAATCTAGAATGCAAAAACAATATTGATATTTTTAGCCTATGTAAAGATGGAATATTCTATAATAAGCAAGTCTATATAGGATAAATTTTAATACTATTACTTCAAACTGAGTAGAAAGGTGGTCATCTTTTACTTCCTGCTTCTATTTTCAGTTTAATTGCCTTGCTCATGTTTTTATTACCACTGGTGACAGTCTTAAGATCAATGACAGCATACAGGACAGCCAGCTTCTTCAATTTTCCAAAATGAGAGATCCTTGGTAAATGAAGAGTGATAAAGCCCACATTCACGGAAATAAATACTAAAATAGCACCTATCATGAATAAATATGTTGTTTGTTGCAAACCGATGGGGACTCCCACCATTTTCTCAAGGCTGCCGAGGTTTGCCTCAGACAACCCTTCTGCGAAGTGACGATTAGACCAAACGGCCCACAGTGACCACCGGGGCTCTGCTGAAGTCAGGAACTAGGAAGCCCAACACTTTAGTGTACAGGATGCAGTCTCCTCTGGAGGAATCTTACCAAGAATCTAACTCCTCCTTCTGTGTTCTTTGGTAAATAACCTATGTAGGTACTAGCTGATTTTATGAGGTCAGTAGAGAGGAAGACGAAGATCATTTGGCATAAAACAGCAGGGTTCTGGCTGCCTAAAAGTTGAATATTCCTTTCTAGAGAAGACACAGTGGCTGCAGCGACAGGCTGAAGCTTAATAAAGTCAAAGGTGCGGCCCAGGACCACGCTTCTGTGGGGCGCTGTGGGGTGACTGCGAGTTGGAACTGACATCCTAACAGCAGGGACAGAACAGATCAGCCGGCTGTCCGATCCATTTTTAACTAAGTAGTGATAGGATTGCTATTATTATTATCACTGTTATTATTTGTCTGTCGCAGATATGGAGGCAACACTTCCATATGCTTTTTTTTTTTGTCCTTCAAGCCTACCCTTTCATCATTTCTGTAGCAAACGCACGTTCCTGCTGTGTGGACCTGCCCTCTGCTTCCATCTTTTCACACAACTCATGATTCTCATTATAAGTTCCAATTTTTCTCCCCTCCCTTTATCTCTAATCATTGCCAGTTGGAGAAGATTATATCCTCCACAGAGTTTTACAAACCCTTAAGTCTGAAATGCTCCTAACCTCTTAGATGTTATTGATCATTTCATTTTACTGCTTAAAGCAAAGGTTTTCCAAGATTAAGTACTATCTCCCTTTCCTCTATCTCCTAAACTCCTGCCTAGTAGTTTGTAGATAATAATAACTTTTACTTATTCAACAAATATTTTTTAGGTCCCAAATATTTTGATAACCAATGAGGCTTGGTAAACTCTATGAATACAAAGACAAAATTTAGACTACTGCTTAGGTACCTAAAAGAAGGGGCCATTCACCTAAATACACAGCTGTAAAGGGTGTATTTACATATAAACTGAAAAAGTTTACGGTGGGAACAACATGAAATACACAATAAATATTGAAAAGAGTCTAATTTTGCCTCCAGGCACTGAGTAAGCAAGACTTTAGGGCATTAGTTCATCTGTGACTTGGAGTAGTTATCTGACAGGTTCAGAGAAAGAGAAGACTTGTGAGGCAGATGGAACATTTCCTAATTAATCAGTCTGTTTATTTAGAAAGTGTTTACTTGGTATCTGTGAAACGCAAGACGTGTGCTAGGTTGTTTCGCCTGCTTATCGTGAGACACGAGTAAGTGAAAAATTACGTTTAGCTACTTGTATCAAGTCTTTAGCTGCAGTGGCTCACACACACAAGGCTATGTTCAGCTCTCAGTAAAGGCAAAGTCTCTGATAGATAGTCGCTGCTAGTCAAGGCATGTTCAGTATTCCTTCACCTTTCCTAGTAGTTCTGAGATGGTTGCTGTGTCTTCTGTCAGTGTCGGTGCTACACTGGCATAAAGAACGTGTAAGGAAGAAAAGACACTGGGGGCCTGTGACGTCTGCCCGCCACTGGAGCTCCACTTAATAGCTTTTTCAGACATCTGTCACCCCCAATGAGACACTTCTTTATGCCTCATTGGCAAAGCTGTCCATATGGTAGTCTGATCAGTTTTTAAGCAGGATATTGCTCCCAGAAACTATCTATGGGATTTGTTATTCAGGAAGACTTTTAAAACTAACTATTGGGAAAGCAAGATGACATTCCTGTCAGGGGGTGTCATGAATTGAATTGTGACCCCCAAGAAAATGTGTGAAACAATTTGGCTGGTCCATGATTCCTAGTATTTTGTGACTGTCCTTTGTTTTGTGAATATCTTGTGCTGTTAACCCTAATCTCTGCTTGTAGGTATTAGCTTGGACGATGTTAAAGAGTACTAAGGCAGGATTGTCACCTCTTCCTAAGGTCACCTCCTTGTTCCAATGTGAAGGGAGTGTCCCTGGAGTGGGGCTCGCATGACCTTTATGCTTCTATCCTACAAGAAAAACAAAGGAAGGGAAACAAGGAGAAAATTGGGGACCTCCTAACACCGAGACAGCAGCACCAAGAGCAGAGAGCATCTTTTGGACCTGAGGTTCTGTGTCAAGATGCTCTCTGACTAAAGAAAAACTGGTGCAACACAAAGACCTCCCTCCAGAGCCAGCAAAGAGGAAAAGTCTTCCCTGGAGTGCACACCGTGAATTTGGACTGGTAGCTTATTGGCCTCTGTAAAAATATACTTTTATTTCTTAAAGCCAACCACTTGTGGAATTTCTGTTAGAGTAACCCCAGATGACTAAGACAGGGACACTAAACTTGAAGGAGTAGTTTATGCTTCTGGTTGTCAATACTGGAAAATTATTAGCCTCCTCTACATATTTTTCAAAAAACTTCCCTAAAACCAAAACCCCAACCATAGCATCCTTTACAAGACAGAGTAGAACTGGCCCATAGGGTTTCCAAGAAGTAGCTTGTAGATTGGAACTACTGACCTTTAGGTTAGCAGGAGTAGCTCTTAAATACTATGCCATCAGGGTTTACAAAAGTTCCCCTAGAGTTTTATTTTTATTTTTTTTTGCTTTAAAAACAGATTAAAGAAAATATTAAAAATCAACTCAACACAAAGACCAACATCTTACGTATCCATTATAAAAAGACTTCATCAGATAAATGTTTGGGTACGTGTACACAGATAGCATTTTCAGAAGACAGAATTGAAAGGAGGATGAAGGATCACATAAAGTGGAAGGCGAGAAAGGAAAGAACAAAGTTGATCTTTATGTATTTCATTTTATTTTAAGTCTTTATACCATTCTCATCTCCTGCTGGAAGCCCTGAAGGTCTAGTGGTCAAGAGTTACATCTAGTAACCAAAGAGTTGACAGTTCAAATCCACCAGGTGCTCCTTGGAAACTCTGGGCCAGCTCTACTATGTCCTAGGTGGTGGCTAGTGATCATAATCAATTTGATGGCAGCTGTTTGATTTTTAATCCCTCTCTTTCCTGTAATCTCAAAGTTCTACCCGGACAAGGTATATATACATTTTACAACCCAAGTTCCTCACTCCCTGTCAATCCAAGGCACTAAATGAGAAAATTACTGTAATTTGGTTGATAGTTTCTGACATCTAAAGACATCTGCCTCACCTGCTTTTGGGATAAGCTAAAGACTCAGTTTTGGGATACACATATATTTAAACTTTTAGAAGACTTCTGTTTTTTTTTTTTTTAATGCAGCATTGTATCATTTCTGTTATTACATAGCCTCTTTGAACACTGGAGGTGGAAGCTGTAATTTCCTTAGGAATTTCTCTAACCCTAAACCTATAGGAAGACTTCAAAATATTGAACATCAATCTCTCCACATTCATATGGTCCAGTACTAAAAGAAATATGGTAACACATAAATAATATTAAAACTTCAAACCCGCTACTATTGAGTCTAGTTGGACTCTCAGTGACCTATAGCACAGAGCAGAATTGCTCCCTAGAGTTTGTAAGGAATGACTGGTGCATCCCAACTGCTGAGCTTTTGTCAGCAGATGTTGCCCTTACCATGCCGCCAGAGTTTCTGTAAATAGTATATGCTTTTAACAACATGCTTGTGACAGGAGAAAAAAAAAATTCCTGCCACAGACCAGGTAAAGGGGGAAAAGTTCCATTTAGGCTGTCACATTTTTCATTCACTGTAAACTTGTTCACTTCTGTCATTTCATGTTATATTTCCTTCTCTGCGGTCCATCTAAACCATTTTCATTTTTTTGTTCTTTTAATTGATTTATAGATAGCCCTCTGAAAATTGGCACAGAGGTTGTGAGCACGGCTTCAGACAGGCACTTTTGTGTTACTGCCTTGAATTTGTGTCTGAAGCTTAGAATGTGCTTGTCCTTCACTGTGATTTAGGGGCTGCCAATGGCTAATCAATACAGCCACTAACGTCCAGGAAAAGGTGTCGTCTAAAGAAAAAGCCAAGCCGTGATTAAGATCTCACTGTGTGAGAGGCACTCCACTCACCAGGGTAAGTCAGTGCACCCTGTAAATAGTGACAAAGTGTTGGCGTATTTTAAAAGAACTGTCACCCAGTATAATTAAGCCTGTTAACAGAGAAAAGGGATATTTGAGTTACTGGCATACTTCCGCATATTTACAGTTTTAGCTTGTGAAACTTTCTTTAGATTTGCTCGAGAAAAGGATTTAGGTTGAAAATAAAATACTCACTGAGATTCAAAATTAGTAATAACAGTAGGCACAGAATGCAACGCGATACGGAAAGGAACCCAGCACCACGGGGTAGGCCTGTGGGGGCGTCCGTCCAGCTCTGCCCAGCCGTTATCACACCCTCCTCGCTCCCCACCGACCCTTCTCCGTGGCCGAGGCCGCAGCCCTCCAGCCCTGGGCTGCAGAGCGGGTCCCGGCCCGGCGGTGCTCTGGGAAGGGCTGCAGGAGCGTCCTCGGTCAGGGAGCCCGGGGGCCCTTCTGCGACGGCCAGCGGGGGCTCCTGCTCCGTCTCCGACGTGCCACCCGCACCCCTGGGAGCCGCAGAGAGAAACAGAAGACACAAACAGTTGATCTTTTCCACATCTCTCGCAGAAATGCATCTCCATGTTGGCTTCATCATGTCTTCAAGAACTCCGTTTTTTTCTTCATCCATTAAAATTACCACCCCCCCACCGGCCCCCCAAATTCTGGCGTCCCTGGGAAGGCTCTAGACTCTCTGGCAGGTATAGATGATGCCATCACCACCAAAGGTCGGTAATAAGTCCACTGAAAACGGGCTATAGGGCAGTCACTGTTATAACTCCCTTAAATACATTTACACTGTGTAGGACATTCCCCCCCCCCCCCCGATTTCTTACATGAAAAGTAACACTATGCTGTTAAGCATCCGTGAGAGTCAAATAGCACTTCTCAGGCAGTATGTACAAAAGGAATTTTTCTCAACAAATAAATATTAAGTACCTATTACTAAGATTCCTACAGGGTTGCTATGAGATGGACACAACAGCTTGGGGTTTGTGGGTGCTCTTCAGAAGACCCTGCATGAGATGGACTGACCCAGGGCTGCAACAGTGAGCTCAACTGTTGCCATGAGTGGGAACTTACTCCATGGCGCCTAACTGCAACAGCTGTGTGTACTCAGTCACTGCGCTAGATTGTTGAGACACATCAGTGACCAAAACCCTTGAAGATTCCTGCCCACATTCTACTATGAGAAGCGGACAATAAACAAAGAATTCAATAAGTGAATTTTACAGTATGTTACCACTTGATAGATATTTTACAAAAAGAATTGGATCAGGATGAGAAAGTTGGTAACAGCTAGAGTAGGGTATGCTCTCTGGCGGTACAGATGGTCTTCACTTGACTAGTAACCTAGAGGTTGGCAGTCTGAACCTATCCCATGACTCCAGAAACTCTCCATGAGTCACAGTGGACTGTGGGATGTGGTTTTTGTTTCTCGTGATAGGGTGTTTGGAGGGGGAGAGGTAGTGGATGGTGGGAACACTGTAAAACAGTCAGGTAGGTCTCACAGAGAAGAAAAATGCTGGAGCCAAGAGTCGAAGGAGGTGAGGGATCTAGCGACACGGGAGAGAGAGAACGTGTGCACAGAAAACCCTGAAAGCAGCTTGTCTGAAGAAGTGGTCTAGTGAAGAAACTTCAAAATTCTGCAGAACTGAATATTCAGTTTATTGCTTTTTTACTGTGGTTAGCATGTATGTGCATATATATCTATATATGTAACAAAAGCTTTGCCATTTCAGCATATTTTGTGTGTACATTTCAGCAACCTGAATCGCTTTATTATTTATTTCTTATGTATTCAGGAAACCCTGGTGGTGTCGTGGGTTGACTGCTACCACTGCTAAGCAAAAAGGTCGACAGTTCAAATCCACCAGGCACTCCGTGAATGCTCTAGGGGGCAGTTCTTCTCTGGCCTCTAGGGTCGCCATGAGTTAGATCCAACTCGACGGCACTGAGTTTTTTGTTATGTATTCATTTGTTATTTATTATCACTTATTATTTATTCATTATTGCATTTATTCAACTATTATTCACAAGCCGAAGTTGTAAATCTATATATTATCTTAGAGAACCAACTATAAATAAAAGTTGTTGAAGCACTTTCTGAAGGATGCCTTAGTTAAGGTGTACATCCAACATTAACACGACTGGGAGGCATGGTGGCTTGTTGGTTAAGCACTCAGCAGCTAACAAAAAGGTCAGCAGTTCAAACACACCAGCCGCTCCGTGGAAACCCTGCTGGGCTGATCTGCTCTATCCTGCAGGGTTGCTGAGTCAGTGTTAACTCCAGGGCAACGGTTCGGGTTTATTTTGGTTAAGGTATGAATGAAAACAATGAAGGGACTAGTTTTCAAATCTATTCCTCAAGCAAAGGAAGAAAATATATGCATCATTTTATGTAACAATGTGATACAATTTAACGATATCAGTAAATAAGGTTATACACTTTTTTACTGCCTTACAGTGTTTTCAGTTTTTATGTGGAGACTTTAGGCTTCCCAGTCTTATCAGTGATTAGGACACATTTTCAAGACCTCATTATATGGTAAGTTACCACTGTGAACAATGCAAAAGGAAATATATAACAGTAACAATAATTCTTTTGCATGTCAAATAGATGTTAATTTTACTTAAATTCTAGTATTCACTGGGAGTCTCTTTTTCATCTTTATTGAATTGTTCTAGAAGATTCCTATTCAAATTGTGTTCTGAGACATAAAGGGACACGGAAGAGAAAGTTTTTCTTCTTTACTGATGTTTTCCTTACTAGATTGTACAGCCTCCTCCGGAGACAGAACACTTGTCTGTCTAGTTCACCTCAGTATTTCTAGGCTTCAAATAGCATTTGGCACATGGTTGGTACCCAGGGAGTATTTCTTAAATGAAAAATTAATTCCTCACTGCAACCCAAGAATTTCTGTGGTTTTTCAGTACTATGCAGCGTTCTCTCCCATAAGGCTCTTCGAAGAAAGGAATCTGCACTAAAGGTGTTGAAAATCACACTTCTAGATGATTTCTGACAGAGTCTGAAACTGTGACTATTTGGTTGGAGGTAACATGGCCTAAGTCCCATTTTTTTTCATGTCATTCAATAATGTTTTCATCTATAATCTCTTATTTCCACACTTGTGATATGAATGCTAGAAAAGTTTTATTTGAATTTCCTACTGTCTTGTGGTTCATGGTAGGAAATTCATTAATATTTGACATTAAAGCTCCTGTGATCTACCTTAATAGATTACTTAGTATTTCTCTTCTCTCTGAAAGAAAGGACTGACTCTGTGTTGCTGTTTTTGGCCTTTAGTAATTTGTTCCTGCTGCATCAACTTACACCTATCATACTCTAAAAGGTCTTGTAACTCTTTGCCGTCCTCCTCCGTTCCTGCAAGGTGAGACCTGCAGAGTACCGCCCACCACAGCTGACAGGGTTGTGGGACCCCAGACACCGCTCACGTGGCTGAGGCCCTCAAGTCGGCAGTTACTGTGCGCTCTCGGTCTGTCTAGGCCACAGCCCTGACCCGCACAGCGGCCTGTCCCACCGCCCCACTTTGAGAAGACCCCGCAGTCGTCCGCGGAGGCACCGAGCAGGTCACACAAGCGTTTCTTGAGCTCCGTGTGCGTGTCAAGAATTTACGGCTCTTGTTCGAAGGCAGACACTCACTCAGTAATTCCGGAGCGAGCCCACAGATCCCGCATTTCCATAAGGCTCCCAAGACAGCGATCCGCTCAGTGAGAGGGAAACCTTTGGGGTCGCAGAAACCATCGCTGCCACTGTGCGTCTGTGGGGAGAAAACAACGACCGTTCAAAGCAGCAGCAGCGCCTCTGTTCCCGGCCCTTCTTCTCTTGACTGTAAAGATGACCTCGTTTTGACTCACTTTTGATTCTCTCTTCACTGGATGTCTCCGTCAGCTCGTGCTGCTCCAGCAGAAATACCCTGAGTGGATAGCGTTAACAAACGAGCCTTTATTCTTACATGGTCTGGCAGGCTGTGTCCAAATTCAGGGTGTCCACCCCGGGGGAAGATTCTCCCTCCGTTGGCTCTGGAGGAAAGTCTTCGTGCTGTGCCTGTGTTTGTGCAGGGAGCATCTTGGCGCAGGAACCTCACACCATCAGAAACGCAGCTCCAGGAGCGCTGTGTCCTTCAGAGCCCGCGTTCCCGCGCCAGGATGCTCCCGGCACAAACACTGGTGCAACACAAGGACCTGCTAGTGCCGCTCTAAGCTGGGTAAGAAGCAGAATAACGAGGTGCAGACGTCATAGGAATCACAGCATGAGACGAGAGGACGGCCCTAAGTTACCCGTGTTGCCGTGTGACACAGGTGAGTGAGCGCTGTCCTAAGTCCAGCGTTGCCTGTGGCTCAGGAAGAAGGCCTTGAATAAGACGGCTGATGTATTTGCCATCCCTTTATTTAGAGGGTATTTTTCCCTTTATTTTCTCTTGTTGCCGGCACAATACAAGCTCACAGTTAAAATTAGAAAATTACAGCATTGAGGACACAGTAGTGATTAACAATCACAGCCCACGAGGAAATCCAGTGTACAGACGGAGGGAAAGCAGTACATCGAACTAAGAAGAGAGCGACTCTTGGGGAGTCTGCTTCTGCTCCTTGGGCTCCTGGTGGGTCTGCCCTTTAGGGAATCCCACGCGGCTGGTTTGGCTGGTTTCGTCTTCGCCGTCGACTTCGTCCCATGGGAGCCACGCCGGCCGGTGAGGCCATGTGTGTCCCCACAGCACTCTCGCTGTCCTGACCCATCTGTGACCCAGTAAGTTGGCCGCACCTCCCTCAGTCAGGAGCACAAGCCTCCGACCAAAGAAATCGCCCCGTTTCTCCGAATCCCGTCCGGGGATATGCCAGGTATTCAAGCCGAAGCCCTCAGCTGAAGAAAGAAGAAACTTACCACCCTTTCCATCCAGTGAAACAAACAGAACAGCAACAAAACTGGCGTATTTTTATTCCGTGCATTTTAACACAATATTGATTGTATTCCATACACAATTTTGTGTTTTGAATTTGCATTCAGCGTTATATATTGATTTTTTTGTTCCTTTAGAAACCCTTTATAATACCATTTTCATAAGTATGAAATAGGTTATCAGAATGCTTTACTATAATTTACTGAATTCACTCACCAATGTTCAAATGCATGTTATAACGGAGAGTTTAAAGGTGGTGGTTATATTTTCCAAAAACTGTGTAAATGTCCAGGCTGCAGCAGGGTCTATACTCTGGGACTCTACAGAAGCTCCCCCAAAGACCGGCAGCGTGGGCTCCCCTTGCTGAGGGTTGGGCCTGAAGTCGACGTTGGTCTACCAGGAGGAAGGGGACAATCACACCAAGATGTCATGTGAATGAGAAAACTCTGAAATCAATCTGTTGCCATTGAGTCGACTTCAAGCCATAGCAGCCTTTTAGGATGAGAGGAACCGTCCCTCCGGTTCTCAAGGAGGAGGTGGTTGGTGGGGCTGAAGTGGCCAGCCTTCTTGGTTAGCAGCTGAGTTCTTAACCACGGCATGACTAGAGGTCCCTGGTTTATACAAACATCTTCACTCACATTTGTCTTTAAGACAAATCGTTAGAGGGGGAAATACTGGTTAAAGATGTTTGTTCAGGTCCATAATTAAATATTGGAAAATTTCTTTCCAGGAATCTGCACTAATTTTTTCTCAGTAAATTGTCCTGTTAAAGCTTGAAGTATTATGATAAATTCTGTTCTTTGCTCATTTGCTAGGGGTAAGAGGGTTTTGTTGTTTAATTTATAGCTCTCTGCTTACTAGGGAGGTTGCACATTTTCATACCAATCACTTATAGTTACATTATTATGAATTTTCCACTCTGCCCTTTGCCCCAATGTATTCACATTATGATATTTACAGGGCCTGACATTATTTTTACCTAATTTCTTTTCAAAAGGTGAAAATTTTTGACTGCAACGTGTTTTTTAACCTATCATTTTGAAAATTCAACCTAATTTGAGAGTCTTCTTTGAATAGACACCTATATAGTTGTCAGTGCATTCTAGAATTCACACTCTTATGACAAATGTGCCCAGCTCTGCCAGGTGGCTTAGCCTTTCAGACAGAGAGTTAGATGATGCAAATGCTAGAGTGTATCTATCACTTGACTTAAATCTCTGTTTTACATTTCACTCCCTGTGACAACTTCAAGTGTACCTAGTCAACAGATAGGGTACGGAAGCATACAGCTTTGTGATGGATGACATAGTCATTTATTTTCTGTGTTCTCTCTCTCTCTCTCTTTCCCTCCCTTCCCCTTTGAGAAACAATCTCAAATTCTACTTCTGTTTTCAGTCTGGATGGAAGAAATGACATTGTTCTTTGCAGAATTTGTGACTGTGAATTATTCCTTTCCTGAATGACAGTCCTGTAAACTGCATTTCAAGTGTTTTGTTAAGACTTACCTTGTGGCGATAGCTGGATTAAGCACCAGGGATACAGCGTGAGCAACAGACCACCGCTTTCCTTGGGAAGAAAGATCCTTGACAGGTGGACCAGGACCACATCAAGTGGTCCTTACAGAAAAGATTACCCAAAAGTAAAATTACAAAGGGCTATGAGAAAATATGAAAACCGTGGCAGCCCAGTGGCTGGGTGCTGCATTTGCTAAACGAAAGGTCGGCAGTTCGAATCCACCAGGCACGCCTTGGAAGCTTTACGGGCAGTTCTATTCTGACTTACAACGCTGTTGTGAGTAGGAATCGACTCGACAGCCATGGGTATGAGGAAGTGTAAGCAAAGGTGTCAGTGAGTTGAAGGATGCGGTGGGTTTCCCTGAGGACGTGATGTTCAAAGAAGAGAACCAAAGAAAAAACAAGATAAGTAAAAAGGTCGAGTGGCAAGTCCAGGGTGTGACCGCGGTGAACAGGAAACGAATTGAGATGAGGTCATTTAGGTGCCTGGAGCTCTGGTGGCCTAGTGGTACAGATTCTGGCAGCTAACCAAAAGGTCAGTAGTTGAAATCTACCAGTTACTCCGCAGAAATCTGATGAGGCTGTTCTGGTCTGTCCTGTGGGTCCCTGTGAGTCAGAACTGACTCAACAGCAGTGGGTTTGGTTTTGAAGTTTTAGCCTGGATGAAGAGTGTTGAACTTTATTCTAAGTGCAATGGAAAACCAGCCCCAGTTTTTGCGTAGGGAACCTGGAATCAGGGTTTTGTTTTATTAAAACTAGCTGCAGTCCTGGCAGTGAATTCTGGGAGGCAAATGGGTGCTAAGCCTGGGGGACAGTGGCAGCGACCAGATGAACTGTCGCTGAGAGGATGGAAGGGGAGAAGTGAACAACCAGAAACACATCCAGAGGGAGTAACGGACGGGGCTTCGCGATGGACACTGTGATTTGTTACTGATGTTTCTTCTCTGTAGCACAAGCTTAAAGGAATTAATCATTGAACATAAACAAATGGCCATTCCTCACATACACACCCCAGATCAAAATTTAACAATATATAAAAATTTTATATTCTAGAACATATGAATAAATGTTGTTTCTTAACTTGTAAGATAAAAATTAAATACAAAAAACAGGAAAACAATGAAAGGTGAAGTTGTTACAGTCCGTAGATACAGATGTTTGTGCACCTGTGTGTACTCCGACTCACGGTGATACTGTCACAGTGTGGGACACCAGGACACCGTGCCGGAGCAGAACCACCCCGTGGGGTTTCCAAGGAGCAGCCGGTGGATTTGGAACTGCTGACATTTCCATGAGCAGCTGAGCTCCTGATCACCACGCCACCAGGGTTCCTGGTGTCTGCGTCTGTTTTGTACAGTAGGTGCACAGGAGAAGATTTAAGCCAGGATTCTATCAAGTTAGAATCTGTACAGAGGTGCTGAGAGTGGGATACCATGCCCATTCCCAGTGTTAAGGCATTTCCTTTTTGGGCTAAAGGCAACACGAAAAAGGCAGCCAGTGTCAACCTCCAGGACAGCCTGTCGTAAAGTTAGTCCCAGGTCTTTGCCAGGTCTTTGCTTCAGGCTTGCCTCCGTGGTCCTCATGTCAGAGTGTTACCCGAGGGACGGGAGTGAGCCGACAAGGGAGCCCGGAAACGCCAAGGGGAAGGGCAGCAAAGTGCAAAACCAGGCCACTCACTGGGCGGGATGGCCACAGCAGAGGCGCTTTCTTTTCAGTGAAGTTGCAGCAACACCAGGAGTGTAAATGGTCCAGGGTTACAAAGTGAGTAAATAAACAAGAACAGTTCCAGACTTCTAGGTTGAAAAACTGTCAGCAGTTTATGGAAAAAGTTGGCACAGATTTTACCACAGAGAAAAATGCTCAAATTCTGAACCATGCCAAATAGGTTCTAATCAACTCTGAGTTGTGGCAAAAATATGTATTAACTAAAAATTCAAATAATAGCAGTTAGCCTTTGAGTGAGTGGTTTCAATTTCTCAAAAATCTTGACTCAAACCTTATATTAACAAGTGCTCTCTAAATAAAACTTAATCATATAGTCAAAGTGCCTGGTTTTATCAGAGTCATCTAGCTCCTTCTGAGAAGAGACCACTCAATCAATATTTCTAATTGAAAAATCACTGGTAAAAGATCCTCAGAATTAAAGTTGTACTTTACCCAATCAACATTATTTTACTTCTGTAAACAGTTGACACTACACAAGGTAATCTTTCTTTGCCTTTCTTTATTCTCAGAGGATATGTAGAGAAACTCATTAGAAATTTTGTAAATATCTTTATGTTTCTCTGTGAACAGGGACTAGTATACGTAAAAGATCCTTGCCATTGTTAAGTAACCATTTCCTTTCCCTTTCAGCAACTGTTTTCCAAGAATGATTATCTTTGGCTGAGTTCTCTAGAGATGTAAAACCAGTGAAACAGATGATGGATGGAAGGAAGGAAAGAAGGAAGAAGGGAGGGAGGAAAGGAGGAAGGGAGGGATGTACAGATGGACAGAGAGAGAGAGAAAGATGGAAGGATGAACAGATAGATATATGAATGGGTACATGGATGGATGGAGAAAGAGAAACAGAGAGAGATGGATGGATGAATGGATAGATGGATGGATGGACAGATGGAGAAATGATAGATGATAGACATAGATAGATAGATGATAGACAGACAGATAGATAGATGATAGATGAAAGAAAAAAAGAGAGGGAGAAAGAGAAAGAGAGAGAGGGAAGGAGGGTGGGAGTGAGGAAGGAAGGAAGGAAAATTTTAATTGAGAAAATGGCTCCCTCACGTGCAGGGGCTGTAAAGTCCAAAGTGCATAGATCAGGCTGGAGGCTTCTCGTGACTCCTGCTACTGCAGGGCCAGCAAACCCAGGGTCAGAAGGTCAGATGGTAGACCCCAGGCCCAAACTGTAGAAGACAATGAATGCCAAGATGAGCAGGCAAGATTGCAGGGAAGCTGTTGACTCAAGAACTAGAGGTCAGATGCAGGAAGCAGAACTAGCAAAAGCCTTGGACTATGCGAGAAAGTCCCAATACATTGGGTGTGGGCGACATCCACAAGAAAACCCCTTTTCAAGTGATTGGATGTTCATGGCTGGTCTCCTCATGGAGATGATTTCATTATATCAGATCTCACTGGGGAGGTGATTACATTTACACCAAACACAGTGTAACTGCCAAACCGCTGAGGATCACGACCCAGCCAAGTGGATGTGTGAAATCAACGACCTCAGTAATGTACCCAAAACAAGCAAACAACCAGACCATGTCAGCAATAAACATATGTGAATGACATAGAGTTCTTCTATAGGGAAAGGAAAATCATTCTAATTAATACAAGTGGAAAGGGAATTTATTACAAGTGCACAGAGAGTGCTGAAGCAGCTGGAGAATCAGGCTCAGAAAGGACAGTAGCCCCTGTGAGGACCGAGAAGACAGGCTCAGCTGCTGCGAAGAATAAACTACATTCCTCCTTGAGTTGACTGAAACTCCTTAGAGAATGGGACCAGCCAGCTGTGGGCGAGTGCCCACACCTCAGCCAGTGCACAGCACAACTCCACTGACAGCTCTGCCGAGACTGTCAGATGACTAATTTCCTGAAACGTGAGGTCTGACAATGAAGTTCGTACACTCAGTTGTTCTAAGCGCTACATATCTAATTGCTGCATACCCCTAAGGGCCACTTTTGAAGTACTGCCCTTAGAAAGCTCTGCACCTACGCCAGTGCCTAGTCCACCCTTCAAAGCAATTTTGGAACTCTTTCTGGAATGGCCCTTGTGCACAGTGGCAAGTTCACAAACTTAATGGCATCGTTGTCTGTTGGGGAGTTTTTAGCCGGTACACAACAAACAATTGTCTTGGAGCACCCTCCCGACTCACCTGGTCTGGCCCCCAGTGGCTTTTTTCTTTACCCAAAGATAAAGGAAATGTGGAAAGGAAGACATCTGGATGACATTCAGGACATCAAGGGTGATATGATGACAGCTCGGATGGCCATTCCAGAAGGAGTTCCAAAATTTGTTTGAAGGGCGGACTGGGTCCTGGCAGTGGTGCCTAGCTTCCCAAGAGGGGCACTTCAGAAGTGACTGTAGTGATCTTCGGCAATGAGGCATGTAGCCCTTTTTCTAAGATGAGTTTGCAAACTTAATGGGCAGCCCTTGTGTAATCTGTGATGTGTCCAACAAAAGAGGGATGTATGCTGGACAGCACAAAAACCCAGTGGTACCCACTACCCTCCCATCCTCAGTTTGACAATATATTATTCCTGAAACTAAATTCGATTTCAAATTCAAAATTATTCACAGGCTTCCTGTTATTAAACTAATTGTTCTAACTGGAGAATATTTTGTTATAATCCAAATAATCTCCCAGAAGAAAATACTAGGTCATATAAACTTTAACTTTTTTAACTAATTAAAGTTCCTTTTAATCAGGAAATTGTGATACTGCCACAAATCTGGAGTCTACAGCCACTGACCTGGAATGCTGCCTCGTCCAGCTGCCTCAGGGTGTGTGAGGAGAGAAGCAGTGTTCTTAAGTCTCTGTGCTTTGTGGGATCCTGCTAGGGTCGAACTTTGTTTAGGGCATTAAGTCAATTCAACATAGAAGCTTTTTCTCATCAGTATGATGCTGACTGTGGCCCAAAACGTGTATGTAAATTATCCCCAAGTCTTTTTACAAAACCAGGAACAAACCAACCAACCCATTGCCTCTGAGCTGACTCCCACTGCCGTTGAATGTAAAGGAAATCAAACCTGCAGCTGGGTCAGAAGGGTGCTGATCAACAGCCCACGTTGACTGAGGACCCACGACACGCCAAGCCTGCTAGCCTTTGCGACAGAAGCCTTGTCTCGTTCATTTATTCCTCTTTGCTTTAAAAATGTGAAGCTGACTTCCTCTGGAGCGATCTGGGCACGATCACTTAGACTGCAATCTTCACCTCCACATCTGTCTGATCTTCACCTCCACATCTGTCTGACACCGATTTCCATCCTCTTAATTACTCTTTCCTGCTCTACAATATCTCAAGGTAGTGCTATCCACCTTTTTCCAAAATGAAGATGAATAGCATTTACAGCAATCGCTAGAGTCAACTGATAAACTGCCCACGCTGGAGCTGACAACTTGGTCCTTAGGCCACCTGAGGTCTTCCAGCAGCCTGGGCAATGATAGTTTGCGGCTCCAGCAAGTCTCTTACAGTCGCGCCTGTGTGCCCCGGCATGCTTTGAGGGAACGGTGACCACCGCCCTTGAGTTCCTCTGACTCCTAGAGGCCCACTTGTCAGGGCAGAACTTTGCTCCACGAGGGTTTTAGTAATCAATTCTTCAAAAGCTGATCAGCAACCCTTTCTTCCAAGCACCCATAGGTGTATCCAGGAGGCCACACCTCTGTTAGCAGCTAAGCACGTTAACGCTCTGCCCCGTCAGGGGACACGACTGGAGGGCCACCTTTGGAGGGTTGGAAGCGTATTGACTGTGTTTCTTATAGCAATGAGCGATGGGCCTAGTGCATAGAGGACACTTAGGCCATTTTAGAAAGTTGTGGCTGTTAGGAGCCGCTGAGTCAGTTCCAGCTCATAGTGAATCCGCGAACAACAGAATGAAACCCTGCCCAGCCCTGCGCCACGCCCTCGTTTGTTTCTATGCTTCAGCCTGTGGTTGCGGCCACTGTGTCAATCCATCTTGTTAGGGGTCTTCCTCTTTTTCCCTGACCCTCCACTCTACCAGGCATGATGTCCTTCTTCAGGGACTGATCCCTCCTGACATGTCCAATGTATGAAAGATGTGGTCTCACCATCCTTGCTTCCAAAGAGCTCTCCGGTTGTTTGCTCATTTCACTTGGTTTTATAATGTAAAACTGTGTCAGTATTTACATATTTGGAATTCTAAGAGATCGTTAGAGCTTTCAAGGGTGCTTTTGACCAGTATTTTTTAGCACAGGATTAAAATTGATTTATAAACTTTGTCTGAATTGTAAAACTTTTACCATCTCTTGAGACCTCCCTGTATAGAAAAATAGATGGGTGCTTGGGATAATGAACACCATACTGGTTTTTTTGTTTGTTTGTTTTTTGGTGTTAAGAGACCCCCACCTTATGACTGTGCACCTCCTCTGTCACTCATAAACACTGAATGGGAGAGTCTCGGGGACCTCCAGTTCTTCAGATGAAAGAAACAGAACCCTAAAACAGGTACTGTGTACTGTGGGTTTACTGACGAATTCTCAGACTCTTTCCCTAAAAAACTCAAGGGGTGGTTCAGGAAAAATAAATGCACGTCTTGCCGTTTCATTCAGTCTTGGTTGGGTGTAGGGTGGCATGACACTGGAGAGCTGAGGCTGTGGAGTGTTGCTGCTTGTCACTTACTGGCTAACCTGACTCTGGGCTGATTCTGTAACTCATTATTGGGAACTCTTCGTTTGTGAGGCAGACATAAGCAGAGTTCCTGCCTCACAGCTTCTTTGAACATTTAGCAGCTATTTGGTTAAAATCCCTGGGTGACATAAACACTTAAGAGCTGGTGACAAACGGAATCATATGCAGTTTGAACCCACAGAAGGCGGCTTGGAAGACAGGCCCACTGACCTGCCTCTGAGCAGGTCGCAACCCTGTAAAACCTGTCAAACAGTTTTACTCCGCGCCTGGGGGTCACCGTGAGTCTAAGTCAACTTACAGCTAACAACAACAGGATGCTTGAGCTGTCAGACAGGCAGAACCAGAGCTCCTTTGTTGGAGGAGCATTTTGGAGATTAAACTGATACTTAGGGTCGAATTTCTCTCATGGTTAGCTACCAATTAAAAATGAATTTCTGTAGAGTCAATTCTGATTAATGGTGGCCCTAAAGGTCAGCACAGAACTGCCGCATAGGGTTTCCAAGGAGCACTCGGCGGATTCTGCTGCCAGCCTTTTGATTAGCAGCGGCCGGTCTTACCCACTGTAGCACCGCGGTGTCCTGGTTGTGGCTAACCCTCGGTCTCCCGTTACTGTGCTGAAACGCGGTACTGAGACAGGCGTGCTGCTGGCTTCAAGGAGCTACCACTCAGGGGAGGGATCCATATCTGATTGTTGCAATAAATTTCCCATATATTATGGTGTTGCCCCGTGGCATATATGAGGAAACAGACTCTTCAAATTAAAGTTTTCTACTGAAGTATTTGTTAATAACTGCTCAGGGATTTAGCCCTTTCTATAAATGTTTGCTTCTTGATATGAAACCCCTTTGCTGAATCCCTTCAGGGCCCAAAGAGCAGAATGTCTCCCCAGGAAATTAATTTCATATTGATTTGTAAGGTGGTTCCAGAGAAACCCTTGCCGGCTAATGTTACATATCTTCATGTTTTTGACTCATGAGCCACAGTGGAATAAGGACAGCAGTGGGAAAAGCAGAGAAAGGCCAATCCATGAGTCACCAAGCTGTGATCCCTGGGGCTGGGCAGAGGAACTGGATCAACCAGAATTTAAGTCTTGTAACTCCTTGGAGACAGGAGAGAATGGAGAATGAAAGTTCTGGTCCGGGGCATTATATTTTCACCAGGGCGATGCACAAATCTAAGAAACAGTTAGGTCGCAATTTAAGAAAGTGTATGTGTAAGACAGTAATTGGTCCACAGTGTAGCTACTTGATGAGGAAATAGAACTTGGACCTGTTTCTGAGTAAACTTTAGCTGAGTCACTTGAAATTCTAATTTACGTTGTTGTCAATTACAATGGATTAAGATTTTTTCCTTTTATGAGAAGTGAATTATGTGTATATCAGGTTGCATAAACTTAATCACTAAAGCCAAAATTTAATAAATGTACACTTTGCGAAAGTACTTCACTAAACACCTTAAATCCAACAAGCTTGGAAGGCACAATTACTGTTACCATTTCTCAAAGAAACTAAAGCTTGAAGAGTTTAGATAAGCATACCTAATTCATTAATTTAGCATTAATTTTGGATGACTTACTTTGTTAACCAGTTTTAAACCCTGAAATTAAATTTAGAGACATAGCTGGTCTTGAAAATGATGTATCATACTGAGTTTTATAAATCACATAATCACCTTAACTTTTCCACAAATTGTCTCAGATGCTATTCTAGCCTGTAAATATAGAACTGTTTTTATTTTGTTTGTAAATGTTACAATGTTTCCTAGCATGAAGGAGAAAAATCCTCTGCTGGCTGTGCCTTCCACTCTCCACATCTTGGCCATCCTTCCCAGAGTAGGTATTAGAATTTAAGTTAGTCTGATTTGTATACAAACTACTGTATTTTCTCCCTTCTGGTTTCTATGAGAATTCAAGTCACAGTGCCAATTACAATAAATCCCCTAAGGAAGAAAGATCATGGGAGGAACTGTAGAAACGTGAATGCCAACACATGTACATCATGTTTTGACCAGGGTGTTAAACGGTACCTGATGGAAGAGCTTACTGATACCATATGGTGTTTCTCATCAAGCCACACCGTTGTGGGCTGTATGCTGGTCCTAAGGGGCCCTTGCAAAAAGGAAATAAAAGAAGTCGTATTCATTAACCACTTTGCTCCGTCTCCGAAATCAGTTGCTAGGTTGCATTTCGTTTTGCTTTGTGTTTTAGTAACCTGGTTCACTTCACTGTAAACACAAATGGCTTGTCAGATGAAGTGTACCATGGAGCATCTCTGTCTCTCAGGCTATTTAGTTGGTTGTCTATCAGAATCCAAAGATGACAAGTCGTATTTCCTTCCTATCTAGGAGAGTTCTTCAGTTACAAAATCAAATGCTTTGGAGAAAAACACAAGAGGAAGAATGGGCTGGGAGATTTTTATTTTGCTTCTTATTCACATTTGGTGATTTAAGTGTTTCCAGAATAATTAAAATGCTGGTTAGGAGAACACTGGGAATAAAGCTAATCTCATTTTCCAAAGGATTCATACATGTTTGTGTCCACGTCGTGTCTATTAGTTACACATGCCCTGAAGTACTGCGAGCCAACTCTGCAAGAGGAATAGAAAAGCTCAAGTATTTTTAGTAGGGTTATTTGTATAGAATTATTCAGAAAATTTTTTTCTTGAAAACTATCAAGTGGGTTAGTTTTCCAAATTGCTCTTACCAGATATGTGTGGACCTGGGCCTGTTGGACAAGTTTCAGAGACGAAGTGAGCTGGGCACACAGAGCACACAGGGTTGTGCAGTTCTAGTAGTGTGTATCTAGGGTGCCAGCGAAGCTTAGTGACTTTACAAATTAAAAATACCTATCTTTTCTCATTCTCACATCTTTTTTTTTGCATGGTGGTCTTAAAATATTTCCTATAGAATCTGAATAGCAAGAATAAACTAGTTGATTGTCTTGCATCCTGGAGTCCCTTCTAGATGGCACAAGGTGAAGCATGCCTTTAAAGAGCAAGCCCTGGGCAGGATACAGGACAGGTATTAGTGGTGGGACAGAGAGAACTTTGGTGTTCTGGTACTGACCTGCTGACTTCGCATCTCACTGTGGGGCTGAGGCTGCGAGTTTCTGGCTGAAACACAGAAATGTTCATCACCTTGCTCGTAAGCATGCCCATGCATTTCAGCTAGCGATCTCATTTTGATGACCTTGTCCCACTGAGAACCTGGGACCTCAAGGCATTAGGTGGCACTAGCAAAGTGTAGCATTCCTTCCCTCCTTGTAGCTCCTGAGCAGGGAAGGTGGGGAATTTTGAGGTCACTAAAGACAACCTACCAAGTGCAGAAGTTGTCCTTGATTCTCTGACCCCGAGGTTTAGTGAGGATCTATGCCTGGGTTGGCTCAGATGTTCTGGCTGTGGGAGCCCCTGCCTGGGGGATGCTGGAATCCCTGTGGTAAGCAGCTGTGCACCACTCAGCAATCACCTCCAGTCATTCTTTCCTTCAGCGTGTTTTTACGTAACACCTGCCATCCAGCAGGTCCTACCCTGTGTGTTGTAGGGTGGGAATAAGAGTCAAGTGTTAGTAACAATCGATTGAATACATAATTCAGTGAAAAATTCAAGACAGAAATGCTAATGGAATGCAAAGAGATGCTACGAGGACACGTGGCTCAGCATCCTAGGCAGCCCACTGGGACAGGGAAGGCATTCAGAGCAGGTGCTGTCCGAGCTTACACGCTTACACTGCAAGAAGAGTAGGTCTCAGCCACTCAGGCAGAAAGGTTGATGGTGGCGTGGCAGGTCACGCAGCTTCTGGGAGAGCCTCGAGGAAAGAGAAGACCCGTGTCATTGAGGATGCTCAGCCGCATGGCTCAGCCTGTGAGCCGCGCGCCTAAGTTGCTCCCAGCCCAGTAAGAGCCCGAGTTTCTGCGTCAGGGCGTGTGGTCCGCACCCCCTACAGATCAGTCCCATGGGACCCTCCCTCATTCCTGAAGAGAGCTGTCAGCTCTGGACCCCTGCTTTAGGCCAGCCTGCCCTTGCTGGTGCCCCTTCTGCTCATCCTTCTTGCTCTCCTTCCAGGGGCGGTTTCTCGGAATCCAAGCTCGTTTGGAGAAGCACCGCTCTTGCCCTTGAAGTTCTGTGGTCCTGGATGTTCCCCTATAAGTTACTACTTGCCAAGTGCCGTCGAGTCGGGTTCTTATCCCCGAATTAACTGTTCTCAAATCTGCTTCTGTGACTGCGGTTATCATTCTTCAGACACAGAGGACAAGTTTATTCACCTCTGGGTACCCCAAGACCAGTAACATGATACCCGGTTTGATGAATTCTTTCAAATTAAGTTTCAGCTTGAAATAAAATCAATGGATAAAATTCATATTGGACATATACCATTTTAAGGGTTTCATCCTTTAGACCTGATTAAAAAAAAAAAAAAACAAATCCAGTGCCATCAAGTCGATGCCTACTCACAGCAAGCCTATGCTACAGAGCAAAGCCTCCCCTTAGAGTTTCCAAGAAGCGTCAGGAGGATTTGAACTGATGACTTTCTAGTCAGCAGCCGTAAAGCTCAACCACTGCACCACCAGGCTTTCTGTAGACCCGATAGTCCAGGAATATTTTCCCTAGGTTCTTACCTAGTGGCTTAGACTTTAAATTTCAGCAAACAAAAATGTTTTAGGTTTATGTGAGTTTGTGTAACTAGGACATCTACTCAAAATTCTCCAGGGCTAGTTCCTCTCTGCACATACAGCCAAAAATAAGCCCTGTGTGGCATAGTTTGCACTGGACTACTGACTGCCAGGCTTATGTTTCAAACCCACCCGGCAGCTCTGAGGAAGAAAGCTCTAGCAATCTACTTCAGTGAAACTGCAGCTGTTGCAAACCTGGGGTACCCAGCCTCACCCTGACCCACAGGCGGAGCCCGAGTGGGAGCCGCCTCAACAGCACGAGGTCTTCTTTTGGTATTAGCCAACCCAGTCTTGTAAATTACCACAGGAAGACCCAAAAGTGCTGTCTCTCCTCTCTAATATGATTTGTGCATTTCAACAGAGATTTTATAAAAATATGTTGTCTCAATCACTTTAAAAAAGTAATGTTAAAAAGTGCCAGCAATGTAGAAAAGGCCCAGCAGAGAGGCTCAACACACTCTTATCCAAAATTTGACCCGTGAATTGTTGGTAGTTGTGCCTACACACAGGCCGCCAATCTTTCCCGTCAAAACAGTGTTAACTTCAAGAAGAAAAGGGAAAAAAAAAGTTGGGAAAATGTTATGTTTTCCGTATGAATGTTGCTTCTCTTATTTAAATGCATGTTATTGTTCTTCAAACTGGAACACTGTAGATTAGCAATAGCGTTTCTCAACTGTGTAGAGAAGCGCCAGTTCAGAGAACAATGAGCTTTGATAAACCTAGTGCCACACAGCCTATTGTGTAGAGTGGCAGGTGCTTTTAGGACGAACCATTTCCCTCCTCTTCCTGCTTCTTTCTTTCCTATGAGTAACTAAATTATGCTTGACAACAGAGAACTTCTGGGAACAAAGACTTCTTCTGAACTTCAGTATCCTCTTTATCATTCCACCCTTATCATAGGATCTGGCTGTTAGAAAGATAAAAATAGGATTGAGAAAAAAGTTTGTCATTTAGATCTCAAGTCATTTAGTATTCTCTTCATTCCCAGCCTCAAACCTGTGTTTTCTGATTGTTTTTTTTCTTGATAGTAGAGCATTATGTAACAGCAAGACAATCCTGATACTGTTTAGTGTTTTGTGCAAGAAGATTTCCTTAGGACTCAATACAGCCACTGATTCTGAACTCATCACACATTGCTCCCTAGTGTTTCTTTCAGTTTTGAGGGAAAACTGAGGTAAGAAAGAGTTAGTGATCCTGCCACTTTTCAACGTCCTTCAAGATTCTGAACTGTGGTTTGATCCCCCCTTTGCCAGATTTTCCATTTTTTTAATGGAGAGAACCCAAGTCAATTCAGTTTTGTTCATAGTGTAATACTGACAGAACAAACATTTCTTAGTGTGATCAGATTTTGAAGTTTAGGAATGAAAAATAAAATAATGCAGAAAGATTAAAACAGCTATCAAATCCTGAATGGAAACCTCGAGAAGATTGGAAACATGAACCTAAGTATTGGAATAATTGCTTCTCTTACATTCTTTCATTTCTAACGTCTTACACCTGTGCATGAAAATGTTATTTTTTACCAAGGACATATGTGGATGTTTTTGCTCAGTGAATTAATTTTCCCTTTATGTATGATCATGAAATAAAGTCTCCATCTCAATTTTAATGATTTTTCACATCATCCCATTACCTATAGAACACCAAGAAGAAAGAAGGAGACAGACAGAAAGAGAGAAACGAAGGGAGGAAGGGAGAGAGGAGAGAAGAGAGTGGAAGAGAAGTCAAAGAAGCCCGCAGCTCCACAGGTGTTACCGATTTTGGTAGAAGGTATTAGGAGATGATGTTGGATCTCCTATCCAACACCTCTCTGTGTGTGCTGGGAGATTTTCCCTGTTGATCATCCAGAACCTTGCATCTCTCAGCTGAGGTGGTGGCTGGGGCTCATCCAGGTGGGTTCATTTCTCTGTGGTACGTCACTACAGATCACATTCTTCAGCAGAGGCCTGCAAATAGTGGTGAGCCACCACTGACCAAAGCCATTTAGAAATGAAAGGTTATGCTGGTAAGGTAGGAACCTGGCTCAACTTTTAAAGAATGGTTGTGCAAAACTTGACTGTAATGATAATATAATGTTGCCATTACTCAGCTTTTAACATAAAATGTAGATTTCTCCTTCTGAAGAATGACAGGAGAGGACAGGCCTTGGGAGGGTTTACGCTCTGAAGTGATGATCTCTACAGGAATCAATTTTTGATCATTTTTGTAGTGACTTTGAAACATAAGTCTCATCCCTTTCTCTCAGATGAAAAACAATTACCTTGAAATGTTAAATGGTACGCTGAAGTGACACCCGAGATCAGACTGGTGCTGCTCAGCCCTACAGTCTCGCCACAGAAGCACTGCCCGTTTCGTAGCCAACCTGTTCTCCATCATGTCAGAGCTAATCTCACAGCGGGAGAAGAGACGGAGGCTGGAATCAGATCTCATTGCAACGGTCATGTTTATTTGAAGGTTTTTATGTACAGAAGTACCACTATTCTTGTTACCTCTAATACTTCTCACCAGTTCAAAAGGTATCTTTAGCAGAGATACATTTACTTTAGGAGAGGCCTTCACCAAAGGCTCTGCCCGTCCCCACCCCCACCTATAGGCAATGATTGCACAGCTGGCGATACTGTATTTCGAGGCTCAGGCTGCTAAGTGGACGTGTGGGTGCATAAAATGAAAGCCTAACGCTAGTGTCACGGTCAGACACCATCGAGTCAGTTCTGATCCATGGTGATCCCATGTGCAATGGAATAAAGTACAGCCCAGTCGTGCGAACCTCTCACAGCTGTCGCCATGCCCGAGCCCTCTCGCTGTTGCCAGTGCTGCGTCGATCCCTCTCATTGAGGGTCTTCTCTTTTTCACTGACCCTCTACTTTGCAAGCACACTATCCTTCTGCAAGGACTGTTCCTTCCTGATAGCACGCCCAAAGAACCTTAGATAAGTATCATCATCCTTGCTTCTAAAGGGCACTCTGGCTGCACTTCCTCCAAAACATAGTTGTCTATTCTGTCCTCTGTCAATGGTGTACTGAATACTCTCTGTCAAATGATAATTCAAATGCATCAATTCTTGTTTAGTCTTCCTCATTCTTGGCCAGTTTTTGATGCATATGAGACAATTGAAAATACCACATCTTAGCTCAGGCATGCAAAGTGACATCTTTGCCTTTGACACTTTAAAGAGGTCTTTTGTCTATGCAAAGATATTTGGCTCTGTGGATCATAACAAATTATGGAGAACATTGCAAAGAGTGCAAATTTCAGAAGATTTAATTGTACTCATGATGAACCTGTACAGATAGGAAGAGGCAGTAATTTGAACAGAATAAAAAGATGCTTTGAGCTGTAAAATCAGAAAAGTGTTAATGCTCTAGTAGTGAAATTGGAAGTCAGATGACATGAGCCAATATGACTAAAGAGAACGGGAGGTGCAATGTTCTGGTGCCCAGCTGCTGAGTGAAAGGTCAATAACTGGAACTCGAGAGCTGTTCTTCAGGAGAAAAGACCTGGAGACCTGCTTCTATAAAGGTCTCAGCCTGGGAGACCCCTTGGGGAAGTTGGACTCTATCCTACAGCATCTCTATGGCTTAGAATTGACCCCACAGTACGCAACAAGAACAGAGCAAGTGTGACTTGTAGGAAATAGAATATTGGTCAAACCATAGATTATAACATTATATTTAGTGAGATTTTAAATTGATACCAAAAAATAATTTGTGAAATATAACTACTGACAATGCAAAATAGCTCTTGTGAAAGGTAAAAGTGTGTATATATATATAATAATTAAAAGTTAAAAAGTGATAAAATTTATTTTGTAGCTTTTTACTGACTTATTTTGTGTATATGGAGTCCTTAAAACTTTCGAGGAGTTGAATAATTTTTTTGGTGGTATGTTATTATATTTACAGAGAGAATATAAGCTATGTAATAAGCAAAACTCTGGGGGTCTTAAAACATCTTGGGACATAACTTTCATGAATAGTGAGGATCTGTCTTATAGTGTAAACAGCAAAAAGCAAGTGCTGCCATCAGGTCGATTGTGACTCGTAACGACACTGCAGACAGAAGAGCACTGCTCCACGGTTTCTAGTGAGTGCCTGGCAGATCCGAACTGCCAACCCGCTGGTTAGCAGCTGTGGCACTTAACTGCTACACCAGCAGGGTTTCGTCTTATAGTATCAACATTATTATTCTGCATAGATGAGCAAGTGGTCTAATTCATTATGTATGTGAAAAATATATTAACAATATTCCTACTGTAAACATAGTTTAATGTTAATGGTTATCTGCTTAGGTGATAATCTAATAAAGACTTTATGTCATAAGCATCAAAATGATAAAAACCTTGGGCTTTATAGAAGCTCTTTTATTTATTACTTGTCTGATTTGAAGCAGGTCACCTGAATTCATTGGTCTTGATTTTTGTTAGTTATACAATGGGGCAAATAACATTTTCTTCATAGTATGACTTTGAGGGTGGCATGTGTTAATAAGCAAATCATTTGTAAAGCAACAAGTGTCTTTATTAGAGTTGAAAAGAACTTCTAGATCTTAAATAATTTGGTTAAGAATATCTCTTCAAAAAGATTCACTATTACAATTTACAGGCACAGTCTAGATGCTGAATCTGGTTTTAAAAAGAAATGTGCTTTCTCATGAAGTTTATAATCTATTAAAGGAAGTAAAACTTCACACATACACAGGCACACACACATCTGTGCACGCGTATATGAAGTTCCAACACAAAAAAGAGTTACTGGTTTAAGAGTATTGTATAAGCTTAAACGTCAGTGTTATTGTGATACAGGTTCGTGAGATTTGAAAGTTGCTTGTTATTAAAATACAAGATATTTATTCAACCAGAATATATTTGAATGCTACTCTGGGCTATCCACTGTTTTAAATGTTGTGAATATCACACAGATCAAAGAGACAAAGTCCCTACCCTCTTGGAATTTGCATTCTAGTGAGGAGGGCGGGGGAGGGACCAATTAAACAATGAATGAGATGTATGGTGATAAATGCTTTGCACACACAATCTAGCCATACATGGGGTAGGCAGAGCAAGACAAGCGGGTTACACTTTTTATCAGATGGCCCCAAAGAGCCTCACTGGAAGGTGGTAGCTGGGCAGAGAATTGAAGCAGGTGGGTTTCTGAGGGAAAAACACTGCAGGTGGAACAAAAGGCAAGTGTACAATTGTAAGCGTGATAGAGTACTCGACTAGTGTGAGAAAGGGAAAAGAAGAAAACTACAGTAGAATGAGATGACTGAGGTGGTGAGGCAGGAACATGACTTCAAAGATACTCTGCCCTATCCTGGAAGCCCTGGTGGTATAGCAGCTAGAGCCTGGCTGTTAATCAAAAGGTCAGCAGTTCAAATCCTCCGGTGCTCTTTGGACACTCTGTGGGCATTTCTACTCTGTCCTGTAGGACTGTTACAATTTGGAATGTGTTATGCATCAACCGATTACCCTACATCTGCTATCCAGAAGGGTGGAAGTTTGAATCCACCAGTCACTCTTTGGTAACTCTGTTGGGGCAGTTCTACTCTGCCCTGTAGGGTTGTTATGAGTCAGAATCAATTGGATAGCATTGGGTATTTGGGGGTTTTGTCCCCATTATTGAAATCCTGGTGGCATAATGATTAAGAGCAAAGGTTGCTTACCAAAAGATCTGCAGTTTAACTTCACCAAGTGCTCCTTTAGGCAGTTTTACTCTGTCCTCTGTGGTCTCTATGAGTCACAAACTACTGGATGGTGACAGCTTAACAGAATTGCCATCATGGGTGCTTGCTGAATACCTTGAGACTTCTACTCTAAATAAGAGGGGAAGATATTGGATGGTTCTGAGTGGACAGGATCTAACTTACGCTTAGGAGACTCACCTGGGTGCTGTGTTGATTACAGAACATGAAGGGGTAAAATGAAAAATCAAACAACCTGCTATGGTCATGATTAAGGTGACAAATGATGGTGGCTGTCACTAGCTCACAGTGGAAGTGGTAAGAAGTGGTAAAAATGTGAGTGCATTTGGTAGATTCCTAAGTGAATTCACTCATATAATACAGACTGACTGTAGACAGACAAAAGATAATGTGTACATACATATAGCCGAGGAAGATTAGATTGATTCACTGTTAGAAACAGTGAGTTCCTCTATAATGAGCTGGAAAACACTGGGAATCGGCAGGTTTGAGGAAAGTTCAGGAGCTAGATTTGAGTTATGTTAAGTCCAAGATATCTGTGAGAGACCCAGGAAACGTTGAACACTGCCTAGACACGCATGTGTTGACTCCACGGGTGAGGTCTGCTCTAGAGGTCTTTATTTGGAAGAGAGTGCGGATGGAGAAGAGGCCCAACGGCTGATTCTTTAAGAGATCGGAGCAGTGACAGGAACACCCCAGAGGATGCTCAAAATGAGTGACCACCATATTCTTAGAGAAGCAAGAGAGAAAGTGGTTCGGATGGCAAGTGAAGAAAGCCTATCAAAGAGGAAATGATCGCCCATGTCAAACATGGTGAGCCCAGGGGGCTGCTCATCAGACTTAGAGGTGTGAGGCAGTGATGGCCTTGACGTTCCAGAGGAACACAGGAGATGAAAACATAATGTTGTGTGTTAGAGAGAGCAACAGGAGAGGAACCAGAGGAAGACAATAAAACATGTGTTTTGAGGAGAACGCTGGACCCAGTGTATTATGTAGTAAAAAGCTACCATGTTACACATTTTAAGGTAGATGAAATAACATCATGTATTTTTTAAAATTTAGGAAAAAGCAAATATTGGTAGGGGATTTAATGCACACTGTGGAGACTGTTGAAATTCTGGTGGTGTAGGGGTTATGTGCTATGGCTGCTACCCGGAAGGTCGGCATTTCAAATCTGCCAGGTGCTCCTTGGAAACTCTATGGGACAATTCTACTCTGGGCTTTAGGGTCACTAAGAGTTGGAGTTGGCTAGACATTTGTGAGATTTTTTTTTTACTTTTATTTATTTCTATTTTTGTGGAGAGTGTGTCCTGAGATGAGAAAGGTGACAATGAGTAACAGGAGAGAAGGCAGAGTGTAGGTCTCAAGGTTCAGCGAAGGTTTTCTGTGTGATGGTGAGAGTTGGGGAAGTTATCTTCGGAGCTGCATTTCTGCCCATGAAGTAGTAAGCAAAATCAATCTAAGCTGAAGCTAAGTGGGAAAGAAAGATGTTTGGCAATCTGGGGAGAGCAGGACTCTGAAATGCCAGGAAATCTACGCTACCTTGATGGAGAGAACTGAAGGTCCCCTTGAGTATGTATCGGTGTATACACAACAGAGGGGACGAAGATCAGATTGAAGAATGAACGGATAGGACCACGTTCTCCAGGACACAACAATCAAACAGTAAAAGTAGATTCCATAAAATACTGTAAAATTAGTAACAAGTTCTCTGATTCTATAGAGTTTTAATTGATTCAGCATTCCTTGCTCCTACCAGAGTCTCTGGTTTTTCACTGTTGGGCTGTGACTCTGTCTGGTATTCTGGGGCTTAACTCTAGGATCTGGGAAGCCATCATGAGGTCCAATGAAGCTCACATAAAGTCGCATCCCAGCAGCGCCGACACTGCCCAGGCCACTTGGACTGAGCTGGCGCTCAGCAAGGCTGGTGGTCCTGCTGCGTCTCTGCCTTGGAAACTTCCCAAAGCATCACAGTTATTCCAGATTTCGAGCTCTCAGGCCTCAAGGCCCTGAGCCAAACTATGCTTCCTTTACTGAAGCAGGGCCTTCCCTCTTCTGGACCTTGGTGGCGAGGTCTGTGAGACCACAGGTGTGCCACTTCATGGTCCTAGCAGACATGTTTAGAGACTTTATTGAAAAAATTCTGAGCGCTTTACAACTGAGACCCAGGGGGTTCAGGCTCTGAGGACCCGAAACCCTCAGTCAGAGTAAGATAAAGCTAGTAATCACCTACTACTTGGTTCATTCTTTGAGTCTTTTAAATGACAGCCTCCCTTCAGCTTCTTTTGCTCCTCGCTCTGTCTCTCTCAGCTCTCTCTCTCTCAGCTGCCTGCAGTCTCCATTTCTCATCCCTGTTCTGTCAAGTCCATCTCCAGAAATCCTTTCCTGGTAGCTGTATACTCTGATGGCTGTTTCTCAGTTACTTCTTCATTCGATGGATTTACTTAGCCCTTTCTGCCTCATAGGACCAGAAACCCCAAGAACCTAGTTCAGTTCTGCATCCAAAAACGTTAGGGATTGTTTGGCAGAGACAGGTTCTCATGTGACAAAGAAGAATGGGAGATGTGTGGTGGCAACGGGATTGAATTGGCCATTAAGAAATCTGCGCAGCAGGATGGGGGTGGTTGCTACTCCCTCCCACCGTCTCAGACATCTGTCTTGTCTATATGTTAATCGTTTTCTTTGGTCAGTCACCTCTTTCGATTTGACTTGGAACTTTCTCAGAAACTATAAGGATGGACAAAGAGAAAAATCTGGGCTGTTTGCTGTGCTTAGACCAGCTCTGTGTACCAAACACACATCTTTTGGGATGCTTTCTTTCTGGGGTGGGGAGGAGGGGGAGACAGAGTCTCATGGAATTATCTCCTCGATGAGAACTACTTGGTACATATCCAGTCACAATTGATAATAGGGAGGCCTAGACTTGACTGGTCTCACGGACAATGATATCTGTACCATATAATTTTAGAACTGTGTCTCAAAGCCAAAGTATGCTAAGCCTCGTTACTATCATTATAATTTAATTCAAATAATTCTTATTTATTTTCTTTAAAACGGATTCAAGTGAAGGCTACATGGATTCTCTATTCAAATAATTCCAATTTCAGCATGAACACCGAAAAAACAAATTTTCAAATTCAATTTTCAGTCCCCCATTGAAGATGAGTGCCGTGCTAATACTACAGGTTCAAAAATTTCTAAATCAGTACTTTTTTATTTTCATAATCATAGTGTTATTCTTTCATTTGATGAAGCAATTAATGCTACAGGATTTGAATGCAGAAGAATACAACCATTATTATAAGTTACTCGTTATAAGATCAGTAATAACGCCAATTATTTTGACTCACTGTAGCTTTTTCTGTAATGCCCTCTAACATTTATAGATTGTGACTGTACATTTTGCTGTTTGTGTGCTGAATTAATTCTGCATATTTTTATTTTTATTCTTGCATCTTTTTTGTGGGGTGTGGGGAAAATTGACCCCATATTTCTTCTTTTTTTTTTTTAATTGTGTGTTCGGTGGAAGTTTACGGCTCACACTAATTTATCATCCCAAAGTATATACACATATTGCTCTATGACCCTAGTTGCAATCCCTCTAGTGTGACGGCACACTCCCCCTTTCCACACTGGGACTCCTGTGTCCCTCCAACCAGCTCCTGTCCCTTCCTGCCTCCAGACAGGAACCACCATTTGGTCTCGTGTGTCTGACTGAACTAGAAACACACTCTTCACGAGTATTATTTTATGTTCTGTAGTTTCGAGTAATCTCTGAGAGGTGGACTTCTGGGTCCACAGGGCCACGTCTTTGAGAGACCCTCTGGTCTCAGACCACCGAGTCTGTCTTTTTACGGGACTTTTAGCTCAGCTCTACACTTCTCTTCTGCTCCATCAAGGACTTCTGTGTCCCCTGTCGGGATGGTCCCTGGCTGCAGCTGGGCGGCATCTCAGGCTGACAGAGTCTCTGGTTTATGTGACCTCGTTGTCTCTTGAGCTAATATTTTGCTTGTGTCTTTGCTATTGTTCTTCACTTCCTTCGCTCCAGGAGGGTTGGGGCCAATCTATACACCTTAGTGGAAGCTCACAGCTTTTAAGACTCGAACACCACTCACCAAAGTGAGATCTTGCATCCTTGTAGAAAAATTAGAAATTGTGCACATAAAATGCCATGACAGACAAATAGCATTTAGTGAATTCTGATTCTCTTTTAAATATTTAATCTGTACACCTGTACATTTACTTGAACAGTGCTATTTATGCAAACTTGTAAATACCTTTGAAACTTAAAGGTGTTAACTTACTCACACACATACACTTGCATGCACACACACACACACATACGCTACAACTACTGTAGCATAACCTATTTTTAATGTGATGCCATCATAGTTTCCATGGTATGATCACTGGATCCCTTCTTTTAATATTAAAGCTCTGATTGAGTTTTGTGCATTCCCTAGCTGAGTAGCTTTATGGGTGCTTTGTCCTGAATTGTCTCCTAAAATAAAGAGTTAATGGTTTTGCTTTTGTAAGCCAAGAGCTTCTTTCAGTATTTCTTGTAGCTTTGGTTTCGTTTTTACAAAGTCTCTGAGTTTCTGTTTACCTGCAAACGTCATAATTTTATTTTCATATTTGAAAGACAATTTTGCAGGATATATATGTGTATGTGTTGTTCTGTTGTTGAGACTCTGTTGGCCTAGGGAAAGAGTGGTGTATGTATTCCTCCAGAGTGCTACGTCTAAGATACCAAATGATGGAAAAACAAATGCCCCGTGCTGACAAGTGTGTGTCTATATGTGTATGTGATTTTTGCCTCTCGTCTTATAGATTACAAGGGTAGATGGCAAATAAATATTCATGGACGTGTTTGTATTCATGTGTCTTTAGAGTTTAGCTCAATCAATATTCAGTATAAAATTCAAATTCAGATAAATTCTATCTAACTTATGTTTCTAAATTGGGCAGTTGTATACATATATTTAAAAGTGTAAACACAGTACAAACATGGGAACCTTTTATGTGGGTTCAGCACAATGCACACAGAAGAATGCCAGGGAGTCAAAGCTCAGTTCAAATCTGAACAGGTAGGGACAAGCAAACACCTGTTGGTGATAAACCTTTTCTGAGAAACTGCCACCTTGTGGCAGTTTGTCATGTGAACATTCTTGTCCCACACCACGCTCTCCTAGGACACTGACAATTTCCCCTTTTTGAAAGTGTGTGATTCTGGTACAGGCACAGAACAATGAAACGTGAAACCCTTTTTTATTTACCCCCAAATAAAGACGTGATTGACGTAGTAACAGCATGGACTGTGCTGACACAGAGGCACAGAGAAAAATGTGACTATGAGATTCTATTCATTTTACATAAACGTCAGGCATTTTCTCCTTTATTATCGTTTGTGAACCAGTATTAGCCCAGTTTGTGCTCTGTTTGGAGCCCTGGTGGTGCAGACGTTAGGAGCTTGGACGCTAACTGAAAGGCTGGCAGTGTTTATCCACCAGCCGCTCCTAGGAAACCAGCGAGGCACTCCTAGAGGGTCACTATGAGTCAGAATCAACTCGATGTCAGCACGCTTGGGTTTTTTTTTTAAGTCATGATGAAATATGAAAATGACTTTATTTAGAAGCTTAAAAACTAGACATTTATGAGCCAACAGATACATTAAGTGACATACTTTAGGTTGAATTTTCATACATAATCAATCTTGATGAATCAGAAAAAATATTTAAAACATGACTAAATAATGAGCTTTTCCTGTTGCAGAGAAAATTCTGTTTTTCCTTTGATTTTCTTGTCCAACGTTATCTCACTCATTTTACAGTGCTGTACACAGAAGTACTATGTATAACCACATGAACAAATAAAATATATTTAGGAGGCGACATTTAAAATCAACAAATGTGTATTCCTCCAATTGGACGTATCTTTTACACACATTTTAACACTGCAAATAGTTTTGAATACCATAGGGTAATTTTGGGTAGTATGCTCAAATAGCTGGAAAAACATTTTAAAGGCTATATTAATCATTCACCTCGACACATTTGAAATTGAACCATGGGGAATTATATCTAATTATATCCTATTTGCTATGGATGGAAATTCAGTCTAAATAACTTCACAAAAGTGACTGAGCTGAGTAAGTACCAGGAGGGCTTTTGTTGTTGTTGGCTGGTTTTTACCGAACGTCTAGCAGAGCGAGCTGGGCTTGGTGGGCACTCAGTGGACACGCTGTGGGGTCTATGTGATCCCAGCAAGCCGTCCCTCAGCGTTTTCCCTGAGAAAAACATGACTGGTGTTTACTAGGTTAACTCAGACAAAACCTTCTGAGGTTGAATTATCATCAAGATGTGTACCGGCATAAAAAGGGGTGCACCCTGGGGTCTCCACTAAAAGACTGCAGCTGACAGCCCAGCGGCTTCGGGGTTCCCCTGGGAGCATGGCCCCCGGCCCTGATGCTGCCCTTGCCCATAAATCATAACGAAGGCCCACGCTTCAGACAGGGACGGATTGGACCCGGCGATGCAGAGTGACCATGTATTGATGCACTTTATGGTTCTGTGCATCTATAGGACACCATCTTGCTGACCTCTGGCTGGAGGAAGGGGAGTGGGTGGAGAGGAGGGGAAAGGAGACTGTTGGGAGGATGGGACATGTTTGGAGCAGAGAGGAATAGTGTGCTGTCACCGGGCAGGGAGAGCAGTGGAAGCTGCATACAGGTGGGCGTGTAAATTTATACGGGAATGTACATTTTCACTCAGTCATAATAAAAAAATTAAAATTAAAATTAAAAAAAACATATGTAGTGGCACATACACAAGATCCTACTTACAAGTTGTTGTGCACGTACTTTTTGTGAAAAGAATCCATCTAGGGTTGCTATTCGAGGTTAATGAAACCTTGGTGGGCACAGTGGTGAAGAGTTACGACTGCTACCCAGTTCAGATCCACCAGGCGCTCCTTGGAGACCTGAGGAGTCAGCTCTACTATCTCTCATAGAGCTGCCAGGACTCAGAGTTGACTGCACGACAGTGGACATTTGAGCTGGTGACATTTCGCCAGACTACCTTTGAAAGGCGACTGGACTGGGACCCTCTGAAACAGAGGCAGTGACCTGTTCACAAGGACACTGAGGGAATAAAGGAGCTGACACATTCTTGACATAGTGACTAACATGCTCCCCACCCCAGCCCCACCCACCACATGGAACCTTTAGGAACTTCTAAATGTAGCTTATTAACCTTAAGAAGGAGAGAGCGTGAACAGAACAGCAGGAGCTTTTCGACCAAGGAGTGCTTTGATTTGTGTCATACCTGGGAACCTGTGCCAGAAGTGCCTTGTGGCTCAGGTCCAGATTTCTCATTTTCTAGATAAGAAAAAATGAGGACACTGAAGTTCAGTGACTCGTCAAAGATGAGCCGCAGAAATTGGGGTTGGAATCGGTGTGCTCTGGCTCTGTATCAAGGCTCCTTCCTATAATCAATCCCTAATATGTCCTTACATTAGAGAATGTCCAAATGACACAGATCCTGCTTAGTAAGTCAAATTTCACGGATGGGTATTAATGAGAAGTTGTGTCACAGAACGTGTACTGTGTGGTCCCTTTTACCCGTTCTCCGGCACAGAGAGGCTGCGAGCCAGGCCCGCAGTGGGCCCATTCGTCATGTTTCCTTGACAGTGACCCCTTTTTCCACTCACCTTCATGGCAGCTGAATCCATTTATTGATAGACTACAGACAGGAGTTAAATTGTCCTAAAGCAATGATATTTCTTCAGTTTCCTCCAATTTGTAGGTGAATTTCCAGGTGAAAAGCGTGGATGCTCAGAGTGTCAGTTGACAGATAAACATCCAACCGACAAAATCTTCCTTTGTGGTTTTTCCTGAGCTGGAGGGATGACGTGGACCAGCCTCCCCAAGCCTGCCCTGGTGATACGTCCCCTTCTCACACCTCGCCTTCGCAGATTTGCATGTGACCGTGCCTGCAGGTGCCCAGAGAGGCAGGGAAGGTTTCAGCTGCACGAGGCAGAACATTCAATGCACAGAGCCTCTTGAGAGTTCTTCCTGTGTCTATCTGCTTTCATTCAATGCAGACTTCTCAAAGCCCAAGTTATTAAAAAATAATAATCATAAGGCATTTTAGGACTTGAGTGGTAAATACATTGACTTCTACTTGCATCTATCAAGCAGAAGGAAAGTCCCCTCGTGCTGTTTTGAAAGACCATCAGTCTGACGAGACAGCATCCCTGTTCAAGGAGCTCTTAAGGGGGCACAGCAGGCTGAGTTACAAGCCTTCCTGGGGAAAGGATGAGCATCTGATCATTTTTCATCACACAGAGCACTTAGTGCAACAGATACACCTGTACAACAAGTGGATAGTTGAATTGCTGAATCTGTTCAATGATCAGGAATTAAAAATTCTAGTTTTTGTGACTTGTCTGAGCAGTAACCACCAAGCGCTAGGTGAGCACATTCTAAATAACAGCCCTGAAGTTATCTCCTCTTTTCTGTTTTGGGGGTTTCTTTTTTGATACGTATTTCATTAATATTACTTCTTTATTGCGAACCTTCTATGTGCCAGGCACTAAACTGAAAACTAAGGCTTCATTTTACAGAATACACCTAAGGCTTCCTAACCTTATAACTGCTCGACTACCTCCCCTAAGTTTTATGTATTGTTTAGAAATTAAAAGCAATGAGTGTGAAAACCAAATCAGAACTAGGGAAATATCAGCTAAGCTGACCTCACAATTCCTTTCTTTGCTGTCATAGAAATCTTGACCCAGTTAGCCGTCAGGATTTGTGAGAACAGGTACTAGAGTTTGGATGGTGGTAGGAGTCTGGGGAAGCTTTCGTCTGATTACTTCCTTAGTATCTTTATCGGTTTAAACTTTCTCAGACAGATAGTTTTCTAATGAATTGATAGTGTTTGAATGCCTCTTCACTTTTAAGAGATAAAACATTGAAATAGTCATTGATATGGATTGAATTGTGCCCTCCCCCCGAAATCCTAACTCTTTGGTCTATAGTTATAATCCCATTGGAGGGTAGGTTTTTGTTCTATTAGTGAAGTCATTATCAGTATAGAGTGTTTCTTAAGCCAGTCACTTCCAGGAGGGCGAATTAAGTACAGGGAAGCAAGCAGGGATGAGGCAAACGGGACACCAGAACCCGGGACCCCAGATCCCGTGAGGACTCCCAGGAACCACAGAAGAGACCAGGAAAAGGGGTGGGAACTTCCCTTGAGAACTGATACCGAGGGAAATCCTTCGCCAGCTGGTGGCCTGAATTGGGGCTTCTAGCCTCTTAAACTCTGAGAATATAGATTTCTGCTCGGTGGCGTTTCTGTTACAGCAGCATGAGATAACTGAGACAGACGGGTGTCTCTGTGGCCCGGGGACAGACGGCGGACCCGGCGGTGTCGCCGCTGCAGGCTGCAGCTGGCAATCTCGTACGGCGTTCTCTGACTCTCAGTCCTGCTGCACTGCTGGGCTTTCTGCTGTTGCTGCTGTCCCTGTCCCGGTGAGCTCCCCGAGCGATGACTTCTCCTGTGTCTTCCCGGGGCCCCATGAGACCTTCGGTGAGAATTCTCAGAACCAAGCACGAGAAGGGGGCTTGGAGTCTCTCACCCAACAGAAAGCCTATTTTCCTTAATCTCCCGGTTGTTGACATCACTGTCCATGCCGCAGTCTCCGTCTTTGGAGTCTTCCAAAGTCACGTTCAGTCTGGAGAGAACGCGGTCCGTCTCCAGGCAGAGGGTGGGCAGGAAGAGCGCCGTCGGGGGAAGCGGGGAGCCGTCGGAGGGTCCTGGCCTGGGCTCTGTTTCACACCGTCCTCAGAGCATCTGAAGCCTCCCACGTCTGAGCCTTCCTGGGGTTTTGTGCTGCAAATTGGCTTGCTTCTGGAATTCCCAAATGGCTCATTTAGATTTCAGTTGTATCGATTCCGCCAAGTCAGCTTCCCTCGTCCTCTAACTTGGGGGCTTCGCAGATGTCGTGACTGACAGCTCAGCTCCTCTTCTTTTGGTCCTTGTTGGCAATGCTGTTTTGTTATGTTTTTTCCTTCTAAACCTATTTGTAAGTTTTTATGAGCAAGAAGCAGTAAGTAAATAACACGGGCTGTGTGCAGGGTTTATCTGAAAATCCACTGGAGCCTATTTTGGTGAATTTCCTCTCATAGATATTATAGTTCAGTTATTTATGGACTGTGGATGAAGGCAGCCCGGAACTCAGAAGAAAGAGTGGTGCTGCGGTGATGGTACTCCACCTCAAAGTTTCCATTCGTTAGATTAGAAGTTGTATTCCTCCATGTTTGAGTTGAGCTTAGTGAGCTTTCTGAGACTGAAGATAGGATTCCTGGTCACAGGGAAAGTGGACCGCTCCTGCCTCTCCTCTGCCACCTGGCCCTCTAAGCATGTGGCATGGAGGAGAAGACCATCACCGGAGGGCCTCTGCTTGCTTATGGACTCTATGAGAATGTTTCATTCATAACTGTGTGTGTCGCTCTGAAAATATGTTGCATGTTCGTTGTTCCCTCCTCATTTAGGAAACCCTGGCTGTGCAGGCTTTTGGAGCTACCCTGCGAACCAGAGGCTGGCAGTGTGAATCTGCCACGCCCCCCTTGGAAACAGTAAAGGAGAGTTCTGCTCTGTCCTATAGGGTAGATATGAGTTGGAATCAGCTGGACAGTAAAGATTTTGTTTGTTTTTAATAAATTTAGTCCTGGGTATTCTTTCTTGTCATCCCAAGGTGCATTGTCCCTAGACGTCATTTTTCCCCCTAGTTTTCATCCTAGAGGCCTAACCATCCACCCACACTGTTCACTGAGTGTCATCTAAGATCTCTTGTGTGTCCCTGTATCCTAAAATGTCGAGTCTTTTTCACCCCAGCAAATATGTGGTTCAAACCAGAAATCTGGGCTCCTTCTTCATTTCTCCCTCACCATTATCCCCTAACCTGTCAAGAAGTCTCGTTGATTCCATTTCAGAAATGACCCCCTGATGCTTCCTTTTTGTCTTTGCCTACCTTTGGACCCTAGGAAGAAGGACCATATTTTTTCACAGAAAACTAAAAATGCTTACTAAGTTGTCTGTTTCCATTCTTGCTCAAATGCATGACATTCTGCACAGAACGTAATGTTTTTTTAAAATATGAATGAAAGCTTCCCATTGACTCACAATAATCCCAGCATTTCACCACAGCACCAGGCCGTCCATAAGTTGATCCCCTGTAACACACTCTGTATCTCACCATGTGTGTTTCCTGATTCTTGAACTCATCAAACTGTTTCATGTGTGGTCCTTGCAGTTCTGTCCTTGCGGAGGGCTCTGCCTACCCTATTTCATGCCAACCACCTTCTCATCCATCAAGTCTCTGCCAACACCTACTTCTCGTCTATCAAGTCTCTGCAAGTATGGTGTCAGGCGGGCCTACACTGACTAGTCATTCTAAATAGTCTTGTGTGCAATATTATCCATCAAATCACAATTAGTTTTACATGACATTTATTTAATCGCTTTTTTGAATCACCTCCACCCATTAGAATAAAAATAACTAACACATAGTTGATTGTCATTAAATGTTTGGTAATAAATTAATTAATGAATAGACAAGAACTATCCAGTAACATTAATGATGTAAGAAAGATTAGCTTTAGGGTAAGAAATTTCGTAAACAAGTCAAGGTAACTTGAACTAAAAGTAAAGCACCAAAGAATAAACACTAAATTCTTGAGTTGTGTAGCAAGATTCTCCGAGTGACCTCACAAACAATTGCTGGAAGCTATACAGTGTTATCTTGGTTGGGAGGCAGCCCTAGGGTATATGATCAATGTTTTTCATTTCTGTTTTGACAAAGGCATAAATATTTAAGTCAAATTTACAGTGCTTATGAGAAATCAAAGAAGACATGTCCAAGAGGCTAAAGCAAAAAGTAGGACTAGAGTTCAGGAGAAAGGCTGGTGCATGGTTAAGATCAAGGAATTATTATTAATAGAGATTCCTTAATTCATTAGTTTTATAAGCACCTATAGACACATGTTATATGTTGGAACTATGCCAAATCCAGCTAAAGTCACGGACGTGAATGAAATTGTGGAGAAACAGCAATCCACAGCAAAACAAAATACCCACGTTGGAACTGAGGTAAATAACCAGTTTTTAAAACAGTAAAAGACAGAGAAAGAGGTGTGACAAAGGAGAGCAAAGGAAATATTCCACAGTAAAGGACACACAGTGCCAAGTGTTACAGAGTGGACGTATCAAGAAAGTCTTTGTGTCTTATAACCTACCCTATGTTTTAAAGTTTTGGACTGCAGAATGCACCTGTAAATGATGTGCCTTAAAAAAGAAAGTGCACAATAAATCAATACTTGAAAGTAACCTATTTAAGGTCTGTACATATGACTGGTGGCATAGCGATTATATGTTATGGCTGCTAAAATGAAAAGATCAGCAGTTCGAATCCACCACTCACTCCCTAGAAATACTGTGTGGCAGTTTTGCTCTGCTCTCTAGGGTGGTTGTAGGTCAGAAATCAAGTCAACAGTGATGGGCTTTGGCTTGGTGCGTGTGATTTACTTGGTTGGTCAGACAGCAGAGGAAGCAACACAGATTTGAGGATATTTCTCAAGATTCAGAATGGAAGGAGAAGAGTATACACTTGATTGTTGCTATGAAAATAGAAAGGAAATGGTTTCTTATGGAAATTATTAGCAGAAACAATTGTCCAAGTACAAATTTGATGCTGAAAAAGAAGAGTGTAAGTATTTGTATTATTGCTTCAGAAGAGAACCGGGTAATAGTTGCGAACCATCTGGCCAGTGTTGGAAGTGGTTTTTCCTGTTGTACTGAACTCTTTCCTCGGAAGGAATATTGAATACAATAATGAAGCCTAGAAATCTAAACCTGTGTGGTATCAGCAGTTAACATGTTGTATGAGTAAAACAGCCTATTTGTTTATGTTTGTTAATTAAAATTAAGTATTCAATTAATGCAGATATCATTACTATTGTGAAGAACATAGATAACTTTTGTTCACACAAAAATGAAACAAATTTGACATGAGTTTAGAGAAATAAGTATAGTGTTATGCTGAAAAGGAGTTATAGAACAGTAGACTTTAAAGTTTTTATAGGAAATATAAAACAGAATTAAAATACCTGTGTGGCATGCCAGCCAGATAGAGAGGGCATATTAAAACAGAGATAAATTATTAGAAAAGGTAAAATGAAATCCAGAGTTTAGACATTACAACTTAATTGTCTAAGAATTTAAATCAAAGAGAGATAACCTTAGGTATGTTTCTATTTACATATGCAAATCAGAAAAATTAAGTTATCTCAGCAAAATACCTTGAGAACTATTTAAAAAAAAATTTACCTTCAAGTTCATCCCGACTCAGCATGAACCTGCAGGGTTTCCGGGGAGCAGCTAATGAGTTCCCACCGCCGGCCTGGTGGTCAGCAGCTAAGCTCCGAACCACTGCGCCAGGAGGACTCCAGTGAGAACGGGCACCCATCAACAGGGTATCTCCCTCCCGTTTCTTCCTTGACTCACATCAAGCGCCACCGCTGCCATCTGAGCTGTCTCCTTTGTCCTCTTGCCTCAGTACTCTCAGTTTTGACCTCCACATAGTCTCCTCGTGAACTCTCACACCTAATATTGTTTCTGCAGTCTGTCTTTCAACTTTGTCGTTGTTGTGCGCTGAAACCTTACTCATGAGGGATAATGCCACGCTGTACTCTACGATTCTTTAATACTGCAGTCGTGCTCAAAACGTCCTAGTGTCCAGTGGAGTATGGACTGCATAAATATATGTTTCTGGAAGCTTTGATTCAAGCCAGAAATCAAGTTACCCTGTTACCACTTTCAGTTTTGTAATATTCACTTTTTATTTAATTTTCTAATAAATTCACCAAATCATCTGCCTTCATTGTTGTGTTGTCATCAGGCAACACTGAGTGAATTCTGACTCACAGCGACCCTACGCCTAACAGGACAAAGCACTGCCCGGTCCTTTGCGTTACCCACAATCATTGTTTTGCTTCAGCTCGTCACAGATCCACCTCCTGAAGGGTCTTCTTTTTCATTGACCATCTGCTTTACCAAGGATGACGTCCTTCTCCGGGGGCTGATCCCTCCTGACAACTAGTTCAAAGTATGTAAGACATAATCTTGTGATTCTTGCTTCTAAGGAATGCTCTGGTTGTACTTCTTCCAGAATAAATCTATTTGTTCTTTTGGCAATCCATGGTACATTCGATGTTCTTTTCTAGGACCACAGTTCAAAGGCATCAATTCTCCTTCTGTCCTCCTAAGCCACTGTCCAGCTTTTGCATGCATACCACGCTGTTGAAAACCCCATGGCCAGGGTCAGGGGCAACCTAGTCTTCAAGCTGAAATTGTTACTTTTGAATACTTTGCCCTCGATAGTACAGCTCAAATGTTTGCTCACTGAAGGCTTTCTTGTTCTCAGTCACTTTCCACTATTACCTCCATGTCTAGTCTTGATGTGAGAGACAAGTGAATGCTGAATCCATTACATAGAGATACAGTGTATCTGTATTTAATCTGTTGCATATAGCTATAGCACATCTATGTTTAATCCATTGTATACAGCTATAGTATATCTGTGTTTAATTCATTATATGCCGTGGCCGTCAAGTCAATACCAACTCATAGAGATCCTGTAGGTCGGAGTAGATCTATACCATAGAGTTTCCAAGGAGCATCTGGTGGATTCAAACTGCCAATGTTTTGGTTAGCAGATGTAGCACTTAACCACTATACCACCAGGGTTTTCAATCCATCGTATAGAGCTATAATACAAAGTTTTTTGCATCTCCATTATAAAATATATCACAGTACATTGGAGTTACATTTACGAATCTCCTTTCCTCCATCAGACACTGCGTTTCTTAAGATCAAAGAAGTATCTTAGATTTTCATGGTCCAGAGAAGCACCTTACAGATAGTAGATACTCAGTGATTTTATGAATACTTCAGTTATGCTATTTTCTATATTCTAAATTCCATGTCTAAATAGGTGTACTCTTTTTTTAATTATGACTGAGTGAAAATGTACATTCCCGAAGTTTGTTTTAATTACCTATGTTTTTGTAAACAATGATGTGAAAAGCATTCAACATTTATTTTTATTATTTTTTAAATATAATACATTGTGTACCAGTGCTGTGTTAAATTGGACTATTAAGATTTGTGTTCCACTTTGTATAACCAATTTTTGACATTGCTTGGTTTGGCTTGGCTGGTTTAAGGGTTTGCAGAATGAATTTCTGAATAGAAACAAATCAAGCCGTTGTAACTATGGAGACTTTTCCTAGGATAGCAGCTTTCAAAAAGTTTTGTGGTGCCATCACGCTTTGGGGAGGAGCCTCGGGAGTCATACCTGGGTGAGGAAGATGCAGGTAAAGGAAGATAGTCAGGCCAGCGCAGCTCCAGAACTTCGTCTTTGCTTTTACTGCACGTGTTTCTTGTGTTGGAATACTGAATGCAGTTTCATCTGAATATATTTTTTTTCTGTAAAGAGAACAACAATTTAAAAAGCTTAAAAATCTCTTCAATTAGTTATCACCTTCTTAGGATAACTGAGTCTTGGCAGGTGTTTTTTTTTTTTTTAAGTGGCTTTCTCCTCATCTACTTGACTAGCATAGAAAACAGAACTCTTACAGCTACCCTTCATTAATTACTTCCTTCAGTGCTCTGCCACTGCATGGGGAAGACCTCTGCCACTTACAAGAGGTTCCAGACATGGCCATGTATCCAGTGGGGGTTCAGTGGAGATAACCGATTTGTAGGCAAACACTCGCTCTTCTAAATGTATGTGCACTGGGTTAAAAGTGGTAGAACAAGGAAAGCATCAACAGCCACATGACTCTTTAGGTAAATCCTAAATGATGGTGAGAATTCACTAGTAAGAGGGAGAGAAAACAGGGTGGGCGGGCAGGCGCGTTTGGGACAGAAGAAGGTGAATACAAGTCCGACAGTTAGTCTGCACACTTAGTCGCCCTAAGTGCCCCATACCCCAGTGCCGAATCTCGCTGTAGTCACCTTCACAGTCCTCCCCTTGGGATGCTATGCACCCACACCGGCGCCTGGTCCACCCTTCAAAGCAGTTTTGGAGCTCTTTTTCTGGAATGGCCATCAGAGTTGTCATCATATTGCCCATGACATCCTGAGCATTATCAAAATGTCTTCCTTTCAACATTTATTTATCTTCTGGATAAAAAAAGTTATTGGGGGCCAGATCAGCTGAGTAGGGAGGGTATTCTAATACATTTACTTATTTGCTGGCTAAAATCTCCCTCATAGATAACTATACAGTTCAGTTTGTGAACTTGCCACCATGCCACTCTGTGCAATGGCCATTCCAGTAAGAGTTCTCAAATTGCTCTGAAGGGTAGACTAGGTGCTGGTGTCAGTGCACAGCTTCCCAAGGGGACGACTTCAAAGGTGACTGCAATAATAGTCAGCAGTGAAGTATGTAGCACTTAGAACAATTACGTTTGTGGGCTTTTCAGACGTCATAGATATGCCAGCAAAGCAAAAATGGAACAGTTTAGAGAAAGAGGAACTGGAGATTCCCAGTGTACATTAGCATACTAAACACTCCGAAGAAGCCTTGCGTTACAGAAATCCATTTCTTGTCTTTAATGCTTGTTTTGCAATAACTACAGTCCCCCAAATTTATTTGAGCACTGAACAATTTCTGGTACATCTAATATACGAATTGGGGGAAAATATAGAGTATTAGAACATTACAAAGGACCTTGAGTTCTTTGGAAGAAAAATTCTCTGTGTAGCTATGGAAACTCACAAGCTTCAAATCCTTTTTCTGCAGAGAACACCCAAGAAACATTGAGACTTTCAAGGTAATAAAGCATCAGACCTGTGCCTTTATCTGAAGAAATGATTCTACTTTTGAGCTAAGAATTTTCAAGGAAAAACACCATCTGTGAACATTTAAAATCAAAACATTAGCATCTGGAGGTAGAGTGATGTGAGGAGGGAGGAGGTTATTCAAAGTACCTGATTTGGTCTGTGAACATTAAAAGAGCAAATTCCGTGAGAAAGGGTCTCCTTCTAGAGCTCGCAGCTTTCTAAATCATTGTGCTGTGGACACAGGGTCCCTGTAAGCTCCTGCTTGGGATGCTGGCCGCTTCCCGAGGTTGGCTCCCTGAGAACTGAGAGCTATTCACATGTGAGGAATAGAGTATTGTGGCTGTTTTGTCGGCTTCTTGGCTTTCTCTGAGCCCGCTTGGCAATAGTTGTTAAAGCTGCACTAGTATTGCGCTTGACTTTCTCCCTGACCGCGACAGAGTAAGGCCTGTATTCAGCACCTCACGTGAGGTTGCCCATTTGTGTTCCTCACAAGCAGACCAAAAAAGAAGAAAAAATGTGTAAAGTGTCAAAGAAAAAGCGTGTTTTAATAAAATACAATTTAAGCCTATGGTTTATTATTAATATCTTTTTAATTGCCAGTATTCTGAAACACAGATCATATTGAACAGTCAGGATGTGGCATGCTTATGAATATACACTTCCAACTTTGGAAACCATGGTGATGCAGTGGTTAAGTGCTGTGGCTGCTAACCAAAAGGTTGGCAGTTCAAATCCACTAGGCCCTCCCTGGAGACTGCATGGGGCAATCCTCACCCATCCTGTGGAGGGGCTCTAGGTTGGAATTGACTCAGCAGCGGTGGGTTTTTGTTTGGGTGACCAACTTTGCACATATGTAAGCCCACACATACACACAAAGCATTGGAATTCAGTAGTCTGACATCCCCATAAAGAGGCCTCATTTCATTTAGTCTGCTCACTTCTTCCTCCGTCTGCTGAGCTCCTGTCATACCAGGTTCCACCATAGGTACAATAGACTAGAGGTCAAGAAGAAGAGCAGGAACTGTAAAGATGTTTAGAGAGTAGGTGCCAGAAGTTTTAGTAGGTCAGAAATTTATCTACAATTTCCCTTTTTGTTCATTCTGTAGTCAGAACCTCACCCACTTCTCTCTGTAAGACTTTTATGACACTGTCTACAGACTGTATCTGTCTTTTCCTAACCGTGTGTTTCTGAAACAGTCATTCATTCATTCACTGGACAAATATTGCTGGAGAGGTCTTAGAATTTCCTGAAAGATGCATAACCTTGTTTTAAAAGGTTTGTATTTTAATGATGTCTTGCTAATTAGTGAATTTATTAAAAAAAAATAAATAAAACAGAACTTCTTTGGCTCATTCCAGAAATAGGTAGTTAATTTTTTTTTCCTTAGTTTTTGGTTCCCTACTGTTATCCCTACTCTTCCCTCAACTCATTTGGCCACTGGGTGTTGGATTTGACGTGCAGGAAGGCTTCCTGACTTCAAGGCCTGCCTTGGAAGCCTAGCAGTGTGTTCCACGTGATACTCGTTGTCTCACAGAGTACAAAACGCCGAGTAAGAGCTGCCTCTTTACCACGCAGGCCTTACGAGCTGTACGAGAACAAAGAGCACACCTGTGCAGTTCATGCTTTGAGCAGAGCACATCTGGTGCAGACTTGGTACGTGTTGCTGTCACCTGGCATCAAATCAGCCCCTGACTGATGGTCACTCCATGCACACGGGGCTCAGGCTGTTCGTGTCTTTGGCTGATAATTGGAAATAAACGGTCAGGCCTTTTTCCCTGGTCTCTCTTGGTTCTGAAGCCGTGCTGGGACCGATTCAGCGTCACAGCAATAGGCACGTCCCCACTGACAGGTGAGTGGTGCCTGTTGTTGAATTGCATCGGTCAGAATGGAACCAGGGTCTCCCGCGTAGATGGCCAGGATGCTGCCACTGAAATACGACTGCCCGTGCCTGGTGCATTACCACTGTTTTCAAGTCAACACAGACCTTAGTGATCCTAGAGGCCATGGCAGAACTGTTCCACGGGGCTTGCAGGACCGAATTCTTTACAGAAGTGGACCACCACATCTTTTTCCTGTGGAGCAGCTGTTGGGTTCACATGGCTGATCCTCCCCTTAGCAGCAAAATGCATAACCTGGACCACCAGAGTTCTTTGGGTATGGTCCCTAGGAGATGCTAAACCAGTAAGAAGTACAGTGGACAAGTGCCATGGCTGCTGACCAAAAGGTCAGCAGTTCAAATCCAGCAGGCTCTCCTTGGAAGTTCTGTGGGCAGTCCCACACTGACCTACAGGGTCGCTGTGAGTTGGAACTGACTCTGCAGCAGATTTTTTTTTTTTTTTTCCCAGCAGGGGAGGGATAGAAGCCTTTGAAAAGCAGTTTGCAAAAGCTTATATAGACACAGAGGTCGGGCTGATCTTGGGGCTTCCGAAGGGATGGGCGGCTGCTTGTAGCTGATGGGAGAGAGACAAACGTGGCGGGAAATGGAGACGCAAATAAAGGGCGATGTCATCAATTTTCAGGGAAATTACTGACAGAAGCTGCGAAATGGGGTCCCGCTCTAAGTGGATCATGCACAAGGCTGCCTGTCTTCATCTGACTCTGATGCACCGCGGATGGGATTTCTACATTAAATTACTGCTGTCACACTGTATACCCACAGCAATATCACTTTTAAGTGGAATATTTTCCAAAGTGGATCATGTTCAACTGAAATATTATGGCAGAACAGGAAGACAGATGTGAAGATAGAGATTTCCAGGAAAGCTAAATAAATTAACACAGGAAGTAAAGGAAAAAATATATATATAATGATGTTTTTTTGCCCTAAGGAGTTGATGAGTGGTACAGAAGTCTGTCACTTCCACAGTCCTACTTTATAAACAGAAATGAGTACATCTGTCATATCTTTTGAAGTGGTAACAAATTCCCTACAATTGCCAGATTAATAAAAAGAACCTCCTCTAGATGGTTTCAAATACATTCACTGTAAGCCACATCAGATTTCTTAGTGATTCTTAGTTCCTGGTTAATTCCCGAACACGCCAGGTTTCTCTAAAGCTCCTTGGCACCTGCTGCCCAGCCTCCGGGCGTGACCTCTTTCTACTCTTCTGTGCGCCAGCGCCACCTTCACCCTTCAGACCGGTGCTGACCGAAATGTGAACATGGCTCCTTGGGGATCCCTGTGGCACTTTGGGTCTCCAGTCCTTTACATGTAGCACGTCTGATTTTTAGCCCCAAACAGCAGGTTGCCAAAGCTATCACATTCCTTTATTTCTCTCAATCAGATTTAATCTGCAACTGGCTCTACCCAATAGCTGACAGGAGTCCAATCTCCGTGTCAGCAGAGTCCCCACCACCTGCCCCCACGCTCTGAAATCACAGGGAACCCAAGACTGCCCAAAGCTGCTCACAATCCCATTTTTGCGTTCCTCTTGGTTGCTGAGCAACCGTCCTACACTGAATTTTAAAATTTATTAGAAACAGAGGAAGCTGAAATTTGGTTTTTCTTTTGACTCATAAGTAGAAAGGCGCAGTGCTTTACTTCCAGACAGCATATGAATGTTGGCCCTGTTTTAATGCCACGCCAGATCTGATGCCGCTGATCTTCTCATTCTAGTGCCTAGGCACGTGCCGTGATGTTGGAGTGGTCACCTTGGGCTCTGAGATGGGGTCTGAGATGGATTTGCCCATTTCTGTTCCAAACGGAAAGCTACTTTGCTCAGCGTCCTTTGGAAACTCCAGCACCAGCTGTCTTGCGCCGTGAAGGACAGTGCAAAAGTCACTAATGGAGACACCTGAGGGAAACCGGAGTTAGTGGCTGATGGCAAGGCATCGAGTTCAAACAGAATGTACCCATTAGTGAAATATGGTCCACACTCTCTACTCAGCTTCCTCCCATTTGGTATCCTAGTGAGAAATTATCCAGCTGTTGTTTTGGAGGGTGTCCATATGGCTGACTGGGTGAAGAATCTGTATTCTTCCATTTCAGACATGAGAGTGCTGAAAGGGACCTTAGACTGAGTCTTAATTCAGCAATTTTATAAGAATAAGACCACTAAGTCTCTGAGAGGTGTGATTTAAACATCAGCGTGGACCTTCATCTCAGAGTGAAGGAAAGAATGCTGGGTGAGAGGCGACAGCCGAAGGATTCCATCTCTGCCTTGGTTATTAAATCATTGTCCTCAGTTTTCTATAGTGGGAAAGATTTGGACCAGAAAGAAGTTTCACAAATGCTGGTTGATGAACTGACCTGCATCTGTGATGAAGTCCTTCACTAACTTGTGAGACACAAAGTAAACTTGGTAATTTTTTTTTAAAAAAATAACTTTTTGTACATACTTAAGTTGTTACAAAAAAGCAAGTATGAACTTTAGTCATCAGCTTTGTATTTTTTTTCAATTTCTGTGATGAAGTGATGTCAGTTACAAAAGGCATTCTTTTTTAGATAACTGTTACAGATAGGTCCTGATTTATACTTTTTAAACTTCAGTAAATATTACATCATGTGAAATCCAAAATTTCAAGAACCTACAATCTAAATGAGCTCTATGATCCCTTCCAACTCTCAGTCTGAGGAAAAAAAACAGACTAAACAAATGTTTCTGTGATTTTTCTGAAATACAAGGAAAATTGAAGTTATGACATGAAAAGAAGTGTCTCTTCTTTATTTTGGTGAGGTTCTGTATTTTAAAAGCCTGTTTCTACTCATTAGAATTTTCCAGAAGCCACCTGTCATTGTGTGTTTGCATGATGACTCCCTAGTTTGGACTGGGCTTCTAGAACTGTGTCATTTATGCCCATTAATTAACAGGGGGCTGACCAGGGGGCTGACCGAGGCGCTGTGAACAGGGGCAGTACGTAAACAGAAAGGTAAGTGAGAGTTTTTAAGCCAAATAAACAGTACTTATTGACCTTTATAATTTTGAAGACAAAACTTTTATGTCCATTAGAAGCATCCTTTTTTCTTTTTTTGGATAACTGAAAAAGGATTTATCAAACATTCATTATCACAAATTTGCATAAAATGAAATTTCAGCTGCAAGTTTAAAACAGATGAAATCCTGTTAAAATATCTCTCAAAAACATAAATACAGTTGATCTGGGTCCACTTTCTTCATGAAGAATACATAGATTAAATTGGGCAGACTGTTTTTGGTAGATAAGATTTTTGATCTGAGAAGTGACGGAGGTTTTCTCCTCCTCAAAGAGTCCCACTGAGAAAATATCATCTGAAATCCGAAAGTACACACACAGTGTGAAGGAATTACTTTGTGAAGTTAGTGTAAGTTTGTGTGTCTGTTTGTTAACTTTCTACTTTCAAAATCAGTTTCCTCAGTGTTCCCTTTGCCTAAAACTTGCCTTTCAAGTTAGGGATGCTGCCTTATTTAGACATTTTGATGTAATACAATGGATCCTGTTTGTGGGAAGCTATTTGTTGACTTTTTTTTTTTTTTTTTTAAGAATTGAGGGATGCTTCTTTCTACTCAGGTTGGCTAAACATTCACTTGAGTACTCAAGGTTATGCACAAAAAAATAAAAATAAAACCAAGTGCATTCAGATATAAAATAAAAATTCCCCAAAGAGTGGAAGCCTTATCATTGCTAATGAAGGGGTATGTATTTGATGATTTGTTGGCCCAGTGACTCAGAGACACAGGTTTAGGAAAAATGATTCTAGATAGACTGGACTGCAAAGAAGAGTGTGGAATAAAAGAAAGTAAAGTGTTGAGCTAGGAGCTGTCCAATGTTCTGGCTGAAACAGGCCTTAAGGGGCAGCAGACTCCACCTTCCAGCTGACAATGAAAGTATGTTACAGTCAGTTTGTAGAAGCTGCACTTCGCTGATACCATGGAGCAGCAGAAGCAGAGGTCAGACAGCCACTGGCTCACTTTTGAGAGAAGATTAGTCCGAAATGGGTGTCTAGTCAAATATGCTAGGTCCTAGGGCTCCCCAAATGTTCAATGTTCCATACAAATATCATTCCAGGCCTTAATTCTCAGACGGAAATGAGGAGACATGTGTCTAGTCTACCATTTTTAATGGTCCAAAAAATGAAAAAAGAATATGGAGAAGGCACTCATTTAAATAAATGCATTTTATAAAAATAAAAAAAAGAAAGTGAAGTGAATTGGGCAGTGTTTGTGGTCAAGAATGAGATTAATGAAACAATAAATATCAGAATGACATGACAAAGTGGGGGCCACGCAAAAGTCTGCATCAGCTGGATTTTATGTCTTTTTTGTTTGTTTGTTTGCTTTTTCTTTGTTTTTGTTTTTAAATCCATTATGCTTAATTTATATCAGGTTACCAACCCACTGCCATCTAGTCAATTCTGATGCACAGCAACCCTGCAGGAAAGGACCATGCAAAAACTAAAATAAAATAAAGAGAAAAAGAAAAATTCTTAACCTAGTCAATGGTTAAGAAACATATTCATTAATAGTAATAGAAGAAATTAGGGTATAATTAACAATTTATAGAACTCCTGGTGGCAAAGTGGTGAAGTGTTACCTCTACTAACCCAAAGGCAGTTTGAATTCACCAGGTTCTCCTTGGAAACTCTAGGGAGCAGTTCAACTCTATCCTATCAGGTCACTACAAGTCAGAATTGGCCCAGAAGCAGTGGATTTTTGGGTCTGGATAACTGTTACATGCAGATTTAAGTTTCTTAAGGAGACAATTATGTTTATAAACACATTTTTGAAAGCTTCATTTTGGTATAGTTATTACTTTTTTTGGTTTGTAGTAATTCTTTCCCACAAAACGCCTCTTGTCTTGGGGAGTACAGAGGAAGCCTAGAGTTATGACTGTCTTCTCAAGTCGATCACATCTCACATACCAGATTGCCAGGGGAACAAGGGTTGCCTTAGTGTGGAGAAACATTTCTGCAATTAAATACAGACACCTCTGCAGTTCTGCTCTGTTCTGTATGGTTGCTATGGGTCAGAGTGGATGCTACAGCAGTGCATTTGGTTTGCTTTAGTGGGCACTCGAGGTGGACACGGGGAAATGCGGGTACCGACGACCACTCTCCTCTCCACCAGCACAGCTCTGCTCTCAGGTCTAGCATGTTTACTTGCCAGTGAAGGTTGTTATTGTGTTACTAGGTGCCATTGAGTCAGTTCTGACTCGTAACAACCCTGTCTACCACAGGAAGAAACACCGCCCAGTCTCGTGGCATGCTCACAATTGTTCTTATGATTAAGCCCATTGTTGCGGCCACTGTGTTAATCCACCTTATTGAGGGTCCTCCTTTCTTTCACTGACTCTCCACTCTTTCAAGCCTGATGTCTCTTCCCAGGAACTGATCCCTCCTGACAACGTGCCAAAGTCTGTAAGACAGTCTCTCCGTCTTTGCTCCCAAGGTGTACTCTGACTGTCTTCTACCGGAATAGATTTGTTTGCTCTTTTGGCAGTCCATGATACCTTCATCCTTATTCTCCGCCACCACAACTCAAAGTCCTCGATTCTATCCTTCGTGTTCGTTGTCCAGCTTTTCCATGCATATGACGCTGTTGAAACTGCCATGGCTGGGTCAGGCCCGCCTTAGTCTTCAAGGTAACACCACTACTTTCCAACACTTTAAAGAGGTCCTCGGCAGCTGATTTTCCCAGTGTAACGCGTCTTTTGATTTCTTGGCTGCTGCTTACATGGGCGTTGATTGTGGAGCCAAGTAAAACGAAATCCTTGACTATTTGAATCCTTTCTCCATTCATCCAGATGTTGCTTAGCTGTCCAGTTGTGAGGCTGTGGCCCTTGATCTTCATCAGTAAATGTTTCCAATCCTCTTCACTTCCAGCAAGCAGGTCGTTAATGAGTCTTCCTCCAGTCCTGATGCATTTCTTCTTCACATAGTCTAGCTTTTTGAATTATTTGCTCAGCAGACAGATTGAAAAGTTATGATGAAAGGATACAACACTGGCAGACAACTTTCTTGACTTTAAACCATGCTGTGTCTCCTTGTTCGAGTCACACGGCTGCCTCTTTGTCCCTGTCCAAGTTCCTTAAGAGCACAATTAAGTCTTCTGGAATTACTGTTCCCCACAATGTTAGCTGTTACTTGTCATGATCCACAGTTAAGTGTCTTTGCATAGTCAAGGAAACACAGGAAAACAGCTGTCCGGTACTCTCTGCTTTCAGCCAAGATCCATCTAAATCAGCACTGATATCCCTGGTTCCATGTCCTTTTCGGAATCCAGCTTGAATTTTTAGAAGTTCCCTGTCAATGCACTGCTGTGGTTGCTTTTGAATGATCTTTAACAAAATTTTACTTGCATGTGATAATAATGGTATTGTTAGGTAATTTCCACTTTCTGTTTGATCACCTTTCTTAAGAATGGGAGCAAATATGGTTCTCTTCCAATCTTTTGGCCAAAGAGCTGCCCTCCAAATTTCTTGGCATGGTTGAGTGAGCACTCCCAGCACTGCATCTGTTTGGTGGGATATCTCAATTGATATTTCATCAGCTTATGGAGCCTTGTTTTTAACCAGTGCCTTCAGCGATGTTTCAGTGTCTTTCTTTAGTACCGTTGGTTCCTGATCATGCGCTCCTTCTTGAAATGGCTGAATACCAGCAAGTTGTCTCTGGTGTAATGACTGTGTTCCCCCATCTTATTTTTATGTTCCCTGAATCATTTCATGCTTTCCCTTTAGAATCCTTCACTATAACAACTTGAGGCTTGGTTTTTTAACTCAGTTCCTTCAGCTTGAGAAACGCCTAAAGCGTTCTTCTCTTTTGGTTTTCTATTTCCAGCTTTTTTCACTTGTCATTATAATACTTTATTTCATCTTCTCAAGCTCCCCTTGGAAATCTTCTGTTCTGTCCTGTTACTTCGCCATTGCTTCTTGTTGTTTTAGCTTCTGGACATTCAAGAACAAGTTTCAGAGTCTCTTCTGACATCCAATTTGGTCTTTTCTTTCTTTCCTGTCTTTTTAATGACCTCTCTCTGTCTTCATGGATGATGTGTTTGATATCTTTCCACAATCCGTCTGCTTGTTGGCCAGTCCAAGTACTCCTTGTGAATTACAAGGTGGGCTTTCTAACTGATCTGTGCAAAGGTTGACTACTAGGTGGGGCCCACCAACAAATTCAGGTCAAACTGGTTACCAAAAGGGCTCGGGAGCCAGGACCAGAGGCCTAAGTGAGGTCACTCCATGTCATGTGCTGTCATAACACAGGAAAATATTTTACATCTTAGTTTTCTGATTACCCTGATGAAAAATTTCTACAGACATATTTTCTGCATCTTTCAGTGTTTTTTCTTTCCTTTTATGTTGGTATTTTCTTTAACTGTTTCTTCACTCATCATAATCTTTTGATGATTGGTTCTGTATCATTTCACTACCTATCACAGCCTGTTTTGTTACTCTATATTTGTTTCTTCACACAATTATCACTCAGAAAAAGAAGACAGCATGAGTTAAGACAATCTGCTATTGAAGTTAAAAATATATTCTTTGATTAATAAACTTCGGATGGCAAATTTGCTCCGTCTGCCAACCAGCCAGAATCCGCCAGGTGCACGTTGGACCCTCCGTGGAGCAGTATGACTCCGTCCTGCAGGGTCCCCATCAGCTGGAGTGCCTTGACTGCTGTGGGTTTCAGTTTTTATAGTCACAGAAATGCTACAAAGTGAAAAGGAGTTTTAATAGCAAGGTAACTGTTTTAGGCCAGCAACTCAATTTCTTAAGAGAAAGATCTTTTGTATTATTCCTAGAAAGGATTCAAATAAAACATAATATGCTTTTCTTTCTTTCCCCCTGTTCTCTTTCTCTATCCCTCCCTTTGCCTTCCTCCTCTTTGTATATTTGACTGTAGAAAGTATTAACCTTAAAAAAAAGAAAAATAGTGTCACCTTTTGCTGTATTTTCAACTCTACTTCCTTAAAAAGTCTCCAGCCATATGTGTACATATTTTGCATCAATGAAATTCTAGCATTCACAACATTTTATATTATGACATTGAACTCAATAGATGAAATGTATGTTTTTATGTTTCTAAATACATACAAAATTTAATTGCATAGATAGAATATAATATTCTTAACCATTGACCTATTGTTGGAATTTGGGGATTGATGCTTTGTTTCTGTGTAATGTTAAATTCCTGGCAGTAGGAATGTTAGCCCAGTTGGTAAGAATGTAGTTGGGGTTCTTGTGTCTTGCTTACCTTTACTCCCAAATGTAATCCAATGAGTAAATAATATCCCCAAGCTTAAGATTGTCTCATCAACATAATTATTTTAGCTTTTAGGACTAACTCCTCACTTGTATTCTCTGTTTTACCACCCTTTTTGTTTTAACATTCATGAACACTGCTCACAATTAATAACCAAACACTTCTTTGAGTATTTATTTGCTGGATACTGCTGTCCATCACGCAGTTGTAAGCTCCGTGGTGGTCAAAACCAGATCCATCTTTTTTGGCGGGATGCTTACTCCACCCACAGCGAAACGGGGGTCGCAGGTAGGGAGCCAACAAGGAGTCTTGGCTGGACGATGGGTGAGCTCTTGGCTGCTAACTGAAAGGTCTGCGGTTCAAATCCACTCGGCGGCTATGTCGCGGAAAAACCCCAGTAAACTGCTGCCATGGTGGTTACAGCCTAGCTGACCCTCTGCGGCAGTCCTGCTCTGTAGCACGTCACTATGCACCAGAATTGACAAAACAGCACTTAATACAACAGAGAAGTAACAAGTATTGCCCTGTGACTACACAAGCAACTCACTGAAGATCAACATCTATTCTAAATTTCTTTAAATATAAATGTACACATTTGTTTTTCCTAACATGTGGCTAAAACTTGCTCAAGGAAATATTGCATCAATTCCACGACCTGTATATTCTTTCACTGTAGTGAGAAAACTTAAGGATGAACTGTAAAAAGAAAAACTACACAGAAAGATAAAGTCAGATATTAAAATACCATATTGTAAGTGAGCTTTCAAAAGCAGATAGGCAGATGCTTCATTTTCAAAAGCATATCCATGAAGATTAATAAAACCTTAAGTATATTGTGAAGAAAAGCCATCATTCATTGACAGGCACACTGCATTTTACTGAGCCTTCATGGGAGCAATCATGTTGTCTGAGACAGCTGGTCAGCCTGCCGGCCCCAGAAATGGCAGATTGAAAATGTCTTGTCTAAGAAAAAACACAAAAAAACCCTTGCATTTCAAATGAAGGGCAAGCACTACAAGCCAGTCAAACACAAGAACTAGATAGTCATATGTCCTCATTATATTTTTCCTGAATATAATCACCAAATGTAAATATAACTTTTTAAGTTTCAATAAGTGTTAGTGAGGCAGGGTTGAGAATGCAGTGGTGTCCCTGTAATGTCCCCCTGTAATGGTCACTGCTGGTGATTGGGCCCCACTGTCCTTCTGGAAGGAAAAACTCAATGACTTAAGCCACAGCCATGATGGGGTCTGGTGTGTAAACAATCCTGCAGAGATGCTGAGCAGTCCATGTGTACAGGGATGCATTTCAAACCCTCTTTCTTACCTCCTCGGTATTTTGGTACATATTTTGGTAAATTTAGAGAAAATGATGGAAACAAAACAGACAATAAAGGGCTCGTTCATATCTCGTATTCTGTTTTCATTCTGCATCTGTTGCTTTTTACATTCTACATTCATTTGAACATACAGGAAAACAAAACAAAGCCCACTGGTTTCGAGTAGCTTCTGACTCATCACGACCCTACAGGGCAGAGTAGAACTGCACCACAGAGTCTCTGAAGAACACAGGGCACATCCGAACGGCCAGAATTTTGGTTAGCAGAAGGAGCGCTAACCACTACACACCAGAGTTGCCGTACAGGAAAAGAGGCGTCGCTAACCAATGTGTGTTGTTGTTGTTCAAGACACGGGGTCACGTCGTGTGCAGGTTTAACGTCGTTTAACCCTCACAGCATCTGGTACCCCTGGTGGTGTAGTGACTAAGAGCTACAGATGCTAACGGAAAGGTGGGCAGTTCAGATCCGCCAGGTGCTCCTTGGAAACTGTGTGGCAGTTCCTCTCTGTCCTATGAGTTGGATGGAATCCACTCAAAGCCAGTGTTTTTGTTTGATTGGTTTTGATTTTGATTTTCTAGCATTTATTTTGATGCTAATGTTTATTGTATAATTTCCACGTAAAGTGACTGTTTTCGTAGAAAGAATGCAGTGGATGGAGTCGGCTTTGTCTCTCACCGCAGTGTATCAGCATCTCTTATACAGCAGGCAGCTAGAAAAGTATGACAGAGAAAAAGAAAACTAACAAACACATTCCAAAATCTAGTCGTGGGTATTGGAGAAGCCAGGAGTGACAATGCCTTTAACCTAACTTACTTTTTTCTTAAGTACTTGTAGTTACGTAATAACAATAATAGAAACAATACATGAACACAAATTTCTAAAGATTTTTAAAAATTCTACCTGAGTAATTTCACCTTTGAAACTCAGTTAGTTCATTAATAAAGACAAATAAAGATATTCAGAAGAAGATTGTGGGGTTACCTTATCATTCCACTTTCATTGTTTTTCTGAACTTCTTTAAAATTTGTGTTCTAAAAATTTAGGGACGTTCTTGCATTATACTTCATGCAAAGCAATCAAAATGAAGCAACATGGTTAGAATTGTTATCAGTAAGGAAGAGATTATTCTAAAATTTTACCAGGCTTTCTCACACTCAGTATCATATTGCCAAGCCTAAGTTTCATTTTATTCAGGCAGTAAAAAATAAGCATTGACATTTCAGATCATAGCAAAATACAAAATCTTACTGAGGTGTCAGGACCTCAGGTAAATTTCTAATCAGAAAAATTATTAAGAGATTATTTGTTCCAAATTTTCTGGCAGCTGAAGACAGTTTTCGAGATGCGCATGGCAGTGGGGAGCCTAGTGGTGAAGCGACCCGGGGGCGCGACTGCTCAGCGTCTGGGGTACCCCGGGCGCCCCTCAGTGACTCTGTGGGGCAGCTCTGTTCTGTTCCGGCGGTCACTCGGAGTCGGAATGGACTAAATGACAACAGTTTTTTTTTTTTTGAATAGCCCTTGAGTCTTTAATAAGCATCATTTTCTAGTAACATTTTTTTTTCCTGAGATTTACCCAGGATCGCAGTTGCCACACTTCTATGTTTTCCTTTGCACTAAGTGCAGAAACTTCTACTTTGGTAAGCCATTGACTAGGAAAGAATTTTTGTTTTTCTTCTTACTTCAGTGCAAACCATAAAAATGTCATCCAAATTTTCTTCAGTGCATCATACTTTGTGTTTTGAATCTGTGAAAATATTTTAAGAGGATCAAAAGACCTGATCCTTAAGTAATAAACATTGGATTTGCACGAGTGGGTCTGAACTGCGCTGGCTCTTCAGTTCCGTACTGTGAACTCGTATTAAACTCTTGATTTATTCAAAGCCCAAGGAAAGGCTTCGTGGAAGAATCACAAACCCAGTGGATTGTCCATTCTTCAGCGGCTCTTTGTGTGGCAGGGCAGATACCGTGAGGCTGCTACTTTACTTTTGAATGACAGCTGATATTTTGAGGACTATCGTATTTGCTTTGTTAATTTCTTTTTAAAAGACAGCAGCGAGGCAGCAGAATTAAGTGGCTTGACAACCTGAGCAGGCAGTAAGCCCACTGTTCATTCTAGCATGCTACTAACCTGTGTTAATGCATGAGTCCATTTTAAATTAGAGTTTAGTTACCAGGACCAATCTGATAAAAATTGCTTATCAAATGTTGACCTCTCAGTACCTAGTGCAGGATTTGCTTGATTTTTAACACTTTCACACATGAAGTTAAATGTGATCTCAAAGAGATTTTTGTTTTGCTATGTTGTTTGTAACATTCTGGAATGCAGATTTGTGTCAGATATTGAGCTAGGTCCATTCCTCACACAATGCCATACAAATAGATGAGATAGGCATTAGCAGCTTCAAGGCTGAGACTCCGAGGACACCACATATTCTTCCCGTGTTCTCACTGCAAACTTGTGACTAAGGTTGGCATTCTTTCTGACTCTGCTGGCTTCTAAATTTGTGCTCTTTCCACAGTTTACCACCCCACAAGTTTCTTAGTGGAATAAGCATTGCTATAATTGGAGATTGAAAGTTGAACTCTGTACATTTGAAAAAATTGTATAGTAGAAAGAAAGAGACAATGTTAACATGAAGAAGCACACCTGTGGAAATCCATAAAGTCTGAGGAGAAGCAAGGTGAAATCGTTTTTAAAAGATAAGTGGTCCTTTTGTGGGTGTCTATTCAGAAAAAAAATGTCAGATTTTGTGTGTGTGTGTGCCTTAAACACCAGCATTCTGATAAAGCCTATTGGCATCCTTTCAGAATAATGCTTCTAAATGTAGAGAAAACCAGTTATATCAAAACCACTGATAGCCACAGACTCCCCAGGGGTCCCACAAGCCCCACCTGGACAAAGATGAGCTGTACCGGTAACGCAGACTTTGCCCATCACCCATGTGCTTTAAAGAGTTGTGTTATGGTCAGTGCAACTGAGGAATGTTTTATACACTTTCCTGAAGCTTTTGTCTTTTAAAATGAAGGTTTTAAAATATACTTCTTTCTTACTCCTAAAATGTATTTTCAGTTAACCACAGTATCAGTCTGACTATGCAGCTATTAAAACACTCATGATGTCCCTTGATTCCGTAGGACAGAATTCAAACCCCTAGCTTGCACACGGGTTCTCTACGACTGCTGCCACTCCTCGGCAGTCCTTGTACCTACCACCTTGATTTAGACTTTGGATTCTTTGCTAATGAACCATGGGCCTTTCACACGGCAGAACACTTTGTAAGTCTTGCGTGGTGGTTGTTCACTCACAACAACCCTGCTGGACACAGTAGAATTACCATGGCATTTCCCAGGCCATGGTCTTAGGGGAGCAGACGGTCAGACCTCGTCTCCCACAACCTCTTAGTATTTGCTAAATTTGCCTCCGCTACTTGGAGTAACTTTCCTGTCCATGCTGCTTGACTCCCAATCACAAAGCCACTCAACTCAAAGCATTTTCTTTCACAAAGCTTTCCAAAACCACCTCCTCTCAGATTCCTCTTGCTCTGAGCTTCAATAAATTCCACATATAAATATTTCATTGCTACTACAGTCTGACTTCTATACTCTTCTAGGATTTCCTGGAAGGCACCTAACATGTTTTATTCATTACTGTACACCCAGATGCAAGCAAGACATTGACTAGAAAACAGATGTTTATGGAATTACTGTATGAATGAATGAGGAAAAAAATGATGCACTATGTCTAAAATATTTTAATTGCAAAATCCTACCTAGTTAGGTGAAATTTTTTGCTTCCCAGGCTTCATGATGACATTAGTGGAAAATGCTAGAAATGTTATACACGTGTTTTGGACTTAGGAGAACCAAAGGTGCATTGTCCTAGTTGGCTGGGATCAAGATGAAGCCACAGCTAGTGTTCTTCATCTGCATGTTCTATGTAGAATCAACTGTAGCTGAAAGTTCTTGGTGAACAATTTCTAACTAAATAATACTATAAATGCTATCACTGTAATGATGAATAAAAAGCCTAAAATACATGTTGCAGAGGTAGATGAGGCTCCAATAACTAAAATTAAAGCAAATAAACAAATGTTAGCACAAACAAAATATTAGCTTTCCAAGGAATTAAGGGAGGCGTCAAAACAGTCAATGTTTTCTATTGATGCAGGTGGTGGGTGGAATAAGGTTCGTGTCTCATCTGGTAATGTTCTAATAGAAAAACCATGACTGGAAGCTTCAAGAAGAGAAAATTTAATATCACTGTTCAGTGAGCCACGATGCCTTTCATAAGCTACAATCCATTCAGTAGAGAAATTGTTATCGCAGCTGGTAGCCCAAGTGTCCATATTCAATGTAAGAGCATCCTGGCTCAGGAACCTCAGGTCCAAAGGATGCACTCTGCTCTCGGTACTGCTCTCTTAGTGGCCCGAGATCCCCAGCTTGCTCTGCTCACTTCTCTCAAGAATCCTGTGTCACCAACCCAACTGCTATCCGTTCTCCCTCATCAACATCGCAGACGCAGGATTCACCACGCATGGGAAAAATGACTCAACACTGGGACTCATGGCCCAGATCAAGGAATACACACATTTTGGAGAGAACACCATGCCATCCATGACAGCCCCCTCCCAACAGTGTCCACATCCTAATTCTTGGAATCTGTGCATATAGTACTCTAGATGGTGAAAGAACTTGGCAGGTGGGATTAAGGACCTTAATCTAGATCATCCTTGGTTACCTGTGTGGGTGCAGTCTAACCACATGGGCTCCTATAAACAGAAAAGGGCAGGAGAATGGGTCATCAAGGTGTACCATGAGGACATGCCTGCTCTTGCTGTTGACAAAGACAAAGAGAAGAGTGCAAGCCAAAGAATGCAACAGCCTCGAGAAGCTGGGACTGGCCTAGGATTTACAGCTAGTCTTGTTGCTGTAAGTACAGCAACTGAACGCTGTCAGCAATCCAAATCGGCAGGACATAAAGCCTTCACTAGAGCCTCTCAGCAGAAGCAAACCCTGTGAATACCTTGAGTGTTGCTTGGTGAGGCCTGTATTGGGCTTTTGACCTACAGAAGTCAAATGTATTATTTTCAGCTCCCAAAATTGTTATAATTTCTTATGACAGAAATAGAAAACTACTACATGGTAAAAACAGTTAAAACACACACATTTATTATCTCAAAAAGTCTGGGAGTCAGGACTCTAGGCACAGTGTAGCAGGGGTCTCTGCTGAGGATGTCACAAGTCTGCCACCAAATATTGATCTGGCTTTGTTTCCCATGCAGGCTAACTGGGACAGACTCCTTGTCCAAGTTCCCCGAGATGGTTGGCAGAATTCACTTCCTGGGGACTCATAACTGAGTCAACAAGATTTAGGTTAGTCCTGGGCTGCAGGCTTGCCTCGGCTCCTAGAGGCCATACTCATTTCCTTGCCACATGACTCCTCACTTTTTCAAGCCCGTAGGAGAGTCTATAGCTCCAGTCTGCTAAGACAGAGTCTTATATGGTATATAAGCCACTACTGTCAAGCTGATTCCAACTCATAGCAGCCGTGGAGGTCAGCGCCTGGCAGATCTGAACTGTTCACCTTTTCTAGTTAGCATATGTAGCCACTACACCACCTGGGTTTCCTTCCATGCTCTAATGTGATATCGTGATGAGTGAAGGCCCTCAGCTTCCTCACACTGTTGGCTGCAGTGTGTCGCCAGCTGGACCGACAGTCAGGGGACGGGGATTATGAGCACGTGGACACTTGGAGGCGGGCATCATTAGAAATCCAAGACTAAGTCATAGTGGAGTCTTCTGTCAGTGCATCAAACACATTTTATGAATCTCTTTAAATGTTGTGGAAGATTAATGTTAAGATAGTTACTCTATAACTCATATTACGTGTAGTCCAAATACTTTTGGCTATTAAGAATGTTAAAATTGTTTTTCGGTTTTTTTTTATTAAGAACATTAAAAATTGTTTTATAATATTTCCAATTGAGTCCTAAAGTACGTAGCCAATTTTTAAGTATACTTCCTGTTGACAGCTTACTTTAACAGATATGTTTCAGAAAGGATTGATAGACAATTAGAATTTTCACTCAAAACTTCCAGTCTTGCTTTTATTTCAGCCTCCATGGGAAGAAGTCTAAAACTCTCTCTCCAACTCTGAAATAGTAGACAATTTGAAAAGAAAGAAAACCCTCAGTTGAAAGTTTAGCCTGATATGCAGTTCTCATGCTCGTTATTACCTAGGGATCAATCTTTTTTGTATATTAACTTAGAGCTAACAATTGTTTTGTTGAGCAATCAAAGCGAATAGGTATACTGAGATGGAAGATCATTAAACAAATGTTTTTTGTTGTGACTTATATTGATCAATGAATCTTGTGATCCTTGAGAATGGTTGTCTATTTTATTAAATAAAATATTTTTCTTAAAGAATGAAGTATAAGTATTATCTAGAATAGTTTGGCAAATGATATGTGCTGGGGCACTTTCCCATGTTCAATTGAGTGTGCCAATCTTCTTTGTAAGAAAATGTGGGAGATTTGATTATTTTATTTTATTATTTGATAGGATTATTTTGTTAGTAAATGTATTCCGAAAAGAGAAATAAAGGAAAATTCCATACCTTTTATTCAGTGCTATTAAAATTATAATAAAAATTATTGTTGGTTACATGCTTCCTGGTACTATTAACATTGTAATAACTGTTCATCAGGGACGTGGCCCCGCAGCCTGTGTCTCCTTTTATTGTCGGATATTTTACATGGTATTGAATATGTCCATCCCTTCCAGCCGGTGTGGATCTGAGTGACAGCTGCAAGCAAGAGGAGGTGGAGGTGGAATAAGTGCTTTTCTTCTTAAGCTTCTAAGACAGTCCCACTTAGTGGGAATCTTAATCTATTTTTACATCATCGTTTCTATGTGCGCTCTACACGGCTTATATGAAGCTGATGTGACGGTTGTTGGATTAAATTTAGTCACTGGAGTTGACAGTATGTTTTACCTGTGACAAAGTCACTGTGTTTTTGTGTTATGCCTCCCTCAGTTACCGCCACCATGTTATACAAAGAATGTGGAGCAACTGTGTAACATTTGTTGGAAAAATAAATGTAGTCTACCCACAGCACCTCCCATCTCCGGGAAGGACACGTTGCATTTTTTCTTGTCCTTTTCCTGTGAGTGTGACCAGTTTGACTAAGGCATCTCAATGATGAAGTACAAATATGAAAGGATTTTATACTTTCCCCAACCCATGATTCCTGTGCAACTTGCCATCTTCTTTTTGCAGCAAGTTCTGTCACGATCGTACTGGCCAGCTGTGGAGCCTCAAGTTGCATTCCATCATTAAACGGTCTTCTTCTGCGGGGATTTGGCATTTCCATTATTCTTGCAATGTTAATTTGTTCTTCCCTGTACTTAACTGGTATTCAAAAGTCAAGATGCCGCCTTGAAGACCAAGTGCAGCCGACCCAAGCCATGGTGCTTCCGGCTGCATCGTGTGCGTGTGAAAGCTGGACAGTGAACAAAGAAAACAGAAGAAGAGTTGAAGCCTTTGAATTGTGGTGTTGGAGAAGAATCTCGAATGTACCCTGGACTGCCAAAGAACAAACAGATCTGTTCAGGAAGAAGTACCTCCAGAGAGCTCCTGGGAGCCAAAGATGGCAAGACAGCATCTTACATACTTTAGACATGTTGTTAAGAAGGATCAGTCCCTGGAGAAGGAAGTCATATTTGGTAGAGTGGAGAGTCAGAAAAAAAGAGGAAGACCCTTGACGAGATGGATTGACACAGTGGCCACAACAGTGGGCTTAAGCATAAAAACAATTGTGGACATGGCACAAGACTCGGCAGTGTTTGGTTCTGTTGTTCACAGGGCTGCTATGAGTCAGAGCTGACTTGATGGCACCTAACAACGACATACTTACCTAAGACTTATCAACCTTCCCCATCTGTCGGGGCTGGAGTTCAGGGAACCCAAACTGGAGGTCCTGGGGAGCTCTCCAGTCTCTCCACCCAGCTCCCCTTCATTTCTGGCTGCTAAAGAGACGAGGCCAAGGAAGGAGACAGAGGAAAACTCATCCCAGGAAATAATGTTGGTGGCTAACTTACTGGCCTCTGCTTAGGAGCTCATTGCTTCTCTGCTTCTTGATGGTTCACCTCCCGTCTTTAGTGGTCAGGTTTTAGCCTTCCCGCTGTCAATTGTCGTTGCCACTCTGCCTTACCCTGAAGAGTTATGGATGTCTGGGTGTTAAATATCTCAAACATTAGCACTCTTGTGGAAGTGTATTCATTGATTCTTCAAGCACTGCTGGGTACTTGCCTCCCCACCCCCTCACCCCCCTATTCTCCTCTGATCTGTGGAACTTCTTCTCCTTCTTTCCCCAGGTCTTCCCACAGCCTCTGGGACTGGACCATCTCAGCTTGTAAATGAGACTCTTGGAGCACCCTTTGGTGACCCCGTTATATTCTATTTTGAGTTTTTTGCTGATTTCACGTGTTTTGGGAAATGTTGTTTGCATAGTAATTAAGTACTTTGACTGTTAAACAAAAGGTCGGCAGTTCAAATCTACCAGGGATTCCTTGGTTCTACTCTGTTTTATAGGGTTCCTATAAATTGGAATCAATTTCAAGGCAATCGAATGGGTTTATCATGTGTTTTTGTTAATAGAAACAGGCAGAATCATGGAGTGTCTGAATTTGGGTTAGATAGTATGGATTCTTTTTTTTCTTGCTCCCTCCCACAAGCGTATCTTAAGTGTTTATTGGTCCATATGAATTACCACTGATTATAACCCAGAGTCCCCACTGATGTTTGTTGGTAAACATGTGTAACAAATATACATCTTCAAAATTTTTATTTTTCCTGACAAAAATTCAGACACCTTATACAGTACCCAGTGAAAGCAGTCATTTGAAGCAGTGGCTGTTCCTTCAGTGTCAGATAGTTACAGTGGCACTGCCTCGCTGCAGCATTCACTCTCAGTGGGACAGCAGTTTCCCAACAAACCCCAGAGCCTGAAAAAGCTCATGGTGACGCAGTGGTGGACAGCTTGGCTGCTGAACAAAAGGTTGGCAGTTCAAATCCACCAGCTGCTTCGTGGAAATCCTATGGGGCAGTTCTAGTTCATCCAGTACGGTCCTATGAGTCAAAACTGACTTGGTGGTAAGTTTTTCTTTTTTAAATTTGTACCACCAAGCACCAAATGGCTAGGCTATACTCACCAGTTTTTAAGTCCGTCATCCCACCGATGGCAAAATAGCCTGGCATGGACGTATGTGTAGAAACAAACACAAAGTCTCAGGCATCTGGCACTGCTCTAACAGAAAATACCACACGTGGAAGCCTTGAGAAGAGAAATTTTATTGTTTCAGTCATTCATGGTGAGAAATTATCACAGTCTGGTAGGTTAAGAGTCCACATTCCACGTCATCCACAGCATCCTGGCAGAGGAACCTCAGGTCCAAAGGACACACTCCACTCTTGGTGCTGCTTTCTTTGTGATATGAGGTTTCCAACTTCCTCTGCTCAATTTTTTTCCCTTGTGTCCCACAAGCTGGTAGCTTGAGTTCTGCCTCACCAACATATCTGCTGCCTCTTCTCCCTCATCAACATCACAGAGGCAGGAGTCACAACACACGGATTGAAACACACCGCATTGGAACTCATGGCTGAGTTAAATCAGTTCACTTTTTTGGGAGGACACAATGCAATTCATGACAGACAAGCACACAAAACTGGATATAGAATATTTGAATAGTATACATCGATCATTTTTCCGTCACTTAACGTCCTTTCTACTTTTATTGTGTCTATGGTATGTAAACATACAGATGTGACATAATGTGTTTGTTCAACTTCTTGTTGTTGAATATTCACACACTTGTGCCAGGTATTCCAGGGCACACCTTTGCTTACAATCTAGCTTTAAACTTTGCGTGATGAAAATAAACACATACTGATTAGCAACTTACCTTACACTAAGAAGTGTCCTGGATAATCAGGCATCTGAAAGATAAGTGTGGCACATATTAGTACTCAAAAAAATATGTTTCTAATAACACATTTACTTATGTAGTATTAGTGTAAGATAGCCTAAGATTATTCTTTGTTCCAAACTTGTGGTTGTATTCACTTTATAAGACATTCTGTAAGCATTATAAATGTATAATAGGTAGAATATGTTAATTTACTCTTATATTATGTGCGGATGCTGCCAAAAGGTGTGACTTACAGAATATAGTGCCTAGAAGCACATAATATGGGAAGAATGAGGCTTAATTTTGTCTTTTGTGAGGACTAAGTCATTAGTTTGTATTTGAGCCTGAAAGCAAATGAAATCCCCTTAAAAAGGCAGTGGTAGAAATTACTAAAATGCAAATAAATAAATGACCCCGTATACTACACATTGGCAGCCCTGGTGGTGTAATGGTTAAGCACCGTGGCTGCCAAGCAAAAGGTCAGCAATTCAAATCCATCAGGCACTCCTTGAAAGCTATGGGACAGTGTGCTCTGTCCTCTAGGGTTTCTGTGAGTCAGAACTAACAGCAATGGGCTTGGTTTTTATGCTCAGCACAATGGTGACCAATAAGCTTGTGTGACTTGGTTATAGGAGACGAGAGCAGTGCAGGAACTGTAAGAGGATTTATCTCTCACTCTGATCCCCAAGCAAAGAACTCTCTCTAGGGTGGCCCTGCTGTGTACTCGTCGTATGGCAGAGCTGATGCTGAATTAAGTCCCCTAGCTGGGTGTGGGAGCCCTGGTGGTGCAGTGGTTAGAGCTCAGCGGCTAGCCGCAGTTCAGCCATTTGAACGACCAGCCACTGCTTGGAAGCCTGACAAGCCAGTTCTGTTCCTTCTCTACATTTGACATCAGTCAGAACTGACTTGACATCCGAGGAGTTCTGATTTTAGCTGAAAGGCCCTCTTGCTCGAAGGTCAGGGAGTATTAATGACCTCTCCCACTTTCAGTTGTTAAGTGTTGAGTGCTGACATTGACCCAAAAGTCATGTGAGGAGAAATAGGATTCAGATGGGTGCCTACCGGTACTCCAGGGATGATTCAGCAAAGAGAGCAAGAGAAAGACTTCCTAAAGCAGAGACCTTAGAACTCCATGTGAAACTCGAGGGATGATGTCAGTGGAGCATGGTATGAAACTGTTTATTGAAATGATTAATCAGATAGCCATCAATATGATTTATAACAATAACCAGCCACATGGGGATACCATTTAATAGCCACCATGATGTCACTCATCAGTTATAAAGCCGTCTGCTGAGCCTCCCGTCTGTGTTTAGTGGTGCACTGGTGTGAAGGCTTATGATATTTCAGATGCAGACGATCTTCCTTCCACCAACTTTTTTGCTTTTGTCTTTGTCTGTGATGGCTATTGAGATGAAATTATGAATACTTTTGTTCAAAGAGAATTAGAAACAGCAGGAAGTTTGTACATTTCCACTCAAATCATTAGGGATGTGTGCCTCTATGGATGCTTGGGCTGTTGGTGCAGATGGTTTAAGGAAGTTGAATTGTGCTAATGTTCCTTTTCTTTGCTTGTCTTTGAATAGTTGTCCAATTTTGATGTTGCTGAGGTCTGGAAACTCACTATGGGTTTTGCTGATTCACATACAAAACCATTTGATAGAGTGTGAAGTTCAGTTCACCCTTAAACACAAAGGAAAATGAACCGCCATCTAGAAAAAAATAAAAAAGGCCTTTCCATTTTTAAGTAGGAGATGACGTATTTTGCAAAGACATGCAGAACTGAGATCAACCACCTGATGAATTTTTCATACAGTTTTTCTTTTTTTATTGTGTTTGAATGAAACTGAACATTCCCATATAAATTTGCCTGACCACCTATGCACAGTTCCCACTGTTCTCCTTGTCCAGTGACTGCACACTCTTCCTCTCTGCTCCATGCATATCTTATATACCCAACATTCTCCTATCCCCTCCTCTCCACCCACTCCCCTGCCTCCAGTAAGAGGTCAGTAGGATGACATCCTATGGATGCACAGAACCATAAACTGTACACATGATACGGTCACTCTGTGTTACCAAGTCCAATCCATTCCTGTCTGAAGAGTTAACGTCCATTATGATTAGGGACAGGGGCAGCATCAGGGACAGGAGCCATGATCTCAGGGGAACTCCAAGGCCCCTGGACCATCAGTTGTGCTCTTTTAGTGGAGATCCCGGGGTGCACCCCTTTTAATTCTTGTGTTGTCAGTGAAACTCGACTTTTTGAGCTCCATCATGGCTATCACTGTTTGTAGCCAGGCACCATCCAGTTCTTCTAGTCACAAATCGATGTAGTCACCCATTCATGTGGGCCTCTCTGTCTTCTGGGTGCTCTTTCCCCCATGCGGTTTTGGTCCTTAGTAATCATCCATTCCTGCTGAGTTGGGACCATTTGCTGTACCCTCAAATGGCAGCTTGGTAGCTTTTAAGACCCCAGACACCACTGACAAACATGGGGTGCAGAGAGCTCTCCTAGCAAAATGCTATTTGTGCTGATTGGCCTCAATTTCCCCTGAGAGCATGGTCCCCAGCCCCCCACCCCAGCTACTCTGTCCTTGACATATTGGGTAAGATGAGAGGAGTAATCATGTCATGGTGAAGTCCAGTTAATACTGATCTTCTTTCTAATGTGTGCTGTCACAGATTTCACTCAACCAAATTTCTGTCAACTATCAAATCTAAACCCTCCCCCCAAGCTCTCCCTCACTCCCCACCCTTGTAGCCTTCAGTCTTTTCTTCTATGCAGGAGTCTGTTTTTAAATTCTTATCTTACATGTCTCATACAATATTTGTCTTTTTGTCACTGACTACTTTCACTCAGCAAAATGTCCTCCACTTGAAACCAGGTTATGAGATATTTCCTGTAATCATTGTTGTTCTTTATCATTGCACAGTGTTCCATTGAGTATATATACCATAGTTTACCTATCCATTCCTCTGTTGTTGAGCATCTGAGTTGATTCCATCTTTTTGCTATTGTGGACTGTGCTGCAATAAACATTCATGTGCATGTATCAGTTGCTGTGAATGGCCTTGATTCTGCAGGATATATTCCGAACAGTGGAATCACTGGATCAAAGAATACACCTATATCCACCATTTTATCGAAGCTCCAGATTGCTTTCCAAGGAGGTTGCACCATTTTGCAATCCCACCAGCAGTGAGGGAGAGTTCCAATTTCTCCACAGCCCTTCCAGCATTAGTTTTTTTTTTGTTTTTTTTTTTTTGGATCATGGCCAAGCTTGTTGGAGTGGGGTGGTATCTCACCGTAGTTTTGATTAGCATTCCTTTAACAGCTAATGATTGTGAGCCTGTCAACAGGTGTTTTTTGGCTGTCTGGATCTCCTCTTTAGAGAAGTGTCTGTCCATCCATCTCTTTTGCCCAAAGCTTAATTGGATGATTTATCTTTTTCCTATTGATATTTTCCAGTGTCTTATGGATTATGGAGATCAAGCATTGGTCTGACATATAGTTAAAAAATGTATATTTTTCCCATTCCATAGGTGGCCTTTTAATTCTATTCATGAAGTCTTTGGATGACAAAAGTGTTTGATTCTGAGTAGCTCTCATTTATCTGTTTTCTTTTCTGTTATTTGTGGTTTGTTTGACAGATTTTGAAGTCTGTCTACACTCTTTGTGTATTAAAACTTCCATTGTTGTTCCTACTTTTTCTTGGATGAGTTTTATTGTTTTAGATGTGATATTTAGGTCTTTTATCCAGTTTTGAGCTGTTTTTTTTATAAGCTGTAAGATATGGGTCTTGTTTCAATTTCTTGCAGATGGATATCGAATTTTGCCAGCACCATTTGTCGAAGAGATTGTTTTTACCCCAGTTTAATGTCTTAGGGCCTTTGTAGAATATCAACTGTTCGTAGGTAGATGGTGTCATCTCTGGGGTCTCAATTCTCTTCCATTGATCTATCTGTCTCTTTTTGTACCATTACCAGGCTGTTTTGACTACTGTTGCAGTATAACAGGTTCTAAGGTTGAGTAGTGAGAGGCCTCCCAGTGTGTTGTTCTTCTTCATTAGTGCTTTACTTATCTAGGGCTTCTTCCCATTCCAAAACAAAGTTGGTGATTTATTTCTCCATCTCATTTAAAAATGATGCTGGAATTTGCATTGAGATTGTATTATATTAGTAGATTGCTTTGGGCAAAATAGATATTTTCACAATGTTAAGTCTTCCTATCCATAGGCAGGGTAGGTCTCTCTATTTATGTAAGTCTCTCTTAGTTTCTGGCAGTAAGGACGTGTAGTTCTCATTGTAAAGGTCTGTTATTTCTCTGGTTAGATTTATTCCCAGGTACTTTATCTTCTTAGGGGCTATAGTAAATGGTATTGATTTGGTGATTTCTTCCTTAATAATCTCATTGTTGTTATAACAGAATCCTACTGATTTATTTATGCTTATCTTGTATCCTGAGACTTTGCCAAACTCTTCTATCAGTTTGAGTACTTTACTTAAGGATTCTTTAGGATTCTCTGCCTATGCCATCATATCATCTGCAAATAGGGAGATTTCTACTTCTTCTTTGCCAATGCAGATACACTATATTTCTTGTAACTGTTCTGGCTAGAACTTCTAGTGCAATGTTGAATAGGGGAGGTGACAGCGGGCATCGTTTTCTAGTTCCTGTTCTCAAAGGAAATTGTTTTAGTCTCTCTCCATTCAGGATGATGCAGGCAGTTGGCTTTGTATAAACCGTATAAATGGCCCTTATTGCATTGAGGAATTGGCCATCTATTCCTATTTTGTGAGAGTTTTTACCATGAATGGATGTTGGACTTTATTGAATGCCCTTTCTGCATCTCCAGATAAAATCAGGTGATTCTTGTCCTTTGTGTTATTTATGTGGTTGATCACATTAATTGTTTTTCTGATGTTGAACCAGACTTGCATCCCTGCTATGAATCCAACTTGGTCATGATGGATTACTTTTTGGATATATTGTTGTATTCCATTGGCAAGAATTTTGTTGAAGAGTTTTGTATCTAGATTCATGAGTGATATTGGTATGTAGTTCTCCTTTTTGGTTGGGTCTTTCCCTGGCTTTGGTATTGGGGTTATGCTGGCTTCATAGCATTAATTTGGGAGTATTCCATCCCTTTCTATACTGTGAAATAGTCTCAGTAGTATTGGAGATAACTCTTTTCTAAAAGCTTGGTAGAATTTTTCAGTGAAACCATCTGCACCCAGGCTTTTTTGGATTGGTAGTTTTGGGATGACTTTTTCAATCTCTCCCTTTGTGATGGGTTAATTTTTGTGATGGGTGTTCTGCTTCAGCTTCTGATAATTTTGGTAGGTAATATGAATCCAGGAATTTGTCCATTTCCTGGAGGTTTTCAAATTTGTTAGAGTACAGTCTTTCATAGTATTCTGCTATGATACTTTTGATTTCTGTTGGATCTATTATGACAACTCTGCTCTCATTTCTTATTTGAGTTATTTGTTTCTTTCCTGTTTTTCTTTAGTAAGTTTAGCCAATGGTTTGTCAATTTTGTTGACGTTTCCAAAAAACTAGCTTTTGGTCTTTTCAGCTTTTCAAGTGTTCTTGTATTCTCTAACTGGTTTAATTCTGCTCTAATCTTTATGATCTGTTTTCTCCTGGTGCCTGAGGAGTTCCTCGGTTGTTCTCTCTACTTGTTCAAGCTGTAGAGTTAGTTCTTTGACTTGATTTCTTTCTTCCATCTGGGAGTGTGCATTTATGGAGATAAGCTGTCCTCTGGGCACTGCTTTGGCTGTATCCCATAAGTTCTGGTAGGAACTGATTTCATTCTCACTGGAATCCATAAATTTCTTTATTTCTTCCTTGATTTCTGCTATAACCCATGGCTTTTTTCACAAGATTTTGGTTGGTTTCCATGAATTCCATTCTCAACCGTGTGTTTTTTCTGCTATTGATTTTGACTTTTATAGCTTTACGATCTCAGAAGATACTTTGCATTAATTCAATGGTATGGATTTTATTGAGAATTGTTTTATGTCCTAACACATGGTCTATTCTGGAGAATGTTTCATGTGCACTGGACAAGAAGTTGTAGTTGTCTGCTGATGGACAGAAAGTTCTGTATATGTCAGTGGGGTCTAGTTGGTTAATTGTGGCAAGAAGGTCTTCTGTGTCTTTACTGAGCTTTTTTCTAGATGATCTGTCCAATATCGAGAGTGGAGTGTTGAAGTTTCCCACTATTATTGTGCAGTGATCTATCTCATTTTTTGAGTGTAGTCAGTATTTTTTCATTGTGCTTAGGTGTTGTAATGTTAGGTGCATAAATATTTAAATTTTTTAAGTCATGTTTGTGTCTCAAATCCTTTCAGCAATAAGTGTCCCTCTTTATCCATGATGGTGGATTTTGCATTCAGATCTGTTTTATCTGATGTTAGAATTGCCATACCTGTTTTTCTACGTGTATTGTTAGCTTGATATATATTCTTCCATCCTTTAATTTTCAGTTTGATCCTATGTTTAAGTCTAAGATGAGTTTCTTGTAGGCAACATATGGACGGATCATGTCTTTTGATCCAAGATGTCACTCGATGTCTCTTTACTCGAGCGTTCAGTCCATTCACTTCAATGTAATTATTGATAAGTATGTGTTTAGTGCTGCCATTGTGATATGTTTATTTTTGTGTTGATGTTTAATCTGTTGTTCTTACTAATTTATTCTGGGACATTCTTCTTTGTCATTTTTCACCTTTTCCATGGTGGCTTTGTGGTTGTTACCACTTCTTTATTATGTTTCTTGATTTGCGATGTTGCATCTTTACTGTGCTTTATGGCTGCCCTTGTGATCCCTCTTAATAAACTATGTATAAACCCAGTTTCAATTACTACCATTTTTATCAACTTCCTCTCCATCTTGAAAGACTCTAACGACTGTAGTACATTCTCTTTTTAATATGATGACATCATAGTTTCCGTGATATGATCATTGGATCATTTCTTTCACTATTATTGCTTTGATTGAGTTTACAGCCTTCCCTAACTGAGTAGCTTTCTGAGTGATGTGTTCTGTATTTGCTTCTAAAACATAAAGTTAGTAGTTTTGCTGTTCTAAGCTGAGATTCTTTCAGTTTTTCTTGTAGCTTTGGTTTGGTTTTTACAAAGTCTCTGAGATTCTATTTATTTCTGAATCTCTTCATTTCATTTTCATAATTGAAAGATAGCTTTGCAGGATCTAGAATTCTTGGTTGGAAGTTCTTTTCCTTCAAGACTTTCAATGTGTCATGTCACTGTCTCCATGTCAGCATTGTTTCTGCTGAGAAATCTGATGAAAGCCTATGGAGTTTCCCTCTGACTGTTTTCTTTGTCTTGAGTCTTGCTGCCTTTCAGAGTTTCTGCTTATGTTTCATTTTGTTAAGCATGATTATAATATGTCTTGGAGACTTTCTTTTGAGATCTATATTGAGTGATGTTCAATATGCATCTTGGATATCTGTATTCTCTTCCTTCATAATTTCTGGGACATTTTCTGTCAGCAGCTCAACGACAATACTCCTTGTGTTCTCAGGTGTCTCGCTCTGTTCAGGAAATCCGCTTAATCATACGTTATTCCTCTTAATTGAGTCCCACATGCTTCTTAATGCTTCTTCATTTTTCTTGTTTCTTTTTTCTGATTTCTTCTCATAGATGCTGGTCAGCAGCTCTGTCTTCCAGGTCAGAAAGTCTCTTTTCTGTTTGCTCCATCCTGTTTTCTTGGCTTTGAATGGAAGTTTCTATGTCTTTCATTTCGCTCTTGATCTGTTGGATTTCAGAGTATTGGTGTTCCATCAGATCGACCAGCTTGTTTAATTTTTCATTTTGCTCTGCTGCACTGTGTATAAGGTCTAGGAGGGCTCTCTATATAATCCTTTTGTATTCACCTTCTGATAGTTTCAGAAAGGTTTCTTAGGGAAGTACTGTGGTGCTTTCTTTTGGGGGTCTTCTGAAATCATGGGTGATTTCTTGGTTACGCTTTTTTCCAGAGTTTGTTGCTTTTGGGGAATCATGTGTGTAGTAGAGGCTAGAAGAGATACTGTGAGGATGGATTGCAAATGTTTCTCTAGGCTTTCTTAAAATGAAAGGTAAAAGGTATCTGACAACTTCCCATCAGTCAGATTTTCAGGTGTAGATGTCCCTCTTCCCAGATGGCAAAGTAAACACCTCTATATCGAACCCCAGATGTTATAAACTTGTCCAAAATACAGAAGGTCTACTGCTCTGCTGAACTCTGCTTTTGGTCCCCAGCTGTAGGTGACACTGTGTAGAATACTGCTTTCCTGCTGGAAAAGTGCTCTCTTCTGGGCAGGTGCTGCCTCCCAGCCTAGGAATTAGGTACCACTGAGACCTCCATATGGGTATACCAGTGGAATAAGATGGCATCCCACACAAGCTCGCTGGCTGCCTTGGTACAGGTGGAGTAGGAAATATATACCAAAGGTGCTGAAATGCACAGAGTCCAAAGCTGGGCTCCCAAAATATGGCAATTTCATCTGCCAATACCACCAGCAGTGCATCTGAGATTAGCTGCTAGTCAGGTCCCAGCTCTACCCACCAGTTAAGAGAGAGGAAAAAAAAGTTAAAATGGTGAGTTACCTTCAGTCCGTGAAAGCCAGAACACACCAAGAGCAAGGGTCAGCGAAAGACAGGAGGTTTTCTGTTCAGTGGTATGAAGTCCAAATTAACAGCCTTATGACATGCCCTAGGGCTCACTAGGTGTCCAGAAGGCTCTGTTTAATTACCAGTTCATGTCTTGGTTTCCAGGGGGATTTAGGGAGACATGTGTTTAGTCTGCCATCTTGACACCGCCCACATATGGCTTTTCATTTTTGTTCCATTGACTTTATGGCTGTCTTGCAACATGTGAAGTTTGAACAGCTAAGGAAACCATGGATCAAGGTCCAGCTTTGTCTAGGTGTAGTTTAGGAAAGAAACATGCATGAGCAACCCATATTCCTTAAATACAGTTATTGTGTCCGGCGAGTTCAGTACGGATTTTTATTATTCTCTCAGTTAGATAGCTCTACTTGTTTGCTTTTAACTGTTTTTACATAAATTTGTACTAAGTTAATATGGAAATGCTCTATGGTTACCAAGTCAGTCAAGCCTTTTGGTCCGGTTTAGCAGTCTTTTTTTTTTAATCTTTTACTATACTTAAGTAGTCTTTTAAAGTTTTTATTTTTATTTTTTGGCCCTGTGCAGGTGGTTTGTTCTTTTTTTTTTTAATTGTGGTTGAGTGAAAGTTTACAACACAATTCAAGTTTGCCTGCTTGCCTATCTGCAGCTCCTTCTGCTTTCCTTGCCTGGTGACAGCACACTCATGCTTTCCATTCCATACATGTCATATCCTCTTAACAATCTTCTGTCCTCTGTTCTCCACAATTTTACATATCTAATTTACACAGCTCTCTGAATCATCTCCTGTTGTATGCAATTCACAGTAAGAAGGTTTTGTGTATACTGTGAAATGTCATAGTTGTCCTAAAAAGTAGGTGCTGCCTTCTCCTAGAGAAGCTAACTTGCCCAAAGTCAAATAGTTACTAAGTGATGGCCCCCAAACCTGAAAAAAGCTAGACCATGTCCAGATTTCCTGCTCCTTATCACCGCACTATGCCTTCTGTCTGTTTTAGTGGAAAAATACAAAAACATTTTTCAGAACTGTCATGTATATCAATATTCTGAGTTGATTCAAGGCTACATATCATATAACAAATAAACTTCAATATTTTTAAAAGCTATACTTTTTAAATTGGCTCTACCCATCTTAATATCTAGCAAACATCACAAAAGTGTTCATGAGCTGACATGCATTTATTTATCAACATGCATCTATTTTTTACCTTGTTAAAAGTATAAGTTTGGAGTATAAACGAAAGATTACTTCTAAATGTTTACTTATTCCATTATGGTGTGTGCCATCCTTACTAAGGGGTAAGAACATCAGTAAAAGGATCTGTACTTGGAGAATTCAAAAGAAATTTGACCCACTGGACTCACATGTTAAAACCTACATAGCCATGGGCAGATAGGATGTGCAGTTTTGGAAAACTCTTCACTTAGTATGATATCATACATAAAATAAATGTACTTGATGGAAGGTTAGTTGTACCCTTTTTTAACCCATGCAAGTAAATAAGGAAAATTAAGCTGGACATAAACAGTATTGTCATGTTTGCTAGATATTAAGATGGGTAATGCCAACTCAAAAAGCATAACTGTTTAAACTGGTATGAAGCCCCCTTTGAACTGTGGTGTTGGAGAAGAATGTTGAATATACCACGGACTGCCAAAAGAACAAACAGATCTGTTTCAGAAGGAGCACGGCCAGAGTGCTCCTGGGAAGCAAAGATGGCAAGACTGCATCTTACGTATTTTGGACATGTTGTCAGGAAGGATCAGTCCCTGGAGAAGGAAATAGCATTTGGTAGAATGGAGGGTCAGTGAAAAAGAGGAAGCCCTTCAACAAGATGGATTGACACAGTGGCTGCAATGATGGACTGAAGCATAAAAACAAGTGTGGACATGATGCAAGATCATGTTTTGTTCTGTTGTTCGTAGGGTCACTATGAGTCAGAACCAACTGGACAGAGCCTACCAACACAACAACAGCTTTTAAAAATGTTAAAGTGTGTTTGATACATGATAAATAGCCTTGAATCTGCTTAAAATATTGAAATACTACAATTATGAGAAATATTGGTATATTTTGCCCCCAAAGCATAGGAAAAGTAACAATACTAACAGTATTATTTCATCTTTAATATAACTGTATACTTTCAATAAACTTCTCAGTAGACATATCTTGATTTACTTTATAATTCCCTTGGGTTTTCTTTTTTTACAATGACTAAACTAAAGTTAGAAGCAACATTTTATTATTATTACTCCTAAAAGCACACATGGCACTGGGTTTTATTTTTGGTTATTCAAATTACATTTTGAATTAATGAGATGTCAAGAGCTTTTTTGCAGATGAAGGAAGATTCATATTCATAATCCTGATGGGACTTCAGCACACACGTATCTGCAAGGACCTGGGCACTTGTATACATCATTCCATGATCATGTAGGCATGGGTTGGAAATCTAGCCTACACACGATTCTTCCAGTAAACTGGAACATGAATATTTTATAAATTTTCTATATTTAGCAACTGTCACTAACAGTTATAATAAACAAAATTTTCAGTGTCAGTGGCTTTACCCAAGTAAAGTTCCTTTCTACTCACTTTACAGTCAATTGTGAGTCTGACAATCCACCTTCAGGTAATAGTTGTGATATTTCGACAGACTAGATGACTGAAACACAATGGCTCGCCATCACTCCACTTGTTTCATCGAGAAGGTCTGACCTCCTCAGACCTAAGGACGAACTCACAGACATTTCAGGTCTTCCCAGTCTCTCACCTCTCTTTCCTCTCCATCCCTTCAGCTCACGCGTACATTCAGAAGTCTCTCATCTTCCCAGCTAATGGGAACGTGTGCATGTTTTTGTGTTGTAAACATTATTTAGAAGTGATATTAACTGTAGCTTTGCTTCCTTCTAATTTATAAAGCCAAAAAAGTAAAAAAAAAAAAAAAATCGCAGTTAAGAGTTCTGTTGATAACTCAAAGGTTGGTGAGTCAAATCAACCCAGTGGCTTCTCAGATGAAAGATAAATCTGGGGACACGCTTCTAGAAAGAGGACAGCCAAGAACACCCTACCGTGAAACTCTCTTCAGAACCCCCTGTGGTGAAGCTTGGCTCAGAACACTCTGTGGTGACATTCCACTCTATCACTTGGGGTTGCTAGGAGTTGCCATCTATTCATTGACACTCAGCCACTACATAGACGTGTGTGTGTGTATGTGTGTATGTGTGTGTGTATTACTCATAGAAACTGAAACTTACGATGAACCAGAGAGAAAACTGATTCAAAATTTCTCCCTGAGTTACTGAAGGCAGCCTTTCTCAAAACCGCGTTGATGACAGTGTTTAGCAGGAGTTCACATCTACAGGCCCCTCCAAAATAAAGTCTTTCAACTTCATTTCAAAACTTTATTTGTGGCAATAATGTAAGGTCATGTACTAACGATACTCTTCACATCCTTAGCTATGATGCAGATCGAAATAAGGTTTGCATTCCCTTTCTTTGGATACAGACGGTCTCATGAGGTCTCAGAGAACTCGGGGCACTGACAGAGCACCAGGTCAGGGGTGGCCTCTAAAAACTTGGCGGCCTTTTTTCTGGGTCATTTCAGTCAAATTCTCAAATAGTTTAAAAAATGTCCTTCCCTGCCAAAATCTTCTTTAAAAGAATTACGGGCAAATTAATTGTTGTAGGGTCTATATGGTAATATTTTAAAACTGATGGTTTTAATTAAATGTTGTTCATTCTGCCAGCAATCACATTTCAATTTGCTTTAAATCATTGATTTGGCTAGGAACAAGTTTTCTCGGTTGTGTGCTTTTTTCCCCCCTATCTCTTGGCTTTAGAAGAGATAGAATACAAAGGGGTGAGATCTCTGTGCTGTGTTATACGCTACTTGTAATAAGAATTGTTTACAGCTAATTAGCATGAGTCGGATAACATTGCCCCCAGTATTACTGTGTGCTGGGATTAAAAATATAAAACTGTGTGAAGTAGAGTTGACAGATTTTTTAAGACAGTTATTTGGGGGGAAGAAAACCAGGCCTGCTTATTTTACTGTTTAGTGGCAGAGAAGTGCATTTATCTCTGAGTGCTCAATTCTGGTTCCTTAATTCACATTGCCCGGCACACACTCTCCCAAAGCCGCTTAATGCTCCTGTTTGTCACTCAAAAGATGTCACATGCTAACGCTTCCTCCACCGCCACTGAGAGAGCACAAGTGTCCTTTAAAAGCTGTTTTTAAATCTCTAACAGAAATACGTATTTCATTACAGTCAATATCAATTTATCTTTGAAGAACCTTCAAAAATGTCCCAGAATATTACAAAGCAACTTCTTTTCAATATTACTGGCGAAGAAATTAACAGTGACTGAAGAAACCTCAGAGTTCATACCTTTTATTTGGGAGAAACAATTATGCATAAGTGTCAAGAGACTCAGGGTGGAAAAACGTTTATTCTTAAAACAAAACTTAGCCTACTGACGGTGGTGGAGAGCAGCATGGCCGAAGTCGTCAGTAAAACTTCTTCGTTTTCCTGATGAAATAGAATTACGTTTGTGGTTAGCACCTGTGAGGCCATTCCCATCTTACCCCTTGTTTATCCTTCTGCTGCTATAGGGGAACCGAGGACAGTGGTGGTTGAGTGATACAGTAATCCCCTCCTTCACTGTGGGAGACTGTCTTCCCCTCCTGCACGGTGCACCTCAAGGGCAGCGACCACTCATCTGCCAGTGAAGGCTTCTAATTATTGCTGTGATGCTGAACACACGTTTCACAGGAGCGACCAGATTCACACAGACTAGGAAGAAAGGGCTGGTGATCTGCTTCCAAAAATCAGGCAATAAAACGCCGTAAATGGCAATAGTCTGATTCTGATGTAGGTGACTCGGCACTAATCACCCACAGCATAAAGTTACCAGTTAGTTGCCCCAACGCATCATCACATTCACACTTTATCTTGTTAGCATCCCCCTTTTTACAAACTGGAAACCCCGGTGGTGTTGTGGGTAAGTGTTGTGACTGATAACCAAAAGATCAGCACTTTGAATCTACTAGACTCTCCTTGGAAACTACGGAGCAGTTCTACTCTGTCCTACAGGGTTACCCTGAGTCAGAAGGGACAGTAAGGAGTTTGGTTTCCACAGTTTTGAAACTGGGGCTGTGAGGCCTGAGTCGGTCTCAGAGGCATCCTTGGTGGTCTCAGGACAAGTGTGGGCTTGCTGCATTCCGTGAAGGGCTTGGAACCAGGCACTGGGCTAGACTCTGAGAAAACTGAAATGGATAACAGATCTGCTCCTCGCCTCAACTTTGACTGTGCCTGCTTCCCTTGCTATTTTACAGTTACTCTGCTTTGCTCAATATGGCACAGTTAGCTCGGTCGTCCCTAGCTTCCAATGTCCCTTCGAATTCTACGAGTACCTTGGGTGTACCTCAAATGCTTTCTTGGCTGCTGAGACCCCAGCATCAGTGAGTCTTCTATAAACCGTAGCAATCACTGTGTATCGTCCCACATCCACCTAGAGTGCCCATGTAACCAACCCAAACTCACTGCCATTGAGTTGATTCTGACTCACAGCAACCTGTAGAACAGAATAGACCTATCCTATAGTGTTTTCAAAGACAGCCTGGTGGATTTGACCTGCCAACCATTTGGGTAGCAGCTGTGGCACTTGACTGTCATGCCACCAGGCTTTGCACATGGAATGTGAATGACTAAAAACACTTACTGAAAACAACAATATGTATCTGTACTTTTAAAGGAAGGTTTGTGTATTACTGCTTAGATATGAAGTTAGAAGCTGTGAGATTGCTCATCTAATTACCTAATATTCTACAAATATAAAATTGTGATCTTAGAACGCCAATAGTCCATCTCAAGCATTGAGGTTCATTAACTGCTTATTTCAGGCACCCTGGCCTCTGACTCCTGGCACTGCTCCTCCCACTAATGAAGGAGAAGATTATATAGTTACACTGGAAAGGCCTGTTTTCTCTTAAAATAACTGTGCTACAGGCATAAGTCCATTTCCCCAAAACAGTGTAAGCACACTCTTCATATGAGTCATTCCTTGGCCCCTATGTAAATAGTCACACAGGAGCTTTTTATATTGGAAATTAAATAATCAATATTGCAGTTTCATAAATCTGTATGTTGACCTGTTAGATATAATACTGTTCATCCATGTGTAAATAAAAGAATTAGCATATATGATTCTCTCTATTGCAGTTTGAATGGTTAACATGATTGCTTCCGCATTCTTGAAGTTCAGTGGTTTATGCTGTTTAAAAAAATATACATATATATTATTAAGCAAACACATTATTTTGTAACATATAGGCATCATTCTAAGTACTTCACTAGTGCTGTGTCATTTAATCTGTGTAACAGAACTTTGTCAAACAATTCTCTTAAGAGAATCCTGAGGCACAGAGATGTGTGTCATTTGTCCAAGAACATGCGGTTTGCAAGTGCCAAGTCTAGGATCCAAAGCCAAGAAGACCGGCCCTTGGCCCAGCTCTTAAGTGTGAAACTATACTGTTTTTATTAATATTCTAATAAGATCTGATCTACACAGCTCCTCAGTCTGTGATTATATTTTCCTTTACATCTAACGTAGCTCTAGATTACTGAGGATAGAGAAAGATTGTCTTCATGGAACAAGGTACAAGTGTTTATGACTAACAACTGGATCAGACATGAATTCCTGAATATCATCTAGATTGGACTTTGCAAAAGGTCACACTAGTTGTGAGGAATACTAAATAAACATGTTATTTCTGGTTATACATATATATTGAAATTTACATAGCACATGTACAATGTACTATATATTTTTTCTCTAGCTTACACTTTTGTTTACTTAATTTTATACATATATATGCACATATATATAATTTTTACTCAGTTTTCAAGAATTCAAATCATTTAATATTTCTAAATTGTAGTTTCTAGTGACAAGCTGAGTGACACTGTGCTGTGGATAATCACAGAATTGGCCACCAGTGTCATCACCAGAGTCCTGGGGGTGCGGTGTTAAGACCCACAGCTACTAACCAAAAGGGCAGCAGTTTGAATCCACCAGCTTTGTAATGCCTAGGATTTTAAAACTTTAATAATTTTTATGGCATATTAAAGTTTTAGAATCACAAAGAAATTCACACAAGCTAAACTATCTAATGTGTAATCTGTGTATACCTGTTTGTGTGTATGTGTGTGTACTTCTAAATACATACATCTATGCACACACAAGTCAGTCACACATATACACAGTCAAAGGCACAAAGGTGACTGTATATGGATATACACACCACCCAGAAAAGCACCTGTCCTGACTTTGTGGCTACATCTGAGATACATCTGTGGATAAACTGAGAGAAAGAAAAGCTGATCATTATGTCTGTACCAATGTGGATTAAGAACTGCATTTGCTAACTAGTCAAAGTAGTCGTTAAATGCTTAACACTTATTATTTCATTAAAAACTGTAATTGTGGTTTACTTTGTTTTATGTTTAATACTGGGGAGAAATATATTGAAAATAAATAGGAATGAATTGAGTTTATTTTCCTTTAATAAAATACAGTGAAACCTGTGACAGCTGGAACTCGACAAGACTGCTTTATTTTTCCAGGACTTACAAGTTCCCCACCTATGAAAGGGCTCAGCTTACCACTTTTCCATTGGTCTCTGTTGGTAGAAAATAGCTATGCTTTTCTTCTGTCTCGTCTCTGCCTTACACAGGTTCCAGCTTTCACAGGTTTTACTGTATATATTTTTAATACTCGATAGAATGTAAAAAAGAAATAACCCCTGAGCATCACCATCAAAACACTCAAAATAATTCTAAGTTATACTGTTGAATTTTAATTCTGATGTCTTGAATTTACAATATGAGGTTATTGTGCTACAATTAATATCAAATGTGAAGCAGTGGTGTTCGGTCTGTTTTTTCTGACCCCTTTTTATTGTCATTAAGTGAAAGTATACAATCCAAATCAATTTTGCATGCCCACCTTTCTGCAGCTCCTTCTGCTTTCCTTGTCTGGTGACAGCACACTCCTTTTCAGTCTATACTTGTCATATCCAATAATCTCCTGTCCCCTCCTCTTCACCCTCTTCTCTCCCATCTAGAAAGAGACCAGTAGGACAGCCTCCTATAAACACATAGAACCATAACTATGTGGTCATCTTGTGTCCCCAAATCCAGTGCATTTTTGTCCAAAGAGTTTTCCTCAATAGTGTTTTCTGGTCAGGGGCAGCAGCAGGTCTAGGGTCCATGCTCCCAGGGGATCCCCCAGACCGTCAGACTGTCAGCTGTGGTCTTTTTGATAGAGTTCTTGAGTTGCACCGCTCTTTTTCTCATGTTTCCACAGGGACTCAACACTGTGTGCTCCATCATGCCTGTTGGCGGTGGTGGCCAGGCACTATCTAGTTCTTCTGGTCACACACTGATACAATCTTCCATTCACATGGGTCCTTCTGTCTGTTCTTTGGGTCACACACTGATACAGTCTCCCATTTACATGGGTCCTTCTGTCTCCTGGGCTCCTTCTTCCTTGTGTATTTGTTGTTCTTGGTGATCAGCTGTTCTGAATGAGTTGAGAACAGCTGGTGTACTTCAGATGGTAGCTTGCTAGCTTTAAGACCCCAGATGTCACTCACAAAGCTGCTCTTCCTGCCATGAAACAACAGAATCTATGGGACAGCTCGGAAATGAGAGGGTTGAGGGGAAGTTGTGCCCTCCGTCAGCAGCCGGGCTCTCAATATGCGGCTATCCCATGCACAGCCTCTCTGCTGCTCTATGTGCTGTTACTGCCATTCAGTGTATTAACCAGCTCATGCCCAGTCCCTGCCTCCCAGGTAACAAGACTTCAGTACCTGCAGCATCCCCAAAGAGTGAGTCAGCTGAAACGGGACTCAGCATGCACCATCTCGTGTTGGAGGGAGGTAGTTTCCCATTTACTGGCTTGTCGTCCCATCTGGTAACCCCATCCAGATCCTAGGGCTCCCTGGATGTCCATGCTGCTCCTTTCAATTTTCAATCCAGACCTTAGTTCTCAGAGGGGGTTGAGGAGACATGTGTCTGGTCTGTCATCTTTGCCCTGCACCCCAGTGATTTGTGTTTTAGCTCAATATATTCATATTTTTCAAGCAGATACACTAAAATGAATGATTATTTACCTTGAATAACTAGTCGATCATGTACTGAAAGGTTTAATAAATCTAATATTCTATGTTAGGGTTTGGAGACTGTCTGATTTTCTTGTGTTGAATTTCAGGTGAGCTTTTTAGCTTTTGTTTCTTTACATTGGCTGTAGTAAATAATTAATCATGGTATTATTTCATGATTAATAAATAGGGTTGCTCAACTGAGCTGTGTTCTGGCAACTTGAAAAATCTGAAATAAATGTGTAGCACTGACAAGTTCTGAAGTGAGGATTATGGATTTCAAGTGCCTATGAATTGCTTTTCTTGATTTGCCTCTTTCTTAATTTATTTCGCTGCCTGGGCACCTGAAGTCCCTTACCAGAAGCATGGAAACCCTGGTGGCATAGTGGTTAAGGGCTACATCTGCTAACCAAAAAGTTGGCAGTTCAGATCTACCAGGCACTCCTTAGAAACTCTATGGGGCAGTTCTACGCTGTCCTATAGGGTCTCTATGAGTTAGAAATGACTTGATGGTAGTGGGTTTTTGTTTTGGTACCAAACACATATGGTCAGTAGACTAACAAAATTTTAAATATGAAAGTAAATTAGGATACTGCTTTCATTTTAGTAAGGGGGACTCATTGACAACCAGTGAAGTCTGGTGGGTTATATAAGGTCATCGCTCATAGTTAAGAGACTAGAAATTCTCACTCCCCTATTCCTTCTAGGACAGCACACAATTCTTGTTTGAAAAGACAGAAACATAGAAGGCATCCAATTAGTGATCAAGAGGCTACAGTGCAAATGCAGAAAAACAGTGAGGAATTAGAGACAGTGGTAGGTGGCAATAATATGAAAATAATTAGAAAGAAAACTAAGCTTCCATAAAAACAAACAAAAAATTGTATCATAGATATAAAAATAGAAAAGAGCAAAGGAGGCTAATAGTACAGATTGTTTTTATACTTTTTTTTCTAGCTCAAAGGGGTGAATCAGTAAACATGTTGGATAAACAGACTTACATTCTAATTTATATATGTATATGCATAAGTAGGAAATGCTGGTGACATTGTAGTTAAGTGCTGCGACTGCTAACCAGAAAGCCTGGCAGATTGACTCCACCAGGTGCTCCTTGGAAACTGTGGGCAGGCAGTTCTACTCTGTCCCACAGGGTCACCGTGAGTCACAATAGACTCAATAGCAACAGTTTTTTTAATGCATGTATATGTATATGCGTGTGTGTATACACTGTGGTAGCAGTAGATTGGCATAAAAGATTATAAAAAGTCGATCAAAACAATTTCTCTCCCTGGCATATACATTACCTTATACATTGCCTGGCTCATTCTTCCATCAAAAGACAGGTTTCTTTTCCCCCCTTTCTCTAATCCCCTTGAATTTCCACTGGACTTTTTTTTTTTTCACTAGTGTTGTCTAAAGGAGGTTGGCATAAATAGTTCAGTGGGAGTTACAAGTTTAAGTTGTTCCTTTCTGTTCTTGCTTTCTTGGAATCCTGTTAGTGCCACATGCAGAAACGTAGGCTAGCCTTCTTGAGGAAAATGGACCGAACACAGAGGAGGCAGCCCAGCTGATAGCTAGCCCTGATTTCTTCGTCTGTGACTGAAGTGTGAGGTTTGTTGTTGAGAAGTGCTAATGTGAATTAATTTCAGCTCAGATTGACCTCATGTGACAGAATAGAACTAACCTGGAGGGTTTTCTAAGCTTTGATCTTTACAGGACAGATGGCCGGCTCTTTCTACCACTGAGCCACTAGTCAGACTCAAATCATCCACCTTTCAATAGCAGCCAAACTCTTAGCCGCTGTGGCAAGTTCTCAAATATCGCCAAGAATCAGGACAGGCTGGAGGGCTTGTTCAAAAACAGTGGTCACATTTACTAGACTTGGTGTGAGGTTTGCACGTTGCATTTCTAACAGATTTCCAGGTGATGCTGATTTGCTGGTCCGAGGATAGCACTGTAAGAACCCTGTCTTAGCCCACTGAGCCCTTGAGCCACCCACCAGTGGTCTACAGCGACAGTGTAACCCCATGGAAAAAAACACAATAATCAAATCCACCACCACTGAGTCAATTCCAACTCATAGGAACGCTACAGGCAGAGTAGAACTGCCCTATAGAGTTTCCAAGGAGTGCCTGGTAGATTTGAACTGCTGAACTTTTGGTTCTTGGTCATGGCACTTATCTTCCACGCCACTAGAATTTCCGGGGAAGGTGATGCCTAAAACCCACTGCTATTACCTGCTATTGACATATTGCTGTTGTAACTCTAGCTGCTCTCCCCACCCTGTAAGTTTTTGGTACAACAAATTGAATTGTAAACTTTCACTTACAGCACAACAAAACATTTGTTAAAATTAATTATTTTTCCATGTTACATAATCTTTGTCATTAAGACTTTTGGGGAATGTAGGTACAGAGTTTATGTAAACTATGTTATTAGGCTGGTGTTTCTGACTTTTGCCATGTTAAATAACACTGTAATCACCGTCTGATCATTTTATAATATTTATAATATTTACCCTACGATGCAAACGTAAATGTTGTTTTCATAGAGCACACATTTATCCTTTGGGTTCCCAACAGTTTTTACCTCTTTATAATGCTTTAGAATTAGCATACATTTACAATGCTGGATGCCTTTTATATGTTTAAGTGTCAATTAGTTACACATATTCCATTGAACTATAAAAACACGTTACAAATAAGGAAGAAGCGAGATCAGACTCAAACCTCACATGTTTAAGTAATCAGAAAATGTGGCAAATATTACTTTCACCTAAACAACAGAAAATTCATTCTGTTAAGTATGTAACCCACCACGGAGGTAATTAAACATAAATGGTTCTATTTAATTGGCTGACTTTGTGAAATCACCTAAGTGACTTGAGTTCAATGTTCCTCAGTGAGAAGTAATTTAAAATCACTTTTCAACAATGATCTTTATTGATGGTCAAGGTCTTATGCTATTCCTCAGATAACATTATTCTTGGCAGAATTTGTCTATGAAAATACAGAGTAAAAGTCAGTGAAAGACACCTCAGGTTCACCTAAAAGGATTATAATATGCTTAAAGTCTGATAGAGTGAGATAAGTGGTTTCTATTCAGTAAATGTCTCAGAGAGCCATCAATAATAATTTAAAGGATTTTGGTATTAAATATAGGAGTTAACAGCAGATCTGTAAAAAATTCAGAATAAGAATGAGATATGCAGAATTAATTAACAGCAATAATTTATTTGAAATTTTAGAGAATTACTTGTTAGTCACAAAAATCATTCTCAATTTCTCTCTTCAGAAAAGTACCCCATACCTTAGAGCACATTTGGTCAAAGTTCACTTTCTCGATGACACCAGCCTCCCCACTTCTCTGGCTCCCTCCTTTTCTACCATCCCACCTTCCTCAGTCCTTAGAACTTGTCTTCATTATGATAAATGAGACTTCAAGAGTTATGTAATCCAGCCAGATTTTACGTAATTATTCTAAGAACAGCTATTATTTGTGATATTTTCATATATGTGCAGAGTTCCAGATATTTACAGGGTAATTCTTCCAAACATATTACACATACAAAAGAAGAAAGTCATGAAATTCTGACCAATCTGAAGTGAAGTTTATTTTTCCTCATTTTAAAGCTATGAGATCTGGAGCAAATGACTTACTATTTCAGAGATATCATCTTAATCTTGAAAATGACAACAAGGATAGTTCATCATGATAAAATGTAGAAATGATAAAAAAAAATTGTGTAAAACTGAATATACATTTGGAAAGCCTAGATTCTTGGTTACAGTTTTTTACTACTTAAATTTCAAAATAGTTTTAGAATAGCCACTGGAACTGTGTCAAGTCGTGATACACAGATTCAGCCTAGCCACTAGGACTGTATCAAGTTGTACCCTCTTTAGCTGACGTTTTTGGCCATTTTCCTCATGTTAGTTATACTGATACCCACTATCTAGCAGTCATGTTCCTTCACTGGGGTGTTGGTTCAACCCTCAGCCCAAGCCAAATAACTGAATGTCTTTCTGTTCTTGCCAACCTAAACCAAGCTTGGTTGGGCTCTAGTCTTAGTCAGTCAGCTCCTGCCACTCACATGGTCGCATTGACAGGTTCAAGAATGGATATAAACTTCTAATCGCTTTAAAGCCCACATTTTTGTTTGCTTATTTTTACAGTTGAGGGAAATGAACCTTACCATGGTCTAAATCATATCCTTTAAGACCTAGGACTGTAGCTGCATTTTAAAATCACAAGGGGATGGAGTTGTCATTAAAAGAAGGAAACATCCAAGATTTCTGCTCAAATCATTCCTGAAATCAATCCTACTACTGAACTTTTGAAAATATAAGGATAAATTTTATTTTAATATTTAAATCTAATTGAGATTTTAAAAAATATTATTCATAGTGAAAAGTATTTCTGAGAGTCTTGAATTATTTGAGAAATTCAGAAATTTTCTTCTACAGTTACTATAATTTTGACTCTAAGAAGTGACATTTTGTTTTTCTGAGCTATAAAGCAACACTTAGCAGGCTTTTGGTGTAGATTCTCATATTACTGACATTGCACTAGTGTTTTTCTTACCCTCTCTTATAAGCCTCTTCTTCCACAAACAACTCTTCCATGTGACTCTAGCTTCAAATTAATGCTGTGTCTTCTAGGGTCCAATAACGTGGTAGGAGCACCTGTCCTCATACTCACCACCTGAGGCAAAATTCTGTATTTACACATCTGTCTCACCGTGTTAGGCCAGTTTTCAAGGGCCTCCAAGGACTGAATGTTTGTTTAGGTTTGCCAGATAAATCAAAGAACACTTTCCAAAATTTAAACTTCCAATAGACATTCGTGTATATACATGTATACACATATATCTTTAGTACGGTGTGTTCATATATACACACATATGCATACGTACACACCTGTCAGTTTGTTGCACCATGGGTACTTGTGTGTTGCATTGATGCTGGAAACTACGCCACCGGTGTTCAAATACCAGCAAGGTTACCCATGGTGGACGGGTTTCCGCTGAACTTCCAGACTAGGATAGACTAGGAAAAACGACTCAACAGTCTGCTTCTGAAATTAATTATCAAGCAACCTTATGAATAGCAGGGAGGTATTGTCTGATACAGTGCCGGAAGATGAGCACCTCAGGTTGGAAGGCAATCAAAATAGGACTGGGGAAGATGAACCTTTCAAAGTAGACTCAAAATTAAAAATGTGGATGGAGTCACATTGTTTAGCCCTTCATTTACTTGATGTGACATGATTCAAAATGAGAAGACATAACTGTGAACATCCATCAATAATAAGAACACGGTATGTATGAAGTATGAATCTAGGAGACTATGAAACAATCAATCACGAAATGGAACGCCTGAACTTCACCAACCTAGCATTAGCGAGCTGAACTGGACTGGGGCTGACCTGGTGACTCAGCTGACTATACCGTCTGTAACGCTGGAAATGACAGACTGAGGATGAATGGCAGTGCATTCTTCATCACAAGGAACATTTGAAAAACTATCCTGAAGTCAACCGTGTCAGTGATAGGATAATATTCATACACCTAAAAGGAAGTCCTGTTAATATTACTGTTATTCAGATTAGAGACAAAGAAGAAGAAATTGAAGTTTTTCCAGCTGCTGCAGTCTGAAATTATATAAACATGCATTCAGGGAGTGCTGATCATTACTGGTGATTGGACTGTGAAAGTCAGAAACAAAGAGGAAGGATAGGTAGTCAAAAAATATGCCCTTAGTGATGGAAATGTTTCCAAAGATCACATGATAAAAAGACCAACTAACTCTTCGCTGCAAATATCTTTGTTAGACCAACATAAACAACGATATACATGGTCATCGCCAGATGGAATACACAAAAGTCGCTTCCACTGTATCTGTGGAAAGAGATGACAGAAAACTCAATGTTATCAGCCAGAATAAGGCCAGGGGCTAACTGAAGGGCAAACCATCAATTACTCATGCACAATTTTAGGTTGAAACTGATGAAAATTAAAATAAGTCTGTGAGAGGGAAAGCATGAGTTTGACTGCATCCCACCTAAAATTAGAAACCATCTCAAGATTAGGTTTGATGTACAGAACACCAACGACTGAAGACCAGGGGAGTCACGAGCGACGTCAAGGACATCATATGTGGTGAAAGCAAGAGGTCATTACAGAGGCAGCAAAGAAGGAGCAAATCCAAGTGGATGACACAAGAGACTCTGGAACTTGTTAAACATCGAGTAGCTGAAGCAAAAGGAAGAATTGATGAAGTCAAAGAACTGAGTAAAATATTTCAAAAGGCAGACTGAGAGGAGAAAATAAAGATTATAATGATGTGTGCGAGGACCTGGAGATAGAACCCAAGGGGAAGAACATGCTCTGCTTTTCCCAACTGACACAAAACTGAAGAAAATATTCAACCCTCTAGCAGTGATAGTGAAGAACTCTAAGGGAAAATATTAAATGATACAAGAAACATCAAAAGAAGATGGAAAGAGTACAAGAAGAGATATCATTACTGACGTCAGATGGATGCTGGCTAAAAGCAGTGAATTTTTACCTGCGTTTTACTGACCACACTAGGCACTTGACTGTCTGGATCCTAACAAACTAGGGATAACACTGCGAAGAATGGGAATTCCAGGACACTTCGTTGTAGACACGAGGAACCTCTATACAGATCAAGAAGCAGTCATTTAAACAGAACAAAGGGATATTATGTGCTTTAACCTTAGGAAAGTTGTGAGCCGGGGATGAGTCACTCACCACCCTTCCTGAGACGATGCGGAGTAAATAACCCGAGACCCTGGATTATAGCAAGCACGCAGCGTCTGGACTGGAGAGAGACTCGTTAACAATCTGGCTCGTAACACAGCCCTGCTTGCTGAAAGTGAAGAGGACTCAAGGTGTTTACCAATGAAGATCAAAGATGACAGCATTCAGTAAGAATCATATCTCAACAAAAAGAAAACAAAAATTCTCACAAATGGTCCAAAAAGCAACATCACAATCAACAAAGAAAAGATTGAGGTTGTCAAGGATTTCGTTTTACTTGGATCCACAGTCTTCATGCCTGGAAGTAGCAGAAAGACACATTGCATTGTTCAAATCTGCTGCAAAAGACATCTTTCAGGTATTTGAAAAGCGAAGATGTCACTTCGAGGACTAAGTTATGCCTGGGCAAAGTCATGATGTTTTCAACTGTTTCATAGCTGGATGATAAAGAAAGAAGACAGATGAACAACTAACATCTGAATTGTGGTATTGTCAAAGAATATTGAATATACCACGGACTGTGAAAAGGATGAACAAGTCTGTCTGGGGTAAAGTACAACCAGAATGCTCCTTAAAGCACGGACTGAGAGACTACCTCTCATACGTTTTTCGTTTTGGACATGTTGTCAGGAGGGATTAGACTCCACAGAAGACAACATCCTTGGTCAAGTGAATGATCGACAAAAAAGAGAAGGATCCCCAAGGAGATGGGTTGGCAGGACTCCAACAACGGACCCAAGCATGCAGCGGTGGTGAAGACAGGGCAGGACCAAGGAGCGGTTTGTTCTGTCATATGGAGGGCTGCTACACGTTGGAACCAACTTGACAGCACCTACCAGCACAACGGTATATGTATGTACAGCACACATATGTATAGTACACATATGTATAGCACATGGATATATAGCACACACGTATAGCACACAGATGTATAGTATACATACATGTGCTGTACATACGTGTGCTCTACATACATATATGTATGTATAGTACATGTACTGGACTGCCAAGTAACTTGTGAACTCATCCTAGAGAAAGTTCTCCACACCTCTCTGCTGAAGGTCCCTACAGTCACCTAAGGAGTCCTCCCCTTGGGAAGCTGTGCACGGACACCGGTGCCTAGGCCACCCTTCAAAGCAGTTTTGGAACTCTTTTCTGGAATAGCCATCAGAGCTGTTCTCGTCATATCCTTGACGTCCTGAACGTCATCAAAATGTCTTCCTTTCAGTATTTCTTATATTTGGGGGTTAAAAAAAAGTCATTGGGGGCCAGATCAGTTGAGTACCGTGGATGTTTCAATACAGTTATTTGTTGACTGGCTGAAAACTCTCTCACAGACAACTATACAAGTACATTTGTGAAACTGACACCGTTCCACCATGCACAATGGCCATTTCAGAAAGAGTTACAAAATTGCTTTGAAGGGTGGACTAGGTACTGGCATCGGTGCACAGATTCCCAAGGGGGGGGACTTCAAAGGTGACTGCGTGATGCGTGCAGCACTTTTGCTAGGCTCAGTTTGTGAGCTTAATTGTCAGATAGCATAGAATAATTAAGTTTCCAGACTTGTCATACTTTGTATGTGTAAAATATTGTTTGGATCATAGTCATACTGAAAAAATCACTTTTATTAAAATCATATTAAATTGAGCATCTCATATTTTGATTTGATGACTTTTGTAACTGTACACTTGTTGCACTGAAAAGTTAACTCGTCTCTGCAGTTCTCACAGTTGTACCTAAAAATTAAAATGGAAGTTGTTTATTGCTGTATAATAAGGGATTCTAAAACTTACCTTTATTCCCTGTTGGCCCCAAGTCTTGACCATGGCTTAGCTGAAATGCCTCCGGCTGAAAGTCTCTCCAGAGACAGTAGATGAGCTGTCGTCCGTGATCCGAGTGTGTGAAGATGGTCAGGGAGCTGCTTCCAAACTCGTGTTCCCAGCAGTTGGCAAGCCTTGGCCGCTTGCTTCACAAAAGTCTCTAATGAGCTGCCTCATTACCTGGCAATTGGCTTCTCCCAGGGTGTGTGATGCAAGACAGAGAGGGAGGCTACAGTCTGTCATAATTTAAGTTTGAGGGACATTGTCACTTTGGCCACATTCTATATAGCAGAGTCTCGTGGTCCTGTAGGAACTTGAGGGGAGAGGAGTACAGAAAGGCATGCATACCACTAAGTGGGGACTATGGGGCCCCCAGGGGCTGTCTGCCAAAGTGAGAGGATAGTTTTTCAGACCTTAACTTTCCACTACAGTCAAAGCAGAAAACTGTGAGGTAGTATTTTTTATTTGAACACTTCTTCCCATAATAAAAATATAATATATGTGAGTAATTTAGATGTTACTTTCTAGTATGGAATCTAGTGAACACATTGGTTATTTGTATTTGTAATTTAATTTAATTTAAAATTTGCTTCCTCTTTCAGAGTAACCACATTTTAAATGCTGAATGTGCACATGAAACTAGTAACTACTGTATTGAAATGTACTGTATTGAAATGTACAGATAAAGAACATTCCCAAAGTTCCTTTAGACAGTGTTGTCACTTCAGGGTTTTATGTTAGAAGGAGCAATGTTTGTTTTATTAAAGTACACACACTCACAAACAAATACGTGAATGGATGGATGGATAGCTAGATAACAGAAACTTGACTCTCATGAAGCAGATTCTGACACCTGCCAGCCACCGTGTTGCAGCGCAGACCCTTTAAACAGATTCTCCTGGCTTTCATTTTCACAAGATCAGCTCACCAGTCTTTTTAAGAGTTCACGTTGCCAACTTTAGATTAGCAGCTGAGTATAAACCATTTGGGCCACCCACAGTCTTTTGCACATAAATATGCCCATTATTTCAAATTTTCCATATTCCCTCACCTACTAAAATTATTTACATGGTAAATCATCACTTGCTAAACTTAGTTTTGCGTAGAGGTATTCTAAACAATTGCTATATGTTTAATTTGAGTATATGATCCATTTTTTGCTGGTATTCAATTCTGATATTTAAATAAAGGATGTTGATTATTACATTATTCAGAAAATAGCACAGAATCTAGCATATTGCAAGAAACATAATTTATGTAAAAACATGTAGACAACTGTATTCAAGTATTTGATGTCAGTAGTGACAGATTCACACACAGTGGGCAATTTTTATTAAATCAGGTTTTGTTGATTAGTTTTATGAATGAAGTTACCCAAGCAAATTGTACTGTGAGCCCCAAAGAAAAAGGTTAAAATAAAGAGATGGAGATTTCAGAAGCTCAGAACATAAATATCAGGCCAAAAAATAAACTTCACTGCAGATATCTCACTAATTTCCCCACATAGAGAAAATTAGACATTCTTGGGTCTTGGTTTGGTGGAATCTAGTGGGATTCTGTATCTAACTAATTCTGTAACATTGACAGTATATTGCTCTATGACTAATATTTATTGAATATTTTTTACATGCTAGCTACAGTGACTTTGGAGTACAAAGATCAGCATGGATCTATGCTTACTGATTTTCCAATTCAGAAGTATCAATAAGTCATGTATAAAACAATTGTAACACAAAATAGAAAATAATAAATTAAATTTTCTATTATCAACTATTGAGCATTTGAGAAAATACAAATTTCACGAGTTAGTATTGTAACCCCTACAACTAGAAAACAGACTGCTATATGCTGGCGTTTGACAGATGCTGGTTGGATACGTGAATTCAAAGCTGTCTAGAGAACAGCACATGTGAGCTGGGCCTTACAGGTGAGGGGACGTGAATCTGCTGACTGACAGGTGGTAATGATGAAAGTACCATCAGGATGGATGTTGTAGCAGGAGCACGAAGAAGGAGGCTGGAAAACATTTGCTCTGTAGGCAGAAAAGCACCATGGCCCAAGCAGTGAGGCCCTACTAGGGACAGTCTAAGAGTCTGGCCACTGCCCCAAAGGTCCACAGTTCAAATCTCCCAGACACTCTTTGTAAACTCCGTTACAATCCTAGTCTGTCCTACCGGTTTGCGGTAAGTGGGAAATGGCACCACAGCAGCCTTCCTTCCCTCCCTCCCTCCCTCCCTCCCTCCCTCCCTCCCTCCCTCCCCCTTCCCTCCTTCCTTGCCTCCCTCCCTCCCTCCCTCCCCCCTTCCCTCCTTCCCCCTTCCCTCCTTCTTTCCTCTCCTTTCCCCCCAACTTCCTCCCTCCCTTTCTTCACTTAAGGGGACAGTGGTGATGAATAGACAGTAGGACGTGAGGGGAGAACGGTGACTGACATGTCAATGCTCATTTCTACCAGGTGTGAACTTGAAGTCACAATCTCTCATCTAAAACATTAAGTTAATGAGAAATGGCAACATAGCTTACAAAGGCATCTGAATACATGAATATGAAAAGTGACGTGAAAGCATGTTGGGAAAAAAAGTAAAAATGCTACATAAAGTATAAATGAAAAAAAAATCACACTGTATTTCTGTTGTTGCAAAACAGAATCACTTGAAACTTTATGGCCCCAGGCTACATTTTCCTTAAAAAAGGATCTGAAATAAACTAAATACATTAATTTACTTTCCTCTGAACTCTAATCATATTTTTTATTATACTTTGCTTAATTGACTATTTTAAAGTATTTCCCATCGGAAGACACAATTTGAGAAATTATTCTCTATATGCCCTATATAGGAGATTGCAGAGCTCCTGCTTCCTCAGTGGTATTTATTATTCCAGTTCTGAGAATGTAAAGGGTGTCTGTAGATCCAGGAAAGATAATTATTAACTTTTTTTACAATTTAATTTGAGCCGTGCAAAATAATTATTTTCTCAAGTGGTATCTGAATTCCATTCATCATGCATTATCTTAGTGTGCTGAACTGAATGAATTGAGACAGAATGTATTTCTTTTTGTGTAACTGAAATGCAAATTACCTGCACTTTAGCCAAAGGAACAGTGTGTTTCAAGCCAAAAGTAGAGATAGCTTCAAATGCTACGGAGATATGTAGGTAGATAGATATTGTGAGAGTTCCTGTGGTTATATTACCAAGGAAATTCTGTTCACTTGTGCAAAAGAAGCTCTTTTAGGGATAAAAGGTGTTAGTGATGTATTATTCCTAGATTTCACTTACAAAAACTGCATTGCATTGATGCGTTTGTGTGTGTCTGTGTGGAGGTGCAGAAGAGTCAGTTCTGACTCACAGCGGCTCCTCGTACAACAGAGGGAAACATCACCAGTCCTCCCCGTCTCGTTGTGCCTGAGCCCGCTGTTGTGGCTGCTGGGTCAGCCCGTCTCACGGAGGCTGTGGGCTGTCCTCTTTTCTGCTGACACTCCACTTTATTAACCAGGACCTGTTTCCTCCTGACATGTCCAAACTATGTGAGGTGTGAGACACAGTCTTGCCATCTTTGCTTCCAAAGGACATCATGGCTGTTCCTCTTCCAAGACAGATTTGTTCATTATTCTGTCGACGCAGATAATCATTTATCCCTATATTTTCTCTATGGCTCCCTGGAACCAAGGATACAAGAGTAGAAACACACACATACACACACACAATTTGTAAAGGCTGCTTTCTAAGAAGAGGATAGATTAAAATATTTAAAATACAAGTGAATTGCAAACGACTGAAATAGCAAAGAGTACTGTGGAGACAATGCAGGAAAGGCAGACAGGAGACACGCACGGTGGGGTGGCGATTCTGTTTTAAACAGATGCTTTCTGCAAGGCCTCCCTGGGAAGGTGGCAGCTGCGCAAAGTCCTGAACAGGAAGACCCTGCAAGCCAGAGGCTGAGAAAGAGTCCCTGGAGTAGAGGTGTGAGTGTGAATGCTCTCAAAAGGAGCGTGCCTGGTGTTTCCCAGCCAGCACTGAAGGCTGTGTGATGGGCACAGAGCAGGAGAATGGTCAGTAGGACTAGAGGAGTAACAGGGAGCTACAACATATGTGGCGTTCTAGGCCCCTGGAAAGATGTTGGATGTTAAGTGAGATGGAAAAGAATTGGAGGATTATAAGCAAAGTCATGACGTGATCTGACTTTTGTTTCAATAGAAGGCAAATAATAATAATAATAATAATTTTCGTCCATTCTGACTCGTGGTGACCCTGCAGGAAACAACAACCAGGTAACCCTAAACCCACTGATACTGGGTCCATTCTGACTCACAGTGATCCTATAGGATAAAGGAAAACTTCTCCCTAGAGTTTCCAAGGAATCCTTGGTGGATTCAAACTCTGTCTTTTTGGTTAAAAGCCATAGCACTTAACCATTAAGCAACAAGGATTTCCAGTGACCCTATAGGCTCATTTCAGCACATTTTAATAGGATGTCTTCAGTGGCTATGCCAAATGTCCCTAAGTGGCTCATATGGACTCTGTACCACTGCTAAACTCAAGGTTGGCATTTCAAACCCATCTGACAGTCAGTAATAAGAAAAGGCCTGGAGATCTGCCTCTGTTAATGTTATAGCCAAGAAACTGCTATGGAACATTTTCTTTCTATAAAGCGTGTGTTCTCCATGAGTTTGAATCCACCCCACGACAATTAAGAGATGGCTATCCAGAGGAAGGAGTAGGGGTACAAACAAGAGATGAGTTTAGAAGGTACCATTTAATCTAGCTGTGAGACCTTGGAGAATCGGACTAGATTGTCAGTAGTAGATCTGGTGAGGAATGATCAGATTTGGGATACATTTTGAAGGAATCCAAAAGGGTTTGTTGATAAAAGGGGAAATATGAGAAAAAGAGAAGTATTAACAATGACCCAAGGTTTTGGCCTCGGCAGCCAGGAAGAAGTAGTTTCCATTTATCTAGAAAGGTGACGAGGTAGTAGGAGCAGACTTGGAGAGAGTTTAGGAGTTAGTTTTCATAAAGTAAGTTTGTGAGGCCTGTTCGACATATAAGCTCAGATGCTAGGAAGCAGCTAGTGTTCATTTACAACAAATATATTGACCAATGCCTAACATTAGGATTCTATAAATGGACACTTTTGTTAGTTGCTGTCAGGTGGATTCTGAATCATGATGACCATGTGTGGACAGAGTAGAATTGCTCCACAGGGTTGTCAAGGGTGTGATGTTTCAGAAACAGATTGCCAGACCTGTCTTGTGAGCTGCCTTTGTGTGAGTTTAAACTGCCAATTTTTCAACTAGCAACTGAGCCCTTAAACAAATATCTTATTCTGGAGATAATCGAACCATGAGACTAGACGAATTTGCCAAATGAAGTTGGGCAGAGAACATGCAAGCTTCAAGGACTAAGCTAAGAGCACTTCAACATTAAGAGGTTAGAGAGAAAAGAAGGAGCTGTCAATGAAAATTATGTATTAAAGTGTACTGTGAGATAGGAGGAGACTAAAGAGCTGCCGTTTCCAGAAGCAGAGACGATCCGTATGGTCAGAGGTCAAGACCTTGTGCAATGAGGGCTGAAATTAACCACAGGGCAAGAAATTAAGGACCCACCAGCTACTGTGACAAGAGTAATTTTGATGATGTATATGATGAGACGTAAGGAAGCCTAGATGAAGTGGCTTTAATAGATAACAAAAGAGAAGATAGAGATTTGTTGAAAATAGAACAGAGCTTACCTTGAAAAGGAAGTGGGGTCAAAGGAATACATGTATATTTTTTACCTTTGTTTTGTTTTGAAATGAGTAAATAACATTTCCACAATTCCACAAGTGGGTATGTCCCTACTGAATTCAACAGTTAAAATGAGGTCTCCCTTTTAGTACTATTATCATAATATTTTTGGAAAAATCACAATTCCTAAACATGTTTAATGTTTAAGCTTGCCTCTCCTTCAGCTCACCAAGTCTTAAATTTATATTCTCAAAACTCAGGATCACAAAGGATGCAAATAATGACTGTGATATGCAAACCAAAAGCCAAGCTAAAGAAATTACTGCTCTAAAGTTTTTCAAGAAAATTTTGTTTTTAGCTTGGTTGGTTATACAGTAGTATATACCTAGCTTTGTTTAATATTTAATATTTTATTTTCTTTTACTGTTGGTACCTTGGAAGAAACTCTTGGTTATCTGCTTCCATTAATATTCCCACTCATTCACTGCTATCAAGTTGGTTCTGAGTCATAACAACACTGTAGGACTGAATAGAACGACCCCATAAGTCAGAATCTACCTGATGGGACTGGGTATGAGGTTCTCAAGGCTGTATGTTTGTAAGGAAGTGGGCTATCATGTCTTTCGCTCACGGACTGGTTGCTGGACTCTGACCACTGGTCCTCTGGTTAGTAGCTGAGCTCTCAACCACCACACCACCAAGGCTCCTTTACATTGAGATTACAGCCAAGGAAACCCTACGCAGTGTCATGCTGTATAGCATACGGGAACTCCGTCAGTCAGAACTGGCCTGATGGAAATGGGCTTGGTTTTGTTTGCAACTAGTTTTTAGTTTATGGACATTGCAAAGGTTAGCAAGGTTTGCTGATGATCCAGTTGCAGGATCTTTCTTGGGAGACACCTGTGACAGCAACCATTTCACAGATGACATTCCACCCTCAGGTATCTTAGACTCAATCACCAAAAAAAAAAAAAAAAAAAAAAAAATCCCATTGCCATTCAGTTGATTCTGACTCATAGAAGCCAGTCAACCTCTACACATATTTGGTTAAGATTGATGTAACTTTATGAATACATATTTAAATTTTCATCTCACCATTTTAATGTTAATGAAAACTCTTTTTACCAAAACTAATAGTTTTGATTCTGTCTAATTTATTTCTAGCCTATCAAGAATTTTGACTATTTCTTATCTTTATATTCCCTCTAAAAATTACTGCAATTCTTTAAAGTCACATCACAATTTTTAATATTTAGATTTCTTTATGTACTTGGCTTTTTAATGTAATTTATAGGTATAATAAATTTTAAAATTTACACCAAGACATATTATAATCAAGCTTAATAAAAGAAACATAGATGTTTTGCAGGCAGCAAGGCTCAAAGAAAAGCTAATATTCCAAGGGAAACCCTGTAGGCTTTTGTCTGACTTCTCTGCAGAAACAATGTTGGCTAGAAAGCAGCAGGACGACACATTTAAAGCCCTGAAGGAGAAAAACTTCCAAACAAGAATTATATATCCTGAAAACCTGTCTATCAAATATGATGGTAAAATTAAGACATTTGCAGAAACAGAGAAGCTTAGAGACTTCATAAAAACTAAACCAAAACTATATGAAATACTGAAAGAAGCTCTTTGCTTAGAAATACAAAACCATGAAATGTACATTAAAGATGACAATGCAGGACACACCATCCAAAATTGTACTCAGGGAAGTCATAAAACTTAATCAAAGTTACAATATTAAGAGAATCAGTGATCATATCATGAAAACTATGACACTATCACATTAAAAAGAGGGATACATTACAGTACTTATAGTTGTTTCTGATGGAGAGGAAGTTAAAGAGTTATGCAGTAGTTAAAATTGGATTTATCTTAGTATGTTAAAGGGGATAACAGGTGTAGCTGTAAAGCAAATTAACAGTGCAACATATCAAAACAAGAAACACAATACTGGAGTCTGAACAAACATAAAACCAACACAGAAAAGTCAACCCATAAAGAAGAATGACCCAGAATAGAATATTAAGACCAATATAGAAAACATCAACATAAAAATAATTATGAATTATTGCAAAGCATCTTCTCAGACCATAAAGCCATAAAAGTTGAAATCAATAGCAGAAAAAACATGGATATAAAGTGGAACTCACAGAAACTGAACAACATCTTGCTCAAAACCATGGGTTATAGCAGAAATCAAGGAAGAAATAAAGAAATTTATGGAGTCCAATGAGAATGAAGTCACTACCTACCAGAACCTATGGGATATAGCCAAAGCAGTGCCAAGAGGTCAGTTTCTCTCCATAAATGCACACATCTGGAAGGAAGAATGAAACCAAATCAAAGAATTAACCCTATAGCTTGAACAAGCATAGAGAGAACAACGGAGGAATCCCTCAGACACCAGAAGAAAGTAAATCATAAAGATTAGAGCAAAACTAAATGAATTATAGAATAGAATTGAAAAAAAAACTGAAAAGACCAAAAACTGGTTTTTTGAAAAGATCAACTAAATTGACAAAACATTGGCTAAACTTACTAAAAAAAAAAAACAGAAAAGGAAACAAATAACCCCAAAAAGAAGTGAGAGGGAGTTGTCATAACACATCCAACAGAAATAAAAGCTATCATAACAGAATACCATGAAAGACTGTACTCAAACAAATTTGAAAACCTTGAGGAAATGGACAAATTACTGGATTCATATTACCTACTAAAATTATTACAAGGTAAAGCAGAACAACTTAATAAACCCATCACAAAGGAAGAGATTGAAAATGTCATCCCAAAACTCCTAGCTAAAAAAGCCCTGGCCCAGATGGCTTTACTGCTGAATTCTACCAAGCTTTTAGAGAAGAGTTATCTCCAATAGTACTGAGACTATTTCACAGTATAGAAAGGGATGGAGTACTCCCAGACTCATTCCCTGAAGCCAGCATAACCATGATACCAAAGCTAGGGAAAGACCCAACCAAAAAGGAGAACTACAGACCAACATCACTCATGAATCTAGATGCAAAAATCTTCAACAAAGTTCTTGCCAATAGAATACAACATATCAAAAAAATAATCCATCATAACCAAGTTGGATTTATGCAAGGTATGCAAGGCTGGTTCGACATCAGAAAAACAATTAAATCATAAAGAAGGTCCACTCTTTGGATTCGAATGGATAGGACATGGCGATGCAGAGTGACCATATATTGGATGCACTTTATGGTTCTATGCATCTATGGGATATCATCCTGCTGACTTCTGGCTGGAGGAGGGGGAGTGGGTGGAGTGGAGTGGAAAGGAGACTGTTGGGAGGATGAAACATGTGTGAACTAGAGAGGAATAGTGTGCTGTCACTGGGCAGGGAGAGCAGTGGAAGTTGCATATAGGTGGCCATGTAAATTTATATGAGAATGTATATTTTCACTCAGTCATAATAAAAAAAATAAAAATAATTCAAATAAAAAAATTAAGGTGATCAATCACATAAATAACTCAAAAGACAAGAATCACCTGATTTTGTCCATTGATGCAGAAAAGACATTTGATAAAGTCCAAAACTCATTCATGCTAAAAACTCTCAGCAAAATAGAAATAGACAGCAAATTCCTTAATGTAATACGGGCCGTTTATATAAAGCCAGCTGCCTACATCATCCTGACTGGAGAAAGACTGAAACAATTCCCCTGGAGGACAGAAAGTAGACAAGGATGCCCACTCTCACTTCTCCTACTGAATGTTGTAATAGAAGTACTGGCCAGAGCAATTAGACAAGACCTAGAAATAAAGGGCATTTGCACTGGCAAAGAGGAAGTAAAAATCTCACTGTTTGCAGATGATATGATTGTATATGCAGAGAATCCTAAAGAATCCATAAGTAAACTACTCAGACTGATAGAAGAGTTCAGCAAAGTCTCAGGATACAAGGTAAACATAAGAAAATCAGTAGAATTACTTTATACCAACAATGAGATTATTAAAGAGGAAATCATAAAATCAATATGATTTTCTGTAGCCCCCAAGAAGATAAAATACTTAGGAATAAATCTAACTGGAGAAATAACAGACCTTTACAAAGAGAACTACGAAATCTTACTGCAAGAAACTAGGAGAGACTTACATAAATGGAGAAACCTACCCTGCTCATGGATAGGAAGACTTACCATTGTGAAAATGTCTATTTTACTCAAAGTAATCCACTTACATAATGCAATCCCAACACAAATTCTGACATTTTTTAATGAGATAGAGAAACAAACCACCAACCGTATTTGGAAAGAGAAGAAGCCCCAGATAAGTAAAGCACTACTGAAGAAGAACACACTGAGAGGCCACTCACTACCCGACTTTAGAATCTATTACACTGCCACAGTTGTCGAATAGCCTGGTACAAAAAGAGACCAGCCTGGTACTGGTACCAGTACTGGTGCAAAAAGAGACAGATCAATGAAACAGAGTGGAGACCCCAGAGATGACACTATCTTGCTATGGACAGTTGATATTTGACAAAGGCCCTAAGACATTAAACTGGGATAAAAGCAATCTCTTCAAGGAATGGTGCTGGCAAAATTGGATATCCATCTGATAAATTGAAACAAGACCCATATCTCACACTTTATACAAAAATCAACTCAAACTGGACAAAAGACCTAAATATCAAGTCTAAAACGATAAAGCTCATGCAAGAAAAAATAGGATCAACAATGGAAGTTTTAATACACAATGTAGACAGACTTCAAAAGCTGACAAACAAAGCATGATTAACAGAAGAGAAAATAGATAAATGTGAACTACTAAGAATCAAACACCTTTGTTCATCCAAAGACTTTATCAAAAGAATTAAAAGGCCACCAACAGAATGGGGAGAAATATTTGACAACTATATGTCAGATCGACATCTGATCTCCATAATCTATGCCAAATAAGGTACTAAAAAATGTCAACAAGAAAAAGATAAATAATCCAGTTAAGACATAGACAAAAGAGATGGACAGACACTTCTCTAAAGAGGAGACCCAGGCATCCAAAAAACGTATCCAGACATGCTCACGATCATTAACATTAAAGCTCAAATCAAAACTATGATGAGATACCATCTCACCTCAGCAAGGTTGGCCATGATCCAAAAAACACAAAACAATGACTGCTGGAGAGGCTGTGGAGGAGTTGGAACTCTCCTACACTGTTGATGGGATTGCAAAATGGTGCAACCTCTTTGGAAAGCAATCTGGCGTTTTCCTAAAAAGCTAGAAATAGATATACCATTTGACCCAGTAATTCCATTGCTTGGAATTTATCCTTCAGAAACAAAGGTTGCTACACGAACAGACACGTGCACACGAATGTTTGTTGCAGCACAGTCCATAATAGCTAAAAGATTGAATCAACCCAGATGCCCATCAATAGATGACTGGATAAACAAACTATGGTACATATACTCAGTGAAACAGTTTGCTATGATAAAAAACAATGATGATTTTAGGAACCATCTCATAACATGGTTTCCACTGGAAGAGGTCATGCTGAGTGAGATCAGTCAGTGTCAAAAGGACAAACATTGTGTGAGACCCCCGTTATAAGGACTTGATAGGAGAATTATCTACAGAAGAAAATAACTGTGTTGGCTGCAAGGGTGGGGGAGTTGATGGTTTATCATACAAGAGATATTTGATAGATGTTAGAAATGTTATTCTTTTAGTGTAATTAATCAATAATAAAAATTCAAAAAATAAAACCACTTAAGTGCTAGTGTTACTGACATAACATTAATAACAAGAGCAAGAAAATAACTAAATGTTTACTAATTCTTTACTATGCTTCTTTAATTTTCCCTGCACATATAATTATGTTTTTTCATCCCAAATCCCGACTTTAAAAGAGAAAAAGAAATCTTGGAATACTTATGTTACCTAACAAGTAGCTGTACCTTCTTTCACAACTGTTGATTCTCCTTTGTTTGTTTATTTACCACATCAGAGTTAAATAAAGAAAGTTTATGTGGAGTAGATTCCAGCTCACAGCGATTCTACAGGACAGAGCAAAACCATTCCATAGGGTTTTCAAGGAGCAGCTAGTCGACTCGAACTGCTGACCTTTTGGTTAGCAGAAAACCTGTTAAACGCAGTGTCACCTGGACACATACAAATAGTGATTTTTAGATCAAAGGTAACCAAGTTTAGAAGTACAATGTGAATATATAAGTGCAGTACTGAGTAAGTTTGTCATATCTTGAGACAGGCAAACTTACCAGTTGTTAGTTCTACCTTTTAATCACAATGATCACACCTGCCATAGGAAGATTTTGCCTTTTTATATTCAGGTGCATTTTGCTTTTACAAACTCTATTTAAATTCTATCCCATTGACAACTTGCAAATGGTAGACAGAGGTTCTGATGACTTTGGTAGGATGCTCAGTGGTGGAATTCCAGCCCTCTGGACAGGAGACCTGGCTTTGATCCCTGAGCAGTACACCTGGTGCGCAGCCACTGTCTGTCTGTTGGGAAGACCCTCGGTGCTGTGAAACAGAGCACATCAAAGCACAGCCCCGAGACTAGAATAGAATAGGAAGAAATGCCTGGCCATCTACTCCAAAACGAGACAGAGGAAAGCTGTGAAGCCCAGTGGTCTGATGCACAATTAATGATCAGATCACACAGGACAGGACAGCTCTGTGTTCTGTCATGCAGAGGCGCTGCCCTCTGTCAGGGTGGACTGAAGGACCCAACGAGAAGATACTAACCGGCAGGTTTGCAGGGACAGTTACGATGAAAAAGAAATGAGATCGATCTGCATTTAATTGGCATCAAACTGTGATGTAGCATTAAGGGATATTTCAGAAAAAACAAATGAACAAACATTAAAGCTGTGATTTTGAAGGGCACAGATCACAGTAACTTACAAAAACTAAATGCCCAAATGCTCAGATTTAATATTCTGACAATTTTCTTAAGCTTTGAAAATCAAATATCCATCAAAATGAATTAAAAATTCTTGTCTTCCTTGGGTTCTCTTTTAATTCCTTTTATTAATATTATCAATTATAGTGCATCCTCAAAGATTCCCAAAATGACATTGAAACTTGCTTATTGGAAATGTAATGTATGTGTGCATCTGTATACCTACTTACCTATATCTACCCACTGCCGTCAAGTCCATTCCAAATCATAGCAAACCTATAGACAGAGTAGAACTGCTCCCTAGAGTTTTCAAGGGGAGCTTGGTGGATTCAAACTGCCAGCCTTTCAGTTAGCAGCCATAGCACTTAACCACTATGCTATCAGGGTTTCCATATCTATATCTTCACATATCTATATCTTCACATATGGAAACCCTGGTAGCATAATGGTTAAGTGCTAAGGCTGAGAACCAGAAGGTCTCAAGTTTCAGTGCAAGAGGTGATTCTTAGAGACTCTAGGGGCGGTTCTACTCCGTCCTGTATGGTCTCTTTGAGTCAAAATCAGCAGAAAGGCAATGTCTCTGGTTAGGTTTACACACACACACACACACTCACACGTTTATACATATACATATACAAGTGTATGTCTGCCAATTCATTAAACTGGTATATTTTATTTAGCAAACTTTATCACTGGAAAATATGCTACTCTTAATCATGAGATGTTTCTTAGATAATACAGGTAAAAGTAAAAAATTACCAGAGACATGCAGAATTTTGGAAAGAAAATTTACTTAAAGCAGGCACTAAAACTAATGACAACGACTTCACCAGCTTAATTTATTTAGATTCATTTAACCATGTCTGATTTCGGTGTTCCAATGTTGTCTTAATGCTTACTTGTTCATCAAGGTTGACATCAAAGGAAATTGCTTAGTTGTGAAAAGCCATATGCAAATACATAATGGTGAGTCAAAATGCCTGCTACTATAAAGACCTCGCTCTTAAATGCATGTAGCGTACTGTATTTACTGAATATTTAAATGAAAAGGATGTAAACTGATGAAATTTTGACATAGTGAGCCATTATAAAATCTTCTGAAATAAGATCAGAGAATTAAATTCTACAGAATAGGGAGAAAGAAAAAAAGCAGTATTAGTACATTTCAAAAGAAATATGTAAAAATAAATACAGCTTCTCTGTTTTATGAAGCTCAAAAATGTCTGATTAATTCTATTGCTTGAAACTAATTTCAGAATCAGTAAAAATGACACCAGCAATATTTTTCTTAAGGTCTACTGCAAATTCCTTTGCAGGATTGAAATTAGTTTCATTGCCCTTGGTTCAATTGGAAGAAGCAAATGAAAACTCTTTGACATTTTAAATTTAGAGTTTTACGAAGCGCAGATCAAAACACACTGTTTGGGGACCCCTACAGGAAGCCGCGTGGCTGAGGAGGAGAAGCTGTGTGCTGTGAGCCTTCGACTCACGCTCAGTCTTTTTCTTGCAGTTCACCAGCTGCGTGAACTTGAGTTCCCTGTTCCCGTTCCAGTCGGCATTTCTGAAAAATCAAGGAGGCAGAGTCAGGTTGCTTCTGAGATTACTTCTACTTCTGCACCTAAAAGCCTACAATTCACAGTCATAGAGAGCCAGATTTCTGTCCCAAGTCTCTGATGTGTTGGTTGTGTAGACTTGGCCAGTTAAGTTGCATCTCTAGGACGCACCTCTAAAGGCAGGCCAGTAATGGTGCCTATGTTGTCACTGTGTTGACAGTCTTAAAGGAGATACATGGTACGGTACTTTGCAAGCATGCTGTCAGTCTTGACTTCCAGCACCTTCCACATGATTTCCATAACCTAGAATTAACTCAGGTCCCCGAAGCCTTACAATTTGGAGTAGATGGGAAGAAGAAAGAAAAAAAGAATGTGGCTTTCCAAGACATGGCAGAGATTTCCATTTTTTGACACTTTCAAAGAACATATAAAACAGCTTATAAATACAGGTGATGGTGTATGCCATGATCAAGTTATATTAAATTATTTCTTCAGCAGACATTAAAAAATACTGCAGGGTGATCTACTTGAGAAGTTCTAAGACTGTATTTGAAACTAGGCATTTCAATTTTCTTCTTTTCCAGTATTTATACCAACATCAGAGGTAAAATAATGCTTCTATTTGAACCAGACTGATTTATCTCAACATTATGATACAGACAATAATTGTAATTCCTGCAGCAGAAAGTGAGCATTTTGAGTGTGTGTGATTGTACACCTGTGAGTTTGTGTACGTGTAAATACAGACTCTCGAGGGGCTAAAACTAAGCGAAATATCCATAATACAGAAATGGAGACTTTTCAGTTCTCCTGAAATATGAGCAGCCTATGCATTTTAGTCAGTGAAATCAATCTTTTAACTTTGCACAGGGAAAATGCTTTTCTTATTTCTAGCTAGTGGTTAGGGCCTCATACGACACAGGATAGTCACTTATTTCCTCTGAAAATATATTTCTCACTCCGAGCTCTTTCTCTGAACTTCAGGAGTTTCGTGGACTCAGGTCAGTTCACTGCAACCCCAAACTGGCTCTGTTTTTGATTTTCCATGACTGTTTTGATTTGTGTCTTTTATATCTCTAAGTAGTTTTTCTTAATTAATTCCCTTTTAAATATTAGAATATTTCTATTACTTGTGACAAACACACCTTTAGTAAAACCGTTACACAAGTTTGTGCTGTGGTAGCAGTAGATTATTTTTTTCCAGATCTTAGTTTTCCTTAGATATAATCCCAATAGTTACCAACCTAAAAAAATGGCTCCTGACTTTAACAGTAATGGTACATATTAATTTAGCTTTTGAAAATATTTCATATAAATTAAGTAGACCTTAAGTGTTATTCCAGAAAGTCAGAGCCTCATCAGCACTCTACAACATTCAATAATAAAGTTCATGTTTTCTGTGGTTACCTTCCTTGTGTTTATGAGAAGAGGAACCTTGAGGCTCTGGAAACCGAAGATCTGTCGTTCTGGATTCACCACTGAAACGATAATCTTGGATGAGTTACAAAGCTCTCTGTGCCTCAGTTTGCTCATCTGTAAAACAGGGACAATGTTCATCCATCGTACTGCTCCGATGGCGACTGAACAGGACTGTGGAGTTCAGACCTCTGCAACAGTGCCTGGACCACAATCAGAACTCCTTACCAACGCTGTCTCTCCTCTTACACCATTCCCAGGACTCATGGGATTCTCTCGGGGCTAGTGAAATAACGAGAGAAAGCTAGGACAGCAGTCTCGTCTCTGACGGTGAGCCCAGCCCACGCCCCAGAAGGGAGCAGTAAAATTCCTGTTTCTGCGTGGCGTTCGTCCTTCCCTGGAGACCGCAATGGGCTGCAGAGGTCTTCTAAAGCCTGGGGCCTGTCTTTCTTGGACCTTTCCGTCTCCGCAGAGGAGGCTGCAGAGGTGAGTTCGGGGCCCGACCCGGACCCCTCAAGAGCGCACGGGCACCCCTGCGCCCAAACGCATCAAGGGCCAACACCGGAGCCAAGAAAGCTGAGACCGACGCTGCTGTGAGGGGCCCCGAGTCGGTGTGGACTGGGACTGCTCCGAAGGCTTCCCAGGCTTCGCCCCTTTGCAAGAACAGGTTTCCCAGCCCGCCTCCCGGGGAGCGTGGGGGGTGTCAAACTGCCTGTATCTCGTTAACAGCTGGACGCTTACGTGTAACTAGGCCTGTCTGAATTTAGGAGAGCCAGAAAAAAAGATTAGTTGAGGAGACGCTCTATTTGATAAAGATGCTGGTAGTAGGAAGAATGCTCTGACGTCGGATGCGCAGAGGTCTCCGCCACGTGGACACGAGGCTTCTGTTCCGTAGCGGGCGTCAGCAGTCCCGGGGGCCCTGGCGGCGCAGCGGTTAGAGCTCGGGCTGCTGAGCGAGGGCCCAGCGGTTTTAACCCACCAGTCACTCCCTGTGAGCCACATGAGGCCATTCTACTTCTCTTTACAGGGTCGCTGTGAGTCAAACTCAACGGCAACGGGTGTTTTTGGTTTAGGAGGAACCTGGAGAATAAATTGAGAAGTGGGTGTGGTGCGCTGGGCAGAGAGCCTCGGCAGAGTGGTTCAATAGGAAACGGTTCCAGTTCTAGTCAACCAGTTCTCAGGATGAACCCTTAAGAAGGAGTGCCCCACTTCTTGGTGATTGCTGAAGTTTGGGGCCATGCCAAAGTTAGGGACCTGGGGGAAGAGCAGTCCTGCTCGAGTTTCCTCAAGCCCATTGTTGGGTACACAAAGGACACTGGTGACCAGTGGACCACCCAGGTCCTGATGCCTGAGGCAGAAGAGGAAATGAGGGAGAAAGGAAGCTGTGCAGTCCCAAACCAGAGCCTGGGGTCTGTGAAAGGGCGCTCATGTCTCCTGCAAGTCCAGATAGTTGGAGTCCCTGGCTTCTCAGGAGTAACAAGCTTGTGCCTGGGACCTGGGTACCTTACAGAGAGCAGCAGGGGGTCTAAGTGAGGCATGGCAGGACAACGAGACCCTCAGCTCACCCAAAGTATCTGGGATTGCCAAAAACACCCCACTTTCCTACCCGCTGTCACCTCAAAGGGATTCTGTGTCTGGGCAGAGACTGTCCTTTTGGCTTCAGGTGCCTCCAGGAAAGTAATGGGGGGGGGTGTGTGGAACTCGTATCATTGGAACTGAAGTCAACAACTATTTCCTGTCAGGAGGCAGATGGTAAGGTGGGGATCTCACGACTAACTCAGTGAACTTGATTGTTCTAAGTGCTACCTACCCCACTGTTGAACATCACTGGGGGCCCCTTCCAGGTACCCCCCTCAAGAAGCTGCTCACTGATGGCAGTGCCTAGTCCACCCTTCAAAGCCACTGCAGAGACCTTTCTGGAAGGGCCACTGTGCACAGTGCATGGCAGCAAGTGGGCAACTTGAATCATCTAGTTGTCTGGGAGGGAGTTTTTAGGCAGTAAACAAGTGACTGTACTGGAACACCCTCCCTACTCACCTGACCTGGCTCCCAGATTTCCTTTACCTGAAGATAAGGGAAATACTGAAAGGAAGACACTTGCACTAGATTCAGGACATCAAGGGTAATACGACGACAGCTCTGGTGGCCATTCCAGGACGAGTTCCAGAATGACTTTTTAGGGTTTACTAGGCACAAGCATTGGTACACATCTTCTCAAGGGGAGTACTCGGAAGGTGGCTGGGATAATCTTCAACAGTGAGGTGTGTAGCACTTTTGCTAGACTGAGTTCGTGAATTTAATTGGCAGTCCTTGCATTTTTGTCTTTGCCCACCATAAGCTCACCGTCACAGCTACCCGGCTTGCTGCCTGGTGCTATAGCCGCCTCCGACAACACGTAAACGGGTGGGCATGGCTGTATCCTAGTGACATTTTTGTTTGTAGATGTTGAAATTCGAGTACCTCGTATGTTTATACTTCACAAGATACTTTACAACCATTTGAAAATTAAAAACACTCCTAGGCGTCCTTCAAAACCAGGCAACAGGAGTTGGTTCGCTGCTGGTTATTTGTGAGTCCCTGCCCTGGTCCAGTGGCTCGTTCACAGGCAGGACTCTCCCTCGATGTCTCCCGCCGTCTCCTGGTTATTGCTGCCTCAGCAGCACCTGTAGTACGCCAAGCAGCTGGAAGTGGCACCGAAGCTAAGCTTTCATTTAATCGTCACAAAAGTGACAATTACGCAAATATGGGTTGCATTACTCATTTTTTCTAAGACCTTACATGAAATGAATACTTTTTGAATGAATTAGTACAAGTTATTCCTTAACTTCTAAGTTAATAAGTCTAATGACAGAGAATTTGCTTTGAAGTTAAAAAAAAATTCCAATTAAATGGAGAGCCATTCACCAGATCGTCTGTCTCCGGAAGGAAGCTGTCCGTTATTCATGTCCTTATTTCTGGTGGCATTTAGGATAGGGTCTTCCTTACAGCAAAATGCTCAGTGCAAGTGACTGCAAATATTATGTCAATCTTTTCCAAGAAGTTGGTACCGATATTTTCTTTTTTAAAAAGAAATGTGTCTGTCATTTGCCTTTGATTTTATTCAAGTTTTATTTTATAAAGTAGAAAGAAATAACATGTGCAAAGCCAGTGTCATGGAGCATTCTCAAAGCCACTGTGTATTCATAATTAAAATGTTAGTATCAACAGTGATTTCTGTCTTCACTTCAGGGAACACAGTTCTCCAGAGACAGCTACCCCACCCCACCCCTCTGGTTCATTGTCTCTGGGCAGTTCAGCCAGAGGCTGTCATGACATTGAGGATCGTGGGTGGTTTATGCTCTAGTAAATTTAGGCTGATCCGATTCCAATCCTGTCTGCTCAGGAGTTTCTGAAGCCCTTCTGAGGGACTGAGCCATGGGCTTTCTGACTCCACTGAGCATCTTTGACAAACAGCAGCCTACTTTGGTGACTCAAAAAGCAGCATACTTTGGGTGTGCATTTCTGAGCAGTTCTTCCAGTAGCTCTGGGGGACAGAGAGAGTTAAAGTAGTACTCTTTGGTTTTTGCCTTTTTTCAAAAGTATTTCACTTGTTGTAAACGTTTCTGTGTTGCCTTTGTGGCTCTTAGCATAAAATTTCGTAGAAAGATCTGTATTGTTCATTGGCAAAAATCTCACACAAAGGAAAGTTTTTCTTGTAATTTGGTGAGGTACTACTCTCTTGGATAGAAATTAACTCAAAATCTGTCATGCTATTTGGAATGTGTATTATTAAACCGCCTAGACTTACTATTAAAAATAAAATCTTGCACTGATCTACAAAAAGCCTGATATTACAAAAGGAAGGACATCCATTGTAAGGCATGACTTCAGTTTTAACTTTCTAAAACATTAATACTTGCATGTAAAATCAGTGTGTTTTATTTTCTTAACTAGAAGCAATGGACATTACTTACATATTTATTTAGCAACCTAAGTTCCTGTCAGAGACAAGTTTCATTTCAAAATGTGAAAAAAAGCATGAAGCTATAAAGCAGAGGACCTGATGGCAATGTCTGTTCATTTTTGGTGTAATACTCTGTTATTTTGATGCCAAGTAATATACTTTGGTCTTGAAAAACATTTTACCTTCTTTTAGATGAAAGTTTACAGAGCAAATTCAGCACTGTACACACAGCTTGTTCTTCACTCTACTTGCAATCCCTCCACTGGGCCAGCACCCTTCCTGTATACTTTGCCTTTTTTCTCAAATCATTGGAGAAAAGAAATTACAAGCTCATTTTCATGTGCAAAAAAAAGTTTCTCTTTAGCTATCAGTTCTCAGTCGTAACAAAAGGAAATATTTGACATCATCAGAAATTTAAAGAAGACAGTTAGTACATGTCCTAGATATCTCATGTGTGAGCATCAGGCAGACGCAACGGGTGGGTCGACTCGGCCGTGGGGTGCTGCACAGGTGTGTGCAGGGGTCATAGCGTCGCCAAGGGTGGCGCCCTCGGACCTCAGCCAGTCCGATTCATGCTGGGCGCTGGCTTCTCTTATTCTCGCTCACCAGTCAGCTAAGAAGGCACTCGCCAGATGTCCCCGTCTGCATGCTCCTGTTGGTGCTCTTCTCTGTTTGTTTATCTTCCAGTCAAGGCTTCTCCCTTGACAGATCTCTGCTGACTTTAAGGTTTTTGCTAAATGCTTTTGTTGAAGCTTATACAATAGTTTATAAAATATTTTGCAACATAGAGCCCAACACCTGTTCTCTAGCCTTTCAACTGAACGAACCTGATAGTGGGAACAGCTTGCTCTTCAGTTGTGTTGTATTTTTTCCAGGTACTTAATAGTTTAATATTTCATGCTTGTAATAACTTTGATGCTATTCCCCTGAGCAAACATGGACGCTGAGGTCGTAGATCTGACGTCAGTGGTGTAAAATCGCACGTCAGCACCCTTGGTGTGCTGCCCCGGGAAGGCAGGCTCCTCACTCTTCTGTTGTGCGACCAATGCTGCTTCCAGTTTATTAGTCACCTGACCAGGAAGAAAACACCCTACACAACAATTGAAAACATGTTGGTGATTCAGGGTAGAAAGCTGTCGCTGAACTGTAAATGAACTGTCATTCATTTACTGTCAGACTAGGCCCCAAACCTGCAGAAACCTGTCTCAGTGGTGTTGCCGTTGCTAGGCCAGGTCACAGGGCTTGGGATGGCAGCTGCCACCAGCAGCCCAGAGATCTGCATTGCTGTGCTTCGTAACAGGCATCCATCTGACTTGCCGTCATTTGTCGCTGAAGAGGAAAGGGAAAAACAAAGCATGCAAACTGCAATTCCTCTCACAAAGGTTCTCAAGACATAAGGTCATGGCCGGGAAACTCTATTCGGAGAATACTTTGCTAAGTCTATGCAGCTGCCGGATGGAAGCAAACAGGAAGCTCAGGTAATAGCTTCACAACACAATAATGGATGTCAACTGCCTCGCAAGGAGAGGAGAATAAATGGAGCACGGCTGTTGCAGGGCACACCGGAGAAGAGGCAGCCCTGCCGGTGACTGCCTGGGGCCAGGAGGGACCAGCCGGCGCTTCATGTTCAGTGACTGTGGGCAGAGCTGCCGTGGAGCCCAGAGAGCACGCTTGCAGAACCATAGCCACTGGCTAGCTTGCAAGCAGGGTCCCCGATGACAGGTTGAATGACTTTACGAGACCTAAACCAGGCAACCACCCTCAAAAGGCTCCTTTCTGGAAATGAAACAAGGAAGTCCACAGAAAGGAGCTGTTAGAGGGGAGAGATTCCCAGAGGAGAGAAGGACAAGCTGTTCACTTACACACATGATGACACAGAAAGGCTGAGACGCTGTGACACTTGCCTCAGGTGGGTGGCCTGTGAGTGATGAAAACAGACACTGGGACCTGTTGTCTCCATCCTCACCATGGTCAGCACGGTCAGGATCCTATACAGTACCGCCAGCCACCTCGGAGAACGTTGCTTTTCGATGACAAACCTGGTTTAAGGGAAATCACGACTTCCCCACAAGTTAAAAATAAAATGTTTATAAGTTATTCTTTACCCAAAAATAAAGAAAATACTGGAAGGAAGACATTTTGATGACACTGAGGACATCAAAAGTCATATCCTGACAGCTGTGATGGCCATTCCAGAAAGAGTTCCAAAATTGCTTTGAAGAGTCGACTAGGCAGTGGCATCGCTTCATAGCCCCCCAAGGGGGGTACTTGGAAGGTGACCATAGCGATGCTCAGCAATGAGGTGTGTAGCTCTTTCTCTAGGATGAGATCATGAACTTAACTTTCAGACCTCACCGTATATACACACTGTCTTTACTCTCACATATACTGTCTTCTAAATGTCTGTATATGCTTGATAAATATAATTAAATACATTTATATATTTGAGAGTTTTGAAAAGGTGACTTCTTGCGGTTGCTCTCAGTTCTCATCAAGTTGACTGTGATGCCTGAGAACTTACGTCCAGAGAAGGAAACCCTGCCTGGTCTCGTGCCGTCTTCTGGATCCTGGTTACTTTCAGGTCTGTGGTTGCTAGGGTTTGGTCAGTGCATCCCACCGAGGACTTGTCTTGTTTCTGCTGGCCTTCAAACTGACCAAACACGATTTCCTTTGCTAATGATGGGTCTTTTCTGATGATGTTTGCAAAGCAGGCAAGAGGAGCCTTCTGGATTTCTTTCTTTTAAAACTGATTTGTTTGTCCTTCTGGAAGCCCACACTGTAGTCTGTATTCTTTGCTATCACTGCAGTTTAGAGGCATCAGTTCTGCCATCTTCCTTTTTCATTCCCCAGCTTTTATATGCACAAGAAGTAATTGCAAAGACCAGAGACCATAGACTGGATCAGGCACATTTAATCATCAAAATGATTAAAAAAAAAAAACTTCAAAGAGATCTTTGGGCAGAAGATTTGACCAATGCAATACATCCTTTGAGTTCTTGATTGCTGCTTCTGTGGACATTTGGACATCAATAAAAGATCTCAGCAAGAATGACAACTTCAGCTTCTTAACAATTTATCGCTGATGCTGTTTATGGATTGATCTATGAGGATTTTTGCATCCTTGGCATTGAGGTGTGATATCTCCTGAAACTTTCTGTCTTTGGCCTTCGTCAGTGAGTATGCCAAGCTGTCTTCATTTTTAGCTAGTAAGGTTGTGCCATCTACGTACTTCAGGCTGTTAAAGAGACTTGCTCTGATCTTGACGCTGCATTCTTCTTCACACTCTCTAGCGCCTCAGATGATTTGTTCAGCAAAAAGACCAAATAAGTTTGATGACAGGCCTTGACTCTGCCACATAACTTTTCTAGTTTTGAAATACATGCTCTCTTGTTCTTTGAAAATGCTTGCCTCTTGATCCAGTCACAGGTTCCATGTCTGCACGATTAAGTGTTCTGGAATTCCCATTCTTTGTCATTATTATCCATTACATATTCTTATGTAAAAATACTAAAACATAAACATTTTTATTTGTGTGTCTTTATGACGGCACTTGGCTGGTTGGCTTATGATTCCTGTGAATATTCAATTCTAAAAGCCTTACTTAAAAGTGGAAGTAGACTGTTTTGCTGACTGTATGTTTACTGATACCGTGTTATGGTCTTTCCTTAAAGTGATAGTAGTTTTGAAATCACCTGGAAGGTCTTATTTCCTAGAGATAAAAACTCTTCCACCTCCCATCTTGTGCTTTAACCAATTGCAATCATTACTGTTGTATTTTGTGAAATTTTCAATAAAATGATTGTATTAGCCATGTCATCAAGTCAGATATCAAAAAACTGTCTTAAAGACTGATACTTAAAGCAGAATCCTGACAAATTTGCCCAGATAAAGGTAGGGATTACCTTTAAGCAGCTATCTGGAAGACTATAATCAGAACATATTCTAACTGCTTGTATATCCCATCAGCTTCTAGTTAGACAAAATCAATCACTGCTAGTAGAAGGATAAACTTTCCTGACTTTTAATGTTTAATCTGTATCTGTTGTTGCTTGGTGGCATCTAGTCAGTTCCAACTCATAGTGACTCTGTGCTTAGCAGGATGAAACACAGCCCAGTGCCACCCCAGGTCCACAATCTTTGTAATGCTTGAGCTGACTGTTGCAGCCACAGCATCAGCCCATCTCACAGAGGCCCTCCCTCTTTCCCACTGACCCTCCACACTACCAAACAACGTAATCTCCAGGGACTTATCGCTCCTGACAACATGTCCAAAGCATGTAAGAGTCACTCTCACCATCTTTGCTTCCAAAGGAGCACTCTGGTTGTACTTCCTCCAGAACAGGTATGTCTGTTCTTTTGGCAGTCCATTGGACATTCAACATTCTTCTCCAACACCACAATTCAAAGGCATCAATTCTTCTTCTGTCTTCTTTGTTCATTGTCTACTTTTCACATGCATATGATACAACTAAAAATACCACAGCTTGGGTCAGGCCCCTCTTAGTCTTCAAGGTGACATCTTTACTTTTCAATACTTTAAAGAGCTCCTTTGCAGCAGATGCATCTTTTGGTTTCTTGACTGCTGCTTCTACAAATGGTTGGCACCCTGCTGGTAACCTAACATTTGTGATTTGAACCTACCAGGCGGTGCTGTGGAAGAAAAGTCCTGGTGATCCATTTCCGTGAAGATTACAGCTGAGAAAATATTACAGAGCAGTTCCACTTGGTGCCACATGGGGTTGCTCTAAGTCAGAATCAACTCAATGGCAACAAGAAACAACATCTATAACAGTCATTTGGAATGACAGAGTCGATGTGTCCATAGGGTTTCCAAGGAATGTCGAACTCCTGACCTTTAGGTAAGCAGCTGTAGTACTTAACCTCTATACCACTGGGGTTCCTGCATAAAAATAGACACAAAAATTGATCAGAGAAATGTGGCATGAGGAAGAGCCCGGTTTTAGCAAGCTAAGCGCACTTTGTGAACCTGGAGAAGTTGTGTAGGAATTCTTCACTTAGAAAGTGCTGATGATGCAAATGGTGCCACGGAGTTGCCATGATAATTAAATGAAACTGAAAGTCATCGTACACGGGAAACTGAGAAATGTTTGAAGAGTATATAATATTCTCTTTTTTGCATAAACTTAATGACACAATGAGATTACAAAATGACGTGTATTCCACTGAGCAATATTCTGAATAGTGAGGTATTTGCTAAATCGGACAGAAAAGACTCAACGGCTTCTTGCTCTTATAAATATCTCAAACCTTTGTATCCCTAAAAACTAAACCAGACTCATTGCCACTCTGTCGATTCTGACTCATAGTGACCCTACAGGACAGAATAGAATCTCACAGGATTTCCCAGGAGCACCCGGGGAGTTGTAGATGCTCGGTGCTGTTTGGGCACCTTAACACCTAACCACCGCACCACTGACCACGGCACCACTGACCACAGCTCCGCTGGAGTTCCCACAGCTCTCTCTCTGCCCCCGTTCCCTCTCCACACCTATGGCATAGAGGTTCAAAGCTACAGATGTTACATAGAAGGTCAGCAGTTCAAATCCACCACATGCTCTTTCAAAAGCCCATGGGGCAGTTCTACTCCATTCTAAAGGGTCCCTATGAATCAGGATGGACTTGGCAATAGTGGATTTGGTTTGCTTTCGTATGTGGTTTCATATGTGTTTGCAGTAATATATTTCTTCTGCACTAGAAGTTAGCAATCTGATTACAGTTAATTTCTCACTGTAGCGTAGTGACTTCCTCTTGTAGCATCAGCTACAGGGTCTATAACAAAGTAAGTGGTTTAAACATGAGTAGTCTGAAATGGCCTGGAAATTTTAGCCCTCACAACATGCTTCGTATTATATACGGTGGGCATCACAGGAAGAGGGCAAGGTAGCAGGCAGGGTTTCGTATGCAGCCTTCCACTCTCAGAGATTGGGTTCCTCTGTTACGTCTCAGTGAACAGAGATTCTGGAACCTGTGGCTGAGTCGATGGTTCCTGCTGCAGCCTGAGCCTATGCTGCCTCCCAAAGCTGTGGGCCTCTTCACCATTTACTCTTAGCACATGAGATGCAATTCTCCTTCCACTGTTTCTCCGAGGTAACTTCTAACTTAAGGCTTTGCATCCAGAAGATGTTCATTGAGAATTTCGTGTAGCACGCCCCCAAAAACAGGGGAGGATGAGCTATGTTTGACATTCTTATGCTTGCAATTTCCTCCCTCAGAAAAGCTCCGAACATACCACGTTCATTGCGTTATTCTGTTTCTCCCTCTTGTGTCTCAAACTCAAGGTCTGTGCAAACCTGCCAGTCTTTGTTAACTTTCTGTGTGCAGAGGGTGGACTTTCTAGTCCTGATTAGTCTTAATGCTGGTTCAGGGACTGCTTCTAGTATAGCTCAGCTCTTCTAAATGAAAGAACAGGCACTCCCTACCTTTAGCCTAACAATGGAAAACAAGTAAAAAAAAAATGAGTTTGGGAAAAGTTCTAAACTGCCATTAATACTTGTTGGTTTTCGTGGGTGCGTGCTCTTTACCAGAGTGATGTTTTTCCATTACATTGTGGGAGCAGAGAGAAACTCTGCTTTCAGGGAAATCTCTCTCTTGTGGGGAAATTCTCTTGTGAAGAATTCAGGAAAATTCTCTTGTGAAGAATTCTGCTTGCCGGGTTTCTAAGGCTGGGAAAAAATCACTCAAGTAGTCTAAAACCTGTCACACAAAGATAAAAGTATGCACATTACTTTAAAAGCAGCTAGACAAGGAAGTTGCCCCAAGACAGCTGTAGACAGAAACAGAAAGTCACCATTTGAGACTTTCAGAGATGATCTCCCTAACAGGAAAGATAGGAAGCCCTTTGACCCCCAAATTAGGGACAAAGGAGAAGCAGGACGTGGTGAGGAGAGGGCGCAGAAGTGTCCCGTTTACAGCAGATTCGTCCTGTGGTGAAAATTCCCTGGGCCTGCAAATGCTTTCTGTGGTCTCCAGCTAAGCTCAAGTTTGCAGATTTGGGTCAAACCAGAGCCATCCTGGAAGAAAATCTGGATGGTCTATCTCTAAAAGTCAGTACCTGGAAACGCTGTGAACCACAGTTCTCTGATGGCTATGGGATTGCCAGGGGTCGGAAACAGTTTAATGACAACTAGTGGTGGCGGTGGTGGTGACAAAGGTGGTGGTCGTGGAGGAGCTGGTGGTGGTGATGGCGGTGGCGGTGACGGTGGTGGTGACGGTGGTGATGGTGATGGTGGTGGTGGCGGTGGTGATGGTGACAGTGGTGGTGGCGGTGGTGATGATGGTGGTGATGGTGGTGACAGTGACGGTGGTGACGGTGACAGTGGTGGTGATGGTGGTGGTGGTGGTGGTGATGGGCCCTGTTACAAAGGAAGACAGACGGCTCAGGATGTCCCTGGGTTGTTGGCCATCCCCATGGTACTATTTTTGTATCCTTGGGATCCACAAACTTGAAAATAAACTCCACTAAATAAAGAGGAAATACCTTCACTTCTTCACCCAAAGCAACACATGCCCTTTAAATACAGCACTGAGATCATTTTAAGCAAATCCATTAGCCTTTTTAGACTCTTCTCTCCAATACAGCTGGACTTTGTTTATCAGAAAGCAGAATTTCCTGCTGTTGGCAACGCAGAGTCTTAACAAAACACCAAGAGTTAGATTACTGCTAATTAGAGTGGACCTAGGTCAGCTTAAAAAACAATCATTATGCTTTTAATTTATAAAGAGAGTAAATCAATTAAATGGACACTTTAATAGCAAATTCTCATCTGACCTTCCTTTAAGTAGTTTCAAAGCATTTAGCAAGGTCTGGCTAGCTCTATGGGGTTCTCTCCCCTTAAGCACTTTGGAAAATATTTTCATTAAAGCTCAGCATCACTAAATCATGTTTCTGCCTTCAGTGTCAAACTTTGTTTCCTCGAACCTCTGGGGATATCGTTAGAATGGCCCTATAGCCGGAATGACCAATTGTTCATTCCCCTCTTGACAAATCTCTAGTTCATATTTTTATTCAAACTAACCCTTTGCTGTTGAGTCAATTCAATTCTGACTCATAGCAGCTCAGTAGCACAGGATAGAAATTCCTCATAAGTTTTACAAGTATTCAAAATGCCAATCTTGCGGTTAGCAACTGACTGTGTGCCACCCGGGGCCCCTCAGGGCTACGGAGAGTGAAAACGTGATTTTTGCTACTGTTGAAACTATAGAGAAGAGTATTTTCAGTCGAGATTCTAGACAGAGTAAGCAGTCCAAACATATTTGAATATTTTTTCTTCACACTTTTATAGAGATGAATTTTAACATTTTCTCAGTTATTGAAGTTATTACCTGCAGTATGTTATTTTTATTAGATCAATCTTTGCATTTGAATTTAAGGTGCATTATGATTTTTAGCTTTCCAGTGAATTGATGAAATACTATCTTTAAATATTTGTTTAAAAGTTTGAAAAAATTCTATCTAATAAACCTATTAGTAAAGGGTAACCACATACGTGATGTAAAACATTTAAATATCAGTGACTTGTATTTCAAAATAAGATGTATGCATTTTCACATCCCATGTGACATATTTCTCTACGACACAGAACAAGAGTGCTATAAAATACATCAACTGTGAACCATACAAGGCATGTGACGGCACATTAAGGACACCATTGGTGTTACCTTCTCCACGAGAAGCATCAGCTAGCTCTGACTTTCCACAGTTTATGACAATACAAATATGGAAAATGAGCCATGAGAACTGCCATGGATTGAACCGTGTCTCCCCCAAGCCATGTCCCCCCACTCCCAGAAGTTTGGCTGGGCCATGATTTCTAATGTTTTGTGATTGCTCTCCATGTGGTGATTTTCCTGTGCTGTGAATCCTGATCTCTTTCTGTGGTTAATAGAGTGGATTACATTAGTGAAGGTTAGGTGGTGCTGTAACGCTTCCTGAGGTCACCTCTCAGCTCCGGGCAGAGGGAGTTCCCCTGGAGTGTGGATTGCTCTACCTTTTATCTTACAAGGGATAAGAGGAAAGGGAAGCAAGCAAACAGAGAATTAGGAACCTCAAGTCGTTGAGAAAGCAGCACCAGGAGTAGAGCGTGACCCTCACACCTGAGGTTCCTGTGCCAAGATGCTCCCCGACCAAAGACTGGTGCAACGCAAATACCTTCCTCTCGAACTGACAAGGAGGAAAAGCCTTCCCCTTGGCACACACCATGAATTTGGACTTACAGCCTACTAGACGGTATAAGAATAAACTTATTGGTTAAAGTCATCTCATTTGTGGTATTTCTGTTAGAGCAATACCAGATGACTAAGGCTGGAACTGTACTCAGATTTTGTGTTTTTGTGACCTATTTTCTGTGCATGGTTCTAACACATTACCATGCTTTCTTTCTTTCATGTTTCACAGGCTTGTCTTGTGTGTGCTGTAAATTATCTTGCTAGAACTCGCTGAGACTATTAGAAGAATAATGCAGATCCCACGATTCTTGGGAACTGAGCTACAATCCACTAGATGAGAAATGTCTTTTTTTTTGCAGCTGAGCATATTGTTTTGGAATTCACACGTATGGATTAGGCAACATCTATCCCTTACTAAGTTCATGACTGCCCAAGGTATTACCTTCCTGAACTTCAGTGTTTTCACCTGTGAAATGACAATGATGATGCTAAAGATCTCATTAAAAAGCATGGGGTTCTTAAACGAGCTCTCACTTAAGTTTCAATCACTGCTGACATAGTAAAGTTTGTCATTGTTGTTATATGCCATCGTAGTGACCGTGTGCACAACGGACTCCAACACTGCCCAGGCCTGCACCACGTGCACAATCCTTTTTATGCGTACGTCCATTGTTGCGGCCACTGTGTCAGTCCATCTTGCTGAGGGTCTTCCTCTTTTTTGGTGACCTCCTGCTCTGCCAACCATAATGTCCTTCTCCAGAAACTGATCCCTCCTGACAACATATCCGAGCATATAAGAAGCAGTTTCACCGTCTTTGCTTCCAAGGAGCATTCTTCCAGAACAAATTTGTTTGTTGTTTGTTGTTTGGGCAGTCCAGGGTACATTCTATAGTCTTTCCGACACCACAGTGCAAAATCATCAGTTCTTCCACCTTTCTTATTCACTGTCCACCTTTCACATGCATACGATGTGACTGAAAATACCATGGCTGGGGTCAGGCACACCCTGGGGTTCAAGGTGACAACTTTACTTTTCAACGCTTTAAAAAGGCCCTTGGCAGCAAATATTACCAACACAACCCATCTTTTGATTTCTTGACTCCTGCTTCCATGGATGTCGATGGCAGATGCAAGTAAATTGAAATCCCTTAGCAAAGGTGACATTAATAATGTTCGTTACTGTTATCATGATTAAGATAGGCTAATCATCATCAAGTTGATTCTGACTCATAGCGACCATACAGAGCAGAGCAGAACCGCCCCCGTTAGAGTTGCAAGGAGCAGCTGGTGGGTTCAAACTGCCTCTCGTTTGTTTAGCGACTGAAGTCTTAGCCGCTGCACCACGGGGGCTCTATGAAAATACAGGTTTACAAACAAATAATAAAACACCGGAGGAGGAGGTTATAATGGAATTAGACTTTGGAGCATAGATGCAGTGATTTAAGCATTCCTAAATAAGGAGGGAAATTTTATTCCTAAATAAGGACTGAAACTGTCCAAGCACAAAGTGGAGAAGATTTTCCAATCAGAGACTAACAGATGGGAAAACTGTAGTGAGGAGGGGATCACGGGTGATTCACGAATGGGGGAATTTCATAAGGCTATAGGGTGGAGAGAGAGAGAGAGAGAGGAGAGAGAGAGAGGGTCAGCTTAAGCAAGGCTTTGCTGAGAACTTGGGATTGAGTTATGTAAGAGAAGACAAATCTCTGAAAGAATACAAGTAGCATAGAAAATGGAGAAAAAGAAAAACAAGCAAACCCTCTGCGGTCAAGTGGATTCCAACTCATAGCGACCCTGTAGGACAGAGCAGACCTGCTCCATAGAGTTTCCAAGGAACACCTGGTGGATTCAAACTGACGACCTCTTGGTTACCAGACATAGCACTTAAGTACTATACCCCTTGGGTTTACAGAATATGAAAAGCTAGTATTAAAACAAAAATCCTCTTTAATGGACCGAAATAAAAAGGCGTTGTGATAAATGAAAAAAATACAAAAGTTGCAGGGAGTTCATTTTACTTGGAGGAACAATCAAAGCCCGTGAAAGCAGCAGTCAGGAAATTAGAGGATGTATTTGCACTGGGCAAATCCGCTATGGAAAACTTCTTTAAAAATAATGTCGAAAAGCAAGGATGTCACTTAGAGGCTTAGGGTGTACCTCACTGAAGTCGTGACATTCTCAGTTACCCCATATGCATGTAAAAGCTGGACAACAAGTAAGAAAAAGTGAAAAAGAATTGATGCCTTTAAATTATATCCAGAGCCCTGTTGGCACAGTGCTTAAGAGCTATGGTGAGTTATAGATGCTAACCAAAAGGTCAGCAGCTCAAATCCAGCAGCAGTTCCTTGGAAACCCTATGAGACAGTTCTATTGTGTTCTGTAGGGTCTCAAAAAGTCACAATCTACTTGATGGCAATGGATTTATGGATTTTGAATTATGTTATTGGCAAAGAGTATTGACTATATCATGGACTTCCGGAAGAATGAACAATTGTGTCTGGAAAGAAATACAGCCAGAATGATCATTATCAGTGAGGGTGTTAAGACTTTATCCCACATACTTGGGACATGTTATCAAGAGCAACTAGTCCTTAGTGAAGGACATTGTGCTTGGTAACTGAGACGACTGACAGAAAAGAGGAAGACTCTCAACAAGACGGGCTGACACCCAGGCTGTAACGACGGTCCAAGCCCGCTGACAACTGGGAGGCTGCACAGGACTGGGCAGTGTTCTATCCTGTTGTACGTAGGGTCACTACGAGTCAGAACGGACTCAGCAGCACCCAACAACAATGATATTCAATACACTTGTTAAATTTTTTTTTTTCATACAAACACATATTTATGCATTTTTTCAGGGGTCACTTGAATAGTAAGAGCAAAAGTAGAAATGTTTTGAAATAACAAAGGAAGAGGCTGGATTAGGAGGGGACTTTTCTAATCCATGCAACTGATGAGAAGAGGCTCTGATTAATTCAGGGGTGAAGGAGGAGCAAATATTTATGCACCCAATGGATAGGCGTAGACACTTGGCAGAGAAGCCGTGCTGAACTAATGTGAGTGATGCTCGGCAAATAATTGACTTCTCTTCACTTGAATCTTTTCATATGAAACTTAGCAACATCATAACGAAATGTGCTTCACTGGGATGGCGGAGCTTAAACTGCCAGCATGCCTCCAGCACATCGCAATAGCTGGAGAGATGTGTAAATAAAACTAAAAAACAGAACACAACTTATTACTTCCTGTTGAGTAATTTCTGATCCAGTGTTTTGATTCGGGCACCGGTTTTCCACACTGCTGCACTTCTACACAAGCCACACCATCTGCCCTCCGCCGTCCATGCCCCCACACAGGGAGCTGTTTCTACAAGCATGCTCTTCTGGTTGTTGTTTTTTTAAATAGCAAAATGTAACACAATCAAATACCTCTTTTTTTGTTTTGTTTTAGATTTCATGTGGATTGCCTTTTATTATCACTGTCTGTATAAATCCAGCGGTGCTTTGGGCAGTAAATCAGAAAGCTGAACATCCTCAGGGGAAATCTGATAGTGATCATATCAGCAGATGATGAGCCACAGCATATTACTACTAACAGATGTAGTTCTTTAAAAAGTTGACTGGAAGTGCAGTTTGATTATGTTGTCACTCGGGGGCTACCTGTAGGGCACCAAGGGATTGACAGAGAAAAAGGAGTTTTCAGAAGTCTATTAACAGTATTCAAAAATCCATGCTGTCTCTAGTCAATTCCTACTCATAGCAACCCTAGAGGTCAGAAGAGAGCTGCCCCATAGAGTTTTCAGGAGCACCTGGTGGATTTGAACTGCTGACTTCTTGGTTAGCAGACATGGCACTTAACCACTAGGCCACCAGAGTTTCCACAGTATTCAAAGCTAGTACGAACTGCTCCGCCCCCTCGATTCAGGGCACTTGCCCACAGATGACGGAGACAGCAACCTGCTGAAAAGTAGCACTGCACCTCCTTCCAGAGAGTTCACAGCGATATCAGTTTTGCTGGATATCGGCCGTCTAACCACACAGGTTCCACTTAAATTCACTTAAACTGAGGGTTTCCATTTTAGCACAAGACACTCTGGGCTCACTGTAGCTACTTCATTGTTTATTAAAAAATAAATGGAGTAGTTTATGTTGGGACAGTGCATTTTTTTGTCACTCCTCCCTATAGTATCCATGAAATGCAAGTCCATTCTGGTGTAAGTTGTGTTATTAACATACTTTAGATTTTCTGTTTCTAAAACTTTATTTTACTCAAGTAGGAAAAGTGAAATAAGAAGGAATACCTATTTACAGAAAGCAGAGAACTGCTGTCTCAAAAGCTCTATTTCTCCTATTTTAGTTATGAAAATTATTTTAAAATCCTTCTGATGCCATCTACTCAGTGGCATGGTCTGACAGCGAATTCTTTGGTTCCTGCGCTCCCTTCCTGCAGAATCACCGCTGCCTCCTAACTGCACCCTGACTGCCCGCCCTCGATGTCCTGAAGCCGGCTCTCTGCTGCTCGTCTGCCGGTTCCATTCCTCACTTGTTATCTGTCTCAGCGTCCCACAGAGTTTCTGAAACAGTTAGGGAGGATCAATGAGGAGTTCTCTCTTTACCAACTCCATGAGAGGACACGAAGTCAGGGAACTTGCTGTATTTCATGACAGAGAGACAAGCCCAACAGGTGGAAGAGGAAGTCAAAGCATTGCTGAGGCTTTGTTACTGCTTCCAGTACTAACAGAGATGTCATCAGGAACAAGACAGACAACAGTCTGGAGAGTCAGATGGGCTTCTCAAGGGAAGAGATGATTCGGTGGTGTATTTCAAAACTAAAACTAATGAGTTTTTTTATATTACAGCTGAGTGAAAATGTACATTCCCATATAAATTTACATGCCCACCTATATGGCGCTTCCACTGCTCTCCCTGTCCGGTGACAGCACACTATTCCTCTCTGCTCCATACATGTCTCATCCTCCCAACAGCCTCCTTTCCTCTCCTCTCTACTCTTTCTCCTTCCTTCAGCCAGAGGTCAACAGGATGATGTCCTATAGAACCATAGAACCACATAGGTCCTATAGGACCTATAGAATCATGGAACCATAAAGTATATCCAATATGGTCATATTATAGTGCAAATATAAATGAAAGATATATATAAGCCCTCTTACCAGTTAGAGCTATGGAAATCTTGAGAATTCTGCTAACAAAACAGAAAACACAGATGCTGTGGAATTAGACTATAAAGGTGTGGCAGTATAAAAAAATGACAAAATAAAAATAGAAAACCAAAAACACAAGGATAACTGTCAGCGAGGCTGACGTTCCACAGCTTCAGGATGTACAGTATTGCCAGCTCTGTCCTTCAGGGTCACTGTGAGTGGGAATCGACTTGACAGCAATTAAAGAAAAATCAGTTTAACTATCTTTAAATATAAACCATAGTTAATCTCCTGTGATGAGGCAAATTTACAAAAGATTCTCCAGTCCATATCAAGCAACATATGAAAGAGTTTATTTTCAAAGCCCATGAAGCCAATCTGGAGCACAGGAATCAGGGTACAGGGCTGTGAACAACAGTGTCACCTTGCAACAGACGCTCCAGCCCAGTGCCGTCACTGACGAGGCCAGTCGGGGCGAGAATAGCTCACGTGTAGTGGGGAGTTCTTCTCCGTAAGCCTACACGACTTCGCAGGACGTCTGTTTCGTGGTCACCGCTACACATTTCCCGGTGCTCATCCCGGTGGGTGGCTGACGGCCTCAGGGGACTTTGCTGCCTTGGGTTCCTTCTGTCCGGAATACCATTTGGGCACTCACACTACCTTATCCGAGCACTCTTTTCAGTTACCTTTCCAATGTTTAAGCATCTATTGTTTCTATCTGCGGTGAAAACGCTTCCGTATGTGACCCTTCGAAAACATTTGTCCTATTACCCTTCATACTTTATCACCTGTTAATCATATTAGCCAATGATCATGTGAGAAACAGAATAGCAATCTTTCTAAAATAACTCATTCTCCCCTGTCAAGTATTTTATAATAAATATAAGGTCTTACTTAAATGCCAAGCCAGCCAAGTGCCAAGCCAAGTGCCGTCGAGTCGGATCCGACTCATGGTTAATCCAGTGACTGGCGTGTTCAGTGTAACCTTACACTGTGACAGGTGCAACCTCTGGGAATACTGGAAACTTCAGGTACCCAATTAAACGGAAAAGCTGTGTCCAGAATCATCTATTGCTTTCTTCACAGTTAGAATTAACTGTGGTGCCAGTGCTGCTAAGATAGCTATTTGAAAAACATGCTTGCCTTCTTTACAACACAAATGGTAATTTATCTGGAAATGTTGCTAAACTTGGTATCCATCTAGAGAAACACCTTTGGGTCTAGCTTGGGAATTTATCAAATGGAACAGGGTGGATTAAACTCTGAGAAAGAGAGGAATGAGTTCTGTCATGGGGGTAGATGGCAATATCGACATACAGACAGTTGTTCTCTGCTGACACCTCTGATATTTGCCTGCAAATGAACACGATAACGTAGAATAGAATTTTGAGGTGGACAAAGACAGTACCCTTCTTGAGGTAAAACTCACTGCCTTGCTTTAAACAGGAAAGAAAAACCTCATTAATTAATTAAGGTCACCCTAAAGTGATTATTCAAAAAGAATTCTTTCAATTTGGTAAAGATCTTGAATTTTTACAGTGATTTCATCACAAGCCTTTTATATGTGTTTAACTATTTGAATATTTGCTAAAAATTGCTTCTTCCGTCCTCAGACACTGTCCCAGACTGGATCCATTTTGTATTCTGTTTCACTGAACTTATACACTGAGATCAGTTGAATGTTTTGCTTTATAAATAAATTAACACCATGCTGTTATTTCAGAGATGTACTAAAGATCACACCCTAAAAAGAGTTCTCGTTGCTTTTCGTTTATTTATATAGAACCGCTATTTTCTGTATCTAAATGGTGCTTTTAATCATGCTAACTATGGGATTATATTCTCAGTTAGGCGTTATAAACAAGAGTTTGCACTAAGTTTTGCTCCTCTGTGTTTTCAGCAGTATTCATTGAATTGCTTTATTTTTATTTGAAAGATCAGAATATCAGAAATGCCTGCAATCAAAACTTTATTTTAAAGTAATTTCTGAAGAAAGTCAAAGATCTGAGGAGCTTCACAAAATTAGCAAATAAGTCAAAATAAATACATAGATAAAACAATAAGAACAATGGAGGGGCAATTTCAACTCTGTGCCTTACTAGGGTTAGTCTCGTTGTAAGCTTATACAAGTTTCTCAGTAGTTTTATTTGTTCACCTACAAGAGTATGTAAAATAACTCCAAAGATTTCTTGGGATGAGAAAATGTCACAGTGTAGACAAAAGCATTCTGAACCCACGAGATGCTGTGTCTGTGATGGGTACTGCGGCTTGGTTTAGCCGTGTGGCTTGGTGCTGCTGTATTTTTCTTTACTGCCTTAGTATGCTTGGAGGATTTCAGGTTTATTAGCTTCTTGCTCTGTGCAAGAGTATTTCATTTTTCCCTCAATTTGCATCTCTCCATTGCGAATTGCTCACTCCCTGGAGTTCTCTAGGATTTGGAGATCAAATTTATCCTTCGTTATCTTATAAATGTGAGCTTCTTAGTCTTGTTTGACCAGATTACAAATGTGAAGATACATATACATATATAAAAAGTATGAAGATATATATATATATATATATACAAAACAAATGTGGAGATGTATATATGTATACATTTATAAGCATGAGAGATATACCAAGTCACTCACTGGAACTATATTAAAGGAAACATCACTAATATAAAACCTGAAAATGCCAAGTTTGTCAACTATTGGGAATACCTGGGAAAATTTTAAGGACTCTGCTCATGTGTGTGTATATGTATGTCTGTGTGTGTATGTGTATATACATAATTGGTTTATACATATATACACACACACATGTGAAAGCACAGTATTTCTAAGGCGCACCACATGATTTTTCCTCCCATTTATGAGACAACTATTTTTTTTCTTTCTTTTATTTTTTAGGTCATTGGTAACGCTTTAGTATCATAACTAAGCATAGATATCTGCCCAACTAGCAAGGCCACAAATGCTTGTGTGGATGTCATCTTGCACAAACACTGGAATGGGGAGGTGTCTCCCCAGGTAGAAGGAAAGAACCTCCTAGAAGGGGGAGCAACAGCTGGACAGAGGAGAACAAAGGTGGAAAGGAAAGCAGACATACTGGACTGACAGGAGGGAGGGTTCCCTCTAAATCAAACAAACCAAATCCACTGTGATCTGGTGGACTGTGACTCACAGAGACTCTGCAGGAAGACTGAACGTGACCCACAGTGTTTCCAAGGAGTGACTCGTAGGTTTGAGTTGCTGCCCTTTTGGGTAGTGGCAGGATGTGGATTGCTTCTCCATGCTTTCAAAATTAAGATTTCTTCTTACAGTCATCCTCCTTCCTTTCCTCTCTTTGCTGTTGCTCTCCTTGACGTCTTCCTAACTCCTCTGTCTTCTAGACCTCCTCCCTGACTCGTCTGCCTCCTTGCCTATCCTCTTTATTTGAAAACAATATTTCTTAGGCATTCCGTTCTCTAAATATCTCCTGATTCTACCAGATTTCAAACTCTCCTCACCTCTTGCCTTGACTATTCCAGTCGCCTCACCTAACTAGTCCCTAGCCCAGTGTCGCCTTCCTAGACTCGTTTCTTGACTCTCTGGCAGACAATGACTTGAAAATCCAAATATCGTTACATCATAGCTCGGTGTACGTCTTAGATGAATTTTGGTAATTATCACATTAAAGACTCAAATCTTTAACTTGGTCTACAGGCCTTCAAAGATCTTATCCCTGCCTTTCTTTCTAATCTTATTTCACCCAACAGGACCTTTGTTCACGCCTTCTCCTACAGCCGGCCTATTTCTGCCTTCGGCTCCTTACCTCACAGTCATCCTGCATGGCTCACCTCGGATATCTTTGCTTAAGAAAGTCTTTTGCGGCTCCAGATGAATTTCAGGCCTCAAATGCTGGTTTTAGACATTTGTGTCGGATTTGACAGCATTTGGCTTATCACATAAAGTAGATTTACTGCCTACAAATCACAATCTATATTTTATTTTGCTTATTTGTTACTATCCTATCCACTGATCAAAGCCTCTAAAGGAAGTGATTGCTCACCGTTGTTTCAAGTGAGGCATCAATAAATATTAGTTAAATGAATAAATGATGGTCATAATGTCATATAGCATGTTTGGAAAGGTTGATGTTGTATTTTTTTCTAATTTCATAAAAGAAAGGATAAGAATTTCAGCTTCCTCTTCAGACATATGAGGGAAGATACTATCTGATGGATAATCTTTACAGGGGACATCAGAGACCAGACGTTCACTTATGGCTGTTTTCTGGACAAGACCTCTTGCTTCCATTTCTAAGGTTATGAATGCTTAACAGTATAGCTAAGTATTAAGTGTACTTACACGTTTGCAAATGAAGGAGGAAAGAAAAACAGAAGAAAACAAGCATCAAAGAAGCAAGAGAGAAATACTAAACAAGTCAAAAGGAAAGACAGAAAAGGAGAAAGGAGAGGAGGGGGAAGGAGGGCAGAACAGAGAAACGGGAGGCAGGGAAGGATGAGAAATTTCGTCTTGCCAAATTTGGTCTTCATTCAAACGGCAAGCTGTAGTTATATGCCTTGTGCTTGTTTTTCCACAGAACTTTGTTCATGCCATCACTCTGGTGTGTGCTTTAACGTGTAGGCTACCTTGGGGGCTTTTTCGGCCTGGATGTCTGCTGCAACAAAATGCCTTGTTCAGTGTCATGCGTTCTGCTGATGGTGCTAAGGCGGCGTGTCATAGCTATGCAGTCCCTTAAATGTGTGTGCCCTTCTCTATTGTGCTAGTCTGAACAATGACCCCATGAATAACTATAATCTATAATCACGTTATCTCACGTAGTCAAGAGGACTTTGCACATACGATTGAGTTAAGGATCCTGAGAAGGGGAGATGACCCAGATGAGTTGAAAGTCTTCACAAGAATCGTTTGAGGAGGAAGGCAGAGAAAGACTGCAGAAGAGAAGCATCAGGAGCGATGGGGTAGGAGACAGGGACTGCGACGGAGGGAGGGACGGGGAGCAAAGGATGCAGGCAGGAAACGCAAGCGAGGGATTTCCCCTGAGGGCTCCGTGAAGAATACAGCCCTGCTTAACCTCAGAGTTCTTACCTAGGGATCTGAAGGAGAATAAAACGTGTTAAGTTACTAACCTGGCAACAGGTGGTCCTATAGGGTTGATCTTTGTGAGTCAGAATGGACTGGATGGCCACGGCCGTAACATAACAGCTACTGAGAGGACGGGGCAGAAGCAAGCGGTGTTTCCTTCTGCTGCCCAAAGAGTCACTGCGGCTCAGAGCTGACCCACAGCACCTAACACGGACATGCTTTTAGTGATTTCTTACAGCAGCCACAGGAAAATAGTGCATTCATAGTTAATCTGTAAACCCTGTGACGTAGAGGTTAAGTGATATACCTGCTAGTCAAAGATGGGCAGTTCGAATCCACCAGATGCTCCTCAGAAATGCTATGGGGAAGTTCTAACCTGTGTCACACGGTTACTATGACTCGATAGCAGTGGAGGCTGGTAGTCAATTTATGATCAGAAAGTAGTTTATTTGTTCTAAAGTCACTCAAATAAAAATATTTTCTGGGCCTTCTGAAAGGAGCAGTCTTCGCCGGTTGAACAAGTCCTGAGCGTTTGCCGCACGTATGATACAGAACAAAACCGTGAACTCTTCAGAGATCAGGTCCCTCTGCTGAAAAGGGAAGGGAGCTGGACTGAATTTTACCTTCCTTACCCTGATGTTTATGAATCAGTATGCTTCATACTGCATTTCGGAGCTTCTCATAAACTTTTATGAAGTCATATGCAATATATATGTGTGTATATATATATATATATTGACTAAATAAATAAATTAAATAAATAAAAGAGATATATATCTACCAAGCATATCCTTATTAGTTACCGTTCTTAATTTGTTGCTGTCCAGTGGACCCTGACTCACAGTGACCCTACAGGACAGAGTAGAACTGACCCCTCAGGTTTCCAAGGAGCATCTGGTAGCTTTGAACTTTCGATTAGCAGCCTGTCTCTTAACCACTACTCCACAAGGGCTCCCAGCCACCTCTTCTGTGCATGCATAAAAACGTGTATAAAATAAATATCCATAAAAATTACTTACTTGGGAACATTTGCAAAGACGAATGATTTTCAGCAGTTAATTAACTTAAAAAAAAATGTTTCTTAACAAGTTGAGTTTTTGAGGCCGTGCTCAAAGCTACGTCAGGTGGAAATTAACATGAAGTACAAAACAGTATTTTAAAATATCCGCAAATCCTGTGTTCTCCTCGGGTGGCGATCTTCAGCTTACTCCTCTTCAGCCCAAATTAAAAAAGGCGGATCACGGATGCTTCTTAGCAGCCCAAACAGTCAAGCTTCAGGACTTCCTACTCCAGAACCCTGCTCTAAGCTCCAGCTCCAGCTGGTCCAGCTCTCCCCTGTCCTGGAACCCTCTCACGGAGACCTTATGTCTCTTGCTCTCTCTGTTTTCTCCCAGTGAGGGAACGCTTCTCTATTGCGCCTTTTTCCTTCCTTGGAAGAACAGTTTGGTTGCCCTCTCTAGCCAGGCTGTGGTTACTAGGACTCCTGGTGACAGCACTAGCAGTTTTTTGCATGTGTTTGGAAAAACTGAAACTCCGTCCCTTCTGTAACCTGATTCCATCTGTCCGTAACTCTGCTTTCCAGACTACCTAGTGCACTGTGAAAGGACAGGGGACCGTGAGCCTGCACAGCTGGGCCTCACCATCCTGGCGTCCGCCCTAGTTTTGACTGAGTCCTGTCAGAGCCACATATCACTCTTCAGCTTTTCTCTGACAAGAAACTCCTCCTATTCTTGTAAAACCCAAAACAAACAAATAGACGCATGGCCCAGATGAGAATCTGGATCTACAAGTCCACCCTCCTATTCTCAGCAGTCCACTTTGTTACTGTTCTCCCAGGAACCTGGCAGTCACGGAGGGTCCCTTGAGTCCCCGCCCACTCCTGACCACGACGTTCTGCAGTCACCCCTGGGTGCGCCGTCCTCCCCTCCCTGTCTCTACCTTCAAAGCTGAGATGACTCTTCAGTGTGAAACAAGTCTTTCCCTCTATGCTGCGATAAAGGTGGCCAGGGACCTCTGTAAAATTCAAACGTGACGTGTCATTCTGTTCTGTGTTTCTCTCTGGATGCTATCCTAGCCTCTTGGTGCTGCTGCAACAGAAATGCCACAAGTGGGTGATTTTGATAAAAACAAATGTATTTCCTCACAATTTAAGAGGCTAACAGGCCAAATCCAGAACTAGGGAAAAGCTTGCTCTCTCCACTGGCTCTGGGGTAAAAGCCTTGTCTCTTTCCGGTTTCTCTTCCTAGGGGACTTCCTTGTGGAGTGACAGCTGTCTCCCCCATTGGTACTTGCTGGCTTCTATACCTGACCTTCCCTTCTTTATCTAAACAATGATTCATTGAAAAATGAAATGGTCTTATTAGCATAACACACACACATAAAAACCTAAATGTTTCCAAAATGGGATTACATTCATAGAGTTAGGACTTGTAATTTACAAGATACCATTTTGGGCGATGATTCAATCCATCACAGATGTCCTGTAAGCCTACAGGATTAAACAGTAAGCATGTCATTTAAAACTCTATGTGATTTTCCCATTTAATTCTGTCTTCTCGTTACCGTCACCACTGCCTGTTCCTTCACGAGAAGCTCAGCAGCGTATCATTGGCGCATCACTCTCTTTAGCATCTTTTTGACCCCATTTGTTGGTTCTACTCTCTCAAATGCCCTTGACTGTCCTACCTGCTCAGGTACTGCTGAGCTCAGTGAGTCGCTGTGCAGTCTTTTTGCTAGATAGTGACCCTCGAGACAAGAGTAGAACTGCCTCATAGAGTTTCTAAGGGGCACCTGGCAGATTTGAACTGCTGATCATGTGGTTAGCAGCTATAGCACTTAATCACTGTGCAACAAGGGTTTCCAAAAAATGTGGAACACTTCACAAATTTCTGTGTCATTGCAAAGCGTCTGAATTGACTCAACAGCAATGGGTTTGGTCTTCGTTTGCTGGATAATTGTCGTTGCTCTGCGATTCTTGCCATGTGATGAAGAGACTGTTGATTCATGTATATCATCTCTGCATGGTATCTATTTACACCTCCAGCTCCCCAAGTTCTGGTACTGTGCCTTATTCACTTCTGTACCTCTAACAGAAACTCTGGTAGCTTAGTTGTTCAGAGTTGTGACTGCTAACCTAAAGGTCATCAGTTCAAATTCACCATGTGCTCCTTGGAAACTCTCCAGGGCACTTCTACTTTGTCCTTAGTATTACTGCTATGAGTCAGAATCAACTGTTTTTCTTTTTCTTTGTGTCTGTTTTTTGGTTTTGTGCTTAGTACAGGAAATTTTATTTCAAAGGTACTCAAAAATCACTCTGGCTTTCCCCTCCCTGTTCAACAATTTTTCACGACACACAATAGCACTGCAAATAATTATCCAAATAGCTAATGCATACAGTGTCTTTGATGTTCCAGACACATACTAACTAAGTGAATCTTCAGCATAGGCTCATGATCGCAGTATTCTCCTTGAGGAAATTGAAACACACAGGTAATAAGTAACCTGCTGGATGTCACGCAGCTCAGAGACGAGGGACCGAAGGGTCAAGTCCAAGAAGTGGTTTTGTGAATAGCTGTGTTGATGGCTTGTGAAACTATTTTTGTTGTTTCATTTATTAACGTCTTCATGTATACTAGGATATATGGTTCACATCTTTCTGTGGACTGCAGTAGACTTTTCTCATAGCTCAATGAAAGTTACGGCATAAAACCTAAGACACGTCTGTTGAATTTATAACTAAAGGCTTGTTTGACTGTATTAAAGTCTTTCTGCTGAGTAACAATTAATTCAAAATGCATTAACTCTCCTCTCTACCAGACTGCCTCAAGAACAAAATCCAGCAAGATGAAAGCCTATATTTATTGTTTATTCTGATAATTGAAGGTTGCTGGTAACTTTATTATTTTCATTCTGTATTACTCAGTCACTGAAAAGAAGGAATAAGAAATTCTTATCACTCAGGCTTGAAAGAGCATAAAAAATCTTGTAAAAATCAGTATTTTTTTAAATCAAGACTGAATGAAAATGTACATTCCCATATAAATTTGCATGACTGCCTATATGCAGCTCCCACTGCTCTCCCTGCCCGGTGACAGCACACTCTTCCTCTCTGCTCCATACATATCTCATCCTCCTAACCATCTCCTATCCACTGCTCTCCACACACTCCCCACATCCAGTAAGAGGTCAGCAGGACAACATCCTACAGATGCATAGAACCATAAAGTGCACACATGATGTGGTCACTCTGTTGCCAAGTCCAATCCACTCCTGTCTGAAGAGTTGACCTCCATTATGATTTATGGGCAGGGGCAGCATCAGGGCCAGGGGCTATGATCCCAGGGGAACTCTCAGGCCCCTGGACCATCAATTGCGGTCTTTTAGTGGAGTCTTCAGGATGCACCCTTTTTTATTCTTGTGTTGCCAGTGAGACTCAACTTTGTGAGCTCCATTACGGCTATCACTGGTGGTGGCCGGGCACCATCTGGTTTTTCCAGTCATAAGTCGATGTAGTCACCCACTCACGTGGGTCTCTGTCCTCTGGGTTCTGTCCCCCTTGTCATTTTGGTCCTTGGTGGTCATCCATTCCTGCTGAGTTGGGACCATTTGCTGTGCCCTCAGATGGCATCTTGGCAGCTTTGAAGACCGCAGATGCTCCAATCACCAACATGAGGTGCAGAGGGCTCTCTTAGCAAAACACTAGTTGTGCCCACTGGCCTCGATTTCCCTTGAGAGCACCGTCCCTGGCCCCTGCCACAGCTACTCTGTCCTTGTAATATTGGGTTAAGATGGGAAGGGTAATCAGGTTATGTTGAAGTCCAGTTAATACTGATCTTCTTTCTAATGTGGGCTGTCACAGATTTCACTCAACCCAAATTTCTATCAACTGTCTAATCTAAAGCCCCCCTCCTCCTTCCCTCCACACCCTTGAAGCCATCAAAGACTCTTTTATTCTATGCACGAGTCTATTTTTAAGTTCTTATCATAGGAATCTCATACAATATTTGCCCTTTTGTCACTCAGCATAATGTCCTCCAATGGAAACCAAGTTATGAGATGTTTCCTAAAATCATCGTTGTTCTTTATCATTACACAGTGTTCCAGTGAGTAGATATACCACAGTTCACCTGTCCTTTCCTCTGTTGTGGGGCTTCTGGGTTGATCCCATCTTTTTGCTATTGTGGACTGTGCTGCAATAAACATTTGTGTGCATGTATCTGTTCCTGTTCAAAAATCAGTATTAATAATTGTATCTCTTTAATTTCTTAGGAGTCTGGTTTCTTCTGTTCAAGAATTGTTTTTTTCTTATACTAACAACTGGTTGCCTCAAAAGATAGCTTTTCAGATTTTATGAATACGTATTTTTGTAGTAATGGAATGGATACTCATGAAGACATCTATTCGATCAATAATATTTTTTGTGACGTAACACTTTTAGGAGATTCAGTTTCCAAAGCTGGATATGATGGCCGTGTATGTAGAACAGGGATTAGACAGCAGTTTCCAGCATTAGCGTTGCCATCAGTCTGCTGTAGGACAGTGAACTATTAAATCTATGGTTCTAGAACCTCCTCCTTCTCATGTGGTTTGTAGCAGAGTCAGGCACAGAACACAGGCCAGTTATTCAGAGTTTATAAAAAGCCTTAAAGAATACAAAGCGTCTATGAAAGTAAAGCCATAGTTATTTGTGAGAAGATGTAACCAAACTGTAACCCAAACCACTGCTTTTGAGTTGATTCTGAATCACAGCAGCCCTATAAGGCAGAGAGTTGAGCTGCCCCACAAAGTTTCCAAGGAGCACCTGCCTAGGGCTTTCCAGCTGCTGACCAATTTATCTGCTAAGATCCGTAGCTCTTATCCACTGTACACCCAGGTTTTCCACAAAATGTCAAAGAGTATGGAATTCAGAAAATGTTTTTAAAAAATTTTGGAGCCATTTATTACAATATTTTTATCAGAGTAGTTAATAATCTTATAGGTTTTTAGGAATTTATCCTCATGATTGATCTGAACAGAGACAGCATTTAAATATTTGCCTCGTTATTCATATTTACTCCTTTGTAACCAATTTCATTGTCATATAATCTTATATCCATAAAAGAGAAACTAATAGCAATGGACTTTGAAAGACCACTGTAATATATTTTTTACAAAAAAAATTATATTGTTACCTTAAAGGTGATTTTTACACAATCATTATTTTGACCGTATATTTAATGTTGATATTAAGTACAACTAACTTCTAATCTGTTTTAATATTCTTCATAGATACGTTTAGCCTAAAAAACATCCCTTTCCAGCATACTTGAGTTAGCTTGAAAGGTTATCCCAAGGGTCGTTAACAAGTCCTATTTTCTTTAGAAGTAGACTATGCATCTCACAATTTCTGAGAGCTGCCCAAAACAGAGGTGTTACTTAGAATCTGTTACAGAGGACCCTCTCCAGAAAAAATTGGACTAATATTATTAGGTGGAAGGAAACAGATAACCTATTTTGGCATCTGTTACAGACAGGAGCATTTTCTGTTCCACATTTTCCAAATTCTCTCAGAATGAGTGGAGAACTGCGGGTAACAGTGTGACAGGCTGAAACCCCAAAGCACAGCCGACTACAAGTAGTAGCCGATTCCAGATGCAGAAGGCTGGCTGGTTTGTCACTGCAGTCCCGTTAGTTTTGGACTATAGGTGTTGACATTGGTCCATGTCTTCCTCTAATTGTTAGTGAGAAAGAGTAGCTAGGGCTATTCTCCTGGCTAGGTGTCTCTCCCAGCAAGTAACTCATCACCAATTTAGGGTAGAGTTTATCAACCTTTTTGCTGTCAGGGTTCCTCTGGATTTTTAAAAATTATTAAGAACTGAATAAAAAAAAATGCACTGCACCTTGTTTATTGCCAGTACCCTTTCCAGTAGTCATTGGAGTGATCAGGACATCACGTTACATAACTTCTAAAAACTCCGTAGGAAGCTCGCTAGAGGATGGGGATGCAAAGCGCGGTACTGTCTCAAAGCTACTATTGAAACTCATTTGGCAGTATATCACTTGACCTTGAAAGTTAAAGCAATTTTCAGAGTTTTTACTGAGACCTGCTAAGCTTTATGGTTATCTTATTCCTTACTGTATTTTTATCTACTTCTTTTTTTAGCTATTATACAGAAGTATTGTTTAAAGAAGACGCTTGCTAGGAATCAGTTTTAAGTGATGTGTTTTAACCAGTGAGCTGGTCCAATAATCACCAGTTTGGTCCCTCTGCTGCTTGGATCATCATACTGATGGTACTTGGGCGGGGAAGCTCAGAAAATGATCTCAATGTGTCCGCGAGGATTTTTGTAAATTATAATTTGTAAGTTGTCTTCAATGGCTTATCTGTATTTTTTTTACCAGTTTATGGGTTGGTATGACATATTCTGTTTATCACATCTTCTTTAAGAAGAAAATAGTATAGACATGACATTTCTTTTTGAGGAATTTTTAAGAAGTTTCTGTTGGACATTTGCAGAGACAATTTAATATTGTACAATAAACTATTTAAAATATGCTTTGATTTCGGCCAAGAATCGAAAAGGTATACCATGAACACACGATGAAACTGAGTATCACTCAGTATAAATTAGAATAACTCCCACATGTGGTTTAGAATCGCTAGTTAGAAAGACCTACTGATGTGGAGGAAAGTATATTTTAAAATCATTGTTTCAAAACATCGAAATTGCAGTCTGATGAACATTTAGTAATAAAAAAGTAAAAATGAAACAAACAAAAAAACCTGTTACTGTTGAGCCAGTTCTAACTCACAGCATAGGGCAGAATAGGAGTCTGAGGACGGAATCCAGGAACTTCAGGATTCTAAGTGCTGCCTCCTTGTGGGAGATCACTACAGTCACCTTGAAAGTCAGCGCCTTAGGAAGCTCTTCACCGCTCTTCAAAGCAGTTAGGAATTCTTTCCGGAATGGCATTGCACACAGTGGCTTGGTGGCAAGTTCCCAAATTTAACTGTATAGTTGTCTGTAAGGAATGTTTTTGCCAGTAAACAAGTAACTGTATTGGAACAGCCTCCCCACTCACCCGATTTGGCCCCCATGACTTTTTTCTTTACTCGAAGACAAAGGAAATATTGAAAGGAACACATTTTTACGACACTGAGGACATCAAGAATAATATGACAGCAGCTTTGATGGCCGTTGCAGAAAGAGCTCCAAAACTGCGTTGAAGGGTGGCCTAGGTGCTGGCATCAGGGCAGAGCTTCCCAAGGGGAGGACTGCAAAGGTGACCAGAGTGATAGTCAGCAGTGAGGTCGGGAGCACTTTTTCTAGGAGGATTTCAGGAGCTTAACTGCCAACCCTCATAGAATCGTACCCTGCAGAGTTTCCAGGGAGTGACTGATGGGCTAGAATCGTCTCCTCTTGTGGTCAGCAGCTATAGCACTTAATCACCCTGGCTTCCAAGAAGTAAAACTATATGTTAATCTCTGGTTGTGAATACGTAAGTTTGGCTATTGATTACATTGTGATTAGGATCCTCACTAGTTTCCTCTTTCTAGTGTAAACTGAGGCTGTTGAAATGATCACCCCGAAGCAAAGGGCACCGTGTCTCTGCCTAATGAGCAAATACATGGATTCTCATTCACGTGCCAGCGAAAGGACCTCCGATACATTCCCAGTGCAGATTAATTCTCCCCTTCAACACTTTCGTGATCGAAATCTATTTCTTAGTTTTCAATAGGTATATAGTCCCTAAAATGTTATTCACTGTTTTTCTCTGAGCATTTCCTAAAGTTGTAGTCTTACTTACATTTGGAGATTTTTGTTTAATGTACATTTGTTTTCCTCCTTTTAGCTTCGTTCTCTCTTTCATGAATTCTCCCCTCCTTCCGTCTTCCATTTTCTTCCCACTTTCCCTCCCTCCCTGCTTCTTTCCTTGTTTGCTCTTTCCCTCCTCCTTTTCCCTGTTTATGTCTTATATACTCTAGTGTTTGTTTCAAAAGACTCTGGATATCCAGGAAATAGCCCTGTGGTTCTGAAGTACTAACTTACAGCCTGTACCCGAAACACTAGTTCCTGCTGACTCTGATCAGCTCTCAGCAGTGTCCTACTAGAGTGGGACAATTTTTGTGCAGCTCCTTTTGCCAAGCAATTTATTTACTAGTCATCTTAAAAGCATTTGGAATGGGAGGGCACATACTATTTGACTGCACAATGCCAAGAGTTTAGGAAATACCCCATTCTCACAGAAAACAGCTTAACGTATGTTGGAGGCAAGACAGAACATGGCCCTGAGCACTTGCAGAATCTGTGTTTGACACACAGAGAATAGGATGCTGTATACATGTGTATGTGTGTGTGTATATATACATATACATATCATATATACATGTATATACATAGTGCCAAAAGTCACTGTCGTGGAGTCAACCGTGCCTCCCAGCAACCCCACAGGTCAGAGCAAAGCTGCCCCACAAAGTCTCCAAGAAGTGCCAGGCAGATTGGAACTGCTGACCTTTTGTTTAGCAGATGCAGCCCTTACTATCATGTCACCAGGGATATTTGAGATAAATGTGGCACTTGGCTTTGGCTTGGCGTATGCATGTACATAAGTAAGCAGTAGCCATGTCATAAATGCCACTACAAACTACTTGAGAAATACCGTCCTTTAGCTTAGAGACAAGTGAAAGCTATCAAATAATTTCACATAGTGAAGTAAAGAACACACTTGTTACACATGCTGTCTCCATCACCAAGATATTGCTCTGACTTCGTGGTAACTCCAAGGAGGAAAGGCTGATCATCACTAGCAAACAGGCCAGCTTCTTCTACTAGTCGACATGAGGTAAGAAACTTAGTTGACTCAGTTGCAATTTGTTCAGATTTCCTGCCAGGAAAATAGCAAATAGATCATAGCTTTGTGTGTGTGTGTGTGTGTGTGTGTGTGTGTGCGTGTGCGTGTGTCTGTGTGTGTGTGTGCACTCGTGCATGCACGCTATAAAGGATTGTATATGTTATATTAATGCTATAGCATATTATATGTGCTATATAGATACGTGCTATAATGGATTCTGTGGCAGCACCCGTGGCATGGCGTTTAAGTGCTCTCACTGCCAACTAAAAGGCTGGCAGCTGGAGCCCACCAGGTGCATCTTGGGAACTTGATGGGCAGTTTCACTCCGTCCTGTGGGGTCACTAAAAATGTTCTTGTTTGCTCTTGGAGTATTGGATTGCTACTTTTGAAGTAAACTGATTTCTGTCAAACTATTTTCTTTATAATTATATTTATAGTTATTTTTATATCTACCAGCCCAGGTGTAATTTTTCTGAAAATCTAATCATGATGTATATTCCAGTGGTGTATCCATGGACATTTGTGTGTATATATGTATATATGTGTATGTGTATAAACCAGCATAGAAATCACTGCTGTTGAGTTGATTCTGACTCATAGTGACCCCATGGGACAGAGCAGAACTGCCCCATAAAGTTTCCAAGGAGGGTCTGACAGATTTGAACTGCCAAACTTTTGTTTAGCAGGTGTACTAGCACTTAACCACTATGCAGCCCGGAATTCCTTTCCTACATATGTGGATATATGCACATAACTATGGCTCTTGGCTAGCTGGCCATGTAGATACATGTTCATACACACATATATGCATACATGGGTAGATAAATGTGTGCACCCATGTATATTTCTATCGTTTGATCCTCTATGCTCATCCATGTTCCATTTTTAACTTCCCAAAGCAACAGAACCGAGCACTTCAGTACAGATCTATGTTAACATTTTTATTGTTTAGTAACAACAGATAAACGCAGGAAGTCCAAGTATTTCTAAAGCTCATCCAGTTGTCATATGTTGTTAAAATAAAAAATATTTATTTAACTAAAGAAAGAATGTCAATAACTTTGCCACAATAAATGATAAGCTGTCAATAATATGCACTATAGCACAGGGGTCCATATTTATTGCTTCCTTTTTCATTTTTAAACTGCAGCCACCAGGGAGGAATGCATAATAAACTGCATTTCCTGCCCATGTTTCTGTTAAAAGTGAAAATGAATCAATGGCATTATAGTCCTTATAAGAATAACAGTTTCTAGGAATAAGCAACATTTTCAGAAGCCATACTGGAACATAGGTAAGAAAACCAGATTTATTTTCTAAAAATGTGGAAAAAAAAGAGTTATTTATATTCTCCTTAGGGCTTTTCCCAGTTTGATTTTACCTTCAAAGAATAAATGTTGTCTTTGGCTGATGATTTCATAACCCAGCAGTTTTAGATGTCAAACCAGTATACAGCTTTCCTATGAGAGAAGTCCGTGAGAAATCCTAGTTACAGAAACACGTAGGCAACAGAAGGTCCGTGGAAACTCTGTTGAATGCTAAATTAGACTTTGGCAATGTGTATGTGATTCTCTACTCACCTTTAAATAATCTGCAACTTTTTGTATCTTTTTTAATTCCATACAGAACAAATTCTGATTAAAATGATAACAACTGTGCAATAATTTAGTATTTTTAAAACTGCATTGTTAGTTCTGACTCTACTTTTTTTTGAGATGCTGTGAATGAAAATTGAGGTCTGTTTTTGCCTGTCATCATTTTCAATCCTATATTGTGCAGTAGCTGTGCTCATGTGTAATGCTGATCCTACGGATGACGTGTGATCCACTCTCATATAAGAAACATTATTTCAGACCTTTGAAACACGGAAAAGTAAAAGAACACTACACAATGTTTGCTAAGTATTCAAAGTGAGAAATACTTGGGTTCAGTTTTTTTTCAGACATTCCCTGTTTTAACTGTTTATTCAGGGACCGAGGGAGATAGAGCAAAGAAACAGGGGGGTCTGAGGAAAGCTTACCGGGTACGGTTGTTGTCTGTCAGGCGTCCTCGGGTCAGCTCCGACCCGCAGGGTGCCACAGAGCGCGGCCTGCTGGGGGTCGTGGTCGCAGTCACTACGCTGGCGCCCACCGTGGCCGTCCGCCTCCCGCGTGTCCTCGTCTTCTTTCCGCCGACCGACCTTCCGCTCTCCCAAGCTGATGGCCTTCTCTGGGGGTGGATCCCTTCTGACAACACGTCCAAATTGTGTTGGCTGTCACCTTGCCGTCCCTGTTTCTAAGGGGCGTTCTGGTGGTACTGCTTCCAAGATAGATTTGTTCCCTTTTTGGCAGCCCATGGTCTATTCGATACTCTTTGCCTACGCCACAGTTCAGAAGTGTCCGTTTTTCTTTGGTCTTTCTCAATAATCACCCAGTCTTCACCCTCGTACAATGCGATCAGAAATACCATGGCTTCAGTCAGGCTCCTTTCAGTCTGCAAAGTCACCTCCTTGCTTTTTGACACTTTAAAGAGGTCCTCTGGAGCAGACTTGCCCAACACATAATGCATCTTTTGATTTCCTGACTGCTGCTGGGTGTTGATTGTGGATCCCAGTGAAATGAAGTCTACGACAACCTCAAATCTTTTTTTTTCTTTGTGATTAAGTGGAAGTGTAAAACCCAAATCAATTTTGCATGCCCACCTGTTGGCAACTCCATCCCTCTCCTCACCCTGTGACGACACATTCCCCCTTTTCGCTCTTCTAGTCTCCTCTTAATGAACACCTGTCCTGTTCACCATCTCCTCTCCCCTCTAGAAAGAAACTAGTCGGAAAGCCTCCTATAAATCTATAAAATTACGAAGTATACACAGGACATGCTCCCACTGTGTCCCCGAGTCCAGTCGGTTCATGTCTGAAGAGTTGACCTCAGTCCTGGCTTCAGGTCAGGGCCAGCAGCAAGTCTAGGGGCCATGTTCCCAAGGGATGCTCCAGGCTGTCAGATTGTCAATTCCGGTCATTTAGAAGAGTTGTTGAACTGCATAGCTCCTTTGCTCGTGTTGTGCCAGGGACTCTACGTGGTGTCCACCATCAGGACTGTCTTTGGTGGTAGCCAGGCACCCTCTGGTTCTTCCGGTCTCCTGCTGACGCGGTCTCCCATTCATACGGGTCCTTCTGTCTCCTGGGCTCATTTTTCCTCGTGTCTTTGATGTTCTTGGTCATCATCTGTTCCAGGTGGGTTGGGGCCATTTGGTGTTCTCAGATAGCAGCTACAACCTGAGTGTTTTCTCCATTTATCATGCTGTGTTACCTATTAATCCAGCTGTGAGAGCTTTTGTTTTCTTGATGTTGAAGTGAAATTCATCCTGAAGGCTGTGGACTTTGGTTTTCATCAATAAATGCTTCAAGACCTCTGCGCTTTAAGCAGGTAAGGTTGTGTTATTTGCATTACAGGGACTGTTAGTGAGTCTTCTTCCAGTCCTACCTCCCTGATGTTCAGAAGGAAAAACACGAGTTCAACACTCATAGTAACAAGGCAAGAAGGTCAGACGTGTTGCTTGGTGTAGCCCACTTATTTCTGACTCACGGCCACACCAGTGGAGCAGAGCGAAAGCCCCCATGGGGTTCCCTAGGCTGTGATCTTTATGGGGTGGGGGGGGGTTTGTTGTTTGATGCCATAGAGTTGGTTCTGACTCACAGTGACTCATGTAAAAATTCCATTTTTAATAGACCATATAAAAAGACCGTTATAAATAGGTCATATCGAATGACTTTTTAAAGTCATAATTTTTAAAATAAAATTGGGAAGTGTAGTTCATGATTTTGTAGCTGAGAGCTCTTTCAGTGTCTTAAATCCCATGGCTACCAAGAATACTGAAGATAAATGAGACTTACCCCTCAAAAGCACTGGAATTACATGAAAAATGTAAACTAACTGACATGTTATTATACTTTCATCATAACTTTATTCAATTAGTGCTGTGTTCTACTTACTGGTATTTTAGACTGAAGTGTGTCAGAACGGTAAAAACACTCATCTACTTGAAGTACTGAATATCTCAACTTTCGTTTCTTTAAAATGCCCATTCCACTTTTTTAAAATATATATTTATATGCATTATTTATTTCCATTGTTGAAAAGCATAGAAAACTGATCATGTTTCAGATGTTTGCTCCGTTTCTGTTAACAAAACTGTCATTGTTATAATTATTTAATATATTCTGAGAAATAAGAAAGTAACTGAAACCAAATATAGCCTGAAGACCTTTGTCCAGTGTGGTGGAAGTGTAAGTTTTATAGTTAATAATAAACGGACACAAAGACCCCCGTAAGCAATGCAGCTCTGCTGTGTTACTGGACTGTTCAGCCAGCACACTTCCAAAGGGAATAAACAGAAAAGGTAACATTTCTCATAGAGTTGGCCATTCCCAACCAGGAGAAGCTTCCTTACTGTATATACATCAGGGCAAAGCAAGAACCGAAATGCAAACTATAGTCACTGCCGTCCAGTTGGTTCTGACTCATAGCGACCCCGTAGGACAGGCAGACCTGCCCCATGGATTGTCCAAGGAGAGCCTGGTGGATTTGAACTGATGACCTTTTGGTTAGCAGCCTGTAGTACTTACCTAGTGCACACACACCCCTATATATATATATATACACATATATACACACATATATATATATATATATATATATTCACTAGCTGTGAGATCATCATTACCCAGAGTGATGCTATGCTAACTTTAAAGTGATTGACTTCATGACTTTCCTTTTCCGTTTTGGGAAAGGGATAATGGTCTCAGATGAGAACACAAAGAGCTGAATGAGTGAGGCCAAACAAACAGATTGGAAATCTATATTTGTGCAGGTCAGCTTATTAGTAGTGTTTGTATAAACAATCTATTAATTTTCCTTAATTAATTGTTTAATAATTGAGTAATCACTAAGATTCCAATAACTCAGAAGTATATAGCATGAGGAGCCCCTGTGGCATGGTAGTTAAGTACTCCGCTGCTAACCAAACGTTCAGGAGCTCCAACCCACCAGCCCCTCCTTGGAAGCTCTGTGGGCAGTCCTGTTCTAACGCACGGTGTCTCTAGGAGCTGGAATCCGCTCCACGGAGGTGGCTTCCTCGGTGGGGTGTGTATGTCCGAGGTGAGCCCCCGGCTTCCCGGCTGCTGTCTGTGTCCCGTCCGTCTCCCCTTTCCTTGCTCAGAACGCGGCGGGGACCACCGTGGACACTGGCGCTGCTCCTCAGAGGGCGCGTCTCCGACGGGCGGCCCCCCGGGACGGGGGTCGCCGCGCAGAAGCCCCTGCGGCCAGCCTTGCCGCGAGTAAACCCGGCGGCCTGCGGGCTCGGGGCTCTGCTGCTAACCGAGGGGCTGGCGGTGGGACTCCGCTGAGACCCTCCGGGGCAGTTCCGCTCTGTCCTACGAGCTGAACCCAACTTGATGGCAGTGGCTTTGGCTCTCTTACCGGCAGCCCGGTGAGGGCTTCTTTCGCAGTGTCTTACAGACTCGCAGAGGCCAGTTTTATCACTAGACTAATCGCGTGCTCGGTTTGATTTCCCCGTCCTAATTTGTTCTTCCCGGATCCCTAACGGGCTTGAGCGCCTCGTCGCAGACCCGTGTCCCTCCGTTCCTCCTCCCGTCCTTCGCCCGTTGTTCTTCTATCAGGCTTTTACGTCCTGACTTACGTGTAACACTTGTCTCCAGCTGTGAACGATCTGCCTCTGTTTTCTCGGGCGATGTTATCTAAGACACCTCTGAGCCCAGTGTTCTACCTACGGGCTCTGCTTGTTTCTCAAAACATATGGAGTCTCTGTCCTCAGTCCTTCTAGATGGCATCCGTGGTTAGCTGACCAGAGAAGGCCAGCGTCAGGAAGCACACAGTGACTGTCACAGAGAAAGGCGAGTCTGGGCACATGTGAACACACTATTCTCTAGCTGGAAGTTTTTTTTTTTTTTTCTTCTCCTGAAAAAGAATCCTCATCATTTACTGTGACTCTATTAGCTGTCAAAATTACTGAGCATTATAATAGGATGCCAAGAGAGTTGGGTAAAAGGAGATGATTTATAACACATGGAGTGCATCATTTATTAAGACTATCAAAACACTGAATGACAGCAGGAGCCCTGCTTTTATTTACCTGGTAGCAGACCGAGGTTCCACTAGCACACTCCGTTGCTTTGCTTGTGAAGGATTTTGAAACAGAAGAAGGTGGCGGTGTTGTTACCGGTAGGTAGTGATTTATATGGACGATCCCACAGGCCAGTGAAGCAAGACATTTCAAGCAAATTCCTTTGGATTATAGCAGTAAAAGAAAGCCACAACCAAACCTGCCACGAGTCTGAAGCAGCCTTGGTAACAACTCTTGCAATAAATTAATAATATTCAGATCCTTCGAGGAAGTGTCTGGTTTTGAGATTGATGGCAGAAGAAAAAGGCAACAGTGGGAGGAAGACACTGAAGAAGAGTCCAGATTTTATTCAGCTTGGATGCTGGTGATTTCCAAGTAGTAAAAAGATAAGTTCTAAGCTTTGATCTAACTCAGTAAACACAGTCATAGTATCATAAACACTACCAACTCAGTTCCTAGATTTTAAGGAGGAGATTAAAGCTGTTATGCCCACAAAATTAAATTCATGATACCTGAACACTAATGTGTTTCTGGTAAACATATTTACTTATGCAAAAATGTGAGATTATTAGGTTCCTAAAAAACACAGACCTTACATTAGTAGCAAAAGTAGATTATGTATTAAGATACTGTCTAGCTGTAAAACAAGATTATATTTAAAGTATTAAAATGTGAGGTCTAGCAATGAAGTCCATTGAGCTCTAAGTGCTGTATACCTTGCTCCTCGTAACCCTGTGGTCACCTTTGAAGTCGTCCCCTTGGGAAGCCATGCGGTGACACCATCACCTAGTCTATCCTACGAAGTGATTTTGGAACTCTTTATGGGATGACCGTCAGAGCTGTCCTCATATTACCCTTGATGTCTTGAATGTCATCCAAATGTCTTCTTTTCAATATTTTCACTGTCTTCTGGCAAAGGAAAAAAGTCATTGGGGGTCAGATCAGGTGAGTAGGAAGGGCGTTTTCCAATGCAGTTATTTGTCTACTGGCTAAAAACTCCCTCATAGATAACTAGACAATTAAGTTTGTGAACTTGATGCCCTACCCCTGTGAGCAATGGCTATTCCAGAAAAAAACAATTCCAAAATGGCTTTGAAGGGTGAACTAGGCACCAGCATTTGTGTATAGCTTCCCAAGGGGAGTATTTGGAAGATGACAGCAGTGATGTTCAGCAAGGAAGTACACAGCACTTAGAACAGTTACGTTCGCAGACTTCACTGCCAGACCTCATATATAGGGAAAGCTCCGGGCGTGGACCGCCACTGTCCTCCTTTGTTTTTTGGCATCACAGGAGTCTTCTGCCTTTGACAGAGTGGATTTGTACCACTTTTCTACATCTGTCAGTGGAAAATTTGCATTTTCCTTCTCTGGCGGGTTCCCACCTCACAGAGGTTCTCACCTGGGCAGGTTTGGCTGTACTAACAGGTGCCTGAAACCTTAAGTCTTGGAGCTGTGATCTGGAGTATAAGGACGGGTGCTGGGTTCAAGCACGGCAAGAATCATGAGGACAGTGTTGGACCTGGCGGTGTCGGCTCTGCTGTACATGTAGGGTCGCTATGGACTCCAAGTGACTGGAGGGCCCCCAGCGGCAGTGGTGTTCAGCAGATACAAAGGCCTCATTGGGTTTGCATGTGATTTTTCAGGGCCTCCTACTGAGAGCACTTTCTGCCTGCCCTTGGCAAACATCAGGGCTGCGTCCCCTTTTGACAAGCCCTCTCTGCTTAGGCTGTGTGACAGACCCACTCAGCTTGAGAAAGGGAGCCCCTGGAGAGGAGAGCAGATGGGTAGGGTGGGGAGGGACCCAGAGGAGACCCCACAGATGGCCTCTTTGGGGCACCCTCCAGGCCTCCTCCCACAAACGGCCCGGTGGGGAAATCAGAGGAGGTGGAGCAAACAAAGTCTTCCTTTATCCATCACTCCGGGTAACCAGTAACTGGACCAGTCAGGAGAGGATGGGCAGTGGGGTCTCAGCACTTTCTTCTTGAAAACCTCTCACACTCTTCAGAGATGATGCCTGTGCCACCACTGCAGTGGCCTCCGTGACAATGTTCACAAGTGAAAGGGCCCTTGGGAGATTTTATGGCGAGGATTGTGCAAAATGTGATGACTGGAAGGGGCGGGAACAATTTCTAAAACTCATACCCTTGTAGTCTGAGGAGGATGCCCAGAACAAAGGACTGCTCTAGAATGACAAGGAAATGACCTTCATCATCTTCTTCGTTGTCGTCAAGGTGAAGGTGAATCTTGACATACAGCCAAGTCTCGGCTCTCGGGCCTGGAACCAGTTCTGGCCTGTGATGCCGTACCATCCATGCCCACCCCCGCCAAGTCAGCTCTGACTCAGCCACCCTGTTACTGTCGCTGGTCATTTGAACTACTCTGGTAGCCAGTTCTTTCAAGGTACAGAAATCCTTTTAAACCCATATGATTCCTGTGAGTTTCTTTCATTTTGACGCTGCCTTAAAAAAAACACAAAACATAAATCCTTGAATTATTACAGCAAATTTTAATTTTTTAAGGACTTAGTGTAAATTAAATAAGAGTGTAAAGCATACAGTATTCAAAAATGTTGTTTTGCCTTATTTTACAGCAACAACAATTCCCCAACTCGTCTGTTCCCCAGAATTGAATGCTTTTATCAGCTTTCAGAAAGTGTTTCCAGTTTATGTCAATAATCAATAATAGAAATAAAACTAATGGAGAAATGAAGCAAGCACAGTCAAATCTGCAAAAGCCACATCTTTTGCGTGGAATCACTAAGTGTACAGAACAAACCATAGCAACAAAAAATATCTTAAGAAAGCATTTTTGAAAGATTTAACAGATTTTATAAGCCCGTTAGAGTCAGGTGTCATGAATTTGAGACGTGAGGGACACTAAAGCCTTTACGCTTTGCTCCAAGGGGTCCAAGATGTGTCAAGTAACATTTCTTCCACTTTGTGGTGAGTTTCTGAAACAATGGCATCTCCTGCTCAGCCTATGTCACCTCTAGACTCCACTTTAGAGATGAACTTAATCTTGTACATGTTCCAGGTGCATAGCTCACTTGTTTAATCTCTTTGACATGGTCAGCCAGCCAAGTGCCATCGAGTCACCATGAGTCTTTAACCTAAAAGAACCGTTAGATGAAATGTTAATAGGCCAGGAAATAAAGTTGCCTCTAGGGTCTTTAACAAAGTAAAATTAACCTGGAAAAAACAAAAAGCAGTTGTTTCCAAGCATTTCGTAGAATGTCATTTCCAGAACTGACTTCCTGAGCCGCGGGTTGGCCAGGCAGTGGGGGTAGCAAACCAGGGGGAAGGGTTAGTCCTTGTCATGTCCCTTCTACACATGGATTTTAGGGAGAAGACACACGGCTTTTGCATCATTCTCAAGTTTTTTACTGACTAGAAAAAAATACATAGAAAGTAAACATAAATCAAAAGCTTTACACTGCTGATGCGGGAGAGAAATGACAGCTCTCTGAAAAGTAAAGATTACTTGGAGGAAGTGTTTGTGAGAGGAATGAGGCTTAGAGACACAAGTGAACGAAATGCGAATCTCCAAAGAATTTCTGACTCTGCTAGCTAAATGAGTTTTCCCAGAGATTAAAATAGTTATTTCTGTAGCTGAAAGTCCAGGGAGAAAAATTCACAAGTTCAAGGGAAATGACACATAAATTAAAAGTGCTTATCGCAGAATAGCCTGTCCTGTTCTCATTCCGATGCCTCGTTTCAGCCACGTTCTTTCCTCGTATGCTTGTCTTTTCTGGCATCTCAGTTTCTTTCTCTTGTTAAGGGAAGCTGAAGACACCGCAGATTCACCTACTGAAACCTTCTGTTTCTAAACGACTCATCCAATGCCACCTTCACTAGCACACTAGAGGGATACAGTGTTCTGTTTTGACCGTTGGGTAACTTCATGCTTCTTATATAATTTAGGCATCTTTTTTTCCTTAACACAAGCACGCTACATACAAGGTCTGACAAGTCCGTGAGCTCAATTATCCTAAGGGCAGCACATCTCACTGCTAAATGTTGCTGTGGCCACCTTCAGAGGACCTCCCTTGGAAAGCTATACAACAGTGCCAGTGCCCAGCTACCCTACTGAGCAATTTTGGAACTCTTTCTGGCCATCGCACATGGTGGCACAGGGACAAGCTCGCCAACTTAATTGAATGGTTGTCTGTGAGGGAGTTTGCAGCCAGGAAAGACACCACTGTATTTGGACACCCTCCCTACTCACCTGCTCTGGCCCCCGGTGACTGTAATCTTTACCTGAAGATAAAGAAAATACTGACAGGAAGGTATTTTGACTCCCTGCGGGGTATCAAGGACAATATGTTGACAGCTCTGATGGCCATTCCAGAAAAAGAGCTCCAGAATGGCTTAGAAGGGTGAACTAGGCCTGGGAGTCAGGGCACAGCTTCCCAAGGGGGGCACTTGGAGGGCGACCACCACGATATTCAGCAGCGAGGTGTACAGCATTTCTAGGAAGAGTTTGTGAACTCAGTTGGCAGTCCTCTTAGTCTTTGTTGACATTTTCCAAAAGGTATCACTCTCTCAGTTTTTTCTTTATTTCTGTCAATTTTGTGTGGAATAGTAACATGGAGAAATGATGAGTTTTAAATCAATAAAATTGATGTCCTCCCTCCATCCTCCCCCTGTCTGTTTAGCTTGCTCTCTAATTGTTTTATATAACCTGTTTGGATTCTTTGACTGGTTTGCGAACAGATGGGTTAAACTATCTCTTGTCATATGACACTGTAAAAATAAATAAAAAAAGATAGCTTTGAAACTTTGCATAGCACCATATGCTTCTGAATATCTTGAGAAATACTTGTAATAGTAGAAAAGGAAAGATTTCTGAGCTAGGTAGTAATGTTTTCAAAATTTTAGTCCTAACAGTTTTCAACCACGTAGATTCCTGGATTGAGTTTGGCAGTGACTGAGGAAACTTTAGTGAAACTGGACTGATGAACAAATTGAAGTGACCACTGTCAACATATAGATTCAATCATGTGCATCAAAAATGGATGAAAAAGCACACAGCCTCAGATTTGTGTTCCACCACTAAATTCCCAAATAGACGAAACTTTGATCAGAACGTGAATCTTCTGTTAAGTCGCTATGTCATACGTATAACAAAACAGTGAAATGTTTCTTTTGTGAAATGGTAGCTCACTATGTACAATTTATATAAAATTGTTTCTGAATCATATTTAAATACGGCAGTTGCTAAAGGTGGTACAATACCTTTTGTCGCAATTTCTTCTGATTTCAGGCTATTCAAGTGCGGAATTCTTGCAAACAGACCAGAGTTCTGAGCTGTGGGGAAACAGCACCCTATAGGTCTTATCCAAGCCACTTAAGAAGTTGGTGCTTTGGAATTCAGATATGCCAGGAGATCGCCAGAAAAGAAACATAGCAAAAGTTGTATATGAATATCCTTCATTTCTTTAACTTATTCCTTGGTTAACTGTTCTAAAGGGGAAAACAGAATTTGGCAAAGCCAAGTCTGGAAAAAATTCAGACATCTCCTGTGAAAGTCCCTGATGGAATTCCAAATTTCCTGTTAACCAGGAAAAAATCTAAAGGGAGGTCTCAGGAGCTGATGACCAGTTGTTGGGGGGAGGGGAGGGAGGACATTTCAAAAGGCATTAGCAAACTAAAATTGCATTTACAATGACAGACACTTATCACTAATTCAGACATTTTCTAAGAGCAAAGCCTTCAGGCTTTAATAACTAATAGTTCAGCAATTATTCTATGTGGTGAAATCTTCAAGAATTGTCTACTAGTCCTAAATAAGAATGGGACTCCCAGTGAGACAGTGATTAAGAGGCTGCCTGCTGCTAACCAAAAGGCTGGCCATTCAAATCTACCAGCTGCTCTCTGGAAATCCTCATGGCGCAGATCCGCTCTGTCCTAGAGGGTCACCGCGAGCCAGAGCTGATTCAACTGGACTCTAACAGTAACAGCAGATAACAAGATCCTCAAGATAGCTTGCACAGCACTGGAAGACTCAAACAGCATCTAAATTTTATAAACACGCACGCACAGATTACATGGAGATAAGTCAATAGAAATTAAAGCCGCTGAATACAAGTACTGCCAGTTAAGTTCACAAAGTCATCCTAGAAAAAGTGTTACATACCTCATTGCTGACTGTCACCACTGTCACCTTCAAAGTCCTCTTGTGGGAAGCTTTGCACAACCCCAGCTGCTAGTCTACTCTTCAAAGCAGTGTTGGAACTCTTTCTGGAATGGCCATCAGAGAGATCATCACACAATCCTCAAGTTCCTGAATGTCATCACAATATCTTACTTTTAATTTTTCCTTTATCCTTGGATAAAGAAAAAAAGGAATTCTGGGGAATCAGATCAGATGAGTAGGGAGGGTGTTCCAATATGCTTATTTGCTTGCTGGCTGAAAATTCCCTCACAGACAGCTATGCAGTGAAGTCCACGAACTCGCTACCATGTGAACTGGACGTTCCAGAAAGAGTTCCAAAACTGGAGGGTAGGCAAGGCACCGGTGTTGTACATAGCTTCCCAAGGGGAGTACTTTGCTGTTCATTAATGAAGTATGCAGCACTTAGAACAATGAAGTTGATGGACTTAATTGTCAGTCCTCACATACAGCCCCTGACGACTCAGTCCATGGTGGTGATTTTAGTTACTTAGTGTAGGGTCTATTGTAACTTAATGGAACCTCTTCTGGATAGCCTTCTCTTTCTCTTTTTTCCTTCTTTCTGTCTCTCCTTTCCTTCTCTTCTCCTGTTGGCCTATTCTCTCTTTTGCTGATTTCCTTAATCAATATGACTTTTACTCCGACATTTATTCCCCATGAGGCAGAACTTTGGTGGGCAGGTTGTTCCTTCCAGAGAGGATTTACCAAGATGAGAGTAACTAATCTCTTTCATTTCCCTTTGAGAGCTTGTGCTCCTTGTCCCAGACTCTCATAAGTCACTATCAGATCGCACGCCTGTCACTAGCAGCCTGGTGGGGACAGCTTGCAGCCACGGGATGCTGTAGAGCTGTCCCATCAGTTTCATCAGCAGCGTTTGACACTGCGCGGTGCTCGTGGTGTGATTTCAGTGTCATGTTGGACACAGATGACGGATGACTTCTTCCAATGAGCTTTACGTGGTTGCTCATTGTACATGCAGTCAGAGGCTGTGAGAATCTAGGCTATTCATAAAATTACTGCTTGTAATTAAAAGTCAGCAGGTGCTACTTTGTAATTTAAAATTTTTTCCAGATATTGATCAGATCCCTAGAGACAGCTCTTTTAGGCATTTGAAATATCCATTTCATGTGTAATTACTATCCAGTGGTTTAAACAAACTCTCAAAAGTAAGATTTGTGTCAAGGCGTTTTCTACTTCCTGATGAATGATTCTTTTTACAAAGAGACTTTTCACAAAATATTGCTTCTTTGTGTAAGAAGCTTTATTCTTGAATGAAAACATCCTCGATTTTAGAAAGTTTTCGGTAAAGGAGTACAGCGTTTTGAAAGAGGAAGTAATTTGAAAAGACCAGAACTGAGTCCCCTCCCTAGTGCCAGCTATGCTCAGGAGGTAACATTGTGTTACTATGCAACAGTGCATCACTATGCAACACTGTATTATTATGTAATACTGTTATTATGTAATGTTGTATTACTATGTAACAGTTATCATGTAACATTGTATTACTATGTAACATTGCCCATTGCTATTCCCTTTGATGCATCCCCCCAAATAAAGAGGTAATACAAAGGTACTAGCTAGAATGGGAACCCTGGTTGCACAGTGGTTAAGGGCTTGCCTGCTAACCAAAAGGCTGGCAGCTCAAATCCATGAGCAATCCTTGGAAACTCTTTGGGGCAGTTCTACTGTGAATATGGGTCTGAATCGACTCAATGGCAATAGGTATGTTTTGAGAGTTTCCATACATGTAGGAAACACGGGAACAGTGGTCCTACTCTGTCCTAGAGGGTTGCTATGAGTCAGAATTTACTCCATGGTGACAGACTTGGTTTGGTTTTAGTATATATATATACAAAGAACCCTTTTGTCCCAGTGATTGCGAGCTCAGGTACTAACCAAAGAGGCCAGCAGTTCAAGCCCACCAGTCCAAACCCACCATAGGGAAACCCCATGAGACAACCCTGTGCAGCAAATCAGTGCTCTGTCCTACAGGCTCACTGTGAGTCAAAGTGCACAGAAGATGGCAAAGAGTTGGGGTGTTTGGTCTTTTGATGAATCCTATACAAGTTGGAGAAACCCTGGTGGCGTGGCAGTCAGCAGTTCAAATCCACCAGGGGCTCCGTGAGAACTCTACGGGGCAGCTCTACTCTGTCGTTAGGGCCGCAATGAGTCAGAACCAACTGGAGGGCAGTCGGCGCGGTCTGGGTTTTATACAAGTCAAAACTGACTCATTGGCAAAGCTCTCTCTTGTTTTCCTCCTGGTTGGAGATCTGTGGAAATGTGTCCTGAGCAGTGGCAGTCCCTGGGGGCTGCAGACGGTTCAGGACTTTGGCTACTGACCCCAGGGGGGGAGGCTCTGCTTCCCCAAGAGGCACCCCAGGATAAACTCAGAGGGAGCCCCTGAGAACCCTCTGGGGCGCACTTCTGCCCTGACCCACACAGGCTCACCAAGAGCAGGAACCAGCCCCCCGGCAGTGGCCTCCAGCATGCTTACCAGTCCATTGCTTGGGTTACTCTTATTGCTGTTTTCCTATTGTGGGCTCCAGGGATGTCTCCTTTGGAATGCTCTGTTCTGTCCGATCGCTAGGTCCATTATTGTTGCCTAAAGCCTGCCTCCTGGGTCTCCAACCTAGAGCGCTCCCTGGAAACTCCTGACCAGGTCTAGCAGTCTTCAGGAGGTCTCCACTGCTGGCTTTTGGACATCTGATGTGTGACGGTTCCACACTGGGAGCTGTTGACATCCTAAAAGGCGCATCAGATGCTGAAGACTTAGTGTGAAGAAAACAGATGGGAAAAAAACCTCCCTTATTTGACTACTTGTTGGAATCATAACATTTGGGGCATATTGGGGTAAATAAAATGCATTGCTAAGTTAAAATTAGCTTTTCTCCCCTCACATTTTAATATGGCAACTAGAAACAAACCCAGTGCGGCCCAGTTGATTCCGCCTCCCAGCGACCCTATAGATCAGAGTAGAACTGCTACACAGTGTTCCCAAGGGGCGCCTGGTGGATTTGAACTGCCAACCTTTTCCTTAGCAGGTGTATCCCTTAACCACTACACCAATGTGGCCCCTAGGCTATTTAAATTGTTATATGTGACCCAGGTCGTAATTCTGTTGAATACTAAAAACTAAACTCATTGCCAGGCAGTCGATTCGAACTCGTAGTGACCCGATAGGACAGAGTAGAACTGCCTCATAGAGTTTCCAGGGAGCCCCTGACAGATCTGAACTGCAGGCCTTTTGGTTCAAGTCACAGCCCTTAACCGTTACGCTTCCAGGGCTTCCTTCCGCTGAATAGGGCTAGTCTCAGCTCCGTGACGAAGCCTATAAAGCTTAAGACACCTTGAAAATTACATACATAACCTTTACCAAGGAAATTCTGGTACGATCTAAGGAAACATATGAAGTTGTTTTTTTTTTTTTTAAATAATTTTGGTGTCATGGATTTTTTGTTTGTTTTCAGACACTTAGAAATATTATAATACCTTTCTGACATATATTGAAAACAACCACTAAAAACTGTCAACACTGATTATGGGCTACCAGGGAGGGTTAGAGGGAGGGGAAAAGGGAGACCCTACTTACAGTCTCAGGGAAGTGGGAGCTTCTCTAAGGTGATGGAAAAAAAATCGGATATAGCCAGTGGTGATAGCTGGAGACGATGACAGAGCCTATGTCACTGAATTGTACCAGTAACAATGGAAAACACTTTGTCATGTATGGTACCACAATTAAAAAAAATGTGGCTTAACACTTCAGAATATTAATGGATCGTTCTCCAGCCCAGCTGGCTCACCCAGTGACCCCAAGTGTTTTACGAGCTGAGGTGAAGAATTCCTGCCTGAACTGGAGATATATGTTAATGACCGAGGAGCCTCACTCTTGGTCACCCCCCAGGCGCACTCCCTCCTCAGAACCTTTGCCTCAGTTTCTTCTCCAGCCTGGCATCCTAGCTATGTACCCTACGCTGCACGAAGGACAGTGATGGTCTCCAGTAGACTCTGTATTTCCATCCACTTCTCTGCATTGCAGTAGGGCTTCTTAGCTACTCAACTCAGTGAGCCTGGGGAGAAGGGCCGTGTGTCACTTCTGACCAGAAGCCTGGAGAAACAGCAACTGGGGTCTGTAACTGGTGGCCTGCCGTGGTATGGTACCCATGGAGGCTCACCTTCCGGAAACTCTTGCTGCAAAGTCTAGCCTCATTGGACCGGATGCCAAGTGACCTGGTAGACAGAAACGCTTTTTAATGTTTCAGAGTCGTAGCTTGAGTGGAAATTTAGTGTCTCTTGTTCTGAAACACAAGAGCTTTTCACTGTCACCGGGTGGTAACGGAGCCCAGGCTAACGAGCAGGTCCAGGTGGCCACCTGACTGGCACCTCCGCTCCTCCTGCTGTCTCAGCCCTCTGTCCCTTGCTCTGTTCAGTCCTACAGTGCTCACTGCCCTCCAGCACACTGTATAATTGACTTTGGCACTGTGTGCACTTTCTGCTGTGTGCCCACTGTCAGTAGGAAGCATGTTTTATGCGGGCTAAAACCATCTCTGACATATAATAGCAGTTGACCAATACATGTTGTGCGAATGAGTGAATAAGTAAATAATGAGATTAATCAAAATCCATGCTCTTTCAGGTGCATCATGAGATCTCCACCAAAAGACCTCAATTGATGGTCCAGCAGTTTTGGGGTTCCTCTGAGAGCATGGCCCCCGGCCCTGATGCTGCCTGTTCCCATAAATTATAACAAAGGTCCACTCTTTGGACAGGAATGGAATGGACTTGGCAATGCAGAGTAACCATATGTTGGAAGCACTTTATGGTTCTATACATCTATAGGATATCATCTTGCTGACCTCTGGCTGGAGGAAGGGGGGAGTGGATGGAGAGGAGGGGAAAGGAGACTGATGGGAGGATGAGACATGTATGGAGCAGAGAGGAATAGTGTGCAGTCACCGGACAGGGAGAGCAGTGGAAGCTGCATATAGGGGGGCATGTAAATTTTCATGTGAATGTACATTTTCACTCAGTTATGTTAAATTAAAAAAAAATCCATGCTCTTTCACAAAAACACTTTTCTATAAAATAACCAGTCTTTTAAACATAATTTTACTCTTAGAATACATACAAATTTAGTTATGATGGGAAAGTACTTCACAGGTTGTACACGATTAAAGTCACAAAAGCATTGAAATGAAGTTACAATTAAAATTTCCATCCTATAATTGAACATAGTCCTAGATCAATACAAATGGTTCTCCTGGACTTTATGGCGACTTTTATTGCCTTTGAGTACAACTTAGGACACATGTCTGATCCTCTGAGACAGACATCTGAGCTGTAGTCCCACATTATTAGCGATTGTGTTTTTTATGTCCTGGGAGCTAAGAGCAACTAGCACACACACTTGGTGTCTTTAAATTTTCTTTCCATCCTGAGTTGAAGTTAGACGATTAGCATTTCTATAATATATGTTTTAATTGAATTGCCCTTCCCCCACCCTCCGCTGTAAGCATGTTCTATTATTATGATGGAACTGGCAGGATCACAGCAGCTTTGAACAAACCATGTTTAAATTACTGTTCTATAGTTCTCACTAGCTGTGGGATTGTTCTGAATGGATGCAAACAAAAAAATGCTAAATATGTAAGTTGAAGGACTCAGAGCCTTTAATCTGAAGGAAACACAGAAAGACATTCTTTGTAAAAGTCACCAGGCTGCCAACCAATCCCAAGAACCTGAAAACTAGGACTGTGCTTTTCCTCAGGGTGGGGTCCCAGCACTCTTTGGGGCCACTACTGGCCATTGTGTGACATTGACAACAGAGGCTGCTTTGTTTACTATCCCTTTAATTTCCTTCTACGTGAGAAACTAGTCTATTTTCATGCACTGAACTATAAAATGTTTGCAATTCCTTGATCAATTCATGTATTAACAGTTCAACAGAAAAGTACCTTTTTACAAAGTTATGATTTAACTGTGTGGTGTGGTGGGGCTGAAGATGTGAAAGCAGCTAGAGCTGTGTAGTACTAAATAAACTTCATGTGATGGCTCGTTATGTGTGAGATACTTCTTCACACACTCATGTGCGTGTAGTGTCATCAGGCTCAACATCCAAATGGAATGTTGAATGGAGGTCCATCCATCCATCCTTCCACCCATTCATCCACCCATCCATCCATCCACCCACCCACCCACCCACCCATCCACCCATCCACCCACCCACCCACCCACCCATCCACCCATCCACCCACCCATCCACCCATCCACCCACCGACCCACCCATCCATCATCCACCTGTCCACATATCCACACATCCATACATCCAGTATCTGCAGAGTAGTCATAGTGTCTGAACATTTTAGTGTCTGATCATATAAGAATCTGAAATATTAGATGCTGATGGTGGCATAGTGGTTAAGTGCCATGTCTGCTAACCAAAAGACTGGCCATTCAAATCCACCAGGTGCTCCTTGAAAACTCTGTGGGGCAGCTGTACTCTGTCCTATAGGGTTACTATGAGTTGGAATCCACTTGAACGCAGTGGTTTTGGTTTTTGGTTAGTAACAAAATTTAAAGATCATAAGCACTGTATAAATGTTTAAGGAAAAATATCTAATACATAGATCAAGAAGAAAGTATTTTATACACTATACCAAACTTTTACTGCTGCAATTAAGATTTATATTTATAACGATCAGTCATTTTCCTTCTCTTCTTGCCAAAACTGTTGTAATATCCGTTATTGTAGAAGAGCTCTTTACATCATAAAGCAGAAATGTCGTGTGCTTGACTCAAGTCAAGGTATTTTCAGTCACCTTCTATTTGTGCAAACGGTCTTCAACGAGTAAGAAAGATGGAAACATTCACTCGTTTGAATAATGGTATTGGGAAAGAATACTGAACACACTCCGGAAGGAGAAAGAGTGAAAAACTCGGTCCAGGAAGAAGAGCAACAGGACAGTCCTTAGAAGCAAGGAGGGCGAGACTGCGTCTCCAGTCTTTGGCTGCGGTATCAGGGGACCCTTGTCTGGGGAAGGACATCGCACTCGGTCAAGCACCAGGTCTGCTGAGAAAGGGGGAGCCCCTGCACAGCGCGACCGCGGGGGGCTGCGGCGACGGCCGGGCAGCAGGGGTTCCAGTCCACTCGGCGGCACCTGCCAACCACAGCAGTGCGGAAGAAAAAAGGGGGCATTTAGGTAACGTAAAGAACTTGGGTACTGACCCTCTGAGACTAATGGGGGCCAAGGCGGCTCCATGGCAGAGAGCATCAGTGTTCAATACACGTACCTAAATTTTGTTTAAAAGATTGTATTATCACAGGATTTTCTGCTGCTCTACCGAGGCAATCTCACTCAGCCTAAAGGATGGAGAATGTTCACTTTACAGAAGTCAGCTGTACCGATTTAGGAGGTCTGACGAGTTAAGTCCGCAAAGTTAGTTGTTGGAAGTACTTCACACCCCATTGCTGAGTATCACTGGGGCCGCCTTTGAGGCACTCCCCTGGGGAAGGTGTATGCTAACACCGGGGTCCAGTCCACCCTTCGGAGCAATTGTGGAGCTCTTTTTCTGGATTGGCCATTGCCAACAGCGCAGGGTAGCAAGTTTGCAAGCAGTTGTGTGATTGTCTGTGAGGAAGTTTTTAGCCAGTAAACAAATAACTGTGTTGAAACACTCTCCCGACTCACCTGATCTGGTACCCAGTGCCTTTTTTCTTTACCCTAAGATAAATGTTGAAAGAAAGGTATTTTGATGACATTTGGGACATCAAGGGTAATACGATGACAGCTCTGATGGCCGTTCCAGAAAGAGCTCCAGAATGGCTTTGAAGGGTGGACTAGGCACTGACACGGGTGCACAGCTTCCCAAGGGGAGGACTTGGAAGGTGACCATAGTGACATTCAGCAACGAGGTATGTAGCATGTTTTCTAGGCTGAGTTCGTGAACTTAACTGGCAGTCCTCCTATACGGGGCTCAAACATCACGGATGTAACTTAGTTCTCTAAGTCTCTATACAGCTGAGTCAACTCATAAATGTCAAAGAGTAAAAAATTTAAAACATGAATATTTATATTTGCTGACTAAACACCTGTTACGATTGTCAGGAAATTTGTCATGTAGTTTTGAAGTAAATTAGTAACAGGCAATCTGCATTTTGCTACAGCCTTTAAAACGCAGCCTTAAGGACAGTGCATCTGGAATAAGATTCTTTGTTAATTCCAAGCAGGAGTTCTCTGGGAGACGTGTTCTTGCTGTCTTGGAAGAATTAGAATTAAAAATATTTGCTGCCTGACATCTTGTCTAAATCTTAGACGCACTTTGAAAGAATCTGCCTAGTAAATATCTTGAATATTATATAATTTAAAATTTTATGGGATAATAAGACCAAGAACAGGCAGTGTTTGAGTGGGTATGCATTAAGCCAGATTGAATTCTTTCAGGTCTTGGTGTCAGCCTTTCGTGATAAGCTGACATTTCCGTGGCCATAAGCCTCCCTGCTGTCACTGAGGTTTCAAAGAATTCTGCCCCTCAACTGACAGATTTGATATCTGTCTGAAATTGACCAAGGCATTTCTTAAATGTATTATGACAGAATCAGGGAGGACATTTTCCAGAGGGGTTAACCTCCTAAATTACCAATGTCAACTTTCCGTTGTATGGGGCTGAGGGAAGAGACTTGCTTTCTGTATTTGCATTTGAAATGAACAGGGAAAGTTAAGGGTATGATGTTCTGATCTTCTTTATACTGTGTAAATTTTACTATACATAAAAATAGAAGATTGCAGGAGGAAAAGGAATATTAGCCCTAATTTAAAAAGAGAAACAAAAGAAAAAAGGCCATTTATGCAATCTGAGGTTTTTCTTCTTCTTTTTTTAAAGAATGTTGTTTTGTACAATGCTACATGGGTGAAATTATCTAAGAGACTAGAAGGCTACCTTAAAATAATCTGGATATCTGGGCACAGTGTCCATGCCACAGTTGCCTGAGACACAGCTGGCAAAGGTGTATGGCAGGCCCCCACTGTGACGAGGACCAGGGCTCCCTCCACCTGTATTCTGACTGCTCATCACAGCTTTGCTAGCAAAGTGCTGTGTGTCATTAGCAGTGTTTGGGGCTGTTGACAAGAAGATGTGCAACACCAACTGTAATTTTTAGATTCAGTTCAAAAGATGCGCAGAATGAGCAATTCATTGTACACGCGTTCAGAACACGTTGACCTGATGGACCCTGGGCTGAGCAGCTGCTGTTCCGAGCACAAGTTTTCCTTACCGTCGGCCCCTGTGCCATTTCTCCTCTGAAATGGGATATGATGACTCAGTCACTAGGTTCCCATCACTTGCAAACATTCAAAATTATATTTGGAAAGATTTTTTTTTCCAAATAATCTAATGTACTTTAGAAGATCTATCTACTGGTTTGGAATATTTTTCAACATACTTTTACAAAATTAGGTAACTCTCAACTTACCGGTCTTTGTATTTACATGTGATGCCCAGTCACGCATCCAGTGCTCCAGGACAAGAAGCCGACCGATCCGAGGTGGGTTTGGGCAGGTACAGTGTTTGACACAGAGAGCATCCCGGGTGGGAAGTGTGCACCGTCCCGGTTGACCCTAGCTGGGCTGTTCTTGCCGAGGCCCCAGACCGACTGCGGTATCGAGTAGCCAGGTCCACCCGGCCAGGCTACTCCTGCTCTACTGCCAGAGTGAGGTTCTGTAACGTGGAACTTTGGAGAAATGCATACCCTGGTGGCACCATGGTTAAGTGCTACGTCTGCTCACCAAAAGATCAGCCACTGGAACCCTCCTCTGCCTCCTGGGAAACCCCATGGGACAGCTTTGTTCTGCCTATAGGTTCACTGTGAGTTGAAATTGACTTTAAGGCAATGGATTTTTCAATGGCTTTGTATGAAAACTGAATGGAAGACTTTGGCAAAACTGGAAAAAACAAAAAAACAAGAATACACACACCTACAAGGACTGACAAGTTCACAGGCGCATCCTAGAAAGAGTGCGATGCACGCCTCATTGCTGAATATCCCTTAGGGTTGAAGTGCCTCCCTTGGGAAGATGCACACCGACGCCAGCGCCCAGTCTCCCTGTCGTAGGGAATGGCCATCAGAGCTGTCATAGTTTTACCGTCGGTGTTCTGAATGTCATCAAAATGTCGTCCTTCCGAGATTTCCTTTATATTTGCTCAAAGAAAAAAGTAGTTGGGGGCTAGATCAGATGAGTAGGGAAGGTGTTCCAATACAGTTATTTGTTTATTGACTGAAAATCCCCTCACAGGCAACTAGACAATTCAGTTCACCGACTTGCCACTGTGGCACTGTGCACAAAGGCCATTTCAGAAAGAGTTCCTAAATGGCTTTGAAGGGTGGACTAGGGGCTGGCATCGTGCATAGCTTCTCAAAGGGAGTGCCTTGAAGGTGACCATAGTGATATTCAACAATGAGCTATGTAACACTTGGAACGGTTACGCTTGCAGACTTAGTTGTTAGGCCTCATATGTGGTAGACCTGGAGAAGTATAGACTGAGTGATTTCTAGAGCACAGAATGACCATCAATGCCTCTAAAGTGTTCACTGGTAAATAAATAAGTCAGGGGTAGACAGAAATGGGGGTGATTTTGTTCTGGCTCTGGCACTGGAGAAGCCAGTAAGGTTTTGTTAGTCCTTAAACTTTCCCGAGCCACACATGGTGAACTCCACAGGTGCAGACAGGCCAGCCATCACCACCAATGGACTTCAAAATAAGATGAGGCAGCAGGTGGAGTGAATCAGAAGAAAATCATCACCTGAAGCCTATTAAGACTGGAGTGCGCCAACAAGAACCACAATACCCCTGTTTCCCAGCCACCTTCTAGAATTTTCCTCACCAGTATGCCTGTGTGGCAGCCGTCTCACTGCTGCAATCACTTCGCAACTCTGCATCTCCCAGCTTGGCAGTGGATTTGAGGCACTTGCTCCTCGCCCGTTTCTCTGCTCATCGCAGTCCCGTTACTTCCTCCAGATGATTGGCAAGTCTAAGCCGCCAGACAAGGACCCAGCTTCAGGGTTCATTTACAGCTCCAGCTCAAGTCTGAGTCTGCAGACTTCTCTCTCTCTCTCTTTTTTCTTGTTTTTAATCTCTGAAATTGTTGGTATTTCTATGGACTGATTACAACTGACTATGTCATAGTCTAAACACAAGATCTTAACAGCTGCATCTATGCAGTCCCCTATAGCTCAACAGGACAGCAACATGGGGGAGTTTGCTTAGGACACAGAAAATTAAAAAGGAAGAAACAAAAGCTCCAAACCAGAAGGTCAATCTCAAACATCTCTGTAACCTTGTCATCACAATGAACAACCTTATCCTAATCGACACCACTGAGATGTGATTTTGGAGCATTTCCTATCCACCCAACAAGCTAATCTATCTATGTATTGTCTCGTTTGGTTCTTCAGATGTTCTACAGGCAAAAAAATACACCACTTTGGATTCATTTTACAGCTGATGAAAAAGAAGCTTAGTAATGTTAAGTGACATCCCATAGCTTGTAGCTAGTGAATTTGCTTATTCTGAGCACGATTCTGGCTGAGAGGGGAGCAGAGGTAAGGACCGGTAGGAGATCCCAAAACCAAGCCACACTCAGTGCCATCAGGTCGATGACAACTCATAGCCAACCTATATGGGAGGAGGAAAAACAGTCCTTAACTTACACAAATGCAGTATGGGATACATTACCCAAGTCGTTAGGCTTTCCTTCAATAAGTGTTCATTTTGGTAAATGATGCTAAGAAGATACAGACAACAGAATGGAATTTAAGTTTGCTGTGTGCCTACCACAGTCTGTCAGGATGCTCAATGCTTTATAACGCGCTTATCCTCACCGTTAGCCAGGAAGCGGGTGATTAGTGTTTTCCTATACATCAGAGAAATAGGGATTGAAAAAAAATTAGTAATTTTCCCAGAATCAGAAAGTCAGCAGGTAGCAGAGTCCTTGAGTCTAAAGCATATGTTTATTCAATTCTATGCTATTTTATAATGTGATGACACAAGAAAGAATAAATGTCACAGGTTAGACAAATACTGTACATATTCACTGAAAGATTCACATGCATTGGTTTTGTTAGAAAATGAAATACTTCATGAAAGATCATATTCTTTAACTGATACTTGAAGTATAAACAGGACTTGACTCTGGAAATGAAGCCTATTCTAACCGATAACATACAGAGACATGAAGCTTTTCAAAATGATCGTATCAGTAATATTATGAGGAGGAAAAGACTGAGGAATAATTGGTAGAGATACTACTTTAGGAAATAAAGGAAATAAATATGTTTTGGAATATTGTAAGATTTTTTTTTTAAAACAGGGAACATGGGGGAACATTTCAAAGTTTGAAAGTAGGTTTCAGGAATCGATCAATCAATTTGTACCATATCATAGTTCAAAACATATGTTTACCGAGATGCCTGCAGTACCACAAAGTATAGCAATTATGCCGTGAAGGCTGAAAATGGCCACAGGGGAAGAGGAATGATGGATTCCTTTCTGTTGTTGGCTGCGATCACATCAGTCCCTGATGCGTGGTGACCCTGTGCCCAACAGGACAAACCACTGTGACCTGCAGGTTTGTCCTTGGCTGATTCTTCAGAGTTCCCGCTTCTTCCTCCTAGTTTCCTTCTAGGGGACAATATACATGAGACCTGATCCGCAGCTCAGCAGCACTCACGGATGGGTGGGGGACGTGCATGAGGTGCTGAGTCCTGGAGGTGAACCCAGGTCTCCCGCAGAGAGCGGAGAGCTCTACCCCGGAGCCCCCATCACCCTCTGGTGAAGTATCAGCTATGCTAATTAAGAAGCAGGTTGTCACAGTCTCATTTTAGAAAGTAGTTTCAATTAAATTCTGGCGGTCTAAGCGTGGTCACCAGGGTTTAAGGAGCCAGCAGATGACAAGGAAGCAAAGGCGTGGCTCCGAGTCCTCTGGTAGAGAGGACAGGGGGAGAAGGGATGCAGCAGGGGAAGGCGGGGGCAGGAGGAGGGGAGGGTTGGGTCCAGGTGTGCGTGCGCGGGCCTGTGGGTGTGGGTGTGGGTGGGTGTGGGTGTGGGTGTGGGTGTGGGTGTGGGTGTGTGTGGGTGGGTGTGGGTGTGGGTGTGGGTGTGGGTGTGGGTGTGGGTGTGGGTGTGTGTGGGTGTGTGTGGGTGTGTGTGGGTGTGTGTGGGTGGGTGGGTGGGGGTGTGGGTGTGGGTGTGGGTGTGGGTGTGGGTGGGTGTGTGGGTGTGCGCGCACACGTGTCTGCTTAGGTAAGACTCGAATAGGTTTTTCAAAGGAACCCAAGAAGCCAGCGGAGGCAGAGACTTTGGAAAACTGAAACGGAACGAGATGGCGTTGTTCCGAGCCAGCCCTGTCTGCCGGAGAAACGGGCGACAGCCGTCAGGTGCACGTTTGTCTTTGCGGACGCGGTCTCTTTGTGAAGGTTGTCTTTCTGGGCTTGGAAACCCTGGAGTAGCTTATCACTGACTGCCGCAGAGACTTGAGGGCACTTCCGAGGAAGCGTCCGGAGGCCTCGGGGACTGTCGCTTGTCCCCCTCCCACGGCGCGGGCAGCGCCGCGGCGGAGGCGCTCGGCTGAGGGTCCGGGGGTCGGCGGGGTCGCCCACCAGCTGCTCCCTGTCGCGTCTGCGGCGTAGAAGCCCTGCGGAGCGGCCCCTCCGGTCCTGCGGGGCCTCCGGGCCTCGAACCGCGCCGGTGGCAGCGCTCAGCGCTCCCGGCCCTGGGTGCCCAGGTGCTAACTGGGCACCACGTGTCGTCCCGGTCCCCTCCCCTGGGCTCCCTGCCCTTTGCTGCCCTCTCTTTCCCGTCTCGAGCTCTCCGGCCTCTCAGCTTTCACTACAGACCACGGGCTCATGACCAATGTTGAACAAAGTGTACTTGTATTTTTACTGCTTTGTAAACTGCAGAGTGGTTCGAATTTTTTTTTCTTCTTTCCTTCTTTGCTAGGCCCAGCGGCTACCACTGGTCTTCAGTCGCTTCTTAGATAGGGATCAATCAATGGGTGAGTGGGGTTGAGAACAGAACCTCAAAGGAGGAATAATACCTTAGGAGACTACTTTCCTAGTTCTCATAACTGAAACACTATTCCTCTGTGAAAGTGGAAACCGTGGAAGCTGCGTGTCACTAGAAGGAAAAAACTCATACAAGTGACTCAAGTGACGGAAGCTGGAACTTTAAAAACAGACAAAAACAAAAACAGACATGCTGGGCGTCGGTTCTGAGGCTCCCCCGCACCCCTGGCTGCACACCTTCGGGGAGCAGACGTCCCGCTTCCCTGCCTCGGGGCCACCGCCGGTTCCCACAGCTGACCTGCCGCTGACAGCCCGGCCTCGGCCCCAGTGCCGCACACACAGGACAGAGGGACGCTGGTGACCACCGCAGTGCACACAAACCGAGGAGTCCACCCCTGCTCCCCGTCGGTGATGCCTTAGAGAAGAGACCGAGTTTCTGACGACTAAATGCTAACCAGCTGGTTTCTGAGTTTCATTTCCTGGGTCTCCACGGTGGACGTCTTAGCTGAACAGCAGCTCTGAAAGTCAGCACAGAAACTGCACAACCTTCAAGACAGCGGTTGGGACGCCTGCGGTGCACTTCATGTTGTCTGACCTTGACTAAATGAGAAACCAGCTTAGGAAAAACTAAATTTTGTAGCAGAAAGGGACTAACAACATTGTGCGATGAATTGTCTCCATGCACTCCTTTGTAAAGAACTTCATCAGTTCAGAGTTTCTTGCGTTTTGTTCTGAGATGCCGTTAGGTCTGAAACTCATCGTGTTTATTTTGATATAATTAGATTCTATTCAAAGGATGTGTGTGGACTTGTGTGGAATTAGTTTCATTCTGAAGCTGTAAAACACATTATTTTAATTTGTAAGGGTTTCATACCCAGTCTGATTAGTGAAAAAGAATGTTAATTCAGCTTTTTTGTGGCGATATTCTTTTGTTTAACAAGAAGTTTCTATGGGCATTATGTGTGTCTGGACAAAACTTGTGTGGCTCCATAGGACCGCAGCTTTACGGAGAGGCACCATCCCATTCCCGAGGTGTCAGAAAGGGAACTTTCCGTGTCTGAGTCAAACCCAATTCTGTGTTCCAGTTATACTCTTTTTCTTTCACACTGATTTCAAACTTAAACTTTCTTTCATTTGATGAGCTCTCACAAACAGGGACAAATTTACACAGTCGTACGATAGCACACTGTTGGCAAGAAAGATTTCATTGCCTGACCCCAGGTTTTTAGCCATTCAGAAACTGTATTTATCCAGAATTTAACAGTTATTTAATTTACCTTGAATACTCGGGGGGTCGGTTCTACCCTGGCCCCTAGGGTTGCTATGAGTCGGATCCAACTCAAAGGCACTTGGCTTTGGCTATTCAAATATTGGCCTTGTGTTGAATGTGCTTGATTTCATTTCCTGTATTAAATAAAGTTACTATGTTTTAAAATGTCTTGTGCACAAATCCCTTTGAACAAGGTAATCAAACATATCTGAGAGTGGCTAGGCTCACATCACACTAAATATTCTTCTTCTCCCTTCTTTTCTGGGCACTTGATTGTGACTCCACCAGGAGGAACAAAGGGAACCTGTATGTTCTTTAATCAGCATGAATTACTGCAATGACTCCTAAAAATAACATTGCTAACTTGAGTATTTGTACATGTTTTTATATACAAGATATTTATTTCAACAGCCACACTCCAAGGTAAGCCACCTTCCTTGACTCATGTGTGAGCCATAGGAGGCAAATAAAAATAAATGTTTCAGCATCACATATTTTTAAAAGAGAGAGAAGAGACTATAATCCTGTTTTCTGATTTCAAGTTCTCACTAAAAGCAATAAAGTGAGTGTTTTGTCTATGAATCATTTCCTATATTGGTTGATTCATTCAATAGCAATGATTAATCGAGCATATACTACTTGCTGGTATAAAATGGTACGCATAAAAGAAATAGATGACGGACCAGAGATAACACAGGACTCAAGAAGCAGGGGCGTGTCTTATTTTGACCTGTCGACCCATAACTCAGTGCTGTCAGTTGGATCGCCAACAACAACAGCGCCATAGAATGGAGAAGTGCTGTTCCCACAGGGTCCTCAAGGCTGCGTTCTTTATGGAAGCAGATTTCTCCTGAAGAGGGGCTCACGGGTTCGAACCCCTGACCTTTGGGTTAGCAGCCAAGCACTTCACCACCGTGCCATCAGGGCTCCTATGTAATAATTCAGAAGCACAAATTCATGAACAGTGTTTCACTGTATTAATTAACTGAAGATGGGGAATGGAAAAATAATTGTCAAATACTTTCTCCCCACCCATCCATTTAGATTGGTGTGCTGGTTCATGCATTTAAATTACTTTCTGCTTTGAGGCATTTCCTCTCTAATTACTGATAAATCAAGAACACTGAAAGCTTTTTGAATCGTTGCAAAACTCTGGATGAAATCTTTTCTTCAGATGTCACCATTAAATATGACACAGATGACCCACTGCAAAGTGACATCAAAATAAAACCCAGAGCTGATTTCTGAGTTGGAGACAGAAACCTCACAGCACGTAAAGCCATTTCCCCAGAAGTTTCAGTGTGAGGTAATGAATGGGGCTAACTTTCAGGGCCCTTGTTTGTTTGAGTTATGTACTTGCCTAATGAATAACAGTGTAGATTTTAAAAATATCCATAAGTTAAAATTGTCAAATTATAATACACAAATGTAATAAAGGTTAACTTCTTGTGACATGCACCATTAGCACTTAATAAAGGATTTTATCCAAAATACTCTGTCATGGATTGAACTGTGTCCCCCTAACAATGTGTGTCACCATTTAATCGGGCCATGATCCCCAATAATTTACTACTGTCCTCTGCTTTGCGGCTTTCCTATGCTTAGGGTGGGACTGTAAATCCTTTTGTAAGGTTACCTCCCTGCTCTGCTGTAAAAGGAGTTTCCCAGGAGTGTAGCTTGTACCAACTTTTATCTTTTTATCCTAAAAGAGATAAAAGGAAAGGAAGCAAGTGGAAAAGAGGGAATCTTACACCCTCAAGAAAGCCGCACCTGGAGTAGAGTGCTTCCTTCAAACCTGAGGTTCCTGAGCCAGGATGCTCTCTGACGAAAGACAGACGCAACATTAGGACCTTCTTCTAGAGCCAAAAGAGTGAAAGCGTTTCCCTGGAACAGACACCCTGAACTTGGACTTATAGCCTACTAGACTGTGTAAAAGTAAACTTTGGCTTGCTAAATCCAGCCACTCTGGTGTCTCTGTTAGAGCAGCACTAGCTGGCTAAAACACATTCCCTGTAGTTTTTCTTACAATTTTGGTTTGTTTTTTTACCAATTCCCTAGATTTCTATTTATCTGAATTTTGCCATTATACTTATTTTATTTTATTTTTTATTGAGATTAAGTTAAAATTGATAATTAAGTCAATTTACTATTTGGAACCCTGAACCCAGGCCTCTATGCGGCTCACTCTCTTCTCCTCTTCCTGTGACGGCACAGCCTTCCTTTCCACTCTGCCCTCCTGGTATTCAAACAGCAGCCGTCCCCTCTTCCCCACCTGCCCTCTGGCCTCTGCGCCGTGTGCACATGTGTAAGTCACGAAGCACACCGCCAGCGCCCCTCGGTGTCTTATAGTCCAGGCCAATTTTGGTCTGCAGAGTTGGCTTCAGTACTGGTTTCAACTCTGGGCTAGCAGCAAGTCTAGAGGCCAGTGTTTCAGGGGACCTTCCCAGGTATCAGACCATCAGGTGTGATATTTTAATCGAGTTCTAGGTCTGCACACCCCTTTTCTCATGCCACATCAGGGACTCTACTGTGTGTCCCCTATCAGAGCAGCTGCTGGTAGTAGCCAGGTACCGTCTGGTTCTTTGGGTCTCAGGCTGATATTGCATCCAAGCATATGGCCCCTTCTGTCTCCTGGGCTTGTAATTTCCTTCTGTCTTCGATATTCCTGGTTTTGTTCTGCTCCAGTTGGGTTTGGGCCAGTTGGTGTTCTTTAGACGGTGCTGCTCACTAATTTGAGATAAACCCCAAAATCCCAGGCCATCGAGTCGGATCTGACTCACGGCAACTCTAGAGGCCAGATGCAGAACATTTTCTTAGGAAAAAACTAGTTATGCCAATAGACCTTGATGTCCTCTGAAACAGTGATCCCCAGACCCCTATACCAGCTACCCTGCCCTTTAAAATGTTGGGTTGTATTTAGAAGCGTTTTAGCTTATGGTCTAGACCAGTTGTGCTGACCTCACTTTGTGCTTTCATTCCCTTCGCCTAACAGAATTCCCATCAACTGCCTAATCTGTGAACATCACTCTGCCTCCCTTCACACATTTGCAGCCATCAAAGAATATTTTCTTCTGTTCATAAACCTTTTCTTTCTTAGGTTTTTGTAAAAGTGGTCTCATGCAATATTTGTCCTTTTGCAGCTAACTGATTTCACTCAGCATCGTGCTTTCCCGGTGATTCCAGGTTCTAAGATATTTCCTAAAATCATCACTGTTCTTTGTTATTGTGTAGTGTCCTGTTATGTTAATATATGATAATTTGCTTACTATTCATATGTTGACGGGCACCTAGGTCGATGCTGTCTTTTTGCTGTTGTGGACTGTGTAGCAATAAACATTTGGGTGCATGCCTCTGCTCATGTGACAGCCTTTATGTTTGAAATACGTATTCCAGGCAGTAGGATTGCTGGATCACATGGAATTTATATTTCCAGATTTTTAAGAAAGTGCCAAATTGCTTGCCAAAGTGGTTGTACAAGTTACATTCCCACTACCAGTGTAGAAAAGTTCCAATTTCTACACAAACTCTCTAACATTGCCTGTTTTATGTTTTGTGAATGAATGCCAGCCTTGCTGGGGTGAGATGCTATCTCATTGTAGTTTTGATTTGGATTTCTCTAAGGGCTAATGATTGTGAGCATTTCCTCATGTGTCTTTTGGCTGACTAGGTGTCTTCTTGGGTGCAGTGTCTGTCCATATCCTTTGCCCATTGTTTAATTGGGCTATTTGTTCTTTACTTGTTGATATTTTGCAATACCTTGTAGATTATGGAGATTAAATGGCTATCAGATGTGTGGTGCCAAATATTTTTTTGCAGTCTGTAGGCTGTCTTTTACTCTGATGAAGCCCTTGGATGAGCATAAGAGTTTACTTTGTAGTAGCTCTCCTTTATCTTTTTTTTCTCCCATCATATTTGAGAGATAGTATTGCTGGACGTATAATTCTTGGCTGGTAACTTTGTTTTCCTTCAAAGCTTTGGATATGTTATCCCATTGTCCTTGTGTTTGCATTGCTTCTGCTAGCTATTCTGAGCTTAATCTTACTGATTCTCCTATGAAGATTATTCTTCACATATCTCTAGCCATTTTTGGCAAGTTTGATTGTAATATGCCTTGGTATCTTTTGATCTACATTGTGTAGAATTAATTGAGCATCTTAGATAGGTATATTCTCATGATATCAGGGAATTTTTCTGTCAACAAATCTTTGACAGTTTTCTCTGTATTTTCTGTTATCTGTCCCATGTTCTGGTTCTTGATTCCTCTTGAGAGTTCCACATAGTTTTTAGTTTTTCTTGATTTTTTAAAAAATTCTGTTATCTGATTTTTCCTCAAATACGATTGTGTCATATACTTTAGCTTCAGTATCATTAATTTGGCTTTCCATTGCCTCAATTTTTTTCCTTTGACATTCTACTGAGTTATCTAATTCTGCAGATCTGACTCAACCACGCTTAGCTAGTTGGCTGGCTGGCTGTAATTTTATCATTAATTTTGTCAATTTCCGCTTCCTGTCTCTGTGTGCTCTCTTCCAGCCTGTTCAGTGTGTTGTTGCGCTCTTCTTCGTTTCGTGTCATTTCCTTACTGTTGAAAAGTTCTGGATAGTAACCTTTTATGTTACTCCTCTAATAACCCCAAGAGCTTCTCTTCATCGCTAAAATTTCTCTTCCTTTGGGAGCCTCTGGAAGCCCTTTTGTTCTGTCTCTTTAGTGTTTTGATGTTGACTGCTGTCTCCAAGCACTCAGTAAGTTATTGTATTTATTTAAATTTTATATTTACCTACTGTGGTCTAGTTTCTTGTTTTCCTTTATTTTGAAATGTCCAAATCGTCTTCTTGTGTTGGTTTGGCTGTTAGTGACTTCGATGGGCTAACGCCCTGTCACCAGGTGGTTAGAGCTGCTATTAGGCATGTGAGCCCAGGAGTCTGTTTAGGGTTCTTGTGCGGATTCAGCTCAGGTGTCCAGCAGTTAACCATCAAGGGTGCGGTGCTGTCTCTCCCCTTCAGTCCTAGACAGGCAGGGGTGAGTGGTGCAGGCACCGGCACCTGGCTGCACCTGGGGCCTGAGCGCCGTCCCTGAGGGTCTGAGGGTAAGGCAGTCCCCTGTGTCTGTTCCCAAGGAGCTGTTTCTACCCTGAATTTCCAGCTCAGGTGAGTAGGCAGATTTTTTCCTCCTTCCCCCTGTTTATCGGTTTCCTCTGCGAGTCTTGGAGAGTCTGTGCGTCAGGCGTCCTGCTCCCTGCGGGGTGGCGGGTCCGAGCGCCGCTGGCCCAGACGGAGAAGAGCGGGGAGCCACGGGGGACAGCGGGCCACTCGGCCGCGGGCCACTGAGCCACTAAGCCGTTTTCGAGCGTCGTGTTTCCCTGTCCTGGAGGCGCACGGGGACCCTGTTTCTGCTCAGTCTCACAGCTCAGGATGACATCCCCCAAAGGCCACTGCTCGGGGACCACGCTGGCCGCAGCCGACACCGGGGCCGCGTTTGGCCACTGCTAGGTACTTCCCCACGGCGCAGCTGGATTTCCTCGTGGAGGCACAGGGCTCCCGGAACCTCGTATACAACGAATTCATTTGTTCTTTGGGGGCTTTGTTGTCAGGGGACTCAGAAATTGGCTGACTACTCCAGCACCTTGGCCCTAGCTCCGTAATGTAGGATTTTAAAATTATGTATCTTTTATTCATAGATGTTTTAGAATTAGCAACCTCTTTTTTTTTCCTCTGTCTTATGGTTTAGATGGAGACTTTCGGGGATGTCTGTCTTCCCGCTTTTTACCTCCTGCTTTGCTGTTGGTTTGGTCTAGAGCCGTAGACAGTCCTTAGGTCCAGGCTGGAAGCCGCACAGGGACGTCAGGGTGGTCTCCTTCTCGTGCTGATCTGTCCTGCGAGCAAATGCAGGCACTCAGGGACAGTGTAATTCTGAAACGTCTTCTCTTGGTCCTTCCTTTTGTCCTAAGGTCCATCAGGGGAAAGCCATGAGCTTTCTTTTATTTAGGGTTTCATCTCAGTGTTTCCATTTTTGCGAGAAAAGGTGGCCTCTGAGTCAGACAGTCTTCATGTACTAGAGCAGAAGCCAGAACCCTGAGCACATCTGAGGAACCATTCCGTTATTTCATTAGCATGTGTTTTGCCTCTGACAGCCTGCAAGTTTGGGCTGAGGAATGTTTTGTTTCTCCTCTTTTGTGCATGACATTTTAGCAGTCTTAAGTATCTCTTCTTGAAAGAATATGTGTTGAAAATGTCTAATTTTGTTGACTAAGGAGGTTCGGTGTCACAGTGATTATGTGCTTCGTTGCTAACTCGAAAGTTGTCTGTTAGAACCCACCCAGGGGCCCTCCCACCCGGGGGCCCTCCTACCCAGGGGTCCTGCAAGAGCAGGACCTGTGACCCTGTTGCCCAAAAAGTACAGCCTACAGGGTCTACGGGGCAGTTCTCTTCTGTCCCATGGAGGTGCTTTCTAAAACTGACTCTACGGCACTTAAGGAAAATAGTCTTATTGACCATGGCTTCAGTTTTAAGTCTTTATTTCTAAATGTGTGCCTTCCTGGGCTTTTACACGCATCAGTATTAGGTGGTTGTTATAAAGCCTGGTTTCCAGCAAAGACCTCTTCTCTGAAATCGAAATACACTGCATAATTGATGTTTCCGTTTGCAGGGTCAGGACACTCTCCAGGTTTCGGTGTTTAAACCTGGAATTCTGAGTCCTCTCTCTCCAGGGTTGCTGCAAGCATACCCAGGCATCACCTTCATTCCTCCCTTTGCCTCACCCCTCACAGCAAATCCATCAACTATTTTCACCTCCAAGAGCAGTCTCAAACCCACCAGCAGCTCTCCACGGGCCTGTTAGAACCCAAATTCAAATTACAGTCATCTCTGACTTCCGGTACTGCTGTAAGCGCTTGGTGAGTCTCCTGCCTTCTGTACCGCTGCCTCCAGTAGCTTACACATTTTACTAAGAACTGACTTTCAAGTGAGCGCTGAAAGTAGTAGACAGCACATTTCAATCCCTGGTTTGTCTTAGCTTACGCTGGTCCCGTGGGTATAGCTGTCACTTTTGAATCACAAGAACACACCTTTGAAGCACTTTCTGCCACCTTTACCCAGAATCCTTACCATACTACCTTTCACAAGAGAGTTCTCTTATGTCTTGCTTTGTTAAGTTTCTTATACCCTTCATAATTCTTCTGTGTCATAATTGGTTTAAATTTATTTTTTAAAAGAAAAAGAAGCATGCTCCGTTTCTGCCATTTTTCTATTTGGCCTTTTTCTATGAAATATAGATTTTAAAATGTAAGTTTATTAACTATAGAGTATATAATTGCATATCAAAGAATTAAAACATGTTAAAATAAAATTTTGCTATGTAATTCTTAGGATCATGAGTCATGTATAAATCTGGGAAATTGACAGAACACAAAAAGGAAAATGCACAGAACATATAAACTTATAGAACTTCTATTTAATAACTTTAGATTCAAGTGGCTTGTACAATAAATTTATGCATCTCTTTTAAATAATTTTTGTTCTCAAACATCAAATGTTAAACATAAAATTTAATTTTCATTATCACCTACATCTGTATTTATATTGTGGAAATTAAAAGTCTGTTAATTTAAACTGCATAAGATTAAAAAAGAATTCATGTTGATGTGATTTTAATTAGGAACTATTATGTAAATACATGTAAATTATATTTTAAATACTTACATGATGCAAATTTGTTAATTTTGTGTCTATTTGTTGATATGAACCTAACCCCCAAACAAACAAACCCGTTGCTGCTAAGTTGATTCTGACTTGTAGCGACCTTAAGGGACGGAGTAGAACTTCCTGCTGTAGTTTCTAAGGAATGGCTGGTGGATTTGAACCGCCAGCCTCTTGGTTAGCAGCAGTAGCTCTTAACCACTGCACCACCAGGACCCCATATAAGCCCTGGAGCAATAACTTTGTTATAACTTATGCCTGAAGATTTTAGGAACAAGGGTGTTTGAGTTAATTATTTGTTTGAAATATTCAGAATAGAACTTGATTCAAGTCCTAAATTGTTCATTTTCCCTTCATGTTTTCTTTTCTGTGAATTCATCCTGCTCTTCCCTGCAGTACTGTTGCTGTTAGTTGTGTTGAGCCTACCCCTTCTCATGGAGACTCCACGTGTGCAGAGTAGAACTCATGATTCACAGTGTCTTCAGAGCTGTGGCCTCCTCATCCCCAGGCCTGTCCTCCAAAGTGCCTCTGTGTGTGTTTGAACAGCCGACCTTTGGGTGGCGGGTGGACACTTAATCATTGTAGCCACCAAGGCATTACTTCCTTGTACTACTTCCCATGAACGGGAAGAAAGAGAGAGAGAGAGAAGGCATGTGTTCTGTAAAGTCTAGAAACGATAATTTTATTTAAGTGCAAATAAAACAGATTATCTAACCTCCCATCTGCTTTGACCAAATCAATTAAAAGGTGTGGTCTATCAAAAAAAATGATTTCATGTTAGTATAGTGGAAGAGAAAAAAGCTTTTCTTAAGGAAAATTATGGAAGTTTCAAAAATATCCAAGTTGTGTTAAAAATTGGATGAAGCTAAAATATCATCTAAAAAAGGAATTATTTTGGACTTTAAAACATCATATAATACAGTCTATAACCAAGTCATTTTTCTGATAATTGCTTAAGAAATTATGCTAATTATTAGCAATGGTAAACAAAGTAATCACATTCTTTAAAATGACTTTCCCAAATCCTTGTATTCATATGGTCAATAGTCTTGCTAAGACCTAAAGAGCTGTGTGATTTAACTATCATTGTACCAAAGCCAAGAGTTAGTGAACGTTAGTCCTCCTCTATGTGATGACCTCGTGAAGAAGAGAGCAAGTTCAGGGGTGTAGCGGGAGCAGGGTGTCCCTGTCACTTTTCACACTGAGCACCAGAAAGTTGGGCCGAGGAAACCTTGGGAGCTGGTGTGCTCAGTTAATTGGGACAAATCAATGTCCTTTTTGCATTTTTTCCCTTTTTTCTAGAATAACCTCCAGTGGTTAAGAGGAAACATCTACTAATTTATAATGCAATTTGAAATTGGTAATAACCATATCATTTGCAAAGTGCTTGCCTAAGGAAAAGTTGTTTTTTTTCCCCCTCTAGATAATCAGAATTATGTCAGTCTTAAGCCTGTAAGTACTGCAGACAAGGAAAGAAAATTGTCCCCTGTCCTGAGAAATGTGCTGGATGTTATGATATAAAAGCAGCTTAGCTTTTTTTGGATACATGGCAAGGCTGGCAGAGTTTACATAAATCCATTTTTTCCCAGTTGGCATCTGTAAATGGAAAACTAGGGTCATGGGTCTATTTTAAAACTAACACAGACCTTAAAATGCAGAATCTAATTTTGTTAAATTCTATTATTCATTTCTCCAGTGCCAAATACTCCCTCTTGAGAAGACAGTCTCTCCCAGGACTTAACCCCACCTTCTAACCACAAATAAAATAACAATTATATACAGAACAATCTGCGCGCATCAGCACATCTGGAGAGACCTACGTCTTTATCAGCTGTTACAGCTATTTACAGATGCCGGTGTTTAAGTAGAGAATTGGTAAGACCTCCTCACGGGGCTCGTTACTCTAAGCGTCCACTTGTGAAAGTGTGTTGAGTAGTTTGTGCAGTTAGGCTGCCAGTTGATAGGAATGAGTGCATTTCCACGTTCGAAAGGTTTTGTGCTGGTTTTACATAGAAGCATCTCCTACAGCTGCAGTATATGGATACAGTGCCTTCTAAAACATTAAGTTGGACTACTTATTTTTGTTTAATTTTTGCACTGGAGCACAATACTAAGAGTATCAACTGGGGTAAAAGAAAAAGACTCACAAATGCTGCATAAAATATATTTGTTTTACATTAGTTTGGATCCTGAAACATTCCAGGGCTCAATGAGGAGTCTTTCCAATCACAATGCAATACTCAGTCATTCAGAAATGGATTGAGTCTTTTATTAAAATATAATTCTGTCTGTGTGTTTTCCTTCTAGCTTGCATCTCTGTGAACAACTGTCATCACTGTCCCCTCTTATAGTGAGCAGTGAAGTGGTTAGCGCCCGGTAACTTGTAGGCGTCATCCCTTGTACCACATGCTTCCGCCGGATTGTGCGTCTTATGGAATGCATCCCCAGGGTGAGCCAGGAGACAGGCGTGAATTCTAACCCACTAGTTCAGACTTTGTCACACATGTTCATTCAATTTCTAAAGATAATAATTTAAAACTCTACTAAAAAAAAAAATCTCAGAGTTAAAATAACAAAATATATAGTCTCTTCTTACTCTAGTCCCTGTTAACAATAACCAAGTTTGGGAACCTTTTTAGGACTCTGAGAATTAGTGTGACAGGATGGAAAGCCCTTGTTGAAAGCCCTAAAGATTCTTGGTTTTTATGATAAAAGAAACGTGATCCAAAACCCAAAGAACTTTCCAAAACTTGCCATGAGGCAATGTGAGTTGTTCCTACTTTTCTTTTGTTTTATAGTTTGAATCTTTCCCATTTTGTCCTTAAAAAAAGTACATTCAGTCAAGACCCAGGTGTTAATTAACTTGGAGAAAGGGTGAAGAAACTGACACCCAGTAATTATTTTTAGTGCATAATAGATAATGACTCATGCTTAATGTTGTCCTTTATAAACAACACTCACTTGTTCTGTTCCCTAATTAAAATGTGAATTGCTTGACAACAAGATTTAAATAATAACTTTTGAAAACAAATCTAAAATGCATTTCAGTGTGATTGCTTTGTAACTCAATCAGCAAAAAGTGGAAGTTAAACTAATACAATATGAAGTGTGTTATACATGCACGCTATTACTACTGTTCCCAGATTTAAACAAATTAAAAAATACATATGCAAATTTAAGCTTTGTTTACAAATTTGAAAATCTCCGTTTTCTACAATAAACCAATATCAAATATCATTTTTTTCTCAAATAAGGTTAAGAAACTAGATTAATGCTCTAGATACAATTTATCTGAAAGCAAGAAAGCATTAAACAACAACATAGATGCTGTTCTAATCTAAAATGTAAAAGATATACTGGCTCCATGACTGAGTTTAGTAACAATCATTCTCCCCCAAAACAAGACTATTGTTTTTGAGTCAATTCTGACTCGTAGCAGCCCTATGGGACAGAACAGAACTGCCCCACAGGGTTTCCAAGGTGCTGCCGGTGGATTTGAACTGCTGACGGTTTTGTCAGCAGCCGAGCTCCTCAGCACTGTGCCAGCAGGGGTCTCATGGAGAGAACAAATAACAGGCTTGGGTGTAGGTCGGTTGGGTGGTCAAGTAGCAGGCATTTGGTGGATTCTGTCTCCTCTGTCAAGTGGGCTGCATGGGTATCTGCTGACACAAAGAAACTGTGTGACTTTGGTTGGGTTCTTTGAGGCAGAGGCTCTAAACTGGGAGATTATGTGCAGGTGTAGGTGGTTTACTGGGGAGTGAGAGTGCTTCCAGCAATATCATGTTTGGGAAACAGAGAGAAACAAGGTAGGGCAACAATAAGTTGTACAAGGATACAGTGAATCCAGCAGAGTTTGGAGGTGGGGTAGCCTCTTAGGTATGGGCTGGAAGGTCCTAAGTTGAGGCAAGTCCCCTAGGCAACCAGCGATTTGATGCTGGCTGACCCAGAAGAGGGAATGGTTTTGGATGAAGTAGCTTCCATGGACCAGTCAAGGACAGGTTCTGGGAAGGGGTCGGTTCCGTGAAGCATCATGGTTTCTATCTTATAGAAGAAGAAGCAGAGGCTCAGGGCAATCTGGTAGATTACCCAGACTCCGCAGTTGGTAAGTGGCTGAGCAGTACATCAACCCCAAGTTTGATTACGCTCTTCTGTGCTGTGAGGAATATCATGAAAACTGAGAGATGAGTGCAAGAAATGCACTGCGCAGTTACAGCAGCTGGAAAAGCTCATGAGAATTAACTGACCATAAGTTTAATGTGACTTAACAGTGTGATGGGACTACCAGGATTGAAGAACTTCAGGTGTGGTTACATGGGTTTGGAAAACCTATGGGTCATTCTGCTCTGTCCTGTAGGGTGGCCATAAGTTGAAATCAACTACAGTAATGGATTTGATTGTTTTTTGTTTGTTTTCATACAGGTTTTTGTAAGCTAGGTAAATATTTGATGAATAAAAGATGGTGAAAGATAGTGCAATCTCTTAGTGTACAAAGAAAATCATAGAACAGGAATGATGTTTTCCTTAGGGTTAAACTGCAGTGATACAGGCTATTGGGTTTAACTCTGAGTTTTAAGAAGTTTGAAAAATTTGAGGTGCCCAAATCACCAATAGTCGGAAATATCTATCAAGGTAGAGTCAGAAGGAATTAGCAGGTAGGAATGGAAGTTGCGTCAAGAGAAAATAGGATTTCCAGAGTGACTGAGACAGGTTACTTAGATTTCTAATGTACTCTGCATTCAGATTTCATGCTTAAGCCTTATGCCAGCCTGTTTAATAAGGGAGACACTGAAATCCTGCCTTATGATGGTTATATGACCAGTAGAGACCGTATCCTGCGGCAGATCTCGGGTCCAGCATCTGCGTGTAGAGACTTAGGAGGTGATGGTGCAAAATGGGGCAGCTGTAAGCTGGTTCCACCTCCTCCCGCCTCCCCTTCCCTCCGTCCTTGCCCCCCAAGCACCAGGGAATCTTTTCTCCATGTCTGTAACGTTGACATTTTGATAATGAAATGTAAGTGAATCATACAGCCTCTAAACTTAAGGGGCTGACATTTTTCACATTGAGAATTGTCTGGGTTGTTGTGTACATAGAAAATATATTTTTATTAAATTGACCTTGGGGTGGGAAAGTTCAGAAGTTCATCTTATGGAGGCTATGAAGAATGCTTTGGGTAAAAGTTGCACTAGGAAAGAACTAAAGTGTACAGAAGTGTTCCGAACACTGGCAGACACTGCTTCAGAAATTCCAATCCAATGGAAAAGTTGTCAGAACATAAAATCGCAGTTCCTTGTGCCTCTTCAAGTTCAGCCTGTTTTTTCAGGCACAAGGAACTGCGTTCCATTTTCCTTGTTCTCAAAAGCTCCACCAAGATTTCTAAATAGGTAAGGAACTTCTTATTCAACATCCTTACTGGTAGCAATTAATATCTGTCCATGTATTTTTTTTTTTGTGTGTGTGTATGAAAAATTTCTGCCACATTCCTTGAAATAGTCAAAAGACTCAAGTCAGGTGGGGTGAGGATTGCTAACAGCGGCTTTTGGTGAGTTGCTGCCTCCCGGCTGTCGGTCACAGTTAGAGTTTACAAGAAGGTGATATTTCACCTCTTGAGTTGATCAAGTTTGAATTACTCCTAAATGGTTGTAAACATTTTCTCTTCAACACGAAATGCATAGCTCATGACACATAGCATTTAAATAGATAATTTTATTAAGAGGAACCCAAGCTCCCTATTGTGTATCCGCTGTTGTCATTTTGGGAAAACTTGGTGGTGCAGAAGTTAAGTTCTATGTACGCTAAGCAAGAGGTTGGCAGTTTGAATCTGCTGGGTCCTCCTTGGAAATTCTATGGGGCAGTTCTACTCTGTCCTACAGGGTCCCTGTGAGTCCGAGTTGACTAGATGGCAGTTGGCTTTGTTTTGGATGGTTGCTTTATGACCCACCCTCTTCCTTTTGCACAGTTCCTTGCTTTACAGTACCAAACAAAACCTCTTTTTTACACTGAATTTACTGTAAGTCATGATATTTTCCTTCATATTTAAACTGGGCCACAGCTTTCATGGTGACTGGTGGGTCAGTGGTCATGCATCCCACTGCTAACCAGAAGATCAGCGATTCCAACCCATCAGTCACTCCATGGTGAACAGACGGGGCAGCCTCTGCAGTGCTGATAGCCTTGGGAGCCCCAGGAAGCAGGTGTTCTCTGTCTGTTGAGTCTCTGTAGAATCAACTTGATGGCAGTGGTTTGGCTTTTCCCTTTAGAATTCTTGCTCAGCAGGATGTGGCTGGAGAAACCACTTGGGGAACAAGACTGCTGAGGTGACCACTGTTCATATGCTTCCGTAGGACGGTCACTAGCACCACTACTCACGCCATGACTCCAGCTGGAAAAGGTGGATTCAGAAACCATGATAGGGGCCTTCTTATTTCAACCTCTCCTCTTGAGGTCCACCAGGGAATTGGGTGGTCTTGCATTCCTTAGGCTCTCCTAGAGGCAGTGAGCTAAGTGGCAGGAATAAAACGGTACAGGTTTAATGAAAGGAGTTTGAAGTGGATTCAGTGCTAGGTGCTGTCGAGTCAGTCCCGACTCACGGAGACCCTCAGTAGACTAAAGCACCGCGGTTGGTGCTCTGTCTGAGCCCGTCGTTGCAGCCCCTGGGTTCATCCGTCTCGTGGAGTGTCTTCCTGTCTTTCACTGACCCTTCTGCTAGACAAAGCATGACGTCCTTCTCCAAGGACAGACGCTCATCTCTGGTAATGTGTCCAAAGTACTTGTGAGGAAGCCCCACCTGCTCACGTCTAGGAAGCATGTCAGTTGGTTTATTACAAATAATAGTAATAATAATTTAAATGGTTAAAGTGAACATTTTACCCAAAATAGGGACTTCCATAATTTAAATGTTATGTTGGTTGAAAGTTACTGATTTTATCCATGGTAGTTTTTGCCCACCAGAAGATATTTTGTTTGATTGGGTTTAGTTTTTAGAAACTTTAATCTTTTTGTTTTCCCATAAAAGTTCAAGATTTTCTAATTTTGGACCTTTTTACCCTCATTTAATTTTATAATCATGGTTTGCTGCGCTAAATTGTAAAAGTGAAGATTTAAGAGGAAAACCAAAACAAAATTTCCAAATCTTTTCTTTTTTAATTAACTTTCATTTTGTTCTCATAATAAAAATATATTACTAAAGATAGGATAAGTAAAAATTACAAAGCATTCAGATACTTCTACCCTTGCAAAGACAAATGATGCTAACCCTTTTCTAGCTATTGATGTACTTCGTATGCTAATTAAAAATTGTTTCTATTTTTCTAAGATATATTGAGGTTTAATTTTGTTTTCCTTTTGTAGTGTCTGGCTTGGCTTTGGCTGCATATTTTCTTATGAAAGTTATGCTGGCCTTGTTAAACTAGTACAAACGACTTTTTGTCTGCTTTCCAAAAGATTTTGTATATAATTGTTATTGTAATAAAAATTCAATTCATCTCATCAATCTTTATTTACTTCAATACCCCGTTTCATTTTACGTCAGTGTTTAGTAGGTTGCATTATTTTCAAGGATTTTATCCATGTCATCTAAGATGAGACTTTAGTTCCTTAACAACTTTTTAATGTTCTTTAGATCTATAGAGATACCAACTTTTTCACCCCTGATATCTTCTGTTAGCATTCTTTCTCTCTCTCTTTTTTCCTGATGAATCTAAGGTTTTATCAATTTTATTGGTCTCCTACAGAAACACCTTTTGTCCTTGGTGATTTTTTTTTTCCATCTGCTAATTCTTTTGTTTCTCAACTTGATTATTTTCTTCCTTCTACTTACTTTGAGTGGAATTTTAAATTTTTACACTCTACTTTTCTGAGGACACTTAGGTAATTGATTTTATGTCTTTCTTGTTTTCCAGTTTAAAGCTATGAATTTACCTAAGCATTTCCCTAGCTGGCTAACACAAATTTGGATGCATTTTCATTTTATAATCAGTTATATTGAAATATCTTCTTATTTTTCTTATAACTGCTCTTTGATCCAGGGCACAGCTAGCAGTGTTTCATTTAACTTCCAGATATGTGGGGTCTTTGAAAATATATTACTGTTATGAATTCCTAATTGTAGCCATGAAATACATTCCTTTGAGGTTTTTTTTTTTTTTTTTTTGAGTTTTGTTGAGATTTATGTTATGCCAGGCACATTGCCTATTTTAGGAAAACTATTTGCCCTTGAAAAAAATTACCTTTTGCAATTGTTAGGTATAGTAATTTCTATACATTTCAATTAGATCAACATGATCATGTCATTGTTCATAACTTTAATGTTTATATCAGTTATCTATTGCTGCATAACAACTTCAAAGATTGGAAAAAAAAAAAAAAAACCTAAATAATGACTATGTCAGACAGTCTCTGAGTCCAGAACTCAGGAGTGGCTCACCTAGGGGCTGTGGTTGAGCATCTGACGTGGTCATGGAGAGGTGCTTGGACACAGCTACACTCATCGGGGGCTTGGTCAGGCTTCCAGGCTTCCAGGCTTCCACCTCCACGTGGTTTCTCCTGTTGCTGTTTAAGGAAGTTTGAGTTTCTTGTGGGCTATAACAAGGGCCTCAGTGTCCTGCCTTAAGGGCGTCCCTGCAGTGTTGAATGAATCAGGCCGTATGAAATGGTATTTGACTTTCCCGGAGGGAAGGATCCAGGAAAACAAAAGGCAAATGCAATGGTTTTATGTTCCAGCCACACACATCGCTCTGTCACTCACAGGATGCTCCACTTTATACCTAAACCCAAACCCAAAGCAGCAGTGTTGAGTCACTGCTGACACATAGCTACCCTACAGGACCAAGTAGAACTGCCCCATTGAGTTTCCAAGGAGCACCTGGCAGATCTGAGCTGCCGACACTCTGGTTAGCAGCCACAGCACTTAGCCATGGTGCCACCGCGGTTTCCATGGCAAGGACTTATTTGCTAGGGAAGGGACCCCTCGGGGACAGGATGCTGGGAAATGAGAATTACTGGAGGTGTCTCAGACACCAACCACCGCTATGTCACTACTGTATTTTTGTCTAGTTCCATTGAATGCTCAGAGAGGTGTGTGGTAACTTATTTTAAAACAGTGTGCTGTATTATAGCTTACTGTCATTTATTTCACATTAAGATGCATCATTTTAGCCCTCTTATGGTGGAAACACCATACTGATCTTCAGAAATGCCAAGTCCATTTTCACGTATTCAGTCACCTTCTGTCCTGTAGAGTCTCTAAACCCAACTCACTAAACCTGAGAAGAGGGGGTCTTTAAACAAGGAAGAATGAATCATGGCATAGGGCTTAATTGGAAACCTTGCTGATAAGTGGTTAAGAGCTCTTGCTGCTAACCGAAAGGTCACAGTTCAAGTTCATCAAGTGTTCATTGGGACTGTTTGGGGCATTTCTACTCTGTACTGTAGGGTTGCTAAGACTCAGAATTCACTTCACAGCAACAGGTTTGATATTTAATTAAATATCAAATAAATATTAATTAAATATAGCACTCTGAGGCTTAAAAATACAATTGTATTTTTCTGGAAAATGAAAGTTAGAACAGGCCAGGTTTTGTCATTGTACTGTTTCACAGCTAAGATAATTAAAGCAGGAGAGCCTACGAAACTTGATTGAAGTCAGGTGCTTAGCAAGTAGCAGGGCTAGAACTCAAAGCTTAGTTTTCAGGCACTCAAGTAAACATCATAATCAAATAGATGGAGAGAGGGACTTCAGGATGGAAAAACAGATATAAATACATGTATTTAAAAGATCCCAAACTATTGAGAAGTATAGCAGTTGGGGTGGGGATACACAGTATTCATGAAACGACTGTCTTTATTTTTATGTTTTATCCTTTTTAAACTGTCTTTTTAGTTAGAAATAAATCTAATTGGATATCTAGGATCTTCTCAACAAAGAAGTTGTCAGTGAATGTTATAAATTATGTTTCGTTGTTGGAATATATCCGGCTGTTCCATGTGTGTTTTTGCTTTCAGAAATCTAGGGGTGTTTTTGCAGAGAACAAACTTCAGTTGGGAGGGTTCCATTCTGGATTCCGTCGGTAGTTTAGAGTTTTGGGGAGGGGAGCAGGGAACAAATAATCACGTTGTAGGTGGTATTCAAAAATTATTAATTCAAGAGGGAAAGAACCAGTTATTTCAAAGACTGCCATGGGTTTCATTTAGAAGCTGCAGATTCAATGTTCTGCAAACCTTATTTTAGCCCTGTCTCAAATCACCCTGAAACCCTGTCACGGAGAAGCTGGAGCAGCATTCATTGAGGCTGGAAACACATCCCGGCCAGCCTGCGCTGGCCAGCCCTCTCCTAGCGCTCTCTTCCATCGCCACCCTGACCCGGCAACGGCTTTGAACAGCCCGGTGAAGAACAAGCTCGCTCTCGCCAGGAGGCTCCCTTCACCTGGACCAGCGCGTTTAGAAACCAAGAGCCTCCCTCACGACGAGCAGCTGCTGCAATCACCCAGAAGCCAAAATCTTGGCTTGTCGGTCACGTAGCCGCAGGCAGACTGAGGATTGCAGCTGCCAGAGCCACTTTATTTTCTATTTATTCATTTATTTTAGCAGATGAACTTTCACCACTATGCATGTCAAATGAATAAATATATACAGTATCTAGTCAGAGAGGTTGGGCTGGACATCAGGTTGCTTGGACTTGAGGATGGAGAGTGTACTGCTGGGGTGTGAAAAAATTCTGTGGCATTTCCCTGGCATTTTCTATATTTGGATATAAACCTAGCTCACCTGTCAAGCACAGAAACCAAATTTGCACCTGAGTTATCAAAAAAAAAAAAATTACAAAAAACCCTTTTAGATTAACCAAGTATCTGTTCCCTAAAAATATTCAGAGATAGCAAATGTTAGTGGGAGGCTGACCATGATACCATGGTATACGTGGCTGGACCAGAATAGGCCAATCCCAGCTTCATTCTGTCCAGCAATACCAGCATAATTAGGATGCTTAAGTACGTAAAATTTTAACTTAAAATATTAAGTATTACACAACCCACTTGGGTGACCCCCTGAGGTGACTTCAGTGGTATGTTTGAGAGCCCGGATGTATGCCAAGAGGTTCTGTGAATTTGAACACTGTACACACTGCCACACTTTTATTGATCACTACAAATACTCCTCCCACAGAAGTTTTCATTTATCTCCCCCAAATCTAATCATATAACCATCTTATTTTTGGGTTTCTACTGTTAGTATTTTTGTTCTACTAGAAAAATCAGCATACCTTGAATTCATCTTTGTACATTATGCTTGGGAAGAGTGTTATGAAGAGCAGACAGAGGTCAGGGGCTTAAATGTACACAAAACAGTCAAAATTTTCTGAGCTAGTGGTACCGAGTTGTGGGAAATGTTTCAGATTAGCAAAAATTTCTGTCATCCATTTCGGAGATCAAAATTAAATACATATTTTTAAAAGGATTTCCAACTGCTCACTGGCCTGTTCTGGTTTGCAGCAGATTTGGAGACATCTGTTGCAAAAGACCTCTTTAAAGTGTGAAAAAGCAAAAATGTCACCTTGAGGACTAAGATTCACCTAACCCAAGCCAGGATATTTTTAATCATCTCATATGCATGAAAAAGCTGGACAGTGACTAAAGACGACCAGAGATGAACTGATGCCTTTGAACTGTGGTGCTGCAGAAGAATGCTGAATGTCCTGTGGCAGGCCAGAAAAACGAACGAATTGTCTTGTGAGAAACAAAGCCAGATGGTTCCTTAGAAAGGAGAACTGACCAGCTTCATCTCATCCACGTCGGGCATATCCCTGCAAGGGACAATTCTCGTACAGAGATGTCTACTTCACAAAGTGGAGGGTCGGCAAAGAAGAGGAGGACCCTCAACGAGCTCAGGGGCACCGCGCTGCGGCAACGCTCCAACGGCGACCAGCGGGGACAGGCCAGAGCCGGAGCTGTGTGGCTCAGGGGAACGCGGATCACCGAGATTGGGACCAAGTGGACAGCACCCAGGGACAAGGTGGTTTGTGGGACACACACGTACTGGTGGCGGTGTCGTCTTTCGTCAAGACTTGAAGTCTGTCTGCCACCAATTCGTATTGACGTCTTACCCTTTTCTCTGTTTCTAAACATGACCCTGGTGGAAATCAGGGGTTCTCACTTGATGTTTAGGAGGCCAGACCACAGTGGAGGGGTTCTAACCTGGATCACCTCTGAATCAGCCTCTGAAAAGAACAGAATAGGTGACAAGACCCTACACGGAGAGACAGACAGAGACCAGGGAACCCCAAAGAACTCTCAAAGCTACCAGCAACGACAGACACTCCCGCAGCCTCGAAGCCCTGATGTGGACTTCTAGCCTCTGAAACTGTGAGACAATAACTGTCTGTTCTTGATAGCCATCCTCATGTGGTATTCAAGTTACAGAAGCTCTAAGAAAGTTTCTTAAATGTGTTACATCTTCCCAAGCTTTTCTAATCAAGTGAAAATGGTACCCCGAAATCAGTAATTTCAACAGGGATTGTATAATTGAGAATACAAAGAATCAAGGTCAGGAGCCCAAAATCAGATTTTTCTGAGCGCTAATCTAGTAAGCTTTGGTAGTGTAGTGGTCAAGCGCTACAACCGCTAACCACCCTATCGACAGTTCAAATCCACCAGGCACCCCTTGGAAGCTCTAGGGGGTGTTTCCACTCTGTCCTACAAGGTCACGATGAGTTGGGGTCTGCTCGATGGCAGTGTTTTGTTCTGTTTTACTCTAGTGTGCATTTAGCCATAACGCATTGTCTGAAACAAGCGAGGCTGCAAGACAAGGGAAGACAATTACTTTGATTTTCCTTTTGCTTCCTGTGAACAAATTGTTAGGCAGAACAATTTCTACATTTTAACAGCAGAAGGCATCAATTTTTTAAAAAGATTATATATAATATGCCGGTGATTTAGGAAATTGTTAAAAACAAATAACGACAAATTGCCATTTTGAACAATGGAGGTAGACTTCTAAAGTTATAGTAGAAGTCATTTGTTTGGAAAATAAAACCCCTCAAATTTAAACTTACATATTCACCGTTTATGGCAGAAACCCTTTCTACCTCTACTTTTTAAATAAACGTTCTTATTCCCTTTCTACCAGAAATGAACTTGAAACTCTCTGCAGTGCTTACTTTCTGAAGGATATTCATCAAAGCAAATATTAGAGCTGGGACTTGATCTGAGAGGTGCTGGCTTCAAAGGTGGTGTTATCTGTGTCAGACGACAGAAAGCAACACCTTTGCGCACCAAGTGATTTCCATATTGGGTATCATTTAAACATGACAGTGAAAGGCGGACTACGTACTTGTTATGCTGTTACTGTGCTGTCAAGTCAATGCTGCCTCACGGGACCCTGAGTGGGGACAGATCCCCCGCTCTGTTCTCTCACAGAGCATCTGGTGAGTTAGCAGCCAAGTGCTTAACCACTGCGCAGCCGGGGCTCCTTTTTGTATGAGTAGAACCTCCTGTCAAAACCCAAGAAGGTATTTGGCAAACTTCCTCTCCTGTCAGACGGAGGATGTTCTATGAATATTTATGAAACTCAGCTGAATTCACTTCACTCAAGGTCCAGTCCAGAGCTCTTCCCTGACCCAGGCTTCTTTAGGTTGAAACAGAGGATGTCTACGCTTCCAGACAAAAATGGCCTGTGCTTTATACTGTACAGAATATAGTATATTCTTGATAAAGAAATGCAGTAAGCCCCACGGCACACTGCTGAGCAAAACACTGAAGAAGCAGGGAGCAAAGAGGGGCATGTGCTAATTGGCAGACAGGTGACTACGCGGCATAGGCCGAAAGAGAAATGCACACACGCTTGCCCTGCTGAAGAGTTACGGTGGATATCGGGCCACAGGAAAAGGTACAGACAAGAGACGTGATGTGAGGAGTAGTGCACAGCCCTTCCTAGCTCGGTGATTCCTCACTTCCACCACATGACCCGGATAGGCTCTACCCGTCATTCTCTTGGTAAGATGCCTGCCTGCTTAGCCTCACCTTCATCTGCCTGATATGGACTTTCCTCTTTCTCTTTCTAGAAATATCCATTCCTTTGACAATATTATATATTAATATCACATCCCCTTAGAAGCAAACCAAACTCTTTCCCATTGAGTCAGTTCCAATTCATAGCAATACTGTAGGACAGAGCAGAACTGCCCAGTGGGTTTCCAAGGGGTGATCCAGTGTATCTGAAAAGCCAACCTGTTGGTTAGCCTCTGAACTCTTAACCACTATGCCACCAGGGCTCCATTCCCTTAGAAATATTCCCTAAACACTCAAGAGGTTATCTCTTCCTCCGACCCTCTTTGCCCTTCTTCATTTAATACTGATTGCACCCGACTTTGTATTGCTTCGGATAATAACCTTAGGCAGAGAAAGCACAAGCTGTGGAACAGGAAAACTCTGGTGATGCAATGTGTAAGTTCTGCAGAAACTAACCACAAGCTGTCAGTTCAGATCCACCAGGTGCTCCTTGGAAACTCCCTGGAGCAGTTCTATCCTGCCCTGTAGGGTCACTGTGAGTTGGAATGAAGTCAACGACAGTGCTTTTTTTTTTCTTCTTTTGTTTGAATGTAGGGTCATCAATTTCATTCCCACCTGAAACTGTGAAGTCTTTCTAATGTCTCTGCAGTCCAGATGCCTTATCACGAGCTGGTGATCAAATTAACCCTTACTGACGTCATGCACGTGTGTGCTAACACATGCCACAGCACCACCTGGCGGTTCAGACACCTAGACCTTCAATCCATGGGTTTCTGATGTGTATTTGTCTGGCTTGGCTATTTGTTTAGGCCACTCTTCATCTTAAGCTGCAGAAGTACTCAAAGGTAGAATCATGTCTTATTCGTATTTTCTCTCCAGCCGTGGAGAACAACGACTGTAAAATCATAGGAGCTGTTTCAAAGTGCAGAATGATGAGGAGCAGAGAAAGGAGGGTCAGAGATTGTTACTGAGGGTCTGGAAGGAATCAAAGCCCAGACCTGTGAGGATCCGTTACTTGTCTGGGGACTAGCGGCCAGACGCGAGTCTAGAAGGTGGGCCTGGAGGGATGCGGATAAAATGAGCACCACAACGTGGAAACCGAATTACAGCTGTGCTGGACTCTTCAAGTTATGGCTCTTCCACTGAGCATCCTGTTGAGTGTTGGAAAAGTCACAAATGTCTAAACCTAATTTCCATTGTCTATATCAAAGCAAACATATCACTGTTGAATCAGTTCTGACTCATAGCAGCCCTGTAGGACAGAGTAGAATTGTCCCTGTTGGGTTCTAAGGCTATAAATCCTTATTTACAGAAGCAGCCTGAAACAACTGATGAGCTTTTGGTTAGCACCAGAGAACTTTAACCACTGCTCCCCCAAAGTTTCTTCCTTTGTTTCAAATGATTTTTATATTTTATACAACTTTGTAATGGAAAACCTAAAAAAAGCAATGGAGGACTGTAGTGGTAACCCATAAGAAATCTGAAGCAACTGCCTCTCTATATCAAGAAAGCTGCTTCTCAGTGAAGAAAATGATAATGCCTCATCTCACAGACAGTAGTTAGTTTGAAATAAAATATGCCCATAAACATCTTAATGTTTTGTCATCAAGCTTTCAGATGGCTTTATTGTTTAGATAGCTGCAATAATAATTTGCCTATCATTACAATGCCAGGACTCAGAGGAATCAAATGGCCAAGTGGTGTTCTGTATTCTGTTTGGAGCTAGAGTTAAAATAAATATCGAATAAATGAATAGAATGCTTTCTTGCATAAATATGGTCCTGAGGAACACAGTTTATTCCAAGGGAAGCGGGCACTGTCTATTCCTGCTTCCTTTGAAGACACTTAACTCCTGTATTTCACTCCCCACAGCCCAGAGATATTCATTCGCCTGTTTCCCACCAAAGCTGAATGTTTTTATATCCTCAAACATCAGCTTACTATTCTGTTAACTCTTTCTGTTTACAAAATGGGGTAGTTGAATGTCCTCACTGTTCGAAACAACACTGGACATGTATTGTGTTCGAAGATTCTGGACAGTGATTTACAGAAATGAGCTGGGTAACCAAAACGGCTGTCGTAATACTGTTGACCCTAGACTTCCCGAGAAACTCAAGTCAAGGTAGTGAGGCTTACAGTTTACATCAGATTAAGACTCATGTTGCTCCAAAGCAATCCAGCAAGTGTAAGTAATTTTGAAACATCTCTAAGAGATAAGTGTTGCAATTTATTTCTCAAAAGTATAGTTAGAAATACATGTAAAATGTAAAAATGCTTAAAATACTGTATTTCACACCTAAGATTTTCCATTTAAAATTTAATATCAAAACTCAACATTAATGCCAGAGTTAGATCTGGATTATTAATTCAAGATTCAATTATATAGCAAATGGAAATGCTTAAGAAGAAAATTAAGAGAAAAAATGGAAGTAAAAATGCAGCTGAGAGTTGAAAATATTAAACTGAGTTGCCAGTGGAAATGAGCAAGCTGATTTTAACATCATTATAAAATCCTCCATGTAAATGAGGGACAGAGTTCTCTCCTTGCCATACAGGCATTTCATGAAAACTTTTTTCCCCTCCCTAGTCCTGACTCGTGAATAGCATTTCTTGAAATAGCACTTTTTTATTTTTTATTTTTTTCCCTAACTGAGAGATGAAAGAGGAAGCCAAGAGCCTAGGGGCACCTGTACCAGGAGGCAATTGCTAGGTAAAGGGTCTGATGACGAAGGTAAGGACTTCGGGAAGGACACTGCCGTGCTGGGAATCAATTACTAATCAGGAACCGACAAGAGGAATATCTAGGCCCAATTTATCTGTGTCTCTGAAAACTGTGCGGAACAGAGTGGGAAGAATTTCTGGAGTGAGCTTAGAAGAGTTCCTGTTAGGGTAACAGCATGAGAGACATACCAAACGGGTAAGATTGGAGAATTAGAAGCAAAAATTAAATTCTATTACTCTTGTGACAGAAAACAAGAAAAAGACCAAACAGAACTCCTCTGGGTCACCTCTGTATCCTGAGTGGTCAGCTGCCCAACAGACAGAGATGAGGAATTCCAGAAGTGAGGTAGTGTTGTAGATGGGAAAATTTGTTTTGCTTCAGCCAGGTCGAGTCTGATGCAATGGCAGGGAATCATAGTCCTGCAGGGAAAAGGAAACTGGGAAGGGCGACACTGGTAAGAGATGAAACCTCAATATATACACTCAAAAATAATAGTCAATGTAAACAAAGCCAGTGCTGTCAAGCTGATTCTGACTCCTAGCGACTGTACAGGACAGAGTAGGACTGCTCCACAGAGTTTCCAAGGAGCACCAGGTAGAGACCAGCTGTCAGCCTTCTGGTTAGCAGATGGAGCACTCAACTGCTGCACCTCTGGGGTTTCCAACAATCAGTGTAGAGTACACAAAAAGAAACAGAACACAATTAGCTGTTGTGAGTACTACTAAGAAGCAGGAGCCATTAAAAAAAGCGCTGATGAAAATAGCATTTATATACTGTATAAATGTAGAAAATTCTAAATAGAATCTAATGCTGGAAAACCTAATGAGAGAATGGGAGTAAGTGGAAGTGTTCGAGCTCTCCCCTGGACTCGGGGAACGTCCTTCCGGTGCCAGCTCTGAAATCAGCGCGCAGCTGGAGACGTGAGCTGTTTCTTGGACTTCACGGTATTCATCGAAACAAAAGAGTGGCTCAAGAAATTGGTAATTAAAAAATTATTATCTAAGAGAAGATTTATTTATATTAAGCAGAAGTGTTACATACAAACCCAAACCCACTGCCACTGAGTCAATTCTGACACATAGAGACCCCGTAGGACAGAGTAGAACTGCCTCATAGAATTTCCATGGAGCACCTGGTGGATTCAAACCGCTGACTTTTTGGTTAGCAGCTGTAGCACTTAACCATTACACCACCAGGATTATATACTATTTAGCAATAGAGAGAGACACAAAGAGAGGGAGAGGAAAAGAGGGGAGAGAGAGAACTGCAGTTTATCCTAGTATTGGCTGATATTCATTTCCTATCATCATTTTGTTGAAATTCAGGGGCTACTGTCATCTGTGTGTGAACTTTGTCACCAAAACACAGCTAAAAAGTAACATAACTCTTGTTTTCATGCATCTTATAATTCCAACTTGGGTAGGTGCATCTGAGAGATCTTAAAAGTCCAAAAACATAATGGTAGAGAAGATTGTTGTCTTTAGTTGCGGTCAAACTGATGCCCACTCCCAGCACAGGACAGAGGGAAACCCGCCTGGTCTCACGCCCTCCTCACTGTCACGGGGAGCTGGAGCCCACTGTCGCAGCCGCCTTGCCCACCTGTCTTGTTGAGGGAGCCTCCACTTCACCAAGTGTGGTGTCCTTCTCCGGGGACTGGTCCTTCCTGACGACGCACCCCAAGTACTTGAGGCGAAGTCCGGCCAGCCTCCTGCTGTCCTGACAGCCTCTGGCTGTCCTTCCTCTGAGCCCTCGTCTGGTGCCCACGGGGCACTCGGTGTGCATCCCCACCACCAGAGCTCAGAGGCGTCAGTTCTTCTTTGGTCTCCTTTATCATCATGCGGCTTTAACACGAAGATGAGTTGACAGAAAATGTCGGGGCTCGGACATAGATAGACTTTAGAGCTCAAAGTGACATATTTCTTTTCAATACTTTAAGGAGGTGTTTTGCAGCAGATTGGCTCAAAGTAATACATCCTCAGATTTCATAACTGTTGCTCCTAGAGGTGTTGATTGTAGATCCAAGTAAAATAAAATCCTTGACAACTTCAGTCTTTCATGTTTCTCGTGACGTTGTGTATTGGTGCAGTTGTGAGGATTTTTGTTTTCTTGGTGTTGAGGTGTAACCCATACTGAAGGCTGTGGTCTTTGGTCTTCACCAGTTAGGGTTTCAGGTCCTCTTCACTGTCGGCAGGCAAGGTTCTATCAACTGCCATCTGCACAACGCAGGTTAATGATGAGTCTTTCTCCAGTGCTGGTGCTGTGCTTTTTTTAATATAATCCAGTTTCTGAGATTAATTTTCAGTATGCATGTTGAGTAAGCATGATGGAGCGAGACAGCCTTCACACACACCTTTTCTACTTTTAAATCCTGCAGTATTACCTCGGTGTGTTTGAGTAAGTGCTTCTTGGTCTATATATAGGTTTCTCATGAGTACAGTTAAGTGTTCTCAGCTAAATATAACATCTTCAGGATAAACAGCTACAATGAATTTAACCAAATTAAAGGTTTTTTTTTTTTTTTTTAAAAACAGTCATTTCTCTTGTGTGAAGAAAGATTAATAGAAAAATTAACAATAGTAAGGTTTCTGGGAAATATTCATTGATTTGAGAAACACTCTTTTCCTACTGAAATCTATGTAATAACTGGTTTCAAATTCCCTGGATTATACCTAACTTGAATATCTTATTTCACCAAATTTCAATAGTCAGTGGATTCTAAACACTGCTTGGCTGAATTCTTTCATTTTTTGAAATTACTTTTCCTGTACATTTTACTTTGTGTCGGCCGGCGATAACACAGCGAACACAGCTGTTCACCTAGAAGCGGGATCCTCGGCTTATACTCAGCCCCGTTGGAAGTGACTTGGTGGAATCCAGCACAAGGAACAGCCCTGTGCTGCCCTTCCCCTGTTATTCCAGATCTGGGCGCACGGGGCCTGATCTCAAGACATTGTTTGTGTTTCAGCAAATGCAGAACGACAAGTTCATACTGTCTTATTTTATAAAATGTAATTTTATAATAGATTTATTGTATTTTATACTTAGCACATTATTTATGAAATACAAATAGCATTCATCACTTGTTTTAAAATAAAAGGCCATTCCTGTCTTTTTGATTCTATGAGACTGTGTTGCAGTGCTAGTGATGAAGGCCTGTGTGTGCGTTTGCTGTGTGTGCTGTGCGTGCACACATGCTCACGTGTCAGTTTCCTTCACAGAGCACAGGCAGAGCTTTCACAGTTACCCCTCCTTCCTCCAGTTTCTGGTGTTCTGGAACTCATATTCTCCACGCTTCCCTCAATCAAGAGAGGTTATCATCTATTTTCAGGTTAGAAAGAGTAGAACTGTCTTTGGTTTGATGAGCAATGCACGAATCTGTGAAGAGCTGGTACAGGTTTCTAATGCAGTACATTTCCTTTCCAGGCATAATTACACTTCAAAAAATAAAGACAATTACCAGCTCACATAACGAAACTGCAGTGATAGAATTTCAGGGAGGTATATTCAAGAACATATCTAATTTTTTGTCCGTCAAATCAACAGATTAATTAATGTTTGGAGCATTTATTTTACAACTATTATTGTATAACTTTTATATACAAGGGACTGTGCTATATTCTATTAAAGTTACAGGCACAGATCAAACTCTTTGTCCTTAGTTTAGAAGTATACACAGATCACAATAAACCTCTGTAGAAAGGAGGGAACTGTTAAAAAGCCACAGGTGAGCTGTTTGTTGTACAGGAACAGAGAGAAAGAGAGAGAGAGAAGGAGTAGCTTGTCCAGTGGGAGCGGGAGACCGGGAAGAAGGTGGCTTTGCCCAGGATTGGCAGTTGAACCAGTATTTAATGAGACAGTAAAAGTTGTGAAAGGCATTTTTGGATCAGTGTTAGAACTCCCAACATCCTTTCAGGAGACTGAGATTCGAGCTCCAGCTAATGATCTCACACACAGCCATCATTTGTTAACAAGGTTTGTGTGTTTCTGTAATACTGAGCTCATTTCAGCAGAACTTCTAAGACGGACAAGAAAGACAGGCCCAGAAACTACCCCAAAAACGATTTGCTGAAAATCCCACGCATCCTGAAGGTGCAATCAGCAAGTCATCATGGGGTGTCCCAGGTTGGGAGAGTCAGCAGCTAACAATCTCAGCAGAAGCCTGGCAGGTAGAAGGGTAAAACTAGCTTTCTAGATGAAGAAAAGTGCTTGGTTTCCCTTCCTGAAATAATTCATGAAATAGTTGTAGCTGTACGTCAGTATTTCTAAACAGTCACAGGATGACAGAAGTCACTGCCCTGAAACACACAGTTCAAAAACAATGAAATCTAGTCTGACTGTTTCTGTAGTGGTGTCAACATGCCTGACACCCTTGCTGTCTTAATTTACATATTCTGCAAGCGGGACACAAGTTCCTCTAAGTGTCATCATGTGGAAATGCTGCTACATAAAAGAGTCACAGCTCAAAAGAATTGCATGGGATTGCTTCATGTTTTCATTCGTGAGCCCTATCTTGCACAGAATTAAAACAAGAGTGCATATTTTGCAATGCAAAACACTAGCTACTATCAAGCAACTATAGAGTTAGTTTAACTGCACTTTGAGACCATGCTGTGTGTTTTATACAGATAATGCATGTTCAATAAATTAAAAGCTAAATTCACTTTTATATTTGTTCAATCACCTCTGAATGATGTTGGCAAATAAATTTTGTTAACGCTTAGGGCCACAAACTCTCGTGAAGTCCTCGTGCGGGTGCTGAAGCCTCGCTGTAGTCTGCTTCACCCCAACAGCTCTGTCGGGGATTGAGGAGCCGAGGCCTCCCCAGATACCAACTGCAGTCCGGTTGTTTATGTGTTTGGGGCTTTGCCTTTCATAAGAGGCTTTCAATCGTTTGTACCCTTCAAGTGTTTTATAGAAATAGTGTCAGCAATATGTAATTAAAAAAAAAAGAAAAGAAAATTTAGCTTAGGGAGTGGAATTTAAAAATCTTTGCTGTCTATGTATTTAAAGCATAATGACCACCAGGTTTCTAATGCATTTAGTAATCGCTGCAGGTTTATTTGTTTTTAAGCAATTCGTGTGCGTTTCTTGCAAACTGGGCAAAATATGAGGGTGCACTACCTTAAATCTGCGGGCCAGAAAAGAAAATGCAGGAGTGAGGGTGGGGGCTGGGAGGGGGCTACTGTTAATAACTATATGAGGAAACTCGCGTGCAAACCCACAATTACAGGGCAGTGTTGTGTGGACATAGACAGCAAAGGTACCTGAGAGCCGGGTTAGCTGCGTCCTTGGCATGCCTGGAAGGTTTCACATTTGGGGAAACTGTTGATCTGGATCTTGAAGGCCAAAAAGAACTGGCTAAGCAGCTGCTGGAGCCTGGTGGTTCAGTGGTTGGAGCTCAGGCTGCTAACCCAGAGGTCAGCGGTTCAGACTCCCCAGGCGCTAGCTGGAAGCCCTGCGAGGCAGTTCTACTCCATCCTATAGGGTCGCTCTGAGTTGGAATCAGCAATCGGTTTGCCTTTGTTTTGTTTCTTCCGTTGAGTAGTTAAGGGATTGCAGGTGGGGCGGAACTGAGGCCGAGGACGCCAGCCTTCCAGGTGAAGGGGACCGCACACACGAAGGCCCAGGCTCCTGGAAACCCCAGAGCATTCAGAAAGGGCAGTTTTACAATAGATGTAGGAACGTAACTTAAATTTGGGTGTAGAGATGGTCTGAATAGGGCAACAAGGGTCACATTAGCAAAGTCTTTGTCTGCAAGAATTAGTAAATTTACATTTTATTCTGCAGGTACATAATTCTTCCCTTTGTAGTTGGCAGGAAAGGTTTGTACATACAGTATTTATATTAAAAGTATTCTCACCACAGTGGGGCTGGATCAAGGCTATCAGGGCAAAGTGATTTAGTTTACCTTTCTGAAATATGACTTATTTTAAAATTACCCCAAACTTATTGTGTGTTCACATGTACTGAGAGTATGTGTGATTTGACATGATGTGCACCATGGTTTTAACTTAACTTTTATTAATATATGCATAATAATTCTTGGAAAACATCCTAAGCAATTAGAAATTCCATTACAAACTGCAGTTATTTTATAAGATTTCATTCATTGTTTGACATGTTGAGTAAGCCTAAGCCAAATCACAAACATGTTGCTGGCAAGGTGATTCTGACTCATAGCAACCCTATACGTAAGGGTTGAACTGCCCGGTAGAGTTTCCAAGAAGAGCCTGGTGGATTTGAACTGCCAGCCTTTCAGTTAGCAGCTGTGGCCCTTAACCACCACTCCACCAGAGTTCTCACATCCTCGCAGACCCCATGGGAAAGGTCTATCCTCTCCCTAGAGCATCACTAAGAGTTGACTTGATGGCAGTGAGTCTTCCTTCCAGGAGCAGATCTCCAGGTGTTTTCCACAAAAAGCCACACAGTGTGTCCCCACCACTAACCCTCCCATTAGCAGCTGAGCACTTCGCTGCTGATCCGCTAGGCTCTGTTAGGGAAACCTTGAGCACCAATGTATTTTATAAAATGGACTGAGTGGTTAACAAGCATCTTGTGAAGCTCAGGATTAATAGCCAGGGAGACTGACGTGGCAGGATGCTGAGGTGAAGGCTGAGGTCACATATTGTCATTGTAAAAGGAACCTCTGGAACAGAAACATAAAACTCATTTATTATGAAATTTTCCTAGTCTTTTAAATTTTTTTTAAATTTTAGTAGTTAAATAATTGAACTTTATCTTAAATGCAGAAGCAATAACTTCCAGTCCCCAGTGCTGTTAGAGTGCCAGGAAGGTTCTGCACATCCTCTTTGCTGTGTCTGATAGTCAACAGGGCCCCCTGGCAAAGGAAGTCAACTAAGATACCAGATCTCATTCAGCTACTTTGTTTTCTCCCCGCTAACATACTCTCTCAGTTTGGCTGGCTGGCTAGTTTCATTAAGTCAGATCAAAGATGATTCGTCACATACATCTGATGCACAATTTGGTGTTTTCCATACTTGTAAAACGTAAAAGGGGGAGGTGGCACTGGTACATTTTTACTTCTGATTCTTCTTATAGCATATGAAAATAAAGCATCACTTGGAAGATTTTTGTTTAAGTGCAATTAAATAAATGAATATTAAAGACAACTGAGAAATGAAAACCACTGTCCATCTGTGGGTACACTGAACAGTTTGCTTATTGATGATGCTGGATTTTGTCTCTCTCTAGATAAACTGAAAGAGTGGGTTCTTTTATTCACTGCTAGAACAGAGGAAATCCTGGTGGCATGATGATTAAGAGCTGTGGCTGCTAACCCGAAGCACGGCAGTTAAAATCCACAAAGCACTCCTTGAAAATTATGAGGCAATTCTACTCTGTCCTGTAGGGTCATTCCTGGAACTGACTCAGTGGCAGAGGGTTTTGTGTGTGTGTGTGTGTGTGTATAACACATAGACCTTTAAAAGAGCAGGTAGTACATTGTAAGCACCAACAAATGTTTGTTAAATTAGTGACTCTAATTCTTAAAGAGTATTTTCTTTAATATTTAGGACACTGGTAGAAACAATGTTTTATTTCATTTTGATTTTCTGGGTATTCATATTACACATAATATATGCCAGGCATTGCTCTAGGCACATAACAAATATGAACTCATTTTAGTTATAATGTTTGAATCACGATAAACTGTAATCTATATTTTTTAGTGTTTTAGTATTATTTTAATATTTCTAATCAGCATTTGCTTGTTCAATGTACTAAATTCATCACTTTCAAATGAATTCTGAGTCAAATCAACCCATAACACCTAATTAATCTAGCTAAAATAGCTTCTCTTAATATATACAACTGATTTTTTAAGTATCTGAAAATTCTTAATAGCTATTATCATCAGTGTCACAACCAGTAACATGACAGCATTTACCTATATCTTGCATATACTTATACACTTCACAGGGATGATGGAATTTCAACACACAAACCACTTTATATGCCTACGGATAATGAAATGACTATTTAGGTGTCCCAGTACATCCAAGTGCTGCTGTTTATGTTGAATATAATGACGAGAATGGGATGTAATTACAATCCACGTTGTTATGGAATCATTGATGATAAACAAGCAAACTAAAGTTTTGTTCTCCCCTACAAAATTTAAACCTAAGCAATTTTGCTCTTAGAGACTTCAGATCTGGTCAGGCTGCGTAACTTCAAGTTTGTGGAGAATATCTTTCAGAAAATGCCCACGTTCAACAAAAGTTTATGCCAACAAAGCTGGCTGGCAATTTATGATTTTTTTTTTTCTTTTAGAACAATTTACTGTTCTTTGATTTGTAAGTTGTGCGTTTTCACTGGGCCATTTGACTTCCTAACAAAATCGGTTGAAACATTTATTTACTTTTGGTTGACAATTCCTGTCTACTTGCTGCCTAAGAAAAATAATGTATCCAGCGGAGCCTTTGTGCCCCCTCAGCCTGGAGCAGAGCCTGGAGCAGAGCCTGGGGCAGAGCCTGGGGCAGAGCCTGGGGCAGAGCCTGGGGAAGAGCCTGGAGCAGAGCCTGGGGCAGAGCCTGGGGCAGCCCGACGCGGCTCCACCGCAGGCTGGGTCGCGATGGCTGGGCGTAGCGAGCACCCTGGGGGTGAGCCATTCCCGGAGCTCTAGAGGGTGCCCCTCGCCGCCGTTCCTTGGCAGTGGGAGCCAACCCCGTGGTGGCCTCAGCCCACACTGAGTCCCTCTGACTCCGCAGACTGTGTCAGAGCATCCTCCCTCTGTGACTCTTCCGTTGCTCACCTCGGTCACAGCAGTGTTCAGTCTGCGCTTCCCATAGAGAGTCTCCAGGTAGCTGACATGGTGAAATGCTAGGCTGCCGACTGAAGTTCTGGAAGTTTACATGAGTGCAGAGTGCTTCAGAAGAAGGTTTGTGATCTACATTTTAATTGCCAGCCAATTGCCCTTGGCTGTAGCGCACCAGTCTACTCTGAACACAGGACTGCAGTGCATCAGGTCTGCTCTTGGTGGAAACTGGTTGCTAAAAAGACCTACAGACTTTCCTCCCTCCTACCCTTGAGCTGCAAGACAGCATCCCCTGACGAAGATAATTAGTGATGAGGAAGATTACATTTTCAGCAATTAAAAACTAAATAATAACTAACTTTATCAGAACACTCAACAATTCTCGACTCATAGAAAAACAAAACTAATATATTTTTTTGTAAACTGCAGTACCACTAAAAATAAATTAGATTGGCAAACAGAAAATCAAGTGCAAAGCAAGTCACTATTTTTCAGGTAAGTTATTGATTAGAATGATGAATTTGAGATGGAAGAAATGCTAAGAAAACTGGAAAAAAAAAAAGGAAAAAACCCTCAAAAGATACTTCCCACTATTGTGAAAGAGCCTACTACTACTGGAGTTCCTATTACAAATCTCTTGATCAACAGGTACTGGTCTCCAGAACCACCAGTTGTCTGTCAACTTGTTGTGCCGTGGTGGCTTGTGCGTAGCTGTGATGCCGGAGGCCGTGCTACAGAGTGTCAAACATGAGCAAAGTCACCACTGTAGGGGGTTTTCATGGAGCTTCCGAACAGAAACAGACCAGCAAAAAAGACCAGACGATTGGCTGCTGAAAAAATCACCTAGTGAAAACGTCACTGCTATCAGCAGGACTTTGGTTAATATGGTCATATTTTAACGAGGTGGGTCAGGCTTTGGAGATCTTCATTTGCTGGTGCGCTGCAAGTCAAAATTAGACAAAACAGCTGCATATATCCATTAGGAACTGGAAAACGGAGTGTATGGAGTATGAATCCAAGAAAGCAAAGCCAACAGAAATGAAATGGAACACATATTGTAGGCATTTGTGAGCTCACGTAGACTGGTGTTGATTATTTTGAACCAGATAAGTAAATGGTCTTTTACACTGGGAATGACAAAGAGGAAGGGTGTCACGTTCATTGTCAAAAAGAACACTTTAAGATTTATTCTACAGTACAGCACGGACAGTGATTGGATAACTTTCAAATGTCTACAAGGAAAACATGTTAATACCAGTATTAACAAATTTACACACCAACCACTGATGCTAAAAATGAGTTGAAGATTTTTATCCACTCCTGCACTCTGATATTGTTCAAATGTGCCATCAAGATGCATTGACAATTACTGGTGATTTAAGTGTGAAAGGTGGAAACAGAAGAAGGATCAGTGTTTGGAAAATGTGATGCAAGTGACAGAAACAATGCTGCAAATTTTGAGGTAGAATTTTTCAAAGTGAATGACTTCTTCATTGGAAATATCGCAGCAACGTAGACAATAACATTGTGTGATAGACCTCACTGGATGGAACACATAGGAATCAAACTGTAGAAGTTCAATACCCATCAATTGCTCACATGCAAATTCAAGCTCAAGCTAAAGAAAATTAAAACAAGGATACAAAAGCCAAAGTAAAATCTTGAGCTTCTTCTATCTGAATTTAGAACCAATCGGGAATAGATTTTATACACTGAACACTAATGACCATAGATCAGAAAAATTGTGGGATGACAGACATCAAGGACATTGCAAAAGGTCATAAAAACAAGAAAGAGAAGACCAAAATGAATGTCAAAGAGAATTTGAAACTTCCTCTTGAATACAGAGTAGCTAAAAGGAATGAAAGAAAAGATGAAATAAAAAAGCTGAACAGAAAACTTCAAAGAACAGCTAGAAAAGACAGTAAATTATTTCAAATAAATGTACAAAGACCTGGAGTTTGAACATCAAAAGGGAAGAGCAAGGTCAACATTTCTCAAGCTGAAAAATAACTGAAGAAAAGGTTAAAGCCTCATGCTGGAATACTGAAGGATCATTTGGGCAAAATGTTGAACGGTTCATGATGCATCAAAAGAAGATGGAATATGCAATCACTGTACCAAAAAGAATTTGTTGACCTTCCCGCGTTTCGGGAGGCAGTGTGTGATCAAGAATTAAGGGTGGTGAAAGGAGCCCGAACAGCACTGAAGGTGTTGCTGGGAACCTCAGCAAAGTTCCTGCCAACTGCCGCAAACAGCCGATCTTTGAGACGGGAGTGAGATGAGAAGCAAGGCATTTATTGCATACCAGTAGGCAAGGAGGAGGGGGGAATATGGTCCTCCAAAATCTACTTCTCTAATATGGACACGAGCTGGAAGCTGTATAGAGAAAGGGAGCATGGTTTTATGAGGCCTAGACGTTTGTAGGTTAATTCTTCAGGGGGTCAGAGTTGTCTCACAGATACGTTGATATGTTCATCAGTGTGGATTATACCTCATAAAGAAAATAAATTCCTCGTGACTGGACCAATCAGGTGAACCCTGGTGGCTTAGTGGTTAAGCATTATGCCTGCTAACCATTGGGTTGGCAGTTCAAATCCACCAGATGCTCCTTGGAAACTCTGTGGAGCAGTCCCACTCTGTCCTATAGGGTCACCAAGAGTCAGAATCATTTCAGTGGCAGAGGGTTTGGGGACCAAGAAATAGTATCATGATGAGCTGAGGAAAGACTGAAGTTGTAAGTGATTCCGTTTTACTTCCATCCTCTGTCAATGCCCGTGGAAGCAGAAGTCGAGACATCAAATGACGTATTGTTTGGGGCAAATCTGCTCAAAAGATCTACTTAAAGTGTTAAGAAGCAAAAATGTCACTTTGAGGACTAAGGTGTTCACATGATAGCTGGGCATTGGATTAGGAAGACTGCAGAAGAATTGATGTCTTTGAATCATGGCATTGTCAAAGAATATTACATATCCCATGGACTGCCAGAAGAAGGCACACATCTGTCTTCAAAGAGTCGTGCACAGAAAGCTCCTCAGAAGCAAGGATGGCAAGACTTTGCCTCTTGTATTTTGGACATATTATCAGGAAGGACAAATCCCTGCAGGAGGACCTCACATTTGGTAAAGGAACCGCCTATCTCCCAGTGCCATCCAGTCAGTCCCAACTCATAGTGACCCTATAGGACACAGTACAAGTGCCCCTCAGAGTTTCCAGGGAGCGCCTGGGTGGATCTGAACCGCCGACTTTTTGGTTAGCAGATGTAGCACTTAACCACTGCCAAGCCACTGGGGTCAGCAAAAAAAAGAGGAAGACTGTCTGTGAGACAGGTTCACACTGCCGCTGCAGCAGTTTGGTGATGATTGTCAGGGTGGTGCAGGAGTGGACAGTGTTTTCTTCTGCTGTGCATACGGTCGCTGCGAGTCAGAATGGCCCTGAGGGTACCGAGTAACAACAGTCTCCCAAATCAGAGTTTGTTTACAGTGCTCAGCACGGGGTTGCTAGGAGTCGGAATCAGCTTGACGGCAGTGGATTTGGTTTTTAGTTAGCCGTGCAGTGATTGGGACGCTCCCACTTTTCCTTACTCTACTCCAGGATAGGCACATCCTGAGTTTATATTTTTCTGCTTAGATATGTACAGCTAATTTATATCTTCTTTGCTTTCTTATGCTTTTTCCATGAGCTATATAAACCTTAACAATTGGAAGAGTACTGTAAAACTGATCTAATCATTTACTGACTTTTTTTAAACAAATTGTTTTTCCTTTTCTTTTTCTTTCCTAAATTATTTTGCATTTGTTTTCCTTTGAATTTTCACTGTGTCTAGATAAAAGAATTTCTCACGTCGCAAACATCAGCCCAGCTGCGAATTCAGCAGTCCATGCTTGCATAATTGTGAACAACCCACCATCCTCTGTCCTACAGGGTTGCTGTGAGTCTGAATTGACTCAGTGACAATGGGTTTGGTTTTATTTCTGACATAGTGCTTAGGTCTCTAAATACAGAGAAGGGGTGACTAGGAAGTTTTCTGTCATCTCAGGAGGGCCTGCGGTTGAGAAGTTGTAGACTGTCAGTGGGGCTGCGGTAGCGTCTTCCGTGTTTATACTCAGGAGAATAAAGGAATGGAGAGCACGCAGTCAGCAAATAACACACGTGTGGCCTTCTGCATATTGTAAGTCCACCGCAGTGGATGTGTTGAAGTGAGCTTCCCCTTTAGCTTGTCCTGTTCGCCGGAAGCCTGTCTGATGTCTTTCCTCCACACTTTCCGCGAGAAGCATGTGTACTGCTTTGCTGTCCTGCAGATGTCAGACACCCCGAGAGACTTTTTTCTTTCTGTTTTGTCATTTAACCAGATGATTAATGAGCGGTGCCTTAAAACCAGGTCAGATTTTGCTTTCTTTGTATCGCGTCACTGTGTGAGTCCTAGTAAATACTAATGTGATGGGAATCCCTGAGAAGGTTTAGGTCATTTTTATTTAAATATCCTTCTTGGAGAGTAGATTTTGCCCAAATTCCCTCTCTGATAAAACCCAGTTACTTGACTTTGGCTACGTTGGTGTCAAAAGCACCTGTTTTTCCCTTGTCACCCCACCCCCTGTCGCAATACCTCCCAGGGCCTACTTAGAGGTTTCCAATACTCTCCTGCAGCAGCATTATTTATTTATGGCTCTCAGTTTGCATCTGCAAGACCTCCACTCGCTCTGACGTCTCCTTCTCACTGTGTCCTAAAGCTCCAGCTCCAACTTGTTCAAATCATCCCCCTCAGGGCTGATCAGCAATTCACAGATCTCGAAGCAGAGATTTCACAGTGGAGTTCAACTTTCACAGAAGGAAACATATCTAATTTGGAATTTTGTGTAACAACAGTTTCCTGTAGGGAAAACCCAGGTAGACCAGTTTACACTTTAGGTATTTGCATATCTTTATTTAAAAGCCTAAATGCAATGTAAATAAGAATTACATTATTTTTCATCCACATCTAAAAGATCATGTGGCAATATTTATATTAACTTGTCTCATAAAGGCTAATGATTTGTTACATATATATTTAGTACAATCAAAAAACCAAAATCCTACTGTTTTTAAATGTTAGTCTCTTGAGGTACAAATAATATTTATCTGTCTATCGATCTATTTCCTAAAGAGGTTTATTTATTTAGACATGAAGTAAGCAGTCCAGTCTGTTGCATATAACAGCACATTCTCCTCTCCAATTAATACATGGTGATTATTTAAATTCCATTTTTATTCTTTTGTTGGTATCCATAATTATATTCTTTGTGTTTTGACTTTTTTCTAACACTATGTCAATGTTAGCTTTTGAAGTTATTCAATATGAGCTGATTTTGACTTTTATTTATGTGAAATGTTTTATATAAATATTTGGTATAATGTATTAATAACATATTCTCTTTTAAAGCTAATCTGATTTTGGAATGTGTCAAGATATTAAGATACATACTGGACCAATTAATATTATTTTAAAAAATTGCCACTGAGTCAGTTCTATTTATAGCAACCCTACAGGACAGGAGAGAAACACCCCATTGGGTTTCCAAGGAGTGCCTGGTGGTGCTAACTGCCCCCCTTTGGTTAGCAGCCACAGTCCTTAACCACTATGTGCCAGGGTTTCTAATTGGTAGGGTTGTATAATTCATAATACTTATAAAGAAGATACTTTTGATTTTGGTCTTTTAAATCTAAGAAACATTAAAAAGAATAAAAAAAAAAGAATTGTGGCTCTCCTTTTAAACACCAATGATATTAAGAAAATTGTCTAATACATATTTATTTGGGTTAAACAAACCTAATTTCCAAGATTGTTTTTTAACTGTTGCATTGAAAATTCCAATTTTGACTAGTTTTTATATACATGACAATCACATTTTGGTTCTATATTTTTAAAGTAGGTAGTCTTTGTTCCCGTTATTATCAAATGTATAAACGAAACACAAAAGTAATATTAATAATATCATAAACTTATCTCACATGTTCTACATATAGCATAAACTAGGTGGTAGACTGGATAAAGAGCTGCACACATACGTGTATTTATATGATACACTCTCTAAGAGGCTGTTAAGAACGATTCAGAGGGAAAATGCTGGGTATCTTTGCACTTTGATTAGTCCAAAGGGAAATCTGTGACCAGCACTCAGGATGCAGATGTTAGAGTCGGTGCCTGTGAACTGGCTCTGGCCCAGGAGGAGCCTCTGCCTCCCCAGCCAGCAGCCTTCCGCTCCTGGTTCCGTCCAAACCCACGGCCACAGCCACCGTGTCACCTCCTCTCATCACGGGGCTGCCTCTGTCGCTGACGCTCTGCTTTCCTGAACACCGTGTCCTTCACGAGGGACTTGTCCTGCTGTTCTAGCTCCTGAGGAGCATTCTGGTGGTGCTTCTCCCAACACAGATGAGTCCATTCTTCCAGCAGGACAGGCCATATTTAATATTTTTTGGTCAACACCATCATTCAAACATATCGGTTCTCCTTTGATCTTCTGTATTCACTGCTGAGTTGTCACGTGTACAATGTGAGGCAGTTGAAAACACCATGGCTTGGGTCAGGTGCCTGTTAGTCCTCAAACGGACAACTTTGTTTTTAAGATTTTAAAGAGGTCTTTTGCAGCAGATTTGCCTGATAGAATGCACAGTTTGATTTCTTGAGTTCTGCATCCGTGGACGTTAACTGTGTATGCAAGGACACTGAAATCTTTGACCACTTCAGGGTCCCTGACGGTGCAGGGTGGGGAAGTGTTTGTCTACTTACTATCAAAGAAGGGGCTGGCAGTTTGAATCTTCCAGCTGCTCCCTGGAAACCCTAGGAGGCAATCTTACTCTGTCCTACAGGGTATCTATGAGTTGGAATCAATTAACAGCAATGGGTTTTTGGCAATTTCAATGTTTTCTCTGTTTATCATGATGTTGCTTATTGGTCCAGTTGTGAGAATTTTTTTTCTTTATTTTGAAGTACAATTCAGTGAAATGCTGTAATCTTTGATCTTCACCAGTAAGTGGTATATATTTTGTACGCCAAAATGAGTTTAAATGCATCCTTTCCAAATGCTATACTGCTGATAAACAAATAGATATCAGTGGTACTTCCATTTCCATTCCTGTATGTCTTGTTGAAAGGCAGATGAGCGAAATATTTAGTATGTTGGTAGGAAAGTTTCACCTTAGTGACGATGGGCCAATAAGGGCTTTCAGGACCCTCTTCCTCTGGGGATCTCCTGGGGCCTCTTATTGGTATGAGGATTTAATACCTGCAGACAAGAGAAAGGCAAGACTTGGGTATTTCCCAGCCGGTTTCCTCACATTTCACGTGAGAATTCTGGTACAGTGAATGCGGAGAATGTGGCTATGTGGCAATTCAAAAGCCAGCTAAGGAATGTCAGAGTCTTAGAGTGAGCAAAATAGACTCGTAATTAGATTGTAGAGTTTATAAATCTTTGATGATTAGATTATATGATGAAAACATGTCTATAGGAAAGTAATCATCACCGTTCCTGTACAGAGCATAATTGCTCATTGAATATGAGTGTTATTTTGAAATCTGTGTCCTCTCGGGCCCTAATTTCCACACCCCCAAGTATTCGTCATAATCACACTGGTTTCTACCATGACGATGACACTTTGATACATGTCACAACCAACAGCTGTGGCTCGCTGCCTTTCTGTAATCACAGCTTGCCTTCTATAGATTTTTTTCTTTTTAGTAGGTAAATTTGGTTTGGGCACTATAGAATATATATATATGTGTGTGTGTATATATATTTTGCTCCCCAATTTTAACAGTCTCCTAGATCTGAATAAAGGGACACAAAGGAACTCAACACTAAGCCCTCCAGAGAAAATACAAAGCTCCTCACTGCAATAACAGATTGTTGTTTGAATCTCTTTTCTCTGCTCGCTCAACATTGTATCCTATACTAGGTCTCACTGAGGTGTAGAATAACAGCAGCTGGACACTCACTTTGTACTTGCAGAGTGCTTCTAATGCTGCCTAAGTATCCAACATTGAGGTCTCGTTTAACTAAGTTAGGTGATGAGGTTTGATTAGCCCTCCAGTATCATATCAGAAGTTAAAGAAACTGCCTAATTTGGCCTCATTTATCCTTATTTATTGGGCCCTTCAAAACTTAAATAATTTTCTGCTCAGGTTTTGTAACACTGCTAAAGAAATCCACGAAGGTCAGCCGGGGGCCACAGACTTTGTCCACGGGAAGGCTGCTTACCCCAGCACAGATTCACAGGGTGTCTTCTGTTGCCCTTTCTTCTTTATTCTTTCTTTGTTGCCCCCCCCCGCCCCACCAGTTCCCCTTTTCAATAAACCTACTGTAACTCAGGCATTGCAGTTCAAGGTAAAAGAAGACTTCTAGCATCATGTGGAAACGCTGCTTGGGGGTCCGTCAGGCATTTAGCTTAGGCCTTATTACTGCTAACCACAAGGTTGGCAGTTCAAATCCACCAGGCACTCCTTGAATACTCTGGGGGTCAATTCTACCCTGGCCCCTAGGGTCACCATGAGTCGGATCCAACTCGATGGCACTTGGCTGGCTTTGGCTTATTACTTGGAAAACTGAATAAGAATTGATGCCTTTGAACTGTGGTGTTGGAGAAGAAGGTTCAATATACCACTGACTGCCAAAAGAATAAACAAATCTGTTTTGGAAAAAGTGTGTCAAGAATCAAGAATGTACCTTAGACGCAAGGATAGTGACACTATGTCTTTACATTCTTTGAACATGGTGTCAGGACAGATCAGTCCCTGGAGAAGGACATCTGCTTGGTAAAGTAGGGAGTCCATGACAAACAGGAAAACCCTGTACAAAACAGATTCACACAGCAGTTGCACAACTGGCTCAAGCATAACGGTGGTTGTGGGTGCGGCACAGTCACGGGCAGTGTCTCACTTTGTTGTGCACTCTTGCTACTGGTCAGAACAAATGCAAGGGCACCTAACAGCAACACTAACAACACACTGCTTCTACTGCTTCTGTACCCTTTCTTTCCTCTGACTAATTTCTCTGATGAAAAGATGGAGCCTTTATCAATGATATGAATATAAAGCTCCTTCAATGACATGGCTCTACTCAAGGCTTATATAAAAGATGGTTTTATACCCTTAATTATGGAGTACTGGAAATTCTCTTGGAGATTCAGGGCCTTTCCTTTAAAAGGTAGGAGTAGCACTTGAGTTGAAGATTCTAAACTCAGCCCCTTTGAAATGTGGAGGTTCCCACTCAGCTAATCTGCACTTTCACTCACACATAAATTAACGCACTTACTCAGTAACTGTTTTACGGCATTCACCATCTGTTAAGGATCCACAGGGCTGTAAGTAGAACGGTGAACCAGAGAGGAGCTTTCAGCTCCTGTCCAACGTAATTCCAGCAGACATAGACACAAGGAAATTACCAAAATGATTTCAAATAGTGGTCGTTCCAGGAAGAAAAGAAACACTAAACTGCTAAAGAGAGGAATTAACGTTAGGTCAGCTGAGCGGGGAAGACCTACAGGCAACGCTGATAATCCAGCTGAAATATGAACAGTAAGGAAATCATGCAGAGACTTGGGAGATTGTTCCAGGAAGAGATAACAGAGCTTGCAAAGTCCTGGAGAAGGGAATCAACTATGCATCATTAAAAAAAAAAAATGTTGTCAAGTCAATTCCGACTCACAGTGACCCTACAGGGCAGGGTGGAACTGCTCCATAGAGTTTGCAAGGAGCGCCTGGCAGATTCAAGCTGCCCAGCTTTTGGTTAGCACCATAGCACTTAACCACTATGTCCCCAGGGTTTCCCATGTGTCATTTAGGGATTGCATAAACAAGCCTGGTGGCTGAATTGTGGAATCTTTCGGGTGCAAAATTCAGCAAGGTAGCTAGGGACTAGATTTTGGAGCAGTGTCACCGTTCTGTGCTTGCTTCGTTGAAAAGAAGACTCTCTCAAACCCCGTCTCAGTTTCTGGCCTCTTCTTCTGAAAGCCTTCCCCGTATCTTGGGCCACGAAAGGTTAGTTCCATCCAGCTGGAGAAGAGTTCCAGGATCACCTAGGATCCAGGCTTGATGGATCTGCAAGTGTCAGGCAGGCCAGGTCTTGTTCTTGCCAGTCCTACAACCCCAGTCTCTTGTTTTCCTAGCTTGGCCAGAAACAGGAAGCGTATCTAAATGGGGAGATAGTTTGAAGACAGGGCATTAGTTCCTCTGTCACTGAAGAAGGCAGGCACAGCCCTTCACCTGTTCACGATGCCAGGCAGACTACAGTCTCTGTAGACAAACATCCGTACTTTTCCTTTCTCTGTTGGCTGAGAGGTTGCAGACACGATGAGTCATGGAAGAATAGTGTCCCCCAAATAGACGCATCGACTTGGTTAGGTCATGTTCCCAGTGTCCAGTCTTGTCCTTTATTTTGTGATGGTAATTTTCCCATCTGTTGTAAATCCTAATCTCTGCCTGTGGTTAAGGAGGCAAGATTCAGTTATGTTCAAGATTAGGGTGGGATATAACCCCCTTGTTCAAGTCACATTCCTGATTCATTGTAAAACAAGTTTCCCTGGGGTGTGGCCTGTACCACTGTTTATCTTGTAAGAAAAGGAAACGAAAGTGAGCAGAGAAGGGGGACCTTCATGCCCCCAAGACCCCAGGACCAAGAGTAGAGTACATCCTTTGGGTTTTACTGTGAGGAGAAGCTCCTTGTCCAGGCAAAACTTGGTGACAAAGACCGTTCTCCAGAGTCAACAGTGAGAAAACCCTCCCCTAGAAGTCAGGCCCACTAGATTGTGAAATAATACATTTCTCTTTGTTAAAGCCTTCCATGTATGCTATTTCTCTTATAGCAGCACTAGAGAGCAAAATCACAACGACAGCTCGGGAACAGTAAGCACACCTAACACCTACAGTTTGGTGTCTAATGTCATTCTCCAAGCAGTGTAACGAGAGCTCCTTGGAGAAATAGCTGATTCTAAGGTGAGCCAGAAAGTTTACAAAAAAAAAGTTCAGTATATAAGTAGGGCTTAATAATATTAAATATTTAGGTACCCAATACCAGAGTATCTAAATACATGGAACAAACACTGACTACACCAAAAAATGAGATAGATCATTCTACAATAATAATTGGAAACTTCAACACTCCACTTTCAGCAATAGGTAGTCCAGAGAAAAGCCCAATATAGACACAGAAGATCTTATTGCAACAATTAACCAACTAGACCTTAACAACATACACAGAACTTTTTTTTATCCATCAACAGATAAGTATACCTTCTTCTCCAAAAGAATTCACATTATATGTGACTCTATCCATATGCCAGTTTCTTGTTGTCAAGGAGTTGAGAATCAGCTGTTGGAGTTCAGAAATAAGAAAAACTTCAAGACTACAAGCAGTGTATAGGATAGCACATGGGAAAGAAGCTTGCTGGGCATTCCCAAAGACTTTCTTTTCAATGAACCTGGAACTATTTATGTTAGGTCAGCAATAAAATGAGCTCTTAGGTTTAAATGAATATGGAGACTATAAATTAGTAATATACCAATGCCTGGTAAACTGAAATTGCTCGGCCTGTAACTTTAAGTCTATTTTTAGAAGGTAACCACCAGTGCAGAGAACCAAAAAAATTACATCAGTTTAGACTGAGCGATAGCCGGGAACTCATTAAGGAGAAGTAAAAGATAATGCTTCATGGATTTTATAAATTATTTCACTTTAAAAAAAAAATTCTGTTGTATGCTTACATGTCTCAAAATTGTGAAAATAAATTTTAAAGTTTAATTCTCATACAAACAAAAGTTATATATAAAACTATTATTTTTAATTGTATATACTTTGCTTTTAAGGAATCTAAAGTACTTGATTTGAATCTGATGTGTATTTTTAAATACAATTTATAACACACACATGCACACAAGAGTTTTCAGATACTATTTTTTTAATCGGTAAAGGCAACCAAAGGTCAGAACCTAAAAGAAAAGATGGCATGATGAATATAATATAAAATTATCTCCTATAAAGTTTCTGAAAATGACCTAATGTGCTAGAAATAGTGTTTGTGCTTTATAAGTCATTTTTAGTCATGTTTTATTGTAGTCTTCAGATCTTAAATGAGTCTCGCTTTAGGTCTTGGGTTATTTATTTCAAGTTGCTCATGCTGTAATCCTTTTTCTAAAGATACTTCGCACTTTTTCTAAATTGTTCCTGACAGTATGAATATTCTTGAGTTTGTTTATTCTATAACATCAGCTGGTCTCTGGTTTCGCGCACAACCATCGTTTTTCCTATGGGGCCCTTGTGTCACTCCTGCAAGGGTCTCACCTGCTTGGGACAGCATCTGGGGTCAGGGATCACCAGCTAGTCAGCTGACTCCAAACCAGCATCCTCGGCCTGCTGTGTGCACTGCCCACTGCCCAGCACTAACATGACACTGTTTTAAATGGTAGTGTTCTTGAAACACTTAATCTGCTTATATAATATACAACTGATATTCCTGCTTGGCTATTTACTATTTCAAGATAATTTTCCATTAAAATACCTACTCAGCCCTCTGTACCTGTGGATTCTGTGTTGCTGATTAAACCAACCATGGATAGAAAATCTTTGAGGGGCAGGAGACTGTTCATGTCATTACTTCCTAAACAACGCTGTAGGGTATAACACTTACTGTATAGCATTTACATCATATTAGGTAATAAAAGTAATCTAGACATGGTAAAGGATATGGGAGGTTACATGCAAATTCTGTGTCATTTTATATAAAGAGCTCAGACACCCTTGGCGTCCCGTATCTATGGGGGTCCAGGAATTAATCTTCGCCACAGATACCGGGGACAACAGTATGGGGGCAAAACTAAGAAGGCGTGTGTGACTTCCGCTCCTAAGCTTGTTAAGGCTGCAACTCCCCCGCCCCCAGCACGGTCTGCGCCTCTGAGCCTGGACGCCACCCCCACCCATGTCCATCTCACCTCCCGGGGTCCAGCTTGGCATTAGTGAAGGGAGATTGTCAGAGCGAATGGCCTTTCTTCTCTCTCCTAAAGCCTTGTCTCTTTACTCCATGAAAAACTCCACACCTAAAATTTTTGGTAATATGTTTTTTTTTTATGTAAATTTAAAGTTTCCACTATAACCATGTGTAATCACTGCAGAAGGGGCCTCGGTAGCACAGGGGACAAGTGCTCTTCTGCTAAGAGGAGCACGGGGACTTGACCCCACCAGCTGGTCCATTGGGGAGAAGACCTGCAGACACACGCCCACAAAGACTGTAGCCCAGGAAACCAGAGGACGGAGTTCTGTCCTGTCACTCCGGGCCACTCTGTGTTGGAATCAACTGGATGGCAGAGAACAACAAAAATTAAACAGAAAATATAAAGCTGCTCAACAAACTAGATGCTAAATATGACTCTTCTTAGAGACCGTGGTGAAAGCAAAAAATAAAATTAAGTTGATTTTCTCACGCCAAGTGTTTGGGAGTTCATAGGAATCAACCTGGGTTGGAGAGTCACCTTGTCCAAGGTGACACCCTGCCTAGGCAACAGGCCACATCCAGGGACTGAGCTGTGCTACACTGAAAAGGCTTTGTCCTCTCGCTTCAGGCTGTGGCAGCTCTGGAGGGTCACACCGGTCTCCGAGGTCCCTGCAGATCTGCGGCCTCTGTCGAGGCCGGGCTGTGGCTCACTTTCCCGGCCCAGCGTTACATCTTTCCTTCCCCAGTGGGTGCTGACCCTATGAGCACTCCTCGATCAACTCCCGGCACACAAGTCTTTCTGTCCGAGTCAGCTTCTTGGGAGCCTGGCCGCACAGGAGGAAGAGGAGGAGGAGGAAGAACAAGAAAAAGACCTAGGAAAAGTTACGCCCAGAGTCGCTCTGCTTGTCAGGAACAGAATCACGCGGGACCCAAATGATGTCCTTGGCCCTACACAATTCCCTTCCTGCCTTGTGGAGGGGCCACTGGCCTCAGAGGTGTGACTCTGCCCTTACATGAGTTAAGGATCAAGAATCTTTGCGATTGGGATGTGTGAGAGTAGACTGAGATTTCCTTAGTTCATATCAGACTGTCCTCCTAGGAGAATGGTAAATAAGCACATTGTGTTTAATTTTTTTTAAATTTGCATTAATTTCCTGTGTAATCTAAATTTTCAGAATTGGAAAAAAAATGAGGAGAATACCACAAGTTATAGACATTCGACATTGTAGCTGGTATGAAAATCCTTGACTTTGAAAATAGGCATATCACATGTTTTTCATTCTGTCTCTCACTGCAGAGATGAGAGGGGTTCAGTCCAGAATACAGAACATCAAACCAAGAGATAAAAGGCAAGAAAGGACAGGAACCTGGGCTTCCTAATTATTTAGCATTTTTTCCTATTAACTTGTCCCAGAATTATTTGTTTCTAACATTAATTTTAGCATTTAAAACATTTCTGTTATATTTACAAAATTATAGAAATTCAGTATAGTAGAAATATCTCAGGATTGTACAGCTGTGAGTTCATTTGTATTCATTCCTTGGGCCTCTCGGTGCCTCATTTTCATTATATGTGACACGGGACTAATGCTGCATCGTTGGGAGGTTAGCTTTCAGGACAGAGAGAGCGTATCTGAAATATTTGGATAATGCTCAGTGGACATTGTTATTTTTTAAAAATTAAATTTCCGTTGCTGTCAGCTGCTCTAGAGTGCATCTCCCTGGTGCATGGTGACACCACAGTGATGAGGTCGGGGGGCTGCGGCCCATGCAGTTTTCCGTGCCTGAGTTCTTCAGAAGCAGGTCATCAGACCTTTCTTCTTAGTCAGCCTTAGTCTGGAAGCTCTGCTGAAATCTTAGCCTCAAGTAGTGGGTGACGGTAAAGGGATGTCACCCACAGCCGCCACAGAGGACGTCATGAAATGCACGTGGCTTTTGTATCTCCAAATGTCCCATTCTGCGTAAATTTCATCTGTTCAGAAGGCCTCCCAGCACCCCAGGGCAGCTTGCACCTTGTACGTCCCCTGGAACTCTATCTTCAAAGGCACCTGGTGTCTTCAAGCTTTTGGAAGTGCTCTTTTGCCTACCGGAAGTCCCTTTTAGTGGTCCACTTGATTATTTTTCTTCTAAGTCATGTTTATATCTACACAATGCTTTTTTACTCTCAGAGCTCTTTGCCCAAATCTCTAGGAAGTTCCTTAAGATTCTGTGTTGTGATGATTTGTTTTCAAGACCACTGTCATCTAGACTGAGGGTGATCTCCAGGGAAGGATTTGTGGTACCGCTCCATGTTCAAGCCAAGCACTAGTACCGACTTAAAATGCAGTGAGAATTTTTGTGGAGGACGCAACTTAAAACTGTTTTGATTTTTTAAACAGCTTTATTGAGAAAAAATTTCTTCCTTCATATTCACTGTTCCTTTGTTTTTCTGGTTTCCTGCAGCAGAAGCCTAGATGATTCATTTAACACATTTCTTCATTTAACCCCCCCCAAAGCAAACCCATTGCCGTGGAGCCGGGTCTGACTCACAGTGACCCTGGAGGTCGGAGCAGATCTGCCCCGTAGAGTTCCCAAGGAGCACCCTGCAAATTTGAACTGCCGACTTTTTGATTAGCAGACATAGCACTTAACTCATTACTTCACCGAGGTTTCCATTTCTTCATTTACAATATACCAATAATATGCTATAAAGTTTCTCCTAAGCACAACATTCTTTGGCAAGCACAACATTGGTATGTTGGCTTATCACTGTTACCCCATTAGGTAATAGTTTCTGATATTCCTTCTGACTTCTTCTTTAACCATGACTTAATTAGAAGCTGGTTGATAGAGTTATTCAAGTCATCTATGTCCTTACTGATTTTGTGTATGCTTGCTTTGTGAGATATTAAGTCTATCAATAATTGTAGACGTCTCCAGATATAATTTACCTTCTGTGTTTCTCCTTGCAATTCCATCAGCTTTTTCTTCATGTATTTTTAAGCACTGTTCATTAGGCACGTGAGTGTTCATTACTGTATGTCCTCTTAATAACCTTACTCATTTAACATTGAGAAATAGCACTCTCTATCCCTGGCAATATTCTTTACACAGAAATCTTGGGTGTGTGATAGGTACCAGTTGCCAAGTGCCGTTGAGTCGGACCATGCCTGACAATTAAGTTTGTGAACTTAATTGTTCTAAGGGCTACACACCTCACTGCTGAATATCACCATGGTCACCTTTGAAGTATTCCCTTTGGGAAGCTACGGACCGACCCCAGTGCCTAGTCCACCCTTCAAAGCCACTTTGGAACTCTTTCTGGAATGGTCATTGCAGGTGGTGGCAAGTTTACAAACTTAACTATCTAGTTGTCTCTGAGGGAGTTTTTAGCCAGTAAACAAATAACTGTATTGGAGCACCCCGTCTACTCACCTGATCTGGTCCCCAGTGACTTTTTTCTTTTACCTGAAGATACATATTGAGAGGAAGACATTTTGATGACATTCAGAACTTCAAGGGTAGTGTGATGACAGCTCTAATGGCCATTCCAGAAAAAGAGTTCCAAAGTTGCTTTGAAGAAGAGACCAGGCACTGGTGTGGGTGCACAGCTTACCAAGGGAAGAATTTCACAGGGACCTTAGTGATACTCAGCAATCGGATATGTAGCGCTTTTTCTAGGATGAATTCACGAACTTAAACATCAGTCCTTGTAATTCCTTTTCTCTGTATTCATTAATTTCAGTATTCCAGAAGATTAAGGCCTGGGCTCATCATTCCTCTCTTGCATACCCTCCTCTGGCACTCTGTCGGAAGAAATTTGGGGATTTTTATTTTCTTGCTGTCTCTAGTGTTTATCCACTGTAATGTTTCATGAATTTAAAAACAAAGGGTGTAAGTAGGTTCAGCACTAAATGTGTTATATGGGATAAACTTCCATCAAGACCATAGCACTCATCATCACTAACGCCGCCTTGCTTGTAAACCAGCTGCCGTATTTGCTTGTTCTCTAGGTCCCCAAACTATAAATTGTTTCTAAATCTTATTTTTTATTATTATGATTGGATGAAAATGTACATTCCCATATAAATTCACATGCTCACCTATACGCAGCTCCCACTGCTCTTCCTGCCCGGTGACAGCGCAGCCTTCTTCTCTGCTCCACACATGTCCTATCCTCCCAACAGCCTCCTATCCCCTCTTCTTCACCCACTCCCCTTTCTCCAGCAAGAGGTCAGCAGGATGACATCCTATTGATGCATAGAACCATAAAATTCCCTCAAGATATGGTCACCCTGCGTCGCCAAGTCCAATCCATTGCTGTCAGAAAAGTTGACCTTCATTATGATTTATGGACAGGGGCTGCACCAGGGCCAAGGGCCATGCCCCCAGGGGAACCCCGAAGCCCCTGGACCATCAATTGCGGTCTTTTATTGGCAATCGCAAGGTTCACCCCTAGTTATTCTCTTGTTGCCAGTGAGACTCAACTTGGTGAGTTCGATCAGGGCTATCACTGGTGGTGGTCAGGCACCATCCGGTTCTTCTGGCCACAAGTTGATGTACAGACCCACTCATGTGGGTCTCTCTGTCTTCTGGGTTCTCTTTTCCCAATGTCGTTCTTGTCCTCGGTGATCATCCACTGCTGTTGAGTTTGGACCATTTGCTGTACCCTCAGATGGCAGCTTGGCAGCTTTTAAGACCCCAGACGCCACTCACCGATGAGGGGTACAGAGAGTCCTCATTAGCAAAACGCTAGGTGCACCAGTTGGCCTGGATTTCACCTGAGAGCATTGTCTCCGGCCCCTAGCCAAGCTACTCTGTCCTTGCAATGTTGGGTTAAGATGAGAGGAGTACTCAAATTGTGTTGAAGTCCAGTTATTATCAATCTTCTTTCTAATGTATACTGTCATCAATTTCACCCAACCAAATTTCTATTAACTATCTAATCTAAACCCTCCCCCATCACCCTCCCTCCCTCCCCACCCTTGCAGCCTTCAAAGAGTCTTTTCTTCTGTGCATGAGTCTGTTTTTAAGTTCTTATTGTAGGGATCTCACACAATATTTATCCTTTTGTCACTGACTACTTTCACTCAGCATAACGTCCTCCAGTTGAAATTAGGCTAAGAGATGTTTCCTGCTTCATCATTGTTCTTTATCATTATATAGTGTTCCATTGAATATATGTACCATAGTTTACCTATCCATTCCTCTGCTGTTGGGCATCTGGGTAGATTCCATCTTTTTGATAGTGGACTGTGCTGCAGTGAACATTCGTGTGCATGTATCAGTTGATGTGAATGGCCTGGATTCTGTAGGATATATTCCAAACAGTGGAATTGCTGGGTCAAATGGTATATCTATATCCATTTTTTTAAGGGAGCACCAGATTGCTTTCCAAAGAGGTTGCACCATTTTGCGATCCCACCAACAGTATAAGAGAGTTCCAATCTCCCCACAGCCTCTCCAGCATTTGTTGTTTTGGGTTTTTTGGATCTCAGCCAACCTCGTTGGGGTGAGATGGTATCTCACTGTTGTTTTGAATTTCTTTAATGGCTAACGATCGTGAGCATGTCCACATGTGTTTTTTGGCTGCCTGTCTCTCCTCTTTAGAGAAGTGTCTGTCCATCTCGCTTGCCCATCACTTAATTGGATGATTATCTTTTTCTTATTGATATTTTGTAGTACCTTATAGGTTATGGAGATTAGGTGTCAGTCTGACATATAGTTGCCAAATATTTTTTCCCATTCTGTAAGTGGGCTTTTAATTCTTTTAATAAAGTCTTTGGATTAGCAAAAGTGATTGATTCCTTGTAATTTCCATTTATCTATTTTCTCTTCTGATGATTGTGGTTTGTCTGACAGATTTTGAAGTCTGTCTATGTTGTATATTAAACCTTCCATTGTTGTTCCCATTTTTTCTCAAATGAGCTTTATTGTTTTAGATTTGATATTTAGGTCTTTTATCTAGTTGGAGTTGGTTTTTGTATAAGATGTGAGATATTGATCTTGTTTCAATTTATTGCAGATGGATATCTAATTTTGCCAACACCATTTGTTGGAGAGATTGTTTTTACCCTGGTTTAATGTCTTAGGGTCTTTGTTGAATATCAAATGTTCATAGGCAGATGATGTCATTCCTGGGGTCTCAATTCTCTTCCACTGATCTATCTGTCTGTTTTTGTACCAGTACCAGGCTGTTTAGACTACTGTGGCAGTGTAAAAAGTTCTAAGGTTGGGCAATGAGAGGCCTCCCAGTAGTAATGCTTTGCTTATCCAGGACTTCTTCCCTTTCCAGACAAAGTTGGTAATCTGTTCCTCCATCTTATTAAAAATGTCATTGGAATTTGCCTTGGGATTGCATTATATAAGTAGATTGCTTTGGGTAAAATAGACATTTTCACAATGTTAAGTCTTCCTATCCATGAGTAGGGTAGGTTTCTACATTTATGTAAGTCTCTCTTAGTTTCTTGTAGTAAGGGTTTATAGTTCTCTTTGTAAAAGTTTACTATTTCTCTGGTTAAATTTATTCCTAGGTACTTTATCTTCTTAGGGGCTATAGTAAATGGTACTGACTTGGTGATTTCTTTCTTAATAATCTTGTTGTTAGTATAAAGTAATCCTACTGATTTACTTATGTTTATCTTGTTTCCTGAGACTTTGCTGAACTCTTCAATCAGTTTGAGTAGTTTCCTTATGGATTCTCTGCATATACATCATATTATCAGCAAAAAGGGAGAGTTTTAGTTCTTCTTTGCTGATGCAGATACTCTTTATTTCTTGGTCTTGTCTAATTGCTCTGGCTAGAACTTTTAGTACAATGTTGAATAGGAGAGGTGAGAATGGGTATCTTTGTCTAGGTCCTGTTCTCAAGGGAAACTGTTTCAGTCTCTCTCCATTCAGGATGACATAGGCGGTTGGCTTTGTATACATGTTATTGCATTGAGGAATTGGCCATCTATTCCCATTTTACTGAGAGTTTTTAGCATGGTAGGGTGTTGGAAATTGTTTCTAAATCTTGCTGCTGCTTAGTAGTTAGCTACTTATTTGCTGTTTAGCTAGCTCTGTCATAGTTTCATAATGGTTTACACCCATAGTGCTGGGTATCACAAAGGCCCAGATACTCCTGGGTCTAGTTTAGTGTGGCTAAGACAGTGTTCCCCTTTAACTTAAATACATATGGCTAAGCGCTGATCAACTAGGGAAGCCAAATAAAATGTATGACCATAAAGTAACCCCTGAGTCACTCTGGCCTGTTTACTTTACACTTTCCAAATGTCATGTTACACAGTGAAGATTATTTTGCTTTGGCACTTGTATGTTACTATGCCTCAAAGGGTCACAGTATTTCAAATTGCCATTAAAATATTTTGACAGTCTGTAGGTTTCATTTCCATCTGCCAACTGGTCTTTTTATTTGTTTTTACTTTGCTACATAATCTTTCTGTACTCCTTCCACCATCATGCAAATTATCTGCAGAGCTTGAAACATATTTAAAAAATGCAATATAAGAGTTTTAGCTTCAGCTCTAGACTAACGTCATATTCTCTCAGTTACTCATAGCTTGTTATTTAGTCACACAGAGTTGTCATAAAAACTTCACAGGATATATATAGATTTGTGTGTGTGTGTGTGTATAAAACCCCTACATATATATAGTTCATATATATATACAGCTCATATAAATATAAAAGAAGCCTGTGTGTGTATATCCATGTATACACATACACATACACACAGGTTGTATATATATGTGTATACACACACACACATATGGCTGGCATATATGTAACCTGTACATATGTGTGTGTGTGTGTGTGTGTGTGTCCGAGTTATACATATATGAGGCTGTCCAACTGGTTTCTTCCTGGAGGGAAGAGGAGAAGATGGAGAGAGGGGACATGTGTTGGCTCAGTGGATACTGAAGTGTGGAGGGATGAATGTGCTGCCACAGGGTGAGGAGAGCAGATATGGTTTCAGACAGGCAGATGCTTGGGTTGTATATGACAGATTGATTTGGATTATGAACTTTCACTTAACCACAATAAAAAACAGAAATTCAAGTTATTAGCATGCGACGAACACTGTTGTTTTGGATGCTGACAGTATTCTTGCAAAGAGGGTAGTTGATTGTAGCACTTTGTAGCATAGATTCTCCGTCTGCCTGCGTGTAGACTTGGTCACTACCACTTGAAGTCCTGGTAGTGCAGAAGACAAGTGCTCAATTGCTAACCAGAAGTTGGTAGTTTGAGGCCCCCCAGAAGGGTCTTGGACAAAGGCCTAGGGTCTGCCTCTGAAAAACAGCAACAGTGCAAACCCTCTGAAGCGCCTTTCCCCTCTGCAACACACGGGACATCAGGAAGCTAGAACAGAAACGACAGCACCAGTGTTTGTTTGTTTGTTTCTGTTTTTTAACACCTCAGCCCTGTGGCCATGGCTGTTCCTGAATCTCTCTGTATCATGGTCATCTCCACTCAAAAAATAGTATTGACTTCACTTCGGATAATGTCTTTTTGTACTTTTCCTTATGAAATTGGAATAAACTAGAATCCTTCTATGGATGTAAGGACAGACATACGTACATATGTATGTGTATATATATACATACAGGTTACACACACACACACACACACACACACGGGTTATACATATATGAAGCTGCCCAACTGGTTCCTTCCTAGATGGAAGAGGAGAGGATGGAGGGAGGGGACATATTTTCACATATTTTGACAACAAATCCACAAACAGGTTTTATTTTTCATTCCCTTTTAAAGACACAGAAACTAAGACCTAAGTAATTGGCCCAGCATTACAGAACCTCTATCTGGGGTGGAAAAACAAGCCTGTCTCATACCATTTTAAAAACAAAAACAAAAACAAAAACAACTCATAGCTGTCAAGTCAATTTCAACTCACAGCCACCCTACAGGACAGAGTAGAACTAACCAAGCAGCTCCCAGTGGGTTTGGACTGCTGATTTTTGTTGTTGTTGTTGTTTAGCAGCTGCAGCACTTAATCGCTGCACCACCAGGGTTCCCAATACCGTACTGTCCCTTAAGGACTTGCCTGAACCCCTTTCCTCACCTCATACAGTGCCTTTCCGTCCTACTCGGGCCACGGTGCGATGCTCTCCACCCTGCACCATCCCGGAACCTCGCCTAGCCTTTGGTTTCTTCCCCCTAGCTCCAGTTACTTTTCCAAGTAATTATGTTTGTGCAGGGCTTCCCTGCCCTTGTTACCCCTGACAGAGGAGGAGGGGAATTTGTGATAGAAGACATTAAATCAGTGCCGCCTGTGGAGAAACCCTCACTGCTTTTATCCTGTCACTGCTCGCTCAGCATTTGCTGATTTTGTCTACCGGTTGTCATTCAGGGTGACATTTCAGTATTGTTATGTCATGTAGATATTTCCTTAAGCTGCACTGGGATACACAAAAAAATAAAGAACAAAAGAAAAACACCACTGTCGTTGAGTCAATTCCAACTCATAGTGACCCGAAGGACAGAGTATTACTGTCCCGTAGAGTTTCCAAGAAGTGCTTGGTGGATTCCAGCTGTGGACATTTTGGTTAGCAGCTGTGGCACTTAACCACTGGACCACAAGACAAAGTGGAAACAAACACACACTTCATCACCCAGCTTGCAAATGAGCAGGCCTAATGAGAGGTATTGATTACATATGTGTAAAAATGCCACCTCTCCTCTGATGGAGTCTACCATCAAAAATAATAAAAAGCTTGTTATCCTTTTGTTCCATTCAGTAATGAATATTAATACTGTCTTTTACTTATGTTTTCTCTTATCTTTTTGAAAGAGATTTAATATGACAACCATTTAATCCTTTAAACAGGTTAAAGGTTTGAAGTGATTGTCCAGTTAAGTCACTGAATTGTGAACAGATGTACTTGCCAAATCAAAAGTGTTATAGAAAGGATTTGTGGAACATAATGAGAAAGACAGGCTCTGTTTTGAACCCTGAGTGTAGAAACGTGGCTTCAGGAAGCCTCATGGAAGTCTGAATGTCCCTACTGGGTGAGCAATTCCAATCACCCAATGAGAACTTCTTTCTGGAAGCATCTGTGGGAAAGCGTACAGAGTATTTCTAGGAAGAAGTGAAGGCAATAAGCAGCAGACTTAGCCCAAAATTTAGCACTTTGCACTCCGAACTTCTGCCCTTGGGCAAACTAGCAACTCCATACCATCTTGCATGTATTGTGTAAGTTTCTTACAGCTGCTTTAAAATTACTTTATACTCAGATGTATACAAATAATATATTTTAACATTTCTGTATTTCTACATCTTATAAAACAAGATCTTTGAAATATTATGCTCCATGGTTGGTTTTTGTATGACATTTTACGAAACAATCTCCAGGGTGCATCTTCAGTGAGTCAGGGCATGTATCACAATAAAAAAACACATGACATTAACCCTCCAAGCTTTGAAAATACTCTCACATTTTCTGAGACATTCTACATAATAGCACTGCCCTCCAGACTCCAGGTACTGGCCACACTCTGGACTCTGATTGGGACCCCTGGCCTTGTGCTACAACTCTGCCTAGAAAGGCTCACTTGGACAGCAGCTCTGCCGCCTTGAGACCAGAAGAAATAGATGGTGCCCTGTTTCCTTCTACCAACAACTGTTCAGAACAGCTTCACAAAAGTCAGTCCAGGACAGGAGGGTGGGGGGCACAGCACTCAAATTCTTAATACCAAAGTGTGGGGGTGACAGGGGCCAGACAAACTAGCCTATCACTCTGACACTCTGTTTAAACCTAGAGCTCTGTGGGGCAGTTCTACTCTGTTCTGTAGGGTCACTATGAGTCAGAATCTTTGGTTTGGTTTGACAAATTGTGATCAATGTATCTAACATCACTGAAAATTTGTGTGGGAATTGTGAAATGGTACCCTAAATTCCTGTGTAACCATTCACCAATAAATTCAATAAGATATTAAAAAATTATGCTTTACTTTTCAACTAAAAAAAAAAATTATCTCAGGGCAATCATCTGAGTCTACAACTCAGGATGCTTGTCAGTGAGGATGAGCTAGGGATCGAATTATCAAAAACACAAACTGAATACCAGCCAGTGTGAGAGAGAGAAAAATACACAAAGAGAGAAGACATAAACAAGAAGATATTGTAGTGTTTTTCATTCTTGCCCAGGAATCGTTATAATTAAAAAAACTTTCTCATTTGTTTTAGGGCTATTTTCCCTTATTATCTATTACTAAATATGAGTAATACATGTGGGTACACATCCTCCACCTACTAGTATAATGTATCCTGGCAACTAGTTGTGACTTCTCTGACCTTGTGGTTGCATTCTTACTATTTTCCTCCCTAGCAAGTAGAGACCTGTAGTTGGGTCTTAAGTGTCCACTCACAAGTTTTTTAAGACCCAGACACTGCTCACTTCAGTAGGAGACAGATCATGATTTTTGTAACTATCTGATGGTAACTGGCAAGAGTTTTCTCACAGAACCTTGGTTGTGAGCCTTCTAACCTAGAAAACCAGTCTTGGAAGATGTGTATCTGTGGAGTATCCACATTGGTGTCTTTGTTGAACATATGTTCCTGCACTCAGATGTTTGCATTTACGTACACCTGTGAATATTTTGGAAACTCTGATGGCTTAGTGGTTAAGAGACACAGATGCTATCCAAAAGGTCAGCAGTTTGAATCTACCACACACTCCGTGGAAACTCTACTCTGACCTCTGGAATCCATGAGTTGGAATTAACTTGATCGCATTGGGTTTGGTTTGGTTTATAGATAATTCTATCTGTTCCCACCCTGTGTACACAGTTGTACCCACCCCTATACCAGGACTTTTATGGTCATCCACTTGTGTTCAGATGCTCCTTTTTGTTTTTTTTGGTTGTTCTGTGCTTACTGCATCAACAGTTGACACCGCTTGTCCCATCACCACCAATAACTAGGAAGATGCTATTTTTAATAGGCTACCAAGCATCATAGTTTAGGGCTTATTGGGTAAGCGATAGTAAATTTGGTATTTACAGAATTTCCTTTTTATATAAGATGGGAACAATTATAAACAAAAAGCCTGCTGCTGTCAAGTCAATTCTGACTTATAGCGACCCTATAGGACAGAGTCAAACTGCCCCATAGAGTTTCCAAGGAGCGCCTGGTAGATTCCAACTGCCAACCTCTGGGTTAGCAGATGTAGCACTTAACCACTACGCCACTAGTGTTTCCAGAAAAAGATTATAGGCAATATTAATTATTTTCTTTTGTATTATTAAACAATTATGTTTTTGCAGACTAAAAAATGACTTTAAAATATGAACTGAGAGCATTTTGACTATGTAAATACTGGTTTCATAAATATATCAATAGTATGAATTTTCTGCTTGCTGATGTTTCCCAGTAGTTCAGTTTATCCATGTATGAGTGATGTCGTGACAAAATTACCCATGATAACCCTTCACTGGGAAAGCTAAGTTTCTCAGGTTAAAAATATAAACCAAACACAAAAATTGCACTACGCTATACCTGTAACTAAACATACAGCTTAAAGCCTGTAAAAAATATGCAGTCAAACATAAAATAATTTAAGTATACATGTTTTGCATTGATTCTTAATTTCAAAACATTTTAAGTGTCTTGGTTTATTGGAATATTATGTAATAGCATGCTAAATGTAAGCTGGAGCTTTGGAGACAAAGCCGTGAACTGTGACCTCTGTCCAGCCAGCATAACGGTGCATTAACTAAGTTCTAAATCATGTTCTATAACTACAGAAGGGCATTGCACTGATCAGATTTAAAGGAAGTTAAAAGATAAAGAATGATGTCAATATAAAAAGTGAAAAGGTCAGGAGAGAAGAGAATTTAAGTCAAAACACTGAAATAAAGTGAGCGCAGTAGTTAAAATGTCAAAAAGTAACAGTTGAAACTGGTTTGCGATTCAGACTCTGTCAATGCATAGGGCTTAGCAGAAGACCAGGAATCCAGCAGAGACTCAAGTTTTAAAATAGTCTGTTGAATTTGTTGTCTCATTTATTCTTTACTTCAACTGTGTATCCATGAAACACTGAACATCAGTGATGTGTATCAGCTACTGTCCTCATCTTGAAGGGTTGAGGGTGGCCTTGACTGAGTGTTATAGTCGATAAGGCATGCAAATCCGCATTGCCTTTCTTATGTTACCCTCCTGAGCTTGCTGTCCTGTACGCTTTCTAACTCTATGAGAAGACAGAATCTCATAACTGGAATAAAAATTGTTATCTGAGATAGTGAATCCAAATACAACTTGTATTTTTTCTTTATGAAAATGTATTCACCTACACTTTCACATAATCTTTATGAATGTGTTATATTTCAGATATTCCTTAACACATTAAGGTATTTTCTTCATTTTTAGGTAAAGTTAAAATATTTCAATCTCAAGTTTGGTTAATTTTATAATTCAAAAGTGGTATCTGCTTTGTGATATAAATTGATTTCAACAAAAAAAATTCTTTACTTTTATACTCATTTTTCTCCCCCCCCCTTTTTTCTTTCAAATAGTTTTACCTAGCCACACATGTGGAAATCCTGGGGAGATATTGAAAGGAGTTCTTCATGGAACAAGATTCAACATAGGGGACAAAATCCGATACAGCTGTCTCTCCGGTTACATCTTGGAAGGACATGCCATACTCACCTGCATTGTCAGCCCTGGGAATGGCGCATCGTGGGATTTTCCTGCTCCCTTTTGCAGAGGTATTATAGAAGCATGGGCTTGAGAACCCCTGTACTCAATGAATGGGTTCAGAGCTGATTGTATAAAACTCACAATTCAAATGAAAAGAGAACATTTTAGGCTGGATTCATTTAGTGTCCATGAGTAACAGTGTACGTTATATAAGGCACTATGGTTACACTCTATAAAATCAATAACAAGGCTATATAGCCCTCAAATGTTCAGATTCTTCTTCATCTCATATCTTAAACTTTGTGGACCCCTGCATATTTTTATTGCACTTATCACAGTAGTCTAAGATTTGGTGTGTGTGTATAAATGCCCTTTTTTTTTATTTGACTTCTCTTTCTGGGTTCCTTTTTAATTATTTTTCTCATTAAAAAATACAAACACCGTTAGATAATACTTTAAGGTTTCTTTCAACTCTTATATGCCTTTGAACATAAGTTAATGAATTATCCCAAGAACTCCTAACCATAATTTGGTGGATCAGCTCCTGAAGTCCTGAAATATTTAGTTTTGGTAATACTATTTGATTGATATAATTACTTTAGGAAAGAGCTTATTTTGACTCTTTGATTTTCACTTTTCTAAGAATAACTCATCTTAGGGGTTCTAAATTGGATACCTACCTAATATTCATCAATGTCTCAATGTGACACAAAGAAACATGTCAGGCACTGCACTTGGTTTGTGTCATTCGGTTGTCACCACAATTCTTTGAAATAATCATTATTGACATTCAAAGCACAAAGACAAGAGTTTAATTTTCAAAGAGTAATGCCTATAGTATATGATCAGTTAAGTCTCAAATCCATATATGATGTTTAACACATGCACTTAACTCTACTGATTTACAGCCTGTACTCGAAATCCTCGTATGACATGGTTTTATTTTCAGCAGTAGGCTTGTATTTTAATCTATAGAGTACATAGAGCACTTGCCAATATTTTTGTTTTTTAGTTAAATATTGTGGTCTCAGGGAACTTATTAGTGAAAATAACTTTAGAGTAGAATATTACCATCACTACTGCTAGTACAATTACTAGTCGGAACTTATAAGCAAACAATAATAACCAAAAGAAAAAAAACAACTGTTGATGGCTTGCTCTATGACACCAGTCTCTACTCTATTGTATTTAACACTGCTAAGTAGATGCTTAATTGGAGACTCACTTCATAAATTAGGAATCTGAAGGTGAGAAGAAAACCTGACTTGGTGAACATGTTTCAGCTAGCAAATGTTGGAGCTGGGATTTACTATGTTCAAATGATTTCTCTGTTGTGCAGGAATTACTGCAATGATTGTTTTCTAAACAATATGTCTGCGACTCCTCTTGAAATACTCTTTTTCCCTGTATGTTCCTGAATTCTCTTGTATCGTTCCTTGTGTCTTATTTACGCCTATTGATTCTTTTCGCTCCTTGTGTCAACAAAACCGTAACAGCATCAAAATCCAGATCCAAGGGCCTTTATCTTTATGTTACCACGCGTTTGTCTCAACTGACTGACCACATTTTAGGACACCGTAATTTAAGTATCCTAACTGTATTCTTTATTCTAACTTATTTCTACCTTTTGGTCCATTAGTCTCCAATTTCCATAAGATTAAAAAAAAATCAGTTCTTTTATATTTGTTCTTTTCCATATTATTTCTTTTAGCTTCTAAGACATGCTATTTATTTCCTTTCTGAATGTCTTTATTTTCTTCCCATGCCCTCTCCCCATATATTCCTCATCTTTCATTTCTGCTTCTCATCCATACAGGCCTCAGGTTCATTAACTCTTCTCCATTTCTAGAGACTTGACCTCCAAGCTATGTTCTACTCTTGAACAGTTCTCCCCCAAGTGGACATCTTCATCATAGTCATTTCTCAGACAAATAATTTCACTGACTCTCTAAGAATTAACTGCAAGCTCGTCAACATGGCCTTCATTATGCTCCAAAACCTCGACTTACCTACAAGGTACAATTTCCACCGTCATTGTACCCAGACACAAACTTTAACTTTTGTCACCTATGTTTTTCTCTCCAGAGCAGAGCTTTTCTGGAGCTGACTTGTACTGGTTTACCTGGGAGCTGATTTTCCAAGCTCGGAATCCTTTAATGTCTTGCTGTCAGCTCGAAACCAACCATCGTGGAAGTTAGGCCCTAACAGTCTTTTCTGCACACCTTTGTAAGTTCCTGGGGTGGGGGGAACACAGTCATTCAAACTTCGTCAGTAAGTGTGTCCTCAGTTCCTCTCTGGCTTCAAATGTAGCCTCGTCTCTAGCTGTTCCCCCTTGTTGTTGTCCCCAGTCCAAACCTTAATGGAAGCACATAAAGGTGAAAGAAACCACAATGAACTTGAAAAAGATACGACGGCACTTAGCTTTATACATAGCAACAGGAAGCCATGGTGGCACAGTGGTAAAAGTGCTCCACTACTAACCAAACGTCAGTGGTTCAGACCAGAAACTGCTTTCAGAAGGATGAGGCTATCTGCTTGTGTAGAGATTCACAGCTTTGGAAACTCTGTGAGGTGGTTCTGCCCCATCCTATAGGGTCTCTATGAATCAAAACCAACTCAGGGTCAGTAGGTCTATGTAACAACAAGGATTAACAACTGTGGCAACCTCTTATTGGCTCTTCATTCTTTTGGAAGTTTTCATCTTAACTAGAAGGTCTTTGCTTAGTCTACAAATACGCGTCTTATGAGTCAAAGTTTGTATGATAGTCAAATAATAATTGATTCAGTGGCAATTTTTTTTTTATTCTAACACTAATTTATAAAATGCCAGCTATGTCAAGATGTGGTTGTCACAGTGAATACTTTTTCTTCTACGTTACAGAAGATTAAATTTATGCTTAGGTTTTGCTTATTCCAATACTTTGGCTAATAAGAGTTCAAGGACTTAAATTAGACACAGTGATTTTGTGAAACAAACTTGAGATATGCAACCCAATTTGTCACTGAGCTGAATAATTGGGTCATAAAGTAGAAGATCAATAATGTAGGTCTCATATATGTGTAGATGAGACATCTAGAAGAGACATAAACATTCCAGAAACATAGGGTTAGATGATTTACAGAAATCAAATAGTGTATTTTCTGCTTCCTAAAATTTCTAGTTACCTGGTTCCAGGAATTGCTCAAGTGCTTTTCCTAATGATACTGGTAACAGTAATACCACTATATTCTTTTACAGTAACCCTTTGCCAGTGTTGAAAATTTTACATTTTACTCCAAGTGGCAGTATTTAAACTCAGTAATGGCACATAAATATCTAGACTTACACAATGAACTCTTAAAAAAAGATAAAACCATGCATTTTAGTGTAGCTCTTTTAAAAGTGTTTCCTTCAAACAAGATATCATGTTGAACTGATTTCTCTTTGAGAGTTTTCTTTTCAGATCTCCTTTTTATGGAAATAGAATAGTTCAGCTCTTTTGCATTTATCCCTAAAGTTTCCAAATTAGTGTTTTGCGCTTAATTTCACTTCATTTATCACAGTGATTTCTGTTGCCTCACCTACCTTTTGAAAATATTTCAGTGTCTCTGTGTATATAGAAATGATGTGTCTCTAAAACTCAAAGCAAATGCACAGCCTTTAAGTTGACTCCGACTCATAGAGACACTAAAGGACAGAGTAGAACTGCCCCACAGAGTTACCAAAGAGCACCTAGTGGATGGTTATCTAGGAGAGACTAAAAGAAGGGCAGAAGGAACTAGGTTAAATAAAATCGACCTTCACTTGAGGATTCGACATCTTCTTATTTTGCTGTGTGTCACCGCTACTTGAGAGTTAAACCACAAAGTTTAATAACTGTAATGCTTTTGATAAGGATCTATCATGAATTTGAGCTCTAGGACAACAGAATGTCAAATTAAAAAAAAAAGAAAAAGATATTCTTTTTAAGTGGAAAATCCCAAAGGAAGCCGTGGTCTCTAGATGTACGAGTAGAACAAAGAAGAAGACAGAAAGCAGGTAGTCGAAGGTCTGTATTGAGAAAACTGTCCTGTGTAAGAAACCTACTATCTGACTACAGGACAACTCAGACATTTTCTCGTATTAACCCAGAATAGCTGGGCAATTGCTGTTTTACAATCTTGCTTTGTTTCTTTCAGTGAGAGTTTCCACTTCAACCTCAGCAGTTCGGTCTCTCATTCTCCTACACTTGATACATATAAGCATAGAAATAAAAAATAGGTAGATATTTGAGGACAAGAGATACTGCTCAATTTGGGGAAGGATAGGTTAGTTTAGACTTCTGGAAGTGAGATAAGGCAGTTTTATTAAGCGTGTGTTATCTGAAATAAGCCAGGTTTAACCAAACACTAGCCTAATCCAGGCAGAGAGTCAGCCTGTCTTAACCGGATACCACTTTCCACATTCCCGCATTCTTTAGTGAGGAAAACTTTGTATTTTCTGCCAAGCTAAATAATTCTTAGCAGCTGCTGCAGAGTTCAAATCCCTAAAGTTACAGGTCTGCCCATTCTTGATTATAAACTGCCAAAAATAAATTATTTGTGAGTATTCTGCACTTCACATACTAGCCTGTATTAGCATTGTATACATGGCTTAAATAAACCACAGAAAGACATCTAAAAATCTTCTTTATACATCAATTTTTTCATGTACTGACGCCCATAAATGCATTATCGTGTATGTTCTTCAAATTGTCCTGAGAAGTAGGCGAAGCAAGTATTACTATTTTTGTATTGAAGATAAGGGGATAAAGTCTCAAGATGAGCTGTAGTCTATTTTAAATTTCAGATTTGGAAATCAAAACAATCCAGCTGTGTTTTTTATTGTATCATCCTATCTAAATTTTCTTCTGATTTAAAACTTTTTAAAATAAATTTGAAGGCTCTACCTAGTTAAAAAATTAGTAATATACAGGGTTTAATGTAAAAAGCAACATTGCATTAACATTCGTGCCCTTGTGTCGCAGCCTCCACTGTGAACCGTCTCTGGAGCGTCTTGTTTGGGGTTTTAACTGCCATTGTCACCTCCGTGTGTTTGTGCTGCCTTTCCTTTATTTTTGCTTTATCAGCTCTGAACTTCACCGGTCATCACCTGCTTGTGAGCACTCACTTACGTGCGTCCCTCTCATCTTAAACTTGCCTCTCCCGATGGAATTTAGACTTCTGTGTAGACAGGGCCCAAGAACGAAGTCTACAAGCTGCGCTGTTTTAAGTGTCACACCCCTCACTGATGACCGCAGTCACCTGCACAGTCCTGCCCTTAGGGAGCTGTGGGCTGATGCCAGTTGCTAGGCCACCTTTCAGAGCAATTCTGCAGCTCTTTCTGGAGCGCCTCTTGTGCATGGTGGCACGGTGGCAAGTTCACAAGCTTAATTGTATAGCTGTCTGTGAGGGAGGTTTTAGCCAGTAAACAAATAACTGTACTGGAGTGCCCTCCCTCCCTGTGCACCTGATGTGGCCCCCAGCGACTTTTTTCATTCCCCAAAGAGAAAAGAAACATTGAAATGAAGGCACTGAGATGACATTCAGGGCATCAAGGGCGAGATGGTGACAGGTCTGATGGCCATTCCAGAAAAGAGGTCCCAATCTGCTCGGAAGGGGGGCCGGGCTCCGGTGCCAGTGCAGAGCTGCCAGGGGAGGACTCGGGGGTGACTGCAGTGATGCTCAGCAGTGAGGTGTGGGCCGTTTTCTCTAGGATGAGTTCCTGAACTTACTTATCAGACCTCGTACTCCCTTCAGATACTGAAACACTACTTTGAACCCTTTATACGTATTTCTTCAATTTTTGCAGCGTCGCTTGCTTCTCTGGATGAAAGGATGCGGATTCATTCCTCTTTGGTGTGTGTTCTTAGACCTCCTGCATATTCTCTCAGCTTTAGTAGTGTTTTTACAATATCAAAGTTGTCAACATTTATATTTTATTCTATGTTGTCATTGTCAAATCCTTAATATGTCAAAAGGTTGCTTTGAAAACAATGAACAACATTTGTATCATCATAACTACAAATATTGTTTATCACAGAGTCCAACAGTGTCCCAGTAATTAGAGTTTCTCCTTTATGATTCCATTAACAATTTATGTGACACCAGAAGACACTCCAGATGAGTTCTTTCTTAGCCTCAAATGATTATTCTTAATGACTCCACAATTATTTTTGGTTCACATTTGGGCCAAGGCTTTGTGATATTGGCTCAAACCCAGTTTTTTTTTTGCCTCATGTTAAACCCGCAGTGAGCGTACTGGCGGTCTGTCCTAACGTCAGTGATAACCTGAAGACTGTCATCTTTCATATCTGCCATCTTTGATGGTTACAGCTTTGTTGTCACTGAGTTGGTGGAAAGGGACAGAAGAGCGCAGTGGTTTCCTGGGCAGGTCCAGCTGCAGTGTGCCCCACACGTGCATCCAGTGGGTTCGACTCAGTCGTGTTTCCCCGCTTCACTACCCAGGGACTAGGAAGTGCAATCAGTCCTGGACACAGCACAGAATCTAAACAGACTTGGTGAATGGCTGCCCATCTATACTAGAACTGACTTTTGTTTCTGATAAAGTTTTGACTTACTTTTATCTTTCTCCTTGTTGCTTACTGACACTTTTGCTCTTCTCGGAGCCTGGTTGGGGGCTGGCGAATGCGCTTTCCTGCCAACTGAGAGGTTGGTGGCTGGAAGGTGCTCGTTGCTCTGCCGAGGGGAGCTGTGGCCGGAGACCCTAGGGGCCATTCTCCTCTGTCCTGGGGGGTTGCATGTTGTAGAATGGACTTGACAGCAGTGGTGTGTTTGGTTTAGGATGCTTTTATCACAGTAGTCTCAGTATCTTCTGCTTCTGACTGCCTCAAACTGTTGTATTTGTCACTCTGTTTTCCTTTCTGAAGGCCACTGACTTTCTCTTCTGATTTAAACATAATTGCTTCATATATGGATTACAGTTGTTTTCCACTTTTCCTGAAATTTCCAATTGTCACTGACCCCCGAGCAAACTGTACGTTTATCACCTTCACTGTATTGCTCTGGCAGGCCTGTCTGTCAAGCCCTCCACCGCCGGCACCGGGAACCCTCTTCGGGGGATGTGAGGTGGGCGGTGGGCTTGCGGTGCAGCAGGAACGTGGAGGCTTCGCTTTCTGCTCTTGTTCAGTTGGTCACTGCTTCCTGACTCCTGTGCCTGCCTTTCTCCTAGTGTCACCTCTGGACCACATCCTCCGTAATGACCTAAGAAGGGGTGCTCCAGGTGAAGGTCTTCTCGGCCTTAGCGTGCCTGGATACGGCCTTGCTCTGCATCCACCCTGGATAGATGGTCTGGGTGCATGCAGGCGGAAAACCTTCCTTTCAGCATTTTCAAAGCATAGCTTCACTATATTTTGGCACGTTATTGGTTTCTACTGAATTTAGCACGGTCAGCAATCACTACTTTTCTTCTGTCTCTGAGAGCTGCAGCAAGAGGTTGGGAAGACAAAATAAAATGTCATCTTTATTGCAAACAAAGATGTTACTGGAGTTATAGGTATATCTATACACACACACACACACACACACACACACACACACACACACATACACATACACAACTACCCAGTCCCAGGACTTGTTGGGCTGAAGGTGCTGCCCAAGGAAACCTAAGGGTTTCAAGAACAATGACATCAAACAAAAGCAAAGAAATGGAGATCAAAATCGTGAACAGCCTGAGCATTAGCATGCCTTCGAAGTTATAGAGAGAAACGAAAGTCCTTTGCTGTTGTCCCTGACTTGTCTTTAAACCTGGGAACTAACTGAGATAATCCAGATAAAATGTTTAACGAAGAGCCTGACATGTAGTATAATTCTGTGAGTGTGATATAAAGTTACAAGGAAATGCTGACAAGCTACAGGATCTCTGTGCTGATAATGCTTAAACATTGAGGTGTTTCATTTTTTGATTTAACTTTATTGCTCAATTATTCTTACATGTGTCCCCCATGGTTATTTGGGTGGTGAGGGAGGTGAGAATTGGCAAATACCAAGAAAACATGGAGAGGTAAGTAATAATGAGTAAAATCATGGAGAAGAAAACAATAATTAGATAATTAGCAATGAAGTTTATTCAGGTATGTGTTACCATAGAAAAGGAATAGATACAAAGGCTTTCAAGGAAGCAGTTATTATTTGAGGGAAAGTGCCACGTTCATAGTCTTCTGAGTAGGAGGAACTCCCATCACATGGGAGAAGACTGTGCATCCGTTATGTGACCCCAGAGGAGCCCGGTGGTAGCCCAGAATGCCCACATTTTGTGAAGCAAAGCGATGACTATTGGTGAGGCGGGGACTCAGCAGCCTGAGCAGCCGTACCCTAGCCATCAAAGCCAGAGCCTCAGCTCTTAGACGAATCATGTCCGACACAACCAGAACACAAATCACAAATATAAACCAACTACGTAATTCCAAGTTAGCTACCATCCACGTTAATGAAGTAAAAATAGGTAAAAGTAATTTTAAAAAAAAAATTTTAATCCTAATAAAGCTAAAAGAGCATAACACACAATCAATATAAAAACATGAACCAGATGGTTTGTATTTTTTTTTAATACTAGCCTTCTAGTGCGTCTCTTATCTTCACAGCATATCTGGGTGTAAATAGACAGACTTCCAGCACTCCCTAGGCTCCTGTGCTAATGTGGCCAGGTTGGACAGCTCAAATTTGAAGGGAGGAAATTCTAGGATTCTTTTATTTTTTTCTTCTTCTTCCTTTTACACTAGTTGTTAATGCATGGAAAATTCTGGTGCTTCCCATATCATCTTTCTCATTCTGTGAACGGGCTTCATTTTCACTTACCATGTATGGTTCAAAATACAGATGCGGTTTTATTACGAGGACTGATAAGGAATAGAAGTGTCCGGAATACATGAATCTGTACTGTAGTCTGTTTGCATTTCTTCCTCTTAGCTTCTTGGCAATTGTGGAAACATGGTGAGTTGAATAGCATCAGAAAGGTACTTCTATTTTTAAAGTGAGTTTAGGGGAAAGATAAGAGTGAGCCGTCTCCTGGTTAATCTAAAACAGTATCTGAGCAGGAATTTCATTTCAGATGCTATCTTGCTTTTGGGAGAAATGGTTTGGGGACTTAAGGAGTGAAAATTATAGAAAACTTTGAAGAAGATGTAGATTAGCTGGCAGAGTGAACAAGAGATGGGGACAGCTCCACGCGTGTGTAGTCGGGGCAGTACAGGAGAGGGAGGCTGGCGCTGGAAGACTGTGGTTCCGCTCTAGGACCCACTGTTGTGTTTGTGGCTGTGAGCATGCTGGACATTGTTCTCAGCCTGCCTTCCCATTCCCAGCCTAGGACAGCCGATGCAGACCTGGGGTCATCACGGGGACAGAGAGCCGTGGAGGTGAGGTCAGGTCAGGCAGCCTGAATCCATTCCCTGCCACCCACTCAGTGTCTACACCATAGTGCCAGCACAGAAAGGATTGTTTTTCATGGATTTCATGAAATGACACGCACTGAGCACCCTGACAGGTCTTTAGACACGGATAACAAAGCTCCTGGTAACATAACACAGCGTTTAAAGTACCTTATTAGCTGCTGGAGAGTGGATTTTGACCAACAGTGACCCAAAGTGGCAGAGCAGCACTGCTCCGCCAGCTTTCCAAGGCTGCTTTCTTTGTGGAGACAGCCGGGTGGAGTAGTAGGCAGGGCTACGTCTGCTAGCCAGAAAGTCGGCAGTTTGAACCCACGAGGGGCTCCTTGGAAACTCCATGGGGCAGTTCTACTCTGTTCTTCAGAGTCGCTATGAATCAGAGTCAACTCCATCACAGTGGGTTTGTTCTGGCTTTGTTTTCTAAATCGTTACAGTAACCGAGTTTCGGGTGTTTCTCCAGTGGAGTGACTGGTGAGTTTGAACTGCCCGTCTTTCTGTTAACGGATGACAAATTCACCACTGAGCTCCAGGACTCTGGTTAACCATAAGCTCCGCAATAAGGAAAGGGTAGAATTCTGGCTTCATCAGCTGCAAGCTCTGTGTCTTTGGTCAACTGATTTTATTTGTCAATTTTCTTATCTGTGTAATAACATTTATTTCCTAGGTCTATTTTAGAGATTAAATGAGGTAATCTAGGTAAAATGCTTAGCAAACTGCCTGATGCACAATAAGTTCTATAAATATTATATAAACTTGCAAGGAAATTCAGGCAAACTGCAGAATCCCAATTCTGATAACCCTTTAAAAAAATGGAGTTATGCATTATTGATCTTCTCTGTGGGGGGAAACAGCCTGCCAAGCCGATTTAAGAAAATAAATTGAATAATCAGAGCCCCAGGCAAAAGGCAAAATAAGTGTCAACTGCAACGTGGGTCTTTATAGGAATATGTAATTTTATTTTACATGTCACCGTTTGGATTACTTGAGGAGAAAAAAATTATAGGTGCACACTCATACATTTATACAGTAAGTATGACACAGTACAGGAAATGTAAATGAGATTTAGCAGTAGTCCGAAAACCAAAACCCAACCCACTGCCATCGAGTTGGGTCCCACACATAACAACCCTAGAGGTCAGAGTTTCCAAGGAGCCCCTGGCCGACTGAACTGTGCACCTTTCAGTCAGCAGACATAGCATTTAAGGCACTGCACCACTCGAGTTTCCAGAGCAACAGTCCAGGGTTCGGTGATCTGTAGATTCTATTTTCTTAAGGGAACAATCAGTGAAGGTCAGCACGTATCAGTAAATAACAAATGGGGTGGCTTCTGTCTTTAAATGATAGAAATTTCAATGTTGTCCCTAAAGTTTTTAAATTGTAAGAAAAATATGTGATAGTAATATTTCAATGTCTGTGGTAATTACTAACAATTAACCCAAACAAACAAACAAAAACTTACAAACCCACTTCCATCAAGTCAATTCTCAGTGATAATGAACCTATAGGACAGAGCAGTACTGCTCCATGGGGTTGCCAAGAGGCAGCTGGTGGATTTGAGCTGCGGACCTTTTAGTTATCAGTGGGATGTTTAAGCTCTGCACCACCAAGGCATTGTTTTGATGCTTTATATGTATTCTATTTTATTTTCAAAGTAACACTGGAAGTTATATATTGTCATTCTTTTTTTTAAGATAAGAAAAATAAGACTCAGAGAAATTAATGAGGTGTAAAGAAGCTGTGTCAGGTTATGCCATAGGATGTGATAGAACTGGGATCTGAATCTCAAGATTTCAGAGACAGAGTGCACACTACTGGCCTCCTGTGCTGTCCATCCCATTACAACATATTAGAAAAATTAATATCTTTGAAAGATCCTCTTTTAAATTTTGGAGATAAATATTTCAATTTGAATGTTTTAAAATAACTGGATGCTGAGGATTCTGAGACAGGGCAGAGAGAACTCAGCGGTTCTATCGTCCGTTGTGCTGTCTGGAGACATTTGCTTTTTCTGTGAATGAAGCTGGTGACTTGGTTTTCTCCAAGCGGGGTGAAGATTCCATGCTGGAGTCTCCCACACTTGTTGCACATGCTCCTGTGTGGATTACACACCGTATTACAGAACATGTGACTGGAGAGGGCGATAATTAGCAAAGATGCCTGGGAGGAAGGTCATGGCTGCTACTCCGCGTTTTCTGAGGATGCAAATGATTTAAACTGGGCCTGACAAATACTGCTTCCTGGGGCTTTGGGTAAAAGTAACTAAGCCTCATACAGTTCAGGTGAGAAATTACATATATAAACAATGCAGCTCAAGAGAGCCTTCAGGCTAAAGAGGACAGTTGGCTATAATATTTCCTTTTATATAAAGTCTAAATATGTTTTGATGAAGCTATTTATTAAGGGAATAAGTCAAACTTGGAGAAAGCTAAGCAAACAAATTGTCCATAATTCCAGTCAAATAGAATTTCTGCTGCTCTGCAGAAAAATTCTCTCTCCCCAGAAACAGAAAACCAAAAGGGTTTTCTCAAGATGAAAGAACTGAAGAAAAAATAAAAACCTCAAGTTGTGATACTGAAGGATTCTTTAGAGAAAATATTAAACAACTCAGGGAGCAACAAAAGAAGATGGAAGGAATACACAGCATCATTATACCAGAAAGAACTGGCCAATGTTTAGCCGTTGGAAGAAGCAGCATATGATTAGGCACCAGTGTCCCCAAAGGAGGAAGTCAAAGCTGCACTGAAGGCATTGACAAAAAGCAAGGCTCCAGGAGTTGATGGAATACCAAGTGAGATATTTTAACAAACACATGCAGCACTGGAATTGCTCACTCATCTATGCCAAGAAATTTGGAGGACAGCTACCTGGCCAACTGGCAGAAGAGATCCATATTTATGCCGATTCCAAAGAAAGCTGATCCAACTGAATGCAGAAATTACTGAACAATATCATTAAAATCACATGCAAGTGAAATTTTGCTTAAGATCATTCAAAAGCAGCTACAGCAGTGTCTTGACAAGGAACTGCCAGAAATCCAAGCTGGCTTCACAAGAGGAAGTAAAACAGGGGTATCATTCCTGATGTCAGATGGATCTTGGCTGAAAGCAGAGAATACCAGAAAGATGTTCACTTGTGTTTCATTGACTATGCAAAGGCATTTGACTATGTGTATCATAACCAATCACAGCTAACATTACGCAAAATGGAAGTTTCAGAATACTTAATTGTGCTCTTAAGGAATCTGTATATGGATCAAGAAGCAGTTGTGTGAACAGAACAAGGGGACACTGCATAGTTTAAAGTCAGGAAAACTGCGTCAGGGTTGTAGCCGTTTACCATACCTCTTGAATCATATGTGGAGCAAATAATCTGAGAATCTGGATTATACGAAGAAGAACCAGGCATCAGGATTGGAGGCCGTCTCATTAACAACCAGGGTTACGCAGATGACCCCACATCACTTGCTGGAAGCAAGGAGGTTTGAAACCTGTCCTGATGAAGATCAAGAACCACAGCCTTCAGTGTGGATTGCACCTCCACATCAAGAAAACAAAAGTCCTCACAACTGGACCAGTGAGCAACGCCATCATAAATGGAAAAAGGAATGAGGTTGTCAAGAATCTCATTTTACTTGGGTCCACAATCAATGCCTATGGAAGCAGCAGCCAAGAAATCAAAAGACACATTGCACTTGGAAAATCTGCTGCAAAGGACGTCTTTAAAGTACTGAAGAGTAAAGATGTCGCTTGGAAGACTACAGTGCACCTGACCCATGCCATGGTATTTTCAATCACATCGTATGTATGTAAAACCTTGACAGTGAATGAGGAAGAGTTGATGCCCTTGAACTACTGTTTTGGGAAGACTATTGAAGGCACCATGGACTGCCAAAAGAACAGAGGTCTGTTCTGGAAGAAGTACAATCAGGGTGCTCGTTAGAAGCAAGGATGACGAGACTGTGTCTTACATACTTTGAACATGTTGTCAGGAAGGATCAGTCCATGGAGAAGGACATCATGCTTGGTAGACTGGAGGGTCAGCAAAAAAGAGGAAGCCTACCAACGATATGACAGATTGACACAGTGGCTGCACTGATGGGTTTAAGCATAAAAACCACTGTGGTCATGGTGCAGAACAGGGCAGTGTTTCCCTCTGTTGTGCAGGGGTCACTGTGAGGGGACCTGGTCAGTGGCATCAAAGCACACCAACCACTCAGAAAGACCCCTAGATTTCAGTTCATGCTCAGACCACCTTACTTTTGGACCCTCACAGCCCGCAGTCCTCCCTAAACCCGACAATCTCTTTCTCCGTCCTCCTAAGTAGCTTCCACTCTCCTGGAGAAGGATGAGGCTCTGGAAGGCACCACCACATAGCTGCAGGGGCAGCAGCTCCTCTGTCCCAAGCTGAGTCGTCTTAGGGAGCCGGTTTTGGCAAAGACTCAAGACACCTGAGAGGAGGTTGGTGAGCCATGAGTTCTTCTCCATCTTTAATTTCTTCATAGCAAACAAGATCTTTTTAGGTAATTATGAAATGATCAAGAAGAAAATCTATGGGGATGTAGAAAAATCATGAGTAAATATTCGCTGTGTGCTTGCTGGTAATTGCGTTATGAGCTTTATAAAAGTGGTTTTATCTTCCACTATCCACAAATGGTAAAGGTTAATATCAGTACTGATAGTTTTCACAAAAGGAGTCAGATCTCTGAGAGGTTAGATGCCATGTTGAAAGCTCCACAGACAGTATGCGATGAAAATTTTTTTTTACTTTATGTTTTATAAATTTAACTCTAATGCCTTCTTTGGGAGACTTGAAGGGATACTGTTTTTCATCTGTGTGTGATTTTTCACTTTTATTTTGTCTTTTTCCAACCCCTTTGGAGACACAATCTGTAAATTATATAAAACAATAGCATGTACATCATTATTGGACACTCATGCTGCTTGCTTAATGAAGTTCTATTTCTGTTTCCCTCTGCCCAAACACACACATTTAAGATAAATATTTGCCTAAATACATTAAAACATGTGTTGCTAACATACTGCAGTTTGGGGAAGTATTGGGTGTGACATGGGGATTTGATTTCTTTTAATAGTTAATTTATCCATTTTAGGACAGTTGTATTTTCTCCAAAAGATTGAATGACAGTTACCAAACAAAGATCCCACTAAACAAAGAACCAGTGGCTGTTTTAGTAATACTTTTAATAGGCTTGCTAAATAATGTATATCCATGATTCATTTGGAGCTGTCTAAAGCTGCAGTTATCTCTAGTTGATAGGCCTTACCTAATGCCACAGGAAATGACAATATGTCACTTGCCAATGCTTTATGAATGATCAGTCAAGATAATTTGACTGTAGACAGTTTGGCTGCTCACAATGAAGGGGCATGGAAAGACTAGACAGATGTCACCAGAAAGGAGGAAAAACAAAACAAAGGGTGATTTTTTCTTTTTTTAATGCATGCCTATAAATTCTGTGGAAACCCTCGTGACACACTGGTTAAGGGCTATGGCTGCCCACCAGAAGGTCAGCAGTTTGAATCTGCTAGGCACTCCTTGGAAACTCTACGAGGCCGTTCTATTCTGTCCCATCGTATTGTTGTGAGTCAAAACAGACTTGATGGCACTGTTTTTTTTTCTTTTACTAAATTCTATGATATTTAAAACATGACTGTATATCAGTTATGTTACAGAGTTAATACTGTGAAGCTAATCTTAAGTAACCTGTCATGACAGAAGAAAGTAATAGGAAGTAACAGTGTACTACACATTGGCCCAGGCTTAAGGCGTATCCCAGATACAGAGAACATCACTTTGAACTATTTGTTTTTACTTTTTTGTATGTCTTATTGTTAGTAATATGGTACATATTGCAGTTTCTGATTTTCTAGGTTATCATTTTCAGAGGTTTCCTCATAGCTGTTTTATTTTATGATTTCCTGTTGAAAATCCTGTCGTATAGCCAGCTGTGTCTTGGTCTACAATGAAACTGATGGTGGTGTCAATAGACTTAGCATTCTACTAAGTGTTCTACTAGAAGGATGTGTGACACCTGAGCGGAGCTTGTGCTGGACAGCCCTGGCCACTCTGACTTCATTCACTGTTGGGACATGGAAGTTGACATCTTTGTGGGCTGGGCCAATAACAATGTTTTTCTCCACCAGAAACACTAGTCATTAACTTGAAGCCAAGTTGTTCCAGTGAGTGTAACTGTAACAGCTGTCCTGCTTAGGCCTCCAGCAGTACAGCCAGAGAAAGAAATCGTGACACTGAAAGTCTGAATCCAGGAAAGAAGGCAAGGAAGGCTCTAGACGTAGATAGAAAGATGAGCACTATTAAGGCCCACGATGATGGAAAGAAATTTCAATGGGCAGTTGAGGATGAAATCTTGAATTCTGATGTATTTGTAAGAAAATGGGCAGGAAAGATGTGAAGATTACAAATATACAGGCTTTTAAAAATTATTTTATGTGAAACAGATTTAAAAAATTGGGGTTAGCTGCAGATATCGGAAAGCCTGGCAACCACAGTGGTTAAGTGCTATGTCTGCTGACCAGGACCACCAAGCGCTCCTTGGAAAGTCTGTGGACCAGTTCTACACTGTTCTATAGGGTAGCTATGAGTTGGAATAGACTTGATGGCAGTGGTTATAGAGTCCAGAGGCAGACATGAAATCAAAAGAGAGGTTTTCTATTTATTTATTTTACTAGGGAGGATTGGAACTTGTGTGCCTAAGACAATTTACCATTAAAAAGGGAAAATGATCATGTTGGGAGAGGAGGCAGTGCAAAATCATTAGTTTTGAAACATGAAAGTGAGCATAAATGTAAGTGTTTGCCTTAGATAGAAGAATGGGTAAAACTCACCGAGGAAGGCTGTGTTATAGGTGGAAGTATGTGTTGATGAGAAGATGTGGAGGTGATGGGTATTCCTTAATTCTCTTAGTGAAAGAGAAAACAGAATTACAAGGAGGACTGAGGCATGGTAGGAGCTGCTGGTAGGCTGAGGAGGAGGAAGATAGACAATGTCCATCCGAAACAAAGAAGGATGAGAATATGCGGAAATAAAATAGAATTGTAGTCACGATTAAAACTAACCTCAGACTGTGACATAAATGTAAACTTAGATCCATCATCAGGAGTAATTGAAAAATAATTATGAAATCTAAAGATGCTAGGTAAGAAAATGTGGATATGAGACGGTTAAGGTACTAAAGTGCAAAGGCAATGAGACGCAGGACCCCTAGGTCTGGTGTGGTCAGAGAATTACTGGAGCTCAGGCATCTGAGGACGCGATTGGGAAACACAGATGATGGAGACGTGGGTTTGGAATGTTTCCAGTGGGCAACCGTGGAAAATGTTCACCGACTGACAGTGAGAAGAGGAGAGATGGTGAGGGTGTCGAGTGGTTGAACTGGAGTTGTGTTGTTGGAGGGGAGGCAGTGAGCGAACTGAGAGACTGACTGATTCAGTGGGTTATCAACAATGATACTGAAGTCAACAAGAATTGAAAGAGTTGAAGACTTGCCATGAGCTGAAAGATAAACTCATGCAGGAATAATGGAGACACAGCTGGAGGATCATAGATGACTTCAAGGAAAAAAACTGTCAGTGTAAATTCTCATGACAAGTGACCCAAAGCTGGGACATTTTAGACAGTTAAAAGAGAAAATGATCTGGAAATGTCAATGAGATGCAGTGACGGGAAGTTGACCTCCAGAACTGGTGACATCCAGGCTATGAAAGCACTACCGGGAGTCTCTCAAGGGAGACGTTATCCTCAGAAGAAGTGAGCTTTCCATTAAAGAAACAATCTGATGGCAACAGTTGTTGGGCTGTAGCAAAGCTGGCTCACAACTGAGTTTCTGAGTTACAGAGGTCTAGACGAGGAGTTTAAAAAGTTTCAGAGGGGTAGCATTCGGGAATCAGAATGGTGGGATGTTTAGATCTGGGAGGTATGAGACTCTGGGATGCTGAGGGGAAATCTAGGAGGTTATGACTTGAGATGAGTGTCCTACGAAAGGACAAAGGGTATAAAAAGCTGTTCTCCTGTGGTGTTAGGTGAGACGAACTTGTAGTAACTCTGCAGGACCAGAAATGACAGGGATTGGGGGGACGTCCCTGGTCCCATTTCACAGCTGCAAGAACAGAAATGACAGGGACTGGAGGGGACATCCCTGGGCCCGTTTCACAGCAGCCACTTTAATAGTTATTGCAAGTGCTATATTTAGTCATTGATATAAAGCTATAAATCACATATAGAAAGCATACTATACTAAAAGAAATAAAAAGCAAAAGAAAACTCTGTGCTGTCGAGTGGATTCCACCTCATAGCAACCCTAGTGGACAGAGTAGAACTGCTTCATGGAGTTTCCAAGGATCACCTGGCAGATGCGAACTGTTGACTTTTTCATTAGCAGACACAGCCCTTAGTCACCATGCCACCAGTGTTTCCCGAAGAAATAAAGCAACTATTGAAATAACACTAAAGAGTTCTGGCCAAGATTTAGACAATGTCAGTGGAATAGTGGTTAAGTGCTACGGCCGTTAACCAAAAGATTAGCAGTTCAAATTTGCCAGGTGCTCCTCAGAAACTCAGTGGGGCAGTTCTGCTCTGTCCTGGGTTCACTGCAGTGGGGAATCAGCTTGATAGAAGTGGGGTTTTTGTTTGGTAATTATATAATTGCATAATGTAAGCTTCTCTATATGTGTTAATAGAAAATAAAAATGTATATATATATGAAATGTTGATCTTTTGATGCATTTCATTCCTTTTTTGTTGTTGTTTCCATGATCTTTTTGAAACTGAGATACTATAATCCAGTTATCTAATTGTGTATCATATTTTTTAAAAATAAATTTATCATAATTAGGGGATATTTAGAAGAATTATTGTAAGCTCTTGGTAAACATATTAGATGATTATGTGGTAGGACTATACTGTGTTTTACTCAAAACTTAAGCATTTAAGTGGTTTCAAGTTTTTACAGTGATAAATATGGCAAGGTCTATCTCTAAATAATATTTTCTTTTGTATTTTGAATTACACCCTTAAGATAGATCTCTAGTAGTATTTATAGTCAGTAAGAGCAAGAATAGTAATTTTAGATTTGAAGGTAAAATTTTCTGAAAGTTATGAAATTCCTTGGGAAATAGTATGCTCTGATTTCTGCTTACATTTAGAATTATTTCTCCCACTTACAGAAGTCAGTAGATTTAAGTACATCTTTCACTGAAAATATCTTATCTTCCTTTTGGATTAACTGAATGCCATTCAAACTTCTTTTGGCTGTCAAATATTTCCTTCAAATGAAAGATTTGTGAAAACTCAATATATGACATAGATTTGAAAAGAAAGTATTGCTGTGATAGAAATTTGACATGGGAGCCCAGAGTCTGCAGGCTGACTCTGTTTAGACTCATGGCCTCTGACTTCACTCCAAGAAAACCCTAGGCACATGGAATGAAGCAGCTCAACATTGATAGTCATTATTTTATTAATCAATATGAATTTTTTAATCAAAGGAAGAACATTGCATTTGTGCAATACACCTTTTGGCTCTCCTGATTAGGAGACTATGTAAGGCCATTAAAAAGACCTAGAAAAAGCTCTTCTTGAATTCTCCTAAATCAAGGGCTGACTACCAAGAGCAGTTTTACCTCTCTAAGGATACTTGCCAATATATGGGGACATTTTTTTTGGTTGTCACAATTGGAGGAATTGTCATTGGTACCAGCAGGTAAAAACTAGGATGCCACTAAAGCTGATCAGACAACATATCACAACAATGAATTATCTGACTGAAAACATCAGTAGTGCTGATGTTGAGACACCTGATTTAACTACCTGTTCTTAGTGCTAATTAAGTAAGGAAATAGATTTTTTTTTTTACTGTTTAACCTCATCAGGACATATGGTATAATAATAAGACATCTCTTAGAAAAATGTGGGCTCTTTATTCACATATGCTTCTTGAGCAGAACATGTAGAATTAGATTTAAGTGAAAGTATTATAACTCTGGATTTCAGAATCTCATATTTTTCTCCCTCAGAAACTTCAAGGTTGTTGTCATTAGTGAACTGAAAGGGACTGGTCTTGACCATTTTGAATCTGGCAATGATATGACCTACTATACCAGGAACAACAAATTAAAGAGGAATAGCATCAGCAAAAGAACATTTACAGATCTATTGTGTAATACAATGTTGTCAGTGATAGATTAACCTCCACACACCTAGCAGGACTATCAGATATCACATGACTATTATTCAAATTAAAGCACCAACCTGAAGGCCAATGATGAAGATATTGAAAACTTTTAAGACCTACTGCAATCTGAAATTTACAAAAACCAAGATGTATTGTTAATTACTGGTGATTGGAATGTGAAAGCTAGAAACAAAACAGAAGATCAGTCGCTGGAAAATATGGCGTTGGTGAACAGGAACAAATGCGGAAATCACATGATAGAAAGATGCAAGTCTGCTGGCTTGTTAATCAGAATTATTATTATTTTTTTTGGTAACAGAAGTGATGGCTATATATGTTGACCTAGGAATCAAATTGACTACATCCGTGGAGAGAGACAATGGAGAATCTCAGTAGTATTCGCCAAGGCAAAGCCAGGGCCAACTGCAGAACAGAGAAGCAATTCCTAATAGGCAAGTTCAAGCTGAAAAACATCCAAAGGAATCCAAATATGACCTTAAACAAACACATCACACCAGGATGTAGAGACTACCTCAAGAATAAACTTGATGTGTCAAACGCTAATGAGCAAAGGGCAGACCCGTCGTGGAACGAAGCCAAGTACTTCATACACGGAAAAAGTAACATGTTGGTAAAAAGATAGGAAAGGAATAGATGTGTGTCAAGAGACTCTGAAACTTGCAAAGAATAAAATAAATGATGAAGTAAAAAAAATGAACAGAAGATTTCAAAGGACTGCTTGAAAGAAAAGCAAGTAAATTATGGTAGTAAAATGTGCAAAGACCTGGAGTCAGGAAACCAAAAGGAAGGAACACGTAAGACATCTCTTAAGCTCAAAGAACTGAGAGAAAATTCAGGCTCCAGTTCCAATACTGAAAGATTTTGTGAGCAAAAAAGCGAATGTGACAGGGAAGAGTTAGTAGAAGAAGGAAGGAAGACAGTCGTTGTACAAAAAGATAAATAAAAAATAAAGGCTAACGTTTAACTGCTTTAGGAGGTAGCATATGCTCAGGAACTGGAGGTGCTGAAGGAAGAAATACAAGATGCCTCGAAGATATTGGTGAAACACAGGTCTAAAGGAACTGACGCACTGCCAATTCAGACGCTTCAACAAATAGATGCATGCTGGAAGTGGTCATTTGTCTGTTAAGAAACTGAAAAGGCAGCTGCTTGGCCAGCCTAGAAGAGGTCTGTATTCATGTCTATCCCAAAGAAAGGTGAAAGGAAAGAATGCAGAAATTATCAAATAATGCCATAAATACCTAGAATCACATAGGTAAATTTTAAAAAATCAATACTGTTGTACTTTAGATTTATAATTAATAACATTAATATCACATGCTATCAAATTTTTGCTGAGGATAATTAAAAAAAATGCAGCCATATGTTGACAGGGAGCTGGCAGAAGTTCGAGCAGGTTCAGAAGAGGGGTTGTAACAAGTAATATCACTGTTAATGTGGCATAGAATTGTCCAAAAGCAGAGAATACTGAAAAAACATTTACTTGTGTTTTGTCGACAATAGAAAGCTCTTGGACTCTGAATATCATAATAAGTGGTGAGTATCTACTTCTGGTCTCCTGCTGGTATAGCCTCTGGGTTACGTGGCCCTCTCAGTCTCTTGGGCTCATATTTTCCTTATGTCTTTGATGTCCTTCATTCTCCTCTGCTCCAGGTGGCTTGGGACAAATTGATGTTACTTAGAAGGCTGTTTGCTAGCTTTTAAGACCCCAGACACCACTCACCACAGTGGGAAGTAGAACACTTGTTATACTAATTGTCCTAGATCTCCTCTGATATGGTGATTTCTCAGACTTCTGTCCCTACTAATCTGCCCTTCAAAATGTTGGATTATAGTTTAGGAAACCTCTTAGCTTTGGGTTCACCCTGGCTGTGCTGACCTCCCTTCTACTGCGTGTGGTCTCTCCTTTCACCTAATCTAATTCCTATCTACTGTCTGACCGATGCATACCCATGACCGACCCTCCTTCCGTCCTCACCTGTGCAACCATCAAAGACTGTTTTCTTGTGTTTAAACGTTTCCTTGAGTTCTTATAATGGTGATTTCATACAACATTTGTCATTTTGCAACTGACTAATGTCACTCAGCATAGTGCCTTCCAGGTTTCTCCATGTGTGAGACAGTTCCAATCTCTTCACTCTTTATCATTGCATAGTATTCAACTGTATGAATACATCATAGTTTGTATGTCCGTTCGTCCACTGATGGGCATCTAGGTTGAGTCCATCTTTTTCACCATTGTGAAGAGTGCTGCAGTAAGCACTAGTGTGCTTGCATCTATTTGCGTGACCGTCCTTATTTCTCTACGATGTACTCCAAAAAGTGAGATTGCTGGAGAGAATGTTATTTCTATTTCTAGCTTTTTAAGCAAATGTCAAATTGGTTTCCAAAGTGGTTGTACCATTTAACATTCCAACTAGCAGTGTGTAAGTATTCCAGTCTGTCTAAAGCCCAAGGCCACAATTTTTAAAGAAGAAAACAGTCACATCTTCCTGCCATGGCGTGCCTGGTGGGTTTGAACTAACAGCTTTCCAGTTTTTAGTCAAGTACTTAGCCACAGCATCACCAGGGCTGCTATATTTACATAGGCAAATTTAAAAGTCAGTATTATATTACTTTTGGTTTGCAACTCTTCTTTTTTGATCTATTATATTATAAGAAAGACAAATACATACAATAGTTATAAATCTGTGTTAATGAGCACACACTGTGTAAAAATACAACTCATGTCCATAGCAACATACCAGGCGGAGCAGAGATTTTTAATGTTATAGGATCTAAAGTGACATCCATTCAAACTAGATCACTATATCATATTTAGAATGTTAATTATAATCTCCATGACAACCACTAAGAAAATATCTTGAAAACATACATGAAGGGAATTGAGGAAGGAATCCAAATGGTGCACTATAAAATATCAATTAAACTCTAAAGAAGACTGCAAAGGAGAAAACAAAGTATAAAATAATTATAAGATGTACAGAAGCCATGGAGAAGTGGCAAAATTAAGTCCCTCCTGATCAGCAATTACTTTAAATATAGATGAATTAAACTCTCCAATCAAAAAGCAGAAACTGGTAAAGTGAATTTAAAAGAAAAGGTTGAGTTATATGCTCCCTTTAGGGTTCAGAGGCACTAATAGGTTGGCAGTAAATGGATGGGAAAAGGAGCCTAGGAAAATAACAGAGATGGGACAGCTACCCTAATAAGAATGTATGTATGCGTGTATATATACACACACACTTTAGGTCAAATGCAGTAAATCAGTGGACAAAGGACAATATATACTGACAAAGTCAATTCATCAAGAAGATGTAATAAAAACACAGCTACCAAACAACAGAACCAATAATATATGAACCAACTATTGACAGAATTGAAAAGATGAACGGGTAGTCCTGCAATAATAGCTGGAGACTTCAGTACCACACTTTTAGTAATAGACAGAACATCTGTCTAGACAGAAGACAAAGACAAATAACATAGAGACCCTGAGCCACACCATACACAAGCAGACCTAGCAGACACACACAGAATAGTCTATTCAGCATCAACAGAATGTATGATTTCTCAAGTGCTTGTAGGACATTCTACAGGACAGACCATAAGTCAAGCCAAAAACAATTATTAATTAACACAGAACTGTTTTAAAGAATACTGTTTTCTCTAACCATGATGGAATGAAGACACAAATCAACAACAGACAGAAAACCAGAAAATCCACTAAGCTACAAACTAACATATTCCTAAACAATGGATCAAATAAAACATAACAAAGGATATTAGAAAACACTTTAATATAAATGAAAACAAACACACTGTCATATCAAAAATACTAAGATGCTGTAGTCAAAAAAAGAAACTAAGTGACCGCATAAAGATAATGAGGGTCTCAAATCAGTAACTTAACTTTACATTTCAACAAAATAGCAAAAGAAAAGTGATCTAAATCCAAAGCTGGACCAAGAAGGAAATAAGATTAGAGCACAAAGAAACCAGTAGAGAACAGAAAAATAATAGGAAAGAAAAAGTAAGGCCAAAATCTGGTTCTTAGAAACAACTGACAACATTGGTAAAGCTTCTGCTAACTAGACTAAGAGGGAAAAAAAATAAAAATAAAAGTGAAAATGCTCAAAATCAGAAATGAAAGTGAGAACAACTCTCCTGACATCAACAACAACAGCACATTTCAGGACATGATGGCTTCACTGGTGAATTCTACCAAACATTTTAAGGATTAACAACAACTCTTTTCAAACTTAAAAAAAAAGAAAGAAAAGGAAGTGAAACACTTTGTAACTAAGTTTGTAAGTACACTATTACACAAATATCAAAGTCACACAAAAAAATAACTACAAACTATCTTACAGATCAGCATTCCTTATGAATGTAGATTAAAATATCTGCAATAAAGGATCAAACTGAATCCAACATCATATCTAAAAGAATATACACCATGACCAAGTACGATTTACCCCAGTGCTGTGTGGGTGGTCCGCTGGGAAACTTCGCTGTGTCTGAGCGCACTGTTGCAGTCCCTAAGCCCATCTGTCTTGTTCAGGGGCTTCCTGTCCTTCACTCACCTCTACCATACCAAGCATGGTGTTCTTGTCCAGGGATTGCTCCATTCTGATAATAGGTGCGAAGTATGTGAGATGAAGTCTCCTTGTCCTGACTTCTTAGGAGATTTGTGGCTGTACTTCTCCTAAAGCAAAAACAAACAACAAAAAACAGAGCCATCGAGTGGATTCCGACTCCCAGTGACAGTGTAGGACAGCATTTTGGTTAGCAGACAGAGCACTTCGCCACTGCACCACCATATTACCTACTGAAATGCTTTAACATTAATCAGTTATTTTTCATACAGTGGCGGTGTGCATTTCTTCCATCTTATTTTGATATGTCCTGCCTCATTCACTATTTTGCCGATAGAATCCTCTGTTATCACAATTCATAGCTTAAATTTGTTTTCAGTTCTTTCAGCCTTTGAGATTCTGAACTTTTTCTTCCCTTTTGGTTTTCTATCTCCAGGTCTTTGCACATTTCATTGTAACACCTTACTTTGTCTTCTAGAAACACTCTTTGTAATCTTTTGTTAAGCTCTTTTACTTCATCATTTCTTCCATTCACATCAGCTATTCCACATTCAAGAGAAAGTTCAGAGCCTCCTCTGATATCTGTTTTCTTCTTTCTTTTTTTTTGTTCCTGTTTTTTTAGTGACCTCTTTCTTCATGTAGGACATCCTTGTTGTCATACTAGAACTCTTCTCATCTTTGGTCACTAGTGTTCAATGTATCAAGTGTACTCTTGAAATGGTCTCTAAATTCAGATGAGATTTATTCATGGTTCTACTTTGGCTTTCATGGACTTGTTTTCATTTTCTTTAGCTTCAACTTGAACTTGTGTATAAGCAATTGATGGTCTGTTCCACAGTAAGCCCCTCACCTTGTTATAACAATGTTATGCTCTTCTCTGTTATCTCTTTTCACAAAGGTAGTCAGTTTGATGCTTGCATATTCCATCCAGTGATTTCTTTGTGTGTAGTCACCATTTATGTTGTTCATAAAGGGCATTTGCACTGAAGAAGACGTTGGTCTTACAGTCTTCTCTGTGTGAACTCTGACAGCGTTTCTGTCAACAAGCACGTATTTTCCAACTACTGATCTTTCTTCTTTGTTTACAAATTTTACATTCTATACACTAGTAATTGCCCATGCATCTTGATTTTATGTATGATCAATTTCAGACAGCAGATGTTGGTAAAAAAAAAAAAAAATCCTTCATCTTTGGCATTAGTGGTTGCTGGGAAAACTTGAATAATAATCATATTAGTCTTCCTTGTTGGCATATGGATATTATCCTATCACTGAGGATGTTGTGCTTCAGAACAGACTTTTGAAATATTCTCTCTGATGATGTATGTGGCATCATTTCTCTTCAGTTCATCATTCTTGGTGCAGTAGACCATATGGTTTTCTACCTCAGAGCAACCAATACCAGTCTTATCCATTGTCCTTATATCACATTCAGCATAACCTCAGATCAAACAACTCACTTCAGCAACAAGTGAAATGTAGCAGTGGGCCCATACTCATGAAATCCACCAGTCTTACCATGTTCCCCATCATCTGGGAACAGCTGGCTTGACAGAACAATGGAATGACCTTCTAAAGACACAGTTATGGCAACAGCTCAGTGACAATACCTTGCAAGGTTAGGGCAATGTTGTCCAGAAGGCTGTATGTGCTCTAAACCAGCATCTAATATATAGTACTCTTCCTGCTATAGCCAAGATTTATAAGCTCAGGGATCAAAGGGTGGCAATGGAAAACACTCAGTATTACCCCTAGTGACCCACTCACAAAACTTTCGCTTCCTGTCCCTGTGACCCTTTGCTTTGTGGATCTAGAAGTCTTCGTTCCAAAAAGAGGGATTCTTCCACCAGAAGACACAACACTGATTCCACTGAACTGGATGTTAAGAATGCTACCTAGGCATCTGGACTCTTCAAAGCCAGGAATCTGTCATCTGAGGAACACCAATCGGTCCTGACCCATCTGGGACAGGTGACAAGTGAGAACATTAAAGATAAGAGAAAAAATGAGCTCAGGAGACAGAAGAACCCATATAATTGGGAGACTATGTCAATGTGAGACCAGAAGAACTAGATGGTGCCCTTCCACCACAAAAGACATTCCTGATAGGGTACACAGTGTAGAGTCCCTGATGTAGCATGTGAAAAAGAGCTGCCGACATGAAGAACTCTATTAAAAGAACAGAAGTGATGGTCTGACAACCTGGAGTGTCCCTTGGGAACATGGCCTCTAGACTGGCTGCCAGCCCAGAGCTGAAGCCAGAACTAGAGCCAATGTTTCAGAGAAGAGGGGGACGGACCACAGGATGCAGAGTGATACAGGTGATGTGTGGACTTTATGGTTTAATACATATATGTGAGGCTGTCCTACTGGTCTCCTTTTAGAAGTGAGAAGAAAGGACGGAGAGGAGGGAACAAGTGATGGTTGAGTGGATACTGGAAGTAAAGGGTGAGAATGAACAGTGCACTGTCACTGCATGAGGAGAGCAAACAGAGCTGTGGAGAGGCAGATATTTGTGTTTTTATATGGAAAATTGACTTGAATTGTAAACTTTCACTGAACCACACACATACACACACACACAAATCTAAAAAAATGCCATCTAGCCAATTCGGGCAGCTTATACTTCTGAATCAGCAGGCACAGAAAGAGAATTATCATAGTGGCTAATGTGATTGGTTCTGATTACCAAAAGGAAATTAGACTAATATTACATAATGGTGGTAAAGAAGAGTATGTTTGAAATACAGGAGGTCACCTAGAACACCTCTTGGTATTACCACGTCCTGTGATTAAAGGCGGTGGACAATTCTGACATGATTACTAATGGCCCGGACCCTGGTGAGTGAAGATTTGGGTCTTCTCACCAGGCAAAGAACCACTAACAGCTGAGGTGCTCACTGAGGACGATGGGAATAAGGAGCAGGTAGGAGATGAAGATGGTTCTAACTACAGCCATGCGACTAGTTAGAGAGACAAGGACTGTAACTGTGAATATTTCTTCCTTGCATGTGTTCATCAAATATTTTTCTTCACTTCCAAAAACAAGATGTAAATTGGTTTTTGGTCATATGCCTGTTAGCTGTATCATGTTAGGTGTAAGTATCACTTTATAACTACCTTTATTTGTGGCATACAGTTTACAGAGATGTCTATGGTTTACAGACGCCAAGTTGACAGGGGTGCCCTGTGATGGCTCAGGCTATGGGTCAGCTTGGCTGGACCGTGAGTCTCAGTGGTTTGGCAGTTACATAAAGAGGTGATCACCTCCAGAAGGAAGTCTGGTATAATCACCTCCTCGATGAGATCTGCTGTGAGCAGCCAATCAGTTGAAAGGGAGTTTGGCCTACACCCAGTAGATGGGATTTTGTTGCAAAGCTCCGTGGCTGTTTCTTCCTCTGGATCCTGTGTCTGACCTCCAATTCTTGGGACCTGAGCTAACAGCTTACCTGACAATCTTGGGATTTATTGGCCTTCACAGCCTGTTAGAGAAGGAACTTCTGTTTGTTAAAGACATCTTCTTCTATTATTTCTGTTATAGCAGCATTAGACAACTAAAAAATGGGTGTAAACTTTTCTTTTAGGTGATGAAATTGTTTCAGAACTAGACAGAAGTATTGCCGGCACAACACTGTAAATATATTAAATTCCACTGAGTGTGTGTTCTATACTGGTTAATTTCATGTTTTGTGAATTTCAACAATGTGTTTTACCAAATGAGTGTTGTGGAGCAAGTGAGAACTGTATGAGCCAAGTCACCATGATGTAAAGAAGAGAATTGGCAAAGAGTTGATATATATGAACACTCAGACTTGATGTGTGTGTTTCCCGAGAGTGACTTGAGGATCCTGACTGATGTGCAACCAGTTAATTTGAGACTTAATTCTATGAAGCAGATGAGGTAGGGAGATGAGGCAGGGACTTGAAAAATGCCAATAATGTTTGTGTTAATGAGTAAGTTACTCTGGTAGAGAATTGGTAATAAATATCTCCAGAGTCTGTGTAAATTACACTTCATAGAAGTGTAATTTACATAAGTTTTCCACCAAGGGCTGAGAAACTGGTGCAACTGTTCCACAACTCCCATTAGTCATTGGCTGAGGGCTGCTCCTGAGAGTGGTCCCTTTCAGGTTTGTCCAACCGGCCTCATCTTCTGCTTATTGCTGCTAAAGAGAGACGTCAGAAAGAGACCTAGGGATTTTTCTATAAAACAATTGACATAACCTCTGGAGAGAGAGAAAGGAATGTGAGGGTGTTACAGACTAAATTTGATGTCCATCCATTTATGTAATAGGCATACAAATGTAACCATCGGCATGTCTGTGATACCTTTGTACTTAGTCACACCAACTGCATATTATTTATGGGACTAAGGTGTTGGATTATACTAAAGCGCATTAATTTTTCTATTCAAATATGAATGTTGTTGCTGTTATTTTTTAATATTTCTAGGTGGTTCCTATTCATGGAGACCCGTGGGTATCATGGCAGGACTGTGCGTAACTGGATTGTCAGAGCTATGAACGTCCAAGGGTTCAACATGAATTGTTAGTTGTGATGAGGTCAATTCTCACCCATGGTAACCTCATGTGTGCAGGATAGAATTAGAACATATGTACAGTGCCTGCCATGATTAGAGTACATGTGTGTCATGTTAAGTCTTAGCCTTTTAAAGGCAAACATTATAAATATAGCAAATTTTTCACAGCCACTATATTTAATATTTATTGAAAACAGAAGTATAATATAGAAATTATCACTAAAAATGTAGTTTTTACTAAAAATAGAAACACTTGAGACTTTCTACATAATCTCTGAGGATCTGCAGCATATTTATAATAAATTATGATATAAATATTAAATAAATTATGCTATAAGTATTACTATATTTATAATACAATTTGCCATGGAGTGATAAGCACATAAGCAGTCACCACTTACCTGCTTATCACCCCATGGCAAATTTTTCAAGATATCTATGCTTTTCAAACCAATATGTTTTACAGTGTTTGTGTGTATTTTGATGTGTTTTATCTTTACTTTATCGTCTTTGGTTACTACTTTTCCAAGTATTCTGTTTTAAGTTTTGTACCCAACTATTTTTTACCCAGAGGATCCTTATGACTGAATCAATTTCTGTGTCAGTCTATAACTTATCTAAAATTCAAAATGAAATATACATTAACAATTCTATAGAAATTAAACAAGTTAGACTAGTTCTTTACGAGTATAGTACACAAAGGAGCATCAGTCAATTAAGATGAGAACTACACATTTCTAAAACTCAAAATCTTGGTGACCTAGTTTCATCTTCCAAGATCCCAGATAAAATCTTTAAAAATAGTGTGAAGCTGTCTGTGAATGTCAGCTCTGTGACAACTACATATTTCAGATTTTAGAAGAGCCACCATTCTGTTGTTGTCTACAATGCCAACCCTGTTAATACTATAACGTGGTTGTCAAACTTGTGTGAGCCTTCCACAAAGTAAGTTGGAAGAAATCATTCACCAGACTGAGTGTCTCACTTTTAGGTTTAGAGAGTGTCCATCATTGATCAAAACTGGCACTTTATGTTTGTGGATGAAAACGTGTTTTTCCTTCTGCTTTTGCTCCTACCAGCTGAGGGGGCTTGTGGAGGAACCCTGCGTGGGACAAGCAGCACCATCTCCAGCCCCCACTTCCCTTCAGAATATGAAAACAACGCGGACTGTACCTGGACCATTCTTGCTGAGCCAGGGGACACTATTGCTTTGGTCTTCACTGATTTTCAGCTAGAGGAAGGATACGACTTCCTGGAGATCAGTGGAACAGAAGCACCATCTATATGGTAAGTCCTGGAGAAGAAATGTGACCACTTGGTGGTAATGTGTTTGCCACATTTCCCCCAGAAGTCTTTATAAAATTCCTTTCACCGGATGTTCACTGGCCAGCAGCAGTGGTCCTTTGTTGCCCTGTGATGGTTGCTGCGAAGAAGTCATGAGACTGTGACCTATTTGAAAGTTGCTAAGTTGTCTTTGTGCTGGTATTTGGAGTTGGAGTAGTTGTCTACACCCCGTTTCTTAGAGTAGTCTGATTTGGGGGTCCTTCAAAGCAACAAAGAGGGTGGCAGCTAGGTTAGCTTTGGATTTGGTCTGGCGCTGCACTCTCTAAGCAAGTGTCTTTGAACGGACGATTTGCTTGGTGTTGCTAAGTGTGTACAGACTCCGGTGCAGACAGGTGTGTATTTTTGTCTCCTTGATACTGTGCACCAAATTGTTTACCCAGCTGAGGTCGTGGCTGGGGCTAGAAGAATGTTAAAGGCAGGATAATGTAACAGAAACTTGTCACACATGTGTGTAAAGATCAAGGGGTAGATGATCAGGTCGCTGGTTGGTACACTAGTGGAGACAGAACACAGGGTCTGCTTCATTGCAGACTATTTAGGTTTGATTGCATTGATTTCAAGAAACAGCTTGTTTTGTAGGTGCAACATAAAAGGGAGAATTAAAAGAATAGATATCTAAATACTAAAATTAAACCTCTGAATCATTTGTAGTGAGTTGAATTTTCTTATTATTATTTAATTTCTGAGACTTCTGGAAACTGCATCAATTATTCAGATCTTGAACTCTGAGAAAACATGAATGTATATATACATGTATGTTGAATTACTATGGTACCCTGTAGTTCATCATACATAGTGAGAGGAGAATATGGTGTGAACATGTACATTTATATACTAAGCTTACATGAAATTGCTAATCATGTTCTTAAAATAACTATCTGTGTTAAGCCAATTATTTATTTTCTAAAACTACAGGCTCAAAGATGATGACTTTATATCCGTAGATAAATTATTTTCTTCCTTTAGTTTTATTGTCCTCATATAAAATGTTGCTTCAATTTTGGGAAATTAATGTATTACTTTAATTCAATTAAGGGAAAACATTTTACCTATGATCTTTGTTTTAATTTTTATTCATTGTGGGCAATAATTTCATATTGAACAATTTTGTCCATTTTCCTCTTCAGTATTACACAATTGTAACTTTGAATATTCAAGAAAAAGGTCGGCATTCTTAAACTCTTACTCTCCTCATTTGGGCAACGTCACGGGTACAGAAAACAAGTGCTGATCGGAGAGTTGCGTGACCCACACTCAGTACAAGTTCTGCCACAGATCTTCCTTGTGACCTTGAGGAAGACTCTCAACTGTTTCTGAGGCAGAAAGCTGCACTAAATGTCTCATTTTTCTAATAAATAAATATCTTTGTCAATCTTAAAAGATGCAGATGATCAAATACAGTCTTAGCTCTAAAATGATATTATTGTGATTTTTGGAAATTAATTGTAAAACAAAATGATGATAGATTTTCAGAAATTGTGTTATTATTTTTAAAAGTTTTAACTTTAAGAGATTAAGCAGATAAGGATCTGTGGATCTTGATGATCAGATATCAGACTGGGAGAGGAGCAGGTTTCCCAGTGACTCTGAAATCAGAGATGACATCGGCCAATAAACACAATTTAAGGAAGAAAGGCAACTTTGAGATGAAAGGGTCAGTAACAAAATCTGAACTGACTTTAGTGGGTGGAGAAACACAAACCCACAAAGGAAGAGTGACCTGCCCGCACATCATGATCTCCTGAACAGCTCCTTAGTTTCACTGATTTTCGGTAAAGATTCCCCCCAAAACCCACCACCATCGAGTTGAGTCCAACTCCTAGTGACCCTAAAGGTCAGAGGAAAACTGCCCCATGGAGTTCCCCAGGAGCACCTAGTAGACTTGAACTGCTCAGCAAAGATAGAGATCAAGAATTGGGGGATATATGATGGCATTTTGCCTATTTCTTCTCTTTTCACTCTCTTTATTTTTCTTATATCTTGTCTTTTGTACACTCTGTCTGGATCTTCCCACCTCACAGCTACCCAACTACTTTCATGGCAGATTTGGAAAAGTGTGTGGATGGAGTTGTGAGTGTAAAAAATTTGTTTTGTTTTTCTTTTTTTTTGGCTAAAATGTCAAGTGAGACTACTGCAACCTCTAGGACCAGATAGGACTTATTCCCAACCATTGTTATATAGTGAATATTGGTGTGGCCAGCCAGAGAAATCGTTCCCTATCATTTGGGCACCTGGATTCAGACGGGCAGAGTATTGTTTTCAGATCTCTGAAATCTCTCCAAGCACCACGATTGAAGATCTGAGAGCAAATAGGGTTGCTTGTGGGAACACTGAGCCTGTGGACCTTTGGAGCTGATAAACACTGGTTTCAGGTCAGCACGTTCTCATTTGCTTTCAGCAGCCATTGTTAGAGATGTAAAGATTCGTGATGTAAAAATTCGTGAGATACTCTCACAAATGTAATTGTCTGATTTTCTTGACACAGAAGTGCTTTGGGGCAGGTGATGCTGCAAACCCCACTGCTTCACTGATGAAGAAGCTGGGATGCCTGGGGGGTAGAGAATGGCAAACTCCATAGAGCTTGCCAGGGCTAGGGCTCCAGATTAAGGCCTCTGAGTCCAAACTACAACTTCTTTTCACCATCCTACAGACCACCTTCAAGCTCCAACCTAAGTTTGACATTCAAAACAAGCATTCCTTCAGAAAATACCCTAGTGACGTTACCATACATTGCTGTTGAGTCGACTACATCCTGCAAAATCCTACAGGACAGACTAGAGCTGTCCTACAGGGTTTCCAAGAGGACTGAACAGCCCGTGCCACCTGGGTTTCCCCCCAGGTGTCAGCAGTTCAAATCCAGCTGGCATCCCTGGAAACCCTGTGGGCAGTTCTATTGTGTCCTATTCGGTCACGATAAATCAGAATTGACTCGATGGCAATGAGTTTGGCTTTTGGTTTGGCTGTAGAATAAAGGGTTACAGAGGACAGATAGAGGAGTTGGCTCACTTCTGAGGCAGTTTAGCATCTACAGAGTATCAGCAATGGTAGAGCTTTTTCCAGGTGACATTCAGGGTTTATCATACAATAAATATCTTGGCACGGCTGTGGGACTATTTTAAATCAGGCTCGTATTTCAGATGCTTTTCAATGAAGGCTGAGAAGGGAAAGGTGATTTTCTTAAATAACCACTGAGACGTCCACTAGCACATTTAAGATTTGTAACACAGTAACTGGAAGCATCCTGTAACAGTTACACAAATGCATAACACAGCTTATCTTTAAAAGACTTTTATTTTACAGTAATTTTACAGTGATGGTTTCTGAGTTGTTTAGTGGTCCAGAATGGTGTATTTGAAAGATTTACGTGTTTCTGAATTGCGAGAGAAGTGTAAGAATCACTGTGGGTGGCAGCGACCTCCTCCAAAGCCCAAGGTCACGGCTCAGAGGCAGGCGCACAGTGTTAACGGCTATCAGTGGAGTGACTGCACGAACACACATGCTTTTCCAATAATCTATTTTTAAAAGAACATACAAGCAAGGGCACTCGAACAAGAAGCTATTTGGGAAATTGTTAAGAACAATAATAGGATTAGCCTTATTTTCATTTAATTTGGAGTGAAATCACCAACTCAGCTATGTTTTATGTGACTGTTGCCATGGCAACATTAGACGCAGTCTAAATGTAGTCAGTGATGTAATGTACCAAAATTATCAGTCTATTAAATATGGAATACATTAGTAATTTAAACCTAATCCAATACATGTACATCAGATGAGATTTTTTCCTTTCTAGCTCTTCGGATTCCCATCTTGCAGAACAGGTTGGCTTACTCTCAGCCCCGTCCATTAGTGGGGGAGCTACATTTACTAGTGCATTTTGCAACATGACCAGTAATTATGATTTTTCTTTTGCAATATGGCCAGTAATTATGATTTTTCTTTCAATTAAATAAATGTTTAGCCACGAAGCTAGCCAAACCTTTTTTTTTAGTGGACTGATTTGAGTGTGCGGCATACAACGCGCGCTCCTAAAAATATCAAAGTGAAAGCAACAACACCTTTAAAATGGGTCCTTAAAGCATATTTAAACACTCCAGTTCCTCAAAAATGCTCAGTGACTGAGCCTCTGGCCATCCGTAGGAAATCAGAACGCCTTAGCAAGCTCATCCAAGCCCTTTGTGTCAAGGCCCCTGCGGCTGAGTCCCTTCTGGGCTGTCCCCTCTCTGCAGAGTCCCTCAGTGTCCCTTGCTGCACACACGCCTCTCCTGCCTCCAGCACGGTGGATTCCCCTTGCACATTTATTCTGGCCCATGCCTCTGTGTAGAAACCCCACATTTCCCAACACAGTGATTATTTATGAAATTAAGGTGCGGGCTAGTGTGGCATAGATGGAAGAATACCTAAAGGAGGCAACTCAAGTGGACCTAGGAGGTTGTGTAACCCCCTTTTCTGAATATTTTCAATGATGTTAAAAGCAAGTGGTTTTCTAGCTTGAATTAGGGTTACTCCAAAAATCTTGTTGCTGTCAAGTCAGTTCCCGTCATACTTCGTGCATTCCACGTTCCGTTCATTGATACATGCTTGCAGCTGTTTCTTCTCATTCTGAGTCGTCCCCACATCAGCCAAAGAAGATCCTGAAAGCTTGCCTCCTCTGTGCCACAGACATCAGCTCTGCTTGAGGAGGCAGCTCTTCCCCAGCAGTCCTCCGAGTGCCTTCCAACTCGGGGGACTCGCTTTCCAGAGCTGTATCTGACAGGGTCCCCCCGCTTTTTCATGTGGACTGCCAGGTCCTTCTTCTTAGTCCGTCTCAGTCTGGAAGCTCAGCTGAGACCTGTCCACCACGGGGGACCCTGCTGGGATCTCAATACTGGAGACACAGCTTCCGGTGTCACCACAACAGCTTGCAACAGCACGCCCCCGCAGTGTGACAAACCGACAGACAAGTGGGGGAGTGACCCACTAAGACAGCCTAGGACTGCCACCGAAGGCCTCCAAGGAGCAACCGACAGATCTGAGCTGTGACCTTTCGGTGCGCAGCCCGGTCTTTAACCACTGCACCACCTGGGTTCCTGATCAGGGTTCCGCGTCCATATTTTACAAGGTAGAGACCTGTCACTTTAGGCTTTTTGTAAGACTTGAATTCTGTCTTTCACCAGCTGGCATAATCCTGTCCCTCTTACATACCTAAATTATGCTAGAATACAGTCTAGACAGCGGGGTGGGGAGGTTCCTAACAACACTTCTTTTGTCCCCAGAAGTCTGGCCTAATTTCAGTGTTTAATCAATGTGAACAATGATTTATTGAAGCCAAAATGAAACTTCAAAGAAACTGGAGAAGCTGAGTGAGCTTCAGAGAACCCTGGAGGAGGTCAATTAGCACCTACAGTGTTTGTCCTATTTGTCACTTAATTGATAATTGACTCAGCATCTATTTCATTTCTAATGAGGAAGGATTATAGGGTGCTGAAGTGAGTAATAGACTCCCTGAAGGCAGTCATTCCATTCACTGGCCAGTAGGCAAAGGACAAGGACTTTTAGCTGTGTGGTAAGTACCACCGTCTCCTTCCTGATCAGAATTCTTCACTATTTTGAAACGATTTTAAATTTACAGCAAACTTACAAAAATGGAGAGTGACTGTAACCTCTTCATTTAGCTTTCCCTAAGTTACCATCACCAGGAGTCGCAGTCGACTCGATGGCACTGGGTTTGGTTTTTGGTTTTGAAATTACTGTCTTATGTACTGTAGTATAGTTGTTGGAACTGAAAAATTAGCATTGACTCCATGCCAGTGAGTGATTCTCAGGCTTTTTAAAAAATTTCTCATGGTGTCTTTTGTCTGCTTTGGGGATCGGTCCAGGAGACACTGCATTTAGTTTCATGACAACTGAGGCTCTTTTGAGTTCCTCTGTGTCTTTCATGACCTTGAACTCCCTCATGCTGAACTATTCAATCTTGTATTAATCATGTAGCGATGGCCCAGTTGTTATTACATGATGTCAAATTGGTTTTGACTCATAAAGATTCGTCAACACCATGCGGCAGGGTAGAACTTCTCCCCAGGGATTCCCAGGCTGGTATTTTTATTGGAGAAGGTCACCGGGTCATTCTCTGGAAGAACCACTGGTGGCCTAGAATGGCCAGCCTCCGAGTTAGCAGGCAATTGCTTCCTCCCAAGCTTCCATTTCCATTTAAATTTCATTCATTGTATTCCAGAAATCTATTCTAATGTATGCACATAAGTACTTTTTTATGGAATTGAGCATACCAGAAATAAGAAACAAATATGTTTATCTTTTTCTTCAGCCTTTGTACAATAGCTAGAGAGAGATCTGAGGACATAATTAGCATAATACTATTTTAGCACTTTATTTTAACTTCTTTTTTAATCCAAATATCTGTTTCAAAAAAGTTCTTTGAATGACACTTTTTTTTCCCCTTAAATTTCTTATCAGTGAGTGCTTGCTATACATCTGGCATCATGTGAAACAGTAATGTCATTGACCCCATGTTACTGACAGTGGCAGTGTGCATTAGACAGGTTAAACTCCTTCTGGCATAGCTAGCAAGTGGTCAAGCCAGGATTTGAACAGATGTAGTCCCAAGTTACATTCACTCTTTTATTTAAATATGTTACTATTTATTTACACATTATAAATCAGAAAAAGGAGAGGATTATTCTTTGATTCATTAAAGAGCTAGAATTATCTCAGTGTCTAACATTAGTATACACCACGGGAACTAGTAGGATACTTCAAACCTAGATTTAACTCCCTTACTCTCTAATTTTATCTTTTAACTTCTTTTTAGCGTATTAACTATAAAGTGAGGAGATGATTCTTAATGTACTTCCCTGTGTATTTCAGAGTATAAATACAACAATGGATAATAAGAGGCTTCTAAATTTAGGAACAAGCAGCAAGTCTGAAGTTATAGATACTATTTCACAACGTGAATAGCAAGGTTTGCAGTGTGTTAAGCAAGTCTGACCCGTTTAAATTGCAAGTAGTGGAGGAGAATGATGACCCACCCAAGATGATCTCAAAGCCTTGTTATGTTTGCCTCAAAATTCAACAGAATGCTGAAGGGGAATTTCTCCAATAACAACAAAGTCTATGGAAGGGGGGAGTGTCAACTAGTCTACAACTTGCTTCATGTGTGGCGTTCAAATTCCTTTTCTTTTTACATAGGTCGTTGAGGTGACCACCTCTCAGAGGTCTATAAGTAAAATTAAAAAGCCAAACCCATTGCCATCAAGTAAATTCTGACTCTTAGTCACCCTGCAGGACGCAGTAGAACTGCCCCACAGGGCTTCGGAAGAGTGGCTGACAGATCCCAAGTGCTGACCTTTCGGTTAGCAGCCACGGTTCTTAACCACTACACAACCAGGGCACCCCAATGCGTACACACACAAACACAAAAAGCCCATTGCCGTCCAGTCAATTTCAACCCATGGTGACTTCTCAGTGCTGTGCTATCGTCCATGGTGGCTGGCCAGGGGATATTGTGTGTGGAGAGGCAGCACAGTGGTTACTGGAATAGAGCTGCTCTCCTACAAACTGAATGAAGCAGGTAGGTTGTATTTTGCAAAGGCTTTATTTGGTAGACTTGTGTAAGGTACTTAATTCTCTTTCAAGATGCATCCCCCCCCTTTTTTTTGACATACACCGTGTACCACCTCGGACGGGTGCAGAAAGAAGAGGGTTTTTCTTCTTTTCTTTTCTTTCTTTCTTTTTTTTACTAGAATTTAAAGTGAAGCTACAGGAAGGAGAGCTGTCTGTGAAGGGTCCACCAGAAAGCCGTATCTGTCTCTGATGTCCTGCCAGGTGAATGTCCCCAGGATAAAGGAGCTTTTGCAACCGATTCTTCTGTCCAGTGAACATGAGGGGTTCACCCATGAGTGGCGGGGAGTCTAATGATCCTTCTCCTCTCTTATTGTCCAGAAGTAAACTGCACTTTCCTGTTCCTTCACAAATCTCTAAAACGCTACTGTAATCCTTCATCTTAGATTATTTTCATTTTGACTGAAATCTATTTGCAGAATTTCAAATACATAAAACTGATTAATTTTTAAAACTATTTTGAATATTAATAACACATATTTCAAGTATACAAAATACATACAATTTATTCAATGTTGGTAGCTATGGAATAAATACATTATTTTGCCCTAGGGCTCCAGGAAAAATACCCACACTTGGGAGTGAAAAAGAAAAAAAATAAAATAAAATGCATGATCCAATGGAGACAGCAATCCTGGTCCCGAACATTTGGCGAGATAAGTAACGTTATTAGTCCAGGGAGAAAATATCCATGCTCAGTTCCATACACTTTCAGGCAGATGCCACGTTTCAGAAAATGCAGCTTTGCTGTAATACTTCTTTAGTAAAGTAATAATTCACCTCTTAAATTCATTTTATTGGGAAATAGTTACCTGTACATTATTTAAGTTGCAAGCAATGGAAGACTTTTTCCACATTAAGGATTAAAATTAATTTCAAAAAAACAAAAGCAAATGCTTTGTGTAGTCCTATCTATCTCTTTATGGTGTAACCTATCTAGGGTCACCATGAGTTGGATCTGACTCCAAGGCACTTGGCTTGGCTGTCATCTAGAAGAAAGAATGCAATTGAATCAACACTGTTAAATGAGATTTCCTTTAAATATTCCACCTTTTAAGGGAGAGCATGGAGCCAACTCTATTTTTTATTTTTTTTATTTATATTTATTTTTATTTAACATAACTGAGTGAAAATGTACATTCACATGTAAATTTACATGCCCCCCTATATGCAGCTTCCACTGCTCTCCCTGTCCGGTGACTGCACACTATTCCTTTCTGCTCCATACATGTCTCATCCTCCCAACAGTCTCCTTTCCCCTCCTCTCCGTCCACTCCCCTTCCTCCAGCCAGAGGTCAGCAAGATGATATCCTATAGATGTATAGAACCATAAAGTGCTTCCAACATATGGTTACTCTGCATTGCCAAGTCCATTCCATTCCTGTCCGAAGAGTGGACCTTTGTTATAATTTATGGGAACGGGCAGCATCAGGGCCGGGGGCCATGCTGTCAGAGGAACCCCAAAACCGCTGGACCATCAACTGAGGTCTTTTAGTGGAGATCTCATGATGCACCTCTTTCTATTCTTGTGTTGCCAGTGAGGCTCCTCTCTGTGAGCTCCGTCATGGCTATCACTGGTGGTGGCTGGGCACCATCCGGTTCTTCCGGTCCCAGGTCGATGTAGGCACCCACTCTTGTGGGTCTCTCTGTCTTCTCGGTTGTCTTTACCGCATGCCATTTTGGCCCTCGGTAAGCATCCGTTCCTGCTGAGTTGGGACCATTTGCTGTGTCCTCGGATGGCAGCTCGGCAGCTTTTAAGACCCCAGACACCACTCACCAATGTGGGGTGCAGAGAGCTCTCTCAGCAAAACACTAGTTGTGCCAATTGGCCTGGAATTCGCCTAAGAGCATGGTCCCTCATCCCCCGCCCCAGCTACTCTATCCTTGCAGTATTGAGTTAAGATGGAAGGAGTACTCAAGTTATGCTGAAGTCCACTTAATGTTGTTCTTGTTCCTAATGTGTGCTGTCACCGCTTTCTCCCGACTAGATTTCTAATAACTACCTAAACTAAGCCTTCCCCCCCTTGCCCTCCCTCCCTCCCTCCCCTCCCTTGCAGCTGTCAAAGAGTCTTTTCTTCTATACACAAGTCTGTTTTTGAGATCTTATCGTAGAGGTCTCATACAGTATTTGTGTTTTTGTCGCTGACTACTCTCACTCAACATAATGTCTTCCAGTTGAAACCAGGTTAGGAGATGTTTCCTGGAATCATCGTTATTCTTTATCATTGCGTAGTGCTCCATTGAGTATATGTACCACAGTTTACCTATCCATTCTTCTATTGTTGGGCATCTGGGTTGATTCCACCTTTTTGCTATTGTGGACTGTGCCACGATAAACATTCTGGTGCAAGTGTCCGTTGGTGTGAAAGGCCTTGAATCTGTAGGACATATTCCAAGTAGTGGAATTACTGAGTCAAATGGTATATCAATATCCATTTTTTTAAGGAAGCACCAGATTGCCTTCCAAAGAGGCTGGACCATTTTGCAACCCCACCAACAGTGTAGGAGGGTTCCACTTTCTCCACAGCCTCTCCAGCATTTGTTGTTTTGTGTTTTCTGGATCATGGCCAATCTTGTTGGGGTGAGATGGTATCTCATTGTTGTCTTGATTTGAATTTCTTTAATAGCTAAAGATCGTGAACATGTCCGCATGTGTTTTTTGGCTGCCTGGATCTCCTCTTTAGTGAAGTATCTGTCCATCTCCTTTGCCCATCGCTTAATTGGATGGTTTATCGTCTTCTTATTGATATTTTGTAGTATCTTATAGATTATGGAGATCAGGCGTCGATCTAACATAGAGTTGCCAAATATTTTTTCCCACTCTGTGGGTGTTCTTTTAATTCTATTAATAAAGTCTTTGGATGAGCAAAAGTGTTTGATTCTTAATAGTTCCCATTTATCTACTTTCTCTTCTGTTGATTGAGGTTTCTTTGACAGATTTTGGAGTCTGTCCTCATTGTGTATTAAAACTTCCATTGTTGTTCCTACCTTTTCTTGGGGAGCCAACTCTTATTTTCGTGATTGTCAAGTAATGGTTGCTAACTTTCATTTATTCTTGAAATTAGCCAACTTGTACGTGGTGTTCTAACTACGCATTTGATATCTTCATTCAAAGGTTTTCTCAAAGCTATGAATATCTAATTTTTCTATTTCTTCTTGAAGTTGGCCCAATTTCATGGGATACTGGTTAGGAGAATAAGGTGATCTCATGCAATCCAATACTTTACAAGCAAAGGTGCTCTTTTCTTGCTCAGCTCCTTCCTCTTGATGTAGACCATGCTAGCTGGATGTGTCCTTCACAGGAGCAGTGGTTCAGAACATGGACATTTCTTGCCTTGAGTAATCATAGCATCATTTCCTAATAAGCCCGTGTATCTTGAAAGTTTTGATTTTCATGCCTTATAAATTCAAAATAGATGGAACCTGACCTAAATTCTAATGCAATATTTTATTGTTTGGGCAAGAAAACTGTATCCTAGAAATGTTAAGGGACTTGACCTAAGTCATAAAACTAGTTTGTTAAGACAGATGTCAGGTCTTCCAGTTCACTCATCTAAGTTGGTTCTGTTTTTCTGAGAAGGCTTTTGTTTCCAATAAGGGCAGTACCAGGCCGTGTTTTCTTTGTTTTATCCACCCTCCACACACACACTTAAATAGCTGGTGTAGAATAACGTTAAGCTGAGTCTACTCATTTAGACCTTGAGGTAAATCATACTTGGGGTCTAACCTTAGCTTTACAACTTGTAAGTTTGATGACCTGGGTCAAGTTACTCTTCCTAAATCCCAGACACTTGTCTGTGCAATGGATGTGAGACAGTAGCAATACACCCAATGGCTGTTATATGGAGTAAATAAGTAAGACTTGCAAAACCCATCAAACATTGGTTCTCTAACTAACTGCATGTTTATTACTGCAAAAGACCATCTAAAGAGAGATCTGAGTTCTATGTTAGAAAAGACAAGTTATCCTTTGAAGTGATTAAAAATAAAATTGTTTTTAATTTATATTTAACTGTAAAGGAGCCATGATGAAGCCATGATTAAGAGTGTGGCTGCTGACCAAAAGGTTGACAGTTTGAATCCATCAGCGGCTCCTTGGAGGCCCTCTGGGATAGCTCTGCTCTGTTCCGTGAGGTCACTGTGAATTGGAACTGGGTTGACGGATGCTGTTTTTTGTTGTTGTTGTTGGTTTTTTTTTTTAGGTTTAAAGGATTAGCTTCAGCAAATTACCGTCAAACTTTTAAAATGGTAAAAGCATTGGTTCATCTATACTGAACATTTAAAACATTTATCTCTACTATGAAACTATGTGAAACTTTAAAAAAAAAATGGTGATGATACTACTTAAAAAGAAAAGCTAGAACAAACTGCCACCTTCTATTAGTTTTTTGACAATGTCCTGGGCAGTGACAGCCTGTGTTTCTTGGAAACCTGGTCAGCTTTTATATTCCATTTTGAACTTGGTTCAACACTGACTAGATCCCAGCTTACCAATTCTCCTTGCCATGCCTTCATTCCATTTCATCTGTCTGGAAAGTCTCTTCTTCTGCCTTGTCAGCAAAGCCTTGGTCACCCTTTACAGTTCAATTCAATTCAATTCAAGGTACCTGACAAGACTCTGTTTTGGAGAGAGATGGATGAGTTAGCTGAAAACCTGTGCTCTCCTCTGTGGAGCAGGGTCATCTGAGTTAGCCTTTCCACTCTCAGAAGTTTAGTTTCTGAACTAGAAAATGAGATTAATGATTCTTGTGATATGGGATAAAGATTAAAATGTAATTCAGAAACTTACTATGCTGTCTAGTCCAGAGATAAGCAAACCATTATTCATTAGTGATTGTCAACATTACATATGAAAAATGAAAAATCAGTGATACAGCTGATAAATGTGGCCTAAGTTGTGAGGACAAAGACAAGATTTTCCAGTGAGGTCTTGTAGAAAATTTCAGAGATCTCTTGAGAGTTGGGTAAGCAATGAAAATGGAAGAATCTAGATAAGAAAACCATATGTAGGCATTTTGTGCATGGATGTGTTAAAAAAATGCAAGTATAGGAAATCACTAAAACAATTTCAGTAATGCAAAGTAAAGCAACTTATTGTTTTCACAGAACAAGAAAAAATACCTTTTCAAGAAAATCTGAAGGGAGACCCCTGAAAAAAACTCAAACTCAATAAATTTTTGCTGTGATAATATGTTCATTCTGTTCTTAACATCTGTTGATATAAGGAAAAGAGTGCTTTAGGAAAAGTAAGATCATTCTGATGTATTCGATTGGGAAAAGAAGAAATGAGACATAATAAATAGTTATACATGTATATGTATAGGATGGAAACCCTGGTGAAGTAATGGAGGATTTTTAAGCCAGTGGGTCTCCACGGAGTTGGAATTTTGCTCCTTTGAGTCTATAGCTCCAAGCCGGGTGATTCCTAATTTAGAGGTTCACTAATAGATTATTAATGAGGTCAACTCTGCAGATAGGAATGTACTGGACTTGAGGACACAGACTGACAATGTTATATATACACTTTATGGTTCTGTGCATCTATAGGATGTCCTACTGGCCTCTTGCTAGAGGGGAGTGGAGAGGCTGGAGAGGAGGGTACAGGATATTGTTAAGGGGATATGATATGTATGGAACAGAAAGGAGGAGTGTACTGTCACTGGGCAAGGAGAACAGAGGGAGCTGCAGATAGGCAGGCATGCAAATTTGAATTGTGTTGTAAACTTTCACTCAATCACAATAAAAAACAAACAAACAAAAAAAAAACATAGCTTATAGAAACAGTAAAGATTCATAGGTTTGGTTTAATCTCAAATCAGAACATTACAAGGTGAATTCATTTAGGATAGAGTTACTACGAAAATACAGACACATATGTATATAAAAAACAAAACCAAACTAATTGACATAGAGGTGATTTTGACTCATTGCAACTCTATAGGACAGAGAAAAACTGCCCTATAGAGTTCCCAAGGAGTGCCTCATGGCTTTGAACTGTTGACCGTTTTCGGTTAGCAGGTGTAGCACTTAGTATATATATAGTTTATGCAAAATGGCTTGAAATGTTCAAAGCAAGTGTGAATGAGCCGTTGAAAAATAATTCATATATGATGATCAGACAGACCCAAAATAAAAACCTCAGCACTGAGAAAGTTATTTAACAATTTTAATATCAATTTAGCAGGATTTTATGAGTCGTGGGAAATGCTCATGGCATAGTGGTTAAGAGCTATGGTAGCTAATCAGAAGGTCAGTGGTTCCTGCCCACAGGTGCTCCTTGGGAACTCTGGGGGGCAGTTCTGCTCTGTCTTGTATATAGAGAGGGTCACTATAAGTGGAACCTACTTGATGACAGTGGAGCTGGTGGTTGTATCACAGTCTGGGGGGAAAAAAACTTAAGCATGGATTTAATCTTTCTCTTCCTTTCTTCCTATTCTTTTTTGTTTCCTTTAATTTTTCTTTTTGTGTGCTCTCTCTCTCTCTGTACACACACACATACACACACACAATGTACAAAATATGTATAGTACATACACAGAACACTGAAACAAGACAGCGTTTTGATTTTTTGAAATCTTGGAAATTTGTTCAAATCAAATGTTTGTATATACATCCACTGCTTGCCTGTCACTTGTCATATGTGGTAGCTTGCATGTCTCTGACATGCTGGAAGCTTTGCCACTTTTTTCAGATAAAATCAGGGTCACCCATGGCAGACAGGATTCAGTGAAACTACTATGACATGATAGACTAGGAAGAAGGACCTGGAGACTTACTTCTGAAAGTAAGTCTAAAGACTTACTTCTGGCCAGGGACAACCTTATGAAGTGCAGCAGAACCCTGTCTGGTCTCACACTGGAAGATGAGACCCTGGGGTTGGAAATCAAAATACAGCAGGGGAAGAGCTGCCTCTTCAAATTAGAGTCGACCTTAATGAGGTAGAAGAGTTAAAGCTTTTGAGACTTTCATTTGCTGATGTGGCAGGACTCAAAATGAGAAGAAACAGCTGCAAACATGCATTAGTAATCAGAATATAGTATGTATGAAGCATGAATCTAGGATAATTGGAAGTTGTCCAAAATGAAATGGAACACTTGAAGACTGATGTCCAGTGCATTAGGGAGCTAAAATTCACTAGTACGGGACATTTTGAATAGGACAGGCACATGGCCTACTATGCTAGGAATGACAAACTGAAGTGGAATGGTGTCAAAATCATTGTCAACAAGAACACTTAAAATCCATTCTTAAGTACAATGCTATCAGTGACTCAGTTAATGTTTCCACACCTACCGGAAAGATCAGTTAAGATGAATATTGTTCAAGTTTAGCCATCAACCACTGATGTCAAAGATAAAGAAATTGAAGATTTTTACTAACTTTTACAGCCTAAATTCCAACATGCAATCAAGATGTACTTCCAATTACTAGTGAATGGAATAAGAAAGTTGGAAACAAAGAGAAAGGATCATTAGTTAGAAAATGTGGCCATGACAATGAAAAGATGCTGGCAGCCACTTGAAATAATTTTGCATAATCAGCTACCTATTCATGGGACATAAGTTTTCAGCACCTCGAGTGGCAACTTTACAAGCAGACATTACCAGATGTAATACATAGACTCAAGTTGACTACATCTTTGGAAAAAGATAATGGAGAATTTCCATGTCACCTGTCAGAACAAGGCCAGGACTCACTGCAAAACAGACTATCAACTGCTCATGTGCAAGTTCAAGTTGAAGCTGAAGAAAACTAGAACAGTTCTGTGATAATTACGGTACAAGCTTTAGTATAATCTCAAGAATACATTTGACATTTTAAATACCAATGACTGAAGCTGTGGGATAAAATCAAGGATAATACACACAATATAAAGAAAAATGCCTTTAAAAGAAAGAGAGAAAAAATAAAAATGGATATAAGAAGAAACTGAATTTTTTCTCGAACATAGAGTAGCTAAAGAGAACAGAAGAAATAATGAAGTGAAAGAGCTCAACGGAAGATTTCAAAAGTCAGCTTGAGAAGATGAAGTAAAGTACTAGGATAAAATGTGCAAAGACCTGAAGTTAGGAAGCCAGAAAGGAAGAACATCCTTAGAATTTCCCATGTTGAAAGAACTAAAGAAAAATTCAGGTCTCAATTTCCAATACTGAAGGATTCTACGGGCAAAGTATTAAATGATCAGGAAGCATCAGAAGAAGGTGGAAGAAATACTCAGAGTCACTGTACCAAAAAGAATTGAACAATATTCAAACATTCCAGGAGGTAAAATGTGGTTAAGAACTGATAGTGTTGAAGGAAGAAGTACAAGCTACACCAAGGGCACTGCAATACGACAAGCCACAGGACCTGACAAGCCCAGTCAAGATGTTTCCACAGATGGATACTGCATCTGATGTACATTCACTTATTTATGCCAAGAAATTTGGAAGAGAGCTACCTGGCTAACTAACCACAGGAGATCCATATACTGTACCCGTTCCAAAGAAAGGTGATTCAAGAGACTATTGAAATTTTCAAACAATATCACTAATACAACATACAAACAAAAGTTTGCTGAAGATAATTCAAAAGTTATTACAAGCAGAAAACCACTATAAATTCAACGTGGATTCAGAAGAAGACACAGAATGAGAGATATTATTGCTGATGTGAGATGACCCTGGCTGTAAGCAAGTTACTAGAAAGGTGTTTCTTGTGTTTTATTAAATATGCAAAAACATTCAGTCATGTGGATCATAACAAATTAGAGGTGATTTTATGAAGAATGGGAATTCCAGGATACTTGTGTTCCTAAGACACTTATATTTAGGTACAGCCTTAGTCATTCAAACAGAATAACGGATGCTGCATCGCTCAAAGGCGGTAAAGGTGTGTGTCAGAGTTCTTTCTTTTCACTGTTCTCATTCAACCTGTATGCTAAGACAGTAACCAAGAGGACAGACTGTCTGAAGAAGAACAGGGCATCAGGACTGCAGGAAGATTTAGGAACAACCTAGGCTACGCAGGTAATACAACCTTACTTGCTGAAAGTGAAGAGAACTTGAAGCACTTCCTGATGAAGATCGGAGACCGTGGCCTGCTATATGAATTACATCTCAACCTAAAGAGAACAAAAACCCTCACAAGTGGACTCATAAGCAGCATTGTAAGAAATGGAGAAAATGCTGACCGTGTCAAGGATTTAATTTTAGTTGAGTCTGAAATCTATACCTACGGAAGCAGCAGTTAAGAAATCAAAGTAGACACTGCATTGGGACAACTTGCTCCTAAAGAGCTCTTTAAAGTGTTAAAAATTAACAAGTGTCACTTCAAGGACTAAGGTGTGCCTTACCCAAACCATGGTGTGTTTTCAGTAACCTCACATTCATATGAAAGTTGGACTATGAAAGAGGAAGATAGAAGAACTAGTATATTTGAATTATCTTGCTGGCACAGAATGTTGAATATACCATGGACTGCCAGAAGACTGAACAAATCCAGGTTGGAAGAAGTACAACTAGATTTCTCATTAGAAGGAAGGATAGGAAGACTTGGTCTTGCACACTTGGCATGTATTATCAGGAGGGACCAATCCCTGGAGAAGGACATCATCCTTGGTAAAGTGGAGGGTCAGTGACAAATAGGAAGACCCAGGACAGGACAGAGTAAGACTGTGGCCGCCACAACTGGCTCAGATACACCAATGGTGGCGAAGGTAGTGCGGAACCAGACAAGGTTTGGATCTTTTGTACATGGGGCTGCCATGAGTCTGAACCAACTGGAGGGCACCTAACAACAGAATCTCCCTCATCTTATGTCTCCTTGTCTGTGCTGATAACCTAACTCTGTATGTGGCACCTGGAGTTCTGCAATAGTGATAATTGTCGTTACTGGTGACCTCATAATTCTTCAGCTGCTCCTTTTTCCTGTGTTAGTTTCTATCTGTTTTTCTGTCTTCAGTGTGTCTGTCTTCCAGTTCCCTCCAGATATCCATGGTCTTCCCTCTGTCTTCCAGTCTGAGCTATTCCAGTAAAATGTTCCAATATCTGACCTCTAGGGACAACATTTGGCAGACATTATTCATTTATTTTACTAGTACTTCTTAATGATCAGTGAATGTCTAAGCAGGAATACTAGATGCAAAAATGTACATAAATGTTGACGAAGAATCAGTACTTAGTTCTTTTCAGAGTATTACATAGTAGCAATAGTAATATGTAGAAACAATAATAACTAAGGTGTATGTTAATTCTGTGTTCCAGATTCTTGTAAGTGCTTTTAATGGCAGCTCATTCAACCCAACCAACACCTGAGATACACATGATAGTTACTCTCGTGTTACAGATGTAGAAGCTAGGGCACAGGGAGATGATATAGATTGTCCAACATCACACAGCCCCGAAGCACAGACCCAGATTTTAAATCCAGGCACCCTAATTTTAGTACAGATTGTGGTTTATTCTACCCAGTTTTGTGTTAAAGGGAGCCCCACAAATAAAACTAGGGTATTTTTTTTGCAGTGAGCATATATTGTGCCACTGACCAGTAGAGAGCTAACCCTAATGATTCCCTCTCATCTTGGCTTTCAAAGTGCACGTAGACTTTGCGCTTCTCACAGCATGCTTATCGAACATCTGACGGAGCACACTATCAAAGAGTCTTTCATAAAGTACTGTTATAATTAGAGAAACTATGACAAGGAAGATCATTAAAGGCAATTTGAAGAGGATAAAGTTACTGAACTTGTAAAATGTAAAATTTTAAACAGTACTCTTATTTTTGGAACATAATTTTGACAGACTGGAGTAAATACAGAAAATGTCCTAGATTCTATGCTTTTCCAGTGCATCAATGTGCTCATCATAAGTGCCAAGACAATTTTTTATCCGGTGATCTCTTGGCATTTCAGAATGTGTTACATATAGGACAAGTAATTGTAAATTACTTGTAAATAGTAAACCAGAAATGTGGACATTTTTGACTCTAGAAAAGTCATAATGTCAACACAATAGTTTATGAATGAAAGGACTTGATTATGGGCAGCCTTGGGGACCAACACGAACAGAAGGATCCATTCTTTTATGGATGTCCACTGGGGACTACAGCGATACGATACTCTAGAGCAGTTTTGAGGATTCCAGCTAGAAAAAGGAGTCTCCTCAGAGCTTGAAAGGATTTTCAGAGAAGTTAGCTATTGTCAACTCGGCATGGGACAAGTCAGCCATGAAACAGCATAGTCAGAGTACATCTCCTTAGTCTGGAAAGTTCACCTGCAGAGTCAAAAAGAAGGCAGATACTGACCTATGCCCTTTATTACACTCTCTTTTGGGGTAAAAATACAAAGATAAGAGAAGATACTGAAATCTCCAAATTTTCAAAAGGATAGGTAGAAATACCAGTGCCGTTTATTTAAAAAACACTGAATAGGATTGGTACAATCAACAGAAGCAAGGCATTGTCAGTGGCAGCTAATGAGAAATTAACTAAAAGAGAAGAACATTTCAATCACAGAGCTGAATGACAAAGCAAAAATAGAAGCCACAAGTTAAATGGCCAAGCCATTTCCTATAAACTTAGACCAAATTCACTGTGGCAAAAACATACAAAAGGTGGAGATTTTTCTGACTAGAAGTCAGAGTAAACTGTTGTAGGAATACATCAGTATATAAAATTTCACATCAAATCTGAAATTCAGGAATAGCCTGTGAACTCTTCCTGATGTATGTTGATTTTGATGTGACTAAGGTAGCATGTAAATGTGATCAGGTGCAATTCAAAACCTTTCCTTATCATCTGATGATTAAGTTCCCACATATACCAAAGTTTGATGGTAATGTGTATAGATCATATGATTGTCAGGAGGTTGCTTTTAAGTCACATGTTAAAAAAAAAATGCTTTGTGTTCCAATACTACCAAAGATATTTCACAACGTAGTAAAGGATAGAAAATTACCAAACCCATTATATGAAGCCGATATAACATTAATACCAAAGCTGGGTAAAGATCCTACAGAAAAAGAAAATTACAGACCAATATCACTCATGGACCTAGATGCCAAAATCTTCAAGAAAATCCTAGCCAATAGAATTCAACAACATATAAAAAAAATAATTCATCATGACCAAGGGGATTCATACAAGGAATGCAGGCTTGGTTCACCATTAGAAAAACAATTAATGTGATCAATTACATAAATAACACAAAAGATAAGAATCACTTGATTCTATCAATTGATGCAGAAAAGGCATTTCCATTTGAAAAAGTCCAACATGCATTCATGTTAAAAACTCTCAGCAAAACAGAAATAGAAGAGAAACTGCTCAATGCAATAAGAGGTGTCTCTGCAAAGCCAATCACCAACATCATCCTGAATGGAGAGAAACAGAAAGAATTCCCCCTGAAAATGGGAACTAGACAAGGATGCCCACTCTCACCACTTCTATTCAACATTGTTCTAAAGGCCCTGGCCAGAGCAATTAAACAAGACAAAGAAATAAAGGGCATCCACATTGGTAAAGAAGAAGTAGAAATATTCCTGTTTGCAGATGATAATGGTCTTATACACAGAAAATCCTAAAGAATATATAAATAAACTACCAGAATTAATAGAAAAGTTCAGCAAGGTATCAAGATATAAGATAAACAAAAGTAAGTCGGTAAGTTTCCCTTTCACCAACAAAGAGATCATCAAAGAGGAGATCATCAGATCAATACCATATACAGCAGCCTCCAAGAAGATAAGACACCTAGGATTAAACCTAACCAGAGATCTAAGAGTCCCATACAGAGAAAATTACAAGACCCTACTGCAAGAATCCCAAAGAGAATTACTTGAGTGGTGAAACCTACCCTGCTCACGGGTAGGAAGACTTAACATTGTGAAAATGTTCTGTGCAAAGTGATCTACATATACAATGCAATCCCAGTAGAAATTCCAATGTCATTTTTCAATGAGATGGAAAAACAAATCACCAAATTTGTTTGATCAGCGAAGAAACCCCAGATAAGTAAAGCACTACTGAAGAAGAGGAACACAAGGGGAAGCCTCACACTACCTGACCTTAGAAACATGTTTCACTGCCATGGTAGTCAAAACATCCTAGCCCTGGTACAAAAACAAACATATAGACAAATGAAACAAAATAGAGAATCCAGAAATATCACCATCCTCCTATGAACAGTTGATATTTGACAAAGGCCCAAAGATTGTAACCTGCAGTAAAACAGTCTCTGTAAAAAATGGTGTTGGCATAATTGGATATCTGTCTGAAAAAATGAAACAAGACCGATATCTCACACCTTACCCAAAAACTAAATCAAAATGGGTGAAAGACCTACTATCAAACTTAGAATGATAAAGATTATGCAACAAAAAAATAGGGTCAACAACAGAAGTTCTAATACATGGTTTAGACAGACCAAAAGTCTTATCAACAATGCACAAACAACAGAAGAGAAAATAGATAAATGAGAGCTACTAAAACTCAAACACTTAGGCTCATCCAAAGATTTTATCAAGAGAGTTAAAAGACTGCCTACAGAATGGGAAATAAATATTTGGCAACTATGTATTGGATCGATGTCTAACCTCCATAATATACAAGGTGCTACAAGTTATCAAAGTAAAAAGACAAATAACCCAGTTAAACAATGGGCAAAGGACAGACACTTCAGCAAAGAAGACATCCAGACAGCCAAAAGACACATGAGGAAATGTTCAAGATCATCAGCTATTAGAGAAATGCAAATCAAAACAACAATAAGATACCATCTGATGCCAATGAGGTTGGCAACAATCCAAAAATCACAAAACAACAAATGGTGGAGAGGCCACAGAGAGACTGGAACTTTCCTACACTGCTGATGGGAATGCAAAATGATACAACTTACCTAAAAATGTAGAAGTAGCAATACCACATGATCAAGCAATCCCAATGCTTGGAATATATCCTATAGAATCAAAGGCAGACATACAAACAGATACATGCATACAAATGTTTATTGCAGCATAGTCCATACTAGCAAAATGATGGAATCAACCTACGTGTTCATCAACAGATGACTAGATAAACAAACTATAGTATATGTACAAAGTGGAACATTATACAGTGATAAAGAATAATGTTGGAGAAATTATGAAAGAAAAGAATATAGATATCCAAGATGAATATCAAATGCCACTCAATATAGATCTCAAAAGAAAGACTCCAAGACATACTATAATCAAGCCCATGAGTGGGATCTGACTTGACGGCACTTGGCTTGGCTAACAAAGTGAAACATAAGCAGAAACTCTTAAAGGCAGCAAGACTCAAAGCAAAGCTAACATTCAGAGGGAAACCCTGTAGGCTTTCATTGGATTTCTCAGCAGAAACGATGCTGGCATGGAGACAGTGGCATGACACATTCAAAGCCTTGAAGGAGAACTTCCAACCAAGAATTATATATCCTGCAAAACTATCTTTCAAATATGAAAATGAAATTAAGACATTTGCAGATAAACAGAAACTCAGATAATTTGTAAAAACCAAACCAAAGCTGCAAGAAATACTGAAAGAATCTTTTGGCTTGGAAGAACAAAACCACTACCTTTATATTTTAAAAGCAAGTACAGTACACATCACCCAGAAGCCTACTCAATTAGGGAAGGCTCCAAATTCAAAGCTATAATAGTGAAAGAAATGATCCAGTGATCATATCATGAAAACTATGATGTCATCATATTAAAATGAGGGATATACTACAGTCATTGTAGTCCTTCCTGATGAAGAGGAAGATAATAAGACTGGTAGGAATTAAAACTGGGTTTATGCATAGTTTATTAAGGGGGTCACAGGAGCAGCCATAAAGCATAATAAAGACGCAACATATCAAATCAAGAAATGTAATACAGGAGTCTAAAAAACACAAAACCAACCCTGAAAAGTGTGAAAAATCAACTCACAAAGAAGAACGTCCCAGAACAAATTAATAAGAACAACAGAGAAAACATCAATACAAAAATAAACATATCACAGTGGCAGCACTGAACACATACCTATCAATAATTACATTGAATGTGAATGGACTTAATGCTCCAGTAAAGAGACATCACGTGACATCTTGGATCAAGAGACAAAACCCATCAGTATTTTGCCTACAAGAAACTCACCTTAGACTTAAAGACAGGAACAAAATGAAAATTAAAGGATGGAAGAATACATATCAAGCAAACAATGAACAAAGAAGAGGAGGTATGGCAATTTTAATCTCAGATAAAATAGATTTTAATGTAAAATACACCATTGTGGATAAGAATGGACACTATTTATTGCTGAAAAGTTGAATACATGACAGAACTTAACAATATTAAGTATTGATTAACCTAATATTAGAGTACCTAAATACATCTAAGAACAACTGACTACACTCAGAAATGAGATAGATCACTCCACAATAATAGTGAGAGACTTTAACACTCCACTCTCAATATTGGACAGCTCATCTAGAAAAAAGCTCAGTAAAGACACAATTAACCAACTAGACCTCATCAACATATACAGAACTTTCTGTCCATCAGCGGACAACTACACCTTCTTCTCCAGTGCACATAGAACATTCTCCAGAATAGACCACATGTAAGGACATAAAGCAGTTGGCTGGCAACAAAATCCATACCACTGATTTAATGCAAAGCATCTTCTCAGATCATAAAGCCATAAAAGTCGAAATCAACAGCGAGAAAACATAAATAGAAAGCGGAACTCATGGGAACTGAACAACCTCTTGTTCAAAATGCCATGAGTTATAGAAGGAATCAAGAATGAAATAAAGAAATTTATGGAGTCCAATGGGATTAGCTACCTACCAGAACCTATGGGATACAGCCAAGGCAGTGCTCAAAGGTGAGTTTGTCTTCATAAATGCACACATCTGGAAGGAAGAAAGAAATCAAACCAAAGAACTAACCCTACAGCTTGAACAAGTAGAGAGAGAACACCAGAAGAAAACAGATCATAAAGATTAGAGGAGAACTAAACAAATTAGAGAATAAAAGAATAATGGGAAAAATTGAAAAGACCAAAAGCTGTTTTTTTTGAAAGAGCAAGAAAACTGACAAACCACTGGCTAAACTTACTAAAGAAAAACAGAAAGGGAAACAAATAACTCTAATAAGAAATGAGAGGGGAGTTGTCACAACAGATCCAACAGAAATTAAAAATATCATAACAGAATACTATGAAAGCCTGTACTCTAACAAATTTGAAAACCAAGAGGAAATGGACAAATTCTTTGATTCATACCACCTAGCAAAATTATCATAAGCTGAAGCAGAACAACTTAACAAACCCGTCACAAAGGAAAAGATTGAAAAAGTAGCCCAAAAAATACTAATAAAAAAAAAAATCCTTGACCCAGTTGTCTTCACCACAGAATTCTACCAAGTTTTTAGAGAAGAGTTATCTCCAGTACTACTGAGACAATTTCACTGTACAGAAAGGGATGGGGTAATCCCAAACTCGTTCTATGAAGCCAGCATAACCCTGGAACAAAAGCCAGGGAAAGACCCAACCAAAAAGGAGAACTACAGATCAATACACTAATTAATCTAGATGCAAAAATCTTCAACAAAATTCTTGCCAATAGAATACAACAACAGATCCAAAAAATATTGCACCATGACCAAGTTGGATTCATACCAGGGATGCAAGGCTGGTTGGACATGAGAAAAACAATTCATGTGATCAACCACATAAATAACACAAAAGAGTCACCTGATTTTGTCTATTGATGCAGAAGAGACATTTGATAAAGCCCAACACCGATTCGTGCCAAAAACTCTCAGCAAAATAGGAATAGATGGCCAATTCCTCAATGCAATAAGGGCTATTTATACAAAGCCAACTGCCTACATCATCCTGAATGGAGAGCAACTGAAACAGTTTCCCTTTAGAGCAGGAACTAGAAAAGAATGCCCACTCTCAACTCTCCTATTCAACATTGTACTAGAAGTTCTAGGCAGAGTAATTAGACAAAGTCAAGAAATAAAGGGCATCTACATCAGTAAAGAAGAGGTAAAAATCTACGTATTTGTAGATGATATGATTGTATATGCAGAGAATCCGTAAGTAAACTACTGAAACTGATAGAAGAGTTCAGCAAAGTCTCAGGATACGAGATAAACAGAACTAAATCAATAGGATTCCTGTATACCAACAATGAGATTATTAATGAAAAAAATCACCTTGTCAATACCACTTACTAAAGCCCCTAAGAAGATAAAGTATCTAGGAATAAATCTAACCAGAGAAATAACAGACCTTTACAAAGAGAACTACAAGTCCTTACTATGAGAAACTAAGAGACTTACATAAATGGAAAAACCTACCGTGCTCATGGATAGGAAGATTTGACATTATGAAAATGTCTATTTTACCCAAAGAAATCTGCTTATGCGATGCAATCCCAATACAAATTCCAGTGACATTTTTTAATCAAGTGGAGAACAAATTACCAACTTTGTTTGGGAAGGGAAATAGCCCCGGATAAGTAAAGCACTGCTGAAGAAGAAGAACTCATTGGGAAGCCTCTCATTACCCGACCTTAGAACCTATTACACTGCCACAGTAGTCCAAATAGCCTGGTACTGGTACAAAAAAAGACAGATAGATCAGTGGAACAGAATTGAGACCCCAGAGATGACACCATCTTCCTAGGAACAGTTGATAATCCACAAAGGCTCTAAGACATTAAACTGGGGTATCAACAAACTCTTCAACAAATGGTGCTGGCAAATTGGATATCCATCTGCAATAAATTGAAACAAGACCCATATCTTATACCTTATACAAAAACCAACTCAAGCTGGATGACAGAGATAAACATCAAATCTAAAATGATAAAGCTCATCCAAGAAAAAGTAGGAACAACAGCAGAAGTTTTAATACATAACACAGACAGACTTCCAAATTTGTCAAACCAGAAACAACAGAAGAGAAAATTGACTAATGGGAATTATTAAGAATCAAACAATTTTGCTCATCCAAAGACTTTATTAATAGAACTAAAAGGTCACGTACAGAACGTGAAAAAATATCTGGCAAGTACATGTCAGACTGACGCCTGATCTCCATAATCTATAAGGTACTACAAAATATCAATAACAAAAAGATAAAAAATCCAATTAAGTGAAGGGCAAAGGAGATGGACAGACACTTCTCTAATGAAGAGATCCACGCAGCCAAAAAACTTATCTGGGCATTCTCATGATATTAGTTATTAAAGACATTCAAATCAAAATTACGATGAGATACCATCTCACTCCCACAAGATTGGCCATGATCCCCAAAACACACAACAACAAATGCTGGGGAAGCTGTGGAGAAATTGGAACTCTCCTACACTGTTGGGATTGTAAAATGATGCAACCTCTTTGGAAAACAATCTGGCACTTCCTTAAAAACTGGATATAGATAAACCATTTGACCCAGTAATTCCACTGGTCAGAATATATCCTACAGAATCAAAGCCATTCACACCAACTGATGCATGCACATGAATATTTATTGCAGCACAGTCCACAACAGCAAAAAGATGGAATCAAATCAGATGCTCAATAACAGAGGAATGGATCAGTAAACTATAGTGTATGTACTCCATGGAACACTGCATAGAAGAAAAGACTCTTTGACAGGGGAGAGTTTAGATTAGATAGCTGATAGAAATTTGATTGGGTGAAATCTGTGACAGCATACATTAGAAGGAAGATCAATATTAACTGGACTTCAACATAACATGATTACTCCTCCCATCTTAACCCAATATTGCAAAAAAAGAATAGCTGGGGCAGGGGACAGGCACCATGCTTTCAGGGGAAATTGAGGCCAGTTGTCACAACTAGCATTTTGCTGGGACATTCTTCTGCACCCCACATTGTTGAGTGGCATCTGGGGTCTTAAAAGCTGCCATCTGAGGGTACAGCAAACGATACAAACTCAGCAGGAACAGATGACCACCAAGGACCAAAACGATGTGGGAGAAAGAGAACCCAGAAGACAGAGAGACCCACGTGAGTGGGTGACTACATTGACTTGTGACTGGAAGAACTGGATAGTGCCTGGCCACCATCAGGGATATCTGTGATGGAGCTCACAAAGTTGAGTCTCACTGGCAACACAAGAATAAAAACAGGTGCACTTTGAGATCTCCACTAAAAGACTGCAATTGATGGTCCAGGGTCCTCAGAGTTCCCCTCAGAGCATGGCCCCTGGCCCTGATGCTGCCCCTGTCCATAAATCGTAACGGAGGTGAACTCTTAGGACAGGAATGGATTGGACTTGGCAACACAGAGTGACAGTATCATGTGGGCATTTTACAGTCCTGTGCATCTAGAGGATGTCGTCCTGCTGACTTCTTACTGGAGGAGGGGGAGTGGGTGGAGAGCAGAGGTAGGAGATTGTTGAGAGAATAAGACATGCAAGGAGGAGAGAGGAAGAGGGTGCTGTCACTGAGCAGGGAGAGCAGTGGGAGCTGCACACAGGTGGGCATGCAAACTTAGAATGTACATTTTCACTCAATCATAATAAAAAAATGAAGAAACAGACAGGGAGAGAGAGAGAGACAGAATTTGACAAATTGTATACACCATTACTCTTTGCCTTCAAGTTTCTTCTAGCTCATAGCAACCCCGACACAAAGAGTAGAACCATCCCATAAGGTTTGCAAGGAGCTGCTGGTAAACTCAGATTGCTGACCTTTTGATTAACAACAGAGCTATCAGGAGATGTTATTTTGTTGAGCCCGTTATGTAAAATGTTGCTAGGTGACATTACATTGATTCCAACTCCTAAGGACCCCATGAATGGAGGCTTTCGTTCTGTAATCCTCACTGCGGTAGGTACTTACCTTTGTTTAGCAGCTGAAGCCTTCACTGTTGATCTGGGCTGTTTCCACTGTAACACACAGCTAAAATATCAGTGAGGCTTTTTCCCCCAGCTTTGAGTATTTTCACTCAGACAGTGTAGGTTAGACTGTAATTACTAGTATTAGGCGCAAGTGGTCTTTGCAGATGCTGCCTTGTGTCCACTAGGTTTATCTGTGGTTGTCTGCAGTACAGTGACCCCTAAACTTCAGGGGCTTTTCTGTGCCCCATCCTGTGTGTTAGACATAGACTGACGACAACTTCCCATGCTCTCTCTGCATTTAGCCTCCTTGGCCTTTCTGATTCCTTAATTTTTCACCACACATTCTATCTTAACTTGGAATGGCAATCCAAATCAAATAGCACTTGCCTAGCGCCTCTGATACCACATAAAGAATAACTTAAAACACGTTTCAACCTACTCTCAGGAAAGAATATGTCCTAAATTTTCTGACTTAAGTGTCCTAAAAAATCTTGAGGTTTTGGTGTACATGTGTCTTTTTGTGCTTAATTTTATTGTAAACTTTGAAGAGGGACCAAGGCGTCTCCCTGAACTACGTCAAATGCACTTGGCTAACATTGGTTGTTGCTTCTGAGACATGAGTGTGGGCATCTTCTGGCTCAAGCATTACATTTCTTTTCCCCGTCATTATGTTCTAATTGTCACAAACAACCAGCTTCTAGCGGGTGGTTTAAAAACAGTGGGTCCTGGGACTATCAATCAAATGCGTATTAGAACATGAATTACTTCTATACTTTTCCTGTTGAGTCATTCTTTTACGAAAGGTGATGGCAGCTCTGGGAAGGCGTCAGGAGGGTACCAGAGCTCAGTAGATGATGATGACTCCAAGAAGAAAAGATGCTTGGCCTTAGAAGCATTAGTCCCACCAAGCATTCATGTAATATACTTGGAATTCTTCTTTTATACCAATATCGGGGTGTACAATTAGTGAATAATTAGAGCCCAGCTGGGCGAGAGTAATTTCACTACAATTGAGAGGAGTGCATGCGATGCAGATGACGCTTGTCATTCGGACTGCTGCTCTGCACAGACATGCCAGAGTCTATTCACGGGATCCTAGGAGGATGTGCACGTCTCCCATCCTCTGCCGCAGTCAAATGTGAGGGCTCCCGCTGCAGTTCAGGGGGCACCGAAATATTTAAAGTCAACTACACGCCTTGGTTGGTTGATGCTGCCCAAGACTACAGGTAGAAAGGAGTTGGATAAATCTATGAATTATGAATACTTCATAAATGGGATGTAAGCCTTGTGTATGCAGAGACCACAAGAGAATAGAAATAAACAGAACAGTGTCAGCAGCGGTGACTGACAGGATTGCTGTTCCCGGTGGATGAGGGGTGCGGGGAGCCGAGGCTCGGTGCCCCCCGGCCCCCGGGCCCCTGGCACTGCGGGTCTCTCTGTCCCCGCGGCGGCTGCTCCTGCTGGTCCACCCGCTCCCGGCGGCCGCGCTCCCCCGGGGCTGCTCCTCTCCCGGCCAGGCGATGGGTCCCTGGGTTCTCCGCACAGACAGTCCTCGGGTGATCTGTACCCACCTGGTGACAAGAAGCTGGGGTTGGAGATGAAGACGGAGTTCCCATTCAAATCCACAGCCACTTAGCTTAGTGTATTCTGTGGGCTGGCTGGCTATATTAGAAGACGCATAAGTAAGGGGCTGGAGTCCTCATATATTTTCTGTGTCAATAATTAGTGGAAGAAAACCTGATATCAGGTAATGTTCTCTATTTATTAAATATATTCCTAACTTGGCTTGGCAACTTATCCTTATACATCATTTGGAGTGACTTGTTTAACAAACAAGCAAAACAAACAAACAAAAACCGAGTAAAATAATAAAATGGAAAACAAAACCCTAGAAGAGCAAATTAATTTTAAAAATAGGTATGAGAATTGTAGAGATTGAAATTAATAATCTTTAATTCAAGATATTAATGGCAAAGAGGGAGAGCTGATAATTTATCATACTCTCATTGAGAAAAAAGAGTTATGTTCAAATTTCTTCAGAGTGATAAAGCGGTGAAAATAAAACTTAACCTGAGATTTATATGAGGGCTGCAGGGTAATAACAATGTTCAATGTTCTGAAAAGCAGAACCTGAAAATGTGAAAGCAAACTTCCTATGTGATTCCTCAAAGTAAATTTTTCTTTATTTCACAGTTGTACCACCTAAAACAATTCTTAAGAGATGTAGTCTCTTTGTTTATGTCCCTCATTCCTTTTTTCTCTTCCTCCCTCCCTCCCTGCCTCCTCCTCTCTGTCCTCCCCACCTCCCCTGCCTCCCTCCACCTGCCCTTCCTCCATCTCTCTCCTCTCTCTCTGTTTATACTTCTTTCTCCTAGGGTATCTGTTAACCTTTGCTCTCACAGGTTGCTGGGCCAGCACCACAGGGCATGCATGCAAATAACACGCGGTCTGTCCTCAGGGGATCTCGGGTCTGGTTGGAAGTCTTGTAAAAGAGACAATAATAGTGAGCAGAAAAATAACTTGGATCTTGAAATTTTCCTCTGATGGCCTTGAAATGAAGAGATTAGAATGAAAGAAGAAAAAGCCAAGTGGGAGAAGAATAAAGGAAGAAAACATTGTAATCTGTTATAATTCCTCTGCTGTATATACACACAAAGTCACATTCACCCTCTCACAGTTTATTCTGTAAAATATGTAAAATGTTGGAGTGAATGGCATTATAATACTACTACTAAAATGTAGAGAACTTTCGTATTAACATTGCAGGATTCTGCTACAGCAGTTGACCGTATAAAACATTGAGTGATATTCGTAATCTGTGAGACCATGGTTTTAATAATTGCTGCTTACTCTTCCCTTCCCTTTGAGTGAGAATTATCTTGATTAAAATGAACATCTATTTAAACAACTCAGAGACTGAATGTGCTCTCAAACAACAGTTTGCTACAAGGATAGAGGTTTGACGAATTTTTCACGGATCTCTTGTGAGGCTACTTTCAGTTTTTCACTGAAGCCTAATTTTTGGTCTAAGGTTGGAGTAGAGTACATAATATGAGTAATGAAGGTACAATCTGTTAATATAACTTTAATGTTGGCTATGTACTTATCACTGAAAACAAAATTCATATACTTGATGATTGTTCTTTCCTGATAATATTTGCTTTAACATAATCACTGACTCTAAAATTAAAACAATTTTTAAACAATGGAGTAAATACAAAAATGTTGCATGACACATTAAAAATAACCATGTTTTTTGAGTCACACAAACTCAGGACAGTTCAAACTCTCAGCTGAACTGCTTACACAAGTAAGTTAAGTGCCTGAAATTAATTCTGCTTTTATTTTTCCCTCTGGGAAATAGATTTGACCAAACTCACTTGTCACTCCATTTTAATTTCTAGCGTTTACTCTTTTTCTCTGGGCTGTGTGTGCTGTCACGGTCTTCACCACGATTGCAATCTTTGGGAAAGAGGGACAACCAACCTATATGTGAGCAAAATTGATAAATTTGGTAGAAAGCCACTGATGAAATAAAGTGATGCAAAGGTAACAGAAGGGCCCTCAGACAGTGCTGCAGGGAGGAGGGGAAGTGCGGAGCATCGGGGAGGGTGTAAGTGAAGCAACGGGAGGTGACCTGGGGACCCAGGGACACCAACCCTGTAAGTCTCGGATAGCAGTTAGTCTAAAAACATTGCATGTCTACAAGCTGTTCATCAGGGCACTGATAAGCCACTGGATTTTTATAAGAGGAATATTTCAATCTTTAGGTAGTTAGTCTGGAGTTTTGCTTCTGAGCACCAGCAGTGGCCCTGGGTCTCGATTCAGGTGCTCGCTCAGCCAGTTGCTAGCTGTGTAATCCCCATCAGCTTACTGAACATCTCTCACCTACACTTACTTAGACGTATGCGATGGAATAAAATACGGGCGCTCACCTATCCTAGCCACTCACCAGAGAGTAAATGCAGTCCACATTGCAGTCTTTTTGTAGGATCTGAAATCTCCTGCCACTCGAGGAGTTAGGACAACAGGACTCCGAACATGGACTGTGTGATCTTGTCCTGGTGGAAAATCAAAGCAATGCACTAGAACTAAAATGGACTCCTATAAAATAAAGAGAGAGGGAAAAGAAAGGCAGTATTAACTAAAAGTTCCAAAGATTTAAACAACTAAGCAGCACAAGATAGAGTGAAAAAGCATATATAAAAATTAATATCACTATTCAGTAAGCACAGATACAATAGATATCTAATGAGATTTTTTTTTTTTTTTAATGAGATTACTGAAAGCTCAAAAAGATACGGTGAAATAGACAATCCACTTTCCTACCGGGGGTTAAATTGTTCTGCCTACAGATTAATTTGTCAAGACATAACTTTGTTTACAACCTCTTACCCTTAGTTTTAATCCTAGAAATTGTACAAAGGAATTAATTCAGAGCATTAATAAAAAATGCCTGTGGGCAAAACTATTAATTGTAATACTATAAATAATTGCAAAATTTATGAAACACAAACTTGTGGTGAAGAGAAAAAAAATCTTCTATTGGAGTTACAAACTGCGTGCGTTGGAAGCAGTCTCTCCATCACACGCGTGTGGATAAGATACCTTGATTGTGGCAGCCTTCCTCTGCCAGAGGGATCTACCCTGAAACTTGAAACTCCTCACTGACTTATGAGGCACCTCTGGTGCTCTCTTACGGAATGCATTTGATTCCTACAGGGGCTTCGCAAAGAGAACTGAGCACATTGGGCAAAAACACAGGTGCCACTCAGTAGGCTTAGCGGCTTTGAGTAAGATTCGGGAACATTTGCTTGGCGTGTTTTCTTCACCTAAAAAAGAAGGCTTATAATAAGTACTATTACATAGGCTGCTTGCGGAGAAATGACTTTAACAGAAATGCATGAAATGGTAGAGTCTCAAAAAATAGTTCAGCTGTGTTTAATTAGGGTAAGCAACATGGTAGTAATAATAAATTCTAATATAATTATTGTTTATTCAAAGCTTACCTTGCTTTCTTTGCTCTCTTAATAGGAACTTACGATATTTTCATTTCATTCAAACAATTTTCATTGATGCTTATAGGTTAAGCATTCTTCTAGACACTGGTGACAATCTTAAGCAAAAGACGAACAAAAAAAGTCATATCCTGAGATGCTTCACATTAATGGAAGAATAAGTTCCTTAATCCTCATCAGCTTTGTGTCTTTAGTTTTCTGGGTCAGCAATAAAAGAATCATTAACCTTAACAGAAAAATTGGTATGTTCATTCATGCAGTTAAAGTAAGCTAAAAAAAAGATGAATATCTTTAAAAAATCCTTTTTAAAGAATCCATTAAAGTTGTACATGAGCAAAAAAGAAACACATCTGTTGTTTAAAATTTCCTTGCACACTTCACTGGTACAGAGTTTCTATTCTGTAGTCAATGAGCTTTCTCTAGTAAATTGTTACTGGTTTCGTTAAAAGGAGTTCTTCAGTGGTGAGAACAGTGAAGCACTCAAGTAGTAGCCAAAAGTTGGTGGTTCGAACCCAACCAGAGGTACCTTAAACTGACAAGCCTGAGACCTGCCTCCAAAAGGTCACAGCGCAGAAACCCCAGCGAGTAGTTCTATTCTGGACCCCAGGGGACTGTGGGAGCCAGAGTGAGCCCAACAGCACCTAATAAGACGTTTCATTACAACAACAGTAACAACAGAACTCTAGAATATCACATCTAAATTTCTGTCAGCACACATAATACTAAATTTCTTCTTTCCTTCTTCATACACAGTGAGATAAGAAAACATGCTGAAAAATAACTTTAATACTTATTTATTATTTTTAACTTATTTTTATTAATTACAGTAAAATAATAAAATGTCTAACATCTATCAATTATCTCATCTATGATAAACCCTCAGCACCCCCCCGACCCGTGTAACCAACGCAGTCTTTTTTTCTGTGGATAATTCTCTTGTTGAGTCCTTATAACAGGGGTCTCATACAAACTTTGTCCTTCTGACACTGACTGACTTCACTCAGCATGATCTCTTCCAAATGAGACCATGTTATGTTTTCCAAGGTTGTCATTCTTTCTCATCATAGCATAGAGTTCCATTGAGTATATGCACCATAGTCTGCTTACCCGTTCATCTGTTGATGGGCACGAAAAGTAACTTTAATGAAGCTGCTGTATTTGCACACATCATAAACATTAAAGCATGACACTGTTCTATTATTGAAGTAAAAATGGACAGTAGTACCTAGAAATTAAATATTAACAATAGACTTTTGAATGAAAAGACAAACCTAAACAGGCAAGTGTTTTAAGAAGCATATTATCAAAGAACACTTTGAACCACTTGGGCACGTTTTCTCTTTTTTCTACAATGCTGGCTTGTCAGGAAATGGGTCCCGAACACGAGCTTCAGATCAGTCATCTCCTGGACATTCCTGAATCACTGCTAGTAAACACTGCTCTGAAACTGCAGGCTTTTTTGGAGCAGCGCTTTGTGGAGAGTCGTTCATTCTACTGCGCTCTCTTAGTAAGGCTGGGTGATTAATGTTTTCTACTGAGAAGGGAGTGGCTTCCATCTAACAGTTAAAAACAAGTGCCTAATCTGACTCATATTAGTCAGGTATAGACAAAATTTTCACTGGAAATAGAGTAACATAGAAGTTAAGAAAAGTGATTTTGCTGGATATGGTGGCTAACATATAGGGGGACTGATGCATGACCACACCAGAAAGGCGCTTAGATGACGATCAGTTTTGGGAGGAAGAATGACAGAATGCCGGACAGGCTTGGAGTGTTGAGAGCATCGACAGTTTTCTCAGAGATGGGCTGGTTGGTAATCTTTTGTAGGCCAGTAAATTCACATGCCTTCTGCCTATAGGACCTCAGAAAATCTTTCCATGCTGCATTTTATAAAGAATTTTGTTGTTTCTTAGATGTATGATACAAGTATATATTATGTATATTTTCTTAATATTTATAAAAACTCCGTGAGTTGTACAGTACGATGTCTGGCAATTATGTTCGCGAACTCATCCTAGAAAAAGTGTTACCTACCTCCATGCTGCATATCACTGCAGTCACCTTCGACGTACTCCCCTTGGGAAACTATACACCTAGTCCACCCTTCAGGGCACTTCGGGACCTCTTTTTCTGGAGAATCAGAGATGTCGTTGCATTACCCTTGATATACTGAGCGGCAACAAGATGTCTTCCTTTCAGTCTTTCCTTTACCTCTGGGTAAAGAAAAAAAAAATGATTGAGGGCCAGAGCAGGTCCATACAGTGAATTTGTGTGCCGGTTGAAACCTCCCTCACAGGCAGTGCCACGTGAGCAGTGTATTGTCACAAGAGCCATGAGTTGTTAACAAAAAGTACAGGTCATTTTTGTCTAATTTTTTCATGCAGCCTTTTTGACACTTCAAAATAGTAAACCTGGCTGTTTGTCCAGTTGGCACCAACTCATAATGGCAATCCTTCAGATAACAAAGGTTAGCAAAATCATTTTGATTCTTGATTTGGACTGATGGAATATTTTGGTTGTGGAGAACTGACTGACTTACACTGTACACTTTGACGCTTTGCTTCAGGATCGTATTGGTACACCCACGTGTCAACACTAGTAATAAGACGGCCCAAAACATCACCTCGTGGCAAACTTCCACTCTCCTTTACTTCTGTTCATCAGTGAGCTTCTTCAGGTCCGTTTTTGCACACACCTTTCTCATCCCAAGATTTTCAGTTAAGATTTACCGCATTGATTCTCTATTGTTGTGTATTTGGTCTGCTGTGCTTCTCATAGTCAGCCGACAATTCTGATGCACAGTTCAAAGAAGTTTTGCAATATTTTCATCGGTTCTGCTGATTACTGGCTGCCCTGAGCTCTCTTCAGTACTGATGCTTTTTCTTCCCTTGGAAAAACATTCAGCCCATTCACACACTGCCATTTTCGTCACAGCGTTATCTCTATAAACTTGATGAACATCCCTGATTTCACTTCCACTCGTGTCAAGTTTAACAAGAAATGTAACGTTTGTTCACTGTTCCAATCCAGGCTCCAACATTCTTGCAACAGCGCACAAAAACATACAATAATGAACACCACTCAGAAGATACTGCCACAAGTCGACAGGAAAAGAGCTGTGAGGCACTGACACACCAAGGGTAGGAATCCTTACCACGTCGTCTGTACAGTGCTGCCAGTGTAAGCACACCATGGCGAGTTCACCAACTTAGTTGTCAGAACTTCTATACTTAGAAAAGCTGTTAAATAATGTGCTAGGTTGTCAAATTTGTAGATGGCCACTGTCTCTAAGCACAAGGTTCTTGCTGCTATGCCACAAAACTTTATAAACAAATTCAAAATACAAAGTTCATTTCTTAGAATTGGGAAATACCCTCTGTGAAAACGAACAAATGAAAAAGCAGTTAACAAACTGATGTTTCCCTGACATTTTCTTGTTCTGGTTTTGGTTATCTCCTATTAAGAAAAATGGCTTAAAATCATCAGCATGTTACTCCAAGTGTAACTCACAGGATTGGTAAGTTTTTAAATACAGTCATGTATGTTATCATGAAACACTTTGGCAATTTGTCTATCAGCTTGTCTGTCTTACGTGTAAATATATATACCAAGAAATCAAAGTCATTGCTGTGGAGTTGATTCTGACTCAGGGTAACCCTATAGGTCAGAGTAGGATGGCTGCATAGAATTTCCAGGGAGAATCTGGCACGTCTGAACTGCCAATCTTTTGGTTAGCAGATGTTACACTTAACCACTCTGCCACCAGGGTTCCCATAACTATACATGGTGATTTTAAATTCATTAAAGGCAGTTATTTTTAAAGATATGAGGTAAACTTGAGTAAAAGTCAATATCTAGTTTTAGACATGGAAAATAAATTTAGCCTAAACATTTTAGATAGAGAAAATCCTAGTTCCTTCATAGATGTGGGTGGAGCTACATGCTACCTAATCAAAATAATGTCACTGTAATACCTAATTAACACGATATTTTAAAATAATTCAAGTTATCATTAAGGTCTCTCTGAGTTGGACTTGACAGCATTGCATCGAGTTAATGTTAAGTTTCAGGGCCCACGGAAGCAGCAGCCAGGAAATCAAAAGACGCATTACTGTGGGAAAATCTTCCAGAAGGGACATTTTTAAAGTATTGAAAATAAAGACATCACCTTGAAGCCTAATCCAAGCTATGGTATTTTTAATCACATCACATGTGTGCAAAAGCTGGACAATGAAAAAGAAAGAATAAAAATTGATGCCTTTGAATTGTGGTGCTGGAGAGAATATTGAATGTACATGGACTACCAAAAGAACAAACAGAACTGTCCGAGAAGAAGTCCAACCAGAGAGCTCCTTGGCAGCAAAGATGGCAAGACTGCATCTTATGTACTTTGGACATGTTGTCAGGAAGGATTAGTCCCTGGAGAAGTGGAAGACCCTGGATGAGATGAATTGACACAATGGCACCAATAGTGGGCTTGAGCATAAACATGATTGTGTACATTGTGGCGTTAAGACCAGGTAGCGTTTTGTTAGGTTGTCCACAGGGTCGCTGTGAGTCAGAGCTGACTTGACAGCACCTAACAACAACACTGAATCTGGTTGATATGTTGCATTTTGATTTGGAAACAGACTGTCTCACTGAAGACAATGCTCAGTATATATTTATTGCTGAATGAGTGAATGGCCTACACACTTCTAGTGGAAACAAGTTGAACGTGTCCTTCACCAAATCATGACTCAACACTTACGTGCAAAGATCTGTGACACAGGGAAAAAGAATGACACCATGACTACTTGTGAAGGTAATGTTTAAGCACTTAGAGGGAACCAAACTTAAGAGTTATGAGAAGTTTTCTCCTTTTTATTGACTGACAAAAACAAGTCCATAATGTAAGCAGCATTCAGTTAATAAAAGTGTGTGTGTGTCTGTATCCACAGGCACACCTACACAACTATGTATTAATTATATGAAAGTCAAGCCTGACTTCTGGTAATGAGCTAGTATCTCTCAAATTAGAGAAAGTTTAGATTTTCCTAAGTATTTTGACATAATATTCAATGATCTTAGAAAAATGACAAAGCATTTTCTATTAGTCTCCTGATTCCAGTGCTAAAGCACGATTCTAGTGCTATCATATGTTTGGTATGTTAAACACAAAATCATGGGATATTATAAAAATGGATTTTTTTCCATTTATTTCTTTTTTTTGAGCAACATATTGCTCAGTTTCCATGTGTTTCATTTTTTTTCTTCCATCGTTGGTTTCTTCTTTATGGTCTGAAAAGATGCTGTATAATATTTTGATGCTTTGAATTTTGTTAAGACTTACTTTATGGCCTAATGTGTGTTCTGTTCTGGAGAATGTTCCATGGTGTTGAGTTCCACATGTCTGTGTTGCCTGTGGCTGATCGATGAAGATGAAGAATGCCACACAAGAAATACTGGTGGTGAGGAGGGGAGCTGGTTTCTCTGACACCCCAGCAACAACTCTTAGGCATCAGTCAGCTCCCTTTTCCTTAGTGAACAAAACAGTTGTAGGTACACTAAAGCAGGCATTAATTTGAACATAGTATGGGCAGTTACTCACAAAGTAAATGAGTGTCTTCCTGTCTAACTAACATAACCAAGCCCACTTCCTCAGGTGAATTCACCTCTTCAGGAGGTAAAGCAGTTAGGCCTGGGCTCAAGGTCACATTCAGTCATCCAGATGCATCCTTTGAGAGGGTCTGATGTCATACATTCCAATCCTTTGCAGCTGTGTGCATACATTCATTCCAAACTCACTAGCCCGCACCCAGGCTGCCATGTTTGTGGTGACTGCAGCCAGGTTGCCCACACATGTGAATTGGAAAAGAAGGGCACTTACCTGTTGCTGGGTGGAGTGTTCTGTACACGTCTGTGAGGTCAAGTTGGCTGACTGTGGCGTTTCAATCCTGTCTCCATTGAGCTCCTTTCTGGGTGTCTTATCCATCACTGAAAGAAGTTTGTTGACATCTCCTATTACTATTGTGGAGCTATTTCTCTTTTCTGTGCTGTTTGAGTTTGTTCGATGTGTTTTGAAGCCCTATCATTGGGTGCATAAACACTTAATATGGTTAAGTCCTGCTGGATTATTGACCACTTTATCATTACATAGCAACCTTCCTTGCCCATTCGGGTGGATTTTGGCTTAAAGTCTCTTTATCAGAAATTAACTTTGCCACTGCTGTTGTTTTGTGAATGTTGTTTGCTTGATACATTTTTTTCCACCCTTTGAGTTTTAGTTTGTTTGAGTCTTTAAGCCTAAGATGTTCTTTTTTCTTTCTCTTTCTCTTTAAATCTGGAATGACAAGAAATGGTCTTTTGGGTTGGAAATACATTTCTGCTTGTACAGGAATGATTTATTGGGAATATATGTTATATATATTATGTTATATTATGTTATATAATAGGCATACAGTTCCAGGCATATTGCAATACAGGATATATATGTATAAGTATACAGAATATGTACGTATAAGTACATGGCAGTCACAAAGCTAGGTAAATATGTGAAAGGTAAGAGCTCTTCTGAAAACATTTTATGTAACACCAGGCTGTCAGTGGACACTGAAATCCCATGCAGGTGAGAAAACTGAAGCTGTGTTATATAACATATATAACAGAACAGCTGTGCCCAGGCCAGTGCCCAGTGAGGTTCTTCTGATTTAAAATGACCACTTCTACAGAACTTTAAGGAAATGTAGGGATTTACTGGGATTTTATTTGCTAGGACGTCACTTTCCAGTTAAGTGTGTTTGCCAGAATTAGAGCTCCTGAAAAGCAAAATTAACTTTTGTTATAGAACAACTGTTATCTGGGATCTAATTAGAAAATACTGGCATAAAAGGAAAGGAAGTGAGCTACTTACTCATATGATTAATAAACCTTATAATCCACTTTTTCCACTTAAGAACAGTGAATCATTTTCCAAGTCAGTAAGTTTTAACATGGCTTAAAAAATTCATTTCCTTACTTTCTCATTTTTGGTCATTTATTTGGCTTTTCTTCCATCATCTTTATCACATGCTGTTTTTTTCTGTTTGTTTATATTTTTCCTTTAATAGAACATGGTATTGAGATGACTGACCAAATTCACAGAGTTGAATCTCTACAATTATTTCCATGCAATGAATTCTTACAGCTTCGGAGGACTTTGAACGTGTGCATCATTGGTGCTTTCGTTGGCGTGGTATACGCGTTTCCACAGAGCACAAAAGGGCCGACTTGCCACATGCTGCTTATAATCAGTTGCTATTTATAATATCAGCTGCAAAACATCTTAAATAAGGGACTGAATAACACATTTAAAATAGATGTCGTAAGACAATGTATTAACAAAAATAGATGTAAGAGACTCTTGTGGGCAGTATGTAAACACACCTGCCTACTTCATGAACTGTGTCCCTAAAGAACAACCGACAAAAAAATAAATAAATAAATTTCTAATGAGAAATGGGAAAGAACGAAGAACTAGATACAAAGATCCAAGTAACATTAAATGTCAGTTCATTGTACAGCTTACCAATGTTCTTGTATTACAGAGATGAATTTCATCAAGTATTGAATGAGATTTTAGGAGAAAGCAACAATATTGGAAAAGTGGAATGCTGAAGTTGGGTTGGGTTTGGAATTGATATGGCCTGTGCTTATTTTTAAATACTTAGGACCAGTTCTGTTAAGTAGGCTAACTTTATTTGTTCATTTATTTGTTTATTGTTTGTTTGTTCATTTATCTATTTTTATCAATGAAGTTAATGAAAAAATCACATCTGTGAAAATTTAGGCAGTATATAGCAAAACAAAGATTTCAAAGTATTTGTATACCAGTTAGGAAGCCAAATGCAATAGCTCACTAAATTTTCAACTTTAATTATTTAGTTTATTAAATTTAGGAAAATCGTGTTTGGTTGGGCAGTATTCCCACAGTTCTGTAATTTGTGTCATTATGAGCACTGACCTTCAAAGCAGAACCGTGCCATCACTATGTCTTCCTGTCTCTCGGTGTCAGTTTTCTTATCTTACACACGAAACAGCAAACCTCCGAACATGAGCAGGGGTTTGGCACTGATTTCCTCCATCCCTGTAAATGTGTTGTCTTGAGACTCATTTAAAGGACCATAACGGAAAGTACTCTAAAACTCTGAAATACTCTATAAAATTACAGAATTATTTATAAAAGTTTAATTTAGTTGGATCACTTGATATTTAAAAATCAATCATCAAATTGGAGAGTCTGATCTTACTGTATGTCTTATTTAAAATACTAAACTTGTGATTTGAGTTTTCAAATCCCAAAGCCTACAAGGAGGAAAAGGAAAATCTCAAAAAGAGATCTTCTGAAAAACTAATGTGCAATAGAATCATTTGTGTTTTGGGAATGTTGTTGGAAACAGAGCACATCTGACTGGCAGCTGCGGTGTGTGGAAACCCACCAGAGTCCTTGCGGAGGTGAGGGGATAGCAATCAGAGCTTGAAATATAAAGAACAGTCAGAAGCATGAATGTTCTGAAGGCTGAAGCAGAATCTCTGCATAGCAACAGGGAATTGAGTGTTGTTTCCCTCCATCATGTGAGAAAGCTGCATAAACCAATTGTTTAACATTTTGGGATTTCAGAAACACCTTCGATGCCGGAGTTGGATGTCAGTAAATGTTAGCCTGCAGTTTTGTACGAAGATCCCATGTAGTGTACTGATCTGAGATGCACCTCATGTATGTGCATGCAAATCTGTGCTTTATTAGAAATTCCCAGAGCTAACTGAGACACTTTATTAACTTAATAGACTATTGTTCAATGCTATTGTCTCCACTTTCAAGACTCCCTTATTATCTGCTTTGACTATTTCGTTGATACCCTGTGTTTTCATTATGAAAGCGTACAGAATCATTGAGTGTGGTTGAATGTTTGGTAGGGAGTATTTTTTTTTTCTTGTCTCCTCCCACCACCCTAGCCTTAGAATTTAGAACGGTATACATTGTCTCCTTAATTCTACCCCCAGTAATCCCCTCCAGAATCCACTGGGACATATGTGTCCCCAAATTTGTTTCCAAAAATCCCCTTTTTCTTACCAAAAATGTGCACATCTCATACAACACTGCAGAAACAATAATTTATGGCATACATTTGGTGTTTTATTCACAAAACTTCATACAGGACTTTTCCTAGTGGTAGTGGGAAAGCAACTTCCCAATGAATCTCAGAGGCAGAAAATGTGTGTGGGCAACTACATGCATTACTAGTCATGAAAAAATAAAATAATAACCACTGCTATGGGGTAAGTTCTGAAATGGTTCCTAGTGGGCTTCTTAGAGTTTGATGCCATGTGAATTCCCCTGCCTCCTTTGTTGATAGTTGTGTTGTGTCTATAATAAGACTTCAATTATGAAATCTTGGAATCCAGCTTCAGGGTCCATAATTGTACTTCTGAAGTCCTGAATATCCCTGGTGCTGAGTTTCTCCTGGTTGCTTCTCACCTAAGCACAGAGAAGAGTGTGTCCTTGCCACTGTTTTGTGGAAATAAAATCCACCAGCTCTCTCTTCCAAACCACCTTCCGCTCCAGCTCCTGGCTTGACAGGAAGTGCCAGGGGACCTGCTTGTTCGCTCTGGGGCTCGTTCTGGCTCCTCTGTCTGGACTGCAGCGCTGTGCACTTATGAAGGACCTTTCCAAGATTTAGCACTTACGTTCCTCTGTTGATCTTCTTAATTGATTAAATTAGGCAGTGATTCTAGGCATGTATTTATGTTGTAAAAGAAAACCAACAACGTGACAGATTCCTATTCGACTATTAAATATCACATGAGAGTAATTGTTTGCATCCTATTTAGTTATTTCAATACTTCAATAAAAATAGAAATTTAGTTTAAGAGCTGGATGTAACATAGACTCCCTGGGAGTTTAGTAATGCAGTGATTTACACAGGAAAGGTGGAAAGACGTGATTGTCAAATAACTCAAACATTGGCTAACAACTTTTAACTAAATGACAAAAGAAAAATAAATCTGCATGAGACTGTTTAAATAAAAGGAGCCTTTTGCAAATCACCTAGAGTTATGCACTCTAATTTAACAGTTTTCAAGACATTTTCTTATAGCTGAAGATTTCACTTAAAAATCTCCCCCTCTTTCTGCTGAGGCAGGGGGAGATTTTAAATTTTATCTGGGGCTTAAAATGGTAATGTGTATGTTTCTTCTGAGGCAACTACAGATGTTTATTTTATTGTCAAAACCATCATTTGGTATCAACAATTTCTGTTGGTCTCATAGCAAAGAAGGTTTCAGATTCATAAAATGTTCCAGCGTTTATTTAAATAGTGATAAATTTTAGGGTAAGTTGGATTGGAATACACCTTCACTTACTCCATGACCTGTTTTCAGACGTCAGCGTTGGAGTTCACAGGGCCTCTTCACAACTCTAGTAATTCTGATGAATCCTTGAGTAATGTGTCACAATGGTCGTCTCCACAGCCGACAGCAGACAGAACGAGCAATAATCAGAGGTGATACATTATGCGTTGTAGATACTGTCTGTTATGAAATGCCTCAGAAATGCAAAACATTGAGCAGTCTGAGCTATGATTCTGTAGGTTAGGAAGAGGCGGGCCAGCAGTTCTCACTAGACTTCTATTTGTAAAGACCAAATATCCTAGAGTTAGAAATGCTTTAAAAGACATAGCCATGAGCAAAGCAAAGTGTTTGCAGGGGTAAAACATCAAGAGAAAATGTTAACCAAAAAGGAGGACAGATGGTTGTATTTCTAAAAGTAATGAAATGTAAACGTCACTGGTTTCAGCTTCTAGGTTCTTACTCTGATATAAAAATCTGAGGCATTTCTTGAGCACGTGCTACAAACAATAGACAATGCCTGGTACTTCCTTGAAGGCAGGAAATAAATTTTCTGGAATTTCAAATGATGAAATATGAACACATTTCAAGCTAACAATTAGAGATTTAAAGAATATTAGTTAAAGTACACTCTGCCAGTGCTGAGTAGAAGCCTGTGTTGATGGCTTGTCGGTGTCATGCAGCCCTGCCCTTTCCTCCAGTCTGACTGGTTGCACGGTAGGTTAAGTGCTACCTCTGCTAACCAAAAATGTCAGCAGTTCAAAGCCACCAGGCGCTCCTTAGAAACCCCATGGGGCAGTTCTACTCTGACCTGTAGGGTCTCTATGAATTGGACCTACTGGACAGCAGTGGGGGAGTAACTAGGGTGGGCAGCTCCAGCTCTTTGTAAATGAGGAGGTGAAATCTGGATCAGGGCTCTTGAATATTTTGGGAAAACCCCTGTACTTACTCAAGGCTGCAAAGCCGCTGAATACATATACGTCTTCTCTCTCTCTTTGAGCCCACAATGAGCCCACTTGTGTCTGCTTATCAAGAGCGGTGTAAGCTCACTTTCTGTCCAGTCACGTACCAGGCACCCCTCTACTCTACGTTTATTTCCCATTTTTGAGCTTCCTCCTCTGTTTCTACTATGCTGAGAAGAATCGGAAGCTTCTCAGAGAGCTGCCCGTTCCAGCTCCTAGGAGGCATCTGAGACAACTTCCCTCTAAGCTGTTCGCTTCTTTTCTTGACATGTTGATGTTTTCAAGGAGGACCTTGAGCAGAGGGCAAAACTCTGCCAAGAAAATTAATCTCTAAAATATGAGCTCTAAAGCTTTAAGGAAAATATGTTTTAGGAGAACAGAAGGTATTTAAGAATAGAGTTTCCTGGTATTTCTCTAGCCATTCACTTAAAATTTATCCTCTTCCTGGATCTGGCCCAATCAGGTATGTGAAAGAGTACTTCTCTATTCCATAACAATGGCCCTTCCCTTCATTTCCAGTGACCTTATACGGATTTTTTCTTTTTAAGGAGCTTTCATTTCCTAATTGACATGGGTGTCATTCATTGATACCATCTCTCTTTTATAATTGGGAAGCACTGGAACCTTGTGAGCGACAGAACTCACCGAGGGTGTCACATGCGTACCAGGCGCTGCTCTTCCTCACGCGTCCTCCCCGCCGTGTACGTTTCCTCCCTTTTACAATGATTTTGTCCATGTTTGTTGAATTAGTTTTCTTAATAACAGATTTCAAAAATTTGGCATAATAAAAAAATTTCATATATGAATCTCTTTGTACTTTGAATAATTAGGTGCTCAACCATTAGCTGAGAGGTTGGAAGTGTGAACCCCCCAATATATGGCTCAGAAGACAGGCCAGGTGGTCTCTTCCTGCAGGTCACAGTCGCAGAAGCCCTCCAGAGCAGTTCTGCTTTGTGTATATGAGGTCACCATGAGTCAGAATTAACTTTGTGACCACGATCAGTGACTGTTCCTCATTTAGAAAATACTGAGTTACCATGACTACTTTTAACTTTGATTCTATTCTTGGAAATATGCAAATTTATAGAACTCTGTGACATAATTTTCTGTTGCCCACATTATCATATTCACATTTATGACTTCTTTACAAAAACCAAAGTTAGGTTGGTCTTCTTTGTTTGGCTTATTTATAGTTTTCATACAGCTTAGATTCTACCACTGAATCCAAAGTCTGGAAAAATCCTTTAAAATGGGGATGGAGAGAATGTGCAAGGTGAAGAGGTAAAAAAAGAAAATCATGGAAACAGGACAGTAGGATAAATCTGCTTCTCTAGTCTTGTCTTACGTGTTTGGACAAACGTTCTCAAGTGCTGTATAGTCAACATGCAAGGCAGTCATATCAGTGAGCTTTTAGGCCAAGATCCAACTTGACGGCACTTGGCTGGCTTGGCTTGGAAGTTTTCACCTGAAAATTTGTTTTTGCTACAAATCAAAATAGCCTTCTAGCAGTGATATGTAACCACCACTCATGAGGCATTTAATGTAAGCTCAGTAGTAAGCTTGAAGAGCCTGTGTTCTTTTCCCTTTTATTCCTCTTTCTTTTCTTTGTAAATTCATAGTTACATCATCTTGTTTAAGCTGCTACAGTGTAGTAGGTACTAATATTTTATTTTTATCCATTTTACAGAGATTTCCACAGATTAAGTAACTCATACAAAGGAAAAAAAAAAATGGAAGGAATCTTTTAGCCTTCTTCTAAGGCTATGCCTGTAACACCTATATTGAAGAAATAAATTTAGAAATAATTTTTAGCATAGAAAGAACTATTGCATGATAAATTGGTTTACTTTCCTGTAAGGAGATATGTCCACCCACATCAGACACATGCACAAGTCATGCTCTCCTGTGTAATCTGAAGGCATGCCGTGCTGCTGGGTCTGTTTTGGACTGAGCTGTTACTCAGTTATCTTATTCACGTCTGCTTTTAGTTTACGCTTGTGTCCATTGACCAAAAATGACCATCAGCTGAATATATGGAGAGACAAGTGAAAGGCGAACAGCCCACAAAGAAAGAATTCGTGTTACTGAAGACCGCCGCTGGCTTCTAAATGGAGAGACTATGCTGGTGCTTGTTGTAGCCTCCGTGTGTGCTTCGTTAATTTTGGATTTCTTTTATTAATCTTCCACTCAAGTCAACAACAAATCTCTTTCAACAACTCTCCTCCTGTCCTGTGCTTTAGACAGAGGAGGGAGGAGACTGAGGAAGCTGAAGACCTCAGACGATGGCAGATGAAAGAGGAGCCCAGCTCTTGAACTGCGGTGCTGTAACTCTCTTTTTGCAAGTCTGTGGTTTCAGTGAAGGGGCTTTACAGCCATTTCCATCCACAGATAAAACAACAAACAGAACAGCAATTTAGATCAGAATAGAAAAATACGTGAAGCGGAAAAGGCCAATTCAGAGAAACAAGTTAGATGAAAAGAAATGAAGAATTTTTAAAAACAGACAAATGTAAATCTAAACCACAATTTTGTATTCCTCAGAGGAAGTGATAGCCATTTCCCTTGCTATCGTGACTTCCTCCTGTCTGATTCTGAGGCCCTGATTGCCCGGACTGAAGCTGTCTTTGATGATGTTTCATCAGCTGCACCAGCTGACTCTGGAAGATTTATTCTCAACTGTTCGAGAGTTGGATGAAGAACTTGAATTATCTCTTGATGACTTGCTATTGAATAACCAATCTCTTAATTAATTTCACTGGCATTTAACTCAAATTGAAAACATGTAATATTTTAGGTATGTTTCCTAAAGCATGTTAGAGTCTGCATCGAAGTGTTTCAAATAGAGAATGAATTGTTTCTTGAGAATCCTCCCGAGATGTACCAATAGACTGTATGTGTACATGTGTGTAGTATGTGTGAGTCTCTCTCTCTTTCTCTTTGTGTGTGTGTGTATGTGTGTGAATTTGTGCCAGGCACTGTATAAGCTGCAGTGGCAGATACCAAGAAGCATGACACATGATCTTTGCCCTAAATGACCTTGCAGGATAATTAAAAAATAAATAAATAAAAGATGAGCATGAGTAGTGCATACCAAAATCCATCAACCAGTGCTTACAGAACAGAATTCTATACAGTAAACTTGACAATAACTCTAATTTTCTCTAGAAAATGAGTTCCTTCTATTGGTTCTATTATGCTGATAACAACAGAAATTGGGGGGAGACAAAATTACTTGGAAGTCTCAAGCTCTGGATATTTTTCTTCTAAGGAGCACTCTGGTTGTACTTCGTCCAAGACAGATGTGTTCATTTTTTTGGCAGCCTGTGGTGTATTCAACATCTTTCTTCAATACCACAATTCAAAGATGTCAGTTTTCCCTCTGTCTTCCTTATTCGTTATTCAACTCTCACATGCATAAGAGGCAAATAAACATACACTGGCTTGGGTTAGACACACCTGAGTCTTCAGGGTGACGTCTTTGCTTCCCAACCCTGTAGAGGGGTATTTTGTGGCTCATGTTCCCAGTGCCATGTATCTGTTGATTTCTTAGCCACTGTTTCCATGACTGTTGACTGTGGATCCAAGTAAAAGAAAATCTTTGATGACCTCAATCTTTTCTCTGTTTATCACGATGTTGTGTCTTGGTCCACATGTGAGGGTTTTTGTTTTCTTCATGTTGAGGTGTAATCCCTGCTGAGGGCTGTAGTCTGATCCTCACCAGTAACTGTTCCAATCCAAGGCTGTGTTATTTGCATATCCCAGGCCGTTAACGAGTCTTCTGCCAATCCCAATGCCTTGTTCTTCTTCGTATAGTCCAGCTTCCCAGATTATTTGCTTGGAACACAGACTGAAAATATATGGTAGAAGGACACAGCCCTGACACATACTCTTCCTGACTTTAAACCATGCCGTATCCACCTGTTCTGTCCCAGTGACTGCCTCTTGATCCATGTACACATTTCTTAAGAGCACAATCAAGTGTTCTGAACTTCCCCTACTTTACAATGTTATCCATAATTTGTTACAATCCACACAGTTGAATGCCCTTACATAGTCAATAAAATACAAGTAAACATCTTTGCGATGTTCTCTGCTTTCAGCCAAGATCTATCTGATGTCAGCAATGATACATCTGGTTCCATGTCCTGTTCTGAACTCAGCCTGAATTGGTGGCAGTTTTCTGTTAGTACCCTCCTGCTGTGTCTTATGAAGGAGATTTAGCAAAATTTTAGTTGATCATGATATTAATGATATCATTAGATCATTTCTGCTCTATGTTTTGTCACCTGTCTTTGGAATGGAAACAAATATGGATCTCTCTTCCAGCTGGTTGGCTAGGCAGCTGTCCTCTAAATTTCTTGCATAGACCAGTGGGCACTTCCAGTGCTGCATCTGTTTGTTGAAACGTCTCAGTAGATATCCCTTTAGTGCCCGGAGCTTTGTTTTTCACCAATCCCTTCAATGCAGTTCAGTTTCTTCCTTCATTGCCATCAGTTTCTGATTATATGATAGTTTTTAAAATGTTGAATGTCTACAAATTCTTTTTGGTAAAATAATTCTGTGTACTCCTTCCACATTCTTTTGATGCTTACTGTGTTGTTTAATGTTTTTCCTGTAGAATCCTTCACTATTGCAATTCGAGGCTTGAATTTGTTCTTCAGTTCTTTTACTCTGAGAAATGCCAAGCATGTTCTTTTGGTTTTCTATCTCCAACTCTTTGTACGTGTCATGACAATACTTTACTTTTTCTTCATGAGCTGCTCTTAGAAATATTCTGATCTTTCATATCATAATTTCTCCCTTTTGCTTTAGCTACTCAATATTCCGAAGCAAGTTTTAGAGTCTCTTCTGATATCCAGTTTGGTCTTCTTTCTTTCCTGTGTTTTTAACGACTTCTTACTTTCTTCCTGTGTGACATCTTTGATGTTGTCCCATGAGTCACCGCGTCTTCAGTCATTAATGTTCAGCACGTCAAGTCTGTTTTCCAGATGGTCTCTACATTCAAGTGGGACACCCTCAAGGTCATACCTTGGCTCTTGTGCACTGGTCTACAGTTTCACTTTGAACTTGCATAGGAGCAATTGATGTTCCATGTGGCAAAGGGAAACAGGCCTTGTTCTAACTGAAGATACTGAGTCTCCCATGATCTCTTTCCACAGATGTAGTTGACTAGATTCAGGTGCACTCCATCTGATAAGGCTATGTGTAAAATCAACATTTATGTTGGTGAAAAAAGGTATTTGCACTGAAGAAGTCTTTGGTCTTGCAAAATTCTGTCATGCAATCTCTGACATAGTTTCTACCACCAATATCATGTTTTCTATCTACTGATCCTTCTTCTTTGTTTCCAAATTTTACACCCTAGTCACCAGTAATTATCAATGCATCCTGACCGTGTGCTCAGTTGAAGGTATAAGATTATTTAGCCAATGAGCTGTTAATCTGGCATATTTTACACTGTGATGACTTGACCTCATTTTCTGTGAGATGCTTTTAACAGATTTAAGTGTCTAGATGCCTCTTCAATAAATGGTTTATTTCTTGTCTCCATATAAGTGTACAAACTTAGATCTTTATTGTATTTCACTCTACAATAATTTTCTAACCAATATTTCTCCTTCTTCTGTCTAATGTTGAATTCGTCATTTTATTGCCCTTTTATTTTTCATAAGGTGCTGTATTTCTTATAAAAACACTAGAGTCATCTAAATCTCGGAATGAAAACAGTCTAATCCATTGACCTTTTTATCAGCTTCCATTATTCAGACAAACTGTAATGTTTCAGTCTTCTGTTCTTGTTATATCCTCTCATCCAGCATTTGAGAATTCTACCCAGTAGTAGTCTACTTGCTCTTCTGGCAACATTTTAAAAAAACGAATACAAAATAGCAATAAAATTTTATAAATCTTATTTACAAAAAGTCTTAAAATGTGTAATATTGTTTAATTTCCAAAAACAGTCTCTTCATTTTAAGACTGAAAAACAGATGTTTGGAGACCTCAGTGACTTGTTAAAGTAGTAAATCAAAGGCTAAGTGTAAAACTTAGTCAGTCCTTTTCAGTTCCATCCTGGCAACCCTGAATGCCCCCTCTTAATAAATAAATAAAAACAAATGAAAAACAACAAAGTTACAGCAATGATAGAAGCAGGAAGTTATTCTATCTATAGAGTGAGGTGTAGTGATAATTGCATTATCTGTTTTATCTCAATTTCACAGTGGCATTAGGTTGAGATTGACATCTCATTTCGAAAGGCAGAAAAATGATGACCTAGAGAGACTGTAATGGTTTGCCGAAACTTGTATGACGAGAAGAAAATGCAAAGTTCTGTCTATCTATGTATCCCTCGAGATTTTTTTTCGTAACTTTTAAAAGTACATATACTTCACAATCACACCAAATCAAAAAACAAACCACTGCTCTCGAGTTGATTACAACTCATAGCGAGCTTATAGGACAGAGTAGAACCACCCCATAGAGTTTACGGGGAGCACCTGACGGATTTGAACTGCTGACCTATTGGTTAGCAGCCAGAGCACTTAACCATCGTGCCACCAGGGTTTCCAGTGCATAATCACATTTTATTTAAGAAGAGGGCCTGCAGATCATCTCTGCAGGTGTGGCTGTTAGCTCTTTACAAAAGATTCAGGCTACTTTGCAAGCATATTAAAAGTGAAATTTGTAATTTTATAAACAGTTATGGTCAGCGTTAAAGGAAAAATCTGAAATTTAATAACTAAATTTTAGTAATAGTTTTCTTGCAATGAGCTAAAAAGCTGCCTTTGGGATTTCCATGGTTAACAGAAATAAACCCACAGGACTTCTTCAATGTATTTCTCTCTTGACAATGCTCATTTCTTTCTCTTGAGCTGAAAGACTGTGAGCTAGAAGGTGGGTACCAGCGTTGTGAGTTAAGGTACAAGAGCCTCTTTGCCTCTTGCTGCTGATTAACAAGGCAGGCAGCATAAGAAAGGGCCTACTCTAAATAATATGCTGAAATTAAACCAACCTTGTAGGAAGCAGCTTGTGCAAAAAGCCCAGTAAGTGACTGTAAGCCCTGCCGCTCAGTGGTGTTGGATTTTTTCCTACTGCTACTGTTTGTGTAGCATGTAATCTATAAGCTACAATGGTGGATATCAGCAAAAAGTGTAATTTAGGAAATTACTCTGACTTTCGTAGTCTTTAAAAAAGGTCGTAAATGACTTTAATGTTTATTTGTTAAGATGAAAATTAGTTGCCATTCTCTTCCATGAATTTTATGCCCTTCTTTTCTGAAAGCAGTATTTTTTTTCCCCGCTATTGTCAAAAAAGTTATTCAAGTAAACAGCTCATGCTGTGCTAGTAATGAAAATAATTTATGCAAGGCTTGAAGGTTCTTTGTACATTCTGGTCATGTTTCAAGTAATTTTGTTTGACAATACACCTTTTAAATTCAACATACTTCTAAGAGGAAGAAAATTAGGGTTAGAGTTAGTTAGGACTTTTTCCAGGAGTAAATTGATGCATACATCTTCATTTCTTAAATTGAAATTTTAATATTCTATGAACCTTGCTCAAAAACACATGTTTTTGCAGTTTTTATTTCAAAATTAATAAGTTTCTCTGACTCCAGTTACTACAGATATATACAATCAACCACTAGGCTATTCATACAACCTCTTTTTTCTATAAAACTTTGGTATTTAGTGTCAGCATGAAACTATATATATTTGTATACACACATAACTTTATATTGATAATATACATACATAAATATATAGCTTTAATATTTTCAGAATGAAACAGTGACCTACACTGTATGTTCTACTAAACTTAAACTATTTTTTATTTTGTTTACTCAGTATATATAACTTAAGAGCTTCTTTTTTTCCATTTTGAAATAATAATACATTTACTGGAAGTGGAAGAAAAAAAATTATGAGAAGGAAGTCCCCTGTAGCTGTCTATTCCCCATTTGGTGACACTGTATTACCCTGGGAGCCCTGGTGACAGCGGTTAACTGCTACGGCCGCTAACCTGAAGGTGGCCGGTTCAAATCTTCCAGATGATCCTTAAAAAATCTGGGGGGCTGTTGTACTCTGTCTATAGGGTCACTATGAGGCAGAATCAAGTTGACGGCAGTGTTTTTGTTTGTTTGGTTTTTATAGTGCACTATTAAAAACTGGCAATTAGTCAAATCCATGGAGTTTACTCAGATGTTACTAGTTTCACAGCACACTCATTTGTGCTTGTGTTCTTTGCAATTTAACACTTGTCAATTCGTGTAGCCAGCACCGCTGTCAAGATACCGAGGTCAGCAGGAGGCTTCCTTCTTTGCCCTGCACAGCCTCCCGGGCCCCTGAGCTGCTCTCCTTGCAGCACCCAGCACCCTCCAGGGCGGTGGTGTAAGTGGGGCTGTGCACAGTGAGATTGGCTTTCTTCACTCTGTGTGATAGTCTTGGAAGCTACCCAGTGTGTTGTGTGGATAGACACGTAAACAAACAAGACAGCAACAACAAAACATACTCATTGCCATGGAGTCAATTCTGACTCTCAGCAACCCTACAGGACCGAGTAGAACTGCCCCGTATAGTATCTAAGGCTAGAATCATTACAGAAAGTGATTACCACGTCTTTCTGCAGCTTGGGCAGCGGGTGGGTTGGAGCTGCCAAGCTTTCAGCTATCAGCAGAGACCGTCAGTAGGGAGGTAGGCCAGCAGTCCCCGTCAGGCCCAAGCCCGGCCACCTCAGGAGCCGCAGACTCAACTTCATCTGGCTCTGCTTCCTCATGGGAAGGTCTGGGTTTGTTGCTGTGACTAGAGTGCCAGTTCGTCTTACGGAGAGACAACTTCTTTGGCGTTCTGAAAACAACACTTTCTAAACGTCAGAGTGTAAATTGTTACACAGTTTTAGACCATGAAGCATTCTCTGTAGGTTTGGACTATTAAACTGGCAAAATGAAAAAAGTATCACCAGAGCTTTTCGGGTTCTTACCCCTTAACACATAGCTGGGTGACAGAACTGAAACTTCAGTCCCCGTCTGAATGATGACAGTGTCTGTCCTCTGAAACACTGGTCTACTATGTACAAATGTGGAATGGCCATTCTGTGAAGTCATGAAGGCTGGGACAAACTTTGCCTGAGATGGACACGTGTGGGGTTTCGGAATAATCTCACATTGGAAGCATCTGGGGTGCAAGTAGTCTGTGAGGAGAAGAGAACCTTCAGAGACACAAAGCAACCCCATTTAAGATCGCCGTTGACTGTGCTGGTTTAGCTAGATGCTGTAGCCTGGGCTGGATCCACAGAGAAGGAATGGCCTGGCTGACTCTAGGGACAAACTTGGCACTGCAAAGATGGTTCGTGTGTCTGCTCATCTGCCCATGAACTCCAAGGAGATGCTAGAAAAAGGTGTGATGTAAGCAAACACCTGAAAATCCTCAGAAATATTGAGAACCCAATTCATCATCACCATCAGTGACATCTACACAGTTGTTAAGTCATTCAATACCTATTTCCTAACTAGATTAAAAGCAGTTTTAAATCAAGAGTAATCCTTGCAGATTGCTTTTTTTTTCTCCTAAATTCTATGGCTAAATGTTAATCTTGACTCTCAATAGTTTCTAGGAACAAAAGATCATAAAGGTACAATTACAAACCACCCAGAAGCTGATGGTCTTCCTCACTTCCGTAGAAACAGTGCCTACACTCACGCCTGGGGCATGTTAGAGGCTCACCGCTCTTGTTTTATTAGGAAATTCAAGTGTAATTCAAGGCTTAAAGAATATCATTTACAAAACCCTTTAGCTACTGATAGTGTGCTGATATTTCCTGATTCTGAGGAGAAGAAAAAAGATTAATTGCATTCTATGACTGAAAGTGAACATTCGTAAATAAAGGCAACAGGAGATAAGAGATACTGTAAAAAAAAAGCTGTAAGTCACAAGGTGTCTTTGTCATTCTCATTTTGAAGAATGTGTGTACTTCCCCCTTAGCTCAAACTCTGTTGTTCCTGAGGTGATACTAGCGAGATGTGTTTACCAAGGTGCCCACAAGCCGTGTGCAAAGTGCTTGAAATATCTTTAAAAACACATTGTCACTGGCAGAGCTTTTTTTATTCCGTGATTGTGCAAATGCTACATAGCCAAATGCCTCTGATACATCCCAGCCATGTAACCGATGGTGGGAACACAGGCAGGGCACACACTACACAGATGCTGATGCAGAAAGTGCTGCCTTGAATTACTTGCTTTGTCAAGAAAGGGTATTAATGGCTCAAGGTTCTTGCAGTCTTTATTTTTTTTATTTATTTTTTACAGCAAAACCAAAAGTTCACCTCAATTTAAATGTATTTCTAGTCCACAGTCTCCCTTTATGTACGTGGAACAAGTAAGAAACTTATGCTTAAATGTAAAAATAACCTGGAAAGCCATGTCAACAAAAATAAACACACAAAATATTCAGTAATTCAGAGTATTTAATCAGATTATTTTCCGATTAAGAGAGACAACCCTTCTGACATCCAATTTGGTTCTTTTTGTATCTTTCATGTCCTTTCAGTGAGTTTTGTTTTCTTCATTTATGTCTGTGATGTCAACCAACAACTCCTCTGGTGTTTGGTCATTAGTTTCCAAAGTATCAAACTTGTTCTTGGGATAATATCTATTAAATTTATTTGGGATATACTTAAGGTTGTTCCTTGACACTCATGGACTTGTTTTAAATTTGTTGAGCTTTATCGTGAACTTGCACAGGAGCGACTTGTAGTCTGTCCCACAGATGGCTTCTCATGGATGTAGTTGATTTGGTTCCTGTGTGTTCCATCTGGCAAAATTCATGTATGGAATCACCATTTATCTTGTTGAAAAAGGAATTTCCAGCTAACAGACAATTGGTCTTGCAGAACTCTATCATGCAATTTCCTGCAACATTCTGTCGCCGAGGTCGTATTTTTCAACTTCTAATTTTTGTTTTTTCTGACTTTTGCATTCCAATTACCAGCAGTTATCAGTGCATCTTGATTTCATGTTTGATCAATTTCAAACTGCAGAAGTTGATTAAAAAAATCTTGAATTCTGAAATTTGGAAGCGTCTTCAGCATTAGTAGTGGTTTTGCAAAGTGAAATGCATATGAATTGCTTTTCTTTGTTTCTTTCTTGGTTTATTTTAGTGCCTGGGTATTTGAAGCTCCTAATCATTTAAGGTTCAATGTTTCTGTGTACTTGGCAGCAGACTTGAATAGATGTCTATCTAGTGTCCAAAACAAACACAAAAACAAGCTAAAATCTCCGTATCAAAATCTCCCTAAAAACACCCATCAGTATCTATTTCTTGTTGTTTCGGTTTTGGTGTATAAGATAAAAGTGGCAAGTAAGAAAAAAAAAGAAAAAGAAGACACAAAACACACGGAATGAGTGTCCTGACTTTTCTCCTTTCTCACCGTGCAGCTCCAGAGTCCTAGATTTTTTTTTCCCCCTGTCTCGAATTTTCTAGGTATCCTTTAATTCCCCCACACCCCTAAAGTGAAGGTCGGTAAATTGTCTCACAGTTTTCCTCCAAACTCTGAACTTTGAATTCCCCAAGTTCATCCCAGTGCTGGAAAACAGAGAGCCCTCCAGTGGACAAGCCTTGCCTTTCCGGACCTCTGTTAAGGGGGACACCACTGACGCTTACGGGGCACGTCCTGGGGTCTCAGTCTCCAGCCACCGCTCTCAGGATCAGCCAGAAGAATGACTGCCTTCCAGTAGTCTTTGTAGGAAAGCTCCCAGTGAGTATTGTATCTGCATTCGTCTCTGCAGAGGCTACTTTAGTAGGAAAGCCTCAGTCTTTCTCAGATAATCACACTTCATCCAAGATGCTTTCTCCCAGGCTTTTGTCAGAGAGTCCAGAGACCCCTCTCATTCCCTGGAGGGTGGAGGACAGTGTCTTGGAGACAGGCACACCCAGTCATTGAATGGGGGGGTGGGTGAGGGAAGCGGGAAAGCATCCACCGTGTGTCTGTCTCCTCTTCCTTTTGGGTGAGGAACGCTGACCAGTTCTTTAGGGGCTCTATAACAAAGGGACACTTTAGCTCCTAAGGCTCTGCTTCTGAAGGTAGAAACAGAGGAGAAAGAAGAAGACTCAAAAACAAAAATCTCAGTCAGTGAGAGAGCAGGGTAGTGGAAGTCCCTTAGTCAAGAACCAGATGTTTGTAAGGGACACTGAGAAGCCAGGTTTACATGCTTATGTTTTTGACTCTGCTTTTTTTTTTTTTTTCTTTTTGACAGTTCTTTAAATGTTTCACTATCCATACGCTCATCCCTTCTCCTTCCCCTCTGGGACACTGCATTCAGAAAACCAGGACAGGATACTGTAGAATATCCATTGATGAACTATTCAGATTACAAGGAACAAGGTAGAGTCAGCACCACAGTCCTTGGGTATCATTTCCCTCCCACTTCGTCCAAACCCCAAACCGTCCATTGATTTAGAAAACGTTGGCTGAGACACTTGTAAATAAGTAGAGAAAGTGATACACTAAGACAAGATTCAACTATATATACACACATATATATCTGTGTGCACATTTGTATATGTATATATATTTTGATGCATCTCTCCAATGGAATGGAAGGATCAACTTTAGAAAAACCTGTGCACCAGGGAGTTGAGGACCTTATTGGTTTTATTTCAACTGATTAAGGTGGAGAATGTGTTTTTATAAGCTCAAGGTTCTAGTGTGAAGGCGTCTTTCATTCAGTTAATTCAATCCAGTCAAGTCTCTGTCATAGCCCCTTAAATGCATACTGTATGAACTTCAGACATTAAGCAAGTCCCTTCCCTCCCCTGAAGATCTTATTTCAGCTGTTCTTACACAGTCTCCCAAACAGGAGAGAGTGTTAGAAACCGACATCTCCCAGCTGGCGATACTGAGACAGACAGAAGTGAAATAACCTGCTTGATTCCTGAATTTTGAAGACAATGAACCAGCTTCCACGGTAATGAACACCCAGTGTTATTTTATTTATTGGCTGGTTGCTTTTCTTGTTTTTTTTTTTGCATTCACCTAACATTAAAATATGTTAGAATGTGAGTTGCGTTTTTCACAAAAGTAATCATACATGTGTTTTAGGTTCTTACTCAGTGGCAAGCACAATTTAAGTGTTTTGTTTATATTTTCTACTTTAATCCTAACCACTACTCACTAAGTTGGATAGTAGGCTGATTCTTATTTTGCAGAAAAGGGAACTCAGAAACTACGAAGTAGTTTGCCCGGATTCACATAGCTGGCTCTCCTAGGGGCTGGGATGTGGATATAGGGACCTGGGTCAAGAGCTTGGGTGCTTAACCACCAGGTCGCACAGGCAGTAGTAAATCTATTGTTCTTCTGCCCAGGAATCTTTCAAAGCTTCCTGGAGGAGGGGCTTTGGAGCTGGGTACTGAAAACAGGAAACTCTTAGGATTCAGCCAAGCTCACACAATGCCACTCAGCACTTGGTTCTGAGGCTTCTAAGCTCACTGTCAGCAAGAAGGGACAGACTCTTGGCCCCTTTTGCCTGATGGCTAGACATGGAGTCACAGGGACATCTTCGTGTGGCTTTTCCATAGATAACAATACTCCAAAGTCTGGGACTCAGAAATCACCCCGACAATATCATGGAACCAGAAATGAAAGAAACAGTTCTCGTGGTTTTTAAAAATGTCTAAAGCCCTGATGTGCTTGTGGGAAAACTCCTGTGATCCCTTCATGGGTCTCTGAGTCTCCGGCACAGGATCAGGGTCTGAAGGCTCCTTTCAGGCACAGAACTCCTTCTCCCGCCTTGTCCCAGCTCTCTCGAGCATCAGCTGGGTCTCTATTATCTCAGAGGCTCCACGTCTCACACTACCTCCACCCACCAGCTTGTCATACTGTGGTGGCTGGAGTGCTGCCATCACGCTGTGTGATGCTCTGTTGTCACGGTCATTGTAAATACTAGCAGGACTACCATAGCTACAGGTTTCAGTAGAACTCCTGGGTTAAGACAAATTAGGAATAAAGGCTTGGAGATCTACGGCCAAAAATCAGACCCTAAAAACCTCTGGAATCCCAAGAGATTACTGTCCAACATAGTGCCGGAAAATGAGCCATCTGGGTTGGAAATCACCACTAAATCCAGTGTGGTGCAGGTGACAGGGAGGAGCAGAGGGCAGATGTGCTACCTGGTCTCTGTCAACTTCAGAATGGGAGTCACCAACCCAGCAACTCTTCGTCGTTTGCCAAATATTTGCTTCAAATACGGTTTTTCTTTTTTTCCTTTTTTCTCTTTTTAAGACAACTTTGAGGCTTCTTTTTCTTTCCTACAGAAACCTTGTTGATTAATAAATTATGAAAATGCTGTTTGAAAATTATAGCATTCCTTACAAAGAGCTGTGTCCCATCAAAATGACAACTGAATACCAAGTCTCATCCTCAACACTACAAGTCCCATGGTAGAAACGCCACACACACACACGGCTGACAGAATTAGCAACCGTATTGTTGATCATTGTTTTTGTCCATAGCTAACTCAATAGAATGGAAACTACCAGTGCCTATCTTGTTGCTATAGGAAAGTCACACTGTTACATATACGTGGCAATAGACGCGGGTGACCATTAAGTCAGAACCGCTTTATCCTCCGTCAGGAAGAAGGTTCAGGTTCAAAGAAATTTCTGTCCAGCATTCAAGCATTATTCAAAAAAAAAATAAATAAATAATCAAATGTTCAAAGTATTGTCTCAAGAAAACCTTTAATACCTCTCAAAAGGATTAAATCTAAACTACACTGCAAAAGTGGACATCTGTTTCCCCATTTGCTGTTTTTTCTCTTCATCACAAGCCCGCTGTCACCAAGGCCCTCAGTTCTGTCACGTAGTATAAACTCCTAAATAATTCTTTATATGCAGACTACAGATGTTCTCTTATTGTTAGTATTTTTAAAAAATGCATGACTATATTTCAGGAATTGTTGGAAGCTCTCTATAGTTCTTAACTCTGTAGTCCCAGTAATGAGTCTTCGGGGAAGGCATTATCATGATTCCTGTCTATCAAGAACTTCAGTGCTAAAATTATACAACATATTTGAGAGAAATTGTAAAAGACTCAGTAGGAGAGACAGACTAGATGATGGACCAGAAGACTCACTATTTTCAGGAAGTAAATTTATCCATCTATATATGATCTACATAATCAACACAATTCCAATCAACAGTCTGATGCCCTTTTGTATTTTTAAATTGGCACATTAATTCTAAAATTTATACAAAAAAATGTAAAAGACCTCAAGTAGCAAAAACAATTCTTTTAGAAAACCAAACAAAACAACAAAGTTGGATCTTATATGACATAATTTGCAGACCTACTATTGTGCTAAAATAATCAAGTCAGTGTAGAAATGGTGGAAAGTTAGATGAGTTGTTTCAAGGTGCAGAATAGAGAACCAAAAGTCAGATGAACACATATGCATAAAAGCGATTTTTGAACAAAAAGGCCAGGGTAATTCAATGAGGAAAGGATAGTCTTTTCTACATCTTCTGTGGCATGATGAAAATATTATAGTCTTTAATTTGGGAACTAAATTAAAGATCATGATTCATTCACCATTACCACAACTTGCATGCTATAGGCACTCAAATCTATTCTGTTTAATAATCCTGTTTCATGAGGTTGACTTGGTGTCAAGTGAGATAAAGTATACTTAAGCTAGTGATAGAATACTCTGTAAACCATAATTATTCATAATATTAGAGGGAAGTAAAGATAAAAATCCAAAACCCCAAACACTTTGCTGTCAAGTTAATTCTGACTCAGAGGACCCTGTAGGAAACAGTAGAACGGTCCTATACTTCCCAAGGAGTACCTGGTGGATTCAAACTGCCAACCTTTTGGTTAGCAGACATAGCCTTTAATCATTACAGCATCAGAGTTGCCAATGATGAGAATAGTAAGATTAATATCTACATTATAGGATCTTATGATGATAATTGATGAAACATGTTTTGAACGGAACATAATAGGCTTTCCATTAAATCTTAGGTATTTGCAGTGATTATCCTCATACTTGTAGTGGGAGCTATGGCTTATGTGAGCAGTCAGAGCATGCTTGTGTCTACAAGTTACTTTTGGAATAATTATTTACTTGAACCAATATTTACCTTTTACACTACTTCATGTGTTAACTGGTCAATGAAGTCTAAAATTGCTTCTCATCGACTCTTCTATCTCCTGTTCCCATTGTTCCTTGCTTCTTCATTGCCTAGTTCTAGGAGGAAATGATATCAGCAGGAAATGCTGATGGAGATATGGACTCTAGTCACGTCACCTGAGTTAGATGATAAACTGGGTCTAGTTAAAGCTATGGATTAACTGGTACATCAGTTTGCCTAATGGTGATATTAATTTTTATATTTTTTAATAGCTGTTTTTAACCAGCCTTGTTTCTCAGAGTACTCTGAAACAAAGACCTTTACTGGTATCAGCATAAGTTTCAAGTATAGAAAATGATTGGAGGAAGTAGACAACATGATCTTAATTGAAAAAATGAGGCACAAGACTATTTGAGCCATTCATAATGTTGGCTTGGCTATAATATGTTATTTTGTGGGGAGCGGGAATTCCTTTCATTTTTATCATAAGGGTGTGTAATGTTTGCAAAGACTTTTTGAGTATTACTATGCTTATGTTATTTGTAACATAGTTAATTTCTTATTAAGCTGGTGATCATTTCAGCTAACCCACCTGCTGCACAAGTTGTCTTATTCAGTCGTCTCTAAACAGAACATACTTTTCAAGAAAGCAGTTAGCCTTTGGCCTTTTATCATAGTCACATCGTGGAAGATTATTTTTTGAATTAGATACAACGTGTAAGAGTCAGCTTTCAGGCTTCTTTAAGTAAACGATTCATGTTTTCTGAATCTCAAATTTGTCCCATTTAAAGTAGGGAATTGTGGAGTTTTCCTCCAAAATGAACCCTTCATATTTTATGTGGTGGTAACAATGTGGGGTCGGGGGTGATTCTGTCTTGTTTTGAATCGTTATAATGTCAAGGAGCAGGAAGATGAGAATCAGGGTGTGGGAGGGCCAGTTTTGGTGATAAACTGAAATTAAAGCTGTGCCCAGTGTGGAGGATTCTCACAGACACTGCTGAGTGACAGAAACAGGACACAGAAGAGTGCACACTGTAAAATTCTGTTTATGTAAAGTCCAAAACTAAGCAGGACAGTCTATGGTGTCAGAAGTCAGGGTAGTGTTTACGCCCCATGGAGTGGGAGGCAGCTGGAGGGAGGCAGGAGGCGGGCCTCCGGGAGGCTGGTTGGCTGGGTTTGGCAGTGCTTGGGAGTGTTTCGTCTGAATATGACGCCCGCTTGCCCTGGTGGGGCCGTGGTTAGGTGCTGTGTTGGCTAACCAAAGGGTTCCAATCTACCAGGAGCTCCTTGGAAGCTCTTTGGTGCACTTGTACCCTGTCCTATAGGGTTGCTATGAGCTGCAATCCACTTGATGGCAGTGCGTTTATTTTCTTTGGTTCTCTGGTTACCTACTTTTATTTGTCTTTTAGCTTTACTTAAGAAATGTAAAATTAAAATTAAGTACACTGTACCCACTCTCACCCAAAAAAGTGATCACAGAGGACCAATTGTTCAAAACAGGGCCAGTTTGGAGAACTTGTTTGCTTCTGGTGGATTTTGAAAAAATGACAAACAAAATATCTGTGTATTGGTAATAAAGAGGTTAAGAACATGTCCCACGAAAATGACCATTCAGTGTCCAGTACCAAGAGATAGCTTCAACACAGATTGATGTATTTCACACCCCCAACAAATACACAGAAACCATGGCCACAGAAGTGAGAGTCCAGCTGCTTTGCAGCATTTCCGAGGCTGTGACCCCAGGGAAGTGAGCTGCCCATCTTTCTCTGATGGGATGGCTGGTCATCGGGCTCTGACTGCTCGGTTCTCAACTGAGTCTTTAACCCCTGAGCTACCATGCTGCTCTCCACCCAAAACTTTCACAGGAGAAACCTGCTAGTATACCTGGGGACGCATGTACACAAACACACACATGCACACACACACACACACACAAAGATGCTTTCAAAAGTTGTAGGTCTATTGTAAAAGTGAAGGGGTCTGACAAGATGGAAATCCAAGGTGTGTAGGGAGCATCAGAAAGGCTTTCTTCACCCACTGATGGCAAAGGCCAGTGGGTCACCCACGCAGAAAAATGTCATGCTTCAGTCGTAGATAGGAATAGGTCTAATTTTCTCTCAAAAGCTAGGCTTTGATACATTAGACTTTACCACAAAAATTATTCAGAACTCAGATAAACAGATGCGATTTTTTCCTCTTCTCTCTCACTGAGACAGGGACTGGCGTCAAAGTTACTGGGGTTGGGTAATACTAAGTTTAAGCACTTGGTTAAGTCGTATTTCCACTGAAAAGTCACTCATTTCAATTCCGTAGTTAATCAGTCTTTTACTAGGAGAATCTTTGAGTCTATGTAGACTCTCCATTCCCCATATTATTTTCACCCAGGAACATCAGCACCTACTGAAAATTGTTGCCTTAAACTATATAGAAGAGGCATATTTTGATATGTTTATCATGCATATGATATCTTCTTTCAACAAAATGAAGTTAATAGACTTGCTGAATACCTTACCTACTTCTAGTCCTGCAGGGAAGTCCTCAGGAAAAAATTAAATTCTTTTTCATGTACTTTATTTAGAAAGAATACTAAAATTCTTGAGAATATTTTCAATACAATTGTAAACTAAAACACAACGTTACATCCGTGACTGTTAGATATTCGGTGCCATTCTTTTGGTACGTATTTTTACTTACAATCTGAAAGAAATGGGTCTAGCCAAGGAGTAGGTCTGTGAAGGCAGATGACTAATAGAAACAGGGTCTGTGTCTAGTTGGAAAATGAAGCATTTTTGCAAAAAAATACTCTTTGATTTTTTACAGCTAATTTTGAAAAACATAGTTCAAAGACAAGCAGTATGAAAACAAAAAACTTTGAGTGATAGATTCCTAGGCAAGTCCGGTTAATAAGAGTGTCTGGTGCAGGTGGATCCGACTCGACGGCTCTTGGCTTGGCTTGGCTGGTGCAGGTGTCCCACCAACAGTTTAGAGCTGGAAGCCTTAACGTTGAGACCTGCAGGCTTATGCAGTCTTATAACAGTGCTCAGTTTGGGCTAACGGTAACGCAGGTTTGCTTGCTTTTCCAAATACAATGTTAGTCCAACCATTCTGAATATTTAACAGTTTCAATTCAACTTCATTGACTGTATATGAATTCAAGGTTTTCCTGGTGAAAAATCTTTCTTTAATTTCTGTTTTCTTGATAAAATAATGCTCTAAAAACCGGTGCATGTATGACAGACACATTCATTACTTAGTTGAATATTTTCTAAACCAAATAATATTCAGCCATGTATCAATAAGTGAATTGTCTTCATCAGGAAAAAGTGTCAATTAAAAAAAAAGAAAAGAGATAGAGAAAATGCCACTTATACAGATGAGAACATTTTCAATCACAAACAGAAGCACAATCGATCTGCTGTCATTATAGTTCTAGGGAAGTGAGTGTCATTTACGTCTACTTAAAACCACTGATTACGTAGAGCACGCACCTCTAGCATGCTGTACTGAAAAGATAAAATGCGTTCCTTCACAGGGAGAAAAAAAAGAAAAAAGAAAACCTAAGCGGAAGGAGGGAAACATTTTGGTAATTCCTAACAATTCGGGCAACGAGGCTGGAGGGTGCTACAGCAGTTTCCCACGAGTGGAGAGATAGTCTCTTCAACCAAAGGAAAGCCTCATTATGACACATTTCTCGTCTCCTAATGAGGAGCATCACTGGCCGTGTCACCACGAATCGAACCTATTGTGGTAGTTTCACTGGTATTTCAGTCAGGCTCAGTCTAAATTATTAAGTTTTATTGGGATACAAAGCAGTGACAGTTTGGAACGCAGAGTAAGGCAAGTGTAATAAAATCCCTCTTTTACTCCGAATAACTCGTGATCACACTTTGGATTTTATGTGTCTCATTAAACAACTTTAATATTTTGTTTAGATTACCTTATGACAAATTATAATAATAGCATAAATAATAAGAAAAATGGCATCTTTCAGGATATTTAGTAGCATGGCTTCATGTTCACCCTTGGTCCTTTGCTTTCATTACCTGTATGACATTGGGAAACAAGGCCTCCCCGAAGGGCTGCATTACATTTGCACTTTTCCCTTGTTGAGGAGGGGACAGAGAGGCCGTTTAGGTTCAAGAATTGTATGTGTTCTGTTGACAGGTTTAGCTATATAATAAAAAGTCATAAAGAATGTTTGAGAAAAAGGTGATTCCAGTATATTCTAGTTAAAAAAAAATGCCTGTGTTTGCAGCTAAAAGGTGTAAGTGTTATGATTTGTACTGATCCCCTCAAAACACCTGTTGTGAATTCTCACCTCTGTACCTGTGGCTATAACCTCAATTAGGGACGAGCTCTCTTTCCTAACTCAATGAGGCAGAGTTAGCATAGGCTGTGCTCTGAATCAGGAAGGCAAGATGGGAGAAGAGAGAGGCCACACCACCTGAGGACTGCCAGGAGCAGAAACTCGGGAGGGACAAGGACTCTTTGCCAGAGCTGACCGAGAAAAAAAGCCTCCACCTAGAGCCAGCACCTGGAATCTGGATTTCTAGCCTCCCAAACTACTACAAATCCTGGTGGTGCAGTGGTTAGTCCTACACCTGCTGACCAAAAGGCTGCCAGCTCAGATCTGCCAGGCGCTCCCGGGAGACTCTAAGGGGAAGTTCCACGCTGACCTCCAGGCTCACTAGGATTTGGAATTCACTTGGTGTCAGTGGGTTTGGTTTTGTTTTATTTTTAAACTGCTAGAAAGTAAATTTCTCCTTATTAAAGCCATGCTCTAGTGATAAATTTGTTACAGCAGTGCTAAATAACTATTGTTATGTTTTTTCATTAGGTTTTACTTTATGAATTACCACACACTTCTTAGTAATGGAAATATGTGGACAGTAAAACCGCGTGGAAACTCACTGCTCACAGATAAAACATCAAAATAGTACATGTTTAAATCAAGTCCCTTTCAATCAGGTACTTCCAATGTACATTTGATAGGTACTTATTGATTCAGGAAATAAAACGCATGTTACAGTTTGATGATAAGAAATATTGGCAACTTCAAAACATTTGAGAAATCATGAAAGTACTTGAAAATAGCTATCTGCATTCATTGCAAAATATGGAAAGTCAGTTATTTGAAATAGGATATTTTAATAACACACAGTTAAAATAATCTTGAGAATTAGTAATGCATCTGGGTTAATTCAAGATAAATGATTAAGATGTAAGCTATTTAAAAAGTGTATATTATGATACTTTTATTATAAAAATAGTATAGTTTACATTGTAGAAATTGCTGAAAATTCAGGAGATGTACACAACAGTGAAAACTGCATTTCTTTACAGTGTTGTGCTCTGTGTCCTTAATCTTGCTTTTGTGTATGTCTGTGTACACAAATAAATACATACACACAAACACCATCACACACATGCTTAAACCCACTGCCTTCAGGTTGATTTTGACTCACAGCACCCTATGACATGAACGCATCGGGGCAAACGAGGGACATTCTACTGACCAGCTTGCTTTGTCACGTGTTTCCTTCATCAACCGTGGACAAACATTTTCTGGGCATAACCCATTTTGAGTATTATTCTTCAAAATTGTGTTACACATGTGCTCAGCATCATAAACACTAAACAAATATTTTCCGGTTAAAATTTACTATAACAACATGTGACCATTTTGATTTATTTGCTTTCTATTTTTTTCTAAGTAGCCTGTTTTCTATTTTTTCCTTTATATATAGAATTATATAATATTTGTATGCTCCGTGTACTTAAACCATGTCAAAAAACTTTATTCAAAATTATACTGCAAGATGTATCGCAAGATAGCTCATGTTCAAAGCACAAAAGAAAGTGAAAATTAACTTGTCGAGTAATTTCGTCTTTGTAAAACAGAGTTGTAGAGCTTATCTGTACTGGTATGTTATTTATATTTTGTTCATAAGTCTACACTTCTCCAGCACTTACATTTAAAATGGATTTTAAGAGTTATTATTCAAGATAAACTCTATGAAATAGGAAGAACAGCTGTGTTAGGTTATCTTGCTTGCTCTGTGATTCACGAGCTACAGTGAAGGAGTCTACTCTCTCAGCAGTGAGAACCGCTTCTCAGTAAATCCACAGCTACTCAAGAATTTGTGCATTTTATGACACTGATGTAGTCCACCAGGCTGTTGGCTCAGTAAGTGCTGTACTCCACACCACCACCCACTGCCGTCGAGTTGATTCTGACTCAGCGACGCTACAGGGCAGAGCAGAACTGCCCCATAGTTTCCACGAAGTACCAGGTGGATTTGAACCGCTGGACTTTTGGTTAGCAGCCGTAGCACTTACCCATTAAGCCACCAGGGTAGATATAAATAATAATAATTTACTGAGGTCTATACTAACCACCAAGCGAGAGCTAGCACAGGTGGCTGTCAAGGAAAACCCTTCGGCAACTGCCATACCCCAAAGTTAAAGAAAGCAACCCGCAAAAGAACCTACAGTGACTGCAGAGGCCTGCCCTTGGGTCCCTGGGGTGGGCAGTCTGATTTCCAAGTAACGACAGAGAGAACAGAGACGTGTTGATGGCATCAGTCCTTGCTGAGGATTCCCAGCGAGGCCTCCTTTCTTGCCAGGACTCTGTTGGTGGCTTCTTGCTTTTGCCACTGCCCAAGGTGCCTGAGCGCCTGGTCCTTTCAAAGCCCCAAGCAAAACGAAGTTTCTGCACACTGCACTGAACGTTTTTGGTTTGGACTTCATGACTCCATATTGAGCTTTTACACACATTTTCCTCCCAAACATAAATGATTCAAGAAAGTTTATTTTATGTATTTTTTCCTTGAACTAGCAAAGAAAGACACACGCACTGTGACTTTTTTTCATCTAGTAAAACGACATGTGCCTCTTTTGTCTCCCAAGCTCATCACTGACATGACAGCAAAGCTAAACAGCCTAAAACGGAAAGGCATTTTCTGGGTCTTATTTTTACCAACCCAGAACTATCAGAAATGAATGAAATGCGCATTTTCACTTAACAATTTATGTGCTATACACCTGCAAAAAGTTTTCATACATGGTCTTATATAATCTTCTGAATATCTTTGGGAGTTACTTAGGAGATGCATTTTTAATTGTCTCTTTCAAAGGTAGGGGTTGGATTTTACAGACAGCAAAGTTTCCATTGTGGGTGTATGATTTAACAAGGTCACACTGAATGTATGTAATGAGCGTGTAACTGGAAACCCTGGTGGCGTAGTGGTTAAGTTCTGTGGCTGCTAACCAAACCTTGGCAGTTCAAATCCACGAGCTGCTCCTTGGAAACTTCTATGGGACCCTGTGCTATAGGGCCACTGTGAGGTGTAATGGATTCAATAGCCATATTTTTTCTCCTTCGGTTAAGCATGTAGCTAGAGACTAGAGCTAGTTTTAATGAAATTTTATGACTCTTTAGACATCAAGTTTCCTGTACAGGCTGTAACTCAAGGAGTATTCCATGTGAGTCTCTGCCCAAGAATATATACATCTTAATTAGCAATAGCTTCATTAGTAATAATTTACAGGATATTTTAGAAAATATCAGTAAAGTTTTTGCAGTTAGTGTTATTGAAATATTTCAGATGAAGTAACCAATTGTAATTAAATAGTGCAAACTAGTATTTTACGCTAGTCTAGATTGTACTGGTCCAGCACCTCTGAGAATCTTCTGTGTAACGGATTTTGTTGGTCTACTTTAACACTTGGTAGAGTGGAGGGTCAGCGAGACAGAGAAGGACCGCCAGCAAAGCGACTGACGCTGCGCTGCAACAACAGGACGAGAGTGCAGAAGCAGTTGTGGGCACAGCACAGGACCAGGCGGTGTTTTGTTTTGTTGTGCAGAGCGTTGCCATGAGTTAGTATTGACTCGGCAGAACCTGACAACAGCAACTTACTCAGTTTCCATTTCTTCTGCTGTGACTTTTAAGTTACACTTCAAAATCTCTTGGAGAGGAAATAAGGATTATTTTCTTCTTAAATTATGAATGCTGTCATGTACAGAAACATGTGAAGAGAAACATCGGTTTAAATGTTCAGTCTAGTCATACTACAATTATGACATCAGAGCAAAAGAAAACAAATGAGGTTAGGTTTTAGAGTTCAAATCACGGCTCTACTTGGTAATGGTTATTGCTGACCTTAGAGCTGGGTGCATGGTACATTTTTAGCAAGTGTCATTTGCCTCTATTTTCCACTCTTAATTATAATATTCTTCTGCTTGGCAAATTCAAGTGAGTTCACGGATTGTTGAACAATGAGTCACTATGAAGCACCTCTTGTGGAACTGTGTGTAGGGTGCTGGCTCAGGGCTTGGCACACCCCGGCAGCTCCACACCTGTCGTCTACGGGCGACAGCCAAATGCCTGTCCATTGGTCGTGCTGAGGTGGCCCGCATGCTGCTTGGATGCTAGGAGCTGTCCCCCGCTTTTCCAATGCCGGCGCTGTCGTCTCTGGCCGACAGATTTTTACGTAGCTTCCAGACTAAGAAGACAGGAGATCTGCTTGTCAGAGGGAGTCACACAGTTTTCGGAAACTTGTCTTAGACGGGCGAGCACAGAAAGGGGCTGGATGACGGCCCCGACGGTGCAGACGGTGCAGGAGCAGGAAAGGTTTGTCCTGTGACACGGGCCGTCCTCGTGAGCCACAGCGGGGTGGCAGCATCTGCTGCCACCATGTCGACCGTGGCCAAGACCAAAGAGCTGTGACCTACCACCATGCAGCCCCCATGGTACACAAGAAAGCCTAGTGGCTTGGTGGCTAAGTGCTTAGGTGCTAAAATAAAAGGTGGTAATTCAAATCCACGAGGTGCTCCTTGGAAACTCTGTGGGGCCGCTCTACTCGGACCTCTAGGGTCACTGTGAGCAGGAATCCACTTGACTGCACTGCGTTGGTTTCGGTATGATCAACAACCCGTAAGGCAGACTGATTAGCTCCGGTGTTTTTCTCTCTCCTTCAGTCTTTTCAATCATTTTAGAGAAAAGATAGTTAATCATTCATTTTGAAAATTATCAAAATTTCTCCTCAACCACTTTGTCCCCTGCTGATTTCAATAACCCGAGATGAAAATTAGTTGCAGGATTTAATTGTGTGTGATTTTTCCTCATCTTTATAATGTGTTAACTCTTGTAACAATCATGCAGTCACTTGGAAGAGCACACAGCTGAGTCGGCATGAAATCGATGAAGAACAGCAGATTGATTGTTCTGAGCAAGCTTATTGTTTGTGACTTGGTCTAGACCGGATTCTATTCCATTATCTGAAAGCTCATGAGGTCATCTTCATTGTGAAGTCTGTAATTATTTTAAATCTGGACTTGTAGTTTTCTAAAATGTTCTTTTAAAAGCTGAGAGTAATTCTGGGCAGAGTATTAGTTTAAGAACTACTAGAAGGGTAGTCACTGCCTTCGAGTCGATTCTGACTTGTGCGACCCTGTAGGTCAGAGCAGGACTGCACCACAGGGCTTCCTGGGAGCAGCTGGTGGATTGGACCTGCCAACTTTTGGTTAGTAAGCTCTATGATAGAAGATATCACCTATGTGTCGTTGCGTTTTTCACTTGCACTTACCAGGTGACCCGGGAAACATGGCAATAAAGCTTTGCTCAATGTGACCAACTGATTGAGAACATAGCAGTATATCCATTTGGGACTAATAGGTTCTAAGTACAAGATCTAAATTACAAAAATAAAAGGAATAGGAAAACATAGACAACCTAAGTAAATTCCTAAATAAACCTGGCTCTCTTGCTCTTTGCTTTGGGACCTATTCACTCGGTATCACAGTGTAATTCAAACGTCTCTCTCTCTCTGCAAATTTGATGTCAAACACTTTGAAAAACAACTAACTTGTTGCTGAAATATCTTCTATATAGAAAATTACAGTCTTATGCAAACAGAAAACTTTCTAAGAATCCTACCTAATCATATTTTTCTCTGACGTATCGTCTCTGTGCCACAGTTTTGCAGTGTTCTCCAGAAACGTTTCTCCCTCCTGGGCTGTTTGTTCTTTTCTTGTACAAGGTGACTCAAGACTGACATCGGCTGGAAAGACACTGCTGTGGTATAATTTCTGTGTAGCACACACACACACAAATCCTTACATATCATTTTATTAACGACTTTACAAAATCCTTTCTAGAAAGACTTAAATGTTTCTAATGACAGTAGTAGCTTTTATTTGCAGATAAATTTTATGTTTAAAAAAGTAAACAAAATATATCAGATCAATTGAACAGGTATTTGAAATCTTATTTCCTGTTTTGCTATGTAAAAATTCAAAACCAGATGTAGTAATTAAAAAAATGTTGTTAGTTTTATTTCCATAAATTCACTATACATTTTCTTATTTGTTTTTCTTCTTTTTTTTTCCACCAAGCATTTCACAACTTATTTTCAAAATAAAATATTTCTGTTCCACACTTATGATAAATTTTTAGGATAATATAAAGCAAAAAATGAGGGAGGCATGTATCCTTTTTTAAGATTTAGTATCTTTACTAGATAGAGCTATATCCTCATTAGAATAAAATAATTTAAAATCATTCTTCAGTTTTAAAAACTAACAAATAAAAATCACTTGCAACATAAAGACAACATTTAAAAAATACTTGCATTTAAATTTAAGACACGCCATCTTTAATCTTTGTGTTTATTATTGGAGTTTATTACATTCCGCTGTTTTTAGCCCTCCAAAAATAGCTAAGGTGCTTCCGCAGTTGCTGGGCGGGCTTTCTGAGTATTCTTTAACAACATGCAAAATGTCAGCATTAATGTTTAGTGAAATACGATACTGCTTGTAGGCTCTTAACTAGCCAGAGTATTATTAAACTGCAATAACTTGAACCTTGATTTTCTGGCTTGATTGATTTAATAAGGCTAACATCTGCCGCTGTCTGCAGCCTTAGTGTTAAGGCCTTGTACGTCAAGGTCTTATCACCCCCCTTACGCCGGGTCCTAAGAGCCAAATGCCATTAGAAATGTCAGCATACGTAGCATCTGTGCTAGGCAGAACCAAACACCCAAGTGTCTCCATTTATCCCCCTAGAGGTGACATAAATGGGGAGAAGTTCCATCAGGAAAGTCCACTAACACATGTTTCACTGAAGAGGAAAACTCAGTCAGCATTCCAAATATGCTTTTATTTTCTGGAGTGTGGGGTAGGGATAGGGCGTTTTGGGGTGCAGTTCTGTCATGTTTTGCTCTTTTACTGTCAGACAGTGTGAGACCAAGCTGTCACCAGAATAATGCCTAAAGCCCCTTGCCAGAGACTCGGTTCCAACACACAGAGACACTACAGGACAGAGCAGGGTTTCCAAAGTGTCACAGAAGCAGACTGCCACATCCTTCCCCTGTGGGGCACTGGTGGGTCTGAACAACCCAGCTTTGGGTTAGGGACTGGGGGCTGTAGCCCCTGAGTGGCCAGGGCTCCTGTCCTCAGCATAAAAAAACAAAACCAAAAACTGAGGACCATCTTGTCAGGTCTGACTCATAGCGACCCTGGAGGTCTGCCTCATAGAGTTTCCAAGGAGTGCTTGGCGGGCTTGAACTGCCAACCTTTTGGTTAGCAGATGCAGCACTGAAACCACTACGCCACCAGGGTTTCCGTCCTCAGTATGAAAGTCATAAATTTAACTTATTTTAACAATGTTGTTCTGGATTTGACTAACTCATTATATTCACTTCCTATTTATACATTCATATGAAATCACACATTCTGATAAAGTTACTGCCCCAGTGATGAAATTATTCTTCTTACCCCTAGACTATTAAATGCCCCTAGTATCAAAAACAAAGCAAACCAGAAGGTCAGTTCTGGTTTCTACCAGGCTTGGATTCTATGGTTTGTTTCATTTTTCCCCTTCTCTGTCCTTAAGATTATTGCAAACTGAAACCACATATTCGTACGCCTGTCTACATAAAAGGTATTCCAGTCTCCTCGCCTCAGAAACATTGCTGAACCTTATTGGTTGAGATAGTATCCTTACCTTTCCTGCTGTGTTCTTCTTCTCCATGTGGGTGTAGATTAAAGCTTTCTAATGCCTTTCACTATTTTTTGCTGTGGTTCCCAAGTTTTTTTTTTTTTTTTTTTTTTTAATTAGAAAGAAAAGGAAGTTATACAACTGAGTAGATAGCTGGTGACAATTCTTGGGACAGTGTCTTGAGTCAATTCTTGGCACTGACTTGCTTCTTGAACTCCATTCTGAAGAAGTTTATTAAACAAGACAATTCAAGTGGAATCAAATAGAGTCCTGTGGGAATATCTGTAAGTTTTAAAGGAGCCGAAATATAAGGTCTGGCAATTAAGTCCACAAACTTAACTGTTCTAAGTGCTCCATACCTCATTGCTCAGTGTCACTATGGTCACCTCTGAAGGATTCCCCTTGGGAAGCTGTGCACTGGGGCCAGTGCCTAGTTCAGCCTTCAAAGTAATTTTGGAACTCTTTCTGGAATGACCATTGTGCATGGTGGCTCAGCGGCCTGTTGGGAACTTCATTCTTGTCTATGAGGGAGTTTTTAGCCAGTAAGCAAATCACTGTATTGGAACACCCTCCCTACAATCCTGATCTGGCCCCCAGTGACATTTTTTTTTACCCAAAGATAAAGGAAATATTGGAAGGAAGACATGTGGATGCCACTCAGGACATCAAGATAACTTGGTGACAGTTTTGATGGCATTCCAGAAAAAGAGCTCCAAAACTGCTGTAAAGGGTGGACTAGGCACTGGTGTCAGTGCACAGCTTCCCAAGCGGAGGGCTTCCAAGATGGCCATAGTGACAATCAGCAAGGAGGCAGGTCACACTTCTTCTAGGATGGGTTTCTGAATGGAATTGGCAGTCTTCCTATGATGACCACCAGGCTTAAGAAGTATGAATAGAAATAAACATTATTTGTCTAAAATGATGAAGTCAGTGGGTAAAATAAGTCTGATATTCAAACATGAATTAAAGAAATTAGGCTTATTTTCTTTTTATTTCCACTTTTTAAATTCCTTATCTGAACATTTTAGAACATAATGTATTCCAAATCCTCAAAGCGGAATGTAGCCATAGCCTAAAATAGCTTATTACTAAACTCTCAGCTGTCAGTATCTTCTTAAGTAAAAGTGAGTGAGTGATGTTTTGATAGATACAGAAATATGCCTAAAGATGTTTAGTTAAAATCACCGTGGTAAACCTACAGTAGGCTTCAAGGATTTAATGATAAATCTGAGATAAGGTGACAAATATCTAAAACTTTATCCTAGTAATCACGCCACAGTTAAGATGTTTTGCAGACTAATTAGGACTATGGTTCGTTCACACATATAAATATTAAAACATTTCACAGGATATTTTTGTAATATCATTTCAGTTATTAAGAAGCTTATTCACAACCAATGGGATTTACTCATAAGCATTCTAACTTTTTCTGTGGGATTTCTAATTAGTCCTTGAAATAGAATAAAATAGATTATACTTTAAAAATGCATCTGCTTCTTTTTTTGTTTAAAGTGAAATGTATGTAGAATCTTGGCTCTTTGTCTGGAGTCATCATTGAGTAGAGTGTGTAAATCGGAGCTACATCTCAGTGCCCTGGTACTGATGCTAGACATCTTTCCAGCACCAGAGGATGGTCCTCCTGGAAAAGAACCATCCTTAAGTAATTCAGGCTGACTCACAGAAGCTGTTTGCTACCAACCAAAGCAGAAAGAAAACCTGACTCTAATTGTTTCGGGATTGCCTGAGAGGTGCAAACAGCTAAGACACAATGAGGTCTGACAATTATGTTCTCGAATACATCCTAGAAAAAACGCTACATACTTCACTGTCACTATCACTATGGTCACCTTCAAAATGGTCCCCGTGGGAGGCGGGGCACCAACACCAGCACCTAGTCCACCCTTCACAGCAACCTTGGAACTCTTTTTCTAGGATGTTCATCAGAACAGTTGTTGTATTACCCTGGAGGTCCTGAATGTCATCCAAATGTCTTCCTTTCAATAATTCCTTTCTCTTCAGGTAAAGAAAAAAGTTACTGGGGGCCAGATCAGGTGAGTAGGGAGGGTGTTCCAACACAGTTATTTGTTTCCTGGCTAAAAACTCCCTCACAGACAACTAGACAACTAGGCTTGTGAACTTGCCACTGTGCCACTATGCCCAATGGCCATTCCAGATAGAGTTCCAAAGTTGCTTCTAGGGGTGGATTAGGTGCCAGCATCAGTGCATAGCTGCCTAAGAGAGCACTTCGACAGAGACAGCAGTGATATTCAGCAATGAAGTGTATAGCCCTTAGAACGGTTAAGCTCGTGGGCTCAGCAGTCAGACCTCCTGGGCAGTGGATGGCAGTTGGGAGGGCGAGTCCACGCAGCGGTGCCTCAGAAGACAGGCCCGGCAGTGGCTGCGCTTTCGGCAAGGACCACCTCGCCTCGGTCCACGTGCCAACGGCTCCTTCTCCCTAACAGCTGTTTCGTAAGTTCACTACGCTTAGTTCTTCACAGTCACGTGTCAAAAAAACGGGGTAGTGGTGCCCAGGAAAGTGCCTCGGAAGAGGAGGGAGCAGTTGGAAAGGAAATGCGGAAGCAGCATGTTATTTGCCTAAAAATATGGTACTTCTGAACAATCAGCCACCTTAAATGCTATGCAGCAGGGTCGTACTATGACACAGATGGGGTCAGGGGAGTTGCTATCAGCTCAGTAAACAAAGGGGATGTATGAGACATATATCTATTTATTTATATTTATAGACACACACCCGCCAAGTAAGCCAGCCAAGTGCCGTCGAGTCGGATCCGACACATAGGATATATATTACATATTATGCAAGATTGCTAATTTTCTCGAGCTATTTAAAACAAAACAATGAAGCCCACTGCCATCGAGTAGATTCTGACTCATAGCAACACTATAGGACTGACTAGAACTGCCCCATAGAGTTTACAAGAAGCACTGGTGGATTTGAACTGCCGACTTTTTGGTTGGCAGATGTGGCACTTTTCCATTACACCACCAAGGTTTTTAGAAACCAAAACTTAATAAATTGTGCTATTAAATCACAACCATTTTTTAAGTGCACGTAACAAACTTATTTCAGAGTGTTAAAGAATGAAAGATGTGTAAAAAAGAGAAAAAGAGAGCCATTAAGCATCAATTAATAGCTCTGAGGTTTTTCTTTCTTTTTTAAAAATCTATTCACCCTCTGGAGGTTAACAGTGTCAGGTGAGGGTAAAACCATCAGGCAAGCAGAGTAACACCATCAGGTAAGGTGGGAGTGAGCAGCCCCCACTTGTCTGTCAGTGGAGAGTTGCTTGTTGCTGTGATACAGGAAGCTGTGCCACTGGTATTTAGGTACCAGCAGGCTCAACCATGGTCAATAAGTTTTGGCTGTACTTCTAAACTAAGACAGACTAGGAAGAAGGACCTGGTAGTCTACTTCTGAGAAGAATTAGCCAGGGAAAACCTTATGAATAGCAGCTGAACATTGTCAGATATGGTGCCAGAAAGTGAGCCCCATAGGTTGAAAGGCACTCAGAAGATAACAGGGAAGAGCTGCCTGCTCAAAGTAGGGTCTATGTTAATGATGCAGATGGAGTCAAGTTTTCAGAACCTTCATTTGCTGATGTGGCATGACTCAAAATGAGAAGAAACAACTGCAAACATCCACTATGTCAAAATGAAATGGAATGCATAAACACTGATATCCTAGGCATTAGTGAGCTGAAAGGGATGGGTTTTAGCCATTTTGAATCCAGTAGTCACAGGCCTACTATGCTGGGAATGAAAACTTGAAGAGAAACAGTGCTGCAGTCATCATCAAGAAGAACATTTCAAGATCTGAAGTACAGTGCTGTCAGTGATAAGATAATATCCATACACCTACAAGGACAGCCAGTTAATACAACTATTATTCAAATTTATGAGCCAACCACTAAGGCCAAGGATGAAGAGGTTGAACATTTTTACCAGCTTTTGCAGTCTGAAATTGATCAAGCATGCAATCAGGATGCATTGATAATTACTGGTGACTGGAATGCAAAAGTTGGAAGCAAAGAAGAAGGATCAGTAGTTGGAAAATATATCCCTGGTGATAGAAGTAATGCTGGAGATTGCATGATAGAATTTTGCAAGACTAAAGACTTTTTTCATTGCAAATACCTTTTTTTAACCAACACAAATGGTGACTGTACACATGGACCTCATCAGATGGCATACACAGGAGCGAATCTAACTACATCTGTGGAAAAAGAAGACAGAAAAGATCCATATCAGCAGTCAGAACAAGACCAGGTGATGACTGTGGCACAGGTCATCAATTGCTCATATGCAAATTCAAATTGGAACTGAAGAAAATTAGACCAAGTCCACGAGAGCCAAAGTATGACCTTGAGTATATCCCTCCTGAGTTTAAAGACCATCTGAAGAACAGATTTGATGTATTGATCACTAATGACTGAAGACCAGAGAAATAGTGGAATGACATCAAAAACATCATCCATGAAGAGAGCAAGAAGTCATTACAAAGACAGGAAAGAAAGAAAAGACCAAATTGAATGTCAGAGGAGATTTGAACACCGAGCAACTAAAGAAAAAGGAAGAAATGGTGAAGTAAAAGACCTAAACAGAAGATTTCAGAGAGCAGCTTGAGAGGATAAATGAAAGTATTATACACACATGTGCCAAGAGCTGGAAGTGGAAAACCAGAAGGGAAGAACATGTTGTGCATTTCCCGAGCTGAAAGAACTGAAGAAAGAATTCAAGCCTCAAGTTGCAATAGTGAAGGATTCTACAGGTAAACTATTGAAAGACTCAGAAAGCATCAAAAGATGATGGAAGGAATACACAGAATCATTATACCAGAAAGAACTAGCTGACGTTCAGCCATCTGAAAAGGTAGCATATGATCAAGAACCAAAGGTACTGAAGGATGAAGTCGAAGCCGCATTGAAGGCATCGGTGAAAAACAAGGCTTCTGGAATTGATGGAATATCAATCAAGATATTTCAACCAACAGATACAGTGCTGGAAGTACTGACTAGTCTATGCCAGGAAATTTGGAGGACGGCTACTTGGTCAACTGACTGGAAGAGATTCATATTTACACCCATTTCAAAGAAAGGTGATCCAACTGAATGTGGAAATTACCAAATAATATCGTTGATATCACAAGCAAGTAAAATTCTGCTCAAGATCACTCTAAACTGAGAACAAAATATATCGACAAGGAACAGCTAGAAATTCAAGCTGGGTTCAGGGATATCACTGCTGATGTCAGATGGATCTTGGCTGAAAGCAAAGAGTACCAGCAAGATGATTACTTGTGTTTCATCCACTATGCAAAAACATTAGACTATGTGGAACATACTAAACTACAGCTAACTTTGCAGAGAATGGGAATTCCAGAGCACCTAATTATGGTCTTAAGGAATCTGTATATAGATCAAGAGGCAGTTGTATGAACAGATGAAGGGGACACAGCATGGTTTAAAGTCAGGAAAGGTGTGCATCAGGGTTATTTCCTTTCACCATACCATTTGAATTTGTATACTTAGAAAATAATTCATAAGCTGGATTATGTGAAGAAGAACGAGGTATTTAGATTGGAGGATGACTCATTAACAACCTGCGTTATGCAGACAACACCACCTTACTGTCTGGAGATGAAGATTTGAGGCACTTACTGATGAAGAGCAAGGACCACAGCCCTCAGTATGGACTGCACCTCAGCATCAGGAAAACAAAGATCCTCACAACTGGACCAGTGAGCAACATTGTCATAAATGAGAAAGGATTGAGGTTGTCAAAGATTTCATTTTACCTGGCTCTACAGTCAACACCCTTGGAAGCAGCAGTCAAGAAATCAAAAGATGCATTGTACTGGGAAAATCTGCCGTGGAGGACCTCTTCAAAGTAGTCAAAAGTAAGTATGTTGTCACCTTGAAGACTAAAACATGCCAGATCCAAGCCATGCTATTTTCAGCTGCATCGCATGCATGCCAAAGCTGGACTGTCAACAAAGAAGACAGAAGAATTGATGCCTTTGAATTGTGGTGTTGGAGAAGAGTGTTAAATGTACGATGGACTGCCAAAAGAACCAGTAGATCTGTTCTCAAAGGAGTGGAACCATAGTGTTCCTTGAAAGTTAAGAAGTGAAGACTGATTCTTACATACTTTGGACATGTTGTCAGGAAAGATCAATCCCTGGAAAGGACATCATGCTTGGCAGAGCGGAGGGTCTACAAAAAAGAGGAAGATCCTTGATGAGATGGATCGACACAATGGCCCCAACAATGGGCTTAAGATACAAACAATTGTGGACATGGCACAAGACTAGGCAGTGTTTCATTCTCTTGTTCATAGGGTTACTATGAGTTGGAACCAAGTTGACGGCACCTAACAACAGCAACAACAATAACAACAATTCTGCCTCTGCAGAAGACAATAACAAGCATACTTAGTAACACAGTGGTGACAAAACATGGGATGAACCAAATTAAGGCTTCACGAATTCATAGGAGTAAAGGACAAATAAGAACACATGTGATTCCAAGACAGTTAAAAGTTTGTTCAATTTTATTATAAACAAAAAGGAAAGAGAGAGAGGGAGGGAGGGGAGGAGGAAGGGAGGGAGGAAAGGAAGGAAGGAAATTCTGGTAGCTTCTCTTTTAGTCTGGATTTTCTGATGTTGTCAGATGTCTTCAAGTCAGTTCCGACTCACAGTGACCTCGATGATGAAACACTGCCTGGTCCTGTTCGTCCTCACAACTGTTGCTATACTTGAGCCTATTATTGCAGTCACTGTGCTGTGTCATCTTGTTGAGGGTCTTCCTCTCGTTCTCAGACCCTGTACCAAGTATGATGTTCTTCTGGTCACTTCTGATAAGTGTGTAAGGTACATGAGACAATGTCCTGAAGTGCTTGCTTTTGAGGAGCATTCAGTCTGTATTTCTTCCAAGAAAGATTTATGCATTACTGTCATTTGAAGCTTTGACTCATACAACCCGTGGTGAAATACCCCGCTCCTTTTCCTTCTGTGTCGTGCTTTACTTTCATCCACTCTGAGTCTTCATCTTCCTTGGCTAGTTGCTCCCTCTAGCTGATGAGCACTGGAGGTTCTCTACTTCAGGCTGGTGTCGGAGACTCTGGACTTAGTACTTCAACGGTCTTTGGACTACCCGTACAGGAGCCCCCACAGTGCAGCAGTTATGAGCTCAGCTGCTAGCTAACTAAAACCTTGTCGGGTCAAATCTACCAGCTGTTCTTTGAAAATCATTTGCGACAGTTCTACTCTGTCCTCCAGGGTCACTATCTATCAGAGTGAGATAAATGGCAACAGGCTTGGTATCAGTCTTCAGAAAACAAGCCCGATGATTCTAATTCCCATCTAGGTGCCAGCGACTCCAGGTGCTCGCTGCAGGGCCAGCATCCGTTCTGAGCACCTATCAACGCATTCAACTCTGAGCTCCACATTTGCATATAGATTTAATATAGACACTTCAAAAATCAACATACCCCAAATCAGAATCAACCTTGACCTATAAAACTGTACTTTACCCAGTATTGCCTGTCTTTGAAAATGTCATAACCATTTTCCTAGTTGCTTAAATCAGCAGCTAGGGAATCATACAGAATTCTCTCTCCTTCATTTTCTGTATACATCAGCCAAGAATTTCTCCTATATCTACCTCCTATGTGACTCCTTTCCATCTCCAGAATCAGAAGCAGCAGCCACTGAGTCAATTCCTATTCACGGTGACCCCATGAGTGTCAGAGGAGAACTGTACTCCACAGGGTTTGCGATGGCTCTGACGTCTTCAAAGTCCATGGCCAGGGTTTTTGGTGCTGCGTCTGGATGGGTTAACACCGCCAACCTTTCAGCTAATAGCTGGGCACTTAAACACTTGCACCACCCAGACCACCTTCCCACCCTGCGCCCTAAAAACCCACTGACATCAAGTCTACTGCAACTCTTAGCAGCCCTAGAGGACAGAGTAGAATAGCCCCTATGGGTTTTCTAAGGAGTGGCTGGTGGATTACAGCTGCCAACCTTTATTATTATTATTATTTGTAACATGAAAAATTAATGCCACATGTAAACCTTTTATTAAAACATGTTTAACATACAATTTTCCAATATGTCAGACTCAAAACTGATCCCTTTCTAACCCTCCCCTGCTACTAAAAGTTCACAAATTCTTAACCTTCCTTTGAACACTTTTGTCAGCAACTCTCTAGGATATTATAGGCCTAACAAGTAAAAAAAAAAAACAAAATGCCCAGGTTTGCAAGACTTTGCATTATATTATATTGTATCCTGGAGATAAAACCCTTCCTTCTCAGTCAACTGCCCATCTCCTCTCCAGGTTAGAAGAAATCGGCTGTGGGACACACAATGTCCAAGAGCCAAATAAAGGCATGAGGGCATTCAGAGGCAGTGTATTTGTTTGTCAAAACTTGGCTTGGACTCTCCTCAAGGGAAGAAGATGGAAATCCTCATACTGGTCTAGTTTCCATGCTAGTTTCATAGCTAACTCTACTTATGGATCCCAAAGAACTGCTGGTCTTTTTTGGTTGGCAGCCAAGCTTGTGTAGCTACTCCCTATTCTAACACCAGAGCTCTGGTGTCATAGTGCTTAAGAGTTAGAGCGGCTAACCAAAAGGGTAGTAGGTTCAAACTGACCAGGTACTCCTGGGAAACTCTATGGGACAATTTTATTTTGTCATATAGTGTCTCCGAGTGTCGGAATTCACTTGAAAGCAATGAGTTATTCCAAGACCACTGCATCTTCACAAATGGCTTTGACCTCCTTAGCTTCTGACTGCCTGGTCTTCGTTCACTCACCATCGTCCTTGTAACCATACTTCCACAACAGGTAACTCTTCCAAGTGTAGTCTGAGAGAACACTGGGAAAACAAATCATGCCACCTTTCTGCTAACAAGCATTGAATGCCTTCATGTTAACTCTGACCTACAAGAGAAACTCCAGTCTACCTCTTCAGCCTCATCATAGTCTTCCACCCATTTGTCTACAGCTCTCAATGTTTCGTTTGTTTGTTTCTAAAACATGCTCTTCTTTCACTGATCTGAAGGCTGTTGCACATACTTCTGAGGAGTCTTGCCCTGTGTCTTTTTAGTATCAGTTCACATTTCCCTTTTCTTTCCTCCAACTAATCTGTTTTCCTTCTCACCCTTCAATCCTCATCTTCATGGTAACTTTCTTAAAGAAACTAAATTCAAACAGGTTTGTTTCTGTAGTTTCTAATACGTTTTATTGGAAGGCCTAGGAACACCTGTAATTTCTTGTTTGATAGACTACAAGCGAGTCCATGACCATCCTGTTTGTTACTGTTTCCCTGGTGCTTGAATGATGGTTTCCAATGTAGTAAAGATACAGTAAGTATTTTGGCTCTCGTACAAACCTATGAGTCAGAATCAGATGTCATCTACAAAACGGTGGAACTGTGACTTGCAGACCATGGCCTTTTCCATAGTCAGTGATATTTCACAATAGAAATGTGTTGAATCAGGTTGTTAAAAGTACCTCAAAATCATCATTTATACATTAGAAATGCAAAGTTCACATTCTTATGATTAAAGAAAACTATTTTGACAATTGCACAGATTATTTTTTTTTATGAATTGAGAGTATGTAAATTTCCTTTGTGTGGAAAATATACGTACAGTACTGTATATACAAATATATACACAGAGTTTAGTGAGAGATACAGGCAACGTACAGAGTGTAATGAATAATCTTTCTCAACAAATTTGATCAAATTACTGAACATCCATAAATATATAGTAAGATGTAGGTTGGTGCAGAGGGAACCTTCCAGAGAACCATTTGAACAGCAATGATGAGAAGGCATGGCAGAGGAGGGAAGGTAGAACTTTCTGTTCTGGTGAATAGCATGGCAGAAGGGTTTTGTGCATCTGTGTTTTTAGCAGGCAAATCTTATGAATTTAATGGAACTCAAGGTACAAGTTTTAGGGCACTGAAAAAGGAAGCTGGTGAGGTGAGGATAAAGTTGGTGGGAGAGCAAATCAAATGGAGGTGAAGGATTTGGGTTTTAATACAGAGTTCTCTAAGAAGTGCTTATGGCAATGGAGACAAGAAATGTCATGTTGAAAATGATTCCTACAAAATACTGTTAGTCCTTGATTGGAGTGGACAAAAATGAATTAGACACAGGGAGCTCTGCTCATGTCGCATAGCCCTTTAGAAAAGAGGAAGAAGCCACAAGAATCGACAGTGATAGAGATTTCAGTTATACGTCAGAATCCACCGTAATAGAGATTTTAGTTGTGCATAAGAATCTGCAGTAAAAGAAATTTCAGTTATACATAGGAATCTATAGTATATCGAACATGTAGTAATACAGATTTTACTTGTACATAAACATCTACCAAAACCCACTGCAGTCAAGTCATGCAATCCTGTAGAAGAAAGTAGAACTGCCTCATAGAGTTTCCAAGGAGTGTCTGATGGGTTTGAACTGCCAACCTTCTAGTTTGCAGCTATAGCATTTAACCACTATAGCACCAGGGCTTCCTAAGCATCTACAGTAATAGAGATTTCAGTTATACCTAAGACTCTACATAATAGAGGTTTCAGCTATGCATAAGGATCTACAGTAACAGAGATTTCAGTTACACCTAAGAATCTGCAGTAATGGAAATTCAGCTATACATAAGAATCCACAGTAACAGATATTTCAGTTATACCTAAGAATCTGCAGTAATGGAAATTCAGTTATACCTAAGAATCTACAGTAATCAAATTTCAGTTATACTTAAGAACTTATATAATAATGATTTCAGTTTTATATGAGAATATCCAGTAATAGAAATTTCAGTTACATGGAAAAGGGCCTTGAGATTAATATAGTCTAACTCTGGAATAAGCTTTCAAGAGGAACTGTGAATCCAGGTCCCCTGAGATCTGTCTGGAAGCAGACACCTGAATTATGTGATTTTCTGAGAACGCTTTGAGTTCTGTGATTGACATTTTGTCCAATAAGCCACAGTTGCCAAGGTAATCTGACAGAGTTCCCTGGTCATCCCAAATTTCTAGAGCATTGGAATGTCCCCAAAGGGCTAGCTGGGCAGTGCCTGAATAAGTACTTGGCAGTGTGCCTTGAACTCGAGAGAGAAACATGCTCACAAACCTATTAGTAATCACTGTCAATCAAGTTAATAACAGCACTGGGTAGACAGCATGTGGCAGGTATTTATTTTTTTGATTTCACTTGAAATTTATTTCATCCAAGACAGGTAGAAATTAGACAGAAATTGAGCCTTTTTATGCATTCCCCAATGTCAACTTATGTTCATAATAATGTACTCTAGGGAGAAGGCACTGTACTTTCTAAGGCAGCACCGGATCTGTCTTACTGTTTTCGCAATCCTAATGGTCTGAAGAAGCCTATCCAAACAACAGAGGATAAAGTAAATTATATAATTAGCAATATTGTTCTGTTTTCTTATGAACCATAATAGCTTTATATTAAAATCATCTGTCTTTTGCTGTACTAGAATCCCAACAATAATGCATCCGTAATAATGCCTGCTCAAATTATTCTGAATGCATCACTTGAATCCTGCGTCTTGGTAAAATTAGGATCATGTTTATCCTGCTCACATTTAAAATATACAGTGCATTAAAAAAATAAAATGGGCAAACTGAAATGTTACAACTTTAGAAAGAGGCTTGTCCATCTAATATCAAGAAAGGAAATGTCCTCAAGAGTGCCGAATAATTGACCCTGCGATCTCAGGGATTCTGGGGCCGCCACTGCCAGCTTGCAGACAAAGACAAGGTCTTGGCACCCGTCATCTTTTCTGATCAGCCATGAGATCATGGAGCCTCCAGTCATCTGGTCATCAGACTGACCTCTGATCTGTTCTTATTTCCAAACCAAAACATGTGCTGGGTTTCACGAAATTTGTTTCCCATATATTAACTAACCATTTTTCTCCTGGTATAACTAATGTATGTAAAAGGATTTTTAAAACTCAAACACTGCAGTACCCTTATTTTATGTTTGACAGTCCTTTTCTCAGTGTCACGTTAGTATTTGGCCCTTAACTCCAATGACTCCTTTTTGAACAGCAAGATATAGGTAGTTACTGGAAAAACACTCCAGTCGCCATGCAGTTTTGTTTCCAGGCAAGCCCAGAAACGGTCTGTCTCACCTAGTGAGGTCACAAATAGCTGTAATCCAGAGAATAGGCTTTAGTGGTTTTGCAGCCAATACATCAGCTTTTACTAAAATCATGATGGTATTATTACGACTACTTATAGAAGCAGTGATAAACTGGTAACTATTTTTCAAAGTCATAATGTTGATACGGAAACCCTGGTGGTGTACTGGTTAAGTGCTACAGCTGCTAACCAAAAGGTTGGGAGTTCCAGTCCTCCAGGTGCTCTTTGGGAACTCTATAGCACAGTTTTACTCTGACTCCTGCGTAAAGAGCCTTCTGCCCTCACTGCCTGCATTTGTCCAGGTGCTGAAATGAATCCAGTCCCAGCTGCTTCTCACTTCTCCCAAAATTGGAAGGGAAATTGTGACGTCAGAGGCATATGGGGAAAACCAGATGGATCTTAAACTTGAAGATAAAGACAGCTTCCTGGGCACACAAAGTAAACTTGCCCGTTTCAGCCACTGACAGGCAGAGGGTAGCCAGGGGTTGAACTGTCTGGGGAAAAAAGACAACAACTTGGGGCAAAATGTAGCTCGCGAGAGAACAAAAGGCGGTGATCTCCCCACTGGTGCCTTCTCAGAAACAGGTCGTGTTGCCCTTCTCCTGCCAACTCTAGCCTGGTTTTGTTTTCTGGCAACCCCGCTGGCACATTGGTTACGTTCTACAACTTTTAACCAGAAGGTTGGCCATTCGAATCCACCAGGCACTCCTTGGAAACCCTATCCTGTAGGGCTGCTATGAGTTGGGACTGACTTGCTGACAGTGAGTTTGGGTTTGGTTGGGGTCACCTTTTGCTTTTATCATCGGTTGACCTGGCCTTGATGCCTGCTTGAGACCATAACTTAGCCCAGTGTTTCTCAACTACAGCTTCCAAAGAAAACATTTGTGAAAATCACAGGGAAACGTATCTCCACATTCATGTGTCTTAGAAGATTCATTTGCAGCTCCCATTCAGAGACAAATTTGAGACCACAACAATCTATACCTGTCACAGCAACCTCTCGGGGCCGGTGGATCTCCAGCGACCTGGTGATGACCTACTGCAAGCCCATCACGTTGGTTGTTGCTAGGCCAGCCTGTGCTTGTTATTTGCTGACCAATATTCTCTGAGGGCTTTCTTAGGTCCTTTTGTTTCACCTCACAGCCCGAAGAAGGAAGGACTATACAAAGTTAACTGGGAACTTGATCCCTACCTGGATTTGCAGATGATCTCAATGAAGGAAGAGTCATCGTCTTCTAAGGGGAATGGATTATTACATGACTTCCCTGACTGATACTGGAGAAGTTTAAATGTTTCTGGTCATTCTATAAGAATCCTGTCTTCCAATAATAGCCATGAACTAGGCTGTCTCCAGTGCCTCACAGCAAGCTTGGCATCCTTGAAAGTTACATTAATAATATATCTGAGACCTCTGGGCTACTATTAAGTTTTTGCTTCACTGCCATGCTTCTATGGAAGTTCCTATACAGAAATTGTAAAAATGGGACAGATTTATTTTTTTTAAAAGATGTTTCATACAAGTGATAGCAATGAAAAATGCTAGTCTGTGCCAGAAATTCCTCAGGGCTCAAAACAGGGAAAGAGTCAGGTGTGATGTTGGTGGCCCTGAAAGTAGGGTTGCCCTGGGTTAGAAGTTGATGCCTGGGAACATTGAATTCCTAATGGCCTAAGGACTTTTGAACATCCAAATGCTTTAGGCAAATGGTGATATCTATGTTCCCTTAAATAAATAACCATAGCATGTTTCTGTTTCTGTTTGGAAATTTCCTAAGGTAATAGTCAAAAGTTGTGTGTCTTAGTCACATTCTCATCCGAGACTCACTTTTCCTCCAGCTATTTATCAGTCTTTTTTTTTTTTTTTTTGGTAAAAATTAAATTAGATAATCAATAGAAGCTTTTCTGAACCGACCTGGCTTATAGTCAGTGATTTATAAAAATGGGCTAGTAGTAACCTTTTTTCCCGTTTGCTAGTTTCAGAAAGTTTCATAATTCCAAAGAAGTTTAGGATTTTGACTTTCAGTAACTCTCAACTTAATTGTCTTGCTTTATTTCCTATATAAATTAAAATTTATGTTGGGTTCCCTTGTTGGGAAGAGATGATCACAAACACATCAGACTTCCTTTCTGGCCCCAGCAAATTAAGTTGTCTCCCTACAAATAAAGCCTCTTTTTCTTCAAGGCAAGACTCCTTGCAATATTTTCAGAAAGAGGGCAAGTTATTTACGCAAAATTCAGAATGTGGAATTGATGATTGGAGGGACTGCGGAAGAAATCACGTAGCATGTTTGCTAACACCTGCAGACCCTTCAGAGTTTGGTTGTCACCGACTGGTTAGAGACGGGGTCTGACGTACCTCACGGATGTCTCTCACCGCGGGACGCCACACAAGTTCATGCTTCCGAAACGTGGTTCCCATCTGCTGAGATTTCTCCAATACAAACAAAGTCATTTTTACTTAAGGACTATAAAGACTAAGTTAGTCTTAGCTCGGGTATGTTCTTCATCACACCAGCCTACGCCTGGAAGCAACCATAGCCCCTGGTGTCTCCACTTTGGCTGTGTTATTCTTACAAATAAAGGAGACTAATGAATGATTTTATGACACCCTAGTTTGGGTCTTTGCAGCAATATATCATGTTGTCATTTTAGAGCATATCGTAAGAGCTTTCAGGTACCCCCAATAAAGTATTAGGAGAAAATAATGCAGGGAAAAAATGAAATATTCAAATTATTACATTTAGATAATTCACATAATATTAAAATTTGACATTTTTTCTAACTTTTATTAAATTCTATGTGTTTTCATGACATAACATGTATTAAGAACATAAAATAGCCATATAGCACATTGTCTTGAAGTCTTGTAAAGAAAACTTTTTACCTTTTTCTTAGTTGTTCAACAGAAATGATGAACTTTGCATTTTGTGTATGAGATGGGAACTCTGGTTTTAGGAAATATGTATTTCTGTTGTGAAATTTAATATACAGAAATAGCATAGCACAGTGGCTAAAAATCAGGAATGCAGAGTAAGAGAAGTCAAATTGTGAATAATATTTTAGCTAGTTACCAGCTGAGGCATTTGAGAGAGCTCTAATACCCTGGCCCATAGGGTTGCCATGAGTCGAATCTGACTCAACAGCACTTGGCTGGCTTTAATCCCAACCAGTTTCTGCATCCATGAAATGGCAATATTAAGGTGTATTTACAGAGCATCTGGGTAGATCCAACTGTTTGCCACATATAGCATGTGCTGCCATAGGCCCACACACCTGTGTTCTGATGGGCATCATTTACTTGTAATAGTTTAGGATAAAGTTGAAGCTATACAAGAGGAAAGCCTGGCTGCATAGTGGTTAAGTGCCAGGCTGCTAACCAAAAGGTGGGCAGCTCAAATCCGCCAGGTGCTTCATGGAAACTCTATGAGGCGGTTCTACTCTGTTCTATGATTCCTAGGAGTTGGAATCGACTTGATGGCTGTGGGGTGGGTTGCTTGGTTGTTTGGTTGGTTGGTTTTTTGATTTATTTACAGAATAAGAATACTGCCCTTCATTAAATCTATATGCCCCTGTTTCTAGCTCTGTCTCCATCTTTATATAATCTTTGAAACTTCTAGTGTTGTTGTGGTTAAGTGCTACAGCTGCCAACCAGAGGACTGGCACTCAAGTCTACTAGGCACTCCTTGGAAATGCTGTGAGGCAATCCCACTGTGTCCTAGAGAGCCACTATGAATCAGAATCGACTAGACTTCAATGGGTTTACTTTTTGATTTTATATAAAATCTTTACTCAAACCCCCACACCTATTGGAGGTATTCATAGTTTCAGAGTTCAGGTATAGAATTAACTGACAGATTTTTTTTTCTTCCATAAAATAGAAGTATTTGTCTCACACTTTGCAGTGGAAACTGTACTTTATCAGTCAGGGAATAAAAGTAATTTAGAGTCTTTTGAGACTGGATTATTGCATTATATAATGAAAGGGGTTCAAAGTTTAGTGTACCCCAAATTTATGTTTAATATGTTTAACTTTTTAGATAAAACTCAATCTTTTTTAACTCATCTTTTGCATACATTTTGTCAATTATTTCCCTCTAGAGTTTGCATCTTGTTTTCTAAAGTATTAGGCATTACTATCTCCTACTTAGTGAAATCTTACACTGTCGTCTGTGAATTAATGTACCAAGTTGATGTTTTATATTTTCTCATATGACATGTCATTTTATTTGAAGCAAATATATGTTGCAGTTTAATGTTATGCCATGACATTTTGTTGTTAGAAATCAAGACAATTAATTATGTACATTTAGTTTAGAATGACTCGTCATGTCACAGATGTTGGTAGATCTTACGTTTCAGCCCTGTGCTAAGAGGTGGGAGGAACACCTTCTCTGCAGGTGGCACTGTGATAAGGAATGAGAGCCAGTCTGTTGTCACCAACTCGTGACAACACTGTAGGTTAGGGTGGAATTGCCTCAGAGGGTTCCCGTGGCTGTAATCTTACAGACACAGACTGCTACACCTTTCTTCCATGGAGCAACAGTGAGTTGTAGCCTCTGACCTTTCAGTTAGACTTGGCACCTAACCTCAGTGACACCAGGGTTCCAAAGGGCACTGTGACCTCATCTATACTCCCCCCAAATTCTCACAAGATCAGAATCTGGTTAAGCAGATCAGAAACAGAGGTTATAGACAGAACAAATTTTCAAGTTCATGCAGTCGGTGACCTGTCATTTGAATTAAAAAAAGAAAAAAAATCAGGTAGGGCTGGAGAGGATAAAACAAAGAGGTTGGTACAGTCACATGAAGGCTGAGAAGTGCAAAGCCGGCCTGTAGGGCTCCAGCGGTGTCTGCTGGGGCTTGGGGCAGCCTTAAGTGTTGCTCATGTCAGACCACACTTGACAATGGCCAAGCCAAGGGGGCAGCCCTGAGCTGCCTTCCCACCCGGTGGTGGGGGTGGTGGGGCTTCACAATAACAAGGCAGCAAGTCAAGCAGTGGTCCCCAAAAGAGCCAGTCTGAACTCTATTTCTGATTGCCAGGGTTGGGGAGTTGTCAGTTACTGGGAAGTCACAGGGAAAGAAAGCACAAGAATTGAAATTGTGATTCTTTATGTTATTAATAGCAATGCCATACTATCACAATAATTGGCAGTGTTGCATAACCTGTATTATATAAGGGTTCTGACTGTGGTCAACTGGTTTTAGAGACACAGAGAGACAGGATGAGGACAAAACAATAAAGAAAGAGTAAATGTAATCAATGAAGTAGTGTCTGAAAGAAAAATGTAGAAAATCAAAGAAAGAAGCATACAAAACATGAGACTAGTGAACAATTTGTGTAGAAGTTCTCAAATGGAAACCTAAACTGCTTTATAGTCCTTCACTGAAAACAAAGTAAAACATAAAGAAGTAAATACAAAACAGTCACGAATCGTCATGTAATTTCTAAAAGAATGGTGAAAAATAAGTCACCAGGAAACACAAGAAATCCATGGTGATATTAGGATACGTGTAGGAATACCTGTAAACTCCTTGAGAAATAATTAAAGAACACTTTGATGGCAGCTGTTACATGGGCTTGCCTGTGCCATCAAACATTAAGCTTTGGTGAAGACAACAGTTCCGATGATTAACCAATCCCAAATCTAGTAAAGCTATTGAGCACCTCGCTGTTCTGTATCTCTGAGCTAAAAAGGCCCAATGCTGTTTTACTTCAGTGGCTTTCCATCAGACTATCCAAGCATCTCCAACCCAGTGTTCATGCAGAAGACCCAATATATTTATGGCAAACAGAATTGGCAGCAGCAGATACATTTTCCAAAGGCTGACGTTCTTGGATTAGAACTGACAATGTGTTACAAATGATATATGCCTAGTGAAAAACAACTTAAAGTGTTTAGACTAAGCTTCCAAAGATATTAGCGCAGATTCCAGGTGTGGTGGGGGATGGTGGAAGGATGTTCCTTCACCTCCAATCAACACACTTCTGGAAAGCGAAAGTGGAGACGGGCTAAAGTTTACAAGGGAGCTGAACTGACACACAGAATTAGTGGTTCAGGACAATTAAAAAAGAAAGAAATTTTGAACGCTGGAAAGTCAAAGAAGTCTTTCTGAGACTGCAAAAAGATATTACTAGATTTTGAAATAACAATGATATTGGGCAAGACGTGACTAATAGCCTTGCTGCCCCTTCGTGGTGAGGATGCTCAGTTTCACAGGAATTTCCAGGTCATTCTCCACTCCTCAAAGAAAGTACTTCTGCTTTCAGCTTGGGTCCAGGTGAAAAATGATCTTTTCTCCCAAAGTAGTTCTCAAACCCAAAGTGACAGCCAAGTTGACAACAGTGACCAATAATGAAAACATCGCCTGGCTCCGGGGGCTTCGCTCGATGTGCCAGACGCATTATATAGGTTAATCCTTCGGCAGTGTTCAGATGCAACAGCTGGCTAACTTCGGAGAAAGCAAGCAGGCAGCGGAGCGGAGCAGGGGCTTGCGGCAAAGGCGACCACCGGGCAGTGCCGACAAGGATCCCACGAGAGAGCAGAGAGCGGCAGAGGCCACCAGCCACAGGCAGTCATTTGATGCGCTCACTGGAGGGGTGCTAATCCTGTTTCAGGAATCCAGTTATAAAGAGTTTGCACTTTAAAATCACATTCTGGGCAAGTGCTTAGTGACTGGTTTTGTAAATAAGGGCACTGAAGTAAGAAGCAGACAGGCGGTCCTAAAAGACGTGAGACAGGATCACCCTGAGAGAAGACGCGAATCCCTTCATCCCCTCGGCTGTGTTTTTTAGGGGAAAATTCAACCTTCCTGTTCAGATTGCCTCGGGATTAGGGTCTCTTCACAGCCATAAATGTAGGCTGTCCACTCCAGCCATCATCACCCCCTCTGCCACCAGTTATCTAGCTGATTTTCACAAAAATTACCTTTCTATCTGGTTTCTTTGCCTCTAAGTTCTCTATTTTTCAGTACATACTTACAGTGGAGTTACGTGGATTCTCAGAAAGCACACAGCTGACCCGCTTCCCTTCATCAACACTTGCATTTTTCTCCACGGCCTCACAACGGTAGCCAAACTCTTCACCTGATACTCAAGGCCCTTCAGGATTCAACTTTTGCTAAAGCACAATAAAATGTCCAAACAAGTAAAACTATCTGCTACATTCCCATGTGTCCCTGTTGACTAAATTTCAATGAAGTCTGAAATCACTACAAGGGTACTGAAGGAATGAAATAAATCAGCACTCAGCTCTAAGGACAATTTGAAAAGAAAACTTCATAAACACAGCTCTGTCTCAGTCTGTAAAAAGAGAAATTGCACAGCTTCTTGACGCGCTTTGCAGAGACCCTTTTGAGGTTTGTCTTCACTTGTGACGCTTGTTCCCGTCTTGTCTGGCCCCTGGCCCCTCCGCCGATTCCGACTGAACCTGAACTCTGCCCTGACCTCCCTCATGGTGCTGGGACGAGTCCTGTCGCCTCTTTGCGTTCCCTGAAGTGTATGATGGGATAACGGAGGCGGAGTACAGCTCGCATGATAGTATAAGGATCCGTTGCTGAGAGGCCTTGCACCGGGACTCCATCAACTTTGCGCATCACAAACATGTAACATTAAGACGTGGATTAAGAAACAGAAGAGTCAGCTTGTGCTCACATTTGCAGTGTGATCCGTCCCGTGCGTTTCTTCTATACAACAAGTGTTGCTGACGTGCTGAACCCACCGTTGTTCTTCAAAAAGGTCACGTTCCTGACTCTTTGTGCCAGCTCACACGCTAGTCTTCAGATCTGCACAGCAGCAGTCGGCTTGCTCTGAGTAGCATCCTTCCCGAAAGGAATGCTGGGAAACTCGGAAATCCAGCCATCCTTTTCTTGGCTGTGCCGCTTCCCAGAGGAAACTTCTTTCGTGTTTTCGTAAGTTCTCTTCTGGTTATTTCTGTGTATCTCACGCAAGATGGTCTCCGAGTTTCTATGACTGGACTGCCAAATTTTGCATCTCCATAAACTAGTACGGTGCCAGGCAGCATATTTTTTGTTTGTTTGTTTTCGTCTTTTATTAGAGATAAACTTTTCTCTGTTTATTCAAAGTTTTACCAATCTCTATATTGTTCTTTCCCTGGAGTCCTATAGCATTTATGGCTTTAGCACATACTTTAGGACAGACATATAAATTATTGTTGTTTGTTCTTTTATATGAAAGTCGGAGGGTTAAGGTTTTTAAATACAGTCATTACATTTTATATCACTGTGTCTTTTTTTCTCCTCTCTCTTTAGTGACTTTTTTCTTTATGTATGATATTCTCGTTGTCATTCTACAGATCATCTGATTTTTGGTCATTAGTTCTTAACGAGTCGGATCTCTTCTTGAGGTGGTTTCTAAATTCAGGTGGAATACATGGTCCTACAGTTAGGTCTATGAACTTCATTGTTCGAATTGCCACATACCTTGTTGCCAAACATCACTACAGTCACCTTCCAAGTCCTCCCCTTGGGAAATTATGCACGGATGCCAGTGCCTGGCCCACCCTTCAAGGCAATTTTGGAATTCTTTCTGGAATAGCCATTATGCGTGATGGCATGGTGGCAAGTTCACGAACTGAATTGTATAGCTGTCTGTGAGGGAAGTAAACAAATAACTGTAATGGGATATCCTGTTTACTCATCTGATCTGGCCCCCAGTGACTTTTTTCTTTACCCAAAGAGAAAGGAAATCTTGAACGGTAGACACTTTGATGACATTCAGGACATCAAGGGTAATACAAGGACAGCTCTGATGGCCATTCCAGAAAAAGAGCTCTAAATTTGCTGTGAAAGGTGGACTAGGCACTGGTGTTGGTGCGTAGCTTCCCAAAGAGAGTATTTTGAAAGTGATCATAGTGATATTCAGTAGTGAGGTATTTAGCACGTTTTCTAGGACAAGTTCACTAACTTAGTTGTCAGTGCTTGTACCTTCAAGGTTGTAACCTGTCTCTTGTGGACTTGTTCTAATTTTTTTCTGTTTCAACTTGAGCTTACATGTAAGGAATTGACAGTCTGTTACACAGGCAGCCCCTGGCCTTGATCTAACTTCTCATTCTGAGCTTCTTCAAAACTTTCCACTAATGTAGACAATGTGATTCCTGTGTATTCTGTCTCATGAAGGCCACGTGTACAGTCACTATTTAGGCCACTGAAACAATGTATTTACAGTGAAGAAGTTGTTAGTCTTAACAACTTCTAACATGCATTCTTCAGCATTGTTTCTATCATCAAGGTTATGTTTTCCAGTTACCAATCCTTCTTTTCTGTTTTCAGCTTTCACAGTCCAATAGCCCAGTAATTATCAACGCATCTTAATTGCATGTTTGATCAATTTTAGACTGGAGAAGTTGGTTAAAAAAAAAGTAATTTCTTCCTTATTGACCTTAGTGGTTGGTGCGTAAAGTTGAATGATAGACACACTAACTTGTAGTTGTATGAGTATCATTCTATCACTGACAGCATTCTATTTGTGGATAGACCTTGAACTGTTCTTTTGGGTGCCAAGCAAGGAATGAAATGCCCTTCCCGTTGGGGTCGCCCTTCTCTGCGCGGTCTACAGTATAACTGTCTGACTCAGCGTAGCCAGGACCGGTCCATTTCAGTTCTGTGGTGCCTAAGATGTCAGCGTTTATGCCTTCTGTTTCCCTTTTAATTACTTCCTATTTTCCTCGCTTCGTATTTGATGCACGTTCCTGTTAATAATGAATCTTCTCAGCTATTTCCTCACATTTCGAGTTGTGCCCCATCAGTAAATGAAGGGACCAAAACCGGGACTCCATCCATATGATTCAGGTGGACTTTGCCGTAGGGAGCAGCTCTTCCCCAGTTCCATCTTGGGTGCCTTTCAACCTGGGGGTAGATCTTCTAGCAGTGTATCAGACAATGATTCACTGCTATTCAGAAGGTTGTCACCTGCTCTTTCTTTTTTCCAAAGCACACTGTCAGGTCACCCTTCCTGGTCTGTGTTGGTTTGGAAGGTCAGCTGAAACCTGTCCACTAGGGTGACCCTGCTGGTGACATAGTTTTCAGCATCAGAGCAACACAAAAGCCATCACAGTATGACAAAGTAACAGTGGTGCATTTATGTCCCTTTAGGAATATGTTTATTTTATAATGATACCATAAAAACAAAGAACATTGCTGTTGATTTTGACTCATAGTGACACTACACAGCAGAGAAAAACTGACTCACAGAGTTTCCAAGGAACACCATGTAGATTTGAACTGCTGACCTTTTGGTTAGCAATCACAGCTGTTAACCACTAAGCCAGTAGGGTTTCCTTTTACATTTGTAGTTACGTCTAAATTGATAATAAAGAGCCTTGGTGAAGCAAAGGATGACAGTCTGCCTGCTAACAGGAAAGGCTAGAAGTTAGAACCTACCAGGCCCTCTGCTGGAGAAAAGATCTGATGGTCTGTCCCTATAAAGATCACAGCGTGGGAAGTCCTGCAGGGCAGTGCTACTCTGTTCTACAGGGCTGCTAGGGTAGGAATCTGCTCAATGGCATTCAGCAACAAAAATACTCATTTTAGATTTCCTATATGCTGCACTGTGAACAATAATATTAATAGGGATGAAAATAAGCACTGTTAAATGTTCTACTCATTATATAAAACAAAAGTTGTTGTTGCCTTTAAGTCTTCTAGGTTATAATTCAAAGGATAAGCACTCCGTGTATGTGCTTTTGGAACCAGACCGTCAATAGCGTGCAGCAGGTGTTTTAGATTTGTGTAGTGGTAAGCCAGAATTAGGATTAGAAAAATCAATTCATTAAATTAAAATTGATGTTCTTAGCATATAGGAGAGTTTGGGGGCTGTCTCTGAATTTGTGCTTTCGAGACAAAGCCGAGGTCAAGGTGCTCTGTGAGATGAATGTAAGCAACGTTGGGAGGAAGCTGTTCAATGTGTAACTGGGATGCTCACTGGTCATTTTCCTCCTGAACGGTAGCCAAGGTGATAAAGACCACATGAATGGCCTCCATCAAGCCTGTTTCAAGGCCAGATGAGAGTTTCACCATGAACTTTTCTAATTACTCTCTTTATAGTCTTGGAAACTGAGGGACCTGGAGTAGAGTTTTGAATACTACAGCCCTGTTATAATGTTTTTAGAATTTACAAGACAGGTGTGAAAATAATGTTCATTTTGAATAAAACCAGAACAAATGCATGCCAACAGATCTAAATCAGGGCTGTACATATTTATGGCCTCATGTGCTTCTACCTGACGCATGAAAGTAGTAGACACTTCCTCAGTAATTCTACTTAATCAAGAAAGTAATTCATATAGCTGCAGACAGGAGAAAGCATCAATGCACTCTTCTCTTCAATTAGGCTTTCTTGTTAGCATGAACGGTGAACACTTATTTCAGCTTTAGCACTGATCATTAATTTCCCTGTGGATAGCACTACACAGACAACAAATCAATACGAAGCAGGCAAACTATTTTGCAGGCAGTTTTTTGAGGAAAAGACCTTAAAATTATTTTTTAATTATGTAAATTGTAGAGCTTTCTCCATCTCTAGAGTGAGGGCTCAAGGCAATGAGAATTATTTTCCATTTTTGAACTAGGTCAACTTAATGCTGGTCCTTAATCTTAAACTGTAAGGGTTCAACTTTACATCACCCAGTGGCCCTACCAGTAGTAAAGAGCACACACAGAGGAAAGCTACAGTGTGTAGGGAGCTCATTGCAGAAGGAAAGAGTATACAGGAAGTAGGAGACTGGTGTTTGCCCTTAACTTTATAATATAAAAAAACATACATATATGTATATATTTCTTAGCAAAAAACTAATAAATGTGCTAGTTTACTTTTTCTTCAGTTGTTGGCTGGAGCAGATATCAAAAAATCATAACAGTTTTTGGAGGTTGATTCGATTTCGTCAAGTCTAAACTTCATGTGATTTGAAAGGCTTCAATAAAACCCCACAAAATTATAAATATAACATTGCAGAAAGAGAGTATTTATTTAGAATAATACTGAAAATTACAACAAATTACAGACGTGTAAAAGGTGAAGAAAGCTTACTTGTTCCGTGCACTACATACCTCTGCGCTGACTATCACTGTGGTCACCCTCAAAGTACTGCCCTCGGGAAGCCATGCACAAATGCCATTGCCTAGTCCACACTTCGCAACAACTTCACAACCCTTTCTGGAATGGCTGTTGCACACAGTGGCATGGTGACCTAGTTCACAAACTTAATTGTCTAGCTGTCTGTAAGGGAGCTTTGGGCCAGCAAACAAATCACTTTATTGGAACACCCTCTGTACTCACCTGATCTGGCCCCCAAAGACTTCTTTCTTCACCAGAAGATAAAGAAAATCTTGAAAGGCAGATGTTTGATGGCATCCAGGACATCCGAGGTAATACGGCAACAGCTCTGATGGCCATTCCAGAAAGAGTTCTGTAATTGCTGTGAAGGGTGGACTAAGCTTCGGGGTGGCTGTATAGCTTCCCAAGGGAAATACTTCGAAGGTGACCTTAACGTTATTCAGCAATGAGGCATGTAGCACTTTTCCTAGGATGAATTTGAAAATGTGTCTGTCCTAGCTTAAACACCAGAAAACCAAAAGGGAAGCAATGATCTAACCACAGTCCCCACATACACCTCTCTAACACACTTCTCCCTCGGGCTTTGGCTGAATGTCATTTTATCACCTCTCCATGTGATTTTGTAATATTTTCTCTAGAGACAGTATAAATATTTTCCAGTTTTTCTCCAGCATAATAATAAAAATTTTCTTATTATGATCATTATCAACAAGTTATTGTCAGTGTGACACCTCATTTTTGCCACTTCATCTTGTCTTTAGCACTGGGGTCAAACTAGAGAAAGCTTTTATTTGGTTCACTCCGCAGGCTAACAGCTGCCTGTACTCACCAGACCCAGCCCACTGCCACGGAGCCAAGGCTAAGGGATGGCTCGACATGGCAACCTTTTAGTGATTTATTTTGATTCTCCACTTACCACGTTCTTGTGACCCATCCTAAGAGCACATTCCAAGAATACCACAGACGACCCTGCTACCTTTCTCTGGGGCTAAGACTATGCCAAATGCTTTATTTCATGTAAGTTTTTTTATGTGTGACTATATTTCTGGTGTAAAATACATATAAGTCAATTATGCCAAGTCACCACTCTCCCGGTGTACCATTTAGTGACATTGGTGACATCAATCACGCTGTGCTGCCATTACCAATGCCAATTCACGTAATCTTGGTAAACGTCTTGTAAATTGTCTCTTTATCCTTTGTGAGAGGAGAGTTATCCTCAGAGAGATTAAATGCCTTGTCACACTTAATAAAACTGAAATATTCAAGTCCGGTCTCACTTGCCTTTAAGAACCCTACAATTCCTTCGGCTCGGGGCCAGCCCCCTGGAGCCCAATAGAACAGGGCTGTTCTGTGGAGGACGCAGAAGTTCAGCTGGGGGTTGTGAAGCCGTGTGGCGTGAGTTCTCACTGCATCAGCTGATACCAACTGAGGGTTTGAAATAATTTTTGTTTTCTCTGTGAGTTAGGAATTCAGCCCCTTCACTGTGTTTCCCTGAGTGGGAGACAGATGGGTGACACCCGCTTGTGCTTTCTGGTTTTCCCTAGGCTTGTGGGAAGCAACCCAGGTTTCTAGATTAGACTCAGTTCTTGCCAGTTGCTGGAGCTCAGGGTTACAAATGTAAGCAGAGCAATGCTCCGAGTCCCTGCAGCACACGCCGCTGTCAACAAAACAAAATACAGCCTTAGTAGATCAAGTGTTTTGTATATTTTGCTTATGCTTAAACATTTCCAAGTTTCTTTTTAGTTCCAGTATAGGTAAAGGTCAAGGGGACAAGCAAGCAATTAAGAAAAGGTGAACAGAAAACAAACCTCTATCTGTCGGCTGGTGGGGACAGACAAAGAAGGACAAGTTGTCACCTCTAAACCATCCAAGCCCGCCATCACGGGCTAGCTCAGCCTTTCCCACAACACCCAAAGTGCTGGTCCTAAAGGCCCCATTTGCTTAAAAAACTATCGTGGTGTCCACTACCGTCTGAGCATCAGACCGAAGAAACGTTCTGGATCTTGCCACAAACAGCCATCTGGTCACAATTCCCAAGACCACCCTGCCTTGGAGAGTATCTCTTGGATCTTGGGAATGTCTCCCTCCTCTGGATGTGCTGCTCTGCGGAGCCTGTTTGTGACATATCATCCTTTGTCTAAGCTGATGTGCACCTTTGACTCCTACCACAACCTTGACTAAAATCACATGCTTTGCTGGCTTTCCGTCACTCCTTCCATCAGGATTCGCTTTCTCCCCATCACACACAGTGGCTTCTACATCACGTGCCCTTCACAATTTAAACGTCAACCACTGAAGGCAATCATATGCTCCTCCAAGAGTCGCTCGAGGGTGAGGCTCACGTCCCATTTGTCTTTGTTTCTCAGTCCAGCAGATTTGCTGCCAGACAGTGAATGCTCACCGGTGCTGCTTAAACTGATGTGGGCAACTGTCTGTTGTTTATTACTGTTTATTAGGTAGATTTTCCAAGTAGATTAAATGGACTACATTTTCAAGTGTCTGATGTGTCTTTCTAAGGTGAATGAATGATAATACCTTATATTTTATTAAAAGTGTATCCTTGCTAGGGGACATGATAGTCTGATTATTAGTATGTTCTAAAACAGGCTATAACCTGTGTATCTAATAAGAAATTATAAAAAGTATGCTATAAAGTTAGCTAATTAACAGAAAAAAATCAGTCCACACAAAATGCAATAATAATCTAGTGATTTAGAAAGTATTTTGAAATTTTAGTGACTTGGAAGTTTTGTAGTGTGTTTGCTCTAAGGGTGCAGAATAAAGATTTCACTGAAGCCTTCGTTTATGCACTTTCTACGCTTAAGATGATATTGTGAATGATGACACTATTTTCTACAATTAATTTATAGAAAGTCAAGATATTTTATAGACGATAGAAAGCAGACAGTTTTCTCAAGTTACACAGATGGTGCCTAGTGTCCCACCCTCTCTATTACAGGCTCTCAGCTGTTTGGATTTATTAACTAAACAAACACTTTTTGTGATATCATAAGAGTGGACACATGTCGTACTGTCTAAATTCTGGAATATACTACTTAGATGTTAGCAAAAATACAAGCTAATCCATTTCAACAACAAAAATCTTGGGCTTGGAAATATAAGAACTAGGACTTTCTGGAAAACCAACAATTAAAAACTTTCTCTTCAATTAAATGTTTTATTACCACTGCTGTTGTTTAGAAATAAGTCTTAAAAAAATCTGAAACCTTAACAGTCTTCATTTTATTACCTAGATGTTGCCTTTTCTCTTTTGAATTAATAAGAAAAAAAATCTAGCTCTCAAGATTCAATAAATTATTAAGCAGCAGATGAAACTTATAATTAAAGTCACTGTATAAAATCAGGATGGTCACCAAGAAAATGAAAGTCCCCAAGTTGTCAAATTGGCACAGCGGCTGCGACAACAGCCTGAACCCTAACCATCGTGCTGGCGGCACAGGACCGGGCAGTGTCTCCTTCCCCTGTAAATAGTGACACCGGGAGGTGGGAGTTTAATGGCAGCCAACAGCAACAACAAAAACATGGCTGTTGAAAAGAGATTTCTAGGCACTGTTGGTCATTAGGGACAGAACTTTGATTTAAATGGAATGCAATTTATTACATATGGGTCTTTATAGAACATTAAATGGCATGAATTCATGTTTCCACTTTTGATGGTAAAAATCATTATTTGTGTCAAACAGCCTTGAAATAAATATTTATTAGCGTAGATGTTATTTTCTAGCACAACGCTTAGTTTCCTTTAGAAGAGCAATTGCTCTTGGAAGGTTCTGCTGACTGTCCCATAGCCCGTAAGTTGATACAGTCTCCAGCTAGCAGTGCCAAGTCTCTGAAGGCAGATCGTCTCTCTCAGCGCACGATGAGATGAATGCTATACGTGATAGAGCACTTGACCTTGCCTGTATCACAAAGGTCCTGTTAGATTATGCAGCTGGGCCGTTATTAGCTCAGCTTTCTCCAGCTGGGCACTTGATACCACAGGAGTCAGGACAAGGTCAGGACGGGGAAGCCAGCAGTGCTCTTTGTGTTTCATTTGCACTAACAGATAATCACCTCCTAAGCGACACTCCTTTTTAGTTATGCACTTTGCATGGGGACATTGGGGTGAGTTAAGAAAGGTTTGGGTGTGAAATAAAACAAGCTTCTCTATCAAGCATAAGTTTACAGGTCCCTCAGCTGAGTAATCACCACCCTTTGGGTCTGGACGTACACTCTTGCCTTGGAGATCAGATTGCCAGGCTTATATTAATAAGGGCTTTGCATTTGACAGATTTAGGTGGTCACTCCACTTTACCACACACACTTAATTTTTTTATTAGAACTTCCCAGGTTATGTAGGGTGACTCGACGGCACTTGGCTTGGCAGATTATGTATAGTAAAACATGTATAGTTTGGTGAGTCTTGTTTGCAAATAATGTTAGTTACCCATGTTGTTTCCATTTGGGCAAAGTGCCTTTTATATAAAAAACTAATAATAATTCTTTGAGGTAAAATAAATGTCACGTAAAATTAACCACTTCAAAATGAACAATTTGGTGGCATTTTGTAGCTTCACAATATTGTGCAACCAGCAACTTTGTCTAGTTCCACAAAGTTTTTGTCACCCCATAGTAAAACTTCTTATCTGTTGTCTTAGTTATCTAACATCACTGTCACAAAAACTCACAGTTACACTCCTCCAACAACCAGAAATGTGTCTTTTCACAATCTAGGGTGCTGCACATCTGACTTCAGGGTGCTGGTTCCTGGTGGAAGACCTCTCTGTTGGCTTGGCAGAAAGTCCTTATCCTCAGTCTTCCCCTGGTCTAGGGTCTTCTCAGCACAGGGACCTCAAGTTCAAAGGATAAGTTCTGCTCCTGGCCCTTCTTTACTGGGCTCTCTCCTTCGTCCTCCTCTCTCTTCTTCTTTCTCCCTTTATCTCTTGTAAGATAAAGGTGATGCAGGCCATACCCCAGGGAAAGTCCCCTTTCACGGGATTAGGACTGTGATCTGAACAAGGGTTCCCATCCCTCCATACATCTCAGTAATATGACCTAATCTTGTCTCATTAATGACAGGCAGAAATTAGGATTTACAGAGCATCACATCACCATATCGTGGCCAACCACACAGTACTGGGAATCGCGGTTTAGCAAAGTTGACACATGATTTAGAAGAACGTGATTAAATCCACGATACCCCTTAAGCAGCATCTCCTCAGCCTCCCCTTTCCCTAGCCCTGACAAGTACCAAACTATTCTACCTCTGCTGGTCTATCTCTCCTGAATATTTTCCTATGAGTAGAAACACACATGGCTTTTCCTTTTGTGCTGGGTTTCTTTACTTAGCACTTGTTTTAGAGGTTCATCCGCGTTGTGGTACATGCAAGCACTTGATGCTGATGAACTATAGAGCTGTTGCGAAAAAATCTTAGACATGCAATCACCAAATGACCCTGCCATTCCACTGTGGATATATACCCAAAGAACTGAAAACAGATACTCCAATATGTGTACAAACACATTCGTTGTGGCTTTTCCTTGTCGCCAAAAGGTACAAACAGCTCAACTACCCATTAATGCGTAAACATTATTGTATACACATGCAATTAATTATGCATTTTTAATTGTATGAAATTGGAAATTAATAACAGCTGTAAACTTTTCTTTTGGTCTCTTTTGTGACCTCAGTTTCTTTGTCAGAAAAATAGGCTGTTTAAATAATTAGGTAAAAATTCTGAGTACTTTTTCCTTTGAATTCTATATGTATACCAAATAAAATCCATTGCTGTGAAGCTGATTCTTACTCACAGGGACCTGATATGAGAGAATAGAACTGCCCTACTGAGTTTCTGAGGAATAGCTAGTGGATTTGAACTGCCAACCTCTCAGTAATCAGCTACAGCACTTTACTGCTAAGCTACCAGGTCTTCTGAAATACAGGGTTGAGAACCAGTGGCCCACGACACAGTTAACTTAAATACTATGGATGCACTAACTATGGGTGTATATTTCAGACAAAACTGAAGACACTATGCGCTGGAAGACAGCCACAGACCTGCTGTTCTGTCTTCTATTGTTACAGAAGCCCATCAACAGATGGATGGATAAACAGGCTGTGGTACATATACTCAGTGGAACACTATGCTACGATGAAAAACAATGATGATTTTAAAAAAACACCTCATAACATGCTGTCAATTGGAAAATATTATGCTGAGTCAAATCAGTCAGTAGGAAAAAGGACAAATATTGTATGAGACCCTTGTCATAAGGACTTAAAGTAGAATTATCTATGGAAGAAAAAAACTCACGGCTATACGGGTAGGGGTGGGTGAAGGCTTATCACAGATGACATAGTTGATGTTAGAAATGTTATTCGTTTGTGTAATAAATAAATGTCACCTGGGCAGCGGAATGAAATGGCTCTTGTGTGTCTTCCAGATGACTCTATGGTCACGGCAAGTACAACAACATTTATTATCTTCCCATTGTTCATTATTCTTTGTTTTTGGTGAGCACTCAGTGGCTGGAATTCTCTCTACTAATGCCTTCACCGTCATACACTAGTTACAGTTTGGGTAACATTTTTTACCTCTAATTTAGATATTCAGCTTGAGTGGAATTGTGTCTTATAATGCAGGGCAGAGTTTAAAGGTTATCAAAGGCACAGCACTCCCAAACCTTCAACGATTGTCTGAAAGTTAATCCTGGTATACTTCTTAAAGCTTTGGAAACCCAGGTGGTGTGTTGGGTACAGCTGCTAACCAAAAGGTCAGTGGTTCACATTCATCAGGTGCTCTTTGAAAATTCTATGGGCCAGCTCTACTCTATCCTACAGGGCCCCTATAAGTTGGAATTAACTCAAAGGCAGTGGTTTGGCTTGGCGTTCATTTAGTTTTGTAATGAAGAAGATTTAAAGGCCAGCCAAGTCCAATAGCAGACTGAAAATTAACAAGGACTGTAGGTTATTTTAGCCATTCGCTGTATTTACCCATGTTGTCAGGTGCCATCAAGTTCATTTGGACTCACAGCAACCACATGTACAGAAGGACAGAACACTGGTCCTACTCTGTGTCCACAATGGTTTTTCTGCTTAAGCCCATTTTTGCAGTCACTATGTCAGTCCATTTTTTGGAGGGTCTTCCTCTTTTATGCTGACTCTCCACTCCTCCAAGCACGATGTCCTTCTCCAGGGACTGATCCGTGCTGACATTTCCAAAGTGTGTAAGATACAATGTCACCGTTCTTGCTTCCAAGGAGCATTCTGGCTGTGCTTCTTTCAGAACAGACACCTTTGTTCTTTTGGCAGTCCATGCTACATTCATGTATAATGAGCTGGTGTGACCTGAGAGCCAGTACAAGGTAGTAATTTAAGGAACAGAGTTTGAGGTTATGTTGTCATGGATTCAAATCTTAATTCTATTCTCCCTACAAATGCAGTTGTTGGAAATAGATTTTTACCCCTCTAAATCTTAACCACCTCCTCTGTAGAACAGGCATAAAGTGGACACCTACCTCAAAGGTATCCACTGGAAGATTTGGTGTCTGATGTGTAGTGGACATTGACTGTGACGATTAATAGACGCTGTATGTCAGGAGTCGGCAAACAGCCGACGGACTGAATTCCGTACCTAATGATTTTTGTAAATAAAGTTTGACTGTGACACAGCATGCTAACTCAAATGTATTGACGTGGCTGCTTTCAAAGCAGAGTTCAGTAGCTGCAGTAGAGACTGTGTGATGTGTCAATCGTAAAATATTGACTTATAAAGAAAAATTGTACAGAACACACAACGTTCTAAGTCACTGTCAACCCAATAGGCAAACAGTTGACCAGGACCATTTGTTATTAAGAAACATAAATAGGAACGGGAATCATTTGAGTAAACCTATATGGCAATGCAAATTCATAGCTTACTAAACTTACAATATAATAAGTTTATGTTATTCTTTGAGTATCAGTGAACATCATTTCAGTATTTGTATTTAGGAAAACTCAGGCATAAGGGCAAGTTGTTCTGTCTGTGTAGGTCTGGGCCAAGTCAGAGACATTCCCATCTTGTATTTTATTTGTTAAATTAATCTTTCAGTTTCCAAAGAGCCAGAATGTTTTTTATGTCGGTACCTGAGTGTTTGCGTGGCTAGGGTGGTTGGGGTGGGCGCTAACCCTGCACCAAACTTGTAATTTTATGAGTTTGGGAAAGATGGAGAGAAGGACAAAGAACAGACAACAGAAAACAAGAAATGAAAATACAATTACTGGACAGATTGATGAATAACTATGGAGCAGATGTTCATCACTGTGAACTCAAATGCTGGATAATATTCTATGTAATTACGTTAATAGGTAGAGTAACAATCTTTTCTCCTTTTGTCCTCTAGTGAGAGACAGAATGATCTAGATTTTTTTTCAGGAATTTATTTTCATCTTGGAGAGTAGTAGAAATTTGTAATTCTGCTTTGCTCAAACAATTTACAGCACCCTGCGACCAGATATTGTCCTCATAACGACTCCTCTGGCAGCTTCAAGCCTTTATATTTTCATTTAATGATATAAATGTCACTGAGTGTGCCAATAAACACTGACAAACCCTGAAAGGTCAGACTGGTTCTATAATTCAAACACCTGTCTGAATCTAATGGCTTTTCGGAGTTTTCTGTGCACACTCTAAAATGAACAGTTTTCTGTGTTGTACTTCCGTTTCTCGTACACGTTCATGCTTAGGGTGTAATTTGGAGACAGCTTTCCACAGCGCCTCTCTGACAAAAGCCCATCACCTTGCTAAGTAAGGCTGACCTGTGTGTACTAAGGAAGTGTCTGTTTTAGGTACATGATGTGAACATGGAACACAACACTCCCTAGTTTGCCTTACAGATGTCCTAACTTGTTTCTTTGGTGCATTTTACACCAACTTCATCAGCGGGTACCAGTTAGACTGTCTTTCCTGAATCTCTGCTTGTGTCGTTGTCTATTATCTGAAGATACTGATCACATCGTTATCATCTGCTTCTGCTGCTGTAGTACGACATCTATTTGTACTCACCTTCCCCTCTTTACAATGGAGTTCCAGATTCCAAAAATTGTGTCTTGATAGCTTGTGTAAGTCTGAGTCTTGCTCCCCATCTGATCTGCAGCCTGAGTTTTGGTTCTTGTCATGCACTGTGTGAACTCTGGAAGCTGCCCAGAGGGTTCTTCTGGCTCATTTCTCCTCAGTTCTCCATCACCACCTCCTACACTCAGGTTAAATGATGCTCTGATCACACTGAACTCTCTCTAGTGCTTTCGGAATCTTCCCCTTTTCTAGTTATTAAGTTCCGTTTCTGCTGCTTGATACCCAAACTCTCCTAAATTTTTTTTTCTTTCTCCTTTCTCAGATTTATTTTCTTTTATTTGTTTTATGGGCATCATGTTTGGTAGTGTCAGCGTAAACAAGGAACACCACTGATGAGATGGATTGATTCAATAGCCTTAAAAGTGGGGTCACACGTATAAGAGATCATGGGGATGGAGCAGGACTGCCAGCTGTAGATCAGGTCTCTGTGCAGCAGATCCATCTCCATGGCAACTAACACTCCACCACCATGTGAGTGTACCATATGCAAAGTGAAAGTGAACTACTGTTTTCCTCTTGACATGACACTTTTCTCACCTTGGTGTTTCTCCTCACAGCCTTCTCGTTGTTGCTAGATTCCAGCTCACTGTTATTTCAGCTCAAAGCTTCTTTTGGTTTCCAACCCTCACGAGATGGAAACATGATCTTTCTCCTTCAAGTTGCAGTTGCCGTAACGACACTGCTCTGTGGTCCCCTGCTGGCTTGCCTCTGGATCCAGCAGGAGACCGGGTGCAGTTTCTGTGTTGTTCATCAGTACAGCCTCTTACTAGATGCCCAGTGCCTCACTGAATGTAAGGACCCTTGAAAGCTTGAGATGGGTGTGAACTCCTGCGGGTGGTAAATGTTTTTATTTTCTTGGCCACTACCCACTCACTGTATTCACCACTCAGCCTCTGGTTTACAGGGCGGTTACTGTACTGAGACCCCATTCAACACGCTCTTGTTTAGCTCAACTAGTACTAGACCGCAAATTCATATTTTAAGTGTTTCTTTTTTCAAGTAGATACCCCTGAAATTTTCAAAGAAGCAAGAGCAGACTCTGAAGAATCAATTTTGTTTACCTGTGACTATAACTGCAGCAAGTCAACATTTCAAAATCTAAGCTTCCTACAATTAATGATGTGTTAGTTATAAAAAGTTAGCTACACGTATCATTGTATTTATATATATATGTGTGTGTTAATATAGTTTTCAGCACTTGGCTTGGCTGGCAATATAGTTTTTTTTTTTTTAAAAAAGGCATTTAACATGGAAACAACCATTTATTGGTGGCAAGGCTCTCAGCTTGGCAGTTTGATGTGTCCACAGAGGACAAGGTATTCATTTCACTTATGTTTGTCATAAAGGAGACAGACAGTTGATGGGACTAGAAATGTTTACTTACAGATTTTATACATGCTAACTCTAATTATGGGAAAATTTTTTCCCAGTTGAATTAGTGCTTTCATTTTAATTAAGGAGAAATATACTCAGAGTTTGCTGGTCAGTAGAATACCTCCAATTTGCAGGTCAAGATTAAATAGGACTCTTTGTTGACTTCAGAAATCAGACCAAATTGTTTTTATGTGACTTTATGTGTGTTCACATGTGTACATTCGTTTTTTTTTCCTGTAACTGTACATGTACCACAGAATCATACACAGCTATGGCTTTGAGATTTGTGAACGACAAAACACAGTTGAATGTGAATTTACTCTAATGTGTGAGCCTTCGCCAGTACTGATAACTTTGCTTTACGCTTTCTGGCATCTTGCCACATTCCTTGAGCCCAAGATTTGTAAAAATGGTGTCTTTCTAATAGACCTACAGGGAATGAATTCATGACTCTCTATGTAGATTTATGTAACACAGTCTTTTATATAAAGACTATTAACATTGACATACGTTGAATAGATGAGAGTTTAGACTTGCCGTGAGAAGCTTATAAAAAAAATAGAGCTTAATAAATAAATCTACTATAAAAAAAAAAAAGCAAACAAATTTTAAGCTACCTGGGTTCCTTGTTCCATGAATATTTTCTTTAAACCAGCAAGAAAATTAAATTGACTTTTGTAGATTTCTTTCATTTCGTTGTTTGCTTTCATTGAAAAAGAAATGCTTTTGAGAATCTTATATAGAAACTAACATTATCTATAGTATGGGAACTCAAATATTGATGACATTGTGACCTTTCAATGTGTCTATTAACTTCAAAATATATATAATTTGTGTGTGTGTGTGTGTACACTTATTTCTCTTTATTCTCCCTCAATTGTTGATTTCCTATTGAATCATTGGTATGTTTTTTTTTTTTTTTCACCTCAGCAGTAACTGGCAAGTGAAACTGCATCTCAGGTACCCCTCAGGTAGACCTAGCTTGGACTCTAACCAACAGGTCAGCAGTTCACGCCCACCAGATGCTCTTTGGAAACACTATGGGTAGTTCTGCAGTGTCCTCCTAGGTCACTATGAGTTGTAACTGACTGCACAGTCAAGGGTTGGTTGGTTTTTGTGTTTGGATCGTCACAATTCTGTGTTTCACCAGCGGTCAGTGCATCAAAGGACAAACGTCACCTCTTCCCCCCTAAAACATCAGGAACATTTTGAACTTGGTATGCAATGTATCATCAGATTACAAAAGAGATAAGGATTTGCCTTTTTTTCTTAGTCTTTGTCTCCAGATGGAAGCCTCAGCAGTGTAGTGGTTAGCGCTGTGCTAACCAGAAGGCCAGCACTGCGCATCATCGAGGCACCCCGGAAGCTGTGGGTCGGTCCCACTCTGCTGTATGGTGCTGCTGTGAGTCAGAATTGACTCGATAGCAGAGGACTTGATTTTCTCGGTTGTCCCCAAATTACACCCCCATTCCAACAATTTAAAATACTAAATCAGGTTTAGCATATTGTAGCCTTACTGAAAAGACAGGGTATGTATGGATCTAGAAGAATAGGATGAAATACAAAAAATGGAAAATCAAAGTCTGGTACGATTACGGCTGCTCTCTATTTGAGGACACGCAGAAGAATTTCCCTACACCAGAGCTGGCCATGTGAACAGGGAAGGGACATGAGCACAAGTTTGCATGTATGCCCTCACGGTCCCCCTCCCGCGTGGGAGTGTGCAAGGGAGGGCTCATGGTGCTGATGCTGTGGGGGCAGCAGCGCCTGGTGACGGGGGAGGACCGGGTCCAAGCAGGCTGCAGAGCTGCTCCAGCTGACTGCTGTGCTGGAGAGGAGGCCATCAGTGAGCTAGAAGTTACATGACGGAGATGGGAACATTTGCCGTGTGAATCCCAGGATTCTTTCTTTCTTTCTTAATCTCGTGTTACCTGGGCTGTCTAAGAAGTGACATTCACTATAAGGCATTTCACATGTTCTCGCTTGATCTTCCGATGGTCCCAGGAGAGAGCGTTACAGAGGGGTCACTATGCATGGCGGGGTGCTGACAGCACTGTCAGAAGCAGGTCTGATGTAAGTTGAATGCCTCCTTTTCCTTTTTAGTTTTCACTGTTGCTTTTTTTTTTAACCAATATTTTTATAAATCAGATCTTTCTCTTTGGCAGTTGAAAATGTCATACATAAACATTCAGATGTGTTTTACTATTGTCTACCATGAGCCGGATCTAATTCGATGGCACTTGGCTTGGTTTGGCTTGCATAGTATATGTTATCAACTGTATTGTTGTTGATACCGTCAGCCGATCCCAACTCATGGTGACCGCTGCACAGCAGAATGAACCCCTGGCCCGTCCTACACCACGACCATAATCGTTCTTATGCTTGAGCCCACTGTTGCTGCCACTGCGTGAGTCTGTCTCATTGACGGCCTTCCTTCTTTTCTCTCACCCTCCACTCTACCGAGCATGGTGTACTTCTCCAGGGACTGAGCCCTCCTGACCACATGTCCAGACTCTGTAAGAAGCAGTCTCACCATCTTTGCTTCCAAGGAGCACTCTGGTTGTGCTTTTTCCGGAACCGATCTGTTGGTTGTTTTGGTGGTCCATGGTCCATTCAGCATTCTTCTCCGGAATGGCAGTTCTAAGACATCAGTTCTTCCCTTGTCTTGTTTACTCATTGTCCAGGTTTCGCATGCATATGATGTAGTTGAGAACGCCGTGGTGGTCAGCAGTATGTCAGCTTGGCTGCTCCATATTTGGCTGCTGTATCAAGTGGCAAGGCAGGGCCTGGGGTGGCTTCCCACCCCTCAGCTCTCTTCTCTCTGCCTTCCACCACCTACTGCTGGTCTGCTCACACAGCCAGCAGCTCCTGCTCTCTTCTGGCCTCTGGTTCCTGGACTTGAATTAGCAGTTGTTGGATTCATCAACCCTTACAGCCGGCGCTTGAGAGTGCTGTTCCCTGACCCGTGGAACCTGGGCTTGTCAGCCTCTGCAGCTCCGTCTCGCCGACCTACACAACCGGTGATCTAGAACTGTGGTTTCTGACCTGCTGATCTTGGGTTCCCCAGCTCCCCTGGCCACGTGAGGCTTGTGACAGGACTTGGAACATTCAGCCTCTGCAATTACATGAGCTGTTTCCTACACACACAGCTACTTTTCCTTGTATATATATAAATCCTTCCTTGGCCTACCAGTGTTACTGGCTCTGCTTCCCTAGAAAGCCCAGCCTGAGACAGACGCCGTGGCTTCGCTCAGGTGCACCTGCATCCCCAAGGGGACATCTTTATGTTCTGACACTTTAGAAGGTCTTTTGTAGTAGATTTTCCCAGTGTAATGTCTCTTTTAATTTCTTGACTGTTGCTTCCCTGGGCATCACTTGTGGAAACAGGTAAAACGAAATCTTCGACAACTTCAATCCTTTTTCCACTTACCATCATGTTGCTCACTGGCCCAGTTCTGAGACTTTATTTTCTTGATGTTGAGGTGCAATTCATACCAAATGCCATCATCTTTGATCTTCATCAGTAAGTGCTTCAAATTCTTGTCACTTTCTGCAAGCAAGATGCAGGTTGTTAATGAGTCATCCTCCAATCCTGATGTCTCATTCTTCTTCACATAGGCCAGCTTCTCGGATTATTTGTTCAGCATACAAATAAAAAGATATGGTGAAAGGATACAGTCCTGATGCACACCTTTCTTGACCTTAAATTGTGGAATTTCCACTTGTTCTGTTGGCAAGATTGCCTTCTAATCTACGTAAAGATTTCTCACAACTACAATTAAGTGTTCTGTAATTTCCAGTCCCTGAAAAGTTATACATAATTCATTAGCCACACACTCAGATACCTTCGGATAGTCAATGAAACACAAGTAAACATCCGTCTGATACTTTCTGCTTTCAGCCAAGATCCATCTGACATCAGCAGTGATGGTCCCGGCTCCACACCCTTGTCTGATTCTGGCTTCAGTTTCTGGCAGTTTCCGGTCAGTGTACTGCTGCAGTCGCTGTTGAGTGATCTTCAGCAAAATTTCACTTGTGTGTGGTGTTATTGGTACTGTTGGATAATTTCTTCCTTTGATTGTATCACCTTGTGAAAAAGGCATAACTACGGATCTCTTCTGTGATAGCTACAGGATCGTGATGAGTCGGAATCAACTTGATGGCACTGGGTTTCATTTTTTTAGTTTCCAGTCGATCAACCTCCCCATTTCTTGGCATAGATACGTGGGCACTTCTAGTGCTTCAGATGTTTGTGGCAACATTTCAAGTTACATTTCATCAATTCCTGGAGCCCCGTTTTCCTCCGTGCTCTCAGTGTGGCTTCAGCTTCTTGTTTCAGCGGCAGTGGTTTCCTGATGATATGCTCGCTCTCAAAATGGTTCAACAATGACCATTTCTTTCTGGTTTAATGATTCTCTGCATTCCTTCCATCTTCTGTTGATGCTTCCTGAGTCTTTACTAACTATAACATGTAAAAAAAAAAAAAAAAAAAACTGGTTCCAAGTGTGGTTTGTCATAACTCTTAAGACATCATAGAGAGGACTAACTTAAACCTGTGCTACATAGATGAGGAAATCTAGGCTCAGAATGATAAAGTAATTTACACAACTCTAATCTCAACTGTGTCCTAATCCAGAGTTTGTACTCAACTAGGTTACTTCCAGCTATGAGTTTTAAAAGCTGTTTTAATGGTGACTTCTTCCATTACATAAAGCTATCCTTCTGATATAAGGACCAGAACATTTCATCATAATACCTAAACTTGGTGATATGATCAATGAAAAAATACACTTTTCAAAAGTAGTGGACCACACGCTAAAAAAGGTGTCTCTTTTCTGCTGCTGGTGTTCTCTAAGTGTTGCCTCCAGGCCTTCGTTTGTGACCAACGAATTAGAAATTTATCTGCTGGAAACAAAAGGGAAAGACAGATTTACTGAATATTTAAAGGTTCACACACAACATATTAGGGGAAAGTATTGCGGTTTAATGATGGAAAACATTGTGTAACTTTTACAATAGTTTGAAGGGGGAAACTATGAATAAGAAAAAAGTGAACGTAATTTGTTTATAGCAAGAAAATTGGAGGACACGTTTTATCAATAACAAATAACTATCTTAAATAGAGGCAAAAGAGAAAGAAATTAAAGGCCTGCCTTGGAATTTTTGACTCACAGGACACCATTTGACAGTGTAGAAATACACCATAGGATTTCCTGGGCTGGAAAGCTTGGCGGCATCGTGGTAAAGAGACACAGCTGCTCACGAAAAGATTGTGAGTTCAAATCCACCAGGTGCTCCTTGTAGACTCTGTGGATCAGTTCCACTCTGTCTTCTGGAGTCACTATCAGTAGGAATGAACTCAACAGGACTTTTTTTTTTTTTTTTTAATCCTTACAGGGGCAGATCACCAGGTGTTTGCTCCTGCAAAGCCACTGATGGGTCTGAAGCACCAGGCTTACCACTACCAGATACTCGCTGAGCTGGTGCCAGACCGGCTCCCTTAGGGTCCCTGTGATGACGCAACAGCGGGGACAAACCACGTCAAGTTCTCGTGAACCAGTGAGACTGGGAAAAATAAGAGTAGATGAGTCTTAATGTTGGCAAGCGTGACATGATTTAAAGACTACTATTTATTTCCTTATTCACTTAGGATCATAGATTTTAATGTTGCCTTCTAGACCCTAAGATAAAATTAAAAAACCAAAACGCTGCCATCTAGTCAATTCTGACTCATAGTGATGCCCTAGGAAAGAGCAGAACTGGCCCGTAGAGTTTCCGAAGAGCACCCAGTGGATTTGAACTTCCATCCTTTTGGTTACCAGACATAGCGCTTAACCACTAAGTCATCAAGGTTTCAAAAAGAGGTCAAAGGAGCTACGCTATACGGTACTTGATGAGTAAAAGTTTGTGTGGACGAATGGCAGCATCAACAAGGTAGAATTTTCACAGGCAGCACCTTGAAGGTATTGGTTGAAGGTGTTTTAACAACTAAAAAGCCTTTAGAAAACCAGCATCCAATGGGAACAATGGACGCAACACAGGATTCTCAGTGTATCCTCTGGATGTGAAACCCTGTGGGAACTCCGGTGATGTAGTGGTTGGAAGTTGCAGCTAGTGAGCAAAAGGCTGACTTCTCAAAGCCTCCAGGGGCTTCTTGGAAGCCACGTAGGACAATACGGCTCCATCCTGCAGGGTCACAGCGAGTCCAAATTGACTTGAAAACAATAATACCATGGTGTGTTTCCATCTGAATATCTTTCTTTTTTTTTAGTATATAGGCAATGTACTTCTTGTGTTGCCACTTATTCAGTGCTTGTAATAAAACCTGCAAAGAAGGAACTTTTTAATTTCCATATTTAATTTGAGAAAAAATAGAGGTTAGGTTAAGTCCCTCAAGGATACATACACAGGATACTGCAATTATGAAATGTAAACGGAACATTTGAGGCAAAAGCCTGTGTTTTTACTCAAGACGCTGTATTATTTTTAACTCTTTACTTATTTACATTAGAGATTCTTGAAGAGGGTGCCAAGGAAGAAATCAGGAGCATTTATGATGGTGGTTCTCAGATACTTTCAGGCTTTGTATCATTAAGAAGAGAAGAGTACGCATACAGAAATGTACACACACCATACATTTAAAGTTCAGTGAATTTCCACAAGTTGAAGATGTTTGAAGTGTCAGGTCAGCCAACTGAATCCTGACCCTGGAAGACCCCCGGTGTGCTCTTCAATTTGTAAATTCCCACTTCAGTGGTGTCATTTTCCTGACTTCTAACCAAAGAAAACCAAAACTGTCACCCTTGAGTCAATTCTGACGCACAGTTACTGGATAGGACAGAGTACAACCATCCCACAGGGTTTCCAAAAAGCAGCTGCTGAATTCCAAACATCACCCTTCGGTTAGCAGCTGTGCTCTTAACCATTGAACCACCTGGCTTCTGACAGCTTAGATTAACATACCGACTTTCTTACACCATATGCGTAAATTTATAGATGTATTCTTTTGGGTCTGGCTTCTTTCAAGTGAATTTGCGTTCATGAGGTTTATCCATATTGTTGCGTTCACTTGTAGTGTGTTCATCTTTGATGCTGTGTAGTATTCTGTTTTGTGACTTTGGCACAATTTTTTTTTTATTGTTTTTACTGTGGGTAGATACTTACGTCATTTCTAGTTTGTGTTGATTACAAATAGTGCTGCTAGGAATCTTCTGGCTGATTATTGGTACACGTATTTATCCTATGGAAAGAGACGGTGCTGTGGCATCACAGAGTACACACACATGCAAGTTAACAAGAAATCTACACAGTTTTCCAGAATATTTCTACTAGTTTACATGGCAGTTCCAGTTGCCCCAAAGCTCAGCAGCTCTTGGTACTTTCTCTGCTGGTTGGGTTTTTATTGAAGTTGTTCTGGTGCTTATAATATTGATATCCTCTTATGGAGGTTTTATTTCAATTTTCTTGATGCCTAATGAAGTATACAGCTTTTCATGTGTATACTGGCTATTTTAATAACTTGTTGGTTCAGGCTGAAAACCCCGGTGGCATAGCATAAATTTCTACAGCTGCTAACCAAAAGGTCGGCAGTTCTAATCCACCAGGTGCTCCCTGCAAACTCCATGGGGCAGTTCTACTCCGTCATGTAGGTTTATTATGAGTTGGAATCAACTCGACAGCACTGGGTTTGTTTTTTGTTGGCTCTGTTCAACCTACTGCTGCTTTCTCCCCTGTGAGTTGCGTGTCTTTTCTCGCTGACCTGTAATGATCCATGTGCGGATCTTTCTGTGCCAGTGTCAATTACGATACTCTTTTCCTTACTCTCTGGTTAATGGTGTCTTCTGATGAACAAAATTTCATAAATTTGATATGGTACTAACAATACTTCTTAATTGTTCAAATACTTTGTGTTTTGTTTTAAAAATCTTTTCTGTTCGGAGGTCATGAAGTTGATCTGTATTACAGCTAGAAAATGTGTTGCTTTTCCATTCACTTTTAGATTTGCAATCCAGCTGGAATTGCAGTGAATCAGATTAATTTTTGTATACTAATAAGCAATTGATCCAGCTCATTTTATTGCGTGGGCAGCCTTTCCCCCTGTGCTGAACTCTCCTATCCGTTGACCGGTTTGTCTATGCTTACTTCAACCACTCACTCTATTAATTGCTTAATTACTATAAAAGATCTTGATATTAGATAGTATAAGGCTGAAAGCTTTGCCATGCTACAAAATTGTTTCTTTTTATATTTTATTCCTCTGCATTTTCATGGCAGTTTTAGAATCAGCTTGCCCGTTTCTGCAAAAATCTAACAACAATAAAATTCTTGGGATTTGATTAGGAGGGCATTGAATCTACTGATCATTTGGACAGAACTGACTTTTTTACCACACTGCATTTTGCACTACATTAATGTTTAGTATTTGTCTGTATCTCTTAGGTCTTCTTTAATCCCTCTGAATAGTGGTTTGTAGTTTTCTGTGTAAAGGACTTACCTACCTCTCTGTCTCTAAATTTACTGATAGACATTTGACTTTAAGACGTAGTTTGCATTTTTTAAATTTCCACTTTTTATGTCTTTGTTCCTGGTACTCAGAAATACAATTGCTGTTTCTATAGACTGATTCTATACCCAACAGTCTTGCTAAGTAATACTCTACTTACTTTTAATGAGACATAAAGGAGAACTGGGAAACTTTACATTAGAAAGAAAGATACAAACATGCAGACAAACACACATGCCTGTCATTGGAACATTTTGAGAAAATATTAAACTTTTCAATCAGTAATGTAAAAGAATAAATATCTTGTATTTCATGATACTCATTTTAGGAGAATACTTGTGTAATGGTCTTCAGAAAATTTATCTTTCCCAATTACATAGAGATCTGGAGCTAAACATTAATGAAAAACTTTGCCAAGATTTCTTCCTGCTTAGATTTTTATGTGAAAGGTTAAGAAGTGTGCATGCCCTAGACTTGAAAGTATTTAAAAAATAAGATTTATTTTGGTGGAAGATGATCAGTTATATCCAGTGCTATTTAGTTCTCTTTGACACAATGAAGTTGATTGTGTAGATTTAGAAAATCAAGTTTTCCCTGTAACAATAAGGCTTTTAATTAGCAAGCTATGTCAAGAACTCATATTCTAGAATAGGCCTCGCTAGAACACTACAAGACTAAAGCCACTCTGACAGCTCGCGTGGTTGCTCCTCTATACGGCAGTTTGGTGTGCTGGTTCATGCCAAACCATCTTTGATAAAGAACTAGCATTCAATGTATTTGGATGGTTTGAAGAATGTAATCTAATATCTGTACATAGGGTAAGATAATTTGATTTCTCATGCATGTCGAGCTATGGTGATTCATATAGAATTCTACTTCCAATTACTTGGTTCCCCTAACTGCTCCTCTCAGCAATTCTTGAATCCAGTTTCCCTTGTACCGTGATATCATATATTGGAAGTTAAGTTAGAAACTTACGACAGTAAATGAATTACAGTAATATGCTTGTTCCGTTAGGAGCTCTCAATTTAAAACCATGTTTTACAGTCTGACAAGTTTTTACAGTATATATAAAACATTAAGTTTGGTAGAGAATGCCAACTACCAACCCATAATTAGTAAATTTCTAATCTGTTGAATCAATAGATATTAAATTTCTGACACATACCAAGCCCTATGTCATTACTATGGATAGAAAAAAATGAATAGAACAGGCCCTGAATATCTGAATAGCAACCATGAATATCTGAAAGCAATGTTACATCAGAGTAAAATGTGTTCTGTTCCTCACCTAATGTTTTTTCATTTCTTTCTTATGTATAAATTAGCCTTTCATGATTTTCCATAAATCTTGTTTTATCTAGAAAGACTAGATCTCTGCACAGAAGGAGCCATCTGTACCTTATTACTTGTGATATCAGTGACCAGAAACACAGAGTTCTATTGCTTGTGTAATTGTTGGTGTGACACAGATGGACAATGACCTAAAGAGGTCGGCAGCTGTGGAGACAGGTGTGCCTCTGCTCTCACAGAAACTTGCCCTCTGTCACACTCCCACACAAACTGGGGCATACCGAGGAAATTTTCCTAGATATGTGGAATTAACAAATTAGTTTCTTCCACATGTATTGACTGACTTTTGCTATCACAAATGGATAATTTGTATATGTAGGTTCATCTAATGAATCTTATGTTACTTTAGATTTGACTGTAGGACATTTTTGAATGTGTATTAATGAAGTGCATGGACATAGATGCTTTAGATGCACACACATCTGTTTACACATGTTTGCACGTGTACAAAGGTATCTGGGAGGCACCAGCGGTTTGCATTCGACCGATAAACTGAAGGTTAGCCATATTTATGTGTGTGTGTAGGTATGTCTACGTGGATGTATGTACCTATGTAGGTATATGAATGTATGTGTGTTTGTAAATATTATATGTGTGTAGCATGTATGTGTATCTAAATGTATCTGTAGGTGTGCATGGCACGGTACGTATGAGTGTCTATAAGTGTGTATGTGTGTATAAATACATGTGTGTACGTATGAGTGCATGTGTGTGTGTGTTGTTATCAGTCGGCATGGTGCAGCTGCAGCTCATGAAGACCTACCATGCCATAGCATGGTACCATTCTCATAATGGTACTCTCTATTCTGGTACCATTCTCATAATCTTCAGTTGTTTGAGCCCATTGCATAGCTGTGTGTATGTGTTTACACACACACACACACACCAAAGGGAAGTATACTGCAGTAAAATTATAACATGTACTTACTAGGGATTAAATAATAGCAATAAAATTCAGTGGTAATTTGACTAGCCCTGGTTGGAGCAGTGGTCAACGCTACGGCTGTGCACTCAAAGACCAGCAGTTCAGATCCACTGACCACTCCTTGGAAACTCACCAGAGCAGTGCTACTTTGTTATTTTGGATGAGTGTTGTTGGAACTGACTCAGTGGTAACAGATTATAGGCCAAGAACAGGACTAATCACTGGGATGTCTAAGAATCACTAAAATGCCATTGTTACGGTTAGAGAGCTATCAAAAGGTAGAGCTCTAGAAAAACAGTGAACCCAGAAAAACTAACGTAGTACAGACAGGTAAAATATTCAGGCACTAATGCTAACATAATACGAAGTGTTTCGTTCATAATGACTTTAAAATGTGTAACTATAGGCTCAGATTTGTTACTTTCCCCTGCATTTGCTCTCTGTGGCCTGATACTACTTCTTGTATTGGCTGAGGAGTTAAGCACAGCAACGTATTATTGTTTGTGCCCAGGATACACTTGATAAAACATGAAATAGGGAAACTGAGATGGTGAATACAGTTACTACACTGCTCAAAATCATGGTGTATAACTAAAGTGTGGGGCATGGCCTATTTTCCATAGAAACAGTGCATAGCCAAAACATGGTCATGAACAGGAACTCAGGCGTTTCGAATAAAACACTATTTGGCCCATTTTTAAGATTTATTTCCAGACATGGATGGATAGAAGATAGATAGATAGGTAGATTAGATGATAGATAATTATATTTTTCACACTGATTAGGTGCTTTTCTGCTTATACAATTTCCTTTTGTATACCTCTATAATAAACAAAACAAAACAAAGCAGAAAATAGTGTTCTTCTTAGCTATTATTTAAATTTCTATTTGTTTTTAATTAAAACATAAGCCTAGTCTCATTATTTTTGCTGTTATTGATATTAGTTACTATGTGTGGGGTTATTGTAGAGTTCACTGTGGGATTTTCTATTTGTATCTAATACAGAGAGTGTACATGGGAGGAAATCTTATGAAATACTATATAATCCACATATAAGTTTCTCATGAGCAAACAAAAAAGATGAACATGTTAAAAAAAAAAAAAAAACCTGTTGCCTGTTTTTGGAAATAACAGTATTCTAGGAATAAACAAAACAGTGAGTCTCTGCTGATAACCTGTATCAGTGTTCCTAAATTCTGTTCGATCTTACTAACAACAGGTAAAAGAGAATGGTGTCTGCAGGCTGTAAGTGTAGCATTCTTTGTCATCAGAATAATTTAGCAAGTGTTTTAGTCATCTGGTACTGCAGTGGATAGCTTTGAAAAGAAACTGTATGTTGTCACAGTCCAGTAGGCTACAAGTTCAGGTTCAAGGTATCTGCTCCAGGGGTAGGCTTTTCCTCTCTGTGGGCTCTGGAAGGAGATCCTTGTGTTTCATCAGTGTTTGGTCAGGGAGCATCTCGGCACAGGAACGTCAGGTATGAAGGATGCACTGTTCTCTTGGTGTTGCTTTCTAGATGGTGTGAGGTTCCCAACTGTCTGCTTGCTCTCCTTTCCTTTTATCTCTTATAGGATGGAAGAATAGAAGATGGTGCAAGCCACTCTCCAGGGAAGCTCCCTTTACCTTGGAGCAGGGAAGTGACCTCAGGAAAGTTGTTACAGTCCCACCCTTATTCTCTCTAATAGAACCCAATCTATTAATCACAGTTGGAGGTTAGGATTTATAGCACAAGAAAATTACAGAATGGAGGGCAATCATGAAATATTGGGAATCATGACCCAGCCAACTTAATTAGTTTTTCTATTTCATTAAAGAATGCTATTGACATTTGGATCAGGATTGCACTGTATTAGTAGATTGCTTTGGGTAGAACTGACATTTTTCACAATGTTGAGTCCACCTATCCATGAGCATGGTATGTTTTTCATTTATTGGTTTCTTGCAGTGGTATTTTGAAGTTTTCTTAGTATAAGCCTTTTAGGTATCTGGTTAGATTTATTCCCAGGTTTTTGTTGGTTTTTAGGGGCTATTGTAAGAGTATTGTTTTCCTGATTTCCTTGTTGTAATTGTCTTTACTGGTGTATAAGAATCCAACTGATTTAGGTTCATGTAGGTTGCATCCTGCTCCACTGCTGAGCATTTCACTAGTTCCAGTAGTTTTATTCTGGTGTGCTCTGGGTTCTTTAGGTATACCATCATGTCCTCTGCAAATAGGGACAGTTTTATTTCTTCCTTACCAATCTGGGTCCCTTTGTTTCTTTTTTCTTGCCTTATCCCTCTAACTAAGACTTCCACTACAATGTTAAACAGGAATGATGATAAAGGCCATCCTTGTCTCCACAAAACATTTTTAAGAAGCTATTTCTAGTCATTGTTTCCACTTCTTAGAATCCATTCTCTCCCCCAGTTCATCCCAGTTGAGTTTCCATCTGCAAAGCTCTACTAAACAGTTCTCAAAAAATTCTCTCAAGACCTCCGTGTGCCAAATCCTATGGTCCAATTCCTGTCTTACTCTCCTTCCTCTCAGAATTGTCCTAACCCTGCTTTTTAAAATATTCTCTTCTGAAAGAGATCTCTGATGGCTTTCTTCCTTCGCATCATCTGCGGCTTCTCCACTGCATCACCTCCAGACATCTGCGTGCCACAGAACTCAGCTCTAACTTTGCTACAGTGTTTCTTTCTTCCTAGAGTGAGAGAAGTTTCCCTTGTTCTTCTCATCCCCTTTTTCTTTTTTAGCCCATATAACAGCAAATTCTTTAAGCCCTAAACCTAAATATAGCATGAGTAGGTATTCTCCTCTCTCTCTTAATGACACCTTGATCCAAGCCACCCCTGGCTCCCACAGTTTTGAGAGCCTCCCAACTCATTTCCTGCTTCCTTTCCTGCCCCAGTTACATAAAGGTCGCTCCCCAGTGTTTTCCATTTCTCTCAGAATAATGTCCGAACTCCTTTCCATGAACCGGATGATAGGATTCATAAATTCCAGTATGATTTTACTCGTATTAGCTTCTTTATACTCATCTTTCCACTCCTCGTTTTTCTACATTCTGAAGAGTGTCTGCCGGTATCAACCTTGACATGTTTGCACTTACTCCCTTTATTTTAAAGCTCCATAGCCAGACACTAGTTTGCAGATTCTCTTACAGACAAAAATCTTGTTTAAAAGCCACTCCTTATGGAAATCCTCCACAAATCCTACCTAAATCATTGTCTTGGACCATTTCTCTGCAGAACAATGCCCTCCTTCATTTGATGGCTTGACCAGGTCTCTGAAATTATCCTTCCCATTGATTTGTTTACTTGCTTACTATCTCACCTCCCTCCCAAACATCACCTTCACTAAAACAGAGACATCCTGTTCTTGCCTCGAATGCCAAGAAGCACGTCTGGCTCATATTAGGCATCCAATAACACTTATTGGATAAAGGGATTTCAGAGTTTTCATTATCCACAAGAAGAAACACAACAGTTTCTTTCACAAGCCCAATTTTTCTGCATTGTACATGTGGGAATTAATACAGTGAATGATGTTTTTAACAATATACCCATGGCAGATGCACCAATTTCACTCAGCACTGCTTGTAAAGCTGTGACAGTATGTTCTGATGCCACATTATCAAAGAAATCTGTAGAGGATTAAGCAATAAAGTCTATGTTTTCTGGATACAATTGCTTAAGTTAAACCAGGGATAAAACCTATAATAGCTTTGTGAATTAATGGAAATTGTGTCACCAAACAGTCGCCCATAAATATTATTTGCCAAACTCTGCATTTGAAAAGACTTGGGTACCCTCTAGTTTCCTAATACAGGGATGACTTCCAGATCCCCGTGAGGGCCTGGGGCGCAAAAACCTGGAGACATTCTGCAATACAGTGCGCCTACTGCCTGCCGTTTACAGGAAGTTGACAGTGACTGCTGTGTCTATGAGACACTAGACTTTGACCCTTTAAAGGAATATGAGTGTGAAAACAGACTGTTTTCCTGGTGTGTAGGGTTGGACTTCATCCAGAGTGATCACTTAGGGTCCCTAGGCAATAAGACATCACAGGGACCAACTAATGAGCTGACCCACTGCCGCTGAGTTGATTATGAATCAGAGAGACCATATAGACAGAGCAGAACTGCCCCATAGAGTTTCCAAGGACTGTCTGTCAGGTTTGAACTACTGACCTTCTGGTTAGCAGCTGTAGCACTTAACCATCACACCACCAGGGCTTCCTACAGAGCTATTTCATAGGGTTTCCAAGGGACACCTGGTGTATTCAAACTGCCAACCTTTTGGTTAGCAGCCAAACTCTTAACCACTGCGCTACCAAGGTTTAAGAGATGAGGAAAAGTGACACAGATAGCAACCTGAGAGAAACTTGCTCCAGCTGGGTAGTATATACATGTAATGTATCAGTGTAGACCCTGAAACTGTTTTAAGTTTTCTCTTGTCAAAATCCACACTTAAGTCCATTTGTCTCTAAAACCACTGACCTTCCTACTCAGTTCCAGGGGCTCTCCACCCTTTGCACCCTCAGTTAAACCTATTCTGCCAAACCAGTCTGAGTTCAACGAACTTCACCTATGTCTTATTTCTCTCTGCAAACCACAACGCTTCATTATAGAATTACAGCAACCACGTGCCTTCTGGAGAGCCATCCAGTGACCACGGTTAGTCTGTTGCTTTCTCTGACAACTTAAGTCCCCACCCACACAGGTGTTCACTGAGGCTGATAGCAGTCTTACTTGCCTCTGGGTTCTGACGCTGAGAAGAAGGGTTTAATACTAGGATGGTAAAGGAAGGAATAAGTGTACAACTAAACGAAGAGCAAATGGATAGATGAAGGAAATTGAATTACAAAATAAACGCTTTTTGGCTCGTGCCCATCAGAAAATTCGGAAATAGGAAAACCCTCAATCCATAAAAGTCAGCCTCTGAGTAAGTGACCTAGCAGAATATTACCTAGTTAAGGCATCAGAGAACACATTTTACCTGTCTTTTCCCATAGCTTTTACATGGGTTTGGGATAATGCCCACAAAGGAGGCAATTCAGGGATGAATAGAGCGGGCGTAACTGAAGCAGAAACATCTTGCCCACCCTGTGGCTGGCACGCAGCCAGGGCGAAGCTGGCTGAACTGAAAATGAAAAACAAAGAAAAGCAGTTACTGAGTGGCCGGAGACACAACACATTCAGTTCACAGCTGGAATCTTTTCCCTAAAAGAAGCCGAATAAAGTATATGATCTTAGAATTGCATTAACCATTCTAATTTAGCTGAACATCACCGTGGGTTGGAACAGTATGAAATAAGGAAGGGAATAAATAATAAAAGGAAAGAAATGAAGAAGACAAAAAGTGCTTTGACCTTCAAGTTTTCTCTTAAGACAGCAATCTAATCTATTCCAAGATCCGCTACCACATCTGTAACTGTATACCACATCGCACAGAAAATCATCCAGGTGTGTAGATACAGAAATAAAAGAGGGTAAAAAGCTAGGTTTCGGCTTTTAAAAAGAAACAGCAATTCATTTCATCCTATTTCACAATGAATATATCCTGTTTCCTTTGAAAGAGAGCCATGGCTTAAGACATTTTTACAAGTTAATTTTAATAAACCAAAACAAACCAACCAGCCCACACCACTGAGTCTATCCTGATTCACAGGGACCGTACAGGACAGAGGAGAACTGTGCCAGAGAGCTTGCAAGCAATGCCTAATAGATTTGAATGGGTGTTTTTGGCTATCAGCTAACTTTTAACACTACACCACTGGAGTTTCCAATTTGAAAATATATTACATTACCGACAGCCACCTAGTCAATCTGGACTCATAGTGAACCTTATAGGACTGAAGAGAACTGCCCCAGGGGGTTTCCAAGGAGCGCCTGGTGGACTAAGACCGCTGCAGCTCTTAGTCACGACACCACCAGGGCTTCTGTTTGCATTGTACGAAGTATACATTTTTAAAATTAATGTTCTTGATATGTCAAGAGTTACTGCAAATGATTAAGAAGTGAATAGTCTAGGAAAAGTTAAATAAAATACTTTCCTTAGGAAGTCTGAGTGTATACAAAAATGTCTGAGATGAAAGGCCTGGTGATCTACTTCCAAAGGAATCCAGCCTTGGAAACTCTGTGGGCACAGTTCTGCTCTCACACATCGTGCTCCCATGCTTCAGAGCCAACTAACCATCAACTAGTTTTTTTTTAAATTAAACATTAATATGTTCATTACCTATGATTCATCAGTTCTAAAACCTGGTGACGTAGTGGTTAAGTGCTGTGGATGCTAACCAGAAGGTCAGCAGTTCAAATCTGCCAGGTGCTCCTTGGAAACTCTAAGGCGTGGCTCTACTCTGTTCTAACTGGGTCACTATGAGTCAGGATCGACTTGATGGGTGAAGCTGGTTTCGTTGTTGTTTTCTTTCTCTCTTTTTTTTTGTTTTTTTTTTTTGGTTAGCACTTAGAAGATATTCTAGAAAATGTTTGCATGAAAAGCCAATATAAAGATGTCCAGTGTTTATATTATTTGATATGAAAAATTAGAAATAGTCCAAATGTCCATGAGTAAGAATTTTGTTACATAATCCTTGCTGTGTCCATACTGTGGAACACAACGAAGCAGCACAAAAAGCATAGATAAATTTTATGTTTGAAGTGGAAACATTCATAAGACATGATGAACAGAGAAAAGGTCATGTTTTTAAAATACAAAGTTACATACATTGGAAAGAAAACACCCAACTTATTCCTAAGGGGTTTACATGAAGAAGGAGTTTAGGACCTTAGGATGTAAGCATACATATGCCTGTTGTTTCTATTTCTTCTTTTTTTTAAAGTAAAATTGAATTCATACATAATTGGACTGTTTGCACTAACATATCTTAAAAAATAGTTAAGGAATAGGATTAAGACATTCACAAAGAAGATGACACAAATTGCGTTCGATACCGGTTACTGTCTATAGTATTCAAGGAAACAGGTCTCGTGCACATGTGAATGCACTGTGTGAGTGCGTCACGGCGGGTAGAAGGTGACAGATCCCAAGGGAATCAGGGAAGCAGAGGAACGGGACAGGGTCTGTTTTCATCTGAGAAAGTGGCACTTGAGAAAAACATAAAATGCAAGAGATCAATAAAATTAACAGACAGCTACGATTTCATCTGTAAGACTCAAAAAAACCCAAGAATATACATGCAGTAATTTCTAATGTTAGAACAGTTTGGGGAACATGCTCCTAAATGTTACTGGAGAGAAATTGATTTTTTTTTTTTTAAAGTAAAAGGTAATTGTAAACAAGTACGGAAACCTGAAAAGTTCTCCTTTTAGCTTTCTGCTACATTACAAATTCCTGACCTTGTGTTGAAGGCTTGTGTTGCTGTTAGGTGACTCCTTATTTTCCTCAGCAACACCCATTTCCTCCTTTAGAAGCAGCAAGTGAAATGCCATCCCTTCTGCCCTGTTAGCTGACTGGGAAACTTGCTTTCTGTGTCTGTTTACAAAAACTGAACACCAATCCGTTACATAACCCAGACTTCTCATTACACTGTTAGAGGGTTATTTATGTGCCCCCAAAAGATATGCTGAAGTGCTAAATCTCAATTCCTTTTGAATGGCCTCTTTGTAAATAATGCCTTTGTGGCCATAAGAGTTAACTTGAAGTCCTACTGGAATTGGGTGACCCTAATGCACTAAGACTGGTGTCCTTACAAAACCAGAGAGACACAGAGGCATTCAGAGAAGACTGCCATGTGACTGTGGGGACAGAGACCAGAGTAGCACATCTACGGTCCAGGGACTACCTGGGGATATCAGCACCTTGAAGAGTCAAGAAAGACTTCTCTAGCTTTCTGAGAGAACACAGCCTTGGTGACCCCATGAATGCAGACTTGTCACCTTCAGAACATGTGTGTTGTTTAAAGCCACACCAGGGGGTCATATTTTTACCATCCTAGAAACTAATACAGTTATCAAATTGAAAACACCTTCATGTACTGAAGAACCAGGCCAGCTAAACAAAAGGAAATGTAAGACACATGTCATTTTGTGTTCTCTTAAAGGGCAGAAATGTCAAGCTCTGAGGAACAGACTTTTTCAGTATTCTCCTTTTAAGACATATTTATCAAAAACTATTATTTGTAGGTAATTGCAAATGATGACAAATCTGTGGCAAACAATTTGATTGAGGGATAATGGCTTATTCATTTGTGCTGATATTTTTATGTAATTATGAAACAAAGTCTTAATGCAATATTACCAGTTGTTGTGGATTGAACTGTGTCCCCCCAAAATGTGTGTAGCCATTTGGCTGGGCCACCCCTCCCAGTATTTCGTGATTTTCCTATGTTGTTAATCCTGACCTCTGCATGTGGGTAGTAGATAGAACGATTATGTTAACAGTAGATTAGGGTGGGACTGAAACACCCTTGCTAAGAGACTTTCCCAGGAGTGTGGCTTGCACCGTCTTGTATCCTTTCATCCAGCGGGAGATTAAAAGAGAGAGAAGCAAGCAGAGAATTGGGAACCTCACACCGACAAGAAAACAGCACCAGGAGAAGAGCACATTTCTCAGACCAGAGGTTCCTGCGCCAAGATGCTCCTTGAGCAAAGACTGATGCAATTCAAGAAATTTCCTCCAGAGTTGACAAGGAGGAGAGCCTTCCCCTGGAATGGACACCTTGAATTTGGGCCTGAGCTTTACCAGACTGTGTAAGAATAAACTTTGGTTAGAGCCAACCACTGTGTGGTGCCTCTGTTAGAGTGGCCCTAGCTGACAGAGTCACCCGTGTATTCATAAACACTTATACATGGACTAGTGTAATCCTCATTCAGAAGAAAATTCATGTAATTATTTTTTGTTAATGGAAGGTATCAGAACAATACTAGAAAGAGATTTGTCTCCTAACATGACTAAAGATGATTGTAAAATTCCTTTTAGTTTTTATCATTTTAATTACTTTTCCAGACAGAGCTAAAAGTGGTGGAAACAAGGAGTTAATTAATGTCATTTTGATGCTACTAACAAGTATTACTATTTACAATCATCTATCACAACCGGTGTTCCTAGCTCTAGTTTACAAACAAGAAAGAAAAAATTATATAGAAACACAATAGATAAACTCAGGGTCTTTGGAGCCTTTTAAAGAAATGAGAAGGAAAGGTATTAAACAGCGTCAGTCCATCTGGATGCAAACTCTGTGAATGCATGTTAGTGTGTGTGTGTGTGTGTGTTTATATGCAGCTCTATACCAGCTGCAACAATGCCTAGTACTCAGTACTTGCTACTGCTTCTGTCATTTGCTGTCTAGCTGGTTCCAACTCGTCACAGCCTCTCATGTGTCCAGGGAGAATGGCACTCCACGTGGCCTTCAGTGTCTGACATTTCTAAAATACATCACCAGTCCTTGCGTCTGAGGTGCCCGTGGGTGGACTCGAAGCCGCACCCCTTCTGTTAGCAGCTGGGCATCATGAAGATCTGTACGACCTACAGACTCCGTAACAGGTGTTCAGTAACTGCTGTCGGTGATCTGAATGGAAGAAGAAAACACTGACAGTGTGTCGCTGAATAGAATCTGAAATCCTCTCTTTTTCACGACACGTGCTTCCTTCCTCCTCTCTCTGTGCTTTCTCGCACTTTTCCTTGCTTACTGTCCGTCTCTTCTGGGTATCAGATTCTCTCTCGGATCGCTGCTAATGAACATTTATGACTGTGTCTTAGCCTTCAGTGTGCCGTTCACACACACAGCTTGGCCGTGGCATGGGGTGCACTATTTGAGACAAGGGTCTGTGTCTGTGGATTGGGGCACACACGTTGGATACCAGGAAGAACGTATCAGAAGATGTGGGCTAACGATTGTGCTTACGTTATTTTTCACCACCACCCAGTGAGACATAGTGGAGAGGAGTTGTTTATTATCCCCTTTTTAATAGATAAGGAAATTGGGGGACAGATGTTGAGTGACAAGATATTCCAAGACAGTCAGTAGGAGGTCAGGTCCTCTGGCATTTGTGTTCTGGCTGTGGGTCTGAGCACATGCAGACTGGAAGACAGGAAGGCAGAGTAGAAGTAGTGTGTGAAACACGCACCAAAAGAATACTCTCCGAATGTGCTTACAAGTTCAAATCAAAAAGTACATCAGAAAAATAGGCAATGCCTAAGAAAGTCAGCCAGCACTTCCATGTGCCACGCTAAGCTGGGTGATGCTGTGCATACACACTTTGTTGTCAAAAATGTAAGGGCGAGTTTCGTGTCCACTCAGAAGGCCAGAAGCCAGCAGGGTGGCCAGCCCAGTGCATATTCTAAACAGACCGCTTCCTTAGTTTTGGTTTACCAAACTGGCCTGTTTTGTAGCTTCATTTATTTTTATTTATTACTTTACTTACTATTCTGCATGAGTGAAAGTGCACAATCCAGCCTGAATTTGCATGCCCACCTATGTGCAGCTCCTACTGCTCCCCTCGCCTGGTGACAGCACACTCCTCCTTTCCATTCCATATGTGTCATATCCTTTTAACAATCTCCTATCCCCTCTTCTCCACCCTTTCCACTCCCTTCTAGTAAGAGGTCAGTAGGATGACATCCTATAGATGCACAGAACCACAAAGTGCACACACGATATGGTCACTTTGTGTCACCGAGTCCCATTAATTCGTTCCTGTCTTGTAGCTTCATTTCTGTATAGCTCAGAACTCTCTAGTTTTGAGGACACATAATGGCATCTATGTAAACACATGAGTAGATTCAGTGTCTGTAAAATGGCTGGAACAAAGCAAAGATTGTGAGCCTGACACACAACAACTTTTTATTCTGTGATGCACAAAGTTGCTGTGATGCCACAGTGCCCAGCAACTTGTAGCCACAATCTTGTCTGAGCTGTTCTTCTTTCAAAAGGGTGATGGACTTGGAATTGTGAAGATAAAGCTTATTCATTTGTGCTTATATTTTCACGTATTTGTGAAAAAAAGTCTTAATACAATATTGCCAGTGTATTCATAGACATTTATATACAGAGTAGTATGAGTCAGAATTGACAGTGGTTATTATAGTCTTTGTTCAGAATGGTTGTTATAATGTTTGTTTTAAAAAGTCATTTCAAAAGCTTTCCTATTCCCCCCCAAAAGGATACCTGAATCAATCTGAAATTATTCTTTTCGCTCTGTTTTTTACTAGCTTGTCACCGTCTCTCCCTTTTCTCTGACACCTCTCTCTGCTCAGTTTCATGGACAGTTATGCAGTACAGCCTCAGCTTGCCCCTCACAGACTAAGCACCTAACAAATTTTGGATAAATTGTTGAGTTATGAGTCCTACGAAAGCTCCCCCATTTGAGTAGAACAAACCATAGGATTTTCAGGACGAGGGATATTTCAAATTCATCAGTATATACTTTTATCATTTAGCAGAATCCCTGAAATATAAACATGCCCTATAAATGATGGTCAAGTAAACTAACCCAAAATTCAGAATTAAGGGGAAAAAAGTCATGTATTTAACTTCACTAAAGGAGACCAGGGGCGTAGCACATAGGCTATTTTAATTCCCCTGTACTGAGCAATTGAACTGTTTGCAAGCCTGCTTATTTTTCTTATCTGCCATGTGAATTTATTGCTAACTAAAATGCAGGTGGAAAAATAAATTAACCCTCTGAACCTCTAGAGATTGTTTCTCCATAAAGGTCTAAATGATGTGTGTCAGTTTTGCAATCACTAATCTCCAAAAAATAAGGCATGAGAAGAACTGAGTTTTTCTGGTTGATGGAATTTCTGCTTTGTTTTTGTTTTACTTGTGAACTTCTGTATTAAAAATAGAAAGTAAGGAATTTTAAAATTAAAAAAATGAAAAACAATTAGGATTTTTTTCTTGGTAGACTTTAACACTTCGATGGAATATATTTCTTAATCAGAGACTATGATATTAATCATTTCTTTGATTCTGCATAGATGACATTGCATGTGTGTTTGTGCGTGTGTGCGTGCATTAAAATATGTGGCTTTTAGCACCAAAATTTGAAATACGTTTGCAAAGTTTGGCAACAGCCTTTGAGAACTAGTGAAATTCTAATTCCTAATTCTAATTCATCAGTATATATTTTTATCATTTAGAAGAATCCCTGAAATGTTAGTATGCTCTATAAACAATGACAAAAGTGCAAAACTTGTGAACAGAACACTTTGATCCTACTCGTAACTCTGCTTATGATGGCAACTGAGCTGTTGTGATGTGGAGCCACCTCCAGGTCATAACTACTTCAACTGCCAAAACAAGTCGACTTCCCAGCCCCACCGACCTTGCTCAGTCGCCTTGAAAGTCACCTGAATGCCTGCGTGTGAATGAGGACAGTGTGGGAAACATCAGGTGATTCGTCTTCAACTTTGAGAGCATGGATTGAATAAAGATATTAGAGAGTGACTGTGAGGCAACATATAATCAAATTCTGACTTATATAAAATATACCATAGTAAACAAAACAAACAAAAAACATTGCTGTCGGCTCGATTCCAACTCACAGCAACCTTATTGTAGATGTGGAAAATTTCAAGAACAGGGTGACTATCATGGTGGCAAAAAGTTTCAGCTGTGGAGAGGTGAATGTTGAGAACTGAGTAAAAGCTAACATTTGAATTATGAAAAGTGACAAGTACTCCAGGAGAAGACAACAAATGACAAGTAAGAAAAATTCAGTAGGAGAAAGTGGAAGGACAGTGCAAGAGGATACATTTGAAGAAGCAAAGTGAGGTCAATTGATGGAAGACCTTGACTGACAGCCAGGGAGAGCGTAAGTGTGGCCCGAGCCAGATAGTAAGTCCTCAGAGTCCTCAAGTGGAAGCTGTGCGCAGGGGAGGTTAAGGGGGCGATGTGTCAAAATCTGGAAGAGACAGAAGAACCAGCTGTTGGGTAGTACAGATATAAAGTAATGAAGAATTAGATTCGGTTCCTAGCAAGAGAATTAGAAAGTTGAACAAATCATATCATATCTTGACTGATGGCAAAAAGGAAAGTTTGAGGGGAAGAAAAGTCAGTTTTAACAAGTGGAGATGGAGACAGCGAGTGGTTATATCGCAGCACGTTGTAGAAACGCATGCATCTTACACACGCACACCCGCACACACCACACAGCCCCTGAACCCAGAGCACATAGACTGGTTTCCCAAGAGCTACCGAACCAGCCACCACAAGCCCCTCACTGTGGAGTTGACTCCGACTCCTGGTGGCCCATTAGGACTAGGTGGCACTGCCCATTGTGGTACCCCAGGTCGTAGTCTTCACGGAAGCCGATGACACATCTGTCTGTCAGAGTGGCCAGTGGTTCTGAACCACTCACCTTTCAGTTAGCAGCCCAGTGATTTAACTAACATGTCAGGAGCCTCCTAATTATAGGCATGCTAGATACTGCAGCTGCCGTGATGGCCCTTCTTAGGCTCCCGGGGGACCGGCACACCCTGCTGCAAACTCTAGACTCATCCGTGCATCGATTCTGACACAGAAAGCGGCTAGCCAACTGGTGAGTAGAAGAGGTCTAAGGTGTTCCTTGATGAGAATCCTCAGAGCAGACAAAAGGCTAGTTAGCCTCTGATCCTCTGAGTGACAAAAGAGTGGCTGGAAACAAGCTCCTTGTAGGTGAATATGAAATCACCCTGATTTAGAAATCAGTATTCTGTGGGAGTCATTCTCTTGTAACAACTGCAGAGGATTATGTCCCAGAGTCCTCTTGAGAGACTTATCCCATCACAAAAGGCATGGCACTTCAGGAGGCCCAAATCTATAGCTTTCCACAGGGCTTTTATGCCTTATTTACAGTCCTTTAGGTTACAGATAATTTACCAAGTTAACAATCAGGGACTGTTCTTTATCATAAGCAAAGCTGTCTGGTAACACAGCTAATCTATTACTTTTATCACGACTACAGAGCCTGAAAGCCTAACTGACAGATAAAATACTCATATGGAGAAAAGAAGGATTTAATTATTCTTCCACATATGGGTATGCTGTGCATTCATCTTGACATAGACTCCAGAGCTCCATGAGATTCTTCTAGCTAGCTCTAATGCAAAGATCCACAATGGATCACCCTTGGCAAAAAAAATAGGAGCATGGAAATCATGCACTGCTAAAAGTCTGGTGTGCAGAATTCTGGAGTTTCTTGGTGGTGAGGACAGTTCAGTTACTGACAAAAATGTGAGGCATTTGAGTCCACACAAAGGGGCCAGGAATATCCCTGAGGCTTGACTTCCCCAAAAAGTGAGCCGTAGAAATACCCTGTAGTGATACCCAATGGGAAAGGGGTCACCACCAGGCAGAATGGACCTCATGACAACTGGGTTATTGGTCATCCAGAACATATGTGGGGCACTTCCAACTCAACAACAATGACAAAGCAACCCAATTTTAAAAATGACCAAAGGACTTGACTAAACATTTCTCCAAAAAGGACACTTAATGGCCAACCAACCAGAAACAATAAGCCTGTTGCCATGAAGTTAGTTACAGCTCATAGTGACCCTGCAGGACAGAGGAGAGCTGCCCAGAGAGCTTCCGAGGCTATCATCTTTACAGAACTGCCGCATTGGTCTTCCTGGATCAGCCAGTAGGTTTCTACCACCAGTCTCTTGGTTAGCAACTGAGTGTTTTACCATCGCGCCACCAGGGCTCCTTAATGGCCAACTGGTAAATGAAGTGAAGCTCAACATTGTTGACAATTGATTATGCAAATTAAAATGAGATGCAATTTCACCACCATGAGGATGTTTATACTATAAGGAAGAAAGAGATGGGTCCGTAGTTACATAAAGAGACAGATACGTGGACACACAGATGATGGCTGGACAGATGGTACATGGAAACAGAGAAAGAGGGGCAGGTGATAGACAACAGCAACTCTCGGCGAAGACGTGGAGAGACTGGAGTGCTAGCACATTGCTGGTGAAAACATAAAAGGTTCCAGCTCCTCTAGAAAACTTTTGGGTGGTTCCTCAAAAAGCTAAAATACAGCATTTACAAATCATCCAAGAATTCCACAGGTCTCCAAATACATGTTCACACATTTTCACGGTAGCATCATTAACAATAGAAAGGTGGAAACATCCGGAGGTCCATGAACAGATGAGTGGGCAAGCAGTGGAATGGCCACACGATGGAATGCTCTGCAGCCACAAAGAGAAACACAATACTGACAAGTGGACTAACACTGAAAATATTATGCTAAGTGAAAGATGCGGGGTGCAAAAGGGCACATAGCACATGAGTTCATATTTGTGAAAGCTACACAACCAGTGAGCCCCCAGAGACACACTGCTAACTAGGGGTTGCCAGTGACTGGTGGGAAGAGGGAACGGGTCTGACTGCTTAACAGTTTTAGGGCTTCCTGTGTGGTGATGACAGTGTTTTGGAACCTGACAGAGGCAGCAGTGCCAATGTGCCAAGGGCCACTGAGTTGTTCACTTTTACAATGGTTAACTTTATAGTATGTGGATTTCACTTCAATTTTTTAAAAATGGCCTAAAAAGTAAATAGGTAAAGAGTTGTGAAGTAGACAAGAACAATAAAATAATTACGGAAAGCCAAGCCAAGTGCCGACTGGAGTATAATATGCTACGGGTGCTAACCAAAAGGTTGGCAGTTTAAATCCACCAGGCATTTCTTGGAAACTCTATGGGGCAATTCTACTCTGTCCTGTGGGGTTGCTATGTGTCAGAATCCACTCAATGGCAGTGGGTTTGGTTTTTGGTTTTGGATTCTAATAGAAAGGAACTTCCTCTTTTCAGTTCATGTGAAGTTAGCATTAAGTGATCCTGAAGGAGTAGGAAGAACGATGGGTTGAGAGCATCAGTTCACGCTTGGAAAGCTTGAATATCCGCTGCACCTTTCAGAATTTACCTGGGATTAGCTTAATCTTACTTCAGTTTTATATAAATTATGTTCAATTAAAATATATTTATAAAAATAACTTCTATCCAAAATAAAGTTTGCCACTTCACTGACTGCATCATTTTACTAAGGAACAGATCATGTGGTACTGTTTGTTTGCTTTATTTTTTTTGTGTTGTAAAAATATAGGTAACACAACATCTACGAATTCAACACTTCTCAGGCCTATAATTCAGTAAGACCAATCCCATCAGTCACATGCGGACATCAGCATATGCGAGAACCAAGTGTGGAGTTCAATGGTACAGCACGTAGTAAGCCTTCTGACTCTATTCATGCAAACCCGGTGTTGTAGTCAGCTAGGGCTGCTCTAACAGAAATACCACAGAGTGGATGGCTTTAACAAAGGAAGTTTATTCTTACACATCTGATAGGCTACAAGTCCACATTTAGGGTGTCTGCTCCAGTGGAAGGCTTTCCTGTTTGTCAGCTCTGGAGGAAAGTCTGGTATTGTATAAGTCTTTGTCCAAGGAGCATCTTGGTGCAGGAACCTAACGTCTGAAAGACGCGCTCTTCTCCCGGTGCTGCTTTCTTGATGGTAAAAAGTTCCCAATTCTCAGACTGCTTCTCTTTCCTTTTATCTCTTGCAGGGTGAAAGGATTAAGGGTGGGGCAACACCATACTCCAGGGAAACTCCCTTTACAGTGGAGCAGGGAGGTGATCTTATAAAGGGATTTACAACCACAACCTAATACTTTAACATACAGCATAGGAAAACCACAAAGTGGAGGAGAGTCACAAGATACTGGGAATCATGGCCCAGCCACATGGCTACACTTGTTTTTAGGGGATACAGTTCAATCCATGACACATGGGTTCTCATGACAACCCCATACCCAATGGTGGAACTGCTGTGATCCACAGGGTACCTTGTAACTGATGTTTTTGAAAGTAGATCACCAGGCCTTTCTTTCTGTCTGAGGTATAACAGTCAGAGAATTTTTAAAAAAGCCTCTTTAAGAATATAAAGACACAGCTGAGTGATAGAACAAACTAATTTTTTTAAAAAAATAAGTTTTGGGGCATTTAGCAGCAATTAACAATCTAGCAATACTCTTTGATAAATCCATTCATAGTTGAAATTGACCTATGAACTTTTGTTCATAAGTAGGCCTTAGTAATTCTACCTATGGTTAGAATTATTACCTAAAAATACAGTAGTACTTTTTTTCTGCTGAAATAAAGAGCAAACCAATGCAAAATGCAGCCAATGATATAGAGTACATTTTAAATCATTGTTGCAAAATCAAGGTCAAACTTGAAATAGTCAAGCACTTTTCTGAAGAAAGTTTGATATTTTTATGCATGTTAATGACATCCTCAGGGTTTAATAAAGTCCATCTAGTTCTGTGGACTTGACTAAAGAAACACCAATTATGTGTTTTTTTACTCTGAAATATTTTTTACTGTGAAATGATTTTAATGAGTGGAGATACTTAGAACTTCAAAGAATGTCACCCGTTGACAAAAATCTCTTTTACCTCCAATGAAGTTAACTTAGAAGTGATTCCAAGCCAAACTCACTGCCACTGAGTCGATTCTAACTGTAATGACTGGACTGGACAGAGCTGAACTGCCTCACAGAGTTTCCAAGGAGTAGCTAGTGGATTTGAACTGTCAACTTTCTGGTTAGCAATGAACTCTTAGTCACCAGGACTCCAAAAGTAGTAATACGACTGTGTCCTAAGTTACATCTTAACAGAGGCAAACATTTCAAAATGTAATCAGTGTATTTTCCAAGAACACTAGTGTAAGCAACTCCATACAGATAATTTGATATATTTAAATGTCATCTGTATGCTAGCTGATTGGCTAGTAGTCAGAGGCTAGTAATTTTTAAAGAATTAAGAAATCTCTCTTTTGTACTAGACAACTGCTCAGTCAGTGAAGGCTAATGTGAATATTTTATGGTAAAATCAGTGAGTTTTCTCTGATTTCTAAGTTTTACTTGTTTCTAAGACTGTGTTATTTTCCCTGTACAGAATTTTCAACATGTAAGCCTTGGTATTGAGGATAAAATGTTTCTGTAAATATATCATCACATTAGATATTTGGAGGTTTCAAAGAATCTAACAAATATACAAAGGGGCGGAGTCAAGATGGCAGACTGAACGCACAGCTCCTTAAATCCCTCTGGAAACCAAGACCTGAACTGATGATTAAACAGCCTTCTGCCCCCTAGTGAGCCCTAAGACACGGAATAGGGCTGTTAACTTGGGCTTCATGACACTGGAAAGCCTCCTCTTTTTTGCCACCGCCTGTTCTTGGTAAGTGCTTGCTTTCACAGACTGAAGGTAGCTTGCCATTTTACCTTTCTTCTCTCTTTCTTGGCTGGTGGGTGGAGCTGGGACTTTACTGGCAGCTAAACTCAGATGCACAGTTGGTGGGATCTGTGGGTGAAATTGCCACATTTTGAGGGCCTGGCTTTGGATTCTGTGCATCTCGGTGCCGTTGGCCTCTCTTTCTGTCTCTGCCATTGAGTGGCCTGTGCCAAGGTAGGCAGAGAGCTTGTATGGGATGCCATCTTGTTCCACCAAGAGGTGGATGTACCCACACGGAGGCCTCGGCTGGACTTAATTCCTAGACTGGGAGGCAGTGCCTCCCTGGAGGAGAGCACTTTTCTGGCAGAAAAGTAGTGTTCTATACAGTATCACTGGCTGCTGGGGCTCGGCAGCAGAGGCCAGCAGGGTAGTAACCTTTCTGTATTTTGAGCTAGTTTATAACATCTGGGGTTGGATACAGAGGTGCTTACTTTGCCAGCTGAGAAGAGGAATCTGTACACCTAAAAACGGGACTGAGTTTGGAAGTCATCAGCTACCTTTTACTTTTCATTTTAAAATGACCTGGAGAAACAACTGCGCTCCATCCTTACAACATCCCTCCCAGCCTCTATGACTCATGTGATGCCCCAAAAGCAACAAACTCTGGATAAAAGCGTAACCAAGAAATCACCCATGGCTTCAGAAGGCCTCCTAAAGAAACAATCAAAGAACTTTCCAAATGAAGAAACCTTTCTCAAACTATTGTAAGGTGAATACAAAAGGATTATATAGAGAACCTTCCTACACCTTATACAAAATGCAGCAGAGCAAAACAAAAAATTAAGCAAGCTGTTCGATCTGATGGAATACCAATACTCTGAAATCTAACAGATCAAGAACAAAACCAAAGACGTAGAAACTTCCATTCAAAGCTAAGAAAACAGAATAGAACAAATGGAAAATAGACTTGATGACTTGGAAGACAGAACTACTGACTCCAGCATCTATCAGGAGAAATCAGAGAAAAAAGAAACAAGGAAAATCAAGCAGTATTAAAGAACAGGTTGGACTCTATTAAGATGAACAATCTACAATTATTTGGAGTTCCTGAATAGGGCGGGACACTTGAGAACACAGAAAGTATTGTTGCTGAGCTGCTGACAAAAAACTTCCCAGAAATCATGAAAGAAGAGAATATAGATATCCAAGATGTGTACTGAATGCCACTCAATGTAGATCTCAAAAGAAAGACTCCAAGACATATTATAATCAAGCTTAACAAAATTAAACAGAAACAGAAACTCTTAAAGGCAGCAAGACTCAAGACAAAGCTAACATTTAGAGGCAAACACTGTAGGCTTTCACTGGATTTCTCAGCAGAAACGATGCTGACGTGGAGACAGTGGCATGACACATTCAAAGCCTTGAAGGAGAAGAATTTCCAACCAAGAGTTATGTATCCTGCAAAACTATCATTCAAATACAAAAATGAATTTAAGACATTCGCAGGTAAACAGAAAGTCAGATACTTTGTAGAAACCAAAGAAAAGCCACAAGAAATACTGAAAAAATCTCTTGACTTAGAAGAACAAAACCACTAGCTCTTTATTTTAGAAGCAAACTCAAGACACATCACCCAGAAACCTACTCAGTTAAGGAAGGCTCCAAATTCAATCAAAGCTATAGTAGTGAAAGAAATGATCCAGTGATCATATCATGAAAACTGTGATGTCATCATATGGAAAAGAGGCATGTACTACAGTCATTACACTCCTTCGAGATGGAAAGGAAGTTAATAAGACTGGTAGCAATTAAAATTCAGTTTATACATAGTTTATTAAGGTGGATCATAGGGGCAGCCGTAAAGGACAATAAAGATGCAACATATCAAATCAAGAAACACGATAGAGGAGTCTCAACAACCACAAAACTAACCCTGAAAAAAGGTGAGAAATCAACTCACAAAGAAGAAAGTCCCAGAACAGATTAATAAGAACAACAGAGAAAACATCAACACAAAAATAAGCATATCACAAGAAATACACAAATTTCCATTCAGGCTTCTCCCTGTCCAGGTCCTGTTCCCTCTGCCATGCCATGTCCTGATGTGCCCAGTGTGGATACCCACTAGTGCACCAGCCGGGGAAGCCCAGAAGCAGTTAGAGATTATGTTTGCACACTTTACTGTTTACATAATGGTGAGCAAGTTACTACTCTGAGATTTAAGTATCTCATAGACAGAATTACGACTTTGGCTGGAAGTTCTCCAGGATTCTCCTTACCATGATGCTTTCCTGACTTTCTATTTCTAAAATAACCCATAGTCTTTAAAATGTATGATCTTTCGCTTATGTTAGCATTTTTTTTTTTAACTTGGCATGTCCTTCTCACCTCCCTGATTAAAAAAATCATCCTGATGGTTAAGCCACGCCAGCCAAGTGCCGTCGTGATGGCTCTGTTTAATTATTACCTCATTTGTCACTATTTCCTCTAACTCAGCCACCCAAGTTGAATCAATTACTTTCTCCTGTACAGTTCTGGTTCTTTATTCCTGGAGCTAGTGTAATGACTCCCTCATTTTACACTTAGTTAATAGACAGACTTTAGACAGGAAATATGCCATAGTCTTTTTTATTTTTCCAGAGCAGAGGAAAGTACAGAAGTACAGAAACTCCTCAGTGTATATTTCTAGCTATTGTTATACCATTACAAAAAAAAAAAAAAAATTCTCCATAAAAATAAAAAAAAAAGGTAAAAATGCTATCTGACTCTTTTTAACCAGAAGAGGATTGATATATTTGGCAGTAATAAATTACTTCGAGTTCTTGCTAGCTTACATGTATGAGGTCCAATAATTAAGTTCATGGACTTAGTTGCTCTAAGTGCTACATACCTCATTGCAGAATGTCACTACTGTCACCTTCAAGAGAATCCCCTTGGAAAGCTATGCACTGATGTCAACACCTCGTCCACTTTTCCAAGTAAATTTTGGAATTCTCGCTGGAATGGCCTTTGTGCAAGTTGGCACAGTGGCTAGATCACAAACCTGTTTGTGAGGGTGTTTTTAACAATTAAACAAACAATTGTATTGGAATACCCTCCCCACTCACCTGCCCTGCCCCCAGTGACTTTTTCTTTACTTGAAGATAAGGGAAATACTGAAAGTAAGACATGTTGATGACATTCAGGACATCAAGGGTAAAGTGGTGACAGCTCTGATGGCCATTCCAGAAAGAGTTCCAAAGTTGCTTTGAAGGGTGGACTAGACACTGCTTCAGTGCACTGCTTCCCAAGGGGAGGACTTCAAAGGTGACTGTAGTGGCTGATATTCAGGAATAAGTCACCTAGCCATGTTTATTTCATGATGCAGGACCATCCAGAGTCGGCTGTGGCTTTGTTCCTTCTTGTCTTTTTTCTGGGTCCCAGCCTGGTAGCATGGTCTGTATCCGTTCAGTCTCATTATAGAGGGAAAGGAGACATAGCAAGTCAAATACTGATGTTAGATGATTTTGCTAAAAGGCGAGTTGTGATTTCTGTCCATATTTGATAAATCACGTAGACACTCTCGAATTTGTTATTGATTTCGACTCCTAGTGACCTCCTGTGATGATGGAGACCTGCCCCACGGAGTATGCTGGGCTATAATCTTTGTGAAAGACAGTCACCAGGTCATTTTCCTGTGACCACTGCTGAGTTGTGACTCGCAGCCTCTCAGTGAGCAGCTTAGCCACTTGCACGGAGGGAGCTCCTTCTGGCGAGCGTATCAAGGTGCAGATGTCCACTTGGTTGGAAGTGACAACATAAAGAGGAAGCTAGAATGCATGACAGTTATAGCTCCATCTCCTCTCCAGTACGATTCAGACAGTCTTCAGATTGACGGTGATGAAATTGCACTGGTACCTGAATATGTACAGTTCTCTGCCTTACAAACTAGAAACTAATACAGCAGCGTGTTAGGACCTGTGGCAGGATGATGTGAATGACGTCAACATTTTATTTTTATCCCGTCATGAGAGAAAATAAGAAAGGTCAGATTGATATATACTGCTTGTCAACCTGCTTAGTAAGAAAACACCTCTGGGAGACAGTGGTTAGCAAACTTGTGTAGATACAGCTATGTAAACAAACAACAGTGAAGCAGCATTTCCAAAATGAAAGAAAAGTGTAGTGAAATTTAAAGCTCCAAAAATAAATACGCAACATATAACTGACTTTCTTTTACTCAGAAAGGCAAAAGACTGTAGGATTTAATACTGATCGATCCAGTCAAGGGAGGTTCCATCACTAGAAGAAGAAAATTCTAAATATTGTATGCTAAATAGCAGCTATGATTAAGAAATCAGTAAAATTAAATTCCTTTTTTAAATGTAAACTATCATAAGAATTATCATACTCATTCATGCAACACTGTACCCACTAGGATTCTCTTAGTATTCCCATTAAATTCATTAGTGATTACAGCTTCAAAGTTAGAATTAAACAATATATCTCTACACTAAAGGGCCTAAAAACTCATAACTAAAACGTGAAATTAGGATTTCTGAAATTTAAACTTTCAATTATTTAAGTATTTTATGCTATTGTTGATTCATGTGATTTTTGTTTGTTGGCTTTTGTTTAGTTTCTCCAGACTAGGAACTTACGGTTGGTACTTAAAAATACTTTCTTCAGCAAGGAGGAAAAGAATATTTTTAACAAATGTTAGGACTTTAAGTTTCAATGAGTGACTTCAACGTATAAATATGACAAAAATTCATTGTTTCTTTCTATGTTATGAATAATTTATCTTTTCCACATTAGCAGTTTCTTTGTGTAAAGTAGTATTTCTCTTACTAAAAGTAATTCATGCTCATCAGGGAAATTTTAAATTAGAAGATATAAAGTAACAATTTCAATAGTGACAGATAAATGCATTTAATATTTTGTAGTATTTCCATTCTCTCTGACTGTCTCTGTATGTGTATGTATGTGAGTTTTACTTCCAGGTGAAGGACTGTGCGTAATGCCTATCTGTATACATAAGTTATGGGTGTATGTTTATGTAGGTATATATATATGTATATATATATATATATATACACATATATATTTTCCCACTTAACATCACATTTTTATCCCCTGTCTTTGTTAGGCAGCATTTTGGGGATGAGCTATAATGGCTATATGACAACTTATCTTGAAATGGTCAGAATTTATTTAGCGATGCCCTAATTTTAAGCTTTTAAAAGATTAATAACATCTTTGAATTGAATTTGAATCTCCATCATGACACAGCTTCTTAATATCAGTGTTTCTCTCCACGCCAACACATGTCTCTTACTCCCAACACCACTTTCCATGTTTCTTCTCTTCCTTTGCCCCGAGTGCTCCCTGTGGGCCCTCCCTCTCTCTCCACGGCGGGCCACCGTCTTTGGGGCTCAGATGTTGTGTCTTAAAGTTTGAGAGTCTCACTGGCAATGCTAGCAGTGTCCTTGCAGATGCAGGTTACAGTAAAAGGACAAAGACAAACATCATAAATAAAAGTGTGCAGTTCAATGAGTGTGCTTGCCTTCGTTGTACACATAGGTGTGCGTGTACACATATATATATTTATCAACATATATATATACACATGTATAAAACCTACAGTGATAGAATGTGCCAATGATACTGAAGTTCTACTTAGGATAATCTTCAATATTAAAGTTAAAATCTGGAAATAATTCAAATTAATTCTTTATCTGCACTTTTAAAACAAATTGAGGTAGTCAAAAGGTACAATATTTGCCTCAAAGGGGACTGCAACAGATAGCAGACCCGCTAATTTCCTACAGCAAAGGATTACTGATTTAATCCTTTACAGTTTAAAACATTTCATTGTGGCTGTTTTGGGAAAGTTTTGTGTTGCCTCAAAAGAAGTATTAACTTATTCTCCCGTGTATCTTTTTTTTTCCTTTTAATGAAAGAAAGAAATCTTTTTATAAAAATTATTAGCAATGAATAAAAGTAATTGATGTTTGACAGGAAAATACTGAAGAAGATATAAACAAATGAAACATCAGACTTCTTTGAAAATCTGCAAATAAATAAGAAATAAATCCAATTTTGTGTGTTTTCATTATAACTCCATTACTTTCTTACCTGGTAAAACAGAATCACTACCATCAGTATATACAAAAGAAAAATTCATTACTGCACCAACAAAATATCAGTTCTTTCCAATATTAAAGCAGCATGTTGCCACTTTTTTGCTTTTCCTCAATTATAGAGTTTTGTAATTTGTAGAGCCAATCAAGTGTGATACAGTTTCAGAGAGAAATGCTATGGAGATTTCAGTGTCTCTTCCAATTTGCATACTGTTTAATCTCCCTGGTCAGAAGTCAAATCATGACATGTTCTGGTGGAAGATCCCTTCCTTATTATTGTTATTATTATTCTTAGTGCCTTATTTTTTCTTTATTTTCCTTATTTATTGAATAAATAGTAATTAAATGTTTGCTGTTTATCAGGCATTAATGTTGAAAAACACCACTGAGCTAAACAATCTTTGCCTTCATTTTAATGATAGTGACTCTTTAGGCTGGAACTTCATGACATATTAAATCATTCTCCTATGGTATTACGTGTTAATTTCAATACCTGACCCACAGGTCAGTGTTTAGAGAAATAGATAGATTTATGTGGAAAGTGGCCAAGAGTGCCAAATAGGAGGAGAGAGTAAAACATTATTTGAAAATATATTCAAATGCAAAATAAGTACATGAGCACAAAATTGGTTGCTTCATTGGGTTTATCTAACAGACTGTGATTTTTGTGTTCAGTGATTTTCGTTTAAAAAAGAAAGGTAGTTCAAAATGGAAACATGATTTACCTTTACAGAAGATCCTTTAGGTTCATGAGACCTGAGCTGGAGATGGAAAGAATCCCTGAGTTTATCAATACTGCTAAAGGATGTCATCTCATTATGTTAATTAGGTCTTAAACACATTTAATCACTGAATGCTTCCTTTTTCCCTTTCGAACAGTATTTTCCATGGTCCCGTTTGTAAACCGCGTGTAGGAAGCATGTGCTGAAAACAGTCTTCTGATACCCCCATCGTCGAAGCTCGTTGTTCCATTTCCTCTTCCGTGCTGAGTCTTTAATCTGTTCTCATCTTTTTCAGTGTTGGTGGCTTTGCATTGCTAAGACTTCGTTGCTTGCTTTCGTTTTTAATCTCAGTGTTGAGGATTGATAGATTGCTCCTCTTTTTCTATATTTAATTCAGTCCTTAATTTCTGTACATCATCTTGACTTCCTCTCCGTTTGAAAGATTGATGACTACGTTTTCTTTTCTTTTATTCTTCTATTACGAATCAGTGAACTGTTACAATCCGAGCCGATTTTGTCTACTCGCCTCTCTGCAACTCTCTCTGCTCTCCTGCCCTGGGACCGCACGCTCCTCCTCTCCACCCTTTGCTTTGGTTCCCACTCAGCCAGCATCTGCGCCCTGCTCCCCACCCTCGCCTCTCACCTCGGCTTCAGATTTCTCTGTGATACAGCGGTGAACGTAGTAGATTTAGAATCCCGTGGAAAATATTCCTAAACCAATAATAAACTAATAATCTACCCAATTTTTATATTGATAATTAGTTGCAAGTGCACTAAAAATGTAGCATTTAAGTTGGTAATTTATCCTCGTGAGCCTTGAAGATTATAATGCTGGTAACATCAGTACATTGCTTGGAATAAATAAGGTTTCTTGCCTCTTCTCTGTGGTATCTGTAATAGCGTGATACGTACAACGACCTAGTAACTTTCCTGACTACGTAACAAAATTTCTACGCTTTCGTAAAATCTAATCCATAGATCAACCAAGCATGTTGTTGAGTTTGGTGTATTCCTTTAACAGTCTTGCACACTTAACTAGGTGGAGTTTGATTTGTAATGCTTTAGTCTTCTGGCTTGAACTCCTTACAGGCTTAGAGCTTTAGTGAAAACATAGGAACACGTTTGTGCAATAACGTATCTGCTGTATGTCTAATGTTTTTGGAGAAAAAGGCGCTTTTTAAACATCCTTTCAAAAAAAGTGCCACTTTTTCATTTAAATCGCTACTAATAGTTTGCTCTACAGTACTAAGTACTTGATAACTGTAATTAGACATGTACAGTTCCAGAGAACATAAGATATCATCTTATTTTCAGATATCAAGTCACATAGATTTCCAAGCAACATAATAAGAACTGGAATGAAAACTCTGGCTTTAAAATTAAGTTCTGTCTATTATTTGCACTTTAGAAGGATGGAGGAAATTGAGCACTGCAGAACAGTCCCAAGTGCATATTTATAAGGCATTGCACCAGGATGAAAACGAATATTGTGCTGAATAAATTAAGTAATGCCTCTACATTTGCTCTAAGAACTATATATATTCATATCAAATAATTGAAGAGAAACTCAGATAAGATAAAAATTAAATAACTCCTACATGCTTCAAAAAACATTGGTTACGTCTAAGAACTTAAAAATGCTATGAGCCTTTTTCTAATTATTAGGTTTAATGAAAAGTTTGTTGCTCTCTTCATCTGGTGAGCCCTACAGACGTGTGATAAATGCCTCTTTGAGTGAGGTACCCTGGTAGAAAGAGCCGGGGATTGGCAGGTATGTGGGACAAGATCTTTTCACTGACACTTGATGAGTCTCTTTGTGTTTACCTTCTGCCAATAGAAAAATACCAATTAGTGTTCAAGCAAAAACAGCAATTACAACCAATGAAGTAAAATGTGATCACCAAACCAAGAATAAGTAAATTACCCTGCATCATCGAATCAATTCCAACTCATAGAGACCGCGCAGGACAGAGCAGAATGGCCCCTAGGGTAGGTTACAGCCACTGGCTATTTGGTTAGCAGCCAAGCTCTTAGCCACTAATCACCAGAAAACTGGAAAAAATGCAAATAATGCAATTGTAAAGACACACTGCTTTTAATACACACAGAGGAGTAGAAAAAATGTATTTCAGGGTGTTTTTTAAAAAAACAAAAGTAAAACACATTTTCCCTAATTTATAAAGAAAGAAAATGTATAAATTGAATAGTCAAATTAGTACAGGAAATAAACAGTGAGAGTCAAATCATCTGAATCAGTCTGTGACACCAGAAGCTGACGGTCCAGTGTTGTTATCCAATTCAACTTCATAATTACATTTGATGGGAAAAAAAACAACAAAAAACTATCAATCCAAAACGACATCATCAGAGCCTTAGGCATGATTCACAGAAGCACCCAGGATTAATTTTCCAGTGGGGTATAATAAATTACCACACATTTAGCAGGTTGAAGCAACACAAGAGGGCTGTCAGTTAAGTACACAAACTCCTCCTAGAAGAAGTTCTATCACATATCTCATTGTTAAATGTCGTTACAGTCACCTTCAAAGTTCTTCCTTTGGGAATCTGTGCACCGATGCCAGCCCCTAGTTCACCCTTCAAAGCCATTTTGGAGCTCTTTTTCTGGAACGGCCATCAGAGATGTAATCCTACAACAGCTGATGTCATGAATGTCATCCAAGTGTCTTCCTTTCAACATGTCCTTTATCTTCTGGGAAAGAAAAAGGTCACTGGGCCCAGGTCAGATGAGTAGGAGGGTGTTCCCATACAGCTATTTGTTTACTGGTTAGAAACTCCCTCACACACAACTGTACAATTAAGTTTGTGAAATTGCTGCTGTGCCACTGTGTACAACAGCCGTTCCAGACAGAGTTCCAAAACGGCTTGGAAGGGTGGACCAGGCGCTAGCATCAGCGTGTGGCCTCCCAGGGGAGGACTTCCAAGGTGGCTGGAGTGACAGTCAGCCGTGGGACAGGCGGCACTCACGACAGTGAAGTTCACGGACTTCGTTGTCAGACCTCGCGTGTTTATGAGTTCATGGGCTCTGTAAGTCAGTGGTCAGGGTACAGCTTGCTGAGTTCTCTGTCAGCTAGTAATCATAGGGTTTGTAAGGACTGTGATCTGATCTCATCCAGAGCCTCCTCCAGAGTCACACAGTCCTTGGCAAACTCAGTCCCTTAAAAGTTGTAGGAATGAGACCCTTGGTGTTTATAGTCTTCCTCGTGATCTTTGCACGTGCTCACCTCCAAAACATAGAAGTCTGCTTGTCTGCTTCTTTGAGACTTTCAAAGGTCAACAATTTCTTCAGGTTCATCAGGAAATTGTCTCTGTTGTTTGTTTACTGGACCTTGAACCTCTGTAAAGAGCACGCCTGATTAGGTCAGGCCCAGCCAGGAACAAGGCTGTATTAACTGAAGGCCAGCTCCCTGGGGACCTGAACAATGTCTGAAGCAATCTACTCACATTCGCCACATAACACAGTGGTGGGAGTGGCGTTTGACTGCCTTTGCACACAAGGTGACTTAGAAGCTGGTCACAGGCCCTGACCACACTGAAGAGGGAACGAGAGGGCTCAGCTTATAATCTGCCTATCGCACATTCCAATGGGGTTATTAAACCTCAGAGAATATTGCTGAGGGAAATTGCATGCTCTTTTGTGGGGCTGCAAAAATAATATTTTAAAATAAGATGTTTGACTAAAGTATTCAGTCTGCTGAATGCTGAATATCATTCTACTCTGTCCTTTCAAAAATGCTTCAGCTGCTAACCAATTGGTCAGTGGTTCAAATCCACCAGGTGCCCCTTAGAAACTCTATGGGACAGTTCTACTCTGTCCTACAGGGTCACTATGAGTCAGAATGAACTGGATGGCAGTAGGTTTGAAGACATACAGAGAGTTAATAATCATAGCAGCTAAGTCTGTGGAACATTGGTTTCCAAGGTCGCATGCTGTCAAGTTACACACTCGGTGCTCACTAACCTGCTCAATACACACAGCAGCTCTGTGGGATAGCTTCAGTCCTTATGCCAGGTTCGCATAAGAAGAAAACTGAGAAGAGAGATGTTGAAGTAATTTGTGCAAGTCCCCTAATTGTTCAGCTGGTCTTAACCAAAGTCCTTAAATTTCTGTATTTGACATGGATTATTTTTCCAAACACACAGTCTGTCGTGCTCCAGAATTACTCCTGTGAACTGAAATCGGTGTCTGCCAGTTGGCCTCATCCCATCAGCTCACTTTCAAACACACATCCAAATTCCAAACCTTCAGCATGAAAGTGAATCACAGAAGACCTCTATTAATCCTTCAAATCAGACACCAGGAACCTATTTACCTTTGAATTCTGTGTTGTATCTACTCATTACTCCATTGTCCAGGAGGTAATTCCAACTCATGGTGATCCTATGAAAAAGAACAAACAGCAACAACAAAACTACTGCCATCCACTCAGTTCTGACTCCTAGGGATGCTATAGCACAGAGCAGAACTGCCCCACAGAGCTTTCAAAGAGTGCTTGGTGAATTTGAACTGCCGACCAATTGGCTAGCAGCTGAAGCATCTTTTCTGGGACAGAGTATACCAACCCCAAGGCTTTCAGGGAGAGGCTGGTAGATTTGAACTGCCAGAGTTTGGATTAGCAGCAGAGCTCTTAAACTCTCTGCAACCAGGGCTTAGTAGAATTTACTCAAAAATTGAATTAATTAAAAACAAAATACAGCACTAGGTTCTCCGTTTTTAGATGCATAAAAAACTGGTGACAAGAGTTTCATAAGAATTACCACTTTAACAGTTCTGACTTTTAAGACACAGTTTTTCCTCTTCAGAAAAGAAGAAAAACCTGATGCCATTATTTTAGAGAGCAAAAGATATTTCATCAGGTGTCAGTAAGGTCGTGCTGCCTCGTTGCCAACGAAGACCCTTAATTTAGTTGGCTGGGGCTAAAGCTGGTGAGGCCACTGTTCCCTGACGGTGATCAATTCAGGTGTTCCATTCCCAGATACTTCCTCAGAGAGCTCGTCGCACCTGCGGCTATAAGGTCTCCTCATGTATCTTTTTAAATGACATCGATCTCTGGTTATTACTTTCTTAAAAATTCAATTTTTTCCCTGTGACAATTCTGCTAAAAAATGATAAAGTTACAGTTAGTTACATTTCCAAATAGACTGGGCCCTCTGAAAGTATAAATCAACTCTCCAGATCTCCTACTGTGAATCAAGGTGCAGGGTCATGAAATCACTCTGTTTTAGATAATTTAGTCTGGTAGCGAGGCACATATGTATCTACCACATAGAACTTCTGGGACTTTCTGGAAGAACTTGCCATTCTTTTCTACCAGAGGACCTGAGTTGATCTACTGAAGACATTAGCAACTTTTCTTTGATTGATTGATGGTCACTTGCCCATCAGTCAGGATGACAATCTAGCCGAAGGGTTGGTCCATCTGCTAGGGCACTCTCTGACGTGCTTCTTAAAGAGAAAGAAAAAAAATAAATAAATTACGCATTTCTAAATTATAGCCAGGCCATTTTAAATTATTCCTAAAGAAGTTTTATACACATACATAAATGTGTGTGTGTGTGTGTGTGTGTGTGTGTGTGTACTCAAAAAGAGGCACAAGCAAGTTCAGATGCCTGTAAGAATGAGATGGAAATTTAGTAAAGTTAAAATGATTCTATTGTTATAATCCAAACCCAGTGCCGTTGAGTGAATTCTGACTCATAGCGACCCTACTGATCAGACTAGAACTGCCGCATAGAGGTTCCCAGGAGTGCCTGGTGGATTTGAACTGCTGACCTTGAGGTTAGCAGATGTAGCGCTAAACCACTGCACCACCAGGGTTTCTACCTTCAGTAGCAATGATGTGATGTCTCAAGCGCTGGGTACCGGGGATCTGGCCGGGGCACCGCGTTCCTCTTCTCAGTTCACCATTAGGTACCCTCAGAGCTTGTCAGGGTTGCACTGGGAGCTACTGCTTAGTGGGAGTTTCCGTACTCTAATTTCCATGATGCCAGGAGAAATTTGTAGTTTTTAGAGCCACATTTCATTTGATTTCTAAAACAACCCTGGGAAGTAAAAAAAAAAAAAAAAAGGTAGCATTTGCATTTTGAAGATGATGGATCTAAGACTCGTCTGCGTGAAGCTCTCACTGTGAGGTCTTGCACATCGTTACAGAGTCCAAACTGTAAGCTTGTTCTTCTCCTCTGGATCTCCTCATCAGTTCACTGGCTCCTTGACACTTAAAAAAAACTACACACCTTTATATGTTTTTACAAGTTGGCTTTTCTTCCTCATGTTCACACATTGGTTTTCTAACTTGATGTGTCGACATGAAAATATTTGTGATTCATAGTTACTCTACAGAACCAAGAAACCAAACAGTAGTTTAATTTTTGACGTGCATGCATTTTAGCCAAGTGCCGTCATTTTACCAGTTAATTTTTCAGTTATTTGTATATTTTCCATATATGTATTACATGCTTTGTGTGCAGACAGTATGAGGATTATCTGCTAGTTTCATCCTTGTCTGGACACTGTTTTCAACTGCTCCCCATCTAATGAACTTGGAGTTTAAATCTCTTTAAATCCCTGTTTGCATGGGCACATAGTAGGCAACTGAGCAACATTAATTAAATAAATGGCATATACAAAGGGATTCCATCCTGCAAAGTGAAATCAGTATAAGAAGAGGACATCCTCAGTCCGGCTAAGAGTGCCGTCAGTGGAACAGTGTACCATCCAACGCCTTTGTGTTAACTGGAAAAAGTAGAAAAGCAACTTTTTAAGAAAACAAAACTCACGGTCCATCCAAGTGAATAACTAGAAGTTGATTCTCCTAAAAAGTGTTGGCTGGTTCCCTCACTCAAACTTTGTGACGAAGAAGAAGACACTGAAATGGAATCATGATAATGTACAGTGCAGTAGTATTTAGCATTTGTTGTTTGATTACAATTCTTGGACTACTTCTAGTGCATCTGACAAATTTTATATTCTTTTCACATCAAGTTTGTAGAATAAATGTTCATAATATTACAACCCCATTATGATGGTAGGTGTTTGACACTGTATTTTTGAAATCCAACTCATTATCCCTTTATAAAATTTTTTATTTAATATGACTGAGTGAAAATGAACATTCCCATATAAATTTACATGCCCACCTATATGCGGCTCCCACTGCTCTCCCTGTCTGGTGACAGCACACTATTCCTCTCATTATCCCTTTTTAAAAGACAGTTTTGAAACTGAAAATTAATTCGGTTTTGTTATTTTCTCAGTTTAAGTCTCAGCATCTTTATTTCTACAGGTGTTTTGTTAGTTTGACTTCAGTGTCTAATTCCCTTTGAAATCTATTGTAATTTATTGGTATTATAGTAAGTATTGCAAGTAGTACAAATTATAGCTGTCAACATTTTCTTCATCTAAGTTCCATCCAGGCACATGATGTGTGTTTTTAATTTTTGCAACTGTCCCCAGAAATGAACAGAAAATAATTAACAGGATAAAGTGATTAAGAGAAAACACTATATTGAAACTAGCCATAACACATAGACAATCTTGCTACCAAGACAATAAAATATCATTGTATCTGTGTTGCTTATTCACAAATTATTAGCCTCTCTGAGGATACTTGTACGTTACAGATTTCAAGAATAATTCTGTTCAAGGGACAGTAAGATGCAAGTTGGTATTTTCATCCCCTCTTTGAGTGTGGTCACCCGTGAACATCTGTGTCACCATTTGGCTAACATGTGGTGTCCATTTTTTTTTCCCCTAAGAAACATTTGGTTACTTCACAAAACCTCTTTGATGGCCTAGACATATCAAGAAAACATTACATGCAGAGGAAGTAAGCTATATATAATATTTTAACACCTAAGAAGACACTAAAAAAATGTACATATAATGATAGCATCAAAGAATCACAGGATTCCTAGGAGCTTAGCTGTGGAATGGTGACTAAAATGCATCTTTTTCAGCCTTTGACCCAATGCTTGAATCTCCAAACTTCCGTGGTTGCACACTCACTGCGTTTGTCCTTAGAGACTGCATCTAATAAGGCCTTGTTTCCTCCAACGGCTGTTTAGATGCTTCGTGCTCCTTCCTAGAGAGTTACAGATGACCCTTTCTCTTACTTGTGCTTGTTTCTGCTACAGTCTCTGGATTCTCTCGGAATAAATCTAAGCATCTGTACAATTCCAGCAGCGGTTCTGTGTCTCAAAGCAGGTGCAGTGATTTACAGTCGTTTTCATTTTGTTCCTCTTAACACTTCACAAATAAAATACAATGTCTTAGTCATCTGGCGCTGCTCTACCAGAAACCCTGTAAGTGGATGGCTTTAAAACAGAAGAGTTGACTCTCACGCAGTCCGATAGGTTGGAAGTCTGGTTTCCGAGGGTCCGCTCCAGGGAGCACACTCCCTCTGTGTGGGCTCAGGAGGAAGGGCTTTGGGTTGCATCTGTCTTTCTTTGGTCTGAGAGCATCTCGGTGCAGGGACCTCAGGTCTGACGGACCTGCTCTCCTCTCAGAGCTGCTTCCTTGATGGTGGGAGGTTCCCACCTCGATGCTTGCTTCCCTTTCCTTTTATCTCTTGTAGGATAAAAGGAGGTGCAAACCACATCCCACATTGTAAAGGGAAGCTCTCTTTACAATGGAGCAGGGAGGTGACCTTAGGAAGGGTGTGACAGTCGTACCCTACTCTTCTTTAACGTAAACTGGTCTATTAACCACAGGCAGAGATTAGGGTTTACAGCACCTGAAAATCACAAAATGGGAGGCAGTCACACAGTACTGGGAATCACAGCCCAGCCAAATGGCTATACACATTTTGGGGGGGACACAATTCAATCCATGACAGAAAATAAGAGATTTAAAAACACAGTTATGGCAGTTCCATTTGATTAACCAATGGGCTGTGACCCTACAGCAGGACACCACATAAAACTTTAAAACCAAGTTGCTGAATAATTTTACACTGGCATGTTTATCTGATATTATGAATTTTTAAAATAAGGATCTATCTAGTCAATGAATATTTACTTGGTGGCATCTCTGTGCCAGTCAATACAGTTAACACAGTTCGCTGCTGCCCAAACCACTGGAGGTTTGAGTCTGCCCAGAGGCATCTCAGAAGACAGGCCTGGTGATTTTCTGCCCCCAAGTGAGCCACTGCAAGCCTTGGGGTCACAGTTCTGCTCTTACACAACTCATGGTGTGGTCATGAGTTGGAATCAATCAACAGCACCTGATTTTATGAAAGGATTAAGTTCTAAGGAAAAAAAAAATGATTGCCAGTAGATCAATTCTAACTCACAGTGACCCCATGGAACAGGCTAGAACTGCTTGCTTAGGTTTCCAAGGGGCCCCTGGTGGATTCAAACGGCCGACCCTCCGGTGAACAGCTGTTGGTCGCAACCACTGTGCCACCAGGTGAAACCCCACTTCTCGTGAAGCTCCAGTCCTCAGCAAAGTTAGATTCCAAGTGAAGGTGACAACTGCTGGTAAGGGAATAGATAGCAGGCTAAGGAAACTACAGATGTTGGGAACTGGGGAGCCACACTAAACAGGAATAGTCTCTGACGGGGTGACAGTTAAATGGCCTAAATGACCAGAAGGACCCAGTCAGAGGTGACCACGGAGAAGAGAGATATAAGGAGAAGGAGCAGCTATGCAAAGATGCTGAGTCAGAAGTGCGCCTGAAAGGTTGAAGGAAAGAAGAAAAAAAAATGTATGTGTGTGTGTGTATGTCATTTTGGTTCCAGTGTAATACTGAAGGGATAATAAAAAGACGATGAAAGATGCACGTAAAGGTCAGTCTCTCAGTTACCTAGTAGTGTTTTAACAGAGGGGCCACAAGTGCATGGCTTTAAAAAGAGAAATTTTATTTCACTGCTGTTCAGTAGGCTAAAAGTCCAAATCTGGGGTATCGGCTCCACGGAAAGGCTCTCTCTGTTGGATCTACAGGAAGATCCTTGTTGTCAGTCCTCTCCTTGACTGGAAACTTCCGAGGCACAGGGACCTTGGTCCTTTCCAAAGGATGTATTCTCTTCCCAGCATTGCTTCTTGGTGATGTGAGGTCCCCAAATCTCTCTGCTAGCTTCTTTCCTTTGTGTCTCAAGAGACTGACTACCTCAAGGCACAAAACAATCTTATACGCCAAGTCCTGCCCCACCGACACAACTGCCACGCAAATGCCCTCATTAACATCACAGAGGCAGGATTCACAGCATGGAGGAATGTCACACAATACCAGGAATTATGGCCCACCTGAATTACTTCAGATTTAGGGCCGGGGGGGTGGGGAACACAGTTTAATCCGTGATAGCCAGGTTACGTATCTCTTCTAGAAATGTATTCAACACCCCATATCTGGTAATGGAAGAATACCCCCCAAAGGATTCATCTACTCAATAAATATTGACTTTGTGAGTTCTCCATGCCAGCCAATTCTTTAAGCACTTGGTACAGATTGTTGACACACTCAGGTAGTGAAACGGGTAACATGGTGAACAAGGGTGGCAGATGATTCAGAGCTACAGACTAATTTTCCATATCATCTGTCCATTGAGTCCACAGATCATGTGAGATGATGTACAGTTTTCCATAGGACATAAGAAGATTTAAATACTGTTACATACATTTTTGACAATGACTTAGGAACAATTCCTCTATAATTTTTTGTCATTCCCAGCATAGTCAAACTTACGATTATCTGATTAAAAAGGGTCAACATCGGTCCCTTTCAGCTCACTAATTCCTAGCACACTGATCTTCAAGTGTCCTATTTCTTGACAGCTTCCAACATTCCTTGATTCATAGTTCATGCATTCCACATTCCGATTGAATGGTATGTGCATCTGTTTCTTCCCATTTTGAGCCATGTCATATCAGCAAATGAAGGTCCTGAAAGCTCTCCTCGATCTGTGCCAGTAAGGTCAACGCTGCTTGCAAGAGAGCTCTTCCCCAGGGGTCTTCTAACCTGAGGGGTTCCTCTTCTGGCACCGCGCTAAACAATGTACCACTGCCATCCCTGATGTTTTCACTGGACGATTTTTTCAGAAGTTGATGACCAGTTCCTTCTTCTTAGTTAATCTTAGTCTGGAAACTCCCCTGAGACCTGTCCACCGTGGTTGATCCTGTTGGTATTTGAAATCCTGATGGCATAGCTTTCAGCATCAAGGCCACAAGGAAGAAACACCGCATCAGGACAGACTGTCATACGAGTGGTGAAGACATGTGCATCTGTGGTGGAAAAATGGGTATGTCTACACACACACACACACACACACACACACACACACAGAGCTGCAATGGGTAAGAGCTACAACGAGCAACCACATGGCTGGCAGCTCAGATCCACCAGCCACGCCTTGGAAACCCTATCAGGCAGCTCTGTTCTGTCCTATAGGGTCGCTGTGACTCCAAATCAACTCAACCACAATGGATTCTATGTGTGTGTACAAAGAAAAAAAGAAAAGAAAATCAAACCTGTTGCCACTGAGTACATTCTGACTCGTAGAGACCCTACAGGATAGAGCAGAACTTCCCCATGGGGCTGCGAGGAGCAGTGGGTGTATTTACACTGCTGACCTTTAGTTAGAAGCTATTAACCACTGTGCACCCAGGGCTCCTGTGTGTGCATGAGTGTGTATACACACACACCTACCCATACGTGTAACTAGTTGTCTCAACACTTTTCACATACGGGACCTGACAATCAAGACCATGAACTTACCTGTTCTAAGTGCTGCATACGACATTGCTGGACATCACCACAGAGCCATTCTCAGTAATCCCCCGGGAAGCTGTGCCCCAGGGCCAGTGCCTGGTCCGCCCTTCAAAGCCATTTTGGAACTCTTTCTGGAACGGCCGTGTGCACAGTGGCATGGTAACAAGTTAGTGAACCTACTTGTATAGTTGTCTGTGAGGGAGTTTTCAGTCAGTAAACAAATAACTGTGTTGGAACACCCTCCCTACTCACCTGATCAGATCCCCAGTGACCTTTGTCTTTACCTGAAGATCAAGGAAACACGGAAAGGAAGACATTTTGAGGACATCCAGGACATCAAGGGTGATACAAGGACAGCTCTGATGGCCATTCCAGAAAAAGAGTTCCAAAATGGCTTTGAAGATGGACTAGGCACAGGCTTTGCTGCATATCTTCCCAAGGGGCGTACTGTGAAGGTGACAAAAGTGATATTCAGCAACGAGGTTTGTAGCACATTTTTCTCAGATGAGTTTGTGAACCTAATTGTCAGTCCTCGCGTACAATTTAGTGCCATTCATGCTTTTCACCTCATTGTGTCACAATCACCACTGTCTGCAGATTTTTTCATCACCCTTAATAGGATCTCAGTGCCCTCACTAACCGCTTGGCTTACTGTCTCTTCCCACCTTTCTTCCTAACATTTACCTCTTCAGGAGGTTTTATATTGGTTGGATCGTGCAATATTTGCCCTGTTATGATCGACTTATTCTCTCAGCATATTTTTGAGGTTGGTCCATGTTGAAGCATTTAGCAGGCCTCCATTTCTTTTTATGACTCAGTAATAGGCATTGCACACTGTTCCACACTTTGTTTATCCAGTTACGTCTTGTTTCCCAGCTTTCAGCTGACGAGAATAGTGCTGCAGTGAACACTGGCTTGCGAGCGTCTACACTCTGGTTTTAGTTCTCTGGGGCACACATGTAGGAGTGCAGTCTCTGTACTATACTGTCATCTATTGTTCACTTTCTGAACAATGACAAAATTGTTATCCAGAGTAGCTATATCATCTTTAAATCTCACTATCAGTGGAAGGGGGTTCCATGTTCATCAATAATTTCTGTTACCTTTTTTTTTTTCTTTTTAAATTCATTATTGCCATCTTAGTGGAGGTGAAATGATGTCTCCTTGTGGTTTTCACTTGCATTTCTCTAATGACTTGATGTTTGGACTTAATCAAAGTAAAAACTTCTATTTGTCAAAGACTTGATCAACAAAAAACAGAGGCAATCTACAGACTGGGAAAGCATATTTTGGGGAACTAAATATAAAATAAAGGTTTAATATCTGGAAAACACAAAGAATTCTAAAACTTAACAACAAAAAGACAAAATAACTCAAAAATTAAATACAGGGCCTAAGTAGAACTTGTGCAAGAGAGAGATTTCTTCTATTCTAAAATCAGTGTTTCAGGAAATGAGAAAAGTAGAGGACTTCTGGCAGGACGTCTCTTTATAGGCTGTAGACAGATCACTCCAAAGGAAATTCTCCCTTTTTGCTCTTCAGGCCTTAGACTGATGACATGAGGCCCATCCACTCTAGGGAAATTAATCATCTTTACCTCAGGCCAACAGGTTAAATCACATGCAACTGCTTCCTAACAGCACCTAGACTATTGTTGGACCAAACAAGGAGGCAACACAGTCAAGTTCACTGGTAGAACTAACCTCCTCAGTTCATCAAGGCCCACTTCAGAAGGTGGCACATTTCACTGTGAAACACACCTTTTTCCTGCAATATTTTTTAAAATTCTGAAGTCATCTAAAAGACCTCTAAGATGTGAAGGATCATCATTATTTTGAGAAGTAGAAAATAAAGAGAAAGATTTAAATTTATCCCATGTGGCCCAAATGAATAGCCAAATATTTGATGGGGTGATGTGTTTTTATAGAGGTGTTCCTGGTACTAAAGGAAGAAATGATGGAAGGTTACTTGATTCTGTTTACCTTCCAGTGATCGGGTTAGGGGCGACCGTGCAATGTCATTCTGACAGAAAACCTGGGAGGTCACATCCGCTTTTTGTCTTGTGGAAAAGTTTTTCTTTTTTCTCTTGTAATTTGGGCACAAGAAGGAGATAAGCTCTCTTTGAGCCATTGCAGATGGTTGTGTAACAAGGCGAAGCTTGAAGCTGTGTTAGATAGTGAGGAGATAAGCTGTTCCCATCAGGGACATTCGTGCTCTCTTCCCCTCAATGCTCTGGTCACACTTTTGAATCTCCCTGCCATAGCTTGACCCTGGCAGTATCTCTGCATCCTGCCCATCCTTCCACATCCAGCTGAAGTCTTACATTATTGCACCCTTTCCTCTCCTCCCCTAGCACTTAATTCTTCCATGCATTTCATATTGCACATTGCATTATACTTTTACTACAGTTATTTATGTTTTGGGGCAGGTCGTCTGATTCACTAGTGTCCTACAGCACCTAGTAAAAGACTCTGAAATGTGTTGCTATTACCTAACTCCAGGGTTAGAATTTCAAGTTTCTCGTTCTAAGTTTCTACTACAGATTCCAAATCACTGGAATCACTAAATGCAGATATTTTAATTATCAGGATTAGCTATGTAGGATATCACAAGTCCAAGAATCTCATTCAGATTCTAAACCCACAAAAACACGTGCCAACAACAAAGTAATGTAGGACCTCCAGAAGGAGGAAGAGGAGGAGAAAGAGAAAAGCCACAACCACAACAACTTCTCACAGCAAGTACGATCCGAGTCTCAGTATTAATTACCCAATATTTTTGGCTTGTAATGTAATTTAGAGAAGCTATTTATCCATTTGTTCTTTTTCCAAGTGGCAGAAAAAACAGTGACTATTTAAATGAGATTAGACTACAGAGGGAATAAATCCCCAAGCAAAACAAAACCCATCACTTTCCAGTGGATTCCAAGGGATTAGAACACAACCACAAAACAGAGCAAGTATTTCTTCTTCCGTAAGAAATGCAGTTCACCCTTGCAAGAGTCAAGGGAGGACTGATAAATCAACAAGAATCCACAGGAGAAGTTTTAGGAGAGGAACAAAACCAAATCCCAACCCTATTGACCTTGAGTCAGTTCTGACTCATTGTGGCCTGACAGTAGAACTGCCCCCAAACTTTCCAAGGGGTACTTGGATTCAACCTGCTGACATTTTGGTTATACACATTATACCACCAGGGTTTCCAAATTTTACTCTCGCCATGTGAGTGGTTTTCTGATGACCAGTCCGCAGATCCTAAGATTTCTATTAGGACTTTGAAACTATTCTGTCAATCATTTTGAACATCATTTTTTTTTAACCATTATCGTGGGGGCCTGCTATATTATTTTTATAATTTTCCTGTATCCACAGATCCTTGAGCCTTGTTTTTGCCATTTACCATCAAATCCCCTGGGGACACCCACTCACTTAGAAGTGCTTCTCAAATGGACGTAGACTGTCACTTCAGATCAAAGTTCATGTGGCTTCAATATGCCTCAGACCTCCCGTGTCAGCATATAGCTCCAGCCTGGGGCTGAGACCAAGAAAAGTATGCTGGTTACCATCCAATTGCCTTCTCTTCTCAGAACGACTGATCTGTGCAATGAGAGGGTCTTTCTAACAGTTAGGTAGTTTGATGTGTATACATGAGCCCATGGGCTATTAGGGAGGATTTTCTTTGACTAGAATTGGACTGATAGGAGGGAATTGTTTCCCTTATTCTTCAGCTGTTCTATCTACGAGTTAATTCTAAATGGGAATCTGCCGAATAGTAGCTGACCTTTCCATCTACAGTAAAAAAAAAAAAGAAAAGAAAGGAAAAAGAAAACACTCAGAGACAAAAATTTACTCACCCTGGCCACCAAGGAGGGATCTCTGAGTCTAACAGACTGGAAGGTTCCTAACAACAGCCATCTTTCTTAATTGGAAATCTGGGAATTGTTCTCATTAAGAGGACTCAGCAAAAAAGCATTTTTAAAGGGATTCAGTCAGGAAAATGTAAATAAAGAGGATAATAACTATTTCAAAGCAGACAAGAAGCATTATGGAAAAGGAGTATAGTTTGGTTTAATACGGAACTAAGAAAACTAACTGCGTGTGCCTAGGTTAAGGGAAATTAGGCAGGAAAGTGAACGAAGCTTGCAGAGAAGACATCAGGTGAGCTGTGCATCATCTGACCTGGTCTGTGGAACTGCGTTCAAGCTGTCTTCACTTGTGCACTTACTGACTCCTGAGTCAAGTGCGCTCTAAAGGAGTAGGACTTTTCTGTCATTGTAGGACACAAAGCACACTGGCTACTGAGAAGGACTATGCTGGTGTTGGGGACATTAGCAACACAGAGAGGGCTGCAGGTACAGAAAGCCACCACTTCGTGTGGCACAGGAGACACAGATTTTAAACCTAGTAAATTCCAGATGCTCTGTACAGCTGAACTCTGGAATGCATCTTCAGTGTTCTGGTGTTTCTAAGTTACCAAATTGTATAATTTTAATTGCAAAGAAGCTCTCTGTTTTAGTGACGATAGCAGCAGCACCTCTGAAACACAATAGGTAGAATTTCACGTCTTTGCTGTGTGTGTGAAAAGATTCTGAATTCTTCGGAGCTGCATTATAAACCCCAGAAGGGTATTTTGAATCTCATTTCTCTTTTTCAATAGTAAATGAATTAGCATTCTCAACTTCGTCTTCGCCGGTAGAGATTTTAATTTGTCATAGACTCATTTTGAAGGAAACGCATCAGCAGTGCAATCAAAAGATACATAATAAAGAGAACATTTGGGATGTTCCATTACTGTAGGGAGCACAGAGGAGGGTTAAAATAATATTTTCCTCCTGCCTGTTCTTCAAAATTATTTTCTAAGTGTCTACAATGTTTGCTTTGTAGCTGAATAATACATTTATAAGGAATTCCCTGGATCTTTCCTTACGGAATTACAACGTTGTTTTGGTCCTTGTTACGGCGATTCCAAGCATCGTTCACCTGTGTGATGAAGACGGGCCCCCAGCACCGCTCTGAGCTCCAGGCGGGGACAGACGGAGCCCGTGCAGTGCGACGCGCCTCGTGCTTCAGGTCAGCACCCCTGAGGAGCAGGAATCCCTGGGAGCAGCAAAACTTTTTTATTTTGACTTTCCACATGTCTTTGTGGAAAACCGATCCACTCACCCAGCTGGTCTTATCCTGAGTTTGGAAAGATTCGTGAAAATGCTCAACTTTTCATTGTAAGCGGTATGGCACACTCAATATTTGATCCCTTTCCTCTGGCTGCTTTTAACATTCGGGTTCTGATCACACACCAAGCTCCTTCAGAGCCAACGGGCAAGAATTTTTTGTCACGGAGCCGCTGCCCCATGTTGGCTGGCATGATACAAACTCTTCCCTAGGAAGAGCTCAGGAAATAAAGACTTCCAGGGAGAGAGACCCTCCATGAAGGCACTCTTTTAAGACCGTTTTAGGCATGCATGAAAGAAGAGCTTAATTAGCTCCTAATGGTTTTATTTCCATTAGCATTTTAACTGGTGTGTGTGTCTATTCATCTCATGACTAAGAGAGATTTAAAATGATTATGATATTTGAATAAACACAAAATTGAGCAGATTTGGAAGCAGGACTTGAGACGGTGGCCACCATTGTTCTTTTTTCTATCTTCAGACTCTTATTCATCACTATCTGGACTGAATATGAATTCCTAAGCACTTCGAGGTTGGTTGTGACAGAGGCTTAAATCATTATTTTACATCAAAGCTGTTGCAACTTGTATTAGGTCTTCCTTCAGCACGGACTTATGAGTGTTTCCCACTTTCCAGGAACTCTCTGATGGACTCAGGATGTAACGGCACCCCAAACACCGTGCTGTTCACTTGCATAGGAGTCATAATTTAGTCAAGGAAAGTAACATTTAAACTTTTTTTTAAAAAAAATCAATATGTAATCACCAACTGGAAAGGACAAAACGGCGACTTAGAGACATTGGGAGGGACTGACGCAGAGTGAAGATGGCCAGGTGAGCTTTCTCTGTAGAAGAAGTGGGGTCTGAGCTGGAACCTGAAGGAGTCGTGCTGAGTAACTCGGCAGGTGACGAAGGGGCCCAGCTTGCAGTAAAGACGGCCACCATCTGTGATGATCTTTGCGCCAGCCGGCAGCTGTCCTTACCTACTCTGATTTCGTAACAGTGAGGCTCAGAAGTATCTGGAATCAGAAGACATCATAGAAACTGCCCTCCCTCATTTTACATTGAGGAAACAAAGGCATGGGAAATTAACCTGTTGAAAATCAACGCGAACAGTGTCACGGAACGCTCTGGGCTCCTAGGACTTCTGTAACACAATCTCACAGGGTGAGCCACCTGTAAGAACAGAAATTTCGTATTCCACAGTTCTGAAAGCTAGGAATCTGACTCCAGAGCGTCAGTAGCCCCATGATCTCGGTCTGTGTGCTCAGGAGGGAGATTTTCCTTCCTCATCCAGTGTCTGCGAGCCCCAGGAAGTTCTTGGCATTCATTCTTGGCTTACAGACAGATCTTCACATGGAGCTGTCCCTCATGTGTGGCTGTTTCTGTGTCTCTTCTCATTTATAAGATGACATTAATAATGGAAACCCCGGTGAGACACGTTAGGAGTGTTGGCTCCTGTCCCAAAGACTGATTCAAACGGACCAGGTGCTCCTCGGAAACCACGTGGGGCAGCCCAGCTCTGTCCTCTGGGGTAGCTGTGAAACAGAAGCAGCCCAATGGCGACAGATTCGGCAGTTTATTTTTTTTCCTTTCGTAATAAAAGATTAGAATGAGGACTCACTGTAATCCTGTGACCTCACTGAATTTAACTCACACAACAACAACAAACTACAGTGGAACCTATGAGAACTAGAACTCAGCAGAGTGCCGTGTGTCTCTGGGGCTTGAAAGGTTTCTGCCTCTGACGTGATGGAATCTTAATGCTTGCGCCGCGTTCATTGTTGGTGGAAACCTTTCCGTTTTCTTTCTGTGGCAGGTGTTCACCTTACGTGGGTTCTGGCTTTTCTAGAATCTCATATAAGGTTGCATTCTCAGGTTCAAGAGTGAGGATTTCAACATATCTTTTGGGAGACAAAATGCAATCCACAACACAGAGTCAGACCAGGAATCCAATCAGAAAAGAAAACCTCAACCTGGCTAAACGTTTTTCTTCCTTGTGCAGAGTTTTTGTTTGCTTGTTTGCTTTTTCATTAATGAAGTAAAGCCCTAGGGTTGACAAGAGGTCTGTGGAGACTAGTATGCACATACCTGATTTCCCTAAACTGGTTAAACTTACGCTACTGAAAGCTGTTCTTCCAAAAGAAAATATTATGTGGTCAGATAAGTTTAGAAAACCATAATTAAACATTTCTGTCTTGGAGATGTCATAAAATCACCTTATATTAAAAATCCAGAGATGTGCTACAGAAAGAAAGGTGATTATTATTACTTTAATATTTCTTAAGTGTATTAGATCACAGGAATACTTATTTCATAAAACATCTTTAACCTTCAATACATTTCACACATATTTATGTAGCACTTATTTTGTGCCAGTCACTATTCTAAACACTCAGGGTTACAGCAGAGGCAGACGATTACCTGACCTCAGGTAACCCTTTTCTCAGGGCAGGACACACAAGACACGCAAACCAGCAAACAGCAGTGGCAAAGGGGGCTCTTCAGAGAATCTGAACGAGGCGTTGAACAGGCCTCCAGCTTTCCTGGAAAGCCTCTCTGAGGAGAAGGAATTTAGACAAGTTCTGAGTAACAAGAAGACTCTGTGCAAAGATAAGTGCAGACAGAGGAAACAGCAAGGGGAAAACTTGAAGGGAGCAGGTTTGTCACTCATGAGAAACAGAAAGAAGACCAACGTGGGGACAGCAAGAGAAGGAGGAACCTAGAGGGGTGTGCACACGGGTCCCTGACATGAAGCAGGGTCTCGCAGGGGTCTGTAAACAAGCCTAAGGAGTCGGTTTGCAAGGTGAGATGCGCCTGGAAGCCATGGAAGGTTCCTCGGGAAGGAAGGGGCATGGTCTCGTTTACAAGGCCTTTCTGGTTGATGTGGAAGAATAATTGCAGGAAGACAGGAGCACAAACATGAAGACTCCGAAGAAACGTCCTGCACAAAGGTTCACAGAAGGACGATGCCTGGGCCCAGGCTAAGGACCGGAGAGGAGGGGAGAAGTCAGTGCACGCTGTACAGCAACAGTCGATTTCAGACTTGCTGGTCGACGTATGGGAAGCGGAGAGAAAGAGGGACTGAGGGCCGCGCCGTTCTGGGAAACAATTATGAAGCATCCTTCTTTCTATGTTTGATTATTTTTATGTATTTATTTTTGTGTTCTAAGTGAGAAACTGTTGAGATTTGACACTATGATAACGCAGTTTCCTCAAAGCAGAATATTGTATGAGAATCCTAACAGCTTCTTAATTATAGATGCATTATAATGAAGTGAAAGCTGTGATGGGTGTTCTGGGCTGAAATAGGCCGTTTGGAAGAGTCTTCAGAACTCACCCTGCGCTATCATTTACTTTTCCCAAGAGCAAGAGTGTCTCTTGTAGCCAGGAATGGCAGTGATGAATACTGGTTCAACTTGGGTTGGCTTTGTAAATGTCAAGTGACCTTCCGTTAGGGCATTCTCAGGCACTGCCACGTGGGCAGTTACCACGCCTTATGGGATGTCGTGAAACACGTTGTGGCAGCATTTTTTGCTAATCAAAATGAAGCATGTCCCACACAAATCCATGCTGTTGTAGAGTCTTGCCATGCATGGTGATGTCCCTTGGTCTACCACAATTCTTATTCGGAAAGCAATGCCAAGACATCTACTTTCTTTCCTGTTTTTAAATTACACCTATGCTGTGCTGTCCTCCTTGCGTGAGCTCATAGCGATGAACCTTCCTCAGAACTACTGTTCTGTAACACACACTGCAAGCAGTGAAGAGGGCCAGCTCTCACAGTGTCCTACTTGTATAATGTTCCACAATTTTGCAGGAGAGTCTCCTATTCAAGTGTTTATTACTGTACAGTGGAGAAGAACAAGGATGCGGACAGCAAAAGTTCTGACAAAACTCATGACGAAGTCCATAAATTGGGTTTACTTGCCTTTCAGAAATGATGTTTTAGTTGAAGAGGTTTTTACAGAAAAATTAGTTCCGTATGAAGAGTTCATTTCATTGATGTAATTGAAGTTTTATCTTGGGCTTTGATCTAGTGGAAAACATTTCAGGACTATGACAGTACCTTGGGGAAATCTAGATATCACAGGGGAATTACAAGTGAAAAAAATCACATAGTGAAAGACCAGACATGTTTTCTATTACTTAAGTAATAGCTTAATAATTTTTTTCAACTAGGTATACATGATCTGTAAATACAGGTGCTTTGAAACAGGTTGTCTCATAAATAAATGAGTCTTTCATTATTTGCAATTAATTATTTCTATTTATACAGAGTGCTTTATGCCAATCACCTGCGGTCCAAATATAACCTTGCAGGTGTATGTTCACTTTGTTTTGTCTATTAACAGTCAATTCGCTAACAGAAAGTGTTTCCTCTAACTCTTTAAAAGAAGATATCGTAACTCAACAGTGAAAAACATAGTTATACCAAAGATCTAAACTGTCAGCAAATGTAAACTTTCCTTTGTAATTGGAACATCTGATGTAGAGGAAGTTCTGCTAAAATACATTTATTCTGTAATTTGGTCCTCCAAATATGGAAACAAGGCACCTTAGTGGTGCAGTGGGTGAGGCACTTGACCTCTACCTCAGAGGTCAGTGGTTTGAATCCTACAGCCTCTTCCGTGGGAGAAAGACTTGGTGACCTGCTCCTGTGAAGTAATCTGAGTAACTCCACAGGTACTTCTGCTCTTTCCGATAACTTTTCTATCAATCAAAATCAACTTGAGGGCTCACACCAACAGTAACATTAAGTGAAACTGAAATTTTTTAATAAAGTGTTACTGAAGAAAAAGTCAGAGATAACTCACCCAAATCTAGTATGAACTGAAGAAAGATACAGGAGCCAGACACAAAATCCCAGAAAAGGAGGGCCAAGGATTAACTCTTAGTTAAGCCAGAAGGAGAACTTAATCCACTGAGAGAAATCTAAACCAGCGGAGAGGCCACATTATAAGCCCTGGGTTAGAAATTTGTGAGCTAAACTGTCTGGACTTTGGATCTGAATAACTGTAATGGCCCCATGACTGGGAATGCTTAAAAGAATGATCACAATTACAGGGTAAAACTGAGTCGTGGTACCCTACTGCTTTAGTACCTGCTCAGCAATCAGCTCCACGAGAACTCTCTTGGAGCTTGCGTCTTAGCTTCATTCCTTCCAAGAACTGTTATTTTGACTCTCATTAAGCCATAAATTAAAACTGTCTTCCTGACTTAATGGGAACCCTGGTGGTCTAGGAAAGTGCTACAGCTGCTCATCAAAGGGCGGCAGTTCAAATCACCAGGCACTCCTTGGAAACTTTATAAGACAGGTCTACCCTGTTCTATAGGGTCAGTGTGAGTCAGAATCGACTGAATGGAAGTGTTTTTTTTTTTTTTTTTTTTTTTTTGGTTTGCTTGTTTTTGTTTTTTAGTTAAAGCAGAATATTTTTAACCTCCTTTCCTGGGCCAATCACACTTTCAAACTTCTGCATTTCAGCTCTTACACCATTTCTGCTGGTCACATTGCTGTGTTTATTCTCAGAATGAGTTCCCTGCTGCCTTTGGGGCTACTGTTGCAGTATGGAGTAGTAGTTAAGAGCATTCCTGGTATCCAAGAAGTTGGCAGTTCAAATCTACCAACTCCTCCTTGGAAACTGTGGAGCAGGGCTATCCTGTGTTACAGCATAGCGTAACTCTGGGGTTGACTTGATGGCGAAGGGTTTGTTTGGGGCTGCAGAATTGCAGTTGTGTACAGTTTGTGTTAGTCAGAAGATGACATTTGAGGATTTGCATTTGAAAGATGGTATGTTGACTGTGAAGTAGAGACAGACAAAGGGACAAAAAAGATGACTGTGCTTATGATCTTGCTTGTGTGTCTGATTTTGTCAGGGTTTGTTGGTTCTGGTTTTGCTCTGCTTTATAATTAGCCCATTTCCCATCACAGTTGTGTGTGTTGAAAGTCTCTGAAATCTACAGTCAGCTTAAACCTGAGAGTGCTGAACATCCGGCAGTCTATGTGACTTCTGTCTTCCCTTAGATGCTGTAGAGACAATATTCCATAACTCATTTACATATAGATGAGAGGGCTGCAGCATCGTTGGAAAACAAACCTGTTCCTCAGCAGGTTTGGTAGTTGGTATTTTGTCTCCAAGGTACAGTCTGTGCTCTCCTGCTTTTTCCTCCCTCTTGCAAGTGATAAAGCCCCACAGCCAACCCCAGAGCCACGTACCTGCTCCAGACCCTCTCCGAGGAGTTCTGTTCTCAAGTGTTCTTGATATGACTTTGTAGTGATTTGTTTTTACTGTTCCCTCAGTGAATAAACACTCTTTAAAATCAGACACACGGCCGCTGTTCAAGGGAATTTGATAGACTAAACACTCTTTAAAATCAGACACACAGCCGCTGTTCAAGGGAATTTGATAGTGGCTGCCTCCTAAAAGACCTTTCTCAAAAATACCTGGCCTAGGGAAATGAAATATAGCCCTCAGCTCTGATCATAAATGACTCTCAGAAAAAAAACAGATAATTAAATAAAAGAGTACTAGTGTCTTTAGTACGTTTAAAAAAATTAAAACTTAGAAAACGTTCTTCAGTATTAAATAATAGTTTTTATTTTATTTATCTTTTAAAAATGCGGAGCCACCAAAGTTTGTTGTATGTGTGATACTAACTAGCAGGACCAGCACATTCAGGATTCTCATTTTATCCAAACCTTGGACAGTTGGTACCGATGATTAAATGAATTTGTTCGCCACCTTAGACTTGAGAGCCATGTTGCACAACATATGGTGAGCCACCCATGCAAGCCACATGCGTAATTTTAAATTCCCTGGTAATTTTTTTAAAAGTAAAAGGAAACAAGTGGAATGAATTTTAAGGATGTATTTTATTTAACTTAGTATATACCAAGTGTTGGAAACCCTGGTGGCGTAGTGGTTGAATGCTACATCTGCTAACCAGAAGGTTAACGGTTCAAATCCATCAGGCACTCCTTGGAAACTCTATGAGGCAGTTCTACTCCGCCTACAGGTTCACTGTGAGTCAGACTGTACTTGACAGCAGTTGATTTGGGGTTGAGGTATGGCACGTGTTGTTATTTCACTGCATTGAAGTGTTCTACTTTCTTTCTTCCTACTCTGTCCTTGAAATCGAATCTGTATTGTACACTGATGGGTGGATGGATGGAGGACTGATAGACACATAGGTATATAGACAGCTGGGATCAAGTTGACTCTGACTCATGGCGACCTGATGTACGATGGCAAAACACTGCTTGGCCTTGGGTCTTGCTCACGGTGGCAGTGTGCTCAAGACTGTCATGGTGACTATTCCTCAAATCCACCGCACCCGCTGTCTCCCTCCTGCCCAGTGGCTTTCTGCTTCACCAAACAGCATGTGCTTTCCTGTCTATGAAGCCCACCAGAATGAGTCCAAAACAAGCAAGTCAGACAGAGTTTTCTTGTGACCTAAACGGTGTCATTGACTGATTTTCAGGGGTAGATTTCCAAGCCTTTCTCAGACTTATCTGTCCTAGTCTGGAAGCTTCACTAAAGAACTGCCTGCCATGGTTGTCCTGCTGGTGTTTGAAATACCTGTGGTGTAGCTTCCAGGCTCACAGCAACACACAACCCCAGACACTGTGAGGAAATGGTAGATGAATGGTGGCTTTACATTCCTAGGATGTCTGAATTTGTCTCACTGTATTTCAAGGGCTTAATAACTACATGTAGTTAGTACTTACTGTCTAGAACAGCCCAGACCTAGAGGGATGAGAAGCCTACATAAGGTTATAATGTCTCTATTTTCTATTGGAAATTTTACAACAATGAGCTTTGGGAAGGAAATTGCTTGCTGTCGTTTGAAAAGGATTGTATGGAGTACCTGTAAATCTCTTAGTATTCAGAGGCTTCTGTTGTTCCAGTTTGATAAAATGTAATTAAGGAGAGGCGTCAGCAGCTTTTTTAAGATTTCTTTCTCAGATAAATCAGCAGCTCTGTCGGACTAACTTAGGCACAGTCTCCCAAGCTACAGATATTTCAACTGGCACACTTGATGCTGCTGCTGAAGGAGAAACTTCCTCAGAAACAAAACAGCCAAGGAAATCTGAGCTTGCTGTTTCATGTTCATGCTGTTAGGTTATTTTTTTGCCCCTCACTCAGAAATCCTTCCATATCAAAATAAAGGAGAAACCAAACTCACTGTCACTGAGTCGATTCCAACTCATAGTGACTATAGAGGACAGAGCAGAATTGCCCCATAGACTTTCCAGGGAGCACCTGTCAGATTTGAACTGCCAACCTTTTGGTTGGCAAATATAGCACTTAACCACTATGCCACCAGTGTTTTCAAAGAATAAACAGTCGTGATTTTTTTGGACAAATGACAATTTTAGATGTCTTTGCAGAGTTAACAGAAAACACTGGACTTACAAAAACTACAGTTTTCCAAATGTTTGTATAATATTAGTAGAAATTTAAAAGTAGACCTGAAAACATCAATTTCCCAAATTCATATAACTGAGGATAGCAGTGGTAGCTAAATAAGCTAACTCAAATTAAGAATTGACGGACTTACCGTATTTGTGATCAACACTATCTCTAACCCAATTTTATATTTAAAAGACCAAGACTGAAAAATTATTTTAGGAAATAAACATATAGTAGAGTTTATATATTGTGAAAAACTCAGATAATTGATCAAAAATTAGTTAAATGCTTTAAAATATTTTTATTGACTAAGAACTGACACAGTTTTACACTTGTTTCCTGAAATGTCTGTGTGAGCAATATCATCTGTCTACCTGAAATCGGGAGCCCTGGTGGCGAGGTAGTCACGAGTCTGGCTCTTGGTCCAAACAGGGAGATTGGCATTCACCAGCTGCTGTCTACTTGGAAACCCTATTGGGAAGTTTCGTTTTGTCTTATAGGGTGGCTGTTAAGTTGGAACCGACTCAGTGGCAATGGGTACTTGGAATCTAAGGCTAGTTAACCTCTCAGTAATTAATGGATAGTTAACGTCTCGTTAATGCAGCTTGTATCAAAAATGAAAGTCCTGGCTTTCTATCACACTTACGTAAAAGGAAACTTTTATGGAAAGGAAGTGCAGTACGTTTTTTGGCAATATTGAACCAGTAGTTTGAAGTTCTGAACTATTTCATTTAATTCTTTGCCTAAACCAGTAACTTATACCAATACTGAAAACTGTAATCTTTTTCTGAAATCGCAAAGATAGACATAGAAATTTTGAAAACATAAGCAGCAGGCTACATCTTTAGGATAACTATCATTGGTATGGACAAATAATAGTCTGTAAATCTGGCTAAAGTAAAATGGATTATGTATTCCTCTTGAAATCTCTTCCATGGTAACAGAATCATAATTATGGCTGAGAATGACTTCTTTAGCTGCCTCGCTCTTCATTACCACAGGGAACCTCAGTAATACACTAAGAATTTGATTCAAGTGTCTTGCAAGCTAACAGCAATATCACCAAGTCTTTTTTAAGTCTCTTCAATGAATTATTCTTGTTCAAATTTAGATATACTAAATTTAAAACATCACAGGTATGGTTTATTTTATGTGATCAATCCAGTAACAAGTCCATAGTCCTGCTTCTGGAATCAATCATATATTAATTCTCTAGTCTCAAGAAGCTCTTATTCAAAGTGAGGCACAATACTGGGCCCTCAAGGTGTTACCATGTGGTGTTACTATGTCACTAGCCTGAGAGGAAGTCACTATAGTGTTAAGGAGAGGAGACATAGATACATGATAATTTGACTTAGTAAACAGTCAAGGACAGTGGGTAAAGGAAGCTGGATGGCCAGAGAAAGGAGTGGCTAATTGAGCTGGGGAACTGGTTAGAGGAAGCAGTGAGCTGGGCAAAACTGGTAGGTGGAAGGACAGTAATTAGCTTCAGAATGAAGAGAGTCCTGAAATGTGTCATTACAAACTGCGTTATACAGACGACACACCTGGCTTGCTGAAAGTGACGAGGACTTGAAACACTTACTGATGACCATCAAAGACTGTATACAGCCTTTAGTATGGATTACATCTCAACATAAAACAAAAATCCTCACAGCTGAACTAAGAAACAACATTGTCATTGACCGAGAAAAGACTGATGTCAAAGATTTCATTTTACTTGGCTCCACAGTCTACATTCATGGAAGAAGCAGTCAAGAAATCAAACGATGCTTTGGGTAAACCCACTGCAAAAGACATCTTTAAAGTTTTGAAAGTCAAAGTGTCACTTTAAGCTTAAGATGCACTTGACCCAAGCCAGGGTGTTTTCAATCACATCACGTGCACGTAAACTTGGAAAACGAATGAAGAAGACTGAAGAAGAACTGATGGCTTTGAAATATGATGTTGGTGATGAATATCGAGTATGTCATGAACTGTAAGAAAAACAAACAGATCAGTCCTGGAAGAAGTACAACCAGAATGTTCCTTAGAAGCAAGGATGCAAGATATTGTCTCACATGCTCTGGACATGTTATCAGGAGGGGCCAAGCCCTGGAGAAGGGCATCATATTTGGTAAAGAAGAGGGTCAAAGGAAAATAGGAGGCCCTTTAACGAGATGGACTGACACAGTGGCTGCAACAATGAGCTCAAGCATAGCAACCTTGTCAGGACAGTGCGGGCCCAGGCAGGGTTCGATCCTGTAGTCTACAGGGTTATCGTGAGCTGGAACAGACTCAGTGGCACCTAACAACAACAAAAGCTCTGAGAGCTCTGCAGAGTTGTTTTGGGAATTAAAACAGCAGCAGTCTGGCTAAGTTCTGGACCTCCCTTCCTGCCAAATATGCCCTCACTTGTGATTTGGGCTTCACTGGAATATTTTACAATGATTTTTAAATACAAAAGTATTTTATTTGCAAATGTGTATATAAAATGCACATTTAGCTTATACCAACTTCTTATCTCACAGGCAGCAAGCATATACCAACAAATTAACTTTAACCTGTGAAGTGTGATGTTGGGAAGTGCATGTCCAGTAAACTAAACCCTATCCTTCACTGACAAGTCAGTTTTGTCTCACAGCTACCAATTCATTCCAGAGGCTCCTTATTTGTTCAGTGCCTACATTCAAAACATGTTATGGCCTGACAAAGTTATTTGTTAAATAACCTAGAGTCTTTCTTTCCTACTGAAGGAATTTTAGGTTTCTTAGAGTCGGATCTGACTCGACGGCACTTGGCACACTCCCCTTGGTCAGGAAGGTCCTAACTCCTAATTATTCTGAAATTCAGAGTACCTTCCAAGAGTACATCATTTGAATTTTTCATTAAGGATGAACTTGGACTGTTTAACATGGAAGAGTTTTTGTAACCAAGCCGGCAGAGGTTTGCTGCTGCTGTACCCTGAGTTTGTACGGTGAAGGATTGTCCACGGCGCCCAGGGTGCTGCCAGCGGGCTGCGCTGCCTTCTGCTTCACATCTCAACTGTTGGCTCACCCTCCCCCTGGATCTCCTTTTTACTTTTATGATGCTCTCATCTTCCTCATAGTTCCTAGCATAGTTTGAATCTATTCATGTATTATTTTATTTGTTTATTTCTGTATTATCTTTTGGGACACAGCCTAGAGTGAAAAAAGTCATGTAGAATTTGGAAGAGAGTTGGGAAAATGATATGAAGTTAAATTAAGGAGAAAAAAATGATGATAATTAGCATCCAGGAAGCTACTTCCCTGGCTATGTGAAAAAGTGTGGGTCATTCTTCCTCACTCAGGGATCACAGAAGGAAGAATCTCCACCTTGTGTTTTCCTAGAGAAGATCCAGCCTGAGTTCTTGATGTGGATGAGACTGCGATCTTAAAGTAACAAACTCGTCTTCACAGTGGGGCAGCTTCTTATACACAAGAGCCACTCAGCAGAATTCAGGTCTGCAGCTGATACTTTAAATGCAGCTCAGGATAAGCATTGTCAAGGAAAGTTTGTAGAATATGCATTTGTTAATTGATTTGCTTATGTAAATATTATTTGGCATCATAAATAATTTATCATTTTTTAGTGTGTTCATCTTTTTCAATTTTTGGAGAGCCCCAAAGAGCCAACCACGTATGTGTATTCTAATCCATCACTCTTCAGCTTTTATTTTTAAAACTGGGTAAGTGGGAATTACTTAAACACCTACATACAAACCATGTTAGCTGACTATGCCATTTTTCCCTTATCTGAAAATACGTTGCTGTCATTTAAATGAAATTCACAGGAAGAGTGTAAAAAATACAGTACGAATGTTTGTGAGGCAAAAGTTTTCAAGGAGACAGCCCAGTGAGACCTGATGGTGCAGGCACTACCTAGCTGTACTTTTGAAGTTTGACTCCATAATGCTTGTATGAAACAAGTCTACTGGATGAGTGATTTTTTTTCCTCTTTCCATTTACTTTTGATGATAACTTAGTTTAACAAGTGTGCAGTCAGGCCAGCTCTAACTTCCCTGTCATGTGCTGTATTTCAGAAGCTAGAACTCAGCCTCTTGAGATACCTTTGTTGACCCACTGCTGTAGGTCAAAGGAACAGCAAAGGAACTTTTCATAATCTGCATGTCAGAATCTCTAAATCCAAAAAAACAGAAGCAGTGGTAGATGAATCCAGAATACGAAAAATGACACTCTGTGATATGAGGCCAAGAGCGTACACTATAATATCTCTGTTGTTAAAACAGAGACCTAGTGTTTCAGTGAGTAAGCAGCTGGCTGTGAACCGAGAGGCTGGCAGTTTGAATCCCCTCAGTCACTCCTTAGAAACCCTACAGGGCAGCTCTACTCAGACCCATAGGGTTGTTGTGAATAAGAATCAACACAGTGGCAACTGGTTTGGTTTTGGGTCTTGATTATTAAAATATGATTTCTGAATTGTTGAGCAGCTTTAAACAACAAACTAATTTTTAGACAATTTCAAGCCACCATATGTCTAAAAACATATTGTTTTACTTCAAGCCACCACTTTTCTAAAAACATAGATTATGCTTTTCTTTCATTTGATAAGCATTTTTAAAATGTAAGTATGCATGTATTTTTTTGTATCTGTAGGGTAGTAGGCCATAAACATAATTCATCAAATTAATGCCATTTTATCCCTTGAAAGTTTTCATTACATTCCCTAACCCATGATGAATTCATGAAATGCATGATTCTTTACACCAAGAGAGGAATAACACATTATTCTTTTTCCTGTTACTGAGGGAAATTATACATCATCAGACATTGTCACCAAATCTCAAGTGGTCTACATTTCTATTAAAAGTATAGGAGAGTGAAATCAGGAGCTCTACTGATATCCAACCGCAGAGCTGTAAGAGTTCCCTCATGTAGAGGTGTGTGTACACACATCCACACCTGCGTATACATATTAAAAACCAAACCACTGCCAATGAGCCAATTCCAACTCACAGTGAACCTATAGGTCAGAGTAGAACTGCTCTATAGAGTTTCCAAGGAGTGCCTGGCAGATCTGAACTGACAACCTCTGGGTTAGAAGACGTAGCATTTGACTACTACACCACCAGTGTTTCCACGTATGTGTGTGTGTGTGTATGCAGACATGTGCACGCTTATATGCGTCTGTAAATACTAAGCAAAACCATTCCCTGTTCCTGATTTTTTAAGTGTACCATTCAAACATCAGACGACATTCATTCTTTACCTCAAATATCTCTGCTTGCATTTTCCATGATTGTTTTGTTTAGTCTAAAAAAACCATCATGTGGTTACTTTACTTCCCCCTCTTTTTTTAATTTTTCTTCAGCAGCTTATATGTGTTTTCAAATCTCATTATTATTTGAAGACAGGCTTCAGAAGTAGTAAATACTGTTGTGTAAATAATGCAAGTATGTTGCGTACTCTAATCATGGCTTTGCATGACTAACTCAAGTGTTTCCACCTGGCCATATGTGCTTCTCACTTTAGAGCTTCTGAAGAATAATCACAGAATTACAGGGAGAAAAGTGCGGCAGGATAGTAAGCTGGAATTGCAAGCTATAGACTCATGTGTGAGACAGAGAGACTACACCTAAGCCATGAGTAACCACAGCACATGGCACAGTTTCTCACCCTTGACACCAGTAACATCTGCAGCTGACAATTCTTTATCTTGGGGAGCTGCCCTGTGCGTTTAGGACATTCAGCTTTATTTCTGGCCTTAGCCCATGAGTTACGAGTTACCAACAGCACCTATGTGACTGTAACAACCAAAATGTCTCTAGACTTTTGGCAGTGTCCCTGTACGTTGCCAAATACCCACTGAGGACAGAGGGAAAACAAAGTTACTCCCAGCTGGAAACACCTTAAACTAGGGAAGATCATTCCTTCCTGCAAATTCAGTCAGTCTCTGGCAATTTGAAAAGTGTTCACGTGGAAGTTTACTGTTTGATATGGTGCACGAAAGGAAGAGGTGTTTGGCGTTGTAATTGCCCTTGATCAAATGACAGATTCTGGTTAACAAAAAGAAATCATTAGAAGTAACAAATGACTCATTGTTCAGATTTAGAATTTCAGAAATAAGTCTAAGTTAAATCTCATTTCTAGTCAGAATTCAGATGAAAGGATGAGCGACAAATCACACTGTAGTTCTGGGAGCTTCCGTATTGCTGTAAACGCTGGCAGCCGTGGAATACGCCTGTGGAGCTGGTGGTTACAGAATATAACTCGTTTTGACCTGTAGCTACGTCTTCAGAGTATTTGCAAACACATTTTATGGGTTAATACAGTCATCAGTTTAATTTTATAGCTACCTTTATTTTGTTTAATTTCACAGCTACTTTTGTTCTGCAATATGAGTCTGTTAACCAGCTATCTTTTTACTTACATATAGATAACATACTTCAAATTTTCAGTAAATTTGTCACAAAAGACTCCAAGGAGCAACAGTGGTCCCAAGGGGAAGCTAATCACTTATTTCTCTTCTTTCAACTTGTCTAATTAAAAAAAAACAAAAACACAAGCTTCCAAGTCTTATAGACAACTTGTATTTCACATTTCATCAGCACAGTGAAGGCACTTTCTAGTCTCTCTTTTTATTGTCTTTTCCTTCTTTGTTCTTTCCCTCTTTATTTCCTTCCTCCCTTTCTTTCTCTAAGACTATTTGGTGAAGAAAGAAGGAATAATATTGAATATTGTCCAATATGGAGTTTCAAGCCACCTGAAAAACTGCTACTGTTTAGTAAAATATTGTCTTTACTACAGGATACAGGGAAAACCCTGGCGTTGTTGTGGATAAACGCTATGGCTACTAACCAGAAGTCTGGCAGCTGGAATCTGCCAGGTGCTCCTTGAAAATGCTCTGGGGCGGCTCTGCTGTGTCTTACAGGGTTGCTGTGAGTCAGAATCAACTCAGCGGCAGTGGGTTGGGTTGGGTTTTGGTTTCATAGGATACAGGCTTTCGAGGGACTATGTTTCAATCTTTTGTTTGATCGAGTTGTATATACCGTTATGTTCTGTAACACTGGAGGTATTTCCTAGGCCAGAGGCACTGACGTATGCTCATTAAGGTAGACAGATGAATGTTCACATTCACGCTAGCACATCTTTGAATGCATACAAAATTGCAAAGCACTTAAGTAACGTTGACTGAACACGGTGCTTATAGATTAAATAAAATAACTCTTATTTGTGACTCTAAGGAAAATATAGCATCCTTCAGTGTCTTACAACTTTTATGCAAGCGTATGATGCCATATCACATTCATTAAACTCTCAAGGAATTATATGTATTTGCATATTTGTATGTATCTAAATTTGATCTGCTGCATCAATGATGCCAGCAGTTTCTCTGGATTGGTTATTAGTAAAGACACTAAAATGAAATGTCAGGAATTCCTTTGAGATGTGACAGTGTAACAGTTTTCCTAGGAGCATATTTGAAAATCTCCAGCCAATAAAAGAAAATCAGCTTAAAATAGGGTCTTATTTTTATCCTAACCTTACAACACTCACTTTTTAAATGCTGTCACCATACTCCCTTAAGTAACCTGAGAGTTAATTCCAAATTTGCTCCCAAGAAATTGCACTGCCTCCTCCCTTTACTGTGATAGATACCTGACATTATTGAAAAGGACAAAACACGTTATCATGGCCACAGAAGGGCTGGCGTGTCATTAAACTGTTCCTCTTTGGCTAATTTGGGAACTGATTGAATAAATGCTTCAAAACTCTCTGCAACCTCAACGGAAAGACAATTAATTCAATGGCCACTATTGACTGACCCATGGTTAATTAAAATAGGCAATCATAGGAAGGTGTGATGTTTTGTGGAGTCCAGGGGGAGAGCAAACAACTCACGTTGTCCTTTTCATGGACTGCAATCTCTTCTTTAATTCCTTTCCTACTGTGACCAGTATGCAGATTTCCTAGCTAATGTATTTTCCATTTAGGTCCTTTGTAGAGTAAGTGTTCATTCCCTGACAAGTGAGATTTCAAATTACAATTGAGTTTTGTTGAAATTCAACTGAGTTTTTGAATTGTTTTCCACACATTTTTAGTATTATTAAAAAACATGAGCCATTACAAAAAGTAGTATGATTTACTTTAATCTGGTCACATCATCAGGAATCATTTTAATTAATATTCAAGTGTGAAAATGAAAACTTAATTCTTCCTTTATCTTGCCATCTGGCACACAAGTCTCAGAAAACACATATATAATGCTCATTGTGAAATAAAAAATCAGAAATTTATTCTGTGAGGCTGCCGTCTTCACCCCAAACATTATACAATTATTATGCTTTAATTTATTGTAGTTCCTTTTCCCATATCCTCTGCTATAAGAAAAATGTTTCTTTCTGTGTGGCCCCTTTGTATCAAACATTAACTGACTGCATTTATATACATATCAAATGGCTAAACATAAATATTACTGCAAATGTGTTTACTGTATTTTTTTAAAAAGAAAATCACTAGGTGAAATCTCACTAACTCACTGTAATGACTGATGAAACTTTGTCCATAAATGTTTTATGAAATGTTTATTTTTCATTTTCTCTCTAAGCCAAAGAACCCACTAAAATAAAACTAATCAGTGACTTAGGTTAGTTTCCAAGCATCTCAGGGGAATATTAAGAACGATTTTCATGGCTACTAACCACACGGTAGGCACTTTGAATTCCCTGCCTGCTCCTTGGAAACCTAATCGGACAGTTCTACTCTGTCCTATAGGGTTGCTGTGAATCGGAATCAACTTGAGGGCAACCGTGTTTTTTGTTTTGAGACTGTTCTGGCTTCGAATGACCCAAAACTCAACCCCAAATGGCTTAAGTAAGAATAAAATGCACTGAGTTATATAAATACAAACCTTTCAAGTAAAGGGGGGAAAAAAAAACAGCTTCAGAGTTGCTCAGATCATACAGATAGCAGCTTCTCTTTCCCCGATGGGGTACACTCAATGGCAAGAGGGTTTCTGGTTTTGCCGGCTACTGTCCATGAACACTTTCTGTGTCTCTGGCACAGGAAAATGACTGTTGGAGCAACAAATACCCTAATTTCTCTCTTTCGAATCCAGTGAGGGGAAACAAAAGGCCACCATTGGTCTAAAAGGTAACAAGCACCTTGATGCTATGCGCCGACTCTGGCGCTGGCTCTCTGGTCTCTCTGTCTGACTCGGGTGAAGTCTCCAATGCCACAGCCACCTCTGAGGCCACAGGAAGGTGCGGCCGTAATTGTCCCCATTCAGTCCAGTGCAGTCAGATGCACCCAGCTACGCAGACTGAGCACAGACTCTGCTCAGAGGAAATCGAGGGAACTGATTTTCTGAAGGTGTCAACAGGCTGTGGAAGGGACACAAACCCAGTGTCCACCATAAATAAACCCGGGTGCTCATTAGAGCCCCACCAGACCTGCTGTTGTTAAGTCGGTCCCTGTTCCTGGAGACCCGAGGACAAAGCAGAGCCGCCTCACAGAGCTTCCAAGGGGCAGCTGGCAGATTCGGACTGCCAGGCTGCTGGGTAACAGAGCCAAAGCCAGCCAAGTGCCATAGAGGTGGAGAAGTAGCTCTCAATTACCGGACAACCAGGGCTCAGGTGTCCACTATAAAGGAGTCTAAAATAGAGAGTTGTGTTTTTGTTTGTTTGTTTGTTTTTTTATGATGTTCCCCATGAAGCAAGCACTGTAGACACAGGCAGAATTTAAAGCCTTTGTTAAGATACAGTTCTAAAGTTTCACCAGGCTAGCAGTTTTCAGTGGTTGTAAACTTGTCCCTGTTAACCTCTCCCTGTACTTTAGAATTAATTAGAGTATTTTATACTCACGTATCACCTTTTCAATAATTAGAATAGAGTTTCGGCTCTTGGAGCCGTGCTGTGGTGGTCAGCAAGATCAAGCACCTCCCGAAAGGCAGCTAAAAAGGAGTTGGGAAGAACCGGATGAACCGTTTCCTAAGAAAGACTGGTGTGATGTCAAAGCACTAGTCACACTCAGTATAAGGAATACTGAGAAAACACTAGTCATAAGAATCCAAGAAACAAAACTTGTATCTGATGGCCTCGAGGGTCGTGATTTTGAAGTGAACTTTGATGATCTGCAGAATGATGAAGTTGCATTTAGAAAATTCCAGCTAATTACTGAGGCTGTTCTGGGGAAACAACTGCCTGACCAGCTTCCACAGCGTGTGTCACATCTGTGACAAAGTGGACAGCAGGGTCCCAAACATAGCAGAGCATGATTGACTCCCATGCTGTGCCATGCCTGGCACCCCAGAGGCCAGCACCGGACAGGGTCCGAGGCCGAGATGGGTGGGAAGGGATGGCAAAAACCCACCACATGTGAAGCATGTCACTCACACATGAAGCACGTCACTCACACAAGAAACACATCACTCACACATGAAACACGTTACTCACACAAGATAAAGTTGGGGCCAGGTGGGACCGTGGTCTCTGATGGAGAACTATGGACACAGGTCCACTTTCACAAGCTTTATTTATAGGCTTAACAGGTAGGAAGCCAATAGGGCAGAACATGGCCACAAATGATCGTGATCTTTGCTGCAGACCTCATGGAGGTTGTCTTCAAACAAAGGACAGGAGTGTGCAAATAGTTTTAACCTGAGCTGCTATTCTGCAAACGATTGCAAGGAAATAGCTTTGCCTGAGTTGCAAATAGTTCAGGTGCCAAGCAGAGAGGTAAAAACGTGGGGAGATGAAGGGGAAGGTAAGGGGGCTAGGGCACAGGAGCCCCCAGCCCACAGCAATGTGGATGTCAAGACTCCGGAGGATTACTCACTAAACAATGCAACAATTCGATTTGGAAGACGTCTCCCACTTAGCACCAACAAGTCCAGCAAATCCAGAGGCAAACGAAAGAAATCATGACCCAAGAGGTGCAGGTAAAGGGCTTGAAAGAAGTTGTCAACAAACTGATCACAGACAGCACTGGGAAACACATAGAAAAGGCTTGCCAATCTATTTATCCTCTCAATGATGTATTTGTTAGAAAAGTATCAATACCTGAGACATTTCTGAATGCCTGAGACAGATTGGAATTGAGAAAGTTCATATGGAGCTTCCTGGTGAAGGCAGGAGTTCTGGAAAAGCTACTGGAAATGAGACAAGTGCTAAGGCTGAACCAGCTGATGGCTATGAGACACCTGTTCAAGGATCTGCTTAAAATTCAGAATTTTAGTGGTGTGGTGACAAAAAAAGATCTTACTTGTGGGGAAAAAAAAGGGAATCTAGACAGGATTGGGAGTTCTCAGTGTGGTAGCATGTTTAATACCACAGAGTAGTTACACGCCTGTGTCAGCACAGAAGGATCACCCTAGCAATACTTTTGCTCAAGAACTCAAGAAAGCAGCTCTTGAAGATCAAAGATTCCTCCCTGCCGGTAAACTGGAACTACCCACCTGGGGCCACAGTATCACTCCGTATCTTCCAAGTACTTTCATCTGTGTTAGCGGAGGACAAAAGTTCTCGTCGCCTTTCCACAGATAAAGGAACAACGGACTGAGCGTAGTGGACCTAAAGATCATCTGGCCCTCATTCATTTCACAGTTAAGAACACTGAGCTTGACCAGGTAACATCCTGACCCAACAGAACAAGCTGTTTAAGTGCTGCAGCCAAAAATAGAATCTAGGGTTTCTGTCTCATCTCCTGTAGCTTTTTCAGCTTTTCTGGCAAGTAGCTCAATGTTCTTTTTAAACAGACAACAAACACTCCCTAGTCCACCCCGGAGTCACTTCTTTCACAAATCTTTTTATAAACTAAAACCTCCAGTTCTCCACCGTCAGTGGCTCTGTGACAGCAGGGCAATGTGACTGTGCTAAGACAGAGCCGTCCACCGAGATTCTCTCCAGTCCCCTCACTGTCATGGGATAGTGACGTGTCTCCTAGAAGGTAGCTGCCCTTTGACTCCTTCAGCTGTGAGTCACAGGTCTTCAAAGGTTGCCCAAGAGGCTGCTGTGTTCTCAGGCTTGCTTCTGTACCCTTCTGCCCTGCTTCCCTTTCTCAACAAAACAACACTTTGATTTGGCTTCTCTGTGTGAGTCATGGTATTTCTTAAAATCTATTTTAATTTTTGTAACTGAGAAAAAAGTATTTGTGTTTCTGGTTGTTTGGTTTTGGTCTCTTCTTCTCCCATGAAATGGTGGGTACATACGGCAGTATTAGCCTGCCTCTTAAGATCTTTGTAAATCTTTGTTTATCCTGTCAAGGCAGTGGGAATGTCACTGACTCATCCGACACTTGTTAGGCACATATCACTTGGCACTCTCACAGCCACCGGACTCCTGGGTAGCTCCACCAAGTGGTGCTCTGCTGCTAACCAACAGGTTGTCAGTGGGAACCCACTCAGGGACACCTCGGGGCACAGGCCCACAACCGGTTTCTGTAAAGACTGTAACCAAGAGGTCCACGTGGGGTTCCGCTCTGCAACCATTGGTATCACCCTGAGTAGAAACCAACTTGATGGCAATGGGTTTGTGGTTTTTTTGGTAAAACACTCACTTGGAGATAGAGAGCTCTCATAGCAAACTAGAATAAAAAAAGATTAAAAAAAGACTACTAAACAGAGATTTGCTGTGAAAAGCTTGATCATAAAGTATCTAGTGACATTGGATTGCCAAAAAAGGAAACTTTATTTTGCATGGGGAATCAGAATCGACTTAAATTTCAGCCTCCAACAAACATTTTGCATGGTTCTTGCATGGTGATAACTGGGTACATGCTGAAGTCTATGAAAAACAAACCAACCCAAATGCGTGCAGTCCAGCCCATCCTGACTTACCAGGGCCCTGTAGGATGGGTCGAACTGCCTCGCAGTGTTTCCCAGAAGCAGCTGAGCTCTTAGCCACTGTGCCACCAGGATTCCAAAGCCAATTATGAGGAGGGCGAAGAGGCGAAAACTACAGACCAGCGCAGTGAGGGTGGCGTTGCTGATCTTCTGACCAGTTTTCCTGCAGGATAGTGATTTTGCCTTTTCCGTATGTGAATAGAACAACGTTTCTTTGTAAGCATTCAGCACCATGCGATTCAGAATCTACCCTGTCAACACAGTGCTCCTCTCATAAAAATCTGTTGTGTTTAGAGACCCGTGAATTTATGGCAGTGGTTCTCAAAGTGTGGTCCCAGACCACACATGGTCAGAACCATGGGAACAGATTAGAAAGAACCTTATTGGACCCCACATGAGACCAACCAAACAAGAAATTATGGGGCTAAAACCTGGTGATCTGTGTTTTAATAAGTTCCCCCAAGTGATTTTTGTGCATGAAAAAGCATGTCAGCCGTTTCTGGGATGGTGAAATCAGAAAGGAACTTTAAGGGTCATGCAGCCCAATGCTATCATTTTCCGAGTAAATATTAAGAGAATTTGTGTTAATCACTGAAGATGCAGAAATGACGAAAGCAGTCAGTGTCACTAATTATGCGAAGCACAGAGTCTAAGGAGGAAAACAGCTCTAAAACAAACCGTTACCTAAATATTTCTCCTGGGTCATTTTGAATGACAGCTATAAAGCAAAGGCACGTTATACCCAGATATGACAGGGGAGCTAACCTTGTCTGGTGGTCTGGGAAGGCTTTTTAGAAGAAATGAAATTTAAGCTGTAGCTGACGTAGAAGTTAATCAGGCAACGAACAGTGAACGTGGGATTAGTGGAGGGTGACAGGAACAGAAAGGACTTTTCAAACAGAGAGAGAAGTAGGCACTGATGTTCTGAGCTTAGAAGTCTGGAGCCCATTGCCATCTGTTGTTACGGATTTGATTCTGACTTACAGGTAGTCTGTAGGACAGAGTAGACCTTCGCATAGGGTTTCTGAGTCTGGGAGTCTTTAGGAAAGCAGAATATCATTTCTCTCTCCTGTGCGTGTTGGCTGGGTTTGGACTGCATCTCTGTAGGATCAGCAGCTGAGCGCTTAACGCTGCCCCCCCAGCACGCCTCTGACAAGCCTGTGGTGACCCAGAGACACAGGCAGCTGACGTATAGTGAGGGGCTGAGCAGCCAGGACTAGGCCAGGGTCTTACAGATCAGGACGTCTTCCCGACCCTCCCAGGGATCACGATGTCTGTCTTAGGCGGGATGGGAAACAACTGAGAGCTTTTAACTGAGGGTAACAAACGAGTTTATCAGGCCCGATAATATCACGCTGATGTTTTCTTTACATGGGCTTACGTCAGCTTGTCTTGTGTCCACTGCCTGTGGCGCCCGTGTATGCTAACACGCACACGCACGTGCCTGCGCGTGGATCCAACACGACGCTTCAACCGCGAACACAAGCAAGGCAGCGACCGTGGGTGGCACAGGGCCAGGCAGTGGTGCGTTCCGCTGGACGTGGGGTCGCTCCTGGTCGGAGCTGGCTGGAGGGACCCGAGGGCCACCAGCAAGCTCACCTCGCGGTGCAGACCCACACAGCGCCTCCACTGCCAGAGGCCCAACCAGCTGCTGCTGCGCCTGTCACGCCGGGGAGCACCGGGGCTCCGCTCTGTCCCGGGGACCGCGACGGGTGAGGACTCGCTTGGCTGCATCAGTAACAACAACGGTGCGGTCGCATCCCTCTCCTCACTGCCCCTTCTCTTCTCCCACACGATCCCTCTCCAGAAAACAAGCTGAATGGTGGAGCGTTCCCGGTGTAACTTCAGCATGCTCATTCCTGCAGAAGGGCCAGGCTGGTCCTCAGGAAACAAACAACCGTGCCTTGTTTGACTCCAGATTGTCCTTCCCACGTCAAAATGTGCCATTCCACCTGTTACAAATGGCGAGTTCTACAAAACTAGTTCTCAGTTCTTACCATCCTATGTTTGGAGAAACAGGTGAAGGTTTGAACAACTGAGAACACTTTGTGTGCTAAAACCCAGAAGAAATTTTATTTTATTTTTATTTTTTATTATGATTGAATGAAAATGTACATTCTCATATAAATTCGCATGCTCACCTATACGCAGCTCCCACTGCTCTTCTTGGCTAATGACAGCACATCCCTCTCTCTGCTCCATACATGTCCTATCCTCCCAACAGTCTCCTCTCCCCTCCTCTCCACCCACTCCCCTTCCTCCAAAAAGAAGTCAGCAGGATGACATCCTATGGATGCATAGAACCATAAAATTCCTGCAAGATACGGTCCCTCTGCGTTGCCAAGTCCAATCCATTGCTGACCAAAAAGTCGACCTTCATTATGACTTATGGACAGGGGCAGCATCAGGGCCAGGGGCCATGTTCCCAGGGAAACTCTGGAGCCCCCAAACCATCAATTGTGGTATTTTATTGGAGATCTCAGGGTGCACCCCTAGTTATTCTCTGTTGCCAGTGAGACTTAGCTTTGTGAGCTCCATCACAGCTATGGCTGGTGGTGGTCGGGCACCTCTGTCGGGCCCCTCTGTCTTCTGGGTTCTCTTTTCCCCATGTCGTTCTTGTCCTCAGTGATCATCTGTTCCTGTTGAGCTGAGACCATTTGCTGTACCCTCAGACGGCAGCTTGGCAGTTTTTAAGACCCCAGACACCACTCACCGATGAGGGGTGCCCAGAGTCCTCATTAGGAAAATGCTAGCTGTGTCAGTTGGCCTCGATTTTGTCTGAGAGCGTAGTCCCCGGCCCCCCACCCCAGCTACTCTGTCCTTGCAGTATTAGGTTAAGATGAGAAGAGTACTCAAATTGTGTTGAAGTCCAGTTATTATTGATCTTCTCTCTAATGTGTGCTGTCAACAATTGAAACCCTGAAGAATTTTGTGAGGAGACTCTAAAGCTCCTTGGTTTGGAAACTACATCTGAAACAACAAAATTTAGTAAGAAAGCAGTGAGGAGGGGGCACAGTTGCCCCCCAAGCATAACGAATCTGCCAGTGCCGTAAAGCGAGCTACACTTAGCATGCAAGTTACTGAATGTAGTCTATTCTCAAACATTGTTTACAATGGAGAAAATAGTTATCGCGTATTCTTTAAAGAGAGGAACACAAGTTTCCGAAGCATCAGTTCCAGTAAATATTTGTTGGGTAGATAAAGCTTATTTTGATAACAGCTTTATGTGCAAATCCAATGATATAGGAATTCCAAAGCACCCCGAAGTACAAAGTCTGACAATTAAGTCCCTGATCTTAGCTGTTCTAAGCACTAGGTACCTCACCGCTGAATACCAATCACTAAGGTCACCTTCCAAGTCCTCCCCATGGGAAGCTATGCACTGACACCAGCCCCTAGTCCCCCCTTCAAAGCAATTTTGGAGCTCTTTCTGGAATGGCCATTGCACACAGTGGTGTGGTCACAAGTTCTCAAACTTAGTTGTATAGTTGTCTGTGAGGATGTTTTTAGCCAGTAAACAAAAAACTGTGTTGTAACACCCTCCCTACTCACCCGATCTGGTGACCCCCAAAGATTTTTTTCTTTACCTGACAATAAAGGAAATTTTGAAAGGGAGATATTCAGATGACATTCAGGACATCAAGGTTAGTATGACAACAGCTCTGATGACCAATCCAGAGAAAGAGCTCCAAAATTGCTTTGCAGGTGGACGAAGTGCTCTGGTTGCTGCACAGCTTCCTGAGGGGGTGCTTTGAAGGTGACCCTGGTGACAGTCAGCAGTGAGGTGTGCAGCCCTTTTTCTAGGATGTTTCCAAGTTTAACTGACAGACCTCATCTGTGTTTTTATAAGAATGCTCCAATTAAATAGAGACAAAGGAAATACTTGATTTCATTTAGTAATTGTGATTGGAAAAGCTGTCCTTATCTGAGGATATTGCACGGTAAAGTCACCTTCAGTAAACAATTTTAGTACTTTATGTACTTTGTAAATACAAAGACACTGAAAGTAATTCCAGCCTGCGGAAGTTGCTAACACAGCTCCAGGCTAACAGGTCCTCTGTAACGACTCTGTTTGCACCAACAACTGTTCTAACTTCTGCGGAAAAGGCACTTTAAAAATAGAGCTTGAGTTTATGATGATTTCAAAGCATTTTTAAATGACCCCGGAAGAGGGCTGCACATTGTGTGATAAGCTATGCAAGTCACATACCTCAAAGAACTTTTTTTTTTTCCTATGTGATTACCTGTCAAGAGTGGGATTGCTTTTGGACTTTGCAATACCTAAGAGAGGGCTATAAATGATTCCATTTGCAAATGCCCTAACATCTCCACCAGAGCCTGTCCATCTTTCTGTGAGCTTGAATGACAACCTAGAAATCTCAGAGAGTGGATAAAAATAGATTTATCAAGATGGTTCCTGTTTAATAAAGACATTAGGGTCCATTATAGCTGGAGGAGGCAGAGCTACAGTTGCATTCTGTGAAGATGTGTAGGTGAAGGAAAACATCTCAGTGTTTACTGAAAACACAACTGACACCCCATTATATTATTTAAACCTAAAGACATTGTGGCTTTGCAAGGCTGTTATTAAAGTATGCAATTAACCAATTAACACATCATTAGTATTTATTTCAGCTCTGTGCATTTAGTAACAGCCTTCAGCTTTCAGAGATAACTTGAAATTTCTAATTTAATGATCTTTGCCTTTCATTATACATAAAAAAGAAATAATAATGAAAAAACATCCACTGCTAAACACAGTACTGTGTTCCTATAAAGGCCTTGGTAACATTCCCAGCTTAATCACTGTCTAGCCTCTTTCTGTCAAGCGCAACACTGAATATTTTTTTTTATTTTGAAGGCATGTTTTATAGCTTGCTTAAGTTTCTGTTGATCTAAGAAGAAAAATTACTCTGTTACTGAAATGTGAGCTTTTCAGTGTCCTGGCGAGTTTGTTCATAGAGAAGACACCGCCCTCGAGTCAGTTTAACGTCGCGGCAGGGCCTGTGGAGGCCACTGGAGGGCGCGCATGAGCCCACTGAACTCTGGAGAAGGACCAGGGCTTTGGTTTGGTCTGGTTTGAGTGGACTCGGCGTCTGGCTGCGGGGCTACAGACCCAGTTCCCCCAGTGACCCGGCGGGACGCAGTGGCTCTGCCCCACGGAGTTTCCAGTGAGTGCCTGGTGATGGGAACTGCTAACCTTTCCGCTGGTAGCTGAGTGCTTAGCTGTGGTCCCACTAAGACTCCCCAGTGTACCCAACCAAACCCACGGACATCGAGGCAATTCTGACACCTAGAGACCCTGTAGGGCAGAGTGGAACTGCCCCATAGGGTTTCTAAGGAGTTTCTAGTGAATCCGAACTGCAGACTTTCTGGTTAGCAGACATAGCACTTAACCACTACACCAGCAAAGCTTCCCTGATGTGCCTAGTAATTAGATTAAGTAGTCAGAGTAAAGAATTAATCTAGGTAGTGTCCGGTAATTCAGTCAAGTAATCAGATTAGGAAATCTACTTCCGGATTAAACTGTATCTAGCTCCTTGAATACTCTGGAGGTCAGTTCTACCCTGGCCCCTAGGGTCGCCATGAGTCGGATCCGACTCGACGGCACTTGGCTTGGCTTTAGTAGTTAAAGCCCTGAGATTAGGTAACTCTAATAACGCAGTCTATGGCACTGGGTCGTTAGCTTAAGAAATCAGTGTTTCACCGGTTGCTTAACTCGCGGTAGCTAACTAGTGCGGCTGTTACAAAAATACCACCAAGAGGTGGCCTTAAAACAAATGGGAATTTACTTCCTCTCAGCTCAGGAGGACAGAAGAGGAAGTCTTATGTCCAAGCCTCTTCCTTTCCATAGGGACAAGCTGTCTTTCTCCATCAGCTCCAGGGGAGGGTTGTTTTCTGTTCCGGCGTTTCTCACTCAGTGGCCATCTTCACGCACCTCTCTCTCTGGACTTGTGCTTGCTCTGCTGTCTATCCAGCTCTTTTTGTAACCCAGAGGTGATTGAGAATACACCTACAGGTATAGGAGTTAAGAGTTAAACACATGTTCCCAGGGGATGAGACTCAATGTATAACAAACCCCCATCATTAAACCTCAGTTTCTCCATCTGTTAAATAGGAACAATAACAGTTCCTGTGCCTTCAGGGCTGTTGTGAAGGTGAAATGAGATGGTCAAAGGGCTCCGACCACTACCTGGTACACAGCTGAGGCTGAACCAAACTCCAATTTACTGTTTTTACTGCTCTTACAACCATCACAAGCAACTCTGAACATCTTTACATTTCCGTGCTACTTGTATGTGTGTGCAGGCACGTGCACATGTGCGCACATAGCTAAACATCAAGCACCATGGTTCCGTCACAACTCCTTCCGGGAAGAGAAGCAGGTATCCACACATTGCTTCGGCTTCTGTAAAGCTGTGACTCAGTTAGAATGTTTTAGGATTTCTTGCATGGTATCTGTGTCACACGGCCACAGCCTTAGGGGTATAGTGTTTAGTAACATTTTTAAGTTTGGTTTCAAAGAGGCACTTACCCAAGAAATTAAGGCAAATTGAGTTGGATAAAAACTGTCTACCTTACATTTAACCTGTATTTACTTTAAGATCGGAAGTGATGAATCAGAGCAGACTCTTGGACTGTAAAACTCAAGACTTTATGTTTAATTAATCAGAGCATATGTGTTTGTCTTACTGCCTTCACAAATACCTGTTTTCCCTATATTCCTTTTTTCTTACTTATTTCAGTGTCATTGACGAGGTGTACAGTGAGACGTAAACCAATCCAGCAGTTTCTACATGTGCCATTTAGTTACACAGGCCACATTCTTCAAGTTGTGGGGCCACCCCCCACTCCCACTTTTTGAGTTGTTTCTCACCCCTTAATAAACTCACTACCCCCTAACTTTACCATCTAATGTTTCAAGCTACTGTTGCCAACGTGACCCCATCTAGTTCTCGAAAAGGAAACCGTGGTGGCATAGCAGCTAAGTGTTGCCACTGCTAGCCCAGATGTCACCAGTTCAAATCCACTAGCTGCTCCTTGGAAACTCTCTGAGGCAGTTCTGCTGCACCTGAAAGCATCACTGTGAGTCAGCTCTGACTCAGCACAGTGGGGTTGATTTTCAGGTTTTTATTTTTTGAAATAGTACAATGCTCAAGTAAATATTTTTTACTAGTTACGCTAAAGTATTGTTTCTTTTTAAGAATAGTGCCGTGGGCCATTTTTGGTTTAAGGTTTGAATATTATCACAGGGCGATCATTTCAGGGGTTCATAGAACCTCTAAGTCTCCAGAAAGTATGGAATTCATGAAAATTTGAAATTCTGTTTTGCATTTTCCCCCTGTGATCTGGAGTCATTTATGAAACATTTGAACAGAATTTTCAGTTAAGCTAGCCAAAATCTGTATTTTTGAACTGAAAGAATGTGACCAAACAAAATTCCCCACTGTCAAGACACCACCAGACCAAATGAGAATTTGTTTTTTCAGTTCACATTAACAATTGTTGAATGAGTTCTAGTGCAGCAAATCCACTCACTATATTCCCTGCTTGGCATGGCAAAATTCCCTCTCAGAAACTGAGGAGGGAGAAAGTGTGATCATTTCTGTGGGAGACTTGGACCTGTGCTTCCAAATGTGCCCACCTGCAAGGAAGGGTTTGCTTTACCCCAAAAGAACCAGCCAGAAAATCTGGACATAAAGGAGGGGTCCTCAGAGCAAGGTTGGCTGCTCACCCTGCCCATGGTGAGTGAGGCCCCCACGCATCCTTGGGGAGAAAAATTAAACAGGGGCATAAATAAATACAAAAATGCATTCTCACTGAGTTGATCTCCACTCACAGCAGCCTTGTAGGACACAGGGTAGCTGCCCCACAGGGCTTCCAAGGAGTACCTGGAGGACTTCCACTGCCAACCTTTTGCTTTTCAGCTGAGTTCCTAACCCTCACGCCACCGACGTTTACACCCACGAGTGAGATTCCTCCATTCACCAAGCAAGCGAGCACAACAGCAAACCAAATCTCCGAACATCCTTTATCTCAGCCTACCACAACTGGCATGACATTTGGGCGAGCAACTCCTTTAGAAAGGGGCCACTTCAGCCTTCTCAACAACCCAGACATTCTTTGCAATGCAGAGATGAACATGTTCTGAAGCTCAGGGTTGTGGAGGAGCAGGGAGGTGGGCAACTCAGCGGAGCTGGATCAGCAGGGCTCCAAGTCAGAGCAGCTCAGAGAAATCTTTCTCCTTTTTTTCCATGAGCTGCTAGTGTCCGGAGACTTTGGAATTATTTCTGAATGCCTACATGGATTTATCCTTCTTTATGTATGACTGGATCATTGCTATTTAGAATAAAGATTTTCTGGAAGAAGGCAACAAGGGTGGGCTGTGGTAGACATACAGGCAATGTAGCTTCCACGCTGTCTTAAACATTCTTTTTTACTTTTATGTATTTCTTTTTTCTCATTACTATAAAGAAGTGGTAAAGAGTTCTCAGTGCATGGTAACGTCAGCTTTTTTTTTTTTTTTTTTTAATTTATTATGTTCAAGCCTCTTCCTCTGGCCAGCCTTTCCTAAATTTTCTGTTCTCCTGGTCAGATCGGATGACTCATTAAAGGTCTGCATCACGTCAGGGCCAGCGCGGGGTCGCAGAAGTGCACTTGACTTGACGAGGAAAGGAGGCGAACGCGTCTCTGGTTGGAGCAAAGGAAGAAAAGCTTTAAGTTTTCAAGCATTTGTATTACCCTCTTGATATATCTTTTAATTACAGTAAATTAAAGGAAATGTTCTGGAGCTGAATTTCACTGAGTTTTCAAGTGTTGTGGTTAAAGTAATCAAGTGATAAACTACTAGCTAATTTATTAGTAAGGGGTTACAATTTATAAATAGTTGATGAATGACGTTCTGGGCGACGTCTCCACTTCACGCCCCAGCTGAGCGTGTGGCCAACTTCCCTTGCTGTGTGTTCCCACTGAGCTTAGCAAGTGATCGCCTACCGATTCCATATGAGCAACAGAGATTTATTTTATGTATAAGGCTATCGAGGAGTAGAAAAAACAAATATGTACATATATAGCATGCTAAGCCAAGTGCTGTCGAGTCAGGTTGAAAACTAAACATTGTATCTTTTGATTACATTTATGAACACGTCCAGTATTTAGCATGATGAAAATCATTATCTCAAATAGTTATGGTGTTCTAAACGGGAAAGCATGGCAAAAGTCTTCATACATGGACTTTTCAAGCTTGTTTTGCCTTTCCACCACGCGTGTCTTTATGGGTTTATGACATATGGAGTTGTCCCCACAAGTCAGCCTTTAATTACTTTCTTAATTTTGACAGCAATATTTTTTACTGCTGCAATATCCACAGACATTTTTATTTTTTATTTTCTTTTGTGCTCTTCCTACATAGGAACAGTTGACACGGAGATTTATATCTCAGTATATTTCACTGCATTGTCTTCAAGTGGCTGTGACATGGGCTTTAAATGGTTTCATTCATCTTTCAAAGACAAGAATATCGGGCTTTAAAAGTCAAGTGAACTTTTTCCAGGGCAGCAGAGATAGTAAATTTCAAAGTGCAGTAATTATAGCCAGATACTTCACATTATTCTAATCTTTGATTAAGAAACTTGGAACACAGAAAGACCATGTCATCTTAATTTATACAGCAAAAAAAGGAGCGTGGTTTAAATGGATAACTAAAGTATTCCCAAACCTTGCCTCATCATCATTCCAGTTGGAGGACTACCATGTAGGTTACGAATTTTGTGGATCTAATCACTGATTTTGCCACGAGCAGAGCTCTCTGTGATTTCTTATAAGACAATGCATACAACATTGGATATTCAGAATTGAGAGAAACCTGGGGAAACAATATCATTGTGAAGGTTTAAAAAGGAAAGCTGTGGACAGGGAGAAAATGTTTACAGCACTTATATCTGCTCTAAGACTTCACATCAGATACTGTCTAGACTATAAAAGGCATTTCTGTAAATCAATAAAAAAAAATGGCACATTAAAAAAATGGGAAAAATCTTGAATGCAATCAACGAAAGAAGATACAAGAATGACGAAGATGAAAAGAAAGAAGGAAAGGAAAAAGGGAGGGGAGAGGGAGAAGAAAAGAGAAAGAGCGAAAGAGAGAAAACCTGAAAACTCTCTCAACGGGAAGAACCGTCAGGGGCATAACCGTGAGCCCCGCAGCGAGCCATCAGCCCATCACCTCCAGGGCTCTGCCTCGCTGCTCTCCAGGGAGCCCCAGGGTGGGTCCCAGCAGCCCACCTGCGGTCGGCAGCCCCGGCTGCCAGTGGGCCGCCGCCGGGGCTCCCCAGCGCATTGTTTGTCATGAAATAACTCTTGTCAAAAATTACCGACTCACAAAATTAAGATAAGCAGATTATATTGTAAGCATATTTTACTTCAATTTAAAAAACAGCTGTCATGTCACGTTTCAGATTGGATTGTCTTCGATTTCAGTTGCTCTATTTGACTGTTTCTTTTAATCAGTATATTTCACTTACTATTTATTTTAATTATGTTTTTAATTTTCCCGTGTTAGAAGACAGAAGATGAACTTATCTGGGGACAAATAATCCTGAAATATATGCACTTATTCATAACAAATGCCTGTTGCAATAATATTATTATTAAATCAATGTGAACTTGAATATGCAACATTTTTAGTTATGGAAAATGGTTAAATGGTAGCACATCTTCTTTAAAGATGAATAAAAATAAATCTCCATTTTAAAATACTGTAAAGCTCTATAGACTCAGTAGGTAACAGGTTGGACTGGTTGCCAGGGGGTAGTCCTATTTATACGTTAAAAAAAATAAAATAAAATCTTGGCAATTCAACAAACTTCAGCCTAACTTGTTTTATTCACATGAAAATAAAGGGAAAGGAATTTCAAGAATATGATGATCAGACATCTCACAGTTTTCACCACCCATAACAAGATTTCAAATTTTGCAGAGGTCAGGAAGATTAGAACAGACAGATGATTTTACGTGGTAAAAAGATCATTGGTTTTCTTTGGTGAACTGTACTTGGGAGATCTGTGGGAGAGAAGTGAGGCTGCAGAAGAATAAAGAGAGTAGGTGTTGGTTTTTTTCTGTTTGTTTGTTTTTGTTTTGTTTTGTTTTTTAAAAGATTTATTTCCTTTGTGGCCATTTGGCTTGGCTTGGTTTGTGGCGGTATCTTTGACATGGAAGCTGCAGCCGTGAGATGTCACAAGAGTTTTGATGAGGTTAGAGCCAAGCAGTAAAACTTGCCTTGAAGGAAAAATTATCAATATAATAACATAATTTCTAGTCACTTATTTTGCAAGTTAGAAGGATCTTTAATAAAACATCAGAATAAAAAAACTAAACAAACGCCTTCCCTTTGACGTTCTGGTAGATTCCTTGAATGCTTGTCGTTATAGCACGAAGCTGACGGCACGCACACATAGATACTGAAATACCATTTGCTGATTCCACTGACTTTGAAGTACTGATATTTTCAGTACATGGTGTTTTCTGTCATAACATAAGCCTGTGAAAGCTGGACAATGAATAAGAAAGGCAGGAAACTAATGCCTCTGAACTGTGGTGTTGGAGAAGAATATTGAATGTACCGTGGACTGCCAGAAGCACAAACAGATGTTTTCTGGAAGAAGTATAACTGGAGAGCTTGTTAGAAGTGAGGATGGTGAGACTACGTCTCACATACTCGGGACCTGTGATCAGGAGGGATCAGTCCCTGGAGAAGGACCTTGTGCGTGGCAAAGTCGAGGGGTCAGGGAAAAAGAGGAAGACCCTCAGTGAGATGGCTGGACACAGTGGCTGCAACAATGGGCTTAAGTATCAAAATGATTGTGGGCGTGGCACAGGACCAGGCGGTGTTTCGTTCTGTTCTACACATGGTCACTGTAGGTCGGAACCAACTGGACGGGACCTAGTAAGGACAACAAGAGGTACTGATTCAGTGCCCACTATTAGCAACCCATAACAAAAATACACACTCCCAAATGACTTATAAAATGAACCCGGATGAATTTTCGTGCTTCAGAGTAAGTTTATTGCCAAAGCCAAGTGCTAGAGTCGCCATGAGTCAAATTTTATTGAGTGAACATATAATTATTCATTATTGATTTTTTCCATTCACACCAATGGAAGCAGAAGCAGTTTATTAACACCCCAGCTACATAGGAAGGGATTTTCTAGAAGCAAAAACCATCTTTGTTTTTAGATTTTCAAGCGTTAAGGCATTAGAGATACGCTGATTCAGTAGGTTTGCTCCGGGGCCTCAGATCCTACAGTTTAACAAGCCACCAGGAAATGCCAACCTGCTGGCACATGGTCTGTGCTGTGAGAAGCTGACCCTTAGTCCATCTGAGCACGGGGTGAGCAGAAACTCAAAAGAAGGAAAGAGGAAAAGCCGTAATGTGTGGGTGGACTTGATCCTTAGGAGAGTAATAACTTTTCCAAAGGGCAGGTGATACCCAATTTGAAAAGCTGTCCATCAATATCACTCCAGTGTCACTTAGTTAATACTTCTTGAGTGATTCCTCTATGCAAATCCTGACATTTGGTGCCCTGGGAAACAATGAAAGAGGCAGGAAACATGTCCTCTGAACCCCAAAGCCTAATTCCATTTCCAGAGATAAGATTTGTCTAACACAAAAAATGCAGAAGAGTACCAACAAAAATTAAACAAATGTATTAACTGAATAATGGACCACAATGGGTTTACAAAGGCTGAGACTGTTTGAGTGGATGACTCTAGATGACACCAGAAAAGATTTAGCACAGAGGCGTGTTTTACACAGCGCAGGGAGAGGGATGTCAGATAGGAATGTCAGAGACAGAAGCATGTGAATCCAATTACAGGAGCAACTTGACTGAGCTGGCTTCACTAATGAGGGGACAAGTCTGGGGTCATCAGAAAAGAAAATTATTACACAGATGGCAGCAAACTTCTTGAAAATTGATCACGGAGAAACGTGTTTTCCAAAGAACAATAGAAAAGACGAGGTTGAAGTGAATCGTAGACACTCTCTGGATGGAACAGATTGGGCTGAAAAGTCTAAAAATTAAAAAACAGCCTAAAGAGATTTGCATTTTCTCAAATTGGGGGGCAGGTAGGCTTACAATATAATTCTAACTATATAGCCTTTGAGAGAAATATTGCTGAACAGGAACTGTCAGTGTTCCTTTGGCCCAGACAAAATGATGAAGGATAGATTGTTTCCAGTGGGCCTTCCACCCTTTGGGGAGCTTTCTCCTGTTTTCTGCAAAACTCTTTGTCACAACGTTGAAGCAACGTGCATGCCCCTTAGTCAAAGAAACATGAAGAAATAACACACATGCCACAGAATGATGGTTTAAGATTACCCTTCTTAGTAATAGTGGTGCATGGCAACATGCAAACGGGTCAATTTCCCAGTAGTAAAATCCCCGATATCTTAGAAGTTCTTGGGGTACTTGGGAGGTCGCACAGTTAAGTCCGCCACCCGCATGGTTCTAGGGGCTACGTTTTCATTGCCGAATATCACTGCAGTTTCCTTTAGGGTGATGCCCCTGGGAAGCTAGGCACTGACATGAGTGCCCAGTCCATCCTTCGGAGCAGTTGTGGAACTCTTTCTGGAATGGCCACTGCACTGTGGCATGGTGACAAGTTCACAAACTTAATTGTCTAGTTGCCTGTGAGGGATTTTTAGTCAGTAAAAGATAACTGTATTAGAACACCTTCCCTCCTCACCTGATCTGGCCCACAATGACTTTTTTTTTTTTACCTGAAGATGAAGGAAATATTGAAATATGTTTTTATGACATTCAGGACATCAAGGGTAATATCACGAGAGCTCTGATGGGCATTCTGGGACAAGACTTCCAAAATGGCTTTGAAGGATGGCCAAGGCTCTGGCGTCAGTGCGTAGCTTCCCAAGGTGGGGACTTGGGCTGACCTCCGTGATATTCAGCAATGAGGTATGCAGCACTTTTCTAGGATGAGTTCATGCATTTAATTGTCAGATCTCGTAGTTGGGAATCTGGAGATTTCATCCCGTGCTGTATGTCTGACAAACAGATGTCACTTCCTCCTAGTTACTAAAATGTGCCTTTCCATATGAGATGTGGGAAAAAGCACCGACTTCACCACCCCGGAAGGTGTCTTCTAATTGCAACTCCCAGTGAGTTAGCCGCGTTCAGTTTCAGGAAAAGGCTGGTGACTGGAAGTCTAGTTTCCTTCTCTGAGAAGTGGACAAGGATGAGGAGCCTACTGTCCACGATGACTGTCCTGAGGCTCAGTCCTGGGCAAAGGTAGGTGGGAACGAGAAAGAGGAGTCTGTTGGAAGTTCCTAGGCCAGGATGTAACTGACAACAACCAGAAACTGCACACGGAATTAGGATTCTAGAAAACCAAAGCTTCGCATTCTAAATTTGTTGTGTTATTTACCAGTTTTTTTTTTTTTTTATTTAAACAGTCAAATGAGTACAAGCCACAGTAAATGACGAGGACAGGGGATTGGCCACTTTGATGGTTGTAATATGGATGGAGATTCACTAATTATTTGCTTAAGAGTGTTAATTGAAATTATGAGTCATAGTACCTACCAGAACATCAGTCTTGAAGAACGGAATCAGAGAGCTTAGTCTGAATTTTGAGTATTTTGGAAAACTTCAAGAAAACAAAGTAATTAAGATCAGAGAGGAAGATAATCAATTTGAAAGTATTTCCGAAAGCACTACTTAAAATTATTTAGGCCCACATCAAATGCTAGCCGTGAAGAATGTGCGTCTAGACTTAGGTGGACATACGAAATGAACTGGGCAGCTCCTGTCCCGAGGCCAGGTAAGAGGGCAGTGGGGCTGGCGGAGGGGACAGGAGAGACACAGGGCAGAGAGAAGGAGTGTGCTGTCACAGAGGGGCCAGAGCAGCTAGACCCACACAGCATTGTGGGCGCCACTGTTTGTGTGACATACTGACTTGGAAAGTAAGCTTTCACTGAGAGCACAGTACAGTACCAAAAAATAAACAAATAAAATTACTTAGTACCTCTTAGTGGCAGTAAGCTTTCAAGGCAGTCAGTCTCTGCGTCTGAAATGCCTGCTCCGTGTCAGTGCTGAGCCGGGGTGCCGTGAGACGCACACCCGTGAGCAGAAAGAGCTTGGCCCTCAAGGAGGATTTCTTGATTGACTTTTCCCTCCCATAGGTTAGTTCTCACTGTCATATAAAACTTCATGGAAACTTTGGTTGTGTGGTAGTTAACTACTATATCCGCTAACCAAAACGTCAGCAGTTTGAATCCTCCAGGTTCTCCTTGGGAACTTTATGGAGCACTTCTGCTCTGTTTTGTAGGGTCACTGTGAGTCGGAATTGACCTGACAGCAGGAGGTTATACTCAAATTTAAGTACATAAATTTATGTTTGTAAATTAAAGCTACTTTGCCATATACATTTTACAGGTAATTATAGACCTGCAAAACCATTTTGTTTTATTTTCCAAGGAATTTTACTCTCCAATTATAGCATATTTAAATGTTCCTAAAATATAAGCAATAATTTTGAAAAAATGATTGCCAGAAACTCTACCAAGTTCGTTTTCCATCAACCTGATTCTTTGAAGTTAATTCTAAGCTGTCATAAGTCACAGTGACAATTATCATGGTTTAGTGGAGCCTTCATTATATGCCAAAGGCAAGACACTCTTTTTGCCTGTAATTGAAAAATATTTTTGACCATTTTTCCTACAAGTTAAAATGACAGGTGTTAGCTGTTGCTGTCGTCACCTGACAGGGTTGACACATTCACTGATTAGAGAGAGTTTCTACCTTGAAAATGTACCTGCCTGGAAGAGTGTCCACTTTCCAAGGCGCTGACATCCTGGATTCACTCATGACATTCTGAGTTCTAAAACCCCATTGTGACTTATTCAGGAGTTATTTCTGATGACCATGGTCCTTGAAATGCAGAAGTTGGGGTGCTTTCTATTTGAGATGTCTAAATATCAGAAGACTAAAACAAACTGTAGTGGAAAAAAAAATTGTGCAAGTGTACCTTTGTTCTCTGGGCTTAGAGAAACCTGTAAGAAGTGGATACTTTTACATTTTTTTCAATTCTCCCCCAAAAATGTTGTCGCTGTTGTCCTCATCATAGTTACAATCACTACATATCTGAGCTGGAGATTTTAGCTACATTCGAAGACTCTTTTGCATTTTTTTCTTTTAGTTAAACCAATGTGTGGTTTTCCCTAACAGAGTTTTGTGTAGGTAGTATTGATTTCACAAGTCACGAGGGATTTCCGTTATGGCCACAGACGTGTAACAAGGCGAGGCAGATGAGTCAAGGCAATTTAATTTTATGTTTTAAAATAACAACAAACGCTAGCAGATACAAGTCCCATCACTCTTCTACTTGAGGCAAGTGTAATAAAGTAAAAATGACTTAAGATTTGGAATCAGAAGTCCTGGACTTGGGTTCTGAAATGATGTCGTTGAACTGGTCTCCTCATCCAGTCACCTTGAGTTGGTGCCTCCTCTTGTCTATAACGGGCATGACAGTTGTGTCTGCTCCACAGTATTACTGTGAAGCCTACACAAAACAAAGTTGTATGCATGTTTGTTGTAAAGGTATATTCACCACCTCTCCCTTTACCCAAGTGTTTGGAGGCAGGAATAATTTATACATGTGAAGATACTTTAAAAACTTAAATTTGCTGTCTATATCTAGGTCTATATCCATATCTCTAGATAGAGCTGTAGTCATGTCTGTGTCCGGGACACTATGCAGTGGTAAAGAACAAGGATGATTTTAAGAAGCGTCTCATAACCTGGTTTCAACAGGAAGGCATGACTGAGTGGATCAGTCAGCAGCAAAAGGAGAAATAGTGTATGAGACCCCTACTATAAGGACTTAAAAACAGACTGAAGTACAGAAGAAAAGGCTGTTTGACAGCTACCAGGGTGGCGAGGGAAGGCGATGGTTGATCATATTAGAGAGTTGATAGAAATTTGGTTATGTGAAAGCAGCGACAGCACACGGTAGACAGCAGATCAACCGAACTGGACTTCACCAAAAACTGAAAGCTCTTCTAGTCTCAACCCAACACTGCAAGGACAGAGTAGGAGGGGCGGGGCCTGGGGAACATACTTTTGGGGACATCGAGGTCATTTGGCATAACTAGCTTATGCTAAGACAGTCTCCTACACCTCGTAATGGTGAGTAGCATTTGGGGTCTTCAAAGCTAGCAGGCTGCCATCTGAGGCCCACCAAAGGGCTCCAATTCATCCAGGACAGATGATCACAGAGAACAACAAAGACACAAGGAAACAAGAGCCCAGGAGACACAGGGACCCACATAATGGGAGACTGTATCAACACGTGGCCAGAAGAACCAACATGTGGCCAGAAGAACCAGATGGCCACCACCAGACAGCTGTGGTGGGGCACACATTGTTCAGTCCCTGTGGCAACATGAGAAAAAGAGAGGTGCAGCTCAAGAACTGTACTCAAAGAACACAGGTGATGGTCTGACAGCCTGGGGGGTCCCCTGGCCTGGGGGGTCCCCTGGGAGCATGACCCTTAGACCTGCTACTGCCCCGCCCAGAAAACACTGCTGAGGTCAACCCTTCCGACAAAAGTGGACAGGACTCAAGCGCACAGTGTGACCATGTGGTGTGTGTACTTCATGGTTCTGTACATTTATAAGATGCTTTCCTACTGGTCTCCTTTTAGAAGGGAGAGGAGAGAGTGGAGAGAAGAGGACAGGAGATGAAGAGGGTATGACGAGTGTCCTGTCACCAGGCAGAGAGAGCAGGAGCTGCAGATAGGCAGGCTTGCAGCTTTAATTGGATTGTGGACTTTCACTTAATCTCAATTAAAAAAAACATCATGGTTCTCACCTCACAATGAAATAGGATTATAATTCCACCCAACATTTGTTTTAATTTTTAAATTTTTTCCTCTTTCTCACATTTATAATTCTTTGATTTGTGTATGGTAGGAGATAATACCACATTCTAGAATATCCCAAGGAGAGTGCTGGCTTCATGTTTGTGTTGCAACAGTCAATGATTTTTCCCACACAGCATCCATGCCTACCTTAACATCCATGCCTAACTGTTGGAGAGCCTATAATAATTTGTAACAATAAATTACAATATTAAATTGTAATTATCAGGCTGTCTTATTTCCACTTGAAATAAAAATAATTACACAACTAATTGTTGTAACAATTATAGTTTAATTAAAGTGTTTGGAAAAATCTTCATTGTTTTCATATATTCATGGATATTAATATCTTACTTGCTATTAAGTTCTTTTGATAAGCTGCCATTCTTACTTGATTAATCATTATTTTGTTTTTCACATGAACACTTATAAATCATTTAGAAAAATAATTGAAATGAACGGATTGCCAACACACGCGGTAATCCTGGTTGTCTGCTTCCTTAATTGATTCTGAAAGTGAGATGGCATCACCACGCCTGTTGACAGTTTTTAGATTAAAACATCTATAAAACCTTGTAGAAATGAGTATAGTTTATTTTATAATTCACGGCTTTCTTACAAAAACAAGACAAGACAACAAATAACTTTTACTTGTTTGCCTTAACAGAAATTCTAAATCAGGCCTTCTTTTCCTAGGAGGTGGTCATCACCTGATCGTGTGTTCCACACATTTTTTCTGGTGACCTTTCCCCTTGAGCCGTAATTGTCCTAACACAATGTGGTTTAATATTCTGAGCACAAGCTACGGACTCAGAATTTGTATAGTGATTACTGTTCACTAGTGTGCCAACTGTTATTCAATTTACTGGGACTCCTGGTGACCTGGTGTGTGTCAGAATAAAACGGGGTTCCGTAGGATTTTCAAAAGTTGATACACTGCAGGGAAATTACCAGGTCTTTTTTCCAAGGTGCCCCTGGGTGGGCTCAAAACTCTGGTCTCACAGTTAGCAAGCATTTGTGCCCACCAAGGTTCTCAAATGAGAATATAGAAGGTTCTTAATAATTCTTGAAATAAAAGCAAGGTTCTGATTCTGTTCCCCACATTCCGCACTCTGTACTATCGTGAGGTCAAGAGAACCACAATTTCCCTGTTGGTGAATCCGACTCCATTTTTCAGTCCTTGGTCTATGTCACTACTTGGAAATTTTGATTTTTTTTCTTCTCCTCTTCTTGTTGGCTCTGTGACGAAAGCACTAGACATCATGGCTACTTCTGCTCGGTCACTTGGGGATTCCTTGTCTTCTGCTTCCCAGTTCCCCAGATCCAGTCCTAGGTCCTTCCCTTCCCTGTGCAGAGTCTGCCTGTATCAAGGAAACCCTGGTGGCGTGGTGGTTAAGAGATACCAAACCAAACCAGACCCAGTGCCTCCGACTCATAGCAACCCTATAGCTGCTAACCAAAAACTAAGCAGTTCGAATCCATCAGGTGTTCCCTGGAGGTCCTTTGAGGCAGTTCTTCTCTGTCCTATAGGGTCCCTATGAGTCAGAATCAACTGGACAGCAGTGTTTTGTTTGTTTCCTTTTACTGTGAGGTTATACACGCCCATAGCTTCAGAGATTTCTCTGTGCAAATAATCCCATATTATCTCCCACTCAAAACTTTTCTCTGTTCTTTGGGCTCATATATGCACTAGTTCCCTGATGTCTCCTGTTGAACATCTCACAGATATCTGCATCTCAAAACCAAAGCCAAACCCAACCCATGGCCATTGAGTCAATTCCCACTCATAGCAATCCTACAGGGTAGAGGAGAACTGTTCCATAGCGTTTCCAAGGAGCACCTGGTGGATTCAGACTGACCTTTCGGTGAGAAGACGTAGCACTTAACCACTGCACCAGCAAGGTTTCCATCCGCATCTCACCGGGCCCCAGATCACACTTATGACCTCTCATATCCTGACCTTAGCCGAATCTAGTGCTTTTCCATGTTGTATCCCTGAGTAAATGATTCAAGTCCCACCCATCTTGTTACACCAACCAGAGGGCCAGGAGTCATCAGTGACATCTCCTTCTCCTCTCCTTCACCATCCCGACTGCTGATTTTTACCTCCTAAATCTCACACCAACTGCTCTGCTTGACTCTGTCTCCAAGTGTCTCCAAGTTACTGCATGAGTCACGGGGAAACCTTCAGTAGCTGGCAACCCCCACAACTGTCTTCATTCCCAGCCTCCCCCCACCAATCATGCAGGGAAAGCATTTTGAGATTCAAATGGGATCATGATATATGCTTGTGCAACTGTTCTCAATGTTATGCAAAGCTCTTAGAAATGCAAAGAAAGGACATCCTTGGCCCAATCTGCACGGTGTTTTGTGGCCTGGTCCTCCCAACCTTCCCCAAGGTCCTGAGTTTCCACACAACTTCTAGGTAGTGACACTCAGCCACCATGGCCTCCTCACTTTCTTGGGAATGCACGTCACTTACTCAGATAGTCACTTGTCACTTCCTTCCTTCATCTTGTAAACAAGATCAAATGATCCAATTACAGGGTCTTTTTGAAACAATTACCCCTCTCTCCATGCTTTAAGCACGGTAGCAATTATGTACTCATTTCTGTGACCATTGATACTTTCCCCCACCCACAATTAGAGTGTAAGCTTCATGAAGGCACAGGGAATTTCTGGCTTTTCTCCTCACTACCTATCTCTGTTCGGAAACCCTGGTGGTGGTGTAGCGGTTAAGTTCTACATCTGCTCTCCAAAACCTCAGCAGTTTGAATCCATCAGGCACTCCTTGGAAACTCGGTGGAGCCATTCTGCTCTGTCCTCGAGTGTTGCTATGACTCAGAATCCACTCGACAGTGGCGGATTTTTTGGTATCATCTCTGTAACAATTTATGGGCTTAAGTAAGTGAGTGCATTCTTGCTGTCTGTGACCTTTCTCAAAACTCACTTAGCTTCTCCCAACCTAAATTTTCTCATAATTTGACTTATTTCACAAACACCCCTTTGATCTAGTACTCTCACTATCTGCGTTGCACAGATAGATACAGAGGCAAAGTCAAGTTAAGGAACTTCCTCAAGGTCACAGAGCCAGTAAAATCAGAACTGGGATTCAAACCCAGTGGATCAGGACCCAGAATCTGTGCATATACCACTGTGATATGCTGTGACTCTCAAGGTTTGAGGGGTAAGATTCATCCAGGTGGAAGGACTATTCTACATTTATCTGTAATCGTTTATTCATAGCATAGGAAACAAGACAGGCATATCACTAGGATGGCAAAATGAAACTTTTCAACATACTCAGCTCAAAAAACAAATGTATCTTCTCTTCACCACAAAACAATGAAGTATGCAAAGCACAATTTTCAGGAGATGTTAGCGTCAGTACTCTGATGAACGGAAAATCAGCAGGAATTGTGCAAGCAATTGCAATATTTAAGATACTGTAAATATGAATGAAGCTGTTTGCTAATCTTATTCTACTTAGTTATGCATTTATGTCTCAAATCAGGATCTGTCTCCATGACAAATGATATTTCCATAAGTGCTTGAAAAATTGCTGACAAATTTTTGTCTCATTTCCAAACCTAAACTAAATTTTGTTTAACAAATCATTATTTTTTTTATTCAGTCAAAATATTTACTGAAGCAACTAAGAAAATAATAAACATAAATATTCATCTTATGTCTACTGTTTCCTAGCTGGTGTTGAGAAATAAGCCAAGTTGAAAAATTAATCCCCATCTGTAAAGACCTTATGAATTATTACAGTATAAGAGATTTTACATCTGTTTAAAACTCAGAAAGTCAAATGGCAAAATACTCAGAGTGGCTATTTCTGGGTGGTAGGATTATGCATGATTGCTCATTGCCCTTCAAAATTTTAAGTGCAGTATGTTTTACTTTTACAATTAAGAAAATGGGAGATTAGAACACGCTTTTAACATCATAATTTCTCTACAGATTTTAATGATCTAATCAGGTTCTGCCCCAAAGCATTTATTTACAAATCCTTTAAAGAGCTAGTTGTTATTCCTCAGCTACCCACACCCTTCCCAGGGCCTGGTATATAACACATACTCAATGATTTCTCATTGAATATGTTTACGCATACGTAAGACAGAGTGGGGTGAAGTAAAGACGGAGAACGTAACTGCTATCGCTAAACCTTGCTGAGCAGAGAACAGGCGCCAAGAGCATCACTAGGGCGTTGAATGGGTTTGCTCCTTCAGTGTTCCCCACAACCCGACGAGGCAGGTGCTACGAGCTCTGCCATTTGCTGCAGGACATTGAACTGCCAAACAACAAAGCAAGGATTCAGTCTTGGGCAGCCCGACCTCAGAACCTGGACCCCTAACTGCGACCAGAGTCTACTGGGTGTGTTTCTGGGGGGAAAGCTGGCTCACCGTTTACTGGAAAGCACAGGAGTGGTGTCGGTCTAATGTGAAAGTTGTAATGTTTCGTGAGTAAATTTCCTTTTCTAAGCAAAAGGAATCTAATTAAAATGGGTAAGAATTATAACTTTCAGGAGAAAAAGGAGAAGGAAAAGAAAAAGAAAAAAACTCTTAGCTTGACTGCTGATCTGACAGCAGGAGCTCTTTGGGCATTATTTTAAGAAAATGTAAAGTGACATCTGTGCCCAGGCTCCCTCCCTGGAAACACCCCATGGCTTTGTGCAGATCTGCTCTGTGGCAGGTGCCACTGCCCCTGACTTCCTCCGGAATGGCAGCCCTCGAGCTCCAGGCTTTGGTTCTGTGGGCACCCTCAGCACCTGTCAGCCCTGCTCGGCCACGTGGCCAGTGTCTCCAAGCTGTGGCTTTTGTCCCTTTGTACAACCTGCTGTGGCAGTTCACAGTCACTCGGAGGTGGCTGACTGTGTCTTCAAATTATCACTGGAGGCACAAATGTTTGTTTTGTTAGTGCTTTGTTTACAAAGTTGCACACTATTGTAATAATCTGCCGCTCACTCTATTTTTCCCGTCAGCCTGGCTGTTTTTAAAATGAGCTTTGTGGTACACAAGCCTTTTCAGTAACACATGTACTACATCCACCTACTACACTGCACTCTCCGTGACATGCCAGAGGTTTGGGAACAGTTGGATCACTGCCTGCTGTCACCAAGCATGATAGAGTGATGACAAAATGAGCGGGGACATGTGGACATTTCAGTTCTTCAAAATCATCTGCTCTTGTTAGGTCTTCTACATGCTTCCTGAAACGATATTCACGGGCAAGAATCCATGAGATTCACACAGCATTTTTCAGTTTATAATGTCCTTCAAGTAAAAAATGGACTTAATAATTTTTTTCTTGGGCACTTTTTTGTCCCTAGGTCACAAGTTTCACAAAGACAAGTTTAATACATAGCCAATAAATATGTTTAAAATGAGCATGGCATTATAATTCTGATTACTTGTAATGTGTCCTTTGCTCTACCACGGATTTGCCCTTCCTGTGACACAACCCTCTTTGGTTTGATTCTTCCTCATTTAAATGAGGAAAATGGGCGCTATGACTGCAGAGTGCTTGACGTTGTTGGTGGTGGCTGCAGAGTTGGCTTCGTTTCACGGCGACCTTTGTGAAACATAGGAACCCATTGCCTGGTCCTGCACAGTCTTTGACATTGCTGGTTTGCCCACTTCCATTGTTGGGACACTGTGTGTTTTTAATAGCATCCATCCCAGACAGTTCATCTTCCAGACTCTATTAGACAATACTCTGTTGTGAGCTGAAGTTTTTTCTTTTTTTTTAATTGTGATTGGGTGAAAGCGTACGATCTAGTCCAAATTTGCATGCCCTCCTGTCTGTAACTCCTTCTGCTCTCCTAGCCGGTGACAGCACACTCCTCGTTTCCATTCTATGCATGTCATATCCAGTTAACAATCTCCTGTTCCCTCCTCTCCACCCTTTCTACTTCCCTCTAGTAAGAGACCAGGAGGCCAACATCCTATAGATGTATAGAACCATAAAGCGCACACACAATATGATCCCTCTGTGTCCCCAGGTCCAACCCATTCCTGTCAGAAAAGTGGACCTCAGTAGCGGTTTATGACCAGGGGCACCATCAAGTCTGGGAGTCATGATCCCAGGGGAACTCTCAGACCCTAGATCATCAGCTCCAGTCTTTTAGTAGAGTCCTTAGGGTGCACCCCTCTTTCTTTCTCACGTTGCCACTGGGACCCAATCTTGTAAGGCCCATCACGTCTGTCACTGGTGGTGGCTGGGCACCGTCTGGTTCTTCTGGTCGCATGCTGACGTTGTCACCCACTCATGTGGCCTTTTTGTCTTCTAGGTTCTTTGTCCTCCATGTCATTGGTGTCCTTGGTAATGAAGAGTTTCTACTGACTAGTTTTCTAAAGTAGATGACAAGCCTTTCTTCCCAGTCTGTCTCAGCATGGAGATTCTGTGGAAACCTGTCTACTGCGGGCACTCCTGCCAGGAGACCTGCTGGCATAGTAGCAGCAGGCATGCCCCCACAGCAAAACAAACTGACAGATGGGTAGTAGAAGCTCTTCTGGACATCTAGCTCTGCTGTTGACATCTTCTGTGTGTCCTGCCCAGCACCTACTAGATGGACAAAAGTATCAGTTAATAGACACACTTTCAAAGTGTGCTTAAAAATTCCAGAGGTTCCTTTCTCTCATCACCAACTACGATAAACACTTCCTCTTCTTTAACAAACGTGGCATCTGGGAATGTGGTCCTCATTAAATGAGTCCATTACACGTAAGGAATGAAGTGAAATTAGAAAATTTAATGACAAAATAGAGAGTTTTACAGTGTCTTGCCTCCCACACACATACTCAGATCAGTAAATGATGTTGGATGGATGGAGAGATAGATGAACAGAATAAATCAACTGAAAAGAAAGCAATGATTGTGAAACACCCGTTCATATTTATTACGTAGAGAAGCCCTCATCATTTAGCTACTCATGTTTAAGCCTTATTTCCAGAAACAGGGTATCAACTCTTGGAGCCAAGCATCAGGCAGTTTATACTGGGCATAGACTTTTAAGAATCTCCACAAACATTTTCTGATGTGCTTGCTTTTGGTTAAAAAAATGAACTTAAGAAGTGTATAACAAAAATGATAAAGGCACAGACATTTTAGAGGCCACCATTATCAGAGTCCCTCTTGTCTTCAGAAGACAATGAGTGTCTCATGTTTGTCACCATCTCCACAGATATTCACCATGACCTTCATATACCAGAGCTAACGTTTCTGTCAAGGCCAGGAATCTCAAACACCGGAAATTCACACCACGTGAATGGCCTGGTATGCTTACTTCTCGGATTACATTTGAGGCTGTAGGAGAAAGGAGACAGATACTCAGAGTTTTCTTTTGTAGTTGGGTAGTACTCTACCACCATAGAGACCAAATGACCACGTGTATAATCAATAGGGAGCCCTGGCTGTAAAGCGATTAAGAGCTCACTGCTAACCAAAAGACCCCCAGTAAAGATTTACCAGCTGTTCTCGGAAGCCCTATGGAGCAGCTCTGCTCTATCCTAAATGGTCGGTGTGAGTTGGCATTAACCTGTTAGCAATGGTTTCTGTTGTTGCTGTTTTGTTTTGAATATTCAACAGGGGTCCTTGGGTCATGAGAATGGTTTACTCTTGGCTCCTAACCACAAGTTTGGTGACGAATCCACCCAGCAGGTCAGCATCTGTAACATCTTAGCTAAGAAAACCCCATGTAGCAGTCCTGCACTGAAGTGTATAGGGTCGATGTGAGTTGAAACCGACTCGGTGGCAACTGCTTTGGCTTGTAATCATATACCCTAACTCACATCACCATATCACACAAATCCAGGGGATGTTATTCGCCCCATGCTCCACGTGAGTGGTGTGTCTGGATTGTAAAGCTCCACGTGTGTGGCCACACAATACAAACTCGCATTGTCCACAGAGGGCACTTTGTTGAATAAGCACATAACATAGGAGTGCACACATGGTGCGCATGTCATGTTAAACTCTGGCTTAAATGAAAAACACATATATGAATGCTTTGTTTGTATTACATATTCTGATTCTCAGAAATTAGAAGTTGTAACTTAAAAAATATATATTTTCCCCTAATTATTAACCTTGTATTATTTTTTAAATAATCACAGTATATGGCCTAGGTTATAAATACCCAGAAAACTGAAGCTTTATTTTTGCTTCTTGGAACAATTCACAGTGTCACAACTTTAATAGGATGTTAGGTATTTGTTGAAGATTTGCTTTAATTTGATTTAAATTTCTTTTATAAAATGCTTTATTCCAAGTAGGTAAACAAATTATCATAGACATTTTAGACACCAAAACCCCAAATAACAAAGCCATTGCCATGGAGTTGATTCCAAATCATAGCAACCCTGTAACGAAGAATCTAACGACCCCACAGGGTTTCTGAGCAGTGGTCGCAGGATCTGAACTGTCTAACTTTTTGTTAGTGGCCAAGGTCTTACCCAGCATGCAGCCGGGACTCCTCTTAGGGGCAAAGAAACAAATATCTTTATAGCTTCCTTTTGACATTTAGAAAGATACAATCTTATCTAAATTCTCTAACATTGCCTAAACCCCATTCACATTCTGCAAATCTCAAAACATCCAACCAACACAGAAATTATCCAGGAAATTGTTCTGTCACTGAACTTGGAGGCCAGACAATTGAATTAGTTCTTTTAGACTGGTCCATCTATAAGAGTTCACCAAAGAGATGAACTCTGCATGATGTGAAAAGCAGCTGTTAAATACGTCACCAGGTCACGTTCTTTCTCTTGTGCGTTGAAATGGCTGGTAGCAGGGAAGGCATTTTGTTATAATTCCCAGGAGCTGGGTCAAGGTTGAGCCCGGCAGGAGCCTGAGTGAGTTATGAGATGCACTCTAGTATTTGTGAATTTAATAGTGGTGACTTGTCAGTGCCCTTAGCAATCCAACTGCATATTAGTCTCGAAAATTGATTCAGGAGAATGTTTTCTGACGCTGGCTTCAGGATGTAATTTGGAGCATTCGAGTTGGGAGATTCACTTTTACTTGTGAGTCAGCAGTGTTTGTAATGCGTTCTTAGAGGAGATCCTTAAGGGTCAGGCAGCCTCTCGATTGTTTGCAGTGCTTGGGACATTTTATTCTAATGAACAACTGTGATTTCAGTCTGCTTGTTTGTGGAGGAGGAAGTGATGGGTTAGCCTCCTACGCTGTGTTTCTGGATGCGTGAAGACTAGACAATACCCATTTGATTAATCTGGCTGTGCTTGTCAAGGGGGAGAAAGGACGCTATTACATTTGAACTTTTAATATTTGAATCCACATGGATAGATCTTTTTTATCCAGGTGGCACAATTTTATATCAGAACAACTCTTAATTATTTAATGTTGGTGGATAAGGTAAAAATATTTTTAAAATTACAAAGGATATTTTCCACAAAAGTAGAAATGGGGCATGAATACCAGGAACATATTTCCATTTGGAAAAACAGAGTATGAAAGTTTGGTAAAAAACAAATTAAGCTTTCTTCATTTTCAAATATACAAGGTTTTGAAAGAGTCTGAAAATATCCATGGCCTGTCTTGAACAATTTTTCTTATCTCCTAGTAAATGTATCTCAGCATGTGACTACTGAGTATTTCAGGACATTCACATTTCTACTGGGATAACATAAAGATGTAGCTCACAGTATCTTTTCTTAAAAATTCCAGGACAATCTTATGTGCTGCTTGTGTATGTGCACTTGGTCATCTTACAGTGCATGTTTTGGAATGGCTGAAGTGTTCTCATATTTGTCACCTAAAATATTAACACTGTCAACATTTGTGTTTTATTAAAATACGAAGTTACTCACCAGCGTAATCACTTGTAGATATTTGAGCCATAATTCACTGCTAATTTGCAAGGCTCATTTAGTAGGATAATTTTCCATCAAGTATGAAATGAAATCAGTGAATATTATAAAAAGATATTTTAAGACATTTAAAATTCTTTTTTAAAAAAGATAACTCCAACAGTCTTCCCCTGTGTCCCTAATTAGCCGTCTTCTATCACAGTGTTTCGGAAGCCCCTTCTCAATCCTGGGTCATTACAATTTATAACTATGCTGCTCCTTTTAAATAATGAACACATTTAAAAATCAATAGAAAATTTCAAACCTAGTTAGCTAAAAGCTCAGCTCAAGCAAGTAGCTGCCATGCTTGATTTTCCTAACAAGTTATTCAGCCCCCAGTCAGCTCTGCATCACGTATACTGTCACATACTTGACCAAAAAAAGAAAAAGTAATGAAAGTATTTTATTTCTCTGAGAAACAGATTTTAAAGAGGCTTTTAATACATGTTATGTTTAGAGACTAGCAGAGGTAATCTGTTGAAAAAGCATTGATCCCCCATAGACTCTAATGTCTCTGAGTTGACAAACACCTGAGCTGACAATCACCATCAGAAGGATACAAGTCAAGCTGGAGTCTCCTCCCAGAAACAGCATTTTGAAAGAGGTTGTTCCCAACCAAGGGACTCCTGGCCTACCTGTTACACAAATGCCTACCTGCAGTATGTTTTCTGAACCGTGTATTCAACTAGAAATAATAAGCTTTTGAAGCAGTCAGGATAAGTGTGGTTAGAGTATAAAACAGGGCACCGTGACACACAATCACACACAACTACACTTCATCTGATTTTCTAAGACGGGGGCTGGGGCCGGGAAGCCTACAAGGCAGTGACGAGGCTGCTTGGGGCCTCCTGGAGCAGGCAGCTGGTCTCCAGAGGGAACCTGAAGAAAGAACACAGATAGACACCTAACCAAGCTAAACCAAAACCAGAAAAGCCTCCTTTTCATCCAGCTGATTCCGACTCAAAGAGAACCATGTGACAGGGTAGACCTGCCCCAGGAAGTTTCCAAGGAGCACCTGGTAGATTTGAACTGCCGACTTTAGGGGAAGGGGCTGATCTCTTAGCCACTGTGCCACCAGGGCTTGCAGAGGTGGAAAGAGGAGGGACAAGGGGCAGGGGTTGGGGTGCGGGCGAGTGCCCTTCTGCTGGGGTACCTCATGAACGCAACCACACAAGGGGGCTCCCACCCCTGGCCTGACTTGTGCCGACAGCGGTGACGGGCCGAGGTGGCGGAGAGCGTCAGGAGACGGGGACACTGCTCAGGGCACCGAGCGCAGGTGGAGGAGCAGCGGTCCAGTGTCCGTTTCGTCTTCGTTCCTGACCAGCTTCGAAGCCGCTCCGACCCCAGCGTGGCCGTGAGTCGGGCCGCCTGGGCAGCAGTGGGCCGACTGGGCCACTCCGTGGAGCCACCGCTGACTCAGGGCGCCCTCAGGGACAGACTGCGGTTCCCAAGGCCTTCATCTCTCGGGAGCTGGCCGTGCCCTCTGTCTCCCCCAGGGTGGCTGGGGGGCTCTAAGTGCAGGCCCTTCTGCCAGCCGGCTGCCGGAATGTTCCAGTCACCACCGCACCGGGGATCCGGCTTTACCAGAAAATCATTTACGGCAACGGGTATTCACATACACTATCTGATTGAAGAGGAAGATGTCAACCTGCTGAAAGTCGAGAGATGACAAGATGGCCAATGTCAGAGTGAGAAGCCAGGGAGCGGTCCTGGCACAGGAGATCGGTGCCATTCTCTCTCGTCTGCTCACTGCCACCTTTCGCACTGATCCAAGCGTATCTTCCCACTGGCTAGAAACAGTCTCAAGGACCTTCTCAGGATAATGCTTCAGATGAGTAGTCCTCAAACTTGCAGGCAGGACCCCAACGCCAGAATTTCAGATGCAGGTGGTCTGAAATGAGCTTGGTGCAGGGGATAGCATTGGGTGGAAAGGGGATCAAAATCCACAAACTCTTTGTTATGGTGTTAATTCTGACTCATAGCAACCCTACAGGACAGAGTAGAACTGCCCTGTAGGGTTTCCAAGGAGTGCCTGCTACATTTCTGCTGCTGTCAGAGTGCAAGTCCTAGCATACTGTAGCTCTTAATAACTTCACCAGGGCTCCACGGGGTGAGGATAGGGAGGAATATAGTTTTGAGACCCACAGTACAAGGCAATTATCCCCAGGATAACTGGAGCAAAAACAGTAAAGCGCTCCTCGATATAGGATTTCATTATGTTCAAAGCATTCCAAATCCATCTTCACTTAGGAGAGAATGACATGAGAAGTAGGCTCACCTTGATGGCTACTCCTTGACAGGCTGGCTACCCAGCCTCAGAGAGCTGTGAGAGAGGAGTTGTGAAAGGGTCCTTCAGGGTGCCAGTCCATTGGGAGACACTGTGTGTGGGACCAGATTCATTGCTGACCCAAAGCAAACCTATAGGACAGAGTAGAACTGCCCCATAGAGTCTCCAGGAAGTGCCTGGTGGATTCAAACTGCTGACCTCTTGGTTAACAGCCATAGCAGTTAACCACTATACTACCATGGCTTCCTTATCTAAAGTACACTTAAAACATTTAAAAAGTAGTCAAAGAGGATGGTAGAGGCTGGGAATGAGATTGGATAGGACTTCACAGGACAATTTGGATTCCAGCATTACCCTCAATGAGACAGATAACCACAAGAGAGTCTTGAGCGAAGGTGTGATGTGATACGACTTCAGTTTTAAAAAGATTCCACCTGCTGTGAGTATGAGAATAGAAGGTAGTGAGCACGGATACAAGGAGGAGACTGGTGACAGGCCGATTAGTAGGTCACCACACTTATCCAAATAAGAGGAGAATGCTTCAAGGGGCTCAGCTGTGGTCAGGGTAGGGATGCCTTTTGAAGGTAGAATTCCTCCAAGTTGTTGACGAGTTGAACGTCTACAGTGTGAGGAGAAAAGCAACTTGGGAAAGATATGGTAAGATCAGACATTCACATGGATATATTTATTATGAGATAGTTATTAGACATTCAACTGGGTGATCCAGTTGGCAGTTGGATGTATGGATCCCCAGGTCCAGGCTAACGATCTAGACAAGAGTGTCATCTGCTTGTAGGTCATATTGAAAGCTACGAGACAGGCGAGATCACCAACAGGATGAGCATAGAGAAGGGAAAAGATCCAGGCACTAAGCCTGGATCATCAAGAACCCTGCTTACAAGAAACAGGCAACCAATCAAATCATGATGTTTTGAAGACTTTTCATAGAGAAACTAAACGCGTAACACAAGTCCACATAGTAACCAAACTATGAGGTCTGACAGCTAACTCTGCGAACTTAATTTTTCTGAGTGTTACACACATCACTGCTGAATTCACTCTGGTCACCTTCAAAGTCCTCCCCTCGGGAAGCTGTGCACCCACACCAGCTCCTAGTCTACTCTTCAAGACAATTTTGGAAATTTTTTTCGGAATGGCCATCAGTGCCGGCATCATCTTACCCTTGATGTCCTGAATGTCTTCAAAATGTCGTCTTTTCAGTATTTTTTTACCTTTGAGTAAAGAAAAAAGCCATTGGGGGCCAAATCAGGTGAGTAGGGCGGGTGTTCCAACATGGTTATCTGTTCACTGACTAAGAACTGCCTCACGGACAACTGTAAAATTAAGTTCGTAAACTCACCACAGGGCGATGGCCATCCCAGAAAGAGTTCCAAAATTGCTTCAGGGCATAGGTTCCCAAAGAGAAGACCTCAGAGGTGCCCATAGTGATATTCAGCAATGAGGTATGTAGCACTTTTCTAGGGTGACTTTGCGAGTGTAATCCTCAGTCCTCATCTATTTTGTGTACCTGATTCAGCAGGTAGAACCCATTTCAAGTGGCATTGTGGTGGTCCCTCCTTATCACCTGTCTTTTACTGAGCCGCCTCTGACATCAGCATGTCCATGGACATTCGAGAACATTCTAAGACACCCTCTCACTGTTCGGGTTGGGATGCCCTAAGGGTGGTGTTCATTACCTCACCCAGTGTCCTCTTCATGAGGATTATCTAGAGACAGGTGTTCTTTGTTCTATAGAACTAGTTGGCTTTTCATTTATGTATGCTTTAACCTAGTTCATAATCCCATTCCCTTGTTTTTTTGTTGAAAACTGCAGAACCAAAGAAGCAGTCCTCCCGGGGTATGGAGACTCGCCACTGGTCCGTCTGACCTCTGCTCATTTTCACTCAGCTTTGTGTGGCCTTAGATTGTACACATATTTTCATTCTTATTTTTCCATGTTTGCTCTAAGCCTTCCAGCGCTGGTTTTTGAACCCCAATTTGTGTGAACAAAGAGTCGTTTACGAAGTGACCCTGCAGAGCCAATATTTGGGAGCCCCGGTGGCACAGTGGTTAAGAAATCTGCTGCTAACCAAAGGGTCGGCAGTTCAAACCCACCAGCGGCTCCTTGGAAACCCTATGAGACAGCTCTGCTCTGTCCTACAAGGTTGCTATATATCAGAATCAGCTCAACAGCATGTTTTCTTCATTTCTTTCTGACTCACATTCCACACATTTAAATATTAAATATAATTTATGGAAGGTAAAATTTGACTCTAATTGCTAGAAACCAAGATGTTGTTATTTTATTAGCACTGCTTAAACTGATTTATTTCAAAAGTGTCCTGCTATGCATTCTAGAATTCAAAATGATGGAAGGAAATTGAATTAGGTTCAGAACTGTGGAAGGCTATCAGAAAGAAAATAGAAAATTGGCCTGCTGAGATGTGCAGAAGGAAGGAAGAGATTAATGCTAATTCATTCACACAACATCCACTGTTTATTTGCTCAGACTTCCCTGCATCCTGTGACCGGGACAACAAAGCACTGTCTTAGACACTGAGGAGGTCCAGTGAAGAAATGCCAGCCAATGGCATCTGCTTCCCAAATTTCACATCGTACACCCAAGGGGAGAGGCAGGCTTCAAACAGTGAGCCTTGTTCATAAAGCCTAACACAATCCATAGTCGACTAAAACTCACTTCTGACTAGGGAATCTATGAGAATTTAGGGATCTAGGGAGGGTGACATTTTAGCCAAATCCTGATAGACAAGAAAGAGAGAAAGATAAGTTTGATGGGTGAGGCGGGGCCAAGCTGGGACAGGTTTTAGATGACATTTTAAGGGTGATAAATTTAGTCTCAAGGTCTGAGAAGAGATGGACAGTATACGTTTAACAAAAAATACCATGACTCAATCTTTAGGGAAATAGCCAAAGAGCTAAAGATAGTTTTGGTAGATATGCAGCTGAAGCCCAGGCTCATACTAGCTTTGAAACTTTGAGTAAATTACTTAATCTCTCAGAGCTTCAGTTTCTTCATGTTTAGAGTTAAAATAATAATAATTAATAATAATGATGATAATAATTACAATAAAGACTACGTTGCTTTATAGCACATTGCAGGCCAAAGCAGAACTGCCCCGTAACAGTTCCAAAGCTGTGAGGCTTTATAAGGAAGCCACCTGCCGCCTCTTCCTCCAGCGGAATGGCTGAGCTTTCCGTTAGCAGCTGAGTGCTTCAATCACTGCACCACCAGAACTCCTAAGGATTCTTGGATAGTACTTGTTTAGGTTTAATTATTTTCCATTATCACCATGATTATCATCATCATCATCATCATAACTTTCAGAGGGTGGAAGATCGCATAGACCTATTGCTATAATCCAGCAAAGAAATGTTAAGATTTCAATGTGGACTGCAAAAAAGAATTTGCCTTGTACTTATTTTGTGCAAATGATCAATGAGGCAAGCCTTATTTTATCTCCAGATCGTACGTAAGGAACTGGAGCTCAGACTGATGTCACTGGTTAGCACCAGATTCAGTGTAGGACTGGGTAAGTGCTCAGTTTGCGAACTGCGGGTAGGTACTGCAGGGCTTTCTGAAGTGCCTTCTGCCTATTTTTCTCCTCTTCCACATGTGGGTCAGATCAGGGTTGCAGCAGACCCGAGACTAGGTAGTGAACTGGTGAGAAGATACCGAGTCCGTCCCTCTCCCTCCCAGCACAGAGTGTCCCAGGGGTCTGCTGAAGCGGCGAACTTTCCCCTGTGCACTTTGGCTGATGTCTGGTGCTTCTTGCCTTGGGTGGTCACTGACAGCTCCATCTCTCAGCACCCCGTCCCTGCTGTGTTCCCTGGGGATTCGTCGACTGTTTGCGTCGCCTCACTCAAAGAAGACTGTTGGAGCCCCGAAGTCCCAGCTCTCTGGGGTTGTGGGGCTTCTGTGTTCCTGCCCTCACAAGGCTGCTCAGCTTCTCAAACTAAGAGAAGTGTAAAACAGCAGATACTTTGAAAGATAGTTTTTGAATTGACATCAACCTGCTTGCCTCCTCCAGCAACACTGAAAAAGGGGTTGAACTCTCATCTGTGAAAACGATTTTGAATGGAAATTCTTTCTTTTTACTTTTCCTGAGTCTGAAGCAGAGCTGCCTGAATGTCAAAGAGTTGTTCTTTCTCTGTAGACTGTGTGAGTGGACTCAGACGGAGGGCAATGTTTTGAAGCAGAGCACCGAACAGCACAGGTGACACTCCTGGACCCAGATGTGCAGAAACCAGGTCCTCAAGGGACATGAATAGGACCTGAAACCCCGGAGTTCATTGGCCGAGAAACAGCTGATAGCTTTATGTTTTCTGTTATTCAAGAGTTCCAAGTCCTTGTAAGCTGATATTGGAATTTTTTTTCCCGCCATTTGGAGAGAATCTTCAAGACTCTGAAAATGTGATGTCCTTGTAAACCAGTAGACATGTAGACACAGACATCAGCTATCGTCACACTGCCTAGACTGACAGCCCACGTGAGGTTGCCGAGGGGTGAGAGGCAGGCTTCTCTGTCCCTCCTGCTGCAGCAGGAAGCCCACCAGGCGATTTGTAACAGGGCGATAGAATTCTGTATTTTTGATGGAAAGACACGAGCTATACATTTGAGTTGTTTTTTTCTTGGATAAATTGCTAAATATACACTCACTGAGAGAATATGAGTATGAATACAACTCATGCATTTTGATGAGGTTAGAGAGGGTAGGTGTTACTGTTGACAATGAATGATAGTTTTTTGAAATACAGGTCACAAAGAGCTAGGAATGATCAGTCAGTCACGAAAGAAAACAAAAATCAAACCAGTTTTAACATCAGAGCCTGTTCTGAGGGCTGCTCTGTGTAACTGTTGTTAGTTGGCACCAACTCAGCTGTGACCCGTGGTAACCATGTGCCACAGGACACAGCGCTGCCTGGTGCTGGGCTGTCCTCTTGGCTGGCCCTCGTCCACTGTCGTGGACACCGTCCACCCTGAGGATCTCCCAGTCTGGCAGTCTCATGTTCGAGCACCACCCCGGGCAGCCTTCTGTTATAATCCACAGCGTTTCCACTGGCTCATGTTTGGGAGTCAGTCATCAGGTCTCACTTCCTAGCCCCTCAGTCTGGACTTCGTGGGGAGCCTTGCCCGTATGGAAAGAGTTCCAACGTCACAGCAGCGTGCAAGCCCCCACAGTACCACAGCCTGGCAGTCAGGTGGTACTCCAAGTGTGGTGTGGTTCTTTTTAACTGCTAATGAGTCAATTCCAGCTCATGGTGACCCCACCTGTGCATCGGAGCAGTGCCCCATAGGGACTTCAAAACTGTGACCTTGGGGAAGGAGGTCACCAGGCCAGAGTTGAGCGCTTAACAATTTGTGACCCCAGGGACTCCGTCTGAGTGTTAAAGTAGCCTCTTAATGTGTTCTAATGCTTTATTTGTACCAAGGACAATAAAATCAGACGTAGAAAGGTTGTTGTAGTGACTTATAACAGAGGGCATGCATACTTACCTGAGATAAATTGTGTCTTCAGGTAGCTTTTAACCTACTGGTAGAGATAAAATTTTTACAACACATTACTAAGAGCAAAAACTAGATTTAAGCTAGGAGTTCATGGACAAGGTGGGGTGAACTGTATAGAAATTGAAGCTAAAATGAATTAAGTTCACGGGGTACTTCCGAAGGCTTCTTCCTAAGGCTTTCTTATTTGTTTGTTTAACTATTCATTCATTCATTTATTTATTTTTAGAGAAAAGTTGCCAATGTGTATTCAAAAAGTCTTTTTAAAAACCATGAGTTTAGCTTCTGGGAGACTGATTAACCTAAGGAAGTAAGCATACTTCTTCAAAAAAATACTTAACATAATGCGGTTTAACACATAACTCATCAAGATATCAAAAATAGTCTTAACACTAGACATTGGTTAAAAAAATAATAGTATGTGTTTGCATGTGCAATCTAGGCAGGTGAAAAGGGAGACCCAGAAAGAACTGACGGGTTGAGTAATGCTGTTGGTGGAGAGTACTGAGTACCCTCGAGGAACGAGCAAATTCACCTTGAAACAAACAAAGCCAGAGCACTCCACGAAAGTAGAGGTGACAGGACTTGGTCTCATGTACTTTGGACGCGTTACCAGGAAGATTGGCAAGGTAGACGGTGAGCAAGAACCAAGTCCCTCGGGGAGACCGAGTGACACAGTGGCTGCCACAGTGAGCTTAGGCATAACGTTACTGTCAGCAGAATCTATGTAAGACAAAAGTTCTTAGAAAATATCAAGAGATACAATGTAAGTAATTCAATGTTTTTTAATTAATTCAAATTTGTGATTATCAATAAATAAAACTCATATTAATTGCCTCCCCTGAATCTGATTTATCTAGACTTGCCCTCTAACAGAGACTGTCCCACTGGTCCCTAACGGTGTACCGTAACGTGCTACAGAGGAAGCCACCTGTCCTCTTCTACACTTCTGCTATTCTCTGTTAACACCTAGTACATTCTTGAAAACCAATAAATACGAAACTGACTCTTACTATTAGAAACATTTCTCTAGAATCTCCATTTTTTAAAAATTTCTGTGGTGTTTTGCTAGACTAGCATTCAAGAAAATAATATTTCAAAATTCGTTAGTACTACTCAGTGCAAACAACTACCATTACTAAAAATGTGTGTCAGTCATTTGTGGAATACTGATTTGCCTCATATAATAAAAACTGGATGATATAAATCTGGTAGAATGAATGGAATGGGTCAGTAACATAACACATAAAAGCTCTTATCAACACAAGTGGAAATAAAATATAATCAATTACTTTTTCTATTGCCTGTGTGTTGAACTTACACTTTTAGTAGGTGACTGTGTTCTGATCTCTCCCGTGAGTTTTCTCATGCTGTTTTGTTGTTGTTAGGTGCCAAAGAATCAGTTCTGACTCATAGCAACCCCATGCGCAGCAGAACGAAACACTGCCTGGTCTTACGCTGCGTCCACAATCGTTTCTATGACCAAGCCCACGGTTGTGGCCGCTGTGTCAGTCCATCCTGCCAAGCATCTTCCTCTATTTTGCTGACACTCCACTCTACAAGCACGATATCCTTCTCCAGGGACTGAGCTTTCCTGACAACACATCCATGCTGTTTTATGTCTTATTTTGTTCACAACTGGAAACTTTCAGAAAGAAATTTGAAACTTTTCCTAAATGCCATCTATTATCAGTGAAAGAAAAAAAAATGGACATAGATGCATCTAAAATAACATTTCCTCTTAATATTTAGATGTTTTGGATTTCCCAAACATATTTAATATGAACTGCTACGAATACCAGAGGAACTGAGCTTGAGTGGGTTATTCAGCAAATGGCATCTTAAAGCAATTGCCCTCAAAATCGACATTGATTTTCACATGGCCAAAGCCAAAGGCTGTGTTTCTGCACCGTAGTCATTTACAATACTACTGTAGTTCTCAACATCAGCAACTTTTTTCATTAATATCCTCCTTCTTCTCTGTGAGACATTGAAATATTTTGTAGAGGCATTTAGGCCTTCGTTCTTAGTTCTTTTGTGTTGGACCAACACCTGAGGCAAATGAGTGGGCGATGACTAGACCACGAGGGGTCTTCTAAGGGCCTGGTGTTGACTAGCTTTGGGAGGCATGATGCAATCTTTCACAAGCAGGTGGAGAAGCTAATAACGCCCTGAGCCCTAAAGCTCAGATGAGCTTAGTGACTGGTGATCAGGCACGGGAGAGGGAGTAAGATAACCGTAGGGGAGAGAGTAAGATAACTTTTGGGACCTGGAGGCTTCATGTTGGGACCCTCCTAGACACACCTGTCAGGTCTCTTTGGATGAGGTCTAAGGATCAAGTCTCCGAACTTAATTGCTCTAAGTGCTACCACATGCCCCATTGCTGAATATCTCTCCTCACATTTGAGGTGCCTCCTTGGGAAGCTACGCTCTGAGGCCAGCGCGTCTTCCACACTTCAGAGCCAGTTTGGAACCGTTTTTCTGCAATGGCCGTTGCACAAAGTGGCATGGTGGCAAATCTTCAAACTTAGTTATATAGTTGTTTATAAGGGAGTCTTCAGCCAGTAAACAAATAATGTACTGGAACACCCCCGTGCCCTGCTCACCCTATCTGGCCCCCAACAGCACTTTTCTTCACCAGAAGATAAAGGAAATACTCAAAAGAAGACAGCTGAAGGACATTCAGGGCATCAGTGGTAGTACAAAGACAGCTCCAACAGCCATTCCAGAAAAAGAGTTCTGAAATTGCTTTGAAGTGTAGACCAGGTGCTGGCCTCAGTGCACAACTTCCCAAGGGGAGAACCCCGAATGTGACTGCAGTGAGATTCAGCCATGAGGTATTTAGCACTTTATGCATTTTCAAATTCAATTGGTGGTTCTTGTATGCCTTTTGGTTGTAATAAATCTGCAGCTGCAAGTGTGGTGTGCTCCCTGTGAGATGCTTCTGTGAGCCATTCTAGCAAGTCAGTGAACCCACAGGGACACTGAGAGCCAGCAGGGGCTGGAGCCTGCCTGTTCCACAGTCTAAGGAAAAGTGTCCTTGTGTCCTGCGAGCTCTGCCCAGCTCCCCGTGGCCGGGGTCAGAGCCGTGTTGCCTGAGCAGCTGGTCCGAAGGGAAGTGTCCCTCCGTCTTGTGAGTGCTGACACAGCTCCAGGAGGAGGGGGCTCCTGGGGTGGCTGGTGACAAGAACAGAGAAGCGCAAGCTGAGGACCGAGCTGACCAGCGTTCTGGGAACTGGGTCATCCCGAGCCTCACCAAGCAGTCAGCAATGAAAGCGGGGTTTGCCCCCTTGGCCCTTTGCTTAGTGTACCCCTTTCTTTATTAAAACCCCCTTCCAACTTGACGGCACTTGGCTTGGCTGGCTTTGACCCTTCACTCCTGCGCACCTCTCTGCTCACTGCTTCTGAGGTGTCTTGGAGGACACTTCCTTTTACTTGTCCCTTAAATATCTGTATCCCCCAGAGTCCTTCCTCAGTCTCCTCATTCTTCTCACTATCCATTTTCTCTGAGTGTCTATGCACCACTGTCTGCAGGAGGGAAACCCTGGTGGTGCAGTGGTTAAGTGCTATAGCTGCTAACCAAAAATGGTCAGCAGTTCGGATCCACCAGGTGCTCCTTGCAAACTCTACGGAGCAGTTCTACTCTGTCCTATAGGGTCACTATGAATTGGAATTGACTCTACAGCAGTAGGTGTCTTTTTTGGGGTCTTCAGGAAATCCACTTTGCTGACACGATCCCACATTCTGACCAGCTGCCACTTCCAACGCTGTCCACCTGTGTCGTGACACATCTCCAGCAGCGCAGAGGTCTGTTTATGTAGTGGGGTCACCTTGCAGAGGACAGGAGTGGATGGGATGCTAAGAATAGGAGTGGCTATCATACAACACTGAAATTAATTAGAGGGTGGAAAGCAAAAAATGTGCTAGAGGAAGCCAACAGTGTCTTCGGCAGCACTGATAGTCTTCACTCAGATGAGGCCCTTGAGGTCCAGTGAGTTGAGTAAATTCCTAAGGCCACCAAACAGGTGGGAGGTGTAATGAGCACTGAGTCCTGGTTGGTACGACTCTGAGGTCCGTGTTGTGGTGACCGTGTGACCTCAGCGACAGGGAAGTAAGGGAGCAACCTTGTTGGTTTCCTTACGAGATGTCCAGATGCTCCTTAGCCACCCCACAGAGATCTTTGCGCAGAGAGTGCTTGTTTTATGTGATAATGACAGGTGACCATAAGCAGTACAGACACTGATTGTGACAGCTGAAAACAACCACTGTAGCCCTGAGCCATTTGTGCTTACGTGAGGCTCACTAGGTCTGCAGTAATTGGGTAGCAAGACCCGAGAGCTGCTGACGAGGTTCAGAGTCATCAGGAAGTGCCAAAGGCTGCTGTTCTTTCTCCTTGGTGACCTTAGAGATGGCATCAACTCCTAACCTGATACCGGTGATAGTGTAGTGGGAACATCTTACTATCTGGGTGACAAAGGTTGAAGGCCTTAGGTAGAGTCTTTCAGAAGTGTGAAAATATATTTTAGATGTATGTTAAACTCTTAAACACATGAGAACAAGACTTGATCTTAAACCAGGATTAAGAGAAGACTGTTCACAATGTCTTAACATATACTACCAAAAGTCATCTCAAAGAAAAAATAGACAGTGATTCAAAAATTCAACGTCCTTCTGCACTTTTATTTTTCATTATTGCTAGTCTTGGAGTACTGGCTATGCATGCATTTATTGTAGAAATCAATGTGTTTACAGATTTTATTATTTCTTTAAACAACAGCAAAATATCTGTAGTTGTCCATGGCCACTATCAACTGTAACTGCTTTGAATGGTCATATAATAAGAGGCTAAGATTTTTTTTTTTAATTCCCCTTTTAACCAACCTCAGACAGTAGTCTTTACAATCAATAGTAAAATGAGAGAATGGGGAACTGGATAGAACAAAAGTTTAGGAACAAGAACCAGAACTGGTAGGTTAATTTTCTAATTTAATGACTACAATTGAGCCTATTGTGTTTCAGCCAAGATTTTGAATACGTATCACTCCCACACTAATTTCATACTTAAAAGGGCCATGGATGTTCTAGACTTATTAAGAGGGAGATACCAGATTCAATTTCCTTGTCAACGCATACCTGGGAGACCATGATTTTGGTGGGAGTCAGTGTCCATGAGAAGATTAAAAACAGTGTTCTCTTAATAGTCTTAATTTTTAAAGTTTTAGACTTGCATTTTAAGAGCTCAGTTTTCTGTTTTGTTTTGCTTTGTTTTTATCATGTGCAACAACAGAAGCATAGAAATCACTTACTGAGATTCTAATATATGCAGAGTGCTTTAAGGGATAGGGACGTGAGTAATATGTCAGCCAAACCCTCCGTGGGTTTGCATTTCAGTAGAGAAAGTAGTCATGTATCCACTACCAATAATGTACAGTCATTTAAGATGACCATAAAATTGTATGAAGCAAATGATAAAGGATTAGGAAGGGAGAGTTGCTTAGTTCCACATAGTAATAATAGCGGAGGTTGCTCAATGCCAGGTTTGTCACAAACTGTTGATATTTGAGAGACATTTAGACAACTAGAAATCTGGCCAAGGAACTCTGGACTTAGGAAGCCACAAAGACCCCAGAGGACTTAGAAACAAACCTAAAAAGGCACCTATAAACTTACAAGACAACTTAAGGGACAATTCATAGTCTTGTGTGGTTGGAACACAGATTTAATGAAAGGCCGTGATGAGCGATAACACAAGAAATGTTGTCTACAGTCATACCCTAGGGTGTCTTCGATCCCTTTCAAAGAAGTTTCACATCTTCCCTAGAGTGATCCAAAGCCATTGAAGTGTTTTAGAAAAGTGATATGATTTATGTTAGATTTTACCAAGCATCTTCATTCCATGATTACTGATCTAAAATGCTTAAAAATATTTTTCAATACACCCTGTCTAACCACTTCCCTGACAACCGAAAAATCAAATTTTGATTCTACAGAGGAAGATTCCCTGCAAGAATAGTTGAAGCTCAGCACCCCCAATTATAAATGGCTACAGCAACCTCCATTCCTCCTCTGGTGGCACTTATGCTGTGTGCCATCACTTGCCTAAGGCCACTCCTCTGCATGGATTTTAGGTGCCTTGAGTCCAGGACCCACGTGTGGTTACTGACAGCCGTGTCTTCAGTACCTATCTGTGAGACACATCAGTCTTCTAGAAACATCTGCTAAATCAAATTATGCTCATGTTCACTGCAGAATTACCCAGTAAGCAAGGTATGCAAGGGTTGTTACTAATCTGTAGTGCACAGTACCGTCTGAGTGGAGTAGGTGAAATCAGTCAGTGGATTACTAAATGCAATAAGCCTGTATGTTGCTTGCTTTCTTGTGATTCCACCTCTGCTTATGGTAGTCCTCAGAGTAGTAGAGAATATGCAGGTACAGGAGGGGAAAACACAGTTTGGAGACCTATTGTACAGCCAAGCCAAGTGCCATCGAGTTGGATCCAACTCATGACAACCAATTAAATATAACAGGAACTTGGACTAGAACAGGAAACTCAAGTGGCAGAGTGGTTAAGATCTAGGTCTGTTAACCGATAGGTCAACAGTTCACATCCACTAAACATTCCTTGGAAACTTGATGCAGAAGTTCTATTCTGTCCTATAGGGTTGCTATGAGTTGGAATCTACTCAATGGCAATGGGTTTGGTTTTGTTTTCTGGACTAGACAGTGATGAAAGCAGTTATCTACTAACCAGAAAGTCAACGACTCAAACCCACCAGCTGCTTCACAGGAGAAAGATGTGACAGTCTGCCTCTATCAAGACGTGCAGTCTTGGATAACCTATGGAACGGTTTTACTCTGTCCTGAACAGGCACAAGGTGACTCAGCTGCAGTGGGTTTGGACTAGAGCGTAAACATCACATAGTTAAGAAGGAGGCATGTCCACGGTGTAGAGGTTGGACTTAGCACACAATCAATGGGTAGGGCGTGCAAATCTAAAGATGAGGAGGTGTCTGTGAAGTGAGGGTAGGTACACCCTCTGCCCCTTCTCCTGGACCCACTCGAGTTGTATCTGTGTGGGGGACAGTCAAAGGCACACGTCTGAGAAGCTGATGTCTCCAGCAATCCATGGTATGCAGTGTGGCTATGCCCTAAGTATTCTCCAAAGGCAAGTCTGCATGGCTAGAGAGGACGTTTCTGAAGCTGATGGGTTATGCTCACTTTGAACCTCCCTAGGGACTAGCACGATCCAGCACCCCGGCTGTGTGTCCAGTCAGGGTACTGAGTCATTACATTTATGGGGAGTCCGTTCAAATTATCTTCAGTATGAACAACAACCTCGGAGCTGTGCATGAGTGTGTGCAGAGACATAGGTCCCAGGGCAGATGGAAAGCCCTTGTCCTCTTCCCGACACTGTATCTCCATCATAAATACAATAAGAGCATGTAATTCACTCATCAAAGTTGTGGTTTAGCCAAACACTCAGTCTAGCCTCACATTATAGTGAGAAAGGTTTTTTATAGCAACTTTCAGTTTGTGAAATGGGACTTGGATGTGGCCATGTGGGGGTGTTTAATATCACTTATTCTGCTTCTTTATCCAGTGTCTATTGAACACCGGCTTTAAGTCAGAAAAGTGCAGAAACCCTGATGGCATAGTGATTGCTAGGTGTTCTTGTATTCCAAAAGGCCAGCAGTTTGAATCTACCAAAAGCTCCTTGGAAATTCTATGGGGCAGTTTTACTCTGTCCCATATGGTCACTGTGAGTCGGAACTGACTCAAAGACACTGTTTTGGTTTGTTTGGTTTGGTTTATGATAAGTGTATGGTTGAGGGTTTGAACTGCCTGCTGCTCCATTGGAGAGCAGTGCAGCAGCCTGCTTCTCTGAAGATAACCCACCTTGGGGACCTTCCGGGGCAGCTCTGCTCTGTCCTATAGGGCTGTCATGAGTCAGAATTGACAGCGAAGGGGTTGGGTCATGCTAAGTGCTAAAGAAACAGTGAGGATAAGACAGACGGCAAGTCTCACAGGAAAGACTAACATTAAATACATGATCACAGAAGTAACTGAGTCACCACTGTTTTTAAAAGCATCTCCATTTCTAAAAGAGGTGAGCAGAAGGATAGAAAGGAGACCTGTGTGAGTGGCAAACCACAAAGGCAGCACCAGGTACAAGAAAGTACTCAAAGAAAGGACCAGTTTAATCAGAGGAAGAACACAGTCTTCTGGAACATGCTTCTAACTGTGCTGTGCGTTTTATTTTGTTTCTCCAAAGCATGTGTGCGTGAATAAAACTTGTAGATTAAACTTGTAGAAATATTGGTATGCAAGTATTTATGTATCCATATACACATACCTGCCTTTATTTATTTATAGGAATCAGTTTAGGTCTGTAGACATCTGCTTAACGTGGCTTTTTTCTTTGTCGCTTTTCATGTTCTTCTAAGAGAATAAGACAGCATTTGGGGTAGGGTCTCCCAGCGATGCAACCTGCGCTGTCATCCCTCCCATACTAATTCCCACAATGCTGTAGGTAAACATCAGAGTGTTTGACAAAATTAGCAACTGTGAGAACACTCAAAGCACTGAAAACGACTCTCCTGCCCGTGGTACGTGCAGACGAAACCACGCGACTTGAAGCATCCTTGTGATTACGTAACAGCAGTGGCTCCGAGTGTTCAGATGCACCAGGGGCTCCTGGAACACTCGGGGCTCTGACCGGAGCTCATCACCAAAATGCACTCCTTGCTGTTGAGTCCATCCCAACACACAATGACCCTGTAACAGGGTGCAGAACTGCTCCACAGAGTTTCCAAGGGACACCTGGCCGATTCAAAGTGCTGACCTTTCGGTTAGCAGACACAGCACTTCACCACTACACCAGCAGGGGCCCTGGGAGCTGATCAGAATGCTCAAAACGTAAAGTAGCATAGATTTTACACTTTGTAGGTACACTGAGATAGGTAGGGAGGCTTTCCCAAGACTAAATGTTTCTCTTATTACAACTACAGTGATTTTTTAAAACATTAATGAATCTGTACCACGCCACCGCACACACTTCATGTAGTGATTTCGGTGTCAGGCCTTATGACAGTGTCACCTGGTATACCCTCATTCCTTAGTGCCTTCGCTGCTAAGAGAGGAACTGCTTTTCACCTATATTTCAGCTTCTGTCAGCGTCCCTGTTCCTAGGTTGGAGTACTAATATAAACTCAATAAATGTTAATAAGACAGTCAGTTTTACTTATAAGGTAAATAGCATCCAGTTAGAAATATTGCATGTCAGAAACTCTTTCTTTGATCAAAATGCTTGTTTTTGACGCAACAGAGACAAGTCGTCATGTCACACTGTGAGTCATCTTGATTGATTGTCCACAAGGGCACAGGAGATGACAACACAACTTCTGTGTGACTTCCTCCACAAACTGACAGCAGGCAGCTCTTAAATGTAGCAGGCTTATTAAATTCCTTAGAGCCCTTAGGGAGGCAAGAGCAGTTCAAGTCTTTCCTGATGGTGTTAATGCTTTCTGGGTTCTTAGACAACATAGTTAAAGAGTTTTAACTACAGCGAAACATCCACACATTTTCATGATGATTTTCTAAAGACACAGAAAGTTGACAACGTCAAAGAAATACTCAAACAAAGCTATTTCAAAGCCTCTTAGCATTTCCAATCATACTTCAGAACATTACTGGTCTAATTTGACGACAGCTTTCAAGTTACATAAGTAAAATTCATGAGTCACAGACACAGGGCAGTCAAGTTGCCAAGTTCGCACAACAGCTTGTTCAGCCTCCTCACATTATGTATGAGGACAGTGAAGCTGGGGGCAGGTAAGTGAGAGAAGAAGTCAGGACATGTTATAAATAGACTCCTAACACTTATGGTAAAACTACTGGGAGAAATGGAGCGAACGTGGCCTGTTCTATTTTGGCTCCCAGGCAGCTGGCTTAACTTTAAGTGTCCTGTGAGACCCAAACTTATTTTTACAGCTGGGAGGAGAAGATACCTTTTGAATCCTTGGAAACACATTAATTTGCCAAGAGATTAAATGGCTTCATTTGCCGTTCTTGAAAAAAAGGGGAAATTATCAGCCTGTTTAGCCATCTCTGAAGGCCTCACACAGCGCCCGCACTGCCGTCTTTATGGGCTCTCTGACCTTATTTGAAACGCTCCAGAAACGAAACTTGCCAGACATCCCCTGAGGAAGGCCCTGTCATGGTCTGCTGCTTTGAGGGGCTCTTTCTCCATCATTATTTTTAAAGCCCAAATTTGTGGGACCCAGTGGCCACCACTTGATTTCACCGAATAAATATCCTGTATTTTTATATGTTTAAGTGAGAAAGTTGTCAAGAAAGTTGTCAGTGTGCCATGAACTAATACACAAGCTTGTTTGTTGGTATCTACCACTGTCTCCTCATTCCTCTTTAAAAGGTTTCTGCTTTGTCACCACTATTCATCTACTATTTGCCTGTGATCCGTCTCTCACCCCTCTAAATATTTACTCATTAGAAAACCCAATACGGCCCATTAAAAAATAAATTTTGTTAATAGATTTGGAGAACATCTAGAAAATCTTACTCACACAATGATAGATACTTGATCATTGTTTGCTATAGAAAGAGACTGAGTTATCAACTCTCTGATGTTTTTAATAGGCAGCAGTGACATATTCTAGCACATTAACTTTCAGGATTCTTTAGAATTAAAAAAAATGTATTTTTTAAAAATACATTGTATGCACTATCTACCTCTTCCATATGGAATGAGCACAAATTTGGTAGCTTCATATAAGACAACTGGTTATTTTACAGATATAAGATCTGACAGTTAAGTTTGTGAAATCGTTCTAGAAAAAGTGCTCCCTACCTCATTGCTGAATATCACTGCAGTCACCTTCAAAGTCCTCCCCTTGGGAAGCTATGCCCTGGTTTCAGTGCCTAGTCCACTCTTCAAAGCAATTTTGGAAATCATTTTCTGGAATGTCCATCAAAGCTGTCATCAGATTAAGCCTGATAAATTAAGTTTATGAGCTTGTTCTAGAAGAAGCATTTGAAGGGTGGCCTAGGCACTAGTGTTGATGCATAGCTTCCCAAGCAGAGTGCTTTGAAGGTGACTGTAGAGACATTGAGCAATGAGATACGGAGCAGTTCTAAGATGAGTTCACAAACCTAATTGTCCTCCCTCGTATAGCACACAGCACATCCACATGTGGGATGATGCCAGGCCAACACCCAAGACTGCCCTTATAGGGTACTCAGCAAAGAGAGTCCCTGATTTAGCTGGAGAAATGTGGGGTGCAGAATGTGGACTCTAGTATGAAGACCGACTTGGTGGTCTGGTAGACTGCAGCGTCCTCAGAAGACACGGCCCCCAAACTTTCTGCTAGCTCAGAACTGAAACCATTTTGGAAGCCATCTCCTAAGACAGAGATTGAACTGGACTACAGGACGTAAAATGACTCAGTAATGACTTATGATCAGGGTATGACATGTATAGAATGGAAAGGAGGAGTGTGCTGTCTCCAGGCAAGAGAAGAAGCCGCAGATAGGCGGGCATGCAAACTTAAATGGGATTGTACACTTTCACTCAGTCGGAGTGGGGAAAGAGAAGACATAAAACGATAGCATTGAAGGCTGAGCTTCTGGACTTGGGTGGACACAGGAGACGAGCCGGGCAGCTGCTGTCCGGAGGGCAGACGTGAAGACAGAGCGGGGACAGGAGCTGATCAAATGACACGGGAAATACAAGGAGGGGAGAGAGTGCTGTCCCAGGGGGGGACAGCGGTTAGGGTCACACGGCACAACAGTCGGTGAGCTTTGTATGAGAAACTGACTGAATCACAAGCTTTCACTTAAAACTCATTAAAAATAAAAGTAAAAAAGAGGGTGAAAACAAGTGCCCGATTCGGAAGAGGCAGCCAGGGTCCCTCGCATGTACGCATGAGAACAGGGCGTATTCTCAACAAGGAAAGGAAGGAAACTTGTGCGAGGAAGCCTCCTTTGAGCGATGATCGTGTATTTGTAGGGCTTGGCTGTAACCGGGGACAGGGAACGAGGTGGTTGCTGCAGGCCACCACGCTCGAGTCGCCGCTGAAGGGCTCTGCACAGGGGCCACGCTCTGTATTCGTCTCTGCTTTGGTTTTGTTGAGACTTCACAGCCGCAGCCACTGCCGTCCAGTGGGTTCCGACTCACAGCAGCCCCACAGCAACGCCAGTCATGTGACATGGACACACAGCATCTCATTATCCTGCAGCTCAGTATTTTTACAAATCGTCACATCTACAATAGGGCAGAGGTAAGCCATGGCTGAGAAAACATTAAAGAAGAATAATATTTTGTGACACATAAAAATCCTGTGAAATCTGAATTTCAGTGACCGTCAATCGGAGGTTACTGCGATGCAGCCCTTCCTGGCCCCTGGTGTACCTTTTTGCTTGCTTTCCCTCGACGCCGGCAGAGTGGAGCATGTGCGAGCGCTCAGCTCTCAGAGCCTGGTTAGTGGCTGGCCTTGACCTCTATACTAACACCAGATGGAGATTTTTAAGGTTGGTGTTTGGAAAACATGGGCTTTTAGAGACGTTGCACCACAATTACAGTTGTCCATACTCAAATAAAATGCAGTCTCACCTTGTTTGTGAGAGGAACACTGAGAAGTCATCTAAGAAAACATGTGTTTTCAAAGTAAAGAGGAAACAATCATGGATTTCGGTCACACAAATTTCAAAAAGCAAATCTAAATGAGCTGGTTAGACTCTGGGTTCTAGAATTCAAGATTTACTTCTGTCCTGGACATTCTCCATGGTAGGTTACACAGTAGGTGGCCTATTTTTAGTAGAATCTGTAACAAAATGTCACCAGGGAAAATATGGAACAGCATACCACCTTCAAACAAAACCTCGGAATAGCCACCTGTTTGCTGGAGTCAGCTGGCCCAGAAGGGCACTCGTGACGGCGACGGAAATCTGAGTTGAACAGGCCCCTCAGAGGAGAGAATTTTCTCTTACAGAAGATTATTTCTAACGGGAACATAAACACTGTTGCCATTTGTCACAGTCAAGGTTTGGCTTTTAGCTTTAAATGGATACTGCACAGTTTGAACCCCAAGAGTTAAAATGGGCCACCTGCATCTGAGGTGGACGACAGTATTTCAACCCGAGGCTGCTTTTCCCCAGGTAACACAGTGAGCAGCCAGCGACGGCGTGAGGCCTGTGCGCAGAGACCAGATCCTCTCACGTGTCCAGGAGCAGCTGGGAATTCACAGGACAATCACAAAGAGCGCAGGGTTCCTTGGGGTTTCAGCTCAAGGAGGATGGCTGAACCCATACAGGCGATCGACATCAATAAGTGTCATTTTAAAAACATATCTGGCATCTGAGATGCAAAATAACTCTATCTGTAAAGTGCCTCCCCATATGTAGCCAACATTTAAAATGTGGTTTAGGAATCTATGTAAATCTATACAGGAGGTGTTTTAGAACGCTGTTTCATAGATCCTTTCCTGTCCACTACACACTGGTAAAGTCAGGTTCAGAAAAGATGACCCAACAGCAAGGTCACAGCTGGTCCAGTGCAGACCCAGCGTATAGACCTGTGTCTGAAACGCCCAGATCCAACGCTGTCTGCACCTGTGGCCAAATCTTAATTTGTCATTTGCACCTCCAACCACCGGGGACTTTACTCTCCTAGGACGCTTTTATTCTTAGTGGTGATGTCAAGTGTTCAATCCCCACGTTATTGTCGTTGGCTCCCCAAGGTTGACCCCCTTGACTTGTGGTGACCCCACGTGCCAGAGCCGAAGTTCTTGGCGGGGTTTCCTTGGCCACAATCACTGTGGAAATGGTCCCGGGGTCTGCACCTTCCGTCTTTGGGTCAGCAGAGGCCCGCAACCTCAGTGCCGTCACCCCAGCTCCCGGTGTTCACCACACAGTAGGTGTGAAATCATCAATTGTTTCTGACAGCTGGCTCCTCACTGTAAATAGGACCAGAAGTGTTAAACCACAGAACCACAGTCACTGTATCTAGATTTTCAAAGGCTGAGTGTGTTTGATGTACTACTTGACTGAAACGTTACCAGTAGCGGTCACCACCCTTCTCATACGCCCTCCTTTACCCTGGCAGATGGTCTCTCATGTGAATTCTGTGACAGAAACAACATCCTTGCATCCACTTCAAGTTATACATAAGTCTCCATGGGTCAGAGTCAACTCAGTGACTCCCTGCAACAAGTTAATTCAGTTCATCAGAACTGCTGAGAGCTCAGCTCTCCAAAGACAGAACTGCTTGGTTCATTGTTGTGGTGGTGGTTGTGAGTTTGTTAAGGCTTAGTATACATTCTTAGTAGATTGAGGTTCTCAAGGAAAGAAACAGGAGATCAAAAGAATGCCATCATATCTGTCCATTACTAATAAAGGAAAAGTATCATATATTTACAAAAATCTTCATTCTACCAAGGATAAATACAGCATTTATACTTTGACAGAGATGAAAATACCTAAAAGCTTTTGTCTTAAACGTTCAAAAATAAGTGACTTGTGTTTTAAGAGTCTGAAAATTGAAGGATGTCCAACATTAGACAAGAGTTGGATACAGGCCTTCTGCTCGGCTGGTTTACAAGGGACAATTCTTCCTCTCTCTCTTCCAGGCTGACCGGCATGAACCTGCCCTCACCTGTCATCAGCAGCAAGAACTGGTTACGGCTGCATTTCACATCGGACAGTAACCACCGACGCAAGGGATTTAATGCTCAGTTTCAAGGTAAGCTGATGGATCTTACAGGCAACAGCCAGTGCGGTCCGAGATTTTGGGATTCTCTTGTTAAGGATGGAACAAGTGATATAAGCTTGAAAACATGTTATGCCCTTCATGTGAACTGTTAACTTTGGAAATGATGTGGAGAACAACTAACAACATATTAGTAAATGTTGTTAGCTCTGATGATACACAGTAAGTGTTCTTGTTTTCCTTGAATAGTAGTAAGTTGTAATTACCAAATATATATCAGCCTTTTTGAAAATCCATACACCTAACCAGCAATTGGAGCAGCAGTCCAAATTCATCAACTGCCCTTTGGAGACCCTATGGGACAGTTCCATTGTGTCCTGTAGGTTCGTTATGAGTTGGAATAGACTTGATGGAATGAGTTTGGTTTAATCAGTAAATATCCACAGTGATCTGTTTATTTCTTTACTTTGCTAACCAAGAATACCATAGCATATAGGTTACATGGAAATATATAAAACGCCAGCCATGGAAAACCCTGTGTGGTAGGGCACTCCCCTGACACGTATGGGTTACCATGAGTCAGAATCCCCTTAACAGCAACTGGCAACGATAAACAGTGACTTAGGTGGCTTTATGTAGTCATTTCCAAACCACTGATGTGTCTTAACCACAAAGCCCTCATGACTTCACTGGCATTGAGCTTCAGAAAAATGCCTATGTCTTGTCCTTTAAGACTGACTCACGTACGTGGCATCTGTGTCAGCCATAAAAAAAAAATAAAATGGGGGGAGCTACAAAACATAACATCTAATTTGAAGATCTTCAAATTACTAAACACAAAAAATATACTGTTCAGCAGAAAATGTCAGTATCTTAGAACCACCAGGCAACTGATTTTAAAAAAATAACTACGTATAACTGAAGAGAAGTGAGTAGAAAATTTTGCAGATAGGTGTAAAGAGGTGCGACAGGACAAAAACTTGTGAGGACGGGTAAGTATTCTTGAAGGCAATTGATTAGAAAACTTTAGTCCAGTTCTGGATAAAGTGACGTGGGGAGGCACCTGTTGGTTGCTCAGCTGGTGACACAGGTGACACTGAGCAGGAGGCACCAGGCCCACAGCCACAGGGTAGTTGCTTTGGGTGCTTTAGGGTGCTATCTAACTCAGCTAGAGCAACCCCGAGGACCCAAGAAGGCAGGAACAGGGCAGGGACTTAGCCTGTGGCTGGTCCCCACGCTGTTGGTCACCGATCACTGACCGACTTCCAGCTCCTTGCAGCTGGGCAGCCTTGTGGTGATCCACTCCAAAGCAAACAGAACACGTTCCTGCCATATAAGAAAAATGTAGCTCTTCTTAAATGTCCTCATTTTCTGAGACTAGATTGAATATCAGAAAGCCTCAGTTTGTATTGGACTTTTATTTCAACTTAAAGAACAAAACAAAAAACAACAACAAAAACTATTGTTATCACCAACACAATTGCAAAAACAAAACAAAAAAGAAGAAAACATAGTGGAGGAACAATCTAGAAAAACTATGGGCAACAATACTGATGCCTCTGGCCATCGAGTCCACTGGGACTCGCAGTGACCCCGTAGGACAGGGTAGGTCACCCCGCAGGGTCTCCACGGCTGTCAGTCTTCAGGGAAGAGACTGTCACACCTCTGTCCTGCAGGGCGGCCAGCAGCTGAGAGTTTGCAGAGGTTCATTTTTTGTGATCTCAGACATTCCGGCCGGGGACCTGACTCAGGGTACTCAGGGGACGAGGGAAGCAAACAAATCTACGCTTACTGCCTTGTCGGCGTTACTGTGGCTGTCTTTATCATTCGGGGTCACTCTTCCAAATACATAAACTCCACTGGTGTGAATTTAAGTAAATGTGACTACTGGTTACCTGAAATTACCATGCAAACCCCTCATGGAGCCTCGTCCTCTGACAGTGAGCCTCAGCGAGGGGAATCGCTTCCTTATCCAAGGGGCTGATGCACAGATGGGATTTTTATGACTTTGCAAAGTAAAAAAATGCATCATTTTTAACTTGATGCTTTTCTTGGTGAAATAAATAACCAATATCAGAAAATATTCTGTCTTCCCTTATTTTTTATTTTTTATCTAAAAATTCTTTATTCCCTGAATCTTGCACTTTCCTCTTTGACTTTCACATCCTCAGTCAAATTAGGCTGAAAGTCACAGGAAGGTCTACTTACAAGTAAACTGCTCCGTGGTTGCTGTTCCCAATATACATGAACTTTTAAAATGGCCTTGTGACCAACAGCAGAGCGGGTGCGATAAAAGCCACTCAATGTATTTGAGTAGTTACCACCTGTACACAGTTTTCACTGAGTGATAGATTTCTGTACAACACTTCATTTTTTTAAATTAGCTGAAAAGTGAGTGCATTCTTTATGTGCTGCCTCCGTCATTAATTATAATTAAATAAGTGCCTTCTTAGCACATCCATCATCTGGACAATTTCAAAGTCTACAAGATGAATTTTTCTAAAATACATTAATCTTGAATCATGAGAAATTCTTTACAACTAAGTAGCAACAGGACGGTTGAAGAGCAGTGTTACATAGGCTTACCTGGCTATTTATAAGTATACAACTTTCACAGAATGAAATTCCTAGCAGTTTCTGTAACTGATTAATCATTTTGAATGCAAGTATTTGCAACAAAGTTCTAGTTCCTATAAGGAGCACCAGTCTGATAAATCAGGGGAAAATCTGAGTATGGCTTAAATGATTTGTTTACACAAATCAATTAGTTGCCTTTCATTTAAACTATTTCTACAACTTTTGATTATTCTTTTTTATTTAAAATGAACTTTATATAAAATGAAGACCCATTTTGTCTTATTAAAAATACATTTTAAATAATTGAAAGCTTCAAATTTCCATGTGAATTCAAATTTGAGCAAACTACGCATTTGGCGATTTTGATGTTTTAATCATCTGGAATGTGAGCTGGTGTTGCAAAAGCCCGACCTAAGAGGTAGCGTTTGCCACCAAGAAATATCGTCTAAGAGGCGATGGACCTCAATCATAACACCAAACTGTTTTAGTAGTCTGGTGCTGCTCTAACAGAGACACCGCAGCATGGATGGCTTTAACAAAGACAGTTTATTCTTACAGTTCTGGTAGGCTACGAGTCCGAATTCAGAGTGTGCACTCCAGGGAAAGGCTTTCCCTTGATGCTGGTTCTGGAGGAAGGTCACTGTGTGGCATCAGTCTGTGGTCAGGGAGCGTCTGGGCACAGGAACCTCGGGTCCGAAGGACGTGCTCTTCTCATGGTGCTACTTTGGTCAGGGTGTGAGGTTCCAGACTCTCTGATGCTTCCCTCTCCTTTTACCTCTTGTAGGATGAAAGGGTAAAAACTGGTGCAAGCCACATTCTGGGGAAAATCCCTTTACAGTGGAGCAAAGAAGTGACCTTGGGAAGGAACTTAGGTCCCAACCTAATCCTCTCAGACGTAATCCACTTGGTTAACCAAGTGGATTAGGATTTACAGCATCAGAAAATCACAAAATGCAAGGCAATCACAGAATACGGGGAATCCCGGCCCAGCCAAGTTACTACACAAATTTGAAGGCGGACGCAATCCAATCCATGACACAAACTTTTGTGCCTTTCCCTTTAGAAAGGAAGCTCTGGGTAAGATTCATTACCCAGCACCGCCTAGCACTTCATTAGTATTTGTTAAAGAAGTGAGGGGAAGGAGCTGTTCCTTTTCTAGGGTTGCTGAGTCCTACCTACTCCAAGGCAGCGGGGGTGGTTTTGTTTCGGATCTGGTCCCCGGGCTCCACCGCCGTCACCCCGCAGAACTGGGAAGAGACCCGCACACACTTGCCCCCCGTTTATGAAATGACCTCCCTTGCTCTGCAGAGGCCAAGAGCCAGCTGCTCGTCAGAAGGTTGGCAGTTCCAATGCCCCGGGCACTCCTGGGGCACTCCATGGGGCAGTTCTACCTGGTGGGTCACTGTGAGTTATAATCAGCTCCACAGCAATGGGTTTGCATAGTCTGTTGGTTTTAACTAAAGAGGAATGCTGGTGGCTTAGTGGCTAGGAGTGTTGCTGCTAACTAAGAGGCTGGCAGTTCAAATCCACCAGATGTCTCTTGGAAACCCTAGGAGGCAGTTCTACCCTTTCCTGCAGGACTGCTACGAATCAAAAGCTGCTCAATGACAATGCATTTGTCTTTTTTTCTTTTTCTTTTTTTATAGATACAGGCATGTAACGAAGTCTGTCAAAATGAATTAGTGGAATACAACCTTATAAACTCTAAGTAACTAATTATTAAAGGCCCTAGAGGAAAAAAAAGTTTGTAATAAATATCAGTTCATCACTCAAATTGGAAATGTATAACCGATTTCCTTACAATATGCTTAATATATCCGTGTCTGAGACTCTTGGGCAGTGCTCACCCAGTGCTGTCAGTTATTTTATAAAAAGCTGGCGGCCTGCATGTTCCCAATGGTTCACTCTCAGCCTCCGTTTTTTTCATTTAGTGCTGCGGAAGCCAACATGCTTTCTACCTTGCAAGTCTTACTGCCTTACTCTATGAAATAAGAGTCATGATATCTCTTGCATGGAATAATTGCAGATACCTAGTACAGCTTTTTAAATGTGGCAAGTCCTTTGTAACTCACTCTGAATTATACCAGCATTCATTATCCACTGGAAGTAATACCTTCCTTGTGCTTGGTATCTTGCAAGCCCAAATGAACTAAAATAACTCTTTTGAACTTCCAAATTTGAAGAAACAGAAATGTCTCAAAAATAAGCAGAATCTTCTCTTACTGTGCTGGCAGAAAACCGAACTGGTACAGCTCCTTTGGAAAACTGTTTTACCACGAGGGTGCCATGAGCATTCTCCAAAACCAGTTGTTAGGAGTGATTTCTGACCCTCCGTCTCCACCAGCATCAGAGCAGAGCTGTGCTCCCACGATTTTCAACGGCTGCTTTTGCAGAAAGTTACCACTCTTTCTTCCGCCGTACCTCTGGGTGAACACAAATGGCTAAGGTTTCCATCCGCAGCAGGCAGGTTGCCACGTGCGTGCACCAGGCAGGGGTGCTAAACGTTTGCAGAACCCGACAAGCCCCGCGGAGTCCTGACCTGCAGAAATGCGCATGCGTGCGGCACAGGGGCGCGCAGAGAATGTTCCTAGAGGCTTTATTCAGCAGAGCCAAAGCATAACAACAACCGGAGTGTCCAGAAACGGGAGAATGAATAAGGAAACTATACCTACTGATGTAGTGGGACGCTAAGCAACAGTGAGAAAGGACAAACTGCTCCTACATGAAATCATGTCAGGGAATCTCATAGACAAACTATTGGGTGGAAGAAGCCAGATGCAAACACATACTTACTGTGCTGTCTGTCATGAGAAATTCAATAATATGCAAAGCTAAGTCACAGGTGTTTGTTAGTAAAAAAAACCATTTTACTCTATGTGTGTGTATATATATATTAAAAAGTGATAGAACACCCCTCTTCTAAAAGATGAGCAAGTTCTTTAGAATATCTGTTAAACACAGCCAGAAAAACATACCTCAAGATTCCTACCCAGCGCCGTGGTGTTGCTGAAGGTCACAATGAAGGAACGTCACTTGGCACACGAAGGAGGGGAGGTAGCTGGAGGAACTGGATTCAAGTTATTTGGAGTTAAGCCGTTGGGCTCAAGTACTCAACACATACACCACACCCTGCCCGCTGGTGGGAGAAGTGGATTCAAAAACGACGGGTCTTAGTGTTGACTTTGAGGTTCAGTGACGAGGACGGGGAGGCGCATAAAGTGGCAAGGAGAGTGCCAGGCGAGAGAAGGGGTGCACAGAACGGTGCGGACCCTGAGGGCCTGTCTGGACCACCCTGGGTAGAGCTGGGAGAATTCTTAAAGGAGAACATGCCTGAGGATAAGTTCAAGGCTGCCAGACAAGGCGGGAGGAGGGTGGAGGGAAGAGTCTAAGCAGAGCCAAAGTGTCACAGCATGCACAGGTGTGCTCAGGCAAATACAGAAATTACAGTTCAGTATTGACAGGTAATGTGGAAACTGCAGAGTGATGAGTCATAAATCTGTGGAGGGATGGGCTGGCTCTCAGAAGACTTTTCAAGCTGTCTTTAAAAACCTTGATCTTGAGTCAACAGTTAGGGTCACCGCAGAGTCTGCAGAGGCAGAGATGGGTACACACCCCTTTATTGCCGATGCCGCCAGGTGGCGCCGCTGTCTAGGTCCCAGGTGCTGCCTAGGGAAAGGATGGGAAGAGTAAGAAAGAAAGAGCCCAGCAAGGTTTGTGGAGTGGAGCATTATAAAAAGCTGAACCTCAGCTAAGACTGTTCCCACAAAGTTTTATTTTTAAAGGAAAAAAAAAGATAGTTTGCTGACATATGTGAATTCACCCTGAAGTGACCCAGCACCTTTCTTTTAGCCCACGGCTTAGTGGTAATAAAGTTCACTGCCCTGATAGATGTAAGAAGAATGTGTCCGTCAGAAGAGTGTGTTTACATTTGGAAGTAGGAGAAGCATAGAAAGAGAGGAACCTAAGCTTGAACACTGTTAACATTTCTTCCTCAGAGCCCAGTGAATTCCGTGCTAGACAACACAAGAGCGCATGGATGGATGGGTGGCTTCACTATGTCTCAAGATTTGGCATGGTTGCAGTCCATTTTCTCTATGGAAGCTAAGTTTTAGTGGGATGCCTGCTGCATGTCAGTAACCAGTCCCTACGCAACGCTGAACAACAAAGACCACGTCTGTCCCTCATGAGCGTTACATTCTGCAGGGGAAGAGATAGTCAGTGTCACGGATTGAATTGTGTCCCCCCAAAATGTGTCATCCTCCGTTTTTGTGATTCTCCTGTGTTATAAATCATCATCTCTGCCTGTGGTTAGGGAGCACTGGGGTGGATGTCACACCATGCTCAGGTCTCATCCCTGATCGGTTTTGTCTGGGGTGTATCCTGCACCTTCTTTTATCTTACAAGAGGTAGGAGGGAAGCAAGGATGGAGCTGGGGACCTCCGATCACTGAGAAAGGAGTGCCTAGAGCAGAGAGTGCCCTTTGGACTTTTCCGAGTCTGGATGGGATCCACGAGTAGCCCTAGCGAGAAGACAAACCTTCTCCTGGAGCTGGCAGCCTGAAGTTGATTTTTTTCCTACTTTTCTTCCACTGGTAGTATTTCTGTTATAGCAGCACTATATGACTGAGACAGCGAGGAAAGGCCCTTTTGAGGAAGCAATACAAGGTCTGATAATTATGTTCACGAACTTCACTGTTCTACTACTATGGACCTCATTGCTGAAGGTCACTACCATCACCTTTGCAGTACTCTCCTGGGAAAGCTATGTCCTGACACCCACGCCTAGTCCACCCTTCAAAGCAATTTGGGAACTCTTTCTGGAACAACCATTGTGCCCAGTGACACATTAGCAAGTTTGTGAACTCAATTGTCTAGTTGTCTGTGAGGGAGTTTTTAGCCAGTAAACAAATAGCTGTATTGGAACACCTTCCTTATTCACTTGATCTGGCCCCCAATAACTTTTTTCTTTACCCAAAGAAAAAGGAAATACTGAAAGGAAGACATTTGGATGCCATTCAGGACATCAAAGGTAATACAATGACAGCTCTGATGGCCGTTCCAAAAAGAGTTCCAAAATTGCTTTGAGGGGTGGACTAGGCACTGGCATCAACGCATAGATTCCCAAGGGGAGGACTTCAAAGGTGACCATAGTGATATTCAGCAAAGAGGCATGTAGCATTCTTCCTAGGATGAGTTCGCAAGCCTAATTGTCAGACCTCGTATTGGAGCTAAATTAGACGGCCTCATTGGCTGGCTCATGAAAGTCAGGAAAACACAGGGAGATGGAAGACAAGTGGCAAGACCCTGAGGGAGGAAGACCATGAAAGCACACACTCGCATGCAGCATCCCCAAGTCAAAGTGAGCAAGGGAGAGGAACTGGGAAAGTCCTGGAAGGCTCTGTGAGGACGACAGCAAGAGTCGTTTGGGTTTTATTGGAACAAGAAGACAAGGCTTTGGAAAGTTGGAAACGAGGTGGTGCAGTTCTCTGGTGCGCAGTCTGGGCACCCTGCTGGAGAGCCTGTGGAGAGCACCCTGGTCCGTAAACGGGCATCCCGTGCTTGTGAGGGGCTGCAGCGTCCACTGTCGGGGAAGGGTCATTCTGGTTTGACCTCTGTCTCCCTGATCACGGACATTGTGACACCATCCTGAGGTGTGGAATCTCCACAGTGCTGGCCCATCACTCCTTCCTGTCTGCACACTGAGCTGGGATGACTTCCCTGGGATCGCACTCCTAGAGATCTGCTGCCCGGGCTCGGCTGACACCGTGCCAGTGCCCCATTCTCTTCTGCCTACGGTCGGGTCAAAGACCTCTGCATCATGCTGTGCTCGGCTGGCCAGGCAGTCTCCACATCTTAGACTTACTCCATTTTCCTTAGTAAAAGAGGGCAAAGCAGGTGTAATGGTTATTATTATTGGTCTCTCTATATATTAATGTACTATAAAGATAAAAATGTGTTTTAAATTGATGTGATGTGTCTCCTAAGGATAGGATGAAGAAAAGAAAATATGCTTAAATTTTAGCAGTAGTTTTTGTGACCAATCATTGGAGTAACTTCTTACTAATGTTGCAACACAAGAATGTATTTCTTAAGAAACCAAACCCATTGCCATCTAGTTCTGACCCATAGCAACACGGCAGGACAGAGCAGCACTGCCCCGTAGAGTTCCCAGGGAGCTGCTGGCGGGCTCCTACTCCAGACCTTTCTGTTAGCAGCCTCAGAGACCCACCGTGCCACCAAGGTGTCTGTATTGTCCATTAGGAGTGTTAGATTAAAGCGTTAGATTAAAGGATAGAACTCTTACTAGAGGCAAAGGAATGAAGCAAATGAACCTTTGAAATTTTTCCAGGCGTTTGATTTACATCAATGGATTTTCACTTACTGAGGTACATAGAGTTGAGTGTGATATTGATAGGATGGAAATCTTAATTATTATATATATAAGTCTAGTAGACTACAGCTTCTCTTTTTCTCAACTGCTAAATGTGGTTACATTAGAAAATTGGGCAGCAACAATGTTCTTCTGTAAAACACAGCTATTTAAAATAGACAACTATGTGGCCACAGCAGGTAGACAGTGAGTTCTTGTGTTTGAGGGTTATAAAGTTGAGGCGGGCTGCTATTCCCTCAGTAAACAGGCTTTCTACCATTTGTAGTTATATGACGTTAAGGTAGACGCTTATTCTGTCTTTTGGTTTATCAACTCTATACTGAGTTTTTTCTTCCTGCTCTCTCCTTCTTGCTGGCATTGTAATTAGCCAAATCTGCAGACAATGTGTAACCTTAATTTGCCGGACAGTACGTAGTATGTGCTTTGAAACTTAAAGTGCCACAGAACAGATTTGCATCTACTAGGAGGCTGTCAACACAAGTGGTCAGCACTGACATTCAGAAAGTCATCGTCCAGGTGAGGCATTTCCTCTCTGAGTCTGCAGCTGTGCGGTGAGTGAGCTGCGGCCATTTAGTCACTCACCCCAAGATGTCATCAAGGATGGCTGTAGGGACAGCCTCTGACACAGGGCTGTGCAGAACCCAGTAAGATCTAGAGTGCACAAGTCCCGTTGCTTGTTCTCTTAATTATCTGGGTCAAATTCAGCAGTGAAGTGGTTGATTAATGAAATAACAAACGCAGGATAAAGCAGCCAGATTCATTAGTCTCATGGACGACTCACTTCGCTAAAGCTTCATTTCCCTAAGGAATGACAATACGAATGCCTCAAAGTATAAATGGAACACTCACAATGAATCCAGATGTGAGTACAAAAAGGGCTTGGGAGGCAACGCGTGGCAGAGCGATGAATGCGGGAACCTCGGGAAACCGCGAGGATCAAAAGGTGGGCAAGCTCGTTGCAGTGCCCACACAGAGTCTGCTCGGTTGCTTCAGACCATTTCCCATTTGCATCCAGTCCCTCATTTGGAGGACACGTCTTCACCACAGCGCCTTCTAAGAAGCATCCTGAGGGTTCCTCCTTTATAGTAGACTCATTCTGGGGGGTGTTTCTAAGGCTTCACAAGACTGTAACAGCTTCTTTGCACGTTTGACTGCCGTGTCCCTGTCCACTTTAAAGGCTGTAGGTTTTCCTCTGGTAGAGATCTGTAGCTAATTTATGACCACGAAATTCTGTGCAGTTTTCTAATCCAAGAAAAGAAACATGGTAATGATACAGTTCAAAATGCTTCTCAGCAGGTGTTTTGAAATTTATTGGAACAAAGTAATTTTCCTCATTCCATACAAGTCTCCAGAGCTACTGAGATGGTATGTCCATAAATATAGACAGACAGACAGACAGATAGACAGGCAGATAGACAGATGGATGCATGGGTGCATGGTTGGATAGATGTTAGATAGACAAACAGATGGACAGCCAGATAGATAGGTAGGTAGGTAGGTAGACAGACAGAAGTTGCCATTGACCAATTCCAATTCAGGGTGACCTCATGAGTCAAAGTAGAAGTGTGCTCTGCAGGATTTTCATGGCTGTGTCCTTTCAGAACAGGGGAAGAATCTCAAGTCTGTCTTCTGATGTGCCCCTGGGTGGATCTGAACCTTCAACTCATCAGGAATGGAACATTTAACCATATTTGTGTTAGGTAATACCAACTGAGCAGAAAACCATGAGTGTCCCCACCCCAGCTGCTGTGGGATGTCTCACGGAGTGCCCCAAATGTCTCCCAGCTAAATCCTCTGAAGATGTAAGCTTGGGCACAGCAAGCAACTGCAGACCTGCCCATCTGTAGGGCGCTGGTGGCTTCTTTGATTGGCTAGTTCTGGCTGTACCAGTTTCTAAATATATTTTTTATACCATCCCTGAATATATTCATGAGTATTATATGAGACTAGAATTTATTGATCATAGTATTAAGTTCTATAGCAACAGACAGTAAAATAAATATAAATGTCTTTCTTCCTCAAGAAGTATATAACAAGCCCTGAGACTATTATGTGTAAGCCGTGTTTGTTGCTGTTGCTGCTGTCATTCGTCACCACTGAGTCAGTCCCTGCTTGTGACGACATCGCCTGCCTAGAGGAGAACTGTGCACTCCCCAGGGTTTCAAGGCTGTGGCCTTTCAAAAGCAGATTGCCAGGCCTTCTGTGATGTCTCTGGGGTGGGTTTGAACTGTCCGTCTTTCAGTTAGTGGATTATCTTTTGGGTCACCCAGGGTCATCACATACATTTGTAAGTCACTAATCTCACTTCTTAGCTCAGTTGTAATTTGCTTTGCTTTGAATTATTATTACTTACCTTCAAAATATTTAAAGGATGTTTCCTAGTTTAATCATCTCCTGTTATAAAATCCTCTATAATCCATAAACCTGTGCCTTAGCTTTCCAGGGTTGCCGGACAAAAGTACCACAAAGCTAGCTGCTTTAAAGAGCAGCCAGGATTTTCTCACCATCCTGGAGGTGAGATGTCCAGTTGGCTGTACCTTCTGAGAGCCTTCTAGGGAGGAGCAATTCCCTGCCTCTCCTCTAACTCCTGGCTCCTGCCAGCAAACCTCACTGTGACTTTGCTGCTCACAGTTGAGTCTATTTTTGCCATCACGTGGCCTCTGGTGTCCCTGTTGTGTGACACTGTTTCCACATCTCTTAATAAAACACCTCTCAGAAGCGGCTAGGATGGAGACCTGCCCTGCTGTAGTCAGACTTCCTGCTGAGGAAAACCTTACTTCCCCAAACAAGGTCACACTTACCAGTAAGGGTAAGGACTTCAACATGCTGCCTGAGGGACACAGTTCAGTCTGTCACACTTTGAATCCAAACGTGATCATGGCATATCCTGGATAACAACTGCCAACCTTTTTGTTATCAGCTAAACCACAACCCTACCAGGATTTCCCAGAAATCACTGTAACCTGAAATCATCTACAATGAACAATTGATTCCAGAGCTTTCTGTGATTTGTCTCTAATCTTTTTTTCCAAACTACTGTTTTATTCTACCATTTCCAAATCCCATGCTCCTGCTGTAGGAAGTATTTGATGTGGGTTGCACACATCATTCACTTTGACACGGGCTGGCCTACCACCCCACTTCAGTTTGGTTCAGTTCTTCTCCGCAGAAGACACCTTTTCCAGTCTACCAAGTCAGCATCATGCCAAGAAATTTAGAAGACAGCCACCTGGCTGTTTTAGTCAGCTAATGCTGCTCTAACAGAAATACCACAAAGGAAAGGAAATTCTTACAAAGGAAGTTTATTCTTACATAGTCCGGCAGGCTTTGAATCTGAATTCATGCTGTCTGCTGAAGGCGAAGGCTTTCTCTGTCTGTTGACTCTGATGGAAGGTCCTTGTGTGGCATCAGTCTTTGGTCAGGGACCATCTTGACATAAGAACATCAGGTTGGAAGGACACGCTCTACTCCTGGTGTTGCTTTCTTGAGGGTGTGAGGTTCTGTCTGAGTCTTCTATCCTGTCACAGTTTTAAAAGTGCTTCCATATTTTAGGTATTTGTTAGAGCAGCACGCTTCTCCCTTGGTACCAGATTCTGGTTTGTTTAGCAAGTCTGGCTCCATCCATTAGAGTAGAAGGCACAGGTGGTGAACAACAGCAGCAGCAGAAGCAGAGCAGCATGAGACAGCTCGGGAGCCAACCCACAGAGAAAGAGCTGAGCATCTGTGCACAGAGCTTTCATGGCGGAGAGGGGCACCTCTAGGAACTTGAATCAGTGAATGGACAGAAGACTCGGAAGGAACCTCACTCCATCAAAAAAGCAGCACCAGGAGTGGAGCTCATCCTTCAGACCTGAGGTTCCTGTGTCAAGATGCTCCCTAACCAAAGACTGATGCTACACAAAAACCTCCCTCCACAGTGGACAGGGGGAAAGCCTTCTCTGGGAACAGACATCCTGAACTAGGACTCGTAGCCTACTGGATTGTGTCAGAACCACCTTTCCTTTATTAGCCATCCACATGTCGTCCTTGTGTTACTGCACCATTAGCTAACTGAAACACTGGCCAACAACTGGAAGAGACATATATCTATTGGTGGCTGTTCCAAAGAAAGACAATCCAACCAAATATGGAAGTCACCAAATAATATAATTAGCATCACATGCAAGTAAAAGTTTGCTAAAAACCATTCAAAAGTTACTACAGCAGTAGATTGAGAAGGAACTACCAGAAATTCAAGCTGTATTCAAAAGAGGATATGAAACCAGGGGTATCATTGTTGATGTGAGATGGATCTTGGCTGAGAGCAGAGGCTACCAGCAAGATGTTTACCCATATTTCATTGGCTATGCAAAGGCATCTGACGATGTGGATCATGACAAATTTTGGCTAACATTGCAGAGAATGGGAATTCTAGAAAACTTAATTGCGCTCTTAAAGAATTTGCATGTGGATCAAGAGTCCGTTGTGAGAACAGAGCAAAGGTGCACTGCATGGTTTAAGGTAGGGAAGGTGTGGGTCCGGGTTGGAGTCTTTCACCTCATTTCTTCAATCCATCTGCCAAGCAAATAATCTCAGAAGCAAGACTGTGAAAAAAAGAGCAAGACATCAGGATTAGAAAAGACTCATAAACAACCTGTGTTGTGCAGATGACACAACTTTGCTTGCTAGAAGGGAAGAGAATTGGAAACACACACTGATGAAGATCAAAGTCCATAGCCTTCAGTATGTATTGTACCTCAAACATCAAGAAAACAAAAGTCCTCATGACTGAACCAGTAGGCAACACAGTGATAAGTGGAGTAGGGATTGAGGTCGTCAAGGATTTCATTTGCCTTTTCCACAATCGATGCCCACAGAAGCAGCAGTCAGAAAATCAACAGAGGCATAACTTTAGGAAAATCTGCTGCAATGGACTTCATTCAAGTACTGAAAAGTAAAGATGTCGCCGTGAAGGCTAAGGTACTTCTGACCCAAGCCATGGTATTTTCGATTGTATCATATGCATGTGGAAGCTGTACAATGAACAAAGAAGACTGAAGAAGAATCGATGTCTTTCAGCTGTGTTGTTGGAGAAGAATGTTGAATGTACCATGGACTGCCAAAAGAAAAAACAGATTTATTTGTTCTCGAAGAAATACAACCAGAACACTCCTTGGAAGCAAAGATGGCAAGACTGCATCTTACTATGTTGGACATATTGTCAGGAAGGATCCATCCCTGCAAAAGGACATCATGCTTGGTAGAGAGGATGGTCAGTGAAAAAGAAGACCTTCAACAAGATGGATTGACACAGTGTACCGAAGCACTAGCCTTAAGCAGACGAACACCTGTGGACATGGGGCAAGACTCGGCAGTATTTTGTTCTGTTGCACATAGGGTTGCTGTGTGTTGGAACTGACTCAACCATCTAAAACAACATTATTGCTATTATTGCTGGTGTTTGGAAGGGCAGAAGCCAGTTCTTTATAGCCTCCGGCATCCAGTAGAGTACTTTCACCGTAGCAGAGTTCACTCATGTTTTGTGGAATGAGTCTAAAATAACTTGACACGTGAACAAACTAAAAGTACAAACCAAGGATGTAACAGTCCAAGTTCATGAAAACTGCCGTTGTGTAGCATTACACAGTATAAAGACAGGCTTTGGCTTTTGGAATATGAAGAACTTTGTGACCTTGAGGCAGTTCCTTATCTTATTAAAATGTCTGTTTCTTCATCTGTCACATGGAGCTAAGGACTGCTCTTTCAGAAATATCATGAAGTTTAAATGGCAAAGGAGTCCTTGGGTAAAACAAATAATTAATGTATTTGGCTGCTAACCAAAAGATTCCAGTCCATGTAGGGGAAACTCAGAAGAAATCCCTGGTGACGTATTTCCAAAAAAAAAGAAAGAAAGAAAAAAGCATTGAAGCCCCATGGAGCACAGTTCTGCTCTGCTGTGTTTAGGGCACTGTGAGTTGGAATCGACTCAACTGCTCACGACAACATTTACAGGAGTGGACTGCCACATCTTTTTCCCTTAGATCTGTGAGGTGGGTTCGAGCAGCCTGCCTTTCTGTCAGCGGCTGACCCTGTAATCATCATGCCTGTAGGGACGTTGATACAGAGATGGAGATGGAGGTGCGTTCTTGGCAATTCTGTACGTGGCTCAAGGTGAAGATCTGAGCCGCATCGGAGTTTGACAGCTCTTTTACTTCTTATGGCCTGAGGGTTAGAATGGGTGAAGCCCACAGCTTTTTAGATCTTTAATAGTGTCATTCTCAGGTCTGACTTCATAATAGCAATGCTTGGAGAGCTTTTAGAAACCCTTGGAGATTATGATTCAGTTGGTTTGGGCTGAGTGCTAAGGTCTGTACTTTTCTAAAACTTCCAGATTATTTCAGATCATTCTTATAAGTATGGACCCAGAATTTAGACAAGGCTTTAAGCTAAGTTTAGGCGTTCTAAATATTTAGTTCTAATGTTTAGTTTTACTATGGAACAAATTCTGGCATTACCAGAATCAGTAGTCATCTATGCTTTAAAAATTGAAGCCATATAATATTTTAAAATTCTAAGTTTAACTCTTAGTTGTACTGGCCAATAAGAACCATTATACACATGTAAGAAATTATTTTTTGTAAATAGCAAAATTAATGAACAAATAAATCTAATGTTAAAAAAAGGAAATGAGCTCTTCTTATCATCTCTTGTACAAGATACCATAGGGTGCTAGTCAGCACAAAAATATGCTACGTGTTTAAGTCTAACTGATACCTCCTTAATATTTAGAAACCATTCAGCATACTCCAATAAATTCTCCATCACCTTTATAATTATTATTTTTACTTTAGCATAATTTAAATGAAATACATATTTATCTAAATATGGGGCTCTGGGGGCAGAGTGGAGACCCTATATTTAAATAAGATATTTTTTGATATTCAATACAAAGGCACAAAAATTGATTTCTCAAATTTATTTGAGAATGTTATCTTTTTTACTAAATCATTTCTCTCCTCCCCCCTTTTTTTATCCTCAGTAATTTTTAGGCAGCTTCAAATATTTAGGCCAAAGTTTGCAAAATGTATTACTTTAGCTAATGTCAATGTTAATTGTAAACATAAATTAATTTCTATGACAAATTGAAATAAGTGTGGTGTCTTAACAAAAACATGCATTTTTTGAAATCTAAATCTGATAACTAGAAGATAGTTTATATTTACAAATTCTTTTATTAGTTTATTTTCATTAAAGTGTATACACTTGAGATTTATTGAATATCTGCTATGAGCAAGACATTATGTCAGATTTTAGTGTGGGTAACCGTGTTTAAATTGTCTCAAGCATGTATTATCTATTGAGGAATCAAGCATGCTTGATTTTGTGGATTTTGCTTTGTCTTATTAAATTGATAGCTCTGATCTTAGACTTAGACAGACATGGCTCAAATCTTAAATTTCAAACTTCCCAGAGTATTCACTGACAACAACAATAAACTGTGATGCCTACCTATCTTTTGAATTGTGGGAGTTGTGTATTAGAGGTAGATTATGTAGAAATTAGTATCATCTGATAAGAGTTTAATATAGCTAATTCTTCAAGATAGTACCATCCCACAATAATCACCATTTATTAAGAATATATAACACATAAGTGGCAGGCATTTTCTAAGCATTGGATGTAGAAAAAGAATTATGAATTCAGTCTCTGTTTCCAAAAGTTTAAGTGGTTAGCTCTACATTCTCCACTGAAAAAATTTTAAAAATGTATAGATTCCCTTCTTAGTCCAGATTTTTAATAGCATTTTAATAGACTTTTTGATTACCTGAATTACCAGAGGTTACAAAAAGATTTTTGATTCAGAATTACGTCTAGTGAAAGAAAATACGGAGCAAGAATGATTATTTGCAGTTAATAGCAGGTTCTAGATGACTCACTCCCCAGAAAAGTGACAGACCCAGATGGGTAGACATAGATAGACAGCAAGCATTTGTCCAAGGTAGATACAGATGCAGAAGGCAAAGGTGTGAAGTGGACCAGCAAAGGCCATGTGTGTGTGGAGGTGGGAGCAAAGGGGGCTATCCCCAGCCTTTCTGGGTGATTTGAGATGTAAGGAAAAGCACGAGTTCTTAGGAAACGTTGAGTTAGAGTTGACATTTGCAGAAAGTAATCAGAGAAGTAAGTTTGGGGCAGAATGTGGCTGAAATGAGGAGCACCCTGAACATTTTGTCCCTGGGCAGCCGGAAGTTGCTGCCTTCACCTGAGCAGAGTTTGGTCTTAGAGGAGAAAGCAGGATATGTGAGAGAAGAATAAGCATTGTGTGATCATGTATCAATTTGAGTACTGCAATTTGCGTCGTTCTTTCTAAATACGACTATATACTAGATAACAGAAATTTACCAATGGTCATTTCCTACTTAAGAGTTAGAAAGTCCTTAAAAAAAATTGATCATCATGCCTGAATTCATCTGTGTGCTATTTGCATTGAATAATTCAGGTTTTAACAAATAGTTCATCCAGAAATCAAACAATCCACGTAATAGATGTGCAGAAGTGAATCTGCCCACTGAGAACTGTAGAACAAGCTGAAAGAGGAGGCCCATCTTGTTTGCTGAGACTCTCGGTAAAATTGCTCTCACATCCGTCATGACATGTGTACAGAAAGACGATTAACTCAGAAATAGGGACTCCCAAACCGAGCCATGTAGACCCTCTGGTGACCCCATTCTCTCTCTTACCTTCCACTCTTGGAAGAACATCTCACAAATCTTCAGCCACCTGCGTCCTGATCTGGCACCCGTGGCCTCAGAGCTACCAGACCCGCCTCAGGGCGGCAGCTCTGTCTTCCTCAGGCAATGGTCTCAACAAGGGGCACAGAGCGTCAGAGATGACGGAGGTGATGCCACAGTGGACAGCAGTTCCCTCTGCTGCCTGTAGGTCACCAGGAGTCTGAGCCAGCTACAGTGACTAACGGCACCATTTCTAACTTCCTTTTCCCGTACCCTAAACAAGACCCTAAGTGAAGGCATCTTTCTCTCACTGGGCACTGATTTCTCCTGATAATCTTGCTACACAAATACTCAAGTTAAGTCATCGCAGTAAACTTTTCTTCTTTCTTCTCATTGTACAACTAAGCACCAGCTGGTTTAAATTGTTCCTTGGGAAACATTCTGTTTGCTTTGCCCTTCATCCCTGTTCTCCTGAGGTCTGCATCTGCTGGGTGTGTAGGAGGCAGTGAATCTATGGAGGTGACTGGCTTAAAGCACCCCCCATACAGGTAGGAGCTCACGAACGTAACACAGTCCTTTCCCTAGTGGAGTCGTAGCCACCCTGCCAATGCCATCAAGTTGGTCCCAACTCACAGTACTGCATATGTCAGAGTAGAACTGCCCCCAGGGGCTGGAGAAGTCAGGAGTCACATCATGCACGTGTCCGGGGAGATGCAGGTCGCCTGTAATATGGCCTTATTCGCACCAGAGTGCATGCTACTAAGATGCTGTCAGGTAGGTCCACAGGAATCACACATTCTTCACCTTCTTGTCTTCAGTGCCTCCCAGACAGACAGACCAACAAATGTTTACCGAGTGAGAACAGTATGAACAGTTGCCACATGAAGACCTATTGTGACTTGAAAAATGAGGAAATCATTCCAGTACTGCCGAAGTGTGCCCTCAGGGATGTGAAGTCAACATTCTGTCATTTTTATGAAAGTAGATGACTTTCAGTGCAGCCAATCTTCAAAATTCTCGGTGGTGATGAGGGTGTTTGAGCTGTACTGTTTTTGATTCCCTGGGTAGCAAGGCTGTTCAGTTCTCAGCGGGGAGTTCAAGTCTCCTTCCCAAAAGTCAGTCAGGAAAAGCCCTGGGGAGCACGGGTGCCCTCTGACACACCTGGGGTTGCCACCGTGGCAGGCGACAGCTCAGGAGCATCTGGTTGGTGGCTGGTTTGTCCTACTTGAGAATGAAGTCCCTTCTGATTACGATCTTTGTGTGAGGAATCCTAAATCGGCCAGCGCCTCACAGAGATTAACTGTTCAACATATGGTTGGTGACATTAGGATTATTTTATTTTAATAAATATGTCTTAAAACATTCTGTGCAAATGTTTCTTGACAGTCTGAGCTGGAGTGATAATTTTTGTAATTGACAAAAATCTCACAACATGGACCTAAAGTAAGCACCCTACTGAAGCTCCTTGAAATATGTATTTAAAACTTTTCAAAAAGCTGTCACTGTGGAGAATGAAAAAATATCTATAAAATTTAAATTCTGTCTAATGAAGACCTTAGTTGCACTTTATACTCTCTGAGAAAGAAACATTTCAAAAGCAGTTCTAGTTTTCTGCAAATTCATTTATATTTCACTAATTCTTTCCATAACACCCCAAAGAGCCCCAAATCAACAACAACAGCAACAAATGTTGTCGTTAAGTCAATAGCAACCTTATAGGGCAGAGTATAACTGTCCTATAGGGTCCCCTAGGAGCACCTGGTGGATTCAAACTGTTAGCCTTCCAGTTAGTAGCCACAGATCTTAGCCACTACACCACCAGGGTTTCTGAAAAGAGTACAAGGGAGTTTGAATTAGCAAGATAACCAACAATTGAACCCATGGCTGTTGAGTTCACCCTGACTCATAGCGACTTTACAGGGTCTCCAAGACTGTAACCCTTTACAGCAGCAGACGGTTGCGTGTTCCCCGACTGGAGCCACTGATGGCTGAGAGCTGGGACCCCTTCGGCTCAGGGCAGATGTCGTGGACTGCTGCTCCATGGCGGCTGCGTAAATAACTGATGATTAAACTGTTGTTGTGTTAACAGTTCTCTAAGTCTTACAGAAAATGAGGATATCTCTTAAAGACTGCAGTAGGAGTTACTTACCTCCCCTGATACTTCCACTTAGTTTTCTGAATTGCTCTGACTGTAAAACCTCTGCATCTTTCATGACTAACAAAACTGAAAACATTTTAGCACTCTATTCCATGACCCGGGCACTTAGCTTGGCTTGGCTTGGCATTCCGTGATCCCAACTGGCTGTTGTCTTGCTAAATATGGAGCAAGAGCTTCCTGCCCAGTGTAATTCCATCCACTGTTCTGAGTCCTTCCGTTGTCCCCTTTTCAAAGTCTTGATTAAGTTTGCAATTTTCTTCACCTAGGGAATCCTAATTTCATGGTCCTTTCTTGTGAGATGAAGTTATAATTCACATGATTCTTTAGGGATTATTATTTGTAATTTTAATTAATTTTAATCTGATTAGTTCTAGGCAGGAGGTCTATAGTTCCTATAATTCTCTTAGCAACAGGTCTTCATGGAACAAAATAGACAAAATATGTTTTACTGCTTGACCAATTAGGGTGTAGATAATGGGTACTGAAAATTAAAAAGAAAAAACCTCATTGAACTTCGTAAAAATTTCATTTTTTATAGCTATTTGAAAGGACCTTTGCTGTCTTCTTTGCTCCTCTAGAAACTGAATCATGTTTTATAGACAGTGAACATGAATTTTATTCAGTTAACAAATTCATGCTCTGAAGAGATTGGTGTAAAGTGAAGCTCAGGTAGTATCCCGATTCAAGTAATGTCAATAAAATATTTCTGTGACATAAACCTGAAGTCCTTTTCCTCTTTTACTTTCTAAGAATTAACACTCTTTTATACTGAATCCAAGGTATGCATGCTTCTGCCTTTTAATATTTGCAAAAAGAAGATCTTTTGTGTTGGCAGTACTTTGCCTCTGTCTTTCCTATGTGATGCATAAAATCATGTTGCACAATCAGTAGCATCTTCGGTTTGACAAGGCACAGTGACGACACTTGATCTGACTTGGGACACTTATTTTTCCCAGCGAAAATCCTCTCTGTGTATTACTCCTGCTCCCTTCCTGACTGTCACCGGGGCCTCTGTACACAGGCAGAGTTCTGGAGCTTTCTTCCACCTTTTGCTGTACACTGGTCCTGAGGCCAAGAGCAAAGGCAGTAGATAGAGAGGGAGCGATGAAAGTATTGGAGCCCCGAGGACGTAAAACTGGGATAAATGAAACGTGCAATACAACGTAATCTGAATCAATGGCAATGTTGTTTTGTTTGTATTACAATCTTACAGTTGAGAAATTTAACAATTACTAGACTTAAAAACTGATTAGAAATGTTTTAATAATAGAAAAGAGTGACTTTGAAGGGACTTCAAAACATCAGTTGTCAGAAAGTTGAACCTGCACACACGGCAGGGAAGCTGGGAACCTGGCTCCTAACGCAATCCAGGCAATGAGGAGACCCAATCCCTGGGGAGAAAAGAGTTGGAAAAAACTGGAGAAAACCAGAGTTTCTTACCAATTTAGTGCTGATCAGATACTTTTTTCCCAGAAACTTTAAGTACAAATTATTGTTTAAAAACTTAAAATCAACTTACAACAAATCAACTTGTAGAATAAATCCTCACCACTCTAACATTATTCGTATGTCAGTTAAATTATCAAAAAAAAGTGAAATATTACACCACAAGAAGACATACCTACAGAAGCTGTCAGCCTTTTGAGGTTTGAAAAGGCTTTTTTTTGGACATGTCATCAGGAAAGACCAGCGGTAGAAAGAAATACCATGTTTTGAAAAGCAGGCAGTCAATGAAACAAGAAAAACCATTAAAGAGATGGATTCCCACAGTGGCTACACCAGTGGACTCTAGCTACCGTTCACAGATGTGGTCGAGAGCAGGCAAAATTCTGTCCTCTTAAGGTCACCGCTAGTTCTGCATTGACTTGATGGCAACTGACAGCCATCACCAAATTCCATTATCCAAAAGCAGAAAAGATAATTGCTGAGGCTTTAGAGATTTAGTGTGAAAAAAAAAATAGCCAAGTCACCAAATAGACTATGGCTAATATTACCAAACAATGGGATTTCTAGAACACTTAATTGTGCTAATTTGAAACATGGATAATTTTGACCCACGCAGGGGATACTGCCCAGTTTAGAATTGGCAAAGTTGTACAGCAGGTTGTATCTTTTCACTTTACCTACATAATATGCTGAACAAATAATCTGAGAAGCATCACTACATGAAGAATGAGGCATCAGGTCTGAAGGAAGACTGATTTATAAACTTCAATATGCAGATGACACCACCTTGAATGCTGAAAGTGGAGATGATTTGAAGCATTTATTGATGAAGGTCAAGGTCTACAGACTTAGACTTCTCACCTGAAGCTAAATAAATCGAAAATCCTCACAACTGGACTAGTTAAAACATCCTGATCAGTGAAGCAAATGAAGCTGTCCATGACTTCATCCCATCAGATCAGCGACCACCTCCCTGGGAAGCGGCACTTTGGAAACCAAAGGGCACATTGCATGGGGGACAATCTGCTGGAGGAAGAAGAGCGAGTGGGGAGGAGGGGAAAGGAGGCTGTTGGGAGGATGAGACATGTATGGAGCAGAGAGGAATAGTGTGCTGTCACCGGACAGGGAGAGCAGTTGAAGCTGCATATAGGTGGGCATGTAAATTTATACGAGAATGTACATTTTCACTCAGTCATATTAAATAAAATAATAATAATAATAATAAAAATTTTTAAAGAAAAAGAGAACTCTTGATGACCAAGGAGCACCTAACCCAGCCACGGTCTTTCCAGTTGCTGCATGTGTGTGCAGAAGTTGCTCCATGAAAGAGAAGACAGAAGAAAAATTGATACAAGCAAATTAATGCACTGTGGATTTCCAAGAGAAGGAAGAGAATAGCTTCAGAAGAAAGACTTCTAGCAAACTCCTTAGCAGCAAAGATGTGGGACTTCGTCTTGCTTGCTTTGGACCTGTCACTGGGAAAGGCCTTTCACAGGAAATAGACATTGCAGTTAGGGAAGTTGGTGAAGGCTAGGCGGCCTTTGGTGAAGCAGCTGGAACAACAGCCTGAGGCATCAGTGGTCCTGAGGATGACCCAGGATCTGACAGTCTCGCGTCTAGAGCACGCAAGGTCACTGTGAGCCGGAGTTGACTCAACAGCACAACCGCAAGAGATATTTAAAACACAAAATACTGATGTCGTGTATTGGCAAGGACGTGACCTGATTTATCCATATCTGCCTTAAATAAAGTGGAAAACGGTGTCATCACTGCCAGTGTCTTTGCGCAGAGTTCTAGAACCTGCATGCTGTTCACTTCTACTCTCTCATTCAATTCTGAGACTTTGTCTTAGGAATGAGGTTGATGATCACACTATGACAGCTTCCATATAAGTGACACTTAGTAGTAAGGCCTAGCCAAGTCACAGTCTTATTATCTAAACTTGTTTTCCCATAATTCACTCTGCTGGTAACTCCTGTCTTTCAGGGGCATTGAGCAGCATCCTCATGACGTAAACCTATAGCCTCTCAGAGTGCAGACTGTTTATGCCTCTCGCATTTCTGATTGTCTTAACCAAAATACATTAGCTAATGTTCAAGTAAGATTTAAACCAAAGGTCAAAAGAAAGAAATTGTAAAGTGTAAGTGTAAAAGCCATCACATGAGCTTTATGAAAACAATGTGGTTGTTATCCCACAGGGCTTCCTAGGGTGTCCTCTGTATGGGAGAAGATGGCCGGGTGCTTTCTTCCACAAATGGCTGGAGGGTTCCAGACCCTGAGCTTTCAGTTAGCAGCCAGGAGCTTCACCACTGTGCTCCCAGGGCTCCTGATGCTAAGAATGCCTTGTAATATTTATCACCAAGGTCCAAACCCTCAAGTACACTTGCATTGCAGAATATATTGCAACATATAAGACGGATATAAAAGTCCTGACAACAGCTCTTTTCCTGCCAATGTGGCATTCATTTCCCCTGGTAGGTTCTCTTGTTGTCAGCAGCACAAATTTCACAGTCGTCTCTTATTTATTTCTGTGTTTATTGAACTTGTAGAAGAGAAGAAACAAACGTCTTCTTACATTGATCATCTGGAGCATTTGTCAGACTTATTTTGAGAACACATTTAATAAATAATTGTTCATGCTAGAATCTAAGGGAAACGGAAATGGACAATGGCTATCATTTACTCTAACGTCTGGAACCTATAAACACTAGAGAGACACATTGTTCACTGTCACTTCATTTGTCACTCGGTTCTACTGCAAACTCTTGCAGGTAATTTAGATGCATCTTATACAAATTTCCCTTGACAGTCATCTCCTGTAGTGTTAAAATGCAAGTCAGAGATCAGGTAAATTCTAACTTGGCAAAGATGAACTGAAGCTGACTTCACATTAAATGGATTATGTTTCTGTCACCAAAAATGGTACCATCTTGGCAGTTTTTTGTTTTATTCCTTGGATTTCCCAAGATCTCATGCAAATATGGGAGCTCCAGGGAAGGTTGGCAGAGCCTCTTGGATCACATACTGTGGTTTAGAGTTGGAAGTCAGAGACATGAAGAGAAGTAACAGAAATCAATTTTTCTGAACAGAGTAAAGAGATTGTTAGGACATCCAAAAGAGCTTAGAAAGTGCCCCGACCGGCGGGACAAATCAACGAAGGGACGAGGGGGAACCTGTGAAAATAAAGGTGGGACCAAAAGACGCAGAGAAATGGAGGCAAGACAAAATTCTGATCAAGCCTCAAGGTTTTATTGTTATAATGAGGTATATATAGCAGAGGGAGGGATCAAGTGATGTAGGGATGGAGTGACTTTTGGAGTGAGGTAGTTGTCGGCTGGGGATTGGATATACATATGACTAAGGCAGTGACATCAGGCAGGAAGTTTTTCACGCGCGCGGGCCTTTTGAATTTCGCGGGCGCGGGGCTTTTTCAAACTTGGCGCGTGCAGGCTTTTTCAACCCTACAAGCTTCCTATATGTCGGGGCCTGGGGGCTCTCCCATGGCTCCCGACAAGAAAGTGCTTAGTAACTGAAACACTGACCTCCACCGGCAGCATTTTCAACTGGCTCAATAAGAAAAAATACATTACTGTATGTAAAGAGGCGGGAAAGAGGAAACCAGAGTCAGTATAAGGTAAAGGAATCCACAGATGGAACTTCACAGCAAACAGAGGAAATGATGACATTTAATCATTCATTTTTCTGTAGTTCTAAATATTTGCAACTTCTGTGTTATTAAAAGGACTCTAAAGGTTTAAAAAAAATCCCTAAGATTCAGAAAGGAAAGTCAATTTAGAAAAATAAAGTCAAGACAAGGCAGTACTTTCCTCATTTTGAAGAAAAGTGACTCCCCTCTACTTGGGCCAGCTAAGCACAGTGCTCATTACGGATCAGCTTATTGTTAGTGAGCAAAAACCAGCAATTGTTTGTTTTGGATAACTATTATTTGTGATAAAGTTATAAAAACACCAATAAATGTATTTTTTGTTAAAGTTGTGAGTTGGAACCAACTTGATGGCACATAACAACAGATACTGTTTTTAAGCCATTTACATCACGGTCTGACAAGTCCATGAACTTCATTGTTCTAAGTGCTACTTGCCTCATTGCTGAACATCTCTAGTCGCCTTCGAAGACCTCCCCGTGGGAAGTTGTGCACCGAAGCCTGCGCCTAGTCCACCCTCAAAGCAATTGTGGAACTCTTTCTGGACTGGCGATGGCCCACAGTGGCGTGGTGGCAGGTTAGTAAACATCACTGTATAGTTGTCTCGGGGGAGTTTTTAGCCAGTCGACAAGTAACTGTATTGAGACATCCTCACCTGATCTGGCCCCCAATGACTTCTTTCTTTACCCAAAGATAAAGGAAATATTGAAGACATTTTGATGGCATCCAGGACATCAAGGGTCATATGGCAACAACGCTGACGGCCATTCCAGAAAAAGAGTTCCAAAGTTGCTTCGAAGGCTGCACTAGGCCCTGGCTCTCCTGTTAACTCTCCAGTTTTACAACAGATTTCAAAAGAGCATGGAATCGCTTCCGTGACCCACAGGTGCAGTAAGGCCACCGGGAGGTGAGTGGGTGGCCTTTCTCCCAGTCCCTGGCTGCCGATTTTTAGCCTTAAATGTTAACCTTGGGCTGATCGGTTTTCTTCCTCGGCAGTTTAGTACAGCTGGGAGGCTTCTTGTTTTTTCTTTTTCTTTCTTTTTTTGATTCAATTTAGGATTGAAGTTTGCTCAAACAAACAATAAAAGAGGGCTTAAAGATGAATACAATTTGTATTGTATTCAATACAATTGGTACAGCAGGTCACCCAAGTGTAAAAACATCATGTCTTTTGGAATTCTCTAAGAAAGTTGTACAGACTTGCAGTAAATATTTTCCATTTAACACTATAGGGTTTATGGTTCTCTTTGTTTTCTTGACTAAATTATTACTCTTGGGAACGTGGCAGGATGACTTATTTGATTTTAATTCTGTAGAAGATTATACATAAAATATTCCTTAGAAATATCACCTCATTGGCTTACTGACAGAGAGATTGCAGTCCACAAAGGGTAAACAACTTGCTCAAGGTTATTTCAAGCAAAGAGTTTTAAGCTTTCCCCCCAAAGCACAGCATCCTATTATGTGTTTGCCCCTCAAGGTGGCCACAGGCAAAACTGTTAAACTGATAGAGTTTGTCTTCTCCAAGAGACACTTTGCTCCCAAGGCAGTGACCACCAGTGACTCTTACTGAGGGCTTGCCTGGGGCTGCTGCTGGGAGCCCCTCTCCTCCCTGGTCTCCCTGCTTTTGGTAAAGCTTATATGGTCACTGGAGTGGAAACTCAGAGAACCACCTTAACAAAAAAGAGGGCTCCGTGTGACCTGGTATGATTTGTAGGAAACAGGTTTGTAGACAACATAGCCTGTCTGTTGACCCTGCCGCTGCTCTTTAAATACCTGCAGAACTCAGTAAGAACAGAGGGTTTGCAGTCAACCGCCTGGCTTCCAGTATCAGCCGTGCCACTCCGGGGCTGAATACACAGGCAGATCATGGAACACTTCTAAGCCTTGGTTTCCTGGTTTATGAAATAGGGATTATGATGGAGTCTCGCTCACAGGTTGTAAGAAATAAGCGGAGTGTTGCAAGTCCAAAACACAACACTCAGTATGTGTTAGTGCTCATGATCGTTATTCAGCTACTTGTTCTATCTCTGTAATTGTAAATACGTAAATTCTGAATTTCATAATTTCTATATATTCTTAGTTTCTACTTCCTCTATTTTTGCTTACCTTGCAGTATCGGCTGTAACATTTTTCAGTCCATCTTTGTAATTTTTGTCGTTATTCCTTAAGGTCTCAAATATTTAAGAATTATATTTTAAGTTTTCACAAACAGAAATCAATTCAAACTAAGCCAGTTGTCTGTCTGGGGTCAAATGCTTCTTCCTGATTTGTGCCATTTATCGGTGGCAATGCCACGTAACACACAGCTGTGCTCAGTTCACTTTCCCTAGAAAAGACTGTGTATCCGGTAGATAATCCCAAATGTTTTGGAAGATAGATAATGCTTGTGTACATCCTACATTGCTATTTCCACTGAAACTTACCAGTTCTCCAGCTCTTTCCTTCAGAGACAGGCACCTGTTAAAACCTATCATGCTCAAGGATGTACACAAGGATGTACACACTACTGATAATAAACGCCGTGATAAGTGCTGTTGTAAGGTGCAGGCAAGTCAGTTCCAACTCATAGTGACTCTACCTGGATAAACACAGCTATAGACAATGTCACAGCGTCTGTTTTATTTATCGTTCACCACCATCGGGCGCTCTGTCGAAACTTTGTGGTGCAGTCCTGCTCTCTCGGTAGGGTTGCTGGGTGTCGGAATCAATTTGATGACAATGTTTTTTGTTTGTTTTTGTTTATAATCCAGGAGGAAACTGAGAGTGCAGTGGTTAAGAGCTACTACTGTAAACCAGAAGGCCATGAGCTTGAATCCAACAGGCGCTCTAGGGAGCAATTCTGCTCTGCCCTGGGGGGTCACTGTGAGTCAGAATTACCTTGGGAGCAGGGGTTTGGTTTTGCCTTGTATACCAGGAAACACTCCCGGGGGTGCAAACAGTGAATGCCTCGAGCTGCTTCTTGAAAGCCTGGAAGGTCAGGTCCACCCTGAGGTCCTCAGAAGAAAGGCTTGGTGATTTACTTCCAACAGAAAAATAGAGTCAGCCACTGAATGTCCCACAGAGCACTGTTTTACTCTGACGTACAGGAAGTTGCCATGAATCAGAACCAGACCAGTGACGACCGGCTTCTTCTGTGCCAGGAACCATGCAGAGGGCTGTTTGGTGTGTGTAGAAGACACTGCTGGGCACCTAGGTTCCCCTGATTTGGTTCCTGGATCCGGTGTGGTCTCGGGTCTTGCACTAACGCCTGTGATCCGTCCTCAGTTCACTGTTGTGAAAGGTGCGAGATGAGTGTCCGTGCTTATTGACTTATCGCAGATCACTACATCTGCCTCTTACAGTGCGGCTGGTGGGGTTCAAATCTCCAGCGTTGCCATTAGCAGAGGGTGTTTTAGCCACTTCAGTGCCAGGGCTCCACATCTCTCGTAGGGACTACTTGCTGTGAGGCTGATTCTGCGTTGTTGCCTGGGGACTGAGTTCCAGGTGCTCACACACGAACTGGCTCCTCGGTGACTGTTGGCTTGGCTTCCCGCCTTGTTGCGTGTCTCCCATTTCCTCACCTGCACTGCCCAGACCACTCTCCAGTAAATGTAATCCGTACTTCAGTACTTGTCTCAGGGTGAAAGTTAGATGGAACAAAAGTGTATTATCTTCTGTACTGTAATGTACTTCACACACTTGGCTTTGGAAGTCAACACCGGTATTACACTTTTACATTACAATACTAAGACTAATAAAAAGGATAAATGTTTTGTCTAAGGACCCAGTTATTCAGTGGCAGAACCCACATTTGATATTGATCTGTCTGACTTCCAAGCTCACACTCATAAAATGAACACTATATTTTACATAAGCAAGTCTTGTTGTGATGATATCTGGCCTGGTAGAGAAAATGAATATCACCGTTTTACAGCCTTTAATAAAACAGTGGATCTAGATAAAGGTCGCAATCACTCTTAAAATCACAAAAAAGGCAAACCATATATCACAGGCATCTTAATAGAAGCACGGAACATATTTATGTTGCATTCTTGCCAGAAAAAAATCACCCCTAAATCTGATCAAGCCTTATGTATCTAGCTGGCAATTTTCAGGACACTCAGAGGACAGAGAAACATATGAAAGAAACCTAAATGTGGAAATCTTCACAGGACACATAACTCGTTTACTTCAACCAATAAATTGTAGGATGAAGGAGGAGACTGGAAAATGGAGAAAGAACCTATCAATACTTAAAGGAGATTTAGGAGACATACCTACCAATTATACTAACCAGATCTTATTTGAAACATGACTTGATAAGTAGATTATTTTTTAACATGAGAAAACTAAGGAAATTGTGAATTCTGGCCAGCTATCAGATGGTATTAAAGGGTAACTGTGATTATGTATACACATGGTAATGGAATTTGGGTTGTTAATTGTTTTTAATCTTTTAAAAGTATGTTCTGAAATATTTATAAATTTTTGGACTTATGGAAGGGGCTTTGCTTTAAAGTAACTTGGGGCTGGGAGGCAAGTGAGTGAGGCTACACAGAAAACAGGAACACTAGAAGCTTATTGTCAGGGTTGGGTCATGAGTTCACGAGACTACAATATACTTTTGTCTGTAATCTTGTATGTATTTGAGATAAATTTTCCATATTAAAAATGGTGAGAAAAAGCCACCCTTAGTAAGAAATGATGTGTTGAAGAAGTAAATTATTTCACCTATTTTATTGGCTAAAAACACATTCGCTTACCTCCATCATACTTTTCTTATTATCCAGCATAATATAAACTATGGAGAAAAGATTCATATTGTCAAAGATTTCATTTTACCTGGTTCCACAATCAGTGCCCATGGTAGGAGTAGTGAAGAAATCAAAAGACGCATTGCACTGGGCAAATCTGCTGCCAAAGACCTCTTTAAAGTATTGAAAAGTAAAGACATCTCTGTGAAGACTAAGGTGCCCCTGATGAAAGCCATGATATTTTGGATTGCATCCTATGCATGTGAAAACTTGACAGTGAACAAAGAAGACAGAAGAAAAATTAAAGCCTTTGAATTGTGGTTTTAGAGAAGAACATTGAATGGACCATGGACAGCCTAGAGAACAGATCTCTTCTGGAAGAAATACAGCTGAAGTCCTCCTTGGAGGCAATGCTGGCGAGACTGCAACTTCACCTAGTTCGGACATATGAGGAGGGATCAGCCTCTCAGGAAGGACATCAAGCTTGCTAGAGTGGAGGGCCAGTGAAGAAGAGGAAGAGCCTAGACAAGACGGATTAACACAGCAGCTACAACACTGGGATTAAGCACAAAAATGATTGTGGCCGTGGCACAAGATGGGGCATTGTTTCATTCTGCTGGTCGGAGGGTTGCCATAGTCAGAACTGACTTGATGGAACCTAACAACAACAACACAGATTACACTGTTTTTGAGCATACCGTCATACTAGGTTAAGAGCTTTTACTTTAAATTTGTCTCCTACCTTGGACAGAGTTTCTAGGTCTATACAATGGAATGAGGATGATGCCTACTTCACGTGGTGGTTAACAGATACATTTGCTGATGTAATTTGCTGTGGTGCAGACTCAGGGGAAGGGGACCAGCTCCGGAATGGCAGCTTAGTGGTCAGAATCTGCATGCAGGTGCCTCAAGAGAAAGGTCTGCAAATGCACATTGGAAAACTCAGCTTTGAAAACCCCATGAAGCGTGCTTATTCTCCGACACACCTAGGATGGGCAGCAATAGGAGTTTTAGAGAATGAGAATTGACAACTTCATTTTCTTTTTTTCCTACTTCATGACTTTGGGTGAGGCAGGAGCACTCCAGTGAGTGTGAAGGCCTTAGAGAATGCCAGGTAGCACATAAGATCAATAGTAAAAATAAACAAATGAAACCCAGTAACATCAAGTTGATTCTGAGTCACGTGACCCTATCAGTCAGGGTAGAACTTCCCCATCTGGTTTCCAAAGAGCACCTGGTGGATCTGAATTGTCAGCGTTTTGGTGAGCAGCTGTAGTGCTTAACCACTGAGCCACCAGGGTTTCCAAGAGCAATAATATGTATGAAAAAGATTTTGTGGTTTGAGATTTCTCAGTTGCAGTAGTTTGTACTAAGAAATCTAAACTTTGTGGAGGAGGGGCTTAGCAGAAAGGCCCTCTTGCAGCTGAAAGCGCAGAGTGTGCGAAGCGACGTGCGTGGTGGTGGCGTACTACTAGGTCTAATCTCTTCCGCTAACCTAGGAAACCGTGGTGGCGTAGTGGGTACGAGATACAGCTGCTAACCAAGAATCTGGCAGTTCAAATCCAGCAGGTGCTCCATGGCAATCCTATGGGGTAGCTCTGCTCTGTCCTATAAGGTCTGTAGGAGTTGGAATGAACTTGACAGCACTGGGTTTGGTTTTTTGGTTTGGCTTAACCTCAGCCAGGGAGACGTGGTAGTGTGGTGACCCAATAGTTGGCTGCAAACCCAGAGGTCAGCAGTTTGAACCCAGAGATCTGTGACTTGAACCCACCGGCTACTCCATGGGAGAAAGATAAGACTGTCTGTTTCTGTAAGTATTTGCCATGTTGAAAAGCACGTGAGGTGGTTCTACTCTATCCCATAGGGTCGCTTTGAGTCACAATCACCTGGACAGCAGTTTGGTTTTAATCTAGTTCAGGTTGTGCATCTGTCAGTGACAAGAATGGGTTTGAAAGCTGTCACAGAATTCCTCGCTCTGAGAACCAGAGATTCGGTCTGTCTGCACCCAGCGGTGATCTGGCCCAGCACAAAGTGAATCCCTCCAACTAAACCACCGAGGGGCCTGAGGAGGCCTCAGCTGCTCGTTCATTTACAAAGAGAAATGACTCAGTCAGGGACCATAACTTCCGGGAGTGCCATGCCATCAGAATATTTTTTCCCTCTAAGCCGACCATTTGTCTAACTAACAGGCAAGCAGGGAGCCACATATCTACTCATCCGGCGAATCTCTTCTCCAGCGGACGCAGCCTTGATTCCTTCGTGACCATCACATTGTCTCTTCCTGAGCAGGTACATTTGGAAATGAGACAGTTTGTGCTGCACAAGGAAGAACCAAAGCTTGAGTTCACATTTGCTGTGGAGTTTGTTCTAACTCACAGTGCTCTCCTGGGACAGAGGAGAAGTACTCCACAAGGTTTCCAAGGCTGTAAATCTTTACAGAAGCAGCCCACCACGTTGTTCTCCTGTCGCCTGGCTGGTGGCTTTGAATCATCAGCCTTTGGCTTAGTAAGCAAGCTCTCAGCCACTGTGACATGAGCACTTCTCTTGAAATTTAGAGCCTCAGCCTAGAAACACTAGAAACCCTTGACTGGAACACCTATCCTATGTATTTGGATAGAAGAAGAGATGTGTTGGAATAGTCATGCCTCCCTTTCAATATTTGCCCCAGCCACTCCCTCGGGTTCACCCAGTCTTTATCCAGATGAACCAGTGGTAGTTAACTGCTGCGGCTGCTAGTTAGAAGGTCAGCAGGTGCAATCTACCAGGTACTCCTCAGAAACTCCTGAGCCACTCTACTCTGTCCTACAGGGTCATGATGACTCATAATCAGCTCAACGACGATGGGTTACTTTGGTGTTCTTTTTGTTTTTCTAGTAAGTCAGAACAGTTTGTCCCCAAATTGTGTAGCCCTGGTATGGTCTCATCACTGTGAACAGAGATTCGGGTTCCTTCTGTGGCAGTGTAAAACACACCCTGCAGGGAATAACCTACGGCCTCTCTGTCCAACTACCGAGGGGTTTTGGAGTCCCTGGGTGGCACGAACGGTTGCCTGCACTTGTCTGCTAACTGACAGAGCAAGGTGAGGGTTTAAGTCCACAGAGGCAACTTACAGAAAGACCTGATTTATCTACTTCTGAAAACCCAGCCACTGAAAGCCCAGTGGGGCACAGTTCTTCTCTGACGCATGTCGGGTCTCCACGAGTCAGAGCTGACCCACTGATAGCCGATTGGTCGAAGGCTATTTCTTAGCTGAAGGTTTCATTGTCCCTATTTTGAGGTGGAAACAACTAAGTTATGAACACACTAAAGGTACCTGAACCCAAAGCCAGAGAGCTCGTAGCAGAACCCGGATTCACAAGGCCTCACTCTGCAGCCCTCTGGAAGACGTGGCCTGCCCCTGAGGCTACATGTGTCAGAAGGCAAGATTATGCCCAGTAACAAACACTTCGTCACGGTGAGCAGGACACAGAGGGCACACCTCAATACTGTGAAGTGGTGTGCAGGCGGCAGTGACTCACCTATTGACAATAAATCTCGTCCTGATGGAGTGCCAACTGCTCGGCAACTTAATTTTCTGACAGGTTGTCCACTGTCACTCTGAAGGGCCGTGTCACTGGATGACAGATCACGTCGCGAAGCACCCCTGCATCTTGAACTAGAAGCATTGCGGGCTGGTTTCAAACCTTCTTTCCCCAGAGGACAGCTGCATCGTATTCCACCACATTAGCCTTGCTAATATTTTAACAACATTAATTAGCATTACTTTATGATGAATGACTGAAAATAAATGGCACGCTTACAAGTGTGTCCATATGAACAGTCCTCCCTCAGTCCATGCATCCGGTTGAAAGAAAGGAATTAGATAAGGATCCTACAAAGATTAAGGGGAAGACAGAGCTCTGAATAAACACTGCATTGGACAGCTGAAACCTATCATCACTTCAGCTCTGCGACAAAACGCTGATCGTTACGCAGCTTGTACGTGTGTTATTTGCTGGACTACAAGGTAAATGATATTTGCACTCTCCTGTTTCATCTATGTTCCCCATACTGTAAAGAACTGTGTAGAAAACCGGAGTTCTGATACCTGCTGTTACGTGGATGAATCTTGACTATGTGTCACAGAGAAGGTAAGGAAAATTAAAATGAAATGTTTTCCCATGTAAATTCAACCCCCTGATTTCTAGCCATTGGATCAGTGGCAAAAATTCTCGCTGGGGTAGAGGGTGGCTCAGAGCGTAGTTGTCATGCCCTCTAGTTATGGTCACAGTGACCACAGTGGAGCTGAAACCTTTCCTCCTCGGAAGCCTCAAATGTTACTGAGTATCAAACAGTTTTTCCTAGTACAGGGTAAAGCTATGGGTATGTAATGCACTTGAAATCAAATTTACAGAAACTTTAAAATGTTTATTGAAATTGGATAAGTAATTATTTTATAAAATAGTTTTTTAAAAAAGATAACATTAAGAGAAAGCACTATTTTATATTTTTGCATCTAGTTTGAAAGAAGAGGCTGTTTCTCCTGTCTGCTCTGTACTTGGTGGGCTCTGCTTGTTGTTTCAGTGCGGCAGGTAAAAAGAGCGAGGGATGCACCCAGGCAGGTAGCGAAGGTGTGCTTCTGGCTTCCCTATAGGCTAGCTATGAGTCTGAACTGACTCTTTGGCATTGGGTTTGGGTTTTGGTTTAGGTAATGTAAACTCTAGTGGCATAGTGGCTAAAGTCGGCTAACTGAAAGGTTGGCAGTTCGAATCTGCCAGGTGCTTCTTGGAAACTCTGTTGGGCAGTTCTGCTTAATCCTGTAGGATCACTATGAGACAGAATCAATTAGACAGTTGTGGGTTTTCTTTTTGTTGGGTTGGGTTGGGTGGTGTTTAAATAGTGATGACCCTTCCTCGGTACTACACCTAACTTAACAAATGGCTATTTCTTAAACATCAGCTGCAATGTGGAATCCGAAACCAGATAAGCTTTTTGTATTCCACTGAATTTTACATTTTCCAGCCAAGGCCAAGTGCCATCGAGTCGCATACATTTACAGTGTATCTTTGATCCACGGCTGATTTTATCAAATCATGAACAGGTTATTTAGAAATTATTGGTTTACCAGATTATACAGATCTTCCAAAAGTTGGTGTCCATGTTTATACACATTTTAGATATAGTATAACATTAAACAAAAACAAAAACAAAACACACATTTGGTGGTATCCTCAACCCTCCCATCAGAAAGGTCTTTAAGTATTGGAAAGTTGCAGAGATCCTAGAGGCCTTACTGGTTTTCCAAAATTTTAGTATCTGTTAAAAGCTCTTATCACTGGCAACAAATATTATCCACTTATTTTTCGGGAAATAATAGCTCACTGTTCAATTTGAGTAAATATTACCAAATATCCCACTGTATCTGAACATATGACCATGCTAAGCAGAATCTGAAGACAGCCTCTAATGGTCCACATCCTTGTAGAATGTACTTCCTTTGAATCAGGAATGAGGTTATGATTAGATTATGTTGTATAGCACAGTTTAGGAAACAAAGAAAAAGAGACTGTTCTTAATGGATCTGACCTAAGGAGATGTTCCCTAAAGGCACAGCAATCGTTCTGGCAAAAGATTTGTAAATTGAGAGAGATTGAACTCCAGGGAGAATTGCCATTGCTTTGAAGAGGGAAGCAGACCCCTGGCAGGTGTCATGGGTGATCTCTTAATGCTGAGGGTAACCCGCTGGTCAACAACCAGCAAAATGTCAGGGACTCCAGTCTTACATTCACAAGGAACTGAACTCTCCCAACAGCCTGAATGAACTTGGAAGCAGATTTTCCACTAAGGCCTCCAGATAAGAAAGCACCCAGTGGGCACTGTGGGTCTTAGACCCTGGGCAGAGCATCAGTGGAGCTGTTCCTGGACTTCCAGCCTGCAGAACTGCAAGGGAACAAATTGGTGTTATTTGAAGTCACTAAATTAGTGGTAATTTAGTATACCAGAAAAAAGAAAAAACTGTCATGGAGTCAACTCTGACTTACAGCGACACTCTAGGGCAGAGTAGAGCTGTTCCTTACTGACTCCAAGGACTACCTAGTGTGTTTGAACTGCTGACCTTGTGGGTAGCAGAGGTAGCACTTAGCCACTATACCACCAGGATTTCTTAATTTGGTATCCAACAATAAAAATGAACAAAAATTCCTTGTACACTGACCATAGTTTGATCATCTTTCTTTGAAATAAAAACAATGTTCAATGAAGAAACAGCTAGTCCATCTCTGAAATCCAAGAATTCCTCCATGTGTTTTCCTCAAGACGAGAACCTGACTTTGTTATGCAACATGAGTGCTGTATAAATTCTTCCCATCTCACCAAGCGCGGTGTTAAACTGGCATGCACTCAAGAGTTGAGATCTGATAGCATTAATAGCTTTCATTGTCTCATTCTTGGCATTCCTGAGGGGACTGAAGTGTCGGTGAAGAGTGCCAAGTCTCCTGGCACTGTCCGGGGGCACAGTCTTGACTGAGGGGCCAGCACGCTGTTGCCATTATTTTTCTATTCAATGAAAGGAATTCCTGAGTAAGTGCTCCGTCTGCTAACCAAAAGGCTGGCAGTTTGAAGCCCCCAGGAACTCCTTGGAAACTCTAGGGCAGTTTTACTCTGTCCTATGGTCCTTGTGAGTCAAAATCAACTCAGTGGCGACAAATTTGGTTTATTTTTAGATTATTTTCAAAATAGTTTTGACCAAGCAAACCCTCTTGAAAGGACCTCAGAGACTCTCAAGCATCTGAACTATTTTGTTTGTTCTGGGTAGTGGGATTAAGGAAAATTTTTCTATTTTTGTCAAACTTCCAAGAATATGTTTTTATTCAGTTAAAAAAAAATTACAAAAAATTTGGATTCAATCTATGTTAACATTACATAGAATTGAAAAGGTAATAGGATTGAGAGATTTAAAGAAAAATTAAAGAATGCTCAACTTTTAAATCCCATTTTATTCCTTGTCATGATGAGGGTGATGTAACCACTGCCCCTCCGTCCCTGCTACTGGCCTGCACTTAGCACTGTGGACGTTCTCCAGATGAAGCAGAGGGAGGAAAACTGGGCTAGAGGCAGTCAACGGATCGTGGGGCAGAGCTGTCCCCTAACAGAGAGAATAAACAGTGCACTTATGTTGGCTCCTCCAGCAATCAGCGTAGGAACTGTTTTGTGGGAGTCACTGACTGGACTGATGTCATTCGTGGCCCTGCCTTTAAACGGCATCTCTCTGCTGATAACTCCCCAGTCCCTGCCTCTAAACCGAGTGTTTTCCCTCCTGCAGTCTCTCGTAACCTATACGAGACTGTTGTGTTAGCTTCACGTCTAACATAACAAAGCTATTGAATCCAAAGCTTCCCGCCTAATAGAACAAAGTGATTGAATTCCAAACCTAGTCATACTTTCTCAAACATAATCTCTCTAGCCTTCCATGTCTCAGAATGTGGTAGACTTTTCTGCCTGAATGTCAGGATGAAGACTGAGCTAAAAAAAAAAAATACTGCATTTTGCTATTTTTTTTTTTTTTTAAATTAGGAAACTTAACCTTAAGAAAAAAATTCATAATCTAGAAAAGCTATTCCAGGGCAATTCACCCAAAACTCTACTCAGGGTAAAGTGTACATTTCCTATGTGGACTGGCCCCTTAGAGTCATAAGGGCTTGGCCCACAATGGTCTTCTCTAAATGGGGTTAATTATGGCAATACTTTGGGGACATGGGCAAGAAATAAGTAAATGTAAAGATCATTGAGAAGTTCAAACACAAGAGAATATGTGATCATCATGAAAGCATGGTTTCAGATTTGTTTTAAGATGGGGAATGCATGTTCTTATGTTTAATCAAGATTAGCTGGTTAATCAATGTGTTGATTCCTTAGCTGCTGGGTCACTTTCAAGTTTCTCATGACTTTATGAAAGCTCAATGCTCTTATACTTTTAATTTATTTGTTATTTAAGTGTTTGCCTCCCCAATTTGAAAGTGTCTTTATTCCCTTCCCTTGTGATTGTTTACATAAAGTTCTGGCAGATTCCTATGTATCAAAGTACACTAAGTCTGCTACCTTGATATGGGACTTCGGTGAGGATTGGTCATAGCAGGAGAAGAGTGTGGAAGGTGGCTGTGCCTCTGAGGTGTTTGTGGTCACCTGTTGGTCAGTCCTCTCCTTCACAGAGGTTAGCTACTGAACAGGGTGCTTTGCTCTCTACAGGTCTCTTTAGGTCACACCCAACAGAATTTTCCTGGTAATTAATTGCTCAACAATAACTTACAATGACTGTATACATCAAGAAAAAATAATTCTCTTACAAAGAATTTACATTTTTGTTTATTCTTTTTCCACTACATTAAGTTTGATTTACTCTAACACTTAATCAATAACAATGCAGCTTTTTCAAAATTATCAGCAGAGAACTGGACAATATGGTGAAGAGCAAGGCATCAGGACTGGAGGACAACTCATTAACAACCTGAGTGATGTAGGTGACACAGCCTTGCTTGCTGTAAATGAAGAGGATTTGAAACACTGATGAAGATCAAAGACCACAGCCTTCAGTATGAATTGCACCTCATCATCAAGAAAACAAAAATCCTCACAACTGGACCAGTAAGCAACATTGCCATAAATGGAGACAGGATTGAGGTTGTCAAGGATTTAATTTTACTTGGGTCCACAATCAATGCCCGTAGAAGCAGCAATCAAGAAATCAAAAGATGCATTGTACTGGGAAAATCTGGGGCAAAGAATTTCTTTAAAGTTTTGAAAAGTAAAGATGTCACCTTGAAGACTAATGTGTGCCTGACCTAATCCATAATATTTTCAATCACATCATGTGCATGCGAAAGCTGGACAGTGAATAAGGAAGAGAGAAGAAGAATTGGCTCTTTTAAATTGTGCTGTTGGAAAAAAACACTTAATGTATCAAGGACCACCAAAAGAACCAACAGATCAGTTCTGGAGGAAGTGCAACCAGAGCCTCTTGAAAGCAAAGATGTCAAGACTACATCTTACATAATTTGGACATGTTGTTAGAAAGGATCAGTCCCTGGAGGACACCCTGCTTGGTAGAGTGAAGGGTCAGTGAAAAAGAGGAAGAGCCTCGATGAGGTGGATTGACACAAATGCTGCAACAATGGACTTAAGCATAAACACAGTTGTGGCCACAGCACAAGATGGGTGGTGTTTTTGCTCCATTGTTTGTGGGGTCACTGTGAGTCAGAACCAGCTCAATGACATCTAACAACAACAAACAAAAAATAGTTATTACAGAAAGTGGAGAAGGAGGAAACAAGCTTAAAGTAAGAATATCTTTAGAATAAAAAAAAAATCTATTTCTCACGTCATGTGGCGCTGCTGTTGTTACTTGCTGTTGCTGTTAAAAGACAGTTGTGACTTCCGATGGCCCCAGGTGTGCAGAGTAGAACCAAGCTCTGCTGAGTCTTCATGGCTGTGACAGTTGAAAGCAGACAGTGAGCTTTATTTCCAAGGTGACTTTCGTGTGCTCAAACCACCCGCTGTTTCATTAGTAGACCAGAATTTGGGCTACTATCAGTGGATGAAGCCAAAATGCTGATGTTTTTCCCACTATGCGCCACTTAACTTTGTGGTGCTATGCGACATAATCCTGTTCAACAGTATTACAGGATTGATAGAAACCTCACTACTGAAATCATATAAATGATGCCCACTGCTGTGGAGTCATTTCTGACTCACAGTGACCCTATAGGTCTGGATTTAACTGCCCAGCAGAATTTCCAAGAAGCTCCTGGCAGATTTGAATTCCCAGTGGTTTTGGTTAACAGATGTGGAGCCTAACTGTACTGCAGCCAGGATTTCCATACAAACCATACACTCTTATGAATGTACCAAGCATATGTCCATGTATCACAGGTCAGTGCCATCCAGACACCACTACTGCCGTGGAGTCGATTCTGCCTCATCGTGAGCCTATAGGTCAGAGTAGAACCACCCCATAGAGTTTCCAAGGAGAAAGTGGCGGGTTTGAAATGCTGACCCTGTGGTTAGCAGACGTAGCACTTAACCGTTACACCACCAGGGTCTCCTCAGTGGGATCAGTCCTGCTTAATAAAATGGGATACATACAAGATTTTTTAGGAAAAAAGAAAAAAACATATTCATATTTTGTGGAACTGCTTTGAGTAACATCTCAGTTTTAAGGACTTGACTTCTTTACCCTGTTAAATAAATCTCTCAGGGCTTGGTTTGCATGCCTGCCCTTGGGTACCATTCAGCCTTCCCGATGGGGCATAGAAGGGAAAGGTACTTTATCATTTTCATGAAAGAATGAAGACATCAGCCACAAATACCATGGAGTTTCCCCCGCTGTGATATGTTGTCACTTTGAGAGTGTCAGATCTGGCCGAACATGGCATCCTGGTTAGAGCCGTTGAAAGGGAACAGGAACAAAACGGTTGTCACCGAATTTGTTGTTCAGAGGTTGTCACCCAGTCTGGAAAAGAAATCTATTGTCAGTGAGTAGACTTCAATTCATAGGGACCCTACAGAACACAGAACTGTCCTATAGTTAGCTTAGTTTCGGGTTGCAGTGAGTGAAGTTTCTGCCAGTCCTATAATAAGGTATGAATAGGAGAGGGGGAGCAACTCTGGGTGTTGATGAAGTGATGGGCCAGTAGCCTATAACCTTTCTTGACTTCCTGAATGACAATTGGATGCCAAGTTCCCTGTTGGAACCAAGATGCTAAGACAGGATCCTAATTCCAAGAGAACCTGCCTCAGGAAATTTACACTTTCTTCACTGGCTTTCTCTACGTGGTAAAAATTAAAGCAAAAAGCCAAGGCAAGAGAAAACACTAATACAGTGAGTGTAATCACAAATTGGAAAGTTCTCCCTCTGTGAAATGGAAAAATTCCCAGTGCTCTGAATATCTATTGTGGGTCAACAGTCTAAGCTAGGTGCTCACATTTGTTTGCTTGTTTAATGTTCGCAACAACTCTGCAACGTGGGTGATACCATCTTGATTAAATGGGTAAGAAACTTAGGATGTAGAGACATCAATTAACCCGCCACGGTGACCTCTCTAAGGATTTGCAGCACAATCACCGGACTTCACATCCACCTCCCAAAGTCATGCTGTGTACGCACGAGGCTTCTCCTATGAACATGACAGAAGGTTAGACAAATGCGAAACAGGAAATGCCCTCTCTGCAGAGGCAAATGCAAGGCAAGCAATACACAGTCAATGCTAAGAGTATGCTCAGTATGAGAATCCCGGGAATGCCTGTGGGACTGACACCCACGAGGTGTTTCCTTTCGCCTGACAGCACTCACCTGCACTGTGTAAGTGTCACCTTGTTTATTCATAACACCACGCTTCCAAGAGTCATCTTCTTTATTCATAACAATATTCTTCCAAGATGCGTAGTATTATCCTTCTGGAAGAAGAAACTGCAGTTATTTTTCCCAAAGACCACTTTCTAACAAATGATAGTGGAAAGATTAGAGCTGTATTCTGAAATTTCTGCCTAGAGTGAGAATGAGAAAATAGAACATTTCCCAAACCAAACCTGTTGTCCTCGAGTCAATTCTGATTCATAGCAACTGTTTAGGGCAGAACAGAACTGCCCCATAGAATTTCCAAAAAGAGCTGGTAGATTTGAACTGCTGACCTTTGGGCTAGCAGTGGGCTGTTTAACCACTGTGCCACCAGGGCTCCCATCAACAGCATTAAACCCGCTGCCATCAAGTTGATTCCAACTCTGTAGAATCCAGTAGAACTGCCCCACAGAGCTCCCAAGGAAAGCTCAAGCCCTTCATGACAGTAACAAGAAACTCAGACTGGGACTCAGGGTTTCACAGATAGTCAGACCTCTGGACTCCCAGAACAGTGCCCCAACCTGTCACCCCTGCACTTGTCTCTAAGATGCTAGTCCTCCCCCAAGGGAAACTAGCTTTCCTTAGCCCAGGTGGGGAAGCTGGGACATTACAATAGGAAATCTTTCCAGGTAACAAAACATAAAAGAGTGTCTTAGGGAAGCAAAGACACAAAGGCTTTTTTGATATGACTGTATTTTCTGAGAAAACTCTGTTTCCGATCTTGTGTTTTCTCCATTGCAATACAGGGGAGATTGTAGAAAAGAAGTTGTTTTTCATGCTGTATCATAACCTCTTGTGCTGACTCACTCCTTCCCGTGGAATTCCCCAGTTAACCCAGTGCCCTGACTGGTTGTCCTTGCCTTTTCCCTCTCTCACTCCTGCTGTCCCCTCTGTGCTGCGGGAAAAGACCTGAAACAAATTCCGCAGAATAACCCAATAAATCACTACAAAGCTAAGTAAAAATCTTTTAAACCCAACATGTTCCAAGTTAAGTCCTGGAAGTTCTTATCTTGAATTAGAGGGAAATGCATTATTCAAACACAGGTCAAGATCGATGCACCAGTGGGACGAATCACGCTAATTGGTTTTTGTCCAAGAACATGTCACACTGAAACGACCCTGTAAGTTAGAGGAATCTGATAACCAAGTGTTGGCATTTCCTCCACTACTCTTCTAGAAGTGATTATTTGTGTAGTAGTATAACGTCAAATAAATGACACGCTCTTTTAATTTAATGGTGCTGTTAAATGACCTCAGTCTAAAAAAATTCAGATATCCAGTCAGCAAGGAGCAGTCACAACACAACTGTTAATGTTGTGTGGTAAACAAATATCTGTGACTTCTCAGCTGCAAAGAATCACATCTAGCAGGAACTGATTTAAGAAGAAATAATGGAACTTGGTAACGGAATTACTAACTTGACTGTCGCCTTCCCCCCCCCACCATATGCATGTTCAACAAAAGTTTTTAAAAATCTAACAGAAACATAAAAATGCTTTTGTATGAGTATGTTTAAAAGGTGAGCTGCTGTCAAGAAAACCTAATTTTTAAAAGACAAGTATTGTTAGGTCTTAAAGATGATTTATTGTAACATTAAAATTCCCCACAAAATAATGTATAGACAATGAACCATTAATAGCAACTTTCATCTCGAGAATATATCAGTAAGAGCATGAACTACTTTAAAGGCAGACAAGAATGAGACAATAGTTTTCAACCAGCCAGTGAGTAAACATTTCCATTGGTTTACTCAAACTTACTCTCGTCTAAGGTCTAGGTAAATGAAGACAGCTGCCACAGCTTTTCAGTTTAGCCTGATGGATTAGGTCTTTGACTGAGGAAACCCAACTGTAGTCCTGCATTTCATGAAACGTTTGAGAGTCTGAGTGTGCAGTTAAAGGGTATTTAGTGTTACTCACAATTTCAAGAAGTAAAAACCAAAACCAAAATCACTTCCACTGCTTTGATGCCTAGTCACAGGGACGCCATAGGACAGAGTACAACTGCTCCATAGTTTCCCGGGAGCACGTGGGGGATATGAAAGTCCAACTTTTTGGTTAGCAGAGGTAGCATTCAACCACTATGCCAGCAGGGTTGCCTCGAGATATGAAGGGGATTAAAAAAACAAAAAAACAAAAAACAGACAGTACACAGTAGAAAGGAGATCAACTGAACTGGACTTTAACATAAACTGAAAGTGCTTCTAATGTCAACCCAATATTGCAAGGCTAGAGTAGCAGGGGCCTGGGGACCATGCTGTTGGGGGACATTGAGGCCAATTGACATAACTAGCCTATTGCTAAGAGCATCTCCTGCACCCCGTATTGGTAAGTGGCACCTGGGATCCTAAAAGCTAGCACAGTGTCATCCGAGGTACGTCAAACGGTCCCAACTCATTGGGAACAGATGCTGACCAAGAGCAACAAAGACGTGAGGAATGAAGAGCTCAGGAGACAAAGACCTCCGTGATTGGGAGAGTATGTTAACATATGACCAGAGAACCAGATGGTGCCCGGCCACCACCAAAGACAGCCGTGATTGGACACATGATGTACAGCCCTTGTGGCAGCACAAGGCAAAAAGGAGCGCAGCTCAAGAACTCTCCTAAACACAACTGATGGCCTAGTGACCTGGGGGATCCCCTAGGAACATGGCCCCTAGACCTGCTATTGCCCCTGACCAGAAAACACTGCTGAGATCAACTCTTTGGACAAGAAAATGGACTGGACTCATGGACACAGTGTGACCGTATGATGTGTGTACTCTAGGGTTCTGTGCATTTATATGAGGTGTCCTATTGGTCTCTTTCTAGATAGGAGAGAAAAGGGTTGAGAGGAGGGGACAGGAGATTGTTAAGAGGATACTATAAATATAGAATGAAGAGTGTGCAAGAAGGAGCTGCAGATAGGCAGGCATGCAAAATTGATTCAGATTGTAGGCTTTTGCTTGATCACAATAAAAAATTTTAAAGAAATCAACTGTCTAATTAAAAAAAATACTTTATAACCAATCCATTAAGTTTTTTTTCAGAAATATTTAATGACCTTGATGAACCTGATTTAAGGGAAAAAGGAGCATGTAGTGGCCTGGAAACATGCTCAAAGCAGTCACAAAAGTAGACTAAACCGTCTTTGCAATTTTACATTTATTCTGTCAATATCATATTCATATCTATACTTCTAGGTACCCTGGTTGCATAGTGGTTAAGTGCTACGTTTGCTTGTCAGAAAGCCGACAGTCTGAATCCTCCAGGTCTTCCTCGGAAGCTCAGTAGAACAGTTCTACTCTGTCCTCTAGGGTCACTGTGAGTCGGAGTAGACTCAACAGGACTTTTTTTTTTTTGGTGTGCACATAAGACTCAAAAAAAAAAAAAAAGATAACAATGCTATCTATTCAGTTTCTTTTTGTTTTCTTCCTAGTAATTTTTAGAGTCTCACAAATTTTCTGGGAAGTTCACACACTGCTATAACCAGAATAAAGCATTTTACAGGAAAGGAACCCAAAGCAACACTATGTGATGTTCAATATCTTTTTTCTATAATACTGTTGACGTTAATAGATGTCAATCCATATTTAAGCAACTAAGATAAAAATTCATTGAGAGATTTCTTAGATGATTGAAAATCAATGTCGAATAACGTAATACTGAAAGAACAAGTTTACAAATGTAATTAGTGAAGTATTATACTGTATAGAGTATTAAGCTGTTTGTATAAAGCAAAGCAAGGTGTGGCTACAATAAGTAGTGTAATTTATAAAGAAGTCAACAATGCCTCATGGAAAAGCCATCAGGTCCTGGAGTGGGACTTCACTGGATCAAATAATGAGCCTTCCACTTTAAGCTGTGTAACCCAGGGCAAACCATCTGATCATTCAGTAACTCCATTTGTTCTCTCTCAATGATGATAATTTAAGATGTAGTTTGTACAGTTGTGTTGGAACTACATGGAATGCAGGTGAAGCATGGTACGTAGTGTCAGAATCACAGTCCTTTTTTAGATACTGTTATTTTGTTAGAAGATGATAGTGCTTTTACTCGTTCTAAAACCAAGAGACTTACATGAAAAATTCAAATATATAGTCATGAATACCAAAGCATCAAATGGAAGCACCAAACCTTATTAACCAGAGATGGGCAGTGAATTAAGGGATATGATAGAGAAAGTGGAGTTCTAGAAGGGAAGGGGAGAAAGGGTTCGAAGGAAGGCGTGGGCACAGCTAAGAGAACTGAACAAGATACCCAACAGCATGCAAGTTACAGCTGAGTTTGCAAAGAGCTGTTGGCAGTGAGTTGATCATTCTCAGACAGAACTGGGAGAGAGAAAAAAAGACCATCTTTGTGAGGAGTATCCTGACCCCGTAGCTCCCTCCCCCTCCAGGAGAACATAGAAAAGGGGTGGGAGTGTTAGAGAGGTGTCCAGGCGTTCTGTTTGCTGGTGTGGTGGCTTGTTTGCTTTATGAAAAATCTGTATGCTGGAATAAAGGCAAGAATGGTGAAGCAGAGTATCATTAACTTAAAAATCATTAACTTAAAAAAAGGAGGTGAAAATGGAATCACATGTCTGCCATGATGGGCTTTAATGTTCAGGCAGAGGAGATGGCTTTAGGGAGAAAATGGCTATACCACTGAAATAGCAGCCATAAATAATACCGATTTTTACTTTGTGTCTGTATGAACAATATATCAATACTAATTAAGAAAGAATAGGAAATTGTGTCGATATCTACATATGAAATGTTTCCTAAGTTGTTTTGACTATGGAGACATGATACATGATTAATTTTTAAATATGTATCTAAAATAAAATGTGATCTGATTTTGATTATTCTTACTCAATATAAAATATAATCAAATCTAATAAAGATATCTTGAATAATTACATGGAATGTGCTGCATAATTATACCTATTAATAGTGAAAATGAATATTTGAGAGTAATTCTAAAGGACTGTAAGGTAAATACTCTCAGGAAAAAAGGAGAGTTTTAAATGACACATAGTAAGTGAAAGAATGTGAACATCTGGAATTTCTCAAGGTATGTTATTGTCGGAACATTTCATTTTTTATTCAAGATGAAAAAGATCAATGAGGTCTCTGAGACAGTACACATGTAGCTTTTCAATAATAAAGGAAAATATAAAACCTTCCAACAACATAGAAGTCTCTCAAATTTTTTAAAAAATGTCATTTCTCTCAATTCAAGAATAAATTTACATAAATAGTGGAATTTGAGTAAATATGTTTGTTCCAGTGATGGTATAAAAAAGGGAAGGTATACATAAAAGACAAATAGCTTACAAAGTATAATTGATTGATTACAAAATAGCACAAAACTATCAATTAAATACCCGGTAAATTAGACAACAAGAATAGTTTGAACAAACAGTAAACTCAACAGATTTGTTTGTAAAAGATGTGCATACACTTTTAAATATATATTGTCTATCTAACGTCTGTATTATGTTTGCCTAGTATATAGAAGGTGATCTCTTCAAATTCCAATAATTTACAAATTAATACAATAAAAGCTGTTGCCTTCAATAGTGAATATTCTTTGCATGTGCCTCTTAAGTGGTTTTTTTTAATCTCTAAGTAACATTAACACACTTATGATACTTCTTTAATCAAATAATTGAAAAACACAAAAATAGTATTTATAGTTTTTAACCAATTTATTTTAAGTCCTGAATTCTCTAACGTGTCAGTAGTTGATGTGATTTCCTCTCTAATTTCTGAGGTTTCTAATTGTTTTTGTCCCCTCATTAAGTTAAAAAAAAAAACAAAACAAAACTTGGACACAATTTTGCATTATATTTGCTTATTTGAAATTACCCACTGTCCCTTGGTATAGTCAAATCACTGATTTAGACATTGAGTTTTATAATTTGTAACAGGAAGTTACAGGACATAATTTCCTGAGAAAGATCCAGCAAGTAGAGTGGGACCACAGGCGGTTCAGATGACTTGGGGGAGGCAAAGGTGGGGATGACTCATACAGCTGGCAGAGCTTGAATTAGGGGCCCAGAGGGATGGGGGGCACTCCCACTGGGGTGGGGGGGACTGAATTTGCATAAAAAGAAACAGTATTGACTTTGAACATTATTGGCACTTTAAAAACCATAACAACAAATTATTGCAGTTTGTCAACTTTTTAAACTATTTTGGAAACCCTGGTGATATAGGGAGTGGTTAGGAGCTATTGCTGCTAATCAGAAGGTCAGGAGTTCAAACCCACCAGGTGCTTCTTGGAAACTGTGGGACAGTGCTTCTCTGTCCTGTAGTGTTGCTATGAGTTGGGTCTGACTCAGTGGCAGTGGGTTTTGGGTTTTATAGTGTATTTTGGAAACCCTGATGGTGTAGTGGTTTAGTGCTATGGCTGCTAACCAGAAGGCCGGCAGTTCAAATCTACCAAGACATCCTTGGAGACTCTATGGGGTAATTCTACTCTGTCTCGTGGGGTCAGTGTGAGTTGGAACTGGCTCAATGGCAATATTGTTTATTTTTTATTATTATTTTTTATTTTGCTGGTGTATTTTAATTTAGCAATCAAGAGACTATAATGAAAGCAGCTGATACAAAAAACAAAGCAAAACAAAAGGAAAATAAAGGAAACAAAATTACTTACCTCATAAGCATGATTAGAAGCCTTGGTGATACGGTGGTTAAGTACTACAGTGGCTAGCTCACCCAAAGGTTGGCAGTTTGAATCCACCAGGCACTTCTTGGAAATTTGGTGGGGCAGTTCTGCTCTGTCCCATAGTGTTGCTGGGAGTCAGACGCACGTTGAGAGCCATGGGTTTGGTTTTAATATAGTTAATGGCCGTTTTATTTTTTACATTTTCTACTTGTAAACTGTAAATATTCCTCCAGAAATTTTCATCTTCTTAAATTCTGTCCTGAGAAGGGCCATTAGTTAGATCTATTTGAGATTGTTGCAACTGGATTACAGAGAATTTTTCTTAGATAAGACGGACCCGCGAATCTTCACCTTCAGCATGTCTTAAACTTCCCCCTTTCTCCAAAATACAAACCAGCCAACCAAAAAACAACAAAAACACCAAAAAGCCCTGAGTTATGGAAAACAAGAACACTGACCAGCTGTGCTAAAAAATAAGTAAAAGATTTAAGAATTAGCATTTTTATCAGTCACCGAGGGTGTCTTGACACACAGTGAGTTAGATGCTTTATTCACAGAAAGCAGCACCCTGTGGCAGGGATTTGCTGTGGCTCTGCGTACCCCAGGAGACACACCTTTTCGCAGTCTATCTGTCCATCTACCCCCTTCTGCCACTTCCCTCTGCACGGCAATCTGAGCCCATCCCGAGGGCAGGAGGAGGGCAGAGGTGGGAAAGGGCCTCGGGGAGGGGACAAGAGAAAAGACTCAGAAGATTGGTGGACCCAGGGGACAGAAGTCAAGTTCCCTTTCTTGACAATTTTTCCAAGAACCGGAGCTGTCTGATAAGAGGATGTAGTGACCTGAAACAAACGAGAATTCAGAGGGGCTGCCAGTCAAGGGCGGTGCGATTTCATTGTGGAATTAGGGGAAAAACAAACAAGCAAAAAAAAACTGCTGGATATTTAACTTCTCAGACCTGTATATACTGTTTGTGAAATTATGGAATTGATCAGCTCATCAGAGGCTCAGATAACAGCCTGTATATTCAGATGCCTTTACTGCACCCTGAAGGCTACTGAGTTTTCTTTTTACTTTGTTTATATGTTTGTTTTCCGTGGCATTTGCTTTGAGTTTTATGTTCTTTATTATCTCCCATTGATTCTCCTTTTTGTTATTTGTTGTGTATGCATCTCATCTCTCCTGAGGAACTTTAAGGTAAAGTTATTTCAGCACAAAGGAAACAAAGTTACTGGTGGGCAACCGGGAATGCATTGCCGTTTCCAGTGGAGATCATCTGGGAAGCCCTTAAACGGGCGGCCGTAGCGAGCAGTGGGCAGAACCGGGCTCTGGGCAGCGGGTCCCGGTCTCAGCTCCACCGGCGGGTCTCTGCGGGGCTGAGGCCGACGCTGATGCCTGTCTCCCCCTGGTTCCCACTTCCCAGTGCTAAATCCATTCCCCGTGTTAAGACTCAGGAGCAATCAGAGGAGCTCATGTAGGCGACGGAGGCTTCGTCTGCGCCCTCCAGCCTGCTTTCTGACGTTAAACGGATGAATAAAAAGCTCAACTCCAGGGAGAGGAGGTAGCTAGGCGGACGGTGAGGAAGTCAGAGAGGAAAAGGGACAGAGTAGGACAGGACGAGGGACTGGGAAATAATACACATATCCCCTGTCTCCTCGCCTCCTTTCTTCTCCTTTTTCATGGGGACTGTCCTCTTCCTCTCTTCCCCAGAAACTGAGTTTATCTGCTTGTTAGGGAGGCAGTTATCTCTTCCTGGGGGTGGACTTTAGATGCTAGGAGCAGCAAGCCTGTGAGCATAAGAACAAGTTTATCCTATTTGTCTCTGTGATACCCCAGTCAGAAAGAGTGAAGCAAACCAAGTGTGGATTGCTCCCACCTTCTCCCAGAGGGGCGCAGAGGAAAGAGCAGACAGTTTTGAAGGACATCGCGTTCCACAAAGTTGAGGGTCAGCGAAAGAGAGGAAGACCCACAACACGATAGGTCTGAGACACTGGCTGCCTCAGTGGGCTCAGATCGCAGCAACCACGAGGCCGACACAGGATCTTTCAGTGTTCTGTTTTCTTGGGCTTGTGTCACCGTGAGTCTCAACTGACTGGTGGTTACCTACCCACAACAGCAGTTGAAAGCCTGGTTCCCCTGCAAATCGCAGTGGGACTTTCAACAAATCACATATTTCCTCAGCTGTAATGTGAACACGGAGCCCTGGTGGTGCAGTGATTAAGCGCTCAGCTGCTAAACAAAACGCAGCCAGCTTCAGGAGACGTGGCCGTCTACTTCTGTGAAGATCACAGCCCTGGAGACCGGTGGGACAGCTCTACTCTGTCCTGTAGGGTCGCTCTGAGTGGAGATTGAGTGCGTAGCAATCCATCGCTCACTGAGTTGTTGTTACAGCTATAGTAGGAAATGTTTGTAAAGCATTTCCACAGTTCCTGCGACACGACAGGTGAGGAAGCGTTGGCCTCCTCGCCCCGTCATCCACCGTCTACACTGGTGTGGTGCAAAACCGGGAGCCGGGGGAGAAGGCCAGGAGCCCCGCTGCTGGGCGGTTGCCTCTCCCCTCCTGCAGTCCAGTTATTGCAGTTCTAGCTCTGCTCCTCGCCACACCCACCTGATGCCGTTGTGTGCTCTCAAGTCAGACTCCACGCAGACAGACACTACAGGACAGAGAAGGACTGCCCCGCAGGGTTTTCTCGGTGATAATATTTACAGGTCCAGATTGGAGGCGTTTGGGTCACCTGAGATTCTGGTGGGTTTGACCCATGAGTCTTTCAGGGGCGCACAGCGGAGAAAAACTTCTGCCTGGCTTTATGAAGTAACTGGTTTCTATACACTGTTTTACACAGCTAAGACAGCACCTCCAGGGCTCCTGCCCCTCCAGCTAGCCCCTTGTAAAGGAGAGGGAATGGGCTTTGGCACTAGGAGATCTAAGTTCAAATCCCAGATCTTACTCCATGCCAGCCAAGCCAAGTGCTGAAAACCTTCAAAAAAATCCATGCTTCCTGGTTTGCTAGTATTTATAAAACCAAAGCTGTCACTCTTGAGTCAGTCCAAATCATAGCAACCCTGTAGGACGGAGTGAAATTGTCCCATAGAGTTTCTAAGAAGCAGCTGGTAGATTTGAACTTCCAGTCTTGGTGAGCAGCTGAGCCCTTAACCACTGGGCCACCAGGCTCCAGGGTGAACAAGTGTGTGTGGTCCCTGTCTCAGAGAGCCCCTGGGAGAAGGAAACAACAGACGCATCTGAGGGAGCCTTCTAGACTACAAACCAGTATAGATTGTCACTGTCAGGAAGCAAGGTGACCAGAGGCATCAGGGCACTTCTGAGGATGCTGCAGACAGATTGTCACTGGGGTAGCATAATTCCCAGTGACAAGGGGAAAGGGAAAGTGGAGAAGGAACAGGTCTGTAACATCAGTAATGAGAAGACAATTTCCACAGACAGTTCAGGGTGTTACAAAAATAATCACAATAATTGTCATTTACTGAGTCTCCGGTGTGGCGTTGAGGAGATCCTGGTGGTATAACGGTTGAGGTGCTGTGTCTGCTCACCACAGGGTTGGCAGTTCAGATCCACTCCTTGGAAACTCTGTGGAGCCGTTCTACCCTGACCTATAGGGTCGCTGTGGGTCACAACTGACTCGACGACAGTGGGTTTGGTTTTGGTGTGTGGTGCCAAAGATTCTACATTCAATCTCTCAACCTTACATGACCTCTGCATGAAGTAGCTTCCTGCTTTTATAAATAAGTGAACAGTCTTCAATTTAAAGCTACTTACGGAGGGTCACACAGCTACTGAGTCATAGGCCAGAATGTGAAGCCAGGCCTGCAACTTTTCAGCTACTCAAGGTCCCGTCTCACATGTATAGAGTCAACTCCGACTCTTAACAACCTCACTGGACTCAGTAGAACTGTCATACAGCGTTTCCAAGGAATGACTAGTAGATTCAAACTACCAACCTTTTGGTTATCAGCCTACATCTTAATGGAATGCCCACCGGCACTCCGTATCTAAATGATAATACTTTTATCGATTGTTTAATAAAGTCAAGCATACGGATCTTTTGGAGCTTCAGATTAGTTTCCATTTTCTTTTCACCCTAGAAATGACTAGAAAAGTCTGTCTTAAGATGTCCAATGTGTGAGCTAGACAGTCAAGCAACTTATTTAACTCTTAGAGTTGTGACTTTAGAGCCCAGTATCAAGTGTGCCGTCTGCACTGACTGTAGTGTGCAAGTGTCAGAAGGCTCGCTGGTTGCCACGGGGTTGATTCTGATTCATGCCAACCACACGCGCATCAGAGTAGACCTGTGCTACACAGGATTTTCAACACCTAGTTTTGGGAAGTAGGTTGCCAGGCTTTTCTTTCAGGATTCCTCTGGGTACATCTGAACCCCCAAATTTACAGTGAACAGCTGAGGACATTAACTGGGTCTCCCCAGTAAGATGGGTACTCTTCTACTTCAAGTTTACCTCGCAGCCCATAGAACATACTTTTCTACACTAACTTCCCATTAATACACATTAAACTGGAAGTGATTCAGTGACTAGATGGTAAATGAATGAACAACTTGGATTGTAGCTGTGATTTTGCATGAACACAGCAAACTGCGGAAGTACTATAGTCACTACAAATCCGTTTAGGAGGCAGTCTCCTGGAGTACTTGGGAAAATCATCATGATTTGTGGAATCTGCCTTCCCCTGCAGCAGATGAGTTTGGGTGCGTATGGGAACATAAAGCCAAGCATACGGATCCACACATCATCCCGAGCTTCTGACGCTGTCGCATGATACAGCCCTGCTGCCTGGTGGCCGGCCGTTAATTATTCACAAGGGCTTACCCTTCACTGCTGTGCGTCACTGTCCTCTTAGGACACATCCCATTTTCCAGAGCTTGGTAGGGAAGCAGTTGTGACTGGCAGTGTTGTGAGAAATTGACATTATTTTATGATCTCTGTTCAAATCTCACCTACTAACGGCTTTATTGTGTCTCTTCCAGTGAAAAAGGCCATCGAGCTGAAGTCAAGAGGAGTCAAGATGCTGCCCGGCAAGGACAGTAGCCCTAAAAACTCTGTCTGTGAGTCCCCTTTCTTTCCTATGAAGATTAATGTGTCAGTTAAAGGGGAGAGGAGAAGGGAGAACAAAGTAGTTCAGAAGCAATTGTACAAACTGCTTGTCCACTGATCTCTTTCTGCTTTTTTGCCTTCAAAGGCATTTTCTGGGAGAAATAATACGCACCGCTCATCACTGGAGAAGAACGTTGTCTTGATTCTTCTTGCCAAGTGTGTCTCAGGCCTGTCCTTGCTTGGCTGCCCTTACTGGTCGCTGAGTCAGGCCCTTCCCCAGCTCACATCTGAAGGGTATCACGCAGTCAGAGGTTCTGTGACTGAGTCTTTTCACCCTCATCAATCCCACATAGACTAAGTCACCAGACTTGTCTTTTTAAATTAGTTATATGGTCTTCTGATTATCTTTTTACAGTTGTCATCACTATCTGCTACCTGAGGAAAAAATACCATTAGCCCCGGGTCCTACATTCTTCCTAAAAGCAGATAAGATTATGAAAACCACTTGTCTGCTGGTTACATTTGTATATTTCTAGCACAAGGCAGGCACTCACTAAATAGTTACTGATGGAGTGAAAGTGTACCCCACCGCCAGGTTTTTTGGTCTTTTCTCCTCAGCACCCCCTTCGTCACGACCACTGGGTGAGACAACATTGTGTGCTGTTACATAAGAGGTTGAATAAGGTTGCTGTGAGTTGGATCCCCCTGGAGGGCTGCTAACAACAGCAAAAGGACCGGCTCAGCATTCCCGATCTCCTCCAGGGTTGACGGAGTCCCTGTCTGGCCACATGGCCACCTGCTCCTGCCAGCGGGACGTCCCGTTTGGTCCTTCCCTAGGGCATGGTGCTCTCAAGACTTTCCCTGTCCTCTTGCCTTTTGTAGCTATTCCCAGAAACCCCTTCTTCTGCAGTTTCCTGTGGCTTGCTGTCTTGACATTTTTAACTTGGTGTTTTAGAACTATTTTATTGTTTCCCTGCCTAGCAGTTAGCAGGCGCCCAGTGGTTAATAGGCTGTACAGTGGTTAAGAACTCAGCTGCTAACTAAAATGTTCGCAGTTTGAAACCATCAGCTGCCCCTTGGAAATTCTATGGAGCAGTTGTACTCTGTCCTATAGGGTTGTTATGCATCAGAATTGACTTGGTGGTAATGGGTTTGTTTTGGTTTGTTGGAGTAGTTAACAGAGATGGAGCTCCAGGGACAGGTATGTGGGATCCCCTCAGCTCACCCAACTCTACTTTCAATCAGCATGGCACACTGGATAGCCCCATACAGCTTTAAGATATGTTTTCCAAACAGCAAAGAAACCCTTTGAAAATGACAGCACAGATCAACCCGCTTTGCCTTTGTCAACATGCTGCGGTTTCCCTGTAGTGGCCTCGGTAACAAGAGTTCATTGAGTCTGTATAATGATCCCAGTGTGTAGAATCTGAGAGGACACAAAGGTGGACACAGACTTTTATGTTGTGACCTTCAAGCAAAGAGTGGAGTCCCTGAACTCTGACGGAGACTCAGGTCCTTAGGTCTCTCATGCACACACACACACACATACACACGTGTTCATTACATTTTTCTGTACTACAATTATACAGTAAATTAAATTGGACTCAAGAAGGAAGGAATAGTGCATGTATAAAATATGTTGAAATGGTAAAGATCTTCCTAGAAACAAATATAGTTATGCATAAAAATAAAATTTAAAGTTCAGAAGCAATAGGACAGAGAAAGTAAGAAACAAAAAACCCCAAAAGTAAAGTTGTAGCGTTTGTCATTGTCAGCTTTCACTTTAGGTTGTTGGGCAGAGTGACAGGTACAGCATTACAGTGATTCTTTGACTGAATTTTCATGGCTTATAAAGCCTGCAGAGACGACCCCAGGTTTGACACTGATGTGATGTCACGTGTCAGGTGAAGTTCTTGATTCAGATCACTGTCTGAGCAGCTGGTAAATCCGTCGTTGCTGTTGTTTTTAGATGTCACAGAGTCAACTCTTACTCTTGGGGACCCTGTGTCCAGTCCAACCAAACACGGCCTGCCGCCGTGCTATTCTCACAGCCACTGTTACACTGGAGCTCGCTGTTGAAGCCCTGTGTCTGTCCGTATCATTAAAGGGTCTTCGGTTTGGATGACCCTACACTCTACCAGGCATGAGGTCTTTCTTCTGAGACTCTCGGACTGGGCCCCCAGTGGCATGTCCAGTGCGTGTGAAATGACGTACCTCCGTCCTCACATCTAACGCGCCTTCTGGCTGGGCCTCTTCCAAAACTGATTTGTTCGTTCTTTACACAGTGCGTTGGATATTCAAAAGTCTTTGCCAACACGATAATCTGAAGACATTGATTCTTTGTGGGTCTTCCTGATTCTTTGTCCAGCTTTTGCATGCATATGAGGTGACTGAAAATATCATAGCTTGGATAAGGTGCACCTAATACTCCAAGTGACATCTTTGTTGTTTGACACTCACCGAGGTCTTTTGCAGCAAGTTTACCCAATGCAGATAAGACATGTTTGACTTGTTTGCTGCTGTTTTTTAAAGCACTGGTTGTGAATCCAAGCAAAATGAAATTCCTGGCAATAACCCTGCAATTATCCTTTTACTGTAAAGCCGAGCCTGCGGCTGTTCAGAGAAGTTCACCAAGTGTGTCCACCTACAACCTCGCGTGGATGGACTGTAAAAATTGTTCTCTTCTTCTGGGTGTGGACTGTGTTCCTTCAGAGGGAACTCACCACAGGGTATTGGAGTGGACAGGAAGGTGAGGGCAGGTGCTCGCTCCTCCAGTGGCTGTTACTCCTTGCTCTCAAGTTGGCTCTGATACACAGCAGCCCCTGTGTGCGGAGTAGGCTTGTCCCAAAGTGTTCCCAAAGCTGTCTGCTTGCAGAAGCAGATTCCCAGGCTTGTCTCCTGAGGTGTTTCTGGGGCAGTGGGCCTTGGGACACATTTAACTAGTAGTCCAGAGATTCACCGTTTATGCCCTCGGGAAGTTTCCTCCCTGAAAAGTCAGACTGGCTGCGGTCCAAGGTCTGCAGGCTCTGAGTCACCACACCTCCCCAGGGAGTGACTCTATGTCCCTCTCCCTTGTTTCCTCAGGTCCAGATTGCTGCCCTGTTTTGAGCCTGACCCCAAACCTTACCCGTTTCTGTCAAGTTGATTCTGATCCACAGCAACGCTATACGAGAGACTAGAAATGCTCCACAGGGCTCCCAGGGAGTGCTGGATGGAGTCACACTGCTGACCTTTCCCTGAGCACCCACAGCTCTCTACCAGCTGCACAACCAGGGCCCTTTCTGCAGCCAAGTAAGGGATAAAGACAAACAAAACCAAAACCCATTGGTGTCATAGCAAATCCTGCTCTCAGTGACCCTGTAGGGCAAAGGACTGTGCCACAGGGTTTAAATCCATGAATAAAAGGCAAGAACAGAACAAACAACTCTGTACTATGGAACAAAATCCTTATAGGTTCTCGTAATCTGATAAATCATTCACAAATTTTGCTTTGGAATCACTAAGCCAGTCAGTTTCCTCCTGGGCCCTGATTCCGTCTTACCAGTTAGCTCCTAGTTGGTCACTTTGAGTGGAGCCTGGGGGTGTCGTGGTTGAGGTCAGCAGTTCAGATCCACCAGCTCCTCCTTGGAAACCCGATGGAGGAGTTCCAAACCAGTTACAATGGCTTTAGTTTGGTTTAACTCATTTTGGAAGGGCTGAGGTTGCTCAGGGGTAAAATGCTTACCTTTCCCACTGGTGGCCCCGGCTCAAATCCTGGCCACTGCTCCTTGAGTGCAGCCACCAACTGCCCATCAGGAGAGGCTCGCAGGTTGCTTTTCAGCAGTGCGGTTTCCGAGGCTTGCAGGCTAAGGCGCACCGCGCAGAAAGGCTGCCAGTCAACCTCCAGGCAGCAGCCAGTGAACCACGTGGACCGCGGCAATCCAGTCCTGTTGTACCTGGGTCTCCCAACAGCGATTCCCTTGGAAGTGTCTGTGTGGCACGAACAGTGACATGCTCAGTGTCTGCCAGAGAAACACGAGGGTGAATCCCCACGGAGGTGCATCAGTAAGAAGGCCACGTGGTCGACCTGCAGGACAGCAGCCACTGAGACCCGGTGGAGCTCAGGGCCATCCTGACCGCGTGGGGTTGGCACTGACCGCAAGGCCGCGCGCTTCACTGTTTTTAACTCACTGTCGTCACTGGCACGGCTAGCCCTATCCAGGTAGAACCGGTTAACCGAAGGCTGTGTAGACATTTCAACCCTCCTGTACAGGGAAGGCTATTTCCTTTCTTATCCCTCAGAAGAGAAGAAAATTAGCAAGTTTCTTCTGTTACCATTTTATAATCAAGCAATGTTTTCTAAAAACAACAGAACAAGGCCTACAAACTCACTGATAATTAAGTATTAACAATTGCTTATTCTCTAAGTTTGTAATTATTTTTAAGCTTTGAAAGAGTTACTGTGTAAATGGACAACATCATGCTGCAGAAGGGGCATTGAGAGTAAATTTTGGAAGTGATCCCTCCCCCACCCCACCTCCGTTATGTTCACTGAGTGACCATGGGGGGCAGGGGCTGATTTTTATTGTGAGATTACATCCTGTCTATTTGACAGGATCATTAATTTGCCATTATCTAGTTTGAAATTTTAACAACAGTATGTATAGCTTCTCCTCATTCTTCTTTTTAACACTTTCCTTGGCAGAATGCAAAATTAGCAACCCTAAGTGTGAAAACCAGCAAGTTAGATTAAGTTTTCAGGGCCCTTCTAACTCTCATCTATAAAAATCTGCGGGAAAGAGACACTAACCTTGACTGCTATGTTTCAGCTAGAGACCTTTTTCTCCCTCCCCAGTGTGATGTTAAAGACAAATGAGTTTACAAATTCAATATTGATTTGTTGTAACTCACTTAGATGGACTGATGGGCACATATTGCGTATTGAGCATTTGCAGTTAGAGCAGTTTACACCCAAGCAAAAGAGTGCAACTCATTCCTAAGCCTTATTTACTGCAGAACCTAGTAACAAATTGTGGCAAAAATGAGCAATGTAATAATTGTCTTAAAAACCCTTAGGAAAAATAATGATAGAGCACAATGAAATAAATGCCTCTGGAATTCTTCTACATATAGATATGAAATATTCCATCATTAGTCCTTGCTTTCATGGGCAACCAGTTTTTCTTTTTCTACTTTGGAAGGACACCTAAAGCAAAATAGACTGATACACACTCCAGGCTTCCTGTTAGCGAGAAGCAATTGATCTACTATTGTCTGTTGTGGTGACACTCGCTGGTCCCATATTTCTATGTCTTTTCTTTTGTCTTACACGTAATTATTTGGAAGTGCAGATCTCTAAACTTTTCTCAGCTCCGTTCTGGAACCCCCCCAGCAAAGTGGTGTCTTAACTGCTTTATAAAATGTGGTCATAGCTGTAGAATGTTTGTACATCTTTTCAAAAGGATGTGACTGTTTAATCCATTTTCTGTAATATATCTTAATGAAAAATTTTTCCTCATCCGATCAGAGTCATACTGAATTTATCCACTCATCTGTGTAATTGCTACATTCATAGTTTCAGTTTTCTTAAATGACCTTGATAGGTAATATTCTATTTTTTTTTTACATTCTAATCAGTAAGAAATGTTTAATCATAATGTCTCGCCTAGCTACTTGCTATGGAGTAAGTCTTTCAATCCTAGCCCTACGATGACCAACAATGGGCTCAGCACTAAAGTGGCAAACCCCAGTCCTTAAAGAGGGGTCTGTGGAGGCTACAGAGAAGGGAATAAAGAAACCATTCATTCTCATATAGAGTGAGAGACAAAAATAAATCAATATTATTCTTTTTTTACTGTGATGATTATGTGAATGTGTGTGATCAGTCGTTGTGCGTGTCCCCCTCTCTACGACCCTCTCTGCTCTCCTCACCCTGTGACAGCACTTCTCCTCTTCACTGTTTACATCTCGCATCCTCGTGACACACGCCTGTCTCCTCCTTTCTGCCTTCTCCTCTCCCCTCTGGAAAGAAACCAGACAGCTTCCTGTAAGTATATAAAACCATAAAGGACACGTACTACACGCTCACTCTGTGTCCCTGAGTCCAGTCCATTCTTAGTCTGAAGTGTTGACCTCAGTCCTGCTTTCAGGCCTGGGGCAGCAGCAAGTCCAGGGGACGCGTTCCCAGGGGACGCTTCAGGGTGCTGCACCATCAGTTCTGATCGTAATAGAGTTCTTGATCTGCAGGCCTCTTTTTCTCACACCTCATCAAGGACTCAACATTGTGGAGCCTATCAAGTCTGCCTTTGGTGGTGGCCGGGCGCCATATGGTTCATCTGATGTCATGCTTATGTAGTCTCCCGGTCATACAGGAACGAATTCCCTGTATGGTCCACTTACAGAATAGCATCGACATGAGAAACACACCAGCTGTGTTGGACATATTATGCTGAGCTTCTCTCCTGAATTTCAGACCGTTGTACTGGCCTGCTCACTCAGGATTTTCACCAAGATGTCTATCAGGCATCTCCTGCAGTTATCCCACTCAGAATTTGTCTTCCCGCTGTTCGGGACACAGCCCTTGTGCCACCTTGCTCTCCAGTCTGCTGCACACCCTGCTCCCTCACTTTCCACTGTACATTCAAAGCCAAGCTGCTCATTCAGCCTCCGGAGCGTCTTTGTCCTTCACTTGTACTACTGCCGCTGATGCTGCCAGATTCCTCTCTGGTCCTCCTCTGTCTGTCCTGGCTCCCTACAAGTCTGTCCCCACAGAGCAGCCAGAGTGATCTTGTTCAATATATCAGTGCAATCCTATTCTTCTGTTCGACGTCTTTCAAAGACTTCCCATCACAAGCTAAATAAAACCAAATTCCTTAGAAAACCACACGGAATTTCTTCATCTGAACCCTTCCTCTTCTCCTACTCCTACTGACCTTGTTCACTGGCTTTGGAGTGTTTCTCAGAGGCAGCAGACACCCTGCCTCAGGGTCTTTGTTCTCACAATTTCCTTAGCCAGAAGTAATCTTCCCCAAGAGCCACACTCCTTCCTTTTGTCACATCATTCTATCACGTATTCCAACATAACATGTAAGGCTAAAAGTCCAAATTCAGTGTGTCAGCTGTAGTAGAAGGCTTTCTCTGCTGGCTCTGGAGAAAGGTCTTTTCTGTCCATCTTTCCTCGGAGATGCAGGGACCCTAGTACTTTCCAAAGGACATGGTCAGTTCCTGGCATTTGGTGGTGTGAGGTCTCCGAACCTCTCTGCTAGATTTTTTCCTTCATGTTTCAAGAGATTGACTCAAGGCACAGAACAATCATACACACTGAGTTGTGCCTCACCAACACAACGGCTGCCCACCTTCCCTGATTGACATCACAGAGTTAGAGTTTACAGCCTGGAGGAACGTCACACAACACCAGGAATCACGGCCCCGCCGAACCACCCACGTGGACTTGGGGGGAACACAATTCAGTTCATAATGCTGACACCTACCAAGTACTTAGAGGGACACCTGGCACACAACAGATGCACAAAAAGCTTTGCAATTTGGATGCTGGCATTACATGGTGATGGGGAGGAGCGTGGCAGGGTGCCTTTGCAGTTTACGTTGCGACTCGCGCGTTCCCTTGTCACACTGTGAGAGGAGAAACTGAGGCTGTCACAGAAATGGTGGAGCTGCCTTCCTGCCCTGGAAGAACTCGCAGTCCATGAGTTTGCCCGGTTGTGTGGCTATTTATCAGATAAGCGGGCCATGGCAAAGGGAGACACATTTATCATCAGTTGAGAATAAATGATTATTCTCAAAATACTGATAATTCAACCCATAAAATGGGATAATTCGCAAAAACAGAGGACTTACACTGGCCATTGTTTAAGAGAAATACATGTCTATTACAATATCAATAATTTACCAACTAAAATGAAATACCATAGTCTTAGAGTGATCATATCCACTGCACAGAAACATTACATTTTTGAGAAATTACATTTTTTTCAAGTTTGTGAACAAGGTGATTGCCGTAGGTAATAAAATCTCTTTGTCAATCCAAATTCTGTGCTCTAGTAGGTCAGAAAACACTCTATGATAACCTCGTCTGTCTCCAGACCGTTGCTTAGCAAGTCCATTTTGTAGCTGGACTGATGACTGAGACACGGCCACTTTTAGAAAGGGCACTTGAAGAATCACAGGGAATGCAACCCTGCTCTTCTCCACAGTGTCCCCAGAACTTAGGGATGTGAAATGAGATGGAGTGAGAGAGGAATGGGATGAAGGCCAAAGAAGAATCTGATAAGACGATTAATAAAGCCCAAATGGCTGATCTCATGGAACTTTGAAACCAAGGCCACCGAGAAAGAGAAGTAATTCTGCACCCTCCAGTCTCACCAGCTGTAAGTGACGCTCTGTGTGGTTTCAAGTTCTGAAACTATGTTGCAGAAATAATTTCTGACATTTTCATCAGGGCATAATTTCCCAGGTGACTGGATGTGTGAGTGTCCTGCTGATCCCCGTGTTAACGTTAGTAATGAATCCAGTTGGCTTTGCTCATTTACCAACACCACATTTTATGTCATAATAGCATTGTTAAAATTACTCAGCTTGCTATTAAATTGAAAAAAATACCGGGCATCCTCTGGGTTTTCTCTTTTATTTTTTCAGAGGACACTATTTCTATGACTATTAGGGTGTGATTTATTTGAATTGAAGCAGTCTAGAGTGATTTGTAACTCAGACGCTGCAGAAGAAAGCATGCCTGCCTGTCCATGTGCCGGGTTTCTGGCGCTAAGTGGTGTAGATCTTGCTTTGAAGCGGATTTTGACAGTAGGAAAAATAATGGTCCCATTAACCTCTAACAGTTGTATCAGGTTTAATAAAACAAGAAGGATAATTGGCCCAATCTACTTTGTTCTATCATAAAATGTAATAATTTGAAGTTTTACAATTGTTGAAGATTGTTGCTTTCTGCACAAAGATCCATCCCTATGCAGCAGAAATACACTAGATTGTATAAATTGTTTTATAAATCAGGTAAGTAAATTCTGCTTGCAGTTTCTAAATAGGCCTGTGTCACTGCAGGAGCTAAAATATCTTTTAAAATGCTGTGTAAAAACTTACTGTGACAGAAACAGCTGTTGAGATGCATTTGGGAAGAACAGCATCGCTGGTAACTAGAAGCAAACTAGGTGGCTCATCAATTATTTAACACACCGTTACATGTATCATTTCTAAAATAGCTAGAAAAAAGCTGCTATTAGCACAGGAAAACAATGTAGCTTCTTTGGGTAATAGATTCAGTTTAGTCAAATTGAATTGTAACCCAAGTAGGAAGTAAAAAAGTAATTCAAGTGGTTTCAGCATACAACTAGAGAGCAAAATTGATTAACAGAAGTAAACAATTCACTTTTTAAGCTGGGTATACAGTATGTTCCTTTATTTCAGAAAGCAAACTGGAAACAACCTACAGACCGTGGAAAACTAACGCAACAGCATGAATCTCAGCGTTTCCACCCTCTTTATTTTCTAAAAGCTCATCATGTCACTGTAGTATTTTATCAAATTTTATGAAATAACTTAATCTACACTTATAATTAGATGAGAAAATATCTGTAGCTCTGAATGCTTGAGGGATAATTTGTATTTAGGGGTCAATACAGTGAAAATAATTTCAGCAACGGTCAGAAGCAGAAATAGCTGTATTGGTGTAACTCAATTATCTTATGTAATCAAATATTTGTTGCTGAGTAACTTTGATCAGAAACTCTAAAGAGTTGAATAAATTATTGTAGTTTCTTAATGAACTAAATAAAAGCCTTCCATTTTAAATGCAGAAAAAGAAGTCAGTGAGTTTTAATTGGCCTATATCAAGACACTCACGTGATTCAGAGCCAACAGGAAAGCAACAGGTATAGGGAGAGTATATGAAGACAGACAGGAGAAGCAGAATTAAAAATCAAGAATTTCTCCAAAGGCCTCAGAGAATTCAGAAACATATACATCCCTTAAGCCGTGTGATTTTATTTAAAACATGTTAGAAAAATATAAGGAGAAAACTAAAAATATTTTCAGATTAATTTCTTTCATTAGAGTGCTGGTAGAATTACAGAATCATAATATTGAAACTGACTTCCAGTGTTCAAGGAAAAATTAATTTGCCAAGACTTGATAACTTTGCCTCACTGGATAAGAAATTCAGGGGTCAAGGGACCCACGTTAGAAAACGGCGATCACGCCGATGTTGCCGAGTTTAAGGGATGCCATCCGTGAGGTCCGTCGCAGGGAGGTGTTAGAAGAGTCATCACCGCTCGGTGTCTGTTTAAATTAAGAGAACAGAGGGAGAGTCCCTTTCTCTCCTGACTACTCATGGGAAGCTTTATCAAGAAGACAATGGACAGATGTAGTGAAAGGTCAGGGCTAGAAACGCGCATTCCACCTGCTTCTCAGGTCACCCTGATGTCGTGTGTACCTGTCAGGCAGCCTAAACTATCTCTTTCAAAATTTTTGTTAGGTACCGATCTCTCTTTTGAACTCCTTTAACACATTTTTTCAAAATATTGTTATTGTTGTAAAAATATAAATAACATTTGCAAACTCAACAATTTTCTTGAGTACAATTCAATAACACCAAGTACATCAATCAGGTTGTACATCATCTCTGATACACACTGCCAATTTTCCATCCCTATGAACAGAGAAGCTGTGCTGCCTGAGCAATCACCCTCTCCTTGCTCGTCCATTCTGCCCCTAGTAACCACTTCTAAGCTCTCATCTCCACACCTTTTCCTATTCTAGGTATTTCATGTTAGTGAAACCCTACAATACCTTGTATCGAGACTTCATTTTTCCTGAGAGCAGAGTAATATTCCACTGTACATATGTATCACATTTTATTTGTCTGTTGACCTTTGATGGACCTTTGCGTTGGCTCCATCCTTTGGCTGTTGTGTAAAGTGTAGCAATGATCGTTAGTATACACAGATGTGTTTGTGCCACTGGTCTCAGTGCTCTTGGGTATACACCTGAGAACAGAGTTACTGGGAGTTACAGTTTACCCAGTCACCTGTTGGAAAGCTTCTTGGTAGCTTCAGACTTTTGACAATTATGCATAAAGCTGCTGCAAACACTCATGTTTGAGTTTTTCTGTGGACCCAGGTCTTCAGGTCATGTAAAATGACAACTGATGGGTCGTGTGGTAAGCTCTGTTAACTCCGTGAAGAACTGTCACTGTCTTCCAATGTGGTATCTTTTGATCACATTCCGTCCAAGACTCACTGTTCGCAGTGTTTTAGATTTTAGCCATTCCACTAGATCAGAATTGGTCTACCATCATTGTTTTGACTTCACCTCCCTGCCATCAGGTTTTTGTTTTTTTTTTAAATTTGTAATTCCCTGACTCAGACCCTGTGAGTTGGAACTGTTTTGAGGGCTGACAGTGACAAGGTTAGGAATGGTATGTGACATCAAGTGTATTTTCATGTGCTTACTGGTCACCTGTGTATCTGCTTCAATGAGATGTCTGTCCAGATATTTTGTCCACTCTTCAGTTAGTCCTACTTTTTTACTTTGAGAAAATACACAGATTCACAGGAACACACACACACACACACACACACACACACACACACAAACACACACACAACTGTAGGACTTGCGTCCTCCATCCAGTTTTCCTCCATGGTAACATCTTGTATAAGCATAATGCAACATCAGTAGCAGGAAACTGACATTAGAAAAATTCGTGGAGCTTATTCAGATGTCACTGGTTTTAGAGTCACACATTCGTTGGGGGAGGGTAGGTGGGTGGGTGGTTCTACACAGCTGTACAGCTGTATCTCCTGTGCAGATGTGTACAACACCCACTGAAACCAACACACGGAAGAGTCCTGCCATCACATGACTCCCCCAGGCTGCCCTTTTGACGCCTGCACTCTTTCCCCTGGACTGTCCCTGGTACCTGCAAACCTCTAATCTCTTCTCCGTCTCTGAACTCCTGTTATTTCAACACTATATAAATGGAATTACGTAATATATAATCATTTACAATTGGCTTTTTGCACTCAGTATAATCATTTGAGACCTATCTGGTTGGTTGTGTGTAACAATAGTTCATTCTTTTTCATTGCTGTGTACTGTTCCACGTCATGAGCACCCCACAATTTAATTTACAAAATTCATTAATGGCCAGTTGAAGCATACTGAGATTTTTTTCCTTAGGATTTTTGCTATAATGAACAAAACTTCCGTGAACATTTTTGCACAGGCTTTTATATAAATAGGAGTTTTCATTTCTCTCGCATTTTGGTTTGCTAGCCCTAATTCTGCAGTTCACGGAGTCTGCGGACAGAACACAAAAGTAACTGAAAACAAGTTCTCTTTCGTAATCTCACGATTAGACATTTTCATAGAGATTCACGTGAGCCATTCAAATCTAAACATAAGAGCATTCCAGTTCTGGAATGAGGCTTAATTTAAATGTAAAAGAATGATGGTTTAATTATATTCCTTGGATTAAATGTATTCAGCTGATTTTCCCATTAAAAAATCAGAGAGAAGCACTGAGGGATAGTTTATGAGAGAGAAGAGAAAGAAGTCATACTTCAAAATATGGGAAAATACATGGCAAGTTGAGAAAATAAGTTAAAATGAACAAACTGGACAACCAGGAAATTGCTTTGGAGGTGGAATGCACCATACTTTGCAAGTGTTGCCCAGTGCAATGATTATTAGAAAACTCCCAGAGAGTTCGATTTGTGGGCTTACATTGCATATTTCATAATTTGATAGCAAGAGTGTATAGAATAGAATAAATCATCTGGTACACAAATAAGACACCTTGGTTACATATAGGAAAATTATAGCTTTAGGTAAAAATTCAAGTTCACTAATACATAGGAAATTGCCCAGTTTTTTTCCCAAGAAAATCTTCATATCTTGTTTGTACAGGTGTATACATGATAAGTATTCCATGAATACCTACATCTGTAAAAATAAACAAATTTAGGAAAATATCAAATACATTAGGTGAAGATATCATGTAAGGAATACAGTGGCAGTTTCTGTGAAATGAAAAAAAAATTTTATCAAGTGATGGAGCCCTTATCTAAATCCAATTTGTCATGTACTGAGTATGTTCCAAACGGGGTTCAGACATGATCTATCCCTCCAGCCTCTAAAAACATCGATGTGCTTATTTCCAGGCACACTTTTCAAGAATCCATTTTTTTTTCAAAGTTGGCATTTTAATTGAACTTTAGTTTCACACTGCACACTATTGTATCATAATAGAATATTTAAACTTACTGTGGTTGAATGTGTAACTCCCTTTGCTCTCTTTCACTTCCCCCTTGAGCAGAGAAAATGCCAACCCCAAATCTCTTCGCTGGGTGTTCTTGTGACATTCATGAACATTTTTCTCTAGCAGCGTCATCTTTCAAAATGACGATTGTCTTTTATCTACCAGAAGACAAAGGAACACATATTCTACTAATGTTCCCTTCTGCATCCAGGATAAACTATAATTGTCGTGAGAGAAAGCCAGACCTGTGTTTCTTGTGATTATTGTATTAATATTCAAGCTGTGAAGAGGGTTAATTGAAGTATGCCTTATTAAAGTAAGCTTTAGTATTACAAGACAAACTGAGCAATTCCTTGTTATTTTTTGTTACTCATCATTTCAGATGGGGAGGCCAGTATGTTTGGTAGAAGACATTCATTTGCAAACTCTGTGTTACAACAGGACACTTTTAATGGGACTAACGAATTGTAGCTTTGGGATTAAGAGATTTTGGGAACATCTTGTCCAGGAAATGTTCCCAAGATGTGCACTGTCCTCCCTCTGACCATCACTTTATGCTTTCTTGTGCGTGTTTCAAAGCCTTTGAAGGTCTCCTTTGCCTGTAAAATCATCTGATTTTCTTAAAAACTTTCTATAATTTAGTGTAAATTTGCTCCAGCATTAATTAATCCACACTTCAGAAAATATCCATTCTACTATGCATGGACAATGCTGCTTACCTTTCCTAATCCTGATGAAGCAGTTGCCGCTCTTCTTTCTGTCCCAGTCTCCTTACCTTCTCAAATTGTGCTTTCAAATCTTTGCTTGATCGTCTAATCATTCTGTAAGACGTTGACCAAACATGACCTTTCCTACTTGTGACACACTCCGGGCTGGCTTAGGTACCATGTGGTACTGAATATCTGTCTGTTCTTTTACACTTAGAGTATCATCACTAGGTCTTTTCCATGGTGTTGAGCTTTGCTTCTTTCTCTTTCATGTTTGTTTTTCGACTACAAATGCTTTTGACTTTTCTGGGTCCCTAGATCATAGTAAACTTGTAGCTGTCACCGGTTGTTTGGAACTGACACAAAGCAACTGGTTTTGTTTGGTTTGGTTTTGGCTCCTTCTTGGATCACTTTTTCCCACTTGTTCCTCATATAGCAAGAAAACTGCCTCTGATTTTCCCCTCATATTCCCTCTCCTGTATCCTCACTTCTTTTGAAACCACTCCACTCCAAGTAAGTTTTTACCCCATTTGTCTCACTGCAGTTTTTCCCATCAGCATCACCAGTGATCTCCTGGTGACTGAATCCCGTGGTCTACTCCTTCACAGTCTCATCTGCTGACCCCTCCTGTCCTAAATTTTAACCACTAGAGAGTTTCAGGAGCCCTGATCATGCAATAGTTACAAACTCAGCTATTAACCACGAGGTCTGCTGTTCAAATCTACCATCATCTCTTGGTAACTCTATGGGGAAGTTCTACTCTGTCCTTTAGGGTCACTAGGAGTTGCTTGCTTTGTGGGTGCCTCGTCTGTGGGTCACAACTGATTGATGGCATCAGGCTTGTTTTTTGATTTGGTGCCTCACCTGTGTTCCTGTTCACCTTCTCAGGATGTCTTACCTGAGCGCTCCTTACACCTGTCAACGCCTTCCAACACAGACGCACGCGCACGCACACACAAACACACACGGTCCAATCCTCTTCCTAGTTTATTTTTTTCTAGCCTATTTTTTCTCGCCTAATTACTGTGCCGTTTGTTGATCACTCTTGTCTCGCACTGGGGACTTCAGCCCGGTGACAGCCCTGGCCACTGAGCCAGGAACTGAATGTGCGGCAGGCGCTTTATACTTTCATTGTGTCCTACTTCAAAATAAAAGAGCCAATATTCATAATGTTGAATAAAATTATAAGAAATAAGTCACTTATTCGTGCAACATATACAAAGTTGAACAATTAAGTCCATGAACTTAACTGTTCCGAGTGCTACACACCTCATTGGTGAATGTCACTCTGATCACCTTTGAAGAACTCCCCTCGGGAAGCTATGCACCAATTCCAGTACCTCATCCACCCTTCACAGCAATTTTAGAACTCTTTCTGGAGTGGCCATTGCACACAGTGACATGGTGGCGAGTTCACACACTTAATTGTATGGTTGTCTGTGAGGAAGTTTTGAGACAGCAAACAAATAACTACATCAGAACATCCTCCCTGCTCACCTGATCTAGTCCCTAATGACTTTTTTTTTTTAACCCAAAGATAAAGGAGGTATTGAAAGGAAGACATTTTGATGACATTCAGGACATGACGGGTAATATGGTGACAGCTCTGTTGGCATTCCAGAACAAGAGCTCCAAAATTGCTTTCAAGGGTAGACTAGGCTCTGGCATTGGTACCCGCGTTCCCAAGAGGAGTACTTCCAAGGTGACCATGGTGGTGTTCAGCAATGAGGTGTGTAGGACTTTTTCTAGGATGAGCTTATGAACTTAATTGGCAGTTCTAATACTAAGTACTGAATTTAAGTCTGGCACTCTTACACACCACTTATTGTGTAAACATATAAGTTGTTGCAATTGTTTCCAGGCAGATATACAGATTAAATTTTAAATGATTCAAGCCTAGCCAACTTGTTTATAAGCAAAAAGATTCAATGAACAAAGAAATTCATTTTGATTACACAAAATTTTACAAGTCCAGAAGGAGAAGAATTAAAATTCAAATAAGCAAAGGAAAGGGGTGGGAAAGAAAGAGAAGGGATTAGCAGAGAGGGTAAAAGTGAATTCACTCAAAGCTCAAAGCTGCTCCCACCTTGCCGTGGTAATGGGGAGAGATTGTGATGCTGACAGGGGTTAGAACAAGTAAGTAGGGACCCAGGGTGAGGACACAACACTATCTTTTCTTTCTTGAGAGATGGAAGTAGAGCAAAGATTGTTTCTACAGGCTGGATTTTCCATTACTCAGGACACACTATCATCAAGATAACTGTTTCTAAAGGCCATCGGCCATTAATTAAAGTGACAGGGCTTAGGGACCCACTAGCCCTGGCATGTGGTTTTCAGGACAAACTAGGAAGAAAACAGTACTTGGTACTGGCCAAAATTTTCTAAGCACTACCTAGAGACTGATTTATTTAAAGTGGAAGAAAAATGGCAATTTCACAGTAGTAATCCTGGGGAGAAAAAGAGAATAAAATCTGAGCCAGTTATGTGTTATAAATAGATATTATATATATACGTATTATATATGTATTAGTTTATGTATGTATTATATATATTAAATATAGGGTAGGGTTAGGCTTGGCTATAGGTATTATAAATATATACATATGCATACACTTATGTATAGCTTTGTTGAAGATTGGAAACTCTAGTGGTGTTGTGGTTAAGTGCTATGACTGCTAACAAAAAGGTCAGCAGTTCAAATCCACCAGGTGGTACCCCTTGGAAACTCTATGGGGTAGTTCTACTCTGTCTTATAGGGTCACCATGAGTCTAAATCAACTTTATGGTAATGATTTTTTTTTCTTTTCTCCTCAAAAATGATTCTCCCTTCACAATTGCTTCTAAATGTAAGCTTCATAGCCTTAAATTAGAAATATACAGAATTAAACTTGAAGTCAACAAGGGGAGAGCTGACATGTCCCAATTTTGACAATCAATGTCCCAAAACAATATATGCATTATTATTAAATGAGAAACTGTTTTGCTCTGTAAAATTCCTCTTAAAACACAACTTTAAAAAGTGTTGAGAAATGTAGAGTTTTTTCTTAGATATGGTTCCTGGTTCACCATGTACTGTAATAGAAATGCTCTAAGCTTTTGGTTTCTGTAATCATCTGCTAATACCTTCAGCTGTGAAAATCTGATGCCCAGCATTTTTATCCACCACACATGGGTCGTCATGTGTTTTTACCCACCACACATGGGTCGTCATGTGTTTTTATCCACCACACATGGGTCGTCATGTGTTTTTATCCACCACACATGGGTCGTCATGTGTTTTTATCCACCACACATGGGTCATCATGTGTTTTTATCTACCACACATGGGTCATCATGTGTTTTTATCCACCACACATGGGTCGTCATGTGTTTTTATCCACCACACATGGGTCATCATGTGTTTTTTATCCACCACACATGGGTCGTCATGTGTTTTTATCCACCACACATGGGTCATCATGTGTTTTTTATCCACCACACATGGGTCATCATGTGTTTTTATCCACCACACATGGGTCGTCATGTGTTTTTACCCACCACACATGGGTCGTCATGTGTTTTTATCCACCACACATGGGTCGTCATGTGTTTTTATCCACCACACATGGGTCGTCATGTGTTTTTATCCACCACACATGGGTCATCATGTGTTTTTATCTACCACACATGGGTCATCATGTGTTTTTTATCCACCACACATGGGTCGTCATGTGTTTTTATCCACCACACATGGGTCATCATGTGTTTTTATCCACCACACATGGGTCGTCATGTGTTTTTATCCACCACACATGGGTCATCATGTGTTTTTTATCCACCACACATGGGTCGTCATGTGTTTTTATCCACCACACATGGGTCGTCATGTGTTTTTATCCACCACACATGGGTCATCATGTGTTTTTATCTACCACACATGGGTCGTCATGTGTTTTTATCCACCACACATGGGTCGTCATGTGTTTTTATCCACCACACATGGGTCGTCATGTGTTTTTATCCACCACACATGGGTCATCATGTGTTTTTTATCCACCACACATAGGGTCGTCGTGTGTTTTTATCCACCACACATGGGTCGTCATGTGTTTTTATCCACCACACATGGGTCGTCATGTGTTTTTATCCACCACACATGGGTCATCATGTGTTTTTATCTACCACACATAGGGTCGTCATGTGTTTTTATCCACCACACATGGGTCGTCATGTGTTTTTATCCACCACACATAGGGTCGTCATGTGTTTTTATCCACCACACATGGGTCATCATGTGTTTTTATCCACCACACATGGGTCGTCATGTGTTTTTATCCACCACACATGGGTCGTCATGTGTTTTTATCGACCACACATGGGTCGTCATGTGTTTTTATCCACCACACATAGGGTCATCATGTGTTTTTATCCACCACACATGGGTCATCATGTGTTTTTATCTACCACACATGGGTCATCATGTGTTTTTATCTACCACACATAGGGTCGTCATGTGTTTTTTATCCACCACACATGGGTCATCATGTGTTTTTATCCACCACACATGGGTCGTCATGTGTTTTTATCCACCACACATGGGTCATCATGTGTTTTTTATCCACCACACATGGGTCGTCATGTGTTTTTATCCACCACACATGGGTCGTCATGTGTTTTTATCCACCACACATGGGTCATCATGTGTTTTTATCTACCACACATGGGTCATCATGTGTTTTTTATCCACCACACATGGGTCGTCATGTGTTTTTATCCACCACACATGGGTCATCATGTGTTTTTATCCACCACACATGGGTCGTCATGTGTTTTTATCCACCACACATAGGGTCATCATGTGTTTTTATCCACCACACATGGGTCGTCATGTGTTTTTATCCACCACACATGGGTCATCATGTGTTTTTTATCCACCACACATGGGTCGTCATGTGTTTTTATCCACCACACATGGGTCGTCATGTGTTTTTATCCACCACACATGGGTCGTCATGTGTTTTTATCCACCACACATGGGTCATCATGTGTTTTTATCCACCACACATGGGTCATCATGTGTTTTTTATCCACCACACATGGGTCGTCATGTGTTTTTATCCACCACACATGGGTCATCATGTGTTTTTTATCCACCACACATGGGTCGTCATGTGTTTTTATCCACCACACATGGGTCATCATGTGTTTTTATCCACCACACATGGGTCGTCATGTGTTTTTATCCACCACACATGGGTCATCATGTGTTTTTTATCCACCACACATGGGTCGTCATGTGTTTTTATCTACCACACATGGGTCGTCATGTGTTTTTATCCACCACACATGGGTCATCATGTGTTTTTATCTACCACACATGGGTCATCATGTGTCTTTTATCCACCACACATGGGTCGTCATGTGTTTTTATCCACCACACATAGGGTCATCATGTGTTTTTATCTACCACACATAGGGTCGTCATGTGTTTTTATCCACCACACATGGGTCGTCATGTGTTTTTATCCACCACACATAGGGTCGTCATGTGTTTTTATCCACCACACATGGGTCATCATGTGTTTTTATCCACCACACATGGGTCGTCATGTGTTTTTATCCACCACACATGGGTCGTCATGTGTTTTTATCGACCACACATGGGTCGTCATGTGTTTTTATCCACCACACATAGGGTCATCATGTGTTTTTATCCACCACACATGGGTCATCATGTGTTTTTATCTACCACACATGGGTCATCATGTGTTTTTATCTACCACACATAGGGTCGTCATGTGTTTTTTATCCACCACACATGGGTCATCATGTGTTTTTATCCACCACACATGGGTCGTCATGTGTTTTTATCCACCACACATGGGTCATCATGTGTTTTTTATCCACCACACATGGGTCGTCATGTGTTTTTATCCACCACACATGGGTCGTCATGTGTTTTTATCCACCACACATGGGTCATCATGTGTTTTTATCTACCACACATGGGTCATCATGTGTTTTTTATCCACCACACATGGGTCGTCATGTGTTTTTATCCACCACACATGGGTCATCATGTGTTTTTATCCACCACACATGGGTCGTCATGTGTTTTTATCCACCACACATAGGGTCATCATGTGTTTTTATCCACCACACATGGGTCGTCATGTGTTTTTATCCACCACACATGGGTCATCATGTGTTTTTTATCCACCACACATGGGTCGTCATGTGTTTTTATCCACCACACATGGGTCGTCATGTGTTTTTATCCACCACACATGGGTCGTCATGTGTTTTTATCCACCACACATGGGTCATCATGTGTTTTTATCCACCACACATGGGTCATCATGTGTTTTTTATCCACCACACATGGGTCGTCATGTGTTTTTATCCACCACACATGGGTCATCATGTGTTTTTTATCCACCACACATGGGTCGTCATGTGTTTTTATCCACCACACATAGGGTCATCATGTGTATTACTGGACAAACAGACTCTTTTGTGGGGAGGGGTCAGAAGGAATGCTAAGCTCGTCTTCACAGCAACAAATCTAAAATAGGACTATATTAGGCAAATCGGGTATTCACCATTATAACCACACAGGGGTCCATTTGAGACGAGACACACGGTTAACTGATCAGTGCTCACGGTTTCCAGTCTGTGTTTATTGTTGCTGCAGAGTCATCGACAAGTCATGGTGACCTGTGGCTTTGCAGATTGCCCAGCACTGCGCCGTTTTCACGATCACTGGTGTACTTGAACTCATTTATTAGGACTAATCCGATTGTCATGCCGGTCCATCCCAGTGTGGCCCTCCTTGCTCTTACTGAGCAAACGTAACACCACTTGTCAAGCTGAGCAAACGTAACACCATTGCTAGAGATTGGTCACTTTTTGTGATGTGCCCAAGGTCAACCAGAAGGAATATCACCACCCTCCCCACTAAGGAGCTCCCTGCTCGTTTTTTTTCTCAGAATGATGTCTGTTCTGGCCGTCCAGAATTTATTCAGTCTTCTTCACCAGCACCGCAATTCAAATGCATCAAGTCTTGTGTGGAAACCCTGGTGGCATCATGGTTAAGTGCCACATCTGACAACCAAAAGGTCCCTAGTTCGAATCCACCGCGTGCTCCTTGGAAACCTTATGGGGCAGTTCTGCTCTATCTTAGGGTCACTATGAGGAGGAATTCACTCAATGGCAGTGGGTTTAGCATTAATTCTTGTCTGTTGCTTTGTTCTTGTCCAGCTTTCACATGCATTTGTATGCAGTACTGTATTTTATTAAACTCTGTATTAGATGTTTTGTGTTAGATATTGTGCTTTTCCCTGCACCTTTCCTTGTTTCTCTACCAATCACTTTCATCCACCTGCCCTCACTTTTCCTTCTACATGAACATGGAAAAGGCAATTCGTTCTTCAATTTCTGGTTAAACTGCCAAATGAAAGAGATGAAGTCAGAAGCAGATTTTATAATTCATGCAGTCCTGCCACCCTGTTTTTACAAAAGTGAAGACAACTTTAGAGACATCAAGAACTCTCCCTAAGGTCACATCGACACTGATTAATGACAAGTTTTGTGACAGCATCTTTCCTAGTGAGTATTACAAACTGTCATTAGTCCATAAAGCAAGAACTCAGACGGATGCAGCACACTCTGATTTGCCGGAAACGCGCCCGGGTGCGGCTCCAGATAACGGCTCGCTGCTGCGGGGCAAAGAGTCAGGGAATTTCCACCACGGGGAAGACAGCGGGGTGGCTGGGTCATTGACTTCCACGTTTCTGTGATTGATAGGTGCCATCGGGTCAGCTCTGCTCATCATGACCCTGGTATAACAGAACAAAACATTGCCCGGTCCTGCACTCACTGTGCTCACCACACACGGACACAAAAATAAAAGACTTTAAAAATATATTCATTTGTTTCAGCTGGTGTGTCAAAGTCAACTTAGTGCACTTAGACTTGAGGCAGCTCTGTTTGGTAACCACACTTTTGACCACAACAAAAATGTCTGTGTGTTGAGAGCTACAGATCATACTTTATCAATTAATTTAAATGTTCTCAAAACAGTGACATCCAAATACAGATTTGCAATTCTACCCCAATATACTTTCTACAATGACCCTAGCATATTTATTTATAATGACTACATCTTTCCATTTTGCCTCAGCAAATGAACTTCAGTAGTGTTCATATGTCTAAGCAGTTTGCCTGAATCTAGAAATGTTGATTCCAAAATGAACTTGCTTGCCACACAGTCTTAGTCACCTGACGCTGCTCTTACAAAGAGAGATGTCATTGTCACAGTCCAGTGAGCTACCAAGCCATTCAGTATGAGAAGTTATCACAGTCCAGTGGGCTAAGAGTCCACATTCAGTGTGAGAGCATCCTGGTGCAGAAACCTCAGGTCCGAAGGGCCTCCCTCAGTGCTGCTCTCTTGGCGGGATGAGGTTTCTGACTCCACTCCTTTCCCTCTTGGGTATGGCACAAGCTTGTAGCTCGAGACACGCCTCACCAGCCCAGCTGCTGCCACTTTCCCTCATCAGCATCACAGAAGCAGATTCAACACACAGGAGAACAATGGGACTCATGGCCCAGCCAAATCTATGCACACTGTTTTCAGAGGGACACAACAGAACCCGTGACACACACTTTATTCCAAAGATGGTTTAATGGTAAACTTTGTCCAAGTTCTCCTTCATATTGCTACAAATTTCAAGTACAGAATATAGAATAGCAGTAAAATACAGAGGACTGGTGAACTTTCTGGTGGAGAACTGGAACATAGCAGCCGTCATGGAATTCTAGGTATAGCGTGGGGAATGAGGTTACGTCTGCCTTAGCACAGTTAAGTTCTGTCTCCTTTACCTCCTGTACCATTATCCTAAATGGGTTTCCAATGAAGTCAATACAACCAGAGTACTGTACAATATTTTTTAGATGCTGTATAAAGAAGATAAATTGTATATGCTTGACCTGGCAAGTAGAATAAAAAATAAATAAATAAAATCTACACCTAAATAGGAATGTTGAGCACTAGTCATTCAGATGAAATAAATATATTTTTTAAGATTTGTTCCCATGTTTACAATAAACTGTCATTAGACTTCTCCACGTCAGTTTGCCGTAGAGCAGTGCCCTACCTTCTGCTGTGATGCTGGAAGCTTTGCCACGGTGTTTAAAGCTCCAACAGGGTCACCCGTTGTGGACAGGCTTAGTCAGAGTGTCCAGACTAAGGCATTCCAGGAAGAAGGACCTGGCGATCTCCTTCTGAAAGTTAACCAACAGAAATGGTAGGATCACAACAGAGTCGTTTACTTTGGACAGATGTGTCATCAGGTGGCATTGCTTGCTACAGGAGTTTACTATGTTTGGTGGAGACCCTTGGGGAGATGGTTGGCACAGAAGCCACAAATATTGATTCAGACGTGACAGTGACCTTGAGGATGACAGACGACCAAACAGTGTTTTGGTCTACTGTACATAAAGTCTCTATGAGCTGGAGTCAAAATCAAAGCATCACGATATTTAGAAAGACCTGTCATCAATTTTATATTGAGCTGTTAGTATCCAAACTAGCAGATTAATAATACGAATGTCCACACAACTATGGGTCACACATATCCTTTACATGAAACTAAAACTTTACATTTTTCATATGCTGGAACTTAGTTTTCTAAAACTGTCATCTTTTAATTCAAAAAATAGCATCAGATAAAAATAAGCAAACTGATAACCTAAAATTCATTATTCTTTATGTCTTAGATTTACTGACAAAACATTTTGAGAAGGAAAAGCAAAGCAGATGGGTGTGTATGTGATTGTGTGTGTGTGTGTGTGTGAGAGACACAACGAACATTAAATTTAGAGTTAGAATACTGGGTTTCAATCCAACTCATTCATCATAGAGCCTTTGGAAAATCATTGAATGTCTTTGCATCTTGGTTTTTTCATGTAGAAAAACGCTGACAGCCTAGGAAGATAATGAGAGGTATTAACAAAGTAGGCAAATGTTCTCAGTAGAAGACCTGGCACAAAGATGATCTTCAAAAACTACTGCAGAAAATATTTCATTTTTCTTTAACCTGAAAGTCCGCCTTTAACACAGTGCTAAAATGCCCTGGAATTCAGGAGAAGGCTGCTGTCCACATACATGTTCAGCTGCAGAAATGGCAGTGTGGGAATTCTGAATTCCATCTTGGCAGATGGCTTCACAGTGTTGCACATAATTGCCGCAGAAACACAGTGGTGATGACGTGGTGCCCAGAATCAACAGGTCCCTTGTGGTTTTGTGAAGAATAGGGAGACAACAAGACAAAGGACTCTTCTTTGCTGACCCATTACTCTGCTGGGTCCGTAAATGGGTCCTAAGTGTCACCTTCATTGTTTACGGAATGCTTCAAAGATAGGTGTAAAACCAGTGGGTGTTACTATTTGTTCTACCAGCCAGTTTTTCTGATTTTCAAGTACACTTCTCTCCACTTTTGTCGAAGTAAGAAAGTTGTTTAGGGGGAAGATATTTGATGATGAAAGAAAAAATGGTGATGCATGGGTGTTCTGAGTTAAAAAATTCAATTGAAACAGTGAGTTTTACATAATCTGCTATTATAAAAATATGCATATGTATTGCAAAAAGCAGCTTACATTTCAGTTTCAAAGAGTTCAATTTGTTTGTTTGTTTTTTCATAGAAACAGGCTTCCAGAATGAAATAGGTGCATTTTTTCCCATCCTGGCCCAGAGAGTGATAGAATGCTTTTGTGTAAACAGTTGGGTGTTCTGCTCAAAAGAGTGGTTCTAAACAGAGCTAGTCAGTACCCTTTACACCCAGCTCAGTCTGCAGTGCAGTCCAACCCTTCCGTCTGCTGCCACCTGCAAACTCATAGCCTTGGTAACACCAGGGCATTGCCAGATGGCACCTTCAGCCGTACTAGGTTTGATGCTCAGATCAGTGCACTAATCATATACATTACTAGTAATATATATCATCTGATCAATGGCATCCTTTTTGTTTTTCCTTTTTAATAGCCTTGTACTAGATGTGCTCTCATTTTACGGGAGGTAAATAAGTTCCTATACCTTCAAGAATTGCTTGTTCATGTTCAGAACCCTGTGGAGTCTAGTTCTCATCTGGCAAACATGGGACCACATGGGCAGGAACCAACTCAATAGCAATGGACTTTTTTGGAAACACATATTGAATTTTATATATATATATATACATGCATATGAAATACTGAATATATAGACTATAATTCAAAATTATAATGTGTTTGATGTATTTTGAATTATGTATAATTTTTAAGTCTGGTTACATAAATCTTCAGTTGAAAAAATCTTTCTGGGATTGAAATAACAAATGCACATTATTAATATTGTACTTTTAAGGTGGAATTTTATTATATTTATCTGTCTGACATTTGTATGTCTCTGTCCATGGTCTCATGGTTGACAGGAACGCACACTCATCTCTGAGATGTCAAATGAAATCCATGTGCAATATCCACAAGTGTACAAAAACCCAAGCTCAGTCTTCTCAGGACACAGGTACCTCCCTAGTGCACACTTTGAATGGTTTGGGAGTGTATACATAGATCATGTTGGTATGTATTTACGGTATATGTATTTCTGAAATACCAGAGATTTCTAGAAAATTCATAAAACTAAATAAAATATGACATGACTTTTTTACACAACTAGTTGTTAGCATTTATGGCTGCTAATCAAGAAGTCAGCAGTTCATATCCACTGGGGATTTCCTGGAATCTCCATGGGACAGTTCTGCTCTGTCCTATAGGATCACTATGAGTCAGAGTCTCCTTGATGACAATGACTTTGATTTTGGTTTTATATGTGTCAAGCACAATGCTTCTTATACCTGTCATCCTGTGCTTTCAGCAGGTCTCCCTGTACCGATTTTTCAGGAACTAATGTTTGAGCTCCATAGCTTGCCCACAGGGTCACACAGCTGCCCCAGTACTTGGGGCCAGAGGTCACATCGGCTCCTGCCTGACTTCAGGGCTAATGTTCATTTCGATATGTAATGAACGCAATTAAGAGCAGTTGAGAACAAAGACCACAAAATCAGGTGATAGGAAAGAGGTTCCTTCAGGTGTAGCTGAGGCAAAACAAAAAACAAAATGTGACATCACTGGGAATATCTGAAGATGACACACTCTAAGTCACATATAGAAAGACGGGGTCTCCAAAATGCTAGACCACGTTACATTCTGGGTCTCTGTGTAAGAGAGGACTGCCAGCTAAGTTCCGGAACTCATCCTAGAGAAAGTGCCACGTACCTCACTGGTGAATATGACTATGGTCCTTTTTGAGGGACGCACCTTGAGAAGCTCTACACCAATGCCAGCACCCAGTCCACCCTTCAGGGACACTTTGGAACTCTTTCTCTATGGAATGGCCATCAGAGCTGTTGTCATATTACCCTTGATGTCTTGAATGTCATCAAAATGTCTTTCTTTCAGTATTTCCTTTGTCTTCTGATAAAGAAAACAGTCACTGGGGGCCATATCAGGTGTGTGTGGCGGGGGTGTCCCTGGAGGGGGGTATTGTGTTCCCGTACAGTTATCTGTTTACTGGTCAAAAACTCCCTCACAGACTACTACACAATTAAAGTGTGTGAACTTGACACCATGCCACTGTGTTCAATGGCCATTCCAGAAAGAGTTCCAAAACGGCTTTGAAAGGTGGACTAGACTCTGGCATCACTGCATAGCTTTCCAAGGGGACAGTGGTGACATTCAGCAATGAAGTGTGTAGCACTTAGAACAATTGTATTTGTCAACTTAATTGTCAGAGGTCACACAGCACAGAACTTTATAGAAATAGAGACACAGGTCTTAATCACACAGTTGTTTCTTATTAATGGGATTATCCAAAATAGTAAGACACTGAAGCCAAATAAGACGCTGTGACTGTGTCTGTTGACCCGAAGAGGGGGCAGGTCGTGGGGTATCTGACATTCCAGTGAGATGGCACCACTAACAGGGAACCGAGAGCTGGGACAGCGCGAGGTCGCCATCAGACTGGCCGGAAGCTCGCATCAGGTGGAAACCCTGAGGCCCCTTCGGTGTGTGCTCTTTCTATCTAATGGTCTTCACCTGTTCATAAAGAAACAAACAGAACAAGGTGATATCCCCAACCCTCAACAAAACAAAAACATTGCCATGGTAGTGATTCCAGCTTGTAGTGACTCTATAGGACGGAGTAGAATGACCCCAGACGGTTTCCGAGGGCACAGTCTTTACAGAAGCCGACTGCCACACTCTTCTTACACGGGCAGGCTAGTGAGTGGGAACCCCAGCTAGGTTAGCAGCTTAGCACTTTACCCACTGAGCCACAGGACGCCCTTATCCGCCCTCAAATACTCCACTTCGTGACAAACATGAAGGCCATGTGCAAGAGCACCATGGATGGTAGACACTAGAGAAATGAAGGTGCACAAACGATCTCCACCCCTAAGCTTTAGTGAAGGGGATACAGAAGCAAACAAGTCCAGTGAAATGGGCTGGATGCTAAAATGAAAGAAAGAGGGGTCTGCTGGTCTCCAGGGGCAGCAAGGAGAAAATGAGTTATTAGGAAAGCTACACGGAGTACATGACACTTGAATAACAGTAGGCAGACAAGAAACAGGGCATCTGTCTCTGATGACAGTAACAAAGAACATCTTACGGGAGACAGACAGTACTCATCAATTTTCAGAAAGGCAGGCATCAAGCTCTTTTTAAATCCCCGTATTTGTGGGCACAGAAAGTCTTCCGTGAAGGCTGCTCTTAGCTCTTATTTTTCACCTTGAAAGGCATTATGTTGCAAGTATTATCTCTTAGGATATAATTTTTTGCTTTCATTTTAATTTGTCCTAAAACAAGCTTTTCTTCTATTTTATAGAATGATCCTTAGCCTAGAATGTCCTAGTAGCTTTAGTGTACCCTCACTTGGAAATTATGTCACTTCCCTGAAAACCTTAAACCACAGACACACACACACACACACACACACACACAACCTGTTACGCTCAGTCACTGTCAGCTCAGAGCAATCCTCTAAGACAGACTAGAAATACTCCACTGGGTTTCCAAGGAGCAGCAGGTGGATTCGAACTGCCAGTACTTTTCCGTCAGCAGCCACACGCCCTACCGCCGCACCTCCAGAGCCTCTTCAAACCAAACCCAAACCCCTTGCTACTGAGTTTTGTTGTCTTTTTCTCTTCTGCAAAGGTGTGACAAAGTGTTAAGGCTGGGAGTGTGTTCTCACCCTACTCTCTTAGCACAATCAAATGAAATTTTCTTGACTAAGTTTCACTGTCTGTAAAATAGTCATAATAATATCTAATTTCAGGGTTACTGTATTAAATGAGATACTTTATCAAAAGTACTTAGCACAGGGCCTGACACACAATAAGCAATTAATTCGTTTCCATTTTGATACAATGGAAGCCCTGGTGGGGTGCTGGTTATGGGCTATGTCTGCTCACCAAGAGGTCAGCAGTTCAAACCTGACAGGTGCTCCTTTGGAAACCCTATGGGGCAGTGCTAGTCTGCCTATAGGGCTGCTATGTGTTGGAACCAACTTGATGGCAGTGTTTGTTTTGCTTTTTTTTTTGATTATAGTAACTAAAGAACTGTGGCACAGTTGCACAGTAATTTCATTTAAGAATAATTCCAATTTTTTCCATGTTTATGATAATACAATGGTGATGTTTTCTATTTGAAAATCTCTAATTTTGATGGGACTTGCTTAGAAAATGATGACTGTTTCTCAGCTTGTGTTAATTTGTTACTCTTTGGCATAACGTGGCATATTATTTTATGTGATACCCTAAACAAACCTGTTGTCCTGGAGTCAATTCTGACTCATAGTGGCCCTATAGGACAGAGTAGAACTGCCCCCGTGGAGCTCCCGAGGAGCTCACAGTAAATTCAAACGGCCAGAGTTCTGGTTAGCGGCCGCAGCATCCAACCGCTGCCCCACGGGGTTTCCATTTCACATCATAGCTTCAGATAATGTTGTAGTTTTGGTAAATTGCCCGTTTGCAGTAACTCAGCATGGACCACATTCCATGACCCAAATAAAAATGACCTTAAAACAATGTTTTTGGTACATCCACATCTCAGATCTTACATTGTTTCAAAATCTCTTTTATGAAAATTAGGTTAACCCTGACAAAGGGGCAGCTTATAATTTCTTACTGATGGTGTGCCCAAACCAGTGCCTCCTCTACAGGTTGCTTTTGCATTTTCTCTCCTGAGGATGGCTCTGCTATCTTTGTGGGCTCCAATCCAATTCACATGTCATGCAGCGAGCTGGCTGATTGGGTGTAAGTTAAAAATAACACCAAGCATAAACGTTTTATATATATATATGTAAGTTGTCAGTGCCCTCTAGGTCAAACAAGCTGAGGTATTCAAGATAAAATTGACTTCTGAATCAACTATGTGCATACTGAGAAGAGCAGGCTTTCTGTGAAACGCAGAAGATGCGAACATTTGTACTGGGACAATTATATGAGTTTCACAACTGACTGGGATGTTTGATGAGTTCTAGATTGTCATAAGGCAGGGGGTGAGTTACACCTTGAGATTAAGGAAGGATGATGCCATGTTTTTCAAAGTTTTCATGCTCATACTTTGCTCAGTAGTTGTCTTCTACTAAATAATGATATTGTGTCTTTCTTGTTCAGCACACGCCTGATTTTCAAGTCACAGATTAAGCTGAGTGACAGAGCATGTCTAGGTGGGAAGGCCATGTTGAAGACGGATAGTTAACAGTTAGGCGTGTACTCAAACCCACTGATGTCAAATCCATTCCGACCCACGGTGACCCTGTAGGAAAGAGTAGACCTGTGTCCTAGGGTTCCCCAGGAGGGGCTGGTGGACTTGAGCTGTGAACCTTTTTGTCAGTGGCCGTGCACCCCTGTGCCACTAGGGGGCAGGAATGTGCATTTGACCTCTAGTGCTGCCTGTGGCCATGAAGTTGGCTCCAACTCCCAGCGACCCCGAAGGGAAGAGCACAACTTCCCTGTGGTGCTTCCAAGGGGCGCCTGGCAGACTCCAGCAGCTGGCTACTTGATGGCACTTTTGATCAATGTGCCACCATCTATAACCTGTTCAAATACATGTGGTGCAAGAAATTGAGTGATTATCTTTTCTCGATCAGAGCCTTCCAGACAAAGGGGACTGAATCCTGTTAGATGGTTATGAGAATTTCTTTTAACCTCTTGCTTCTCTATATTAGATCATGCATCTATTTGTTTACTATTTTAAGTAAATATTTATTGACAGGCTGCAAGACATTATACAGTTGGAAGTTCATTCTCTAGACGGAAAGACAAAAATACTAAATAAGTAAATAACAGCAATGACATGTATTACAATGAGGATAATTATAGGGGTGTATGGAAATAAAAAGAAAAATGCCACAGACCGTCCTGACGATGGAGTGGATGCTAAAGGAGACTTGTCACAAGTCTGGAAGGAGTAGGAACTGTCCTAATTCTGTTACACCCAGTGACATGCTGTTAAATGTCTAACAACTGGTTCAGGGGTGGACGAGAGCTGAGTGGTAGCAGTGCCCCACTTCATGGTCTAAATGCTGCTGGCGTGGTCAATTTCAGCTACCAACATGATGCCACCGGACACAGCATACAGAAACCAAAGGCACTGTTGTGAAGTCATTCCCAATTCACAGCAACCACATAGAACAGAGACGGGCAGCCCCACAGGGTTCCCAAAGAGCATCTGGTGGATCTGAACTGCCAGCCTCTTGGTCAGTGGCGGTAGCTCCTAACCACTGCGCCACTGGGTTTTCCGGTTCAGGGAAGGGAAATCCAACAGCACACCATCAGATCGTCTTTCCAGCTGGTGGATATGATAAAATCCCATTGCTGTTGAGGGGATTTCGACTCTTAGTGACCCTATAGAATAGAGTAGAACTGCCCATAGATTTTCCAAGGAGTGGCTTGTGGATTTGAAGTGCCGACCTTTTGGTTAGGAGCCGTAGCACTTAACCTTCTGGCGGATACGATATAAAAGTAAATAACCTCAAGAGAACAGATGAGCACAAAGGGTAAGATGTGATATGTCTTGTGTACTTGTTATTTCTTAAGTCGGGTCCGACTCGACAGTACTTGGCTAAGTTTGTATATCTCAGTTTTTAACAATACCTGTGTTTAACAACCAACTCACAAATACCTCAAAAGATAGCAGTTGACTCTCACACACTGATACAAGTGGCACTGGCCCACCGTGGACAGTTTCACAGTATTTTTGGATGTGACCAGAAGAAAAGAGAATGTTCTGAAAGTTCATACACATTGCAGTTGGCATAGAGTAGGGCATGGGTTTATCAGGGCTTTGGGACAGGGGCTAGTCAGGATGCATGATGATCCCAAGGTCGAGTTCTTGAGGTATAGTTTAGAGGGCTTTACGTATATATATGTATAGATAGATAGGGCTTTACATAATATATATACAAAGTTATTTTTTAATCTCATGCAAAATAATACATTAGAATACTTTGTCAATTTATATGAATTTACAACGCAAATTTAAACAGTTATGCAAATTTATAGCCAAAAGAATCATTCTTAGGGAGATAACAGAAGGAAGAGACGGAGAAGATGAAGAGCAGAAAAATCATAAATCACCCCCAAACCGTGTCAAGTCTTTCATAACAAAATCATCTGAAAATAATGAAAGAAATTTACTTTCATTCTTCAGGTTTTATTAATCTATTGTATTTTTGTTTTTAATTCATCATTAGTTTCTTTTAAATCACAATAAGTCATCAAACTCATGAGTGATAAATAACCCTAAAGGTTTATTACTATAAACTGCCTGGTATGACTGGGACCATTAAGGAAATAATGGAAATGAAATACTTTATACAAGTTGAAATTTTTGTTCAGTATGCCAAGCCAAGCCAAGTGCCGTCTTGTTCAGTATACATTAAATAATATTTACAGATTGCAAACAAAACTCCAGAAGAAAAGAGGGTGAGATGCTTTACGAATGACCCAGGTGAGGAGAACAATGCTGGCCAGGTGTAGACAGATTAAATCTGCAGGCTCATCTTTTGAGAGGGTCAGAATATATTCTGAGACCCTGGGAGATGGGACATAAGATACAATCTCAAATTATTTGGACCAAGCTGTCTGTATTATGATGTGAACGGGGTTGCTGCAGCAAATGGTTTTCTCACCCACATTCTCTTATTTAAACTGTGGTTTAAAGTTCACTTATATGCCTTATGCTATTGCTATTCCCATGACTAGTCTTTTAAAGTGAAATGAAAAAGAAACCAATATTAATGCTTATGGTCACCATGACATCCATTTGAATTTATTTACCATCTAGTTATTGACCCCATCGAATAAGGGCTCAGGCTTGTAAAGAAATGAGAATAACCTACAGTGAAGTAGTGTGGTGAGAGAGGCAGCAGGGTGACGGAGCACTTTTCACATACTTCTGGATCAGCCTTGCTAGAGTGAAACACATTTCTAATAAATGAAGGGCTGATTGAATTTTAGTAGAATATGCGGGTACATAAATCTTTACTCAAAAAAAAAGAAAAACTCATGCTTTGAAGACAAATATTGAACACAAATCAAGGATTATAAAGCTAGGATTGTAAAAAGATTTGAACTGTTCAATCTTATGAAATAAACATCCTAAGAGAGATTTAAAAATTTATGATCACTGCCAATTACGAAGCCAAAAATCTTTAGGAAAGTAATTATGCCATAGCTTGACTTTTACAAAGAGCTTTCATGCCCACATTTCCTTTACTGTAAAAGTTTTGTGTTACAGCAGAGTGATACTGTATTCCCAATTCCCCCACAAGCAGCTCAGGTCCATGGATGCCAAGTAAACTCAGTCAGGTGGGCATTATTAACTCATTCACTCAGCAAGTATTTTTCTGCTGCTTCTTGTATTTTTGTTCGAGTTGTGAAACCTGAAGCTGTCACTCTTGGGTTTACAGAGCTCACCTTTTATCAGAAAAAGGCTATTAGTAAACAACTATGGAATCATTCAAGAGCTACAGAAGGATATAGGAAGCGAGGAACAGAAAAGGATGCTGGGTTGTTTTTTGTTTGTTTGTGTGTTGTTAACGTGTAGCGTCCAGGGGAAGGCTCATGTAACAGCAGGAAGCAAACAGGACGACTGGCCCGCACAGAGGAGATTGTAGGCGGGCGAGAAAGTCTTTGATTTGCTCTAAGAGCCAGGACACCAGGGAGAGTGAGCGAAGGGATGAGGGAGAGGGTAGCAGAAGATGCGGAGAGAAGGCTCATTGGCGGAGAGGGTCGGTCACGCCGGCTCTTAAGGACCATAGATTTCCCTCTGAGACGGGGAGCCTCTCAGGGACGATCTGATCTTGCTTACATTTGAGAAACGTCACAAGCACTGCTGCGGAGAAAGCAAGCTACTCAAGGAAAGCAATGGAAGTGGAAAGATCACTTCAGAAGCTCTTCCGAAGGAACCGTGGTGGTGCAGTGGTTAAGACTATGGCTGCTCACCACAGGTCGGGAGTTCAAATCCTCCCTAGAAAACCCTGCAGCGTTACTCAGTGCTGATCGGAACAGCTCACTGCCAACAGTTTCTTTTTTTTTTTTTTTTTCCTGCGTGTATATGTGGTTGTAAAGGTTAAAGGTAAGAGCGACATGGCTACAGTGATAGCACAGGTCGTGAGTAATGAATCAGACAGATGTGAAATCGTAGATTCAAGAACTGAAGTCTGGCTTCAAATCTAAGGCTGCACTTTTCCAGATCTATGCTAATGGGTAGAGAGACGCTTTCTGTTTCCCACACTATCAGAGCATGTATCCATCAAGGATTCGGGTAGATGTTCAGAAGAAAAGCATAACTAGGCAATTGTATGCGTGCTTCCATAACAGACACACCGCGGGGAGGCAGCATTAACAAACCGAAATGTATTTTTCCCTTGTACAGGACAAGAAGCAGGACTTCAGGGCCCTGGCTCCAAGGGAAGGCTCTCCCTCTGTCAGCTTCAGGGGACAGTCCCTGGCTCTTCTCACCTCGTGCGCCTTCATTTTCGGTGATCTTCCTGTGGCCTGGTGTCTATCTTTCCTCATCCACGCTGGCGTCTCTGTGCATAACCAGCTTGTTTTAGGTCTCAACAGTCATTAGCTCATGACACACCCTAAACTGACATGGCCACATTGATATAACAAGGGAAACTATTCAGAGATGGAATTATGTTCACAAGTAGCTTCCTTAGCCTTTGAGCCACTCCGAAACACAGCAACCCTGCAGGGCGGAGTAGAACTGTCCAGCAGGTTTTCAGGACTGTAAAACTTTGCAGATTGCCTCAGCTGTCCCTCACAGAGTGCCCAGTGAGTTCAAACCACTGATCTTTCAGTTAGCAGCTGAGTGCTAAACCCCTGTGCCACCAGGGCACTTTTCCAGAAGTATAGGGACTATGACACAGTTCTGGGGGACACCGTTTGCTCGGTCCATGACACCCTCCAGCTCTCATCTAACAGTAAATAGACTAAAACAACAACAAAACAAAACAAGCAAGAAGTATGTAAGCAGATATATAATATTTAGAAAAAAGGAAAGCGTTACTGCCTTGCAGTCCATTCTGACTCGTAGTGACAACACAGGACAGAGCAGAGCACCCTTTAGGGTTTCCAAGGCTGTAATGTTTATGTAAGCAGACTGACTGCCTGTCTTTCTCAGCAGAGCAACTGACGGGCTCAGCCGCCGATGGTAGGTTAGCTAGCCTCCAACGGCGGAACCACCCAGCCCCTGGGGTTCCCTTCACACTGGTCTGCTTATCACGAGCCATCTCCAACCACGACAGTGGAGGTTATGTGTCAGCTTGGTGGGGCCATGATTCTCGGTGGCTTGGCAATTATGTAATGACGTAGTTTGGTAGTTAGGTAATGACGTAGTTTTCCTCTGTTTTGTGAAATAACAATCATGTCTGTGATTTGGTCCGATGTGATCAGCCAATCCATCGTAAGGGGATTTTCCTCAGGTGTGGGGCCTGCATCCAGTATATATGGGGCACTGTGGCAAAGCTCACTGTTTCTCACTTGTTCTGGACCCCGCATCCAACTCATCATTATCTGACCTTGACTTTGAGTCGATTTGGACTCATAGTGACACTATAGGACAGAGGAGAATCATCCTATGGGTTTTTTGAGGCTGTAATCTTGGAACCTGAGCCAGCAAGCCTGCCGCGTTACCTGCTGACCTTGGGATTCATCAGCCCCTGAGGCTGGAGAGCCAGCAGCCTGCCGCCCTGCACTCACCCACGAAACCAACCAAGAGTCCATCAGCCTCTGCAGCCACGTGAATCAGAAGCATCCAGCCTGATGTCTGAGCCAGGGACCTGAGATTTGCCAGCCTCTCTAAGTGGTTGAGCTGTTTCCTTGAGATAAATCTCTGTTTCTCTCACTGCATGTCTACATATGTACACACACACACACACACACACACGTACTTATTCCTGCTTCAGTGGCTTTGCCTCTCTAGAGCACCCAGCCTGAGACGGCAGCCTAGGTCCCAGCCGGCTCGCGGTTCATCCATCCCTCTGCGTCCTGGGCACTAGCAGCTGCTGTAGCCATGTACTTCACACTGAGCTCACGCTGCAGACTGTGTGCAGGAGCCTCTCTTCCCCTGTGCTTGGTTTTTTCTTTCTCCTGAGGAGACACTGACGGTTTTGAACTTCCGGCCTTTCGGATAGCAGTTGATGACCTTAACCCCTGCACCCCCCAGGGCTTCTCCTCAAAACTGAAAAAAAGAAATACAAACTCACTGCCATCGAGTCAACTCTGATTCCCAGAGGCCCTATAGAACAGAACAGAACTGTCCCTCACAGTTTCCATGGAGCAGCTGGTAGATTTGAAGCGCCAGCCCAGCAGCTGTAGCGCTGAAACACCACGTCCCCAGGGTTTCCTTCCCACTGTCATCAAGTTGGTTTTGACTCATAATAATCCTATAGGACAGAGTAGAACTGCCCCAAAAGAGTTTCCAAGATGTGCCTGGCAGAGTCCAGTTGCTGACCTTTTGAGTAGCACACCCAGCACTCAACCTCTATTCGACCAGGGTTTCCTTACATAAGTATGAATAGCAAAGATTAATTATAGTTTAATATCTTTGCCAAACTGTATTAATACCTATACATTAAAGTCATTTATTTTAAAGCTTATCAGTTTTCTACTCAATGGAAAATATTTAAGTTTTAATTTTATAGCATTTAAATTATTCTCAGAGTGACTACTTTGCATCAGTGTTCAAGAACAAGAAATAAAACATAGAATAAGGTCATCCGTAAGAAGAAGGAGGAACAGACACTGAAAACCTTTCAGTGTCTTTGTATAAAACAAACCAAACAGAAAGAAAAAACAAATCCACTGTCTTCAGATTGATTCCAACTCACAGTGACCCTAGAGGGACAGGGTAGGACTGCCCCACAGAGTTTCCAAGGCCCGGTGGACTTCGATTTCAGACCTTTTGTTTAGCAGACGGAGCACTTAACCACTGCTCCATCAGGGTTTCCACCTAAATAAGAACAAAGACAAAGGCATTGACAACCGGGCACTGAATTTGTAAATGAATGGGAGGCTGAATTGCCAGTTTTAATCATTAGAAAATATTTCTAGAGTTGCTTGAAGACGTAATTCTGTTGTCCAGCTTCTGTCTTTGATACTTTATTGTATTTTAATGATTGCTTCATTGTAGATAAGATCTACAGCCCTGTTGATTGGTCTGAGCTTCCAGACAAAGACAGACTAGGAAGGAGGACCCCGAAGTCCATGTCTGCAAAGATAGCCAGTGACAACCTGTTTTTATACACCCGGATGTTTTCTTTGTTTTGAACTTAAGTGGAATACTTCAATGTCGTTTAGGCGTTTATTTAGAACACCTTCAAGACAATGACTTGATTACAATTAAGCTAGTTAACAAGAGATCAGGATACTGATTATTTTTCTGACAAGTTGTATTTTATTCGATCAAAATAATATTTGAGAAAACCATATACAAAGACCTAGTATTGCACCACTAATGTTATCTGTATCAATTAATACTGAGAAAGTAAAATTCCTAGTAAAATTTAAATGCTAGCTGTAATGATTGTTAACCTCTGAATTTATGCATCTTCCTTGAATGTCCTGTAAACTCCAGTCCAGCAGGGAATTAATGTTTATGCATATTAATACATACGTCCACTCCCACTTACTTACAGGCATACACATACACATGCACACGCAAGCAGGAAAGGAATAGTTTGAAAATATATTGAAACCTTTCCTGCACAGGAAAACAAGCTAAAACCCTGTGGGGATGTGATATTTTTTTAAGGAATTTTAGTCCCTTTAATTTGTCTAAATATGATCCATCATTTTGACGATAAACTCTTGCCTATTTTACTTCTAACTCGGGTGACAAGTTATCCATGGATAGCTAACGGGGTGAGCCTGCACTCTCTAATTTAGAGGTTAATTTGGACATCTTAATTAGGAAGTTGTGTTCGACAACCTGCTGAGACGCTAGGTCAGCTATTTGCCGCCTGATGTAATAAAAACGAGAGACCAGGCTCCTGACCCTTGCGGTGTCACTGAAATGGTGCGGTGGCACACATGGTGATACAAGACAGGTGAAATCGAGACTTCTTACTCCCCTTGCTTTTCCGCATAAGACAAAGCCATGCTCCTGGTCCATTATCGATAAGAAACTCCTGACGGATAGAAGTTGTATGTTCTCTGCATGACTGACACTAAGTCTTTCATTCTTTCTTATCAGCTTCTATTTTGTAAAACAAAACAAAACATGGTTTTAGAAGTGAAACAGATGATTAAAGTGAAACGAAGAGCAGAAAACCCTTCCTGTGTGTCGTTATTCCTGAAGATCGGCATTCAGCTTTAGTGAGAATTGAACACAGCCTTTGTCCCAGTGTCACGGGTTGAATTGTGTCCCTCCAAAAATATGTGCAGCCACATGGCTGAGATATGGTTCCCAGTATCTTGGGACTGTCCTCCATTGTGTGGCTTTGCTAAACTGTATGTTAAAGGATTAGGGTGAGGCAGTAAATTCCTGCTGTGGGGGGAGTTTCCCCGGAGTATGCTTGCTCCACCCTTAATGCTTTCAACTTGCAAGAGATAAAAGGGAAAGAGAAACAAAGGACAACTGAGAACCTTGCTACCATCAAGCAAGCAGCACTGGGAGAAGAACGCATCCTTCAGACCAGAGGTTCTTGCGCCAGGATACTCCCTGGACAAAGACTGATGCAATATCGGACTTTCCTCCACAGCCGACAAGGGGAAAGCCTTCCCCTGGAGCAGTCACCCTGAATATGGGCTTGCAACCTACCAGACTGTGTAATTACCCTGAATATGGACTTGCAACCTACTGGACTGGTGTGAGAATAAATTTTCCTTTGTTAAAGCCATCCACTCTGTGGTATTTCTGTTAGAGCAGCCCTAGCTGACTAAAACACCCAGTAACTATCACGTAGGTCCAAATTCCATCATCTCTTTGAGTCCTTATCACGTCAGACAACTACTTAGATATCTTTTTTATAAATCCAGGCTTGTCTCCCAAACTGGATCTAAGGCCCCTGACTCCAACAAGCGTGTTCTGAGCTCCATGTACTCTGGGCCTGCAAGATAGAGCTGGCACTTTCACTTTCTTGCAGAAAAATGCGTCTTCACTCTTGTGTTAAAATACCCTTGCTTTCCATCCCGTATTCTGTGTTCAGGAGAGAACCATGGCAACCATTCTTCACCCTATATCTCCTTTCTGCTTACTCCAACTCTTCCTTCTTTTCTGAGGTGTCTGGTCGTTCTGGCCCCATCACCTCTGAGTCTTCGAGGCTAGGCTTGCTCCTTACAACGCTTTCCTTCAGTACCACGGCCAGATGAATAGAGTGGAGTTTCGATGTACATATATCTACGTTTGAGCATGTGTGTGTTTAAAAGAGAGCGAATTTGAGTAATGCAGGCAATTATGCCAGTCATTTTACTTCAAAACATATGCCCCTGTGAAAACAAGAGGGAAAGAATGCCTCTCCTATGCACTTGGCTGCTAGTAGTGGATCATGGTATGAATATTTCACCAACATCACTGCAGATTCAAGGCTAATTATTGCTATACACAACTTCTACTTACAAATTATCTTTAGAACCTGGCCCAGATATTAAGATAAAACGTCACTGTCTCTCCAATATATTTTGTCCGGCATGCTACTTCCCGGGTAACGCAACAGAAAACAATTGCCTTTCCATGTTCTCCGCACAGTTCAGTAAAAAAACAAACGGGCTGTTGCTGTCAACGCCCGCCTTTGTCGCTGCTCCCTGCTGTCTCCCAGGAAGGCCCCTGTCTAGCTTAGCTATACTATCTCCCTCACACTGCTATTCCCTGCTCTGAAGGTGCTGTCTTCTCACACCCTCCTGTGCAAACCCTCCGTGTGCTTGCAAACCGCCTACAGTGCTGCTAATTTTGTGGAGCCGTGTTTGCTGCTGCTCACAGAGCTCCAGCCTCGGTGTTTGGCACAGATGCAGGCCTGCTGCCTTAGTAAGGCCCTGGAGTTCTGGCGCCCACCTGTGCCACACCATTCACACACAGTTCGTGAGTGTCAGCCTGTCCGCACTGCCTCGGGTGACTGTTGTAAGTCAGAAGGAGTACTGCGTGTACCGAGAAGTGGGTCCTAGAGTCTGCGAAGGCCTGGCGTGCAGTTGTCGAGAGCCATGACTGCTAATCTAAAGGTTGGTGGTTTGGATCCACCAGGTGCTTCTTGGAAGCTCTGTGATGTATGTTCTGCCGTGTCCTTGAGGGTCACTGTGAGGCAGGATTGACTCGATGGCAATGAGTTTTTTTTTTTTTTTTTTTTTTACTTTGAAATGGATTTTGAAATCTGTCTTGATACACAATAACAAAGAAGAAGTCACTCAACTGCAGCCTTGGCTCCGCGGTGAATTCTCACACAGGCATTTGCTGGGGTGGTCCAACAACAGTCATAACAGCCAGCATCTACGACTCACTTAGTCTCTCTCCTGACATTTTCAATCCTCTTAGTAACCCCACAAGGTAGGCATTATTGCTGTTCCTATTTTAGAGAAGACATAATGGAAAAATATAAGGGTAAAGAGACCTAGGTAAGATCCCTTAGCTAGTAGGCAGCAGAAGGGCACTCAGAGCTGGATGTTCTGGTTCCAGAGTCCATACTCCCAACCAACATGGCAGACTAGTGTCATATTACCAAATTAAATAATGTAGATGAAACTTCCAGTTATAAAATGTCTGGCACATACATGACTATTACACAAGATCCAACAATTAAGTCTGTGAACTTGGTTTTTCTAAGTGCCAGATGCCTCGTGGCTAAATGTCACTATGGTCACCTTCAAAGTATGCCCCTTGGGAAGCTATATATCAATGCCAGCACCTATTCCACCGTTCATGGCAATTTTGGAACTCTTTCTAGAATGGTCATTGAACACAGTGGCACGGTGGCAAGTTCACAGACTTAATTGTATAGTTGTCTGCAGTGGAGTGTTTAGCCAGTAAGCAAATAACTGTTTTGGAACACCCTCTCCACTCAGCTGATCTGGCTACCAGAGACTTTGTTTTTCACCCAAAGATAAAAGAAATATTCATAAAAAGACATTTTGATGACATTTGAGACATCAAGAGTTATCCGGTGACAGCTCTGAAGGCCATTCCAGAAAAAGAGTTCTGAAATGGCTTCGAAGGGTGGGTGAGGCACCAGCACCAGTGTACAGCTTCTCAAGGGGGTACTTGGGCAGTGACTGTGGTGATATCAGCAAAGAGCCAGGTAGCAGTTTCTCTAGGATGTGTTCATGAACTTAATTGGCAGTCCTCTGACTTCAACTGTATGCTTTGTAGTTGTTTAACTGATCACATAGTCAGTACTTAATAAGCTTGCCAGTCAGAAATGGAGAGTTCAGAATGAGGAACGTCTGAACAGATTTGTTTCATATAAGTTTGAAATTACTGCTATTTTTTTAGTTTACATAAACGGGCAATGATGTTTCTCGGAAGTTTGTTTTTCATATTTTAGATTTACATAGCATGATTTCTCTAGAACCATTAAAATTGTATAGCCCATTTGGGAATGTTATTTTATGCCATTTGACGTTACTCCATTGTTTGATTGCATATTGGGAATTCAAAATACTTACTAATATGTTTCATAAGGATATTAAGGAAATTACTATAATAGAATGTGAAATTGACTTGAGCTCCTTGGAAAAGCCCACACTGTTAATGAAAACTGTGTTACTTTTTTGATGTCTGCCTAACTTACACCTCCATTGCCTTCTCCTTAAGTGGGAAGTCCCAAGGGGACCAATTCAAGATTTTTTCTTTCTTCGCAAGGAAAAAATATTCAAGGTTACCTTGGGGCATGACTGGTGAAGAGTAGCTACTTAATTTGGGCTACGTACAAGGTATCTGTTTGTGTGTTTCAAAATTGTAAAAACTAAATGAAATTTCAAATAATTAAAAAATAGTCATCAGCACTGAGGCAAATGGTATGTCTCCTGCCTGAAACATCGCTTCACAGGGCTGCTGTCAGGTGCCACTGGGTCAGCTCTGACTCACAGCGACCCTGTGCTCAGCAGAACGAAGCTCTGCTGGGTCCCGCGCTGTCCTCGCAGCTGTTGGGAGGCTTGAGCCCGTCATTGCAGGCTTTGTGTGAGGTCACCTCGTCAAGGGTCTGCCTCTTTTTTGCTGACCCTCCACGCTACCAAGCGTGATGTCCTTCTTCAGGACATCATGGACGTCATGGACTCTGCCAAGCGTGATGTCCTTCTTCAGGACATCATGGACGTCATGGACTCTGCCAAGCGTGATGTCCTTCTTCAGGACATCATGGACGTCATGGACTCTGCCAAGCGTGATGTCCTTCTTCAGGGTGTAAGAAGCAGTCTCACCGTGCTTCACTTCTGAGGTGCGTTCTGGCTGCACTTCTTTCAGGATATGGTAATAGATAGTTAACTAGAACAGAAAATCCAGAATCATTTTTTCTTCCTAATAATCGCCAAGTGAGCCAAGTACTGTCGAGTCGGATCTGACTCATGGTGACCCTAGGGGCCAGGGTAGAACTGAATTTGTCACCAAGGAAAGTGATCATCTCTCTAACTTGGTAGTTTCTGTTATCAATGTCTAAAGACAAAACATGAGAAGTATGTGTAATTTCATTTCACTGAATAGATCTGCTACGCTATAGTATATGATTTTGTTTTTTAGCATTGATTTCCTGGATTTGCAACAAATTACATTTTATTTTAAGAATTTATGGGCTATTTATATAATTTTTCTGAAATAATTAGAATAGCTTTTAGGAAATGATAACTAATTTCAAGTAGATGAAATCATTCCATGTTAAATTTAAGGACAGTCTTCTAAAGACCTAAAATTATATGTAGGAGAAAATAGCTATTAAGTCCTTCCTGGAATATGAAAATTATACTTTTAATATTGGCTATTTGGTAGGTTAAGTGTAGAATTGTTAATTTGAAGAGCATAAAAAGAAGTACTGAATTCAATCCTTGAAACTGGGAGGAAATTCTGACAGTTAATAGGCAATAATTCCAATATTTCTTTTTAATTTAAAGTTTTAGAAATGTTCCAAGGAATGTATGCTTATCAATTACCAAAGTCACTTTAAGTTTAGAGTGCTATAAAAATAGAAAAACAATTCTTATTAAACAGATGTATTTAAGTAAAATTGAATAACCATCTTAGTACATCTGTATGCAATATCAACTACTGTAAACAGAAATATAATCATCTGGGGAAAACAAAATTCCACTACCATATTCTTCAGCTGTCATCTCTTTTGTATTAAATGGTAGGTTCATAGTTAAAGCACGTACATCAAAAACTTTTACTGCTATTATATTCTAAGACAATATACTGAAGTCTTTGAATCTTTTTAATTTAATAATAAAACTTTGTGAAGTAATGTGAATAATGCATAGATCATCTTTAATGGACTCTATGTTATGTACTGAGGATTTCAAAGGTGACCAAGTTGTTGCTCCTGCCCCAATCAGATGCATTCAGCAATGGATATACACAACAGATTTAACGCTAATCAACAGTTGATGACTGTTTGAAAGACAGAAAAGATAAAGTCCAGAGACCGTAACTCTAAAGAGCTTTTGTGTTTGTTGTTCTGTCTTAATTTCTCTAGATTATAGCTAGTTTATTTACATATTTTAGCCATCCCCAGGTAACCTGTCCCAATGTTGTTTGCTTAAATAATGGCACTCTTACCTCAAGATAATTTGTTACGTTTCCTGAAAACTAGGCTTATAAATGGCTTTTCCGAAGCTTTTTAAGCGTGCCTGATGGAGCTGTGGCGGCCCGCATAACCGCTCAAGTGTTTAGCAGGTCACGGAAACGTTCCCAGTTCAAACCCAGCGGCGTCTGTGCAGGCAGTAGGTGTGGCAGTCCGCTTCGGCAAAGGTCTACAGCTCAGAAGCCCACGTGGGTGAGTTCTACCTTGTCCAGTAGAGTCTCTGTGAGCAGCAATGGGCTTGACAGCAACAGGCTGCCTTTGGTGTTGCCCTGAGAACGTGACCCAGCCCTCACTCTGTGACCTGGCAAAATTCATACCCTGATTTCTTGTCCAAATTGCCGGCTTAGTTTTTCTCATAGATCTGTGACAGCGCCTGAGATGTGTTGTAGATGTCCCTGTTCCTCTCTTCTTTTTGGTCTTTTCAGTGGAGGAATGAATAAGTGGCTGCAGTTTAGGGTTAGCAAGGCTGAGATTCCAGAAGGATTCGGAAAGCCTCATGCACCCGAGTCCCTTCCTGGGCCACTGTGGCTTCTGAAGTCCACGATTTGAAGTCTATTACTGGTGGGACTTGAAGTTGTATCTGCCCTCATTGACTAACAATAAAGATTTTAAACACACTAATGAGTTTTGCAAAGGGTTTATGGAACTTATACTTTAAAGAAGAATGTACTGTTTTGTGTTCTATGCACTTCTGTGCATACGGAATGGCAGTGCACTGCACTCATAAAAAATTTTAAATTCTATCTAGTAAGAAAAAAACAGTCCGTTTATTTGCCTGTCTTCATCGTACCTTTTAAGACAGCATGCTTTCATTGGGGAGGGCAGTTTTGCGTTATTGACTGTTTCATTTTTAATTCAACTTTGACTTTTTTACTTATTAATTTGAATTTCATCAATAACTCTTTGAAGAACCTTTTGAACACCAGACAGTTTTCATGTGTTTTATGGTATATACATAACCCCAAAAACCACTACTGTAGAGTCAATTCCAACACATAGTTACCCTATAGGTCAGAGTAGAACTGTCTTGTAGAGTTTCCAAGGAGCATCTGGTGGATTTGAACTAGTGGCCTTTCGGTTAGCAGACATAGTACCCAATCACTACACCACCAGGGTTCCCGTGGTATATACACAGAAAAGCTACAAACCTGTGTTTGTCAATATTAATTCCATCCAGCCCAAGTATTATCCTTATTGTAAATATTGTCAATGCACAACTTATTTCTTATAAGGAAATAGAAATTCAGACAATTTCCATCATCTTTTGTGTTGCAAGACACAATCTTTTAGGAGACAGTTGGAAATCAAAAGGGAGCTTGGAGATGGAGATACAAGATCGGAGGCCGTGAGTGTGTGATTTGGGAACAGCAGCACAGGTGCCGTGGGAGTGAGCGACACTGTCCAGGGAGGCTAAACCGGCAACGGCGCAGGAGGAGCTGGCGTCGGGACTCCGTGAATTACCGAAGCTCGCACAGCTGACAGAGGAAGAGGAGGTGAAGGAGAGAAAGGGAAGGGAAACACACGAGGCACAGAGAAGGAAGCCGTAACAACAACAACAGCACAAATCCAAGAAGGAAAGAGAGCACACAGCGAACGTGTGAGTGCTGACTGCTGCGGGGACAACGGCGCGGACAGCCGGAGAGGCCCGGGGATTGGGCAGACGCGAGAAGAAGGCGCAGTTTGAGTTTTGAGCCCAAATAGCCTTTTTCCTTTCTAGAACACCTCCTTGCACACCTCAGTGATCCTTTCAGACACGTCACCGAAAGCACTTCAGTTCCTAGCTCACGGGTTTCTGCAGGTGTGCGGAGTTGTGTCTCCTTTTCTGAGAGCGTGGCACTCGTCATTTCAAACCAGTGGAGTCCAGTTTTACACATTTGGTTTCCTGATTATTCTTGAAGCAAATATCTTGTTCCCAGAATGCCTTACTTTTTGCTGATAAAGAACATCAGAAGTGAAGTATTTAAGTAGTTACCTAACTAGTCTCCGGACATCACGTTGCTTTTACCACGGCTGCCGTTCTTTCACGTTTAGCCCTGCGTGTGGAGCTGTCTTCAGTTGAAGTCCTATTTGCCACTAGTGATCAGCTTGAATGCAGCCATCGCAAGCAGGAGTGTAAGAGAAAAAAAATAAATTATCTAACAAAGGAAACGTCAGTGGTGGTGTTACAATCCATGAGCAGCTCAGCCAGCTGGAAAAATGAGCTACCTACAAGTGACCTCGGGGGAAATGGCTGTGTAGCGGGGGGTTCCAGGCTAGTGCAGAGGACGGGTCCGTGTGGCCACGTGGGAAAGAAGTCCTTCTGCAGAGACCGCTGACACGAGGGGAGCAGCAGAGGTCTGACTCCAAGATCAGCAACCCACTGGAGAGGGCTCCCCTTGCCCTCCCGCTTCAATACCCCCAGGCACAATAAAGCCAAGCTGCCCAAAGCAGAACCTTCCTGTAGAAATTAAATTTACTTTTTTAGCAGCCAAATGCTAGGGTTGCATGTGTCTATTTTCATCAAAATCACATCTTCCTGAAGTTTTTATAAAAGCCGAAAGGCAAATGTTTTTCATCAGTGCAAAAATATCCTAAGGTTTTATTTTAGCCTGCGGTAGACACCTATGCTTATTTAACTACAATTACTTCACATTAATAGGAAGATTTACTTGTTTATTCTTTTCAGGTTTAAATAATCAGACTTTCAAAGAGTTTAAAATTCCCTACATGAGGCAAAACAAAACCACTCACTGCAGGGAAAAATGCAGGCAGAAGAAACCAGGAGAGGAAGGAAAAGATACAAAGTCAAAAAAATTAAGCGCTTAATGGAAAAATAAGTGTATTGTTCTTGGCACCATTTTTCAAAGAAAGGTCACTCTATGACTCAATCCTGGGACTTGCTTCTCCGTCCCCTCTGTAGGTGGTTTTTATTGTAGACAGTGAGACTCCGATTGTATCATCCTCAGCACACCTCACAGGACTGTGCCTCTCCTGGGCTCAGTCAGCCTCATCCTACAGAGCGTCCCCTCCACCCCAGGGGGACTGACATTGTGAACGTTCCCTAAGTGTGCGGGGACCCGGTGGCCCAGTGGTGCAGAGCTCTGGCTGCTGACCCGAAGACGGACAGCTCCAGTCTGCAGGCTGCTCCCTGGGAGACCCGTGGGGCAGTTCTGTTCTGTCCTACACGTCACTCCAAGTTGGCAGTGGGGTTTGTTCCTCTCTGGTTCTGAACGTACCGGCCCTCTTCAAGGCTCAGTGTTGGCACAGGTAGCCCCTCTTTTGGAATAGTCCCCCACGCTCTGCACTGGTAGAACCATCAGATTTCTCTACTTACAAATATCGAAAATGAGCCCTAGGGTGGTGACGTCTCCCAGGTCAGGGCCAGCTGTGTAGTAACCTCTCAGTAAACATTCACAGAATGAACAGCAGTCCCGTAAGAGTCACGATTTCAGTGTAAAGCTCCTTGGCCAACATCTTGGTTCTGGACTTGGGTCTTAGAGCAGCGTATCTTACCTTTTCCATCAAATTTCTTTGGGGGATTCAAGGGGCTGACCCACTTCTGGTCTCTGATTTCAGCAGATTTGAAAGCTCGGTCATTCCTCATCATGATAGTATTTTCCTAACAGAAACACTGCACTTCAAATTTTTTCATTTTAGATTTCATTGCTCCAGAAATTCCATTGTTCCTGCAAATACTCAAATGCTGCTTCTCTTGAAGATGGAGAAGAGGCCCTCATATTTTGATGACAGCTTATTTTAGTCTCTGTCAGTCTTCCCAGTTACCGGTCCCTCACAGTAGCTTGCTGTTGTGGTCAGCTGGAACTGCGCTAACAGAAATACCACAGAGTGGACGGTTTTGACAAAGAAAGGGTTATTCTTACATTGTCTGGTGGACTAAAAGTCCATATTCGGGGTGTCCGCTCCAGGGGAAGGTTTTCCCCTTGTCGGCTTTGCAGGAAAGTCCGGTATGGCATCAGTCTTTGTCCAGGGAGCATCTCGGCACAGGAATCTCAGGTCTGAAGGATGCGCTCTTCTCCTGGTGCTGCTTGCCTGATGGTGTGAGGTTCCCAACTCTCAGCCTGTTTCCCTTTCCTTTTATCTCTTATAGGAGGCAAAGATTAAGGATGGGGCAATCCACACTCCAGGGGAACTGCCTTTACAGTGGAGTAGGGAGGTGACCCTAGGAAGGGGTTTACAGTCCCACCCTAATCCTTTAACACATAGCACAGGAAACCCACAAAATGGAGGATGATCATAGAATACAGGGAATCACGGTCACATGGCTACACCTACTGTTGGGGGACACACAGTTCAATCCATGACACTTATCTATTGCATAGTGTGCAATAGATAAAAGCCACAAGGAATTAAGTTCGTATGATTTGGCTGTTTCTGTGGTTTTATAATTTTTTCATTTTGGTTTGTTTTAAAGAAATTCAGTGTCCAAGAAAATAAGTTAAACTTCTCTTCCTATGACCTGCTGTCTGTATTCTGTTAATTACAGAATGTTAAACTCATATGCATGATAATAAAATGGCATCCATCCAAGCTCATTACCACATCATGTGTTGTGAAGATCTCAGTAATGTCTTATCACACTGAGGTGCACCATAAGTCTCTAGTATTGTCCACACCCTCAGTGAGCTTTGAGAGGTCACCATCTTCTCAGTGCATGGTCCCCTATATCCATGGGCCACTTTTTATAGCATACAAGGAATGACAATGAAGTTCACAAACTTATCCTAGAAAAATTGCTACCTACCTCATTGCTGAATACCACTATGATCACTTTCAAAGTCCTCCCAGTGGGAAGCTGTGCACTGATGCCAGTGCCTAGTCCACACTTCAAAGCAATTTTGGAACTCTTTCTGGAATGGTCACCAGAGCTGTCGTTGTATAACCCTTGATGTCATCAAAATGTCTTTCTTTCAGTATTTTCTTCATCTTTGGGTAAAGAACAAAGTGAGGGGGGAGCCATATTGAGTGAGGGAGTAGGGTGTTCCCAAACAGTAGTTTGTTCACTGGCTAAAAACTCTCTCACAGACAACTATACAGTCAAGTTGGTGAACTTGACACTATGGTGCATCACACAGTGGCCATTCCAGAAAGAGTTCCGAAATTGCTTTGAAGGGTAGACTAGGTTCTGTTGCCAGTGAGCAGCTTCCCAAGGGGAGCACTTCAAAGGTGACCATAGCAATATTCAGCAGTGAGTTATGTAGCACTCAGAACAATTAAGTTTGCAGACTTAGTTGTCAGACCTCGTATATCAGAGTATCGAATTAGCAGCGCTCTAGTATGCATGCTACATACAGATTGTTTTGGTTACTTGAAGTCCTCTTTGTCATGTTGATGTTATTTTTAGGTGCATCTGCATCAGTTCTGGCTCAAAGCAACACTGTGTACAATGCAACACAGCACTGCCCATTCCTGTGCCATTCTCAAGATCGTTCTTATGCTTGAGCCCATGGTTGTGACCACTGCGTTCGTCCAGTTTCTTGAGCATTGCACTGTTTTCCTTTGACCTGTACTTGACCAAGCATGATGTCCTCTCCCCGGGACTGGTCCTTTCTGCCAACATGTCCAATGTTTGTGAGATGTTAGCCTATCATCCTCACTTCTAAGGAGCACTGTGGTTGTACTTCTTCCAAGACAGATTTGTTCGTTCTTTTGGCAGTTCATGGTACATTCCATATTCATTGCCAACACCACAATTCAAATCAGGCAATTTTTCTTCAGTCTTCTTGATTCATTGTCCAGCTTTGATATGCTGACGAGGTAATTGGAAACACTATGGCTTGGGTCAGATGCACTTTAATCTTCAAGGTGACATCTTTATCTCTGAACACTTGAAGGTCTTTTGCAGCCCATTTGCTTAATGCAGTGTGTCCTTTAATACTCTGACTGCTGCTTCCATTGGTGTTGATTGTGGATCCAAGTAAAACAAAATCCTCGACAACTTCAGTCTTTTATCCATCTATACTGATTCTGCTAATTGGTCCAGTTGTAAGGACCTTTCTTTTCTTTATGTTGAGATATAATCCATACAGAAGGCTACAGTCTTTGATTGTCGTCAGTAAGTGTTTCAAGTTCTCCTCATTTTCAACAGACAAGATTGTGCCGTCTGAGTAATACAGGTTACTGACGAGTCTCACCTCAATCCTCATACCTCATTCTTCTTCATAGAGTCTAGCTTCTTGGTTTATTTGCTCAACATGCAGATTGAATAGGTACAGTGAAAGAATATAACCCTGACAGGCATCTTTCCCAAATTTTAACCATGAAGCATCCCCTTGTTCTGTTGGAAAGACTGCCTCTTAATCCACATATGTGCTCCTCACAAGCATAATTAAGTGCTGTTTTTCATAGTACAACAAAATACAAAGAATTATATAAAACATTGGCAAAACTAATTCAAAGGATATTTCAACATTTCACTCATTATACTTATATTAAATTCTTTAGGGACATGCATTATAGTGCTTTTTATAACCCTTGACAAAATTCAGTATTGTTAATAGCATTGCTTAGGTTTATATAATGGTCATAAAAATAATCTGTATCATATTCAATGTACTGTATTAGCACAAATTTCTACTCTTGTGGTATGATACATGTTAAATGTTTCACTTACTTCATTCTCAGTAGGACATAAAGTATTCAAGCCATAGCACAATAGCAACATGTCTTTTTCTTATTCATTAAATATTTTAATCAGAATGCTTTTCAGCATGAGCAATTGGAGTGACTACACTCTTACGTAGAAATTGTCTTTCTGTGATGAGAAAATAATATTACATGTGCCATAGTCTACAATGTTTTTGCTCTTTTCAGCAAAAATACATGACCTGAGTCTTCACAATATTTGTGTGAAATAAAAACACCACATTGACTCCAAGACTAGACATTCTTAGAAATGGAATGTATAAATCCGTGAGTGCTCTACCCAGTAGTCGCTGACCTTACGTTTGAATTAGTTCAAATTGCCAGCAAAATAATTTTAAGCCCTGAGTTTTCATTTTAGAAAAGCAACGCTACGTCATCAGGAGTATTTCTAGACACTATTTCTTTTTGACTTGGGACCTTAAGATAGTAGGTAAAAATAAGTGATATTCGCAAGAGCTTTCAAGTTACAGAAGTTTATTCATGCCTAGAGTAAATGTTCTGTATTGCTGTAATGACTGAGACACCCTACGTTACTCGTGCGACGTCTGTAATCCTTGCTATGTCAGTCCACCAGGACACCTTCCACCCTCATCTCTAATCCTCTCCTTGCTGTCTTCTTCTGTGTGCCAAGTGCAGTATGAGAACCTAAGGACCAGGTTCTCGTTCACGGTTGTAGGATAGCTAGCTGTGCCCCAGGAGCCCTGCTCCTTGGCTCCGTTGGGAGACTACTCTTTGCAGCGAGTTCTTTCTTGTCTGCCTTTCTCCTTCCCTTCGTGTTTATCAGGGAGTCTCCTGCCATCCTGTCCAGAGCAGCTCCCTGACCCATTTGGCTAAGAAATGTCTCACATGAGCTTCCAGAATTACCCCTTCCTCAGAAAGCCTGCTTCCCACGCAGTTGCTGAGGCTGTCCGTCCTCCATTTGGTATGAGTGTGTGTATGTGTGTGCATGTGTATCTGTGTGCGTGTGTATGTGTGTGAGTGAGAGACAGAAAGAGAGAGGAGACAATGTGAACACTAATCACTTACACATCAGTTTAAATACATCACACGTCCCATTGTGTGGAGGGTTTTCCAGTCTTAATTTCTAGTTTTAAAGCGGGAGTATTTCACTGCTACTCTCCAGATTAAGGGATTGTGGATGGTACCTTGTGGACTAGGTGCTGGGCCACTTCAGGACACAAGGCCTTCTCTGTGTTCCTAGAATCACAGAAGAGAAGACTGTGGGTCTTCTGTGCACCCCTGACACCTGGTGAGTCTCCTGCTGCATGGTCCCCGGGCCAGGTTTGAGAGGGTTGGGTGAGCTTCTCAGCCTTCCTTCTTCCAGAACTTACTTTCTAACGACATTGTAGCTAATCTTCTCGTTAGCACGTTTGTGTGAATTACACGGCATGTGTAGCGGCTGTACAGTAGTAGAAGCCCCCCGCCACCCCCCTACCCCCCCATGCACGCACGTGTACACACACAGACACGCACATGCACACACCTGCACATATGTGCACACACACACGCACACACCTGCACATATGTGCACACACACGCACACACCTGCACATATGTGCGCACACACACGCACACACACACACGCAGACATGCATGCACATAGCACACATGCATGCACAGGAACGCTCACTCACACACGTAGACACGCACGCACACACAATCTCTGTCGGATGGACCAGCAGGCCTGGCGGGCTGCGCACCCCCACTGGAGGCCGGAACACCAGCATCTGCAAGCCCCTTCCCAGAACTTGCATGGTTTTTGCACCGCGTGCTCAGCCAAGTCTGTTTTGAGTTTACACCAAACTGAGGTGAGGCAGTGTCATTTGTCACTGTAACTATGTAATTCAATAGATAATCTATACATTGAAGAAGAATGAATTTATAAAAGAGCTATTATACCCACAAACAGCTAAAAATAAGAATCACTGACAAATTAGCTGTCAATAAGGACCACTCTAAATAATTGTAAAGGTTTTGTTTTTTGAGTTTTAAGATATGGTATTATGTATTCAGATGGCCTTCATAGGTCTTAATTATTTATTTCATATTACAATAATGAAAAATTGAATTGTTTGGTGATAATTTGTGCATTTGCCTCCTTCTTAGCTAAGTATTCTGAACTGAATAGAATGGTTGAACAGAACAAGAGAGGACCGTGTGGTCTGAAGTTATGGAAGGTGTGCGTCAAGGTTATATCCTTCCACCGTAACTTTTCAATCTGTACGCTGAGCAAAACGTCCAAGAGCCTGGACTATATGAACAAGAGCGAGGCTGAGGATTGGAGAACAAGTGCACAACTTTGCTTGCTGAAGGTGTAGAGGACTTGAGATACTTACTGATGAAGATCAAAGACCAACGCCAAGAAACCAACAATCTCCACCACTGGACAGATCAGCAATGTAGTGATAAATGGAGAAAAGACAGAGGTGGTCAAGGAGTTCATTTTACTTGGATCCCCAGTCAACACCTGGAGAGCTTCAGTCAGGAAATCAGAAGACACAGTGCACTGGGTAAATCTGAAGCCCAAGGACTCTTAAAGGAGCTGAAAAACAAAGACGTCACTTTGAAGAGTAAGTCGAAACTGACCCAAGCTGTGGTATTTTCAGTTGCATCATATGCATGCAAAAGCTGGACAATGAACAAAGAAGACAGAAGAAGACTTGATGCCTTTGTGTTACAGTGTTGGAGAAGAATGTTGAATGTACAATGGACTGCCAAAGAACAAACAAGTCCATTCTGGAAGAAGTGCAACCAGATGCTCCTTGGAAGCAGAGATGGCAAGACTGTATCTTACATACTTTGGACATGTTGTCAGGTGGGATCAATCCCTGGAGAAGGACATCATGCTTGGTAAAGAAGAGGGTCACAGGACCCTCGGTGAGATGAAAGGACACAGTGGCTGCAACAAAGGGCTCCAGCATGACAACAGTTGTTAGCACAGCTCAGGGCCGGGCAGCACTGTACTGGTGGTACACTTGGTCACTGTGAGTTGGAATCGACACGAGGGCACCTAGCAATGACAATATTTACACAGAGTACAGTGGCAGCGTGCCTTTCACTCTGTCATGGAACATCACTGAGCAATACTCAAGGGAAGGATGGAAATTCTAGAGTCAAACTGGGGAATTAACGTATATTTACATATTTTGAGTTGAAATATTTTTAAAGCGCAATAATTCTTTTATATATATATTTATATTCTGTTTTAGGTGAAAGTTTACAGGACAAATTGGTTCTTCATTTAAAAATCGTGTGCTCAGAGTCTTCTGTGACACTAGCTGCAACTCCCTTCCCCTTGTCACCCTGGGGTCCCAGTGTGCACTTGTCTGATTTTCCTGTCCTTCCTGGAGTTTCATCTTTCCTTTGGGGCAGGTGTTGGTCACTGGCTCTTGTAGACTCGGCCGAATCAAGAAGCACAATCTTCACATGTGTTGCTGATTGTGTATCTCTCTAATCTTTGGCTGAAAGGTGGACTTTGGGAGTGGCTTTAGTTCTGAGTGTGGATGGATTTTCTTTTTTTTCTTGATTCCACTCTAACTGAATTTTTGAGAATAAGAGAACTTTTCAGGTATTATTTCACCTGCAAATGGCATTTTCAGTTTGAGAGATGAATCAAGAGAATGAAGGCAGAAAACATCAGCAGCCAAGTGGTCAGCGCAAGGGGAGGAAGCCGGGGTGCCTGTGTCTGATGCAGAGCCCGTATTTCACTGGGGTTTAGCGTGTAGGTGGGAGATGGGCTGTTTGGTAAGCACACTGGTCCTGTGTGAGTGCTGGCAATTACGGCAGCTCCGGGTTAACCAGGAGAGACAACCTGGGTCTGCTCTTCAGCAGGAGGCCTCGACTGCTTTGTTGCTTGCAGAGGTAGCTCAGGGCCTGGGCTGACTCTGACCTGTGATTCTGCTCCACTTGCTTAGGGTTTCCCAAATGAAGTGCACACATCCAGCAAATCAACGGCTGAATTTGTTTTGAAGAAGATGCTAAGATCTTTGCCTTTATGCAGAAACTTTAGTCCTCTCTCAAATTCTCCATATAAGCATTGCTAATTTTTAATATGTACCTAATTTGTCCCAACATTGTAGACTCAAAGCTTTGTTTTCAATTGATTTTTAAAATGTTGTCTATTCTATTACATAAGTTTTTTCCTAAATATACAAACACATCTACACACCAACTCATGTAACTTTGTTCTTGCACTCAGCTGAAGACAGATTTCAACTTTATATCAAATATTTATCTATTCAAACTCCACTATAAATTATTATATAGCTAAAGCCAAGTGTCATTGAGCTGGACTGAATCCAAACCCACTGCTGTTGAGCTGTGCCTGACTCAAATCAACCCCAGAGGTCCAAGTAGAACCACCCCATAGGTTTCCAAGGAGCACCTGGCAGATTTAAACTGCTGACCTTGCAGTTAGCAGATGTAGCATGTAATCACTATGCCACCAGAGTTTCTTATTATATGACACTGCTATTTCAATAAATGTTTAACTGTATATTACACATAAATTTTGGCTAATAATGTAATTTTGCACAAATTTCCACAAAACACAGTTCACAATTGAAAACTGATGGCTAATACTAAAATCTGTTGACAAAGATACAGTGTTGCGTGAAGCCCATGTGTTTGAGGTGGGAAGTTATAAATGTGAAGGGCAATCACATTGTTTTCTGCAATAAAATCAGCTCTAGAAAACATGAGAGTGGGTCACGGCCACCTCTGCTCAACTAGATGTTATTGACCTGACCCCTGCAGTCAGCGACACGGGCTTTTCACATCAACGATCCAGGTTCAAATTGTATTTCTTTCATGACAATTGTAGGCTGTCACGGGGTGAAACGAAACTTGTCACTTTCAGATGCAGGAGCAAGTGATGATTTTTAACACTGATGCTGTCAGAATCAAGACTGTCGTTTCTGAGAGTGAGAATAAAATAAATATATAATTAAGTCTGTCAAATACATGTTGTCGTTAAGCTTGTGTTACCGCTTAGGGATAAGTGATTTTTCAGATTGTCAGATACCAACAAATGTGGCCAGGCCTTCGAAAACTAAACGTGTTCCTTCCCCCCCCCTCCCAAACTGGGCTTCCACTGTTGCTGGCATGTTGACTGAAAAACTGGTCAGTTGGTTCCCCTCCAGGTGGTCGAAAAGACAAATGGCCAAAAACATAATCTCATTCATCTTTTAATATTCACAGATCTAAAATCACTATTACTTCAAAACCATTCAGATACCTGATTTGACGTCTTTAAATCTATGAGATACTACCTGAATAAAAGATCTCCAAATAGAATGAATTTTAAAATATACGCATCCTAAAACTTTGAAAAAATACTACTTTACATTGTTTTTAACTGAGAAAGCAAATGCATGAAGAAGTGATGCTTGACACTGATTAATGGCTCTTAATTAAGTGCTGGTTTTTGGTATAAAAGATTTTAGAAAGTATCCTTTGTTAGGTTTTAATAGAATTTTGGGGTTCTTAATAGTGTTAAAGAGTGCTAATTATGCTTTCAAGTGTTTGGAAAAAAGAGCTTCAATCTTCAGTGCATGGGAAACCTGGATAATGAATAAAAAAGAATGAAAAATAATTGATACATTTGAAACATAGTGTTGGAAGAGAATGCTAACTATGCCATGAACTTCCTGAAGAGTGAACAAACGTCTCTTGAAACAAATTCAAATAGAAGCAAGGATGGTGAGAGTTTGTCTCACAGACCGTGGGCATGTCCTCAGGAAGGACAAGCCCCTGGAGAAGGGCATCGTGCTTGGTCAAGGGGGTGGGGGTCCGTGAAGCAGAGCAGGGCCTTAAGGAGGCCGACTGACACAGTGGCTGTGACAACGGGAGTAAGCGTGACAATGGCTGTAAGGGTGTCACCGGGCCAGGCAGTGTTTCATTCTGTCACGCACAGGGTCTCCATGAGTTGGAACTGACTCAGGGTACCGAACAACACTACAGCAACCTTCAATAGCAGTTATTTACTCGATTTAATGAATATTTATTGAGTACTGTGTTGGGCACTTGCTCTGGGTATAAGGAAACTTACAGGCATACTGGTCAAGCCCTCAGCTGCTAACTGAAAGATTGTTGATTCCAACCCATCCAGCATCTTTGGAGTAAAGAAGAACATGGGTGATTTGCCCTTGTAAAGATTGCAGCTTAGAAAACACTACAAAGCAGTTTTACCATGTCACACAGCATCACTGAGAGTTGAAACTGCCTCAATAGCACTTAACAGCAACAGTGTAGGGATGGACTGTGTGGGAGAATAGAATGTTTTCTTACTGCTCTATCAGAATATAGCATTCAAGGAGTATTTGTCGTATTTCACACAGTGTTTGTCAAGCGGGTTGGTTGTAACTCATAGGAACCCTGCAGACAACAGCAGTAAGCGCTGACCAGTCCTGCCCCAACCTCACAGTCACTGCTGTGTCTGAGCCCATTGTTGCAGCCACTGGGTCACTCCAGCTCAGTGAGGGTCTTCCTCTCCTTCACTGAGTGTCTACTAAGCACGATATCCTTCTCCAGGGTCTGATCCATCCTGATAACATGTCCAAAATATTTAAGATGGAGTTTGGTCATTCTCACTTTCAAGGAATTTTCTGTCTGCACTTCTTCCAAGACAGCTTGTTCATTCTTCTGGCAGTCCATGGTGGATTCAAATGTAGACTCAAACACTGAGTGGATGAAAGTACTAGGTGTCCACATAAGCAGCACACCTGCTAATCATTCTGTCCCCTTGGGGAAGTCCCACATCACCTATTGGAACAGATCCTAATCAGAGCACCCGTACCTGCTTCCTCTATTCTAGCCTTCTGATCGGACTAAAGCCCCTCTAAGCTGTAATAAATCCCAGACCTATGGCATGAACTGATTGGGAGCCCTGGAATTTGGAAACACATTTAATCCTCTGTTACTCATGACTAATTTTATTACTGTGAAAAAAAGTTTTACTTAAGGAAATTATTGCAATCACTGAATACTTAAACTTGAAAAAATTAAATCATCTATAAGAAGAAGTTACAGGGTACTGTCATTTGTTAAATACTTGTATAACTTAGATGACAGTCTATGAGTTTATAATGTCATTTCAGTTAAGCCCACTGTAAAACTGTAAAGTTGCTATTCATGTGCTGGGGATGAAAAGAAATGCAGCTTGGTCTCTTACAGAAGAATCAGCCTGCAGAGAGCTCTTTCTAGCAATTGAAAACATTCTCTTTATTGCCACCCTGTTGAAAAACAAGATCATATTTTGTCTACAGTGGGCGAACAGAATGCAGCCCACCTGGACCCTGGACCTCAGTGCTCTGAGAGAAAGAACAGCAGCATAGCCGAGAGGAGAGAAAAGCAGGAGCCTGGGCTATGTGGGAAACACACTGGCACTTTGTACCTGGGACTTTGTGTTTGCGGAAACAGAGGTGCAGTGCCACGCAGTGGGTCTCCCCTTCAGTAGACACCTCCAGTCTGTTGCTGGAACTCACCAGTCCTGCCTCGGGCCTCTTTTTGGAGCCGTTGCAGGGATGTCTGTTTTGTTCCTTGGTTACACAACCAAAAGCAAAGCTGATCAGCCTCATCGGCAATGGGTTTCAATTGTTTGTTAAGTGGCATCTGTCTTTTTAAAAACAGAATATTGCATTTCAAAATCATTTCAGATTTAAAGAATAGTCACCTGAATAGTTCAGAGTAGCCTTCACTCAGTTCAGCAACATTGAATAGGATGGCACATTTGATCTTTATTCTGCCTTTGCCCCAAACCAAAATTTTGATATATATTTCTTAAGAGAAAAATCAGTATCCTACAGGAAGCACATTTTAATTTTTAATTTAAATTTTAAAATTTAATGTAATGCACCCAGCAATATCGTACTGAATATCATATTTCACTAATGGTCCCAATACCGTGTTTGATGATGGGCTCTCTCTTGACCAAGGGGCCAGTGCTGGGTCAATTATTGACTTTGCTATTCTGTCACCTTGGTCTCAAAAAAACTACCATCGAGTCCATTCAGACTCATAGCAACCCTACAGTCAGAGTAGAATTGCCTCATGGAGTTGCAGATTTTGGATAGCAGCCAAAGCATTTCACTACTGTACCACCAGGGTTTCCGGCAGGGTATCACAGAGACCTCCTAATTTCAAAGTATAGTAATTATGAAGTGTGAAAAGACCTAGAGGTAAAACCAAAAGAGAAGAACACATTCAACATGTGTCAACCTGAAAGAACTGAAGGAAAAAGTCAAATCTTGAGTTGTAATATTGAGGGCTTCTTTGGAGAAAATACTAGATGGTGCAGGAAGCATCCCAAGAAGGTGGAAATACACAGAGTCCCCGCACCACAAAGACTGGCCAACTGTCAACCGTTTTAGGTGGCAGCATGTGTTCGAGAGCAGAAAGATCAAAGATCACCATCCTTGTGTTTTTGTTACCATGGCAAGACCTGGAATCCCAGCTGCCAGTTTACAAAGAAATACCTGGTTTGCTTGCATGCAGCCAAACCTGAAGAGCTGTTTCAGCTTTTCAAAATCTGCTTCACTGTCTGGCTTGGAAATTTGGAGTAATTATAAGCCAAGTGCCGTCGAGTTGGATCCGAGGATGATATGTAATTGTTGAGGTGTTAATATTGCTGTGTCTGCCCTACCCTCAACGTGACCCAAGACACACTCTCCAGTTGAGGTCAGAGAGGCAGCGTCCGCTGAAGATGTACAAGAAGGCTCACAGGACTGGAGCAGGGAAAGGAAGATGACGCTGATGGTGTCCAAACATCCTGTTCCTCCCCTTGAGGAAACAAGCAGTGCTAGGCTGAAGGCACAGTTTAAAAGAAATGCTAATGAGGTGTGAAAATTAGGCGAATGTTGCCTTCTGAGTATGCCCTGGGCACAAGCAGAAAGTTACCCATTTTTTGTGGTTTGCTAAGTGTTGTTTTGGGTGGTCTTACTGAGTAGGAGAGAAACAAATTCATGTATCACGAAATGTTTCTTTTCCTTTGAATATGAACTAATAATCTCCAGATTTTTATTTACATTTTCAAAGGAAATGATTATTGTCTTAATAAATGCAATTTTTCCTTATTTTCAAACAAGTTACTTAATCTTTAATTAGATTGCTTGTGTTCTTACCACAAAGCAATGCGTACATAAGAATTAACAGAAAATATAAATTTAAAAGTTCACATTTTCAAAACTCAGATGTAATGTACAGTTAATATTCATGTACAGTCTTGCTTTTTCTGTGTGTATATGAATACTACAGTTTTAAATAAAAGATGCTATATACTTATTTTTGTTGGTTGAGGTTTGTCTTTTCACATATTTTGAATGTTCTTCTATCTTGATAAGTATTCTTTAAAATATTTTTTGCTGACTTAGATTTTCTATTATGCTGTTATACCACAATAAATTTAATGAGTTTCTTTTTCTTGTTCGTTTAGGACATTCCCAGTGTTTTTTCTTCTTTAATGTGATTGGCCAGCCAATTAGTATGCCAGAAATCGCAATAAATATTATTGCATATTTTTTAAAAATCTCCTTAATTATTCTTTAGGATAAATTTCGATACATAGAATTTATAAATAGAGTTAAAAGAAGCTATATTTTGGTGATTACTGTATTTATGCCCAAGTTGCCCTAATCATAGTTAAATATTATTTAAATGTTAAAGTTCTTTTTCCTTTATGATAACATCATTGCAGTTAATCACTTTTTAAATCTATTGTTGCTAATTTTTATTTTTCTTAAAGTAATTCTTATGATCTGTAAATGACATAAACTTTTCAAAACTTTAATTCACAGTGCATGTCTGTCACATGGTCTCCCTGTGACTTCTGCAAGTGCAGAAATCTCACATTCTTAATTCTACCTTCCGTTCCTAACACCAGTAAGGAACTATCTGCCTTCTTCTCCTTCTGAGCACTACAGCCTCCCTCCGCCACCCAGAAGACGCATAGCCACTTGAGACTAAGTTCTATTCCATCTGCTTTATCAAAACATTTCCTTAACAGAGATCGCCATGAGTCGGATCCGACTCGACGGCACTTGGCTTTGGCTAATGTGGATTGTTGCTGTTGGTTCCCATCAACTGATTCTGACTCAAAGGCCCCTCAGGTGGGTCAAGTAGAACTGCTCCATAGGGATGTCAAGGCTGTGACCTTGCAGAAGCAGCTCACCTGACCTATCTCCCCAGGCTTCCGCAAGGGAACTTGAAAACTCAATCTTGCAGCCAGTGTTTGAGTGCCTAGACATTTTTTTGCTACCCAAGGACTCCTTAATAAAAATGGGTCTTTGCCTACAAATTCTTCATTCCGCCTGCTGTGAGGATAAACTCATGCCCATTGTGTTACAAATTCCTGAGACAGCTGTATTAACACTTGCTGCATGGTTAGTCTTGGAGAGTTCGTGATCCAACCCTTCACTGCCTTTCTTCGCAGGTCATGGCTAGATGGAGTGAGCAAGCTCATTCTGGTGACTTGATCTTATGTTATCGATCTAGTGATTTGTACTCAATCTGTTCTCTGCCGTGGTGGTCAGTAAGCTTTAGAACAGAAAACGTACAATTCAAAATTATAAACACAATGCTGAATTTTTCTCATTTCAGTGAAGAATGAGAGGGAGACAGGAGGGAATATACAAGAGCCAAGAAAGGATATTGAAAGGACAACTGACTTTTTCTTTTCTCTTAGAGACTGAGTGCCAGTAGACCTGAAGGTTCTGGGGAAAGTACAAATAATTGGACTGGCCCTGTATTCTGATAAATTGTATCTTATCTCCTCCTGTTCCTTTTTCACCTCACCATCTTTTAGATTCATTCCTGCCTTTCCATTTTAACCTTGGCTCCCTCTCCCTCATTTTCTTTTTACTAATAAGAGCAAAAAGCTTTGCTGTGCGAAGAGCGTTACACGTTTCATCTCTTTTCTTCTTTTGTCCCTATTTTAAGATGAGCAAACTCTAGATGAGAAGGTTTCCTTGGTTTGTTGAAGTTATTACAGCTGTACCTTTTAGAGCTACACACAGCTCAAGGTGATGCTTTCAGCAAAATTGATCATAAAAGCTGTTGCTGCTTTTAAACTTCCGTAGAGATGGCTCTCAAACTTTAGCATTCATCTGAACAGGACCCAGAACTGTCAAAAACACAGACTCCCGGGACCTACTCACAGAGTTTCTGATTCAGTAGAGATTCTGAAACAATATTTGAAACGTTCAAACATTTTGTCTCTTAACCAATTTCCACGTGATAGAGATGCATCTGGTTTGTGAAGATAGTTGTTACTCACTTTATCAGAGGCAAGTATCACAGATTTTGAATCCACTTGTTTCAAATGTTTATTTCAAGTTATTTTTTGAAACAATAGTGAGTAACTCATGCTCTTCTCCTTTATTGGAAATATCATTACTGACTCTACTCAACTCATGTAAACAAATCCACAAATCCCTTTATGTCTTAGCTAACCTTCTCCCCAGATTATGTTTTTGTTTATATCAAGTCAAGTTTACTAACTCAGGTAGAGTTATTTGATTCCCCTCCGATCCCCCGTATCTTGTTCATTGTTAGATGAGCCATGTCTCCAGGGGGTAACTGGAAAAGACACAGGAGGTGATACTGTTGACCAAACAGTGTTAAGAATCTACACGTTCATTATCAGCTTATAAATCCCACTTGCTCCGCTGTTCCAGTGTTTCTGTCTCTCCTCCTCCACCTCCGTACCTAATTCTCTTGCACTCTTACCATCCGCATTAGCTGCTTTCAAGATCTTCCCTTTGTCTTTGGTATTCTTTTCTTCCATAAATGACACAAATTTATTTCTGTTTGTCCTAATTGTCTTTGAGCTTCCTGGATTTGGATCTCATAAAAAGTATCCTTAAATATTGCTCCTTCCCTACTTTTTAATCTCCTTTAAAAACTCTGGCAAGTCATATCAGACCTTCTAGTTCTGTCCTTCATTTCTTAATCTCTTATGTACTTGGTGGTGTCTCTTTGTGGTACATTCTGAGTATTTTCTTCAGATCTATTTTCAACTTTTTAAATGTATGTCCCATCTTTCCTAAAGTATTCTTTACTTATTTTCAGCTGCTGCTTTACTATCTCTAGGATCTTAGAGAGTTTTCTTTTTCCTCCTGTTTGTTTGTCTCTAGAGGCTCTGTTGAGTATTTTAAAATTCTGTTTGACACTTTTTAGTGTCCTATTATTACATACTCGTACTTTCTACTTATTTATAGTACCTGTTAATGTGCTGATTTTATACTCTGCTTCTCGTGTTTTCTATCTAAAGTCTTTGAAGGTCCACTGTCTGTTGCTTCTGCTTGGTCTTATTTGCACCTCCTTGCTTCCTCATTTGATATACAAGCTGTTTTTCCCTCTAACTATAAATCTGTGTTCCTTGAAGCTGTATCACTAGGAATACTTTGAGGTCCAGATGGAATGTGTGTTTCTTCCAGAAAGGATTTGGGTTCATTTCTGCCCGTTGCTTGAGGTCACTAAATTAGTATGCTGTTTGAACAATAGTCGCTGTTGAAGGTTTTAAATATCATGCAAGTTTCCTGAATTTGGATACAAATTATTGGGAATAATTTGTTTTTTCTTCCACACATTACCAAGTTTATGACTGACAAGCTTCTCTGTGCCAAGCTCTTTTGCTCATCTTTGTAATTTTAACTCTTTTACTACGTATGTGACACTTCATGTTTTCACCTATATATACCAACTTTAGCAAGTTCTATAGTTCCTTGGGAGCTCTGGTGGTACAGTTAGTAAGAGCTCAGGCTGCCAACCAAAAAAGTTGGCAGTTTGAACCCCCCAGCCACTGACTGGAAATTCCAGGAGGCACTCCTATCTGTCCTATCTGGCCACTGTGAGTTGAAATTGACTTAATGGCCATGAGTCTGATTTTTGGTGGTTTAGACTTTATCTACTGCAGCCCGTGCCCTGAATGTATCTCAAGAAAAATTCAGGGAAAATTCATGATGACTAAGGTATGGAGATTCTGTTAGGGAGAAACCTAGACTGTGATAACTAAACTCTGCAAATTTTTGTTAAAAGGTCATTTACTGCTTATTTTTCTGACTCACCTTAATGTGAATTAACGTACAAATATGTCATGGAAACTATTTCCACATAACTCTGCCAAGAATCCAAAAATAATGATGGACTTGAAGGAAGAGATTGTTAGATGTGGACATACCTGGATGGTATGTTACAGTAGGCATATTTTTGAGAAGCAGAACACAGCACTGGGTGGCTAGCATACTAATGAGAAAGAAATACTGATCTCAAATTTTTCAGTGCAGCTTGTAGCCTGTTCAGAGTACCTGATTTTATTTTTAAATGGTGTCTTTGGGCAGTGCGAATATAAATACTGGCATTATTTCAGAAATATCATAGTGACATATTGATAAATATGAAATAGTTCATAACGGAAGTATAAATCATAATTTTTAACATTTTCTCAGGTTCATATTCTTCTTTCTACTTAGACTGAAAGAAATAAATTTATGTAAAAGACCAAGTTATATTCCACTATAATATGTATCTACATATTCTAGCTGAGAAAAGTAAAATCAAAAGAAACTAATAATAAAACAGTAAATCCGAAGGTTTTGCAAAGAGCTGTAAAGAAGCAGATTGCTGTTACTGTTTCCAAAAACTGCTCAGTTTGACGTTGTTACATGAGGTGGTGAATGAAATGTTCCAGTTGAAGATTCTAGATTCTATTGTTAGAGATGTTTTGTTTCTGCATCTGTGGAAAAGTGCTAGAAACTGCTGATACTTCCTACCCTGAATTTGCATAGGGATTAATGAATCACACAGAATAAGCCAAATGGAAAGTCTACAAAAGGCATCTGACTCTGAGCAAAATGGTTACCCTTTTACAGCAAATGTACGTTTCCAGAGATCCCGTTTCACTCAAATCCATCCTTTCTTCAGACTCTTGTAGAGAATCAGGGAAATTTGATCAGTTACAACTTTTGGGATCCCTATTCACAAACATCTGAAGGAACGTAAAACTAAACAATAATTTTAACCAGATGATATATGATCTTCTAGGCTTATTTTACATGTTATTTTCCTGCCTTCCTTTTTTATCACAATAGTGGTATAAACCTACCAAACTCTTGCTTAATACTAGTCACTGAATACTGAGAGCATTAATAGTGCTTATAAATTGACAATGTAAGATTTCTGTGGGCCAAGCCTCTTGTCTCTTCTTCTCCTACCCAAACATCTTCTTTCCTCTTTGACTTCATATATAGATGATTGTTTTTCAGAGACAATATAAACAGTTTATTCAAAAGTATATTATGGATACACATTTTCCCTTTCCTGATCAAAGTTCGCAGCCGTGACCAATAAATATCTAGTATAGTTAGTAGAAAGATCCAACTCTCATAGAAGTCTTTTTTTTTTTTTTAATGATTTTGGAAAATCTGTATTTTCTTTTGTTTTCACACTCAGAGAAGACAAAAAATGTCTAAACAATTTCAAAATTTTTACTGAGATAGCCTATACAATGTTACATTAACTAATTAGGGAGTATGGGCAAATATTTCGAGTTGAGGACAGTACCAAAGAAAACAGAAAACAGGGTCTGTGGTTTTGAGAAGATATTAAGAGTTTATTCATTAGAATGTCTGGGACAGCAAATTTCTGATTACCTGGCTGAGAGCAGCTTAACAACTAGAGAGAGTCAACAAGGTTAATAATCTACGCCTTAACTCTCCTTTCCCCAGTTCTACTTAAAATATTGTGTTTTAGAAAAATACAATAATTGCTGACACAATAGCTTTAATCTCTTAAGTCATTGCTTTTCCCTTTCACATTACTATTTCACATAAGGATTATAGGCGCTGAGTAATTTCAAGCCAAGTTTATAGAAAAAAGGCAATGAAAGCTCAGAACTGTCTCCAAGGAGTTTCAAAATCTATGGTCCACCGACATTTACCCTTGAACCTTTGACCTCCATGACTTTCCCATCTTTCCATAAAAGGGATCTGCTGTTCCATCCAAATGAACTCACTCCCTTTGAAAACACCATTGATTTTCTTATCCTTCTGTCTTTGTGTAAACCCCAGTGGTGGAGTGGTTAAGTGAGAAAGATGTTTAATTGTTCTATGTAGTCCTAGCTTTTAAACATGAAGAAGTCTAGAGGCAGAGGGCTTCAGGATTGTTCAGCTCAGTGACATCATCCGGCCTATGTGATTTCAGTCTTTTCACTTTGCATCTGTCAGCAGGCTGTCCTCTCCTTTCATGGCTGCCATGTGGCCTCCCAGCTTCAAGCATCCAATTCTCTCAGATAAAACCTGGCACAAGGAGAGCACAAGTGACAAAGAAGCCCAGCTAACAGCCGTGATTTTACCAAGGAGAGAACACTCTTTAGAATCCCCTAAATCCTTCACCTAGCAGGTTACTGAGTCATGTATACACCCCTAGAACAGTACTGATACAAGGCGACATAACAACTTGTATTGTTAGCTCATGCCAGCTGTGATTCAGTTCCTGGGACTTGGCAAGTCACTCCTCGTATCTGTGGTTTTGTTGGTTAAAGGAGAAGTTGTTGAGTGGCAACCAAGATTCTAGTAACATGCGCAGAAAACATTAACTAACCTTAATATATGACCATATACAAACAAATGTGAAACGGTAGCATGTGCCAATACAGTTATAAGTGTTCAAGGGAAAAAGAGAGCAGTGTAAGCTGAAGATGATCCTGAAAGACTTTTCATACAACTAGCAGTTTACTGGTGATTGGAATGTAAAAGTGGGAAACAAAGAAGTAGGATCAGTAGTTGGAAAATACGGCCTTAATGATAAAATAACGCCAGAAATTGCATAATAGAATTTTGCAAGACTAACCACTAATGACTTTTTCATTGCAAAAATATCTTAACAAACAGAAATGGCGACTGTACACATAGACCCCACCAGATGACATACATAGAAACCAAATTGATGACATCTGTGGAAAAAGATGATGGAAAAGCTCCATATCAGCAGTCAGCCCAAGATCAGGTGCTGACTGTGGCACAGAGCACCAATTGTTCATATGAAAATTCAAATTGAAACTGAAGAAAATTAGAACAAGACCACGAGAGCCAAAGTATGACCCTGAATTTATCCCTCCTGAGTTTAAAGACCATCTTAAGAACAGATTTGATGTGTTGATCACTAAAGAGTAGATGAAGTATGGGATGACATCAAAGACATCATCCATGGAGAGAGCAAGAGGTCATTAAAAAGACAGGAAAGAAAGAAAAGACAAAATTAGATGTCAGAGGAGACTGTGAAATTTGCTCTTGAATGTTGAATACCTAAAGCAAAAGGAAGGAACGTGAAGTAAAAGACCTAAACAGAAGTTTTCAGAGAGCAGCTCAAAAAGACAAAAGAAGGTATTATAATGACATGTTCCAAGAGCTGGAAATGGAAAACCAGAAGGGAAGAACATCTTAGGCATCTCTCAAGCTGAACGACCTGAAGAAAATATTCAAGCCTAGAGTTGCAAGAGTAAAGGATTCCACAGGGAAACTATTAAATGACTCAGAGAGCATCAAAACATGATGGAAGGAATACAAAGAGTCATTATACCAGAAAGAACTAGTCAGTGTTCAACCATTTGAAGAGTAAACATATGATCAGGAACCAATGGTACTGAAGGAAGAAGTTGAAGCTGCACTGAAGGCATTGGCAAAAAACAAGGCTCCTGGAATTGATGGAATATCAATTGAGATATTTCAACAAACAGATGAAGCACTGGACTGACTGGAAGAGATCTATATTTATGCCCATTCCAAAGAAAGGTGATCCAATCAAATGTGGAAATTACCGAAAAATATCGTTGATATCACAAGCAAGTAAAATTCTGCTCAAGGTCATTCAAAAGTGATTACAACAATATGTTGACAAAGAACTGCCAGAAATTCAAGCTGGGTTCACAACAGGCTGTGGAACCAGGGATGTCATTGCTGATGTCAGGTGGATCTTGGCTGAAAGCAAAAAATACCTGCAAGATATTTACTTGTGATTCATTGACTACACAAAAGCGTTTGGCTGTGTGGATCATGCTAAACTATGGCTAACGTTATGGAGAATGGGAATTCCAGAACACCTGACTGTGCTCTTAAGAAATCTGCATGTGGATTAAGAGGCAGTCACACGAAGAGAACAAGGGGACAACGTATGGCTTAATGTCAGGAAAGGCATGTGTCAGGGCTGTATTCTTTCACTATACTCTTTTAATCTATATGCCGAGCAAATAATCTGAGAAGTCGGATTATATGCAAAAGAAAGAGGCATTGGGAATGGAGAACGACTCATTATTAACCTGCGTTATGCAGATGACACCACCTTACTGGCTGGAAATCAAGTAGATTTGAGGCATTCACTAATGAAGATCAAGGACCACAGCCTTCAGTGTGGATTGCACATCTACCTCAGGAAAACAAAAATCCTCACAGTTGGACCAGTAAGCAACATTGTCCTAAGTGGAGACAGGATTGAGGTTGTCAAGGGTTTCATTTTACTTGGGTCCACAATCAATGCCCAAGAAATCAAAAGATGCATTGCATTGTGAAATCTGCTGCAAAGGACCTCTTCAAAGTATTCAGAAGTAAAGATGCCACCTTGAAGACTAAAACACACCTGACCCAAGCCATGGTATTTTCAGTTGCGTCATATGCATGTGAAAGCTGGACTATGAACAAGGAAGATAGATGAAGAATTGATGCCTTTGAATTGTGGTGTTGGAGAAGAATGTTGAATGTATGGTGGACCTCCAAAAGAACCAACAGATCTGTTCCGGAAGAAGTACAACCAGAGTGCTCCTTGGAAGAACAATTGTGGAACTGTGTCTTACATACTTTGGACATATTGTCAGGAAAGATCAGTCCCTGGATAGGGACATCATGCTTGGTAGAGTGGAGGGTCAGAGAAAAAGAGGAAGAGCCTCGAAGTGCTGGATTGACACAATGGCGATAACATTGGACTTAAGCATAAAAACAATTGTGGATGTGGTACAAGACCAGGTATTGTTTCATTCTGTTGTTCACAGAGTTGCTGTGAGTTGGAATTGACTCGACAGCACCTAACGACTAACAAGGAGTTTAAGCAAAAGGTATGCAGGAAAACAACACGAAACAAAACAAGTCAGTCTTACTCAGTAGACAGGAGTACAAAGACATACCAAAAACAAAACAAAGAAACCAAACTCACTGACCTCAAGTGGTTTCCAACTGACAGTGACTCTGTGGAACAGAGAAGAACTGCACTAAAAGATTTCCAGGGAGTACCTGGCAGATTCAAACCAGCTAACAGCCATAGCACTGAACCTACATCACTGAGGTTTTCACACAGACAGAAAAAACAAAACAAAACAAAACACTGCCTGCCATTGAGTTGATTCTGAGCTATAGTGACCCCACGAAACTCCCCCTTAGAGTTTCCAGGTAGTGCCTACTGGATTTGAACTATGACCTTTTGTTTAGCAGACATAGCCTTTAACCACTCCACCACCAGGGTTTCCAGAAAGACGGAAGCATAAGAAACTCATTAGTGTTTTCATGGGAAGTGAGTTCATTTGGATAGAACAACAGGTTTCTTTTATGTAAAGATGGGAAAGTCAAGGAGGTTAAAGGTTAAAGGGTACATGTCAGCTGACTATAGTTTTTTAAACTCTTTGGAGACAATTCTGTGTTCTCACTGCCTTTTTTCAATAAATCTGGAGAGAAATTACTCAGCACAAACAATCCTTACGTAAAATAGTAATGTGGAAGGGAAAAGTGAAGACTTAAGAGATAAACGCTTTTGAGCCAGAAATTATTCTATTTTTCAAAAATACACATTTTTTGGTAAAACTGGTGTAAGGAGAGTTAAGGTATAAACTATCCTTGTTGCCATAATGATTCTCTGTCTCTGAATCGTAGCATCACGTATAATATCGTGCCTTTAAAAGTACTTTCTATTTCCCAGAGGAAAGCGTCTTCAATGGCAAAGGGTGTAAGATTCAAGAAATAAAATAATTTAAAGAGCATTGGATAATAACCCAAAGTATAAATGAAATATTGTTAAATTAATATAAGCAATCGATTGTGATAAAAGTAAATGAATAAATAAATCAGCAGGGAATAATAGACAAATCTGCAGTGCAGAATAATTCCCGATGATTAATGTAGATACTTTGTCTTCAAGCAGATAGAATGTAATTTCCTGCTCATTAAGTGTGGGCTGTGGACAGTGATGTCTTTCCAAGGTGCAGAATATGGAAAAGGAGGAAAAAGTGTAACTTCACAAGAAAGAGGCCTGAGCCCACTCCCCCCGCCAGCCATCCCGCTGACAGCAACAGGGTGTGTTCATGTTGCTGGCGTGGATCCTTGGCACCCTGGGATGAAAACAGCAAACCACCTCTGTGGTCCTCCTCCCCCAGACTCATAATCTCAGTCTATTCATAAAATAATGACAATAATAAATCAGACAAATCCCAACTGAGGGACATTCTGCAAAGTATCTGCCCAGTATGCCTGAAAAACTGTCAAAGTCATCAAAAACAAGACAAGTCTGAGAAACTGTCACTGCCAAGAGGAGACTAACAAGACACGACAACCAAGTGTCACTATGCGGTACCCCTGGGTAGGATTTTGGAGCAGGAAAAGGACACTAGAGACAGACAAAGAAAATGTGAATAAAATAATGGGCTTAGCTTAGTAAGAACATATTACTATTTCTTTATTGTTTTTAGCAAAGTTGCATATTAATGTAAGGTGTTAATAACAGAGGGAATAACATACTTGGAAATTCGATATTAATACTGCAGTTTTTCTATAAATCTGTGAAGTTTCTGTAAATCTGTAAAAATCCTGGAAATCTAAAATGGTTTAAAAAATTACTTTAAAAACATCACCCCCATTTGTAAGAGGTGCTATAAAAGACAGTTTCAACTTACTGAATTTAGACCTCCCATTATAATGCTTAATGTTTAAAAATACGTGAGTCGGTGATTGCTTGGTCTTGTCTGCCATCAGAGAGGTTGAAGCTTGGTATTAGTTGTCTTGTTCTGGAGGAGATGCTTCCAAAGCCGTGTACGTGAGTATTCTGTTGTCGTGTATTGGCTGACCATACCCACATTAGACACACACACTAAGAGTCATCAGATGCATATTTCTCAGGAACCTCAAAACCAGGGCACAATATCCAAACTGCAGTGACAGCCTTGGGCTGAACTGTGAGACCTCCTCTCCCATCTCCATAGAATAGTAAACCTCTTTGAGCTTTTTAGTGGCAATAACAGAAAATAAGTATGCAAACATGTATCATTTGAAGGCACTGAAGATTATTAGAGCTAAAACAAAAACATAATTAAATACTAGTTTGAGGTGAATTATCCTAGGATTATGAAAGATATCTTGGATATTACAAAATATCAAGAAGTCTAATTTAGCAAGCCAAGCCAAGTGCCGTCAAGTTGAAGCAAACACAACAACAGAAATATCTGAAAAAATTTTAAGAAATTAGTGTCTTTCCAGTGGTGTAGAGTTTATAGACATTGTTTCATTTGAAATAATTTTGCAAATTAGGAAGCTGAGATTCAGAATAAGTGATTTTAATAATGTGAGACGGGGACGGCGATGGAGACGGAGATCAAGTCTTGTGACTCGTCGCCCCTCGTCGCCCCTTGTTCTCCTTTATCACCAGGTGTTCACACCTGTCGTCACGTAGGTATCAGTTCATTTAGGCAATTAAAGTCAAGAGAGGTTTCAGCAAGCATGGTTTGTCAAGCAACGATCTAAATTGCTTCTGTCCACTTTCCTGGACAGCCAAGTGGCCTGTTAGCTCGCCTTTCATTTCCTGGCTGCCTCAGTGGATACACCCGTGGGGAATGCCACACGGTGCAGCAGGTGTCAGCCTTTCCCGACAGGTCCTGCTGCCAGGAGAGTAATCCTACACACAGACCGCAAGAGCTGTTTGGCTTTCAGCCTTTCTTCCTTTGTGTTAAATCCAGCCATTACGCTGATTGAAGTAGGGCTTTCTGAATCAGCTGATACACTCTTCTGCAGTTTTCCATTTAATGAGCCTTGGCAGAACTAAGGGTAACGTTAAATGGAAGATGAAGGACAGTGCACTGGCGGATATGTCTGCTCACAACTTCAGGGATTAAGGAACATAGAGCGATCTTTCTCTTACCAATGTGAGTCTCTTTTGAATTTTCATTCTGCTGAGGGTCAGAAAATAGACACCAGCAGTACTGAATCTCTTCTCCCTTCGCACTGTCCCTTTGTTCATGAAGTTACCTAGCTTCCAGGGCGCAACAGTGCAGGAGAGGAATGAAGAACTAGCTTCAGTGCTGTCTGTCCTTGTGGGCTTCTGCCTGGGTGTCTTGGGTCTTTTGACCCACTTAGGTCATGGTCGTGTCTATTAGTTTGGTTACGAGGCACCTTCTGGCCTTTGGACGGTCTGTGCCATACTCTGCTGTTCCCTGAGCTGCATGGAGACACGTCCAGGCGCCCTGGGGCTGCCACAGGCCCATCTTGCCTGACACGGCAGGGAGGCACTTCTGCTTCTGCACGTGAATAGTCAAGAGAAACTTAGAAGGTCATGACACTGCCCAGATTCTCCTCAGGAGGCAGATACAAGTTTTGATTTTTAGGGTATCCAAACATATCTTTGGGTCCTGACATCTCTACTACCCAGTATCTAGGTCTCAGAATTACAAGGTTGAATTCAGTGGGTGTTGGCCAAAATTTGGACCTTTGCTGAGGATGGAGCCACCATCTGAGGTCAAGTCTATTCTCTCTAGAGCAATTTGCAGCTAATATTGCTGTCATTAGGTGCTGTTACACAGCTTCTGACTGATAGTGCCTCCATGTGATGGAGTAACATGCCACATAGGGCGTCTGTGGCTGTAGTCTTTACAGAAAAACACCACCAAGTCTTCTTCTTATAGAGGTGTGGGGTGTGTTGTAAACACCAACATTTCAGCTGGCTGCTGGGTGCTGGCTTTGCGCCACTACACTTGAAAAAATTGGCTCTAATTATATAGACTCGTGCAACTATTGTTTATGGTATAAGTGTAAGTATTTTAAGAATTAGTCATAAGAACTTAGTCCTAAAAATCAAGAATTGACTTCAATGAATTATTTAAATCTGATAGAACACAGGAAAAGAAATTGTAAGTTAAAAGTAGAAAGGCATTGGGTTTCAGATCCTGCATTCTGGAACCATTCTGCCTGGATTCAAATTCTAGCCCTTTGGCTCACCGGTTTTGTGTCCTGGTGTGTCACAAAGATGATTCATTTGTAACCGTGGTTCATGAGGTTGTTAAGAGGTTAAATAATAGGTTTGACAGTAGCACGTGGTCTGCAATAAAGAATTGAATATTAGACAATATTTTAATAAAATAGTTTCCTGTTAAAGTGTAAAGCAAATGATTTGGTATATGCTTACCACTAGAAAGTCTTATATATTTAATTTAATCAAATCAGAGAAAAATCCTGAAATTATGACTGGTGATGCTTTATTTTTAAGATTAATAATAGATTCAAAGATGTGTAATTTTGCTCACATTTAGTAAATGAAGTACATACTTGAATTCAGTCTTGATAACTCTCCAGAGGTTCCTTTTGACAGATGAGACACCTGAGGCACATGCAGTTTCAGCAATATCCCAGAAGACCATTAGCTAACAAGTGATACTTTCAGTTTGAGTACTTCAGACTTCAAATAAAAGAGAAATAATAAAAATAGCTTAGCCAACAATAGAGATGTATTATCACATGGAACTGGCAGTCTAGAAGTAGTGTATTTTAGAGATTGATTAATTGAGTGCCTAAGTAACACTGCCAGAAGACTCTGTCTGCTGTTTTCTGTGCATTGCCACTCAGTGGCTTCCTCCATTTTGGTGGCATGGTGGCTTCCAATGTTTCAGGTTGGCACCAATACCCGAAACTAAGAAGACTACTTCTATATATGCCTCTTTTTAAGAGAAGGAACATTTTTCAAAAGCTCCCAATACAGTTCTTTCACATATTGTGGTCAAAAGTTAGTCACTTATATACTCTTTGACACCTACGACATTAATGAGATTATTTTTGATTGGCTTAAATAGATGACTCAAGAGTTACTCCTTAGATTCTGGAAAGAAAAGAAAAAGAAAAAAGTAGCAATGTGATGGCTGCTGGATAGGCTGCCCACTGTCGACAGTGCTGCGTCGGCAGCAGACCCTGCAGCCTGGGCCAGTGGGCTGGGAGCTGAACGCTTTCCGGCCAGTAGACAATTGTGCTATGACTAGAGTTTGGCAAATTGTGTGCACTACTTTTTTTTTTCTTCTTCCAGTTGAGGAGATATCGACACACCTTTTCCAAGTTAAAATGAGTCTGTCCAAGTGGCTTAAAAAAAAAAATGAAGAAATACGACTTTTTGTCTCTACTGTATTTTGATCCCATCATCTTTGCCTTTGACTTCTGAGCTTAGAGGCTTGTATTTACATACGTCACAGTCGTTTACACCATTTGAGGGAGAAGGAGCATGCATTCACTGTCAAGTCTTTCCGGGTTTGCAAAGTGGTCAGTCTAAAGGAAAATACCCTGCTCCTGCTGACACCTTTTACAGGATGTGTTCCTGAGACCCCGCTTCCTCCTGAGCGGACTTTTAGATGCTTTCTCTCACTGTCATTGTGATTTAAATTATGCCCAGTATTGACACCTTACATTGTGTTTTGTTTGAGTTTTAGGAGAACAAGGATGATCACCATGTATTATTTTTGACGTATTAGTCTATAATTTCTTTGGTGACATAAAATTAGAGGAAAAAACATTAAAAAATGATGACAGCAACAGTTAAATAAATTACTGATGCACCACTGCGGGGCACATGGTTAACTGAAAGTACTAGCTAATAGGATGTTTAATCTAAAAACATGAAAAAGAAAAGCTCTCAGTTTTCAAAGCTTAAGTTTTCAAAGTGTTTTCCCCTTCTTTAAGTAGAATCTGAACTTCTGAAACCATCATTATCATTTTTAAAGTCTTTCATCTTGATGTCCATCCTTCCCAGAGAGCTTCCTTCTCAAACGGATGACTGACAAACCAGGAGTATCATCTCTGCAGAGTGACAGTGAGTGAAGGCCCTCTTGGCACTGGAAAACGCAGAGTGAGTGGAGACAGACAGGAATGAGACAAAGCAGCAGAGTGAAGCTTGACAGTGACATTTGTATTTGTCATCTCTTAATTGACGTTATTCCCAGTTTTAAGTGTTTTTTGAAAGGAATCATGAAAATCTGAGTCTTCATTAATATTTTTGAAATTGAGAAAAATTAGAATTAGAAGTAGGCAGTGGATTAAGATCTTCTTTAATATGCTTCTGGCCAGGCCAGGTAGCTTCTCGGCCTAACTGATTTCCAACATTCATCACAAGCTAAGATGTTTGGTTAAACAGTTTAATTGAGATATATAGAGAAAACAGTTGTTGACTTCATCGTATATATTACAAGGAAATAATCCAAGACTAGTCTTTGGTTTTGGTTCAGTAATTCAGTGAGAATAAGGGCAGGGATAGAAACTGACTTTAGAGGGCCTAAGGAGAACAGAGTCTTAGAGATGAGCCAGACAAAAAAAGAAAAAAGCATGATTGTCAAGTGGATTCTGACTCATAGTGACCCTATAGCATGGAGTAGAACTAACCCATAGAGTTTCCAAGGAGCACCCAGGGAATTTGAAGTGCAGACCTTGTAGTTAGCAGCTGTAGCGCTTAATCACTCCCCCATCGAGATTTCCAAAGGTAGGGCTGCCAAGGCAGTTACAACTGTCTGCCATGAGTGGGATAATTCAAGCCAGTACTACTGAACTCAGACTTGGCCTTTCTGAAATAAAATTATGCTGTTATATGGTTAAAGGGCAGGATTAGAAATCATAGCTTGATCTCTCTCTCACTCTCTCTCTTTCACTCTCTCTAAATTATTGCCTAGGGACTTTTACTTTTGCAGGAATCTTTTTTTTTTTTTTTAGTTAGAAGTTTTTGTCTACCTAGAAGCATAAAGAAAACATTTGTTAAATTTTGTCAGAGCAACAATAAAACCAACAACAATGAAAAACTGCAGTCTTGTCGAAATCCTGGAATGACAAGGTTAGAATGAACAGTCTTCCTCTCAAGTATACTATTGGCAACCTGAGAGTCTGTGAGCCACAAGTCTGCAGAGAATGAAGCAGTTCCCACAAGCGTTTCCTTTCCTGGTCGGCAGCAGAAAAAGGCCAGATTATCTTTTGACCAGAAGGAAATTCGGTTTTAAAAATAGATTAAGTCTTTCCGGTCACTGGTTTACCTCTTTGAGCCCTAAGGCAGAAAATCCAAATTTGCTTTCAGATAAATCCTTCGAAAGTATTTTATTTACTTAGTTGCTGTACCTGGAATATTTTTTCTTGAACAGGTAAATTCTTCCTCTCCTCTGACTTCTATCATTCTTTATTCAATCTGAAGTGAACTTGCCGAAGTCACCATTCAGCAACAACGTTGCCAAATCCAGGATTTAGATATTTCCCAGTCTTTTCATTGCTTCTTATCAACATTTCCTCAAGGTGTCTACAACCTTGGATGGTTCAGAGGTTAAGTGCCTGGCTACTAACCAGGAGGTTGGCAGTTTCAGTCCTCCAACTGCTGCTTGGAAACCCTTTGGGGCACTTCTACTCTGTCCTATAAGGTAGCTATGATTTGGAATTGGCTCAGTGGCAGTGGGTTTTTGTATAATTCTCTTAATTTGGGTCCCTTGACATGGAAGCCCTGGTGGCATAGTGGCTAAGTGCTATGTCTGTTCACCAAAAGGTCGGCAATTCAAATCCTCCAGGTGCTCCTTGGAAACTCTATGGGGCAGCTCCACTCTGTCCCATAGGGTCACTGTGAGTCAGCATTGGTTTTGTTTTGACAGTACCTATTGCCTCTCTGTCAGTCTTTTCTGTGTTTCACTGCTTCATCTGCCAATTGTTTTTACATGTTTTTATGGAACCACCCTTGACCGGTTGAACATACGCTCTCTACAACTCAGAAACTAACAGTGGCTCCTAACAATGACCATTCTTGACCTCAAAATGTTGGAGCTGCTGAGAAATCAGCTGTCAGCTAGCCTCTTCTGTTACTCGCATCAGTCAGTTAGCTAGTATGTATGTATTGTGTTCCTACTACGTGCAAGTCTCTGGACCGATTCTGGGGACAGACAGAGAATGAGACAGCGAACTTCCTACTGTCAAGGAGTTAACATTATAGAAGGGAGAGGCACAAATAAATAAATAGTATCATTTCCGGTCCTGAGAAGTGTTACAAAGAGAATAAAGTGGAGCCCTGGGATGGAGAAGGCTGATGAAGGTTTTAATGAAGCAAGGATGCTCAGAGGAGGGCTTTCCAAGACAGTGACAGCTGAAGACGTAAGTGCGGAAAGCAGTAATAAGATTTTTCTGAAGAGTACTTCAAGGAGATTGAACTGGGCGTACAAAGACGCACGCTGGGCGTTGTTCGAGGGTGAAAAAGAGCATGAGGAGAGCGAATGCTCGAATCTCGTTCTAAAAAACAGCAAACATCCCCCTGGTTTTCAATGCCATCTGTATGATAATAAACCACAAATTTCAAAAAGAGATACGGAGTTCTTTTCCAAAATCCTGATTCCTTTAACCAGTGGAAAAGCTGACACATCCACTTGTTTTTCCTATTTGGCATCTGAAATTCAACACATCAAAAACGAAGCTCTGTGTCGTCTCCCTTAGTGTCTCTCCTGTTGTAGTTCCCCACTCGGTGAATAATCATCCGCCTACCTTGAGTCTCTTGAGACAGGGAACTCAGTCTTTCTCAGTTCTTATGACCAAACCAACACCAAATCTTTTTACTTTATTCTACTTTATTTCTATGGTGAAAACCTGTCAGCTGCTCTTGTCACCAAGTCAGCAGCCCCTCTGCCCAAACCACGATCTTTTGTCTGAACTATACCACAGTGTCCTGTCTCATCTGCCTGAGTCTGCCTTTGACCTTTTCAGCCCTGTTCTTTACACCCTCTAGGTCTCTTGACTTCTCTGTTTACTTGTCAAGAGAGGTCTTACAGTCATTATTCCCCTAACTAGCAGCTACTCACCCTTCAGGCTTCAGCCTAAAGGTCCCTTTGCCTCAGAGGTCCACTCTGACCCCACCCTAAATCTGACACCCCCACCATGCCAGCTATTACTCTCTGAGACAGCAGTCCGTTCTTTTTGTTCACAGCGCTAGTCCCAAATTATGACAATGTGTTGCTGATCTTTTTCAATTGTTTGTAACTCACTTGCCCATGTAACGATTTCCCCGTGGCATCATCTTGTTAATGTTTACAAAGCTGGACCCCTCCCAGAGGCCAGCCCAAAGCTTCTCTACACTCAACACCCATCTATGTTTTGCTGAGTGGATGCAGAATAACTAAGTGGAATTGCCCATAATTAACTTACTATTTCTATTTTCAAGAGTTATTTCCATGGTGACTTCAATTACTTTAACATGTTAGGAAAATTGATGATTAGAATTGTTTGATTCATATTAATAAAAATGTGCTGTCTGTTCAAATAAATACGTTAGCATCTCTTACCAGCTTTTCACTATAACACAATACCACAATAAAAAATGAAAACAAACCCTGTGAAAACAAAATTTCAAATCTAGTTTCTTCTATGCTGAAAGGCATGATTTCCTACCCAAGAAGTTTCATTTACATTGTAAAGCACTAAACCTTGTGTTTCCGAATGATAAATTCAAAGCCATATCTCTTAGTCTTTGCTTATATTATGTAAGCATTTTTTTTTTCAGGAAAACCTGCATGTTGCTGTCAATGTAATATTTTACCACATTCTTTGTGAGGGTATCATGTAGTATCCTCTATGTTCCTAATGTTTTATAAACTGGGCCTCAGTGAAATTTTCCTGAAGATGGGAGTCATAAAGACAGATACATAGAATATTAGCATGGGGGGGGGGGAACTGAAATAATTTAACCCAAGCTGTTTATTAAGTTTTTAGTAATAATAATATCAAACTGCAAAGTACCTCTTTAAAGTGTTGAGAAGTAAAGAGGCTACCTTGAATACTAAGGTACACCTGACCCAAGCCAGAGTATTTTCAATTGCATCCAATGCATGCCAAAGCTGGACAATGAGCCAGCGAGAGAAGAACGGTCGCCTTTGAATTGTGGTGTTCGGAGAGAGTAGTGAACGTCCCCCAGGCTGCCAAAAGCACAAGAAGAACTGTCCCAAAAGTAGCACAGCCAGAGTGCTCCATAGAAGCAGGGAAGGGGACACTAGGAAGCTGTGTCATACGTGCTTTGGACATGTTGCCACAAGAGATCAATCCCTGGAGAAGGACATCACTCTTGGTAAAATAGAGGGTCAGTGAAAAAAGAGGAAGACGCTTAGCAAGGTGGATTGACACAGTGGCTGCAGCAGTGTGTGGGCTTAAGCATAAAAATGATTGTGTGCCTGGTGCAGGACTGGGCAGTGTTTGGTTCTGTTGTGCCCAGGGTTGTTCTAAGCTGGAGCCAACTTGGAGGCACCTAACAACAACGACGAGCTGTTTCTAGGAGGAAAGGGACAAGAAGTGATGTCAGCAGTAATGGTCTCTGCTGTGCAGAACTAGGGACACTGCTTACATCATCAAGTTCTCTCAATAATTCTGCTTGACAGTTATTTCTGATGAGATAATGGAAGATCATAAACATTAAGCTGTATACTTGTGCAAGATTCTGCATCCAGAAAAATGTATTCGTTTTTAGACCTCATGTCTGTCCCCACTACCTAGGAGTCTGTATGGGCTTCTTGGACCTCACTATCCCTAAATTAAATAAAAAAAAAAAGCATTTAGACCACATTTTTCAATTTCTTATCTCTAAATTTCTGTGATTATGTACCATAAAACTATTTTAATTGTTAGTTCATATCCTGGAATAGTGATCCCTAACTGCTTTCTCTTATTTTTCAGGAGTTATGTTTTACCCCTTTAGTGTTCAAGATCAAACCAAATTAGACTAGTACTATCTTTTATACCATAAAAAGCAAAACAAACAACACTGCTGTCAAGTTGATTCCTACCCATAGCTACCTCACAGGGCAGTGTAGAACTGTCCCATAGAATTTCCAAGGAGCACCTGGAGGACTAGAACTGCCAACCTTTTGGTTCGCAGAAGTAGCACTCAACCACCACACCACCAGGTTTACAAAAACTTTAGTTATTTAGTGACTTTTGATTCTCCACACACATGTAATAGGTGCGGAAGTAATAAATATATCTGTAAGTGATATGGTATATTTTATTTTGATCATTTATGTCTACTGCATTACTCAAAACATCATTAGAGAAAATATTTCTGTTGGTATTCATTACTTAGATGAATAATATTTCTATTTTTAACTCTTAGACTCAACAAATAGAATTGCCAAACTTTAAATATATTGTAGGCAAATAATTATAAATAAAAAATAATTGTATTATGCACATTTACATAGATACAGACTGATTTTATGAGTTGCTTTTGCATAGATTGACTACAGGATGTTTTATTTTTTTGTTGCATTTCAGGGAAATTGGGCAGATTCTTTTGAACTTATGCAAAATGACGTAAACTAGCCTACACAAGCAATGCCTGCACTGCTAGAAGAGCACAAGTAATTAAGGATATTGTAAAATGACTTTGAATATACACTGAAAATTTCTCATAAATCCTAAATCCGGAGTCCTTAAATATGTTAAAAAAAATACAGAAATGACAGGCTGTGGGAACTCAAGCTGACTTGGTCTTCTCCAGGTGACAAGTGACTGTGGGTTGTGGCGCCAGTGGAGTGCATCCAGACCGCCTTTGCTGGTCCTGCCGGCGTACACTTAAGTAAGCGTCTCAGCGAATGACGTGGGCTCAGACAGACAGTGAATGGAGAATTCCCAAGGCTGTTGAAAGAATTTCAGTGTCATCGATTTTGTTGAGGCCATTTATACTGAATTCTTGCTTACAATCACCTTATTTCTCACTTTGAACAGCAAGTGAATGTTCCTATTTAATTTAACATCACATGAAGGAAATATTCCCTCTTTGACCATCTGCTGCCATGGTTGTTTATCAGCGAGGAGGATGATTATTACTTTCATAGACCTCTCAACAAAATCTGCCTGTTTCTCTCCTGCTGGCGTGGGAAAGGAAAAAAAAATGCAGTCTAGTAGAGACAGTGTTGAAAAGAAAAACAAAAGACTTACAAGCAAAAACACTTGAGATGTGTGTAGGATATTTCCTGGGCCATGAGACCACTGCAACAGGTCCTTAGGATAATATTAGAAATATGAAAGGTTTTCAATGTCCACCAAATAACGTGTTCTTTGTTTGTTGTACAACTGAGAGTAATTAAAAAAAATAAAATAAAATAGATTTTCATGGATGTATGGGAGGGTTAAGATATTATATACTAAAATGTATTCATGTATTTTAATTATCATAAACCAAGTTTGAATGAAGACCATGGTATTATGATTGGAGATAACAAAACATGAATGAAATTCAGATGTGAAAGTTAAAATAAAAAGCATTTCATTAGTAGGATGTTTTTCAAGTCTGTAAATTATACAGTGATAGCAGAGAGAAAACCCAGTGCCATCAAGTCAATGTCGACTCCTAGCAATCCTGTATTGCAGAGTACAACTGCCCCATAGAGATTCCAAGGAGCACCTGGTGGATTTGAACTGCCAACCTTTTGGTTAGCAGCCCCAACAGCCACAGAAAAGAGAAAGAGATTGGTAAAAATTGTGCTAACTATGGTCCTGAAATCAACGACACCCTTGGCTGCCACATAAAGGCTGCAAGCTCTGTTTATTGTACACCCATTAACATGAGCTCCCAAACAACACATATCAAAACCATGCAATTTCAACAATTATTTATATTTAAACTACATTTTAAAATCCCTGATATTTGTTAATAATAAGAATTTTCAATCCAAATAGTAACAATTCTTGTTTTAACTATTACAAAAGAACTTGTAATCATTTGAATCTGTTACTGGAGACTGTGTAGGAACAGGAAAATAACGATGATTCTGTCACGCACATACAGCTGCTGTCACCAAGCCCATTCTGACTCTTAGAAACAGTACAGGACAGGGTGGAACTGTCACAAGGGTTTCCAAGGACCAGCTGGTGGATTCTTGTTGACCATTTGATTAGCAGTGATTGCATTTAGCCACTTTGCTACCTGTCCTCATTATGCACATAAAAATGTCATAAATAGAGGTTATATATGATGCTGAAGTGAAAATAATCCTCTTGTAGTGAAACAGAAGAAATTCTCACCACAACGTCAAGATATCATTGAAATGGCTACCCAGGGAGCTGAAAACGTTTAAAAGCTTGAATACTACACAAAGCATGGGTGGTCCTAACCCTTCAGAGGCACCTCAGCAGACAAGCCTAGCAGTCTGTGTCTGAACATCACAGCCTTCAAAACTGTGTGGAGCGATTGATCCACCTCAGCACAGTGGAGCTACTGTGAGGCAGCAACAACTCAACAGCAACTAACAAACAGCAGTCACACTGAAATGATCACTCAAATCAAGTTATTGGTTGTTCAAAAAGGGCAATATGGATATGCTTCATTTTCCTGAAATAAAATGTCTTGAAAATGAAAAAAAAAAGTGCACTAAAAGAAGATACTGCTTTTCGTACTGGTGTGGAAATACTGAGTCTAATAAATGTTGAAGGAGAAGATGTCAGTGCTGACTTATTTCAAACTGATTATAGCAGGGAAGCCTTAAGATTACAGTTTTCTGCGAATACATAAACCTAGAGAGATGTGTCTATCATCTAAAAGTTATCCACAGAGCAGGGACATTGCTATGAAGGCATTTCAGCCAGAACTCGGTCTGTATAACAACACATCCTTAATTGTTATGCAGCTAAAAACATACATCCTTTCTCTGAAGGTCTAAGATAGTAAGAGTTACTCTCAAAACTGATCCAGCTGGAACAGGCCTTTGTATCTCTAAAGAAATATGTCTGAACAATAAAAGCATGCAATAAAAATACACAACAAGACCAAGCTGTTGAAGATATAATTTGCTCAAAAGGTTCTTATTTTAGAAGATTAAATCCACAGATAATCACAACAAATTTTGATTTAGAAAATGAAGCCCTCTACTAAGATTTAATATTCCAGCTAAACAACAGCACTTAGATCTCCAGAGGAGGCTTAAGTGTACATGTATAAAACGTGTGAATTTGTTTTTTTACTGCAGGCAAGTTTCCACCAGACAGCGTTTGAGCTCAAGTCTCACGGTTCAAATCACGTGGCTTCCTGCGTATATGTTGGCTTGGGCATACAGATGAGAACGGGGTTTAGTTCGCTCTGTGATGCTCAGTGTCTGACTACTTTTCGCTAGCTGGCTGCTGCGTGCTGTCGCTAGGTCCTGTTAGATTGGTTCCGACTCACCACCACCTACGCCCAACGGGAGGAAACCCTGCCCGGGCCGGCGCCGTCCTTGCAGTCCCAGCTGTCTGAGCTCCTTGTTGTGGCCGCTGTGTCAGCTTGTCTCGCTGACGCTTGTCCTCTGTTTGGGTGATTCTCCACTTTACCGTGCCCAGTGTCCTACTCGGTGACAGATCTTTCTGATGACATTTCCAATGTACGTGAGATGAAGTCTTGGCTGTTCTTGATTCTCATGATGATTCTGGCCGCATTTCCCCCAACACAGGTCTGTTTGGTTCAGGGGCAGATTATGGCATATACAATACTCTTCTCCAACACAATTCAAAGACATCAGTTCCTCAGTCTTCCTTATTCACTGTCCAGCTGGTACATGATTAGGAAGCAACTGAAAGTATCATGGCTCGGGTCAGGCGCACCCGCACAGAGGTCTTTTGTGGTAGATTGGCTCAATGCGTTGTGTTCCTGTAGCACAGAGCAGGAACCGGGAGGCAGGTTTTGGAGTCAAGGAGGTCTGTTTCTGGCTCCCGTATATTATCCCCTCATGGACTGGCTGTGTGGGTTAAATTTTAAAAATACGTAAATGATATTTGCCAGCCAGCCATGTGCCATAGAGTTGGATCCGACTCATGGATAGAACTTCTAAAATTATATTATACCTTTGTCATAATCATCATTATAATTATTCTGAATTGACAATTCATATCTGATTATTTCACAAGTGTAATGCATGTCTCCACTAATTTGCCTATACCCCCCCCAAAAGACAAAAAACCCCATTGCCACCCACTTGATTTTGACTCATTCCTGTAGGATCTCTATGAGCTGGAGACCATCTGTGGTCTCCATTGTCACAGAGGGGGTTTCCTGTACTTCCTTTGTATCCATATTTGTTTCCTTCCCTAGAGAACCCGATCTAACTGTGTTGCTGGCTCCCAATGAATTCTTGTTCATTATTAATTAACAATCATAAGACTTGCGTTCAAGCGGCAGGATAATTTACTGGGAGAAGCTTATTATTTCTTGCCCTGCATACCTCACAGGGAATCTTTGAGGGGAAGATATAATGAGATGTTGTGAATCCACATACTTTAAAAAAAAAGGGTTGTTTAAAAAGTAAGCATTAATATAATTTACACATTTAAAATAAAAATTCATTCAATGTCTTTCCAAAAGCCAATTTGCATCTGATCATCCACTTACATAATGTTATATTTACCACTAGTTAATGATACACAGTGAAGCTACTGAATATTTTCAGTTTTGATTTTATGTATGTAATGTATTTATTAATATCTAAGGCACATATCTCTGGAAAGATTCAATCCAATAGAATTACATTTAAAATGGTATTAATCCCCAAAATGCTTCTGTTTTGAAAACACTTCCATGAGGAACCGCGTGTGCAACTGAAGGAGGACTGACCTCTGTGACTCTTTGCTCTCTTAAAGCTTCAGCTTTCTGACACTTTAATTATTCGTGATGCTGATGGAATACACAGTTGGAAATTACGATGCTTATGGGTTGATTGTATATAACCGTTTATCACTAAGTTTTTTCTGACACCTTACCCCATTAAATGTCTTTGTTTCAGAAAATCAGCCATATTTCAGAGTCAATCTCTCTTCACTTTTCTGTTATTTCCTGCCATCTGCAGTCTACTCAGGCTTGTCTTTATTGTGCTGTCACTGCATTCCAATGAAGTGTGCTTTCTCTAGTTAAGAGGATACTTGGGCCTTACCTTTGAAGTGATCCAGAGCTGTTTTTGAGACAATCAATCAACAGACTTGCTGCTTTTGAATAATTGTTGGTGAAGAATATTGAATATCCCACCGACTGCCAGGAAAATGAACAAAGCTGTCTAGGAAAAAGACAGCCAGAATGCTCCTCTGAGGGGAGGATGGCAGCACTTTACCTTGTGCCCTGTAGACCTGTTGCCAGGAGGGATCTGTCCCAGAGAAGGGCATCGTGGTCAGTAAAGCAGAGGGTCAGTGAAGGAGAGGAAGACCCGTACGCAGACAGCCTGACGCGGAAGCTGCGACAAGTGGCTCGCCCCAGCAACAGCACTGACAACGGGACACCGGCGAGCAGTGTCTGCTCTGCTGTATGCAGGGTCTCTGTGAGCTGGAACTGATTTGACACCATCTAATGGAAATCATAGAAAGAGCTCTTTTAATTTTCTCTGAATGAAAACCTCCAATTAATCCAATTTATTTTTACTATATTACACTAAAGTATGAATAAAATAGGCATGGTTCAAGTCTTGCTGTTATGTTTTAAATTAGGTTTGGTATGATAGAATATGATACTTAACTTACTGATGAAAACAACCATCACTATGCACCATTCACAAATCTGGGCTCGTTTAATGCAGCCCTAACTATTCCGCCTAAGGGAACATAACAGATATCTAGTGGATGAAAGAAAAAAAAAGATAGCGGAAGTAATATTCTTCATTGGAGTTTGAAAATATTAAAATGAGATAAAATTATTAAAGTGAATAGGAAGTAATTAGAATAGAGTAAGGGGATATTATGTGGTTTAAAATAAAGAGGGATGAACATCAGAGTTGTATGCAGTCATCAAAATTACTCAGTCTGTATTCCGAATAAGTACTCTGAGAAAATGGACCATATGAAAAAAGAACATGGCTTTAGGATTCATGGAAGACTCAATAACAACCTTCAGTACACAGATGACGCAACTTTGCTTGCTGAAAGTGAAGAAGACTTGAAGCGCTTCCTGGTGAAAATCAAAGACCCCAGTCTTTGGTGTGGCTTACACTTCAATATCAAGAAAACAAAATTCCTCACAACTGGAACAATAAGCAAAATCATCACGGAAACAGGAAAAAAAAAAAAAGAAGTTGTCCAGGATTTCATTTTACTTCAATCCACAATGTACGTTCAGGGAAGCAGCAGCTGATAAATCAAATGATGCATTCCACTGGGCAAATTGGCTGCAAAAGACCTCTTCAAAGTGTTGAAAAGCAAAGATGTCACCTTGAAGACTAAATTGTGCCTGACTCAAGCCATGGTGTTTTCAGTCACCTCACACACATGTGAAAACTGGATGATCAGTAGGGATGACAACAGAAGAACTGATGTCCTTGAATGGGGCTGTTGGTGAAGAACACTGAACACACAACGCACAGAAGAACAAATAAGTCTGTGATGGAAGAGGTACTTCCAGAATGCTCCTTGGAAGTGAGAATGGTGTCATATGCCATACTGGAAGAGGCAACATTGAAAAAGATCCGTTATTGCCAGCAGTTACTGGGTGTGATTCATGAAAGGACAGAAGACAGGATATGTAGAGCAATTAAATTATTCTGCGTGGCACTGTAATGCTAACCACCAAACCAGCAAACCCACCGCATAACGTCCGTTGTGACTCATAGCCACACTGTAAGGACAGAGTAGAACTGCTCCCCAGAGGCTGCAAAGAGCTCCTGGTGGATTTGAACTGGCAACCTTTTGGCTAGCAGAGGTGGCACTTTAGCACCGCGTCATCCAGGTTTACAAAAGACTGTGTATTGTCCCTGCTCAGGATCAAAGCAGGAACCTTTAGTGATGCAAGGGGACCGTGATAACTGCTACTAACACAGAAATGGGTCCACGGGAAGACGTGACCTCAGGAACGGAAGTAGCGCGCTGGCAGCAAGGACCAGAGAGGAACACGGTGCTTTCGGCACTTTTTGTCCTGTAAACTTAAAGCTGCTCTAAATAAATAAATAAATAAATAAAAGCTATCAAACCTCTCAAAAATCAATTTAAAATGAATAAAGATCTGTGAGAAAAATAGATTAACTGATCTGTGATTTCTAAAAATACAGTAATTGAATATATCCTAGTGAGAGTCGTATTTAATGAAAGCTCTGTGTGCATCCCAATTTCGTCTTAATTCAACAAAAGAAACCAAATCTTGTTGTAATTGTTGACTTTTTTATGCGTAGTTTTAATAAAATAAGGGCGTTCAATGTCTGCTTAGATTGACAGCTTTTAAGTGGCATGCAGTCATTTAAAGAAAATACGTGCATCTACAAACATGCTTTTCAACTGCAGTAGTAAAATCTCCAATACAAACTAGCTTAAAATCTATGAAGAATATTAATTTTACAACAGGATGTTCTGGGATAGGATCGTTCTATGATGGGTCAATTTTCTCACTCTTCTCAGTATCCTGGACTTGGCCAGAGCTGTTCTCTCTTCTCTTCCATCCAGGGTGTTGTGCCTACCCTGTGCCTTTAGCAGGGTGGTCCCAACATTTCTCATCCAGACCCAAGTCCAGAGTTAAAAAGAGCACAGTCTCTATCAGGAGATAAGAAAGCCTTCTAAAAAGCAGTTCTACAGATCTCATCTCATGCCAAGTAAATGTGAACTGGGTCACACACCCATTATTGAACTAAACACCGGGAAATAAAAAACAAACACTGGTTGGATTAGAAAAATCACAGAGAGTTGAATGGGTGATGGAGTGGCAACCACTCTTTGTTATAGTTATTGTTATTGTTAGGTGCCTTTGAGCCAACTCCAAAGCATGACAACCCCGTGTGACAGAGTACACCTGCCCCGTAGGGTTTCCCAGGTTGTAAGACAGAGAAGCAGGTTACCAGGTCTTTTCCCCTTGGAGATGTTGGGGGATTTCTACTCTCCCACTTTTTGTTAGTAGCTAAGATCTTAACCTTTGTACCACCAGGGCTATACGAAAAGCAAACAGTTCCAGAAATTGTTCTTGGAGGTGCCTGTCTTAACAGAATGAAAGACTCTTTGTGCCATAGATTCACAAACCCTTCGATGTGTTTGTTTAGAGACCATTCCTTTTTTTTTTTACATGACTAATAAGCATGTTTAAAGTTTGTAATAGATATTTTGATGTGACATAGGTCTTGGATATGTCTTAATAGCAATTTCTGTTTGCATACATGAAGAATGAGTGAAGCCTTCTTTTGTGTATGTTTAGACTTTATAAACAATTCTCAAATCATGCTTCTCTGGAACCTAGTTTAAAGGTTGTCACACTGAATAAATGAGTTTTGTGTTGAATTTAGACCTCTGTAACAGGACAAAAATCAAAGCACTGACGCTGGCAGTTTTTCACAGGCAGGAAGTCTCTAATTTTGAGATACAAGAACAAAAGTTCACTTTAATGCAGGTCTTCATTCTTAGAGCAGTCACATTCTGAGTCGCTATCATTTAAAAACAGAATCTGTCTAACCTACATTTATTCGCCAGGTGTTTCACCCAAGTGCCTATGACCCTGTAATACTGTTTCTCTCTATTACAGTGAGCCAAGGAGGCGTCGCCTTGGTCTCTGACATGTGTCCCGACCCTGGAATTCCAGAAAACGGCAGGAGAGCTGGCTCTGACTTCAGGTAGGAGACAAGTCAACGGGTCTGAAAGCACACCATTTTCCTAGCACAACTGCAGTTTCACTGTATCAGTTTTGTCTGTTTTGAACTTTTGATTAAACTTTTAATTACTACTGAAACTGTAGTCCTAGGGGTTGCTATGACTCAGAACTGACTCAAAGGCAGCACTTGGGTTTTTGGGTGATTACAGCTAGAAACACTGTGCAGCCACGCTGTCTACAGAGCACTGAAACATATTAGGTTTTTGAGACATTTGAGATACTTTAGAGTGATACTTCTCCCTCTATGAGCCAAAATTAAAATTGTATAAAAATGTGTATAATGACAATTTCTCTTCACAACTTTTTGTTTTCAAAATGCACTTTAATTACTATTTCAATGAAACGAGGCAAAAGTTTAATTACAGACTTGTAATTGTTTCATTACATAAACTTTTAAAATGGTACACATTTGTAGCAGCCACTGAAATTCAACAGGAAAATGTTTTGAATTACTTTCTAGGATTATAATTAACTAAAAACTGCCTTCTGTTGTTTCACTATTAATGCGATAGTTGTTACAATAAGGAGCCCTGGTAGCCCAACAGTGAAGCGCCCACCCGTTACCTGCTCCTGTCTGAAATCGGAACCCACCAGCCACTCTGCAGGAGAACAGAGCTGGTGATCTGTTCGTGTAAGGACTACAGCCTGGCGAACCTAACGGGCCAAGGCTCTCTGGTCATACAGAGTTGTTAGCTTTTGGTATGAACTCAACAGAACACAGAGTTTATAATAAGGCCATTACTCTGAACTTTTGGATTTCTTTCAGTTAATTCAAAGAGGTTGACATTAGCCACCGCGCAGGGCAGTCCCTGCTTTTAGGAGCTAGCTGTGAAATCCAAGCATCCAGGGCAAAGATGTATGTTTTTCCTCACCATTTCTGAGAGGAAGCAGAAGAGGTACACGTGGAGTCTAGGTTACTGCAGTGAGCTCAGAAATGTGAGAGGTCTCACCAAGGGGAGAAGGAAAGCTTTTCAACAAAATGACAGAAGCAATTATGTCTTTTAAAAGTATAGAGAAACAGAATAAACTTTGTAACAACAAAGGGGCTGGAATGCAATTGCTAATTTTCAAATTATCTCTTTGTATATTTTCTTAATGTGCAACAAAAGAAACAAAAATGAGATGCTGTTTGACATTGCTGCAAAATCTGTTGTGTTTTACTACCTTCTGTTGAAATAGGAATCAGTTAAAGATTACAAATTTGGCGTAATACCTTTTTATTTTAGTATAAAAAGCAGTGTTTTAGTTCCAGCCTGCAGTGGGAATTGTTAGTTACGGCAATTTCTTGCAGAGTGCTCTCAGCACTGGGGAGTGGGGGGCGCAGGATGAGGCTGGACTAATAGGCTTGGCTGGGAACTGGTGCTGGCTGCAGACTGGCTCCTGCTGAACTCGGGCAGAGTTGTAGGGTACCAACCGCACCGCTGAGCTGGCCCGGGTTTGGCGCTCCTTCACGCCATCTGCCAAGTGTCAGCTTCCTCCAGCTGACCCAGGGCAGTTCTCCAAAGCCAGAGTCGGTTATAAGTGGGTACCAGCCCTCAGCCGTGGATGCCCTGAGGCAAATGCCCCAGCGGGGTAGAGGGGCCTGGGAGGCTCCTGCAGCATCCCGCACAGTGAGCGTTTGATGAAGCTGTTGTTTGGTACCGTTTTAGCGACTCCCTGTACAACAGGACAAACCACTGCCCGGTACTGGCCCCTCACGATCGTGGCCACGCTGCAGGCCACTGTTGCAGCCATCGTGCTGGCTGTCTCCTGGGCGGTCGTCTTTATTTGCCCGTGCTGCCCTTTACCCAGCGTGATGTCCTTTCCCGGGTACTGGGCCCTCCCGAGACCGCGTCCACAGTATGTGAGATGAAATCTCACCATCCTTCCTCCTCGTGCGCATTCTGGAAGTATTTAAGTCGGATTGTCTTTCTGGCAGCCCATGGTATATTCAGTATTCTTCTCCTACACCGTAATTTAAATGCATCAGTGCTTCGTACGCCTGCCTTACGCATTGCCCAGCTTTCACATGGGCATGAGGAAGTTGAAACCACCATGGCTTAGGTCAGGCACACTTAGTCCCTAAAATGACATATGTGCTTTTTAATACTTTAAAAAAGAGGTATTTCGCAGCCGGTTTGCCCCATGAAAATCATCCTTTATTCCTGAGCTGATGCTTCCACAGGCGTTGATTGTGGATCCAAGTCAAGTGAAATCCCGGACAATTTAGTCACTTCTCCTTTGCTCATGATGTGGCTTGTTGACCCAGTTGTGACAATTGTTATTTTCTTTATACTGAGGAATAACCCGTACGGAAGTCTGCAGCCTTTGATCTGCGTCACTAAGCGCTTCGGTCCTCCACACTTCCAGCAAGCAGAGTTGTGTCATGTGCGTACTACGGGTTGTTTACGAGACTTCCTCCAATCCTGATGCCTCATTCTTCTTCACACAGTCCAGCTTCTTACATTATTGGTTCAGTTTACAGACTGAATAAACAAGATGAAAATTTACAACCCAGATTCATAGCTTTCTTTAAACCGTGTAGTATTCCCTGTTCTATCTGCCTTCATCTATGTACAGCTTTGTCAGAGCACAGTGAAAAGCTCTGTAACTCTCATTTTTGTAATGCTATCCATAATTTACTAGAATCTACACAGTTGAATGCGTTTGAGGTCAATAAGATACAAGCAGACATCTTTCTGGTATTCTCTGCCTTCAGTTACAAGTCTTCTGGCACAGCCTGTGTCCTCTTCTGAATCCGGCTTGAATTTTTGGGAGCTCCCGATCACTGCACTGCTTCAGTTGCTTTTGAATGACCTTCAGCAAAACTTTACTTGTGTGTGATAGAGATCATAATGTTTGATAATGTCTGCATTTTGTTGGATCTTTTATTTTTTATTTTTTGGGGAATGGGTACATACATAGATCTTGTTCAGCCATTTGGCCAGTTTTGTGTCTTCCAGATCTCTTAACAGGGATGAGGAGCATTTTAACTCCACATCTATCTGTTAAAACCTCTCGGTTGACGTGCTGTCGGTTCCTGAAGCCTGCTGTCCTCGCAGTGCTCTCGGGGAAGCCTGGCCTTCCTCCTTCAGTAGCATCTGTTCTTGATCACGTGGGAACTCCTGAGACGGGGAACGCCGACCAGTCCCGTTTGGTACGGCAGGCGATGTTGTATATTCTTTCCGTCTTCTTCTCATGCTTCATGCATTGTTAATTGTTTTCCCTGTAGAAACTTTCAGTACTGAAACACAAGATTTAACTTTTTTCTTCAGTTCTTTAAACTTGAGAAATACTGAGCTTGTTCTTGCCTTTTAGTTTTCTATGTCCAGGTCTTTGTGAATTTTACAATACTTTGTCTTCTCGGGCTGCCCTTTGAAGACTTCTGTTCAATTCTTTGCTTCATCATTTCTTTCTTTTGCTTTAACTACTCTATGTTCAAGAGTTTCCGAGTCTCTTTAGATATCCATTTTGATCTTTTCTTTCTTTCCTTCCTTTTTAATTACATCTTTCTTTCTTCATATATGATGCCCGTATGTCATTTACAACTTGTCTGGTCTTTGGCCATTACTGTTCAATGCATCAAATCTATTCTTGAAATGGCCCTTAAGTTTGGGGGAGGGGTATACTCAAGGTCATGTTTGGCTCTCTTCTACTTGTTCTCATCTTTTTTAACTTTAGCTTGATTTTTCACGTAAGTAATTGATGGTCTATCCCACAGTCAGCACCTGACCTTGCTCTGGCTGATGATACCCAGGTTTTCTTTCCTCTTTCCACAGGGACAGTTGATTTGACTCCTATACATTCCATCTGGTAAGGTCCACGAGTATAATCACCATTTATGCTGTTGAAAAAAGGTGGTTTCAATGAAGAAATTATTGGGTTTGCCAAATTCTGTTGTGCTGTCTCTGGGTTCCCTTCTATCACTGAAGACTATATTAGTCCAACTATTGATCTTTCTTCATTTTTCCAGCTTTCCTTTTCAAATCACTAATAATTATCAGTATGTCTTGACTGCGTGTGTTATCAATCTCAGACTGCCAAAACTGGTAAAGTCTTCAGTGTCTTCATCATAGACCTTAGTGGTTTTGCATTATATTTGAATAATAGCCATATTTAATTTTTCGTCCTTGTATGCATGTGGATATTATTCTATCCTTGATGACATTGTACTTCAGGATAGATCTTGGAATGCTCTTGTTGGCATTGGACACGGTGCCACTCCTTTTCAGTTTGTTTGTTGTGTCGTAGTGGACTGTATGATCATCTGATTCAAAATGGCCAATTATAGGCGATTTGGCTCACTGATGTCTAAGCTATTATGTTTACATGTTCTATTTCAGTTTTTACAACTTCCAATTTTCCTAGATTCATACTTCTTACATTCCACATTTCTGTTATTAATAAATGTTTGCAGCTGTTTCTTCTTGAGTTGTGTAACATTAGTAAATTAATATACTGAAAGCACTACTCCATCCACATCACTAAGGTCAGTTCCACTTTGAGGAGGCAGCTCTTCCCCTATCATAGTTTGAGCGCCTTTTCACTTGAGGGAAACCCTGGTGTTGTAGTGGTTCAGTGCCAAAGCTGCTAACTAGAAGATCACCAGTTCAAATCCACCAGGGGCTCCTTGAAAACTCTGTGGGGCAGTTCTACTCTTTGTTTATAGGGTCACTATGAGTCAGAACTGACTCAGTGGCAGTGGATCTATTTGTTTTCTCAGCTGAGAAATCTATCTTCCGGCACTCTATTGGGCAGTGTTCCACAGCTGTTCATAAAATTTTCACTGGCTATATTTTCAGAAGTAGATTAGAAGTGCCTTCTTCCTAATCTCTCTCAGTCCAGGTGATCTGCTGAAATGTGTCCACCAAGGATGACCTTGCTGGTATTTGAAATGCTGGTGGCAAAGCTTCCAGTATCACAGCAGCACACAGGCCACCACGGCACAACAAAGTGACCAGCACGTGGTGGCTGATCGAGAAGAAGAGCTAATAAAGAAGCAGGCTCTTTTCAAATATATGAAATAGTGGTCTTCTGGATGCAGTAAGGAATATTATCTCTTTGGAACAAAGATGATATTCTACATTGTTGTTAAAACCCTGAGAGTTTTCTGTCCTATGTGTTCTCTCCTCATCTCAAAATCCCCTCCCCTGCGCTCTCATCCAGAGGACAGCGAGATTCAAGCCTTGCATTCAAAAAAACTTAGACAGAACTCCACTAGAGGTGATAACAATGGATCGCAGTTCTGTGTTTGCCTATCTTGTTCCTCTATTTAAGCTTCTCCAGGACAGGGACCGTGGCCTGTTCATTGCTGCCACCTCGGTGACTGAAGCAAGGCCCGGAACAGTGAAGAAACTTAGTGTCTGCATCTCACATGTACTTTGCGTGTTAGGTCAGCTGCACCTGTCGTACTTTACCACCCCTGAAATTCTTCCTAAGAATAACAAGATTTTCTTTGGCTATATAAGAGCCTAACTCTTCATCCAAAACACGCACACACACACACACACACACACACACACACACACACACACACACACACACACACACATCATTACTGTAGAGTTGATTCCAACTCATAGTGATCCTATAGGACAGAGTATAAATGCCCCTAGACTTTCCAGTGAACAACTGTTAGGTTCGAATTTCTGACCTTTTGGTTAGCAGCTGTAGCAATTAACACTATACTCCCAGGGTTTCCAAACTCACCTTAGGGCATAATTTTCTTCAAAAGTAATGTAAATTTAAATTATTTCTTACAGTGTCAAAATGTTCAAATTATATTGCATGATAAAGACAGTCAGAGAAACTGATCTTCAAAAGTAAGTGGAGAATTTAATAACATTCAGGGCAGCAACCAATCTTTGCATTAGAATGTTAGGTCGGTATCTTGGGATTTGTTCTATCTCATTTTCATGGCTGCCATAAGAGTTATTTCAGAAGAAACATTTGTTTCAGAGGAAGACATGCGACATGGTTCCTGTGTTCACTCTGCTGGTACAGCCAGGGCGTTAAGCCATGCAGGCTGCAGGGATGGCCAGGCAAGGGAGAAATGCAGAAGCTAATCTCAGATGGTCTTCTCATCTTTGCCTTTCTCAGTTTGCTGGGGAATCTCAGTGGTGTTTACATGTCTCCAACTTCGTGACAGTTAAGTAATACAATAGATAGAAAAACATGATGTGAAACATAAAATTATCTATTAAATACAAATGTTAAATATTTTTTATTGTATGTATGCATATGTCTATACAGATATGTGTATACGTTTATATATGTGTAACTGCAAAAAGTTAGTTTTAGTACTTGTACTTTTTATAGTAGTTTTTGTAGACAAGTCTGTCATCTGCAAATAAAGGCAATTTTTTTTTTCCTCTCCAATCTGAAGGTCTTCTATTTCTCCTTCTTGCCTGAATGCACTGGCTAGAATTTATGTTTCAAAGTTTAATAGAAGTGGTGAGATACCCTTGTCTTATTCCTGATCTTAGGTGGACCTCATTCTGATTTTTACTAGTAGACATGATGTTAGCTGGAAGATTGTCACAGATGCCCCTTTATCAGGCTCAGGAAGCACTTCCTTATTTTTAATGTATTGAAAGTAAAGATTATCTCTTATTTGTTTATTTTCTTAGTGTGTTAACATGATGACTGATTTTCGAAAGTTAAACCAACCCAGCATTGCTGGGATGAAATTCGCTAGATAATGATGTGTTATCAGGTTATGTATTTTTTAATTTCACTTGCTAAAAATGTGTTTAGATTTTTTCCACTTGTGTTCAGAAGAAATTCTAGTCTACAGTCTTTTTTTTTCTAATGACTCTGCCTGGTTTTTCTACCAGAGTAATGGCAACCTTATCCCATTAACTGGGACATACTCTGTCCTCGTGAGTATTCTGGAAGATTTTGTGTAAACCTGACCATTTTTCTGTCTTGAATGTTTTGGAAGATGCACCAGTGAAGTCACTTGGATCTGAAGACTTTTATGAAGAAGATTTTTAAGTTACAAATTGATCTTATTTTTGGCTTGGCTTACTCCTTATAAACCGAAAGCAAAACCCACTGCAATAGAGTCAATTCTGACGCAGAGCAACCTGACAGGGCAGAGTAGAACTACCCCATAGAGTTTCCAAGGAGTGCCTGGTGGATTCAAACTGCTGACATTTGGGTTAGTGGAGGTAGCACTTAACCCCTAGGCTGCCAGGTTTTCCCAGCTAACACTGACAGGTTTGTCTGAGTTACCTCTTTGCACTTGTGTGGGCTCAAAGCCACCAGCTGTGCAGCTGGCCCGGGACCAGGCAGTGCTTTGTCCCACTGTGCATGGATTGCTGTGAGTTGAAAGTGGCTCAGTGACACTTAACAACAACGACCTGTGTGAGCTTAGATGTTGGTGCCTTTCAAAGAATTTGTCAGCTGCACTTACATTATCACATTTGTTTCCATAAAGGGATTTATAATATTCCCTTATTATCTGTAAGGACATGTCATGGCTTAAATTCCTGATATTGATAATTTTTAATATTTTATCTGATTCATAGGGCTAGAGATGTATCAATGTTACGTATCTTGAAAAAATCACCTTTGTTTTACTGATTTTTAGCTGTTGATTTTATCTTCTATTCCACTGATTTCTGCTCTGACCTTTATTATCTCCTTTTTTCTGCTTAGTAAGTGGTTTGTTTGCTCTGTTTTGATTTCTTAATATTGCAACTAGGGACAATGATCTGATAACCATTAAATTTGTGCTAAGAACAGTTTTAACTGTATCTCATACATTTTGCTGTTGTGTTTTCATTCATGTGATTTAAGACAATTTCTAATTCCCTAATGATTACTTCTTTGATCCACAAATTATTTAGAAGTTCACCATGTAGTTGTCATATATTTGAAAATTATTCACATATCTTTGTGATCACAGAACGTACTTCATATGCCTTGAATTCTTCTAAATTTATTAAAAAATGCTTTATGGTTGAGGCTATGGCTTCTCACATGCACTTGATGAGAATATAATTCAGTAAAAAACCACACTCACGTTAGTTGAATCTTCTGACTCATAGTGACCGTGGAGGTCAAAACTGAACTGCCCAGTAGAATTTCCAATGATAGCCTGGTAGAGCTGAACTGCTTTTGACTCGCAGACATAGCACTTAACGACTACGCCACCAGGGATTCTGGTCAAATGAGTCAAGTGTTTTCTAACTGCCCACTAGGTCAGTTTGGTTGACAGGGCTGTTCAAGTCTTTGTGATCATTGCAAATTTCTTTTATTAATATTATTGTTTTATTATGATTGAGTGAAAATGTACATTCACATATAAATTTGCAGGCCCGCCTATATGTAGCTCCAACTGCTCTCCCTGCACAGTGACAGCACACTCCTCCTCTCAGTTCCACACGTGCCTTATCCCCCAGCAATCTCCTGTCCCCTCCTCTCCACCCACTCCCCCGCCTCCAGTAAGAGGTCAACAGGATGACGTCCTTTGAATGCATAAAACCTTAAGGTGCACACATGATATACTCACCCTGTGTCACTGAGGCCAAGCTATTGCTGTCTGAAAAGTTGACCTTCATTATGATTTACGGACAGGCGCAGCATCAGGGCCAAGGGCCATGCTCCCAGGGGAACTCCGGACCCCGGAACCATCAGTTGTGGTCTTTCAGTGGAGATCTCAGAGTGTACTGCTTTTTATTCTTGTGTAGCCAGTCAAACTCAACTTTATGAGCTCCATCATGGCTATCACTAGTGGTGGCCGGACACCATCCAGTTCTTCTGGTCATGAGACAATGTAGTCACCCATTTGTTTGGGTCTGTCTGTCTTCTAGGTTCTCTGTCCCCCATGCCATTTTGGTCCTTGGTGATCATCCGTTCCTGCTGAGTTGGGACCATTTACTGTACCCTCAGATGGCAGCTTGGCAGCTTTTAAGACCCCAGAAACCACTCACCAATGTGAGGGACGGAAGATTCTCTTAGCAAAATGCTAGTTGTGCCAATTGGCCTCAATTTCCCCTGAGAGCATAGTCATCAGCATTTTTCCCAGCTACTCTGTCCTTTAGTATTGGACTAAAATGGGATGAGTAATCATGTTATGTTGAAGTCCAGTTAATATCGGTCTTCATTCTAATGTGTGCTGTCACAGATTTCACCCCCAAAAATTTCTACGAACTATCTAATCTAAATCCTCTCCCCCCTTGCCCTCCCTCCCTCCTCATCTTTGCAACCCTCAAAGAGTCTTTTCTTCTATGCATGAGTCTGTTTTTAAGTTCTTATCGTAGGAATCCATATAATATTTGTCCTTTTGTCTCTGACTTTCATTCAACATAGTGCCCTCCAGTTGAAACCAGGTTATAAGATATTTCCCCAAAATCATCCTTGTTCTTTATCACTGCATAGTGTTCCACTGAGTATATATACCATAGTTTACCTATCCATTCCTCTGTTGTTGGGTATCTGGGTGACTCCATCTTTTTGCTATTGTAGACTGTGCTGTGATAAACGTTCGTGTGCATGTATCAGTTGGTGTGAATAGCCTTGATTCTTTAGCATATATTCCGAGCAGTGGAATTACTGGGTTAAATGGTATATCTATATCCAGCTTTGTAAGGCAGCACCAGATTGCTTTCCAAAGAGGTTGCACCATTTTGCAATCCCATCACAGTTTAGGAGAGTTTCAGTTTCTCTACAGAATCTCCAGCATTTGTTGTTTTGCAATTTTGGGAACATGGCCAACTTGTTGGGGTGAGATGCTATACCATTATAGTTTCTATTTGAAATTTTTTAATAGCTAATGATCATGAGCATGTCCACATGTGTCTTTTGGCTGCCTGGATCTCTCCTTTAGAGATGTGTCTGTCCATCTCTTTTGCCCATCACTTAACTGGATGATTTATCTTTTTCTAATTCATACTTTGTAGCATCCTATAGATTATGGACATCAAGCTTTGGTCTGACATATAGTTGCCAAATGTTTTTTTTTTCCCATTCTGTAGGTGGCCTTTTAATTCTATTAATAAAATCTTTGGATGAGCAAAAGTAAATGATTCTTAATGGTTCCCATTTATCTATTTTCTCTTCTTGGTTTGTGGTTTGTTTGACAGATTTTGAAATCTGTCTATGTTGTGTATTAAAGCTTCCATTGTTGTTCTTACTTTTTCTTGTATAAGCTTTATCATTTTGGATTTGATATTTAGGTCTTTTATCCAGTTTGAGTTGGTTTTTGAATAAAGTGTAAGATATGGATTTTGTTTCAGTTTTTTGCAGGTGGATATCCAATTTTACCAGCACCATTTGTTGAAAAGATTGTTTTTACCCAGTTTAATGTCTTAGGGCCTTTGTCGAATATCAACTGTTCATAGGAAGATGGTGTCATCTTTGGGGTCTGAATTCTGTTCCATTCATCTATCTGTCTCTTTTTATGTCATTAACAGGCTGTTTTGACTACTGTGGCAGTGTAATAGGTTCTAAAGTTGGGTAGTCAGAGACCTCCCAGTGTGTTCTTCTTCTTCAGTAGTGCTTTACTTATCCAGTTCTTCTTCCCTTTCCAAACAAAGTTGGTGATTTGTTGCTGCATTACATCAAAAAATGTCACTGGAATTTGTATTGAGAGTGCATTATATAAGTAGATTGCTTTGGGTAAAGTGTACATTTTCACAACATTAAGTCTTCCTATCCATGAGCAGGGTAGGTTTCTCCATTTATGTAAGTCTCTCTTAGTTTCTTGTAGCAAGGTCTTGTAGTTTACTTTGCAAAGGTCTGTTATTTCTCTGGCTAGATTTATTCCTGGGTACTTTATCTTCTAAGGGGCTACAGTAAATTGTATTGATTTGGTGATTTCTTCCTTAATAATCTTGTTGTTGGTATAAAGAAATCCTACTGATTTACTTATGTTTCTCTTGTATCCTGAGACTTTGCTGAACTCTTCTATCAGTCTGAGTAGTTTACTTATGGATTCTTTAGGATTCTCTGTGTATACAATGATATCATCTGTGAGTAGGGAGATTTTGACTTCTTCTTTGCTGGTACAGATGCCTTTTATTTCTTGGTCTTGTCTAATTGCTCCGGCTAGAACTTCTAGTACAATGTTGAATAGGAGAGGTGAGAGTGGGCATCCTTGTCTAGTTCTCGTTCTCAAGGGAAATTATTTCAGTCTGTCTCCATTCAGGATGATGTAGGCAGTTGATTTTGTATAAATAGCCCTTACTGCATTGAGGAATTTGCCGTCTATTCCTATTCTGCTGAGAGTCTTTATCATGAATGGGTGTTGGACTTTATCAAGTGCCTTTTCTGCATCAATGGACAAAATCAGGTGATTCTTGTCATTTGTGTTAATTACATGGTTGATCATATAAATTGTTTTTCTGATGCTGAACAGCCTTGCATCCCTGGTGTGAATCCAACTTGGTCATAATGGATTATTTTTTGGATACGTTGTATTCTGTTGGCAAGAATTTTGTTGAAGATTTTGGCATCTAGATTCATGAGTGATACTGGTCTGTAGTTCTCCTTTTCTGTTGGGTTTTTCCCTGGCTTTGGTATCAGGGTTATGCTGACTTCACAGAATGAATTTGGAAGTATTCCACCTCTTTCTATACTGTGAAATATTCTCAGTAGTATTGGAGATAACTCTACTCTGAAAGCTTGGTAGAATTCAGTGGTGAAGCTATCTGGGCCTGGGCTTTATTTCATTGGCAGTTTGGGGATGACTTTTTCAATATCTTCCTTTGTGATGGGCCTATTAAGTTGTTCTGTTTCACCTTGTGATAGTTTGGGTAGGTGATATGAATCCAGCAATTTGTCCATTTACTTGAGGTTTTCAAATTTGTTGGAGTACAGACTTTCATAATATTCTGTTGTGATATTCTTGATTTCTGTTGCATCTATTGTGACAACTCCCCTCTCATTTCTTATTTGGGATACTTGTTTCCCTTCTCGTTTTTCTGTAGTAAGTTTAGCCAACGTCTTGTCAATTCGGTTGATCTTTTCAAAAAATCAGCTTTTGGTCTTTTTAATTTTTTCAACTGTTCTTCTAGTCTCTAAATTGTTTAGTTCTGCTCTAATCTTTATGATCAGTTTTTAATGTAAAATCCACCATGGTGCACAAAGATGGACACTTTTTATTGCTGTACGTTTCAATACACAAACAGGACTTAACAATATTAAATATTTATGCACGTAATATTAGAGCACCTAATTACATCAAAGAAACATCAACTACCTCAAAAGTGAAATAGATCACTCCACAATAATAGTGTCTGAGGGATTCCTCTGTTGTTCTCTCTCTACTTGTTCAAGCTGTAGGGTTAGTTTTTTGGTTTGGTTTCTTTCTTCCTTCCAGATGTGTGTATTTATGGAGATAAACTGACCTCTGAGCACTGCTTTGGCTGTATCCTATAGGTTCTGGTAGAAAGTATTTTCATTCATATTGGAATCCATAAATTTCTTTATTTCATCCTTGATTTCTTTTATAACTCATGGGTTTTTGAGCAAGATGTTGTTCAGTTTCCATGAGTTCCACATTCTATCTGTGTTTCTTCTGTTATTGATTTCATGTTTTATGTTTTTATGGTCTAAGAAGATGCTTTGCATTAATTCAATGGTATGAATTTTGTTGAGAATTGCTTTATGTTCTAACACATGGCCTAATTTTGAGAATCTTCCATGTGCACTGGAGAAGAAAGTGTAGTTGTTTGTTGATGGCTAGAAAGTTCTATATATGTCTATGAAGTCTAGTCGGTTAATTGTGGCAAGAAGGTTTTCTGTGTCTTTACTGAGTATTTTTCTAGATGATCTGTCCAATATTGAGAATAGAGTGTTAAAGTCTCCCACTATTATTGTGGAGTGATCTATTTCACTTTTGAGGTAGTTGATGTTTCTTTGATGTAATTACGTGCTCTAATATTACATGCATAAATATTTAATATTGTTAAGTCCTGTTTGTGTATTGAAACTTACAGCAATAAATAGTGTCCATCTTTGTGCACCATGGTGGATTTTACATTAAAATCTATTCCATATGAGAATAGAATTGCCGCACCTACTCTTCTGTGTTCATTGTTAGCTTAATGTATATTCTTCCATCCTTTAATTTTCAGTTTGTTCCTATCTTTAAGTCTAAGGTGAGTTTCTTGGAGACAACATATGGATGGGTCGTGTCTTTTGATACAAGATGTCACTCGATGTCTCTTTACTGGAGTGTTCAGTCCATTCACATTCAATGTAATTATTGATAGGTAGGTGTTCAGTGCTGCCATTGTGATTTGTTTATTTTTGTGTTGATGTTTTCTCTGTTCCTATTAATCTGTTCTGGGACTTTCTTCTTTGTGAGTTGGTTTTTCACCTTTTTCGGGGTTGGTTTTGTGGTTGTTGAGACCCATGTATTATATTTCTTGATTTGTTACGTTGCTTCTTTATTGTCCTTTTCGGCTGTCCCTATTGTCCCCCTTAGTAAACTATGTATAAAGCCAATTTTAATTACTAACAGTCTTATTAACTTCCTCTCCATCTGGAAGGACTATGACAACAGTAGTACATCCCTCTTTTCAATAAGACGACATTATAGCTTTCATGATATGGTCACTGAATCATTTCTTTCACTATTGTACGTTTGATTGAGTTCGGAGCCTTCCCTAACCCAGTAGGTTTATAGTTGATGTGTCCTGAATTTTCTTATAAAATATAAAGTTAGAGATTTTCTTCTTCTAAGCCAAGAGATTCTTTCAGTATTTCTCATAGCTTTTGTTTGGTTTTTACAAAGTCTCTGAGTTTCTGTTTATCTGATAATGTCTTAGTTTCCTTTTCATATTGAAAGATAGTTTGGCAGGATATATAATTCTTGGTTGGAAGTTCTTCTCCTTGGTGAAGTTCTTCTCCTTGGAAGTTCTTTTCCTTCACGGCTTTGAATGTGTCATGCCACTGTCTCTGTGCCAGCATCATTTCTGCTGAGAAATCTGATGAAAGAATACAGGGTTTCTCTCTGAATGTTAGCTTTGCTTTGAGTCTTGCTGCCTTTAAGAGTTTCTGCTTATGTTTCATTTTGTTAAGCTTGGTTATAATATACCATGAAGTCTTTTTTTTGAGATCTATATTGAGTGGCATTCAACATGCATCTTGGATATCTACATTCTCTTCTTTCACAATTTCTGGGAAGTTTTCTGTCAGCAGCTCAGCAACAATACTTTCTGTGTTCTCAGGTGTCTCTCCCTGTTCAGAAACTCCAGTTAATTGTAGATTGTTCCTCTTAATAGAGTCCCACATGCTTCTTAATGTTTCTTCGTTTTTTTCATGTTTCTTTTTTATGATTTCTCCTCATAGATGCTGGAGTCAGTAGCTCTGTCTTCCAAGTCAGAGAGTCTGTTTTCCATTTGTTCCATTCAATTTTCTTGGCTTAAATTGAAGTTTCTATGTTCTTGATTTGTTGGATTTCAGAGTACTGGTGTTCCATCAGATCAAACAGCTTGCTTAATGTTTCATTTGGCTCTGCTGCATTTCACATAAGTTCTAGGAGGGCTCTCTATGCGATCCTTTTGTATTCATCTTCTGATGATGTCAGAAAATTTTCTTCATCTGGGAAGTTCTTCAGTTGTTTCTTTTAGGGGACTTCTGAAGCCATGGGTGATTTCTCACTTATGCTTTCATCCAGACTTCGTTGCTTTTGGGGCATCATGTGAGTCAATAAAGTCTTGGAGAGATGCTGTGAGGTTGGACTGCAATTGTTTCTCCAGCCCATCTTAAAATGAAAGGTAAAAGGTATTTGATAACTTCCAAAGTCAGTCAGGTTTTCAGATGTACAGGTTCCTCTTCCCAGCTGGCAAAGTAAGCACCTTTATATCCAACCCCAGATGTTATAAACTAGTTCAGAATACAGAAAGGCTACTGTCCTGCAGACCTCTGTTGCCAGACCCCAGCTGTAGGCAACACTGTGTAAAATAGGGCTTGTTTGCCAGAGAAGCTCTCTCCTCTGGTCAGTTGCTGCCACCCAGCCCAGGAATTAGTTCCAGCTGAGACCTCTGTATGGTTATACCTGCCTCCCAATGGAACAAAATGGCATCCCACATGAGCTCCCTGCCTTCCTCGTTACAGGCTACTCAAGGGCAGAGTGGAAAGAGAGTCCAAGGTGCTGAGATGCACAGAGTCCAAAGCTGGGCTCTCACAATGTGACAATTTTGCCCAAAGATCCCACCAGCTGTGAGTCTGAAATTATCTGCTAGTTCAATCCCAGGTCTGCCCACCAGCTAAGACAGACCAAAAAAAGTTAAAATCACGAGTTAACTTCGATCTGTGAAGGCCAGCACTCAACCAAGAGTGGGGGAGGGCAAAAGAAAAGAGGTTTCCCTTTCAGTGGTATGAAGTCCAAATTAACAGCCCTATGCTGTGTCCTAGGGCTCACTACGTGTCTTGAAGGCTCTGTTTAATTATATATTCAGGTCTTGGTTTCTAAAGGGATTTGAGGAGACACGTGTTTGGTGCGCCTTCTTGACTATGCCTCCAAGTTTCTTGACCACTTGCTCTGCTCTTGAAAGAACAGTGTTGATATTTCCTACTGCAATTTTGTTTCTGCCTGTTTCTCACTGTAGTTTATAAGTTTTTACATCATGTATTTTGAACCTTTTTTTTAGGTGCATAACTGTTTAAAATCACTGCCTACTTGATGAATTCATACCTTCAGAGCTGTGAAATAATCCTTTTTTATTCTTGGTTCTGAAATAAGTTTTGTCTTATAATAGCACAGCCACTCTTGCCTTCTTTTTGATTAGTGTTATTATGGTAACTTTGTATATGAATTCTTCTTTATGGTTCTGCATTCAATCTATTTTAATGTGTTGTTTTGGTTAAAGCATGAAGAAAAAATTCCAACCTAATATATAGTTGAAAAGGAAGAATTATTCTAATAACCTTTACCCTGAAATTGTGTGTATTTCCTTTTACATGATAGCAAAATTGACAAACAATGTTCTCTTAAAAATTAATTTGGAATGTGGAATTAGTAAGCATAACAATAACTGTTTTGTGCTATTTTACTTTATGCTCCATTGGTCAATCTTGCATTTTGAATTTTTTTTTTAATAAATGATTTTGTAACTCACTGCATCAGTCATTTGACAAATATTGAATAATTAAGCTAGGAGTTCTTCCAAAAGCTGACATGTATCATTAGAAAACGCAATGCTGTTGAGTTGACACATATCGTTACACAACATATATATGTGTGTATGTGTGTATATATATATATATGTTTACATATGTGGAAACCATAGTACTGTAATGGTTAAGTGCTATGACTGATGTCTTAGTCATCTGGTACTGCTCTAACAGAAATACCATGAGTGGATGGCTTTAACAAAGAGTAGTTTATTGTTACACAGTCCAGTGGGCTGTAAGTCTGAATTCAGAGTGTCCACTTCAGGGGAAGTCTTTCCCTCTGTCATCTCTGGTGGAGGTCCTTGTGCTTCATCAGTCTTCAGTCAGGGAGCATCTTGACACAAGAACCTAAGGTCTGAAGGATGTGTCCTATGCTTGATGCTACTTTCTTGATGGTGTGAGACTCCCACTCTCTGGTTGCTTCCCTTTCCTTTTGTCTCTTGTAGGATGAAATGATAAAAGGTGGTGCAAGCCATGCTCCCGGAAAACTCTCTTTACACTGGAGCTGGGAGGTGATCTTAGGAAGAGATTAACACTCCCACCCTCATCTTCTTTACCTTAGATTCAGTCTATTAACCACAGGCAAAGATTAGTATTTATAGCATAGGAAAATCACCAAATGGAGGACAATCACTCAATACTGGGAATCACCAGACCAGCCAAATTACTACACACAATTCAATCCAGGGCAATCGCTAACCAAAAGTTGACAGTTTAAATACACGAGGTACTCACTGGAAACTGCGAGGGAATTCTACTGTCCTATAGGATCAGTATCGACTATGAGTCAGAATCAACTTGACAACAATGGGTTTGGTTTTACATTTCTGTGTGTGTGTGTATACATGCACAAATCACACTTGTTAATGTTATTATCCATCTCATCTGAGTCTTCAAGCATGGGAAAATGTTGGGAATCTGTCAAACTTACAGTACAGATAGAAATTTTCCAAAATTCTGACTTTTATTTGACAGCTTGAATTTTATCAGTGGGAACAAATCTTGTCAGTAATTTTCCTCATAGTGGAAGGCTCATTTCTGCATTTTTGAGAAGTATTATATACAAGCCACGGACATCAGGTGTTCAAGACTACCTTGTTTTCTGACTGCCACACTTAGCTTGCATCCATGTAATGTCAGAACTGAAGGCTGTCCACGTATGAGCTGGTCGAGCACAACTGTATGATTGATACCTTGTGTTCATTCAGTGACATGATAGACGAATGTGCCTAGAATATAATTAGTTCACTATAAATATTTTTTATACAATTATGATTAAGTGAAAGTATACAATCCAAATGAGTTCCACATGCCCACCTATCTGCAGCTTCATCTGCTCTCTTCACCCTGTGACATCACACTTCTCCTTTACTCTTTAGTACTAGTATCCTCTTAACAAACACCTGCCCCCTCTGCTCCATCCTTTCTCTTCCCATCTAGAAAGAAACCAGTAGGGTAGCCTTTTATAAATATATAAAACCATAAAGTACATACACCACATGCTCACATTGTGTCCCTGAGTCCAGTCTGTGCCTTTCTGAAGTGTTGACCTCAGTACTGCTTTCAGTTCAGAAACAGCAGCAATTCTAGGGGCCACGTTCCCAGGGAACCCTCCCAGCTGTTGGATCACCGGTTCTAGTCCTTTAGAAGAGTTCTCGAAGTGCACACCTCTTTTTCTTGTGCTGCCTTTAGGACTCTAGATTGTATCCCTCATCACAGCTGACTTTGGTCGTGGCTGGGCACCATCTGGTTCTTCTGGTCTCATGTTGATGCAGTCTCCCATTCATATGAGTCCTTCTGCCTCCTGGGCTCATTTTTCCTTGTGTCTGTGATGTTCTTGGTCATCATGTATTACAGGTGGGTTGGGACCATTCGATGTACCTCAGATGGCAGCTTGCTAGCTGTTAAGACCCAGACACCACTCAGCAATGTGAGGTGCAGAAGACTCTATGCCAGTTGACCTCAACATCCCCTGAAAACATGGTCCCCTGACCTCTGTCCCTGCTACTCTATCCTTTGAAATGTTAAGTTTAGAAAACCTTTCAGTTGATGGTGTAGTCCAGTTATGCTGATCTGCTCTCCACCTCATGTTCTCACTCCCCTCAGCTAACCACGTTTCTATTGACTAATCTATGAACATCAGAGAGTCTTTCCTTCTGTACTTAAGTTCCATTTTTAAGAAGTTATAGCAGAAGTTTTGTGTAGTATTTGTCCTTTTGCCACTGACTGATTTCACTTAGCATATCTTCCAGCTGAAACCAGGTCATGGGATGCTTCCTAAAATCATCGTTGTTCTTTACCATTGCATAGTGCACCATTGTGTATATGTACCATAGTTTCTTTATCTGTTCATCCGTTGATGGAGTTCACTATAATTCTTGATGTTTTAGGCAGAAGAAGGATATTCTTAACTGTTTAAAGTCTTTTGAGGCAACTGTTAGTGGAAGGCAATTTGGTTCTTTCTAAATTCTTATAATGAAAACAAAGGACTAACATATAATTCAAACTAATGACCAGCATTGTCTTGATGAATAGACGGAATTCATTTGTTGTTAGCATTGTAATTGTATTTAATTTGACACAGGTTTGTTTGAAAATAATTCACTTTTCTAGGTTGGTAAAATATCCCAAGTCTGATTTTATTTATAGGAATATTCTTCCTTTGGACATCATTTTTCTCCAGAAAGGCTAAATATTAATTCTACTATGCTCTATGAAGAATTCTAAAATATACAACTTTTTATTTGAATTCTGATCCATTCTGGTGTAGTTGGTTTTACCATGAATTAGTGCCCCAAAGACAAATTATATTCTTTAGAAACAAATACTTGTGAGTGAAATTGAAGGGAAGAGGCAGATCTAGAATGGTGAGGAGGGCCTAGGTAAGCAGTGAAGAGTTTATGGGTGATGTCTTAGTTTCCTAGCAGTGCTAAAACAGAAATAGCACACTGGGGGTCTTAATGAACAGAAACTTATTTTCTCAGAATTTGTGAGTCCATCCAAATTCAGGGTGCTGGATCCAGGGGGAGGCTCTGTCAGTTTATTCAGTATTCTCAACATTTCTTTTCTTTTTATATTATGATTGAATGAAAATGTACATTCCCTTATAAATTCGCATGCTCACTTATGTGCAGCTCCCACTGCTCTCCCTGCCTAGTGACAGCACATCCTTCCTCTCTGTTCCATATATGTCCTATCCTCCCGACAGTCTCCTGTCCCCTACTCTCCACTCAGTCCCCTTCCTCCAGCAAGAGGTCAGCAGAGTGACATCCTATAGATGCATAGAACCATAAAGTTCCCACAAGATATGGTCACCCTGCATCACTGAGTCCAATCCATTACTGTCTGAAAAGTTGACCATTATGATTTATGGAGAGGGGCAACATCAGGGCCAGGGGTCATGCTCCCAGGGGATCCCCAAAGCTCCCAGACCATGAATTGCTGTCTTTTAGTGGAGATGTCAAGGTGCACCTCTATTTATTGTTGTGTTGCCAGTGGGACTCAATTTTGTGAGCTCCGTTGTGGCTATCACTAGTGGTGGTCGGGCATCATCTGGTTCTGCTAGTGGTGAGTCGATGTAGAGACTCACTCACGTGGGTCTCTCTGTCTTCTGGGTTCTCTTTCCCCCATGTCGTTCTTGTCCTCAGTGATCATCCATTCCTGTTGAGTTGGAACCACTTGCTGGACCCTCAGAAGGCAGCTTGGCAGTTTTTAAGACCCCAGATGCCACTCAGTGACATGGGGTGCAGAGAGTCCTCATTAGCAAAATGCTAGCTGTGCCAGTTAGCCTCAATTTCACCTGAGAGCATGGTCCCTGGCCCCTAGCCCCAGCTACTCTGTCCTTGCAATATTGGGTTAAGATGGGGAGAGTACTCAAATTGTGTTGAAGTCCAATTATTATTGGTCTTCTTTCTAATGTCACCAATTTCTTCTTTCTTCTGCCACCAATTTCACCCAACCAAATTTCTGTCAACTATCTAATCTAAACCCTCCTCCCCCTCGCCTGCCTTCCCTCCCCACCCTTGTAGCTGTCAGAGTCTTTTCTTCTATGCATGAGTTTGTTTTAAAGTTCTTATAGTAAGGGTCTCATGCAGTATTTGTCCTTTTGTCATGGACTACTTTCACTCAGTATAGTGTCCTCTAGTTGAAACCAGGTTAAGAGACACTTCCTGCAATCATCACTGTTCTTTATCATTGTACAGTGTTCCATTGAGTACGTATAACACAGTTTACCTATCCATTCCTCTGTTGTTGGGCATCTGGGTTGATTCCATCTTTTTGCTATTTGTGGACTGTGCTGCAATGAACATTCATGTGCATGTATCAGTTGGTGTGAATGGCCATGATTCTGTAAGATATGTTCCACACAGTGGAATTACTGGGTCAAATGGTATATCTATATCCATTTTTTTAAGGGAGCGCCAGATTGCTTTTCCAAAGAGGTTGCACCCTTTTTCAATCCCACCAACATTGTAGGAGAGTTCCAGTCTCCCCACAGCCTCTGCAGAGGAGAGGGGCAGATACTGAAAACTATTTTTCCTTTTCTGAATGCTACATAGGATATGGACCCCAAGCTCTGCCAGAGACAATTATCATCATATTTACAAATATGACTATTGAAATTCAAGATAGTAATAAGATACTGTATCTGTTTAGAGTCAGAGCTGGAATCTGAGGTTTTAAACACCCTGTTTTATGACAACGGTTTGTCAAAAGGATGATTATAAGGCATGAATATTGTTACAGTTACTCAGGTATGAATTAGGATCAACTCAATGACATGGATTTGGCTTTATTACGCAGGACCACTGGGTAGCAATGTACAGTTTATAACTTCACGAAGTATAGTAGAAGTTTGACTTGGAGCACCCGGTTCTGCACCACACATTTTAACACAGGGTTGCATATGCTAGCAAATGGGGCATCTTGTTTTAACTAATTACCAGTGAGGGTGTAATTTCCTAATTTACACTGAGGACACATGGAGTAGCAGTCACTATACTGCACTCTGATAGAGGTGACAAGTTTTTATGTTATCAGCTACAAAGACGTCCCCAAGTGACATCAACCTCATGAATAACATGAACACCCTCATGAATATGATGGTTCTGATTCACAGCTTGCCACCAGGTAATTTATGGGAAGTAGACCACCACACATTTCTTTGATATGTTCTTTATACAGATGTCTCATTTCTAATCCTGAAATCTGTACTGCAAATAATCTTTATCACATTTCACAGATGCTAAAACTGAATTTGAGACTCCTCTGATTTCTTTACAACTTGAGCCCTTCCTCTGCCCCGGTCCTCTTCTCCTTTCCCCCACACTGTCCCTTCCCTTACTCTCCATGAGGAGAACACTGTCTACTAGGATTCTGTTCTGTTCTGACTTCATTGTTTGAGAGGTTTAAGGGTATGTTGGCTTCTTACACGATGGAGAAAATAGTGCACAAATACCTGGGGATTTCTGGTTATCTCCATTTGGCACCACGTGTCTATGGGGGTTGGTTTGATTCTATTGTTATTTCCTTTTTTTTTTTGGTAATAATGAACAGTTTAACTACAAAACTTAAACCCAAACCCATGCATCTTATTTACCATTACTTCTCTCTTTTCGCTCTTTTTTCTGTCATTCTAGTTTGTTTACATTTCCCTTGCTTTATTTAGAAATTCTGTCCTCTCCATGGAGCCCTGGTGGTGCAGTGGCTAAGAACTTGGATGTTAACCAAAAGGTGGGCAATTTGAATCCACCAAAGTCTCCTTGGAAGCTTTCTGGGGCAGTTCTGCTGTGTCCTATAGGATCCCTATGAGTTGGGATGAACTCAACATCAAAGGGTTTGGTGATTTTGGTTTTGGGGTGGCATAGAGGTTAAGTGCTATGGCTGTTAACCAAAAGGTGGGTAGCTCAAATCCACCAGGCACTCCTTAGAAACTCTATGGATCAGTTTTATTCTGTCCTGTAGGGTCGCTATGAGGTGACATTGACTCAACGGCACTGGTACACTGATTTTGGACTTATATTGCTAAAATATATTTTGTTACAAATTTTACTAGATGGTTCAGATTGTATCGTGGTTCAAGCCTTCACATCATTCAAGATTCTCCTCAAATGTCACACTCTGAACTTGCTATCTCATATAAGACTTTCAGCCACTCACTGTCATCTCCCCTTTCCTTGCTGTAGCTTTCTGTGCAAGCCCTGACCACTATCTAAAATCATATATGTACATGGTCAATTTTATTTTAATAGAGGATGAAAGTTTATTGTCTGTTTTCACCTCCAGAGAGTAAACTTTGTAAGGAATGAAATTTTGTTTTCTTTACTGGGGCCTTCCCACTGCCTAGAGGCTAGTACAAAGTCAGCATTTAGTAAATATTTATTAAATAATATTGTTTTTACTTTTAGATGAGAATTCATTTTTTGGCAACATACTGTAAGGTGATTGTATTTTTTTATTGGCTATGCAGAAGTTTGATATACAGATCAACTTTTGGAATATAATGATGTCAAGTCACATAGCTATTTACTGATGCTGCACTGGGCACTGAAATTCTGCCTTTCGCGTGTATGTGCACTGTTGCTTATCTTTGTAACAAGAAGAAAGCCTAGGTGTCGCTACTGCTATTGCTATCTTAAGAGTAGCAACCACAGCATCTTCAACAAATGGTGCTGGCAAAATTGGTTATCCATCTGCAATAAACGGAATCAAGATCCATATCTTACACCTTATACAAAAACCAACTCCAACTGGATAAAAGACCTAAATATCAAACCTAAAACGATAAAGCTCATCCAAGAAAAGGTAGGAACAACAATGGAAGTTTTAATACACAATGAGGACAGACTCCAAAATCCGTCAAAGAAACCTCAATCAACAGAAGAGAAAGTAGATAAATGGGAACTATTAAGAATCAAACACTTTTGCTCATCCAAAGACTTTATTAATAGAATTAAAAGAACACCCACAGAGTGGGAAAAAATATTTGGCAACTCTATGTCAGATTGACGCCTGATCTCCATAATCTATAAGATACTACAAAATATCAATAAGAAGATGATAAACCATCCAATTAAGTGATGGGCAAAGGAGATGGACAGATACTTCACTAAAGAGGAGATCCAGGCAGCCAAAAAACACATGCGGACATGTTCACGATCTTTAGCTATTAAAGAAATTCAAATCAAGACAACAATGAGATACCATCTCACCCCAACAAGATTGGCCATGATCCAGAAAACACAAAACAACAAATGCTGGAGAGGCTGTGGAGAAAGTGGAACCCTCCTACACTGTTGGTGGGGTTGCAAAATGGTCCAGCCTCTTTGGAAGGCAATCTGGCGCTTCCTTAAAAAAATGGATATTGATATACCATTTGACCCGGTAATTCCACTACTTGGAATATATCCTACAGATTCAAGGCCTTTCACACCAACGGACACATGCACCAGAATGTTTATCGCGGCACAGTCCCCAATAACAAAAAGGTGGAATCAACCCAGATGCCCAACAATAGAAGAATGGATAGGTAAACTGTGGTACATATACTCAATGGAGCACTACACAATGATAAAGAATAACGATGATTCCAGGAAACATCTCCTAACCTGGTTTCAACTGGAAGACATTATGTTGAGTGAGAGTAGTCAGCGACAAAAACACAAATACTGTATGAGACCTCTACGATAAGATCTCAAAAACAGACTTGTATATAGAAGAAAAGACTCTTTGACAGCTGCAAGGGAGGGGATGGAGGGAGGGAAGGCAAGGGGGGGAGGGTTTAGTTTAGGTAGTTACTAGAAATCTAGTTGGGAGAAAGCGGTGACAGCACACATTAGGAACAAGAACAACATTAAGCGGACTTCAGCATAACTTGAGTACTCCTTCCATCTTAACTCAATACTGCAAGGATAGAGTAGCTGGGGCGGGGGGTGGGGGACCATGCTCTTAGGAGAATTCCAGGCCAATTGGCACAACTAGCGTTTTGCTAAGAGAGCTCTCTGCACCCCACATTGGTGAGTGGCGTCTGGGGTCTTAAAAGCTGCCAAGCTGCCATCCGAGGACACAGCAAATGGTCCCAACTCAGCAAGAATGGATGCTCATCGAAGGCCAAAACGACATGCGGTAAAGACAACCGAGAAGACAGAGAGACCCACAAGAGTGGGTGCCTACATCGACCTGGGACTGGAAGAACCGGATGGTGCCCGGCCACCACCAGTGATAGCCATGACGGAGCTCACAGAGAGGAGCCTCACTGGCAACACAAGAATAAAAAGAGGTGCATCATGAGATCTCCACTAAAAGACCTCAGTGGTTTTGGGGTTCCTCTGAGAGCATGGCCCCCGATCCTGATGCTGCCCATTCCCATAAATTATAACAAAGGTCCACTCTTTGGACAGGAATGGAATGGACTTGGCAATGCAGAGTAACCATATGTTGGAAGCACTTTATGGTTCTATACATCTATAGGATATCATCTTGCTGACCTCTGGCTGGAGGAAGGGGAGTGGACGGAGAGGAGGGGAAAGGAGACTGTTGGGAGGATGAGACATGTATGGAGCAGAGAGGAATAGTGTGCAGTCACCGGACAGGGAGAGCAGTGGAAGCTGCATATAGGGGGGCATGTAAATTTACATGTGAATGTACATTTTCACTCAGTTATGTTAAATAAAAAAAAAAAAGAGTAGCAGCCATGAGTCTGGCACCGAGCCAGGCACTGAGTGTTTCATTCGGTTGTACAAGGGGCGGCTGTGAGTCAGAACCTGCCAGACACGCTTAAGAACAACAGGGTCAATGCCAAGCCAAGTGCTGTCAAATTATTCAGTTTACACTTTCCTATGAATTAAACACACACACACACACATATATATATAAAGTTAGAATTAAATCTGTAGTTGAGTGTTTTTTTCAAACAAAATGTCATGGATTGAATTGTGTTCACCTCAAAATGTGTGTAGCAGTCTAGCTAGGCCAAGATTCCTGATATTCCGTAATGTTCCTCCCTGTTGGAAACTCTTGTCACTATGATGTCAATGAGGGAGGATGGGCGTCAGTTGTGCTGGTGGGACAAGACTCAGTGTATAAGATTATTTTGTGCCTGAGGCAGTCTCTTGAGATCTAAAAGAAAGAAGCTAGCAGAGAGAGTTCACAACCTAACAGCACCAGGAAAGCAGTGTCAGGAGTAGAACCAACAGAGGAAGACTTCTCTTGGAACTGATGCTCTGAATTTGGACTTTTAGCTTATTTTTCTCTGTGAGAATACAAATTTCTCTTTGTTAAAGCCATCCCCTTGTGGCATGTCTGTTATAGCAGCACCAGATAACGAAGACACCATCCCTTTGTGGCATTCTGTGGTAGCAGCACCAGATGGCTGAGACACCACCCACTGTTGTATCTCTGTTGCAGCAGCACTAGGTGACCGAGACACATTCACCGTAGTACTTCTGCTACAGCAGTGCTAGGTGACTGTGGCATTTGTGCTACAACGGCAGTTGGTGACTGAGACAGAAAGTCTAGTGGAAGCAGTAGAAATTCTTGAAAGCACGCAAGATGGGTTCATTGTTGGATACATTGTTCTCCTGCCTTTACAAAGTTGTCCTTTTTTACTCAGGGCTCCTAAGCCCAAGTCAAAGAATTCTTGTTTTTATACTCAAAAAACCAAACAAACCAAACCCATTATCATTAAGACAGTTCTGACTCACACAGCGTTCTCATATTTCTTGAACTGTTGTTTGGTTATGTAAGTAATTTCTTAACTACTCAACGTGCACTAATAAAGAAACCAAACCAACCCACTGTCATGAAGTAGATTCCCACTAGGATTGCCCCTAAGGGACAGTGCCGAGCTGCCGTATAGAGAGCAGCTGGTGGACTCAAACTGTCTACCTTGGGGTCAGCAGCTGAGTTCTTAACCACTGCGCCACCAGGGTTTCTTCAGATGTCCTGGTAGAGACGGAACAGCAGGGGTGAGAAGAGCAAAGGGCAGAGTGAAGGTGGAGACTGCATTTAGTATCTCCACATAAATAAAGAAGGTTGGTGAGTGTCAATATTTCTCAGCATTTCAGTTTGCAGCATGAAAGTCTCCAGAAATGCTTCAAAGAGTTTTTAGAATTTGAAAAATTTTGAGAAGCACAACAGTTTTTTGTGCTTTTTACTGACTGTAGGCATGTAGCTTTCCATAGAAGATTCTGTGTTACTAAGACACTGAAACAGTCTAGGAGAAAATATTTGCCAATGATTACGGCTCTTTCAGGGAACATAGACAGCATTTTAAGACCTGCTTAAAGGAACACCTGCCTAGCATTTTCTTGTTCACATTATTTTGAAATATTTATGTCCTCTGAAAAAGGGTGCAGTGAAGGTATCTCAGATCTCTGTTATCTGGCTACGCTTGTTCCCAGTGAAGAACCCACTGAGTGGGATTTACAGAGCCTCCTCCTTCTCTCTGCCACAGTCTTTTCAATATCTGAAATAGGAGATGAGCCCTGGTTGGCCAGCAGTTAGAGCACTTAGCTGCTAAGCAAACTACTGGCTGTTCAAATCCACCAGTCACTCCTTGGAAACCCCATGAGGGCAGGTGACAGTTCTACTCTGCCCTATAGGTTTGCTATGAATAGGAACTGACTTAAGAACAGTACGTTTGGTTTGGTAACAGGAAAAGAGATTCTTCAATATATATTTTAAAAGTTTCCTGGAAAACAGATCATTGTCATTTAAGTGTATATTTGTTTCTTGATTTCAAATCACATATGAGAGTTGAGGAAATAATTAACCTACCTTATCAAGTCCGACTCGACGGCACTTGGCTTTGGCTATCAAGTTCGTCAGATGTGGTATTTTAGAGACTGTCTGAACAGCGGTGCTGTTAAAATTGACCTTCTCTACAACAATTTTGTTTGTCTGTTTTTCTGGTTTCACTGTCTTCAAAAAGAAAGTTTGCAACAGAAGATTGTTGCAGTGTGTTAGAAGTTCAAAGCTCTGCAGCTCTCAGTCATTTTTCACAATAATTTAATTTGGAATAAACCAAAAAACAAAATGCATTGCCATCAAGTTGATTTTCAACTCGTAGTAATCCAATAGGGCAGAGCGGAACCTTCCCTGAGAGTTCCCAAAGAGGGCCTGGTGGCCTCCAACAGCCGACCTCTTAGTTAGCAGCTGTAGCACTTCATCTCTATGCCACTGGGGTTAGAATAATTTAGATTAAGATAATATAAAACTTCTAGGAGGCATCCTCAACCTTGGAAGGTCAAAGAAGTGTGTTTCAACACAGCATTTGCATGAGTGTTGCCAATTTTCAGAAAATTATTACAATAGTGGACATTAAATAACCGAAGTATTTCTCTGACACCCTTAATATTCCTTTAAAAATTCTTTAGAATCACTGATCACTCATTCTCTTTCCCTGTACTTTTCGACTGTAAGCGTGTTTAAGAAAGAAAGGAAAGTTTTAGTGTTTGGGGTCTCAGGGTCTCATTTAAGTAGAAAATAGTCTCGTTATCTTGGTGGATTTCAACCTTGCCACTTGACACTTCTGATTACCTCCAAAGATTCTGATTTAAGTGGCTGGGAACATGGGAATATGGTCTGGACATTAGGATTTTATAAGCTTTCCATGTGGTACTAATGTGTAAGCAGAACTGACAACCAGTGGGTTTATGTTACTCATGTTAAGTTGTTGTGACAGATAAGTGTAGTCTACCCAATTGTACTTGCATTTGAAAACAGGTGCCTGGCACCCTAAGAGATTAACTAAGAAAGTGTGGGATGCTTCATCACTAGAAACTCTGTCCAGTATTCTCTCCCTCTTCAGGCTCTAGTTACCTCCAGAAGCAGGAATCTAAGTGTTCAAGTCAGGTTTTACAGTGTAAAATTACCATCAGCTCTTGGCCTACTTCAAATAATGTTCTAGGAACACTAACCAAAAAAAAAAAAAACAAAAATAAAAAAAAAAAAGATTTGTGAGCAGCTTCTGTTAGAAAGTACAGTATCTCCAGGGTATCAGGACGGAAGTGCTAATGAAACTCGGCAACCAGAGGCAAAACTAAGTCTACAAGCAAATGTACAGAAGGAACATTGAGCTTTGTAGAATTTATGATCTCTTGTCAGATGTCTTATGATGAGATCACAGGAGATCACAGGAGAAGAATTAATAATGAAAGACTACCTACAACTAGTTTAGGTACAGTGAGACTGAGATCAGAAATGAAGATCAGTACACTATTCTAGAATCTTGGGAATTATTTACTTGTATTTTCAATCAAACAGTAGGCCTTTTCTTAAATATCTTGTAATTATCCATTTAATTAATACATCATGTCTTTTTCAAAGTTTGGAAAGAATACCATTTACACTAGATATGTGTGATAGCATGTTGTAGTGGTTAGGTGCCGTGTCAGCTAACTATGATGTTGGCAGTTTGAATCCCCCAGGTGCTCCTTGGAAACTCTATGGGCAGCTCTACTCTGACCTATAGGGTCGCTATGAATCAGAACAGACTCAACAGCAGTGAGTAGTAATAGCATGGAGATGTGGCTGGGTGTTGTGGATTACTCATGATTACTACTCCTTTAGGATTTTCCTTTAGACTGGGACAGTTATTTCCTCTCCATTTTTCTCTGAGCTCATCAGAGTGGTGCACTCCGATTCTATCAGTATTAGTACTTATTAACTATTGCAAAAGATGTACAGGCAACTGGGGTGAGTTACATGGAAGAGATACCTTAGTCCTCAGGCTGCGTTTCAGAATCTCTGGATGACAGTCTTTAACGTATGAAAAAGTCCCTTTCCCAGACTATCCTAGGTGATTACAGATTCTTGACAATTGCCTGACAATTGCTGGTTGTGTTTGTCATCTTTAATCAACAAAAGTACATTGTCTGACAGTTTAGGAGGCCAGAAGTCTGAATTCAGGGCACTAGCTCCAGGGGAGGTCTTTCCCTTTCTGTCAGCCCTTGGGGGAAGGTCCTTGTCAGCAATCTTCCCCTGGTCAGGAAGCTTCTGAGCACAAGGACCCTTGGTAGGAAGGATACACTCCACTTCCCACGATCCTTTCTCAGTAGCATGGGATCCACCTCCTCTCTGCTTGATTCTCTCTTTTATATCTCAAAGGCATTGTCTCAAGATACAACCTCGTTCTAAAGACTCGGGTTCTGCCTCCTTAACTGCCTCTGATTCTGCCTCATTAATATCACAGAGGTTAGAATTCACAACACAGAAGAGAAGCATGGGCGGTCACAGAATGGCAAACAATCACACAGTACTGAAAACGATGGTCTAGCCAAGCTGAGGAACATTTTGGTTGGATAAAATTCAACCCATCACACTGTTTCAAAGACCATGTATTTATGCTTAAGGGAAATAGAAAGTGTGCTATGAGTCAGAAATGACTTGTCAGCAGTGGGAACACAGACAGTGACTCATCATTTACATTTACATCAAGTGGGTCCCGACTCATAGAGACCCTAGAGGTCAGAGTAGAACTGCCCCCTGGAGTTTCCAAGAAGCACCTGGTGTATTTGAACAGCAGACCTTTTGATTAGCAGACACAGCGCTTAACCCTAGGCTCTATTTAAAATCAGTCTGCCTTCTCCTCCTTCTGTTGCATGAAATGTTCCTCTATGGAACTCAGCTCCAAAATTGGATGAGAACTGTCAGTGCACCCTGCCTTTTTCGAAAGTTGGAGAGGAACAGAAAAAAGAGGGAGAAAGGGGAGTGAGAAAGGCCAAAGATCAGGAAACTGGGGTCTGTATTTCCTCTGCTAGTACTCTCTGTGGCTCTCTGATTTTTTTTTTCCTTCCAAGTCCTTAGTTTCCAAATGTTTGGAAACTTTGGTGTCTTAGCAGTTAAGAGTTGCATCTGCTAACCAAAATGTCTGCAGTTCGAATCTGCCAGGTGCTCCTTGGGAGCTCTATAGAGCAGTTCTACTCTGTCCTATAGTATAGCTATGAGCTGGAATTGACTTGACGGCAGTGTTTTTTATTTTTTGGTTTTTCGGGGTTTTTTTTGTTATTGTTTTAGCTTTCTTCATAGACTAGGATTTGGGGGACTAGCAATAAGGAGAAGATGTCTTTGCCCCTCAGAAATGAAGCCACCAAAGGTTTGCTGTTGAGAGATTCTAGAGACTGTTTTGCTAACTGTTTTGCTTTTCCATTTCTCCAGAGGAGAAATGGAGCTGACTCTGGAAGGGATAATCTAATTAGCCATCTTACCTCATTTGCAGCCCCTCGTGTATGAATCAGTTTATCAGATGGTTTGCTAAGAGTGGATTTTGAAAATAAACAAGAAGTAAGAAACAGCAATTCCCTGGAGCTGGTGGCAAGGAACACCTTGGAGAGAGGAGCAGGGTTGGTGTAGCTCAGGCTGGGCATCAATTAGAAATCGAACAGTAGACAGCGGCTTTAGCATCAAACTTTACTTTCCCTTTGTGTCACGTTCGTTGCTCTCCAAACAGAAGGGGAAAGAAAGCACGTGTCACAACTGAGGCCGTGTCTAGGAAGATTCAGAAACCGAGAAACTACCTTCATCTCATTTTAACTAATTTATTTCCTTCCTAAAAATGAGGTGAACCCCTCAGGAACAGTATGAAGTTCTTGAGGCATAAAGACAAAGAAAATACCAGAACACACAGAAGGGATTAGTATGTTTTATGCAGAAGCTCGCTTGGAGACCACTTCAAAGCTGAAGACGCGCAGGATACGAGGGTCAGGAGCCAGCCGGAAACGGGAAGAGGGCAGTCCAGAGGGAAGAGTTTACAAAGTTCTTAAGGCAACAAAGTCTTTCCTCACTTTCTTTCCCCAAGATTATAATACACTTTAAGGGCTACATGCAAATGAAAAGATGTTAAAACAAATCACGAAACAGGAACCACCCAACTGTGCAAAAGCAGTGGGGTGCCAGGAAGCCAGGCACCTCTCTTGGCCCCGGTGAAGACCCCAGTTCGCTTCTGTGTATCTCCACGGACCTAGTTTTGCCTTCAGCATCAGCTGCCATGAGACAGTCTCTTCTCTACTGGGGTCTCCCTGGTTTGCTCTTTTCTCAGGTCGGCTTAGTCCTATTTCATACCTAAATCTGTTAGACAATATAAGACTTTATTTCTAGGAATGACCTAGAACCTACATAAGATAAAGAAAAAACCATAACAAGAAAACGTTATTTTGTTGGGTTGAAGAAGGACAAATGACAAGGAAAGAAAATGCTCAAATAAACAGAAAGGGTGTTTAGACTTCACAAGAAATATGACAGGAGTAGTGTCACTTTTAGCCCCAGGCACTTACAGTGCATGCTGTGGGACAAGGAACACTACAGCTTGTTGGTTTGTCATGTTTGGTGTCTTCAGTGGTCCTGTGACAGCGGGAACTGTGCCACAGGTGTTTCAAATACCCAGGTCGTCCATGGTGGACAGATTTCGACAATGCTTTGCAGCTGTGACCAGCTACGAAGAAAGGCCTGGCCATCTACTTATAAAAATTAGCTAATGAAAACCTGATGGGTCACAACAAAGCATTGTCCAACTTGCTTGCTCTGGACGTGTCATCAGCAGGGATCAGTCACTGTAGGAGGGCATCGCGTTTGGTGAAAGAGAAGGCCAATGAGAGGGAGGGAGACAGTGAGATGGATTGGCACGGTTGCTTTAAGCGTGGATTTGAAACATGCTGGTGATTGTAAGGACGACACAGGACCAGGCAGGAGTTTGCTTTGTGGTGCAAATGGTGGCCCTCAGTCAAAGGCAACTTGAAGATATCTCTCTGTCCACTATCACAGCTGAGTTGCACTTTATTTACAGTTATTTAAGTAAATGGGTTGCCTTGGGGAAACTACTTAGTTTATCTGAGTTTGAGACTTGTTTGGGAAGTTAATCATCTCATAGTGTTGTTGCTAACAGGTGCTACTGAGTTGGTGCCACCTCATAGTGACCCAGGGAACACCAGGATGGAGCAGTGCCCGGTCCCGTGCCAGCATGACAGTCGTTCGCTCCGCTGGTGCCCATGGTTGCAGCCACTGCTTCTGTCCATGTTGCTGAAGGTCTTCATCTTCTTGGTTGATCCTCCTTTGTGCCAAACATGATATCCTCCTCCAGGGCCTGGCCTTTTCTGACAACACGTCCAAAGTCCATGAGATGAAGTCTTCCATCTTTCCATCTAAGGAACATTCCGGTTGCATTTTTCTAAGACAGACTTATTTCTTCCTCTGGCCCTTGCTGATACATTCAGTACTCCTCACCAACACCGTAATTCAGAGGCGTAAATTCTTCTTGGGTCTTCCAATTGTTCAGGTTTCTCATGCATATGAGGCATTTGGAAATACCGTGGCTTAGGTCAGGCACACCTTAGTCCTCAAAGTGACATCCTAAGCAAAGCCGTCACTTTGACGACTAAGGTGTGCATGACCTAAGCCATGGTATTTTAAAGAGATCTTTTGCAGCAGATTTGCCCAGTATGTCACTTGATTTTGTGAGTACTGCTTCTATAGGTATTAAATGTAGATAAAGTAAAATGAAACCCTTGACAACTTACATACTTTGTCTGTTTATCATGATGTTGCTTACTAGTCATCTGACAACTGTTCTCTATTTGACCATGACATTTCTGACAGTTTTATCACACTCTTGTGGCTTGTGTGTTGCTGTGACGTTGGAGCTATGTAGTCAGTATTTTGAATACCCACAGGATAGCCCACTGTGGAGCTTCTAGACTAAGACATACTATAAAGACAATCTGCTACCAAAAATTGGGCCACAGAAAACTATATGAACAATCCTGGAACATTGTCTGACATAGAGCCAGAAGATGAGAAACTCAGGTTAGAAGACACTCAAAGACCAGCAAAAGAAGAGCTGCCTCCTCAAAGCAGAGTCAACCTTAATGACACAGATGGAGTGGAACTTCCAGGACCTTCATTCGCTCGTGTGACATGACTCAAAATAAGAAGAAACAGCTGAAAACATCTTTTAATAATCAAAATGTGAAATGTACAAAGTATGAATCTCCAAAAACTGGAGTTGTCAAAAATTAAATGGAGCGTACAGAAATAGAAACAGAATCCTTAATGATGTGGACTGAATTGTGCTCCCCCAAAATATGTGACAGCTAGGCTAGGCCCTAATTCCTACTATTGTGTGATTACTCACCCTTTTGTCACCTAAGGAAGTTGTCTTACATGTTGTAATCCTAGCTCTATGATATTAATAAAGTGGGATTATCAGAAGTTATGTTAATTAAGCAGGACTAAGTCTACAAGATTAAGTTATGTCTTAATGGCTGGCTAAGTCAATAAAAGTTATAAAAGACAAATTTAAGTTATAAAAGACAAGTGAGAACAAAGACATGGGAAATGCATACCATCAGGAAACACGAACCAGGAGAACAGCACAGTCCTGGCACCGAGAAGCTCCTAGCATGGGGGAAGGTTGGTGACAGAGACCCTTCCTTCAGAGCTGCCTTTGGACCTCCAGCCTGCCAGACTGGGAACAAACAAATACTATGGTATTTCTGTTGTAGCTCATACACTAAATAACTGTTACACTCAATGGCATGTATCAACAGGCTTTGAACAGGTAAAATACTGCTGAAAGAGGAAAACAAAGTAGGATCATAGCTTCCGCTTTTAAAATATACTGTACTGGAAACCACGGTGGCATACTGGTTAAGAACGTGGCTGCTAATCAAGAGGTTGGAAGTGCAAATCCAATAGGTACTCCTTGTAAACCAGAAGTGCAGATCCAATAGGTACTCCTTGTAAACCACCTGGGGCAGTTCTACTCTGTCCTGTAGGGTTTCTATGCAGAATCAACTTGGCAGCAACAGAGTACACAACTGCAGTAATCAAAGTAGCCTAGTACTGGTAAGTCAGTAGACACAGAGACCAGTGTAAGAGAACCAAGAGTTCGGAAATAAACTACATGTCTATGGTCAGCTGGCTTTGACAAGGATGCTGTGTTGGGCTGGCTTCTCTAAAGAAGCAAAACCAGTTGGGCATGTGTATGTATACACAGAGAGAAAGGGAGGGAGACAGAATGAGGTTTCAAGTCAGGAAAGGTGTGTGGCAGTGGTGCAGCCTTTCCGCATAACTTTTCACTGTGTGTGCTGAGCAGACAACCCAGGAAGCTGGACTATATGAAGAACAAGGCATCAGAACAGTGTGTTATGCAGACAGTACAACTCTGGTTGTTGAAAGTGGACAGGATTTGAAACACTGAATGAGGCCGAAAGACCACAGACTTCAGCATGGGTTGCACCTCAATATCAAGAAGACAAATAGTCTCACAACTGGACCAGCAAGCAACACTGTGATACATGGAGAAAAGCTTCAGGTTGTCAAGGATTTCATTTCACTTGAATCCCCAGTCAACACCCTTGGAAGCAGCAGTCAAGAAATCAAAAGGCCCCTTCTGCTGTGAAAATCAGTTGCAAAATACCTCTTTTAAATGTTGAAAAGCAAAAATGTCCATTTGAAGAGTAAGGTGCACCTGACCCAAGTCAGGGTATTTTCAGTTTTATTGTCTGCATGTGAAAGCTGAGCAATGAATATGGAAGACTGAGGAGAACTGATGCCTTTAGATTGTGGTGTTAGAGGAAACGACTGGAAAGACCACGGACAGCCAAAAGAACAAACGTGTCTGCCTTGAAAGAAGTACAACAGACCTCTCTTGGGAGCAGCAAGGGTGACAAGACTGTGTCATGCACTTTGGACGTGTTGTTTGAAGGGAGCAGTCTCCGGTGAAGACCTTCGTACTTGGTAAAGCAGACTGTCAGCAAAAAAGAGGAAGACCTTCGACAAAATGGACTGACACAGAGGCTGCGATACGGGCCCCAACGTAGCGACTCTTGCGAGCAGGCCGCAGGACGGGGCAGCGCCTCCTTCTGCTGTGCGCACGGTAGCTAGGCTCGCAGGTGAAACGGGAGAAGCTAGCAACAGCAGCGACGACACGCTGTTCAGGGTTTCCTGCAACTGGCCAAAGGTGAAAAGTCGTGAGGAAGGTGACCCCCTAGTGACGTCTGGGACGTTGTAAAAAGAACACGGCAAGGAGGGAGGACCGATCGGCGGGAAGGATGCGCAGCTGGGGGACCAGTGGACCGCGCGCTCTCACAAAACGCACCCACGCCGCCAGGCGGAACTGCTGGCGCTCAGGGTTCTGATGCTGAGCTCGCTGGCAGCCCCCGTGCCCGCAGGCCGGAGTGCAGCCCGCAGGGCCTTATCTCTACCACCCCTCCAAAGTGCAGCCTTCGGTTTCCTAGGCAGCTGTGGTGAAAATCCAGAGCCTCTCAAGCTCCATGCCGACAGTGCTTGGGTGAGCAGGGCTGTTGGTGTTGAGGTCTTACAGGGCACCCAGGTCCATGGCTGCTGTTAACACTAGTCGCTGAGACCTGATTTTGTCACCAGAAGAAATGGAAGCCATCGCCTGGTTCTTCTGTCCAGGAAGCAGGGCAGCTGGGCAGATCGGTGACGGAGACAGGCAGCGTGTAAAAGGAGGCCGGTTTCTCCCTGTTAAACACCACACACTGGACTCTGTAAGCTGTGTGCTGAGGGCAGTTATGCTCGTTATGTCTTTAACTTGGGTCTTAAGTTTACTTCCAACTTTGTATTTTATGACTACTGTGTATGTGGAAACACTGTCAGACAGGTGGTTAAAAACTACAGCTGCTAATCGAAAGGTCAGCAGTTGAAGTCCACCAGACACTCCTCAGAAACCCTATAGGGAAGTTCTGTTTTGTCCTATAGGAGCGCCATTAGTCAGAATCAACTGCAACAGGTTTGGGTTTGGTATGTGTGTGCACGTACCTACCTATGAGAGAAACACAGGGATATTATCTGGACTGGTACAACATAATACTTGAGAGCAATTGATAGTGAGGGTTTTGTCCTCTCTTTATTTTTCCCATGCCCTGTACCAGTAATATTATTCCATCTGGCTTGAAGTAAGCTTGCCAAGCCTGGATTTTGTGAACATTAGTCAGTTTTTCAGAGTCATTAACAAGCATAAAGGATAAGTCAGAATGCTGAAAGGTTTTACACAGTGCAGGCAGAAGCTCAGAAAGAAATATTTGCTGAACAACCTATGTGTGTTTATCATTGTTGAGTGATCAATCACATATGTAAGTGATATATTTTAGAAAGGCCATTTTTTTCCTGTCTTGCACGATCTTATGAGATCCTCTGAGCCTTATTTTCGGTCATCTGTTAAATGGGAATAAAATACCTAGAGTGCCGAGTTGCTGTGCAGATAGTGTGCTGCTCACAACATCTGTCCCAACAGAAGTAATTAATAATATTTCCTTCCTTCCCTGACTTCCTGTACTTTGTTAGTTCCTTATAATAGATTGCATCTTTTCCTAGAACGAAAAAAAATCTCTATTTCTAGTTAGCCCACCCCCTACCCTCTCCAGCCTGCACACCTATACTGGTAAGACAAGTTCTGTTACAGGATAGCAGAGGCTGCTTCTCCACTCATCCAGTGACAGATTACTCAATAAGCAACCCAAGCACTCACTTAGGTCATTGTCAAATGGGGACATCCAGTTGTCCAAAGCAAAGACCCATAGATGCCCAGTAGACAGGACAGGAGGAGGAGAAGTCACGACAATAAATGAAACTGCTATGAGCTCCCATGTGTGAGAATGTGCCGGCCAGAAAGAAAGGTGATGCAGAGTCATGAGGGTACCCACGGTCAAGGCTGTTTAAGCCGTGAAGCTCCCACGACTACAACACCTTCACTGACATCTTTCTCCTGTGGTTCCTTCTCCTGTAACTGAAACTCTGTAACATGGTGAGTCTTTTGGGAATACACTAATTCTTTCTAATAAACAAGAGGTCAAGGTGGCCTGTCAACTCTTACTACACTCACCCACTGTACAACTGATTCTAACATAAGAGGTTACTGGGCAAGGATGGGTTATGTTCATGGGTAGCAGCTCTCTGGTCCATTTGGAGAGAGCTGTCTTGCACATCCTTGTCTGCTGATCCAGCGATTCCAGCTAGGATGGCCAGCAATGCTCTTTGCCATGACACAAACACAAGTATATGTTCTTGTGCCCGTCCTGGTACACAACCAAAAGAAAACTCCAGTCCCAGATGACATACAAAAGCCATGAAGTCATCCGACAGAACTTAGTGTAGGCTTATCCCAATGACTTAATGCAAATCTTCACAGATAAGTACAACAATTCCATTCCTATTGTAAGAACTACACAGATTTGGGAAAGGCAAATTTTACCGATGTAGGCATGTATGATTCCATAATACAAGAAAAAATATGATGCATCTTTCCAATGTTGAAATTGCTTTATGCACATTCTTAACTTGACTCATCACAAACTCCACTAGAGAACACTTATTTTCTTCCCTAAAGAGACTCAGAAACCTCAACATAATGCAAGAATTCAAGAAAGACTTGATTCATTCTCCATATTGTGTGTGGAAGTATATATTGTTCAGCAGTTTAAGTGTGATGAAATCACTGCAGAATTTGTAAGAGCAACTAATAGAAGGAAAAATTTTTAAGTATAATGGGTTAGAGACAGAAGATCTGTCTAAAAGTAAAATATAGTGATTTGTTGTAACACTTGATTTCTAATCATTAAACTTTCTTTTATTACATCTTTTCATTTGTTTATGATCATAGCATTTATTACCAAAATGTTTCAAAATTCAAGTATGAGACATTTGAAGAAAAATTGATCTTTGTTGTTGTTGTTATTGTGGCAGATTAACAGATTTTTACATTGATTGTTGAAACAACTAGGTTCAGTGAATCATTTTCTTTTTTGTAGATAGGCAGAATATTTGCTTTAAAGAAAATGTGGTATATGGTAAAAATCTTGGCAACTCACATCCACTAAAAATTTCATAATCTGATTCATCTCGTTCAGCTAAAATGCTATGCCACTTTTGTGTTCAATCACTAAAACTGTAATTTCTTTTAAAAACCAGTTAAATCATAGATAGCTAGCACACACACACACATGCATGTACATATATAACTTGTACACCCAGGAAGCGTAGTGGTTAACTGCTATGTCTGCTAACCAAAAGATCAGCAGTTCAAGTCTGCCAGATACAGCTTGGAAACTCTGTGGGGGTGGTTCTACTCTGACCTACAGGCTTGCTGTGAATTGAAATCATCGGTGGCACTGAGTTTTTGGTGGGTGTGTGTCTATAACTCATATATCCCATTCATCTGTGTGAGTAAACAGAAGAGGAGGCACCACAGAACACTACTGCTCAGTGCCCTCACGTGCCTCCATCCAGCCATTCTGTCACCCCGGCCTTCTTTTCTTTCCGTCTGTCTCTGACAGACTCTTCCCTGTGTTCTCCCACTGAAGTTGCAGAGGAAGGAAAGCAACCAACAAAATGTCTCATACCAGAGTCTGAAGGTCCCCCTTTAGTTTCCTGATCCTGATTGTTGTTGGAAGGTGCCATCGAGCCAGTTCTGGCTCAAAGCAAACCAAGCCGCTGCAGAACACCACCACCACCCAGTCGTGAATCAGCCTCACGGTCGTTGTTTGGTTTGAGCTTGTTGCTGCAGCCACTCTGTCAATCCATCTCATTGAGGGTCTTTCTGTTTTTCACTAGCTGTCTACGTCGCCCAGCATGAGGTCTTTCTCCAGGGACTTATGCCTCCTCTTAATGTACACAGGGTATGTGAGATGCAGTCTCACTGTACTTGCTTCTAAGGAGCACGCTGGTTGTACTTCTTTTAAGACAGATTCGTTCATTCTTTTGGAAGTCCATGGTACTTTGCGTGTTCTTTGTTAATGCTATAATCCAAAGACATCAGTTCTTCAATCTTCCTTATTCATCATCCAGCTTTCACATGCATATGAGGTACCTGAAAACACTGCGGTCAGACATACCTTAGGCATCAAGGTGACACCTCTACTTTTCAACATCTTAAAAAAGTCCTTTGCAGCAGATTTCCCCAATGCAATGCATCTTGTGATGTTGGGACTGCTGATTTCATGGGTATTGATTGTGGATCCAGGTAAAATGAAATCCTCAACAACTTCGATCCTTTTTCCCTGATCCCTAGTGGAATAAATAAACAAATAAAGGCACTCTGAACACTAGACTGTTGCCAGAAAGGACGGGAAGTCTCCTGCCTCTGATCTCACGGACAGATGCAAATGAGGGGGGAGAAGAGACCTGCCCTGCGAGGGGCCCAGCTCCCAGGCCCATCCTAATGCCCCCGTTCCCGCGGACTCCTAACCGTGCTCCGCCTGCCTGTGTCTTCCTGATGCGTGTAATGAGACTAGTGTGGATACAGTGTCTGCCTCTCTGTGGATGAGTGGTGAGGATGAGAATTTAATTTTCCTGCTTTGCTAGACAGGGAAGTCCTCTTGTTTGGTAAATAGCAGGTGCCCATGAACGTATAATATACTTGAAAGATTTAAATTTCTTCACAGGAAAACTCACACATTTTTCTAACACTATGCTTCTGAGTACTGGTCGCAGTCTGAAACTCGCTAGTCACGTGAAGGCCCATTCAGGAGTGTTCTGGGTGCTCATTCCCTTGAACAGCCTCCTGTTTTGATTGCTGTTTGGGATCTTGGCTGTGTTATTATTGACATTGAGGACCTAAAACTCATACACCGAACTACTTTCTGCTCTTTCCTCAGGCTACAGAGATCCATCTACTCTCTAATGCATTTTTAGTGGTGCTAAATTGCCTTAAGGGTAGAGAAGATGAGTCCAAAAATTGTCACAGTGAAAGGAGAAAATGACCCAGAAATGACACATTGTGTGTAAGAATCAGAAGGGTAATAAAAGCATTCCGATATTCACAGCAGCTGTGCATCGTCTCTTTGACGATGACATTGTCTGGAATGCTGTACGAATTGTAGTCTGACAAAATCTTAGGAGCTCTGTGGTCACTTCACTCATGAGTGATCTTTGTCATCTCCACAGTTCTATTTGTTAGGACCAAGTCTTTCATGAATGGAGACAATGCAGTTAAGAGTGGTCTTAGTTATCCAGCACTGTCATAGCAAAAACTACCACAGTGAGATCATCTTCTGAACAGACATTTGTTTCCTCACGGCTCATGAGGGTGGCTCTCACTCTAGGGGGAAGTCCTTCTTTTTCTCTTTCAGCTCTTAGTACCCCAAACAAACAGAGAGACAAAAAACAAACCTATTTCCATCCATTTGACTAAGACTCAGAGTAGAATGGCCCCCAAGGGCCTCCAGGGAGCTGCTGGTACCCTCTAAAGCTAGAGCACTTAGCCACTGGGCCACTGAGTCTTCAGTGTCTAACAGAGAATGGCACTGAGTGTTTCTGGGCTTGTATGTGCTGGCCCTGTGTGGTGACCTGGTGTCTCCCCCGCCCCATGTTTGCCTGTGCGCCTCCTCCTCTTTCTGTAGGATGATGATCAGATAGGATTAGACTCAGGATCCCGCTGAATTCCCCACTTGTCTGTCAGTTTGTCCTGCCGTGGAGACTCCCATGTTGCTCTGAGGCTGAAAGTTACGCACCTGATATTCAGATCCCAGCATGGTCACCCACGGCGGACAGGCTTGAGCTGAGGTTCTGACTCAGACAAATGAGGAAGAGGAACCTGGCAGTCTACTTGTCTACTTCTTAAAAGGATTAGCCTGTAAAAACCTTATGAAGAACAGCAGGACATTGCCAGATATAGTGTCAGAAAAAAAGAAGACGACTGGAGAAGTGCTGCCTTCTCCAAGCAGAGTTTATGTCAATGCTGTGGATGGATTCAAGCTTTCAGAGCCTTCATTTGCTGATGTAGCATGATGCAGAATGAGAAGAAACAGCTGCAAACATCCATTAATAACTGGAATGTGGAATGCATGAAGTGTGAGTCTAAGAAAGTTGGAAATTTTCAAAAATGAAATGAAACACATAAATATTTATATTGTAGGCATTAAGGAGATGCAATGGACTGGTATTGGTCATTTGAATTAGACAATGGTGTGGTCTACTATGCTGCAGATGAAAACTTGAGGAGGAATGGTGTTGCATTCGTGGTCAAAAAGAACATTTCAAGATGTGTCCTGAAGTACAATGCTGTCAATGTTAGAATAATATCCATATGCCTACAAGGAAGGTCAATTAATACTATTACTCAAATTTACGTACCCACTACTAAGGTCAAAAATGAAGAAACTGAGGATTTTTACCACCTTTTGCAGTCCGAAATGGATCAAACATGAAATTAGGATGCACTGATAATTACTGGTGATCAGAATGCGAAAGCTGGAAACAAAGAAGGATCAGTAGTTTGAAAACACAGCCTTGGTGACAGAACTGATGCTGGAGATTGTATAATAGAAAGTTGCCAGGCCAATGACTTCTTGACCAATATAAACTTCAGCTATACACATGGACCTCTCCAGATGGAATGAACAGGAAACAGAATGACTGTATCTGTGGAAAGAGGAGGGAAAAGTTAGGTATCATTGGTCAGAAGAAGACCACGTGCTGACTGTGTCATGGCCCACAATCAAGTTCAAATGAAAATTGAAGGAAATTAGAATAAGCCCATAAGAGCCAAAGTACAACCTTGACTATATTCAGTCCGAGTTTAGAGATCACCTCAAGGATAGATTTGATGTGTCGAATGACCAAAGACCAGACAAGTTGTGGAATGACTTCAGAGACGTTATGCGTGAGGAAAGTAAGAGGTCATTAAAAATACAGGAAAGAAAGAAAAGACCAAACTAGATGTCAGGAGAGACTCTGAAGCTTGCTCTTGAGCACTAAGCAGCTAAAGCAATGACAAAGTAAAAGAACTGAACAGAAGATTCCAAAGGGCTTCTTAAGAGGATGTAGTAAAATATTATAATGACATGTGCAAAGAGCTGGACATAGAAAACCAAAAGGGAAGAACACACTCTCCACTTCTCAAGCTGAAAGAATTGAAGAAAAAAATTCAAGCTTTGAGTGGCAGTAGTGAAAGATTCTACAATAAAAATATTAAGTGACTCAGGAAATACTAAAAGAATGTATCATTATACGAGAAAGAATTGGCCAGTGTTCAGGATCAGGAACTGAACTGACGATATTGAAGGAAGAAGTCAAAGCTGCATTGAAGGCATTGGCAGGAAACAAGGCTCTAGCAATTGATGAAATATCAATTGAGATATTTAAATGAGCAGATGCAGAGTTGGACGTGCTCACTCATCTATGCCAAGAAATTTGGAAGACAGCTACCTGGCTGACTGCAAGACATCTCTATTTATGCATATTCTCAAGAAAGGTGATGCAACTGAATGTACCAATTATTGAGAAATATTACTAATATTGCATGCAAGTAAAATTTTGCTAAAGATCGTTCAAAAGTGACTGTAGTAGCACTTCAAAGGGAATTGCCAGAAATTCAAGTCAGATGCAGAAAAGGCTGTGCAAGATGAATCTTGGCTGAAAGCAGAGAATAAAAGGAAGGTATTTACGTATGTTTTATGGACTATCTAAAGGTATTCAACTGTGAGGATCATAACAAGTTATGGATAACCTCAAGGAGAATGCAAATTCCAGAATATTTAATTGTGCTCATGAGGAATCTGTACATGGTTCAAGAGGCAGTCACGTGAACAGAACAAAGGGATACCATATGGTTTAAAGTCAGGAAAGGTATGCGTCAGGGTTATATCTTTTCACCATACTTTTTCAGTCTGTAGGCCAAGCAAATAATCTGGGAAGCTGGACTATGTGAAGAAGAACTAGGCATCAGGATTGAAGGAAGTCTTATTAACAGTCTGTGTTATGCAGATGACACAACTTGATTTGCTGGAAGTGAAGAGGATTTGAAACACTTACTGATGAAGGTCAAGGACCACAGTCTTCAGTGTGGATTGCACCTCAACATCAAGAAAACAAAAATCCACACAATTGGACCAGTAAGCAACATCATCATAAATGGAGAAAGGACTGAGGTGGTCAAGGGTTTCACTTTACTTGGGTCTACAATTAAGGCCCATGGAAGCTGTAGTCAAGAAATCAAAAGTTACATTGCACGAGGAAAATCTGCCAAGGAAGATCTCCTTAAAGTAGTGAAAAGTAAGAATATCTCCTTAAAGACTAAGATGCACATGACTCAAGCCATGGTATTTTTAATCACAACAAATGCCTGTGAAAGCTAGACAATGCATGAGGAAGACAGAAGAGGAACTGGTGTCTTTGAATTGTGGTGTTGGAGAAGAATGTTGAATGTACTGTGGACTGTCGAAAGAACACACTGATCTGTTCTGGAAGAAGAACAACCCGAGTACTCCTTGGAAGCAAAGATGGCAAGACTGTGTCTTAGGTACTTTGAATTGTGTCCCCTCAAGCATATGTATATCAATCTGGCCAGGCCATGAATGCCAGTATTATATGGCTGCCCTCCATTTTGTGATTTTCTATCGTAAATCCTAAACTCTCCTGTAAGGCGCTGTCAAGACAGTTGTGACTCACAGCGATCCTATGAGGAACAGAACAGAACTCTGCCTGGTCTTGTGCTGTGTTCACTATTGTTTTTATGCATAAGTCCATTGTTGCAGCCACTGTGTCAGTCCATCTCATTGAGGGTCTTGCTTTTTTCTGCTGACACTCTACGAAGTGTGATGTCCTCCTCCAGGGACTGGTCTACCTGTGGTTAATGCTGCAAGACTGAGTTCTGTTAGAGAAGATTAGGGTAGGGTTATGACACCTTTACCCAAGTCACTGCCTTGATCCAATGTAAAAGGGAGATTCTCTGGGGTGTGCCTCACACCTCCTTTTATCCTACAAGGGATAAAAGGAAAGAAAAGCAGTCAGAGAGTTGGGGACCTCATATCACCAAGACAAAGCCTTGAAAGCAGTGTCTGCCCTTTGGAGCTAAAGTTCTTGCACTGAAATGCTTTCAGACCAAAGGAAAACTGAAGAAACATGAGGACCCCCCTCCAGAGCTGACACAGAGAGAGCACCTTCCTCTTGAGCTGGTACCCTGTGTTTAGACTTGTAACCCACTGGGCTACGACATAATGAATCCCCTCTTTGACAAAGCCGTCCATCTGTGGGGTTTCTGTTTTGGCAGCACTGGACAAGATGTCTCCCCAGAGTCTTCCAGTTTGGTGTCTGGTTGTACATCTCAGAGACGATCTCTGATTGTCTGCTTCTGTCTTCTTGTTAATCCTCTCTATTCATTCTGCAGATATTAATTGCAAGGATGTTGCGAACGCTGTAAACTAGGCTAGAGGCTGTAAGAGAGTTCAAAGTGAATAAAACACAGTAGAATCCCTCAAGTCGTGGCATCCGAGTTCCTGTCTTTCCTTTGTGTTCTCTTCTCACAGCTTCCAGACCTCTCTACTGCTGTGCTGTAGGCTACCAAACCACAAACCCTACATACAGTAGAGATATAAAGAGCTAAGTTTTGTACCTCAGACAGAAAATGGAAAATTAGTAGAGAAATAAGAAGTAAGCCAAAGTCATTGGCAATTAAGGGGAAAAAGTGGAGAATTCCAGGGTTTTAAGTGGTGGGACACCATCCATTGTCTTTGGAATAGCAAATGGAAAATAGTAGTCTAGAGAAAAAAGAAAAAAGCAAACAAACAGAAAACAGGCTACTTAGATTATGCCGAATATATCACTAACTGTGGTATCAGCAGAAATTCCTTATGATGAGTTTTCATTTTGTGTATGTACTCATTTCAGGGGGCAAAAATTCTGTGTCTCTTTCATGGCCTGCCCTAAATTTCAGTTTCTGGTAGTAACTTTTTTTACTTCTTTACCAAAGGTGAAATTATTTGTTTTCCCATCAACATTCCTATCAACACATTGCTGTAAAAATCTCATAGGCACTCTACAGGACAGAGTAGAACTGCCCCATAGAGCTGCCAGTGAGATGCTGGTGGATTTGAACTGCTGACCTTTTGGTTAGCAGACATAGCTCTCGCCCAGCACACAACCAGAGCTTTCCAGCACTGGTGTAGCAATGTATATTGATTTTTAACATACAGCTCAGTACCTGTCCGATCAAGGGTCTCTTGCTGCTGGTAGATCACCAACACATCCGTATCACTCACACAGCGCCCAGTGCATAGGAGGGTTCCCCTAACTATTGTTGCCCTAACTGGGACGAGGTATAATAAAGGCCAGTAGAGCAGTAAGGAGTTGGCTGATCTAATGTTGCCATTGTTTCCTAACTGAGAGGTTGACAAACATATAGCCTCAGGAAGATGAGTTTCCTGTATTTGTGTTATGGATTGAATTGTGTCCCCTCAAATTGTGTGTAGTAAAACTTAAGCCTTAAATCCGTTCCTACAATCCCATTCGGGAGTAGAGTTTCTGCTATGTTAATGTGGCTATATCAGTGTAGGTGTGTCTGTGACTTATGTTACTTATTACTGAAGCATGAAAAGAGCAGGTCAGGCCCAGAGTGGAGGCTGCTCAAGGTGGGGGAAGATTGACGCCACATGAAACCCACCAAGGATACTAGGGAAAGAAAAAGATAGCAAAGATCATCCCCCGGAGAAGACAGAGAGCCTTCCTCTGGGCTGGTGCCCTGAATTCAGAGTTCTGGCCCCCTGAACTATAACAGAGGCCCTGGTGGTACAGTGGCTAAGACCTCAGACTGCTAACCAAAGAGTTAGCAGTTCAAATACACCCGCTTTTCTTAGATACCCCATGGGGCAGTTCTACTCTGTCCTGGGGGGTTGCTATGGGTTGTTATCAACTTGGCGACACCAGGTGAAGTATGAGAAATTAAATTCCTGCTCCTTAAAACTGTCCACTTAGGATATTTCTATTGAATCAGCACCATAAAGCTAGTAAGAAATCATTTAGCCAACAAATATTTGTTGACTTCCTTCAACATGCTAGGCACTGTGGAAGCTCCTGAGGGTGTTTTCTGTGTAGGCTTATGACTGGAAGCGAAAGCCTCTAGAGGTTTTGAGGGATGCTTGTTTTCTTGACAGCTTTGCTCTCTCATTCTGTTCCTAAATCAAATGCCGTTTCTCTTTCTGCTTTTTTAACTTAAAAGTTAAAAAAAAATAAAAAAAATGCCTTCAGATTCTTCCCAATACAGCGTTCAGCAGACTTTATAAGACACTCTCCAGAGGCTACCTGTATAGTGGGAGAGAACTTTTTTTTTTAAGTAGAAAATAAAAGAAGGAGGAGGAGACGGAGAAGGAGGAAGACAGATGTGTGGGCAGGGCGAGACAGGAGACAAATGTTGAGAAGAGTAGATTTAGCGACGATGACGAAAGGCAGAGACTTGCATACAGTGTGAATAGTAATATCATTTGCATGAACTGTCAATATGAAATTCATTGCTGCTGTGAGCGGTCAGCTCGGCCCAACAGAACCGAGCGTTGCCTGGCCCTTTGTTACCTTCGTGACTGCTGGCCTGTCTGAGTTCATCTTTGTGGCTATGGCACAAGTCCATCTCACCAAGATCTCCTCTGCCCTCTTTGATTCTCTGCTTCACCAGGCACGATGTCCTAGTCTGTCCACTGGCCTCTCCGGTGACATGTGCAAAGCAACATATAGGTCATCACAGTATGACAAGTGACAGACGCAGTTATGTATCCACAGATTGAGATGTGCAAAAATGTAGCTTTATTTTTGCTGTAATTACAATCCATTTCTTTTTGAAGACCCCTGTTTGCCTGAGTCACAACATTTTATTTATTCACACTTAAAGTAACAGAACTGGTGATTTTCTCAGTCAATTAGATTTCAAAGAAGGTATGCAATTCCGTCGTCTGTCTCTTTATGATATTAAGTGCTGGGATTTACCAGAAAGGCCATAGCAATCATGATCAGAGCAGATGTCGCTTCTCCATCAGATCTCTTGGTGGCTTCACTTGTCTCCAGCCTGTTTAGTCCATGAGTCTGCGAGCAACTTGGGAGCGACGCTGATGCCCATCTGTCCCCATCACCATCAGTGCCTCTCTCACTGCCTGTGCCCGAATCCTGCCTGGGAGATGTCCTCCAGCTCGGCTGTCTTCTGTCAGTCAGCCTCAGCTGCCACTGCAGCTGGCGTGAGCACTTTGGAAGGACTTGGCGCGCTGCTCCAGGGCCTCGTGGGCTTGAACGTGTGACTCTTCAATGCCGCACAGTGATCATTTGTACTCTACAGCTGTTGCCCGATAGTGCAGAGGAGATTCTGTATGAAGTAGTGTCTAGAAAAGAACCACCAGGCCTGCATTACCATGTAATACACAAAATTAACACTGGGGAGATTTCCATCATGCTCTCCCTTCTTCCAGCTTGGTGCTTTAGCCAAGGTGTCATGGGGAAAGGAGGGCCCCAGACATCCCCAGTCTTCATGCCACCTACCGTCGCATTTCTGCTTCTGTTCCACCTTCTTCCCCACTGTTCCAGTGTGTTCACTTTCCAGTGAGAAATGAGAAACATGGGAAGGGAGATAAGGTGGGGAGCTGTCACACGTCTGTCACAAAGGCTTCATGAATTATACCAGGATGACAGGTCTGGAATTTGGAGGCCTGTAATTTTATCTTGTGCTCAGCTATGACCAAAGCCCACAAGGCGTCAATAACATTTCAAGGAAAATCACAGGTTCACTTCTTTCCTGGTGCACACGTGCACATGCGTGCACATGCACACATGTTCTCATGAGCATGCATGCGCACACACACGCACACACATACAGACCAAATCTCTAACACTTCACGTGTCCTCCTACCATGGAAACCTGCTCTCTTCAGGACAATAATTTAGTTAAGCAAACTTCGCTAAAACTGTGGTTGTAGATATCATTTCTCCCCATTATCTGTATTCATTTTGTGAGGAAAAATACTACAGATGCTTGCTTGAACTTAGTTCTAAGGAAAATTTTTTTGTGCTTTTTGTGGCTTACTGGAAACCCTGGTGGTGTAGTGGTTAAGTGCTATGTCTTTTAACCAAAAGGTTGGCAGTTCGAATCCACCGGGGGGGGGGTACTCCTCCGAAACTTTGTGGGACACTTCTACTCTGTCTTGTAGTGCTGCTATGGGTCAGAATCGACTCATCGGCACTGGGGTTATTACTGTTTTCTTTTTAGTTTGCAGCAAAGCACGAACTAGAGGGCCTCTCATTTCTTACACAGACGCACACGTCTACATGCTCACCTCTGAACTGACTGCATCCAGGAATCTGGGAAAAAGCCCTTTGCGCTGAATGCCTTTAAGAAGAAATGTATGTGTGTGCGTATATATACACACAGTTAGAAAAACACTAAATGCAAAAATAGGTTTCTTCGGCAGACTTCCCCTTGCGGAGAGGTTTGTCTCAGGTGCGGCCCCGGCCCCGACGCAGGAGGTGGATGAATCCGTCCCGCCCATCAAGTGCACCTGTGCGCTCGGCGACACACCACAGCTTCATCAACCTGTGTCCGGTTTTGAACTCTAGTCTTTCTTTTTTTTTTTTTTTTTTTAACGTGTAACTTTATAGCTCAAGTTCATTTCTCATACAAAAATTTACACATATTATCATATGACATTACTCGTAAGACAGCACGCTCCCCCTTTCCACCTCAAGCTTCTGGTGTCTATTCAAACAGTGCCTGTCCCCTCCTGCCTTCTCATCCTGCCTCTGGACAGGAGCTGCCCATTTTGTCTCATTCACCTGCTTCAACTAAGAAGCACACTCTTTATGAATTTTCTTTTACATTTTATAGTCCAGTCTGATTTTGTCTGAAGAGTTGTCTTCAAGAATGGTTTCAGTTCTGGGTTAACAGACCACCTGGGGGCCCAGCCTTCAGAGTTTCCTGCAGTTTCAGGTGGACCACTGAGTCTGGTTTTCTTACCTGAGTCTGAGTTTTGCTCCACATTTTCCTTCTGCTCTGCCAGGGAACCTCTGCTGTACTCCGTGTCACAGCGGTCACTAGCGGCAGCTGGGCACCACGTCGTCCTCCTGGTCTCACGGTGACAGGATCTGTAGTATATGTGGCCCTTTGTCTCCTGGGATAATTCTAGCTTAGCCTTTAAGTCGTCAAGAGTTTTCAGTTCCTTTCATTAAGGAAAAACAGTTATGTACAATAATAAATGAATCTACAAACAGTCACACATAAGCCATATTTAGAAATGGTTCACTTACAAAGACTTTTTATCCATAATAGTTAAAGTACTGTAGCTTGCAGTGAATGAAATGTCTTTAATTCCAAAATAGAGCATTGAGCTTATCAGAAGTGCTCAAGTGTTAAGTTATAAAAGTATTTTCCCTACTTTCTTTAAAAGACAAAATTGTGCTGCTTTACCTAAGTTAATTTTTACCAGTTGGCATTTATTAAGTATAGGCCAAGCCAGCAAATACACATTAATCTTATGTAGAATAATTTTGTTTTATTTCTTGGAGTTTCCAAGTACTTACCTTATCCTAAGGTGTCCTAAATTTGTTATATGCCGCTGGAAAAAACACAAATGACTTTTTCTCCAGAGTTTGCTTCAGAGAACTTTCTACAAAATCAGTTACGATACCATAACTAATATATATAATTTCAAAGAAAGTAATCATAAATCTATGAAAACTTGATTTTCATTGATTTCAAGTTTAAAGATTACATAAATTTTAATTTTAACTGGTTCATGTACAAGGGAAACCAAAGCAAAAACTGAAATAGTAAATTGGAAATCAGGTCATATTTAGTTTTGACATCAACCTATTTCAGAAGTACTCCTCAGTTCAGCTCCTTAGAATAGCTTACCTCTCAGTAGGTCTCTTTTTTAGCCTGCAATCAAATTAAGAGGTTGTGCTTATTAAGAATCTCAATGCCTCAAAATCAGAGAGATCTCATTATTTTATCAGTTGCTATTTCTGGTAATTTATGGAAAGGCTTCAAGATAAACCACCACTGTCAAGTCAATTCCAACTTGCAGTGACCCTGTAGGTCAGAGTAGAACCCCGCCGTAGAGTTTCCAAGGAGCACCTGGCGGATTTGAACTGCCAGCCTTTTGGTTGGTACATGTAGCATTTAACCACCATGCCACCAGGATTTCCACTGACAGTAACTAAATAATAGGTTAGAAATGTACTCTAAAGGCACTGAAAAAGAGGATACCCACAGCAGCCAGGCAGAGCGTCCTGCAGGAGAGCACCTGCCATGACCTAGGATGGAGAGCGTTGGGAATAATTTTCCACTGTATGTTAAAATAGACTTCTGTAAGTTTTCTTTGGGGAGAATAAGAACTATACCAAGTGTTAGAGAAAGGATCTGCCATGTTCTCAATAAACAAGAACAGAAGAATAATTTTTAATTTAAATTATAAAGCTAACAAAGTAAAAACTAATAAATTACTAAATATAGATGTTACCTGGGAACCTACCTAGTTCACGCCCATTGCCACGCAAACAACCAATCTTTGAGACAGGCGTAAGACGAGAAGAAACAAAACATTTCTTGCATACTGGTGGGCAAGAAGACAGAGGGAATCATTCCTCCAAAGTATGCTGTCCCCAAATGGAGGCTAGCTGGAGGTTTTATAGAGAAAAGGGGTAAGGTTTTACGAATCCTAGAAATTTGTAGAAAGTTCTTCTACAGGTGGTCACAGTGGTCTCCACCCAGATGTGTTGATATCTTAACCGGTATTTGGGGCCCAGAGATGGTCTGGCCATCCTGTAAGTTCCTGGTCACCAGAAAGATTACTGTTTTTCTTTTATGGCCTTTAGACTACTATTACCACTTGCTTTTCCTCAGTCCTAAAGAGGGCATGGATCAATCCTCAACCTTGAGGGAAAGTGAAGGAGACGACAGACTCCTGCTTGGAGAGAGAATTAAGAAACAAAGTGTTGCAGACTGTGCTCAAAATGCAGCTGTTTACTTTGCTCTGCCTGTTCCAGTGAAACAGCATGGACTTAGGACAATCTTTTCATTCTAAAAATAGTTAGAAGTCTATTACTTGTTATCTGGAACACAAATAATTTTTCAAATCATGCTTTTTTTTCTATTTTGCTAAATATTATTTCATGTCCATCTTTTGAAATAAAACTTTCTTTCAACTATATCTGAAACAATCTGTTGAACTAGGCTCATTGTCCTGGGTTTTCCAAATAACATTTCTTGTAATTTTTCTCCCATATTTTAGATGATAAACCCGTTTTGCCAGAAATGAAATCCATTAGTCTAAGAACAACAATACATATTTCCTTTTATCCTTCTCAAGATAGAATGCAATGCATTGGAGAAAACAGAAACAGCATTGATTAGATGTACAAAATACTGTCTGTGAAACAGTGAATTTGCTGGAAGGCATGGATTGGATAGTAAAAAATGATCAGTTGCTATAATTGAAGTACAGTGATTTCTAAGTGGAAGCAACAACTGTTTCTTTTTCATTTACTCATCCGTGGGATTTGTGTAAGTTACTACTACTGCCCTCTAAGAAGGATACGAAGAATTCAGATGTGCTCTTGAGTGCCCGCTCTTTGCAGGTGCTATCACGTAATCTTCCTTTCTTGGCGCTTTCAACACTCTTTCTTTTTCTCACTGCTTAAATTGTATACTTGTTTATTTTTCCTCCCTTGGCTAAACTGTCGTCTCCAAGAGATTGCAGTTTTGTCTGTCTTTGCATGGGACGAAGAACTTGATTGGACGTTAGTCTCTGGTTCCTGAAGACGACCCTTGGAATCCGCCATCACTTGAGGCTCCTTTGTTGTCTGCGGTGACCTGGTAACACGCAAACCTCTGCGAGTCAGTAACAACCATGGGCTGAGCCGGGAAACAGCGCAGGGGAGGAAGGGGGCCCGAGGTGGCGGGCCACGTGTCATCAGCTAGATCCATCCCGGCTGGGCCTTAAGGTTCCAGTTTTGCAAACTTTACTGAGATACTGATGACTCACGAGGGGCTCTGCACCATGACATTTTCTCTGTTTTGCGGATCTTCTCAGGCTGGTGGGACATCCTGGTGGTGCAGTGGTTAAGTGCTCCATCTGCTCACCACAATATCAACAGTTGGAATCCCTCAGGCTCTCCTTGGAAACTCTGTGGAGAAGTCCTAGTGTGTCATGTAGGGTTGCTATCAGTCAAAATCAACCTGATGGCAACAGGTTTCTCCCTCCCTCTCTCTCTCTCTCTCTCTCTCTCTCTCTCTCTCTCTCTCTTTTTTGGTTTGAATTGGCAAGAACATGCATGCAGAGAAGAGAGTGGTATTTTCCTGGGAGCAGTGGAGGCCCAGTTGTAGGACCTCTCCCAGGCCTTCTCTGATTAATTTCTCCCTTTGTATCCTTTCTGATAATAGTAACGGGTAACAGTAAATGTAAGTTGTTTAAGCATTTGACTGCTAACCTCAGCTTTGGCAGTTTGGATCTACCAGCCGCTCCTTGGCAGCTGGGGGAGCACCGCTACCCTGTCCTACAGGGTCTCCGTGAGTCAGAACTGACCTAATGGCAAAGAGCTTTTTTCAGTAAGGATAAGTAGTCTCTGTGAATTTTGTGACCCATTTTAAAGATGCACAAACCATCAAGGATCAATGACTCTGATTTAGGTCAAGGTGGCTAATTCAGAGAATTAGAAAGCCAGTCATAAGGACAAAGTCCTAACTTAAATTGGGCTGCTGGTTTACAGAACAGGGACCACAGGCAGCTGATTTGTGGAAAAAAAACAAAAAAACAAAACAGCTTTTGAAAGCCAGGGCACAGAGAAAGGCTGCCCTGGTGGGCGAGGAAGAAGCACAGAGTGCTTCCAGTTTGTCAGCTGGACCCAAGGGCGAGACAGAGAGAGGTGGTCTGCTCTGATACGCAGTTTCCTGAGTCTGTGGCTGGTGCCTGATGACCGGGCCCCTCGTGGTCAGGGGCAGTGTGGATGAAGGCTGACCGTAGTCTGGCAGGTTCGGGTCGGAGGAAGTGCCACGGAAGTGACCGGCGACGAGAAAGGGAGACGTGGCAGACAAGGCCTGGCTCCATTTCTAGACACAAAGCAGATTCATGGTGACACTTGTCACAGCTGGTGACGAAGGGAGGCTTTGCCTTTCTTGCCCCTTTTGGAGGGCAGTTAGCAGCAGTCTCATTCACTTCCGAATGCCTGGTATTAGTGTGGGGGCAGGCAGAAGGTATTCCATAAAACACACCGTGAACCGGTGATGAAAATACAGAAACCATGGCAAAAGATGGAGAATACGAAGAACTGAGGATCGGATGTGGAAAAGAGAACACAGACACGATTTTCTGCAACTAACCCTTGTATTTCATGTTTGTTTTGCCAGTCACAGCCTGCCTCCCACTAGAAGGTGTTTCTGTAAGGAGCTATGCTGATTTTTTTTTTTTAACATACTTCTGTTCAACATCTCATAACTTAGTTTCAACTGGAAGACATTATGCTGAGGGAAATCAGTCAATGGCAAGAGGACAAGTACACTATGAGACCCCTGCTATAAGGTCTGAAAAATAGACTTACCTAAAGAAGGAAGGACTCTGCAATAGCTACAAGGACAGGTGGGGAGAGGCTTATCATAGATCAGATAGTTGACAGAGATTAGAAATTTCGTTCATCTTCTGTACCCTCAGTACTCAGAGTTGTATCTTCCCTGTAGTGGGCTCTGACTTAATGTAATCTTTGTTAAATGCACAAATAAACATAATTCCTAAAAAAAAAGTCAACAAGTTCTGGGAGGAGGATATGGTAGGCCAAATAAAATAAAATAATGCATGTTATTTGCATATAATATGGTAGTTGTTTTCCAGCTGCAATTTTTAGATTTATTTTACGTATTCAGCGTGGCCCCAGAGGTTTAAGCAGTGACCAGATGCCCTCATTGACAGTAGTGCTGGAAAACAAAAGTGAGCAGTTGCTTTAAGACAACTTTCTTTTTCCTTGCTCTACTGGATGGTAGAAATCCAATCCAGAGTTCCGTTTTGTCCATTTCACTCTTGTCAGTAGCCTCAGCTCTGTCTTGGTGTTCCTGACTTGACATCGGTCCTCCAGTGTGTGTGTTTATTTGTGTGTCTGTCTTCATCTGTGCTACTTTTCACACAGTTAGAATTGATTAGAATTAGGATCTGCTTCATGTGACCTGAACTAAGTGATTCATTATATTACTTTACATGGTATTTTAAAAGATGCCTGTGCAACATTGCATTAGATGTAATATAATGTAATTACATTTCATCCACAAGTATAATCAAAACCAAACCAGATCCTTTGCTGCTGAGTTTATTCCGAGTTGTAGTATGAGTTCCTGGGTGTAAGGGTTAAAATTCCAACAGATAAATTGAGGGGACACAGTTCAAGCCTTAACATCAAAGAAGAGAAATTAAGGAATGACTTTTATAACTCTGGATGATAAATAAAGAAGACCAAAGAAAAAATGATGCCTTTGAATTGTGATGTTGGTGAAGAATATTGAATATACTATGGACTGTCCAAAAAAACAAACAAATCTGTTTTGGAAGAAGTACAATCAGAATTCTCCTTAGAATTAAGGATGGCTAGATGTTGTCTCACATTCTTTGGACATGTTGTCAGGAGGAATCAGTTCCTGGAGAAGGACATCATGCGTGGTAAAGTGGCGGGTCAGTGATGAAGAGAAAGAATCGCAGTGCCGTGGACTGACACAGTGGCCGCACCAGTGCGCTCCTACATAACCAAGGCTGTGAGGACGGTGCAGGATCGGGCAGTGATCCCTTTTGTTGTACGTCAGGTAGCTGTAAGTCAGAACCAGCTGGATGGCACTTAACAGCAACAACAGTGATGTGTGCCATCAATTGATTCTGACTCATATTGAGTCTACAGGACAGGGTAGAACTGTTCATCAGGATTTCCCAGGCTGTCATCTCTATGGAGGGAAACTCCAGTGTCATAGTGGGTAACCGCTACGCCTACTATCAAAAAGGCCAGCAGTTCGAATAATCTACCGAGTGTTCTCTGGAAACTTGATGAGGCAGTTCTACTCTGTCCTAAAATGTCACTACGAACCCTTTCAACATGAGACCTTTTGCTCTTGGGCAAACTAGCAACTCGAGAGCATCTGGCATATATTATGCAAGTTTCTAACAGCTACTTTAACAGGATTTTATACTCAAACAAATGTATACAAATAATCTATTTTAACATTTTCTATATTTCTATGTCTTACAAAACAAAATCTTTGAAATACTACTCTCCATGATTGTTTTTGGTATGGTATTTTATGAAACAATCCCTGCGGTACATCCTCAGTTTGTCAGGGCACGTACCACAATAAAAAACACATGGCAGTAGCTCTCAAAGCATTGAAAATACTCTTACATTTTCTGAGATATTCTACATAACGGTCCTGCCCTCCAGACTCCAGGTATTGGCCTCAGTCTAGACAGCAGTGGGATTAATCTTTCCGGAAGCCTCGTTTTACATCTTTTTTTCCGCTTTGAAAGGCTGGTGGGCCAAACTGCTTGCCAGTCGATTAGCAGCCAAGCACTTAAACCACTGTGCCAATCTGGGATCTTTTTAGGGAAGGATAAACCGTTGCTGTAGAGTCAGTTCTGACTCAGTGGCCTTACAGGACAAGAGCTGGAGCTGCCCATGGGGTTTCCAAGGACTGGCTTACTGATCTGAGTTAGCTGTGGAGTTTTAGAGCATTACGCCAGCAGGGTTCCCGTAGGCAGGACCAGGTCCAGGAATTACAGCTGTCTTAAAATTCTTGTGGGTGATAACGAGAATGAAAATCATGGCTGTACACATTTTTATATCCACATCTAAAGAATATTGTATACCATGGAGCCCTGGCAACACAGTGGTTAAGAGCTCAAGCTGCAAACCAAGAGGTCGGCTGTTTGAATCCTTGGAAATGGGACTGTTCTACTTGGTCCTATAGTCTTCATGAGTCAGAGTTGACTTGATGGCAATAGATTTGTTCTTTGGTATTTTGCAGTGTTTCTCAAAATGCATGGCATCTGATTGTATTTCCTTAAGACAGTGGTTAAAAGGGGGCTCTCAGGATGGATAAATTTGGAAAATTCTATTTATACTAAATTCCCTTGAAGATAACCGATAACTTCTGTATATCAAATTACAACGAAATTAAAACTTCTTTAAGAATGAAAGACGCATAATTACATTTAACCTTGAGTTTTTAGGTTGAAATGATTCTGACTGGATGACTTTTACAAACCATCCATGTCATCCACGGAGATTATTTGCATAGAAGGAGGCATGGGAAATGCTGACATAATGTTACTTTAATAAAATTGGAGATGAGCTCTTCAACAGAGCTGCGAGCCTGTGCTGTTTTGTTTTCTGCCCTTTATCTCTTACTAACTGCATCTACACACGTGGACAGCTCTGTGTTGTTTTCCCCAAAGATTCTTCTTTCAGTTCCATTTCCTTAACATCAACCCCTGGGTTTGTCAAATGGAAATCACAAGTCGAATTTCCTCTTGTAACAATAAGCTTGTCAGATAGTGAAATAATACTGCAGTCAACTCAGTGCCAGGCATCAGGATTAGAAGTAGCTGGGTATGTTCAGGCCTGATTTATGCCTCTCTTGCTGCCATACGCACCCATTGACTTGTTATTCCGCAGCCGTGTTTGTTAATGCTTACAACCTTAAAGCTTCGTGTTTTCAGATCTGCCTCTGTAGCCAAAGCAATTTTTCATCTACCTCTGAGCTGAAAGGATTGCTTTTCTCCCTCAAACAAATGATTTTTTTTTCCTTGTAAAATGAATTTCTGAGATATAATAGCACTGGCCTTCTTTCAAATATAATCAGTGTTTGTTAGAGTAACATAGAGTCTTTACAGGGACATATTCTTAACTTGCATTTTGCCCACTTCTTGTTTTGGTGAAAAATTTACTTGAATGAAATGACATCAAATTTTGTTTTATTTTTGGGGTACTAAACCCTCTCATGTTTTCTTTGAATTGGCTACAGGACTCACTGAATCACCTTTTGTTATTCTTTCCATTTGAGAGATAACAAGTTACTGTTTATGCATTTATTTAGCTATCAAAATATCAAAGTAGATATCTGAACTCAAGTCTTTTGACTCCCGGTCCTTTGCTAATTTAAAGAGTTGTATGATGCCACAGTGGTTAAGAACTCAGGCTGCTCACCAAAAGGTCCGCCGTTCAAACCCACCAGCCGCTCCTGTGAAACCTTACTGGGCAGCTCTCACCTGTCCTAAAGGTCGCTGTAAGTCAGAGTAACTTGAGTCCAGTGGGTCTGGTTAAGAACTCAGTAAGAGAAGGACCTAGCAATCTGCTCTCCTGAAGATATCCACCACTGTTGGGTCGATCCCGACTCACAGTAACCCTCAGAGGACAGGGGAGCGCTGCCACGTGGAGCACCTGGAGGACTTGAACTGCTGTTTGTTTGGTTAGCAGATGTAGCACTTAATCACTGCATCACCAGGGGATCCCTTATAAGGTCAGCAGCCTTGAAAACTCTATACAACAGCTCACTGTGTCACATGGGGTCACAATGAGTTTGAAAGTGTATTGATGGCACCTCACAACATCAGAAACCTGGGTGCTGCAGGGGTTAAGAGCTGCATTTGCTAGCCAAAAGATTGGCAGTTTGAATCCACCAGGTGCTCCTGGGAAACTCTGGGGCAGTTCTGCCCTGCCCTACAGGGGTGCTGTGAGTCAGAACTGACTTGAAGACAAGTTTTATTTTTTTTGGAATGACAACAGCGTGGATGTACAAGGTCCCTGGGTGCCGCTGATGGTTCATGCTTGACTGCTAACCCCCAAATGGGGGCTGAACGGCACCCCCCGGGGTGCCATGGAAGAAAGTCCTGCCAACTGGCTTCCTTAAAGATCACAGGCAGGAACAGCCTCTGGAGCAGTTCTGCTGTGTCACACAGGAGGTTGCCAGGAGTTGGAATCGACTTGGCAGGAAGAGTTTGGTTTGGATTTTGGTTCCTGTGTGTGTGATCCCTGGCTGGCTTGCTGACTGCAGATGTTGGTTAGGCTGCAGAGCACGGAAAGAGCCAGTTGGTTGAGCGATTGTTTACATTTCTACCTTGAATAACTTGCACTGTTTTCGTTTTCTCATTCAGGGTTGGTGCAAACATCCAGTTCTCCTGTGAGGACAATTATGTGCTCCAGGGCTCCAAGAGTCTCACCTGTCAGAGGGTCACAGAGACGCTTGCTGCGTGGAGCGACCACCGGCCCATCTGCCGAGGTGAGTGAGGGTATGCTCGGGTCCGGGCCCCTGTCTTCTCTCACTTCAGGGTCAGTCACATTTTCCCGAACACTCAGTGAGATCCACGTCTAAAAGGTTGTCAACTAGAGCAGAACTTAGAAGTGATGCATGTTTTCGTAGTGATGTGTGTTACAGAAGAATATTCTGGAAATTTCTTGGGAGGCCAAAATTTTCAGTGACGGTGGTTTCACATTTCAGGAAAAATACAGATAGATTCTGTCCCGCTCCTACATGCACATAGTCAACATAGCTCAGCATCCATCTGTGTGTGTAGATGTACACATGATGCATTCCTATGAACACATGTTGCATGACCAGACCCTTTGGAAATTTACGTGTGAACACCTGAAAATTACAAAACATTCACCTTTTAAACACAGTGAGCTTGCGTTTTTGTTTGGTTTTGAGTATGTCCATGATAAAGGGAGTTTGTTGGTGTGTTTTCTGGTCATAGTTTTATGAATCTATTATCTTAAGCTAATCTGTGACATAATCAACCCCAGCAGATATTTAATCAACATATTTATGAATTATAAGAACAATCCTGTGAGAATCATGGAAACTGTAGGGAAACTGTTTTGGATAACTTAACAGAGACATAACTTAGGTAAGTTAACTTCAGTGAGAATTAAAAGAAAAATTAGTTTGACCATAATATAACTTATGCAAAGTGATAGTTTTGAAGGGAGCATAAAAGAGTTTTAACTTGACTGAGGGAAACAAACCACATTTTGTGTAGAAGAATACCTAATCCCTCCTGTAGTCTTTTTCAGGTGAGTGGATTGGTTTATTTTTGTGTTTTGATTATGTCTCATGACATAAAGCAGTTCTAAAGAACTTTGCTAACTTGACCTAAGTTAAAGATGCTATATTGTAGAATTTGCTGCATTACAGTCCTTTAGCTTTAGCCAGACTTGCGGCCTAGTCCACGTAGAGGACACATTTTTGTACTATTTGTGTGTTCTACAAGACAAGCCTTGGTGTGTGGACTGGCTGGCAGAGTAACTGCTTCCTTTTATTTCTAAGACTCTTCACAAGACGGGCCACTCATTCTTGAGATAAGAAAATGTGATTAGGCCCCTTCTGTTTTGTTGGCATTAGACTCTTTTGTGCATTTTCTAACATTAAAATGAGACTATAAAACTTTCATTCACCAAATATAAATAGTCTTAAAGTGGTGGTGATGTATGATGCCCTTAATTATAAATGATAACTAAGACACAGGTATTATTTTTCTCAAAAGGAAAAAAAAAATCAGTTCATCTTTAATATTTTTCTTGCCTTACACATTAGAAACACACTACACTTGTTTTAAAACCTAACTGAAACAAAGAGTAAACATACATCCATTTTAAAACTAATATTTTAGAGTTACAAAAAAAGAAAATATAGAGTAACCAAAAAGGGTATGTGTGGTTCTTAGTTATTAATCCATGAATTAATGCTTCTCCTGAGTCACAGCTTAAACTCAAAATGTTTTCTCAATATGCTGACCACAACTTATAACCCAACTTGTTATCAAACACCTTGAGGGGCTTATCTCTCAGCCAGCAGCTGCTCTAGCCAGGCCGAAGTTGGTGTCATTTTTTTCTTTTTCTCCCTCAGCCTGCGACCTCTCCCTCTCCTTCCAAGCTGCTTGTTCTTGCAGAAACTGACTTCCTTCACAATCGTATTTTAGAAGAGAAACACTCTCCCGTGAGGTCTTTGTTTGCTGTTTGATTCCTTTTTGGTGAGAGGCCCTCTTCCAGTTTCTAACAGCCCAACTCTCTCAGCATCTCAAAGACGTGAACTCCCGCACTGCATTCGTCTCTTCTTTTTAGTTCTCAGTTGATAATTTATGTGATTTTCTAAAACGAGGTACACTTTAATTTTCATGGGGTAATTCTTTCATTTTTTAAAAAAGGATCTATTGGCTTAGACTGTCTAAAGTTAGTCTTAGAAAACAGCACAGTCAGAATGGTCCTTAGAAGCAAGGATGAAAAAGGATGGCAAGACTTCTGCTCACTTACACAGGGGACATCATCAGGAATAACAAGCTGTGAGAACAGGTCACCAGGCCTGATGGAGAGTCAGCCAAAAGGAGGGAAACCCTCAGGAGGATGAACTACACCAGAGCCGAGACACTGGACTCCAGTGTCCCGTCAGTCATGCAGGTGACACAGGGTTGGGCAACGCCTACAGTTGGGCACAAGGTCGTCGGGAGTTGCAGTATATTGAGTATATTTATCCAAGTATATTGATTCATGACAAGGAATTGGTTTACACAGTTTCTGGGGCCAACTATGCATGTTTGAAGTCCACTGAAGGGTCAGTCAGGAGGGGACACTCAGGAGCAGGCCAGACCCCACCAGAATGCTTACAGACGGTGCCCCTAGGCTGCAGTCTCTCTTTTGCCAAGGAAGACCTAGTCCTCCTTTTGAAAGCATTCCAGCTGGTTCAGTTAGGTCCCTCAGGATGACCTCCATAACTTAGAGTCGATTGGCTAAGGACTTAAATCATACTTGCAAATGGCCTCGCAGAGGCACTTTATTTCATCCAGATTGGCGTTTGATTGAATAAGAGAGAGAACAGATGTGGGGACTACAGATCAGCTCCACGGGTGAACAACCTGATGTATCAGAGAATCTAGTGAGGGATCCTGCCGACAGATTACTCTGGGGGAACTCTAGCTCAGCTCTCGAAATAAAATGCAAGATGTAGGTGTAATAAAAGATAAAACATATTTTAAATTCAATACTGTGTTTTTGGTGGGGAAGTTCTATTCTAACCGACAGAGTCGCTGTGAGTTAGACCCTACTCAACAGCGGTGGGTTTTTATCTTGTATGTTACATTGTCTGCTATGCACGAGGCCTGCCAATTAAGTATGGGAACTCATCCTAGAGAAAATGCTGTGCACCTTATTGCTGAATATCACTCCAGCCACCTTCAAAGTACCTCCCTGGGAAGCTGTGTACCAATGCCAGGGCCCAGACTGCCCTCCAAAGCCATTTTGGAACTCCTTTTCTGGAATGGCCATCAGAGCTGTTGTCGTATTACCTTTAATGTCTTAAATGTCATCAAAATTTCTTCGTTTCAATATTTCCTGCTCTTTGGGTAAAGAAAAGTCATTGAGGGCCAGATCAAGGGAGTGGAGAGAGTGTTCTGATACAGTTATTTGTTTACTGGCTAAAAACTCCCTCACAGACAACTAGACAGTTCAGATCAGGGACTTGCCATCTTGCCACTGTGAGCAATGGCCTTTCCCAAAAGAGTTCTAAGATTGCTTTGCAGGGTGGACTAGACACTGGCCTTGGTATATAGCTTCCCAATGGGAGTACTTGGAAGGTGACCAGAGTGATATTCAGCAACGAGTTCTGTAGCACTTAGAACAACTAAGTTCAAGAACTTAATTGTCAGACCTTATGTGATATGTTATATTACTTTATATCCTAATTTTAAATTAAGTAATACATCTAATTTAATTTAACATATATCCAAATGTTATTTTAACATCTAACTAGTGAATGTTTTTCTGTTGTTGTATTAAATTTTATAAATACATCATGCATTTCACACTTACAGAAAGTCTCAGTCGGGACAAGCCACATGTTGTGCCCGGTAGGTAATGTGACGAGTGGCTTTCCTGTTGGATGTCACCACTCTAGGTATCCAGCTGAGCTCCCAGAAACTTCACTGTACATCCTGGTTTGCTCTCAGTCCCAGTGTTCCTCTCACATAGAGAAAGCCATCAACACCCTTCTAAGTGTGAAGGAGACGAATGACCTCAGTGAGTTCTAACCCGTTCCCTGGCTGACATCACTCACTGGAAAACACACCTTCCTCAATTAAAATAAATAAGTGTTTAAGCTGGCAACTGTTAGCAACTCTGAGATGGCATCATTCTCTTCCTTAAACACTGCTTCTACTTGCTCCTGATGACTTATGCATCAATTTGAGAACAGCTATAAAAAAAAGGTGGAACTTTATAACTATTTATGCAGAAAGATAAATTTAATTACATAAAGTACAGAGAAAAATGGATACCATGAAACTCAACAAAGTTTCAAGTACTACCTAAAACAAATTATAGGAATACCTACTTAGCTATCAGTAGATTCCACACAACAAAGGCATCTTTCTGAGGACCTTTCTCATTCTGTGCTTATTACCGTAACAAATAGTACATAAAAAAGAGAGATGTCATATTGGGAGTTTTCCTAATGCATCATTACTCTTTAGCAAAGCAATTATATTGATAAGTTCAAACCAGTATTCTAAATTCAACCACGTATCAAAGATAATCAAATGTCTCTGGTTTGAACACTGTACACATTACGAGTATAAGAGATATTTCAGATCAGTGAATTAAGGGCAGACTGATTTCTGTAGTTTCTCTTCTCCGTGAAGGGTCTCTAACTCTCAAGTAATTACCCTGCCTTCCCTAGAAGAGGAATATCTGATAGATGCCTTTGATAAACTGCGGTGAGTCAGAAGTGATCCTTCACATCTGGGCTCTGGCGTTCTTAACCAATGCTTGCATTAGCTAATGAGTTTTGAGAACTAGAGAAACATTACCTTTTCTTTCTGCTACCAAACAGATGAAGGGTTGTCATAGCTCAGTAATTATACAAGTGATTTTGTTTGAAATTATGCTTACTTCATTTAAGGATATGAAAACAACTATTATGGTTTTTCACAGGATGAAGCATTATAAGCTGTTTGGAACTGTATGGTATGTTTAACTGGCAGAGGATATAGTTATATTTCTAAGAAAAATATCCCGGCAGACACTTGATCCCACCAGTATTTACAGGGGACTTCTACAGAGAAGCAGCAAAGCCCTGGTGGGCAGCAGTTAAGAACTCGGCTGCTAACTGAAAAAGCCATCATTTGAACCCAACTGAAGCTCGCTGGAAACCCCATGAGGCAGTTCTACACTGTCCTGTAGGGTCACTGTTGAATCTATGGCAATGGGCTCAATTTTTTTTTTTAAGGGAATGGGTCCTCTGAAGAGAAGTAGCCTTGGTGTCTCAGTGGTTAAAACACTCACCTGCTAACCTAATGCTCTGAGGGTCAAACCCGCCAGCTGCTCTGCAGAAGAAAGGTGCAGTGGTCTGCTTCCCTGGAGGTGGCAGCTTTGGAAGCCCTGTGAGCAGTTCTGCTTTGTCCTCTAAGGGTGACATAAGTCCTCATCAGCTTGACTGCAGTGGCTTTGTTTGTTACTTGATGAATTTCCGTTAATACTAGTGACATTTAATCTGTGACGTTCATACTTCTTGTTGCTCTCTTGAGTGGAAAGGATGTGTGATTTTAGGTTAGGTTACATAGGAATTACCTTTAACTTATGAATTTCTCATTTATCCAGAAAATTTGAAGCTTATTCTTGTCTGTTTATATGGAAAGTAACTTTTAAAAGCAGTAAATAGACTATTTACACCCCAATATTGTCTCTTTTCTATTGGGTTGAGTGTCCAGAGACAATTTAAATATTGTATTTTGTCTATCAGTTATCATATATTCACATCAGAGATTTAAAGAAACACATACACAGACATTTTTAACTTTTAATTCCAATGAATGTGAAGAAATTTTGCTTCTCGACTTTTGCAACTTTGCACTTTTACTTGAAGCACATTTTGGATAAAAAAGAAAGGGATGCCTCTTTTATTTTTTAGTAAAATCATTGTCAAATCAATAATAAAGCCTCATATTTTTATTAATGTTTATTATATGTTAGTAAGTGTTCATGGAATACATTAGGCAAGTTTCTGACTAAGGACCTCTGCTCTTTATACTTTCCGCTGGGCACACTCACTCCCCAGATAGGCACGAGGCTCCCCACCCGACACCTTTCATCTCATCCCCAACCCTTCCACGACCACCAGCCTTGTGAGTCGGCACCAACTCAGTGGCAATGGGGTGTTGGTTTCAGTGAAGGCAAAAATTTGGTTTCATTTCTCTTCGTTGCCTCCCAAATGCCTAAAACACTGCTTGATTCATAATAAGCATCAGAGAGAGGAGAGAGAAGGAGAGAGAGACAGAGAGGAGAAGGAAAGGGTGAAAGAAAGACACAGAAGGGGAAAGGCAGAGAAGGAAACGGAGAGACAGAGGGAGGGAGGGGAGAGCGAGCGAGCCGGCAGTGCAGCGGTTAAGAGCTCAGTGCTGACCTACAGCCAGACGTCTGGACCTACCGGCCTCTCCTCGGAAACCCTAAAGGGCAGGTCTCCTCTGTCCTACAGGGCCACTGTTCACTGGAAATGACTCAAGGGAAACACGTTTATACCCATATATCACATATGTATGTAAAATCCGTATACTGTAAGACAGAGTAGAACTGCTTCCCAGAATTTTAAAGGACCACCTGGTGGATTTGGACGGAGGACCTTTCTGTTAGCGGCTGTGGCTCTTAATCACTCTACCACCAGAGTTTCCGTATATATACAATTATTTTTTCTTTAATGAATAAATACATATGCTGAGAAATGATAGGCCATGTCCTAAATACTCTATTTGCATTATTTCCTTTGATTAACACAGGAATTTAAAAAATAGAATTATGATTATTATATTAAATCAAGCAAACTAAGAGACATAAAAGATTAAATAGTTTAAGATTAGGTAGCTGGTTAACTGCAGGTGCCAAGCCTGGCTCTCAGGCCTGATTAGAGAGCTCTTAACCTGGATAACACACTGTCTCCATTCTGATGACCATCTGATAATTGTTACAGAAAACATGGACATGTTAAAAAATGTTTTTCTCTAAAATGATTATTGATCTGCTTAAAGAAAAAAAAATCAAATGAGAATCCTAGTAGCCTATTGTTGTTATTGGTAGGTGCCACCAAGTCAGCACAGAGCAAAACCTCGCCTGGCCCCGTGCCATACCTAAAGTCATTTTGGTGCTTAAGCCCATTGATGCCGCCGCTGTGTCAGTCCATCTCGAGGGTCGTCCCCTCGTGTGCTGACCTCTATTTTACCAACTGTGATGTTCCTTTCCAAGGATTGACACTGCTTCCCCCGACAACATGTCCAAAAAATATAAGATGCAGTATCACCATCTTTGCTTCCAAGGAGCACGCTGGCTGTACTTCTTCCAGAACAGATCTTTTTGTTCTTTTGGTAGTCCGTGGTACATTCAATATTCTCCAACACTATAATTCAAAGGCATCAATTTTGCTTCTGCCTTCCTCATTCATTGTCCAGCTTTCTCATGCATATGATGTGATTGAAAATGTGCACCTTAGTCTTCAAAGTGACATTTTCAACACTTTAAAGCAGTCATTTGCAGCAGATTTTCCCAATACAATGCATCTTTTGATTTCTTGACTGCTGCTATCTGATTACGTTTAGTCAGAGTTTTTCTCTCCTGATTTGATCGAGGCATTATTATAAAACAATAAAGATTCCTGGATGTGAATTTAAACAGATAAATTTTGTATTACATGAGTTAAATTACATGAAATGGTTATATGTTATGCTTAATACATAGCCATTGATTAAATGAGTAAACAACAGAGAGAGAGAGATGGATAGAGACAAAGTGGCCGCTCTTCTTCATTTCCACTTTTTCTCTCAGTGTATTTTATTTCCAGCTTATTATTTTGTGTATTCTAGCTTTGTTTTAAAGACATATAAGCTGTAAGTAAATTTTGATTTTTAAAATTCACTGTAACATTAGTTGTGCATTAGTATGTGGTTATTATCAATTGACATTTATTAAAGATTTCAAAGTGCATTGTTTTACAGTAGGTGTTAAATTTTTTAGAAGATTCTGACAAGACCTGAGCAGAAATAAAAGTGATACTCAATTATAATGTGTGTAGGCATGGATATATAAATTTCAATTACAAGAATATGTTTAAATATGAATCAGTCATTAACATTAGTAGGTTAACTGCTAATTAAGTAACTTAATTAAATAGGCTGTTGACTAGTTGAATGCCTGTTTAGCACTGAAGCGAGCAGAGGGAGGAGAGCCCTCCACCACCACGGACAGTGTGAAATTGAGCGGTGGCAATGAGAACACTTTTGGCTAAGCTGTCCATCTGTGAGGAAGCCGTGCGGTCCATTCCTCTCATCAAGCAAGGACTGGGCTGAGTTAATGCTCAAAGAGGCAGGCAAGCTGATAAGCCCTCATGTTTCCAGTCTTTGAGGTCAGATCTCATAGCTTCATTTTATGAAATCCCAGACAGTAAACTGAGGTCATATTCAGTTAAAGACAAAATATCTGACAAAGCAAACTAGATGTCCTTTGTAGAAAAACTTACGACACCTCTTCTCCTTCTTCAGAGGGACTATGTGCTTTGCCTCTCTTCCTCAACCCTCATTCATTTTTCAGCTGACAGTCTGGATTCCTCCTCCTATTCCAGCTCATGTGATCCAAGAGAGGACAGCAGAAACACCCTGACACTTGCCATCCAAAAAAAGAACAAAATTGTTGCTCTCAAGTTGATTCCAACTCATAGCATCTTACAAGACAAGGTAGAACTGCCCCATAGAATTTCCAAGGAGCACACGCTAGATTCCATCTGCTGATCTTTTGTTAGCAGATGTAACACTTAACCACTATGTCACCAGACCCTTCCCATAGTTCCCTGACATCTCTGTAGTACCCCTTTCCCATCTGACACTCATTCATTAGGTACAATTCAATGGAATGCTCAGTCCTGGTCATCACTGTATCTGTCTGACTGTTCTATTCTCTAGTTCTTCTTCCCATATGAAGAAGTGAGTTTGTTCTTGTTTTAAATTTCAAGTCTAATAGCCACTAAATAAATAAACAAATAACCCTCAGCTGCCTGAAACTGGTACAGGAGTCTCATACCGATAGACAGACAGATAGATAAGTAGATTGATAGACAGATAGAAGTTATTTCTTACCTGTATCTGTATCATCTCGAGTGAGATCTATGCTGCGAGAGAACCAAAAGGTCAAGTGCATCCTCAGCTTCAGTCTCCACCTGAATTTGGACATGGGCTAATGGAAGTCATAACTCAAGCTGCGGCATTGTTTAATAAAGACCCTGCTCATAAATGATTGAAGTTTGGGCAGTTGCCTTTGGAAAAGCAGCCAGTGATCTGTGGCTAGTGAGAAATGCTCAGTACCAGAGAGCCATGGCTGGGAATCACACTCGAGGTGGCGATGGCATAGACCATAACATGTAGAAAACATGCGTGGTGGGATGGGCACCTTTAGATGGATAGGGACCGAGGCACTAATGGAATGCTTCAACAATTTTGTCAGATATGCGATTAGAATTAATTACAGCGTGATCGTATTATTTATGATTGTTACACTTATTCAAAAACTACTGTTGAAGATGAAGAAGTGGACAAAAGAAACCAAAATCCTTCCCAGAATTATAACTTATCGACTCCATTTCAGCTGATCACTTTCATGGTGAAATAAAAAGTGTATTAAAAAATAATTAAAATTTTATTATTGAGATGTATTGCAAAGATAGATACATTCCTAGGGAAAAAAAATTACTATGACTTTTGGTAAGCTAGTAAGTAATATCTATAAAGAATCTGGAGCCACAGTAGGCTTTATGTGATATTCAGTAGTATGTGTGCTTGAAAAATCATTGGTTTTCTTTAAATATTTCATAAATAGTTATCTTACTAAAACATATAATCATTAAGCACTGTATCTCCCCAAGTAGTGGATAAGATGACATTCGAAGAGAGCTGATAATCACTTGTAATAAGTCAAGTTAGAGACAAGCTTCAAAGCAGGTCACTGGGATACAAGGCCATTGGCAGAATGTCAGCCTTGGTGAGTTATTCTGAAACACGGGCAACTCAGACAAATGACGGTGTGCATCCAACTTGCCAGTGGTATATGACAAATTGGTTCACTACTGTACAACTTCTCCAGATGTATATCTTCAAAGTTTGAAAGACTTAAATTGGAGATTTGACAACACTGATTTACACAACACACATTTATTGAGTAACACTACACAGAGTCACTGTGCCAAAAACAGTCGGTTGAGGTGCAGCCATTTCAAGAGGCAGCATGTTACCAAGAGCCAGTGGTACTGAAGGAAGAAGTCCAAGCTACATTGGCCCAAACAAGGCTCCAGGAATTGATAGAATATCAACTGAGATGTTTGAACAGATGGATGCAGGCCTGGAGGTGCTCACTTGGCTATCCCAACAAATTGGGAAGACAGCTACCTGGCTAGTTGACTAGAAGAGATCCATATTTTTGTCTGTTCTCAAGAAAGGTGATCCAATCAAATGCACAAATTATGAAACAATGTTGTTAATATTACATGCAAGTCAAATTTTGCTGAAGATCATTGAAAAGTGGCTGCAGCAGTGTATAGACAGGAAACTGCCAGAAATTCAAACTGGATTCAGAAAAGAACCTGGAACCAGGGATACGATTGCTGATGTCAGATGGTTCCTAGCTGAAAGCAGGGAATACCAGAAAGATGTTTACTTGTGTTTCATTGATTATATAAAGGCATTCAACTATGGATCACAACAAATTATAAATAACAATGGGAAAAATGGGAATTCCTGAACACTTAGCTGTGCTCTCAAAGAGCTTGTACATGGATCCAGAGACAGTCACTTAACAGCATAAAGCGATATTACAAGTTCAAAGTCAAGAAATATGTGTGTCAGGATCATATCTTTCACTATACTTATTCAATTCTGTATGATGAGCAAATAATATAAGAAATTGGGCTATATGGAGAAGAACAAGGCATGAAGATTGGAGAAAGACACGTTATCAGCCTTCTCTATGCAGAAGATGCAACCTTGCTTACTGAAAGTGAAGAGGACCAGAAGTACTTACTCATGCTAGTCAAAGACCATAGCCCTCAGTATAGATTACAACTCAACATCAGGAAAAAAAAAAACGTCACAGCTGGACCAATAAACAATTCCATGAAAAGTGGAGAAAAGACTGAAGTTGTTGTCAAGTATTTCATTTTACTTGAAGCCACAGTTGATGCCCATGAAAGCAGCAGTCAAGAAATCAAGAGGTATTGCATTGGGCCAGTCTTCTGCAAAAGACCTTTTTAATATCTTAAAAAGCAAAGATGTCACCTTGAAGACTGAAGCACAGTGTTTTCAATTGCCTCATATGAATGGTAAAGGTGGACAGTGAACAAGAACAAAGAATTGATGCAGTTGAATTTTGATGTTGGCAGAGAATACTGAATGCACCATGAGGAAACCGTGGTGGCGTACTGATTATGTTGCTATGTCTGCTAACCAAAAGTTTGGCAGTTGAAATCCACCAGGTGATCCTTGGAAACTGTGCAGAGCATTCTGCTGAGTCCTGTAGGGTTGCTATGTGTTGGAAGGTAGCAGGTGGGTATGAACTGTCAAAAGAAGGAACATATCGGTCTTGAAAGAAGTATACCAGAATACTCCTTTGAAGCAAGAATGGCAAGTCTAAATCTCATCTGTTTTGGACACGTTATCAGGATGGATCAGTCGTGGGAGAAGGACATCACATCTGGTAAAGTAGAGGGTCAGTGTAAAAGAAGACCCTCAATGAGATGAACTGATACAGTGCTTGCAACAGTGGGTTCAAGCATATTTGTGTTTATGAGGCTGGCACAGGACCAGGTTGTGTTTCATTCCCTTGTACAGACAGCACTATGAGTTGGAACCAGTCAAACAGCACCTAAAAACAACAACAGTATGCTTATATCTGCTAGTGGTTGTGAAGTGTAAAATAAAGGTTGTGTGTCTCCAGTTCTACTGATAATTTTGTCTAACATTTTCTGCTTAATGTTCTTAACAGAAGATAAGTTTAGGGAAAATTTCACACCTGAAATTCAAGATTATCTCTGACAATGTGTTCCTATAAATAGTCATGAGAGTGATGTGCTGGAATGTTGGGGATGCACCTAATTGCATTTAGGAGAGTTTTGGAACTATGACAATTTTACTGGGTTTTGAAAGCCAAATAATTTGTTTTTGTCTATCTCTACTTAAGAAACATTTATTTGGAAAGCACATATCCATATTTTAAAGTATAGCTGTAATGTATTAATCTGTATCATGTATAATAAAATTTAGCTAATTTGTCAATAGTATTGAGCAAGTGAAGAGTTACATAAATGAATCTTGTTACATTGTTACATGTCAGAGATTATAGACATTCTATACAATGCCAAAGATGCAAAAATAAATAAGGATCCTCTTGCCAAGGCCAAGGAATTCACAACCTCATAAAAATGTAGATCTGCAAATTAATAATTACAAAAGGAAGTGTTAGGAAGCCCTGGGTACCACAAATGATTATGTGCTGGATTACTCACTGGAAGTGTGGCAGTTCAGACTCAACCAGAGGCAGCTCAGAAGACAGGCCTGGAGGCTTCCTTCCAAAGGGTCACAGCCATGGAAGTGTCAAGGAGCAGTTCCACTCTGCGCATGTGGCTTTGTCATGTGTCTGAATGGGCTCTTCTGCAACTAACAACACAGCCAAGAAGCAGGAGGAGGTGTAGACAAAACTGACGGTACCAGCTGTCAGACAAACAGAGCTGAGGGGAAAGCACGGGAGCTGAATAAGACTGAAACAATCACATCAGGGGGGACTCAGTCAAGCTGAGACCTTTATTTCTTTACTGAGCAAACTTTTATACAGCATGCACTTCTTTGTTTATTCTTAACTCTGGTCTTTCTCACGCACCTGTGTTCCCTAGTTCTGAAAACCTCTGATCTAATAATTAGCCCTATCCAAGGACAGCCACACGTTGTTATTCTTTCTTGGGATATTGCTAAGCAGTCAGTTCTCATGACCTTGCTGACACAATATTTTTCTTAAGTGAGCCTTGCCCAGTAAATTTCTTTAAGATTTTCTTTAAGATGATTTCGGCTCCCGACATATTCCCCCTTTTTCTTTTTATAGAATCCAGCTGTGTCACAGCTGACCCATTCTGTGTGTCTGTCTTAGGTCGTGCTTCCTTATCTCTGTGCCTTACCCATAATCAGAACCCCGTCCTCTAGCGATAGGACCCTGTCTTAGGCGAACACAGATCAAGAAGCATCTTTCCCGTCTTTGACTACCTCAGTGGGTTACATAGTAAACATGGGGGGTCTACGCTGCATTTGCAACTTTAGATGATGAACATCTATTAGTGGCCAATAGCTGTTGCAGACTTCTGCAAACTAGTTTAAGCAGACAAGGCATGTAGAGTATTATCAAGAGGACAGCTTTCCTGATTGTGATTATGGGGATTAATAAATGTCAGGATTGGTTAAGAGGCCCAGAAAACATGTTCTTAAGGTTATTTAGAAGATTTTCAGCTGTTGCAGCAGCATTAAAGGATAAATGGGTATGACTTAGTGCCAGAATTTCTGAATGTAACTGTGCTAGGTGCAGAGTTTCATTAGTATGTTTCTACATATCTTCTAGATGTTGTTTAACTCTTTCCCATGTATCTGTGCTTATATTGTGAGTTTGTTAGTTACACAAATCTAGATAAATCCAGCATGACAAGTCAGCCTGGCTTGGTGTTGCAAAGTTTGGACCAGATTTCCTATTACTTCTACAGCTTTAAACAGTAGCTCTAACTTTGTTTTACTTTTAGACCAATCATTTCTTGAGTACTCATAAGTTGTGACATATTATGAACCACATTATCTGTAAATTGAGCAGTCTGTACATTCTGAGTAATGGCCACAGCGATTATAGCAGATATAAGTGCAGTTATTCCCAATATGACCATTCTCTCAGCTCACTTAGACCTAACCAGTTCCTGTAATTTTTCTATTATTTGGAGCCCTCTATTCTGATACCAAGGTCCTGACAAGTTTACAGGCAGTATCACAAAGGGAGGCTGATGTAGAACAATCATAAGTTTCCCTTCCCAAGGGGGCCCACACAATTAGTAAGATTACAGTTGAAGCATGTTATGTTAAAATGGGTTACACTGTGGCGGGTTTCATTGTCCTGTCACACAAGTGGTGACTGTTTTATTCAGGAGAGATTGGGTTAGTTTATGTCCAAGTCCAGAGTGTTTTCCATTTCGGCCATTGACAACATAGTCCCTTGTGTCATTTAAGTTGGTGATGTTGTAGTATCTGAAAAGGGTTAATAAGGATGAAGAGATGGAGGAGCTGGTGGGCACCAATCACACAACGTTTCAGTGGTGACTTCATTGTTGCTGGGGAGATTTCTTAGAGGGAATGGTGTCAGGTTGTGTCTGTGAGTTGAATTCCTTGAGTGCTCATCTTCACAGAGGTGGCTCGTCACGATCTCCCTCATACTGCAGGTCCGTGTTTGGGGCGCCATTTGACGGAAGCCGTCTGTCTACATGTGAACAGGACTGAAGGGAGGGCGTGGGAGCTTAAAGAAAGATGCTCACATCAGGAGGGACCCAGTCCAGCTGAGACCTTTATTTCTTTACTGAGCAAACTTTTATACAGCACACACTTCTTTGTTTATTGTCTTTGTCACACACCTGTGTTCCCTAGTTCTCAAAACCTCTGATCTAATAATTAGCCCTATCCAAGGACAGCCACATGTTGTTATTCTTTCTTGGGATATTGCTAAGCAGTCAGTTCTCATGACCTTGCTGGCACAATATTTTTCTTAAGTGAGCCTTGCCCAGTAAATTTCTTTAAGATTTTCTTTAAGATGATTTCGGCTCCCGACACAAAACTGATACAGTTTTTCTGTCAGTGTAAATGAAATAAATGTACACTCCTGTGGGCAGTTAGGAAAAGTAAAGCTCCATTATTTCTCCTGATTCCTGCCAGAAGACTCTAGATGTCAGGAATCCTGTCTCTTTAGTTTTAGTTTTGTAGCTGACTCTTCTAGAACACCTGACCTGTAGGAGATGCTCAATAAAGGAGAGACAGGGAAGGAGGACTGGGCATTGTTAGGAGGAACTCTTCATTTCATGACAGGTCATTCAGGTTGTGTGACAGAATAGCTCAGGAAACAGGAAGGGGAACTCTTCACGCATGATTTTTTTCTTGTGAAATTAGTTTATTCTGCACTTTTCTCAAACCTTGTTTAAGCTGTTACTTCAAAACTGGACCTGAGGTTGTCGTTTATTTCCAAAGTCTATCTATTGATTAAAAAACAAAAACAAAAAATTCTCCTTTGTAAAGATGTAGTGATTGAATTATTTTTGTACTCCAAACTAAGTTCACCCAAACTTGAGCAAAGAGCCTACAAAGTGACGTGATTTCTGTCATATGCTTGGTCTTTGATTCAACTTGAAAATTAGTTGCTTTTCATTTTACAGCCACTGTGTTGATTTGTCTTTAAAGTCTCAACAGTTTTCTAATTTCCTGATTGTATGTGCTCTAACATTACTGGTATAGCTTATCATAGAATAAAATTAAAGCATTGAAGAAATTTCAGAGCTCATCCATCTAAATACCCTCACTTCAAAAGGGAAGTCTAAAGCTATGAAAGCAGGAAGTCCTCATTCAAGTTCACACGGTGTGAGGTGGAGTTGACCCTTGCCCTCTGATCTCCTGAATCCCACTAAAGTGTGTTTTTGACTCTGTTTTATGTATTCGTGCATCAAACAAATGTATACACAGACTGTCTTCGAGTCAGAAAGAGCTTTTAAGTGGGCTAATTTGATATGAGAGCCTTAGTGATGCAATGGAAAGCCTGGTTGCGTAGTGGTTACGTGCTATGGCTGCTACCCAAGATGTTGGCAATTCAAGTCTCCCAGACGCCCCTTGGACATTCTGTGGGCAGTTTTACTCTGTTCTATAGGGTAACTATGAGTTGGAATCAACTCATAGGCACTGGGTTAATGGTTCAGTGCTTAAGATCAAAGCTACTAACCCAAAAGATAGCAGTTCAAATCCACCAGCTCCTCCTTGGAAATCCTGTGGGGCAGTTCTACTCAGTAAGAGTCCTGATTGACTTGAAGGCAACAGTTTTTTTTTTTTTTTTAAATACTGATCACATCAATAAGATCAGTGGGTGAATGACAGTCCCACTGGAAACAGAACGCTGGCATGGATACTAGTGAGAAAATTCAAGATAACGTCACCAACCACACAGGGCACTGACAGCCGAGTCAACCCTACCTGTCAGCATAGTTCACGAACACCTTTCACTGCTAACTGATTAGTTGGCAGCCTTCTTGAAGTCCCACTTTAATACCGCATTTCACCACACTGATGGAATGTGCTCTAGAACAATCATGCTGTTTCTCTGTGTTTCCAGCTCGAACATGTGGGTCCAACCTGCGTGGACCCAGTGGCGTCATCACGTCCCCCAACTACCCAGTTCAGTACGAGGACAACGCGCACTGTGTCTGGGTGATCACCACCACCGACCCCGAGAAGGTAAGCCCCCTGCTCTCCACCTCGGTGTGGCTCCTGCCATCAATATGCAGAACGAGTCAACCCTGTACGACAACCAGGCAATGTCACTCATCCTCCACTTTCGTCATTTCAGTTACAGTTGCTCACTCATTCTGTGTTGTAGACCTTTTGATCCACGTTCATCAGACAGCATTCCTGGGACTCCAGTATCAAGCCAGCCTTCTCCATGTGGCCTCCTCCTGCTCGTGTTAGAGGCTCAGCCCTTGTGCGTCCTCCACGTAATTTAACACTTTCATATATCCTGCACCTTTCCCAGCTCAGTCTCTGATACTATGTCTAAAGCTTTCTTACATAACACAGAAATTTCTATGTGGCACTACATGGTGTTCAAGATGCTAAACTACTGAGTCTTCAGACCTAGGAGCAGAAAGTTCTAATTCTGAATTGAAGCAAGTTTTCTCTTTGCTTATTTAACTTCTGAAGTCATGGTCGCAATTTACATTAAAATAGAATCTTTGATAAATACAAGTGGGTTAAAAACAAAGTAAGTGTGTTATCAACTTTCCTCTTGAAAACTTGGGTTACTGTGGCCTGACTACGGCTATGGTGAAAGGCGTCACGTTTTATGTTTATACTGTCTCTGTTTGATGAATTCTTTATTCACATATTTATGTAGGACCTACTTTGTCCCAGGTTCCGTACCCACCTCTGTGGATACCAGTTGTCCCACTTAGTAGTTGTGTGAACTTGGAGGAGTTCATTACTTCCATGGCCCAGAAATTCTGTAGGGAGATGATATCATTCTCTGTCTTAAAGGTTTGTTGTGAAGAATCAGTCAGCAGATGTGCCTAAATGAGTGCTACAGCAATTAGCACTGGCAGTGATGGCATAAACAACATGAGATAATAGAATAAAAGGTATTAACAATTTGATTAGATTCGTTTGGTCTCTAGCAAACTAAACACAAAATGGGGAAAGTGGAGAAGTCCTGAAGGTTAGAAAGTGGGACTTTCAGGATGACGTTCTGTAACATCTGGGCTTATTTGTTTGGGGGATAGATTAGGCATTTAATTGAGATAATTGTCACTAGATTGTCCTCCTACATGTGGAGATCCAAACAGAAAAGCATATCCCATGTTATAGGACTATTTAGTTTCATAGGTAAGAGGGGTCTGATAACACCATGGCTTAGTCATCACTTAGTGAGTGCTACTTATCACTTCTAGTGATGTAGTGGTTAAGTGCCATGTCAGCTAATCAAAAGGTTAGCGGTTCAAATCCACCAGGTGCTCCTTGAAAAGTCTATGCAGCAGTTCTACTTTGACCTCTAGGGTCACTATGGGTCAGAATTGGCTTGATGGCAGTGGATTTGGTTTTTTGGTTTGAATCATTGAAAGTGATTATGTCCGCAACCATAGTACTCACTTTATGAAGTAATGAAGTAGTTTTTTCCATTAATCACAGAAGGTATATTTTCTAGAATTTTCCATACAGACTTATTTTCAGTTCCCTTTGAGTCAATTGTCTTCTGCAGCTACATCTACTAGGGAGCCTGAAGAGTAAATACCTAGAAGCCAGGAAGAGGGGGACGATGGCTCGGGTCACTGACAGCATCTGCCCCTTGTGGACAGACAAAGTGTCAGGGAAGCTGAATAGAGTCACTTTTGTTGCTTAGAATATGCTTCAAATTCCGTTCTATTTCTGCTCTATCACAGGCTGGCAGATTAAAATGAGTTATAACCTATGAGGTATGGCCTTTGACATTTTGACATTGACTGTGAAAAAAAATAAAACAGACAAGAAACTTATTCCCTGGAGTCAGTTCCAATTCATGGAGACCCCGTGTGCTACAGAGTACAGCTGAGACAGAGTCCCCAGGTTTTCTTGACTCTGATCTTTACAGAAGCAGGTCACCAGGCCTTCCTGTTCCCCCTGGGTGGGTGTGGACTTCCCACTTCTCTGTTAGTAGCCCAAGGTAAGCCCTTTGTGCCACCCAGGGGAAACTGAAGTCAACTGTCAAATCTCCAAATTGCAAAATAACAAAAGAAGAAGTTTATGTGGGTTTGGTTTCTAAATTTCTGTTAACTCCTTTTAGACGCTTAACTTTCTTCACTCTTTTTTTTTAACTTTTTAATTTTTATTTTTTTATTTGATATGACTGAGTGGGAATGTGTACATTAACAAAGCATTTTGTAGACTTAAAATGAAGTTTATATTCTAAACATTCAATAATCAACACTGTAAATTTTGTCAAATGTGAATGTTACATTGTTTCAAAAAATTCTTCACCTTTGGTCATTTATTTTAGTTAAATTTTCAAAGAAAAAAAGACATTACAGGTTGATATACTCAAACATACAAATACTCTTAGTTGAACACCACTTAGACACCTGAAGAAATCTCAATTAAGCAGAATTACCATCCAAATTAAGCAGCAGTCATTGCCATTAAGTATAATTAAACTTAATTTGATTCCTTGGGAGACATTCCAAATAAGCGGGTTTCCCAATAAAGCGCGTGGTGCTGAAGGTGCGTCACGTGTTGAGCATAAGAGAAAAGACCAGCTCTCGAAAGGCTTCTGAACGTTGGCTTTCCACGGGAGCATTGACTGAGGCATCTGCATAAGACTTGTCGGTGCCTTTCAATCGTAGCTGTAGAAAAGGGCACTAACAAAGAAGTTTCAACGTCAAGCAGAGACGAGTTAGTAGACTGCCTTTTTTTTTTTAAGAATCATTAAACATTCTGTCAGTAATTTATACTCTGTCCTGCTCTTCGATGATGCATATAACCAAATCATATAGATGAGTTTATGCCAAATATTAGCATAACATTGCATTCACAACAAAAAAATTGACATAGGAAGCTCAGATTTTCTCTTAACAAGAATGCCTATCACGAATCATGTATGTCAGGTTGCTGTGAGTTAGACACAACTCAATGGCAGTGGGTTTTTCAGTTTTTAATGTTAGGGAAAATCAAGTGAAAGGAAATACTAAAATCCATTTACTAAAAAAAAAGACTTTTCATACTTGCTAGGTAAAGGATACTAAGCAGTTAATTTGTAAATTTATTATATGTGTATGTATATATATACATATATATAATTCTGTATATATCTGTATGTGTGTGTGTCTATTACATATCTCTCTATATATGAAACCCTGATGGCATATACTAGTTAAGTGCTACATCTAGCACCCAAAAGGTCAACAGTTCAAATCCATCAGGCTTTCCTTAGAAAGTCTATGGAGCGATTCTACTCTGACCTAGAGGGTCACCATGACTCAGAATTTACTTGACAAAAGTGGCTTTATACATGTATAACTTCCCAAAGATTCTGTTTAGTGGAGAAGCATGTTTGTAAACACTGAATTATAACTGCCTTTCCTAGGTCATTCAAAGTCAATAAGAATTAATGCAATGTAAGAAGTTCATTAATATATTTATTGTTAGCACATGCAACAGTCTAAGTTTTCTCAGGTGAGACTCCTGATGAGTTATATGTTGATTCTTGAGAGAGTAATAGATGGTGGCTGAGATATAAGTTTTTGGAGCTATAACCAAATGCTGGCAAAAGCTGATCCCTAGGTTTTCAATGGGTGAGCAGAGTGACTGTTTCAGAAGTTGGGTGGGAAAGTGGATACCACCATTTATTTTATATCAGCATAGGATAAATTCTTGAAATTATTCTTGTTTTTTTAAAAAAAATAAGATTGAAAATCTGAGCTCCTGGCAACTCAATATGGCATTACAGGAATTTTCAGTAAAATTCTAAATCTTTTGTGGAACAAGAGAGGTGAGGTGGTTTTGGAAATAAGCTGGACTGAAAAATGAAAACTGCAAAAGAAATGTGGCCAGTGAACTAAGTGTGTGAGCTCTCCAGCGTTGCTGTAACAGAGACACCACAAGGCGATGGGTGTAACAGACAGAAGGCCCCCCATTCACAGCACAAGGGGCCACACATCCAAATTCAGGGTGCTGGCTCCAGAGGAGGCCTTTGTCACTGTCAGTTCTGGAGAAGCTCTTTGTCATCCCTGTACCCTGGTCTTCTCAGCATGAGGACCCTGGGTCCGAAGGACATGCTACCCTTCCTGTTCTTCATTCTTGGTGGTCATGAAATCCCCCCTTCTATCTGGTTTCTCTCTTTATTTGCCAAAAGAGACTGGCTCCCTCTAGGGTCGCTGTGAGTTGGACCTGACTCAATGGCGGTGGGTTAGTTGCACTTAGTGAACTGGGGTGCTTGTGAGACAGAGCCCGGACAAAGCTGTATTCTTTGCCTGGCTTCCTCCCTGCAGTGCTGTATTGAAAACTCCTTTCCTTTGCGGGGCCTGGAAGCTCAGGAGGTGTGGTAGGCAAGTGCTCCAGCCCTTAACCAGAAGGTCAGCAGTTTAGATCCACCAGGTGCTCCTTAGGAACTCTGTGGGGCAGTTCTACTCTGTCCTAGAGGACCTCTACGAGTTAGTATCGACTTGATGGCATTGGATTTTTCTGTTTGACTGGTTGGTTTTGGTTTTCTGGGCTCACCTTCCCACCAGCTTTATATCTGACTTCTGCTTTAGCTTGGCAGTTCTAGGTGAACCCCACTATCCCTGTTTAATATGATGAAGAATGTTGCTGAAATAACTTGTATGAGCTCCCTACCTGTAAACCCCTTTAAAAGTAACCTACCTGCCGGCCCACCTTGGTGAGTAGTCTTGGAGGCAGCAGTGCTGACTGACTCCATTTCCTTGTAAAACCAAATAAAGATGCCTTCTTTGTTCTTTCAAAGAAAAAAAATAAAGAGACTTGCTCAAGATAGGACTTCATCCTGGCTGTAGTTCGATTCCTGTGGCATTCCCCCAAACGCCTGTGATCCTGCCTCACATCATGGAACCAAGCTAGTTACTCTGAATCCACTTTGACTCACAGGCTAGAACTGCCCCCCAGTGTTTCCAAGGAGTGGCTGGTGGGTTGGCACTGCAGACCTTTTGGTTAGTATTAGTGGCCAGGCTTTTTATCACTACATCACCAGGGCTCCCATTAACATCCCATAGGTTAGGAATTAGAACTCAGTGGACAACCCCATCAGACCACAAAGCGTTAGACGATCACACAATACTGGGAAGTATGCCATAGCTAAGTTGAAAGTATTTTAATTCAACCATAATATCTAGATAGTAAGAATAAGGAAACAGAACACTCTCCAGAGCTAGACTTCGGGCGCGCACCCTGTGCCAGCTGTGATTTAGGCACCTTCCTATTTAAACCTTTTGAAGCCCAAATGGCCTTGTTTGTATTTTCTTATGATGTGAACAGTTGTCAGGTTCGAGGCTGCTGTCAGAAATACGTAGTCACTGTAAAGCACCGTAAGTGTCGTCTGCCAAACATCAAGCACTTGGGACGTGAGGTGTTTACCCCTGCTGCTTCTTCGTCCCCTTTTCCTTTTTAATATTTAGATACAGAAAGACACAGATGAGACTTTCCATGGCACATAAAGAATTTGAATGTTATCCTAAAGGAAACAGGTGCCAATGAAAGATATTAAGGAACAAAATGACATCATAATACATACACTTTAGAAAGATCTTTTTGCAACAATGAAACTGATAGACAGGCTCAAGATGGGATGCAGGAAGGAGTGTGAGGTGAGAGACGACGTGAGCCCCGACTAAGCCAGTAGCCGCAGAGCTGGAGGGCGACCCTGTGTCTGAGAGACATTTAAGGGGCAGACAACCAGTCACGGTCGTTTCTACATTTACTTTACACTTTTTACTGAATAAAGACATCTTCGTATCTAAAGACAAATAAGAAAAGTTACTGTAAATTTTATTGCTTGGAATGAACAGTTTTATCTGATTCCTTTTTGGGGAAAAAGCATTAGTTTCTTTTATTATTCAATGATTAATATATAATTTGAAATAACAAGTGTATAAATAGAGAAAATCACTGATTTGCATGCACATTATTTTAAATTTAAGATAGAATTAAATGTCATGCACAATAATTTAAGGCATTTTAAATCACAGTTTTAAGAGTCTACCCATTAGAGGATTCACAGCTCAGTGGAGAAGTGAGCATTAGACGCCTGACTGCCTGGCACAAGGCGATACTAAGAATCCTTGTCGTTTCAGTCGCAGACGTTTTTCCAGCCCAGAAGCCTGATGGAATCTACTTCACCGGCCTCTCCACCTACCTTCTCTGCTGCTGAGAGGCGGTGGAGGAAGCAGAATCCGTGGCAGTTTCTTCTCTTTGCACATTAACAGCCCTCCCTTGGTTCCTCTTGGCCATCACAGTTAATCTTGTGTTACTGATTCATTATTTTGTCCTTGTTAGCTGCCCTGTGTATTCGTCTCCTCGTGCCAGCCCTTTAATTGTCAAAGACTTCCCCAGGGTCACTGCCTAGTATTTGTAGCTTTTATCCTGAGCTGCGCTGGGCTCCTGTAGCCACCTCTGTAACCGTCCTTCTCTTGCCCACTCCTTCCTGCCTCTTGGCTACCTGTATGCTTTCCTTCTGGCTAAATTCATTTTCTTGTAAGACCCTCATACTTGACTTCCTGAACCAAATTTCTTTGTTTGCGTTGTTTCTCCTTATAACTGACAAAGCAGAAAACAGCGTCTGTGATGAGGATTTGCTTGTATTTTCAGCCAAACCATGAATTACATATGAAACCTATTAGCATCAAGTTGATTCCCACTCATGGTAAACTTGTAGGGTTTCCAAGCCTGTAAATCTTTATGAAGCAGACGGCCTGTTGGTAATGTGGAATCAGTGACCTTTTCTGTAGCAGTAGAACTCTTTAACCACTGTGCCACAAGGGAACCTTCGTGCTTTAAACAAATTTACCAATATTGTGTACATACACATATTTTGTAAATATCTAATTTGTCCATATTATATATATATACACATATATATAGTCACACATTATCTCCATAATTGATCTATCTTGTTGTTAGGCCCTGTCGAGTTGGTTCCAACTTATAGTGCCGCTGTGCACAACAGAACAAAGCGCTGCCCAGTGCGGTGCCGTGCCCACTGTCGTTCTTGTGCTTAAGCCCAGCGTTTTAGCCACTGGGCCAGTCTATCTTGTGGAGTGTTTCCCTGTTTTTCCCTGACCCTCCCCTTTACCAAGCATGGTGTCCTTCTTCAGAGGTTGATCCCTCCTGACTACATTAAGTGTGTGTGTGTGTGTGTGTGTGTATACACGCAGATAATTTATCCATATTATATATATAGTAAACGTATATATGTAATACGTGTGTACATACATCCCTTACAATGGTAATGGACATATTGGTGGTAAATAATGGCTTCTTCTCTCATCTTTCTCCTTTGCTCACTATGAAGTAGTCTGATGTTGTAGGTAATAAAAATTATTTTAGTGCAATCTATAGACAGAGGCTAATAATGGTAAAGGCTTGGACTATTTGAAATGCTGGAACATTTATGTTAGGTGCTGAGATTACCCAAAAGATGATAAACTTCGCAGAACCAACGCATGCTGAATTAGGTTTTGTAGAATGGATGGTATTTGAATTTTGTGGAACACTGTCATCTGCTTGAAGAGAATAGCCTGAGTTAAGATTCATACTGTTTCATATCCTTTAATGACTTGATATTTTGGAAAATGTTCCCATAGGGTATGTATTTGAAAGCATGTTTCCTCTAAAGCAAATCTGTGCAGTCAGAATATAGGCAGGACAGTGGAGGATGCAGGAATTGGGTCATATTGGTGGTCACAACCTATAATTTAGAAAAGAAGGAAGTAAAGATAGATAAATAAAATAGGGACATCTGTGACAGCTGGAAGCTGTGTAAGGCAGACACTTACCAGAGAAGGAAAACTCATTTTCCACTAATATAAAGCCATACAAAAGTATTAAAACTGTGTCCTGCCAAAGGTTGAAAACTTGTTAGACCCAGAAAACACGGCAGTGTCCTCCGTTTGCTGTTCTCACCTGTCTCACTGCAGGTTCTCGGGAAGCCTGATTCCGAGACTGTCAACAGGGTTCTTTACAGACCTCTTTAAAAATGAAGCTAGGATGGTGGAGGCAATAATTTTAGCAAAATAAGTCTGTCAGTCTTGTGAAGGTGGAACAGAGGTAGTGATCACAGAGATGCTGCCGATAACCACGGGGACCATTGACTTAGTGTCAGGAGGCGAAGATCTTGATTTGGTGGTGGTTGTACACAGAAATAGAGAGGAGCGAAGAATCCAATGAACACTGCTGGAAAAAGTCTACAGAATTTACAGTTTTTCTGCTTTGTTTGTTAGTTTTCTTGTATTGGTTTTTAAGAAAAAGTGCTTTAAGGCAAGGACACTTCAAAGATGGTATGCCCAGAATATTCCCACAAGAATCTTGGTACTCATAACAACAATGTGGAATTTTTTTTTTATTTTCTTTAATTTAATCTGGTTTGGTTATTAGTGGGATGTATGTGTTCTGTGCCAAAGGAAGTGGAAATAACTGCCTTCTTTGAAGTCCTTAGATTTCCTATTTTATTCTTTGTGTTTCCAGTTAGCTTAGGAGGTCTTGGAGATGGCCACCTTCTCTGCTACAACTACTATTACCTGCTTATTTTATGTGTTTATACCCGGGGCCTTCTGAAATATTCTGTCTTTTTAGTGAGTTTTCTTATTTAAACACAGTAGTAATTATACAAGTAGCATATAAATATATATGTTCAATTGTCTAATGTACATATATCTGGTGGTGCAGTGGTTAAGTGCTATGGCTGCTAACCGTAAGATCAGCCTTTCAAATCTGCCAGTTGCCTCTTGGAAATTCTGTAGAGCAGTTCTGTCCTGTCTATAGGGTCACTATGATTTGAAATTGACTCAACAGCAGTGGTTGTCAAGTTTATTTTATGTATATATATATATATATACATATATAAAATTATCCAAGTCAATCAATAATTGAACATATATATATTCAATCATTGATTGGTGGATAATTATGTATATATATATATACATGCACACATATACACACATACACACACATATATAACTTGGATAATTGAAGAAGAGAAATGAAGAAAGCAGCTGAAATCACTGCCCGCTTGGAGTTGTTATCTTAGATGGAAGTCATCAAAAATAAACCAAATGTCCAACTAAATAAAATATATTCAATAATGATAAATAATCTGCTGGCAATTTAACAGAGTAGAGAATTCATTGAAGTTATCCAGAAATATTTATAAACTGATGAAAAAAAATTAAAACTAGGACAACCCTTACCACTCAGACATACTCATTGACTTTTATTTTAATATATGATGGCAATGGGTTTTGTTTAAGGTACACACTTTATGAATTAGCATAAAAATGAGCTCATACTCTAAACCTTTTTTTACAACTTGATTTTTTGTCTTAATGTTATGCTGTTAAATTGTTTTGTGTGACTAAACTTCAGAATGTATGTGTTGTAATTTATTTACCTAGTCTACTGCTATTGGATGTATAGGTCTTTAGACACTAACATTATTAATGACAATAGTATGATGAATATCCTTATGGGTGAATCTTCTCACAGATCTAGGATTTTTATTTTTTGAAATAAAATTTTAGTGAGTTCAAGAGTAAGCGTTATTTTGAGGAGAGTCAAGGGAAGGTGTTATTTGGTCTATACCATCAGATTAGCTTAACTATGTTCGAACACCAAGACTTTCCTCTGTCTACCTTCAACCTAAATCCCTGTGTGTCTGTCTGTCTGTGTGCCCGTCTCTATCCCATCAATAGCACTGGACAAGATATGAAGCAGGGAGGAAGGCTGACTGGGTTTTCAAGATAGTATTATTTAATAATGGATCACTTACATTTTATGTTCTCTACACTGTAAGACTTTATTTAACAAACATGGTACTAAATTTCTATTTCATGTTAAATAATGATTTCAATATCTCGTTTTCCATCTGTTTCCACCTCCTGTACCATTAACATTTTTTTCCTCCTGTGGTATCCCTTGTCTTTCATAATATTTCTGTAAGTCAATTCAAATATACTCACTGAAGTTTGGCTAGGATGTGGGACTCTATTCTGTGGGATAAATAGTAGAGATTAAAGTAAAATTAGTCTTCGGTTCTTGAAGCTGACTGACTAGCAGGGGAGGTAATCCTGGTATGCACGTCAGTGCACTTAGCTCAGGAAGGAGTAGGCCGCAGCTACGCCAGAACTCCTCGACCCACAGTTCATCTTTCCCGAAGATGAAGGCCCCTCATCTTGCGGGCCACTGTATATCTTACTCTTCTGAGAGAGCATGTAACTTAATAAGCACTACGCAAACATTGTGTGATTAGTGTCATTGTTGGAGTGTTCTGTAAATAAAGTCTCCAAAAGCAAAGTAAAGCTTCTACGTATGGAAACCCCAAACAAACCCACGTCTGTCGATTTGATTCTAACTTATAGAGAACCCATAGGCAGTAAAACTGTCCCACTGAGTTCTCAAGGAGGGCCTAGTGGATTTGAACTGCTGACCTTACAGTTAGCTGCTGCAGCACATCACCACTATGGTCTCCTCTGAGTATGGAAGTGAACACTAGATAGAATAACAAGTGAATTATGGTAAAATTCCATAGAATAGCATTTTCCCAAGCCATTGTTTTATGGAAGAATAAGAAGAATTGCATTTCACTCACTAAATAAATTTGAATCAAGACTTAGAAAGTGGATCCTCTAAGGAACTGCCACTGACAGTTAAGGTTTATGAATTTTCATCAAAATACACAGTGAAGGGGAAGTCAGCACTCTTATGAGGATACCAGTAGAGAGTATCCAGTTAGTTCTTAGTATTCTCCCACAAGCTCATTCCTCTTTCTCTCACTTTTGTTCTCTACAGTCCCTTTATCTCCCCTTTACAGTCACCAAAAACACAGAGTGGTCATTGTTTTCCAGACACCTGCTTCTTTGATCTTGATATCTCCTAGAGAGCAGATATATGCTCCTCCTAGAGAGCAGCAGTGTGGTATAAAAAGCCAGACTTGGGGTTCACAGCCCTTGAGCTTAGCTTTAACTTTGGCTTTTTGATTTTTGGATATATCTTCTTGGGAAAGACATTTCTCTAATCTCAGTTTACATATTTGCTGGATAATCATATTCCTGATAATACAGTAAAGCCTTTGTTAAGGTAGAAGCATGTTAAGACAGAACCACTCCACTGACAGGAGTGGTTAAGAAAAAAAGAAAGGAAGAAAAGCGGTAAGACTTTGTCAGAGAGTTCTGTCAAAGGCAGAAAACATTCACAACCTGGCAAAACAGGGCAGTCCTGTCAGGTTTCCGCCCTCACAGATTTCTCTGCAATAAACAAACAGATAAATTGCGTTTTTGTGGTTATTTGGTGAACCAGCGGCGCCTGGTGGTGCAGTGGTTAACAGCTTGTGTGCTCGCCAAAAGACGAGCAGCTCTGATGGACCAGCTGCTCCTCGGAACTCTCTGTCCAGCAGAGTCACCATGAGCTGGAATCAACTTGACAGCAACCACGTGGATGAATCAATGCGTGTTGAAACGCCTGTAAATTACGAGCCCACTGTTGCTCCTCGTTCAAAGCTTCCTCTTCTCTTCTCTTGAATTTCTTCTTTCTCTCTACCCTGGGGACCCTTTTCTGCGCGTTACAGTAATCATCCATCGAGTCAACCTCTGTGGACACTGTACCTAAGGGGTCCCTAGGTGTCCTGGATGTCCTGGTGGCCTTTCAAGCAAGCAGACTCGGGGCACTCAGTTATGTCCCACTCCATAAGGTGCTACAGTGTCACTGTGAGTTGGAGTCAACTCGACAGCACTGAGATTTGTTTTGTTTTGTTTTAGGTGCTCTGTCTCCCTCGCCCTTTGTCTCGGACAAGGGCTCCTCTGTACAGTCGTCTTCTTATGGAACTGAGAACGTTCACTTTTATTCTAGATGCTTTTTTCGTTTTTCCCCATTTCACAAATATAGGAAGCTGTGTTGTTTTACTGCTGAAATAATTGTGAAAAGATTGCCTCCACTCTCAAAGCACTACAACTGCAGGCAGAACTCCCCAAAATACCTCAACCCAGATGAAAGCCCTCCCAATGCAGTAAGAGAGACTGCTGTGACCGTTTTGTGACTTACACAGGGCTAAAATTAAGCCTTGTGTGTCGTCCCCTTTTTCAAGTGTGTGGGGTTAATTTTAATGTCTTCACAGTACATGACACAAAGGTACCTGTTTGGTGTTTTAGACTTGAGTGATAGGCTATTTACATTACCTTTGCAGAGTACTGTATGTCTAAAGCATCTTTGAGTTTCCAGTCCCTTGCACAGAATATGGCATACAGTGAAGGCCACTGAATAAATGACAAGGAAAAGGACCAAACGTGCATTCCTTCAAACCACTGGAGAGGAAGAAGATGTAGTGCCATGATTAAAATTCATTTGTTGAAATATATACACAGTTACATCCAAACCACCTATCCCACACATCTACCTTTCATTTTGTCTTAACACGGCCAAATGTGTTGTACTAATGCATTTCTGGAAATCTGGGTGGTGTAGTGGCTAAGTGCTATGTCTGCTAACCAAAGGGTTGGCAGTTCAAAGCTACCGAGGGCTCCTTGTGCTGCCAAACCCAAAGCAAGTTTGTTCTGTCTGTCACTGTAGCCAAAAATTCAGAGGTGGCAAAGAGTTCAAGGAATGTTTTATTAACAGATAAGCCAGCAAACCTCGGGGGACAGTGAAATAGCTTTTCCAAAAAAGCCAGATTTTACAGCCAGATTTCAAAGTGGTTGGTATCTGAAGATCCTCACAGAACAGTAAGAGGGAGTCACAAAATTCCATTACATCTTATCTAACAGTGTAAATTTCCCAGCTGTCCTTTTTTCTCCAAGGTCTTTAGAGTAACTGACTTTCTAAGACAGGGACAGAGTTGCAGGCCTGCTAATCAGGTTTGGGGTGATGACTAGACAGGGAACAGAATGTAGTTTAACAATCGAAGTGATTTTATTAGGTTCTTATATTCATGAGTTCTTGGAAACCCGATGGGGCAATTCTACTCTGACCTGTAGGGCTGCTGTGAGTTGGAATTGACTGGGTGACACTGTTCTGTTTTGTCTTTTTAAATGCATTTGCAGATAGAGAAAACCTTATTTTCACAAAACGTACTGTATGAAACACCGAAGATTGGTTTGTCCCCTTGTAGCTCAGCCTTGGTTAGCATTTCCCTTGGGTGGCTTCCCTACTCTGTGTGGCCTAGCATCTAACTGTCCTGTGCATTTGACAGTGTCCCATCACCCAGTGGTTTCCACTGAAGGACAGACAGACAAAGACAATATTCCAAACGTTGGATAAGGTGTCTGGGGTGTCTTCACAACTCTTCATGTGATGTTTTGACATTTGTCTTTGAAAGACTGTGTTAATAACCTGGTAATTGTTTCATGGTTTTCTACTGAGGTATGAGTGTGCTGCTAGCTGTCACCAGGGTGTGAAGTGGACCCTGGGGCAATGAGCGGTAAGGGGAGGTGGCCGCAGAACTGTTTTTATTACTCTAGCCATCTTCCTGTGGTCTGTAATTGAAAAGAAATAAATCTCAGAGATAAGGGCTTAAAATCATGCCTTAACCTTAAAATCATGCCTTAACCTTAAAATCATGCCTTTAACCTTAAAATCATGCCTTTCTTTCGAAAAGTGCTTTCACTGGAGTGCAAGTCTTGGTGGTATAGCGGTCAAGAGCCAACCAAAAGATTGATAGTTCAAGTTCACAAGTGTTTCTTGGAAACTCTGTAGGACAGTTCTACTTTCTCGCATAGGGTCACTATGAGACACAACCGACTTGATGGCCAAGAGTTTGTTTTTTCATCGGAGAAATACAATTATCAGTATGGATATGTACCCAGATACATCCAGCTTCCACTTAAAAATATTTCTGTGGCGTCCTGAGATTCAACAGCATGATTTTAGATATTTCTGTTTGTAATAGGAATATGTTTTTGAGAAAATAGGTTGCATTTCTCTGGACAGTTTTTCCTAAAGAACTGAACCAATTATATGATCCCACAAGATGCCTTCCAAACTATAGCACAGTCCACCAAACTGTTCTTAGTGAAATAGTTTTGATTTTTAAAGTCAATTTTAGAGCAGTTATGATACAGAAGAGTTCTAATGTCTTGTGTTTTGAGTACTGTGAACAATCTTGTGTCATGAGTGTGTGTATGGGATAACACAGATTTTAAAACACTCAAAGCCTTACTTCGTTGTTAGCCACAAATTGTATCCCAATTTGAGTCATTTTGGGCATGATAAAAATTACAACTTTTAGCACACTGAGTGTGGGAGAACGTGAGAACTTTTTAAACATTTTCGTCATGGAAGCTGTTTTAATATGGCTGACTGACTTGTGGCCCCCTGTGTAGTTCAACGAGAACAATCAGATGGTCATTCTCAACGTAAAAACCAAATTCATTGCTGCTGAGCTGATTCCGACTCACGGAGACACTGCAAGATGGAGTAGAGCTCTCCTGTAGGGTTTCCCAAGAGTGGCTGGTAGATTAAAGCAGCCAACCTTTTCATTAACAGTCAAGCTCTTAACCACTTTACCACCAAGGTTCCAGAAATCCAAAAGATTAACAATAAAATCTGAGAATTATACAACTGAAGAACAGTGTTTGAAGTTCAAGTGCGGGTCACTATATAGTGAATGGAACCTTAGGAGAAAACTCAGATTATGATTGGCACACATTTAATATATCAAAAGTTATCAGAGGCAAGTAATAGCTACAGATATATTTTACAATTATATATAAATGTATGTATATAATATAGAAATAGTATGTAATATGTAAGCCAATTTATCTTCAAATAGGATTTTAAAATAGCAACTATAATTTTACGTTATATAAAAGTTTTAGTGCAGCAAGCTGGTCGCAATCACACCCAGCAGAATTTCTTTAGAAAGAGCTCTTTGTGTCAACCTCCAATCATTAGGTGCTCACACAGAACCATCCCCTCTGTGCCTTGGCAAAACCATGCCTCCCCAGCCCTTTGCCCACTAGGGCCAGGCTGCTGGAAGCACTGGGGGAGAGCACATGAGCCGTGTGCTTTCAGAGGGACTGTGAGCAGCCCTCCAGCAGGCTCTGACTGGTGCTGGCCCCGTGCAAAACAGACCCAAACGCTGCCTGATCCTCTATCATCACATCTCTGGCAAGCTCATGTCAGTTGTTGCTTCTAACCTAGGAGTCTCATCTGCCGGCAATGTTTCTGACAATGTTTTGTTGTGATATAAGGATTTTCACTGGCTGATTTTCAGAAGCAGATTGTCACGCCATTCTCCCTAGTGTGCTTGTGTGCTTTAATCTAGAAGCTTCACTGAAGGCCACCCATCATGGATCAACCTGTTGGTGTTTGAAATACCGTTGGCACAGTGTGTCCTAGCAAGACACAAGTTCTTCAAGTTGTTTTTGTTGTTAGATGCTGTGGACGGGATTCTGACTCATGAGCAACCCATGTGTCCCGAGTAGAACTCCTTACTATGGTCTGACTTGCAAGGCTGTGCCTTTTGGAAACAGTTCACCAAGCCTGTTTTCCGAGGTGCCTTTGTGTGGATTTGAACCTTCAGTGGGACCACTGAGGTTTGAACCATCACTCTCATGGTCACTGGAGTCGCACTGTTAATTTCCTTCAGGGACATCTCCTTGGCACTCACAATGTGAGTAACTTGCAGCTCATCTCAGCTTAGGTCCTATCTTCCTCACTAAGTTTAATCATCTCTTGCTTTTGATTTAAAGTGAAAGACCTGCAACTCTTCCTTTCATTTGAATGTTTACAGGCCATTCTAGAGCTATTGACTGAACTAATTTGAATACCGTTGTTCTCAGAGAACAGGGAGCCCCAAGAAGAGTGACAGAGATGGGGAAAGGCTGGTGGGTGGAGAATGAGAAAACATATAGTGTGTGTGTGTCTTAAGTGTTCACAGCTTGTGGCACCCCAAAGCAACTACAGTGTAACATCACAGACCATTGATCACAGAGCACCATAACAGACATACTAATAATAGATTATATTATAAATTATCTAAGCCAAGCCAAGTGCCATCGAGTTGGAGCCGATATATAACAGATTCATTATAATAGTAATGAAAAAGTCTGAAATATCATATAAATTACCAAAATGTGATACACTGTGCAAAGTCATTTGAGTTTGTTTTGGAGATACAGTTTCCCAAAGATTTACTATCTACAGGTGTTCAGAGGATTTCAGATTTTGGTTAGCAGAACCACATTAGATAACAACTCTAACTCAAGAAAACCTGGTGCCACCACCCCAAGGGCTGTGTCTCCTAACTAGCCAGTCAGTCTCTAGATTGGCCATGGAATCCTGCTGTTGTTACAGGAATCACGGCTTCTGTTTTTCATCACAATGCGAACGGTGAGACTGCCCTCTCCTGTTGTCAGATTTCCACGTCCTTCCGTTCTGAAACTTCTTCGCCTCGGCCCTGGAGTATTGCACTAGATCTCTGTGTTTGCTGTGGTTCCAGGTCCCACGTCCGCTGCAGTGGAGTTTGGCTTTTTCTTTCTTTCTTTCTTTTTTTTTTGGTAGAAGCTTCCATAAACACTACTTAGTCTATATTAATCCCCTTCTGAAGAGCCCTTAAGTAACCCCATTCAAAAGAGGTCTGATTAGTTTTTACAAGGTTTCTTTCCACTTTCAAATATGCACTTTTGTTCTCATCAATCTTGCCATCCCCCCTTTTCATTCTTCTTCTGCGACTAAATAGAGTACTAATTTCTGCAACATACTAAGGGAAGTAGAGAAGGTAAATCAAGAAGAAAAGTGAGAGTATATGCCTGTCCCCAGTTAGCAATCACCCTTTCAGTCTCATGGTACAAACTGAGTGGACTTGCCAGACAAACACGGTCTGACTGTGCGCTGATATGGAGTACTGGAAGACCCCTACAAAACGACTGAAGGAATTGCCCGTTCACCCTCCACTGTTGTTGGCTTCAGACCTTGTCATAGGCAAGGCTCAAAAGAGAATGTTTGTTTCTTTTTGGCCACAGTCTCTTACAGAATTTCTAGAAACCTCCATGGAGTTCCAGTTTATGAAGTCTTGGTGTTGAGTTAGGATCCCTGGTGGTGCAGTGGTTAAGTAAGTCGCTTTCTGCAGGGTTAGCCGTTTGAACTCACCAGCAGTGCTGTGGGAGAGGAAAGCCTTCAGTCTGCTCCCATACAGATGATAGTCCAGGAAACTCTATGAGAGAGTTCAATTCTGCCCCCAGAATCCTTCAGTGTTGCAATTCAAGTTTCAGACTTCTTCTTCAGTTGCTTTTCCTTGATAAACATCCAATGTGGTCTTCCTGTTTGGTTGGCTAACTTCAGGTCTTACTTAGCACATTTTACCACAACACAATCTCTTCTCAAGCTGCCCTTTGAAATCGCCTGTTCAGCTCTTTTACTTCGTTTTTCTACTACTTCAGCTACTCTGTGTTCAAGAGCAAGTTTCGGAGAGTTTTCTTATGTCCATTTTAGTTGCTGAAAGTTGGAACGGACTTGACTGCGCAGCATTTAGCGACATTATTGAATTGAATTGAATCTCTGCTTCTAGAGACACCTCAAAAGAAAGGTCTGGCAACATACAAAGGGGGAAAAAATTCAATTCATTTCAAATCCTAGGAAGCATAGTACTACTCTGATACTTATGAAACTGCCATGAGTTTGGGCTAACTCTACAGTCAATGATTTTTAGTATGAAATAAGTCCAAGTAAGATATACTGATAATTGAAATGATTAAAAGAGGAGGAAAAGAAGGATGAATATTCAATAAATATTCAAGAAATAAGAGGGAAAGAGACAGAGGGAAAATGTCTACAGAAATTTTGTTGACAATGTTAACAGGAGTGAATTTCTAAAACATGAAGATGGGATAGTCTAAGATGTATTTATACTCCAGCAGAAGTAATAGGATTCCCATCACATCACTAGTATTTTTCTAGTGGGACAGAACTCCTATTTGGGACTATATTCAGCCCTTCCACTGGTACCTAAGGAGACTCAGTCTTTGAAAATGTACTGCTTTATTTCAAAAAATCTACTATTCATGTATTTTCAAATCTTCTAGGCCCCTCAATAATAAAAAGAAAGAAAAGGAAAAGAACTTGAATTTAAATATTAAAACATCCTCTTTATTCATAAGTGAACAAGGACGTACGTATATGGGAGAGTTTTGGGGAGGCTCTTGGCTACCTTACTGGAGTTAGAATTTCTTGAGGCATTGCCAGATGGAGCTAGGGAATATGTGTTCCAAAAGAAACAATCACACACTCTGTAAAGTACAGTGGGGAATAATACTCTCCTGGAGTATACATCAGTAAGTTCTATATGAATTAAAACACCATATGAGGACAAGTCTGGGAAGTTAGCCAAGGTTTAGAGTTTTGATTTTACACCAAAATGAATTCCTACTTTCAAGGGAACAGTTTACCATCGTGTACTGGATTGTAAACCATGCAAATTGAAGAATAACAGTATTTTAGACAGAAAAAGATCATCCAGTATGTAAAAAACTTTGTACAAATGTTTAAGCCTGTATCTTATTGAGATGATAAATTAAGTCAGTAAGTACACTGAGCGTTATTATCACATAGGTGACACATACATGCCCACATGTGACCTATGACAGTCTGACAAATTTGCAAACTCGTTCCGCAGAAAGTGCTGCAGACCTTATTGCTGACTGTCACTAGGGCCGCCTTGGAAACACTCCTCTTGGGAAGCTATGCACCAGTGTCAACACCTAGCTCACCCTTCAAAGCTATTTTGGAACTTCTGTACTAGGATGGCCATCAGAGCTGTCACGGTTCTATCCTTTACGTCTTGAATGTTATCAAAATGTCTTCTTTCCAATATTTCCTTTATCTTCAGATAAAGAAAAAAAAAATCATCAGGGGCCAAATCAAGTAGTAAGGAGAGCTTTCCAATGCAGTTTTGTTTACTGGCTAAAAACTCCCTCACAGACAGTGCCATGTAATCTGGTGCGTTGTCATGATGCAAGACCCATGAGCTGTTGGCGAAAAGTTTGGGTCATTTTCATCTAACTTTTTCATGAAGCATTTTCAGCAAAAATAGTAAACTTGGTTAACTGTTTGTTCAGTTGGCACAAATTCATAATGAACAATCTGATATCAAAAGTCAACAACATCGTTTTGACTCTTGATTTGGACTCATGGAACATTTTTGGTCATGGAGAACTGGCTGACTGCCATTGTGCACTTGGACACTTTGTTTCAGTGTTGTGTTGGTACATCCATGTTTCATCACCAGTGATAACACGCCCAAAAGATTGTCTTGCCTCTCCAAAAGGTTTTGGCAACTTCAAGTCTCCTTTGCTTTTGTTCATTGGTGAGCTCCTTTGGGACTATTTCTGTACACACCTTTCTCATGCTAAACTTTTCAGTCAAGATTTTCCTGTTTCTTTATGGATACTTACTTGGTATATTACACTTCTTACAGTCAGCCAGCAATTTTGATGCTCACTTTGGTTAATTTGGGCAGTGTTTCCATCAGTCCTGCTTGTTATCAGCCACCCTAACCTCTCTGGCCATAATGCTTGCTTTTCCCTCAGAAAAACACTTAATTCATTTGTATACTGCCACTTTCTTCATGGCATTATCTCCATAAACATGGACTAAATGTCCCTGATTTCACTTTTCTTCCTGCCAAGTTTAACAAGAAATTTAATGTTCGTTGCTCTCATTCAAGCTCTGACATTCTTGTGATGGCACACAAAAACACAACAACAACAATAATAGGTGCCACTCGGCAAGACACTGCTAGTAGGAACACAGCTGTGAGACACTGATATACCAAGCTTACAAAACCGTACTGAGTCGTTTGTACAGTGCTGCCAACATAAGCTCATGGTGACAAGTTTGTCACTTAGTTGTCAGACCTTGTGTGTAGTATTTATTATTTCTGTCATTTTATATTATTTTCCATTATGAGTAACTTACATTGATTTTAAAGATAATGAATACAGTACATAGTCTATTTTGTGAGAAGAATGTCAGTATTCTTTTTATAGGAGGCTAACTTATTTTGATTTGCACGTTCATGAGAATATTTTGTTTCCAGAAACAGTGGACATTTGTGTTTTACAGTGTGATCATTGTAAAATAATATGATAAAGAGTGTATCATTACTACCATTCAATTTACTATAGCATAGAATTCCAGGTGTGAAAAAGAACTTAAAATCATTGAGTCCACCTCTTTCCTTCAAATAAGAAGACATGTGCATGATACAAATACGTAGACATGCATGCACACTTCTTTTAGTTTTTACTTTGTTGGTAGATGGTTGCTATGAGTAAAAATTGGTCCAACAGCAATGAGCTGGTGGGTAGTATAGGGTTAGGATAGACAAATCTTCCTATAGGCAGTAACTTATTTTTAAAATGACTTCATATTATCCTGATAAATATCCACGAGAGACTAAAACAAACAAACAAACAAAAGATCAAGGTGACAGAAAGAAGAGAGATACAGAATACCCTAAACACTTTCAGATTAAAGATTAATTGGCATTAGTTCATAGAATTATCCATGTTTACTTCTTTCTAGAGTTTTAGGAAGTCTTGAAGTAGTAAACCTCTGACCATTTAATTATTTTCTTTCTCTTTAAACCAAAACCTGTTGCTGTTGAGTGGATCTCCTCTCCGAAAGATCCTATAGAACTGAGGAGAACTGCCCCATGGGGTTTAGAAAGACCAGCTGAGGGGCTGAACTGCCAATCCTTTGGTTAACAGCTGAGCTTTTAATCACTGTGCCTCCAGGGCTCCTCCTTTCTCTTGACGAAATTAAAAAACAGACATATTCTCTGTCTCTAAGCTCTCTTTTAGTTTTTCTTGATCTGGTCAAATGTTTACCCCTGCAACCCTATCAAAACACTACTAGACCTGTCACCTGTGAACCTGAGTTGAGTGGTCTGTCACTCTTAGTCCTTCTCTAACCAGACTCGCCAAATCTGACTCACGTGGTCATACCCTCATCCTTAGAACGCTCCCTTCATTGCCTCCTTGGACGTTGTTCCTGTTTTTCCACTTATATTGCTTCTCTTTGCTTCTCATTCCCTTCACTGACGCTCCTTAATATCCCTTGTCTATGAATTTTGTCAGCACAGAGTTCTCTTGGTCAACTCTTTGTTAAAGTTTTAGTTACTTTGGCCTTGTGGCTTTAAACATAATCCATATGACAGTAACTTCCAAAATTATTTCCTAGAAAACTCACATCTTGCTGTTCAAAATCATACATCTGTCTGTCTAACATCTCTATTGATATGTCAAATAGGCATCGCAAACTTAAAATGCCGGCAAGTAAACTCCAACTGTTTTTATCCACAAACTGCTTCTTCTACTATCTTCTCATTCATAGAAAACAGCATATCCTTCCTTTCCACTGCTTCAGCCCAAATCCCTCAGTCACTTGTGACACTGCTTGCCTCTCACGCTCGGTACCCACCAGAAAATCGACACACTTCGCCCAACACAGCCACAGGCCAGCCACCTCCTGCACTTCCACTGTTAGTCAAGGCCTTAGTCTCCGTCATCTTGCCGGAAATATGACCCGTCTGTCCTAACGGGTGGTTGTTCTTGCCTCTGTGCTGTCTACTCCCAACACGGAAGCTGAAGTGATTCTTTCACAGGTTAGTTTTTGTCACTCTTCTGCACAAGAGCCTTCCATGGCTTCCCATCTCAATCAGTAAAAAATCTGAAGTCCTAATAGTGTTCTCCAAGGTCCTGTAATCAGCCGTCTTCTTACCATTTCTTGGCTCTCACATCTTGTTCTCCTCCCATCTCTTCTCGGCTCCAGCCATGTCTGCTTCCTGGCGGCTTCACAAACCTATCACTTGTGTATTTTCTTTTGTCTTCTCTCTCTCTCAAATGATCTCTCTTAAGTCCATGCAACTTGCTCCCTTATGCAGCACAGATTTAGTGCTTGTTCCTTCTTCTGGACACCTCGTGTGCTCACAGAAAACCCCTTGCTGCTCTGGGGGTTACCTGCTCAGTTTGTCATGGTAGGTGGTACCACGTGCTGTATCATACATCCACTGATTGGTTTGCTGCCACTGTCACTGCTAAAGAATTAAGCAAGGTCATGGACCAGTCTGCTGTGTTAGCTACTACGTAGCCACATCCTGGAAATGCTTCTACAACATAGTAGATGCTCAGAAATATTCATGGAATGAAACTGTGAATGAATACTAATGTACAGAATTGTAAAAACAAAATGAAATAAAATAGTGATGAATTAGAACACTACCTGACACATATTAGTTGAATAATAAAAGCTGAATATTGTTATAGAGGATAATCAGGCCCCTTATTATTGAAATGGTTCACAGATGTACAACTTTAAAAGGTTTTCCATCAAAGTAAAAGCATCTGTGTTGATTTTTTTTTAAATAACGTGGGGGCAAAATAATTTAAACGATTATATATGTGCCTATATGTTAAGTAGATGATTAGTAAAAACTTTGTTTTTTCCTTGTTAAGATGGTGTTCTGTTATATCTGAAAATATAGCTTCTGGTTTTCAGGCAGAAGTTGTATTTGGTTCTACTGCGATACAAGCGCCCCAGGCGTTCGCAGCGGAAGCGTGTGGTCATCCCTCATTGAATTCCCTGGCTTCAGTATATTGCTGAATGAGAACATTGCTTTGTACATGAGTTAAATCAGGAGATGTTGGTTAAAATTCACAGTTTAATAAGCCCCAAATTTTGGAGTAAGGCAGTGTTTTCAAGCCTAAACTGTCATTGTGCTATGCTAAATTCAGCTTAATTTCCAAGTGTGAAAACTCTGACTGTGGAAAACAAGTCTACAAACAATGTAAACCAGAGAAAAGCCCACTTGCAAAACAAAAACAAAGCCATGCTGTGTACTGTGCACAACAGCAATCACTGCAATACAAACATTGTTTTGAGATGCATACACACAAAAAGACTTAGAATATTGTTTCTCAATCTGTGAGCGACTTCAGCAAAACACTATGCATGACACAATTGTGTCTGAATTAGAAGAGATGTGTTGAGAAAAATTATCTGTTGCATTCCTATGGAAATTTAACACATCTTGAGATTTCCTTCCTTTTGTGGTAGGTATTTTCTTTTGGTGTTTTTATTTTAATTTCTTTTTGGTTTGCAATAGAAAAGTATCAAGCGTCTTACTTTCAAAGTACTATGTATTCTCAATTTTAAATACTGGTAAGACTTCAGCAGGTCAACCATTCTCATTTACCAACCTCTGCCTTGGAAATCCTATGGGGTGGTTCTACTTACAGAGCCTTTAATAGTCCAAGTTGGGTTGACGGCCATGTTTCTTTTTATGTTGTATTTTCTAAAAGTGCGACAAAATCGCTCATCAAGAAGGTATAGTGAAGAGAGATTTGGAACTAGATGGAGGAGTATTTGAGTTCATGCCAGTGCGATAGAGCTGGGGGCCCTTAAGCAGCTCTTACCACCTGTTAATCACTATGAGTTGGGATTGATTCAATGGCAGTGGGTTTGGTTTTTTGTTTTTATGGGTCACATGCTTACTTGCATGTGTACATTGAGAATGCTGGTGGATTTTATTCACTCAGTGAATTGAAAACCCTAGTGGCCTAGTGCTTAAGTGCTACAGGTACTTACCAGAAGGTCAGCAGTTCAAATCTGCAAGGCGCTCCTTGGAAACTCTATGGGGGCAGTTCTACTCTGTCCTGTAAAGTCACTATGAGTCAGAATAGACTTGGCAAGTCTGGGTCATAGCCCTGTTAACATATGGCCAGCATAGTTTTAGGCACTGGGGTACAGATTTGAATGTAAAAACACTTACCATAATCATAACTTACAGTATAGTAAATGAAGATATAAACTAGAAATGAATGTACGTGCAGTTTTAGACAGCTGTAAGCGCTGCTAGGATGATAAAACCAGAGACAAAGTAAAACCTGGGAGAATAGTGACAATTCATCAGTCTGAGGAGGTGATTTCAGAGAGAAAGAACATCCAGGCAGAGATATTGGCAAGAAGACGTGGCATTTGGGGGTGGGGATGGCCACTGCTATCCACAGGTGGTGATGTAGGATAATAAGTCTGTGACAAGATTGTGCCTCAGTGACTCAGTGCTGGGGGAAAAGGCAGCTCCTGGGGACATTTTAAGCTGCAGTGTTTGAATTTTACTGTAACTGTAATGAGAGACTGCTGTAGGGTTTTGAGAAAGATGAGTGATTTGGTAAGACTTGAGCTTTAGGAAGGTGACTGTGGGTGCAGACGGTTAGCAGGTGAGACAGGAGCAAGAGCAGCGGGGGCCATCAGGAAGCCTGCCTTGGGGTTTCAGGGGCAGAAGCTGATGCTGACACTGACAGGAGCAGTGTGCGGGTGGAGAGCGGGGCAGGCCTTGTGAAGGGCCCCGAGGGTGAGGAGCCAGCTGACGAGCCGCAGGTGGGATGTGACGAAAGAGGGCAATCCAGCGTGCCAGACTTCGCCACGTTGCCAAAGAAGGTCAAGACCAGGCTGGCAACATCGAGAACGAAGCCAAATGCATTGGTGAGATGCTACTCAGTTCCAGCTAATGGTTTGTGTGAGAGTGGGACATAGGCTTTGGGGTGCTTTCAAGGGATACTGGGAATCTACAAATTCCTGTGGAATCCTCATTTTCAAGTATTACTTCAGAAACTATTAAAACACTGATAGCTGAACTATGTGAGTGTGATTTGGCCACTGTGGGTGAGATCTGTGTATATGTAGTCTAAAACACGCAGAGCCTAGTGTCTCATGTGAAAGATAAATTCCTTTGCTCTAACAAGGATGTGGTCAATGAAATACTAAATGGTTATATTCAATGATAAAAAGCTTTAATTAGAAAATATCACACCAGAAACTAACTATAGGTTAGATACATCCAAACTGCCTGAGGGACTGTTACTGGGGTGGAACTGTGGGGTTCATGGTTTCGGGGAACATCAAGCTCAACTAGCATGACATAATTTATGAGGAAAGTAGTCTACATTCTACTTTGGTGAGAAGCATCTGGGGTCTCAAAAGCAATCATCTGAGATGCTCCACTGGTCTCATCCCTTCAAGAACAAGAGCAAAGAAAGTCAACTAAAGACACAACAGAAAGATTGGTTGGAAAGATTAGTCCAGAGGACAAATGGACCTCAACTCCTAACTGCCCATACCAGACTGTATCCAGGGCATCTGGATGGTGCCCAGCTGCCACCAGCCACTGACTGCTCTGACAGGGATCACAAAAGAGGGTCCTGTTCAGAGCTGGAGAGAAATGTAAAACAAAATCTCAGCTCACAAAAAATGAACAGATTTTTTTGACCTGACAGAGGCTGGAGAGAAACTCTAAGAGTGTGGTCCCTGGACACTCTGTTAGGTTAGTAATGAAGTCACTCTGGAGGTTACCCTTCAACCACAGATTAGACAGACTCATACCACAAAATGAAACTAAAGGGGCACACCAGCCAAGGGGCCAGGACTAAAAGGCAGGAGGGGTCAGGAAAGCTGGTAACACGGAATCCAAGGTCAAGAAGGGAGAGTGTCGACGTGTCATAAAACAATGTGTGTGCTGTTTAGCGAGAAGCTAGTTTTTCTGTAAACCTTGATCTAAGTACAACATAAAAAGTTATAAAATGAAATAAAAAGAAGAGATACATGAGAGAGTGAGAAAGGAATAAACTGTAGAAGAGGAGGCTATTGAATTAATTTAAAAGAATTTATTAAATTTGTAAAATCTAACCAAGATTGTGTCAAGTGCTGACAGACGAGACATCTGTAACAGATCAAGATTATAGCTTTACCTAAATTCCCAGCTACCACTGATGCGTAGCAATGGGTAAATGTGTGATAATTTGTGCAGACATAAGGTATTTCAATCTGAAATCTGACTAAAATAAGAGATTCTACCTTATTAAAGCCATTTTGTCATTAAACGCAAACAATTTTCCTAATGCCATCATCAGAGAAGTATAGCTATCTATAAAACAATCACGCAAATATCAGTTTTTTTGTTTTAAGTTATTAACTAGGGTTTAGTCCCCACACGTGTGGATCTATGTCTGAATTCCTAAGTTTATAATTGTAGATGTTATTAACATACCATGCACGGTGAATTCCCAGAAAGTAGAGGGTACAGAGTTTGATATCGTTGCACTCATCGTGTCAAACAAGCACCTTGAACAAAATACAGTGCCATGCAGATGTTATAAGATAGAAGCCATGTAAGACTTTGGCTATGGTTCCACATTGTTCTATATGAAGACTTTCAACACCAACCACTGGTAAATTAAATTTCATTTTCTCAACTCAAGACGCCTCAGCTGAACCACAGAGCACAACGGTTTGAGTGATTATTTCCTTAACTGTCTCTATGAGTCGGACCCGCCTCGACGGCACGTGGCTCGGCGTCCCAAGAATGGCACGTAACTACTGTCACCCTAGACGCTAAACTGCGAAGTGAATTTATTACACGGAGAGAGTGACTTAGAGCATTTGGGCTAAATTCCTGCTGGTGATAAAACCAAACAGAAACCAAACCCAGTGCTGTTGAGTCGATCCGACTCACAGTGACCTTGCAGGGTGGAGGAGGACTGCTCCAGAGTTTCCAAGGAGCACCTGGCAGATCGAGAGGCCAACCTCTGGGTCAGCAGACGTAGCACTTAGCCACTACACCAACCGCCAGGTGACACATGGAACAGCTACTTGAAGGGTGAACATTTTCCCCTGACTCTCTGACTATGTTTCCAATCACTGCCACTAGGTGGTGGTGACAGTTTACACTTCCAAATGATAATTTGTCATTCATGCTAAGCATGATAAAGGTATTAATTACCTCTTACTGAGCTGCTTCTAAGGGTCAGGCTCGTAACTCACACCAGCATTTCTCTTCAAAGACATCATGTAGGAGAAGTCATGTCACCCGGTCAATGAAGAGATGCTCAACGTGACTCAGGCCACAAGGGAACTTATTTTATGATTCTGCTGCCTATTTCCTCTGGCAATTACACATGGCAACTCAATAAGGGGGAAAAGTAAACAATCATCCCTCCACGTTAACTTTAATGAAAACCACAAGCTACCATTTGAAATATTTTGCAAAGAAATTGAAAAACTTAAATGCAAATATGTATCATATTCACAAACATATCAACTCAGCTCACCTACAATTTATATTGATGCTTTCCACTGTGGAAGGCAAGCCTACATCTCTGCGTGTGTGTTGGCCAAAAGCCCGAAAATGTTTCATTATTCTGTTGTCGTTTCAAGACTTGAGGTATCAGAACTTGTGCTGCTACTAATATCAACATCTAATCTTATTAGCATTAGTAATAATAATAATTATAAAACATTTGTTGAATATCTTCTTTGTGCCAGACATCTACATGTATTACCTCATTGCATTTGTGTAGGAGTGCTAGGGGCTGTGAACTCTTACAATCCCTCTGTACATACGGAAGAAATGAGAAACAGATTAAGCAATTCTGCCAGTATCACACCCCGTGAGAAAGGGTGGATGGATTCAAATTTACACTATTTTATTGTAAAACTGTTGTATTGGATATAAAATTGGTCATTCCATAAAACCACATATCCATGAATTCCTTTTTTCTTTTCAATTTAGATCCAGGACCTTGCTAGGTACCTCCAGAAGAACAGACACAGTGAAATCAAAATTTACTTCTGTCAGTCATCCTTGGCTTTGTCCTCCAGTGCCCATAACCCTCCTTACCAGAGGATGTTCAGCATGGTTGCAGTCATAAACTTTATAGCCAGATGAATCTAAGTTCAAATCCTGACAGCAGTTACTCTCTACCTCTGAATTGCAGAAATTTCCCCCCTTAAAGCCCCAAAAGGATAATAATGAGTTCTACTTTGCACAGAAATTGTAAGATACAAGATTACGTGTAAACTCTCCGGCACTAAGCCTGGTGTGTAGTGGATGCTCCCATTTGTATTTCTGTTACTACTGTAGTCTTTAATCCTAGATGAACTGATCTACTGAATATTTCTTGAGATAAGCAATATGTGTTTGGAAGCTCTTTGTGTTAAGAATCAAAACCCTGTATCTAGGATGGCTGCAAAATTTTAGCAGAGGGAGAGAAACTGATGTGCATTCAAGTACTAAGGGGTGGTTTCCTGGCCTCTTTAAAGGGGCTGGTTGTTGGGAGAGGGCAGGGAGGGGTGACTTAGGGGAGACAGAAGGGGCTTTGGGCAGGGGCCCTTGGAAAACCTCTGGACAACTATTCTGTGCTTAATGAGAGTGGTTTGCTTTGTAAAAACTGTTAGGAGACTGAACGTCACATCAAGTTTCACATAGGGTTGCTGTGAGTCAGAATTGGCTTAATGCCAGTGGGTTTAGGTTTTCTGGGTGATGGTAATTTTGTACAGCCATGTAGCAGTGCCCAAACTTAACGACTGCCAGCATTTCTTATCTTGGATCTTCTGTAGGTCACACGTTAGCACACCTAACTCAGCCTCAGAAGGCTGAAATCAAGGAGCTGACTGGAGCTAGGGGGTCTTGGGGGAACAACACATCCGATTGCTGGAGAAGCTCAATTCCTTGGGATTGTAAGACCTAGGTCCTTGTTCGTTAGTTTGTTTTTTGCTGGCTGTCAGCCAGAGGTCGCTCTCAATATTTGAGGCTGCTTTTGAGTCCCCAATCACGGCCTTCTGCCATTACAGTGGCTGACTTCTCCAAAGCCAGCAGGAGAAGCTGCCTTTAGTCGGCTACACTGCGACCTTAGATATGGTAGGATGATCAGGAAGTGACTGTCCCTGTAAGCTTTGGCATTTAGGCTAGTCTGATCATGCGAGTGACTTTCCCATCACATGCACAGGCTGTGAATTCCAAAGAGCAAGACTCGTAGGGACTCACCTTCAAATTCTTTCTACCATAAGGTTAAAGGCATAGGTAGAGACTCTCTGAAAAGGCTGGAGGTAGAGGAATCCATGAGAAATTCAGCCTTGAAAAATTTACAGAAATGATTGGAGGGCTTTGACCTGATTCCGATTCTATAATCAAAAGTCAAATCCCAATTTTTTTTTAGGGTTCCTAATCACAATGAAGCTAATATCTGTACTACACTGTTATTACTGTTTTTGTCCGCCGTTGGTAAAGTAGAACCAAACCCCAAACAAATTCACTATGGTTGAATCAATTCTGACTCATAACAACCCTATAGGATAGAGTAGAACTGCTTAGTGGGGTTTCCAAGGAGTGCTTGGTAGATTCCAACTGCCAACCTTGTTATCAGCTGAGTTCTTAGCCAGTGGGCTAGAGCATTGAAAGTAAAAGAGGAGGACTTTCAATGAGATGAACTGGTACCCTGCTGCAACAATGAGCCCAAACACACCTCTTGTTGTGGGGCAGTGTGGCACAGGGCAGTCTTTCCTTCCATTATCCATTAACTCGGTATAAGTTGGAGCCAATGACTAAGGGCACCTACCAGCAACAAAACCCAAATCTGTTTAGATTCATGAGAGTCAATGATGCTGCCATCTGGGTGACACTTTTAATTTTTTGTCTTTCTGACTTGTTTTCTTCCTTTAGCAACTTGGACCGGTGTATACAACATCTGTGTCATTACAGTGTACCTTTCAGAGGACCCTGACACAAGGGAACTCAGGCAGAGCAACGTCTAGGCACTCAGCTCTTAAGCTACTAGATGGTGACCTGTTCTCACAAAAATGACAACCTAGGCAACCATGGGTGCAGTTCTATCTTGCACTCATAGCTGCTGTGATAGAACACTGATAGAAACCCAGAGACCAAACCTGTTGCCGTTGAGTTGATTCCATGTCACAGTGACCCTGTAGAACAGAGTAGAACAGGCGCATAGGGTTTCCAAGGAGTGCTTGGTGGATTTGAACTGCTGACCTTTTAGTTAGTAGCCGGAGGTACCTCTTAAATAGCTATGCCACCAAGGTTTCATCACAAAGCTTAGATAACCATTTTCAGTCACTACGTGCTCCCAGTAAAAGCTGTGCTCTACTTAAATTCTGTACTGGCCGTAAATTGTCCTGGGTAGCTTTCTGACTGTCAATGAATTAATCCAGGAAAGAAAGCAATGTTTCTTAAAATGTAATCTGTAGAAACCTTGCTGTGAGAGACTCGTAAAAGGAACTAAATTAAACTTTAAAGATTCTGTGTGCTGTCCTCCTGGATTCTCACTCAGTGGTTCATGAAGGGCTCCCTCTGGGAGTTGCAGGAATGAAGAAGGCCATCTCAACTAGAAGCTCCAAAATTCATTTGACTATGGTATTGCTTTTCCAGGAGCCAACAGAGCATCCAGCAGAAAAAGTGGGAAATTTGCTATTGGATCAGTCATAAAAAGTAAATGATAGTATACTAATTTTTGAAAAGTTCTTCTTCTAATTGACAAAGCCGAAGACATCTATTTATCACTGAACATAACAAAGGGTGTTAGAAATGTCATCATCAGTCTGTGGCAGACAATTTTCACAAAGCAGAGACAGAGAGAAGATCAAGGAGAAGCATACGCACTTGATAAAGTGATCTCCTAAAGAAAGCAGCTTTCAGGTAAAGAGAATAAAGAACGGTGTTGAAAACAGGTCCTTGGGGGAATTTAATATCAAGTGAAAGATGAAGGAAATTAGCAAATTAGCAAGAAAAAAGTTTAGTGAAAGAATTAGCTAATTGAATGTGGAACTTCTTAAACACGTAGGAGAACATTATAATGTCACAGGGCAATTAAGTGACAAATCATCAAGCAGAGTTGCAAGTATTTTGAGGATGTTTATTAATTTAGAATGCATAGAAGTGAGAATAGAGATATCATCTCTAATGTTCAGTGGTTCTGAAATAATTATTTTAAAATAAATTGAAACTAAGTTGAAGTGATAATATTCATCCGTAAAATATATTTCTTTATCAAATGAGTTGGATCCGACTCGACGGCACTTGCTTTTGGCTTTATCAAATATAGAATATATAAATGTTGAGAAATGGAATATTTCATTTGCACTCTTAGAGCTGTTCTTGTTATCAGTGGAACAAAGACATTTTTGGAGAACTATAGCACATAGGCCTATGACTTGCAAGTGACTTGAAGACAGTGTGGCTTTGTCTTTGACTTTGGCTAAGGACTCTTTTGATAAATTCAGAAGATTTGAACTGTGGTTATTTATAGCATATCATCTGTTCGTATATAATGATTCAAAAAAGAAAGGAGCATTCAGTATTTGTTAGGCTATATGACAAATATTAGGGTAGGACAAATAAAGAATGCGTCACATGCCTTGTGTCTTAGCTGGGGGAGGCTGACATGTTGATGAGAAATTGTCACATATTGTAACATGGGCTGTAATAAAATTAAGCTTCTCGGACTCTGACAGCCTATGAGAAGGATTCACAGTCCTGATCAGGGGACTCCAGGAAGCCTTGAAGAAGCTATGTTTGATTGAGATTCATTCTCAGCAGCAGTATATTAGCCTTTATAGGAATATTGTGGATGATGTCTTTGAATAGTTACGAAAATGTAAGACTAAAGGCATTCGGTTTCAGGCCTACAACATCCAACAATTAGGTCTGCAAACCTCAGTATTTTAAATTCTCCATACCTCATGGTTGATTATCACCATGGCATCTTTGAACTACTCCCGTTGGGAAGCTATGCACCAGCCTAGTCCACCCTTCAAAGAATTTTTGTAACTTTTTCTGGAATGGCCATCAGAGTTGTCATCGCATTACCCATGATGCCCTGAATGGCATTAAAATGTCTTCCTTGAAATATTTGCTTTATCTTCAGGTAAAGAAAGAAGTTTTTGGGGGCAAATCAAGTGAGTTGGGAGGATGTTCAACTGTCGTTGTTCGTTTACTGGATGAAAAGTCCCTCACAGACAACCATATGATTTAGTTTGCAAACTTGCTACCTTGCTGCAGTGCACAGTAGCCAATCCAGGAAGAGTCCCCAAATTGCTTCCAAGGGTGGACTAGGCACTGGCATTGGTGCACAGCTTCCCAAGAAGAATTCTTCAAAGGACTGTAGTGATACTCAGCAATGAGTTAGTTAGCACTTTTACTGGAATGAGTTCATGAACGTATCCACTTCTTTTAAAATTATTGATGAGGAATTTAATGTCTACATTTCATCATCCATCAAATAAGTCAATGCTTAAGTACTTTTCCATTCTGATATGGGTGTGAAAAGTTATAGTGGAAGAATTGTTACCTGTTTATGTTGCAGTATTATAGAAATATTTACCACTAAAACTTACGTGATTCTGACAGTTAATTTAGCTTTGTTCCCTCCTATCTATAAAATGACAGTTGTAATGAGAAAATACGTAAAAGTATGTGTTGCTGATCATGGAATTGTATTTACTGATGATTTATCATTGATTTGAAAAGCGTATCTGAGTTTTTTTGTGTGTAAAGCAGTATGCTATCAGCTTTGATAACTCCAAATATTAAGTAGCTATTAATTATGTGTCAAGAAGTTTGCAGTACTCAACATTTTTATTGCATATACATGACATTTTGAATGTGGTATTTTGAAAAGTTAATTGATATAATTATGAGAAATTGTTTTCAATAATTATAATTGTAGACTAAAAATACTGTAAATAACTGGGATATTAAATTTAAGGTAACATAGATTCAATGCAATTACTTCTCAGCTCTTGTCTACTACTTAGGCAGAGTCCTTAGATCAAGTGGTCTGAAGTCTTTACCTTCTGGGGGAGGGGTAGGATACAGAGAGGAGGGAAAAACCAGGTAAGGAAATGTCAGGGAAACCTGTCGTGAGAAAAAAGGAGGTGGAGAGTCACCAAGAACGCAGTCTTCTAGAGGCCTGCCTTCCTTCACCCCATAAATCCAGAGTCAGCCAACAGAATACATGCCGACAACAGATTCTTGAAAGGCTGATGCCCTTTTGGAAGCCCCAGTGGTCTTAATATCCAGAATCATCCTCCTTGGTACACAAGCTGGAGGGCAACTTACACAACAGTGCCAAATGATGGATGGCACCTGGACCAGTCAGGAGGGTACATCTGGGCCCCCAACTCCCAGCTATCTTGCTATTCAGAAAAACCATAAACGAAATCCACTACTGTTGAGGCCATTCTTACTCATAATGATCCTAGGTATTTTAATAATCTCACAATGATAAGATTCACACTTTATATTCGATTTTCACTTATCATACAGTAGCAGAACTTCATCATTCTATATAGCATTTTGATATTCCTTAATGGAAACAGATCTAAATAAATGCTGACATCAGCAGATAGTGTTCAAGATTTCCTCAAAGCATCAGAGGCATTAGAACGATAGAAGATATATTTGGTATATGCATTATAAGTAAGGCTTCAGGTTAGGTATGATGGGGACACAAAGATAAATAAGTTCCTGGAGTCCTTAAGTTTCTAGTCTGTGACAAGAATAGGTGTGTTGCTGTTGATAGGTGCCGTCCAGTCAGTTCTGATGCACAGTGACCTTGTGCCCAACAGAAGGAAACCTTGCCCAGTCCCACACCGTGCCCATGATCATTTTTGTCCTTCAGCCCACTGTAGCAGCCACTGTTATCAGTCTGTCTTTGAGGACCTTCCTCTTTTTCACTGACTGTCCACTCTACCAAGCGTGATATCCTTCTTCAGGGATTGATCCCTCCCAACAACATGTCCAAAGTGCGTGAGATTCAGTCTCACCGTCTTTGCTTCCAGGGAGCACTCTGGTCGGACTTCTCCCAGAACAGATCACGTTTGTTCTTTTGTCAGTCTGCGGTACATTCAATATTCTTCTCCAACACCACAATTAAAAGCCGTCAATTTCTCTTTTGTGTTCATTATTCATTGTCCAGTTTTTGCATGGAAAAGATACAACTGAAAACACCATGGCTTGGGTCAGGTGCACCTTAGTTTTCAAGGTGACATCTCTACTTCTCAGCATTTTAAAGTGATCCTTTGGAGTACATTTTCCAAATGCAATGTGTCTTTTGATTTCTTGATTGCTGCTTCCATGGGGTGTTGACTGTGGAACTAAGTAAAACGAAAGCCTTGACAAACTCAACCCCTTCTCCATTGGTGGCTGTGTTGCTTACTAATCCATTCGTGAGGCTTCTGTTTTCTTGATGTGCAGGTGCAATCCATAGTGAAGGCTGTGGTCCTTGATCTTCATTAGTATGTGATTCAAATCCTCTTGACTTCCAGAAAGCGGAGTTGTGTCTTGTGCATGACATAAGTTGTTAATGAGTCTTCCTCCAATCCTGATGTCTCATTCTTCTTCATATAGTCCAGTTTCTCAGATTATTTGCTCACCATACAGATTGAAAAGGTATAGGGAAAGGATACAACTCTGATGCACATATTCCCTTACTTTAAACCATGCATGTCCTTGTTCTGTTTGCACAACTGCCTCCTCTTAATTCCTCGTAAGCACTAGTAAGTGTTTTGGAATTCCCATTCTCTTCAATGATATCCATAATTTGTTACAACAAGCAACATGCAAACCCCCACGGTGTGACAAACTGACAGACAAGTGGGGATTAGACCAGGCACAAACTACCTGAATGTAAGGTAGAGCTAGTAAAATCTGTAAGGGGATCACAACAGCCTGTCGAGAAGTGCCTGAGGTCAGATAAGAGTAGGGAGGACAATACGAGAACAGGTTTGGGATATATTTAGGAGTAGAATTAATATCACAGATGACTGACATAGATGTTAAACTTTACCCTTAGGCCAGGTAATCTGTAACACACTGTATATATGCTTCCTCATTCAATATTATCAACAAACCATCAGCTCAGTATTAGAAACAAGGGTTTGAGGCTTAGAAAGAATTATCCCAAGATCACGCAGTTGTAAATGGTGAAGCTAAGATTCAATCCTGGGTCTAGAAGGTGAAAATACTCTTAAGGACAAAGACATGTTGTTTGCCACAGAAACTTAATGTCCTTAAAACTTCCTGTGTCCTTTATGCCAATAGTTTCATTTGAGGGGATGAGAGAGAGCAAAGCCTGTGCCATCAGTTTTACAAACTCATAGTTCCGTCATGGTGGGTACTTCTGTGTGAAGTTGTCTTTCCTACCCTCACCTGTGGACTGGATGGCATTACAAGTCCCAGGAGACTCCTGGCGACTGGAAAAGCGAAGACAGAGCACTCAGCAGCTTCTGGCTAGCATCCCAAACAGACAATACAGACAGTTCCACAGAACTGAAAACCTCAGGCTTCAACAAGGTTCTGAGTTAGAATTCTTGGCGGGTGACAGTAACCCTCTGCTAGAAGCCTAAACAGAAGTAATGAAGGGCTGCCGACTTCCTATGGCAAGTAAAGGACTTATGGAGCGGGAAGAACTCAAAAAATAATTTGGAGCCCCTCAAATAAAGTAGCTCTCTAAAAACTCCCCCATTATTTTTGACAAAATAGTACACAACACAAAGGCATTACAATTCTATCCCAACGATTCCTGTTGTTCATTACATAACCAACAGAAAGGGAGTGACTGTCTGAGCCTGTTGGGTCACCTGCATCATCCTTCCTTCCAGGACAGTTTGAGATTGTGCATAGGTGATGCCTTATGTCTTGACCCATGCCTTGTTGGGGTTGGTTGTTGCAGAGTTGACTCTGACTCAGGGGGACTCCATGTCTGCAGAGGAGGACCACATGTAGGCTTTGCAAGACCATGACCTGCTGGGAGCAGACCACTAGGCTTGTCTTCTAAGGCCTGTCTTGGCAGGTCTGAACCAGCTAGTGGTTGAGTGCTTAACCATTTGCACCACCCACTGCCTGACTTAAGACCAAACTCAAACTCATTGCCTTTGGTCGATTCTGACTCCTAGTGACCCTGCAGGATAAAACAGAACTGCCTCGTGGGGTTTTCAAGGCTGTAAATACTGCAGAAGCAGACTGCAGCGTATTTTCTGGTGGGCTGCCTGACTTACAGCTACTGTCTGCCACTGAGTCAATTCTGACTCGTAGCGACCCTATAGGACAGAGTAGAACTTTCTCATACAGTTTCCAAGGTGCACCTGAAGGATTTGAACTGCCAGCCTTTTGGTCAGCAGCTGTAGTGCTTAAACACTATGCCACCTACTAAGTGCTGGATGTATATATATGTATGTGTATGTATTTTTCTGCATTTATTATGAGAGTCTACTTTTGGGCAAACCAGGCACACTCCCTCTTCCTGGCCTCCATCCCCGAGCAGAAGCTGGTGTCCCTTGTCACAGGGCGCCTTCTGCCAGCATGGGGGCAGCTGCAGTGTCTTCTGCCCCCCCCCCCCAAATCTTTCAAAAGTATTTGTTTTTAAATTGAACATTCCAAATGTGTGATCTGGGCTCAGCCCTCATCTTGTTGAGAATATTAAATTATCTTTGTAAAACAGACAAACAGAATAGAACATATCCTTATTAGGTGTACAAATGTATTATTTATAAAACTGTGCGAGCTGTAGGTCTGGCTAGAATGGCAGTCAGTTTTGAACAAACAAGATGCCTCTGGTTTTTCACCTGTTACAGCCTATTTACTATCAATGGAAACTTGTGCTTGGAATATTGAGGCTGGAGAATTCAAAGAAAAGGTTCCTAGAAGGGAAATAAAACATATAGATAAATGTTTGCAGGATTAATATCAATTTTGTGTGGGTGAAAAAATATTTGTAAATATAAGTAAATAATAAACTAATTTGTTTGCACCAACCCAAACACTGTTTTTGACAGTTCATCACCTGTGTAAAAAATGTGTGTTCTTGTCCTCGATCTGCTATTACATCATGAGGTCTTAAAATGTACTGTGGAATCCAGAACCTGTGTAAGGCAGAAACTTGTCAGAGAAGGGAAATGCAAATCTCCCGTCAAAGAAGGAATAGGAAAGTAGCATCACTGCACCCTGTCACAGCCAGAAAACTTGTGAGACCTGGAAAAACAGAAGATTTCCCTGAGTCAGAAACCCTGGTGACTTGGTGGCTGTTACTCGGGCTGGTAACCAAAAGGGCAGCTGTATCAAATCTACCAAGTGCTCCTTAGAAACACTATGGGCTGGTCCTTCTCTGTCTGTAGGGTCACCAGGAGTCAGAATTGACTCAACAGCAGTAGGTTTGGTTTTGGGTGTCCCTCTAGTTCCAACCACCGCATGTTTCACTGGAGTTAAATAAGAGCTTCAGATCCCTTATCTACATAATTAAAGCCTGGATCATATAATCCATATTTCTGCTTCTAACCCAAGTCTGATACTGTATTTTATGAGAAGTCCTGATGGATTCTTTGGTGGCTTTCCTCTGCCCTTCAGTATAAAGATTTGATTGCTTTCAGAGTCAACAGCTCTTTCTTGAATTAATTTCATACACTGGACGATTTGTTCAAGTGGGCAAGCTACATGCAACTTGAAAACTGCTTACTTTGCAGTCTTATAATTAGTGCCAGAAACCATGAAAAGGAACTTGCATTGAAATATGAGCCAAGGGCATTGAGCATTTTAATGACACAGCTCTTGAATTCAACATCAGATTCAGGTAAAATAACCTGAATCAACGTTTTATGTATTGTCTTTAATGACCTAATGATGTACTTTAATGAAATCATGATAATTCTAGCCTTCAACAAAGTCCCTAAATATTGTCAAAGGTATCTCAGTTATAGCTTTCACTAAAGTGGGCATCATCCCACACACCAGTGAGGAATGATAATACTTTGAATTTTTGAAGTTCTGTCAGCATGACTTTAAATTATCGTACTTTCTCCTGACATGTGATTATCTAAGTCTCATAGTATTTAGCATATTTTATAAATAAATGCAAATAAAATTCATATTTATAATGCATAAATAGTAATAATATTGTAATTAGTCAACATCCTTATATTTATATTCAAAACTATTTCTGGAAATAATCTTATCCTGGTGCTTTCTGTCTATCAACTTCCACTTTTGGGGGAAAGGAATAGTCTCAACAATTTTATATCCACTGTGTTAGCCCACAGAAACCCTGATGGTATAGAGGTTAGCAACCGTCAAAGCTAAACGGTTCAGATCTACCAGACGCTCCTTGGGAACCACACAGGGCAGTCCTGCTCTGTCCTTGAGGGTCACTGGGAGTCAGAATCGACTGGACAGTGAGGAGTTTGGTCTTTTTTGTGCTAGTTAATGAAGCTTCTCAAATCCCATTTACCTCTTTGTTTCCGGTGCACTGCTGCCACAACTCTGTTCCACCACCTTCTAGAGACTGGCAAAGTTATCAACACGTTTAACTAAGAGATTAATATACATTAGCATTTTAAAAGTCAGGTTGTATATTTTATGCAGTGTTCTGAACCCAAACTCTGTGCCAGGTAAGTTCATGAGGATGCAGATAAAGTCAGGAAACACTTTGTGTCCCAGGACTTAAGGATCCGAACAAAGAGTGGTAGACACAGTACCGGCTGTTCTTAAAAACCAGAACCAAAAATACTCACTGCTATGAGTCAACACTGGATCACAGCAATGCTAGAGGTCAGAGTACAACCCCGTAGAGTTTCTAAGGAGCACCTGGCAGACTTGAATTGCCATCTTTTTGGTTAGCAGATGTAGCACTTAACTACTATGCCAACCATGTTTTCTGACTGTTCTTAGTGCTCAGAAATTACCCCTTTTCTTCATGAATTCTCCTGGCTGACTACTCTTAGATACTTCATATTCTCTTACTTTTCTCACTTTTAATTTATTAAAAGTAATGAGAGACTCATTTTATCTCTGGTATTTAGCAAAACCAAGAACTTGATCATTTAAAGTGCATCTGTGCACTCCACTTTCACTGTATGTATTTCAAAATTCCTAGAATACAGTACTTGATTGGAATACTTGTGCAACAAACCCAATTCAATTTTATTAGTGAAGGCCATCCAGAATGACTTATGTCTAGTCTTTATATGATGAAGAATTGATTGACAGCCTTTCTAACGCGTGCGTGCAGTGGTGAGCATTGCGCAGGACAGGGCAGGACTCAGCTGGGCTGCTTCTGGGGCCACTAGGGGCCAAATCTACCAAAGGGCCTAACAACACTGACAACTCTCCCTCAACTAGGGATAATTTTGCTACTGGGGGCATTGGGCAAGATCTGGAGAGAGGTTTGGTTGTCACAACTGGCTAAGATTGGTATCTAACAGATAGACACAGCAATGCCTGCTAAACATTCAATAATGTTCAGCCCCTGGCAAAAAAAGAATGATCCTGCCCAGAAAGCTGACAGTACTGAGGTTAAAATACTCTGCCTTAAATATATCAACTTTTAAGTATTCATATCATCAATTATTCAAATACTGTTATTTTGCAATTTATTGCAAGTAATTACAGACATAGACAAAGTGGCAGAAACAGCGCAGAGAGTTTCTGCGTGTCCTTCACCCAGCGCACCTCCCAGCTACGGTCCAGTATCAAAACCGGGAAACTGACAGTGGGGTCACGTACAGATTTTATTCATGTCACACATTGGCGTTTACTGTGTGTGTGAGTGTGTGTGTGTGTGTGTAGTCCCACCTAGTTTAATCATGTGCCTCAATTTGCATAATCAACACCCAGCACCCACAAAGATACACAACTTTAACAGCACCACAAGGTACCGCCTGAAACCATACTGTAGTCTGCCGGCCTTCCTCTGCTGACTCTAAACCCTGGTGCCGGGGATTTGATTGTGTCCCCTCAAAAACGTGTGTACCCATTGGGCTGGCCTGTGATTCCCACTATTGCACGACATTACTCCCTGTTGTAAATCTTGATTCCATGATGTTAATGAGGAAGGAGGGGCGGTCGTGTTGGTGGGGCAGGACTCAAGGTGTAAGGCTGCGGTGTGCCTTCAGACAGTGTGTCGGGATGTAAAGGAAAGGGAAGCATGCGGAGAGTTGGGAACATACAACATCATGGAAAGCGCAGGGCCGAGAGAAGAGCGTACCCTTTGAAAGGGACTCGGGGATCCCTGCCGCTCAGAAGTTCCCAGTCTAGAGGAAGATGGGTGATAGGGCCTTCCTCCAGAGACCACAGAGAGGGACTTCTCCTGGAGCTGATGCCCTGAATTTGGACTCTTAGCCTACCAGACTGTGACAGAATAAAATTTCTCTTTTTAAAACCACCCACTTGTGGTATTTCTGTTATGGCATCCCTAACGAGGAGGACACCAGAAACCTCTAATCCAGCTGCCATCTGCAAAATGTTGTTAATTCAAGAATTATATAAAAGAAACAACATGTCCTTAACTTTTTGAGGTTGGCTTTATCAAAAGACATGAGTAACTTTAAAAATAAGAAAGATTATTTCACATATCTTACCTCCTGAATATTTCCTTTCAAAATGCATGTCAGCTCCTTTTATCAATTTATTGTGTTTACTCCAGCAATGGAAAGAAGAAACAGTAGTTTATGAAAGTACTGAAGTTTTTTTTTTTGTCCCATATAATGAAACATGTGAGACAGACATGGCAGGATGTGTGTATCATGGGGTCCAAGGTCTTTCAGGCATTTTGTCAGCTGTCCCTGCAGTATGTTTGTCAACATTATAGGCCCATGACAGATGCCATCTTAGACACTTTCCAGGCAGAGGGAAGTAGAACCTGACCTGGAGTCCTTCTCCTACAGAGGATTCTCCCAGAAGTCTCACCCCACAACCTCTACTTGTACATAATTAGCAGAGACTTTGCCACGTGGCTCCTTCCAGCTGAGTGGGAGTTTTAGCATGTTGCACTCCAAAGAAAAGTGAGAACTGGGTAAGGAGGACAGCTGCACAGGACAGGTGTTGCTGTTCAGACAGTTAGCACTGCTTGCCACAAAGGCTGTGGGCTAAGTTTCATAGGTGCAGAAACAGGCTCTTGGAAAGACTGAGTGACTTACTGAAGGTAATAAGAGGTCTGGCAATTAATTCTGCAAACTTAGTTGTTCCAAGTGCTACGTATCTCATTGCTGAATATCACCACAGTCACCTTCAAAATCCTCCCCTTAGGAAGCTATGCGCCGATACTAGCTCTTGTCCACCCTTCAAAGGAATGCTGGAACTCTTTCTGGAATGGCCAATGCACACTGTGACACTATGGCAAGTTTGCGAACTTGATAGTATAGTTGCCTGTGAGGATTTTTAGGTGATAAATAACTGTACTGGAACACCCTCTTTACTCACCTGCTCTGGCCCCCGATGACTTTTTTCCTTACACAAAGATAAAGGAAATACTGAAAGGAAGACACTTTGATGACATTCAGAGACTCAAGCGTAATATGAGGACATGTCTGATGGCTATTTCAGAAAAGTTCCATCACTGCTTTGAAGGGTGGACTAGGCACTAGAGTCCGAGCGTAGCTTCCTAAGGGCTGTCCTTCAAAGGGGATCACAGTGATATTCAGCAATGAGGTGTGGAGTGCTTTTTTGAGGGTGAGTGTACAAACTTAATTGTAGTCCTTGTACAGTCAGATCAGAAAGTTGACCTTTGAAGTCAGGATTTTGTTTGTGTGTTTTTAAATTATTCCCCAACCCACACTTTCAATCACCACGTTGCACAGTCACTCATATCTAGGTCATTAGCCACTGACTTACAGGTAGGATGAGAAATTGGCAGCTGGAGAATGATGGACCGGTATCAGTCTTGGTGGCGTTGTGTCGGGCCCTGGTTTTCATAAAGGAGAACAAGACACAAAAACAAAGAAAGCGCCAGTTTGTCTTTTAGAGCCAGCCTGGATGAGGTGGAGTAGACACCCGCCATGGACAACTCAGGGCCGGAAAAAAGAAAAAAAAAGAGCCCAGGAGACAGAAAGAGCCATGTGAATGGGTGACTGTACCAACATGTGACCAGAAGAACCAAGTCCAACTACCACCAAAGACAGCAGTGATGGGACACACAATGTTGAGTCCCTGTGGCAACACGAGAAAAAGAGAGGTACGGCTCAAGAGCTCTACTACAGACCACAGCTGACGGTCTGATGGCCCAGGGGATCCACTGTGAACATGGGTCCTAGACCTGCTGCTGTCCTGTCAACTGTTTGAACAAAAATGGACCATACTTGGGGACACAGTGTGACCATATAGTGTGTGTGCTTTATGATTCTGTGTATTTATAGGAGCCTGCCCTACTGTGCTGTCAATCCTGAGAGAAGCAAACCCTCAAATACCTGATTCTGAGCATGACAGAGGACAGACACAAAGAGAGATCGCAGGGAGAAGGTCTTGGGGTACCATCGTCAACCACCAGCTCTTTTTGTTGACATGGCAACACGGTCACTCTGTTTCCCGTTATTGGTTGTAAGGACATTTCCTCAATCCTAGCAGCCACTTGTCTACATAATACACCCTGTTCTGCTCTCCACCCACTCCCCCACCTACAGTAAGAGGTCGGCAGGATGACATTCTATGGATGCATGGAACCATAAAGTGCACACATGATGTGGTCACTCTGTGTCACCAAGCCCAGTCCATTCCTGCCTGGAGAGTTGACCTCCATTATGATTTATGGACAGGGACAACATCAGGGCCAGTGGCCATGCTCCCGGGGGAACTCCAAGGCCCCTGGACCATCAATTGCAGTCTTTTAGTGGAGATCTCAGGGTGCACCCCTTTTTATTCTTGTGTTGCCAGTGAGACTCAACTTAGTGAGTTCCATCACAGCTATCACTGGTGGTGGCTGGGCACCATCAGGTTCTTCTGATCACAAGTCGATGTAGTCACCCACTCACATAGGTCTCTCTGTCTTCTCTGTCTTCCCTTTCTCCCGTGTCCTTTTGGTCCTTGGTGATCATCCGTTCCTGCTGAGTTTGGACCATTTGCTGTACCCTCAGATGGCAGCTTGGCAGCTTTTAAGACCCCAGATGCCACTCACCACTGTGGGGTGCAGAAGGTTCTTGTAGCAAGATGCTAGCTGTGCCAATTTGGCCTCGATTTCCCCTGAGAGCATAGTCACTGGACCTCCACCCCAGCTACTCTGTCCTTTCAGTATTGGGTTTAGATGGGAGGAATAATCATGCTATGTTGAAGTCCAGTTAATATTGATCTTCTATCTAATGTGTGCCGTCACAGATTTCACCCAACCAAATTTCTATCCACTATCTAATCTAAACCCTCCCCCTCCCCACACTCCCTCCTGCCCCACCCTTGTAGCCATCAAGAGTCTTCTTCTATGCATGAGTCTGTTTTTAAATACTTATCGTAGGGTCTCATACAATATTTATTCCTGGGCTCTTTTTAGAACATGAATTCCCAGCTCAGCTTTTTGATGCCACGTTGAAGACAGATAGACCCAAGTTACTAGCTATTTGAGCTGAAGCAAATGCTTTAAGTTGTATGGCATTTTCCCTCCTGTAGAGACTGACTGATTCTACCCATGTTAAAGACAAGTCATGAGGCTAAAACTCCACAATGTGAAATGACTGACATGGGTTGGGGGCCCTGTTTTAGTCAGCTAGGGCTGCTCTAACAGAAATGCCACAGCGTGGATGACTTTGATAAAGGAAGGTTTATTCTTATTCAGTCCGGTAGGCTGCAAGTCCATATTCAGGATGTCTGCTCCAGGGGAAGGCTTTCCCTGCTGTTGGCTCTGCAGGAGGAAAGCCCAGTATTGCATCAGTCTTTGTCCAGGGAGCATCTTCGCACAGGAACCTCAGGTCTGAAGTATGCACTCTTCTCCCAGTGCTGCTTTCTTGATGGTGTGAGGTTCCCAATTCTCTGCCTGCTTCTCTGTCCTTTTCTCTCTCATAGGATGAAAGGATTTAGGGTGGGGCAAGCCACACTCCAGGGAAACTCCGTTTACAGTGGAGCAGGGAGGTAATCCTATGAAGGGATTTACAGCCCCACCCTAACCCTTTAACATACAGCATAGGAAAACCACCAAATGGAGGACAGTCATAAGATACTGGGAGTCATGGCCCAGTCACACGGCTACACCTGTTTTGGGGGGACACAATTCAATCCATGACATCCCACCCTTTGGTACCCCAAAAATCACATCATTGAAACATGTAACACATTCATCCCATATGATAGAAGTCATAAATCAGTTTCAAGTCCAAAATACAAAAACTCTTCTACGTCTGTGAAACCTAGAACACAAGCTATCTGTTTCTAAAGTTACAATGGCAGAATAGGCACAAGTTAGACATTCCATTACAAATGGGAGAAATTTCAGGGAAAGAAGGCATTAACAGGCAACAGGCAAGTGTTCCAAAGCTCTGTATCTCCACTAATTTAAGTGCCCACAGGCATTCCACTCTTGCTGGAAAGCGTCCTGCCCAAAGGCACTCAGCTCGCTTGCTCTGTGGGTCAGCAAGGCCAGCTCCACCGATTCAAGTGCCCAAAGGCACCCCGTTCTGCGAGGAAAACTGTGCACAGGCACTCAGCTCTCTTGCTCCGTGGGTCTGCTCCAGCGCTGCCTCTGGTTCTGTTGCTGCCACTGCTGCTGCTGCTGCCACCAGTCCTCTGTTGTTTCTCACCATCTGCACCTTCTTCGTTCCTTCTGAATCTTCTATCCATTCACAGTTTCAAAATGATTTCCACATTCTAGGTATTTGCTATAGCAGCACCCCACTCCCAGTACCAAATTGTCTTAGTCTGGGTTTTCTAGGAAAGCAAAACCAGTAACACGTGTAGGTACAAGGAAAGATTTATAATATATAGATGTAGATATAGGAAACAGCTCACACCATCACAGAAGCTGAATGTCCCAAGTTCTGGCACAAGCCTCACATGGCCACAGAAGCTTAGGAACCCAAACATAGTGATAAGCAGCCAAGTATTGCATTAGAAATTCCTGTAATATGCAGTTCTCATTCATTTCTTCTGCATGGGCTTTCTAGCGTACAGATGCTAAGATCTGAATGGGTCCTAGGAAACCAAGAAAATAGAGTGGCATTTAATTCCATTGATTTTTGTCATGATGAGATTGATATAACTGTCACACAAGAAGCTTTGAAGATACAGTGGCACCCCTGCGACAGGCTTATTCCTTTGCTGCCTGGATCATCATGAAAGGCAACAGCTTCCACCGGCATCTTCAGAGTAAAATCAATGGCCTCACACTTCCTTTCTTCTCACAGAGGATGCTCTCCGTGTCCACCCGTCAGCTACAATACAGCTCAGCTTGCAAATTGTTGTGAGCTCAGTGCGTGGGATATTACTATGATTACTTTGAAATTAAATCCACTGTTGAATCTTGATCCTTATGCTGCCTCTCAGAGTGCTTTTAAAATGCTGCCCTTCTCACTGAAAATGTTAATTCCTTTTTAACCTGGCCTACTGCTTTGCAAGTTCCTGCAGTGCTCTTAAGGACCCTCAGAGCACAGAGATGCTATCTGGCCTAAGGAAGGTCAAGTCCTTAACAGGCTCTGACTGGCAGAATCTCTAGCAGACTAGGAAATTCTTCTAAAAAGAAGAAAAAATTGCCGTTGAGTTGGGTCCAACCCATCGTGATCCTAGAGGTCAGAATAGAACTGTCCCAGTTTCCAAGGAGAGCCTGGCAGATTTGACTGCTGAACTTTTGGTTAGCAGACATGACACTTAACCCACTACACCACCAGGGTTTCTCTTCTAGATATAGGATTCAGGATTTGTGATAGAATACTTACAACTTGGAAAACCTAGTTGCTTAATGGTTAACTACTATGGCTGTTAATCAAAAGTTAGCTGTTTGAATCCACCAGGCCCTCCTTGGAAACTCTAGGGGGTACTTCTACTGTGCCCTTTAGGGTCACTACGAGTCAGAACTTACTTGATAGCAGTGGATTCTTACAAGTTGGAAATCCTGATGGCTTAGAGGTTAAGTGCTACAGCTGCTGACTAGAAGATTGGCAGTTCAAGTCCACTAGGGGCTCCTGAGATACACTGTGAGACAGTTCAACTCTGTGTATAGGGGTGCTGTGTGTCAGAATCAACTCAATGGCAGTTTTCATTTTGCTAAACTTATACCTTGTAGGTGTGCTATGCAGTACATTTGGACTTAAAATTGTGATATTCATTTTGTTAACTTTTTAGCTAGATTTTTTTTTGTTGTTGGACCAAGGAGAATGTATCAAAGATTGGGACAGGAGTATCAGATAAGGTCATGATGCTCAGATTGTTATTTCCAGTCTGAAACTCCACAAATTTACAGCCGTGTTCATCTTAGAAGACGTTTTTGGCTGTTAACCAAAAAGTCAGCAGTCCAAATCCACCAGTCACTCCTTGGGAACTTTATGGGGGAGTTCTACTCTATTCTGTAGGGTCACTGTGAGTTTGAATCAAATCAGCAGCGGTGTCTTTGGTTTTAATGGTCTTTTATAACAAAACACAAATACATAAAACAAAATGGTATTTCAATTTTGCTTGTGTGTATAATTTAGTGACATGAATCACATTCATCATGTTACATAGCTACAGCCATTATCCTTTTCTGAATTTTCCTTCATCCTTAAGAGAAATTCACTTCCTTGTAGGCAGCAAATCCTCCTTTCGCATCCCTCCCACCCCTGGTAACTTCTGATAAACTTCAGACTCCACACATTTGATTTGTCTATTCAAGATATTTCATGAGCAGGATCATAAAACATTTGTTCTTTTGTGAGTGACTTCTTTCATGCACTGTAATATCTTGAAGGTTCATCCACGTTCTAGTATTTTTCAAGACTTCACTTATCTTTATGGCTGAGTAGTATTACACTGTATGTACATACAGGAGTCTATTTACCCATTTATCTGTTATTGATCATTTAGGCTGTTTCCACTTTGAGGGTGTTATGAACGGTGCTGTCATGAACACTAGTATACAAGTCTCTGTGTTCCAGCTTTTGATTCTCTTGAGTATATAGCTAGGTTCTCTTGGGTACATAGCTAGTAGTAAAATATTGTTTGAACCCACCCAGAGGTGTCTCAGAAGAAAGACCTGTTGGTCTACTTATAAAAGGTCTGCAAAACTATTTTCCACAAAAGATTCAACAATTTACAACTGTGCCAGCGTTGGATTAGGGCTCCAGTTTCTCTACATCTTCACCAGTGCTTGTTGTTTTCTGTTTTTCTCATCTTGGTAGAGGTAATGTGGTATCGTAGATGGTGTTCAATTGCTTTTTCATAATGACTAGTGATGCTGAGCATCTTTTCATGTTTTTATTATTATTCTGTCTTCTGAAGCTTAATGTCTATTCAAGCTTTCTGTCTATTTTTTTAATTATTATTTTTGTGGTTGCTAAGTCATAGTATTTCCTTACATATTATGAATATTAAACCCTTATCCCATATATGGCTTTCCAAAATTTTCTTCCAACCTGTAGATTATCCCTTTACTCTGTTGCTAAAGTCACCTGACGCACACACATTTTTGTCTCTTTTTTAATTGAGATTAAGTGAAAGTTTACAGTCCAAGTCACTCTGCCGTATGTACCATGAGCATCCGCCCCTCTGCAGCACTGCCTGCCCTCGTCACCCTGTCACAATCACTCTCCCTTCTTGACTTCCTGTATCCATCCAGCCAATACCTGTCCCCTCTTTTCCACCCTCTCCTTTCCCCTCTGAAAGGGAATCAGATGGACAGCCTCGTGTGTGTGTGTGTGTGTGTGTGTGTGTAACCATAAAGTGCACATGCCGTCTTCAACACTCTGCATCCCCAAGTCCAGTCCATTCTTTGTCTGAAGTGATGACTTCATTACTGGTTTCAGCTCTGGGCCAGCAGCAATTCCAGGAGCCTTGTCCTCAGAGGGCCCTCCAGACAGTAGGACCATCACGTCTGGTCTTTTAGTAGAGTTCTAGATCTGCACACCCCTTTTTCCCATGCTACATCAGGGACTCTGCATTGTATTCCCTGTTAGGATTGTCTTTGGTGGTGGCCAGGCACCATCTAGTTCTGTTCTTCAGCTGATACATTCTCACAACCATACAGTTCCTTCCATCTCCTGGGCTCATTCTTCCTCATGTGTTTGGTGCTCACCAGGAGGCCTGGGACCAATTGATCTTCCTTAGAAGGCACCAATATGGGGTGATACACGCACATTTTTAATTTCGATAATGAGTATTTATTTTACCTCTTCTTGTTGATGATTTTTGGTGTCGTATCTAAGAATTCATTGACAAAAGCTAAATCCTGAAACATTATCTTACATTTCCTTCCAAAAGTTTTGTAATTTCAATTCTTAAATTTAGATCCTTGATTCATTTTAAGTTACTTTTAAGTGAAATCAAGTTTGCTGATATTTGTAAAAAATAAAAATTTATTCATAACTGTTGTATTGTTAAAATAAAAAATAAGCTTGCAAAGGTTAAATAAAATAATGGAGCCATTAAAAGATCTTTGGGCATGATTATTTGAGCATTTTCACTTTAGAAATTGTACATTTTTGTATGTAAGCATGAATGTGCACGTATACATGTTAGACTGTTTTCTTTTCCATTCTACCATACTGCGTTTTGCACTAAGTGTCTCCGTCTCTCTATGTGAGATAAGCATACTGATCGGTAATCACGTCTTCCACCAGAAGGTCTACCTCAAGTGATCTTCAAGTTAGGACACAATGTCACAAAAGAACAAAATGATTTCACTATGCTATATGTTTTTGATATTATTTAGATCTATTCGATGGCACTTGGCTTGGCAATTTGAAACAACAACAAAATTAGATTAAAAATGTGATGAATGACCCAACTCTGCTTTAGAGAAAGCTGATGAGGACAATTTTCTGCCTTTTTTGGAAAGAACTTACAGAATTGATTCTGACCGTGGATATAGTGTAAGAAAACTGAATTCAATTTTCTTCACTTATTAAACCAAGAACTATCTTACTGAGAAGATTGCAATGAAAATTAAATAATAGCTTGCCTTGAAGCACCGATGAAGGGTCAACGAATGGTAAGTATTTGGTATTAATCAGGAGGTTTACATTGCAACAAACCACTCATATGTCCTAGGAGATTCTTATGGAGAGATTCTAGAGCTGCCATTAAATGTCTCTAGACTGAAGGTTATATATGATCATACTTAGATAAATGTGGCATTTTCAAGTAACACAAGACAAGCACAATAAAACCTTTACAACTAGAGCAATAATCAGCACCATGATAAACAGAGGAAAAAAATGAAGTTTTCAAGGATTTCATTTTACTTGAATCCACAATCAACACCCATGTAAGAAGCAGAGAAATCAAAAGACTCATTACATTGGACAAATCGGCTGTGGAAGACCTCTGTAAAGTGTTAAAAAGCAAAGGTATCTCATGAAGAATAAAGTACACCTGATCCATACCTCATATGCGTGTAAAAGCTGGACTATGAACAAGGCAGACTAAAGTGAAGGACAACTGATGCCTTTGAATTGTTGTGTTGAAGAATATTGAACATATCATGGACTTCCAGAAGCACAAACATATCTGTCTTGGGAAGGTACAACCAGAGTTCTCCTTAGAAACAAGGAAGGTGAAACCAGGTCTTACATACCCTGGTGCTTATTAAAAGGGGTCATTGCCTGGAGAAGGACAGCATACGAGGCCTGAGAATTAAGTTTGTGAACGTACCACTGTGTGCTTATGTTGACAACACTGTACACACAACTCTGTAAGTCTTTGTAACCTTGGTATATCAGTGTCTCACAGCTGCGTTTGTGTTGACCTGTGGCAGTGTCTTGTTGAGTAGTGTCGTTATTGTTGTTGCCTGTTTTTGTGTGCCACTATGAGAGCGTCAGAGCTTGAATTAGAGCAAAAGACAAACACTAAATTTCTTATTAAACTTGGCAAGAGGAGAAGTGAAATCAGGGAAATGTTAGTCTGAATTTATCAGGTTAACACCATGAAGAAAACAGCAGTATACAAATGGATAAAATGTTTTTCTGAGGGGAAGAGAAAGCTTGTCTGATGAAGAGTGATCATTGTGGCCAGTAACAAGCAGAACTGATTAAAGCATTGCAAAAATTCATCAAACTGTGCATCAAAATCATTGGCTGACTGTGAGAAGTATAGCAGACCACGCAGACTTCAATGGAGAAATATTAGGAAAATCTTAACTGAAAATCTTGACATGAGAAAAGTGTGTGCAGAAATGGTCCCCAAAGAGTTCACTGATGAATGAAAGTGAAGGAGAGTCAAAGTTTATCAAGACCTCTTGGAGAGGCAAGATGATGTTTTGTGCCATGATATCACTGGAGATGAAACATGGGTGTACCAACGTGAACCTGAAAGGGGAACAAAGTGCATGGCGGAAGTCAGCCAATTCACCACATCAAAAAAGTGCCATGAGTCCAAATCAAGAGTCAAAACAACATTGCTAACTTTTTTGATATTGGAGGGATTTTTCATTATGAATTTGCACCAAATGGACAGTTAACCACGTTTGCTACTAGGCAGTGCTAAAAAAGCTGTGTGACAAAGTTAGATGAAAAAGACCTGAACTTTTCATCACCAACTCATGGTTCTTGCATCATGACAACGTACCAGTTCCCATGGCATTCTCTGTGAGGGAATTTTTAGCCAGTACACAAATAACTGTATTTGAACACCCTCCCTAATCACCTGATCTAGTGCCCAGTGACTTTTTTTCTTTACCCAAAGATAAAGGAAAAATAGAAAGGCAGACATTTTGATGACACTCAGCAAATCAAGGGTAATATGATGACATCTCTAATGGCCATTCCAGAAAAAAAAAAGAGTTCCAAATTGCTTTGAAGAGTGGACTAGGCACTGGCATAAGTGCATAGCTTCCCAAGAGAAGTACTTGAAAGTGACCATAGTGATATTCAACCATGAGCTACGTAGCACTTTTTCTAGGATGAGTTCCCAATGTAACTGTCAGCCATTGCACTGGGTAAAATAGAGGGTCATCAAAAAAGAGGAAGACACTCAGTGAGACAGATTGGCACAGTGGCTGCAACAACGGACTCCAGCATAACACAGACAAGTGAAGGTGGCCCAGAACCAGACAATGCTTCTTTCTGTTATTCCCAGGACCATGATGAATCAGAACCAACTCAGTGGCCCCTAAAAAGAACATCAAATATGCTGTGGCCTTGGATATAAATACACAAAAATAAAATGTATTTAGATACCTCAGTGTTCTCTCTTTAACACAGTTCTTCAAAAGGCATTCTGGAAATGAAGAAAAAAAGAAATACTAGAAGCAATATGTATAGGAATTGGCTGTAGTGTTCCTAGAACCAAGGCAATAGATGCAGTCACTGAAAATCTCCCACCCCAAATCAGTAGCAGAAGTGTTGCCACATTCCCATAGCTACCACACTGCTGTACAAGCCACTTGCCTGCTGGGAACTTGGGTGTTTCCCTACCCTTTCCTCTTTGCATTGAAGTCAGTTTTCGTTCTGAGACATGTTCTCAGCTAAATAGAGAGGGTTCCTCAGTTCCTCCCAAGGTGAGCCCTTCCCATGATGCCCGGATATTTGTTTTTGTTTCTATCATAGTATTGTAGCATACTGTATTTGTTTTTGTTTAACTATGCAATCACTAGGCTACGAGCTGCCTAGAATGGGGAAGGTTTCCCACTGTTTATCATCAGTGATAAACAAACCACTTAGAACTTGATCACTCTCACCAGGTGCTGTGGAGTCCATTCTGACCCACTGAGGCCCCACGTGTGTCAAAGCAGAACTGTGCAGCATGGAGTTTTCAATAGCTGATTGCTCAGCAGTAATTTCCAGAGCTTTCTTCCAAGGTGCCCCTGAGAAGACTACAACCTCCAGCCTTTAGGTTAACAGTTGAGTGTTAAATGTTTGGACAACTTAGTGACTTCACTTAGGATTCAAGGACTATTACATTTCCAGTAATTAATTTTATAATCTTTATGCCATATAAACATAAACATAACTGCCCACTACCTACAGAAATTGAGGCTTTTTAAAATTATACAGAACATCCACTCTTTTAAACATTAGCTCAAAAATTCTTCATAATTTTCCTTTTTCTTTCAACTTGATGATTTCTAATAAAAATTGTATTGCTCAAGTATCAAACATAACACTGTATATAAGACAGTGTAAACATTAAAGGCAAAACTAAGTCAGTTTAGGACTATTTTTCATTATTGAAAACCCGGACATTTGATTTTGTGACATGGGAAGTAGTTTAACAAATAGAAAACTAAGAAAAAATGTAATGAAACTTATGTAAGTATCCAAATACCTATAAGGATAAAACATATTTAACAGCAATACTTCAATGTCAGTGAGATAAAAATATATTATAAATTCTTGTTTCTGCTATATGGAAATTAATGTTTTGTTAACTGTATTGTTTAATACTTCAAAGTATATGATGAATATGGCCATTAATTCAGATTATTTTGACTCCTATTAACAGCACAAAATATGATCAACTATTTCCATATATATGATAATGTACAATATGATATACAATAATATATACAAATTTTGTCTACAGCATCAACTAATCTTTGAATTTGAACTGATTTTTTTCTTAACATACAGCAGTAGTGTAATAAATGACAATTTGTTTAACTTCTCTGAAGCTCATTAAGAAAATTTCTGCCAGTGATAGCACACATTAGTACGAAGATCAATCTTAACTGAACTTCAATACAACTTGAGTGCTCCTCCCATCTTAACCCAATATTGCAAGAACAGAGTAGCTAGGGTGGGAGGCTGGGGACCGTGCTCTCAGGGGAAATCGAGGCCAATGGACACAACTAGTGTTTTGCTTATGAGGTCTCTTTGCACCCCACATTGTTGGGTGGTGTCTGAGGTCTGAAAAGCTGCCAAGCTGCCATTTGAGGGTACAGCAAATGGTCCCAACTTAGCAGGAACGGGTGATCACCAAGGTCCATAATGACATGGGGGAAAGAGAACCCAGCAGACAGAGAGACCCATGAGAGTGGGTGACTACATCGACTTGTGATCAGAAGAAGAAGATGGTGCCTGACCACCACCAGCGATAGCTGCTGTGGAGCTCACAAAGTTGAGTCTCACTGGCAACACAGGAATAAAAAGGGGTGCACCCTGAGATCTCCACTAAAAGACTGCAATGGATGGTCCAGGGGCTTTGGGGTTCCCCTGGGAGCATGGCTCCTGGCCCTGATATTGCCCCGTCCATAAATCATAATGAAGGTCAACTCTTTGGACAGCAATGGATTGGATGTGGCAATACAGAGTGACCATATTTTCTGGGCACTTTATGGTTCATTGCATCTATAAGGTATCATCCTGCTGACATCTTACTGGAAGAAGAGAGTGTGTGGAGAGGAGGGCATAGGAGACTGTTGGGAGGATAGGGCATGTATGGGAATGTACACTTTAATTTAATCATTAAAAAAATTCTGATTGAAGTAATTTTTGATGCCTCTTCCAATTATAACATTTCTTTATTAATCAGACCATAATATGCATGCTTTGTGAATGAGAATGTTTTAAGAAAACTTGGAAAGAAACACTAGTAATAGCTCACAGACCTGCCCTAAAGAAGTCTGTGGTATCGTCAGTGAGAGGAGACACTGGTGCAGATAGCTGTCACACAAGGGGTTAACAGGGCTGCAGCAAGGCCGCAGTCACAGAGTCCATAGGAGTTCTAGGAAGATGAGTTTCCTTCTTCAGTCAAGAGAGACTTTGTGGATGGAACTGACAGTCTTGAATTATGCTAACAAAACCCCCTGCAGTCCAGTGGATTCCAGGTCATAGTGACCCTACAAAGATGGAGTCAAACTTCCCCATAGAGTTTCCAGGGAGCACCTGGCAGATTCGAACTGCTGATCTTTTGGTTAGCAGATGTATTACTTAATTACTATGCCACCAGAGTTTCTGAATCATATTAGAATTTGGATGTATGAAGACAATAGAATTGACTTTCAGGGATAAGGGAACACATGAGCAAGGGATGTATTCAAAACACAGAGGACAAGTGATTAAATTTAACTAAGCCTTAGGCACAGGGAGAGGCACACTGAGAGAGAGCACTGGTGTCAAATCTCTGAGGAAATCGGTGTCACTGAGAACTGAAAGCAGTTTAGTCAGCGTAAAACCAAAAAACCAAACCCACTGCTGTCCAGCCAATTCCAACTCATGTGACTAGAGAATGGAGAAGCACTGTCTCCTAGGGTCTCCAGGGTAGATTTGAATTGCTGACTTTTTGGTTAACAGCTGAACTCTTAACCACCAGGTTTCCTGAGTAAGGGTTAAAAACAAAAATAATTGCTGTCTAGTCGATTCCAACTCATTGCAACCCTAAGGGCAGAGTAGAACTTCCACACAGAGTGTCCAAGGAGCACCTGGTGGATTTGAACTGCCAGCCTTTTTGTTGCAAGATGTAGCACTTACCCACTACGTCACCCAAGTTTCTAAGCCAGGGTAGTAGGTGGTATAAATACAATGTGACCGCTTTAGCAAGTGAACTGATTTTCAGTGTGTGGGGTAACACGGCGTAGCGAGTACCTGAAGGTGCTAGGACTCGTGAGGACGTAACTGCTGTCAAAGTTAAGGCACTGGACGAGAAGACTCATGGAGTTATGGCGAGGATGGGTGGACTTATGGTATGGATGGCTGGACAGAAGGTGGAAAAGGAGATCCAGAATTAAATTGTCTTGGATTGACAAGTCATTTTCCACAGAGCTCGGAGGAAGGAGGAGTCAGCCATGACTGCCAAGTTTTGAATGTCAGTGGCCAAGAGGTGACAGTGCCATCAGCAAGAAGCCTTGAAGTCAGAAGGGGCCTTCAGGTTGAGGTGCCAGAGATTTCCTGGGAGAGATGGATAAACGGTCTTTGGAGGTGTCGGAACAGGATTCATTGGTGACTGGGGCTGGTGATTAGCAAACATGGTTTTGAAAACAAAATTAGTGCCAGAAAATAAACAAAGAAATGATTGACAGTAGTACAGTATACAGAAGGTAGAAAAAGCCAAGCCAGCCAAGTGCTGTCGAGTCGGATTCGATTCATGGCGGCGCTAGGGGCCAGGGTAGAACTGACCCCCAGAGTATTCAAGGCGGAGACTTTAAAAAGTAAATAAAGAAAGTGGACCCAGAGAAACAACAGAACTGGGAGATGAACGTGCAAGTAGCAAAAAGTATTGGCATGTTAGTCTGAAATGTTAAATTTCTGTAAAATGTAGAAATGATGAAATGTGACAGTAGAACTTGAAACGTGATATGGAGTTGTGTGGTAATACACATTTTATATTATGGATTAAAACACAATGATAGTAATGAGATACCTTAAATTTGCTCCCGTGTTTTTCTTTCTGGTCTTTGATCATACAGTTGAACATAGTTGAAGTGATTATTATTCTGAGATCCATAATGTTATTTGTAAGATCTGCAGTTTAAGAAACTGTCTTGGTCCATTTGGTGGTATCAGGGTTGGCTCCCAAGGATTTCGGAGACAGAAATGAGATGCGCGCAGCAGCTGTGATGCCCCTTTGGTCTCCTGTTGTCAACATCTTGTGACATAATTAAAATGTATCATAGTTCTCACGTGTTTCAGTTTCATGATGGTAACTTTCAAAAATTAATTTTTTGCATGAAGCTTCTTAGAAATCAAATTTAGTCGAATAAGCATAAAATATACAATTTTATTATTTTTATAGTATATATTACACACAGATATTTATTCACACATGTATACATACACATAGTGAAGTCATAAAAAGCCTGCCCATCTTTCAGTAAAATTATACTATTTTTGAGTTGACAAAAGATGAACTATTACAGGATACAGCTGTTAATGTAAAAAGAAATTTAAAAACGTTATCTTAATTGTGGGGATTTCTAAAAACATTTTTAAAAGATGAAAGCTGTCTCATTCAGACAATTTACTGTCCTTACGTAATCTCGTAGAGCACAACCTGCATTATCAAGTGTAAATGAATTTATTACATATAATTTATTTTACTGCCTTAATGACTAGCCTTTGTGTCTGTGACTGCCTGTGTAAGGAGTTCTCATACGGCTTTGGTGACGGCAGCTGCGGAAGGTGTCCTTTTGTCATTCTTTTCTCATTCCACTCTCGGCTCCACCAGTGTGATCGCTGTTGCCGGTCTGTAGAAGGTGAGACCAGAAGGAGCCTCCTGAAACTGCTATTTACCGAAACCAGCTTGGGCTTAGATCTCGGTGACAGTCTGTGCTGGCTCTTCTGTGATCTGAAACATCATAGTGTATGTTCGTCAGCCCATACTCCCCAGGCTAGTAAAATGACAAGCCTAGTCTTCAGAAACAATTTCATCATGATTTGTTTGCACAGGTAATTTTTAGTTGTTCGCACAACCTAGAAAACAGCAGTGTATTTAATTGACAGACAGGCAGTCGTGTACTTCTGTAGGTGACAAATGAAGCTGCAGAGGGTCAGGAGGTTTCAAACACCTGGGTAAATACTGTAACACTGAGCCTGGATTTCCCAGACTTCATATTAAGGACGTTTGTCTAGACAGCCTTTCCTGGTCCAGAAAAACTGACCAGCAGGGCCTGTGACTGTACCTGGAATGTGGTATGACGATGTCTCGTTTGAAGGCTCTGCTCATTTGGCAAACGTAAGGTCAGGGCACCTCCCTAAACACCCTGTTTCAGGTCTCTTTTTCTGACAGTCTTCACTTACACAGCAGAGATCTATGTGTGTTGGTGACATTCCACGCACCAAGAAGGAGCCCTGCCATGGCAGTGGCTAAGGCCCGTAAGCAAACCTCAAAGTCAGGGGTCTGAGCCCGCCGGCCACTCCATGGGAGAAAACTGTACTTTCCCTAGGGATTCATGGCCTGGGAGACCCTTGGGGACAGACGGTTCTACTCTGCCATGTAAGAGTCAGCCCACATGGCAACGGGTTTCTGAACATTGAGGAGTGGGGGAGTGATTAAGACAGAAACTTACTTGGAAATGGAGAGCTAATTTTGGTCTAGATGACGTATTCAGAGAAGAAATAGGGAAAATGAAGCAGGAGAGAGAGAAAGAGAGAGAGTTTTAGTGAGCTTGGAGGTGAAACAGGAAGATACATTCTCACAGACTCCAAGACGGAACAAAGATTGACAGACGGGAAGACACATCGCTTTCAAATGCCACAGTCAAAGAGATGAGGCGTGTACCGGCAGCAGTCTGTCCACAGGGTACCCAACAGAAAAAGTGTCAGAATAGTCGTGTCAATTCTTGTCACTTGCCGTATTTCCAGTCCACACAGTCACCAGGAACACTGAATTAGTGAATACTGAACTACCACTAAACAACAAAACCCAATCCCGCTGAGTCAGCTTCAATTCATACCAGTGCTCTAAGAGCAGAACTGCCCTACGAGTTTCTAAGGAGCATCTGGGGAATTTGAACTGCTGATCTTCCAGTTAATAGCGATATCACTTCACTCTACGCTACCAGGAAAATACAGAGATAGGAACCTACCTCTACGACACCATACATCAAAGTCAGTGGTAGCAACAGCACCAGGTAACTGTACACAGATGGTGACAAGGCTGAGAATAACTGAAATAATTTCTAAAAAATTAAAAAAGAATGTGGTTAAAGGTGGTAACTTATAGGGGAATTGTGACCAAGAAATAAATATATTTGCTGTATGAACTTAGGGCTTGATTCTAGCTGTCATTCACTAGGTTATTGCTTTACTTTTTTTTTGATCTTGCGCATCCCATAGTTGTCCCAAGTACTCTTCTTTTTTTTATTATTATGATTGAATGAAAATATACATTCCCATATGAATTTACATGCCCCCCCCATACGCAGCTCCTCCTGCTCTCCCTGCCCAGTGACAGCACACTCTTCCTCTTAGCTCCGTACATGTCTTACCCTCCCTACAATCTCCTATCCCCTCCTCTCCACCCAATCCCCTTCATTAAGAGGTCAGCAGGATAACATCCTATAGATGCATAGAACCATAAAGTGCACACATGAAATGGTCACTTTGTGTCACAAGTCCAATCCATTCCTGTCCGAGAGTTAATCTCCATTAAGATTTATGGACAGGGGCAGCATCAGGGCCAGGGACCATGCTCCCAGGGGAACTCCAAGGCCCATCGACCATCAGTTGTGGTCTTTTAGTGGAGATCTCAGGGTGTACTCTTTTTGATAATTGTGTTGCCAGTGAGACTCAACTTGGTGAGCTCCACTGAGGCTATCACTGGTGGTGTCTGGGCACCAGCCGATTCTTCCAGTCATAGGTCGATGTAGTCACCCACTCACGTGGGTCTGTCTGCTGGGTTTTCTTTCCCCTATATTGTCTTGGTCCTTGGTGATCATCCGTTCCTGCTAAGTTGGGACCATTCGCTGTACCCTCAGATGGCAGCTTGGCAGCTTTTAAGAGCCCAGACACCACTCACCAATGTGAGGTGCAGAGGGCTCCCTTAGCAAAATGATAGTTGTGCCAATTGGCCTGAATTTCCCCTAAGAGCGTGGTCCCCAGCCCCCTGCCCCAGCTGCTCTGTCCTTATAATATTGGATTAAAATGGGATGAGTAATCATGTTGTGTTGAAGTCCAGTTAATATTGATTTTCTTTCTAATGTGCGCTGTCCCAGATTTCACTCAACTGAATTTCTATCAACTATCTAAACCCTTTCCCCCTTGCCCTCCCTCCCTTCCAACCCTTGCAGCCCTCGAAGAGTCTTTTCTCCTCTGTATGAGTCTGTTTTTAAGTTCTTATTGTAGGGGTCTCATGCAATATTTGTCCTTTTGTCACTGACTACTTTCACTCAACATAATGTCCTCCAGTTGAAACCAGGCTATGAGATGCTTCCTGGAAACATCATTGTTCTTTATCATTGCATAGTGCTCCATTGAGTATATATACCATAGTTTAATCCATTCCTCTGTTGTTGGGCATCTGGGTTCATTCCATCTTTTGGCTCTTGTGGACTGCTGCAATAAACATTTGTGTGCATGTATCAGTGGATTCTGTAGGATGTACTCTGAGCAGTAGAATTATTGGGTCAAAAGTTATATCTATACCCAGCTTTTTAAGGAAGTGCCAGATAGCTTTCCAAAGAGATTGAACCATTTTGCAATCCCACCAACAGTATAAGAGAGTTACAATTTCTTCACAGCCCCTCCAACATTTGTTGTTTTGCATTTTTTGGATCATGGCCAAGCTTATGAGGGTAAGATGGTATCTCACTGTAGTTTTGCTTTGAATTTCTTTAATAGCTAATGATTACGAACATGTCCACACATATTCTTTGGCGGCCTGGATCTCTTTAGAGAAGTTTCTGTCCATCTCCTTTGTCCATTAATTAATTGTATGATTTATTTTTTTTTATTGTTATTTTCTAGTACCTTATAGATTATGAAAATTGGGCGTTGGTTTGACATACAGTTGCCAATTTTTTTTTTTCATTCTATAGTTGCCCTTCTAATTCTATTAATAAAGTCTTTGGATGAACAAAAGTGTTTGATTCTTAATAGTTCCCATTTGTCTATTTTCTGTTCTGTTGTTTGTGGTTTGATTGACAGATTTTGAAGTCTGTCTACATTGTGTATTAAGACTTCTATTGTTATTCTTACTTGTTCTTGGATGAACATTATTGTTTCAGATTTGATATTTAGGTTTTTATCCAGTTTGAGTTGGTTTTTGTATAAGGTGTAATATATGGGTCTCTTTTCAATTTTTTACGGATAGACATCCAATTTTGCCAGCATCATCTGTTGAACAGATAGCTTTTACCCCAGTTTAACGTCTTAGGGCCTTTGTCGAATATCACATGCTCATAGGAAGATGGTGTCATCTCTGGGGTCTCAATTCCACCCAGCTGATTTATCTATCTCTTTTTGTACCACTACCAGGCTTTTTTGACTAATGTGGCAGTGTAATAGGTTCTAAAGTCGGGTAGTCAGAGGCCTCCCAGTGGGTTCTTCTTCAGTAGTGCTTTACTTATCTGAGTCATCTTTCCTTTCCAAAGTTGATAATTTGTTTCTCCATCTCATCAAAAAATGTCACTGGAATTTGTATTGGGATTGTATTACATAAGTAGATTGCTTTGGGCAAAATAGATGTTTTTGCAATGTTAAATCTTCCAGTCCATGAGCAGGGGAAGTTTCTCCATTTATGTGATTCTCTCTTAGTTTCTTATAGTAAGGACTTGTAGTCCCCTTTGTAAAGGTCTGTTATTTCTCCGGTTAGATTTGTTCCTAGATACTTAATCTTCTTATGGGCTATAGTAAATGATATTGATTTGGTGACTTCTTCCTTAATAATCTCGTTGTTGATATAATGGAATCTTACTGATTTACTTATGTTTATCTCATGCCCTGAGACTTTGCTGAACTCTTCTATTAGTTTGAGTAGTTTACTTATGGATTCTTTAGGATTCTCTGCATCTACAATCATATCATCTGCAAATAGGGAGATTCTGACCTCTTCTTTGCTGATGCAGATGCCCTTTATTTCTTGGAGTTGTATAATTGCTCTGGCTAGGACTTCTAGTACAATGTTGACTAGGAGAGGTGAGAGTGAGCATCCTTGTCTAGTACCTGTTCTCAAGGGAAACTGTTTCAGTCTCTCCATTCAGGATGACGTAGGCAGTTGACTTTGTATAAAGGGCTCTTATTGCATTGAGGAATTGGCTGTCTATTCCCACTTTGCTGAGAGTTTTTAGCATGAAAGGGTGTTGGATTTTATCAAATGGCTTTTCTACGTCAATAGACAAAATCAGGTGATTCTTGTCTTCATGTTATTTATGTGGTTGATCACATTAATTGTTTTTCTGATGTTGAACCAGCCTTGCATCCCTGGTATGAATACAACTTGGTCATGATGGATTATTTTTTTGATATGTTGTTGTATTCTATTGGCAAGAATTTTGTTGAAGATTTTTGCATCTAGATTCATGAGGTGATATCTATCTGTAGTTCTCCTTTTTGGTTGGGTCTTTCCCTGGCTTTGGTACCAGGATTATGCTGGCTTCATAGAATGAATTTAGGAGTATCCCATCCCTTTCTATACTGTGAAATAATCTCAGTAGTATTAGAGATAACTCTTCTCTGAAAGCTTGGTAGAATTCTGTGGTGAAGCCATCTGGGCCCAGACTTTTTTTGGTTGGTAGTTCTGGGGTGACTTTTTCAATCTCTTCCTTTGTGATGGGTTTGTAAGTTGTTCTGCTTCAGCTTGTGATAATTTTGGTAGGTGATAGGAATCAAGGGATTTGTCCATTTCCTCTAGGTTTGAAAATTTGTTAGAGTAGTCTTTCATAGTATTCTGTTACGGTATTTTTTATTTCTGTTGGATCTGTTGTGACAACTCCCCTCTCATTTTTTATTTGGGTTATTTGTTTCGTTTCCTGTTTTTCATCAGTAAGTTTAGCCAATAATTTTTCAATTTGGTTGATCTTTTAAAAAAGCAGCTTTTGATCTTTTCAAGTTTTTCAGTTGTTCTTCTATTCACGAATTTGTTTGGTTCTTCTCTAGTCTTTATGATCTGTTTTCTTCTGGTGTCTGAGGGGTTCCTCTGTTGTTCTCGCTCTCCTTGTTCAAGCTGTAGGGTTAGTTCTTTGATTTTGTTTGTTTCTTCCTTCCAGAAGATTTATGGAGATAAACTGAGCTCTGAGCACTGCTTTGGCTATATTCCACAGGTTCTGGTAGGAAGTGTTTTCGTTCTCATTGGAATCCATACATTTCTTTATTTCATCCTTGATTTCTTCTATAACCCGTGGCTTTTTGAGCAAGATGTTGTTCAGTTTCCATGAATTCCACTTTCTATCTGTGTTTTCTCTGCTGCTGATTTTGACTTTTATGGCCTTATGATCTAAGAAGATGCTTTGCATTAATTGAATGGTATGAACTTTATTGAGAATTGCTTTATATCCTAGTACATTGTCTATTCTGGAGAATGTTTAATGTCCACTGGAAAAGAAGGTGTAGTTGTCCGCTGATGCATAGAAAGTTCTGGATTTGTTGATGAGGTCTAGTTGGTTAATTGTGGCAATGAGATCTTCTGTGTCTTTATCGAGCTTTTATCTAGATGATCTGTCCAATATTGAGAGTGGAGTGCTGAAGTCTCCCATTGTTATTGTGGAGTGGTCCATCACCTCTTTGAGTGTAGTCAGTGTTTCTTTGATGTATTTAGGTGCTCTAATATTGCCAAGTGCCATCGAGTGCTCTAATATTAGGTGCATAAATATTTAATGTTGTAAAGTCCTGCTTGTGTATTGTACCGCTCAGCAATAGTGTCCATCCTTGTCCATGATGATGGATTTTACATTAAAATCAATTTTATCTGAGATTAGAATTGCCGCACCTACTCTTCTTTGTTCATTGTTAGCTTGATATGTATTCTTCCATCCTTTAATTTTCAGTTTGTTCCTATCATTAAGTCTATGGCTCTAACATATGGAGCCAATGTATGGATGCGGCATGTCTTCTGATCCAAGATGCCACTCAATGTCTCTTTACTGGGGCATTCAGTCCATTCACATTCAATGTAATTATTGACAGGTATGTGTTCAGTGCTGCCATTGTGATATGTTTATTTTTGTGTTGATGTTTTCTCTGTTGTTCTTATTAATCTGTACTGGGAGATTCTTCTTTGTGAGTTGATTTTTCATCTTTTTCAGGGTCAGTTTTGTGGTTGTGGAGACTCCCGTAGTATGTTTCTTGATTTGATATATTGCATCTTTATTGTGCTTTGCAGCTGCCTCTTTGATCCCCCTTAATAAACTATGTATAAACCCAATTTCAATCACTACCATTCTTATAAACTTTCTCTCCATCTGGAAGGATTATAACAACTGTAGTATATCCCTCTTTTTAATATGGTCACATCATAGTTTTCATGATATGGTCTCTAGATTATTTATTTCACTACTACAGCTTTGATTGAGTTTGCAGCCTTCCCTAATTGAGTAGGTTTCTGGATGATGTGTCCTATGTTTCTAAAATATAAAGTTAGTGGTTTTGTTCTTCTAAGCCAACAGATTCTTTCAATATTTCTCGTAGCTTTGGTTTGGTTTTTACAAAGTCTCTGAGTTTCCGTTTATCTGTGAATGTCTTAATTTTATTTTCATATTTGAAAGATACTTTTGCAGGATATATAATTCTTTGTTTGAAGTTCTTCTTCAAGGCTTTGAATGTGTCATTTCACTGTCTCTGTGGCAGCATCACTGCTGCTGAAAAATGTGGTGAAAGCTTACAGGGTTTCCCTCTGAATGTTAGCTTTGCTTTGAGTCTTGCTGCCTTTAAGAGTTTCTGCTTAAGTTTCATTTTGTTAAGCTTGATTGTAATAAGTCTTGGAGTCTTTCTTTTGAGATCTATATTGAGTGATATTTAATAAGCGACTTGCATATCTATATTCTCTTCTTTCATAATGTCTGGTAAGTTTTCTGTCATCAGTTCCACCACAATACTGTGTTCTCAGGTGTCCTACCCTGTTCAGGAACTCCAATTAATCATAGATTGTTCCTCTTCATAGTGTCTCACATGCTTCTGAATGTTTCTTCATTTTACCTGTTTTTTTTTTTTTTCCTTTTTTTTGCTGATTTCTGCTCATAGATGCTGGAGTTCATAGCTCTGTCTTCCAAATCAGAAATTCTCTTTTCCATTTGTTCCATTCTGTTTTCTTGGCTTTGAATTGAAATTTCTATGTCTTTGATTTTGTTCTTGACCTACTGGCTTTCAGAGTACTGGTGTTCCATTAGGTTGAACAGCTTGCTTAATTTTTCATTTTGCTCTGCTGCATCTTGTATAAGGTCTAGGAGGGCTCTCTGTATAATCCATTTGTATTCACCTTCCGATCATTTCAGAAAAGCTTCTTCATTGGTGAAGTTCTGAGAATATTTCTTTTGGCTGCCATCTGAAGCCATGGGTGATTTCTTGAATGCAATTGTCTCCAATTTTTGTTGCTTTTTGGAGATCACTTGAGTAAATAGAAGCTGGGAGAGATGATATGAGGATGGACTGCAGTTGTTTCTCTAGGCCGCCTTAAAACAAGAGATATAAAGTATGTGACAACTTCCAAAGTCAGTCAGGTTTTCAGGTGTATAGGTCCCTCTTCCCAGCTGGCAAAGTAAACACCTATATATCAAACCCCAGATGTTATAAACTAGCTCAAAATACAGAAAGGCCCTACTGGCCTCTGCTGTGGACCCCAGCTGTAGGTGACACTGTGTAGCATCCTGCTTTTCTGTCAGAAAAATGCTCTACTCTGGGTAGGTGCTGCCTCCTAGCACAGGAATTCGGTCCAGCTGAGACTTATGAATGGGTGTTTCCGCCTCCCAGTGGAACAAGGTGGTGTCCCCCACAAGCTTGCTACCTGTCTGGGACCAGGCTATTCTACGACTGTGGCAGAGAGAGAGGACAAAGGTGCCAAGATGCACAGAGTCCACAGCCTCTGTTGCCGGGTCCCAGCTGTAGGTAACACTGTGTAAAATACTGCTTTTCTGCCAGAAAAGTGCTTTCCCGTGGGCAGGGGCTATCTCCCAGCCTAAGAACTAAGTCCAGCTGGGACCTATGTATGGGTCTCTCTGCCTCCCAGTGGATCAAAATGGCATCCCACATAAGCTCTCCACTGTGTCATTACTGGCTACTATATGGTAGAGGCAGAAAGTGAGGCCAAAAGTGCAGAGATACACAGAGTCCAAAGCCAGACTTTCAAAATATGGCAGTTACACTTGCTGATCCCACCAGCAATGTGTCTGAGATTAGCAGCTAGTCAAGTCTCAGCTCTGCCTGCTGGCTAAGACAGAGGAAAAATAAAAATGTTGAGTTGTCTTCCATCTGTGTAAGCCCACACTCACTGAGAAGGGGGTCAGTGAAAGAGAGGAGGTCTTGTGATCAGTGGTATGATGTCCAAATTACCAGCCCTATACCATGTTCTAGGGCTCAGTTGGTATTCAGAAGCTTCTGTTTATTTATCAGTTCAGGTCTTGGTTTCCAGAGGGATTTAGGGTGATGTGTGTTTAGTCTGACATCTTGACTCTGCCCCACCCTGAACTTCTTTAACATTCTGAAAATATGCACGTTGTCCTCTCACTGAGGACCGACACATGTGTGAAAGTAAAGAACACGGCTAGTAGAAGCTGAGGCCTCACACACATGGGAAAGTAGAGGACATGGCTAGAATATGAGGACTGACACACATGGGAAAGTAGAGGACATGGCTAGAATATGAGGACTGACACACATGGGAAAGTAGAGGACATGGCTAGAATATGAGGACTGACACACATGGGAAAGTAGAGGACATGGCTAGAATATGAGGACTGACACACATGGGAAAGTAGAGGACATGGCTAGAAATAGACGTGAGGGACACAAACTAATACAAAAATGAGTAATACAGAATATTTATGAGGAAACTAAGGAACTTCAGTATGGGGTGATAGTGCTCATGGTCTGAAGAAAGTTCACAAGACTTTGGAAAGATGGTGGCGTAGTCTTAAAAATGTGAAAGAAATCACTGGAAAAGTATCTACCAGGAGAGAAATTAAGCAGCTACTTCTTGTTACATGTTTTTTTTCACAGCAGTTCTGAAGTTAGGAGTGGGACTGAAGTTAGGAGTGGGACCAACGAGCAATACAAGTGACCTTTGAATGGGAAGGTAGCACTAATTTTACAGAAAAAAAATACTGTTAAACATAGGTTGCATATGAAATAGAATACATGTTAATAATTCTTCCTGTCAATGATAATTAAACATCGTGTTTAGGATAAAGTAATGTTAACTTTGTTAAGTGCCTGTTTTTCTTTTTCAAGCTGTCTAAAATGTGTGCACAAAACCCGTTCCGCTGAGTCAGTTCTGACTCATAGTGACCAGATTTTCACTGTAAGTGCTAAAGTACCGAAGTGAAATTCCTAAACTTCCATTGTGAGAGTGTCTTTTAAATGAAACACTGGCAATAGAAACAAAAGTCAGCTTGATGATTGTTTAAAAACATACCTTTTTGTTTACATTTGTAAAATGTGGCATAATATTTTCATTTTGAAGCAAAATTAAGAGGATATTATGGGGAAATTCAACATCAAGTGCTGTATGGATTCCTTGTGAATATTCCAGCTATGGTGTTACTAATGTTATTTTCAGTATAATTTATTAGGCTGAGTTACCTCAAGTTCTCATGGTGTCTGGTTCCATCTAATAATTAATTTTAACAAACAGAGCAGGTAGTCAAGTGTTCAGTTCCATAGCTCTCACAGGATTTGAAAAATCCCACCTACAATTTATTTAAATTACTCTTTGGGGAATGATGAGTTGTTTCTCATTATTTTTGTATGTTTCTTTCTTTCACTTCGGATATCCAACATTAACTCCATTTTCTGAATTATTTTGAAAGACTGTATTGTTTCATTTAATTGACTTTCCCGTGGTATATTTCATTTTGGAGCCCTGGTGACAAAGTAGCTAAGCGCTTGACTTTTAACCAAACAGTCAGCAGTTCTAATCCACCAGTCACTCCTTGAAAACCCCTATGGGACAGTTCTACTCTGCCCTATAGGGTTGCTGTGAGTTGGAATCATTTTGATGGCCCTGGGTTTGGGTTTTGTATTGCATTTGACGCTACAGAAATCAATGATCCTCAACTTTTAGTCATTTTTCCTGAGTTCTTTGTTGGACCTATCAATGACATTCAGGAAAAGCATTATTGTTCGTCCTCTACATCACAATTTCTTAAAAAATATTACTTGTGTACCCTCAGCTGTTAGCCAGTTTAAATAATTTTGTTTCATATATCTTTACTTTATTGGAAAATCATGCATATTTTCATTAAGGAAACATAGCCAACAATGAAAAAGTAGAAAAAAGAGTCACTCTTTGGTCCGCAGTCCATGTATAAACATGCAATTTCTTGGTGTTATAGTTATAATCTATTTCTTGGAATTATAATCTATAATTATTTTATAGTTACAGTCACATTTTTAAACATTTGAGTCTGGTAGTGAAACTTGTCTCTATGGAGAATTTTCTAGAAGTCATTCTATGTTTGCCTACATGATTATTCATTATTGATGGCTAATAGTTCAAGCTTATTTTATTTTGTTAGACCTTGTACTGTCTTGAATGGGACAGCACATTATTTTATATTTGTTAGTAATGTCAATTGTGGGACTTCTATTCATTATGTCTGGATTTTAGTATTCTTGCTGATATTTTCACATTAGATTCTATTAGTTATTGTATTTATATCACAGATTTCCTACCCTTGAACTGTTACTAACGGTAAATCTCTTAACCATCTAAGTTATATTATCAAATGAGTTTTGTAAATCATTTCTTCAAAGGAACTGCATAGCTTCCCTGAAAGTTGTAGCAGACATGAGAATACTTCTTTTGCTTCCCAAGTGAAAAATCAGCTTGGCTAAATTGAAAATCTTTTCAAAAAACTTGTTCCCCCAAAACATGTATATCTGTCTTATTCATGTATGTATATAAATATATACATACCCAGTGCCATCAAAAATGTATTCTGTATTTGGCATTGAAAAGGACAATAACACTAAATGAGATATTTTTTCTCCTACATACAGGTCTCCTTTAGGTGTACCAAAAAGAAAAAAAAAAAAGACTATCCTTTGCCTTTGAGTTAATTTTGACTCATAACGACCCTATGGGACAGAACAGAACTGCCACATCTGTTTTCCAAGGACTGCCTGATGGATTGGAACTGCTGACTTTTAGGCTAGCAGCTGTAGCTCTTAACCACTATGCCACAAGAGTTTTCATCTTGAAGTGCAAATCTTCTTAAATAATTTTAAATGAATGTGTATGATGAAATGTGGTTATCTCTTTTTCCTTGAATCCTGAGGTCTGTTGTTCAGCTTGGTATTTTTTTAAGCAGTATCTCTATTGTTCTGCTTTCTTAACTGTTACATTCATTCCCCTCTGCTCATCCTAGCTGTCCTTCTCCTCCTCTTTCTTATTCTTTCATCTTGTAGTTTACAACTTTTTGTCTTTTCAAGATTGTCTGTAATCACATATTTTATTTATTGTGCTGTCAATCCTGTGAGAAGCAAACCCTCAAACATCTGATGATGAGCGTAACAGAGGGCAGACACACCAAGAGATCGCAGGGAGAAGATCTTGGAGTACCCTTGTCAAAGACCAGCTCTCCTTACTGAGGTGGCAACAAGGTGACTCTGTTCCCTGTAATTGGTTGTAAGGACATTTCCTCAATTCTAGCAGCCACTTCTCTTCATAATACACCCCTTCCCACTCTCTCCATAAGACCTGACAACACTGCCCTGTTTTGGTTTTCACCCTCTTCCTGAATGGAAATACCTTCTCTCACTTGAAGGCTCCATTGCAGCCCAAGGGTCTTCAGAGAAAAAGGACCTTACATGCTTTGATTCTCATAACCGTATTGTGATGGAAATAGAACAGATACTACTTCTATTTCACAGACAAGGAAACAGTAACTTCAGTAATTTAAATGACTCATGCAAGTGGAACTAGCTAGGCTATTTTGAAAACTAGTCTCAAATCCAAGTCTTCTGATACCTCCCCATCCCATTTTATTAAGCTGCCTTAAAACTTTAAATACATCAGTCTGATATGTTAATTTCCTTCAAATTAGTTATAATCCCAGTGTCTGGCCATTAATAAGCCATTACTGTTGAGTCCATTTTGACTCATAGAAACACTATAGGACACAGTAGAGCTGCCTGATATGAGTTCCAAGGGTGTCAATCTTGCTGGCAGCAGATGATCATGCCTTTCTCCCAAAGATCACCTTCCGGATGGTGGGTCCAACTACCAACATTTCCATTGGCTACTGTGTGCTTCACCACTGGGCAACCAGGGATCCTTGGCATATATTAAACCAAAAAAAAAAAAAAAAAACAAAAACCCACTACTATTGAGTTGGTTCTGACTCATAGCAGCCCTATAGGACAGAAGAGCATTGCCCCATAGGCTTTCCGAGGAGCCCCTGGGAGATTTGAACGGCCAGTCTTCTGGGTAGCAGCTGTAGTACTTAACCATTATGCCACCAGGGTTTCCTGGTGTGTAATAGGATGTAGTAAATACTGAAAGACATGAACAAATTTTACATTTTGCAAATATTGAAGAATGGGCCTTTCTGGAAGACTTATTTTCCTATTTGAAGGGAATACTAAGTAGTTAAGAACACAAGCTTAGAGGTCAGAATGCCAGGATCCAAACTCTGGCTCTTTCGCCTGCTTGCTGTGAAAGCTTGGGCAAGTAACTAAACTCTCTTTTACCCCAGTTTCCTCATCCGTGAAGCGAGGCATTCTAATAGTCTCATCATAACAGGGCTGTAGAGAACATTAAATAAATTATAAATTTTAAAGCATTTAGAGTAGTGTTTGGCCCCAGCCAGCACTATTCAAGACTTGGCTGTTGTTAATTTCTATAATTTAAGCCCTCCATTATAAACAAACACTAGTTATGTCAGATTATGGCCTGAGATGTCGCTCTTTGCCACAATTGAGTCAATTTCTGTTTCTGTGCATACAGTAAGCTGTGCCAGTGCCTGACGTAACAACCGACGCGGATTGTGGTGAGCAGGTAGAGGGATGAGGAAAGAATGCAAACGAATTAATGGACATGGAGCAAAATCCTTTGTTCCATCATAGACTACTTGGTTAGTAACTTGTTCCGACTTAGTCCAGTATACTTCCCTAGTGTCCTGCAAGGCTCATGGCACCACAGTAACAAGTTTAAAATTGGAAACATTCTGTGACCTTTGTAAACTGATCAGGAAAGACTAAATCTTGCTGTCTTTCCTCCTGACATTATACGTATAGTTTCTTCATTTTTCAGTGATATACTGAGGAAAAAAAGAAACAATGTTGTGTATTCTTATCCTACAAGTTCCTATGTAACTAATCTGCATTGGGGATTTTCAGCATCACTGAAATTTTCAAGGTCACAGAAGAGTTTTGGTTTTCTGTCACCGTGCTCGGTGGTGATCTGCATCCCACCTGAAAACACTGAATGGAGTCCAGCGTCAGCTCAGCTGTCGTTACCTACTCCTCTTCTTCCATAAAAAGTGTAGGCACAGCTCCTATTAATATTAAGGACAAATAGGATTGTCAAATGTACTTGACATTTAATTTTTTCAAATCTTGAAAATTACATGGAAAGTAGAAGTTTTGCAACTCCTTCTTGATTCTTGACCCCTGTTCCAAATGAATGTAACATTGATGACAATGAGTTTTAAAAACATGTGCAGTCTTTCATTTGTTAAAGTGTTATTTTGAAAAACCAGAAGTTGAATATCATCTGTAGGCTACCAATTTGATTAACTGTTAGGTAGCAATTTTCAGACAACAGTTTATGTTGAAAAACTACTTTCATAGATTCAAAAACTATTTACTGAAGTGAGTTCAGTTAATTATAGCATAGGCAAACAATGAAAAATAGATAAATGCAATGTTAAGGCACTGTAGTATGTGTCACTGATTTTTTTCAAAAAGCATTAGAAATCACTGGGAACTTGTTTATCATGGATATTTCTACTGTCAGTTACAGTATAATTGCAAAAGGATCAGGTGTAACATATATTGAAAGAGAGCAATCTTTTTAACTGAAAACCCTATCACTATGTTCAACTTCTAGATGATATTGAAGTCAGAGGTCTAAAAATATGAGAAAATACATTATATATATAAAGATATAGTCATGAACAAAAATATAAAGAATACATTTAAATAGATTTTAACTGTATTTTTCTCAATAGTGTAATATAATTTATTCATGACACATCTCTTTTAAATGATTAACATCTAAGCCACTTTTGTTAGCTTCAAAATCACTTTGGGTGTTTATTTTAGTATGGTTGTACCTTTCATTCATATTGTAATTATGATATTTGATAGGGTTTACAATCCACACACTATGAAGAATAACGAATTCTCAGGAGATAAGGAAGAAAGTTTCCTATATATAAGATAGGTCAAGTGATAAAAGTCCTATGAGATTGTTTTATGGTTAGTACTTTTACATTTTCTGGAACACAGACTTTTCCAAGATACAGTTGATGATCGTGGGCCCACAAACAATGGATTTGTCAGTGACCTTGGGTTTTGAGCTGTATGTGATTGTTTATTCACTCATCTAAAATTATTCAATAAACATATAATCACCTCAAGGAATCTCAGGGTGTATATCGCAGTTGTATGTCATTAAACAGGCTCATTTGTGGTGAGTTTCTCAATTTCCACAGTTAGATACTCCTTCCATAATTGACTCCAGCCTCTAATCACTTCACAATGGCTTGCAAATTCCTGACTATTTAACCATTGGCTCAACCAGACTGGTACAAGCTGGCTCAAACATACTACTGGAAGTTTAAAATTTTCTTATGTTGCATCGATTCCGACTCACAGGGCCCCTATAGGAGAGAGTAGACCTCCTCCTGGGAGGTTTCCAAGGAAGCTGGTGGATTTGAACTGCTGACTTCTTGATTAGCAGCCTAGCTCTTAACCACTGCCTCACCAGGGCTCCTTTCCGTGTGTAAGTGGGCCAAATTTAATACTTGCCTGGAATACTGTCTAATTCATGCTAGCCACATGAGAAGTAAGTTTAGATGATTCTAGAATTATTCAACTGTCTAGAGATTCTATCCAATGCAGTCTGTCCATAGGGGAGGCTATCCGTGAAGACTTTCAGTACAGAAGTTAACCCGACTTCCTCCGCAGCATTAGGGCTCTGCCACGAGCACACACTTGCGAACAGTAGATGTCCATCTGAGCATGCTGCGCCACACACGTCATCATCGTTGTGATGAGAAGTGATATTAACAGGAAGATAGCAACTGTAGGGAAAAAAAAGAGAGACAGAGAAAACCATGTTAGAATTTTAGTTGACTTTATCGAAGTGCCTTAACCTAGCTAATGTTTAGTTGAATGGCGTTTCATCTGTAATCTGGCTAGACACGGAAGGTACATCTTGAGTGTGCGTATTCTTGCTCTTACCTGCTGTCTGGTCAGCATAAGTGTTTTTTAATCACATTCTTTTCTAATCTTGTGTATAACTTAAAACTATACCGCTGAGACTGGATGCACTCTTCAGTCCTCAGTATATACCAATAAAAACCTTTGGTCGGTTACAAAGTTCCCAAAAGTTGCTTTTACATGTTGGCTTGACCTCACAGAGTTGATGCTGGAGGGCATGATAATGGGACCCTTGAACTACTGTCACTGCTGCTACTCCTGTTAGGACGATCAGTGATGGTGGAAGAACAGGCAAGAATCTTCCCCTGAGAATTATCAGTGAGCAGATGGTTTGGTCTTTGGTTTTGACAACTCACAATTAAAAGGGCACATCACCATGTTTACAAGGTAACACAGAACCCCTCACGTAGACAACAAATTTATCACCTGATGTGGTGTCCAAGGCTTAGACACAACGACAGTGTGAAAGAAAGTACACATATAGCCAAAAACACCCACAGGTGACGGCAGACTTCAGCCAGTGTTCCCCTCCAGGCGCAGCAACACAAGTCAGTTCTGACACAAGTCAAATCTCTCTCTCTCTCTCTTTGTCTCTCTCTCTCTCTCTCTCTCTCTCCATCTCTGTCCAGCTTGCTTGTCACTGTTATTGCCTTTCACAAATGACATCTTCATAAATCACAAAATGAGTATCTCAGAACAGCATCAGCAGATTACCTTCTGCAGCGTCATATGGAGTATATAGTACTAATGATAAAATGCACACACACAAAACACGAAACAAAATGTCAGAAGTGAAATTCATCATAACTTGAATGTGTTGAGTTGGAGGTCGCCTACCGGTTATGCATGCACTGAAAATGTGTCCACTTTGCCCCACATGTAATGACTTTGTAAGATAAAGTAAGAGAATCTAAGAAACCCATTCTTCCTTAGGGATTTTTAGGCGTGAGAAAGTCCTTGTGAAGGACTTGAAGGCTCACTTTACAAAACTTTCTGGAAGATAGAAGTAACTAAGAAGAGATTGAGTTGAACCTCTTACCTGCTGAGAGACGAGGATTGAGAAATAATAACCTCTAAGAGTGAAAGAACACAGTATTAGTGGGAATGTGTGCTACTGTGGGAAAGCTATTTGTTGTTTCCCTGAAAGGCAAGCATAACTTACAAGGTACTTTCTTATTAATATTTCCTACTCTCACTCTCTAATAAGTCTTTTCTTTGTTTCTGTTGTGAATAATCACTGGTTGCATGTTTGGGTGTTTGTCTGTCTTTTGAAAACCTGGATTTCTAGTCCAAATCTGTAATGTCGTTGTTGCTGTTGTTAGGTGCTGTCAAGTTGGTTCTGACTCACGGGGACTCCAACGCACAACCAAATGAAACCGCCTGGTCTTGCGCCACGTCCACAATCATTTTTTGCTTAAGCCCATTGTTGTGTCCGCTGTGTCAATCCACCTTCTCAAGAGTCTTCTTTTTCCCACTGAGCCTCCACTCTATCAAGTGTGATGTCCTTCTCCAGGGACTGATCCCTTCTGACAACACATCATAAGCATGTAAGATGTAGTCTTGCCATCTTTGCTTCCAAGGAGCTCCGTTTGTACTTCTTCCAGAACAGATATGTTTATTCATTTGGCAGTTCATGGTGCATTCAATATTCTTCTCCAACACCACAATTCAAAAGCATCAATTCATCTTCCGTCTTCTTTGTTCATCGTTCAGCTTTTACTTGCATATGATGAAACTAAATATACCAAGGTTTGTGTCAGGTGCATCTTAGTCTTCAAGGTGACATCTTTACTTTTTGATACTTTAAAGAGATCCTTTGCAGAAGATTTTCCCAGTACAATGCATCTTTTGATTCTTGACTGCTGCTTCCGTGGATGTTGATCATGGACACAAATAAAATGAAATCTTTGACAATCTCTGTCCTTTCTCCAATTATGATGATGTTGCTTACTGGTCCAGTGATGAGGATTTTTGTTTTCTTGATGTTGAGGAGAAATCCACACTGAAGGCTGTGGTCCTTGATCTTCATCAGTAAGTGTTTCAAATCTTCTTCACTTCCTGCAAGTAAGATGGTGCAGTCTGCATGATGCAGGTTGCTAATGAGTCGTCTTCCAATCCTGATGCCCCATTCTTCTTCGTATAATCCAGGTTTGGGATTACTTGCTTGGCATACAGCTTGAAAAGGTATGGTGAAAGGATGCAACACAGACACACAACTTTCCTGACTTTAAATCATGCAGTGTTAGCTTTCCTGACTTTAAACCACACAGTGTCCCCTTGTTCTGTTCTCCTGACTGCCTCTTGATCCATATACAGATTCCTTAAGTGCACAGTTAAATGTTCTGAAATTCCAGTCTTCCACAGTGTTAGCCGTAATTTGTTATGAACCACACAGTCAAATGCCTTTACATAGTCAACGAAACACAGATAAACATCTTTCTGGTATTCTCTGCTTTCAGCCGAGATCCATCTGACATCAGCAGTGATATCCCTGGTTCCACATCCTCTTCTGAATCTAGCTTTAATTTCTGGCAGTTCCTTGTCAATATACTGTTACAGTCACTTTTGAATGATCTTGAGCAAAATTTTACTTGCGTGTGATATTAATAATATTGTTCAGTCATTTCTGTATTCAGTTGGATCACATTTTTTTGGAATGGGCATAAATATGGATCTCTTCCAGTCAGTTGGCCAGGTAGCTGTCCTCCAGAGTTCTTGGCATAGACGAGTGAGCAGTTCCAGCACTGCACCTGTTTGTTGAAATATCTTAATTGATACCTCACCAATTCCAGGAGCCTTGTTTTTTGCCAATGCCTTCAATGCAGCTTTGACTTCTTCCTTCAGTATCATTGGTTCGTGATCACATGCTACCTCTTCAAATGGCTAAACATCAGCTAGTTCTTTCTGGTATAATGACTCTTCATATTCCTCTCATTTTATTTTTATGCTCCCTGAAACATTTAATATTTTCCCTGTATAATCTTTCACTATTGCAACTTGAGGCTTTAATTTTTAGTTCAGCCCTTTCGGCTTGAGAAACACATAGTGTGTTCTTCCCTTCTGGCTTTGAACCCCCAGCTCTTTTTGCACTTGTCGTTACAATGATTTGGTGTTCTTGAGCTGCCCTTTGAACTTTCTGTTTAGGTCTTTTGCTTTGCTATTCCTTCCTTTTGCTTTAGCTGCTTGACATTCGAGAGCAAGTTTCACAGTTTCTTCTGAAACTTCTTCTTCCAACATCCAATTTGTCTTTTTCTTTCTTTCCTGTCTTTTTAATGACCTCTTACTCTGTTCATGGTTGATGTTTTGAATGTCATTCCACAGTTTGTGTGGTCTTTGGTCATTGGTGGTCAACACATGAAATCTGTTCTTCAGATGGTCTTTGAACTCAGGAGAGATATACTCAAGGTCATGCTTTGGCTCTTGTGGACTTGCTCTAATTTTCTTGAGTTTAAGTTTGAATTTGCACATGAGCAATTGATGATCTGTGCCACAGTCAGCACCTGGTCTTGTTCAGACTGCTGATATAGAGCTTTTCCATCATTTTTTTCCACAGATACAGTCAGTTTGGTTCCTGTGTATTCCATCTGGTGAGGCCCATCTGTACAGTCCTTAATTCTATAGTTTATTAGGGTAATTGACATGTTTTACTTTAGAAGCCTCCTATATTGGTGAAACTGTGTTGCCCTTTTGATCTGTTAAGAGAACCAGCTCATGACATGTGGAAGCAGTTGACTTAGTCGTATTGGGTGAGCATCATGACAGACCATCTTAATGATGGCAGCAGCACAGTAAGTTTCCTTACAGATGTTCTGGGAAGATGGATATGATCAACACTGATTCTAAACTGTTGAGGCAGCTGCTTAATAAAACTAAACTTGTTTCTCTAAATACCAGTGGAAATGACGCAGTACAGTCAAAAATTCTTGAGCAGACTTATGGTTCAAAGAGAAGTAATGGTAGCTAGTTGGTAACTGTCACGGATTGAATTGTGTCTCTCTGAAAATATGTGTAGTCACTTGCCTGGGCCCTGATTCCCAGCATTGTGTTCTGTCCCTCTATGTGGTGAATCCTGCCCTTATGTTAATGAGTGAGGGTGTGTGGTAGTTGTGTTGGTAGGGCAGGATTCAGTGTGTAAGACTGTATTGTGCCTTGAGGCAATCTCTTGGGATATGTAGGAAAGGGAAGCAGGAGAGATTTGGAGAATCTCATATCACCAAGAAAACAGTGTCAGGAGCAGCTCAGTGGGAGATTGACAGTGAACACCTTCTTCCAGAGGCAGCAAAGAAAGCCTACTCTGGGGAAGACACCTTGAATTTGAACTTTTAGCATACTGGACTGTGACAAAATAATTTTTTTTTCTTTTTAAAGCCTTTCACACACAACATTTCTGTTAAAGCAGCACTAGATGACTAAGATAGTAACCAAGCGAGTTATATTTTCATCTGTATCACATTCAGTTTCCTGAGCAAATTCCTATAATGTTGTGTTTGGTAAACATTTACGATTTAATATTATGGATTGCCAGAGATAAAGTTCTTCGTTATAGGCTCCTCACCAACACTGAGAACACCTGTTTCAGATTCAACTTCCAAAGGCCAGAAACACGACTCTGAACCGAGCTGACTTTGTCATCCAAGCCTCACAGAGAAATACCCTAAATATCTGTGCTCACCTGGTTGAAAAGAAATGTAATGATGAATTTATTTTCTTGGAGTTAGTGGTGTTTTTATTTTATTTTTCTCCAGAGAGGGGAAGTAATTTCAGAAACTAAAGAACCTGTAAAAAAATTTTGTTATATAAATATTTTTAGGAGTGTTTTTCAATGTGCAGATTACAAAGCCCATGATCAAAAATTGTAGTGTGAATATTTTACCACTATTCAAGTGAATGACTCCTTATTTATGGCACTATGAAGTTACCTTTGTTTGCATGACCTCAAGATTATGGCCCAGTCTTGTCCCTTGCCATTTGTCGCACATCCCTAAATACATCTTTATGGTGCTCTTGGTGTCCTGGCATGTGCTAGCCAGCCCATTCATCTTCCTCTTTATCTTGATTGTCCACACAAAACTCTACACTGCTTTTCCATCTTTCCAGACAGAGCTAAAGCATCCTTAAGATACAATCCTCCATCTTTCTGAGCTAAATATAGCAGTTTCTTTCTGCTGCTCCCACACTCTCCAGTCCTCTTCTAGTAACACAACTGTAGCCCTGCAATCCTTATCTGTCTCTCCCTGTTGACTGGCTTGCATGTTTGGAATTTGATCTGTGTATCTGAATTCTCTAGCAAAATGCCTGTAATATCTAGGGAGTTAGTGGGTTTCTTCAGAGAGGGAACTAATTTGGGGAACGAAAACACCTATCTCACCATATAAATATTTTTAAGAACGTCTTTCCACATGCAGACTTACAAAGCCCATGGTAAAACATTACTGTCACTGTTTATTGAATGAGTGAGGGAATAAATGCATGAATCCTTAGATGGGTAATGAAGCAACGTGCAAGAATGAGCTCTTTCTTCCAGGTGCTTTCAGCCTCATTACAGAGGCCAGACACCAACATCTGGACCAGCTGCATAATAGGGTGAGGAAACAAATACCAAACATGGAGCAAGAAATACTTTTCCCTACTATTGGCATTAAAAAAAAAAAACCCAAAACAAACAAAAAAAAAACCCAAAACAAACAAACAAAAAAACTACTGCTATGGACCAACTCAGCAACCCAAGAGGACAGAGTAGAACTGCTCCATTGAATCTCCAAGGAGGCCCTGGCAACTTGAATTGGTGACCTTTGGGTTAGCAGACGTAGCACCTAACCACTAAGCCGCCAGGGTTTACATTATAGGCAGTAGCATACCCAAAGTGGTCATTTAAAATTTCAAACTTTAGAACGTGTAAAATGGATAAACCTGCAGCAGTGGTGACTGCAACCACAGACAGCTCTGTTTTTAGGGTCGTTGTTCACCCTTCTTTAAGCGGATGCGTTTCTTTTCTAAGGCTGTTGAACCTTCAGTGAGAATTCAAGTATTTGAGTCAGGCAAACTATTGGGGACTTTATTTATATATTGATCCTCCAAAGTTAATGTAATCGACTGCTACTTGTTTTCCTATCTGAAGCATAGGATTATTCTTTGTAAGAAGATTATATTTTGATTTAAGAAATCCTAGTCAAACACCAGCTTCATCATTTCCCAACTAAGTACGACTAACTCGGCCGCTTACGCTGTCTTGGGGAACAGTTTATCAGCCAGCCCAAGCCTGTGTCATGCCAGTGACAGAACCGTAGGAGATACTGTATTCTGACTGGATGGCTTAGGCAATCAAAGAAATGAAGTCGAGTTATCCTTGTTATTCTTCATACTCAAGGCCCACTAACAATTCCTAAGACATTACTTTGTGTTAGGTGATGTGCTAAGCCCTTGACAAATGTTATTTTGCTTGATCTTTTTAACAAACTGCCAAGATATTTTTACTTTCATTATATAACTGAGGCCATTGGATCACATATTTTACAAATAACACAGTCTGGATGAGAAAGTAAGTCTGACTTCGGAGATATGTCGTGCTGCTGTTATTTTTACTGAATTATTCTCTTCTCTCCCTGTCTCCCAATGAATGGAGAATAGGAAAAGGAAAAAGCAGCAGTGAATAAGGATATTGGGCTGTGGGACAGAGGAAGATGAAAATGGAAGACAGAATTCTGGCCACTCCTGAGTTCAAATTCCTTGATAGCAGCCCACCAGTAGAGCAGACACTATGTGCCTAGCGGTCTCTTCAGAAGAATAAATATAGGCATTTCTATTTCTTTCTGACTAGTCTTCTCTCTTTCATGGGAATTATTCCTTTTCTCTGAATTATTTCTTTTTCTTAGTCCTACTAGTGTATTAATAATTTAGAGGGGAAAAACAGGATACACGACTTGTATGTATTAATTAGAAAAGGAAATTTTACTTCCCTCTCACATGATTTCAACATAAAGAACTGCACAAGAGAGAACATAAAGTGTCACCCAACAAAGCTTGGCCCCGTCACTTCATGTAAGGCTCTTGGATTGCTGAGCCCAGTGCCATGAACTCTGGTCTATCTGCTAATTGCTTTTCTGACCTCGGACCTTAAACCTGACTGTTCGACTGCCTGGCTTTTCTCAAGTCACAAGTCATAGAAATGATGTGGTACAGAGACTCTTCAGTTAGTAGGCCAGTACCCTCGCTCTGAGTACTGTGTTTAGTTTTCAGAAAGTTAGTAATGATGCGGTTTAAAGCAGCTAAGTATCTGTTAGTCTCTTAGCTAAGCAGTAGCTCTCTAACTTTAGTTCAGTATGATGGCTTCTAACAAAGAAACAGAATTATAAAATGAAACAAAAAATGTTTAGAAGTGGGTGAAGATTTAGAGATAGTCCGTGATAATCTATTCTGTTCACTGAAGGATAAGGATATTTATATGGAAAAGGGTTAAGCTTCTTCTCCAAGAGAAGGGAGACAAAACATTTTTGTCATAAGAATACTGTCTTAAATGTTGTTCTATAGCAATGAATTACTTTTCTTTAAAAAAAAAAAAAAGGATGTCATGCTTGGTGGAATGGAGGGTCAGTGAAAAAGAGGAAGACCCTCAACAAGGTGGATTGACACCGCGGTCGCAGCACTGGGCTTGAGCATAACAACAGGTGTGGACGTGGTGCGGGACCAGACGGAGCCTCCTCCTGTGCACGGGGTCACTGTGAGTCAGCGCAGGCTTGACGGCACCGGACAACAGCAGCCACCAAGAAGGGAAATCATAGTTTGTAAGCTGCCTCTGTTTAATTCGCAGTAGAGGATGGATAGGTAAACGACAGCTAGAGAGACAGACAGGTGGACAGAGACAGAAAGCTGCAGTCTGGCTGACTTCCACTCTGGGTGACCATATGGACAGCAGAACAAGACACTGCCGGATGTGTGTTGTGCTAATCGTCACCGACACACTCGAGTGCACAGTTGTGGCCACAGAGCCGATGCCTCTCCCTGGAGGTCCCCCTCATCCTTACTCACCCCTACTTTACTAAACACGACGTCATTTTTCAGCTGTTGATTCCTCCTGATGAGAAGCACGACAGTTTGACAGTGGTCTTTTGTGGTCTATAGGTTTTCATTGGCTGATTTTCAGAACTAGATCACTAGCTCTGTCTTCTAGTCTCTCATAGTCTAGGAGCGCTTCTGAAACCTGTCCACCAAGGGAAACACTTCTTGTACTTGATGTCCCTGTGATCGAGCTGCCACCCTTACGGCACCAAACCAGCCTCCGTGGTAGAGTATATTGACTAATATGTGCAGGTATATTGACTAATACGAGAACACCTACCCAGTGCGATCAAGTCAGTTCTGACTCACAGTGACCCTGTAGACAGAGTAGAACTGCCCCTTAGAATTTCCAAGGAGCACCTAGTTCACTGAACTGCTGATCTTTTGTTCAATGGCCATAGGTCTTCACCACTATGCAACCTGGGTTTATACCATAATTCAGATGATGTTAAGAATCACGGGAAAGAATTAAAACCAGGCAGTAAGCATGACTGTCAATGAGAGAGTAAAGACAGTGTGTCACAGGAAAGTCGAAGAAGACCCCCCATGAGGAAAAAATACTCAACCAGAACCTGATTAGAGGGGCCGGCCAGCCCTGATATAGGAAAGAATCTTTCCAAATCAAAGCAAATTACTATAGTACTGGATCTTAAAAAATGAACAAAGAGAGACAAAGGGCAGAAAGGATAGAGGAGACTTTCTTTCAAGGTGCTAATGTGGGAATAAGTAATACAGTATTCTTCAAGAATATTTTCTTATTACAGAGCAATACAGTCAACTGAATCACTAGTTAATATTAGTTACTGGTGCTTGGTCTTTTTTTCTTTTTATTAATAGAGATATGGAAATGGTATGTATAGTCACAGTTGAGGATGAATGAAACTTGTAAAACTTCTGTAGGTCTCAGGTGAAGGAAGATCACAGCTAATTTCCTTCCCCATAAGCCTTTGGAAATCTGATGCAGGTAGTGGTGCTCCTCTGGAAACTGCATGGGGCAGTTCCAGTCCCACCTATAGAGTCGCTGTGAGTCTGAACCACCGGACGGCAGTGGCCTTGCCTTTTTTTGATTGTCAGACAGAACAAAACCATTATTTGAATCAGGCGCAAAAAAATTCCTTAACAAAGATGTGAAAAAAAGAGAAGATAGGCAGAGAATGGAGAAAACCGTCTAAGTTCATCATAGCATTAGTTATGTCAAGCTTACAATCTCCCAATTTAAAAAGGAGAGCACATGTTGGAAAGTATGAGAGTCACAGAGCCAAAAGCTTAACCACTGAGCCAACAGGGCCTCAGTAAACTACCCGGATGTTTAGAAGTCCATGAAAGATTTTCTCTTGCATCTCTTGTAAGATAGCACCTTCACTGAATAAAAAAGCTTAGAGGAATGCCTTGTTCTTTTTCTTACACGATGTTGAATCTAGCTAATCATTGCCTCTAGGATATTTTTGTGTCACTAAAGGGACAAAATTAATTTTGATTTATACATCCTCACATATAGTCTTCATGAGTACTATTATGTGTTCTGGAAATTTCCATTCTTTGCCTTGTTATCCACTACTTGGTATTATATACACAGTCAGATGTCTTTGTGTCCTCAGTAAGACACAAGTAAGTATCTTTCTGTTATTCTCTGCTTTCAGCCAAGATCCAGCTGATATCAGCACAACTGGGCAAATTTCATTCAGTTCTGGGTAGTGTCATTATGCATTAGACTCCACGTCTCCTAACGATAACCGATATAATCCATTTCTTCTCCTGGGTTTGAGTATCAAATTCTTGTGGTTATCTCAAACAGTCCTGTGGAATGATGTGTTCATATTAATATCTTATTTTGTTTAAATGGAGACATAAGAAACCGTTTTTAAGTTTCATTGTCAACTATTCAAGCAGTTATAAAATGTCTTCCATTGTAGTTTTAATGACTGACTCCACATCCTTTGTTCCAGACATTTCTTGACAAACTTCAGTGTCTTTGGCTTTTATTTACAGATCTATAATTTTCTCTTGCAATTCTTTCAGCTTGTAATCTTTCAAAGATCCAGTTAAGCTAATACATTCGCCTTCTATTGATTGAGTCAATGTTCTGTAAATGTTGAGTCGGCACTTCAGTGCATCTAGCTCTGTTCTGATTCTTTCAGCAGTTACGGTACTGCAATGCTGAACCTTCCAGCCTCCTTGTTTTAATAAATATGCCCCCTCTTTCATACATCAGAAAATATGCTGCAGTACATTTTAAAAATTCTGCTTTGGTTGTTTGGCTTCAGGGAATAATGGATAATGAAACTCTCCTAGGGGTCTGGTGGCTTTATTCTCTCAGGTTTTACTGCAAAACTTGTTCGCAGTTTCCCCATTACTGCTCTTAGTCTGTTTCCTTTCCCTCGTGATTAGGTTGATCTTTGTGGTTGTGCTTAAAATGGTCTATGCCCCAGACAATTCTCTGGGCATTCTGATGGGTTTTGCCTGAGGGCTTTCACCTGAAATGCTGATCTCTATTATATGCCCACTATCTCCAACTCACTACTTTTCTGAAATCTCACAAATATCCCCTCATTCCTTAAGAATCCGTAGTTCCCACATCTACATAGTTTGCCACACAACAGTTCTTATGAGAAGCAGAATCCCTCTGAAATAGAGAATAAGTAGAGATAGAAATGCTTATGTCAAAATTAAAGAAAGAGGTGGTAAAACTGAAAAGAAAATTGTCATCACAAATTTGAGTATCAGAAATGTGAGTGACAGAATATTACTTTGTTGTGAAATATGCTGAGATTTGAACTAACAGAACCATAGCAATCCTTCAGCTTCCATGGCTGAGTGTGGCCTGACATGTGTCCCACAAACAGGGACGATGAAGAAGACAACTTCCCTTGACTGATGGCTGCTGCCTTCCTGAAACATAGACACAGCATACCTAAATTGTCATTTAATTTCTGAAGCCCTGGGGAAATGAGACTTGTTCTCATTTTAGAGCTGATGAGCTGATTACAAAGGGTCTGAGGGTGTCAGCCAGGGCAGAGCTGAGCAGGGACTACCTCGTTTGCAGCTTTGGTTGTCCTTCCAGTCCCCTGCCTTTGAGGTGACGCTGGCTTCCAAGGAACCGTGTACCAGAGTTGAACTACTCAGAGAGTTTCCGGGAGCACCTGATGGGTTCAAACCATGGAAACTTTGGTTAGCAGCCCTACCTGAACCACTAGCCCCCAGGGCTGCCAATGTTGTCTGAAAAGTGAGGGTAGTGGGAAGCTAACCTGGTTATTTCCCTAACCTCTTCCCAGGACCCTGCAGAGGGGATGTCCCCGGATTCTCTGGGAATCTCCATCTAGGACACTCAGTGTGTGTAGGCACAGCACACAGGGGCTTACGACAATGTACACACTATTCTCAGTTAGAGACGGCACTGGACAGCCCCCTCAGGTGGGAGCATCGGCAGTGCCTTGTGTCTCAGAGAATGAGCTGGTAGATTTCAGGACTGGAATAACAAATGCCTCATTTCTGGTAGTCTGACCCTATCTGCAGACTGCCCCATACAGAGAAATTGCACTCACCTCTTATGTGTTTCCTTCCTTTTCCTCCTCCGAGTCAGCAGTGATTTGGACTATTTGTAGGTGTGATTTAACAGTGAATACAGTTTAGATTTGAGATAATGCACCATCACTCTTCTATTTAACACTGTATTGAGTTGTAGCTAGTGAAGAACACTTTCACTGTTAGATGCTGTCTTAGGCTGGGTTTTCTAGGGAAGCAAAACCACTAACACGTGTAGGTACAAGGAAAGATTTTATAATAGATAGATAGATAGATACAAATATAGGAAACAGCTCACGTAATCACAGAAACTGAATGTCCCAAGCTCTGGCACAAGCCTCACATGGCCACGGAAGCTGAGGAACCCAAGGTCAGAGACCAGAGTTCCAGATCACCAGTTGTGTAGGTCAGTGGATCCCAAGCTGGTGGCGAGACGAAGTGACAGAGGCTAGCAAACCCGGGATCGGCAGGTCAGAGAGCAGAACTCTCAAGTGCCGACTGTAAGGACTGACGAGTCCACCGGTTGCTAGCTTAGAACCAGACGCTGGAAGCAGAGAGCAGGAGCTCCTGGCCACATGAGCGACCAGCCGCCGTAGTCCAAGGTCGTGAGATGAGAGCCGAGGGGTAGGGAGCCACCACAAACCCCACCCTGCCACTTAATACAGCAGCCAAATATGTAGTAGCCAAGTTGACATCATCCTGACCACCACAGATGCCATGCTAGAAGTGACAAAATGAGCAAGAATGTCCCAGAAATAATGTGTTTTCAGTAAGTCCTTTTCTTTCTTTTGAGTATTTAGTCTCCTTCTTTCTAGATTAGAAGCAAAGCTTCGTAATTCCAAACTATACAGTGTCAGCTACTGGTGTGTGTGACTAGCGATAAGAATCCGTATATGTATTTTCCTGTGGGACACTCAGACTGACATGCACCCAGACTCTGTGGTGCATGTACTCGGATAGGCTGGCTGTTCATAATTAATGACAGCATTTGAGATAGATCCTTAGAACTTCGGGCCACAGCGCTTCAAACTTAGGAAAAATTACAGGATAATTTTCATTTCATTTTTGCAACTATGTTAATGATTTCCTGATACAGACTTGTTATTGAATTCTTTATGAGGAAATCACAGTTGGAAAAATCTTTCTTCTGAAAAATAATTAGAAATGTAATGAATTAATTATTTTATGGTTTCTTTTTGCCTATTTCTTCCTTTATGGCTGAAGTATCTGTCTCCTGTCCTATTGCTTTCAAACTTACAGTTATTAACTGTAGGGATTTTAAAGTTATCTCATCCGACTCGATGGCACTTGGCTTTGGCTGGCTATTCCAAAAATGAGAACTTTTTCTTTATTTCTTTATTTTACAATGAAAATGTGTTGTCAGTTAGCAAATCTTGGAACATGTAAAATCTCTGTAGTATTACTTGTATTTTATAGCGATTTCTGATACAAGCATGTTATGGGAGAATACACACACACACACACACACACACACACCTACACATATATATTTATATAGCTGAAAGAGAACACCAAGACAAACGGGAGAGAAAAATAAAGCTGTCAGTGAGGAAATTCAGTGATACACTTAATGTTTACTGGTGCGTATGTGAGGTGAAGCTCAAGATCAGGTGATACTTTTAGATTTGTTTATCTTGATTGAATCTGTAGAATTACCCCTTCAAAAACCTATGAAGCTATTCTACTCTGTCCTGCAGGATTGCTATACGTTGCGATAGACTAAGAAATGATTTGTGGGGGGTGGGGGAGACAAAAGGAGAGAGACAGAGACAGAGAGCAAAATGCCCTGAGAGCACAGTGGTTTGAAGATCTTGGCTACGACCAAACGATTGGTAGTTCAAGCCCACCAGCCACTCCTTGGAAAACCTAAGGGACTGTTCTCTAGTCCACAGTCTGCTGCAGTCGGATTTGGCTTCCTGGTAAGGAGGTGCTGAGGGGCTGCCTTTCTCTGACACACTGCACATATATAGTGGATTTTATTACCATGTTTTTCAGAGCAGTGTTTTCACATTTGATTTTAAATGAACATTTAAAATTTTGTTGGTGCCATTGATCTTCTATCATTGTGTGTTGCTTTCTCAAAAGCCTTAACCTGTATCTTGAGATCAAAAAAGTAAGCAACTTTATCTGTTGTCATTAAACTGAAACCTAAAAGCAAACTCACTGCCACTGAATCTATTCCGAGTCAGAGAGACCCTGTAGGATGGAGTAGAATTGCCCCACAGGGTTTCTGGGGAGAGGATAGTAGAGTCCAGCTGCTGACTTTTTTGGTTAGCAGATGAACTCTTAAATGGTCATGCCACCAGGGCGCTGTCTTTAAGCACAACAGCAAAAATTTTGTAAATTTTTTTTATTTATCAACATGCCCTCAAAGGACTTCAAGTGTTTTGGAAGCTGGAACTAACTCCGTGTCCTTTTAGTTGTCCTTCTGGGCACTGTGTTCTGGGTGGTGCGGGCCATTGGTAAACCCTCACAGACAGAGTCCAAAGGTGGCCTCCTGGCACTCACTGTGACTCTGTGAAACAGGAAGTACACGTGAACCAACAAGACATCTCAGGAGGTGACCTGTGATGAAGGAAGCAGGCAGGATGCTGAGTGACAAATTCCTTTGGGAAGAGTGGCCAGGGAGGGTGTTGCCTAGCAGAGGTATCAGGTAGAAACTTGGAGAATACTCAGCAGACGCCTGTTAGATGACATGGTGGGAGCCAATTCTGGACCAAGGGAGAGGCGTGAATGTGCTTACGTCACTGAAAAAACCATGTTGGCTAAGTATAATGGAATTATTGACAAACATAAAGATTTATTATCCTATCACCTTCACTTGTCCTTTGCATGTGGGTATCACTGAAGAATAATTATAAACTTAATTTAAATAAGTTTTCTGTTTTACTATCTGGTGCATTGATGGGATATCGTATTTTCTTACAAACCAGAGGTTCTTTATGCATGGCTACGTCTCCATATTTTATTTTTGCTGAGTATTAATAGCACAGAATAAAGATTTTCACTTGACAATAGCCTCTGCTGACTACTGAAACTAACCACTGACAAGAAAAGGATTCTCTGCCAACCTTTGCCCGAACTCAAAAGAAATATGAAACAGTGTTTTTTAATGCCCTAATGAAAGTCTGTTTCTGTAGTGTGACCCTGCTCTGTGACTCCTCACAAATCAGCCCGCTGTGACTCTCAAGCCTTAAGGGATTGTCGCTGCCTCCCTCCAGGGCAGTTAAGTTGGGATTGAGTAAGTCGGACAAAAACATGAGAGGAAGCCTCCTGGTCCCAATGATGATTCTTTAATTCTCTAATTGGATTGTGGTCACTAATAAATTGAGCCATGGGGAAGAAAGGAAAAACATGAGTAAAACCATTGTCAGGTGCCAGGCTTAATATGCAATATTGATAGTGGTTTCTAGCAGCTATCAAATCTCACACCTGTTTCAAATCAGATTGCTAAAATAATGTATTCATACAAGCACTGTGCTTTGAAATAACTATCCTTTTTATAAATTGTAATGGCTATATCACTAATTTTAGTAAGAATTCTTTTTTAAAATTAATTTACTCTTGATTAGCATTGCTTGGAAGAGCACCTGTTTGCTGTCTCTGTAGAACTCTGCACATCAACTGGCTATTAGTGGCAAGGTTGCATCCTGGTATCACTTCTGTGTTTCAGTTTAGCAAACAGGCTTTTGATACCTTTCTACAAGATTGCAAAGTCGCAGGTTTACTCTAAAATAGACTTCATTAGAATATATCCCTATTTCGTTTCTTTCTTCTCCTTTTCTCTCTTCCCTCTCATGTCCTGTCCTCACTTCCTCTTTCTCCTCTCCCGTCACCTGACTTCAACTCACCTTTGATTCTCTTTGACCCCTTGATCACAGCATTGGTCACCAAAGCTTTCATTTTTCATTTTTGAACTATTTTAATAGACCCTTAGAAATCCTGGTGGTATAGTGGTTAAGTGTTATGGCTGCTACCAAAAAGGTCAGCAGTTCAAATCTACCAGGTGCTTCTTGGAAACTCCACGGGGCAATTCTAATCTGTCTCATAGGATTGCTATGAGTCAGAATTGTCTTGACGGAAGTGGGTGCTTAGAAACCCTAGTAGTGCCGGGATTAAGAACTTGGCTGCTAACCAAAAGGCTAACAGTTTGAATACACCACCTGCTCCATGGAAACCCTGTGGGGGCAATTCTACTCTTTCCTAAGGGGTTGTTTTGAATCAGAATCGACTCAGCAACAACAGGTTTGGTTTGATTTTCTTAGGTTCCCATCTTCAGCCTCTTAATATCTAAAAATAGAAATAGCATATGACCCAGCCGTCCCACTGCTTGGAATACATCCTACAGAAATAAGGGCTGTCACAGGAACAGATACATGCACACCAATGTTTACTGTGGCACAGTCTACAATAGCAAAAAGATGGAATCAACATAGGCACCCCTCAACAGGTGATGGATAAATAAACTCTGGCACACATACGCAACGGGACACCATGCAGTGATAAAGAACAACGATGATCTTGTGAAACATCTCATAACAGAGGAGTATGGAAGGCATTATGCTGAGTGAAATTAAAATAATAATAACAATACTAGAATGGAAAGAATGCTTTGGGTGAAATTTACAGAGCGAACTAGCATCCCATTTGACAATTTATAGAATTTAAAAACAGTGTTAAGTGACCATGGTTGCAGTCCTCACAGTACGTTAGCACTTTCCTCTTTTCTACACTAAGTTCCCTGTTTCCATTCCTGCCTTCTCATCTCAGCTTTTGAACAAATATTCCATCTCCTATGGCTGACTCTTCCTAGGAGTACTTTCCTTAGGGGTGTTGTTTGTGTGAGGGGCTTGCGCATTGCTTGGCTTAGTGGTGATGTCCAGGGGAGTCTTCACGGTCAAGTTAGTGGGGTGACTAAGGGATGTCAGCTCTGGGGCTTCCCCAGTCTCTTTCACACCAGTAGGTCTGGCCTGTGCGTGTGCATGTGTGTGCGTGTATGTGCGTGTGTGTGTGAGACACATAAAGCAGCTGTGTTTAGCTGTCATGTACCCACCCTGATGCCTAGGTACTCTTCACAGAACACCATCTAGGTTCTGTAAATCTAAATGTGGAAAGTAACTTCTCGACCTTAAGGGCTCTTTCATATGTTAATTATTATTATTATTACATGGAATATGCATACATAACTTTAAAAGCATTGACTGAAGTATGTTCCACTTACTGGATTGTCCTCAGAATTTACCTCATTACATATAATCAATATCTTTTTAAAATTTTGGCTTAAATTTGTTTAAGTTATCCTGAACACTATAAATGCTAAAATATTTGATAGATATTGACTTCAAGTATAAAAGCTGTTGAATTTCATTTCAGAGCTGATAGTGAATATCTTGGAGTAAGTAATAATAGTTTTGAATTCATAAAATCCGGTAACTGAAGGTTCTCAAATGCATGCAGTTATCTCTATGGTTTCATAAAACATATCTAGGTAAGTATTTTAAGTATGCTGGAAATCAGAGGCAAGAGTTACTGCTACCACTGTATATTTGGAATGCTTAATGCCAAGAAGAGTTTCTGTCGTGCTAAGTAGTTTGTGCCTTTCTCTTAGGTCATCAAACTGGCCTTTGAAGAGTTTGAGCTGGAACGAGGCTATGACACCCTTACCGTTGGGGATGCTGGGAAAGTGGGTGACACCAGGACAGTCTTATACGTGTAAGTATATGATTTAGCTTATATTCTATTCTAACACATTCAGAGATGTGTGGAAAACACAAGCACATTGAGATACCCATGTAGACTTCCAATTCTGACTCAAAAATTTAATAGGTGTCATAGACAGGTGATCAGGTGTTTTCCAAATCTAATTTCACACAGTGATTAAGATCATCTTTCACCTGTATCAACTGCATGTGTTTCTGACAAAAAATTAGGCCATACAGAGAAGTAGAAAAAGGAAATTGTAAGTTTCTCAACTCATCACTGCCTTTTCAGTCCCTCTCTACTTTGCTGTGAAATTGTCAGTTTTTTGGAAGTATAGGTGTTTTCTATAATAATGTCTCCCTAAAATACTTGCATTTCTGTAAAAGTGCATACTAAAAATGATAAAGACTTTGGGGGTAAAAGGCGTTGTGACAATCCACTCTACGTCTGTACAACTTTGCAATCCCAGCTCTAGCAACAACAGTAATGATCTTAATATAAATATTTTCATACTGGCCCTTCCACTGGCACTGGCCACCAGAATCAGTCTCCGTCCACTAGCGTAGCTGTTTCAGCTACTTCCAGAAGCTGCTTAGAAGGCGTTCAATTCCATTAGTTTGATTCGAACTTTTTTCTTTTTCTTAAATGAAAACTGCAAATCCTCTTTTCACTATTTTTTAAATGTCTTTATATATTGGTGAGGCTTTTTCAGTCTTTCTTAAAAAGCTTGCTTGGGAGTAGTTCAAAATATCACCATTCTAGAAGCTAGCCAGTACTGTTCTATTATACTGACATGGTTCCCTCATTCTCTCATTTGCCAATTACTTATGAGGCAATTCACATATTAACATACTATATATGCCATTAAAACATTAATGGGCTCATTCTGTGTCTACCTGGATGACGTGTTTTTGTTTTTTTGTTATGGCTTGGACACCTCTCTGTATTAACACATAAAGCTGACTCATGGTTTAGCTGACTCATTGCTACTACAACTAGTTAAAAAATATTAATAGCCCACTACCTATGATAATATAGTATCCTTACTTGTAATACCCTCGGTCATATTTATTGTCTCTTGTGTATTATGCTCTTGTGTCTTTTTGTTATGATAATTAAGTGAAAGCATAAAATCCAAGTCAATTTGGCATGCCCGCCTCTGTTCTCCTCACCTGTGATAGCACACTGCTCCTTTTCACTCTTTAGTACTAACATCCTCCCAACAAACAAGTGTCCCCTCCTCTCCACCCTCTCCTCTTCCCTCCAGAAAGAAATCAGTAGGACAGCCTTCTATAAATGTATAAAACCATAAAGGCCACACACTACATGCTCATGCTGTATCCCTGAGACCACTCCATTCTTTGTCTAAAGTGTTGACCTCAGTACTGGTTTCAGGTCTGAGCTAGCAGCAAGTCTAGGGACCATGTTCCCAAGGGACCCTCTGGGCTGGTGGACCATCAGTTCTGGTCTTTTAGTAAAGTTCTTGATCTGCACACCTCTTTTTCTCATGCTACATCAGGGACTCCACATTGTGGCCCCCATCGTGGCTGTCTTTGGTGGTGGCTGGGCACCATCTAGTTCTTCTGGTCTCCTGCTGATGTAGTCTCCAATCATGTGGGTATTTCTGTCTTCTGGGATCATTTTTCCTTGCATCTTTGATGTTCTCAGTTGTCATCTATTCTGAGTGGATTGGGATCAGTTGATGTTCCTCAGGTGGCAGCTTGGTGCCTTTTAAGACCCCAGACACCTCTAACCAACATAGAGTACAGAAGACTCTCTTAGCCAAAGGCTAGTTATGCTAGTTCACCTCAATGTCCCCTGAAAGCACGGTCCTCAGACACCTGTCCCTGCTACTCTATCCTTTGAAATGTTGGATTGAATTTAGAAACCAGTACTGACGTCAACACTTCAGACAAAGAATGGATTGTACTCGGGGATATAGAGTGAGCATGTAGTGTGTAGATTTTATGGTTTTATACATTTACAGTTTGCTTCTCCATTCATCTGTTAGTGGGCACCTAGGTTGGTTCCAAATTTTTGCTATTGTGGCTTGTGCAGCAACAAACATTCTTGTGCATGTATCTGTTCATGTGATGGCCCTTATTTCTGTAGCATATATTCCACGTGGTGGAATTTCTGGATCCTATAATATTTTTATTTCTAGCTTTTTAAGAAAGTAACAAATTGCTTTCCAAAGGGGCTGCACCATTTTGCATTCCCACAGAAACTAGCGGAAAGATTTGTGGATCTCATGCCACCAAAAAGCAAGCCAGGAGCTAAGTACATTCTTTGGAAAGGACTAGGGTCCTAACCCCCTTAGAAGTTTGCAGTCTAGGGGATGACTGAGGACAGTGACCTTCCTCCAGAGCCAGTGGAGAAATCCGAGTTCCCCTGGACCTAACACTCTGAATTTGAACTTTTAGATCACCATACTGTGACAAATAAAATGTCTCTTTTTAAAGACATCCACTTGTGGTATTTCTCTTATAGCAGTTTTAGTTTTCTCCTAAGACAGAACTGGGTACCAAGAGAGGGTGGTGCTGCTGCAATAGATACCTAAAATGTTGAATAGATTTTGAGACTGTGATTGAATGGAAGAATCAAAAGGAACAGAGGAGTACTGTTTACACCAATGTAGGCACAGACAGTGAAAAACAAGCAGCAGTGGGCAAGAGATAGCAGCAATGGACAGGCAGCAGCAGAACCAGCTCAGTGCTAAACAATACTGGAGCGGACCCACAGAGTGAGAGAGCTGAGTGTCTGTGCACAAAGATTTCCTGGCAGAGTGGGGTGCTTCAGAGCACTTAAATCAGTGGAGCTAGGCTTTCTGACCCACAGAATGAGAGCTGGGTCCCTATGTGAAGGAGGTTTCCTGGCAGAGTAGGGTGCCTCCACCTACTTAAATCAGTGGAGCTGGAGAACTTTGGTACACTTGTCCCCAGCAAGGCAAACATGGCCCTGAGGCCTGGACCATGGGACCATGGGAAGCAGCAACTAAAGAGACAGAGAGCATGAGAAGTAAGTTGCCTCAGCCTCCAAAGATAATTTGTGTTCTGGATTTCACAGTTGTAGAGGAACTTCTGGATTTTAGACTTGGACTTAAGACTCTTGCTATAATGGGTTGAATATCTTTTACATGTTAAAGGGATGTGATTTTGGGGAGGACCAAGGGTGGAATGTCGTGAAGAATTGTATATCCCCTAAAATGTAACATTTGGCTGGGCAGTGATTCCTGGTATTGCGCGATGTTTCTCACTGTGGTAAATCTTGCCTCTGTGACATGAATGAGGGAAGAGGGATGGTGGTTGTGTCAGTGTGGCAAGGCTCAAGGTGTAAGTTTTTTCTGTTTGTCTTGAGGCAGTCTCTTGAGATACAAGGGACAGAAGCTGGCAGAGAGATGTGGGGACCTCCTGTCACCAGAAAGTCGTGCTAGGAGCCGAGCGTGTCCTTTGGAAAGCACTGGGGCCCCTGCACCTCGGAAGCCCCCAGCCCAAGGGAAGACTAATGGCAAGGGCCTTCCTCCAGAGCCAGCAGAGAAGGCCGTCTGCTAGAGGCGACCCCATGAATTTGGACTTTCAGCCTACCAGATTGTGATGAAATAAAATTTCTCCTTGTTAAAGTCATCCACTTTGGGTATTTTTGTGAAAGCAGCACTAGATGCCTATGACACTCCTATACCCTCACCACTGGGAGAAGATTAAGGTTTTTATTTTGCTTGTATTACTCCAAGGAACTTTATAAAACTACAGCTTACTACTGCATGGCGCCCAGAAATCTATGTGTTTGCACACTTTCCAGATGGTTTTTGTACTCACTGCATGCTGTCCATCTGGGTCAGAGTTTGTGAGCACACATGAAGCAGTTATGAAACCCTGGTGGCACAGTGGTTTGAGGTGCTCCTTGGAAATTCTTTGGGGCAGTTCTGCCCTGTCCTGTGGAGTTGGATGGAATGGATAGAGAATCAAGTTGGAAAGCTGAAGAAGGACTTTCTAGCCCAAACTCTGCTATTTCTATCCCTTCTATGCAGAGTGAAGTTACCTTACCTCTGTCTACCTCTGTTTTTATGACTATAAAATATGTTTAGTAAACTATTCCTGCCTGTCATAGAGAATCAAATGAAATAATGCATGGGAAAGCAGTGAAAGAGCAGAGCAATGTTCCTCATGCCTACAGTGGCTTTGTTATTTCTGTTACAGCTAACTTAAGGAAGGGTGTCACTAAAATAAATGAGAGTTTTTTCAATAAAGGCAAAACTTAAAACATAAACGTAGCAAAATAAAGCTGTGTAAAACCCTGTATGTCACCATTAGAGATGTAGTCTGGCACTCACTTTTGAATGTTCTTTGTTGTTAAATGAGGGATAGCAAACTATGCATCACACGACATGTGTATTATTAGAAGCTCCTCTGTAGCTCATGTCTATAAATGAAAAACTAAATAGCCAACTGCATCAAACTGAGATGCCCTTTGGGAAACATAATGTTACCAAAATTGGCTGGGCATTTAATCAGTAGCAGTAAAGAAAGAAAAAGCCACTGATAACATTTTCTCCATATACAGAATTACAGGAAAGAGCACACACAGTCAGAGAGTCACAGCTGGTTGCTTTGAATAAACAGGTAATCCTAGAACACAGATCAACAAATGCATCTTAGTATTTATAAACCAGATCTTATTCTCAGCGTAGAGTTTGCAGTCTAACTGGAGAAATGACAGACACACAGGGAGAGTTCAAATACCAGACAGTATAGAGAAGCACAGAATCTCATGATATATTTTTCAAAAGAGATACGGATTTTTTTTTTTTTTTAAGAACTCCCTTTTGGAAGGTTGGTATATACTATTTTAGGCCAAATGTGTTACAGGTTACCAGTACTTTTTTGGGAAGTCTGTAAGTGCTACAAAGAGTTGACACCTAACTGAAGGTTGGGGAGTTCAAGTTTACTCAGAGACTTCTAAAGAAATGCCTGTAGTCTACTTGTGAATGATCAGATGTTGAAACCCTATGGAGCACAGTTTTGTTCTCACACATGTGGGGTCACTGTGAGTTGGAATTGAATCAAAGTTAGCTATTCTTTTGTTGTTTTTTATTACAGAATTATTATTTTTTTAAATATAGAATTATCAGATTCTGATTTTCAAAATAAATTTTCAAAGTGTAAAAATAAATAGGATCACCCTAAATACGGGTTTAAAAATTCAAATTTTTGTTAATGGATTTTTTTTTTTTATCTTTCATGGCAGAGAGGGAGAGGAGAGAGAACTACACAATATTAGTGGAATTTTACAGCTAAGTGATCCACCTTCTCAAGAGATGGGCAAAGTTAATCAGAGTGATAGGTTTAAAGAAAAAATAAATCGCTTAAGAAATCTCCGTTGATCTCTTGCCAAAAATATGTACTGATAATCTACTCAAATTTCATTTGCAGAATTGTGTAGAGAGACTGCCCTTTTATAACTTCCCTCTACGTGAGTTATGAGCAGTTGCTGGTTGGGAAATGACATTAGTATCAGAACATTCTGCAGATTGCAAACACTGATTATGATTTCAAATGCCCTTCTGTAAGGGGTGACTAGCCAGCATTGGGGAGATCTCTGAGCGTGGCTAGATGTGGACTTCAATAGGTGTGGAAAATAGACTTTCCTTATGACCCACCAATCCATTCTCGCTGAAACTGCTTCATGTGTCCAGCTAGTCCCCAGGTCATTGTCATGGCACTGACCCAGTCTCTCCCTGCTGGTGTGTACTGGACTAGAGCCAACAGACAGGATGCTTTTTTATTGAGACTGCTGAACTGCCATAAAATGCAGGGTCTAATACTTGATGTGTGTGTGTTTATATGAGCTTGATAGATAGGGAGATTCAATCATTAAATATCAAAGTGCTTTGGGAAAAAGCTTCAGCAGTTTATGTTAGCAGTAAATGCCTAAAGAGAATCATTTAAGCAATCTCCAGATACAACTCCATTTTTCATCATTAGACATTACTTTTCTTCCTGTTGTGGTTCTCATGAAGACATCGCTTGTGAGCACTAGGACAAAGGACGTACAGCCCTCACAGACGTGCCACAGCTCCATTCTTGGATGTCAGAAGCTTTTCTCTCACTACCTCTTTGTTTGGAAGTTTCCTTGCTTGATTTTTTTGAATAAATGTTTATTGACTATCTGACATTAGAGGACAACTTAGGGACAAACTGGGGAAGGGAGAATAAATAGTGATTGTATCCTATGAGGTCACTATGAGTCTGCATTGACTCAGCGGGGTGTCTCTGTGCTTTTTAGGAAGCTTTGGTGGTGCAGTGATTGAGTGCTCCATCTGCTCACCCAAAGGTCAGCCACTGAATCCATCAGGGGCTCTTTGGAAACTCCTTGGGACAGTTCTACTCTGTCCTATAGGGTTGTTACGAGTCAGAACTGACTCCATGGCAGTGGGTTTGGTTTTGGTTGTTTGGATCCTTGAACTTCCTAGAATTAATAGTTCATGACATCATAAATGCAAATTATACATAGAAATGATGATAATACAGCTTTAATTTTATATAATGTTTTATATTGACGGCACTTGGCTTGGCTTTATAGAATGGAAAGTGCATCAAATTATTTATCTGTAGGTTTTGACTAAAATAATATTCAGTAATAGAATTAGGACAAATAAATGCAGAGAAGCTTCGTGGTGAATTGTGGTGCTGGTGAAGAACATTGAATATGCTATGAACACATCTCAGAGGGCAAAATGACAGCTTAGGTTTCTAAACATTTGCTTGTTTTGATTTTAGGAAAATAATAAGGCTTTGCTCAGGTTCTCAAACAAACAAACAAAAAAAACCCTTTGTCATCAAGTCAATTCTGACTCATAGCAACCTTGTAGGACAGAGTAGAACTGCCCCATAGAGTTTCCAAGGAGGGCCTAGTGGATTTGAACTGCCGACCTTTTGGTCAGCAGCTGTAGCATTTAATGACCACACCATCAGGATGTCTCAGTGCACTACCAGGGCTCCTTAAAAGTTCTCCAGAACTTTAAAAAAAAAAAATTTCACAACAAATTTTAGTCATTTTCACCTCAGAGAGAGGAGCCCCGCTCTACCATCCCTCATTCTCACGGTGCAGGAAGCCTCAGGTAAAGAAGGCGTGACAGTGCAGCCCCATGACACCACTTTTGAAAATGTGATCTATTGATTGCATCATTTATGTTGACCTCTTTAAAGAGTTAAAAGTCAAAGATGCCACCTTGAGGACTAAGGTGCACCCGACCCAAGCAATCACCTCACATGCATGAAAAAGCTGGAAAGTGAATTAGGAAGGCAGAAGAATAATTGATGCCTTTGAATTGTGGTGTCGGTGAAGAACATTGAATATGCTATGAAAATCCGATGGCACTTGGCTTGGCATGAATTGTCAAAAGAACAAACAAATCTGTCCTGGAAGAAATACAACCAGCATGCTCCTTAGAAGTAAGAATGGTAAGACTGTATCTCACACACTTTGGACATGCTGTCAGGAGAGGGCAGTCCCTGGACAAGGTGCTCACGCTTGGGAGAAGAGTCCATGGAAAAGCCAACCAACAGAGTGGCTGAAACAACGTGTTGAAGCATAAGGACTGAGGGGCTGGGGCAGGACCAGGCAGTGCTTTGTCCTGTGGTTGTGTTGTACTTGGATTGCTATGAACGGAACCGACTCAGTGGTATGTAACAAGTAAATAAACAGAAGAATTTTAAATATTTGCGTACCAAATTTGCCTAGATATTTTGATCAGTGTTGGTCTCCCAGTGACTAGTCTAAGCCCATTATAAATGCTGTTTCTAAAACATCCCTTGAATTTATGTCAATAATAGACCAGCCGCTGTCTGAATAGTCAGCTCATTAGGATAACAGCCGTCTTTGAGTAGCTGTTACTAAAGCCATAAACCCTATTCCAACAGTGAGCAGTCCGTGGGGTTAGTATAGCCTCGTCACACAAGGTGAATTCTTTGGAGCCACCATGAGATATGTCAACAGGAGTCAGTACCAGTTACTCAGTGTCACCTGGGATTGGTTAGTGATAGACCTTTCTGGGCATAGCAAACAAGCCCCTGGTCAGCAGCAGGAGAGAGCAGGGTATTCCTAGTCTGCATTATGGTCATCTGGAGGGGTCCCAGAAATGGTCCCCTCTTCACAAACAGTGCGTGGTCTGTGTTACTTGCTCCCACAACTGGGTCAGTGGGGTATGATATGATGACTTTGCACAAGGATGCCAGCTGTAACAGAGGTGTCTGGGACAGTGGGCTTGCCCCAGGAATCTGGGCCAAAGGGAAGTTGCCTTTAGGTGCAGTCTTTTCTACTGAGGTGAAGAAGTCATTGGTCTCAACGTAAGTTTTGTCTAAGTATAACCCTGGGCTGGGTGCAGGGGGAGACAGGGTTCTGCTTGGGCTAACTTAGGATCCAGATGACCTGAGTGAGCTCCCCTGATACCTTCCACCCATTCTCTGTGTTGACTATCACAAATATCTTTACTTGCCGTTGGTATTTTCTCTGAGGAGCACGAAACACCTGCCTTTCTTTAGACATCATCAAGTTGAAGAGCTAAGGCTCTCTTTCCCACAGTTCATCAGTCCAGGGCATCTACAAATTTTTACTGTGGGTTTTTGACATTAAATTAACCTCAAATGCAAAATTATTCACTTACTGGGGATGAATGCATTTTAGCAAGTGACTTCTATTTAGAGTACAGTAGCCCTGACTCAGTATCTCGTCTTCCAACCTCAAAGGATTGTTGTAAATAAAAAATAGAATACTAAATGAAAAACAGTCTTTAAAAAAGATTAAAAGTACAGCACGCAGAAGATATTATAATACTACTGTTATTATTTTTGACTTAAGATGAGAAAACCTGCAAACTTTTATATATTCAAAATCTTCTTTGGAAATGGATGTGTTAGAAAAGGCGAAGAGAGGATGGAATTGTCATTTACTAGGCATGTAACTGCACTGTATCAACACAAACATATGACACATAGATGAAGACAAGGAAAGGACTAACTTACCATCACTTTGAGAGTAGGCCACCTAGCTGGCTTTTGAACCCGTGATTCCTATGCCCTTCTAAGGAAAGAATCCTATACTTGGAATAGGCAATTTGTTTCAGTCACTGGATTTGTCATTCAATTGACAAAAAGCATGACCCTATGGACAGTACTTGGTTAGTCATGAGAGAGGTGTTGCTATGAGGTCTTCCTTGGTATAATGATCTCAATATATATTGACTCTAAAATATGTAAAAATTAAGATATCAAACAAAATCATAAAAAGTGATTAAAGCAGTCTAGGATGTCAACGTGATATTTGTTAGTATTTTCACGGTCTTGTTATACAGTCACTTTGGGGACGGATGCTCTGTTCCCTTGTCACGTGATGTTTATTAGTGTCTTCATGGTCCTATTATGGAGTCACTTTGTGGAATTGTGCTCTGTTCCCTTGTCACATGATATTTACTAGTGTCTTCATGGTCTTTAGGATTGCCATGAGTCGGATCTGACTTGACGGCACTTGGCTGGCTTAAGGCCTTATTACAGAGTCACTTTGGGGAGTGGCCCCCTGTTCCCTTGTCATGTAAGCCTTTGTGAAGCTCCATGGCTGTGTTCAGGATGCTTTTCCAGTAGCTTCCTGGTAATTGGTTTCATCTATGATTGAAGTTCAAGTTGTTTCTACCCTCTCCTCTTGTAGATTTCTGTTACACACACACACATGCACATGTAAGACCATACAACTGCACATTTCCATTCTGTGTACATTTTAAATGGAAAATTTTATTCAGCTGATTGTAGATTTACATGCACTTATAAATAATAAAGCAGAATAGTCTTTTGCCCAAATCTTTTTTGCAAGTCTGTGATAAAATGTCATAACGAATACAGTATCCCTTCTTGCTCAGATTTCCTCAGTTTCACTTGTGTTCTTATGTTTGCTCTGTGTGTGTATAAAGTTCTATGAAATTTCATCTTCTGTTTAAATGTGTGTACTGGTGGTATAGTGATTAAATGCAAAGCCTGCTAATCAATAGGTCAGCAGTTCAGATCCACCAGGTGCTCCTTGGAAATTGTATGGGGCAGTTCTACTCTGTCCAATAGGGTCATTCATGAGTTGACTTTGAATCAACAGCAGTGGGTTTGCTGTTTGATTTTGGTATCCATCACCATAGTCAAGAAACAGGACATCCCTAACATCAAAAGGAGCCCTCGCGTCGCTGTTTTATAATCCTGTTGAGCCCCCTCCCCACCTCTATCAATTTCTAACTCCTCCATCTAAACAACTTTTTCACAATGTGATATAGATAGAATCATTTGGTGTGTAAACTTTGGTGATTAACATCTTCCCTTAGTGAACCTTTCTGGGAATTCTGTATGTCAACAACTCAATTTCTTTATTGCTGAGTAGTGTTCCATGAGAGACAACTACGGTTTTTTTTTGACAACTCAGCCGCTGAACGACATGTGAGGTGGGCCTAGTTTTGAGTTACTATGCATTAAGCTGTTATAAGCATCCTTGTATAGTTTTCTGAGGACAGGCGTGAATTTTTATTTATCTTTATTAAACATTTGAAGATGCGCTTGCTGAGTCGCATATTAATTAAATGTTTAGGTGTGTTTTTTATTTTATTTTTCAGAAACTACTAAACTGTTCTCCACAGTGTTTTCCTTCAGCGTATAAATGATCCAGATTTTCTACATACCTTAGCAAACCCTGGCGGCATAGTGGTTAAGTGCCATGTGTGCTAACAGAAAGGTCAGTAGTTCAAGTCTGTCGGGCTCTCCTTAGAAACTCTATAGGGCAATTCTACTCTGTCTGTAGGGTGACAATGAGTTGAATAGACTGGACAGCAGAATGTTTTTTTTTTTTTTATTTCTGATATTTGAAATTGATGTATGTGTATGTGTGCACATGCGTGTGAGTAATACATCTGTGTGTGCGCACACATGTTGGCCATTTTGACAGGTGTGCGATGAAGTCTCACTGAGGGCTTGACTCGCCTTTCCCCAAGGGTAAATGCTTTTCATGGGCTTGTTTGCTATCTGCACACTCTCTTTGGCAAGTATTTGCCCATGCCTTTTTGTTGTTGTTTTTCACCCCATTTTCTAACTAAAATGTCTATTTTTCTTTACTGCTTAGTTCCTTGAGTTCTTTATGTATACTAGATGTTAGTACTTTTATGAATATTTGGTTAGCAAACATTTTTTTCCCCAGGCTATTACTTGTCATTTCATTTGATTTATGTGGGCTTTCAGAGAGTCAAGATTTTTATTCTGATGAATTCCAACTTATTAATTTTTATAGCTTGTAGTTTTCATGCCACATCTAGGAACTGTTTGCCTAGCCATGCATCCTGCATGTTTCCTCCTGTGTGTATGTATTTAAGGTTTACCCTCTGAAGTTTGGTGCTTAAACCTATTGTCAATTTTGAGTTAATTTTTGTACAAGATGTGAGGTTTCGATCAAGGTTCATTTTTTACCATATCCGTCCGGTTCTTCCTGCAGCATTCCTTGTAAAGGCCATTCTTCTTTCTAGTTGCTTTGAATTCGAGTGCTTTTAATTGACCTAAGTTGTTAGGCACCTTTGCTAAATACTGGTGGAACTCATTTGAGTGGGCCCGGTTCCAGGTCCTGTTGACTGATCTGAGTAGTCTGTCAATTACTGTGGCTGTCCAGTCCCCATAATATCAGAAGGATTTCTCCTACTTTATTCTTCTCTATCCAGCTATTGGAGGGTCTATACCATTGTGCAGATTTTAGAATAATCACGCTTGGGTCTATAAAAATTTTGCATGGCCTTTAACAGAAGTTGTGTTCACTTCGCCTACCTTCCAGTTTTCTTGGGTCTGACTCTCACTCCCGTGGGCCCTATGTGCTCAGAGCAAACTGGTGTCTCTAAGGAGTTCTGTGGCTGGTTTCTCACGAGCAGATTACCAGGCCTTTCTTCCAAGGTAGAAGTGGACCGTCAACATCTGGGTTAGCACTTGGGTACCTTAAGCACTTGCACTATTCAGAGACTGAAGTATTGCATTAAAACCATACATGAATTATGGGGCAATTGACATCTTCATTGGATTGAATCTTGCAAACTATGAAAATACACTGTTGTCAAGTTAAATCCAACTCCTAGCTACACTATAAGTCAGAGTAGAGCTATTCCATAGTTTCCAAAGAGTGCCTGGCAGTTTTGAACTTCAGACCTTCTGGTCAGCAACCTAGCATTTAACTATCACACCATCCAAGACCCTGGTGGTATAGTGGTTAAGTGCTACATCTGCTAACCAAATGGTCAGCAGTGCAAATCCACCAGGTACTCCTTGGAAACTCTGTGGGACAGTTCTACTCTGACCTACAGGGTCCCTAGGAGTTGGAGCCGACTCAACAGCACGTAACAACAGCAAGCTATTAAAATGCTACGTTAAATCATTTGTTAAATGCTTTTACTGCCTTAATTGATACAGTCAAATGATCATCCTTCTTTAGTTTGTTCCTGTGGTGCAGGTTGATTGACTTTTGAATGTCGATTGACATAGGAAAAGAATCCCAAACAAAAACTCACTGCTGTCAAGTAGACTCTGACTCATAGTGACCCTATAGATCAGACCCTATAGATCAGACCCTATAGACCTGCTCATAGGGTTCCCCAGGATCCCCTGGTGAATTCATACTGCAGACTTTCTGGTTAGCAGTTACAGCACTTAACCACTATACCACCAGGGCTTTCAGACTAGCATTCACTAACTAGAAGCAATCCCACTTGGTAGAGGAGTTTCATTTTTTTCATACACTGCTGGATGCTGCTTTCTACTGTTTTGTTGATGATGTTTGTGTCCAAGTTCATGAGTGATATTGATTTATAACTTTTCGCCCCCATCTTTGTGTGGTTTTGTTTTCAGAACAATAATGACCTCATTAGAAGAGTCGAACAGTGTTCCCTGGTTTATTATCTGCAAGACTGTATATCGGCTTCGTGTTAATTCATCTGAAAAGTTTGATAGAATTCTCCAGGGAAACTATCTGGATCTATAGATTTCATTTGTCAGGAGCTTTCTGAATTACAAAGTCAGTTTCTATGAAGATTATATGGATAGTGAGCTTGTCCCTTTTATTTGCATTGAGTTTTGAAAGTTTACAGTTTTTGAGGAATTGATTCATTTTTAATAAGTGGTCAAACTTATGTGCCTAAGGTTGTTCACAGCATTTCCTCACTATCTTTTTAATTACTTCTAGACATATCATGGAAACTCTGGTGATGTAGTGGGTTAAGTGATACATCTGCTAACCAAAAAGTGAGCAGTTCAAATCCACCAGGCGCTCCTTGAAAACTCTATGGGGAAGTTCTGCTCTGACCTGTAGGGTCACTATGAGTTAGAATCGGCTCAATGGTAGTAGTAGACATATATATTATTCTGTATCTATTTTTTGCCTTGCATTGGTAATGGGTACCTTTTCTCTTTCTTTTCACTCTAATTTTTGTGTTTGTTCAGTCTTACCAGAAGTTTAAAAATTATGTTGATTTTTAGGAGAATCAATTTTTTATTTCTTTTTCCCTATCATCTCCCAATTTGTGATTCAATTGATTTCTAATCTTACACTAATCATTCGATTCCTCTGACTTGTTTTATACGGATTTTGTTTTTCATTTCTAGTTTCTCGAGAAGACACTTTGGTATTGATTTTACACCTTTCCTCGTCTCTTTTTTTTACATTATCCATTTTTATTGTGAATTAAGAACAATTTTACAGTCTAATTCATGTTGCCATATAGAACACACAAATCTGACCTCTATTCTGGTCTAGCTGCCCGCCCCCACCACGTGACACCATGCTTCCCCATGGCTCATGTAAGCATTGCACCAGCTATTGTAGCTACATTCCGTGTATTTTCATATGTTGTGTTTTTGTTTTCATTCATTTCTTCCTTCTTTTTAACTTGAATCTTCCTCTTTGACCCATGAGCTATTTAGAAATATGTTGCTCAATTTTCATATATTCAGAGATTTTCCTCTTACCTTTTATTTATTAATTTCTAATTTGATTCCTTTACGTTCAGAGAATACGTTTTGTATGATGTCATATTGTATTAAATATTTCGAGGTTTATGTTCTGCACTAAGACGTGGTCTACTTCAGTGAGCGTCCTCTAGGAGCTTGAAAAAATCCGTTTCCTCCTGTTGCTGGGTGTAGCCGTCTACATATTCAGTTAGTCTCTTGGTTGACTTCATTGTTTGGATTCTCTCTGTCCTGGCTCGTTTTCTGTCCAGTTGCTGAGAGCAGGTGCTGAAGTCCCCAGGTCCTTTATGGGTTTGCGTGTTTCTTGTTTTAGCTCTGTCAGTGATACCCAGGTGTTGGAAGTTCCGATGTGTCTCGGATACGTATCTGGATCATTATGTCTTCCTGGTGGATTAGTCCTGTTATTATTACGTAATATCTCACTTCATCTCCTCTGATTTTCCTAGCTTTCCTAGAAAGCCAGGAAAGCTTTTCTACTTTATGAACTTCTGTGTTTTCATTACTATTTCAGTGTAAATCTTTTTTTTCTTTTTTCATTCTTCTACTTTTATTCTACCTATGTTGTTGAATTTGAAGGGAGTTTCTTTTTTGTTATTATTATGATGACTGAATGAAAATGTACATTCCCATATAAATTTGCATGCCCACCTATATGCAGCTCCTACTGCTTTCCCTGCCTGGTGACAGCACACCCCTTCTCTGCCAATCTGTCTTTTGACCATTCGCATTTAAGAAAACTGTTGCTATACTATCGCTTATGTTGGCCATTCTCTTATTTGTTTTCTTTTCACTGCCTCTTGTTCTTATTAGTTTCTTCCTTTCTTTTTGCCTTCCTGTGGATAGCTTTAAAAGAGCCCTGTTGCAACAGTGGTTAAAGTGCTCAGCTGCTAAACCAAACTCAGGCAGTTTGAACTCACCAGCTGCTCCAAGGGAGAAAGATGTGGAGGTTGGCCCCACAGATTTACAGCGGTGGACACCCTGTGGGGTAGTTCCCCTTGGTCCATGAGGATAGCTGTGGGTTCGAATCAACTCAGTTGCAAGGGGTTTGGGTAATGGATAACTTTAACATTTATCTTTTTATATTTCCATGTTGATTTACTTATAGTGTTTTTGAAAATGTTTCATTGCATAGTTTTCCAAACTCCTGCTCTAGGTGTTATAATATGTATATGTGACTTATAATAGTCCACTACCATATATTTCCTCCCAGTTCTGGAGGCCAGAAGTACAAAGTCAGCTTCAGGGGTTAGTAGGCCAGGTTTCAGCAGGGCAAGGCTCTCTGTGGAGGCTTGAGGGGAGAATCCATTCCTGTGTCTTCCAGTTCCACACTTCCCTGTCCTGTAGTCCCCCGTTCTCTGATTTGGAAGCAGAGTTTGGGTCTCAGCCTCCAGGAGACTAAGCAGCTTCATGCACAAGGCCGCACACTGTCACTGGATCTCTCTTGCAGGTTCTGAAGGTCTCAGTATTTTTTTTAATCAGACAAAGAGAATCTCAGGTCTGGCAGAGGTAGGTGGCACAGCCCTTGCTAGACTCTTAACCCAAAGGTGGCAGCTGTACCCCACTTAGAGATGCAGCAGATAGGGGCCTTGTGAACTGCTCCTGTGACGATTACAGGTAGCATAACCATAGGAGCGATTCTACCCAGTGACAAGCTCGGTGACCCCGCACGCTGTAGGTTTGGCAGGGAAGGCAGAGGCCTCTGCTGGCTGCTCAGCTGGATGGTGCTCCCATTTCATCTCTCCAGCTCATGGTGTCAGACTTGTCTGCTGTTGTCACAGGATCTCTGTCCCATCCAAGACAGAAAGAAGCTTACCTTGGTGGCCTTCTGCTTCTAGGTTAAAAAAAAAAAAAAAATCAACCTACAACCTACTGCTATTAATTCACTTCTACCTCACAGTGCCCTATAAGAAAAGTACAAGCAGATCATATGGTTTCCAAGGGGTGGCTGGGGGATTTGAACTATCAACCTTGTAGTTAGTAACCAAGCTTCTAACAGCTGTGTCTTGCAGGTCAAGTATCAGGAAATAATGAGTCTCAGTGGCTTGCTTTCTTTTTTTGTGAGCTGCTGTGCTATTTCTCTACTCCTGGGCTTCTGAACCAGCTGGTCTTTTCTTTTCAGAGTTCTCTTTTGATTGTTACACCTTTACCAGGACTTATATTTGTCGTTAGTAGGAATGAGAATAGAAAGCTAGGCGTAGATCATCTTGTCATGTCTGAATGCCTATAAACTTTTAAATTGTGTAGGCTTTACTCAGGAACCCTGGTAATACAGTGGTTAGGAGCTATGGCTGTTAACTAAAAGACTGGAGTTTGAATCTGCCAAGTTCTCCTTGGAAACCCTACAGGCTATTCTGTCCTATAGGGCATCTACAAGACAGCATAAGCTTGTAAAATAACTTCACTTTGGACCTTGATCAATTTTTTTTTTTTTTAATTTCCAAGATTAGGAGGTTTAGAAGACACATTTTTCCCAAATTTCTACAAATAGACACTTTATAGTAGTTCTAACACTGTTTAGGGAACTTAGCATCAATGTTGTGGCGACAGCTATAACACACGCCATCTGTGCTGTTTCACCAGCCCTGACGTATTTAACTGAAGTGCGTACATGGATCAAACCAGAGGAAACCAGAAGAGTAGTTTCGGTTTGATACCAGTTGTGAAAGTCACAACACACTTCAGTATATGTAGGAATGATCTCCAGGTTTGACATTGTATGTCATATTATGATCATTTCTTTTCTAAAACCATGTGTATGATTTATATTTCAGAGCCAGGGTCCTGACCTTTTCCACCTGTCTCTACTGCTACAGTTCTTATAAGTAAACAGCCTGAAACTACTCGATGTGAGGAACATGTCTAGGTGCCGGGCTGACTGTGACATCTTAACACACCGCAGCTGCCTTCTAGGCTGATGTGCTCTGGTGCTTCTGATTACAACTGTGATCTTCCAGATGACCAGAATTTAAATTGCTTCTGCTGTGGTTGCTTTAATGAGAAAATTGACATCTGACTCTTTCTCTGGTGGCCTTGTAGCTGACAGTTTACACCAAGGATCTACACCAAGGTTTTGTATCAGGACACCACCAAATCTTATTAAGTTTTATTTACTTCAAGGTTGAGAGTAATGATTGTGTCCAGGTGCCTGAACAGGCAGCATACTGGGTCTTAGTGTCTTGTTAATCTTGAACTCATGCTACATAAACTTATTTAAGGGAAAGGGCCAATTAAAACATCTATTTTAAGTAAATACACATTTTGCTAAAGATCACTCACAAGCAGTTGGGTACTACATCGACAGGAAACTGCCAGAAAGTCAGGTCGGCTTCAGAAGAGGACAGGAAACAAGGCATGTCATTGTCAGCGTCAGAATGACTGGGGCTGAAAACAGAGAATGTCGGAAAGACGGTTACCTGTGATTTATTGACTGTGCAAAGGCATTTGATGGTGAGAATCCAAACAAATTACAGATAACGTTGTGAATTATGGAAATTCCAGAACACCCAATCATGTTCAGGAGGAATCTGTACATAGAACAAGAGTCAGTCATTCAAACATAACAAAGGGATACTGCATGGTTTGAAGTCAGGAAAGGTATAAATGAGGGCTGTATCATTTCATCATACTCATTCAATCGGTGTGCTGAGTTAATAATTCAAGAAGCTGCACTATGTGAAGAACAGGGCATCAGGATTAGAGAAAGACTTCTTACCAACCTGTGTTATACAGATGACGCCACCTTGCTTGCTGAAAGCAAGAAGACTTGATGCGCTTACTGATGAACGTCAAAGACCACAGCCTTCAGTGTGGACTGCAGCTCAACAAAAAAGAAATGGAAGTTTTCAAAATTGGAGCAATAGTCAACATTATGATGAATGAAGAAAGACTTAAGTTTTTGAAGATTTTATTTTACTTGGATTCACAATCAAAGCACACAGAAGGAGCAATCAGGAAATCAAACAACATACTGCACTGTACAAATCTGTTGCAGTAAGTCTCTCTAAAATGTTAAAAGAAAAATAAAGTTGTCACCTTGAGAACTGAAGTGAACTTGAGTTGTGTCATGGTATTTTCACTTGTTTCATATGTGTGCGAAAGCTGGACAATGAATAAGGTAGACCAAGAAGGAATGACACCTCTGAATTACCTCGTTGGTGAAGAATATTTATCATACGATGGACTGCGGAAGAACAGACAAGTGTGTCTTAGAAGAAGTATAACTGAAATGTGTCTTAGAAGCAAGTATGACCAATTGTTGTCTCACATTCTTTGGAGATGTCATCAGGAGACACTAACCCTTGGTAACATCGTTCTTGGTCAAGCAGAGGGTCAGGGAAAAGAGACAGATTCTCAGGGAGATGAACTGACCCAGGGGCTGTAACCATGGGCTTAAGGATGGCAAGGATTCGGGGCGGCACAGGGCCAGGGACGGCTCCCTTTTGTTGTCCACAGCATCACTAAAAATCAAAACTGACTCGATGATACCCAACAACAACAGTGTGCATTTTCTTCACTTTCTGATAAATTTTTAAACTTATGGACTTGTAAGAACGAAAAAAGACTTCAAAATAAATCATCTGGCAAGTAGTTTTGATCTCAGAGAGATTTACTCTTCAGTTGTCAAAGTTACACTTATAATGAGAATTTTAAAGGTTTAGCCAATATTCCCCCTTTCAGGTACCTGCTAATCGAGTGCAGGTGTATTTTATCCCAGGTGTTATGCTGCAACAATTTCCTGTTTTGACAACTATGTGACATGTTCAGAGTTCATTTTTATTTTATTTTATTTTTTGCTGTAGGTTTTAAGATTTTTTCTTTTTAATCACTCAAGAGTAAATCACACTTGTTTGCATGCGAATCTTTGAATAGAGAAAGAGAATTAGTGTAAGCCCACCACATCAGGATACAGGGCAGTCTGTCACCCCCAAGAACTGTGCTACCCCTTTGTACTCATACGCCTCCTAACCCTAACCTCTTGACTACTGCTCTGCTTTTCATCTTTGTTTTTGTCTTTTCGAGAATGTTGCACAAAAAATTACACTGTTAACAGATCACACTGCAAGTGGAGATATAAAATTATATAACCATTATGGAAAATAGTTTGTCAGTTTTATTTCCCTGATGAATACAAACATGCAGTTGACAAGGATCTACATGAGTTCATTCTAGAGAATTAAAATTACCTGGTGTGACTATTTACAGTTACTTTATTAGTATGAACTGTCCCCAACTGCCAGCAGTGCAGCTGTCCTTCAATAGGAGAATGGATCTACCCACTGGGGTGTCTTCATACAAGGAGTGACACCGCTGACTTCTCTCAGACACTTCTGATAAACCCGGTAGCCGGTGTCATGTGATTATCGCACCATACAAGTACAATTAAACTGTCAAGTCCACTGACCCGCTTTCACCGGCTAAGAGTTCAGGCGCCCTCTCAGCTCAGCTGCCTTAGCTGCAGAAGACAAGCGAACACACTTTCCAAAGTCTGGGATCGCAAGGATAAGCTCTACTGATTTCAGCTGAGCGCTGGTACTGACCTGAGGTGATCATCAAACCGCTCTGAGAGAGTCCTGCCGTCACTGAAACCGGCAGGAGAGAGTAGCGTTTTATGTCTGAGAGATTGCTGTATGATAAATTAGTACTATTGTCTCATTTCACAGATGAAGAGACACAGAGAGGCAAAAATAGTTTGCCTAAAATCAGAGTGAATAAATGGAACAGCTTAAGTAGAATGCCATATACTCAATTCTTTGACGCTACATTTTCTAATCGTCTGCCACCTAAAGAAAAACAAAGATGTAAATCATTACTTGCAAACATTTCTATGAGATTTACCATGTAGATATTTTACGGAGTTTGACACAAACCCAAAACAAGTCAATTCTGACTCACAGAGACCCAATATGATGAAATAGAACTGCCTCACAGTGTTTCCAAGGAGTGGCTGATGTATGTGAACTACCGACCTTCCGGTTCACAGCTGAGCTCTTAACCATTAGATCATCAGGGCTTGGATGTTAAGGCAGATCAATTTATATTTTCACATAATAATTCTTTCAAAAATGTGTGTATTCTATTCACATTCATTAAAAAGAATGCACATTACAATGCAGGGAATAAAATGAGTAAGAGACAACAGGTGCACTCAGGGAAGTTTAGGATTCAGTGGCAGACAAGTGCTGAGAAAGACAGCTGCGGTACCTTTATCTTAACTGAAAAATAGGACATGCAGCATTCGGCAACGCTGTAGGGAACAATTCACTGTCTAGAGAAGTTAGGGAAACGCAGCAGAGTAGTTAAGTGCTGTTACAGTTAAGTATACAGTATACAGTTAACACTCGACGGCACTTGGCTTGGCTATACAGTTAAGTGCTGTATCGTCTAACCAAACGGCTGACAGTTCAAATCCACCAGGCACTCCTTGGAAATTCTGCGGAGCAGCTCCACACTGACCTGTACGGTCACTGTGAGTCAGAATCGCCTTGACGGCAGTGGGTTTGCTTCCGGTTTAGGCAAATTAAAGAATGCCTTTCAGAGAACTGTCTGAGTCTTAAACATTCTCTCAGATGAGCATGCATTGCAGATAATGGTTTCAGTGCTTACCAAAAATCTGGAGGCAAGTAAGGACCCATAAATTTGGAGAATGAAAATAAAATAAAATAATAAAGTGGCAATAAGGTAGGAGCACAAGGAGAGGTGCATGGATTGGAGATTTCAACACAAAGTGTAGGAGCTAGAAAAAAAAAGTCAGTTGATGAATATTTTTCTTGGGAAAAAATTTGATTGTCTACAAATATATCTAATTAATTTAATGTTTAATTAGATAAATTATTTTTTAGGTTTGCATTAAAATACTGTATACTATAAAGTCAAGAGAAAATAAATATGACTTCTAAAAATCAATTAAAAATTGTATTACTAGAAGAAGAAATAATCTTTGATAGTTATGAGGAAGGAGCTATTGTGGATGGAGAAGTACTAGACAGACAGTAGATCAGTGGTAACTCTGGTACAGGGTAAGACAATACCCAAGACAGGGGAAGCCAGGACAATTCGGGTAAGGCAAAGTCTCGGAAGCTCTGTAGACATATCCAAAGTCCCTGGGGGATGGGATTGCTGGGCTGAGGGTCATGCGGACCATGGTCTTAGAGAACATCTCGCTCAAGTGTCATAACATAGTTTATAAAGAAAATAACTCTACTCTCTTCTCTGAGGAATAGTGTCTGGAATCTTAAAAGTCTATGAGTGGCTGTCTAAGATATGCCACTGATCTCATCCTTTCAAGAGCAAGGGACAGTGAAGAAAACTAAAGAGACAAGGGAAAGATTGGTCTAAAGGACTAATGGATCACATCTGCCTACAGCCTCCACCAGTCTGAGTCCAGAACAGCTACATGGTGCCCGGCTACCACCCCCAACAGCTCAGAAATAGATCCAAATTGAGGGTCTTAGAAAGAGCTGGAGAAAAATGTAGAACAAAATTCTAACTTGTAAGAAAAGAGCAGACAGACTGGCCTAATAAACCCTAGAGAAACCTTGAGTATGGCCCCTGGAAACACTTTTAGCTCAGTAATGAAGTTATTCCTGAGGTACTTTCAGCCAAAGATTAGACAGGCCCATACAACAAAATGAGACTAAGGGGACAAACCATCCCAGGGGCAAGGGCAAAGGGCAGGAGGGGGCAGGAAAGCTGGTGACACAGAATCCAAGGTCAAGACGGACAAATGCTGCAATGTTGTGGCATAATTAATCAGTATTATAAAACTACACTTGTGCACCTGAAAAGCAGATAAAACTATGAAGTCTGACAATTACGTTGGTGAATTCATCCTAGAAAAAAGTGCTAGACACCTCACTGCTGAATATCAGTACACTGACCTTTGAAGTACACCCTGTAGGAAGTTATGCACTGACTTCCTAAGCCAGTTGTTATTACTCTTGATGTCCTGAATGTCATCAAAATATCTTCTCTCTGACATTTCCTTTGTCTTTGGGTAGAGAAGAAAAGTCACTGGGGGCCAGATCAGGTGAGGAAGAAGGTTGTTCCAGTGCAGTTATTTGTTTACCGGCTAAAAACGTGCTCCCAGACAGTGCCAACTGGGCTGGTGCATCGTTGTGTTGCAAGAGCTGTTGTTGGTGAGAAATTCGGGTAGTTTTTCTCTTTGTCATGTACCCTTTAAAGCACTTCCAAATGGTAAACTTGGTTAGCTGTTTATCTACTTGGTACAAATTCATAATGAACAATCCCTCTGATATCAAAAAAGCTAACAACATTGTTTTGACTCTTGATTTGGGCTGATAGAAACATTTTGGTTGTGGAGAATTGGCTGACTTCCATTGTGCACTTTGATGCTTTGTTTCAGGGTCCTATTGGTACAGTTACATTTCATCACCAGTGATGACACAGCCCGACATACTGTCTTGCCTCTCCAAAAGGTCTCGAGACACTTCAACTCTCCTTTGCTTTTGTTCATCAGTGAGCTCCTTCAGGACCGTTTCTGTGCACAATTTTCTCATGCCAAGATTTTCCTTACTGTTTCTTTATCGGTACTTATTTGGTCTGTTATGCTTCTCACGGTCAGCCAATAATTTTGATGCACAATTTGATGAATTTTTGCAATGCTTTTATCCATTCTGCTAGTTACTGACTATCCTGACCTTTCTTCATCAGTGGCACCCTCTCTATCCTCAGAAAAACATTGAATACATTAGTATACTGCTCTTTTGTTTATGGAGTTATCTGCATAAGTCCCTGATTCACTTCCCTCTTGTTGAGTTTAACAAGAAATTTAATGTTTATTCATTGCTCTGATTCAACTCCCACATTCTTGCAATGGCACACAAAAATGTGCAACCCCAGTGATGCCCACCACTCAGCAAGACCCTGAAACACATAGGCATGAAGATAGCTGTGAGACGCAGATACACCGAGGTTATGAAACCTTACCGAGTTTTTTGTACAGAGCTGCCAGCGTAAGGGTGCAATGGCAAGTTCACCAACTTAACTGTCAGTTCTCATACGTTTTGGCATGTTGGAAAAGGAGACAGTGACTGGCAGCAGGTTCAAGAAAGGCTTCTGACTTACTGGTAATGCTCTAAGGGGATTTCAAGTCTGTAAAATTTCATGCAGCTAGACGTTGATGAAGTGTGCACTTTTTAATATCTTACACTTCAATGAAGTGTGTCAATAAAGAAGACAAAAAAATCTCAAATAGGAAAATCAAACAAAACAAATGAAAAAAAATACTCTTGCAAAGACAGATCTTCAGAAAGAAATACATGGTTAGGTACTGCACATCATGCTCTGAAAGACTTTCTTTTCTTCCATTTGTGTGCAACTTTGCATGAGTTACTTCCCATCTAATAGCTGTTGCTCATCTTCCCTTGAAGAGTCAGGTGTTCACTGCTGCCTAAGGTGAGAATGTTGGCTTGATAGACAAATGATATGATTGATGGAGCAAATCATGTGTTCATATTCCTGAAACTACTTTGCTGAAAGCAAAGCTTCCTTTTGATTAGAGACATTTGTTTTGGTTGAATTGATTTTTTGTTTTGTTTTGTTTTCCTTGCAGTTTTTCTATTCAACATGCTCTTCTGTCAGGATGTGGAGTTCAGTCGATGGATTTATTGTTTCTTTTCCCTGGCTGACAGGAACCTCTGTGTGGTTGTTTTGCTGATACACAATGATTCACTGAAAATTGAAACATGCATCTGGTTGACCTGGACGTTCACATACATTAAATATTTAGTAAATGCTGCCAAACCTATCTCAGCTGTCCTTTCTGTTCTGATTTTTACCACTCTCTTAACCTATAGATAAATAGATTTTTAAATAGATTTTGAAGTAGAAATATGTAATCAAACAATCCAAGCAATTTGTTAATAAACTTGCAGTTTTTCAGCTGAGAGAAGCTTCCAGTTTAATGATGTCATATTATACTCATGTAACAAATGATACAGCAAGAGGTTGACTATCCTAGTCATGCATGATGACCAAGTGTGCAAGTCTTCCCAGGACTGTCCCAGTCTTCATCCTGAAACCCCACATCCAGAAAGCCCTGCATTCTCACTCAAACAGGGATGGTTGAGTGCTCAAAGTAGATTTTTAAACCAAAAGATATAAATTTACAGTTACAGAATGGAATAATTACTGTCAATTGCCAAGAATATATAGGTTTAAATACAAGTATGAATTGCACATGGTTCTAGCACTATGAAGGATATTTTGCTACCTACACAAAGGTAAGGCTTCTTTGTGAAAGCCACACACACACACACACACACACACACACACACACACACACACTTTTCTCATTGATAATCAGGAGAAGTATTATTTAAATATGTCATTCCCTCAATTATAGTCTCACTTTAGGACCATTACAAAATTAAGATAGAGACATATGACTTTCAGTAATGATTTCAACATTTCTCGTCTGTTCAGATTGACAGGGTCCAGTGTTCCTGATCTCATCGTGAGTATGAGCAACCAGATGTGGTTACATCTGCAGTCCGATGATAGCATTGGCTCCCCTGGATTTAAGGCTGTTTACCAAGGTATGGCTGGAATACACATGCTGTTTTGTATTGCTGGCATTCCTATAGAGGCCAGATATCATTTTGTGTGTGTTAAATAGAAATGAAGTCAGTAAGTAAGAACAATGTTTATTCACGGGAATAGCAGGTTTCAATGTCCTTAATTAAATTCTGCATATGGTTCTTTCTGAGGGTAAGAACTTTTAACTTCTTGAAAGCTTGTCTCACTGGGATATGTTATCATTATGTTAAAATAAAGGTTGACACCAATTATGAAATGCTGGCTATGAAATGTGTGCATACTTGAGGACCTTGATGTCTAATTTCTCACTGGCTAATAGTAGGTAGGGTTGTTACTAAGGTAAGTGGCTGTGACATGAGAAGTAGTTAGGGTTCTGATTTGCAAACAAAGTCAATTTGACTAGACTCTATTTAACTAAGCTCTATTACATGCATATGCTTGGGTCAAAGGCTTTTTTTCTTCCTGGAAGGTACAGAAATCTATACAAGGTTTGAAGAAAAGCACAGCAGTGTTTGTCTAGGAAAAAGTCCTCATTTCTGGAATTGTGAAATATAGTTGCTGTGGAAAAGGTAGTGCGTCTCCGGAAAGCTGGCTTCAGCTTTGAAACGTTATTGAGCAGAGCAGTGAATGGTTTGCCATGATGAAGTGAATCTCCATGTTCATGAGGCACTGCGGGACCTGGCTTATAAACCAGGGTGTCAGCTTTATTATACTGTGTTTCCAAAAATAATCTAACTGTATTGTTCTACCTATAGTGTTTCATCTGGAGGAATCTCGGTAGAAAACAGGCATATTTTGCCACAGTGTTTTGATTGGCATTTTTTTTTCAACTTTCCTTGTTACGGGCACTCCTGAATATTCTGTGACGGACTCAAGTGTTGGCTTACAAACACATGGACCCTAAAGGCCTGATTCAAATGCCCTTGTAGACCAACAGTCTCAGCTCAAGTCTGCCTTAAGTACCCCAGACACCCTCTGGGAAACTAAGTGTGTTTCCTGTCAGACGCTTTAAAGATGTCTAAGGGTGATAGGCAAATTTATATTACTTGACTAGCTCTTAAAACTCATGGCGATCCCATGAGTGCAGAGTAGAGCAACTCCAGAGGGTTCTCAAGGCTGTCACCTTCTGGAAGCAGATGGCCAGGCCTGTCTCCCCGGGAGTTCCTGGGGTGCTCATTGACCAGGATTCTGGCTAGTTGTCTGAAACTTAACTCTTTGTGCCATCCAGGAATTCTGAGTCCAAATCAACTAGACAGCCACGAAAAACAACAGTTCTTTAAAAAAATAAGTGAAATACATTTCCCTCTCTTCATTTCCACTAAAAAAGAAACCTCTGGCTATCACGCACCCCCCCCCCCCAAAAACCAAATAAGTGAACAGACACCTGATACTTGAGGATTTTGAAAGTATTAGTGGACAAAACTCTAATTTTATACTTCCACCCTGACCCCTTATAGGGTTGCTAGGAGTTAGATCCAACACAACAGCAGTGGGTTGGATTTTTGGTTTGATATCCTGACTCTTGTCATTGGTCAGCGAGGCCTAATTCCAGTTACTCAGCACACAGTGTGGTGAGACAAACTCCCTTGATTTCTATAGCTAGCAAAGAATCAAGAGAGTAACAAGGTAAAGGGAAAATCTTTGATTCAAATATAAAGGAAGTAAATCATCAGAATATTCTGACCTCAAGGCAGCTAGAGTAGATAGATATGTTAGCCTATCCATTATAAGTGGCAAAAAATAAAAATCATTAAAACATCAAGCATTGTACTTTAGATGCACATTTGTGTGTATGTGTGTGTTTCCTGCATCTGTATCTAAAGTAATTTCACTCAGGGATTAAACGGAAACAGGATTGGAGCATGCTAATTTCTTCCTTTGCATTAACCAGAACAGTGTGATTGATATATGGCATTGCTGTCTTCAGTAGAGGCCTAGCATGTATTTGACTATGAAGGAGAATTTGTGAGTTGAAGTAAAGCCAACACACAAATTTTAATTTTGACTTCTGATAAGTGTATTTAACTTACATTTTATGCAAATAACTTCAATTTTATTTCCTGTTTGTTACCTAAAACGTATTTTAAAGTGGTCCAATTTTCACTAGAAATATTTTTTGTGAAAAAAGTTTGCTAAAATGAAAGAAAAATAACTTGTTTTATTCATATTATAGGATTATGCAGCTTTCTTTTTTTTTATATTCATCTAATAAAGTTTTTGAAATGGGCCACCTGGAAAACTTAAAAAAAAAAAAAATGATTCAGTTTGTTTGGAAATTATCAGAACAGTCAGATCATGTTTGTTGATTTGTCAAAAGACTGGTTATTACAATGAAAAACTTTCTTATACGATTGACAAAGAATACCTAAAAATTGCATGAATGATAAATATTCAGTTTTAACATGAGTAGACATTGTAGACTAGAGAAAGCATATATTAATAAATACATAGTTTTGTTAATTTTTTTGTGCTTTAGATGAAAGTTTACAATCCAAATTAGTTCTCATTTAAAAATGTATACCCAAATTGTTTTGTGACATTGAAGGCAACTTGGGCACTCTGTTAGCATCCTACCCCATCCCTTTCCACCCTGGGTTCTCTGTGCCCATTCCTCAGGCTTGTGACTGTCCCTTCCTGACTTTTCTTCGTTGTTGGGTGGGTGTTATCCATTTGGTCTATTACATGTGATTGAACTAAGAAGCACATTTCTCATGTTTGTTATTTTCTATTTTATAGACCTGTCTAATCTTTTGCTAAAAGGTAGACTTTGGGGATGTCTTCAATTCTGAATCAGCAGGGTGTCTGACGGCCATAGTTTTGGAGGGTCTCCCAGTCTCTCTCTGACCAGCTAGTCTGGTCTTTTGTGAATTTAAATTTTGTTGTACAATTTTCTCCTGCTCTACCCAGGATCCTCTGTATGATCTCAGTCAGAATATGTTTTAGTCAGCTAGTGCTGCTGTAACAGAAATATCATGAGTAGATGGCTTTAACAAAGGAAAGTTTATTCTTACACAGTCTGGTAGGCTAGAAGTCCAAATTCAGGATGTTCACTCCATGGGAAGGCTTTCCCTCGGTCAAGGGAGGTCCTTGGGTTTTATCAGTCTTTGTTCTTCTCCCAGTGCTACTTTCTTGATGGCATGAGATTTCCAAAGGATAAACGGTGGTGCAAGCCACATTCCAGGGACATTCCCTCAGCAAGGGTGTTGCTGTCCCACCCTAATCCTCTTTTAACATAATCATCCTGTCTATTAGCCACAGGCAGAGATTATACATGAGTCGGATCCGACTCAACGGCACTTGGCTTTGGCTGTCCAGGGAAACTTCCTTTACAGTGGAACAGGGTGGTGATTTATGAAGGGATTTACATTCCCACCCTAATCCTCCAACATAATCACAAAACAGAATACAATAATGAATATTGAATAATGAATATTGGGAATCATGTCCCAGCCACATAGCTACACACATTTTGGGGAGTGACAGTTGAATCCATGGACCATGTACTGCGAATCATGGGCTGCCGAAAGAACCCACAGATTTGTTCTGGAAGAAGTCCAACCAGAGTGCTCCTTGGAAGCCAAGATGGCAAGACAGCATCTTACATACTTCTGACCTGTTGTCAGGAAGGATCAGTCCCCAGAGAGGGACATCATGCTTGGTAGAGGGGAGGATCAGTGACAAAGAGGAAGATCCTCTGCTGGATGGACTGGCACAGTAGCCACAACAATGGGCTTAAGCGTAAAAACGACTGCAGAGGAGGCGCAAGACCAGGCAGTGTTTCATCCTATTGTTCATAGGGTTGCTATGAATTGGACCTGACTCAGTGGCACCTAACAAAAGCAACAGTTCAATCCACAACAGAGTGGTTGGGAGTGGTAGTCAGGCACCATCTATTTCTTTTGGACTGAACCTGGTGGTGGCTAGAATACATTTTTTTTAAATGAAATAACCATGGCTCCCTTGCTATTTTGTTATTATTTCTTTATCCTCATATGTAACCTCATCTTCCACTCAATTAGCCAGCTGTACTTAAATTCACAGAGGTAGCCCGTTTTTAAAATATGAAACTGAAAGTTGAAATTAAATTTGTAATGGTAACTGGTAGTGTAGTGGCTTAAGTGCTACTTTTGCTAACCAAACAGTCGGCAGTTCAAATCCACAAGGGGCTGCTTGGAACTCTGTTGGGCAGTTGTACTCTGACCTCTAGGGTCGCTATGAGTCAGACCCAACTCGACAGCAGTGTTTTTTTTTTGGTTTGTTTGTTTGTTTTGTTTTTAATGGTAACTGGAGAAATGTAAAAGAAAATAAATAAGATTTAAAGTGGTTACGATTACATAAAAATTATTTAGGAGCTGTATTTTGTGGCTGAAAATGAGAACGATTTCAGGAGCTGAAAAAAATGTTAACAAGAGGCTATTGTAAAACAAGCCAATGGGGCAGATAATGAAAATAAACGTTTACCAACTACCCAACAGTCCAACTGCCCAACAACACAACTACCCAACAATAGAGGAGATGGGTAATATTGTTATGAATACAAGTATGTGGACACATGACAGTGTGACTGCACCCTTTGTAGGGCCATTAAAATGGTTCCAATGTTAAAAAGCCCTATTGTGAGGAGGGATCCCCAGTGTAACTCTCCTTATCTATAAAGTATGGAATAGCTTCCTCCTTGCTGGAAACTTAGGCTGGGGTAGGAACTTAATAACTCTTTTTAATAAGAAATGCTACAACAAAACATGGCATTTGCATCCCATCCTAAGGTTACTGCCAGAATGCCGAGATAGTTGCTGAATACTCCCCAACATTTGGATTTCTAGGTTTGACCTGTAATTGAATTTCTACTTAACTATACAGTTATTCAAGAAAGCCTGGTAGAAACTGAATATTTCTCACATGATCTACACTTGCTACTGCCTTTGGAGAACCTAAAAGCATCAGTGAAATATCAAAAAACTTCCCCAAAAGGCATATTGTTGTTGTGAATTAACCACAACTGTATCAAAATGAAACCCTGGTGGCATAGTGGTTAAGTGCTACATCTGCCGACCTTATGGGTGGCAGTTTGAATCCACCAAGTGCTCCTTGGAAACTCTGTGGAGTGGTTCTCCTCTGTCCTACAGAGGAACTGTGAGTTCGCATCAACTTGACTGCATTGGATTTATTTGTTTTGTCTTTGTTTTTGGTATATCAAGACACATCATGAGGTCTGTGGTAGGAAAAACAGTGAGGCTAACCCTGTTCCCAAATTGTGACCCCTTTGCTATCAACAGATGGCAGAACTCTCAGTTAGAAGAATGCCCTTACAGGCACCACACTTCCAGTTTGCATGACCATATCACCTTCAATGTTAGTACTGTGTTAACAGTCTCAGACTATTTGTATCTACAGATTGAGAAGTCATGGAAATGTGGATTTCCTGGATCCTTGAGAGATTGCCAATTCAAGCATGTCATCTTTTGACACAGTAATATTCTAAAGCAAAAAAAGATACTTAAAACAGAAGACTAATATAAGTCTTGAGAGTAAAAAATACAGAAAATAATATTTCAAAAGAAGATGTTCTAAAACTTGCTATTTTCTAAGTGCAGTACCATGCCAGGAAACCCTGGTGCCAAGCTGAAACCCTGGTGAGGTAGCAGATAAGAACTACAGCTGCTAACCGAAAGGCTGACAGTTCAAATCCTCCAAGCACCCCTTGGAAACCATATGAGGCTGTTCTACTTCACCCAGTAGGGTCACTGTGTGTCAGAATCAACTCTTCAGCAAAAGGTTTTATTTTGTTTTCTTGTTTTTGTTTTTAGTTTTATATTATGCAAGGCAGCCTGGTGCATAGCAGTGAACAGCCTGGCTGCTAACCAAAAAGTTGGCAGTGTGGCTCCCCGAGCTGCTCCTTGGAAACCCTGTGGGGCGATTCTACTCTGTTTTCTAGGGTAGCTGTGAGTTGGAATTGACTCAGTGGCAACGGATCTCTATATTACACCAACAACTGAATGTAAATGAGGTGCAAACTAACTGCGAAGGTGATTTTAAATATATAAATAATTGATGTTGCCTGAATACGTTTGTTCAGGAATTTTATATACGTATTATATGTATAGATGTGTGTGTGTGTGCATGCGTACATAAACCTATTGCCATGGTGTCAATTCTGACTCACAGTGACCCTATAGGACAGAGGAGAACCACCATGTATAAGTTCTTAGGCTGTAACCGTAGGAAAGTAGACTTCTACGTCTTTCATTTGTAGAGCACTCGGTGAGTTCAAACCCTCTGCCTTTCCTTTAGCAGCCAAGCTTTTAACCACTATGCCACCATGTCTCCTCTCTCTCTCTATTTATATAGATAAATCACACATAATTAACATATAGTCTCAGAACAATATGTATGAAACGCTAAAATAGGCCTAGTTCATTTTTTCTACATTTTGTATTTAAAAACTCATAATTTACAAAAAAATACTAAGTATAAATTGAGGGAAGAAAAGCCACAAAGTTTTTAAACTACGTTTGTTGAATGATTAAATGCCAGTAGAGAAGCATTCAGACCTCACTGGTTCATAGTTCGTATTTGGAAAGGAAGGGGAGGTTTTGAAAGGCAGTGAAAGAAATTATCAAAAAAGTTCTGAGTGACTGGGCAAGGGATAAGTTTTTATTTTGGGGGAAAGAATAGTAACACCAGGGAAAGGTAACTCATGAGTAGCTGTCAGGCACTGGCTCCTTCACTATTGGCTATAGAGTCAGGAGAACTTTCAGCATTACACTGAAGTGGGTCCAACTAGTGCATTCCAGAGTCGGTGGGTCAGCTATCTCTTGAGAGAGGTCTGACTTTGTCCAAGACGATTGGCGTCAGTTCTGTGCTGACCTGACAGTGTGCTTGGAAAAACATTTGAGGTCGTTGTGAGGTTAGCCAGGATAAAGGGCTTGAGTCTGAACACTTAACAAAGGTAAGGGTTTACCAACGTATTTTTTTTAACCAAAACCTATGTTTAATAATGCCAAACCCTTGTAAAAATAATATAACAGTATAGTAAGATTTATTTTCACACATTTAAACTATATATCACATATGTCAGTAGATTCTTACTAAAGAAACCTAGTGCTGATGAGTTGATTTCAATTCATAGAGACCCCATGGTACAGGGCAGAACTGCCCCATAGAGTTTCCAAGGAGCACCAGCTGGATTCGAACTGCTGACCTTTTGGCTAGGCGACATAGCACCTAAACATTACACCACAGGAGTTGGTCACCAGAGAAGAAAACTGAAGAACCAGCCCCACCGTCTGTCAGGTCAGGAGAGGGCTCCCTCTTGGTCATTGCTGGGTACAGCCCTGAGGAAGGGTAATAAGAAGAGCGCTAGGTCTGGGAATGTTTGCCTCAAGTATTGTGAGTTGCCAGTTTGTGCAGCCCACATTTTTATGGCTTTCCTATTGACAGTGAAGTTGGTGAAACCTGAGAAGTATTTTTTTTTTTGTTAGAAAAATAAAGCTCTGCTTGAGTTCATCACAGAAGTTGATGTGCTATATTTCTAAAAATCATGATTTCTGTAATTTGCCATGCCAAGGCCAAGTGCCGTTGAGTCGGATCCGACTCGATCCGACTCATGGTATTTTGCCATAGCTGTTTAAATTTTAGCAGGGGTAAATTAAAGGAAGCATTCCTTCTGATGGGCTGCTGCATGGGAAAAATAAGCCCTGTTTGAAGCTCACACTGAGGATGATTTCAGTTGAATGATTTGCGTACAACACTACTGTTACATACCAGAGACACAACCATCTCCTGTGTCCAGTGAACACACTTTTAATAGGAGTGAATGAAGATTAGTGCAGGGATATTAGTGTGTAACCAAGGGTGTCCACATGTGTTAGGAACAGGAGTGGTGATCTTGCAGTTGCAGAGTCAAAGCTAGAAGCTGAGTGTGAGTCTGCTCAGACCGCAGCGCCGGCTCTGCCTCTGGCAGACACTCAGCCTGATTCGGCACCTAGAGCACCTACGTCGCATCATCTCCGAGTCAGTTCTCGGCAGGCTTTGTTGCTTCTGCTCCAGTCACCGGGCACAGTGACTTCCTGATTCTCTGTGTGACTAACTGCACACACACGAAAGAAGTCCACGTGGAATTAGAGGAACAATGCGTGGCCGTTGACTAGGAGAAAGCTCGCTTATCTAAATAGAAAGTTCATGACAGTGACCTTGTTAGCATGAAGATAATAAGCTGCTTAGACAAAGTCGGGCCACCAAGTGCCTGTTGAGATAATAGAGTGATTCCTCAAGACAAGGCCGAGCTGCAGGAATGAGCTCCAAGAACTTTTTGTGTCAACTGTGTGCTAATTGCCAAACATCACAAAGCGTTTTTAACATGTTGCCTTTTTCACAATACTATGGTCCTGAGTTTGAACATTCAACAAAGGTAAGGATTGACAAAATATTTTTTTTTTGAACCAAACTTACAGTTAATAACACTAGCTTTCTTGTTAAAATAAAATAGGATTTGAGGCTGTATTTGATACATACATTTTAAAACTGTAAAATAGGTATTTAGAAATTCCTGAAGTCACGATTTTAAGCTGTTATTAACTTACCCTTAGTCTCAGACAGACCCTCACCACTGAGCGATTTCTGGAAGTGCCTCCGGAAGCCACACCTGGGGAAGCACAGGATGTGGAACTGGTTGGTGTGCAAACCTGGGCAGTGTCTGTTTGCAGTACAACCTGCAGGGAGCTCTCTAACTGGGACAGCTCCCCAGGGTCTCACCAAACTGAAGCAGAAAGCCTGAGCTTTATAGCAGACTATCAAGGTGGGCTGCACCAGAGGAGGGGCACAGCCCTGGGTAAGGGAATTCCTGGTGGGAGACACAGCTGTGAGCTCCGGGCAGCTGGGAGAATGAGTGTCTTGGTTCTGGACATTGTATTTGGGTGGTACACTGTGACATCCACTAAGGTCCCTCCTTTGTTCCATTCAGATCCCCTGTTCCACACAGTAAGTTCTCATCGTCTAGGAAGAACTTCTGCATGATTCTGTTTGCTCTCATTTGCTTGGAAACATATAACAGAAATGTTGGTGGTATGAGCCTGCCTCTCCCTCAGACGCCACTCCACCGCTGATACCACGGCAGCCGTCTTTTCTTACCCGGAGGAGAGTCCCCGTTCCCACAGCTTTCCCCTTTGCTGATCGAGGTGTCTTACATGTGAGGACACCCCAGATCCAACCCCTGTGGGGTCTCAGTCACTGCCCCCACGTCCTGCTGAAGCCCGCGGCACCAGTCCGTATTTTCATAAATGCACGAGGGCGTTCCGAGACTCCCCCGCGCGGGACTTGAGGCCCCTGTTTGCCTGCCTTTTCTCACTGCGTAGCTGCAGACTTGCCTTTCACTCGCGAGCGTGAACAATTACCCGGCAACAAGTCTGGTGGTTCCAGCAAGCGCTGACCAGGCCTTTGGTACGAGGTTCTTGAAGCGATTGGGCAGTAGACACAGCTGAAAGTTTGATGGGACTTTTACTGTAGCCCCCGATGGGAACAGCTGCCCCTGACGCAACGGGCTCCTGGTTCCTTAAAGCCTAACGCTGATGGATCTGGAGGGATAAATCCAAGCCCATCACTGGTAATGATGACGAGGCTGCTACTCCTGCTTCCTCATTTCCTAGATCAACACAACCTGCTTACTGGGAGTGTGCACCATACGATCGCTATTCGTTTAAGGCACAGACCGTGTCCTGGAGGACGACACCCCACCCTCACTGGTAGCACCCCTCACCGGGCTCCTTTGCTGTGTTTTCCGGAGGTCATGCTATCTATCATCCAGCCAGGTGAAAGCATCTGCGTTAGGTGATAGGACACATGGCTTCTATCCTCACAAACCCAGCACGGTCCCTTCTTGACGGTAGAGTGAACCCAGGGTCTGAGACCAGTTCCCAGAGAGATGTGAAGCTGTGAGCTCTCTGTATCCAGCACTCTCAGCCTGGGTGTCAGGGATGGTGAGGGTGGCGACAGCATTGTGACCACAGCACAGTCCGTCTGCAGTCTGCATCCCGTCCTTTTGCAAGGTCAGCTATCTGCATGTGTTAGAAACTTGAATTTCCTTACGTCTGGCCTTTTGTAAGCACCGCCACTCACTGAACACGCTGAAAAGCGTGCCCACTGTTCATTCTTCATGAACTATGAGCTAAGGGTTCACTGTCATCCCAAACCTGCCCTAACCTGGGCAGCGGCAGAGACGGAAGCGTGCCCCGTGCTCAGCCACTTGTTTCTAGAACAGACTTTGTTTTAACCACCTCTGGACTGGAAACTCCCACGGTCCAGTTTTCTTTTTAGCACCCAGACGTAAGTCCGCCTTAGCGTCTGCGGTCATTTCCCATAGTCTTCGATGATTTGGGTGCCAGATTAACAGTTGCTGTTTTGATTACACTTCCTCCGGGTGGTACCCCTGACAGCTGACGCTATCGTTTTTGAGTTTCTATCAGTCCCTTCTTAGCTTTTCGTTCGGTCCATTCTTACCATTTTCCACTCTTTTACCCTAAGGCAATGCACAACAGTACCTCACCCTCGTGGTCCCAGGTGTGTCCTCGCCTATGTCTCTGCCCTCTGTTTACCCTCCATTTCTCCCCATGCATAGCACTCTAGTCAGAGTCATCACAACTTCAAATGAAAGTCTGGGGTGCTCCCACACAGCTGTAACCCCTTGAGCACTTCCCCAGCACCCACAGCATATGCTTGAAACTGGCTACCGAGCTTCACCTCCACCCCTGACCCTGTGGATACTGTTTTCCCAGCTACATGGAACAGCTAGTTCTTCACGGTTCTTTTCCTCTCTTCCCTTTGGACATAGTCTTCCCCCAGTTGGAGTTATTCGTCCAAGGTCTCAACATGTAGATAATTTACTTACGTTGTTCATCCAGCTTAAACGCCACTTTCTCCTATAAACTTTCCAAGCCTGGATTACATTAAATGATCTTGCTGCGCATCTTCACGGTGTTCTGCTCTGTCTCCATCCCTGGATCTGGTTAGTTGTCTTAAGCTCTGACAGTGCGAGTATCTCTTTACGTACCAAGTACTTGCACAACCTTTGAACATTTGGGTTATAGATGTCCTTTCAATATGTTTTAAATGAACAACCGGTACGTGTTTAAGTCCTTAGTGAACTCTTAGCCTGGTCAGACCTTTTGTGATATCATGCTGGATAACGTGTTTCTTATCAGTAGTCTCATCTCTTTTCCAGTTCTTAAAAGGAACCCGAACTTCACATTTTAAATCTGTACCATGTTCCAACAAGTGTCAAAGGAAACAGAAGCTCTCCGCTTTGCTGGTACTACTCAGAATCAGAGTCCCCGAACCACGCACAGACTCACGGTCTCGGCACACATGCTTGAACTTCTGTGTGATTCTCTACCTTAGTGCCTACCCCCTCATGAGCTGGTACCCTCTGACAGAATCTCTTTTCCCTGGAGGTCCTTGAACTTCAGTTTTGTGTAGCTGGCACTTTGCCACCTGTTGTCAAAGGGCTTCATTTCTGAACAATTCCTGATTGACCTATGCTTACAATTCTCATTGGCATTATCTCACCGAGATTTCCTAAACTCTATTGTGGATACAGGTCACCCACGTGGGGACCTTCTAGGATATAGAGATGAGTCGGGTGGGCTTACAAGTCTGCATTTCTGTGATGCTACCCTTGCAAGTGCATTTTTTTCATGAGAAGGAAGCAGCTGTGTAACTCCAGGGTATCACAGCATCTACATGCTTCTCGCCTGATGTCAGTGATCAGGCAGCTACCACATGTGGCCTGTCTCTCTATACTGAATCTTTCCTGTTCTGTCTGATGAATTAACTTCCGTCTAAACCTGCAGTTTTGTCTGCCCTCTGCAGTGACCCAAACACAGCAGATGGTATTAATTCAATTTCTCATCTTTTCCCAGGTTACTCTGTCTCTGCAAGTGCTGCACCGCACTGGAGACATTCTGCTGGACGCGTCGCTCCGTCTGCCCTGAATTTCATTCACGTTCTCACATTAGTATTTCTGGTGTTTTCTGTCTCCTGAAAGGCCCTTCATCTCCCTCTGTAACTGGTAACATTTTTCCCATCCCTCGGTGTCCAGCTGAGTGCTGTCCCCTCTGTGAAGGTTTTCATGATACAGCTCACAGTGTTTTCCAATGACTCTCTGTCACAGCTCCTTTTATTTAAGATAATGATTTAATAATGTTTCATGTATCCTTTCATCCATGAGAAGAGAGAGATCCATTTTACTCAGTTTTGTGTGCCTATAGTATTCTGGACTACAATCTTTGAACATTTGGGATGTTTGCAGCTTGGTAAACATCTAAAAGTTTGTTGTGGCTAGAATGGACAGAATAAAATAATTGATAACTTAGAGAACTCTTTCACTCAGTATTTAATATTTACTGGGCTCCAAGCAGGCACTGTTCCCGGTGCTGAGATGCAGTAGTGAATAAAAAGGCAAGTAACTTCTAGAAGTGGGAGAAAATCGGTATGGCCATCAAGCTGATGCAAATTCATAGAATTTGGGGAGTAGATACAAAACAAAAATCATACTGAGTAATGATAAGTAAATGGAGAGAATGAAACAGGGTATAAAATGTATATACATTACATACTTTATACTTTATAAGTATTTATACACTTACAAATGCTACATACACAGGACTGCCAGGTAAGTTCACAAAAGCATCCTAGAAAAAGTGCTACATGCCTTACTGCTGAATAGCACTGTGGTCACCATCAAAGTGTGACCCTTGTGAAGCTATGTATTGACGCCAGTGCCTAGGCCACCCTTCAAAGCAGTCTTGGAACTCTTTTTTTGCAAAAGCCATCAGAGCTGTCATCATACTATCCTAATGTCTTGAAGGTCATCAAAATGTCTTCCTTGTGATATTTCCTTGATCTTCGAGGAAAGAAAAAAGTCACTAGGGGCAGATCAGGTGAGTAGAGAGGGTGTTCCAGTACAGCTATTTGTTTACTGGCTGAAATTACCCCACAGGCAACTATGCAGTTAAGTTTCCAAACTTACCACTGTGTTACCATGCACAATGGCCATTCCATAAAGAGCAAAAATTGCTTTGAAGAGAGGACTGGGCACTGGCATTGGTGCATAGCTTCCCAAGGGCAGTACTTTGAGGGTGACCTTACTGATATTCAGCAATGAGGTGTGTAGCACTTAGAACAATTAAGTCTGTGGACTTAATTGTAGGATCTCATGCGTGTATGAGATTTTATTTTATGTGTCTATAAGTTACACACAAAGTTTTTCATAAATACAATAATATTAAATGTAAAGTATGTTGCACTTCTAGTATAATATTTTGAAATGTTTTCATATTTATGTTAATACTTTGATCTTCTGACTTCAAATCAGTTGGAAAATAGGCATTGAAGTTGCCTACTTTATAGATTTATGGTGTTTTTTTTTTTTTTTTTCTTTTTAAACACTTTCCTTTCTTGAATATGCCTAAAGCATTTTTAATTCTTGGCTGTCAGATAATTGCTGGAGTGTTTCCATTTATTGATTTGTGTTCTATTCCTATAGGAGGATTGAAATCGAATGAAATAGATTTATTCTTTAATGGCCAAGTTTTGAACATTTAGTGTGTGAATGGGAAGTAAAATAACACCTGAAAGTGTTGAGACTAACTGAAAGGACCTTTCACTAGGAAATATTTATAAAGAGGGAGTCCTTGAATATTTTCTAGTATTTTTTTCTCAGTGAGAACAAAATATTTGAATCCAGAATGGATTTCTGTTCAACGTGTCTATAGGCTTCCTGGTCATAAGGCATGCTATGTGTATGACGCTTTGCAACTTGACAATAAAGTCACAGTGCTGATTATCCACAAGTGACGGTACTTAGAGATACAGTTTGTATTGATCATATATGGATGTGTGTATATATATATATTTATCATTTAGCATTTTCCTGTGATAACACAGAGGAGTTTAAGAGAAGTTCTTGCAGTGTATAGAAAGACTGCATAGACAGCACTACTTCTAAGAACATAGGCTCTTTGGGATTAATGCCATAGTTTAAGGAATTCAACTACAAAACTCAGCATTTTAACACTGCATTCTTATAACAAAGAATTATAAAGAGATCATAGAAAAAAAAGAATTACAAAGAGATCTTAGAAAAAAGGGAACTTAAAGGTAAAGAAAATTGTGCTCTTATTGAAAATATTTAGAAAATCACGAAAATGGTGCAGTAGAAGTATTTGACCTCCTCTGTCTTTATGACAGGCAGAGAGAACCACTGTCAGCATCAGCTGAAAGCTGGTTCCTATGAGGTGGGAAGTCCGCCGTACCTTCTCTTTCCTCCGTTTTACCAATTCTGGTACCAGCTGACTGCGCATGGCACTCTCTACTTTGTTGCATTTGATAATTCTTAAAAAAAAAAACTACCTACCTCAGTCAATTCAGATTCATAGTGACTTCTTTGTTGCATTTGATAATTCTTAAAAAAAAAACTACCTACCTCAGTCAATTCAGATTCATAGTGACCCTATAGCCAGAACAGAATTGTCTACAGAGTTTCCAAGGAGTGCCTGGCAGATTTGAACTGCTGGCCTTTTGGTGAGTAGACATAGCACTTAAATACTATGCCACCGTGCTTTCAGAGTCACAATTCACAGACTGTATTAACAGTTATAGAGTTTATTGGGGTAGTAGCAAATTACAGTTGAGAATAAGGAACAACTCAGGATACAGTTCTTTAAGAGGAGAGCCTCTTCTTAGCCTATTCCATAGGTGCTCAGCTCTCTGGCCTTTGGCCTTCCTTCAGCTCCATCGGCAAATTCCTGCGAGCACCTGACTCTCCAGGATGTCTCCTGCCTGAAGAAGCTCAGCTTTCTTGTTCTGTGAGCCCAGAAGTCCACAGTACCGTCTCCTGCCCTCCAGTGTTACAGAGCTCCTTCTCTGTCCTGGTTCTGCTGCCTCTCCCTTCTGCTACTGCTTCTGGTTGTCTCCAGTGTTATAACACTCCTTCTCTCACCTGGTGCTGCTGCCTCTCTCTGCCTTGTTACAGCTCCTTTTTCTTTCTCAGTGTCTCTTTTAAACCACAGTGGAATGGAAAAACTGATCAATGCCATCGTTAGTGTTCTATACACTGCATACACGTGACCCCTTCCCTCCCCTCAAGGTTGTCATGCACCTATTTCCATACAACGTATACACATGACCCCTACCCTCCCTACAAGGATGTCATGTACCTATTGACATTATTAGCGAGCTGTCCAATCTTCTTGTTGGACCACAAGTGAGTTATTTTCATTGTCCAACTCAAGATAATGCATGATAGCAACTAGAAAGGCCACATGGAAGCAATCTGTGTCATCACAAGACTATGCATCACCTTATAGAGGGCACAATAAGATGTACAAAAATGGATTTAATCGCATTTGAAAAATGTATTCTTAAAGGTATTTTATTTCAAATGATGCTGTTAGAAACTTTTCCTTCATCAGACGTATCTCTGAAATTTTACCAAGGTTATTACTGAATATTGAATAAAAATAAATACATAAATCTATATTATAACTCCCAGGCATGAATTTTCTAGGACTTCTGTTCAATTAAATCAAGCAGTTACTTAATGGAATTAATAATTCTTTGAGTGTTCGAGGTTGTAATAATTTGATTGCATACATTTGTTAACGCTGTTGTTTTCTTCTGGTGAATTACAAACTGACTCAAACCAGTGTTAAGTTTTCTCATTTGTGTAGCATATTTTGTATGTTAACATATGATATTAAAACAAAGACAAGCAAAAAACCTAGAGTATTGAGTTTAAAATAATTTCTCTCTTTTTTTTTTGTATGCTAGAGTGTGTTAGAGTGTGTTAAATAATTTTAACTAAAAGACACCAACATTCAGTGGTAGAATAATTTGGAAAAGGGTAGTGAAAAGAGTCACACAACTTGAGGAATGTAAACAGTGCCACAGACAGCCACGTGCTGAATATGGTAAAACAGTGTATCCTTTCCCGTATATGTTTTAACAATAAATAATTTTAAAATGGTGGGGGATACTAGCATTCACAATGGACCCACCTTTAAGGAAAATGTTATGATTCAGGACCACCATTTACTCCAGAGTTTGATTTTTTCACTGTTGTCTTTGATGAGTGAATTATAGAAATAATCTTGTCTTACTATAGTGAAATAAGCAGTTATTAAATATAAAATATGAGCATGCCTGAGCCACAAGAGCAGGTGGTGCAGTGCCAGTGAGCATTAAATGCTAAAGCAGAAATCTGACATTTAAATTCTAGGTTTAGTAGCCCATTATCCTAAACTACATCCCACTCTCTCATCTTAACATTTATCCTAGTAGATTATGCGTCAGTCTCAAAGTAAACTGAGATAAGATGAAGTGGAAATTATTCCGAGTTTAAGGACTAGAGTGATAAAATTGCAGCTGACGCTCCCGGTGGGGAGAAATTTTCCAATCTGTATCTGAGTACCATGAAGGAACAGTGCTGTAATTGGTGTGAGTAGAAGATTAAAAAAGTCGTGGAATTACTGAAACTAAAATGTATTTCTGTTAATTATGTTTTGAGTTCTGTAAGTGAAATCATCTTACTTTTCTAACTACATCTCTGTCTCCCTTCCCTTTCGTGTGAGTGTTTGAATGTGATCGTGTTCATCGGTTTACTCACTGCTTGAACCTGAGTCAGAAAAAGGGGGCATCCACATTTGCTTACAAGTCTTTGCCCTGTTTCCTTTAATTTGGTCACAATCTCTATCTTCTATATTTCTGCATCCTTGAAAATTTAGTGATCTCGATAAAATTGAGTCTTTTGGAATTACTACATTTCGTTGCTTTAAAAATGGAACTTCCGTTACTGATACAAAAAGTTATAAATAGAGCTACTCTCTTTTCCTAAATATATTCCCTTACATTTTTTGATCTTCATAATCTTTGTTCATGCCTTTAAGCCAGGGTTGACTTTTCATCACCTACTGGTTCTTTAAGACTCAGCTCAGCTGCGTTTTCTTTGAAATATATTTCTTTAATCTATCAACATGTACAACTTCATTTTTGCCCCTGTTCCATAGAGATATTGGCGAGAGTAAAGAGGGGATTTGCACAACGGGAGGAAAAGAAAAACTGAGGAAGCCATGCTGTTCGATGCCTGGGTGAGAGAAGGCCCTGGGAAGGCTGCAGGGCAGAGGGTGGGGCCAACCCTGGTGGCAAGTGCTGTGCGCAAATTCGAGTTCTGCTTCCACTTGGCTCTGAATTTCTCTGGCCTTTAATATCCTATCTACAATGAAAGATGGGGATGGATCACCTTTAAGCTTTTCTCCTATCTCTGGAGAAGACATAAATCAACAGTTCTATGAATATGTAGTTTTCATCGGAAGCTGATTCTAGGTGTGATTCACCAAGCAAAGGGAAGTATGATTGCTGTCTCTACTGATGAAAGTCCCCCACCATGAATATTTCAATGCTAACATGAATATAAAAAGAGAGGAATAAGTTGGGGGGGGGAACTAGTTCTCAGCATGAACCAAACCAAACCCACTGCCACTTGTTCAGTTTTGACTCACAGGAACCCCATCGGACAGAGTAGAACTGCTCCACTGAATTTCCAGGGAACACCTGGTAGATTTGAACTGCCATCCTTTTGGTTAGCAGATGTAGCACTTAAATGTTATGCCTCCAGGGTTTCCAGGTCTAACACTGTAAAAGTAAACTAAATTGTAAAAATAAACTATAAAAAACAGTATCGGCCGTGCTGATGTCATGAACCTTTTCATTTTTCTCTTTGCAATAGTACTGCTTCTGGTCACCAGAAGGTTAGCAGTTCAGTTATGACCAGTTATAGCACAGGTCCTCAAGCGATGGGTATTTTATTAGAAAAACAAAAAATACTGGTTTGTAAGTGTGTGTCTGAATGATAACATAGTTTTGAAGTCTTATGAGGAAGGTCATGACGTGCTTCAGGTAGTCAGTGAAGGGTTCAGACACATCGTATCAGAAGACAGAGACAGGTTAAGGTCATCTTAGTCACTGGTCAATGTCTGCATTAAGAGCAAACTGTGACATGAAGAATAAATGGATGGAAAGTAGAGAAGCCAGTAAGTCGGAGGACATTTTTGATGTCATGTGTTTCTCAGCAAATGAATGCTTGGCTCCTGCAGACTGTTGATGATGAAGAACTGGCCCTCCATTCACCTGCCAGGACATTGTCCCCACAGCCAGTAGAAAGTTTACTCTTGGTGGGCAGTGTTAATCCTGAGACCAGAGTAAAAGGGGGGTTCTTAAAGATATAGACATTTCAAATAACATGAAACTTTGCAACTTGGGCCTGAAAATAGTATTGGCCATGCTGATATCATAAACTTTTTCATTTTTCTCTTTACCATAGTACTACTTCTGATAACCAGAAGGTTTTCAGTTCAAATCTCAGGCACACCTTTTAAACTATGGGGCGGTTTTACTCTGATCTATAGGGCTGCTATGAGTCAGAATTGATCTGATGGCAGTGGACTTGGTTTTAGTTTGGTTTATAGAGAAAAGAGAGAGAAAGAAAGGAAAGATTGATTTAGCCAGCTGCATGTGTCCTTAGATGCCGAGGATGCTCTGGGTCACATCTGACCTGGGCACTGGGTAGCGCAGTACAGGCACACAGAATCAGGGGTTGGGAGAAAGACCAGGATGCTTATATAGTTTTTGCTGCTTGGAAATCAAAAGTTTTAAACACAATAAAACAAGTTGATCTCTTCAATATTTTAAAGAAATAAACCTATTACATTTAAAATATCTTCTAAAATACTTTCTTTTTTTATAATAGAAATTATTAAAAAGCGTTTTATTATGGAATGGAATTATGCTTATGTGATCTTTCCAAAAGATGAATTGAGAACATTATTCACAAAACAAGGAGGCCTAGTGGCACTACTTGGTGGCATAGTTAGCTTTTGCTGTTAATTTAAAGGCTGACAGTATGAACCTACTCTTTGACTCCGTGGGGGACAGCATGGAAATCTGCTTTCATTACAGCCAGAAATTTCTATCAGGTGATTCTAGTCTGTCCTATGGGGTCACTATGAGTAGAGAATTGACTCGGTGGCATCTAACAACAGCAACAACATTCAATAGTTTAGAAATTATTGCCTGAAATCTCTTAGTATAGTCTCTGCAATGGCTCACTTTACTTGTGGACACGTAACCCTCTCTCTTCCTGGGTAACCCCTAGTTTCTGCAGCCACTGAAGGTCATGTGTGATGCTACCTGGGTACAAAGTGCCATCCTCATTCAAACTCTCACTGTTGCTTGGTATGCAGCCGTTTGTTTTAGACCTTGTAGACTTACACAACTATGAAAAACCTTCCCTTTCCTTCAGACCTTCAATAAAAAACCTGCAACATTTCTTCTTCCCCAAAATTTCAGGAAAAGGTCCCCTGCTTTATACAGCATATCCTTCACAAACCAAAAATAAACAGGTCCAGTTCCATGAGGTTGATTCTGACTCATAACGACCCTACAGACAAAGGAGAACTGCCCTCATAGAGTTTCCAAGGAGTATCTGGTGGATTTGAACTGCCAGTCTTTTGATCCGCAACCACAGCGCTTCACTGCTGAGCACAACCCTCACAGACCTCTTGATGTGCTCCCCTCCTACTCCACCCACTAGCGTCAGAGAAAGAGATGTTGAAAACTCTTGTCCAAAGGACAGCCTGCGATCCTCTCCATCTGTTTTGAGATTTGGTTCTGTCGATGCTGATGTTAATGCTTTGTTTCTCTGTCTTCACTATAACTCTCCCGGAAAATGCATTTTTCTCCCCCATAGCTGCACCTAGTATCATTCTAACTGATCTCTCAGTCTTCCATCTTACTTTTGGTTTATTTTTCTCTCTTAGTGAAAACTCTGCTGGCTGAAAACGACACAAATCCATCTCTAATCAACAGCAACTTCAGCATGCTTGTGTCAGGGGTCACATAGCATCCTTACAGCTCTGTCTTAGCTTCTCAGCTCTGCTTGCTTTTGACTTTCTTCTCAGTTAACTCTCACTATGTGAAATAAAGAAGAATAAATAAAGAGTAAGAAATAGTTATAAGGCACTCCAAATTTATATCACTCTTTTATTTCTGAGTCTCAGTACTTTGGGTAGCACCAACCTCCATTTTCCAAGTGTCTCTGAGTGACCTTCCCTGGGTGATGACCCTGTGTTATTTTCTGGGCCTAGGAACATGAAGACTACTGATTGGCCATTCTGAGTTACCTGGCCTTTCCTGCAGCAAAGCTGGTGGGCAGCGTGAATGACAGTTCCTTCAAAGTAACATGAACTGTTTGCAGAGTGATGGCCAAATGGAAAAGCTGAGTGACAATAAACAGAGTTTACACTTGTTCAGTATCTGATCCTGTAGAAACCTCTATAATTTCCCATATTCTTTCTATAAATCCTGCTCACCACTGCTCACAGTGTTGCAATCGAACCTCGATTTCAAAGCCTTCTGCAAAATGGATCCTACTAAATGCTTTGTTTTCCACATTGTCTTCAAATACCTTCAGAAATAGTTTGTCTTTGCCCCGAACTAAAGCTAGCTTCCTTTTTTCTTTTGTTCATTCTATCTCTCTTTCTAGGTCTCATCTATTTTTTGCACCATTAAACATTTAATTACATCGCAATTGTGTGATGAGAAAATGTACTGCTACTTTCCATTACTTTGTGCTTGATGGACAGTTACTTTTGTATATCATTCTCTTTTTCCATTGAGATCATTTCATCTTTTATTTTTTATTATGAATTGGTTTAAAATTGGTTTGAATTGTATGCTTTCACTGCTTAAGCAAAAGTATACAATCCAAACCAAGTTTGCATGCCCACCTGCCTGCAGCTCCACCTGTTCTTCTCACTCTGTGGCAGCACATCCCTCCTTTCTGCTCCTTACCTCTAGTATCCTCCCAACAAACACCTGTCCCCTCCTCTCCAGCTTGTCCTCTTCTGTCTAGAAAGGAACCAGTAGGACAGTCTCCTTTAAATGTGTAAAAACATAGAGTACGCATGCCACATGCTCACTCTGTGTCCCTGAGTCCAGTCCACTCTTATCTGATGAGTTGACTTCAGAACCGGTTTCAGGTCAGGGCCAGTAACAAGTCTAGGGGTCGTGTTCCCAAGGGACCATCCAGGTTGTTGGACCATCAGTTCTAGTCTTTTAGTAGAGTTTTTGAACTGCACATCTCTTTTGCTATATCAGGGTCTCTACATTGTGTCCCCCGTCAGGGCTGCCTTTGGTGGTGGCCAGGCACCATCTGATTGTTATGGTCTCAGGCTGATGCAGTCTCCTGTTCTTATAAGTCCTTCTGCCTAGTGGGCTCATTTTTCCTTGTATCTTTGCTGTTCCTGGTTGTCATCTGTTCCAGACAGGTTGGGACCATTTGGTGTTCCTCAGACAGCAGCTTGCTAGCTTTTAAGACCCCAAATGCCACCCTCCAATATGGGTCCAGACGATGCTTTTACCAACAGACTAGCTTTGCCAGTTGACCTTGATGTCCCCTGAAAACATGGTCTGCAGACCCCTGTCCCTGCTACTCTATCTTTTGAAATGTTGGGTTGAGTTAGAAAACTTTTCAGTTGATGGCATAATTCAGTTATGCTGATCTGCCCTCTACTGTGTGCTGTCACTTCCTTCGTCTAACCAAAGTCCTATCAACTATCTAATCTGTCACCAACCCTTTCCCTCCCACTCCACCCTTGTAGCCATCAGAGTCTTTTCTTCTGTACATAAGTACTTATAGCAGAGGTTTCATACAATACTTGTCCTTTTGCTGCTGACGGATTTCACTCAGCATGATGTCTTCCAGTTGAAACCAGGTTATGAGATACTTCTTAAAATCGTCATTGTTCTTTATCATTGTATAGTGTCCCATTGTGTACATGTTTCATAGTTTGTTCATCCATTTATCTGTTGACCAGCACCTAGGTTGGGTCCATCTTTTTGCTATTGTGGACAGTACTGCAATAAACATTCACGTGCACGTATCTATTCATGTGACAGCTCTTATTTCTGTAGGATATATTCCAAACAGTGGGATTGTTGGGAGATCCTTTTTTCTTTTTATCAGTGCTTGTGATATGTTGATAATTTCTTTTGCTCTTTTGATATTTTCTAAATTCTTTTAGTAATGATGTACTGAAAATATAACAACTGATGTTATGTATTTTACTTTTGTAAGAATGCTCTACCTTTCTGAAAATGAGCTTGTGTTTTGCCAATTTTTATTCTTTATGTCTTCAGCATTTTTGCCAACAAGTCGTTATGTACAAACAGATGGCATACTAATTATTATTGTTATATTTTTTTCCAGCTCAGTTAGTGATATCATTTCTCTGCATCTTCTTGAAGTTACAAGATTTATCAGGGATAACAAAACAATAATAATTGAAGTATAACCAATGATTATTTTTATTTCCATCAAGTTATATCTAGTACCTACTACCATTCCAGTAAAATACTTCTCAAGAATTTTCATGTTTTCCATATTTTCTCCCTAAGTACTTTTTTCATATTTTAATGTATATATATTAATATTTAACATAGTATTAAATTATATTTATTTATACCTGAATGAAGTTCTGTTTTAATTATCAGTCTTATATGTGGAGAGAAAGTATTGGGCTGAAAAAATGACTGCCTGTGTTTTAACTCTGACTTTGCTTTTAGTGGAAACCCTGGTGGCATAGTCATTAAGTGCTATGTCTGCCATCCAAGAAGTCAGCTGTTCAAATCTTCCAAGTGCTCCTTGGCTACTCTATAGGGAAGTTCTACTCTGTTCTCTAAGGTCACAATGAGTCAGAATTGACTCAACTACAGTGGGTTTGGGTTTTTTTATTTTACTTTTAATGTCTTTGATGGCCATGAACAAATCACTAATTGAATGGTCATCAGTTTAATTTTCATTAAATTGGGGGTGATAATAAGTGTAGTCAAATCAATTGTATAAATGGATATGAAAGCTCATTATAAACTATGGAAGGGTCTTCCACTGAAAATTATAATTTTACTTATGTATTCTGCACACGGGCTAGATAAACATATATGTGACTTACCTGAAAGACTGTGTTCTAGAAAGATAAAGAGACCTGATAATGTGACAACTCATGCAGTATAATTTATAGGCATGCTGTTTCTGGTCATCTATATTTCTTCCATGGGATAATATGGGTTAAGAAAGAACATTCACAAATCTCTCTCTCTCCTCTTTTCTTGCCACCATGAGGCTTTGGTGATTTTCTTTCCTGAAGTCAATTCCACTTCAACAAACTTTTCAAATTAGCTTTTAGTCCATTTCAACTCTACTCTTATCTTCCAAACAGTTCACTTTCTTGTCAAAAATGTAATTATCAATCCAGTTCTGGGACAGTATTTCTAACTTTCCTTTATATTCTGCTCTCCCACCGGTATGCTCAGAACAAGCAGTCATTTCATTGTTTCCTCGATGTACAATCTCCTTGAAAGTCAAAATGATGGATATAATTTTATACTTTTTCTCATTCTATAACATACTGAATTGAATTATACTCTTTCTTTCAAGGATACAGTCCCTGAGTTGCCATTGGGGTTATTTTTTGTGTCCTTTCTCAAAGCCTTATCCTCTTACTGTTATATTACTTTCTTCTTATTTCTTGTGGACTTTATTCAAATAAATCAGAAATCCTTCTTTGTTACAAATCTTTGTTTCCTCTCCAGTCTTACCACTTACAACATATTTCCATCTCGATTATTGCAACCACCTCCCAACCAGTCTTCCTTTTTACAGGGTTTCTTTTCAGCGGTGTGTGATGCATAATCATTCTCACTGTCTTATGGTCTCTGCTCTGGTAAATATAAAAACGTGCAGTGCAAAGAGCTCTGAACATTGGAAGTAAAGAGGCTTGACACCACTCATTTTAAATTGTGTATTTTTTGAGTTAAGCTCTTTTTGCAATTTTTTTTTTCCTAAGAAATATCTGTGGTATGAGGATTATGTTATCTACTTCACAGGGTTTATTATTGTTATTATTATTTTTAAATAAGAGTTAAGTAAGACAATAATGTAGACATGCGTGTAGGGCAATCTTAAGAATGTGCTACATGTTCAACACTTATTAGCAATCTTTCTTTAGAGTCCATTAGAAAAATTACATTTCTGCATCGAACAATGAGATTCAGAATTTGAACCAGAATATCCTGATGTCTTTTAAGTATTTAAGTTTTAAAAGTGTGTTGGTTTCAGTCAGGATCCACATGAAGCCCTTACATTGGGATTGGCTGATGTATCTCTTAAATCTATCACTTTATACCTTTCCTCAGTCTCTTTTGTATCTTTGCAACTTATTTCTAGGGGAAATAAAAAAGATCAGTCATACTGTAGAGAGTCTGGGACAGTTGGCATTTTGCTGATGGCACCCCGGTGGTGATGTTTAATAAAATTCCCGTGAATTGGTAGTTGGGTAAAGAGGATTGAGTGGATTCAAATGTGAGTCTTTAGTTTGTTTATTTGTTTTGTTTTCCTTTTCCATAACACAGCTTCATGTGTATCTTCACGTGTGTCTTCTTCCACAGGGAGACACTGCTGTTGATGTGCATTGACTAGATCAGTTCACTGACTAAACCCCAAACCAAACCCACTGCCTTTGAGTCAGTTCTGACTCATAGTGGCCCTATGAGAATTGACAGTATTCTAAGTCTTTTTCATTTATTAGGTGTGGTGATTTTATCAAGAAAACTAAGCTATTTGGTTATACACTGGTACAATTTGTATCTATATAGGAAAGACAAGGTAAATGCTGTCTTTTTCCATTTACTTGCTAAAATCCCAAATGTGATGTTTGCCTAGTATCCTCAACAATAGCACTATTGACTTTTGAGTGGACGTCCTATGGTATGGTTGGGAGCATCACTGACCTCTAGTTATTAGATTCCAGTAACATACAACCAAACCCCGTAATTTGTGAACATGAAAAATGTCTCTAGAGATTACCAAATAACTCGTGGGAGGTCAGTTTGTCCCTGGTTGATATTCTTATTTTTCTGTTAGTAGAATGCATGGGTTTGGATACATCTGATACTCTTCAGTCTATTGCACTTACTATCTCTGTTGATGCCAAAATCATGCCATCATTCATTCTGTGGGAACCTTTGTGTTGGCTCCAGAGTGTTTGACAGCCTTTCTGTTATCTAGTGTGGCACAGCTTTTCAAGTTTATCTTGAATTAGTCCTGCTGCAGACTTGAAATTAGCCTTTAATGCCACATAAGTAATTATTTTTACTTGTATCATAATTTTTTTTATTTTTTTAATTGTGATTAAGTGAGTCATACTATCCAAATCGATTTGGCACCCCCATCTAGCTGCAGCTCCCTGTGCTTTCCCCACCCCATGGCAGCACACTATTCCTTTTCACTCTGTTGATCTAGCAACTTCTTAACATGCATCTGTCCCTTCTTCTCCACCCTCTTCCCTCCCACCTAGAAAGCGATGAGTAGGACAGCCTCCTGGAAATGCATAGTACCATAAAGTGAGCACACCATATGATCAGACGTGTGCCCCTGAGTCCTGTCCATTCTTGTCTGAAGAGTTGACTTATTACTGGTTTTAGGTCAGGGGCAGCGAGCAGGTCTAGGGGCCATGCTCCCAAAGGAACGTCCAGACTGTTGGACCATCATTTCAGGCCTTTTAGTAGAGTTCTTGGGCTGCACGTCTTTTTCTCACATTCCATCGGGGACTCTACAATGTGTCCGCTGTCACGGTTGTCTTTAGTGGTAGCTGGGCATCATCTGGTTCTTCTGGTCTCATGTTATATGTTCTAATCTTTTTTTTTTCCCTAATTTCATTTATGTATTTATTTATTTATTATTATGATTGAACAAAGATGTACATTCCCATATAAGTTTGCATGCCCACCTGGATGCAGTTCCCAATGCTCCCCCTGCCGGTGACAGCATACACTTCTGTACTGCTCCCTACATGTCCTATCCTCTCAACAATCTCCTATCCCGTCCTCTCCACCCACTGTCCTTCCTCCAGCAAGAGGTCAGCAGGACGACATCCTATAGATGCATAGAACCATAAAGTGCACACATAATGTGGACACTCTGAGTCACCAAGTCCAATCCATTCCTGTCTGAAGACTTGACTTTCATTATGATTTATGGACAGGAGCAGCATCAGGGCGAACCCTGAAGCTCCTGGACCATCAATTGGGGTCTTTTGGCAGAGATCCCACGGCGCACCACTTTTTATTCTTGTGTTGCCAGTGAGACTCACCTTCGTGAGCTTGACTGCGGCTATCACTGGTGGTGTCTGGCCACCATCTGGTTCTTCCGGTCACAAGCCGACGTAGTCACCCACCCACGTGGCTCCCTCTGTCTTCTAGGTTCTCTTTCCCCCATGTCGTTTTGGTCCTTGGTGCTCATCCATTCCTGCTGAGTTGGGTCCACTTACTGTACCCTCAGATGGCAGCTTGTCAGCTTTGCAGACCTCAGACACCACTCACCAATGTGGGGTGCAGAGGGCCCTCTTAGCAAAATACTAGTTGTGCCAATTGGCCTCTATTTCCCCTAAGAGCATGGTCCTCGGGCCCCTGCCCCAGGTACTATGCCCTTGGAATATTGGGTTAAGATGGGAGGAGGAGTACTCATGTTATGCTGAAGTCCAGTTAATATTGATCTTCTTTCTAATGTGTGCTGTCACCCATCTTATCCAACCAAAGTTCTATTGACGATCTAATCTAAACCCTCCTCGCCTTGTTCTCCTTCCCTCCCAACCCTTGCAGCCATCAAAGACTCTTTTCTTCTATGCATGAATCTGTTTTTAAGTTATTATCGTAGGGGTCTCACACAATATTTATCCTTTTATCGCTGACTGTGTTCACTCAACATGATGTCCTCCAGCTGAAACCAAGTTAAGATATGTTTCCTAAAATCATCGTTGTTCTTTATCATTGTAAATATACCATAGTTTACCTATCCATTGCTCTGCTGTTGGGCATCTGGGTTGATTCCACCTTTTTGTTATTATGGGCTGTGCTGTGGTGAACATTCGTGTGCATGTATCAGTTGGTGTGAATGGCCTTGATTCTGTAGGATATACTCCAAGTAGTGGAATTACTGGGTCAAATGGTATATCTAGATTCAGCTTTTTAAGGAAACGCCAGATTGCTTTCCAAAGAGGCTGCACCATTTTGCGATACCACCAACAGTGTGGGAGAGTTCCAGTTTCTCCACAGCCTCTTCAGCATTTGTTGTTTTGTGTTGTTTGGATCCTGGCTAACCTTGTTACGGTAAGATGGTATCTAATTGTAGTTTTGATTTGAATTTCTTTAATAGCTAATGGTCGTGAGCATGACCGCATGTGTTTTCTGGCTGCCTGGATCTCTTTAGAGAAGTGTCTGTACATCTCTTTGCCCATCACTTAATTGGATGATCTATCTTTTTCTTATTTACACTTTGTAGTACATTCCTGACATAGAGTTGTCAATTTCTTTTTTCCATTCTGTAGGTGGCCTTTTAATTCTATTAATAAAGTCTCTGGATGAGCAAAAATGTTTGATTCTTAATAGTTCTGATTTATGTATTTTTCTGCTTTTTGTTGTTTGACAGATTTTGAAGTCTGTAAAACTTCCATTGTTGTTCCTACTTCTTCTTGGATGAGCTTTATCGTTTTAGATTTGATATTTAGGTCTTCTATCCGGTTTGAATTGGTTTTTGTACAAGGTGTAAGAGATGTGTCTTGTTTCAATTTTTTCCAGATGGATATCTAATTTTGCCAGCACCATTTGTTCAAGAGATTGTTTTTCCCCAGTTTAATGTCTTAGGGCCTTTGTCGAATATGAACTGTTCACAGGAAGATGGTGTCATCTCTGGGGTCTCAGTTCTGTTCAGTTGATCTGTCTGTCTCATTTTTGTACAAATACCAGGCTGCTTTGACTACTGTGGCAGTGTAATAGTTTCTAAAGTCAGGTAATGAGAGGCATCCAAGTGTGTTCTTCTTCTTCCATAGCGCTGTACTTATCAGGGGCTTCTTCCCTTTCCAAAGTTGGTAATTTGTTTCTCCCATGAGTCAGATCCGACTCGATGGCACTTGGCTTTGGCATCTCATTAAAAAATGTCTCTGGAAGCTTCACTGGGAATGCATTATATAAGTAGATAGCTGTGAGTAAAATAGACATTTTCACAATGTTAAGTCTTTCTATCCATGAGCAGGGTAGGTTTCTCCATTTATGTAAGTCTCTTATTTTCTTGCAGTAAAGACTTACAGTTCTCTTTGTAAAGATCTTACATCTCTGGTTAGATTTATTCCTAGGTATTTTATCTTCTGAGGGTCTATAGCAAATGGTGTTGATTTGGTGATTTCTTCCTTAACAATCTTGTTGTTGGTATCAAGGAATCCTACTGGTTTACTTCTGTTTATCTTGTATCCTGAGCCTTTGCTGAACTCTTCTATCAGTTTGAGTTGTTTACTTATGGAATCTTTAGGATTCTCTGCGTATACAATCACATCATCTGGAAATAGGGAGATTTTGACTTCTTCTTTGCCAATGCAGGTGCCCTTTATTTCTTAGTCTTGTCTAATTGCTCTGACTAAAACTTCTAGTATGATGTTGAATAGGAGAGGTGAGAATAGGCATCCATGCCTAGTTCCTGTTCTCAGCGGAGACTGTTTCACTCTCTCTCCATTCAGGATGACATAGGCAGTTGGCTTTGTATAAATGGCCCTTATCCAACTCAATAGCACTAGGCTTATTGCATTGAGGAACTGGCCTTCTATTCCTATTTTGCTGAGAGTTTTTAACATGAATGGGTGATGGACTTTATCAAATGCCTTTTCTGCATCAATAGACAAAATCAGGTGATTCTTGCCTTTTGTGCTATTTATGTGGTTGATCACATTAATTGTTTTTCTGATGTTGAACCAGCCTTGCATTCCTGGTATGAATCTAACTTGGTCAGGATGGATTATTTTTTGGATATGTTGTTATATTCTATTGGCAAGAATTGTATTGAAGATTTTTGCATCTAGATTCATGAGTGATATCAGTCTGTAGTTCTGCTTTTTTCTTGAGTCTTTCCCTGGCTTTGATATCAGGGTAATGCTGGCTTCATTGAGAGAATTTGGGAGTATCCCATCCCTTTCTATACTGTGAATTAGTCTTAATAGTATTTGAGATAACTCTTCTCTAAAATCTTGATAGAATTCTGTGGTGAAGCCATCTGGGCCTGGGCTTTTTTTTTGGTTAGCAGTTTTTTTATGACTTTTTCAATCTCTTCCTTTGTGATGGTTTATTAAGTTGTTTGCTTCACCTTGTGGTAATTTTGGTAGGAGATATGAATCAAGGAATCTGTCCATGTCTTCTAGATTTTCAAATTTGTTAGAGTACAGTCTTTCATAGTATTTCTTATGATATTTTTGATTTCTGTTGCATCTGTTGTGACAACTCCCCTCTCATTTCTTATTTGGGATATTTGTTTCCTTTCCTGTTTTTCTTCAGTAAGTTTAGCAGGTGGTTTGTCCATTTTGTTGATCTTTACAAAAAACCAGCTTTTGGTCTTTTCAGTTTTTTCATTTGTTCTTCTATTCTCTAATTCATTTGGTTCTGCTCTAATCTTTATGATCTGTTTTCGTCTGCTGCCTGAGAGGTTCCTCTGTTGTTCTTTCTCTACTTATTCAGGCTGTAGGGTTAGTTCTTTGATTTGCTTTCTTTCTTCCTTCCAGATGTGCCTATTTATAGAGATAAACTGTCCTCATAGCACTGCTTTGGCTGTATCCCATAGGTTCTTTAGGAAGTGTTTTCATTCTCATTGGAATCCATATATGTCTTTATTTCATCCTTGATTTCTCCTATAACCCATGTTTTTTGAGCAAGACGTTGTTCAGTTTCCATGAGTTCCACTTTCTATCTCTGTTTTTTTCTGCTATCGATTTCAACTTTTATGGCTTTATGATCTGAGAAGATGCTTTGCATTAATTCAATGATATGGGTTTTGTTGAGAACTGCCTTATGTTTTAATACATGGTCTATTCTGGAGAATGTTCCATGTACACTGGAAAAGAAGAATGTAGTTGTCTGCTGATGGACAGAAAGTTCTGTATATTTCAATGAGGTATAGTTGGTTAATTGTGCCAATAAAGACTTCTGTGTCTTTATTGAGGTTTTTTCTAGGTGATCTATCCAATATAGAGAGTGGAGTGTTTAAGCCTCCCACTACTACTGTGGGGTGATGTGTCTCATTTTTGAATGTAGTCAGTGTTTCTTCAATGTATTTGGGTGCTCTGATATTAGATGCATAAATATTTAATATGATTGCGTCCTGCTTGTGTATTGAACCTTTCAACAGTAGTGTCCATCCTTGTCCATGATGGTGGATTTTACATTAACATCTCTTTTATTTGAGATTATAATTTCTACACCTGCTATTCTTTGTGTATTGTTAGCTTGATATATATTCTTCCACCCTTTAATTTTCATTTCATTCTATCTTTAAGGCTAAGATGAGTTTCTTGTAGGCAACATACGGATGGGTCAGGTTTTTTGATGCAAGAAGTCACTCGATGTCTCTTAACTTGAGACTCGATGTCTCTTTACATTCACATTCAATGTAATTATTGATAGGTATGTGTTCAGTGCTGCCATTTTGATATATTTATTTTTGTGTTGATATTTTCTTTATTGTTCTTATTAATCTGTTGTAGGACGTTCTTTGTGAGTTGAGTTTTCACCTTTTTCAGGGATGATTTTGCAGTTGTTGAGACTCCTGTATTATGTTTCTTGATTTAATACGTTGGATCTTTATTGTGCATTATGGCTTCCCTTATGTTCCCCTATAATAAACTATATATAAACCCAATTTTAATTCTACCATTCTTATCAACTTCCTCTCCATCTGTGAGAGGACTATAATGACTGTAGTACATCCTTCTTTTTAATATCATGACATCATAGCTTTCATGATATGATTACTGGATTATTTCTTTCATTATTATAGCTTTGAGTTTGGAGCCTTCCCTAACTGAGTAGGATTCTGGGTGATGTATCCAGTATGTGCTCCTAATATATGAAGTTAGCAGTTTCATTCTTCTAAGCCAAGACATTCTCTCAGTATTTCTTTTAGCTTTAGTTTGATTTTTAAAGGTCTCTGAGTTTCTGTGTACGTACAAAAGTCTTAATTTTATTTTCATGTTTGAAAGATAGTTTGGCAGGATATATAATTCTTGGTTGGAATCTCTTCTCCTTCAAGGCTTTGAATATGTCATGCCACTGTCTCCAAGCCAGCATTGTTTCTGCTGAGAAATCTGACAAAAACCTACAGAATTTCCCTCTGATTCTTAGCTTTGCTTTGAGTCTTGCTGCCTTTAAGAGTTGCTGCTTATGTTTCATTTTGTTAAGCTTGATTATAATATGTCTTGGAGTCTTTATTTTGAGGTCTATATTGAGTGGCATTTAACATGCATCTTGGATAGCTATATTCTCTTCTTTCATAATTTCTGGGAAGCTTTCTGCGAGCAACTCAGCTACAATACTCTGTGTTCTCAGGTGTCTCACTCTGTTCAGGAACTCCAATTAATCATAGATTGTTCCTCTTCATGGAGTCCCACGTGCTTCTTAATGATTCTTCATTTTTCTTGTTTCTTTTTTCTGATTTCTGCTCATAGATGCTGGAATCAGTAGCTCTGTCTTCCAAATCAGGTAGTCTAGTTTCCATTGGTTCCATTCTGTTTTCTTGGCTTTAAATTAAAGTGTCTATGTCTTTTATTTTGTTCTTGATCTGTTGGATTTCAGAGTACTGTTACTCCATCAGATTTAACATCTGGTGTTGGCTTAATTTTTCATTTTGCTCTGCTGCATTTTGTATCAGGTCTAGGATGGCTCTCTATATACTCCTCTTGTGTTCACCTTCCAGTAATTTCAGAACAGTTTCTTTGTCTCAGAAGTTTTGTGGTACTTTCTTTTGGGGGCTGTCTGAAGCCATGGGTGATTTCTTGGTTATGGTTTTCTCCAGCATTTGTTGCTTTTGTGGCATCATGTGAGTCAATAGAGCCTGGGTGAGATGCTGTGAGGATGGACTCCAGTTGTTTCTCTAGGCCATCTTAAAATGGAAGGCAAAAGGTATCATCTGATAACTTCCAAAGCCAGTCAGGTTTTCAGGTGTACATGTCCCTCTTCCCAGCTGCCAAAGCAAGCACTTCTGTATCAAATCCCAGATGTTATAAACTAGCGCAAAATGCAGAGTGGCTGGCCTCTGCTTTTGGGCCCCAGCTGTAGGCAGCACTGTGTAGAATCCTGCTTTTCTTCCAGAAATGCACTCTGCTCCTGGCAAGTGCTGCCTACCAATCCTGTGATTATTTCCAGCTCAGGCCTCCATATGGGTATTTCCTCCTCCCAGTGGAGCAAGATGGTGTTCTGCACAAGCTTGCTGCCTGGCTGGGTCCAGGCTACTCTATGTTGGAGGTGGAAAGAGAGGCCAAAGGTGCTGAGATGGACAGAGTCCACAGCCTCTGCTGCCAGGCCCCAGCTGTAGGTGAATCCGTGTAAAATGATTTTCTGCTGGAAATGTACTCTCCTCTAGGCAGGCGCTGCCTCCCTGCCTAGGAACTAGGTCCAGCTTGGACTTCCGTATGGGTATCTCTGCCTCCCAATAGATCAAATTGGAGTCGCACTAAAGCTTGGTGCCTGCCTGCATAGAAGCTACACAAAAAGGGAGGCCACAGGTCCCATGATGCACAGAGTCCATAGCCGGGCTCTCAAAATATGGCAGTTTCACCTCCTGATCCCACAAGCAGTGCATTTGAGGTTAGCTGCTAGCCAAGTCCCAGTTCTGCCCGCCAGCTGAAACAGAGAGGAGGTTTTCTGTTCAGTGGTATGAAGTCCAACTTAGCAGACCTATGCCATGTCATAGGGCTTGCTAGGTGTCCAGAAGTCTCCATTAGATTATCAGTTCAGGTCTTGGTTTTCAGAGGGATTTAGGGAGATGCGTGTTTAGTCCACCATCTTGCTTCTGCCCCCCCCACTGGTAAAATTTTGCTACAAATCCTTTGAAAGTGACTGCAACAGTATATTGATAGCGAGTTGCCAGAAATTCAAGCTAGATTCAGAAGAGAATGTGGAACCAGGGATTGCATTGCTGATGTCCGATGGATCTTGGAAGAAAACAGAGAATACCAAAAAGATGTTTGCTTGTGTTTCACTAGCTATCCAAAGGCATTCAGCTGTGTGGATAATAAATTATGGCTAACATTGTGGAGAATGGAAATTCCAGAACACTTTATTGTCTTCATGAGGAAGCTGTACATGGATCGAGAGGCAGTCATGCAAACAGAACAAGGAAATGCTGCATGGCTTAGAGTCAGGAAAGGTGTGTGTCAGGGTTGTATCATTTTACCATACCTTTTAAAGCTGTATCTTGAACAAATAGTCTGAGAAGCTGGGTTCTATGAAGAAGAACAAGAAGTCAGGACTGGAGGATGGTTGACTAAGAACTGCATTATGCAGATAATACAACCTTACTTGTTCGTTGTGAAGAAGATTTGAAACACTGATGAAGATCAAAGACCCCAGCCTTTAGTCTAATTTGCAACTCAACAGCAAGAAAGCAAAAATGCTCACAACTGGACCAGTAAGCAACATTGTCATAAATGAAGAAAGGATTGAGGTTGTGAAGAATTTCATTTTACTTGGGTCCACAATCAACACCCCTGGAAGCAGCAGTCAAGAAATCAAAAAGCACATTTCATTGGAAAATCTACTGCAAAATACCTCTTTAAACTATTGACAAATAAATATATCACTTTGAAGACTAAGGTGTACCTGACCCAAGCCATGGTATTTTCAGTCTCAGAATTGATGCCTTTGAACTGTGGTGTTGAAGATGAATATTGAATATACCACAGACTGTCAAAAGACCAAACAGTTTTGTCCTGGAAGAAGTACAACCAGAGTACTCCTTGGACACAAACGGGGTAAGGCTACATTTTATAGACTTCAGACATGTTGTCAAGAGAGATCAGTCCCTGGAGAAGGACATCATGCTTGGTAGAGTGGAGGGTCAGTGAAAGAGGAAGACCCTCAGCAAGATGGATTGACACAGTGGCAGCAAAAATGGGCTTACACTTAAAACAATGGTGGGCTACACATAGGACTGGGTGATGTTTTATTCTGTTGTGAGTAAGGTCACTATGAGTCAGAAACAACTTGATTGCACCTAACAACAACAATAACACAAACTTGAAATTAGTCATTTATCCCAGAAGTCTTTGTCCCTTTAGTGAAAAATGGGATTTGAAGACTGTAATGGGAGTGTTCATTGCAATTTGATTTGTCTATTTTCCTGGACTTTTCTCTAGATGTTAAGTGTGAGCATTTGTCCATGGATGTATGTGCTTTTGGAAAGATCAAATGCACAGTGCTTTCACACAGATGTCTGATTCAAATTCAGCATTCCAAGATTTTTGCTGCACTTTGTCAACCTTTTCTCATGGCGTCCCTAAGGGGCTAGGGTAGAACTGACCCCCAGAGTATCCATGAGTTGGATCTGACTCGACAGCACTTGGCTTTGGCCTGGCTTGTCAATCTTTTATTTCCAGCTTTGTTCCATATCAAGAATCTCCACTCTCAACAACTCTAGCAAAGTTAGAATTGGTTTATCTTGCTCTCTCTCTATCAGTTTAAAATCAATACCAACATTGTCATAAACATCATGATTGCCAAAAATAATTTAAAATTTTGTTGCAGCTTTTTGTGTGCTTAATTTGCATCACAGTGGAATTACTTTCTGTTTTTTAATGTCCTTTGAAAATGTTTCTCTCTGGATTGATGGTTAGATTTACTTGTTTCATTGTTTATGGTTGTAGATTGCTTTTAAAAATAATATTGCTTTATGATTGCATAAAAATATTTTCATATTTCCATGGCTCTCTGGGACATCATAAAACCCTTAAGGATGCTAAAGCAGTAGTTCCAGTCTCATCCTCTCCATCCCTTCAGAAGTAACATTATTATAATTCTTTAATTTCTTCATTTTTTCAAGACATATTAGTGTATGTAGATTTGTGTTACTGCTCCTCCAACTTAGCTCAATGATAGCCACTGTTAGACTTTCTGCTTCTTATTTCTTGTTTAACATAATCTGGAGATTATCCTATAACCATTTATAGTGATGTTCTGTTTCTCTCTCGGCGTTGCACAGTCTTGACAGTATGAATGGCTGGACAATACTTTACAAAGTTAGTCTTCCAACCTGTCAGTCGATGGCTTCCACTAGTTGGCTTTAAACAATAGTCTGACAAGAACTGCCTTGTGGATGGGTCTTTTACTTTAAAAATAAATAAATAAATAAGAGATTGCACATGGTTTGTAGAGTGTACTTGCAGCTAGTATAAATCCAAATGAGTTTTTTCCACAAAGCCTTATGAGTATGGCTATAACATCTTGTCATCTTTTATTAAACATAGTCACACATTATAGCTTTCAACAGAAATATTTCAGAGAGAATGATGATTTGGATAATTAAAAATAATAAAATTATGTTATGTTTGAAGAACTATTGACACCATTTCTATATACTCTGCTTCAAGACATAGGAGAAAGACTATGTCCTAATTAACTTTATGAGATTGTGTTATTCTGATGCCAAAACCACACAAAGAGAGTTCAAAAGAAGAGGACTACGGACCAATCCTTCTCATGAAAGCCCCCCAAAACACAAAAAACATTGTCATTCAGTTGATTCCAACTCATAGCAACCCTATGGTGACCCTATGGCACAGATCATGACTGCCTCATGGGTCCCCAGGCTGTAACCTCTATGAAAGCAGAAGCCCACAGCTTTTTCCCACAGGACGGCTGCTGGGTTTGAACCATTGACTTTTTGATTAGCAGTTGAGCACTTAGCCACTGCACCACCACAACTCTTTTCCTCAAGAATATAGTTGGAAATCCTTAGAAAAATATTAGTAAGCAAAATTCAAAAATACATAAAATAAATGATTAGATACTATAATCAAGGTTTTTTGTTTTTTTTTTTTTTTTCTCCCCAGGAATAAAAGACTGATTTTATAGGGAAAAAAAAAAAGCTCAGTGTAACCTGGTGGCTTAATGGTTAAGTGCTATGTCTGCTAACCAAAAGGCCAGCAGTTCAAATCCACCAGACACTGCTCAGAAACTCTGTGAGGAAGTTCTACTCTATCCTCCAGGGTTGTTCCCAGTCAGAATCAACTCAGTGGTGGTGGGTTTCCTTTTGGTTTTAATCTATCATATTAACAGGTTAATGAAGAAAAATCACATGATCATTTATCAATTCATTCAGAAAAAGCCTTAGACAAAATTTAATATCTGTATTAGTTTTCTGAGGTTTCCATAACAAATTACCAAAAACCTTAAAACAGTATAATTTTTTAATCTCCTAGCTGAGGAAACTAATAAACACCAAACCAAAACCACTGCCATCAAGTCTATTCTGACTCACAGCAACCCTGTATGTCAGCGTAGAACAGCCTCATACGGTTTCCATGGAGTGCTGTTGGACTTGAACTGCTGACTTTTTGGTTAGCAGACACAACACTTAGCCACTGCACCACTGGGCTTTCTACTGAGGAAATCAGATGTCCTAAGCCAATTGTCAGTTGGCAGCAGTTTCTTTCGGGGCTGTAGAGAAGAATTCTCTCTGCCTCTTCCAGGTTCTGGTGACTGCCCTGGCATCCACAGGCTGTGGCATGTCACTTCAGTCTCTGTCTCTATCCTCACATTGCCTTCTCCTCTGGGTTCTTCCTTCTCTGTGTGTCTGACAAAAATATCTGCCATTAGATTTAGGGCACCAAGATGATCCACAATGATCTGCTTATCTCAAGATCTTTAACTCAATTGTATCTGCAAAGTCCTTCTTTCCAAATAAGGAAACAAGTATAGATTATGAGGATAAGAATGGGGACATATTTTTTTGTTGGACATTTTTTGACTCACTACCACACCTATTCCCAGTTTTAAAAAAAGTTTCAGAAAAATAGAAGTAGAAGGAGTCTTCTCCAACTTAATAAAACAATACAAAAACAAAACAAAACACAAAACCCTTCAGCTAACATCAGAAGGTAACAGCCAAAAGAGGAAATTTTTTTCTGACTAGCATCAACCCTGTGTGTTATGCAATAAAACTGTTCCATGGGCTGTTCTTGGTTGTGATGTTTACAGAAGCAGTTTTCCAGGACTTTGTTGCATGGAGTTTCCAAGGAAGTTCAGACAGCCAAACACTGTAGGTTTGACCCAGAGGCTGCAACAATTGGCGTACATGTAACACTTGTAAGGGTGGCCCAGGACTGGGCCATGTTTCCTTCGATTGTACATAGGGTTGCCGTGAGTGGAATCAAACGGATGGCACCTAGCAACAGCCAGTTCAAAGCTGCTTGTAGCACCCAGGCTCTAGTGACAGAACAGAATGTGAGAGCAGGACGGGAGGGAAATTAGTCTGGTTCCATAAGGTGAATGAACATTCGGAACTCTGGTGCTGATGGAAGTACACAGGCTCTCAGCTGTTTCATCATCGACACGTTTGTGGAGATATTTAACAGTAGGTTACCACTGGAGAAACTTGTAACAAACTACATAGGCCTTCAGTGTATTATTTCTTACAACGCTTGTGCATCTACGGGTATCTTGAAATACAAAAGTAAGAAAATAAATCTATAGTAATGACTTGCCAAATCGCGGATAGACCAAAATAGTTACAGATTTTCAATTTCTATCTCTATAACTCTTCTATCTTACTTAGACTGATTTTTCTGAGGTTTGACAATTCAGTCCTTGAATTTAACTGTTCTAGGTGCTACATGCCTCAATGCTGAATATTGCTACCAGCCAAGTGCCGTCGAGTCGGATTCAACTCACTATGATCACCTTCAGAGTCCTCCCCTTAGGAAACTATGCACTGATGCCAGTGCCTAGTCCACCCTCCAAAGCAACTGTGGAACTCTTTCTGGAATGACCACTGCACACAGTGGCACAGTGGCAAGTTCATGAACTTAATTGTGTAGTTGTCTGTGAGGAAGTTTTTAGCCAGTAAACATATAACTGTATCAGAACATGCTTCCTAGTTACCTGACTTTTTTCTTTACCTGAGGATAATGGAAACATTGAAAGGAAGACATTTTGACGGCATTCATGACATTAAAGGTAATATGATGACAGCTCTGATGGCCATTCCAAATAAAGAGCTCCAAAATTTCTTCAAAGAGTGGACTAGGTGCTGACACCAGTGCATAGCCTCTCAAGGGGAGGACTTTGAAGGCGACTGGAATGATACTCAGCAATGAGGTGTTTAGCAGCCTTTCCAGGATGACTTTGTGAGCTTGTCAGACCTTGTGTGTGCCATAGGGTTTTCAGTGGCTGATTTTGTTGGAAGTAGATCACCAAGCTTTTCTTCTGAGGCATTTCTGATACTTAATTCTTAGTATCAGTTGCCATTGACTATTCTTACTCAGGGTGACCTCATCTGTGGACCAAATCTGGTTTTGTGTCGTCTTCTTATAATTGTTATACTTGAGCCCATTGTGTGAAACCTGAAAAGTTTGGCTCTGTAGGGTTGCCATTTGATGATTTTCTTTGAAGATCACCTTTCTCTCCAGGTGCCTCTGAATGGACTCAAACTTCCAAACTCTAGGTTAGCAGCTAGACATTTTAACCATTTGAATACACAGGTCGCCACTTAAGTCTTTCATGTGTAAAAAGCTTGCCTCACTTTGGAAATACCTATCAACTAGGTATGTTCAGGGTACAGTGGAATTGTTTGTTGTCCCTTTTCACAGCTTTCTTTTTTTAAAGGGAAAATATAAATGTTATCAATCAATTACAATTTTTATAATCTCACGTGTAAAGAAGACAAGCTGCTTGGAAAGATAAATCACATTCACTGAGGTCAGTGTCTGCAGTCCCCTTGCTTCACGGACTGTCTTTTCTTTCACTGGTGTGTCTTTGAGCAGGGCTTTAGAAGCATCTATGTTGGATCTTGTTTTTCTTTGTCCTGCTGGAATACATGTTTGTGAATTTTGCTTACAAATTATGAAGTCTGTTAATTTGTCCCTAGGAATAGTCAGAACTGTACAAACTGCCACCAGGTATGTTTCCTGTGAAGTAGTGCTCTACCTCACAAAGGAAATGTCCTGAGTTGAGACCAACACTAATGGGATGGTGTTGACATTCTGAGCAGTGTTCTGTCATTTGGGAGGCTTATCTTGTCTTCAGCAAATGATAGACAAGAATGCATCAAATCAAGTGAGTAACAGATAGGATTTTTATGAGTTTTTCCCTTGAACAATATTATGATAAATTCACACAATAGCATTTGATTATTTTTCCCTTCCTACCAGGAGGAACAAGCAAAGAAAATGAGTTTGCCCTTCATTCTCTGAAGTCTTTTGATGCATGACACCCACAGTCTACTGATACAAATTAAGCCCCACGTTTTAAATGAACAGTGAGCTGGTTTTTCAAGCAGTTTTCTTTTGCATCCTTACTTCTTTCTTGTATTTCTTTTCTTTCTCTTTTTTAGCCTTACATTATTTTTTGAAGTTGCAATGCATGAAGAGGCTAATAAAATACTAATTGGCACAGCCTTCAAAGTTTCATCTGTAATAATTTCCCTAATAACTTATTAACATGTTAGTGAAAATATTTAGCCACTGACAGTTTTTTTTGAGAAGATAAGAAGAAACCTTTTAATCTTGCTTCTAAGAATTCTTATTATTAATGTATTGATGTTATTTTTTTTTTACTCAGCAACTATTCCTTAAATGTATAGAGAATTACATAAATCATTTCACTTTATTATTCAGGAACTTATAAAAGTCAATATTGCTAATATCAATTATTATCAATAATAAAACACATAAGATTTAGAAGATGTTAAAAAATAGATATATAAATGAAACAAATACACAGCTAAAACCATTAAATATTAGATCTAATTTAAACAGGTGTTTTTACAAATATTCCCTGAGTGTGTTTTGTGCCAGGCACCATTTTGATGGCTGAGGATGCAAAGTTCACAGATAGGCAATGTGGCAGCACTCACCCAGTTTACATTTTAATCGGGAGGGTAGGTAGTTACGGAGACACACGTACACAGACATGCATGCATGTAGTATTTTATTGTTCCAAATATTTTTTTTTTTAATATTTCATCATCTTTTAGGGTTGCTATGAGTTAGAATCAACTCCACAGCAATGGTTTGGTTTTGAGTTTGCAGACATATGTTTCATAGTCATGGGTGAGACTTTGATGCTAGTTCATTTTCTTTTTTTATTGTGTTACATGAAATATTTGGGTATCTTGTAGTTCATGGTATCTAAGATAAGATGTGTATCAGATAGTTAAATTTAAAAAAGAAAATGGTGAAGGGAGTTCTCAAGTGGTACAACTTTATTTATTTATTGTGGTTGAGTGAAAATGTACAATGCAGTTTAAATTTGCATGCCCGCCTATGTGCAGCTCCTAGTGCTCTCCCTGACTGGTGAAAACACTCTTCTGCTTTTTGTTCTATACATGTTATAATGTCTTAACCATCTGCTGTCCTCTCTTCTCCACCCTCTCCACTCCTCTCTAGTAAGAGGCCAGTAGGACGAAATCTTAGAGATACAAAGAACCATAAAGTGCACACATAATATGGTCACTCTGTGTCACCGAGTCCAATCTATTCCTGTCCAGAAAGTTGATGTCAGTAATGACTTGGGGACAGAGGCAGCATGAGGTCTAGGGGCCATGCTCCCAGTGGAACCCTGAGGCTTTAGGACCATCAATTGTGATCGTTTAGTGGAGTTCTCAGGGTGAACCTCTTTTTATTCTCATGTTGCCACTAAGACTCAACTTTATGAGCCCCATCATGGCTGAGGGACAGGACTTTTGGCTGTCTAGGAAACAGCTGTCAGGAGCTGTGTCATTAAGGGGAGAGGGACTTAGGAAACGGAGTGCGAGAGCTGGGTGGCTGTTTACAGAGATGAGAGATGAGGGAGCAGCAAATGCAAAATCACAAAGTGGGATTGTGTGTGTTGTGTCTATGGAATAGCAAGTCCAGGGTCAGACACCAGAAGAGGGTGCTGGGAACCAACCTTTTTGTGTTAGGCAGAAGAAGGGTAATTGAAGATCCGAGTGTTAGCACTGTATTGTATTGAGGGTAGGAACTGGAGGGAGATCACTGAAAGAAGAGGAGAGTGAAGTAAAGTATTTTAGTCCCTGGATCCCGAGTTTGTCCAAGTCCAAGTGCGTTAAAGGCGTTGGAGACAAACAAGGCTCCTGGAATTGACGGAATACAAACTAAGATGTGTCAACAAATGGATGCAGTGCCAACAGCACCCTCTCATCTGTGTCCAGAAAGTTAGAACACAGCCACCTGGTCAACCAGCGGGAGGAGAGCAATATTTTTATTATTCCCAAGAAAGGTGGTCCAAACGAAAGTGAAAATAATGGAATAATTTCACTAATAGCACACACAGATAGAATTTTGCCGAAGATCATTCAATAGCTGCTGCAGCAGTGCACCAGCAGGGGACTTCCAGGAACGGAAGCCAGATCCAGATGGTGATGCAGAACCAGGGAGGCCACTGCTGGGGTCCAGTGGACCCTGGCTGAAAGTAGAGTACACCAGACTCGACGGCACTGGGTTGAGTGGCTGTGTTTTATTGACTGTAGAAGACATTCACCTCTGTCAGCCATAACACATTTTGGATAATATTGAGAGGAATGAGAATTCTGGACTATTTAACTGTGCTAATGAGGAACCTATACATAGATCATGAGACATTCCTTCAAACAGAACAAGGGGTCACTGTGTGGTTTCAGATCAGGAAAGGTGTGCGTCAGAGTTGTATCCTTGCACCACACTTATTCAGTCAGTGTGCTGAGCAGATAATCCTAGAAACCAGATTATATGAAGAATAGGACTCAGTAACAAGTGCGTATGCACAGACACAGTCTGGCTTGCTGAAAGCCAAGAGGTCTTGGAGCACTACTGATGAACATCTAAGACCACACAGCCTTCAGTATGGGTTACACCTCAACATCAAGAAGATGAAAAGTCTCACAGCTGGATCAATAAGCCACAGCATGACAAATATAGACAAAATTGACATTGTCAAGGATTTCATTTTACTTGGTTTGTAAGCTAACATCCACGCAAAGAGCAGTCAGGATGTGGAAAGATGCATTTCATCAGGCAATTCTGCTGCAAGAGACCTCTAAAATGTCAAAATCAAAGCTGTCACTGTGAGGACTAAGGTTCAGCTGACCACTCAGTCTGTGGTGTTTTCAATCACCTCACATGAATGTGACAGCCGGAGCATGGATAAAGAAGATCAAAGAAAGCTTCACATCTCTGAATTGTGGTGTTGGTGAAACTACTGAAGATACCAAGGACCGCAGAAAGTCTTGGAAGAAGTCGTGGAAGACTGTCTTGGAAGAAGTACAACCAGATTGCTCCTTGGAAGTACAAATGGCAAGACTATGTCTCACATACTTTGGTCATGTTGTTGGAAGGGACCCACTCTCAGAGAAGGAAGAAATCCTCAAGGAGAGGAAGTGACACGGTGGCTGTGCGGTAGGCTCAAACGTACTGACAAGGCTGAGGACAGCGCATAGGGTTGCCATGTGCTATAACACACTCAGCAACACCTAACAACAGTAACAAAGATGTCACCTTCTTTGAGGTGGTTCTTTCTTGCCCAACCTTGCCTCTTTAGGTTTGTTGATTCCACGGCTGGCTGTCATTGAGTCTGTCTCTAATATGTGATAACTCCATACACAATAGAAAGGAACACTGCCCACTTCTGAACCATCCCCGTAACAGTCACCAATTGGAACATTTTGAGCCACAGGGTTTTAATTGGTTGCTGTTTGGAAATAGTTTACCAAACCCTTCTTCCTAGGCAGTGTTTGCTTGGTAGCTTCTCTAAAACTGGTTCAACATCCGGGCAACACACGAGCTTCCACTGACGGAGTGGGTGGCTGTGTGTGAGGTGCATTGGCAGGGAATCAAACTTGAGTCTCTCAGAACTAATACTTCAAATTTACTTCAGCATAGTCACAAATGCTGTCAACATTCCCTCGGTTAAAGGATCCTCAGTTTACCGAATTTCAGTGTAGTGTTTTGCGATAGGACTCTGACTGACTGAAGCATAAATGGTAATTTTAAGGGACCACAGATTCAGGTGATGCTGGAGAGGAAAGAAGAGACACATTCCATAAAATTCTTAGAAAGCCAATCAAGGACAATGCTGCTGGATTGCTTTTGACAATGGATTATCTACTGTTATGACAAAAGCACAAGCAACAAAAGACAAAGCAAATAAATGAGGCCTCATAAAAATGTAACACTTACATTCCTAGAAAGACCTTACCAAAGAAAATGACAAGACAGCTACCAACTGGGCAAACGCCCTCAGAAGCCACGTATCTGAGAAGAATATAGTCATCAAAACACATATACAGCTTCGAAAAATTAAGAACCAAAAGGCAAATAACCCACTCATAAAATGGACAAAGGACTTGAATAGGCATTTCACTGAAGAGAACACTCAAATGACCAACACATGAAAAGATACTCACTGTCACTAGCCATCAGAGATGCAAATATAGAACACAATGAGATAACACTTCACTCCCACTAACATGTCTAAGACTGAAAAACACAAGGAAAGGAAAGGACACATGTTGACCAGGTTGTAGGCAAGTTGGAACCCTGATCTACGGCTAGGAGGAGTGCAAAATGCAACAGCCGTTATAGAAAACAGTGTGACAAGACACCTAAAAATAGAGCTCTGGTTTGGCCAGAAATTCCACACATAGTATGTGAGATCTGACAATCTGCAAATTTAATTTTTCTAAGTTCTACACACCTCATTTCTGAATGTCACTATGATCACTTTCGAAGTCCCCCCTTGGGGGCCAAGCATCGGTGGCACTGCCTAGTCCACCCTTCAGAGTAGTGTTGGAACTCTTTCTGGAATGGCCATTGCACATGACGGCAAAGTAGCGAGTCCCCGAACTTAACTGCATAGTTGTTTGTGAGGGACTTTTAATGAGTAAACAAATAACTGTATTGGAACACCCTCCCGCTCACCTGATCTGACCTCCAACGACTTTTTTACTTTACCTTCAGATAAAGGAAATATTGAAAGGAAGATATTTTGGTGACACTCAGGGCATCAAGGATAATGCAAAGACAGCTTTGATGACCATTCCAGAAAAAAGGTTTCCAAATTGCTTTGAAGGGTGGTCTATATGTTGGCCTTTCCCAAGAGGAGTACTTCAAAGGTGACTGTAGTGATATTCAGCGATGAGGTATGTAGCACTGTTTTTAGGATGAGTTCATGAATTTAATTGGCAGAACTCATATACTCAAAACACTTGAAAGCAGAGACTCAAAAAGGGACTTATACATCAGTGTTGACTGCAGCACCATTCGTAATAGCCAAGCAGTGGAAAGGACCTGAGTGCCCACCAGCAGATGAATGGATAAACAAAATGTGGCGCACCTATACAACGTCATACTGCTCAGCGAGAAGAGGAAATGAAAGCTTGGTACATGCTGCATCCTGGATGGAGCTTGAAGACAATATGCTGAGGGAAACAAGCCAACGACCAAAGGACAAAGCTGTATGGCCACAGTGTATAATAAGACAAGAAAGTGTAATGGTATAGAGAATAAAATTTATTATGATTAACCAGGAATGAGAGGGAGAGGGCAAAGGGAAGTTATCACTGATAGAAAAATCACGTTGGTTAAGGATTGGTTTGCACTGCTGATTATTGTAGTTGCTGTCAGTAAGCTGCATACATATAAAAAGTTTAATTTGTTGAAGTTATGTGATGTATTTACAGCAATGGCAAAAACAGGAAAAAAATGTACTTCCTAAGGCTGCTTGTGTACAACCAAATACCTCATGAACCTGGTTCTTTGATTTGGAGATGTAGGGTAATGCTTTCATCGCATGTCCCAGTTAATTGGGCTAAAACAGTGTCTAGTGTTTCTGCCCCCCGGAAACCCCAGTGGTGTAGTGGTTAACTGTCGTGTCTGCTAACCAAAATGTCAGCAGTTCAAATTCAAATTCACCAGGTGCTCTGTGGGAACTATGAAACAGTTCTACCCGGTCTATAGGGTCTGTATGAGTCAGAACTGACTCAGCAACAGTCCTTTTTCATTTTTATTTTTTTTGAGCTTTGTACCTCCTAGTTCGTTGCATAGTGCACGAGGCCTTAAAAACTTGCGAGGACATATCCAAGACATAACAATTGGTATCAAGTAAAAATAAATAATTAAATAAAATTATAGGGGAAGGGTGTGATGTAGAGGAAAAAGTGGAAAGCCCGTTTCGGTTATACTGAGATTGAGCATGAAGAGAAACTGCTATTTCCCTCATTTTTTTTGGTAAGCTAGAAAAGTGATAAAACTTGAAGGTTCACTATTTGGAAGAAAATATTTCTACTTCAAAATTTTTTTTTTTATATATATTATGTACATTCCCATATAAATTTGCCTGCTCACCTATATTCAGCTCCCACTGCTCTCCCTGCCCGGTGACAGCACACCCTTCCTCTCTGCTCCATACATGTCCTATCCTCCCAACAGTCTCCTACCCGCTCCTCTCCACCCACTCCCCTTCCTCAGCAAGAGGTCAGCAGGATGGCACCCTATAGATGCATAAAAACATAAAATTCCCACAAGACATGGTCATTCTGCATTGCCAAGTCCAATCCATTGCTGTCCGAAAAGTTAACCTACATTATGATATATGGACAGGGACAGCATCAGGGCCAGGGGCCATGCTCCCAGGGGAACCCCGAAGCCCCTGAACCATCAGTTGTGGTCTTTTAATGGAGATCTTAGGGTGCACCCCTATTTATTCTCTTGTTGCCAGTGAGACTCCACTTTTTGAGCACCATCACAGCTATCACTGGTGGTAACCTGGCACCATCCGGTTCTTCCGGCACAAGTTGAGGTAGAGACCCACTCATGTGGGTCTGTCTTCTAGGTTCTCTTTTCTCCATGTCATTCTTATCCTTGGTGAGCATCCATTCCTGTGGAGTTGGGACCGTTTGCTGTACCCTCAGATGGCAGCTTGGCAACTTTTAAGACACCAGAGGCCACTCATCAATGTGGGGTGCAGAGAGTCCTCATTAGCCAAGTGCTAGTTGTGCCAGTTGGCCTCGATTTCCCCTGAGAGCATGGTCTCCGCCCCCCTGCCCCAGCTACTCTGTTCTTGCAATATTGGGTTAAGATGTGAGGAGTACTCAAGTTGTGTTGAAGTCCAGTTACTATTGATCTTCTTTCTAATGTGTGCTGTCACTGATTTTACCCAACCAAATTTCTAACAACTATCTTATCTAGACCCTCCCCCCTTCACCCTCCCTCTGTCCCCACCCTTGCAGCCATCTAAGAGTCTTTTCTTCTATTTGTCCTTTTGTTGCTGACTACTTTCACTCAACATGATGTCCTCCAGTTGAAACCAGGTTAAGAGATGTTGACTGCAGTCACTGTTGTTCTTTATCATTGCACAGTGTTGCACTGAGTACATATACCATAGTTTACCTATCCATTCCACTGCTGGTGGCAGCTGGGTTGATTCCATCTTTTTGCTATTATGGACTGTGCTGTGATAAACATTTGTGTGCATTAATCAGTTGGTGTGAACGGCCTTGATTTTGTAGGATATGTTCGAAGCAGTGGACACTTCAAAATTACAGTTGAAAATTTTTGAGATGCCTGTACCAAAATTCAGTGAAATTGTGTATTAACTGTCAGAAAATGCTTTTTCTTTTTAAGTTTAGATTTATGTGGAATATAAAAAATATGGATGTATCTAGATGTATTATAAATACTTCGAAGACAATAAAGAGAAACATTATAAAAGCAAAGTTGATTTTTTTAAAAAAATTTTTGCAGTTAAGTATATGAACATCTTTAGGTAATTAGAGAATTTTTTGACCATAACATAAAACAAAGCTTCTTAAAATCTATTTAAACATAACTTACACATGTAACATTCTGACAGCACGTTGGCATGTATGGTAAAGGCTGTATTTTTGTTATACTGACTTTGTCTAAATATTTACCCGAGGCATTCTTATAGAACTGTAAGGTAACTTGGAAAACCTCAGAATGCTACTCAGATCTCAGATGCTATCATAAAATATTCTCCAGGGACGCCAAGCACGGCTGTCTATTCCCGCAGTGCTCAGGAGAGCAGAGGAACTGCTCAGTGTTTTGCCACTAAAAGGAACTCTTTAGATCTCTGGAAGGAATGTTTTGCCTCTGAAGTAAGTGGAGTGAAAAAGGTCTGATGGACTGCATCCCCCGGGAAACCGGTTTGGACTTGCTACTAAAAGTCAAAGTGCAAAGACATCACTAGCCTACGAATGACTCACTGAGCCACTGTGAAGAGCCCCTTTTATTTCCTGGGACACAAACGGTGAAGAAGCTGTTCTTAATTCTTCTGAGTCAGAAAAATAAAATTCAATGCAAACCTGAGTGTAGCTTCAGACAAGCTAAAAAGGAAAATACGATTCAGGTGTTCTGTCATTTGCAGCTAAGACACATTAAACACCCACTGCTGTCAAGTTGATTCCACCCCATCAGGATGCTACAGGACAGAATAGACGTGCTCCACAGAGGTTCCCAGGAGTGCCTAGCAGATCTGAACTACCAAACTTTTGGTTAGCACCCATAGCACTTGAACACTATGCCACTAGATACTCAATGGCTATCTTAGCGGTTGATGCATTCAACAGACGCCCCTGCCGTGAATATCTTGTCACACCGTGCTTTACTTTACAAGAGAGTAATTTTGAATACCCAATGAAAGAAGAATCACGAAAGGACACACAAAAATAGTGCGGATTATACAAGAAAAGTGTTGCTGAGCAATAGGCAAGTAGCCCACACCCCCCTCTACCACAATGAAACAGCAACAAAATCTTTAAAAAGCAAAGGGCATACATGAAATGGTGCTGTTTTTCTACTGCCCAACTTGAAAAGAAGAAGGAATTCTGATGGGAAATAGTTGTGTGAAAAAGTTGTGTCATGGGAGGGAAGTCTCGTCAAGGAAATTAAAATATAGATAGCTGGGTCAGAAATCACAGAAATGAGCTAGAAGAATTTTGAAGAAATAAGAAAGTAGTTGCAACTTTGCATCAGTTACGCAGTCATTGAATTAAAACAAACAAACAAAAAACCCTGCAACATATTACTGCCAAGTCTGACTCTTGGTGACCCTACAGGACAGAACAGAACTGTCCATAGAGTTTCCAAGCAGTACCTGGTGGATTTGAACTGCTGATCTTCTGGTTAGTAGCTGGGAAACCACCAGAGTTTCCTATTAAAAAAAAATGTACTTCTGCTTCATTCATCGTCTCATTACATGTTAATGATTGTTTCAAATGTGTGACTTGGAACTTTCTAAAGTAGAAATGGAATACATTTCTTGAAGTTATCCATTTTTCTTTTACGATGAGATTACTACTCTTCTGGTTTCAAACAAAGCTTTTTTTTTTTCAATTATTTGTTTCTGCATCTTAAGTGAATTTCATACATCATATGTTACTTAAAGATCCTAACTATAATCCCTTATTTACTATTAATAATATATATTCTTTGTTGGTTAAGTAGACATCCTCTATGTGCATGTGTATGCTTAGTCAATTGTCTGAAAATATAATATTTTAACAGAAATACCACAAAATGAATGGCTTTTAAAAGAGACGTGTTTATTTTACACAGTCCAGTAGGCTGTAAGTCTGAATTCAGGGTGTCCGCTCCAGGAGGAAGCTTTCACTCTGTTGGCTCTGGAGGAAGTTCTTTGTGTTGTTTCAGTCTTTGGTCACGGAGCTTCTTGGCACAGGAACCTCAGGTCTGAAGGACGAGCTCTACTTCCTATGCTGCTTTCTTGACGGTGTGAGGTTCCCAATTCTCTGCTTGCTCTTATTTGCTTTCCTCTCTTGTAGGATGAAAGGGTGGAAGGTGGTGCCAGCCACACTCCAGACAAACTCCTTTACAGTGGAGCAGGGAGGTGGCCTTAGGAGAGATGTTACAGTTGCACCCTAATCCTCTCTGACATAATCCAGTCTGTTAACTACAGACGGGGATTAGGGTTTACAGCATCAGACGAATCACAGAATGGAGGGCAGTCACGCAACATTGGGAATCAGAGTCCAGCCAAATTTCTATACATATATCTGGGGCGACACAGTTAGGTCCACGACATATATCAAGGCAGATACATTTCAAATATGCAATTTAGAATTAAAATAAAATTCCATTTTGATATGATTATGCACTTTCAATAAGAGATAGTTACAATCTCTTTAAAGATTTTCATACTTCTGATGAAAGCTTTGTAATAATGCTCTACAAAAGCTATGTATGATTTCTATTGCTATATTTTTATTGTTTGACAGTGTTTAAGAATAAGCACCTTATTTTCCCTATAGACTTACATTTTATTTACATATATTTCCCTAATTATTTTATTTTAAAAATCATTCTTTTTTTAACAAAAAAAGGATTCTATGTTTTTATAGTTATATTTAGCTCACCAAGCTTCTTCACTGTCGTTTATCTGAAATAAAAAGGACAAAAGCATAAACAATCTATTCACTCAGTTTTCTGGAAATTTGTGTGTTGATATCTACAGACTGGGTTCTGAAACTCTTTATTAAATCATGCTAGTATGTTGTAATTTTCAGAATAGACCACTGCGAGAATTAAACAGGATGTAGAATGCAACTAAAGAGCTTTCATCCAATCAAATTATTTAATACTCTAAAACACATATTAATGCTTAAAACAGTGATTTTATAGGAATACCTGTCACTGCAGTAAAAAAATGACTCCAAAACCACAGCTAAGAGTTTTACGTGTTACTGCAGAACTCATTGAGATCGGTAGGAAGAGATAGATACACACTATGAAAAATTAACTTTTTCCAATGTTGTAGACAAATAGGCAAAAATTCTTAAAAAGTCATTAACAAAGTTCACTATTAGAGGAAAAGGGAAATGAGAAATGTATTTCATCTTACTGTTAACAACCCTTAGGGTAACATTCTACCTAAAATGAAACAGACAAGTCAATAAAAAAGTTTAATCAGTTGTCTTCAGTGGGAATTAGGTAAACCAACAAAATTGGCCCTTTTATTGGCAATGGGGAAGCACGCCCTAAGGAAGACATGGAGTAGTGGCAGGAAGGAGAGAAACGAATATAGGTCAAAACAGCTTTTTGAAACTCAAGCTGATGTGCCGGCTCGAGATAAAGAGAAACCTTAATTAGTGACTAAACGGACAAACACAGACTAAGCTAGAAAAAGTGGCACTTTAAACAGACAGACTAGCGAGAAAGAGTACTGGAGGCAGTATCTAAGGTCAGCACATTTGTCTAGGCCAAACAAGGAAGTCAGTGGCAGGCTATGTTGTCAATATCCCAGATACTACGTCTGCAAATGCATATTAAGATCAGTTTTAGCTGTTGCTGTAAACCCTTGTGAGCCAGTAGTGTGGTGGAATCTCTAATTTAAGCCATCACTGTGGTACAGGAAGGCGATCCCTAGAGCTGCTCTAGTCTACTTATACGCTCTCTGGGATTGCAATGGCTGGAAGCCTGGAAACTTCACTTCCAGAATCCCTTACAGGCAAGATTCCTCTTCCTCCTGAAGAACTAAACGCTAGAGGAGAGGATTACAGACTCAGACAACGAAGTCAGAAAAGCCTGAATTTAGATTTTAGCTTCTCTGTTTGCTAGCTGGAAAACTCAGTGGCATAGTGGTGAAGCCCTGCGACTGCTCACCAAAAGGCCAGCAGTTTGAATCCACCAGGTTCTCCTTGGAAACTCTATGGGACAGTTCTACTCTGTCTGTAGGGTTGCTGTGAATCAGAATCAACTCAACAGCAGGGGCTTGGTTTTAGTTATATGCTAGCTGTGTGACCATTCAATGTCTATAACATTATCGAGTTTTCTTGGAATTTCTGCTGTTTTATTTGTAAAGCAGGATAACAGATGGAGCCTGACCGACATATTTTTGCAAATGTTGTCATAAAGATGAAAGAAATCACCTTTATAAATGATACTTATTCGGTCAATGTCAATCAGCCCCAACCATGGCCCAGGCATGTGGTCATCATTACAAAATAAAGAGCAATAAGGTTCTTCAGGCATTTATAATCGATTTCAAAATCAATGAGATCATTTCTTTACACAGTTCCAAGCACAGAGGACGTGATTACTAATGCTTATTTTTAATTATTAATACTGATAGTAGTAATGTAATACAGTATTCCTTATAGAAGGCTTTCTTAGTTCTCCATGAAGATGTATCACAGATCCCTTTTAAATCCAACTTAGATTCCATACTAAGTACTGACTATCTACTTTAACAACTGTATTGAGGTATATTTCCATTACCTCTTCAAGACTGTGCCTTTTGCAATCTGTCTGTTCCTCAGTCCTCACCTCTGGGTAAACACTGGTCTTTCTTCAGGAATTTCTCAGTGGTTCTCAACCAGAGGAGGTTTGGGTCCCCGCAGAATTGTCAGCGTCTAGAGCCACTCTGTAGTGTCATGATGAGTGCTTTGGCTGCGAACCAGAAGATCAGCACTTTGACTATGCCAGGCACTCCCTGGAAACCGTGTGGGGCAGTCCTACCCGGTCTAGAGAGTCCCTGTGAGTTTGAATCATCTTGACGGCACCGGCTTTTCAGTTAGAGGCATTCTCGGTCTTCGTGATTTGGGGAGCAGGAGGAGAGGGAGAGTGTCACCGACCTGTAAAATGCATAGCAATGCTCCAACGTGAAGAATTGTCTGGCCACAAATGTTAATAGCAATGTGACTGAAAAACTCTACTCTAGATTAGTGTCCATTTTTTACAATGCTCAGAAGTGGAATCATAAGATTCATAATCGTTTTCTCTCAGCATAAGGATTTTGAGATTCATCCATTGCCGCAAGTATCAGATGATTCTCTTTTTATTTCTGAGAAGTATTTCATTCTAGAGATATGCCATATTTTACCTGTCACCTGTTGGTGGGCATTTGGATTGTGTCTTAATGACCTGGTATTGCTATAACAGACCTACTACAAGTGGGTGAATTTAACACAGAGAACCTTGTTCTCACACAGTTTGGGAAGCTAGATGTCTCAATTCAGGGTGCCAGCTCCAGGGAAACTGTTCTTCTCTGTGTCACCTATCGGGCAATGTCCTTGTCATCAGTCTTTCCCTGGTCTAAAGCTTCTCAGCACAAGGACCCTGAGTCCAACGAATGCCTCCTGCTCCTGGCTCTCCCTCATTGCTGATAATGAAGTCCCTCCTCTCTGCTCCAGTTTCTCTTATATCTCAAAAGAAACTGTCTCAATACAATTGAGTACTGTAGATTGATTCCCAGATCATTAGCATAACTGTCTCTAACCCTGTCTCAACACTGTGGAGCAAGTGATTTACAACACATAAGACAATTGTATTCGATAACAAAACAGAAGCCAACCACATAATACTGGGAGTCATGGTCTTAGTCAAGTTGACACACATAGTTTGGGAGAACAGAATTCAGTCTGTAACAGATTGTTTCTAGTTTGGAATTGTCCTTAAGCTGCCATCGAGTCAGTTCTGACTCACAGCCACCATAGGTACAACAGCACAAAGCATTGTGGGGCCTGGGCCACGCCCACAGTTGTTTCCATGCTTACAGTCCATCGTTGGTCCGTCTCATTGAGGGGCTTCATCCTTCTCACAGACCCTCCACTCTACCAAGCATGATGTCCTTCTCTAGGGACTGGTACCTCCTGACAGTATGTCCAAACTATTAAGGAAAACGTTCTCATGAGCATTTGTGTGTAGGGTTTCATTTGAACACATGCTTTCATTTTTCTTGGGTAATTACTTAGAAGTAAAAGAAATGTGTCATATTTTAAAGAAGCATCAGCTTTTTTTTCAAAAGTCATTGTAGCATTTTACATTCCCACCAAGAGTTTACATGAGATGTACTTTTCTAAACTCTTGTCCACATATAACACAGTCAGTCTTTCCAGTTTTAACTACTTTAGTGAATCTGGTTTTTTTTTCACCATTTTGAGTGCTTTTCTGTGATTAATGTGCACCAACATGTGTATATTGGAGTGATGTTTAAATTTCTTATCATTATTTATTTTCTAGTGTCATTTCTTAAAAGCACAGCCTCTACAAGACGCCTCTATAATCTGAATAGTTGCAGACACTCAGAAGTTGTAGTTTTCTTGAAGGATCTAAACACTTGCAACTACAGCAGGGGGAAGTTCTGACTGTAGAATCTACCCCACTCCTGCCCATAAAGTGCTTCTTTCTCTGACAGTTAATTGAACATTCATTGCACATGGCTTGGATGCCGTTTTTAGGTTGGCAATAGGTCTTCTAGAAATTTTAGGGACTTTTTATAATATAGTAATAAAATACCTAGTGAATTTCAAATTTTAGGTACTAAAGGAATAATTTCCACAGTATAACGAACTTCGGTGATAACGAATGGTAGACATTATCATCACGTAATGCTAGCGGGTTGAAGTACTGGGTTCTCTGTGGCATTAAGGTTTTATTTCACTGTCTAGATTTTAGAACTTGTTTGCTCTGTTTCTTCCCATCTTTTAAGGGCATTTGCCAGTGCTGTGATTTACTGGTTCAGCTTGTAGACAGATGCTAACCTTCTCCTATGACAGCGGCTGATTTGCCTTAAGAAAACCTCCTCCTGCTAGAGACAACTGCTGCTCCACAGAGGATTTTCAAAAGGGCCTCTCACTTTATTTCTGAATTTGATTAAAACAGCTTGTTATTAGCCTGAGTAAATTAAATACTTAACTTTACAGTCTCGTGGAATTTGAAGAAACCCTTATGAAAGAGATAAATGCAGCTAATAGAAGCTTACTGAAGACCATTATTTTGCAGTCCTATATTCTGAACATTAAATTTGCAGAGTACAGCCTAATGAATTATTTTATATCTGATAGATTTCTAATATATACTTTTTCTGATGTATATATGGAAACCCTGGTGGTATTGTGGTTAACTGTTGTGTCTGTAAACCAAAAGGTCAACAGATTGAATACACCAGGTGCTCCTTGAAAACTCAATGGAACAGGTCTACTCTGTCCTATAGAATCACTGTAAGATTCAACTGAATGGCAGTCAGTTTGATTTAATATATATACAAAATGAGAGAGAGAGAGAAGAGTGTTAACCGAAAAGGACTTCCTATGAAGTGTAATCCTGGCTAAAAGCAAAGAATACCAGAAACATTTTTACTTGTGTTTCATTGACTATGCAAAGGCATTCAACTGTGTGGATCATAACAAATTATGGCTAGCATTGCATCAAATTGGAACTTCAGAACACTCAGTTATGCTCTGAAGGAATCTGTATATGTGTCAAGATGCGACTGTGTGAATAGAACAAGGGGATGGTGCATGGTTTAAAGGCAAGAAAGGGGTGCATCAGGGCTGTATGCTTTCACTATGCCTTTTCTATCTGTATGCTGAGCAAATAATTCGAGAAGCTGGATTCTACAAAACACAATGGGGCATCAGGATTGGAGGATGACTCATTAAAAATGTGTGTTATGCAGATGACACCACCTTACTGCAAGTGGAGAAGATTTGAAATACTTACTGATGAAGATCAAGAACCACATCCTTCAGTATAGATTGCATCTCAACATCAAGAAAACAAAAATCCTCACAACTTGTCAGTAAGCAACATTGCTGTAAATGGAGAAAGGATTAAGGTTGTCGAGGATTTCATTTCACTCCAGTCCACGATCAACACCCATGGAAGCAGCTGTCAAGAAATCAAAAGACACATTGAATTGGGAAAATCTGCTGCAAAGAATCTCTTTAAAGTGTTGAAAAATAAAAATGTTAGGTTGAAGACTGAAGTGTGCCTTCCCCAAGCTGTGGTATTTTCGGTTGCATCATATGCGTGCAAAAGCTGGATGATGAACAAAGAAAACAGAACAAGAATTGATGCCTTTGAATTGTGGTGTTGGAGAAGAATACTGAATGAATCGCGAACAACCAAAGGAACAAACATTTCTGTTCTGGAAGAAGTATATCCAGAGTGCTCCTGGGAAGCAAAGATGGCAAGACTGAATCTTACATACTTTGGACATGTTGTCAGGAAGGATCAGTAGCTCAAGGACATTGTGTTTGATAGAATGGTGGGGGGTCACCAAGAAGGAGGAAAACTCTCGTCGAAATGGATTGACACAATGGCCATAACAATGGGCTTAAGCATAAAAGCAACTGTGGACATGGAGCAAGACTGGGCAGTGTTTCATTCTTTTGTTCATGCTATGAGTCAGAATTGATTCAATAGCTCCTAACAACAACAACAACATGAAATGTAACGTCCATATTCAGTAACCAATTACATCATTTATTTTTCATTTCATCTATATGAAATGTTTGACCATTCACCTGAAAGTCTTCATCTGCAGTATTTCAGGAATATATCTGCAGGAATTTCTGAATAATTACAGGTTGCTGTTGTTCCTGCTGATTGCAATCCAGCTGGTTCCTCCTCATGACTGTCCTGTGTCTAACGGAATGAAACATGGCCTGTCTCTCTGCCTTCTTCGTGACTGTTCTCATCTTTGAGAACATGGTTAGATACTCTTAGTTCTGCTTCGTTTTATGTTACTTCTAATTATTACTGAAGAGAGGATTGGGTCATTTTCTCATTAGACACTTGGAAAATTTAAAAGAAAGAAAAGAAAAGAAAACTGTTCTGCCTTCATTTCCAGGACTTCACCGTGTGCTTCTAATTTGATTTGTGGTATCTTATAGTTTGAAATGAGAAATGAGCTCAAGATCTCTGACAACAATAACATTTGGCTACTCTTTTTTTCTGCCTGTCCTGTGATTTAAAAGGGAATAACTGGACACAATATTTAAATATGACTTAGCACCACTTTGGAAAAACTGGTAGTGTAGTATTTAAGTGCTATGACTGCTAATCAAAAGGTCATCAGTTGGAATCCACCAGACACTCTTTGGAAATTCAGTGGGGGCAGTTCTGCTCTCTCTTAAAGTGTTGCTGAGAGCTGGAATGAACTCGATGGCAATGGGGTTGGAGTTGGGTAGCACCCATTAGTGTTCCTGTGAGGACTGCCAATTGAGTCTGTCATCTCATCTGTTTTAGTCATTGAGTGCTGCTGTAACAGAGATACCATGAGTGGATGGGGTTAGCAAGGAAAACTTTGTTCTTACACAGTCCAGTAGGTTAAAAATCTGAATTCAGGGTGTCTGCTCCAGGGCAGGGGCTTTCCTTCTGATGGATCTGGAGGACATTCCTTGTGTTGCATCAGTCTTGGTTCAGGGAGCATCTTGGCTCAGGAACCTCAGGTCTGAAGGACATTCTTTTTTCCCAGTGCTGCTTTCTAGATGGTGTGAGGTTCCCAATTCTCTTCCCTTTCCTTTTATCTCTTGTAGGGTAGGGGCAGAGTCAAGATGGTGGACTAGATACACATTTCCTCAATTCCCTCTGAAAACTAAGACCTAGATTGATAATTAAATGGAGACTTCTAGACACCCAGTGAGCCCTAGGACATGGTATAGGGCTGTCAATTTGTACTACATGCCACCCAAAGGGAAACTCCTACTCTTTCACTGCCCCCCACCCTTGTTTAATGCCATCTCTCATGGACAGAAGATCAATAACAAAATCAAAGAAATAAAAAATTCAATTCAAAGCCAAGAAAACAGAATTGGACTAATGGAAAATAGATTTTTTGACTTGGAAGAAAGAGCTACTGACTGAGCATCTGTGAGGAGAAATCAGAGAAAAGAAATAAGAAAATGAAGAAGTATTAAGAAGCATGTGGGATTCTATGAAGAAGAACAATCTATGATTAATTGGAGTTCCTGAACAAGGAGGGACACCTGAAAACAAAGAAAGTACTGTTGTTGAGCTCCTGACAGAAAACTTCTCTGAAATTACAAAAGAGAATATAGATATCCAAGCTAAGTATCAAATGCCACTCAGTAATGATCCCGAAAGAAAGACTCCAAGACCCATTATAATCAAGCTTAACAAAATGTAAGTCTTAAAGGCAGTGAGACTCAAAGCAACACTAACCTTCAGACGGAAAGCCTGTAGGCTTTCATCTGACTTCTCAGCAAAAACAATGCTGACACAGGGGCAATGGGGTGACACATTCAAAGACTCGAAAGAGAAAAACTTCCAACCAAGAATTATATATCCTGAAAAACTATCTCTCAAATATGAAAATGAAATTAAGACATTCACAGACAAACAGAAACTCAGAGACTTTGTAAAAAACGAAACCAAAGCTACACAAAATACTGAAAGAAGCTCTTGGCTTAGAAGAACAAAAGCACTAACTCTTGTAGGACAAAAGGTTAAAAGACGGTATAAGCCACATCCCAGGGAAACTCCCTTTACAATGGAGCAGGGAGGTGACCTTATGAAGGAATTTACAGTCCTACCCTAATCCTCTAACACACAACATAGAAAAACCACAAAATGGAGGACAATCATAAAATTTTGAAAAATCATGGCCCAGCCAAATGGCTACACACATTTTGGGGGGGTGGGGCACAGTTCAATCAATGGCATCATCCTAGAAAAAGTGCTACATACCTCATTACTGAATACCAATATGGTTACCTGTGAAGTACTCCCCTTGGAAAGCTATGCACCGATGTCAGCACCTAGTTCACCCTTCAAAGCCATTTTGGAATTCTTTCTGGAATGGCCATCAGAGCTGTCATTGTATTATCCTTGATGTCCCAAATGTCATCAAAATGGCTTCCTTTCAATATTTTCTTTATCTTTTGGTCAAGTAAAGGCACAGAGGGACAGATCTGGTGAGTTGAGAGAGTGTTCTAATTCCAGTTATTTGTTTGCTGGCTAAAAACTGCCTCACAGAAAGCTATGCAATTAAGTTCACAAATGTTCCATCATGCCACCGTGCACAATGGCCATTCCAGAAAGAGTTGCAAGATTGCTTTGAAGGTTGTAAAGGTGCTGGCATTGGTGCATAGCTTCCCAAGGGCAGTACTTTGAAGGTAACCATAGTGATACTCAGCAATGAGGTATGCAGCAATTGCAACAATTAAGTTCATGGACACCATTGTCAGATCCCATATATTTTCAGAATATGGCTAGCCACTTTACCAAATAGTGGAGCACGTTAAATTAAAAATAAATAAGTAAATAGACAGACAGATAAAAGTTACATGCATTTTTTAAATAAAGTTCATTTTTGAATAGTTTTATGTTTTATGGAGACAATACAGAGTTCCCATAAGCCCCACACCCAGTCACCCCCAAGTTAATAACTCATATGATACACTCATCACAACTAAAAATTGACGCTGTTACCTATAGACCATGTTTCATCCAGATTTCCTTGATTTTCACCTAATATTGTTTTCTGGTTCCAGGATTCTGTCCAGGAAACCACATCACACTTAGCCATCATGTCTTCTTAGACTAAACTAGGCTACGACAGTTTGTCTGACCTTCCTTGTTTTGAGGTACAAAAATCGGTTTTTGTTTTTTTCTCAATGTTTCTAAACTACAACTAGCCTGATGTTCTTCTCACGAATGGAGTTTTGGGGAGGACACTACCGAGTACCTATACCTCTCATTAGGTGTCATCAGACGAATTTTGACTTACCTCGAAATTGTCAAGGTGAATTCCGAAATTAGTAAAAATAATAATAGCAAAGATTTGGATAGAACTTAAATATATGCCAGATGCTCCTTGAAACACTTTGAATTTGATCTTCATGCCGTTAATCTTTAATGAGATGGAAATCATTACCATGTACAATTGGAAAGAATGATACTCGTAACAGCTTGCCAAAAACTATGTGGATAATAAGTGATGGTGCTGAACTTTAAATCCAAGATAGTATGGTTTTCGAATCTTTACTCCTAAACACTATACTGTCTTCCACTAATAATCTTTAAAATAGCAGAAGAATAAAAACACTTAATTTATGGAGATTTTTATTGTTGCAAATTATTTCTCTCAAGAGATGCAGATTCAGCGTCGTTGGTGTTAGGTGCTTTCAGGTACGTTTCAGCTAACGATGACCCTGTGTACAACGGAACAGAACCCTGCCCAGTCCTACCCCATCCTCACAGGCAGCGTTATGTTTTGCCTGTTGTCACAAGCTGCTCAAAGAGTGACTTTGCTTTTCATCAGGAACTGTTTGCAAGTCCTCTCTGCTTTCAGCAAGCCGGTTTGTGTCCCCTGCATAAGACAGGCTGCTAGTGAGTCTTCCTCCGATGCTGATGTCCAGCTTCTTGCACTGTTTGCTCAGTATACAAACTGAACAAGTGTGGTGAAAAGATACAACCCTGATGTACACCTTCCCGGATTTTAAGCCGCTTAATATACTCTTGTTCTGTTCAGAAGACTGCCTCTTATTTTATGGATAGATTCCTCAAGAACACAATTAAGTGTTCTGGAATTCCCATTCTTTTCATTGTTATCCATAATTTGTTATGGTCCACGCAGTCAAATGCCTTTTTATAGTTAATAAAACACAGGCAAACATCTCTCCAGTATTCTCTGCTTGCCGTGGGGATCCGTCCAACATCTGCAGTGATTCTTGGTTGCCTGACTTCTTCTAAACCTCACTTGAGTCATTGACGTTTCCCTGTCAACATACTACTGAAGCTGCTTTTGAATGATCTTCAGAAAAATTTTACTTTTAAGTGTCTGTCAGCTTGCTGCAGTGCTGGGCTCGAGTGTAGTTGTGATACTGGAAGCTATGTCACTGGTATTCAAATCTCATCAGGGTCACTTTCTTAGCCATCTAGTGCTGCTGTAATGGAAATGCCGAGTTTGGACGGCTTCATCAAACAGAAATGTGTTCTCTCACAGCATTCCCAATTCAGGGTAGCAACTCCAGGGAAAGGCTTTCTCATTCTGTCAACTCTAGATGAAGGTCCTTGACGTTAATCTTTCCTTGTCTGGAAGCTTCTCCATGCAGGAACCCCTGGTCCAAAGAAAACACTCTGCTCCTGGCACTGTTTCCTTGGTGACGTGTTGTTGCCTTGTCTTTCTGCTTGTACCTGTCTTTTCTATTTCATGTGAGATGAGATTTACAAGACAGGGGAAAGTCACATCTGATGACCAAACAATGGACAACAACACAGTAATGGGAACTATGGCCAACCAAGTTGAGGAGTCTTTTTAGTAGACAAAATTTAGTTGCTAATTGTCACCCAAGGTTGACAGGTTTCAACTGAGTTTCCAGAATACAAAGGACTAGGAAAAAAGACCTGGTGGTCTACTTCTGACAAATATTGGCCAGTGAAAACTTTATGAGGAGCAGCAGAACAGGTTCTGGATATGCAGCAATTGTGGTTAAACTAGTCAGTGGTGACCCACAGGTCCCTGGTTTGAACTCACAAGCCACTCTGTGGGAGAAAGACAGGCTCGGCCACTTGCGGTGAAGGTTTATACTGCCTGGAAACCCTGCGGGGCCTTTCTGCTCGGCCCTACAGGGTCACCATGAATAAGAATCAACTGGACAACAAGTTGGAGTTTATGGCTTTGGTTTGAAGAGTTAGCTATTTGGTGCAAATAAGATCACACGCTCTTTCTTAGGGATTTGTAGGTAAATGAACAAATCTTAATCAGTGCTGTATTTCTCTTCTGTTTATGTTTTCATTCCAGTTGAGAGATTGTGATTGCTTTAAAATGATTGACTGGAAATGAAATATTCCAATTATTAGTCAGAATTACTAATAATTAGTAGTTTCTAATATAATTATTAATAAATTCCAATTTTGTTATTCCAATTATTTCAGTTTTCTATTGACTGAATATCACTCCCCAAACACAAACATGTACACATTTTTTCAGCTTTGTCAAAAATAAAATATTCATTATATATAATAAAACACATATATGTGTATATTTGCATTCAATAAGCATAGCAATTCTAGACAAGTAAATATATTTTATTTCTTTATGACTCAGGTTCATCTAGTAAGCAGAGATCTTTATACTTCATTCTCACATATTCATTTCAGAAATTGGAGTGCACTGGGGTGGTATTTTACAGTACAGTGAACATGAATTTGACAGGAAACCAGGATCCCATGTGTAGTTCAGATTAGAAGCCCGATGGTACTGCTCTGGGAAGTCACCACTTGGCACACTCAAGTCCATCACTCCCTAGGCAGACAGTGGAGAGTCTGGCCGAGTTTAGAGATTAGAGAAGAGCCCAGCCTATGTCATTACAAAGCCTTGACCGGGGTCAAGTTTATAATTAGCATGCTGTCTATATTTCCTAGAATTAAGTAGCCAACCAGCAAATATATCAATGAATCTAAAATATTTGTCAAGTGGAGCATAGCATAAACAAAGTTAGAAGATTATTTGACCCTAATTGAGTTGGTCCTAATTAACTCTAGGAAATAACATGTCATCATATGTGCTTTTTACTTACTCTGAAGCACTTTCCATTGCTCATTTGACTCCTTGATTTTCCAGGTCTTTGAATATACATTAAAAAAATTATAAAAGAAAAAGAATACACCCTCTGAAGTGACTTACCATTCCTTCCAGTTCCCTAGTCTATTTTGACATGTACGTGTGGGATCACGTGTTACCAACAGAAATTCACTGGCTGTGTCCAGTAACCTAGATGCAGATTTTTGTCGTGCTGGCTGGAAGTAGCAAGATCATTGTCAACAACATCCCATAATATCGATGGTTATACCGGGTCCTATCTCTGTAGCTGAGACACAGAGCAGTGTTGCATCAGAATTCTCGACTCAAAATGGGCCCTTCTTATTCCCGACTCAGTTTCCTAGATCAGCGGGGAAATCAGGGAGTTTGGTAAAGTAAATATATCCCTACCGTTCTAGCCGATCGTATCTTGACTAAAATTGTACTTTCCACAGTGAGTGTTCTCGGAGGCACAGCCACTCAGCTTCCTACTAGTGCTGGGCAGCACTACAGATAAAAGTCTGAATTTCAGTGGCACTTATAAATAATTCAGACACTGCTAGAAGAGTGTTAGGAAGCTGGTGCTCTTCTAGTCTCTTTGTAACAAAAGCTTCGAGTAGGGGAAACAGTTCATTAATATGGTCACATACATCTAGGGATATCTAGGACTCAGTATTTCTCATGGGGCCACAGACGGGACAGACAAACAGAGAACACACTGTTTTCGACTCTCCTTAGATTTCACTTCACCTTTAAAAACTATCTCATTTTTGTTTTAGACAAAATACATACGAATGAAAAGCAGTACAGTATTATATGCAAACAATAGAATATACCTTAAATCCCACATTTAAGCTTGATTACATGTAATTTTAACAAACATAGGCAACTGAAATAGCAATTTGCTACTTCTCAGGGTGTAGTCACTTATCACAGCAAAGAAGGAACCAGTTACAAGAGGCCTGAATTCTTGCAAAGCGTCCTGATTATACCATGTCCATACGGTTTTCAATAATGCTGGAAGCATATGCTAGTGCTCCTGTGATTCTCCCCAGTGGAGAAATTCTTGGAGAATTTTCCCCAAAGGAGAAGATCAGTTGATTGCTATCCATGTGCAATAATCTAGTTTTCTAAAGATGATGAAAGGAAATCAATTATTTTTAGAGATTCATGAGCCAAAGACTGAAAAAAATGATAATGAACCCAAGAGCAGGTGCAAAGCTGACACGTACCCAGGAGGCTGTCGCTTCTATCAGTTCTCCGTTTGGTGGGTACATGGAACCATTTCCTGATGGTTGGGACATTTGTATGCATGTATAAGCAAACACACAATAGCAATTATACTATCCCTAGAACACTGCTTACTTATTCTGGATTTTATTTAACCTAAACCTAACCTATCTCACTGCTGTTGAGTGGGTTCTGACTCAGCAACCCTGTAGGACAGAATAGAACTGCTCTGTAGAGTTTCAAAGGAGCACCTGGTGGATTTGAACCATTGACCTTTTGGTAAGCAACCACAGCTCTTAACCACTATGCTACCAGTTTCCAGGATTTGTTTATTCTTTTTCTTTCTTCTTCTTTTTTTTAATTTTCTCTAGCTCAGAATCAGAAACCTGAGATAAAGAAGGGAATGTTACATCTTGGGGACACCAGAAACATCCACAACCCAGGTCCAAACACCAACTGAGCAAAAATTTCAGGGCAAAGCATCCACAGCAGTGACGAACACCAAGAAAGAAGTAGATCTTTAAATCCCCAATGAAGATGTTCACACAGGGGACAAACCCATGACCACTGTTTAAAACAAACAGAGTGGCTCTCTGGGCAGAATGATAGAGGACATTCTGAGTCAGAAAACACATACATTCATACTTACAAGCTGTAGACTTTTGCTATGGCTATTGAGAAAATGGAATCCCTGGTAGCATAGTGGTTAGGAGGTATGGCTCCTAACCAAAAGGTCAGCAGTTCTAATTCACCAGGCATTCCTGGGAAACTCTGTGGGGCAGTTGTGCTCTGTCCTACAGGGTTGCTGTGAGTTGGAATTGACTTGATGGCAGTGGGTTTGGTTTTTTGGTTTTGGTTATTGAGAAATTGGGTGTAAAGCAGTCCCAGTGTAACTGTGAGAAATCCCCGTGGTCACCATTGGAGTCACGCTTCGAGGGGCGATGCAACAACGTCCCAGGAGCATGTGATGGAGTCCTACATTCAAGGATGAATGCTGATGAGTGTTCTAAACCACTGTTGGCTACCTAGTACTGCTGTAACAGAAATGCCACAGAGATGACATTAATCAGTGTAAGTTTACTGTCTCACAGTCTACGAAGCTGGAAGTCCAAATTCAGGGTGCCAGCTTGAGAGAAAAACTTTCTGTCTGTGTCGCTCTGGAGGCAGGTCCTGGTCTTTCCTGAGGCTCTGCTCCTAAGTGATCTCTATCTGGCTTAGCCTGTCTCTTCTTGGCTTCCTTGTTTAATCTCTTTTGTATCACAAATGAAATTGACTCAAGATACGCCCTTCATTAAGCATGCCTCATTAACATAACAAAGACAGTCTATTCCCCATCTGAATTACTATCACAGGCATACAGGTTAGGATTTACAACTCATGTTTTAGAGAAACATAATTCAATCCATAACAGCCCCTACTATAATTGAGTTTCCTTATTAATCTAACCATCTCCTAGTCCCACATTTTTCTACAGCAAATAGCAGCTCCAGGAAAGTCTTTCCCCTTAAAGAAGAAAAAGTTGAAAGCAATCAACCATGAACACTATTCTCAGGCAGGAAGGAGGCTGTGATATTCAAACTCACCTACAGCTTGTCCCTTATGATGCTCACTCCCCGCATGGCCATGTAGAAGACCTTATCATGGCCACAGCTTTCATCATACTTGTTCAACCTTGGTGCTGAGCAAATAGTCTGGAAAGGTGGACTGTAGGAAGAAGTGCACAACCTCAGGACTGGAGAAGGACTCACTCACTACAATACAGAGATGACCCAGCCTTCCTTGCTTAAAGCACAGAGGCCATGAAACACTGATAAAAACACAGATAGCAGCCTTCAGTATAGATTATACTCCAACATACCAAAAAAAAAAAAAAAAAAAAAGTCTTCACAATTGGGTCAATAGACATCATCATGGTAAATGGAGAAAAGACTGGAGTTGTCAAAGATTTCATTTTTCTTGAATCCTTAATCAATACCCATGAAAACAGCAGCCAAGAAATAAAACATCACATTGTCTTGGGCAAATCTATTGCAAAGTTTCTCTTGAAGGTGTTAAAAAGAAAATATGTCACTTTGAGGACTAAGGGGCACTTGACCTAAGCTGTGGTGTGTTCAGTCATCTCAGATGCAAGTGAGAGCTTGACGATGATTAAGAAAGACCGAAGGAGAACTAATGTATTTTAATTATGATATTGACAAAGAATACTGAATATACATCCTGCAGGTCATAGAAGAATGAACAAATCTGCCTTGGAAGAAGTACAGCTATGACACTCCTTCGAAACAGGGACGGTGAGGGTTCTTCTCATGTACTTTGGGCACGACATCAGGAGGAACCAGTTCCTGCAGAAGCGCCTCACACTTGGTAAAGCTGTCAGTGCAAAAGAGGAAGACCCCCAACAAGTGGCCGCAACCACAGGCTGGAACCGAGCAACAGTTGTGGGGATGACACGGGACCAGGATGTGTTTCACGGTATTGTGTGTAGCGTCACTATGAGCTGGAACCAACTAGACAGCACCGAACAACTACAATCGTGGCCATCGACTGAGAGGCTTTCAACAGCTCACTTTCTACCCTCGTGTCTGACCATCACCTTCTCTTCACGGTATCCTGGCTTCAATAATGTTCACCCTCAAGAAATCTCCAGTCGCTCAACCTTACAATTTTTTTTTAACGTCCTTGCATCCTATCATTGTCGCGAAGTTGACTGGCAAAACAAAACAAAACAAAAAAAACACACCTCGTTTTCAAGACAGTAATTTTTCCATTTGGCCTTCATGAAAATAGTATTTAATTAAAATGTAAAGGCTAGTCTCACTAGGATTTTATTTTATTTTATTTTTTTTTAGGAAAAATTTAGCAACAGGAAGACAAAAGAGTATCTTCCTTTTAACAACTTTCTATGTGTGAGAGGGACATAATTCTAGAGTTTAAGCCTGTTGAGCAAAATAAGTTAGAAAACATAATGATTCATTCTTGACCTAAAGGAAGCTTTAGATTTTCTAGAGTTGTAAACTGACCTAACAGGCATGTGATTCATATATTTTTGCATAAATACTATTTCTTTTAATTAAACTCTTAATGCATACCAAATAGCTAAGAATTCTGTATCACACTACCCGATTAATTCTTGCTATGCAGGTTTATGTCTGGCCCACTTGTCACATGCTTAGATAAAATGACAGTATCTCATAAATGTGTCTAACAAGGATCCATGCCTGAATTGACAGCCATTCAAAATCTGTAGAGGTGATTCAAGGAACAGGTGAGGGCAAAGCCAAAATTATTTGCCAGATGTAGTTTGGTTCTGCTCCAGGGCCCTGCTGGAGCAGTGATTAAGTGTTTGGCTGCTGACCAAAAGGCTGGCAGTTCAGATTCCCCAGCCACTCCTTGGAACTGGTATCCATGGAGTTCTACTCTATCCTTTTAGATTGTTACAAGTCAGAAGTGTGGTGTTTTCTTGTGTGTTTGCCCTGGAACTCTAGCACCTAAGTAGTGCCTGGCATGTGTTGACCATCAATCCTTCAGAGAATAAATTTCAAACAGAACAAAAAGTTTAAAATAGATTTATAGTTTAGGCTTATTTGTATCTGTAGGTCATTACAATTGCATTTTGATGGAAAGATGTTTGACTCTACATAATTTCATTGCAAGACCATAAATATATACATGTTGTTTCATTAAGAGAAAGAACATAAAAATGTATATGTTGATTTAAATATTCAACAGAGCCAGCCAAGTGCCATCGAGTCAGATCCGACTCACGGCGACCCTAGAGTCACCATGATTCAACAGAAGGTGAACAATTTTGCTAGAATTAGTTTTAGTTTATAAAATAAACAACATAAAACAAAATTGGTATTTACATTTCACTAGTATCAACTGCAGGTAAGAGGCAGAAGCGGCCCACGAAGTTTCATGCCTCAGTTGTCGTGTTTGCAGTGCCACACATCTGCAGATAGCCTGTGTCCCTATAAACAATCAATTAAACATTTCTCTCACGTTTGAAGTTACCTCGCCTTCCTGGACTATTGTAATTAAACGTAAGAAAAACTGAGTGTTCTCTTGAGATGTTTATGAAAATAATCATCAGAAATGAACTATTTACATTCTAAATTGTGAAATCGAAAATACCTATTGTGCATTTTTTAATGGTTAGTGTTTCCTGTCTTCAGAAATTGAAAAGGGAGGCTGTGGAGACCCAGGAATTCCTGCCTACGGGAAACGGACAGGTAGCAGCTTCCTGCACGGAGATGCCCTCACCTTTGAGTGCCAGGCTGCCTTTGAGCTGGTTGGGGAGAGAGTCATCACCTGCCAGCAGAACAATCAGTGGTCTGGCAACAAGCCCAGTTGTGTATGTGAGTACAGCGCCTTGACTTGGACTCGGTTCTACAACTGCTTTGCAAGGGGAAAGAAGAAGAAAGGAAGGAAGCAGGAACTCAGGGATGTCCCCTTTGAAAACAGCATAGGCATGCTTCCTTTACTGAAAACAGACAACTAATTAAAACTAATTAATGACTGTTTTATGTCTAGTAAGTCAAATAAGTTGAGAATTTTGTACTAGAGAGAACATAAAATGTGCCAGTGCTTCCATCAGTAGCTTTTGACGAGGTCCCACATTAGAGGTCGGTACACCAGTGCAGTCTCTTTGTGACTTGCTAACCTATACCATTTCAGCACAAGTTGTTCTCCAGTGTGGAACATGGGTGGTAGCATGGATTTGGAATTCAGTTGAAAAATTGCCTGTTTGGTCCCAATTGTGGCATTTTAGCAACTAGAAAACTACTTATAGACAATTTAAAAGAATCTATTTTCTTAAAATTCAATATAACAATAATGGAATACATATATGAAGCCTTGTGGGTCACCATGAGTCAGATCCGACTTGACGGCACTTGGCTTTGGCTGTGGAATTAGAAACAAAATCATGCCATAGACGTAAATACAAAAGTGACTCTCTCCAAAAGAGAAAACATCTGTGTATCTATGTATCTTTAAGCATACATTCTTAGAAGCAATTTTTCAAGGAATTTTTATGTTGCCCACTAGAACATGGTATAGTTTTAAAAGTTATTGTTTATTAATGCTTACCCTATAACTAATAATTAATAAAAGAAAAAGATTAGAGGTAAATATAAAATGAAACAATAAAAATGGAAAAGCAGAAGATTGAATACAAATAATACTGTTTTCAGAAAAATTATTTCTTTGATACCTGATTTTCATATTCATATTTGTTCATTTGAAGGTAGAACATTTATCTCTGTCAATCAATTCTATAGGATTATTTTTAATCGAGCCTTTAGTGGTTGTTTATAGGCTCTGTTTGTGCTACATAAGATATTAAAAAACTCTATTTAGAGTTTGAAATCTAAGACAATTTTATGATCCTGAATTCCAGTTTAACAGTAGTTGGGTAACAATTGTTTTCTGTAGGTACAGATTTCCTTTCCAAGTTCTTAGCCATAGTTTCATGGTGTCAGTGCTTTGGATTTGAGGAAAATTCTTTGAAAATCTGTTTGTGTCTTCACAGTTTCATGCTTCTTCAACTTTACGGCACCGTCAGGGATTATCCTGTCACCAAATTATCCAGAGGAGTACGGAAACAACATGAACTGTGTTTGGCTGATTATATCTGAGCCAGGAAGCCGCATTCATCTCATTTTTAACGACTTTGATGTGGAACCTCAGTTTGACTTCCTTGCTGTCAAAGATGATGGGATTTCTGACATCACAGTCCTCGGGACTTTCTCTGGCAACGAAGTGCCTTCCCAGCTGGCCAGCAGTGGGCACATCGTCCGCCTGGAGTTTCAGTCTGATCACTCGACGACTGGCAGAGGATTCAATATCACTTACACAAGTAAGTGTTCCTACAATACACATCGCTTTTGTGTTCTCACTGTGTGACAAATGTGTGAAGGAGAATTTCAAGGTTGCTGCTTCAGAAGTTTTGTAATGATTGTAAGAGTTACATGAGAGTGCAACAATTAGATATCATCATTCCTCTAACTCAAACAACCACACCGTCAATCTACAATAGTGTCTGAGTCACACCTGTAGTAATGGACCGGATCTCTCTCCTTCCTTTCCTCTCCCTCTCTTTGGGTATCATCTATCCATCCATCCACACACCCACCCATCCTCTTTCCCATTCTCCCTCCCTGCCTCTCTTGTTTCCTTCTTTCATGATACAAAATTGGGTAGTAAAAAGTTTGGAGACAGTTAAAGTTGGAGCCCTGGATTCGAATTCCAGCATTGCTATATACTTAATGGAATTTGATAAAATAGCTAACTTCCCTTTGCCCCAAGTTCCTCACTTTAAAAACCAATATGATAGGAATGTTTACTTAAATGCATTGTTTGAGAACAAAATGAAATAATAAAGATGTTCATATGAATGACACTAAGTTTCCACTGATGGATTTCTTGCTTCTTTTAGAAACTGTTCTTAGAATTTACCAGGTAATATTCCATTTAATGCTACAGCAACTCTGGGATATGTGCTTGATAGTTCTCATGTTATAAATAAAGATAAAACTCTGATCATTAGTATAATCTGCTCAAAGTCAAAGAAAAGCACAAGAGTCGACACTGCGACCCAGACACAGCCAAACCTCCACCCCTTTTGCCACCTCTTTTATCCCTTCTCATTTCTCCTTAACGCATATGAAAGGCGCTTTCTGATGTATAAATTACTCTATGGGTGATAATTCCATCTGTTTATCCATCTGTGCTTTCTCTCTCTCTTGCCAAGCCAGCCAAGTGCCGTCGAGTCGGAGCCGATTCATGGCGACCCTAGGGGCCAGGGTAGAACTGACCTCCAGACTCTCAAATTCTTAGTAGCTACTGATCCTTTCTTTTTAATGTTTTTGTTTATCTACCCATGAATGATGTGACTGACGTTTGGGGCACAGATTGCTTCCTATTTTGTAAATCCTCCATTTTTAAATGCGTGTAATTAATACCTAAGAGTTTTTACTCTGACTATGCTTTCATCCTTCCCCCTTTCAGCATTTGGTCAGAATGAGTGCCACGATCCTGGCATTCCTATAAATGGAAGGCGTTTTGGTGACAGGTTTCTTCTGGGCAGTTCAGTTTCTTTTCACTGTGATGACGGCTTTGTCAAAACTCAAGGGTCAGAGTCCATCACCTGCATCCTGCAGGATGGGAATGTCGTCTGGAGTTCCACTGTCCCCCGCTGTGAAGGTGTGTATCTGGTGACTTTAAAACACTAGTTCTTGCTTAAAAACAAATAAAGAAGAAACACGGTTTCTGGTTAGATGTTTTGCTACTCTTACTATAACTGATGTAAATATTACCTAATTTTCTTGTAATGTTTCTGTCTTTGTTAATTATTGCCTTGTCATGAAACAGTCAAAATTTTATAGAGGGGAAAGATACATCTCAAATTCTGACTCACTTTGAAAGCCAAGCCACTCACTTTGAAAGACATTTTAAAAGAAGTGCATGAGAGCTACAGAGCAGCCTTGAACACATCCCAGCTAATATAGAGACCATCTCAAGAATAGATTTGACACACTATACACTGAGGACCAAAGATCAGATGAATTGGGGCATGATATGAAGGAAGCAGAAGGCAATTAAAAAGACAGTAAAGAAAGAAAAGACCAAAAGGGATGTGAGAAGAAAATCCGAACCTTGCTCTTGGACGTGGAGTAGCTAAATCAAAAGGACAAATAAATCAGTAAAAGTGCTGCACGGTAGACTTCACAGGGAAGCTCGAGAAGACGAAGTAAAGAATTATAATGAAATGTCCAAAGACCCGGGGTTGGCAAATGAAGGGAACCAAACAGCAGCATTTCTCAAGCTGAAAGAAGTAAAGGAAAAAAGAAAATGAAGCCTTGAATTGCAATATTGAAGAATTGTACAGAGAAAATATTAAGTGACTCAGGAAGCATCAAAAAGGGGGGGGCAGGAGTACACAGAGTCACTGTACCAAAAGAAATGTTCACAGTGAACTGCTTTAGGACATAGCACGTGATCAAGAACCAACGGCACTGAAGGGAGAAGTCCAAGCTTCACTTTACCAAGTGCCGTCGAGTCGGATCTAAGTCAGGCACGAGTGAAAAGTAAGACTCTAGGAACTGATGGTGTAACGCGTGATGTGTTTCAGTAAATGGATGCAAGCCTGGAGGTGAGTGCTTACTCAGCTATGCCAAGAAATTTGGAGGACAGTTGTCTGCCCTTCCCAAACAAAGATGTTCTAATAGCGAGTGGGCGTTATTGGACAACAAATCCTGGTAGCAAAGTGGTTAAGTGCCGCGTCTGCAAACCAAAAAGTCAGCAGTTTGAATCCACCAGGTGCTCCTTGGAAGCTCAATGGAACAGTTCTACTCTATTGCACAGGGTCCCTACAAGTGGGAGTCAACTCGATACCATATATATGTACGTGTGTATATATACATGTATGTGTGTATATATATATGTTGGTTTATCATTAATATCACATACAAGCAAAATTTTTCTGAAGACAATGACAAGTGGCTGCAGCAGCACGTTGCCTGGGGCCTCCTGGAATTCAAGCCGGGGTCAGAAGAGGACGTAGAACAAGGGCTATCACTGCTGGTGAAAGATAGATTCTGACTGAAAGCTGAGAATGCCACAAGGATGTTTGCCTGTGTAAAGGCACTCAGGTCTATCAACCACAACAAATTACGGCTAATACTGCAAAGAATGAGAATTCCAGAACACTTAACTGTGCTCATGAGGCACCCCTGCACAGATCAAGAGGTAGTTAGCTGTCAAACAGAACAAAGGGTCACCGTATGGTTTAAAGTCACTGACGGTCTGTGTCAGGCTTGTATCCTGTCATCAAGCTTATTCAATCTGTATGCTCTGGAAGTAATCTGAGAAACTGGACTGCATGAGGAAGAAAGCAGCGTCAGGATTACAGGAAGACTCAATTACAGCGTACCGTATGCAGGTGATAGAACCTTACTTGCTGCAAGTGAAGAGGACTTGAAACCCTTACTGACGAAGATCAAAGACCAAGCCTTGAGCGTGGATTACATCTCAACGTAAAGAAAACAAAAATCCTTACAACTAGGCCAATAAGAAACATCACGATAACTGAGAAAAGACTGAATTTGTCAAGGATTTTGTTTTACTTGGGTCAACCGGCAACACCCAAAGATGCAACAGCCAAGAAACCAAACCATGCATTTCATTGGACAAATCAGCTGCGAACCATCTCTTTAAAGCGTTAAAAAGCAAAAATGTACGTCAAGGACAAAGGAGCCTGACCAAAGCCATGGCATTTTCAATCATCCTATATGCATGTGAAAGCTGGACAAGGAATTAGGAAGACCAATGAAGAACTTTTGCCTTTGAATTTGGTATTTAGCAAGAAATATTGAATGTGCTATGGCCTTCAAGAAACATGAACAACTACAGCCAGGAGGCTCCTTAGAAACAAGGATGGCAAGACTTCATCTCACGTATTTTGGAAATGTTTCCAGGAAGGACCGGTCCCTGGAGAAGGGTATCACGCTTGCTATAGCAGAGGTTCACTGAAAAAGAGGAGGACCTTCAACTAGATGGCTTAGCCCAATGCTGCAACTAGACACTCAAGTGCAGCAATGATTGCAAGATTGGCACAGGACCAGGGAGGGTTTGTTCCGATGTACACAAGATCACTCTCAGTTGGAAACCAGTCAGTTGGACTCAACATCATTGCTTTTGCATGCTAGTGAATTGATTTTCATTCACCGGACCCTATACTAATTAACCAAACCAAATCTGCTGCCGCAGAATCAATTCCAATTTATAATGATCCTATAGAAAGTATAACTGCCCCATCGAGTTTCCATGGAGTGCCTGGCGGATTTGAACCGCTGATCTTTGGCCAGCAGCCATAGCACTTAAGCACCACGTGAGCAGAGTTGCCTCTCTGCTGACAGCAGTGTGTCATTGAACACATCTGCAGACACCGTTCTGGCAAATCATAGTGCTAATGACTTTGAAGTATGAATCAATTCATGAGAAGGAGATTTAAAATTAACACTACTGTCTAGTCTGTTCTCTTCTGGCCACAAATTTTGCTGTCACCTGTGTGCTTTGCCTCATGGTAGGCTGTTTACCCATGGCTTACAGTGGCAGCTGCAAATACACTAAGCAAAATCAGTGGGGTGGAGAAGACTCTCACTGGGCAGACAATTGTAGGTGCCCAAAAGGGCATGTGCAGTGGGAAGCATTACATTACGTGTGAACTGACTGTCCTCCCTTTGTGGGAAGACACTGTCAAAGTAAGTAAAAATGAAGCACCCAGCTGTAGTTCCTTAACAAGGAAAACCTTAAAACTAAGGAATAGCTAAGGGAGAAAGATATTTTTATGGTTGACTGGCACTGAGGAATCTAGTTCCTTAGCATAGATGAGTTTTAGAGAGGGTAGGTAGATACCGGATAACAAGAATGACTAGCTTCTTGGACCGGTTACTCTGACAGAAACAAACAGAAGCTGAAAAAACAGAACAAAACCATCACCAGTCCTCCAACGTTGACATCATACCCAGTGCCGTCAAGTTGATTGTGTCTCACAGTGACCCTATATGACAGAATAGAACTGCCCCAGAGTTTTTAAGGAGTACCTGACAGATTCAAACTGCCGACCTTTTGGTTAGCAGACATAACCCTTAACCACCGCACCGCCAGGGTTTCTGCTGACATCACAGAGGCAGGGTTCACCACATACAGGAACATCACACGATGCCAGTCTTCGCGGCTTAGCCAAATTGCTACACACGTTTTTAGGGGGACATAATTTAATCCATGACGACCCTCTGCATGGACTCCAACCTCCAACATTTTGTCTAGTCATAGAGCACGTTAATCTACTGGGTCATGCAGGTGTGGAAATGCCTCACTCCCCAAAGCAAACCAAAGCCACCGCTACGGCATCGGTCCCCACCTACAACAGCGTTGTATAGGCCAGAGGACCACTACCCCTTAAGGTTTCTGAGCCCGAAATCTTTACCGATGCTGACTGCCACATCTCTCCTCCATGGGCTGGCTGCTGAGTCCAAACCACGGACCTTCTGGTTAGCAGCCAAATGTGCTGACTTTCTCCATGTTCCCGTTTCTATGTCTGTATTACTGTCTATCTGCAGATATTTAATGTGCCCTGACCAGTGCCATGTCTCACCCTGTGTTTTTCTCTCATAGCACCGTGTGGGGGACATCTGACAGCTTCTAGTGGAGTGATTTTGCCTCCTGGGTGGCCAGGATATTATAAAGATTCTTTAAACTGTGAATGGATCATTGAGGCAAAACCAGGACACTCTATCAAAATAACTTTTGATAGGTAAACATTTTCCTTTCTTTTTACTGTGAACCTGAAGACTCGTGTACACTCAATGTTATTAATACATTGCTCTTGAAACTTAGGAATGTGATGGTTCTCCATGGTTCCCCCCAAAGTTGAGTTCACTTTGCATGAAATAAATATTTACTTGATAGGTTCGTCCCTCTTGAATTTTCTGTAATCTGTCAGTGAAGTCACGCAGTCTGAGATCCTGAAAGTTCCATCATGGCAGTTCTGCAGAACGTGTGAGGGAGTGGTGGTCTCTGAGGACCGTTTCCCAGAGGTCACAGTGTCTGGCCCTTGAATCAGATGATAAACGCAGAAACTGCCGGTGGGATCAGTTCTGCTCTGATGTTGCTTGTGCATGGATGCAGCTCGCTGTCCGTTTGGTGCCTGGGTACCTTCTGAAACACCTCCAGAAACCCCTTCTTCTTGTTCTGATCTTGGTTACTAGCATGCAGAGAGAGACTGAGGGTTGGGCAGCTGGCAGCAAGGTGGGTGCAGCAGAGTCATTCGTGCTGTTTAGAAAGGCCGAGGGATACTGGGACAGGAATATTTGTATTAGTTATTGGCAATAATATTTGATAATCTAAGCAATTCTATTTGGCTTTCAGATAACAAAATGTTTTCTGTTTGTCTCAACATTGGAGTCAAATTGATGTTTAAAAACTAAAAATAGTTTGAAGCTAAGTCTGTGCTTTACTGTTTACAGAATCATCCTTGTTTAACATTCCAAGTTTAGTCTCTGGGCAACATTGTGCTTTCTCTGATAATGACCTTGTTTTTACCGAAGCAAGTTCTGCTTCAATATTCAGAGTATTATGTTTTAAGACATTGATTTCCTGAGAATTGATGGTGACATCAACTGAGGAAGTTTTTTAACTAGAGTTGAATTATCTCTTAGTAACTGTGTGCCTTTGAAATTATTGGTCATATTGTTATTTATTTTGGATAGGAGAATCGTCTCTGGCAGTAGAATTCCTCAGAAGGAAAGGAGATTTTCAGTTTATGTATCTATTTTATTGGAAAATAGGTTTCTACAAGTAATAATAATTATTTAAACATTTTAATTCTATAATCAGGTAATGAACTAATTGTATTTTCTGCAGTTGCTATGAGTCAGGATTGACTCGATGGCAGTGGGTTTGGTTTGTTTGATTAGTCTTTTGAGTTTCTGGCATGGGAACAAACGGAGGAGCATACTAGGGTTCCAGGCAGCACACCAAATTTAAACCATTTAGTTTAAAAATCATAGATTTTAATTTTGCAGTTTATCTATACCTAATTTTAGTTGCCTAAACAAAGTTATTTAATTTGATCCAATCTTTTCAGTAATGCACTGTGATATTTTACTAGATTTCAATCCTAAGTTTCTCCTGTTTCTTATATTTTCAGACTTTTTTCTTTTTAATTTTCCCCAGAGTTACGCAGTATCAGTTTGCACGCTGAACCACGTGCTGACATTGTAATAAATATGTTTGTCCATACACGTTTTCAGTTCCACACACAGGATGCTGTTATACACAGTGTGCTAGGTTGCCAGGTAATGAAAACCATGGAAGGTTTTGTGTTTGAGGTTGCCCTGGAAACTTTTCAGGTGCTGAAAGTACATCATACTAGCCCTAGCTTTCACCAGTGACAGCAGTTATGAGAACTTTAGGGCAAATATATCAAGTGAGATTTCTTTCATGTTTATCTAGTCTGAAAATTTCAACTCAGAAATTAAGACCTTAGAGTTCTTAGTGCACACATTAGGCTACTCAAAGACAAAATCATCCCTATCCTACTCCAAAGGCACCAGCCCTGTGACACACAAATTGTTTCCTTCCTTCTCTGAGAAGCAGCACAGGGGAGGGGAGGGAGGGGTCCAACCCAGTCTGGAGCAAGAGTATGTAGCTGTTGTGCATTTGTGATAGAACGCTTGCCCGCATCTCAGTGGGAAACAGGCGAAGTCTTTGACGTAATCATCTACTGTTTTCATGTTAAGGAACTCAGTGAGGAAGCTGCTTCTCCTTCAAGTTTTGTTTCTCCTCATCAGTGATATTCAGTGGAAAGCAAGGAGGATAACTGCACAGGCTTCAGTGGAATTCTGTGGCTGAAAGTTACTGAGCGACTCACTGGCTAACAGTGAGAGTACAGTCAGACACTTGGAAACCTGGTTACACTGTGAAGATGGACCCATTTAGAAAATTATCTCAGTGCCTGGAACAGTACCTTCATTGCATAGAAAGGTCCCCAAGAGGCAGCAACTTTATAGAAAGATAGTTCCATGCCAGATTTTCTGAAAGCATTATGTCCTTCTTGGAAAGAAAGTTAAGCATATTTTGGAAGCTGCTCTTGCTTCTTCAGATCATTCAAGTACCTCTTAGTTGCTGAAGCAACAACATGCTAAATGCTAGTCTGGTGTCGTGAAAGAGGTAAAGTGACACCAAAAAGGCACAGGGTTTTCTTTTTCATAAAGGATGTTTAGGAGATTGTGGAGGCGCAGTGGTTAAGAACTCAGCAGCTAACCTAAAGATCAGCAGTTTGGATCTACCAAGCACTCCCTGGGAACCATGTGGGGCAATTCTACTCTGGCCTGTTAGGTGGCTATTAGCTGGAATTGATTGTAGGCGAGGATTTGGAGGCGTGCTTAAAGTGTTGTCACTTATTATAACTCAACGAATAGTCATTTTATCTCAGTGCACACATTTTACGATTCCTCAAAGCATGTTCAACAGGGATCGTGAACAGTATTTGTCAAAACGTGTAGTAATGGACACATTTTCATACCTGTGCTTATTTTTGAAAACGAATTTTCTTGACTCACTCATACCAACTGCTGTCAAGTTGATTCCAAATCATAGCAAACCTATAGGACAGAGTAGAATTACTCCTTGGAGTTTCCTAGTAGCGCCTAGTGGATGTGCACTTCTCACCTTTCGGTTAGCAGACTCAGCACTTACCCATCACGCTACCGGGTTTCCTGTTTTCTTGACAGTATGTTTATTTAACAGTGGTGTGTCTGTCGCCTTTTGTGTTTGTAGCCCTGGTTGCTCAGTGGTTAAATGCTTGGCCACTAAAGGAAAGACCAGCTGTTTGAACCCACCAGCAGCTCCTTGGCAAGTCTGTGGGGCTGGTCTGTTCTGCCCCATAGTCAGCAGGAGCTAGAATCAACTCAAAAGCAATGGCTTCATATCTGTAAAGCTACGACGCAGAGATGAGAAGAAAGGGAGGGATCTATGGTGTACCTGTATTCTCCATAAATATTTTATATGAGTCGGAGCCGACTCCACGGCACTTGGCTTATATATATATGTATATAAAACGCCAAGCCCAGTGCCATCCAGTCGGATCCGACTCGTGGCAATCCTAGGGGCCAGGATAGAACAGACCCCAGAGATATACACAGTATATATTCTTAAAATTTAAAAAGTATAAATAAGTTAAAATGTTTGATGTTTATTGATATATACATGGTTTCAGCTACCGTATTTTTAAGCAAATAAGAGGTGTCTTCCGTGTATGGCCGCCACACCCTCCCCTGCGAGATATTTCTGTAACAGGCTCGGCTAACGATTTTACAGCACACTGAAAATAATTAGCATAGCGGCTCTTAAGTCTCAAGGGGAGAGTACGGTTGGGGAACAAACACAGAAACTGTGTGTTCTTTGGGAAAAGGGTGGCAGTGAGTGGGGATCTTGCAGGACTGTAAGCTGACGCGGTTTTAGACGTCCCCTCTGACGGTGCGCCTGTCCGCAGGTTTCAGACCGAAGTCAACTACGACACGCTGGAGGTGCGCGACGGGCCGGCGGGCTCGGCGCCCCTGATCGGGGAGTACCACGGCACCCAGGCGCCGCAGTTCCTCATCAGCACCGGGCCGGCCATGTACCTGCTCTTCACCACCGACAGCAGCCGCTCCAGCGTCGGCTTCCTCATCCACTACGAGAGTGAGTCCCTGGGCGCGCGGGCTGCTGGCGGAAAGCATCTCGGGCTTCCTACTGGAAACTCTCCAATACGGATGTATTAGTTGTCTGTTATAAACCCCCCAAAAGTGAACCTTGATAAATGCATTAATTGGCTGCATGAAATAGCATATTACTGCTATTAGACAATACACCAGCTTGCCAAAATAGTTTCAAAACATATTACTGACATTACGTATCCTAAGCAATGAAGAGCTTGTGATATTTACTGGGTGAAAGCCCTGGGGGTGTGGTGGTGAAGTGCTCCGGCTGCTAACCAAGAGGGTGGCAATTTGAATCCAGCATGTTCTCCTTGAAAACTCTACTCTATGGGGCAGTTCTACTCTGTCCTATAGGATAACTCTGAGTCAACAGAGTAACACTGGTTTTGTTTGTTTGGTTTTGTTTGTTTTTAAGCGCATATGAACGAGTTCCAATGAGTAGAAAATGTGTAACCGGGAGGAGAAGAAATTAAAACCAAACTAAGTTTTACTGAATGACACGTAATTGCTAAATATATCCTGATAATTGTTTAAAAAATTGAAAAACTGTTGTTAAACATATTGAAGAACAATTGCCAAAATATTATAATGGGATATATTTTTTTGAGACAGTTTCCGATTGAAGTATTCCTTCCTCTTTTTGTTTCTATAAATTAAAATTTGGACTTTACTTTTACCGTCAAAATTATGAAATTATTTCATTATGATATTTTATAACAATATTTGTGAAAGTTTACTGACAATATGGCTGATGAGAATACATTGTGTTGGGAATACATTTTTAGTAAGAGAAAATTAAAACCACCACCAACAAAAAGAAGCTATCATTTTTCTCACCGTTTGAAAAAGCTTTCCTTGCAGGGTAGAATGAAAGACGAGGGATGAGCAAAGGCTAACATTTGAACATCTGACCAGATGAAATGATTCCTTTGCTTGTAGGATTTTTTTATGGTTATTTTAAATAACTTTAGTCTAACAATAAATAAGAACATTTAGAGGTACGTTTCACATATATGTGTGCAAATAATTTAACAAAATGTATGAATGAGTTCATACCTAGGCAGAGTAAAGTATTACAATGACATGTGCAGAGATCTGGCATTAAAAAATCCAAAGAGAACACACCGTGCGTTTCTCAAGGTGACAGAACAATAGAAAAATTCCAGGCTTGCATTGCAACACTCAATGATTCTATGGCCTAAAACACTGAATAATACAGAAAGCAGCAAACAAAGATGCATGGAATTCGTAAAATCACCATACCACAAAGAACTGGTCTCTGCTCAAAGATTTCAACAGTAAATCTATGATCAATAAGCAATGATATTGAAGGAAGAAGTCTAGACTGCACTAAAGGCATTGGCCAAAAAGAAGGCTCTGGGAGCTGAAAGGCTACCAAACTGAGATGTTTCAACAAACATATGTAAAGCTGGAAGTCCTCTCTTGTCTATGCCAAGGAATTGGGGAGATACCTTCCTGGTCGACCAACTGGAAGAGTTCCAAATTTGTGCCCATTCCAAAGAAAGATAATCCAATAGAATATGTAAATTTTCTAACAATATCACTGATGTCCCATGCAAGTAAAATTTTGTTGACTATCACTGAAAAACAGTTATAGCCGTTGATCAACAGAGAACTGTCAGAAATTTAAGATGGTTTCAGAGGAGGACATGGCGCAAGGGATGTCACTGCTGGTTTAAATTGTGAAGGGACATTGAGAAGAGCATTGTCTGAGATGGGCATGACTCTAAAACTTTATCATTTCAATTTATGTAACAATAGTTATGTGTTTGAAGAAAAACCAGGAAGTGAGTAGAAGCAGTGGAGACCCGGCATATGGCATTCTGTAAGGACGAGATTCGGGAAGTTCTGGGAGTTTGAAGACAAAAGTTATCAGCCGCATTTGTGCATGAGAGCTAGCTGTGGGACTTTAAAACAGCTCTGATGGTCTAAGTGCCTGTGAGCGGTGTCCCAACACAAGCAGCGTCACAGAACTCTGTAACCGACTCAGATGGTCATCACTATCTAAAAAAATCCTGAAAGAGCAGTTTTCCTCCACCTGTCACATATGTTAGCATTCTCTTAGGGAATCTTAGTAATCAGAAACTCCCAAGCTCACTCTGTGGACCTGCTGGTGCAGTGGTTAAGAGCTCAGCTACTAACCCAAAGGTAAGTAGTTCAGATCCACAAGCTGTTCCTTGGAAACCCTGTGAGGTAGTTCTGCCCTGTCCTGTGGGTTCACTGTGAGTTGGAATTGACTCAATGTCAAGTTCACACTAGAGAGGTTCTCACTTCCTATTCCTGTGGTGAGGAAAGGAATTCCAGATGGATAATCAATCCTCAAGTGGCTTCTAAATGAGGTGGAAAGTAAACACCAGCCATGGCCCTGAGTCCACTCTAGCAGAGCAGGACAAGTGCAAAGATGGCACAGCAAGGATACAGGACAGGGGCCTGCGGCCAGGTGAGATCAGAGGGAGCCAATGGAAGAGCAATTAATAGTATCAATTCTGCGATAAACACATCTTTTTTCAAAGGAAGGAGGAAGTAGAAAACTGTAGGAAAAGCAGAGAAGCATAGAAGAGAAAAGGCAAAGGAAACTCTGGGGGTAGAATGGTTAAAGGGCTACAGCTGCTAACCAGTACGTTGCAAGTTCCAATCTGCCTGGCACTCCTTGGCAACACTACAGGGTAGTTTGACTCTGCCTTTAGAGTCAGAATTGATTCGATGGCAGCTGGTTTGATTCTGAGGAAGTATGTTATGCTATCAATATATACAGGCACCATCAAATAGCTTATTTGCTCATCCAACATAGTTTTAAAAAACACGTTGTCTACTACCTGAGGATGATGTATGTTACAGTTTTCCAACCATTTCGGAATAATAATACTGCTCACTTCTTCCGACTCGACGGCACTTGGCTTTTTGGCCACTTCTTTTTGCTCTTTTGGCATAAATGATTGGAATCATAAAACTTTTTTTGTGTTATAAAATTATTAGTTACTACCTTTAAAGCAAGTAGATGCATGGCACAGTGGTTAAAGTGCTCAGCTGCTAACTGAAAAGTTGGCAGTCTGAACCCACCAGCTGAAAAAAGTGCAAGTTTGCTTTTGTAAAAATTTAAAGCCTTGGAAACTCTATGGGGGCAGTTCTACTCCATCCTATAGAGTCACTATGAGTGGGAATGCACTGGGTGGCAGTGGGTTTTGTTTGCGGTTTGGACCTCTCATAGTTAAATAAGCCCATTGCTGTCGAGTCAATGTGATCTCACAGTGACCCTGCAGGACGGAAGAGAACTCCTCCATAGTTTCCAAGGCAACAGAGTCATCTGGAGCAGCTAGTGGGTTCAAACCACTGACCTTTTGGTCAACAGTGAGTGCATTCACTATGGAAGCATCAGGGTGCCTTCATAGTTAAATGGGCACATGGACTCAGGGCATCGCAGAAACAGCAGGCCTCATTTTATTCAAGGTTGACTTGTTCTTGGCCATGGTGCCATAACATAATACAAGCTAGTATAAATAGTGTGAACTTTAGAAGCGGTTTTTGTTTTCAAGGTTTTCATAAACGCAGATCAGCAGTTCTAGTTCTGCTTGGTGTTCTGTCTTATGAATCACTACTATCATAAATACATTGCCTAATTACAGTTTCTCCTTTTATTACTCTATTCTGTATAAGAAGTATGTCAGTTTCTTTATATAATAGCAATTTCTTTATCCCTCTGGAATAATCTTTTGCTTTGCTTGTTGATCTTTGAATCACCACTTTTAAATAGCTATGATTTTGTAGAGAATTGTAAAATAAATGGAACTCCCAAGAATATGCAGGTTTTGAGTGCAATTTTTCAAGTGTTTCTTGGAAATTGCTTGCAAAATCATCTTTTGACCAATATTTTAAGAACAAAGGAGGTTTACTACACATATATATATATATTTATCCTACTATGTGAAGAACTGTGCATTATTATTTTAAAAAATACTTGGTAGGGAAAAATGTATTTTTGTGACATAAGTGTGTGGTTTTCTAAGATTCAGTGACTTTTTTTGTGACTAGAAAGAGAAACTGATCAAGATATACTAGCAGCACATGTAATACAGTTGAGTGTAATTTAGAGAAAAAGAAGAGAGAGCAAAGGAGGAGAGAGGCAGAAGCAGAGGCTTAGGGCTGGACCTCACTAAATCATTTAACAGAATTAATTGGCTTAGTTTCTTGACCAGTTTCCTCAGTTATAAAATGTGACTTTTGCCTTCTATTTTAAAATCTTTTGGAGGTAAAGAAAAGTGACCATGGTAAGGCTTGGCAGGTAAAAGATACTCGGCAAATTTGAACTTTCTTCCTTAGATTAGACTCTTTATAGACCCCTTAGGAAAAACTCTGCTTCTATCAAGTGCACATTAAGGCAGTCTGCACACAGATATTGTCTGAGTGATCTGCCTCCTTTACTCACAGAACTACAAATTGATCCAGGCATTTATATTTTAAGGAAGCTAAATTAAAAGAGATAGACTTCCGTCTTTTCAGCCCCCAAATTCAGAGCTGCATACAGTTTTAAACAAGAAACACTTAGAACAGAATCTGATTGTGTTCATTGTTTCAGGAAAATCCTTTAATTTCATGTTTTTCTTTATATCATTGGTGCTGGAGACAGAAAAGGAAAAGAAAGAGTCCCAAGCAACACCTGGAAAAATGGAATTATACCTCTTCTTCAAACTCAACTGATGCCCTCGCCTCATTGACTGGTTTTATGGCAAAGGTCTCATCCTCTCACAGGGCGTCACTCTTCCTGCTCATGCACTGTCTCCTGCTGGCCTCCGGGGGTTGGAGTTCTTGATTCAGGGGAATGAAAATAAATCCACAATAATTCTCCCCCTCAACAGTTCTTCCCATGTGAACTTCCTGTTCAGATAATCTGCAGTGCCAAGAACTGTATTATCTGCCCATCACACAACTCCACATCTGCTGCCACCACTTCGTAAAAATAGAGGAATGAGTGCATAACGCCGGTAGCAGCCAGTGGTTAGGGCTTTAGCACTTTATTCCAATTTTTGTTCAGTTTTTCAGGGAAAGAATTATACATTTTAATGTGTAGACTTTGATTTCCTCTTTTTTCCTGAAGATTTTGTATGGCTAAGGCTTCCTTACAATTTATAAATGTTATTACAAATATCAACCTGTAGGTATTTTCTAAAATAATAATTCGTGTTCCTGTGATTGGCTGCAGAATGCCATGAGCATATTGTCATTTTGTGATCCCAGAAAACCATTGTACAACACGGAATACTGGAATTAAATGGTATTTTTCCACAAACCCAGAGACCAGTCACTTTCTTTATAGAACTTCTGAAGTCAAGGGCCCTATGCCGACGGAATTCTTGTCTTGGTACTGCAGAACCAGCCAGCCAGTATTGTGTGCCATTGTGTTCAAAGCGTGTAGTACAGAGAACAATCTGTGAAGTGCTGTAGAACAAGTCGTGAAAACTGGCTGAGACGTTTCTATCTTTTATTTATTTTCTGTGTGCGCGCATTCATGCATGCAAGAGAGAGACAGAGAGTCAGAGATGGAGAGAGAAGAAGAAAGAGAGAGGTTGTTGAAAGAAACAGGGTGCTTGATGGATTTCAAGACCAATGATGCCCACCTCGCTCTGGCAGAACAGGGTGGCCACACAGAGTTGACAAGGGAAATTTCACACTTCTGCCCTGCTGGTTCCAAAGTCATGGCAGTTGTACGGTGCTGTTCAGGTGGTCCTGCTTTCTGAGTGTGTGTCAGTTGTCAGGAAATTACTTAGAATGGCTGGTTATGAAAAAAAATTGAAGGTTTTGTTTTTGCTACTTTTCTTCCTCCTTCCGAGTTTTTTTTTTTTCAGCATATTTTTAAAGATTTTTTAAAGCATTTTTTTTCACATTTTTTAACATTCACTCTGATAATCTTTTGCTTTTCTCATCTGTTGTGGCTTGGCCATCCTGCATGTATTTTTGAGCTATTGATGTTGCTTTTTGATTATACTAGGGGAGAATGTTACTATTGTTGTTTATTAAAGTAAGAAATCATTTCTAGATACTATTTTTATATTTGACTTAATAAGGAAAGTCATGTTCATAACTTACATCAGTCAACCTTTGGCAAAATTATGTGACAACTTAAAGTGATATTCTAGAGATCACTTTTAGGTACTACAAACTGTGAATAGTGGTCATATTTAAAGATGGTCCGTTCATAGTCCCGATCTTAACTCAAAATATTTGAGCCCTTCCTGCGGATGCACTGGGCAACTGCTCAGTCTGTCTTGTTTAGTCACACAGAAACAGTACTAGGAAACCTCCCTTCACTTCATTTCCTCCTACATTTAAAAATTTACACTCTTCTTAATAATTTAAATTTAAAAGTAAAGAGAAATACAAGATAGAGAAACAAAACTCTGATCAATGACATGATTGTCGTTGTTGGACTTTGTATAGCACTTTATCGTTTTCATATCTTTCAGCACAGGCTAATTGTAGCTGTCTGAAAAGTGGCTGACTTCAGTGCAGATTTGAAAGAAAATGTATGAATTCATGGAGCAATTTTAGAAAATCAACTCTAGTGCAGATTTAAATCACATTATATGTGTATGTGCTTGCGTATATTTTTGCATACAGATGAATGTTGAAATACGACTGCTGAAAGCTCACTGACACACAAAATATGAAATAAGAGGAAGAGACAAAGGAATGGAGATGTAAAACAGAATCTTAGGTTTTTGCCCCAGTTTAGTAGATTTCAAGTGGAGGAAAGTGCAATTTAAAGGGGTGAGTGCAGTAGGGACTTTGGAACACAAAGATGTCATCTGGAAACACACCTAAATGCAAAAGAAAAAAAAAAAAACCTTATACTTGGACTGAAAAGAATGTAATAAATGGTGAAGAAATTGCAGTCGTCAAGGATTTAATTCTACTTGGATTAACAACTAACACCCACGCAAGTGGCAGCCAAGACAGGAAGCAGCACACTGTGCTGAGGAAGTCTACGACAAGGAACCTCTTTCAAAGCTTGAAAGTCAGACACCACAAAATTATGCCTTGACTGGAAAAAAACCTGGAAAACCCTCAGTGACATTTGTTGACACAAAAAGGGTAGCCATTGGCTCAAGCATATGAAAGTTCGCTAGGACAGCACAGAACTGAGTGGTGTTTTCCCCTCTCACATAGAAGGTCACCGTGGGCCAAAATCATTTCAACACCAAGTAACAACAAAACAGGGAATCAGGTCAAAGACTGGAAAATGTATTGATTTTTACATCAGTGGATTTTCAAATTAATTTACATAACACTCCAGGTCTTATGATGTCTGAGAATATTTATATATATATTATATATTATATATATATATATATATAATGACACTAAGATTTGTTCCTATAAACTAGATAGTACTTATTTACATATTATAGAAAACCCTCGTGGTGTTTGTGGTTTAGTGCTACAGCTACTAACCAAAAGGTTAACAGTTTGACTCCACTGAGCACTCCTTGGGAACTCATAAGGCAGTTCTACTCTGTCCTATAGGGTAGCTATGAGTCAGAATTGACTCAATGGCAGTGGGTTTTTAGGTTTGGTTTATGTATAATATATTTGTGTGTGTGTGTTATGCGCTTAGGTGTGACGTTAGAGTCTGATTCTTGTCTTGATCCTGGAATTCCTGTGAATGGTCATCGTCATGGCAACAATTTTGGCATCAGGTCTACGGTGACTTTCAGCTGTGATCCAGGATACACCCTCAGCGACGACGAGCCCCTCACCTGTGAGAAGAACCATCAGTGGAACCATGCGTTACCAAGCTGCGATGGTAGGTAAACTTCAGTGAAACACTAAATCAGAAAGAAATGTGGAGAAAATATGAATATTTAGATCATTTTGATTGTGTGTGTGTTTTATGGATGTGGTAGGACATGGCTGAAGTGTGATTTTTGTTTAAAGAACTGTTCACCTTGAAAGTGTTGTTTCTCTTTGAAACTTAAAGTTTACCTAAAAACATGAAGTTCTGTTTAGTACAAGATCTGTTTGGAAACAATGAACAAGAAATTTATGGGCTATCCTTCAACTTTATCCACACACACACACACACACTTAATGGAACTTGATTATACACACTTTTACGTATGGAATTGACTGAAAACAGCATGCAGGGTAGTAGTGCTGAGTGCGTACTTACCGAAGTCAGTGTGTGCCTCTATACATGTTCTAGACGGTAGTGTCCGATTGTCCTTTGACTCAGATCAAAGCCTGAAACAACTCCCTCTGTTTTTGCACACCTCTCTTCGGCGCTCCTGATCTTGTAGGGAGCCTGGCTACTAACCAAAAGTTTGGCAGTTCAAATCCCACAGTCACTCCCTGGAAACCAAATGGGGGCCGTTCCACTCTGCCCTGCGAAGTCAGAACTGACTCCATGGAGCACAGCTACAACAACGGCAACAAATCTTCTTCCGAAACGTTTTTCCCAGGAGCCCTCATTCTGGTCTTGACTCTTAGAACATAATACATGTTTTCATGAAAAATCTTACGTTCTCTAACATTATGTACCTAAAATAACAGTATTTATGGGATGACTGTGTTCGTTTGTTTGTTTAGTGGGACAATTAGGCTTAGCTGTAGACCACATAAAAACCTTTGAATTTTGTGACCAGAGTGCTATTGCAAGCAATAGTTAGTGCATTAAAAGAAAATTGCAAAGAACAGCTGGGCAGCAGAGGGAGGTTGTCTCAGGAAACCTTGCAGCCCGTCTAGGCCACGGAGGGGAAGCTGGCCTCACAGCGGGAAGGGACCGCAGCTGGGAGGTGAGCCTCTTCGCAGGATTGCCGTTAGGTGGTCGCTCTGTACTGGAGCAGAACTTCTAGGTACATGACTTAACCTCTGTTTGTCTTAAAACAGATCTGAAAGAATGACTTTGTGTACTGTGACTGAATTGAGGAATTTTTCTTTACTTACTAGAAGTTAAAATTCCGCTCACTACATTCACTGCTTTAGCATGGGAAATTTTTTTGTGTGACCTGTAATTCTGGTATTGAATTGGATTGTTCTCAAAATGTACATGCACATCAAAATACTTGGCATGAATTCTTCATTTGAACCAGATCATTCACTGAAAAAAAAAATATTCCAGCATCTAAAAAAAAAAACAAAACCCCAAAAACCCAAACCCACTGCTGTTGAGTGGATTCCAATTCATCATGACATTACAGGACAGATTAGATCTGCTCCATAGAGTTTCCAAGGAGCACCTGGTGGATTTGAACTGCCAACCTTTGGTTAGCCGACTTAGAACTTAAATCACTGTGCCACCATGGTTTCACTTTCCAGTATCTAGCCAGGGTTATTTTCTACTTCTGTCCAGCCGTCTGGACTAATCTTTCCATGGACTACCCTGTCTTTTTCCTCTCTGTCAGATACATACAATAACATACAATATTTCTCCTCCTTCAGCGTGCTTCCATAGCACAGTATCTGAAATCAGTCTCATTCTACAAGATCAAACTACATTCTAAAATTCTAGAATTGCTCTGTTTCATCAGCGTTCAATGTTTCTGAACTCCGGGTCTCCTTACATACTGTTCCATAAGTTTAAACTTATAATCAAATTTATTATATATATATGTTACACCTGTATGTGCGAGGACTGTCAAAAGTTCAGAAACTCATTGCTGAATACCACCATAGTCATCTTTGAAGTACTCCGGTTGGGAAGCTATGCACCAACGCTAGTGCCTAGGCCACCCTTCAAGGCAATTTGGAACTTTTTCTAGAATGGCCATCAGAGCTGTCTTCATCATATTGCCTTGGTGTCCTGAATGTCACCCAAATGTCTTTCTTTCAATACTTCCTTTTTTCCCCCAGGTAAGTAAAAAAGTCATTGGGGGCCAGATCAAGTGAGTCGGGAGGGTGTTCCAATACAGTTATTTGTTTACTGGCTAAAAACTCCCTCACAGACAACTGTACAATGAAGTTCCTGAACTCGCCACCATGCCACCATGTGCAATAGCCATTCCAGAAAGAGTTCCAAAATTACTCTGAAAGATGGACTAGGCTCCGGTATCAGTGAATAGCTCCCAAGAGAAGTACTTCAAAGGTGACAGTAGTGATATTCAGCAATGAGGTACGTAGCACGTAGAACAATAAAGTTCATGGATTCATTTGTCAGACCACGTGCATTTGTTTTGTGTTTACCTTTTTGAGGAACCTTCTTGCCTACTGAAATTGGAGAGGACTTGAAGAGTTCCCTGAGGACTGGACCATTTTGCAATCCCAGCAGCCATGAGTTAGGGTCCTCATTTCTCCACATCCTTGACAATACCAGCTGTTTTCCATTAGTTTTTCTTGTTGGTTTTCTCATCGCCGTCTCAGTGGGTGAGAAATTGTGTCTCTTCTGAGTTAGTGTAATTCTAAGATATAAAAGTCTTGTGTGAAATTATTGAAATATTCTAGAGTTATTACAAGTAACGTTTATTCTGATGATTCTTCCATAGCTCTTCACATTTGGTTTACATATTTTAAGATTATTTCCTTAAAATGTATTAGGATAGTGAACATGATGTCGAATTGCCCTATCAAATTTCTCATAAATTAGCAAATTCATCTCCAAGTGTTATTTGCGAAGATAACTTTTAGGAGACATAACTCAGAATGAATGAGGACTGCTAGTTAAGTTTGTGAACTCATTGTAGAAAAAATGCTCCATAACTCATGGCTGAATATCACTACTGTCACCTTTAAAGTCCTCCCCTTGGGAAGCTATGCACTGTCGCCAGCCTTCAGAGAGATTTTGGAACTCTTTATCTGGAGTGGCCAGCAGAGCCATCTTCATATTAACTTTGATGTCCTGAATGCCATCAAAATGTCTTTCTTTCAAGAGTTCCTTTATCTTTGGGTAAAGAAAACAGTCATGGGGTGCCAGATCAGGTAAGTAGGGAGGGTGTTCCAGTAGGTATTTGTTTACTGGCTAAAAACTCCCTCACAGACAACTATACACTTAAGTTTGTGGACTTGCCACTTGCAACTGTCTAACTGTGTGCAATGGCCATTCCAGAAAGACTTCCGAAATTTCTTTGAAGGTGGACTAGGCACTGGTACCAGGGCATAGCTTCCCAAAGGGAGGACTTCAAAGGTGACCATGATATTCAGCAGTGAGGTATGTAGTACTTAAAACAATTAAGTTTGTGGACTTAATTGTCAGACCTGGTGCATATTAATAGGAAATATATATATATATATCTGGTCTTGGTTTTCAGTGAGTTAATTTCCCTTAGCTCATAAAGGACGGTAAATATGTACCTGAAAACAAGCTGGCAGTGCAGCGGTTGGAGGGTGGGGCTGCTGAGCCACCGGTGTGTGCCAGGGCCCCGCCACTGTGTCTGCAGTACAACAGACCTGACCGTCTAGTTCTGTACAGTTTATAGCTTATAAAACCCTATGTGACACTTCTGTTTTGTCACCTGGGTTCTCTGTGAGTTGAAATTAACTTGACAGCACACCACTAAAACAATGAATGAGAATGTGTCAGAAGAGAGAGCAAATAAGTTCTGTAAAATAGTAAAATACAATACTGACGGCTTACTTTTTGTGTGTATGTCAAGCAGTGTTCTAAGCCCTCCACATGTAACTTGTTTGCTTCACATAGGAACATCTGAATTAGCTGTTCCTATTGTCCCTATTTTACATATAGAAATAAAACCAAGCCTGTTGCCATCAGGGCCACTTCAAATCACAGTGGCCATATCAGACAAGGGAGTAGAACTTCCCCACAGGGTTTCCAGGGAGCAACAGGTGGATTCAAACTGGCGACCTTTTGGTTAGCAGCCGAATGTGTAACCATTGTTCCACCAAAGGTTGTAGACACCTGGAAGTGATCCTAAGAAATCAAGTGAGTAAAAGATCAAAAATATGTGTCTATTGGATTTGACAGCTCTGGTGGTGAAGATGCTAAGTTCAAGTCAGGTTGAAAAATGAGTGACAGAGGCTACAAGAAGAGAAAGAAGTTCATTATCAAAGAAAATGGTCTGGGCAGCACCCGAGTAAATAGAAGAAGCAGCTGAAACTTTAACCACTTCTCCACAAAGGCTGCCTTTTACATATAGGATGTCAAAACATAGAAGAGCAGAGAAACTTGTTAAATAGCATAAACTGGGAGGCAGAACTCATGGCAGGTGAACCACTACTAACAGCAGAGAGAACAGAGGGTGTTTCTCTGTGTTTTACTAACTGTGCAAGGCATTCAATAGTGTGGATTATGACAAATTATGGATAACATTGGGAAGAATGTTAATTGTGTTCATGAAGAACTTGTACATAGATCAAGAGGAAGTCATTCTAATAGAACAGGGGGATACTGCATGGTTTAAAGTCAGGAAAGGTACTTGATTGAATTGTATCCTTCCACCATACTGGGTCAGTCTGTGTGCTACACAAATAATCTGAGAAGCTAGACTATACGGAGAGGAACAGGGCATCAGGATTGGAGAAGACTCATTAATAACCTACAATATGCAGATGACACAGCTTTGCCTGCTGAAATTGAAGAGGACTTGAAGCACTTACAGATGAAGATCAAAGAACACAGCCTTTAGTACTGATTACATGTCAACATAAAGGAAACAGCTGGACCGATAAACAACATCAGGATAAGAAGAGAAATATTGAAGTTACAAACAATTTAATTTTGCTTACATCTACAACCAATGCCCACAGAAGCAAGAGTTAAAGAAATTAAACAATGTACTGCATTGGCTAATTCTGCTGGAAAAGACCTCTTTGAAGTATGAAAAACTAAAGATGTCACCTCAGGAGTAAATGGTACCTGACCCAAACCACGGTATTTTCAGTCACTTCATTAGCACGGGAAATGAGCAAAAAAGACCAAAGAAGAACTGAAGCCTTGAGTGATGGTGTTGGTAAAGAATATGCAATGTACCATAGACTGCCAGAAGAAGAAACAAATCTGTCTTCAAAGAAGGATAGCCAGAATACTCCTTAGAAGTGAAGACAGCTAGACTGCATCTCACTCTGAACAGGGTATCAGGAGGGACTAGTTGCTTGAGAAGGACATTGTGCTTAGTAAGGTAAAGGGAGTCAGTGTCAAAGAGGAAGACCTTCAGAGAGATAGACTGACACAGTGGCTGCAGCAATGAGCTCAAAGAGGAACAAATTCAAGGATGGTGCAAGACAAGGCAATCTTCCATCCTGTTATAGTCTGGATCCCACTGCGCTGGAACTGATGTGAGGACACCTAACAAGGAGAAGAAGCAGAGTTGCTGGAGGAAGAGCCCAGGCATTCTGGGTCTGGAGTCTGTGCAGCTCCAGTCAAATATGGAAGCGACTGATGAGATGAACCAGACTCAGATGACACTGAGGCACAGGGCTGGGTATTTCCAGAACCAGGGCTAAATTTCATCTTTCTTGCCTTTTAGTTGGATTGCATCATCTTTTATTCATTTTGTTTTATTTTTCATAGTCAAAGTTTATGGTTTTTAAAATAGAAAAGTAGGAAAAAAAAAAAAACATAGGCAAGGTTATGCGGATATTCTCCTCTTGATACTTGCAAAGCCAGGGCTTGTAGAGCTTATTCCAGTGATTGCCTTTGGATATCTTAAAGATCGTGTATGTTTTAACAATAGATAATATATTTTTGAGTCTTTGGCATGTATTAGAAACCAGCTTCTGTCAACAGTCTTCTCGTTCATACAACCCCATGTGTGTTCAAGTAAAACTGTGTTCAGTAGGGTTTTATCAGCTGAGTTTTTGGAAATAGATCATCAAGCTTTTATTTCCACATGCCTCTGGGTGGATATGAACCTACCACCTTTCAGTTAGTAGATGAGTGCCGTAACTCTTTTCAGCACACAGGGTCTCCTCAATAGGTATGGCTGTTGTTGGATGCTTTAGAATTGACTCCGACCCATAGCGACCTGGGAGACACAGTAGAATGGTCCCCGGGAGCTTCCGAGGCTGCAGTCTTCACAGAAGCAGACGGTCGCATCTTTCTGTCCCTGAGGGGCTGGTGAGTGGAAATTCGCGACCCTCCAGCTAGCCGCCCGGCCCTCTACACGGTGCCGCCCGGGCGCACACTTTAAATTGCATCTTGCCATGGGAATTCTTTTAAATACCTACACTATTAAACGGCAATTATCACTCTTTCCCTTGTAATGAAAAGAAAACTACAAAGGAGAGAAGACGAGAAACTTCTATTACACAGGTAGAAAATTGCAGAGCCAGCGTTTAGCTCAACTTTAAGATAGCGGAGTCTGAGCATTTCAGTTCTGTATTATGTTGATAGTCTGAATGTTACTGCTTTCCTGTTGATGTGATTATAGTTTCATTTTTCTTTCTTCAAAAATGAGTTTCTTAGGAAGGGTTGGCGGTGACCTATTTTGATGTCCGGATTTCAGAAATACCCGCAAATGCAAATCTGCATCTTTCCTCCAGCTCTGGGGGGGTGGGGGAGTTGGGGGGGGTTAGCTCCCACTTTAGTTTACAGGCTGTGCCTTACTTTCTGATTTTCTTCTTTTTAAAGGTTTTCTACTGTTTATGATACAAATAGGTTCTCTAACCCACTGCCGTTGAGTCAATTTTGACTCATAGCGATCCTATCGGACAGAGTAGAACTGCTCCATAGAGTTTCCAAGGAGCACCTGGTGGATTCGAACTGCTGACCTTTTGGTTACCAGATGTAGCAGTTAACCACTACACAACCAGGGTCTCCATATATTACCTAGCATATCATAATTGCAAGCCAAACAATGTATTCCTTTTGTTTTGATTGTTATGGGTATGACTATGTCTTCTGTAGTCCTTGTGGAAATGTCATTTTAAAACTATTTTATTCTGACAGTTATTATGAAATTTTGGTTGTACAATAATCCTCCCTTGTTGTTTCAAGCTCTCTGTGGAGGCTACATCCACGGGAAGAGTGGAACAGTCCTCTCCCCTGGGTTTCCAGACTTTTACCCAAACTCCCTCAACTGTACCTGGACCATTGAAGTGTCTCATGGAAAGGGTAAGAACATGTTGTGGATTTCAGATATACAAACTAGTAAACAGGATAAAAGTATGTTGGCATAGAAAACAGTGTTAGTTTGTGAAGCCATAAAATAATAGAGTATACAGATACGTATTTCAACAGTTAATGTTGATTATATTTAACATTTAAGAGGAAAAAAAAAAGCCTTTAAATTACTGGTACATGACCTAAGTAGCTTCTTTCTTTCCCTACATAATATCAGGCAATTCAAATGTCTGAATAGAAGCCTGAAAGTTAGGTATAATGTTAAGGAATAGAACCGTAGACTGAGAAAAAAAATCGTATTATTAGATAAAAAGGCAGATAATAAGCTAAACTCCAAATTTCTGGAGAAACCCCAGATAATGGTTTTAAAATTGTTTTCTGTGTTTAACTTCATCCGGTGTTGTTGGGTGTATCGTTTATCTTCACAGATCCCAAGGATGTTTTCTATGAATCTTTTTGTTTTCATTTTTCATATGAATATAGTGAAGACTTAAAAATTTGTATTTGTGAAAGAAATATAACTTGTAGACATTGTGTTTAAGACAGCATCCTGAGTTTTCCATGTCTAAATTTATACTTTTTAAGATGTTAACTTTGTATGTTGATCATACATTTTGTAGATTTTGTCTTCCCTGATAATTCTGAACCCAGCTGGAGATTTGATTGGCATATGTCATTATACTAACTGTATGACACCATGCTAGCTGGTGGGAATATGTAGGAAAGAGCTGAGTCCTGAGGGAAATGAAGAATAAAGTTGAAATATCAGGATGAGTCAGTTATATGTTATAAACATGATGATGCAGACTGTCATTAAACATAAACAGTATCTATTCCTAGTGAATGTTATTCATTTTTAGTACAGGAACTCAAAAATAATACTTTGTAGAAACAGTTAATATGAGAATATTCTCAGAGTATGCACAGAGAGAATGAAACCTTCATTTCACAGAAGTTTTACCTCTATGATACATTTGTACATAGACCTGTAGGGCAATAGCCTCTGTAGGACACCTATCTGTTTAGTGTAAAAGAGAATGTTATCTGGGTCATGGTCAACTCACTCCCTAAGTGAATGGTGACCACTCATAAATACTGGTCATTGTAAATTTCTGCCATAGCCTAGATCTTATGTGTAAGTATTTCTTTTTGCTATTTCTCCTTCTTCCTTTCTTTCCTTTCTGAAGCTATGTTCTTTCTCTCCATTTTGTTTTCCTCTTAAACTTCAAAGTTTGGTTTTCATATTTAAATAACATATCAACTCAAGATTTTGATGTCTATAACCCAGAATGAATTATTTTTAGCATAACGTTAACTATAAAAGTATGAGAGCAAAGAAAGTGGTAAAAAAGTGTAAACTATTCACAAGATAACGCTGGTAGTGTTATGCCAGGCAGAGGGTGAGAAGGGTGGGACAGACAGAGGAGAGGCAGGGACGTTTGCTATTAATTAGCCAAATAGTGCCACCTGGACTGTTGGAAGATAGGTGGTAATTACACCTAGCCCATACACAAAAAATGGTTAGTGGGTAACAACAGAAGAGGCTAAACTTTGGTGGAAATACATTGTGTAATGCTATGGGATTAGGTAATTATGAGCCAGCTGAACTCTCTCTTGTCTGATGTGTGTCCAGCAACATATTTAAATTGACTTTTCCCATTTATTTTTGAAATATGTTTACTCAGTAGGATAACTCAAGTCAATTACTCAGTGTCTTTCTGCAGCTTATAACGGTGGACGATGAAATATAAAAAGTCCTTCAAAGAAACTGAAAGTAGTTTTTGTTTACAAATGTCTTTCTCCCAGGAGTTCAGATGATTTTTCACACTTTCCACCTCGAGAGTTCTCATGACTACTTACTCATCACAGAGGACGGGAGTTTCACCGAGCCTGTCGCCCGACTCACAGGTTCTGTGTTGCCCCATACCATCAAGGCAGGCCTGTTTGGGAACTTCACTGCCCAGCTGCGCTTTGTGTCAGACTTTTCCATTTCCTACGAGGGCTTCAACATCACGTTTTCAGGTATGTTGACTTCTTGTGGTGTTCTTCTCCTCCGGCAATAATAGTGCCATTACTCCGTGTGTGTGTGTCTGTGTGTGTGTGATAATAGCTAAAATAGATAGTTGGAAAATTTTAGGAAATTATTAGCTGATTAAGGATAGAAAATTGAGTCTTATTTGCATCATTCATTATAATCTACAGATCACATTTACTATTTGTGTGGATTTGAGTATTTAATTTTACCAGCTCTGTGATTTGCATAAGGGACCTGGCAGTGTAGTGGTTAAGCAAACACGTTAGTATCTTCATTTACAGATGAGAAAGCAATTATTTACATTTAAAAACTGGTCACACATACATAAGGTACAAAAGCTAGAGCCAAAGCTACTCTATGGAGTTGATTCTGACTCATGATGACCGTACAGGTCAGAGCAGAACTGCCCCACAGAGTTTCCCAGGAGCTCCTGGCAGATTTGAACTGCCAGCCTTTTGGTTAAAAGACCCAGCACTTAACCACCAAAGCACCAGGGATTCCGTGGGGTACAAGTATACAGATAATGTTCCATGAGCATATGGCGACCGTTGGTGGAAGATGGCAGTGTCCCTGATATGCATTCTACCCAGAAAGTGAAGATCGTCTCCCTACTGCTACTAATGAATTTAAACAATTACATTCACTTGAATCAGTTCATATGATGGCTTGAAAAAGCATGTTGTTTCACTTTTTCTGTCACCCAGATCCAGTGTAAGGTTCCCAAGCTGGTCCCTGAGTTCCCTAAGCACAAACTCATGTAAGATGTCTAGTAGCTTTCTGTCATTTATGAGTATTTGTCTTATTTTCTGAACTAAAGAGTGCCTTTTGGAGAGAAAGGAGTCTGTCTGGCCCCCCTTCCACCACTGGCCTCACTGCTACTGTGTTTTAGACATTTCCCGTTTCACTAGTTGTCTCGGAATTGATTCCAGCTCATGTGAACCTCACGGCTGTCAGAGTAGAACTGTGCTCCATCGTTTTATGGATATGATTATTATTGTTACACAAATACATGCCACAGAACATTTGCCAGTCGGAACATTGTTGCTTGTATGTTTAAATTAAACCAGTTCTATCATTTATGTGATGCAGCCATCACTAACATCCATTGCCAGCGTTCGTATTCTCGTCCTAGTGAAGAGAAATTCAACACTAGCTGAACAAGGATTCCCTTTTCCCTCCCCTTGCACTCATGGCAAACACTGCTGACACACTGATCTTTACCTTTGCCTGTTCTGAATCTGTCACAGCGGTGAGCGAGCTGATACTACACTGTTCTTCCTGTGAGTGATTTTACTCTGTGGTGGTTGCAGGGTTCATCCCAAGTACACCATGTATCAGAACGTCATACCTTATTATGACACAGACTCCATGGTGCGCATGGTTGCAGTGGAAGCACCTCTGATGTGCTTTGGTTTAAAAATAGGAGTTTTATTATGCCAAAGAAGATATTCTGCAAAATGGGGACACATTGTGCTGGGAGGGACCCAACACTGCATTCAGGAGAGGATGCAGCAGTATAAGACTTAGGAAGACAGAGAACCTCCAGCAGCCAACTACAGCGAAAACTACTCTGACTGGTTGACGTTCACAAAGCTGTAGGTGGTGGTACTTCAGTTGACCATCATGGGAGATATTGACATCTTTGGCAAGGATGGCTCCAAGTGACAGGATTCTGGCTGACAATGGAAACCACACACGTTCTGGCATCCAGACATCCATAGTCCATGTTAAATTGAATTGCTTTAGCATTAGGATAGAGGATTCTGTTGAACTATAAAACAAAAGGGTTCTAGGATGGTCATAGCTAACACTTAAGGAGGGAAAAAGCTAGGAAAACATTTTCTGAGGGAGAGTTGTGGGGCTCTTTCTGAGAACTGGTATAGTAGTTACAGTCATATGTTTCCTATCTCTCTAGGTCTTGATTATCTTTTTTTTTTTTTTAAACCATTGGGCATCTGTCCCTGCAGGGGCTTGCTCTAGTGGAGAGGCCAGCTGCATTATATAAGAGAAGAGAGTGTAAGATGGATTCACTTAGGACAAGAAAGGATTGGCCCCAGGCCCTAGGTAGCACTCGAATATTCGTCTTCAGTATGTGCCAGTTTGCTTTTCCATTCACTTGCTGATGGATATTTGGGTTGTTTCTGTCATTTTGCTGTTGTGAATGGCACTGCAAAGAACATCGATGCATGTCATGGATTCAATTGTGTTCCTCAAAACACGTGTGTAGCAGTTTGACTAGGATATGATTCTAGGTATTATGTGATGCTCCTATATGTTGTAAATCCTACCTCTATGATGTCAAATGGAGGGTAATGGCATTTCTCAAGCAGGAAGAATTGAATAAAAAAATTCAAGCCTCAAGTTGCAATCATGAAGGAGTCTACAGGAAACTATTACACAACTCAGGGACCATCAAACAACGACGGAAGCAATATACAGAGTCATTATACCAGAAAGGAGTGTCAGTCTTCAGCCATGTGAAGAAGCAGCACATGATCAGGAACTGATGGTACTGAAAGAAGAAGTCGAAGCTGCACTGAAGGCATCGGCAAAAAGCAAGGCTCCAAGAGTTGATGGAATATCAATTGAGATATTTCAACAAACAGATGCAGTGCTGGAACTGCTCACTCATCTATGCCAAGAAATTTGGAGGACAGCTATCTGGCCAACTGACTGGAAGAGATCCATATTTATGCCCATTCCCAAGAAAGGGGATCCAACCAAATACAGAAATTACTGAATAATATCATTAATATCACATGCAAGTAAAATTTTGCACAAGATCATTTGAAAGTAAACAGTACATTGACAGGGAACTGCCAGAAATTCAAGCTGGATTCAGAAGAGGATGTGGAACCAGGGATACCATTGCTGATGTCAGATGGATCTTGGCTGAAAGCAGAGAATACCAGAAAGATGTTTACCTGTGTTTCACTGACTATGAAAAGACATTTGACTGTGTTGTTCATAATGAATTATGGCTAACATTGCAGAGAATGCAAACTGATAAAAACACCTAATTGTGCTCTTAAGGAATCTGTATGTGGATCAAGAGGCAGTAGTGTGAACAGAACAAGGGGACACTGCATGGTTTAAAGTCAGGAAAGGTATGTGTCAAGGTTGTATACTTTCACCACACCTTTTCAAGCTGTAGGCTGAGCAAATAATCCAAAAAGCTGGATTCTACCAAAAGGAATGAAGCATCAGGATTGGAGGACAACTTATTAACAACCCGCATTACACAGAAAATACCACCTTACTTGCTGGAAGTGAAGAAGATTTGATACACTTACTGATGAAGATCAAGGACCACAGCCTTCAGTGTAGGTTGTACCTCACCATGAAGAAACCGAAAATCCTCACAGCTGAACCAGTAAGCAACATGGTCATAAATGGAGAAAGGATTGAGGTTGTCAAAGATTTCATTTTACTTGGTCCACAATCAACATCCATGGAAGCCACAGTCAAGAAATCAAAAGATGCATTGCATTGGGAAAATCTGCTGCTAAGGACCTCTTTCAAGTATTATAAAGATGTCACCTTGAAGACTAAGGTGTGCCTGACTCAAGCCATGGTATTTTCAATCACATCATATGCACATGAAAGCAGGACAATGAACAAAGAAGACAGAAGAAGAATTGATGCTTTTGAATTGTGGTGTTGGAGAAGAAGGTTGAGTGTACCATGGACCATCAAAAGAATAAACAGATCTGTTCTGGAAGAAGTACACCAGAGTGCTCCTTGGAAGCAAAGACAGCAAGACTGTGTCTTACATACTTTGGACGTTGTGTCGGGAAGGATCGCTGCCTGGAGAAGTACATCCTGCTTGGTAGAGTGGAGGGTTAGTGAAAAAGAGGAAGACTCTAGACGAGATAGATTGACAAAGTGGCTGCAACAATGGGCTTAGCAAAAAACGATTGTGAACATGGCCCAAGACCAGGCAGTGTTTCGTTCTGTTGTTCATGGAGTTGCCATCAGTCGGAACTGACTCCACGGAACCTAACAACAACAGTAACAACACGATGTTAATGAGGGAGGATGGGCTGCAGTTGGGTTGTTGATACATGTTGTTGTGGGACGAACCTTGAAAACACTGCTGAGTGAAATAAGTCAATCACAAAAAGAAAAGCATTGTAGAAGCTCACTCAGTGGTACGATGGACTCAGAACAGGTAAATGTGAAGATCAGTGTTTAGCAGTGTTTGCCACGGGTGTGAGGGGCAGGGAAAGGGGAATCATTGTTCAGATAGTATTGAGTTTCTCTTCATGAAGATGGCAAATATGAACATCTTAGAGATTAAGAGCAGATTTTTACCTAAATAAACAGTACTATAAAGATTGTGCAGAAGGCATATACCCCATAGGTCAATCATTAAGTTAAGTGAGATGAAGTGAGTTAAGTTAAGGGAAGAATTTTGACAGAGTGTGGGGTTGTGGTCATATTGGTAGTAATGACTAAAGTAGTATGTAGTGGAAATAGAAGACAAAGATTAAATTTGAGGACTGTTGAGGCAAGAAAGGATGGTTAGATTTAATATGGTCATTGGCAATGTTCAATCCACAATTTAGAGTCAGGAGAGTTTCAATGACGACAGTTGGAAATCGGAAAGTGGAGGCTACCTATCTCTCTCTCTCTCTCTATGTTTATAAATGTATATATTCATATATCTTGACATATATATCTATATTTTTATTTATATCATATATGTCTATGTATACATGTGTTTGTGTATACACTTACATCACCTAAGTAGGAAAGATTTCGATGAGATTTTCCTCTCATCACAACATGGAGTACTTTATGTTCTCTTGTTATTGAACTAATACTTATGCTATAGTGGATTTTTCAATTCTCATTCTCTCGAAAGCTCTCCTCACCATTTAGCTGTTATGCGTGTGGACTGTCACGTGATGGTACTCCACTAAATACTGGGCAATGCAGACAAGCAAAACTCGTTCAGGAGGCAGCTAAACTACCAGGCACTTCCGTGTTAGTTTCCTTCTGACAAAAACATGGACTTAATAATGGACCGAGAGATAAACAACAATGAGATTGTAATTTTACCTATATATCAAAGTTTAAATTAATTGATTGTAAAAAAACAGGCAGATACAAAATATTGTCATTAGTAGTGGTTTTGGATATTGAATCCCCAAATACAGTGATATATCAAGTATTATATATGCAGTTCAAATCCACCAGGTGCTCCTTGCAACACTTAAACTCTGCTACCCTGAGTCTAAACCAACTCAATGGCAGTGGTTTTTGTTTAATATATATACAGATATGTACACAGGCATGTGTACAACAGGAACTCTGGTCAGGTAGTGGTTAAGTGCTACACCTCGTAAGCAAACTGTCAAATGCTCGAATCTGCCAGGTGCTCTTGGAAATGCTGTGGAGCAGTTCTACTAGGTCTGTAGGGTTGCTATGAGTTGGAACTGACTCAACAGCACTTGTGTTGGTTTATACATATAGATACATAAAAAAACACAATTTGACATTTCGTATGTATGCATGTATAACACCATTGAACATTTTCTTTCTGAGATTTCTAATAATTTACAGTCATTATTATTTAATCTCTGTGGAGCACAGCTCACAGATTTCCAGTTGGCAGGGGAAATATTCCATTTCCAGACTGAGGTATATTTCACAGGTGAGATGGCTATGCTCAGCTTTCTACCAGTGGAACGCTTTGACATTTTTTGGTGCTCCATGTAAGCCAAAACACCCCAAACCTCTGGCGACCTTACAGGACAGAGTAGAACTACTCTATCAGATTCCCAAGAGTGGCTGGTGAATTTGAACTGCTGACCTTTTGATTAGTAGTCGAGCTCTTAACCACTACGACACCAGGGCTCTATGCTCCATACACTGGTCATCAAAAAGCACCTTTGAGAAGAGTACAAAAACTGGCCTTAACAATCAGAAATATAAACAGAAAAATTTCATGCACTTAAAGAAGTGACTTTTTATCTGTTGCATTCGGGTATGTCTATATCTAAAAATACTGGAATTTCATGCTGTATAACAAGAGAACTCATACTAAAAATTAAAAAAGGAATTTGCATAACAGTGATAGCCATCTTTGAGGACATGTATTATTGGCTTACTTTTTAATGATAACACCTGCTTTTTGTTTTTGCTGAATAATTGTTGCTCATTCCCACTGTCTCTCCTTGTCTCAGAATACGACTTGGAGCCCTGTGACGACCCTGGTGTACCTGCCTTCAGCCGAAGGATTGGTTTTCGCTTTGGAGTTGGCGACTCTCTGACTTTCTCCTGCTTCCCGGGATACCGCCTAGAAGGTGCCACCAAGCTTGTCTGCCTGGGTGGGGGCCGTCGTGTGTGGAGTGCGCCTCTGCCAAGGTGTGTGGGTAGGTGGTCACATGCTTTCATTTCATTCATCCGATGGGAGAGGGTGGGCACACATCCGGAGGCGGTGGGCGTGGAGGCTGGAGAGGACGCAGAGGAGGAGCCCGGCCGGGTGGACGCAGGTCCATCCCTGGAAACCAGCGCGGAAAATCGCTGAACCGGTTTGGGATTGGTTATCATGTACCAAATAAATTCCCTTTTGGCTCTAAAATTTTATAACTGAAGACGTATGAAACTAAAGCACGTGTTAACCATAGTTGTGAAGAAATTCATATATAAGAGCTAGAATACTTTGCAACAAAAGAGGAAAAAAATAGCTGTAAGACAAGTATAGTAACATCACTGTGAAAACTATGTTGACTAAAAGCACTGAGTCTTTCCCGGTGTGGCATTAGTGGCAATTTATAATATTAGTATTTTTGTTTGCTTTTTAATTTATGTTTAATTCTATATTACGTATTTCTGCAAAATGGACTTTGTATAAATTTGGGATTAGTTTTTTTTCAGTGTTCTTGATGAATTTGGGAGATAACTCCAATGAGTAATACAGATTTTTGTTTTGGTCCTTTGTGATGAGGTACTATGCTATCACGCTGGTGTTAGGGTGCTGACCAAAGGCATGGTACTTCTTTATCAAGGGGGCTCTGGTGGTGCAGGGGCTACGCACTCATCTGTTAGCCAAAAGGTTGGCAGTTCGAATCCATCAGCTGCTTTTGGGAAACCCTGTGGGGCAGCTTTCCTCTGTCCTCTAGGGTTGCCGTGAGTGGGAATCCACTTGGCAACCATGGGTTTTTTCGGTGCTAATATAGGGAGTTCAGCAGAGGCCGGGAAGGCTCAGGGTGGCAGTCACCGTGGTTCAGAGACGGTGTTTTGACCTGTCCATCCAGGAAGTCGGAGCCGTGGTGGTGAGATGGTTAAGAGTTAGGGCGAGTCTGGGCTGCTAAGCAAAAGGTTGGCAGTTGGAGTCCACCAGGTGCCCCTTGGAAGCCCCGCGGGGGCGTTCTGCTCTGTCCTGTCGCATTACTGTGAGAAGGACCCCCTCAGTGGGAAATTTTTGCAGGGAAGAGACAGAGAGATGGTCTGTCCTGGTCACTGACTTGAGACACAGCAGCTCGTCCCTGAGGTTGAACCTTGTTGACCAGTGTTTTACGGGTGTTGCAGTCTGTTCTTTAAAGCTTCACTGGTTGCTGTATCACAGAGAAGAAAAGAACTGGCATTAGAGATTAACCCTTAGTATTTAATCTTCTGAGTCTTTGAGGAATCCATGAATACTTTTCACACTCATGTAGCCAGTTGACAAAATAGACATGGATCAGGAAGTTCTAAAAGTGAGACTTCATGACCCGTATAATATAATATAATATTAATTTAGTATGACCAGATGTTTCTATGGCACATGATCTCTTTAATTTTCAGCATTCTTTAAAATTATTTACGTGTTTCAAATGATAATGTCTTTTTTTGTTTTAATGAGTGACATATGATCAGATAATTAGGACTTCATTCTAACATTTTAAATGAGTATCAATGTAATTATCATTATACCTTGCCAGCATGTGTATCTGCGTGTTCATTTTAGACGTAAATATTTTTGAGAATTGGATACAAATGTTGAATAACGTCTTAAGAGGAAAAAGCGGGGGCAATATTTTGCAGATAATTTTAGGAGTTCTCCTAAGCTACCTAGAATCCATCACCCAGCTTAAAATCTCCAGGCATGATAGTTAAAGATTTGGAAGAAAATTCAACTCCATCAAATCAAGACAACATTTTAGATTTGAAACATTATGTAATCAATCAGTTACAGCATTTAATTTACTAATATTGCACTTTAGTTAGATTTCGTATCTGTTACTGCTATCCAGACATTCTGATGGTGTACTGGTTAAGCGCTGTGGCTGCTAACCCAAAGGTTGGCAGTTCAAATCCACCTGACATTCCTTGGAAACTATGGCAGTTCTCCTCCCACCTGGAGAGTCACTGTCAGTCGGAATTGACTCAGTGGCCAAGGGTGGTGGTGGTGTTACTGCTGTTGAGGTTTTCAGGCTTTTGCCTTATCTAAAATGTGAAACAACAAATAATACAGATCAGCTAGAGTTGAAATATAGTTCACGTTTTTGGAACTTTTTTTAGACCAGGTACTACTCTGAGCTCTTCATACATCTTGACTTGTTTAATCCCCGTGATTTACATATGAAGTAAGGTCCATTTCTGTCAGTCGTGTTTTACAGAGGAATTATTAGGAGAAATTAAGAACTTTGCCCAAGGTGAGACATCCTAGGAAGATTCTAAACCAAAACCAAAAAACAAACCCACCACCAAGCTGGTGCCAGCTCATAGTGACCCTAAAGGGAAGAGTAGGACTTCCCCATGGAGTTTTTTTGCTGACCTTTTGGTTAGCAGCTGTAGCACTGAACTACTATGTCACCAGGGTTTCCAGCTTCTAACCCAAGGAGTGGGAAACTCAGGTATCTAACGAGTGCCGTCTGCTGTGGAAGCATGCTAGTGCCGAGGGTTGGCCCCCTTTTGTGTTTTCTTTTCCGTTTTCTGATTTTCCTTCCAGCCACAATATAGCTTTAAGTACATGTGTTACTTACCAATGACATTAAAATTCGTGAGTTGATTCATGCCCCACATCTGGGAGACATCCTTATTTTCTCTGGTTCTCTCATTCTCTGTATCTAATTGGTTTCTGCTTCTAAAGACTTCGCCACAGAAACAGCTCTCACGTCAGGCCCCAGCTCTCCATCCCATATGTTCCTGCCTTGAACAGGTTCTCACCATTTATTGCTCAATCATTGTCCTTGACTCCAATATACACCCTGCCGATCATGGTGCGATAGCTGCGAGATTGTCTGTAAAATGAATACCTCTTCATTTCATCTTCCTGCCAAGCCAAGAGAGCCTATTAAATAATTCCCGATAATATGCAGACTAACCCCTCCCCCAACTGCCTGTTATTGGGGCACAAAGTTCTTGATTCATTTGGCTCTGCCAGACTCCACAAACTCCACCTATTCTCATCCGCTTACTTACGCTCAGACATAATAAAGCTTCTGAGTTCTATATAATGCTCTGTTGTATTAGTATTATTATTACTTTTATTTATTTATTATTTATTTTTGAATTAAAAAAGAAGACTTATAAAGGCTTTGTGTCTTTCATCCTGCTGATCTCTTCTTTAGAAATGTTCACTCGTGGTCATTCCCCCTTTGGTTTCATGCTAACTTATCATAATTTTTGAGAACCACTTTATAGGTTACCTTTTCTGTATCTACTTAGCAGCTAACTACCTGAGCAATGACCTTCCATGATAGGAACTGCGACTCTATTAAACTTGTCTTCATTTATTTGTCACCACCATTAGACCAAGGGTCCCTTTGAAGTACAGACTGTTTTATCCCTAAGATCTGGTTCTTCGTCTTCTTTAGTAAAAGTTTGTCTAATAAATGAAGATTGTTTACCTCAGAAGCTTCCCTCCTAATCTTGAAAATTCTATTCAGTAGCACTCTGTGTCTGGGTTCCTTCCTCTGAAATCATAAAAATAAGAATGATGCATACACAGTCAACAGTCATAAATTCATTGAAAATATCACAGATGATGTTGGAAGAATGCTTGTGGAATTACAAGCATCCAGTTTTACTTTTCTCTAATAAATACTGGATACTCAAGAGAATTTCTAGCTAACATCTGAGCTAAAAGAAAACTACTTTTTTCTCTTTATCAGTACACTCATAACTGAAGACAAGACAATCCGTAGATTTAATCGTGTCAGGGTCATTTTTACCAAGTTATCTGGTGAAGATGGTGAACATGGCGTTGTTCCGCACCCCATGCTTGGCTCTCCTGGAATGCTGAGGTGCTCCCTTGCACCACGTTCTTTGTATTTACCTCATGCATTTGCCATGGAAAATTGTTTTTCTTTATTTGAAATGAAAGACACACTTGTCCACACTAGTTTCAGTAAAAATGAAAACGTGTTAATGATGTGATTGAATGGCCCGTAAGGAAGCAAGTGTGTTTTTGTGAGGACTGATTCAGTAGCTCACCCTCTCCCGTCTCCAAGACCTGATTTCTCACTCTCTCTGTTTTGACCACCTGAGGGCAATCTTTTTCTTCAGACTCTACATGTTCACGGCTCTATCAACCAGTTCTCATGTCATCATACTTCAGTTCAATAATCCCATTATTACACTACCCAATAGAAGGAAGTTTCCTCCAAGATTAAAATAAAAAAATGTATACATATACAAACCCACTGCCCTCAAGTCGATTGTGACTCATAGTAACCCTATAGACAGAGTAGAACCTCTCCATGGAGTTGCCTAAGAGTGCTTGGTGGATTTGAACTGCTGACATTCTGGGTAGCAGCTAGAGCACTTGATCACTGCACCACCAGAGTTTCCATCTCAAGATTGCTTCTGCGCGAAGTCCTGGACTTCCTCTAATTGGCCCCCATACAATCACGTGTCTGCTATTGATCAATCACTGTGGCCAGGGCGGTGGTGTATTCAGATTGGATTAGAACATCCATAAGTCAAACTGTACAGCTGTTGAACAATAAATAAAAGTGACTCCTGTAAAGGGGAAGTGTGTTTCTTCAGTGGCAAAGCAGAGACCAAGTTTGAGCACAGATACAGTGGAGATGATACCAGCATTCTTCAGAAAGGTAGATCTAATTTTGCATCTATTATATCACATTGCAATTATTTGAACACATACACACACACATATATATATCTATTTTCCCCCAAGGCAAGGTATTATATGCCTGCACATCCACTTTAGAATAAGTACAAAATAAATATTCGGTAAAGCCAAAGCCAAGTGCCGTCGAGTCAAATTAATGAGAGAGAGTTAGCCTCTTCTTGAGTAACAGCATTGACTGTTTACTGGACAAAGTATAAAGTCCTTTGATGGGACAAAATAAGAAAAAAGAACAGTGTTACCGTCTTCAGCTGTTTAGTGGGTCACAGACCCTTCAGAGAAGCAGAGTAAAGCATTCTGCCTGTGGTATAAGAACAGAATTTACCTTTAAATCTCTAGTTAAAAAATTTTCTGGAGAATCAGCATTTTATTTCCATTTATTTCTTTAATTCTGGTTTTAAATTGAAATAAAAATTAAAAAATGTAATTTTTTTCTTTGTTAAATCATAAAGATTGATCCAATAGTAGCATTAAAGAAATAAAAACTTATAGTAACTACAGAGCCACTTACATAAACATAAATGGATTAAAAAAATAGGGATAATATGTGACTCAGATTTTAGTAAATACAAGAACTTATATTTAAAATGAAATAGACTTTTATTATGGACAAGATACACTGATTTGCTTTAGTGACCACAATAAGCTTCATTTAGAGTTGAAAGAATGTAGGTTTTCTGTCTCCCTGTGTTAATAAAGTTTTGTTTTCTTTTATTATAATTTCTGTGCTTTTCAAATAAAAGTTCCTAAGTATTCATACAAAAATTAATCATATTACAAATGTCACAGTGTTCTTAAAAGTTCCAGGAAAATTTTCACTGATTTGGTTGGCTGTCGCTCTATACCTCACTCCCCCTGGTAACCTGACAACGCTTCTCAGTGCCATGTAAGGAGGTACATAGCCTCAGCGTTACTGGGGTGGAGAAATTTCTTGAGTAATGGAATTCGATCCAGTTTGTATATTAACTAGGCAGCCTATCTTCAACCACTATTTAATAATCAAATGCATCGTAAATTTGTATCTCCAGTATAGAAGATATTTCTAAGCATTAAACATTTATGAATTCAGATTATTTGGTGAGTTCTACAGGTAGAAACCTTTGTACAGAACAAGTGTCTAAAAAATCAGAGGAAGCCATTCTATTCAGTTTTGATTTTAATTTGTGGCTTTCAAGATAGAACTTTAAATGACAATTCAAGTTTTATTCCACTTTCAGTAAGTTCTTTTTAAAGAGCATATGATTCATATTAAAGAAAGGTGTATCTACTCATCTTAAAAGCGGTACTAAATGGATTATTGAAAGCACATAAAAATAAACCATTTAATTGCTCTGATGATGAAGATTTACAATGGATGTTTTAAACCAAGTTCATAGGTTTGTTGAAATCATCTTTGCTGAAAGGTTGTAATTTTTGTGAGCCTCTCCTGCCTAAGGAAACCCTGGTCGCGTAGTGATTAAGAACCAAAGCTTCTTGCCGAGAGATCGGCAGTTCAAATCCACCAGGTGCTCCTTGGAAATTCTCTGGGGCAGTTTGAGTCTGTTCTGTAGGTATCGCTACAAGTGGGAATGGACGCGACAGCAGTGGGTTTTCTCCTGCCTCAGTGCAGTGTTGTCTTGTTTTTAGTTATTTTCTGCAGAATGGAGTCCCAGGTATTAACACATCACTCATACACTCTGACCTGTTTCATAGCCTGCAGATGAAAAATTGTTTTGTATCTATTTTTGCACAACTACAGCTTTAATTGAAAAACAAATTTACATCACTACATGCCTGAAAAAAGTTCTTGTTTCACAAATTAACATTTTGTGGGATAAACCCTTCAGAAATTCAGAATTCCCCATGAGAGCTTCAGTTTCCTTCTCTTCAGGAGTGTGCTCATCCTCATTTCTCTTGGATTAATCACTGTATATAAGCATAAGTATGTATCAATACATGTCTTCAGAAAGGCAGTGTGATCATTATACATTCTGGAACCAGACTGCCCAGAGTTCAGTCAAATCCTAGCTTTGCCACTCCCCACCTATGTGACCTGCAGCAGTTCATGAAGCCATCTATGCCTGGAGTCTTCCTCTCTAAATTCAGTGTTGATACTTAACATTACAGAGTTATTATGCTTTTAAATGACACTAAATTTATTAAAAGCACTTGGCACATTATGCTCCATGCAGCAAGATGGACTGACACGGGGCTGAAAGCGTGGGGTCAAACCACAACAATGGTGAGGTGTCACAAGACCCAGCAGTGTGTCATTGTGCCATACGTAAGGTCACTGTGAGTTGGAACCAATGTGATAGCAGTTAACAAGGAAAAGTGTTACTACCACTGATCTGTTGTATGGTTGTGCGTTCCACTGAGTCCATTTCGACTCATAGTGATCCTGTGTGATGAAGTAGAGCTGCCCCACAGGCTTTTCTAGGATGTCTCTCTTGGGGAGCAGATGGTCAGGTCTTTTCTCCCAGGGAATAGCTGGCGGGTTCCAACCATCCAATTTTCCATTGGCGTCAGAGAGCCTAACCACTGCAAATTCCAGGGTTACTGTACTTATTCTGGTATTACTTATTTGAGTCTTCGAGGGTGTTCTTCTAGTCTTAGAAATTCTCAAATTTTCTTTACAAATTCATCTTAACAGTATTTATGCTTTTCATTTGTTTTTAAGTGCATTTCAGACTTGCTTTCTTTTAGGGCCTTTTATTTTTCCCAAAGGCCGCTCTGTCATGACACTTGACGGTTCCGTCCTGGTTTAGTGATCTCCCACCAGGATGCAACACAGTCTGCAGCCCTCCCTGTGGTCCAGCCCCGTCTCTGCGTGAAGCCAGACCTCTTGTTCTCGGCAATACTCGTCTGTTGTAGGTATTTCAGCAAAGCCGCGGGAAATCCTATTAGCTTTCTCGCGGGACACTCTGTCTCAGTGTGCTGTCACTGTTGTCCCAGCTCTCCTTTCTTTGATGTTGCCACTGGGTACCACGTTGAATATGAGCCACTCGGGTCCTCGGGAGTTAACGGCTAATGATTTTCAGTTTTTCAAATATAATAATTTCTACTTTTACGTAAGTCAGAAAATAACAATGCTGACAAGTGTGTTTGTTGAGCGAAGAAGGTTCATACAAGCAAAGCAATTGTTTAAAATTAGGAAAAGATGTAGCAATCATGATTTTTTTAAAAAGGATGTAATTATGTGATGCTATGCCTGAAAGTCTTCAAAGAATATAAGACAATACAAATATAAGTAACAGGACGTAGCATAATGAAGATGTGTGTGTATTTATTAAATATTGTACCAATGAAAACACTGGTCGCATAGTGGTTAAATGCTAAGGCTACCAACCTAAAGGTCAACAGCTCCAGTCTACCAGGCCCTCCTTGGAAACCCTAAGGAGCAGTTTTACTCTATCCTGTAGGGTCAGTGTGAGTCAGAGTCAGCACTACGGTAGTGGGTTTTCCTTTTGTCTTGGTAGTAAAATTGTGTTTTTGTTGTTGCTGTTCTCCTTCTTCTTCTTTTTAATCTTAACTTTTGCCCTCTGTAATAAATTCCCAGCCATTGGGGTGTGGGATTTCTATCAAGATGATCTTCCCCGTGGCATGCCACACTTCTCTAAAGCTGCAGTTCTGGGCTGCCACACTGAAAGGCGTCAGTCCTGTCTTAGCCGAGGAGAATGTGTCGGTTTGCTTATAGATGTCAACTGAATATTTACTCAGAAAATTTAACTGAGATTCACATTATGATAAACAACTGTTCTCATTCTAACAGGTCATTTGAATTTAAACGTAGGGACAATAAAATGAAACATAGGAGACTTAGAAAGTTGTTTAATTGCTCTATTCTGAAAGTTAAAGCAAGAACATTGCCTTCCCCAGAAGATTCTGTTACAACTGACAGATTAACTTATTATTTCTATGTAGTACGTACTCACACTTAATTAGCAACACTGTCTACTTACAAAAAAGAAAAAGAAAAAATCCCTGAATTTAAATCCTAATAAAAAGACAATGTAAAATTACAACTTTAGTTTTAATTTTTTTTTTTTTTTTGGCCCATGAATCCAAACACCAAATTCGTTTTCTATTTTTACCTTCTTGGTGTTATAAAAAAATAATTACACAATTAATATCATAGACAGGAATGTGGAAGCACGTATACTCCCCCGTTAACTGGCTGCTGCTCCTAAGTACCAGTTGTTGAAAGCATGTTCTCTTTGAAAACCTTCAACTCTTACCATGCTAGTTTGTTATTGTTATGAGAAATACCACGCATTGTGAGCTATAAGGCGTGTAGTTGTTGTTCGGTGCTGGAGAGTCAGTTCTCTGTCAAACGGAAGGCAACACTGCCCCATCCTGCACCGTCCTTGCACCTGTGGTTCCAGCCCCTGTGTCAAAGCACCCACTTGAGGGTCTTCTTCTTAGTTTTATAAAGTGCACCCAACATGTAACGTACGAAAAGGGACACAATTTTATCCTTCGTCTTTATAGTTTGTATTAAATCAGTAGTTAATCTGCCCAGTGATTGACCTGAGGAGTGTCATTCAGTTTTTAAATTATTCTTAAGTTTCCACATCTGTGAAATGTTTACTATCCTGTCTCGTAAGATTGGTGTGAGGATTAATAAGTTAATAATGCAAAAAGCTTATGAAAGTGTGTGACATATGACAACATTTTTATAGTTAATCCTCATTCTTATCATGATAGATCAAATACACGTTTAAAAATAAGGCTTCTGCTGAGGCTGGGGCGTTTCTCTCTGCAGCACATTTGTTGGAAGCAGAGAAAGGGGAAAACACACACATACAATGTATAAAGACAGAAAAGTTAATCCAAACATAACTGGAAGAAAAAAAAAAAAAGGAAAGAAAAACAGCACACCTGCCTTCCAGAAACACACAGGTCTTCCAGAAGATCGGCAGGCAGATTGCCTTCTCCTACCTTCGGAGAGGAGAAAACGTGTCCGCAGCTGAAATGACTGCTATGGTGGGCTTAACGGGTGGAAAGGACTGCAGGAAGTTTTGCTTTGCTTTTTGTAAAATTATGTGTGTGTGTGTGTGTGTTGAATTGTGCTTTAAGCAAAATTTTACAATTCAAGTCAATCTGTTGTACAAAAACTTGCACACACACGCTGCTAAATAACTCGAGCTGTACTCCCCACCCTGTGACAGCACAATCCTCCCTTTTACCGCATAATTCTCACATCCTTTCAGCCAGCTCCCCCTGTGCCCTTTCACCTCACCTCTGCACGGGAGCTGCCTGGCTTTCCTCACGTGTCTGCCAACGTGCAGAAGCACACTCTTTGCCAGTATCACTTCCTGTCCTGTCGTCCAACCTCATCTTTATCTGAAGAGCTGGCGTTGGGAATGATTTCAGCTCTGGGCTCGCCCTGGGTCTGGGCCCAGGTCTTCCAGAGATACTCCAGTGTATGGGACCATCAAGTCTGGTCTTCTCAATATGGTTGGGGTCCTGCCCCGCATCCACCAGGGACTCTTTGTTATGGTCCCTGTCAGGACAGTCATTGGTGGCAGCTGGGCACCATCTAGTACTTCTGGTCTCAGGATGAGGAAGTCTGGATTATGTGGCCCTCAGCTTCACTTTTTTAATGTAATGCCTCCCTGAAGATACCGTGTGACATCTCTTAGGCAATTTTCAAAATTATTAGAGAATGACGGCATAGTCCCTGCACTCTGTGGTCAAGGTGTGGGGTCTTAAAACAACATTCAGTGAGTTACTGTTTATCTCTTGCAACCCTCTCTCTGTCCTCTTGACCTCATTTCACCAACAAAGAAGACCCCAGCCTCTCTGATGATCCCATGGTGACTGTAGACCCATGCTGTCACTGACTCGCCGCCTTCCCAATGTCAAGGGTGAGTGGTCTCAGGTTCCCTGTGCTACATGGTCAGCACCTCACTCAGACATTGCATAATGGGGTAGAAATAGTCAAACATGGTAAATCACAATTTTAAAAAAACTTATTTTTGTAGGAAAAGATTCTTTCAAAGTTTTCCACAGAGTAAAAGGTGTCTACTTGTCTCCATACAAGTATTTGTGGCATCTTCAATCACATGATTGTTTTTCAAGCTTATCTAAGTTATGGATTGCCAGCCAAGTGCCGTCGAGATGGATCCAAATCCACCAGGCACTCCTAGTTATGGATTAGAGGACCTAAATTTAAGTTCAGAATGATTTTCCTTAATTTATTGTTGTAAAACTCAGTTTTAAATAAAAATTCTTAGAGCTTTGAAAAAGTTGGCTATTCTGTCTGTCAGAAGTCAGTGTTTCTTTTTTTTATTTATTTCTTAAGTCCAACACCTTTAACAACTTTTCATCCACATCCACAATCCTTCCAAGGAACAGCCTAAGGGTAAACATTTGTCATTTTAATTTTCTTTTAAAACACTGTTTCTTCAAAAAAGAAACATAAAATCATATCCAGCTAGGTTTATGGATTACCATTCCTCAACAAGCTTACTTATCTAAACTGCAGATTAAATTTAAGTTGTAAAGCCCTTTTCTCCAGTCTTAAATTTCTGAGAACTAAGTTTCTAAGTGTAAGGAGAACTACACTGGCATTAGGAGATCTGGTTCAAATCTCCGATCTGCAAATTCTGTGAGTCTGTACCCTTAATGGAAGACGGGATCCCTCGTGCTTTCTTACTCTATAAGCCAAAGGCAAAGCCAAAGCCACTGCTGTCAAATGGACTCCAACTCATAGCGACCCTATAGATTCTAGTAGAACTGTCTCATAGAGTTTCCAAGGAGTGCTTGGTGGCCTCAGCTGTTGACCTTTTAGTTAGTGGGCATAGCACTTAGTCACTACACCTCCTGCGTTTCCATTTTGCCCACAAAGCTACCACAAAACAAGTGAGATAATGAGATAAGGTTTACAAAACACTTCAAATTTTTTAGTCTAGATTAGACAGGTAAAGAGAAAGATTCTGATCATTCTAAGAAGAATGCAGCTTCAATTAAATTTAAGAAAACTTTAAAAGCACAGTTCAAGGATTCCCTTGTGTTGCTGAAGATCCAAGCCTGTGTAACAATTCTAACAGGGCCATCTGATGGGTTCCAGCAGAGCCTTCTCTGCGTCTGGCACATGTCAAAATAGCTTTGGCTTTGGTGAGCTGAGAATTCCCAAGAGGGTTTGCTTCTCTGGGTGACTGTCTGCTTTGCAGAGGGCTTATCACCTTCCTTTTAATAAGTCTGCAATCTTTTCTTTTTATGATATCACAAATAGCAGTTCTCAGAACAAGTTGTCACAGTGAAAACCCCTTGTGTATCATCCACGTGTCTCCAGGAAGGCATCTGCTTTCAGTTCCACAATTTGGACCCGTGTTCTGATGCCTCCAGGTCATCTTCCTCTTTGCTGTCTCCCCCCCTCACCCCTGCCCCCGGGAACAGGTGCCTGGAGGAGGAGCACGACCCCCTGAGACTTTGTAGTCATGTAGGGCGCCTGAAGCTACAAGAATCTTCATGCTAAAGGCTGACTCTATTTTTAGAAACGCTCTCCCTGAAGGTACCAAGGCTGTTACCAGGAGTCTTTCAGGCCGGGGTAACTGAGGCAGATCATCTGGGGAGGCCTGTGACCCTAAGAGTGCTGCTGTCACCTGTCTTTTCGTGCTAACTTTGGGTGCAAGTCTAGACTTTTCCTTTGCTTGTCATTGCAAAGAGATCATTCAGAGCATGTCAGGAGCTTGACCTTTGCCTATGATCTCCTTTTGCTGTGAGACGTGGGGTGCTGGGGCATGAGAGACGGTGTCCCCGTCTGCGGTAGTCCTTACATTTATTCACCTTCTCTTACTGGAGATGCTTCTCCACCAAAACGCAAATTGTCCTCGCTAGAGAAAGAGTCCTTTCTATTTAATGTGTTGAGCAAAGAAACAAACAAAAATAAAAGACTAATTCCATCTTGGTATATAGGTTTCATAATAACTGTGTTGCATTATCAAAAAGAGCTTGTTACTAGAAGCTTTAGGTCTCCACGTCCATCCTTCTCATCTAAAAAGGAAGGAAAGGAAAGGAAAAGAAGAAGGAAGGACCTCTAGTCTCACTTCACTGCTAAAAAACTTTTTCAGGTCCCCCACCTTTTTCTATTTTCTTTTTATTCTAAGGCCTTCCAGAGCCTCACCGTTTTTTTCTTCTGTTATAGTTACTTTACAGTTGATTTCCACGTCTCTGTATTCGTACATGTTTGTTAATCACCCTCTTTGGAACAACATGGTAAGGACGCAGCATTGAACACAATCAGCACAGCCCTTACCCCGTGAAGCAGCCACCAATTATACATGTCGCTGGTGATAGAGAGGCACTCGTTTCACCCATCGTGTTTAGAAGAACTGTATTCAAGTGCATAGAAAAAAAAAACTTCTGCTTCATTGTTTCATCTCTTAGAGCAGAGGATGTCTGGTTTATGGAATTAAAGAACAGGGAAAATGGCAGAGGGCAACATGAAGAAGGAAAATAAATGTGTTTGTACAGCATTTGTAAGATAAATTACAAAATAAACAACTTTGTTGTATGAATGCAAGTGCTGTCTACACAAGCTGAAAACAAGTCAAGCGTTGACCTCAGAAAGCTGCTCTCTTAATTCACCTGTCTGTACTCGCCTTCACGCCATAGGTCACTTGATTGTTTCTTCTCACCGCACTGGTGTGGACCAACCACTTGGTCCCCCACTTTTTAGAGTCTCTGCTCTTTTCCTTACCTCCTACAGGGGTGGGAGTGGGGAATAAGTGGTCAGTAGGAGGAACCCAGAGCTTTGGCTTGGGTGTGAAGGGTTGCTTTGTATCTGGCCCGTGTTTGGAAGCCATATCACTTGCAAGGTGTAACAAAAGAAAAGGGGTAGAGAGGTGTAAACTTTGTCCCTACCAACTCAGGAACAGGGAGTCTTGCACTTCCCTGGCTCACCAACGCATGAGCCAGCGTGTGAAAACCAGAGTTCTGAGCACACAAGCAAACAAGCAATAAAAAGAGAAAACGCACTGCTTATATTTCTCTCCATGAAAACAATTTTCTTTATACTTTATTAATGTGACTTATAAAATCCATTGGCCTAGGTTGGGTCGTGAACTCTGTCTTGTCTCTCAACACCCCCTCCAGAGCTGCCTTTGTGTCTTTCTTTCAGGACAGGTAGGAGACATCTGAAACAAAATTGTTAGGGTTTGCCTCCCCCTTTTCTTCCCATTCCCTTCTCCGTGGAGACGAATGTGCAGAAATCACGGTGAGCTGTTCCTGATGATCTAGCAGTTCCTGCCAGCATCGAAGTCTGGCACTGAGACGGCGAGTGTGGCTGACTTTGTGGGTTGCCAGAGAAAGGGAAAGCGAGAGTGACACCATGACAGCGGCGTGCCGAATACACACCCAGAAAGTTCATCCCGTCTGAAGCAGTCCAGTGGGCAATAAGCGCTATATGTATTCCTTGTCTCTCTCCCCCTCCTCCTATCCCTTTCCGTCTTTCTGATTCTCAGTTTCCAACTTAATTATTATTCAATCTAATACTCATTGCTGTTGATTGAAAAAAAAATCATTGTCCAATAGATTAGTTGATGCAAGATATCGTGGCGCTATCTTGGTACACACACACAGACAAAATGTGTTTTAAGATCATTCTAAGCACATCACATTTTAGAGGTGAGACAGTTGTTAACCCATTCACATTCCTAGATTAGAAAAAAAGGTGCTGAGAGAGGAAAAGACTTTCTCCAGGTCAACAGGAAGTGGAGAGATATAGTTAGCCTCATTTTGCTTTGATTAAAGATTGTTCTTTGCAAATTCACATCTAGGAGTGACTGCCTCAATCCCATCATCAATAAAAGAGATGATAATAATAATATTTGTTGCCATTGAATGCTCTTTTGTCCCACAATGTAATGCAGATGAGATCAGTGCTGTTGTGGTTCTTCAATCGTTAGATTTGCTTTAAACTTTTCTAGCTCGATGCCACAAAATACAAATACAGGAAAAGATAGGATTAATAAAACAATGGAATCATGACAAACTGGAATTGTTGGGGACACTGTATCAGGGAGAAATGAGGAACAGACAGGTGAGGTGAAAGCCCCACTGACATAGTCAGGGAGTCATACGGCTCAAAGGAATGTTAACTGTATTCCAGAACTCTTTATGGGATAGCAGTCTGCTTCCGCATGGTAAAAGATTATTTTATTTGAAAAAATATATATCTTTAAGATGGAATGAATATGGCATATTTTTTCATTAAGTTGTTAAAACAGTATGGTGTCATTAATCTGTAAAAAAATAGACATAGTAATAGCAGGCATACCTTAGTAAAAGAGAGGGCTGTCATAATTTTAAAGTTTTATCTATTAAAATCAGTAATTCCACTTTTGAATCCTCTTTTCTTTTTCATGTCCTGTTCATTTTAGCTGAATGTGGAGCAAGTGTCAAAGGAAATGAAGGAACATTGCTGTCTCCAAATTTCCCATCCAGTTATGATAACAACCACGAGTGCATCTACAGAATCGAGACAGAGGCTGGCAAAGGGATCCACCTCCGAGCCCGAAGCTTCCAGCTGCTTGAAGGAGATGTCTTAAAGGTAAGAAGAAAGGGGCTCAGCACTGGTCTTTCTTTTTTTCTCATGGAATAGATCATGTATATTAATATATTAATATCTGTTTACACATATATGTATATAATTTATTTTAATTTATTTAACAGCTTGGGTTGAGAAAGTAGAATGTGGTGATACTTCTTAGTGGAGCACAGTTGGAGACTGAAATAACTGCCTTTTAAATCCAACATCCAATGTTTGCTTAGTGCGCCTTGGAAACATCTGGCAGTTTGAAGCCTTAGTTTTCTCATGTGTGAAGACTTGCAAAGATGCCTACCTTTAGGGATGGTTACAAACGTTAAATAATGTTATAATAGGGAATATTTCTAAAATTGCATCTAGCACACATAGCAATTATTTAAACTTATGGAACCTCTCACACCTGCTCCTTTTATAATTATGTTTTTTAAAGAAGAACAATATTTAGAACAGTATTTCGGATGTCTTATTTTATTTTTTATTGTGATTAAGTGAAAATATACAATCCAAATTAATTTTATGTGTCTACATATTTTCAGCTGTTTCTGTTCTCCTTGACCAGTGACAGCAGACTCTTCCTTTCCATTCTATACTTGTTGTATCCTCTTAACAAGCTCCTGTCCCCTCCTTGCTATCCTCTTCTCTCCTATCTAGAAAGAGGCCAGTAGGCCAACGTCCTATAAATTCACAGAACCATAAAGTACATGTACAATATGGTCACATTGTGTCCCCAAGTTCCATCCATTTTTGGCCAAAGAGTTGACCTCAGTAGTGTTTTCTTGGCAGGGGTAGCAGCAGGTTTAGGGGTCATGCTCCCAGGGTATCCTCTGGGGCCGTTGGACCATCAGTTGTGGTCTTTTAGTGGAGTTCTTGAGCAGCACTCCTCTTTTTCTCATGTTACTACAGGGACTCAACGTTGTATGCCCCATCACGGCTGTCTTTGGTGCTGGCCGGCCACCATCTGGTTCTTCTGGTCACATGTTGATACAGTCTCCCATTCACACGGGTCCTTCTGTCTCCTGAGTTCTTTATTCCTTGTGTCTTTCTTGTTCTCAATGATCATCTGTTCTGGATGAGTTGGGACAATTTGATGTACCTCAGACGGCAGCTTACTAGTTTTTAAGACCCCAGATGTCACTCACCAATATAGAGTGCTGAAGACTCTCTTAGCAATAGGCTAGTTATACCAATTGGCCTCAATGTCCCCCAAGAGCATGGGTTCCCAGTCCCCACCCCTGATACTCTACCCTTGCAATACTGGGTTGAGTTTAGAAGAGTAGAGCTCAGAAGATGTTAATGTAATATGGGAGTAATATGGGACCTCAAAACACAGCACCGGCCTAAGGCAAAAATACCAAGCCAGAGCTAGAAAGACTCACTCTGCAGATGCAGGAAGAGGATGTTTTCACTGCAGAGCTGGTCAAGCACCATTCCTGGAGCTCAAGGATGTGTGAGAAGCTGGGCACAGCAGCAGAGGCTCCAAACATTGGTTGAAACCAAGTATTAGACCCTCAGAGACCACGCTGTGGGCATTTAGAACATATGCTGCATCCCAGACAGATTCCAGGAAAAAACATTAAGGGAAACTGATTATAAGGTCTCGCTTTGATTTATAAAATCTTAGGTCTAATTGAAAACAGAACAAAAACAAAAAAAAGTTGCCATTGAGTTGATTCTGACCCCTAGTGATCCTACAGGACAGAGTAGAACTGCCCCATGGGGTTTCCAAGGAATGGCTAGCAGATTCCAACTGCCTGCCTTCTAGTTAGCAGCCCTAGTTCTTGACCATGTTGCCACCAACTCCAAATGAAAATATTCCTTAATTCTGAAGGCTTCTGTAATTGAAGGCCTGGTTACACAGTGGTTAAGAGCTCAGCTGTTAACTAAAAAGTCAGCAGTTCAAATCCACCCACTGCTCCTTGGAAACCCTATGGGACAGTTCTAATCTTTCTCTTATGATCACTATGAGTCAAAATCATCTGTGTGGCAATGGACTTGGTTTGGTTTTTTGGTTCTCCTCTAATTATTTTAGAAACCTTGGTGGTGTATTGGTTAAGTTCGATGGCTGGTAACCAAAAGGTCAGCAGTTCCAATAGACTGGCACTCCTTAAAAACCCTGAGGCAGTTCTACTCTGTCCTATAAGGTCACTATGAGTCAGAATCCACCGAATGGCGAAAGGTTTGTAACTATTTCAGGAAACTGAGCCTCAGGGCTGAGGCAAGAGCTCCAAAGAAAGGCTTGGCATGACAGAGCACAGTGCCAGAGACTGTCTAGTCCAAACATTTGGTCCTTCCAGTGCGGAGCTCAGCACTTAGCCCAAGGTCACAGGGCTGATTTGTGCCCCACAGAGCCACATTCTTTTCATCCTCTTCCCGAAGTGTCCCAGTGTTGGTCACTTGCGATTTCATCTAAGTGGATGCGTCCAATGCTACATGTCAGGCGCAGTCCATTCAGCTCAGTGTGAGCCGAGAGCATTAAGAGGGGGCGTAGAGCCAAGTACAGAGGCCAAGTAGACAGCTGCCGTCTTTGTCACCCACTGACACAGTGGCTGTAGAGTGTCTGGAGGATTTCCTCTTCATCTCATTACAAGTTATGTGCACAGGTCAAGGGAACCTTGTAGGTGAAAGTGTCTTACTTCCTTCTGGCTTCAAGTCTGACTGTTTTTCAACATCATAATTTAGAAGAGCGGTTCTATTCTGAAGGCTCTTTCATTCGAATAGACTTTCAAAAGCGCATGCTGGCAGTATGAAGGACTATAATTAAGTGATTTTTTTAGGCAGAAGACTACTATGTTTCACTATTCTAAAAAGAAGGAAAGTTGCATGGTATGTAACCTTTTTCTGAATTATTTGATAACCTCAAATTTAGAAGTCAATAAGCTTTGAAAGCAACCTTTTAAATAACTAGTAACTATGTTTTGGTGCAGGTGAGTGATTAAAGATATTGCATAAAATATACACTGATAATTATTGGGATGGAAGGAAGGAAATCATGTTTAGTTGTGATTGCATGGAGTTTGAACTTGTTGATTATAACGAAAATCCCCTCCCCCAGTCTTGGCTACTACATTTAATTACAGAAAATCTGTCAATCATTTTAAGTGCTGAAATGTTTTGCAGGCATGTATTTTATCAAATATGCTAATAAATATCTCGGTGTTAACACTGTGTCCAGTGGAATTACTTTAATTTTTAAATGTAAATGCTGTTTACTTATTTTTTTCACAGATACTATGATCCAATAATAAAGGCTAAGTTGGGTATACGTACCCCACCACACACATATGCTTTATGTTTTTCTTAATTTATGAAGAAAAAACATGAAAGAGAAACATAGCTGTAATGAAAACGTTTGAAAAGCATGTATAATGGGAAGAGAAGCCAGATACGTTGCAGAGCCCTGGAATACAGACTCTGTACAACTGGGAAGAATTCCCAAGCACTTTCTGCTAGGTCCTGTAGGAGTCTCTGGAATGTGGTCTGATCCATGATCTTCTGCTGATTGTTCATTGTCACTTTGTGCACATGGCCCTGATTAAATGCCGTGCTCAGAGACAGTCTTGTAGTGCAAACAGTTACAGGTCAGTATTCAACGTGAGTCATAGAAGCTTTTAAAAGTAGCAGAAAAGGGGCCCCTGATTCTAGATGAAGTATAGATGAGGAAAGAGAAATAAGAGGTGTCTGCTGAGCTAAAATAGCTCGTTACTAATGGAGCTACACTTCCAGCTGCTAGTACTTCTGGGTTTCGTCTGTGGTGGACGGGAAAAACTTTAAGCAAATTTACACTTGTGAGAGTTGATCCAATAAGATTCCATATTCATCATATATGTGTGTGTATAGGTGTGTGCATATGTATACGGGTGTGTGTGTATGTATATTTACGCATATATATATACACACACACGTATATTAGTGCTGACTACTGGAGATGTAGACCAGTAAGTCAGATTACCATTTGGGATAAACTTATAGTCTATTGTTGCAGCTGTTAATATTTAGTTGCTGTACCTACACAGTCGGAAACTCTGGTGACACAGGCTCGTCAGCAGGCCAGCTGCTCGAATCTGCCAGGCGCTCCTCGGGAACACCATGGAGCAGTCGTCCTCTGTCCCATAGGGTCACTGTGAGTCGTAATGGGCTCAACGACAGTAGGTTTGGTTTTGCAAAGCTCTGAGGACAGCGTGAGGCAGTGTTGTCCGTGTGGCACCCCTCCCACTCTGCGATGCTCTCAGGACTGACAGGTGCCCATACTTGCAGGGAAGCTGGGATCTAGCCGAGTTCTTTGGCTATCTTTAAAAAAGACATTGAGGCAGCGGCTTTGAAGTTACACCTAGTTGCTTTCTTTCCCTTTGAAGTCTAGGAATTTCCATGAATTACAGTGAATTACACAGCCCACGGTGTGTCGAGGGTAGGGTTCTCGTCTTCCGTGGAGAAATGCAGTTCGGGTCCCACCCAGCACACTCAGACAGAGCAACCCTGTCTCTGTCACTGGAGGCTAGAGTGTTGTTGCTGTGTTGAAAAGGTCTCCGGGGCTGTTCCAGCAAGAGACAGACTAAGATAAAGACTTGTCCATCTTCTTCAGAAAACATGCCTATGGAACCAACCCTGTGCATCACAGCCGTCCCCCCACCCCTGAGTCCGGGGTGGACTTGCCGACAGCTGAAACCACACTGTGTGTACGGCTGACCCAACACGTTTTTGCATAGGCTTGGAAATTGTGAGTTCAAATGTGTCATCTCTGGAATTAAAATTCTTCGTAATTTGGAGAAGAGCAGCCCGTTGCTAGCTTTCAGTGAGGAACTGGAGAGGACTTGATTGTCTTACACTAGTGTATGCTTCTCCAATTTAAATGAAATAACTGTAAAATGATTTTTTCTGAATGTATTTTTCCAGTCTGGACAGGAATATTTAAGTCTTGAGCAACGTCTGTGTTTATATTATTTATCAGAAGCAAAATGGTAGGAAAAAAGTAAGAATCTAAGAAGGATAGAAAGTTCAGGAACTAAACAGATGGTAGAAGAGAAACTGAAGTCTTTTGCTTCTGTTTATTTAGTTAAGGTACTCTTCTTAGAGAAGAGAGAAACTCTCTGTTCTTAAAGATAATATAACAAAGTTTTATTCTCATTTTCAAAGACCTTTATCCACACTATTGTTTCAAAATGGATTAATCATTCCTAGTGAACATGCTACTTCTGGCAGTTTTTAGAGTACAGAAGAGGTCTACGACACGTGATTCTACCAGAATGTGTATCATGTGTTTATGAAATGAGCTTCTTGCCACTAGCGGGGAAGTCCATGCAGCCTGTTTCTCGGTGTCTAGACCCACTAGGGAAGTAAGATTGGCACTGTCCCCTCCCAGTGTAACTTAGTTCAGCAAATCCTGTTAACTCATCACAGACACCTCCCATAACCATAGGGTCTACTCAAAACCTGGCCCAATCAAAGTTACCTTCCAAATACTCGTTACACATGTTATGTTTTACAAAGACTTAGAGCAAGTCAGAGACAAGTAGTTTAGAGCAAGATGACACAGCTCTCTGATATTACCTAATGGGATTCTCCTATTCCAGCTAATCGAAGACAAAAGGCATCTCAGGCTTAAAGACTACAAAGGGGGGCGGGGTTGCAGCACACAGTCTTGTTTTTAATACATTCAGACAGAACAGAACAAAGAGGCGTATTCTGTTACTTCTGTGATGTTTCAGAGACACATGCATGACTGAAATATTATAAATTCAACCTTTTTAAGTAGATTATAGGAGGGGGAAAAAGTCAAGTAATAAGGCCTAGAAATGCAAAGAAATATTTATTTAATTTGAATTAAATAAACTCCAAGAAAGCTCTCCAAGTAATGAATGTAAAATGATCTGAACACGAAGGGAATCTGTGACCTGTGGTATTAACAGTGTAACTGAAACCGAAAGGACAGTGATCATACGGCACTAAGGAAGCCTCTGCCTTTCTGTAAACTGTGAATTTTGCAAGTACTGTATAAAATTACCTCCTTGAACATGTGCACTTCTTGGTACAATTATGAATACAAAAACAAAGTTAAAGAACAGAGAAACTCAAGTGACTTTTCTGTTAGGTGTACGATGGGAAAGACAGTTCTTCACGGCCACTGGGCACCTTCACGAAAACAGAGATGATGGGGCTGATGCTGAACAGCACGTCCAACCACCTGTGGCTGGAATTCAACACCAACGGATCTGACACCGACCAAGGGTTTCAGCTCACCTATACCAGTAAGTAGCATATGACATAATCACTTGACTTCATTTTTTTTTTTATCAAGGTGTATCTCCTATTTAGCTTAAATATTTGACTGTACTTTTTTAGTGGCCCCAGTTTTGTCTGAGGTTTAATTCTGTCTGTTGTTGAACAAACAATAAATTTAAACAAATTACTACAAGCAATACTTTGAAATTTTTGTTTATTTTATTATGATTGAATGAAAATGTACATTCCCATGTAAATTGGCATGCTCACTCACATGCAGCTTCCACTGCTCTCCTTGCACGGTGACAGCATGCTCTTCCTCTCTGCTCCATGCATGTCCTATCCTCACAACAGTCTCCTGTCTTCTCTTCTCCACCCATTCCACTTCCTTCAGTACGAGGTCAACAGGACAGTATCCTATAGATGCCTACAACCATAAAGTGCCCACAAAATATGGTCACTGTGCATTGCTAAGTCCCATCTGTTGCTGTCCGAAAAGTTGACCTTCATTATGATTTATGGACCGGGACAGCATCAGGGCCAGGGGCCATGCTCCCAGGGGAGCCCCGAAGCACCTGGGCCAGCAATTGTGGTCTCTTAGTGGAGATCTCAGGGTGCATCCCTATTTACTCTTGTGTTGCCAGTGAGACTCAACTTTGTGAGCTCCATCGTGGCTATCACTGGTGGTGTACAGGTGCCATCTGGTTCTTCCAGTCACAAGTCGATGTAGACACCCACTCACATGGGTCTCTCTGTCTTCTGGATTCTCTTTCCTCCATGTCATTATAGACCTCAGTGATCATCCGTCTAAGTTGGGACCATTTGCTGTACCCTCAGATGGCAGCCTGGCAGATTTTAAGACCCCAGACACCACTCAGCAATGTGGGCACAGAGAATCCTAATTAGCAAAATGTTAGTTGTACTAGTTGGCCTTGATTTCCCCTGAGAGCATGGTCCCTGGCCCCCTGACCCAGCTACTCTGTCCTTGCAATATTGGACTAAGATGGGAGGAGTACACAAGTTGTGTTGAAGTCCAGTTCATATTGATCTTCTTACTAATGTGTGCTGTCACCAATTTCACTCAACCAAATTTCTAACAGCTATGTAAATCTTCCCCCACCCTCCTTCCCTCCGCATCCTAGCAGCCGTCAAAAAGTCTTTTCTGTTATGCATGAATCTGCTTTTAAGTTCTTATCATAGGGGTTTTTGCAATGTTTGTCCTGTTGGTGACTGCTTTCACTCAGCATAATGTCCTCCAGTTGACACCAGGCTAAGAGCTGTTTCCTGCTGTCACCCTTGTTCTTTATCATTGCATAGTGTTCCACTGAGTATATATTCCATAGTTTACCTATCCATTCTTCTGTTGTTGGGAGTACTTTAAAATTTACCTATTTAGAAGAATTATTATTTCAGTAACAAAACAGCTAGGTCTAAATGAGGTGTATGATATTTAAGAACTACTGGGTTTTTAAAAAAAAATAATTGTGCTATAGTATATACTAGTGGTTAAGTGCTATAACTAGTAACCAAAAGGTTGGTAGATCAAATCTACCAGGCGCTCCTTAGAAACATTTTGGTGTAGTGCTACTCTGTCCTGTAGGGCCACTGAGTCAGAATTCACTCAGCAGCAATTGGTTTGGTTTTGTACACTGACAATAATTCGTGTATGTGTGTGATAGATTCAGAATGAATGTTTGATATAATTAGTAATGGCCAAAAGCCAAGTGCAGTATTTAAATATCTACCACACACCAATGCTCTTTTATAGTTGCTGTATAAATGAAGAAATGTAACTAAGAGGTGTTTGCTGACCTATTATATTAAATATCTGATATATGTGTTACACATGTATGTCTATCTGGAGCCCTGGTGGCATAGTGGTTAAGAGCTCAGCTACTAAGCAAGAGGTTGACAGTTCAAATCCACCATCTGCTCTTCGCAAATCCTATGAGAAGTTCTTCTTTGTCCCACAGAGTAACTTTGAGTCATAATGGAGTCAAAGACACCTTAACAACAACAACAGCCCATCTACACCTATATCTAAATCATCTGTATCTGTCTGGCTCATTAAATTTGTGTAGTAGTTTGCCAACCAAAAGGTCAGCAGTTCAAATCTACCAGATGCTCCTCCAAAACTCCGCTGAGCAGTTCTGCACCCACTAAGTACATTACCTAGTGGAGCCAGAATTTTATCTCAAAGTTCTCAGCAGTGTTCTGTCATGCTTCCTTATTCACCTCAGTCGATAAGGAATATGGTTTTAAAAATAAATGAAGAAGACCAAAGAAAGCGAGAAAATAAGAGGAACCATGTTGCATTTTCAAAAACAGTAGTTTGGAATGTGATGGCTGTCATTTTCAACATTTTAGTTCCAAGCAAACACTGTGAACATTTTAGCTATTTGGTGTGGATAACTAAAATTAATTAATTAATAAATAGAAATCTTCAGATATACCAACAGTCCAATCATTCACCAATTTTATGATGAAAAATCTTTATGGCACCCACCACCATCAAAAACCAAGCCTGTTGCCAAGTTGGTGCTGACTCTTGGAGATCCAGTAGGTCACATTAGAACTGTCCCATAGGGTTTCCAAGGATCACCTGGCGGGTTTGAACTGCTGATCTTTTGGCTGGCAGACGTCATTCCTAACCACTACATCACCAGGGTTCCCTCCAGTGTAACACAGAGTATTTAACTGTTTAGCATTAAATTATGTCAATGACTATCGAGGATGACCCCTTTCTTTGATAGATGAGCAAATGAAGGCTTGAAAAGATTAACAGTCATCCCACAGACACAGAGCTAACCAGTTGCCAACGAGGACAGTTAACTGTTTCCAGCTCCCCACTGGTAGGAGACATCACAGTGAAAAATTGTAAGACTTTGGTCAAAGACAGGATTAGAGCGCCTGGCATCATGAGGAAGCCAATGTCTTACTTTGGTAAAAATAACCTTTTAAAGGGCTCAGTTCATCCATAGCTTATTAATTATGTTGTTTCAATCATAAAAGTATAGTGGCTGAAATATCAAATTGACTTATAGTTATAATTTTTGTATTGTTATAATTGTGATTTGCAGGATTTCACCTTGAAAAATTTCAAAAAAGTCTTGTAAAAACCATTTTGCTTTGCTTGTAGATAAAATGTACACTCTAGTGATTATTTTTTCCCTCTTCTCTGCCTTTGATGTTCCATCAGTGAATTCCTTTATTTTATTTTTTTTGATTACTTGTATCTGTTAATTCACAGTTTCTAGTTGCTACATGAGTCTTAAATTCATGAAGGAATATGTTTTCTTGAGAAGTAAAACTGTGTGAAATATCTTTACCTAACCTTCTGAGTTCAGTATAAGTAAGGGAATATTCCTGGGAGCACCTACATCATTCATTCAATTCTCTTGCCCCAAAACGTATTTTTGTGGCCTAAAAACTTCTTTTCAGGAGCCCTGTGGCACAGTAGTTACATGCTCAGCTGCTAATTGAATCCTCGGTGGTTGAACACCACCAGCGGCTCCTGAGGAGGAAGATGAGGCAGTTGCCTTCATAAAGATTTCACAGGCTTGGATATGCTGTTGGGCAGCTCTACTCTGTCCTATAGGGTTGCTATGAATAGGAATCAACTAGACAGCAATGAGTTTATAAGCTCATTTTACTTATCCTTTGCAGCAGATTTTCCTAATGCAATGTGTCTTTTGATTTCTTGACTGTTGTTTCCATGGGCATTGATTGTGGACCCAAGTAAAATGAAAGCCTTCATAAGCTCAATCATTTTTCCATTGACGACAGTGTGCTTACATGTCCAGTTGTGAGGATTTTTGTTTTCCTGACACTGAGGTACAATCCATACTGAAGGCTGTGGTCCTTGATCTTTATCAGAAGGGTCTCTAATCTGCTTCATTTCCAGCAGGTGAGGTGGTGTCGTCTGCATAACACAGGTTGTCAATGAGTCACCCTGCTGTGCTGATGCCTCGCTATTCATATAATACAGCTTTTTAAATTATTGGCGCAGCATACAGATTGAAAAGTTATGGTGAATGGATGCAACCATGATGCACACCGTTCGTAACTTTAAACCGTTCAGTGTCGCCTTGTTCTGTTTACACAACTACCTCTTGATTCCTATTCAGATTCCTTAAGAGCACAATTAAATGCTCTGGAATTCATATTTTATGCAATGTTAGCCGTAATTTGTTATGATCCACACAGTCAAATGCTTCTGCATACTCAATGAGACACAGGTAAACAGCTTCCTGGTGTTCTCTGCTTTCAGCCAAGATGCATCTGATATCAGCAGTGTTGTTCCTGGTTCCACGTCCTCTTCTGAATCCGGCTTGAGTTTCTGGCAGGTCCTTGTCACTGTACTGTTACAGTCACTTTTGACTGATCTGGAGCAAAATTTTATTTCAGTGTGATATCAACGATATTGTTCAGTAATTTCTGCATTTGGTTGGATCATCTTTCTTTGGAATGGGCATAAATAGGGATATCTTCCAGTCAGTTGGCCAGATAGCTGTCCTCCAAATTTCTCGGCATAGATGAGTGAGCAGTTCCAGTGCTGCATCTGTTTGTTGAAATATCTTAATTGATATTCCATCAATTCCTGGAGCCCTGCTCTTTGCCAGTGCCTTCGATACAGCTTTGACTTCTTCCTTCAGTACCGTCAGTTTCTGATCATAGACTACCTCATCTACTGGCTGAACATTGACCAGTCCTTTCTGGTATAATGACTGTATTCTTAATATTCTTAATATTTTCCCTGTAGATTCCTTCACTGTTGCATCTCAAGGCTTGAGTTTTTTCCTCAGTTCTTTCAGCTTGAGAAATGCAGAACATGTTCTTCTCTTCTGGTTTTCTACTTCCTGCTCTTTGCACATGTCATTATAATACTTTATCTTCTCAAGCTGCCTGTTAGTATGCTAAATTTGACAGGATTAGTTCTCGCTAGCTTCCCTGCCTTCTTCTCCACTTCCACCCCCTGTGGATACAAGGGTAGTCTCGGGTGGTGTTCACAGCATTGTCTTAGAGGTGGAACATACAGATGATGGTGCAGATGGCTATTTAAGCAAGATATTATTAGCATTACATTATATTCTTAGGTTTAAATGCAAAGTGATTAACTGGAAGAAATCTCAAACTCCCACAGTGTTATAGAAGACCTGAATCTAATATTCATCCAGAGAAGATGTTTGCAGAAGCTAAAATACTTCAGACAAATTATTAAAGCCCAATTCTATGTAAAGACGTGTTCAACTGACTACTTTCCAAATTTTTTCATAATTGTTTCATGTTGTTTAGGGAAATATTCATATTTAGATGGTTTAGATATAAAACTGAATCTGCATACATGAGTGAATTAGAAAATGGCAATGCAGAGTACATGTATTGCCCCCCTTCTGTCTGTCTATGTCTCTCTGTCTATCTGTAATTTTTAGGAATGGGTACAAATAATATTCATCCATTGTATAAAATTTCCAGCATGCTCTCACTTCCTAAACTTAACATCACAACAATTCTCTGTCTTGGTAAGTAGCTCCTATTACTGTTTTTCATAACTTTGACTTCAACTTTTATGGCTTTATGGTCTGAGAAGATGCTTTGCAATAATTCAGTGCTTTGGATTTTGTTGAGACTTTCTTTATGACATAATACATGATCTATTCTGGAGAATGTTCCATATGCATTGGAAAAGAAGGTGTGTCTGTCTTTAGTTGGGTAAAAAGTTCTGTGTATGTGGATGAGGCCAAGTTGGTTGATTGTCACAATAAGATATCCTGTGTCTTTACTGAGCTTTACTCTGGATGACCTGTCCATTACTGAAAGTGGAGTGTTGGAGTCTCCTACAATTACTGTGGAGTGATCTCTCTCATTTTTCAATGTTGCCAGTGTTTATTCAATGTATTTAGCTTCTCTAGTATTAAAACCTGACTCATGCCAGTTGGATCCGACTCGACAGCACTTGGCTTGGCAGTATTAAAACCAGTGCTGTTGAGTTGGTTCTGAGTATTAGGTGCATAAATATTTAATACTGTTATATCCTGCTTATATATTGAATCTTTCAACAATAAATAGTGACCATCCTGTCCACAGTGGAGGGTTTTACATTAAAATCTATTTTATCTGAGATTAATATTGCTGCTCCTGCTCTTCTTTGTATGTTGTTAGCTCGGTATTTATTTTTCTATCCTTTGATTTTTCACTTTGGTTATATCTTTGATTCTAAGGTGTATTTCTTGTAAACTACATATAGATGGACGATGTTTTGTCATCCAAGCTGTTACTGTCTGCCTCTTTAATGGTGTGTTCAATCCATTTACATTCAGTGTAATTTTTGATAGTTGTGTGTTTACTGCTGTCGTTTGGTGCCTTTATTTTTGTATCATTGATGCTTTCTTTTTTCCTCAATATTCTATTCTGGATTATTTTGCTTTATAGGCTTACTTTTCATATTTTTCAGTGTTGGTTTTGTGTTTGTTGAGACTGCTGTATTATGTTCATTGTTTTGATATGTCTCATTGTTAGTTTGCTTTGTGGCTGCCCTTTGGTCCTCTCTTAATAGTCTAAGTTTAAACTAATTTTTAACTTCTGTATATTTTCTTAATTTCTTCTCCATCTGAAAGCATTTATCTACTGTAATATACTCTTCTTTATAGTGTGATGATGTCATAGTTTTCATGTTAAGATCACTGGTTCTTTTCTTTTCATATTTCAGCTTTGATTAAGCTTATTGACTTCCCTAAAAGACTTCTGTGAATCCTGTGTCCTGCCTTGCATCCTTAAGTGTACATTTGACATTATTGTTTTTCTAAACATAGAGCTTCTTTCAGCATTTCTTGTTGTTTTGGTTTGGTTGTGCTAAGTTTCTAAGTTTCTGTTTATTTGTGAATGTCTAAATTTCACCATCATACTTGAGAGACAATTTTGCAAGATATATAATTCTCAGTTGGAAGTTTTTCCCCTTCAAGACTTTGTATGTGTCATCCCACTGTCTTCTTGCAAAAATAGTTTCTGCTAAGACATCAGACGAAAGCCTACAGGGCTTCCCTGTATATTTTGCTTTAAATTTTGTTGTCTTTAAGTGCCTCTCTTTACATTTCACTTTATTAAGCCTGATTATAATATGCATTGGTGTCTTTCTTTTGGGCTCTAATCTTTGTGTTGTTTGATAAGCATCTTGAATATTTATATTCTCTTCTTTCATAATTTCAGGGAAGTTTCCTGTCAGCAACTCTTTAATAGTTCTCCCTGTATTTTCTTCTATCCCTCCCTGTTTAGGAACTCCAGTTATTCCTAGAGTATTCCTCTCGATAGACTCCCACATGCTTCTTAGTGCTTCTCCATTTGTCTAGTTTATTTTATTAGATTTCTCCTCATGAATGCTGGTGTCACATTTTATCTTCAAGTTCGATAATTTTGTATTGCATTTCCTCTATCCTACTCTTTTGGCTTTGCACTGAATTGTCTAATTCTTAATTTTGTTATTGATCTGCTAGATTTCAGATGGTTGATTTTCTAACAGTTCATATGGTTTACTAAAGTTTTCATTTTGTTCTGCTGCTTTTGTTTACTCTCTAGAAAGATTCTATACATAATTCTTTTTGTATTCTACCTCCTATAATTTCAGAAAGCCTTCTTCATCTGGAAAGTTTTTTGATTCTTTATTTTGGGAGTTTTGCAGAGCCGCAGTGGTCTTCTTTAAATGGTTAGCTATTGGTTGTTGTCTTCTTGCCATCCAGAAGCTGCTCAGTTTCTCTAGTGTTACACCAATGGAAGCTGTGATGTAGTTCTAAGAAGGAATAAGGGCAGTGTTAGATTTGGTCGCCAGCTGCTGCTGCATTCTCTAGGTGCAGCTGACTTATGTGTAGCTTTTCTGGCAATATAGACACTGTCAAGCCCTGCAATCCTGCTCAGCTTAGTGGCTGGCTCCACCCAGGCCCTCAGGGGTGGTAGGCCCTGCTTCCTGGCTGCTAAAGTTGCTAAAGGTGGTGAACTACTTGTGCCAACTCTCCATAATCATGCTAGTCAAGACTATGGTGTAGCTCAAGGAATGGAGGAAAGATACCACCACACTCGGCTTCCAGGTGTGCGTTCTCTAGGTGTGCATTCTCTAGGTGTGTTTGCCTTAAAAACTGGTTTTCTGCTGAGATGGTCACTGTCCAGCAGCCACTGAAAGCATCTGGGACCTCAGAGGTGGCAGACCCCGTTTCCTGGGTGGCAAAGATAGTTCCCTACTTATGGGGTCTCTAGGGGGCTGTCAGCTGACACTAGGATGTGGCTCAGAGAAAAGTAGTGGAAATGGCATCACCACAGTCAGGTGCCAATCATTGCTGCTCTCTCTAGCTGTTCTTAACATAAAAGCTACCTTTCCACTGAGAGAGGTCTTGACCAGCAGCAGCTGAAAGCAGCAGGGCCCTCAGGGGTGGTAGGCTCCACCTCTAGGATGACAGAGATGGTACCCAGATGGTATGATGTGGCTCAAGAAGGGGAGGAGTTAGGGCACTGCTGCACTTGGCTGCCAGCCCCCATGATGATCCCTAGGTACAAACTTCTTGAAAACAGCTTTTCTGCTGGGAGAAGCACTATCCAGACTGGCATTATTGCTCAGCATAGAAATTAGCTCCAGGTGAGACCTCAGGAGTAGCTAGCTCTCCCTCTCAGCTAACCAAGGTGGCACCCTGCCTGAGCTGCCTTTTCCAGCACTGAGTCAGCAGTACCCATGGCACAGCTCAGAGAAGAGAGGGAGGAAGGACACTGGTGCCCTTGGTCACCAGCTGCAGCTTGGTTCTCTGGATGTGGCTATCCCAAGCACAGTCTCTCTGCTGTGGGATACACTGTTTACTTAAGCACTGCAAGTCAGCTTAGTAACCAACTTATGCCAGGGTCACAGGCTCAGCAGTCCCAATCTTAGTCCCAGCCTCCTGGCTAACAAAGAAGGTGTCCATACCTGTAATCCTATCAATGCCTCAGCAGAAGCAGGACTCAGTGCACTTCTGCCTCACTTCTCACAGAAGTAGTGTCCCCCTTCCTGTCACCCAGCGCAGTCTCACAATCCTACAGCAGATCTTGCGTCTCCCAGAGGTCCACACTGCTCTGCTTACTTATTTTTCTAGGTCTTCATTTTCAGAGGTGATCAAGGAGATGTATTTCTAGTCCTTCATTTTGGCCTTGCCTTAGTCTGCATAATATAGATATATACATATGTATATATATATATATATATATATACACACACACACACACACACACACACACGTATTGGCATGGAAACAGATCTAGATCATCTCTGGATCAAACTGGGAAAAAAGTAATTAAGTAAAGCAATTATTATGAAATTATTGTTTTTTTCTTTTTTTTTTACCCCATAGTAGAAAAGGCAAAAAAAAAAAAAAAAAAAAGTTCAACCCCTCTACAAAACACTTTGTTGTTATTGTTAGAGATTTGTCTATTTTTGTAACATATGTTCTACTGATGTGAAAGAATGTGAAGTGGAAATCTAGTCCATAAGCTCTTTGAGATCAGGGACATTAGGGTGTCTACTTCTTATATCCCACCTCTGCACCATGCACAAATGCCTGATTTGTAATGTGAGATGATTAGATGTGACCATTAGTGTGGTGTTTATGTTCCCTGGGGCAAGAGGAGCACACAGACCTATCTCCTGGGGCACTAGGGGCACACAGAGGCATCCCCTGGGGGTGCCAGGAGCAAACAAGGCTGTCCTCTGGGGTGCTAGGAGCACACAGAGCCATCTTGCTAGGTGCTATGGGCACTCAGAGCCATATCCTGTGGTGACAGAAACAGAAAAAGCCATCACCTGGGCACTAGGCACACACAGGGACGTCCCCTGGGACACCAGGTGCACGCAAGACTATCCCCCTGGGGCACTAGGAGCACACAGCGTCATATCCTGGGGAGCTAGGAGCACACAGGGCCATCTCCCAGGGGCACTAGGAGCACACAGGGCCATCTCCTGGGGCCACAGGAGCACACAGAGCCGTCTCCCAGGGCAACAGGAGCAAGCCCCTCAGGCTTATGTAACGTGTACCCTTTCTTATGATTTGTTTCTCTCAGTGCCTGTAAAGCTCATCAAATGTCAAGAGAAACCATACTGACAATGAATTATCATATTTTCTAAATATTTCTTTAAATATTTTTGCAGAAAATGAGGTTTTGGAAATTAAAACCACCAAAACTGTGATGTGCTTTTGTGGAACTCCTCAGGAGTACTCCCAGAACACCCATTTTTCTGGAGCAGTTGGCCACAGACACCTGGGAAAGAACTTCCTGAGGACACAGGCTTTGGGTATCATTGACAAATACTCCATTGTTTAAACAGAGAGATACATGCTTCCTTTCACAATTCAAGAACACATTCGTGCTCTGTGGGGTCATATTTAAAGAACTGTCATTTAGACCTGCCTCTCCTGTGTAGTCGATCTTCCAGTTATGCAGTCAATGGGCCGGTTACCTGTGGACTGAACGTTTAAGACTGCCTTCAATCAAAGAAAACTCAAAACAAATGCAGTTCTCATTTCCATATCAATGATTTTAGAGAGTCGAAATTAGTGCTTACTAAATACTGGTGAAAGAAATGAGAATATATAATCACATTTTCGACTGCGTTATGATATGGATCTCAGTTGTAGGAGTCAACCGATGACTTGATTCGCAGTCACCTTTATGTCTTCCACAGGTATATATGTATATCTATATCTTTAGGTGATTTTGCTCTGCTTCTCCAAATATTTGCCTTATGATGATATGTGTAACTTGTCTTCAAGGACTTACGATAATAATTTATCCTAGGACTTAAAATAATAATTGATAAAGCTCAGCAAATAAATAGAGATGAGAAACATAGTTCTCCAGAAGAATGAGAGATCATTGAAAGTTAGAATAATCAGAGAAAACTTAAAATGTCCTGTCCTTGTTGGAAGTGTCCTTCACCTCACTCCTCAAGATTAAACTTTGGTGACATTTCCTATGAAATAACAGTTTCTTTGTTTTCCAACTTCCCCAAGAAGAATGGCTTTCTGTTTCACCTCTTTCCCCAAATCTCATACATTGTATTTTTCTATCTTTTGTTTTCATCAATAAAATGTGAGGTTCTCAAGAAAAATAATCTTAACTTGGTGAACTTTGTATTAAATATCTAATCATTTATAAATGTAAATCAGTTTAACTGAGCCGATCAAGGACTGGCATGGCAGGAGAAAGATAAAAGTCAGGGAGAGTATTGCAGGAGAGGAGACTGACTTCAGTAAAACTGTAAAGAGTTGGATATAATATTTGAGTTCATTAGAGCACTAATAGCAAAGTTTGAATACAATGGATGGTGCAAGTAGCGAAGAAACAGAAAAACAAAATTGGCCATGTGGAAACCTAACTCTGGAGGCTCTCAAGAGATTAGCAGAATAATTGGTTGTAGGTAACGTCCATACTGGTCTCTCTGCATGGTGAAAAAGAGCCCCGGGCTGTTAACTTACCCAGTAGCACCTTGAAAGACAGGCTTGGTGATCAGCTTCCAAAGGGTCAAAGGGTCACAGACATGGAAATCCCATGGAGCAGCTCCACTCAGCACCCATGGAATCCTCATGGGTCGGAATAGACTAGACGACAGCTAACAACAATAGGAAGATCAATATCGAGCTGTCTGAGTCATCCAGTACCTCTTGAAACAGCAATCCCACAAGTAGACGTTTTTAACAACACACTTTTATTCTCACACAGTCCAGTAGTCTTTAAGTCCAAATTCATGGTGCCAGTTCCAGGGGAAGGCTTTCTGTCTTTTTCACTTCTGGAGGAAGATTTTGTGTTGCATCAGTATTTCTTGGGTCTGAGAGTATCCGGGCACAGGAACCTCAGGTCTGAAGGATGAGCTCTGCTCCTGGTGCTACTGTCTTGACAGTGTGAGGTCCCCAGCCCTCTACCTGCTTCTCTTTCCTTTTATTTCTTGTAAGATAGAAGGTGGTGTAAGCCACACTCCAGGGAAACTCCCTTTACATTGGAGCTGGGAGGTGACTTTAGGAAGGATGTTACAGTCCTACTTAATCCTTCTTAATATAACCCAATCTATTAGCCACAGGCAGAGATTAGAATTTATGGCATATGAAAATCACAAAATGGAGGGCAGTCACACAGTACTGGGAATCACGGCACAACCAAATTGCTATACAGGTTTTTGAGGGGGACACAATTCATTCCACGACAAGAACCATTGATGATATTCAAACCATGAAATTCCATGGAAGTCTGTGATTTAAGGAATGGTAAAAGCTGACAGTGGTGTGAGTGTTCATACTCAGAAGATGATGATTCCAAATTTTTCTTTCTGTATCCTCACTGGCCCACAAATAACACGAAAGAAACAAGATTACTTTTTTTCGCTTTCACATTAACATATAATGGACCTAAACAGAAATATCTAATCATTCTCATTCATATATTGAGTAATCAGATTGAATATGCTATACAAGTTCTGACAATTAATTCCATGAACTTATCCTAGAAAGTGCTACATACCTCATTGCTGACTATCACTGTGGTCACCTTCAAAATAACACCCTTTGGGTAGCTATGCACCAATGCCAGTACCTAACCCACCCTTCAAATCAATTTTGGAACTCGTTTTCCAGAACGGTGTACCATCAGAGCTGTCGCTGTAGTCCCCTTGATGTCCTGAATGTCATCAAAATATCTTCCTTTCAATAGTTCCTTCATCTTTGGATAAAGAAAAAGGCATTGGGGAAAAGATGGGGTGAGTAGGGAGGGCATTCCAATACAGTTATTTGGTTGCTGATAAAAACTCCCTCACAGACTGTCCTGTGTGAGCTGGTGCACTGTCAGGATGCAAGAGCCATGAGCTGTTGGCGAAAAGTTCTGGTTGCTTTTAACTTTTTCACACAGCATTGTCAGCACTTCCAGATAGTAAACTTGATTAACTATTTGTTCAGTTGATACAAATTCATATCAAAAAAGGTTAGCAACATTGTTTTGACTCTTGATTTAGACTGACAGAAATTTTGGTCGTGGAACACTGGCTGACTTCCACTGTGCACCCTGATGCTTTGTTTCAGGGTCTTATTGGTACACCCATGTTTCATTACCAGTGATAACATGGCCCCAAACATCATCTTGCCTCTCCAGAAGTCTTGACAAATGTCGACTCTCCTTTTCTTTTGTTCATCAGGGAACTCCTTTGGGACCATTTTTCCACATAACGTTCTCATGCCAAGATTTTCAGTGAAGATTTTCCTGTTTCTCTATCAACGTTTACTTGCTCTGCTGTGCTTCTCACAGTCAACTGACAATTTTGATTTACAGTTTGACTAATTTTTTCAATGTTTACATCAGTTCTGCTTGTTACTGGCCATCTTGACCTCTTTTTAATCCATTTGTACCCTGTTGTTTTCTTTGTGACATTATCCCCACAAACTTGGACTAACATGCCCCTATTTCACGTCAGCTCTTGCCAAGTTTAATGAGAACTTTAATGTTTGTTGCTCTAACTCAGGCTGCAATATTCTTGAGATGGTACACAAATACAACAGCAATAAGAACACCACTCAGCAAGACACTGCCACATATTGACATGAACACAGATGTGAGACATGGATACACCGAGGTTATGAAACCTTACTGAGTTGTTTGTACAGCATTGCCAATGTAAGCACCTGGTGGCGAGTTTGCATACTTAATGATGAGACCTTGGATGCGTCTTAAAAAAAGGAAAGAAAGGAATGTGTTGCTCAGGAGGGCAGGAGTGTGCTCAGTAGTCCGGGAAGAACACATGGGTGAATCCTTTAGAAGGAAGCTTTGGCAGTGGACAATTGAGATGTCTCTGGTCAACGAAGTCAACGGAATTGGCTGAACTGGCCAATCCCATTGAGACAACTAGCATTATAATGCCTGCAAGTGAGTCTCGCTAGCCTCCCTTTAAGTAGGCTGAATGTATTTAATTACGTTCCCTTTTTCTGCTTTCATACCTACCAGTCTATGTTGTCATTATGATTTGTTGTCAATACAGCTCTCCCAACGGAAATAGAGTAATTTATTGATGTTGGTATGATGAGTCAGTACATGTACTGACTCAATTTATTGTTTCAAATTAGGAAATCAAAATTATGGCATTATATTTAAGTCACACAAGTCCTGCAATGAGATGAATCTACTTCGGAGTTCCTGACAAAATCAGTTGTCTCTTCTTACCAGCCCAGTCACTTTTGTAAGGTTGTCTCGTTTTCTTTCAGGGGACACTGTTCTCCTGACAGTTGCAAGCCTTGCTTTTGTTTTAAACTTTTATAGCATAGGTTGTAGAGAACTCACAGTCAGAAAAATCACTAAAATATTGTTATTGTAAAAGAAGCTTGAGATGAAAGGAAAGGGATGGCTATGATGGCTATTTGAAAGAAACATTAAGAGCCTATAGATATACAGCACATAGTTGCTACATTTTGTATGGCACTTTTGTTCCAGTTTAACAACAGTGACAAAAGCTCTTGCTTTGGAAATGTACAGCTCTCATAGAAAAACCTACCCAAGCCGATTAGATAGCTCTGTGGGAGAATACAGCACAAAGCCTGAAATCGAAATGAATGCCAGTTTTTGAGTCTAGGTGATATCCAGATCTCAATGTCTTCTTTGGAAATAGGGGTGAAGAGATAGTTCACAGGCCCTCTGTCTATCCTCCTCAGCCACTAGATTCCATGCCCGAAATTGCTGTCCTCCACCAGACCTGAATTCTTTTGTTTATCCTCTTCTTTGTACTTTGTGGTACTTTGGAGCCCAGGTGGCACAGTGGTTAAGAGTTTGGCTGCCAACCAAAAGGTCAGCAGTTTGTATCCACCAGCAGCTCCTTGGAAATACTATGGGTCAGTTCTACTCAGTCCTGTGAGCTGGAATCGATACAGTGGCTTTTTTTTTTTTTTTACTGGGGGGAGGAAGGTGCCATGTATAAGGAAGAGGAGCTCTGTGTTCTCTTGCACTATAATCTAAAAGCTCCTGCCATTGAGTCGATTCTGACTCACAGCAAACCTATAGGACAGAGTAGAACTGCCCCATAGATTTTCCAAGGAGCATCTGGCAGATTTGAACTGCCTACCTTTTGGGTAACAGTCATGGCACTTAACCACAATGCCACCAGGGTTTACAGACTTGCACTATAGTAAAGTAAAAAAGTACAGGATTTCAAATAAAGGTCAATAATTCTATTCCTGGCTGCTAAATTTCAGTCATTATACTTTCTCTAACACTCAGTCTTCTTATCTGTGAAATGGGCATGATATTTTGCCTTGTGTAAAACTTGTATACATTTTATAGAAACAGATATAAACTTGCTCTGAAACTTGAAAGTGCTATATAAAATTAAATATCATTGTTGACTTCTTTCCTGATTTCTATTTAAATGGAGTAGAGTATGAATAAGGTACCAGAGAATTGCACGTGCCTCCTACTGTAGGAAATCTGAAAGGTGTGATAACAAACACAGGTGAGTGTGACGGCACAGGGTCTGAGAAAAAGTCTGATAACCAGGATGTGAACAGAATTAATTAACCCTCCTTATAATTTACTTACTGGGAATTTTGTGGGGCATCTGATTCATGCTGACAAAAAAGTCCTACAGGATTAGAAACACCTGGGCAAGGTTAGACATATAATGAGCACTGGAGGTAGAGTTCTAACTTAAGTTTTTCAGAGCATTTTAAACCAAATTATAAGCACAAGACCATGAGCGAAGTCTTTCTGTGCTCAGGGACTCCCTACGCTGTTGCCAGGTGCCCATGAGTTGGCTCGGACTCTAGACACTTGCTGTGTAGCTGAAGGAGGTGCCGCCTGGCCCCGCGGCACCCTCACCATCACTCCCGCGCTTGAGCCCGTCATTTACGCTGCTCTGTCAGTCCGCTGTGTTGAAGGCCTCCCTTTCTTTCGCTGACCCTTCACTTGAAGAATCAGGATGTCCCTCCTCAAGGATCGATCCCTTCCAGTAACATGTCCGAAGTGTGTGAGACCAAGTCTTGCCATCTTTGCTGCTAAGACAGATCTGTTAGTTCTTTTGGCAGTCTGTGGGATGTTCAGTATTGCTTACCAACACCCCAGTGCAAAGGCCTCGAGTCTCCCACAGACTTCCTCGTCGCTCTACATCTTTCCCACACGTGTAGCAGGAGACTGAAAATACTGTGGCTTGAATCAGGTGCACCTTAGTCCTCAAACTGACATTTTTGCTTTTTAACACTTTAAAGAGGTTGTGTGCAGCAGATTTACCCCATGTAATCCATGAGTTGGATCTGACTCAACAGCACTTGGCTGGCTAATACATTATTTAATATTTTGACTGCTGCCTCTGTGGGCATTGATTATAGATCCAAGTAAAATGAAATCTTTGACAACTTCGATATTTTTCCTGGCTAGTTATGATGTTGCTTATTGGTCTATCTGTGAGGAGTTTTGCTCATGGTGACGTGTAATATATACTGAGGGCTGTAATTTTCAGTCCTCACCGTTAAGCGCTTCAAGTCCTCCTAGCTTTCAGCAAGCAAGGTTTTGTTACCTGCCTATCACAAGTTACTAACAAGTCTTTCTCTAATCCTGATGCATCATTCCTCTTTGTATCATCCAGCTTCGGGGATTACTTGTTCAGCATAGAGACTGCATAAGTATGGAGAAAGGATACAGTCCTAACACACACATTTACCAAATTTAAACCATGTAGTATCACCTTGTTCTGCTTGAAAAATTGCCTCTTGGTCTATGGACAGGTTCCTCATGAGGACAATTAGGTAATTGTGTGTAAATTAGTATGAAATAAAATTCAGTGACCGGTGGTCAGCAAAGTCAGAGCTTTGAAATCAGAGAGGCCTTGGTTCCAAAGCCTGTTCTCATTTTTGCTGTGCAAACTCCAGCAGGTTAATCACCATCTCTGAGCCTACCTCCACACTGGCAGAGTAGAAGTACTGTCAGCCATGTGCATTTTATGATGAGGTTAGAGATTGTTTCTGTAATACTCAACCCATGCTTGCTCTGCAGAGGACACTCAATAAATAGAAACTATTTACTATTTGTGGCATAGTGGGTCAAGTGCTACGTCTGCTAACCAAAAGATCGGTGGTTCAAATCCGCCAGGCACTCTTTGAAATTCTATAGGGCAGTTCTACTCTGACTTCTAGGGTCGCTACGAGTCAGACACAACTCAATGGCAGTGGATTTTCTTTTTTTTTTACTATTAAACATTATTCTTACACAAAATGTGAGATGGTTCATAGGACATGAACCCCAAAAGACTGACTGTAAGTTATGAAGGTGGAGATTAGCCCCATAATTATATACTTCACTGCAGTTACCTAACCTAAGTAATTCAAAGTATGAACCTGTGAATTACCAACATGGAACGGAGAGCACAGTTTCATGAGTCTATGAAAATAGTTCAATAAGAGCCAATGACAAGTGAAATGATAAGAAAAAAAGAGGTAAAGAGTGACACAATGCGCAATGGCAGGTAGCTTTGCTTACGAACACCATAAAACGTCCATTTCTTTCAGCCGTGTTCTTTTTGGTATAATAAACCAAAAGCCATTGCTGTCGAGTCAATGACGACTCACGGAGACCTTAGGGTGTAACAGGTAGTAGGAATGGTTTCCATCTTAGCACTGACATGTATCACAAATAACACAAAGGCCCGATACCCTCCCACAATTAATTCAGCACAGAAGGAGAGCACTATTGCAAGACACATTTTGACAAGGTTTGTTGGGTTAGGACATGAGCACTTCAGGCATACAGAGATGCTAAAGAATGACTTGATGGTTTTAAGCTGCAGTTGCCCTCTAGCCCATATGGAGCTCTTGTGGTACAGTTGTTAAGTGTTCAGTTGCTAACCAAAGGGTGGGCAGTTTGAATCCACCAGCTGCTCCTTGAAACCTCATGGGGCAGTTCTACTCTGTCCTGTAGAGTCACTATGACTCAGGATTGACTACACAGTAATGAGTTTGTTTTTGTCGTCTGTGTATAACCTCTACCCTGCATCTGTAGTCTACCTCATAAAAGTCACCGTTTAACAACACCAGAGACAAGTGTAGGACATCCCACTACAAATGTAATTTAAAACAAAAGAATGATATCTAGAGCTGGTTTCCCTTTCTGAAAAATGGTCCCTCCACTTAAAGTCTCTTTTGATGACGCCAAGCCAAGTGCCGTCGAGTCGGATCCAACTCCTTTGATTGTAGCCTTATCTTTATTTATTTGTTTATTGTCACAGAAAACGTGTGGTAGAGTTGGGATGATTTAGCAGCTGACAATTGATTTGTGAACAAACCACAGCGTGTATTATATGGATGAGCAGACGAAAGCCTAGAGTGAGGGTCTTACCCAGCTGTCACCTTCATTCTGTCCATACGCTGGTGGAATTAAAATGACAACAACGCAAAACACATTCTTGTGATGAGAGCATGGTTCCCAAGAGCATATATTCCCAAGGCCAATAAAGAAACACTAAGCATTGTTATTGTCATGTTTCAAACAAAATGAGTCAGAAATACTGGAAGCATAGAGTAGATAGACAGCGTGTACAGTCAGTTACTGACGATAAACCCAAAGGTGGAGTGTGTAAGTCAGAATATGTAATTTGAAGTTCTCCAAGTCATTCATTGACAAGAAAAAAATCTGTCTGAAAGGACTGATGTCATTTTCTTTTTGCCTCGCCACCCTGCCCTCACCCAGACCTGTCAGGAGTCACTCTGCCTGTTTCTAGAGGAGAGTCATCGGATTCTTAGCCTCGCGGACTGTGGATAAGACTTAGGTTCACTGCGTGGTACTCGTTTTGTGACTGGTCACTGTTTGTCTCTGACAGTGTCATTTTGGAAATCCTAACAACAAGCTAAGTGGCCATTCTCAAGATCAAATTCTAGAATTTAGTTTTATATCCAAGATCCCTAAGTGCAAAGTTTCCAAACCAGAAACACTCTTGGATGTGATTGTAATCAGTATTGTCTTAAAGTAAAATAGACCGAATTGATGAAAGGACACCATTCATCACATGGCCAGTGGTTATCACAGAATACAATCTACAGGGTTGCTGTGAGCTGGAGACCAACTCGGTGGCAGTGGGTTTGGTTTATAGTTACAGAATCAGGTCATAGCGGTGCTTCATCCAATGGGAATTCTTAAAAGTGATTTGCAATTGTGCTACAAGCGAGTTAAAGTCTGGAATGGAGTCAATGAAAGACCCAGCTTACACAATATTCCATCCTAATATATTAACATGTATATGTTTTTGAGTTTCACTAGAGATTAAAATCAGGGCCAGCATGGGGTGCTATGAAGTCTTTTGTCATGTGATGTCCAATTTGCAAATAAAGGCCCCATGGCTTGATGTTTTCTTGGAATTCTATGATTTTGGCAGAGAAAACTGTTACAGAAAACTGTTTGTGAAGATGTTTTCAAATATTAGGTTATTCTGAATACTAGTTTTCTGTTACTTCATAACAAATGACCACAAACTTGGAGGCTTAAAATATCACACAGTTACCTTCGACTCAAAAGTTCAGGTTCCAAAGCCTGTGGTCTTCTTCCAAATGCATGTAGTTGTTAACAAATTTCAACCCCTTGGGGTGTGGGACTGAGGGTTTCAGAGCCCACAGGTCATCTACAGTCCCTGATTCATTACCCTCCCCATAGGAAGTTCATTTCATAGACTCTTACTTCTTCAAGGCCAAAGGGAGAGCCCCTTATCTGATACCACCCTTTTGATTAACTCAGAATGGAGCTTTAATTACATCTACAGGATACTTTCGACTTTGTCAGGTTCTATAGGCCAAAGTAAGTCACATGTCCTGTTCCCTCGCAAGAAGGAGAGATTAAACAGATGGGAACACCAAGAGGCAGACATGATTGGGGGTCATAGAGAAGTCTCATCTGTCCCTCACACTCTCCTATTTGGGATTGTTGGTGTTTAAATTCATGTTAAGATGATTCCATAGACCACTCTACACATTTCTTTAGTTAGGTTACAAAACCTAAAATGTGTGTGTATGTGTACAAGTGCACGTTCACACATACGTATCTGTGTGTATAAAGTATAATTTCTTTCAGAAAGCATAACAGCTAACATAATTTTTAGGAAATGTTTCAGGTTGTAGTTGTGAATTTATCATCTACACATAATTTATGTTGCAAAGCCATTTTCTGTACTGCCATGGAGTACGTTTTTTTATTTTGAAATGTCCCCACAGCTTGCAGTCTCCTGTCATTTTGGCCTTTCCTCAGGTGGCCCTCCTTCTCTTTTCTCCCACCCCCTGGTTAAAGCCACACTTGCAGAGCCTTGGAGCTGCCAGGAAGGTGAAAGATGAGCCTCAGGCAAGTGCCCAGCGGGCCTGCCTGGCTTTGCCATCACCAGCAGGAAGGCTCACGAAAGATGGTCTTGTTCTAAGGTAATGAATTTACCATTAGAAATGGCCTTTAAGGACTGGTTTTCATGCCAGAGTCCAACAGTAATCTTGGAAAGTGTCTGTGGTTAACTCAGTGAACACACATCTCAATAGGCGGAGATCTTGCTGTATTGCCTGTCTCCTCTCTCTCTCTCTGTTTCTCGTTGTCTTTCACTACCTTTCTCTCTCATTGTCTGTCTGTCTAACCTACCTATGTGTCTATCGGCCTAGCTATCTACCTCTATCGTCTTTCTATGTGTATCTCCTATCTGTCTATCCTCCGTCCGTCTACCCACCCGTCCATCTCTCCATCCATCCATCCTCTCTGTCTGTCTAATCTACCTATTCATCTGCTTCTCGGTCTGTCTACCTCCCTCCCTACACACCCGGTCACTTATCTATCATCTCTCTTCTATGAACAAGGACAGTACGAATTACTTTCTGGGAAACAAGGCCTCTTATTTTTCCACATTGAAACAATCAGTTTTCTTACATACAGACTAAGAATAGTTGAAATTCAACTTATCAGTGACAAGCTAACTTTAAAAATCTGACATTGATCCCTGAAGAACAAATGTAAGTTTCTTCAAAAGCCGATATGCGAGAGAAACTATCAGCTGTGTCCTTGGGGCACTAGTAAGAGTGACAGTGACCACGTGCCAGCAGTTCATCTGCATTGTCTTATATTTTCTCTAGAACAGTTCTTTGAAGAGGGTACAATAGTTGTGTTTATACAAAGACACTGACACTTTGAGATGCAGTCAAACTCCAGTTACGGAGACCTGAAGTGCAAGAACTTAACACATGTGTTCTGTGCCACTACCATTCTGCTCTTTGTTTGAGTGTCTGTTTTACTGAAAATTGAATATTAACCCTCACGACCTCAAGGCTGTTGTTAGCAAATATGGAAGAGTAGGTGGACTTTTGATCAATCGGTGTTTCTTGCCACGTGATTATTTACACAGGCCTGGAAATTTGTTTCTTCCTCAGTTTGAAGTCAGAATCTAAATAATCAAGCTATGTTTTATCCGTAAAGCAAAAATCAAACCAAACCCGGGGCTACTGAGTCTATTCCAACTCATCGTGACCCTATAGGACAGTGTGGAGCTGCCCTCTCAGTTTCCAAGGAGCAGCTGGTGGATTCAAGCTACTGACCTTTCGGTTAGCGACCCTAACACGTAAACTCCTCCCCACCAGGGTTTTCCATTTTAACCATAAATCCATCTTTTCTCTAATATGAAACAGAAACACTGTAGTAACTGACTAAAGTTGTAATCTCAAGGGATAATCTCTTGAATATTTTTCCAATTTGTAATGGAAATTACCTATGAGGAAAATGCAAACAGGGCTATTTGAAGATAATTGGGATTCTGAATCCCCTGATGTTAGGAGTTTTATGTCACTATCAACTACCATTTGCACAAATTATGTATTTCTCAATTTTCTTATAAATATGTATGTGTTTTTACCCAATAACACATCATTCAGTGTCTTTATGTAACGTATATTTTTGATCATCTGCTATGCTTAGACATTCAAATTAAAAAGATGAAAAGCTCAAACACCAAGAACAGGAAGATAACAGCAAGGGAAGTCAGGCGGAGATTTCCAGGAGGCACTGCCGAGGCTGAGTGCGGACAGATGCAGATGAGTTAAACCTGCAAACAGGAAGGCGAGCGAGTCTTTCCTGAGGAACACTGTGCAAAGCCAGTGGAGCCTGGGAGCCCACTGCTTCTGGAAGTCTGCAAGCAGTCCCATCTTTGCGGAGACAAGGAGGGCAGGGGAGACTGGTCAGCAGTGAGGCCGGAGCCCCAGGCAGCCCCTTCTGCAGGGATGGACCGTGGGGGCGGACAGCGTTGCATTGCAAGTGAAGGATGCCTGTCCTAGTGTCCGTGGTCTGATCGCCTGGCACTGTTCGCCTTGCTTTCTTGAAACCTCTCTTGAGCTGTCCATCTCTACTCTCCAGACCCACCCACTTGGCAGAACCTCCTCTGTTACCCATGCATTCCTGAAGGAGACACATTTTCAGTGCTCTTTTGAACACGTGGCATCTCTTTTGTCTCCCAGCTAGCTAGTCTCCGTTGCTGTGCCGACAGAGGCAGCTACTATATTGAGGTTAATTTTCTTCGGTCCCGGTGCTGACTGTCCCTCCCTCCCTCTGACCTGTTGGTGGTAAAGTCCCAAAATATTTTAGAACCATGCTCAAGCAGGCCAGAACAAATACAACAACTGATGTTTCATTTTGAAATGAAAATGTAATGACCTTAAAACACTTTTGTGGCTATTACTAAAAGTTTAGTATGTTTTGTTTAAAACCTGGTCTATACATCTGAAGCCACAGTTGACCCCAAATTGAGTTTTTAGTCACATACCCTATTGCTGATATGGGTGGAAAATGCCAGTTTTCTCTAATTCTTATTGTTACCTCATTGATTTCTCATGAAATTTATTCTTCTACGTGGTTTATGTTTATTATTCCACAGCTCTAATGTAGCTATGAAAAGGATGGACGGTACTCTTTCACAACAGTTAGTCAACTATGACAGGGTAATCAGACTGGGTGAGGTGTGCAATTAACTTTTCATTGCTGTAGGATTTAAAAAACAGATACAAATATGGTTGCAGGTGTTAGGAGGAAGAAAACCCAGTGTCTGGTGTTTGAAGGGTGTAGCAATAGACAGAAGGCTGTAGGAAACACAGGCAAGCATCGGGCATTGGGTGGTCCAACCCGAGATCACAAAATATTCTAACAACGGGATAAACCGTAAAAGGGTTCAGACCCAGCATTCAGAAGTTGAAGCAGGTGTGTGTCAAACAATTAAGAAGTATAAAAAAAACTGATTTCTGATAACTTTCAAACTGAAATTTTTTAAAAAAGTCTTGTATGTTAGGAGAAAATTTAAGTTGCACACCCATAATTTATTATGCTATAAAAAAATAGTGTTATAGAAAGGACAAACTCTTTACCAATAATAATTGGATTATCATTGTCTCATTATCATATGATTAGAAAGCATTACTAACAATGTATCAAGACATATCCATACAATTATTGTAAGATTACAGCACTTTTTAAGATTTACTGTGCTTCTATAAGCAAAAAAAAAAAAAAAAAAAAAAATGTGTAGAATCAGTCTACATATATAATGTGTTGTTCAAAGTAGAATGATTTTTATTGGAACTGTCAGAATGGGCAAGGTCATCAAGATATTTCAGATAGAGCAGACATCAGAAGTGCTAGAATTTACCAGAAGTTAACTTTACTTTTATAATAAGATGGACATTTTATAAAAAGGAAAAGGACACCTATCTTTAGTAATGTCATATATAACACAAATCCCAATCTAAATATACAATGTGTATTTTCCTCTAGAATGTTTCACTTTTATGTGTAAATGTTAAGAGAAGTATCAAAATAAGTGTTTAATAACTGGAAAGCATTATTTAGAAAACAAAATATTGGGCCAAAGTTGGTAGTAGTTAAGAAGAGAGGCTTCCAGCACATGTTAAGGATTTGCTGCATTCTGAAATTGGGAGGAAAAAAAAAACAGCTGCCTTAGGCTGCCTCAAGGGGACACTGTCATAAAAGCAGGACATAAATCTTCATCCTTTTCTCCAGGGGAAACAAGAGTAGATTATTATGATTGTCTTAAGGAAGGAAAATGACATGAGGTGCTGCTTAATTGATCTACTCAATGTCAAAAAGCAAATTAGCGGCACAGACTGGTGTCTAAGTTGGGGTCCTTGCCTTCTAATTGGGTGTTTTATCATCTTTGCTACCTTCCTAACATAGATGCCAGCACAAAGTTTAAAATACAAGAGTTTGCAGTGCTTAAAGTATTGGCAGTGAAACCCTAACATCCTTGACCTCTGCAGTAATGTGAGAAGTGCCTAATAAGAATCCTAGGTCACCCAGGTGACCCAAATCACTGCTGTCCTCCCTGGGGCAGCTTCTCAGGAGTCGCTACAAGCCCAGTTCTTCCTGAAGTTTATTATCCTATTTATTTTTGTATTATTTATTGCTTATATTTTGCAGCAGTACGGTAATTGACATACACAGGTATTTATTTTCATCTTTCAGGTTTGATAAATGTATTATTAGCCCGTACTACTTTGCTAAAGACAAAAGCAGCTAAAGGAGGGTGACATAAATAATTACATTATAAAGGTGAAGCTAAAAGCATATGACTTAAGTGTGGAATAAAATGAAGGCTGTCAGATGATATCACCAAGTGTAAAATTTTATGGGAAGAGTGATGACGGAATGTTTTCCATTCTTCTTTACAGAACTTAAAAAAAAAAAAAATGTAATTACTATTGTGTTAGTCAAAGTCACAGAAAAATTGAGTTTACTTATTAATGGTCACTCATGGGAATGTCAGAGTTTCAGAGGCAATACTTGTCAGAAAGAAAATACTGGATAATGAATCAAGATAATTACATGTTTTATTTTGGTTGTTCTTCTGTACCATGGGATCCTCAATTGTATTTAAAAAAAATAACTTTATATTTGATGTGAGAAACACTTGAACTAAGCAAATAAAAATTAGGAAAGAGTGGACACATTTGAGAGATTGAAAAAAAAACCCAAACCAAACCCACTGCCATTAAGTTGATGCCACTCACAGAGACCCTCTGGAAGAGGCCAGAGCTGCCCCCCAGAGTTCCCAAGGAGCACCTGCGGAATTTGAACCACTGACCTTCGGTTAGCAGCCATACATGCAACCATTAAACCACCAGGGTTTCCTCTGAAAGGTAAAACAAGGAAATTTGGGCAATATTTTGATGACACACTTGATGGGAAAAAAAAGAAAGGAGGAAAACACAGTTTTTTAAGGTTTGAGAGCTGTGGATGTTTTTGAAATTGACTGGTAGATATAAAAGAGGTGCCAGTTTTCAAAGAGGTGGAAGTAACTGCACCCTGCCCTGCTGAGGACCTTTTTGGGTTACTTGCCTTATTTTGTCTGTTTGTTTTGCTCCTGACCTCTTCATGTCAGCAGCTAGTGCAGCTCGTTTTATGTATGGAAAAGGCAAATAGAAAGGATTACATTTTGGCTCAGTTTATGAAATTTGAAATGTGGTCCCCACGTTAGGTGGTTTGCCTTACTAACCACACAGAAGCGCACTGAGAGAGGGCCGGTGAGCACTGGTGGGGCCCGTGTCAGCGGAGGAACGACAGTCAGACAGAAAGTTTTTAGTAGAATGACATACTAAAAATGAGGACCGGTAGCCTTAATTCCTAATGTTACCATATACCAGCAGTGGTCTACCTGTGGCTGTCACTTTCCAGGGACTGATGACTTCACTATTGCTCATGGTTGTGTGTTGTGACATATGGCTTAACCATTACTTTGTATTTGTTTGTTGTAGAACAATACAAGGAACATCATGTGAACAATAATGACAATCAATTTAAGTATTGTTGATAATCCTTATGTGTACACAGTTTTCTCACAAAGAGCTTGAAGCGTTTTCATAAATCCTTTACTTTTTCTTATAAAAATAACCTCTACACACTGGGGAGAGAAAGCAGTAAGCATCACCTTTCACATGTAACACAAGGCAGAAGAAAACGAAGCCCAGGACTGAGCCTAGTGCATGCCCGTTGTCGGTTCAGATATCCCCCCTGTTGTCCTTATGCTCCAGCCCCTCCGAACTGGCCCCAGTGCCCATGACAAAGTTATCAGCATGTCACTGTGTCCTCACCTCACTGCCAGTGTAAGGCATTGCCTCACCAAGGCTTCTTCCATTGCACAGCCTCTGACTTTGTCCAGTCTAGTTCCCTCTGCCTTTCAGCCCCAGCATCTTTTTGGGATCACGCACGGAGGGGAGGAGAGGTGTCGGTGGGAAAAGAATTGAGAGAGACAGGAAAGAGTTTTGGAGAATAGGAGCCCAAAAAGGACTGTCTTTCTTTATTTTTATAGTCAAAGTGACGTGAGTTTCACCCCGCCCACTGACCACACAATCTATTGGCTAATTTGAAACTGAAACCTCGTGATCTTGAGGTGACGTGATTTTTATCCTGCCCCCTGACCACATAAGCTATTAGCTAACTTGAAACCGAAACCTCATGATCTTGTTAATTGTCAAGGCTTTCTAGATAATGGCCCGAGGCAGGTGTGTTGTGGTGATAGTTGACAGTGAAAACAAAGTTATGCCCCGAGCTCAATCAACCCTACTTACACCTCAAGGTTAAAAGGTTATAATCTCTATTTGTTCCTACTTTGCTCTTTATTTTATCTCCTCCTGTGGGGACAGTAAACACCTACCTTCCCCCACCCTATGCCTTTCTTAAACTGTTCTAAAAAGGATAATTCTTTTCACATGTGGGGGAAGTGCAGTTGGGGGAAGTCAGCGGGGCTGATCAGGCCTCAGTGCTTTCAGGCATGCTGTATTGAAATCCATTCCTCCGAGCTCTTTTCCCTAGAAGTTTCTGGCCAGATTTCCCCAATATAATTTCATAAGCCGAGGGGGCTGTAAAGCCCCTCTTAGAAGGCATCTTCCTTGATCCTCATGTCAGGAGAGGAGGGGTTTACGTGTATTTAGGCATGCATTCGTGTATGTGCATATTTATATTTGGGGCAAAGAGCAGAAGCAAACTCAGGAGAGCAAAGAAGACTACTCACGGAATCAGCTCTTGTGACTGGTTATCTCTCCAGCCAAGCCAAGCCAAGGGTTAGTGTGGTGTTCATCTAGGTAGGGCTAAATTGAGCACAGGTGTGTTTACAGAGTACGTCCTTGTTCCAATATTGTGAACTTGCATGGAGAATGGAGGATTTAATGGTTAATTTATAAGTGAGGAAGTGTTTTTGGTGAATTGTTAAAAATGCTTTTGATTCCTATTTATTAAGTTTATTTTTGGCACTGTCAAGTGGTTCTTTCTCAGCAGAAGAGCAGAAATAGCACAGATGTTTCTCAGAACGTGTCTTGGTTGACACACTACTTTTACTGGAAAGAAGAGCACATCTCCTGGCAGCCAGTTCCTTTCCAGATCAAGTAGGAGGGGGTCCTCACGCTTTCAGTCTCTAGAAGAAGTCATGCCCTTGGAAGGCTTTGTTGTTCATGTCACTCACTTCTTCCTGACATCGTTCTCAGATGTGGGCCTTCTACTGCTGGATATAAAGCTCAAAAGTTACCCGTTTGTTTGACTATTTGACCCGAGTGCTCCTAAGAGGAGCCTGAGGTTTTCTTGACAGCCAGCAATTTTTTTCAACTATGAAAAAACTCCTGCAGTCTGGCTTGCTTAGGACTTTATAATCTTAGTTACTGTGTAAAATTATTTAAGGATTAAAGAGACATCATAGATGAAGATACTTAACACATTGTGTAACACAGAGTAGCCAGCCAAGCCAAGTGCCGTCGAGTTGGATCCGACTCATGGTGACCCTAGGGTAAGTGTTCTGTAAATATTAACTACTGTCTCCTCCCTTTACTTGAAGTATCTCTTTTCTCTTTCTTGATCATCTTCATCAAAATATAAAAAGAAAAATGAAAACAAACCCTAGACCATCAAGTTGATTTTGACTCCTAGCAACCCTGCAGGAAGGACGAAGTAGAACTGCCCCACTGGATGTCCAGGGAGCTGGCAGTGAACTCTGCTACCCTTTTAGTTAGGGGCTGTAGCTGTTAACCACCGCGCCCCCAGGATGGCTCCTCACTGAAATATATGGCTTGCAAAACTCTACCAAGTCTATTCAGTTGGTTCCTAAGCCTATACAAAACCAAATCCACTGCCACTGAGTCGATTCTGACTGGTAGCAATCCTATAGGGCAGAAGAGAGTTTCCAAAGAGTACCCGGCAGATTCAATCTGCCAACCTTTTGGTTCGCAGATGTAGCACTTAATCAGTACACCACCATAAGCATACAGTAGATTCTTAACTCCATGGGTAAAAATAAAAAAATAATCATAACTTGTATTTCTCTATTAAGCCAAGTGCCGTCGAGTCGGATCTGACTTTAAAGTAAAACAAAAATCTTACATTGTTGGTCAAGTTAGCACTCTTACAATAAAAAGAAAGAAAAAGAAACGTAAGTAGCATTAGGAGTTAGACAAATCCTGAAATGGAAATTAAAATTATACGTTAAGAATCCTACATAACTAGTAAATAACTGTTTTCAAAGAAAATTATTCTTCGATGTGTTCCAAATTTTCCTTCTTCCATTTTCCCCTCCATTTTCATATAATGGATTCAGTATTTCTCAAGCAGTATGAGAAAGCCAAGTGCCATTGAGTCGGATGTGACTCATGGCGACCCTAGGGGCCAGGGTGGAACTGACCCCCAGAGTATTCAAGGAGCGCCTGGTGGATTTGAACTGCTGACCTTGTGGTTAGCAGTGGTAGCACTTAACCCACTGCAATATAAGAAAAAGAATAATAAAAATTTTATAAGATTTCCTGTATTTTATAGGAATTTAATAATTCAAATTGATACCAATGTTCACGTTTTCTTTTTAAAAATGGTGAAAATGCACGCTGTTTATAAAAAAAATTATAAATGGTATATGTGTCAATTAATTTAGGATACATTTCTAGAACTGTTTTTTACTTGTTCCCTTGTTATTTGGGATTTAAATTTTGATATCTAATTTTAAAGATTAACCCAACTTATGTTCAACCTAGTTTTAATTTATATTCAGTTTTCATGTTACATTATAGAAATATATATTATGAAAATTTGTATTTCTTCTTAGCCAGGTATTTGGCCATGAAGACTCTTTCAGCATGCAAATTTCTGTGACTAAATCCTAAAGAGTTAACACTAGTTAATCAGATATTTAGAATAGTCAAGGAGTATTAAGCAATCAGTGAGTTTCACTCTTTAAAACCATGTGGAGTTTAATTTTTTAAAGACACGTTATGCCTAGACAAATAACACAGACTCACATTAAAGATGTGGCTACTTCTTAAATGATGCTTCCTGTAAGAACGGTAAAACATACCGCTCCGTTTTATGCTGTGTTCTAACAGTAACTCAATTGCATTCTTTGTAATTAAATGTCATGTGTGGTCAGCTTACCACATTTCATTGTATTTCTGCTTCTGAATATCCGTTTGTGTAAATGGGTATGCGTGTATGTGTATGTGTCTTTTTCCATTAGTGTACCGGGAAGAAGCATCCGCCCTCCAGCATACCATGCGTTCCTTTGCAGTCTGCCACTGCACTGTGGAAAGGACAGGTGGCTCATTTAGAAGCAGCCATATTTCATGCTGTGTGGCTGCCTATAAATGGGTTGGCTGTCCTACTATCCTGCTGTCACAGAAACCCTGCAGGAGTGACTCTAAGACACCACTTCACACAACTTCTCTGATGGCACCTGAAAAGCTGGTGCCTGTCTGTTGTGCTCTTCTGAAGACTCGGACTCTGTAATGTGACTTGAAGACTTCAGGTAAACCCTGAGTCCTGGACAGCAGTCCTGTGTCTATGCATGTAAATACAGTGTGGAATCTTGTGCAAAATGGAATACGTGCACTTTTCTACAGTGTGTGTGATTGATCAGTGGCTGTCCATTTTAATATGTCATATTTTGACTGGTGTTGTGTGTTATTGTTCTTCCTGTGCAGAATGTGAGCTCCTGGTGGGCAAGGATTAAGGCTGATGACTTTTTTTAAATCTTCAGAACCTTGAAAAATATCTGAAGGAGAGTAGGCACCTTCTAAATGTATGTTAACTAAGCAATTTAACTGATGAATAGATGTTGCAAATAAGTGGATAAACCCAAACCAAACCAACCAAACCCACTGCTGTCCGGTTGATCCCAACTCCTAGTGACCCCCTAAGACAGAGCAGAACTGCCCCAGAGAGTTTCCAGGGGGAGCCTAGTGGATTCAAACTGCTGTCCTTTTGGTTAGCAGCCATAGCACTTAAGCACTACACCATCAGGGTTTCCAGTAAGAGGGTACGATATACCAAATATGTGTTCTCAAATAGATCATCCCTGTTTTCACTTTAACACTCATTAATCTCTTGGAACCCATACACACACATACAAAACATTATATTAATGAATTATACTCGCACATATTTTGGTAATATAATGCAATATTCCCAAACTAAATGACTGTATGTAATTCACTACTTTTATCATACACTAGACATCATAATTAAAAATAGACGTTAGGAAGATAATATTTAAAGGCTTGCCTTTGTATTCAGAGTAGCACTTTTCCACATCAGCATTTTTATTTAAAGTGTGTAACACTTCGAGTAGAAATGCTAGACAAACACTAGCATTAACCAAAAAACTCTAAACTGATTTTATATAGCAGGAGAAGTTGCAGAAACTTGTGTTACAATGCAGAAAGTAAAAAACTTTCTGCACTTTAGTTGACTGCTTATCTGCAATATATGAATAAATGTACACATCGGGACACATACGTAAAACCACCCATTGCTGCTCAGTTGATTCCAAGTCGTAGCAACTGTATATAACTGAGTGAAAAAAAAAGAAGAGACTATAAAGACAATTGACAACAGAGAATAAAAATACACTAGAGATGAGAGTGAACATATCTTTATGATTGTCTGTTGATTCAGATTTTACATATTTGCATTATTTGTATACTTATTAAACTCTGTGGCTGTATTTGTTATCTTGTCTAATTTCCCTGTGGGACCATAAACTCCTCAAGGACTGAGATCTCTGTGCTCTATCCACAAAGGATGTTCAATGCATACTTATTTTTAATTGTTTCATGGAAGCCAGGATAGGGAGTTGCATTTCTTTCCTGGATGAATATGATGAACCAGAAAACACACACTGCCATCTGTTGGTTTCAACTCATAGGGACCCTATAGGACAGTTGAGTTGCCCCATCGAGTTTCCAATGAGTGCCCGGTGGATTTGAACTGCCAACCTTTGGTGAGCAGCCGTTGTGCTTAACCACTAGGCCCTCAGAACACGGCAGCACTGCTGCCTGCGAGTGTCTGGTTTGGGGCTCCGCTGGTCTGCCCCGCGTCTCCTGTGCGCTCTGCCCTTTGCCCGGCCTTCTGGGCGTTCTCTGTCACAGGCTGCCTCTCACCTACTGAGTCTTTCACGCCGCCTAGTCTCTCACACTCCGTTTGCACTGTAATATATTCATGTGCTCTACTCACAACCTCTCAGCTGGACAACAGTGGGAAGGGAATTTGCAGTCTCATCTCATCCTCTAATCTGCATTCCCACTCACACAGCCTTACTTTCAGTCAAAGAAACATCCTATATTCTTCCTGCCTGAACTTGTTTCCCTCCAGTCCCTACTCCGTCTTGCTACTGAGTATCTCTCTGAAATACAGATGTGTCTAGGTCACTTCTTTGTGTAAACACCCATTGTTACTATTTTTTGTATGTACTGGATAGCCTTAAACTCTTTGGAGTTGTAGAATAACCCTTCCCTTCCCAATCTTGCCCATGACCTTTCTATGTATCTGAGTTTCTAATCCCCACACTCATCTCACATATTTAAAACAATACCTCAGCAGATATGCTGTTAACATAAATTGGTCTTCAATCCCAGCATGTACCATGTTCTCCTAAATCTCTATGCTTTTGTAACGACTCCCCTTTGGAGGGTACTTCCTCTGACGTTTTTGATTTTCTGGCAGAATGCCTACCCGTCACCTGTCTACACCAGCTCAGATTTGATCTATTCTGCGGTGTTTTACCCGACCTCCAGTTCATAGCAGCTTGCTTATATGTCTCTCTTGGTGTTCACACCAACCTCTGTCATAACGCTTATCTTGTTGTCTTAAAACATTTTTCACATCTCGACTGTGGGTCACAAGGACCATGTTTCACTCAGTCCGACCCGCACTGCTCAGTGACGTCTTGGCCCAGGAGCAATAACCAAAATGTATTGAAAAACGAATCACTGCACTGATTGCAAGTTTTCACCACTGTGAGTAAGAACAATACCCACCAATTGGATGTAACGAAAAGCTACTTTAATTAAGTAAAGTGAATTCAGTCCCCTCGTTTCCATCTCTTACATTTGTCTGATGAATTCAGATACTGCTCCAAATTCCTTGACCCTCAAGGCCTCTCTCCGTGTAAATATTACAAACACTGACAATTAACAATTGAGCCCCAATGACTCAGTAGTTAAAGCTTTTCACTGCCAATCAAAAAGTCATTTGTAACCCCCACATTCACTCAAGAGAAAGATGTCGTGGTCACATCTGTAAGGAATTACAGTTTTGGAAACACTTCATGGCAGTTCTGCTGTGCCCTGTCAAGTTCCTTCAAGTAGGAGTTGACTCTACAGCAATGGATTGGGATTCTTTTGTGTGTAGTACTTAAAATCTGTGAGAGGCTGAATAGTAGGAATTCTTTCCTGAGTACTTCTCAGAACTGATACTGACAATTTGAGTTATTTGGTATCTGTGCAGGTCAGAGCTCCTTAAACATTTGGATTTATGTATCATAATATATTTAGAATGATAGACTATTTCAAGATTGGTTACTAGAATTCTCAGCTGTGATTAACTTCCTTTAGAATCAGTTCATGACTCCCTTTATGAAAACCAAGATGGTACCAGAAAAATAGGAAAGTTTTTGGCTATCTGATTTCCAATCAAATAATTCAAACTCTTTGGTGTTTCACTCAGGAGTTCACAAGTTCAATTTCATGTTCAAACTTCATTACCATCCTACGTGCCTTTGCTATTTTTGTGATATTTGGAACTTCTATGCCAACTGTTCACATAATCACGTGATTATAGTGGCAATAATAATGCTTACTATAAAAGGAGAAGAGAAGTGATTCAGTGGGAACCACAGAGGTGAAAAAGGAAATAAATTTGAAAGCAATAACCTGCTGCCCTGGAACTGACTCTGACTTGGAGCAACTGAATATAGCAGAGTAGAACTGCCCCATGTGGCTTCCAAGGAGTGCCTGGTGCGTTTGAACTGCCAACCTTATGGTTAGCAGCTGTAGCATTTAACCACTAAGCCACCAGGGTTTCTGAAACCAATAATAGCTCTAGCTAAAAAAAAAAAAAAAAAGAACGTGGTGGTGGCTGCTGCTTGGCTGTGGCGAGTGAGTGGCCTTACGTGTATCAGAAATAAGCCTTGCCTAGCCCTGAGTCATCTCCAAGAGTGCTGCGGCTTGCTGCCACGTGTAGTCCAGTACTCGGCCAGTTTGTCAACCCATCTCACTGAGGGGCTCTGGAGAAAGGTCTTTGGATAATAGTGACCTCTGGAGATTCCCTGAAACCACACCAGGGCAGGGCTGTAGTGCAGGTAACAAGTGCCTGGGGGGCAATCTCCAAGTGGTGCCCCACCCCAAGTCAAGTGCGGGGGCCGTTTCTAAATCGTGCAGCCCTCCCCCAACGTTCAGGAGCGTGGACATTGATGGCCAGGTTCATCAGCAGAAACACCTCTCCCCTTTTTGTCTCCCTGCCTCTGCCAGACATGCTTAATATTTGTGGAGCCTTGGAATGTTATTCTGTGTGTCATCTGGTGCCTCCTTGGACTTGTGCCAGCAGAAGGGTGCCCTCTAACGCTTCTCCCCCACCTGCGTCCCCGTTGTGTCTGTCACCCCAAGGAAGGCCTTTATGCCCGAGAGAGTCAATAGAAGCTGTTGAGCAGCTCCCTCCCCACCAAGTGGTGCCTGGGGCAGGCGCTACACCTGTCACTCCTTAGATTTGCCTCTAAAGGACCTCCTTCCCTTTCACTTCCCCTCCAAATTACTCACTGCGATATCCTGTTCTAGTGATGCTTCTCCATTCTGGCTGGTGAGGAGCATTGTGGGTGTGCCTCCCCTTAGCCTGATTTGTTCATTCTTCAGAGTCCACAGTACATGGAATATCCTTTCCCAATACCAAATTTTGAACCATTGATTTTTTAAATTTCTTTTCTCATTAGCTAACTTTTGCATGCATATGAAATGACTGAAAAGATCATGGCTGAGATGGAACGTATGTGAGTCATCCAAGTGGCCGCTTTGCTTTTTATAACTTTAAAGAGATCTTCTGTAGCAGATTCAGCCATGTGATACTTTGTTTGATTTCTTGACTGATACTTTGTTTCTTGACTGATACCTTCTTGGACTTTGACTGTTGATTCCTGTAAAAAAAAGAGATGATGGCATCAATTTAACAGATTATTCAAAAATCAAACAAGCACATCACACCCAGAATTTCGTGAGTGTTTGTCCAATAAAAAAACCCAAATCAGCCAAGCATTTTAGTCAATGCAACATTATATTACTTTTCAGGTGAAACACAAAAAGAAGCTGAAGCCGTGAGCTCATTCTGAGCAGCTTTTCTTTCCCGATGATGATGGATACCTAAGTGAATAAAAAGTCAGCACTGTCTCAGTTCTCAGTGTAGTTTTCCTTTCACTAAATACAAGGGTGAAAATATCCTTTTTTTACACGGTTATTAGATTACTAATACAATATTTGCCAAACATGGCATTATCAAAAATGAAATAAATAAGACTTTGGTAAAGTTCTAAGACAATAGTTTTCTACAAATGTTTGAATTTATCGGTTCCTCAGGAGAGAAGATACCAGAGATCTGTAACTGACAACCATTCTTCTTCAGTGATGTTTCAAAGCTCATCTCAGCGTGAAGGCGCATCCTCAAGAGATCCTTAAACAGACTCTGAACACAGTTGCCTCGCTCTAGGCCGCCTTGTTCAACCTAAATGATAAAATGGGTTAGGTCTGGTGCAGGTTTTTTTTCTTTGTCTTTTTTTTTTTGCACAAAAATGCTTCATTTGGAAGATAGGAACTAAACCAAATAGTTGAAAGTGAAATGTAAGCATCTTGTAACACTAATATTTTGTTAGACTTTGATGAGATATAGGACTTAATCTCTAAAACTATGAAGGCTGGGTAATTACCCTAAAGGATATGGAGCAGCGCTTTTCACCAGCCTGATTGCTAGAGCGTGTGTTGAATAGAATATTTTGTTCAGAGCATCTCTGCTGCTGATATGACTGAAGAAGAAATTACTGCAAAACAGAAAGAAATAGCATGACCCAGTAGATTCAAGGAAACCCTGATGGCATAGTGATTAAGTGCTATGACTGCTAACTAAAGGGTCATCTGTTCGAATCCTCCAGGTGCTCCTTGGAACTCAATGGAGCAATTCCACTCTGCACTTTACATTTGCTCTGAGTCACAATTGACTCAATGGCAGCGGGTTTGGGCTTGGTTACAACATAATGAGGACACAGTATTTGTGCAATGATTTCTTGGAAACTAGTGACCTCAAGGTAAGCAAGGACCTATCTGAATATTATTTTTTATGATTGAATGAAAATATACATTCCAATATAGATTTCCATGCCCACCTATATGCAGCTCCCACTGCTGTCCCTGCCCGGTGACAGCACACTATTCCTCTCTGCTCCATACATGTCTTATCCTCCCAACAGTCTCCTATCCCCCCACCGCTGAACCCACTCCCCTTCCTCTAGTAAGAGGTCAGCAGGACAACATCCTATAGATGCATAGAACCATAAAGCGCGCATGATATGGCCACTCTGTGTCGCCAAGTACAATCCATTTCTGTCTGAAGAGCTGGCCTCCATTATGATTTATGGACAGGGGCAGCATCAGGGCCAGAGCCATGCTCTCAGGGGAACCCTGAGCCCCTGGACCATCACTTGCGGTCTTTTAGTGGAGATCTCAGGTTACACCCCTATTTATTCTTGTGTTGCCAGTGAGACTCAGTTTTGTGAGCTCCATCGCGGGCACCGCTGGTGGGAGCTGGGCGCCATCTGGTTCTTCCGGTACCAAGTTGATGCAGACTCGGGTGGGTCCCTCTGTCCTCTGGGTTCTCTTTCCCTCACGTCGTTTTGGTGCTTGATGATCATCCGTTCCTGCTGAGTTGGGACCATTTACTGTACCCTCAGATGGCAGCTTGGGAACTTTTAAGACACCAGATGCCTCTCACCAATGTGGGGTGCAGAAGGCTCTCTTAGCAAAATGCTAGCTGTGTCAATTGGCCTCGACTTCATGTAAGAGCATGGTCCCCTCACCCCTGCCCCAGCTACTCTGTCCTTGCAATTTTGGGTTAAGATGGGAGGAGTACTCATGTTATGTTGAAGTCTGGTTAATATTGATCTTCTTTCTCCTGTGGGCTTTCTGATGTCACAGATTTCACCCAGCCAAATTTCTATCCACTATCTAATCTAGACTCTCCTCCCCTTACCCTCTCTCCCTCCCCACCTTTGCAGCCATCAAAGAGTCTTTTCTCCTATGCCTGAGTCTGTTTTTAAGTTCTTATCATAGGGGTCTCATACAATATTTGTCCTTTTGTTGCTGACTACTTTCACTCAACATAATGTCCTCCAGTTGAAACCAGGTTATAGGATGTTTTCTGCAATCTTCATTATTCTTTATCATTGTGTAGTGTTTCACTGAGTATATATACCATAGTTTACTTATCCATTCTTCTGTTGTTGGGCATCTGGGTTGATTCTATATTTTTGTTACTGTGGACTGTGCTGTAATAAACATTCGTGTGCATGGATCAGTTGGTGTGAATGGCCTTGTTTCTGTAGGATATATTCAAAGCAATGGAATTACTGAGTCAAACAGTATATCTGTACACAGCTTTTTAAGGAAGCTCCAGAATGCTTTCCAAAGATACTGGACCATTTTGCAATCCCACCAGCAGTGCAGGAAATTTCCAATTCCTCCACAGCCTCTCCAGCATTTGTTGTTTTGTGTTTTTTGGATTTGGGCCAACCTTGTTGGGGTGAGATGGTATCTCATTGTTGTTTTGATTTGAATTTCTTTAATAACTAATGATCGTGAGCATGTCCACATGCGTTTTTTGGCTACCTGGATCTCCTCTTTAGAGAACTGTCTGTTCATCTCTTTTGTCCATCTCTTAATTGGATGATTTATCATTTCCTTATTGGTATTTTGTAGTATCTTTTAGATTATGGAATCAGGTGTCAATCTGAAATACAGTTGCCATATGTTTTTTCTTGTTATCTAGATGGCCTTTTAGTTCTACTAATAAAGTCTTTGGAAGAACAAAAGTGTTTGATTCTTACTTCTCTACTTGTTCAAGCTACAGGGTTAGTTCTTTGAGTTGGTTTATTTCTTCTCTCCAGATGTGTGCATTTATAAAGATAAACTGTCCTCTTGGCACTGCTTTGGCTGTATCCCATAGGTTCTGGTAGGAAGTATTTTCATTCTCATTGGAATCCATAAATTTCTTTTATTTCATCCTTGATTTCTTCTATTACCCATGGATTTTTGAGCAAGATGTTGATCAGTTTCCATGTGTTCCACTTTCTATCTGCTTTTTCGGTTATTGATTTTGACTTTTACGGCTTTATAGTTTGAGAAGATGCTTTGCATTAATTCAATGGTGTGGATTTTGTTTAGAACTGCTTTATGTCCTAACACATGGTGTATTCTGGAGAATGTTCCATGCTCACTGGATAAGAAGGCTTAGTTGTCTGCTGATGGCTAGAAAGTTCCATTTCTGTCGATGAGGTCTAGTTGGTTAATTGTGGCAGTAAGGTCTTCCGTGTCTTTATTGAGCCTTTTGCTAGGTGATCTGCCTAATATTGAGAGTGCAGTGTTGTAATCTCCCACTGTTATTATGGCATGAACTATCTTATTTTTGAGTGTAGTTGGTGTTTCTTCAATGTATTTAGGTGCTCTAATATTAGGTGCATAAATATTTAATATTGTTAAGCCCTGCTTGTGTATTGAACTTTCAGCAATAGTGTCCATCCTTGTCCCTGATGATGGGTTTTACATTAAAATCTATTTTATCTGAGATTAGAATTGTCATACCTGTTCTTTTTCGTTCATTGTTAGCTTGATATATATTCTTCCATCGTTTAATTTTCAGTTTATTCATATCTTTAAGTCTAAGGTGAGTTTCTTGTAGGCAACGTATGGATGTGTCATGTATTTTGATCCAAGATGTCACTCGATGACCCTTTACTGGAGTGTTCAGTCCATTCACATTCAGTGTAATTATTGATAGGTACGTGTTCAGTGCTGCCATTGTGATATGTTTATTTTTGTGTTGATATTTTCTTTGTTCTTATTAATCTGTTCTGGGACATTCTTCTTTGTGAGTTGATTTTTCACCTTTTTCAGGGTTGGTTTTGTGGTTGTTGAGACTCATGTTTTACGTTTCTTGATTTGGTGTGTTGCATCTTTGTTGTGCTTTGTGGCTGCCCCTGTGATCCCCCTTAATAAACTATGTGTAATCCCAATTTTAATTACTACCAGTCTTACTAACTTCCTCCCCATCCGGAAGGACTATAACAACTCTAGTACCTTCCTCTTTTCAAACTGATGACATCATAGTTTTCATGGTATGGTTGCAGGATCATTTCTTTCACTATTACGTGTATGATTGAGTTTGGAGCCTTCCCTAATTTAATAGGTTTCTGGGTGATGTGTCCTGAATTTGTTTCTGAAATGTAAAGTTAGTAGTTTTGTTCTTCTATGCCAAGAGATTCTTTCATGATTTCTTGTAGCTATGGTTTGGTTTTTACAAAGTCTCTGAGTTTCTGTTTATCTACAAATGCCTTCATTTCCTTTTCATATTTGAAAGACAGTTTTACAGGATATGTAATTCTTGGTTGGAAGTTCTTCTCCTTCAAGGCTTTGAATATATCATGCCACTGTCTCCATGCCAACATAGTTTCTGCTGAAAAATCTAAGGAAAGCCTATAGGGTCTCCCTGTGAATATTAACTTTGCTTTGAGTCTTGCTGCCTTTAAAAGTTTCTGCTTATGTTTTATTTTGTTAAGCTTGATTATAATATGTCTTGGGGTCTTTCTTTTGAGATCTATATTGAGTGGCGTTCGATACGTCTCTTGGATATCTATATACTCTTCCTTCAAGATTTCTGGGAAGTTCTCTGGCAGCAGCTCAGCAACAATGCTCTCTGTGTTCCGTGCCTCGCCCTGTTCAGAAACTCTAATCAATTTTAGATTGCTACTCTTTATAGAGTCCCACATGCTTCTTAATGCTTCTTCATTTTTCTTGTTTCCTTTTTCTGATTTCTGCTCATAGATGCTTGAGGCAGTAGCTCTGTTTTCCAAATCTGAAATTCTCTTTTCCATTTATTCCATTCTGTTTTCTTGGCTTTGAAACAAGTTTCTATGTCTTTGATTTTGTTCTTGATCTGTTGGATTTCAGAGTACTGGTGTTCCATCACATTGAACAGCTTGCTTAATTTTTCATTTTGCTCTGCTGCATTTTGCATAAAGTCTAGGAAGGCTCTATACATAATCCTTTTGTATTCACCTTCTGATAATTTCCCAAAGTTTTCTTCATCTGGGAAGTTTTGTGAGGCTTTCTTTTGGCGGCTTTCTGAAGCCACTAGTGATTTCTTGGTAATGGTTTTCTCTGGAGTTTGTTGCTTTTGGGACATCATGTGAGTCAACAGAGGCTAGGAGAGATGCTGGGAGGACGGACCACAATTGGTTCTCTAGGCTACCTTAAAATGGAAGGTAAAAGATATCATCTGACAACTTCCAATGTCAGTCAGGTTTTCAGGTGTATAAGCCCTTCTTCCCAGCTGAGAAAGTAAGCACCTCTATATTGAACCTCAGATGTCATATAAATTAGCTCTAACTACAGAAAGGCTACTGCTCTGCTGGCCTCTGCTATTGGGCCCCAGCTGTAGGCAACACTGCATAGTATCCTGCTTTTCTGCTGGAAAGGCTCTCTACTCCGGGCAGGCGCTGCCGCCCAGCCCAGGTATCTCTACCTCCCAGTGGAACAAGATGGTTTCCTGCACAAACTTGCCACCTGGCTGGGTCTAGACTACTCTGTGACGGAGTCTGAAAGAGAGGCCAAAGGTTCTGAGATACCCAGAGCCGACAGCCTCTGTTGCTGGGCCCCAGCCGTAGGTGACACTGTGTAATACACTGCTTTTCTTCCAGAAAAGCTCTCTCCTCTGGGAAGCTGCTGCCTCCCAGCCTAAGAGCTAGGTCCAGCTTGGGCCTCCGTATGGGTGTATCTGCCTCACGATGGGACAGGATGGCATCCTGCACAAGTTTGGTTCCTGCCTCCACACAATCTACACAGAAAGAGAGGCCAAAGGTGCCAAGATGCACAGAGTCCAAAGCCAGGCTCTCAAAATGTGTCCATTTTGCCAGCCAATCCCACTAGCAGTGTGTTTGAGTTTAGCTGCTAGTCAAGTCCCAGCTCCACACGCTAGCTAAGACAGAGTTAAAAAAGTTAAAATGGTGAATTACCTTTGGTCCACGAAAGCCAGGTCTCACAAAGAGCAGGGTCAATGAAAGAGAGGAGGTTTTCTGTTCAGCGGTATGAAGTCCAAATTAATAGTCCTATGCCATGTCCTAGGGCTCACTAGGTTTCCAGAAGGGTCTGTTTAATTATCAGTTCGGGTCTTGGTTTGCAGAGGGACTTGGGGAGATGTGTGTTTTGTCTGCCGTCTTGCCTCTGCCCTGAATAGTTTTAACGTTACAGCTCTCTAGCATTTCTAAGACCGGTCAATCTCAGATATTTTAAATCCAAGTTAAAGTTGAAATACCTGTTCCTTGAAAGAATGTAGTTTGAGATCTAAACATAGAATTTTATAATGTGTTTCAGAATTTTCTATTACACACGAATTCATTTTATTTCATCACTATTTAAAAAAGGAAACAGTGACACTATATTATTTTTTTTACCACATAGCCAGCAATACTGAGTTGAAATGAATTACTTTCAATATGCAGTCAGAGGGACAGAGGGGCCGGGCTGCATTCCAGTGTATGCAAATAGAGTAGGAGACCAGGAGTCAAGCTGTCTGATGTACTGGATCAGAGTCTAGCTGGTCAAACGATCCTGAGGTGTATTTAAACTTTACACTGTTATGTGGCCTTGTGTCAACTGGAGAAGCATCCCTGTATTCCCCAGTGCTCAGACTAAGCTTGCTTTCAGCTCAAGCAAAACAAAAGAAGCTTAGCCTCCTTAGAGGTTTTATAGTGGTCCTCCCATGAGATTTATCAATGTGACTGCCAATATTTCCTCTGTGTGTGTCTATGTTTCTACTCATCACTATGCATGAAATTCTTAAAATGTGAGAAGCTGTGAGAGAACAAAACTCTCCCCAGTGAACTGAAAATCAGAAGACTGTGTCTGTAATCTGCAAACACTTCTAACTTTCTGGCACGAAAGAGGATTGTATGCTATAGCGTGATACTAGGTAGGCCTAGGAAATGCAGGCACTCAGTGATCAAACATAAGGCTTTTTACAAAATAATCAACTTGAGGACTTACATGATCTTTTGGAAAAGTAGTAGAAGGCATCACGAGAGAAATCAGACACCTTGGTAGTGGAGAGATCACAAATAACATGGTTTAGTCATCCAAATGACAAGATGTAGTTGGGGGAAAAAAAAAAAACTTTTATGATTGAGTAGTATGAGAAAAAGTAATAAACCAGGTATTTCACTAAACAGTCCAACCCAAATAAAATTCAGTAGACATTTTTACTGGTACATCTTTATTTATTTGCTTTTTTTTCCTTTTTAATACTTCTTCCACCCTTACTCCAAAAAGAGGCTTTGATACAAGCTTCCAGGCAGAGGAAAACATTCCTTCAAATAATTTAAAAAGTGAATGTAGTTTTGGACTTTAGCATTTTGGTAATTGACTAGATTGAATTCTTTAATGATCATGGTCTCTAAACACAAAGGGGTCGTCTGAATAACATTTTAGCATTAGGGTCAACAAACTATGGGCAAGGCTGTTGGCTATAAACTAATGAGATGGTCCATAAGTCACAGAGGAATATCTGTCATTATTTTATCAACACAGGCACACGTCTCCATGAAAGAAAATTGATGTTGTCAGGAAAGAATTTATTTTCAAAATGAAAGGTCTTGGATAAGTTACCTAGACTATTTCCTGTCCTGCACATGTCTCAAAGTTTAATTTGAGACAAGTTAAACCTCACAGTTTAACTTGAAAGCTTTAGATGGAATATGCTGAATTCCCACTTTCTGAGTCTGAATAAAGCCTTTCCCATCAATCGAGAAGTGTAAACAAACCCAGGAATTTATGCAACTTAAAATAAAAAATTGCTAAATCATTTAGTTCTTTTCTTGTTACTTTTATCTGGATCCAATGGTCTAAATGAGTATTTTATACATCTTCACTTTCAGAACATTTACTTATTTAGTAAGAAGTTTTATAATCTGGAAACTCCACGTTTCTATCGTCCCTTGAAAAATAAGAAGCTGAGGTCCCATTCTGGGTGACTTTCAGTGTGACAATAGGTTCTGGCCATCCCAGAGGTGCTGCTTGTAGTAGAGACAGTCTCAGAACTCTCTAGCTCCAGTTGTCACATTGGCTTCATGGCCAGTGAGCTTGTACCCTTTGCATACCAATAGCCAAACCAAATCCCGTGTAATCGAGTAGATTCCAACTTATAGTGACCCTATAGGACACAGTAGAACTGCTCCATAGAGTTTCCAAGGAGCGCCTGGTAGACTCAAACTGCCAGCTTCTTGGTTAGCAGACATAGCACTTAACCACAATGCCAACATTTTGGTTTCCTTTGCTAGGTTTTCTAATTTACCAAATGAGCAGGAGATGGAGCAGGACTGCAGGATGTCTCGTTCTGTTACACAGTTGCCATGGGTCACAGCCCATTCAGTGGTAACAGCAGCCAAGTCCTGTTACAAATGAAGAATTAAAAGGAATAGATTCTTTTTTATTTGTCTATACTTTATGTTCCTGACTTTTGTCTAATGAATATTCCCAATGAATTCCCATTGGCACTTGATATGCCATTATTGTTGAGTTGATTCCAACTCATGGTGACCCTATAGAACAGAGCAGAATGGCCCCATAGAGTTTCCATGGAGCACCTGGTGGATTTGAACCGCTGACTTGTTGATTAGCAGATGTAGTTCTTAACCACTAGGCCACCAGAGTGTCTGACACTCTCCACAGCTAACTGCCGTCCAAAATGGTCCCTGGAGGAGTTTTTATGATCATCATGGGAGCCTTACTCAAAGAGTGGCCTCTGAAAATTACTTCCTATCTAGTCATTCTGTTTCCGGGTCTATTTATCTGTTTGGGCCAGATCTGCTTATTTGCTCCTTGCTTTTCCTGTCATTCTACGTAGTATTGCTTTCTAAAGCATTGTGCAGTTCTTGTTACCTTGTAGCCCCCAAATCTAGTAAATGACAATAAACAAAAACTTACAGTGTTCTCTCCTGCTGTATAGAAAGTAAAGAGGGCTAAATAATCTGCAAGGCCTCTTACAATTCTGAGATTCAGTAGTTGTTTGTCATGATTAATACCATAGTTCACCCCTGTTGTCTTGGTACTCTGCAGACAGGTAGGAGGTAATGTAATATTATCACCACCCTTGAAACTGTATGTCATCTGTGCCTTTAAGTTTCCATTAATTGCAACCTATCCTTCGTGTCTTTTATTGATCTATTTTGCTCCTATATTTTTTTGATTTTATTGATTTATTTTGCTCTTTTACTTTTTTCTGTCTTGAATTAAACTTGTTTAGGTTTCTTAAATAGACTGGAGTTACTGTAAACACACAACTGGTGAGCCTAATGCTGACATTTCACAGAGGAAAACTTAGCTGAGGATCTGGATGTAAACATCGAATTGGTTCTCTTTTCTCCCCTGTAGAAAAGATGGACATCCTGGTGGTGCAGTGGTTAAGTGCTACAGCTGCTAACCAAAACCCTGGCCATTCACATTCACCAGGCGCTCCTTGGAAACTCTATGGGGCAATTCTAATCAGTCCTATGGGGTTGCTGTGAGTCAGAATCCACCCAATGGCAATGGCTTTGGCTTTCTTGGCTTCACAAATAGATGCAGATTCTGATCTTGATTTTTTTAGAGGTCATCAGGGAACAATTGTATTGTTAATTTAAGAGTGCAATTTCTTCAGTGGAGGGCATCTTAAATGCATGTTTGACAGACGGAGGAAAAAGAAAATCAAGAATAAGTAGAAGTGAAAGTAAATAAAACAGGTGACGCGTCAAGATTTCAGCTCTACTTTTTAAACTAGCTAAAATCTTTGTCATGATACAAAGTAAGTTACTGTAGGACTGTCTTCACAGATTGCCTTCAGATATTATCTCACATGAAGACAATATATAGCTCTCAATAGCATGAGAGTTGTCTTCATTTCTGCGGTCTGTCTGCATTTGAGAATTTAGTCTGATGATGTCATCAGAACGACTCATCGATGAAACTTGTATTGTGCGTGAAGTTGCTCAAGAATCTCACTGCTGTGTGCCATGAAGTGCGTGGCAGGTGACAATTCATGAGTCCCCGTCTTTAGCAGGCAGGAACAACTTTTTAATTCCCCATAAAGCTTAAGATCTTGGAATCCAGGGAAGTTGTCATGAAGGCTGTGACTCTTCAAGCTGAGTTAGCATGAGCCCTGGCTGTCACATTCCGAAACAGACCCCGGTGGGACCAATGGGTGCGTTCTATCTTCTGAATGTGGCAGGGTGTGAGAGAGAGGATTTGAAGTCAGCGAAAACTGGCAGCTTAGAGAAGCTTTGAGACCCACTGTGTCATGCAATATGTTGGCTGGAGTTACGGATTACAACTGTGTTAATAGATGACAATTTGTAACTACTGGAACAAAGACTCTCCTTAATTTAGAAATCACCAGTAAAAATCAGTTGGTGTGAGTAAATTCTGACTCATGGCCGGCCACCCTGTGTGTGTCAGAGCAGAATGGGAGTAAGTTTTCAGTGACCAGCTTTTCAGAGGTGGCTCAGGAGGTCTTTCGTCTGAGATGGATCTGAGTCAACAACCAAACATGGTAACCATTTGCTCTACCCAGGGACTCCAACAGGCAAACAGAGAAAAGCAAGTCAGTCATGGAACTTGAAGGCACAACGAATACTGAATCAACAAAGCCAACAACAGTCCTGTCATCCTACTACTCCTTCTAAATTCATAATCCTTTTCTTTTTCCTTTTATATTTCAAGGAGCACTTGACAACCTAATTTATGTCAATGTTAATGTCCATTCTTCTTTTAGTTCCATCCTTTCTTTTCTTTTCTTTCTTATAGGCTTTGATCTAGTAAAATGTGAAGACCCAGGAGTCCCTAACTATGGCTACAAGATTCGAGACGAAGGCCACTTCACGGACACAGTGGTTCTGTACAGTTGTAACCCAGGGTACGCCATGCACGGCAGCAGCTCCCTGACCTGCCTGAGTGGGTACCGGAGGGTGTGGGACAAACCACTGCCGTCTTGCGTAGGTGAGTTGGACAGCCAGTGGAGATTCCCGTACAAAAGCCTGGCGAAGAGCCGGTGTTATGTTCTGCTTTGATTTCAACCTTTCGGAAGAGGAGAAGAGTTTTGTTTTTTTAATACACTCCTTTCATCTTGAGTTTCTATATAATCCAAAGATTCATGGAATTTTTTTCAGGTATGACAGATAGATTCTTTAGTCCTCTTTTTTTGAGTACATACGCATGGATAACATTGTTAGAATTATAATACGAATGTTTTAGTGATTTTCTTACCTGTGCTTATGCAAGGATTATTTATTTTCATCAGGATAAGAGTTAGGCATAAATAAACACAGGAAATGATAAAGAGGATTAATGTGGTATTTTCCTTCTTGGAGAATACAGAAACAATTGCTTTGAGATTTAAAAGTTGCTGGGCACCATAATACATGGAGTAGATATCCCCATTGTTCCAAATCTCTTACAGCGGAATGCGGTGGTCAGATCCACGTGGCGACTTCGGGGCGCATCTTGTCTCCAGGTTACCCAGCTCCCTATGATAACAACCTCCACTGCACGTGGATCATAGAGGCTGACCCCGGAAAGACCATCAGGTAGGTGTTCCATTTTTGTTTCAGGAATATGAGATTTCTCTTCTGCTATTTAGTGGAGACAGTAGTACATCTGTCATCTGGGGTAAGAACGAAGTTTCTGAGCTCAAGAAGGAAATTTAAAAGTATAGCTAAATATTCTTTGGCTCACTGTCTTACACTGATATTTCTCGGAAACGTGTAAAGCTATACGTAATAAAGATTCAAAAGAATCAGGTATTGGCTATCTTTTGCTGTATAACAAATAACCCTCAAAAGATGTTGACTTGAAATTGCAGGTGTTTACCTGCTCTTGCATCTGAAGTAGCTTGACTTGGGACCTGGGCTCATCTGGGCATCTGGGCCCCTGTTTGAGGTTCCTCTGTCCTTGGTAGGCCAGTTCATGGCTACTTGCTCAGTGGAGGAGTTCTGATGAACAAAGGGTGCAAAACTTTCACACTTCTGCTGGTCTTTGCAGAAGGCCATTGGCCAATCAAGTTTCATGATGGAGACAAGTTTTGAAGTCTGAAGGAAAGATGCGACCTCTTAACAGGAAGAGTAGTAGAGTCATACTGAGAAGGGGGTGTCTCTAGGGAGGACAGAAAGTTGTAGATATTTAGCAATCTAAAGAAAGCAGCTAAAGATGGGACACCAAGTATGGCGACACACCAGTAAATAATTGTGTAAGTTTAAATTGCAGGAAATTGTGCAGATGTGTTAACAAAAATTGTTCTTATTTAAAGTGATAGTTCTAAATTATTATGACGAGTTTTTTGTTTTTTAAGCATTGAAGCCATCAAGTCAACAAAAGTAATCTTTCTAAAGCAAGTTCACCATGTTCTACTCTGAAAATTAAGTCAAAATAACTGTCCATAAAATAAAAAGGAATTTCAAAATAAGTTGTTCATTATAGCTCTTTGTGAACTAAGAGAGAACACACAGTGCCTGGCAAAACTTTTTAAAATCCTCCTTTTCTCCTACAAATCACTTTACTCTTTCATTATATCTGTTCCTAAATCTCTCCACAAAATTTATTTTTTTAAAAAATGCTGCTGCTTTCCAGATCCCTGGTATCACAGTGGATTGACCAAAGGGTTGGTGGTCAGAAGTCCCCAGCTGCCCTTTGGGAACCCTGTGGGGCAGCCCTGCTCTGTCCTGCAGGAGCGCTGGGAATGGAGTCGACTGTACGGCTGTGTTGTATTTGTTTTTTACCCCTCTTGCTGCTCAGTCTGTTTCCAAGTCTCTAGGTCTTGTGCTCCTCCCTCCTGTGACTGCATCCCACCAAGTGTGAAAGGCACCCTCTGGTTAAGCCAGCTCCTCTTCAGCATATGTGAACCAAACACATGGAGAAATCAAAGCCAGAAGCTCTTTCTGAGGGAGATGGATGGACAGAAACATGGGTAAATGAATACAAACTTAGCCATTTATGTTACCTGGAGAGCACAACCCCACACTACTACTGTATCGCTTAGTTAGAATAAAATGGGATGAGACAAATTAAAAGATGTCACCTTCTGCTCTGTGATGCTCCGTTTCTCTTTGGGGTGTCGTGAGTTTTTGTTACTACTGTTGCTGGTGTTCCTTACATGGCCTTTGGCACCTGGATCTGTAGTTCTTCCATGACTGGCTGAGCCATAGTCTCGCAAAACATCAATTGGTTTAGTGTCCTCACAAGCAGCGTGCCAGGGACTGGTCTGTTTACTGTCTGCATACAAGTCTTGCAAACCTGTCCATCAGAACCAGCAAGTTGACATCGCTGTGAGGCTTCGTCGCTTGAGGACAGCTGCTCCCTGAAATGGACGGGGATCTTCCTGCACCGGCCCCTCCAGCCGCGCGCCTGAGAGCCTACAGAGAGTCTCACCCTTGGGACGCGGGACCGTGTGCAGAGGCCCTCCTAGAAGAGCTGTAACATGGATCAAGAGCCGCAGCCCCGAGCCGGTCACCCTAGAGCTGGGAACACTGACGGGGAGAGGCGGTGGCCGGCGCAGCACGACAAGCAGCCATGGGACAGCGGGGTGCTGGTGGTGGCCGTGGGCCCAGGTGGCCCGCCGAGAAGATGACAGAGACGGGCAGAGCTGAGCGCCTCTGGGCAGGAAGCCACCAGCGTGGCAGAGTCTGGTCATACACTGCAAGGGGCTTAGTGGGGACACCTTGGCCAGGACAGCTGTCATGCCACCGGCCTCACCTCGTCGCTGGCTCAGGGCTGTCCCAGAGCTGCGGCTTGTGAGGTGTCCCAGCAAGCACAGAGGGCCACAGGGGACCGAGAAGAGCCATGGTCAGAGGGGGAGAGAGGCAGAAACACGCCGGCCCACCGAGCTGACGCACACTTGCTGGGAAAGACCTGCTGACACCCTATCCGTGGGGTGCCTGCCTGGTGCCCTGGGACACAAGGCGGGCCATTCAAGAAGGGAGAGAGGGTCGCCTTTGAGACATAAGTGGGTTCCTCCCCAGTGATGCTGAGAAGGGTACCTACAGGGGTGCAGAGGACCTACTCACCTCAAATCTGGTCTTGTTTACTGTTTGCTTTCTGTAAGTAATCTGTTATTGTTGTTCACTCTGTACTTCTAGAATGAATCCCAGCTTTCCACTGCCAACGCTGTGGAAAGGCCTTGCGTGTGCTGTTCAGTCAGACTGGATGGACAGTGGAGTCCTTATCCTGGCAGTCTTAGTGCTGCTAGTAATTTTAAGGCAACTGGCATGTGTCTGCGGGTCCTGGTGGCCCAGTGGCTAAGCGCTTGGTCACTAGCCAGAAGGGTGACAGCTCAAATCCACCAGCTGATCCTTGGAAACCTTATGGGGAAGTTCTCCTCCGTCTCGCGGGGTGGCTATGAGTCGGTGTTGACTCATCATTAGTAGGTTTGGTGTTTCGTGATGCGTGCAGGTCATTTTTCTTGTGATATTTACCCTCTAAAGTTCATTTTCATTTCATCACGTTAACCCTTTGAGAATGGGTCGACTTGCACGGCACACACTGTCACCATCTTCACAGCCTACATAAGAAATGTTCATACTGTATAAGACGAGCAGGAAATGGAACTTAAAGTAAGTATCTAATGCAAGCATATTATTTTATAGTAATTTACTTAAAAATCAAGTTGGGTCTTAAATCGACGTCAATGACTAATTAGATAATTATTGATGGATTGAGACAAAATTAAAGTGCATCTGAGTCACTGAATTTAAGATTTTGTATTCATCATGAAAATCATCGAAGGCACTTGTCCAGTTAGATAAATATTAGTTCCTAATTCTGAACTCCTGAACACTTGATTTAAGTACTATAAAAGCTGTTAGACTAGTTTTGGCTTTGAAAAAGTTCTGGAAATTAATTACTATTAGTGGAACAACTGTACACTGACAGAATCTGCTTTCTTTCTGGAGGGTTTCAAATCTCTGTACCCCTTACAATTTTCCTTGTGATTGGTTTTCCTAGATTGAGCCTGAGCAATGTGTGAGTCTGGAGACGATGCAAAGACTGATGAGCTCAGGCTTTGCAGGAGAAGCTAATGCTTCATTAACATTTTAACAAGAGAAGAGAAAACAAGAAAGAATGATTTAAAGTAACAGAAAAAGCATACCTTTTTTGTGGAACCTTGGCATTTAACCATTGGCATTTTCCCTGAGACAAAATGAGGAAGAAAAGACACTATGTACACTCATGTCTTAGAAAGTTTCTTCTGATACGTCTTTCAAAATGTATGAATATTAGTATTTGAAAGGTGCATGTGTTTACATTATCAAATTTAAAAAGATATTTTTTAAATAAATATTTAAGACAAATTACTTTCTAATATGAAAGTTGTGAGAACTTTAGTATTTGTAATCAATTTCTGAAACAATATTCAACTTCATACAAAATTATGCCCAGTGGTTGTTCTTCCTTAAGGAAATAGCACTTTTTGAGGCCAAAGTTAGAAAACGGCATTCTTAGGAGAGGATAATACATAATTTTAGGGTGAAAATTGTGTTATGACTCAGAAAAGCAGGTTGTGACCTTAGCTATGTTGGCTAGTTCACTGAATTGGAGTTATTTCACAAGTATCATTGCCAATATTATCTACATTTGAAAATAAAGAATCTGTCAGTAACATAACATCAGTCCAGGGAGTAATGTAAGCATTAATAAAATGCTAACATAAATGGAATTCATTGCTAAGTATTCATGCTATTTTTTTTTTTAATGTTAATGTTTTTCACTCACAAAGGAAAGATGTTGGAAAATGGAAAAAATACTGGTTTTAATTCTTCGGGCCAATTATTATTGAGCCTGCTTTGATTTTACTGAGACCTAGAGCAATTTCTGATTGTATACTGTTATGACTTTTTATTCAAAACAATAGAAACCCCCAAAATGGCTATTATTATAAGGTACTTGGGTCTAGAAAGATTGCAGTCTTAGCACACATGTTATAATGCAGTTATCAGAGATAAATTTAATAAAAAGTCGAATCACAAAACACTGTAGAGAATTTAGCCACATTAAGGATTCTATATAAACATTTTCTCTAAGAGACCCAGTGTATTTCACTGCTGAGGGCAGCTATAATGTACATAAGGAAACTAAAGGCACTGTCAACCTCTTCAGCAAGCAACATTAGGGGCCATGTGTTATATAATCATATGTGTACATTGTTCTTTAATTTTAATGGCTTTTTTGCAAGTATATTGTCGGGAAAACTCACTTTTGAAGCATTTCTGTTCGTAATCATTTACAGGAAGTTGCGTTTGGTAGTGCAGTTGAAGGAACTTATTTTTTCAAAAAGCTTCTGCAGTATTAAAAACATTAGAATAGTTTCAAAATTTTTTCAAGATCGTCAAAAGTGGTCCTGGGTAGTCTTTTAGAGAAAGCGAAACTCACCTTGGTGATCCTGGTCTCCCTTGACGTGTCCTGATTTCTTCTGGGGAAGCACTTGGGGCTGTAGAGAGATGACCGTGAGAGCCAGTCACACCATGGAGAGTTGTATTCACCCATTTGTCGCCAGCTTTCAAGGCCTCTATCAGAAATATACTTGAGAGGAAAATGGCAGTCAAATGAACTCCCTTTCCAAGGTGTTTATCTCGCATCTTCATGACCAGCCCTAATAGACGTGATGGGACCAGGGACTGGAGTCTCTTTGTTGACATGATACAGACATGGGGTTTAGAATCAAGGCATGCCAAATGCACTCTTTCCTTTAAGACCACAACTGAGCATGTGGTAATGTAAGAAAACAGCCGTTCAAGGGAACATCAGTCACCAAAAGAAAAGGTCAGAACAGCTGACGGATTTGCCTTCTCACCTCCTGAGATGGGATCCTGGGTGTAGCTGCTGGGTGTCTCTTCCCTTACCGGTCACTGAGAAGAGAAGTGGTCAGAAGGGGGAAAGTGCAGGCACCCCTCACTCTCCGGCTATAGCACTTAACCACTAGCCAACTGGGGTTTCCAAACTTAGAGAGGAGGATGTCATTCCCCAAAGCCTTAGAGAACAAAGCTGACCCACAACCTGAGTTATGTGACAAGAAAAAGACAGCAAACCCTGTTCAAACTGTAAGTTTTTTGTTATAAGAAAGAAAACATAGTAATTCTCCATGTTTCACATGTTTTAAGTTCCACAATCATAGACAAGTATTTAGAGTCCGTCCATGGTGCAGAGGGTTAATGCCCTCAGCTGCCAACCCAAAGTTTTGCAGCCCCAGTCCCTGAGAGTGTCGGGAAAGATAGGCTTGGCTATCAGTCTCCTTGTGAAAAATCAGGCTCTGAAAGCCCCATAGTGGACACTCCCGCCCTGAAAAACACGGGCCTTCATGAGCTGTGGTGAACTAGACGGCAGTGATTTATTTCTTTAAGACAAATATTAGCCTCCCTATATTTTCTTTTTCTCAAATTTTCTTTGCATTTGCAACCAAAAGGAGTGAATTTTTGCAGTTGGGCAGAAATCCTTAAAGGTCACGGGATAGTTGTATCTTTTTCCATTGATTATTAACATCCCTTTGAATAGTTTCACTTGCACTGTCTTGCAAAACAAGCAGTGCCTTGTGTTACCTCAGCGAACATCAGAGGAACCCGCTCTGGTTTTCTGTGAAGTGAGGAGCTGGAAGTGGAGAACATCTCAGTTTTGTTGTCTCCTCCTTGTGCTAGAGCTCTATGTCTGGAAAACACATCCCAGTCAAGTTCCTTGGTCTTGGGTGGAAATGCCATATAACCTTCCGTAAGAAACTAGTATAAGAGCATAAAATCATGAATGCATTGCATGTTTATATTTTTATTAAGGACACTAGAAAAGCCAGTTCTTCAAATGACATTACTTTTCATCAGGACCAGGTTTCTAGATGCTCCTGAAGTTGGCATCCGACGGCTGGAAACATGGAGAGGTGAGCACGGTCCCAAAGGTGCACCTTGTGGGAGAGCCTCTGGCTTCTGCGACGGCCTCTCACTCTGGGTGCTGTCATGAGTTTTCCACTCCTCACTGTACGGTCTCTCACTGATATACTCCAGCCAGCCAAGTGCCATCGAGTCAGATACTCCAGACACCTCCAATTCCTTATCATTAGCGTTCCCCCCAGGCCTCGTGGCACTTCTTCAGTCCTTGTTTCTGATAACACTTGTATTGTTCTCCAGCCAGCTAGAGATTTTAATGTTCAGTATTATCTTTTCTCTTTCTTAATCACTTTCCATCTTCATATATATAAACAGAATCATTTTTGTGGGTGACGTTGAATTTCTTCATGTTGTTGTTAGTTCCCATTGAGTCAGTTCCAGCTCATGGCACCCCAGGTGTGAAAATTAGAACTCCTCCACAGGGCGTTCAAGGCTGCAGCCTTTCCGAAGGAGACTGATGCCCAGGATGGCCTTCTGAGGTGCCCTTGGATGGGCTACCGCCACCAGTCTTGGGGCTATCTTACTTACACAAGGATTTCAAATTTCTTCATTAAAGGAAAAACAACCAAACTAAAACTGCCATTGAGTTGATTCTCAATCACAGGAACCCTGAAGGGCAGGGTAGAACTGCCGCGGTTCCCAAGGAGCACCTGGGGGATTTCAGCTGCTGGCCTTTTGATTGGCATCCTGAGCCCGTAATCACTTACTCTACCAGGGTTTTCTTCTTCATAACAGGTGCTGAAAAAACTTAGTGGAATGTGAAACAACACGTGGTCAATTCACCATTTCTCCTTCTTAGGTTCCATATCAGTTCCTTACCTACAGCTCACTTTAGTTTCATCCTAAGTTAATGTTTTCCCAACTGAATTTTCAAAAAATCCATCTTTGGTCCTTACCAATCACTTAAGCACTGTCCTTGCTAACCAGCTCCTTAATGTGTAATGTGCTGAGTGATTTGGCTTATCATGCCTGTGGAAATTTATCTTCTGCCTCTCATACTTTGTGTTTCATGTAAATGAACATCTGTTAGCTCCCAGTCACGGCCTATGCTACCACAAGTCTCTCTTGACTTGTAATGCTTTCTTTAGTTTTCTCCTCATATTCAATCCTGTAGATTCCTCCCAATTTTAGGGCCCAGTTAAAGTGGCAACTCCTCAATTAATAGTCCATTCTTGTTATCCCATCTAAAAATAATCAACTTCCTCTTCTCAGCTCAATATTTCCCGTCAAAAGTTGGCTTTCTTCTGAATGTCTTTGTTGAGGCCATAATCACATATCAAGACATTCAAGCTAGGATGAAAAGCTTCTCTCTCACCTACCTTCAGTTGGTCACTGTGCCCCACTATTTCTACATCTGAAGTCTCCCGAATACATCTCTACCACCACACCTCTACTAGCACTTCCCTTTCCAGGCATTCATAATTTATTAGGTCTGTAAAGCAGTAGGAAACCCTGGATGCATAGTGGTTAGGGGCTAAGACTGCTAACCAGAAGGTCAACAGTTCAAATCAGCCAGGTGATCCTTGGAAACTCTATGAGGCAGTCCTGCTCTGACCTATGGGGTAGCTTTGAGTCAGAATTGACTCAACATCAGTGAGGCTTTTTTTTTTTTCATTGTGATTCAGTCCAAGTTTAAAATCCAAGTCAGTTTTCTATGCCTGCCCTCTTTAACTCTATTTGCTTTCCTCACCTTGTGGCAGCACACTGTTCCTGTTCACTCTTTACTTCTAGTATCCACTCAGCCCATGCCTGTCCCCTCCTCTCCACCCTCTCCTCTACCCTCTAGAAAGAAACCAGTAGGACAGCCTCTCTCTCTCTCTCTCTCTCTCACACACACACACACACAAAACCCATAAAGTACACACACCACATGCATCACTCTGAGTTCCCAAGTTCAGTCCATTCTTTCTCAACGACGTGCAAAGAAGAGCAATACTGGCACTAATAATCTCAGATAAAATAGAGTTTAAAGTAAAATCCATCATCATGGACAAAAATGGTCGCTATTTATTGCTGAAAGACTCTATGGTTTGTATCCTGTTAATGCCAAGTATTGAGATTTCCAGGCTTCTAAGGTTTCTACAAATCCAGCAAAGGTTTAATATCATTATGTTAACATTTAGTTAATGACACTCACTATCAAAGCATGTAAATACATTGAACAAAAACTAGTAACAGTGAAAAACGAGATAGATCACTCCACAATGATAGTAGGAGACTTCAGCGCTCACCTTTCAGTAACTGTTTTTTTGGTTAAGAAGTCTGCACTATGTGAGAGCTCTTCTCTGTCATTCATTGTTCCCAAACTATGCAGCTGGTTTTATTTTGTTAATAAAAAATATATACATTTTAGATGACTGTGAAATTAATATACATATAGAGGGACTCTTTCTATTTTATTCTTCTTTTACAATAGTGTTTTAATTACCTGGGACCTCTTCCCTTTCCATATAAAGTTAATGATTAGTTTGACAAATACTTTTTAAAGTGTCTATTTTTCTCACTTCAGCACATATCTAACATATATCTATACACAGTTTGAGCGGTTGGTATATGTAATTAATTACTGTTACATTTCACTGTTTCTTACATTATTTCCAATATTTGATGTTATATATAAAGATTTGATAAGTAGTCTTACATTAAACCTTTGCTCATATTTGTAACTTAGAATAAATTACTAGAAAAAGTTTTATTCACTCAAATGGTGCAAATATTTTTATGTGTATTAACATAAATCTTTCCATCATACAAAGCTGATTATTTTACTTGCTTTAGATAAAAGAAAACATTTTGTCTGTTCACTAAATGAAGGATAAATCCTGTTCATTTTATATGTCATTCAAAGGCATCACTGTCTTTTATTTTGAAGCAATATGAAAACATTAGAGAAAAAGAAACATTTTAAAAAGTATTTGTCAAACTAATCATTAACTTTACATGGAAAGGGAAGAGGTCTCAGGTAAGTAAAACACTGTTGTAGAAGAAGAAGAAAATAGCAAGTGTTCCTCTACCTGACCTCAGAACATGTGTACAGATACAACAATCAAAGTGGCCTGGTGCTGACAAACCTGAGTGTTCAACTGCATAAACGGAAACAGTATCCATACCTCACACCTTACAGAAAAACTAATCCAAAATGGATCAAAGACTTAACTGTGAAACCCAAAACAATAAGTAGCACAGAAGAAAAAGTAGGATCAACATCAGAAACCTTAATACGTGGCATCAACAGGATACAAACCATAATTAATGGCATACAAACTCCACAAGTTAAGCTAGATAACTGGCGTCTTCTTATAATTAAACACGTATGTTCATTATGTTCCCAGTCTAAACTCTGGGCAGAGGGTGGGGAGGGGAACTTTGGCAGTGACAAATCCAGCAAAAGTCTGATCTCTAAAACTCGCAGCAAAATCAATCAGCTCTACAGCAGAGAGACAAAATTCCAGTTGACCAATGAGTCAAGGATTTGAAGAGGCAAATTCACCAAGGGAGACATTCGGGTGGCTAGCAGACCCTTGAGGAAACGCATGTGAGCACTAGCTGTTAGAGAAATGCACATCAAAACTCCAGTGACAGACTATCTCACTCTGGCATTATTGACATGAATCAGAAAAACAGAAAATAGTGAATGTTAGTAAGGGTTCAGGGAGATTGAAATTCTTATGCACTGTTGGTGGAAACGCAAAATGGTACAACCATTTTGGAAACTGATACTGTTTCCAGAAAAAGCTAGAAATAAAAATAACATATGATTCAGCAGTCTCACTCTTAGAAATACATTCTAAAGAAATAAAAGCCCTCATATGAACAGACATACATGTGCCGATACTCGTTGCAGTATCGTTCACATTAGCAAAAAGGTGGAAACAAGCTAGGTACCTATTAACATAGGAATGGATAAACTGTGGTGCATGCACAGATGGAAAGAACAATGACAAATCTGTGAAACATCCCACAGCATTGATGATTCTGAATGTCATTATGCTGAGTGATTTAAGTCACAAAAGGACTAATATTTTATGAGACTATGCAAACTCAAGAAAAGGCTTACACACAAAAAGAAACAATATCTGATGGTTATGAGAGAAGGGAAAGGTGGGGAGGGGAAAGCAAGGAGTAGACAATAAGTGGTATTCTGGTGACAGACAAGACAGTGCACAGCACCGGGGAAGCCAGCAGAACTTGATAAAGGCAAAGTCAGGGAAGTGCCACGCCAGAAAAAAGAGACAGACAGAAAGAAAAAAACCATTACCTCTGAGTAGATTCCAACCCTGTAGAACAGAGTAGAATGCCCCATAGAGTTTACAACAAGCACATGGTAGATTAAAACTGCCAACCTTTTGACTAGCAGCTATAGCACTTGACCACTGCATTACCAGGTTTCCAGAAGCTGTATAAGCTCATTCAGATTTCCTGAGGGACCACGTTGTGACTGAGGACTGTAGAGATCATGGCCCACGGGAACATCCAGCTCAGTTAGCATAACACAGTTGGTAAAGAAAGCGTTCTACGTATTACTATGGTGAGAAGCATCTGTGGTCTTAAAAGCTTGTAGGTATCCATCCAAGATACTCAACTGTTTTTACCCTCTCTGGTTTCAACTTGATGGCACTTGGCTTTGGCTGGACCAAAGGAAGATGAAGAACACAAACAACAAAAGAAAAGATAAACCTGGATGACTAATGCACTTGCAGCTTCTACAAGACCAAGTTCAGTACAATGAGTTGGTGCCCAGCTACGACCCTCAGCTGGTCTGACAGAGACTGCAATAGAGACAGAGCTGGAGAAAAATGTAAAACAAAATTCTAACTCGCAACAAAAGACCGGACTTACTGGTCTGACAGAGACTGGAGAGTCCCTGAGAGTACTGCCAGGGATACCCTTTTATCGCAGTGATGAAGTTATGCCTGAGATTTACCCGTTAGCCAAAATGTAGAGAAAAAACAGAATGAAACTAAATCAGCTCACCAGCCTAGAGGCAAGGACAAGAAAGCAGGAGGGGACAGGACAGTTGGTAATAAGATCAAGAAAGGGAAAGTGTTACTGTGTCATGGTATGTTACAAAACAGTGTGTGTACTAATTGTTTAAGAAGAGGGGAGTTTGTTCTGTAAACCTTCAACTACAGTGCAATTAGAAAAAAGAAAGGAAGAAGTAGTTTTCAACAATCTAATAATTCCAGACATCAAAGATAAATACAGTTGAAAATTTAGTATATATATTTTATAATCCTTCTGTCCAAAACAAGGCGTCCAAAACAAATTTATGGGGTTTCGTTTACCTCTTTCCTTAATTCCTCATACATCTGTCAGCTTGTCTGGTGGTAGCTTAAATGTTACCATGATCCTGGAAGCTACATAACTGGCAATTCAAACATAAGCAGAGTCACCTACTGGGGACAGATTTCAGCAGAGCTTCTAGACTAGGTCAGACTAGGGAGAAGGACCTGTCAGTTGGTTTAGAAATGATTGACCAGTGAAAACCTTATGAACAGCTGCAGGACATTGTCTGTTATGGTGCTGGAGATGCACTCCTCGGACTGGAAGTCACTCAAAATGCAACTATGGAAGAGTGATCTCCTCAAAGTCAAGTTGCCGCTAATGACGTGAACAGAGAAAAACTTTGGGAGCCTTCATAGACTGAGGTGCCTGACTCTAAGTGAGCAAAACAACTGCAGACATCATTTAAATGATTGGAAGATAGAAGGTACAAAGTTTAAATCTAGGAAAATTGAGGTCATCAACAATGAAATGGAACACATAAAAAGCAATGTATCAGGCATCAGTGAGCTGGCTCGGACTGTTGCTGGCCATTTTGAATCAGTAAATCGTATATTCTCTTGCCAGAAGGACAAATGGAAGAAGAATGACATTGTTTTTACTTTAAAAAGGTTGCTTTCAAGATCTGTCCTGCAGTGCAATACTGTCAGTATGGTATCTGTGTTTCTACAAGGAAGACACGTTAATATAACTATTACTCAAATTCACCCAACCACTTATGCCAAAGGTGAGGAAGTTGAAGATTTTAGCAGCTTTTGCAGACTGAAATTGATCAAAAATGCAGTCAAGATACGTTGATAATTCCTAGTGATTGAAATGCAAAAGTTGGAAACAAAGAAGAATCAATATAAAAATATGGCCTCAGTGACAGAAAAATTTCCAGAGACTGAATGATAGACTTTTGTAAGACCAGTGACTTCTTCAATGCAAATGCCTTCTTTCAACAACACAAACAGTGACTATACACATACACCTCACTAGATGGAATACACAGCAATCAAGTCAGTTACATCTGTGTACAGAAATGATGAAAAGGCTTAACACTATCAGTCAGAACAAGCTCAGGTCTGACCACTGATCTGACCATCAGTTGCTCACATGCAAGTTTAAGCTGTAGCTGATGAGAATTAGAACAAGTCCATGAAAGCCAAAATATGACTTTCATCATTTCCTACCTGAATTCAGAAACCGTCTCAACAATGGATTTGACACACTGAACACTAATGACCAAAGACTAGATGAGCTGTAGAATGACTTCATAGTATCATTTATACAGAAGGAAAGCAAGCAGTTATTAAAAAGAAAGTAAAGGCCAAAATGGATATGAGAGGAGACTCTGAAGCTTGCTCTTATATAGAGAGCAGCTAATGTGAAAGGAAGAAATGATGAGGTAAGAGAGCTGAGTAGATGATTTCAAAGCGTAGCCCAAGAAAAAGTAAATTATCGTAATGAAATATGCAAAGACTAGGAGTTAAAAAAAAAGGAACATTCAGCATTTCTCAAGCTGAAAGGACTGAAGAAAAAATTCAAGCCTCAAGTGGCAATATTGAAGAATTCTCCAGAGAAAATACTAAATAACTCAGGAATCATCCAGAGAAAATGGAAGGAATGTACAGAATCAGTGTGCCAACAAGAAATTGGTCAACATTCAACCATTTCAAAAAATGCAACCAAACCAAACATTTTGGTCGGCAGCTGTAGCTCTTAACTACGATGCCACCAAGGTTTCTTCGGGCGTTTCAGAAGGTAGAGTATGATCAAGAACCGATGGCAGGCACTGGTGAAACACAAGACTCCAGAATTTACAAAGTACCAAGTGAGATGCTTCAACAAACAAATGCAGGGCTAGACGTACTCACTCACCTATGTCAGGAAATTTGGAAGACAACTCCCTGGTCAACTGACTGCATGGATCATGTCAAATTAAGGATGACAGTGCAAGGAATGAGAATTCCAGAACACTTAAACTGTGCTCACAAGAAACCTGTACATAGGCCAAGAGACAGTTGTTTGAACATAACAAGGAAATGCTACATGGTTTAAAGGCAGAGAAGGTGTGTATCGTGATTGTATCCTTTCACCGTACTGATTCAGTCTGTGTGCTGAGCAAATAACCTGAGAAGCTGGACTAGATACAGAAGAATGGCACGTCAGGATTGGAAGACAGCTCACTAACAAGCTGTGTTGTGCAGATGATACAGATTTTCTAACTTGCCGACAGTGAAGAGGACCTAAGGTACTTACTGATGAAGACCAAAGACCACAGACTGCAGCATGGATTGTATCTCGACAGAAAGAAAAAGAAGAAAATCCTAACAAGTGGACCAATAGGCAAAGACAAAGATTGTCCAGGAGAAAACAGCAAGGTTGCCAAGGATTTTGTTGTACTTCTTGGATCCACAATCAACACCCGTGGAAGCAGTGATCAGAAAATCAACTGGGCAAATCGACTGCAGCAGAACTCTTTAAGGTGTTGAAAATAAAGACGTTACTTTGAGGATTCCGGTGTGCCTGATCCAAGCCAAGGTATTTTCAGTCACATGATAGGTTTGCAAAAGCTGGATGATGAATAAAGAAAACCCAAGAAGAAATGACGCCTTTGAATTACTGTGTAGGCAAAAAATATTGAATATATCATGGCTTTCCAAAAGAAGAAATAACTTCCCCTTGAAAGCGGTGCAGTCAGAATACTCCTTAAATGCAGGTATGGCAAGAGCATGTCCCACATACTTTGAACGTTTTATCAGGAAGAATCAGTCCCTAGAGAAGGACATCATGCTTGAGAAAGTAGAGGGTCGGCAAAAAAGAGAAAGACCTGCCCTGAGATGGAGTGACCCAGTGGCTGCAGCAGTGGAGACAAGCAGACCAGTGGTGGGATGGCTTCTCAGGAGTGGGGATTATTTCCTTCTCTTACACGTGGTCACTGCGCGTCAGAACCAACAGGCTGTGACATTCCCTGAATTATTTTTACAAAAAGCAATAACACACTGTAGACACTGCTCTGCGATCTATTTTTCATGTCGTAAACACGGTCAGTTTCTTTATGTCCTTATCAGCAGTTCTACCTCATTCCATTCAGTGTCTGAGTAACACTCCATTTCCTAAATGTACCGTAACTTGTTTAAGCTGTGCTGTATTGGGATATTCAGATGGTTTCCCACTTTTCACTGGTATGAATGGTGTGATCACCCTCCTACTGTAACACCTAGTGGGTGCTTTTGATGAAGAATTTTTATAGCTGAACTTGCTGTGTATGCACATGTAAAATTTTACAGGCATTACCAAATTGCTTCCCCAAATAGAGCAGGTAACAACAGCCAACAAGAAGATATGAAACTGTAGTCTCCACATTCCTACTAAAACTGGCCAAAAGTCTTCTTGATCTTTGTCAATTCAGTAAAAAACCAAAACTTTTAGATTGTTTTATTTATTGTAGATATTTGTAATAAGGCTGTTGACATGTTTTATATATGTATCTCATTTGACCGTGCTTTATTTCTCCCCTCTACTTCCTGCCTACATTTCCTGTCTCGTGTTATTTGCTTCTTTTCAGCTTCCTATTTCTGTCCGCCTGATGAGGATGTTCCCACACTCCATGAGACGGTCAGACATGTGCCCTCCTGTGGCCATGTGAAGGGTTATGCTTTTCTGTCAGAGCCTGTGAAGCTGGTTAGATATGTTTTGTATGTGCACGTCTGTGTATTTTGCCTCATGCCTCAATATAACAAAACTATGATTTCCTCAGGGTTTATACTATAAGGTGTTCAGCTTTTTAAACCTCTTCTATCTAGTCATGTATAATGTCAGACACGTTGACATTCTCTAAATGTTTTTTGAATGAAAAAAATAGTTTTTTTTTTTCTGCATTTCAATTTTTGTTGCATCCCATTTTGGAAGGAATCATAGAACAGTTTCCAGGATATGAAAACTCAGTCAGGGTGCTTTTGGTTGGGACCCTGGTGGCCTAGTGGTGGAGCGCTGTATGTACTCACTGAAAGGTCAGCAAACTCTATGGGGCCGTTCTGCTCTGTCCTGTAGGGTTGCTATGAGTCAGAATTGATGCAGTGGCCATGGTTTTTTTTTTTAGGGAGCATGTTGACTTCTCTGCTTGTCAGTTTTAGGTTTTCATTGGTACATACGTACGTACTTAACCCTGCACAAGTTGTGTGTACAGTTATCTCAAACATGAATACACTCAGGTTGCTGGCACATAGATGAACAGAGTACAATTATCAGGACCCCAAATACTGCCATTGAGGCCCATTCTGTTCATCCACTCTCAAGGAAGAGCACTCTTCCAACTTCAGATTAGTTTAGCCTAATTTGAAGTTTATATAAAAATGAAACTATGCAGTGTGATTAGCTTTGTGTGAGTTGATTCTCTCTGTTTACTCTCATTGATATAGATTATTCCATTATGTGAATATACTATTTATTCTTTCCCCTTGCATTCAATGTGAACTTGATAATCACTCGCTAATTTCTACAAAAGAACCTGCTATATTTGCAATGGAATCACATCAGTAGGTCAGTTTGGGGAGAACTGATATCTTTTACAACACTGAAATGACCGATCCTTCAACATGGTAATATTTCATTTATTTAGAGCTTCAATAATGTGTCTTAATATTTTGTGGTTTTCTGTATAGCAGTCTAACATCTTTCTTTAGAATTACTCCTAGCTGTAGGATGCTTTCTGATGGTATGGGAATAAGATTTTATTTTCCTCTATTTGTATGTATTTGTTTTCAGCACTTTAAAGATCCCTTTGGCATTTGTATGTATTTGTTTTCAGCACTTTAAAGATCCCTTTGTTTTAGTCTCTATTGCTGAGCTAAGAAATAATTGTTATGTTTTCATTATATACAAAATTTCACTTGTTAATTTTAATAGCTTATAGATTTTTGAATGTTCTGTGTGCATGATCATGTTATCTATAAATAATAATAATTTTATTATTTTTTCCAAATTTTGTGCACTTTTTTTTTTTTGCCATATTGCCCTGGCTGCAATCTCTAGAATAATACTGATTAGAAATGGTGATAGTGAATTTTAACCTTATTGTCCTTTCCTAGTCTCAGTGAGAGAAAGGGAGAGAGAGAGAGACAGGAGACACTGTTCTAGAAAAGATATTTTCCACATAAATAATTATATTTCATATAAAAGCCTCATAACAAAAACATAAAATGGAAAAAACCCTTAAATTCTGCTATGTAAAGTTGAAAATTTCAGAAAGATTATGCAGATAAGTTACTAAAAGTAAAAAAGTAAATAATAAGTTATAAAAGTTGAATGAAAAGTACAGAGTTTGGGCACTTATTTTTTTTCACTTAGAAATATGACATGAGTTTCTCTAGATGTCAGCAATATATAGTGAGCTTTTAACTAGCTTATTGTTGGGCATCTGTGCTGTTTTCAGTTTTTTCACAGTTTATAAAAGATCTGTCTTATAGAGTCTATGAGTTAGAATGAACTTGACAGTAGTGGGATGAGCTTAACACTCTCTAATAAGGATAAATTCAAGACAATAGCTTTGTCTATTTGTGTATATTGATCTTGATGAGTTAATTTTGGAAGTTTATATTTTCTAAGAATCCTTTTATCCATAGTTTAAAGTATATTGACACAAATTTATACACAGCAATCATTTAAATTCACTTCTTTCTTTTTTCATTTATCAAAGTATTACATGCACACAGCATAAAACATCAACAGATTTTACAACGATGGTCATGACAGTTAGTTGCCTGCCTCACCTGATCTTTAAAATTGATGGAAACCATGAATTTTCAAATTTGTTATGCTAAGTGTGTTCCAAATAGCACTACTTGTACTCAGTTCAGAGGTAGGCTCATACTAGTAAAACTGAAGAACACCAAAGGCAAAGAGAAGATCTTAGAATCAGCCAGAGCTAGGAAGGTATACACTATTTTACCTGATAAGAGGACTTCTAAGCTTAGCAATAGAGACTAGAAGAAAGAAATCTTCAAAGTGCTGAAAATAAATAAACACACAAACAAGTAAATAAACATATATTTGCCAACCTGGAATTCTATACTCAAACTACCTAACATTCTCTGAATGGGAAAAAAAGAAGAGAGAAAGAAACTAGTGCTCTCGAATCGACACAGACTTACGGTGACTCTATAAGACAGAGTAGAACTGCCTGATAGCGTTTCCGAGGAGCACCTGGTGATTGGAACTAACTGGTAGCTTGATGGTTAAGTGCTACAGCTGCTCACCAGAAGACTGGCGGTTCAAATCCACCAGCTGTTCCTTGGAAACTCTGTGGAGTAGTTCTACTCTGTCTTGTAGGGTCTATGAGTTAAATGAACTTGACAGTAGTGGGGCGAGTTTAACATTCTCTAGTAAGGATAAATTCAATACAATTCTCAGGAATTAATCCAGCAATTAAGTAAATTAGGCAATCAATGATGGTAAATGAGTTAGTAAATTCATGAGTCACTAAGTACTCCTAGACTATAAAAAAGTAAGTCTTACTAACAATGTAGATGTTTACAAGAATGGGAAATTGTATTGGTAAAATTGTAGACAAAAATAACACGTCTGAGACTTGATTGGAATGTAAAATTCCATTATCTTTGATCTTAAGAGTTTAGATGTATAAATTATCAGTTAAATTTCATCAGCAAGTATGAAAGAAGTTTAGAGTTAACCAGAAAGATCTCAATTAAAAAAAAAAAATCAGTGAACAATTTTAACTGATATTTCACTAAGGATATTTAAGCTGCTAGCAAGCATGTGAGATGTCACTCGAGGTCGTAAGCCATTCTCAAATGAAAAACCAAACCCACGGCTGTTGAGTCGATTCTGAAGCATAGAGACCCCATAGGATGGCATAGAACTTCCAATAGGCTTTCTGAGGCTGTGACCTTTATAGAGGCAGACTGCCACGCCTTTATCTCATGAAACGGCTGGTCATTTCAAGCCTCTGGCCTCTTTGGTTAGCAGTTTACCACTTAATCAGAATGGCAGTGAAATTCCCAGTAGTTATTGGCATTTTGGTTATATGAGTATCCACTGTCATCAGACCATAAGCTGTCACAGCCAGAGGGGAGAGCAGTTCTTGAGTTCCTCCGTCTGATGTCCCCCCGTGAGAGTCTTGGATAAATGCACCAGGGTGATTGTAATTTTTAATTTGTAAGAATTAAAAAGTAGAAGTTAATGATTTATTGGGAAGGATTCAGAAGGTAGCACATTTACTCGTGTGTTTAAAGTGAGTTAACCAAATACAGCTTTCACTGTAGAGGAATTTCTAGTGGTGCCGAATGTAAAAAACTTCTTGAAAATGGTTCAGGCACACTCCTAAAAATGATGCCTATTATGTCATTTTTGTTAAACACAAATAGAGCCATTTACGGCTCAGGTGCATTCCTGGACGTCACCCCTGTGAAAACTGTGAATACAAGTGGGAATGGTCCCTCGCGATGTCGGGATGTGGGTGAGAGAAGAAAGTAATTAATAAGTGAAGCGGTAGGCAGTATGAGTGTGTCTATTAGACTTTAATTTTTAATTAGTAATTTATGAAGAACTAGGACAAAATACTCACCTTGGTGATGACAGATACATAAATGTCTGGTATTTTCTGTACTTGTCTCTAGACTAAAAATACTTTAATATTTCTAATCAGGTTACCGCACGTTTTGTGCCCCAGGCAGGATGAGGTAGCTGTTTTCTTTGAGTATGCTGGCATGTGAGCACGATGGGGACTCCAGCCCCGTTTCCCTGTGTCACTCACCAGGCTCGCATGTCCCTTACCACTGACATGCCCCCACGCAGTAAAGGGAAGACTCTAACACATCCGGGAAAGACAGCGTTTGGCTGGTAGTTTCTATACCTTTTTGCATGTCTCGAACGGCCGTGAACAGGGGGCGTCTCTGCGCCAGCCCCTGCGTGTGAGCCCCGGGGGCAGAGGGTCCCAAAACCACCCCGGAAAAGACCCCTAAAGCTGACTGCTGTGTTCTTAAAACTTAATGAAGGAGCAGGCTGATAGAATGCATTCCTCCTTCTGCGCTGTATTTTAAATAAGACATTCTTTTCAGAAAATAAAATTTATGGAAAGGCCAGATTAGATGAGCTCGTTCGGACCCAGGTGGAAAAAGCATCTTCTGCAAAGGCATCCTCCGGAGCCCTTTGCTCCCGCCCGCGGTGCTGCCACCCAGCGGGCTGCTGCGGGAACAGCACCGACGCCGGTGGACAGTCCACGCGGGGCTGGATGGAAACCACGGCTGGCTCAGTCTCGCCTGTGCTGCGTGGGACCTAGCAAGTTTTGAAGTGTAAAAGGATATTGCAGCTATAAAAGGAGCTGTCTTATCTTTAAGCAGATAGTTTAGCATGTAAGTTGGCTAGTGATCTGTGTGTTTAGGGGACAGGTAAAAGTAATTAAATTGTACAATTTAATTAATCTCTGTGAACCTCAATGTGGCTGTTAATTGTCAGATAATAACACGTTTTGATAGGTTTGGTGGAAATTAAAGGAGCTGCTATACATTAAGGAAACCCCAGTAACGTAGTGGTTAAGTGCTATGGCTGCTAACCGAAAGGCTGGCAGTTTGAATCAGCAGACATGCCCTGGAAACTCTATCGGATAGTTCTGCTCTGTTGTATAGGGTTGCTAGGAGTCAGAATTGACTCAACAGCACTGGGCTTGGTTGCTTCGGTTGGTCTGGTTTTCTACATTAAAAACCTCTGCTTCACAGACACTCATTATGAGGGAAGTATGATTACAAGTGGGGTCACTGGTGGTTCCTTCCTGTAGAGGAGACCCAGGTTTGATCTCCTGTCAGTGTATCTCCTGGGCAGCCTCCTGCCGTCCGTCAGTGGAGGGCTGTGTGCTACCAGGGTGCTGAGCAGGCAGAAAGAGCTGGTATCTGCTTCTGCACATCAGCTGGTGAGTACTCAGGAGAGCACAGTAATACCGTCTGCATCCCATCACCCGGATGGTGCAGGAGCCCTATGCCGCCAGCTGGGTCTTCAGTAGCTAACGCAGATCATCACAACTCCGCGCCTAACCTGCACTCTCTTTCTGCAGCCTGCATTTCATTGTCTTCGACACGGAGCTGGCTCACGACATCCTCAAGGTCTGGGACGGTCCAGTAGACAGCAACATCCTGCTGAAGGAGTGGAGCGGCTCCGCCCTGCCCGAGGACATCCACAGCACCTTCAACTCCCTGACTCTGCAGTTTGACAGCGACTTCTTCATCAGCAAGTCGGGCTTCTCCATCCAGTTCTCAAGTGAGTGCAACAGCTGGCTTCCGCCTGCTCTTCACACGGATGGGTTGGTGCTCTTTGGTCTCCCCTTAAACCCCTTGCTGTCTGAGTCTCAATGCCCGTAAAAGGTCAGAGCTGTGCTATAGGATTCCCAAGGAGCAGCCAGTCGAGTCGAACTTCTGACCTTACGAGGAGCAGGTGAGTTCTTGACCAATACATCACTGGGGCTCCGCACCTTCCCTTAAAAGGATGAAGTTTATTTTTATTGACAGTCATTTGAAACCTTAATAAATGTGTTTTCATGGGAACAATTGCTCTTATGAAATCCTATTTATTATCACAGAGAGATAGGTAATAAATATCTGTATTCAATAGTTTTTATATGAAAAACTGTTAAAGGGTTCAAATAATTAGTAAATATTCAAAACTTGGCACTAAAACAAAATCGTGTGTCTACACGAAAGTCCAGTCTATCTTTGGTGCTCACTCCCAAGCAGCAACTGCAGGAGGTCTCCTCACTCTAGCTGTGTTCTCTGTGTGATGAACAGTTCCCACTACCTTCCTGTGGATCGACTTGTTTCGACCCCCTACTCTCCACTTCCCTGCTTAGAAATACCTGTATTTCTTCCTCCCCACTCCTTAGAGCTCAGTAAGGTTTCAACTAGTTCATGTGCGAATATAGTGCCCACTGAGTCACGACTGGGAAAGCACATTTGATGCTTGAAGTGTTACCTGCTGAAGGTAGCACCCACCTTTGCCATCTCACCCTTTTTTGATGACTGGTTTCCCAAGTAGGAAAGAGTGGAGATGTTTTGTGGCAATGCAACCTTTTAGCATCCTTCAAATTGTACCATGTAGAGGTGTCCTATAATTTGGTGCCCTAAAGGGTCAGTCATGGTCGTAAAGCAAGTAGAATGTGCATATAAACACCTTCAAATTCAGTTTATCTCCTGGGAGGTCACTGGTAAGTCACGTTTAAGATTTACATAAGAAAACTGACTTGGGTCAATTTAATGTTTTAAAAGCTTGCTAATAAAATGAAGTCATAGCCTGCACAGTCTCTTCCCTGTGATTTCACTCTGCTATTAGGTAGTAATTGCAAAGATGTGTCCCTGTAACACCGGCTGTGCTTTAATTTTTTGCTGCTGATGACAAAAATATCAAGGTACCTTGACTTGAAAGAAATGCTTTCTATTTCAACCCTGTATTATTTTTGTGAGACTAAAAATGCCCTTTCTTATTTAGAATGGAGTTGAGCATAGATGGTAGAGTCGCTGTTTATCCTTCTTGATATGAAACAGAAAACACTGATCAGGCGAGGCGGTCATGTTCATTTTTCTCCCATACTGTGTTCCCGTGTGTCATCTGGCCCTGTCCCAGGTCTCTCATTTAAAAAAAAAAAAACAACCATATATTCAAAAATTACTTGTTTTTCTGTTCCTTCATTATTTTCTTTATTCAAACTAGACATGTTCCTAGTCTGGGTAAAGCAAAGGCGCTTGAGACTCGCAGGTATTTTTCGTCCCCCAATTAAGTAACCACTACGCTGAAGTTTGGCAGTTGATGAACTTGGGTGTACCCAGGAGAAGTCCCATAGGACAGAAGGCTTGCTGAATTCTATTTCACTTGGAATTTGCTAAACATACTAGCTTGAGCTGTAAGAAGTATTCAGTGTTATTGGTCAAAAATTGTGGAATGCCAGAAATTCATCTGGTTCAACATAACACTAAGATATGATTCCTTGCATCTCTTGGTAAATTAATAAATCCCTAGATCAGATATATCCATTGGGTAATATCAATTCCAAGTCAAAAATATAACACTGAACCTGAGCATTTTTAAAAAATACTATGTTATCATAATATTATTACATAGTATTTATATTTAAAATACTATATATGGAAAATAATTAAAACTTTGAAATGTATCTCATAGAAATACAAGCCTGGATTGTGACTAAGAAAATTTTGATTTCTGTCTTGACCTTTAATGACTTGAGAATGACCTTGTACTGCCTAATTTTTCACTTGTGAAATGAAGATATTGGACACATGTTAAAGACCTTTCATTTCCAAATTTCTACAGTCCAATGTCTTATGGTTTAAAGTCTGAAAAAGTGTGCAACAGGTGGAATCCTTTTACCGTACGTATACAGTACTCGTCATATAACCCGAGAAACTGGGCTGGATGAACAGGAAGGCAGCATCAGGACCGGAAGAGGTCTCCTGAACAATCTGCCAAAAGCTGAGTGTGAGAAGGACTTAAAGCACTTGCTGAATCAACACATGGTGCTGGCAAAATTGGATATCCATCTTCAAGAAACTGAAACAAGATCCATATCTTACACCTTATACAAAAACCAACTCCAACTGGATAAAAGACCTAAATATCGAACCTAAAATGATAAAGCTCATCCAAGAAAAGGTAGGAACAACAATGGAAGTTTTAATACACAATATGGACAGACTCCAAAATCTGTCAAACAAACCACAATCATCAGAAGAGAAAATAGATAAATGGGATCTATTAAGAATTAAACACTTTTGCTCATCTGAAGACTTTATTAATAGTATTAAAAGAACACCTACTGAATGGGAAAAAATATTTGGAAACTCTATGTCAGACTGATGCCTGATTTCCATAATCTATAAGATACTACAAAATATCAGCAAGAGTAAGATAAACCATCCAATTAAGCAATGGGCAAAGGAGATGGACAGACATTTCACTAAAGAAGAGATCCAGGCAGCCAAAAAACACATGCGGACATGTTCATGATCTTTAGTTATTAAAGAAATTCAAATCAAGACGACAATGAGATACCATCTCACCCCAACAAGATTGGCCATGATCCAAAAAACACAAAACAACAAATGCTGGACAGGCTGTGGAGAAAGTGAAACCCTCCTACACTGTTGGTGGGGTTGCAAAATGGTCCAGCCTCTTTGGAAAGCAATCTGGCGCTTCCTTAAAAAAATGGATACTGATATACCATTTGACCCAGTAATTTCACTACTTGTAATATATCCTGTAGAATCAAGGCCTTTCACACCAATGGACACATGCATCAGAATGTTTATCACAGCACAGTCCACGATAGCAAAAAGATGGAATCAACCCAGATGCCCAACAACAGAAGATTGGATAGGTAAACTATGGTACATATACTCAGTGGAGCACTACGCAATGATAAAGAACAATGATGACTTCAGGAACCATCTCATGACCTGGTTTCAACTGGAAGACATTATGTTGAGTGAAAATAGTCAGCGACAAAAGGACAAATATTACATGAGACCTCTACGATAAGATCTCAAAAACAGACTTGTGTATAAAAGGAAAGACTCTTTGACAGCTACAAGGGAGGGGAAGGAGGGAGGGAGAGGGGAGGCTTTAGATTAGATAATTGCTAGGTATCTGGTTGGGTGAAATCGGTGATAGCACACATTAGAAACAAGAACAATATTAAGTGGACTTAAACATAACATGAGTCCTCCTTCCATCTTAACCCAATATTGCAAGGATAGAGTAGCTGGGGCAGGGGGCGGGGGACCTTGCTCTTAGGTGAAAGTGAGGCCAATTGGCACAACCAGCATTTTGCTAAGAGGGCTCTCTGCACCCCACGTTGGTGAGTGGCGTCTGGGGTCTTATAAGTTGCCAAGCTGCCATCTGAGGGCACAGCAAATGGTCCCAACTCAGCAGGAACGGATGCTCACTGAGGACCAAAATGACATGGGGGAAAGACAACCCAGAAGACAAAGAGACCCACATCAGTGGATACCTACATCGACTTGGGACCGGAAGAACCAGACGGTTCCCAGCCACCACCAGTGATAGCCGTGATGGAGCTCACTAAGTTGAGTCTCACTGGCAACACAAGAATAAAAAGGGGTGCACCCTGAGATCCCCACTAAAAGACCTCAATTGATGGTCCAGTGGTTTCAGGGTTCCCCTGGGAGCATGGCCCCTCGCCCTGATGCTGCCCTTGACCATAAATCATAACGAAGGTCCACGCTTCGGACAGGAATGGATCGGACTTGGTGATGCAGTGACCATATATTGGATGCGCTTTATGGTTCTATACATCTATAGGATGTCATCCTGCTGACCTCTGGCTGGAGTAGGGGGAGTGGGTGGAGAGGAGCGGAAAGGAGACTGTTGGGAGAATGAGACATATGTGGAGCAGAGAGCAATAGTGTGCTGTCAGCGGGCAGGGAGAGCAGTGGAAGCTGCATATAGGTGGGTACATTTTCACTCAGTTATATTAAATAAAAACTTAAGAAGAAAGAAAAGCACTTCCTGATGAAGATCAAAGACTGCAGTCTTCAGTGTGAATTACACTTCAACATAAAGAAAACAAAAATCCTTAAAACTGGACCAAGAGGCAACATCATGATAAACAGAGAAAACATTAAAGTTGTTAGCAATTCATTTTGCTTGAATTTACAATCAATACCATAAAAGCATAAACAAACAAATAAATAAACCCACTGCTGTTGAGTTGATTCTAATTCCTAGAAACCCTGTAGGTCAAACAAAGTTTCCTAGGAGCACCTGATGGATTCCCACTGCCAACCACACGGTGAGCAGATGTGGCACGTCACCACCACAGCACCCGGCCCTCCACCAGCAGAAGCAGAAGTCAAGACATCAGATTACATGAATAACTACATGCCCACACTTGTTCGTTGCAGCGTTATTCACAATAGCAGAAATATGGGAACCACCTAAGCACCCATCTATGGGTGAACAGATAAACAATATTTCGGTACATGTACACAATGGAATACTACACAACAGTGAAGAGCAATGACAGATCCATGGAACATCTCATAACATGCACGAGTCTGGATGGCATTATGTTGAGCGAAATAGGCTGATCATCAGTTAGGAAATATTGCAGGACATCACTTTTCAAAAAATGTCAAAAACAAGTTTATGGACAGAAAATAATATTTTTGATGCTTACCAGTGATGGGAGAAGGAAGGAGAGGAGGTCGCTTTCTAGATAGGCACATGTGGAGACACAAATGTGACCAAGATAAGGGAGGACACTGAGGAGGGCACGGAAATAAAGGACCAACCATGGCAAATGTTGTGGTAGATACAACTCCACAGCAGTAACAGCAACTGCAAATATGTGAGTGGTAACACAGGTAGCTGTGTTTGCTGTACAGGCATGAGAGCTGTGTAGGAGTGTATTTATTTGAGTATACACATTGTAGTTATGGACATATATGTACACATTTTTATATGCTGCATATATGTAAATGTATATAATAGAATACATGAGGGCACAGTTATGGAAACTTCTTAGACATTTCCACACACTTAGGAGCACTGAGTTACTGGGCCTGAAGCCTAAGGACCTTACTCTCAGAGAATATCTTGGTTTGTTGACATAATATAGTTCGTAAAGGTAATGTCCTACATAGTGGTTCACAGAGTAGTGTTTGGGGGCTTAAAGGCTTGTGAGTGGCTGTCTAAGATACAACTATTGGTGTCTTCCCATCTAGAGCAAAGAAGGGTGAAGGAAACCAAAGACCCAACAAAAATATTAGTTCACAGAACTCGTGGCCACCTAAACCAGCTTCCTCCAGCCTGAGACCGTAGGAACGGGATGGTGCTTGCTCACTACTAACAACTGCTCAGACCGGAGACACAACAGAAGGGCCCAGTTAGGGTGGGAGAAAAATGTAGAACAAAATTCACTTTAATTAGAAAGATCAGACTTAAGGGAGTGATAGATCCTGGGAGAACCACTAAGACCAGTCACCCCAAGATATCCTTTTAACCGGGAACTGAAATTGCTCCCGGAAGTCACCTTTCAGCCAAATAATCGATTGGCCTATAGATAAATAATGACACCCATGGGGAATGTGCTTCTTAAAATAATCAACTATGTGAGATCAATCAGTGAACATTTACCCAGAAGCAGAGAAGAGAGGTAAATCGAGGCAGGAGAATTAGAGTGAGAGAAGAAGAGAGGCAGGGTAGGAATGAGGAGAGTGCCAGCTCATCGCAGGGTTAGCTACCTATGTTGTTAAGCAAATTCTGTATATACTGTTCAACAGGAAACTAACTTGATGTGCAAACTTTCACCTAAAACACAATAAAGTTTTTTTTTATAAGAAAAAGAAAGGAAATCAAATGACGTATTATATTGGGCAAGTCTGTTCTTGCTTTGAGCACTAAGGTTTGCCTTAACCAAGCCGTGATATTTTCAGCCATCTCCCACAGACATTAAAGCTGGAACTGAGTGAGGAAGGCTGGGGACGATTCAGTCCCTGTGAACTCGGCAAGGACGTGCAGTTGTGCACAGGGTGCTGGTTGTGAGGCGGGCTCAGGAGCAGGCAGTGGCATTCTGCGGGGCACAGGGCACCTATGAGTGGAAGCTGACCAGACGGAATGTGACAGCAACAGCAGTGTCTAACACCGCTCCCTTGGCTCCTCTAGGTTTCTCGGCCCCCCTAGAATCCACCCTGTGTCCCTGGGGGCCGACCTGTCCTCCACCTTCTATTCTGATGGGGCAGACGGGAGCTCTGACAGCCGAGAGGGCCAAGGAGGAAGGAGGAGTCGGGTGGAGAGGCCGTCGGTGTATTTGGGTTGGTACTCCCTCAGACAAGGGCCGCCAAGTCCGCAAATTTGGGTTTTTCGCAGCTGTGGTCGTTGGGTGCCATCAGGTTCGTTCTGACCCGCAGCAGCCTTCTGCACAACGGAAGGAAGGTCTGCCCAGTCCTGGCCCGTCCAGACAGTTGTTGCTACGCCTGAGCCCCTGGTTGCAGCCACTGGGTCAGTGGGTGGCACTGCGGGTTTTCCTCTCATTTGCTGACCTTCTACTTTACAAAGCTCGATGTCCATCTCCAGAGCCTGATCCCTCCTGCTAACAGGAGATGAAGCCTCGTTGCTTCTATGGAGTGTTCTGTCCGTGTTTCTTCCAAGGTAGAGTTGTTTGTCCTTCCAGCGTTCCGTGGTGTGTTACCCAGTTACTACACTCCAACCCGTGGTTCTCCAGAACCAACCTCTGTAAATACGCCTGAGGTAATCTTTTTGGAAGTATGCCGTACATTTTATGTCAGATCCTAAATAGAACAATTCTATAAAGAAAATTGGCAGACACGTGAAATAGTAATGAATGTGTTTCAATTTCAGGTATAAAATAAAGATTTATTTTTTCCTTTTCCTCTCTTAAATTATATACAGTTCAACTTTGCATGCATTAAAGTAGGTAACAAGTCCAATTTCAGCCTAGTTAAAAAATCTCCATCCCGAGTTTAAGTGGTAAAGTCACCACAGAGTGAATACTCGCAGTTATTGTAAGAAAGGAAGTAGTCCTCTCTCCATTTGTCTTACGTGGCACTACTCCCACGTGGGTGCCTTTACTCTGGGCTGTCACAGAGATTCCTTTAACAGTGGTTCTCTCTGAGGACCTCTGGGGTAAATGTGATCTTCCCTGCCGACCCCAAGGCTGCAGTGTTCTGTGAGCCATCCCCTTCCAGGCAGTCCTTCTGATGGTCCGTCCATTCCTCCACCGTATGAAGGCTTGCCACTTCCAGGATACCAGTGCCAACGAGATACAAATTTCTTGTTTGGATAAAATGTTGCCTCCTACACGACTATGGTGGTAGAAGAATGCTGAATGAACCGTGGACCACCAGAAGGACAGATAGATCTGTTCTGGAAGAAAGACAACTGGAGTGCTCCTTGGAAGCAAAGATGGCAAGACTGCGTCTTACATAGTTTGGACACATTGTCAGGAAAGATCAGTCCCTGGAGAAGGACATCATGCTTGAGAGAGTGGAGGGTCAGTGAAAAAGAGGAAGGCCCTCAAAGAGATGGACTGACTCAGTGGCTGCAACAGTGGACTTAAGCATAAAACCAATCATGGACATGGTGTAAGGCTGGGCAGTGTTTTATTTTGTTGTTTATAGGGTTGCTATGAGTCAGAAGTGACCCGACAACACATAGCAACAATACACTACTGGGGTGTCTAACTTGGACTGCCTTGCCCAGAGTCTGCCTACTTTTAGCAAAGAAAACTTGTGGAATCCCCTCTTTCCTCGTTATAAAACTGACAGTACCATGTTTTGGGAGCTGCCCTTTAGTTATGGCCAAACTCAGATATCTGGTTTGCTTACCCAGTGGCCTAGTGTGCTGCTTTCTGTTCCCTCGATTTCCAGAACTTTTCTTACCTCTTTGAAAAATCCAGCAATGAAACCAAAGCAACTTACAATCTTTCCATAAACAACGGTCTACATCGCTCTACAAGCACAACAAAGCCCACCCCTTCAGACCAAAAAGCCTTTACTACTGCTCTGTAGGTGGAAGGAGTAAAGCATCCCATTTGATTGTCTTTATCAGTCTACGGCAAAAGAATAAGAGACACATATACTCAATAATGTTAAATTAGAATTTTCTTGTTAAGCTATTCTAACTTGATAGTATGAGTTTAGCTTTGCTGAAACATATAAATAATAAGGTCTTTGTCTTGGTTAGCTAGTGCTGCTATAACAGAAATACCACAGGTGGATGGTTTTGATGAAGAGAAATTTATTCTCTCACAGTCAGGGAAGTTAGAAATCCAAACTCAGGCCATCAGCTAGAGAGCTAGAAAAGGTCTTCATCATCAATCTGCCCAGCCAAGGAGCCCCTCGACACAGAGACCGTGTGTCCGAAGGACCCAGTATTCTCCTAGCTCTTGTTTGTGGGTTGTGTGAAGTCTTTGGTCTCTCTGTTCTCTGCTCTCTTTTGTATCTCAAAAGGGATTGGTTTAAAATACAAACTAATCTTGTAGATTGAGTCCTGTGCCGTTAGCATAACTGCCTGAAACGTCACCTCATCGATGTCACAGAGTTAGCGTTTGTGACACACAGTAAAATCACCTCAGATGACCATGTGGCGAACAAACACACAATACTGGCAATCGTGCGGTAGCCCAGTTGACAGATGGTTTGGCAGGGATGCAGTTCAATTCCTGACTGTCTTTGACACTAGCTATTTAAATGCTAGATTTAATAAGAAGTGTCTTTCACCTCTGGATTTGTTTCTAGCCAGTGTTGATAAATAGTGAGGGGTAAATGACCTTTCAGAAACAGTGAACGTTACAGATTGCATTTGGTCTAGTAAGGAACAGTGTCTGGATATTTTAAAAGGCTTGAATCTTTGTTGACCTTTTAAGTTTTATAATTCTTTAGATATTTATTTTACACTTTATTCCTTAAAATGCTGATGCCAGCTGAAAACAGGGAGAGTATTTTCACCCTGTAAAGGTTAATGCCCATTTTTTAAATGAACATAATTTAACCTATCATCTAGTCAATTCTTTCATTTAAAAAAAAAAAAAAACTTTCTATTTTTCTCCTGCATGAAAATAATACTGGAACAGAAGCACCTCCCCCCTGAGAGCATCAGCATTGTAATCGCTTCTTCTCAGTGTTGCGAGTCTGTGTGTGCTGAGGGCCCGTGTGCAGTAGGGTGGATACGGCACACTTCCCGTGTGGGCGTTGACCTGTCCTCCTACGGCCGGCCGGTCTTGTCCCTAGGCAGTGGGGTGGCGATGTCCAGGGGCCAGGCCGACCTCGTTAATGTCCATTGTCTTGCTGGCACTGCACAGCACGAACAACAGGAGGACAAGTCTGACTAGTGCAATTATGCTAATTCTAATCAGCCTAACACTTTTCATTAAAACTTAATTACCGTTTAATCATGCAGAAAACGGAAGAAATTGGAGTTCAGCACACAAAACTGACCTTTTCTCGAGGGGTTAAATATACTTCAGCTGAGGTGGCTGGTCACAACTGTCAACCACTCCAGTCTCAGTATAAGTGGCATACTTTCTCATGGACTCCAGAGTCATTTTGCATTCTCAGATTTGTGGGATGGATTTCTCTGTAAATAACCATACTAATTTATCAGCTACATGACATCTTTCTCTAATTTACATCATTTCAGGATAATTTAATGGGTACATTTCCATCTCAGAAAAAACAACAATTTGTAGAGTATAATGAGAGGGGCCTTTGGAGCTGCCAGTTGTGAACCAGGTGTGCATCCTTTGATGAGACACAGCTTGTCAGACTCGTAGTTTAGAGGCAGAGTTTCCAAGCAGGGACAGGGACAGGCAAGTGTGGAGAGGACCACTACCTTCTCTTCTCTGCCTCAGAACTGTGCTCATGGGACAGGAAGGCAGCTAGTCCTATGCTTGGTAGTTGGATGCTCATGTGGCTGGACTCTGAGCAGCTTGAGACCAAAGAGTTTTATTCAACTTCAATTCCTCAGCATCTGGCTCATGACAAAGATGCAGAGAAATGTTTGCTAGATTAATGGATTTTAAGAGTACTAGAAACCCTCATGGCTTAATGGTTACATGCTATGACTGCTTCTCAAGAGATCGGCAGTTCACATTCACCAGATGCTCCTTGGAAGCTCTATGGGGCAGCTCCGCTCTGTCCTATAGGGTCGCTGTGAGTCAGAGTCAGATCAGTGGCGCTGGGTTATTAGCATTATCTTTTGTTTGTCTTAGTTGTGGTTCTAAGCTCTGTATCAGTGTTCAGTAAAATGTTCAAATTTCATCTATATTTTAGTTGTCTTTATTATTCACAAAATTGATAAGAAAACCAAAGGAGAGAAACAAGCTGTGTAAAATAGAACTTTTTCTGTTCTTCAGTGTGTTTGTATTATGTGGTTGTTAAGTGCTGTGCAGTCCGGTCTAGCTCATCACCATCCTGTCTGCGACAGAATGAAACACTACATGGTATTGCATCATCCTCACAACTACTGTTATGCCTGAGCAGCGTCGCTGAGCCCCGTGTCAATGCCTGTGGTTGAGGGTCTTCCTCTTTTTCATTGACTCTCTACTGTATCGGGGATAATGTCCTTCTCCAAAGACTGGTTCCTGCTGGTAACATGTCTAAAGTCCTTGAGATGAAATCTCGATATCCTTGTTCCCAAGGAGCATTCCGTTTCTACTGCTGCCAAGACAGATGGATTAGTTCCTCTAGAAAATTAAATGAAACCAAACTCCTTGCCATCTGATGATGACTCCATAGGAGAGAGCAGAACTACTTCACCAGATTTCCAGTGACTGCCTGGTGGATTTGAACTGGCAATCTTTTGGTTAGCAGCCAAATGCTTAAACACCGTGCCGACAGGATCTCTGTGGTTTAGTCAGTATTCTTTGCCAACACCATAATTCAAAGGCTTCAATTCTTTTGTCTTCCTTATTCATTGTCCAACTTTTGTGTGCATCTGAGGTGATTAAAAACAGCATGACTTCAGTCACAGCACCGTAGTCTTCAAGATAACGTTTCTACTTCTTAACACTTTAAAGAGGTCTCCTGCAGCATATCTGCCCAATGGAGTGTCTTGACTTCCTGACTACTGCTTCCATGGGCATTGATTGCAGATCCAAGTAAAATAAAATCCTTGACCACCTCAATCTTTTCTCCATTTGTCATTAAATTGCTTACTGTTCCAAGTGTGAAATTTTTCTTTTCTTTATGTTGAAGTGTAATCCAACATCTTTGTGGTCTTTCACCTTTGTCAGTAATTCAAGTCCTCTTCATTTCAGCAAGCAAGGCTATGTCATCTGCATAATGCAAGTTATTAATAAGTTTTCCTCCAATCCTGATGCCCCTTTCTTCTCCACACAGACCAGCTTCTGGGATTAATTGCTTGGCATGCACATTAAATAAGCATGGTGAAAAGATACAACAATTACACACACCTTTCCTGATTTTAAACCACGCAACATCCCCTTGTTATGTCTGAATGACTGCCTCTTTGTTTATATATGAGATTCCTCATGAGCACAAATAAATTTTCTAGAATTCCCATTCTTTGCAATGTTATCCATAATTTATTATAATCCACATAGTCAAATACCTTGCATAGTTAATAAAAGAGACTATCTCTAATAATTTAAAAAAAAAATATTTGCAATACTTCCTACTAAAAAGGATGTCCAGGGTACCCAGAGTATACTCCACTGTGAAATGGAGTTGCTACCAGTACTTTAAAAAGAGAATTGACTAATGTTATTTTAGTTTGCTATTTCTTGGTATTTACATTTCTGAAATGACACAATTTAATTTTACTTTAGTTAATGTTTTACACTGTCAGTATGTGAGATAGCGCAGATGACCAAAATCATTTCTCCTTTCTTATCATATTTCTAAATCACATGCCAAAAAATGCAACTGCTGAGAGAAGCTGTAAACAATAAGTACTATTTTCAGACAGGTCGTTTCTTTTGAATGTGTCACCTTCTGTGATCTTGCTTTGTTCTCTTTTCATTTATGGTTTATAAAACAGCGATAAAAACCCTCCTCAGGGGCTGTTTGTAAAGGAGTAACAGGGTTGGAAACACTTAAAATTGAGCTTGAGTGTGAGGTGAGCGTTAGGAGAGTGTGTTGGACCATCCTTGAACCACCTACATCGAATTCCAAAATTCTATCTGCTGTTCTTAAGAAGGAGACCCTGGTGATGCAGTGGTTAAGTGCTACATCTGCTAACCAAACGGTCAGCAGTTCACATCTGCTAGGTGCTCCTTGGAAGCTCTCTGGGGCAGTTCTACTCTGACCTCCAGGGTAGGCTGTGAGGCAGAGTACATTATGGCAAAGGACTTCTTGCTGTTAACTTCCATATAGTCCTTAGATGAGAAACCCTTCAAAGCTTTTGTCTTCATCTAGAATGTGTATACGTGGGGTGAGACTGTAAGATTATCAGATCTTCACTATCCAGTATAATCCACATTGGTGTGACATTAATTTTCAGTGGGTATTTGTTTTCATGAAACACTTGGTGGTGCAGTGGTAAAGTGCTACGGCTGGTAACCAAAAGGTCAGTGGTTCAAATCTGCCAGGCGCTCCTTGGAAACTGTGGGTTAGCTCTACTCTGTCTACAGGATTGTTACATGTCAGAATTGACTCAACAGCAGCCGCATTGGCTTTGGTTCTTAAGAAAGTAGAATGATTTCCTGCTTTCTTTTGTATGAGTCTCTATTCATTTTCTGTTCATTTACTACTTTTAGTTACTTGTTCTAGCGAGTGGTAAATTCCTTAAATGATTTTTTTTTTTTTTAATATTTATGGTTCCTAGGATGATTTCAATTTAAGAACAACAGCTCCTAGTCAACTTGTTGGCACTTTTTTTTTAAATGTCAATATTTGCCTGTTAAATTGAATTTTAAAAGTGACTTAAAAATATGTTCCCCAAATAAATCACATTCTCATTGAGTTACTGAAGTAAAACTGAGAAGCAGATCTACATACATATTATACTCGGTGGTATTTAAAATCGAAAACTGTAAGCTATTTAGATAGTAGGAATTTAATCAGGATCCAAGAAAATATGTAATGTACATATGTATAGTACTAAGCGTTATGACCTTCATTTGAACTACACTAAACTCTCTCTATACACCTGGCCTTGCACTTGACCCATTCTGGACAACTATATATCATTAGGTGTGTTCGTTAAACTCAGTGAACAACAATTGACATGTTGTTGTTGTTGTTTAATTTTTATCACCTCACAGGTTTCTTGAGTACTGCCCAAAAGAGTAAGAGATATAAAAGCATTTTGGATTCACAGTTTCCCCAGATGTAAAGGGTTGATATTTATTCTTCATTTGAGTGATGCACTGTGATAAATGATTCAGTCTCTAGTTCTTAAATTAGATTTTCCTCTCTTTCACCTCCGACTTCATACTACTCAATTCAGACCTACATCAGTTTCTCTTGACAAGCTCATTTGGCAGAAAGTTGTATAGATAACGTAGTTTTCACATTGGAACAAATAAATATATGTCATGATACCAGATATTCAAGTTACTGCAATCACTTAAATTTTCATTATATTTTAAAATTGATAATGAGGTATTTGTCATCAATAATTAATAGGTGAATTTGTAGACTATTTAATGAAAAACTTAATAGTAATTATTTCTTCTTCTTAAGTCTGTCTTGTGACAATATACAGGTTTTTTTTTCATTGTTTATAGCTACCAGAAAGCCACAGAACAATTTAAACATGATTGTTAATATGAGTAGATGTTTATCAAATGGTTTTGGGAGGATGAAAGTTGAAGTTTTGGGTTTAGTTTTGGTTTTAGATGTGAAGAAACAAATCTATTTGAAAACTGAATACATGATCCTTCAGTTTCATGAGGATATTAAACATATTAATGACACTATTAGAGATAGTGATTTTAAAATAACTGCAATATGAGCCCTGGTGGTGAAGTGGTTAAGAAGTCTGCTGCTAATCCAAAGATTGGTGGTTCAAATCCACCAGCTACTCTCTGGAAATCCTATGAGGCAGTACCCCTCTACCTTACAGAGTTGCTATGTATCAGAATTGAGTCAGTGATAACTGAATTTCTGAGTAACATACTGTCTTTAAGCCACAAAGAACAAACATACTTGGTTTTGCCAAAGACGTCTATATTTGACACAATGAAAGCAAAATTGCTAATTGATATTTATATCTCACGTCATTTATAATTCTTTTAAGAAAGAAGTTAGTCTAGTTCACAGTGCAGTCTTAAGAATTAAGGTAAGAAGTTCAAGCACTGTTAGTCACTTGTATGTTTGTGGTCCTTAAAAAATTTCAAAGTACATTATTTTAGCTGATCTAATTTGGATAGCTCTAAGGGACGGCACTTGGCTGGCTTGGCAAGGTATACATCTCTCAAAAATGTAGTTTCATAGCTAAGAGTAAATATTAAAACATTAGTTTCCAAAAAATCAAAAAGTGAGTTGACCAGCATCATTTTCTAAGTTGGGCATTTACCATAACCTATTGTTGGTGAGTCAAGTGTGACTCATGGTGACATATAGGGACAGAGTAAAACTGCCATGCAGGGCAAATATACAAAAGGAAGTGTTACCTGTATTCAAGAATGAACACTGGTGTTGTGAAGAGATTTCATGCCTAGTTTAATAGTTGTAACATCACTAAAACTCTTTGAATTATATTTCGATACAATTTGTAAAACATTTTCACGCAATTCACACTGGATTTTTGTCTTAAATTCACATTCCCTGTTTCGAAAAATCAATGTGATAGGTGTGTTTCTGTTGCATTCTGAAGTTTTCTTGTGTTTTAACTGTAGGATCTGACTTAGGCTTAGGTTTGGGATGTATAAGGAACCCTGGTGAGGCAGTAAGTAAATGTTTGGCTGCTAACTGAGAAGTTGGCCATTCAAATCTACTAGTTGTTCTGTGGGATGAAGCTGTGGCAGTCTGCTTCCATAAAGATTTACAGCCCTGGAAACTGTATGTGGCAGTTCTACTCTGTCCTGTAAGTGTCACTACGAGTCAGAATTGACCTGACATCAGACAGTTGTTACATATACTTTGTGGTACATTTTCACAGTTATTGAGTACTTGTTAAGCATCAAGATCTTAAGAACAAAATTTTTAGTCTTGAAACATTATTACAAAGAATTCTTTAGGGGGAGATCAAACATGTATTTAAAGTTTTTTAAAAATAATGTCATTATTTTTGCTTGTGCTTGAGTTTTAATACCTTTGCCCTAGAAAATTAATATTTTTCACATTTTTAGATGTTCTAACATGTCTGTCCAGAGAAAACTTGTCTTTCTTTCCCCCCCCCTCATTTTTCTAGCCTTGAGTAACAGTATTAATAGAAACTCTTGGGTAAACATTCACTCTGTTAACTGAAAAGTACTTTTTGTGTGATTCAGTTTCCCTTCCCAATAATAATGATCATTGTCCTCAGCAGTGAAGGGTGGTGACAGTGTACAGTATATATCTTGAAATTTGTCAGTGATTATCAAGACTTTTACAATTATGAAATCCATGCTACTGTCGTGAAGGTACATTCTGAAATACATGATTGTTGTCTTAAGTCCTGGTCATTTCTAATCTCCTCATACATTGCAATTAAATGTATGTGTGTGCATTTAGACAACGAAGAGAATCACGTGAATAAAGTGGTTTGCACTCTGTATCTAACACAAATGAGAAGTGCATCCCAGTTATGCGTTCCATGCTGTAAATTTTTTATTTCAAGATAATTCTTAATTTACTTTCAGTTGTGAGGTGTGATAGAGACAGGTCCCTTACACCTTACCAGTTTCCCAGGATGGTAACAGACAGTAACACTACCAGAACCCCAAGGCTGAGAGAGTTAAGATATAGAAGATTTCTAACTTAGTCACCTAGCATTGGTATAACAGAAATGCCATCAGTGTGCTTCAACAAACAGAAACTTATTCTCTTACAGGATGCACGGCAAAAAGTTCCAGTTCAGAGCACTGGCTCCAGGGGAAGGCTTCCTCTGTTGGCTCTGGGGGAAGGTGCTTGTCTTCAATCTTACTCTGCTCTATGAGCTTCTCAGCTCAAGGACCGGGTCCAAAGGACCTGCTCTGTTCCTCCTTCTTTTTTCTTGATGGTCTGAAGTCCTTCCCCTCTCTGCTTGCTTCTGTCTTCTTTTATATCTCAAAGGAGATTGACTCAAGTTTCAACCTTATCCTGTAGCTTGCATCCTGACTCATTAAAATAACTGCCTCTAATCCTCCCTCATTAACATCAGAGAGGATTGACCATATGTAGGATGAATACATCACTTCACAATATGGTAGGCAAGTACCCAATCCTGGAAATCATGACCTAGCCAAATCGACACACATTTTGAGGTACACAATTTAAGTCAACAGTTTCTGTCAACTCTGGAGCTCTTGCATTGCTGCTCTGTAGCTGCACACACTTCTGTCCAGGCCCCTGCTCTTCTTTACTACCTTGTGCCTCCAATTGTTCTCCATTTTTATAACTTTGTCTTTCACACTATGATTCAGAATTGACTCGACAGCCGTGGGTTTTACAGAGATAGAACCACACAGTTAATAGTCTTCTGAGATTGGCTTTTTCACTCATGTATTTTGTGGAGAATCACACAGGCTGTTTTTTTGTTTTTTTTTTTTTTTATTAATTGTTTATTTGTTTTTGCTGCTGACTAGTCTCCTACTGACTAAATGTTTATTTTACCACTGATGTCATTTACTGAAAGACATCTAAGTTTTTCCAGTGTCTGATTATGTGTAAAGCTGCTGTAAATATTCATATACATGATTTGGGGTCAATATATGTGTTCATTTCTCTGTGGTCAATTCTCAGGAATACAATCATTGGGTCACATGGTAGGTGAGTGTTTCATATTTAACCATTTCTTCAGATTGGCTGTACCACTGTTGGTCAGCACCAGCAATGTGAGAGTGATTCAGTTCGTCTCCATGCTCACCAGTATCTGACAATATCTTTATCTCTATTTCTGTTTCTGTCTCTAGCTCTGCTCTCTCTGTTTCTGTCTCTCTCTATCATCTATCACCTGTCTATATAGAGACATATCTATATCACCTATATCTATAGTTATAGCTACATCTATATAGATTTTAGCTAATATGTATTCCGTAGTATCTCCTTATAGTTTTTGCATTTCCTTTGGCTTGGCAATAACTGATAATTTTGATCATCTTTTCATGTGTTTATTTTCCCTCTGTGTATCCTCTTCAGTGAAATATTTTTGCATTTATTTTGCCAATATTTTGAATGGATTTTTGTTTTATTTTACTTTTGTGTCTTGAGTATTTTTTTTTTTTTTTAAACATCAGAGGGCAAATACGAAACAATTATATAAAGAACCCTCTTGGCGATTAAACAAAGTTCAGCAGAACAAAATGAAAAGATAAGCTATTTAAACCTGTGGAACTTCAACAATCTGAAATCCAACAGATCAATAACAAAATTATAGAATTAGACAATTCAATGTAAAGCCAGAAGAGCAGAATTGAGGAGAGGAAAGTCAGACTTAGTGACCTTGAAGATACAGCAATTGACACCAACATTTATGAGGAGAAATAAGAGAAAAGAAATAAGAAAAATGAAGAAGAATTAAGGAACATGTGGGACTCTATTAAGAGGAATAATTTATGATTAATTGCAGTTTCTGAACAAGGAGGGATAGATGAAAATACAGAGCACTGCTGTAGAGTTGCTGACAGAAAAACTCCCTGAAACTCTGAAAGAAAACATAGATATCTAACACATATATCGAACACCACAAAAACTAGACCCCAAAAGAAAGACATCAAGAAATATTGTACTCAAGCTCAGTAAAATGAAACATGAATGGATGCTCTTACAGGCAGTGAGGCCCAATGAAAATCTTTACTTAGAAAAACAAAATCATTAAGTGTATACCTGAGGAGACAACTTACAACACAGTATCCTGGATCCCACTCACTAAGGGAAGTCAATAAGCTTCCTCAAAACTATATTATCAATAGAAAGGAACTAGTGATCATAACACAAAAGCTATGACACCACCACACTAAAAAGAAAGATATGTTACAGTAGGTACAACCCTTTCAAATGGAAAAGAAATTAAAAAAATACAGTGCAGTTAAAGTCTGGTTTAATAAGGGAGATATTAATGGTAGCCACAAAGCAAAATAACAGTGAAACATATCAAAACAAGCAACATAATGCAACAGTCTCAACAAACACGACACTCAAAAAAATGATAGCCAAGCCAAGTGCCGTCAAAGTCAACCCATATAAAAGAATGACCCAGAACAGAATACTAAGAAAAACATAGAAAACATCAAGAACAAAAAAAATGAATTCATCAAAATGACAGCACTAAACATATATCTATCAATAATTACACTGAATATAAACAGACTGAATCCTCCAATAGTCAAAGAGTGGCATCGTGGATCAAAAGACATGGCCCATCTATATGTTGCTTACAAGAAACATACCTAAGACTCAAAGATATGAACAAACTGAAAATCAAAAGATGGGAAAATATATACCAAGCTAACAACATACAAAGATGAGCATTCTTTATATATTATTCATACTAGTCCTTTGTCGGATATATGGTTTGCAAATATTTTCTCCCAGTATGTAGCTTTTCGTACGCTAAACATAATCTTTTACTGAGTAAAAGTTTTTAATTTTGAGGAAATCTAGATTTTCAGATTTAACTCTATGAATTATGATTTTGATATCACCTCTAGAACTCTTTGCCTTGACCTACATACAGGAGATTTGGTACTATATACTTTTCTAACAATTTTATATTTTACTTAATATTTAATTCCTTGATCCATTTTGAGCTAATTTTATATACAAGATGAGATATAGGTAAAAATTCTATTGTCTATCATTTCAGTACTGCTTGTTGAAAATATATGTACTATTTTGAAAAAAAAATATGTATGTATGTGTGTGTATGTGTGTGTATATGTGTGTATATATATGTGTGTGTGTATATATATATATATATATATATATATATATATACACAATGGCAGACTTGTCAGTATATTTCTTTCCCTGTTCACTTTAGCTGTCATTAGCCTTTGCTGTTTGAGGTGTTTAGGTCTTAGTGGACTCAGTGTCTATAATTAATGAAGCACTTTGGCATTTGCACAAATGAAGAGAGTAATGCTGAGACTTAATTAGGTGGAACTTCATAGAGTTCAGATTCACTTTCTTTAGCTTAGAATCCAAAGTATGGTTTGATGGATCTTGTTGCCATAGTTAATGCTTCTCTTTCTGTGTATTTTTATAATCTGCCAGCCACTAACATATTAATGCACATGTAGAATAGTTCTCCTACTGGTTATTTTTTATCCTATGAACTAAAAAGTTATTGAACCTTAAGAGAAAGATTTTCCTACTCAGTATTCAGCTATAACCCAAAAGAACAACTTTTCATGTGAGAAAATAAACCGATATTGTTCATAAACAGTTGGATTCAGGCTGATGTCTTTGAAAATAAAACATGCTTCCCCCCTCCAACTTTCTTAGATGAAGTACCTGAGGATAAATGAGATAATGCCTGATATATTCTTAAAGCATGATATAAGGAAAGGGATATATAAATGCAAAGAATTGCTATATAATCATTCTTCTGTACCAGGGGTCACTTAGCCAAAAAAATTGCATACTAAGTATTTTAGATTCTGCAAGCCCTGAAGTCTCTTTTCTAATTACTCAACACCTCAGCATGAAAATACCCATAGACAACACATACATGAATGGACATGGCTATGTTCCAATACAATTTTATTGATATGTATATATGCTAAATTTAAATTTCAGATATTGTGAAATAGTAGTCTCCTTTTGACATTTTTCAGCCATTATTAAAAAAAATGATTAACTTATGAGCAGCCTCCATTTTGCTGACCCCTATTCTAGACCACTGAAAGCAAAATCAGTCAGTTAACTCCTTAATATTTACATTATAATTACCAGTTCAATGAATTGAAGGATGGAATCAAAGCCTCAGTATCTCCCCACTACAGACTGGAGCATGTTTTTATAATATTCAGTGTGAGAAGACAGATAATGCTTAAATTAACTTATCACTATTAGTTGAGGTATAATTTCATTATGAACTATTAATTACAGACAAAGCAAGCCTAATCTAATATGGATAATTCTTCTGAATACATAGAAATTTCATCTACAAGCTATTTATTCATTCATGCAGTCAGCCGGTTGTCAGTCAGGCGGTCAGCAGATATCGTCGAGCATCTATGACGTGCTGGACTTTTTTCCAAATGTTCGGTTTGCTTGAGTGAATGAAACAAAGTGCCTTGCGGTTGTGAAGGTAACATTCTAACTAAAATTCTTTGAATCTTGAAAAGCATTCATAAATGCATATCTAAAAAAAAACAAAAACCTCAGATCATTTAAGTTGTTGTTAATACAAGGAACCTTAGTGGTGCGACAGGTAGACAGACACTCAGCCGTTGATGAAACGGTTGCTGATCTGAATCCACCCAGCAGATCTGTAGGAGAAAGACCAGCAGTCCGGTCCTATAAAGACACAACCTGGAAAGTCACGGGCGTGGTGCTGCTCGGTCTCTGTGGGGATGCGGAGTCAAAAATCTACTTCATGGTACCTAACAATGACAGTTACCACTTAAAGAGCCCCCAGGTGGCATAAATGATTCAGCCGTTGCCTCAGAACTGAAAGATTAGCCATCAAAGCCCACTCACGGTTGCTCAGAAGAAAAGGCTTGGTGACCTGAAAGGTTGCAAAAAAACAAACCCAACCAAAAGCTTTGCTGTGAGGCCAAATCTGACTCCCAGCAGCCTTGTGGGCTAATAGACTGTCCCACTGAGTTCCTAAGGAGTAGCTGAGGGACTCCGTCTAACAACGTTTGGCTTAGCAACTGAGCTCTTCCCCACAGTTCTACCTTCGAAACCCCTGCGGTCACCATGAGTGTGAATCAAACCCAGGGTGTCTGTTTCTTTTTTTAAAAATTAACGTTTGGAATATAAGACTTCAAGAATTTACACTAACAAATATATCCTCAGCTTAAGATGACACTATGTTCAGGAGAAATAATTCATCTTGACATAAAAGAAGCAAAATATGAATAGGTCACTTACGGATTTCCTGAGGTTTCAAACAAAATAAGTGCTGAAACTAGATTAGAACCCTCATGCTAAGTAACTGATCATGTGCTTTCCATGATGGTGAGCATCTCTCAGTCATCACTCAGGAACAAATATCAATTTTGTTTCGTACTAAGTTTCTTTGTGTACTGAAATTCATTGATTAGCTTTCACAGATTTTTATTTCATTTTGTAAGTAAGAATGGGATATGGCTGAACAGAATTTCTGGATTCTTCTCTAACTTTCTATTTTCTCTCACATCTTCCATGTAGTCTACTGGAACTGCTTGTTCTACATACCTTTTCAGATGCGTTGGTAATCCGGCCGTTTGTCTGAGCTCCACGCCACCGCCATGGGAGCTGTCCACTTCTCCTGCCTGGGCTCCACGTGGGGTCCCTAACCCATAGGCTGATTCTTCTCTTACCTCTGCTTTCTTCCATTAACAATTCTGAATAGAGCAGCTAGAGAATCCTTTAAAACATGTAAGTCACATGTCCTACCACTGTGCTTAAAACCCTGCAGTGACTCTGTGTGTGGTTCAGAACGAGACCCGGAGTCCCTTGAAAGATGCCCGCGGTTCTCCTCCTTCTCAGTCGCCCAGCCCTCTCATCTCGTCACACGGTAGTCTGTCACTCCACACGTTCTTTCTGATGTTCAGTCCCTCTCATTTACTTTCTTAGCCTGGAAAGTGCTAAGTCCACTTGGGTTTTAAGGTCTTCTACTAGCTGTTTCCTATGCTTCGACTGCTTGGCCCCAGGTACTTGCCTGGCTAACTCCTTCCCCACCGTTGCTTAAATGCCATCACCTGAAGAGGACCCGTCTGACATTGCAGCCAGCTGCCCCCGTTACCTCCCAGTCCCCTTCACCCCGCGCACCGCCCTCGTCTTGTTTCCCTAGAACTTGACTCCTTCTGTTTCTTTTCTTTCTTTTCATCCTTTTGTTTCCTCTTTCAGGAATTCAGCCCCATACAAGGGAAATCCCAGTCATTTTTGTATCTGTGTCTGTGTCTCTATCTGTACAGATAGAGATATCTAGATAGATAGACAGTTCTTTGGAAACTCGATGGGGGCAGTTCTACTCTGACCTCTAGGGTCACTGTGAGTCAGACCCAACTCGAAGGCAGTGGGTTTGGTTTGGTTAATATAGTTCCAATGTGTCAAATATTACTCAACACATAGTTGTTAGTGTTCCTTGCACTTGAGTTTGCATTTTGCACTTGTGGCCTGTTTCATAATGTTTTATATGTAATTTTATACTCTACATTTTTATATTGAATTCATGTTAGTATTTAATCTGGTTTATAAACAACATACTAAATTTTGCTCTGCATTTATTAATGTCTGTCATTTAGTTGTCTCTGTAATAATATTGTTTATCAATTTCAACCCTGGTGGCACAGTAGGTAAGTGCTACGGTTTTTAACCAAAAGGTGGGCAGTTCATGTCCCCCAGGAGCTCCTTGGAAATTCTATAGAGCAGTTTTACTCTGCCCTATAAGGTCGCCATGAGTCGGAATCAACTCGACGGCAGTGTGTGTAAGACTTGAATAGAAATGAAGTTTTATTAGCCATTCCTAAAAACAAACATCATTATATTGCAAACTCAATTTTCTGAAGTATATAGATCAGGAAAAAGTTTAGATTAAAAGAACTAAAATAAACTGCATATGCTTTTTTATCAGTGTCCATTATAAATGTCAATTATTTTTTTTACCCAAGTTTATATTACAGGTTTTAATTCAGATTTACATTACATCTAAAAAATGCATAATGGTGTTTGCAAAGATGTTTTCTTGAAAGTGAATACTTAAATTATTAGTTTTTCGCTCTCACAAATAATTTATGTTTTTCATCCTGAAGCATATCATGTGTTAAATTATAACACAATTTTATAATTGTTAGTTATTAAATTACTAATATTATGAAAGAATTATTTGGCTGTTTTAAATATTCAACTAGTATTTAAGGTTAAATGTTTTAAATAATTCATCCAGCTGTATTTACTGACTACCACTGCACACGAGGTACTTTGGTAGGTGTTTGGTTTATGAATAAACAAGGTTGAGGTCTCAGGAAGTGTACTCTCTGGCAAGAAAGAAAGTTCATAAGTAACGTGGGATAGCCCTATAACTGAACTGATCGTGATAGGATAAGGCATACCTAGAAAAAAATATAACCTAAAGTGGGTGGGCTTGAAGAAGCACTTTTTGAAAAATGGTATTTAAGTTGAGCTTGGTGGACTAAGTGGGACTTAACCACATGAACAAGGACAGAGGAGAAAACTACTCTGAGCAATGGGCAAACACTTATGGAAAGGCTGGAGATGGGAAAGAGTGAGCTGCTTGAGGCTATGTGGATCACAAGTAAAGGAAATTCTTTAAAACTGACTTTAAAAAATGTTATCAGTTCAACATGAAAAGGGAGTTTGCGAAAACTCACTTGACGCCTACCTAGACCCAGGTTTCCCAGCCATGTCGCTGGGCTTGTCCTCATCTCTGTGCCTCATACCTCCTGCCTATTCCCTCGTTCCTGATGGACACCAGGCTTAAAGAACATTGCAAGTAAGGAAACCATATGATTTGTTTTCAATTTGGAACATTTTAAATAGTAAACATGGGTGCCCTAAATTATTCTGAGACAACAGGTTTAATTTAGAAACATCGTGAACAGAATTAGATATATGGTTACCCCAATTATAAGTCAAGATTCCACGGTGGCTATTATGGCTGATGAGTTTTAGACTAAAATCTTCTATTTTCACCTTTGATTATTTATCACATTCTTCCTGTTTTCCCCCAGTGACCTTTCATCACTAGGATTCTGGAATGGTTATTTTCTTGAACCAAGAGAAAATGAGGCCAGGTAATAAATAGCCTTGCAGTAATTCAGAAGAGACATGTTCTTAGTTGTCATTGCATCGGTTCCTACTCGTGGTGACCCTATACGCGACACAACGAAACACAGCCCCGTTCTATGCCATCCTTGCAATTGTTGCTGTCCTTGAGCCCGTTGTTACAGCCACTGTCTCTTTCCATCTCCTTTGGGGCCTTTCTCTTTCCCTTGACTTTCTTCTTTACCAAGCACGATACCCTGCTCCAGAAATGGGTGCCTCCTGATAACATGTCCAAAGCATGGGAAATGAGGCTCCACCACTCTCACCGGTAAGAAGCATTCTGGCCAGACTTCTTCTAAGACAGACTGATTCATTCTTTGGAAGTCCATTGTCTATTCAATATTCTTTGCCAGCACCTGAGTTCAAAAGCATCAGTTCTCTTTCTGTCTTCCATTAAAGACTTCTAAATAGGAAGTGGCAAAGATTGGTTTACACTTTTAAGTCTTTCACCGTCCAGTTGTTCTCTGTTTTAATTTTTTTGTTGATGTCATGTGTTTTATTTAATGCAATCCTGCTGAACGATTGCATGTGTCTGAATCTTTGGTAGGTAATGTGGATATTTTTTTTGCCCCCTCTGCTTTAACGTTGGCATCCAGAGGTATCACTTTTTTTTTTTTGAAAATGCATTTATTTCACCTAAAAAAGTTGGTTTAGCATCACCTCACACAATATCCTGTAAAAGTAGTAATGAGTGGCCCACAGCTGTTTCCCGGGTTCTGAAGGTCACAAAGATCCCCACCTTGAGGGAGCACTCACTGTCAGTTGGAAGACAGCTTCCCAAGAAACTCCAGAGGCTGAAAAATCGGTTACCACTTGTACAGTGGCACATGAGAGAGTTAAAGGGTCATCCTAGATGTTGCACACAGAGAGAACTGTACCAGGAGATAGGCAGATACAGAAACAGTCATACTGTCGACTTGGACTGTGATGGTGTACGTTTTGTGAATTAGAGAAATTCTTAATAGAAAGCCTACTTTGATTCTGGAAACCTGTTGATACAAAGTGTTAGGCTACTCACCAAATGGTCAGTTGTTTGAATAGAGCAGTCACTCCTATGAGGCAGTTCTACTCTGTCCTGTAGGGTTGCTATGAGTCAGAAGCAACTCCGTGGAAATGAGTTTGACTTGTTTTTTGGTACTTTGATTTTGACATTTGCTTAACCACAAAATCAAACACACACTGGACAGACATTCCTGACCAAAGTTAATCCAACCAGTGGATTTTCTTTCATGCCAGTTGTTTGTCTTTCTGTCTTGTTCCAAATCAGGCTTACTAAATTTAAATTTCCAAGGTGGACAGAGAGCCAGGGACTACCTTGTGACCTGATAGCAACTGATCTAAGCAAAAAGTGAGAAGGCAGGGTGAGTAAATCATGTCAAGCATAGCCCTCCTTTTGTCTTTATGGTGTTAATGTAACTAGAAAACTTCAAGTCATTTGCTTTTGTTTTGGAATCAGAATGGTCTTGCTGTACGCACACAGAATTACTCCTCAGAATGAAACTTGTATTTCAATTTCTTTGAGTTGTGATGATTTTTAAAACTATATTAGCACAAAATCCAAAATCTTCCTCTTGAGGTATTCCAGTTCTCTGCTGAAGTATCTGAAAAGAAAACGAGGGGATGACACATTACGGAAAGGAGTTCGGTATGATTTCTACCTATCTTGGAGAGGGGAAGGGGCACCTGAAAGTCTGTTACTTAAACACCTCGTGTTCATTCTTGCTGCCTCATCAAGTCACTGTGAAGTTTCATCCCACGCTCTGTTTTGGCCTGAAACTTAGGTTTACAATTCTTATGACACCACATCCTGACCCTCAGCCCTTGTTCCCCAGAGAACACTCACTCGTCTCTTCACCCACCAGGACCCCAAAGGCTTGGCTCCTCAGCCACATTTTCTACAGATTTGGGAAACATTTTATTCACTGAGGTGTGCTTCAGGGTTATTTTAAGTGAGAATCAGCTCAACAGCCTTGGGTTTGGTTTTCTGGATTATACAGAGAAATGGCAGATGCTTTTAAATAGTACTGGTGAGTTTTAAGCAATTTGTGAATAATATTAAGAAATTTTTTCTTCTATGAACTAATACCTCAGTCAACAAATATATTTTTAAATGATATTTAAAAAACTCTCAAGGAGGCCTTCGTATATTTATTAGGACAGAGATCAAATTCTTGGTGTTTATTTTAGTAAAATAGAAAAAAAATAACACAATTTTGTATGCAACTTAAAATAATCAGTCTAGAAGGGCCCTAGTTTGAAGAGGACTTTACCTAATTGGAGGCACATTTGTGTCTCTTGCAGCATCTTGTTATGTTGTAGTACTGTACTTCCACTGCTGCCTATTTTAAACAACAACAACACAAGGCAGGTCCATTGTTCTTAAAAAAGAAGTGTCGCCGTGTTGATTCCAACTCGTAGCAACCCATTGTTCTTAGGCTACGCCTAATGCCTGTCTTGGACTGTTAGACCTAACCAGACTGGTTTAGATGTGCAGGCCCTGCAGACCTTCCCTGAGATACTAACAGGCCTGTGGAAGTCTTCTTTGTGATTTGAAATGGTCCAGGAGATCCAGGTGGGGAGCTGCAAGCCACAATATTCATCTTCTCAGGAACAGTGACTTCTTTTTCTAAAGTGGCTGAAGGGTAAGACTGATGCAACTAAGAAGACTGCTTTCTGATTCTGTATCAAGAAACTAGAACGACTGAGAGCCACAGAAATCCCATGTGGTGGAAAAGACATTTAAGGAAAAAACGAGTAAAAGGTATGTTTTGACACATGCAAGAATACAGTCATAGAAGAGAAACGTGAACATGCTTCATGGATGCCTTCGTCATGATCCTAACAAAGAGGAAGCAGCTCCTGGCCCAGCTGAGTGTTTCCGGTTGAGGGCTTCTCTCTCCGTCTTCCCATCAGCTTGTAGGCTTCACCAGTAGCATCTTCAACAGCTCAAAATCGAGGACAGTGCAATGAAATTTATTTCAAAGACCTGTTGTATTTCCTACCATATTGTTTGATTTTATTCCCTTCAAGTTCTCTTATTCCTTTTCCAATCTAACTCAGACAATCCTGAAAACCTCTGATTGTAATTTCATAATTAGAGTTTTATAATTAGAAATAATTAGAATTTCATAATTCTGAAAGGAATGGTAAGTGTTGCAATGTCAAGTCCACTGAACTTCAGTAGTTGATTTACTGGTTTTTCAAAATAATCTTCGGAGATACGCAAGAAAATACATGTGTTCTTTGAAACATAGTAGAAATCCTGGTGGTGTAACAGTTAAGCGCTACACCTGCTAATAGAAAGGTCAGCAGTTCAGTCCCCCCAGGCACTCCTTGGAAACTCTGTGGGGCAGTCCCACTCTGTTCTGTAGGGTCGCTGTTAGTCGGAATCAACTCAACGGCCCTGGTTTTGATTTTAGCTCTAAAAATACATACGTAACCATTTTACTGTAAGTCACATTTTCATATAATTGATATAAATTCTGGCTAATTACATAGATGTCATTTTATTATATAACACAGGCACAGAACTTGTTAATGCAGTGCTCCATTATAGAAATTACTTAGGAAAATTTAGTCTGGAAATCGAAAGTATATCTTTGAAAATGAATAAAATCTCATACTGTTTTATGGAAATAGGATCATTAATGAAAGCCAGTGGTTCCTCTACTGATGCTCTGTGGGTTTCCTTTCAGCAGACTTTGAGGAAGTTTGCGGGGAGACAGGTGCACTGCTGGCTGCGTAACTTTAGGGGACATTGGATTGAACAGTGACAAACCAATGAGTACCTTGACTGTGGGATTCCTCTGAGCCACTGATGTGTGCTGTGAATCACCAAGAATGGTCAAGAGGGTGTTGTATTTGCCAGCATTCACCCAGACATCTATTAATGACTCCCAGAAAATGGGATATTTGTTTTCTCAAAAAATGACATCAGCTGAAATTCTTATTCACATACAAAATCTGTGCATCTTTATGTAGGCCTTCTTTATTAGGTATTATGTATCTTTGTTTTTAAGGCATGCCTAATAACTTGAGGAAGAGAAGTAGCTATAAAAAAAGTATCTTGGTCTTAAAAATGACAGTTAACTCAGTCTCCATGATATTCTTGGTTTGCTTTTTTAATTTTTTAATACTATGTAAATGGTAGCAGTAATTATTACCTGGCAAAGGATGCTCAGTCATATGTGAATATGGTCCAGGAGAGGAAAAGATACTTGAGGAAAGGATACATTTTCTTCTGAGGTTGGGAAATTCAGTCCTATAAACAAGATTGTGGGTATACAATTGGATTTCCTTGTGATATATGAAGACTGCCTTTTAAGTTCATGAACTTATCTTAGAAAAAGTGCTACATACCTCACTGCTGAATACCACTATGGTTACCTTTGAAGTACTCCCTTTGGGGAGCTATGCACTGATGCCAGTACTTAGTCCACCCTTCAAAGCAATTTTGGAATTCTTTTTCTGGAATGGCTATCGGAGCAGACCTTGTATTACCATCTATGTCCTGAACGTCATCAAAACATCTTTCAGTATTTCCTGTATCTTGGATAAAGAAAATAGTCACTGGAGGCCTTGATTGGGTGAGTAGGGAGGGTGTTCCAAAACCGTAAGCTGTTTGCTGCTCCTCACAGACTACTACACAATTAAGTTTGTAAATTTGCCATGGTGCCACCATGTGTGACTTGCCTTTCCATAGAGTTCCAAAATTACCCTGAAGGGTGGCCTAGGCGCTGGCACTGGGGCAGAGCTTCTCAAGCAGAGTGCTTTGAAGTTGATGACAGGGATATTCAGCACTGAGGTATACAGCACATAGAATATTTCAGTTGGTAGACTTAATTTCAGACCTCATATATATTGTGTATGTATACATATACATGTATATGTATATATACACAGATATACTTTTCTTCTTTTCTAAAGCTTAGAGAAATCTTAGGGCAAATCACAAGTGGATCATGAAAGACATGAAAGACAACTGCTGGAATATGAGTTCAGTAGAACACTATTTTAGGATTTGGAAACTGGTTGCTATGGGCTGTGATTCCAGTAATTAAATGCTATGATTTATATTTTGTATTGTAAAATGTGTGGTCTGTGTGTGTGATTTCATGACTTTCTAAGTATAAGCTGGATGTCTTCTAATCTGTCTTAGATCTCACTACTGAAACCACTTTGTCTTCATACTCATTGAGAACTCTGTTTACAAGTGAAATTTTACTATTGACAGCACTCATAAAGATATTAATGAAGTTGGTGACAAGTATCATGTGTCAGACATCAGGCCATGCCATCAGTGTGCATTCAGGATGGAGCAGGTCTCTTGGTGGAGTGGTGTGTGTGCACGTGGCAGTGAACTAGAAGGTTGGTGGTGCAAATTCCTCAACTGCCCTGTGGGAGAAGGCTGAGACAGTCTCCATCTATACAGGTTTACAGCCTCACAACCCCTCTGGGGCAGTTCTGCTCTGTCCTACAAGGTTGCATTAGGGTCACTACGGATTGGAATTGACTTTATATCCACCAGTTTTTTGTTGTTTTTATTATGACTGAGTCATGTTCATTACCAGTATTAGAATAAATCAGATTATTTTAAAATCAATCCACTGAAAACATACTGAAGGTGCTGAATGAGATTTTTTTTTTTAACTTTTTAAAATGCGTCACTGATTCACAAGAAAATGAGGAATTCTCAGGTTCTTATAAAGGTGTGAAATCTGCAAAGCAGAGAGCTGAGGGAGTGCAGAACTTGGCTTTTCCCGAGGGCGTTCGCTTTCCCCTGTAGCGTGAAACTGGCATTTTGAGAATTTCGTTGGGCTCAGACAGGAGGAAGACAAGTCCAGCTTCTTTTTGATGTTGAAAACATGTTAGGAGATCCTCATATATAGGGGAGAGTGAAAAATAAAAGAGGTCAGCTTTAACCCTAGGATGAACAGGTCACTAAGATACTCGGAGAGCTCTGGTTGGAGAATTGTATGCAATTTATGGAAATTTACACAAATGAAGATACATTTGTACAAATCTGAGTTTGCCATCACAGGGCTTGCCATGGTTAGCTATTGCTGCTTATTTGATGTGACGTCGGGTGCGTCTGTTACAATATGCTTTACATGTGATAAGAAGTCCTGGAGGCACAGTGGGCCTGTGCTTGGGACTGCCCACAACCTCGGCAGGGGACAGCACTGGAGATCAGCTTCTGTACGGAAAACAGCCTTGGGAACCTGAGGGGACAGTGCTTCCCTGTAACGGATGGGGTCACTAGGAGTCACAGTTGAGTTAACGCCACCCAACAACAATGACATTTGGCTCCAAGGCCCTGCCGTTGCAAGGCTCTACCTGTCACCTGAAACCTTTCCTCTAGCCTGTGACGCAAACTCCAACCCTCAGTAAGCTGATTTGGAATTCCTAACACTAAAATCAGGAGCCCTGTTGGTTGACAGGTTAAGTAGTTGGCTGCTGACTGAAGGGATGGCAATTTGTACTCATCAGCCTCTCAGTAGGGTAAATTATGTGGCAGTCTCTTTCTGTAAGGATTACAGCCTTGGTAACCCTACTGGACAGTTACACTCTGTCCTGTAGGGCTGCTGTCATATAGCCTCGACTGAGTTGGATCCGACTCGATGGCACTTGGCTTTGGCAAACAGCAAATGGCTTAACGCTTAAGTCACTGGTCTCTTTTCACAACAAAGGCAGATATGAAATTTTCAGAGCGTGTCCTAAAATTAGGGTGATCATATGATTTATTACCTAAATTAGAACTCTTCAGAAGGTGAAAGAGGGTTATCAATAATTTTGCCAAGACAATAGGCCCTACGTGATCTATGAGTACAGCAAACTTAGGTTTGTAGGGCACATGCACTGGCTGCCACTTGTGGAGGGATGTGACTGAGAAGTCGCTTTGGCCCATCATGGTTTCCATGACCAGCTGTGAGAGATGATTCAGCAATTTAACACTAACTGCCATAGGTCCTCTTTTCCTAAATGAGTCCTACTCCAAATAACGTCAGTAAAGGTTACTTGATCAGGTTAGTTAGTTTTAACTTTGAAGGCACAGACCTAAAGGAAATTTGTCTTCTTCTGTTTTACTTAAGACTTTTCAGGACTCACATACCTTACATGTTTTCAATGAAAATACTGTTCTAGGAGTACAGAGCATCGGTGGGCATGTCTCTTTGCTAAACCAAACATTTAGGAAACTCCTCTATATGGTTGTTGTTAGCATTTGCACACAAAAAAAGCTTCAATATTTTCAAAGTAAGTAATTAGAAAGATGAACGTTAGTAAGGGTGTCCTTAGGGAAAAGTAAGTTTATTACATTCACATGTAGATCAGTAGTGAGGAGAAATCCATTCAGTGCAGGAGGTCTTTTTTTGGTTTATCGACAATGATGCACTATTCAAGTGAACAGTATTGCAACCCCAAAGAATAACTAACATTAGTATAGCGACCATATTTCTGGTGGATTGATCAGGTGTTTCCTTTTCTTTGTAGCAACGATTGCATCCACCTGCAACGATCCAGGTATGCCTCAGAATGGTACCCGGTATGGCGACAGCAGAGAACCTGGAGACACCATCACGTTCCAGTGCGATCCTGGATACCAGCTCCAAGGACAAGCTAAAGTCACCTGTGTGCAGCTGAATAACCGGTTCTTCTGGCAACCAGACCCTCCTACATGCATAGGTAGGCGTATGTAACAGGAAATAGAAATTGTATATTTGGCAATAAATGCATATCATCCTTAAAAGTGCTCCTGTAAATGTATTATTTACTTGGAAATACTTCTTAAAAGAATTTTTTTAGATGCCCTCTGGTGCTCTGCTGCTATATTCAAAATTACAGTGTGGTGCTTTAACCTTTATTAGGTGAAATAATGTAGTTTGTTTAAAGTAGTGGTAACTGCTATTTATCTAACATTTCCCATCGTGAATGACTCTTGTACAAATATGGATCAATGGAATTAGTCTGATTTAAAATTCTGGGTGGCTGAAAATTCATAACCTTACAACTGCTAGTTGCATTTGTAGTATAGAAACATGCCCTTAAGGAAAGCCTATTTACTGAAAATCACTTTCTCTTTTCAGATATTTTTTTTCTGTAATATTAGTACTATTTTAAATAGAATTCTGAAAACTAAAACTTACACTGCTTACATCAAAAGATAAACAGATAAATTCATTTCTGAAATTTTTTATAATTATAGTTTGAACTTATTAAATGGAAAATCGGTTTTGCAAACTGTGGTTTCAGTAACTATCCACAATAATTTTATCACACATGTAGTTTGGGGGTAAGGAATTTTTTTTATAGAAACACAGAAATTGCATGTAGATTGTGTCCTCATTCAATTAACTTTTTCACCATAAGATCACTATTAGGTTTATTTCATCTTAATTAAAAAAAATTATTAGGTTTATTATTTTAATAAACTATGAAGGTTTAGTTTTCAGTTCTTTAGAATCTGCTTGAAAATGCACATTTTAATTAATCTGTAAATAGAGAAAGTGATTATGAAATGACATACATTTAGTTAGTAGAGCACTTTGCTCTGGGTGACCTGGAGGGGATTTTGCAGATGAAGATGATTTTGTCACCAAGGTCACGGCAGAGTGGAAATTCTCAGTGGTTCTGTAGAACCCCAGTGCACACAGCTTCCCACTTCTTACAAAGCACTTACCATTGTATTCTGAAGACAGATAAGATTGGATAGCTCTGCCTGTTAGCATTCTCCACCTCCTCGGAGAGTTATTCATGTTTCTTTAATGTTTTGTGCTGTTTTTACATTTTATAATTTTTGTGAGTGCAGTCATCATGTGTTTTATTTCAAGCTGAGTCATCAAACTGAGACTAGCAAGATTTCTGTGTTTCTTTTTAGAGTAATTACCTATAAACGCAGCAATCATTTTAAATGACTGGCCTATTTTTAAATTAGGAAAGGCTTTTACATATATTTTTTTAATTTTTTTAAACCTGTGGAGACATACGTTAAAAGGCAATGTAACTACTACAAGTTAGTCTCTTAAAGACAATTGCTGGCTTGCCAATAGTTTAGAAATGCGCCTCTTAAGTCTGGCCATCCTCGTCTTCTCAGCAGCCTCCGGCCTTCTGTCAGTCCCTGTCTTGGTTCTCCCCTTTGACCAGCCCCTGAGCAAGCTGACCCTCAGCAATGCCACGGATAACGGTCCGCTGTCTGGACTATCAGCTCCAAGGACAAGCTAAAATCACTTGTAGGCAGTTCACACATGTATCCAAAATGTTTTTTGGTGTTTGGGCTTTGGAATGTTGCCACCTAACATCTTTCATGTGATACAAAATTTAGGAGAAATCTTACTCGGTGAATGAAACTGCGCTAAGCATTTTCAGGTTCAACAACAAAAACTGACTTTCAACAGCTTCAAACTATGCAATTATTTTCTTACAATTATCAATGTATCTTCATTTACTTAAAAATTGATAAGTGAACAAACTTGTTGCTATTAACATAGAAAGTATTTGCTTCTAAAAACAATAATATATTTACACATGGTCATGGAGGAGTATTTTTAAATGTTGTGTCAAAGCTTGGCCTCTTATTGGCTATCACCCTAAGGGTTCACTTAAAGTTTCTGTGTTTCTTTTATGAGGAAAATAACCCAAACCATATAGCTTGGATTATTGTGTGCGTATGAGTGGGTAGTATCATATATATATAGATTTGATGCACTTGGCACATATATATATGTATATATATATCAGTGTTAACATCATTTTTTTAGTTTAGTTGGGTTAAATTTTATATTATATGGTGTGACTAATTTAGAATTTATTAGCAATTAGACGAGAAAATGAATAGACTTCTTGAGTGTCACAGTGCTGTCTGGGTAATTACTGGGGAATCCGATGCATACTGTCTCTTTGAAGCGGAGAACCCCGAGGCAGGAGCCTTTTCTCCCCAGAAGAAGCGTGTGGTTTCCGTTTCCACTGACCAGCCTCTGTCTCCCCTTCTTCCTGCCCCGCGCAGCCGCCTGTGGAGGGAATCTGACCGGCCCGGCTGGGGTGATTCTGTCCCCAAACTACCCTCAACCGTACCCTCCTGGCAAAGAGTGTGACTGGAGAGTCAAAGTGAACCCGGACTTTGTCATCGCCTTGATATTCAAAAGGTACGACGTCCTGAAGAATACTTCCTTTTAGTAGAAATTTAAATGTTGTACCTGAAAATCACTTCCTTGATCGCGTCGTGAGGTCTTCGTTTTGACTCTGCTCAAGCTCTAGGTTTTGTGTCTGATGGATGTCACCCAAGGCTTTAACATGATGTACACGGAAACGCACTGTGTGGCCTCCGAGCGGTCTACTGGCGCGGGGATCCACGTGACAACCCGAGAGTCACTTTTAAATACGACCCTGCAATGTGCTCACCATGAGAAGGCTTAATTTACAAAATATTTAAGTAATGATGCAATGCGTTAATGTCTCATATTTCTTTAAATGGCTGATAGGAATTTATCACCGCAGTACATCCAGTGTGACATTCTCAGGTTTGACACCAGGATTGTCATCAGGGTAGAAATGACTTGCTAGAGCTTTGGAAAGGAAAGCTTCCCCAAATCTGATGGCTTTAGGGTCTGATTCTTTAAAAGGTGGCAGCTCCTTCCTGCTGATCTAGATTGGAAAAGTTCAAATATTTGATTATTTCATAGAAATAAATTCTGAAAGACTATCAAGTTATTAAAATCATATTATACATGATAGCTGTATTTTTTCCAAACCTGCCATCTTTCCCAGCTTTTCATCTGATTCTTTTCAGATGTGAGTCCGCCTACAGAGTATCCTATTGATCTCTTATGTATCCAGAGCAAAGCATTCTCATTATTTTTCTGTCTATTGAACGAGTTTCCTTTTCTTGAGATATCTACATCAATATCCAAGCCGCAGATGTGATTATTCCTTTCATTTTCTCCTGCTGATCAGTTCTGACTCGGTCATTTTAAACCTCTATGACTTTGAATATTGAGTAGTTTAATACTCTCTCTTTTCCTACATCTGCAAAAGCTGCTGCAGTTTGCCTCAGTGATGAGTACTTTATTCTTTCCTAAGTGGCTACACAAACCAATGCAATTTGCTGGCTCAATTTTTGGTTATCTTTTTTCTTTAAGCTGAATTCTAGTAGTGCCTGCTAGTGTGACCAGGTAGCACTTCCATTCCAGGCCCGTCATAAATAAATACAAAGGGAAAGCCTGCTCCTGAACACAGAGCCTTACTAGTAAGTTTCCATACCTTCCATTGTCAAAGTCACTCTTTGTGAAGGTTTCTAAAGCACAGGCCATTTGTCATGTACTATGCAGCTTTAAAAAAATAAGTTTTCCCACTGCACTTTGGCTGTGTCTCATGATGGAAGGGGAAACCACGGTGGCTGAGCAGGTAAGAAGTGTGTCTGCCAACCGTAAGGTCAGCAGTGTTCCAGTCCACCGGGCACTCCCTGGAAACCGTGGAACCATTCTACTCAGTTCTATTGGGTCACTATGAGTTGGAATCAACTCGATGGAAATGGGTTTCGTGAAGAAGGTGGAACTATAAACCTTTAAGCAATCTGTTTCTTTGTCCCTTCTTTTCTGATGTCCACTTCAGTGAGTTTGTCCAATAAACAGACTAAGAAACCTTATAGAATTTATTTTGATAATGATATTCCGAGTGTTCCCCCCAAAGAGTGTCTAGGCTTCACATAAAGTGGAACGGTGGAAGGCAGAGCCGGTTTCCGTTAACGCTGGTCCCAGGATCGTTGCCACATGCCGTGGTCTGATTCACAATCCAGTGAGAATTTCATACCTTCACTAGATGAACTACAGATCTGGACAAGTATAAAACCTTTCAGTCCACCTCTATTACCCAGCTAAGCTACCCACGAGGGGAGTGGTGTAGAAGCCCCAAGAACTGAGCCTATGTCAGAGACACTCAGGGCCTCCACAGAGTGGCCAGAGTAGAAGTGGCGGGCCCATCGTAAGAGGCGATTCTAACCCTGCTTCTGATTTATTTTTTTTATTTGTTTGTATCACACCAAGATCTCAGACATCTGAACCGTGCTTAATCTTCTAATAGAGCTTGCATAATTTTAAAGTTCGCAGACTATGCTGGCCTTCACATCGTACGTAGTAGAGACTAAAGCAGCATGTTTTTTGAAGAGCTTTGGGTTTTAATTGTTAAATTCTTTGGGAATTGAAAATATATTAACATTCAATGACAGGAAGGGGGAAACAGAGCCCAGTGTTGGGCCAACTGACAGCGGCAGATTCAACCTGGCAAGCAGAGGCAGCTGTGTTTCTCAACAAATGCACGTGGACCAACAAGAAGGATCCGAAAAATTAGAAACCTTTAAGAAGAGCAATAGTGTGGATGCCTATTTTTCAAGCTAAAGTTATTCACAAAAAACTAAATGTTAGTGGAAATCTATCCCCTCTGAATCTGGTTCTTTCAAAGTGCATTTTATTAGCAACTTTATAGGTATAGAGATGAGGTATTACATTTATATTATTCTATTTCATTTTTTATAGAGCTATCTTAAAATGTTATTATATTGAATGCAAAAATCATAATTTATAGCACTCTATATTTTAAAATAATTGGTTTTTATTACATTTATTGGTATTTCAACATTTTTCATTGGTATATTTAAGCTTTTGGTTGTTCTCACGTTGTTAATTGTTTTGTGAGATGAGGCCTGGTTGCACAGTGGTTAAAGCACCCAGCTGCTAACCGAGAGGTCGGTGATTCTCGCACCCGGCTGGACGCTCTGCCGGGAGAAAGAGGCAGCTGTCGGCGTCTGCAGAGGGTCGCAGCCTGGGACACCCGACGGGCGGCCGGGCCCCGCGCCACGGGCTCGCTGGGGGTCCTGCTCCACGCTGGGTTGGGGTGATTGTGCAGAAGCCCAGGTGATCACCGGGTGCTGACCCCGAACCCCGTCCCCCCCTGCAGCTTCAGCATGGAGCCCAGCTACGACTTCCTGCACGTCTACGAGGGTGACAGCTCCAGCAGCCCCCTGCTCGGCAGCTTCCAGGGCTCGCAGGCCCCCGAGCGCCTCGAGAGCAGCGGGCCCAGCCTCTTCCTGGCCTTCCGCAGCGACGCCTCGGTCGGCTTGTCCGGCTTCGCCATCGAGTTCAAAGGTACCGCCGTCGGTGGCAGGGGTCTGCTGCCTGCGTGGATTTCTTTAGGAATTTTCGCAGGATCTGTTGACCTCATAAAATGCTACTTTGCATCTCGGCAGGGAAGTGGAATCTCTCCATGTGGGGGGCAGAAGGGGGCTGCAAAACCTTTTTTTAAATTACAAAAAGAAAATAAGGATGAGGCGTTTTACAAGTTTATAACCATTAAAAAAATATGCTACTGTTTGTGCAATGAAGGATTTGATGACATTTGAGAATTGTTGAAGCTTTGTTTTACTATCTATAACTGACTCACTTAGGATGACTGTGCTGACACGCAGAAACCCTGACGGTGCAGGGGGTTAAGCCTCCTTCTGCTGACCAAAAGGCTGGCGGCTCCGATCTGCCAGGCTCTCCTTAAAAACCATGGGGCCGTTCTACTCTGACCTCTAAGGTCTTTATGAGTCAGACTTGATGGCAATGGATTGGGTATTGACACGTATTAAAAATAGCTCAGTTTTGTCTTCTTTTAACTTGTAAAATATCAATTAGCCCTCCTCCATTTCTGCCATCCTATGAGTTGACTTTATCAGGAGCTCTGACTTTGTCCTTGCTGCTTAGTTAGTCACCAGAGCAGTGAACTTCCCACTTTGCTAGAGATATACCCACTGTTGTTACAGATACCCAGGGAGTACAAACCAGCCCACCAGTGAGCAAACAAAAAAACACCCAGAACTAAACATTTTGTTATTGGGTGCATTAAAATAATGTATAGATGTATGCATAAACTGATTGTCACTGAATTGATCCCAACTTGTCTCTCTCTGTGTGTATATATTTGTATATAAACATATATTTGAAATAGATATTTGAGATACATATAAATATACATACATATTTCAAATGCCTGTTTCAAATCTATTGCCCCATGGTCATCAAGAAAATACAATGTATGTTACACAGAAATGAAGAAGAAAACTAAAAAATATAAATTCAAAATGAGTCCTTTATAACTCAGTTATTGGCACAGTGGCAAGAGACTTATAATGAAATTAATTAAGCATTTATGTTTATTTTAACTTGGAGTTCAATTGGAAGTGAAACCTTTTAGGAGCCAAATCTGTAAAAGAAAACACAGCCTGCATTTTATTCTCATTGACAATTTAATATGTGTGTTAGTCCTTATGTGGCTCTAAGTAGAAAATCAATTTCTGCAAAAACTTTAAAATGTACAAACTTGTCTGTTTATTAAAGTGCAAGAATAATATGTGTATATATGTATGTGTATATGTCAATACACACACATATTTGCATATATATGTGCACTCTGGCAATCAGAGGTGTTTCTACAACTTTTTGGAAAAGATCTTCATGTTCATAAGCAATTAAAAGACAGAGCTTTTAAGCACTTGTCATGTTAGCAGATAGTTTCTATATTAATAAACTCACTGAATGTACTTGACAGTGAGAAAGTCTCCCCTACGATGAGTCAGAAACCAAACCGAACACCACCACCACCACACCTATCTAGGTATAAGAATGTGCATTTATCACGGCCCTGGCCTTCACAGGTGTTCCAAACATTTGTTCAGGGTAAAGGGATGGATGGATGAGTAACTGAAGTGTAAGGAGCTGCAGTCGTGATCGGAGGAAAGAGCTGTCTGTTTTATGTTGAGATTCTTTGGTGACAGAAAAGTCTTCTAAAATGGGGGCTATAGAGCTCAGGGGTTTAAAGGCCCTTCAGTGAAGTTTGTGAAAAATAATCAGGGAACCCAGTAAAGACATGAATGGTGATGAGGTCGCATTCGGCAAAGGACCAGCTGGTGTGACAGTCAGGGAAGCAGGCTGCAGCACAGATGCTCAGACGTACAGGAGATGGCCACAGAGACAGGGCACCGGGGCTGGGAAGGCAGCTGGGGACAAGGCAGAGGCAAGCTCGCAGCTTCGAGTGCCAGGAGAGCCACACTGTCCTTAGACGGAGTGGACATGCACAACAGCAAGACCACCGGGTTGTGAAGTCTTCACAGTAGAAAATGTGCCAAACTGAAGGCCAGAAGTTCCCGTTGGTTTATCAGCCAGCATCTTGAACCAGCAACAAGGGAAACGGGAGCGGAAAACCCGCTGCAGGTCACCTCAGTACAAACCTGCCACCCAGAATCCAAGCTAGTAGTGTGTGCCGAGCATGCGACCAAACAGTAAGTGAAACAAAGGAGACATTAATTAAGGTATTCTATGCAAAGTAATTGAAAAGATAACAGACGTATATTGGTAAGACATACACTAAAATGTTCATTTTTGTGAAAGGGAAAAACATAAGTTAGATCACTGCCGATGGGGTCCCCTGGTGGCGTAGTGGTCAAATGCTCTGACCACTTCTATTTACTGTCTCTGTGTTCAGTGTCTTCTGGGGAGTTATTGACTAAAAGGTAGCAAGGTGGATCACCTTTTATCATCCATACAGCCTTCTGTGTTCCTTATTTGCTAATAATGGGCGTCCATGTGGACTTCAAGGCAGCTACAAGAATAATCAAACTGTCTCTACCTTCTGAAATATCCCAGTAGTATTTAAATAAAGTGATGAGAGGCCACTGATTTCCATATTCACTAAATGCATGCCGAGAAATCCTCACACTAACAAGAATAGACACCCTTCAGAGAGTTTCAGCAAGGCAGGGCTCCACGCATACACAGTTCATTTTGATCAATGCAAGTAAATAAAATATTGTAGTAGATTATACTAGGCTAAGTCAGTACTTCCTAGAGATCTCTGTTTGCCTGATACTGGAGTTTAGATCTTTAGAAAAAAAAGAAAGGAAAATACTGAATTAATGCTAGCAGAACTTTTTGTTTCTTCCTGCATGACTTTTCAGTCTTTTTTCTCTCTTTTCTATATATTACACTACCTCAGGATGGGAAGGCATCAAGTTTTCAAAATATATTTTATTATTTCTTTCTTGACACACCTGTTGCAATCTCCTACTCTTTCCCATCACACCAGTTTGTACACTTGACTGACTAAGGGATAGGCAGTATGTGGCCCGTCAATAACAGGGAAGGAAAAAAAGGATCAGCACTGATTTCAGACAAAAAGAAAAGATAGACCCATCCATTCACATCTTCTAAGATGTTTCATGTGCATAATTAGCACCTAATTTGCTCAAGTGGAAAAGCCATGAATAAAGGCATTTCATCTTCATGAACTTGTTAAGGGAGAAAAGTTTCAATTACAGAAAAAAGAGGTGAAACGTTTATTTCGCTGCTCAAGTTGTTATTAAGCCAGTATTGATATTAATAACTCAGAGCCTCCCCAAACAAATACCAAATAGTATTTTCATAACTATAAGATAAGAAATGAGACAGAGTCTTGGAGTTGTTTACTTGTGGGTCTGCAAATTCAGCTCCAGGAGCTTCAGTGATGGAGGGGAAAATGTTTGCTGTGCATGAGTGAAAAGCAGTTCAGAGGGTTACGTTACATATATCATAAAGGCATAGTCTCTATTTCAGTTGGAAATATTCTGGATGATCTCTTGAAACAGGAAGTTAAAAAAATTAAGGCTACCAGAAGATACCTGGAAATAACTACATGGCAATAAAACTCTGAGGTTTAAAAAATTATATTAAGATCTAGGGAAAAAAAGTGGATATTCCTTACTAGTGTTGACAGAATCAGACAGGTTTCAGCAGTATGTCTTTGTTAAGGTTGGTTAACTTTTCTTGAGTTTCAGATTCTCAAAACTGAAAGTGGAGCAGATGATTGTTACCTACACGCAAAAGTGTAGATGAAAGTAAAATTAAATGTACAATACCCCCAACCTGGTGTCTAATAGTTCATGAACTATTCCTACAGCTAAGGTAGCATTGTTGCATGGTCCTTGCATGTCAGAAGCAGAGCTTGAGTTTGACGCGTTAGTAAAATGCCCTTGTCCCAATAAGTTTGACCTGCAGCCTAGCTAGACCCGTGACTCAAAGAGGTCAGTCAGAGAGTCAGGACACTTCTCCAGGTTTATTTTCCAAACCTGTATGAAAAGAAGGAAACTCTGGTTGCACAGTGGTTAAGTGCTATGGCTGCTGACCGAAAGGTTAACAGTTCAAATCCAGCAGGTGAGCCTTGGAAATTCTGTGAAAGCTCTACTCTGTTCTATACAACCAACCAAACGAGAAGTGAGATCCTTTCCCTCACGGAGTTTGTGCTCCTTTCTTCCCCAGAGAAACCGCGAGAAGCCTGTTTTGATCCTGGAAACATAATGAACGGGACAAGAATTGGAACAGACTTCAAACTTGGCTCGACGATTACTTACCAGTGCGACTCCGGGTATAAGATTGTTGAGCCCTCGTCGATCACGTGTGTCATTGGTACGGACGGAAAGCCAGCCTGGAACAGAGTCTTACCCTCCTGTCACGGTGCGTCGGGGCTTCTTGTTTCTTTCGGCCACGGCAGTGTTTCATCCGAAAGCCAAACCCTATCATATTCCTCTAACAAGTGGTTGCTGCTGCTGTTCTTATATGGTATTGAGTCGTTGCCGCTCATTGACCCATGCGACAGAGAAGTGGCCTGCAGCGTTTTCTGGGCCGTCATCTATCCGAGGAAACCCTGGTGGTGGGGGGCTGGGACGACAGCTGATAACCAAGGGGTGTGCAGTGTAAACGTTTTGGAATCTTCAGAGAAGCAGATCACTGGGTCTTTTCTCCCAAAGAGCCACTAGTTTCCCACAGAACTGGTGTGTGATTACATCAAATATTGATTTGATATTCCTTGATAATTTAGCTATTAGTCGTGTCTTTCTGGAGGGCTAATTATGTTATTTAGCTTGATGTTTTAAGTCTTGGTTTTGTGTATTCTGGACCTTATCTTCTACATAAGAGGTACTCGTTAACATTCTTTAGGCTTGTGTGTGTGTGTATGCATATGCACACTATGTATATTGATAGTGCTTAAGAGCTACAGCTGCTAACCGAAAGGTTGGCTGTTTGGATCCATCAGCAGCACCTTGGAAACACTGTGAGGCAATTCTCCTCTGTCCTATATGGTTGCTACATGTGAGTCTGAATTGATTCCATGGTAGTGGGTTCGGTTTGTTGTTTTATGTATATGTATGTATGTGTGGCTGCAAGTGTGTGCATTTTTTAAAATAGACATGAGCTTTTCCCCCATGACATGAATAGTTTACAATTCCTTACATAGAGATTGTAATGTATGAAATCTCCTAAAAGGTAAGATCATTATTCAAGAACAGAGGAAAACCTAGTGTATAGCGATAGACTTTGGAATAGTCACTGCCCTTGATGGCGGTGTAGAGATGGCAAGGAGGCACAGGATGGACCTGCGCGTTGACGGACGTGCTCTGGATCATATTTTCGGTCGTGGTTTCATGGATGTCTCCATGTGCAAAGTTTTATCATCCTCTGAGCTTAATGTACCTGGGCCCTTTTCTCAGTGTATGGTACATGTTAAAATGGGAAAGAAGAAGAAAGAGGTACAATGCTGTGATTTATGGCAGGAAAAGTCATTTCCAACTTTATTTGAGGATGAACTCAAAAACTACTTGGGTTAGATAAAATGAGCCCCTCACAGAAGTTTCTATTCCTCAGGGTAGCCTAAGGAAACCCTGGGGGTGTGATGGTTAAGAGCTGTGGCTGCCGACCAAAAGGTCAGCAGTGTGAATCCAGCAAGCCCTTCTTGGCACCTCTGTGAGGCAGTGCTACTTTGTCCTATAGGGTCATTATAAGTGAGAGATGACTCAACAGCAGTGGACTTGGTTTGGGGGTTTAGGGCAGCCTAACAATACTACTGGTACTTTCTGACCAAATAGATACTTTATAAAAATGAAAAAGAAAAAAAATAGGTACATTAAGTAAGTTCTGTTACAACTGTGTTTCCAAACTCATCTGTTTTACAGCTCCATGAGCGTCCGTGAGCGTCTGAGCTACAGAATCACATCTCACTGAGACCTAGAGCACTAGCTGCTTGGCAAAAGTAGGAACTTGGTCTGTGTTTAAAGGAATAAATAAATGAACAGCTAAAGAGTTTTAATTAAAAAAAAAAAAAAAAAAACCTGCAGCCGATACATCTTCTGACTCTCACAATTTCCCTTAAGTTGTAAATATTGATTATTCTCCAATTTCAGAAGTTAGGTAGGAACAAAGAATGTGGGAGGGAGGGAGCAGACATTTGGGGTCCTCTGTGTGTGTATCACATGATGTGCGTATTTGTCTGAATGTCTGAGTTTAAAGGTTTGATTCCGTTGCGTCATCACCCTCTTCGGGAGGTGGGACAGCACCCTAACAGAGTTGCTGTCTTAACTTCAGAGTCGTATGCCCAGTACCGCTTAGGTCTCATGCATTTTTTTTTTTGTTGCTGAAAATCTAGTTTATTTTATGATTTTATGGCATATGGCAAAAGATGGGGAGAAGGGGACTGTCTGGAGTATTTAGGTCTGAAGGAAAGACTATGGGGTGGTGTTCTAACCCAGACCCACCGTTAGCCATATGCACAAAATAGAAGCATACTTAAAACCTGGAGACCTCCATTTCATCTGTATGAGAAAAATGATATTATCTGCTTAATGTCGTCCACAGCAGTCATTGTAATATTCACATAAAATCTTAGACATAAAAAAAGGCCTAGAAAAATCGTGTTTTTATTAAATTTTGTAGAAAAAACGTGTAAACTGCATCCTATAGTCATGATATTTAAAACACAAATTCCTTTTATGATTATCCTAATAAACTAAAAGAATCCAAAGGGCTTCTGAAATCCTATTCCTTTGAAGTTCTCAGGGTAGCACCTAGAACCCCGTTTTCAGTGTTCGTTATTGGAGTTGACACTGAAAGTCGCTCTGTGCTTGCTTGGAGTGATAAAGAGCTATAGAAAGTCATTACAGACACTCTTTCTTGAATTGTTTAAGCCTAGACTGTGTAAGTTATCCATGTATTTTTAACCATGATTATAAAGACCAGTGCAAGAGTTAGTCCTATCTGTCCATCTACATAACTAAAATCACTGGTGTCATTGTGGTTAAGAGCTAAGTCAGCTAGCCAAAAAGTCGGCAGTTCAAATCCACCAGGCACTCCTTGGAAACTCTGTGGGACAGTTCTCCTCTGTCCTGTGGGGTTGCTATGGGTCAGAATCAGCTCAATGGCAGGGACCAGTGGTAGTCAGTAGTTGAACAACAACATGAGTAAGTTACTGTGTCAGTTGCTTTGGGAAATTTAAAAAAAAAAATTGGAAATTTTAGAGTCATTCTTTTTAAAGTTTATTACAAGCTAAAATAAAGGCTGAAAAATAAGTAGAAATTAATTTCAGTTTCTTTGTGTAGGAGACAGGAAATGCAACTGAATGGATTTTGAGGGGTAGAGCATTTGATCTCTGTTACAGATTAGCATCTGGATTTCTACAGTGTCACCAAAGGCTGAGAGACAGGACAGAGGCAAGAATTAAGGAGCCGATGTGTTGGGTTCTCAGGATCGGGGCCCAGCCCCACTCCCAGCTGGCAGGGCAGTAATGTAGCCGGGGGAGGCCTGCCCATGGCCTACCCACTTCTCTGTCTTGCCCGGGTGTGAGAACAGTACCCAAGAAGGGTTTCCTCTGGAGTCAGTCTAGTCCTGGCTGCATCACATAGCACTTGTGAGACTTCACACGTGGAACAGAGCGGAAGAAGAATTCCTGTCTCATCAGTGTAAAAGGAATTCAGAGAGGTAATTGTCAGACTATCGATAGTGCTTGGAACAGAGAGTTGATAGATAGAAAATCTTCATTCTGTATGCAAATAGATGCACAAATGTTTTAATATAACAGAGGGCAACGATGCCAATCATGTTTTATCCAATATGTTATTGCTATGTAATTATGGAGTATGCAACCCAATATCTGCACAGGATTTATGGCTACAGAATTTCTCTGCAGGCGTATTATTTCACATATAAGCACTTCTTAACCACAGATAATAAAAAAAGATACAATTTGGATAAATGTTCTAGTATTTTTTTTGTGTGTCCCTTAAAATGATCGGTGTGGTGCTTGGTGTGTTTGTGTCTTACACTGGACATCTCAGTTTAGGTGCGGAGACCAGTAACAGGAAGAGAAGAGCAGGAAGCTGCAGTGAGAAAGGAAAACCCTGGGGACGTAGTGGTTGAGAACTGCAGCTGCTAACCAGGAGTCTGTGGTTCGAATCCACCAGGTGCTCTTTGGAAATGTTAGGGGGCAGTGCTGGTCTGTCCAGCAAGGTTACGTCGGTCAGAAATGACTTGACAGCAGTGAGTATGTGGAGGAAAAATCACGACATTTGCATTTCATTTCTTTCGGACCTACGTTCTGCACTTAATACTGGGTGAAGACAGTAATTTAACCGCAGAATAAGCAGCAGAAAAAAAAGTCACATTTGACATTGGTTTGCAGCAGAACAAGCAAGAAATACATGATTAAATTTTAAATTAGAAATTTTTCCCATGTCTAAATACCTACAAGTTAAGCACAAATTCTGCTTGCTAGTGTTCGCAGCAACCATAACGTAAGATGATGATTTTTCGCTGTGACATTTCAGCTTACGTTTACTTGAAACTGGATCTTCCAAACAATAAAAGCAGAAATGGCTTTTGCCCGTCATGGAGGATGGATCCTCACGGCCAGCAGGACACTCTGGGTGTTGTCAGCGCCTGAGGGTCGTGAAGACCACTCATCCAACTGGACCGCTTTTTGTTGTGTTCGCAAAATATCAATTGCTCGTATGTTGTGGAATGTCATCAGTGCATTTTAGACTAGCTTGTCTTAAGTATATGGCACAGGTTTTTTGTTTTTTTTTTGTTTTTCTGTGTTCTATCCATTGCCAGTTTTTTGTATGGTGATGTTTGCTGTAGAATTATAATAGAAATCAAAGCAGTTTTAGAACTCTTTATGGGTCAAAATGGCTTTTATTTGGTAATGTTGATTTGGGCTTCCATTCAATTTGTGTTCTTTTGCCTTTACGTATTAGACGTATTCCAATCATACAAACGAATGAGCAACTTTCCTGCAACTACCCTTGTGGAATGAGGCTCCACAGCCTTAGTCATTTGGGGCATGGTCTATTTGATGTGTAACTACCAAATAATCATCACGTATTTATTTTTATTCTATTATTACATTGATAAAAATAATTTCTAATGTGAGAAGGATCAGACTTCTCACATTACCACAGCAGGCAATATAAATATTAAATTAAATTTAAAAAATTCTACTGTTTTTATCAATCTCACAGTGTTCATTCATGTGTGAAACACATTGTATAGTTCTGGCACTTGTTGTCAAGCTGTGTGTATCATGACTTCCTTAGTGGGCCTGTCTAATCTTTGTTTAAAGGGATGTCTTTGGGAGTGACTTCAGTACTGAGTTAAAAGGGTGTCCGGGGGTGGCACCCTCAGGATTTCCCCAATCTCCTTTAGCCTAGCGTCTGATCTTTCCTGCGGGGAAGGGTGAGTTTTGTTCTTTCTGGCCAGCTTTCTCTGGGGCCCTCTGTTTACAGCCCAGTCAGCGCACTCAGCTGTGGTCACTGGGCACCATGTGGGTATGTTGGGCTCAGTCTGGGGGGGCTCTGGTAGCTGTGGTCATTGGGCACCATGTGGGTATGTTGGGCTCAGTCTGGGGGGGCTGTGGTAGCTGTGGTCACTGGGCACCATGTGGTTATGTTGGGCTCAGTCGGGGCGGGCTGTGGTAGCTGTGGTCCGTTGGCCCTTTGAACTAATCATTCCTTTGTTTCTTGGGTTTTCTTCATTTTTGCTAGCTCCAGACAGGGTGGGACCAGTAGATATACTATAGATGGCTGCTCACAAGCTTTTAAGACTCTAGATACTGCTCACCAAGTGGGACGCTGGAATTTCCCTTGTAAACTATGTTATGTGAATCTAGCAAGATGTCCCCCGAGGCCCTGTTCCCAGCCCTCAGCCCAGAAACTCAATTCCTGTGGGCATTTGGATATGTTTGTGCAGTTTCTGTGACTCGGCCGTGGTCTTCATGCTCGTCTTTTAAACCAGAGGAAGACTGTACAGACATAAGCGCAATTTATCACATTAGTAAAGCACTCAAAAGGCTAGGATGATTTTCTTTCATTTCTTCTTTGAGTTATTCTTTCAATGATCTCTATTATTGCAGAGTAGTACTCTTCCATCCTATCTTTGGTCCAAATAAAACTTTGTAGTTACACTTGGTAAAATATATCAGCAGGTATCCTTGATAAAAGTAAGATTCCAGTTGCTAATAATGTGGGCATCAAAATGTTCACCCAGATAATGATGTAGTTTCACTTTTCCCACGTATTTATTGTTTAAATTTGATCTATATGACTTTTTAGAGGGTAAGAGGGTACCTGCCACCCTGACCTCTTTGAATTCTACATGACTAAACCAAAAGAAAAATAAATGTCTACTCTCGATCTGTACTACTGAAAAAAAAGAGTTTCAACTTCAAGCATTTTAGAGTACAAAAAGAAGAAGAAGAAAAGAAAATGCTCTGCAAAGGCTCAGATAAATTTAAATATTCAAAATGGGGAAAATAACAAACAAAATTAATTGTTGTGTCTTTTTTTGTTTTATTTTATTTTTATTTAACATAACTGAGTGAAAATGTACATTCACGTATAAATTTACATGCCCACCTATATGCAGCTTCCACTGCTCTCCCTGTCCGGTGACTGCACACTATTCCTCTCTGCTCCATACATGTCTCATCCTCCCAACAGCCTCCTTTCCCATCCTCTCCGTCCACTCCCCTTCCTCCAGCCAGAGGTCAGCAAGATGATATCCTATAGATGTATAGAACCATAAAGTGCTTCCAATATATGGTCACTCTGCGTTGCCAAGTCCAATCCATTCCTGTCCAAAGAGTGGACCTTTGTTAAAATTTATGGGAAAGGGCAGCATCAGGGCCGGGGGCCATGCTCTCAGAGGAACCCCAAAACCGCTGGACCATCAATTGAGGTCTTTTAGTGGAGATCTCATGATACACCCCTTTTTATTCTTGGGTTGCCAGTGAGACTCCTTTGTGAGCTCCATAGTGGATATCACTGGTGGTGGCCGGGCACCATCTGGTTCTTCCGGTCCCAAGTCGATGTAGGCACCCACTCTTGTGGGTCTCTCTGTCTTCTCAGTTGTCTTTACCGCATGTTATTTTGGTCCTTGGTGAGCATCCGTTCCTGCTGAGTTGGGACCATTTGCTGTGTCCTCGGATGACAGCTTGGCAGCTTTTAAGACCCCAGACACCACTAAACAATGTGGGGTGCAGAGAGCTCTCTTAGCAAAATGCTAGTTGTGCCAATTGGCCTGGAATTCGCCTAAGAGCATGGTCCCCCGCCCCTTGCCCCAGCTACTCTATCCTTGCAGTATTAAGATGGAAGGAGTACTCAAGTTATGCTGAAGTCCACTTAATGTTGTTCTTGTTTCTAATGTGTGCTATCACCGCTTTCTCCCAACTGAATTTCTAGTAAGTATCTAAACTAAACCGTCCCCGCCTCACCCTCCCTCACTCCCCTACCTTGCAGCTGTCAAAGAGTCTTTTCTTCTGTACACAAGTCTGTTTTTGAGATCTTATCGTAGAGGTCTCATACAGTATTTGTCCTTTTGTCGCTGACTACTTTCACTCAACATAATGTCTTGCAGTTGAAACCAGGTTAGGAGATGTTTCCTGGAATCATGGTTATTCTTTATCATTGCATAGTGCTCCACTGAGTATATGTACCATAGTTTATCTATCCATTCTTCAATTGTTGGGCATCTGGGTTGATTCCATCTTTTTGCTATCATGGACTGTGCTGCGGTAAACATTCTGGTGCATGTGTCCGTTGATGTGAAAGACCTTGATTCTGTAGGATATATTCCAGGTAGTGGAATTACTGGGTCAAATGGTATATCGATATCCATTTTGTTAAGGAAGCGCCAGATTGCCTTGCAAAGAGGCTGGACCATTTTGCAACCCCACCAACAGTGTAGGAGGGTTCCACTTTCTCCACAGCCTCTCCAGCATTTGTTGTTTTGTGTTATCTGGATCATGGCCAATCTTGTTGGGGTGAGATGGTATCTCATTGTTGTCTTGATTTGAATTTCTTTAATAACTAAAGATCGTGAACAAGTCCGCATGTGTTTTTTGGCTGCCTGGATCTCCTCTTTAGTGAAGTGTCTGTCCATCTCCTTTGCCCATCGCTTAATTGGATGGTTTATCTTCTTCTTACTGATATTTTGTAGTATCTTATAGAGTATGGAGATCAGGCGTCGGTCTGACATAGAGTTGCCAAATACTTTTTTTCCCATTCTGTAGGTGTTCTTTTAATTCTATTAATAAAGTCTTTGGATGAGCAAAAGTGTTTGATTCTTAATAGTTCCCATTTATCTATTTTCTCTTCTGTTGATTGAGGTTTCTTTGACAGATTTTGGAGTCTGTCCTCATTGTGTATTAAAACTTCCATTGTTGTTCCCACCTTTTCTTGGATAAGCTTTATCGTTTTAGGTTTAATATTTAGGTTTTTTATCCAGTTGGATTTGGTTTTTGTATAAGGTGTAAGATATGGATCTTGATTCAGTTTACTGCAGATGGATAACCAATTTTGCAAGCACCATTTGTTGAAGATACTGTTTTTACCCCAGTTTAGTGTCTTAGGGCCTTTGTCGAATATCAACTGTTCATAGGTAGATGGTGTCACCTCTGGGGTCTCAATTCTGTTCCATTCATCCATCTGTCTGTTCTTGTACCAGTACCAGGCTGTTTTGACCACTGTGGCAGTGTAGTATGTTCTAAGGTCGGGTAATGAGAGGCCTCCCAGTGTGTTCTTCTTCTTTAGTAGTACCTTACTTATCCGGGGCTTCTTCCCTTTCCAAACAAAATTGGTGATTTGTTTCTCCATCTCATTAAAAAATGATGCTGAAACTTGTATTGGGATTACATTATATAAATAAATTGCTTTGGGTAAAATAGACATTTTCACAATGTCAAGTCTTCCTATCCATGAGCAGGGTAGGTTTTTCCATTTATCTAAGTCTCTCTTAGTTTGTTGTAGTAAGGGCTTGTAGTTCTCTTTGTAAAGGTCTGTTGTTTCTCTGGTTAGATTAATTCCTAGGTACTTTATCTTCTTAGGGGCTATCATAAATGGTATTGATTTGATCATTTCCTCCTTAACAGTCTTGTTGTTCGTATAAAGGAATCCTTCTGAATTACTTATGTTTATCTTGTATCCTGAGACTTTGCTGAACTCTTCTATCAGTTTGAATAGCTTACTTATAGATTCCTTGGGGTTCTCTACATATACAATCATATCATCTGCGAACAGGGAGATTTTAACTTCCTCTTTGCCGATGCAGATGCCCTTTATTTCTTGGTCTCGTCTAATTGCTCTGGCTAGAACTTCTAGCACAATGTTGAATAGGAGAGGTGACAATGGGCATCCTTGTCTAGTTCCTGATCTTAAGGGAAAGTCTTTCAGTCTCTCTCCATTCAGGATGATGTGGGCAATTGGCTTTGTATAAATGGCCCTTATTGTGTTGAGGAATTTGCCGTCTATGCCCATTTTGCTAAGAGTTTTTAGCATGAATGGGTGTTGGACTTTATCAAATGCCTTTTCGGCATCAATAGACAAAATCAGGTGATCCTTGTCTTTTGTGTTATTTATGTGGTTAATCACATTAATTGTTTTCCTGATGTTGAACCAGCCTTGCATCCCTGGTATGAATCCCACTTGGTCATGATGGATTAATTTCTTGATATGTTGTTGTATTCTGTTGGCAAGAATTTTGTCGAAGATTTTTGCATCTAGGTTCATGAGTGATATCTGTCTGTAGTTCTCTGTCTTTGTTGGATCTTTCCCTGGCTTAGGTATCAGGGTTATGCTGGCTTCATAGAATGAGTTTGGGAGTACTCCATCCCTTTCTATACTGTGAAATAGTCTCAGTAGTATTGGGGATAACTCTTCTCTAAGTGCTTGTAGAATTCTGCCATGAAGCCATCTGGGCCCGGACTTTTTTTGGTTGGCAGTGTTTTGATGACCTTTTCAATCTCTTCCTTTGTGATGGGTTTATTAAGTTGTTCTGCCTCATGTTGTGATAATTTGGGTAGGTGGTATGAGTCAAGGAATTGGTCCATTTCCCCTAGGTTTTCAAATTTGTTAGAGTACAGTCTTTCATATTATTCTGTTATGATGTTTTTGATTTCTGTTGCATCTGTGGTGACAACTCCCTTCTCATTTCTAATTTGGGTTATTTATTTCCTTTCCTGCTTTTCTTTAGTAAGTTTAGCCAGTGGTTTATCAATTTTGTTGATCTTTTCAAAAAACCAGCTTTTGGTCTTTTCAATTTTTTCAATTATTTTTCTATTCTCTAATTCATTTAGCTCTGCTCTAATCTTTATGATCTCCTTTCTTCTGGTGCCCGAGGGGTTCCTCTGTTGTTCTCTTTCTACTTGTTCAAGCTGTAGAGTTAGTTCCTTGATTTGGTTTCTTTCTTCCTTCCTGATGTGTGCATTTATGGAGATAAACAGACCTCTGAGCACTGCTTTGGCTGTATCCCATAGGTTCTGGTAGGAAGTGTTTTCGTTCTCATTGGAATCCATGAATTTCTTTAATTGATCCCTGATTTCCTCTATAACCCATGTTTTTTTGAGCAAGATGTTGTTCAGTTTCCAAGAGTTCCACTTTCTATCTCTGTTTTTTCTGCTATTGATTTCCACTTTGGTGGCTTTATGATCTGAGAAGATGCTTTGCAATAATTCAATGGTATGGATTTTGTTGAGCATTGCATTATGGCCTATCACGTGGTCAATTCTGGAGAATGTTCCATGTGCACTGGAGAAGAAGGTGTAGTTGTCTGCTGAGGGGTGGAAAGTTCTGTATATATCAATGAGGTTTAGTTGGTTAATTGTGTCAATGAGATTTTCTGTATCTTTACTGAGCTTTTTTCTAGATGATCTGTCTAGTAATGAGTGTGGAGTGTTAAAGTCTCCCACTATTATTGTGAAGTCATCTAACTCTCTTTTGAGCGTAGTCAGTGTTTCTTTGACATATTTAGGTGCTCTGACATTAGGTGCATAAATGTTTAATATAGTTAAGTCTTGCTTGTGTACTGAACCTTTCAGCAATAAATAGTGTCCATCTTTGTCCACGATGGTGGATTTGACATTAAAGTTGATTTTGTCTGAGATTAGAATTGCCACCCCTGCTCTTCTTTGTTCATTGTTAGCTTGATATATATTCTTCCATCCTTTAATTTTCAGTTTGTTCCTGTCTTTAGGTCTCAAGTGAGTTTCTTGTAGACAACGTATGGATGGGTTGTGTCTTTTAATCCAAGATGACTCTCGGTGTCTCTTTACTGGAGCATTCAGTCCATTCACATTCAATGTAATTGTTGATAGGTATGTGTTCACTGCTGCCGTTGTGATATGTTTATTTTTATGTTGATGTTTTCTCTGTTGTTCTTATTAGTCTGTTCTGAGACACTCTTTTTTGTGAGTTGATTTTTCACCTTTTTCAGAGCTCGTTTTTTAGTTGGTGAGACTCGTGTGTTAGATTTCTTGAAATGGTATGATACATCTTTGTTGTGCTTTACAGCTACCCCTATGAACTCCCTTAATAAACTATTTATAAACCCAATTTTAATTACTACCAGTCTGGTCATCTTCCTCTCCATCTGGAAGGACTATAATGACTGTAGTACATCCCTCTTTTATTATGATGACACCATAGTTTTCATGATGATCACTGGATTGCTTCTTTCCAAATCAAAGCTGTGATTTACTTTGGAGCCTTCCCTAAATGAGTATTGAGTAGTGTGTCGTTCTAAAACATAAAGTTAGTGGTTTTGTTCTTCTAAGCCAAAGCCAAGAACTTCTTTCAGTATTTCTTGTAATTTGGGTTTGGTTTTTACAAAGTCTCTGAGTTTCTGTTTATCTGGAAATGTCTTAATTTCATTTTCGTGTTTGAAAGACAGTTTTGCAGAATATATAATTCTTGGTTGGAAGTTCTTCTCCTTCAAGACTTTGAATGTGTCGTGCCACTGTCTCCGTGCCAGCATGGTTTCTGCTGAGAAATCTAACGAGAGCCTACAGGGTTTCCCTCTGAATGTTAGCTTTGCCTTGAGTCTTGCTGCCTTTAAGAGTTGCTGCTTATGTTTCATTTTGTTAAGCTTCATTATAATATGTCTTGCAGTCTTTCCTTTGAGATCTATATTGGGTGGTGTACGATATGCATCTGAGATGTCTATATTCTCTTCCTTCATGATTTCTGGGAAGTTTTCTTTCAGCAGTTCAGCAACAATACTCTCTGCGTTCTCAGATGTCTCACCCTGTTCAGGGACTCCAATTAATCGAAGGTTGTCCCTCTTAATAGAGTCCCACATGCTTCTTAATGTTTCTTCATTTTTCTTGTTTCTTTTTTCTGATTTCTGCTCATAGACACTGGCATCAGTAGCTCTGTCTTCCAAGTCAGAAATTCTTTTTTTCCGTTTGTTCCATTCTGTTTTCTTGGCTTTGCATGGAAGTTTCTATGTCTTTGATTTTCTTCTTGATCTGTTGGATTTCAGAGTTCTAGTGTTCCATCAGATTGAACAACTTGCTTAATTTTTCGTTTTGTTCTGCTGCATTTTGTATAAGGTCTAGAAGGGCCCTGTATATAATCAATTTGTATTCACTTCCTGATGCTTTCATAAAAGTTTCTTCATCTGGAAAACTCCTTGGTTGCTTTGTTTGGGAGCCTTCTGAAACCATGAGTGATTGCTTGTATGCCACAATTGTCTGTTGCTTTTTGGGTCCCATGTGAGTATACAGAGACTGGAAGAGGTACTGTGAGGATGGATTGCAAATGTTTCTCTAGGCTGTCTTCAAATGTAAAGCAAAAGGTATCTGACCAGTTCACAAGTCAGTTAGATTTTCAGGTGTAGAGGTCCCTCTTCTCATCTGACAAAATAAGCACCACTATATCCAACCCCAGATGATAACAAACTAGTTCAGAATACAGCAATGCTACTGCCCTGTTGGCCTGTGCTGACAAGGCCTAGCCTTAGCCAACACTGCGTTGAGTACTGGTTTTGTGATAGGAAAGCGCTCTCCTGAGAGCAGGCTCTGGTTCCCAAGCTAAGAATTAGGTCCAGCTGCAGCCACCGTACCCAAGATGGCGTCCTCCACACAGGCAGCAGACAGGGGGGCTAAAGGTGCTGAGAGGCAGCGATTCCTCTGCCTCTGTTGCAGGGCCCCCAACGTAGGCATCACTGTGCAGAATCACTACTTTTCCGACGGAGAAGCGCTGTCCCGTTTGCAGGCGCTGGCTCCCAGGCTGAGAACGAGGTCCCGCTAAAATCTCGGTACCAACACGGCGTCCCGCACCCTGACTGCGGAGCTCCGAGCAAACCCCGCTGAGGCAGCTACAAAACGAAAGGCTCAAAGTGTCTAGATTAACAGAGTCCCGAGCCTGGCTCTCAGAATATGGGAATTTCTCATGCCTGTCCCCCCAGCAGCGCGTCTGAGTCCAGCCGCCGGCAAGGCCCAGCTCCGCCCGCCAGCTGAGAGAGAGGGAAAACAAGTCAAAATGGTGCGTTTACCTTCCCTCCGTGAGAGCCGGGGCTAGCCAGGAGCGGGAGTCAGCGAAGAGAGGAGGTTTGTCTCTCAGTGGTGTGAAGTCCCCATTAACAGCTCTGTGCCGTGTCCTGTGGCTGATTAGGTGACCAGAAGGCTCCGTTTGATTGTCAGTTCAGGTCCAGGTTTCCAGAGGGACACAGGGAGACCGGGGCTCAGTCCGCCAGCTTGACTCCGCCCCCCTAAATGTTGTGTCTTAACTGCTGGAGTTCAGTCTCCCAATAAATTACTGAAAACCTTCAACTTTGGAGTTTGGTGATGGAAATGTTCTCCATGTAAAACTGAATTTTTTTCTTTGTTATTTGAAATTGAAAACAAACAATGCATCCTAGAATAACAAAGCCGTTTAGAATCGTGATGTGAGAGAGCTGCACTTCCTTACATGAAATTGCATGCAGCCCGATAGCATGAGAGTGGAGCTGTGCTGCTCAGGGTTTTAAGTGGCTGATATTTCGGGAGCAGAACACCAGGCCTTTCTTCCCAAGTGATTGTGGGTGGTTCTTTTGATTAACAGCCAAGCACGCTAGCTAGTTACACTGCGAAGGAACCCCAAGTCTCACTAAGTTATTTATAAGTAGACCAAAGCTTTCAGATGGCCCAGCTGTCTTCTTTTACAGGCAGAGTATAACTTAAAGTCTTCCAAACCACTGTAATGTGTAGATCCGGGAACTCTCTTGATACATCATGAACTCTCTTGAAATATATCTAATAAAGTACCATAATATTTGTACTGATATATTCTAAGAAGTTGTGTTGATCATGGAGAATGCTATAGCCACCATTTAGGATTTAACAGTGTGTCAATTATAGTTCAAAGTATTAACAATTTTCTGTCTAATACATGTACTATGTTAGTGTTTGGAAATTGTCCTATCAAGAAGAAATAAACCATAAATGTAAACTTTCTCAGAAACAAAATTTGAGTCTAAATTGTCACAGCCAAGGTATGTTCAAGATGAGAAGGAGGATGTCCAGGAGACCATGTGGCGTGAGTCACAGTATCAGTGCAGGCAGTTCAGTGACTTCTTGTCACACTTCAGAACTAAATAGATAAGCAGGCTGAAACCTCTTCTCCAGCAAAAGACGAGGAACTGAAGTATTGGTAATTTAATTAAAAAAATATCAAGAGACTGGAATTTGATAGAAACTCTGTTTTAAGATCCTCAAACAGTGTTTTGAATGTTTACAACATTTTCCTATTTTCTTGGCAAAGTCAGTGCCTGGTAAATAGATAATCAGTAGGAAAGCAACAGACACACATACACACACGCACACACACACACCCCAAGTTCTGTACGCATCACGTCATTATCTTCCCTAACTTCTAGTTACGAACTCCTTCAGTTTTAAATGGAACTTAGAGGAAGAGATACTTCAGAAGTGTTAGTGATCATAGGTTACCCTTTAACTCCATATACAAAATGATGAAACAAAACTAAGGCATTGAGTGACATAAGCCAATCACAAACGGACAAATATTGTATGAGACCACTACTGTAAAAACCTCATGAAAAAGTTTACACAGAAAAAGAAACAATCTTTGATGGTTATGAAGGGGGAGATGGGTGAGAACGGAAACACACTGAATAGGTGGTAGATAAGTGATAATTTTGGTGAGGCGTGAAATAATACACAGGACCGGGGAAAGCAACACAGCTAGTCCATACAAGGTCATGGAAACTCCACAGACACATCCAAATTTCCCGAGGGACCAAATCACTGGTCTGAGAGCTGTGGGCACCATGGTCTGGGGGAACAGCTAGTTCATCTGGTGTAACATAGTTTCTGAAGAAAATGTTCTCCCATTCTGCTTTGGTGAGTAGCACCTGGGGGATTAAAAGCCTGTGATCAGCCATCTAGGGTGCTCTACTGGTCTCACTCCTGGGAGCGAGGAACAGTGACAAAACTAACGATAAAGGAACAGAGTAGTCCAAAGATGAATGGATCACATCTTCAACAGCCTCCGTCAGACTGAGTCCCGTACAAGCAGGTGGTGCCTGACTACCACTACCGAGGGCTCGGACACAGGTGAGAACAGAGGGGCCTAGACAGATCTGGAGGCAAACACGGAACAAAATTCTTACTCGGAAAGAAAGGACCAGACTTACTGGCCTGATCAAGACTAGGGAAAGACAGAGAGCGGGGCTCCCGGACCCCTTTTCTGCTCCCTAATGAAGCCACTCCTGGGATTCACCCTTCAGCGAGAGATTGGACAGGCCCGTAGAACAAAACAAGAACCAAGGGACATGAGAGTCCAGGGTCAAGGGCTAGGAGGTCGGGGGAGGGGGCACCAGGGAAACTGGCCATAGGAAATCCACAGTCGAGAAGGGAGAGTGTTCCCGTGCTGTGGGGTTGTTAACCAATGTCATAAAACAATCATATATACTAACTGTTTAACGAGAAACTAGTTTGTTCTGTAAACTTGCATCTAAAGTATAACAAAAGAAGAGAAAGCAAAATGCAACTTAGCAGCAAACCTGCATATTATTATTTTTTGTTTGTTTTAGTCCTGTAGTAATAGTTAGTAATTGATGGTGAAATGATTCAGCACTCAACTGCTAACTGAAAGGTTTGTGGTAGGAGCCTGTCAGCAGCTCCACAGGGGAAAAGACCTGGCATCTCCTTCTGTAAAAATGGCACCCTAGGAACCTGCTCATCCTCTGTCCTACAGAGACGTTGAGTCAGAAGGCACACGGAAACAGCAGTGGGACAAGAGTGAACTAATCTTTATGATTTCTGAAGTTAACATGATCATTATATCAGCTGGGCAGTTGTGGTGAGAATGTATCATAACTGAGTGATCTGTCTTCCCGGTGCCAGCTGACGGTGGTTATTAGAGTTGGTTTCGTCACTGTTTTAGCATGACTGACAGAGTGCTTAAAAACAGCGTCAGGTGGGCTTCCTGAGCTGGATCACTTTTATTGTGCCCTGGTAAATCTGTGTTGGTATTCTGCTGCTACTTTCAATTTCAGTGTAAAGCAAATTCACGAGTTTAATGGTTCTGGTTTTTCATTCTGTCCCTTTATTCCACCCTCTGAAGCTGTCAGGGAGATACCTGTCACCTCTGTGTAATGAGAGCAGAGCAGGTAATGTCTGGTTGGTTTTCCTTGCAGCCCCCTGTGGAGGCCAGTACACTGGATCAGAAGGGGTCGTTCTGTCGCCCAACTACCCTCAGAATTACACAGCTGGTCAAATATGCCTCTATTCCATAACGGTACCGAAGGAGTTTGGTAAGAATTTCTTTTTACTTTTAACTCATGGTCGTGTTGATGTGTTGATTTTCCTGTCATCTTAGAAACATTGTAACTTTTAATATGATAAAATAATGTAGAAGATGCATTCTAGTAAAGTAGAAGATTCTCTCGACAGACCCTACATAGTACCTGTTATGACTCTTTTACTGACGTGATGTGTAAAATGCTTCACCTCCTTCCTGTGACTTTGGGTCAGCATGACCATAACCACATTTTTCCTGTCCTCAGAAATCATTCTTCCAGTGAGTTGTGTTTATGTATTAAGGAGGACTGCAAAGGGACTTGGGTGTAAGAAGAACCATTTATATCTCTTTGTACATCCTTGGCACAAAAAAATTAATAATCAGATTATAATGGAACTAAAATTTCAGACCTTAGAAACTTGAAAGTGGCCAGAATCCTAACTTTGTCAAAATCCAGTTTCCTATCTTCAAACTTAGCTCTCAGTTTCAGCTACCTTCCAGAATGACTTTGTTCAGGAGGCCCTCTGGTCATGCTCACGTGCGGTCCCCGACACAACACTATATTCTTGCATCCCTGCTTTCACTCGGCCTGGAAGATTTGTGTGTGTTAGCGGTGAAATTCTATTCCAGAGCACAGCAGAGAGTCATTTTCAGAGATTAATAGAATATGTTCTTTCTCCCAAAACTCTGGTGGCGTGGTGCTTAAATGCTACAACTCTTGACCTAAAGGTTGGCAGTTTGAATCCACCAGGTGCTCCTTGGAAATGCTTTGGGACGGTTCTGCTCTGTCTAGAGGGTCGCTGTGAGTCGGAATCCAGTTGACAGCAGTAGGTTTGGCTTGAGGGGTTCTTTCTCCAACATTAAAATAAAGGACACTTCTTAGCCAAGATTTCCCTTTATATTCAGAATGGTAGGCACAAGCCCATGGCTCAAGAGGATAAACATTCCAATGCTACATTTCACTTGAGGTCAAATTTGAAAACACAATTGTGACAACAACATTAATTGCTGAGCAAGAGATTTGCGTGTTTCAGACAAGTGGTTTTACGAATTATTATTATGTGATTACTCATAGAGCTCCTGCAATCCAACGCAATCTCAGTTTACCACTTGCTTCAGACTTTGGCCTTAAATGCAGATCATGGGTCCCTCACAGGCTGTGCTGTACACTGGCTGATCTCCACCCTCTGACCGCTAGCTTTTGATCTGGGTCTGTTCGTAGGAGTGGTTGTGTTGGAGGACAAGACCTCCTAGCATCCCAGGCCTCTTGAGAAGAAAAGCCATAATCTGGGACTGGACAAATGAGTCTATGTGTTCCTGGAGGTGGTGGTGAAAGGACCCGCTTGCCCTAAGCAAAGAATGAGTCAATTCAGCATTCTAGAAATTAAATGGCAAATATTATTTTCATTTAAAAATAGAGATATGCGTCAGGAAATATTTCCTTTGTTATAATAAACCAATGGCAAAACTTAAGAGATCTTAGATTCTTATTCTTTGTGCTAAACAAATCCCCCTGAAGACTCACTACTGTAGCCTCCATTAGTTCAGTATTCGGATGAAATACATTAATTAATCTAAGTGCTCAGTGATATCCCCCCGATGAATTTACCATCAATATTCCTTATGTTTTATTGGTGAGTACATGAAAAATACATTTATGGCAATGTGCTATGGCAAAACTGTTCTTTGATTTGGGTTTATTAAAATTTATTCCATTACCACAATACAATGCTAACTTTTTCATCATTTAAAATGTTTCACCCCTATTCTAGGTAGTAGTTGTAATGTCTCTGTCTGGAAGGTTTAATGACAGAAATATTTCTGATCTGAGCAGACAACGGTAGTTATAGATAAGCAGACAGCTGTCATCGAGTCAGCTGTGATTTGTGGTGGTCTGAGGGGCCCACCATCCTCCGGGCACAAGTATGGTCAAGTCTGTCCTTGCGGCTGTGGCGCCTGTCCCTGGCTGTTGCCCTCACCCTCGCTGGCCCACGGCTTCTCCAAACGTAAGGTCCGCTACAGCAATTGATCCTTCCTAATAATCTGTCCAAAGCAGCCAAGGTGGGAAATATCCAGTTGGGATTCCTAAGATTTTTACTGGCTGATTTTCAGAAGTAGATTTATGGGTCTTTCATCTGAGTCTGTCTTAGTCTAGAAGTTCTGCTGAGAGTTGTCCACTAGACTGTGCTGGTGTTGGAGAAACTGGTGGCATAGCTTCCAGCAACAAGCAGCTCAAGTGACCGCGGTCTGGCAAAGCAACAGATGCGTGGCTAAACATGGTTATACTGAGTACCTGATGAAAGACCGTTACCTGATTTTCAACTTTCTGTCTTTCTTACTGTTTCCTGGGAGTTTAATTAATTCAGCAAAGTAGTGTGATCAGTTCCAGAGACACAAAGATGAATAAATAAAAGAGAGTCCTTGCCCAGGAGTTGCTTGTAGGGCAGAAGGTAAAACCATCATAAAAAAGCAGATGTTCTGCAGGGATGTGACCTGTGCTGGTTAGAAGTAGCTCACGCCCGTTTGGAGAGTCAGTAACAACTCCAAATGGGAAGGGACGTTTCAGCACAGGTTTGCAGGCATCCTCATTCCTTATTTTTACCCTAAAGTGTCAACACTGTATTCCTTCTCAAGCAAAGAGCTGATTGTCCTAGCATCTTGAAAAGCGTTCTCACTGAGTCCTTTCATCCTGTAGGGAGGGCATGCCCTGCTTGTCTCAGACTGGGGGTTGAGACAGTAGAGAGTTCGCCTGCCACGGAGCTCTACGGTCCAGCTTCCCACGCTTCCCTCGGTCAACTCTGAGCTCAACCAGCCTGCTGGAGACTTTTCACACCTCCAACATTTTGCTCTGTTTATTCCACTTGCTAATATATATGTATATATTAATTCTATTGTGCTTAAGGTGACCGTTTGCAGTGCAAATTAGTTTCTCAAAGAAAAATTTGTACTCTCGTTTTGTGACATTGGTTACAATCCCTGCATTTTGTAAGCACTGTGTCCCTTTCCCTTGTCACCTCAAGTTCCCTGTGCCCATTCCTCCAGTTTTCCTGTCCCTTCCTGTCTTCTTGTCTTTGCGTTTGGCTAGGTATTGCTCATTTGGCTTCCTGTACTTGACTGAGTGGGAAGCATAGCTCTTACTTGTTTATTGTGCATTTTGTAGCCTCCCTCATGTTTGGCTGAAACTCTGGACTTTGGGAATGGCTTCAGTTCTCATTTAGCAGGATTTGGGGGCTGTGGTCTCAGGGGTTCCTCCAGTCTGTGTCAGACCAGTAAGTCTGGTCTTGTGTTGTGTGCATGAGTGAATTTGCACGTTGCTCTACAATTTCCTTCTGCTCTGTCCCACGTATGTTACTGTGAACCCTGTTGGTGTCGTCAGCAGTGGTGGCTGGGCACCGTCCAGCTCTCCTAGGCCCGGGCAGGGGAAGCTGGGGTTCCTGTGGTCCCTTAGTCCTCTAGACTCATGTCGTCCTTTTGTCATTGTGCTCTTCGTTCTCTTCGGCTCCTGATGAGAAGGAATGGATAGATGTATCTTAGATGGCTACTTGCGAGTTTGTAAGACCCCAGATGTTCCTCACCAAAGTAGGACGTAGTGCATTTCTTCATGAACTATTTATACCAACTGCCCTGGAAGTCTCCTGAGACAGTGGTCCCCAGCCCTCAATCCTATCAGCTACATCGCTCAGGGTGTTTGCATGTGTCTAGGAAACTTCTGTCATCTTACCTTGGTCCAGTGGTGCTGATTTCTTCTGTACTGTGTGTTCTCTTTCCCGTTACCTAAGTTAACACGCAGCTACAGTCTAGTGAGGTATTTCTAGTCCCCACCTCTCCTCTCCCTTAAAACAATCAAAGATTTTTTTTTCTCTGCCTTTGTGGAAATCGCCATGAGTCGGATCTGACTTGATGGCACTTGGCTTTGGCTTGTGGAAATCTTCACTTGGAGCCCTAGTGGCACAGCAATTGAAGCTTGGTTGTCAACCAAAAGGTCAACTGTGCGATTCCACCAGTTGCTCCTCGGAAACCCTATGGGACAGCTCTCCTCTGTCCTATAGGGCTACTGTCAGATGGAATCAACGCAATGACAACAGGGTAATGGGTGAGCCTTTTCTTGGGCTTTTATAATCCTTTGTGGTTGACTTATTTCACTTAGTATAATGCTCTTCAGATTCCTCCATGCTGTGAGATGCTGCAAGGTTTCATCGCTAGTCTTTATCATCATGTAGTGTTCCATTGTATGTAGGGACCATAATTTATCTATTTCCCTGTTGCTGGAAACATAAGTTCTTTACTTTTTTTTTTTTTTTTGCTTTTGCTTTTTTGCTATTTAAGATCATAGATAGTAAAAATCTAGGTATATTCCTAACAATAGAAATACTGGATCGTCTGGTATTTCCATTTCCAGCTTTTCAAGGAGGAACCGTATCATTTTCCATAGTTGCTGTACATTGTATACACCCACCAGCAGTGCAGAAGAGTTCTAACCTCCTTGCACCCCTCCCCCAACATTTGTTACTTTCTGTGTTTTTGACTAGTGCCTGTGCTGTCAGGGTGAGATGCTGTCTCATTGCGGTTTTGATACACATTTCTCTACTATCTAGCGGATCGCAAGCATTTCTTCAAGTGTCTGTTTGCTGCCTGAGTGTGTTCTTTGGTGAAGTGTCTTTTAACATCTTTTCCTCATTTTTTAATTGTATTATTTGTCTTGTCATTGTTGAAGTGTTGAACCACTCTATAGGTTTAAGATTGGACTCTTGTTTGACGTGTTGTAGTGAAATGTAAGTTCTCCTATTACTCTTTTGGTGAAGTCTTTTGATGAGCATTGGAAAAACAAAAAAAACATTGCTGTTGAGTTGATGCTGACTCACAGCAACCCTACAGGACAGAGAACTGCCCCACGGAGTTTCCAAGGAGCACCTAGTGGATTTGAACTGCCAACCTTTTGGTTAGCAGACATAACAGTTAACTGCTATGCCACCAGAGTTGGATGACCGTAAGTGTTTGCTATGTGGGAGCTTCTGGTTAACTAGTTTCACTCCCAGTTGTTGTACACTGTTAGTTAGGGTTTGTGTTTCTATTTATTCCATGTATTGGTGCCCGGAGCATCGTTGCTGTTTTTTCTTCTATGATCTTTGTCATTTTATGATTTATGTTTAAGCCTTTGATCTGTTTTGAGTTAATATTTGTGTATGGTATCCGGTGTGGGTCCTGTCTCATTTTGTTTTTTAAGTGGACGTCCAGTTTTGCCAGCACCTTTGTTAAAAAGATTATCCTTTCTCCATTTAATGGACTTCAGTGCTTTATCAAAGACCAACTGACGGTAGGTGGATGGATTTCTACCAGAGATCTTGATTCTGTTCTGTTGGTCTGTGTGTCGCTTTTTTGTACCAGTGGCAGGCTGTTTGACTACTGTGGCTATACAGTAAGTGCAGAGATCAGGTAGCATGGGACCCCCTACTTTGTTCTTTTTTTAAATTTTTACCAAATAATGCTTTGATTATTCAATGCTTCTTTCATTTCCATGTGAAGCTGGTCATTGGTTTTTCCATCTCATAATGGATGCTGCTGATATTTGGATCTGGATTGCAATGCATCTGTTGGTTGCTTTGGGTAGAACTGACATTTTCACAATGTTGTGTTTTCCTACTAATGAACATATTGTTTTTCCATTTATGTAGGTATATTTTTGTTGAAATATTTCTTTTTGCATCCCATTCTGAAGTGGAAAAACATATTAAATTCTTATCAAAGACTATTTTATTTCCTTTGAAACATCCACTTTTGCCCCCACTAGAAAGAAGCATTCCTTGTACTTAAATTTCAGTCGTCCTTTAGTTGTACATTGCCACATCCTTGTCACTGTCATCCACAGCATGCCGTCATTGGCCAGCTTAGCTCTTTCAGGAGGTGGTCACTGACTTGAGTGTGAGTCGTTGGCTAGATCTCAACTCAGGTGCCATCTCCAGAGGGACACTTGTGTGGCCCTCGACAGAGCAAGTTAGCTGTTCCTCTTTAAACTGATAATGTACTTCCCAAATCTGTATTTACTGTACAAACTACTACATACAGTAGAGTAGTAGTTTGGGGACAATGTTATATGTTATTCATTCCTTTATTCTTTGCTTCCAGAATAGAGGTGATGCTTGTTAAATGTTTTTTGAATAAAAATAGGAATTATATATGATTTAGCTTTGCATTAATTAAATATCCCAAGCATTCTGTCCCCAACATGATAATAATGATTTTATTAATTTTCAAGTTGGTAGTGAAGAAATGATTATATGAACAAGAGTGCTGGAGACATCCCAAATTCCTCTCTCTGTCTACTCTCTGGTACTGTCACGATTTTAGACCATGTTGTCAACTGGGAAAATCTACCTTGCCTTTGTTATTCCAGTACCCCGATGGAATATGTATTTAAAGAAATTGTAATACTCATTTGTCTTAAGGTTCAAAATATATAGAGGACAGCAATTATATCCATTTCCATAAGCACAGAAGGATAAAGAAAGCTGAACAAAGTAATTTGTTTTATTCAAATATTTGGGAGAACTTAGAAAACAAGTTATTTTTGATCACAGGAACCCCAGCATAATGATCCTTCAGGGAATCAATAAACGCATAGTAAGACTGAAATCTCCATTTTTAAAGAAAGCCTATGATCCCAACTCACCCCCTTTATTTTACAGTGGTGTTTGGACAGTTTGCCTATTTTCAGACGGCTCTGAATGACCTGGCAGAGTTATTCGATGGAACACATCCACAGGCCAGACTCCTCAGCTCACTCTCTGGGTCTCATTCAGGTAAACTTTTAAATATTTTATGTTTAATACCTCTAGATAGCTTGGGTGATTAATTTTAAGCTTTTTTTAAATGACAAGTTTAATCCTCTTTGAATCTGTTTAGTAAAATATTGTTTTAGAAATAAGATTTCAAAGCAGTTTGACCCCACCTACAAAACCATCTGTTTTTATTATTTAATAAAATTGTGGACAACAAAATTTTTATCATAATAAAAAATGCCAATACCAGGGAAAGAAAAAAGGAGAATAAAATATGTTGCGTTTTTACTTTCTGTCCAGCCTTAAACTTCCTTCCATCTATTAATGTTTTGTTACGAGTCATTCCAAATTTTAAGTATACATACATAGAGAGTCATTATATGCACACGTTTCTGTCATATAAATATCAATAATATGTATATGTCTATGTGTATAAGCATATGCAACACTGTAAAATGTGGGGTATTAACACACAACTTGGCTTTCATCATACGCTTTTACTTAAAAATTTGTCTATAGGTCTTCACCTAATGAAAGTATGACAAACATAGTTATTTTCAGTGCTGAAGAATATCGTGTTGTATTAACGAGGAACAAGTGATTTAGACCATCCCCTGGTCATTCACCAAGTCCTGTGTTCAGGACTGTGACACTTCCATGACTTCCCAGACACGCTGCGACTGTCTGCGCCCATCACCGGCTTCGGTCGGCAACCCTCCAGGCTCCATTCTTTCCAGTTCCCCTGTCATAAACCAGAGTTTTAGATTGTCTTCTCACTGTTTCCTACCAACATTCAGATATATTCCCAGAAATGAATGAGAGGATGAATATTTAAATTCTCGATATAGATGAACAAAGTCACATCAGAAAAGTTTATGCCAAGTCACCTTCCCAGGTGTACCTGGAAAACAAAGCTGCCCTTTAAAATAATATATGTGTGTATGTATATATATTTCAGAAGGCTTTTTCCTAATCTTTTAATCAGTGTTGGTTTCAGAAACATTATCTATTTTAAGTAAATTCTATCAAGTCATTATCTAATTAAAGTAATCCTGAGTAAATGATTTATCTAATACTTACATTTCCTGTATTATCAGCTAATAGGTCTATTACCAGTGCTTTCTTCAAAAAAGCACTTGAATGAGATAGTAGCTAAAATAATGTTTTAATGGAAAGTGTAAGTCGGAACAGAGTGGTAAGAGCCTTATGAAACAGTGTATTTGGGTCTTCAGTACCAAAGTGAAGGTTGTTTTTAGCTCAATTTCTTATGTGTTTTATTGTGGTAAAGTACGTATAACCTAACGTTTGCCATTTTAATTATTCTTAAATGAAGAGCTGAGTGATGTTAGCCCCAGTCATAGTATTTTACAGCCGTTGCCACAGTATTAAAAACTTTGTCATCGTCCCCAGCGGACAGAGGGTGCCCATCAGCCCCTGGAACCCACCTACAAACCTACATCTCTGTGTGTTTCGTTATCATATACAACTCAAGTTACATTATTAAATGTACAATTGCAAATTAATGACTATTTCCAAAATACAACCTGCCAGAATGCTATGCATTTTGGGGGTTTCCATGCACAATCTTGTTTTTACATTTAGGGGAAACACTGCCTTTGGCTACGTCCAATCAAATTCTCCTCCAATTCAGCGCCAAGAGCGGTGCCTCGGCCAGGGGCTTCCACTTCGTTTACCAAGGTAAGCATTGTTTTGAGTAGTTCCTGGGTCTTCTCATCAAAAAGCACATATTACTGTATTCAGAAAAAAACTACTAAAAGTGTATGAATTGCATTTTTGTGATAATTAAGGGATTTATGGCATACAGATATAATACAAATTACCTTAATAAAGTTACTTAATAAAAGAACTAGAATACTTCTTCTGACACTTAAATCTGATGTCCCTAAAACAAAGACACAACAACATCTCACTTGCCTGGTATTTTAAAGAAGTGAGTATTGATCATACTATCTTTGAGTAGCACATCACATTTTACAAAATATTTTAATATAAGTTATAATACAAGATCTGACAAGTTCACCTTACTTGTTCTAGAGCAAAGTGCCACATACCTCATTGTTGAGTATCACTATGGTCACCTTCGAAGTGCTCCCCTTGGGAAGCTAGACACTGATGTCAGGGCCTAGTCCACCCTTCAACGCAATTCTGAAACTCTTTTTCCGGAATGGCCATCAGAGCTGTCGTTGTATTACCCTTGATGTCCTGAATGGCATCAAAAGGTCTTCCTTCCAATATTTCTTTTATCTTCGGACAAAGAAAACAGTCACTGGGGCTAAAAACTGCGTCACAGACAACTCTTCAGTTAAGTTCACCAAGTTTCCACTGTGCCACCGTGGGCAATGGTCACTGCAGAGAAAAAGATTCCAAATTGCTTTGACGGGTGGACCAGGCGCTGGCGTCTGTGCACAGCTTCCCAGTGGGAGGCCTCCAGTGGTAATTCGGCAATGAGGTATGTAGGACTCAGGACAGTGAAATTTGCGGGCTACTTCATATAGTTCATGTAAGGAACTGTATAAATTAACACTTGTTCTTTCAGATATTAGTAGCCATTTTGGTGAAAATGTATTTAAAAAATGCATTAATGAATTTTACATCTTATTGTAAACATGATTTAAATAGGTCAACAAGATAGTGTAGCAAAAACAAACGAGTGTCACTCCTATTTCTATTAGCTTAAATAAATAACTGTTTTATTTTGTTTGTGTATTTTTAAACTTAGGCATTTGTATAAGTTATGATTATTTCTCCATTCAGAGCGTGTTAAAAATGTTTGAGACTGCTTAAGGATCAGATTCTGGGAAGTAAGGAATTTTTCACTATGTTTTGCCTTTATTTTGCACCAATATGAGCATAAACTGTTGAAACCTTTTCCAGAAGTGCCAACCAGCTTTTTGGCCAAGAATGGAAAGAGATTATCTTATTCAGAGACAAATGATGTATTCAAAAAATTAGAACTCAAACTTCATTTTTCTAAGTCTCTGTTTCATAGAGGCTGCAGAGACTATTTGCTGTATTTAAATATTTTCATCAATAGAAGTGGAGAATTGTTTCCCAGCTGTAGTTTATTTCCTTTCATAAAGATTTCTCTGGAAAACATTTTTGAAACCGTTGTTGTTGTTGTTTTAAAACAAAGGAGAATAATACTTTGTCATGCTACTTATAAATCATTTCTAACAATTTCACACTGAAAAATTCATGCCCTGAAAATATTTCACTATAAGCCTCTTCAGCATTCAGCATAGAGACGATTTGTGGAGATGATTGACAGGTACGTAGGATGCAAACAGCAATTACTTGAATGGCGGGGCTATTGAAGTCAAATTAGTTACAAAATTCTAAACTATGCCTTTTATTGATATGTAAACAAACCACGATTAAAGACAGTTTCTCTGGAGAGTGGACAGTTCGAGCAGCATGCCTCAACATTTTTAATTTTCTGAAAATAGATTTGATATGGCTTTACAAAGAATGAATATACAAACCTAAGTAATTTTGTGTGAAATAGAAAGAGGCTGAATCACTTAGCTTAAGTATAGTCTTAGTCCTGGAAAAATACAAATTGTCAGCACTGCCTTTTTGTATAAGGTGCTACCTTTGATTTTTGGTAGAGATTAAAAACCCGCTGCCATAGAGTCGGTTCTGATTCACAGTGACCCTACAGACAGAGTAGAACTGCCTACAGAGCACCTGGCAGATTTGAACTGCCAACCTGTTGGTTAGCAGGTGGAGCATTTAGCCACTGCTCCGCCAGGGTTTCCTGATACATATTAGAAAATTAATTAGCTAATTAGCTACAATCTCTAATGTCAGTGACCCACTCTATACTCTATCTTCCTCAGAAATTATAGTTTTAGAAGTCATGTTAATGCATTTAAATAGATATAATTAACAATAATGATACTGTTACTTTAAATATATCAGAGCAATCATTATCAGATAATAATCATGTAATCACAAATACAGTGGAATATTTTGACAGTCTAGGATGGGTTGCACTTGACTGCTAACGTATTGTTAGGACTCATTCAGTAGTAAAATGGGAGAGAAGAGCTGGCAGTGTGCTTCCATTGAAACATAGCCAAGAAAACCCTGTGAAAATATGTTAAAAACTACTACCCTTAAGTCAACTCCTATTCACAGCAACCCTATAGACAGAGTAGAACTGCCCCACAGAGTTTCCAAGGAGCTTCTGGCGGACTTTAGCTGCCAACCTTTTGGGTAACCGCCGGTAGCTGTTAACAACCACGCCACTAGGGTTTCCTGAAAATACCTGACCCTGAATTGGACTGTATGGCAGGTAACGATAACAAAAATTATCATTTAAAATGTATAAGATACAAAAGGGAAAAACAAGAAATCAAATACAAGGAAATATATTTTTACTAAGTATAAAATATTGAGGATGTGTGTTTCCTACATGAGCCGGATCTGACTAGACGGCACCTGGCTGTACATTCTCACTATTTCATAAAGTTTTAATATATTCCTTTCTTGCCTTGTTACTACAGGTGAGGTTATGCAGAAATTGATGTCTTTTTGTCAAAGCTAAACCTTTTGGAGGTAAAGGACTGGGAACATGAATGCAATTTATAAATCGCTCCATAGCAGCTGGAACAGTTTTCAATACATGTGAAAAGTTAAATTGAGCATTGCTGTCTGAAAGATAGCAGTTACATGGCAGCCTACAAGTTATTTGAACTCTATTGTGCAAAAATTTTTTGAATAGTACTTTCATATACTCAGCTTGAATCTTTCATAAGTTATTAAAGCTTGAAATTGCACAGGGACTTTATGACTTCTGTGGGTAAAGAACGTGTAACCCTTGTTAACGGACAGGATAGTTCAGTTATAACGAGCCTCAGAGACTTCAATTAAAAATAAGAGTAGCCGTGTCATGGAACAAAAATGTAGATGGGAGTTTCAATCTATTAAGATGATCTCCTCTAGTCCTCTGCTCTTCCTCTCATCCCAGCTCCACAGGTGGGAAAACAGGAATGAGGACGCTACCGTCTCTTTCAATTTGTGAAGAAATGGGTCACTTACAGGCTTTGTTTGAATTTTCCGGATAATGACACCTTTGCCTTCCCCCCCCCCTTCTTCTATGCTAGCATGATGCTAGGGGTTGGGTCCCACTGGACGGCAGTGGTTTGGTTTTCGTTTCTTTCTACGCTTCCAGGGAGCTTGAGGGTGCGGTAGGACAAGATGAGGGTGAAAGAGGGAGAGTTATGATGTTTGAGTACCCCACGAAAAGCTAATACAGGGGGACACTTCATAATAAAATGCTTTAAATATTTCTCCCACACTTAACAAGGATGTCTCAGCACATATGATGAGTTTGGTTGCTGGCTGGTGCTGCTTAATGAACTCTAAAGTGTGTTATCCACTTGGGGGAATGCAAAAAATCCACTGCATCCAGTCGATTCTGACACATAGCGACCCTATAGGACAGAATCAAACTGCTCCATAGGTTTTCCAAGGAGTACCTGGTAGAATCAAACTGCCAAACTTTGGGTTAGCAGTCGGAGCACTTAAACCACTGCACCCCCAGGGCTTGCTAGGGTGACGGAGGCATACTTGATCCCCTTGTCACTGGCGATGTAGAAGCTTGTGTGGAACCTGAGGCCAGTGTCCTTAGTCTGCCCGCACGTTTCCGGGTGACCTAGCGCCGCGAGCCGGCTGGGTCTCAGGGGTCGTGCTGACCACCTGCTCCGAGTCAGCCCTGCTCGACTCCGCTCACTGACAGTCAGTGGGGAGCCCATCTGGAAAATAACTCTGATTTTGCTCCCCCCGCCAAATGTGAGGGTGTCTGCAGTTTTTCTCACTGGACAGTCCTGAACCAGTGTAACTGCTTCCCTCTTTGAAGAAACTTTCTCAAAGAGGCGGGGAGAAATATGATTCTTGCTTTTAAGGGCTGAATGCACTGAAATGCCCTTTTACCTTTTGGGCATGAATCAAAGTTTTCCCCACCCCATTCCTTGACTCTGACCAGTCCCCTGAATGTCTGTGCTGGGGAATGCCGTAGGCCCCCTACAGCTTCCTAAGCTCCTTTTAGGGTCTCCCAGGGACTTTCAAAGCCAGAATCACCGCAGGTGGTAGCTTTCATGGAGGTTTAATGATCCTGGGATTACACACACGCACACACACATACATAGTGGAATTACACCTATAATCAATCAATTCTCAGTCACAAATCCTGTACAGTCCCAATTAGTCCAACAGCAAGTTGAAAGTCCATTTCCTGTTTCTTAATAGGGCCGATACAGTGTTTCTTCCAGCTTTCAAACAAATCTTTTGTCCTTTTGCTAATGAAGTAGTCAGCCAAACAGCTTTAGAATTTTTTGGTTTGTTTTCTTTCTTTCTTTGGGTCTTAAATACGTTAGAATCAACACTGACCTGGCGAGGTGTGTGGCAGCTGAAGCTGGAGGGTACCTTCTCCCCCTGTGCTTCCTGCTACAGACAGTTGCTCATCTCTTGCAGCGGGCTTGGACCGGCTCCGTCTTCTCTTTTCCTTTCTTCTTATGCACACGTGTATAACTTGGTAGTTGATAGTGTCTCTTCCGTTACTGTTGTTTTTAATTGTGTTGTATTTATGTCTGCCTGTTCCTACACAGGGGTCCAGATGGGGTCGTGGGTAAGCATTCAGCTGTTGACCAGAAGGTTGGCAGTTCAAATCCACCGGCTGCTCCTTGGAAACCCCATGGAGCAGTTCTCCTCTGTCCAGCAGTGTCCTATGAGTGAGGATCAACTGGACCGCAATGGGTTTTTGTTGCTGTTCTTCCAACATATGCTGACTTCTTCTTTTGCATGTTAATGCAGAAGTCAGCGTCTATCAGTTTCCCTAAATAATTCGCCCACACCAGACTTGTTGTCATGGGGATGTACTGAATATTTCAAGGGAAAAAAGGAAACTGGTTTTGTACCATACTTTCCCATAGGGAATAACCAGAAAAACTCCACAGCCATTGAGTTGATACCAACTCGTAGTGACCCTGTAAGGCAGAGTAGAGCTGCTCCACAGAGCTCCCAAGGAGCACCTGGTAGATTCCAACTGCCCACCTTTTAGCTAGCTGCTGTAGCCCTTAACCACTGCCCCAGCAGGGTTTCCCTCGTAGTGCAAGGCTTGTAAATACCAATTTTCTGTGTCTCTATCTTTCCTAGTCACTCCTGCTGGGTCACCAATCTCCTCTAGGTTCTCTTCTGCCTCTATTTTCCCAGCTCTCCATCTCCCAGATACACTAGTTCATGATTTCCTGTTCCAGAAGCTTCTTATTGACAAGACTCACTCTCCTTAACATTAGTGTTAAAACAGATATTGAAAAAGTATCTTTGAAAATAGTGTAAGAAACATGGAGATGCATTTTCTAGATTTGGTAAGAATTTACTCTGAGGCTTTCTTTGCTTGGAGTCCTTCGGAGGTACGCAGATATGTGTTTCTGTTGATTTTCCCTTTCTTCATCTGCTTTTAGATGACATAAATCATAAGGCTTTGTTATTTATTGTCATTTCCCAGAAAAAAATTTCCATCTAGAGCTTACAAAATGCATGATTTTATGAAGAAGTTTGGGCATAAAGTTTTGTTGGTAATTCAGTTACCGTATCCTTGAATTGATTAACTAGTAATAGATCATTGAATCATAGTTTTCAATTAGTTGAAGAGAGTGATTGTGAAAACTAGAAAATGCCCCTTTGTCCTTAAAGGAAGCAAGACAGATGCCCCACTTAGATACGGCAAGGCATTACTACTGACTTGCATATTTTTATTATTATCGCTGTGTTTACTAGTTTGGCTATAAAAAATGGGCACAGTAAAATAACTGCAGGAACCTATCTGGGGTTTAGAGTGTCTGTGGTAGTGACAGGTGATTAATAAGGGTCCTGGGTGAGTTTGCTTGTCCCTTATCCTGACAGAAGTGTGCACAGCCCAGCCCCACTGTCTTTCAGCATTGCAGAGCCTTGGAGCTCAGCATCTTCTCTCTGAACCAACACAAGAAGCTGGCCTGAAAAGCTCATTGCTTTATTTATCACCCTCCATCCTAGGCTGACCCTGGTCCCTGTTCACTTTTCCACTGGGCTGATTTCAATTTTGCTGCACAGCGGTGTGAAACATTTACTAAAAGATAGAGAATCATTACTATAGAAAATAGAATTTCTATCTGATGCTGCCTCCAACATGCAGGTTAAGGGGAAAAGCTAAAGGATTGGTTGAGAGGCAAAGTTAGAGAACATTGCCTTATTATTTTTTTTCCCCAGACATTACATGGGGGGGATATCTCCATTTCACAGGTTTCCTCATTCTGAGAACCTTAAAATCAGTCTGCTCTCTTCACGTTCCAATCTTCTCCCTCTACAAAACCTTGTGCATCACAGCACTCAAATGCAGGTGGTGTTCATTTATTGTTATTTTTGTTGGAAATAGATAAGTATAAGATTTGTGATAAAAGTTTTAATAGTGCCCTACATCCAGTTGGCACCTGATGCCGTCATTGGCTCCGTTCTCAGGAACCCAGAATGACGGCAATACCGTGGACATACACAAATGAGAAATGCCATTCTGTTTGAAGCCACTTTGACAAGCATGCAAACTGCCTCAAATCACAGGAACTCCCCAAGGAATCTGTCTCACCTAGAGAAACTACCATGAGATATATTTCCAGTTTTGTACAATATCTTTGAGGATTGATTGTGGAAGTCTCCATGGACTTTTCTTCCTCCCATACCAAAAATCCCAAACCCATCACCTATGAGTCCATTCTAACTTACAGAGCTACCATAGAACAGAACAGAACTGCCCATAAGTTTCTAAGGAGCAGCTAGTGGATTTGAACCGTAGACCTTGTGGTTAGCAATTCAGTTCTCAACTACTGCACCACTGAGGTTTCCGATTCATCCTCTCAGTGCACTGGTTCTACTTCTGCCCTGGTTTTCTCATCTGAAAATGAGACCAGTCAGGTGGTCTGTAGGGTTAATATGAGAATAAAATAGAGACATGCAAGTGTTTCAAAAAGTTGTGCCCTGTAGAGATTTTAAAACAGCAGTAATGTCTCAATCAACATACATGTAAATTCTCACGGGATTCATTAAATCTGCTTTCACGGAAATGGTGTGGCTTCTTGATAAAGGTGGCTATAGTTGCACTGTATCTGTTTTGCCTCCAGCTGTCCCCCGCACCAGTGACACCCAGTGCAGCTCCGTCCCGGAGCCCAGATACGGAAGGAGAATTGGTTCGGAATTTTCAGCAGGTTCAATTGTGCGATTTGAATGCAACCCGGGATACCTGCTTCAGGGTTCCACAGCTATCCGCTGCCAGTCTGTCCCCAGCGCGCTGGCTCAGTGGAATGACACCATACCAAGCTGTGTAGGTGAGTGGATGTTGTCCAGTGCGATAACGTGCATGAGGGTGTGAGTAAGAACTTAGGACCCAGTTTAGAGAGTTGCTTCTCACTGTCTGAATCCTGTCTACACCAACAGAGCATGCTCGTGACCTATTTAAAGAACAATTTATTTTATCAAAAATAATTGAATAGCAGTCAAATCCCAAAATACATTGTGTTCCACAAAACAACTCATCAGATTTACAAATGTAAAACGTATTTTCCTTATCAATATTTATCAGGAATGCCATCAGCTCTAAAGCCATGAATATACAACATAATTCATTTTTGTAGGAAAACCATTGAGATGCTGATTTGCTACATTACTTGTATAATATGCTTTTAATAAATTTATGCTGATGAATGTTTAGAAAGTAGTAGGTTAATGCAGATGGAATAACAATGGCGTTGTTATACTTTATATGCTTCATTTTGTGTGAGAAGTTTCAGACAATCACAATTAGTACTTGAAGTTATTTGTACATTTTAAGCATCTCTTCTCATCTCTGGGCTTGTTCATAGCATCCCATTAATATCATTTGGAGACTCTTGTCTCTATAGAAGAGAACACTCTGCAGAAGCACTTAAATTATAGAAAGTAAAATATTCTAAACAGAATTATTTACAGAGATGCCATTGTTACATACTGTTCTGTCTTAGAGACCTTGAAAAGATTTATCTACGTACCCAGGACCAATAATTTAAAATCACAAGCGGCATAATAATCAATAGTATTTTCAATTTTCTTGAAGAACAAATTAAACTTTAACCAAAAAATGTCAAGTTAAGTAGTATAAACCAAAATAAACAGATAAGTCATCCCCGTTGAGTTGATTCTTCCTCATAGCTCCTCTATAGGACAGAGTAGAACTGCCCTGTAGAGTTTCCAAGGAGCACCTGGGGGATTCAAACTGATGACCTTTTGGCTAGCAGCTATATAGCTCTTAATCACTATGGCACCATGGTTTCCATAAGTAGCATAGGATATGTAAAATTCCTTAAGGCTTGGATCACGCACTCAAAGAAAACCAAACACCAAATTTGTGTTCCCTTCAATGTATACCATTTTATGAACGTGTACCTTTGTTTGGCTTTTAGTTCCCTGCAGTGGCAATTTCACCCAGCGCAGAGGTACCATTCTATCCCCTGGCTATCCTGAACCGTATGGGAACAACTTAAACTGTGTCTGGAAAATCATAGTCCCGGAAGGCTCGGGAATTCAAGTGAGTCCACGGAGCCCCACAGCTACAAATCAGCAGAGCTTAGGCCAAGTCCATGCTTCTTTTTTTCTTCACATTTTTTTTTCTTTTCTCTTTCCCTTTTGAATTGTTTATACTAAATATGTAACTACAACCTGTTTCTACTTTCTTACTATTTCTACTAAGAGTTTCTACTCATATTACTTTATTTGGAATAAAAATCATAGCTCTTTAGAGTAAAGTGTCATCCAAGTGCCATTTATAGAAAGTTTTTTAAATGTCCTTTTTATGGTTTCTTGGGGTTTGCCTTTTTCATGTATCTATATAATCTATGCCTAATTACCTGTCTATCTATACGTTTTAGTTACTTTAAAAAATACCTCATGCAATCAGACACATTTTTTTAAAACAAAAATATGCATTGATTTAATGTTATCATTTGGCAGGTTCAAGTGATCAGCTTTGCCACGGAACAGAACTGGGATTCCTTGGAGATTTTTGACGGCGGCGACTTGACTGCCCCCAGACTAGGAAGTTTTTCGGGTAAGACAGCACCTTGCTTGCCGACGTCTGCAAACACTGCAAAAGCCAAAGCACATGGCCCCTAGGCCGATGCTGGCCCTGACCGTAGATCCTTACTGAGGTCAGCTCTTAAGACAGGAATGGATTGGACTCGGGGGCACAGAGTAACCACATCATGTGTGCACTTTATGGTTCTATGTTTCTATAGGATGTTGTCCTGCTGGCCTCTTACTAGAGGGAAAGGGATAGGGTGGAGAGGAGGGGACAGGAGGTTGTTAAGAGGATAGGACATGCACAGAAAGGAAAGGAGGAGCGTGCTATCACTGGGCAAGGACAGCAGAAGGAGCTGCAGGTCAGCAGGCATGCAAATTTCAACTGGACTGAACACTTTCACTCAGTCACAATAAAAAAATAATAATAAAGGCAGCTCAAAGTGGACATTTTCCTACAAAACTCCTCTACATCAAAACGGTTTCTCAAGTTTGAGTCTCAGAGTGTGAGCACCAGAGCACAGTTGGGAGAAGAAAAATACTTGTCCCCTGGGAGCAGAGTCAGTCTGAAGGGGAACTAGCTCTGCTTCCAGCAGCTGAAAGACTCAGACTGGTGACAAACTGCGTAAGGAAATTGGTGGCACAGAGGTTAAGTTCTGTAGCTGCTAACCGGAAGGTCAGGAGCCTGAGTCCACCAGCTGTTCCTTGGAAACTCTGTGGGGCATGGGGCCATTCTATTCTGCCTATAGGGCCACCGTGAGTCCTAACAGACTCAATGACAAAAGGGATTTTTTTTCTTTTTTTTTTAAGTAGGAATGTGAGATTAGGTGACATGGAGATTAGTCACAATTCCAGCTCCTGAAAACTGTTGGCTTAAAGGTGAGCAAGAAATCCTGGTTGCATAGGGATTAAATACTACAGCTGCTAATCAGAAAGCAAGCAGTTCAAGTCCTCCAGATCCTCCTTGGAACCTCTGTGGGGTGGTTCTCCTCTGTCCTAAAGGGTCACTATGAGTAGGAATTGACTCAATGGCAGTGGGCTTTGAAAGGCAAGCAGTCCAGCCAGTTTACTTCTGCAGTTCATACCGTCACTCGTGATGCGGGCTATTTAGACCTGAGGTTTGCAGCTGTGAACATGAATTCCTGGAAACTTGAACTCTTTTTCACTTGGATTCACCTGCAGGTTTTGTTTTTTTTCCCTCGTTCTTTGTTCCACATCCAAATTACACAAATGCATCTATGTAAGGAAGATTTTTCTTTCCAAATCATTACTTTGTTCCCTTTTCATTGTCCACTAGCTTTGTTCAGATTCCTGCTACCTTCCCTTTCTCCTGACACGTTACTCCACATCTCTGTGTTTGTCTCTGCTTTCTTCCATTCTCTATCGATCTGCTCAAACAGAATGGCTCTCGTCGATACCCTCATCCTCCTCGTGCAGAGCGCGAATGTCCCCTGAGCAACTACAGCTGCAGGTTAGACTGTTAACACACAGGGGCTGTTGAATCCTGGCGATCGCACAGTGACCAAGTTAACTATCTTTGCTCCCCTGACACTGAAGGGAGACGCAGACATCTGAGAGTTGTGCGGGATGGCAGGGGTGGGACAGGGCCAGCTGGGAGCTCCGTCACCATTTTTCAAACTCCAGAGCCAAAGGGTTTCTGTCTCAGTTGAGGATGATATTTGACTGTAAGCAGCACAAAATCTAAATGAGGAGAAATAAGTGCACACCAGGTTTTCTTCTCAGTTAGCAAAAAATCTGGACATCTGGAGCTTTTTCAAAACTCTAGAAAACTCTAGCTTTTCTAGAAGCCTTGGCCTCCTGTGGGTTATTGCCTGTGTCCTACTAGCCTGAGCTCAGCCACTTGACCATCCCTGATGCAAAGGTGGATTGTTTCATTCTGTTTAAGTAGGTAGACTCCGCCTCACGCATTTCTGTCCTACTTGTACTTTCTTCCTGGTTGACAGCAGTGGGGGGTATTCCTATTTTCTCACTTCACAGGTAAGAAAAAGAAAATTAGCAGTGGGTAGACCACTGGCAGTGTCTGCCACCACTTTGGTTGTGTCACACAATCCTTTACATGCCTTCAGCAGTGCTGTCTCTGCCTGTCAGCAAATAAATGCATCTTCTTACATGGTGAGGTTTTGTACAATCAAATGTCAGTCTGTCTTTGTCGTGTCTCTCACACACACATATTGTTTGCTGGCTTCTGTCAACTAATTCTTTCGAGAGTCTATTTTTTCCCAACAGTCCTTGCAATCCTTTCAGCTTGTTCTCAAAATTGTGTTTCTACTGTGAAGAGTGTTATTTGCCCTGATGAGATATCTCTTGTAACAGTTGAGTTTAGTATGCGTTTAAAAGAAATACCTGCTGTGTATCCGGTGGCTAGTGGTCAAGAACTGTGGCTGCTAAACAAAAGATCAGCAGTTTGAATCCTCTAGGTACTCCCTGGAAACTCTATGGGGCAATTCCACACTGTCCTTTAGGGTTACTACAAGTCAGTATTAATTCAATGGTAGTGAGTTTTTATACAGAGTGAAATTGTATATATGAGTTTTTTGTTTTATTACATTTTTGTGGTTCTTACAACAATTATTCAAAATATTTTAAATTAATAAAAAAACTTCATATTGAAAAAGTGATAAGCCAGTCATAAAACTGGAATATGATTTAATTTTTTCTCATCTTTTTAAAATGTTTATAAAGGAGATATTAAATGCAATATTAAAAGTCAGTTTCTGAGTAAAAACAAAAAAGAAGCAGCAGTCGATGGAGGTGCATATTTCAGGAAAGGTGATTGACTGATGGACTTCTTTAATAAATTCAACATTTTGATTTTTCTTTGCTCTTTTATACAGCTGTATGTGTGTAGGCCTTTTATAGTCATTTTTGGAAGTAGGCAGGTTATGAACACCATGTGAATAAACAAGAACATGATTCATCCCAATTTGTCACTGACCATCAAGTTGCAGTAAGGTAAATACCAGTGTGTTAGGATAGAATTTGTAGGGTTATAACATGGTTTTTCAGTTTTCTTTGTTACATGTCTTTCTTTCTAGGCCACAGTAAAACAACATGTGCAGAAGGATTCTGCTAGTGGCCACATTTTTTTTCTTTTCTTTAAATAAATTGCTCACTTGCATCTTGTCTGGTGGGGACAGAGCCTGATCTGAGAGGAACCAACAGTGGAAGCCCACTGCAGAGGACGTGAGGGTTTGCCTCCCTCCGGGTATGGCCTGGTGCCCGACTTCCAGCATCCTGCCAGCCCTCCTCCACCCCGCCCCCCAGCTGACTGTTAACTGCGTGTCTGCTGTGCCAGCTCAGGTGTCAAGATCCAGCATCTTTTATAGAGTAAACCCACTGCCACTGAGTGGGGTCCGACTCCTAGCGACCCTAGAGGTCAGAGTAGAACTGCCCCATAGAATTTCCAAGGAGGTGGATATGAACTGCCCGTCTTTTGGCTAGCAGACGTAGCACTTAACCCAATATGCCACCCCAGTTTATAGAGTAGCAGTGTTGACCACTGCACAACAGAAGTGAGAATAAACCTGTCCTCTGTGAACTCACTTGCTGCAGTTCACGGAGTTCAGAGAGAGCACTGTCGGGAGCTCAGCTCCGGCGTTACATCCATCTGTGAGAGGGCTCTTATCTTTACTTTTTGGATTGGATTGAACATAAACCCTAATGGTGTAGTGGTTAAGTGCCACGACTATTAACCAAAGGTCAGCAGTTCGAATCCACCAGGTACTCCTTGGAAACTCTGTGGGGTGGTTCTAGTCACTCCTATAGAGTCACCATGAGCTGGAATCCACACAATGGCAATGAACGATGGCAACGGGTTTTTGGATAGAGACAAGTTATAAAGTAAGTAACTTTGTCAAGGGGACACAGCTAATCTGTGTCAGAGCCACGACTGAAAAACAGGTTTTCTAACGCCGTGTCTAGAGCCCTCCCTTCATCCACATTGTACCCTGAAGGACAACAGAGAATAGAAATATGAAACAAGCTGTGCACGCGTATTGAGTATTTGCATGTACGTCTCAGTTCGCTGGGGACTCCGGGCTGTCACAAAGTAAAAGTGCAAGAGCGAGTCTTCCCTCTGAAGAGATATGATTGAAAAAAGGAACCAAGCATTGTATGAGAAATGAAAAGTCATGTGTTTAAATTCGGAGAACATATGTGTCAACGTAAACACAGGTGGTCAGAGTACCTTCTACTGAGGACATGGCGCTCCGTGGCTTCAGGAGTCAGCAGCAGAAAATCTACAGGTGCAGAGCGAGAGAGGAAAGCGTTTCTTAAATGATATGTAGTTTATTAACTGGAATAATTCTGCAGAAAAAGTCACAAAATATCCCAAACCACAGGTCAAAACAGATAAAACAGAAATGCAAATGCTGAAATGAAGATTTGCTTGTGACAATAAGCTAAATTTATGGTAGTGTGATTCTTTCTACAAGCATTATTCAAAAACATAAAAATAGTACAACAGTGAGAGGAAAGCAAATACCATATACACTAACCAAAAATAAGCTGAAGGAGTTTGTAGTGGTTATCACTTTCTTAGTTAGGTCCTGAGTTGGGGCAGCAAAGGGGCAAGAAGGAGTTCAAGTTCCCTCTTCGCCTTGCCCCTTCCCCTCCCCCAGCTTCACTCACAGGTCTTAGGAATCACAGCCCCAGTGTGCGTGTGCGCCCTGTGCTGTTGCTGTGCACTCCTTCTGCCCTGCAGTTAGCGCCTTGCTTCTGGCAAGGTCTGGGGATGGGGCAGAAGGCATCACCCAGGCAGATGGGTTCTCTTTGTGGAAACACGCCAGGGCACTGCCTTTAGCAACTTTGTCTCTCAGGCCCTTGATTAGCTATTAAGGGATTTCAAACAGCAATCTCTGTGTTTTAGGGTCCTGTTTCTCCTTCGCAGTTGTTCAACACTAAAGTCAAACAACAAAGGAGTTAAATCTGGAAGTGTTATTTGAAGTGTTTGTCATTGAACACCCATTCTCAGTGTTCCTTCAGTGAACTGGACACGAAGGACTCAGCAGGAAAAGGATGTGCCTAGCCAGAGCCCAGACCCTCAGGTGACTGGGGAAAACAGATTGCAACACAAACTCTAAATCACAATTAAGAAATTGATCTTCCTAGAGAACCTTCACAGGTGCACACTCAAACGCACATGCATGTTTTTATTATTATTGTGACTAAGTGAAATTATAAAACCCAAATCAATTCTGCATGCCCGTCTGTCTACAGCCCTTCTGCTCTCCCGCCCCCATGAGAGCATGCTCCTCCTTTTCATGTCCTGTTAACAAGCTCCTGCCCCTTCCTCTCCACACTCCTCTCTCCCATCTGGAAAGAGACCAGTAGGACACTTCCTATAAATGCATAGAAACATACAGCACACCCACTGTATGGTCACACTGTGTCCCCAAGTCTAGTCCATTTTTGTCGAAAGAGTTGACCTCAGTAGTGTTTCCTAGACAGAGGCAGCGGCAGGTCTGGGGTCCATGCTCCCAGAGGATCCCTCGGCTGTCAGACCATCAACTGTGGTCTTTTAGAGGAGTTCTGGAGCTGCACCCCTCTGTTTCTTATGTCGCCACAGGGACTCAACACTATGTGCCCCATGACAGCTGTCTTTGGTGGTGGCTGGGCACCATCTGGTTCTTCTGGCCACATATTGACAGTCTCCCATTACGTGGGTCCTTCTGTGGGCTCTTTATTCCTCCTGTCTTTGGTGTTCTTGGTGATCACCTGTTCCATCTGAGTTGGGACCATTTGGTGTACCTCACATGGCAGCTTGCTATCTTTTAAGACCCCAGACACCACCCGCCAGTATCAAGTTAGACTAATTGAGCTCTACGTGCCCCAAGAGCATGGTCCCCAGATCTCGCCTCTGCTACTCTATCCTTGCAATATTCTGATGAAATTAGAAGAGCTTTCACTTTATGGTGAAATCCAGTTAAGTTGATCTACTTTATACTGTGTGCTGTTAGTGCTTTCACCTAACCCATCTTCTATCAACTATCTAATCTGTGATCAACCCTCACACCACCCTTCCTTGTAGCCATCAAAGGGTCTTTTCTTCTGTACCTAAATATATTTTTAAGTCCTTATAGCAGGGGTCTCATACCATATTTATCCTTTGGCTGCTGACAGATTTCACTCAGTATAACATCTTCCAGTTGAACCAAGTTATGAGATGCTTCCTAAAATCATCGTAGTTCTTCATCATTGCATAGTGTTCCACTGAGCATGTGTACCATAGTTTGTTTATCCATTCGTCTGTTGATGGGCATATTTGTTGATTCCATCTTTTTGCTATTATGGAGCATGTTGCAATAAACATTCATGTGCGTATGTCTGTTTGTGTGACAGTCTTTGTTCCTGTAGGATAAATTCCAAGCAGTGTGATTACTGGATCAAATGATATATCTATTTGCAGGTTTTTAAGGGACCTCCAGATTGCTTTCCAAAAAGGTTGTACCATTTTTGTAATTCCACGGCAGTGTAGGAGAGCTCCTGTCTCTCCACAGCCTCTCCAGCATTTGTTGTTTTGTGTGTTTTGGATTATGGCCAACTTTGTTGGAGTGAGATGGTATCTCATTGTAGTTTTGGTTTGGATTTATCTCATAGCTAGTGACTGTGAACATTTCCTGGTGTGTCTTTTGGCTACCTGTCCTCTTTATTGAAGTGTCTGTCCATCTCCTTTGCCCATTGCTTAACTGGATTGTTTACCCTTTTCTTGTTGATATTCTTTAGTACCTTGTAGATTATGGAGATGAGACGTCAGTCCAACGTGTAATTACCAAATATGTTTTTCCATTCTGTAGGCAGTCTTTTAACTCTTTTGATAAATTCTTTGGATGAGCAAAAGTTTTTCATTCTTAGTAGTTCCTATTTATCTATTTTCTGTTCTCTTGATTGAACTTGGTTTGTCAGATTTTGAGGTCTGTTTAAGCTGTGTATTAGAAATTTCATTGTCGACCCTATTTTTCTTGCATGATCTTTATTGTTTTAAGTTTGATATTTAGGTCTTTAATCCATTTTGAGTTAGTTTTGGGGTAGCCAAGCCAGCCAAGTGCCGTCGAGTCAGTGTGAGAAATGGGTCTTCCTTTAGTTTTTTGCAGTATTTGTTAGACTGTTTTTACCTCAGTTTACAGTCTTAAGGCCTTTGTTGAATATCAGCTTTGTTGGATATCAACTTCATAAGAGGATGGTGGTCTCAACTCTGGAGTTTCAACTCTGTTCTGTTGGTCTGTCTGTCCCGTTTTGGACCAGAACCAGGCTGTTTTGACTACTGTGGCAGCGTAATAGGTTCTAAAGTCAGGTAGTGTAAGGCTTTCCACCGTGTTCCTCTTTTCAATAGTGCTTTATTTGTACAGTGTTTCTTCTCTTTAGATACAAAGCTACTGATTTGTTTCTCCATCTTGCTAAAAAATGACATTGGAATTTGTATTGGCATTGCATTTTGTGTGCAGATTACTTCAGGTAAAATAGATATTTTCACAATGTTAAGTCTTCCTACCCATGGGTAAGGTAGATTTCTCCATTTATGTAGGTCTCTTTTAGTTTCTTGCAGTAAGGTCTTATAGTTCTCTTTCTATAGGTTTTTTATTTCTCTAGTTAGATTTATTCCTAAGTATCTGATCCTCTTGGAGGCTATAGTATATGGTATTGATTTGATGATTTCTTTTTAGATGATCTCTTTGTTGGTATAAAGGAATCTTACTGATTTACTTATGTTTGTCTTGTATCCTGATACTTTGCTGAACTCTTCTGTTACTTCGAGTAGTTTCCTTATGGATTCTTTAGGATGCTCTATGTGTGCAATCACACTATCTGCAAACTGGGGGATTTTGACTTCTTCTTTGCCAGTGCAGATGGCCTTTACTTCTTTGTCTTGTCTAATTGCTCTGGCCAGAACCTCTAACACAATGTTGACTAGAAGTGGTGAGAGTGGGTGTCCTCGTCTAGTTCCCATTCTCAAGGGGAGTTCTTTCAGTCTCTCTCCATTCAGGATGACGTAGGCAGTTGGCTTTTCCTAGATGTCCCTGACTGCATTAAGGAATTTCCCCTCTATTTCTGTTTTGTTGAGAGTCTCTAGCATGAATCAGTGTTGGACTTTGTCGAACGGCTTTTCTGCATCAACTGACAAAAGCAAGGGATTCTTCTCCTCTGTGCTGTTTATGTAGTTGGTCACATTTGCTATTTTTCTGATGTTGAACCAGCCTTGGGTCCCTGATACGATTCCGTCTTGGTCAGGGTGAGTTAGTTTTTCAATATGCTGTTGAATTCTATTGGCTAGGATTTTGTTGAAGATTTTTGCATCTAGGCTCATGAATGATATTGGTCACACACATGTATTTTGTCAGTAGGAAATGGGTTTCTCTTGTTCTATCCCCTCCCCTCCCCCCCTTTGTTTTTACTTTTTTTCCTTCAGTGTCTTCTAACAGTAGTTGGGAAGCTGGTGAAAGAAAAAGGCGCAAATTACTGGTTAATTCCATATGCTCAAATGGGGCCAATTTTATAAACCTGCTGAAAGATATTATATGCTAGTCCAATGTCAAGAAGAGATCCTGAAGGTATTTTCAGAATGTGGTGTTGATATTTACCATGGAGTAGATTGGAAGCTCTGGTGTTGTAGTAGTTAATTGCTATGGCTGCTAACCAAATGGTCTGCAGTTCAAACCTGCCAGTCACTCCCTGGAGTCACTCTGTGTGGCAGTTCTACTCTATCCTTCCAGGGTTGCTATGAATCACAATTGATTCCATGACAAACTTTTTTTTTTTTTTTTTTTTAATTTTTAATGGGGTGATGGAGGAGCTCTGGTGAGGCAGTAGTTAAGTGATAGACTGCTGACTCAAACACTGGCAAATAGAACTCATCAGCATAGAGCTTTGTATAGAAAATGAAAAGTCACGTGTTTGAGTTTATGGCAACATATATCATTATAAACACGAGTGGCCAGTGTGGTTTCTATAAAGGATGAGACTTTTCAGGATTCTCCAGTCATTAGTAGAAAACTTATAAATGAAAACTGATCCACTCCATAAAGACTGTAGCCTAGGAAATCCTATGAGGCAATTCTGCTCAGTTCCATAGGGTCCCTATGAGCCTGCACACAGCAACATGGGTAATGGAGAGGAGGTTTCTGGTGTGAGCTCATGGCTGGACATTGATGGTGCTGTAGGGTGACCCAGGGAACATGAGGATACAATCAAGTTGTGCAGGGACTGAGTTCTATTCTGAATCCCAAACCAAACCAAATTCATTGCCATCAAGTCGATCCCAGCTCCCAGTGAACCTATAGGTCAGAGTAGAACTGCCCCATAGAATTTCCAAGGAGTGCCTGGCTGATATGAACTGCCAGTCCTTTGGTTAGCAGCTGTAGCATTTAACCACTGTGTAGCCAATCAGGTCACATCGTTTTTAAAGAGCACTGGGACAATCAAACTTTGTCAAGAAGCGGCTGGAATCCTTGCCTGAGTCATGAGTTAATTAAAGCTCTTGGAGGGCGTGGAATCACTTAAGTAGAGAATCAAGGATGAGGAATTATCTTTTCAATAATGTTTGTCTGTTTTGAATAATTATCAATTTATATCCTTGTTTTATTGAAATATTTCTTTTTGTGATGGACTTATCTTCAAGACGATTTGTTCTAGTAATTTGTCCATAGCTTGGTCAGTTTTACACAATGAATACATCCTCGACATCTAAAAAAGACCCAAACCAAACCCAGTGCAATCCAGTTGATTCCAACTCATAGTGACGCTATAGGACAGAGTAGAATGGCTCCATAGAGTTTCCAAGGAGCACTTGTGGATTCAAGCTGCCAACCTTTTAGTTAGAAGAGAAATTACTTAACCACTATGACAGCATGGTTTTTGTGTATAATTCTTGTTTAGGGAATGATTCTAGGGTATCAAGAAAGGAGCCCTGGCAGCACAGCGATTAACACATTCAGCTGCTAACCAAAAGATCAGCAGTTCCAAACCAAAAGCTGCTCCAGGGAGAAAGATGAGGCATCCTGCTTCTGTAAAGATTTGTAGCCTTGGGCATCTTCTGGGGCAGTTCTACTCTGACTTGTAGGCTTACTGTGAGACAGAATCAACTCAGTGGCAATGGGTTTGCTGTTTTTGGCAGCACAGGTATGGAGTCCTGGTGCTGCAGTGGTTAAGAGCTTAGCTGGTAACCAAAAGGTCAGCAGTTTGAAGCCACCAGCTGTCCTTGTAATCTCTGTGGGGCAGTTCTACTCTGTCCCTTAAAACCGCTATGAGTTGGAATTGATGGCAAAGAGATTTCTGGGCTTTTTATAGCACAGACTAGAACATTTTGAATGTTGAAAACATTATATAAAAATAAACCTACATTTTCCTTCTCACATATTTTTAGCTGATATCATTTGCAAATCTCAGTGGAAATATTTTTCACGATGAGTCATGCAAGCATAGAAAAGGGATACATAGTAAAAAGAAATGTGAAAAATGCACGGACTCAGCACCTAACCAGGCTGACTGCTCCTCTACCTCAGAACACTGGGGTGTTCATCTTTTGTCTTCCCTTTGTTCACCTCAAGTTTTTAAAAAAAGCAAATTACATAGATCAAAGTAATGGGAAGCATCAAATACGTGCTAAAATATAAGATTTGGTGTGTGTGTATTCTGCTAAGAAGTGAGGCGTCACAGTCTTTTGCCTGAAGAGGACAGTAAAGGTTGTGGGAATGTTTTAGTGTCCCCATAACAATGAACAATGAAACATAAAGATCCTGTCCAGTGGATTCAGGCTGATGGAGCTCCGTGTGCGCAGAACAGAGTCCCACTCCACAGGGCTGTCATGGCTGTGACCTTTCAGAAGGAGATTACCAGGCCTGCCTTCCAGGGTGCCTCTAGGAGGACTGGTACACCCAGTTGAGTGTATAACCATATGCGCTACTCAAGGATTCCCTAAAACAAAAGACATGCTCAATAATAATATAGTCAAAATGAATACTAAGATTTGATGCACATCTACTCAATGATAGGGAGTTGTTAACCCAGGTAAATATCCTCACATATCTTATGTTCCTAAAATTAAATTCATTTGTGGCATTGACGTTTAATCTGCGTTATTTCTTCCAGGGACCACGGTGCCAGCGTTGCTAAACAGCACCTCCAATCAACTCTACTTACATTTCCAGTCTGACATCAGTGTGGCAGCTGCTGGCTTTCACCTGGAGTACAAGAGTAAGGTCACCTCTTCTGCACTGGGCTTTCCTTGTTATCTTAAGTGATGTTCTTAAAGGAAAAACAAATCCACACTCTAACACAGTCAAATATTATCAACCGGCAACCGTGTTGAAGACTGGCATGACACCTAGCTTCACAGAACTTATCTCTATAAAACTTACGTTATACAAGGCCAGTGAATGGTAAACTGTAGAATTTAATTTTACCAACAGTTGGGTAAAATGTCTGCTATAATTTCAAGTTGTTTGTGGTAAAAAGTACAAAAATGGTCTTGCTAGTTTCCTCATGAGTGCTAACAAATACTCTTTCTAGTATTTGAAACCACATAGAAAACCATACTTTCCAAATAGATGATGACTCAAAGCCTTTTCTATTTCTTGTCTCCAAGGCTCTAAAAAGTTAGGGCCAGCAAAGAGTGATAACTTCAAGGCTGTGCTTGTGTATTATTCATTTTAATTGGAAGTAGGCATTGCAAAAAAAACTCTAACCTTTTAAAAATGGATGTGAGATTGGGCTAAAAGTCTGATAAATGGGCCGACAAAGGTCAAATTCACAAATCTTCTCTGGCGTTCGATCATGCAGGTAACCCTTGTAAAAGTGAAATAAGAATTTCCAGTGAGAGTGAGGTTTATTTTACAACAAGTTTTCAGGCACTAAAATAAAATGCTTAACGTTGATATTCATCCCCTTTAATAAGCACTTGCAAATAAGCAAATACATGGATAAGCTTTAATAACGAATCTTTTGAATCGAGATAAACGGTGCTAGAATGTAAATGCGTGCAGGTTTTTAAAAGGCTGATTTCCAGCTGATGATAAATATTCTGAACCAGCTACCAACCACAGGGCTGTTTCACAGTCTGGTTCAATTTCCCCACTTATTATGGTCATTTGTATGCAAGTGTATTCCAATTTATTTGAATAGGACTGCTTTAGTGACACTATGAAATGATCTGGTGGATGTTATTTGTGGAGGCTGCATTTGCAAAAAGCTGCTACTTTGTCAGGCTTTGTGCACATCTGTTGATAGGAAACGATAAACTGATAATGTTAATAAATTCACTAATATTTTTAGCAGTGTGGAAGTTGATGAAGAGTCTTACCTTTTCCTCTGAGCTACCTTGTAGCTTCAAGCTTTCGTTCACATTTGTTGAAAGAGGGGCTAGTGAGACAATCTGTCAGTGGTCTTGGGTGCACACACAGGAAATTCAGTTCCCCAAATAGAAGTGCCTACATACACCTTTACTCCCACTCTGTATAATTATTAGCACCCTTACTCCCAGCCGAATAAAAGAACCCATTGGCATCGAGCGGATTCTGACCTCAAAGCACCCCTGGGGGACAGAGTAGAGCTTCGTCCCAGGGCTTCCAAGGAGCAGCTGGTGAGGCCCAACTGCCAGTCCTTGCATTGGCAGCTGAGCTCTTCACTGCCACCCCACTGGGGCTTCAGGTAACTGGAAGAGCACAACTGCTGTAGTGTTCCGTATTGAAAAGACTCTCCTTTGAGGATCCTTGAGTTTAATTACTTACAACAATTATTTTTTTTAATTGGCCAAAGACCCACCCAAAGGTGCCTGTTATATTAAAAATTCAAGGTACATACAATAGTTTGCAATAACAAATAGGCGTTACTTTGTGACACACATCAAAACAGTATTATTGTTACTGTATTATTACATTAAAGACAGTTTAGTGTATGTAGAAGTGTTTCTTCAATGTTTTTTAATGCATGGAAAGATACACTATATACTGTATACTAAGACAAATATTTTGACTCACCTAAAACTTCTGACTTACGTACAAAGTCAATTTAAATGCAAACTTAGAAAAGGAACTCTTCCGTAATCCAGGTACTGCCTGTGTATGAAATGCTGCTTGTACAACATCCAATCACGTAGCGTCCTTGTTCACAGTGTTGTGGACATTTGACACTCCGTGACTGTCATAGTGGATAAGAGCACAGCTTCTAGCCAAAAGGTTAATGAAGCCACCAGCTACTCCACGGAAACTCTGTGTAGCAGGTCTACTCTTCCTTCAGGGCCACGTTGAATGGGAATTGACTTGTTGGCCGTGGGTCCGGTCTCCTGTCATACACACCTACTCCTTGTTTATCGATTATGTCATTACCTGACATTTGGCATTTGTATCAGTGGTAAAAAATATACTGTTCAATTATTTTACATACTAATGAGGGTTGTCTGGCAGTTACCCTCTCATGACCAGTGGGACACATAGCCCCCAATGATGTTCTACACCTCTGGGCTCCAGAGGGACACGTGTCCCGTGTAATATTTTGTGATCTGGTTGTCTTTATCCTCCATTTTCATAGATGGCCAATTTTCTCATAATGGCCAGGTCTTTGGTGCCTGGCTACATCCATAAGTGAGGAATGGGTATCAACAACCCTACCTACCTATCTATGTGCAGAGATTATATATAAAGGTAGGTAAGTATATCCATCTACATATACACATACACGTACCATTTAAATGACTGTGACCATTTAAGTCATAGATAGGACTCACTGGTTCTTAAGCTCATTATATTATAATGTACTTGAAAACAGAATGCCATTTAAAATTTCTATTACTTTGTGTGAAGAATTTTGTCGACGAAAACCATTAAAAGGGAACTAGGGGTACCTATGTTCCTTGCATTAACGCTTCCAGCATTCTGGGAGAACAGAACATCAGCCCGGCAGCATGATCCAACATCCCATTTTAACAGAGAGTGTCCCCCCTCCTTTCCTGGGAGAGTGCAGGAGATGAAAATCTATGTGGGGGAGTAAACCATGTACATTAGATTATCTGACAGTGTTCCACAGTCTCGTGTACTCAAACCCGAGAAAACAAATCCTCTGCTATCAAACTGATTCCAATTTATCGTGACCCTACCAGACAGAGTAGCACTACCCCACAGAGTTTCCAAGGAGAGCCCAGTGGATTTGAGCTGCTGTAATAGCTGGCTAACAGCTGTATCCCTTCACCACTATGTTGCTGGGGTTTCCCTTGTGTGCTGAGTTCTGTTGTATTTTGTTTTTTTTTTAATTCATGATTTAGTTTGTTTTGCCTCTACTAGCCTATTCTCACATGCACTGATTCTTCACTCAGCTGCACAGTGTCTGTTAATAAGCCCTTTGAAGAATGTCTTGTCTGATAGTTTCAATATTATTCTCCTTTGCGTGTCCATTTGATTCCTGTAGTATCCATTCCTCTACTAAAGTTCCCCAGCTACCCACGTGAGTTGCTTACTTTTTTCAGTAGATTCTTTACTGTATTAGTCATTGTAAGATTTGTTTCTGATATTTCCACTGTGCGAGTATGATCCGAGTCTGGTTCTGTTACTTGCTTTGTCCTCTGGCAAAGGATTGTTTTTCACCCTTTTGTGTCTCATTATTTTTGTAAATTACAACTGAACACCATGTGTAAAAAAGGAGAGACTGTTCTAAATGGTACTTACGTCTTTGAGAGGCACACCTGATCTGTAGGACTTGAGGTGATTTAGAGGTCTCATGTTGCTATGGTTACTTTAAATGTGTCTGATCCTTCACAGTCCTCCAGGGTGAGCTGTCCTTCTCACCTAGGTGCCTTCAGCTTTCAACTATCCCTGAACAACTTTACCAAAGATACCTTCTCTCTGCAAATTCTCACCATGCTCCCACTGCTGGAAAGCTGTTGCATTTTATTCTGCGCTGTGCTCGTATTGGAGTCAAAAGCATTTTTCTATTGGTCTCCTCCAGACTAAGTCATAAAGAGCCCTCAAGAAATTCATATTGGGAGTGAGATTTCTCAACAATCCCCACTTCCTTTCAAAGCAGCCAGATTCTATCCTTGCAAGGACTTGGGAGTGAATTTCCTGCCTCTCCTACAGTGATGGGTATCCCTGCTTGATATTGGTACAGGACCAGAAGCTCACACTGGTTTTCCATTCTCAATCCCAACTATGTTGTTGTTTGGTGCCATCGAGTCACTTCCAACTCATAGGAACCATATGAACAACAGAGTAAAACACTGCCCAGTCTTGTACTGTGTCCACAGTTGTTTCTGCAATAAAGTCCATTGTTGCGGCCACTGTGTCAACCCATCTCATCGAGGGTCTTCCTCTTTTTCACTGACCCTCCACTCTACCAAGCATGATGTCCTTCTTGAGGGACTGGTCTTTCATGACAATATGTCCAAAGTATATAAGATGCAGTCTTGCCATCTTTGCTTCCAAGGACCACTCTGGTTGTACTTCTTCCGGAACAGATCTGTTGGTTCTTTTGGAGGCCCATCATACATTCAACATTCTTTTCCAACACCACAATTCAAAGGCATCAATTCTTCTTCTGTCTTCTTTGTTCATAGTCCAGCTTTCAGATGCCTGCAATGTGATTGAAAGTACTATGTCTTGGGCTAGGTGCCTTTTAGTCTTCAAGGATTACATCCTTACTTTTGAATACTTTGAAGAGGTCCTTTGTGGCAGATTTTCTCAGTGCAATGTTACTTTTGAATTCTTGACTGCTGCTTCCAAGGACATTGATTGTGGACTCAAGTAAAATGAAATCTTTGACGACCTCAGTCCTTTCTCCATTTATGACAATGTTGCTTACTGTTGCAGTTGTGAGAATTTTTGTCTTCCTGAGGTAGAGGTACAATCCATACTGAAGGCTGTGGTCCTTGATCTTCATCAGTAAATGCCTCAAATTGTCTTCATTTCCAGCCAGTAAGGTGGTGTCATCTGCATAACGCAGGTTGATAAGGAGTTGACCTCCAATCCCGAAGCTTCGTTCTTCTTTGTATAATCCAGCTTCTTTGATTATTTGCTCAGCATAGAGGTTAAAAAGATACGGTGAAAGGATACAACCCTGACACACACCTTTCCTGACTGTAAACCATGCAGTGTCCCCTTGTTCTGTTCACATTACTGCCTCTTGAACCATATACAGATTCCTTAAGGAGCACAATTAGGTGTTCTGGCATTCCTGTTCTCCACGACACTAGCCATAGTTTAGCATGATCCACACAGACAAATGCTTTTTTGTAGCTGATGATACACAAGTAAACATCTTGCTGGTATTTTTTGCTTTCAGTCAAGATCCATCTGACATCGGAGATGATATCCCTGGTTCCAAGTCCTCTTCTAAACCCAGCTTGAATTTCTGGCAGTTCCTTGTCAATATGTTGTTGTAGTCGCTTTTGAATGATCTTGAGCAGAATTTTACTTGTGTGTGATATTGTAATATTGTTCAGTAATTTCCACATTCGGTTGGATCACCTTTCTTTGGAATGGGCGTAAATATGGATCTCTTCCAGTCAGTTGGCCAGGTAGCTGTCCTCCAAATTTCTTGGCATAGATGAGTGAGCACTTCCAGCTCTGCATCTGTTTGTTGAAACATCTCAATTGATATTCCATCAGTTCCAGGAGCCTTGTTTTTTGCCAGTGCCTTCAGTGCAGCTTTGACTTCTTCCTTCAATAGCATTGGTTCCTGATCATATGCTACCTCTTCAAATGGCTGAACATTGACCAGTTCTTTCTGGTGTAATGATTCTGTGTATTCCTTCCATCATCTTTTGATGCTCTCTGAGTCATTTAATATTTTCCCTGTGGAATCCTTCAGTATTGCAACTTGAGGTTTGAAGTTTTTCTTCAGTTCTTTCAGCCTGAGAAATGCAGAACGTGTTTGTCCCTTCTGTTTTTCCATTGTTAGCTCTTGGCATATGTCATTATAATACTTTCTTTTGTCTTCTCAAGCTGCTCTCTGAAACCTATTTAGGTCTTTTAGTTCACCATTCCATTCTTTTGCTTTAGCTGCTCAATGTTCAAAAGCAAGTTTCAGAGTCTCCTCTGACATCGAATTTGGTCTTTTCTTTCTTTCCTGTCCTTTTAAGGACCTCTTGCTCTCTATGGATGATGTCTTTGATGTCATTCCACAGTTCATCTGGTCTTTGGTCATTAGTGATCAGCACGTCAAATCTGTTCTTGAGATGGTCTTTAAACTCAGGAGGAATATACTCAAGGTTATACTTTGGCTGTCATGGTTGTTCTAATTTTCTTCAGTTTCAATTTGAATTTTCATATGAGCGATTGATGATTTGTGCCACAGTCAACACCTAGTCTTGTTCGGACTGCTGGTATGGAGGTTTTCCATTGTTTTCTTCCATAGATATAGTCAGTTTGGTTCCTGTGTATGCGATCTGGTGAGGTCCATGTGTACAGCTGCCATTTGTATTGGTTATAAAAGGTATTTGCAGTGAAAAAGTCATTAGTCTTGCAAAATTCTATCATGCGATCCCTGGCATTATTTCTATCTATTTGCCACTACTGATCCTTCTTTGTTTCCAACATTTTCATTGCAGTCACCAGTAATTATTAGTGCATCCTGACTGCATGTTTGATCAATCTCAGACTGCAGAAGCTTGTCAAAATCTTCCCTCTTCATCTTTGGCATTAGTGGTTGGTACGTAATTTTGAATAATAGTTACATTAACTGGCCGTCCTTGTAGGCATATGGATATTATAACTGACAGCATTGTACTTCAGGACAGATCTTGAAATGCTGTTTTTGGTGATGAATTAAACACCATTCCTCTTCAAGTTTTCATTCTCAGCATAGTAGAACATAAGATTGTCAGATTCAGAATGGCCACACTGGTCATTTACTCTACCCACGTCGTTAAGATTGACTCTACTTTGAGGAGGCAGCTCTTCTCCAGTCCTCTTCTGAGTGCCTTCCAACCTGGGGGTGGGGGGGTTGGGGCTCACTTTCTGGCACTGTTTCTGACAATGTTTGGCTGCTATTTGTAAGGTTTTCCCTGACTAATTCCTTTCGGAAGTAGACTGCCAGGTCCTTCTTCCTAGTCTGTCTTAGTCTGGAAGCTTATTTCAAACTTATCTACTGAGGATGACCCTGCCGGTACCTAAACACCAGTGGCACAGCTTCCTGCATCACAGCGACAAGTAAGCCTCCACTGACCGACAAGTGGGGCTGCTCCTTCCCTCCTTCCCTGGTGGTGTCAGCGCTGCTCACCTGAGGCTGTTTCCCTCCTCACCTGAGGCTGTTACTTGCCTTACCTGATGCTGTACAGTTGCTTTTTATTGTCTGTCCATCTCCCAGCTACAGTTTGGCTTTGCCTGGCCCCGGGAGGTGTCAGGTCTTGCTTTCCAGCCCCCAGTGCCTGGAGGCTTTTCATTCCCAAGAGCGAAAGGATCAAGGAAGTTCACAGTGTTAGATGCTGTTCCTCCCAGGATCCAGGGAAGGACACAATCTTGTCATTATCTGGAGGAGACCCTTCTGTCTGGGTCCCTGAGGCAGCCTGGTGGTGAAGTGCTTAAAGCTGTCAACTGCTACCAGAAGCGTTGGCAGTTTGAAACCACCAGCAGCTCTGAGGGTGAGGAGAACAGCCTTGAAAACCATGTGTAGTCTCTTTGAGTCAGAACAGCCTTGAGACAACAGGTACGTGGCACTGTTTGTCCTCTGGGATCTGCAGAGAGAATGGTGAGGAGAGAACAAGACAGAATTGGCCTCTGCCTAGTTAGAATTTACATCAAGGTGATGTGATGGCCATTAGCAAACAAGGAAACAGCTAAGTTACTAGGAGGTTACCGAAGACGATAAGCGCCTCTGAGATGGCACGACGAATCCTGAGATCCGGAATAATTGTGGAGTCTCTCATGAGTCCGATGCGACTCAACGGCACTTGGCTGCTCATTTGGAAGTGTTCTTTGAAGGAAGGATAAAAGAATGAGGAACAGTCAGCCATACAAAGATCTAGGGAAAAGGATTCTACTCAAAAGAAACTGTCCAAACAAAGACCCCACGTAGAGAACCATAAAGTTATAGAAAAGCAAAATCATTGACTTGCAGGAGTTTCAAATTCCAAATACATAAAAAGTATATGGAAAATATGAAATAGCTGTGAAGCTGGCATTATCTATATGCAAATGAATTAACTTCTTGCTTTCCTAATTTCACTATTTTTTAAATAAATTCTCTATGCCCAAATAATGGGTAGAATATAAACAGTCTGTCTGTAATGTAATAGGGGCCTACCTACATAACTTTATGAAAATACTATTGTCAGTTAAAAACTATGAATACTATTTTAAATCACTCCTTTGATTTCAGGAATTTTCTACTTGCTTTGAAATTCAAGATATTATTCTACCAAATTCATCTCTCAGAGGTTAAAATTTGAAAGAATTCTCTACTCTGTGGCAGGGCTTGTAATTTTTTTGTGCTATGTAACTAGAGAATAAAGATTCTACAAGCAGAATGAGTGATTACTGGTAGCCCTGTGACTTAGCCAGCCACCTGCTGATCTCTTCTGCAGACCTCCATCCTAGCAGGCACCGGGGAGTGAACTTGAGTTCTGTAAGGGTGGCTGTATTAGGTGGTGAAAAGGAAAGTTATGAATGTCAAAAAGTTAAGCTATTTTGGAAGTGGAAATAAGGATAGGGCTGGTTTCCACTCTCCAAATTTTGGATTCGTTCTGCCTGTCTTTGTCAAGGTTGTCTGGTCTTTAGGTCCTGTGTAATACCGAGAATATCGTCAAAGCTCCCTACATGGAAGGCTGTGTTGAAACTTCCTCGTTAGGTCACTCAAGCCAAACCCCACTGTCATCAACTCGATTATGACTCACTGTGACCTTGTAGGACAGAGTACAACTTCCCCTATAGGGTTTCCATGGAGTAGCTAATGGATTCCAACTGCAGGCCTTTTGGTTAGCAGCCAATCTCTTGACCACTATGTCACCAAATCTGCTATTGTTTAGCATTTATATTCAAAATATTTTGTCCCCCTGTTTTGTCATGGTGACCCTGTAGGAAAGAGTAGAACTAACCAACAAAGTTTTCAAGGCTATAAATCTTAGGGAAACAGATGGTCACATCTGTTATGAGTGGTGGATTCAAACCACTGACCTTTCTGTTCACAGCCAAGTGCTTCATCACTGTGCCACCAGGACTCATGACCCTAACATAGTCTCTGAGGAGTGTGAACGTCATAGTCTCTGGTTTGTGCAATTGGTTAAGTGCTGTACTACTAACCAAAAGTTTGGCAGTTCAAATCTACCCAGAGGTGCCTTGTGTGACAGGCCTACTTACCTGCTTTGGAAAGACCCTGAAAAACCCATAGAGGAGTTCTGCACTGCACACATGGGGTCACCAGGAGCTGGTATCTGCTTGACGGCAATTAAGGAAGAAAACAACAGCAATCTTTGAATTATATGACTGGTAGCCGTAAATTTCTAACTGCTCTTTCTGTCTCTGCCTTTTTGTTGTTGTTGTTCGCCAACATAATTCAACACTCTTAATAATCCCAAAACATCATTTGAGCAGTGACATTACTTACCCAATGAAAACTCCTTGAGTCCGTCCCAGCTTTATAACCTGCTGAGCATGGCTTCAGAGAGCTGGGCAGTGTGTCAGCTGACATGCTCGTCATTCACTGTTTTCCTCTAAGGCCTTTTAGTTCAGCTGGGTGTAGCCCTGCAAACACACTTTAGCAATCCTTTCTTGCCAACAAATGCCTTCCCTGGTCTCCTCACCTACTGTCATTTTCCCACTGTTCTTTGTCAGTCAAAACCCTGCTTTTCCTTCAAGATGGGTTCAAGCCATACCTCTCCGAATGTACCAACCCACATTCATTTATTTCTCTTCTGCTTTCTTATTAGCATTTATTAACCACCCGTTTGTAACAGATTTTCTTATCTTTGTATTTATGGTTGGTCTTGACCACCTTTATACCTAGTTAGATTGTCAGTTCTTTGGGATGGTCAGCAGGGTCTTCTCCACCCCCCCCTTCTGTCCCAGTGCTCCGGAAGAACTCAGGAAATTGCCTTGGGGCATGTCTTTTCACCTCCTTGAATTATCAGGTGACAGCAATTAGAGGAAGAGTGCTCGAAGCAGATTAAGGATAGGTCTGTGAAGTCTTGTTTTTCACATTTCATTTTAAATATATATATAAATGGCTATTTTGATGTGTGTGTAATCATTAATGTTTTCATATATATGAGTGCATTTGCATTTTTGGAAGATTTTCATAAATCCTAGATACTTAAAAAGTTATTTATTAAGACATGGCTGGCTCTTGGGGATAGCCTCTGTGTTCTTAAGTAGCTCAGTCTAGGGAAGGAGAGAGATGCCAACAAGAGAACGGGGATGCCTTGTGGTCTCTGTGATGGTAGAGTCAGGTACCAGTCGGGGGTGTTTTGTTCGTACGTATGCTATATGTCTTGTTTGAGAAGAGACACTTTGAATTAAAAAAGTGCGAACCAATCAGTTGAAGAGCTCAGTACATTAATTCACATTATTCAGAAATAGATCTTAACAACAAAATTCCTTTATTTCATTATTGCATCTACAATTTCTTAGCCTGCTACAGAGCACTTGTTTGTCATGTTTGTGTCCAGTTGTATTATTTGAAGATACAGGTAGAGTTGGTTTTGTAATCTATCACCTGGCAATTGGAGGCAATATCAAAATCCACTGCACTCCATTATTTCACATTTTGTTTCAACATGAATGTGATAAATCTGCATAGAATCCTGACATTATGAATATTTTAAAGTGTTAGGAATAGAGATTAGTCCTTCATGTTTTCTCAAATCTCTAGAACAATAATTACATTAAATATATGTTTAAAATTATCAAATACAACACAGATAGTGAATAGTTTCAGCACTGTGAACTGTCAGGTCTCTGTTACAAGTGAAACCAGCCATAGGCTGTAAGGCACAAACAAACATGATTTGACTTTGGTGGTACTGTTTGTCAACTCCCACCATAAAACAGTAAAACAAGGACAGTTTATTGAAATCATGGATATGTTTTACTAAAAATGTATTGTTTTAATAAAACTTCTTGAGTCAATTTATATGATGATTTGACCTATGAGTTTTGAGGATTGCATTTAAATCTGAGTATTTTATATTTACATTTATGTAGAATCAAGAAAATAGGTGAATGTAAAACTATTTCTGTGTTTTCCTATGTGTGTGTGAGGACTGTCAACTAATTGGTGAACTCATCCTTGAAAAAGTGCTACATACCTCATTGCTGAATATGACTACAGTTATCTTTGATTGCTTTGGATTGCTTTGGGAAGCAATCCACCAAGGCCAACACCTAGTCCACCCTTCAAAGTAATTTTGGAACTCTTTTTCTGGAATGACCATCAGGGCCGTCGTCCTGTTTCCCTTGATGTCCTGAATGTCATCCAAATGTCTTCCTTTCGATGTTTCCTTTATCTTTTGGTAAAACAAAACGTCACTGGGGGCCAGGCCAGGTGAGTAGAGAGGGGGTTCCAATGCAGCTAGTTGCTTACTGGCTATAAGCACTCTCACAGACAATTATACAATTAAGTTGGTGAACTTGCCACTGTGCCACCATGGGCAATGGCCATTCCAGAAGGAGTTCCAAAATTGCTTTGAAAGATGGACTAACCATGGGCATTGGGGCATAGCTTCCTGAGGGGAGTACTTCGAAGGTGACTGTGGTGATACTCAGCAATGAGGTATGTAGCACTTAGAACAATTAAGTTCATGGGCTTAATTATTGGACCTTATGTGTATTCACACATATCACACGTCCACATTTTTGTTGTGTAACTACTCTATGAGTCTAGCTCATGCACAAATTAAGCAGCTGAGAAGAGCTGTCTTCTGGTGGCCTCAGCCTATCCAGTCCGTTTTCGTGTATCAGAACTTGGGTTCCTCACCCTACTTGTCTCTGGTGCCCTGAGGCACACTGTTGTGTCCCCTGTCAGGGAGATCATTGATGTTACTGGGGAACTATCTAGTTCTTCCAGTCTCAGGCGGGTGGAGATGCTGGTTTGTGCGGCCCTTTTGTCTCTTGGGCTAATGTTTTCTGGGAGTCTTTGCTGTTCTCCATGCTCCTTTGCTCCAGGTGGACTGAGCACAGTGGGTGCCTCTCAGATGGCCTCTCACAGGCTTTGAAGACAAGACTCTCAATGCCACTCACCTAAGTAATCAGGGCAGGACATTTTCTTAATACACTGTTTTATACTAGTTGACTTAAATGTCCCCTGAAACTATGGTCCTCACACACTGATCTCTGCTGCACTGTCCCTTGAAGTATTTGGTTTTGTTCAGAAAACTGTTAGCTTTAGATTTGGTTCGAAGGTGCTGACCTCCCCTATGTTGTACGTTGTCCTCCCTTCACCTACAATAATTCTTTGTTGTTCTCTAGTTAGCAAATTCCCTTCTTCTTCCCTCCACACCCTTGAAACCGTCAAAGAATGTTTTCTTCTGTTTTGAAACTTTTGCTTGAGGTCTTATAATAGTGGTCTTGTAAAACATTTTTCCTTTGGCAACTAACTAATTTCTCTCAGCATAATGGTTTCCAGATTCATTCATATTATGAGACATTTTGTGGGTTCATTGTTGATCTTTATAATTTTGTAGTGTTCCATTGGGAGAATATCCCATAATGAATCCATTCATCAGTGGGAACATAGGCTGTACCCATCTTTGTGGTATTGTGAACAGTGCTGCAGTGCGCATGGAGGCGCATACAAGGTCCGACAATTAAGTCCCCTATCTTAATTGTTCTAAGTGCTACATACCTCACTGCTGAATGCCACTGTGGTCACCTTCAAAGTGTTCCCCCTTGGGGAGCTATGCACTGAGGCCAGCACCTAGTCCACCCTTCAAGGCAATTTTGGAGCTCTTTCTGAATGGCTGTTGCACTTGGTGGCAAGGTGGCAAGCTCATGAACTTCATTGTGTAGTAATCCATGAGGCAGTTTTTAGCCAATAAACAGATAACTGTATTGGAACAGCCTCTCTATTCACCTGTTTTGGCCCCCAGTAAATTTTCTTTACTCAAAGATAAAGGAAATATTGAAAGGAAGATATTTTGATGACATTCAGGACATCAAGGGTGATACCATGACAGCTCTGATGGCCATTCCAGGAAAAGAATTCCAAAACTGACTTGAAGGCTGAACTAAGCACTGGCATCAATGCATAGCTTCCCAAGGGGGGTACTTTGAAGGTGACCATAGTGATATTCAGCAATGAGATATGTAGCACTTTTCCTAGGATGAGTTTTCAAATGTAACTGTCTGCCCTCATATATCTATTTATGTAATAGTACTTATTTATGTAGGATGTATTCCAAGAAGTGGGATTACTGTATCATATGCTATTTCTATTTATAGCTTGTTAAGAAAGCACCAAACCAATTTCCAAAGTGGCTGCACCGTTTTACATTCCCACCAGCAGTATTTAAGTGTTCCAGTCTCTCTACAGCCTCTCCAACATTTATTATTATTAGTGTTATTGGATGAGTGCTAACCTTGTTGGGTTGAGAGGGTATCTTATTGTAGTTTTGATTTGAATTTCTCTAATGTCTTCTTTGGTGAAATGCCAGTTTGTATCCTTTGCCCATCTTTTAATTAGGTTGTATGTCCTTTTGTTGTTTAGGTTTTGCAGTGTGTTGTAGATTTCAGTAATTAGATGCTAATCAGATATATCATAACCAAATATTTTTTCCTAGTCTTGAGACTGTCTTTTTATTATTTTGATGAGCATAAGTGTTTGATTTTTAGGTACGGCAGCTATCTAGTTTCTCTTCTGGTATTTCTGCACTGTTAGTTAAGGTTTATATTCTGTTTGTGACATGTGTTAGGGCTCCTGGAATTGTCTTATTTTTTCTTCCATGGTCTTTATGGTTTTAGATTTATAATTAGGTCTTTGATCCATTTTGAGTTAGTTTTTATACATGGTGTGAGATATAGGTCTTATTTCATTTTTTTGCAGATGGATATCCAGTTATATCAGCACCTTCTGTTAAACAGACTGTCTTTTCCCCCATTTAGTGGACTTTGGACTTTTGTCAAACATCAGTTGCTCATAGGAGGATGCACCATGTGGGCTCTTCATCCCGTTCCATTGGTCTATGTGTTTGCTGTTGTACCCATCTGGGAACTACCTTTTTTAAAAAGACTGTTCTATCATATTTGAAACAGTATCATGCACAGCACATAAGGCAAGAGTACTGTAACTGAAGGTTACTACAAGTCATCCCCTCAAAAAATTTGCCTGCGATGTTACAATTTACTTCTTCCAGATGTTTCTACTTCTGAAAAATTAATTTTGAATTTCTCTAACATATGTTGTATCTCACAACTTCGTTGTAGTCAGTCTTTAGAACAGTTCTGTTATTTATATATTTTCCTAGATGTCTATTTTGGTGTCTAAATAAATGCCTTTTAAATGATTGTTTTTACAATTTATTCTGTCACTTTGGGACATAGTCACCCATGATTTAACAACATAAAACATCACTTTCCCTTCAGTCACATGTTTTTCTTCTAAGCTCTGCGTAAGAGGGGGTTTAGTAAAGATCATTCTCTTTTTAGATACTTTAGGAAGGACACATGTATTTCCTGAATTTTCTTTCTTGCAGTTCACATCCATAATGGTACATAGCCCTGTTACTTGTCACAATTTCATTTTACTTCTTGATTAATACAATGATTAATGCAAATGATCTATGTTCTTTGTCAAAACGTTCTTCAATATACCACCTCTTGTACCCTCAAAGATCAAAAAATTGTTTTATTTGCTTTCCGCTGCTCGCGCCGTTGCTAGTGCTACCCAGATTCATCTCTGAGTTTCCTATTTTGGGGTGAGTAATTATGTACAGAGGTTCTCTCTCTCTAAAACGGTTTCATCAGGTTCCTTTTTCGCACAGGACACCACTGAGCTCTGCTTTGTCACGCTGTAACGCTTCTGTCTCCATACTGTGCTGGGAGCTTGCCTGTTTACCGCTTGTGCTAATGTGGTGCTTTGTTTCAGATTATTGTAAAACAGTCCTTGTAAGTGTTGTGACCCTGTTCATGACATAAATCCATTGTTTTCACTGTGTCTTGAATTATTCTTCATGTTGATGGTGCGTTATTGAATCTTGGGGAGATAAATACCACGTAAGAAAAAGGTTTGAGCTCTGGTCCAATGTAGTTCAACCATGTGGTAATCATATAAATTATCCACTCTTTCACTCAATACAGAGAAAACAAGTTTAAACAGTAATACTGAAAGTGTTCCCACAAATGCCATGTGTTCAGTCTGTGCTGTCAGCGCCTAGCACGTATGCTGTGCAGAGTGAAACGCAACATGCGTTAAATGAGTGACAGAGAAAATGAAGGAAAGAAGGAAGACAAGGATTTTTTTTCTACATTTTAAATATTGTACTCTACCTGTGGCTATTTCATAACTCTTACTACATTCCAGGAAGCCCTAGTGGTATAGTAGTTAAGTGCTGTGGTTGGTAACCAGAAGCTCAGCAGTTCAAATTCACCAGGTACTTCTTGGAAACTCTGTGGGGCCGTTCTGCATTGTCTGTGGGGTCTCTATGAGTCAGAACTGACTCAACAGCAGAGGGTCACTTCATATAAATTGATTTTTTTTTTGTTATCCAGAAAATCTGTTCTGATTCTTGCACACATAAATACAAATCCCCCCAAAGGATGAATTTAATTTAGACATAGATTTCAGTGAAGGAGAAGACAGTAAATTCATATAAAGCAGCATATAATTAGCACCAACAAAACCAAACTCACTGGCCTCGCACTGATTTGGGCTCATAGTAACTCGGTGACCTTCGCTGTGGGACAGGGCAGCCCCGCCTTTGGGGTTTTGAAGGCTGTGAGTCTTTACTGAACTAGACCGTCAAACACCTTTCTCCCAAGGAGTCTCTTGTGGGTTCAAATCACTGACTTCCTGGTTAGCAGCCAAGCACCTCACCCATTTGCTAGCTAGGCTCCCTGTAATGGATTTGTATAATAAATAAATGCAAGTTTATTACCTGTGATGTAGATGTGAAAGGACAGTGTGTTAGTTATCTAGTGCTGTTGTAACAGAAATACTGCAAGTGAATGGCTTTACCAAACATTTATTTTCTGACAGTTTAGGAGGCTAGAAGTTCAAATTCAGGGTGCCAGTTCTAGGGGAAGGCTTTGTCCCTCTGGCAGCTCTTCGCAAAGTCCTTGTCTCTTTGGGCTTCTGCTCCTGGGTGATTTCCATGCACCTTGGTGTGTCTCTTGCCCCATCTCTGCTTGCTCCCTTGTTTGTTTAATCTCTTTCATACCCCAGAAGAGACTGAAGTGAGACCCTCTCTACACTAATAATGTGTCGTTAACATACCAAAGAAAACCACCCCCAAAGGGGATTATAACCACAGGTCTAGGGTTAGGATCTGCAACACATATTTCAAGGGGACACAATTAAGTCCATACTGGATAGGAAATTTAGTAACTAGAATTTAGCTTTGAACTATTTGTCATGTTTTGTCCTTATAATTTCAAACCCCCTTTTTTTTTCCATTTAATTGAAAATCATTGTGTGATGGATACTGTCTGATTTCTGTTGCACCTGGTGCAGGATCTGAAGTATTCCAGAATGATCTTGGCATAATACTACCATCAAGTAGACTTTTAGTATTCAAAATATTATTAGAAATTTAATACCAAGAGTATCTTAAGTGTGGTTTCTCACAGTGAAGTTAAAAACTCGTAGATGATCTTAGTAATTTGTAAAAGGAATAAAAAGAAAAGAAAAACAACTATATATGTTCTAAAGTAAAATAGGAAGTAGATGAATTATACTAATAAAACAACTTAGATACCTGTTTCAGTCACCTGGTACTGGTCTAACGGAAAATACTACGAAAGGAAGGTTTCATGAAGAGAAACTTTTATTGTCTGGTAAGCCGCAAATCCAGTTACAAGTTACAAGTCAATTTAACAAGAGAAATTATCACAGTCCAGTGGGCTGTGTCCAGATTCCAGGAGAGCATCTTGGCTCGGGAACCTTGGGTCCAAAGGAAGTGCCTGCTCTCAGTCGTGCTGTTTTGGTGGCACGAGGTTTCCACCATCCTTTGCTCGCTTCTCACCTTTGTGCCCCACAGGCTTGTAACGTCAGCGCTGCCTCGCTGACCCAGCTGCCCCCCACTGTCCATCATCAACGTCGTGGAGGTGGCTTTCACAGCCCGTGGGAGGAGTCACACCCCATCGGGACTCCTAGCGGTGTCAAATCAACACATCCATTTTTGGGGGGACACAATTCAACCCATGACAATACCTAAGAGATTTTAGATATGTATATGTATATATGTGTGTGTGTGTGTGTGTGTGTACACGTATGTATATATGTATATATACATGTGTATTAGCAATTTTATGTTCCATGAAAACCCATATGGTTTGAAAATCTGTGTTAGGAATAAAAAAAAGTATATATTACCACTTAAATGTAGCTAATTAGGAAAAAATCAATTTCAACTCAGAAAAAAACTTACAACAAACCTCGCTCGTATCTGCTCGTCCTATAGAGTCTGTGTTCTCTATGACTTGAAATTACTCGTCCAGCTCATTTACGTGCCAATGGTTTCCATTTTAACACAATTCCTGTGGTGTGATAGTCTCACTTCCCTCTCTTGGTTTCCTATTCTCAGAGCTGGAAGGAAGGTGAAACAAACTATTGCTCTCAAACCACAATAGAGGGGACACTCCAGGGGTGGTGGCAACCTGCCTATTACGGTTCAGCGGGTGTGAGCCCGTGTCTCGAACCAGCTCTCCAGCAAGCTCTGAAAAGTAGAGGAAGCTCACCGTTAGTTCACCAACCAGGCAGGTCGCACTTGTCTACACGATTGTACCCGGCCAGTCTGCCCTCCCAGGTGACGGCAGAGGCCCTGCTCATGAGGCTATTGTGAGGAGTAGTACAGTATAACAGAAGTAGTTCAGCTGAAAGCTAACCGGCCTATGAAACCCAAACCAAACCAGCTGCCGTCAAGTCGATTCCAACTCATGGCAATGCTGTGTATGTCAGAGCAGGGCTGTGCTCTGCTGGGTTTTCCCTGGCTGTTTTCTTCGTAAGCAGGTGGTCAGCACTTTCTCCAAGGCACTTCCTGTCCAGACTTAACAGCTTGGATCCAGTGCCACCTTTGTGTGCGTGTATCATAGGTGGTCACACCGAGCCTAGCTTGTGGAAAGGTGCCATTCTTGCTATTGCCTGTCTTACAGTTGTGAATATATTTGTCCTTGAACTTGTGTTTTGTAAATAAGGGCCAGGGGAAAGTGGTACACATATGTACACAGAGGAGACAAGCTACATGTGTGTACACAGAGGAGACATAATGCATGTATGTACACAAAGGAGTCATGTTGCGTGTGTGTACACAGAGGGGGCAAGCTGGCTGTAATGGCCACACGCATGGCCTCCATCCCACAGGCAAAACTGACATTTGAGTGTTGCATTGACCCCACAAAATCTTTTCCTGCCTAGATCTCTTCTTCCTGTTTCATAGTAATTTGTGTCTGGATTGATGCTGTAGTCATCCACAGCTTCACCCACCTTCCTTACCTTTGTCCAGAAGACTTAATGAGTCTCAGTCAGCCAGTTATTCTGATAGATTCATTAATGTTAGTGTTACAACCAAGAACTAATGTATTAATACAATTAAGTCATTTTATGCTGGGCTGTCCTAGAGAAGTCCTTTCCTTCTTTTTCTCGCACATGCTAAAAATTCCATTAACATTTCTAAACTGGAAGTAGAAAGAAAGGGGGAGGACACACTGGTGTGACTGGCGGAAACGAGCACTGCCAATCAACACGGCCTTGGCGTCTTCTTCAATGCATCTGTGCTTCCATAAAATACAATAGCTGCAGATTTTGATTATTCTTACGTTAAGAATTTGTACAGATAAGTGTCACTATTAATTAACCTATACATAATAAAATAGAATGAATTTAACTTAATTAAGTAATAAACCACATGATTCTGACTGATCGTGACCCTGAGCATATAAAAGTAGAAAGTTTATGTTCTGTAGTGTTTTCAGAGGTCAATTTATTTTGGAAAGAGATCCCCAAGCGTTCCTCAGAGCTACCTCTGAATAGACTCAAACATCCAGCTGCAGGTTAGCAGTCCTGTACCGTAACCATTTGGCCTACCTGGGGCTTAGAGCAGAATCATCTGATACTGGAGGCTGAATGCCACTGTTACAGAATGCATTTGTATTCCTTTGTGAATACCTCAGCTGAAGGCAATTCATCTTAGGCAATGCCTGATTACATCTTCAGGGTCCGTAAGTACTGATTCTGCTTATGTAAGAGACCAGGAGCCCTGGGGAGTGATGGATAAGTGTTCAACTACTAACTGAAAGGTTAGTGGTTCAACTCATGACAGAGAAGACCTGGTGATCTTCTCCCCAAAACTCTTTGCTGTCCAGACAATTCTAACTCATAACAACCCTGTCGGACAGAGTAGAACCACTCCATACGGTTTCTAAGGCTGTAAGCCCTACAGAAGCAGACTGCCACAACCTTTTGGAGAGCAACTGGTGGATTCAGGCTGCCAACCTTTCGGTTGCCAAGCTCTTAAGCACTGTGCCACCAGGACTTGTCCTGTGGCAGTGACAGCCTAGGATACCCAGTGTGGCAGTTCTGCTCCATCCTAGAGGGGATCAGCATGACTGGATGGCTCAGAAAAAACAACCAACAATATGGGACAGCCCATTAAAAAACAGCTGTCTTTTGAAAAAGGAGCGTGAGAGCTGTTGGACTTAATTATAATTATTTTTTCCCTGTAAGGACTGAATTTCCAGGTACACACTTAAAATTTTTAATAAAGACTGCTAAGTATGCTTAAAAAACAAACAAAAAGGCAAGACAGACATATGGAGTTTCACATGTAACAGGAAACATTTCTTTTTCTTTTTCTTTTTTTTTTTAGTGTTTATGTGTTGGAATCAGAGTATTTTATTCTAAATATGAGAAGAAAAACTTTTTATTATTAGAAATTCTTTGATCTACTACATTGTTAAAACAACTTAATGTATAAAATTAATGCATAAGTTCCATTTAAATTCTTAGTAAAACAGCAAGAGTGTAAGTTAATGCCTTTTTTTACTTCTCTACGAGATGATAACAACAGAAAAAAAATACTTTTTGTTTTTCCCCAAGATAATAAGAATATTATCTGTATCATATAGGTTCTAAATATTTGTTTTCTTATCCCATGTAATAAGAATACTGTTTATATTCTACGATTTCTAAGTCTTTTTTAATCCCAGATAATAAGAATATTGTCTGTATCATATGGGTTCTAAGTCTCTTTTAACCCAGATAATGATATTATCTGTATCACATGGTTTCTAAGTTTTTTAATCCCAAACACAATCCTGCTGGCCTAGTGGTTAAGTGCTACGTCTGCCAACCAAAAGATCAGCAGTTCGAACCTGCCAGGTGCCCCTTGAAAAGTCAATGGAGCTGTTCTACTCTGCCCTGTAGGGTCGCTGTGAGTTGGAATAGACTTGACGGCACTGGGTTTGGGTGGGCTAATGACAATGTTGTCTGTATCATACAAGTTTTAAGTTTCTTTTATCCCAGGTAATGAGAATATTGTCCATGTCATGTGGGTTCTAAGTCCTGGCCTTCTGTTTCCACAGCTGTAGGTCTTGCCGCCTGCCAAGAACCAGCCGTTCCCAGCAATGGCATAAAAATGGGAGACCGCTACATGGTGAACGATGTGCTCTCTTTCCAGTGTGAGCCAGGCTACACCCTGCAGGTATGTTCTTTTGAGTCCTTGTTAATAAAGAGGGGTCAGCATAGTGATCGTTGGCCAGTTTGCTGAAGGCTTCAGCGCTCCGTGAGACCTTCAGGGGCTAGCTTCACACCCAGCAGCCACACGACCATGTGCTGTTAATCTTAGTTGCCACAGAGGAATAATTTCTCAGTGATAAAGCACTGTCCCCAAATTGACTGCTTTATTTTCATAATCACTTTGTTTCAAATGTATGCTTTGCCAAGAGCCATGCTGATGAAAGTCTAAAAACCTCAGGTGTCTACACAGTCTCTTGGTAACCCGATGCCACCAGCCGGTTACTAGACCAGCCTTCAGAGCCTCATGCCTGTTCTGCTTTGCAGACTGTTCCCAAAGTTCATTTCGGTCAATTCTCTCCAAGTCCCCACTACATGCCAGGTATGGTGAGAAGTGCTCAAGTGGTGAATTGAAATAATGCTTCAGAAATAGTAAAGAGAAGTTTTCAATACTTCATTTTAAATTATGAATGCGAACAATAATCGTGATTATAAACTAATACAGAGTAAGAATAGACTATGTTCTGTAGACAGAAACAATTAAAAATGGCTTTTGTAATCATGAGAAAGGGTTGTAGAAGTCCAGCCATGAGGTGACACCATTAGTTCAATTTTTGCATGAGTGTTGGAGGAAGTGCCTCACGTAACACAATTAAGTAACAGCTGCTAGGAATCACTGTCTGTTGGCACCACTTTGTGTCATCGTTTTTAGGTGCTGTCCAGTCAGTTCCCATTCATGGTGACCCTGCACGCATCGGAACAGAACACTGCCCAGTTCTGCGTCGCGCCCACAGTCATTTTTACGCTAAAGCCCAACATTGTAGCCACTGTGTCAGTCCATCTCACTGAGCGTCTTCCTCTTTTCCATTGACCCTGCACTCTGTCAAACACGATGTCCTTCTCCAGAGACTGATGCCCCTGACAGCATGTCCAGAGTATGTGAGATGGAGTCTCGCTATCTTTGCTTCCAAGGAGCACTCTGGTTGTACTTCTGGAACAGCTCTATTTACTCTTTTGGCAGTCCATGATGCCTTCAGCATTCTTCTCCAACACCACAATTCAAAGTCATCAGTTCTTCTTCGGTCTTCCTTGTTCATTCTCCAGCTTTCATATGCATATGATGGGACTTAAAATACCATGGCTTGGGTCAGGTGCACCTTAGTCTTCAAGGTGACCTTGGCACCATACTAAGTGTTTCACACGCAGAACCTCACGTTATTCCCCATCAGCCACACGATGTCAGTCCTGTATCCTATGGGCTGTGCTGATGAGGAAGTGGAAGTTTAGAGCAGGTGTTACAGCGAGAGCTGGAGGACAGAGGTCAGCGAGGTGGGCAGCAACAGAACAAACAGGATCCATGCAGGAGTTAACCAACCCCAAAACTAAACCCACTGCTGTCCCCTTGAGTCCAACTTATAAGTGATCCTATAGAAAGCATAGGACCACCCCATAGAGTCTCCAAGGAGCAGCTGGTGGATTTGAACTGTTCACCTTTTGGTTAGCTGCCATAGCACTTAACCACTATGTCACCAGGGTTTCCATATAGGAATTCGCCATGTTTTAGATTTAGGTAAAATATTTTTCATTGTTATTGGGTATCATTGAGTCAGTTCCTGCTCCTGATGACCGTATGCATGATGGAACGAAATACCGCCCAGCCCTGTGCCACCCTCACAAGCCTCGTTACGTCTGAGCTCATTGTTGCAGCCACAGTGTCAGCCCGTCTCATGGAGGGTCCTCCTCTCTTTTCTGACCCTCCACTCTAACAAGAGTGATGTACTTCTTTAGGATCTAGTCCTTCCTAATGTCTGAAGTAAATGAAAGTCTCGCCTTCCTTGCTTGAAAGGAACATTATGGCCTAGTCCACTTCAATACATGAGAACTGTGTTGGGAACCCTGGTGGTGTGATGGATCAGAGCTACAGCTGCTAATCAAACTGTTGGCAGTTCAAATTCACCAGGCACTCATCGGAGACCTTATGGGACAGTTCTGCTCTGCCCTGTAAGGTCACTGTGAGTCGGAATGGACTTGATGGGAATGGATTTGGTTTGTGTTTATTATTGCTATTATTATGAATATGTGTATATAGGCATGTGTATATAAAACCAAACCAAACCCAGTGCAATTGAGTCGACTCCAGCTCATAGCAACCCTATAGGTCAGAGTAGACCTGCTCTATACTCTGTACAATTTCCGAGGAGCACCTGGCACATTTGAGCTGCCCACCTTCTGTAAGCAGATAGCACTTAACTGTTGCTCCATGAGTTGCCTTCATAAAAATCATTCAAGCGTGCATTGCATAGATCTTGTCAAGTACTGCAATAATTGTTTCATCTTAAAACAATGGACACATCTTTGCAATTTAGAACAAATGACCCTGTAGGAAACATTTTCTGACAGACACTTACGGAGACCTCCTAAAATTGCTGTTATCTAAAAAGTTGGTTGACTAAACACAGTGAAGCTGTTGGCATTCATTCTTTAGGACAAATTGTGGTTGTCCCTCTTGTCGGATTTGAAAGAATTATGAGTTGCATTTACAGAGACAGTGTTGATAAACATAAAACAAATAAAATAAAATAACCAAATGTCCATGTGGCTCATTTCTTTTGGTTAGGGTTTATAGGAGAAAGCAACGTGTGTCAATAACCCAGTCTCAGAGCATACTGCCATTTTTATCATTTTTATGTTGCTTATACTATAATTGACTGAAGCCAGCTCTGCAGCATATTTTCACTAGTCTTTCCCAAATTCCCACTTTAATACTTGCTCTGCTCGTGTCTGCTCTTGTTCTCCCTTCTTGTTTATGAAACACTATAATTTCTATAAAAATGCTTGTATAAATTGCATGTCTACAGAACTCAAAGAAGGCAATAGAAGACATTCTTTAGAGAGACCATTATCATGTACTGTTGAATATAATTCTCAGAGATAAAGGCCTCTGAACAACCATCTTGCAGAGCCCAGGCAAGCCACTCATAAATTCTTTTTCTTCCCTTTTATCAGATGCAAAGTAAGCTTTTCTTTTCTTCATTATAGACAAAGTCACACTTTGAGTTCACAACCAGTTAATTTTCAATTATACATACAAAGCAGGATATTTATTTAATTTCTTAGTTTTGCTAACAAAGTAATATATTTGGAATGCCAGCATACATACACACACAATAGCCATGAGAGATATTTTTCCTGGCACAGTTCACAGACAAATGTTTCTATGTGCATATGCTTGGTGAGATTCATGGATGTGCCACAAAGGTGCTGGGAATATGAACAGTAAAATTAAATCCTGAATATTTGAATGATTTATGATTCCCATATTCTCCTAGACTTGATTTATTGTTATTTTAAAAGATACAAAACAAAAATTCCTATTTGGATATAAACTAGTAAATAAACATATGGAGTTCTGTCTTGTTTTTGATCCATTATGCAAATTTATTCTGAAATCACTAATGTGAAATGTTTGTACAAAAATCAATATAAAATATTAACTAAATGGCCAATATGTATTTCTTTTGTTGTTAATCTTCAGTAAATATTTTTAAGGACTTTGCTCTTTGTGTTTGTGCATATTTTACAAACAAAAGTTTTTATGCAAAATTTAATGGATCGGAGTTGGTGTACATGGGAGAGCACGAAATTTAGCAGAAAAAAAACATTGTCCAGAATGTCTTCTTTGAAAATAAGTGTCACCCTTTTTTTTTTTTTTTTGCTGTAACTACTTATAAAAAGTATCAGGAAGTATTAGCAAACGAATTGATTTTGTGACATGTGGCCTGGCAGTGAGTTATGTCTAAACTTACGGCATATGAGTGCATCACTGATGACAGCGTTAGCACAAACGCTTGTCTGGTTCCTTCCCAGCAGCTGGGATTATTTAACATGAATTAAAGGTGTGCATTTTCACTTGACTCTGTAGGTGACAGATGGGAATTCAAGAGATACAAAAGCCTGAGATAAAGCCAGAGAGTTACAGAGGGAACAAATATCTGCAAATGCAACTACTGTTTCACAGCCTTGTCTTTCACTATAAGAGAAATTTTAACACAAAACATCTCAGAATTTGACCCTCTGCTTTTTAACTTTTAAAAGAGAAACACATGAGTAGATTTCAAAAGTTGAAAGTTGGAAGAGCCATCCATGTAAAGGATAAAGCCTGAGCAAGGAAGACTAATTTCATGACAGGAATGTTGACTTGACAGCCTACGAGGTGGTCTGATGACACAACCAGACATCGTCTTCTCCTCTGGTGAAACAAGAACAGGCCCAGATCTTCACAGAGTGGCAACGGTCCAGCTATTTGCATATGAGGCACAGGCGATCACAAAAGTTACATATTCACCGGCGGATAACGTGTTTTCTATATGGTCCCTGTAATCAATACCTTGTAGTTCTTAATCATTTTTCAGCGTCTCCAGACAAATGCTAACACATCTAATGGTGAACAAAAGACTCACTTTGTCCAATCCAATTCATCTTATTTAAGCCTTAAAAAGTGAGCTCATGAGAAATACAGTCTGCTTAAAGGAACAATACAACTTGTGTGGTTTGTGTGTGTGCGTGTGTGTGTGAGAAAAGAAACACAGTGATTATGGACTTTTTTCTATCTTGATTGAAAATGTATAATTCATTAATAACCATGGATAGAAAGCTATTTCAGTGTTTCTGATTTTGCTTTACAGTTGCAATAAAATCACAACTATTCTTCCCAACATCTAATCATTAAACACTGTATTTTCAGTACGTGAGTTTTCCTTCATTTTCTTTCCCACAGGGTCGTTCCCACATTTCGTGCATGCCAGGAACCGTTCGTCGCTGGAACTATCCTTCGCCGCTTTGTATCGGTATGGGCACGTCTTATGTGACAGTGTGACTGGATACTAGGTAGCAATTACATAGTAGTGACCTGGTTGTTCTAATATTGTGGGCTTCCAGTAATACGTTTTTAAATTTCTTTGAAAACATTTGTTATGCAATCAGTAAGGTAGTATAGGAACAACAAGAATGTAAGAGAGATCTACTCTCACTGGATGAAGGAGTTCAGCTTTTTTTTTTTTTGGCCAGTATTTTAAGATCAGCCTGTGAATCTCAGATGTCAGACTGTTAGCTCAAGAAACTGAACTACAATTACATTTATACAAGAAGAGCAGTTTATTAATTTATGGTAATGAATGTAAGTAGCTGAAGGTCTGAGTTGTTTTCTGTGTATGGCTTCATCCTCAAGCAAATCTAGATTTTTGGACGTGTTCCGCCCTCTAGCCTCTTCCTCAGTGATTGTATTCATCACCTGCATTTTTCCTGGATTTGCGAATCTAGGTGTTATATTAGAGTTCTCCTTCTCCCTCATTTCCAAGACTCAAAAGATTTCTTACTTTGCTGAACCCTGCTCCCCAAGTGCAGCTCCAGCTTCGGTCCTTACCAATCTCATTTCATTTTTAAGGTCGCTTTCTGTCATAATCAGTTCAGCGGCAATGGGTCTACTCTCCCACAGATTTCTTAATAAGGATCTGTAAGCTAAGGATAACCATCTTAACCAATAAGGGTCCTTATGAGAATCAAATGTGATTTTATATTTATCTCAGCAGAGATAAGTGTAGTTAAAAGCTGATACATAGCGACTAAAACTACTCAGGAAACACAATAGCCAATAAACAATAGGAAAAGTGCATTGGATGCCTCACTACATTTAAGCAACTGATAACCTCATCAGAAGAAGGTGATTTTTGAAAAACAGTCTTCATTCTTAAGCAGTTCATAGGTAAGTGGGGGAGAAAACCTCAAACCAAACTCATTGCCCTTGAGTTGATTCTGGTACCTCACAACCCTACAGAATAGAGTAGAGCTGCTCCTATTGGGTTTCCAAGGGGTAAATGAGTAATTCTGACTTCTGACTGTTTGGCTGGCAGCTGATCTCTAGCTACTGTGCCGTGGGGTCCCCAAGATGGGCGGGAAGATCCATAAATGACTAAGCGACACTGTGGGCATAGGTACAGTATTGGGGGGAAACGTAATTCTGAAGACGTGCTTTTACTCAAGCAAAGCAGAGTCAAGCTGTCTGAATGGCAGTCTTGGAAGAAAGTGACACCCACAGATCTGACAGCCACTGTCCATCCCACAGCCACATGTGGAGGCACGTTGAGCAGCATGAGTGGGGTGATCCTGAGCCCCGGGTTTCCAGGCACATACCCCAACAACTTAGACTGCACCTGGAAGATTGAATTGCCCATTGGCTATGGTAAGTGAAAACATCTTTAATTCTTAAAAGTTCAAGTTTTTAAATTCTATTTGGAAAAGAATTAAGCTGAATGAAAAATATATCCTACTCTGTTTTCATAACTGTGTCAGTAATTGTAAGTGACTTACACATTTAAATAAAGCTCTGGCAGAAGACATTTTGGAACAGAAAGTTATTTGAGAAATCAATTCAGCCAGGCAGTTTTTTCAAGGCAGATTCAATTAGTTGAATGATGATATACTAGGCTCATGAAGTGCAAAAAGTAGCATCCCTAATTTAATTGTCAGTCTCTTTATCTATAATCCCCACTGTTCTAGCCTGTGGCATTCAATAAGGGTGATTGTGTCTGTTCCAAAATTCTGAGACTTGTTTAAAAGGTTGTGGTGTATTTTAAATTGCATATAAGATATAAGATTTAGAAGCAATCATGTTTTATAAACTTTTCTAATTACACATTATGTTGATTATATGCTTGTGAAAAAGGCTTTCATAATGTCAACCTTCAGGTCCTTCATCCTGAAGAATTCATGGTTTGTTATACACATGAAACCTCACTTTGACCTCTTGTCAGAGACACATATCGTCTTTGTGAAATTTTGATTCTGTGTCACTTCTTTCCCTTTCAGAAAATGCTCTCCACTGCATCTTCATGTCCCTTGCGTCATAGCTCATTAGTCCCGGTCTTTCACACCTATGATTTTCTGAAAATCACACACACACACACACACACACACACACACACACACACACACACACACACACACACACAGAGTAATAAAAATGAAACAAAACAAACCGGCGAAGTGGGGTCAACTCCAACTCTTAGCAACCCTAGAGGGCCAAGAGTGCCAAAGTAGGTGCTAGTGAGTGTCCTAAACCCAAAAGCCACCACCCTCGAGTTGATTCAACTCCCAGTGACCCTGTGGGTCAGAGGAGAACTGCTCCACAGAGCTTCCAAGGAGCACTGGCAGGTTTGAACTGCGATCTCATAGGCTAGCAGGCGTAGCACTTAACCAGTATGCCACCAGGGTTTCCAGCGGACGTCCTACTAGGTGGTAATCATTGACATCCTGAGTAAACGTCAGCCAGATGATGAACGAGTGTAAGCATGAATGTAAATGACTTGCCCAAGAGATGGTCATACATTTTTTTAAATTAAGTTTCCATTGGTTTTGCCTCCAGAATACTGCAGCTTTAGTGGCAGTAGCAGCAGGAGTGTGGCAGAGAAGGATCAGGCAGGGGAGGGTCTACCATCAGGAAGGAGGACTCGGGCGGGGGCTGGGTCAGGCTAGGTGACGCGGGAATCCCAGTAAGGGATGAGGACAGGATGGCAGAGCCTCTGGGGAAGCGACCTGCCCCTGGAGAGCTCATGGCTGTTGAGTTCTTGCAGGAACGTTGTGGGACAGGATACAGAAGGACAGAACCTTCTCACCACAGAGTTAGGAGGCTTGTTAACTTCCCCCAAGCTTTTTAGTTTCCTTGTCCAGTAAAGCCTGAACTCTGAACCTAGAGGTTGTAATTCTGCTCTTCTCCTGATGAAACAGAGGTCTCGGAATTTCTTATAGCAATGTTGTCTCAGCTGCTCTCCAACGCTGGTCCAGTCTTCTTAGCACTGAGATCGGAAGATGGAGATTTGCTTAGAGCTCGTATTTTGAGTCAGGAGTAAAGGGTTGGCTCAGAGATACAAGAGACGCAGACTACTGCCGACAGCAGACCTCTTGAGGTTGTAGACTAGTGTGACTATCCCTAACTCTTCAGAGGAGATGCAATTACACTTCCAATAAGTTACTGGTAAACTGAAAAAGTGTGCCAGGTTTTCCTGCTGTGAGTGTTGTCGTCTACAAATAGGCTTCACAAATTAGTGAAGACAGTGGTCCCTCGGGCAGGTCCACGTGCAGACGCTTCTCGATCGGCCAGAGTAGCTCCTGGAGCTGAAATAATTGTGCGGTACTCTCAGACTTTGGTAAACTTGACTGACCAGATTTCAGTCCCACATAGACAAAAATTATATCTGAAAATTCTTATAAATTTTAAAACAAAACAAAACAAAATTGCCTGCAAGGCAAGGTCCGCCCACCTCGCAGGATTTACAGGCAGCAGCCAATGGATTCAGACTGCGAGGGTTAGCAGCGAGGCGCTGTACCGCCAGCGCTCCAGATGCATCTACGCTGCTGTCTCTGTCCCAGGGACTTCTGACCCTTTAATTTTGGTTGTAAAATCTTCTCAGAATCACCCAATTCCTAGACAAATATTAATATCTTCTCTGGAAATTTTGAGAAAGTAAGTATGAATTGAATCCCAGGAATCTATATTTTTTTCGGCAAGCACTCGAGAAGGTTATCAAAAATATTCCTTAGGAAACATAGGAGAGGTGTGACTGCCTCTTTTTAAAAAAATTAATATTAAATATCTTTTAGTTACTATTAGTTTTTTTATATGTGCCATTACTGCTTCTCACTGATACCCAAACCTTGGGGCGCTTCTGGAGCCTTTGTTGTAATTACAGCTCAAAAAGGGGACCCTGATGTCCTGGAGGAACAGGGAGGGGGATAAAGAAGACAGGGTATGTTTTTTTCTGCTGATGTTGACTGACAAGGGACATTTTACCAGGAAAACTTCTGTCGTTAGGATGGTCCCTGTAATCAAGCTGTATTATAATAATAATAATAATAATAATAAAGGCGTTTTGTCCTTAATGTAGGTAGTTTCCATCACTAAACATAGGAGGCTTACTGGTGTACCCAATAGATAAGCAAACTGGCACACTACTGTTGCAGCACCTCTCCAGTAGATTTCCTGCTTTCGTGCGTGTGTGTTGGCGTGGGTAAGGACAGGTGGTCTTCTATGAGTCCTAGCTCTTTGCTAGATACTCTAAACAGGTTTTTGAAAAAGATTTTTGTGGTGTCACTGGAAATTTTGCTAAGAAACAGCAATTATGGGAAATTTGCTTATTTAACACCCCAAATCAATGTCAGGTGTACTGTGAATTGTGTCTACTTAATTTGGAAAACTATGAAAAAAGGAGAATGATTGCTTCTGTCAATGGTGCTTAGATTTCCCGATATTAGCGAATCATCAGTTGGGAGACAGTTGCTGAAAGGAAGCATCCAGGGGCCAGCCCCAGAGCCACTGACTCGGCACCTCTGGATGAGGCCAGGAACTCTGTATTGTTACCAAGCAGCTGCCTGTGTGGTGGATGCTGGACTCATAGACGACCTCAGGAAAAAGTGTATAAGAACACCTATAATCGAAGTAAGACAAAGGCTTTGCCAAGATCCATGTAAGATTCTTAGAAATGTTACTTAGTTAGGAGAAATTGCTTTTCTGAAAAAATGTGGAAATTATTAGATTTTGACTGATAGCCAGTAAATTAGTATGAAATGAAATATTTAGAGTAAATTAAGAAGAAAAACTTGCCTGCTATTCTTCTTAAAGGAAGTTCAAGGTCAGTATTCTTAAAATTCTCTCATGTCCTAAAGTACTATGTTTAGCATCTAAACATACATTCCTGTTTCCTGGGTTATCATTTCTGTGTCTTGATTGCTCAAAGCATCAGTGATTATGGTATTGCCTGGGTGAGCACCAGTGACTCAGGATTCCTGAGCTAGTCTGTAACAGCACACATCCAGTATACAGCATAGTATTGTCTTTTTACGAGGACAAAACATTTTTTAATGTCTTTTATGCAAAAAAGATTTTACTGAAGCATTTTAAATATTTCCATACATTGGTACAGGCATGGCACTGCCCAGTAGATTATCCATTGCCAAGTGCCGTCGAGTCGGATCCGACTCATTATCCGTTAGTTAACCCATTTCCTTTGAGTGAACTGCAACTCATAGCGACCCTGTAAATCACAATTGACTCAATGGCAGCGGGTTAATTAGTGGATTGGATAATCTAATGTATTTAATTGAATGATTGATTTGATTAGTCCCACATCCCTCATCTCCAATAGATCAATCAGTTGTTTAATTGAACAGACAGAAGTGATTGGTTACTTTGACGTCACACAAAAACCACCTTTGTGTTTCTTTAATGATTCACTGCAGTAATAACATTTCCTACACTTTAACTTGGAAGCCCTGGTGGTTATGTGCTATCTCGGCTAACCAGAGGTCAACAGTTCAAATCCACCAGGCACTCCTTGGAAACTCCATGGGGCAGTTCTACTCTGACCTATAGGGTTTAACTCAGTGGGAGAAGGGCTGCTTGACTCACGAAACAATGAATGGACTTATGACTGATGGATTTGATGGGTGAGAGCTCTCTGCTGTGGAAGTGCATGTTTTGGGGCTCTGGAATCGGCTGAGGAGAAACCCTAGCTCTACCAGTTACTAATGGAATGAATTTGAACCACATTTCCTTATGATTAAAATGGATATTATTAAATATCAATCTCATGAGGCTGTTGTGATGAGTGACTCATACAAATACCGGACACAAAGAATGCATTATTTAGTGTTAACCATCTCTAATAGCTAAACTAAATTCTCTAATGTTTTTATGTTGTTTTTCTACTTGTTTGTACCCTTCAGTAGCTATCCACTGTAGTTTTGATACAAGCTCAATTAACTCAGAAATTTTGTCTCTAATTTCTTGAAAATGGCCACAGGCAAAGTTAAACAGAAATGCAGCCAACTGAAATCTTGATGACAGAGTGTTAGGAGCTATGCCTGGTAACCAAAAGGTTTACAGTTCACATCTGCCAGGCGCTCCTTGGGAACTCTATGGGGCAGCTCTGCTCTGTACTCCAGGGTCACTAGGAGTTGGAATCAACTTGAAGACAGTGCGATTTTTTGGTTTTTGTGCTAATATTGTTCAATGTGTTGTCCAAAATGTTTTTGACTATCTACAAACATAGGGGCTACTTACAGATTTCTTTGGAGTGTCCACTAAATTCCATAAGTGTTAACTGTTTTGCCATGTGGTTGTTGGAAGACTATGCATGACAGAGCAATTAATATTCACACTTTCTGTCACTGTAAAGGACTTAACTCTGAAGTTGTGGTCATATTGTTATTCAGACTTTTCTCAAAGCACAAAAGCAAAAGTCCCTTGGGTAGGTGACACTTTACTGCCATTTAATTTTCAATATGCAACTAAAATTGAATAGAAATATGCCATTTAAATTTCACTAAAAGATAGGCATTCAGATTAGTTTTCCTGTGTTAATAATTCCTTTTAGAAATATTCAGTGAGATAACTAGGTTATGCTTATTTTAATCCCTTCACTTTAGCTTTATGGTGTCAAACTGGACACAGTTTGCTGAAGATTAGATAGCTAAATAAATCTGTTTTAAACCAGATTAGAGCTGGACTCTGTTCTATTTCTTGATATGTATTAGAAGGTTTGCTATATGGCTGGGTATTTTATCCTGCTTAAAATGCTAATTTTGCACATAATATTTTAATCGTCATAATTCCATTTCTACTTTAGGTTTAATCCCAAATCAGTAAAATGCCACTTTTCCTATTTCCGAAATTTTTGATGCTTTGGCTGTCTTTGGTTTTGTTACTGTTTGATTGGCCTGCTATCTTTAAACTCTCTCTTGACTGTATCCATTCTGTGAATTTTAAAATCTGTTTCTGGATAAATAATTCTAAAGCTGGCGTTTGCACCTATGAATTGAGTATACGTTAAGCCATTTCCCTACTACTTGTTTTTTACTCAAAGAGTGAACAAAACATTTTTAAACTTTCTAATCTTGCCCTAGTTTTACATCTATCTGGTTTTGGGGGAAACATAAATAGGAAGGTCAGAAATTCAACAGGTTGTTTTGTGTTCTGAGGAAGGTGACTCAGCACTAAGCTGTATAGACTACACGGGTTTAGTGCTCCTAAAACAGCCGTCTTCCCTCACTAATCCCCCAAAGCTGATTCTTTAGGTTGTTCAACTTGTTTTCCTTGCATTAGGGGAGGCGCAAGACCGGGCTGTGTTTTTCTTTGTTGTACTTAGGGCCATTATAAGTCAGACCTGACTTAACAGCACCTGGCAAAAAGACAAGCTTTTTTCTCTTGGGGGAAATAAAAAAGAAAGAAAGAAAATTCTCACAGCTAGACCCATAAACAACTTGATGATAACTGGTGAAAGAACTGAAGTTGTAAAAGATTTTTAGTTTGCTTGGATCAGCAATCAGCACTCACTGAAGTAGCCGTCAAGAAATCAGAGAACACATCCCACTGAGCAAATCTGTAGCAAAGGGCTTCTTTAAGATCTTTAACAGCAAAGGTATCATTTTGAAGACTAAGGTGCCCCTGACCCAGGCCGTGTTATTTTCGGTCACCTCATACACAAGTGAAAAGTAGGGCGATAAGAAGTGATGCCTTCGAGTTATGAAGCTGGCAAAGCATTTCAAATATACCACGGACTGCCGGAAGAATGAACAAATTCGTCTTGTAGGAAGTACAGCCAGGTGTCCCTTAGGAGCAAAGATGGTGAGACTTCATCCTGTTTGCTGTGACCATGTCACCAGGAGAGGCCAGCTGTTCGAAAAGGGCTTCTTGTTTGACTGTCCTGGGTGGGTGCCACCACATCGGTCTGGACTCGTGATGAGCCAGTGCGCAACAGAAGGCAACGCCGCCCTGACCTGCGTCTCCCTCACAACTGTCGCCGGGCACGGTCCCAGGACCGCAGCCGCTGTGTCAGTCCATCTCACGGAGGCTCTTTCTTTTCTTAGCTGACCATCTACTTTACCAAGCACAAGGTCGTTCTCCAGGGCCTGGTCCCTCCTGATAGCATGTCCAAAGCATGCGAGACAAGCATCACCATTCTGGCTTCTGAGGAACGCTGTGGTTTTATTTCTTCCAAGACTGATTTGCTCCTTCTCTGACAGTCCACAGCATAGTCAGGATTTTACATCCGCATGGCCATTCAAAGGCAGCAGGCCAAAGGGTCAGTGGGCAAGGAGACTCCTGGCGAGATGGACGGGCGCTGTAGCTACACCAAGGGACTCGACACAGCGATGGTGCTTAGAATGGCAAAGGACTGGGCAGAAGTTGTTTGTGAGTTTGGTCATTCTGGGTGGAGCCCTCTCCAGAAGACAGCAACAACAACAGTGTCGCTCAGGTGTGAGTAGCAAAGCTCTTTCTTGTTAGATCTGTGGGTGACACTACAAAAAGAAACAGCAGTGGGTGAGGAAACAAGTCAGGTCCTGACCACATGTCATCTGAGTGCTGAGCTGCCCTGCTAGTCACCTCAGTGTAAAGGCCGGTGGTTCAGCACTGGAGGGTTTGGGAGGCCTTCTGCTAGGTTTGTCTTTAGCTCTCTTGTTCTCATTCTTGCTTCCAGAATTTCTTTGGATTGAAACTGTTTGCTATGTGCTGGAATAAAAGAACATAAATAAATAAATAATAACTTGTGTATTTGTGAACGACTGTTAGAAAGCAATCTTTGACATTTTGTAATTCTTAGAAATGTTTTAAAATTGATTGTAAACAGTTATTCCAATACGGAGAGAAAAGCTATTCATTGACTGTGATGCTAAAATAATTGGGAGACAGACTGGCATCTTCTGTATTTGGCTTCTGGTCTACCACTGGTGAATAGACTTGGATTATGTAACACAAATTTAGTTACTCACTTAAAAATGATTCCAAATTCTGATTGATTTGTTGAAGATTTTTCTTTCATCACAGGCATGAAAATGATAATGTTTTTTCTTTGTGTTTTGCTACCTTACCCCTCGTGAAGTATTGTACATTTCTACCTACTTTTTATTTTTCTTCTTTCAGTCTAAGTTCAATTTCCTAAGAACCTACTTCTTCCAGAAGAAACAGAATGTGTTTACCATCATCAGACTGTTAGCTCTGGTCTGCACTGTATAGGTGGCAAACCAAGAAGGGTGAGAGCTTCAGGAGCTGAATTTCAATTCTGGTTCCACCTTCTCCGATGTCACTTTGAACATGACATGTCTCATTGCTGAGTCTTAGTTTGTTCACCTCTAAAATTATGATAATAATATTAATTACCTTGCCGGGTGTAAGCAAAAACACGAGTTGGTAATTTGACCTCACTTTTGTTTTATTCCCTGTCACAATGTTTCATTCATTGTTAGTGAAATGATTTTCTTGAATGTCTTTAAATTGTATTGATTGCTCTTAAGATTTTTCTTCATTACAGCCCTTGTGCTCTAGTCCTTCCTTTCTGGATTTTGATAACTAACTACATTTATCTTTGGTACATAAGTAGATAAGTCTTCTTGCAATTTTCTCTGTATTTACACTTAAGTAGGTAATCCAAGTAAGCCTTATCTTTAATTTTCCCAGCCTGAGAAACAAGCATATTTTAGAGGAAAATTAAAAATGAGTTAGCCTTATTTATCGGTAATAGCAGAACAAAATTACAAAGTCAAGGTTTTCGCTTCTTGTGAGAATAATTTACAGTGCTACTGCTGTATTGAAACCCCGGTGGCATAGTGGTTAAGAGTTACAGTGGCTAACCAAAAGGTCAGCAGTTCAAATCCACGAGATGATCCTTGAAAACGCTATGGGTCGGTTCTCCTCTATCCATCAACATCACTATGAGCTGGAAATGATGGCAGTGGGTTTGGTTTTGGGTACTGGTGGTACAGTGGGTAAGAGCTAGACTGCTAACTAAAAGGTTGGCAGTTCCAATCCAGCAGCTGCTCCTTAGAAAACCTGTGGGGCAGCCTTTATTCTGTCTCATAACATGCTGTGATTGAAATCTGCTCAAGGGTGGCATTTTTTTATCCATTGACATTTTTCATTTAATCTGCCCTGCCCAATTTGAATGCATGGATTCCAGCAAAGATTACAGTCTTTGATGTTTTATATAAACTAAAAGAATGAATTAAAATATTGTAGACTCAGTAGTCTAGTGCATTTTCAAACAAGCTGCAAAAGCATAGCCAATAATTCTGAATTATTTTTATTTTGCTCTTCTAAATTATCAGCTCTAGTTTATTGACATAGAAGCTAATATTAGAAATATCGGTTATTTGCATTGTTTCCCAGTATAGGGTCTATGCTAGACTGTGACATTTTGAGTTGGAGTGGGCTTTATCTGATTACATTTCTTACATCAGTAATCTGTTTTGCATGCATCACATAATTGAAGATAATCGCTTGATAACTAATATATATCTTGTACAATGATTAGCCATTTAGTCAGTTTAAAAACCACTTGGTTTGTTTCATGTTTTAGCCCTATGTGGGCTTCGTTTTTGATAAAGCTATTGATTAATGTGGAAACTCTGGTGGCATAGTGGTTAAGTGGTACACCTGCTAACCAAAAAGTCAGCAGTTCTAATCCATCAGATGCTTCTTGGAAACTCTATGGAGCAATTTTACTCTGTCTGCAGGGTCATTGTGAGTTAGATCAACTCAACAGCACTGGGTGTGGGTTTTGGGTTATAAATTAACATGTGGATGATATGACATACAAATGTATACATAATTGTAGTCCTTATAATAGTTATGAAAAATGGCATGCGCATATGTACCAATCATCATTCTAAGAATTACCGATGTGTCATTGTGATGCGGATGTTTTCAGTGCTCACATTTGAGTTGACAGGTTGAGGCCAATCACATTGACAAAGATGGCACTGCCAGCCTTGGCAGAGGTGACATTGAACCAATGTCTGTTGTAACCCATAGTGCATGCTGTTCTCCACACAGTTCAGGTCATGTCAAGATGTGATTTTCGCAAACTGTCCAAGTTCAATAACTTTGGATAAACAGTGATTGTGTCAGTGTTGGTATGATGTTAACTTTCATTGATTTTGTGTATTTTTGCACAGGTGCTCATATTCAGTTTCTGAATTTCTCCACCGAAGCCAATCACGACTACCTGGAGATTCAAAACGGGCCCTACCACAGCAGCCCCCTAATCGGGCAGTTCAGCGGCTCAGATCTCCCCTCCGCTTTGTTGAGCACCACCCACCAAACGCTCATCCGCTTCTACAGTGACCACTCGCAAAACCGGCAAGGATTTAAACTGGCTTATCAAGGTAACATACAGCTGAAATGATTTTTAATGCAATAGCATCTGCTTAGGATCAGAGTGATTGTTGTTCTTGTAGTGTGAACACGAGCAGTAATGCAGACACAGACGGTATAATGAGTTACAGCTAACACGACACGGTGTCCACACCCCACCCGGCCCAGCCGCACCCCCGCTCTGGCAGTCCTCACCTCCATCCCACCCTCCCTGACCACTGAGCTAGTCCCTCTTAGCCGCCTGTGCTTTTGTCTTGTGCTTCCAGGACAGCAGTGTACACAGTCAGTCTGTGACAGGAGCTGGATGACAGTGTCTCTTGTATTGCTGTGCTTTGTCTCAGATCAGGATGACGGCTATAACTACCAGGAAAGCTATGTTCAAGTTATGCCCAGAAAAGAAACTTTGGTGACTGAACTTTATTTTTTTAATCAATCCTACTATACAGTGTCTAAGAAAAGCTTAAGTCAACCCTTACCAAAGCCCCTGACATGTGAAAAAGTTCAAAATATGCATTTCATACAAAGTAATGCAGCTGGCCTTTTCTTGAACATTAATTATTAAATCAAGTGAGGTTAGAAATGTCACATAGAGCACCTTTTCTTTTCTTATGATATGGCAAAATCGCTTTTTTTCCTTAATTGCATAGACTGCTCTCAAACACAGTTAATGTTTTATTACTCAAAGAGGCTGGCATTTTGGGTTGAATTTCAATGTTATTAAAATGCTACTTAATACATAAAGTACAAATACAGATTTCTAAAACAGAGTCTCTTAAAGCAGAATTCAGCTAAGAGGGAAAGGAGAAGACAGTGCTAGCTAGAGCAGCGCGGAGTCTCCTGGAGCCATGGCCGGGGTCTCTCTGAGCAGCCTCGTCCCATGCACTGCCTCCATCTCGTTTCCCCCTCCTGCTCAGAACACAGTATCGTCTCCACCCGGAAGGTCACACGCGGACAGAAGGACTTCATCTGTGGCTCTGCCCACGTGAGCGCGTTTGTTCTGCTCTTTCTCTGCTACTCAAAACAAGGAAAGGGTTGCTCGCCTCTCGTGTCCTGTGCTGAATGCTTTCAGTAACAGATTAGGGGTTCTCCCGGCTCTGCGGTGTTAGCAGCATTGCTCGGCAAGATGTTTTTGAAGAAGGTGTCACATGTTCTCTCTCTCACACACACAAAAATACATTTACGTACGATTTTTAGTGTACCTTTGACTCCTCGTTTTCCTCTGGCTCTCACTACCTAAGGAAAATTCTAAGACAGTTCCTTGTGCGCCGTTCTCAACTGGCTTACAAACTTCTGGCTCACTAAGATCTCTGCTTATTTTTACCTCCTACTGACATGACCTTCCTTTTCAGTCACCTTTCAGTTGCTTGTCATGTCACTAAATGTCATGGACAGTGGTTTCACTAGGGAGATTCAGGGGTGTAGACCACACTGGATGACACGGTCAGAGGAGGTGACACCAAAATGAACACTGATAAAATTTTTGTCTAGTGTTTCAGCAGAAATTTATTACTTTGTATAAAGATAGCCCTGTAGTCAGTTATAACAACAGAAACATTTTCATAAACAGAGTTTACATGTATCGGTACATCTACAAGGCTAGAACTCAAGGCTTATGTCCTAGCTGTGCTCTGTACTGCTTTCTGGTAAGAATTGTTGTTATAAAGACTTCACATCACTTTGGCTTCATCTGCACACAATACAAGTTTCAGCTGTTGTTTTCACGGAGGCCGAGGTTTTTTGTTGCTGATATTGTCATATTTTTGGTGCTTTAGCTATGAAATTGTAGTAATTAATATTTATGAACCTCTATCAACACCATTTTTGAGAGTGAAGCAGTAATTAAGGGAAAAGAAGAAAAAAATTTAAGAAGGCTTCCCTTCTGTTACTAATAATGTAATTGGTAATGTAATCAAGTGTAGAAAAATTTTGGCAAACATTCTTGCTGTTAGTATTCATATAAACTAAGAAATACTATATTTAAGCAATTTATTACTATATTTATGTTATTCTGTGATTAAACTTAATAAACATACTAAGTATTCTGCATGGTCTGGTGTGGGAAGAGGTCCATGGAAAGGGGGAAACTATGGATTACCACCATGGTGACATCAATCCTAGTGATGTCAATACCCATGTTGTTGTTACTGTTAGGTGCCACTGAGTCAGTCCTGACTCTAAGCATCCCTATGTACAACAGAAGGAAACGCTGCCTGGTCCTGCACCGTGCCCACAAGTGTTTTCGTGCTTAAACTCTTCATTGAAGTTCAAGTTGTAAAGTTAATTCTTTGGTTTGGATCTCTTCTTCTTGGTGGCTGTGTGCCTTTGTAGAGACAAAGTCACCTCTGAGCACTGCTTTTGCTGCATCCCATAGGTTCTGATAGGATGTGTTTTCATTTTGACTTGATTCTATAAATTTCTTTGTTGTGTCTTTGATTTCTTCAATAACCTGTGGATTTTTGAGCAAGATATTTTTCAGTGTCCAAGACTTCAAACTTCTACCTATTTTTTATTTTTTTATGGCTTTATGGTCCAAGAAAATGCTTTGCAATAAGTCAAGGGACTGGGTTCTGTTGAGATTTGCTTTATGACCTTATGGATGGTCTATTCTGGAGAATGTTCAGTGTGCGTTGGTAAAGAAGGTGTACTTATCTGTTGTTGGGTAAAATGTTCTCCATATGTCAGTGAGATCCAGCTGGTTGCCTGTCACAATAAGATCACCTGTAACTTTACTGAGCTTTTTCTGGATGCACTGTCCATTACTGAAAGTGGATTGTTGAAGTCTCCTGTGGTTATTGGGGAGTGATCAATCTCATTTTTCGATGTTGTCAGTATTCATTAGATGTAAAAGATGCCCTAGTATTCGGTGCATAAATATTTAATATTGTTATGTCCAGCTTACGTATTGAATCTTTCAGCAATAAATAGTGACCATCCTTGTCCACAATGGTAGGTTTTACAATAAAATCTATTTTGTCTGAGACTAGTATTGATACTCCTGCTCTTCTTTGTATGTTGTTAGCTTGGTAAGTGTTTTCCCATCCTTTGATTTCAGTTTGTTCATATCTTTGAGTCTAAGATGGACTTCTTGTAAGCAACATATACAAAGATCATGTTTTTTGATCTAAGCCATTACTCTCCACTTGTTTAATGGAGCATTCAGTCCATTTACATTTAGTGTAATTATTGATAGGTATGTATTTAGTGCTGTCATTTCTTTGTCTTTATTTTTGTGTTGTAGATGTTTTCTTTGTTCTTAATATCCTGTTCTGGGTTGTTCTTCTTTATGGTTTACTTTTCATTTTTTTCGGCGTTCATTTTGTTTTTGTCAAGACTCCTATGTTATTTTCTGTTTCTTGTTCTGACATGTCACATTGTTAGTTTGTTTTGCAGCTACCTCAGTGATCCCTCTTAATATTCTAAGTTTAAACCAGACTTTAGCTTCTGTATATCTTTGTAATTTCCTCTCCATCTGAAATATATCCCTCTTTATAGTGCAATAATGACATAGTTTTCTTGTTAACCTCAATGGTTCCCTACTTTTAATAGTCTACCTTTAATTAAGCTTAGTGACTTCCCTAACTGAGTAGGCCACTTGATGCTGGGTACTGCATTTCATCCTTAAATATACATTCAACATGTTTGTTTTTCTAAACATAGAGCTTCTTTCAGTATTTCTTATCAGTTTGTTTAGTTTTTTACAGTCTGTAAGCTTCTGTTTATCTGTGAATGTCTTAATTTCACCACCACATTTGAGAGACAATTTTGCAGAATACATAATTTCTGGTTGGAAGTTTTTCTCATTCAAGGCTTTGTATGTGTCATCTGACTACCTTCTTGCCAACATGGTTTCTACTAAGTCAGATGACACCCACAAGGCTTCCCTTTGTATGTTGGTCTTCCTTGAAGCCTCATGCTCTTTATGTTTCTATTGATTAAGCCTATTTGTAATATGTCTTAGTGACTTTCTTTTGGGGTCTAGTTTTTGTGGAGTTTGATAACCACCTTGGATATCTATGTTTTCTTCTTTTATGACTTCAGGGAAGATTTCTGTCAGCAACTCTTCACCAATTCTCTTTGTATTTTCTGCTATCGTTCCCTGTTCATGAACTCCAATTATACATAGGTTATTCCTCTTGATAGACTCCCACATGTTTCTTAATGCCTCTTCATTTTTCTTGTTTCTTTTATCTGATTTCTCCTCATAAATCCTGGCGCCAGTTACTTCATCTTCGTTTATGGCATCCTGCTCTTTTGGCTTTGCACTTAATTTTCTAAATTCTGTAATTTTATTACTGACCTGCTAGATTTCAAATTGTGGATGTTCTAGCAGTTCATATTATTTACTAAAGTTTTCATTTTGTTCTGCTGCATTTTGTTTAATTTCTCGAAGGGCTCTACACATAATTCTTTTGTATTGGCATTCTACCTTCAATAATTTCAGAAAGTCTTCTTCATTTGGGAAGTTTTTTGAGTCTTTATTTTGAGAGTTGTCCAGAGCCATGGTGGTCTGCTTCTCTATAGTCAGATATTAACTGTTGTCTTCATATCATCAAGAAGCAATTCAGTTTCTCTGGTGTTACACCACTGGGAGCAGGGGCTTAATTCTAAGAAAGGACTGAGTAAGTACACTACTAGATTGGGTCTCCAGCTGCCGCTGCATTCTCTAGGTCTGCTGACTTATGTATAGCTTCTCTGGCAATATAGACTCCATGAAGCCCCACAGTGCTGCTCAACTTAGTGGCTGGCCCAACCTGGGCCCTCAGGGGTGGCAAGCCCTGCCTCCTGGATCCTGAAAGTGGTGAGCTACTTGGGCCAACTGTCTGACATCAAGCCAGCCAAGACTATAGTGTAGCTCAGGGAAGGGAGGAGAGAAGGATATCACTACACTTGGCTGGCAGGGACTGCTGCATTCTTTAGATGTGTTTGTCTTAAAAACTACTTTTCTGTTGAGGGGGCACTGTTCAGCAGCTGCTGGAAGCAGCTGGGCCCTCAGAGTTGGCAGGCCCCAGCTCCTAGCTGGCAAAGTCAGCACCCTACTTATGGAGTCTCTAGTGGGGGCATCAGCCAACACTATGATATCGCTCAGTGAAAGGTAGTGGAAATGGCACCACCACACTCAGGGGCTAGTCACGGTTGCATTCTCTAGCTGCTCTTATCATAAAAGCTGCTTTCCCATTGGGAGAGGCACTGACCAGCTGCAGATTAAGGCATCTGGACCCTCAGGGGATGACAAGAATGGTGCCTCATAGGCCATCCCTAGATAGTATAATATGGCTCAAGGAAGGGAGAAGTTGGCTCACTGCCACAGCTAGATACCAGCCCCTGAATTGTTCTCTAGGTATGATCATCTTAAAAACAGCTTTTCTCCTGGGAGAAGCACTATCCAGACAGGCACTGTTGCTCGGCATGGGAATTAGCACCAGCTGGGCCCTCAGCTGTGGCTGACTCCACCTCTCAGCTGACCAAGATGATGCCTAAGCCACCTTTCCTGCAGTGAGCCAGTAATGTCTATGGCACAACTCAGAGATGGGGGTGGGGGGAGGAGGATACTGGTGCCCTCAGCCACCCGCCACAGCTGGGTTCTCTAAATGTGGCTGTCCTCAGCACAGTCTGTCTTTCAGCACAGGATATGCTGTTTACTTAAGCACTGCAGTTCAGTGTAACACCTGGCTTATGTGAGGCTCACAAGCTTGGCAGTCCCAGTTCCAGGCTCCCAGTTAACAAACAAGGAGTCCATACCCATGATCCTCTCAAACAACTCACCAGCAGAAGCAGGACTCGGTGTGCCACTGCCTCACGTCTGACAGAGGTAGTTTCCCACTTCCTGTCACCCAGCCCAGTCTCACAACCTTGCACCAGATCTTGAGTCTCCCAGAATGTCCACACTGCTCCATTGAGTTACTTTCCTAGGCCTTAGTTGTCAGAGGGAATCAAGGAGATGTGTGTCTAGTCCGTCATCTTGGCCCTGCCTACAGGTTCAAGTTTAAAGTGATTAGGCAACCATCTAAAAGCAAATAAAACTAACAAAGATGTTATGCTGTTGTCATTGTCACATTTCTGAAATGACAAACATAAGTTATATGAACACATTTTTGTAAGTTAAAAGTATAGAAATATTAATCGTATTGCACAGCACAAGAGTCAAGAAATAACTTTTGCATGTCTTTTCCAGTTTCCAGTTTCTGCTTGAGACTTCAAATTAGTTAAATTTGAAATGTTTTATGTTTTGATGGAATCCCAGTAAAGCTGTTGTTAACTCCCACTTTATTCATGATTTTCTTCTTCATCCAGCCTTCCTTTGTTTCTTTGAAAGAGAATTTCTAGGTGATTTCTTCTCGTTTATGGGGGCTCTGGGCCTTTGTTGTTCCATCACCACTTTCACATTTGATCTTCTTTCCATAAATCTTAAGGGAACAGAAAAACAGCAACAAAAGACAAAAGAAAGCATTAAAAAAAAAAAATCAAATCAGTGTTTAGCACATATTGAAAGTCTTTTCATGCAGTATTAAGCATTTTGAAGAACTCTGTAAAATTTCAGACTTTCATATTCAATTGAAAATAAAATTGAGATATTTTGAGTATTTACAAAGGAAATTATTCTAATTCATTCAGGTGATGTATACATAGAACCATAAACACTGATGGCATAGCAGTTAAGTCCTATGGCTGCTAACCAGAAGGTTGACAGTTTCAATCCACCAAAAATTCTTGGAAAATTGATGGGGTAGTTCTCCTCTGTCCTACAGTATTGCTATGAGTCAGAAGTAACTCCATGGCAATTGGCTTGGATATACATATAGAGTTCTAGACATGGGAAAGCAAAGTATTAATAAAGTTTTGATAAGAGATGTTCATAACAGAAAATAAAATTGTGTTACATTATTTTTATTAGAGACTGCATGTCATGGATTGACTAGTGTCCCCCCAAAAATATGTGTAGCTATGTGGCTGGTCTATGATTCCCAGTCTCTTGTGACTGTCCTCCATTTTGTGGTTTCCCTGTAAGTCAGAATTGATTCAACAAAAGTATTTTGTTTTGTTTCTTAATCTACTCCAGAACACTCTGGTGGAGTAGACACTAAATGCTGGAGCTGTTAATTAAAAGGTTGGCAGTTCAAATCCACCAGGTGCTCCTTGGAAACTCTATAGGACAGTTCTACCCTGTTCTGTAAGGTTGCTATGAATTGAAATTGATTCTACAACACTGGATTTAGTGGTTTGTTTTTGGTTTGTTTGTTTTTTTGGTAAGCCACACCAACATATAACTGGTTATTTTTATTTCCTTGACACCTGATTCTATGTTTAAAATAAATTTAACACTTAAAAATACAGTCCCTAAACAGCATAGATGTTTTAATTATAAGCTGTGTATCTTATATAACTGAGAAATGTAAGGAAAAATTAAGTAAAAGAAGAATGAGAAAATGAATTTGAGCTGTCCTGATCTCTGGTAGAGAATCATATCTGTCTGGGACTTACATTTTCAAGCTGAACTAGATAGCTTATTGGTGTTTGCCATGTTATAAAACTTACAAATTGGCAAAATGACACTACTCTGATTTGTATGTCACATCAATGTTTCTGAGTTCTACTTGTGATTTATAAGTAAGGATATAATTAATAAGTCATAAAAAGATATATAAATCATGTAAAGATTTCCTGTCATTCTGAGTGATGTCTATGTGTACACCTTTCTCTTAAACCTTGTCATATATTTATGGCTATATAAAGGTCAAAAATGTTACTAATAGATGTAGCTGTCTTACAGTTAAATTACTCATACAGAACATAAGACATGCAAGACACAAAACTGCATTAAATAACGTTAAGTTCATGCACCTTATTTCTAACTCAAGACTGAAAACGAGGTGATGGTATGTAGATATTTATCAACTAATTAAATCCTAGTCAAAAATAGAGGTTATAAAGATGACTACATGATTCCACTGACAGCACATTAAGTGCCTGTAACTTAAACTCTTGAAGCAAATGTTACTCAAGATTGATAGATGTGAATAATGATTATTTTCTCAGATCTAAAGAGAGAAAGCTTCTATGAAAGATAGCACAGAGTTATAGTAAATCCTTTGCCTTAGCCTACTCCTGAGTTACACATGGCTGCTTTGTACTGAGACTTTCGATTATACTTTAAAAATGTTGACATATTAACAATGTCAGTAACTTTTTTTTTCTTTTTAGCTTTTATGATTTGGTGTTTGGAGGTGTTGAATATTTTCTCCTCCTTTTTCCTTCTTATAGAGTAAGTACCTTAGGATTGGTCAGTATCCAAAATCATGAAGATAATTTTAAGTCCTTCAGGACTAGAAAGTACAAAGTCATCTTTTTTCAAAGACTCATTGTTTTTCTCCTTCCTTTTGCTGTATTTGCTAAACACTATTTCTTAAAACATAACAGCATTTGTAAGTCTACTTATGGGTTAAAGTCCTCATAAAATTAAATTCTATTTGAATTCAATTTATGAGCAAATGGTCTGTAGTTTGTGGATGTCAATTTTTCTCTTTGAGAGGTAGCAATCGAGTTGCTTTTATGTGCAGTAACTGAAGAATTCATTCTAACTTATTGTATGACTGCATTTACTTTGCCTTGTGGACAGATCTTTATATATGAAATTCATGTGCTTCTAAAACTGTTCCTTTTTTTCTTCCATGATAGTGTTCTGGGTGACTGTGAATTAGCTAGAGGAGTGAGCAGGTTCCATTCTCATCCATTTACGTGGGTGAATCAAATACCAAACCGGAGACTCTTTGTAAAGAAGTCTATTTCACGTTAACATGCCCACCACAATAAGCAACAAATTGTTATATCAGTTTTCATTCCCTCTAGGTTCTCTTCTTACCAGGAGGAAAAAGTCTCTACAATTGAAGTGATTCTAATCATTTATGGATTAGTTTCTAAGAGACTAGGGTCCAAATCCTTCTTAGTTGACCAGGCCTTCCTTGTACGGTCATGTGGATTTTCTTTTTCTTTTGTGGCTTGCTGAAAGTACAAGCAACGGCCTCAATTACCTTTTCCCTTAAGAGAACCATAGCTGTGATCCCTACCCACTGGGTGACACTAGAGTTGTCTCCTAGGTCAGGATGGCTTCATGTATCCACGTTCCACTAACAATTCGCCTTGTACTTCTTAATGAATACACCCTAAGCTTTGCGTCCTTAGAAACTCTATGCAGCTCTTCTACTCTGTCCCAGTACGGTTTCTTTGAGTTGGAATTGACTCCATAGCAGCGGGTTGTTCCTTCTTGGCTTAAACTCTGGGTGCAACTAAGAAAACAGATGTTTTGTCTAGGCTGCTAGTTCATACTGAAATCATGTGTGAGTCTAAGGTCCTTGATCTCCTACCTCTGACATTTGTTGGGGATAAATTTTACAGTTTCTCTGACACGTGAAGGCTTTTGTGTAAAATGTCCACTTGACATTTATTCCTTGTTCAGTCAAAGCACCAGCCATAATACTGTACAATCATCAGCCAACGGTTTGCTCTAAGGTTCTCCCGCAGAGGCTTCAGGCAGTGAACACTGGGAGATGCTGGTGTCTTAGGAATATAACAACTGGCCTTGCAAGGCAGTATTGGGACCCAGGAGGTAAAGTAACTAACAAGGAGGATTTAGGTGAAAGATGTATCTTAACAGTGAGAACCACGGTCATGTCTCTGGTTACAAAGCAAAGATAATATGCTATCTCAGATATTCACAATGCTAGGTTTGGGAAATTGGTAAACTTAAAAATGTATGCAAAACTATTGTTAGGTGACATCGAGTTGGTTCTGACTCAAGTATACAAGTGTACACTCTGAATCGTGTACAACAGAATGAAACACTACTCAGTCTTGCACCATGTCCACAATCATTTTTATGCTTAAGCCCATTGTTGTGGCTACTGTGTCAACCCATCTCATTGAGGGTTGTCCCTCATTGTCCCTCTTGACAACATGTCCAAAGTGTATAAGACGCAGTCTCACCATCTTTGCTTCCAACAAGCACTTTGGTTGTACTTCTTCCAGAACAGATCCATTTGTTCTTTTAGCAGTCCACGGTACATTCAACATTCTTCTCCAGCACCACAATTCAAATACATCAGTTATTCTTCTCTCTTCTTAGCTCATTGTCCAGCTTTGCATACATATGATGCGACTGAAAATATTGTGGCTTAAGTCAGTCACATTTTAGTCTTCACAGTGACATTTGTACTTTCGAATACTTTAAGTAGCCCCTTTGTAGCAGATTTTTCCAACACAATGTGTCTTTTCGTTTCTTGACAGTTGATTCCATGGGTATCGATTGTGGACCCAAGTAAAATGAAATCCTTGACAACCTCAGTCCTTTTTCCATTTATGATGATGTGGCTTACTGGTCCAGTTGTGAGAATTTTTGTTTTCTTGTTGTTGAGTTGCAATCCATACTGAAGGCTGTGTTCCCTGATCCTCATCAGTAAGTGTTCAAATCTTCTTCACTTCTAGCAAGCAAGGTGGTGTCGTCTGTACAACTCAGCTTATTAATGAGTCGTTCAGAACTAGGGCAATGAGTAAAGATGACTCAGGAAGAGCTGATGCCTTTGAATTATGACTTTGGCAAGTAGCAGCAAATAGACTATGGACAGTCAGAAGAAGGAACAAGTCTGTCTTGGAAGGAGTATATCCAGAATGTTCCTTAGAGGTGAAGGTGGTGAGACTTCCTCTTATGTGCTTTGGACATGTCACTTTGGGAGACCTGTTCGTGGAGAAGGACACCATGCTTGGTGAAACAGAGGGTGAGTGTAGAAGAGGAAAACCCTCAGCGAGGTGGCTTGACAAAGTGCTTACAGCAGTGGCCTCAAGCACATCAGCACTGGTGAGGAGGCTGCGGGGCCAGGCAGTGTCCTGTTGGGTTGCACACAGGGTTGTTAGCCGTGGATAACAACTTCCTGGCACCTAACGACAACATATGTGTGTGTTCAAAAAAGTCTATTTGTGCCATGGACCGCAACTCGTGGCTTCGCTGCCACTGAGACTCCATTGTACTTTACTTTTTTAGTTGAGGGGGTGCTCTGTCAATAGCTCTTCAGTGTCTCCTGCGACGCCACCTGTGGTCGCTGCTGCCCGGGAGAGGGCTCTGCTTTACCGCCGCACTTCCTGCTGCTTCTCGACATTAGACATGGTAGCTTCTGTCTTCCACCTAGGAGTTGATCTCAGAAGTGGTTCACGTGTTTTATCTTGATCAATGGAATGGATTTGATTATAGAAACAAAAATATTATGTTTATTCTCACTTTTAATTCTTGTGGTTTCCAAAGTTATTGTGTGCTGTTGAGTTGGTTCTCTCTCACAGGGACTCTGTAGGAGAAAGGAGAACTGATGCATAGGGCATGTTCTGGGTTGTAGTCTCTAAGAAAAGGGAAACCCCAGTAGTGTCATGGTTAAGTTCTGTGGCTGCTAACCAAAAGGCTGGCAGTTTGAATCCACCCAGAGCTCAATGGAAACTGTACGGGGCAGTTCTGTGTTCCACTTTGTCCTGTTAGATCACCATGAGCTAGAAGTGACTTGATAGCAGGTTTTTTTGTTTGGTTTTTAATCTTTATGGAAGCAGACTGTACCATCTTTCTCACACCCAGTGGCTGCTGGATTTGAAAGACTAACTTTTTGCTTAGCAGTTGAACATTTAACGCTGTGCCTCCAGGTTTCCTTGGTTTTCCTATAGCATAGACAAATAGAGTCCTCCTGCCCCAAGGAAGAATAAGGCCTCCTGGATTTAAAGTGGTGTGTCCCAGATCCGACAACTGGAATGTGGGGAGAACCAGGTCTCGCTCTAATCAGAGCCTGCCTTCTAGCATCTCCAGAAAGACACTTCAAGGGTTTTATGCTTCGGAAGTAGAGTTCTCTATTGATGGTAACTCCAGGGCTTTGCTATGGTTTGTTCCTTTTGGAGCCTCTGTCAGGAATCTGCATTTCTAACAGGTTTCCTGGTGACACTAATACTGTTGTTTAGGGACCAATCCTGAGAAGTGCTAATGGAGCAATAGTTCTCAAAATTTATGCTACATATTACGGACTTCTTGGGAAGTCTTGTTAAAATGTAGTTTCTGATTCAGTATATCCAGGGGTGAAATGCAAATTCTAGGCGTGAGTTCAAACCCAAATGAACTGGTTTGAAGCTCTGGAAAATTCCCTTTACTAATTCGGCTTTTGAATGATACAGCGCACAACAAATCTTATACAACTGTTAGATAATACCTCTAAAAGTCCTTAGGAAGCATCCAATATGGGATTACAGAAATATATGAGCCTGTTTCTAGTCTTCAACTGAAACAGAATTTGCTTGAAAATTTTGGCTTTTACTGTTTTTTACACTGAATGGAACTTCTTTATTAAATTTCAGTGGGGTGTGTGTATGTGTCTGTGTGTTTGTTTTTTTCTCTAACGTGATGGCTGTTTTTCTCTTCAATTAAAATCTGTTATGTTTTTGAAGTCAGTTTATGGGAATCATTGCTTCCTGATGAGCAGAGGACAATGGAGCTGTGCTTATGTCAGCATTCTGACAATCGACTGAGATGTTTTTATCCTCACATCTGGAGAGCACATTAATCATATCTGTCCCTATAAAACCATGTACTTCAACCTGCCACAGACCTTCACAGTGTTTGTAAGTGAACAAAATAGGCAACACAAAAGCTACTGCACCTCAACTAAAAAGCAATAGGGATCCTTCCAAAATTCCTTTATTTTTAGCAAACCAGAGAATCATGTCATTACTTCTTTTTTATTTGCTCTAATTCAGACTTTGAATGCAGTCTTTTACATCAATGTGTGTGTCACTGTATTGTTATCCTTAAATTTTTGGAAGCATAGTTAAGAAAAGAGAAAGTGACTATAAAGGATATCAAATGTTTGGGAGAATGCCACTGTTAATATTTAAGTGGTGAAAGCACTCAATTAAACAAGAAATTCGGAACAAAGACCTGCAAATAATGTAACTCATATTTATGCTGACTGTGTAATTTACTTTTGACTTTCAGGAAATGGCTGTTTTCATGGCCTTTAATGTGGGAGACATCCCAGTTGTGTGTGTTGTCGGGATTTTAGTCTAGGGAACACCATAATGAAGAAGGGTGTGTCGGGCAGGGGAGATATGCGTGTGGTGTGAGTGTGTGTTTGCATGACAGACAGAGAGAGGGGGGCTGCTTTGAGATGGCTTTCTGTTCTAAAGCTCCCTCTCCCCACGTTAGAGCGCCAAGCCCCTCATTTTCTCAGATGGTAAGTGATCACGTTACTGAGAGCAAACACGGCGGACAAACGTGCCGCTCCAGGCTCTGAGGTGGGCTCCTTGAAGACATACTTGTTTCTTACAGATCTGAAAACTTTTTTTTTCTTTTGGACAGCTGTGGATTTTCTTCCTCTTGAAGCAGATGTGATGTGGAAGACTTGAAAAGTCCAGTATTCTACTTATAAGATTAAAAACCAAATGGGTAGCACTCTCTTTTCCAGACCATGCAGCTCCTGCCTTTATGCTTGATTTCAGATTCCATTTTCACAAAACTGAGCCTTAGAAACACCTTTTCACTTGTAAATCTTCCTTAGTGCTTTGAAATTGCATCTGAATAACAAGTGTACCTATAATGCTTATTGACCTGAAATAACGTCTGAAGTAGAGAGCTCCTACTTCTGTCTCTAGAATTCCGTGTTATGATGTAGCAACACCAGAAAAGAATCTGTAATAGGTAAATTTTGTTTGATATTCTATATTAAAAAAAAAAAGCTACTTAATAGAGTTCTAAAAAACATGTGGGGAAGACAGTTCAGAGATCACGAGAATACTCAACTTTAGCAACTTTTTTCCATGTTTCACATTATAACTTTATTCATATTGTCATAGATAAAGTCCTCCTCTCTGGAAACCCCCTGGGCCAGGCCTCCTCTGCCCTAATAGGGTCTCTAGGAGTCAGAATTGACCAGGTGGAAACAGTTCGAGTTTATCATATACATTAACTTACTTGATTTGCACCATACTTTTGTGGTCAGCAGTTCAAATCCACCAGACACTCCTTGGCAACTCTGTGCGGCCATTCCACTGTCTGTAGGGTTGCTGGGAGCTGGTCCAGTGGGAGGGCAGCGGGCTCGGTGAGGTGGGCTGCTGTGGTGCAGGCAGCCCTCCTTGGATCCTTACTTTAGAGATTCGAGAGGTGTGGTCAGGGCCGTTCAGGAGAAATCCGCCAGGCCCCACTGGTGGTAAGTGACAGGGTCTATGAGGGACTCCTGGTTTTCAGGTACTGCCTGATTCTTTCCTCTCCCTCTCTGAGAAGACTTGGCTCCCAGAACCTCCTTTGTCTGCTCAGGTGCTAAGTCAGGAGGTTTTTGTTTTTCGTTTCTTTGTAAACTAGCACCACACCCAATCCTAGGTGAGCAACCTATTATGCTCATTAGGCAAATTAGATTCATTCCTGTAATTTTTCCTGTTTTGCTCTCAGTCTGACTTTTCTGCTCCCTTTTTCTTGTATTCTTTACCCAGGGAAACTTTATCTGTGCAGAAACTCCGAAGTCTTTGTCTCTTGTTTGTCTTTTTATGCCTTTCTTCTTGCTCACTGACTCTGACTCCTATTCAAAGATACTGTACCTCTGCTCCCTCAGAGACAGGAGGACTGTTGTTTTGAGCCACTCAGTTTTGGTTACCTTTTTTTTTTCCTTTGCCAGCCCTAGAAAAGTAATACAAACTCCAGACTCTAGATAGTTGACCTTTTAAAATACAAGTGCACTTCTATTATGTTCTGACTGATACCTGTCTATGTGTATCCCACGTTAATTTTATGGTGAAGTCCAGTTCCTTTAATGTGACACACAGGCCAATTCAAATACTCTGTCTTCTCTGCCTCTTAAGCTTAGTCTCTGGACGTGTCCAAATCACACCTACTTAGCAGTCCATTGGTGTTTCTTATGTCACCGTGTTGTTCTATTGTCCTTAATCCTCCTACTGTAGCCTTTTTTATTTTAAGTAATTAATGCAGAAAAATATGATACAAAACTCTGGGAAAAGCTTGGTATAAATCGTAGAATATTTAATTTTTCAGCATTTATTTAAAAGCGTCAAAGCTCTTTATTCACCGCACTATTTACTCATCCCCTGGAGCTATTTATTCGTAGCCTGGTTGGAAAGTTTACACTAGGGTTTCTTTATTTTTTCCCCAAACGAAAGCTCCTTCTAGTGGCCTCCTGCATCCTCTGTGCTGTTATTGGGTTTTCAATTGGTAGTGAGGAGGAGGAGGAAGGACCTCAAATGGATTTTGTACTGATTGGCGGTAGCCGGCTGCCAAGGGTCTTGGGTATTTTCAGCAGGAACACGTGTGGCAGGAGCAGCGGAGCGCGGTTGCCTCCTGGCTGAGGTCTTCACCACGTGGTTTTGTTGTTGTATTAGAAGTGAATTTCCAGTCCTCTTCGCATGCAGTGTGACCCTTTGTACAACAGAATGAAATGTTGCCCAGTGTCAGTCATCTCATCGAGTTGCACGTAATAGAGCACATCACTGATGTCAACGCTGCGACACCTAACAAGGTGGCCTGACACCTAACAAGGACTGTGGGAGTGGGTGAGGACCAGGCAGTGTGGCATGAGTCACAACCAACTCCTCAGCCACCAAAAACAAAGATTAAAAGATGCTGTTAGTAGGCTTCTACTGCCATAAATTATTCACAACCCCTCCACCACGGTTGCTGGGAGTTGCTGGGTGCGTCAAGTCAGTTCCCACTCAGCAGAGGAGCTGGACAAAGCAGAAGCGTCCCGTGGCCTGTCTGTGCTGCCGGGTTTATGGGGACGTATTACCACCCTGCTTGTCTCCTGCCAAGCTGCTGGTGAGTTTGAACTGTTGACCTACTGGGTAGCAGCCAAGCACGTGACTGCTGAACCACCCATCCTCCTTTCCCCGACACTCAGAAAGGAGAAAGGCGAATTGTCTGTAAGGCAGAAGACTCAGACAAACGGTGATGTGATACCAGAGGATTGCACCTACCTGATGGATTAGTTAACTCCTACTAACTTATTGATCAAGGTTTGAATTACACAGGCTGCAAATCATGTTTATCGTGTATCATCCTCTCTGGGATTTAGTCAAGGACGCACCAAAGACAGTGATGAAGCACAATAAACTGTATGTAATGAGAGACTGTACTGATGTGCACTGGGAGCTCAGCGACTCTACACGATGGTTTTTTGTTTGTTTGTTTTTGTTTTTTTCCTTTTCCAAGCGAAAAAAATAAAGACATAGATTAGGTTTTCCTAGTTCATATATTGAACAATGAAGCAAACAACAGCAAAATAAAACAACTGCCTTTTCTTAGAAATAGAGTGGTCGTATATTTGCCTTTAAATTAAAAGAAATTCTTAGGACCATTCACCAAGTATATTTTTATTTTCCTCTGTGACTTGACGGCACTTGGCTTTGGCTGTATTACTTTTTAAGTTTAATTCACCTCATGCACTTTCTTTCCACATTAAACATTGTCAGATTCCTTTGTACTACCTTACTTCTGCAGGATACAGTAAGAGTTCACAAAAATTCAACGTATCATAATCCTGGTGGTGGTATTAATTATTCTTTTTATTCCCTGTTAGAATGGTAACTGGCCAGTTGCAAAAGACATTTTCAAAAGCTTTTCAGAAGCCAAGTGTGGTAATATTCCTCCTGTAAGTAGCAGCCTAGTTTAACACTACATATGAGCTTGATTTTGCTTATTTGTTTCAGCCTACGAGCTGCAGAACTGCCCGGACCCCCCCCCTTTCCAGAATGGGTACATGATCAACTCGGACTACAGCGTGGGCCAGTCCATATCTTTTGAGTGTTATCCCGGCTACGTTCTCATCGGCCCTCCGGTCCTCACCTGTCAGCATGGCACCAACAGAAACTGGAACCACCCTTTCCCGAGGTGTGATGGTGAGTTAGTAACTCTTCTGGGGAGCAGTTCACTTTCTAGGCATATAATAAGGTACTGTATATTAAGGGAACATAGTCAAAAATGTATTAATTCATTCAACATATATTTGTTGAGAATCTATCATGTTAAACTCTGTTTTATAATTCAGAAATATACCATATACCAAAAGGCAAAAACAAAAACACAGCAGAGGAGAAAACACAGATATTTACAATGCAAAAGTCGCACAAAAGGAGAGTAGTACAATGAACTGGGTGTGCAAAAGATGTAACATATTTAGAGGCTGGTAGCAGGACTCCTCATTATCCCATCAGGAGTCACTGTTACACCAGGTTGTGGGATTACACAGAGAACAGGGTGTTAGTAATTTTTCCCTACTTTATGTTGTTTCAACTTTTACGGTGCTTACGCATTACTTTTATATTTCAAGAAATTGATTACATCTTTAAAATGGCCCTTAAAGAGTATTTTGCTGCTCAGAGAATATTCCAAACAAATAAACAAAGAGATGGCAGAGACGCGATCTGGGTTGGAGGGGAGAGCAGTGTAGGCTACAGCTGCACGATGTTCACGATTTCCTAGGAGACACTGGAGGTCAGCTCCATGTCCTTGTTCTCAGGAAGGATCCGCACAGATTCTGTGGGGCTACCTGTATTTTCATGACTTAGAAATGTTTGCAATATCAAGTTAAAGTAAATAGTTTGTTCATGACGAATGCTAGGGAAGGAGAAAACTTCCTATAAATCTCATACCCTAACACTACAAATACAGTACTTTTGAGTGAAAAAAATAATAAAGTTACCAACTCTGTGGACCTTTGAAATGCTAAAAATACTTTCATCCTGCAGGGGAACAAAGGAGAGGAATCCAGCTGTGTTTGGATTCCTACTGGAGAACAATTTTTTTTTTTTTAAAAGAATCAGTTGAGTTTTTAAAGCATATTTGCCACTTTTGCATTTTTCCATTCTGTGTCATCATAAAAACAGCCACAAAAAAACTTCAGCTGTATTTTTAAAAAATCACGATCTTTGTCCAATATGTATTTAATTATATATGAACACATATGTAGTTATAAAATTAATATTATCAAACTAAGCATAGTAGTAGTAACATGTTTCATATTTTACCATGGAAACACTTTTAAAAACTCTTTCAATATTAATCTTGATTTGAAAACTTAGATTTTTGTATGCATCAATTACTTTGAAATTGTCGTGATGTGAACTATTTCTTTTTTGTAGTTTTAGCTGGAGTTCATTTTTAAGTGATAGACTTCTTGGCTTAATGTTAAAAATGGGGTCAAATATTTTAGTTGATATCTTTTTTTTTGAAGACAAGTTTTCGAACAGGAGATTAAATGTCTCAACACAGAAATGATTTGTTTAGTATGACTGTAACACAATACACCTTTTACAAGGTAGTTTCAGGATGATGACGTTTCCAATGACATCATGATGTGTAAGGCCTTCACCGTTATTTCTCTGTCCATGTTAATATGTCCTAAACAGAAGGAAAATCAAGGCATAAAACTTAAAAAAATTAGATAGAGAAAATGATTTTAAAACAAATATTATTTTATCTGTGAAGATTTTACCTCCTTAAAAAACTGAATTTTTGTTTTGTAAGAGTGTTCGGGCTGTTCAGTCTTTCAGCACCCAGGTGGCCTGTGGCTACATCATCTGCAGGGATAGCAGCAGACTCTATTTACAACCCAACGCCGTGGTTCTCTTCAGATTTATGGTTGGCATATAGGGCAAGGGTACTGAGAAACAAACTTCAAAGACTTCATAAGAATCTCAGAGAAAGCTAGAGACACTTTAAACAATCTGCAGGCATCTTTGGAAACCCCGCTGGCATCGTGGTTAAATGCTACCGCTGCTAATCGAAAAGTTGGCAGTTCAAACCCCACAGGCACTCTTTGGAAACTCAATGGAGCAGTTCTACTATGTCCTACAGGGTCACTGTGAGTCGGAATCAACTCGACGGTAGTGGGTTTGGTTTGGGTAATTGACATCTTGCTCATAACTGACCAGTTCAGAAAATTAAGAATTTTTAGTATTAAAACGTCAATGGAGAAACACAATTAATATATATTAAAACATTTGCTAGCTATACTCCAGAAATATTGATGCATGTACTTATAGAAGAATATAGTATGTGATATTAGTATATTTTAAACTCATTCTGAAATGTGATCTAAATGCATGATGTATATTAACATAAATAAAAGAACATGACTGAAATCAGCTTCAGAAATTGAGCAATTTTAACTAATAACTTAAGGTGGCGTAGTAGTTAAGTGGTACATCTACTGATAAAAATGTTAGCAGTTCAAATCCACCAGGATCATCTTAGAAACTGAGGGACAGTTCTACTCTGTCCTATAGGGTTACTATAAGGAGGAATCAAATTGGTGGCAGTGTTTTTTTGTTTTTGTTTTTAATAATTGTACAGAAATCTCAGTTCGCTTTTTTTAAAGGTTGTTAATTCTTAAAATCTATTTAAGAAGACTATGATTTTTTAACTTGCTTAACCATGGAAAGCCTGGTGATGTAGTGATTAAGTGCTACAGCTGCTAACCAAAAGGTTGGCAGTTCAGATCCCCCAGGCCCTCCATGGAAAGCCTATGGGGCAGTTCAGCTTTGAATATAGGGCCATGATGAATTGGAATCAACTCAATGGCAGTGGGTTTAGTCTTTAGTTTTTTAATGCATCCACAGTTAAAAATATAGTTCAAAATTTTAAAATACTTTGTTGATTTCATTGAGCATTTAGCATTGAAATGTTCGTGAAGAGATCCTTTCAAGAGTTTTTTTTGGAACTGATGTGTGTAGATGGTGGGAGGTATTGGTGGAGCTGGGACAGAACTCTCATGTTCCATGCAGAAGATGAGGCTGAGCTCCCTGCATTATGTCTCCCGTGTAGGCAGCACTGGTCTGTAATGGAGACCCTGGGTTGCTATGACGCACAGCAGGCTTCACTGGAGCTTCCAGACTAATGGTCTAGGAAGAAAGGCCTGGGGATCTACTTCTGAATGGATCAGCCAAAGACTGTGGATCACACAGTGTGATCTGTGGCTGCTGGTGAGGATGGAGCAGGGCCTTCACACAGTGTGATCTGAGGCTGCTGGTGAGGATGGAGCAGGGCCTTCACACAGTGTGACCTCCGGCTGCTGAGGGGGGTTGAGCAGGGCCTTCACACAGTGTGAACTTCAGCTGCTGAGGGGGGTGGAGCAGGGCCTTCACACAGTGTGAACTTCAGCTGCTGAGGGGGATGGAACAGGGCCTTCATACAGTGTGGTCTGAGGCTCCTGGTGAGGATGGAGCAGGACCTTCACACACTGTTATCTGTGGCTACTGGTGAGGATGGAGCAGGGCCTTCACACAGTATGATCTGGCCATGCTCTCAGGGGAACCCCGAAAATGCTGGACCATCAATTGAGGTCTTTTAGTGGAGATCTCAGGCTGCACCCCTTTTTATTCTTGTGTTGCCAGTGAGACTCAACCTAGTGAGCTCCATCGTGGCTATCACTGGTGGTGGCCGGGCACCATCCAGTTCTTCCGGTCCCAAGTAGATGAAGGCACCCACTCTTGCGGGTCTCTCTGTCTTCTAGGTTGTCTTTACCGCATGTCATTTTGGTCCTCAGTGAGCATCCGTTCCTGCTGAGTTGGGACCATTTCCTGTGTCCTCGGGTGGCAGCTTGGCTGCTTTTAAGACCCCAGAAGCCACTCACCAATGTGGGGTGCAGAGAGCTCTCTTAGCAAAATGCTAGTTGTGCCAATTGGCCTGGAATTCGCCTAACAGCATGGTCCCCCGCCCTCTGTCCCAGCTACTCTATCCTTGCAGTATTGAGTTAAGATGGAAGGAGTACTCAAGTTACACTGAAGTCCACTTAATGTTGTTCTTGTTTCTAATGTGTGCTATCACCGCTTTCTCCCAACCCGATTTCTAGCAACTATCTAAACTAAACCCTACCCCCCTCACCCTGTCTCCCTCCCCTCTCTTGCAGCTGTCAAAGAGTCTTTTCTTCTATACACAAGTCTGTTTTTGAGATCTTATTGTAGAGGTCTCATACAGTATTTGTCCCTTTGTCGCTGACTACTTTCAGTCAACATAATGTCTTCCAGTTGAAACCAGGCTAGGAGATGTTTCCTGGAATCATCGTTATTCTTTATCATTGCGTAGTGCTCCATTGAGTATATGTACCACAGTTTACCTATCCATTCTTCTGTTGTTGGGCATCTGGGTTGATTCCATCTTTTTGCTATTGTGGACTGTGCTGTGATAAACATTCTGGTGCATGTGTCCATTGGTGTGAAAGGCCTTGATTCTGTAGGATATATTCCAAGTAGTGGAATTACTGGGTCAAATGGTATATCGATATCCATTTTTTTAAGGAAGCGCCAGATTGCCTTCCAAAGAGGCTGGACCATTTTTCAACCCCACCAACAGTGTAGGAGGGTTCCACTTTCTCCACAGCCTCTCCAGCATTTGTTGTTTTGTGTTTTCTGGATCATGGCCAATCTTGTTGGGGTGAGATGGTATCTCATTGTTGTCTTGATTTGAATTTCTTTAATAACTAAAGATCGTGAACATGTCCGCATGTGTGTTTTGGCTGCCTGGATCTCCTGTTTAGTGAAATGTCTGTCCATCTCCTTTGCCCATTGCTTAATTGGATGGTTTATCTTCTTCTTATTGATATTTTGTAGTATCTTATAGATTATGGAGATCAGGCGTCAGTCTGACATAAAGTTGCCAAATATTTTTTCCCATTCTGTGGGTGTTCTTTTAATTCTATTAATAAAGCCTTTGGATGAGCAAAAGTGTTTGATTCTTAGTAGTTCCAATTTATCTATTTTTGCTTCTGTTGATTGAGGTTTCTTTGACAGATTTTGGAGTCTGTCCTCGTTGTCTATTAAAACTTTCATTGTTGTTCCTACCTTTTCTTGGACGAGCTTTATCATTTTAGGTTTAATATTTAGGTCTTTTATCCAGTTGGAGTTGGTTTTTGTGTAAGGTGTAAGATATGGATCTTGATTCAGTTTATTGCAGATGGATATCCAATTTTGCCAGCACCATTTGTTGAAGAGACTAGGCAGTAATCTTAGTGCAATCCTTGAGGAAACACTATAAATTGAAAGTTTCTGGGTGCATGGTTAAAGTTTCTAAGTTTCATTATTGATTTCATATCAGTTGACATGCTCTATTTTTCCACTTCTATTCAGAGAAATAGAAATGGATACCCTAGTGGTGCAGTGGTTAAGTGCTACGGCTGGTAGGCAGAAGGTCAGCAGTTCAAATCTTCCAGGCACTCTTTGGAAACTCTATGGGGAGTCCCACTCAGCCCTGCAGGGTTGCTATGAGTCAGAATTGGCTTGATGGCAATGGGAGAGGCTATTATTTGTTTATTCGTAGAAAGCCATGTTGCTTGTATTTTATGGGGAAAAAGACAGTACACTGAAGAGACTTCTCCTTCCTCCTGGATTTTCTTCACCATGAAGCAGAGTCCTGACTTGCCTGGAGTCACCATGAGTCAAAATCAGTGATGGTGATTTTGGACATTGATTTGGTGTTTTCTTAAAAAGTTTGAAATACAAATACCATGTGATCCAGCAATCCCACTGCTTAGAATATATCCTGGAGAAATAAGGGCTGTCATACATACAGATACATGCACACAAGTGTTTATTGCAGCACTGTCCACAGTAACAGAAAGATGGAATCAACCTAGGTACCCGTCAACAGATGGATGGATAAACAAACTGGTATATGCACACAGTGAGACACTATGCAATGATAAAGAACAATGATTTTATGAAACATAACAAGGAAGAATATGGAAGATAGCATGCTGACTGAAATTTTAAAAATAGAAATGCTATTGAGTAGATTCTGACACATAACAATCCCATAGGATGTGCAGAACTGCTCCATAGAAGCAGCACCTGGCAGAGTTGAACTGTTAATCTTTTGGTTAACAGTCATAGCACTTAATCATTACACCACCAGGAACTCCTATAGTCAGTTACAAATGAGCAAATACTGTATGAAACCACTGTTACAAGGAGTCAAGAAAAGGTTTAAACACAGAAGAGAGCAGTCTTTAATGGCTACAAGGTTGGGGAGGGCTGGTCAGGGGTCTTCACTGATTAGATAATAGATAGGGATTAGACTAAGTGAAGGCAGGGACAGCACTTGGTAGAAGGAAGGTCAGCACAGGTGGAATAAACCAAAAGCTAGGAGGTTTCCTAAGTATAACCAGTACTTGGAAGGACAGGGCAGCAGGTGCAGGAGTTTGGGGAGCATGATTTCATGGGACATCTGGGTCAGATAGGCGTAACTCAATTCTTTTAAGAACATATTCTGCAACTCATTTTGGTGAGCGATGCCTAGGGTTTTAAAAGCTAACAAGCAGCCATCTAAGTAGTGTTGATGGGTCCCAACACACCTGTGGCAAGGGGGAATGAAAGACATCAAAGACATAAGGAAACTATGAGCCCAAGAGACAGAAAGGGCCATTTAATCCAGAAACTATCCTCATGAGACCAGAAGAACTAGATGGTGCCTGGCTGCCATCCATCACTGCTGTGACAGGAAATGCAGCGTAAAGTCCCCGATGCAGCAGAAGAAAAACGGATATGCTGAGCTCAAACTCAGTAAGACCAGAGTTGATGGCCCCATAGACCAGAGGGTCCCCAGAAGACGAGGCTCCTAGATGGTCTGTTAGCCCAGAGCAAAGATAATTCCTTAGACAGAGATTGGACTGGACGATAAGACGTAAGATGATACTGGTAAAGAGTGTGCTTCTTGTATGAAGTATAAACACGGGGCTCACTGGGCAGCTCCAGTGCAGAGGTGAGGTGAGAGGACGTGGGAAATACGGGGTAGAGAGGAGGAGAGTGCTGTCACAGGTCGGGGAGAGCAGCTACATTTACATAGCAGCCTGCGGGCAAGTTTTTGTATGACAAATGGACTTGGGGTGTAAACAAACTTTCATTTAATTGCAATAGAGTATTAATAAAAAAAAGTCCTGGCAGATAACAGCACAGCTTCTGCAAAGAAAAATACATGAAAGAAAAAAAAAAAGTGGCAGTGATGATGGTGGTGGTCCCAGTGAAGATGAAATAATGGCATGTGCCCCCATCTCACTGGGCTGGTGACAGCCATGCCCACTAGCTCATATTCTAGGGACTTCTAGTCCTGTTGTTACACATGACCAAGAGTCAGTGAGACACACGCATCACTGTGTGTATTGTAAACTCATGCACCAACCCGCCATGCCAGCCTCAGGAAGTAGTGAGGGCTAGAGTTTGCTAGGAGACCAGGAGAGGGTTGAAGGTTACCATGTAAATGGGCACCTAAGTAAATTTCACTTTAGGTAAGGTGTTAAGAGTCTAAACTTCCATCATTTTCAATAATGTTAATACTAGTTCTGTAATACTCTGAAAAAAATATAGCTTTATAATTTTTAGTTTTTTAAGTTGTCCTTGGAAAGCATAACATGTAGAAATAATGAGAACTTTTCTTCTTCTCATTAACTATGCTTTGAACATCAATATCGTGACCCTCCTAACATAAACTCTTAATTTTGGTACTATATTTTAATATTTGTAAACATATAAATGGACATGCATGCATTTCCTCTTCTGGAGCACTAGAATAGAGGAGAACTTGGCATCTGTACCTCTTCCAATTTTGAGACACTGCACTCTGGTCCTCTTTGCCAGCCTCAGCCTACTTCTTCACAGTCCTACTTGGAAGAGAATCTCTTAGGCTGATGAGTGCGCAGCAGACGGACAGCCTGTGACCTGCTGTGCACTACTGATCCTGCCTGTAACTACAGCGCTCCCCACCAGGCTTCGGCACTGATCTCGACTTCAGGGTCCACTTTGAACCTCCCCTTCCAGGAAATGGAGGGGGAGGACGATTCACTCCAAGCTGAGCTGGACCTCCCACCCACTGTGTCTGTGGGATGAAAGTGAGCTCTCACCCAGATGTGGAAACCAAGCTGGGCCTTTGATGTCACCACCATGAGGATAAAGATGTCTTGCAACTAGATAAAGGACAGGTGAAGGGAAATGGCAGAGGGGCTTTGTGCCTCATCTTTTTAGGGGTCTCTTTCTTCATTTCCAGAACACACAGCAGGAGGGCATCAGAATTTTAACCTTGAGAAAAGTTTCCATGTGCCTTGACAGAATATTCTTATCTCAAGTGATAGTGTTCACTCTTTTCCTTCATAGAGCTTAGACAAGCTGAATTTTTTACTCATTTAGTATTTAATTGTTTAGTACCTGTGTGTCTTCATCACGACCCAGGTACCTCAGCAAAGGCAGTTGTGAGGTCTGTTGGGTTCGCTTCTCAGCCCTTGTCACGTGTCCTGGTGCATAATAGCCTTTCCATAAATATCTGTTGAATGAAGGATTACATTATTTGAATCTCACAGATAAATCATGGCAAGGTAACTGGCTAGTTCAAAGTCATGGAGCTATTGAACGACGCAAAGAATATCAGAGAAGAATTCCGTGTCCTACCAAGAAAATCACCACTCCATTTCTTTTGCTTTTGAAGAGGCTGGTGCTATGTTTTTGGTTTATTTGATTTCCAAAGGGAGGGCAAGTACTATATGTCATGGAGTTAGGCAATTTCAAGGTCCAACATGAAAAGGAAAATGCAGAAGAAAAATCTCAGAGGTACAAACAAAATCCAATCACCTAACCTAGAATTGCCCTTCAGGTATGCCAGCCTAATGGCCTCTATGTGTTTATTATTTTTTTTCTTCCTGACTTTCGTCTCACTCATTTACCAATTTTTCAGCTATTACTGCCTGTTAAACACCATGATCTGAGCTTGGCGATGGAAATTTATGGCAGGTGCTTGGTGGAACTGAGGGGAAAACATCATCAGTGTCTTCTAAGCACTGGCCTTGGACATGGCAGGGAGACCAGAGCTGGTTACAGCCAGGTGCTGAGGGGATGGGCTCCGGACCTCAGGGGCAGAGCCGGCTCAGCTGTGACCACAGCCAGCGGGAGGGCCTAAGGAGACAGGGACCTTCACTCTGAGTGTTGAAGGAAGAGTCTGATTCCCGGAGGCAGCCAACTCAGAAGGGAACCTGGAGCTTTCCTGCAGAAGACGACAACATGTGGGAACGTGGTGAGAACAGCAGGGTATGGGCGGTGGCTGCAGTTGCCACTGGGTCAAGTGCAAACATGGGGACCTCACGTGCATTACTGTGGACCCGGCATGCTCTACAGGCTCCCGTTTGGCTGGTTTTAGGGAAGCAGATCACCAGGCCTTTCTTCTGAGCCAACTCTGGGAGGACTCCAACCTCAACTGTTAAGTTAACAGCAAGCTGCATTATCATCCCACTCTCCAAGGACTCCTTGTGGGGACTGCGGCCCAGCTCTTCCCCCGTTTTACAGACTGTTACCTGTCGGCATTGTCCAGGCCCTGACCTCGCGGGGTCTGCACACGTGGAGGCGTCAAGCGGGAGTCTGGTTTACTGGATTACAAATCCAGGATTTCAGATTCCAAATCCCACGTCTGTATATCGTGCATTACCAGCTCGGTTCACCAGTCTTTGTAAAGCATTTATCTCAGACTCGGGCCAGGCTCAATCTATTTCACGCTGATACCTTTTTCTATCTTCTTTGAAATCCATGTGTCTGTACATTGAGTTTAGCAATCTCTCATGTGCTGCCGGGGGGTGTCTCATCAATTCTTCTTTTTTTTTGAAATGAAACTAAGTATCTCTTTTCATGTTTTTCTCCAGTCTTGGCCTAGTCACCTGAGCTGGTGTGGCCACCCTTTTCGGCAATTCTTTGAATGTTCCAAAGAGTTCTCTGTGTGATGCTCACACCCCATTTATTGCTTTTTGCTTTGATTTCAAGCCTATTTGTCTACGGCTTTCACACATCTACCATTACTTAAAGAGTGGATCTTAGGTTGTTCTAACAATATATAGTCATATCATTTACCCATAAATGAAATGCAACTGTTGTCATGGCAACAGTGTGTCTGAATTTATTAAGTAAAATAATAATGGACCGACTGGATATTTCTGGTGATTATTGACATAGTTGAAATCTAGTAAGATATAGAAATGCTTCAGAGAAACATCCTTTTCATGATTTTGTCTCATTATACATGATTTTATCTCATTATACATGATCTTATCTCATTATACGTGATTTTATGTATATTATGCCAGGACATCCTGGTGGCGTAGTGGTTAAGTGCACGGCTGCTGAGCAAAAGGTTGGCAGTTCAAACCCACCAGGCCCTCCTGGGAAACTCTGTGGGGCAGTTCTGCTCTGTCCTGTAGGATCACCATGAGTCAGAATTGACTGGACAACAATCGTTTGGTTTGGTTTTATGCTATATATCTGCAAAAAAGCCAAAAAAAAAAACTTTGTTTCAAGGAAGATTTAAACACAACCTTCTTGGATAGCCTACATAGATTTTAGAAATGTAATCTTAAAAGGAAAAGATTTTCAGTTACTCGTTTGTGTTTAATTTCCACAAGAGCCACCTGTCAAACTGACCTCTGTCAAAGTACCCATTAGCTCAGTCACAGATGGAAACTATCTATGTATATTTTAATCATATGAGAATGACTTTATCCTAAAGGGATTTTGAATATTTGGAGACTATATTAAAGGAAGCTAAGATAGCTTAAATTCATAAGTCTTCCCAGGTTCTGAGACTTTAGGGGAATAATTTTGGCATACTAGTTACTGAGAAATACTTCATAATTATTTCTTATAAAGAGAAGGCTTGAACACAGGGGAATTAGAGATTTAGAATGAGTTCACTGTATCCATGGGAAAGATAACTGTATTGGTCTTAGGGCCCTGAGGGCACCCTGGTTAAGAGGTTGTCTGTTAACGAGAAGGTCTCCTGTACAAATCCACCACCTGCTCCTTGGGCATCTTATGGGGCAGTTGTCCTCTGTCCTCCTGGAATGTTATACGTCAGAATCAGCTCAAAGGCCATGGGTTTAGGGGTATTTGTCTTCATTCTTCTTTGCTTCCTTTTCAGCTCCTTGTGGCTACAATGTCACATCTCCAAATGGCACCATTTATTCCCCCGGCTTTCCAGACGAGTACCCTATTTTGAAGGACTGCGTTTGGCTCATCACAGTCCCTCAGGGCCACGGTGTTTACATCAACTTTACTTTGCTGCAGACCGAAGCTGTCAACGACTACATCGCTGTGTGGTAGGTGACTCTCGCAAGCACCGACAATCTGTACTTGTGATAAGCTATTCTGACATGTCATTAACATGCCACTTTTATGTCACGTTGTATACTTAAGAATGAAGTGGTAAGATATATATTGGAAAATAAATTTACTAAGTCAAGAGCCATAGAGAATGAATGCCGTGTAATGTATTTGAGTATTGCTGCGTGGCAGATCCGTTAAGGACCCTGGCAGCACAATAATTACCTTCTCAGATGCTGACCGAGAGGTTGTTGCTTCAACCCAGCCTGCAGCTCTGTGATGGCAAGAGGCCTGGCTGCCGTCTTCTGTGAAGATGACCGCCTGCAAAGCCCTCCAGGGCAGCCCTACTCCATCACTCGGTGTGGTCGTGAGTAGAAGCGACTCAACAGCACCCAACAAAAACAGCAACAGACGCAGTCGTGATGATTTTTAACAGATGAAAATTTCTGAAGAGTGTTCTATTTTATATTTTTAAGCTCGATTTTTTTTTCATATAGGCTGATAAGATCCTTTTTTCTTATAAGAAAATATTCCTACTGTTAAAAAAGTGGCCTTTCCTTCATCCCTTGGGGACCTCACGAGCTGTACCTCCCTGTGAGTTGTAGGAAGGGATACTGAACTAGAGACCAGAAGGCTGTATTTTAGCTCTGGCTCAGTTTCCAGTCAGTTCTGTGGCCCTGGAGGAGTTTCTTAAATGCCCTTCCTGTTTGTGGGAACTACCACCCCACTCTTGCGTTTGGAGGTGAGAGTTTATGGGGAGAAAAGCGAGTGACAATGCTCCTGTGACAGTGACTTTGGTGGGAGAGGTCCTGCCTACCCCTCAGCTACCTGGAGAGGAACATGACCTAGATTTGAAGAGTTGTGATGGGGTGTTTAGTCTTTAGCTGGAACAGTGAAGGAGGTAGGCATTGTTCTGGTTACCGGAAAAGATGCAAGACAAGCCACTGTGACTTCTAGGAAATGGAAGACATAAGATAGGACCTGACTCAACTCCTGTTAGGGTCTCAGAGAGAGAGAAGAGGTAACCTGGCAAAGGTGGGCAGGAACAGAGAATCCAGGGCCTTAGAAATCTCGCTGACGATTTGGGGCTTTGCCCTAAAGACAGTGACAATCCAAGTGTGAGGTCTCAGTAAGAGGGTTCTAAGATCAGGTGTGGGCTGCAGAATAACCAGCCTCCTTTGGGGAAGACCCTGCTACCTGACAGAAGAAGGGAGGCTGGCTTTGGAGGATGCTGACGCCAACTGTGGAGGGAATGTGACATCAACCTCAGCTGAAAGTCGTAACGACGATGAGACTTGGATCATTGAAACACAAAGCAAGCTATGCGAAACGCTGGTTCAAAAGCGAACATGTACCAGATGATGTAAGCAAGCGACACCGAGCGAGTTATGTATCAGTGGGTAGGGTCATGAGGTCTGGACAGCTGATAGCAGATGGAGTGGCTGTTGCCAGAAAGCTCACAAATGAAAAAGGCCGGAAACCCTAGTCACCTTTATGAGTATTAAAATCTGGGTACTTACAAACCCAGACTCCAGAGGCGGTTTGATTTCATTTAGGTTTTTGTTTGTTTGTTTAAATATTCATTTTCAGTATCAGAATTCCATGAATCTCACTAATAATTGCACGCCACTGCACTTACATTTTAAAATGTGGAAGTCTAAAATGAAGCTGATAAATAGTCTTACAGTCACCAAGATAAATGTGACAATGTTTCTAAAATTCCTCTTAAAAGGTCAGCCTCAGAAGCAAGGCATGTATCTACTCTGTTCCCGAGGGTCACATGCCAGTGCTCTTGTCTGGAGCACCCAGGACGTGGCCCTGCCGCTGGAGGAAAATGGATCTCCGACTGCAGCTCTCCTCTCAGAGACCCCCACTCACAGACCCCCGCTCACACTGTTCTTGCTCTCTGTCCCAGGGATGGTCCCGACCAGAACTCACCGCAGCTGGGGATTTTCAGCGGAAACACAGCCCTGGAAACAGCATACAGCTCCACCAACCAAGTCCTTCTCAAGTTCCACAGTGACTTTTCAAACGGAGGGTTCTTTGTCCTCAATTTTCATGGTTGGTTTATAGTTGCCCCCTTGATTAAGACAGGGAACCCCATTTGATTCCTCTTCAAGTGGCCTGGGGTGGGGGGTACTGGCTCAGAGAGGGGCTGCTGATCCAAGCTGACAGTCTGAATCCACCCTCTCCTCCTTGGAAACCTTATGTGGCAGTTCTACTCTGTCCTGTAGGGTCATTGTGAGTTGAAACGCACTCACTATTGACGACTCTGTTATTTGGGGGTTTGGTTGTGTTAACATATGCTTTATTGCCCTCTACAGTTCCGTAATTGTGTCCTCAAGAGTCTCTTAGGATTTCCTTATAACTGACAGAAGAGTTTCCTCTGGGCTTTTTTGTTTAATGATATTTTTACTATTTCAAATCTTACCAAGTAGTAGTTTATAGAAAATTTGGATTCATTCTGATATATATGATGAAACTGTCACATGAAGAGATCATTGAAATACATGTGGGACACTTCATAGATGCCCTATCGTGTGTCTCCAGATGCAGAGCTATGCCGGATACTGCAGGATTATCAGGGCAGTGCCAGCAGAGTTTTAATGATGTTGAGAGGAAGCTCTAAACAGAGGGGGGCCATCGGCCTGTCTCTGTCATCTATCTACCTACCTACCTGCTCAACTACCTACCTACCTCCCGACCTACCTGCTCACCTACCTACCTAGCTCCCTGCCCACCTGCTCACCTACCTACCTACCTCCCTACCTACCTGCTCACCTACCTACCTACCTCCCTACCTACCTGCTCACCTACCTACCTACCTCCCTACCTACCTGCTCACCTACCTACCTACCTCCCTGCCCACCTGCTCGCCTACCTGCTCGCCCGCCTACCTACCTCCTTGCCCACCTGCCCACCTGCCTACGTATCGTCATCTTCTATGAAGTCTGACAACTAGATCTGCAAACCCCTCCCAGGACAAGCGCTACTCCATTGCTGAGTATCAGTACAGTCGCCTTCGTAGTTCTCCGCTTGGGAAGCTATGCCTGACACTAGCTATTAGTCTACACTTCAAAGCGGTTTTGGAACTCTTTCTCTGGGATGGCCATCAGAGCTGTCAGCATATTACCCCTGATGTCCTGAAGGTCATCAAAATATCTTCAATATTTTCTTTATCTTCAGGCAAAGAAAAAAGTCGTTGGGGGACAGATCAGGTGAGTAGGGATGGTATTCCAATGCAGGCTAAAAACTCCTACATGGACAACTATACAATTAAGTTTGTGAACTGGCCATGATGCCACTGTCTTCCATGGTCATTTTAGAAAAAGCTCCAAAATGGCTTTGAATGGTGGACTAGGCCCTGGCTTTGGTGCCTAGCTTCCCAAGGGAATTCTTCAAAGGTGACCGTAGTTGCATTCAGCAGTGAGGTGTGTAGCAACTAAATTCACAGACTTCAGTGTCTGTCCTCGTTATCCATCCATCCGCCTGTCCACCTATCTGTCTGTCTGTCTGCCTACCTTCTATCTAACTATCATCTTTCTATCTACCTATCTTTCTATTCATAATCTCTATTTTGACCAGTTATATCTCAGGACCAGTGACAGTATGAGACTTCATCAAATTCAATTTAACATGGAGTCAGACCATGTTTAAACTATTTTGGTCTCAGAGCTCTAAACATGTTTAAAATGCTTTTAACTGTCACAGATTTTGAGACGTATGTTTTTATTTTTCTTGGACTTTAGAATCGGGTTGGCATTAAATAAACTTATAAGAATTTGCCATCTTAGATATTTTTACATGGGTCGTGTAATACTGTTGTTTGGAAGTTTTCACTAAGGATTTAAAAAAAATACAGATATTTCAGCATAGCTAAGCCTTTTAGCTTCAAGAGGAATTTCTTTTTATAATGTCTTATAAAACCAGCGAATGTAACTGTGCTTTTCTTTTGTTTTATAAATTGTTTAGCGTTTCAGCTCAAAAAGTGTCAACCTCCTGCCACCGTTCCACTGGCAGAAATACTCACAGAGGATGAGGATTTTGAGATAGGTAACATTTTCTTCATTGTAATATCATTAACTCAACCTGACTATTCAATGCCCCCTCGGTTGCAGTAGTTGCTTAGACTACTAAATGAGAAATTCCTCAAAAAAAAAAAAAAAAAAAAAAAGACCTGAAAGCATTGCCAGATACTTATACACAAATCATGGTCATGTATCTAACACATATTTTTTCTTTGTATTCATGCATGTTTTTTTTTTTAAGTTGAATTTTCATTTGTCTGTCTGAAGTCTTTGTTCCCCCTGTAGCACTTGATAGCCACTGTTGTCCTGTCAGGAGCCCTGGTGGTGTGGTGTTTAAGTGTTTGTCTACTAACCAACGGCTGGTGGTTCAAACCCAGCACAGGGGCTCTGGGGGTGGCGGAGGAGTTGAGGCAGTCTGCTTCTGGACAGGTTTACAGTCTTGGGGACCTCATGGGATAGTGCTTCTCTGTCCTGTGGTACCATTATAAATCAGAATTCACTTGTCAGCAGTGAGTTTGGGTTTTTTTAGGGGGGGTGCTGTTTGTCTTTTGGATAAAGTTTTCAGAGACATATTTGAGCAGATAGATACTTGTGTTCAGTTACAGAAATCTGTTCACATATTTGGCCAAGACTCTAATCATTTGTGGCTGAAATAACATTAACTTAACACCATCTCTGTACTGATACTGGAATACAATTGGTAGAATACGTTTAGTGATACTATTTAAAAAATCTGCTGTACCATTTTCTACTAATGATCAAATTCATTAAATCATCATCGTATTAAGGAAGCACTGAGGGCATATGTTTGCAGCGTAGTTATAGTGACCCAGAATTTCTTAGATCCAATTAAAAATACTTTGTCCTGTTGTCAGACGGTGCGTCAGATCGTTGGTCAAACTGTCTGACCCAATTTCTGCCATACTCACAATGACTGCAGTTAGCGGAAACATTGTGCTCATTAGGCCGAGGTCACGGACCAGCTCTCTCTGGGGATGGTTAAAACCAGTCCATGCCACAGCCTGAAATATGAGGCAGCTGTTTCACCATTTTTTTCCCCCTTTTGGTATTGACGGGAGAACTGGCATGCACAGAGAGAAGGATGAAAAATAAATAAGACACATAATTTCTGCACTAATAGTGGTTAAGTTTAAGGTAGCTTTTTAATGAAAAAAACTAAAAGTGATGCTATTTTGTTAAACAGACTAAAACTGAATACAGATGTTGTTTCTGAAATTGTTTAGTCATTGTCTTAATTATTTCGTGGTCACATGTGTGTGATGCATTTGTACACTCCATACATATGGTGTGGAAATTCTGGAAACAACAGTTCCAAGACTGCTGTGTTGCCTCTTTCAGGAGATTTTGTGAAGTACCAATGTCATCCTGGGTACACCTTGTCAGGCACTGACACGCTGACCTGCAAGCTAAGTTCCCAGTTGCAGTTTGAAGGCTCTGTCCCAACATGTGAAGGTATGTATCATTTGATGCTGAAAATACATTTTTTCAATATGAAAACTTTTGTTGCCTCTCTTGGTCCAAATTTATTTGTTCTTGTCTGAATTTGATCTATAGTTGAGTTATGACCCCACTGCAAATAAAATACTGTACTAACAGAATTATCTAATTGTTCTTTCAGTTTTAACTAAATCAAAGTCCAATGATTTTTTCCTCCGACAAGTTGTTATGCAACATTTCACACACATCGACACAGTTGAAAGACTTTTACAATGGACCTCTGACCACCAACCACCTAGGTTCTACCATTAATTTTCGTGTATTTCCTTCATCCCGTGGCTGTCCATCCATTCCTCTCTTGATCTACCCATTGATCCATTTCATACTGTCATTCCAAGATTGATCTAGTTTTTTAGATTAATTCACAGCAAACCAAGAACGTGGTAAATCAGCACAAAACTAAACAGCCTCACTTCTCTCAAACGTTCGCTGAATAGCCTCAGTTTTCATACACATTTGTAGGGTGTTTTCTGCAGAGATGACAGACCCCACCTTACCAGTATCAGAGTCCCATTACCTCTTCAACTCACAGCAATTGCTTCCTGGAATAACCTAGTTCTCTTCTGTCTCAGTTCAAGAATGTATTTAAAACCTGAATGAAGAATTATTTTAAATACCTTTATCTAAACACCTCGTTGTTATGAAGGAAATAGGGGCTCCGTTATCTTTTTCACCAGGTAGTTCAGTGCTTTCGTCAAGCAGATTTCACTATTTTTCTTTGATGTGGTGGGGCTCCCGTGCGGGCCAATCTCCCAGCAGATTCTTGATGACACTTTACATCACAATTCTCCCAATTCCATAACCACACTTTTACAAGTTCTGCTTTAGAAATTGTAACCACTTTGGGGGAAGCGATGGGAGTAGACTTGTCTCTCTGGAATTACACACACGGGTAAATATCAATCTTTTTAGCTCCTTAGTTTAATTAATTTAGGGAAAAAAAGGGAGTGAGATATAAAAGTGACATTTCTGATACTAAGGAAGAAGCAGCATTTTAAAGAGTGAAGAGAAGTGATAGCCAAGGTTTGGAAACTGGAAGTGCAGGGATGTCTGAGAGAGGGGAATAAGTAGCTCCATGTGGCTTGCTCTTAGGGGGTGGTTGCAGGAAGGTGGAAGCCGAAACCACAGCCCTCGAGTCGGTTCCTTCTCTTAGCAACCCTAGAGGGCAGAGCAGAACTGTTCCACAGAGCTTCCAAGGAGGGCCTGGCAGATTTGAACTGCTGACCATTCGGTTAGCAGACGTAGCGCTTAACCACTGAACAGCCAGGGCTTCCAAGGTGGTATCACTGTGGCTGAAAACCTGAAGTGTGACCAGAGTTTTAAATGTTTTCGGCGTCACTTGGGTTTCATCCTATGCACAGTGGGCATCTATCATGGTTTTCAGAACTAGAAGAAGATATTCATGGCTTTAAAAAATTACAGACATAAATTTTAAATGAGGACTAAGAGAATCAGTGACCTTCTGCTAATGACTGTTGTGCTGCGAAGCACCAGAGGGAAGCCACATAAAAATGGCAGACAGGTGACACTTGTCTTTTGCACATGTGCAGTAACAACAGTGGGTTTCTAAGAGCTGCAGGTGGCAGCTTTTCCCTGTTGCCTAGTGCGTCCTCAGTTTTTCAGTCCTCTCCCAGGTACAGGTGCCTTTAAAAATTAACCTTAAATCTTTATAAATTCTGATCATTGGCTATATGACTCTGGCATAAGGCCAACAAGACACTTTGGGTTTGAAGCCTCACATTCATTTGATTTATTCTTTGAAAATAAGCTAAAGCAATAGTTTTGTGCAGAGGTACGAAGACTCAAAGCACAGTATGAGAGTGTTGGGGTTGCACATTTTTCCAGAGATGTTTTTGATGGGAACCTCAAGCAGATGCTTCCTGGAGGTAGGGAGTTCCCACAGTGTGTTGAGGAGACCCAGTGTGTTATTCAGTGTGATCGCTGCTGGAAAAATGAACAGTCAGTTGCAGGAAAGACTGTGGTCATGTGAAACCTTCCTACTGCAGGCAGGTGTTGCTCCTAGCAACAGTTTACAGGAATTAACTTCAAGGAATACACATATGTGAAAGGAACCAGAACAAATAAAATGAATCTGGAATACCTGAGGTCTTGGACAAACATCCAAATGCATCTGAAAAATTGTAGGTCTGAAGAAAATGCTGTTAATTGTTATAAGAAAAAGGGAAGACATCATTTCTCTTGTATTTTCATTTTGTATTCTTTATTTTTTTTAAAGCACCTTATAAATAGAAGGAGTAAGAAATTGCTCTGCTTAGGATTCTGCTTCTGATTTCTAATCAGTGCCTGTCTGCCAGGCCCTGGAACGTGCCCATAGTTGTACAGGTAGATTTTCCATAAATCAATAGAATGCTTGCTATTTGAAGGTGGCACAGAGTTCCAGTGCTCTCTGATAGCTGGGGCTGTGAAGACAAAGCCATATCTTCAGACATGGGCACGTGCAGCTTGATGTGCTAAGTATTCTCTCCAGTATAATGCCACCTAAAGAAAGGTGGGGTGGTAGCACAGTTATGTCAGAAAAAAGGCAGGCATGTGGGTAAACCCGCACCCAAGCTTGATAAGGTCTTATGTCCATGTGTATAGTGCTTTAGATTTAAGGAAAAGTTTACATATATTTGATGTTAATTGTAACCCTGAGAGGTAGGTATCATTGCCTTCAATTTACATCAGAACTGAGAAAAGCTCTGCTTATTATTCCAAAGTAAAGGCAGGTCTGTGGAGTTTCTACAGCTTCACACGAGACTCCATACAAGACATATACAGATACCAATTCTGACCACTTCATCTTCTTTTTTTAAGAAATATCCTTAAAAACTGATATTCCTTAAAAACTGATTTTCCCACCTTCCTAGATGAAAATGATACTTGTAGCTTCGTTTGTTCTCTGTGTTTCGGTTAGGATTGTCTTTGTATACTGGATACCTTCTGAGTTATAGTATGATGTTGAGATGTTCCTTATCATTGCTCAGTGTTGCTGTTGTGCTGTGTTTGGTACCTTATATAAACCTAATGACAGCACAGCAAAGGTGTTTTCTTCTTTTCACCGGCTTCTATACACCAGAAGAGAAACTGTCTTTCTGAGATTGTATTCACGTTGTAAAGGAAAAGTGTTCCCTGTGCTTTCTTCTCTAGCACAATGCCCAGCAAATGAGGTCCGCACGGCATCCTCAGGGGTGATTCTCAGTCCAGGGTACCCTGGCAACTATTTTAACTCCCAGACATGCTCGTGGAGCATTCGAGTGGACCCAAACTATAATATCACCATTTTTGTGGACACCTTTCAAAGTGAAAAGCAATTTGACGCACTGGAAGTGTTTGATGGTGAGTTCTTTCATCTTTGTTTACATACCAGTCACCTGTCTATAATGTCAAAAAAAAAAAAAACTCCACAATTGTAATGTTTTTAGGAGCATAAAGACTTGAGTACAGGTTCCCAGGAAGCAAAGAATGAATAGCTCTGTGAGCTGTCATTCTAAGAGACCAAGTCATTGGTCAAACACGACACTAGTATTTTCAGCTTCTTAAACAATTAGAGTGTTTAATGGTAGACTCTGAAAAGGTATTGAATTTAGTTTAGCCATCCTCTAATTAGAAACCCTGGTGGTGTAGTGGGTTAAGTGTTATGTCTGCTGACCCAAAGGTTGGCAGTTCAAATCTACCAGGCGCTCCTTGGAAACTTTATGGGACAGTCCTACCCCGACCTGTAGGGTCAGTGTGAGTCAGACCTGACTCGACTGCGGTGAGTTTGGCTTGGTTTTAGATTCTCCAATAGTTTAATGTGGGGATTTAGACTAGATGATTTCAGACATCTGTTCCTTTTTCCCCTTGTAAGTATTGCATTGATTCCAAAGGAACTAAGAAAATTTATGTACCTTAAAAGTAATTCAGTCAAATTCAGTGACTGTCTTACTAGAGGTACGTACAAATAATGACTCACAGAAATTCTGCATGTCATCATGCTGGAGGACTCAGATGTGCTATTTGAAAAAAAAAGTAGTACAGTTAAATGAATAGATGATAATCCTGTTTTCTTAAACAGATTTTACAATTTTCTTATACTTCTAATGAACATTTTAACATAACAAAGCTGTGTAGAAAAAAAGTAATATGTAGTTCAATTATCAATTTGAAATTTTTCATTGTTTGTAGAAGCATCATCATAGTCTGAAAAATTAGCCCAAAATATAAACACTGCAGTTATTATTCTAAATAATAAAATGGATTTCACATACTTTGACTGCTTTGTCATTGATTTCAGATAAATAACAATCAATTCATACAAAAACACAACTGTGAACTGTGATTGATTCTATGTGAGTTTGTATGTAGTTGACTGACTCGATGAATCATGTGACCAAATTGGAGAGACACTGCAGGGATGGAGTTTTGTCCTTGCGAAGGTGAAATACTAAATTGAAAGTTAAAGTCACACTTCCCTACTGAGAAACCAGGGGCAGAAGGAAATTACTTTTACTATCAGAATTTTTTTTTAATGTACAGTAAAACAGACACACATTATTGGAGACTTTCATTTCAATGTTGAGAATGAATAAACATGTTGCATTAGCTAAATACAAAAATGAGCCCTTCAGCGTCCATAAGGAGGTCAAGCAGATTCTACCCTGAAACCTCTTTGAAAAGTCCTTTGGTGTCAACTGGATTCCAGCTCATAGTGACCCTGCAGGAGTTGGTAGAACTGCCCCAGAGGATTTGGAAGGTGTGAACCTTTGTGGAAATGGACTACTGCTTCTTTCTCCCTTGGAGCAACTGGTGGACTCCATCTGCTAGTCTTTGAGTTAGCAGCCAGCCACCTGACCACGGGACCACCAGGGTCCTTGAGGCATGTGAGCATCATGAAAAAAAAAAAAAAAGAAAAGAAAATGAAAGCAACCAGCCTTGGAGAGGGCATGTATGTGCCACAAAGATGTTTTCCTATATATGCTATAGACAATTGTATAGATCTAAGTAATTATCTTAAAATTATGCACGGTCTTCCTTCCACATTAGTTGGCACCACCCAGAGACTATGAAATGTGAGCAGACTCTTGATCAATAATTTATGCACTCGACTTTTGTGTGAACAGAACTCTACCCTTCAAAACAGGAATGGAAGCAGAGAGAATCTCCTAAGAATTATTCTCTAAATTATCAGCAACCTATGACTAGGTTTGTTCTGGTCTGAAAGATTTTTCTTTATAAAATGAAAGGTCAGAGTTTTAAATGAGTAATATATTTTTTTAAGTAGTGGCATTTTTACTGTAGTAAATGTCATGTTCATTACATCTCTTTTTTGTAAGACAGAGGCTCTTTTATAGCTCACGAGTTGACTGAAAACGTGTTGGATGTTGACTTTGAACTTTATTAGCCTGAGAGTGTATTACTCTCAATGAATCAAGTAATGGCTATTCTGCCATTTGTTTTCAGTATGGTTTTAAACATTAGGGAACTTAATTTATTCAGAAAAATGTCAAAATATAGATTGAGTTGTTTTCTGGTAAGCTTTTAATATTTTCTATCTTGATGATAACAATTACTGCTCTTCAATATGATGTGGCTGTTTTTCTGTATGTTTCTCATTGGAAACGTGTTTTTAAAGATTCTCAGAAAGTGTTAAATTGTAGACAGAGAGATCAGACAGGAAGGGATGAGGTCTCAGAAGTGACTTTAACAATACCTGAAAGTTTCCTTTTGAATTCTGTCATAAGTAAGGACATCTTAAAATCTCATGAATTCTGATGGATTAATTTCTCACTGGTATCCTGTTTTTTAATATGCATTATCTCTTTAAAATACAACAACAAGCAACAGAACAAAGAAATACCTCTACCTTCTTCAATTATACAGTTTACTGGTAGGGCATTGTCCAGAAAATGTAACATATGATGAGAAATAATATTTATGTTCATCCTTCACTGTGAACCAAGTGAACATTGCCTTGATCATATTTAATACAGTAGTGTCATTTGGAAAAATCATTAGAGCTACTCTGGTTGGTAGTTGTAGAATAGATGAAGTTGTGGTTTTTCTATAGTTTTCCATGAAAAAAGTGTGCATGCATAACTCTCAGAGGTATGGTCACTTTTCCTGATAAAAATGTTATTAGAAAGGGCAAAGAGGACAATAATATTCTGTTCTAAATGCGTATCCTCGGTGTAATGTGTACGTGAGGTTATTTCTGTCACTTACTGTTTTCCTATACTAGTGGTTATCTTTGGTTGTGTCATTTGGAATTCTTTGTCCACTTTGGACATAAACAGCTGAATCTTGTTCATTTAGCCTCCAATTCCGTCCAAGTCTGTGCGTACTGTTTGTATGCCGTGGGTGCTAACTGATATGCAGACTCGGACGTTTTCTCTGTCATTTAGGTTCCTCTGGGCAAAGTCCTCTGCTAGTCGTCTTAAGTGGGAACCACACTGAACAGTCAAATTTCACCAGCAGGAGTAATCAGTTATATCTCCGCTGGTCCACTGACCATGCAACCAGTAAAAAAGGATTCAAGATTCGCTATGCAGGTTAGTAAATAAAATTTAGATTAAATGTAAGCATGTGTTTAATACAAGGATCTGCAATAAATAAAGATTTCAGAGATTTATAATATAAATATAATGTATGAAAATTATCAGCTGTAGAACAAATGCTGTGATAGAAAACTGACAAACTACATTAAGAAAAATAAAGTATTTGTTGAGTAATACATTTCAAGTTCATTGTTAAAATTGTAAATCAACCAGTTACATACTATGGAAAGCAGAGACATTTACCAAAAGATAAGATAATAAAAAAATAAAAAATAGCTTTAAATGTTAAAGGAACAGAGTTAATCATATTCCTATTAATTTTATACAAGTTACGTCTTACTATAGTCATTTCATTAATCTACCTGTGTGTCTATCTTCATATGTAGAAGATATATGAATATGTTGATATGTCACATTGTCTCTATAGAAGATATCTATATACATCTATAGAAATTCCTTCCATTAGAATGAGTTATGAAGACTATTATAACAAGATCGGCTCTGTATTCATCAGAGCCTTGTTAAAAACAAAAAATCAGTAACAGATTATGAGACTTATTTGAATTTGTTTCCAAAGCGGGAGGGGTAGGGGATGAGCAGTTCAAGAGAAATCATGGTAAACACTATTTATCGTGCTTTATCCAGGCAAAATGCTTGGTAACCTAGTGGTATCCCTTGGAAACTCTCTGTGGAGTGGTTCTACTCTGTCCTGCAGGGTCGCTGTGATATGAAAGAGACTCAGTGGTGCTCTGTTTGGCACGGGGTATGAGTATGCCTTGCCTTTGGGGACCTATGATTTGTTTTCTTTTAAGTGATATTTTCATTCACCTTAAAACAAGAAAATGTTTATTAAACTGTGTCATAAGAGTAAGAAAATGAAGACTGTCAAAGATATTCAACCTTTTAAAATATTTCAATGAAAAGTCCAGTCACCTCTGCTAGGAATTCATCCCCAGTGACTTTAGAAGAGCAATTAAATGAAGAGGCCCCTGGAATGTCCGCATGTGTAAGGCGTTTCAGTCCCTAATACAACCACACACTGCCTGTCCAAACTTTGTGCACTTTTCATATGTGAACTGTTGCCTATCTGGATATAATAAACAAAAACAAAACCTGTGATCATTGAGTTGATTCTGATTCCCAGTGGCCCTACAGGACCGCACCATGGGGTTTTCAGGGAGTTCCTGGTGGACTGGAGCGGCTGACGTAGAGCTAGCAGCTGAGCTCCTGGCCACTGGGCCACCAGGGCTCCTATCCAGGCAGTTGGGAAGGATCACTTGGTCACCATAATTAGCCACAAACGTAACAGAGAGGACACGTGTCTGTCACATGGTGGCTCCCGTCAGTCACATCAACTGATGTCGGAACACTGGAAGGAAGGCACCTCCGACTGCAGGTGAGCTTCCTATCGGAGAGTCAAACAGACCACACTGACAGGCTTCCTGTTGGGAGAGTCAAACACAGCCCAGGCTGAAAGGCTTCCTGGAAACTGTAGGGTACCTCGCTGTCCCCGTCTTCTCCCACCCTGGAGCCCTGCACGACTGTCCTTCTCTGGCTACTTTCTGTTTCCGAGTCCAGGCCGGCAGAGCAGCTCGGCTGGGCATTCGTCTTAATAAAGTCAGGAACCCAGCAGGCTAGACTTCTGGTTGTGGTCTTCCCATTTCCCTTTTGATGTTACACTGACCCTCCTTGGGCCCGCCATGCCTTGCTTAGGGTAAGTTAGGAAAGCAAAGCATGCAGGGAGCCTGAAGATGGAAGAGATCTGGCAGACTGGAAGGAAAATGAACATGATATTGGTATTTCATAATGTTAAGCAGTCATCACGTAGGTGTATCCCCAGAGAGGCTGAACTATGACACACGACCGAAGAGGAAGATCTAATGAAGAGCTGTGTGGTCATGCTGCTCCTTTGGAAGTATTTAAAGCTTTTGTTGTTACACATTTATCTTTATAGAAGGGTTTCCAATCTGTTCATTTCCTCTATTTTCATTTTATCATTTCCACAGTAATTCTGGGACGTGGGGCATCAAGGTGCCTGATTGTACGTGATACTTGTCAAACTTGCACAGTTTGTTCTAGGACAACAGATACTGGAAAACTGCATGGCTAGTGGAACAGTGAATTAGGAGCTCCTTGCAATGGTTAATGGATTCTATTTAATAAAATGACCACATTAAAAATAAATTTAAAAAATGACATACTGCCTCAGAGGACCATTGCAGAGGAAAGTCTCTATGAGGAGGCTTCTCGTCGGAGCGTAGTTGACAGCCGAGGCCAGGCACAGAGACTAAGATGTGCGCCCCTCCAACAGTGACTTATGAATTAATCCCTAAGAGAAGTTTCAACAATAACTTAACTATTGAGACTTACATGTGTGTGATTTATTTATGCGACCCCCACAGGGAAGTAACACACGTGAAACCTCTTCTTTCAGAAAGAAACAAGGGTTGCCAGCACTTGACAACTTTCTTTTTTATAGTTACAATTTATCTGAGGAGGATTCATAGGATCTTATGCTGTAGTGAAGCTGGCTTTGCAGGATTAAAGTGAATTTCTTTCTTTACATGAATAAATATAGTATGGAACACTTTAACCATTACAATTTTACAGTCTTTGTAGGTAAGATGGCATTATTTTAACAAACCCCTTTTTCTAATTTTAAGAAAGTTTCTTTACAGTAAAACCAAAAACCAAACCCTCTGCTATTGAGTCAACTCCAACGCATAGTGACCCTACAGGACAGAGTAGAGCTGCTCCACAGAGCTTCCACAGAGTGCCTGGGGATTCAAACTGCTGACCTTTTGGTTAACAGATGTAGCGCTCAATCACTAAACTGCCAGGGTTTTCTTTGTTACAACAGGGGTTATTAAATGTACTGTAAGATTTTATTGACCTGAAGTAGTATATTTTCTTCAATGATTGTTTTTCAAATCCTATATTTTAAAAAGGAGTTTAAAGTCTATTGTACAATTCAAACGGCCTACTTAACATGAAAAAAGTCAATGGTCTTGATTGCATGGATGTTGTACTCCTCTGTTTTCTCTAATGACTTTTTTTTTAATTTTGAGAATATATTGTTTTAAATATGATACTTCTCACTTCTTGTCTTGGTGATTGAGACTCTTATTTCAGTGGGTGACCAGGCTTGAAGGGATGGGTGGCGGAACTTAGCAGGATCTGACTACACAAAGCCGTACGACATTTGAATCAGAATTCTTCCTTTAAATTGATAAAGTACTACAAATTTTCACGATTACAAAATCACAGACTGGCCTCTTGGAACTAGATTTCATAGGGTGCTTCATAGAACAAATTGCAATATTGTGCTTACTTCTGTTGAGAAAACACAGTTCATGTGCATTGATCTCATCAAGGGAAATTTCTGCACTTATTGAGACCTGCGTTTGTGTGTTTGCCTGCCTCTAGCTCCTTACTGCAGCTTGACGCACACCTTGAAGAACGGCGGCATTGTCAACAGAACGACAGGAACAGTCGGAAGTCAAGTGCGTTACTTTTGCAAACCTGGGTACCGAATGATTGGTCACAGCAATGCCACCTGCACTCGGAGCTCAGCGGGCACCTACCAGTGGGATTCCCTCGCTCCGCTCTGCCAGGGTGAGAGTCGCACTTTTCTCCTCTAAAACTTGAGTTCGGTTTCTTCTTCTTCTTTTTGATCACACTCTGAAGATGAGGGAGGCAGTCACTGTGAATCCGGAGTTAAAAGCAAAACGTGAGTATTGGTATGTAAAACTAAAAATCAAGCTTCTGGGGCCGTGCAAACACATGTGACATTTACACAAGACTTGATTTGGCACGAAAGCCTGGATGCAGAGGGTGCCTGGACACAGAGGGGTGCGGGCTGCAGTTACTCGGGTACGGACACGTACTTCCTTTACAGGTTCAAAATGTGCTGTTAGACTCAGTTTCAAAAACAATTCTTCCTGACACTTGAATTAATTTAAAAAAATCAATTACTGAAAAACTCATTTTCCTTCTTTCACTGTAAAAACCCAGTCACTCTTTCCGCCATAAGCTCTGTATTTGATTTTCTTTTGGCCATTGAAATCTAGAGTTTGATAACATTAATTTCAGTATTTCATGACGTATTTTGCATGGTATGTATCGCATGCATAAAAATGAGGTTCTCAAATAAGCCATTTTAAATGAAGACTTTGAAGTTACAAAATTTTCATAGTTCTGTCTGATCCAGATTTATATTCATAATGAGATATATTGGTCTTTGAAAGATAATTATACTTTATGGGTGGAACTTCATATTGAATTTGTTTTTCTGCATTACTAAATAGATATTAAATTTTCTAGTATTTCCCTATTGATAGTAATAGAGACTTATTACGTGTCTCTCAAACCACAGGAAGTTAATCAAATGCTTGTTGTTGTTTTTACCACTGGTAGTAAGTGCAGTCAAATCAGTTCCCACTCACAGCAATGCTCTGTACAACAGAATGAAACACTGTCCGGTCATGCACTCTCTTTAAAATTGTTTCAGTCTGTGGGCGCAGCCGTCTCCTTGAGGGTCTCCTGCCTTTCCCCTGACCCTCTGCTTTACGAGGCGTGACGAGCTTCTTCAGGGTCCAGTCCTTCCCGACAATGTGACCGCAAGAGTCAAAGTCTTGCCATCCTCACATCTAAGAAGCATTCAGCTTGTACCAAATCCAAGACAGATTTGTTCTTTCTCTGGCAGTCTGTGGCATATTCAGTGTTATTCACCAACACCACAATTCAAAGCTTCAGTTCTTCTTCAGCCTTCCTTCTGCATTGTCCCGACTTTCACGAGCATGTGAGGCCATCCAGGCCTCCTCTCAGCCCCGTGGGACAGACCTCTTCTAAGCTCCTTGAGGACAGGCTTCCTTTGGGCCTGCACATCCCCTCGCCCCGAGCTGCGCGGGCTCCTCTGCTTTCAGCCTGCCTTCTCGATGACCAGCTGACCCAGCCCGTGGGCAGTGTATCCCTTTCACTCTTCTCTCTTAGGTGTATCTTGCCACCAGACCCTCTGTGGGCCTCCCTCTGTCTTCAGTGTCACCGCCCCTCAGCCCACAGTACGGCTGGTTTAGGAGACTCCTCACTTCCTCTGTTTTCAACTTTCTCACCTTTCTCCTGCTTCTGTCTTCCTTCTCTCCATCTGCAAACCAACGTGGATCTGGCTGCACATATAGACACTTTCAAGGCATGACCCTCCCATGAGGGCCACAAACTGACCCATCCCCTCGGGGTTGTCCACAGCTGCTCCACCTGCACAGCAGGCTGGGTCACTTTATTTGCAGAAGCACATAGAGCAGTCCCTGCAAGGTGTGGGACATAGACTCATCACAGGTGAGGCTGCAGTGCAGGGCCAGACACCGAGTGTCAGGCCGTCAGCTTGTGCACAGCTCACCCAGGACAAAAGTGTCAGACCCTCCGGGGGTAGAAACTAGGGTGAAGGTGGCTCCTCGGGGCTTGGAGGAAACAAATCTCCAAAGCTCTGTGTTCACGGAACAAAGGGACTCTTTTCACCACAGGCGCTTTGCAAATAGTATGTTCTAACTCCCTTATTTTATGAATTTTGAACACAGATCCATGAAGTTCAGTGACATACATGAAAGTTCAGTGACTCATTGTCATAAAAATATTATGCTAGATTCAGCCTATCAGTGTTTTAATCAAGTTGTTTCTTGTTGAAAGAAATTCTACTTAAAGTCTTGCAGATACCAGTTCTGGAATGAGTCTGTATTTTAATTGTGGGTATTCACTTGCTGTGGCAGATCCTGTAACTGTCTGTTAGATATTTACATTTTATGTCAAATAATATTTTAATTATAATAACATATGAAATGTTTTTATCCTATGTGAGGCTTTAATGTTTAAAGAAAATGAAAAAAAGGTAGCAGAGTAAGTTGTCTTGAATCATTTATGTGGTGTGATTAAATAGGCCTATTTATAAATTTTTTATAAAATTAAATTTTAAACAGTTAAAAAAACTGAATAGATGAGGCCATTGAGAAATGATTATAAAAACTTAAGGAGAATTAACCTATGTAAGTTACAAGAGGAAACCCTGGTGGTGTAGTAGTTAAGTGCCACAGCTACTAACCAGGAAGTCAGCTGTGCCAATGTGCCAGGCACTCCTTGGAAATTCTGTGGGCAGTTATACTCTGTCCTGCAGGGTTTCCATGAGTTGGAATTGACCTGGTGGCAGGGGCTTTTTGGGGTGGGGCAGGGAGGTTAAGTGTTGAAGGGTACCAGTGATGTGACATGTCAGGGCTAATTGCTAAGGCTGAGATGCCTTGGTATTTTGAACCCACCAGCAAACAGACAAAGACCCAGAGATCGGCTTTGGTACAGATTAGAAGACCCTATTGGCAGTTCTACTCTGAACATGGGATTTCTGCGAGTCAGAATTGACTTAGCAGTACCTAACAACAGCAGCTATAACGTATGTGGGCAACTTATACTACAGACTACAAAACTCTTTTAGTTAAACTTAGAAGGAGTTATTATAATTGAATTAACTGGAACATAAAATTTAAATATATACTTGTCTTCAAAAAAATAAATAGAAAAACCAGAACTGTTGCCAGTGAGTTGATTGTAACTCATAGCGACCCTATAGGACAGAGTAAAAGTGCCGTAGAGAGTCTTAAGGCAGCATCTGGAGGATCCGGATTGCTGAACTTGTAGCAAGTCGCTGTAGCTCTCAACCACTGCACGGTTAGGGCTCCTGCAGTGGTCATGGTAGATCATAATTACAGGGAGATTTCATTTGTTCAGTATTAATTATTCACTTGCATTTTGTTCTTTATAGAATGGAGACATTTTTACCAAAAACAGATTATCAGAATAGAGCCTCAAACTCAAAAACTCTCCGCCGTGGAGTCCATTCTAACTCACAGAGACCCTATAGGACAGAATAGAGCTGCTGCATAGAGTTTTCAAGGAGCGCTTGGTGGCTTTGAACTGCTGATCCTTTGGTTAGGCATCTGTAGCGCTTAACCACCATGGTACCCTGGGTTTCAATGTGGAGGTAGCTGATCAACTTAGTGTATTTTAACATAGCAGTTGTGTCATTCTTCTTTGACCAGAGACCCGACTTTGTAACTTCTATAAAGACCAAATAGAAGAACAAAATTGAAACATTCAAAGTATATGCTGCAATGTATTTCATAGATGACTCTCCTACAAAACAAATACCTGAAGTTCTTTGTCAGCATATTACATTTGGATGAAAGCAGCTGTAAGTCCTGTGGTCAATCATAGAATCACAGAAATGTTGAAATACTTAACGCATTTGACAAATGCAAAGGTTATCATAGTATTTTATTCTCATTTGGAAATAGAGAGCTCGGAGACTGAGAGAGAAGATTAAATAAAAAGACAGATGTCTTTATGTGATACTGAAAGTTAAAATCTCTTGATATATTTATGATTTTAATTGTCCTTGAATTGATATTATAATTTATCTTAATTACACAGCATTTTTTTTTCTCTTGTAGCAGAATATACACAAGTTACACAGTTAACTGAATTAAAGTATTGGCTTTTCTTTTTCAAAAAAGTATTTACTGAAATGCAACACCTATGTTTTAATAAAGGAGCAAGATCAAAACATGGAGTGTTGAGTTTGTTTTCTCTAAGGCCGTTAGCTTTTCAGTCGTGCAAACCAGACCTGCATCGTCTCCCTCTCCAGAGCACCCAGCAGCGCACACTGTCATTGGTGGCCATTTGTAAATGTTTTCACTGGATAAGTAAGTTTGTGCCTTCGTAAGATATATTTGGGCCTGCCTTTTCCTGTAAGGAAACCCCGGTGGTGTAGTGGTTAAGCGCTATGGCAGCTAACCAAAATACTGGCAGTTCAAATCCACTGGAATCTCCTTGGAAACTCTATAGGGCAGTTCTACTCTGTCTTACAGCATTGCTATGAGTCAGAGGGTTTTGTTGGGGGGTTGATTTTTTTTTTTCCCCCTGTAAAGATAATGTTGTACTTGAATCAGATTGTGCTTTTTCTTTTATTGGTTGTTCCCAGTGTCATCTTTGAAGCAAAGAATTTTGAAAAGCAAAAAATGATTTTGATTTCTCAGTTAATAGTTACCTAGAGTTCAACGTGCTTTCATCTCCTTAAATCTGTTTCCTTCCGTGGAGAGTGGGAACTCTGAGCTGTGGCTCCCAGAATTATTGAGAGGGTTGGTAAAATACTTAAAAGTAAACACTAAAATGCTGCATTAATGCTAGATATCATTTTCATTATGCTTATTAGGTCTGGATAGGGTCTGTGAGACATCTCCTTCACATTTAGATCATGTGGTTTACAGGCACCAGAGGCAGAGTGAGAACTCAGACCCCACTCCCAGAAAAATGCCTTTTTCCAAGATACCCTGATGTCTTTGAATTTGCATTTAGGAAACTGTAGACTGAACTAAACAAATAGAAAAGCTCATAGCTTCTTATCTGCAAGGGAAAAATGATAGCGGGCAAAATGAATTTGATTTGGTTTCAGAGAATCGCAGATTGTTACCCTCTTTTGCTTGACCTTTTTGCTTTTATCCTTGTCCGTAAAGCCAGCCGTGTCTGCTGGGCTTCAGGCTTCATTTCCTGCCTTAAAGCAAGACGCTCTACCCGGCAGCTGTTTCCATTATCGATACAGGAGTCTTATTCATCTGGAAGAGAAGGCTGAGTTAGAACTGAAATATTCTGTGTTATCTCAAAGAGCCCACTAAACTGGCACATCACACTGCACCCCTCTCAAGATCCCCATGTTAAAGAGAGAGCAATTCCCAAGTGCTATTTGTTTTAAACCTATTATTCTCAGTGACTTTTCTAAGGTATCACTTTCACTTGCAGTTTACTTTGTCTATTGCTTATTATGCTTTCCAGGCATTTTGCAGACAATGAAGAAAAGGAAAATCATCTATCTCACAAATTTCAGGATTATGCATCTATTCTGAAATCAAAATTTTAAAATAAACCAAAACACACCCAGTGGTGTTGAGTCGATTCTGACTCATAGCGACCCGATAGGACAGAGTAGAACTGCCCTATAGAATTTCCAAGGAGGACCTGGTAGATTTAAACTGCTGACCCTACAGTTAGCAGCTGTGGCATTGAACCATTATGGTACCAGGGCTTATTACCTATACTTTACACTGGAAACAGTGATACAACATAGACATTGTGTGAACAGTGTGTAAAATAGGAATTCCAGAACACTTAGTTGTGCTCTTATGGAATCTGCATATGGACCAAGAGGCAGTTGTGGGAACAGAAGAAGGAGACACTGCACGGCGTAAAGTCAGGAAAGGAGCGCAGCAGGGCTGTATCCTTTCAGCCTAACTTTTCAATCTGTATGCCAAGCAAATAATCTGAGAAGCTGAATTCTGTGAAGTATGAGGCATCAAGACTGGAGGATGACTCATTAGCAACCTGCGTTACGCAGATAACACCAACTTACTTGTTGGAAGTGAAGAAGATTTGCAACACTTACTGATGAAGACCAAGGACCACAGCCTTCACTATAAATTGCAGCTCAACATCAAGAGAACAAAACTCACAACTGGTCTAGAAAGCAACATCATCATAAATGGAGAAAGGATTGAGGTTGTCGAGGATTTCATTTGACTTGGTTCCACAATCAGTGCCCATGGAAGCAGCAATCAAGAAATCAAAAGACACATTGCACTGGAAAAATCTGCTGCAGAAAATCTCTTTCAAGCACTGAAAAGTAAAGATGCCACCTTGAGGAGCAGAGTGCGCCTGACCCGAGCCATGGATGTTCAGGTGCGTCCTAGGCATGTGAAAGCTGGACAGTGAACAAAGACAGAGCAGAGTTGGCACCTTGAACTGTGGTGCTGGGGAAGAATGTTGCATGCACCCTGGTCCTCCAAAAGAACAGATCTATTCTAGAAGAAGGGCAACTAGAGTGCTCCTTGGAAACAAGGAGGGCAAGGCTGCGTCTCACATGCTTCGGACATGTGGTCAGGAAGAATCAGTCCCTGCAGGAAGACAGCATGCTTGGTAGAGGGGAGGCTCAGTGAAAAAGAGGAAGACCCTCGACAGAAGCCGCAACAATGGGCTTAAACATAAAAACAATTGTGGACATTCCAGCAATCTCGGGAAACGACCGTGTTGTTCTTCGGGTCACTGTGAGTCAAAACCGACTCAGTGGTGCCTAACAACAAAAATATAATAAAATTTCAGATTACGTGTACCTGTGTTTGTATGTACCCATACAGATACACATATCTTTTTATTTATTTATTTATTTAATATGACTGAGTGAAAATGTACATTCCCATATAAATTTACATGCCCACCTATATGCAGCTTCCACTGCTCTCCCTGTCCGGGGACAGCACACTATTCCTCTCTGCTGCATACATGTCTCATCCTCCCAACAGCCTCCTTTCTGCTCCTCTCCACCTACTCCCCTTCCTCCAGCCAGAGGTCAACAGGATGATATCCTATAGACGTATAGAACCATAAAGTGCTTCCAATATATGGTCACTCTGCATTGCCAAGTCCAATCCATTCCTGTCCAAAGAGTGGACCTTCATTATGATTTATGGATAAGGGCAGCGTCAGGGCTGGGGGCCATGCTCTCAGGGGAATCCCGAAACCGCTGGACCATCAATTGAGGTCTTTCAGTGGAGATCTCAGGATGCACCCCTTTTTATTCTTGTGTTGCCAGTGAGACTCCTCTCTGTGAGCCCCATCGTGGATATCACTGGTGGTGACCTGGCACCATCTGGTTCTTCCAGTCCCAAGTCGATGTAGGCACCCACTGATGTGGGTCTCTCTATCCTCTAGGTTGTCTTTACCCCGTGTCACTTTGGTCCTCAGTGAGCATCCGTTCCTGCTGAGTTGGGACCATTTGCTGTGTCCTCTGATAGCAGCTTGGCAGCTTTTAAAACCCCAGATGCCACTCATCAATGTGGTGTGCAGAGAGCCCTCCTAGCAAAATGCTAGTTGTGCCAATTGGCCTCAATTTCGCTTAAGAGCATGGTCACCTGCTCCCCTTGCAGTATTGGGTTAAGATGGAAGGAGTACTCAAGTTATGCTGAAGTCCACTTAATGTTGTTCTTGTTTCTAATGTGTGCTATCACTGCTTTCTCCCAACCAGATTTCTAGCAACTATCTAATGTAAACCCTTCCCCCTCACCCTGCCTCCCTCCCCTCTCTTGCATCTATCAAAGAGTCTTTTCTTCTCTACATAAGTCTGTTTTTGAGATCTTATCGTAGAGGTCTCATACAGTATTTGTCCTTTTGTCGCTGACTACTTTCACTCAACATAATGTGTTCCAGTTGAAACCAGGTTAGGAGATGTTTCCTGGAATCATCGTTATTCTTTATCATCGCGTAGTGCTCCATTGAGTGTATGTACCATAGTTTACCTATCCATTCTTCTGTTGTTGGGCATCTGGGTTGATTCCATCTTTTTGCTGTCATGGACTGTGCTGCGATAAACATTCTTGTGCATGTGTCCATTGATGTGAAAGGCCTTGACTCTGTAGGATATATTCCAAGTAGTGGAATTACTGGGTCAAATGGTATATCAATATCCATTTTTTTAAGGAAGCACCAGATTGCTTCCCAAAATGGCTGGACCATTTTGCAACCACAACAACAGTGTAGGAGGGTTCCACTTTCTCCACAGCCTCTCCAGCATTTGTTGTTTTGTGTTTTATGGATCATGGCCAATCTCATTGGGGTGAAATGATATCTCATTATCATCTTGATTTGAATTTCTTTAATAACTAAAGATCGTGAACATGTACGCATGTGTTTTTTGGCTGCCTGGATCCCTTCTTTAATGAAATGTCTGTCCATCTCCTTTGCCCATCACTTAATTGGATGATTTATCTTATTCTTATTGATATTTTGTAGTATCTTATAGATTATGAAGATCAGGCGTTGGTCTGACATATAGTTGCCAAGTATTTTTTTCCCATTCTGTGGGTGTTCTTTTAATTCCATTAATAAAGTCTGTGGATAAGCAAAAGTGTTTGATTCTTAATAGTTCCAATTTATCTGTTTTCTCTTCTGTTGATTGTGGTTTGTTTGACAGATTTTGGAGTCTGTCCACATTGTGTATTAAAACTTCCATTGTTGTTCCTACCTTTTCTTGGATGAGCTTTATCATTTTAGGTTTAATATTTAGGTCTTTTATCCAGTTGGAGTTGGATTTTGTATAAGGTGTAAGATATGGATCTTGATTCAGTTTATTGCAGATGGATAACCAATTTTGCCAGCACCATTTGTTGAAGATACTGTTTTTACCCCAGTTTAATGTCTTAGGGCCTTTGTCGAATATCAGCTGTTCATAGGCAGATGGTGCCATCTCTGAGGTCTCAGTTCTATTCCATTGATCGTTCTGTCTGTTCTTGTACCAGTACCAGGCTGTTTTGACCACTGTGGCAGCAGATACACATATCTTGAATGGTTACAGCCACTATGTCAGTCCTAATAAATCTAATTTGTTGGGATTTGCATCCAGAGTCCATAAGTTGAAACTTGCTACATCTTATTAAGCATATTGTAAATCCTGGTTTATTACTTTGTTTTCTCAACTGTAAATTATTTTTGGAATTTTAACAGTCATTCGTGCTTGGAGGTGGCTCAGACTCTTCAGTGTTGGCGGTAAATCATTCTCATCCCCAGGGCTTACTCTTTGACCTCAGACAAGGAAGGTAACCTCCCTGAGGGTTACTCTCCTCATCTGTGCACGGGGACAAAAGTCCTTACCCTCGTCTTTGTTTCAAGGATTCACCTAAAAAGCTGACAAAAGTTTGCACTAGTGCCCGTTACTGGGAGGCAGTTAATACAGAAGGAGCTCGGATACAGTACAAATCCATCTGTATCACTCAATGTTTTTAATAAATATCTGTTGCTTACTTTCAAGCAGCGGCTCTTCAGATGTATGCTTAAACCCAACACTGTTTAAGTAGCAGAGACCAAAGTAAGTTCATGGTTATTATTATTCAGTGGCTAATAATGTGATTTCACTGTCAGCTGTGTTCAGAAAAATGTTTTTGTTGTTGGGCATAGAATGACTTTCCTCGAAACTAAACTCATTCCTGAGAGCAGATTTGTCAGCACACAGTGATTTCCAGATAGGGACCACAGCTAAGCATATTGGTCTCTCTTGTTTCTCTTGATACTGAATCAGGGATTGTCTTTTTCCATAAAGGAGCAAGTAATACATTTTTAGTCTTTGTGGGTCACATAGTCTCTGTCACATACCCTTAAATTTTTCAGGATCCTTTAAAAACATAATGGGCAAATTTTAGCTGACAGACTGTCCAGAAATGGGTAGTTGCCTTGGTTAGGCACTTGGGTCTAAGTGTATCAATCCCTGACCTAAGTCATGTACCACAATTAGAACACAGTGCAGAGTTCCATTCCATTATTATTGGTTATTTGGTACAAATGTCACCTTGAAGACTAAGGTGTCCCTGACCAAGCCAGGGTATTGCAATGGCATCATATGCCCATGAAAACTGGGCAATGAGCAAGGAAGACAGAAGCAGCATTGACATCTTTTTTTTTGCCCCTTTATATTTTATTTATTTATTTATATTATGACTGAATGAAAATGTCATTCCCATATAAATTCTCATGCTCACCTCTATGCAGCTCCCACTGCTCTCCCTGCCTGGTGACAGCACACCCCTCTTCTGTGCTCCATGTATGACCTATCCTCCCAACAGTCTCCTATCCCTTCCTCTCTACCCACTCCCCTTCCTCCAGTAGGAGGTCAGCAGGATGACATCCTATAGAAACATAGAACCACAAAGTTCCTGCAAGATATGGTCACTGTGTATCACCAAGTCCAACCCATTGCTGTCCAAAAAGTTGACCTTCATTATATTTATGGACAGGGGCAGCATCAGGGCCAGGGCCCTTTCTCCCAGGGGAACCCTGAAGCTCCTGGACCATCAATTGTGGACTTTTAGTGGATATCTCAGGGTGCACCCCTATTTATTCTTGTGTTGCCAGTGAGACTTAATTTTGTGAGTTCCACCATGGCTATCACTGGTGGTGGCCAGGCACCATCTGGGTCTTCTGGTAACGAGTTGATATAGAGACCCACTCACATGGGTCTCTGTGGCACTGACATCTTTGAATTGTGGTGTTGGAGAAGAATCCATGGACTGTTAGAAGAACGAACATCTCTCCTGGAAGAAGTACAACCGGAGTGCTCCTTGGAAGCAGAGATGGTGAGACTGTGTCTTACATACTCTGGACATGTTTTCAAGAGAGATCATCCCTGGAGAAAGACATCATGCTTGGTAAAGTAAAGGGTCAGCAAAGAAGAGGAAGACTCTCATAGAGATGGATTGACAGAGTGGCTATGATAATGAGCTTAAGCGTAAAAATGATTATGGGCGTGTCCCAGGACTGGCAGTATTTCATTCTATTGTGCACAGAGTCACTGTGAGTCAGAACTGACTTGATCACACCTAACAGCAACAGCGTTATTGGTTATCACCTACAGTTAGCAGGTAATACTGCAAACATAGTTCTCACGAGGTGTAACTGTTTCTGCTGTGTGCTGCTGTCCAGTGTGCTGGTGTGTTAAGCTGTGTGCCGTGCCCAGTCTATGCTTACCACAGACTGTAGTTCACAAGCCTTCTTGTTCTGTTGGAAACATGGCCAGTAAGAACAGTACCTAGTGGACTGAACTGTACACATTTTTTTGTCGTTACTGGTCCCCGTCGAGTCTGACTCGTGGTGACCTCAGCTGTGCGGAGCAGAACTGCTCCACCCGGTTTTCAAGGCTGTGACTTTTTTATAAGCACATCACCAGGCTTGTTTGTGAAGTGCCTCTGAGTTTGTTACCCACCCACGCTTGGGCTGGTAGTTGAGCATTTAACTGTTTGCACCACCTGGGACTCTGAAATGTGAGAGTGTCTTGGTCAGCTGGTGCTGCTCTAACGGAAATAACAGGAGTGGATGGCTTTAGTGAAGAAAAGTTCATTCTTACACAATCCGGTAGGCTCCAAGTCCAAATTTAAGGTGTCTTCTCCGGGGAAGGCTTTACCCTGTTGTCTCTGGAGCAAAGTCCTTGTGTTGCCTCAGTCTTTGGTCAGGGAGCATCTTGGCTCAGGAACCTCAGGTCTGAAGGACATGTTCTACTCTCGATACTGCTTTCTTGATGGGATGAGATTCCCAGCTCACAACTCAATTCTCTCTTTTACACCCTACAAGCTTGTAGCTTGAGTCCTGCCTTACCAACACAGCTGCTACCCATTCTGCCTCATCAGCATCACAGAGGCAGGATCCACAACACATGGGAAAAAATGACTCAACACTGGGAATCGGGCACAGCCGAATCAGATGCACACATTTTGGGGGGAACACAATGCAATCCATAACAAGGAGTAAAGGAGAATTTTGTTTAAAAACAGCAATGACGTGAAGCCACTGACATTCATGGGCAAGGAACTGTATCAAATGTGCAGAGCAATAATGTTTCATAAGGAAGTCATGATCAACTGTTCATCTTGCATTAAAAAATACTCCTATGATTTATATTTATGCACCTGCCATTAAAAAATGAGCTTGAGATTGAATAGTTAAAATATACCCAAAAGCACAAAAGGAGGCTTTTCTTTCCTTCCGCTCACAGAGCAGTAGAAAGGAAGAGGAGGGATGTGGCGGGCTGGAGACGAGAGTCAGCTCGGAACTTGCCATTTCAGCATGTGGCACTTTGAAATCGACGGTTCCCAAATCAGTCAAAGGCGAGGAGGAGTAACGGTAGTCAGATGCCCTGCGTGCAGCTGAAGGTACAGACTGCCACTGAAGAATAGGTTACGGTCTTTTATTAAACAAGCTCCACAGAGCACTCCACCTGTGAAAGTGACAGTTTGAAAATGTCAGTCCCCAGCAGAAAAGAACAGCTACACCAGAGCAACAGCCGGCTGGCCGACCATGCGGAGGCGTGCAGGCGGCAGTCCCAGCGGCCCGGAGGGACGAGTGCAGGCTGTGGGAGCAGGTGGCGTGTTCAAAGCCTGGATGGAGAGAGATGGCTGGGAAGTCAGGAAGCAGCAAACGGTTCAAAGCTAGTGGCCGATACACCTTTGTGAGTCTCGGGATGTGACCGACAGGATGGGACATTTTACCACAGACCATCGTAGGAAGAACTTGTGATTTTGCCTGAGCACTGAAGATGTGCATGCGTGTAAACCAACACACACACTGGTGTCTCTACGACAAGGCAAACGTCCTTTTGCACCTGGCACGTCCTCTGCCTCTGCTGACTGTCGTACACCTTGTAATTGCTGCTCTCACTTCCTTGAAGCAATCTGTCTGCAGGGAGAGTTCGTTGCTCTCACTGGGCATCCCGCAGTCACCTCTGTGCACGGGTTTCAGGGCCTGTCACTCTTCTGTTCTCAGGCTTCTGTCCATCTCTCCTGGAAATTTCCGTTCCCACTGCCATTGAGTCAGTTTGGACTCATGACGAGTGACCCCACGGGACAGGGTAGGACTGCCCGATTGGGCTTCCCAAGAGCAGCTGGTGGACTTGAAGCGCTGCTGCTTGCGTTCGGAGCCCCACCCCAAGTGCTTTGGCAGCTAGGAGTTCTCCACTTTCGAAGTTCGCGATGGTCGTCCAGAGTACTTTCTACAAAAGTAAACTAACTCTCAGTCCCCAAAATCCTGATCCAGCGGGTCTTGGGATGCCTGGAATCTGCAGGTTACAGTCACTGCAGTGAATTTGGTGGGGGTCATCTAGCGGACATAGGCTGAAAATTAAGAGGACATACTAGGTGCTCTTTAAAGGCAGGGAAACCCTGGCAGCGTAGTGGTTACGTTTTGTTTGTTTGTTTGCTTGTGTTGTAAAAGGCACAGATTTTTGTCTTCTGTTTCAATTCCATGCATTCTACACACCCCCGGACCATAATTATCACCTTTAATTTATTTACAAGTAAATGAATAAGGCTCCACAATCTTAACAAGTCCCTTCTTTAATAAGATTTGTAACCTGTACGGTGTTGTTGAGAAGCGGCACAACTTGAAGCGAAGTTATTGGTGATGTTATCTGTAAATTGTAAAAATAAAGCCGATGTTACGGGAATGCCTCCCAGAAATCAGAGCCTCTCTGAGCGTAGAAGAACCCCCAGGGAGATTTAGAGAGATAACACCGGACAGTGCTAACATCAGTATTGTGCCCCGAAGTTTCTCTTCTCATTTGTTGAAATATCAAATAACCAGACCCACTGCCATCAAGTCGGATCCCTCTGATAGAAGCTCTATAGGACAGAGGAAAGCTGCCCTCTGAGGTCTCCAGGAGCGGTTCTTAACCACTACACCTAGTGACTCCATCTTAAAAAATAAAACAAAAACACTCCCATTGTGTTGGTTCTGACTCATACCAACCCTGCAGACAAAGTAAAACTGCTTCATAGAGTTTCTAAGGAATACCTGCTGATTTGAACGCCCATCTTTGGTTGGCCACCATAACCTTAAACACTACATCACCGAGGTTTCCCTATGAAGGCAGAGCTTATATTTTCTTCTGTTTCCATGGAAACTTAGACAGTCACAAGCACATACCAAAAAAAAAAAAAAAAAATCCCGCTGCTATCTGGTTGTTTCTGACTCATGGCGACCCTATAGGACAGAGTAAGAACTGTCCCACCGAGTTTCCAAGGAGCGGCTAGTGGATTTGAACTTCTGACCTTTTGACTAGTAGCTGTAGCACTGCCCCACCCCACCACCAGGGTTTCAGGCGTTCTGCCTGAAGTAGCTGTCGCATCTGTCAGTGCCGGCTCTGGTGGGTCTCCTCCTGACGGGCGCGGCTTCCCCGTCCACCTCGACCACTCTCCCTCTGTCTGACAGCAGTCACTGTTGTTGAATCTTCTCTCTCGCTCACCGCAGCCCTGGACTCTGCAGCCTCACGTATCACAATCAACCAACTCTCATCAGTTCCACCTCTGAAATTCGTTGCCACATCTCTCGGTCTGACCGCTTCCTGCTGTTCTCCTGTCACTGTCCCAGCACAGGTCCTTGTCACCTGTCTCCTCGGTTACTGCACAGGACCTTTTCTTGGCTTCCACCATTAGTCTGCGCCAATCTCCACACTGAGATCTTTCTAAAGCTCTGCTCTCCACGGCGTCGCCTCTCTGGGATGCAAGGCTGGTCTTGCCTGTCCCCATGGGGACCCTCACTGCTCTGCGCCCCCCACCGAGCCGGGTCTGAGCTCTGCAGCACGGTTAGCGAGGTCCTGCGCCCCCTGTCCTCGCCGAGTCTCTGTGCTCCTTCCTTTTGGTCTTTCTCTTAAAGCCCTAGTAAGCTGAATTTCCAGGTTTTCATGTGCAAAATTCTCCATCTTCTCTAAATCTTCACATACAATATTTCTTCTGCCACAGTTGTCAGTTGGCATTGACTCCATGTGACTCCATGTGAACAGGCTGGAAGCACTCCATAGGATTGTCAAGGCTGTGACCTTCCAGGAGCAGAGCTCCAGACCTCTGGGAGTGTCACCTGCATGCCTTTCAGCTAGCTGTGGCATGCTTAACTCTGCTAAACCCCCAAATTCCATGTCTTCTGCTTGTACATCGCTATTCTGCCTCTTGGGCTGGTTTAACGTCTCACTTAGCCTTGTGTGTCTGACTCACTGGGCTCCTCCTCCAGGAGGTGTTTTGTCTCTGGGTCCCTTGTGCCCTCTCCTGGGCTGGCGGGCACTGTCCTCCCCCTACCAAGGTGTGCTACAGAATGTGCCTTACCCTGCCCGTCTCTGTACCGGGCTGTGTCCCAGTGAGACTGTCAATTCTGCAAGGACAGGCACTTGTTCACCATGCATGCCAGCTCCTGAAGGGCCTGACAATAAGAGCTGGATCCCTATTTGAGAAATTAATGAATGAGTAACATCTGTGCAGAAGATGCTCGCCTTGATGTTTCTAGCCATGTTCTCTCCATGGAACACGTCCTTTTCCAGCTGGCTGCTCATGTTTCTACAGCCATTGCTTCACAAGTGGAACAGACCTGTCGTTTCTGATTATTCTCACTCTCTCACTCTGTCAAAGTGACATTAGATTACTCTAAATTACTGCAGTGTTGAGTTACACCCAGCCCTTCCCCAAGGAGCCCAAAGTCACCAAGCTGTGCCTTACGCGTTTCTCCAAAGTATCCCTTTATGTCTGCTTTCGTCTTCCCCAGCAACCCTGGGACTCAGCCCAGAGCTCTGGTCTGTCTGTTTATAGTCCACTTTCCACATCGTTTTTAAATAAGTATTTGGCAACTGTCTTAGATTCCTAGGATCCGACTCGACGGCACTTGGCTTGGCTTAGATTCCTGGTGCTGCTGTAACAGAAATGTCGCAAGTAGGTAATTTTAACCAATAGAAATCTGTTTCCTCAGTTTAGGAGGCTAGAAGTTCAAAGTCAGACCTCCAGCTCCAGAGAAGCCTTTCTCTGTTGGCTCTGGGGGAGGGTCCCTATTATCAGTCTTCCCCTGGCCTGGGAATTTCTCAGCACGGGGACCATGGGCCCAAAGGACACACTCCACTCGTAGGTCTTCTTTCTTGGTAGTGCAAAGTCCTTCTCCTTACGTTCACTTCTCTCTTTTATATCTCCAGCAATTCTGGTAACCCTCCGGTGTCTACAGGTTGACATCAAGGGACTTGTGCTCCCTACTCCCAGGGCTGTTTTCTTGGTGTTGTGAGGTCTCCAACTCTCTGATTGCTTCCTTTTCATCTCTTGTAAAATAAAAGGCATTGCATCCCACCCTAATTCTCTTCAACATAGTCTAATCTTGCTTCATTAACCCAGGCATAGATTAAGATTTGCAACACATAGGAAAATTATACTAATCACAAAATGGGGGACAACAACACACTTCGGGAAACCATAGCGTAACTGAGTTGACACACAGTTTGGGGGACACAGTTTAACTCATGACACCAGCTCTTACTTACACTGCAAATGCGAATATCCTGTTAGAAATGTCTTTGCAGTGTTACTCAGTTACTTGCACAGGATAGAATTTCTTGAAAGTAAAATACAAGGATGTGAACTATTAACACAGGAAGTCAGCTTGCCAAACTATGATTCAAGTAGTGTGAAGACACCATTTGCTTACCCAGGAGTGACAGTTGGTTCCTTCTGCTTTGAGCATGTCTGTGGGAGGCAGAATTCTAAGGTGAGCCCTCAGTGGTCCGCGCTCTGCTATACATCCCTCTCCTTGAGCGTGGAATCCGTCTGTGGAAATGATGTGACTGGGCCACACAAATTATTTGGTGATGTGAGTGACATTTATCACACAGTGTCCATGTTCTGTTTAACAGTGTTGTTTGTTCTCATTTTAGTCCTCTGGTTCCTGTGCCTTCTTATCTTCTTAATTTTGATTTTGAGTAATTTGCTGACCTTTTAGTCTCATACACAGCATTTTTAAGTAGATCACTGATTTTACAAATACTATCTTTCAACATGTGGTATTTTTACTAAAAGGTGATCTCAGAGGATAGACTCAGCTCTAGTTTTAAAGAGTATCTCCTGGTGATAATCTCAGGGTGTCCTCTGTGCTGTATGGTTCCAGTTTAACCAGCCTTGGTTTACTTATGTGAAGCATCTGAGCTCTGCTCCTCATACTCTGCCCATTCTCTCAGGGACCATCTCTTGTGAATGCAGTCAGAATGCTGAGTGGTGGCAGCTGGCTTCCGTCTGCTTCTCTCGGTCTCAAGATAGATGAGGTTTTGGTTCATGCAGACTGATTTCTTTTTGGAGCTTTTCATTTGAATATCTTACTTTTTTGTTCCTGGAGATCTGAGGGAAATGGTGGTGGTATAGTTGTTAAATTCTACACCTGCTAACCAAAAAAGATTGACTGTTTAAATCCTCCAGGCACTTCTTGGAAACCCTATGGAGCAGTTCTGCCCTGACCTCTAGGGTCACTATCAGTCTGAATCGACTCGATGGCACTGGGTATAGAGATTTGAGACCAGCAGCTGTACCTTCTACGGCCGCTTGCCAGCTTTGAAAACCCCAGATGCTGCTCATTTCACTCGGATGTGAACTGCCAAAAGAAACCCACTTCTGTGGAGCAGATTCTGACTCGTAACCCACTAAGCCACTGCCGTCAAGTGAATTCTGACTCACAGTAACCCTGTAGTTCAGAACTGGCCTATCGAGTTTCCAAGGAGCACCAGGCGTATCTGAACTGCTGGCCTTTTGGTTAGTAGATGTAGTGCCGACTCTCTATGCCAAGACGGGAACTAGGCCATGCCAATTGGCTGAATCATCCCTCAAAATTACAATCCTAAGCTTTCAAACCCAGAAATCCAGTCTTAGAATGGGTTTGGTTATGTATGAAGAGTATCTGTATTTGTATGATTATACACACCTGCACCCACATATTTGCCTTTACACATGCCTACAGGTATGTCTATCTGTTCTCACCTATTATATACCTGTAACTATTCAATGCCTATTTGTCTATAATCAACCCCCCCCCAAAAAAACCCACTGTTGTCCAGTTGATTCTGACTCATAGCAACCCCATAAGACCGAGTAGAGCTGCCCCGTAGAGTTTCCAAAGAGTGCCTGGAGAGTTTGAAGTGCCGACCTCTTGGGTAGCAGGTGTAGCAGGTGTAACTACTGCACTACCAGGGTTTCCGTGTGCCTGTGCCCATCTCTGTGGAAACCCTGGTGGCTGCTAACACGAAGTTCACCGTTTAAATCCTCCAGGTGCCGCTTGGAAACTCTATGAGGCAGTTCTACTCTGTCCTGTAGGGTCACTGTGAGTCAAAATGGACTAGATGGCAGTGGATTTGGTTTGGGTTTATGACTCAAAGCTACTTTCCCCTCTCCCCAGTAATCACCGGTGAATACTGGTCTGTCTCTCCAATTCTTGCCTTTTATAAAAAGAAGGACCATACTGCACATGGGATTTATTGTGGATACGACTGGTCACAGACACTGATGTAAGCTGTAGGGCTAGGCTTTCCCATGGTGATGGTCACAGGCTATGGCTTTCCCTTGTGGGCACCCTGGCACAGGGGCAGGTCACCAGCTGTCTCCCTCCGTGCTGCCTGTCTGAGGTATTTCCCTCACCTTGAAGCTCTTGCAGCTTTTCCTGGCCCTTGGGAAACCTGGTGATGTGGTGGTTAAGTGCTACATCTGCTAACCAAAAGGTCAGCGGTTCGAATCCTCCATACACTCCTTGGACACCCTATAGGGTGGTTTTCCTCTGTCCGGTAGGATCACTGAGAGTTTTCATCAACTTGACAGCAGCAGGTTTGGTTTCAGTGCCCATCCAAGCCGCCTCTTAGTGAGATTCAACAGCACTCTCTGGGAGCACTGCCGTTGTTCCTCACTCCCTCCCAACAGTACAGCCGGTGGGCTGCCAGGCCGATCTGCACCTCCCTAGGAATCAGGCTGCAGCATCCTCGGATGATCTCCCCTTCTGAGTTCCCTGTTTGGGCTGTTGACCAAACCCACCCAAAAATGTCTGCGATGAGTCGGCACTCCCGATGTTGGCGGCTGGATTCTGCTCGCTTCTCTCCCATGTCTGCGTCTCAGGTGTCTCCTCTGCTCTTCATCTGTTCTCCTCCTGATTGGCCGACACCTTATTCAGAGCTCTCACTGTACTTGCTTCTGTGCACTGTTTGGTGGGTTTATCACTGGCGGATCAAGTGGGAGAGTCTACTTGCTTTGCTGTCTTGCTCTGCTTCTGCCCCTGAACTTGATTCCTTTAGGAACGGTGGATTAAGAGTGGTCTTTGTAGTGTGAGAGACTTGTTAGCCCCAAAGCATAGAAAGCCATAGATTGAAGAGGAGCTATGCAGATACTCAGGAAGTTCTGTTAGTCAGTATGATTCCAGGAACCTACGCCTTCACTGTAAGTGGAGTTAAAGACAAAGGTTTAAGATTGTCACTTAATTTTTCCCCTACATCAACCTTTCCGGTTCCAATAAAAATGAGACCCATGAGTGAAACACTTAAAGGTTGTTTCCATATTTTTTAACATTGGGCTGAAAACCCTGGGCACGCATGCTGATCAGCATACGGCAAGAAATGTCTTAGGCAAAACCATTTTCACCATGACAAACAAAGTCTGATGAACATTTTTCTGTCTTATATTAATGTATTATTCCTTACAATAACACACTGATAGCACGCCAGTTTATCCTATGGATGATTCTTTAAGACTGAAGCTTATTCTTAGCTATGCATTTTAAGTTATAATTAACAGTTGAGACCTTTGTTGTAGATTTTAGTGAAGAGTGTTTGTTTTATGGATTAGTTTGATATAGTTTTTTTTCCCACAATTCTAGCTTGATCCCATTAGTAGAGAGCATTATGAAATTAGATTATCCCATGTAAAAACTGAGAAACATGCCCTTTCACCCTGAATTATAAGAGTTTAGATTTTTACAAAGACCCAGGAAAAGCTGATTTTAGAGGCACTGATACTTTTGATTTGGTGAAACCCTCCTCAAGTTACCATATGTTATACCCTAAAGCCACTGCCATCAAGTTGGTTCCAACTCATAGCTACCCATAGAGTGGCACTGCCACATGAAGTTTCCGAAGAGCGCCTGGTAGGCTTGAACTGCCGATCTGCTGGCTGCTAAACATAGCACTTAACCACTGCACTACCAGGATTTCCCCATGTATTATATTGTTTTAAAAATAATTTATAAATGCATTGGATACAGAATACATCACTGTGAAAGTATTTTGCTACACCTATATTTTGTCAACATATTAGTTAGTAAATACGGGCTTTTGATTTTGCTAGACTGAAAAAGCCAAACCCCTGCTGTCAGCTCAGCTCAGACTTCTAGACATCATGTAGTCCTCCCACATGTTATGTAAAATGAAATAATAAAGGGCAATTAAAGAGGTCACCAGAAATCCTTGTCTCGTGCGTCTGATACTCTGTTTAGAGTCACATGTCCCCTCAGTTATCCAGCAAACTTGGTGAACGCATTGTGTACTCTACGGTATAGGGAGTCCAGCTTGCTGTCCCGGCTTAGGTGACTTGTAAAGCAGGTCTGTGTTTGCACCTACGGTGCTGTGGACAGAGCGGTAGTCAGGAGAATGTCACCAAGTGAAGTGCAGGCCCTTATTTTCCAGGGAGCTGTGTGTGCTCAAGCAGGAAGTGAGGCTTACATTCTTCTTCGCTTGAAAAGCACATGTGAGAATTAACACAGCTTCCGGTTGGAGATTACTGTTATGCATATAAACTGAGCTTTTGCTTTTTCTAATTTTATGTTAGAAATATATTGTCAAGCCTCTTTAAACAGAGAAATACATACATGAACATATTATTTATTCATTGATTTATTTTAAATCTGGTTTACCTACCATTGTCCATGTTATGGTGAGCAAGAGATACAGACTGACGGGGATTTGGCAAATTGGTCGACCTCCAAAACCTTTTGCAGGTTTGCTTCACTGTTGTCAGCCTACAGCTCTTGGTTAGCAGTTCAGTTATATCCTGGGACAAGAACCCTGTACCAAGACTGACCACAGGAAATTCATAGTGATTATCTCACTTTAATTTCTAAAAATTCTGGGATTTAGTTCATGAGTTTGTGATGTCAAAAGAGCTTAAGGAAACTCACATCAGGAAGAGTTTGCAATTACCTGTGCCATGCAGTTTTCTATTCTGTGTGGGGCTTACCTTAGCACACATTTATAATATCCACCTTTATTCTTTAAACTGGTGTCAGAGGAGTTTCCTGGAGTTACAATCGTATTGTAGTCCGCTTGTAGTCTACACTGAAACTTGTTGTTGAAAAACACTGGTCATTAATGTTTAGCTAAAGCCATTCATCTCTTTGGAAACCCTGGTGACATATTGGTTAAGTGCTGTGTCTGCTAACCAAAAAGTCAGCAGTTCAATCAGCCAGATGCTCTTTGGGAGCTCTGTGGGGCAGTTCTGCTCAGTCTATACGGTCCCTATTAATCTGTTAAGTGTTTTTTATTTGAAATTCTTCTCCAGGAATTATGACAAAACAACATGAGAGAGCCATGACTGGCCAAGAGTTAGAACAGCCCCAGAGTCCCTTCTGTAGTGAATTTGATTTATTCATTATGTCACCTACCTTCAATGTGGATGTGTATTGGTCACATAGTATCTTCCAGTGGGTAATGGAGAAGTCAACCACAAGAGATTCTGATTTTCATTTTGTTACTGATTCATCGTCTTCTTTAGTGTGCCATCTTGTTTTCTGTCTCTGACTAATGTTGGGATTCAAATAAACTAAAAATCTGGAGTTCTGTGGAGTCATTCATTTGAATGTATGCAAATATTTATTTTTAATTAATTGCTAGGTGTTAAACATTGAAGTAATTCCTTTCCTTACCTATGACAGTCGAGAATCAATGAAAATAAAGTTTAAGCACAGAGAGAGTTGTGTCAGAGAGTGAGACTCAGAAGCCCTCAGTGTGACAGCAATCATCTCTGCCCAGTGTGCCCCTCCGTTGCGTGTCGGCAGTTTTAATAATCAACCTTCAGGGATATGGCTAGAAAGTCGACATGTTAATATTATTATTTAGTTTAAATTTCTGAGTAGATAGTTGCCAATGTTCACCTAGTTCATTTAGTTTGCTGAGAAAGGATTTGGCTAGCTAGTGGTTGATAACTTCTAAATTTTTAGAAAGTGTTCTCGTCTTTCATGAGTCTTTGATGAAAAGCCCCAGACTTCCAGTTTGTTATTTCTTCTACTTTCCCATCATCACCAAAAAAATCTGGTTTCTTACCTTTGTTAATGCTTTTGATTTACCAATGCCTAGTCTTTCCCCCTTATTTTTATTTCATATTTTGAGATAACTCTTACAAGATACTTTGCAGGCTGTCTACCAAACTTCTTATCTATCTACAAGGCTATCTATCCATCCATTCACCCCTCTATCCACCATCTATGTATCTAAAGTCCCTCTGTAGGTCTGTTTATCTATGTATAAGTCTACCTCTCTATAAGTCTGTCATTGGTCTGTTGTCTACCTCTATCATCTAGTTATAACTGTATCTATATAATTATCTAAATACTTATTCCTATTATTTGTCTTTTTATCCTTTTTCATTAAATACACTTTACTTGGCTTATAAACTAAGAATTCCCTGGTAAAGATCTTCATGCCTAAGCCACATTCATTCATTTGTTTGTTTATTTATTTTTTCAGTCACCCAAAGAGGTTAGTCTGATTTCCCGGAAAAGAAAACATGGGAAGACTCCTCTAGAAATGCTTTCCAGTATAGATACAATTGATTTTTGCTTTTAAAGATTTGCTTGTTTTTTAAGGAGCCATGCTGGCACAGTAGTTAAAACACGCTACTGCTAAATGGCAGGTCTGTGGTTCAAACCGCTGCCAGCTGCCGTGCAGGGAAGGGTGTTGCCGTCTGCTTCTGTAGAGCTCACAGCCATGGAAACCCAGTGAGGCCGTTCTACTCGGTCAGCTCGCTGTCAGTCAGAATCAACTCAGCGACAGCGAGTGGATCTGTCATGTTCCCCAGTCCGTACAGTGTCATTCCCAGTTGGAATCAACTTGAACACACTTTTTTTTTTTTATGGTTATACTCTGGTGATATTAGGGTAGGATGGATGTGCCAGGCAGACCACAGAAGAAAGAGCAGGAGAGGAAAACTTCTCTCCTGTTTACAAGAAAAAGGATTTGGTCATTGATTCTGAAACTAAGCCCCTAATTTGTCTGTAGTATCCACCTGGCGATTCCTTCTATTCACATTATGTATTTTTAAAGCATCAAAGTATATGTTTGGAAAGAATAACTTTCTCTTGTGCAAATCCACAATGATTTGTAATTACTAACTGCAAGAAAATAAGGCTGACATTTTCATTCTGAGTGCCTGATTTTCTTAATTCTGATACCATTCTCAAGAACTTGTCCCCATACATTGTATGCTTATTTCTTTTCTGTTGCGTGTGATTTTGATTTTTGAGTAAAACATAGCCAAACATTAATCTGGCTATTTGAGAATATTTTAGGCACACCAGTGTCTTTTGTTTAAAAAAAAAAATAGTAACAACAAGAAAAGCAAAACTACACAATAACCTGTGTCTTTTGCTGGACGACGTGATGTCTTTTTGCTGCTTCGTTTGTCCATCTGTGAAAGAGCAGGGATCAGGAATGACAAGTGCTGGCTGACTGCTGTGCAACCAATGATCACAATCTCACTTTTCCTAGTAGGTACATGAGCGTGTCTGATCCTGCTGCTAAGGAGCCGAGTCCCACTCAGAGCAACCTCAGGGGACAAAGCAGAACTGCCCTAGAGGATTTCCGAGGAGCTGGTTGGTCCCATCTGCTCACCTGTAGGTTAGCATTTAAATTCTGAACCACTGCACCACCAAGGTTCCCTATAACCACATAGGACTTTATAAAACTATTATCTTTATTGTGCAGATGATGAAATAATTCAGTTTTCCAGTATCAAAACCAGAATGTGCATCTTGATTTGACCAATTTTATAAGATATAGCCTTGTCACTATATCAAGTTAGGAAAACATGCCTCCAAATATAGATTCCTCTGACAATTAACCAGCAAATAGAAATCCGTATGATTTTCCCATGAGGTCTTATGAGACCATATCAAATGTTCATCAAAGTCTGTTAGAAATCTGAGGTTTTGAGCTCTGGAAGACAGTGATTATAAGGTACCTGGGTCATGAATTCTGTTCACGACAAACATAAATTTTGCTTTACTTTTTTCTGACTTTCTTTTTTAATTGAATGAAACTTGGTTTTGTTTCTAAGAAGCATTTCTTGTTTTTTTTCCCCCGCTTGGTTACTCTTTTTTTTTTTTTTTTTTAATCTTTTATATTTGTGACTCCCTAATACTCCCCGATAAAGCGGGTTGGTAAAAGTCAAATTTTTCTGGCTTTGTTTCACAGCGGACTTTCCCCAGCTAAATGTCCATGACTGCTTCACTTGCCAGAGAGAACCTTTTATGTGACTAGTCGTTTCTGTGCTGACACTGTTTGGTTGCTTCTCTTTTCTGGGCTTGCTTGTTTGTTTGTTTGACAACAAGCAGCTGATTTCCCTTGCCGCTTCCTCTGGCCATGCTCTGCTGAAGACTTTCAGACTCTTTAGTGCGTCTGAAGATGCCTGTCACCTGAAGTTCCATCCACTGCTGTTCTGCATTTTCCATCTGACATCAGCAATCGTATCCATCATTCCACGTCCTCTCTTGAATCAGGTCTGAATTTCTGGCAGTTCCCGGTCAGTATACTGCTGCACCCACTTTGTGAATGATCTTTAGCAAAAGTTGAATCACATGTGGTATTAACAATATTGTTTAATAATTTCCACATTCAGTTGGATCACCTTTCTTGGGATTAGGCACAAATATGGATCTCTTTCAGTTATCTGGCAGGTAGCTGTCTTCCAAATTTCTTGGCATAAATGAGTTAGCCTTCCAGGGCTCATTCATTTGTTGAAACATCCTAAGTGATGTTCTAACAACTCCTGGAGGCTTGTTTTCCACCAAAGCCTTCCCTTCAGCTTAGACTGCGTCCTTCAGCACCACCGGTTCTTGACTATGTATTACCTCTTGAAATGGTTGACTGAGGACTGCTTCTTTTTCAGTATAACGGCTGTGTCACTTCCGTCTTCTTTTGATGCTTCTCGGCATTATTTAATGTTTTCCCAGTATAATCCATTACTGCTGCAACTCGAGGCTTCAATTGTTTCCTTCAGTTGTTTCAGCTTCAGAAATACCAAGTGTGTTGTTCCCTTTTGGCTTTCTGCCTCCTGCTCTTTGCACACGTCGTTACAATACCTCACTTTGTCTTCCCTAGCTGCTTTTCAGAATCTTTGGCTCTTTACTGCATCATTTTTTCCATGTGCTTTAGCTACTTGGCATTCAAGAGGAGGTTTCAGAGTCTTCTCTGACATCTAACTTTTTTTTTCCTTTCTTCCTTCCCTGTCTCTTTAATGACCTCTTGGTGTCTTTAGGTGCCATGTCCTTGATGTCATGCCACAAGTCGTTTGGTCTTCCGTCATTCGTGTCCAGTGTTCTTGAGATGGTCTCTAAACTCGTGTGGCATACACTCAAGGTCGTACTTTGGCTCTTGTGGACTTGTTCTAATTTGCTTCAGCTTCAGCTGGAACTTGGCTACGCGCGATGACCGGTGTGTGCCGCAGGCAGCACCTGGCTTTATCGTGACTGATGCCATTGAGCATCTCCGTTGTCTCTTTCCGCAGATGTACTCGGTCTGATTTCTGTGTATTCCATCTGATGAGGTCCTTGTGTACAGTCACCGTTTGTGTTGGTGAAAAAACATATTTTCAGTGAAGAAGTTCTTAGTCTTCCAAAATTCTGTCATGGGACCTCTGGCATTGTGTCTGTCACCGTGGCTGTGTTTTTTAAACTACTGATCCTGCTTCTTGGTTTCCAACTTTTACATTCCAATCACTAGTAACCACTGACGCATGCTGACTGCATGTTTGATCAATTTCAGACTGCAAAAGCTGGCAAAAAATCTTCAATATCTTCATTTTGGCCTTCATAGTTGGTAGATAAAGGTGAATGATAGGCATATTAACTAGCCGTCTTTTTAGGTGTCTGGATATCACTCATCGCTGACAGCACTGTACTCCAGGACAGATCTTGAAATGTTCTTTTTGACAATGAATGCAGCACTGTTCCTCTTTAAGTTGTCATTCCTGGCGTAGTAGACCATATGATTGTCTGATTCAAAATGGCCAGGACTAGTCCATTTGAGGTCACTAATGCCTAGGATATTGATGTATTCTGTTTTGTTTCTAATGCTTTCCAATTTTTCTAGGTTCATACTTTGTACAATCCACATTCCAGTTGTAATGGATGTTTGCAGTTGTTTCTCTACATCTTGAGTCATGCCACATCGGCAAATGAAGGTTCCAAAAGCTTAACTCCATTCACGTCGCTTGTCCCCAGTCTTCTGCGTGGCTTCCATCCTAGGGGGCTCGATTTCCAGCACTGCGCCAGTGCCGCACTCCTATTCATATGGTTTTCACTGGCTGATTCTTTCCCAGAGTAGACTTCCAGGTCCTTCTTCCTAGTCTGTCTTAGTCTGGATGCTCAGCTAAAACCTGTCCATCATGGGAGACCCTGGTGGCATCTGAATTTCAGTGGCAAAGCCTCCAGCACACAGCAACACTCGTGGCTGCTCCACAGTATAATGAACTAACACACATGTGGAGCTCACAGGGAATACACAAAATCCTGGAAATACAGGTCTTGGGAAAAAGAAACTCTGAGGTTAAACATATGACATCGGTTATTTCAAAGTGAGTAAGGTCCTTAGTAAACCAAGAAATATTAGCTTTATTGAGAGATTAATGAGGTTAGTTTATAGGTGTATGTTTGTTCATGCTTCTGAGAGATGTTTAATTTTAAAACTGGTCATATGAATTTGGGCAATTTGCATAACCTTTCTAATCCTTTCTTTAGTTAGTGTTAATAACAATTAGTGAAAACTGCCTTCTGGGGTGCTCTTAAGAGCAGCTGAAGTAATGCATGTGAAGGAATTTATCACTGTGCCATAGTATTTTGTATTCTATCAGTGTATCTTAGGTATTAGATTGGTAAAGGTGATAGTATGTTTAAAAGTGAAAGATTTCTCAATAATTTAGCTACCCTACCTGCTTACTGTGGTTAGTGATTCTTGTAGTTAGTTCCCTCACTGCATCTTGATCATGACCTTGTTTTGTGAGCAGAAGAATCTAACGGGACTGTTTCGGGTCACAGTGCTGGCATCTCACAGAGCTAGCATTCAGCATCAGGCTCCCAGTTCTCAGTCTAGCTGATAGTGGCATGAGAGACTAAGAGATTAGCTGTCTAGGATTTCCTCTGTATCAGTGATAAAAGTGAAAAATATTATCTTGTATTCATTTAGTTTTTAGTTGACCCTAATCTAAGACACTAAAGAGAGTTTTTCTTTAACTGAAATCTGCAAGATTTTTTTTTTTTTTCCTCTCATGGCAAAATAATAAAAGGTTGCTATTTGTTTGGAAACTCTAGTGGTTAAGAGTTTGGCTGCTAACCGAAGTTTGGCAGTTCAAATCTACCAGGCACTGTTGGGGAATCTTATGGGACCTTCTTCCTTTGTCCTACAGGGTCACTATAAGCCAGAATCCACGTGACAGTCTTTGTTTGTTTGTTTGTTTAGGGCCTAATATGCACCAGACATTTTCCTCTATGCATTATATATACAAAGTGTTTGGCTTACCTTGCTAAAGTGGTATTAACAATCACATTTGATAGATGAAGAATCAAAAGCTCAGACAGGTTAAGTAATACCAGTCGTGAACAAACACTGTCTTAGTCATCTAATGCTGCTATAACACAAAATACCACAAGTGGTTGGGTTTAGCAAGAAAAAATTATTTTATCACAGAAAAGTAGGCTGAAAGTCCAAATTGAGCTCCAGGGGAAGGCTTTCTGTGCTGGCTCTGGGGAAAGTCCTTCTCACCCATCTTTTCTTGGACTAGGAGCTTCTGAGGCCAAGAATCCAGAGTCCAAAGGACGTGCTCTGCTCCTGGCGCTTCTTTCCTGGTGGTGTGAGGTCCCCAACTCTCAACTTACTTCTCTTTCTTTTATATCCAAAGAGATGCCTCACGGCACAGTATCACCTTCCCCCTTGAGTCCTGCCTCACCACTGCAGCTGCCACCCATCTCATCCCTCGTTAGCATAATGAGGCAGGATTTACAACCTATAGGAACATCACATAGTACCCGGAATCATGGCCCAGTCTAACTGATATAGACATTTTGGGGTGGGGGGACAGTTCATGAGTACGTCAGTCTCATACTTTTATAAGTCTAAATCCATCTTCGTTTTGCTCTTCCAGCCTGTCTTCTGTAGCTATTTAGAAATAGATATTGATGTAAAATCATAAAGCTTTGCTTCTCATCACATATATAATCAATTTTCTGTGACAGTTTTCACATTAGGTGATGGCTGTGAAACAAAAAAGCCACACAGTGTATATAGGTTTGCTTTGTGTTCTGAAAATATTCTTTGAAACATAATAATGCTCAACTCGCATTGAAAGGATTTCCTGAACTTATTGCTTGAAATAAAAGTTAATGGAGGGAGCCCATTCTTTTAACTTCCTCTTCTTGTTATAATCAGATAATATTACATTTTCACCACTTTGAAAATGACTGCTTTTCAGCTACAGAAAACAGCAATGCGGATAAGTTCTTTGTAATACAAGATAGAAAACTTTAAACTATATTTTATCCCTGGTAAACCATCCCCCCCACCCTTTAACTTGAGATTCTCATCAAACCTATCAGTAAAAAGTAATCATGTGTTTCTGGTCTAATTCTTGGTGTGTCTGTAGTTTGAAGCTGACGGCCATCTCAACATCAAGTCTTCTACTTCAGGGAGAAATAATGAGATGCATGATTGCTTAAATTTAAAACTGGATTCTAGTACAAGACTAGAGAAGCCATTAACAACTATCCAAACATTTAAATATATTAAATTATTAAAATATTCTATGTTGATGTTAAAAACTAAAATAATAGATTTATAAGAGTCAGAGAAAAAGTTTGTTGTGGCACCACTCTTAGAGAAACATCACACAAACTCCTATAGGTACCTGTTAAGAGGAGTTTAGGAGATTTCTTATTTTTCATCTAGCATTTTTATGTTGTGATGATTTGAGGAAATGCACTATACAGCAGGAAAGGAAAGAAGTAGCTGCTATGGCATAACTACGACATATACAAATCCATTGTTAAATAATTTCATTTCATTGTGACACTTATTCAACTATTTTTCCTTGCATAGAGAAGCCAAAGACTTTAAGTAGTGGTATAAGTTTTTATAGATGAAACTGAAGAGAAAAGCTAGATGACCCTTTTCAATTTAGAGATAAAAAATTTTAAGCCAATACAAAATAATTGTACAAATATTTGGTGAGCTGAACAGACATCACAGTAAAAATTAACAGACACTACAAACCACTGTGAATAGTGTTCATGCCAACACTGAAATCTATTCCATGTCTGCAGAGAGCCTTCCTTCTATAACACAGATGCAGTTTTAGGTTTTTTTTCTTGGAGAATCTTCTTTATGTATAGGAAAAGCATGACTCTGATCAGTCCTACTAAACAGCATAACATTCAGGAAGATAAATGACTTTTAAAGTATCCAATCACCCAATTTTAGTATCAACTGAGATGCCACATGGTTCATTGATTAAAACCTCGGCAGCTAACCAAAAGTTCAGCAGTTCGAATCGGGTGTCCCCTGCCTTGTAAGCCTTTTGGGGCAGTTCTACTCTCCCATGGTGTTGCTATGAGTTGGAATCAACTTGATGACAACAGGTTTTGTATAAATAAGAGACTGGTGACAACAGAATTTTGTGTCCATGTGCTCTTTGAAAACTGTGTGGGCAGTTGTGCTCTGTCTCCAGAGTTGCAATGAGTTGGAATTGACTGGATGGCAGTGAGTTTGGTTGGGTTGGGTTGGGTTGGGTTGGGTTGGGTATACCTCAAGAGTGTTCTTCATGATTTGAAGTAGAGTTAAACTGTTGTGAGAAAATTGTGTTTTAGAAAGAATGTAAGAATCCTAAAGGCACAGAGACACACCAAAAAGTAATGTGATGAAATGTATTTGTGTGTAGATGTGATTCAAGAAAGTGATTTAAAGAAGAGATAATGAAAGTAGGTTGGGCAGGGTTGGGCTAGGGTAATCAACAGAAGACCACTGAAGTTCTCCAGGTGAAGGGACCTCTGCTAAACTGCTTACTGGGCTGCTGTCAAGCTTAAAGGGATCCCAGGAAAACCAGTTCCTTGACAGCTGGTGGTTTAGGTGTCCATCTCAGGGCCAGTGTTCTAGATAGCTCACCCCAACTTGATGGACCAAGACATCTGGATTTCTAGGGAGATTTAAACAGTTTCTCAAGTTGTTAGCTATTGAATGTTTACCTTTTTTTTTCTTCCCTGTTTCTCCATTGTGTTTAATTTTTTGTGTGACACTCTGGAAAGGACACTGACCAAAAAAAAAAAAAAAACAAACAAACCTGAAACAAACTTGTTGTTGTTAAGTCAATTCTAACTCACAGAGACTCAAACTGCCTCATGAAACTTCCAAGAAGTGCCTGGTTCAACAGTGGTAGCACTCAGTCACCAGGCCACAGTTGAGTGGTAGACTGCAAATCAAAAGGTTGACAGTTTGAATCCACCCACCCCTTCTTGGACTCCATGGGGCAATTCTGCTCTGCCCTGTAGACTCAGCATGAGGCCACACTGCCTTGACAGCTACAGAACCAACACCTCAGGCAACTTGAAATCTAGTGCTTTCGGCGTTCTAATTCTTATGCCTGTGAGTGTGACCTTTCTTAGGGGGGAAAAAACATGTCTTTGAAGATGTTACCAATTAGAATTGTCAAGTGCATTCTGAAATCAGTTGTGTGCTACTCCTTTGTCAATGTGGTCAAGAAATGAGGAGAGCAGACAATAACAGGGATTGAATTGTGTCTCCCCAAAATGTGTACAGCTATTTGGCTGGGCCGTGATTCCTGGTATTGTGTAATATTCCTTTATGTTGTAAACTCTTCCTCTGTGACAGTGACAAAGGAGGATAGGGGGCAGTTGTGTTGGTGGTGCAGGACTTTAGACTGTACTGTACTGTGTCTTGAGGCAGTCTCTTGAGATAGAAAGAAGCTACTAGAGAGATTTGGGGATGTCATGCCATCAGGAAAGAAACACTGGGAGCAAAGCATATCCTTGGGACCCAGGATCACTGTGCCTCAGAGGGTCCCAGCCAGGAGGCCACTGAGGACAAAGAGCTTCTTCCAGAGTCCACAGAAGAAGCCTTCCTGGGGAGCATACCGAATTTCAACTAAAAGTCTTCTCTTTGTTAAAGTCATCCACTTGGTGGTATTTCTGTTATAGCTACATCAGATGACAGGAAAGTTGTGTGTCAGCACTGTTGCCTTTCAGCATATCTTTTTAATCTGTATTCAGAGCAAATCATCCAAGATGTTAGCCTGTAGGAGGAACAAGGCATCATAGTGGAGGAAGACTCATTAACAACCTGCGTTATGCAGATGATACAACTCTGCCTCCTGGAAGTAAAGAGGATTTGAAACACTTACTGATGAAGAGCAAAGACCACAGCCTTCAGTATGGATTATAGCTCAACATCAAGGAAACAAAAGTCCTCACAACTGGACCGGTAAGCCAAGTGCCGTCGAGTCGGATCTGATAAGCACCATCATAATAAACGGAGAAAAGATTGAGGTTGTCAAGGATTTCATTTTACTTGATTCCACAATCAACACCGTGGAAGCAGCAATCAAGAAATCAAAAGATACATTGCATTGGGAACGGCTGCAAATGATCTTTTTAAAGTACTGAAAAGTAAAGATGTCACCTTGAAGACTAAGGTATGCATAACCCAGTCCATGGTGTTTTTAAAGTATAACATATGGATGCAAAAGCTGGATAATGAATAATATTGACACTTTTGAATTATGGTGTTGGATAAGAATACTGAATACACCATGGACTGCCAAAAGAACCAACAGATCTGTTCTGGAAGAAGTACCACCAGAGGACTCCTTGGAAGCAAAGACGGTGAGACTGCGTCTTACACATTCTGGATGTGTTGTCGGAGGGATCAGTCTCTGGAGAAGGGCATCACACTTGGCAGAGTGGAGGCTCAGTGACAAAGTGGGAGACCTTCAACAGGATGGGTTCACACAGTGGACACAATAATGGACGTAAGCATAAAAAACAGTTGTGGGTGTGGCACAGGACTGGCCAGTGTCCTGTTCTGTCATGCACAGTGTCACCGTGAGTCGGAACCAACTTGACAGCATTTAATGACAGCAAGATAACTATGACACATGCATAGGAGCAATACACGTGAAGAACAATCTGCAGACCTGTGAACAGCAATGGATGTCCAGAGCTCCTGGGAGCTGTGCAGGTGTGGAAGGATCTGTCCCTCCTTGAGTTACAGAGAGGGCACAGCCTTGGGCTCAGTTCCTGGCTTCCCCAGCTGGGACAGAATCCATTTCTGTCCTCTGAAGCCACCACGTACTTTGTGGTATTTTGTTACAACAGCCCTAGGAAAGTAGACAACCATCTTTTCCAAGATTAATAAGAAATATTTTTGTTTTAAATTTCAATAATAAGTGATGTTAGCTTGCCAGCTAATTGTTAGATAAATGAGCATTCATAGGTTCTTTTTCTAAGAAAGACAGGAGGTGTTTATTTACCTGTCCAGTTGCATTTTCACCACTCAACTATCAGAGTTTTTTAAATTGTCTTACCTTTGAGTGTTGCCACAGTGGTGGCAGGGTTGGGGGGAGATGGAGTAGAATAATATATGCTTGCCTTCCTTAAATTAGGAAGACCCAATGGCATAGTGGCTAAACACCATGTCTGCTAACTAAAGGGTCAGCAATTTCAATCTGCCACCCGGTCCTTGGAAACTCAACGGGGCAGTTCTACTATGTCCTATAGGGTTGTTATGAGTCAGATCAATTCGGTGACAATGTTTTCTTTTTTTTTTTAATTTTCCTTATAATAATAATTTTACAGTTCAAATTGAGCAATTAATGTAAACAGACTTAAAATATGTGGTACTGTATAAAATATACTCTTCTTAAAACTATAAAGATGAACCTTAAAATATGAACTCATGATTGTATTTCTGTGGTAGAAATTAATTCCTTGGATAAGGAAATCTGACTTGTTTTCTTTTACAGGGTCTCCATCTATAATGTGTTGATATATTTTATTCAAATTAGTTCTGTAGAGTTATAGATTGTATTACGTCCCCCAGAAGTATCAAATGGAATCCTAATCCCGGGCCTAACAATATAATCCATTTAGGGAATAGGGTTTTTCTTTTGATGTTGATGAGGTCTTATCAATGTAGGTTGGGTCCTAACCTAATTACAGCTGAGCTCTGAAAAGAACAGCCAAAATATAGAGACAAAGCACACTTGGTGGGGGCGGGGAGGTGATACCACTAGAAGATATCAAAGGGAGGAGGACCAGTTGGGCTACAGAAGTTGAAAGAGAAAAAGATCTCCCCCCAGAACAGGCAGACGAAGAGTATTAGCATACAGTCAGAGCCCCGAATTCAGACTGAACTGTGAGCAAGTAATTTTTTTTCTTAAATGCCACACTTTAGCGGTATTTCTGCTACAGCAGACTACAAAGCTAAGATACACAGTATATATTTTAATGAATATATAAATTAGTGCATAAGCAAAGATGGAGTGGAAGAGCAAGATTTTTTTTTTTTTGCATTCTTTGTAAGTTGTTAATACATTCAATGAGGCTTTGTTCAATTTGCAGTCTTAGCCATATGATCTCATGGTAGGAGCTGAGTATGGGTAGATTCAGGAAATATTTTACTGAGGATCGCAATAAATATTAGAAGTATCAGATATATTTCTTAGTTTATGCTGCCCATGTCCCTTTTCCTACACTCGTCTGACTCATATGATAGCTGCCTGAGAAGTCTTCTGAACCAAACGAATCCCCTGGCCAAAACAACTCTTTCTTCTGGTACAGCTGCTGTCCCTGGCCTTCACCCTGTCTCCCAAAGCGATGCCCCAGCCCACTTGGTTGCCTCGTTTCCTTCCTCCTCTTTCTGCTAATTTCAGTCCCACCTGTAATCATCGATCTTGTCGCTTCTTGTCCCAGAATATGTGTTAAGTCCAACCCGTTCTTTTAATTCACTTTTTCTCTTACAGGGAGTGCCAACATTTTCTTCCTGTGTCTGCTTCACTCTTGACCCACCCGTTTGACAGACAACAGTGAGAATGATCTAACCAAAACATAGACGGGTGTGTGTTAGTATGACAAATTGGCTTGGATTGTAAACTTTCACTGAAAGCATCATAAAATACTTTTTGAAAAAAAAAAAAGAGTAAGGCCTTTCCTGAGGCCCTTCACCCTTAATTTAAGTTGCAATCACCATGATATCCTCTGTTTGTTGTCCTCTTTGGTAACACCAACTACAAACTTTACAGTGTATAGCTGGCTGTGTATATCCACGTTTGTGAGCATGTCTGTCTCAGGGCTCGCTTCCCTAGTAGGACCACACGGTTCGAGAGGAGAAGAGCAGTGCTGGTTTGAGTCTCTGTTTTGTGTACGATGTTTAGCACGGTGCCTGGCACAGAAGCCAAAACCCAGGCAAGTTGCCACTGAGTCAGTTTCTACTCATAGGGACCCCCTAAGACAGAGGAGATTTTTTGTTAGCAGCCATAGTTTACAGTAACTCTTAACCACTGTACCATCAGGGCTCCACCTGGCACATAGGAGGTACTTAATAAATACCTTTCAGATGAATGAAATAGCAAATTGTTCTTTGGTTGGTAATATGTTTTGCACATGATTCAAATGCAACCAATTAATATTAGGTTATTTCTAAAGATCTAGTTGACCAAAGAAAATTATTTATTCCTCTATATTTCCTATAAAAGGAATACCAGTAGTGACCCCAGAACTCCAAAAATTATGGCATTGAATATAGAGGATATGTTGTCCACCCTGGTGGTGTAGTGATTCAGTGATATGTCTGCTAACCAAAAGGCAATCAATTCAAATCTACCAGGAGCTCCTTGGAAACTCTGTGGGGCAGATCTACTCTGTCCTATAGGGTTGCTATGAGTCAGATTAACTCAGTAGCAGTGGGTGGGTTATAGGGAATATGTTAAAAATAATTATACTTACCTTACCAGTTTTACAGGGTTGCAGTTATGCCCAAGCTAGATAAAACTGAATGTGGTCAGTGGGGAAATACGTTTTCTTGGAATGAGAATCAGTATCGTGTATGCTGTGTTACTAACAAAATGACCATTTTATGGGACCTAAAACCCATCATACAATATGACTGCGTCTATTTAGAACTCCCATAAAATTAGGTATTTAGAATTTTGCTAACTAACCACAGATGTTATTGGAGTATGTGTATAACTTTACTGTCCCAGTCTTTAGAAAATGTACAAAAATAAAAATGCTTCATCAAAATGTAACCCCTTTTAAGGATGTCTGTTAATATATCTAGAGAGATTCTTATTTAGAGTAAAATACTATGGCAACTTCTACAGAGGTCTAGAGCTCTCCTTGGAAACCCTATGAGGCAGTTCTACTCTGTCCTATAGAGTCACTATGGGTCAGAATGGACTTGATGGCAGTGAATTTGTTTGTTTGATCTGGGTTTTAGATATCGTATGCAATTTAACTCTTTGGAAGTATCAATGCTATTAACTTGCTTGCTAAATCATAGCAGAAAGTTCTTTCCCCCCACCCCTACCCTGTACTTTCTAGAAGACAATATCAGTAATGTTTTGCTTGAACATTCTTGAATATAATCATAGAATTTTAAAATTGGAAAATACCTCAGAAACTCTCCATCCCAGTAATCTCCAGTTGCAGCTAACATGTTGGTTTTAGAGTGTTCAGTTTAGAGTCTGAATTTTGGTTCTGACCTTTATGAGCCTTGTAAATTTTAGCAAGTTATTTAAGCTCTCTGAGGTTGACTGAAGTGATACATACATAACATGAAAACCAAGGAGATTATAAAGTGCATGTAGACTGTGAAAGATGCAGCATCAAACATACAATTGCATAACTATTGTTATTAGAAAATAGAGAAGGTTTTGCTTTATGGTTATTTAGAGAAATTTTTGCTTTATTTATGCTGACTGGCATTAGACACGTTCCTCATTCTACACAAAAGTCACCCTGTTTTCCGTAGGGCAACCATCTTTTGCTAATTGGCACTCATCCCATCTACTACCTATAATACTAAAATCAAGTGATAATGGGGTTTTTTGTTTATTTTTGCTTTAGTCTTAATTTTAGTTTAAGCTATGTGTACAGGAATGTCAACTTTTCTTCTTGCAACCATTTACACTTAAACATCTTGGTGTACAATGTTGTAGAACTTTGTGTAAATGTATTTCAGCTATTCAAATAAGAATGTATTTAGAGTCTCATTCTGGGAATTGGGAAGGAGGGAATGTGAAACAAAGCCTATGTGCTTGCAGAATCTTCTACAATTTGAATGACACTGCTTTTTCTTTTAGCACTGACTCATTGTAATTACATTTTAATTTAAATGCATCAAATGTGGCATTTCTTGAAAACAGCAAAAGTAACTACATAGATGTTCTGTACACTAAATTTTAGAATTCATAATTTTCATAAAGGTAAGGCAATCAATTAAATCAATCAAAATAAGAACATAGTATTTATGCTTTGTAAGTTTCCTTATTCTTTGCTGTCATATTGTGAAATAAGTAAATCCACATTCAAAATTCAGAGACACGATGATGAAAAATACCACTTTTTGTGGCATAATAAGTTATTTTTCCATTTCCTAGAAACAAATTCAGTTAATATGTATTTACTGAGTGCTATGAGGCCCTAGGCTCAAGGAGGTGAGAAGGCTCAAAAGATTGGTAACATATTTTGTCTTCTGAGGACTTTCTTATCGTCTCTTAGAATTCTGCTTTAGCTGAAGGTTTATGGAGCAAATTAGTTTCTCAGTGAGCAGTTAACGCCCATGTTTGGTGACACTGGTTGTCAGCATCATGAGGCGTCACCGTGCTCCTTTTCTCCATCTTCGCTTTCCTCTCACCAGCTTTCGTGCTGGTTCTGCGTTCTTGTTCTTGCCCGTGGGCTGGAGCACATGTTTGGTCTCACTTTGGTCTTACGGCCTTGTCTAATCTTTGACTGAAGGGAGACCTCAGCAGTGACTTTAGGGTTGAGTTAAAAGGGTGTCTAGAGTCCACACTCTTGGAATTTCTCCAGGATCTGTCAGACCCATTTTTGTTAGAATTTTTTCTACATTTTTCTCATACTCTGTTCAAAACCATCTCTTGTGATTTCTGTCAGAGCAGTCAATAGTGGCAGCTGGGCATCATCTGGCTGTACAGGCCTTAGCCAGGTGGAAGCTGTAGTAGTTTGGGTTCACATCTTACCTTTGTGCCTTTGCTCTTCTTTATTTCCGTTGCTCCTGTCTGAGTGAGACCAGCGAAGTATCTTAGATGACTGCTGACAAACTCTAAAGACCCTAGATGCCTGCTACTCACCACAGTAGGATACAGAACATTTTCTTCATAAACTATGTTACGCCAGTTGAACTAGATGTTCTCTGTGACCATGGTCCCTGGCCCTAAGCCTAGTGCCCTGGTCCATCAGGGAATTTGGCTGTGCCTACGGGGCTTCTAGGACTGTGCCTTGGTCTAGTTACCCTGACTCACCAGTAGTGTGCACTGTCTCATCCTTCTCCAAAGTCTCGCTCTTCCTTTCTGTCCCTTCCCCTGCCCAACGGTCTCCATGCGCTGGCCTCCCCCATTCTGGGTGGGCTGTGCCGCACTGCTGCAAGGACTTCCATGCTCTGAGGAAGAAAATGCGTGGGTGCCACTCAGGTAAGATGCTCAGCATGCGAGTAGGATGGACGGTGCCTGCTGAAGGGGTCGAGATACTCAGGGGAGCACAGCGTGCCTGGTTCTCAAATTCCTTGCCTTTGCGGACATCACCAGTTATTACAGGACTCTTTCTTGCTCAGTGTCAGAGTAATATTGAAATGAATATTCCTACTTCTGCTTCTAGGAAAAAAAAAGATAAAACCAATATAGCAAGATGCTGAAAGGGGGAGGGAAATAGGAAGAATGGTTAAGCCTCTGCCATCAAGTGAATTCTGACTCATAGTGACCCTATAGGACAGAGTAGAACTACTCCATTGAGTTTCTGAGGAATTCCTGGCAGATTTGAACTGCTGACCTCTGGTGTCATGGATTGAATTGTGTCCCCCTAAAATATGTGTAGCGATGTGGCTGAGCCATGATTCTGATCATTCTGTGACTGTCCTCCATTTTGTGATTTCCCTGTGCTGTATATTAAAGGATTAGGGTGGGACTGTAAATCCCTTCACAGGATCACCTCCCTGCTCCACTGAGAGTTTTCCTGGAGTATGGCTTGCCCCGCCCTTAATCCTTTTGTCCTGCAAAAGATAAAGGGAAAGAGAAACAAGCAGAGAATTGGGAACCTCACACCATCAAGAAAACAGCACTGGGAGAAGAGCACATTCTTCAGACCTGAGGTTCCTGAGCCCAGATGCTCCCTGGACAAAGATTGATTGAATTTGTAAGTCCTAAGCAACAAGAATTATGCAATCTATTCTGCATTTGATCAGAAGCATTGGAATTCCATTTTCGATAGCTTACTGACTTCCCTTGTAAGCCTCTTCCAAACAGCCTTTTGTTAGGGCTCTTGGGAGCTGAAACTAAGATTCGCAGCTGTTGTATCAGACAACACAGAGTGAGTGTTCTGACCTCCTTGGCTCAGGATTCACTTGTGGAAAAAGCTTCAAGATTTACCAGAAGTAGCTATCAAGCTTTTTGGTTTAGCTTCCCTGGATATGAGTCCTTTTAAGGAAGAATGTCACATGTGTTTATAGAATGCCATCTTTCTCGTTTAACGCACGAGAAAAATGTCACTGCGTGGTGTGCTCATCCTTTGAGATTTACTCAAAGGCTGGACATGGGGCACACTTCAGTGAGTGGAAGAAAAACGAAGATTTGTGCGCATGAGCAGGTGGCCGTCTGAGGAAAATGGTGAGGAAACAAGCTATTGGAACATTGTGAGACAGAAACAGAATGGGCACAGAGAAAACAGGCAGCATTTACTCCGGTCAGCAAATTCAGATGAACACTCTGCAAATGTCCAGCATCCGTGCCACTGACACAGCACTGCCACGGAAGTTATTATTTTTAATGCTTTGCCAAAAATCTCGGTTTTCCTGTTTCCTATCTATTGCAAATAGTTTATTGCAATGTATTTCAAATACATATAAATTATGTCAGATAGTTGTTACGGCTGATCATAGATTTAAATACATGGAAGAAAATTAGAGCTTAGATTTTCCAGAAGCTTGGATTTTTATCTGCACTAAATTTTCTTATGTCTTTCTGATAATGTTCCATTGTATTTATTCATGATTTTCACAAAGAAAAAGGAACAAATGAATAAAAAAATAACTCCAGTTAAATCACAGGTGATAGGAGGCTTGTAGAACATTGATGGCTTGGAGACTCTCTGAGGCTTGGTCTTCTCTATATACCAACTTACAGTCAAAATAAACTCGTCCAGTCCTTCCAACTCTATTGTTCTGTAAGGAAAGGGTCTCAATAAGGGCATCCTATCTTTGAACTTGAATAAAACAAGTAATGTAAATGATACTGTTTTAATTGTTTTCTTAATTTGAAATTTATTTGATGACATTATGTGTGACAAAGAACTCTGGGTAAATGGCTACTGGGGCACCTTCGAAATGGAGCCAAAAATAACCAGTTATCACAGCCCAAGATCCTTCACCCTTGGCAGTCACAGCCTCTCCTCATTCGTCTTGGAAAAAGTTAGGGCCGGTGATTCTGCTGGAACAAAATCCACACCCAACCTTCTGGGGATGGGGTGGATGTTCTTCAGTCTCCATCAGATTCTCACTGTTCCAAATCGGACAGTTTTGTTTATTAACAAAGCTGTTCGTCACAAAATGGGCCTCACGACTGAAGATGATTTTTCAGTCAAAAGCGGGTCAATTTCCAGTTGCTTCTGAGCCCTGTCTGCAGTCTGTGGTGACTGGACTTCAGTTCTTGAGTTAAAACAATTTATAAGGGTAAAGCTTCTAATCTAGATGCAAAATCCACCAGATTGTGGTTGATGAGATGCCCAGTTCTTGTGCTCAGTCAGAGACTGAGTGGGACGGATTCTAACATCCACTCTGATGAGCAGTGGCCATGTCATCGGAAAGGGAGGTTCCGTGACGTGTCGGCACTGTCTGGTTGGCAGCAGACCCAGGTGTCTCAAATTTTTTGATCAAACATCAAATTGTTCTCTTGGTTGGACTCTGATGAGCATCATGAATTTCACGTAACTCTGCAAGGAATGTTTGGTGAATGGAACGCTGTTTGATAATAAACTTCAGTGGAATCATGTAACTTTTCATAGGTAATCAAAAAAAGTTACAAATGGCTGCTATAGCTTTACAAATATTGGCTCCATGAGCTGTCAAAACTAGGACATCCTTATTGGAAGACCCCTTGTAACCTCACTGGAATCTCTAAATCTATAATCTGGTATGTGAGTAATAACTTCATTATTGATTAAGTAAAGGAACAACTATAAATCAGATATGATTACACTTTTCCAGAATACATGCCTTGGACCAGGACATTGTAATCACTGTAATGGCTGGTGATACAGCCCTTTCCTCTGCCTTGGTGTGGCTTCCTTCTCATAATCTGTAGTCGCTTAACTTTAATTTTCTTTTTTTTTTTTTTTTTGGTCTCAGTAAATAAGCCTGAAAAGGGCTAGAAAATTTAAGAAGTGTTTGTATTTAATTCTCTCTATATTTTATTTTTTAAGAAACAGTTTCTTTTTTATCCATACCTCTTCCTTATCTGCTTTTTCACTTACAAGCTGAACCAAAGGTCCCCCACAGGCACTGTGCCTTCCCTCCTAGGTACCTTTCCTTCCCACCTCCTCCCTCTCATCTCCTAGGCCCTGTTTTCTCTCTGATTTTTTATAACATAACAGATTTTGTGATAAGAGACACACTGATGATCTTGGGTAAGTAATTGGTATTCTACAGAACTTCCTGTTTCTTTAAGCAAAATGAGTGAAAAGATGAAACAAGAGGGAACAAGTCTTTTGAGGCCTTAGGATGGTGATCCTTTAGTGGAATTCCTGTGAATTTTGTTATCAAGAAGTAATCTCAGTGAATTTTGTGATAGTAAAGAGATTTTATCCCTTTTTCCTTCTTTCCCGGTATTAAATGGATGCCCTTATACTGTGCTTTGTTTATCACATGATCTCCTAGGAAACCTTGAAGGCGTGGTGGTTAAGTGCTACATCTGTTAAGCAAAAGGTCAGCGGTTTGAATCCACCAGGTGCGCCTTGGAAACTCTGTGGGGCAGTTCAACTCCGTCCTGCAGGGACACCATGAGTCTGAACCAACTCGATGTCAGTGGGCTTGATTTGTTTTGTTTGTTTGTTTGTCTTCAGCTTTTCCTCCTAGAATCACAATTACAAAGACATCCTGTTCTGATCAATTTCCCATTGTATCTCTTTTAACCTTGAACGTTCTTAAAATGTAAAAATGTATATAATTTTGCCACACATGAGACGTATGAATACTGATTCATTTTTAAATGTATTTGATCTAAACAATAAATAAGGACAATCTCATGGAGTCTCTGAAGGAGTAAGGCTGCCATTGTCGTCCCTTCTGTTTTCCAGCCGTGTCCTGTGGAATCCCCGAGTCCCCAGGAAATGGTTCTTTTGCGGGTGATGAGTTCACTTTGGACAGTAAATTGGTATATGAATGTAACGAGGGCTTTCAGCTGGAAGCTGGCCAAGAATCAACAGCAGTGTGTCAAGAAGATGGCTTGTGGAGTAACAAAGGGAAGCCACCTACTTGCAAACGTAAGTGTTCAAATGTTTTTTCCAGAATTCATCAGCAGTAGAATTCTCTGGTTAGAACTCTAGACTCTAACGTGCAGAGGCCTTGCAGTGCAGCCTGGGAGGGATTGATCTCCCGCGCCACGTCACTGCTCACACCAAGTGGTCTCGTGTAACGTGCAACAGCCATTTAGAATACACTGTGCATTTTGGTGAGCAGAATGCTGGATTCCATCAGTATCTGTACCATGTAATTTACACAGCAAGTTGTGTTCTACAATGCCATTTTCTGTTCAGAAACATGGAAGTGTGGGGGTGCTGAGAAATTAAGCGTGGCAACAGCACTTTTCATGAAACATTCACAGGAACTCAAAACTAGTTTCGTCTTCCTTTGAAGTTAGACTCATTAATCTGTCACTGTGGAGTTGACTCCGACTCACAGTGACCCTAAAGTATAGAGTAAAACAACCCTACAGGGCTCCCAGGGAGCACCTGGTGGATTTGAACTACCAAACTTTGGGTTAGCAGCTGCAGCACTTAACCACTAGCCCTGCACAGTTTCCTTGAAGTCAAAGGCAGTGCCTAATATATTTGCGCACTAAACTGGTGACCTAGTGGTTAAGTGCTACAGCTGCTACTCAAAAGGCTAGCAGTTCAAATCTGCCAGGAACTCCTTGGAAACTCTATGGGCAGTTCTACTCTGTCCTATAGGGTCTCTGTGACTCAGAATCCACTCAACAGCAGTGGGTCTGGTTTTTTGGTTTTTGGTCACCTACTGTGCATAACACATTGATGCTCAGTACCTGGATCGATAATTTCATTTTTTAAGTAAGGTAAGTTTTATAGAAAGCAATCAGTATTTTTAGAACTCTTAGAAGTTGGAGTATATTCTGCAATGCTAGTCTTAAACAGTTCAAGGCCAAATAGAGGACTATCTCTCTCACACACACACTCATAATTTTTACACCAAAGTTACTGCAGCTCTCAGGTTGGAATTCACTTAGCTATCCAGACTCTAAAAATCAGAAATGATATTTCTACAGAATGACATTTTTGTCATAATTGTAGCAAAAGCAAGTCTTCAGTTAGTTCATGGGACTTCCTCTGTGTATCACACAGTATTGTGATTAGGTTAAAAAATTACACTACTTAGCTATGGTTAGATATGTTTACAAAAATTGTTGACCTTTCCTCCCTTGCCCCAGTTTTCATCTTCCTTGCATTTTAATCTATTTATTTTGCAGTGATTATGCCATTTCCCAGGAGTCAATTAGGACCCATTGAAACAGCATTCACATTTTTCTTAGTTATTTTCTATTTAGTAAAATACTATTTTTCTAATTAAATAATGATAGATGAGGCTCAGTTACAAGATACATTTGGATGATTTTTGGTTCAACCCTAAACAAAATTATCCTCTTTTTTTAACAACACGACCTGGCAGATGGTGATGATATGTTTGGAATGCTTATAGTAAGCGCAGCGTCTTGGGCACGTAAAGCACAGCTCGCTTTGCACACAGCTGGTAGATTATTAATAATACTGTTTACCGTTAAGTGTCTACGAGTCACCAGGTGCTTAGATGGCTCACCTGTAAATCTCATGATCACACAGAAAGGGCTACACAGATGACCTCCCAGAGGAGGTAAATTCTAGTAAAAGTTACTCGTGTGCAGAGTCGGGGTTTGAACTCAGTTCTCTCTAATTCTAAACCTAAAGTCATCTTGCTGTTGCTGGTAGGTACTGTCCAGTTGGTTCCGACCCACAGTGGCCCTGTGCACAGCAAACTGGCGCGCGGCTCTCAGCCCGGGGCTGACCTCCTGACAGTCTTCGAGATGTCGGAGCTCACTGTAGCAGCCACTGGGTTGACTCACCCCCTTGAGGGTCTTCTTCACTTTCAGTGGCCCTCCACTTTACCAGACATGGTGTCCTCCGGGAGCTGGTCCTTGCTGATAATGTGTCCAGAGTTGCGACATGAAGTCTCTCCATCCTCACTTCTAAGGCACATCCTGGCTGTGCCTTTTCCAAGACCGACGTGTTCGTTCTTCCAACACCCGTGGTGTATTCAATCTTCTTCCGCACCGTGATTTTGGTTTTTCTTATTCACTGTCCAGCTTTCACACGAATATGGGAAGACTGAATATACTCTGGCTTGGGTTTAGACACACCTTAGTCTTCAAGGAGACGTCTTTGCTTTTTAGCGCTTTGAAGAAATTTTGTGCAGCAGATTTTCCCAAAGCAGTCTGTTGTTTGACCTCATGACTGCTGCTTCTACGGACACTGGTTGTGGATTCCAGGAAAATGAAATTTGCAACAGTTCCTATCATCCCTTTGCTGATCCTGATGCTGCTTATTGATCCAGTTGTGAAGATTTTTGTTTACTTTGAGATATAATCCGTACTGAAGGCGGTGAATGCTGTGCTATTCTTTCTTAATACACCACTCCCTGCATAGCCGTCTACGTGATTATCCAGGTCACGATGGCCCACACCGGTCCATTTCACCTCGCTAATGCCTGTGGCATCTAGGACAGTTCTGGAGGTTTTTAAAGTTGGAATGTGCAGGTCACATTCTCAAGGATTCCAATGTTACTGGCCTTGGGCAAAGCCAAATATTAGTTTCCTTTTGAAAGTTTTCTGGATACTGTTCTTAAAATGTCAAGCATTAGCTTATATTTTAAAAGAATATCCATTTCAAATGTGTGTGCTAAGAAAGACTAATGTCAAGTCTATAAAAAGTAATGTTTATTTGTACTTTTGTTATTTATTTAATAACAGAGTATGATAAAATTAATGCTTTTTTTTCAAAATATTCTTAAAATGACTTTAGTAACTTAGAAACTTACTTAAAGCAAAAATTCTGGCCCTAGAAAATCAATCTTGCCACTGGTTGTAAATATTTCCAAGGAAAGATTTGAGATTAGTGTAATCTTCTCACAGACACAGATTCTTCTATTTCACTTTAAAGCTAGGCATGAATAATTTTGTATGAGGATAATCCAGATCTTTGAGAACCGAAAACATATTCTTCATACTTTTTATTTAAATTAGTGAAACATTATGCATTGACTAATTACAGAATGCCCCATCCATGTGCCTGCCCTGTTACTTCATAAATTGATAAAGTGAACAAGCATCTTCAGTTTTCGGTAGCAGTGTTGAGCTGCTTCTTCTTGAACAAGTACAAGACAGAAACTATTGAAACTTTTGCTGCTGCAGCATAAACACGAACTTTTTAAATGTTTATCTGATCCACAGGTATGTGTAAGGACATAGATAATTATGTTAACTGGTTGTCAAACTTGTCAAAAAAATGGTTAGCACCATCTAGTTACAACATAAAGAGACAACGATGTTAGAATTTTAAGTATAAGAAGCACAACATACATTTTTACATCCTTTGATGGGGTAGTAGATGTGAGGAAAATAGAATCTCAAAAGGATGGAAGCAAACAAAATACCTGGGACGCCAGAGAGAATTCCTGTAAGCACAAAATCCCACAACCTGTTGCTGTTGAGTCTATTGCATCTTGTAGTGGCCTTACAGCACAGAGTACAACTGCCCCACAGAGTTTCCAAGAAGCACCCTGTGGGTTCAAACTGCCAAGCTCTTGTTTAGCAGCTGAACCCGTGGCTGCCGTGTGGCCAGGCCTCCGGTAGGAAGTCCTAGCAGGTGATTGAGGTCATGGGAGTGAGAAGCTTATGTCTTCCATATCTAATGCTGCTGACAGAGAAATGCCAGTGGGTGGATTTAACAAATGGAAGCTTAGCTGCTCAGTTTAGGAAGCTAGAAGCCCAAATTCAGGGCACTGGCTCTAGGAAAAGATCCTGTCTCTGTAGGCTCGGGGGAAAATTCTTTTCTCCCCTTCTTTAGCTGTCCCTGAGCTTGTAGACTATGTGCTTGGTCTTCATGGGGTTGCTCTCCCCGTGACTCCTTTCTTCTGGGCCTCGTCTGTTATTTTATGTTTCAGAAATGATTGGCTTAAGGTCACCCTACCCTGATAAAACCACATTGACATAAAACAAACCTGTTCCCAAATGGGATCCCATCCGCAGGTGGGGGAGTAAGGAATACGACCCATGTCTGTGGAGGCACTATTCAATCTGTGGAAACCCCGGCGACGCAGTGGTTAGTGCTCTGCCTGCTAACCAGAGGTCTGCAGCTGGAATCCCCAGGCACTCCTTGGAAACTGTGGGGCAGTTCTCTCTTCTGTCCTATAGGATCACAGTGAGTCAGAATTGACTGGACATCAGTGCTTTTAGTATTTGGGATTTTATTCAATCTATGTGATCAGTCTTTATAGAGGAGATGTCACTGAAGCAGGGACAGGAGGTCGGTGTGGTGAATCCTAGTGGTAATCAGGACCACTTCTTAAATGGTCACCATGCAGTATTAATGTGCATTACACATTTTATTAAGTTATTTAGTTACAAAAACAAACTATGGTGAAGATAACATTTTCTTCTTTTACTTATATAAAAATAAATAATAAGTATTTTTTTATAAGTTATAAAATACTCAGTTTGCAATGAGATGTGTTTTATTGGGCATCATAAAAACATGTAGGGAAGTATTGTAGAGACTTCCTGGTTGGAGGTCAGCTACAACCGAGGGTAAAGGTCATGTGGTAACACTTTAATTAGATCAAATTTGGGGACAGTACAAGAAACAGAGCAAATATATCATTTTCTTAAGTTTTCCTTTGGGGTACACCACACCTTACCAAAAAAAAGTCAAACCCACTGCTGTCGAGTTGGTGTAGACTCATAGATACCCTTTAGGCAGAGTAAAACTGCCCCCTAAAGTTTCCAAGGTATGACTGGAAGACTTAAGCTGCCAACCTTTTGGTCAGCAGATGTAGCACTTAACCACTACAGCACCAGATTTTCCCAAGGAGCCTTTAAAAAAAAAATTGGCATCGAGTTGGTTTAGACTCCCAGCGACGCTGCCGGACAGAGTAGAATTGTCCCATAGAGTTTCCCAAGAGCACCTGGTGGGTTTGAACTGCCAACATTTCGGGTAGCAGATGCAGCCCTTAACTGTCCCTGTGGGGCCTGCTAGGTCCCACAGGAAAGGCCCTGCCTGTATTAGTGGCCATCGATAGGGAGATATTCTAAGCCTCAGTTTGGTTCCTTGTGTAGGTGAAGGTGAGCGTCAGGAGCGCTGCCTGGTGCGTCCCCAGAGCTCTGAGGAATGCCCGCAGGTAGGAGAACCAAAGCAAACCGAAAGGGAGAAGAGGAGCAGATGCTGGAAGGAGACCCGAGTGTGCTTCCGATACCACGAATGCACAGAAGGGGAACCAGGATGGGAGTCTTAGGCTCTGCCTTAGTCTTTCCTCAGTTCACCTCCCCATGTCGCCCCATCTTTGTTTGTCACCCTGCCCTGTCAACACTGCTCACAGCAGTCCTGGGCACACGGCCCCGCCTCAGCACCACTCCAGTGACCTTTGTCTCTGTCCAGGACTAGGGAAGGCATCTCCTAACTCATTCTTTCTTCTGGGACTTCTCTCCATAATATGGGTAGAAAGATCTTTTAAAAATATAAATCAGAATATGCCACTCTGCTTAAAACCTCCAGAGGGCTTCTCGTGGCAGTTAGAGTGAAATTTGTAAACCTTCTTTTTACTTTGAACTCAGTTCTCCAAAAGAGGCAAGTCTGGTTGGTGGTGGAGTGGTTAGGGTTATGTCTGCCAGCCGAAAGAACTGCAGTTCAAATATAGCTGGCACTCCTTGCAAACTCTGTGGGGCAGTGGTTTCTCCAAAAGGGGAAAAACACACATATTGTGGAAGAGGGTTTATCTCGGATCATGTGAGATCGGGTATTAAAACAAAAACAAAGCCCGTTGCTGTAGTACTAGGCCCCCTATTATTTTACAGGCTGGGTTTCAAGAACATCACACATAATGCCTATTTTAATTCCCGTTAGAATCCTATGAAGGATGTCATTTTATTGTATCCATTTTACAGATGAGGAAACTGAGAAAGGGCTACTTTGGGTAACTGAACTAGGTCCTAGAAGTAGTAAGTAAAGGCAGGATTTTTTGATTCCAAGAAATCTGAGATGTTAGAAACCTACAAGGAGGGGCTCTTTTTCTAACTTCTCTGCTAAACTGTCTCTAGGAATTTATTAGCTGTCACATATTTAAAGTCTTAATATACTATAAAACTGAAAATCCAAATGGGAAAAAAGTTGCTAGTTTAAGCTAATATGATAATTCATTCAGACAAGTTTTAAGTGATGGATTGAGTGTGATGGTGGCATCATTCATATGAGGATAGAAAGTAGACCAAATGCTTCCAACATCTGTGAATATGTATATCTAAAATTTATGAAAAAATTAGGAATCAGGACTTTTGGCAGTTCAAAGGCAAATGTTACATCAGTTAAAAGAACTACTTTGTGCTTATATAAAATCATTTTATAAAAATACGTAAGTTCACTTGCTTTATACACATTTGACTGTATTTTAAAATACATATCTAGATGTACAACTTCTTTAAACTTACAAACAAAAACTTACAGAACAAAATGGCTTTTTACATACCCATAGTTTCCCTCTATAATAAGGTTGCAGAATGTTTAATTAAATGATTATTAAACAGGAAAACGTTCTTTTTCATTTTAAACCTCCCTTCAGTGCCTAGCATTACTTACTCAGCCCAGGGCTTTGAAGAAGTTCTTCCCAGTTCCGCTGTGGCTCAGGAAGTACACTGAAACAGAGTCAAATTTTTAAAATTTGGGTGAACCACAATGGGAAAAAGGACCAGTTGACATCCTGCTGGAAACTTAATCTCCCTCTTGGTAAACAAGGGCAGCATCTTGGTTACACAGCAACTGAGTCTCTTGCTGGTCAAATTTTGTGTGAACTCAGAAACAGCTGAATGCCCCACTCAGAGAAGGCAGCCACTTTGCCACTTGGAGTGTGGGTCCTCCTCCTCTGTCCTGGCAATAACATTTCTTGTTCCGATCATGGTTCAGATCCCTCCCATTTTAAAACTTCAGAGTTCTTCTGGTTGTGGTTCATCAACCATGACTGAACCTGTTCAAACAGATTCAAAACCCTGGTTCCATGACACAGGGAAACAACTATCACATTTACAACAAAATAGACAATCTGCTGTGTATTTTCCAAGTATTATCACCTCAAACTTTCAAACCATTTTTTTTTCTTATTGCACATTAAACTTTAGAATACATCATTAAAAATTCCTAAAAATTCAACATGAGAGAAACTTGTTTTTTGTTTATTGTGTGGACAGTATTTCTTCACTTAATTTAAATTAAAAAACACAGAGTAAGCACAAAACTGTACCTTTTGTTCAGAACATTTGGCTGCTATTAAAATATGAAATACATGTTTCCCCAAGGCCAATTCCATTGAAAATCATAGCGGTATGAAACAATTTTACAGAAGTCTGTAAAAAATGCAGTAATAATGTATATTGGTACATTCAAATCTCAAGAGACAATAAATAGTTCAGCTTTTCTGTAAGTGTAAATGGTAAATAAAATTAGCTAATTTCCCCCAGAAGTTTACTAAAGTAAAGCTTACAATAAACCACTGTATTTAAGTTGGGATGCCACCTGCATTAGCACAAGGCTGCAAAGCAGGTGTTTGAGGCTTTGCCGTTCATTTGAGGGATTCCCTGAGACTGGGCTTGGAGCACTGAAGATGTGACTCAGGCTAGTGACATTATAAAGACAATGAAAGTTGTTGCTGTGAAGGTACTGGGTATAATGGTTGACAAAATGATGAAGACATCAGTATTGTGCACTTCTGTATTTAGAATAAAGTGAAACCATTAAGACTACCTTTTAGTAGAATGTAAGTTTATCCCCAAATGCACTTTTTCCCCTAAGTTAAAAGAGTTGTCAATGAAGCCAGTTCATGGTTAACAGCTTGTTCAGGACGTGCCGTGTCCTAAGAGTCCTGGTGGTGCAGTGGTTAAGATCTCAGCTGTTAACCAAAAGGCCAGCAGCTCAAATCCTCCAGCCACTCCTTGGAAACCATATGTGGAGGTTGTACTGTGTCCCTCAGAGTCACTGTGGATTGTAACCAGGTCAGTGACACCTAACAATTGGAAGAGAATCTGAAAGCTGCTTTGGGATGTAGAGTAGCTAAAGTGAACAGATGGAATGACGAAATAATAGAACTGAACAGAAATAATTTTAGCATTATTTCAAAGGGTGATCTGAGAAGACCAACCCGTATCACGACATATGCAAAGACATGGAGGTAGAAAGGTAAAGGCAAGTGATGCTCTCGGCATTTCTCAGGCTGAAGGAAGTGAAGGGAAAATTCTAGCCTTGAGTGATGATTTTGAAGAATGCTGTGGTGGCGCAGTGCTTAAAAGGCTGGTAGTTCCAATGCATCAGGTGCTACTTTGGGCCAGCTCCGTTTGGTCCTGTAGTGTTGCTATGAGTCAAAAGCCCCTCGACTGCAGTCAAGTTGTTGTTGTTGTTGAAGTGAAATGTGATAGAACACAGGAAGCCTCTAAGTAACGTTGTGAGAAACAGAGAAGAGTGAGATTGTCAAGGATTTCATGGGACTTGAATCCACAATCACACGGTACGTGTGTGTGTGCGCATGCACATATGTGTATGAGTGTGGGTAGACAGAGAGAGAGAGAGGCAGACAGACAGACAGACAGATAGATACCGTGAAGTATGCTAGCATGCTTTTAAGCCCCAATGAGATGGTTTCAAACTGTGGCTACAGTGCTGGTCTCAGAACCCCACAATGATTGTGAAGACACATGGAGTGGACAGTGCATCCTTCTGTTGTCCCCACGGTCAGTGAGTGACTCAGTGGTACCTACCGACAGTGGCAGCCACATGCTTTAAAAGACACCCACACCTCAGGTGTTCCTGTTTCATTCACTGATCATCAAAATGAGAAACTAAAGAGATCTACAAGTCACATACACTGAGGGTCTGAAAGTTTATCTTTTTGGTGAGAATTTGGCTATGTTGGCAGTTTTTAGGTAATGTACAGGAGATGAGGAAACAGTCACTAGGTGTAGATGACTTAAATCTCAAGTCTCCCCAAACTGTCAGACTGACTTTACAATGAGAATGACGAGAGAGGAGGAGGGAGTGACAGGCGGAGGACAGTCTGCGGGTGACCCTGAGCAGTGGGAGGAGCGTTGAGTGTGCCCTCCACTCTGGCCTGTGGATGCGTCTCCTTTCCAAACGTTGGGGCACCCGCTGTCGCCACGGGGTTTCATTTTCTTCTTTAATGAACAGTTGCTAGAGAACCACTAAGCATTTTTAAAAAGGCTTTGAAAAATTATTTTCTCGAGTGAAGATTTAAGAAACTGAAGAATTGATTATGAAGTTATTTCAGAAAAATGAACACCACTCCCAGTCTGGGATTTCTCCCTCTCTGTTGCTTTCCTTTTCTCTCTTTCCTGAAGGGTGTGAGGGCGCAGGTGACGGGCCTGTTCTGCTCTCTGGAGACAACGCTGTGTCTCTGCTGTTCCCACCGCAGCAAATGACAGCCCAGCGGTAGAGGCATTTCTTATCCCAAAGGGGTCAATTTAGCATTATTTCATTTATACATTGTTTTAGATTTAGATGACTGATATGTCTTATAATATTGATATTAGACACAATCCAAAATATGGATATTGTTTTAAAAATGGATATTTTCTCATTGTAAGTGTGATTATCCTATTTTCATAATTATCTTCATGATATTTAAAATTGAGGCTGATGGGTACTTCAAAAACCTGCCCTAATAACTGAAGCCACAGAGCAACTGTAGTTTTGCAGTGGTGCACGTGTTGTCTTGCTGTGGGACTTCACCAGACTTTTAATGACATTGGACTAATCTCCCTGTTTCTCCCTTGGTCCCACCATGAGTCTGCAGAGACTCTCAAGTGGAGACCTTTTAACTCATGATCTTGTTGGTTTAACTTTAGTTTACTAAATACAAGGAAACCTCAGAGAACCACACCTCGAGAGAACTGCTTCGTTCTTCTGGGTCCTGCGAGGTTTCTGCCTTTGAAAGCATGGCTGATATGTGTTATAACATTGATATCAGACACAATCAACAGTGCTGATATTGTGCTAAAAATAGATATTTACCCAGTATGCGTGTGACCATCTGATTCTCATAGTTATCACTCTCTACTAATGGGACAACTAATGGAACAAATGTCATTCTTTGGCATTTTAGGTTCTGCATTATATCCTCTGAGAGATAAATGTCTAGAAGGGGCCCTTTTTTTACCAGGGAGTAGCATAAGGGTACATCTAAGGTCTTAGTCACCTTTTAGATGTTCGGTGAAATTGGCTTTGGAAACTATTCTTGTTTAAATTTAAGCCCTGCAATTGTTATATCTATTAAGGCTAGGTTAAATTTCTTCAAAAGGAAACTTTTTTTGATTTGTTTTTTAAGATTTACGATTACAAATCTAAATAATTTGTAACTGGCCAAGTTCCAAATCATAGTGAAATAGCACAAATGTTTTAAGACACTCATCATAAATAGAATTCAATCTCTGGAATTTAAATCCACTAAGCAACTCCTGTCCCTATTGGAAGGAAAGCAGACTGGAAGAAATTAGGTATCTTAAGTGGTTTTCTGAATCTGAACTTTTAAGAGGTTTGTTTACATACTACAGTAGCAGGAAATTTCTGGGTCTATCTCAGCTCAATGCATGTGGTGGTTCCTTATTGTTATAATATATGGGAGGGTAGAAAGGTCAGGAAAGAGTTGTAGTAGTTAGGGTGAGACTTCCCAGGCCAGCGAAAGTAGTGTAACTGGGACTCTTCTCAGCAGTGAACCTTGGAATAGGCTTTCTCGGAAGTTACCTCTTATTGTCCCCCTGACTTTCTGCAGCAACCCAGCTACCAACATTCTCTAAATATCTGTTTCTCTGGAATCTGCTACCTGGTGATCTGTATCTGTGTCTGCCTATTTGTCTATATTTCTATTTTTCTGTCATGTATTTCTGCCATACATTCAAACTATTGAAGAGAAGACTCTGACCAAGTTGGTGTGTCACTCTCCATCCACATAGCATTTCGTATCTGGCTACTTATCCAGAGTGCTCATAAGCTTAGATGTCAGTTCCTAATTTGTGTAATTTTATTCCATATAACAATGACTCAGACCGTTTCCTATACCACCAGGTATAACCTGCATGTGATAAGCTTGTGATTCAGGTTCACATTCACCAGTAACCCATAAGCCACTTGTGAGCACAGTGCTACACTCCTAGGGCGTAATTCTTAGAAACATTGAGTATTCCTTAGAAAATTATTGCTGGAAAATTTCTATCATTAGGGGAATTTGTAGGAAATATTTAATAAAATGCATAGAAATAAAAGTAAATACACAAAAAGGTTTTGCTTTTGTAGAACTCTAAACATGTTATTAACCAGGGGGTTAGCATGATACCCAGCTTAGTGCTGGATGGCAGTGCACGCTAAAACGTCGACTTCCGAAAGCATGCAGCCTCACAAACCTAAATGAAAACAAAATAAATAATCACAACAAAAGCTTTAAGGACTGTTTCAAAAGTAAATAAAGAGCACCTCTTGAGCAGAGAGCCCTTGGAAGGGTGCAGGTTGGTTTGTTGGAGATAAGCCCAGCGAGCGAGATAACAAACTCTACATCTTTTTACTTTGAACTCTGTGTTTGCGTTAGCAGTGCTGTTTCTGTCTTCTCCAGGGCCAAGTTCAGAATCATTAGACATTAGCCATTGTATGTAATTTAAGAAATAGCTATACTATAGAACTTAAATTATACAATTACAAAAAATTCTGAAAAGTATTTTCCAGTATCACTGAGTGGGTGAGGTTCATTCAGGTTTTCTTCTAGTTCACTTACTGAAATCAGAAGATTTCATGGAGATAGTGTTTACCTTTAAACTATGACAGAGAGAAAGCATTATTAGAGGTAGTTCCTGACTGATGACCTGGTTTCTTTCTGGTGACCCTAGTAAGGCGGTTCTGATGTCAGTCAAATGCCTCTTCCTTTTTTTTATTTTTAATTCTTTAACATTGTTTTTTGTTGTCAGCATCTTCACAAACCTAATTTTCATTTGTACTTAAAGCAGTATCTTTACAAGGCTAAACTCTTAGTGGGGTGGCTTCTTTCCACGGACACACTGTTAGGGGCATGAGCAGTGGCGAATCGCTGGTGGTGTAGTGGTTAAGTACCAGGTCTGCTAACTAAAAGGCCGGCAGTTCAAACCTGCAAGGTGCTGCTTGGAAATTCTGTGGGGAAGTTCTCCTCCAGCCCATAAGGCCACAGTGAGTTGGAATTGACTGAAAAGCAGTGTTTTTGTTTTTGGTGAGGATAAGCCAGTGTTGTGAGGTTTCAACTTCAGTCAGGCATCAGGAGGAAGGGATCAGGAAATTCAGACTTTTTTCTCTGATGTCGCAGAAGATCTGATCCTCTCAGACAAGTGTGTGACCTACAGCACAGCCAAGGCCAAGCCAAGTGCCGTCGAGTCAGATCCAAAGTTTATATTAAAGCTCTGTTAATCACCTTTATATTAATCCTCAATTTTTTTTGATAGCTCATATACAAGTCATATGCTTAAACTCTGAAATTGCAACAAATTTCCAAAAACAATTTTTGTTCTTAAAAAGCCTGTCTTTGGGATTCTGCCTTGTAGACTGGTTTCTTTATAGAGCTCTGCTGAAGCTACATGCTACGAAATGCATTTAAACAAATCCAGTCTCCTGGCGTTCCCCGCAGACACGGCATTCGCTACTGACGTTAGCTCAAGCAGTCTTACTACTTGATATTAGAGCTAACCCTGGCTAGCTCTTCCTCTCCTGTTTGGTTCCCGCGGATGGTTAATGGTCTGCTGAGGTCTCTTCGTTAGTTGTGACTATGAAGACCAGTTATGAGGGTAATTAAGTCATTTGACTCCGATGGCATCCAGGCCCATTTTACAAGTCTAATTACACATGCTTGAATGTGGTAATAAAAAGTGCTAATTCATATTGAGTATGATGAGGGGAAACTCTCTGTTAAAACAAAGCAAACAAACGGGCCCCTGCATCTGGGAGATGATTAGACCATCAAAGAAGATTTATGGGAAGTGTTTGTAATATACGAGGGGGACTGCCAGAGGGCTTTATTTATGGTGGTATACTGTCAGCCTCTGAATATCTTACACGAAACAGCTGTTGGCCTTCCTGTGGCACCCCAGGCTGAATGAGTCTACCATAAATCAGAATCACTCAAGGTGAAAGTCAAAGCCAATATTTTGCAAATAAAATAAAAAGTACTTTGTGTTGTCACTGAAACACTGAAGAGTTAGATTAAATGGGTCTTTATTTTCTCCTTGTTTCAATTATTTTATTCTTAAAACCCAATACAATGAATCTCATATCTATTTAATGGAAGAGAATGGAGGTAAAAAAAAGTCTGAATACTTGAAGACCATATAAAACTTGTTTCCATCAAACTGATTCTGCTTCACCATGGCCCTATAGGACAAAGGAGAACTGCCCCGTGCCTGGTAGCTTCAAGATTTCCAGTAAGCACCTAGTAGGTCTTTTGGCTAACAGCCGTAACTCTTAATCACTACACTGCTAGGATGAAGACCATACAGTTAGCAAATGACAAAGCCTAAATTTGAAAACTTAAAATCATGCAGTAGTTTAACTTAACTAGTAGAGAATGCTGGCCTTAACCGTTAGGCTCTTTTAAGATCTCTTTATATGGGATCCAACTGATGACAGCAACTTGTGAGACTCACAAAATAAATACATTGCCACTGAGTTGATTGCAACTCCTAGCAACCCTGTGGGCAGCTTAGAACCGCCCCCACGCAGGTCTCCGTGGAGCAGCTGGTGGTTTCCAGCTGATGGTCTTTCTGTTAGCAGCTGGGCTCTTAACTACTGCACCACCGGGTCTCTTTATGCTCTGTCCATATGGGATCAAACTGACAAAGGCAGCTTGAAAGATTAGATGGTAAATCTGAGGAACAGCGAGTTTATGTAAATGGGGAAACCAGTCCAAAAGCAGCGTGAGAACAGCTACTCAGCTTGAATCATGTAATCGTATCACTGAACTGCACACTTAAAAGCTGTCAGTCTAGTATATGTTCTGCTGCTATGGATATTCTCCACAACAAAAATAAAAAAGTCATACACATATGTACACAACAACATACATGTGTGTATATGTGTGTGTATTTATACACATGCTGTTGTCAGGTGCCATCAGTCCGTTGTGACTCATAGTGACCCTCTATGAATAACAGAGGGAAACGCTGCCTGGTCTGCTGACACGTCCACAGTCGTTTTTATGCTTAAGCCTGTCCTTGTAGCCACTGTGTCAATCCATCTTGTTGAGAGTCTTCCTCTTTTTTGCTGACCCTCCACTCTACCAAGCGTGATGTCCTTCTCCAGGGACTGATCCTTCCTAACGACAGGTCCAAAGTGTATAAGACACAGTCTTGCCATCTTGGCTTCCAAGGAGCACTCTGACTGGACTTCTTCCAGAGCAGATCTGTTGGTTCTTTTGGCGGTCCATGGTATATTCAGCATTCTTCTCCAACACCACAATTCAAAGTCATACATGTATGTATGTGTGTCTGTTATCCATAGGAACTATGTTATCTATACTTTCAACTGATCCGATATGAGAAATGACTAGATTTTTCTGAGTACAAAACTGTGTTCACCATATCAACCCTTCAGTGTCTGCTTCAAATACTTTGGAATGACTTCCTGGCTTTGTCAAAATAGAAGACAAATGCTTCCCATGGTTGTTCTGTTAAGGTGGTATCACTCAGTGGCTGTACACTTGAGTCTGTCTCGTGGTGACACATTTGTGACCTAATTCAGTTGGCCTCCACAGGGTTTTCAGTGATTATTTTTCAGAATTAGATAGAAGAGAACCCATATTTCATTAAGGGAGCATAAAGCACATTGGGGGCTGGTTGATCAGTTCTAACTATCTAGCTAAACCCTAGAGGCCTAGTGGTTAAGTGCAACTTCGGCTATCCAAAAGGTTGGCAGTTCAAATCCGCCAAGTGCTCCTTGGAAACTGTGGGGCAGGTCTACTCTAGCTATGAGTCAGAATCAACTCAAAAGCAGTGGATATTTTTTAGCTAAACTCACAGGCTTCTAAAACATAATTTTTCTAAACTTGATTTGACCGTTGATTCCCCTAAAATTATAAGGATTATAACTTTACAAAAATTCATTTCAGTGAAGAAAATATTTAATGTCATTACATTTTTCAGATCAACTAAATTTCTAAAACATTCTTTAAAAATTATGCTATTATTTATTTGATGTTCATAGTTTCGTGTATTAGGAGTCATCACTGAGTTAATTCTGATAAATACACCCAGTGTCACTCATTTCAGTATTTTGTAGACGTAAGTCTTTTTCTTTTTTTCCCCTAGAGATCAAGAAAACTATCTGGGTCAGAGATAAGCAGTAGACTAAGGGATTCTAATCTGGTTTGGGGTGAGTCAGGCTACTTGTTTGTCTGTGAAATGTGAATAAGAATAGCATCATATCCCTGTCTCGGTGGTAATATAAGCTTATATAAACGATATGAAAGGATCTTTTTTATTTTTTAAAACACTGAAAAATATACATAAGTCACTAGAAGTAGCAGTCCTCTAACAGTGACCTGTTTACCTCAGGCAACTGAGGAATGTTTGCATATAGGAGGAAAAAACCCAAGTGAATTCTAGTCCAAGCCACTGTTCATAGTAAGAATGAGAAGTCAGTGTACTGGCTGCTCTGTGTAGACTTCTGACTGTAATTCAGTTTTGTGTTTGCAAAGTCTTAGGGGAGATGCAGACATTTATTCCACGGGATTCTGAATAGCAGGGTCAGCCCCCGGAAAAATAGAAAGAGGCAAGCGTTCGTTCCAAGGCACTACTTCTCTTTCTTCCCAGGGCCCTTGGTCAGTGTTTGCCTTCTTCCATGATGTCCTGCTCCCATCTCTGCTCTAGTGTCTGTCTGTATGTGTCCCACTATCCCACGTATTCTTCAGTATTACTTTATTCCATTCATTGCTTATGTCTAACATCAAGGAAGAAACCCTGATGGCATAGTGGTTAAGTGCCACAGCTGCTAACCAAAAGGTCAGCAGTTTGAATCCACCAGGTGCTTCTTGGAAACTCTACAAGGCAGTTCTGTTCAGCCCTATACAGTTGCTATGAGTCAGAATCAACTCAACGGGATTTGTCTTTTTTTATTGTTATGGAGTGAAAATGTTCATATAGAATAAAAAATTCAAATTTTGAATGTTTTCATTATATTTACATTCCTTTAATGTGGAATGTATTTGTATGCCACTTACACCATTTCTTTTTGATTTCTGTTATTGAATTCCTCTGCTTACTGATATTAGGGGAAGAGTTAAAAATGAAGGATAAAACACAAGCAGTCTAGTTTTCCTAAATAATGACATTAGCCTGTTATGAATAAATACGTAGACTTATACGTATGTGTGTTTTATTTCTCTAATAACTAGTGTATACACAGAGGTGTGTTTTTGTACTGGAAGGCAACCGACTCATCAGTCCTACAGTTACCTGTTTCAAGTGTTTCGCTTTTCTTTTTTTTTAAAAAAAACAACAACTCTTTTCCTTTTGGTCTTCCCAGCTGTCATGGATTTAATTGTGCCCCCCCCCAATATTTGTGTGATCAGCTTCACTTCCCAGTGTTGTCTGATTGTCTACCATTTTGTCATCTGATGTGATTTCCATTTTTATAGTAAATCCTATCACTGTGATGGAATGAGATGGGTTAGTGGCATTTTCATTAGTGGCAATTGCATGTGGTTAACATTGCAGAGAATGGGAGTTTCAGAACACCTAATTGTACTCTTAAGGAATCTGTACATAGGTCAAGAGATGGTCGTGTGACTAGAACAAGGGGCCACTGTATGGTCTAAAGTCAGGAAAGGCACGTGTCGGGATGGCATCCTCTCACCAGACCTCTTTAATCTGGATGCTGAGCCAGTGATCCAAGAAGCTGGGTTCCACAGAGGAGAACGAGGCATCAGCACTGGAGGACGACCTATTAACAACCTGCATCACGCAGACGACATCACCTTACTTGCTGGAAGTGAAGAAGCTTTTAAAAACTTACTGATGAGGATCAGGGACCACAGCCTTCGGTAGAGGTTTCACCTCAGCATCAAGGAAACCAAAATCTCCACCACTGGACCAGTAAGCAACATCACCGTAAGTAGAGAAAGGATTGAGGTGGTCAGAGCTTTTGCTTTACTTGGGTCCACAATCAATTCCCGTGGCAGCAGCAGTCAGGAAATCAAAAGACACATTGCCTTGGGAAAATCTGCTGCAAAGGACCTCTTTCAAGTATTGGAAAGTAAAGATGTCACCTTGAAGACTAAAGTGCACCTGACCCAAACCATGGTGCTTTTAATCACGCCATGTACATGCGAAAGCTGGGCAGTGAACAAGGAAGACAGAAGAGCAATCGACACCTTTGAAGTGTGGTGTTAGAGAAGAAGGTTGAGCGTACCACGGCCCACTAAAAGAACAAACAGGTCTGTTCTGGAAGAAGGACACAGTGCTCCTTGGAAGCAAAGATTGCATCTTACGTACTTCAGCCGTGTGGTCAGGAAGGATCAGTCCCTGGAGGAGGACAGCATGCTTGGTGGAGGGCAGGGTCGGTGAGAAAGAGGAGGACCCTCGACGAGATGGGCTGACGCAGTGGCTGCAGCAGCGGGCTTAAACCTGAGAATGGATGAGGACGCGGTGCGAGACCAGGCAGGGTTTTGTTCTCTCGATCGTCGGGCATGACGAGTCGGAACTGACTGGACGGCACCTAACAACACCACCATGCTGATGGCATCTACACGATTAGAGGGAGTCTCAAGCCAATCTCTTAAGATATAAAAGAGAGAAAGGAGCAGACGGACACGGAGACCTCATACCACCAAGAAAGAAGTACCAGGACTATGCTGTGTCCTTTGGACCTGGGGTTCTTGTGCTGAGGAGTTCCTCTTCTGAAAAAGATAGTGGTAAATTTTCATGGGAAAGTCTTTTTTTTTCTTTTTTAACATATGAGAAGTAACACGAGATGACAAAGACCTTCCACCAGAGCTGGCAGAGAAAAGAAAGCCTTGCCTTGGAAGTCACACTCTGACTTGGGACCTGCAGTCTACTAGACTGTGAGAAGATACATTTCTCTTCACTAAAGCCAGCCACTTGTGGTGTTTCTGTTATAGCAGCGCTAGGTGACCAAGACACCAACCTAACTGAAAGACACTCTTGTTTCTCTCAATATACCTAACTCCCTTTGATTACTTGGTTTATTTTTCTCTGTGCAACACTGATGTGTAGAAAAATCTGGAAACTACATAAAATAGTGAAGAAAAAAGAGAGAGAAAAGACACCTGCAGTATTAACTGCCGGAGACAACCACGTCAACCTTTATTATATGCGTTCCAACTTGCTTCCTGTGACCCACTTTTCTCAAGGTTAAAGCTTAGAGACCAGAGAATCCTCAGACTTACTCCTTTCTTAGACTGTGTCCAGTGCTTTCTAATGCTTGGGTCCTGTGCAGTGTAACTCCTGGTGCTGTGAGTCTGTAGAGGACTTTCCCCCCAAAAATATTATCTCAAGCAAAGCATTTAACTGATGATTTGTGTAGTTCTCATCAATCCAATCAAGAAGATGTTGATATGTATCTTAAAAGTAAATGTACATCACAGTGGGGAAAATAATGGTATTTCAAGCAAGGGGAACAGCATATGCCCAAGCAGAGAAGCACATTTTAGTACAACTAAGAACTAGTTGTCATCCCACTGATTCTGACTCACGGTGACCTCATGTGTTCCAGGGTAGAAGTATGTTCTGTAGGTTTTTCAGTGTCTGTGACTGCCAGATCTTTCTTCCAAGGAACCTCTGCATAGAATCAAATTGCAAGCCTTTCAGATAACTGTTCACAAGCCCCAGGCACTCCTTAGTACAGTAAGTGGAAATCACTTATGGAGGACAGTGAGTTTCAATAGATGCATCTTAGCAAGTACGAGAGGCTGGCTTCCAAGGAGTCTTTACTTGCAAAGACCTAAACCCAACTAACTTACCCTTGGGCATACAAATCCGAGGTGTCTGTGAGTGACTGAGTCTTCTAGTGCTGCTTTGACAGAAATACCTCAGGTGGATGGCTTTGACAAAAGAGAAGTGTGTTCTCTCACAAGTCAAGGAGGCTAGAAGTCCCAATATGATGTGCCAGCTCCAGCGGAAGGCTTTCTGTCTGTCAGTTCTGGGTGAAGTTCTTTGTCATCAGTCTTTCCTGGTCAAGGGACTTCTCAGGGTGGGACCCTGGGTCTGAAAGACGTGGTGTCCTCCTGGCTCTTATTGCTTGGTGGCACAAGGCCACCCTGTCTCTCTGTTGATCTCACTTCTATATCTCAAGAGATTGACTCAAGACACAATCCAGTAGATTAAGTCCTGCCTCACTAACATAACTTCAGCTAATCCCATTTTATCAACACATAGAGAAAGGACTTACAGCACGTGAGTGAATCACATCAGATAACAGAATGGTAGACAGCCATCCAATAACGAGAATCAGACCTCACCAAGTTGATGCAAGGTATTGCTTTGGAGAGATACAGTTCAGTTCACAACCATGAGCACAGAGTGTTTTAAGAAAAGCAGCTTCCCAATCCTAACCTCCGTGTTCTCCTTTCCCTGCATGAATCTACCAAGCAGGCTGTCTGGAGCAGGATATTTCTCTTCTCCGCCATCCCAGTCTGCTTTGTACAGTGGCTGCCTTCCTTTCCCATATGGTGCATGTTACTGCAACATCGAATGGTGAGACTCATCATAGAGGGAATCGAGAAAATAAAACAGTGTGGTACTGATACAAGGACAGACAAACTGAACAAAGGCACAGAGTACCCAGTACAGGAAAAGTTTCATTTGATTTTTGTTTGGATGGAAGTGGCTTTGCAGCACAGTCAGACAAAGGCTGTTCATTGGGCTATCTGCTTGATAAAAATAAATCTTGACCCAAACATCATGGAATATACAAGTCATTGCAAAATGGTAAGATATACATACACAAGTTACATTTTAAATTTCTGGAACAGTACATATGACTACCTGCATGACCTTGGAATAATACGAGTTGAACAAAGGTTATATAAACAATTCCAGTAAGAAAAAATGCAATGTATTAGACAAGTAGACCAACAACTTTAACAAGGACCTCACAAACTGGAAGGGCTAAATGGCATATAAACTCATAAAAAGAAGTTCCATGTCATCAAATTTCAATGAGATACAAATTAAACCACAGTGAGATACCACACCACCACCACCAGAATGTACCAAGTGAAAAATAGAGGGTACCAAGGGTTAGCAAGAGTGTTAAATAGTGAAACTCTTACACCTTAGAGGTGAGAGTTTACATTGATGCAGTCTTTTGGGACAGACTTTGGCAGTCTTTGCTAAAGCGGACCCATCAGCTGTCTCTAACTGAGCTGTACAGCGGTGACTCTCCTGTTGCCTTTCTGCTGGCAGCTGTGCCGCTGGTCCGGCCACCACCAGCAGGGTCACCGATGGTGGGCACGTGCTGGCAGAGCTTCTAGATGAAGAGGAGCGTGGAAAAAAGACCGGGCAAGCTATTGGCAAAAATCAACATGTAGAAACTTTATAGATCGCAGCCGAACATGGTCTGATGGAATGCTGCAAGATGAGCTACCTAAACGGGAGACCCTCAAAATACACAGGGGCTGTACTGGGGGACTCAGACAATGTCTGTGAAGATGCCAGGGGACAGGACAATGTTTCATTGTGTTTGTACACCAATCACAGACTGAAAGTGCCTTACGAGCCACCAATCCTACTGCTAGAAATATCCCTACAGATACGGGTGTGTATGTTCACCCAAAGATGTGCTCATAGTTGCACTGTTTATAAATGCCAGAGACAACCCGAATGAATAGATACATAAATTTAGATTACTGTATATTTATACAATGAATAATATACAGAAAGAAAAATGCACACTCTAGCTGCATCCTCAGCATGGATTAATATCATTGGCTTGGTCTTAAAGCCAGAGATAAAAGACTACTTACTGTATAGTTGCACTTATATAAAGTCCAAGAACGGCTACTATTACTCTGAGCTTCTGAAGTCAGTTTTATTCACTGAAAGTCAGTTTATCTTCTCCTCTCTGTGTATATACAATTATATAATAATATCTATAAATCTGCACATCACAGACTTTCCAATATTTAAGCCAAAAAGAAAAAGTTTTAGATTTATGATAAAGCAGTGAAAAGAGATAAATATTTCTTTAAAATTTGTTTGAAGGGTGAACAAGGAGAGTATGTTACCAAAATGGAGAGTCTAGCTTCAGGGTGATGGAGAAGGGCAGTCTCGCTTCAGGGTGATCACAGTTAGGATGGGCAGAAGAAGAGACGTGAAGAGCTGGGGGCAAAACCAGATTTCAGCCATGAGTTGCGTGAGAGCACAGCAGTGTGTGCGGGAAGCCACATGGCCCGCATTTCTGACTTGAACTGCTAGGTCCTACTTAACACACAACAACAACTTAGACACCCTGGTGATGCTGCGATTAAGTGCCTTTATCTGCTCGCCGAAAGCTCAGCAGTTTGAATCCACCAGGGGTTCCTTGGGACCCATATGGGGCAGTTCTGCTCTGTCCATAGGATCACTGTAGGTCAGAACCAGCTCTACGACAGTGGGTTGCTTTTGTTTGTATTTAACAACAGCAACAACAAAGAAGGGAAACAGGAGATTAAGAGGAAGAAATTCAGGACTCGCCAAATGTTCGACCTCTACCCGCTTTCAGTTTTCTCCCACAAGGTTCAATTTTGCTTCAGGATTTTGGTCTCATTATTCTGTGGGACTAAAATTATGCAGGATGTTCTTTGTCTGTAGACAACTTTATTGACAGCTACAAATCAGAGCCAAACATTGGATGGGGGCCTTACACATTATTTTCATATAAATGCGTGCAGGCACTCAGTAAAACTCAGAAACACTAAATCTTGTTCAAAACTGCTTATGAATGGCCTTCTTACATATTCTTTGTTTATAGGACTTGGGATTTTACCATGTAAATAATACCACAGAATATGCAAACTCAGATGTTTCTATACTGCCTCTCCCTCGGATCGTATTACAAAATGCTAAATAAAATACAAACCTGTACAATTTCTGGAAACTACAATTTCCTCATAAAAGGGAAAAGGACAAGATGGACTTTAAAACAGAATATTTATGACACTCCATTTTTATGGTCAGCTTCCTCACATATCCTCCCAATTTCTTCCTGGTTTTTCACTCTCATGATGTTCCTTAGTGTACTATTTTTTTTACTTCAGACACACACATGTACAAATGATCACCTGTGGCTATATTATTTCATTTAACATTGTTAAATATTTTATAAAAATGTTCATGCAACATATATATATATATTTTTGTGTGCTTATAAATCCAGTAATATGCAAAGTATATTATACATTTGTGTTTTATAGTGAAATGAGGAAAGATAGGTATCTGATTTTCTGAAAATTAATGCAGAAGCTGGCTTTCAGATGAACAGTTAGCATTCTCAGTTCCTCAGTGAATACTGAGACAAATTATCTGCAAGCTTTTTACATGGATTAGCTCATTTATCTGCCAAAAGTTTCATGGATCCCAAAGGAACTCCATAACTTTGAAGTGTTTCTCTTTTTAAACCTCCATCTATCTACAAGATTCCTAATGTCACTGTAATGAGACTATTGTATGCACTTTGACATACTTGTTTATTGCTTTGTGACTCTGGACAGGAGAAGAAAACCTGGTATGAGATGTGATACACCGTGTGTGACTATTTGAGCAGGAAGGAAACCTGACATAACACGCACAGGGTGACCTTCGTGCAGCAGGCGCTCGCTATAAGCACTGAGCGCGGTCAGGTCCCCTGAGAATAAATCATGACGCGGACTGTGTTTCTTCTCTAGCGGTAAGTTGCCCGAGGCTCGAAGCTCAGCTCTCTGAACACGTCATCTGGAGACTGGTTTCTGGATCACTGAATGAGTACGGAGCGCAAGTGTTGCTGAGCTGCAGTCCTGGTTATTATTTAGAGGGGGGAAGGCTGGTCCAGTGCCAAGCTAACGGAACCTGGAGCTTAACGGAGGAGCGACCGAGCTGCAGAGGTGAGTACCGCCTCTGCTTTCCAGCAGGCGTGTTCACTGCTGACACCAGCTATGTCCTCATTTTAGGTACAACTCTGGTTAAGTGCTAGGTCTTCTAACCTGGAGGTCAGCGTCAAGTCCACCAGGGACTCCTTGGAAACTCTATGGAGCAGTTATCCTCTATTCTGTGGGGTCACTATGAGTCAGAGTCAGCTCTGCAGCAGTGCGTGGATCCTGTGGTTGCAGAGTGGTTAGGTGCTGTATCTACTAATCCAAAGACCAGCCATTCAAGTCCATCAGAAACTCCTTGGAAACTCTATGGGGTAGTTCTACTCTGACCTATAGGGTTGCTATGAGTCAAAATCAACTTGACGGCAGTGGGTTTGGGTTTGGTTACCATGGTGGTGTAGTGGTTGAGTGCTATTGCTGTTAATCCAAAGGCCAACAGCTCAAACCCACCAGGTGCTCCTTGGAAACTAACTATGGGCAGTTGTACTCTGACCTATAAGGTTACTGTGATTCAGAATCACTTTCATGGCAGTGGGTCTGGTTTTAATCATCTATCACAATCTTGTAGATTAAAAAAAAATGCAAATAGCATTTCTTTTGAGAATAATCATGGATGTCCATACTTTGACATGACTGCTGGATTTGATGGTCAATGTTGCTTTTTCTCCTGAATATTCACATTCTGTAAAATTATGACTATGGGAATACTCACATATCAAATCAGCTTAAGAAGAATATACAGGCATGTGTTTAAAAACATAACTGTTATTCTATATAATAATGTTGAAAAGTTTTAATTAGGATCTTGGGAAATAGTATTTATGCTGAAGATAATTGTGTTCTCTAATGAGTGTCTTGAAAAATTAGATTATTATTCTCTCAAGTACAAAAGAAGTGGTAAGCCTTCTAGTGAGCTTCATACTAAATATGAATAAATAGAAAAATAAAACAATAATATTATTGTTCAGAGCACTATTTGATTCAGACATATTTAATGTGCAATCTTAATTGATTGTTCCCAGTAAATTATCATGTATAAAAAGAAGTAGTTACATCAGTGTAAAATTTATAAAATACACGGCTTAGTAATTGGAATAAAGCAGAATAAAAAAGAGAAAGGGGGGCTAAAAGAATTGATGCTTAGCTGTCTTTGACAATCATTTTAATTCAGTCCTTAATGGAACAATTGTTAATTAAGCACCTACTACAAGCTGTTCACCAGGACACAGAGATAAATTAGGAAGGATGGGTGGCCTCAAGGACTGTGTCTTCACAATAGTCTCGGTGACACACACCTGTCTCCCCAGAACCGTCCTGATTGAAGCTTGTTTTCTGAAGTAAGTATTAATGGTTCCCTTGCTGCTCTGATAAGTATCCTGGTCTGTGTGATTAATTACTTGATCACTGCCTTGGAAGTGCATTTCCTCGTCTGTATTTCTGCCCGTTAGAGCTCCCCTTCCCTGCGCTCAGGTGGCCCTGCGCGTCGGTTTGCTGAGCTGGAGACTCCGCTTCACGTGGCACTGTCCAGTTGGCCGAGACCCAGACCAGCCCTGCGGACAGACTACCACTGCTCCGTGGGATTTCCGAGGAGCGGCTGATGGATTCAAACTGTCCACCTTTTCAGTAGTTGCTGATTTCTTTTTCCTTCCTGATTCCAGGTCTTCTAGCCGCCCTTCTTTTGTCAGTTTCAAACAGAGTCAAGGTCTTAAAAACAGACAGAGGAATTTCTGAAGGATGGACATTCATGTCGGGCTGGTGTGGACACCACAGGGCAGCCCCAGCTTTTCCCAGTCTCCCTACCATTCCAGGGGCATCTGCTGCGGTGACCCCACAGCCCAGAAGGGACCCCACTGGCTGTGGACTGGTGGGGCCACAAGCCTTTGGCAGTGAGGGTTCAAACAACTGCTCAAGATAAATGCACACTTAAAATTGATGGTCTTCTATTTAAGGGAATTTTTATAAAATTCAAGCTGTCCTGACTCTCAACTCAAACACGGAGGAAGCCCGGACTCATGCTCATCAAGGGGAAGAAGCCAGTCTGGGCTCTGCTGCCCCTGAATAAGACTTCTGGCTCCACCTCTCAGAAGTTCTGTAGTGTCTGTTTTGCAGATTGAAATCTAACAAACATGAAGCAGGTGTTTCTGATACTGAAATGGGTTGAGAACAAGGGCATAATAATTCACTTATCTGCACATCTCAGACTCTGGGATATGCGTTAATTTTGTAAATTGTGATCAATGTAGGGGCTCCTGTAGCCAGGCATGAGTTCTTCTATCACGTTTTCTTTGTCTCTTGACATCACCATGAACTTGCAGCCTTTCCCGGACTCAGTTCCATGCAAAACCATCATCTACTGTTTTGGTTTTGTAGTTTTATTAATGTTTATAGTTCACAGTCTCACAACATAGCCAGAGGGGGTCCCTTTTACATGATTTGTGTCACTCTTCTTTCTGACTTCTTGAAAATTATCCTTGATTATGATGAAGATCGGAGGTGTTGTGGGCTTTCTGAGTTATGTCCCCTGAACTTGGCATCATGCCTGCTGCCTTTTAGAGGACAAAGAGACTAAAATCGTTGAAAAGGGTGGACATTAGGTGGTTCAGACAGTTAACAGGGTAGGAGAGGTGACACAAAGTTTGTAGTCACTTTTGTGACCAAAATGAAACATTTCTGTCAGTTTTCTTTTCTAGAAGATTTTTCATATTGATATTTTCAAGCTCTGAGATTTTTTTTTCTACTAACAATTTATCAGTGACTTTTTACTCTTCTTACCGAGATTGATATGACATTCTGCAGTTCTCAATGTTGTGTTCAAATTCAGCCATCTACAGCTCATCTCAGTGGCCCACCCCGGCTTTTCCCCTCTTTGGCTTGCTGGTGACATTTGGAGATAACACAGGAGGGTGCACATGTAGGGATCCTCTTCGGTGATTTTGTTCAAAAATCACTCTACTTAACAAGTATCCCAGCCCCTTCAAAAGCCGAGGCTCCTAAGGTTTTCCATCTCAGGAACGTGGGTTCTGAATACTTCTTGAAGACCTCTATTAATTCTCAATTTGTACATAATGCATTACCACGGCCCTTAAACCCATGGCTGTCCAGTCAGGTCCAACTCATGGCAACCCTAGAGATCAGGGTAGTACTGGCCCCAAGAGTGTCCAAGGAACGCCTGGAGTATTTGAACCGTCGACCTTTTAATTAGCAGAGGTAGACTACACCACCAGGGTTTGCAGCCTCAACATAAGTGGCATGAAACAAGCCACATTTATTGTCTCATAATTTCTGTGGGTCAGGGGCTAAGGCATGTTTTAGCTCTGTTCTCTTCTCTAGATTGCTCAGGCCTGAAACCCAGGCAGGCCAGGTGTGTCCTTACCTGGAAGCCCACCTGGGGGGAAAATCTACTTAAATGCTGAGTGTTGATAGAATTTGTTTCCCGTGGCTGTCTCGTCAGTCTTTATTGGGAATGGCTGCCAACGACCTGAGGCTGCTCTCAGTTCCATGCCATGTTCTCTCTCACGGTGGAATTAAATCCCTTTGAGTTCAAGAAAGTCTCAGTTCCTTTCCTAAGCCACCTGATCAGGCCAGACTCACCAGATACCATAATTTTTTTATTGATTCAACATCAACACATTACTGACCTAACTGAAGTGTTGCCTGTACTCAGGAGGACAGTATACACCAGAGAGCCAGAATGTCAGGGCCACCTTAGAATCCTGCCTATTACCCAAACCAAAAAGCCCACTGGTGTCCAGTCACCTCTGACTCATGACAACCCTATAGACAGAGTAGAACTGCCCCGTTGAGTTTCCCAGGAGCACCTGGCAGATTGGAGATGTGGGCCTTTGGTTAGCAGGAGTAGCATTAACCACTGTCCACCGGGATTTCCCTGCCTACCACAGAGCCTGAGAAAGCTTCTACTCTTACAACTTTAAAAGTAAAGTCAAAAACCAAATGAACTAAACCCATTGCCATCAAGTTTACACCAACTGAAAGTAAAGAATTCTTTTAAAACATGTGTGTATTAATTCATTTTAATAACTATTAAGTTAAAAAATCCATTACATGTTAATATGAGTAACATTTTTATAAACAGTAACAGTTCCCTAAATTAAAAAAAAAAAAAATGAGGCCATTTTATTGTTTTAAATCCTTACAAATCTCTTTAATATCTGACGATAGAGAACAGCTCAATTCTCAGATCATCTGTTGTGTTGACCCTACGGTAATACACATATATATATTTTTTGTTTTAGGAAGGTAAAGAAAATGTGTCTGTAATGCTGTTGGAAAAGGGAGACACTTGAGGACCCCTGACAGTATCAGGGCATCCAGGGGATTCTTTGAGCACATTTTGAGAATAGCGGTTTCAGATAAACACTACTACAAAACTGAAGACCTCTGTTATCTGAGACAGATGTTTATACATGCCAGAGACAGAGCAGGGGAAGCGACCGCACAAAGGCAATTATTTGAGTTTTTGTCTAAAGCAATGTTTTCACACTTTTCTACCATGGGTACTGGTGTGATTACTCACATATGTTTTTACAATCAACTTTAATTTCATATTAATTCAATATTGTTGCTTTCATTTATTGGAGACATGTATTTAGCACCCCACTAGGGGTAACCCTCTGCTTTCTCAAAAGCCAGCTAAAAATAATAGAATTTTTTATGCTGAGAATTAATACCTGTAAAGTTTCATCCCTCCAAAATAAAGTGAAGACAACTCTAGAGCCTTAAGTCACAGACAAGGGGCCTGGGGTGGGGGGTGCGTGGATGAAGCGCTGGGCTGCAGACTAAACCTTCAGGAGTTCAAATCCACCAGCCACTCCTCTGGAGCCAACAGCTGGTGGCCTGCTCCAGTAAAGGGTTCAGCTTAGCAAACTCTCTGGGGAAACTCGACTCGGTCCTATAGCATTGCAACATATTGGAACTGACTCAATGGCACACCACAGCAGTAGTCATAGACAATAATTTTGGTTCAAAAAAGACATGCCAAAACTGCGTCAGTTTATTTTTTCTGTAACACACCTGTGTTTCATTTTATATTTAAATAGTATCTACCTTACGTTTAACTTCCATGTTCCCCGCCTATAACGTACAGTATAATTTTGACAGCAATAATCTCATGTGTTTCTGACTTCACTGGAGCCCTGATGGTACCGTGGTTAAGAATTCCGTTGCTAACCAAAAGGTCAGGAGTTTGAAGTCAGAATCCACCAGCCACTCCTTGGAAACCCTCTGGGACAGTTCTTCTCTGTCCTGTAGGGTTGCTATAAGTCAGAATTAACTTGATGGCAACGTTTTGTTTTGTTTCCTTAAGTGTGCGATAAATCACAGCAAGTTCAAATGCAATTTAATTTCTGGCATGAATTAAAAGAAAACTATTTTGCAGTCCCAATTTACCACTTAGAGTTACACTCACTCTTAGTGTCAGCGGCTCCAAATTGACTCACTGGCACTGGATTTGGTTTTGGTTGGGCCAATAAAATCTTCAAGTGAATCACCATCCAGACCACTGCAGCAGTCAAGGGTCTGCGTGCAATGGTTAAGTGCTATGTTGGCTAACCAAAAGATTAACTGTGGGACAGTTCTCTTCTGCCCTATAAAGTTGTTGTGGGTGTGAACTGGCTTGACAGCAATGGATTGTGGCGAGGGAGGGGACTTTCCTTAGAATGGCCCATTTCATATGGTCTCCAGGGACTTAACTGTTAAACAGATTATCTTTTTACTTACGGGCTGAGAATGTTAGAATTTCCCATTCTGCTTGTCCAGTTAACCTGGATAAAGAGATTGCCCTTGACCATTTACTAACCCAGAAAAAACCCAACTACTTACTAAGCACATGTGTAAAACCTATGAAATCAACTGAGAAACGGGATGTTTTTTGAAGGTTTTTCCTTTCTAGTTCAAATTTCAGAGACGTTAACTCTCCTTAGAGAGAATTTCAAGTCTCCCAGGTAAAAGGGACCAAACCAATACCCTAAGACATTACCATGGAGTTGATTCCCAACTCATAGTGGACCTATAGGTCAGAGCAGAACTGTCCCATAGACCAAGTACCTCTAACCATTGTGCACAAAGATACTTTGGGAGAACTTAACTCTACCCTAAGTTGTTAGCTCTACAGTCTTGCTCTTTTGGGGAGGTGGAGGGCCATGACTATCCCTTATGAAACAGTCACACGGGACTAAAAGTCAATATCCATATCCAAGAGGGTCCCTGTGCCTCCTTAGCACAAAGACAGAAGGAAAGTGTGAGATTATTGCTTCTTTTCCTATTAGTGTACCTTTACTGTTTAACAAATTATTTGTTTATAGATTATGTTTTGTTTAAATTATTATATTTGACTTATATTTTAAAAGAAAGAATTTCTGTCAAAGAAATTCATGAATCAATACAAATCATCTTCTCATTAATGATTTTATACCTAGAGATACAGAGAGCCACAAAGTTATGTTACGGATAAAGAAGGAACGTGACCTAAATTCTGACAGTGGATTTAAAGTGCCATTTTTAAGAGTTCCCTTAAATTAGTGCTAGATCCAGCTGTGAAGTAGCCAAGTTGGTGTTTGAGTATCCTTTACTTGTAGCTACAGCTATGCCTGTATTGATAATCAAACATAAGTGAATGTAAATATTTTCATCAGCCTATAAATTTCACAAGTATCATAGAAAATCAGTGGAACATCACATAGAACAAATGAAAGTTAGAATTTCTTGACGTCACATTCAGCAAATATTTATCCAGCCTGTGTAAAATAACTCTGCTGACAGCTCGTTACCCCGAGAGGCATTTGATTTTGTATTTAAGCATTTTCCCTCACTTTGAGCAAGGCTTTCCTTTTCTGAGTTGAGTTCTGCTCCTGTTGACTGAAGTTCAGACACCTTGAGTCTGCCCCATTGGGACTAAGAAAACAACTCCAGTCTCTGTGCTACATGACATGCCTTCACAGACTTGGTGACAAACACAGGAGTCCTCTGAGGCGTTGGTCTTCATGATAAACATTCCTGTCCCTTCACCTGTGTCCTGCAGAAAATGCTTTTTGATCCCTTCCCATCCTCTTTCCTCCGATTACATCTCCATTAGACTGTTTTCTGGGAAGACTGTCTTTAACAGTCTCTGTGCTTGGGGTTACATTTACTTATCCTGAACGTAAATCATCTCCATTTTCCTGATGTGACACACAGCGACCCTTTAGGATAGAGTAGAACTGCCCTATGGAGTTTCCAAGGGGCTCCTGGCAGATTTGAGCTGCTGTTAGCAGCTGTAGCACTCAGCCACTACACCACCAGGGTTTTCATATTTATTTATCACAATTATAAATCATCTCCATTTTCTTGACATGAATGGGGCCTTACAGATAGGAGAAGTTATGTAAGTCACAGTGTAATTTGTTATATTTTTTTAAAGTAGAGAAACTCAGTGCAACTGTAGTTGTAAACTTAAACAGGAAAGAGGCTTCGCTGTCAGGAAGGAGAGAAATGTATTGTCATCCTCACTAATTGTGAGACAAAGATACTGTGGTTAGCAGGGCAGCAGCAGAGTGGAGGAGACTTCAGGGTACCGTCACCTGCGCGTCCGCTCTGTGCAAAGAAGCGCACTGGTCGCAGCTAAGTTCCCTACAAGTTCAAAGGAGGCACTTCAAAGTGTATGCATGAATGCACTTCCAGTGGAATGGAAAAAAGCAAAGTTAGAGAACACATCTTGGAAAATTCAAGAGGAGAAAAGGACCTGGCAATGAGGCGTTCTCTTTGAGTTTCCAGTGGTGGTTATTCTTAGTTGTGGGGTGCTCTCCCTTTCAATCAGGCCAGCTTTTCCAGCTTGGCGTTTTTGTCTTCATCAAGGTGCTGGGCTGACTCCCAGCGGAAACTCTAGGACTGCAATCCCGTTATCTAGCTGCTGAAAAGCAAAAATTTTGCTCCGTTACTTCTTCCTTACAATCTAGTAAACCTTAATAGAAAACAAAATAGTTTTGCCACAAGGATATTTTTAACAGAGGCTCAAGGAATAGAAACATGTGAAAACAGAATGAGCCTTTTCTGCTTACATACTATTGAGATGTGTTCAGATCTCCAAGAAAAGTGTTCAGAGAGCTTGGATGTTGAACACTTTCTGACTAGTGATGAATTTCCAAGCCGGATCCGTTTATTTTAAATGGCTACCAATGGATCATATTTCAAAGTGAAGTCCATACTGTGTTTAAGGAAAGACTTAATGAAAATATCATAGCAAGTCATGAAATTTTAATTCTACCCAAATTCATGGGCATTTACTTTGGCAAACGTTTTTGCAGTATTATTAACTGTGTACCACTCCAGCACATTAACACTTTAGCAATCTCAGAATCTGATCAATCATGGGGGCTCTCTCAGCAAACGTAGCGTTTGGATCATGACATACTATAGGGATGCTTTTGCAGATTCCTGAAGAACCTTCCCTTGACTGTGTCTGTGCATTTGAAATGAAACACCAATTATCACACTGTGGGGTTGAATTAGCTTAATTCAAAGAGCTGTTCTAATGGGTCACGCAGACAATTTTTCTTCACTGGCATTATCAGTAAAGATTTTTCTACTGTGACTCAGTTCACCGATTAGATCCTGAGCTATTACTTCAATACTAGTTAACACTGACTGAGCCGTGATTATGTGTAAGACATTGTTTACCACTTTACATTCATGATCTCATTGAATCTTCATCCAGTCTATATCATAATCCTGTATGTTTATCAACCCTTGTGGGACAGACATAAACCTAGGGCGTACAGAAGGTCTAGTTTTATTTTCCTTATCTCTGTTTCAGAGCTACGTAGTCCCATTTAATCAGTAGAGCTCAGCTGCCAACCAGAAGGTCAGCAGTTTGAATCCACCAGCTGCTCTTTGGAAACCCTATGGGACAGTTCTACTCTCTCCTGTAGAGCCAGTATGAGTCAGAAACAGCTCAGTGGTTATGGATTTGGGTTTATTGGTATATACCCAGCCAAGTGCCGCTGATAATATTTTTATGGAATTAATTATACCAACATGTTTTGCAATTAAGTTAATGGAAACAAAGTTGACTGACGTTACTGGATCTAGAAATCCAAGGTTTTAATACACACAACGTTGAATTAGCTAGCCGAGTGTGGGAAGACGATTCACACTTCGTAGTTCCTACTAGGCTTATGTTTCTGGCTTCTTGTGATGGGTAGACAAGCAGATAGCCAACAAGTTATGCTGAGGCGTTCATGTCTGTGTATGCTTATTTTTGAAAGAAACCATTGGATGTCTGTAAGGATAAGATAATAATAATAAAGATAATTGACAAGGTCTGTTATTTAATCCTCTCAAAACTTTTTAAGTTTTAATTTCTAGGAAGTCAGTGAAGGAAATCTCTCTTCAAGCAGACATTCTTGCTTCATGTTCATAAATGAAAAGAAGGACTAAAAAATGTGTAATTTTTAAGCATGAGAGTAATCATCTGAAGCCCTGAACTAACGTGGACTCTCTTGTCATTGTTTCCCTCAGTTATCTCCTGCGGCAGCCTGTCCTTTCCCCCAAATGGTAACAAGATTGGGACGTTGACGGTTTATGGGGCCACCGCCATATTCACCTGTAACACGGGCTACACACTTGTGGGCTCTCATGTCAGAGAATGTTTGGCCAACGGACTCTGGAGTGGTACCGAAACACGATGTCTGGGTAAATTAATTTACGTTCTGTCATTGATTTAATTCAAATAGGCCTTAAAAATAGGTTATGGTTGAGTGCGACAGAAGACTTCTGGCTACAAATGTTCTTCAGGGTTTGATGCTACCCTTTACCATATGATTTTCTGTTGGCATATCTAAAGAGATATTTTATTTGAGCAATAAATGAAGATTCTATGTTGCCATAAGTGACAGGAATACTATTTTATAGAGTGCTAAGTGTACATTTGTATTTACAAATGTCATCATGATTTTATTACACACAAATATCAATTTCATAAATATTATTTATTTTGATATCCATCTTTAAATTTTAACATTGTTTCAACAAAATATATTTAAGTTAATCTAAATCATTATAAACACAAGTTATTTGCAATTCAGTGTGTCTGTAGTAATCTGGTTTTTCTTTTCCCCAAGAATTAAAAAAAAAAAGGAAAATGAAAACAAAAAAGATTGAAAGGGATTTCCCCTATTCATGAATGTCCTCAATAAATGTATAAAAATTGTTAAGTAAGTAGATTGAAGTGTAATGATTAACAAAGTATGCTTATTTGAGGTATTCAAGTAAATTGCAATATACAGGAACTGCCTTTAATCCTACTCACTTCTCTATGGCTTCTTAGGTGATTTTCTAACTATTCAAAGGCCCTAAAAGTTGGGAGATTTCAGTTTCTGAATCTCCATGGGCTGAGACCACTTCAGGAGCTACACTGGGACAATAAAAATAGATCTTTCTTTTCACTCAAGAGATGTTGAGGAGACGGGGTGAAAGTAACTGGTAACTCCAGAGAAAGTGGACCAACGAAAAAATGAGGTTCCCACATTCATGTATGAAGCTATCTTGTCTTCCTTTAAACTCCTACAATGTTTACATAAATGCTACTTAAATGCTTGAGTGGTATTTTGTTGGGTGTAGTCATTATCATTTTCAGTAAATGATCAAATTTCCTTATAGTATATGTAGTTGAAGATGAAAAATACTCCCAAGATTTTCTATGAAGGCTTTTCTCTTCTTGCAAAATGACTTGCCTATTGAATAGCATATTCTTTCAGCAGCTATGGTTTGAAGTAGGTCTGCTCTGCCAACTTCAGTGAAATGTGGCACTATAAAACAGAATCAGATAATCCAAGACACTCATTGTTTTCTGACTGTTCGAGGATGGATGCTGCATCTGGACTGGAGGAGGACTCGCTAGCAACCAGCAACCTTCAATACGCAGAACCTTGCTTGCGGAGAGTGAACAGGACTTGAAAGCAGTTACTGGTGAAAACCAAAGACCACAGGCTTCAGTGTGGATTACATTTCAACATAAGAAAAAAAAAATTCTCACAGCTGTGTCAATAAGCAATGTCATGATACGTGGAGAAGAGTTTGAGGTTGTCAAGAGTTTCATTTTACTTGGATCTACAACAATGTCCTTTGAAGCGTAAGTCAAGCAGTCAGCACATTGCATTGGGCAAATTTCTGCGAAAGACCTCTCTAAAGTGTTAAAAAAAAGAAAGATACTACTTTGAGAACAAATATATGCCTGACCCGATCCATGGAATTTTCGGTAGCCTCATGTATACATGAAAGCTAGACAATGAATAAGGGAGATCAAAGAGTCATCAAGGCTGCTGAACTTTGGGACAAGCTGAGAGGACTGAGCCTACCATTGCTGCTAGATGCATCAACAAGCCTGTCTCTGCATCAACCTGTGACCAGAAGAACCAGATGGCGCCCGGTCACCACCAGTGACAGCTGCGATGGGACTCACAAAGTTGAGTCTCAGTGGCAGCGTGAGAATAAAAAGGGCAGCACCCTGAGAACTCCACTAAAGGACTGCAATTGATTTTCCAAAGGCCTCTGGGTTCCCTTGGGAGCACGGCCCCTAGACGTGATGCTGCCACTGTCCATAAATCACACTGAGGTCAACTACTCGAACAGGAATAGATTAGACTTGACGACACAGAGTGACCATATCTTGTGTGCACTTTATGGTTCTATGTATCTCTAGGATGTTGTTCTACAGGCTTCTTACTATAGGGGAGTGGACAGGATGGAGAAGAGGGGACAAGAGATTGTTAAGAGGATATGACATGTATGGAACACAAAGGAGGAGTGTGCTGTCACCAGGCAAGGAGAGCAGTAGGAGCTGCAGATAGGCAGGCATGCAAATTTAAACTGGATTGTACATTTTCACTCAATCACAATAAGTAAAAAAAAGAAAAAACAGAAAAACAAGTCTGTCTCAGACAAAGTACAACCTGAGTGGCTTTTGGAAGCCAGGATGGCACAATTTTGTCTCATGGACTTTGAACATTTTCTCAGGTGGGACCAGTCTGTGGAGGAGACTATCATGCCTGGTAGGGTAGAGGGTCAGCAAGAGAAGACCTTCTGAGTGGCATCTGGGGTCTTAAAAGCTACCAATCAACCATCAAAGTAGCCCCAGATGGTCCCAGGCCACCTGGACCAGAGGCAAACAGTGGATGTTGACAGGAGGAAAATAGAAACCCACCAGACAGTAAAGGGGCCACATGAGCCAGAGTCTACTCTAGCATGGGACCAGAAGAGCTAGATGGTACCTGGCCACCACCAATGACAGACCAGATGGTGTATACAGAAAGGAGCCCCAGACATACCTGGAGAAGGTGCAGAGGGCTGAGCTGGAACTCTACAAAGGCCCACACACGGTCGTCCTTCTGAGTGGAAGGGCCCCTGGAAGGATGGCCTCTGGGCTCTGTAACCCCAAACTGTATCCAACACCAGGGCCAGCTCCCCAGACAAAGACTGAACTGGACTGTAAAAATCATAGAGCTAGGCTGAGTGTAATCAAACCTTTAAACATGTACACGGGGCTGAGGAGAGGCTCTTCGCTGTAGCCGAGATAATTGGGTAAGGGAGACTAGACTTTGGTTTGAAGGTCGCAGGAAATTCTGGACAGAAGGGGAAGCATGGTGTCTTGAGAGGTGGAGGCAGGCGGGGCAGCTAAAATAGAAAAACAGTGAAAAATCCTGGAGTTCTATGGTAAAATGATATAGACTGTAAAATTGTTCTTACATCACAATAACATATGTTTTTTTTAAAAAAGGAAGACCTTCAAAGGAGATGGATCGCCATACTGGGTGCAGCAGTGGGTTCAGCCACAGCAGTGATTGTGAGGACGGTGCAGGACCAGGCAGGGTCACAGTATATGGGACACAGGGTCACCATGAGCTGGAACCAGCTCAATGGCACCCAGCAATAACAACAGTTGTGTTGATGGAAAGTAATACCAAAAATCATTTAATTGCTGCTTTACTTCTTGTAAAACATTGTCCTTAGCTTAACTTAGGTGATCCATACAGTGACTGTGCAATGTAGCTAAGGCAGTGACTGAAGCCTCAGGGAGTTTGAATCATACATTAAGCTGATTAACTGATTAACTGATTAAGTCGGTTTGTGTCTTATTGACTCAAAATAACCCCTACCTATTTTGTGGTATTCTTCCACCTGAAGACTAGGGCTATGAAGGACAAAGGATGTCATACATATTTAATAGCTGATTGAGCAAAAGTGCCCCCAATATGGGCTTGATGTGATATGTTTTAGAATAAGAATTTAAGCTGAAAATAAGAAGGGAGAAAAGCATCAAGATTATTGCATACCAAAGATTGTAATTGCAGAATTCAGATATAGTATATAAGGAAGAATAAAGTTGAAGCACAGGAAAGAAAAAAAAGGATAATGTTTAGAAAAAGGATATAAATGAGACACACACATATATGTATATATGTCTACAACACAATGAAGAAAAAATAGGTATTGCACTTCATGTAAAGATTTTAAAAGTTAATAAATATGGCTTCTCAGTTGTCACTGTAATGATAGATTACTGGTGAGTAGATTACATGGTGTAGTGTATCAAGCCTATATGTCTATGGAAATTCATAAAGTTGTATCTGAGACAGAGGAGACTATCGCTAGGAGAGTCAACAGGTAGGAGAACAGAAGTCTTATCCTCGCTATAGAAAACAAAAAACCAAGCCCACTGCCCTCCAGCCAATGCCGACTCACATGGACCCAGCAGAAGGGAGCTGAACTGCCCTATAGAGCTTCCAAACAGAGCCTGGCGGGTTTAAACTGCTGACCTGATAGTAAGCTGCTATGCCACTTAACCACTCCCTACACCACCAGGGTTTCCCAGACTACTCAGGTGAAGAGAGTACAGGCTTTTTCTCAAATGTGACTCAGATAATTGATCGAGTAGATTTGTATACTTCCATCATTCACACATTAAATAGACACCTTAACTTTTAATGTGCAAAGCATTTTAGGGATTTATCTTATTGAATTCTCATTAGAACTCATGGTGAACGCTTACCATTCCTGTCTACACGTAACAAAAATGCTTAGAGGAGTGAGGAATTTGCCCAGCATCATAAAACCAATAAATACAGAAGAAGCAGCACTCAGACATAGGCTATTGTACTGGAGTGCAGACTTCTGAATGTTAAGATACTTTATTAGTTTATCTGAGTCCATTTTGCGCTACTTTATCAACAATTTTATCTCTCAGGGAAAGGTACAACATGAGAGCCAGCTATATTATTGTGCTAATTTGGATCAATAATGGGGAGACTGCTGGTTATCTGAAAGTGAAGTAAGTCTGGGTATTGAGACTACTCCCCACCCCAAGACAAATGCTAAGAAAAGATGCTTCGGCACGCATGCTTCCATTTGGCACGGGACATTTTGTCCCTCATTCTGTCCTGATCCCAGGTGTCTAGATTACCAATAGTGCTATTACGTCCCTCCAGTTTCTTAACTTGTCACTTGAATCAGTGTTTTGTCCGTTACCATGGTGGCAAGACTCTTGAAAACCACTCTGCCTTTCTACAAAGGTAAGTGGCCTTGCTTATCCTATAGGCTTGTCTGAGCTACATGAGTATAGCAGAAATACTAATGGAGAAAATGACTGATGTTAACAACAGAGGCAATGGCTGATTTTTTTTAAAACCAAGAAAATAATATGACCCTCCTATGGTGTCGACTCTAAAGGGATGACCCCTCAACAACAAAAAAATAAATAAAATGGAACATTATGAATTTTCAAAAACAACCTCAACAATATGGAAATTAACCAAAGAAATAACTTATTAGCAAACCAAAATGCTCTATAATAAATCAAAATTAAGAAGATGTGTACAAGAATATGCAAACAATCACATACACTAGGACATACGTCAGGAATGAAATGCAGCTTTAAGGACAGCGTTGTAAAGGAGAAACCCACAATAAGCTCGGAACAATGAGAAGTGTAAGGACCACAGCTTTCTATTCAAATTATAAAACGAAGTTGCTCACTGGAGTTGTTAGTAAAATAATGGATGACAGCAACATACAGAAACCTTACTCAGCTGTTCCTTCTGCTTTTTCTGTCAAGAAGATAATTTTTGGCAATAGAAAGTATAAAGCTTGTTTTTATGTCAGAATCAGACACCAAAGAAAGCTGAGCAATCCATGAAAGAGAAATTCTGGATTCTAAATGAAGTTGAGTCCCCTGCCCGAAAACTCCACGTGAGCGTGCTGAGTAGACTTGAAAAGAGATCTCTTGTCGTTGTTGGAGGGCTGAGTTGCTGTCAGTGTCTCTGTGGTACTTTATAGGAAAAGAGGCATTCTAGAGTTGGACAAATATCTTGAAGTTTATGCACAAAATGAAGAGATTTGAGTTACACAAAACCATGAATTTTTAAATGAGCTATCACAAATCCATAAATTACTAAATTTGAGAACATATAGAGAAGACAAATGTGTTCTTTGTAAATAACTTTGGTGAAGTGTGTTTGTGAGGAGATAGTAAGGTTTCAGGAAACCCTGGTGGCACAGTGGTTTAAGTGTTCCAGTGGCTAACAAGAAGGTCAGAAGTTCAAATCCACCAGGTGCTCCTTGGAAATTCTATGGGGCAGTTCTACTGTCTCTGTAGGGTCAGTGTGGGTTGGGATAGATTCAGCAACAGTATGTTTGTTTTTTGTTTTAGTAAAGTTTCAGAAAACATTGTTCTCACATGAATCCATTTTCTCATTTGATATCTCTATTACAGCAGTGTTTAGAAATACACACTGTTGAATTCATACTGTTGAATTCTCATAAAATCTTTAGCAAGATTTTATATACCCAAGAAATTTAATATGAGTGTACATTAAGTATTTTAAAAATTGATTTAGGGACAGTGCAGGAATGATATTCACTATTGGTGTGATGCCACTTAAAAGAAAAGGAAAATCCCAGCTATGTGTTTCTTACCCTGGTCTTACCCCAAACTTTTATTTATTCATGAATCAGGGCTTAATATGGATACTCGCAGAAAGAGGGAAAAGGATATGTGATTGGACACTCAAGAATTCTTCCGTTTGGAATGACCAGATACATCAGACAATAAAGAAATTAATGTAACTTTCACTCAAGGCTAAAAAAGATTCCAATATACTTGAGAAGAAAACTTAGGAATCATAGCAGACGTGACAGGGACTTGGATGTTCTGACAAGTAAAGACCCCTGTGCGCAATACCGCTCTGGTGCTCCCGTTGACCGAGCGTCACCGGCAGTGCGCGTCTTACCCTCAGCTCGCTCAGGTGTTCCGTGTCCAGATTAGGCACTCAGCTCTTGAAACAGTGTATGTAAGCTGTTGAGGAACAGCTGCAGACCTGCTCGGAAATCTGCCTCAGGAAGGGTGCTGTTGTAGATTTCTGTGGCGGTTACTTCCAGTCAGGGTGGCCGTGCGCCCGGCAGAAGGAAACTGCACCGTCCTCACCAAGGTGTGTCTGATCTCGCTGCTGCCACTTTGTCAATCCGTGGCAGGGAGGTTGTCTCTCGTTTTGGCTGACCTTCCACTTTACCAAACACCATACCCATTGCTAGCCATTGGTCTTTCCAGTCGGCAAAAGCATCCGTTTACATTGCAACCACTGAAACCCTGACGGGTCAGTTCCACTCTGAAATGCATGGGCTTGCCCTAATGACAGGAGTTTTTCATTTGTTTGTTTGCTTTTCATTTTGTTTTGTGCTTATCAAGGAATATATATGCCTCTATTGTGAAGAATCTGATTAACAAATGTTTGGAAAACTTTGACTGCTATTGGAGAGCAGATTTAGAAAGTAATTGATATTATTTTGAAATATTTAAAATACTGTTAGGTGAAACATAGAATAAGCAGTTTTATTAAATGGTTTTCCACCAAAGTGCCACCCTTAATTGTTGGGTAGAGCCATCATGAAGACCTCCCTGGAAAAGAAATACAAGGCGTCATCAGAGCTCAGTGAGGGGGTGGGTACCAAAATGTCAGAACTGAAAATAAAGTTAATTACATCTGCCAAGAACAAGACTGTAGTTGATGATACCTTTAGTGATGCATCTTTCCCAACTTATATTTGTAACATTTTAAACAGGAAGCTATTTTCCAAGTTGTAAGAGGGGTATCTTGTTTATTTTTAAGGTTGCTAGGAAAAATACTTTCCTTCTACTTCATGTGCAATATGGATCGCTTTTCTAGCCTCAGTACTCTGTGATTTCTGCTGCTTTCCCACAAGGAAAAATATGGAAAATTCGTTGGGATCATTGCAGCTGAAACAGCCAGCCACAGGAAGGGACTCTAGTTTTGCCCTGGGGGCATCAGGAGAGGGCTGACTGTGGGGGAAGTGTGGTTAAAGATACCAAGGATTATTTTTCTTTTCCTCACATTAAAAAAAACTGAATTTAGGCTGTGTTTCAGTTACCTAGACTAGAATTCAGGCTCTCTGGTGGCACAATGGTTAATGCTCTGGCTGCTAACCAAAGGGCCGCCAGATTGAATCTATCAGAAGCTCCTTGGAAATTCTACAGATTAATTCTACTCTGTCCTATAGGGTTGCTATAAGCAGGATTGACTTGATGTCAGTGAGTTTTTGTGTTTTTGAGACTACAATTCTAAACCAGAACCTTTGAGAAAAAATGGAGTAAGAATGGCACACTACTCTATGAGTAGACATCATTGTGAACAAGTTTTAGGCAAAGCAATGCTTTTTTGCATCAGAGAAAAAATTTTATAGAAGTTTAGGTAAGCTTAATCAATACCTACAATGTGACTGCAGTCTCCCAGGGTTTTGTAAATTACTGTTTGTACTTTGTAACACTAGACAGCTCCCTAGGATGGAGAATTAAGCACTGAGAACCATGACCTGTATCTACTCCATCAGGCACCTTGTAATCCATCAGGGAAGTTTTATGATCCCCAGTCTCCTTTAATTGTTTTCTTCCATTTGTCTTCCCTGCAGTAGTTAGCATTGAATCCAGCCGAGGGCACACAAGCTGGAGGAAGGTTATGCATATGTAATCCAGGTTTCCCTGTTGTAGAAGCCTACATGACTTGTTTGATGCCATTTGTATTGTTTAGACTTTTTCAGCACATAGTGACATATTCATCTCTCCCACTTGTTATTATTTACTCTGCGGTATTCAAGATGTCAGTGATAGATGGAGACATTTTTCCAAGTAAAGAACATTTTACGTTTTCTTACTGAATTTTTTTGTTATTATTTGAAATAGGTTTGCACTGGCTGCACCATAATGACTTGGGAGTAGATGAATTCTTCTATGTGTATAATATCATGATGGCATTCATATAAAAGGACACTTAGTGACACAGTGGTTAAGACCTTGACTGGTAATCAAAAGGTCAGCAGTCTGAACTCACCAGCTGTTCCATAGGAGAAAGAAGTGGCAATCTGCTACCATAAAGATTACAACCACAGAAACCTTATAGGGAAGTTATACCCTGTCCTATAGAGAAAGGGTCCCTAAGGGTTGGAATTGACTCAATGGTATTAGGTTTGGGTGACGTGGCTGAAATAGCTAGATGACAAGAATAAGAATAATACTGTTAGAGGACAATTTTTTTTTTTTTATGATTCTAGAGAATACAATTGGAAAGTGTTGTTCACGTGTCTTGTATTTTGTGAAAGATCTTACTAAAAAATTATAATGAAAGAACAGATTCATTATGATCATAATTGTGTTCTATCAGAAAGATAGTATTAGGGCTGGAGATTACTCTCTCTCCTTGTTCTTTGCCATGCAATCATCATTGTAAGATGTAACCTGTATATTAGTAAGGGAAGGTAAAATGTTCGTAGACATGCTTCTTAAGCTTCCTATTTTATGTGTGTATGATCAGTTCTTTAAGCATATCATATGCGTACCAAAGCTGGACAGTGAATAACAAAGACAGGAATCACGGTGTTGGGGAAGAACAGTGAAGGTACCACGGACCTCCAAACAGCAAACTGGTGTGCTCTGGAAGAAGTACAAACAGGGTGCTCCTGGAAAGCAAAGAGGGCGACACTGTGTCTTCCAGACTTTGGACCTGTTGTCAGCAGGGGTCAGTCCCTGGAGAAGGACATCCTGCTTGGTAGAGTGGAGGGTCAGCCGAAAAGAGGAGGACCCTCAGTGAGACGGGTGGACTCAGTGGCTGCCGTGATGGTCATGAGCATAAAGACGACGGTAGGCACAGCGCCAGGCCGGGCCGTGTTTGGTGCTGTTGTTCACAGGGTCTTCATGAGCTGCAACTGACTCTACGGCGCCCAACAACAACAACAAAATGACAGTTCTCAGAAGAAGACTGTAGGAAAGTTTTCCTCAACGAGTGCTTTTTCTATATTTCTAAATGTCTGAAGGTATTCATGTGGTCCTTCAGCAAATGTTACACAGAATGTGATGGTTAATATAGGACGTGTTGACCGATACCACAGGCTGCCAGGCCTCTCTTCCCAGGAGCCCCGAGGGTGAGGGATTCAACTCGTGGTCAGGTGTGGGGCCAGTTACACCACTGGCCTGAAATTGTCCTTAAACTGAATAGAGCTTAAAAGAGTTGATCCGTTGAGGGTGTGATAAAAATATATGTTTTAGCATAGGAATTGAGCTCCTTGATATTGCTGCTGTCGCTGCAAAGTGTTTTATGGCCCACCAAGCCACATATTTTTACATATCTAATAGAATTTCAGCTGTTTTCTACAATACCGTATTTTTCTCCAGAATAATCCAAGGGTCTCAGCATTATTCCTGGGCATCACACTTGGGAGCTGGGGGGGAACTCGTCTGTCATTTCTCAAATGTGTTTTTTTTAACGTATATAGGTCTGTAGATTCAACTATATTGATGTTCAGTGCTCTTAGTATTTGCCCTGCATGTAAATTGATCTCGTCTGTCTGACATTTTATGACGATTTATTGATACTCAAGTAGAATTTAAAGACTGGCTTTGGAATTCACTGCCCAAATAACCATGGCTTTAGCTTAAAGACAATGTTACTGCAAAGAATGGACAGCATAAAGCATACTGCATTTCTAATTCTGAAACAGGCGCAGGATGTTTATAATACTTTTATTTTCAGCAAAAAGTGCCATGACTCTGAAAGCAAAGAGTCAGGTTGAATATTTGGTTTATAGATTTTCTAAAAATGTATTCAGTTCTAATCCTCAGACCAATATTTAATATTTGTATTGATGCAAAGTGGCACAGTGAAAAGGTGACCTTAAAGTAAGCCACTGTGAAGAGGATACTGTGTGTGTGTGTGTGTGTGTGTGAGAGAGAGAGACAGAGAGAGAGAGAGAGAGAGAGAGAGAGAGCTCATAGTAGGAATGAGATCTTGATGACACAGCAAAGTATTCATGGCTCCAGGTCTGTCTGATGCAGGGAACACCTATTATGTTTTAGTGTGACATTTCCAATCCTAAACTGGAACATTATTATATTTCCAAAATGTATAATTCACTTCCAAAGTTTTACAAGTCTACCTAGTTATGAGCTAGTTATGAGTATCCTCGTGGTGCACTGGTTAAGTGCTAGGACTGCTGATCAAAAGTTGGACAGTTTGAATCTACCGGGTGCTCTTTTGAAACTCTATGGGACAATTCTGCTCTGTCTTGTAGGACCATAATGAATCAGAATTAGTTTGGTGGCTGTAGAGTTTTTTTTTTTTTTCTTTTTTTCACACCTAATCATAGAAGATTTTAACCTACTTTATCTGCATGAAGCACAGACTAATTTTTTTTTTTAGGTTTCACAGACTATATGACTCATACAGTATCAAATACAAATAGTACAAAACAATGTGTACAGTAATCTAAACACTTTAAAACTGTACCTATCAGCTATCCTGGGTGATATAGAGGGTTAAGGTGCTCATTCGCCAATCTTAATGTTAGCAGTTTGAGTCCACCCAGAGAGACGTTGGAGAAAGACTGGATGGTTTACTTAAAAATCAGTCATCAAAAACTCAATGGAGCACAGTCCCACTCTGAAACATGCAAGATCGTCCACAAATCAAAAGTGACTCAATGGTCCATCTACAGAATTGTATCATTAACATGTAACTTCATATGGCCACACGCTTTAAAATATAGGTAGAGTTCTTACCACCGATAACAGATAAAAAATTGGAAGAAACCATATTCTTTCAAAAACTGGTTTTCAGATTTTTAGCTGCGTCAGATACAGACAGAAAGCCTCTTCTTCCCTGAACATTGTTTCACACTGATTCTAACACATCTGTGCAGTGGAATTTAGACAGAAACTGTCAGGAACAACTGCTTTGAGAGCTGGACCTGCTGGGAACACTGCTGTCCCGAGCTAAGCTCCTTCGGTGATGTGAATTGCTGGCCTTCCCTGGGCTCTCTGAGGGTTGGCCATGCTGTAGTGGCTTGTGTGGCGTAGGAGGATTCTGCTACCATCACTCCCCAACCTCTGGGCCACCCCGAGCCCTCGGGGGAATAGGGCAGCTGTCTGCCCTGAGTTCTGCAGCAGAAAGCAGTCTTCAGGACAGCCTCGGCCAGTGAAGAGGCGAAAAAGCGCTCCTCTCCTGACATCTCTCCTCTCGGTGTTCTGCTTGCACGTACTCGGAGTTCCACTTCTGCTGCTGTGAAAGTCAGGTCAGCACTGGACTCAGGTGGCTCTGACGCCCTTTGCTCTCACTGGATTTGGTTGGTGTATCCATTTCCTCTTCATCCACTTTTGGAGAAGGATTGTTAAAAGAAATTCTTTTTCTAAAATTATAACCTATTTGGGAGTTTTTCAACTAAAATAGAGTAGCAGTTTACAAATGAAATAATAGTACAGCTTTCATTTTTTTTAGAGACTAGAATAAGATTATAAGACAGTGACTGTCAAAGCTTATGGTTGACTTGCTTTGCAAACGAAAATCTGTCTTCCCGTGAGCCACCCATTCTACTGGAGAACCTACAAACAGCCGTTTGTTGGGGACTGTCACTGTACACCTGTCCTGCTGTTCCGTGAGTCCTGATAGGCCATTTGGGATGATAGTGTAATGGTGTGGTCAGGAAAATAAAGAGGCGTAACTGAGCAGAACTAGAAACTATCCAGCCCGACACAGAATTACTGAGTCTGAGGCTCGTTCTCTCAACAGTGGTCTGAAGCAGTTGGTGAACTATCCAGTGCACAGCAGTGCCTGTTCTGCAGCATGGAGGATTCAGATTTAAAGTTCTAAAAAAGTCAAAACAGGAAAAGTTCTAGCTCTTGCTTGAATTAAAAGAAATCATCCTATAGATTTCCTAAAGAAATATGTGTACATATATATGTATGTATACATATCATATGTCTATATATTTATATATATATATTTAGAGAGAAATGGATAGATTAAAATTCACATTAAGCTAATACTTCATAGAATTATTTTGTAATTTCTTAACTGGTTACTAGTCTCATCAGATTCAGGTTAGTAGCAGACTAGTTAAGTTTGTAGTCAGGACTGATTTAACAGTAAAATAGTTTGGTTGCTTGTGATTCCAAGATTTTCTTTTCACACTAAAATAGAGCAATTTTTGATTGGAACTTCTTAGAAACTGCAGGTTTCCTGATTCCATAGGTGTGATTATGTTTGACAAGGCGTTATCTGTACATGACACTGAGCCATCCTTCTTTAAGCTGAAGCCAAATGTGAAGCAAAAACGTTGCGGTTTGGAATCATGTTATAGGATCTATTGGATAATTAACACTATTTTATTTTAGTTTAATTAGATTTTGTTTCCTTCCTTGTTCTTTTTTTTTTTTTTTAGTATGCAAGGCTGCTGTCCCCAATTTTTAATTTTCCAGTTAATAGATTTGCTTATTCTTCCTGTTACTGTTTATACCCAGTGGCGTCGCAACTAAACACTTCTAAGTACTGAGGGAGTCACAAAACAGAACCTAATAGGCACAATATAGTAAACTAAAAAAGATTTAAAAAGTGGCTACCCCTCTAGTAAATGTCTGAGTTAGTCTATGTTGCTGTTGCTGTTGGGTGTCCTGGAGGCTGCTGCAGCTCCCAGTGGCCCTGAGCACAGCAGAACCCAACACTGCCCCGTCCTGCCCCAGGCCTATCCCTGCGGCCGCCGGGGTCATTAAACTTGTTGAAGGTCTTCCTCTTTTAGCTGAACCTCCGCCTTCCCGCGCACGGTATCCTTCTCCCGAAGTGGATCCCCCCCTGGCAACATGTAGATCTAGAGTCTCTGTGTTTTAGCAGAGACATTAGAAGGAAGTATTTTTGGGTGATGGGAGTGCCTTTCTGTCACAGTACCTACTCACGAGTGCTCGTCGTTTATGTCTTAAATCTTACCTCCTTTGGCAGGCGTTTCCAGTTCCCAGCGCTGGTTGCACGGCCCCTCGAGGGCTTCATATTACACCTTGTATGTACACTACCTTATAACCCTTTTCATAACATACTGATTCATATATTTCTTAACATTCGTGCTTGCTGACAGTGAAGAGAACTTGAAGCACTTACCACCAAAGATCAGCGTCTACAGCCCCCAGCACGGATTCACCTCAGCACAGAGAAAAGAGAAGTCCTCGCAGGGGGACCGGTGAGCAGCATGAAGAATGGAGTCTGTATGAATTTGTCAGAGTTCGTCTCACCTGGGTCCACAGCTGATGTCTATGGGAGCAGCAGCCAGGAAATCAAACAATGCATTGCATCAGGCAAATCTGCCGCAAAATACTTCTTAAAGTGTGAAAAAGCAGAGATGTCACCTTGAGGACTAAGGCACACCTGACCCAAGCCGTGGCGTTTTTCAGTTGACCCGCACTCGTGGATCCCAAAAGAAAGGGAGAAAAATATGAAACAGAGCTTCTAGTTTTTAGAAACTGCAGACTTAATGGACATACTGTGGCAGAAGGCGTCCTTGACATGTTACCCTGAGATAGGATTTTATCCATAAATGGAAACTATCTCCTCAAGTCATTCTTTAGTTAAATAACAGGTTAGCTCATGAGGTAATTGAACGTGAGCCTTGAGGACCACACTCTGTCCAAGACCATCCAATGAGACCACTTGGTCAACAATACTCTAAAAGCAAAGAGAAGACAGTTTGGGGGACTGTGTGAGACGGGAACAGACAACTAGAATCAAAATAGTCAGAAGGTTGATGACATGTGGACATGTGACCAACACCAGTGAGCAATACACGTAGAAACTGTTGAACTGAAACCTGGTTTGCTGTCTACACTGCTGCGGAAAGTATAATAAAGTATTACTTTGAAAAAGGAGCTTAAGTGGATGCTGAAAAATGATACATTTGAAAACTAGGTTGCCTTCTGTCTGTGCCATGTTAGACAGTTGTCTGTATTTATTCAGATTTGGAAGCTAAAATACCAGATGATCCTGATGACACTTCTTTCCTTCAGGCACTGAGCTGAAATGTTATCTGAAAAACATTCTCCATTTTGTTGTTGTTGTTTTATTTTTTAGGTGTGTACGATCAATTCCTTAGGTAACTGAAGGGACCATGGGTCAGGGAAGAGTTGCTGTTAGAAATTTCTATTTTCAAACATAGCTGTCGACCTCAGCTCTTCGTATATGGCCAACAACTCTCCGTTATTGCATCTGATTTCTAAAGTTTATAGGTTACCACCTGGACTGTTAAGACTGTCTCTACTCTGGCTTTTAAAAGACAGTGCAACTACAAACTGTATACTCTTGTTTATAAGCGAGACCGCTAGTCATATTTTTTAGTGTCAAGAATGAAACCTGAATCGGTGACACGTCAGTGTTGTGTAGTCGGGTCCACTCTTCAGGAGCCTCACAGTGCCTTGGGTTTCAAATTCCCGATTCTTGGAGTGGGGGCAGGCATCAGAAGTAAGATAGTTACCTGGTGTTCTCTCATATAACAGCTGGAAGTTAGGTATCCCACACTCCCTCGTATCTTTGAGGATTTGATTGCATTATTTTCTTGTGATATAATGTGCGTATCTGGAAATTATGTATTTTACCTATCACCTTAAATGTAGTTGGAGTCTCTTATGTCAAGCCCGTTTAAGGTCCCTTTGGCTCCTCACTGTGAATCCTGGCCTCTCGGAGTAGAACGATGGCTCCGTCTCCCTCTGCCACAGTCCACAGTGTGCACAGGACAGCATGTCACAAAGAGGAGAAGCCTCGAGAGCCTCATCCTCAGGGTCCTAGGGTAACAGTCAAGGCTCCAGAGGGTCTTTTCAACTCATCAAGAACATTCGATCTCATCCAAATTCTATTTCTATATAGAGTTTGAGTATGTGGAAGGGGGTTTGGGCCTCTCACCAGAAGTGGCTTAATTAACCTGACTGACTGGAAAACTACTATGAGAATGAAATCAGCCAAATCTGAATAACCTTTTTGACTCGACATTACGTTAGAGTTGAGACAGAATATTGCTCAAGGATACCTGGCCACTGCTGCTATCTTCCCCCGCCACTGTCAGCAGTGTGACCCTCAGATCACACATGTGGTTCAAAAATGGAGAATAAGAGGCATCTGAATTAACAGATCTATAGATTATTGTTTGAATTTAAGGTCTTTCATAAGAGATGGAGAAAGGAAAGAAGGGAGGGAGGGACAAAGGGAAGAAAGAAGAGGAGAAGAAGGGGAAAGAAAATGGAAACATGAGTGAAAGAATGTTCAAGACAGAAAGAGAAAAACCAATACCAGCATTTCCAAGTTTTCTGCTGACCCTGCAGTGCCTAACTACTGCACCCTTCGACCCAAAGACATCAGAGAGCCTTCTCCTTTTGGAAGCTCTCTGTGATGAAACCTTCTTCAGTGCCGTGCTGGCCAGCGATCTTCTCTTTCAGATTCCCCTTGCAAGAACAGTTTGTCTCCCCGTAGTGTCGTTGGCTCTGCCCGACTTTACCTTCAGGCCAATTCCCACTCTGCATGACAGGCACCCCAGCTACTCTGCATCCTCGACAACCAGCTAGAACTTTTTCCTATGAAATGTCGTCTGTCTTTAGAATATGTTTCCCTTGACTTTGACTGCTAGATCCGTGTTTAAATGACCAGAGACCATTTTCACAGAGACACTGGTCCATGCGTAAGTCAAGTTTATACATTTGAAACAAAATCTGTGTGTTACATTCCGACCTTCTTCGGCTTTCACAGGTACATTAACAATCTCCCCATGCAGCCAGTCTCTCAGACTAGAGCTTCTAATCACCCTTCTCTTTTGCTACAATTTGCTCTTAGAACAGTAATTTCATAGTGGGAACAGTACCGATTTTACTCACAAGTATCAATAAAAATAAGTTACTTACAATGATTATAAATGAAAAAAAATAAATTGGAAGCAATTGCAACAAGATATATATTTAGTGATGGTGAATTCAAAGAAATGTGACACTTTCATAAAATGAAAAGCACCCACATTTTTGTTGCTTTTCCTTGTGCTTTTAGCTGGCCACTGTGGTTCCCCAGACCCGATTGTGAATGGTCACATCAGTGGAGATGGCTTCAGCTACAGAGACACGGTGGTGTATCAGTGTAATCCTGGTTTCCGGCTTGTTGGAACTTCTGTAAGGATATGCTTGCAAGACCACAAATGGTCTGGACAGACTCCTGTGTGTGTCCGTAAGTACACGGTGTGGGAACTGATGTGTCAGATGCGTTCTTGTATCACATTTTCATCTGTCTTGAAGTCATAACAGAACCACAGGTAGTCTTCAGAACAGAGCAGAACAGAGCGCTGGGAGCGTGTCCAGATAAAGAGAAAACGGAGCCTTTTCCGTTACTTGCCAGTCTGTTTCTGACCAACCCTTCTCTCAGACCTCTGCCCATGTGAAGTCTGCTCACTGATTCCTTTCAAATGGGTCCCAAGATAAGTGATGTAGTGAAATTCATTCCTCCTGATTTTAAGCAAGAAAATCTCAGTGGAAACCAAAGCTCGTTTTAGGAGAGAAAAGATGCTGAGTCAGGCATGCAGCTTACTTTTGCAGATTTCAAAAAAGAACAAGAAATCACCACCTTCTTTTAATCTTTGGAGTTGTCTTGTGTTTGTGCTTTTTGTTTTTATCAATAATATCGAGTTTAGGCAGTTCTTCCTTTCAAAGAAAGAGAGAAAACTATAAGTACTGATTAAAAACTGCTTAATCATATATTTTCAAAAAAGATTGTACCCTGTTTCTATGGAAAAAATCATTTAAAATAATTGTTTCCAATATATATACACATTTTTTTCCTGTGATTTAAGCAGAAGGGAAATACTAGCCTAATGACAAGGTGGCACCAGGTAACTGTCCACTACTGCGCCATGGTAAGTGTGCCAGATTCAGAGAGGGAGGCTTTATGTATAAGCAGAAAAAAGTGCTGTTCAGAGAAAAGAGGAGAGAAAACCTGTTTCTTTCGAAAGGACTGATGAAGTGTTTCTCTGTGCTCTCTAAGGCCATGAGTTTAGGCATTCAAACTAACAGTTCGTACATTTGGAAGGCTTGTACAAGAGGAATTGTCAACAAAACCATGGATTGAGTGTTTACAGTTATTTTTGCTAATTTCATTGTGTCCAGCACTGATGGGAAGGAACCTCAGTGGCACATATGGTTAGTGCTCAGCTGCTGAGCAACAGATGGGCGGTTCTACCCTACGAGTGACTGGGTAGGAGGGAGAGCTGGCGGGTGATCCTGCGAAGAGCACAGCCTGAGAACCCCTGGAGGGCCCTTCTCGGCTGTCACATGGGGTCACCCCAGGTCAACATCGACTGGGAGGCACTTCACAATACTGACGTGTGAATACTTAATACATGTACAATTCAAAGTATCCACCAAATTCCTGTGATGGCTTCTAAATCACAGTTGCACACTTTTAGCTGGTATGTACCGAGGAGAAAATATTACAACCTAAAGCTTAGTGAAGGTATTTTAGCATCTCTGACCTTCTCGTTGCTTCATTTTTAAACTTATTTGGTAGTCAGTCATGATTTGAGGAAGAAAGATACATTTTATGAAGAAAAGGGCATTTGCCAAGTGTTGGTTATTTTCTACAATTATAAGGACCAGCTTTGCAAGTTCAGCAGTAGGGTTCTGCCTCCCTGTTTTCTTTTCCAAACATGAGTAAGATCAGTAAAGAGTCTAATTAGTTCCAAGCCCTTTAATGCACACATTTCACACCATCTGCGTAGTTACTAGTAGGAAGTGCCAGGTGAGTGACTTCTTGTCTGTCCCCGGCCTGTGACACGACTGGCTTTCCTTGCAGCCATTACCTGTGGCCACCCTGGCAATCCCGCCCACGGCTTCACCAACGGCAGCGAGTTCAACCTCAACGACGTGGTCAACTTCACCTGTCACGCTGGCTACTTGCTGCAGGGGGCACCTCGGGCCCAGTGTCGCAGCAACGGGCAGTGGAGTAGCCCGCTGCCTACCTGCCGAGGTAGGAAAAGCCCCCGGGTGACGAGCCCCCTCGCTTGTAAAGTGTAGTGAGCTGATCAAGGACTGGGGAGACCGGGCGGTCGGCTAGTATCCGGACTGATGGTCCAGTGTCGTCCCCGTGTGCAGGGCCCCTGCCACCTCTCGTCACCGCGGTGTGGAAACCTTTCTGAGAATAATGCACAAATCTCTCTGTGGCCTTTAGTTTGTCAGTTGCCCAGATAGTCAATCACGAAAATCTAGGATTCTCTATTTTAAAGACAACTCATCTTCTGTTTATCTTTTTACTCATTCATTCATTTAATCTTAGCATGTATTTTAGCACCTTTAGGCCCTTAAACTTCTAGTCTTACGCTTTTGTTTAAGACATTTTCATTGCTTTTAAAATTCAGAGATACTTTGTATCCATTTCTTTAAAGAAAATTGTCATAGGTCTGTACTAAAATCTGAATTTCCAGGAAAGTGCTCTTTACAGTTTTTATGTTTCTAGATTTTTGAGCTCATAATGTTTAAGGTTTCACTTCATTTGCTTGCCAGGAAAACATCTCTATTATTGAAGGGGAATTGTACTCCAGGGTGAAGATGATTTATTTTATTTTAGGAATGATAGCTGTATGGTATTACAGTCAGATGCAAACAAATCTCTCTTGCCCTGACAGTCACCACAGCACCCTACAGAGGTCCCAAGGGAGCTATTTGCAAACGAGACAACAGCAGAATGGGAGTCAAAATATTGTTTTTGTTAATAGTTGTGTGAAGTTTGCTGTCTAACGGTGGAGTTCTGATCCGGGTCTAAATTGGAATGCTGGCTTAAGCTCCAAGCCTACATAAAGCGCGTCATTTATTTTGCCTCTGAAGTACAAATGTGAGGATCAGAACATTGAGGAATTAGGTCAAGGCCCGGATGAAATCCAGTGCGTTTGCTCGAGCACGGAGGAGAGACAGAGGCCTGAGGCCTCACCTGTGTGACCCCGGGGGCGCTGGCTGCTGGCCAGCTGTGCTGTCCCGCTGCTCACTCGGACCCGGGGAGCCTGGGGCACCCCAGCCTCCAGGAGTGCTAGCAGGGTTCTTAGCCTTTCATGATCCTTCTCAATGTATCCCATCATGGTTCCAAAAAGAAAAAAAGGAAGGAAAGGACGAGTGTGGTTGGCACGTATTCCCCTGAGCTACGGCGGTCTTTCTTTTCCAGTTACCCTGTCCCCGTTACTCTGATGGTTAACACAAACAAACAACCATTAGACGTGCAGGTCAAGGGCTGAAACTATCTGCTCCACTTTTCCCTCTTGCTACATCTGCAAATTAAATGATATACAGAACACTATTGCTAATGCAGCATGTTGGAAGTTGCAATTGTACAGTAATGTTATGAAAAGCAGAGATTAGTGGACAATAGAAAAAGCTGAAATTCCGTAGACTGGGCTTTAAATCTGTTTGAAGGTTGCGTGCCTAAGTGAATCACAGAGCTGGATTCAAGTCTGTATTTGTCACTTTGGAAGCCACAGTGTTTTCAGTGCCTGTGGCTACTTCCCAGTAGCATGTGGGCAATTGGTCAGTTGCTGTGAAAACCCTGACAGCCGTGGTGGCACAGTGGTTACGAGGTCTAGCCGCTGATCAAAAAGAGCAGCAGTGCAAATCCAGGCACTCCCTGGAAACCCTGCGGGAAAGTTCTGTATCCTATAGGGTTAGTAGGAGTTTGGATCGATTCGACGGCAACAAATTTGGTTCCAAAAACCCTCTTGAATTTTCTGTCGTGCCCAGATAATTGTAAGCACAGTGATTTGCTCAGTACATTTACACAGTGGCAACATTTTCTCAATCTCCACCCATCACTGGATATCCCGCCGGTAGGTTCCCTCAGTGCAGAGATGATGTGATTTGGAATCTGTTACAGGGGTTCATATATTATTTTCTATGAACTGAAATGTCACTGGTCCAATTTTTTCCATTAAGGTCTTTCTCTGTTTAATGAATGATGTTTGCTTGAAGTTTTGCTTTAGAGATCGTTGTAGCATCACGTGGAAGTGTAAGGCACAAGGCATGAGGGTCCTCAGCTTAGCGCCCTCCCCCCAGTAATTCACATCTTGACAAACTAGAGTAGGATACACTAACCAGGGCGTGCGTGTTGGGGCAGTGTTGGGGTATGGAACCGTCAGCTTCCCCTGACGAGGATGCCTGCAGGTACCTGTCTGTGACAACTCCGAGCTCGCCCTCCCTCACCTGTCACCCCTCGCAGCAAACCACTCATCTCTTTCTGATTTCAATAATAATTTTATAGTAATAAAAGAATAATTTTATATCAGTAAATAGAATCATATGGCATGTAGTATGTAATCTGGGACATTAACGTTTTCACCACCTCCCCATAATTCCCTGGACAGTCATTAAAGCTGTTGCCTTTATCAACAGTTGGTAGTTGGCTCCTTCTGTGGGGCTCCTTCTTTCCTCTCCCGACCCTACCTCTGAGTCGTATTCTAGGGCTTGGCTGTCTCACACTTAGTTTTACCATTTACTCACTGAAGCACTTCTGGGTTGTTTTCTATTTGTTTTTGCTATTATGAGTACACCTGTTATGAGCATTTGTCTGTATGTTTTTCTGTGATCAGAAATTTTGATTTCCCTTGGGAGGAGTGGAAGTAGCTCTGCTGCTTGTTCATATGGGAGTTGCGTACTTAATTTTGTATGGAACTGTCAAACGATTTTGCAGTGTCTGTGTCCTTTTACCGTCTTGCCAGTGATGTTCAGAATGATCAAGTTTGTCCACATTCTTAGCAACAGTCAGTGTTGTTGCTGTGTTTTGATTGTGACTGTTCTGATGGATGTGTACGGACATCTCACAGTGGCATTCCTTTGCATTTTCCTGGGGATTAGTCATGCTGAATGTCTTTCCATGTGTTAGAGATTTTTGGATGCAGCGGGTTTCTTTAATCAAAATTATGTAGAGGAAAAAAGAGAGGAGGAGAAAGAAAAGGAAGAGTTTATTTGCGTCCCGGGCAGCTTTACAGAGTTTTCAGATGGGAGTCTGTAGAACCGCGTGCTGGCTCAGGGGTTGGGAGTTTATAAAGTGGTGCAAGCGGACCTTGTTGAGGACAGCGCTGAAAACGACACCTGTGACGATGAGAACGATGCCCACAGCAAGCAGCCCATGGGGCTGTGGATGTTTAGGATGGCTTAATTAACATAAGGGGGTATTATTTCAGTGGGATTGAGCCTATGGGAAAGAAGTGATAGCTAGTCGGCCGGGCGGCTAGTCACATGTGAATGGACTTTCCGGGATAGCGGGCGGATGAAACGTTTTGACTCGGGTGCTCCAGGAATGGTTGGGGGAGAGGGCTTGGGTTTCAGCCTAACACCATATACATGTTTACCATCTGCATAACCATTTTGTGAGATGTTTCACCACTTGTCTGTTTTCTAAATGGACTGTTGTTTTGTTTGTTAGTAGTATACATGTCCTTTGTCAGATGCATACTTGGCAAATATTTTTACCTGCCTGTCTATAGGTACTCTGTTCATCCTTCGGTAGGTTCTTTCAAAGAACAAAAATTTTAAATTTATCAGCTTTTCCTTTTATGGATTATGCTTATACATCAAGTCTGGAAACTCTTTGACTAGTCTTAGAGTACTCAAACCTGTTCCTATTTTTGACGTTTTCGTCGGTTTATGTTGTAAATTTAAGTCCATGATCCACTTTGTTTTAATATTTAAGTTGTGAAGTTTGAATAGATGTTCATTTTTTTTTTAGTGTAGATATTCATCTGAGACTGAATTTTCATTAAATTGAAAGAGATGCTCAGAGTTCTGTTTGAGCTTCATTGATCTAAGCCTCTGCTGTAAAATACAAAAGGCAAGTTTTCTTTGAAAAAAACGTTTTTAAAGATTAGCATGCTTGGGGTATATTCTGTGCACTATGTCATTAAGAAGAATTCATAAAATAAAAAGTTGACTATCTCAATGAGAAAACAAATTATGTGTTCTGAATGATTTAAAATGCTGAAAATTGCATTAAGAGCAATGTTGGTTTGAAGTAATCAAAAGAAAATATTGTCAGGAAGTGCTCCGATATTTGTCACCTGATACAAAAAAGAGACAGCACTTGGCTTGGCTTTAAGTAGTCTGAAAATATGTTCTAAATTTAACACATTTAATGAATTGGTCCACAAAAACCTTGCTATGTGTTATGTGGCTGTACCCACTTTGCATAAAAAAAGATGTAGTGTTGATCTGTGTAATTTCTAAATTTACATATGTGAATGGCTTTTAATGAAAATACGTGTCAAAAACATTTTCCACTGTAAAAGCACATAGGTAGCATGACCTGAGTGGCGGGATGATGTAATACGGGAGCTCGTTGTTCAGCTGGGGACCGTTTGGTCATAGGACCCAGGCAGGGCTTTCACGAGATTAGCACAGTCGGCCTCACCCCAAAACGCCTGTGACAGTAAGCTCATGTGGACGGGAGAAAAAATTAAATCACTGCAAAAAGGAAAAAAAAAAATCATGCTGCGAGTATTTCTCATTCTTCCTACCCCTGTAATCAATCTCAGCACTCGGTCAGAAACACTTAGATTTGACATTTATGTTGTATTTAGCAGAAAGATCCAAAACAACTCTTTATGGACAAAAGCTATATACATAGGTCAACTGCTCATGCTCGGGTCAAAATTTCTTAAATTGTTTGACAGACAGAGTTTCTCCGCTTTAAAAACTGGAGTTGCAACATCATAGTATGTGTGTATATATGCATGTATGTGTGTGTATATATATATACATATATATATATATATAGCCTTTTTCAGTGAAATGAAGTAACGCTGGGCCTGCATTTAGGTTTTAAAGGCCATGACAGGGGGATAGAATTCTTCAGAATGACACAGTTCAGAGAATAAAGATGCCAAGCACGTTCGTCTTTAAAAACATTAAAAAATAAAACCCAGAAAACTTGTCCTTTGTACTTTACAGTAGAGAATTAGATCTGTGGGATCCAAAGAGACCTTTGAGTGGTCTGTTCAATTTAATGAAAATTCAGGTTCACTTTTGCTTTTAAAGATAACCGTTGTATCTTTCTCTTTAAAGAATTGAAAGCCGACTTCCTAAAATATATATTTAATAGACATTTGAGATACCCTGAGACTTTGGCCTTTATTGCCATCTGCTTCAGTGCCGTTACAGTGTGTCACTCTTGAGGCATATTGTTTTATAAATAGAAATATAAAACTTACTCTGGAAGGAGGACCAGGAAACCTTGCTGACTGCTGACACTGACATAATAGTGCTCATTACTGCATTAAAGGCAGGGAAACATGATTTTATCCTCTCTAAGTGGAATGATTTGAAAACTCCAGACAACTCATCAGTCCGTTATTTAAAACTTTGTAAAAGTGTCCTCGGGTTAAAAGTTCACAAGTAGCTTTTCTAAGTACTTCTCAATTTTAAAGCATGCTTACAAAAGCTCACATGACTACACACACAGAGAAGCAGTCTTGAATAAGCAGAGAACACTGCTTTTAGATTGGCAAGTACTGGATTCAAGTCTCAAAAAATGATTTTTAACAAGCCTTTTATGTGTTATCATTTCAATTCCTTAACAATGTATTGAGACTAACTAGCCTATCAAAGCTACTTAAATGTCTGTGTTTATGTGCTTGTGTGTGTGTGTTATATATATGTATACATATATGCATGTGTGTGTATATATATATGTATATAGTATGCATTTCTTCAATTTAGAATTACATGACTAAACAAATGAACAAATGTCTATACACATACATGTACATATATTACAACTGAACAAATAGGTTGTTCTTTCCATGGGATATTAAAATGAGTTCTATCTGTTGAAATAGCTTGATTTGTGTTTAAGAGTAATATAAGCACAACTATTATTGTTCTGATATGTATGGTTTACAAGCTTTCTTGGGAACAAAGTGTAAAAAATGTATTTTTCAAGCTTCCGTGCTTGACAACAGGGTAGGAAATAGCTTGAAGTGTTTGTTTGTGTGGCGTTTTCCTGAAATGAAGCTTCCTGGGGTGTTGACATTCACTGCCACTTTGTAATACATGGAATTATTAAAAAAGAAGAAGCGCTATTTTCCTGGTGTATGTTTTCATGACTACTAAAATTCCCATATGGGAAATACAGCAGAGAATCAAACACTCCTAGTGTGTAGGAAACTAGTATTCTTTCCTTTAATACCCCGTATTCACAGTATTTTACTTTGCTAATGGCTTACACTTGTTCTTGGCTCTTTATTTCCAGGAAGTATTTTTTTATATACATAATTTATGATGTCCCAAAAGTGTTAGGCATGAGTAAATAGCAATTTGAACCAAAGCTGTTGCATAAATGTTAACATTCTAAGTGAACAATAAATAAATAAATGTTTTTTAATAATGTGTGAGAGTATACCCAAGTCCTTGGACAAGACCCAGTCTCTATGTAGGATATCAGGGCAGTTTCATTTACATGTGATGCAAATTTTTATATTCTTTATTATTTCTCTTTGACACATTAGTTGCATCTCAAGGACATTTTTCAACCAATTATATTGTATTCAGGAAAGAACATGAAGAATGTTTTAACTCTTACACTGCTATGAAGAATTCAGATACACAGATTAATGTCTTCGAATTCGTCAGGGTACCATGTATGTTAAGAATTGAATTGATATTGTACTTTTAATTGAAAAAAACATTGAAGGTCTTTAGTCACTTGTACGTAAGACAAAGTATGTTTCCCTACCACTAGACCTTAGAGATAAGAGACTCACTGAAGAAGTAGATATTGGAAAAAGAAAGTTTTAAACGGGAGAGAGCGATTAGACAAAGCGTATCTCAGTTGTTGTTACAGCCGATATACCGATCTAATCACTCATATTAATGATACCCCATAGAAAATAAGCTACAACTGAGAAGAAACGGTGCCCGTAAGTTATAGAACAGGGGAAACAAACAAACAAGGGTCAGTAGACTTGCATGTCTCCTAGGTGCGAGGACTCTGACCAATGGATACAAGCTGTAAATGGAAAGTTTCACAAAAATGTCTTATTTTCTCAAGACTTCACATGTTGCTGGTTGTCCTCAAGTCCATCCCCGCTCACCGAGAGCTCACACGGCCGGGTACAAGTGGCTCTAGGCGGTCCTAAGTGCCACTGTCCTGACTAGAATATGTGTTCAGTTGGGAAGTGAGCTGGAGGAAATGTGCACAGGTTGGAATTAGTGAGGATTCCATGATGGTTGGACAGGAATCAAGAGTTTTTCCTTATGAGAAAGACGGCACTTGGCTGGCCATACATACTCACAGATTACAGAAAAGTTAGCAGTGTTTTTCAATAATAGAAAGCTAATGCAAATGGAAGGATCAATTGCATTTTTGTGTTTGTGCTCAATGTAACTTTTTGCTGAGACTTTTGCTTAGCAACTGAGTTCCTAACCACTGCGCCACTAGGGCGCTTGTTGAGCATTAGGCTAAACCGTGGTCAGCAGCATCTCACGGCATGCCCGTGACCTAGGAACTGAGCGGGAATGGGTTGCTAAGAGCAGAAAGCCAGCCTGGCAGGCAGTGAGGATGTCGAAGGGTTTGCTTTCCGCACTGCCTCTCTCACAGCCCGGTTGAAGCTGATGTTGCATGGTGCTGAGTAGGAATAGTTCAAAGAATGATCATCACTATAATGGAAAAGTCACAATGTCACCTTGAAGACTAAAGTGCACCTCACCCAAGCCGTGCCATTTTCAGTCACATCACATGCATGCAAAAGCCAAGCAATGAGTAAGTAAGACAGGAGAAGAAGCAACACCTTTGAACTGTGGTGCTGAAGAAGAGTACTGAATGGACCACGGATGGCCAGACGCGGATCTACTCTGGAGGGCTGCATCCAGAGTGCTCCCTGGATGCGCAGATGGTGAGATTACCTCTTACAGGCTTTGCACATGTTGTTGGGAGGGATCCGTCTCTGGAGAAGGACATCAGGCTTGGTAGAGTGGAGAGTCAGTGAAAAAGAGGACACTGAACAAAGCAGAGCGACACAGTGGCTGCGTTGATGTGGTTAAGCATAAAAACGACTGTGGGCATGGCACAGGGAGTGGTTTGCTCCATTCTGTGTAGGGTTGCTATGAGTTGAAACTGACCCAGTGACACCTAACAGCAACACATTTAGGAAAAGCCTTACCTATGCTACCATTTATGCCCTCGTTTTCCTTTAATTTCAAATTCACATCTTCACTTTCCATATTGTAGTATACAGCAAAATTTGCAAATGATAACCTAGAGCAGAAAAGATTTATAAATCACCTTCCAAAATAGTAGTGAATATATTAAAATGAGTGTTATAGAGTGATTAATCGATGTAAACTACATTTTCATGTAACCATGTATCATAAAGAATTTGCCATGTCAAAAATCATTCTTCCGTAAAATTAATAGTTCTTCAGTTGAAATCTAACACCTCAGAGAAGTGAGTTGCATGTTTTTGTGTTCAACAGGCAACTGCTAAGCAAGATCCTTAATATAGGCTGTTTATTATTTTTTAGTAAATGAAAAACTACATCAACACTTGGAAATACCAGAGTGAAGAAATGACTATTTCATAGTCATTTCCTGACCACAGTTTAGCCTAATGCTCAACAAGCGCCCTAGTTGCGCAGTGGTTAGGAACTCAGTTGCTAAGCAAAAGTCTCAGTAAAAAGTTACATTGAGCACAAACACAAAAATGCAGTTGATCCTTCCATTTGCATTAGTTTTCTATTGTTGAAAAACACTGCTAACTTTTCTGTAATCTGTGAGTATGTATAATTTCTCATAAAGAAAAACTCTTCATTCCTGTCCAACCAGAAATACTCATTTCTGTTTTTACCTTATGGAGCCCCTTGGTGGTGTAGCCTGGTACACCCAAAGGCCCTTCAGAAGAAAGGGCTGGTGATCTACTTGGGAAAAATCCGACACTGACAACTGTGGAGTGCAGTTTTACTCTGAGACACATGGGTATCCATGAGACAGAGTTAATGTTATGGTTAAGTGTTTTTTGTTTGTTTTCCCCTTAAACTTTGTCCTATAGCTCAGTTCAAAGATGTTAAGGAAAAAAATGTACGTGAAGGAAACCCTCAAGTCAAGATTTAAAGACGATGATGTGTACTATTCTTAGCTGTCGTTCACTTTTGTTATTTCTGGTCATCTTCTGCCTTTATGTTCGGCATAGTCTACTTGATGAGAAATCAGTTGAAGAGAAATATTAGTATCTGCACAGGATTTAGAGGAAATTCTGTTGTCTTTTCAGAGTCGGAGTCCAAGTCCACACTGTACTAGCTACAGGTCTCGTAGTCACTGCCTAACTTCACCGGGACAATATTATGCTTCTGATAGGAGTACTCAAGGACATAATACCCATCTTATAGTGTTCCAAGGAAACCCTGGTGACACAGTGTTTAAGAGCTCTAGCTGCTAACCCAAAGGCCAGCAGTTCGAAGCCACCAGCAGCTCCTTGGAAGCCTTATGGGAGCAGTTACTCTCTGTCTCGTAGAGTCACTGGGAGCTGGAATCGAGTTGACAGCAGCATTCCATGAATTCTACATCAGTGAATGTGTGTATGATACTGAGCAAAATGCCTGGCACATTGTAGAAACTCAGTAAATCTTGGTTTATTCCCTTTCTCCTTCAAAATTTATATTCTCTCAGAAAAGTTATACAGTGTACCATCAATCAGAACAATTAACCAGAGCATTTCTCTTTTATCAAACCAGAATATCTCAACCACAGATAAAATCTATTTTTCACCTTTCCTTATCAGTTATCAATTAAATATGAAAATGTGTAACTTTCATATATTGAAAATAGTCATCTATTGCCTGTGAGTAGCAAGCCTGTTTCCTTTATATCTCACTCCAGGGAATAAATCCAAAATTATCTATTTTGTAAGATACACTGGATATTACATAGTTATTTTCATCTATTTTTGTCCTTTAAATTTTCTGTAATTCTATCTGTTGAAAAAAAAATCATTAGCCGAGATACTAATCGATTACAGATTTTTTAAAAATGATAATGAATTAATCCTCTCTCCTATTCTTACACTGGATTCCTGGGTGCTGCAAAGAGTTGATCCTCAGCTGCTAAACAATACATTGTGGGTTCGAGTCCATTAAGAAGCATCGTGGGAGAGAGTCCTGAATATCCCTGCCTGCAGGGCTGTGTGTTACCGAAGATGGCCCTGCTAGCCGTAGTCTTTGTAAGGCCCACAAAATGACTGGAAGAGGCCACGCGGAAGACATGCATGGAACCCTAGAAAGGAGATTGGTTGGTTTTGCCATTCAGCTAGGCTTCAAAGGAAACCCTGAGAGAGAGTGGGAGCTGCACCACAGAAGACAGAGAGGAAGAGGTGTAACAAAGGAGAGAGTGAGAAGTAGCAGCAGAGCAATGGCAGCAGCAGAACCAGGGGGCCATAGGAGACCCCAGGAAACTGGCAGGACCCCACTATGGGCTCCCTGGTCCAGAGAGTGAGAAAGCTGGGTGCCTTCGGGCAACAGCCTTGCTGGTGCCTGGGGTGCCTCTGTGCTGCTGGTGAGTCGGGTTCACCATCCCGCAACGCCAGAGCGAAGTGCCTTTGGGCTATGGCTTCCTGGTGACCTGGTGTGCCCAAGGGCACTCAGCAGCAGAGCTAAAAGATCTACGGGACACCTGCCCCAGCAAGGTGGGCCCCAAGGCCAGAGAGTCAAGGATGGGGCATGATGGAAGACCTGTGTCCTGAGAGTTCCTGGACCTGAGCAGGAACTGGGCGCCGTGGTCGAGGGGTCTGCTGCTGACTCTAAGGCTAGCGGTTGGGATCCACCAGCCACTCCTAGGAAACCCTCTGGAACGTTTCTACTGTGTCTTGTAAAGCTGTTATAAGTCTGAATCAATGACAGCAATGGGTTATTTCCTGAATAAACCCCATAGTCCTGAGTTTTGTCTATCAGTTCTGTGTCTATCACACGAGTTGGCCAATCTGGCAGAGAAATAGAAGGTGCTGTCACGACTGCTAAAAAGCCCTGGCAAGGGAAGCTATGTCTGGCCTCTGTCCTGGAGGAATAAATGTTGGGCTGTTCATCTCAGCTCTGCTTCCTGCTGGTGACATTAGGGGGTCTGATGCTGCCACCACGCTGTTTTACAAATTCTGAAACATCAGCCCCTGAAAACCCTAAAGAGGACATTCTACTGTGACACACTTGTGGTGACCATGAGTTGAAGCTGACTTGAGAGTAACTGGTTTGGATATAAATTTTGTTTGTTGTTGTTTATTGTTATATTATGAAGCATGGTTTATTTTTTTTCTGTTCATTATAACATTTTTGTTAGCAAAGAAAAAGAGAGACAGGAGGAAAGACGAGAGGGAGGGAGGGAGGGAGGTAACCACAAAAGTAAATTTAAACACTTTTTTAAGCACGCCCCCCCCACACAATCAAGAAGATATGAAAGCAGTGTTTTCGACTTTTGTTGTGTCGTACATCACTGAGACTACACCCATTGGGTTCCAAAGTCATCAGTGCCACCTTCAGCATCCCCTGCTTTTCTCCACACCCTATATCAAGAATGTCTAAACTCATTTTGCACATTGACATTGACAGCTATCGTTGAGAGAAAGCAATTTATGACATTGTCTTCCCTTGATTTCTGACTGAGCCCCAAGACTGAAGGGCAATCAGAGATACTTCTACGTCTTGACATGTGTGTCAATCAGTTCAGAATTTTTACTGAAACAATTCCATTGAAACCTTACAAGTTTTAGGACATTGAAGATTCCCTAAGAAACTAAATGTCAGGAAAAAATATATACAGAACCAGATTTATGTATTTGTTAATTTAGTGTGTGATTGTGTACATGTAAATTTTTCAAATCAACAGGGAAACAGGACATAGCAATTTTGTATTCCCATCATAGGCATCAATTATAGGTGAACTACTTTCCATGTTCCAGAAATAGGCAGACGTTAGTGGCAGAGAAGTGAATGTCATACTTTTGGAAACTGGATAAAGTTTCAAATACATTCCCAATCTACCCGTAGAATTGACTGTCCTCTTCCGTGTACCCTACTCTACACTTAATTCAGACCCAATCTCCGCTGGGTCTCTTGAAGGCTAAAATCAGTGGTCTGTCTGCCGAAAAGTGAAGCTGAACTCTAGCTTGTTGAAGACAGTTCACAGATTAACTGATCACTTAAAATTCAAACTTAAAGAATCTATACTGTTTTAAAAACCCCCAAGAATGTCTAAAGTTGTACATGAAAACCTCTTATCATTGGCTAACACAGTCCAAGTTGTTGGGCCACATGTGTTGATAAATGCATGTGAGGCGACAAGACAGTCTGATTCCAAAATCAATTGCAATATAAATGATTGAATTTTCTGTTTCCTTGAAAACCATATTATTATGTCTCACGTTTCAGAGACCTCTAGTGGCACGGCACTTAAGCACTCAGCTGCCCATTGAGAGATCGGCCATTAGAACCCACCGCGGTCCACAGAGGAGCCCTGGTGATCTGTCCCCAGAAGGATGACAGCTTTAGGCGAGCTTCTATGGAAGGCCTCTGTCACAGAGTCACTATGAGCTGGAAATCGAGTTGAGGTCACGTAATAGTAACAACAGCAATGTGTATCTGACATGGGTTGCTGAACTTATTAGGGTATGCAGCTTTCTGAGTCTCAACTTCACTAGTAAGCATCTCTGAGACCTGATCCGTATCACTTCTTTGAGGAGTTCCATCTGGCAATGACATTGAATTATTGAATATTAAATTATTGGTCTCACGTGGGGTAGATTTCTTCAAAATTAAGCATTCCTTCCATCATCTGGTGTCCTTGCCTTCCTATCACTGTCCTTTCAGGGTCTGTCATCATGACAGAAAGTGCTGGTGGGTGTGTGTGAGACCCTTTGGTGAATCTGATTTGAGGCCTATGGGGAAACTGAAGGAAGCCTGGTGGTGTTGTGGTTAGGCACCACAGCTGCTAACCGGAAGGTACCATCCATCAGGTACCTCTTGAAAAGCCTCTAGGGCAGTTCTGCTATGTCCAGTAGGTTCGCTGTGAGTTGGAACCAACTTCACCGTGATGGATTTGGGGAGCAGAAAAGGATGAACTCTCAGCGCAGTTCCAATACATGGAAACACAGTTACATTTTCTTCTTAGAATGTCACTCATAGCTGCATGAAAAATATGTCTGTACTATATTCTCTACATTTTTTTCCTTTGTAATTACTAGTATTTGTCATACTTTTGGAAACTGGATAAAGTTTCAAATACATTCCCAATCTCTGCTACTTTTACTGATACGCTACTTGCTTTTCTAATTTCACATAAAAAGCTTAGCCCATATTACTGCCTTCCATTTTTAAATTTAGTTTTGACAGTTTCTGTTTTCTTTGCTTTTTATTGTCAGAATGATATTGAAATTAAACAAACTAAATTTATTTTCTCCAGTTTACCTTTCAACACAAATACAGCCAGCAACAAATTTGGCTTAAGACGTATCTTTCACTAAAGTAAGTTGTTAGACAAGAGGAGAAATTGGTCATCCACAACTTTTTCAAAGAAACATTTATAGTGTAGGGGCCTAAGATTAATAGATGCTTTAGACTCCATTTTGCATTTCCAATTTCAAACTAAATTCTAAATACACCAGCTAAATTCTATGATTTCTGTATAACTATATGAAAGATGTTTAAGGCAAAATTTGAACAACATTTTCCTGATTATTAACAAATGGTAAGAATGAACAAATAATATAAAAGAAAAAAATATTATGTTTAATATAAGAATTTCTTGTAGAAATGTTTCGGAGAACTAAAGATGGATTTGAGGATTAGAGTACTCGATTGAAAAATAATTGGAGTTTTCTGAAATTCTCTCACCGACTGCCATTCCAGAATCTAATAGATAAGAAACCCACAAGGTTATCAGGAGAGCTGCGCTGTCACAGACCCAGAAGCCAGAACTCTGTTAGTCACTGTACTAAACTCTTATTTGTTAGGTGTGGCGATTGCCCTGTACCTTGTAACCGCACAGCATAGAAGGAAACAAAGCAGAGAGGTAGTTTAATTTCTATTTTTAAACAATGGGAAAAGGAGCCTGGGACTCTGATTCATTGTATTCCCCTATCGTCAGGGAGCTTTTCATTAAAACCTGGGTATTGCTTTGGGTTCCAAGTGGAAACAAGGATGTGGAACACGTATTGCTCCCAGGGTGTGCTCAGAGGCAAGGGAGAACCAGGGAAACTAGAGTGAGTTAACGGATGACTGGGAAGATGGGACAGCCTCGCTGGCGTCCTGGACTGGCAGGCCGAGGCTGGGGGCCTTGCAGAGTCCTCAGGCTGGAGGCATACCAAAGGAAAACTTCTCAGACTAGAGGTTTCAGATTAAGTAAAATTGCACAAATAATTGATTATCAAATTCCTAAAAATTATATTGTAGTATGCTGTATTAATCCAACTATCTACAGAGAGGAGGGCAGTAATTTGTTTAACTGGAGAAAGTTTGAAAGGGAATCAGACATTGTAAGTGTAAATCATCGGGACTGGCATATTCTTGGTGAGTCCCTGGGTGGCACAGACGGTTAAGAACTAAATTATCAGCCGAAAGCTTGGCAGCTTGAACCCAACCAGAGACACCGCAGGACACAGGCCTGACAATCTGCCTCCCAAAAGTCACAAGCTGTGGAGCAGATTTATTCTGCACACATGGGGTCTCCGTGAGTCAGAATAGATTTGGTGGCAGGCAACCATAACAACAACAGATTCTTGTCTATACTTACGTGTTAACTTGGGTGCCTTTCTAGTAGACTTCTCCAAGAGTAAGGGGTGTCCAAGGCCAGATAATTAAGTTTGTGAACTCACCCTGGAAATAGTGCTACATGCCTCATTGGTGAATAACACAATGACCACTTTCACGGTGCTCCCTTTGTGAAGCTCTGCACTGATGCCAGCACCTGGTCCACCCTTCAAAACAGTTTTGAAACTATTTCTGGAATGGCCATTGCACATGGTGGCATGGTGGCAGATTTGCAAACTTAATCGTATAGTTGTCTGTGACGGCGATTTTAGCCAGTAAACAGACAACTGTGTGGGAACACCCTCCCTACTCACCAATCTGCCCCAGTGGCTTTTTTCTTTGCCTAAAAATAAGACATATATTGAAAGGAAGATATTTTGATGGAATTCAGCACATCAAGAGTAGTATGATGACAGCTCTGATGGCCATTCCAGAAAAAGAGTTCCCAAATTGCTTTGAAGGGTGGACTAGGTATCAGTGCATAGCTTCCCAAGGGGACTACTTTGAAGGTAACTGCAGTGATATTCAGCAATGAGGTGTGTGACACTGAAAACAATTTTAAGTTCACAGACTTCATTGTCAGATTCTTAGGTAGAGTAGAAAAGGCTTAACTCATAACCTACAAAGGTTATCAAGAGCTGAGATTTCCAGCAGTTACTCTCCAAAACATAGGAGTTTATTTGGAATTCATGTCACCAAGAAACATTGATGTTTTCCGTGAATCAGTTAGACTGCACCTGTACGCAGGAGCCCTGAGGTCCTCACGTGTCTGCAGCGTTGCTGTCCTTGCGACCTTGAGCAGATTACCGATAATGTCATTGATTTCTCCTGTCATCCACCACAAGTACAGCAAGGGAACACTTGGAACATATTTGGTGTTCCCACCTGAATGTCTCCACATCCCACCAAATTTATAAGACACCCATAGCTTTCGTTTTCACCAGCTGATAAAATTCAATTTGATGTCAGGTGTTAACACCTGGCAGTCAAGTCTAAGTCTTGAGGCAGTGACAGGTAGGATGTTAGGATGAGGTGCAACCCTTCCCAGTGAGCCTATTTCCAGTTTCTCTCCATGCATTATCCCACGCCGCACATCGTGTCATAAACCAAGTCTGAAAAGCAGTGTCAGCACTTTCTGACTTGGTCTGACACAGCTTTGCACTGTTAGCTTCGTCGGTCATTTCATGTGCTTACAGGACAGTTTAAGTAATTTGATGCCTCATTATACATGGCACTTTGGCAGCTGATGTCTGTCAGTCATTGGAGCTTCAGCCCACAAACTACCTACATATGAATCATGAGCAGAATAGGAGAAGGGAGACAGGCTGGAAAGCTGCTTGTCTGTTTGATTCAGCACTAATTAACTATTCTGGTGCATAACTTGCTCTCCATATGGTAAAATAGCATATTGCAACAATGATAGGAAATACTTCTGTCATGTGCAAGGGAATCAAATCATCCCTGCCCTAGTGATTGTCCCAGCAGATTGATACACATCAATCTCCCAACAGTGTCTCAGAAACAAACAGGGAGAACCATCACCAGATGATGCTTCTGACTGTGTTTCTGTACAGGACTGAAAAAATACCTTAGCAGCTGTTGCACATTTGTATAACCATCCCATTTAAGGGTGGATTTAGTTTTCCAGTGGGAGCTCATGGAATTTTCACTATTGTCAACCATTTTTTAACTGTCTACTATTTTCAGGGTCGTGAACTAGGTGGAAAAAAAATGAGGAGGAACCTGGAATTAATTATTTTAATACACTCTATATTTTGAAGATCATTATAATGCAATATCAAGTTCAAGAATAATTGCCATTAATATGGACTTTTTTTCTTCTATGCATCTGTCACCATGAGGAAGAGGAATCATCACAGAAAATTCTAGTCCATTATTTCAGAATCAATCGGTATAAAACTCACATAATCTAAATCCTCATCTTCCTGTTTTGGGGGAACTCCAAAAGCATTCTGTTTCTCAGCCTGCAAGTACACGGATAGTTGAATCTCATAGTTAATGCAGTGATAACTGCTTCTCTGTCCATGATCCCTCCTCCGACTCATTGTCCCCTTTTTTTATCTGTCTGTATCCAGATCTTTCTTTTGAGCTCCAAACCCGTGGTGGTAATTCCTCTGCGTGTTTCCTGTCACTTACCATACAATTAGGCAGTACAAAGAAAGCTAGGACAAAAAAGGAAGCGGGATCTGCACATGCTGCGTGCTAGGAGCATCTGTCGGCTCTGGGGCTTCCTACTAGAGGAATTTCCAATGCCTTCCGCTCATACTGTCTTAGTGGCTCCCTCTACTTGGACCATAAAAGTGTTCGATATTTTTCTGGACTGCCTCCGAAGAGAGGCATAATCACAAATAGAAACACCAAGGTTTCCTTAGCATTTTTCCAAGGACAAATTTTGCTCTTCATGAAAGTCGAGCACAGGGCAACTTGTCCATCTGCTGTGTTTGACATGTAACTCCAAGCACAAGAATGAGCCCTATACAGTTATTTTCCAGGCACTTGGCTTGGCATATAAATAATCAATCTTCGTGTTTATTAGATTTTCACCTAGTAGGCAATCTCAGAGGGTTTGGTTACAGCTTTATTGTCAAAGCCGTTCACTATGGAGCCTTAAAAACACCTGCCGGTGCTCGTAAACGTGTTTGGGTGGATCGAAAGTAACTGGAGACTTTCCTCCATAAATTCAGGGCTATTTTATCAATCATAGGTATTATTCTATTGCCCTAAAAGGGATCTTTAAAATTCTTTATTCTGCCCTGTGCCTTCCTCTTATTACAGAGGAGGAAGGCACAGACTGGGTGAGGGACTCGCCTTCAGCCTTTGGGACCAAGGACTTGCAGTGTCTGCCTGAGAATTAGTTGAACAGCCCCCTTCCGAGCCAGAAATATCTGTGAGGAGGGCAGCCTCCCTAGCAGCTGTGTCATTCACTGGGGTGGCGGGTTAAAGCATGAGATAATCAGGGACGCTTTCTTCTCGTCTGCACCTGGAAAAACACGTTGCTAATCCTTTCGCAGATGCCAGCAGGCATTCAGGCTAATAGAGAGCCATTCAGAGGAACCAGAGCGTGTCCTGCCCTCCACACACCACAGGGGCTGTCGCACTCTGGGACGTTTCTAAAGGGGAGGGGCACAAATCAGAGGATGCCTTGATTTCCTTTTCCATCAAGCGTCCCTGGGATAATTGTGATTTCTCTTTGCATCAGCCATGTAACAGAAATTCCTTTAAAAGCATATATTGAAGTATCAAAGCTGGCAGAGGGAAGAAGTCATTGACTAGTGTGTTGCATACTGCCCTAAAATATTACACATGGATGAAAATATTTAAGCTGTCTTCAGTGTTTTTTTAATAACAGAAAACCTTAACCATGAAAATTAATTTTAGTCTTTACATCCAAGAAACATAAATTAAGATATAGTTAAAAGAAATTAGCCTTGTGTTGTTAAAATAACTGTGGTAACTGATACATTTATAAGCTTGACAGTAATACAAGCAAAATGGCCCAAAGCAAGAAGGAAAGTTTATCAGCCGAGTGGAATTTCATGATATGCCTCAAATATTAATAGTTTTCATTTTGTGAGCATTCTCAGATGGTGAGGAATTTGCCTTTATGCCTAATTTGGTTTGTTTATAATCAATAGTTGCATCTAAATGACACACACAATATTTTATTTTCCAGTGGTGAACTGTTCAGATCCTGGCTTTGTGGAAAATGCCGTTCGTCAGGGACAACAGGATGTCCCCCAGAGTTTTGAATATGGCGCCAGTGTCATGTATCGCTGCAAACGGGGATTTTATTTGCTGGGATCGTCTGCCTTAACTTGCATGGCCAGTGGTTTATGGGATCGCTCTTTACCCAAGTGTTTGGGTAAGTATGAGTTATTTTAGGTATTTTTGTCTCAGCCCTTTAACTATATCACCAGTGAAATAATTGATTTTCATGTATTCTAAAAGGTATATTTTTTTTAATTCTCTTTTTCTCTCACTGAAAATTCCATGAGTCCCTGAAATGACATTAGATAAATTGGCCAGAAATGGCCACTCCAACCCCGTCAGAGAGGGAGTAGGAAGGGAGAACGCAGTGGGCGAAGCCTCAGAATGCTCACTTCTCTGGGGCAGAACAGGGCACCTGGCCTCACAGGCAAGTGGAACTGTGTGCTTGGGTGGCATCTGGGCACATCCTTTCCTTTGTCTCTGGTTGTTATGGCTGGGTGACCTTATTCAGTCTAGCACACGAGCTTCTTCCACACAGTTCAAACAGGGCTGCTGGTGGCCTGACACCAAACATTCCCATCTTCACTGTCTCTGGTCCCCAGTTCAAAAATATTGCCAGAGTGTTCTGATAGGCCCAGCTTAGCTACAGTCTCCATCCATAGACCTGGCATCTGTGGCTGGAGGGGCAGAGCACTCTGAGAGGCCCATGAGGGTCTCATGAGCAATCCCACGCCAGTCCACTGTGACTCCGGTTAAAAAAAAGACGTCTGGATAGTAACTTCCTTTTGAATCACACAGTTAAATCAGGGAGAACAGGTTACAGAGGGCAAACAAACTTACAGAGGAACATCACAAAGCAAACAAACCCATTGCCATCAAGTTGATTCCAACTCATAGCAACCCTATACAACAGAGTAGACCTGCCCCATAGAGTTTCCAAGGAGTGCCTGGTGGAGTTGAACTGCTGACCTTTTGTTAACAGATGTAGCACTTAATGCTACCCCCCACCAGGACTTCCTAGATTAACAGAGTCCCCCTCATGGCTTTACTATCAGTGTGTCTTATAACCGTGTAGATTAAGAAAAGTGTTATTTTACCCAAATAGCTGAAATCTTGCTTTCTTTGTCTTGAAAAAAAAAAATTACCTCTTGGCTCAAAAAGAGTCATCCTTTTAAAATACGGGCATAAAGTGTGGGGAAAAATGTTACTGTGTCTTTCTAAAGCCAGGTAAAGACAGAAGAGTTTTTTTTAATTGAAAATTTTTTGGTATATATTTAATGTGCATAAAGATAGACAGAAATGACATTTGCATTGTGTATTGAATTTTTAAAAACAAATCCATTTTTTCCAGTTGTAATTCTAACAGTATTAAGCACATTTTCTTTTTTTTCTCTTGCAAGTAAAATAACCTTCATAACCTCTATCAGTTTATACTGAAACTTGTCTCAAATTCTAACTATAGAAATTCAATTAATGTTTGTGTAGAAAGTGAGAACTGTCAAAAACTAATGTTAAGCCTATGTAACAGAGAAAATTCATATATAAGTGTATTACCATCTTCATCAAATGATATCTGAATTCCAGTTTTCTATGCTTTCCCATGGGATTTTTTTTTCAGATAAATTCGGTTTTTTCATGTGTTTATTTTTTTTTCAAAATATTTCTTTTAAATTTGAAACCTCATTAGTTCTGCAGTTCTACTCTGACCTATGGGGTCACTGTGGCCAGAATCAGCTCGACAGCAGTAAGGATTTTTGGGTTTTATCAGTTTCTACAGTGGTGGTACTGTGCTTTACGTCCCTGGAAACTGGGCTTTCATGGACTCTCTTCTCCCTAGGTTGCTAGTTCCCAAAGCTTGTCATTAGTAATTGGAATTACCATGAATTTTGGAATAGAACGATCTCAGAGGAGTATTTTGATTTTTCATGGTCTATTAGCTCAGCTTCTTCTCCCTTTCTCTTTTATATTGTCCCGCTGATTTTTTTCTTTCACCTGGAAATGGTCATTTGCCAGCCATTTCACTGATTCTGACCTGATTATACTCTGCGTGGGTACCACCTGGCTCTCCACGATGGGAGTGAGCACCATTGTAAAAGATACTAAAGGCTTGTGTGCCTCAAACGCAGTTCAGCCTTTTAAGCTCTGGCTGAGAATCAGAATCCCTGACGGTGTGGTGGTTGAGTGCTGCAGCTGCTAGCTAAAAGGTCAGCAGTTCAAATCTGGCAGGCACTGGTCCCTGGAAACCCCGTGGGGAGTTTTACTCTGTCCTACAGGGTCGCTGTGAGTCAGAATGGACTCGATGGCAGTGCGTTTGGTTTTAGCTTGATAATCACTTCTGAATTGCTACTGACCAAATGTGGTTACTCTAGGATGTTGACCTAGTGACCTTTGAGTAATACCTTGGAACTCTCAGTCTAGTTAGCTATTTACACATAGCTATGTGTGTGTGTGTGTACATATATGCATATATGTCCATTGTTAAACCCAATTTAGGATCCTATAAACAAGGAGAGAGAAATCTTCACTCTCCAATGTTAATCTGGGTTCTGAAATTTGTCTTTTTGAGGAATAATTCCTAATAGGCTGGAGACCTAATTCATTATACTTTTCATGAAATTTTACAATAACTGAAAACTTGACCAGTAATTTCTTCTCGTTATCATTTTACTTAAACATTAATCTACCACTTTTTAAAAGTAACATTGTTTCAGTGGTCTTCCTAGATGTATGAACTGAAAGAGTAAGAATATTTAACAAAGTTTGCATCTGAGCTATAAGATTCTAGTATTAACTGAAGAAAGAAAGGGAATAGTTTGAATGGATCCTTAAATTGCTTTCTCAAAAATTCCTCTAATATTCCTCAATTGGGATACAGTTAAAGTTAAATGGTAAAAAAAAAAAAAATAGGTAGTGTGGCTCTCTCTTTGAAAACTTTAATATGAAATGTTACCTTAAGGAAAGCCACTGTAAGATCCACCAGGTCTTTCCTTCTCTTCAGTGATGTCTGACGATTCAGGGAGAGGAATGGACTATTCTGGAATACAGCATTGCTCATTGCAGGAATATGTTGGTGTACTTCTGTAGTTTTCACCCACAGGTGATTTTTGTATGAATATCTGGGAGACTCACCAATGTAAAGCAGTTCCACAGGAATGATGTCTTCATCTTGTAATCCCTTCTTCCCCCACCAGCTATATCATGTGGACACCCGGGAGTCCCTGCCAACGCTGTTCTAAGCGGAGAGCTGTTCACCTGCGGAACCATCGTGCAGTACTCGTGCAGAGGAAACCGGACTCTCGTGGGCAACAGCACGCGGGTCTGCCAAGAAGACAGCCACTGGAGTGGGACACTGCCACACTGCACAGGTAGAGGAGTGACACACTGGTACGAACGCTGTCACATAGGCCTCAAGTTTTGTGCCATTTCCAGGCAAATACACTGTGGTTGTGTGTCCTCATCACCACCAGGTACCTGTCGGTTTCAATTTTCTTCTCAAGGAGTCTTGGGAGTTTGGATGCACCCAGCACAAAGATGGCTCACCCTGGCTCCCGTTTGTCCACTGGGCTGCTTCTCAATTCTTTCACACTGCTTCTGTCTCCTTCCTGAAACGATTACATTTGTCAGGTTAAAAAAATAATGTTAATTCTTCCATGAAAATTTTTTTAAATAAATGAAATTTAGTGATCCAATGACTCCAGACATAATTGAGAACACTCAAACCTTTCATTAGATTTTTCTTTATGTCTTCAATATACCTAACCCTCGTTTCCCTTTTATTATTTATACCTGCCTTGCCAGTAAACATCACCATCCCCGGTACTTAATTTCTTTTCACAAAAGAATACCTTTTATTCTCAATAACTACATTGTAATAGGCTCTTTTGATTTTGGAGAAAATACTGGGGATGTCGAGGGTCTCATGTTACTTGGATCTGCAATCAATGCCCACAGAAGCCACAATGAAGGAATTAAATGATGCCTTGCGTTGGGCAACTCTGCTGAAAAAGACTTCTTCAAAGTGTTAAAAACAAAGACATCACTGCGAGGACTAAAACACTCTTGAACCATCCATCGTGTTTTCAGTTGCCTCATTAACCAAACCCACTGACACTAGTCAATTCTGACTCACAGCAACCCTAAAGGACAGAGCAGAGCTATCCTATAGTTTTCAAGGAACTCTTGGTGAATTCAAACTGCAGAACTTCTGGCTAGCAGCCATCGCACTTAACCACTACACCATCAGGCCTTCTCCGTTGCCTCGTATAGGGCCTGACAATGAAGTTCACGAACTCATCCTAGAAAACGTGCTACATACTTCACTGATAAATATCACTGTAGTCACCTTCAAAGTACTCCCCTTGGGAAGCTGTTCACCAACACCAGCACCTAGTCCACACTTTAAAGCACTTTTTCTAGGATGAGTTCACAAACTTCACTAGCAGACTTTATATGCATGGAAAACTGGGCAATGAATGTGGAAGAGTGAGTAGAACTGAAGCGTTTGAATTACGATGTCGACCAAGAATATAGAATGTACTGGGGACTGGCGAAAGAGCAAGCAAATCTGTCTCCAAAGAAGTACAGTCAGGATGCTCTGCAGGAGCGAGGGTGGAGGGACTGCATCTTGCATACTTTGGCCGTGTTGTCGAGGGGAACAAGTTTCCGGAGAAGGAAATCATGTTTGGTCAAGTAGCGGGTCATCAGCAGGGTGGACTGGTGCAATGACCGTGCTGCATCATGGCAGCAGCTGTGAGGCTGGCTCAGGACCGGGCATGGCTTCACTCCGTTGTACACGGAGCCACTCTGAGTCAGAACTGACATCAAGGCCACCCAACAAGAACAACCACACGTTGTTTATAGTGATGTATAAGCAATGTCTTAAGTTTTCCAATTGTGCACTATAACAGAAAATCTTTCTTACAAGAATGTCTGAAAGTACTATTCAGCCCCAGAGAGGATTGAACTTCTGCCACACATTACAACATCGAGGAACCTTGAAAACGTTACAGTGAGTGAGATAAGTCAGATTTAAAAGAACAAATATGGTGATTCTACTTACATTAAATATCTAGACTGCCAAGCCAAGCCAAGTGCCATCAAGTTGGATCCAACTCATGGTGGCAATATCTAGACTAGGAGATTCAAAAAGACAAAAGTTTATCAGCAGCTACCAGAGGCAGGAGAGAGGGGAGATCAGAGAATGATTTTTCCAGTGGTTCTAGATTTCTGTCTGGAGTGATGGATCCAAGGGGGGACAGACAGTTGAGATGGGGGGGCTGCCTGATGAATGTGACCAGTGTCACCAAGCTGTACACTTCAAGACTGGCTGAAACAGCACATTTATTTTACTGCAATAAAAAAAATAAGAATATGTCAGAAGGCCATAGAACTTTCTATTGTTATGTATACATTTAAATAACTTTCCATTAATTTCAGACAATAATTCTATTTTGAACAAGTCTAACAAAGCTTCTACCGTTATGTGTGTTTATGTTGATAGGAAATAATCCTGGATTTTGTGGTGATCCAGGAACCCCAGCCCATGGCTCCAGGCTTGGGGATGAATTTAAGACCAAGAGTCTTCTCCGTTTCTCCTGTGAAGTGGGTTACCAGCTGCGGGGCTCAGCTGAGCGCACATGTTTGCTTAATGGTTCGTGGTCAGGAGTGCAACCTGTCTGTGAAGGTAGGTGAAGGCCCTAAAGTAAAAATAAATAAATAGTCAAGATTGAAAGTTAACAATTAATAAATGATCAGCTTCTGTCTGAAGATGAGATGAGCATCAGGTGTGGAAAGGAGGAGTGTGCTGTCTGTCACATTATAGGGAGAACAACTAGGGTTGCATAACAATATGTGTATAAATTTTTGTATGAGAAACTTGTTTGAATTGTAAATTTTCACTTAAAACACAATTTGAAAAGAAAAGTCCTGGCCAATAAAACAGGCATTGCATTATATTAGTATAGCCAAAAGCGATGCTACTAATGAGATAGTGGATACTATTGACATTAAAAAAAAAAACAACTTGAAATCATGGAATTCATTATAAATTATTCCAAGAAATTCTAGAATTTTAGACTATTTGGTCAAGTCAATTTTTTGTTTTTTTTCACAATGTGTAAGACCATCATCAATTATCATGACACAGAGATGCCTGGACTATTCTCCAAACTCCTGTGACCCTTGTTCTAAGCCTTTGAAAGTTCACACATAATTTTTTTCTCTAACCTTTTCCTGACGATGATCTACATAAAAATTTTTAGAAAGTTTTGTGGTTACTTACACTAAATAAATGAGCTTCAGAAGCAGTAAGGGAAAGTTACAGGGTTTTCTTCATGGTGGCTTCTTCATGTGTCAAACCCTGATGACAAATAGGTTTTCATTCCCTTGTCGCTTCTGGCCAACCAGTGGCCGTCATCCAGAGCACTACATTGTGAAGGAATCTGAGACTACATTCTCTATACTATTTGAGACTGGACACATGTGTTTAATATTCAAAGGATATAGAAAATGGAAGGATGTCCCCATCATAGCAATAAAAATGCAATGGATACTTTATGAAAAACTAGCAGCTCATGGGCCGTGAATTTGTCACTTTCTAATATTTTATATATGTCACATAAAGAGACAATCACATGTGAATAATCTTCCTCATGTGTGTAGTCACTGCCGTCGTGTGGATTCTGACTCATCGACCCTACAGAGTAGAACTGTCCCTTAGAGTTTCCAAGGAGGACCTGATGGATTTGAAATGTCGACCTTTTGGTTAGCAGACATACCACACAACCACTATGCCACCAGAGTATCCCCATATGTATGTAATCTAGGTAAAATAAAATTTTAATCTCTATCTTGTAATGCTGGGCCCTCACTAATTGTCATAGACGATGAGTATGGATGAATAAGTGACTGAAGAATTGTTTAAACTTTCTAGAGGTAATCAGATGCTTGTTAAAATCAAGAAAACGTGTCTGTTTCCAGGAAGGCTAAATTTAATATTGGGCTTAATCCTTGGCATCAAAACCTGAAGCCATGTGAGCTGAGTGCAAACTCGATCACACCCCAAGACTGCTGAGATGTTAGATGGTCTGCAAAGGACGCTTGTTCTCCTCCCACACACGTTCTGTGTGAAGTCCGCCTCAAGTGCTTCAGAGTGGCAAATTAAAAAGATGGAAAGAATTAAAACAGTTGAGAATAAATGAGGTCTTCCATGGAAGTCATAGTCCTTTTAGACTGTAATAATACAGTGCCATGCATTCCATTTCAACAAAGCATAAATGAATGCATTTATTTCAATAAGAGAGCTTAATTGGATTTCACTCCTTAATGTACTTAATTTAGGCTACACAAAGTATTTTTAAATAGCATTTAGTTTTTCTAAAGAAAGAAATGAAAGATCTTCTTGCAAAATCCTCAGAAACTTGGCTATTAAAAGCTGTGTAGAAAATAATAAAGTAAGTGACTAAAGTGCTGCTGACATCCTAGGGATATTTCTGAAATATGACATGTCTCATAAAATGGACTCCCTCCAAAATTACATTGTTTGGGTGGTCTGGAAACACTGGAAAGCTTAGAACGCCAAACTACAGTACTCTGTACCCAATAAAACAGCAAAGGATGCGCTGGCTAAATGAACACACAAGCAAAGATTTGAAATATCTTTGGGAAGAATTTGTAAATGTTGTTTTCCTCACTTGCAATTGTAGGTACAAATTTGGGGGACAAATATTATTATCAATGTGAAAACAAAGTAATGCTAGTGTCATTTGGATATCAAAAAATATTTTCCGTGACTTGGCAAACCCTAGTGGCATAGTTTAAGAACCTCCAGTGGTGTAGTGGATAAATGCCACGTCTGCTGACTAAATAGGTCAGCAGTTCAGATCCACCAGGTGCTCCTTAGAAACTCTGTGGAGCAGTTGTGCTCTGCCTTATAGGGTCACTCTGAGTCAGAATGGACTGGATGGCCATGCATTTTTTTCTTTTTTTTTGGTTTAGTGGCATAGTGGTTATGTGCTACGGCTGGTAACCCAAAAACGATTAGCGGTTCAGACCCAACAGGTCCCCCTTAGCTGTGGTGCGGGATGAGGCAGCCTCTCATTCTGTCGTATGTGAAGTTGTCCCGAATTTTCTTCTAGTGAGTCTACATTTTATATCTGATTCAGTTTTGCTCTTAGTCCTCTGATATTTGATGACATTATAGAACTGATGTAAGACAGATGTGCTAACGCTGCCTGACAGCCTTCACTTTCATAGTCATAACCATCAGTGAAATCAGCTGAAAGCAACATGAAAAATTTATCATGAAGTTTGCTTCACAGGATATCATGTTTGATGGAACTTTCCCAATACTGGGATGGCATTATTGTGTTAGAGATTAATTTGCTAAAATATTTTTTTCTAAATTAACTTGTGAGTTTTTTCACCAATTATTTCATTAGTTTTAACTTTGGTTCTTCATAAGCAACTTTTGATAACTACTATGCAGATTTTAGTAGACATAATTTGAATAAAATATAATGACCTAGGGTACCCTCTTTTAGTTTGCTAAATTAAAAATGGTATCAAATGTAATGCAGTGCTGTCATGAGCCTGCCATTAGTACATCCAACTACTCTTACTAGATAATGAATAAAGCTTGTTGAATGAATAGTTGTCTTCATTAGCCCCAAATCTTGTCCATCTGTAGTACAAAGTTTTAATGTATATCACAGTCATCATAGAATCTTGGGGCTGTCGAGAACCTTAGATAGCATCTGCTTCTGGATTGGTAAACGTATCATGTTCAGATACAGACTAAGAAAGTGCTGCAAGGTTTGTATCAGAAAGAATTATAAATTCAAACTCAGATTTATCAGGAAGGAGGATTCTAATTGCTTAATTCTGTCTGCGATGAGTGCTGGTAGAAAAGTCTCAGCACGTGTGTTCTTGGTTTGCCAAATAAGGTCTAGTTGAGACTAGGTAGATTTTTCAATGCAATATGAAAAGAGATGCCTCCACTTGCTATATAATAATTTTTATATGCTATGTAAATTTTTTTTTGGAAACCCTAATGGGTGCAGCGGCTATGTCTGCCAACCAAAAGGTCAGGAGTTCAAATCCGCTAGGCGCTCCTCGGAAACTCTGTGCTGCAGTTTTGCTCTAACCTGAAGAGTCACTATTAGTCAGAATCAAGTCAACAGCAGTGGGTTTGGTTTTTTTTTGGTATGTACATTTTTAGTCTCTGATTTTTAAGGAAAAGTGGTCTTCTCAGTGCCAGACTTGAAAGTGAAAAAGAATTTTGGCTAGTCTCAGAAATGATCTCATGATACATTCTTGCTATTAAAATCCAGCCAAGGGTTGTAACCTTTTATACTTCTGCCGATTGCACATTATTGTGCAAGTACTAAAGAGTCTGATTTACGAAGTCAACAAAAATGTGTTGTGGATTGAGATTATGACTTGGTAAGTAGCAGAAACAACTGAACATCCTCTCGCTTGCTCATCAAGGAGCCACTAAGTAGATATTGGAGCGGAGACAGGTTCAGTGCTGGTGGTCTGAGGCCACGGGCCTGGCGGGGTGATTGTCTGAAGAGAGGAAGACAGCGAGTGCCACCCCGCCAGGGCCGCCCTGCGCCGTGGCTGTTGGAGGCGGTGACACTGAGAAGGCCATTTTACAAACCGCTTTAAAAGTTGTCAACAGCTATATTCTGGAGCAGTCTTTATGCTCCCAAATGAATTCTGCTGAAGATTTAAAATAGGGTCTCGTTTTCCCAGGTTTAAAAAGAAAGAAAAGGCAGCTGTTGCATGAAACAAGATGCTTTTGAGTTGCTTCAGTTACATTCTTGTTTTTCGAGTCAGTTCCCACTCAGTGACTCTATGGAATGGAGTAGAACTGTCCCATAGAGTTTCCAAAGAGCATCTGGTGGATTTGGACTGCCAACCTTTGGGTGAAAAGCCTCAGCACTTAACCACTGCTGCACCCGAGTTTCCAACAGTGCAGTTGAAGGTTGTCATTGAGTCATTCCAACTACAGGGACCGCATGGGACAGCAGAGAACTGCCCCATAGTGTTTCCAAGGAGAAGCTGGTGGATTCGAACTACAGATCTTTTGTTTAGCGTCAAAATGCTTAATCCCTGAACTACCGGGGCTCCATCACATTTCATAGATTAAAAAAAAAAATCATAATTTTATCTAAGTATTAAAAAAAGTTAAGGCCTGAAGTGTTATGTTTATAAATTCTCAATGCTTTAACACACCCATTGCTGTCTACTTGATTCCAACTCACAGAGACTCTACAGGTCAAAGCAGAACTGTCCCACAGTGTTTGCAGGGACCACCTACTGGATTCTAACTGCTGACCTTTTGGTTAGCAGGCTAGGTCTTAATCACTGCACCACCTCAACGCTTCATCTCGTCTTCAATTTGTTTTGTAATAATGCCCTTTCAAAAGGATAATATGAAAATGTATTTTGTATTTATAACTAACCAATAATATCATGATATGACCCACATAGCAGAGCAATAAGTTAAACATCTTTCATAGTAATATGCCTTCCACTTTTTTATTAAAATGATCACATTTGTCTTCTATATGTGACCTTTTCCTAATGAGTCACTGTCTCTGTGTTACATTGCTTTTATTTCCCTCACAGCTGTGTCCTGTGGGAATCCTGGCACCCCCACCAATGGCCTTATCGTCAGCAGTGACGGGATCCTGTTCTCCAGCTCTGTCGTCTACGCCTGCTGGGAGGGCTACAAGACCTCTGGGCTGATGACCCGTCACTGCACAGCCAATGGGACCTGGACGGGCACAGCTCCCGACTGCACGAGTTAGTAGCTGGCGTGGTCGACAGGAAGATATTATCATGAAACCTAGTCTATTGAAAAAAAATAAATCTATTTTTAAAGCATTTTTATCAATATTTTGACCCACAGGAAAAAAATAATAATGCATGTTTGATATTATGAACATATTTCTTTCACCTTTTTCCTCATGTTCTTATTCTACTCAAAGTTAATTAAAATGGTTGATGGTTGATTGAGTTGGGCATTTAAAACTGAGGACACAAAAGTCAAGGTTTTCTCTCCCTGTGTACGATGACTTAGTCTACGTAAACAGAACCAATGACTGTTCTCTGGTCACAGCCCATGTCTTTTTCCTGTCCTGTAAGGTGTGATTGTACGCCACACCTAATTAAGCACACTTGACAAGGAATAGAGCTCCCATCAGCATACTTCAGTGGCAGTGCAATGGAAAGCATCGCCTCCTGACAGGGGTCTGTAAAATTGTCAAGCTAAATGTTAGTATCACTGTTAATAATTCATTGCTTGATCGCTTTGTATAGCATCTCAAAGACAGTAGCTTGAAGAGAAGCCATCCCTAATTCACTTTACAATAATTTTGTATTTCTCTGATTCTTTTCGGTGGCCAACTTATTAGTTATAAGTTGTGGTGACCCAGGTACCCTGGCAGACGGCATCCAGTTTGGGAGTGATTTCACCTTCAATCAGACTGTTAGCTATCAGTGTAACCCTGGCTACCTGATGGATCCTAGCACTGCCTCCACTATTCGCTGCACGAAAGACGCTACCTGGAACCAGAGCAAGCCCGTCTGCAAAGGTCTGTGTCTTACTTTCCAACTTCGCTGATGTGTATGGCAGACCTGATCAAATTATTCTTGTTTCATTTTACAGCTTTTGTATAGCCTTCCTCTATGCCAGTGCTGCTTATAAATACATTTACAAATGTTAAATCACTTAATTTTCCTAGTACTTTGATCTCACTTTTACAGATAAGAAAGCAGACTCAGAGAGGTCTGGTGAACAATCAGTGTCACAGACACTGGGAGGTGGGGAGTCAGGCGTAAAGTCAGGCGTTTTACCCATGGAGCCTGTGGCTTTGGCCACTATGTTTTGCTGTCTCTTGGCCAACATTTCAGCCCCAGCAGTTTTCACTTTTGTGGTAGATCTGGCGGGGGGAGGAAACTGTAGGACTTCAGAGTTCAGTAGGAAATGGTCAGATCTCGGCGGCCTGGGGTAGAAAGCATCAGCGCCCTCATGCTTTGCTGTAGTTTGGATGCAGACACTGGTGATGCCGTGGGCCCCTGGAGTTTGAGGGGACAGTGGCACATGCTCAGGCCAGTCCTGTGACTTCAGTGGAGAAGAGCGAGTGGCTTAGGCCCTTAGACTAGCAAGTTGGTGGGGCTGGGAAAGAGTTCTTTGAGGACTGGGGATTTCCAGAATTTACACTTCTCCTGCACTAGGGAGACAGAAATCTTTGTTATTGGCTTGCTTGGCTGTGGGGCAGAGGGGTAGGGAGGGAGATGTAGGGCTGCTGCTGAAAAGCTGGCAGCAGTCAAACTTAACAAGTGGAGTCCTCCTCTTTATTATACCTACCAGCACTCAGGCGCCGCTGACTGGCCTCCAGGTAGTGACAAACCCAGGGTGTCGGAGTACAACTGAGCTTTGCAGGGTTTTCAGTGGCTGATTTTGCAGAAATAAATCTCTTGGTCTTTTCCTATAGTGCCTCTCAACCCACTGTTGTCAAGTCAATTCTGGCTCATGATAACCAGACAGAGTAGAACTGCCCCATAAAGTGTCCAAGGAGCACCTCAGGATTTGGACTGCTGATCTCATTAGCAGCTGTAGCACTTAACCACTGTCTTAGTCACCTGGTACTGCTCTAACAGAAAATATCACAAGTGGCAGGTTTCATGAAGAGAGGCTTTACTGAGACCATCTGGTAAGCTGCAAATCCATTTGTAAATTGTAAGTCCATTCGGTAAGAGAATTTATCACACTCCAGTAGGCTGAGTCCAAATCCAGTGAAAACATCTCAGCACAGGAACCTCAGGTTCAAAGGACATACTCTGCTCTGGGTGCTTCTCTCTTGGTGGTGTGAGGTTCCCAACTTCCTCTGCTCACTTCTCTCCTGTATATTCCACAAGCTTGTAACTTGAGTCCTGCCTCACTAACACAACTACTGCCCATTCTACATCATCCATCTCACAGATCAGGATTCACAACACATGAGAGGAAGAGCACCAGATTGGAATGCCTAATCAAGTCAAATCCACACATACATTTGGGGGGGGACACAATTTAGTCCATGACATCCCACCCTTTGGCACCTCAAAAATCATATAATTTTAACACAAAAAATATAGTCATGCATAGCATAGCAACAGTTTTCATTCATAACATACACCAAGCAGATTATCAGAATGCATCACATGAGCCTTCATGGCTTCAAAAATATTATTCCACACTCTGAGACATTTCCTAACCATTCCCTTCAAACTCTTGGTATTGGCCACACCCTCCAGATTCTTAGTGGAGACCCCTGGGCTTCAGCTTGGCCTTCCAGGCCCACTTGGACAGAACTCTGACCCCTTGGCTTTAGGTGCACCCTAAGCCCAACTGAGTGGCAATTCCACTCCCACAATCACAGAAAGCCCTGGCTCCACCTTTTCACGGCCGTAACTTCTGAGACTCAGGCAGCTCAGCGTCTCACCAAACTTGGGCCGCAATCCCACATTCTTATCAACTTGTCTCAGCTTCTGCTTCCAATGGCCTCATGGCCTGGGCCTCAAGCCCATATCTGCCCTATAGTGGCAAGTGTTCTAAAGTTCTGTAGCTCTGTAGCTCCACTGATTCAAGTGCCTGGAGGCACCCCACTCTGCCGGGAAGCCTTCTGCACACAGGCATTCAGCACTCTTACTCCACGGGTTGGCTCCTGGTTCTGCTGCTGCCAGTTCACTGCTGCTGTCGCTTTCCTCACAACCTGTTGTGCTCTCAGGCACTAGCAGCTTTCTTGGGTGCCTTCTTTCATCTGCTCACAGTTTCAAAAAAAAACTTCCACAGTTTAGGTATTTGTTAGGGCAGTACCCTACTCCCAGTACCAAATTCTATCTTAGTCACCTGGTACTGCTCCAACAGAAAATACCACGAGCGGAAGGTTTCATAAAGAGAAGCTTTATTGTCACAGTCTGGTAAGCCACAAATCCATTTATAAGTTACAAGTCCATTCCATATGAGAAATCATCACAGTCTGGTAAGATAAGGAACCTCATACCAGCAAGAAAGAAGCACCGAGAGCAGAACACTTCCTTTGGACCTGAGGTTCCTATGCTTAGATGCTCTCATTGGATTTTCTTCCTGAAACCTTCCACTCATGGCATTTTCTGTTGGAGCAGTACCAGGTGGCTAAGACAACCACTAAGCCATCGGGGATTCCACGGTGCCTCTCAGTGGACTCAAATTGACAGACTTTCATTTGGAGCTTCCTCTGCCTACAACACAGTTGCCCCATATCTTCACATGTAGATTCTCAAGAAATACTTGTTGTAGAAATGAAAAGATGAATGGAAATATGATGGCAAAAGAAAGCCCAATCATTGTATGCTGGGTGTGCATAAGCGATTCTGTGTGTGTTTACAAGTCCTGTTTACATGTGAAAGCATGAATATGCCTAAGGAAATGATTGTGAGTACCTCTTTCCTGTTACCTGCCTTCTCTGCCTAAATTTTCTTTTGCAAACCTCCCAGAGGGGTCAAAAATGCAGGAAGCTCTCAGATAAGGCACAGCAATGGGTCTGTCTCTATTTCCCTGGAACAACAGAGGAAGAAGGGGAGTCAGGAACAAAAGGAGGATACAGAATGTGTGGCTAATTGCCTCTGGGAACAACTGCCTCCTTTGCCATGAGGGCAGACAAACTGAGGGTTCTTGGTTGTTCCTACTGAGCATGTTGATCAAGGACAATATAGAAAGATCACAGTCAAAAGAGGAAAAATACAGAACAGAATTTCAAATTCTCATAGAATCCAGAATTTCTGGGAACACAGGGACTGGACAGACTCCCAAAATTATTACCTTAAAATAATCTGTGAACCTTAAACCAAAAATGCCTGTTGAAGTCTTCTTGAAATCAAGAACTAGTGATGCTTCCCTAGGAAGGAATGTCTGACTTGAGCATCCTGCTTTTCAGGAACTTTCTCTATGAGATCAAATGACAGAGCAACTCCAAAGATTAGATAGGAACCTTAAGGCGCTGTGAATTTGTGTTAATGGGGAGGAAAAACTCAGAAAAGGAGACTGACAAAGTCAAAGAATTCCATCACTGTCACTGAAATGTGCCTATCGATACTTGAATTGGTATATGGTTTTTCTGTGTATATTCTCAGCAACAAACATAAATAACTATCTGTGTGTATATAGTATATAGGAAACTGATAGGGAAGAAGGCTTTTAGCAACAGCTTTGCTTCCCACCATCACTCATCTTAGTATAACGGCGATGGCGCATCGTGGCTGCGCAGGCCCGCGTCCCCCACGTCAGTGACCGCGGTCTCACGGTTGTACCGAGAGGTAGTGGCAACAGCCAGTAAGAGCTCCATCTGGTAACTGGAAGGCCGGCAGCCGGGGCCCACTAGGTGCACTTTGCAGACTCCACGGGGCGCTTTTACCCTGTACTATTAGGTTGCTGTGGGTCAGAATTCACTTAACAGCAGTGGGTTTGTTTTTTGTTTTGGGGGGCCAGCATCAACAGGGGAATTGTTCCTAAAAACTATGTTCTTGCTCTATGGCCATATATACAAAATAAATATTGTCCTTTAAGAAAGTTATAGAATAATTGCCTGCAATGTTTTAGAGTTTTTTCTATGGCTTCTAGAAATCTTATATCATCTTTAAGTTACTAAAAATTAAAAATGACAAAGTAAATGTTCACCATCTATACAGTATGCATATCATTCAGAAGTTCAAATAGTGTGCACATGTCACATGACCAAGTCCTGATTTGATTTGTGCTTGAGAACCTTCACAAAAGGGCAGATAGTAAACAAAAATATTTCTTCCTGTCTTAGCCTTTTATCTACTAAGAATGTCTTGTTCAATGCTTGTGCAATTGGGTATGCTTAGACTTTACATTGGTTTTACACACTTGATCTAAAATAATTTAGAAGTATTAGAGAACAAGTTTATAATTTTGATTAACTGTTCTCCTTAATATATATAGGTTTAAATTAAATACAGTTGGCTATATGGTCATTTGTAATTCAGAATAAATTAAAACATACAAAATTTGAGCATTGCAATTGTGCGAGACGTTCCACGACGCCTCCTCTCGTTTGTTTCTTTGTTAATAGCTGTCACGTGCAGTCAGCCTCCCCCAGTGCAGCATGGAGACGTGGAGGGGACCGATTTCCACTGGGGCGCCAGCGTCAGTTACAGCTGTGCCGATGGCTACCATCCCTCTCACTCGGCCATCCTCTCCTGCGAAGGCCACGGGGTCTGGAAAGGAGAGGTGCCTCAGTGTCTGCGTAAGTGCCACAGCAAAACCCTTTTGCAGTAGGACTAGCAGGTGCCCCTAGATTTATCATCTGAGAAAGATAACCACCTGTCATTCATTGCCATACTAGAACGTATGCATGCTGGGTGTGTAATTTGAGGAAAACAGTAATGTATACTTTATAGCCATATTAGAGTATATAAAAACTCAAACCTGAGACTGCATTGCTCATAGGCACATTCTTTCTACTTAGTTCCAGATTTATTTAATAGTTAAATCTAAAGGTTTAGTAGGAATTAGTTAAGCTAGTGAATAGGTGTATTGTACTGACTGATCCAGGAAAAGATAGTCTCAGGGAACTTAACACTGACTCTTTGGGCTACAAAGTCTTTACTGTGCTTCTGTTGACTTCAACAGCTGTGTTCTGTGGTGACCCTGGCACTCCTGCAGAGGGGAGACTTACTGGGAAAAGTTTCACCTATAAGTCTGAAGTCTTCTTCCATTGTAAATCTCCGTTTATACTAGTGGGATCCTCGAGAAGAGTCTGCCAAGCTGACGGCACGTGGAGCGGCATACAACCCACGTGTATAGGTAATCATCTTAATACTAACCCAGAAATATTTTGTGATGAGGACATTTTATTTCAAAATGCAATAATATGTGGTTATAGAAATAACCTTTCCATAGAAAATATTCTGTGGAAGGTAATATACTTCGTGTAATCACTGGTTGGCTAAACTGATTTGTAATTTCTTTTAAACAGTACAAACTAAGTTTGGAGACTCTAGAAGTCTCTTAAAATAGCCACTAGACATTGTTCACTTGCCTCAACTTATATACCTCCAGTCCATTTTGTTATACGGGCACATATTTTTAGGTGAACGATACTTTTGTTGAAGGTGCTGATACTACTGATCTCTAAAACAGGCATCAGTACAGAAGTAGCCTGTCCCGGAGCATTTTAGCCTCCCCAAATAGGAAACCCTGGTGGTATAGTAGCTAAGTGTTATAGCTGCTAACCAAAAAGTCAGCAGTTTGAATCCAACAGGTGCTCCTTGGAAACTATGGGGCTGTTTTCCTCTGTCCTGTTGGGTTGCTATGAGTCAGAATTGACGTCAGTAGTGGTTGGTTTTAGAGTGACATGCTTGTGGGAAACCCTGATGATGTGGTTAGGAGCTAAGGGTGATAATGAGAAGATGGGCAGTCCGAATTCCTCAGGTGCTTCTTTGGAAACTCTACGGGGCGGTTCTACTCTGTCCTGTAGGGTTGCTATGAGTTGGAATCAACTCAGTGACAACTGGTTTGGGTTTGGGTTTTGAAATACGTGTGAGCACTCGTATCTCATTCAGCTCTCCTCAACTGTGTGGTTAGCAAAGATTTGGAGGAAAAACAGCTACACTGAGAAATAATGTTCTGGTAATCTTAGAACACAGAAGTGAAATTGCCGAGAAGGAAACAGCTTTCTGTGTGACTTAAGTCTGAAATTTTTAGAGTACATCTCTAATTTAAAGAAAAAGTCCACATAAAGTGTGTATTTGTCCAAAGTCACACTACTATCAACACAGAAATGCGAGCACTTGATTATGTATTCCTCGTACCTCACTGTGGAAAACTCAGGTTTTCCTGCTGCTTGTATGTTGTTCATGAGTTTTATTAGCAAAATAGCCAGTGGTCTGCATACTTATAGTAAACTGATTTGTGATCTTAGTTATTTTCTGAGAAATGGAAAAAGATCTACCTAAAAATTAAAGTTCATGTGAGAAATAATTTAATTGACACACTTTTTCAAACTGTAGGAATATTTATTGTGATTCTATTCGAGTTATTGCCACTTGAGAGCTATCTCTGTGTGACATTTCTTGTTTCTGATATACTAATTGTTCTTGAATACACATTTTGAAAGGCTGCTGATTCTGGTTTTCTGCTCACAGCTACAGAGCAGCGCACACGTGGTAAAGCCGGAGGACCCCTGGGCTGTGCGAGTCCCGCCTCGCAGAGAAATGCTACCTGTTGGGTTACTAGATGCTTCAGTTCTGAGGCATAAAATGTATTTTTCATTTTGAAGTCCTGAAGAAAAGTAACTGAGGAATTCTGCAGTAATATGGCATGTAACTAAATGTGATGGCCATTCACTGAGTCATTAAAAACCACATGATCTTCCTAGATAATTACTGAAGGTGGTATATTATTAATCAATCAATATAGTATGTCAGGAGAGAAAAAGTCAACCCGAGAATGAAAAGTAGTTGGATTTCTAGCACCTGATTCCATTCTACTCATTCTTTTTTTTATAAACGATGTAATTGTGGTGGTGTTGAGAATACATACAGCAAAAGCAAACACCAATTCAACAGTTGTTACACGTGCAGTTCAGTGACACTAATTACATTCGTCACGTACGTTTGTCACGTTAGCTATCCCCACCCTCCTGTTTTGAATTGTTTTTCCTCCATTAACACAAACTCACTGTCCCTTGAAGTTCCTATCTGCTTTTTCAAGTCATTATTGTCACTTATATTTAAAATAATAATACAGAGCAATTTACTGTCAGACAGTTCACGATAGACTAGTGACTGAGGAGGTCAACAGCCAAACCAAACTGAACTCCCTTCTGTCGAGTCAATTCCGACTGACAGCGACGCCGCAGGACCAAGCAGAACAGCCCCGCAGAACCCCTAAGGAGGGCCCGGAGGATTCGAACGGCCAATCTTTTGCTTAGCAGCCCTAGCATTCAACCAGTGTGCCACCAGGCTGTCCAAACAAGTCTACAGAGAAGATAAAAATAGCAATTTGATTTAATTTTTAACTCCCATGAAGAATGTCTTTCACATCTGTCAAAGAGAATTTCTTCAAATTGTTGAAGACATTTTAAGAAAACATTTGTGTTTCTGTGCTAACTGTGTCTGTGCCTTGTTTCTCACTGTGACCCTCAGATCCCGCTCACAACAGCTGCCCGGATCCCGGCACCCCGCATTTTGGAATACAGAATAGCTCTAGAGGATACGAGGTACTGGCCTTGGGTTTGGTTGTCTTTTTCTCTAAATACAGAACACATTTGATACTCAACTGTCAGTTTGCACACATCACGCCTTATTCTTGTTACTGCCTGTCTAGTAAAGCACATACAGTGAAGATTTGGATTTGTGTCCTTAATTTTTAAATCTTGGAGAGCTATGTGTACCTGGGTTCATGCAGTAACAGTGGCCACAGGGCTTCATGAAAGCATGTGTAATTCCATCCTGTTGGTCTACCAAACTAACGTGGTAGCACTCTGTGTCACTGAAGAGTTACACATAAAATATCCCACTTGGTGACTTCATAGAATGTGCAGATAGTATTAAATTCTAAAGAAAAGAAAAAAAAAAAAACAGGAGACTGCATTCCAGTCCCTGAGACTAAGCTGACGTGGTGGTATGTATTCACAGTAGCATTTGGTAAAACTTTGAATTATTAGCATACTGAATAGCCCTTTTGAATGTGCATGTATTTGACTTTTTAATAAAAAAGTACATTGACAGTTCACTTAATATTGGAGGAATATTTAAAATTAGAAGGCAATAAAGGTTGAAATAAAATGTAGTAACTATTTTAATCAAATGACTTAATGCTTCTTTGGTTATGTGACTTTGAAAACTGAAATTGAATGTGTAATTTCAAGTTAGTCTATTGATTCAGAATAAAAATAATTTTTACCAACCACATTCCCTCTGTCCTGAAGCAGAAACATTCCCATGTTACTGGTTCTGACAGATGTGGACTATTTCCTGATAATTCTCTTACATTTTGAAAGAAAGTTCTCTCAGGGACCTGGAAGGCGAATTTAGTACATTGTACGTTAGGCACCAAGATGGCCTTCTGCTCCGGACAAATCCTTTCTGGCTCACAGGTATCTAAAAACAAATCTCTAGGGGTAATTGATGACACTGTGTGTGAGTACTGATGTCACCAATCCACAATGAAGATGCCAAGTTGTCATTAGCACTGATCGCTATTGCTTTTAGCAGTTCTTCACGTCATTGCCTGCAGATTGTCCATCCTAAGTGAAAGTTCACAGTGACTGTATTTGAAATATATTCCTATGATTCATCTTAAGAAGATCATTAAAACCAGAAAACACCACCCAGATCCTTTGCTGTGGAGTTTGTTCTTTCACAGCAGCCCTGTGGGACAGAGCAGAGCTTCCCCACGGCGTTTACAAAGCTGTCGTCCTTACGGAAGCAAACTGCCACATCTTTCCTCCTGTGAAGCTGCTGGCAGATTGGCACCTGACCCTTTCGGTAGCAGCCGAGAACTTCACTGCTGTGCTGCCGGGGCTCCGGTTGCGATGTTGTTGCTATTTAGTGTTTAGCTGGTTCTGACTGATAGCGACCTTATAGACCAGAAGTAGAAGCAGCTGGCAGTTTTGAATTTCTGATCCTAACAGCAGTGGCTCCAGGGCTGCTGTTGTTACGGTGCTTCTGACTCCTAGTGGCTGATAGGACAGAGCAGAAGGTCCCCACAGCGTTTCCAAGGCACAATCCGTGGGTTTAAACTGCCATCTGTTGGTTAGCAGTCAAGTTGCCGATCCATGCTGACTCCACCAGGCTCCTGGGGTGCAGCAAGGCCTTCATCCCTTGTGACCAAATAAAGTCAAGCTAACACAAATAAAAATTTGACCCAGTAGAAACACTGAGTAATGATTTAAAGAAAACAGACAGCAAGAACTGATAAAACACTTTTTTAGAAGACATCTAATACAATTTCAGGCACCCCCTCCCCCGCCCCAAATATTCCTTTTCTCCTTAATTATGGCACGTTTTGATCTTGAATGTAACAGATAAGAAGATACATAGACAGAGATAGAGATGTGGGTATAGATTTAGACTCAAGGAGAGACTGCTAAGACTAATACCCAAATTTTTTAACTCCTGCTCAGTGTCTTTCAGCAGTTTCATTGAAGCCTTAGGAACAGACTTGGTTCCAAGCAGAAATGCGGGGTGTGCGGAGCTGGCCTCTGGACCACAGAACCTTCCCAGGAGCTGCGTTCCCTTTTCCCATGTTGTTCTGCCGTGCCCTTGTCTCAGGTTCTAGATTTAAGTAATTGTGGAAGATGCTGGAACATCCCGACATCTGTCCCTAACTCATCACTGAGCCTGCCTCCTTCAGTGCTCTTCCAGTAATGTGCACAGATAGATAACATACAGGCAATTTTAGCAAGTAACACAATTAATGTTTCATGATGAGGAAGAATATACCAGCAACACGTGATTTGTTCTTGGAAGACTGAAGGGAAATACAGAGAGGAAAGTGAGGGTTAAGCAAAGTATTGAGAATTCTGCAGGAATGAGCAGTAGCCATGTGGAGGCATTAAGGTAATGATAAATAATCACATTTCCAAGCTCTCAGAGTACAGAGGGATCTCAAGAAAGGCAACAATTGACAAGTCCCCTAGGAGTATTAACAAAATTAATTTTGCAGCCCTGGTGTCGTGATAGTTTAGAGCTTGGCTGCTAACCAAAGGTGAGCAGTTCAAAACCAGCAGCTGCTCTTTGGAAACTGTGGTGCAGCTCTACTCTGTTCCGTATGTTCACTCTGAGTCTGAAGCAATTTTAAGGCAGCAGATTTTTTTCTAGTTATTATTTTGCTGATAAATACCAATTGCTTAGAAAAACTAGTTAAAATGAAAGCAATGGGGACAGTTTACTCAAATAAACAGGCTCCTAAATTACCACTATTTAGTACATTTACAGTTTAGCATTACATACTAAGTAATGTGGTGTGCAATGCTTTAACAAGCAGTTTAAATTTATGTGTTGGTTCCGACAGTGACTTGATGTTAAAGTGAAAATCTGGTATAATTTTTGCTCATTAACTGCTTTCAAGCATTATTCGTATTTGTGGAGTTGTTTGGTCTTTGCCTCTGAAGCCCATAGTGGATTTTCCCTGCAGGTTGGAAGCACCGTGTTCTTCAGGTGCAGGAAAGGTTACCATATTCAAGGTTCAACAACTAGAACTTGTCTTGCAAATTTGACATGGAGTGGAACACAGAGCGAGTGCATCCGTGAGTGTGGTTTTTTCTACTATGACCGGCAATAACCTACTTATTTTGAATAAATGGAAATTTTTACCTTCAGGGATAATAGTGCTGAATTGTTTTACTTACATCTGTTTGCTTTTAATTCCCTAAGGGTATAGTTCTCAGTCCTGCCTTCGTAAAACCACAACATTAGTATCATCTAGAAATTAAGTAGGAATGAAAATCTTCAAGACCTACCCTGAGTCTAAAATATGGAAACTCCACTGGGCAGAAAAAGCAACAGTCTTTGGTTTAGAAAAATGTACAGGTGATTTTGAGGCATGCTGATATCTGACAATGATCATCCCAAACCAAAGATAACAGAACAACATTTGTGGAGAGACAACATATTTGTGTGTGCTGTTACTCTTCCAGTGTGTGTATGTTAGATTATTAAAGGAAGGCTGTCCTGGGTCGTGTAACAAGTCACAGTATAAATAGACATTCTTAAAATGCTGTTCTGGCTTTATTTCTGAAGGGTATGTGTGTGGACACACAAAGAGCTATGTAAGCATCCAGTGTTGTTTTGTCTTCTAATCACGAATTAGAAGAAATGTACAGTGACTACTATGTGATATTTTATCCCCTATCAATTTAGTGAAACATAGCGTCCCTCTAGTGTCTTGCTCTTACTATATTAAACATACAAAAGTAGCTGCTATTAGGTGCCACCAAGTTGATTGGGAATCTCCGTGACCCTGCACCACAAGAAGAAACTGTCTTGTCCTGTGCTGCCCTCAAGCCCCTTGTCTCAGCCACTGGGTCAATCTGCCTCCTTGAGGACCCTCCTGTTTTTCACCGACCATCGACCCCGCCATTCAGGATGTCCTTCTCCGGGAACTGGTCACTCCTGATGACCAGTCCAAAGTACCCGGGATGAAGCCTCCCGTGCCGTCGGGCAGAATGGTTCACTCCTTCGGCAGTCTGGGGCACATTCAGTAGTCCGCTCCCACACCGTAACTCAGAGGCGTCAAGTCTTCTCTAGTTTTTCTCGGTCATTGTCCCGCTTTCGCATGCATGTGAGGTGATTGAAAATGGAGCGGTTTGGATCCGGCCAACCTTAGTCCTTAAAGTGACACCTGTGCTTTTGAATCCCTGAAAGAGGTCTTCAGCAGATTTTTCCAGTGCAATATCCTTTGTTTCCTTGACTGCTGCTTCCGTGGAGGTTGATTGTGGATTCAAATAAAACGAAACCCGTGACAGCTTTCATCTTTCCTCCACTTGACAGAACATTGTTTATTGGTCCAACTGGGAGAATTTTTCTTTTCCTTTTTAATTGAGGTGCCACTCACATTGAAGGCTGTTGTTTTTTGTCTTTATCAGTAAGTGCTTCAAGTCCTCTCTTCATTTTCAGCAAGAATGACTGTGTCATCTGCACGTGAGTCTTTCGCTAACCCTGATGCCACCTTCTTGTTCATGGAGCCCCGTATCTCAGATTGTTTGCTGAGCATCCAGGTTGAATAAGTATGGTGAAAGAGCACAACCCTTTCTTGACTTCAGACTACTCAATATCTTGTCCTATCCCAGTGCCCCTTGGTCTATGCACCTGTTTCACACAAGCGCAATTATGTATTCTGGAATTCCCGTTCTTCTCAATATTCGGTGTGCTTTCTTGTGATGCACCTGGTTGAATTCCTTTGCACAGTCACTAAAACAACAAGTCAACATCTTTCAGGTGTTCTCTGCTTTCAGGAAAGATCTGTTTGACATCAGCAATGATATCACTTGTTCCATGTACCTATCCATACATCTTGATTGCATGATTGATGAATTTCGGATGTGGAAGTTGGCAAAAAATTTGAAGAATAGTTGATTAACTAGTTTGCCCTGTAGGCCTGTGGATAACATCCTATCTTAAACAGCGTTGGGCTTCGAGATATATCTTGAAATGTTCTTTTTAACCGTGAATGAAATGACAGTCCTCTTCAGTTGGACAGTCCCTGTGTAGTGGACCACAGGCCTGTCTGATTCAGAATGGCCGGTCCCATTCCATTTTGGCTCTCCACTTGGTGGAGTATCAGTCTTTTCCATTCCATTCATTTATGATAATTTCCAATTTTCCTAGGTTCATATTTTGTACATTTCATGGTAGGTTATTAATGGATGTGTACAGCTGTTTCTTCTCATTTTGAGTTATAGCACATCAGCAAATGAAGGTTTTAAAAGCTTGACTTTGTCCAAGTCGCTAAGATAGACTGCTTGGAGGAAACAGTTCTTCCCCAGCTGTATCCTGAGTTCCTTCAACCTGAGGGGCTCATCTTCTGTCCTTATATCAGGCAGTGTTTCACTGCTATTCATAAGGTTTTCACTGGCCACTTCTGTTCAGAATTAGACTGCCAGATCCTTCTTCCTAGTCTATGTTTGTCTGGAAGCTGAGCTGAAATCTGTTCAGTGTGGGTGACCGTGCTGGCACCAGAAAATACCAGTGTCATTGTTTACAATATCATGGCACCAGCCAAGACAATACAGTACAACAGAGTGGAGAAAATAGAATGTTATGAAAAATTATTTTAAATGTTTATCAGATGTGAATCTTTGTATTTATTCCAAAGCTATAATCTCCACTCTAATCCCATTCAAATTACATATGTGAGTATTTTCAGTGTGTGTGTGTGTGTGTGTATGTCTGTGTGTGTAGCTTTCTAATCTCAGGGTTTCATTTTTTGAAAGTTTCCTGAAGAGTGAAATACTGATACTACTTAGAGCTTCTATATTTGCAATTCAAAACTATAAATGTGCATATGGCAGCTTGCCAAATCTTTTACTATATTCTTTAGTTACTTCAGATACATATAGTAGATTATAAAGTATAAAAAGCTGTGATGTACAAAATAAGCTTCACAGTATCATTCGTGCCTAAATTTTACTTTTAATGACAATAAGAGTTCATAATATTTCAATTAGGTTATCTAAAGAGTATCCCATTCTTACCAGAATTAATTATTCTTTTATCTAAACAGTAAATTTGTTAGTCACCACCTGTCATAAATTGAATCCAGCCCCCACCCCCACCACCACCCCTACAAAATGTGTGTGGTAGTTTGACTGGGTCGTAATCCCTGTGATGTTCCATGATGTTCCTCCGTGTTGCAAATCCTTCCTCTACAGTGTTAATAGGGGAGGGTGGGCGGCAGGTGTGTTGGTAAGGCAGGACTCTCCTAGCACCTGAGAAGGGAGCAGATGGTGAGACAAGCAGCAGCAACAGCAAACTGGCAGCAGCAGAAGCAAGAGCTGACCCACGGAGAGAGAATGCTGAATGCCTGTGTGTAGGAGGCTTCCTGGCAGAGTAGGGTGCCTCTGGGCACTTGACTAGGTGGAGCTAGGCTTGCTGACCTGCAGAACAAGAGACCTGAGTGCCTGTGTACAGGAGGCTACTTGATGGAGTGTGGTGCCTCAAGGCACTTGAATCAGTGGAGCTACAGAGCTTTGGAACACTTGCCCCTTGCAGGGCAGATGTGGGCTTGAGACCCAGGCCCTGAGCCCATAGGAAGCAGAAGCTGATGAGACAAAGTTGATGAGAGGCTGAGCTGCCTCAGTCCCAGAAGGTATGGCTGTGAAAGAGTTGTGCCAGGGCTTTCTGTTTTTGTGGGAGTGGAATTGCCACTCAGTTAGGCTTAGCGGTGCATCTACAGCCGAGGGCGCAGAATTCCTGTCCAAGAGGGCCTGGAAGGCAGAGCTGAAGCCCAGGGGCCTCCACTCAGAGTTGGAGAGTGTGGCCGATACCTAGAGTCTGAAGGGAAGGGTTATGAAATGTCTCAGTTTGAGGTATGGTTTTTGAAGCCATGAAGACTTATGTAATATGTGCTTGGTGTATGCTGTGCCTTTACTGGCAGTTTCTCCATTTGTAACAAAAATTGGTAATTTGTGCCTGCCTGTTCTACCATTGTATTTTGGAAAGATAATATGTGTTCTGTATTTCACAGTTGAGGAGAAATTTATGGATTTGGGATTTGGAATTAAGATTGTTGCTGTTCTATGAATGAAGATTGTTGCTATGCCATGAATGAAGACTTGCTGTGTAATGAATGAATATATTTTGTTCTAATGATATTATTTTGGGGGTGCAAAAGGGTAGGATGTCATGGATTGACTTGTGTCCCCCCCAAAATGTGTGTGTTGATTTGACTCGGCTAGGAATCCCAACATGGTGCCGTTCCTCCCATGTGTTGTGAATCCTGCCACAGTGATGCTGCTGATGGAGGATGGGCTGCAGGTGTGTTGGTGAGGCAGGACCCAAGCTACAAGCTTGTGGGATAGAAGGGAGAAGAGTAACCAGAGGAAGTCGGGAACCTCACACCACCAAGAAACCGTGACCAAGAGCAGAGCACATCCGTTGGACCTGTAGTTCCTGTGCCGAGATGCTTTCCCTGAATTTGGACTTAGCCTACCAGACTGTGATAACTTCTCTTATTGAAGGGACTTGCAACTCATAAATGGGTCTGTGGCTTACCAGACTGTGACAATAAAATTTCTCTTCATAAAGCTTTCACTCATGGTATTTTCTATTAAAGCAGTACCAGGTAACTAAGGCAAATATGTAAGATTATTTTATGCCTTGAGGCAGTCTCTTAATATATAAAAGAAAGAAGCTAGCAGAGAGAGTTGGGGACATCATACCATAATCGAAGAAACAGTGCCAGGAGCAGAGGACATACTTTAGAAAGGACTAAGAGTCCCTGTGTCTTAGAAGCTCCCAGTCCACAGAAGATTGACAACAAGGAGCTTCCTCCAGAGCCAACAGAGAAAGACTTGGAGATGATGACTTGAATTTGGTCTTGTAGCCTACTGGACTGTGACAGAATAAAATTTTTCCTTTGAAAGCCATCCACTTGTGGTATTTCTGTTATAGCAGCACTGGCTGGCTAAGACAACCCATCCACCTGTGTTGTTTCTGCTAGAGCAGCACTAGATGACTAAGACCTCCGCAGACAGAAATCAAAGCTCATTTCTGCAAGTGTGCCACTCTGTATGTGGTTAGGACTTATCTTTTAAGGAAATTGAGTGTATTTATATTAATAACATGGCAGGAGTAATCTGTTCCATCTCTACTCCAATTTCATGTATGTAATTAGATGACAGGTACACAGATAGATAGATAGACAGACAGACAGACAGACAGATAGGAGAGAAAGAGAGAGTGTAAATACCCAAATTCCTTTATACTGAAAGAGGCAGAGAGGTGGCATATCAGTTATACTTAAAGCTACTTTATTCTTACTTTTAAAATTGTAAACTATTTTCATCACTATTTTCAGTTACTTTACTTTTTAATGTTTTCAGATAAATAAAAACTGTATAGAGAACAAAGTTTCTGTGTTTGCTGATGAAGTAAATGTCATTTCAGCTCATGCCTGCAGACAGCCAGAAACCCCAGCCCATGCTGATGTGAGAGCAATAGACCTCCCAACTTTTGGTTACACCTTGGTGTACACCTGCCACCCAGGATTTTTCCTTGCAAGTGGATCTGAACACAGGACGTGTAAACCAGATATGAAATGGACAGGGAAATCACCTGTTTGTAAAAGTAAGTCATTGCTCAGGGAGTCAAAATACATGACTAACTGCAAAATGAAAACCTTCACTGCCCTCCAGCTTAGTTGGCAGGTTTACCAAGTGGGCGGTGCCCTGCAAGCCGTGTCCACCACTCTGCACAAGCAGATACTTCCTGGGGGGGCTGGGATGTTTATGTGTGTGAGCGTGTACCTTGCGGTGGCAGAGGCTGTGCATGTATTTTTATCATTATTACATTTTAAAGAAATAAAAGTTTTTTGAGTGAAAAACCTTTTTCAAATGAAAAATTAGTTGAGTTAAAAAGAAAATAATATACAGTATATTTTTAGGCAAATGTATTTCTAAAAATGAAAATGAATAAATCTCACCAAGTGTCTCCAAATATGTAAATTCATCTCCCTATAGGTGTCATTATTTTGAAAACCACTCAAGCTGTTTGGCGGTGGAATTTTAGTTTATGTGTTCTTGACATTGGTTCTGCTTTTAAAAATCACAGAAGCAATTAGCATGAAAAGGATGCAGTAATTACTTACACATTTGGGCGGTTACAAATGAGAGCAATAACTAGGTCGGATGCAGTGACAGCTGACCTTTCTGGTTTCCCACAAAATGCGGCTTTCTGTGTGCGCTGAACGCTAAACAGCGTAACAGAAAACACATTAAGTTTCATAAAAATCAGTCACTCCAATTTTCTTGGAACCTATTTGTAGTATTTGAGTTAGGAATTTTTTAGAAGATGTAAGTTTCCCTCACTCTTCCTTTTCAGAAATAGATGAATATAAATTCAAAAAAGAATAGTTTGCACTTTGATCTAAAACGAGGAAAGCCAAGTGAGCTTCAGTGGAATCTGACTTGACAGAGCAAATGAAACACTCTGAAAGGGAACCACCTGCTGGTTTTCAATATGAAGCTGCACTTAGTGATTTAGATGGGGGGCTGGAAAATTAAGATAAAATCCTCATTATTCTGTATATTCCCTTCTGGTGTGGTCAGCATATGCTTCAGAGGAAGTTGATAAAAGTCACCCTCGCTTATAAGGCTCTCTGTTGTAGCACTTTTAAATGGAAATACTGCAGGTTAGATCCGCATCGATTTTTTCTGAACTCAGTTTTCCCACAAACCAAATCAAAACCCACTGCTGTTGAGGTGATTCCGACAGATGGTGACCCTGTAGACAGTAGGACCACCCCATAGGGTTTCCAGAGGAGTGCCTGGTGGATGCGAACTGCCAACCGTGGGGTTAGCAGGTGTAGCACTTAACCACTGCACCACCAGGAATTCCCAGAAGCACAGAGGACGTTCTGCTGTGAACAGATTGGTTTAAAATGTATATACATGTATATATATAAGTTCTTCATTATTTTTTGTGAAATTAGAAAATCTGGAGAAAGGAAAATTGCTTCAATTGAACATTTTTTTCAACATTCCAAAATAAATGTTTTTGAAAATGATAATTTGTCTTTTTACTTGTAGGTAAAGGAGTGAGAGAAGTTAATGAAACAGTTACTAAATCTCCAGGTTTGTATACCAGAACAGTTATAGATTTATAGCAAATAAAGTGATTTGTTCTTTACATACTCTGCACAGAGCAATTTTTAACATTTTAAATTTCTGACTCCATTATTCCATGAGAACGTTAATGTTTCCATTATGTAGAACACTCAAACTGAAAGGGAGGTGTCTGTTTCTCTGAAAGTAGTGATTTGTTAATAAAGTAACGATACTTGTCCTAGAAAGACAGTATCCGTGCTTTCAGACAGGTTCGCAAAAAGGTGCCTGTGGCATCTCACAGACAGATGTGGACATGAAATGCCCCTACTGCAGTGTGACGTAATGGAGAGCCTTATAAAGAGGGTTGCAGTTCCTTCCTCCAAATCTGGGCACCAAAGCCGATGAGGCAAGGTGAGGGACGGCTTCTACAGTAGACGTAGTTAAGATAGAGCCCCGTTATTATTCCCCTCAAGTTTCTCACACTAACTCAGGTATTTTCTGGCTCCTGAAATATTAATGATAGCCTTAAAAAAATGCATATGGTGCCTTGCTAAATGCACTGTATAGCAAATCAGATAGATACAGTCCTATTTCCTAAGGAAGGTTTTTCACTAGCCCAATCCTGTGGAATAGTTTGTCATATATTTAATTATTACTTAGATAAGGAAATGTATCTCCAAATTACATTAATTCAAATGAAACTTTTTTTTTAATCATAAATGGAAAACCTTTGTAAGTATTTACAGTGACTTTGCTAGTATTTTCTTGCTTATATTTTAATACTGGCTTTTGGACATCATCCCTGCCCCTCTGATAAGCTGTGTTCTAAACTGAGAACGGAGAGAGGGATCTGCAATGCTGTTGAGTCAGAACACTGTGCCACACGTTAAACTCTTAAACCAGGCAAACACCTCAACATCAGTAGGAGAATTTCCCCAGTATAAAACCAAGAAGTTTAAAAAAGTAACTTTTTCTTAACATGATCCAGACTATTTAAAACAGAAATTACTTATAGTTCAAAATACAAACAGGAATGTCCTTTTCCAGGCTATACTTTCTTCAGTGGAAGGAAATACAATCTTTGCTGTGGCTGTTGGGTGTTTGTTTTATTTACTTATTTTTTGTTGAAGATATTGAAATACCTGCATTGTCCATTTGAAAGTGCACACACTGCTGTCAATCCCTCTTCACTCTTCTTTCCAAAGTGAAGCCGATTCTTCCACTCGGGGCCCTCTGACACACCTACACGACTCAGTTGCCCCACTGCCCTTCCTGCTCTCAGCAGCAAGTCAGATGACAGAGGGGATAGAAAGATGACCTCTGTCTACCACATTGCTAATCGCTGTATTTCAACCCAGAGCCACCTTCTATAGACCATGGATTGTGCCTTATTCTACCAGTCTTAACGTTTTCCCCTCCAGGGACACAACCTACAGTTGTGACTTAGGGCTCAAACGATCCATTGGTGTCTTCCGCTGAGTACACAGATTCCAATCAGAGAAAACAACCCTAAAAATAAAGTCCTTCCAGAGGTGCATATCAAAACTGAGGGCTCGTAATACTACTGATCTATGGGTAGAAAAAGTTCAATGCTATGCATAAACAAATATTTTACATGTCTGTGTTAATACTTCAGATTTTAACTTATTTATTATTAGAAAGTAGAGTCTGCTTCAAACCATAGGAAATTCTCATAGTTTGTTCATTTTTACCCCTTGTATCACAGGACTAAGTTTTGTAAGTTTAGCTTGTCTCGAAGACAGAAAAATGATTGACTGGGCAGAAAAGAGAAACACGAACTCAGATGCAAATAAATTGTCTTTGTTTCCACCTAGCAGCTCAAATAATGGGACTAGACTAAATCAGCTTTAAAGTGAATCTTTTCTAATTAGATTATTTAGGCCCATTATGAGGTACACATTAAAGAAAAGCTTAGTGGAATCATTGATTTGTATTTATGCATGCTGATAATATACATCTTTATCCTAATGTCATAAAAATCATGATGTTTGTATATGTCCTGATCTGTCCGCAGAGATGTGAAACAAAGATTTAATTGTCTTCATAAGCAGTGAATTCAAGAAAAAATTCCTGAATTTTCTTAGGAAAGATTCCCATTCCAGATGAACTTTGTGCTTAAAAATCTTATACCTTTTATTTATGCATTTAAAAGACATATAGAAAGGGACATTTGAGACAATTGAGGTTCCTCGTCTTCTGGACACTGGCACACTTTTTACAAGGAGATGAAGACAGAGAGTAGAAGAGTGTAGGTAAAGCCGAGACGGGTGGTTCCTACACAGCAGAGACCTCCCAGAAGGGAAGGGTTTATGTCGATATCAAGACTTGTCAGACATCTTCCTCATCTTCGTATCTTGATCACACCAACAGACGAGCTGGAAACCCTAGCAATGTAGTGCTTAAGGCTGGAAGTTCAAATCCATCAGGCACTCCTTGGACCCTTGGACACTATAGGGACACTCGCTATGAGTCGGGATCGACTTGGTGGCAGTGTTTGTTTTGTTTTTAATACATACAGGCTGTGTATGTCCAGTCAAAAAGTTGCTTTGTGATGCAAGCTCCTGGAAGAGCAGGGGATTTCTGGCGGATGCCATCAGTGAGTTCTTTTGTGTCTCTGAAGACTTTCCGCTCTCTGAAATACCAGAAACGCGAGTAAAATACCAGAAGGGGCTTCATGGGCCAACTTATTTCTTTCAAAGCTCAACATAAAGCCGAGTTAACATTAGTATCATCATTTTGTCTATCCCTGACCTTGACAGATCTGTAAAATGTGTTTTGGCATCTGCAACGTCCTTATAACAAAGTCAGCGATGCGTGTCCTCAGCCCACAGCCACCTCCTTAGGTATCACCTGATAGCTGGGGATGCTGTGAAGGAGTGCTGTCCCAGCTGCCCTAGTTTTCATCCCGTCATTATCTGTGCGCTCTCACTGGATGGGATTATACCGTCTATGTTATAAAAAAAAGATAAAAACTAGAAAAATGTTTGTGCTAATATTCTTTGTTTTTCGCTCTTGCCCACAGTTCCTTCAGATGTGTTTTTTGTCAATTCAGTATGGAAGGGCTATTATGAATACTTAGGGAAAAGACAGCCTGCAACGTTAACTGTTGACTGGTTCAACGCTGCAAGCAGCAAGGTCAATGCGACCTTCACCGAAACCTCTGAGGCGGAGCTGAAGTTGACAGGTAGGCCCTGATGTGTCACCCCGATGCATAATGTGAGCCTGGGTAGGACCTATCAGCCTACCACAGAGAAGGGATCTGGCATTGAAAGCCATGGCTGCTGAGTCGATTCTGATGCATAGCAACCCTATAGGTCACTGTAAGACTGCCCCACAGAGTTTCCAGGGCAGATCTGGTGGGTCTGGACCACCGACCTGCTGACCTTTTTTGTTAGCAGCCATAGCACCTAACCACTAACCAGGGTTTTTAATAAGTACTTATTCTGAGTACCTACACTGAGTTGTCCTTCTCTATAAAATGTCTCGGTGGATCTTTCCAATGGCCGTGATAGGCATCGTTTTCTAGTTTTAAAGAAACTGGTGCATAAACTGAATTAATTTGCTCAAGATTATCCATATAATATATTAAGTCATGGACCTCAGATTTATATCCATATATACATGTCTCCAAAATGCATTCTTTGGACATCCTTCTTACTCAGCTGTGGCCTTCCTCATGTTTGTTACTCCACGATTAACAAAATAACAAATGTTTTTAACTATATACCAGAAAATGTTTTACCAACTTGCAAACAGTTTATTTTTTATTCTAACATCAGTGTTATGGTATAAGTACTCATGTTATACACATTTTTATTATGTTGCTATTGTTGCCATTGAATTGATTCTGTTGTTTTATTATTTTCATTCTAATGTCAGTCCTCTGACGTCAGTGGAAACCCTATTGGCAGAGTGATGAAGTAGTATGTGTCTGCTAAACGAAAAGTCAGCAGTTTGAACCTGCCAGGCACTCCTTGAAAACTGTGTGGGTCAGTTCTACTCTGTCCTAGAGGGTCGCTATGAGTCAGAGTTCACTTGATGGCAGTGTTTTTTTGTTTGTTTTGTTTTACGATGCAGCCAGCCAGCCAAGTGTTCATATTATATACATTTTTATTACGTTGTGATTTTATTACATTATTATTTTTGCTGTCGAGTTGATTCTGACTCATTGTGCCTGGGGTGCAAACAGTTTATACTCAGCTGCTAACTGAAAGGTTTATGATCTAAACTCCTCCAGGAACTCTAAGGAAGAAAGGCCTGGTGATCTCCTTTCATAAGGACTACAGCTGAGAAAATCTATGGGGCAGGTCTACTCTGTAACACACAGGCTCACCATGATAATATATACATTGTAGACTCGTATTAGATTATGTATATAATCATTATAATCTTTTTATCATCATGATAATACATAATTACTTATTACATATTATCACTGTATTATGGGTCAGACCTAACTCAGTGGCACTGGGTTTAGTATATATTATTATAATAATCATGTTATTAATATGTATGTATCTATCCATTACCGCCTTAGGGCAGGAACTAGCTGTAGCAGCGAGCACATTCTCCTTTTGTAACCAACGGCAAGGTCTCTGTGACAGTGTTCGACAGCTGTTCTGTGTCCGGGTAACTGAGAAGGGCGGCAGTGTGAACACTTGGCACACAAAGCCTGGTGGGCTGCACGGTGACCGGCACATTTTGCTTTCTAAGCTGGTCCTTTCATACTCAAGGCTGCATCCATTCCTGGTTCAAAGTAGCTACCTTTGGGGTTAGGGTAGAGTGTTTCCCTAGGCCCTCTTTCTTACAGAAGGGAGTAAAATGTGAATACAAATGGTAGAATATTTATTAGCAGATCTGAGTAAACATTACTTTTATTCTTTCTGTGGGATGAAGGTATTACATTTAGTGAATGGATTTCACAGGGTCAAAATAGAAAATGTTGGGTGCGCCCATACACCACCCTCAAGCCCCCAGATCCTGCCTGCTCTGCCCCTGGGCGCCTTGGGGGGCAGGCCCTGCGACAGCCTGCTGTGCTCCTGAGGTCACAGCTGGCCAGGCAGTGGCTCAGGTCTAGTGGGGGCGGTTCTGGAGAAGGCACTAAAGCGAATGGGAACAGAAGGTAAATGCTGCTGTTAGACGGTTAATTCTCACCTGCACTGGACTCTAAATCAGTCATTAAATTCTCAAATATTCAGTCTTGTGACTTTCTACAATGTAAGGATAACTGACTTTCATGCAGGAGTTTACAAGAAAGAGGAAGCCCACTTACTTCTGAAAGCCATTCAGATGAAAGGTCCCGTGGACATCTTTGTCAGCAAGTTTGAAAATGACAACTGGGGACTAGATGGTTACGTGAGTACCCCGTGAGGCTTGTACCGACGTTTTCTAATCATTAAGTAGCCAGGTGAAGATTTCTTAGAGAAGTTGCAGCATGTGTGCCTTGGAAATTGAAGCAGGCCTGGTGAGTAACACAGCTGCCTGCCTTCCAGTCATACTGGAAGAAACTAAGTCTCCGAGAAAGGAATGAGACTTGAGTTGTCACCGCTGGGAAGGGAACTAGAACCTGAGTCCTCGTTCTGTGCTGATTAACACCACGGTCTTCTACTGTGAATGTGGTGTAACCAGGATTTCGCTGAGACCAGCAAAATAATAAGCAAGCACCATTCTGAAGATTCTACAGTTGTTCCTAGAGAAAGATTTAGGATTTTCTTCTCCATATTCTTCTTTGCAAGATAATTGTTCTTCTAGATTGTAATTCCCTGTCTGATCTGAGAGCATAGATTCTCACACGGTAGATACCTGGCCAGTAGCTGTAACCCAAGTTGAGTTTACCTAGTGCCATTTACTTAGGAATTCATGTGTGTGCACCCCTCCCCTTTAGGAATCATCGATAGCTTAAGGGTGTCATGTCACTGAATATACTAGCATTCCAGAGACCCAAATGTGACACTGAGCACTTTGATGTCACTGGAGTTAATAATGCCTGTCATGTTTTCCAGTTTTCAGCTATGGTACATAACTGAAGAAGGGGCATGAAAAGAAATATTGAATATTTAATATCAAAACATTGAAGGCGATATTAATATTTTGATATGCAGAGATTATCACTAATCATTTTTTACACGGTTTCCTTAATTTTCATACATATCAGGTATCATCAGGACTTGAGAGAGGAGGATTTACTTTTCAAGGTGATGTACATGGAAAAGACTTTGGAAAATTCAAATTGGAAAGACAAGGTACGCTGCGCTTAAGGACATTTTTAAAACAAATACCAGTTTGGCTTTCATATGACTGTATTGAGAAGCAATGGATAGATCTTTACTCCAAAAGAAACATAAAAATGAAAGGAAGGGATGGCATATATATTTTTTTTTATTTAACATAACTGAGTGAAAATGTACATTCACGTACAAATTTACATGCCCACCTATATGCAGCTTCCACTGCTCTCCCTGTCCGGTGACTGCACACTATTCCTCTTTGCTCCATACATGCATGTCTCATCCTCCCAACAGCCTCCTTTCCTCTCCTCTCCGTCCACTCCCCTTCCTCCAGCCAGAGGTCAGCAAGATGATATCCTGTAGATGTTTAGAACCACAAAGTGCTTCCAATATGTGGCCACTCTGCATTGCCAAGTCCAATCCATTCCTGTCCAAAGAGTGGACTTTTGTTATAATTTATGGGAAAGGGCAGCATCAGGGCCGGGGGCCATGCTCTCAGAGGAACTCCCAAACCGCTGGACCATCAGTTGAGGTCTTTTAGTGGAGATCTCATGATGCACCCTTTTTTATTCTTGTGTTGCCAGTGACACTCCTGTCTGTGAGCTCCACTGTGGCTATCACTGGTGGTGGCCGGGCACCATCCAGTTCTTCCGGTCCCAAGTCAATGTAGGCACCCAGTCTTGTGGGTCTCTCTGTCTTCTCGGTTGTCTTTACCCCATGTCATTTTGGTCCTCGGTGAGCATCCGTTCCTGCTGAATTGGGACCATTTGCTGTGTCCTCAGATGACAGCTTGGCAGCTTTTAAGACCCCAGACGCCACTCACCAATGTGGGGTGCAGAGAGCTCTCTTAGCAAAGCACTAGTTGTGCCAATTGGCCTGGAATTCGAGGAATGGCATATTTTTAATACTCAAAGAAAGCAAAATATTCTTCAGAAGGAAAAAGAGACTAAGGCAAACCTGAGAAAAATGCAACACATATGCCAGGCATGGAATTAAGCTACTTAATATTTAACAATAAGAGGAGGAAACAAATATGCTATTAATGTATTAATCAATAGGTTACTACATTACCTAAAGAAATTTTAAGTAAGAATAATCAAAGGTGGCCAAAAATTTACGATCTTCAACTAAAAAAAAAAAAAAAAAAAAAAGATTACCAGAATGTTTTTTATTATTGTTTTAATGTTAGCATTGAGTGGATACAATGAACAGGCATTTTGGTGTTGAGTTTTGGGGCAGTCATGAGTAGACAGGTACAATTTAGAAACGTGTAGCCTTGCTTCAGATAAGCACTCTCTTATCCAGCAATCCTGTCTCCAGAATTCTGTAGCAGACATCTGTAAGCTCCTTGCACATTTAGTTACGTCCAAGGCAAGACTCTTTCAATACTGGAAAGTAAAAATAACTAACTTACCCTCTTACACATCTTCAGAAAAGAATTGCTTCTATAAATAAGTTGATGCGATGCATGACATTAAATACAAAAGGACATTATATAGTATATTTTATTAAAGAAGTGACAACTGTGTACTCACATGCAAAGATGTTAAATTTCCATGCAGTGAAAAAGGTGTGATGAAGCTATTGGATCCTTCTTCACATCCTTGTCTACAGTTGGATTTTTACCATAAAAATTACAGAAGGGATTTTTTTTTAATTCACTTGATACGAATCTCCTTCTTCTGTTTGCTAGCTCTGCAATCTCAGATAAGTCATGATATTCTTCAGTCCATTTTTCCTTCTCAAATTCAGTCTAGAAGTCACTTCCCTGGGCATTATGAAGTTATGTAGGCAACAACAGAAGGCGTTGATCCGTGTGTCCTAATACCCATTTCACCCATTTCACACAAAAGTCTTTGTTATACGTGTTGCTACTAACACACATTAGGAAAATGCAGTTTTGTAATGAGATGCATATCACGTTTCTTCTGAATAATACAAAGTGCTTGTAATTTAATTGTAGAAAACGATTAACGTTCAATTTTATAAAGAACATTACCACAGAGACTTTGTTATCAAAGTGACCTTTCAGACGAAAATGTGCCTAATATTTTCTGATGAACTTACCACGGACGAACTTATTTCACAAGGCAGTTGTCAAAATACTGAGGTATTTGAAGGGAAATGTATGTCCACTTTTATATTATTACAGGTCTTTTAAAAATGTTACTCAAGAGAAGTAACGAATCGTGTCTCTCATTCTGGCATTCTAACTTCAGGGCTTTCAAATAAAAGAACTTTAAATTATGTTGGCAATAGCTGAGATAATATTTTAAGTAATTTAAAAAAATAGACTGAAAGCACCATTGCTAAAGGTGGGTGAAGTCTTGTCTTGCTCGAAGCCAAACCCTGTGACTGCTGGTTTTCCTGTCCTCTCATAGTGCACGCTCTAGGACTTATGTGTCAGATCAGCCAGTGAGCTGGACCAGATACTGTGTAGATGTCTAGATTCACTCATCCGGAGAACCTGACCTGAACTCAGCTGTCATTTGGCTGTCACTTACTTGATTTGCATCGCCTTGCATCTTTTTAATTTAACAAAATAACAGCTTTGTTTAACAAGTAATCTTCATTCTCCTGTGATGATGAGCTTATTGTCGGGAAAAACAATTTGCCTCATGAAATAACTTGTGTTACCAACAAAGTCTGCAATTCAACTAATTAGAAAAGTCTGTGTTTAACTAATACCGAAACAACAGCCTTTCATTTAAGAGTTATGGCTGAAACCTGTTTTTGCGGAAGAAAATAAACGACCTTCTAATTGTCTCCACTTTATACATGAGTTGAGAAAAGTGATTATCATTAAATGGGTGGTAAAATCAAGTTAGCTTGAAAGACAGCTTTAACGCAAAAACTTATGTAAGAAACTCAATCATAAATTGCCTTCTCCGTAAAGTTGATTGATTTACCACAAAATGAGAGAAAATATGTGTGAATCATGCATCCAGTAGGACTCAGATCCAGAATATATGAAGACTTCTTATAGCTGAATGATCAAAAGACAATTAACTCACTTACGAAATGGATGAAGAATTTAAACAGATATTTCTTCAAAGATGTACAGTTGGCCAATAAGAACCTGAGAAGATGATGAATCTTGTTAGCCTTCAGGGAAATGCAAATCAAAACCACAGAGACACCACTTAGCATCCAGTGGGAGGGCTGGGATCAGAAAGGCAGACACGGACAGAGGCCGCTGGAGACGAGCGGCAACCAGGACCCTCTCCTGTGGCTCAGGGCAGTGTAAAAGAAGGTGACTGCTTTGGAAAACAGCTTGATGTTCTTCAAAATATTAAACATACAATCACCATAAGATCCAGCAATTCCATTCTGAAGTACCTACCCCAAAGCATTGAAAACATGTATGTGTGGAAATGTGTGCCCAACTGTCCGCAGGGGCATTATTCATATCTCATAAGCCCTCAAGTGGAAACAAGCCACATGTCCATCAGGTGGTGAGTGGTGAAACAATATACGGCCTATCTATACAGCGGCACAAAGGTGGGGAACAAAACTGCTGACCTGTGCAACAGCGTGGAAGACAGCAGCCTAAGTGAAACAATCCTTCAAGAAAAGTCCATCTATTGTTAAGTTAATTTACGTGACAGCCTTAGAGCAGGCAAATTGATCTAGTTAGAAAGTCGAGAGGAAACCATAGTGGCAGAGTGGCCACATGCCCCAGCCAGTGAGAGGCTGGCTGTCCAAGCCCATCGGGTCCCCCGCAGACGCTCAGCGGGGCAGGGCTGCTCTGCCCAGAGGGTCGCCAGGAGTCCCGAGTTTTTGCGTTTTTTTGTAAAGTGAAGAGGTGGTTAAGAATGGTGGAAAGCCACTATTTATGCACTCGCCGTTTCTTCAGGGGAGAACAAATGCTGTCAAATTGTGTCGCACAGATAACTGCACATCCTGTAAGAAACATTTAAATGTACGCTTTAACCAGTCTGAGGGGCTCTGGCAGTGCGCTGGTCAAGAGCTTGGCTGCTGACCCAGATGTCTGCAGTCTGAGTCCACCAGCTGCCTGTGGGAGCCTGTGGGCAACTCTTCTCTGGGCTGTGGTGTCACCGTGAGTGACAGTCAGCTGGATAGCCAGGGGGTGCTAGTTTGAGTTCAGTGAAGTCTTATCACGTCTCAAGCACCGTCCTAACAGTGGATGTGTCCAGACTCATCCACTTCTCTTGTCAACTAACCAAGCTGGTGTCACTAGAGTGGTGTACCGCTGTTCTCCCCACGGTTCAGTGCCACCAGTTGTCACTGTGTGCCCCCGCTGCCCCCAAATCTGTCTGTACCTGCTGAAACCACCACCGGTGGCCACGAGGGGCTGCCACCAGAGCTCTTCCCGCTGTCCTGGCCACGGAACCAACTGTCAGCCACCGCAGGATGTCAGCACAACACTGGGGGTGTCCACCCTCTGGCCTTCGGTCCCGCGCCTACGCCCTCGGCACTCCAGTCTCTACAAACCAGCGTCTGGCTTCTTCCGCTTTCAAAGTAGAGGAGAGCACACGGGAATATAGAAATCTGATTCGTCCGTGCTGACACCAAGGATCTCACGCAGAGCTGGTTACGTCAAAGACAGCCGACAGCACTCACAGAACATGGCCGTGTTAAACCTTAAGGTGACAAAGTTCTGTCATTCTGCACCTGCTGGAGTGCAGCAAAAGGGCGCCGTGACATTTCTCTGTGAGAATTCAAGACATTTTCATTCAAATTGCTATTTAAATGTTTTTTAGTATTTGATTGTGTCTTTGCATTTATGGTTTACAAAAAAGTTAATGAAGCAACACTTCTCTTTCAATTGAACATTCCACAGACTCAGAGAACAGACTTCAAAAAACCAGACTCACTTCCTCCCTCTGGTCCTGTGACGTTCAGATCACTCGAGTCATAATTCACTGCGTTATGGGCATCAAGAGACTACACGCAATTTAGCCAAATAGATTTCAGAATCATGTTTTATCAATAAGCTGTTGAAGAAACAAATTTCTTTCTTTGGACGAAGTTACTTAATAAATGCTAGCAGAGATGAATTTTCAGTATTTGAATCACTCTCAATTTCAAGCCTGTGTTTGGCACTCTGCAGATAGGGACTGTTGAGTTAACAATTCCATTGCCTTCTTTGCCAATTGTCAGACAAGCTTGTGTCTGCCCTGTTGCCTAAAGAATCGCTGTGGTTGTTAAGTGCTGCTGGGTCTGCTCCAACTCATAGTGACCCTGGGCACAAGAGAAGAAAACACTGCCTGGTCCTGTGCCATGTCCACAATTGTTTTATGCTTAAGCCCATAGCTGCCACCCATGGGTCAATCTATCTCATCAAGGGTCTTCCTCTTTTTTGCTGACACTCCATTTTACCACTCTAATAAATAGAAACTATGGAGAATACTACTTTAAAGTTTCTCTATGAGAATTCAAGACATTTTGATTCAAATTTGCTATTTAAATGTTTCTAATATGTGACTATTTTGTTACATTTATCATTTACAAAAAAGTTACTGAAGCAACAGTTCGCTTTCAATTTTACATTCCATAAATTCAGAGAACATGCTTGTAAAAACCAGACCAACTGCTTCCCTACGGTTCTTGGGAACTTGCATTATGATACTGAAATGCATTTGTCTTTTGAGTATTTGCAATGATACTTAAAGCAAAAGCAGATTACCCTAACATAGTGACATACAGAGAATGTAATGCTACTTATACAGAAACCAAGAGTGCTTACATATTTTGATAACTGGTAGTTCATGAAGCATCAGGTAGTTCATGTGCATCAGGATAGAAGAAAACACCAAATACTACCCATCTCTGAATATAGACAAAGTCACAGGTATGGTTTCAGTGAGTTTTTCTGCAGACATAAAATTAAAAACACACACATTTATAATTACCAACAATAGTCAGAATGTGAAGACCTACTGTCCTCTTTGTGATACTGGAAATGTCAGACTCTTCTGTGGTGCTGTTTGGTGTCAGTAAAGAAGAGTCAGGTTTTTATGTAGCTTGATCACTAATAAGGGTAATAAAGCCCTGTAGAGGTTATCACGGAGTTTACCATAGAGCACATCTTTTCTTAAACATCGCACAGTAACTTCAAACTAACTATTCTCTCCCTCTCTTTTGTTCCCTTTGTCTTCCAGATCCTTTAAACTCTGACGCAGACTCCTCCAATCCCTATCACGGCACCAGCAGTGGTTCTGTCGCAGCTGCGATCCTGGTCCCGTTCTTCGCTCTAATTTTATCAGGGTTTGCATTTTACCTCTACAAACACAGGTACAAAAGACATGCCATTCTTCTGGAAGCTTTGTAATCACCCATCATCAGGCTAGAGAATGTCTGAGCACTCACGCATGCACACGACAATATTTATTCTCACAGTGCTATGTCATATTCTCTCTTAAATTAAGAATGCCTACAAGGCAGTGCTTTTTTAACCACACTTTTCAAGTGAGACACTTCAGAACCATTAACCTGAAGGAAACAATGAGTCAAAAAACAACGTGCTTTGTTCACGTTCAGCTGAAGGGGGAATAATTGGCTGCACTAAGAAGCTACGTCATCATCTATGAGGAACAATTACCAGATCTTTCAACATTCCAGTTGAAAGATGAACAGAATGTTCCTTATGGTCTCATTCAGCTCCGTGGATCTGTGACTCAGGTTTTTCTTTCCTTCCTTCCTTCCACAATGCCGCTAGGACTCCAAGCACTGTGCACTCAGCAGGTCAACAGATCATTTCTTTCATCAGAATCATGACATAGCTACTTCCTGTGAGACAGAGGTTAAAGAAGTCAGAAAAGTCCAACTTTTCCAAACCACTGTATCTCTTCTATCAACTGCTCCCTCCCCTCAGTACTCTTCCTTACAGTGAAGTGATTTTTAGAATGTAACAGGGTACAATTTGAGATTGGGATCAACTTGGAAGTCAGAGGCAAAACTCAGAACACCACACCTCCATCAGGACAGCTTCTTTGGCCTCTGCCACCGTCACTGCAAAGCCCTGCTGGGGGCATTCTCAGGCAAGGGTCACAGCTCTGACCACTGGGAGTCACCCAGCCCCAGTGAGCTGTCTTGTCTGGCGGTCCTGGATTCCTCCATCTCAGTCTCACCCTCCTATTGCTCTTGCATCTACTGCCGTCTCTGTTTTCTGCGATACTTCTCTCTCCCTCCTCGCTTCCCGAAGGGGCACCCATCAGGATCTAAGTGGCTTGCTTTGGGTCTAGAAAAGCAAGGAAGGCTTTCTAACCTCCTGGTTATAAGGAGGGCCACTGGTAGTTGACTGGAAGTTCTAATTCTGTAGGAACTCTTAGTTCCCTGCTTTTATACCAGATGAAGACTGTGGGGCTTTGTTAAAAGAAGCAAGCACTTCACTGCCCGTTTCCCAGGCCCTCCATGGACCCATTTTCTTCTGAATTCTTGCCACCTGTCCAGGAAAAGCAGCGAGTCCTTAGCATCCCCTCCTCTGGCTTCTCACCCTCTGTGGACGTAAGCCTGCCTTGCTTGGCTGACTTCATACTTCTGATAAGGCCTTGCCTTTGCCCCTGTCTGAGTTTCTGGCATCACTTGTGCGGTGAAATTTTCCTGACCAGAGCTGGCATTCCAGACTCAGCCCGTTGCTCTGCAGAGTCCTCTGCAGACAGTTATTTCTGCCCAGGCTGCTCTGTTTAGCCCAGCTCAGTAGCATTTCCCTCTCAGCACGGGCACGCTGGCGATGCGTGACATGGGTGGCTAAATGAAGTCATTAGCCGGGTCATAGCTTCATTAGCGTTCATCTCCATTTACTTACTAACTTCTGCTGCTGCCACGTTTTCCAAGTTCAGTGTCAGAGAGCTCTCCTCCGATTCCTAGGGCTGCAGCAAACTGCTCTTCTGCTGGCGGGAACCCCGTTTTGCAAGGGTCACACATGGTTATTTCTTGCTTTTTGTTAGCATACTGTAACTGCTGAAAACCTGCTGGCCAGTTGCTCAAACAGAAGTCTCTTTACAGCCGATGTGAGGCGGTTGGCCAGCTGTGGCCGTCTCAGCACAGTCCTTACCACCTGGTGTCTTCTTCTTGTCATTTCTTCTGGGGAAGAAAAAGCGGGAGAGAGCGGGGCTGGAGCGAATGCTGCCTCTGCTTTGTCAATCCACCCACATCCTCTGACTCTGTCATCGTAGATTGCATGGAGAGGTTTTCCTCTGGCTTTCTTTTAAAATACGTAAATATGAGTTTAACATATTGAACACGATTTACTTTATAAAACTTACTCGTTTTTAACTCACCAGGGACCAAAGTATGTTACCAAAGTAGTTAACATTCAGTAAATGTTAGTATTGATGTTGAACTAAAAGCTTCATATCTGAAATGTAGTTGATTGTTGGCAAGCTTGACAGATGCTCCACCTTCATATTTTACAGTTAGCAGTTAAGCAGCCTGACTGAGGTCCTAGAACCTACTGAGCAGACGCAGATACTGAATCCGTAACGTGTCTGACTCCAAACTGGTCATCGTCTCATTGCACCAATATGATTAGTAGGAAACCCACATAATTGCTCGATTTTAGAAATTGCCTCAATTTTTAAACATATCTTTACAGTGTCAACAATTAAAAATAAACTCTAATATGTGTGACTGTGTGCGCCATCACCTGTCCTTGTCCCCAACCCTCCATGTGCCATGGCATGCTCACTCAGGAGTCTCCACGCCCAGATTAATTCCAGCTGTGACATTTCTGTTAAAGAAATCAGGATTCTAACTGTCCCCTCCTGCTTTCGCCTCCAGAACAAGACCCAAAGTTCAGTACAATGGCTACGCCGGACACGAAAACAGCAATGGACAAGCTTCCTTTGAAAACCCTATGTATGACACAAACTTAAAACCCACAGAAGCCAAGGCTGTGCGGTTTGACACGACGCTGAACACAGTGTGTACAGTGGTATAGCCTTCAGTGCCCGGCAGGACTGATTCATAGCCATACCTCCGATGGACAAGCAGTAATTCCTTTGGTGCCATAGACCGCTCTCCCGTCCACTCTTGGCGTTGCTGCAGCGACCTTCGACACCTTCAACTGGCATTCAGGCAGCGACAACTCCTAGTGACATGTGTCCAAGTCTTCTGAGGATCAGCTACAAACACTTCTTCATCCTGAAAGTGGATTCCAAGCCCCTGGCTGCATATGCTTGAAACCAAGCACATCTGCAGAAGACCGTCAAGTCATGCCAACACGTCATACCGAACGCCTCAGACTTTCCTATTCTTACGTGGCTGGGATGCCTTTCAATGCAATCTTCTGGGCACGTGGATACATCTGTGGGTGCAGTGACAAAATGATAGTACCGCAGTGTGTTTTGTTTGTTTTTATAACCCCCATGGGCATGAATACTCTGAAATAAAGTTTTCTTGAAGAAGACTCCCTTTCTGATAGATGCACACACCTACAAATGCTTCCCTTTGCCGTCCCTGACCCCTGACAAACTCGGAGACACTCTGTGCTCACCTCAGCCTCCATTCCTAGGGCCATCTACAAATGTCCCAGTCAGCTCTTCTATTGCAGAATTTTTGATGCACAATTTTTTGCACTAGTGTGTTATGAATGACTATGATTCTGATTTAAAAACAAAACTATTTACACAGGGTTTATACACACTCTCCACTGTATATATACACCCTCTCATATTGTCAGGCTAATCATCCCACTGTCCATTTAGTTGGTCTTTAGAAAAGAAATCCCCAGATGTGATGCAGGTTTTCTAAGAAGCTTGCTAATGAAAAGTTGGATTGTATTAATGCTTCTATTAGCTCCATTTGTGTGATGAGTTCATTGAAGAGGTCCAACCAGAAAGATGAAAAGGCCTTTTTATTTCCCGTGTGTCTTCTTCCTTTGGTGCCACTGTCACCGATTAAGGTCACTATTGCACTGCTTGACAGGAGGGAGTTGCAGCAATTGCTATTTGCCATGTAAAAATGTGAATAGTAATTTATTTTAGTTAGCTCACCAACCGGTGAGTGTTAGCTCACAATGTGGTTTTTCCTTTTGCATTGCTCTCCTTTTCTCTTTGGGGGGTGCTATCATGCCGTGGTGGTGCGTGAGAAGAAAGGTACCACAGTAGTACCTCAAACTCAGCCAAAATTTCAATATCAAAACACCAAGTTTTTCTCTGGAGGCAAAGGAAAATTACACACGCTCTATTCTCCTAATGCTGTGTTTTATATGTTAATTTGTTTTATGTTTCATGTTTTATATGTCTAGAAAGCTTTAGTGATTTTTGAAGAATAAAATTCATTATACGTTGGTGTAGTCTGACTTAAGGTGTAAGCAAACGGTGTGTGATCCCCAGTGTGGAGACAAGCAAATGAAAGATGTGGCAAGGAGAATGTCTATGCAGCAGCTTCAAAGGAAAACTGTATTTTTATTTATCCTATTTGGTAAGCTATTTTGAGATGATAATGCTTATGATTTGATTATAAACTTCACATCCACAGATGAAAAAATCTCCCCTTTCTCACATTCCAGATTGGCAGCAAGAGAAGGGTCAGCATGTTAAAGTTGTCCTTCGCGTTGTGGTAGCAAACACATTCCTACCTAGATTTGAGACAGAAGTATTTGTCTGTTGCCTGTTTAAAGGCAGAACTTCAGAAATGAAAACTTCCAAAGAGAAAAAAGTCAGGAAAATAGCTCATTCTCTTAAAAGTTGTACATTTTGATTTGAAAGTTTTAGTAGATCTTCTGAACTAGGCTTCCAACTACTCTGCTCCTCATTTTAGGGGTGCATGCTTTGAGAAGAGGTATAGCTGGCTCCTTCTACGACCTTCTTGCTTTTTGTAAATCAATTTCATCTCACTGTGCTGAGTTCTCTGCATAGTTCTCCGTAGCCATCCTGACACCACTTCTGTGGAGAGTGGCTTTGCAAACCAGAGTCCTCACACAGCTTTTTTACAGTAGACTATATGATGTTACAAGGAGACAAACTTCTAACACACACACTTTGAACTAGAACAAACTGAAAACTGTCGAAAGTCTGAGGATCATCGTGTGGAAGGGAGAACAGGGTCACTATATATAGATATATTAGCTGTATATATATACATATATATATATATTGTACATATCTCAGTTTGGGTCATTCCAACTAGGTGCAAAATGCTGACTTCAGATTCTGAACAAATGTCTCTGTTCCCACATCCCTGGCCTGCTTGCTGGTCAATGACGTTGTGGAATCCTGAAATGACAGGAGATAAACTACATCCAAGAAACCACATATCAGATAACATTTTCGTTGTGCACAGTCAAACCATCCTTTGGTTGCCAGTTTGGAGCATGTTATTAAAAAAAAAAATTGAGAGAATTCCACTGAGTTTATACATAGGGTGTGTGCAGTGCTTCATCAGATCTCCTGTGAGGTGTTGGAAGGACCTTGTTCAGGCAGTCAGGAAATGTACTTGCTGAGTCAGGTCTTAGAAGACTCTTCCCAGAGGGTGACCAGGACACACGCGGGGGGAAAGGACCACACGCTAAAAACAGGTTATGTGCTTCAAAGCTGTTTAAAACTGCTGCTTCTTTCACACATCTTGCCTTTCTTCAGGCTAGCTGCAATAATTTTTTTTCTTCTGTAAGATATTTTGTAAACAACAACAACAACAAAAAAAGCTATTATAAAAGGGGTTAAAAAGAACGCTGGCATTCCAATCAGGTCAATCCACCATCATCCTCCCTTGTCCCATCTTGACATCTCATCACATGCTGCTGACATGAAGTAGGTGCAAAAGACCTTTTTGTACAGAGATATATTTTTTATGAAGAATTTGTAAAATTATTAAATATGCTGTAATTTTTTGATTAATGTAGGTACATTGTTAAAAATAAATGTTTTTACAATACAAAACTGTAATTTTCCCAATAATGTAAAATGTACCATCCCTAGCTGACTTTCAGTTCCAATCCTATTACACATGTATTAATATTAAAGTGGCCTGTTAAAATGAACAGTATCTTTTTTTGTCAAAAAAAAATTATAAAGAGAGTGTAATATAGCCTGTGCAATGCCACCTATCTTTAAAGCAAATCAGAGTTCTAATTAAATATTTAATTTTAGATTTCTATTTCTTGTGTGGATTTATTTTAGTTTTGTATCCATGCATTGATGTTCGTTGTAGGGAAGGAACAGAATTGCTGTGTCAGTAACAAGCCCTTGTTGTACTTAGAAAGAGGATCACTATTTTCCCTAGGCATTATTATCACCATCATGATTAATAAATATCACAGTTATGATGCACCATGACAGACGTCATAGTAATGCTGAAGCTAACAGCTTTCTTAATAAACCAGGAATATGAAACCTGTTACCATCAAATCAATACCAGCTCACACAGTTTGCACTAAAAACAACTATGGCTTCTATTTCCTTCCAAACCCAAGCCAGACCTCTATTTTTGTGAGTTTTGTTTTTAATTTGGGAGTGTCTTCTGTAAGCTTTCACAACATCAAACACAGTACATGTGAAAATTATAGCCATATTTAATAAATCATTAAAATACTATACTTAAGGCTAAAAAATTTTTAAAAATACTTGTGCCTATAAAATTCAGAACCCTCCTTCCACCACTCAGTTTGTGAGCTGAGAGCAAGCAGGACACTTTGTAAGTACTTAGTGGCCCATCAAGCTGAATGCAGTTCAACAGGATGATACATTAATTTTCCAGAGAGTCAAATTATTGCAAAATAGAACAACAACCAATAATAAAAATTTCAGTGTGGCTTCAAAATCACAAATTTTTTTAAGTTTAGAGTTTTGTTTCTATAGTTCAGCAAATATGCTTAAACAAACAAACAAAAAAAACATACCCATTGTCATGGAGTTGATTCCAAATCATAGTGACCCTGCAGGACAGAGTAGAACCATTCTACAGAATTTCCAAGGAGCACCTGGTGGATTCAAACTGCTGACCTTTTGATTAGCAACCATAGCACTCAACCACTATGCCACCAAGTTCCCGTGGCTATGCTTAGTGGCCATTTATTGAGAACCTACTGTGCACAACAGGTTGTTCTAGGTGACTTGAGTACATTACGAATATCCTTATAATTCAAAAATTGGGTTTTCACTTTATAGCTGAACAAGCCACAATTGAAAGAAGTTAGTTATTTTGCCCAAGGACACATGGCAAGGCAGATCCGAGATTAGAATTCAGTTTTGTGTTGTTTTAACAATCTTCTTTTTCAGTAAAATATCATCAATGTTATCAACTTTTTTTCAATTAATTATCTCTCATTGTAACCCGTAAATCTTTTTGGCCACTTTTTAAAAAAAATAAAAACTGAGGCACAGAGTCAAGTTGGTGGACTAAGCACACGTCTCCCTAAATCCCTCTGGAAACCAAGACCTGAAATGATAATTAAATGGAGCCTTCTTGTCACCTAGTGAGTCCTAGGATACAGCACAGGGCTGTTAATTTGGACTTCATACCACTGAAAGGAAAATCTCATCTCTTTAGCTGACTCCTGCTCCTGGCCAGTCCTGGCTTTCATGGACCGAAGGTAATGCACCATTTTGACTTTTTTCTCTGTCCTGGCCAGCCAGCGGAGCTGGGTCTTGGCTGGCAGCTAGTCTCAGACACACTGCTTGTGAGATGAGCAGGTGAAATTGCCATATTTTGAGAGGCTGGCTTAGGACTCTGTGCACCTCGCCACCTTTAGCCTCTCTACCTCTGACATAGTGTAGTTTGTACAGAGGCGGCAGCAAGCTTGTGCGGGATGCCATCTAGGACATGGAGGCCTCAGCTGGACCTAATTCTTAGCCTGAGAGGCAGCGCCTACCCACAGGGTAGCATTTTTCCAGCAGAAAAGCAGTAGTTTACACAGTGTCCCCTTGGCTGGGGCCTGGCAAAAGAGGCTATGGACTCTGTGTATCTTGGCATCTTTGGCCTCTTTTTCTGTCTCTTCCATGGTGTAGTTTGTGTGGAGATGGCGGCGAGCTTGTGCAGGACAGTATCTTGGATACAGAGGCCTCAGTGAGACCTAATTCCTAGTCTGGGAGGCAGTGCCTGGCTGCAGCACAGCATTTTTCCAGCAGAAAAGCAGTATTCTACAGTGTCACTTATGGCTAGAGCCTGTCAGCAGAGGCCAACAGGGCATTTGCCTTGCTGTATTTTGAACTAGTTCATAACATCTGGGGTTGGATATAGAGATACTTACTTTGCCAGTTTGGAAGAGGGCCCTGTACACCTGAAAGCCTTACAGACCTGGGAAGTGGTCGAATACCTTTTGCCTTTCATTTTAAGACAGCCTAGAGAAACAACTGCAGTCGATCCTCACAGCATCTCTCCCAGCATTTATTGACTCACATAAAGCCCCAAAAGCAACAGACTCTGGAGAAAGCCGTAACCAAGAAATCACCCATGGCTTCAGAAGGCCCCCAAGTGCAACAACAAAAGAGCTTTCCAGACAAAGAAACTTTTCAGAAATTATCAGAAGGTGAATACAAAAGGATTATATAGAGAGCCCTCCTAGACCTTATACAAAATGCAGCAGAGCAAAATGACAGATTAAGCAAGCTGTCGATCTGATGGAACACCAGTACTCTGAAATCCAACAGATCAAGAACAAAAATCAAAGACATAGAAACTTCCATTCAAAGCCAAGAAACCAGAACGCAACAAATGGAAAAGAGACTTTCTGACTTGGAAGACAGAGCTACTGACTCCAGTATCTGAGGAGAAATCGGAAAAAAAAAAAAAAAAAAAAATGAAGATGCAGTAAAAAGCATGTGGGATTTTATTAAGAGGAATAACTTACGATTAATTGGAATCTCTGTGCAGGGCAAAACACCTGAGAACACAGAAAGTATTGTTGCTGAGCTGCTGACACAGAACTTCCCAGAAATCATGAAGGCAGAGAATTTAGATATCCAAGATGCATATAGAACAACACTTAATATAGGTCTCCAAAGAAAGACTCCAAGACATATTAAATCAAACTTAACAAAATGAAACATAAAGTAACAACTTTTAAAGGCAGCGAGACTCAAAGCAAAGCTAACATTCACAGGGAAACCCTGTAGCCTCTTGTTGGATTTCTCAGCAGAAACAATGCTGGCACAGACAGTGGTATGACATATTCAAAGCCTTGAAGGAGAAGAACTTCCAACCAAGAATTACATATCCTGCAAAACTATCTTTGAAATATGAAAATGAAATTCAGACATTCGCAGATAAACAGAAACTCAGAGACTTTGTAAAAACCAAACCAAAGCTACAAGAAATACTGAAAGAATCTCTTGGCTTTGGCTTAGAAGAAAATCACTAACTTTATATTTTAGAAGGACACATCATCCAGAATCCTACTCAGTTAGGGAAGGCTCCAAACTCAGTCAAAGCTATAATAGTGAAAGAAATAAGCCAGTGATCATATCATGAAAATCATGATGTCATTATATCAAAAAGTGGCATGTACTACAGTCATTATAGTCCTTCCAGATGGAGAAGAAGTTGACAAGACTGATATTAATCAAAATTGGATTTATACATAGTTGATTAAGCAGATCATAAAGGCAGCCATAAAGCACAATAAAGATGCAACATACCATATCAAGAAATGGAACATAGGAGTCTTGGCAACCACAAAACCAACTCTGAAAAAGGTGAAAAGTCAACTCACAAGAATGTCCCATAACAGATTAGTAAGAACAACAGACAAAATATCAACACAAAAATAAACATATTATAATGGCAGCACTGAACACATACCTATTAATAATTACATTGAATGTAAATGAACTGAATGCTCCAGTAAAGAGACATCGAGTGACAATTTGATCAAAAGACATGACCCGTCCATATGTTGCCTACATGAAACTCACCTTAGACTTACCAACTAGACCTCAGTGACATATACAGAACCTTCTATCCATCATCACACAGCTACACCTTCTTTCCCAGTGGACATGGAACATTCTCCAGAGTAGACCATGTGTTAGGACATAAAGCAATTCTCAATAAAATCCATACCACTGAATTAATGCAAAGCCTCTTCTCAGATCATAAAGACATGAAAGTTGAAATCAATAACAGAAAAAGCATAGAAAGTGGAACTCATCGAAGCTGAACAATATCTTGCTCAAAAAACTATGGGTTATAGAAGAAATCAAGGATGAAATAAAGAAATTTATGGATTCCAGTGAAAATGAAAACACTTCCTACTAGAACCTATGGGATACAGCGAAAGCAGTGCTCAGAGGTCAGTTTATCTCCACAAACGCATACATCTGGAAGGAAGAAAGAATCCAAACGAAAGAACTAAACCTGCAGCTTGAAAAAGTAGAGAGAGCAACAGAGGAACCCTTCAGGTGCCAGAACAAAACAAATCCTAAAGATTAGAGCAGAGCTAAACGAATTAGAGAATAGAAGAACAATCGAAAAAATTGAAAAGACCAAAAGCTATTTTTTTTAAAAGATCAACCAAGTTGAAAAAAAACACTGGCTAAACTTACTAAAGAAAAACAGTAACGGAAACAAATAACTCAAATAAGAAATGAGAAGGGAGTTGTCACAACAGATCCAACAGAAATCAAAAATATCATAACAGAATACTATGAAAGACTGTACTCTAACAAATTTGAAAACCTCCTGCAAATGGACAAATTTCCTAGAGTCATATCACCTACCCAAATTACCACAAGGTGAAGCACAACAACTTAATAAACCCATTACAAAGAAGAAATTGAAAAAGTCATCAAAAAACGGGCAAGAAAAACCCCGGGCCCAGATGGCTTCAACACAGAATTCTACCAAGCTTTTAGAGAAGAGTTACCTCCAATACTACTGAGATTATTTCACGGCATAGAAAGGGATGGAATACTCCCAAATTCATTCTATGAAACCAGCATAACCCTGATACCAAAGCCAGGGAAAGACCGAACAAAAAAAGAGACCTACAGACTGATATCACTCATGAATCTAGATGCAAAAGTCTTCAACAAAGTTCTTGCCAACACAATACAACAACACATCCAAAATATAGTCCATCATGACCAAGTTGGATAAATATCAGGGATGCAGTGCTGGTTCAATATCAGAAGAACAATATGATCAACCACATAAATATCACAAAAGACAAGAATCACCTGATCTTGTCTATTGATGCAGGAAAGGTATTTGATAAAGTCCAACACCCATTCATGCTAAAAAATCTCAGCAAAATAGGAATAGATGGCCAATTCCTCAATGCAATAACAGCCATTTATACAAAGCCAACTGCCTACATCATCTTGAATGTAGAGAGACTGAAGGACTTTCCCTTGAGAACAGGAACTAGACAAGGATGCCCACTCTCACTTCTCCTATTCAATACTGTACTAGAAGTTCTAGCCAGAGCAATTAAACAAGACCAAGAAATAAAGGGCATCTGCATTGGCAAAGAAGAACTAAAAATCTCCCTATTTGCAGATAATATGATTGTATATGCAGAGAATCCTAAAGAATCCATGAGTAAACTTCTCAAACTGATAGAAGAGTTCAGCAAAGTCTCAGGATACAAGATAAATGTAAGTAAATGAGTAGAATTCCTTTATACCAACAACAAGATTATTAAGAAATAAATCACCAAGTCAGTACCATTTACCGTAGCCCCTATGAAGATAAAGTACCTAGGAATAAATCTAACCAGGGAAATAATAGACCTTTATAAAGAGAACTACAAGTCCTTACTACAAGAAACTAAGAGAGACTTATATAAATGGAGAAACCTACCCTGCTCATAGATAGGAAGACTTAACATTGTGAAAATGTCTATTTTACCCAAAGCAATCTGCTTATATAATGCAATCCCACTACAAGTTCCAGTGACAGTTTTTAATGAGATGGAGAAACAAATTGCCAACTTTGTATGGAAAGGGAAGAAGACCGGGATAAGTAAAGCACTTGTAAAGAAGAACACACTGGGAGGCCTCTCACTACTCAACTTAGAACCTATTACACTGCCACAGTAGTCAAAACAGCCTGGTACCGGTAGAAAAAGAGACAGATAGATCAATGGAACAGAACTGAGATCCCAGAGATGACACCAGCTGACTGTGAACAGTTGATATTCAACAAAGGCCCTAAGACATTAAATTGGGGTAAAAATAATCTCTTCAATAAATGGTGCTGGCAAAATTGGATATCCATCTGCAATAAATTGAAACAAGACCCATATCTTACACCTTATACAAAAACCAACTCAAACTGGATAAAAGATCTAAGTATCAAACCTAAAACGATAAAGGTCATCCAAGAAAAAGTAAGAACAACAATGGATGTTTTAATACACAACACAGACACACTTCAAAATCTGTCAAACAAACCACAATCATCAGAAGAGAAAATAGCTCAATGGGAACTATTAAGAATCAAATACTTTTGCTCATCCAAAGACTTTACTAATAGAATTAAAAGGCCACCTACAGAATGGGAAAAAACATTTGGCAACTCTATGTCAAACTGACACCTGATCTCCATAATCTGTAAAATACTACAAAGTATCGATAAGAAAGAGACACATAATCCAATTAAGCAATGGGCAAAGGAAATGGACAGACATTGCTCTAAAGAGGAGATCCGGGCAGCCAAAAAACACATGCGGACATGGTCATGATCATTAGCTATTAAAGAAATTCAAATCAAAATTACAATGACATATCATCTCACCTCAGCAAGGTTGTTTGGGATCCAAAAAAAACACAAAACAACAGATACTGTAGAGGCTGTGGAGAAATTGAACTCTCCTACACTGTTGATGGGATTGCAAAATGGTGCAACCTCTTTGTAAAGCAATTTGGCACTCCCTTAGAAAACTGGCTCTAGATATACCATTTGATCCAGTAATTTCACAACTTGTAATATATCCTACAGAATCCAGGCCATTCACTTCAACCGATATGGGCACATGAGTGTTTACCACAGCCCAGTCCACAGTAGCAAAAACATGGAATCAAACCAGATGCCCAACGATAGACGAATCATAGGTGAACTATGGTATATATACTCAATGGAACACTACACAATGATAAAGAACAACGATAATTTCTGGATACATCCCATAACTTGGATTCAGCTGGAGGACATTATGTTGAGTGAAGGTAGTCAGTGACAAAAGGAAAAATATGTATGAGATCCCCTACAATAAGAACTTAGAAACAGACTCATGCATAGAAGAAAACTCTTTGATGGCTGCAAAGGTGGGGAGGGGGGAGGGCAAGTGGTGGAGGGTTTAGGTTAGACAGTTGATAGAGTTTGGCTGGGTGGAATCAGTGACAGCACACGTTAGAAAGAAGATCAATGTTAACTGGACGTCCACACAACTTGAGTACTCCTCCCATCTAAACCCAATATTGCAAGAACAGAATAGCTGGGGCGGGGGACCCAGGGAAAATCAAGGACAATTGGCACAACTAGCATTTTACTAATGAGGCTCTCTGCACTCCACATTGGTGAGTGGCGTCTGGGGTCTTAAAAGCTGCCACACTGCCATCTAAAGGTAAAGCAAATGGTCCCAACTCAGCAAGAATGGATGATCACCAAGGACCAAAACGACATGGGGGAAAGAGAACCTGGAGGACAGAGACATCCATGTGAGTGAGTGTCTACATTGATTCGTGACAGGAAGAATCAGCCAGTGCCCAGCCCTCACCAGTGATAGCCGTAATGGAGCTCACAAAATTGACTCTCACTGGCAACACAAGAATAAATAGGGGTGCACCTTGAGATCTCCACTAAAAGACCACAATTGATGGTCCAGGGGCTTCAGGGTTCCCCTGGGAGCATGGACTCTGGCCCTGATGCTTCTCCTGTCTGTAAATCATAATCAAACTCATAATGAAGATCAACTTTTCAGATAGTAATGGAGTGGACTTGGTGACACAGAGTGACCATATCTTGTGGACACTTTATGGTTCTGTGCACCTATAGGACACCATCCTGCTGACCTCTTACTGGAGGAAGGGGAGTGTGTGGAGAATAAGGGATAGGAGACTGTTGGGAGGATAGGACATATATGGAGCAGAGAGGAAGAGTGTGCTGCCACCGGGCAGGAAGAACAGTGGGAGCTGCATATAGGTGAGCATGCAAATTTATAAGGGAATGTACATTTTCATTCAATCATAAAATAAAATAAAAGTAACAACTGCTTCGTAGTTACCTCAAATTAAGAAATCTAGAAGTAAATATTTCATCTTATTAGTTTTTATAACTCACACATAGTACGTCCCCAGGAAGTATTTATCAAATTAAGTTGAAAGTGTGTTGTTCTCTAAACCAAAAATCCAAACCTGCCTTAGGCTGGGTTTTCTAGGGAAGCAAAACCAGTAACACGTATATGTACAAGGAAAGATTTATATACAAAGTACAAGGAAAGATTTATATATAAAGGAAACAGCTCACACAATTGTAGAAGCTGAATGTCCCAAGTCCTGGCACAAGCCTCACAAGGCCACCAGAGCTGGTGAATCCAAGGTCAGCAGGTCAGAGACCAGAATTCTAGATCACCGGTTGTGTAGATCTGTAGATCCCACGTTAGTGGAGAGACCGTGAGGTCTCTGCTGACTCACGGAGCTGCAGAGGCTGGTGAACCCAGGATCGGCAGGTCAGGGAACAGGACTCTCAAGGGCAGGCTGTAAGGGCTGATGAATCCAACAGCTGCTAGTTCAGGTCCAGAGACAAGATACTAAAAGAGAGCAGGAGCTGCTGGCAACATAAGCAGACAGGAAGTAGGTCTTAGAAGGCAGAGAGATGAGACTTGAGAGGAGGGAAGCCACAACAGGTTCTGCCCTGCCACTTGATACAGCAGCCAAAATTGGAGTAGCCAAGATGACACAATCCTGACCAACCATAGTCCACCCCTTGTCAATCTGGCACCTGAATACACCTCCACTTACCATCCATAGTCTCTGAAGGAATACAGTTACAAAGTCATACTTATGTCTAACATGACATAACTAACACATGTACAACTGAAAATGTATTAGCCCATTTACATCCTATGTTTCATAAGTACACAAAACAATCTGATACACACAAAGCAGAAATACTCATAACAATTACAGTCCTTGTTTCTGCAACTGGTCACATGTCTGTAACATATTTAGAACTACCTTCTTCTATAGCCCATTCTGTATTCCCTTTGCCCTCAGCAAGCACCTCAGCTGCTCGTGGTTCCTTGCCTGGTGAAGTGACGTAAACCTTCATTCCTGAAGGGTCTGGGGTATTAGCAGTCATTTTGGAGTTGGGTTGGTGAAGCTGTCTATTGACCTTAACCACAGGACATGATAGTACTGGGAGGCATCCCAAAGGATCTCCTGCATTCCGAACATACTCTTCTTTACCTCATCTCATTTTCTAGTCAGGATCATTCACACCGGCCAGTATTGTAACTCCCTTCTTTGTCTGTCAATCCAGAGGCACAAGGAGCCCCAAATGGCCTGGTGGCAATTTTAGCTTCCATTTCAGTGGAAATGTTTATGTGTCTTCAGGTGGCAGCATTCCTCCCTTTGGAACTAAGACATTTAGACCTGCAAAGCTTAATGTCATGGTAACAGGAAGCAAAAATCTTGCAAGTGGGTCCTTAGGGGTAACAATAAATGATGCCATTTCCGTTTCCATCCCTTGATTCCCGGACCCATGAATCCTGCTATGGAAGAAACAGCACCATATATTGGATGCTAGTTTAGGACCTATACAGCCTCCTGGAGAACATTTCCCCAACCCTGCAAGATATTGCCACCTAGCTGGGAAAGTAATTGTGTCTTCAGGAGGCCTTTCCATTGTTCTATCAAGCCAGCTGCTTCAGGATGATGGGGAACATGGTAAGGCCAGTGAATTTCATCAGCATGGGCCCGGTGCCACACTTCATTTGCTGTGAATTGAGTCTCCTGATCAGAGGCAATGTTGTGTGGGTACCGTGACAGTATATAAGGCATTCTATAAGTTCACAGATGGTAGTTTTGGCAGAAGAATGGTATGCCAGGAAGGCAAATCCATATCTAGAGTAAGTATCCATTTCAGTAGAAAGAAAATGCTTCCATTTCCATGATGGCCGTGGTCCTGTGTAATCAACTTGCCACCAGCTTTCCAGCTGATCACTTTAAGGATTAGTGCCATATCGAGCACTCAGTGTTGGTCTCTGCTGCTCGTAGATTGGGCACTCAGCAGTGGCTGTAGCCAAGCCAGCATTGGTGAGCAGTAGTCCCTGTTGCTGGGCCCATGCATAACTGCTGTCCCTGCCACCATGGCCACTTTGTTTATGAGCCCATTGAGCAATGACAGGGGTAGCCATGGAAAGAGGGTGATTGGTTCCCACAGAACACATCATTTTATCCACTTGATTGTTAAACTCGTCCTCTGCTGAGGTCACTTTTTATGAGCATTCATATGAGATGAAAATATCTTCACTTGTTTGGTCCATTCAGAGAAGTCTATCCACATACCTCTTCCCCACAAACCCTTGTCTCCAATTTTGTAGTCATGTTCCTTCCAAGTCCTTGACCAAGTGGCCAAGCCATTGGCCACAGCCCATGAATCAGTATACAGCCACACATCTGGCCATTTCTCCTTCTAAGCACAGTGAACAACCAGATGCAGTACTTGAAGTTCTGCCCATTGGGAGGATTTGCTTTCACCACTGTCCTTCAGGGAAGTCCCAGAAAGGAGCTGCAGTGCTGTTGCTGTCCACTTCTGAGTGGTGCCAGCATATCGCATGGAACCATTTGTAAACCAAGCACGAATTTTCTCTTCCTCCGTCAGCTGGTCATAAGGAACTCCCCATGAAGCCACAGGTGGAAATTGATAGATGGAAGGTAATGTTACAGGAATGGAGACCATGGGCATTTGGGCCATTGCCCCATGCAACTTACTGGTACCTTCAGGTCCTGCAGGGGCCTGATCTCGAATATACCACTTTCATTTCATGATGGATTATTGCTGTACTCATCCAACTTTATGACTCTGTGGGTCAGACAACACCCAGTTCTTGATAGGCAGCTCAGGATGCAGGGTGACTTGGTATCCCATGGTTAAGTGTTCAGTCTCTACTAAGGCCCAGTAACAAGTTAAAAGCTGTTTTTGAAATGGAGAATAGTTATCTACAGAAGATGGCAGAGCTTTTCTCCAGAATCCTGAAGGTCTGGGCTGTGATTCACCAATAGGGTCCTGCCAAGCAGCATTTTTATCAGCCACTGACACTTCAGGCACTTTGGGATCAGCTGGATCATATAGTCCAAGTGGCAGAGCAGCCTGCACAGCAGCCTGAATCTGTTGCAGAGCCATCTCTTGTTCTAGGCCCCACTGAAAAGCAGCAGCCTTTCAAGTCACGTGATAAATAGACCAAAGGGGCACACCCAAATGAGGAATATGTTGCCTCCAAAATCCAAAGAGACCCCCCCCTACTAGGTGTTGTACCTTTCTTAGTTGTCAGAGCAGCCAGATGCCATAACTTATCCTTCACTTTAGAAGGAATATCAGGACATGCCCCATACCACTGGACACCTAGGAATTCCACTGAGTTAGAAGGTGCCTGAATTTTTGTGGGATTAATTTCCCACCCTGTAGCACTCAAATATTTAACTAAAAGTCCAGAGTCACTGATAATTCTTCCTTACCAAGTCCAATCAGCATAATGTTATGTATATAATGGATTGGTGTCACATCTGTGAAAGAGAGAACAATCAAGTTCCCTGTGGACTAAATTAGGACATAGGACTTGAGAGTTAATGTAGCTCTGCGGCAGGCAAGTGGAAGTGTATTGCTGGCCTTGCCAATTGACAGCAAACTGCTTCTGGTGATGCTTTGAAACAGGTATGGAGAAGACAATAAGGCACTAGCCAAATCAAAGCTTCATGCTACGTACCAGGAGATGTATTAATTTGCTTAAGCAATGAAACTACATCTGAAATAGCAGCTGTAGTGGGGGTCACCACCTTGTTAAGTTTGGGATAATCTACTGTCATTCTCCAAGATCCATCTGTTTTTCACACAGGCCAAATAGGTGAGTTGAATGCAGACATGGTAGGGATCACCATCCCTGCATCCTTCAAGTCCTTGATGGTGGCAGTAATTTCTGCAATCCCTCCACGAATGCAATATTGCTTCTGGTTTACTATTTTCCTAGGCAATGGCAGTTCTAATGGCTTCCATTTGGCTCGTCCCACCATGATAGCCCTCACTCCACTTGTCAGGGATACAATGTGGGTTTTCTGCCAATTGCTGAGTATATCTATTCCACTTATGCTTTCTGGAACTGGGGAAATTACTACAGGACAGGTTTGGGGACCCACTGGACCTACTGTGAGACAAACATGAGCCAAGACTCCATTAATAACCTGACCTCCATATGCCCCCACTGTGACTGGTGGGCCACAGTGACTTTTGGGTCTCTTGGAGTTAGTATCAGTTCAGAGCCAGTATCCAGTAGTCTCCCAAAGTCTGATTATTTCCTTTTTCCCAGTGAACAGTCAGTCTTGTAAAAGGCCATAGATCCCGTTGGGGACAGGTGGGAGAAAGCTTAACAGCATAAATTTTTGACACGGTATTAGAATTCTTCCTCAAAAGGACTTGGTCTCCCCTTTATTCAAGGGGTTGTGGGTCATTAATCTCATTCAACTCTGGGAGTTGACTGAGGGACTGTGACTCTCTATTCTGGCGTTTTGAGTTAGACTGCTGTTCACTTGACCTAGAATTCATCCATTCAAACAAATCAAGTAAATATCGAGTAAGTTTATTATCTGTTTCACTCCTAGGGACACCATGACTAAATAGCCAATTCCATATGGCCATACAAGTCAGACTATTACTATTACTATTTTGCCTCTACTGTTGGCACTTGGCTGGTCCATTACGGTAAGCACACCCACCTACTCTTTGTTGTCTAGACCCCTACCACAATGGGGTCTAGTCAGCTCCGTTGTAGTTAGGTATCTGAATTCAGTTAGGGCAGCTCCCACTGTCATGTCTGATTTACATAAAATGGCAGTCACAGCAGTCTTCAAGGATCCTGGAGCTCCCTTCATAAATGTGGTAAAATGCCTGTTCTCTGGACATTCCATGTGTGGATTTGAGGGTCTAATCAAATAAATCCACTCTAGCATGCCAATTTCCCTAAGCCTTTGGATCCCCTTTTCTACCGTACACCAAGACAGTACATCGAGACAGGTCTGGCAATTTGACTTGCTTTAGTGTAGGCCACTGCATCATACATGCTTCAGCAATCCAGCCAAACAATTAGGTCCTTTCCTAACTCCTCAAGCTGAAACACTGAATGAAGAACCTGTGCTCAGTGGACTCATCTCAAGAAATTCAGACTGGTCCACCTTGATGTTCCTTGCAACATTATTCTGCAATGACTCCCATGTATATTCCTCAGGTTTCTGTTAGCATGTATTAGAAAAGTCAAGTGGTTCCTTTGGAGTACAGCGTGTCTCCTGGGTCACATTTTGTAATTCACCTTCTGAGGCTAGCTGGGACTTAAGTCTAATTACAGGTCTAGAAACCAAAATTGGTAGTGTGGAAATGTTTTTAGAACCATCATTGTCTCCTAAAGCATCTGCCTAAGGCCATGCCCCAGGCAATGACTCAGGGTCTCTTTGGAGGCAGCTGGGCTACAGCTAATTTCTTTAGATTGGATCATTACGTTGGAGTGGAGGGGATAATGGCTTTCCTTGACAGAGTGGCTTAGCAGACAAACATGAAGTAATTCCTTCACATGTGTGTGATTCCACCAACAGAAGTGATTGGCTGGAGGTTAGGGCCTCAGAGTCTCCAGCTTCCTTATCATCTGCCGGTATGTCTCCATTCCATTTCAGGGTCCCATTTTTCCCAATCAATGCCCTCACTTGGACTTCAGGTACCTCTTGAGGTTGTAATTGAGCTGGCATTGCAATTCCACCCCTCTAATGATAAGCATCTGGGTTTGGCTTTCAGCAGTATCAGTTCTGCCATTATAGGTAATGAGGTTTTCTTTTGGAGCTCAAGTGGAAGCTTTGAGGTCTTTGAGCACAAGAGCTTTGATTCCAAAGCCCTAAGCTCATCTCTTTCTTTTGCCAGTTTGTCTAATCCAAGTAGGATCAGCCAACCAACTTCCTTATACTTTTCATCCTCACATAATTTCAAAAAGTTATCAGACATGTTTTTACCCTGAGTGTCACCCTTCACCCATAGCTGATCTACTGCTGGTGCTATTTTGCAGATGTGTGCTGCCACATCAGTTCTTGGACTAGCATGACACTCTTTACTGGTAGGAGCAGGGTTAGCAACAGTGCGAATATTAGCCAGACTCGAGAACCACTTGAAAAGATTTATTTTTACAATTTTGTTTCCCTAGAATCACTCCCAGTACTGATTGTCTTAGGCTGGGTTTTCTAGGGAAGCAAAACCGGCAACACGTATACATATAAGGAAAGATTTATATACAAAGTACAAGGAAAGATTTATATATAAAGGAAACAGCTCACACAATTGTAGAAGCCGAACGTCCCAAGTCCTGGCACAAGTCTCACATCGCCACAGGAGCTGGTGAACTCAAGGTCAGCAGGTCAGAGACCAGAGTTTTAGGTCACCAGCTGTGTGTAGGTCAGCTGATCCCAAACTGGTGGCGAGACTGCAAGGTCTCTGCTGACTCACAGAGCTGCAGCGGCTGACAAAGCCGGGATCGGCAGGGAACAGGACTCTTAAGCACCAGCTGTAAGGGCTGATGAATCCAACGACTGCTAGTTGAGGTTCAGGAACGAGACGCCAGGAGAGAGCAGGAGCTGCTGGCTACACGAGCAGACAGGAAGTAGGTGGTGGAGGGCAAAGAGATGAGAGCTGGGAGTCGGGGGGGAGCCACCAGAGGCCCCGCCCTGCCACTTGATACAGCAGCCAAACAGGGAGTAGCCAAGTTGACACAATCCTAACCACCACACATGGCAAGGCACAGCCGAGTTTAGAGTTCATTTCTGTGTTGTTTTAACAATCTTCTTTTTCGCTAAAATATCACATCAATTTTATCAACTTTTTTTAATTAAACATTATCTCTCATTGTACCCGTAAATCTTTTTTGCCTTTTTTTTTTAAAGATTTAAAAATCACTTGAGTAAGAAATCCAGGTGAAGTAAATTCCATCTTATTAGTTTTTATAACTCACACATAGTACATTCCCAGGAGGTATTTATCAAATTAAGTTGAAATTGTGTTGATCTCTAAACCAAACTGTCAGTTCAGGCTCATAGCAACTCTATAGGACAGAGCAGAACTGCCCCACAGAGTTTTCAAGAATAGCTTGGTAGATTTGAACTGCTGACCTGTCAGTTAGCAGATGTAGCACTTAACCACCATGCCACCAGGGTTTCCAGGTTTCTGTCTAGCACATTGAAATTAGATGAGAATTTTTATTGTTACCTACTCACTGATGGATGTTGAACAATGACTGGGAATCCCTAAGTATCATCAGAATTTGTCTCTCAAGACTGAAGTACTTAGTACAGTACTTAGCACAGTACTTAGTACAGTACTTAGTACAGTACTTAGTACAGGCAGGATGTCTCACACAGAGAAGGTTCCATGTACTTATTGAATCTGAGTCAGATTCATTCAAGTGTCTAACACTGGGTGCTCTGACCTTTTTCTTGAAGAACTGAGAATTGTACTCAGACTCTCTGAATAGAAGAAAAGGGCCCAGAGGTCCTATGGTGACCAGAAGACAGTGATACTTCTATTTGCAGCAATGGTTCTTTACAATAACTAAAATCTATTTTCTCTTTGCTGTTTTTTTTGTATTTTTTTCCAGATAATTATATGGTGTTCCGGTTGACTGGAGCTCTGGTGGTACGGCATTTAAGAGCTTGGCTGCTAACCAAAAGATTGGTGGTTCACATGCACAGGCCGCTCCTTGGAAACACTATGGGGCAGTTTTCTGTCCCACAGGTTCTCAGTGAGTCTGAACTGACTCCATGACAACCGGCTTTTTGTTTGTTTGTTTGGTTTACTAAACACAACAAAGTAGACGAGGCTAATGTCTACAGCTGTGGATGCATGCATGTTGTTTTGAATATTTTTCTGTTGGTAAAGGTATCCCAGTTATCCTTTGGGGACGCTCTAATCTCCACCTCGTCCAAACTAAATGCAATTGGCACCAACAGAGCAGCAGTCACAGCTCCCAGTCACTGCTGGCCAAAGTGTGAGATGCAGACCTGAGCTCCGGCACACACTGCTTCTGAGAAACTGCCCTAGAGTGACAAGACATAAAGATGGGAATGTCCAGGCATCTCTGCTGATCCTTGACCCTCCCCCTCACCCCCTGCCCCCTCCTGAGGAGATCAGCCTTCATTCCAAGCCACTTGCTTCACTTCTGCTGGTCCGGGGGTTTTACCAGGGCCTTTCTCCGGACTCCAGGGGCTACCCTAGACATTCCTGGTAAGGGTTGCTCTTTTTTCCACACCCCCTTCAATAATCTTTTTTATTTGGTTCATTTATTTATTTATGTATTTTTTCTCTTGTCTTTTTTTTATTAAAAAATATTGCAGTTTGAATACCAGGTTATATTCTACATCAGTTTGCCATGTAACACCCAGAGCTGTCACCGCTCTGCTGCCCTAACTGCTCTCCCCTCCTCTCCGCCCCCCGTGACAGCACACTCCCCTTTCTCATCCAGAGCCTCCCGTGTCCATATAACTGAGATTGTTACCCTTTACCCTATATTCTTGCCTCCAGCAATGAGCTTCTGGGACAGTCCTGAGGATGTATTTGAGTCCAAAATTTCGTTGGTCACCGTTCTCCCTCTGTGTTTTGTGTAGTCTAGTACGACCTTGGTCTGGAGGTCAGCTTTGGATGCAGTTTGTGGTTAGAGAGCCCCAGGGCCAGGCTCCCAGGGGATCCTCCAGAGTGAATGACCAGTGTGGTCATTTGGCAAAGTTCTAGTTCGGCCCACTAATGCTTCTCCCACTATGTCAGCTGCTCCATCAGAAAATAAGTCTTTTTAAAAAAAAAATTTATGGCATCTTAGGGGGAAGTTTACAACACAAATCAGTTTCTCATTTGCAACTCTAGGCACAGATTATTTTGTGACGTTGGGTGCAGTCCCCCAACTAGTTAGCCCTCTCACCCTCCCTTCCCTCCCTGGGTTCTCCGTGTCCATTTGTCCAGTTTTCCTGTCGCTTCCTCGGGCCTTCTCATCTTTGTTTCTGGGCAAGCGTTGCCCATTTGGTCTCTCAGATCTGACTGGACTCAGAAACCCGTTCCTCACGTGTGTTACTGTTTTATCATATACTAGAAAAAAAAAAAAAAAACCAAAAACCCACTGCCACTGAGTCACTTCTGACTCACAGCAACCCTATAGAACAGAGTAGAACTGTCCGATAGAGTTTCTTTTGGTTAGCAGCTGGCACTTAACCACTACGCCACCAGGGATTTGAGGGTTTATTTGATAGTCCTGTCTAATCTTGGCTGAAAGGTGGACTTTGAAGGTGGTGTCAGCTTTAAGTTAGCAATGTGTCAGGGAGGCATAGTCTTAGGGGTTTCTCCAGTCTCTGTCTGACTGGTAAGTCTGGTCTTTTTTGTGAATTTGATTTTTGATCCATGTTTTTGTCCCCGATGGCCTGAGCCCCTCTGTGGAGATAGCACTTGGTACTGCCAGTGGTGGGAGCGGGGCACCATCTAGTTCTGAATTCAGGCTGGTGGAAGCTGTGGTTCGTTCAGTCTCTTAGTCCTTTGGGCTGATCTTTTCTGTTCGTCTTCGGTTTTCTTCCCTCACCTTTGCTCTAAATGGGCTAGGACCAACAGATGTATCTTAGAAGAACACTCTCAAGCTTTTAATACCTTAGACATTACTCACTGAAGTAGCATGTAGCACTTGATCTTCATAATCTGGGTTACGTCAGTTTACATGGATGTCTCCCAAGACCATGGTCCCCTCACCTCACACCCAGTGACTCAGCCCCGCAAAGTGTCTAGATATGTCTAGGAAGCTTCTGTGACTTTGCTTCTATTAAACTGTGCAGATGTCCTCTGTATTGCATCATTCTTTTCTTTATCAACACTAAGGCTTGCCTGCCAGCTGGTTCATGATTTCTCCTCCCTTGGATTAGAAGACAGATTTTTCGTTTTATTGGATTGTATCTCTCATGGAGCAAAGCCACTAAGAGTTCTAAGGGTTAAAAACAAAAACAAACAAACAAAACAACGTTGGCTTGGAGTCAATTCCGGCTCATGGTGACCCTGTAGGACTGGGAAGAAGTGACCCAGAGTGTGTCCAAGGGGCAACTGCTGGATTCTAACTGCTCACCTCTCGGTGAGCAAGCACCTGAGCTCTTAACCACAGCAACACCAGGGCTCTGATGTAGAGTTTACTGTAAGATTTCTTTGAGAGAATGTTTTGGTGGGAAACTATGATCTTTTGGTTAGCAGCTGTGTTTGAATTTCTTAATCTATAGGATTGATTATATCTTAACTAAGTGCTTAATCGGAAAGAGGAAAAATATTTATACTAGCCTTATTAAGATGATATTCTTTCTGACTCTCACTAAGAGTGACAATTTCAGTAGAATTTAAAAAATCACCTGAAGGCCTTAAGATGTGGGCCAAGATCTACAGTATCTGATTGTATTGTATACCCTGCTGCACTGGCAGTATTTTAAGAGCTTTAGCTACAAGGAGAGTCTTCATCTTGACTGCTATCATTTATGAAATCCAGCATTCAGTTCTAATTAGCCTAGAAGGTATTCATTCCACCTTGAGTTTTTGTTGTTATTGGTACTCTGAAGTCGGTTCTGAAGCACAGTGTCCCTGTGTACAACACAATGAAACAGTATCCGGTTCTGGGCCATCCTTGTGGTCATTATTTTGCTTAAGCTCCTTATTGCAACCTCTGAGTCAATACATTTTGTTGAGGGACTTCCTCTTTTCCACTGACCCTCTGCTTTGTCAAGTGTGATGTCCTTCTCCAGGGACTGATCCCTTCTGACAAGATGTCCAAAGTGTGTGAGACGTACTGTCTCCATCCTTGCTTCTAGGGAGCACTCTGGTTGGACTTCTTCAAAGACAGATCTGTCTGTTCTTTTGACAGTCCGTACTATACTCCTCATTGTTCTCCAGCATCGCAGCTCAGAGGCGTCCATCCTTCTTCAGTCTTCCTTACTCATCGCCCGCCCAGCTTCCACATGCACGGGAGGCAACCGTCAACACCACAGTTGGAGTCAGGTGCACCCGGTCTTCAAGGTCACATCTTTGCTTTTCAACACTTGAGTGAAGTCATCTGTAGCCCATTTGCCCAGTGCGCTATGTCTTCTGACTTTGTGACTGTTGCTTCCAAAGGTGTCAGCTGTGGATACAAGCATAATTCAATCCTTGTTAACCTCCTTCTTTTCTCCACTTATCATAACATTGCTTACTGATGCAGTTGCAAGGACTTCTGTTTCCTTTATGATGATATATAATGCACAGTGGAGGTTGTGGCCTTTGATCTTCATCAATAAGTACTTCAAGCTGTCTTCACTTTCGGCAAGCAGATTTGTGTTGTCTGCATACTGCAAATTATTAATGAGCCTTCCTCCAATCTTGATGCTACTTTCCTCTCAATATAACCTAGCATCTTGAGTTATTTGCTAAGGAGAGACTGAAAACGTCTTGACTAAGCCACTCAGTATCCCCTCGCTTGTCTGAAACACCTGTCAATGAGGAGCAGGTGTATCAGGGGATGCCATGTTTTCCCGAGAGTAGAGTGTTAGATCTTTTCTTCAAAGTCAGCCAGAACATGTAATGTTACATCTTTCTTTAAGATTAGAGATTAAGGGGGCTGTTTATGACACACTTATGTTTTGATACCAATTTACGGAACTTTAGCTGTATGTTACATTTTCTTTATCACCACATATAGCTCTCTTAGAGAGGTTGTTCATTACATACTTTGCGTACATCTGTTTCTATTTCTAAATTCATAAATTTTCTACTTCCAGTGCCACATTATGTAGATTGAGAGCATAAAAGAAAGAAATACAACACCTTGTGTATATATGTGGTTTTGTGTTTCGAGAGCATCACAGAAATATAAGCCAGCCAAATATAAGCAACTTCAATTACTAAGAAAACTTTTCAGAAGAGCTCCCAACTCTAGTATAATCTTAATGTCTTTATGTCTTCCTAGCCAGCGAATAAAAATAAAATCATAATGACATCAGTGCTCTGAACTGATTGACTCCATGGTTTTCTGTTATAACCTGAGGACCTCATTTATTCTGAAAATACACCCACTGGATATTTCAGGGTCACCTCCAGAGGTTGCCTTAAACTCATCTGCAAGGTTGGTCATCTGACTCTGGGGAGGTGTCCTTGACTCCTATGAACCCTACTGCTGTTTGTTAGTGACTCATCTAAGCCAGGATCAAAGTTCTCAGTGTTCCTGTCTCATGGCTGCAAAGTGGCTGCCACATCTCTGACCATTGTGTCAGTGTGAAGGCAGAAAGCTCAGAACGTAGAAAGTCGGCTAAAGCAGATACTAGCCACGTGTCTCTGAATCAAGAAAACAACAACAACAAAAAATCACAAATGCTCCCTGCCTCCCTCATTGTCTCACGCAGGCTTTGATTGACATCTTATTGCCTAGAATTTTGTGACAAACCAGACTTAAAAGGAGCTGGAAAAGCAGAGAATATAATTTTTCTATCTAATCATTGTTCATTACCTGGGGATGAATCAGAACTTTGCTAGATACAAATTGTGTTATTATAGTAACAGCAGTAAGGGAGTCAAGTGCTTTATAGCATTGCCTCACACAATTAAAGAAATGAGTGCCACACATTTACACCTCTAGACAAAAAACCAACTGGAGGACTCTCTGCTGCGGGATTCATTCCCACTCAGCAATTTCCTGAGTGAACAGAAGCTCATGGCACATTTTATCCCCATTTATTTGAGGCTTTGAAACAAAAGGATCTAAAAAATAAATGAATGTCTGGATACATTTGCTTTCAACTTAGCTAAATAACTTTATGGCTTGGGTAGCAGTAATTTATCTGTGTCCTACTATGAGATGGACACATATATAAATACACCTTCACTGGGGCGAAAATGTTTACTTTGAATCACTTTTTCTCTTTTCATACTCTTCTGGAAAGTGACTATTCAGCGTGTGAGCATGTGTGTGTGTGTGTGTGTGTGTGTGTGTGTGTGAACGTGCATGCACGTGTGTGTTTTAAAGATCAAAAGATGTTTTGAAATAAAAAGAGTGCAAATACTAAAATAGTGTCTGGCTTTGTGAACATTTAAATGAGGTAACACACGGCTCTTATCATTTAGAGAAAGCAACTGAAGAGCTTATGGGAAAATCAAACACACACTGTTACAGCTGTCACTAGACCTGCTTCAGAACCTGCTAACTCTTTCTGCGTTTGTTTTCCGTCACAGGTAGACAAATGGATTTTGTTTTCCCTCACCACTCAACGTGAGTCAATGACTCTAGCAAAAACTCAGAAATAAAAATAAGAATTTGAATTTTAGCATTCTGTATTAATTTTATTCAAATGAGTGCTAAAGAATTTAAACTTTTAATTAAATGCATTTTATACTTTAGACATGTTTCACGACCAATATATATTTAGCTGGAGCTATCTCTAATGTTGGAAACCCTGGGGGCATAGTGGTTCAGGGCCAAAGCTGCTAACCAGCATGTCAGCTGTTCAAATCTGCCTGGTGCTCCTTGCAAACTCTATGGGGTAATACTACTCTGCCCTGTAGGGTCGTTACGAATCAGAATCTACTTGACAGCACAGGGTTTGATTTCTGATTTGGAATCATTGCTTGACCGCAGATATGGACTGGGAGTAGGGATGAACAAGCGGGAAGCCTTTCGGCCTTGGGTGCGTCCAGCAGACTGTGACTGGTCTTGCTCTACCTGTCACTTTTAGAGCTTTGCTGGATTTGCTGCCGCATTTTAACGATAAGGATGAAAAAATAAAATTTAGGAAAAAGCATAAATGAAAGAAATAATAATCTTTCCTAGTCACCAAATCTACTTACTACCTTGGAAAATTTAGTTTTTAGTCAACATGCCTACCATCCACCCAAATGAATAATCACAAATTACACTTTTGTAACACTTACCTTTTGAATTTAAAATTTGTCTGAGTCTGGGGGCCAGTTCTACCCTGCCCCTAGGGTCTCCATGAGTCGGATCCGACTCGACGGCATTGGCTTGGCTGGCTGAGTTAAAATTCAGATGGATGGAGTGGTACTACTGAGTCTGGTGGCAATAGGGAGGAGTGGCAGTCCTCCTATATTGCTGGTAGGAATTTGAAAGGAAGCAGCCAGTTTGGAAAGCAGTTTGATAGCTTCTTAAAAAGTCAAAGATACACTCACCACACAACCCCACAATTCTATTATCCAAGGGATATAAAACAGACATCCAAACAAGGATTCTGAGTCAGATCCGACTCGACGGCACTTGGCTCTTGACTCAAACAAGGATTCATATTTGATTATTCACAGCAGCTTTTTTCATAATTGTGTCAAACTGGAAACAACACAAATTAATGTTCATGAAGCGGTGCATGGATCAACAGCACATGGTATATCTGTAAGATTAGATGCCTACTCAGTAAGAAATGGAAAACAACTGTCCAAGCCAAATTCCAGGGGCACAGATAGACACCAATCATACCCCCCCAAAACAAAAAACAAGCCCATTGCTATTGATTCTGACTCACAGTGACCCTATTGACAGAGTAGAACTGCCTCAGAGAGTTTCCAAGGGGCACCTGGCAGATTTGAACTACTGACCTTCTGGTGAGCGGACATAGCACGTAACCACTACACCATCAGAGTTTCCCAAATCACCCAAAAACCAACTCACCCACTGCCATCAAGTAGAATCCTACTCACAGCGACCCTAGTGGTCAGAGCAGAACTGCCTCATAGAATTTCCAAGGATTAACTGGCAGATTTGAACTACCAACACTTTGGTTAGCAAACATAGCTCTTAACCCATTACGTGGTGGAAAAATGCTTTCCTCACTTCATGCAGGGAAAATCAAGCAAAGTCAGCTCCAGCTGTGTGCACCGGTCTTCCGTGTCAGGCCAGTAGCTTCTTGAAACAAGTGCAGGGTAAGCGTCACATGTGCAGCTTTCTTGTGCTGCACATCCAAGACCCCTCTCCACCTCATGTCGCTGCTGGGAACAGAGGAGGTGTTGGGTTAGCCAGGGGCCATGTGGTAGCACGTGAGCACCATTCGGCTGCCCTTACAAATTAATAAAGAAGAGCCGAGCTGAGATTCTAAAACTTCAGCTTACAGAGAAACTCATCGTGTCCCCAGACCAGAGAGGGAAGCTTCACTGCTAAGAAACTGAGAGAGGACAGACCCAGCATCCAGCCCACTTATCAGAGAAGGTTCTGGGTCCACGCCCTCTGACTAAGGCAGCCCAGATGGAGACAGAGAGACCTTCCTCCCAACAAAACTACTGACGTGATACAACAATAGGAAAGAACCAAAAATAAAAACATGAATGGAGTCAAACACAAGACTACCTAAAGCACAACTCCATTTCTATAGAATTTCTGTGTACTTTCTTTTCCTTTTGGCTAACAGAAGTCTTCTAGAACCAAAGTGTAATAGTTTCATAACTCCATAGACTTACCGAGGCTCTCTGGGCTGTGCTCTTGCAAAAGGTAAATTTAAAAGTAAGTAAACTATACTTTCATACATCTGTAAAAACACAGATGAACCTTTTTATGTGCTCTTACAGTCTGCACTAAATTAACTTCCATATTTTAGAAAAGACTGTAACCAAAGTTAAAGTGCTAAGACACACAGATGACTGTGTGTCTTATTACAGAGGGGTATTAGCACTTAGATGCCATAAAATGAACAAACAAAATAATTGATGGGTTTATCCTGAGCATCCAGCAAAATCTAACAAGGTGTGTACTAGCAGCCAGCACAAATGGCTACCTGATAAACCTTTGTTAAGCAAACTCACTTCACTTTAATTTATCTATAGAGATTCAATCTTCTTAACTTCCCACATAGAGAGTCAGGCCCATGATAGATGCCTCACTGTAAATTCAGAACTATATTAGTAACAGAATGACCTCATAATGTTCATTCTCATGGAGCTGATTTTGTCTAAGAGTTTTTGATTTGTGACCTAGCCACAATTGGTGGTAGTTCCAGTTCTTTAGTGATATTTGATTTTCTGACTGCTCACTGCTGTCAGTGAAAAAAAGAAAATCTACATCAACAGAAACAACACACAGCCTTTGATCAGGCTCCCAGTGGAAATATTTTCTTCCATTCACTCTTCTGAGGTCATGTCGTAAGTGTCCTTAAACATCCTTTTAACAAACATCATTTAACCAAGTTGGATTACATTGTTTCTAGGGTGAGTTACATTTCCTTTATTGTTTTTCCTTGAACATTTTTCATGTTTGCATCCAAAGACAGCAACCCACAATGATATAGGCTTATTATGAAAAACTAATGTCCCTAACAAAGGCTAAAATTGCAATAGGGGTGGAGACAAAAGTACACAGGTAGTTTTGTTATTGTTGCTTATCAGAATGACACAAATTGTATTTGAAAAAACTAGCAATATGGTTTGTCAGTGACTTTTAAATGTAATAAATTATTCATATCATTAAAAAACAAACGAGCAAAAAAACCCTTCTGCCTGCCTTGATTCTTTCTTTAAAAAACCACGGACTAGATCTAGGGGAGAAACAAACATGGCATATTATACTTTCTATCAGACAAAGTTGAAGAGATTTGAACCGTGTCAACTTTGGCTGCCCTAGCAAATTGAGCGGTGGTGGGGGGAAAGTAGTACTGATGTTTCTTAGCTCATAAAACTTCATTTGTGCTTTTTTAAAAGTAAAACAACCAGCTCCTGTTCAAATCTTTAACGACCACCTAATAATCTAAGGTCTTCTTTAGAGCAGTTATCATGATAACTGTGACCTACAGCATGGTGGCACTCAGATACATCTCATCTTTAGAGAACAATGTCAAGACAGAAGACCCTAATTATAGATGAAGGTTGAAAAGAAAGCCAAAATATGCTACATTATCAGGAAAAGAAGGCAAGCTTTTCAGTCCATGCTGTGCAGGCAACAAACAAAACAAACAAACTCACCAGAGATCTATTTATGGCAGATTTTGTACAACAGTGTCTTAGGTATCTAGTCCTGCTGTAGCAGACACATCACAAGAGGATGGCCTTAACAGACAGAAATCTGTTCTGCCACAGTCTAGGTAGCAAGAAATTTGAATTCGGGATGCCAGCTCCAGAGGCAGTCCTTCTTTTTCTCTTGGCTCTGGGACAAGGCACTTATCATCATTCTTCTTTGGTCCAGGAGCTTCTCAGTGCAGGAACCTTAGCTCCAACAGACACACACTTCTGTCTCTTTTTGCTTACTGACCAAGAGGTTCCTATGCGTCTCTGCTTCTTTCCTGATGGTGTGAGGTTCCCAGGTATCTCTTTGATATCTCAAGAGAGTGCCTAAAGACAAGCTCCACACTTTTTGGTTGATTTCAGCCTCACTAACAAAGCCACTGCCCATCCTCATTAATATCATAGATAATGGATTTACAACATATAGGAAAATCACACGATGCTAGGAAGCATGGCCCAGCTAAACTGATATATACATGGGGGGGGGGGAGCAATAATTCAATCCATGACAGACATCTATCCCTTAACACCGAATTGTTTACTCATGGCCTTATAAAAATAGTTCGGAAAGACAACGATCTTGACAAGAAGCATGTCCTTTTCCATAACTTGTGGCCAAAAATTTTCCTGAAAGATTCCAGTGCAGATGTTTGCAGAATTAGCTGTGGATAAAATCAGGATTCTAGCACACCGCTGAGCAACTGCGAGGTCTTCAGGTATCAGTACGTTGCATTATGTAACTCTTTGTTCCTGAGTTGATTCTGACTCATAGTGACCCTAGAGGCCAGAGTAGAACCACCCCACAGAGTTTCCAAGGAGCACCTGGTGGAATTGAACTGGCCGACCTTTTGGTTCGCAGACGCAGCACTCAACCACTACACCACCGGGGTTTCCGACGTATAACCAGGGGGTTAGGAAATTGAAAGAGGGCTTGGAGTTAAAACTGGGAGTGGATAGGTGTAGAGAACCACAGTTTCTGAGAATATTTTTCTTTGCATCAAATAAAGATGCCCGATTGAGGATGGGGTTGGGCCAGCGTCAGCAGGTCTTTCTTTACCCCAACGATTTCCCTTTATGTCTCTGTAGACATTTATTTAGCGTACAGAATGCTGTGGCTCTTGGTAATTGTGCACACACTCAGTGACTCAGTTGGTGGTCATGCATAGACGATAGAAGAAGGGCAAAGGAAGGTTCAAGAACAAGTCTTCATGTAAATATCAAACCGCCAACCTTCTAGTTAACAGTCACAGCTTTTAACCACTAAGCCACCAGGACTCTAAATCCCCATCAGACACACACTAATGACCCCATCCTCCCCTTGACGTGTCCAACAACAGCAAAAGCAACCAGAAAACAGCAACAATGACCCTAGTTCCTTAAGTGATGGAAAGATTTGCATCCTAAAATATTAGCAGGCTATGATGGAGCAAGTTGGTATCAGGCGACACCGCGGGACTACTTCGTCTACAAGATCCGGAAAGAGAAAAATCAGCGTCTTGCTCCAGCTGCCCAACCTATTCATGGACAACAGGTCTGTTGGTAGAAAATTGCCCTTAAATACCATACCTGAGATTTACAATCTGCCTCTAAGACATCGGGAAATTCAGACCTTATCCAAGCCTGCTAACGAGTGACAAACAGCGAGTTTCTCGACAGTCAGAGTGTCTGCTGCTCTCCTGAGGGGAAACTGAGCAAACTGTAAACTGAGGATGCCGGCATCTCTGCAGTCCAAGCAGAGAGAGAAAACCAAGGAAAACACTCAGAAATCTTAGGTATAAATCTTTTCTGTATCACAAACATAAGAGATTTATTCTGTGATGCTAATTTACACTAATCAATCAGAATTCACGAAATCTTCTCCAGGAGACCAGAGATTGGGACAATTCTTTTTGAGGAGAAGAACAAATAATACCTGAGATTTGTCTTTCCAGATTCCAGTGTGACATCTTTGCAGAGACACTGCAGACCCTGCTTTAATTGCAACAGGAAATACTAAAGAATTTTAGGACATTATCAATACAGACAGTTGCAATGAATCAGAATTGACTTGACAGTAAGAAGTTTGCTCTTCCTTCTTTCCTCCCTACCTCCCCCCTCCATCCCTCCCTCACTTTCTCCCTTCTTCACCGTCTAATCACAGAAAACACTATTTCTTAGAATCTGATGGGGAATTTTATTTTTATTGAAGACAGACAAAGAGGAAACATTTGTTGTTGCCATGTGGTGATGTCGTTACACGTTGGACACAGAGAATGAAAGACTATTCCTCTCACAGTCACTGTCTCTAAATGTGTGTGTGGAGTGATTTTCTGCAACCCCAGAAGTGAAGACACCCATATTTGAATTGTCACAGTGTACAACCCATGACACAGACAGACGAGCATGCCAATTGGAGTCAAGGGAATTGCTCTTCCTAAAATGTATTGCAAGTATAAAGGAGTACAGACACTAGAGAAAGAGAATGTAATCTGTTTCATCAATGAAAAAATCATAAGACTATGTCATCAGTTTTCCTTTAAAGCCCCAGGTTGGCAAATTATGAAGTTAGGTTTTATCTCAAGACAAGCTTGGATGTCCATATAGCAAGGGGGGGCTGTGGCAGATGTGCTGGTTCTGTACCGTACACACTTCTCTGTTAGGCAGACATCACTCTGGCAGTTTTATTCTTTTCAGTAGTGTCACATATTAGCCACAAACAGCAGTTGGCCTTTGCTAGCAGGACGAGCAACTTACTTTTATTGTTCTACCATAAAATACTCAAATTCCTCAACACATTAGTGTAATTTATAAGGGAGTAGACAAGCGGATGCTTGTGATCTAATTCAAATTGTTAAATGCAACACATTATATTAAGGCCACAGCAACAATTCAGAAGTAATTTAATTTGACATTCTGTCCTCTCTTATTGATTTTATGACTGAAATGAAATAGACAGTTACACAGGAAAATATTCAAAAGGCGTCCTCATCAATAACCTCAGTGGAGTGCATTTGTCTAGAACAACAAGGCCAGGTAGAGGGTTAGATTCCTGCCCCTTCCCGCTTCTGAAAAGTTAGGTGTGAAAATTGATTGATCAAGTTTGGTGATGGGAGTCAGTTTATCTCACATCTAGTATTATGTTCTGATTCCTCACACAAAGGTCGAGAAGCCAAAGCCAAGTGCCGTCAAGTCGGACCCGACTATCACATATTTTATGTTTCACTAAGAAAGTATCATGAAAAGAAAAAAATGCCATCATGTCTATCCTGATTCATAGCAACCCTATAGGACAGAGCAGAACTGGTGTCATGGACTGAATTGTATACCCTACCAAAAAAACTTGTGTAGCGATTCGGCGGGGCCAGTATTCCCTGTATTCTGTGACTGCCCTCTGTTTTGTGATTTCTGATGCTGTAAATCCTCATCTTTGCCAGTGGCCAGCAGAGTGCATTGCTTCAGAGAGGATTAGAGTGGGACTCTAACACCCTCACCAAGGTCCCCTCCGAGGTCCAGGGTAAATGGAGTTTCTCTGGAGTGTGGCTTGTACCACCTTTTACCCTTTCACCTTACAAAAGATAAAAGGAAAGAGAAGCAAGTGGAAGAACGGGGAAGCTCGTACCGTGAAGAGAGCGGCTCCGGGAAGGGCGAAGAGCGAGTGCTTCAGGCTCGAGCTTCCTCTGCCATGATGCTCCCCGACCAAAGCCTGGTGCAACACAAGGAACCTCCTCCAGAGCTGACAAGGAAGGAAAGCCAGCCCCTGAGCAGACATCCTAAATTTGAACTTACAGCCTACTGAACTGTGTGAGGATGAACTTTTCTTTGTTCAAGCCCTCCAGTCGTGGTACTTCTGTTAGAGTGGTGCCAAATGGCTGAAACAACTGGGTCTCCAAGAAGCACCTGATGGACTCCAAATGTAAACCTATTGGTTAGCCAGCTAAGCGCCGTCGATTAACAGCCATAGTTTTTAACCACTGCGCTGCCAGGGTTTCCAGAGAAGGGTCAAAACTGACACACTTACCATAACATGTTGACAAAGAGTGACTGTTCGGAAGCCTGGCACTGACAGTGTAGTAAACAAAACTGTGGAGTGGTCCAGGGGGGGCAAAGAAGCAAACTCTCCGAGCTTCTGCACCTGGCACCTTCCTTGATCCGCCTAGGGGCACACGCACTCCACATCAACTACCAGCTACTTTGTGGACACCAGCTGAAGCTGAACATTTTGCAGAATGCCATCCTTTCTGCTATGTAAACTGCTGTCATGGAAGGGATCATTTCTTATTCTGCTGCCCATGCACGAGTTGAGAAAAGAACACTCCAACCATTGAATGAAAGAAACGTTTCAAGGAATGTCACCAATCTCAAAGAATGTCACTTAACCAAGATACGAAAGCACTGTGCCCCGAGCAGGAAGCATCTCATGCCAGCTGACACCCAAAGGACCCCACAGATGCCCTAGAACCTCCCCTACACAAGTCCTTTATTCTCTTACGGTCTCGGGTTTGCTGTGTGGTCTCAGGTCCCTCCACCAGCTCCGCTTCCAAAGGGAGAGATGCCCACAGACAGCCTATCTTTACTATTCATGGTACCCGTATTTGAAAAGGCTTCTTTGAACTGAAATGTGTTTACAATGTTGGAATCAATAGTCATGGTGACTTGCTGGTTATTCGCACCCACACACATGTTAGGGAAAGAAGGAGCCAACAAGCGAAGATTTGCAGCTCAAGCTAACATAGGTGTCATTCTCCCTCCGATCACAGCTCTCGAGCTGTGAACAACTGTACCTTTCAGGGTAGGACTCATGCCAGACTGCCACGTATTTGTGGTTTTTGTGGATGGCTTAGCTGTGTAAAGTGAGTCTCAAGTGATGTGTTGTCTAGTTTTCCTAAGTGTAACAAGGCTGTGATGTATCAGAGCCTTTAAGAGGAAGAATTCTGAGGGAAAACTAGACTCATTAAAAATCTTTATTCAGACATGAGTTACAGCACTGTTAGCCATGAGTTTACTGTTAATGAATCCACAATATTAAAAAAAAATCTTTAAATAAAAAGACAGAAATCAAGGGCGCATATCAATAAGCTGATGAAAATATTCTCATCAGATGCTCACAGGAACTAACTTTCTGCACACTGTAGGAGCAATGGTTCAATATTTGCTAAGTCAGTTGTGATGGTGACTTTACAGAAAATATTTATTACCAATAATGAGACTCAACATTATATCAGCCCAAGCCAGCAACATACTTACTGTGGAACCACTAGAGTCTTCCTGACACAGTCACGAACAAGACAAGAACGGTGACAATCCCCTGGGCCACTTATCACCTCAATTAAATTATTAGCCAATAACATTAAATAAGACAAAAAATATAGAAATAGGAAAAGAATGAAATCATAAAAGAAAGAGTTTAAATGATCACATCTCAGAAAATCCTACTGAGAAGCATCTGAGAATTCATTAAATTGCAGAGACATACAATTAGCAGACAGACATTGATTGCCACCATATATAAAACTAATGACAAGTTATATGTACATTGGAAAAAAGTGGATATTCAAAGATATGTTAGAATAAAGGAACCCACTAAAAATCACAAATAAATAAAACCTTAACAATAAATGTATAAACAAAGTTAGCAAAATCTACTTAATGTGGTCTTGAAGTAGCCGGTGAACATACTAAGGAAGGAACAATTAGAAAGATAGAAAAAGTTCTTAGATAGGAAAGTTTACTGCCATTATTACCTCAAAATTCCCTGTATTAAGTTAACTCACTTAACATGTAAACTGAATTGAACAAGTAGGAACCATCTAAAAGCCTTTACAGTGAAGAAATCTGGGGAAGAACTAGACCTGCTAGGTTGGAAACTGTGCTGCGGAAACCCTGGTGCTGTAGCACGTAAGTTCTCTGGCTGCTAACCAAAACATCTGCTGTTTGAATTTACCGGCTACTCCTTGGGAGCTCTACTGGGCAGTCCTACCCCATCTGAGAGGGTCACTAGGAGTCAGAATCGACTCAGTGACAGTGGCTTTTCTTTTTGTGCTGCTGGAAGATATATATTAATATTTAACACAATAGCATGACCGCAAGGTGGACACGTTTCAGCAGAGCTTCCAGACTAACACTAACTAGGAAGAAAGGTCTGGTGATCTATTCCAAAAAATCAGCCAGTGAAAGCCTTAAGGATCATATCATGACAAATGGAGAAAAAAAATGAAGTTGTCAGGGGTTTAATTCTACGTGAATCAAGCTTTAATGTCTATGCAAGCAGCATTCAAGAAATCAAATATATTGCACTGACAAAATCTGCTACAAAAGAGGAAACACAACCAGAATGCTTCTCAGAAGGGCAGATGGTGAGACTTCCACTTGCTCACTTTGGACACGTCATTAGGAGAGGCCACTTGTCGGAAAAAGACAGACATTTGGTAAAGTAGAGGGTTATGGGAAACCAGGGGGGGAGGGGATGACCAAAACAACGGACTCAAACATGTGAGGGACTTCGAGCATGACAGAGGACCATGCTATGTTTCAGGGTGTTACACAAAGATCTCGCTAGACAGCAACTAACAACAACCACACGAACATCACGTAATACAGCATATAAATAGACCAGACCAATGAAACAAAAACCGAAGGGAGCAATACACAAGATAATTTAATGTAAGAGAAAAAAATCACAAATCATTTGGGGTACTGGTGACTGTTTTAATAAAGTACAGTGAGGTGAGTGGATAGCAATCTAGAGAATGATCTGGAGTGCCTATGCCTACCTTATACCAAAACAAACCCACTGCCATTGAGTTGATTCCAAGTCACAGTGACCCTGTAGACAGAGTAGAATTGCCACATAGAATTTCCAAGGGATGCCTGGCAGATCTGAACTGCCAGCCTTTTGGTTAGCAGATGCAGTACTTAACCACTATGCTACTAGAGGGTGGGGAAAAACATTCATTACTGTCTGTAACATTATGATAATTCGGGGGGGAGGAAGGAGAAGGAAAATAAAAGTATATATTTGTATTAATGTCAGCTCTAAGAAACACTGGAAAGTATACAGAAAATTAATAATAGTAGTTGCACACAAGAAATCAGAGAAAATGTTACTGACAGACGAGGTGGAAGTAAGGCTCGCCAGCATGTATTTTATCACATCACTTTGATTTCTGAACTGTGTGAATTCATTGCCTATTCAGAACAAAATGTAGTCACTGAAGTTAAAAGAGAAAGGAAAAAAAGACAATACCCACCACATGCACCTGAGAAAAATTTGAGAATAGAGAGGAATTAAGTAGAAAAATATTAGATCATTGAAAACTAAACATGAAGAAATGTCAATGTAATGCTCTTATTGTTAGATGCTGTGGAGTCACTAAAAAGCAAAAGGTCATTAAAAAAACAAAGGCAAAAAGAGCAAAACAGACAACAAAGGAGAATCTGAAACTCACGGATGTAGATGAGCGCTAGAAAACTGAGGAACTGGTGAAGTAAAAGAGCTGAACAGAAGGCTTCAAAGGGTGGCCAGAGAGGATCAAGTCAAGTGTAATGGCATGTGAAAGATGTGGAGTCCGAAAACAAAAACGTAAGAACACGTTTGAAATTTCTCAGTCTAAGAGGACTAAAGAAAAAATTAAAGTTTTGAGTTACAGTGTAATATTAGAAGACAATGTAAAATGGCATTTGAAATAGCACTAGTATAGGGAACAAATATCCAAACAAAATGAAAACACCAGGAAACTTGAGTAAAAAATTCACCAATCTGATTACAGAAAATTAAACTTCTTGTAAAACAAAACGTTCAAATAAAAATAGAGCGAAAATACTTATAGGACATCAACATTTTTAAAAAATATTAATATTTGTATATAACTACAGGTACAATACCAACCCCAAACCAAACCCACTGCTGTCGAGTTGATTTCGACTCATAGCAACCCCATGGGTCAAAGTAGAACTGCTCCATAGAGTTTACAAGGAGTGCCTGGTGGATTCGAACTGCTAACCTTCTGCTGAAGAGCAGCAACTCTTAACTACTATACCACCAGAGTTTCCAGAAGTACCACAGAAAACATAAAGGTACCACAGGTACCATAGAAAAGCAAAACCTTACACAGGCAACTTAAGAAAGAGAAAACTGATTGATTGATAAACATATTTAACTTGTTCAATTGCACTAACAATTTTGGAAATGCCGATTAAAACATTACTGTTACTTGTTGCCTGTGATGACCAGTGATGAAATGTCTGTGGGTGACTGATTCCACTGTAGTCTTTGCAAGAGGGTCACTTAAAATTCATAGTATTTCAAAATTTTAAATAAGCTTATTTTTGACATAACAATTCCAGTTGCAGTAGTGTCCAACCACAATTATGCCATCAGAGTTCAGAAATACACAGTGGAGTAAGTTAACCAGCTCCAGCTGCAGCGGGGAAGGCTGTGGAGTGTTGATGCCGCAAAGAAAAGATGAGCTGGAGCCAAGCCTCCGTGGACCGGTGTGAGTTGTTTACTTTGGATGTTGTTGTAGGCTGAATGTTGAAGTCTTGACATTTCCACCTAGAATTGGGATCTTATGAGGAAATAGGGCCTTGGCGAATGGAATCAAGTCAAGGTGAGGTCACGCTGGAATAGGTTAGACTCTAAATCCAGTGACTACCTTTGATATCAAGTCAATTCGGACTTACGTAGCTGCATAGGACAGAGTGGAACTGCCCACAGGGTTTCCAAGGAGCGCCCAGTGGATCTGAACGGCTGACCCTTTGGTGAACAGCTGGGCACCTAACCACGGCACCACCAGGGCCCTTGATCCAGGCGCTAGTGACTTTAGGGGAAGGTCACATGAAGACACAGGGCCACACTAGCACAGAGTGGAGAACATCAAGCGAAGTCGGAGACAGACTGGAGGGATCCTTACACGAGCAGCCACCTCAGGCACTGCTGGCGACCGCTTGAAGCCAAGAAAAGCAAGGACAAGTCCTCTAGTAGAGCCTTCAGAGACGGCACAGTCTTGGACTGGTGACACCTTAAGACTTCGAGTTTTCCGAAGTATTAGAGGCTAAATTTCTGTCACTTTAAGCCACCTGAGTTTGTGGAACTTTGTTTTGGTAAACCTAGGAAGCAAATCTAGGTATACCAACATAAAACCGGAGTGGTGATACACGGGCCGACCAACCATATCAGATCCTGGGCAAGAGGTAAAGCCACGTGTCTGGACAGGCCGGCGCACTCAAGCAGCAGAGAAAAGTCGGATGGCTGCCCGGTGACGGCTAAGGGCTGTGGTGCGGAGGAGACGAGGGTTCCCTTATTCTGGAGCCCTGGTGCACAGTGGCTGAAGAGCTTGGCTGCTCACCCAAAGGTCCACAGTTTGAATCCACTGGCTGCTCCTTGGAGACCTTATGAGGCAGCTCTGTTGTGTCCTGTAGGGTAACTAGGAGTTTGACTTCGCTCTGTGGCAACAGGTTTGGCCCCTTGGTTCCTTGGTAATTTCTACTTGGCATTCTTCTTTCCCTCTGTGCTGGCTTGCTTCTGTGTGTGTCTACTTTTTTATATCTCAAAAGTCATTAGGTTTAAGACACAGCCTGCCTTGATATGACTTCATTAACATAACAAAAAGGCAATCAAGCTTTTGTGATTTCCCTTGCTTCAGCAGCAGATAACAGTTTCTACAGGAAGGGGAGCAGGAAGGTGCTGCCAGGAAGCTGGTGCAGCTGGCTCAGAAGTCAGCAAGGCTCTCGCTCTCATCCCCTAGCTGTCCCTTACACCTGCGACACTGGTAGTCCAGCTGAGTGTATCCTGTCCACCTACAGTATACCTGTTTCTAGTGGGGGCTGTTGTGGCACAGCTGCTAATCAAAAGGGCAGCTGTTCAAACCTACCAGCCATGGTGTGGGAGAAAGCCGTGGCTGTGGACTTTTGTAAAGATGACAGCCTAAGAGAGCTCATGGGACAGTTCTACTCTGTCCTATAGGGTCATTATTAGTCAAAATTGGTAATGGGTTTGGTTTTTAGCTTTATACCTGGTAACGGGGATCCCAGGTGGCACAGTGGTAAAGCGCTTGCCTGCTGACCAGAGATCGGTGGTTTGGGAGAAAAGACCTGTGGATCTGCTCCGTGAGAGTTACAGCCAGGAATCCCTGCAGGAGGTTCGGTTCTAGTTGCTGTGTGTTACTGTCCACTCAACGGCACCTGACAAGGTACCTGTTGATGGTCATCAGTCCTGTTAGGGCACCTCCAAGGAAAGGCACTCTAGAGCTTGGTCCTGCAGATCCAGACTCATGAGGTCGCAGTACACACCACAGGGGCATTCCCGTGTTAAAATCAGACCCTTTATAAATAAGTCTCAAGTGGTGAAGTTTCAGGCTTCTGAGCTGGATAGCTGTCTTCATGGTGCTGGTGCTATTCTAGTCAGAACCAACGGCCACACTTTTACAGGAAAACACAAGGGTGACTGTAAGTTACACAAATGAACTTTCTCGTGGTTCGGGAGACTGAAAGTCAGAATTTGGGGCACAGACCCTAGAGGAAGACTGTCCATTTCTCAGCCTCTCTGGCCCTGGAGTTCCTTGGTTCCTTGGTAACCTCTGGCATCCTTTCTCTCCTTTGTGCTGGCTTCTTTCTCTCTGTGTCTACTCAGCTTTTCTTTGTATCTCAAATGTCAGTAGGTTTAAAAATCCACTCTTCATTGACATGCCTGCATCGACATAATAACAAGGCTATTTCTAAACAGAACTACATCCACAGTTTAGACTGGGCTCAGGATTCCAACAGTTGTTTAGGGGAACAGGCTGCTTTAACTCATGTCTTGGGGAGAGAGAGTTGATCACAGAGGAACTTGAGGCTGACCATGTTTAACCTTGTAAGCACTTTCTCCTTCATCTGAAGCACCGTGGGCTCTGTTCCCGCTTCATGTCCTGTATCCATAGCACAGAGTTGTGAACACCTAATGTCCCAGGCAGGCAGACCCACACTGGAGCGGCAGGAGTGAGTCGCCAGTCAGATGGCACCGGGCACCCTGGGATGGAGAGACGCACCGCCCCATGCTCCAGGCCTCTGTGCACGCTCTCCCAGGAAGTGTCAGCATGACCTTCACCGCTCTGAAATGGCCATGTCCATGGCCAGGACTCCAGGCTAGCCATCAACCCTCAAACTCCTCAAATGAAATGGAGAGCTGAACGTAAAAAAGGACGTTGTGGAAAACAGCAGCTACAATGACACCAAAAGGAAGCCCAGACACCAGACAGGCTTTGTGTCCCAGCAGAGGGTGCTTCCGGAGATACCCTGTTGCCCTGTTGTCTCCACAGGGCATTTTAAAAGACCAGAAAATACCCTAAGGGCTCTCTCCAGAACAGCGTTTTCTTGGCAATACGGCTTGTTTCCCTGAAAATAAAACCACACACCCAGATAGGATGGCCAGAAGAGTGCCCACAGGTTCAGGAATCTCAGACTAACCCACATACTAACCCAAGTGGTGCATGGTAGCCGTGAGACCACAGAAGACTAAGTTAAGGTCTGGTGTATTTTAAAAAAAACCTGCATTCTATAGAAATTATTTTACATTCCCATTGTTAGAGATATTAAAATAGGAAAGCATTTTTCAAGCTGCAGGCATGTGGAAGGTAGCCATGGAAAAATGTAATCATAATGCATGGACGATTTCCTGCTGTCTTGTCAGCACGGTTTCTTGAAAACCCTTTGAGCAGTAGCATATTTGTTTCAGCAAAAGTGGAGCACAGTCAGATAAGGCTTCCAGGACCACTGCTGCCCAGCCCCCGTGAAGTATCTGTCTATACTTTCTGCATACCTCTGCCCATATCTATTTACCTCTACTTTCAAACATCCTTCTCTAAAATCAGGGACACAACTTTTTTGCTACTTCTGAACTGTCACTAAAAACTCTCCATTCAGACATGTGAGAGATTTTATCAGGCTCAAGGTTTATGATGCTTTTTAGGGAGACAGCTGGATCTCAACACCTGATCCAGTGATGGCCATATAGCGGACTCCTACATTCCTTGTTGTTGTTTTTGTTGTTAGTACAAGTTTAATTGACAAGAGAGAACATGCCAATCACCACTCAACTTGTGAATTAGACTAATGTTCTAATTTAATAGAAAGAAAAAGATACCATCAATGTAAAGAAACAGGGAAACACACAACGAAACAAATTGGATGGTAACGAAATAAAAGCACTCTGGATGGCCTGAAAGAGGACGAAGGATGCAATAAAACTTTAGCAATTTCTTACTTTTCTAATCATTTCCCCAATCAGTTTGTGTTACTTGCCTCATACTGACAAGTTGTCATCTCTCAGGGAACATCTTTTCTGTGACCATGTAGATGTCGAGTCTTTGGCATTCACCTAGGAAGACACAGGTTGAAGGAAGATACTTTATTAAGATACTAATGATACTTCCCTGCAAGCTACGGTTGACCTCTTCTTCTGATAAATCAATTGTGAAGAAGCTACATGTCTGGCCACCTCTGGACGTGACACAAAGACACTGGGTAAAGGGAAGGAAGTCACACCCAATTTATTACTGAAAATACTAGGAGCTAGGTCCTAGCTATCATTGAAAAGAAACATTTTGGGTCTCTGCTCTAAAAGCCAGTTGGTAGAACTGTCATCCGCAGCAGCATTGAGACCCCTGACTTGGCTGAGCACTAGACGTGCCATTCTCAGCACTTTCCATGGCGAATTTCACTTAGGCTTGTACAGGGCTGGTTGCATAGTTTGCAAGACCCAGTACCAACTAACGCTTCAAAGTGCTTCATTCAAAGGCCAATGCCATGGGTTAAATGGTGTTCCCCAAAACATGGGTATAGGAATTTACCTGGGCCAGGATTCCTGGGATTGTATATGCTGTAAACTTTCTGCTGTCAACGAGAGAACCTAAGTGGCGGGTGTGTTACTGTGGCAGGACTCAACACGTAAGACTGGTTTGTGCTTTCTCTCTTGAGATACCAAGGAAAGAAGTTACCGGAGAGACTTTGGGACCTCACGCCAATAATAAGCAGTACCAGAAGCTGAGCCTGTCCTTTGGAAACAACCCACAGGCCCTGTGCCTCAGAAGCTTTCAGTCCATGGGAAGATCGTCAGCAAGGACCTTCCACGAGAGCCAGCAAAAAATCCTTCCTCCGGAGCTGACCCCCTGAATGTGGACTCTTAACCTAGGGATTGTGACTCTGTGAGTTTTCCTTTTCTAAAGCCGTCAACCTGTGATATTTCTGTTCACTGGCCGAGGCAGCCAGGATAAAGATGCCATTACCAAAAAGAAAAAGTGTCACTGAGGCGGTTCAAATGCAAGGTGTCCCCAAGTGTGCAGAGTAGGATGGCTCCATGGGGTTTTCAAGGCTGTGACTTTCCAAAGGCAGATTGCCAGACTTTTATTCCTAGTCACCTCTGATGAGCTCCAGCTGTCAGTCTTTCAGACAGTAACACGGAGTTTAACTGTTTATATCACGGAAGGGCATCAGACAGTGGCGTTAAAGACAGTATGTCAAGCTTTTTCCTTTCCTCCAAGGTCTCCCTCTCAACCCGAAATAATGTCTTTCATTTTGTTTCATTTGCTATTTAATATGATTCCAGTTTTTCTTAAAGAACAAAACTTTATATTATCAGCATGAATTTTACTGTTCATTTTAGATTGTTCAAAGCCAGTCTTAAGTTGAAATTGATATGCATTTAACTCATAGGCCAAATGCGTGTTGCTTCATATTCCACTGCTTGCCAAAGTTGACAAGCTTCCTCATGACCAGAGCAGTGGGAACACGGTCTAGGCCCAGTCTAAGTCTTCTTGTTTCTCAGTACGTGTGCACCCAACCATTACTCTTGACCTTGGCTTGTTGATGATTGAGGAAGGACAGAAAGCAGAGGTAGGTGGTCTCGCATGTCTCTGTTCTTCCAAAGGCTTCATTTTCAGCCCTAATGGTGGGCTGACACTGGAGAGTAACAGGAGACGGGAAGGGTAAGACAGGGTGCCATGCTTGGTCCTGTTTCTCGGGACACAGTTGTCTGCTTTCTGTGCTATAACCAAGTCTGGGTTGAACAGAGAGTGGGGCGGCGGGGCCGTCAGCACCCCATGTGCTCAGCTGCGGCCCTGACCCGCTCTCCTGTGCTCTCCTGGAGTCCTGCCAGCTGCCTGCCATGTGCTGTCCTGCCCTTGAGTTCTGCACTCTGCGCACCGTGTGTGAGCTGCGTGGCAGAGCAGGCGGAGGAAACACAGCTTGTACACCGCCCTCTGTGCATGAGCACGTCTTGTTGCTCCCAACGGACCTCACAAGCCACAAGCATTCAAAGATAAAATTATTAAAAACTCCAAGACGAGAGCAGAGCTTTCAACCCAAGCCTGGGTCACCTTTGTGTAGGCATGACAGAGGCGCTTTGTGGCTTCACTGGTCCCAGGCTCGTGAAAGCAGCCTGGAGTCTCTGAGGTAGAAAAGATGACTTAGCCCGTTCCACACAGGAGGAAAAGGAGGCCTGGAGAAGTTCATAGCCACTATGAAGTTTACAAACGTAGGAACACAAGCATTTCTTTCTCTTATTTTGATCAAAATAAATCTTAGCCTGAGTTGCTGGTTGTGAGAGTTGCATCAGCTGATGGGGCTGGCCAGAATTCAGGCAACAGCACTGAACCACAGCAGACAAGTGTAGCATCTGTCAGCCCCTGTGCATGGTGGGGAAACCCTGGTGGCGTGGTGGTTAAGTGCTACGTCTGCTAACCAAAAGGCCAACAGTTCAAATCTTCCGGGTGCTCCTTGGAAACTCTGTGGAGCAGTTCTACTCTGTCCTATAGGGTAGCGATGAGTCAGAATTGACTCAATGGCAGTGGGTTGGCTTGGGTTGGGGGCATACTGCTGATGTCCTCGTCACCTGAACACTGGTGATCCTTTCCGTCTGGTGGGCCTTTTTTTGTCTTTGTCTCACAAACAGGTACTTAGAAGTGCTGGGGACACAGTGGACCGTGTTAGGGTTCCCATGGTGTGGAGTACAGTCACCATCACTGAGCACACTCCACCTTCACGCTGGTTCTACCAGAGAATGCAGCCCAGAACCCTGAGAGCGATGAGCTTCCTGTTTGTCCTCGGTGCTCCACAGCTGCTCTCAGCTTTCCAAAGCCTCCAGTTGTTTTACATCTCAGGGGATTTTCATGTGAACTCTTCAGGTAGTTAGTGTTTTACAAAAGAAAAAAAAAAAAGAGCAGTTAAGAAAAAAGAGCAGTTAAGAAATCATGACCCTAATAAAAAATTCTTCAATTCGTGCTCTGGACATCACACTAGTAAGTCTGGACCCCGCATTCAACACTGAGAACTGTGTTTCTGGACCATGGGGTTCCTCAGAGTGCAGTGAGCAGCTGTAGATTTTCAGCTGATCCCAGAGTTCCAGGGTAAACAGAATGCAGTTTTTCACTGGTGTAATTTACGCTAGAATCTGCTGTCTTCCACAGGTACTTAGTAACCTGCTCCTTAACTAATGTTCTTCACAGCAACATTTAGAAAGCGTTGGCCTAAGTTTTGCAGTCTACATTGTCTTAAATAATGTCATGTTAATGGCAGATGGCTGGTCTCAATGATATCTATAGGATAAGTAAAATGAAGGAACAAACAAGCCTGTTTGGAAGTATATCTCCAGTATCATCTGGGAGCAAATTCAGGGGATAAATAACAAGTCTCATGGTTGTCAATTTTTTTCGGTAAGTTCAGATAATGAATATTTTAGGTTTTGCAAAACCCCAAATCTCTGTCACAACTATTCGTTTCTGCAGGCATGCAGTGAGAGCAAACACAGACAATACTTAGACCAAGAGGAAGGGCTGTGATATAATAAAGGATTTCTGGTGACTCAGTGGTTCAAGTAGTGACCTGCTAACCAAAAAGTTGGCTGTTCAAACCTACTAGCCACGCCCAGGGAGATTGGCACAGAGATTGGCACCTCCAGAAACTCTGCAGGACCGCGACGAGTCAGAATCAGCTCGGTAGTTGGTGGGTGTTTCAATAAAACTTTTTAATATAAAATAAACAGGAGGGAGGATTTAGCCATCTGTTGACCCCAATCTTACTTATAACTGCCCCTTCAAAAGCCTGTGATCAGATTTTTCCCAGTCATATCAACCCTATAGGACATAGTAGAACTGCTGCATGTTTCCAACGCTGTAAATTTTTACGGCAACCGACTGCCACATCTCTCTCCCTTGACACTAACCTCTGCTACAGTTCTGTTCCTGTAAACGAGAAGTCACCGTCAGGTGACTCCCCATTCAAGACACACTTGTCTTCCTGCACCATCACTGAACTCAGTTGCCTTGCTCTGATTCCCACAGTCAGCAATCCAACATCAAGTGCATTCCTGCACGTGCAGGAGGTGTCTATGGCCCTGCGAGTCCTACCACGTGGTAACGGGGAGACTTTCTGGAAAGTGACTCAGCCTCCCCAAACTCTTCTTTCCTCTTCTCTGTCATAGGAAAGAGAACGATCACCTCATAGGTTTGTTTGTTTATTTAAAATTCTATTTGGGGGGTGGAGTCAAGATGGCGGACTGAGGACGCGTCTCCTTCTATCCCTCTGGAAACCAAGACCTGAACTGACAATCAAACAGAGCCTTCTGAGCACCTAATCAGCCTCAGGACACGGCACAGAGCTGTTAATTGGGACTTCATACCACTCAGCGAAAACCCTCCTCTCTGTCGCTGACTCCTTCTCCTGGCTAGCCCCGGCTCTCACGGACGGAAGGTAAACACACCATTGTGACTTGTTTTTCCTTAGTCTCGGCTGGCGGGCGGAGCTGGGCCTTGCCTGGCGGCTGGATTCAGACACACTGCTGGGGGGATAGGCAGGCGAAATTCCCATTTTCTGAGAGCCAGGCTCGGGACTCTGTTAATCTAGACACTTTGAGCCTTTTGTTTTGTGGCTGCCTCAGTGGGGTTTGTGCGGAGCTCCGTGGTCAGGGTGCGGGACGCCACGTTGGTACCGAGATTTTAGCGGGACCTCGTTCTTAGCCTGGGAGCCAGCGCCTGCAAACGGGACAGCGCTTCTCCGTCGGAAAAGTAGTGATTCTGCACAGTGCTGCCTACGTTGGGGGCCCTGCAACAGAAGCAGAGGAATCACTGCCTCTGGGCACCTTTAGCCCCCCTGTCTGCTGCCTGTGTGGAGGACGCCATCTTGGGTACAGTGGCCGCAGCTGAACCTAATTCTTAGCTTGGGAGCCAGACCCTGCCCACAAGAGAGCGCTTTTCTATCACAAAACCAGTACTCGACGCAGTGTTGGCTAAGGCTAGGCCCTGTCAGCAGAGGCCACCAGGGCACTAGCAGTGTTGTATTCTGAACTAGTTTGTTATCATCTGGGGTTGGATACAGTGGCGCTTACTTTGTCAGACGGCAAGAGGGACCTCTACACCTGAAAACCTAACTGACTTGTGAACTGGTCAGATACCTTTTGCTTTACATTTGAAAACAGCCTTGAGAAACATTTGCAATCCATCCTCACAGTACCTCTTCCAGCCTCTATATACTCACATGGGACCCAAAAAGCAACAGACAATTGTGGCATACAAGCAATCACTCATGGCTTCAGAAGGCTCCCAAACAAAGCAACCAAGGAGATTTCCAGATGAGGAAACTTTTATGAAAGCATCAGGAAGTGAATACATATTGATTATATACAGAGCCCTGCTAGACCTTATACAAAATGCAGCAGAACAAAATGAAAAATTAAACAAGTTGTTTGATCTGATGGAACACCAATACTCTGAAATCCAACAGATGAAGAAGAAAATCAAAGACATAGGAACTTCCATGCAAAGCCAAGAAAACAGAATGGAACAAATGGAAAAAAGAATTTCTGACTTGCAAGACAGAGCTACTGATGCCAGTGTCTATCAGCAGAAATCAGAAAAAAGAAACAAGAAAAATGAAGAAACATTAAGAAGCATGTGGGACTGTATTAAGAGGAACAACCTTTGATTAATTGGAGTCCCTGAACAGGGTGAGACATCTGAGAACACAGAGAGTATTGTTGCTGAGCTGCTGAAAGAAAACTTCCCAGAAATCATGAAGGAAGAGAATACAGACATCTCAGATGCATATCGTACACCACCCAATATAGATCTCAAAAGAAAGACTACAAGACATATTATAATCAAGCTTAACAAAATGAAACATAAGCAGCAACTCTTAAAGGCAGCAAGACTCAAGGCAAAGCTAACATTCAGAGGGAAACCCTGTAGGCTCTCGTCAGATTTCTCAGCAGAAACCATGCTGGCACGGAGACAGTGGCACGACACATTCAAAGTCTTGAAGGAGAAGAACTTCCAACCAAGAATTATATATCCTGCAAAACTGTCTTTCAAACATGAAAATGAAATTAAGACATTTCCAGATAAACAGAAACTCAGAGACTTTGTAAAAACCAAACCCAAACTACAAGAAATACTGAAAGAAGTTCTTGGCTTTGGCTTAGAAGAATGAAACCACTAACTTTATATTTTAGAACGACACACTACTCAATACTCATTTAGGGAAGGCTCCGAAGTAAATCACAGCTTTGATTTGGAAAGAAGCAATCCAGTGATCATCATGAAAACTATGGTATCATCATAATAAAAGAAGGATGTACTACAGTCGTTATACTCCTTCCAGATGGAGAGGAAGATGACCAGACTGGTAGTAAATAAAATTGGGTTTATAAATAGTTTATTAAGGGGGTTCATAGGGGCAGCTGTAAAGCACAACAAAGATGTATCATACCATTTCAAGAAATCTAACACACGAGTCTCAACAACTATAAAACCAGCTCTGAAAAATGTGAAAAATCAACTCACAAAAAAGAGTGTCTCAGAACAGACTAATAAGAACAACAGAGAAAACATCAACATAAAAATAAACATATCACAATGGCAGCAGTGAACACATACCTATCAATAATTACATTGAATGTGAATGGACTGAATGCTCCAGTAAAGAGACACCGAGTGTCATCTTGGATCAAAAGACACGACCCATCCATATGTTGTCTACAAGAAACTCACTTGAGACCTAAAGACAGGAACAAACTGAAAATTAAAGGATGGAAGAATATATATCAAGCTAACAATGAACAAAGAAGAGCAGGGGTGGCAATTCTAATCTCAGACAAAATCAACTTTAATGTCAAATCCACCATCGTGGACAAAGATGGACACTATTTATTGCTGAAAGGTTCAGTACACAAGCAAGACTTAACTATATTAAACATTTATGCACCTAATGTCAGAGCACCTAAATATGTTGAAGAAACACTGACTATGCTCAAAAGAGAGTTAGATGACTCCACAATAATAGTGGGAGACTTTAACACTCCACTCTCATTACTAGACAGATCATCTAGAAAAAAGCTCAGTAAAGATACAGAAGACCTCATTGACGCAATTAACCAACTAAACCTCATTGATATATACAGAACTTTCCACCCCTCAGCAGACAACTATACCTTCTTCTCCAGTGCACATGGAACATTATCCAGAATTGACCACGTGATAGGCCATAATGCAATGCTCAACAAAATCCATAACATTGAATTATTGCAAAGCATCTTCTCAGATCATAAAACCATCAAAGTTGAAATCAATAGCAGAAAAAACAGAGATAGAAAGTGGAACTCTTGGAAACTGAACAACATCTTGCTCAAAAAAACATGGGTTATAGAGGAAATCAGGGATCAATTAAAGAAATTCATGGATTCCAATGAGAACGAAAACACTTCCTACCAGAACCTATGGGATACAGCCAAAGCAGTGCTCAGAGGGCTGTTTATCTCCATAAATGCACACATCAGGAAGGAAGAAAGAAACCAAATCAAGGAACTAACTCTACAGCTTGAACCAGTAGAAAGAGAACAACAGAGGAACCCCTCGGGCACTGGAAAAAAGGAGATCATAAAGATTAGAGCAGAGCTAAATGAATTAGAGAATAGAAAAACAATTGAAAAAATTGAAAAGACCAAAAGCTGGTTTTTTGAAAAGATCAACAAAATTGATAAACCACTGGCTAAACTTACTAAAGAAAAGCAGGAAAGGAAACAAATAACCCAAATTAGAAATGAGAAGGGAGTTGTCACCACAGATGCAACAGAAATCAAAAATATCATAACAGAATACTATGAAAGACTGTACTCTAACAAATTTGAAAACCTAGGGGAAATGGACAAATTCCTTGACTCATACCACCTACCCAAATTATCACAACGTGAAGCAGAACAACTTAATAAACCCATCACAAAGGAAGAGGTTGAAAAGGTCATCAAAACACTGCCAGCCCAAAAAAGTCCGGGCCCAGATGGCTTAACAGCAGAATTCTACCAAGCATTTAGAGAAGAGTTATCCCCAATACTATTGAAACTATTTCACAGTATAGAAAGAGATGAAGTACTCCCAAACTCATTCTATGAAGCCAGCATAACCCTGATACCTAAGCCAGGGAAAGATCCAACAATGACAGAGAACTACAGACTGATATCACTCATGAACTTAGGTGCAAAAATCTTCAACAAAATTCTTGCCAACAGAATACAACAACATATCAAGAAAATAATCCATCATGACCAAGTGGGATTCATACCAGGGATGCAAGGCTGGTTCAACATCAGGAAAACAATTAATGTGATTAACCACATAAATAACACAAAAGACAAAGATCACCTGATTTTGTCGATCGATGCCGAAAAGGCATTTGATAAAGTCCAACACCCATTCACGCTAAAAACTCTTAGCAAAATGGGCATAGACGGCAAATTCCTCAACACAATAAGGGCCATTTATACTAAGCCAATTGCCCACATCATCCTGAATGGAGAGAGACTGAAAGACTTTCCCCTGAGATCAGGAACTAGACAAGGATGCCCACTGTCACCTCTCCTATTCAACATTGTGCTAGAAGTTCTAGCCAGAGCAATTAGACAAGACCAAGAAATAAAGGGCATCTGCATTGGCAAAGAGGAAGTTAAAATCTCCCTGTTCGCAGATGATATGATTGTATATGTAGAGAACCCCAAGGAATCTATAAGTAAGCTACTCAAACTGATAGAAGAGTTCAGCAAAGTCTCAGGATACAAGATAAGCATAAGTAAATCAGTAGGATTCCTTTATACCAACAACGAGACTGTTAAGGAGGAAATTATCAAATCTATACCATTTGTGATAGCCCCTAAGAAGATAAAATACCTAGGAATTAATCTAACCAGAGAAACAACAGACCTTTACAAAGAGAACTACAAGCCCTTACTACAAGAAACTAAGAGAGACTTAGATAAATGGAAAAACCTACCCTGCTCATGGATAGGAAGACTTAACATTGTGAAAATGTCTATTTTACCCAAAGCAATTTATTTATATAATGCAATCCCAATACAAGTTCCAGCATCATTTTTTAATGAGATGGAGAAACAAATCACCAATTTTGTTTGGAAAGGGAAGAAGCCCCGGATAAGTAAGGTACTACTAAAGAAGAAGAACACACTGGGAGGCCTCTCATTACCCGACCTTAGAACATACTACACTGCCACAGTGGTCAAAACAGCCTGGTACTGGTACAAGAACAGACAGACTGATCAATGGAACAGAATTGAGACCCCAGAGATGACACCATCTGCCTATGAACAGTTGATATTCGACAAAGGCCCTAAGACATTAAACTGGGGTAAAAACAGTATCTTCAACAAATGGTGCTGGCAAAATTGGTTATCCATCTGCAATAAACTGAATCAAGATCCATATCTTACACCTTATACAAAAACCAACTCTAACTGGGTAAAAGACCTAAATATCAAACCTAAAACAATAAAGCTCATCCAAGAAAAGGTAGGAACAACAATGGGAGTTTTAATACACAATGAGGACAGACTCCAAAATCTGTCAAAGAAACCTCAATCAACAGAAGAGAAAGTAGATAAATGGGAACTATTAAGAATCAAACACTTTTGCTCATCCAAAAACTTTATTAATAGAATTAAAAGAACACCCACAGAGTGGGAAAAAATATTTGGCAACTCTATGTCAGATCGACGCCTGATCTCCATAATATATAAGATACTACAAAATATCAATAAGAAGAAGATAAACCATCCAATTAAGCGATGGGCAAAGGAGATGGACAGATACTTCACTAAAGAGGAGATCCAGGCAGCCAAAAAACACATGCGGACATGTTCACGATCGTTAGCTATTAAAGAAATTCAAATCAAGACAACAATGAGATACCATCTCACCCCAACAAGATTAGCCATGATCCAGAAAACACAAAACAACAAATGCTGGAGAGGCTGTGGAGAAAGCGGAACCCTCCTACACTGTTGGTGGGGTTGCAAAATGGTCCAGCCTCTTTGAAAGGCAATCTGGCGCTTCCTTAAAAAAATGGATATTGATATACCATTTGACCCAGTATTTCCACTACTTGGAATATATCCTACAGATTCAAGGCCTTTCACACCAACGGAAACATGCACCAGAATGTTTATCGCGGCACAGTCCACAATAGCAAAAAGCTGGAATCAACCCAGATGCCCAAAAATAGAAGAATGGATAGGTAAACTGTGATACATATACTCAATGGAGCACTACGCAATGATAAAGAATAACGATGATTCCAGGAAACATCTCCTAACCTGGTTTCAACTGGAAGACATTATGTTGAGTGAGAGTAGTCAGCGACAAAAGGATAAATACTGTATGAGACCTCTACGATAAGATCTCAAAAACAGACTTGTGTATAGAAGGAAAGACTCGTTGACAGCTGCAAGGGAGGAGAGGGAGGGAGGGAGGGCGAGGCGGGGAGGGTTTAGTTTAGGTAGTTACTAGAAATGTAGTTGGGAGAAAGCGGTGACAGCACACATTAGGAACAAGAACAACATTAAGTGGACTTCAACATAACTTGAGTACTCCTTCCATCTTAACTCAATACTGCAAGGATAGAGTAGCTGGGGCGGGGGGCAGGGGACCATGCTCTTAGGCGAATTCCAGGCCAATTGGCACAACTAGCGTTTTGCTGGGAGAGCTCTCTGCACCTCACATTGGTGAGTGGCGTCTGGGGTCTTAAAAGCTGCCAAGCTGCCATCCGAGGACACAGCAAATGGTCCCAACTCAGCAGGAACAGATGCTCACCGAGGGCCAAAATGGCATGCGGTAAAGACAACCGAGAAGACAGAGAGACCCACAAGAGTGGGTGCCTACATCGACCTGGGACCGGAACAACCGGATGGTGCCCGGCCACCACCACTGATAGCCATGGCGGAGCTCACAGAGAGGAGCCTCACTGGCAACACAAGAATAAAAAGAGGTGCATCATGAGATCTCCACTAAAAGACCTCAATTGATGGTCCAGCGGTTTGGGGGTTCCTCTGAGAGCATTGCCCCCGGTCCTGATGCTGCCCATTCCCATAAATTATAACAAAGGTCCACTCTTTGGACAGGAATGGAATGGACTTGGCAATGCAGAGTAACCATATGTTGGAAGCACTTTATGGTTCTATACATCTATAGGATATCATCTTGCTGACCTCTGGCTGGAGGAAGGGGAGTGGACGGAGAGGAGGGGAAAGGAGACTGTTGGGAGGATGAGACATGTATGGAGCAGAGAGGAATAGTGTGCAGTCACCGGACAGGGAGAGCAGCGGAAGCTGCATATAGGGGGGCATATAAATTTACATGTGAATGTACATTTTCACTCAGTTATGTTAAATAAAAAAAAAAAAAATTCTATTTGTTAAGCATGTTTGTAGCAGGAAATATAGCCGACAAATCAATTTTCTGCTTTGAACAGCTTACACTCTAGGTAGGAGAGACATAGGTGAGTATGTCACATAGCTGGTGGCAGTCAATTGTCAAAGCGCTCAGACAACAGAGTGTGGGGTGGAACAGTATCAGGGTTGGGTTAGGAGCTAGGCTACTAAGAAGGTCTTCCTGAAGGCTGTTGCTTGAACAGGGAACAGAGAGAAACGAGGGTGACCCACAAGAGTGGGTTACCGTAAGTCTCCGAGTTTGGGGAAGCATCATAGACAAAGGTGGAGTGACAGGAAGGCACTTAGGTTAAGAGGGAACAGCAGCAAGACAGGTGGCTGGAGCAGGATGAGAGGAGGAAGTAACTACAGGAGGTCAGAAAGAAAACTGGAAGTCAGGCCATGGGGCGACTTTACTGTGACTGAGCTGGAAAGCCATCTTATGATTTTGGGCAGAGAGTGGTGACAAGACGTGGCTTTCGGTTTAAAAGATTTATGCTGGTTCTCATTATTTGAGTAAATACCTAACTCAGAGAAGTTTGGAATTAAGTATATACGAAGACTCTAGGGAGTGCACTAGGGACCCTGGAGATACAGTGGTTACGTGTTCAGCTGCTAACAGGAAGGTCAGTGGCTCAAATCTAACAGCTGCTCTGTCGGAAGAAGATGTGGTAGTGTGGTTTGATAAAAAATCACAGACTTGGAAACCCTCGGGGGCTTTTTACCCTGTTCTACAGCGTGGTTGTGAGTGGGAATGAACGGCAGTGGGTTGGGTTTGGGTTACCCCAAACAGGAAGCTGGGCTGGAGATGGTAAGTCACTTAATCTCTTCCTCTCAGATCATAAATCTCTACTAACATCAAACAGCAAGCACACAAAGGCTGCTGGTGAGAAGAAACCGTGGAGTCCCTCTAACTGCCTCTATTCAGTATGAAATGTAAAGTTCTGACACATCTGCGATGACCGTCATGAGCAAACATGACAGACTGATTTCATTACTTGGACTGCTTAGCAAATGGTGCATATCAGGTGACACAATAAGTCTCCGGCTGAAGAAAAGCCCTTGTTGGAGGACTGAAAATAAATTGCCAGTAGACATCACTGTTGTTGCCTTTTAAAACAGTCTCTGCTGAGAGTATGTTTTTCTCTGTGCACACAGGTGGCCAGAAAGATTAATCCATACGAGAAGGATACAGACATACAAATAACTACTTTTTGATTTGTTAGCCAATACACGGGGAATCCCTATTGTCAGGAAGATGGCAATCCATTCTTGAACAAAACCAAAACACAACCTTCTTGCTTTTGAGTTGAACCAACTCACAGGACCCTGCAGGACCGAGTAAAACTGCCCAGTGGAGTTTCCAAGGGGTGCCCAGTGGATCCAAACAGCCAGTTTTTGGTTGGCATCTGTCGCTCTTGACCACTGCACCGGCAGGCTTTCCCACCTTTGAGTAGCAGTCAAAGAACGTTAAGAGGCACGACCATGCTCAGCTACGCCATGTACCAGAGGAACCGCCAAGTCCCCTCCCCAAGCCCCCTCCCCTCATTAACGTCTGTCTCTTTCTTCTTCATGTCCTACATCATCTAAATGAAGAAAATCTACCTGTTTCTCATCTCTTGGAAACTGTGGCGGCAGAGTGGTTAAGTGCTACGGCTGCTAACCAGAAAACTGTCAGTTCAAGTCCCCCAGACGCTCCTTAGAAACTCTGCGAGGTGGTTCTACTCTGTCTACCCAGTCACTGTGAGCTGTTACTGACTGGACAGCAGTGAGTTTGGTGGGTTTTGGGGGGGTAGCATCACTTATTCTAACTCCCTCTTTCTATTCATTGTCACTGGCCTAGTTCAGTTCACCACGATGTGAACCAGCCAGACCACTGTCATAGCTTACTAACTAGTCTTGTTAGCTCATCTTATTCTCTACAACAGCACCTCTTCACTGAAGCTACAGAAATTGTGTTCTAATTTAAATGCAATCATGTCACTTAGATAAAATTGTTCAGTGGTTGTCCATGAACCAGCCTCTTGCATTTCTCCTCTATCATGATTACAACGTCTGAATTTTTATGCTCACATTCTACCTTCTCACCTTCTCAGGAGCTCAGGAGAACAGAAATAATGCTATGTGTGTATCTTATTCATAATTTTATCCACAAAACCTAAGAGAGGGCTTGACGTGGAGTTGGAGCTGGCTAATCATTTTATGGACAAATAAGTAGCTTCCATGAGATGCTTCATAAAATAACATTTGATTATTTCATTTTTCATTTTCTAGTTTGAGGAAAAGAAGCTTTTAATGCTTAGTATACTCACAGCTCTTTTAGATGAACATGGTCTCGTCTCAACCATCATGAAGACTACATTCTGTTTGAGAAAAGAGATTAGACACAGCAAACTATGAACTGGAGGGCAGTAAACTCACAAAAATACAAGAAAACAAGTAGTTAAATAACCAGTGAACTTAGTTGTTGCCGGAATCCCATTTTGCTGACCACCGAAATTACCTGTAAATCATAATTTTTCTCAGCTTTTCTGTGGAGCTGTTCCTACACATGACGATATTTACATACAAGGTTTAACAATTAAGTTTGCAAATTCATCCCAGAAAAAGTGCTACACTCCTGAGTATCACTGTGGTCACCTTTGAAGTCCTCTCCTTGGGAAGGTGCACCAATGCCAGCACCCAGTCTACTCTTCCAAGCAACTTTGTAACTCTTTTTCTGGACTGGCCATCAGAACTGTCTTCATATTAAACTTGACGTCCTGAATGTCACCATAATGTCTTCTTTTCAATATTTACCTTATCTTCCGGTAAACCAAGAAGTCATTAGGGGCCAGATCAGGTGAGTAGGGAGGGTATTGCTATACAGTTATTTGTCTACTGGCTAAAAACTCCCTCACAGACAACTAGACAATTAAATTCACGAACTGGCCACCTTGCCGCCGTACCCAATGGCCATTCCAGAAAGAATTCCAAAGTTGCTTTGAAGAGGAGACTGGGCACTGGTGTCAGCGCAGAGCTCCCCATGGGAAGTGCTTTGACCGTGACAGTAGCAGTATTCTGCCGTTAGATACGCAGCACTTAGAACAATGAAGTTCGCGGACCCGGGTTGTCAGATCTTGTGATACACAGACAAGTCTACGGACGTGGATTCTTTGGACCGTTTAAGGCTTGCGAGCTTCCGTTGTTGTTAGACGCTGTCAGGTCACTTCTGATTCACAGCAACACTGTTTACAACAAACAAAGAGACTGCCTGGTCCTGTGCCTTGCCCATGGTCATCGTGGTGTTCCAGCCTGTCGCTGCAGCTCTCGTGTCCGTCCGTCTTGCTCAGGGTCTCCCTTTCAGCAGCTTCTGAAGTACGCAAGCAGCCCTCACACCGCGGTACACAGCAACATGCACACCTTCTTGTGTGTGCCTTCCCCACTGGGAGCAGCTTCCTAGTGATTTCAGCAGCACAGCTTCCACCAGACGGTCTGGCATCCAGTGGACCATGGCTCTTCCCCTTCCAATGAGGTCTGTATCTCAGCCCTGGGAAGTTATCCTTTCCGAGTGATCTGTCCCTTGGGTACACTGCTTAGAGGTATTGGCCAGTCTCTAATGTATGTCCTTCCTGTATTTTTGTTAGCGCTTTCTCTACTCTTAAATCATTTATAGTTAATGATTCTAAAACTTTCCCTATTCAAGTTACAATGTGGCTTTCTGTCCACTGACTTGCTCTTGTTCAAATGATACTGTGGTAATTGGCCTTCCAAACTACAGGCATCCATTTTCTGTTGCTCTACCAATGAGCAAAATGTAGAAAAATATAGAAGGAATTATCACAGAAAAATTGAGTACTAATATGGTAAAAGTGACACAAAGATTGGTCTTGGTTTTCCTTTTGGAAGAAAAGTAAACAAAAGTTACATGGAGTCTTTGTAGCACATATGTATTAAAGAATGGCAGCAAGATTGTACAATATTTTTGTGTATGTTCAAATGCCTAAAAAGATCAAAGGAAAAAAAAAAAACCCTCTGAATCCAGAATACTTCTCTTTTTCTTAGATACTACCAGTGTTAACGTGCCAACTGTTGGTAATCCGCGTTGGTTTGCCTTTTCAGTTGTCAGCAGTACTTTCCAGAAAGGAGGTTGACCTGAAAAACATGACTGAGCTCCCTCTCCTCTATAAATTGCTAAGGAATTACAGTTACCGTGTCTTACTGTGCCTTCCTTGACCCTACTGAGCCCAGGGAAGGAGTAGAAGTGAGTCTAAGTCAACATTTATCATCGAAGAAAGAGAAAACATTGAAAATCATTCATTTGTGTTGATTTTGTGAAGGATTTATCAGAGGTGAACACGAGCAGGCTCTGAGAGAACAATTTGATCAGGAGGTTTGAACCATGACTGCAGTGCAGCGCAGGAGCAAAGAAAAATAACATAGAAAGAAGATAATTAAGAGGTGGAACGAAGACGACTTTTTGAGTGATGAGTCTTTGGGGTAAATGAAAAACAGATGTGACAAATAACCCTCAGATTCAGGGATGTGAGCTACTGTGTGGGTAAAAAAATGTGTGACTCATGAAGACAGAGACAGAGATGGAATTTATTTGGGCAGTGTGAAGTTTTATTCTAATTCTACAAAACCAAATAGGATCTCTCTGCTCAGGAATTTATTGTAACGTGGAACTTAGATTAGCAGAAGAGACTGAACTGTGCAACTCGACTAACCAGTGTATACATGCTAACAGCAGGCGCAAGGAGGAGTAAGATTTGTGCAGTGCTGTAGCCGTGTGAATACTGCTGTTATTGCCTATCTGTCTGCGCTCAGTCTTGTTTTCTCAGACTTCTGTTTGGTCATGCCTTTGGCTGAGTTAATCACTACTCTATTGTATAATTGCAGTGCTGCTACTTACCCTTCTAGACTCAGGGCAAATAATCCTTATTCCAGGAATCATTATTTGACAAATCGTATTTAGCTTTAACTCTTCTTCTATAAGCCAATGCCAGGTGTATCTCTCCTTTATAAAACTTATTGCACTCACTGCCTGTTACTTAAATAGGGATACATATATTTCTGCCAAGAATTTATGAATGCAGTGAGTAACTGAGTAACTCTTACATGTTAATTATATCTATGTCCCTGTATGTAGCAAGAACTTAATATATTTTACTCAAAAATTAATGCAGGGTCTCTGGTCTTAGGCATGGAAAAGTAACTAGTATTAGAGTTGACCTCCACTGAAACAGTTCTAAAGCCAGTACAAGATAGTAAGACAACCTATCTCTAGGCATTGACTGCCAGCTGATGTGGCATTGTGACAAAATAGTAAGACAACCTGTCTGTAGGCATTGACTGCCAGCTGATGTGGCATTGTGGCACTCGACAGAACACAAGCATACCAATGGTGGGAGGTAATTCTAAATGAGTTGGTTATCTAGTCCATATTTTGTTAACAGAGCCATTCATTTCAAGGATTGTTATACAGCACACAGCCTTAGAAAACCGTGTCTCCCACAGAGTAAAGGTCAGTATGGTCTACTTACAGTCCACTATTGAAAAACAAAAAAATTGATTTTGCAGAGAGAGAAGGAGTCATAGCTCTTACTTAAAGGACTACATGTCAATCAACTGTATGGACCACTCTGTGTCATTCCCTTGATTTGAGAAGTTAGGGAAACTGATAAAAATATCAAGATTTTGCCAACTGCTTTGCTGGGAAGTCCTTTGTCCCTGATCCATTAGTCTCTTGTCTTTTTGAAGACTCACAGACTAGCTTGGTTTTAATCAGGGTCCTTTAGAAAGATCAACAAGTGGTCCAACATCAGTAGAAAATAGCTCTAAAAATTAAAAATGTTGTCTTCATATATCACTAAGTTTTTAGCCTGCAGATATAACCATACAAGTAGAAATGCCTAACTTAAAATCATATTTATTCTATGTTTTTATTTAATAGCAACCTTTAGAGTGAATTCTATGTAATTCAGCGTTGTTGCAGTTAGGTGCTATTGACTCAGTTACGACTCATAGCAACCCTATGTGTAACAGAACGAAACACTTCCTGTTCATGCACCATACCCACAATCGTTTTTATGCTTAAGCTCATTGTTCTAGCCACTGTTTCAATCATCTTGTTGAGGTTCTTCCTCTTTTAACCGACCCTCTGCTCTACCAAGCCTGGTGTCCTTCTCCAGGGGTTGATCCCTCCTGACAACATGTCCAAAGTATGTAAGATGTAGTTTATTCATCCTTGCTTCCAAGAAACACTCTGGTTGTACTTCTTCCAGAACAGATCTGTTTATTCTTTTGGCAGTCCATGGTGCATTCAATATTCTTCTCCAACACCACAATTCAAAGGCATCACTTATTTTTCTGTCTTCCTTAGTCGTTGTCCAGTTTTTGCTAGACACAATGTATTTATCATGGCTTGGGTCATTGGCACCTAAGTCTCCACGGTGACATCTTACTTTTCAACACTTTATAGAGGTCTTTTGCAGAAGATTCTTCCAGTACAATGTATTTTCTGATTTTTTTGACTGTTCCTTACATGGGCGTTTGTTGTGGAATAAAGTAAAACAAAATTCTTGACAATCTCAGACTTTTCTCTATCATAGTGTCACTTACTGGTCCAGTTGTGAGGATTTTTGTTTCCTTGATGTTGAAGTACAAACTGTGTGTAATGTTGTGGTATTTGGTCATCGTCTGTGTTTCAGATCCTCTTCACTTCCAGCAAGTGGAGTTGTGTCATCTGCATAACGCAGGTTGTTAATGAAATGTCCTCTAGTCCTGATGTCTTGCCCTTCTTCATATAGTCCAGTTTCTCAAATTTTGAGTATTTTCTCAGCATAGAGATTCCTGAGGTATGGTGAAAAGATACAAACCTTACTCACAGCTTTGCTGACTTTAAACCATGCACTGTCCACTTGTTCTGTTCTCACGATGGCTTCTTGATCCATGTACAGATTCCACACAGGCACAAAGAAGTATTCTGGAATTCCCACTGTCCACAATGTTATCCATAATTTGCTATAATCCACACAGTCGAATGCCTTTGCATCGCCAATAAAACATAGGTAAACAAAAGTAGCGGTCTCTACTCCCAAGCAAGCCTCATCCGACATCAGCGGTATCCCTGGTTCCACATGCTATTCTGAATCTGGCTTGAATTGCTGGCAGTTACCTTTCACAATGGACTGCTGCAGTCACTTTCAAATAATCCTTAGCACAATTTTACTTGTATGTGATATAATGATATTGTTTGATAAGTTTTGCATTCGGTTGGATCGCCTTTCTTAGGAACAGGCACAAATACGGGTCTCTTCCAGTTGGTTGGCCAGGTAGCTACCCTCCAAACTTCTAGGCGTAGATGAGTGAGTGCTTCCAGGGCTGCATCTATCTGTTGAAACATCTCAATTGATATTCCATCAATTTCTGGAGCCTTGTTTTTGCCAAGGCCTTCAACACATTTTTAAAAGACCCAGCAGTCTACTTCTGAAAGGAATTAGCCAGTGAAAATCATCTGTAATTCAGCAGGTGACAGATTGAATAAATTGCGGCACACCCATAGAGCAAACACAAAAAGACGACCAAAAATTACAGCGGCTCACTCTGAACTGGTACTGAAAACCCTCTGAGATTCATACTGCGAAGGCAAAATAGCAAGATAGAGATGAAAATATATGCAGAATCCTACTATTATTGTAAAACAAAATATGAAATGTAACCGCATATATAAGAAACTTCTAGTACATCTCCAAAAGAATACATAACAAACACAGTAGAAGCTGGGAAAGAAAACAGTGACCCTGGTGGCCTTCTCATGTTTCTCAAACCTAAGTTAGCGTCAAGATATGTTGTCACTTGATGTGTCACTAAAATTGCCACACAGAAATACAGATTAAATTGTTACACTTTTAAGGGTCTTATATATTATTCCTTTATTTCAACATCAAATATTCAAAATGTGAAAAAGCACATTGCAAAACCTGTACAAAATATCAACAAGGAAAAGACAAATAATCCAATTAAACAACAGGCAAAGGATATGCACAGACATTTATCCAAAGAAGACAACCAGGCAGTCAAAAGACACATTAGGAAATGCTCACAATCATTAGCCACTAGAGAAATCCAAATCAAAACTGCAGTGAGATGTGATCTCACTCTAATGAGGTTAACAATAATCCGAAAAAACGGATGCTGGAGAGGCTGTGAAGAGACTGGAACTCTCATACACTACTGGTGGGAATGCAAAATGGTAAAATATGTATATAGTTTTTAATGAATGAGTGAAAATGTACATTCCCATATAAATTTACATGCCCACCTATATGCAGCCTCCACTGCTCTCCCTGCCTGGTGACAGCACACTATTCCTCTCTGCTCCATACATGTCTCATCCTCCCAACAGTCTTCTTTTCCCTCCTCTACATACTCTCTCCAGCTAGAAGTCAGCAGGATGACATCCTATAGATGCACAGAACCATCGGTGACAGCACACATTAGAAACAAGAACAATATTAAGTGGACTTCAGCATAACTTGAGTACTCCTTCCACCTTAACCCAATATTACAAGGACAGAGTAGCTGGGGAAGGGGGCAGGGGACCATGATCTCAGGTGAAATTGAGCCCAATTGGCACAACTAGTGTTTTTTTTAAGAGGGCTCTCTGCACCTCACATTGGTGAGTGGCATCTGGGGTCTCAAAAGCTGCCAAGCTGCCATCCGAGGGCACAGAAAATAGTCCCAACTCAGCAGGAACAGATGATTACTGAGAACCAAAATGGTACAATCACTTTGAAAAACAATTTGCCACTTTATTAAAAAGCTAGAAATAGAAATACCATATGATCCAGCAATCCCACTGGTTAGCATACGTCCCACAGAAATAAAGGTGCTCACACAAATAGACACATGCACAGAAATGTTTGCTGCAGCATTGCCCACAATAGAAAAAAGATGAAATCAATACAGATGCCCATCAACAGATGAATGGATGAAAAACTATGGTCTATATACAAGGAACATGATTCAATGATAAAGAATAATGATGATTTTTAGAAGTATCTCATAATCTGGTTTCAACTAGAAGACATCATGCTGACTGAAATCAGTCAGCTGCATAAGGACAAGTATTGTATGTGACCTCTGCCATAAGGACTTAAAAATGGACTTAGATACAGAACAAAAGACTCTTTGACAGCCACAAGAGTGGGGAGGGAAGAAGAGGGATGTTCACAGATTAGTCAATAGAAATTTGGCTATGTGAACAGAGTGGCTGCACACTGTAGAGGACAGATCAGCATAACTGGACTGCACCATAAGCTGAAAGATCTTCTAAACTCAACCCAACATTTCAAAGGATAGAGTAGCAGGGACAGGGGTCTGGGGACCATGTTTTCAGGGGACATCGAGATCAATTGGTGTAACTATTCTTCTGCTAAGAGAGACTTCTGCACCCTGTATTGGTGAGTGGTGTATGGGGTCTTAAAGGCTAGCAAGATGTCATCCGATGGTCCCAACTCATCTGGCATAGATGATCGCTGAGAACAACAAAGACACAAGGAAAAATAAGCTCAGGAGACAGAAGGACCCTTGTGAATGGGAGACTGCATCAACATGAAACCAGAAGCACTAAGTGGTGCCAGGCTACTGCCAAAGGCCACCATGGTGGGGGGCACAATGCAGGATCCCTGATATAACATGAGAAAAAGAGGCATGCATTTCAAGAACTCTACCAAAAGACCAGAATTGGTGGTCTGAAAGCCTGGAGGGACTCCTGGGATCACAGCCCCTAGACCTGCTGCTGGCACTGACCGAAAACTAGTGCTGAGGTCAACTCTTCAGACAAGGATGGACAGGACTCAGGGATGCAGAGTGTGTGCGTGTGTGTCTGTGTGTGTGTGTGTGTGTGTGTGATGTGGACTTTATGGTTTTATACATATATTGGAGGCTATTCTAGATGGGAGAGAAGAGGGTAGAGAGGAGGGGACAGGTGTTCACTAAGAAGACAATAGAAGTAAAGAGTGAACTCTGTGCTGTCACAGAGTGAGGAGAGCAGATGGAGCTGCAGACAGGCAGGAGTGTGAAATTGATTTGGATTTTATACTTTCATTTAATGAAAAATATTAAAATTAAAAATGTGATACATTTTTAAATTTCATGTTACTTATTTAAATTAGTGATTTAAAATCAGTAAATGGTACATTTTGTAATTTGATTATCTTAAGATTTAATAAGCTATATTTTCAATGAATAGAAAATAGTTGATGGTGAAACAAGCCTGATAAGCTGCAGAATCATCATATGGACACAGCAGACCAAATTCAAGAAGAACAAAGCACTGAAGTTGCTACGGTGCACCAGGGTTTCTGCTCAGGAGCACAGGCTGGTGTGCTTCTTACTGCCAGCCATGTGATGGAGCCATGGTGAAACTATGGGTAAGAGCTAAAGCTACCAACGGGAGAAGTCAGCACTTTGACCCACTGGCTGTTCTTTGGAAACTCTCTGGAGCAGCTCTCCTCTGCCTTACGGAATCACTAGCGGTCAGAATCAACTCAATGGCAATAGGTTTTTTTTAATGGGAGGCAAGAAGCTGACATAAATGGTGAAACATTCTCAAATGTAATAGAGCAAATGACTATCATGATTTCACATAATGTAATTCTTATAAAAATATTTTAGAAGCGAAGACAAAAAATAGCATTCTTCAAATTAAAGTGAAACATGTAAAAATGAAGGAAATACTGCTTTATATTTTGGTATAGGACAAAGTATTTTTTGAGTAAACCTATTGCAAAACAAATACTGACAACTTTTCAGGTCTGGTGTAATGATTATAACAGGTAATATATATTCAGCAATTATGATATGTTATGGACTATTTCAGTCTTTACACACATTTACTGATGATGGAGGAGTCTCAGCATATAAACAAATCATCTCTTAGTTCTCTTGCGAAATTCCAATCCAGTTAGCTAAGTAAAAATAAATGAAATTTTTTAAACCTGTAACGGAAATCTGACTCACAAGTCTAACTTAGTGGCTTAAATGATATTGCATAGAAGTTGTTGCCTTCAAAATAATATTTTGCTATTCAGGTGAAGAATTGCATTATTCATCAGTTGAACTTTTTACTTAGTTGTGTACTAATTAGCTGTGTACTAATTGATGACATTAAAGGTTTCTAAATGGCTCTATTATTCAGTAGAAACAAATTGCAATCTTTATATGTTTTGTTATGATGCATGCCAAATCAAGAGACAGGCTACATACACTATGTGCATCTTCCTCCCAAAGATAACAAGACTTCAGGTTGTCAAATAAATTATAGACAAAGACTCAGGCCTGAGCTGGTCACTAGGTCTTATTAATCTATTAAGTAGGCAAACATTTTGGCTTGGCAGGCAGATATCTGCTATATGTGGTCTCTCTTCACTGCCTCATTCTTAAGATGCCTTGAGAAAAATTCAGAAAACACAGTAAACGTCTCAGTGTCCCTTTTATCAATACCCACAGCTTGTCCTTCCCTCACCACCACACACCACGGCTGTCTAGCTGATTCGCACTCGCAGTTACCTCGTGGGACAGCCCCAGGGGCTGGTGGGTTCAGACTGCCCGCCCTTTGGCTGACAGCTGAGCTCTTAGCCACTGTGCCACCTGGACTGTGACCTTCACGCAAGTGGAAGTCACTTTGGGGTTTTGGAAAACACTTGAACCCTTCATAGGTATTAGGACACCATTGTATTCTTTTCTTAATGTTTTGTTTTTAATTCAGCTTTTATACTTAATAGACTTACATTAGTCCATAATTTTAATAGTCAATGAGTTCACATTCAACTACTTAATTAATCATTTTTGTCTTTAATTCTGTCTCTATTAGGTGCCATCAAGGCTTTTCCAACTCGTAGTGACTCTATGTGCAACAAGACGACACTGCCTGGTCCTGTGCCACTCTCACCAACATTTCAGACTTGCATACGTTGTTAAAGCCACTGTGTCAGTCCCCCTGACTGAGAGACTTTTTATTTTTGCTGACCCTCTACCTTCTTAAGCACGACATCCTTCTCCAGAGCCTGGTGCCTCCTGATAACGCGCCCGAAGCGTGACTGTCCTTGGTTTTCGCAAGCATTCTGGTTTTACTTCTTCCAGGACAGATTTGTTCCTTCTTTCATCAGCGCATGGTGTTGTCAGTATTTTCGACACCATCATTCAAAGACGACGATTCCTCTTTGGTGCTCCTCATTCATTGTCCAGATTCTGCGTGCACATGAGGCTACTGAAAATACTGTGGCTTAGGTCAAGTGACTTCTGTGCCTTTTAACATTTTAAAAAGGTCTTTTGCAGCAGATTTGCCTAATGTAATCTGTCATTCGATTTCGTGACGGCTGCTTCCATGTGCGCACTGATTGTGGATTCCATCGTTTGTGTTCTTAGCTACTCATCCTTGAGAGACCAAGAGCTTGTTTTAGCCTTTATCCACAGTTCCTGACAGACAGCTCTCAGGATTTCTGAGTAATCAAGGTACACTTCACATCTACTACAACATCCAGACAACGTTTGAGGATTTGCGTAAATGAGTGGATGCTGACCAGATTACAGAGACCAGCTAACTGTAGGAAGCTAGGGGGTGATGTAATCAATCATGTGTATTCAACAAGGTCCTGATCATGGCTGTGCAATGAGGCCAAATAAAGGCCATGGACGTGGACGTTCCATGAGCTTCCTGGCTGGTGAGAATGCCTGTGCCCAGGACGGTCATGTGGCCCTGGAACATGGATCATCTGTGTGGGGAACCCTTCCAAACCTCACCCTGTGCGTATTGTCATCCTCACTTCTAATGAGCCTTAGAGTTGTGCTTACATTCGTTTGCTTTTTTAACAGTCCTTGTGTATTCAATATTCTTCACCAACACCATAATTCAAGGATATCAGTTCTTTGGCCCTTCTTATTCAATTCCCCGCTTTCACATGCACATGAAGCAGTTGAAAACATTATGGCTTGGATCAGGTGTATCTTACTCTTCAAGGTGACATCTTTGCTTTTCAACACCTTTAGGAAGTGTCTTGCAGCGGATTTCCCCAGTGAAATGTCCCATTTGACTTCTTGACTGTTGCCTCCATGGGTATCGACTGTGGCTCCAAAGGAAATGAAGTTTTTGACAACTTCAATATTTTCTGCCTGGGGTTAGGTTGGCGGAAAGTAGGAATGAACAGGTTAATTAAGAAATAAAGGATTTTTTAGGGTGGTAAAACTATTATTTACACTACTGTAGTGTTGGACCCCTGACAGTAGGCATTTGTCAAAACCTGAAGAATTTTGTAATTCAGAGAGTAAACTTTATGCCAGCTGAAAGTGTTCTGACTAGCCAGAGCTAGAACAGTATGGACAACAAAGTATCACATGTAGCATTGGACTGTAATCCAAAGCACAAAACCAATATTCATGAGGCCCTAGGGACACAAATAAATAACTGAAAAAATTTACAAATTGGTCAGGGTTTCATCTCCTGTGCAGAAGAATTCTAAATAAATCATGTAGATCTTTTATTTTAAAGGAAGAGACATATAATTCTCTACTTCTTAAGTGCGGTCTGCCCTCAGTGACTTCCTTCGAGAAGTATAGATGGGGACGGGTGGGGGAAGAAGTAACTTCACAGTGAGGAAACCTTAAAAATACTCCGTAAGTCACATGATCAAGGTTGACATTAACAGTAATGAGTAACTGATAGCCTGCACCTTTGATATGATGTAATGAAAATAGTACTTCACTTTTCTGTGATCTTCTTCCCTAAACACTTAGAATTCCAGTCTAGTTATGAGAAAAACACCAAATAAATTCAATAAAACATCCAGTAGTAGCTAATATTCCTCAAAACTATCAAAGTCATCAAAAAAAAAGGAATGTCATTCACAGCCAAGAGGTGACTAATAAGATCTAAGAAGTAAATATAATGTGTTATTCTCAATACTCAGATCTAGGCACAGGAAAAAGGACGTATATGTAGGTAAAAACTGAGAAAGTTCTAGTAAACCACGGATTTTCTTAAGAATAATGTGTCTTTTAACTAAGTCCATTAAAAATATGTTCTGCACTTTAGGAGGCTTAGAAGCTGGCAAGCAGCCATATAAGAATCATCAATTGGTCTCAACACACTTGGAACTAAGGAGAATTAAGAACATTAAAGACCTAAGGAAAATACGAGCCAAATAAGAGCCAAAAAAGGGCCACTTAAACTGAGACTCCATCATGATCAGACCACAAGAACTAGACAGATGGTATCTGGTTACCTGCAATGACTACCATGACTGGGAAAATAACAAAAAGTCCCTGAAGGAGTGGGAAAAAAGTGGTGTGCAGATCTCACAGTCTGGTTAGAAGATTATACTTGTTGGTCTAACAGACAGACGGGTCTTTGGAAGCCCTGGCCCCCAGACTGTCTGTTAGCCCAGAACTAGAATGATCCTGAAGCTAACTTTTCAAAGATTAGACTGAACTATAGGACATAAAATGAAACTGGTGAAGAGTGCTTCTTTGCTTAATTGGGTACATGAGACTAAATGGACAAATCCTGTCCAGAGGTGAGATGAAAAGGTAAAAGAGGACAGGAGCTGTTTGAATGAACACAGGAAATGTGAGGCCTGACCATTAAGTTCATGAACTTGCCACTTACATTGGCAGCACTGTACAAACAACTCAGTAAGATTTCATAACCTTGGTATATCTGTATCTCACAGTTGTGCTCATGTTGACATGTGGCAGTGTCTTGTTGACTGACATTCATTATTCTTGTTGAATGTTTTTGTGTGCCATCATGAGAATGTGGGAGCTTGAATTAGAGCAACAAACAAAGATTAAATTTCTTGCTAAACTTGGCAAGAATGTAAGTAAAATCAGAGACATGTTAGTCCAAATTTATGGATATAATGCCATGAAGAAAATAGCAGTTTACAAATGGATTAAATGTTTTTCTGAAGGGAGAGAGACATCACCGATGAAAAGAGGTCAGAGCAACCATTAACAAGCAGAATTGATGAAAACATTACAAAAATTAATTGAATTTTTTTGTCAGAATCATCAACTGACTGTGAGAAGCACAGCAGACAAAGTAAATATCAATAGAGAAACAGGAAAATCTTCACGGAAAGTCTTGGTCTGAGAATGGTGTGTCAAAAATGGTCCCAAAGTTGCTCACTGACAAACAGAAGCAAAGGACAGTTGAGGTTTGCCAAGACCACTCGAACAGGCAAGATGATGTTTGGGGCCATATTATCACTGGTGGTGAAACATGGATGTACCAATATGACCCTGAAGCAGAGCATCAGAGTACACAATGGAAGTCAGCCAATTCTCCGTGACGAAAAAGGTTCTGGCAGTCCAAATCAAGAGCCAAAATGATGTTGTTAACCTTTTCTGACATCAGAGGGATTGTTCATTATGAATTTGTACCAAATGGACAAACAGTTAACAAAGTTTGAAATTGTTGAAAAGGCTGTATAGGGAAGTTAGATCAAGTGACCTGAACTTCTCATGGACAACTCATTTTTTTTTTTAATTTAATATGACTGAGTGAAAATGTACATTCCCTTATAAATTTACATGCCCACCTATATGCAGCTTCCACTGCTCTCCCTGTTCGGTGACAGCACACTATTCCTCTCTGCTCCATACATGTCTCATCCTCCCAACAGTCTCCTTTCCCCTCCTCTCCACCCACTCTCCTTCCTCCACCCAGAGGTCCGCAGGATGACATCCTGACAACTCATGGCTTTTGCGTCATGACAATGCACCTACTCACACAGCACTCCCTGTGAGGGAGTTTTTAGCTGGCAAACAAATAACTGTATTGGAACACCCTCCTTACTGTCTTGATCTGGCCCCAACGACTATTTTACTTACCCGAAGATAAACAAAATATTGAAAGGAAGACATTTTGATGATCAAGGGTAGTATGATGATAGCTCTGATGGCCATTCCAGAAAAAGAGCTCCAAAATTGCTCTAAAGGGTAGGCTAGCCTCTGGCATCAGTGCATAGCTTCCCAAGGGGAGTACTTGGGAGGTGACCATAGTGATATGGAGCAGTGAGGTATGTAGAACGTTTTCTAGGATCAGTTCTTGAACTTAATTGTCAGATCCCTTACAAGGTTGGGAGGAGGAATGTCTTGTCACATTGTATAGGGTGTAAATCAGGTCACATAACAATGTGTTTGTAAGTTTTTATATGACACAGTGACTTGAATTGTAAACTGCAATTTAAAGCACAATAAAAAATAATAATGTATCTTGACCATATGGCATGTGTACTTTATGGTTTTATAAATTTATAGGAGGCTGCCTTACCAGTTTCTTTCTAGATGGACAAGAAGAAGGTGGTGAGGAGGGGACAAGTTCTTGTTAAGAGGATATCAGAAGTACAGAGCGAAAAGGAGGAGTGGGTAAGGAGAGCAGATAGACCTGCAGATAGGTTGGCATGCAAAATTTATTTGGATAGTATACTTTCACTTAATCACAATAAAAAAATAAAAAATAATAAAAAATTCCCCAAGTAGACAAAAGACACATGAGGAAATGCTCATGATCATTAGCTACCAGAGAAATCCAAATCAAAACTACAATGAGATACCGTCTCACCCCAACAAAGTTGGCCATGATCCAAAAAACACAAACCAACAAATGCTGGAGAGGCTCTGGAGAGACTGGAACTCTCCTACATTTACAGTTGGATTGTAAAATGGTACAACTCTTTGGAAAGCAATTTCAAGCTTCCTTAAAAAGCTGGAAACAGATACATCATTTGATCCAGTAATCCCACTGCTCAGAATATCCCACAGAAACAAAAGCTGTCACGTGAACAGATACACGCATGAAAATGTTTATTGCTGCACAGTCCACAAAAGATGGAATCAACCTAGGTGACTGTGAACAGATCCAGGGATAAACAAACTATAGTACATATACTCAAGCGAACATTATGCAATGATAACAAACAATGATGATTTTAGGAAGCATTTTATAATCTTATAATTTGGTTTCAACTGGAAGACATTATGCTGAGTGAAATCAGTCAGCAGCAAAATGACAAATATTGTATGAGACCCCTACTATATGGATTTAAAAATAGACTCACATATAGAAGAAGAGACTCTTTGATGGTTATAAGGGTGGGGGTGGAGGGAAAGGGTTCATCATAGATTAGACAGTTGGTGGAAATTTGGTTAGGTGACAGCAGTGGCAGCACACAGTAGAAAGTGGATCAATTTAACTGGGCTTCACCATAAACTGAAAGCTCTTCGAATCTCAACCCAATATTGCAAGGATAGAGTAGCATGGGGATGGTATGGGGACCACGCTCTCAGGGGACATCGAGGTCAGTTGGCATAACTAGCCTATTGCTAACAGAGTCTTCTGCACCAAATATTGGTGAGTGGTGACTGGACTCTTAAAGGCTAGCAAGGAGCTATCTGAGGTATACCAAATGGTCCCAACTCATCCAGAACAGATGAGCACCAAGAACAAAGACACAAGGAAAAAAAAAACCCAGATGACAGAATGACCCATGTGAATGAGAGACTGTATCAACATGTGACCAGAAGAACCAGACACCCAGTCTCCTCATCAGACCCCCAGCCAGCCCCACTGGGGGTCCCTGGCCACCACCAAAGACAGCTGTGATGGGGCACACAACATTGAGTTCCTGTGGTAACGCAGGAAAAAGAGGGGTGCACCTCAAGAATTCTGCTAAAAGACCACTAGTGATGGTCTGACAGCTAGGGGATCCCTTGGGAGCGTGGTCCCTAGACCTGCTGTTTCTCCTGTCTAGAAAACACTACTGAGGTCAACTCTTTGGGCAAAAATGGATGGGACTCGTGTGTGTACTTCAGGGTTCTATGCATTTATAGGATGCTGTCCTACTGATCTCTTTTTAGATGGGAGAGAAGCGGGTGAAGAGGAGGGGACAGGAGCTTAAGATGGCACAAGTACAGAATTAAAAGGGGTGTGCTGCCACGGGGCAAGGCGAGCAGAAGAAGCTGCAGATAGGCAGGCATGCAAAGTTAATTTGGATTGTATACTTTCACTTAATCACAATAATAAAAGAACTCCCCCGTAGTACACAGTACATATTAAATGGGATGAATTTAATAATAATAATGTATCATTGTTAGTTAATTGTAAAAAGTATACCATACTAAGATTTTAAGAATAGATGATACATTGTTTTTCCACAGTTCGTAGTGTGTCTGTTTACTCTTTTGATGCATTTTTATTTCTATAAATATCTGATTATTATTAGGTGCTGTATGTTTATTTTGTCTTCTGCTACTCATAACATTTGTTATTATGTATGATATAATCTGTCACTACAAAAAAAAGTCCCATAACTACTCTTCTGCATTTTTTTCCAAACACTCTGTGGTTTGGGCTTCAGCACTGAAGTCCTTGATCTGTTTTGAATTAGTTTTCGTGTGTGGCATATGGATCCGGCTTCATTTTCTGCTTGCGGAAAAATAATTTTTCCAGCATCATTCGTTGAAGAGACTTATTTCACTTGTGGAAATGAGTTGATGGTAGCAGAGACGTATTGATGACTTTGTGAGTTCTCATTCCTATTCATTGATCTACGTGTCTGTCATTAAACCAGTGCTAGGTTGTTTTGATCGCTGTAGCTGTAGAGTAAGCTGTTGACTCAGGTAGTGTGAGGCCTCCCGCTTCATTCTTCTTCACAATTTCTGACTGTCTGAGACCAGTCAGAAAACCAAAGTTGAGGTTTAGTGTTTTCATTTTGGTGAAAAATGCTATTGGAATTTTGATCAGGATTGCAATAAATTTATAGATTGCTATGTGCAGGGTTGACTTTTTCACAATAATAAGTGTTCCAGTCGTTCAGCAAGGAGAGAATCTCCACTTTTTTCAGGTCTGTATTTGTCTCTTCCAACAAAGTTTTATACTTTCATTACATAAATCTTTTACCTCTACAATTAGGCTTATCTCTATGTGTTTTATTATTTCACATGCTATTATAAATTAAATTGTTTTCTTGTTCTTGTTTTCAGAATTCTCTTTGTGGTTTCTTGGAAACCCAACTGATTTTTCCTGTTGATCTGGTGCCCTGAACCTCCACTGAAAATTTCTGTTGGCTCTTGAAGCTGTCTTCTGAATTCTCGGGGGTTTTCTCTGTGCAGTCATCCACTGGCATCCATGGGGTACCAGTTCCAGTTCCCGCCATAGACACCAAAATCCACAGATGCTTAAGCCACTTATAAAAACAGGGCAATCATTACATACACCATATGCATGATCTTTTCTGTATTTTACATTGTATTTAGGTTATTTACTATATCAAATACAATGTAAATGTTATGTGAATAGTTGTTAGACTGTATTGCTAAGGAATAATGAGAAGAGTGAGGTCACAATGCCCAAACAATGAGTGCTGGAGAGAACCTGAGGGTCTGGGGACAGTGGGAGGCTACAGGGGATGTGCCTACACACCATCTCATTCACCTGGATCTTGCACAGCGGTGATTGCATGGCAAATTCAGGTCTTGCTTTCTGCAACTTTCTTTTTCTTTCCCTGGATGTTTTTGATCAATGGTTGGTTGAATCCTTGGAAACAAAGGGCTGATCTTTAAGAACACGTCATCTGCAAATATTGTTCTCAGTTTTTTTTCTTTACAATTAATATATTTGTTTTTCTTGCATTATTGGTCTAGCAAGGATACCCAGTGATATTGGGTATAAAAGTGTATGTTGTCACGCTGTAGAGAGAGCAGTTAGGGTTACACAACAAAGTGGATATAAAGTTTTGTATGAGAAACTAATTTGAACTATAAACTTCTACTTATATCACAATAGATAAAAAGAAAATAGCTATTTGTTGTTTATATTGTGATAGGCAGAACAGTACACTTATTCTAGAAGCACTTGTTTTATATCTTATTATGAAATGAAAAATTTCATTTTCCCCATGTATTGATAGAAATAAATTAGTATTAGAAGAACTCTAAAATTCCTTCCAAGCTTAGTATTATAACTTACTGATGCTATTAGCCTGCTGTTCTGCTAGGTTAAGTTCTGGTATTTCCACGCAGAACAGTGGTGTAATTTTGATTTCCAGGAATGTAATTAAAATCCTGAAATCATTCTGGGATGCAGCCATTCTTTCTGTCTGTGGAAGGAAAAATTATTATTTTTTTCCAACACTTTCTATGTGCCACACATGACGTTGACTAAGCACACGCATTAGGTCGTTTATTCTTCATGAACATTTTACGACACACGTTTTTATTGTCCCCATTAAACTAAGAAAGCTGATTATTTAAAGTAGCGTCTTAGCTAATGTTATCAAACTAGTAAGACAATAGGCTTCTGAAACAATGCTACTAAAGGAATACTGAGATGAAAACTTAAAATGACTTATTATTTTTTGTAAAACCGTTATACCAATCCCAAACCAAACCCAGTGCTACTGAGTTGATTTTGACGTATAGCGACCCTAGAGGATAGAACAGAACTGCCCATAAAATTGCCAAGGAGTGCCTAGTGGATTTGAACTGCCAACCATTTGGTTAGCAGTCATAGCACTTAACCATTACATCACTAGGATTTCTAAAACCTTTACAGCAATTTTAAAATGGTTGAGTGTAAGGAAGTCGCTGTGATTGAAAGGACTAGAAGAGGAATTCTTGTAGCATTTGATATGGCATGAAGAAAGTATAACCAAGATAATAATTTGAATAACAATACTGGTGAAAGATATCCAAGACCAGACTCAATCTTTTAGATAAAAGATGATAATATTAACAATTGTTAATAACAAAAAATGATAGCTGGCATTTATCAAAACACGTTAAATGGTAAGGAGTAATTAAGCACTTAGCAAGTGTAACACACTGAATTTTTAAAGCATTTCATGGTGAGGATATTCTTATTATTCCCACTTTTCAGATGAGAAAATACACTGTAAAATAACATGGCTACCATGTGGAGGAAGCAGCTTTCAAACCACAACAGTCTGTCTTCTGAGCATTGATTTTTAACTCATCTGCTTTGTTCATAATGCTGAATTTTGTTTTTCCTAACATCTTGTTTTGAAGTCAAAAGGGAGGGAGAGAGAGAGGAAAGAAAAGAGAGAGAGAGACAGATTTTTAACAAAATGTCCACTGTAAGCATTGAAGCAAAGATTTGTACAACTGAAATTAAGAATCTGGGTCAAAATGCATGAGGAAAAAAAGGCATTTGCTTTAACCAAGGCCAGTTTGAGACCTGCCCAATAGCTCTCACCAATAGAAATGATCTATAAATATTGCCAGATCAGAGTAGGCACAATACAGAGGAGAGTAGGTAGGGTCTTGTTGACTAACTCTGGGTCGTGTCTCTCAGTTCGGGGAGAAGGTGTCCATATTCACTAACTCTGTACTGGTGGAAACAACTGAGAGACTCGGGAGGAAGACCAACTCGTGGTGAAGTCAGGGGCTTTGAAAGCAGCCCTGGTGCCCAGGAGATAAGCCCTTGGCTTCTGAGAGTCAGCAGTTCAAACCCCACAACAGCTCCATGGGATAGAGCTGTGGCTGCCTGCTTCTGGAGATGCGCACAGCCGTGGAAAGCCCAGTGGTAGTTCCACCCTGTCCGATAGCCACGCCAAGTGCCGTCGAGCCGGATCCGACTCATGGCAACCCTAGCCGATAGGTGACTATAAATTACAACCAGCTGGATGGAGTAATTTGTTGTTGCTGGTGTTAGGGGTTGATGTGGGGGGTTGGAGCAGAAAATTTTACAGAAACATAGGAAACAAGGAGGTTCTATATAAGACAGACATATACAAAGAAAGTAATGAATTTTATAAAAGTGCACAGTATGCTGAAATTGAAAAATCCCAACTGTGTGCGTCGACAGTAGTGATAGACACATTCTTGTACTTCTGCGGCTAAGTCAAATATTTGGAAACCAAGGAGGAGAAATGATTTAGACTACACATTATACATATACGTGTACCACTATCAAATATGATTTTAAAAGTGTTTTTGCACCATGAATAGGCTGTCATATTTAGTACTCATAACATTAGTAATAAAATTAAACTCACTTAAATAACAGCTATTTGAGAAACCTGAAGGACTCCCAGGCTAACTTTCAGGTTCTAGACTGACGCTGCTGTTTCAGATAAAATTGTTTTTAGTAGGACACTTTTTCCGAACTACTGTCATAAAACCCCAAGTTTGGAGTGCTTGGAGGTCGCCTGGTCCACTCTCACAATTAATGTGTGTAGTGTCTGAGGCTCAGTGGAATAAAATGAGACACTCGCAGTCACACAGATATTTTTCAGAAGACTCCACAGAAGAATTTGATCAGCCTGTCTCTCAAGTGTAGAACAATTTTCGGTATGTCACGTACTTTCCTTTCTATAGCCCCTTAGACTGATGAGGAACGAGTCCTCAGCCCCATGCTGAGGCCTTTTGGTACCTGAAAAGTAACAAAACAGTGTGACCTTGAAAGGATTCTTCAGATTTGAGAAAAAAAAAAAATTCTTTGATGAATACACTTTCACTTTGATGATAAATGAAGTTTGTAGAATTCTGTTTGGTTTGTGAAATGATTATTTCAAAATGGATTGAAAGGTACTGCTGTAAATGTAAGTGATTATAAAACTATATCATGGCTGGAAGACTGGTGTTTGGTTTCAGATTGTTGTGTTATATCAGAAACTGGAGATGAGGAAGCAACAAAGAGATAAAGAAAAGAGAAAATCATGTAACTATGTGGGTGAGCCTAATAATGGTGACTGTACGCAGAATATTAACTTTGCTGACATGTGTATGTATATATACACACACATATATTCTCATATAGTAGGCATCTTTGTTTATTCACATGATCTTGGGGAAAGATCGCAGAGCTTTTACATTGACTGGGATGTTGGCTGCTGGTTTTTCATAAACGTCATTAATTATGTTAAGCAATTTCTCCTCTATTCTTCTCTTTTGAGAGCTTGTGTTAGAAAAGAGCGTTGGAATTTATCAAATGCATTTTCTGCTTTCTATTGAGATGATCTTGTCTTTAAAATAAAATCCATGTTGTTTAGTATATTAGCAGATTTTCTAATGTTGAATTATCCTTCTGTAGTCTTTCGATACGATGGATTTTTATTAATTGATTTTAGAATATTGAACCGGTCTTGCACAGCTGGAGTAAATCTCGTATGTTCATGTTGTATAATTCTTGTCATACATTGTTACGTTTGATTTGTCAATGTTTTATTGAGGAATTTTTTCACTTAAGTTTATGAGAATTACTGGTCTTTTTTTTTTAATAGGCTGTCTTTGATTTTGGTTTCAGGAACTATTGACCTCATAAAGTGAGCTGACTAGTGCATCCTCCTCGGCTACTATCTGTAGTAAATTACACAGAATACAGGTAAGTGCTTCTTTAACTGTTTGGTAGGATTTTCCAGTATAATCATGCTGAAGATTTCTTTGGGGAGATTTCTTTCCAAAATTGAATTATTTAATAGTTACAGGGCTAGCAGAGGTCATTTTATCATAGCTATGCTTTGGTAGCTTGTGGCTACGGAGGGATTTGTCCTTTTAATTTCCACCTGTCAATGTCTCTGTAATTGAAATAAGCTGCTTGTAAATAGCATGCATGTTAAAAAAAAAAAACAGAAACAAAAAAAAGCTACTTTACCGGCCTCTTCATTTTAATTGATTCATTCAGACAATTCACATTTAAGTTAATCCCTGACAACCTGAAGCTCAAGGCTTCCATCTGATTACTGATTTTCTGTCTGCTCAGCCTCACTGGTTTCTGTCCTTTTCCTATTGTGTGTTATCTGGATACTTTGGTATTTTTTAGGATTCTATCCTGAATTATATAATTGTTTGCAGTTATCTTAGGTGTATCTCTTTGTATAGTGGTTGGCCCGGATATGTATGTGTATTTATACATATGTATGTGTGTGTATATGTGTGTGTATGTATACATACATATATATGTCTACAGTCGTGGAGTGGGTAAGTGCCATAGCTAGTAACCAAAAGGTCAATAGTTCGAATCTGCCAGGTGCTCCTTGGAAACTCTATGGAGCAGTTCTACTCTGCCCTATAGGGTTGCTATGAGTTGGAGTTGACTCAGTGGCAATGGGTTTGTTATGTGTGCTTGTCTGTGCACATATATATATAGTGTACTGTTTACAGTCTACTAGTGTTAATAATTTATTACCTTGCAACAGCAATACAGAAAAGTTGCTTTCATTTAAATTTCCATTGTAAATCAGCATGGCCTTTAGTACAAGATGCTGGTATAATTCTTATTCCAATTAACAAAGAAGATAGTAAATTTCATTAGAAAAATTATAATCTATGTGACACACCCATATATCTGCTCTGTTTAGTATTAATCATTCTCTTTTCCCAATGCTCTAAGTTTCTTTCTTTTTATTAGTATTAGTATATTATTTCTATTTGAAGAACTTTAGCCATTCTTTACTGGTCTAAATGTTAGCAGTAAATTTAGAAAGTTGATTTTATTTTTCCTTTATCTGAGACTGTCTTCACATCCATTTCATTTCTGAAGAATAATTTCACCAGATACGGAATTTGCTGGGTTTTTGTTGTCCAGATCTTCTGTTGCCAGTGTCACCCAGCTGCAGAATGTCCCCCAGTGAAGAAAAAGCTTTGTTTCACGGTGTTCCTATTATAATAATCTGAATTAAACATAAAAAACAAATTGTATTCCTAAGTAAGTGAAGTTTAAAATGAGATATGAAAGATAAAGACTCAGATATAATGTCAAAAAGTGTATATAACTCGTAACAACCTTATATCTATTCATTAGAAAAATAAAATGAATTCACTTAAAAATAAATATGAAAATGAAGACCAATAGCTATCCTATTAAGCATATGCTTACCATAAGCATGCACTTATTGTGCCTCACTGGCACCCGACTATATGGTATTAGCATACACTTCTACTAAAGCTCCAAAACTAAGCACGGTGACAGCTAACTGGCTCAGACTTTGATGTCCATTTTACTTTTAAGTTTGAGCTGAAGTAAAAATCAGTATCTATAGAAATTAGTATCTGTAAAATGAGAATAAAACCATCACTTTTCTTTTAAAGTAATTACATGTGTAATTATATAAATGCAGGCATACATTTATAAAAGTCAATATGCCTGCATTTGTGTAGGGAATAATAATATTAAGATGTGTGTAAAAATGACCATTGTAATACTTTAGTAATCATATTTCTTCAATTTTATGTTCTTTTAAAATAACTTCAAAGGAATAAATGCCAAAATGTAAGTTTCAAATGCAAAATAGAATGCTGTAGAAAGATTAAGGAATGGAAATGAATAGTTTAATGAATACGTAATTAGACAACCAACTAAAATATGAATCAGTTAATAGTCCAGAGTATACTTGATAATCTATTTCAGTTTGAGGCCAAGGGTTATGAATAGTTTATATTAGTTACCCTAAGTAAAATTTAGAATTTGATGTAGAAGGTACATTAACATTTCATTTTTCTGTGAACTTTTCCCTTGATTTAATACTTTGTAGAAGAAATAACTAAGTTTTCTAAATATGGCTTTTATTTTTTTATCTCAATCATTTGTATAAGTCTAATCACTGTGCATGTTAAATCTGATGAAAATGGGAATCTGTCCAAAGTAAATTCCATGGCACCTGATAATCAACTAGAAACGCAGATCGTTGATATCTTCCCTATGAATCTTTAATATCTCAACCTCAATGTGGTAGAGCATTTTTGCAGAGGAAAGTCATTTGTCAATGCAAATCACTCCTCTTTTGTTTCATTACCCACAAGGGAAGCAAACAGATGAAATTACATTAAGTACGTTTATCTTTTACTTAATTCTAATTGATTGGCTTCTATGGTCTTTCTAACAGGATGCATCCTGAAAGTTTTGTAGCAAAACAAACTATTATCAATATTAATGACTAACACTCTGCTTTAAAGAAGTGTTATTGCCTAAAATATTCAAATCTAAATGGGAAATGAGGGGCCATATAATTCAATGACAGTCAAGTATTTATAGCTGCAGAAAGTTTTAAATTAAGTTAAATTTGGCCATGAGTCAGATCCGACTCGATGGCACTTGGCTTGGCTTGGCAAACAAGATAGGAAAAAAATTGATAACTGTCCTATCTGTCTTTTCTCACTTTCTTCTTCCAGTTTTCAGTAGGAAGTTTTAAAGTAACTTCATCTTTCCTTGAACAATAATGAAGGAAGCCACTGAACACAGTGGCACGTATTTTTCATGTGTTGTGAGGGTGTTGGAGTGGGGTGTAGGATGCTGACTTTCTCCAGGCTAAGAAAGAAGGAGAACAGTATTCCCCTAGATCGTAACAGTCATCCAGTGCGTCTGGAGTGCAGCGCAAGGTCTGTCAATAGGGAAAGAACATTCTTCAGTGTGGTTTTGTTGGTTACTTGAGATAAAATGAAGTGTCTGAAGTTGTATTTTTACTTAATGGCTAGCCAGGTTTAGTGAGAGTCTACTGTCTTAATTTTTCAACACATTTTGTACTTTCTTTTCCTGATTTTCTTGAAAACATACACTCTCCCATACTTCTGTAGGATTTCTGCAGATCTACCAATGCCAGGTCAGTGCTCACAGAAAAGGGGCTGCAATCTGAACCCACCCAGAACACATCTCTTGGTACTTTTATAGTAAAAGTTAGGGTCAGGATAATTTGGAGCTGTTCTTTTCCATTAAAAGACCTGGTGGTAGAAGACAGAGAGACCCATGTGAGCAGGTGACTACTTTGACATGTGACCAGAAGAACCAGGATGGTGCCTGACCACCACCAGTGATAGCCACGATGGGGCTCACAAAGTTAGCCACCAAGCACTTGGCCATTGCACCATGCGAGATCCTTAAGGAAAACAAAAACCAAATCTAATGCCACTGAGTTGATTCAGACTCCTACAAAGCCTATAGGACAGAGTAGAACTACCCCACTGAGTTTCCCCTGGTGGATTCGAACTGCTGACCTTTTGGTGAGCAGCCATAGCACTTAGTCACCATGTCAACAAGGTTTTCTCTATACCTAATAGCAGCTTGAAATATAGAAGATGTAATCCAAGTATACCCAAAACAAGCAAACAAAAATAAAGTACAGTTCAGAACAAAACAATACTATTAAAAAAAGGAAGAAAATTATGTTACAAATCTTAAGTGAAATGCATTACGAACAACCCTCAAAAGAAGTTCACTTTGTTTGGATGAGCGTATTTAGAGAAGGCTTCATGGAGTAGCTTATGTCGCAGCTTGGCTTTAGGAGTCTGGGTGGCCTGGTGATTAGCAAACCTGATAAAAGAAGTACCATGCCAATGAATGCATAGAGGCAGACTCTGGAATTATAAAGCAAAGCTTAAAATATTTTGGTATTGTTTATAAATAAGTGGGAGCTACCAAAATTTTTCACTAGGAAAGTTACATAAATGTCTAGGTTTCCTACAACACAAATAAGCTTCTAGGTATTTTTTTTATAACACATTGAAAGCTTCACCAGCTTTTTCTGAGAAAGTTCATTTAAAAAATGTTTTTTTCATCTCTGCTTTTATGATACAGAAGCACAATGCGTGTTTTCCTGAGTCATCTCCAACTTCTTCCTCCAACCAGGAATCTGAGAAGGTCCTTAGTATAAATGGGCCCAGAGAGCAGTCATGAGGACCGCTGCTTCATCCTCGGCCCGTGGGTGCCACTGCCCACTTGTTAGGAATACGTACCCAACAGCTGAATGCTTCCTCTGGCCTCCTGCCCCTAGAACAGGCAGTGAAGCTTGACTGGCTCCTTGCACAGAACATCGAAACCTAAGTGAAGAGCTCGTATTCTGGAATCAGCAATCCACTCCTCAACCTGAGGCACGTGTGCCCATTAATTTGGACCTAGGTCTTCAGTTGTAGTCCTGTTCCTGATGGTGAGGTGTAGACACTGGGCCCTGGGCTTGTGGCCAAAGAGTAGGCCTTGGGGTCATACATCCGGGTCTACAAGGACCACGGTCTCTAACTTTGAATCCAAAGAGGAGGGTTCTTTTTTATTTCTTGCAGGTAGTGCTCATATTTCTTATGCAGAATCATGTTTCTCCTACAAGCCTGGCACACACCTGAGGAAATCAGGGAAGACCACGTTGTTGAAGCCATGAAAGGCTCAAGACGGCATCCTTCAACCATGACCTAGGATGCTACATCTCCTGGTTTCCGACATGAGAATTATGTAAGTGAATCGCGCCGTAACTAAAGAGAGGCCTGCGCTGACTCCTCTTGTTGTTTTCTACATGTAGATTCCAGAGAGGAAATTAGCTTTTAAACTTTCTGCCTCATCAGACACCTCATTAGTCTCCAACAAAGAACAATATATACCTTTGTGACACTGGGTTATTACTATCTTCTACGTTTCTTGTATCACAGAGGAAGGAAGTTAGGAGAGAGCTGCTCTTCAAGTGATTTTTGCTTCTTAATTCTTTCCTGGATTAAACAAAGAGAAGCAATGTTCTGGATTTCGGCCACATAGGCATCTCGGTTGTCCTCCACCATTTACCCAGCTTTAAAAAGGGAAGCATAAAATAAGTGGGGATGGATGTGGATGTGCAGTTCTACTCCTGTCTGTCCCCTTGTGGGAACTAGGGAACTTTTAGTTCTTGTCCTTGTTATATCACCAGAGGAAGAATAAGACCAGGAAGAAACCGAGGAGAGACCACGGCAAGGCACCGAGTTCCCCAGGACTGCAGAAACTGCCTGCACACGTGACAGACGGTGACACAGTCCAGAACACTCAGACAGTGACACAGTCCACAACACTCAGATATTGCCCCACGTATCCTGGGGCAACATTTCTGTGACTTTGTTTGCTTCAGTGTCATTCTAAGGCAGGAGCACTGGTACATCCGTGATGCTCTGCCAGCACACTTGGTCCCGTTCGATCCCGCTACCCCTTCCGTCTGCTTTCAGAGCTGCAATGATGAATCGCATCATACTCGAATTTTAAGATTGATGTAATGGCAGTATCTTTCTAAACACAGAACAGAAAATTCGGACTTTCCCTGGAAGCTATTCTTATGGTATCCAATAGACAGAAATGCTCAGGAGGAATGTTGATACTGGAGCAGTTGCTGCCATGGAGGGTCCCAGACAGGCGGAAACATTTCCAGAGCTTTCTTAGCCCTGGGAAAAGATCCCACTCCACATCCTATCCATAAGGCAGATGCGGCAAAAATTAGAGGCCCGAGGGATCTTGTAACTGGATGCAGATAGCAGGTTATGTGAGGAGCAAGGTGACTTAGGGCCACTGGAGCTCCATACCACAAATGGCACCAAACAGATAGATGATAGACAGATGGATAGACAGACAGACAGCAGACAGACAGATAGACAGACAGACCCACAGAAAGAGAGATACCCAGACTGCTGGGCTTGAAGGGAGGTTGCAATTGTTCTCTTCGGAGTACGTACCTTCCACGTGGAAACCCTTGTGTTGCAGGAGTTCAGATCTACGGCTTCTAACCAAAACTTAGCAGTGTGGATTCTACCAGGCACTGCGTGGAAACCCTGGTGAGCAGTTCTACTCTGTCCTGTGGGGTCCCAGTGAGTAGCAGTTGATTCAACAACAATGAATTTGGTTTTTTTTTGTTTGGCTGGTTGGTTAGTTGGTTTTTTTGCTGTTGTTGTTGCTGTTGGTATTACCTTGCTGCCAACTGGGAACACTGTTAGTGTAGCAGTTAAGTACTACACCGGACAACCGAAAGCTCACCCGTTTGAATCTGCGAGATGCCCCTTGGAAACTCTGTGGAGCAGTTCTACTCTGTCCTACAGAGTCACGGGGAGTCAGCATTGACCTGATGGCAGTGGGGTTGGTATTGCCAGTCAGGATTTCTGAATGCCACTTACTTAACTAATAACAAAGTATTCTTACAACTTTTATGAGAATCTACAGTCATGTATTGAACTGTGTCCCCCAAAGGATGTGTTTAGCAATTTGGGTGGGCCATGGTTCTGTATATTGCGTGATGTTCCTCCGCGCTGCAAACCCTGTCTCTGTGATGCTAACAGTGACGATGGCCAGCAGCTGTGTCGGTGGGCAGGGACTCAGTGTGGAAGATTGTATGGGGCCTCGAGGCCCTCTCTTGGTATATAAAGAACAGGACAACAAGCAGAAATTTGGGGGACATCATGGCATCTGGTAATAAGCATTGCCACAAGCAGACTATATCCTTAGAAGAGACCTGGGCTTCCTGCCCTGCAGAAGCTACCCATCCAGGGAACAATGGATGACAGGGAAAAAGTCTTTCCCTGGAGCTGATGTCTTGAATTCAGACTTGTAGCCTACTGGACTGTGAGAGGTTAAAATTTCTCTTTTTAAAGCCCTCCACTTGTGTTATTTCTGTTGTAGTAGCACTAGATGCCTGAGACACCACCCACCTGTGGCATTTCTGTTATATAGCACTAGATGACTAAGATACCAGTCACTTGTGGTGTTTCCGTTACAGCAGCACTAGGTGACTGAGACACTATCCACTCTGGTATTTCTGTTAGAGCAGCACTAGGTGACTGAGACACCACCCATTGTGGTGTTTCTGTTACAGCAGCACTAGGTGACTGAGACACCATCCACTCTGGTATTTCTGTTACAGCAGCACTAGGTGACTGAGACATCTACTGTCTCATTAGATTTTAATAAGCAAAGCAAAATAGTTGCCACTGAGCAGATCACAACCGTGTGAGCTCCACAGAGTTTTCAAGTTGCCTTTTCCAAAGCAGATTCCCAGACTCCTCTTCTGAGGTGCCTCTGGGGGAACCCAACCTCTAACATTTAGGTTTGTAGCTGAGCATTGAGGGTGTTAACCCTTTGTAAGACTCATTAACTGCTAAGTGACCAGCATTCAGGGTTCTTGGTTCTGCTGAAGCCGTTCCCCTGCCGACTGACAGCTGTAGAACTGGGGATACCAGCTACGGTACTTCAAGTGCTAATAAAATCCCTGGGGTGTCAACTTGCTCTCAGTAATTACCAGCTAACTTTGAAGTACTTTTAACGTAAATTAGCAAATTCTGCACCTTCTAAAAAGAAAAGAAAACACGTGACCTACAGCCTTTTCTAATCACCTCCCTTTTAACAGGCTTCTACTTGGTGTTTCTGAGCATCTGCAAGCCTGGTATTCAACATGAAGACTGCAGTCTGAATAATGTCCAGTATCTAATGTCTTGTCAAAGTGAGAAGGCGTTCTCAGCCACGGATTCTTCAAGGTCACCACTTGTTTGTCAGTTTGTCATTCTGTGTGTTGCCTGTGATGCTGGCAGTCATGTCACCCACTGTGGACAGCTTTCAGTGCAGCTTCCAGACTATGACAGACTAGGATGCCGCTTCATGATCAACAGAAAATACTGCCATTGTCAAGGTTTTTATTTTACTTAGATCCACAATCAACCCCGTGGAAGCAGCACGCAAGAAATCAAATGGCATATTGCAAATCTGTTGCAAAAGAACTTTTCAAAGCATCAAAAAATTAAACTATCGAACTACCAAATATATCATTTTCTAAAAAGAGAAGACAATCCCGTGATCAGACCCAAGCGAGAGTATTTTTAGTCACCTCCTATGCACGCAAAAGTGGAACAATGAACGTACGAAGCCACAGAGGGAACGGACGCATTTGAATTGTGGTGTTGGTGAAGAACGTTGACTGTGTCACAGGCTGCCGGGAGGACGAACACACCTGTCGTGGAAGAAGTACAGGCAGGATGCCTGTCAGAAGCAGGAGTGGCCTGACTCTGTCCCTGGAGAAGGGCAGCGTGCTCGATAGAGGATCGACAAGAGAGCGGCAGACCCTTGGCAAGCGGGTCAGCACAGCGCTGCGGCAATCGGGGCAAAGGTAGGGACGATCGGAGAGCTACGGGCCCAGCGCGTGCCTGGTGTGGTGGACACGGGCTACGGGGAGTCAAAACCTAGCTGACGTCCCCTAACAACAACATTGTTTCCAGAAGCATTATTGTTTTTTAAGTTGGTAAACTACAAGTTGAACTTACAGAGCATTGATTGCCAAACCTTCCCACTTTTCCAAAGCCATCTTCTCCGGCCTTTCCTGTATGAATAACCAGGTTACCAGTTTCACATTCACGGAGGCCGGCAGGGGTATTGTCCTTGGCTTTCTGTCCTCCTTTCTGGGCCTTTCCTAAATTTGAGAATTAACGCTCTTCATTCTCCTTCCTCGCTCCCTTTCTTCCCTCTGTCCCTTTGTCTCCTGGTCTCTCTCTCCTCCTTCATTCCTGCCTCTCTGCCTCCCTCTCTGTCTTTACATTTTTTCTTCTTCCTTGTTTTCTTTCCTTCCTTACATTCTGTCTGTTCCCCTGTTTCTCTCTCATTTTCCTTCCCTAAACTACCTATTCTCTCTTGCCTGAAAAATTCTCTGTTTTCAGCAATACTTCCAAGTTTCTAAGACAACTAACAGTGGAAACAAATTATCAAGTGCTTATTCCATATCATACAACTTGCCCAGCTATTCAGTAGCCAAGTAGCATTTCAGACCCAGACACTTAATCTCTACATTGTCCTTCATCTTTAGATCCAGACAGTGTTGTCTTCTTTATCTCTGAAGAGGGTGGCCTTGTAAATGATTGTGTCAACAAACACATCTTTAGTGAGAGTATGCTTAACCTGATAGGACTCTGGGCCAGTTGACATCAAACTGAATTGTCTTGAACAAACCAAAGGTTATGGTCAATGACACCTGAAGGAAGGCATAACAGTCATCTGTCTCTAGCCACTGCACCCAAATAAACCTGCTCATTCTCGCTCAAATAGTATTTATAATTATTCACCTCAAAATTGTTTATTGATTCATCATCAGATATCAAAATAACATAACTTCTCACCTCAAAATGAGCTGTTACTATCTTAATTCAGATGGCTTTTCTAATGGCCTACAACCTTCGGACTGTTTCCAGCAAAATCTAATCCTGACCCCACAGCATGACTTCTACCTTCTTTCCTCTTATGGAAATGCTCTTCCATTCATTTCTGTGCAGCAATATTTCTGTTATAGAATCAGAATCTTTGAGTTCAAACCTCTGTATTGGAGAACTACAATTTCAGAAAATGGAGAGGTATGAGTTAACACTCATATAGGGAATCATAAGTACCTAATATATTGATCCTTTTTTTCTTTTTCATATAGTCAGTACCTTAAATATGTTCATTCATTAAATCAAATGCCTTATAAAGTGGAGCATTTACCAACCATAACACGCCTCCTTAGGGGTAATTCCACCAAAGTGTCTGTGACCTGATAACCTTGGATTGCCAGAGGTGAACTTTGTCTAAAAAATAAAGCAGACATTAAGCCACAATGCACTCTAGTTAGGGAGAGCAAAGTCACTTTTCACTGGCTTTTGGAAGTCCACACTACACCAGTGAGCTCAGTGAGATCTGTAACCAAAGAGAAAGAAAGTGGGAATTCACAGAATCCTAAGGTGCCACCTAAACATTTAGTGAAGAGCCAAATTCTCCTTCATGGCTCCATGTCGCAGTTTTGGAGATCAGATACGAAAGTATATAACGTATTTTAGCCATATAGCTGTCCCAATTTTTTTTAAAGGCTTCAAAAAGTTATACAGAAGGAGCTCAGATACTTTTTATCCTTACCAACAACAAAAGATTCATGATTCTCATTGCTGAGATGTGTAATGGTTTAAAATTGTTGGGGAAATGAACATCAGAGTCAAGTCCAAATAAGCTCCGTGTGATCGTACTTGGATCTCATAAGAGAAGCCCTCGTTGCACAGTGGTTAGCTCTCTCAGCTGCTGTCTGAAAGGTCAGCAGTTGAGACCCACCAGCTGTACTGTGGACAAAAGATGTGGCAGCGTGCTTCTATAAAGATGACAGGCTTGGAAACCCTCGGGGAGGTTCCATTCTGTCTACAGGACTGCCGTGAGTCAGAAAGGGGTCTGCCATGAGTCAGAATGGACTCGATGGCTCTGGGTTGGGGTTTTATGTCCTATGGGAACAAAAAACAATCAAGTAGCAGATAGGAGACTTCTTATGTTCAGTTTTAGCCTCAGCTGAGCTGTTTATCTGATTATTTTGAGATCACAATTTCATAATTTCTGTTTGTTCCTGATTGCATATACATTTTGTTCAAATCCCGGAACCAGCAGTACTTATAATCACATTCAAAATTTTGAAATCAGGAAAAAATACTCACAATATGTATCTTTTTCAAATTATGGTAAATTTATTCTAACAAGAATCACATCTGACTAATCATCAGAGAAAGCACTGCAGAGTGGCTAAAACAAACAAACTAGGAGTTTCTTATTTTTCTTATTAAGCGAATCTGTAAGTTGGTAGTCTAAGGTCATGGTCATCAGAGGCCTCTGGTGACACAACATTTGAGCAAAGATGTGAACGGAGTGGGCAGCCTGCTGGGCAGGGAGAGAGCACAAAGGAGCTGTGGGTTGTGACCACAGAGACGCTGTAACTGTGCTGCGAGGGGACACCCCGGGTTCTTGGGCCACCACAGGGAGGCGAGGCGCCAGAAGTCAGGGGAGGACCCAGAGGCCACCAGCAGAGGGTGGTTGGGGAAAGTGTCAGAGGCCAGAGGATGTGAAATCTGGCCAGTCTGTGGTGAGAACTTTGCACTGATTTGTGATGTCATGGAAGGAGATCTGAACGTGTTGAACAGAGAAGTAATGGGATTGGGGGCACAGTTTTCCAGTCCCGATCTGGCTGCCCCACAGAGAACAGACTGCTGAGGAAGGAACATCAGACCGTGGCCTGAGCAACTTGGGGATGGAGCTAAGTTTTCAAAAGACTGGAGGGAGGCACAGGTTTGGGAGATATATTAGACTATATTTTTGTGTAGTCTAAAAATAAAAGAGCATTTATGCGAAGCAGCTGCCCCGGCACTGGTTCAGAAGCTCCAGAGCACCAGGCCAGCGCCTCTTTACCCCTCTTGGCTGTGCCTGGGGCTTACTGCCTCCTCCGTGGCGACCAGAGGACACAGTGCCCTGCCGTCATGACCGTGCTCAGGTCGTGAGGAGAGAGGACAGAAGCATGGCCATGGCAGGAAGGTACAGAGAGAGCGGCCATTGTCTCTGACATCTACTCTGCAGATGTAAGCAAGAGACACAACTCCAACTTATTTTGTTGTGATCTCTTTCTGCAAAACACACCAAGAGAGCAAGAAGAAAACGGAGGGTGCTAGGGTTAAGCACTGGGATTAGGAAGTGTCTGGGACAAACTGTTGTTGTTGTTAGGGGCTGTGGAGTCAGTTCCAGCTCACAGTGACCATAAAGATGAGTGAAGGAAACCGGGCCTGGCCCTGTGCCGTGCTCGCAATTGGTCTTATGTCCAGGCCACTGGTGTAGCCACTGGGCCCCTCCATCTCACCGCGGGCCTTCTCCTTGTCGGGGGACCCTCTGCTTTACCAAGCATGATGTTCCTCTTCGGGGACTGATCCCTCCTGACAACAGATCTGAAGTATGTGAAGAGGCAGCCTCACCATCCTTGTTTCTAAAGAACATTCTAGAATGAACTGCTTATGAAATATTAAATATCTACTTGGAAGGGACAGCCAGCAAGTGGCTTCTAAAGGTAAGGGGAGTCACAGAGACCAGATATGGAAATTCAAAAGTCTTTCACTAAGCTATGTTATAGTTTTTAAACCATGAGACCGGATGAAAACCTTATGGAAGAAGGATGCCCTAACAAAGCAAAGAAAAAAAATACTTGCGAGTCTAGCTCAGGAGCATGCCATAATTAGCAGTTGTTTATCAACACATTCAACTGTATGCTCTTTTCTTATTTTGATATACTTTGGGTTTTCATGCTTAAATATTTAATGCAGCTGAGTATTTTCACCTAGACACACTTCCTCAAATGGCTAGTTAATGCTTTCTCTGATTTAAATATTCCAGGTTTTTGCACTCTAATTTTAGATGCCGGCTATGTTACTGGAAACCCTAGTGGAGTAATCGTTAAGGGCTACAGCTGCTAACCAGTAGATCAGCAGTTCAAATCCACTAGGCGCTTCTTGGAAACTCAGTTTTACGCTGTCCTAGAGGTTGCTAAGAGTCAGAACCAACTTGACGGCAACGTGCTTGGTTTCATTTTATTTTATTTTTAGGGGGGTGGTGATTACCTGCTGACATTTTAATTCCCTTTTGTTTCTGTCTGCACTCCAAACTCTCTCTCACCCAGTTATCTGTCCCTGACCCCCCGACCTCTTTTCCACTTGTAGCAGCATTGTATATTTAGTATTGTTGTTAAAGTAAGTTACTAACTTTTAAAAAATACCGAATTTTTCTTCCTTAAAAATTGAAATTTTCCCCAAAGTTCATCCCCCAAAAGTCATCATTTGGTGTAGATTTTGGTCCAGTGGAATCACTGGTCCTTATTTTCTCCAAGATGAATGAGGAGAGACTGTGATGGCCAACTGCAGAAGACAGCAGGCTATGATAACGATTATTTGGGCCCCGTTTGGAAGGTGTTGCAGCAACCAAAGTTCTTTTCCTCACGTAGTACCATCAAATGTACTCCAAAACAATACAACAACTAAAACTGTAAAAAAAAGAAAACAAATTTTTCTGCTATCTTCTGTGTTTTCTGCTACATGAGCTTGAAAGGATTTTGAAGAGTTCCACAAATAAGAATTTGCATTAAAAAATGTGATGAGGTAAGTTGAACTGATGTGTGTACACAAAATTTATGAAGTCATCTATGTACTATTTTTAAAAAGTATGACAATACATAAAACTATTGTGAGACGTAACTATTCACAATATGGTTATACAAATACAAAAGACACAAAAACCAAATGTCTCAATTTGATTCCTACTCACAGCGACCCCACAGGGCAGAGCAGAACTGCCCCGAAAGGCTTCTGAGGACCGCCTGACAGGTTTGAACTGCCGACCTTGCACTTAGGAACCGTAGCACTGAACCGGTACACCGCCAGGGTTTCCTGCACACATACAGCTGTCTGTGTTTGTATCTGTCAGCTTGGTAGGACTGTTTGCAATCACACCCATGTGTCAAAGAAAGTCTTCTCTTGGGCTGCGTTTCTTGAAGCAGCTAGCGACATGTGCACAGGCTTCCTGCCCGCAGTTCTTAAAACATTGCTCCCACTACAGAACTGTGTCAGTAGGGACAAGTACATTTTATTTCAGTGTTACAAATGACCTTAACCAGTCAGCTACAAACTCCCCACATACTGTGTTTTTGGGAAATCCTCTCTGAATCACCAGGAGAGAAGAATAAATGGGAGACTGAAGGTCACAGAAGCATGTTCCTTTCCAGACTCTTTTTCTCTGTTTTGTAAGGGGCATTGTAAGAGGCAGAAAAGGAAGAGTTCTGTCATTGTCAAAGGAAGAGAAAAGCACAATGGAGGCAAGTGGAAATAAAAAGAAACATCCAAGTTTTCTTTATGCTTTCGGCTTTCCTGTGTTGCATGGGCAGATTTTTGCTGTTAGACAGGATTCAGCCAGTTTTCTCAATTGGTAAAATCTCTAAAAACATCAGGGGACATCAATGACAGTTCTAACTAGCTAGGTGACCCTCGGGTTGTCACTTCAGTTTTCTGGACCGTCGTTTCTCTGGTACTCATTGTAATGTCCTGTTTGTTTGCAAATTGTGCAGGACTAAGTGATTACAAGCTCTGGGTTAGTTGAGTTATTTAAAGAGAGAAATATGTATTCATAGTTTGTTCAAATTCATTTGCCTATCAATGGGAAGGCACATACTACATTTTTTTGGAATAACTTCAGTTAGTTTTCAGGTGGGGCTAGAGTACCCTTGAGGTGAAGTGTTGTGGGAGCAGTTAGCTAACAAGGATGAATGAACCCTTCTTTCTGTTCTCCTAAGTGTAGTCAGAACCCACCGTTTACTGCAAATAGGTGTTTTTGGTGGCTGGTCATAACAACAGTTGGGATGTAAAGGATGCTTATACCTAAATGTCTGCAAAGAAATTGTTTAACCTGTTTGTGTTATTCTCTTTTAAATACTGGTTTTACTTGAATCAACTAGAAGATTAAAACCAGAACTGGATTTCACTTGCCCCATAATAAAATATTACTAATTGAACTTAGCTTAGAAAATGAACAGGCGAGAACACTTCAGCAATTAGCTAGGCTAACAGGAACTTCCATGGCTGCCGAACACCACAGCAACATCACAGGCACACACGTGCTGATCACTGCTAAGGCAGTGGTTCCTCATACCAAGAGGGGTGACACAGATGCAAGTCATAGTTTAGACAAACAATCACATGCTAACTAGGATTTGGGATCTTCCTCTTATTCTGAAAGAATAACAGAGAGAGGCTGAAGCAGAATGAGAAGCCTGAGAGGTGTACCTTACGGAATCCATCCTGACTGCTTTCCTAGAAGACTAAGGAGTCAGATGACATGCAATCATCCGCTCACCATCTGTAAGTCCTTGCAAGAACAATCATGCCTCCGAAAGGATTGTAAAAACAACCATTTTAGTAGCTTAGAACTATCCTCTGGAAATCTTAAACGTCAATGTTGACAATTAAGAGAGATGCTGGGATCTCTCGGATGGAAAAGACAGGCAGAACTGACCATACTTCCCATTGTAAGAAATCTCTCGCAGAAATGTTCTGTGGGAAACTCTGCTTTCTTAGAGGTTGGATGTCATTGGAAAAGAGCCAGCTCTGCAATTGGCCAGATATGCACACACATCATCTAATGGGAAAACACAGTTTTGATATCCATTTGATCCCAACTCATAGCAACCCTACAGGACAGAGTAGAACTGCCCCATAGGGATTTCAAGGGGCAGCTCACTTAGAACTGCTGGTCTTTTCTTTTTGGTTAACAGCCAAACTCATAACCACTGTGGAACCAAAACTGTCAGAGATGGTTTGTTTCTTTCCAGGTACTAGCATGTCAATGCAATGAGTCCATAAAATCTACCATGTTTCAAACAGGTATTTCAGCGGCCATTATAGAATTCAGGACCACAAAGGACAATGAAGCTACTCTCCTAGAATAGCTGCTTCTACTATTCGGCAGAAAGGGGAGCTTGGATGAAAAACAGCTCATTCTTATTCTACACTCTTGTAAGATGAATCTTGTCATGTAAACACAAAGCAGTAGATAAGCTGTGTTTTTAGAATATTTAGTGTCGGAAAGCCTTGCTCCGATCTAAATGTACAGAAAACCATTTGATGGGTTTGACATTGCCACACGTATTTCAGAAACTGGAAGAAAACTTGATCTTCTTTTGCTAGGACAAAATGTACTGCTAAAAATTAAAGGCAGCAGGAGCTGCCTGACAGGAAGTAGCCAGGAAATGTAGCTATGTTATTTAATAATGGAGTTACAAACTTTGGCTGATCAGCCCACTTCCCCAAAGGTGCAGTTGTTTCATTTTTCCAATCAGAATGCTATCTAAGATTCACAGTTTTCGTCCTCTCTACACAGTTTTCTTGCTGGTGCTGTGTGTGGTCGTGTTGGTTCTGAATCACAGCAACTCCACTTACAACCAAATGAAGTGCTGTCTGGTTCTGCGCCACCTTGTGATGACTGCCAAGCTCAAGCTCACTGCTGCAGCCACTTGACTAAGCACAGTGTTCATCTCCAGAGACAGGGCCCTCCCAGTAAAATGTCCAAAGCAGGTGAGACAGCATCTCCTCATCCTCGCTTCTAAGGAGCATTCTGGCCGTACTTTATCCAAGATAGATATTTTTTTTCATTTTTTTTTTCAGTTCATGACATATTCGGTGTTCTTCTCTAGCACCATAACTCAAAGGCCTCAAATCTTTGATGTTACTTATTCATTGTGCAGCTTTCCTGTGCATATGAGACTATTGAAAACACCATGTTTGGGGATAGGTGGCACTTAATCCTTAAAGCGACATCTTTGATTTAAACACAATTGTAACACAATGCAGTGTTATAATTTTAAATAATTAACTTTCAATGAAAATGCTAAGACAGAAGCCAGTTATTCTTACATCACTTAATAATTTGTGTAATAGAAATAAAAAATTTCCCTGACTCGTTAATTCTTCCCATCCATCCCAAAGAAACCCAGGTGCTAGAGTGCTGAAGAGCCGTAGCCCCTAACCAAAAGCTGGGAGTTTGAATCCACCAGGTGCTTCTCAGAAACCCCAGACCGCTGGTCTACTTTATTCCTCAGGGTCGGTATGGGTCAGCATCGATTTGACAGCAACAGACTCGGGTTGTTTTTTATCTATCCACATTTTCTATTGGTGTTATTTTTCTTTAGCGTAAACAATTCATAATGCTTATGGTATTGTTATAATATTGGAGGCTACCTCGTGACAGTTTCTGTGATTTCATTTACATAAACAGATCTTTGTTTTACCTTTACTTTTAAAGGTTATTTTCATGAAATCTAGAATTCCAGGTGAATTTTCTTTCATTTCAGCACATAAAAGCTGTCCTTTCATTTCCTTGTAATTTGTGTTTTTTCTAAAGATACTTTAGTTAACTTCACCGCTAATTTAGGCAACTTTGTCTCTCTCTACTTTTTTTCTTTTTTTAATTAGAATTCATCCTTTATCTTTGATTTTTCTTGACCCTGATTTAGATCGATTTCTTTTTTAATTTGTTTGTTTTTCTCCTACCCTGCTGGATATTTGCTAAGCTTTTTGGCTATGTTGACACTCTTGCTCACTGTCATGGATTGTACTGTGTCCCCCAAAAATACATATAGAAGTCTGGCTGGGCTGTGATTACCAGCATTGTGCGGGTGCCTACCATTTTGTGATTTCCCAGTGTGGCACATCCTTCCTAAGGGCGCTTCCCTGGACTGTGGCTTGCATCACCTTTTATCTTTTCGTCCTACAAGGGGTAAAGGGAAGGGAAGCAAGCAGAGAGTTGGGAACCTGGTGCTGCCAAGAAAGAGCACCGGGAGGAGAGCGTGTCCTTCAAGCCTGAGGTTCCCGTGACAGGATGCTTCCTGAACAGAGAACGGTGCAATGCAAGGGTTTCCCTCCAGAGCCAACAAAGAGAAAATCCTCTGCTGGAGTGCACATCCTGAATTTGGACTTGCAGACTACCAGACTGTATAAGAATGACCTTTCCTTTCTTAAAGCCATCCACTTGTACTATTTCTGTTTGAGCAGTATCACCTAAGACACTCATAATATTTGAAAAAATGTCAGTCATTGTTTCTTTCAATATTTTTCATGCTAACCCTCCTTATTAATTCTCTTCAGAGGCACCGACTGACATTTTCTCACAAGTTACAGTGACTCCTTTAGATTTACGTCTATTTTATTTTTTCTTTTCCTCTGTGTTTCACTTTGCTTAGTTTGTATCAAATGAATTTCTGTCATGTGCACCTGGATTACTGAGACACATTCAAGATCTTTTTTTTCCTGTGATATAGTCTCAGGAACAGAATTTCCTTTTGGATGTTTTTGATGATATCTTTCTGCATATGTTCCCAATCTGAACATTTGCTCTTTCACGGCAGTCTGTATCTCCCTAAACACTTTAATCAAAGTCTTCCTGGCTAGTCCAGTGTGCGGGCCATCTCTAGGCATTGGCAGGCTTCCTCTGCCTTGTTTTCTCCATCTTTTTCAATGTCTTCTTCTGCTCTTTGTCTTCATCTTTTTCTCCACCTGCATCCCTGTCCCTTTCTCCTGCTCCTCCTCCTCCTCCTCTTCTTTTTCTTCCTTCTTATTCTTCTGTCGTTTCTAAGCTTCCTTCAATTTCTCCTCTGATTGTCTTGTCAGATTTGTTGAGTCTTTTGATGTTCCATGGTACGTTCAATGTTCTTCTCCAATACCACAATTTAAAGGCATCAATTCTTCTTCTGTCTTCCTTATTCATTGTCCAGCTTTCATGGGCGTATGATGCAATGGAAAATACCATGGCTTGGATCAAGTGCACCTTACTCTTCAAGGTGAAGTTTTCACTTGTCAATGCTTTCAAGAGGTCCTTTTCAGCAGATTTTCCCAATGCAATTCATCTTTTGATTTCTTGACTGCTGCTAGGAAGATTAGGCCTTTCAAATTCCCCTTTTCAATAATTGTATAAGCATCCTATTCACCACATTAGATACGCTTCCCTTAGCTACAGCTCTGTCTAGAATCTGCCACTGACTGCTCACCGATATTCCTACTGAAAAGTTTCCAAGATCAAGTTTTCACTGTGGGCTCTAAAGGCTGGCAACTACTGCCTATCCACCCTGCTCCCTCCCCTAGATTGACCCCCATGTATTTTTCATGAGCATTTCTAATGCTCTCAGGAGACCTAATTCCAGTGGGCTTTAAACTGAGGAGAGGGACTTTTTATGTGCTCTTAATATCTCTAACACATTGCTTTCAGAGCTCCATACATGTTAAATAACATAAAAACAAATTCTCAACCAACGGCACACTCTGAGTATTTGGCAACTAATTTATGACAATACCACAGATTTTTTTGCAAGTACCTTCAAGAGTGAAATAAGCTCTTTGTATCAGATACTGTCATCAACTCCTATTACCTGCAGGATAAAGAGCCTCTGACTTAAAGCAGATAGTTTTCTAGAAGCTTTTTGTGTAATTTGGAAAAGGAGGCAAGCAAAATAGAAAATATTCTCTCATAGAAACAGTAGCAAAAAGGGTGGTGACATGCTTAGATTTTGGTTTCACCCAATTTAAATGAACTCAATTTACAGCAAGGCTTGCCTCCAGACGGGCCTCCGGACTAACAACAGTTGAGGAAGATAAGCAGTTCCGTGAAACAAAAAGGCCCAGAAGTCCTAGGTGCTGTTGTCAGCTGCCATCAGTTCAGTCCCCAGTTTCTGAGACCCCCCCGCACAAGCTGCCTAGTCTGACCACACGACTGTGTGTGGATCAGACATCGTCTGCGGATACTTGAAAGCAGGCGGTCAGCTGTTCCCCGTAGGTCCCCTGGCCCAGGAAGCCCCCCTGCACCCGGCTCTGCGTTCCAGCCACGAGGCAGCCTCCACCGACCGACAGGCGTCCGCTGCATGGGAGCTGGGCTGGGCAGGGGGCAGCCCCCGTCCAGCGGGAAGGGAGAATTCCGTCAGGAAACGCACTGATGTTGCTGTCAGTGGTGAGACCCCAGACCCAAATCCTGGCCAGGGAGTCAGTTCTGACTCTCAGCGACCCTACGAGGCACAGTAAAACTGCCCTGTAGCGTTTCTAAGGCTATAAATAATTACAGAAGACTACCACCTCTTTTACCCATGGAATGGCTTATGGATTTGGTTAGCAGTCAAGGCTTACTTAAGAAAAAAAAATTGAAACAGAACAAATTCATCACCAGTGAGTTGAATCTGACCAAACCTATAGGACAGAATAAAATTGCCCCATAAATTTTCTAAGAAATGGTTGGTGGATTCGAACAGCTGACCTTGACCTCTTAGATAGCAGCTGTAGCAGTTAACCACTGAACCACCAGAGGCTGTGGGTGCTTGATTAAAAGCCACTTCTGTTGAGCAGATTCCAACTCATGGTGATCTTACAGGCCCCAGAAAGTTTCCAAGGAGTGCCTGGTGGATTTGAAGGGCTGGTGTATTGGTTAGCAGACGTAGCACTTAACCACTGCACTGCAGTGTTTCTGAGCTCTGTTAGGAGACCTCAATTCAAAGTTCCCTCAGAGCTGTACGTCCCTTGGCAAGTCATTATAATTCTCTAGTTAACACATTCATGACGTAAGAGATCATCATCATTACCGCTATCTAAAAAGGCACTGTAACAACATCTTGTGATTCGTGTGAATTCTGTGTACGTGTGTCTGTGTGTGTGAGTGTGCGAAAATATCAAGCAGTTGAGGCTGATTGGACGTCCCCGGGTCTAACTGTGGCCACAACACTTACAGGCGTTTGGGCAGGGTCCCAGCTCTGCTCACATGAGGACTGATTTTCAACTTTCCTGAGACAGGATTGGAGATGTGCCTGGGCATGTCTGGCTCGCTCTAGGAGAACAAGGGTGGCAACAGGAAAAGCTACAACCCCTCTGTTCACGTCTTCCTTCTGGGGTCTTCTCACGTGTCAGACAGGGAGAGCTGTGGCTGTGATGGAGCCTCTGGTTTGGACTTGCTTAAATCTAAAACAAAACCAAGCTGGAGGCTGTTGTCTCCTGAGGAAGAAAATTAGAGAGCTTTAGGGTCCCTGAGAAGAGAGCGTATGATGGCCTCGGGATGCCTGCCTCGGACTCCTGGGGAAGAAAAGCCAGTCTGCTGTTCAGAGTGGTTATTGCTCTCTGGAAACTGGGTTCTGAAATTTAACTCTTCAAAACTGAGATGGATTAGGAGTTTGGCTCTCTGATTCGGGGATGGGTGTGTTCATATCCATTATTGGTCAGGGAATGAAAATAATGGAATTCTGAATGGGAAGAAAGTGGAAGCTGACGACTAACAAAGCCACTTCTCTTGGTGCAAGAATATCTTTGCACTTGACATAGATCGCTGAATTCACTGAAGTATCTGCTCAATCCAGATACATGCGGATTACTAAGATAGAGTCAGACTTTGAAGAAAAGGAAAATAATAAGGTTGGTCTTCTCGTGCCTCGTTCATAGGAGAGGATTTGAGCTGCTGATCTTTTGGTTAGTGACAACAGCTGTTAACCAGTATGTCATGATGATTTCCAGAAGTGGATTAGAGATACCTAACTTGGCAGTAGGCAGTAGGTGTCTACTAGCTGGATTTGAACCCCAAATGCCCATGTGATCTCTAGAGAGACATTCAGACTCTTTGGGGTTCAGCGTTTTGGTCCAACGAGGTTGTGGTTTAAAATAAATAATCTCACATATGTCATCTCTCTAGGGTTTTCTAATTGAAATGAGATAATAAAGTTCTATACCACGTAGCAAATGAAAAATATTAGTACTTGGAACTAGTTAAAAGTTACTTAAGTAGCCTCCTCCAGTATTTCAAAGTTTTTGTCTATCTGATTTGGGCTCGCTTCATGTTCTTTTAAAATAGTTACTTATTTTTTTCGTGAAATCTATAGCATACACGTATTTCTCAAGATTCTATATTGTGTGTTCACAAATGCACAGTTTTCCTTTTTATTTTGCAGAAATATTACATTTTCAAAAGAGCCTCCAAATTGATTCGCTTAAGAAGTATAACAGGGAGCTGTTAGTAGTTAGTACTCTCTGGGAAACTTTCCAGGGAATTTTCTGGGGTTAATACTAGTAATAGACGCCAGCTGTCCCGCCTGGAGGAGAAGCGGCAGCATCTCAGCTAAAGGTACAATGAACTGTCCTCTTGCCACTTCCAAAGCTCTGTCCCATTGGGGTCAGTGGCTACTCAGAATCAGTCTACTTTGACTGCCTGTTGGCCGTTCTCTCGCTGGACCTGGGTTTCAGCAAACACCTCCACTTTATTCACGTGGCTTTAGCTCTAAGACGGAAGAAACAAGTTCATTCAGTGTATCACACAATTCAGAAAATAGATTTGTTTTCCGTCTTGGTGACTTTGAAGTCAGGAGTCTACAAACAAGCCGTGAAACACCTAATTGCCATTAAAGGTCGTTTTCTCTGGAGGAAAGTGTAAACGTTCTTTTACTAAAACAAGTTAAAGAGGGATTGCCAAAGCAGAGTTGATAGAAACAGGTCTTTCAGCTCCGTGGTACCTTTTTCATCTCTACTGGAAATTGGATTACCTCAAAGTTTTTCCTTTTTCTTTTCTCTTTTTTTCCTATTTATATTTCTAAGACCCTGAGCAAAGTCTTTCATCTGAAAATTCATAGAAGAGCCTCCTTAAAATGCATGGCATAAGATCTGAATATCCATTTGGGCAGATATTCCTAAGATTCCCTCTGTTCAGCATTATTTGAATTCTACTCAAATAAGTTCAAAGAAGTTTTCCTATATACTGTGTGCTTACAGTTCTCCAAGACTGAACTTCAGTTTTCAAGCCTCACATTCATTAAATGGGCTACACGCATGACATGAAACAGAATGGGAAATTTGACTAGAAAAAGTACAAAATTATCTAAAACTTGTACCTCACACCAAAGAATCTTGTTTAATGTGGACTGATTTGGAAGCGGCTAATTTGGACTGCGGACTGATCGGAAGTGGCTGTCGTATCTTTTGGAGGCGCAGTGGTGAAGCACCGTGACTGCACCGGAGGGCCAGTGGTTTAATCCGACAGGTGCTCCTTCCAAACTCTCTGGAACAGCTCTACCGTCCTATATGGTTTCTAGGGGTTAGAATCAACTCAAAAGCAGTTGGCTTCATTTTTTTAAATATACAAAGAAGTTTGAAATTACGTTATTTTTAAAAGGCTGAAATTTCTGGAGTTTGAGTCTTAAATCATCTTGTAGACAGAGGCCATCAAAATTTAAAATTATGCATAAAGTTTATGAATAAATATCATATATTTATACACAGAAGTTTGAAATTACATTATTTTTAAAACAAAGTCTGAAATTTTGGCATTGATTCTTTCATCATCTTGTAGACAGAGGCCATCAGAATTTTAAAAATAAGACAAAAGAATATTGAAATTAAGCATATACAGAGGTATGTAATTCAACCCATTCAGTATGATTCTGCTCTATTCTATTCCATTTTATTCTATTAGTTGTCACTATTAGGTGCCATCTGAGTCAGTTCTGACTCATAATAACCCTCTGCACAACAGAACAAAACGCTACCTGGTCCTGTGCCACGCCCACAATCATTTTTACACTTAAGCTCATGGTTGCAGTTACTGCATCAATACCGAAGGTCTTCTTCCTGTGCACTGACGCTCCACTCTACAAAGTATGAATGTGTTCAAGGCAGGTATGGGAAATTGTGAAAATAACAACAGCAATGAAAAAAAAAGCTTGAAAGATTATTATAATAATACCTGTCAGCAAGTGATTATTTTTTATTTATTTTATATATTTCTGCAAGGTTAGCATACTATGCCACTAACTGAGAGAGCGGTGGCAGTTTAAAACCACAAAGCAGCCTTCAAGGGAGCAGAAGAACAGTAGCCTGGTAGAGAAAGCCAAGGCATCCTGGGTAGAAACAAAACAATTATTGCACTAAAGTTGTCATCTCTTCTTCAGTGGCAGAGAATCTGAAGCATAAGAAACAAAAATCTTAATTAAATTTGAGAGAGAGACCTCGATTTCAAGCTGCAGTGAAGTAACTGGCATCAGACCAACCCTTCTACAGTAAAATACCAGGACACACTGTAGGCAAACACCGGGATGTTGTTGTCATTGTTGTTGTTGTTGGGTGCTTTCGAGTCAGTTCCGACTCACAGCGACCCAATGTACAATGGAACAGAACACAGCCCGGTCTCACACCATGTCCACAATCATTTTGACACTTAAGCCCATTGTTGTGGCTACTGTGTCAATCCACCTCATTGAGTGTCTTCCTCTTTTTCACTGACCCTTCACTCGACCAAGCATGATGTCCTTCTAGGGGCTGATCCTTTCTGACAACACATCCAAAGTATGTAAGATGCAGTCTTGCCATCTTTGCTTCCCAGGAGCACTCTGGTTGTACTTCTTCAAGAACAGATCTATTTGTTCTTTTGGTAGTCCGTGGTACACCCAACATTCTTCTCCAATAGTACAACTCAAAGCATCACTTCTTCTGTCTTCTTTGTTCATTGTCCAGCTTTTGCATGCATGTGACATGATTGAAAACACCATGATGTCAGGCATGTTTTAGTCTTCAAGGTAACATCTTTACTTTTCAATACTTTTAAGAGATCTTTTGCAGCAGATTTTTGCAAAGCAATGTGTCTTTTGATTTCTTGACTGCTGTTTCCATGGGCACTGACTGTAGACCCAAGTAAAGTGAAATCCTTGACAACCTCAGTCCTTTCTCCATTTATGATGATGTTGCTTACTGGTCCAGTTGGGAGGATTTTCATTTTCTCGATGTTTAGGAGAAATCCATACTGAAGGCTATGGTCCTTGATCTTCATCAGTAAGTGTTTCAAATCTTCCTCACCTCTTGCAGGTGAGGTGGTGGTGTCTGCATAAAGCAGGTGGCTAACGAGTGGTCCTCCAGTCCTGATGCCTCATTCTTCTAATCCAGCTTCTCAGATTATTTGCTTGACATACAGACTGAAAAGGTATGTGTAAAAGGATACAACTCACATGTACACTTTTCTTGACTTTAAACCACGTAGTATCCTCTTATTCTGTTCACATGACTGCCTCTTGATCCATGTACAGATTCTCTAACAGCACAGTTGTGTTCTGAAATTCCAATTTTAAGCAATTGTAGCCACAATTTAGCATGATCCACACAGTTGAACACCTTTACGTAGTCAATGCAACACAGGTGAACCATTTTCTGGCACTCTTGGCTTTCAGTTAAGATCTGCCTGAGATCAGCAATGATATCCCTGGTTCCAGGTCCTCCTCTAAACCCGGCTGGAATTTCTGGCAGTTCTTTGTCAACATAGTGTTGCAGCTGACTGTAACTGTATAATGACAGGCACCTGGATAGCCAATGACAGAAGTCTGCCAATCTAGAGAGGAAACCGAGGTGGATTAGGCCCCATTTACCCCTCGGGGTACATTCTGAAACCATGATGCAAGGAGGTAGACTCAGAGTAGACAGCCACCATATGGCAAGCGAAGTCAAGAGTGATGCAGATTCCGAGGTTCTGTGACATTTGGGCTTGGGGGAGGGTCACAGTGATAGAAAAGGGGAGTGAGTCGTGAAGAGGGCACGGCAAAATCTGTGTGGAAACTACCCTCCAACTTCTGACTGACTTCTGAGTTGCTGGCCTGTGAAATGAGGCTCTGGAAAGTCTAGCAGACAGTAACTCTGAAAAAATAAAAATACCACAGCCATTGCCAGTGAGTGGATTCCAACTCACAGTGACCCTATAACAACACTAGGAGCTGACATTCTGGACGTCACAGAGCACTGGAGAGACGCTGCAATGACCAAGTGCAAACCTTGTGGCGTACCCTGGGCAAGTCCAGCGGAGACCCCAGGGAGAACAGCTTGTAGGAATAAAGACCACACTAGGGAGCCAGGACACAACGGACCCTGATCTGTCCTAAAAAGAGATTGCAACAGACTGATGCAACTGTCTACCAGAACAAAGCTACATTTTTCAAGGGGGAATAAACCTCTACTTAACTATACCTTCTTAACTAATCTCATGGGACTGTTATAATTTTGGTACAAAATTTATCAAGGCCCTCACTAGAAAGGAAGATTAAAGGAAGAGAATAGGGCAGTATTCCTTTGAAACCTACACATCAAAACTCTCAATTAAATATTCATGCACAGAACCAGTTATTTAAAAATAACTATATATTATCATATATATGTGCTCCTTGAATACTCTGGGGGTCAGTTCTACTCTGGCCCCTAAGGTCTCCATGAGTAGGATCCGACTCGATGGCACTTGGCTTTGGCATACATTATCATGATAAATTTAGGTCCATTTCAGTAACACAACTCTGGTGATACTGAAAGAAGCAATGAATTTATCTTATTAATGAAGAGAAAACAGATGTTAACCCCAGTAAACGTACAAAAGAACTTGATTGAACTCAACATTTATATGAGGTAAAGATTCTCAACAAACTAAAAAAAAAACTTCCTTAACTTAATGAAGGGAGATCTCTAAAATTCTTCTACAGCTAATATCAACTAAATTGTGAAACACTGACTCATTTGCTGCTATAGTCTGTGATAATAATGTCTAAAATCACCATCTATAGGCAACATTGTGTTGTATATCTTCACCAGTGAAAAAGGAAAATAAAAAACGAGTGCCATAAAGATTACGGAGCACGTGACCTGGGTAATATTAAAAAGTGAAAACAAGTCTACAAACCAGCTGTTACATTAACAGTGAATTGAGGAAGGCAGTCAGACGAAAGGGCAGCAGTTATTTCTCTTCATGTTGGTAACTAGTGTACAACAGTGAAGTAAAAAAAGTCACTTGAAATAGCATAAAAAATATCCAGAAACAAGCCTAACAAAAGAAACACAAAATCTTAACACTGCAAACCGCTGTACACTTCTGAGAAAAAAATTAAATTCCAGATGAATGCAGAGGCGTTCCATGTTCACAAATTGGAAGCTTCATATTGTCAGTAAGAATGTTTCTGAAATTCATATAAAGAGATTCACAGAGTTCATTTATTGTCAATCCAATTTCAGCAGTTGGTGCGTGTGTATGCGTGGGGGGGAGTGGGAATTGGACAACCTAATCCTAAAATTAAGTTGTTGTTGTGAACAACTGAGCAGTTTCTAACTGACAGCAACCCTGTATGAAGACCAGAGCTGCCTCGTGGGGTTTCCTGGCTGTGACCGTCACCAGGGCAGGTCTCCAGGTCTTTCCTCCTGCAAAGGTGTTGGTGGGTTCAAACGCCTACCCCTCGTTTAGCAGCTGAGTGCTTCAGCCCTGAGCCACTAAGCCTTCTCCTAAAGTATGTCAAGGAACTCAGCTGACGGACACTCATGTGTATACCTGTTACACGTGGCAACCCTGTAGGAAGGGAACTGCCCCGAGGAGCAGCTAGCGGATTCGAACTGCAGATTTGCTTGCTTAGCATCCAAGTTCTTGAACCCTGAGCCATGAGGTCTCCTCAAATAACATAAAAAGGCCAAAATGCCCTCGCAGCAGCAGCTCGCAGCCAGAGAACGTGCAGTCATCTCGATCAGCAGTAGCTTTCTGCTAGTGCAGTCGCATCAGCATTTTGTAGTAAAATGCTTGCAGTGTGCATTTATGCCCATATTTTTCATCCTTGCATCCCTGAGTGGCATAAATAGTTAGGCACTGGGCTGCTAACCAAAGAGTTAGCAAAGATGACTTCGAGGGAGTGCCTAGAAATCTATTTAAAAAAAAAAAAAATCAGCCCTTGTGAACATTATAAAAGCAGAGTCCTGCTCTGGTCCCCGCGAAGTCACCGGGAGCTGGAATCAACTTGACAGCAACTGGAATTCTCTTGGTAATCTTCTGAATTCTTCACATTTACAGTGTATGTGACAAGAGCCAAACTGTCCTGGTGGTTGTGTTTGTTTGCCATTCAGCAGGCAAGCTTTGTCTTCAGTTGGAGTACTGTGTTCAGTTACAGTATTATAACCATAGACATCCTGGTTTCAACAACAGCCTACAAATTATTTTCAAATATGCTTGGGTAAAAAAAATTTATGATCCAGTTTATAAAGCAAGTCTCAAAAAATTTCAAATGATTAAAAAGGCCAGACTTGATAGTCTGACAGATTAGAGGGGCCCTGGAAAATGTGGGCCCCAGACTACGTGTTAGTCCAGAACAGAAACCATTTACGAAGACAACTCTTTAGACAAAGATTGGACTGGATCATCAGACATAAAATAATACTGGTGAAGAACGTGCTTCTGAGCTCCAGCAGACACCGGAGACTGACTGCGCAGCTCCCGTCCAGACGTGAGGTGAGAGGGCAGAGGGGACAGGAGCTGGCTGGATGGGCAGGGAAATACAGGTTAGAAGGGAGGAGTGTGCTGTCACCGGGTGAGGAGAACAGCTACCGTTACACAGCCATGTGAGTGGAAAGTTCTGTATGAAAAGCTGAATTGTGAGCTTTCATTTAGAGCAGGATAAAATACATTTTTAAATTAAAAAATATTAAAATCATTCAGACTGTAGTTTATTATAGTGAATTAAACCAGAAACCCACAACACAAAGATAAGCCAATAGTCTCCACTTACTGAAAATTAAGCAGATAACATTCTAAATGAAACTTAATTAAAAATTCAGAGCAACAATTAGAACCATATTTTAAGTGAATCACAATGAATTTTCAGAACTCCAAAAAATGTAGAATATAAGTAAATTTCTGCTTAAAAAATGCCAAAGCTGTGGCTGGTCGAGAAGACTCCAACTCACGGTGACACAAGAGCACAGAGTAGGACCGCCTCATAGAGTTTCCAGGGAATATCTGGCAGATTCAAACTGCTGACCTTTTGGTTAGCAGATGTAGCACTTAACCCCTACACCACTAAGGTTTACAATTAGCATTTAGGGGGTAGTCTATAAATTTAAATAGAAAAAATAAAGGAACACTGAAAGTCAAATACCTAAACTTCATTGCAGAAAGCTAGAAAAAAAATCAGAACAAAACAGGAAACACACAGTGAAGACCACGAGACGGCGGAGAGAGTGTTTGCTGCCCTAGTAACAGCCCCACTGCCACCGACAGCTCCGAAAGGGTGCAAGGCGAGAACTTCAGAGTGTGGATCATCTAGACGAAGGAGCTCTCCGCATGAAGAATAAGACATGTATGTGAGGTCTGACAGTTAAGTTCCTGAATGCATTTTAGAAAAGGTGCTACATACCTCGTTGCTGAGCATCTCTGTCGTCACCTTCCAAGTCCTCCCTTTGGGAAGCCGGGCACTGATGTCAACACCGAGTCCACCCTTCAGAGCAACTCTGGTGCTGTTTGACTGGGATGGCCGTCAGAACGGTCTTCCTATTACCCTTGATGTCCTGAATGGCATTGAAATGTCCTCCCCCCAATACTTCCTTTACCTTCAAGTAAACTACAGTCACTGGGGGCTGGATCAGGTGAGTAGGTAGGGTGTTCCAATACAGTTATTTGTTTACTGACTAAAAACTCCCTTACAGACAACTAGACAATTAAGTTCGCAAACTCATCGCTGTGCCACTGAGTGCAATGGCCCTTCCAGAAAGAGTTCCAAAATTGCTTTAAAAGGTGCTCTGGGTGTGCTCTGGCGTCAGTGCACAGCTTCCCAAGCTGGGGACTTCGAAAGGGATGGTCGTGCTAGTCAACACTGAGGTGTGCACCACTCAGAGCAATTCAGCTCACAGACTCATTCCTGAGTCCGCCAGTAGCACGGTCTCTGTGCATCTAGCAGTGTTTTCAGTGTCTGTATATGACAACAGTCCCTAGAGAAAGACAAACTTGGTAAAGTCAGTGACAAAGACAAAGACCCTCCAGGAGACGGGCTGTCCCAGAGGCTACAGCAACGGGCTCAAGTGTCACAACAATGGCAAGCGTAGGGCAGGGGCCGGCGGGGTTTCCTTGGACTGTGCGAGGGGCCATTGTCGCTGGGGGTCAGAACTGGCTCGTCGGCACCAAGAGGGGTGATTTGGATAAACGCATTTTACAGATGTTTTACAAAGGGTGAAAATTGCAAACAAAGTCTTCACAATAATTAAAATTGTAGGATAACAGTTAAGTCACTGAGGCTTTTTTTTGGAAGTAACGAAACATTTGCAGTCTTAGGCATCCTGTGTTCAATTCTTGAACTAATGGGACAAACTAGTGAATGCTTTTCCTGTGCGATGCCATTCATAAACAAAAGGTACATTTTATCAGAGTCTAATGGCCAGATAGATGCACTCTTTAATAAATCAATAACCTTCTTGTGTGTTCCCACCAACAGTGACAAACACCCATCTGAGAAGGAAACACAACAGCTTTGAACATCATTCTCACTCTGCTGAACTTTTTAAAATTCCCTTTAGATAAGCAAGATCCTAGAATCCATCTGGTCCCAGGCTGTTTGAACACGGATCGGTAATGTCAGTTATAACGGTCATCTTCCAGGGCACCGAATTCTTCGTTAATAGAACTACACCGAATAATGAAGAGACTGTCCAGACACAGTTTATTAAAAAAAAAAAAAAAATGATCTCTTAAAATTCAATTATGCAGGTTCTCAGTAAAGACGTTTAACTCAGTTATAATGATTCTTCCAGAGAGTTTATGAGAAACCAGTTCAGGTTGTCAGATTCCTTGTACATTGTTGGGATCAGCTTGCTCACCTCCGCAATTCTACTGCAAAACAGAGCCTTACTCTGTCACTTGGTGTTCACCTTTGAAACATCAGTTTCTTTTTTTTTTTTTGGAAAATACATTTTATCTAATTTTAGGTTTTAATATTCAATAATAAAATATGGAGTTAATGTTTTTATTTATTCACTTGTCTCAGGTGCAGAGACTAGAGGTTATCAGACGCTCGGCGACACACAGTTAACATACCTGACGCATGATATTTCCTCTAGTTTTATTTCATTTCTCCGCACCTCTCTTATTCTCTCCTTGCCCATAGTTATCTGTAAAACCCGAACAACCCAACCTGCTGCTATTGAGTTGACACCAACACATAGCGACCCTGCAGGATGGAGGAGACCTGCCCCATCGAGTTGCCGAGTTGTGTCTGGTGGATTTGAGTTGCGAAACTTTCGGTTAGCAGCTCTGGTACCTAGGTACTCTGCCAGCAGGGTGTCCTACTTATCTGCAGCGCCACGTGGTAATAATTACTATCAACTTGACCACGCGTTGTTCTCTCAGACAGTCATCATTTACAAAGTTCACATGATTGCTGAAGAACTACATTGTGGTCCCTGTTTTTCCCGCCTTCAGGCCTTTGCAGACAGATGTTCTGATGCTCACAGCACCTGTCATCCCCTCCGTGTGACTCATCCGAACACCCAGCCCTCATCCAAGATTAAGTTAAGAGAATACTTTTTTTGTTATATTTTTCAAAAGAGCATTTTGTTTTTTTCTTATTTTTCAACGAAACACAGAGCAGAACTGCTCCATGGGGTGTTTAGGACTGAGATCGTTCGTAGGAGCCCAGGTGGTAAGGTGGATGAGCATCCCTTTGCTGACCAGAAGGTTGGCAGCTTGAATCTGCCGGTCACTCCCTGGAAACTCTGTGGTATAGTTTCCCTCTGCCCTATAGGGTCATGTGACTAGGGAATGCACCCCAAAGACACAGGTTTGGTTAGGCTAGGAGTTTTTGTACACACATTGCCAGCTCTGTCTTCTGAGGCATCTCTGGGTGCATTTGAACCACCAACCACTCAGCCAATACCAAATGAAACCCACGGCTGCCAAGTCATTTCTGACTCACAGCGATGCTCCAGGGCAGGGCAGCACTGTCTCACAGAGTATCTTAGGAGCAGCTGGGAACGTGAACTGCCAGCCTTTTGATGAGCAGCCAAATGCTTAATCAATAATCATCCAGCACTTAGATACCCCTTCTGCATGATCCTGCTTAGCTGTGCTGTAATATTTTTATATAGGATTTAATTATCCTAATAATTCCCTTTTTCAGTGTCTGTATCCACCATTAGGTTGAGTCAGCGTGCAAATTTGTTCAAGATTATAACCCTTGAACTTAGCAGAATGACAGTACAGAGTAGATTTTTTTGACAATATTTGATGAATAAAGAATTTGTTAATATGCAACTTTCCAATAAATGTCAAAATCAATTTATGATGTTTCTACTCTTGCTGTTTGGATGACATAAGGCTACTCCCAGATCTGAATTTCTATATTTGTTTGGGATAATTAAACCTTAAAATATTGGGGCAAGGTTTTATTCTGTCTCATTTGATTTTGTTTTCATGTTAAAGTGAAGGAACAACTTCTTCAAAATTATCCAATAGTTTATGTAACTAATATATTCAACTCTAAAAGAGATATGTATAAAAATGCAGTGATTTTGACAAATGATAAACTAGGGAAAAGATATTGTTCCTTAAGATACTTGGAAATTATTGTCTGATACCAATATTATTTTATTTTGTTTTTGAATGTCATAATGCAAAAAATGCAGTTTTGATAGCTAGGAAACAAGAAGCTTTCAGATACACGTTGGGCATTTGATCTGATTAAAAGGGTCGACAGCACACGACTAAACATCTGGACATAGGAGCCTGGTGCCAGGACCCCTGAAGGATCTCAGTGCTGATCACTTCCCACATTTTGTATAATCTCGGAAAGGGAAACCTCAACATTTCCTGTACTTCTACCAAAAGTGAGTTTATCTTAAAGATCTGATCCATGAAAGTAAGGGAATGGCAGTAAGCTGAAACTGTAAACTGTAATCCGTCAGAAAAACTGAAAAACTACAGAATTAAAAAGCTTCACTTGTTTGTAAAATAATTTCTAATCTCCTAAGCATACTTTGCTTTACTGGTAGATGGGATAATTAAACCTTACAACATTGGGGCAAAGTTTTGTTCCGTCTCATTTAATTTTGTTTTCATGTTAAAATGAATGAACAACTTGTTCATTTCTGACTGGCTTGGGACAACACCTGTTCCTCTGTTCTTCAAAGGGAAGTTTGAAAACACTTTCCACAGCCAGAGGCTGCTGTCAGCAGGTTCTCGCCTGCAGTGGTACATGCCAACAGGCTGGTTGCCACAAGACTGTGGGTCAGGTCACTCGTGACGATCAAGTAGCTCAGAGATTTCCAGGGATGGTAGAAACCACCTGTGAAACGACGGCTAAACCCCAAACCGGACCAGTTGCTGCTGAGTCCATTTGGATTCACGGTGACCCGGGGCTTGCAGACAAGAGCCACTCGGCAGGAATTTTTGTGGCTGTGCCTTCAGAGCAGATTGCCAGGCCTTTCTTCTGAGACACCTCTTTGTGGTCTGAACACCAACACTTAGGTCAGGAGTCTAGTGCTTGACCCCCTGCACCACCACGGAGCTCTAAAAGGACAACTGGGGTGAGGTGCTGGCGAGTCCATTTCAACTCCTGGTGACAAGGAATGACAGAGCAGAATTTCCCCAAAGGGTTTTCTAGGCTGTCATTTCACAGACGCCAGCTGTGACGACCTTCTCCTACAGAGCCGTTGGGTGCGTTTGAACTGCCAGCCTTGCAGTTGGCAGCCAGTACCCAGTGATGCTGACCAGGGTTCACCTAAAGGTAACTACAAGAGCTAAATCTCTCAGCTAAGTATGCCCTAGACTTTTCTGTTACTGACGGGTAAAAGGGTATTAGATGATACATACTATTGCGTTGTTTATAACTGATATACTGTAATAATTTTACCATTGTCTTATAATCTTATACTTGTTTTTCTCCTAATTCATTTCTATTTGGTTACTTATTACATGGTTACTATAAAACATCCCTTAAATTTCTTAATAAACAGTCTAGGTACACTCTCCCCACACCCAAATCTGCCAGTTTTCTTCTACTTTATATCAGATGAATTGGGAAACGTGATTATTCTTTGCATCACAAGACTTTGGAAATTATATAGGTAGATGGAGATATGTGTATGTACCTCCCTCTAACTGTGTTCAGAAATATAGTCACAGTTTCTGTGTGCTATGTGTGTCAGTTTTTGAGTTAGAAGCAACTTCGACTTCCAATTGAATGTGTTGTTGTTGTCAGGTGCCACACAGTCAATTCCGACCCGTCACAACCCTCTGCCTGGGCTGGTGCCTCACCTCACAGCTGCTTAGCCCACTGTTGCGGTCCCTGTGCCAGTCCATCTCGGTGAAGGTCTTCCTCTTCGTCACCGGCCGTCTCCTTCGCCAGGGACTGAGTCTCTCCTAACATGTCCAAAGCCTGGAAGACATGGTCTTACCATCTTCACATCCAAGTAGCACTCTGTTGTACTTCTTCTAGAACAGATGTGTTGGTTCCTTTGGCAGTCCACTGTATGTCCAGTATTCTCCTCCAGCATCACAATTCAAAGGCATCCATTCTTCTTCTGTATCCCTTATTCATCATCCAGTTTTTACATACATGTGATGTGATTGAAAATACCATGGCTTAGGTCCTCCCTACCTTAGTCTTTAAGGTGACATCTTTACTTCTTAACCCTTTAAAGAGATCTTTTGCAGCAGATTTTCCCAATACAATGCATCTTTTGATTGCTTGACTGCTGCTTTCATGGGCATTGATTGTAGGAACTGCAAAATATAAATTCTTTAAAAATTCATTTTGTGCTGCCAAATTGACTGGCTAGATGGTGGATCTCTTATTCTAAAGCAAGGGGAATGTAGACTGCGGAAAATGTCCTTCTCATATCCGCATACAGTAAAGCACTTAAAGCCAGCAAAACAAGATGGTACCAAAACAGAAACAATAGCATCCATGTTGTTTCTCAATACATAAGTGTATCTTAACATATTTGAAAACTTCATGTTGGGAATGTAAAATATAGAGCCAAGGGTGGAGTAGAAACATTGATCTTCCTGATACTTTTAGATTGCTAGGACAAAAACATCAAAAATATTCAGACTGTCACAGAATCTCAATAACACAGCATTCACAGTCTCCAGGATAAAAACAGCACAGAGAGTTCGTGGCTGTCCAGCCACACTATGAGACATGTTGCAGAAAGAATTTAGGGTGGGAAACTTGGCCCATCAGGGATGAACGAAAGGGGTCAGAACTGTTCATGATTGTTTAACTGAAAATACTTCTAACTTCTATTTATCACGTTTGAATACTTTTGGTGAGTAGGGATTTACGGATTGACAGTTTCTTTTATTTCTCATTTGGTATCTGGTTCAGATTTATAGTTGTTAAATGAGAGGAGGTTAGTTTTTTCGGGAGCTCCCTTCTCCATATCTGAAGTGCTCAGAAACTAAAAAAAACTGCAAATGATGTCCATTTGCCTGCGGTTGGTTGTTGCAATATAAGTCTGCAAGGTGAGTGGCCAGCAGTGAAGCTACCCGGTGAAAACCAAAACGATTCAAAGGTAGTTAGTAAGTAATTCCGGATTGGTAGGAGGAGAAAGAAAAACACAAAACTATATAGTGAACTTGCAGAAGTCGTGAGAGTCCTAGAGAGAAAGAAACGACACCCTGAAAATCCTGTGATTGAGGAGAGTTTACTAAGTGAGTGTCACACAGGAGACGCCCAGTGGTTCGGAGCTCTGCCGCTCACCAGAAGGTCAGCAGTCTGAACCCACCAGGCACTCCCCAGAAACCCCATGCAGCAGTTCCACTCTGCTTTACAGGATCACTTTGAGCCGGACGTAACTTGATAGCAAAGAGTTTGGTTCCGCTAAGGTATTAAAAGAAAAATAGTCTCTTTGAACTGTAAAACTCCTGGAATCTAGGCATTATTAAGAGGAAAATACTTGTCCTAAAATGCATATAAAACATAGATTCATAACAGCTAATTATTATTTTATAAGTTATTAAATGGCTGACATGAACATATTCTTATTATATTTCAAAAGATGATTCTTTTGCAGTTTTACAGTCTTAACTTCTAATCCATCACTATCCCTTGACTTTCCCCCTGACGGTTTCGTGTAATCCCCATTAACACTCTGCCATGAATTAACAGTTAATTAAAATATATAATCACGTTTTAATTCCTTGCTTGTTTCTCTAAATTCCTTATTATTTATTAAAAGTACACAGAAGGGCATACTGTTTGCATTTTAATTAACTTTTTCATAGTTAATAATCATTTACTGCTGCCTTTGTGTCTATTCACAAACAACAGCTGATTCTCTCTAATCTATTAATGCATACTCCTTGTTTTGTCTTGCAGCTTCTCACTAAACTGAGACAGTATATTTACAAAGTCTTTCTTTCTTTGCTAAATGCGCTCTAAACTAGTGCTCTATATTTCAGAAATTTTCTCCATATAAATTTGCAAAATCCATTGATCAGCCCATTAAAACTTCTGCAAATGGGGCAACCTAGAAATTGTGGAGGTGTTAACTCACCTTCTTGAGTGATTTAACAATTTTAGTATTTTTTGTAGAAGAAGGCTTTCATTTTATGATTTGCTAAATCAATAGTCCTTCAATACAGATTATATGAAATCTTAAAACCGATATGAGTTTTCAGGGCATCTACAGCCAGCTGTTGTCGAGTAGATTCTGACACCATTTTACTTACTAATGAATCAGTACTATAACATTCCTTAATCCAACCTTGAACAATCTACTTACCACAGACCAAACTGAATGCCGTTGGGTTGATCGTAACTCGTCTTTAATAAATGATGTTACTTATGCTGCAACTGATAGGAATGTCCAGCTTGACTGATTGCTGGAGTCTCTGGTGGCTGCATAATTGCTAATGCGGTTGGATGTTACCCAGAAGGTTGGAAGTTCATGTCCACTAATAGAAGCCTTAGTAGAAATACCTAGTGATCTACTTCTGAAAACTCAGTCACTGAAAACACTACAGAGCACAGTTCTATTCTGACACTCACTGGGTGACCACGGGCCAGAGTGAACTCTACAGTAACCGGTGACTTGTCAATATTTGCGAACTTGACTATTCTTAAAAGATCTTTTGGGACATTAGATGAAAATAAATTAATGAGAAGAATTCCGTCATTTAATTTCAAAAAATTGAAACCATACTCTCACACAAAAATAAAATGAATCCATGTCAAAGATTTTATTTAACTTATTAGTTACTGAGTGAACAGATGAGGTACTAGAACAAGTTGAAAAGCCATTATTAGAATAAGATTTCTGGATTAGCTATACAACTGACTAACATGAAAGAGGGGGAAAAAACCTCCTTTGTGGTTATGTTTTTCATTGGTGGGAAATTACTTGCATCGTTACCAGAAAGGAATAGCTTTACAAGTCAGCTTCTGCACTGCAAAGTTGTATAACAGCTTGTTCAATCAAAAAAACAACAACAAAAAAAGAAATCAAAGATGCAAGCTCATCTTTGAGGAGAGTTTTAATTTTTATTCTTCCCAAGTTTTATATTTGTTTTCTGACAAAGGATATTTATTCAGTTAAAAAAAAAGCAAAACAATGCATGCATATCAACAACAGACTGTTATCTATAACCTCTATCATTTCAAAGAAAAAGGAACATTTTAACTTTAGGGTTAAGAAGACACATTAGAGCTTAAAAACCAAAAGTACTGCATCTGAATAATAACTGATGTTATTTTTCTAGCTTCACCATGCATGAGTGAAAATTTCACAAGAGACTCAAGGTTGGGAGCTACCTTCCTAAAGTTTGAAACAAGCTGTGTTTAAACCACAGAGATAAAAAGCAGACGGTAGGCAGTAGAGTTTTATCTCACAAACCTGACTTAAAAAAAAAAAATTAAGACATATGAAAAATATACAAGTGTCACTATAACATATAACCAAACCAAGCGTCCATCCCATTGACCAGTCCCTGGCAGCACTGGGAGTGTCAGCGTGAGAAGGCCATCTCTAGCACGTTCAGTAGTGGCGTTTTCAGGAAACAGTTTCCTGGCCTCATTTTAGAGGTGTCTCTGGGTAAGCTTGAACCCCCTCCCCAGCCTTCTGGTTAGCAGTGGAAAGTGTTAGCTGCCTCTTGGTTCCAACTTAAGTATTAATTTGACAAAACGATGACTAGAAGGCATTTGAAAAAGCCTTTGCAAATTGTTTTCCCGCCAAAAGTTTGAGCTTCAGTAGTCCCCATAGGTGCCTGAGCCAGAAGTCCCACAGTTCTAAAGCTGACAGTGCGATGAGCTGGAATGGACTGAATAACAAAGGGATTGTTTAAAATTACCGACAGTCTGTGTCAGTGCCATAAGGAATGTGTGTGCCCGCGGTCTAGCTGAATTCATCCCGGGAGGTAATCCTTCCAGGTAAATAATTGGCCTAGGAAGCAAAGTATATTCCCTAAAAATACCCCTTACTTTTTCAAGACCAGAAAAATAAAACACTGATAGTCTTTGTGTTATCAATTAGAATTTTAAAGTTTGTCAAATTATATAAATTTTAAGCGGTCTTATCGAAAGCCTATGGGAAAACATTTTAACACGTTCACAAGTAATCATACTATAGCCCTTCACTTGATCCCTAACTGATGTCCTCTGGGCATTTAAAACATTGTTTTAAAAATGTACTAGTATAAAATGTTTGCTCTGAATTTGCCTGTGCTAATGTTTGGTTCTGTTGTACACGGGATTGCTATGAGTCAGAACTGACTTAACAGTACCTAATGGCAGTTCATCTTTGTCCCTGTGTGTACTACAGTGTCAGAAGTCACCTGCTTCAGCAGGAAACACGAGAATTAAGACGAGAATAAAGCTGATCCTAGTGAGATGGAGACCAGATGCGCTTGCACGCTCCAAACTTTTCACCTTTTCTGACGCCAGCCTTTCCCCTCACAACCCTCTTTTCTCTGCTAGGTTTGGTAATTCCTTGCAGCAGCCACACAGAGCTTACAGACCGCACTCACAGTCACGGGATTTATTAGGGAGTAAAAGCTGGCATCTGTATCTACTTGGTAGGAAGAGGCTCCCATTCAGGAGGCCGTCAACTTCTGCTTGGCCTCATCCAAAGTCAGAAAGCCCTTGTGTTGGCCACGTCAGCTGCGGGGTCTTCTCTGAGCCTCTAACCTGCTCCGGCAACTGCTTGAGCTGTTCGACTCCCTGACAAGTTCCTGGAGACCACCCGCTCTACTCTCACCCGCCGGCTGCTTGCAGGCTCACAGCTCTCCCTCTTGCTCCGCAGGTCGTCAAGCCCACCGAAGCCACCTTGTGTCAGATTCTTGCTTCCTGACACACTGCTGCCACTGGGCTCACACTTGTCACTGGGCACTGCTGTGGTGGGTGTCATCTTTACTATCCTGTGCCATCTCCAGGGAACCAGCTCTGTGTCACTCCTCTGTCTAAGGTTCTCAGCACAGGGACCCTGAGTCCAAAGGGTTTGCTTTGCTCCCGGCTCTGCTTGGTGGTAATTCAGTTTCTCTCCATTACTGTGGGACTGGTCCTTAGGTAAGAAAACCCCTCAGTTTCAAGGTATAATTCTCATCCCAGGCCCAGTAACTGAGCACTTCTCTTGGGAGGCCATGATTGTTTAATTTGCACAGTAATCAACCAATTTCCCAAATGTTACTTGATCCTTTTGGGTAGATTTACCCTGTTTACGTAGTAGACTCACTAATCCTTGTTAAAACCAAAAAGTAACAAAATTGATTGCCATCAAGGTGATCGCAACTCATAGCAACCCTACAGGACAGAGCAGAACCGCCCCTATGGGGCGGCTTCCAAGGCACAGCCACTGGATGTAGAATAGACCAATCACAAGGTAGGCTATGGCCCACCCAACTATTTTTGGCAAAATTATAAACCCAAGGCCAGAAAGACCATAGTTAAGAGAGCCCTCTTGTACTGCACAGTCTTTTGTTGGTAAAGGCAAATCTAGGAGAATAATACATTCATGGTCAGACAGTATAACTGTATGGGTGTGCAGGTGAATTAGGAAATTAATTAATATCCACATTAGTTGTAAATAGTGGGCGCTACTGGAAAGTACAGTAAACAATCAAACAAGTGACCCTTTCTTGACTCCAAATTCCCACAACTTTGTGACGGCACAGGGCCACTCTGAGTCCAAGTCACCTGGACAGCAGTTGTTTTGGTTTGTAACGGTGGAAATCAAACCCTGAAATCAAACTGCTGTCCAGACAGTTCCAGCTCACTGGAAACCCTGGTGCCATGGTGGTGAAATGCCACCATGGCTAACCAATAGGTCGGTGGTCCAAATCTGCCAGATTCTCCTTGGCGATTGTATAGGGCAGTTCTATTCTGTCACATAGGGTCCCTATGAGTGCACAGTACAGGTCCAGCATTATCAGAGCTTGTTATTTTTATGAAAATCTAGAAAACAGAAGCTTTCTTTGCATTGTTTTTTTCCTCACACTGTGTAAACCAAAACTCAAGTCTCTTTAGGCCCCAGCTCTCATCTTTTATACAGCTCACAACTGAATTTACCCTTAAGGAAACTTCTACCTGTGGGATGGGAAACTTTCAGTTTACTTGTGACAAGGCCACTGTTCTTCACAATTTGCCTCTTTGGTGTGTTGCTATCAGCCCCAGAAGAAAAGCTCAACATTGATGGGGTTTCCTCCAAGCTAGTAGGCTTTCTCCCTAAAACCCAAGAATATAAAGCTTCCAACTGAGATTCTTCTCTTCTTTCTAGATAGGTGTCTCCACCAGCCATCCTGATTCTAGGAAAAAGATTGTTACCTGATATTGGGAAAATATCGATCCCTGTTTCCCGGTGATTGAAAAGCAGTGCCTTTAACTTGTGGAGGTGTTTTAGAGATTTGAGAGTTGACAAAACAAATATACAGCTCAGGTTTCATAACTGTAGAGTTCTGACAAAATGCCCAAAGTAATGTATGGATGGAATCCTGTTATGAAACAGCAGCGGTCCTGGGACTGTGGGACAAGAGTAGAGGATGGGGAGTGTGCCGATACAGGCTCCAGATAGCCAGCTCAGCCTTTTCATTCAGTACAAGGGGAATATTGTGAGTGGGAAAGGTTAACAAGCTTCAAAAGGTACAGCCTTCCAAATAGTGCTGTGGAAGCTTTAGGACTAAACCACATATCCAGAAAGCCAGCACGGAAGTGCCTTCTTAGGATGTACAGAGCCTTCTCACCAGGAAGAATCACTGCAGAGACCAGGTGCTCCCTCTGCTAAGCTGTAAAAACCACTGGTGTCAAGTTGGTGCCAACTCAGAGCCACCCTGTAGAGTTTCTATAATAAGGCTACTCCTTTCTGACAGAAGTAGCCACTTCCCTTTCAAAATAGCTCCAATCTATTCAAACCATGTAGAAGGTACATAATTATTATTCATAAACCAGTATCGCGGAAACCCTGACGGCATAGTGGTTAAGTGCTACGGCTTGTAGCCAAAAAGTCAGCTGTTATAAGCCACCAGGCGCTCCCTGGAAACTCTCTGGAGCAGTTCTACTCTGTTGGCAGGGATGCTATGAGTCAGAATGGACTGCACAGCAGTGGGTTTAGTTGAAGGACTATCACAGGAGGCCTGGTGGTACAGTGATTAAGCACTTAGCTGCCAAACAAAATATCAGTGGTTTGAACCCACCCACTACTGCTCAAGGGAATGATGTGTCTGCTCCTGTAGGGATTGCAGCCCTGGAAGCCCTGTGGGTAAGTTCTCTGTCCTACCGGGTTATGAAGAGTTGGAATATGCTCGACAGCAGTGGGTGTTTGAAGCATTGTCACGTGGGGTAGTGATAGAATTCTTGCCTTTCACCCAGGAGGCCTGGGTTCCATTCCCTGCACTGCACCTCAGGCGGAGGAGACTTGGCATCTGCTATCATGCTGAACAGATTCAGGGTGCTTTTAGACTAAGGCCAATTAAAAGCTAGGCCTGGCGACCAATTTCTGAAAATTAGCCATGGAAAACCGTATGAATGACGATGGTTTCGTTCGGCACTGATGACAGGGACAGTGCAGGACCAGACAGCATTCATTCCCTGCGTGCAGGGTCATGACGACTGGTGGCTGACACCACGCTGCATCACAACAACCACAGCAATGAAGTACCACGCTTTAGCCACTCATCAAAATCAGCAGCAGGTTTTGGAACTCCTCCATCAAATCACTTGGAAATCTGTGACACGTGTCTACACCATTTGTGCATCTGAAGCCACAGTGAGGTCACCACATCACAACCCACAGGACAGTTAGGATTTCTCCAGTGTTGTGACTTTTTCTGAAGATGTTACAAGTGCATGGCCTTGCAGATGCAACACTGTCCCTCCAGTTTCTCCACTGTTCGAATCACGTCGAGTGTGCTCCTGATTCCAAAACAGTCTGAAAATTGTCAGTCTGATTGTTCAGTGACAGCAAATATGAGAAAACTGTATTAAAAAAAGGTAACTCTTAGAGTTATATTTTTTATGTACACCAATATTTGTTCAATGTCTATTTTGAATCAGACATAGTATGTGATGTTTCAGGACAATGGCCTCACGAAAGAAAACCTGTGTGTTGATGGAACTCTGGTCTCACAGGACCAACAAAGAACATGCAGGTGCTAATTCTTGTTATACTGAGATACACTCTGAAATATAGGGTATTCCTCAAACTGTTCTTTCTTTCTTTCTTTTTTCCATTCTGTCAATGTCTGGATCACAGGCAGTAATCTCTCTCTTTTCTTAATATCTTGAACCAGAATTCCAGTGTTAGTAAGCTCATTTAATCAATGAACTAGTAAAACAAAAAGCAAATAAGAAAGCACTACTTTACACAATTAAGTGACGGTATTATTTGTGATGTTTTTGGCCAGTTCTGTGCGTAGGGTCAGAAGCCCTGGTGGTGTAGTTGTTAAGCGCTACCACTGCTAAACATAAGGTTGACAGTTGGAATCCACCAGGCACTCCCTGGAAACTGTATCGAGCAATTCAACTCTGTTCCATGGAGTCGCTATGAGTCAGAAATCAATCCAACAGCGGTGGGTTTGGTTTGGTACATGTGGCTTAGTTTGCCGTCCCAACCAACTAGTCCTTTAACATTGTATTTGTTCATGGTTTTAGTACAACTCAAAATTCAAGAATTTTACACAATGTCACCTCTTTAATCTCTTTTCCTTCTTGCTTCTCCAGGGTACACTTGCAATCAACGAGATTTGCTTCTAAATTCTGCCCAAGGCAACTTAACATCAGCCTGGTAACTTAGGATTCACCTCTAGGAGAGCTTGTCGAGTGTCACCCACGCACTTAATTCCCTTGTCCATCCTGTGGCTTAAGAGTTTTCCACAAACAGTGTATTTTTACACACCTTATCAGGTTTTCTCTAAACTTCTATTTTATTTTCTTTCCTCATTGTTCAATAAAAATCAATTCAGTTATTAATCAATAATAGAGTAGATAGTATATCTTACCACGGCAACTGTCATAGGTCAGTTTGACTAATAATGCCTGTCACAATAGAATATTAACACTTTGGTTTACTCATTTCTAAAATGGAAATGAAAATTCTGACTTTAAGGAGTTATTACAATAACAAAACACCCATTGCTGTTGAGTCAGTTCTGACTCATAGCAACCATTACAAACATGTAATTCAGTAGCCAGAGTGACCCAGTCAGGGAGATAGTTATATTTTGGGTAATTTACAGTATGCGTTAGGATGTAATAGACTCTTGTGACTCCCTGTTCTTTCTTATGATGAGAACTGACATTCTCCAGATGCAAATCCCTTTGTAATCTAGCTGTAAAAGCCTCTGTAATTTGGCTATAAAGCCTTGGAACCCAGACAGAACAGTGTTGGAGAAACCATTCTCACTGTTCCCCAGGTTCACACGCTTGTCTGTTAATAAAGCTTGCTTGAACCTTTCCCAGTCTCTGGGTCTGGCTGCAGTGATTGGCCAACATTTTGGCCTCCTGTCATCCTCCTACCTGATACCTGGACGCAGGCACCTTTTCTCCTTCCTACATCTACACCACCTCCAATGAACCATATGTCATCCCTGAATGTTAGGTTTTCCTGGGACACTGTTAAATATAACACAGTGTTGTTGTGTGCTGTTCAATCCATTCTGATTCATAGGAACCCTATAGTGTAGAGTAGAACTACTCCATAGGGTTTCGCAAGCTGTGATACTTACAAGAGCAGATGACCAGGTCTTTTGTTTTGTTTCGTGGCTAGTGGGTTTAAGCCACTGACCTTTCAGTTAGCAGGTGGGCATTTAACCATTTCACCATCAAGGGCTTCTTTTTAAGGGCTCTAAATTTCTGGCTGGTGCAGTGGCTAAGCACTACATCTGCTAACCAGAAGGTTGGGGGCAGTTCAAATCTGCCAGGCGCTCCTTGGAAACTCTACATGGCCTTTCTACACTGACCTACAGGGTCTCCATGAGTTAGAATCAATTTGATGGCAGTGACTTGGCTTTGGGATTTCTGTAAACCACGTAGATGTGGGGACTTGTTCAGTAAAGATTTCTGGCCCTGGGTAGGTTCAATTCCTTATAAATCTTCATTCAGGAAATAGGAAGATGATGTTGACAACTAGTTACAGGTTGAGTATCAACACCCCTTCGGAGTCTCTCCTGAGGTAAAATGGGAACAAATCCTCTTAACCAACTCCTCTTGACCTACTCACTGATTGCTTGATGGTCACCTGAACCCAAATTAAAAAAAAGAAAAGAAATTCCTCCGTGCTCTTTGATTCTCTGCAAAAATTCCCATCCCCTACACGTCGTCCCGACGTCTTCATCTTCTTGTCTGAGCGAACTCACTTCAAAGGCTTCTCCCTCCTGGCACGTCTCGTCTCTTAAGTGATGTGATTTTTCTCTTACCTTCTACACAGCCCTGGGCTTGACGGCAGAATAAATAGCCTCTTCAGTCATCACTGCTGTTTTCAGACCATTTATCTGCTATCTTTTCTGAGCCACCATCTACATAAATTTTTTTTTAAATATGAACTTTGCTTCAAGTTAATGTAACACAGAAATCTGATGATCGTTACGTATTCATGATCATTTCTCTCCTATATAGTGGTTGTTCAGGTTGTTCTCAGTTACTGAAATGAGGAAGATGAAAATTGGCAGTCACCTGGATTTAATTGTTGAGGCTTAGAAGTTGATCTCTTTACACTATTTTGTCGATGAAGTAGGCTTCCTCATTTTGTTCTTGTCAGCACATTTCATCTACTTTTAAATAGTTTTTCATTGTATTATTTCTGATAAATCCTTAATTTGTGTCCAAATAACTTTAAAAAGTGTAATCATTCATTTATTGAACCAGGTTTGTGCCAGCTCCTGCAGGAAATGCTGAGAATGCAGAAATCTGGGAGACACACAAAATGTGTTGAACACCTTCCAGCTCTCGGCTTAGGTGCTTTATTGACAAGTTGGAGAGAAAAGCTGTTCAATCCCCTAAGTATCTCCCACTGGGGAAACTGCTTCTGACCTTTTCCAAGTGGTAGGCTGCGGTTAATTCTGTTACTCCACCATTTGCTTACATCCAGCAACACTCGTCGGAGACCAGGTAGTAGAAATAAGAACCAAAGCCCCCGTACAACTAGCTTTTTCTGACCCTAACAGCTAGCTAATGATTTCTCACTTTAAAGCATTGATTGGGGAACTGAAAGTTCAATGTAAACTGGAAATACATGTGTGTGTGTATGTGTGTATACGTGTGGCTGTGTGTGGGTGTGTGTGTATGTGTGTGTTCACCCTCTTTAGAATTTGAACTCTCCCTGGAGGAGGACACCCCAGGTGGGAGGAGGAAGACCTTCCAGGAGATGGACTGACCCAGTGGCTGGAACAATGGACTCAAGTATGACAACCTGACAGTGCTGCGGGACCAGGCAGTGTTTCCCTCTGTTGCACGATGAGTCCCTGTGAGCTGGAACTGACCAGATGGCACCTGATGACAACCGTTATTGGGAAACAGTTTTAATTCCCACAAAATCCAGGTTTCTTGGGTCCTTAGAGTTGAAGTGACCCATTCAAGCCATTTGTCCATAGATGCACTTTTGAACCTTGAGATTTGAAAAAATCCATCTCCTAAAAGTCACTTGTAACTCAGGCAAACACCTTATTATTTAATAAGATCATTTGACTTAAGTATTGTGCACTTTAGATGAATTTTGTTAATTTCTGGTAACATAAACTCTGAAGTCTAACTGGACTTTGTGGTTTGGGGTAAATTTTTATAAAAACACTGCATAGCTGTTTCCATGGCAATGTCGATGAGCTGTGATACGAGTGTTTTGGTAGGTTTTCTCATCTTTGGAACATTTTTGACTGCTTAGTTGATAGTATTATCCTAATAAATATACATTTATATATATTTTCCAAGGTCCTGAAGAGTGGGTCCAGGGACTGGCGGTATAGTTATAACCCGAGGGAATGTTAGAAATGCAGAGATGGAATCAAAATACAATGAGATGCCATGTTAACCCAACTAGCTTATCACTAATCCAAAAAACAAGTTAATAAATGTTGGAGAGGTGGTACAGAGACTGGAACACTGAAACACTGGTGGTGGGAAAGTAAAATGAATGGTACAACCACTGTGGAAACTGATTTGATGCTTCCTTAACAAGTAAGAAATAGAAATTTCCCTAGGATCTAGCAATCTCACTCTTTGGGATTTATCTTAGAGAAATAAGAACCATCATACAAATAGACATATGCACACCCATGTTCACGGCAGCTCTGTTCACCATAGCAAAAAGATGGAAACAATCTAGGTGCTATCAACAGAGGAGTAGATAAACAAATTATAGTACATATGAGATACATCAGTAGAATACTACACAATGGCAAAAGAATAATGATGAATCCAAAAAACATTTCACAATATGGATGAATCTGGAGGGCATTAAGTTGAGCGAAATCACTCAGTCTCAAGAGGACAAACATTATATGAGACCACCATTACAAGAACTGGATAAAGTGTTTAGACACCAAAGAAAATGTTCTTTCCTAGTTACCAGAGTAAGGAAGGGGGAAGAAGAAAATTCTCTAGAAAGTACACAAGAATTATTTTAGGTGAAGGAAAGGACAGCACACAACATAGGAGAAGTCAGCACAACTGGACTAAACCAAAAGATAAGAAGTTTCCTGAACACCATGAAACACTTTGACAGACAGCAGCTGGAGCTGGGATATGGGGACGATGATATTATTGGGTCATCTAGATCAACTAGCATAACAAAGCTTATTAAGAAAATGTGAGCAGCATCTGGGGTCTTAAAAACTTGCTAGAGGCCATCTAAGATGCATCAGTTTGTCTCAATCCATTTGGAGCAAGAGACAATGAAGAATACAAAAGACACAAGGAATATTAACCCAAGAGACAAAAGGGTGACATAAACCCGACACTATTCACCTGAGACCAAAAGAGCTGGATGGTGACCAGCTACCATCAGTAATCACAGCGAGAGGGAAGACAACAGACAGCTCCGAGAGAGTGAGCGGAAAACGTGGAGCAGAGCTCAGATTCACATAAAAAGACGAAAGGTAATGGTTTCACTGATACCGGTGGAACTCCTGATACCGGTGGAACTCCCGAGACCGTTGTCCCAGGCTCTTCTGACAAAGATTGGACCAGATGGTAAAACCTCAGATAATGTTTACCAAGAGTGTGCTTCTTAGTGCAAGCAGATACAAGAGGCCAGACGGGTGGCTCCTGCCCAAAGGCAGAGAAGACAGGGAGGGACAGCGACTAGCTGACTAGACACCAAAAATCCTGAGTGGGAAGGATAAGTGTCCTGTCACATGGTACAGATTCTCACTGCTCTCCCACAACAGTGTGTCTAAGTTTTTGTAAGAGAAATTAACTTGAACTGTAAACTTTCACCAAAAACAATTTTAAAAAATGCTGAGAGAAAAAAAAAAAAAAAGGTTTTTCTAGCAAAGAAAAAATAAATAAAAAAAGAGAAAGAAATGCAGAAGGTCAGGTTCCTCCCTAGGCCTCAGGTGCTGTTATGTACATTTTCAAAAGATCATTAGCTAATTCACGTGCTAATTAGAGTTTGAGAAGCACTTATCCTAGGGGGTCAAGAAAAAAAATAGAATATAGAAAAATAGATAACACTTGTTAAAAATATTAATTTGATTCTAGATTCAACTTTTTAGAAATTTAGGCTTCTGGGTTTTTCCAGTTTCATCAACTGGCAAATTGCTTTTTTCATGCAAAGCTGTCTGGTTGTCTTTTGGTTTCAGGAAACAAGACATCCTGACTACTAAATAGACCAGATCCTTGTGTCCTCACAACAAAGTAGGAGCAGAGAGTGTACCTCCACGCACTAGGAAGGCAAACTCAAGAGTGGGCAGGCAAAGGAAACGCAGTCACACACCCACCTCCGGGCACCATAGGGGCTAAGACCAATTTTAGCAGATTTCAAGACTATTTTTTTCTCTGTCTGTTACATCAGTAAAATGATTGAAATCCAGTTCTCCTGTCAGAAAGATACTCTCTTGGAATTAACTCCACTGCGACTGATTTGGTTGTGGTCACGTTATTGTGGGTGCTGCATCCTGGGTGTGAACCCCGCAGGGAGCAGCTTCGGGTGGAAGCCCTCACCCTGCCCAGCTTCCACCCTTCTCAGCACCCGACTGAAATCAATAATTGTAATTTCTTGTAGGCTTCTGTATGGAACTAATATACCCAGTTCATTTTAAAAACAAAAAATCACATTCAGACAAAAATACAAATTGATCGAAGTTTATTTAATACATGACTTGCGAATTTGGATAACATTTCCCCTTCTGCCAACCCAGTTGCTTCCAGCTCATAGCGACCCAACAGGACAGAGCAGAACTGCCCATAGGGTTTCCAAGCAGCAGCTGGTAGATTCAAATGGCCAGACGTTTGAGGAAGACCCTCCACAGGATGACTTCACACAGCGGCTACAACAACGGGATTACGCATGCAAACAAACGTAGGCACGGGGCAGGACGGGCAGTGTTTCGTTCCCTTGTGCACAGCATCGCTATAAGCCAGAACTGACTCAGCAGTGCTTAGCAGCAACTACAAACTTTTGGCTAGCAGCTGAGCTGGACTAGAATTAAAAATGCTCCAAAGATGAGAGTTTGGAAGTACTCTTCAACCAAACCCTACGGGTATTGTCATGGGAAAAATGGGCTGGAACAGAACTGAGAAATAAATTTGTGGTCATGAAGGATTTTTCAGGCACATTGTATTGAGGAATAATTAAAATAATTACTGATTTATCCTAAACTTACCTCCCAATCTCACCCTTGGAGAGTGTATCCAAAACCGACCAAATTCTTCCAAAGAAACTGAGGCAAAGTGGTCTCACCAGCTTTTCTAGACTGTTGTCTGACACCAGGGCAACTCTCAGGAGTTTGTTTCTCCAGGGGTCAGTGTTCAAAAGGACACGTGAGGGAGGAAATCCGGAATCCGGGAGACTGAAGACAACCAAATGGTGGGGGGAGTTCTACTCAACAGTAGTGTTTTTTTTTTTTTTTTTAATGCCGTTCTCCTTTGCTGCCAACTGCCTCTTCAATCATTCTCTTTCCTTGGTACTAGTGATATTATTATCTCCCCCTTTTTTTCTCCTCTCTGACTTCAGTTTCCTTTAATGAAATGTATGTCACCTGGGAGGTGGAATGAGCAAATGGATTAGGGCAAATCATGCCTTAAAATAGGGTTCTAACTTACAGAAACCATCTAGGGGTATCAAACCACTCACCACCACTACTAGTCCAGAGACTCAGAAAACACCCCTATCACAATGGGCCAAAGTTGTTAAAATTTCCCCATCATTAAATTAATATACAAACTCATAAGCTTTACTTACACTTCATGAATGTCAGAAAACAGCTTCAAAGAGTGGTCCCAGGTGGGAGGGTTTCACAGCCAAGAGACACTCAGGAAAAATGAAACTATAACGGGAAATTTTGGATTGACTAGTAAGCATTTCCTTCCTTATTTGTGATTAAGGGGCATTTTTAACTACGTTAAATAGAGCAGCCAAACAGCCAAGTGCCGTCGAGTCGGATAGAGCAAGCAGGTGCTAATTGGTTAGCTCAAATTTATGTTTCTGAGACAGCTAAGATTTAAAAGATAGAGAAATTTAGTTAAGTTTCAGTTTGCTAATGTAGAGCTTACCATGAAAAACTCCTTTTCAGACTTGACAAGATTCACTTAACAAGGTTCAGGATTTGATTAATTATATATATGGAAACTCTGGGGGTGTAGTAGTTAAGTGCTATGGCTGCTAACCAGAAGTTCAGCTGTTCAAAGCAACCAGGTGCTCTCTAGAAACTCTACAGGGCAGTTCTGCTCTGTCTGTAGAGCTGCTATGAGTCAGAATCAACTCAATCACAGTGAGTTTACACACACACACACACACACACAGACACATCCTTGCAAGACCTGACAGTTAAGCCCGCGAACTTAATTGTTCTGAGTGCTACACACCTCATCGCTGAATATCACTATGGTCACCTTCAAAGTAGTCATCTTAGGTAGCTATGCACCCACATCCGTGCCTAGTTGACCCTTATTGAAACTCTTTCTGGAATGGCCATTACATACAGTGACAAGGTGGCAAGTTCATGAAACTTAATTATATAATTGTATATTTTAGCCAGTAAACAAGTAACTGTATTGGAACACCCTCCCTAGTCACCTGATCTGGTCCCCAGTGACTTTTTTCTTTACCCCAAAATAAAGGAAATATGTAATGGAAGACATTTTGATGACATTCAGGACATCAAGGGTAATACGATGAAAGCTTTGGTGACCATTCCAGAAAGAGTTCCAAAATTGCTTTGAAGGGCAGACTAGGCGCTGGCATCAGTGCATAGGTTTCCAAGGGAAGTACTTTAGAGGTGACTGTGGTTGTATTCAGCAGCGAGGTACGTGGCACTTTTTCTAGGATGAGTTCACACACTTAATTGGCAGTCCTCGTATAGACGGATGCACGCATGGTTGGATAGACAGACAGACAGACAGATAGATAACCACTGTTCAGTGGACTCCAGTTGACAGTGGCCCTGTGTACAATAGATCAAAATGTTGCATGGTCCTGTGTTATCCTCCCTATTGCTAGCAAATGCCAGTCCATTGTTGTGGCTCTGGTGCCAAGCCATGTCACTTACAATCTCTGTCAGCCTGTTGGCTCTCTGCCTCAGCAAACAGGGTATTTTCTTCCAGCTGTTGGATGACTGGATGACTTGTCCCTAGTGATAGAGCTGGACAATGTTCTGTTGTGACCCAAAATGTTTTCACTGGCTGATACTTGGAAACGGATCACCAGACCTTTCTTCCTAGCCTGTCTCAGTCCCGAAGCTCCACAGAAGCCTGTTTGCTGTGGGTGATACTGCCAGTTTTCCAAAACACCAGCTTCACAGCAACACACAAACCACAGCAGTCCAACAAACTGACAGGCTGCGGGTGGGCTACTTGGGAGTTTCCAAATTGGGCCTCTCTACCCTCACACAGAGGTTAAGAGTTTAGCTTCTAACCCAAAGATCTGCAGTTTGAATCCACCAGGCACCACTTGGAAACCCTACGGGGGGAGTTTTACTTTGTCTCACAGGGCTGCTATGAGTCACAATCAACTAGACGCAAAGGGTTTGGTTTGCTCCAACCGAGAAAGCTCAACGTGCTCTCCTAACCAATGACACAGGATGCCCTGCCACCTCCAGAACCCTGATCCCCAAAGCATCCCACTAGGGCATACCTGAAGGCTCCCTCTTTACCCAGTATGAAAAGCTTTCCAACTCACCGGTCTGACTTTGAGTCTCTACCGAACACAGGATGGGGGTTGACTTTCTTGCTACAGTCAGCTTTGAACAGTCTCTGCTGTTCTCCTGAGCACTGTGGGCCTAGCTAGAGGAGCCCTGGTGCACAGTGGCTAAGGATTCATCTGCTAACCGAAGTGTCCACAGTTCTAACCCACCAGTCGCTCCTTGGAAACCCAATGGGACAATTCGACTTTGCACTACAGGATTGCTGTGAGTCAAAACCGACTTGACAGCATCGGGTTTGGTGTTGGGTTTACCCCACGTGGGGGTCCCTGGTGGCGTCACCGGTCTAAGAGTTCAGCTGTTAACCGAAAGGTCAGCAGTCCGAATCCAGTAGTCCCGCCTTTGAAACTCTGTGGGACAGTTCTGCTCTGCCTTACGGCATCACTATGAGTCAGAATTGATGCAGTGGGTTGGTTTGGATTGGGTTATCCCTCTAGAGTGCCTGTGTCACCCCTTGTCACTGTCCTCTCTTTCTCCTCTCTTCTCCTCTCTCCTGTCTGTTCCCCAACTCTTCCACTTTGCTCATCTGATCTTGTCACACACCTGACCTGTCATCTGACCTAGTGGCCAGATTAAGTGAAGGATAGCACTTATGTATAAGTTTCAGATAAACAAAAGGCATCCTTTTTGGTATAAGTATGTCCACCTGCATGTGTTAAACACATAACTCAGATTCAAACTGAGAGAAACTGCTTACACTTTCAATTATCTTATTTATCTGTTTTTATAAACTCATCTTTGTCAATCATATTTTTATGACACTCACATTTTATGCTCTATCTCTAGTATGTCTTCTCATAAACTAGCATAAGTTTTCATTCCAAAATTAATAAAAAATCGATTCATTTTTTGAATTAAGTCATAGATGAGTTGAGGTATACTGATACAACTACTCAGAAATTTGCTGTGTGGCAAGGGCCTTTGTGAAACACTGTTAACTCTGAGAAGCAGTTACTGGGGATTACCGGCGGGGTCTGCCCGTCCTGCTGAGAAGCAGATGACACCCTATCATATTTTAGGCTGCAGCCACTGAGAATGGCACCCCTGTAAAAGCCAGCTCCTGCTCTGTCGATCCAACGGTTCGTTCATCGCGTCCTGCTTGACCCACCTAACCCGACCTGCCTGCCTGAGCTGCTTCTGTGCATCTGGAGCTCCTGTATAAGCTGGTTCTTTGCTCTAAACGAAATTTTGAGCTTAACCAACTACAGGTCAAAGGCTCTTTTAATTCTTTCTTCTAAACATCATCTCAATCAAACTAAATAATGCTTATATTATGTACCCTGCAGCGTTCGTGCTGTTGAATTAAGGCAATTTACAACAAATACCCTATTAACGATTTTTAACTTTTAAACTCAAAGCCTGTGAAACAATTGCTATTTTCTGCTGCTAATTTTTGGGTTTGTGTGATTGAAAATGCTTTGCATTCAAAAGAGTTTCAGCTACATATTCCAGAGGCAGATCTATGTGCCTGATGAAAGGCAAATATACCTCTGGAAGCTATTGATTTCTGCTAATGCTTTCTCTCTCCACTTTTCGTTGTTCAGCAGAATACAATGATAAACACATATATCTTTTTAACCAGGCAGTTGAGTCCTGTTAGACACCCCCACCCCACTTCCCTTCTACTACACACCTACTGAAATCTTGAATCAAATGAATATTGGAAATCTATTTTCCAGCCGTACTCCACTATGTAAGATTCCTTTCCAAAACTTTTGTACATTTAATAATGACACTGTGTTCTAAATCTTGTTTGGAAAAGCATTTTAGTCATCCAGCCCTGCTCTAAAAGAAAATCACAAAGGGGAGGTTGTAACAAAGAGAAGTTTATTCTTACGCAGTCCGGTAGGCTACAGGTCCGAATTTGAAAAGCCTAATGAAAGGCCTCTGGAGGGCCTGCCAGGTTCACAGGTATGATTTCTTCCTTCTCTGGAAATAGCCTATAAAATATTTACATGAGACAAACAATGGCCTATGTCATGAATTGGATGGTGTTCCCCCAAAACATCTGTCAGCTTGGCTCACGCACAATTCCCAGTGCTGTGTGATTGTCCACTAATTCTTCATCTGGTGTGGTTTCGTACGTCTTGTAAATCCTTCCTTTATTACACTGATGAGATGGGATTAGCAGCAGTTACGTAAATTCACTCTACAAAATTAATCTACAATTTAAACCAATCTCTTGAAATAAAAAAGACAGAAGTGAGTAGAGCAACAGGGAGACCTCACGCCAGTTAGAAAACAGTGCCATGAGCAGAGTGCCTCCTTTGGACCTGGGGATGCTGTACGGAGATACTCTGGGACCAAGTGCCTATCTCCACGGCTGGCCAGAGGAAGGAAGCCTTCCCCTGGAGCTGATGTCCAAGATTTGGACTTCTTCCTGTGAGTCTGTTATAGAATAAATCTGTTAAAGCTGTCCACTTGCGATATTTCTGTTATGACAGCACTCAACGATTGACACAGCCTGTTTAAGGCATAGTCAGGTAGACAGAAGCTGCCATCAAGTCAACACTGACAGATAATGACCTTACGTACAACTGAACCAAATGACATCTGGTCCTGCATCATTCTCACAATCACCATCATGTTCAAGTCCGTTGTTGTGGCCCTTGTGTCTTTCTGTGTCAGTGATGGCCCTCACTCCACCAAACACGATGCCCTCCTCCAGTTATGGATTCTTCTCGATAACACATCCAAAGAAAGTAAACCAGACAATGTTCTGCTATAATCTGTAAGATTTTCATGAGCAAAATTTCAAAAGTGGATTTCCAGGACTTCCTTAGTCTGTCTCACTCTTGATGCAAGCTGCACTGAAATCTGTCTACCATGGGTGATCTTGATGGTATTTCAAACACCACACTGCACTGATAGAATTGTAGTGTAGAATTTAAAAACAACAATTGGGAAAGAGCTAGTCGTTATCCAGTGGCAGAAGTTAGCAAACCAAAGTCTGGGCCCAGATGTATGGGTGTTAAGCCAGATTTCAGAAATAAGAGACACAGCATAGCCTGGTATGTGCACCTAAATCCACTGCCCCTTGCATTTCATCCTCCCTCCCTTTACTCTCTCTACCCTTTATTTGATTGTTTGACAGTAGTGTATTTCTGTAAAGTTAATGCGGTTTCTTTTATTACTATAACAAGAACGTACTTTCTAATCCTAAAGACTTAAGTAGATTTGAATATTGTTGTTATTGTTATTGTTGTTAGGTGCCATTGAGTTGGTTCTGACTCACAGCAACCCTGTGAACAACAGAACAAAACACTGCCCGGTCCTGTGCCATGTCCACAATTGTTTTTATGCTTAAGCCCACTGTTGTGGCCATTGTGTCAACCCATCTTGTCGAGGGTCTTCCTCTTTTGTGTTGACTCTCCACTCTACCAAGCATGGAGTCCTTCTCCAAGGACTCGTCCCTCCCGACAACGTGTCCAAAGTATGTAAGATGCAGTCTTGCTGTCTTTGCTGCCGAGGACCACTCTGGTGGACTTCTTCTAGAATAGATCTGTTTGTTCTTTTGGCGGTCCATGGTACATTCAACATTCTTCTTCAGCATCACAATTCAAAGCCATTAATACTTCTTCTGTCTCCTTTGTTCATTGTCCAGCTTTAGTATGCATATGATGCAATTAAAAATGTCACAGCTTGGTTGGGTGCACTTTAGTCTTCAAGGAGACATCTTTATTTCCAGTGCTTTAAAGAGATCTTCTGCAGCAGATTTTCCCAATGCAATGTTTTTTGATTTCTTGACTGCTGATTCCATGAGCATTGATTGTGGACCCAAGTAAAATGAAATTCTTGACAACCTCAGTCCTTTCTCCATTTATGATGGTGTTGCTTTCTAGTCCAGTTGCAAGGATTTTTGTTTTCTTGATGTCAACGTGCTGTCCCTACTGAATGCTGTGGTCTTTGATCTTCAGGAATGTTTCAAATCTTCTTCACTTCCAGCAAATAAGATGGTGTCATCTGTGTAACGCAGACTGTTAATGAGTCATCCTCCAAACCTGATGCCTCATTCTTCTTCATGTGATCCAGCTTCTCAGTTTACTTGCTCACCATGCAGATTAAAAAGGTATAGTGAAAGGATACAACACTGATACACACCTTTCCTAACTTTAAACCACCCAGTGTCCCTTTGTTCTTTTCACACATTTGACTCTTGATCAGTACACGGATTCTTTGAGAGCACAATTAAGTGTTCTGGAATTCCCCTTCTCTAGAATGTTAGTCATAATTTATTATGATCCACACAGTTGAATGCCTTTGCATAGTCAAGGAAACACAGGTAAACATCTTTCTGGTATTTGAATATTGACCAAAGCTAAGCCACTTGTACTTCCATGAGAAACCTACTGTCGTCAAATTTGTTCTGACTCATATCGGCCCTATAGTTCAGAGTAGAACTGCTCCATAGGGTTTCCTAGGAGTTCTTGGCAGATTCAAACTGCTGGTCTTTAGGTTAGCAGATGTAGCAGTTAACCAGTCTGTCACCAGCATTTCCATTTGTGTTTAAACTCTCAGGGAGAAGCAACAGACCAGATGACTTTGATAAACACAGATTTTCATCTCCTTTTTGAGGTGTGGGAGGCAAGACTAAAGCCAATTATCCAGTAGCCAGCTGTGACCTCTCATAATTCCTTCTGATTTATTTGGTAGGTGCTATCATATAGAAAGAGAAAAGAAAACAATGAAATGGAGCCAGTGAACACGGAGTCCGCAGCACCGTTAGCTGCCCGCAGGTTTGGGTGTACTGTTTGTGCTGGTCACCAGTTCATTGCCTCTCAGCTGCACGTTCGTTCTTTATTACTTGATCTGTAAAATGGATCTGAGCCCTGACTTCTGTTGTTGTTTCTCTTTTCCAGTTGTCGTGATTAACATTGTCGGTAAAGGGTGCTGAAGCAAGACGGTGCAATGAAGAGTATTCCTTCTTGGTTCTGGAGGCTCCTTTGCTAGGTTCCTGAAGAGCGAGTTTAGTTTCTTAAATGTCACAGATTAAATGCCTCCAGGGTGACTCTCTCTCCAGCATTTGGCTGTCGTGAACTCTACCCTGTTTTGATCTAGGCAGTGCTGAGAAGGCTGGGAACTTCAGACCGGGTGGTACGTCCCCAGGCCCAGCTTGCTGTTTTCAGGTCCTCTCCTCAGCCCCGCAGGCAGACACGCTGGGATGCCCCAAGGCTGGCTACAGAGCGACCTGACCGCAGAGCCTTCATCCTGGAAAGGACAGGCTGCAGCTCGGGCTGCAGAAGGTCACCATATTCCAGCCAAGGGCGGTCTCGCCAGCTCTGGACTGAAGCTGAACCCGTGGTGGCCGGCCCAGCCCTCTGGTGACCTCCCCCTGTCCCTTCCCGTTGGCCTTGGCTTGCCTTCTCCTGTCGGGGGACAGCCTGTGCTAGCAGCAGCACCCTGACTTCTCTGCTGCCTCGTTCACCCCGTGGCTCCCTGTCACTCTTGGTTCGCCCGAGTCCTGAGGTTGCTCCTGCTTGCTTGGTGATGGGAATGGCTCAGCCCAGGTGGCCCGGTGAAATGGTCCGTCATCCAGTGAGCTAGGAAGACATTTTTTTCTGAAGTGTTTGCACCTCTTTCCAGATTTGTCCTTTCTTGGGGGCTCTCCCTTAACTCTAAAGTGCCATTGACAGTTTTCTTTCCATCTTTGTAGTACTCCGCTATCATTGTTTATTAAGTTTTTTATACAGAAGTTGGCAAGCTATAGCCTGCTGGTCAGATATGGGCCACAGCCTTTCTCTCTCTCTCTCTCTCTCTCTCTCTCTCTCTCTCTCTCTCTGTGTGTGTGTAATGAAAAGTATTGGACTGTAACAGCAGAGTTGAGGTGAATACTCAGGACAGAGATTGTACAGCCCTCAAAGCCAAAAATAATCACTCTCTGGCCCTTAACAGAACAGAATCTGCTGATTTCCGCTTTATACTTAACTTCCCCTGAAGCACGTTGTTCATTTTGTCTTCTGATTGGGCCACACTTAGGTATTCATGTAGCGTTTCTGTGATAATATTGCCACAAGAGTCTATGAATGAGGATTTATACTTGAGTATACCTAATTAAACCTCCTACGTATTTGTACAACCCATAATTGCCCAGAAAGGATATGAAGAGCGAATCACTACTGAACAGATGTCACCAGGTGTGCCTCAAATGGAGGTGGCTCAGCCCTGCTTCATTAGGCTTGTGGACCGAAAATTGTAACCAAAAAACCAAGCTCACTGTTGTTGGTAGGAATAGGAATGGGAATCATGCAAATTTTGTTTTCTTCTTTCAAAGAAAGCATTCTGTAGTCAAAAGCCTTGAAACTTCTGAGGTGATCAGTTCTCATTTTAAAAATGAAGACTACAGTACGATAAATGAGAAGTTGAAGTATATTCTCAAAATCACAAAACTTTACATAACAGAGCCAGACTGAGGTGCCACATCTGTGAAATTGGGGGCTGCAGTCTTCCTAGTTGGACACGCTTACCAAACGTCTGTCTTTAAAATCCTTCAGGGCCAGAGGACAGCAGTGCCACAGCTTAGAGACCCAGTGCAGAAAGGATTCACTGGCCGGGAGAGAGGGAGTCCTAACAGAGGCACTCACATCAGCCTTACCTGTTGTATCTCCAGGAGGCACAGAGTTTCGGCATATAAACAGTTTTTGAAACTATACCAAAAAGTCAAAATGATATTGAGGACTGAGCTTCAAGGATATGTGTTTTGAAATTTTAGGAATTATTTATGTCACTTAATCTTTGGTAAAGCTGTAACGTGTATCAGCTTGGTTAAATTCTTGCCAACTCCAAATGGTAAACATTGAATCTACACATTTTGTTCATTAAATGCAATTAAGTGTTCACTAAATGTCAGCTTTTAGTCTAAGACACATGAATATTCAGATCACTGGAAACACTATACTGTATCCAGCCAAGCCAAGTGCCGTCGAGTCAGAGCCGACTCATGGCGACCCTAAACTATATAGATTATGCTAAAAACTGGGAGCCTCTTTTGTTTATGCTGATGAAATAGAATTTACAATTCAGATCAGATATGGAGACACATTAACAAATCTGAGAAACTGAAATTTGACTGAAATATTCCTTTTTCTGAAATTTCATCAGTGTGTTGAAATGCTCGAAGCAGCACCTCTGTTCCTGTTCTCCCAGGTAGTATTAGCCACGACATAGCTAGCTAGCCAGCTAGATAGATGGACTCACATGTTGTCTCTCTGATGGTCCCAGGCCCTTCAGAAGAGGCCATCACAGCGGTCCCTTTGTGAACACGGACTCTGTCAGACCAGTTCCTGAATATGTTAAAGCCAAAAGCCAAGTGCCGTCGAGTCAGATCCATACACACCCCAAATGTCAGCACATGGGAAATAGCTTTCATAACTAGCAGAAGAAGCAGACCACACAGCAGAACAAATTAGGATTCCACTTTTCAGCTGATCCCTTCTAACTTGAAAGGCTGTCTGGGAAGAGATAACGAGTCTGCATGTGTGCCCACCTTTGGGACATCAGCAGGTGACTCCAGGATCTTCCTTAAGCTGATGTCCCCCAACTAGGAAGGCTAGTTAGATGGGCCTGAAAGATCAGCTACGGTAAGCTGGGGACCCTAAACCCTACCCCAGCTGTATCTTAGCTAAAGCCTCCAAGAATCTCTACACCAAGCAGAGGAGCACGGGGCAGTGGCCCGTTCTGGTCGTCTGCGATGCAGACGAAGTGAGGGACGTAGAGTACCTCTGGTCCCTGAGGCCATCTGATGGACGGCTTCATCTCACACACACCTGCACGCCTAAACCAAGCGACTACCTTCGCAGATGGAAACCCAAGCTGTGATTTACTCCTCTCTTCTTTCACACCGAGGATTGAAGTCTATTGTTAGTGTTGATTGAAATCTACTGTTAGGGTTGTTTTTGAATTTACCACATAAAAGAATAAATACAGGTAATATAAATTGCATGTATTTATGCAACTCCGCGTCATACTAAACATAATTTCTTCTGCCTGTTTCCCTGGCTACTAGAAATTGAGTTCTCCGGAGTACCGTGTAGATACCCTTACTTACAGCACGGGAAAAACAGCGGTACAGAATACATAAACGTGGTGCCAGAGGTGCCCTGGTCGTGCAGTGGTTGGAGCTCAACTGCTAACGAAAAGATTGGGGCTCCTTGAAAACTCGGGGTGGGGGCAATTCTGTTCTGTCCTGGGGGTTCTGCTAAGTTAGAGTCAACTGGAGAGCAGTGATTTTTTTTTTAATCAAAAGTTATTTTAGGTGGTAATATGGGGGACTTTTGAGCACAGGTGTGTACCTTCTCCACTGCTAATGATACTGAGGCAGGAAACTTGTGACTGTGGGACCCATGAGTTGGCGTTTGTCTTCTTCACGCAGGCTGGCACAACCTCCCGGGGGGGGGGCACCTAGCAGGAGCCAAAGGATACATTTAAGATTAGGTTTAGTCATTGAATCAAAACATGGAAAATTTTGCCCTATTTGTTTTCTGAGCAAGATGTAAAATGAAGAGAAAGCAACTTATCAGGACCCAAGGCATCACTTCCACAAAATCTGAAACCAGAACAGTCCGCACGCTGTTTCCTAATTTCTCGTGCTCCCAGCCAAGAAGTATCTCCGAGTCAGAGAAAACTTACACATAAAAGGCTTTTATCAAAACTTTTTGACAAAAGTCTCATAGTGTAAGCAAAGAATTCATACAAATCAATAAGGAAAAGATAAAGAAAAAATACACAAAATGGGCAGAACACCTGAACAACTTACTCAAGAAAAAAGAATAATTTCTAAATGTCCAGTAAGTATTTGAAAAGGCATTCAGAGACATTACTTAGCAGGAACATCTAAATAAAAACCAATATTATTTGCCTCTACAGACCCCAAAAAGAGATTAAAATTAAAACAGGACAGTAAACTGAACTTGTCATTTCCAAGAACTGGAAAAAACACGGAGCAAGCAGACCTGTCATGCACTGCTGTAACCTGATCTTTTTGGGGAAACAGGCAGTCAGTTTCAATGAAAAGTTGGCCTAACCTATGACCCTGCAAATTTACCACTAGGTGTGTACCCAAGATAAATGGCTACAAAAGTTTACTAAAATGCATGTGAAAGAAAGTTTAGGCAGCTTCATTCATAATACCAGAAAACAGGAAGAAAAGAAAAACTCAATCAAACAAATTCCCATCAGGAGAAAAATGGTGGTTTACCCATAAACAGTGGAACGCTATGAATTTTAAAAGGAAAAGATTAAACTATCTATACAGATGACAATTCTCAAAATAAAAAGCCAGGAAAGAATGCACTGTAGTGGACCAGTTACGAAGATCAAAAGCAGGAAAATGAATACCCTGAGAGCTCGAAGGCAGAATATGGCTCATCCCACTGAAGCCAGGAGGTTCTTAACGAAGAGGAACCCTGAGAGAAACTTCTAGAGTGCTAGACATACGGTATCTTGATCTGTGTGGCAGTTTCTCAGGTACGTATGCACAAAAATTCATTAAAATGCACACTTACACTTACATGTATACTTTACTACTCACATGATATTTCTCGCTGAGAAATATACTTGTAAAAAGTTTCCGCCATTCTTTCTGGTGAGATTTCAAATAAAATACCTTTTTAACCCAAATAATTTTGGACCTAGAAAATTCCTGCGTTTCTCTAGTCAGACAGCCCCATTAAAAATCTCTTAACCTTAAAATGAGTTGTGACCTCTATCAGTCTTTAAGGGATGTCTCCTACAGGGTCATCACAAGTTGGAACTGACCTGATACGGAAGTGAATTTTTTTAATCACTTAATTGTTGTTTGTTTCGTTTTGTTTTTGCTTTGCTTCTGTCTCTGTTTTAGTTCTAGTGCCTTGGCTGTCCAGACGCTCACCTCCAGGCCAGACCTCAAGTTCTGCCCCATTTATCGATGGGAGCCCCCATTCTTCCAAGATCAAACCCCTCCTGTTACTGGTGTTGTCCGCCGACTGTCTGGTTCGGAAAGACTGACGCTTTCCACAGCCCATATGCGACCCCGTAGTCTAATCGCACCGATTAGACATATTCGGGTAGGGGGTCAAGTTTAAGCATAATTTCCCAATCAATTGACCCGATGCTCTTTGAAACATATCTATATCTATATATCTGTATCTATATCTATCTATCAACATTGACATAAATTTATAAAGCATGATTCTTACTTGGTTCTTTTCGACAAAACACAGATCAAAGCACGTTCCTCAGAGGAAAACATTAAAAAGATAAAAAACAAAGACTACAAGAAATATTTAGCCTATAAGTAATATGTTATTCATTCCCTGAGAATGATACCATAAAAATGTTTTTGTGCATAATTTTGACACTAAAAAAATGTACCATAGATACTCAGGATGCTAAAATAATAGTTTATGCTCAGCCATTGTTCATCTTTAGACTGCACAAACTTTTTAGATGGCATTATTATTTACCTCATTTATTTTTATGAGGTGCTTTAGCTAGCCGGGTTAATGCTGATATGTGACCTTTGAATTTAGCATATAGTGATAAATTTCACATGCAGTAAGCATGGCTTGTTACTACCCAGCATTGAAGCTGAGTGAAGAATTTAAAAAACAAAAAGAAAAAGAAAAAAACCATGAAATGAGGTTGTATAAACTTGTTGTTTAATCAAATTCTCCTAATTTCTATGATACATTATTTTTCAGAATTTTGGCATATGCTTCAAGCCCTATTCCATAAGAGATCACAACCCAATTGAGAAGAACTGGCATACACTCATAGAAGAGACAATGAACAATATCACACATAACAAAATGAGTAGCACAGGTTATTTAGGACTCCAAGTTGATTTGTTACAGAAATAAGCATGATTGACACTGATAGAAAAGGCCTTAAATGAATGGTAACTGTTTCTACAATTTCAGGTAGAGAGAAAAGCATGATCATAGGTGTTGCTGTAGTAACAAATATTTATTTTGCAAATGAGCATCACAGTTTTGTTGAAGAGAGAAAATCACTCATGATAGAGGCAGGGAAACCTGGTCACCCCAGATTAAATGTAGACTATGGAAAGCATCACAAACCCTTCCTGTGTGACCTGTTAGCTCTCCACGTCTCCCTGGTAGATCCAGTCAGTGTGCAGACAGATGCTTCCAGGTATAAACTGACTGGGGATAATGTGGAATATAACAGAGTGTTAGAAGAAAAATAAGGAAAGTGCTGACTAAAATTAGTGAAACTTTTGATGATGAAAACTATGTTAGAAAAGCTACTTAATGTTTAAAGAAATTGTATAAAATACAGTAGTTTTGTCACCAATAGTTTCTGTCACTGACTCTCCTCCGAGACCTGGCATGAGAAAGCGCTGTCCTTCTGTTACGCCATCTAAGATTCTAAGCTTACATCCCATCATGGTGGGAACGTTTCTTCAAATGCTTATTGATCTCTGCAATTGATTGAGAAAGGTCCATGAGAAAGTAAAAACACACGTCGTGTTGATTACAGTGATCAGAACTTAGGAGTGATATGGTAACACTAACGAGGCACCCCTCACCTAGGTGCCGTACCAAGGACACTGGGGCCCTCTAAAGTCCACAGAAGTTTGATGTAAAAATGTGATAACAGATGTGTATACCATAACTTCACATTCATCACATAGATGTTGACACTTTCCTTAGAGAAGATGCGGGAATCCTTAACCTACTTCTTTACACCTGAACACCCAGACACTTTACCGAAGGCTGTCTGTAGATGACAGTCTTGCTTAGTTTTATTAAACTCATATTTCTTCTACACCTGGGGACAAAACAAATTGCACTGCTGTACCTCCTGTCACATAAACACATGTTGCCGTCATCGTCCTTAGCTTCTGTCAAATTGATCTCAGATTTATGGTGACGTCATGCACAACGGGATCAAATCATCGTCATCTCTAGAGTTTCCATTGGCTGACATTTTGGAGACATCGTCAAGCCCTTCTTCCTAGAACATTGTAGTCTGGAAGTTCTGCTGAAATCTAGCATTATAGCAACACACAGCCACCAAGTGACAAGTCCGGGATGACAGTGTTTGAGGAGCACTGGCCAGAAATCAAGCCCCGCTCTCCATCATACTCAACTCATATTCACTGATGTTGAGCCAGGTCCAACTCACAGTGACCCTGTAGGTCAGAATAAAACCGCCCCACAGAGTTTCCAAGGAGTGCCCGGCAGATCAGAACTGTCGACCTTTTGGTTAGCAGACATAGCACTTAACCACCGCGCCACCAGGGTTTCTGACCTCCATCACGGAAGGGAAGAATTCTACCAATGAGTTACCATGGCCCCCATAACTACATACGCCAAACCCAGCCACACCAAATTCTCTGCTCTGGAGGGGATTCCAACTCATAGCAACTTTACAGGGCAGAATAGAACAGCCCCATTGGGTTTGTAACTGAATACAGGGTCAACTACTAGAATCGACGGTTCCCTAGTAGCATGATGGTTGAAAAGTCAGCTGTAGCTTCTAACCAAAAAGTTGGCAATTCAGACCTGCTGGCTGCTTTGTGAGCGAGAGATGTGGCAGTCTCCTTTAATAAACACACCAGCAGGAAACTCTAGGAGATGGATATTCTTTGTCCTATAGAGTCACTATAAGTTGGAACTCACTCGACAGCAGCACATGTGGAGTTACTACGGAAACTCCAGGGACTTAGAAGTGATTAAGAGCTATGCTTGCTAATCAAAATGTCAGCAGTTAGAGTCTACCAGGTGCTCCTTGGAAACTCGTATGAGGCAGTGCTACTTTGTCACATAGGGTCATAACGAGTTGGAATCAACTCAGTGGCAATGGGTTTCATTTTTTGTTTATAGAGTCACTATGAGACAGAAGCCACTTAATGGTACACAACAACAACGGTAACAGAATGTGGTGGGAGACACATAAACCAGAGGAGCATCATGTATTACAAATAACAGAACCACAAAATTTAATCACTAGTTAGAAGATACTTTGCTATGGATCAGGAACACCCATTTTAGATTTCACGTGACTAAGATGCTAATAAATAAACATCTTTTCGTTGCCTCAGCTTTGGGTTTTGTTTGACCAGCAGCTGGCGTTACCATCCCTTGTGAAATCCAGGAGGTCTGCACTCTGATTCTCTGCCGCTTCACTGAGAAGTGCAGAGGCTCAGGACACACAGGTGACCAACAGAGCCAGCTGAGTTTTTACCCAATAATAACTGTGAACACTGTGATGTCATTTGACAGAAATTTCCTACTTTATTCTTTTGTGTACTGAAAAGATAAAATGGAAAAAATTCCTGATTTATATTCAGTAAGACAGATTTGTATTCTAGAAAATCTATTTCGATGTAACTAATAGCAATGGTATATTAAGATGTAAGGAATATTCGTAAGGATATCACCAGAATAATAATAAGTAGAATACAGAAGATGAAGTCAAAACTGTGGAAAGATGAAATATCTTTTTCTAGATAGTTTACACAAAAATTTATTGATAGAAATAAGTCAAAAAAAACAATCTGTACAGCATTACAGGAACAATGAGACCAAATGAAAAAATTGTCCTGTTGATTCCGGCGTGCAGGGTCTTCATACTTACATTTATTTTTTTCTGTCTAGAGTCGCTGTAAGTCAGAATCGACTCGACAGCAGTGGGTTTTGGGGTTTAAATATTAGTCATTATTTACCTATAACCACATCCAAACTATCTTAAGACTCAGTTTCACCCTTATCTGTTGATACGATAGAACATAATTTCTCTTTGAATATACTTAGGTAAATGTATTTTATTTTATGCTGGATGAGACACTTCCTAGAACTTTTTGGTATGTATAAACACAGGAGCTTTAATTAAAAAGTGTACAGTTTTATACACTATTATTAAAAGTTTTAGAAACCTAACATTGTCTATATGTCATAGATTTGGGGGGAGGGTACACAATTCAATCCGTGACAGGCATTACTTGTCTAAGACTACCCGGTGAAATGACCGCTGGAGAGAGATGATGCCATCTAATGTTGCTATAAGCATTATACTTCCTTATGCTTTTTTGTGAATTTGACATTCCCAGCTACGGATTTACTAAAAAGCGTTCCAGATAAGCCTGTAGCTGGTTTGCTAGTTCACCATCCGTAAGGAACAGCTCTGGAGCTCTGCGGGTGCATTCTCACTTAATTTCCTACATACTCACTTGCTCACCTTAGCGTACAGGAAGCTTTTCCTGGCAATAATGAGCATGGTGACTACTACCTTAAGCTGTTACCACTAGATAGGACCAGCTTGTATAAGTTGTCTTTTCTCTCCAGCACGTTTTTCCTCCCAAAACAAAATAGGAACAAAGATTCTGAATGGACAATGTTACTATATTTCTATGGGCTGAGTTCTTTAAAACATGGCAGTAAGAATAGTATATCAGGGTTTTTTTTTTTTTCTTTTTGATTTAGCAACACAGTTAATACATAAACACATTTTTAAAAATTCATATAATATAGAAATATGTTGTAGATAATTTGAAGTCTCCCTTCATTACCCAACACCCTCATATAGGGGCAGTTACAGTTTCCTTTCTAGGGAATTCACATTTGTCTACCATACATGTCCTATCCAAAACTTATATGAGTTTGGAGATGATACCATTGCATCACTTTGATTTTGTATAAATGTGACTTATATTTGCAAACGCAAGTTCTTATTACTTCCCATGAAATCATATTTTGAATGATGAGAACTTGTGCAAAGAACTAACCTTTCAAAAGTTGTTGGCAAGTTTATTCAGGGTTTTTTTTTTTAACTGTCTAAAATGAAAATAATAATACATATGTCATAAGATTTCTGGAAAGTAAAAATGAAAAAATAGCTTCTCAAAGTTTAACCATAAATATGCATTAAAATTATTGTTTATAATTTTTGTAGATTCACTTATAACAAAATCATATTCAGAGCGGCTTTTACAAACCCACTTGGCAGATGCATCTTGCGTTTATACAACATAGTCCAAAGGCACAAGAAAGTTTTTCAAAAAAACTGAACAGTGATATATTGTCCTCCCAGAGACTTCTTATACCAGAGTCAGAAAGATACATTATTTGATTCAAAGCAAAAATGAAATGCATAGGGAAATAAAGCATCCTGACACATAATGGCAACGATTATCTCAGGCAGAAAAAAGAAGTATATGTGGCTGATCAGAACATTCTGAGTACATGTTCAAAACCCTGATTGATGTTCATAAATTGACTTTTCCAATGAGAGTTGGCTTGTTTTCTTACCAATCCCAGGAATTTTATGTTTCTTCTGTACTCTGTCTAGCCCCTTTTGCTTAGATTTTATCCTTTACTCTTACACAAATTGCATAGAAGAATAAGTGTTTCCTTCTTGACTGCCCTATATCCTAACTAAGCTTGTTCTTATAAACCAAACCAACTCCATTTCCAGGAAGTCCATTCCAACTTACAGTAACCCTGTAGACAGAGCAGAACTATCCCATAGAGTTTCCACGGAGAGTGTGGTGGACTTGAACTGCTGACCTTGTGGTTAGCAGCCGTAGCACCTAACCACTACATCACCAGGCTTATTTCTATAGAGTTCTGAAGTTGCCAACGCCAGGAGCCGTTGAGTCAGATTTGACTCAGACCTTTTAATCACTTTCAAATATGTGAACATATAACACAGGGCTTAGGAATAATTCACATTTCTGTTCAAACAAACTTATTTTAATAAACCAGAGTTCAAATATTCTGTCTCAGAATACTTTATTAAATTGTGAAAGCATCCAGTTTGCAGAACCCCAAATGCATGTTCTTAATTAACACTGATCTCGTGAGTAGTAGGTAAGTCCTTGGGCTGTAGAGTTTACTGAGAGCTCAGAGTATACAACATTTCAATCAAAAGACCTTTATTATTATTTGCAAAAATAGAGTATCTACTATATGAAATACACATAGTTTATCTGTTGGGTCAATAAAAATAAAGAGACAGAAAACAAAAACACCATTTGAACCTCGGATTTCTAATTGAGTGTTTGTGAAAAACATAACACAGATGATAAGGAACGAAGTGTATTTTTTCAGACATGACAACCATCAGAGACTTCGGACATTAACACTTCAAGTTTCCTATTCGGTTTGAAATCAAATGCAGCTGTACCCCTCAGGCCCCCTCTACACTTCTGCCTGCAACTGTACAGAGCAGCGTGGTGTGAATTGCGCTACTGCGTCTGGTCTGCTCCAGAGACAGAAATGCTCATTTTCCTGTTTTCTCTAAATCATTTTTCTCCACAAAATGGAAAATTGTTTTGCTATAAAGTTAGTCACACCTTGCAGAAGGTGCGACTATACAGATCCAAGAAATACTAACCAGGAAACAATACTGGTAATCGTTTGCCTTAACAGGTAGGATTTTGGTGGATTTGATCCAGAATATTTTAGCCCGTGCTACAAACTAAGGCTTTCATTTCTCACTGTTGATACCCTTGTGATTTTCCTCCAGCAAGACACGTTCAAGTGGGACAAGATACTTTCCCATTCAGGGCTAAGCTAAGAAGCCCTGGTAGTTCAGTGGTTAAAACTTTGGGTGCTAACCCAAAGGTTAACAGTTCGAATCTACGAGCTGCTCCTTAGAAACTTTGTGAGGTCACGCTGTTCTGTCCTGTAGGGGTGGTAGGAGCCCGAATGAACTCCAAAGCGGTGAGGGGGCTGAGGTGGGAAAGCTGGACTCTCTTGGTTTCTCTTGGTTTCAGTTAGTTGAGACGTGTAGTTTTCTTGAAAAGGGATACAGTGCAAATCCCTGGTAGCTGAGTTAAAAAAAAAAAAAAGAAAAGAAACCTGACCAGCTGTTAATAAATGTCATTATTCTTCCTGCCCTTTCAGTTAACCCTAGGCTCTAGACCATTGCTTGAAAACTCAGTAGTTACCTGACCTAGGACTTTGATCATCCAAGCCACCAAAATGAAAGACTGTTTTTCTTGGAATAAAATTATCTGAAGTGCTCCGAAACCCTGGTGGCATCGTGGTTATATGCTACGTCTGCTCAACAAAAGATCAGCAGTTCCCGTCTGCAGTTTGCTTCTTGGAAACTCTGTGTGTGAGGCAGTTCTCCTCCGTCCTAGAGTGTCGTTGTGAGTCAGAATCGTCTCAGCGGCGGTGGGTTTGTTTTTGGCTGGAGAGATATGGACGAGTTTTCTTTTTTTTATTTATGTATATTTCCTGACAATTTCATTGCAAGTACTTATTTTAAAGAAAATATTAGTAAGCACTCTCAGTAGTTGATACGGAAAAGCAGTTACCCACCTCTGTTTGACGTGAAACGGAAAGACTGTGTCTGAGAAACTACAGCGTGGTTTGTGTGGCCTGTGATTCGGCAGAATTTCAGTGAGGAGGTAATGATTCACAGGTGCCAAACTGTTATTCTATGAAGTAAAAGCATACCCAGAAACGAGCAAATTATTCATTGATTTAACAAGTATTTATTGGACATCAACCATTTTCTATGGGCTGGGGATGTAGCCGTGAAGAGAAAAAGCAAAGAGCCTGTCACCACGGATCTCAAATTCCCTGAACTACTGTAAGACGTCTAGAGAAACATGAGTATAAACAGAGTGCAACAATGCCTTCAATTGAATACCTTGTTTCATGTAAGAAAAATCTTACAACAGCCTTATCTGTGGCTTCCGTTTGGGACTTCTGCCTAAAGCATTGGCTACAGTCCACGAACTGCTGTGAGTTAGCCAAAGTCCTTCTGGTGATAAATCACGTGCAGTGATATATGGCATTAGGTAGTTGTGAGGCAGAACAGCTCCTGGGTGACTGCGGCCAGTCCACTTTCAAATTTATGTATGTGTTTTAGGTTTCTGATCAGTCTCTTTTATCACGTGACTGTCACAGATTTCACATCTTTACTGTTTACTGTTGCTGTGGTCTCTTCCTCGTTTATTTTTCTCTATAATTTGATAGGCAATTTTCAATGCAGAGTGCCTGTATTTACAAGTCACAGATTTGAAGCATCAGAGTAGAGGCCAAAGCCATCGAGGAGGTGGGCAGCGCTCTTGAGCTTCGTCATTGGGTGAAAACCATGCATGGTCTATCAAGTGCATCAGAGGTTTACAGAGTTACACTGAAATATTTTCTCAGTGATAACATTTTTCAATACTTATCTTTTTTAAAGAAAATGAAATTCCTTGAGGTCAACAATATTTGATTTACAATAGTTTTATCTTGTATATTTGTATTCATCAATGAAAATAGCTGAGGAAAATTTGTTTTCTCTAGAGTTTTATTTACTTCCGGTTCATCCTGTCACTCCCCAAGGGCCAACTAGCACCTGAAATCTGAAAAAAAGATGGAAATGGATAAGCCACACCTGAGCACCCCACACCGGTTCTGCTCAGGGAGGTGGTCACACTCGGAGCCGCTGACCGTCGTCTGCATTCCGTCTTTCAGGGCTGGCCAAGAAGTTCGGAGGAGAAGGGACAGTGACGGAGCAGCTGTCCTTGTGATTACCAGCCTTCACCTTCTCAGCATAGTCTGTTTCCACGTGTGTTTGTGGCTAGCTCAACATTTACAGAGTAACAGCTATTTATACATATATATGTATATATATGTGTGTGTATATGTGTGCTTCCTGGAAACCCTGGTGGCACAGTAGTTAAGTCACATGTCTGCTAACGAAAAAGCTGGCAGTTCAAATCTGCCGGGCACTCCTTGGAAACTCTATGGGACAGTTCTACTCTGTCCTACAGGGTCGCTATGACTAGGAATAGACTCAACAGGAGTAGGTTTGGTTTTTTAGTTTATATGTGCTTCCTATAGATACCTGTGTCTTTTTCTTACATTTTTTCATATACGTATATGTCTACAGTATGTGTGTGTATGTGTGTCTGTGTCTCTGTGTATGTGTACATATACAAACCATGGTGGCATAGTGGTTAAGTGCTACGTCTGCTGACTAAAATGTCAACAGTTCTTGGAAAGTCTATGGGGCAGTTCTACTTTGCACTTTAGGTCGATATGAGTTAGAAGGCAACCCTGCTCCCATAGGGGTTAAGTGCTACAGCTGATAACCAAAACGTCAGCAGTTCAGGTCTTCCAGGTGCTCCTTAGAAATCCTATGTGGCAGTTCTACTTGGTCTATAGAGTTGCTGTGAGTCAGAATTGCGTTAGAATTTACTTGATGGCAATGGATTTACATGTATACATACACACACATATATACACACACCTTTTCCTGTATCATGTGTATATACTGATATATTTTTCTTATGTTTTTTCTAAGTATATAAAGGTATATGTATACTTATGTCTATATATGTGCATGTATGTATATACACACACAGCAACAGAAAGTGAGAAACTATTCCTCCAGTCCTTTGATTTCCTCATACTGCTATTGTTATACATTGAATTGGACCTCTGAAAATACGTATTGAAAACCTTAACCCTATAGTTCTGGTTAAGGAGCCCTGTTGACACAACGGTTAAAGCACTCAGTCACTGAATGAAAGGTCAGAGGTTGAAACTCAGCAGCCCCTCTGTGGGAGAAAGATGTGGTAGTTTCCTTCTGCAAAGAGTCACAGACTTGGAAACTACTCTGCAGCTCTCTGTCTTATAAGGTTGCTATTGGAAATCCGGAAATCTTGGTGTCCTAGTAGCGAAAAGCTGTAGCTGCCCACCGAAAGGTCAGCAGTTTGAATCTACCAGGTGCTTCTTGGAAACTCCGCTGGGCAGTTCTACTCCATCTACACAGTCGCTGTGAGTAGCAATCGATTGAGTAGCAATTGATTTATTAGCAGGGACTGGAAACCCTGGTGGAATAGTGGTTAAGAGCTACAGCTGGTAATCAAAAATCTGGCCATTGAAATTCACCAGGTGCTCCTCGGAAACTCGGTGTGGGCTGTTCTACTCTGCCCTATAGGGTCTCTGTGAGTAAGGACCAACTCCCTGGCAACGGGTTTGGGTGACAGTTTAGTCAAAATTGACTTTCCACAAGTGGGTTGCCATTCTTTATTGTTTATAATCCCCGTAGTTGTCATCTCATTTGGCAGTGGGTTTTCTTTGTGATGTTATTGAGACAGTATTAATGTAGTATGTGTCTTGAGTCACTCTTTTGAGCTACCAAAGAGACCAAACAAGGAAAAAGGAGGCCTGCTGGTCTATTGGCTTAGCTGCTCACTAACCTGCTGGCAGCTGGCAGCCCCTGGCTGCTCTCAGGAGAAAGAGATGGCAGTCTGCTTCTGGAAAGATTGACAGCCTCGGAAATCCTGCCGAGTGGTTCTACTATGGAAACCCCCGCGGCTTGCTGGCTGAGAGTCGCAGCTGCCAACCACGTGGTCAGCAGCTTCAATGCCCAGGTGCTCCTTGGAAACCCTGAGGCAGTTTCACTGTGTCCCATAGAGCCCCTCCGAGTCAAATTCAACTCGGTGGTGATGGGTTTGTTTAGATGCACAGGCCAGCAAGAGAGGAGAGCTGAGAGAATGGAGGTGCCAAGCACTTGAAGATCACCCAGAGACACAAGCTCCCTAGAGACGAGGACCTTCCCCCAGAGCCACCAGAGGGAGAAAGCCTCTCCGAGAGCTGGCAGCCTGGGACTGGGCTTCTTACCTCCTAAACCAAGAGACAACAAATTTCTGTTTGTTAAAGCGATCTCCTTGGGGTGTATCTGTTCTGGTGGCACCAGATAACTAACCAAGCCCGTTGCTGTCAAGTCCATTTCAACTCATAGAGACCATGTACGACCGAGTAGAACCACGCCACAGAGTTTCCAAGGAACACCCGGTGGACGCAAACCGCTGACAGTTGGCAGCTGTAGCCCTCAACCACTAGCACCAGGGTTTCATAGAGGCAGCCATCAGTTAAGCTCTGTGTGCTGTGATGCTCGTTTTTAGGCATGGGTGTGTATATGTGTGTGTGTCTCAGCAAAGTTAATATTCTGCTTGCACTCATCATTATTAGGCTCATCCACATGCTTACGAGATTTTTCTCTTTGTGGATTCTTCATTTCCAGTTTCTCATATAACTCAGCAATCTGAAACAAAATATCAGTCTTTTGTATCCCCTCAGACAAGATATAGTTTTATATTCACTCGTATTTACAGGAGTACTTCTATTTCACAGAACCAAACAAAATTCTACAGACTTTCTTTCCCGTCAAAGTGGAAGTGTATTCATGAAAGAACATTTATTATTTTTTTCAAATCTCAAGAATCATTTCAAGGTTGTATTATTTTGTTGTCTTTTCCATACTAGAGGGACTCAGTGTGGGGCTGAGGACTCATTATGCCTCAGTCTGAGGGACTATAGAAAGGAAAGCAGGTGACATACTGAAAATTGATCTGCACTTGAGAGACAGACTAGTCAAACTGTTCTCTGGAATCTTCTGCAGAATATCTGTGTGACTGTGTCTCGTTTTACTCCACTGAGCCTCAGACACTACAGGCATTAATCATGAGAGTGGACAGTATGATCGCTAAGCACTCAAAATTGGGGTTTTATGATAGCAGTTATGAAAAAGTGTCCTGTTAAAAAGTTTTATGTGAAACAGCAGCATCTGTACAGAACTGGAAAGCTAGCCCATGAGTCCTTCAAATGTCTCAAACAGCTGTCATTTAAGTGAGTTTGATTTTATTACAGTCTAAGTGCTAAGGATTATAGGTTACTTGTGATTGTGAAATACTTTTTAAATGACATTTGATAGTAGCACACATATAAGTATACACACTTGTATATGTATAACCCAAACTAAATCCACTATATTCATGTTGATTGTGACCCACAGCTTCCCTAAAGGACGGAGTAGAATTGCCCCACAGAGTTTCCAAGGAGCACCTAGTAGATTCAAACTGCTGACCTTTTGGTTTGCAGCTGTGACTCTTAATGACTTTGCCAGCAGGGTTTCCATATATATGTATATAAATATGTAATTAAATATTCGCTTCCTTATTTTCTGAGTATTTTAATTTGCTGCAAAAGTGAATGAATGTGTGTATCACTACCATCCATGCATGCAGGAATTTTGTAATCTCAACTTACATTTATGAAATTCAGTGTTTTTTTTTAATTTGTCCTTGTCTTATATAGAACTTCTTGTTTCTTCCAGTTCCATAAATTTTTCAACTCCAAGCTGCCTCATCCTGCCTCCACCCCCCACCAAAATATTGCTGTTGAGTGGATTCTGACTCACAGCGACCCTACAGGACAGGGTGGAACTGCCCACTAGGCTTTCCAAGGCTGTGCATGTCTCTAGAAGCAGGCAGCCACAGCTTTCTCCCATGGAGCTGTTATGGGGTTTGAACTGCTGACTCTCAGCAGCCAAGTACTTCTCTTTCAAAGCCACGGACTCACCACAAGTTGTTTTTCCTTCCAAATCTCACAATTGTTTCTACCAGTAGAGAATTAGTGAGTATGGCTACCTTCCGCCGAAACTGAGAGACATAGAATAGAGTTAGTCAACAAGACCCTACCTATTGGCCCCCATGAAGTACCTGCTCTAACCTATTCCAATCTAGCAATGTTTTAGATTGTTTCTATTGGTGAGAGCTGTTGTCCAGGTCTCAAACTGGCCTTGGTTAAAGCAAAGACATTTTTACCTTGTGCACTATGACCTAGAGTCTTAATTTCAGTTGTATAAATCTTTTGTTTGATGCTTACAGTGGACATTTTCTTAAAATCTGTTCCTCTCTCTCTCTCTCTTTTGAATTGAAAACAAGATCTTAGGAAAAAAAATTCAGCATTATGCAAATAGAAGATTAGTTAAAAGTCAACACTCAGAAGACAGAATGCTGTGGTTTGAAAGCTGCTTCTTCCACATGGTTAGCTGTGTTATTTACAACTTAATTTTCTCATCTGAAAAATGGGAATAATAAGAACAACCTCACCATGAAATCCTGTGAAAATTCAGTGTGTTACACTTGCTAAGTACTTAATTACTCCTTAACACTTAATATGTTTTGGTAAATGTCAGCTACCATTTTGGGTTATTAACATTTATTATCATTTTTTATCTAAATAATTGAGTCTGGTCTTGGCTCTCTTTCAGCAGCAGTATTATTCATCTTCATTATCTTGGTTATACTTTCTTTATGCTGTACCAAGTGCTACAAGAATTCCTCTTCTAGTCCTTTCAATTCATTTGACTTCCTTGTACTCAACCATTTTAAAATTACTGTAAAGTTTTTATGAAAAAGAAGTCATTTTAATTTTTCATCTCAATATTCTTTTAGTTATCTTGTTTCAATTGTTTCTGATTTATTCAAATCAGAACTCTATTATTCTACTAGTTTTATGACATCAGACAAGACAATACTTTAAACATCAGTTTTGTTAGTTTTAAGAGGACAGTAAAAATATATACCGTGAGGTGTTCATGAAAAATAAATGACCTAATGCATGTGCTTAGCATCACGCATGGCATATCGAAAGTGAAAGAAAAATAATAACTTTCTCCCAGAGGTATGATAACTGGTTGCATCCCAGAATGATTTCAGGATTTTATTAACATTCCCAAAGTCAAAATTACACCACTGTTCTGCTCGGAGATCCTGACAGTTAATCCAAGAGAACACCAGGCGCACAGCGTCACTGAGTTACAGCGCTACAACCGCAAGGACTTTCTGAGATTGTCTAGTACTGCTTCTGTTGCTATCTGGGGAAAACAAAGTTTTTCGTTTCATAATAAGATATAAAATAAGTGCTTCCAGAATAAGTATACTGTTATTTGTATCACAATATAAACAACAAAAAAACTATTTTTTTCTACTGTGCTTTAAGTAGAAGTTTATGGTTCACATTAGTTTCTCCTAGAACACTGTGCACCTGCACTGTTAGGTGACCCCAACTGCTCCCTCTACAAGTGAGAGCGCAGGCTTCCTTTCCACCCTAGATTTCTTGCGTCTATGCACCCCCGCCTCCTGCTTCTTTCTGCCTTCTCATCTTGCTGTCCATTTCGTCTCAGCCACCTACTGGAGCTAAGAAGGACAGTCTCCCTGAGGATCATTTTATCTCTTACTGTCTGATTTCATCTTCAGCTGAACAGCTGGCTTAGAGCATGGATTCAGTTTGCATCTAACAGAATTCTGGGGCCGTGACTTCTGTGATCCTTCTGGTCTCAGCCAGACCATTTAGCCTGGTTTAAACACTCTTTTCTGAAAACAAAAACAAAACAACAACAACAAAAAACCCTGTAACTTGCATGTATTACATGCCTACCTTTGCCAAACACTAGCTTTTGTGCCATGCCAGGTTGTTTTACGCTGTGTTTGTCCATAAGCTGTCACCACTCATCTTGTGTGTGTTAGAAATGAAGGCGTATCTCCTGGTTTTGTAGATTTCATAGTTATAAAAGCAGAATTAGACATGTGCATGGTATGAGTGAAACTGAAACTATGTATCCCTAAAATGATTAACGGAAAACTGTCACAAATGAGAAAAAGTGGCAGGAACTGGTATACTCAAGTATGGTTCATTGGACTAAAAATGATACAGCTACTTGGAAAATACTTTATCAGTTTCTCTTCAAATAAACATCCTTTACTATGTATCTGGCACCCCAGCATCATGCGCTCAGGTATTCAATCAGGGTAAGTGGGTTAGTATTGCTACCAGGCAAACCCTTACCTGGAAGTTTATCTTCGTTATCCCAGTGGCCAAAATATTTGAAACAATCGAAATGTACATAAATTTGTGGATAAGAAAGCAGATTAGAACTTAATATTATTTATAGAAAAATCATCAGCCAGGGTTATATTTTGTCATAAATACTCTCATGCCTAGCACCCCAGAAGGCAGCTCACCAGGACCCCATAAATGAAACCCCAACCAGTGGTGTAAGAGTTCCATAGAAGACAGATCCAGCAATAAGAGGCTTCTCTGCTGGTGAAGCAACATCTTCTACTGAAGGGAAAAAGAAAGCAAAAAACAACAAAACACAAACTCAAGAAGAAACAATGAGAGTGCTCACATGGCTTCCAAAAATTAAGGAGAAAAAACATGATTTATACATTTTGAAATTCAGTAAAGAAAACGAAGAAAAAAAAGAAAACCATTCACAGCATAAAATTAAACATCCTGTATAATATACCCAAGCAATATGATCCCATAGGAAGAAAGAGAACACAAAAGACCCCAGAATATGAGTGATGGTAACAGAAACTTTGAAGATGAAACCAGGTGAATAAGTGTTCACTCATTTCCAAATACAGGAACTCAAGGATAGTTTTCTACAAATGGAAAAGTCCACTGTGATGAGCAAGGTAACATTCATAACTAAATCTTGAGCAAACTCAGGACTTCTGGGCCCAGTGGAACTTGAAAGGTAGAGACAAGACTTGGAGCTAAGAGCAGAACTGTTGGAAGGCTTTTATGTAGTGTATCAGTTGGTCTTCCTCCAGCAGCCGAGACTCAGGAAGAACTGAACAGGTGAGCAGCTGCAGACCCGGGAAGAGGAGTCCCGGCGGAGGACAGGACAGAGGCAGTGCCCTCAGCCTGAGGGACGAGCTGAGTAACTGGTTAGCTAGGAAACCTGTCAGTTAGTTTTTCCATTGCAGCCCTGACATGTCTCAGTCAACTGTCTCCTACTCTGGCAGAAAGTAGCACTCCTCTTCACTGGAAACTAATTCTCGAGAGTAGACATACATTGATAGTTGGGGTTATCCAATGAAATGGCCAGGTCTGCTTCACTTACTCTCAAAGGACAGATATCTGCTACCGATACTCAGGCACACATACAAAGCTTCCCATAGGCTCACCGCCGTCTCATTCTAAACTGTAAATGAATGAACAGACTGGGATCCTCATACATTAGCGAAAGATCTCCCAAAATAAATACTGAAACTAACAAACGAACAGAGATAGTACACTGGTAAAAGAGAAACAAGAATTTGAAGGAAAACTTTAAAAACCGAAAATTACTGCTATAAAACCAATTGCAATCTTGAATAATCAAGTGGGAAAAAAGTTAGGCACTACAGATTGAAGGCACAGTCAGATGGCATTAATGTAGAAAACAAGAGGCCAGTTGGAGGGCAAACCCCACAGACCCAGCTCATCCAGGGCCCAAATCCACTGCCACCGAGTCAATTCCCCTAAAAGGAATAGAAATCAGGTAGAAAAGTTATAGTGAAGCCAACAGCAGAAAACTGCTTTTCTAGGCTGAAGAAAAATTGAGCCCTTTAGGCTGAAAGTCATGCTAAATTGCAGAGAGAATCCATTTTCCAAAAATCTAGATATATTGAGATCTTCTAAAATTCTGAAGATAAGATAAAATCACATCAACCACCAAAAGCCAGTAACGGTAAAAGAGACATCCTGTCTGCAATCTGGAAGCTGAAAGACAATAGCTAAATGTTTAGGCTGCTCTAAGAAGAAAACTTTTGTCAAAAACTCCTGTACCTGGGTTTCACAGCAAGGCAAAGGCTTTTTTTTTGACATGGAATATTTCAGTCAATTTTCTACTCATGTACCCAAACATACTGGAAGTTTCCTAAATGAGAGTTAAACCAGAATAGAGCTCAAAGTGATACAAGACAAAAACATGTTTCAAAAAAGGTAATGAGAAAGAAGTAATTTAATATAATACTCTGTAAAATTATGATTATTTGTTGTCTGCAAAATAAGTGCTAACTATGGATTTAAAAGAAGAAGAAGAAGAAGAACGCATGGGTAGAGAAAACCCTAAGAGCAAGAAATGAATTAACAGTTCCACAGCATCCTAGAAACCCCCTAAAAGTTCAGGTGTGCACGTGTTTGAAAGTAGGGAGAGAACAGGAAAGTCAAAGCAGTTTAAACTTATTCTCACAGTGGTTCAGAGAGGAGATCATTAAGAAATTCCATCTATTGCTTTGCCCATTTTTTTAAATTGGATTATTTGTCTTTTTGTTATAGAGATATTAGATTTTCTTAAATATTTCAGAGATTAGAGCTCTGTCTGATTCGTAATAGCCAAATATATATATATACATATACATATACATATATATTTATCGGTCTGTAGGTTCTCCTTTTACTCTTGTAATGAAGTCTTTTGATGAGTGTAAGTGGTTGATATGTAGAAGATCCCAGTCACCCAGTTTGTCTTCAGGAGTTTGTATGTTGCCGCTTATGGTTTGTATCCCCTTAATACCGCATGTTAGGGCCTCCAGCATCGGATCCTAGTTTTTCTTGTTCTGGGAAGCCAGCATAACTTACACCAAGCAATACCATGGAAGCCCCACAGACATGCTCAAACTCCCTGAGGGATAGAATTGCTCAGCTAGGAGTTGTGGAGACCATAGTCTTGAGGAATTTCTAGCTTCAATGGCATCACATAGTTCTATACAGAAAATGTTCTACATTCTACCTTGGTGTGCGTAATCTGAGGTCTTAAAAGCCTGTTGATGGCCAACTAAGATACATAACTGGTCTCACCCGCTCAGTGAGAAGGAGGAATGAAGAAAACTAAAGACAGAGGAAAAGGTTCATCCAGAGGACTGATGAACCACATCCACTCCAGCCTCCACAGACTGAGTCTGGGTCAACCAGAGGGTGCCCGGCTCCCACCCCCAACTACTCTGATGAGGGTCCCAACAGAAGGTCCCACACAGAGCTGGACAGAAATGTAGCAAAAAATTCTAACTCAAAAAGAAAGATCAGACTGACCTGAAAGAGACTGGAGAAACCCTGAGAGTATGGTCCCCCAACAGGCTTTCAGCTCAATAATTAGGTTGTTAAGTCATTCTCAAGGTTCATCGCTCAGTCAAGGTTTGCACAGGCCCATAAAACAAGACTAAAGGGGCACACCAAATCAGGGGCAAGGACAAGAAGGCAAGAAGGGACAGGAAAGCTGGTGACAGGGAAACCAGGGCTGAAAAGGGAGAGTGCCGACGTGTCAGAGGGTGGTTAACCAGTGTTAAAAAACCACAGGTGTAGTGTTTAATGAGAAACTGGTTTGTTCTGGAAGCCTTCAATTTAAAAAAAAAGAAAGAAAGAAATATGAAGTACATTAACAAATGGAAAGTGCCCAGGGCAATCATTGACAGATTACTATGACTCAGTAGATACTTATTCCTTTAAAAATAAAACCTCGTCTAGCCCAGGTTGAGAAGAAAGCATATACAATGGCTCATTGGGCTGGTACAGTTATTATATAACAATGTACTTGTAGCATAATTCTTGTTTGATTTTAATTTTTTACTTACAAAAATATAGCAATCAATGCAATTTTAAAATATGAGATTTCAGTGTTTAAAGGAGCAACAAGGAAATAAAGAAATAAAGTTAGTAAGTGTAAGCTGAGGCAAAACAAAAACAAAAATGACAAAGCGGAGCAAACAGAAAACAAAAATAAAGTAGAAATTATGAAACCAAGCTTATCAGTCATCAAAATGAATGTAGACTTCATTGCTCCATGAGAAGACAAAGATGATTGTTTTATTTCGAGAGGCAACTGTATCTTCTCCATTGAGCAGAGACGTTATTAGAATCATTTCTGAAAGAAATTCGGCTGCCTGGTGCAGAAAATACTAGAGCGATGAGGTGATTCATCAGCAGGGTGTGACAGAGTCTTTGGAAAGTCAACGACAACAAAGTTGAATGAATCTTAGTGCCATTTGCAGGAATGTAAAAATTCACTACCAGAGGGTGAAACCATCCGTTTGACAGTGGGCACTCTGAGTGCTCTCAGCACCCTGGTCTGCAGGGCTCTGCTCGGCGTCTGGCATTTCCACGCTGTCTGCTGACTCTCAGAGAGCAAGATGATGGGCTCCACAGGGCGGAGTGTTTGAATTAGGAGGACTTGGGTTTGTCTCAGTTCCACAACGTCCCTTTTCTTACCTATGAGAATGATGCTGCAGTAATAGCTATACTTTTGTTTTGGAACACTGAAGAGAAATGAGTGTCGAAAACTATTATAAATTTGAAGACTTGTGAAACAATGTCATCATCAGCACCATCCACTTTCCAGCTTCGCCTTGTCCTCTGATGACAGTCACCCACGCTGTGTGTTTTATTATGCAGGCTTGATAATCTGATATTAAAGGTATACACAGAGACTGCAAATCGTTTCTGTATACTATGTGCAGATTCTTCCTATCTGATTGACATTCTTACCTAAGATTTCTTTGTCTGCATCCACGCCAGTGAGGTACTCATACAAGTTATATGACACGAAGCTTTTGACAAGCGTACTGTTTTCCTCTTCATTTCCTGAGTATAATGAAAAACAGCTCAGTTTCAGAAACATGACTTGGCGGAGCTGAAAGAACCACAGCCTGTCCTTTAGGGTGCTCTCATTGTCTCAGAGTTTCTACATCTCTCCGTAATTTTTTGAAATAGGGCACCTCCTTTGCATAACACTGTATGTACGTTATCACGTTATACCATTTAGGAGGCTTCACTGAAATGCAAAACACCAATTAGCTAAACTGTACTTCTAAAAAGTTTTCTCAGGATAATTGATTTTAAGAAGTTAGAGTATAGGTTCAGTTTGAAAATTCTTTGTAAAATGTTACTTCCAGTCTCCTTAGGCTTTTTTGGTGCCTTCTCTCACCTCGTTGCACACTCAGTGGCTGGAGTCAGTTTTAGCCATCATTAGTTTTCTTTTGCCTTCCTCTCTGCATCTCCTTTGCACACAGACACAGCATGGGACACATGTCACCTCACCCTCAGCATCACCCTCTGTAAGCTTCCCTGGGCTAGGGACTTGCTCTGTGCTCTTGCATTCTGCTTGGTCCTGCTTAAACATCACCTGACTGAGCCAGGCTGATATGCCCACCTTCCGTCACACACCTCAGGCTGCAGTAGCTCTGAGAAATATTCTTGGATCTGGAATTCACCTTGCAGAATCCTCCTCCTTCCTCCGACACTGGCTTCACTGTCCTCAGCCTCGTCGGTGACTGACGGACTTCAGTGTTCACACCCCTCGTTTTGCTCAGTGATTTCCTCCCTAGAGAGCACAACAGCTTCATTCATTTAGTATAAAAACTAAAACAAATCCGTTTCTGTTGAGTCAATTCCAACTCACAGCAAGCCTGGAGGTCAGAGTAGAAGTTCCCACAGAGTTTCCAAGGAGCGCTTGGTGCTTATGAACTGCTGACCTTTTGGTGAGTAGACACAGCCCTCAACAGCCCCCCCCCCAGGGTTTCCTCACTTACTGTAAATAACTACACTGTGGGAAATCCCTCAGCTCACAGGACAAAGTCAGCATTGCACCTGAGTGGGCGTGTCGGAGCGTGCTCTCCTGCTCTGTGTTTTCCACCCCCTCTGAAAAGCAGCAGCGCTCAGGTACAAGCCCTGCACCCCTAGGCCTCTATCCACCTAGACCATTGATGCCAACTGTCTTGGATTTTCATTTTATCCACCTCTGCTTTTATCTCTGAGAGTCTAGACTGCTTTGGAAATTAACATAGCGCTGGTCAATTCCTCTTAAGAACTGTTGCCATTTTTCTATCTTTAGATAAAGTATACAACAATCAGCAACAGCCTTATAGCTCTGTGCAAAAGAATCTATTAACTTCTAGTGAACTCAACTAAAATTGATAAGATGGTCTACACAGACCTACAATTTTCATTAGACACAGGTACAGGAGAAGAGTCTTTTCATACAACTTTAAGCAATGATCATGGATCATGCTGTACATGTTTATTGTATACCATGCTATTTATAGAAGACTCACCGACAACCTGAAATTTGCAGATGACACAACCTTGCTTGCCGAAGGTGAAGATGACTTGAAACATTTCTTGATGAAGATCAGACTATACCCTTCAGTGTGTATTACAGTTTGACATAAGGAAAAGAAAAATCCTCACAACTGGTCCAATAATTAACACTGTGATAAATGGAGAAAAGAATGAGGCTGTCAAGGATTTCATTCTACTTGGATCTGCAAGCCACAACCATGAAAGCAACAGTCAAAAAAGTGAAAAAAGCATTGTAAAGTAAAGGTCACTTTGAGAGCTGAAGTGTACCTGACCCAAACCATGGGCTTTTACGCATCATGGGGTCAATTTCCTCTTATACATGTGACAGTTGGACAATAAACAAGGAAGACAAAAGAGTAATTAATGCCTTTTAATTATAGTGTTGGCAAAGAAAATTCAACGCCATGGACTTCCAGAAAAATAAACAAGTCTTTCTTGGTGTACGTACAGTCAGAGTGTTCCTTGGAAACAAGGCAGGCTTCCACTCATGTACTTTGCACGTGTTATTAGGAGAGACCAGTCCGTGGAGAGGATCACCACCCTTGGTAAGGGAGAGGGTCAAAGAAAAAGAGGAAGACCCTCAAGGGGATGGACTGACCCAGTGGATGCAACAACGGATTCAAGCACAACAATGATTAAAAAGACGGTGCAGGATCACGCAGTGTTTCACACTGTTGTACACAGGGTCATTCTGAGTCAGAAACGACTCAATGGCACCTCATAAAACAATAGCACTATGACAGCTTTCCTCCTCTCATAGCAGGATTCTGTATCTTTTCTCTTCTTCAATATCCAGAGTATACCAACGAAATAATCAAAGCCATTAGAGACAATTGTGCAAAGACAGCGAACCACCCAAAAGCTGGTCATGATGTAGGAAGAAAACCAAGAGTGGCTGGTTTTCCTTGAGCCTTAGCTATTTTTCTGTTGTTTAAAAGAGAAGATGAAACAGCTAGTATTTTTAAATATTTGAACATACATGTTCAAAATAATCTATCATTTCCCCAAATAAAGCAATAATTTTGGAAGATGCTTAGAAGCATTAAGAAAATAAATGAAGTATTCCGACAAATTTCAAGAATGATTGCTAGTCAGGTAGAAAGAATGCCTATTTTTTAAAGCTAAACTCTGAAAAATACGCACCAAATGCAGTTAAATGTAAGTTTCAAGGTCGAGATCGTATTGTGGAGTCACAGAAGCCCAGATCATTACAGCTGGGGTACACAGAAGATTTTTTTATGGAAGTTACAGCACAAAGAACAGAGCTGAGCACATACCAGAGTTCTGTAATGCATATTGATTAGCACAGAGACAATGTGTCGGGTAGGAATTTATAAAACGTACAGTAGAAAAATATTATTTTGAAACAAGAGGGTTTATAAACATAGTCAGCAGTTGTTAGGGAGTTCAGGCTCTGCTATACAGGTGGTAGCTATCGATTCTGTCTGTCAAAGCACAGAAAAATTGATCGTGTGTAAAAACAGTATTCTCTTCAGAAACCACAAGTTTCTGACTGATGACTACACAAGAATCCTGATAAAGCACTTTAACAGTTCCTAGCACTGTTTATGCTGACCTAGTGTGCTCCATTGTACAGTGAGCCTTTAGCTCATTACTTAACTATCACAACAACTGTGTCTATCAATCCATTTATCCCCCAAGTGTTTTCCTGTTTTACTAATTTGTAGTATTACGGATTGAAAACAATTTAATAGGAGGACTGACGCTTGTCCTGATTCATGAAAAAAACAGATCAAGTAGACAATGAAGAGAATGTTTGTTCCATTGTCACAGTGTGAAATGTCAGTAGAGCAATGAGTCTTGTCACAGTCCTCTTTGAAGGTCACCACTGGAAGCACAATGCTGCCCGGTCAGGCTCCTGCATTCATTAACATGACGCTCGGTAAACTGATGCTTACATCACCCCCTCTCCTCTGACAGCCACTTTTATTGATACTTGCCAGGGTATCACAAAGTTCACAGTAGAAAACTTCAAAGAACTGTGGGAATAAAACGCCATAAATGGACACTCAGGTACCCTTCTGAAGGCGGGAGATGTAGCAATCCAAGCCAGCGACACGGCGGGTCCACTAAGGACAAGAACACATCAAGGATGTGATTGTGAGGACTTAAGGTTGTGTCCTGAGCAAGAAGAAGAGAGAAACCAGCTCAGCTAGGCCTTCAATGGGAGATGACTCGATGCTCACGTGCCCACAGACATCTGGTACCAGGAGAAGAAGTCAGCCGGTTAACACGGCTGAGAAACAGCAGCTTCTCGATTCTCTGTGCAAAGGGACGCGCACACACCAGCAGCTAACTGGAATTAGAGTTCATGTAACTCCTTGTGTAGCTGACAATATGTTTGAATTTGTAAACTACACTGCCTAGGCTGACTTTCCCTCTCTGACTGCAGCAGGATTAACCCTTCCCTTCTTTTCTTCAATATCCAGCATAGACTAATCGAATATTGAAACTTTTAGTTAGAGATATTTGATGAAAAGAACAGATATCCAATCTAGCAGTGATTTAGAAGAAAGCCAGACTGGTTGGCTGCCCTCAAGACTTAGCTGTGTCTCTAGCATTTAAACAAGAAAACCACCAGCAGATATTTTTAAACACTGGAGTATTTACATTACAGATTAGTAAATGAGAAAGGTCATGGAACTGAATAATTTTCTGACCAACTTGAATTCTATAAAGTGCGAGTTGTAAATGTTAGAAGGTTATGAAATACATCAGTCAGAATTCTCATTCTGATTTTTCTGTTTTCCTTGTTCTCTTGAAGAGTCCAGACAGTCTTGGAGAAACATACTCTTATCACTTTTAACCAGAAAGCATATTTTTTAACAGAGCAAGGGACGTTATGTCATCCCAGGAAACCGTGTTTACTGGAAACCCAGAGGAAATGTTTAAACCACAGCTTCTCATGGACTCATGGCTGTTTTGCAACTTTAATCCTTTCACGATGTTGTGGATTGACAGTATCAGTTGGCAAGTGGTAAGAGAGTAGGTTCTCTCATACAGGTAAACATTTCATGAACTTATATTCTCTGTTTTACGTCCATAAATCTCTCTCTCTTTTAATGGGCTTCCTGTACAAGACTTTAAATGTATGTGTGTGTCCCCCAAACATGTGTGCCCTAAAAAATGTGTGTAATAATTTTCTGGCTGTGATTCCCAGTATTTTGTAATTATCCTCCATTCTGTGATTTTCCTGTGCTGTAAATTCTAACCTCTGCCTGTGGTTGATAGAAAGGGTTACATTAGGGAGGATTAGGACAGGACAGCAAAACCCCCTCATTCAGGGAGTTTCCCTGGAACGTGGCTTGCACCATCTTTTATCCTTTTCTCCTACAAGAGACAAAAGGAAAGGAAACAGAGAATTGGGGACCTCATACCTTCCAGAAAGCAGCACCGAGAGCAGAGCACATACTTGGGATCTGTGGTTCCTATGCTGAGAAGCTCTCAGATTAAAAAACACTGATGCAGCATGAGGACATTTCTCCAGAGCTGACAGAGAGAGAGTGCATCCCCCTGAAGCTGGCATCCTGAATTTGGACTTTCAGCCCACTGGACTGTGTGAAAATAAATGTCTCTATGTTAAAGTCATCCACTCATGTATGGTATTTCTGTTAGAGAGCACTAGATACTAAGACACATGATTTCAGCTCCGTGTCTTCATTAGATTTTCTTGTAGGTAGGTATTTCTGATTATTATTTTTATTTGTATTTATAGAATTCATGTTAAGGACAATTGCTCTTATACTTTCTTTAAAAAATGATAAGTGTTGCTCTCAAATAATTATTGTAAAAGGAGGGGAAATAAGATAAGTAATAAAAGTGTCATTTTTTTTTGAAACAAGGTTTTCCAGATTTATAGCGATACCATAAAGTTACCTTGGCTAAGATTTTACTTGGAGTTAATAAAAATAATTAAAAGAATGTATTCTTAGTAGGTCTTCATTCTATTTTCCCTCTGTCAATTTCTACTTTTTCTATAAACTATTAGTCTTTTGCAAGGAAATTAATATTGTTGGCCTTTGATATATCTGGATGTTTAGTTTTCAAATAAAGATTAACTAATTCTAGTATAATCTTCAGTCATTATGAGAAGTTATCTCTTGTTTCTCCTATTAGAGAATACTAGTTATGTTTCTAAGTTCATAGTATAAGAGATAGAGAAATGATCACTATGACCTAGAATCTAGAAAAAAAAAAAAAAGAGAGAACAAACCAACAAAACCCTAAATCACTAAGCAAATGATACAGTGAGAGAAAAAGTTCTCTACTACAGGTAAATTATTTCACGAACCTATATTCCTAGTTTTACTTCCATAAATCTACCTGTTTTTTAACTGGTTTCCTATATAACTCCTATATAAGACTTTACATACGTGTGTGTGTGACCAGGGACACGTGCCACGTTTTTGATCTTCTCTGTCTGCATTTAGTCTCTTGGTGACTTCACCAGTCTTGTGGATTTCAAACTAACCTACACATGATAGCTGTATTTACATTTCTAGTCCATGCCTTTCTCCTCAACTTTACACAGAATGTTTAGCCACCACATTCAAATGTCCTCTTGGTAGCTCAAATATTCTTTTGAAAACACGAGACAGACCAGCCCTCGGCAAGTCCCTGCCTGATCCCGTTACCCCGCCCGACGCTCCCTCTCCCGGGTATCTCTGGGCCTGCCCAGGCCCCTACGGCTCTCTGGCCCTCTCCTCCTTTCTCAAACGCTCTCCACACAGCTCATGTTTTAGGAGTGCTGATACAGTCCCTAGATGGGAACTTTCCTCTCCCGTTTTCTCTATGACTCTTTTCCTCAAACTTGTCAAGTCTTAAAATATTTCTTTTACTTTAAAATTTACCATATATTAAAAGGAAAAAAAAAAAAGCCACTCATGTACTACTAGGTGAAAGGATTTAGTGTAGTGATCCAAGTTTAACACACTGGGGTTTGGACGTTAGACCCAGCGTCACAAGGAAGCAGGACACAAGCAATGTGGAAAATGCACCTGTCCTCCAGACATCAGTGTGGAGGATGTTAACAGCACCCTGTTTCCAGGACCAGCAGGAAGGGAGGGGTTGGCTTAGTGCCTGGGCTGAGAGGTGGTCCACAGAGTCCTCACTCGGTGTGCTCTGCACTTGCTTTTGGGCGTGACCCCGGCTGCCGAGGGCCTTTCTGGTCTGACTTACCTTCAGGGAAAACCCTGGTGGCTCCCTGATTAAGTGCCATGACCACCAGCCAGAAGGTCAGCCGCTCAGGTCTGCCAAGTGCTCCTTAGAAACTCCATGGGGCAGTTCTCTCTGTCCTATAAGGTCACTACGATTCAGAATTGACTCGATGGCAGTGGGTTTGGTTTGGGGATTATCTTCAGGGCCATATTCCTAAACCTTCCAATTGAGTCTGTGAACTAAATACTGTTTTTTAAACACCAGTTTTCATCTTAATGAATTAGAATCATATTGCTTGAAATTAATAAGTTTTTAATGTTTTAAATGAGACATTTTTGTATGTGCACAAAACAGTATTTACTAATTTCACATGTGAAAAAGTCTAGTATTTGATTTTGATATAGACAATCTCCTGTGATTTTATCTATGATTTTGGAAATTTTTCTCATTTAATTTTTTCAAATTAAAATTTAATATTCTATGTTCTAAAAAGCCCTGGTGGAGCACAAGCTGAAGCATCCAGCTGTTAGCTGAAAGATTGTCTGTTTGAACTCCCCTGGCAGCTCCATGGGAGAAAGATCAGTCTAGAAAACGCTATGGTAAGTCCTACTTTGTCAATGGAGTTGCTGCGAATAGAAAGAAATTATGCAGCTTCTAACAAACAATGACATTTTATCTTATAGTTTAACTTTCAAGTGTCTGAATTTAATGCTACATTCTGTTTCTTCGAACTATCGTTAAAAACATTGGGTTGAAGGAAAATAGTTAGGGATGCCGTGTATTCTAATTGATTGGTAAAAAAATAAAAATAAAAAACTAGAAAATCTAGAAATACAACCAGAATGCTCATTGGAAGCAAAGATGGCAAGACTGTGTCTTACACACTTTGGACATGTTGTCAGGAAGGATCAGTCTCTGGAGAAGGACATCATGCTTGGGAGTGCGGAGGGTCAGAGAGAAAGAGGAAGACCACTGATGAGATGGACCAACACAGTGGCCGCAGCAATGGGCTTAAACATAAAAATGATTGTGGATATGGTGCAAGACAGGCAGTATTTCATTCTGCTGTGCAAGGGTCGCTATGTGTCCGAACCAACTCAGTGACACCTTACAACAGCAAAAAATACAAGAAATCACTTTTAATCATCACTTATTTTTTATCATTTAGTAACTCTGTTATGCGATACTGAAATGAAATTTAAGGCCTTACCTACTCCTTTATAAAGGAATCCTTGGGTAATACAGCTGACATTAGAATGGGCCATTAACCAAAAAGTTGGAAGTTCAAGTTTCCCTAGAGGTACCTCAATCTACTTCTAAAAATCAGCCGTTGAAAATCTTGAAAATCTGATGACAGAGATCTATGCTGACATCTGTGGGATTACCAGGAGTTAGAATCAACACAGTAGCAACTTGTTTAGTTTTAGGCTGGATTTAAAGAAGAAGAGGAAGAAGTGCTTAACTTCCTTTTGCAGCCCCGATGTCACAGTGGTTAGGAGCTAAGGCTGTTAACCAAAAAGTCAGCAATTTGAATTGACCAGCTGCTTCGTGAAACCCACATGGGGTGATTTTACTTTGTTCTACAGGGTCACAATCAGTCAGAGTCTACTCAACGGCAGTAGGTTTGGTTTGATTTCCTCTAAAAATCGTGTTTGCTGGATGATGACTTATTAATGAAAATGATATTATTGTTAAGGGAGAAATGAATATACAATGGTTGACTGACTTATGATACAGTGATTTAAGAAAGTGAGGTTTTCAAATATGGAACAAAAACGGGATCTGACTCAGTGGCACTTGGCAGAGAGAAACACTGATGTAAAACGTGATTCCTGAAGGAATAAAATTTAATTCTAATGTATTGAAAGAAAAAAAAAAAATCCTTACTATTGCAATATAAAGCAAACCAAACCAAACCCAATGCTGTTGAGTCAATTCTGATTCACAGTGACCCTACAGACAGAGTAGAACTGCCACATAGAGTTTCCTAGGAACATCCTGTAGATTTGAACTGCCAACCTTTTGGTTAGTAGCTGTAGCATTTATCCACTAAGCCACTAGTAGTTAAGTGCTAATGAAATATGCTTTGTGAAATAACGAAGTCAATATTTGTAGGACACTGGTCTATGAAAAATGGTAACACCTACATTGTGTTAACAATACTTCTTGATACTTACATTACACAAAGAACAAATCACCGTTACACTAAACCAAACCAAACTCACTGCTGTCAGGTCGATGCTGATGCAGAGCTACTCTATAGGACCAACTGGAACCACCCCATTTGGGTTTCCGAGGCTGTCATCTTCACGGAGGCAGACTGCCACAGCCTTCTCCTAAAGAGCCGCTGCGGGGTTCAAACCACCAAGTCTTTGATTAGCAGCTGAGCACTTTTCTGTTTCCTTATTTTTCTTTCTTGTAATCTCAACATAGGAACATGGCAGTCTGCTTCCATAACGATTTAGATTCAGGGAAACCCTAAGGGACAGTTTTACTCTGTCCTACAGGGTCTCTATGAGTTAGAATTGACTTAAGAAGAATGTATTTAAGAAGAAATTGTGTAGTAACTCCTATCACCGGACTGGAAGCTGATGACAGTGTCACAGAGCAATGCTGCTACACTGTGCTATTTGTCATGACACAGAAGGGTGTGTGTCCTCTTAATCCTGATAAGCAGTGGATTGTGAACAATGTCACTATTCACCCTCCATAACAGATTTTCTTCAGCCCTAATTAGAGATGGGCTTTCCTTGATCTCAGGCTGCTTCCTCCAAACACAAAAATAGCTTCTCCTTACAAAAAACATTGCAGTCTCCAGTATAAGGAACTCCTCTTCCACCATAGAAACAATCAGATGACTCAGCTCTCAGATTTCAAGATGACACCGGAGAGTGCTTGCTGCATTGAGTGGGGAAGTGATTAATGTGAGCCTTAAGGGGCCTACTGCAAAAAGCGAGCACCTTCTGAAATTCTATTCCACTGTAATTATGGTGTATCCTGAAAGCAGCAGCCAGAATTTTAAATCGGTTTGCTAAGGTGATAACCACCTGTTATGGCAGCATTCATAAACTTAATGATTTTGCATTGTATTTTATCATAGCAGCCAAGCCAAGTGCCGTCATAGCAAGCACCACTAAAAACGGAAAATATTCGGTCCCAGGCTGGCAGGTGCAGAATGCTGTGAAATATGCACAAACCTAGGTGGTCAAATTAACCTTCCAGTCTATTTAAAATATATACATATTTATCATTCTATCGTAGCTGCTACTTCCCTAAGTTTTTCTTACAACAGAATTCTGTAATGTTATCGTGACAAAACCTTCCGTAATTGGATATTATTAAAATACGTGAAAACGAAATGCCATTTGGAGCCACTGTTAAAATGCTAATGAGAATATTTAACTAAAAACCAATTAGTTCTCAAAATACTGTGGCAGAAATGACTGTCTAATTACCCCTGAATTACGCTTCAATTTTTTTTTTTTTTTTTTGGTAAATCAAATTTTTTTGCTCCTGTCTCTTCAGAAGTGAGGCACATCTAAAACTACATGCTGATCGTTGGCTGCGGTCTAGGGTCGCCATGAGTCGGATTCGACTCGACGGTACTTGGCTTGGCTTGGCTAAGGATCTACAGCATTATTTTCTGTTCAGTCATAATTATTATCTTTTTTTCCTAATATGATTTTGAAAAATGGAAGCTCAGCTACTTAGGATAAACTGAGAGGGGATAGATCAGTTTCATTAGTTAGATATTTTTCTCTAACAAGGTAGTGGTATTAGAACTATCTGCTCTCCTAGCCCTCTAACGTAATCACCTCTTCTCTCAGCTGGTCTTCAAATAGTCTGGGTTCCTCTCTGACTCCCTCTTCTCTGCATTCCCTTCCCTCAATGATTATCATGATGCAGATCATTTGAAGTTACAAAGCCCCTTTTAAGTTTTGATCCTTCCAGCTCAGTGAGGTACATAGATACCACTGTCACTACCTCTGGGGGTCAGTCCTCCCCTGGCCCTTAGGGTCACCACTAGTCAGATCCGATTCGACGGCACTTGGCTGGCTACCTTTTCGCAGGTGGGAAAAGAAACCTGGGACTAATTAAGAGTGAGTTGAGCAACGTTGTTCAAGAGACAGTGAGGGACCACACAAGGACTTGTGCCCAGATCAGGTGACTTGGCTTCCTAATCTCATCCTGCAATAGCCAGGCAGCTGGTCTAAAATGTTGGGCAAACAACGGTATAGTTAGAACAGAACACAACCCACTCAAACTTTTAAAAACAGTACCCAAAACAAGGTTCTCCACAGTCACTGGACAATATGATCCCACCAAGATGTCCCAGCTGGGTAATTCTTCATTTGAACTCATAACATTGGAAATTACAGAGAGCAAAGAGAACTTGTCCCTCGATTCACAGGCTAAATTATTGAAAATTTATGGGAGTGGAAGAGACATCAGCCAGGGTAAAAACAAAAAAAATCATTTAATTTGTTAATTTGTAAGCATTTGGAATTGAAGGGTTAGGAGGCAAATGTACGCAATGAATTCCTGTGGACAGAGCCTCCAGTCCTGGCAGAGAGTGGCCAGAGAACCCTGCGACAGTCCCTCCTTTCCTTGGGGTGCCCTTTGCTTGCACAGAGGGCGCAGATCTGATACAAGTTTTCTGAGAATTAAATAAAACATTCAGTGAGTTGGTACATGCCAGTAGTTTAGTTACGATTATACTGCTTTCTGCTTCTGCCCTCTATTCCCTAAGTAAAAAAAATCTCCAAGAAAAACTTGAATGGACTTCAGAGTTAATGATTACTGTTAATCGTTATAGACTACCTTTTCTTCTCACGGTCTATAAAAATGCATCATTATAAAATTAGCAACTCATTTACATTGCTTACAGAAAAATTTCTTTATCTTTTTTTGTTCATGAATCTTGAATATTTCATGGTAGCTATGTGGGGTATGTATTCACTCAGAAACTGGTGGCCTAGTGGTTAAGTGCTATGACTGCAAACCGAAAGGTCAGCAGTTCGGATCTGCAGGTGCTCCTTGGAAACTCAATGGGGCGATTCTCCTCTGTTCAGTAGGATCGCTATTAGTTGGAATCGACTCAGTGTTTTTGGTTTGGTTGGTTGGTTTGGTTTGGTTTGGTTTATGTGCCGACTCCAGGGCCTCCAAAAGTACATATCCACAAAGGTTCTCACACCGTTTGGGAGACTGACACGCTTCCTTAAACTCATCAATCTGTTCCCAGACTGAAAGTGCCTGCATGGTGGGATCTTAAAACAGATATGCATTTCTTTATTCACAGTAGAAAAGCACTTGGCATTCATGAGCCTGCCAACTCAGGAAGAAGAGTGCACTTCCCACATGACAATGTAGTTCATCCGGCTGAACCATAGGTCACTGACAGAGGTAAAATGACAGCGACTTCTCAGTTCCATGACCTCTGCTTCCACCAGGCCAGAGCCAGCTACCACGGCTGCCACCACAGGCCATCACGGTGTCTTCTAACCTGTGGTCACTGCTCTCTGAGCTGTCACTGTTCCTAGAGGTCTATGTGGCCGGGTGGCTCTCCCACATCTACAGCTGATGGTGACGGCTTCTTTCAGGTGCCTCTGTTCAAGGTTTGCTTCCTACTGGTGTTTGTATTTCTCCATAAAAACTCTCCCCGTCCGCTGCAGATCTTGTGTTATCGAGGCAACAAGGCAAAGATGACATCTCCATGAGAAACTGAAACAGCGGTTTTCCAAGTACACTTTCGTACTGAAGGGACAGATTCAAAACCACAAAACCAAACGCATTGCCATCAAGTCGATGCCAACTCACAGCAACGCCACAGGACAGAGGACGGCGACCACCCGGTCGGGTTGCCGAGGAGTCCCTGGGAAGCCTGAGCCCCCAGCTTCTGTTCAGCATCGTAACCGCTAAGCTCCTAGGGCTACATAAGGGGATGGAAAACACAGAATTCGTGTTCTGCGGTTGTTGGGTGCCTTCGAGTTGATTTTAACTCGCAGCTACCCTGTAGGGCAGAATAGACCCGCTCCCATGTCTTTTCCTCCGTTGAAATCCTTGCAGCATCAGACAGTCATGTCTTGTCTCCGCAGAGGGGCTGGTGGGGCCCACCGCGACCCCACAGTCAGCGGACAGGCGCTGAATCGGGGCACCACCGGGGCTCCTGAATTTGCGTTCCACTTCCTACAATTAGGTGATTTCCGCAAAATTGCTTAAACTCTTTAAGCCTGTTTTCTCATCAGTAAACTGTGGCTGCGGTTGTTTCCTTTGATTAGATTTTGGTTCATGGTGACCCCGTGTATGCAGAGTCGAACTCGTCCATAGGGTCTTCAAGCCTGTGACTTTTCAGAAACTGATTTCCACGTGTTTCCTCTGAGGCGCTTCTGGGTGGGTCCAAACATCAAAGTTTGGGGTAGAACTTACACTTGTCACTATCGGTGCCCAAAAGGGACGTCAGACTGGGAAGAAGAGTATCTCTTTCAGGGACCTATGGGGAGCATTAAATAAGATACCATTAACAGTTAATTTGGTTTATAATATTCAGGAGAAAGATGTTTTCAACTACTTTTCCAAATTAAAAAAAAAAAAAGAAGAAGAAGAAGAAGTGATTTTCAGCTTTCTCTCTTTAGAGCAGCTAAGAATTCCGATAACTCCCCTAACTTCGGTCAAATGTTGTAAGATCTCCTGGCTTATGTGGTGCTGAGGAAAAAGGACCTGTAGACAGTGGTGGAGTGTATCAATTTAGTCTTCCTTTCAAGCACTGTGTTTCAGTAACTCTGCAGATTTCTGCTGTCAAAACCAAAAAAGACTTATCAGCAAGAGTTCATTCTATTAAGCGGAAACTCACTCTCTGAGGCCCTCATTCCTGCTCTTAGGAAGACAATTCTTAGCATCCATACACTGCAAGAGCCCGCAGCAATCAATACCAAGTATAAGCTCCAATTTTCCATAGCACGAAAACCCAGACTCCTTGTTCCCGTCTCCTCTATCAGCTATGGCACCCGCAGGTTCTACTTCGCCAATGAGTTTGACCCTAGACACCCCATTACCTTAGGGATAAGCCAGCTGTATTCTTCCATCAGCGTCAGAAAACAGCATTGTTTTACAGCCCTCGTATAAACATGGGAGCCCAGAATAAACGCCAGCATTACTTAATATTTTCTAATGTCTCTAGAATGTAGTGTTGGAGGGCACACAACAAACATGAACATCTTGATAGTTCAGCCTTTCGTTCAGTTAAGGACGGTCCACAACATGTAGCTGGAGTTCAGTCACGGTGAGGATTCACCTCTCACTGCTATGGTTTAAGAGCGGTGGCACAGCAAGAAGTTTCTTTTTGAAAACTTTAGAAAAGAATGGAACAGAGACTGAAAAAAATTAAAACAATGATTATATGATGCCTAGTTAGCCATTTTTGTAATAAAGTATACTGCTAACTTGTTTTTAATAGAAGTACAGTCAGCTTAAATCCAGTATGTATAACAAAGTGGAGAAAGCTTGCTAGTTACTGTATCATTCTTCTTTCTGTCTCAGAAAAAGTTGTCTAAAATCAATAAATGAGTTAATTGCAAGCTATAAAGTGTTTGAATTCTAAGGACAAAATCCTTGAAGTATGAAGGCCAAGCATATAAGCTGTCATGATCTTTACATTGCTTTCTACCTAGAATTATTTTTTAAAATTCCTGAACAGTTTTCATCTGCTATCCATTCACAATGATAAAGCTTGAAAATATAAACTGAGTAGTTAATACTTTCTGAATTATTTACACAGATTATGCAATTTTATGCTCCATAAAATGTGATGAAGAAAACTACTATCCCTGTTTCAGAGGTGAGATCCCTGAGAATGAGATGATATAGACTGGGCCTTCTTTGCGGCCGTGAAGCAAGGAGGCAGCAGCGACTGAAATCCTATTTTTGATACTAAAAGCAAATGCACTAAGGAATCATATCACATTTTTTTTGAAACAAAAGCATGTATTAAGGCTCAGTGTAAAACAATCTAAAAAAATTAATTTGAGATTTTTCATAGTAATGGTAATAGCATAGTTTACCCTGTAAAACATATTGGCATAATTTGAAACTTTGTATTAAGGTAGGTCCCTGCTTATTTGAATTTCCTTATTTCAAAGTCCAAAATCTAAATAAAATGTAACTGCATGTAATTACTTGTGCCGTAGATTCTCTCCTGCATTAATCCTGTCATCTCAGCTGTTTAGTAATCTATTTTATCACATCAAAGAAGCACGTTCCATCTGAGATGGGGAAGGGACTTTCGGGACAAATGGGACAAAGAACATGCAGAATGGCAGACCGTTTTCCTTCGCCTTTTGTGGACAGTAACTTCCTGACAATTTCTCATACGAGAGACAACAGCCCAGAGAGTTTAACGGACTCATTTTCAGCTTCACACAATATTCTGCTGCTACAAGGACTGACAGTGAAGTTCATGAACACACCCGAGAAAAAGTGCTACATACCTCGTTGCTGAAGATCACCGCGGTCACCCTCACAGGACTCCCCCTGGGAAGCTGTGCACTGATGCCAGGGCCTAGTCTGCCCTTCAGAGAGGTTTTGGAACTCTTTTTCTGGAATGCCCCTTAGAGCTGCCTTTGTGTTATTACACTTGATGACCTGAATGTCATCCAGATGTCTTCCTTTCGGTATTTCCTTGTGTTCAGGTAAAGAAAATGTCACTGGGGGCTGGGGCAGGTGAGTAGGGAGGGTGTTCCAGCACAGTTCTCTGTTTGCTGGCTAAAACCTCCCTCACAGGCAACCATACAATTAAGTTCACGAACTTGCCATCTTGCCACTTTGAGCAATGGCCTTTCCGGTAAAAGAATTCCAAAGTTGCTTTGAAGGACAGATGAGGCCCTGGGGTCCGTATGTGTCTTCCCTGGGGAAGTACTTCTAAGGTAACCTTCGAGATATTCAGCAGTGAGATATACAGTGCTCAGGACAATTAAGTTTGTGAACTTAATAGTCAGCTCTCATGTTCATAAGGCTAATTCCTGTCTGAAGTAGACCGCCAGGCCCTTCCTCCTAGTCTGTCTTAGTCTGGAAGCTCAGCTGAACCCCGTCAGGCACAGGTGAGACTGCTGCTGTCAGAACACCAGTGGCTCAGCTTCCAGCATCCCGGCAACAGGCCTGACCCCACAATGTGACAGATGTGGGGGACGTCACCTATATTGCCTATAGATTTTGCTAATTTTCTCAGGCCTACTTTAATTTCATGTTTAATTTTATTTCCCCGTATTCTTAATGGCGAGCTTATAAAATATGCCTAAAAATGAACTCAGAAAAATTGCTCTGGGAACTTCATATGGGTCCTAATAAAGTATTTTGTGAAGTAAGACAATTCACTACTAGAAATTATTATGATGAAATGGGAATTTACTTTATTTCTGAATCATGGTAATGTTTATTTGTGAAAACCAAATAAAATAAACAATGGTAAAATTTAATTTTGTATCACTGTTCTAATCCACCAGGTGCTCCTTGAATACTCTGGGGATCAGTTCTACTCTGGCCCCTAGGGTCGCCATGGGTCGAATCCGACTCAGCAGCTGTTGGCTTGGCAATCACAGATACAAAACTTTTCATTTTTTAAAAAACTTGAAAATGTAGGAATGATTGAATCTAAAAATGAAGACTTTTAAACCTAAATGTGGAAATTTTGACTATTTATTAAAATAAATTAATATTATAAATGCTAATTTTACAACTCCCACAAGTATAATGTGCTCTCAGGCCACACTCCATGCAATATGCGTGACTCATTTACATACTTATAGATGTAAAATACTTCCATTTAATTAGAACTACTTTATTCTCTTAACAATCCATACTTTCCATATTCTGAATGACATCATTTATAATGAAAGATGACTATGTTAAATTCTAATAGGGACTACAACTGTTACATTATTTTAAGTACAACTCAGTATTTAAAGAAAAAAAGCATAGATTTTATCTGTTGAGATATTTAGGAAACAGACAGAGGGTCTTATGTTTGAAATCCATTTTCCATAAATGAAGAGAGTTATCCTGGAATGAATTATTTATCACAGGTACATTCATTAAAAAAGCAAACAAAGAAAACCTAACTTTTTTCCAATATTTTTCTTCTCTGTGAATTTAAATAAAGTCATTACTTCTTTATCACAAGCTCAGTCATTTATTTAAAATTTTCCAGGCTTAAGCCATGAACGGACACCCAATAATCAGTATGTGTTGATGATGAAGGCCTGAACAGCTTAGGCAAAGACCATATTTGTGAAGATTAATTGTATGTGTCAACTTGACTAGGCTGTATTATTAGCTGTTTTGTCAAACTCTAGTACAGATATTTTTCAGAAACATTTACAAGTGCTTAGAACTGAAATAAATTGATCTTAGGTAAACCAAGTTACCCTCCATGATATGAGTAGGTACCCTCCAATTCACTGAAGACAAATCTGAAATTTCCTCAGGGAGGAAAATTCCTACCTCAAAACCAAAAACAGATATTCTGTTGGAGTTTCCAGCCTGTGACATGACCTAAGGGTTTGGAGTCCAGTTTACTAAACAGTGTGAATCAATTCCTTAAATCGCTTTCTTTGCGTCATTATACATGATACATGCGTGTACATGTGTAGCTGCACATGATCATGTTACCAGGAGAGACCAGCCTCTGGAGAAGGGCTTCATGGTTGGTACAGTACCGAGTCATGAGAAAGAGAAAGACCTTTGATGGGCTGGGTTGACGCAGAGGCTGTCACAGTGGTCTCAAGTGTAATAGCCACAGGGAGGACGGCACAGGACCAGAGAGTGTTTGGTTCTGTTGCACGCAGGGTCACTGTGGGTGAGAACCGAGAGGGCACCTAACAGTGTGACAGACACCCAGACAGACACAATCTGGCTCGGTTTCCCTGGAGAACGCCAGCAGAACTGCCCCACCGAGGTCCCAAAGACAGCTGCTCTACAGAAACAGACTACCACAAATCTGTCCTGCAGAGCAAGTTGTGGGCTCAAACCTCCAAACTTTCAGTTAGCAGCTGAGTGCTTAATCACTGTGTCACCAGACTTCCTTGGAGGACCGTAAGGTAATCACATCTTCATTAGGTATCAGGCCACAGATGAAAAAATGGAAGATTTTTTACCAACTTCTGGAGTCTGAAATTGAACACACAATCAGGATGCATTGATAACTACTGGTGATTAGACTGTGAAAGTTGGAAACAAGAAGGCTATGTAGTTGGAAAACGCAGATTTGGTGATGGAAATGATGCCACAGATCACACGGCAGAATTTTGCAAAGCCAACAGCTTCTTCATGGAAAATATCTTCTTTTGCTGATATAGATGGTGACTATACACATGAACCTCAAAAGACAGAATACACGGAAGTCAAATCAATAACACATGAGGTCTGACAATTAAGTCAGTGAACTTCATTGTTCTAAGCGCTATGTTCTTCACTGCTGACTAGCACTACGGCTGCCTTTGACGCCCTCCACTTAGCAAGCTACGCACTCGTGCCGGCTCCTAGTCCACCCTGCAAAGCAGTTTTGGAAGTCTGTCTGGAAAGACCATTGCACGCAGTGACATGGTGGCAAGTTTGCAAACATAATTGCATGGTTGTCTGTGAGGGAGTTTTTAGCCTGTAAACAAATAACTGTATTGGAATACCTTCCCTACACACCTGACCCACCCCCCAGTGACTTTTTTCTTTACCCAAAGACAAAGGAAACACTGAAAGGAAGACATTTTGATGACATTCAGGACATCAAGGTTAACAGAACAACAGCTCTGATGACCATTCTAGAAAAAGAATTCCAAAGTTGCTTTGAAGGGCAGGCGCTGGCATCAAGTTTCTCAAGTGGAGCACTTCAAAGGTGACCATAGTGATGTTTAGCAAGGAGCTGTGTAGCACTTTTCCTAAGATATGTTCACAAACATAATTGGCAGTTCTCATTTGTGCAGAGATGATGGAAAATCTCAATATCACCAGTCAGAATAAGGCCGGGGGCCAACTGTAGAATTGCTCATATGCAAGTACAAGTTGAAGCTGAAGAAAATTAGAACATGTCCATGAAAGCCAGAGTATGAACTGGAGTATACCCTACATGAATTTAGAGAGCACCTCAGGAATAGATCTCATGCACTGAACACTAGTGACTGAAGACCAAGTGAGATGTGGAATGACATCATCCATGAAGAAAGCAAGAGGTCATTAAAAAGAAAGGGAAAAAAAGAAAAGATGACAGAAGAGACTCTGAAACTTGTTCTTAAGTGAACAATAGCTAAAGCTAATAGAAGAAATAATGAAGTAAAAAGCTGAACAGAAGACTTCAAAGGGTAGCTTGAGAAGACCAAGTGTTGTAATGGCATGTATGAAGAGTTGGAGAAAGCAAACCAAGGGCAAGAACATGCATGGCATTTCTCAAGCTGAAAGCACTGGGGGAAAAAAATGGAACCCTTGAGATGTACTAGTGAAGGGTTTAAAAGTCAAAATGTTAAATGAGACCAGATAATGAAATAGGATGGAAGAAATATACAGAGTCGTTGTGCCAGAAACAACTGGTTGAGATTCAACCATTTTAGGTGGTGACATAAGACAAGGAGCCAACGGTAATGAGGGAAGAAGCCGACGCTACAGTGAGGCCCGTGACAAAAAACAAATCCCTAGGAATTGGTAGAATATCTATTGTGATGTTTCAGCCAACAGATGCAATGCTGGAAGTGCTCACTTTGAATAGACATTCGAGGAAATTTGGAAGGCAGTTACCTGGCCAACCAACTGAAGGAGTTTCATATTCCTGCCAACTCCCAAGAAAGACGATCCAAGTGAACTTGGAAATTATAGAGCAGCGTCACTAGTATCACATGCAAGGAAAATTTTGACTGAGATCATTCAAAAGTGGCAGTGGCAGTACGTAGACAGTTAGCTGCCAGAAGTTCAAGCAGGAGTCAGAAGAGGACCTTGAACTAGGCTTATCAACGCTGATGTCACGTGGATCCTGACAGAAAGCAACGATGCAAAGGCAGCTGACTGTGTGGATCGTAAGAATCAAGGAAAACACTGAGAAGAGTGAGAATTCAGAACATTTAGTCGTGCTCATGAAGAAACTGTACCCATCAAAAGGCAGTCATTCAAAGAGAACAAGGGTCTATTTTGTGGTTTAAAGTCAGAAAAGGTGTGCGTCAGTATTGTATCCTTCTACTGTACCTATTCAATCCATACGTTCGGTAAATAATCAAGGCACTGGAGTATATGAAGAAGAACAAGGGTATCCAGATTGGAGGAAGATGAGTTAACAACCAGAAATGTGCTTGTTAAGGAAGCCCTGGAGGTGTCGTGGGGAAGCAGTATGGTACTAAGCCAAAGGTCAGCAGTTCGGATCCCTCAGGTGCTCCTTGGAAACGGTATGGGGCGGTTCTACTCTGTCCTACAGGGTTGCTGCGAGTCAGAATTGACTCAGCAGCAGCAATGGGTTTGGTTTGGGGTTTCATTTGCATGCTGAAAGTGAAGAAGACTTGAAAAACTGACTAAGATCAAAGGCCACAGCCCTCAGCATGGATTACAGCTCAACATAAAGCAAACAAAATTTTTCACAACTAGACCAATAAGTAACTTCACCATAAATGGAAAAAAGATTGAAATTGTATCCACATTATGAAGCAATAGCCCAATTACACCTTTAAAAATGAGTGTATCTGTTTTAAAATAGTTCGAGAAATTTGTTACTAAACGCCCTCCTCATGAAAGCCTTGGAGCTATTTCCATATCGGTTTGTTGCCATTTGGATAGCCAACAACTAACCAGACTCAGCATCTGACCGGTGTGTGTGCTCTGTGTGTGCTCAGTAAAGGTGTGTCTGATGGGTGTGTGTGCTCAGTAAAGGTGTGGTAATGAAGAGAAGCAGGTCGATGGGCTGGGAGGCTGTGACTCCGTTACTGTAACTGACCTGGGAGTTGGAGTGTCTCATATCCTAAACTACCTTGAAATACCTTTTAATTTATTAAAGAAAGATTACATATGATTCAATGTGGTTTTAATTACAAGTATGTTGTAGAATTACACATTTTTTTAAAAAACTGGTAATTTATAAAATAAAAAGTAATAAAAATTACACCTATCAAAATGCCAAATGGATATTGACGTGTATTTTTAACAGGGACTATTTTCAATAGAAGCCCAAGTGATGCAATGGATAAAGCCTCACAAAAGGTCAGAAGTTCAAGTCCAACAGGAGCTCCTTGGAAACCCAATGGGACAGTTCTACTGTGTTCTGGGAGTTGGAGTCTACTCAAAAGCAAAGTTTCTTTTTTTTTTGTCCCCTTGCAGTAAATTTAGCTAGAAAAATTAACATACATAAAAACGGTACTTTAAAAATATAAGCACTCTATGTCACAGGTTACTCTCAGGTTATTACAATTTACTTCACAAATGCACACTATAAAAGCTAGTTAACAAATAGAATAAATAATAAAACACTGACACGATTTGACAGCCTGGTCCTTCAGGAGAAATCTCTGTTATTAAGGTCAATTCTACACCTAGGAAAGCAATCTGGGTTTGGGGTGGATTGGTTGGCTCTGTTTCTATGACCATAGTCACGTGACACAAACTGATTTTTCTCAGTTGATGTGAAGTGGCAAGCCATCAGGTCACATCGTTCATTACAGACACGCAGTGCGGGGATAGCTATATTGTCACTGTAGACACAGCTGGTGATGGCTGGAAGGGTTAATTTGTGCTCAGTCAAGAAACTGGAGTCCCAAGACAGGGTTTCAGTTTTCAGAGACAGCATCTCCTTCATCACGACAGCTCTGTGTACCCCGATGCGTACCTGTTAGCCAGACTCGGGCCTTGGAGGACCCGTTTACGGATGGTGTCCACAACGTGCATTATGTAGTAGTTTCATCTTTTAAAACAGTTAAGTCCTATAAAGAAATCACCCTTTCTGAAGGGGTTATGTTTTTGGTTTTATTGCGAAAAATAGAAAACATGAATTAATGTCTTCAGTTCTTCTGAGAACATTGATTAGAAAACCCCTTTTACATAATTTTTTTATTATAAAATAGCAACAGTGACATCCAGTGTTTAGCAAAATTATTGGCAAATTGTCCCGAAGGACAATTAAGGATCCTGTTTTCAAATAACGATGTTTGTGAGTATTTTTACGAGAGTATATAATAGATAAAGAAGTATGCTAGTTGTCCCAATAGGTCTTGCTAGTTTGGAAGTGCTGGCGACGTCAACTAGTAGAAGGGGATGCAAATCGAATTCATTGACTGCAAGTTGATTTCAACTCACAGCACTAAAACCTGCAGCCACCCAGTAGGTTTCTATTCATGCAAGAGCTGACAGTTAAGTTTGTGAACTCATCCCAGAAAAAGTGTGACATAACTCACTGCTGTGTATCACTACAGTCACCATCTAAGTGCTCCCCTTGCAAAGCTGTGCACCGATGTGAGAACCTAGTCCACCCTTCAAAGCAGTTTTGGAACTCTTTTTCATAACTGTCATTGTATCACCACTGATGTCCTGAATGTTATCAAAATGTCTTCGTTTCAATATTTCCTTTATCTTCAAAAGAAAAATGTCATTGGGGGCCAGACCAGGTAAGTAGGAAGGGTGTTCCAATGTAGTTATTTGTTTACCGGCTAACAACTCCCTCAGAGACAACCAAACAGTGATGTTCACAAACTTGCCACCTTTCCACTTTGATCAATGGCTGTTCCAGGAAGAGCTCCAAAATTACTTTGCAGGGTGAACTATTTTCTGGCTTTGGTGCACAGCTTCCCAAGGTGGGCATTTTCGAGGCAGTAGTAGTGAAATTCAGCAATGAGGTATGGAGCACTTAGAATAACTAAGTTCACAGACTTAACTACTGGAGCTTATAGCTGCCCTGTGGGACAGAGTAGAACTGCCCCATAGGGAGAAAGACACCATAGTCTTCTTCGCTTAAGATCGCAGCGTTGGAAACTTTATAGGATGGTTCTATTGTGTCCTACAGGGTCACTGCCTGTCAGAATCAACTCAAACGCAATGCATTTGGTTTTCAGGTTTCTAATTCATGCATCTGGGAGCCCCTGAAGAGCCACTAAGAAAACACCACTGTAGGCTGCCATGGAAATGTTCAACTGTGGCCTGTTTTATTCTCTTCAAATTCTTTGCCCTTCCGGGTGGACCACAGGGCATTTTGGTGAGTTATTCTGCAAGGACATGACGCATCCATTTCCAGCTATCTCTCTTCCCAGCACATGCATTATCGCAGTTCCCTTTCTCTCTCTGCCTCGGTTGATGGCCACTAGCTCTGTTGAAGTTGTGTTAGCACTCTGAGAGACGACGGCATCGGAATGACAACGACACTTGTTCATGGTTCCTCCCCTTCCAGCTCACCTCCTGCCCTTGTGCCAGAATTGTTTCCCTAATACACAGACCCATTGAGCACTGGCTTGATAAATTCCGGCTCTGCCTATTCTCACGTGTCTTTAGATTTTAGATTGGTAAACAGGAATATTTCAATATCTAGTCCCAATTTATTTCCCCAGCTTAACCTCCTGCTGTTTCTACTGTGCAGCTTACATTCTGATAAATTACCCATTCTCCGAAACCACCACGCGTCTGTCAGTTCTAGGTCCCATGACAGCCTTTATGTGGCTGTGACGCTGGCAGCTATGCCACTGGTATTTCATGTGTCAGTGGTGTCACTGCTGGGCAACAGACCTCAGCAGAGCTTCCAGACTAGAAAAGCAGGTCTGGACATCGACTTCTAAGAATCAACTAGTGAGAAGGTTACAGATCGTAGAACGTTGACTTGCCAGCCTTGACTGTTAGGAGACATCAGTCATTTGAGGAAGATGTCTCCCTTGTTGAAGCAAAGGGCCAACAAGGGTGAGAGAGACCCTGAGTGAGGTGGGTCGTCATCGCAGCTGCAGTGACGGGTGCAAGCGTGCTGGGGACTGTGAGGAAGACTCAGGATGAGGTAGTATCTTGTTCTGCCGTAGGGACACTCTCTGTGGTCAGCGTAAGTCCAAGTCACCTGGGTGGCAGTTATTTCTGTCTGGCTAGTCTCTAAGAAACACTGTGCTGCATCCAATGTATAGTCCTCTACACATGGCATGACCTCTCGATGGGAATTTTTTTCAATAACTTCTTAGCATGCGTATGGTTGACGCCGCAGGAAGGTCACTGCTGCAAGATTCCTTTTCTTTAGTCCAACGCTTAGACCAACGCCTTTCTCTTCAGCGTATGTACAAGTTGATCTGTGTCAGGGCAGAGGATTCAGGCTCTTCTTGCTGGATTTCTCATTTAGTTTCCTAGTAACCCAGCCAGCTGCTGTTGAGTGGATTCCAAGGCACAGCAATCCTCCAGAACAGAGCAGGACTCCCCGCAGGGTTTCCGAGACTGTAAATCTCCACAGAAACAGGCTGGGCGTCTTTCCCCCCTGGAGTGGCTGCTGGACTGCGATTGCAGACCTTTCGGTTATCAGACAAATGATTAACTACCGCCCCACCAGAGCTTCTGACAGTTTCATAATAGTTATATCCAAGTTGGCATAAAATATGTCAAAATATTAGTGCCGTAGTAGCAGTTTAAATAGGTGGTTTCTGGAATCAGCTATGTTTAGTTAGAATTATTGTAGTTCTCTTCATTATCTGTTTATTCTAGGAAAATAACTCTTTTTCTCCTAGTACACAGTGGACACTAATTAGAAGTTATATATTTAAAAGATCTACTCAAAATTTTCTTAACATTTATTTTTCACTATTCAGGTAATCCAAAAAATTTAATCACACATCAAAGGCAGAATTAACACAAATGCAAGTATATTTTATTAAGCCAATTAATTTTTCTTCAATATCAAGTTTAAAACAACCATAGGATTTATGTGAAAATAATCAAATCTGAAATTCTTGAAATCATTTCTCTTAAGTACTTCAAGCATTTTCCCCTGCTAACTTATTTACTTTCTTAGAAAATATTTTTATATAGGTAATAAGAAAATTAGCTTGTATCTAAGTGATTGTTAACTGTTGCTGTTGAACTCCAAGTAAATGATGTAATTAAATTTTATTATAAAATAAAATAAAATGTGTATTTCTAATTTGAAGATAAATTCATTCAGCTGGATCCCTGTATTTTGCTTGTGGAACTCAGTAAGTTACTCTCAAATCACATGCAAAACCAGATCGTCCTGTGTGGAAAGAAATTCTCAGATCAGTATAATTAACTGCAATAATTGTCTTCAAAGAAGAATTTGCATGCAAATAGGATAAACCATTCCCCAAACTCATTATAAAATACAGCTCTTTTTTGATAACTTTTCTTCTTAATTACTTGCATCTCCAAGATTTCTCCATGAATTGTGTCTGAGGGGAGTCGGTCCTTCAAAGACAAATGTCGCTGGACTAGGGACCCATCATCTCACGGTGTCGTTTCTCCTGCGACCACCAGGAGTCGGTGTGGCTCTCTGCCATCGAGTGGGCTCCGACTCATCCCGGCCCTGGAGGTCAGAGCAGAACGCCCCACGGAGTTCCCGAGGGCCACCCGGAGAGCTGCCAACGTTCGGTCAGCAGGGCAAAGCCACCAGGTGCCTCCTTGGAAACCACGCGGCAGATGTGCTCTCACCGACAGGGATGCTGCGGGACGGTATCGACCCCACGGCTCTGGGTTTGTTGGTTTGGTTTTGTGTCGCCATAGTCAGTAAACCAGAGTCCTTTTACCTGTCTGCAAACCTTCAGGGTTGGCCTGAGCTTTCTAAGGGAAGTTCAAAGGGAAAGACGCGGTTAAGGTCGACGCCAGAGCAACTGTAAACCCCCTTTCCATACTTGAGGGGGCTCCTATATGCTCTTACCTGCACAGAAAAACTCCACCTGGGCACATGTGATTTTCTCACCACTCACGTGTCTAAAACCCGAACAAAGGAATGTGAGACCTAACGCTGTTGCTAGCTTCCGTCACGTGGTCCCCACGCACAGTGACCGATGTACCACAGAACAAAACGTGGCCAGGTCCCACCCCCGCCACAGTTACAGCTGTTGTTCTTAGGCCTCGTTCCCTCCTTGCAGCCGCTGTGTCAGTCCCTCTCTTTGTGGAGCCTCCTCTTCTCTGCCGATCCGGTACTTTACCAAGCCTGACATCCTTCTCCAGGGACTGGCCCTTCCTGACAACATGGCCAAAGTGTATAAGACACTGTGTCGTCCTTGTCATCCTTGCTCCTAAGGAGCATTTGCGTTGTACTTCCTCAGAGACAGACGTGTTTCTTCCTTTTGTAGTCTGTGTGATATCCAACGTCTTTCGTCAACATCACAACTCAAAAATAGCAATTCTTCTCTGGTCTTCCACATTCATCGTCCAGCTTTGACGTGTGTGCATGTGATTGAAAATACCATCATTTTAGTTAGGTGGACCTTAGTATTTAAAGGCACATCTTTGCTTCTCAACACTTTCAAGAGGCCTTTTGCAGTAGATTCGTCCACGGCAACGGATCTCTTGGTTTCTTGACTGCTGCTTCCATAGGTGTTGATTCTGCACCCAAGGACGCTGAGATTATTGACAGTTTCTATCTTTTCTCCGTTTATCATGTTCTTCTTTATCCAGCTGTGAGAACTTTTTTCCTTAGTGTTGAGCTATGATCTGCAGTGAGAGCCACCGTCTTTGATCTTCATCAGTAATTGTTTCAAGTCCCCTTCACTTTCATCAGGCAGGACTGTGGCATCAGTCTTCATCCCGTCCCGAGGCCCCATTCTGCATCCATTTCAGCATCTTGGATTGCTTGTTCAGCTTACAGATGGAATAGACATGGTCAAAGTATACCACCCTGAAGCACAGCTTTAAACCATACAGCATCTCTTTGTTCTCTCTGAACAATTGCCTCTTGATTTATCTATAGGTTCCTCACGAGCTTAATTAAGTGTTCTCTGCAAAGTTATCCATAATTTGTTATGATTCACAAAATTGAATGCCTTTGCATAGTCAATACAACATAGGTAAACATTCTTCTGGTGTTCTCTGCTTTCAGCCAGAATCCTACTGACATCAGCAGCGATATCCCTGGTTTCATGTCTTCTTTTGAAGCTAGTCTGAATTTCTGAATTTCTGGCAGTTCCCTGTTACTATATTGCTGCAGTTGATTCTGAACGATCTTCAGCAAAATTTTATTGTTTGTCATATTAATTATATTGTTCAATAATTTCTGTATTCAGTTGGGTCACCTTTGTTGTGAATAGGCATAAATATGGATCTCTTCCTTTCAGTTGGTCAGGTAGCTGTCCTCCAGATTTCTTGGTGCAGATGAGTGAGCACGTCCAGCACTGCATCCATTTGTTGAAACATCCTAGTTGGGATTCCATCAGTTCCTGGAGCCTTGTCTCTCACCAGCGCCTTCACTGCAGCTTTGACTTCTTCCTTCAGTACCATCTGTTCCTGATCATATGTGACCTCTTGAAATGACTGAACATAGACCAGTTCTTTTTTGTTTAGTGACTCTGTGTATTCCTTCCATATTTTTTTTATGCTTCCTGTGTCATTTGATATTTTCCATGTGGAATCTTTCACTGTTGCAGTTTGAGGTTTAAGTTTTCTCTTCACTTCTTTCTGTTTACAAAATGCAGAACATATTCTTCCCTTTTGGTTTTCTGCCTCCAGCTCTTTGCACACGTCATTATAGTACTTTAGTTTTTCTTCTTGAGCCACTCTTTGAAATCTTCTCTCTGATTCTTTTATCATTTCTTCCTTTTGCTTTAGGCACTTTCAGTTCAAGAGCAAGTTTCTGAGTCTCTTCAGACACCCATTTTGGTGTTGTCTTTCCTCCCTGTCTTTTTTAATGACCTCTTGCTTTCTTCATGTATGATATCATCCCACAACTCCTCTAGTCTTTGGTCATTAGCATTCACTATATCCAATCTCTTCTTGAAATAGTCTCTAAACTCAGGTAGAGCACACTTAAAGTCATGCTTCATCACTTGTGGGCTTACTCTAATTTTCTTCAGTTTAAACTTGAACTTGCGTATGAACAATTGATGGTCTGTTCTGCAGTTGGCCCCTGGCCTTGTTCTGACTAACGATATTGAGCTTTTCCATCACCTCTTTCCACAGATGTAGTCAGTTTGATTCCTGTGTATTCCATTTGGCAAAGTCCATGTGTACAGGTAGCTTTTGTTTGGTGAAAAAAATATATTTGTGGTGAAGAAGTCTTTGGTCTTGCAAAATTCTATCACACAATCTCTGGCATTGTTTCTGTCTCCAAGGCCATCCTTTGTAAGCACCAGTCCTTCTTTGTCTCCACATGTTGCTTCCAATCACCGGTAATTATCAATGCATCTTGATTGCATGTTTGATTAATTTCAGAATGCTGAAGCTAGTAATAACTTCAGTTTCTTAACCTTCAGCCTTAGTGATTGGTGCAAAAGTTTGTCAATAAAATAGTCAATTAACTGGTCTTCCTTGGAAAGTGTATGAATAGGGTCACCATGAGTTGGATCCGACTCGACGGCACTTGGCTTGGCATCATCGTATCACCAACAGTGTTGTATTCCGGGATATATCTTGCAATGTTATCTTTGACAATGAATACAACTCCTTTCCTCTTTAGCTTATCATTCCCAGAGTAGTAGACCATACAAGTGCCCATTTAAAAGTGACCAACGGCAGGCCCCGTAAGACATATCATAGAATTGTGCCATGAAGAGAGCTAGAGGGAAGATGAGGACATAAGGGAAGAAGACATAATGTGACATATCTGAATTCTGCTGTCAGTGGAAAACCAGCAATTTCAAAAGGTAGCGAATACTTGTGATTTCTTGAGGGAAAGTAGATCAGTATCATCACTCTACTTGACTACATTTTGCTTTGAGTCATTTTATTTTAAAATACAGCCTTTTAGTTTTAGGAATTAATTGTAGGGAACAAATTTAAACCCTATAAATTCCATTTAATTATAATTAATCATACAAACAAATAGTGCTTAACATTTAGACAATCAGCTATACTTTTAGTGAATTAATGTATGAATAAAAAAGAGCACAAGTCAACACTTCCTGGAGAATATTTTCTTTTAATAATCAATTTCTTCATTGGAAAGTTTTCCTGTATGTCTTCATCATTTCTTCTATTTATGTGCTATGAATGACTCACAAATGAAGCAATAAACAGAAGTGAAAACAGTTTGAACCTAATGCTTTAAGAACAACCACAAAATTAATGTAGAAGAATATCGAAGTTTATTCCCGAGAGAGACACCTTTAAAAGCGAAAACAGTTTTAGCTCATGTAGCTTTTCCTAACAGGACACAGAAAGAGGCTGAGAGTGAGAGATGCTAGGAGCAGCTACTTCCCTCATCAAAATGCCGCCGGTGTAGCCTTACAGAAATCAAAACCCCTGGCGGTCATGAGGAGCCTCGTCCTTGCATCTGCCATGATGAAGCATAAAGAGAGTGACAGTCTTGAAGGTGGCCATCAGCCGAGATGACTTTCACTTGCCGCGGACCCGGTCAGTTGGAACGGGAAGCCCTGCGGGGGAAAGTCTCTCTAGTCTCCTGGCCCGGTGTCTGCTCCGTCGGATGCTGCTTCCACACTAACAGAAGAACCCCCTTTGAATTTCATCATCTTTGTCGTCCTTGATGTTTGTTTGCTTGTTTGTTTGTTCTCCACAAAAGAAATATTATGACTGTTGTTTCTCAGACTCTGGTTGAACACACTGGCTTTTCTCCTTCAGAGTCAGTGTTGACTTTCTGTAATCCTCAACAGGTGTCTCTATCTCCCACCTCTCGGTGGTATTCGTGTATAAGGAATAAGCATGCTTTTGAACTAAGTCATTGCTTTACTGATGATTTAGGTCAAATGGCTATCTGCGTCATGTCCACATAAAGTGGTCACCTGGCTTGCTTTAGGAACACGCCTGGGTAACCATGGGCTGTACCGTCCCCCTCGGGCACGCCGTCTTGGGCAAACGTAACGACGAGCCCAACAACAGAGACCAGCTCAGGGTTTGCTGCCCTGGGAGCTGCAGACAGAGGACTCATTTCATACCTAGAGTGAGCCAGCAAGTGCTGGACTCCAGCTTGGTACATGTAAGGTATTCAGGAGCAGTTACTTGCTTTTATGAGTTCATACTACTTTATTTCAAAGCAACAGAGGACCTGGATCTGAGACTATCTTGTGTCACAAGCCATCATCCCACATTGTCAGCTTTCTCCTCTCTCTGCCCTCAGATACGGTTGGGTCCAGCAGTTTATCCTGCAGACTCTTTTCTGTTTCACTTTTCACATAAGGTGAATTAGGATCCATTCTCTCAGCAACACTTTTTTCTAAATAATAAATGATAATTTACAACCATCACCACATAGTCAAGGCTTAACTCAGAACTTGTTAATCATTAGTTAATGAATACTTTCAGCAGCTTACAAATCACTTGTAAATGGAATCCCGTTAGACAAGTATCTCCATGTGAATTTCAGCAGTACAGTACCTATCCTTAAAGCTAGTTCATGTTGCAGTTATGACATCTTTGGAGACCATACTGAATCCACTGCATATTTTGACTAAGCATATTTCAATACTATTTTAAATCAAAACCTATTGCCATTGAGTTGATTCTAACTCACCATGACCCTAGAGGACAGAGTGGAACTGCTTCATAGAGTTTACTAGGAGTGCCTGATGGATTACTAATGCTGAACTTTTGGTTAGCGGCCATTAGCACTTAACCATTTACTGTCTGGATTTCCAGGTATGATATAAGAGTTGAAAATTCAAAGATGGTAAGTGAAGTCCAGTGTTTGAAATTAGAGCTTACAGTCTAAACTTTATCCAAAGACCCAATACCTAAGAGAAAGAAAAGTGTACAACAGAACTTACCACTGGCCAGAATGGGAGCAACATGGAGACATTTGATGGTCGAAAGTGGACTTTGGAGCCAGAATGGGTTGGCTGGAAACCGCCACCTTCCAGCTGTGTAACACCAGATAAGTACCTTAAATCTCTTTGCCTAAGTTTCTTCATATTTGAAATGGAAATAATAATTGTGAGAAATACATTAACTAATGTCTATGAAGTACATAGAACAATATTTTAAACAGTTACCGTGCAATGAATGTCAGCTCTTACCATTATGCAGAAAGCACGGCAAGGAGACGCAGATGAAGTGCCATTCCCAATGGGCCAGGGTTAGAGCCCCACACGGAAGTCACTGTCTGAGCCTCACTTGGGTTTTCTGCCATCCTGACTCCTGTCACTGATACCTGTATTGTTCCCTTTGTGGAAACTGATAGCTAGTTCTTTCTCACTTCTATTATCTCTACTTTAATTTGCACCTCCATTTATAGCATTTGGGGAGCAAAGATTCCGTCATATTCCTCCCAGGTCTCTTTATTGTTTCCTCAGCGGTGGTGGCTGACTCAGAAAAAAGTTCATAAACATCCCGCTGTTGATTAGACCCAAACAGAAAGACTCTCTTAGGATCTGTAGAAAATCCTCTTGAACAATCAGTAGGTAATTTCCACTGTCTTGTACAAGTACAAACGTAGCAATATTGATGTGAGCTATCTTCTCTTAAACAACGAGTGCTGAAATGAAAATTCGCTGCAAAGGAATCACTCCTCAGGGAGCTGGTGGGAACGGGCTCATAAAGGTTGGTGAAGTTTGGCTAGTAACAGTACTTCGATCACTTAGTTCAATGATTAGAAAAGAATCCCAGTTGATAATTAAATGTTTATTTGGGGGAGGGTTTGTGTGTGTGTGTGTGAGAGAGAGAGAGAAAGAGAGAGAGATTTTGACGTCTACTTTCAGTTCCTATGTTTGAGTTTTAAATTAAAGACACACCTGGTGAGTACTACCTTTTTAGAAAGCTGCTAACGTGTTCTTGAAAGGTGGAAGAGATACCGGCAGTTTGTCAAAGGTCAGGTCTTTCATACCTGACGTGATTGAGTACTGTGACAACTGGGGTTCTGAAGCGACAGACAGACAATCCCGTTAGGAGACTCTACTGGGTGAGGGGGGGGGAATGCACACACACACTCACACACACAGGTATGCGTATATAGATCTAGGTACAGATATAGACACAGGTACAGATACGGACGGGTAGGCCATCAGAGCTGTTGTTGTGTTACCGTTGATGTCCTAAATGTCATCCAAATGTCTCCTTTTAATATTTTCTTTATCTTCAGGTAAGGAAAAATGTCTTTGGGACCAGATCAGGTGAGCAGGGAGAGTGTTCCAATACAGTTACTGGTTTACCGCCTAAAATCTCTGCCACAGGCAATTATACAATTCAGTTTGCAAACTTCCCATCATGACGCCATACACAACGTCCATACCAGAAAGAATTCGAAAATCGCTTTGAAGGGTAGGCTAGGTGCTGGCGCTGATGTACAACTTCCCAAGGGGAGGACTTCAAAGGTGGCAATAGTGATACTCAGCAGTGAGGTACGTAGCTCCTAGAGCAATTAGCAAATTTGTGGACTTAATTGTCAGACCTCCTACACGTACGTGTATATAATGATATTTGAACATTTTTCAAAAAACTTCTTCCAGAGTAGCAGATGTAAACATTTTTACCATTTTTAGAGCAACAAACAAGCAGCTAACCTGTTAACAATGAGCCCATTGGAAAAAAATAGGTAAAAGCACATGGTAATATTTGATTTTCCTATCTTTTCAGAAAATAGCCCCAGAAAATATATCATAATAAAACAACATACTGAATATGCTTAGCACTCGTATATACCTGAATCAGGCTTTTCTCCACTGATAATAACAACTTTGATTACTGATCTCAGACTAATACTTCATTTATTGCTTCTCCATGATTTCTTGAATTTCCTCTCATCTGATTCATGTTTTCCCTCCATAATTGTAGTTCAAGTCTTTAGCATCTCTCACGTGGCTGCTGATTCCCCACAATCAGAAGTGACTGCCCTCTTTCTAGAATGCTCATCTCTAGACCTCAGGTGGCATGTCTCATTTCATGTACAATCTCATGATACATGTTTGTCTTTTATAAATGAAGTAGGAACCCCTGACTGAATCACGAACCATGATTGTGATACAATGCCCATGGTGCACTATATGTATGTACATGACACAAAAATTAATTAATAAATAGTGTTTGAACAAAGAAACAAAAAGTTTTATAGCTTTTCAAATCTCTTTAAACTCTCCATCAAAGATAGTTTGGCTTCATATATTTGTTTCTGTCAAACTTTTGTCATACAACAAGTTGTGTGGCCTCTGGAAAACTACAGAAGTAGCTTCTTATAGAATGAACTGGAAAGAACAATTGATGTCTTAGAGTTCTGGTGAAATATGGTTATTGGCTTCCCGACTCCCACTGCCACTCTCTTCTATCCAATGAATCAAATAACTTGTTCCTCAAGAAATATTTCTAAGGTATGACTCTGTTTATAATGTTTGAGATACAGTGATTGTTCTTGGTTCTCCACATTCTTCCTGTACCCATGTTCTGTGTCATGAGACTTTACAGTATCTCCCACTAGTATACAGTGCCTTTTAGGTTGGACTTGCCCATGTGACTAGTTGTCATCAATGGAAGCAGAAGTGATAGCCTGACAGTTTAGAGCTAGATTAGGTTTCGCTTAACATTCCTTGTGTCCCTTTGACCCTCTTTTAAAAGGTCAAGTCACCACTGGTTCAAGGATTGAGGAAACACGCCACACAACTAAACTCACTTTGCTGTCCATAGTCAAACACAGCGAATGGGTCTGAGGCCAGGAGAGTTACCTCCTCTAAAGGAAAATAAACATTTGCTATTGTAAATCATTTGTAATTTAAGGATGATTTGTAAGCACTACATGTTTGCTAATAAGGCCTCTCCATGCTCATAAAATTGAAGTTTTCCAGTAGACTGAAGAATCAAGACCATAAAACTTATTACGGTCAAGGCACTCTGTGGGTTTGTCTCACCTGTCTGTCATTTAGTTTTCTGTTTTTCAGTTCCCTCTTATTGCGTTAGTCTTTTACAATGAGTGCATTGTGGTTTCAGTTCAAAAGTGACTATCATTTAAAATGTCTTTACGTGGCTGAGCTCAACACAGCTTTCCCTATACCATGTTCCTCAAAACCCAATCATGTTAGAACCAAAAGCCATCTTCTCTTGCTAAACTTTTAAAATAGGAATCATTTTGTTATTTTTATTCATTTAATGTGTATATTTATGTCTACCTATACACGGTTTTGACATCATAGTGTACCTTATAAAAAGCCATTTTTATGGATGTCTTTAAAGTCATTAGTAACACACACAAAAAACCTTTTTATTTCAGAATCTGACAGTATGTTACCATGATGTTTTACACATAATGACAAGCTCATTGAACTGGGTTGAACTATTGGGGTAAAATATTATGATAAACATTGTGCAGAAAGAAATAGAGCAAGACAAGGACAGGCAATTTGAGTAGACAATTAACCCTCCATAAATGTGACTTGCTATCATTTTTCTCGGAATTAGTCATAAACAGCAGATGGAAATTGATCACCACAGATTAATCCCTTCCTATAATTAATAAACTCAGAATCTAGAGCTGAGGCAGATGTGTGGCCAAGAGCATGTACAGAATCATTCCAAATCACAAACAGCTACACACTGGGAATTCCAAATAGTTACTGTCTGGCACCGAATCTCAGATCACAGTTAGGACTCTAGTGCCCAGCTGATGCTCCTCCCCTGCCAACATCAAAGATGCTTGGCTTTCTTAGAAGAAGCCCAAAGTTCCTCTGGACCCTAGTTGTGTGAGTCTAATTGCGTGACCCTGGTTGTGTGACCCTGGTTGTTCACCGAGGAAATTTGCCCCATTCAATCAGTACCAGAGCAAACCTCCCTATTTTTTCTTTTTAGAAGTTTATTTAGTTATCTCTTTTTAAGACTATAGTGAAAACTAAAGAATACTTTCCTGCCTTAGGACACACTTTCCGGCAGCAGTCCCTCTGGTACCTGTTCAGTGGCCACCGCTGTACCCCCCCCCGACCCTACAGTCCCACTGAGAGCACCCACTTGGTCCTCCCTGACTGAGCAGTCTGGAAGTCAGTAGCTAGGTCTTGGGCTGTGTTGCTTCTATTTTTCCCTGGATAGTTAGACTGTATCATGTGAGACGTTGACAACAGCCGTTATTTCCCACCCTGTGAACCTGAAACCAGGAGAAAGGTAGGCAGTGAGGGGGAGGAACAAAGCAGCAGCTAAGAAACCCACAGGCGAAGGGTCCAGACAGGCATGACTTCTAAGGCTGCTTGCTGGCTCCAGGCCTCCTTCCTGCTCTTTGTTTCTCTGAGACACCTTCACAGCCTTGTGACACACTCTACTTTCCCTTAAGCTGGTCCGAGTTAAGTTTCTTGTGACTTACAATAAAAAATAGTCAAAATTTTCAAAAATGTGAGAAAGTTGTTCATGTAGCTGATGGTCCAGTCTGTAATTTCAAGCAGTTATTCAGTGAATTATAACATTTCTAGAGACAAATGATTTTGCCAAAAAAAACCTAGTTCTTTCCAGAGCACGTTCTTGTCCAGCATAGAGCACTTGAGGCTGCCGTGTGGGAGTCACAGATGCAATAAACGGAGAGGGAGGAGTGGTGTCACCTGCAGGAAAGTATTCAGTATGCCAAGGAGATGGAACACAAATTAAACACGGTAGGATCAATCATACGGACATTGAGATGAAATACAACACGATATTGGCAGAAAATACAGATTACGAGAGTGCTCTGATACAGTAGTGGTAAAGGAGACTTACCAGACGCTGTTTACAGCTGTTTCTTTTATTTTATCTTTAGTACTTGCTGCTGAAGTGGACAGCCTGCTCTCCTTCCTCTACCTTGTGTTTTTGAATGCTCTGTGGAGCTGTCCTGAGTGCACTCAGGTATGTACTGTGACACACAATGTGACATTCCCCTCTCTGTGGCAGAGTCACAGCTGTACCCTGTTTCTGGGCCAGCGGTTGACCTGCATTTCCCTGTCTTCTCTGCAGCTGGGTGTGCTCAGATGACTCAGCTCTCAACTACGGAATGTGGGACGAAGTGACCTGTGAAATTTCAAAATCTGTCCCATTAAGAATGACAATATCAACAAACATGAAGCAAGTGAACCAAAATACAAAACCCTTCCTTACCATTCCCTGCTCTGTTGCTCCTCTCCTCCCTTTCTCTGCCATATAAACACCAAAAAAGGGAAAAAAGTTGTCACAGAGTTGATTCTAATTCATAACCAACCTATAGGACAGAGCAGAACTTCCCCAGAAAGTTTCCAAGGAGCAGCTGATGGATTTGAACTTCCAATCTTTTGGTGAGCAGCTGAGCCTCTTAAGCACCACATCACCAGGGTTCCCATGTCCCCCAACCCCCCAAAAAACAGACCCACTGACATCAAGTCTATTCCAGCTCATAGTGACCCTATAGGACAGGGTAGAACTGTCTCATAGAGTTTCCAAGGAGTGCCTTGCAGGTTTAAACTGCTGACCTTTTGGTTAGCAGCTGTAGCACATAATCACTTCACCACCAAGGTTTCCAGCTTTGAGATGAAGACATCACTTAAGGGTCCCTAAAGCCAAAAACCCACTGCCACCAAGTATGGTCTGACTCATAGCAACCTGAAAGGTCAGAGTAGAACTGTCCCATCAAGTTTCTAGGAACTGCCTGGCAGATTTGAACTACCAACCTTTTTGTTAGCAGATGTAGCACTTAACCCATTATACCACAGTGGGTACTTACTTCCAGTGAGAGTTTGGCAATTCCCATTGCAGATGGTAGACCTTCGTCAGCTTAGTTCATTCAGGTCCTACATGGACTAGCCCCGGAACTCAATTTCCAGTGTGTTAGGTCAACGAGAGTTTAACATTTATCTATTACAGCAGCTGCCGTTATCTAAAATAACATGTCAAATTCCTAGCAACCTATAGCCTTCTTCAGTGCTGCATGCCCAAACATTTCTGCACACACATGCATATACACACACACACACACAAACATTGTTATAAAAGTGTAAAATGAGTATCTATGCTCTGCCAGCACTTAGTAGAGAAACCCTGTGGAACTCGTCTTGCAGACCGAAGCATCTGTTGCGCTGGGCTGAGTCGGATGACAGAGTCCTCACCCCCAACCTTGCTAACATGGGAGCCCACGTGACCAGTTAGTGGTTAAAAGCTATGCTACCAACAAAAAGGTCATCAGTTGGAATCCACCGGGTCGTTCTTGGAAACCTTAGGGGGCAGTTCTGCTCTGTCCTTTAGGGTCACTGTGCATCAGAATTGAGTCAATGGCAATGAGTTAGGTTTTTGGTTTGATTTGGGGGATGATACGTCATTGTTCTGTTAATTTTTGTTGACAATAGTAGTAGTATTTTTCTTTTATTATCAGTCATCAGCTAAGAACTGTAAATGCTTCCAGTCTTCTAAAGAAGGCATACTACGTGAGCAGCTCTCATATTCCTAGATTAATACTTCTTTATTTTATTTTATTTTTTTTAAGGATACACGGCCATGCAAGTCATACTTCTACGTGAAATTTCACTCAAGCAGCCACGATCACAACTCAGGTTGTTCATGCTTTATCGCGGCCTCCTCGGGATTCCTCTGCTCTGCTCTGCTGCTTGCATCTGTTTATGTCTTTGCTGCTCTAGATCAATCCAAACAAACTCCATTCTGCTAATACTCCCATCTGCCAGCTCCCGTTCTCTGTTTACCAACAGGCCAGGCTCCCCATCATTCCGATAATAAGTGAATGAACCATTTTGTTTCTTTCCTCCTGCAGCGGGAAGCCATTCACCAAGCTTGCTAGATTCTATTTAGCAAATAAGCGTTTGGTGAAGGATTTTGCAGGCAGCAGGACTCTGTCTCTGAATTCTCTACCACAGAAAAAATTTTAATCAGAACTCTTTGTTCTGTGTTTCTTATCCTCCCCTCCCTCCAAATATCATGTACTGTTCAGTAAAAATCCTTCTTAACTGATAGAACAGGGACCAAATCAATCTCCTCATTCTGCTTGGCCTTCTTTAGCAGAAACAGGGTCAACTGGTAGGTCAGACCACACAGAGAACTGGAAGAAACTGAGAGCAAGGAGTTGTGGGTGTCAGTCCACTTGAGAAGGATATTGACTTGAATATATAAATTAGCACAGATAGATGAGGAATATAAGTGTTTGGGGGTTGATCAACATACAGAGATCTCTGATGTTCAGATAAGTTCCATGAAAATGTAGCAACACCACCAGCACTCCGGACCCAGGCGAAACCGTGTCAAGATGCTGAAAATTTCAAGTGTCTCTTGAACAGTGTGGTGAGTGACCAGATGTACAAGGCTAAGTGACACGAGATGACACTCTGGAAGGTCAGTCAGTTATTCCAGTTTAAACACAGAGGAGGTGTGCGTGTGGCTCTGATGGCTGACATCGTGTGTCACCTTGTCCAGACTAGGAATCCCAGTTGCTTGATCAGATGCTAGTCAAAAGTTTGCTATGAAGATAGTTAGGCGTGATTAACATTTAAATCAGCTGACCTTAAGTGAAACCATCACCCTCCACAGTGCCAGTGAGCTTCCTTCAGTCAGCTGAAGGTTTTAAGAATAAAAAGTGAGGTTTCCACAGGAAGAAGGAGTCTGTCTCAAGGTTGTAAATCACCATCTTGCTCTAACAATATAGCCTGCTGCCTGGCCTACGTTTTCAGACGGAAGACTGCCAGCTTCTCTAGCATATCATCTGATTTGTGGAGTTTAGGTGTGTGAAACCCCGTAACCTCATGGGCTAATTCCTTAAAATAAATCATTACCTGTATGTCAGTCTGTCTGACTGTCTGTCTATCTATCTATCCATTTCCCTTCTCTGAAGTCCTTTTTCTGAAGGACTCTAAAATACATCCTTAGTTGAATTTAGAGTTGTTCTTCTATTACCTTTTTATTTTGCTCTATTGTCTCTCGTGTTTATAGTTAATTGAATGAGTAATGGATCGATGAACAGTAACTACAGTCTCTGGAGAAGCTGTGGCAGAACATGGAACCACAGAAGCATCGTTTAAAGTTGTGAATTTTTTCTATTACTCTCCAACTTATAATAAATCTGCTTAATAATTTTCATGCTGAAAACTATGCCCCTGCTTGTGATTGCTACATAATCTTAAAGACTTTCTGTTTCGTATTTGGAAGGGGATAGATAAACTGTTTAAGCCCATGAAAAATACTAAAAGAAGTGTGACTTGTGGATTAAGAACCACTGTTAATTAGCAACTGACAAAGAATGACATAACATTTTAATGACATTATGAAATTCTATTGCTAAAATTTACCTTTGGGAAGTAGATTGTAAAATATTTTAGATTACCAGAGAAATGACAGTACAAGGCATAGTTATACTGACCTGTATAAAATGTACTCGAATTTCACTTTTCAAAAAATAATTTAAAAAAAAAATCATTTCTAAAAGTGTGTCAGACATTTGAGTAATTTTTAATGTGAGATTTGTAGTAAAGCTAATTCCTTTCATGTGTGGCCTTTCTAATGATGGTCTTGTAGCTCCCGCCTGTGATGAGACATGACTGTGTGATTGGGTAATGGTGACCCACCAAAGGGATTGGTCAGCTTGGCCTTACAAGACAACAAATTCCAGAGCAGAGAGAGGAATCTCAGCACCATCGAGAAGAACAGCCAGGAGCCAGCACATCGCCTGGACCCGGGATCCCTGTGCCAAGCAGCCTGTGGATCAAGAGAAAGAGCAATTCATAATCTTGAAGAGAGTGAGGAGTTGTGACAGGGCAGACTCACGGCAGAAAGCTGGCAGCAGGAGACAGCATGGTGGGCCAGTGCAGAGAGACTTTGGGGAAAGACCTAAGGCTGGGCAGAGGGATGCCTATGAGCACAGTTGGGGGAGAGATTGTCCTGATGGAAGAATTACATCCTGAGTGTCCCTGAGTTTGAATTATAATTGTTACTTCCCTATTAACCTTCATAATTGTGAGTATGGTCTGTGAGTTCTCTGTGGCCACCACAATGAGTTACCTAACCCAGCAGAGAAGTGGAGAGTGCTATGTGAAGGACAGCTGGTGTTAGAATCGGTAAAGACATCTGACCTCCACCTCATGGGAGTCAGCCTTGTGCTGTTGACCTTCCCCCTTGTGGGGTTGGAGGATGTCAGATACCACCTCCATGCCAGTTTTATGAGATTAGGAGTAATCAAAACTCATTGATAATTCACATGCGTGCTCCATATGGTTACATGCAGAAATTAGCTTCAGATCCAGGATGGTGCAATGCAAAATGTCACTTTATCACTCTATGAGAATAACTGGTGGTAACTGTTTGGTTTTTCTGAGCAGTCTGTCAAGGACAGAAAAGAACAGAGATTAAAATAAGAAAGGATGAGAGGTGAGGTAGTGAATGAGTTTCTATAGGAACCCTGATTGGCTCCTCTTCAGTCTCCTTCTCCATGTAAACCATGCTGGATTTCTTTGATCCCGCATTCTCTTGTGTCATCCAAAGAAAATTTAAATCCTCTTTCCAGAAGATAACATTTTTCTATGCTTCAAGTCATCTCTAAAATTTTTCACAGACGATGAGAAGCACACAATCAAAAACAACCAGACACGTGAGGAACCGTTACAATGTCACTGAAAGTAAAAAAAAGAAAAAAATAGATAACACAAGTAAACTGACAGAGAATTCAAACAATGACTCTGTGGCACAGAACCCACCATGACTAGGGTTAATGCAGTTGTGATGAGTTCTACGCCACAATACTGCTGAGCTCAGTTGGATCTTGGTTGAAATCAGAAATTACCAGAAAGGTATTCACCTGTATTTTATTAACTATACTAAGGCATTCAACAGTGTGGATTGTAACAAATCATGGGTAACACTGCAGAGAATGGAAATTCCAGAACACTTAGTTTTGCTTATGAGGAATCTGTACATAGATCAAGAGACAGTTGTTTAAACAGAATCAGGGACTATTGCATGGTTTAAAGTTAGGAAAAGTGAGTGTCATGGTTGAACCCTTGCTTCAGACCTATTCACTCTGTGTGATGAACAGATAATCCTAGAAGCTGGACTACGTTAAAAATGATGGGTCATCCACTCTAGAGGAAGGCTCGTTAACACCTTACCTCGCTTGCTGAAAGTGAAGAAGATCTAAAGCACTCACTGAAGAAAATCAAAGACCCCCGACTTCAGTATAAATTGCATCTTAACATCAAGAAAACAAAAATCCTCTTAAGTGGACTAAGAAATAATATCACGGCAAATGGAGAAAAGATTGAAATTGTAAGGGATTTCATTTTACTTGATGCCACAGTCAAGATTCATGGAAGCAACAGTCAAAAAAGGAAAGATCACAATGCAATGCGCAAATCGGCCACAAAAGCCTTCTTTAAAGTGTTAAAAAGTAAAAATCTCACTTTGAGGACTAAAGTGGGCCTGATCCATGCCATGATGTTTCAGTCACGTCGTGTGCATTCTAAAGTTGGACAGTGAATGAAAAAGACCAAAGAAGAATTGACATCTTTGAATTCTAGTGATGAAGAAGAATATTGAATGTACCACGAACTGCCAATATAATAAACAGATCTGTCTTGGGAGATGTATAACCAGTGTACTACTTAGAAGCAAGGATGGCGAGACTACATCTCACAAACTTTGAACATGTTATCAGGAGGGATCAGTCTCTAGAGAAAGATATCTTTCTTAGATCAGCAGAAAAGAAGAAGACCCTCAATGAAATGGATTGACACAGTGGCTGCAACAATATGATCAAGCGTAACAACAATCCTGAAGAAGGCACAGTGTTTCATTCTCTAGTGCATAGGTTAGTGTGAGTTAGAACCAACTCAGAGGCACCGAACAACCACGACAACAACGTGTTCAAGGAAGTACAGAGAGATTTTAGAAATTGACTGAGTGAAAAAGAACAAAACAAATGCTAAAATGAAAATTAGCAAACGAAGAGCCCAGTCAAAGGGTTTGCAGCAGGTACACGAGCTCAGAGAGAATTACTGAATGAGAGTGTGCTCCGGAGGAAATGGCTACAGTCAGACAAGGAGACACAAAGGATGGAAGGTACATAGAAGACAAGGCATGGAGCTACGGCATCTGTAATTGTTGTTGAAGAAGAGAGAGAGAGTTGGACAAGTGAGCATCAATTATAGGATGGCTCTATTCTGTGTATCTTTGTGCATGGATTACTATATAATAATAAGGATGAATGGACTGTAGGTCCATCTAAAAACATGCATGAATCTGATGAATGCAGTGCTAAGAGAAGAGAAACACAGTCAATAATAATTGTTTAATTCCCTTCATTGACAGTCAAAAATAGAAACAGAAAATAAATCCATATATGTTAAGGGTATGTGCTTAAATAGTAAGCACCTTGAAAAAATCTAAGTAAGTGATTACTATCCAAATTATGATTATGCTGACTTTTGAGGTGATCTGAGAGTGAGGAAGGAAACATATACCTGTATCCTTAAGTATAAGTCTGATGTTATTGATTTTCTAATCAAATTACTTCCTTTAGTGTTTCTTGTAATTTTGGTTTGGTTTTTGCAAATTCTGTAAAATTCTATGCATCTGGGAATGTCCTAATTTCACCATTATATTTAAGAGACCGTTTTGAAGGATGCGTAATTCTTGGTTGGCAGGTTTTTTCCTTCACAGTTTTGTGTCATCCCACTGCCTTCTCACCAACATTTTTTCAGGTGAACAATTGGAGGTCATTTGCAATGGCTCTCCTTTGTACATTAATTTTTGTTAAACTCTTGCTGTCTTTAAAAAACATCTCTTTATCCTTCATTTTGTTAAATGTAATAGTATGTCATAGTGTATTTCTTTTGAGATCCACCTTGTGCCAAGTTCAATGAGCATGTTGGATAGATACCTTACCATCTTTCATGATATCAGGGAAGTTTTCTGTTAAGATACCTTTAACAATTCACTCTGTATTTTCTATTGTTCTCCCTGTTCTGGAAAACCAAAGAGTCATGGATTATTTCTTTTGACAGGCTCCCACATAACTCTTAGCAATTCTTATTTTTTTAAAAATATTTTCATGACTTTTCCTCCAGTATGTTGACATCAGTTGCTTTACCCTTGGTCTCCCTAATTCTGCACCCTATTACCTCAGTTCTACCCCTTTGACTTTCTATTGAATTGTCTAATTCTGTAATTTTATGGTTAATCTGGTAAATTTCATATCATTATTGCTCAAGTATTTCTTACAGTGTGTTTAATTTTTCAGTATACTCTGTTACAGTTTGTGTAATTTCTTTAATGTTCGTCAGTACTCTGAAAATTACTCTTTTGTACTCCACCTCCAATAGTTCAAGAAAATCTTCATCTGACAAATTTTTGGATTGTTAGTTTCGAGTATTTTCTGAAGCCATGGTGATCTGCTCCTTTAAACGATTTGAAATAGACTGTTGCCGCCAAGTCATCAGAAATTTACTTTCAGGTATTGGGTTCTGATTTGTTTACGAATGTGTGTCTGTGTGTGTCTTTTAGTTTTTAAAGTATCCAAGTAGAGTAATCAACTGTGATATTTTGTTAATTGGAGCAGTAGAAATTCAGAAGTACTGTTAGCACACGCTTAGAACTATGTCTAGGCTCAGAGACCCCGGCCTCAGTTTACTTCCCTTGTCACTGAGCTTCCAAGTGTGCAGAGTTTGTAGGAGAATGTTGATTCATGCAGACCCAGTTTGCTTCCTGTGTGCTCTGTGAAAGGCAAGGTCCCTGTGCTGAGAAACGGAGAGATCCGGCACTGAGAAACTGGAGTGGCTGGTAGACCTCAGCCTGGGGAAGTGATCTGTTCCTGCCCCGAGTTCTCAGCTCAGTGGCACCACTTTGTGTACCACACCGGGAATGGGAACCTGGCACAACAAAGCAAAGAAAGCAAGGTGCTCTGGTGAGAGGAGAGAGGTGGTGCCCCAATGAAAGGGTTTAGAGCCACACACGTCTGCCGTAATTTACCTTTCAGTGTCGAAATGGAAAAATGCTGCCATTCTGTAGGCACACGTTCCTGCAGTGCAGTTTCTCCCTGAGAAACAGGCTCTCCAGACAGAGCTGTGTTCATGGCCCCGGTACAGAAGGACATCCTCTGGAGTCCTGGCTCCTGGTGGCCCACCCTGCGTTGTCTGGGCAGCTCTGCACCCACTTTGGCATCTCTGTCAGCCAGCTCATTCTCCCAGCTTTCCCCCCAGTGTACAGGGATTCTAGGATGTCCTGTTTAAACTGTTACAGTGTTTTCCTGGGTCTTTCTTGCAGCTCTAGCTACTCTGTCATATTAGCTCCACCTCCCAGATTTCTTTTTTTAACTAAATTTGATCAGACTTTGATAGTTTAGAAATCATCCTTCTGTATCTAAATTAGGAAGCTTTGTACTGAGTGTTGAATAGCCTGGTCTTTGAAAGTTAGTAACGATAGTCCTTGAGCTATCTGGGTTTGACACTTTCTGTCGGTTAGTTCTCCTGTGACTTTTGTATTCTGTGTATGTGTTTTCATGAGTTGGACCGACTCGACAGCACTTGGCTTGGCTTTGTGTACGTACTTACCAATTTGGGTAAATTTTATTTAACGTAGCAGGCACTGCGGGGCCTTCCCCCGTCCCCTTTGTGGTCCTGTCTGTCCCTCCCCTGGGCTGTGTCCCCCGGGCTGTGTCCCCCGGGCTGTGTCCCCCAGGCTGTGTCCCCCGTGCTGTGTCTGGCCGCCTGAAGCTCACGCCCAAGGTCTCTGCCGCAGGGTTCTCCCTGGGCTACTGGGGTGACATGACTTTACCAAAACTTAACTTTGTTCCTCACTTTATTTTCCCCAGTTTCTCCTTTTGTTTCCCCTGTTGCTTTAACAATTCCAACAAGAAGGGCTTCTTTAATCAGCCAAAGTGAGAAACAGCGTCCAGCCCCTGCCCTGCATAAAGCCGTATCTGAAACACCTAAAAAGGCATCAGTTGGATCTAAAATCTCCAAATGGCTTAAACATACTTAACACAAAAAATGATTTAAGTGTTTTGAGGTTTCCCGTATTCCGCGTTGTTTCCTCCTTGTCGTTTCTCGGGTTTTACGCGTTGTCCCTTTCCTTTCTTTTTCCCTTTTTTTCCCTGCGTTCTTTCTGTTTTTCAGCTTCTTTTAATAGTTCGTTGAGTTGTCGCCTTTTCTCGGCAGCTGCTTTCACAGCGCTGCTTGCCTCCTGTCCTTACCCTCCACCTCCCTCAGGCTTCTGCTCTCAGGTTCCCTGGCTTCCCATTTTACCCTTTGCCACCCACTGGCATGTGAGCAGAAACTAGTAGGAAAAACTTCTTCCACGTCAGGACTTAAAATTGTAAGTGTCTCTGTGCTGGTGGCCTAGTGGTCAAGAGCTCGGCCGCTGAAGCCAAGGTCGGCAGTTGGAATCCACCAGCGGCTCCTTGGACACACCCCAGAGCAGTTCTACTCTCTCCAGTACAGCCACTGTAAGTCAGAATTCACTCGATGGGCAACAAGTTTTAATTGGTTTGAAAAAGTTTATTTGCAATGTATAAAATACTGTTTATAGTGAAACCGTAAGACCAGGAATATTTACTAAATCGTGTTACTTTTTTGGTCTATTTTTTGTGTTTCTGACAGCTGACCTCCAGAAATACTTATATTGCATTTTTCAGATACTGAGTCTTCCTCAGAGATTCTGACTGAAAACCACCAGGCCCACTGCCATCGAGTTGGGTTTGACTCACAGCGACCTTATAGGTCAGAGCAGAACTGCCCCATGCAGTTTCCAAGGAATGCCAGGTGGATTTGGACCACTGGCTTTTTGATTGGCAGATGTAGCACTCAACCCCACGTGCCGCCAGGGATTCACAAAGATATTTAGTCATTCAAAAAACTGATGATGCCACTGGCAGAGCAGCATACATCTGAGAAGTTTTTAAATTGACTCAGAAATCAAATCTCTCCAGGGTAGTTTGGGGGTGTAATACAAATCTAGTATTTGAGCATGAATAGAGTTTTAATTCTTAATCTCCTTTTTACTTGACATATTTCAAGCATCTCTACAATTTTTAAATGTTTTCTACAATGAACACTTCTAGTAATTGAATCAGGGTTATTTTGTGTAGATTTTTTCTAATTTTATTTAACCAGTACTCTATCATTCAGCTTTTGTTTTATTTATGATAGTTAACTAGTAGAAGAACAAAAGAACAGCTCCTTATAGTTATATGCTTGGCAATGCCTTTATATATATACATATATATGTATATATATATATGACATAAATTCCTAGATAATCAAATGATACACATCTTCCTCAAGTTTTGATGTAAATTTCCAAGTTATTCCATTGTACTGTGTTACTGTTGCATTCCTTTCAAACGTATGTAAGACTCCATGTCTTTTCTGCCTGACACAAACTAAGTACAATTCTTTTTAATCATTTTTCAAATGTAAAGACTATAGCTCATGCTTCATTGTAGTCTTAATTCATGTTCATTTGTTATGTGGTGGTATTAGCTGTTTTTACCAGAAATTAATCGGTCATTTGGGTTTCATTCACTCTTTTGTTTCATCCTACTCATACCACATGTTAATCTGAGCAAAGCTAGTGGAATTTTATTCAGCATCCATCCTCTCCAGCCTTAATTGTGGACCAGAGTCACAGTGTACCCATTATCAGAGTCAGCTGTGGGTTGACTGAGAAGCTTTTGACTTGGCCACTCTATTTTGAGTGTGTGGGTTTGTGGCAGAAACAAGCTGATTGTTCTGGGGAGTGAGAGGGGCTTATGGTTAGGTCTACTGGGTGACAGAGTGTGAAGAATCTTTGAATCAAGCACCTTCTGTGACCCAGTCGGCTAGTCTCGATTTCTTTACCGGGTGGTGAAAGCAAGAAGCTAGATTGGCTTTTCAAGTCCTTTGTTGCATTTATTTTTGTCCCAATGATTGGATCCAACTCAACGGCACTTGGCAATGATCAAAACCCAAAACTAAATCCATTGCCATCAATTGCAAGTTCATTCTGAAAACCAAATCCTTTGCTGTGATGTCGGTTCCGATTTGCAGCAGCTCTGTACAGTGGAGTAGACTTGGTCTTCCATGGAGCAGCTGGTGGATTCCAACTGCCAACCCTTTGGCTAGCAACCTGAGCTCTTAAACACTGCACCACCATGGCTCCAGTGAGCAAAGAAAGTCACAGATTGGGTACAGGAGGGGAAGATTTACAGATGTAGGCACAGGAAAGTGTGGACAAACTTTACAACAGCCTATCAGAGGCAGTGTTGTAGTTCTTAAATGTGTGCTGTATGAGGTTAATCCAAGTTGCAGTCTAGCTCGGAAGCTGATGATGCGTGTGATTACAGATAAAGTGCTTAACTTATCTGGGTCTCACTCCTCTTAACTCTGATATAAGGCTCATTATAACAGCTATAATGTACCTGGGTCCCTGATGGTAGAGTGGTTAAGAGCTTTGGCTAGCCACAGCTGCTTATCCAAAAGGGCAGCAGTCCAAATCCGCCGGCTTCTCCTTGGAAACCCTATGAGATGCTTCTACTCTGTCCCATAGGGTGGTCGTAAGTTAGAATTGACTCAGTAACAGCGAAAATTAAATAAAATAATGCATACAAATTTCTCCACACTGATAGTTCATCACTATCTTTTGGCTATGGTTAGACTGAACAAAATACGTGGGTCTGGGCTTTCTTCCTTTGTGATGAATTATTTTCCACTTCTTCAAGGAAACAAGTCCCTGGTGTGTTCACCCCTAGAATGCTGAAACATGTAGACCCACCTGAATCCAAGGGTAAATACGGTTTAGACTCAAAATGTGCTCACTGCTGTTTAAGGATTGAGCTACTTATCCTTCTTTAGTAATACTTTTTCCCCACTGGCTCATTGAAGAATTTAAAATGCAGCAATATCCATCATCTGACCTAGTTAGCAAACAGTAATGTGCTAAACTTCACCATGGGGAGATTCTTCAGATTTTCTTCTATATAGAAATGACAAAGATAATTCTTCAGTACCACAATATTTCATCAATAAGTTACAAGAAGCAATATGTGTGCAATCTGTTATCACGCCTTTAACCTCTCATGGAGAACTTAGCTTGCCAAAATATTATTTCTCACATAATCTTATAAAGCCATTCCCAAGCTTCAACATTCCACTGTCTTCTCTGCACTAAATCGTCCGAGTCGTCACCGCAGGAGCTGAGTAAATGGTATTCTTCTTTCCATTTTTGCCTCCTTATATTCTGTTCTCTACACAAAAGCCAGAGGGATTTTTTAGAAAGACAAATTAGGTTGCATACTCCTGAGTTTATACTTTTCTCTTTGAGCTGCAAAGCTACCTTGTCTAAGCTACCAGGTGGTGCTGATGCTTGAACCCTGTGAACCACGTTGCTCTAATGGCTTCTTTCTAGTTTCTATCAGTAAGAGGGACAATGGATGTCAGAGGGAGGGGAATGTTCTCCTGTGTCTGTGCCGTGGTTCGAGCAGCAGCTGGCTCCACCAGTAGCAACCAGTTCTAGAAACCCACTTTTTCTTAAACTCCCAGAATAAGACTCACCGTAGAGGCCCACCACACACACAGAGGCACAAGACCTCTGTAAAGTTATAAGACGCACAGAGAAGTAAAGACCCCTAGAGAATCACAAGACCTCCATAGAGGTATAAATCCACCATAGGGTTACAAGTCTCCCACAGGGGTATAAGACCACCACAGAGGTGCAAGGCCCCATTGTAGAATAAGTACTCAACAGAGATATAGAGAACATTTGGGCAGTGTCTCAACTCAACCATATAAGCTCCGGCAGCCAGGGTTCCTCCAACACGTTGCTGAAGTTGCAGAAAGAGCTGGTTCACATATCTCCCTCAGAAATGGGGGCCCTAAAGCTCAGGAGTGGGGGACCTTCTTGTCTGGGTTCTTAGGCTTTATTAACCCAACCTTTACCTGAGCTCTACAGATTGTAACTACTCCCTGAAGGTATTATTTCTGGTTATTTTACTGATCTCTTTACGCAGGTCTTTCTGCCTTCTAACTCCTTTGAAAACAATAGCTAATATTAGTCTCTCTGAAATACCTGTGTACTCTCTCTGTTTTCCTAACTAGACATTGATTGATAAGCCACGGTAATAGAGGTTGTCTTAGGAAACCAAAGTTCAGATGGAATTCTAGGATTGCTGTAGCTATGTCTTTGTTCTTTAAAACAGAACTCCTTACTACTGGAAAATGTAATTCAAGTAATCCTCAGTAGGTCACATTATATTCATCTATGTCTCTTCTTACTTGGGATAAACTGCTTATAAAAGCATCTCTTTTGATCTGCTAGAACCCTTACTATGTTCTGATCTCCATTGTCCTCTAATTTGATTTTGTATTACCTGGAATTAACAATAACTTGATTCAAATATTTAATAATCCCTAAAAGGCACAGAAACTTTCTTTCCCAAGAGAAATTACCCTAGTAATTGGATGTATGTTTATTCGGGTAAGACTTGGAGTTATCTACTCCTGACCTTAATCTATGTTCTCAGAGTAAAAGTGGAGTAGGATGGGGATTAAGTGACATGTGGAAACTTGACCCAAATCCGTGTCACAATAGTCTCAGCAGTTCGGAAGATGCAGCATGTGTAATAGACAATTTCAGACTAATTATAGTTGATATACCTTGTAGTTAGAAAGAACTATGATAGAAGGACACTAAATGGAGGCTGTGTGAACCTCTCACCACCGAGACTGTAAGCCGAAGAAATATGACATCCCTAAGGCGGCCATGAGTTGGATCCGACTCGACGGCTCTCGGCTTGGCTTAGGGGAGTGCTAGAGATTAGTACAACATTCAGGGATTTCAGAGATATAGGAGTTGAGCACCCGTGTTTAACTTTCTTTCTAAGCCTGAGAAGCTGGTAATTAGCTATTGGAGACTAGAGGTTAACTCTTATAAAGCTTAACCCAGTCAGTGTTGCAGTGTTCCGTTGGGTCAGTTCTGACTCACAGTGACTGTAGAATGCAAAGTAGAAACTGTCTCACAGGATTTTTGCGGAGAAACTGGTGGATTCCAACTGCCAGCCCTTGCTTTGGGTACCTGCTGTAGTTCTTAACCACTCTGCCATCAAATTTTGGCATAAACATGCCTTCTAGAAAGAACTAAATATCTTGAACACCTTACTATCACTAATATCTTTATCCAATTTTCCTGCTTAAACGTTGCTGTCAAAAAGATCTAATGCTACTGTGGTATTTTCCCTTTATAAATGACTTGCAGGTTTTGCTTAGATACCCTACACACACACACACAAACACACACACACACACATTTTCCTATTTACTTAGAGTTTAATCTGCCAGGTGCTCCTTGCAAAATCTATGAGGCAGTTCTGTTCTGACCTCCAGGGTCACTATGAGTCAGAACTAAATTGAAAGCAGTAGGTTTTTTCACAGTATTAAAAAGAATACTTCTCAATCTTGACTGTTAGGGGTCAATTTCTTCAAGCACATGGTATGTACTGTTAATTTATGGTTCAAGTCAATTCTGTTTCAATAATGATTGCAAGTTGTGTTAGTACCTTAATTCACATGCAAAAAAAAAAATCATGAAATACAACAACTTTCTATTTTAAAATGTGCAAACAGTCAGGCCGAGGAGCGACTATCTTATACTTAAAGCTTATCTAGCAAAACTGACAGTAAACACTGGGCTTAATCAGCTCCTCCACTTCACAAACTGATTATCCTGCAATGTATGCATTGTAAATCCTGACATCTATGTGTTCATAACTCAGGATTAGGTGACGTTAATGAGAATTAGACTAGGTTTGTTATATTGGGATTATGGTGAGATGCCTCACCCTTAACAACAGATAAGAGACAAAAGATAACAGGAAACAGAAGCAAGCAGGGAGGACAGGGACCTACTACAATACAGACAGAAGTAGCAGGAGCAGAGCGTGTCCTGTGGACCTGGGTTTCCCGCACAACAGATACCAAGACACATAGAGATCTCCAGGGAACATCTAGCATGCAGATGATGAAAGAGACAAAGTCCTTTCCCAGGAGCTAACAGAGAGAGGAAGCCTTCTCCCAGAGCTGGGGATCTGAAATTTGACTTCTAGCCTCCTAAACTGTGAAAAATTAACTTTCTGTTTGTTAAAACCATCCATTTGTGGGATTTCTATTATAGCAGTACTAGATATAACTAAGAAACAGAAAAAATATTTTTGCAATCTTCAATTAAAGACTTTTGATGACACAAAAATTAAAAAGGAAAAAGATAAATTCGATTTAATTAAAATTTCAAAGTTTCGCTTTGTGAAATATGCTATCAATAAAAAATCAAGCTTTGATTTGAAAACAAACAAAACCCTTATCTAATAAAGTATTTTATCCAGTAATCTAATTCATTAATAAAAAAAGCAAAAATCCATTGTCGTGGAGCTGATTCTGACTCGTAGCCATCCCCTAGGACAGATGAGAACTGCCCTACAGAGAGTCCAAGGAGCGCCTGGTGGATTTGAACTGCTGGCCTTTTGGTTACCAGCTCTAGCATTTAACCACTACACCATCAGGGTTTCCAGTTCATTAGCAGGAAAACAAAAAGAGCACTTAAGAAAAGCCAAGCCAGCCAAGTGCCATCAAGTTGGGTAAAAGAGTCAACAAATTTGAACAGAAGCTGCACTGAAGAAGAAACACAGAGGGAAAAAATAGACATGAAAAGGTGTTCAACATCCTTACTCATCAGGGAAACTCAAATTACGACCACCATGAGTTCCCACCAGACCTGCTGGAATAGCTCAGGATGAAACAAAAACTATCGAACACTGTGAACAACACCAGTACTGAACGCTGGTGACTGTGCTGACATCCTGAAACTCAGCCACACTGATGCCGAGGACACAGGATGCCACAGCTGCTCCGGAAAATCATCAGCAATGTCTTAGTCAACCAACAATTTCACTCCTAGGTATCGACGCAAGGGAAATAGAAATAGCGTATATTTTATACAATTATGTTTCTAATAGTTAAAGGTTGAAAAAAAATTTTAAGTTTAAACTGGTAAATTGATAAGAAAGTTGTGAAAACTAGAGGACATTATGTTGAGTGAAAGTAGTCAGCAACAAAAGGACAAATATTGTGTGAGACTGCTACCATAAGAACTTAAAAGCAGACTCAGGCACAGAGGAAAAGACTCTTTGGCGACTGCAAGAATGGAGGGGGAGGAGAGAGAAGTGGGGGAAGGGTTTAGATTAGATAGTTAATAGAAATTTGGCTGGGTGAGATCAGTGACAGCACACATTAGAAAGAAGATCAATAATAATTGGACTTCAACACAATCTGAGTACCCTTCCCATCTTAACCCAACGTTGCAAGGACAGAGTAGCTGGGGCAGGCGGCCAGGGACCATCCTCTCAGGTGAAATCGAGGCCAATTGGCACAGCGAGTGTTTTGCTAATGAGGACTCTCTGCACTCCACGTCGGTGAGTGACATCTGGGGTCTTAAAAGCTGCCCAACTGCCATCTGAGGGTACAGCACATGGTCCCAACTCATCAGGAACAGATGATCACCGAGGACAAGAATGACATGGGGAAAAGGGAACTCAGAAGACAGAGAGACCCACATGAGTGGGTCTCTACATCTACTCGTGACCAGAGAACCAGATGGTGCCCGGCCACCATCAGTGATAGCCACGATGGCACTCACAGAGTTGAGTCTCACTGGCAGCAAGAGAATAAATGTGGGTGCACCCTGAGATCTCCAATAAAAGACTGCAATTGATGGTCTGGGGGCTCCGAGGTTCCCCTGGGAGCATGACCTCTGGCCCTGGTGATGCCCCATCCATAAATCATGATGAAGGTCAACTTTTCAGACAGCAGTGGATTGGACTTGAAGATGCAGAGTGATCATATCTAGTGGGAATTTTATGCTTCTGTGCATCTATAGGATATCATCCTACTGACCTCTTGTTGGAGGAAGGGGAGTGGTTGGAGAGGAGGGGACAGGAGGCTGTTGGGAGGATAGGACATGTATGGAGCAGAGAGGAGGGGTGTGCTGTCACCGGGCAGGGAGAGCAGTGAAAGCTGCATATAGGTGGGCATGAGAACTTATATGGGAATGTATATTTTCATTCAATCATAGTAAAAAAAAAGAAAGTTGTGAAAGATCTACATACGGAAATTCTTCTGCAATGTGGAGGAATGCTTAGCACAGGGATTAATCTCTGTAGCCAAGAGTTGCTGTTGGGTGCCATTCAGGTGATCTCAAGTGACACTGTAGAACAGCCCCATAGTGTTTTCTTGGCTGTGTAACCTTTAAGGAAGAAATCCCCGGGTACTTCTCTGGGGGAGCCAACAGATGGGTTCAAACTGTTAACCTTTTGTTTAGCAGCTAAGTGACTGACTATTTCGCCCTAGGGGTACTTAAGCCAATGAGAACAGATATAAGAGCAGATTCCCTGTGTCATGTCCTGGAAAAGACAGATTCATAGCAACAGTAGTTGTCATGAATTGAATGTGTCCGTCCAAAAAAAATGTCTGTAGCCATTTGGTTAGGCTATGGTTCCCCGTATGGTGTGATTTTCCTATGTGTTGTAAATCTTGCTTCTATGATGTTAATGAGGGAAGATAGGTGGTAGTTCTGTTGATGAGGCAGAACTCAGTGTGTAAGACTGTATTCTGCGTTGAGGCAATCTCTTGGGAGATAAAGGAAAGGGAAGCAAGCAGACAGTTGGAGATTTCATATCACCAAGCCCTTTGGTCTTGGGGTTACTGTGCCTCAAAAGCTACCAGTCCAAGGGAAGACTGACAACAAGGACCATCCTCCAGAGCCAACAAAGCATTGCCCTGGAGCTGATGCCCTGAATTTGAACTCCTCGCCTACTTTGGTGTGAGAACGTAAGCTTCTCTTTGTTAAAGCCATCTGCTTGTGGTATTTCTGTTAGAGAAGCACTAGACAAACAAGACAGTAATCAGATCTGCTGTGAAAAATTTTGGAACTCGTCCAGCTGGTCCACTGACTGGAAGAGATCCGTTTTTGGATAAAAAGAAAGGTGATTAAAGGGGATGTGGACACTCTCCGGCAGTATCGCTGATGCCACATGCTAGCCAAATTTTGTTGAAGATAATTAAGCAATGAGTGCAGCCACACATCCATGGGGAACTGCCAGGAGTTCCAGCCAGATCCAGAGGGCATGGAACAAAGGACATCACTGCTCCTGTCAGATGGATCTTGGCAGAAAGAAAATACCAGAAGGATGTTTACCTGTGTTTTTATCAAATACATGAAGACATTCAACTGTGCAGGTCATAACAAATTATGGATAATATTACAAACAATGGAAATTCAAGAACGCTTCTCTGTACCCATGAAGAAGCTATACACGAGTCAAGAAGCAGTCGTTTCTCTTTTGTGTTACACGTCACGTCTGTCATTCCTTAGAGCTCTTTCAGGGCAACGTGTGACAGTGACAGAAACAGACCCGTCGTTGTCTGGGCACAGGGAGCAATTCTTTATAACGAAGCACAAGAAGACTTTGGCGGGAGGTGATGAAAACATCCTGTGCCTTGATTTAAGTGCCGGCTATGCAGCTATATACATTTATCAAAGAGGCTGTACATACAACCCCCAAAATGTGCGTATAATTCTCTGAAGAACCTAACTGTAAGGAAACAGTTTTAAGGAAATGGATGCAAAAAATTAAAATCTTACCCACCTTCTATAAATATTTCCTATATAGCCTGGCTTATAGCAAAAACATGAGATGTCATGTAAATCCTTTGAAGGATCATGTTATTATATTTTTATTCACTGCTACTAAAAATTATTTGGCATTTATAGGACTGAAATATTATTTTAAAAAGTTCTGGAGGTTAGGGATAAACCAGCTAGAGGCTTAAAAGTAGCTTTTTTAAAAAAGAAAAAAGCCTTAACTTACAGACCTAAATATGTTTTTGCTGTCTACCTACTTGAATTGTCAGCTTTAATATATATTGGTCTACTTGTCATGTATTGAACAATATTCTAATTTTGATATTCCTGTCAATGCACAGTCTTCAAATCCATACCCTGGAAATAAAAATTAAAACACAAAACATTAAGATATATCTAACTGTGATCTGTATCAGGCTTCTACATATGAGGCACAGAACAATCAAAGGCAAAGAGCCGTCCAACAAACACACCCTTAAGAGAACTCTGACGGGGCGGTCTAGAGCCAAGGGCACACCAAAGTCTTTCCACAGAGGCACAAACACAGTACAGTGTAAAGTGGAAGGAAAGAGGCTGCTGTGCCCAAGCTTGCCAGCCAGAGGTCAAGAGACTCTAATCCAGAAGTAGCATGCCACTTTTGACTGGAAAAGTAGAGACCTCATTGTTCACAGGGAAGAGGCAACAGGATCAGTGTCAGAGATGAAAATACTACAATGGAAATGACATTTTACTAATTGTCAGTTTTGCTTCCTGTTCTGATTGAAAGAGTGAAGAAGGAAAAGCGAACATCAGGAAGAGGTGAGGAAGCCAGCATTGTCCCAGGAAAACTCCGAAGACCAGGAGACAGGCACCGATAGCGCTGTTAGCTACATCCTACATCAGGCTTCTTGTTAAGGTCTTGCTGCCCCAAAAAACAGGCAGAGATGAGCGTTTTCCAGCAGAAAAACAGCCTCCTGGGTGTAGAGGTGTGTTAATCCTTTGAAGCCTCTGGGACCCCGAACAGCTAGAGGCGGCATTTCCCCAGCTGACCCGCTGGTCACAGTGGGAGCTGTTGGAGGCAAGGCCTGGGGTCTCTCCTGGAAGTTCCTGCCGTCGGAGAAATAGGGACAGGATAATACTGTTAAAAGTCTGAGAACATACCACCAAATCTGGGGAAAAATAATGATACCTCTTTTGAACAATGACGTATACATTTTAAAATGAATTTTTTAATTTTTGTATTTACTTTTCCTGTTCTCTTTCAATTGAATCATTTTTCCCCCACCAAGGTTCTTATTTTATAGCTGAAAACACTGAAGTTAATTGTTTTGCCTAAAGTCATAAAAGTTAATGGATTTGGAAAGCATCCCTAATGCTCCCCACCCCCAAAATTATCTTCCCTCTAAACACAAACCAATTAATATATTTGGTGACACAAGACCATATTTGGTAATAACAAAATAAGGAATGTCTGACTAATTAACGTCTCAACCTTCAATTCTTTAAAATCTGCTGAACTCAAATTCGCGTAAAACGTAATGAGCCGACAGCCGGCGAACCTGCGGAGCCCAGGCTGCGGCTCTCCGCCAGGGCGCTCAACGTCGCCCCCCGGTGGGCGGGTGGCAGACTGCAGTCACGTGGCAGGCTGGAGCCGGCGGCTGGGGCTGGCAGGGTTCGCAGTAAGAGATGCCACCGTCGAAGAAACACTTAGTGCAGCCCCGCGCAGCTCTTCTCCTTCATACTTGTTTTAGGGGCCTCTTCTTTCCCCATCTGGCAGACTTCTGTTTTTTATTTATCTGTTTCCTTTCTACAGTCTTTCTGTCCCTGAAATGGAAACATTCTCTGGAGCTAGGGCAGATATTTTCTGAGTTCCTGAAATTCCGTCTGCAACAGTTCCTCTTATCAGGATGCTGAGTATCGGTCAGATTCCCCTCCAGGTCACGGCTGGCTCTTCACCTGCTCTAGGTCCTGGGAAAGTGGTCTGTGCAAACTAATGTCTCTTATGGAGCTCTGAGACCTGCCTAAAAATAACTCAAGTGGGAGTATTTATTCCCACTCCCTTCCAAGAGCTCTTTCCTTTGACCAAAGGTCAAAGATTTTATAATTTAACTTTAAGGCAAAAATTGATGTAAACATATAGTAATTGGTCCATAGACAAGAGTTGGAAAAATATTTCTCAAATACATTGCTATGTAAGTTTTAATGAAATTGGATATTTTTTTAAATGGTGCCCCCAAATCATCCTTGTACCATCAAGACAATTCTGACTCACAGTGGCTCATAGCACAGAGTAGAAGTGCCCCCACAGGGTTCCCAAAGCTAGGATCTGCAGAGAAGCAGACTGCCATGTCTTTCTCCCAGAGAGCAGCTCGTAGGTTCAAATCTCCCACCTTCTGGTGACAGTGAAGCACTTAACCAGGGTACTACCAGGGCTCCTGTGCTTGAATAAGGAATTTCCAGTATGTAGAAACATACCGGTCCTGCTAATTCAGTTCCTGCCATGCTTTCTTGAATGCATTGATGACCAAGTACAAATGCAGAAATGATATGCCTGGCTGAACTGGCAGAAGAAGGTAGAGCAGCTACGGTGTCAGCGGCAGACAGCCATGCAGCCATCAGCCCCTTTGGGAAACCAAGTGAGCCAAAGACAACCTCAAACTCAACTTTGGTCAAAAGACAAAAAGGTAAAAAAGTGAGAATGGTGCCATAAAACAGAGATGCATGCTGTCTGCCGGAAAGCCAATACTGAGATGCAGGCAAGGTGGCTGATCAAGAGGCTCACTGTATCTCAATATACAAGAGGTGGTGGGAGTCAAGTCCTCCAACCCTGCCTGACTTCTTCAGTCAGGCTGAGGCATTTTAGCGGGCAGCTAAGGGTGGGCCAAGGTGGGTGGCTGTGTGTAATCATTTAGGTATGGGAGCTGTGATCATGGAAGAACGCCCGTAATTTGTGGAGGGGGATCTAGAGGTGGACACCGGGGCCTCAGAGGCAGTCTGTCTACAGTTCTTCCAGCTGTGCTCCAGCAGTGGTGTCTGGACGAGGGGTTGGTGGCTGGCACCTTTGCCTGTTTGGTGATCTGGAGAGAACCTGGAATAAACCAGCTGCAAAGATTTTATTGCACATCGTGCCTGCTACATCACCTCGTCTGCTCACGATTTTGGTGGGTGAGAAGTTAGCGTGTCATCTCTCTAGGGCTAGGTCGTGAAAGGAAGTGAGAACTTGAAGAAAAACAGGTCTGCATGAAAAGAAAAGGAGAAAGTCCTGCTGTGTTCTTTATGCCACCTACTTCAGGAAAGTGCTCTCCCTTTTTCCTCCTGCAGACAGGTAGTTACTCAGAAATACCTTCCTCTAAGGACTGCTTGCAAAAGAACTGGCTGAACAGACCCAGAGGAAAATGTCAGGGAAACAGGAAATCAGGCAAGGGAATTCAGGTCTTGTGCCCTTTGATGGCTTTTATGAGGAAGGGAAAGTGGAAGCCAGGTTTCAGTTCCAGCATCAGGTTGGAAGCCTAGTCCCTGCACTGGTCCATTTAAGCACAGATCAGGAGATTGCCTGGCAGGCTGTGAGGAATGAGTCGTGGTCACTTACAAAGAGAGCTACCACGGATTTTCCCACTCTGGAGCTGTCTGAAGAACATTTTGCTGTTTCTTTCCAAATTAGAGTTAGGCTCTGTGCCAGAGGGTACAAAAGGACTCCATAAAGACACGCGGTCTGCCAACTGATGGAGAGAAAACGGTGCCTAGTCAGCAAGTGAGCTTTGTAATTCTAAAACAGGCTCTCAGCAAAACCCAGCCCCCAAACCAGAGTGTTGCATTCCAAAAATCCATTGCCTCGAGTCGATTCTGACTCACACCAGCCCTACAGGACAGTAGTCCTACCCCATAGGGTCTCCAAGGAGCACTCAGGGGATTGGAACTGCAGCCTTTTCAGTTTGCTGCAGAACTTAACCACTACATCATCGTGGTAATCTAATCTTGTGTATGTGACTTAAAAAAAAAAAAAAATCAAACCCGAGGACACAATACTAGGGAAGCCAGCACAGCTCACCCTAGACAAGGTGACAGACACTCCATAGACACATCCACGCAGAGGGTGTTAGTGACTGAAAAGGTAACTAGTTGTGATAAAGTAAGGGCGCTGACTTATCCGAGGTGCAAATACATGGACATTCACTGTATTGCTTCCGATGAACTCAGTGTAGCAGATGAGGTGCCCGTTTCTGTCCCCTGCCGTCTTACGGTCCCCCAGTCTGGGGAGCAGTCTGGAAGCTGAGTGAGCTTGGGGGCTGCCAGGCCAGCTCTGGATGCTGAGTCGGTGGTTTGAACGGGCTTTCTAATCTTCCAGAGTCAGTTAGAGGGGTCGCACCCCTTGAGGTCGTTACGAAAAAGCAAACGGCTGGTCCTGAGGTTTAGGGGAGTAAGTGAGCGGCACGATTTCAGTGCTTCAGCAGGGTTTCCACGTGCCGTGCTCTGACTGTGGGTTCTCTGTATTTCAAGGCTCAGGGAGCGACCCAGCTAAAATCTGAATCTGTTCATTGGTGCAAGAAAAACATAATCAATGTTTCTCATATTGAACCAAATAAGAAATCACATTAAAAATGGAATGATTTTAATAGTTCAAATGGAAAACCAATGGTTTATAAATCCTGGAGGAAACTGAGGAAAAACAAAACAAGTTAATGTAACTCACAGGAGCACACCTAGGTCATTAATATCATTAATATTAAGGAATCTTAATGCTAAAACTTGACTTCACAAATTCTTGTAAGTCATTTTAAGTTGTACTTAATTTTCATAGCTTAAGAATAAATATTTAACCGTAATTAACATTACCCAGAAGATAAGGAAAGTGAAGTGAAAACATCCTGTGTAATTACTGTGAGAGAGAAAGAAGGCTCTGACAGAGTTTGCTTTAAAAGGATTAAGGGAGGTGCTCTGTGAAGCCCCGACAATTGTATGATGATTCAGCAGCAAGTTTGTGTCTTTTTCTGAGTTAGAACAATCTGCGGATTGAAACGTGTTCCTTCGCAAAACACTGGAGCAGACTGCTCGTACACATTCAAGTTTAAGGGCTCAGTAACCTCCAGGGGGATCAGGAAACAACCCAGAGGATCAGGTGTCCCTGAAAACAGGTCCCTGTTTGGGACTGACTGAGTTATGCACAGCAACCTCCTTGGGGCCTGAAGAGACTACTGAGAGTTACTTCCACGGCAGTCCTAGGAAGGGAGGCCAGCCCAGAGTATTACTGTGCCAACTGAGTTCCGTGCAGGAGGGACCAGGGTGTCCTGGAAGACTGCTGCTCTCCCAGGTCCCAAATATATGCCATTAAAGTGCCCCATTTTGAAAATTGTTGTCTTTAAATATATTGTACTTATTTGAGGAAACCCTGGTGGTGTAGAGATCAACTGCTGTAGCTGCTAACGAAAGGTGGGCAGTTCAAATCCTCCAGGTGCTCCTTGGAAACCATGGAGCAATTCTACTGGACTCGATGGCAGTGAGTCTAGTTTGGTTCACTTATAGGAAGTGACTAATTTCTCTAATGCTGACTGTGCAATCAGTGGAGTTTTATTAATGCGGAGCCTCCGTTTAGATAGGACACCCCGGCAGCGCAGTGGCTAAGCGCACGGCTGCTCACCAAGGGATCTGCAGTTCACTGTCTAAATGTCCAGGACACTCCTGGAGCCCCTTGCCAGTCATCTCGGTGCTCCCTCAGAGACAGCGACCACCCTGATGCCCGCGACCACCTTGATGCCCACAACTGCAGGCGAGCTGCGTCCGTCCCTGGCAACATACGAATGGAAAAGCCCCCGCCTCAAGTTGATTCCGACTCCTAGTGACCCTGCCAGGCTTCCAAACTGTCACCTCTGCAAAAGGAGACTGGCACGTCTCTGTCCTGTGGAGTCCCTGGTGGTCCCCAGCCGTCAGCCTGGTGGCCACAGTCGCCGGTTTCATCCCCGCACCCCCGCAGCTCCTTAGGCCTGAAATACGGCCACAGAATTGTTTGATGATTTTATCCAAAATGTAACAGAAATCTTTACTCAGTAACGTGTGTGACATGTACAGGTACGTGCTAAGACTAAATCAAGTATTAAGAACATTGTTGGCGGAATAATTCTTCCAGTTTAGACAGCCGTGGCAGTAGTTGTCGTTGTGGTTGTTGCTGTGAGGTGCAGTCAGGTCGCTCCCAGCTGCACAACAGGAGGGAGCGCTGCGCAGTCTTGGCGGCTGTTCCCTGTGGCGTGCACCTCTTTTTCTGGTGTGCTTAAAAAATATGCTACTGAGACCCTTCTTTTGATTTCTTTTACTGTAGTTAAAATTAAGGAATTAACCTTCAGTGATCCCTTTTAGACATCTTCTAATTTCCTTTTTACAAATAATTAAAATGGGTATAAAATGTACAGTTACTGACTTAATGTTTCAACTACTGAATATTTATCATATACTTTAATTCCAACCCTGTATCACTTTTTAGGTGACACTAAGTCTCCTACGTTTCCAGGTTTTAAAGTCAGAACTCTGACAGATGTCATGATTCTCTGGAGGTGTGGCTCTGGAGGACAGTCTGGTGTTACATCAGTCTTTGTCCAGGGAGTATCTTGACGCAGGAACCTCAGGTCTGAAGGACATGCTCTTCTCCTGGTGCTGCTTGCTTGATGGTACGACGTTCCCAATTCTCCACCTGCTTCTCTGTCCTTTTATGTCACATAGGATGAAAGGATTAAGGGTGGGGCAAGCCACACTCCAGGGACACTCCCTTTACAGTGGAGCAGGGAGGTGATCCTATGAAGGGATTCACAGCCCCACCCTAATGCTTTAATATACAGCTTAGGAAAACCACAGAATGGAGGACAGTCACAAGATACTGGGAATCATGGCCCAGTCACATGGCTACACATATTTTAGGGGGACACAATTCAATCCATGACACACTTGTACTGTAATTTACACAAGTAACCTCAAGAGCTTACTATCTAAATTTAGCACGATTTTACTATTTCACTGATACTATCATCACAACTTTACTATTCCAGACAATTCTTGCCTAGTGTGATAAAACAATAATTTTACTGTGTTATGGAAACTTCTAGTTCTAGTTTTCTTATACTGAGAAATTCCTGGACCAAGGGCAGATCAATGACAAGAATCTTTTCCCAGAGCCAACACAGAGACAGAAAGTCTCTTCCTGAAACTGATGCCCGGAATTTGTGCTTCTAGCCTCCTAGAAGTGAGAGAATAAATCTCTATTTGCTAAAGCCATCCACCTGTGGTCTTCCTGTTGCAGCAACACTAGGTAGCTTATACACACTGCCAACAGTATGCAGCTCTGACATGCTAAGTACAGAGATACAGTTCATGTGACACATGGAAGTTCTAACTTCAAAATAACCAACCTAATAAAAAACAGATACTTTAAAAGAAAAATCTATTTGGGGAGCATTAAACTACCTGATGGTATTTTAATGGTTGTATTAATCAGTCACTCAGTAGTATAAAAGTTAAGATTGGCTAATCGTATCTTATGGAAGGTGACTCATCTCACACATGTCTCTTGTCCACATTTAACCCAGCATTTTTGCAGACATCGACTGGACTGTGGAAGCCCCTGAGGTGCAGTGGGTAAGAGCTCGGCTGCTATTCAGAGCCTCAGCAGCTCCAATTCACCAAGCCCCCCTTGGAAACACCATGGGCAGTTCTGCTGTGTCCTCGGGGTCACTGTGAGTTGGAATTGACTGAGCAGCAGTGGACTTTTTAAACCTGTTAGAGAGCTGTGGGTCAAAACAAATATTCAAACAGAATGTATTCAATTCATGCTTTTGACTTCTAATGTCCTAGGGACAAAGACTGTTGGCATAGGACAAACAGATAGAATAACATGAACTCAAAACTGCTCAGCAAAACTCTGTCAGATAAAGGGGCCCAGGCCTTTCTCAGATGGCTGGACTCGGCCATCTGGCAAGTGGAGCAAACGTTCTGTGAAGTTCAGTCTTTGATCAGTGGGTAGGGAGAAACGGACTGGGAACTCTTTTTGCATAGCCTAATAAAATAAATTATGAATGATTCAATATGCTAATTTTTTAAGAAGTATATGTTGAAATGCAAATATGTGATACAAAAAATAAAGAAAGTTAAAAGTTTATTGTTGGTAATTTCTGTAGTTATTTATAAGCTATAACAGGTTACGTTTTGAAAGAAATAGTTTAAAGAATTTAATTTCACTTTAAAATTCTATTACAGTTCCAAGGAAAATAGTTTTGCCAGCATGCAGTGGTTTCAGGCAGTTGATCTGCATTTTAGATACCTGGCCTGTGCTGTTTCATGTTAATCTATCCAACCAACCAACCAGCCCACTGCTGTCGAGTTGGGTCCCGCATAGTGACCTTGGGACCCACATAGTTGACCCACACTATGCTGAAATATGGAGAATATTTTAATTATATTCATACTTGCCAACTGTATGAAGTGTGACATTCTAGAGTAAAATTTTGGAAATTAATGTTAGCTGTTATCCCAAAGCACAATGGCCTTTATCCAAAAAAAGTTCCAAAACTGCTTGGAAAGGTAGACTAGGTGCTGTCATTGGTGCTTAGCTTCCCACGGGGAATACCTCAAAGCCGACCACAGTGATGTTCAGCAAAGGGTTGTGTGACACTTAGAACAAGGAAGTTTGTGGACTTAGTTATCAGACCTCGTAGATAATTATTAAATCATTTCAACTTTGTCTACATTCTGTCATGTCATAAGTATGTATCCATAACTACCAAATAAGACTGAAAATAAAGTGTTGAATTTATTTTAATTAAATAAACACTTGTTAAACACTTGCCACATGTTAAAGTATTTTAGGTCCCAGGTTTTGAGACACAAGGATATATTTTCTCTCTTTAGGGAACTTAATTCCTACTGTAATATAAGGAATGAACCAAATGAAAAGCGTAAAATCAAATAGGAGATGTATGTGTCTGAGAAGAAAGGCTGACAGTATAAGTGATGGGAAAGGTGGCAGCAATGCTTGATGACAATTCACTAATAATAAATTTAAATGAAGTGTAGGCCTTGGGAAGGGAGGCCGTGAAACAGAAGGCCGGGATGGTGTGGTCCAGTTAAGAAGCGTCCCAAGTTTCTGTCTGAAGAGTACAGACGTGAGGAAGGCCAGGAGGAATCCTTCTTGCTGATTCTCAAATGAAAATGCAGATACATATATGTGTGTGTGTGTTATATATATGTACGTACATGTATAATGTGTATGTATGTAAATTTGTAAAGCCATGAAATAAGAAAAGACAAACAAGGAAAATTCATAACCTTTCAATGCGGTTTTCCCAAAGTGATGCTCAAACAGTGAAACATCTGTGGAGCCACAGCTGGGAGAAGTCCTGTTTCCCCGACAGATAGCGTAGAGGCCAGGGGCTCAGTGACCCAACAGCTCACACCGGCTCGTGGCTGACACCTAGCTCTGAAGACTGTGACACGTGCTTCATCTAGCCTTGGTGTTTGCCTTCCTAGGCTGTTAAAATAACTGTTTTTCAGATATGAATTTCATGGTTTTAACTCATCTATATGAAGATTTAGAATTATTTCCCCAGAACTGAAATTATACTGGTGCAAATCCTCTTTTTCATTTTTGTCAATTCAAGGAATTTCCTTATTTTCTGTTTAAAACACAACATACTGGTTAAGGACTCTATTGAGCTTTTTCCTCTGAGGGACTGACACTGTCAGGGACTTAGGTAGTTTTCCCTGCATGGAAAGGGCCTCCGGCATCGCGGGCCCTTTTGCCCTGTTAGCATTCTCCGTGGGACCGTCTGAGAATGGGCATGGTCCTGCAGCCGTAGGTCACGCGCTGAGTCAGCAGAAATACTCTCCTTGTTTCTGATGCTCAGGTCCAGGCAGGATTTGGAATTTTCCCTTCAGTCTCTTGATTTGTGTATTCCCATTGCATCTCCAAATGAAAGGACTCAGAAGTTTTCAACTACATTTCCTGCTCCCCACCTGGTATTGTGTTTAGTTTTTATGCTTCTGCACCTGCCTCTCAATCATTCCTTTGCCTTCCCTCTACCAGACTGCACAGTGGATGCAGAGTTTTTTGTAAGGCTTGTTCTCTCCTAGGTCAGACCTAGTAAGCTAGGTGAAGGTGTCTTTCTTTCCAGATGCCCTAGTCTACAAAGGGAACCCTGGCTATACAGTGGTTAAGACATCTGGCTGCTAACAAATATGTCACCAGTTTCAATCTACTGGCTGCTCCTTGGAAACCCTGTGAAGCAGCTCCGCTGTGTCCTATAGGGTTCCTACAAGTCAGCATCGACTCAGAGGTGAGGGGTTTTAATCTAAAAAGGAACATCAAGCTTGCTAAAGCAAAGCGTCGGAGAAAAAGAGAAAGATCCTCAAAGTAATGACCAGACACAAGGGCTGCAATCAGTGGGCTCGCAGCTCATGATTACAAGGACGGCCACGACCAGGCAGGGCTCCGTGCTGTCCTACACACAGCTGCTGGGAGTCAGAACCGAATCAACGACACCTGGCAACAACAACAATCTACAGCGTGTTTCTATCATTCGCTACCCCCGCCAGGTTCCAAGGACGAGTCTCATGCCCTCCTGTTTCTCTCTCCTTTCTCAGGGGTGATAAAAAAATCTGCTTATGTTAATCAAACTTTTGAATGTTATGAAATCCACATTATGAGTTTTGCCATCAACTTTGTGGGTCCTGGGTAGCACAGCAGTCAAAAGTTCCGCTCTTGCCCGCAAGGGAGGCCGTTGGAACACCAGTGCAAAAGCCTGGGGGCCAGTCTCCTCTGCCCTGCAGCGTCGCCATGAGGCAGGACTGACGCCAGGTAGCGGCAGAGGTGTCTGTCGTCAGTGGCTTTCCTGCTGATTCCAGCTGCGGCAGAACGGGCCGGTGCCCGGAATCCTCAGGGGACACAGATGCGGGCAAGCAGCAGCCACCGCAGAGGAAGCACTAGGAGACCCAGGCTCGGTGTCAGCTGCTGTCGCAACAGGCACACAGCTTCCTTCTGTCTGTGAATAAGGCATACCGAGGTGTGTGGTACATCTGTATATAGACAGAGATTTACTTCAAAGGATCGGCATAGGTGACCGTAGCGGGCTAGGAAATCCAAAATCCCCAGGATTGGAACTTCTGCAGGAGTGTCCCAAGATCTGTAGGTCAGATCACAGAAAGAGTGCAAAGGGGAGCAAGCAGCAGCTGGTTCTGCCAAAATACAGACAGTTTTCCCTAAAGAAATTCCTCTTCCAACTGACTGAATGATACTCATACACCTAAAACGTTGAATCAGATGCTTGTTGCAAATTTTATAATTTGTGTGCTTAAATTATTCTACATATCAGTATACTCAATTTTCCAGCTTCCTTCTTCCCTTTATCTTTTCTGCTTTCTTTTTTATTGGTATACATGTGTGGAAACCATGGTGACTGCTAACCAAACAGTCGGCAGTTTGAATCCATCAGGTGCTCCTTGGAAACTCTATGGGGCAGTTCTACTCTGTCCTCCGGGGTCGCTATGAGTTGGAATCAACTTGACAGCAATAGGTTTGTTTTGCTGGTTATTGGTTTATTTGAAGATAGGCTATTCACGTCACCATCCGAAGTTTGGAGACAATTTTTGAAGTACTGACACATTTATTTCTCTTTGCTTTTACTATTATTACAAAATATTTAAAGGACTTGTACAGTTGGGAAATGATGTTTTAACACATTTTGCATTCTGACAAGGAGAAGTTGAACTATTCTAGGAAAGAAAACCCATAAGAGGAAACACTGCTGGGGAAGTGATCCTGCCGTCCCCCTCTCCATTGTCTTAGACAGCCAACCTAACACTGCACATGGAAAACACTCAGGAAAGACTAGCTGAATGGAGCTGCTTCAGAGGTTAAAAAAAAAGGCACCTTGGACTGATGTCTCATACTCTGTTTTTTGCTACACTGGTTTCCTGAGAACTAAATTCAACCTTGAACATTCTATGCCTAGTTTATAATATCTGCTTCAGTGAACAGCAACTGGGTAATAACCTGCTAAAACACAGGATAAATTAGAAAGCGGTGACTCTCTGGACTCTACCAATTATACGCTTAAAAGATTTTAAGAAAACCAAAACCCAGGACCCAATTCCTTCTGCAATGTAATTTAATACACTTGCTGTAGAAAGATACAGAATAATTAGAAATATATTTTACTATTTCACTGGTGATGTCTTAAATAAATGTAAATTCTTCAGGTCAGAAGTCATGTCATTGCTTTACTAAAACAGAGATGTGATTTCTTGAGTTATATAGCACTAGTTGAAACTGTTTCTAAAAAGCTTTAGTAATTCATTGTAATCCATCCCTTACTAGAATAAGTTCTAAGTGATTCAGTCATTCAAGCATAAAATGACATTAAAAGACACAAATTCCTACATCAGTGAATGATTTATATTAGAGTGTATTTTGGTCTGGCACCACTCTGCCCAACCGCTTGTTTAGAAACCTTGGTGGCGCAGTGGTAAAGTGCTACATCTGCTAACCCAAAGCTTGGCAGTTCAAGTCTACCCAGGGCTCCCTGGAAACTCTATGGGGCAGTTCTACTCTGTCCTCTAGGATTGTTGTAAGTAGGAATTGACAGCAGTGGCTTGGTCTTGACGGCACTTGGCTGGCTTGGCTTTATACTTGGCTTTATACTTTATACTTATACTTTATACTTATATTTAGTCAAAGCCTAATAACTAAACTTCCCTTACAAATGGACATTCATGGAAGGTAATGGAAAACCCTTATACCAAACTCCTGTCTTCCTGTTTATTATTTTAAAGCAACCACTGGATTTTATAAAACTTTATTACAACAGATTTTTAAAAGCAAAAATAAAAACAGTGGCTGTCAAGTCAGCTGCAGCTGCTGGTGAGCCCGTGTGTGCATAGCCCTGCACTTCCTAGAGCTGTCCTGGTTGTCGCCTTGCAGAAGCTGGCCCTTGGGGCATTCTTCCCGTGAACCCCTCAGTGGGTTTCCCCGCCAGCCCTTCAGTTAGCAGTCAAATACTTAGCCGTTTGGACCAACCAGGGCTGATCTATTACTGAAAAATAAACACAAAACAAAACCCACTACCACCTAGTTGATTGTTTCACAGGACTCTATAGATTATAAAAGGCGCAAATGTATTTCTGTTTAAATAAAGCCAGTAGAGATGTCAGGGTGGAGACAGAGCTCTAGGCCAGGTGCCTTTCGTTGGTTCTCAAGGTTCATCTTCTTTCTTCTCCTTCATTTCAGAAATTCTGTCTGTAAATTTAAGGGTCTGAGCAGGAAGAGGCCATTTCAGCTCCAGAAACCAGCTCTGTGCTCAAGAGGAGGTACCGTTTTGTCTTCTGTTTCATCACAATCCACCTGCCACACCTGTCACACCTGAATCTGCAGCAAAATTTAAGGCTGCAGTTTTGTCTCAGGTATTTTACAGTCTTCCCTTAAACTACATCTTGTTCTCATCCATCAATTGATAGCCTTAAGTCTAATACATCAAAAGGAAAACTTACCTTCACTAATTTATTTTCTTCTAAGATTCAAATCAGTTATATGTTCAATTGACTGTTTTAAAAACTAAACATTTTCTGAACAGATCTCTGCATTACACATTTCTCTGTGATTTGTGACACCCTGAAAATAAAGCATTATTAACACTGAACCTCAGACACAGTCAGCAGGAATTTTAGCTTGCATTATATCACAAACCTACTGAGTTTTCCAAGAAACTGTTACGAACGAAATCCTGAATAAGAACTACAGCTGCAACCATAGCAACAATTTTAAGTCTTAAAAATGGCCTCTGATTGGTAAAGCTGGAACAATCTATATTCAGGACATAAAAAATACAGCTTTCCTGATGTAGTCTATCCTCCCGTCTCTTCAGGGGCTGATGTGCTCCTTTGTAAGTGTAAAGTCAAGCTCCAGTCAAGAGAATCCCCATCACTGGGCAAACAGCTTCACAGTGCCAACCATAAGGTATTTATCGTGTCTATAAACTCAAGACTGCAGAATTTCTCCAATCTATAGTTTTCAAATAGGACTTTCTAATTAACGATGTGCTATTACCGTGTGGAAACCCTGGTTCCACAGTAGCTAAGTGCTACATTGACTAATCCAAAGGTCAGCAGTTCTAATCAGCCAGGTGCTCCTTGGAAGCTCTATGGAGCAGTGCGACTTTGTCTGATAGAGTCGCTGTGAGTCAGAATTGACTGAGAAGTGTGGGTTTGGTTGGGGTTTGGGGATCATCGAGTGCTTGCTCCACCAGTGTGACCTGGCTCTTGTTTTCTGGGGTGGGGTCCAGATCGTTTCATTGCCATTTGTGGACCACCAGATCCGGTGGACCTCTAGATGGAGCAGATGAAGAGAACGACATCCAACCCCAGTTCCTGGACTTGGTGCCAGGGACTTGAGACAGTGTCCATTAGGAGAAAGCAGAGGTACGTGTGTTCAGAGTGCTGGAAGAAGGTGGTACCTGAACATCTGAGCTCCAGAAGGGTGAGACGTGGTAGACACGGGCGAGAGCTCACTACACTCAGTTTTCTCATCTGCCTTATGTAAAGCTTGATCACATTTTATGGTCTCCCTTGCAGTTAGATATGTCCAGGTAACAAGGTTATGGGAATGAACTGGATGGTTCCTGGCTACCTTTACTAACTGTTTTGATCTAATATTCTATGAAAAATCCTGATCAAAAGGGAAGGGAAAAAAATTCAAATGCTCAAAGGATTACAGGCCTCTTAGTGTCGCTGAGACTATAGGAACCCGTGAAACAATTGCCCTGAGATTATCTTTAAACCTTATGCTTCAAACCACAAACAAAAACTTTCCCTAGAAGACTGCTTTGAGACACACAACAGTTTAACCTAGTTGGTATGTCTGCCATGAGCATGGATATATGGCAAGGATTTATCTATGTGAGATCAAATTGACAAAGACACCTCGAAAGGGTAGACAAGAAGCCTAGGGGTGGATGGTAGAGTAAGTTGGAAAAGGAAAGCAAGAGTGTTTACACAACTTGAAGAAGATGAAGACTGAAAAATAATTAATTACAAACCAATTGGTGACGTCCTGCTTGATTCGCAGCACATTTAGAAGCTTGCGGGATTCATTAAGTCCACTTTCAGTGGTATCACACTGACCCCTGGGCTTAGCTAGCAAAAGCTGACACACTCACCGCAAAGTTCCCGGTTAGTCTTTACTCAGATTGCTTCATCATTCCAAGATCATTTTTTAGAATCAATGGTTTTGGTCAAATCCGCAAAACATTAGTTTCCTGTGGTAAAATGTATTTCTAATTTATTAGCTTGAATTTGTATTTTAATCTTAAACATATCTGGACAAATTGCATTAATTTTGTGTTCTAATTCTCAAATCATTTGAGCCTTCTATGCTAAATTCTCTTTCCCTTGAGATGATTCATTATTTTTTTTTTGTGGTTAATAAAGATATTCTGACTTTTCATGTGTCTTTCATATACCAGACAGCGAATCAGCCATTCTGGTAACAATTCCTGGTTCTTCACAGTGAGAAGGGCATTGAGTCACCACAGCCTGAGCCGCAATTCTCTATCTTTTTGTGTAAGTTCCAGAGTGAATTCCTTGAAAGGGCTTATAAAATAATATTCTGAGTTCTCTCTGTCTTCAGGTCTCAGTGCAGTTAGAAGGACATTAAAAACTTAGTTCACATTTTCTTCCTATTTATCTGAAAAATATGTTTCTTTTTCATAAAATAAATAGTTGCTATTGAGAAATTTCTTGTATGTAATTGTTGACCCACTAAGATCCTGCTGTCTTGGTGCTTGGCCATGTATCAACTGATTTTAATTTCATGGGCATACCCTGTCCTAAAGTACTGGCTATAGCTATCTTCTTTGCTGTTTTGGTAGGTCTGCTTTGTTTATAAGAAGTATTTGGTGAGACTTAAATAACTATGCAATCACCGTGACCACGTCACTGAAATAATTGTATATAATATTTTGACAAAAGTCTCATATTTAGACTCATGTCTAATCTTTTAAAAATCTTCATTATGTTATTTCTTCAAAGTAATTCTAACAGACAGAGGTTTAATAAATCTCTCAAAACTGTATTCTATGAGAGCTTATCTCAATATAGTTATCTACAGTTACACTCAGATAACTTGAAAGCATTTGCATCTTGAAATAGCCTAGATGTACTTAGTATGCTTATTGCTTCAAACTACATTTGCAGTACTGCATTAGAGTAGTATTTTGCTGTTTTGTTAGAGTTATTGGTGGTACATCTCACCTACAAACACAGATGTAGTAAATAATGAACTAATAATCAATTATACTAATAACGGAAGTGAACATAAGTAAGGGTATGTTAGATTTGTTTTTAATTATTTTATTCAGAAATGATTCACATACCATGAAATTTTCCATCTTACACTATACAGTTCCATGGTTTTCACATATTTACAAGTTATTTGCAGTTCATCTCACATACAAACACAGATGTAATAGATAATGAACAAATAGTCCATTTTACTAATAGTGGAAGTGGAACACAAGGAAAGGTATTTTAGGTTTATTTTTAATTATTTTATTCAGAAACGATTCACATACCATGAAATTTTCCATTTTAAAGTGTGCAGTTCCATGGCTTTAGCATATTCACAAGTTTAGGCAACCATGGTTTTAGCGAAAACACAAGCTTGGGTAACCCTAACCGATGTAGAGTTCCAGGGCATTGTCATCTCCCTAAAAAGACAGACTGTACACCATAGCAGTCACTCTTTACTCTCTCTTCTCCCAGCTGCTGTCAGTGAATAATCTACCATCTGTCGTTATGTATACACCTAGTCCAGTCACTTAATGTAAGCTGAGTGACACAGCGTGTGGCCTTTCGTACCTACTTCATTGGCTAATTTTCAGAAGTAGATTTTCAGGCCTTTCATCCCAGTTTGTCTCAGACTGGAAGTTCCGCAGAAACCCGTGCAGCATCTTAATAATGAGCCCTCCTCCACCAACAGATAGATGGAGGCTGCACATGAAATGCACTGTCTGGGAACTGAACCCGGGGATCCCGTGTGCAAGGCAGGAATGCGGCCACTGAAAGACCAAGGATTCCAAGGTCAGCCTAGTGGTAAGCTAGCGATTAGACAAGTGTCTCCCCAAATACATGGACCCATTAAATGTTCAAGTCTTTGTAGAAGAACATTATGTACATGACTGGGTATGACTTCAACATGCTGATAATTTACTACTTTTCTGTAACCTTCTGTTCCTACTTACAGGTAACAATGGGTCTGCCAGAGGGAAGAGCTCAAGGCCTTTCCAAGGGTTTCTTGAGTGTCGGCACAGCTTTTTGCATACACAGGATCGTCTAGATATCCAAGTATCTAGAAGATGGCCACAGTATATAAACAGGAAACTTCCAGAAGTTCAAGCTGGATTCAGAAGAGGAAATGGAACCAGGAAAGTCTTGGCTGATTTTAGATGTATCCTGACTGAAAGAAGAAAATACCAAGAAAATGTTTTCCTGTGTTTTATTGACTATGGAAAGCAGCTGGCCTGTAGGGATCATATAAAATTATGGATAACATTGCAGAAAACAGGAATTTCAGAACAGACAACTGCTCACGTGGAAGTTGTATATAGGCCAAGAGGGGCTTGTCTGAACAGAACAAAGGGATATGGTATGATTTGAAATCAAGCAAGGTGTGCTTCTGCGTTATATCTTTTCACCATCCTCATCTAATCAGTAAGCTGAACAAATCATCGAGAAGCTGGGATATGTGTGAAGAAGGAGATGGCATCTGGTTGGTGGGAGACTGATGAATGGTCCTCCCAATGTAGAGGACTAAAACTTGCTTGCTGAAAATGAAGAGGATTGGAAACACTTACTGAAGATCAAAGACTGCATTCTTCAGTACTGACTACACCTCAACCTAAAATAAATAAAAATCCTCACACCTGGACTGATAAGCAACACGATAAATGGAGAAAATAGTGACGTTGTCAAGGATTTTGTTTTACCTGGATCCACAGCCAGCACCAATGGAATCAACAATCAGGGAATACATCAGAATTCTGATGTGTTCTCATAGGCAAATCTGCTACAAATGATCACAAAGTATTAAAAAGCAAATATGTCCTTTTGAGAGCTAAGGTGTGCCTGACCCAAGCGATGATATTTTCAGTCACCTCAGATGCATGCCGGAAACCCAGGTGGCATACCGCTTAAGTACTATATCTGCTAACTGAAAGGCCAGCAGTTCAAATCCACCAGGTGCTCCTTGGAAACTCTACGGGGCAATTCTTTTCTGTCCTACAGGGTGACTGTAATTTGGAATCGACACAACAGCAATGTTTTTTTCTATGTGTGCAAAACCCAGACAATGAATAAAGAAGACTGAAGAAGAATTGATGCTTTGAATTCTGGTTTTGGTGAAGAATATTGAATATACTATGGAATTCCAGAAGAATGATCAAGTCTGTCTCGGAAGACTTACAGCTGAAGGATCCCTTGGACATGCAGATGGTGAGACTTCATCTCACATGCTTTGGACGTATTAGCAGAAGCAACTAGTTCCAGGAGAAGAACATTATAATTGGTAAAGCAGAGGGTCAGCAAAAGAGAGGAAGACCCCCAAATACATAGACTCACATAGTGGCTGCAACAATGGGCACAAGCCTAACTACGATTGTGAAGACGGATAGGAGCAGGCAGTGTTTCACTGGGCTGTTCGTAGGGTCGCCGTGAACTGGAACCCACTCAGTGGTCCCTAACGAGAACAGCGCTGTGTCAGAGCTTTGGGAAGTTCTCTTCGACTTCTCATTCTCCACCTCTCCTTTTTGAAGTCTTTCACTGGATTATTCTTTGCCTGAACTGTTAGAACAGCCTCAGAGAATGTTAAACAACTGCTGCTAATTGTTTTTGATCTCCCACCCCCAGTGAAATGCTATTTACACTGGATAAACTCTGATTCATGCCCAATAATGGCATGTCTGGAAGCACTAGGGACAGTTCTACTGTCCTATAGGGCCGCTATGAGTTTGGATCAACTCAATGGCAGTGGTAGTGGCATGATGTTGGAACGACATGTCTTGAGAGGAGGGCTTCTGGGGAACTATGTGACAGGTGAAATAATCACAGGGCTCTAAAATTAGGTGTATTCCTATTCTTCCATGGCAGATGGACTCCAGCTCTTCACCCCAGTTGCAGACAGCTGATTTTCAAGTTTACCACAAAGCTGAAGAGAGATGGTGAGGACAGAGGAAGTTGGGGTGCTGTACAGCTCACTGTTCATACCTAGATTTTGGCATTTTCTTAAGTGCTCCCCAGAGTGCTGTAGATTTGGAGGATTTTCAGAGTCTGGAAGAAAAGCTAGTTTTGTCCAATGTTTGCTAGTGTTCTAAAGATTTTCATGAAGAAGTGAATTTCTGGAGGTCCTTACCCCAGGTCCTTACCTGATGATGTAACTCACAAATAAAATTTGTATGTTTGTGCCATGTCTTCATCTTGACATCAGACATTTTAGATATAAAATGTCTTTTCAAATCATTAAAAAAGAAATCTGAATATGAGCCGAGGAATGGGCAGAGAAAAAAAATATTTTTCTCCTGATCTTAAAGAATTATTACCTACCTTCTTCCTTAAGATTGAGTAGAATTCACCCAACTGTCTGTAAGTCAGAAACCCTATGGGCATAGTGGGCAAGTGCTACATCTGCTAACCAAAAGGTCGGCAGTTTAAATTTGGCAGGCACTCCTTGGAAACTCAACGCAGCAGTTCTACTCTGACCTCTAGGGTCTCTATCAACAGAATCTGACTCGATGGCAGTGGGTTGGGTTGGGTTTGGGTCTCTATGTCAGCAGCATAGTTACCCAGTTTAATATTCTAAGAAAGATTTCATCGAAATATCTTTCCAACTATTTGTTGTATTGACCACACAAACATTTCAAAATTGCACTCTCCTCAAGAGTTTGGTTTAAATATTCATCAAGGAAGTTATGCATGAACATAGAGAGTGTGCTAGTCGGGAAATTAGGTTTTAAAATGACAGTGATTTCCATAGCACCGTCTCCTATTAAACCGGAACATCTTACTTTTCCCACAGACCCTGCTCACTCCTTGTGTTGCCCAACAGACCTCTCTCAACGCATTTGGTTTCTAAGAAAGAAAGATTTTATTTCATTTCCAATTTCACAGTTGCATTACTGCTCCAAGTTATTTAACAACAAAGGCCCTATTTGGACAATAGAAGCACCACACTTGAAGATATTTCAACCTTGTTCTACACCCCTGAATTTTGTTGGTTCCCTTATTACATTAAGCCTATTTCCTAAACTCCTCTGCACCTACATTCTAAAATAATTTTCTTATGATATGCTGACATAAGTTTGAGATTTTATATTGTGCTCGATTTAAGTAGTTCATATTCCCTGGAACCAGTTTTAGCTGTAGTGTCCTCTTCGTCCTTCTTATCAGCAAGCTGCAGACTTGGTCCCAGTGTTCCTGTTGAATATTATATTCTCTACTTCAGAAATATTCTATCATCTCCCTTGGAAATTTAGAGGCTCTGGTGAGGTTTGGAACTTTTTTTTTTTAACTCTGTAATATCTTAGTTGTTTAATTCTATAGACAGATTATCATGGAATTTCAATGACAACAAATTTAAAAAAATCTTTGCTTCCTTATTCTCTTCCATCACAGACCGACAATTTAAAATCTATATATTTTTACTACTGTCACTGCTAAATTTATATTTCTAAATCACAAAATTTCATATATGAAGTGCTTTGACTCGCTTCTCGTTAACGATTTTTCTTCGGGATTTTAAGGAAGAGACATGTCACTGTTGTTAAGCCGGCCTCGCAGGCCCCTCCGTGTTTGCAGCAAACGCGGGGAAGGGCAGCGTCGACCGTCTTCATGGAAAGCAGGTTACAGGGTGTTTTGATGTAAACAGTAATTTATTTTGCCCTCTTCTCATCTCTGCAAAACCTGGTAGGTAGTGCTACTCAGTCCCGTGAGGTCACTGCGAGTCAGAAACAACCCAACAGATTTGGTTTTTGATGGTATTCTCATCTCTAATTTGTGCCGCTTCTCTCTTGTTGTTATGAACCCTTTCCACCAGCGCTTATGTTGGCCTGAATCTTTTCCACCCTTAAAAGAAAGAAAGGAGAAATAGGGGGAAACAATGAGCACAGCATCACTTCCACTCTCTCTCTCTTTACGGCTCTTATGGAAAGACGTCACAGGGAGGAGGAGGTTGGCAAACGAAAGACCTGTGTTACTGATGTAAAGATTTGATCTTTCTTTTCATACTTGTTTGTAAATCTGATGAGATCAGGGATCATATCACCATACTAACTTGTCTATCCATGGTAATCAATATGTTTTCTTGCACATAGTCAAAAATAATTACTATTTCTGGATATCTACATCATTTCACTCATCTCTATGTCCACCCCTTTAGTTTTACCATGCTGTCCTAATCAAGGTTGCTTTACAACAAATCTTAGAGCCCCTGTGTGTTGCAGACAGACAGCATGCTTGGCTATTAGCCAAAAGGGAACATTCTGAATCCACCCAGAGGTACCTTGGAAGAAAAGCCTGGCGATGCACTTCCCAGAAGTCAGCCTTTGAGACCTCTACGGTGTACAGTTCTGCTGTGACCCACATAGGGTTACTATGAGTCAGAATTTACTCCATGACAACAGAAATGATAAACTTTAGTGTCGGTCTATCAATTCTCCTTTTAAGGCTTTGTTGTTGTTGTGTTTTACATAATATTAAAAAGATCTAGTTATGTACTATAATGGAGTCTTCTGGATTCTTACAGAAATTGTGTTAAATCTACAGACAGACCTAAAGATTCATAGAGAATCAATATAGTAACAATATTGAATATTCCCATCAAGCTGGTATTGATAATCCTGATTAATGTTTTATGGTTTCAAACAGACATATCTTACTCTTATTTTGTTACAGTTATCTTTTTTATTTAATCTTGTATGTTGTTGAAAATTACATTTTTAAAGTATATTTGGTAATAATTTATTATAGGGGTAGAAAAATATTATTTTTTTTATTAAATAAAAAAATGAAAGTGTACATACTTTGTGCTTACAATATTGGCTTAAGAGAGGAGGAGTACACAAGTTGTGTCAAAGTCTCATTAATATTGATCTTACTAATGTGAATTGTCACCAATTTCAGCCTACCAAATTTCCAACAGTTAACTAATCTAAACCCTTGCCCCTTGCCTTCCCGCCCTCCCACCTTTGTAGCCATCAAAGAGTCTTTTCTATTATGTATGAGTATGGTTTTAAGATTTTATCTTAGGGGTCTCATATAATAATTGTCCTTCTGTCGCTGACTGGTTTCACTCAAGATAATGTCCTCCAGTTGAGACCAAACTGAGATGTTTCCTGCTATCATCGTTGTTCTTTATCAGTGTATAGTACTCCATGGAGTACATATACCAAAGTTTACCTATCCATTCTTCTGTTGTTGGGCATTTGGGTTGATTCCAACTTTTGCTATCGTGGACTGCGCTGCAATGAATATTCGTGTGTATGCAGCAGTCGGTGTGAATGGCCTTGATTTTGTAGGATATATTCCAAGCAGAGGAATAACTGGGTCAAATGGTATATCTATATTCATTATTTTAAGGTAACGCCAAATTGCTTTCCAAAGAGGTTGCACCATTCTGCAATCCCACCAACAGTGAAGGAGAGTTCCAATCTCTCCACAGCCTCTCCAACATTTATTGTTTTGTGTTTTTTGGATCATGGCCAATCTCATTGGGGTGAGGTGGTATTAGTCAGTAGTCAAAACAGCCTGGTATTGGTACAAAAAGAGACATATAGACCAATGGAACAAAGTAGAGACCCCAGAGATGCCACCATCCTCTTATGAACAGCTGATACTTGACAAAGGTCCTAAGATTTTGAACTGGGGTAAAAACAGTCTCTTTAACAAATGATGCCGGCATAATTGGATATCCATCTGCAAAAAATTGAAACAAGACCCATATCTCACACTTTATACAAAAATCAACTCAAATTGGATAAAAGACCTGAATATAAAAGCTAAAATGATAAAGCTCATCCAAGATAAGACAGGGTCAACAATGGATGTTTTAATATGCAATATAGACAGACACCAAAATCTGACAAACAATACACATTCATCAGAAGAGAAAATAGATAAATGGGAATTAATAAGAATCAAACACTTCTGCTCATCCAAAGACTTCCTCAAAAGAATTAAAAGACCACCTACAGAATGGGAAAAAATATTTGGCAACTCTATGTCAGACCGACACCTGATCTCCATAATCTACAAGGTTCTACAAAATATCAATAAGAAAGAGATAAATCATCCAATTAAACGATGGGCAAAGGAGATGGACAGACACTTCTCTAAAGAGGAGATCCAGGCAGCCAAAAAACACATACAGACATGTTCATGATTGTTAATTTTTTAAATTCAAAATTGCTGAACTTACTTATTCAGCAATTTTTATTTCTCGTAGATTTTTACTTATCTACTTATCATAGATTATTACTTATCATAGATTTCAGCCTCAGGCTTTCTTTTTTCCCTCTGCATGAACAGTGATGCCACCTGTGAAGACACACGGTGACATTCCTTCCTTTGAAATCTCTCTGCCTGTATGGTTTTCTTCCTACCTAGTTAGCCTGGAGGGACTTCCAGAGCAAGGGTTAATAGCAATATCTTGACTCAATTTCCATCTCCTCTTCCTGTTTTAAATTGGGAGAGAGTTCAGTCTTTAACGAAAACATTTGAAGTGTAAATATTTTGCATCTGATGTCCTTCATCCTTCTGAGGAATTGTTATCCTAAACGTAGTTTGTTAAAAGTTTATTATTATTATTATTTGATCATAAATGGATGTTGTTTTTCTTAAATTCTTTTTCCTCATCTACAGTTTTACTTTTTTTTGTTTGTTAATATAATAAATGGAATTGTTTGATTTACAAAAGCTGAACCAATCTTGCGTTCCTTAGGTGAAATACATTTGGTTAGCGAGTAACCAACTTGGATTCGTTAATGAATCCTACTGTCTAGTGTTTTTTGAAAGCTTTTTGTGCCCGTGTTCATGAGACAGATTGTTTTTATAGTCTTACCAAACATTTTTGTTCTCTGTAACAGAGTCATAATGGTCTGCATTTGGCTTAGTAGTGACAGGCAGCACATGAGGGAACGTAGATTTGTCAAACAGTCCCCAAAACCAACAAAATAAAATGCTTACAAGTCTCTGTAGCAGATAGCTTCAAAAACGTAAACTAACATCATCAGAAAAAACAAATTCAAAGTGGTGTTTTCATTGGAGGTGACACAACATACTAGGTCCCACTTTACTTTGCAGTGGCCCTGTTGGCTCAGTGGTTAAGAGATTGGCCGCTAACCAAAAGGTCAGTCGTCTGACTCTAAACTGCTCCTTGGGAAGGTTGTGGGGCTCTAATCCCGCAGGGTCCCTGGGAGTCAGCCTTGACAGCAGTAGATTTTCATTTAGTCTAACACCAAAAAAGCCTCCCACAGCACACCACGCCTTCTTCACAAGGACTTGGTGCTGCCATCCTTCCTTTAAAGTGACTGTTACTGTTTTCCCACAGTGCTGAAATAGCCAGTGACTTGTTGTTCTCCCAGCCTCCACTCTTTCCACTGTGTTCCATGATCTACTTGCAGGCAGAACGATGTCACATCTAAAATTGGACCCTAAAACTCTTCTCCTTAAGACTGCACAAGCGTCCTGTCACAAATAGAGGAGTCCCTATGCGGAGCAAACTGTTAGCTCAGATAGCTGCTGAACTAAATGTTGGCGGTTGCAGTCACCCAGGGACGTCTCCGAAGAAAGAACTAGCAATCCACTTCCAGAACAAGCTTGCCATTGAATGCCACGTGGAGCACATTTCTGCCGTGACATACGCAGGGTGGCCTTACGTCAGAGCCTGCGCCATGCCATCCCATGAGAGTGGTTACAGATAGACTAAGTCATACCCTTGCGTCTTCATCTTCTGCCCCTCTTCACCGGATGACAGCGGCCTACCCGGGCACTTAGCCCATGCCGTGCCTTGCTGTGAGCTGTTTCCAGCATGGGTGAGCTCCTTTATTTCCCACAGTGTGCAGATTGGTTAAGTACTGTTGTTCTAGCTGCCTTATGTGTCAGAAAGCCGAGGGGTCAGTTCATTTCAGGTTAAACAAGTCACTTACGCCCACCAGCCAGGCTGCCTTGGTGGTATAGTGGGTAGGTGCCACATCTTCTAAACAAATGGTTGACAGTTCAGATCTGCTAAACACTCCTTCAAAACTCTATAGGGTAGTTCTACTCTGACCTATAGGGTCAATATGGGTTGGAATCGACTCAACAGCAGTGGCTTTGACATTTGTCTTGACTAACCAGGAAAGAAAAGGTATTAGCCGAGTCCAGGAATTCTCGTCCGGGAGCCCATTCGTTATTTATCTTCTATTTAACCAAGATATTTTAGTACGACTTGCCTGACCACCACAGAATGCCAAAACCTTTTCCATTTCTGTGTTTTCACTGTTTTTTGTTTGTTTTACTTTTCTTGAGGCCTTACACCTTGGTTCTTATGGGTTCATCTGCGCCTCAAGTCTCAGCCAAAATGTCTTATTTTCAGACAGTGGTTTTCTCACCTTTCTGTCCCTGCTCTGTCTGTGCTCTCAGCGTCTTTGTCATCTACTTTTTACCTAAACACACTCTGTAATTGTTCTTTCTCATTCGCTTGCTCTGTGTGCCCTCACGTCGTCGTGTAGTGTGCTGTGTATGCAATGAGTGTGAACTGAACGAGCAGACAGTAGAAGTCACAAAACTGTGAAATTGAAATCTCATGACTTCAAGACCAAAGAATCAGAAAATTCAAAAACAGCTTCTTATATATGCAAGGCACAAATCAATATGGCCAAAGCAAGCTATACTTTATTTTCAAAGGATAAGCAATTTAACAAGACCTGAATGGTAGATTATTGAATAATGGTGAATTGTTCACTGATTTTTCAATATTGTCTTTTAAAAATATTGCCTCTTAAAGTTTAAGGGAAAACAGGTGCTGTGGCAGGACACAGTGAAGGAGGAACAACAGTAAGAGAAGTAACCTCACTTCCTAGAAGTTTGAGCTTGCCAAGTTTTCTTCTGTGTCAGCTGCTCTTTGTAACAACTATGTGCCCAGGGCCACACCAATAACAGGGTTAATAGCTATAGAAAAATTCTTAGCTAGCTTCATTCTTAATCCTTAAACCCCTCTTTTCCTCTAGGAATGCTGACATAGAAAGAAAATTGTAACCTCCGTTCTGACTGGTACTCATAAAGATTTTGCATTTGTTAGAACCCACTAGATGCTCTATGGGAGAAGGATGTGGCCGTCGGCTTCCATGAAGATTCTAGCCTTGGAAATGGGAGCCTTCCAGGGAGCAGGCCCGCTCTGAACCACTACACCATGACTTGGGGGCTCAGCGGTCCCTTCACTACCTATCAAAATGTCTCATTGGAGAGATGATACCATTCCAATGGATCAGTTAACATTTTAACTTTTCCCTTGAATTTTCCTTTGTACTTAATATTCAATAGATTTTAAATATGAAACAATAATATATACATATGAATTTTCTTTATCAAATTTTTGTATCCTTTTTCTATAACTTGAAGCTTGGTTTTGCAAATTATAAAATAAAATGCCACAAAAGAGTCTAGTGTGAAGGTGAAAATCCTACTGTCATTAATTTCCGGTTTGACTTCCTGTAATCAGCTGCTGTCACACAGCCTTTGTGCTCCTTAGCAATCTCTGTTCATGCACACACATCTCTCTCTGTTTCTCCCTCTCTTCCCCCTTATTGCCCTTTTCTCCTTCTTCCTGTTCCTCTGTCTCTTCTCCCCCACACTCTTCACAGTTCTCATAATGATCTACACACAGAAGTCTTCTTTTAGACGTGCTTACCCAGTTTGTTGTAACTGGACTGCTTCCCACCAAATTTGTAATCATTTCCTTTCCTGTTTTCCTCTGTAACTCCTGATCATTTTGCCCAAACTGACCCACTGCTCGATGGCTCGGCAACTCGGGCTTTAACTCATGATTGATGTGTAACACAAAGCTTGAAATCCTTTTTCTCCCCTCAGAAAGAATTCACTTGTGTTTCCCTACATGCTATATTTCTTTCACTACTTGCAAAGTAGCATAAAGTGGTAAGGTTAGTGAACAGGCAAAAACCTAAGGTTCTGCAGAGTTTACACTATGGTATATCAACGTTAAGTTGCTGATAGAAAGACAAGCAGCCAGCTTTATGTGAGCTGGGCAGGAAACACCTCAAGCAGCCTTATGTCCGTCTGTGGCCTCGTTGGCAGGTATGATCTGTCAGTACGATTCACTCTAACAAGATGTATCTCAGAGTTGCTGAAAAGTTTATCAGAATATCCAGTCCATTTTGCTCATACATATACATTTATTTCAGTAAAACCCAAACCAAACTTGTTGACTTCAAGCCGATTCTGACTCATGGTGACCCCACAGGACAGAGTATGACTGCTCCCTAGAGTTTTCAAGCAGCTGATGGTTGATCTGAACCGCAGATGTTTGGGTTTGGAGTCAAGCATTTAACAACGGTACCACAAGGGCTCTCTGCATTTTAAGAAAGGAAAGTTAAAAAAATAAAATACGGAGGTTGAGGCAGCGTCAGCACCATAATCTTTCTTCATTTTTCTCATCGGTGAGTTTTCCAAAGACATCTAAACATTTTTCCTCTCTTGAAGAACTAGAAGGTACCAAATTAGGTATGTATACAAGACATTTGAAAAGCTCCACTGCTGTCAAGTCTGCTCTGACGTGCTGTTGAGTAAATTCTGACTCATAGAAACCCTGTAGACTGGAGAACTGCACCATAGCGTTTCCAAGGGGCATTTGGTGGATTTGCTCTGCCGGCCTTCTGGTTAGCGTCTGCAGCTCTAATCGCTGTGCAGCCAGAGTTTCCATATAAGACACGGGACAGAGCAGGTAGCCATCACTCTTTTCGTTTGTCACTTATCACCTGACTATAGACACGTCCAAGTTATGTGGCCGAAGAGCTCGCTAACATTTTCATCTTCCCCTCTCTTTTGCTTTTACTTGAGAACCTAGAGAGACTACATAAAGGAAAACGTGGGTAAGTAGAACAGACACTCTTCTCAGGATTGTTTTCTCAGATTGTTTCAGGATAGAGAGAGAAGAGAGACAATAAATCCCAACATCTTTAGCCTTTAGACAGATTTGATTATTGCAATAGAGCAAAGTGGGCCACTAGATGCCTCCACGCTGTGGAAACCCCTTGTCCAACCAACGAGTAGTTCTCTGTGGTGAAGTGTGAGTAACAGACATCGAGGGAGGCCAGCCAGGGTGGTCTTGCGGAAATCTGTTGTCATGGAGACATGATGTCAGGAGAGTGGCCGTTCCCTCTTCTCATGGCAGCGTCTTTAAGAGTTAAACAGTGTCAGGCAGTATTTGTTAGAGACTGATCTCTGCCACATATTCAGATATTATTTCAATTTTTTTATCTTCACCTGTAGTGCCTCTCCTATTAAATGTGTGGATTGGTGAAATCTACCTCCAAGGTGGAAGAGTTAAAGCTCAGTATGAAGGTCCACAGTTCAAATCCACATTGCTCCTTGGAAACTCTATGGGGCAGTTTGATTCTGTCTATAGGGTTGCTGAGTCAGAATTGACTCTACAGCAGTGTTTTGTTGTTGTTGTTGTTTTTAATTAAGGTATTTATACTACCATAGGAAACCCTAGTGGCGTAGTGGTTAAGTGGTATAACTGCTAACCAAAAGGTCAGCAGTTCAAATCTACCAGGTGCTCCTTGGAAACTCTATGGGGCAGTTCCATCCTGTCCTGCTCAGTTGCTATGAGTCGGAATCGACTTGACAACAATGGTGTTTTCTTTTGTTCTGTTTTGTTTTTAATCCTCGCATTAGTGATTAGCAGCCTCTTTCTCTGTGCAGCTCACCCAGATGGTCTCAGATATCTAAGCCGCTGTCATTTCTGGCTTCTGTGCCACCAGTCTACTGAAACTACTTTGCTGAAGTATCCTCGTGGCTTCTGTGTTGCCAGAATCAACCACTGTCATTTTTTCACATCATCAACTCTCATTACACCTGATGTGTTAACGCTATATTAAAATATTCTACTGTCTTTTTTTCCCTTAACCAATTTTACTGGAATTTATTTGCACAGATTTTTGTTCTTCTAGGATTGTGCTTCTTTATTCATCCCTTGACTTAGTATTTCCCAGCACAAGGTATCTCACACGTCGTTTGTATTCTGCAGGCTTCGTCCAACAAGTCCCTGAGACCCAGTTCTAAGCCCCTGTCCTTGCTGCTCTTCGCCCTTCATTCACCTGCCTTCTGATCCCTAGACTCACAGGCTGATGAGAAGCTGCAAAGGCATGCAGAACACACTGACGGCTGTTTCCATAACTGAGCTCTTCCGTTTTCCCCTCATTATCCCTCACCTAAGAGGCTCCAGTGACCACATCTGGTTCTTGCATTCAGTTTGCGTCTGGGGCCTAGTGTCTGGATGATGATCTCACATCTGGTTGTGGCTGTTGTTGATAGATGTCACTGTTAGATGCCATCAAGTCAATGCCAACTCATAGTGACTCCACGCACAACAGATGGAAACCCTTCCCTGTCCCGTACCACGCCTACAATAGCCACTGTGTCAACCCATCCTGGTTTGAGGGTCTTCCTCTTTTTCACGGACCCTCCACTCTACCAAGCATGATGTCCTTCTCCAGCGACTGAGCCCTCCTGACAATTGTCCAAAGCATGGGAGATGCAGTCTCACCACCTTTGCTTCCAAGGAGCACTCTGGTTGCACTTCTCCCAGAACAGAACTGTTGGTCGCTACTTATGTTCAGAAATCAAAATCTTACTTTCTTAAAAGCTTCAACAGTAGTATGTCAATAAAATAACTACCATAACATTTCTATTTTGGAATTGGAAACCAAGAAACACTGCAGTCATTTGTCCCCAGGAACTCTCAATTCTCCCCAAGGAATTAAGAGGGCGAGACTGTATTCTTGACAGCTGATTCTTTAAGTACACCTAGGGACTCTCCTTCTGCTCTGTGGAAGATTGTTTGTTTTTGGCCTTGTCTCTGTAGATGATGTAACCAGCCTTGTTAATATCTGACATGGGGCTTGGAGAGTTGTCCCCCTAGGGGCTGTCTACCCTCCATAACTTGCTTCCAGCTGGTGCAGGTTTGAGGCTGGATAATCACAGACGTTAGCAAACCAGGCTTGTGGTTTCTTTTGTAAAACAAATTCTCTTATAAACTCATTAAGTTTCTTATCTGTTGCTAAATTATTCAGCTCCTGTGGAATCCACCATGTGGGAGAGATTTTCCAGACCAGTTTTAAGCTCGGGTCTTTTGCTTTTTTGCCTCTGTCCTCAGCCTGCTGCTCCTCTCCCAACTCCCCTTCTGGGTAAGAAATCAAAATTCTTAATCCCCTCTCGGCCTGCAGGCTCCTGACTTCTGTAAAGGACTGCCAGTCTTAGCAGCTGATAAGCTGCCACTGCTAAACTGCTGCTGAAAACAGATTCATTAGGAGTTTTACAAGTGATGGCTTAAAGACGTCGCATTTGGTGTGAATACCCACGTGCCCAGCATAAGGACACAACAGGCTTTTCAGTTCTGCAAGGTTCTAAATCATTGGAAACTCTATCAATTATCTGCCACTAGCAGATACTTCCTTTTGAATCTAAACCATGTTTCATTTCAGCTACCTAGCTTGAACATGACTTCACTCTTATGGGATTTGGTACATAAACCAAAAAAAAAAAAAAAAATCAACATCTACTGACATCCAAAATCCTTCCTGACATTTCTCCAAATGCCACTGCTTCAAATCACAAGTGGCAATCCTACTGGCCTAGCAGTGACGAGTTCAGCTGCTGACCAAAAAGCTGGTGGTTTGAATCCACCAGGTGGTCTTTGGAAATCTATGGAACAGCTCTACTCCATCAGATGGGGTCACTGTGAATCGGAATTGACTCAAAAGCAATAGATTTTTTGGGGGGGGGCCAACCCTCTCTCAGTCTGCACAGATGAGCCCCCATCTCCCTGTTTCCCCTAGACCAAGGTGACCTCTTGCTTAGGTCATGTAACACGCCATGACAAATTGTGAGTGCTGGTTAGGTTTACTCAGGAACTAACATCAGAGGAGATGACACAAGGGGGGATTTTGATGTCCCTTTCCAAAGTAAATACCTGAAAGTGGGTGACACAGAGCAAGTAGAGCACCTCATGGTGTCTAGGACAGAGACAGCTTTGACTTTTAATACGCCACCAAGCGTGGCTTCCACTTCCTGGCTCCAGGCGGTAGCTCATTTGGTGCAGAGGGGGTTGCAAAGGAGGGTGTGTCTGTTCCCTTTACAGACACTCGCCAGAGTGGTTGCTGGTACCCAATTCTTAATCACATTGAAAATCATATTGCAGACATCTGATTCCTAATGCGGTCATTGTCCCCTCTCTTCCACTGGCAGCACTGGGGGCATAGTGGTTAACTGTGACCTCTGCTAACCAAGCAGTTGGCAGTTCAGCTCTGCCGGGGGCTCCTTGGAAGTTCTGGGGGACGGTTCTACTCTGTCCTATAGAGTTACTATAAATTGCAATCTACTGGACAGCAGTGGCTGTCTCCCAGCGGAAACCCTGGTGGCGTAGTAGCTAATTGTTACATCTGCTGACTGAAAGATCAGCAGTTCAGATCTGTTGGGTACTGCTTGGAAACCCTGTGGAGCAGTTCTACTCCATTCTATATGCTCTCTGTGAGCTAGAATCAACTTGACGGCAATGAGTTTGGTTCTTTTTTCTCCCATTCATTTTTTTTGCATGCCTGAAAATGTCTTTATTCTTGAAGTGACATGTTTTAGAGTCAATGGTTCTGTATTAGCTTTTCATAAGACATTGTTTTTTTTTAATTTTTATTTTAATATTTGAATATTCAAACTGAATGAATTATTTGTTTTTGTTTTTCTAGGAGCAATAATTTTCCTTGTTTTGTAACTGTCTTCTGTGAATCAGCTTTTGGGTTTCCCTACAGTTGCTAGAATGTACTTGGCTTTGCCCCTTATGCACCGTGATTGACTCAGATTTTTCCTGTAATTCAATCATTGGGGGTATTTATTAGGCTTTGTGTTCTTTCCAGTTTACTCACTGATTCCGTAATGATGCTGCTCTGATCCTGTCTGCCTCCCTAGCTTTGTATTCTCTCATTACAGAAGTGTTATACTCTAACTCCTGATTTACCTACGTGGTTAAGTTTCAAAAAACAAGTTTTTACACAAAAGTCAGTATTAGGTATAAATGGAGGATGACCACTTAAGATCACAAAATGAGGATGACTACATCTTTCACATAACTGTCAAATTGTGTGATTATGTACCTCAAATTACATCATTACATACCTGCCAAAGCACGGAAAGTCACAGCCCAGCCGAGGGGACACGTCACCTTGACCATCACAGCCTCTGCTGCTCGTCATTGGCGCCCAACCTTTCCCACCATCAGACACACAGCATGAAGCTGCAAAACCATCACACAGTAGTTTGTTTGTTTTACTATTGTTTTAGATGAGAAACATTGGGTAGGGAGATAGTCGATGAGTGCAGTAGATAAATCTTCATTTTGTAGTTGTTTCATTAAATGAAATTATTTTGTTATTCCCTAGAATAAATCAGTCAGGGAGATCTACTGTTTTTCTTTCTCTTGTCTCTATGTTTTCAACTAGATTGAGTCTTCTGTCCTCTATTAGAATGCTTCATCACCTTTTAATTATACTACTTGTGTGTGTACGTACGCCATGCTATTTAGAAACAAAAGTGTTGATTACGTTTTAAATGAAACTCCTCTTTTCTAAAGTTATTTACTTTGACAATGTGTGGTTGAATCATATTGTGCCTTTCTGAGTTTCAGCCGCAATAGTTTGAATCCAATTAATCTTTCTTAGTCCCTTCGTTGATCAAGTATTTTTCCTTTTCAAAATACTTCTAAATGGCCAAGTTTTGCTGATAAATTTCAATCACTCAGTCTAGATTTCAAGCTATTTAAAAATAAAATGTTTTATTCTACCCACACATTTTTATTTATTTATGTACAGAAGGCTTTTGTTTTGTTAATACTCCTCTCCTCAGCTTAACATCCCTCGAAATCCTCATAGTATTTTTCTTAGAAACATTATGTTGTTATCATCTGAACTGATGAAGTTTGTCCATACAAATCTTCTTTATTCTTTCAAAAATTGTTTTAGTCCTGCATCCTACACACTTTTATAGCCTCAGTTTCATCATCACAAAAAAATAATAATAATTAGAATAAGTAAATGGCGACTCGACGGCACTTGGCTTGGCTGGCAAATGGTGAGATTTCTTATATCTTTAAAACTCTTTAAGTAATGCGAGTTTGACATGTACCCTTATCTTGTAGCTGGATTAGTGTACATCTGTTTCATAGAATGAGTTTGATAAATGCAGTATCATAATAATTCAAATGTTTACTGAGATGAGTTTAACAGGAGTATCAACTAGTGAAAGACACAAATCTTCCTCTCAATGATGTAGTAAATGATTTTAAAAGTCATGCAACATGAAGATGAAATTATTTATTACTTCTAGCTAGATAAAAACAGTCAATGTTTGTTCTTTGAATTTTTAAGGAGGTGATGTAAAAAAATCTCAGGTAGATGGTCCGTCTTCACTCAGTTGTCTAGGAAGTTGCCAAATAGTGTGGAGAACTGAACCCTAAACACACACACATTTGTCTATATTCTCTCAGGAGTGAGTGGTATATGCCTGCAACACATACATCAGCAAAAAATGCAAACTATATTGTTCTTGAGAAGGCTATGCTTGAAGGAAAAGTGTAAGTTTACAATCTCTAGAGAGATGTCTTCAAACTATATCTCAAAAACCTCATAGTTTGTAAAGTCTTTTGTTTTACTACTCTTTTAGAAAGTCACTTTGTACTTTACAATACAAATACTGACCACTCATCTCATTTGCTGCTACTATGCTAAGGGGCCAAGTTTAACGAGACACTCCACACTGCGGCCACCTTAGCTCTAGGGACAGAACTTCCACTTCACGTTTTCCTGATAGATTGAGAAACAAAGCTATTTCATCAATACTGCTGCAATTCGACAGTTTTCAGAGGGAAACATTTAGTTTGAGATGTTCAAAATCGTATTTCTTGTGTACACAGATTAAAACAAAACAAACACAAAAAAACCAAACCATTTGCTGTGCAGGTGACTACAATTCACAGCAGCCCCCCTGTGCCTCACAGCAGGACTGTGCTCAGTAGGGTGTTCAAGGCTATGACACTTTTAAAGTAGATGACCAGGGTTTTCTTCCCATGTCCCTCAGGGCAGTTAGTGGGGGAGAGCTGAAACCTCAGGGCCACCCAGGGACTTCTGTTCATGACTTCACATTGCCATTGAGCTGATTCCACCCATAGCGACTCCACAGGACTGAGTAGAATTGCCCCATAGAGTTCCCAAGGAACAGCTGGTGGATTTGGACTGCTGACCTTTGGATAAGCATCCTTAGCTTGCTCTTAACCCTGTACCACCAGGACTAAGAAGCAAAATTATCAGCAGTCCTCAAAGTATTAATATATTCTCAAATACACTATTAAGTCTAAGTTATTTTCCTGGAAATAATTCATGCTAATTTGCAGAGCACCTCCAGTTATTTCTATAGTCACAAATGAAGAGAAATTGCCCACATATTACTCAACTCAGTTTCCCGGTAGAATTATCTGCTTTAGACACAGAAAAATTCACTGTATTTTAGATTTATCCCTCAAAGCTTTCTTTAAAGAAGACCAGAGCCACATGACAAATCACTTGACAGACTATAAATTTACCTTCGGATACAGAGCAAAAAGCAGGCACCATTTAAGAGAACAGGCTACAACTATATTTTTCTTAACCTAAGATTTTCTAGAATATAGCTCCAGAAGGGAAATATATGTGCCAAAACACAGCACATGGAAGGAAAATAATGCAGAGACAGAAATATTTGACTTTGGCAGATTCGTCAGCTCTCCAGGCATGTTTGCAGTAAGAGTATTAAGACTTGGGTAAGAAATATGGCAAGAAACATTGGATACTGGTCAAGCAACGGTTACAGATGAAAGCTCTCTTCTACTACAGTTGAGTGGAGTAGTCAGTGGGCACATTTCCATTCATTTCCGTAAAGCTATTTCCATGGCTGTGTGAAGGTTGTAAGAACCTGGATAAGCACACACCGGGAGGCGTGGGAAAACAGAACCCGAAGGCCATGATGGGTGCAGTCGGACTTAGAGTCAGGAAATTCAGTTTTCTACTGAATGTTAACTTTTCAGATAACTATGTTTCAGTGACATCATCCTCTCTACTTCTCAGCTCCTGGTAGCAGATGAAGGGCCTTTCTTCAGAAAGGCTGGTGAAATGTTTGGATATTTGAGGTTTATCCTCGTCAAGGTACAAGTAAGGCTCAGGGATGTACTAGCGGGCTGTACCAACCACCAGTTCGTGACACTCATTTCTGCTGTAGTGAGCAGACAGAGAAAGGAAGCCCATTTCTGCTCCCTACCCGACACCTCCTGTTTTTACGAAGTCTTTATTCCGACTTGTTATCAGGAGAAATGAAAACAAACAAATCCCCTGTTGTCCAGCAGATCCCAACTCATGGCGAGCCTATAGACCAAGTAGAACTGCCCCGCAGAGTTTCCAAGGAGCACCTGGCATATTTGAACTGCTGACCTTCTGGTTATCAGCTGTAACATTTAAACATTATACCACCAGGGTTTCCATTCTCGGTAGAGCTACCATGTCCCCAAACCAACTCGTTTTTGCAATCAGAGATTAAAATTCCTTGCTGAACTCCAGCACTAGAAAGCCCAAGCACAGCACGGAGTATGTTTCAGACAATAACATAGGCTGCAGTAAACTTACTTAATCAGGATGTATAACTTCTCCCTTTTTTTTCATTTCAAATCTTTAATCATTGCAAGTCAACTGGGTTATTCACAATTCTTAAAACAACTGAATGTTTTGGAATGTTTGTTATAATTTAAAACAGTGATTTAAACAGAAGGAAAACCCCTTCTCTGTATTCTTCATTTTAGCGTGTAAGTAAGCAATTCACCTTAGTGTGAGTCTGTGTGGCTGTTTACTAGCAATTCTTTGCCATCTGTTTATACCTTTAACTCAATACACCCTCTGTAATTTTGGTTTTCACTTTTTTTTTAAGTTAGAAATATAACCCTTGGACAAAAGAAAGGAAGTAATTACTTTTTTGTGAAAGTATTGCAAGACTTCTGCTCAGAGGTTGTGGAGGAGACTTCATTAAGCCTGTGTGCGTTCTGTTTCTGCCGTTGTTTTCCTCACCCCAAGAGACCTTGGGAAACGCAGCTCACTGCTGATGGACTCTCTTCTACACTGCCCACCTTAACAAGGCTCCTGGATGTGCAGAATTATAAATGAGATATATTATTAAAAAATGCATGCCTGCAAATGAAAAGGTGTATAAATATTCTCCTCTGGTATATCTTCATATGAAGGGGTAATTGTCTTAAAGACCAGAGAAACTTTAGTTGTACATGTCTGAACATTAGTAATGATATCTCTAAATAAAATTCTTAGGAAATAAAAATCTCAACTTTGGTTTAAAAAAAAAGAAAAAAGTCTTTTATGAAATCTCTAAAGAAAGGAGTTCAAAGTGAGCCCATATATTTAGATTTCTCTGTTGATCTAAACTGGTACATTCAAGAGTTATGGGATTTCTACTCTCTTACTTTTCACCATAGTTGAAAAGTAAATGATTTGCTACTAAAGGGATTTGGACAAAAAGTTTTGTAATATTTTTTTCAGAGAGTATCTTCTCATATATTTGTTATATCAAAAATTAGCTACCCCTATACAAAGACGAGTCAGAGCTCAAGTGAATGACTATGAAACTTTTTAAAAGTGAAGGCGGGTAATACAGTCCCATGTTAACAAAACTCCAAAACCCAAAGCCGTTGGGTTGGCTCTGACCCTGACCCAGTGACCTTATTGACAAAGCACAACTGTCCCATGGAGTTTCTAAGGAATTTCTGGCAAGTTTGAACTGCTGACCTTTTGGCTAGCAGACATAGCACTTAACCATTATGCCACCAGGGTTTTTATTAATGTCAATATTGATGTTAAATAAGAATCTACCTTAGTAAAAGTTTCTGTGTCCCTAATGACAGCAAGACTAGGCCAAAGTACACTGAAGTCTAAAACAAGCAACTGTATGTAACTATTAGTCTTTGTTCCAGTAGAAACTTTCTACCTGATTTTGGTATGCATATCCTTATTGAAAAAAGAACAAGTATTTGTCTTGTGTGTGAGATGCTGAGACTGTTAGGAGCCGGCCTCTGAGAAGCTGTTGTACACTGCCAACGACCGTGAGCTTTCAGAGCAGTATCAGTGGACGCTGAGGACTGTGCCGAGGTGACCGGCAGGACAACAGGAGCCCCCACGGGGGTGGGCTCTGCAGAGCTCTGTGCAGGGCATGGCTCTCCAGAGGTGGCCCATGGTAAACCGAAGGGTCACTTGTTGTGTGTAGGGTCCCAAGGCAGGAAGAACAGGACCTTAGGAGAGGGGTCCCCCTTCTCCGGGTAATATCTGAGGGGGCTGGCAGCTAAAAGGCGGCACCTCCAGCAACTGGCACAACCAATTTTGCGTTAAAGGAGATATGGAGAATTACCTTCAAGCTCTGGGAAGCTCCCCTGGATTTCAGTGAAGTCGGCACATGGGGGAACCTGAGAGGAAAGATTCCCTGGTACACGTGGCAACCCCTACCACTGCAGACATTTTAGGAGCCCCAGTGGGTTTTCGTCGTCTCTTCCTTCCGTCTTCTGTAGCCCTGTGATTTTTAGCTAGCACGTCTGCTGGTTTTAGTGGTCATTTTGTAGCATGGCCCAGACCCTCATTCCCAAGGAACGTGAGCCTCTGGTCTTCGTCTCCTTCCTAGGCTCAGTGGCTGCACTTTTCCGTGTACCATGAAATCTGAAAAATACATAAGGAGAGGTATAAGAATGCATCCTCTGAAGGCCATTCCGTGACTATACCCTTAACTTCTTTTCTGAGTTCTCTAGTGCTGCTGTAACAGAAATACCCCACATTGGTGGCTTTAACAGACAAAACTTGTTTCCTCAAAGTTTCGGAGGGTAGGAATCCAAGTTCAGGGTGCTGGCTGTGGCTGAGGCTCCTGTCTTTGCAGGCCCCGGGAGAAGGTTCTCAGCTCCACACCTGAGTGATCTCCACATGGCCTGGCAGCCGCCTTGCCCTCATCCGTGCTCGCTTGTTTGACTTCTCTCCTGAACAGCTTGACGGAAGCACTAATCCTGCCTCCTTTACCAAAGATAACCCATTCCCAAACGGAGTTATGAATGCAGGCACAGAGTTAGGATTTGCAACACATATTTTACAGGGACACAATTCACTGCATGCCACTCTTCATGATAACCTTGGTTAATTACTACCTTTGCCAAGATAAGGTCTAATAATTAAGTCTGCAAACTGATCCTAGAAAAAGTGCTCCATACCTCACTGCTGAGTATCACTGCAGTCACCTGCGAAGTGCTCCCCGAGGGAAGCTGTGCACCCACTTCAGCACCCAGTCCACCCTTCAAAGAAATTTTGGAACTCTCTTTCTGGAATGGGCATCAGAGCTGTCATCGTATTACTCTTGATGTCCTAAATGTTTGCATTAAGAAAAAGTCACTGGGGCCCAGATCAGGTGAGTAAGAGAGGCTGTTTCAATACAACTGTTTACTGGCTAAAAACTCTCACAGACAACTATACAACTAACCTCACCAACTGGCCACGTGCCACCATGAGTAATGGCCATTCTAGAAAGTTCCAAAATTGCTTTGAAAGGTAAACTAGGGAGTACATCAAAGGCGGCCATAGTGATATTCAGCAAGAAAGTATGTACCATTTTTCTAGGATGAGTTGACAAAGTTAATTGGCAGTCTGCATTCATAAGCGAAAAGGACCTTGATCTAAGTCTTTTACTTTATGCAAATTTTAACTCAAAATGGATGAAGACTTAAATGTAAAGTATAAAACTGTTACAAGAAAAAAAAATCTAGGACTAGGCACAGAGTTCTTAGACTGGAAACCAAAAATACAATCTGTAACAGGAAAAATTCATAAGTTGTTCCCTACCAAAATTGAGAACTTTTGCTCTGTGAAACACCCTGTGGATAGAATGAAAAGATATGTTACAAGCCTGAGAGAAAAAATTTACAAAACACATAACTGCCCTCCTACACTGTTGGTGGGGTTGCAAAATGGTCCAGCCTCTTTGGAAGGCAATCTGGCGCTTCCTTAAAAAAAATGGATATTGATATACCATTTGACCCAGTAATTCCACTACTTGGAATATATCCTACAGATTCAAGGCCTTTCACACCAACAGACACATGCACCAGAATGTTTATCGCGGCACAGTCCACAATAGCAAAAAGGTGGAATCAACCTAGATGCCCAACAATAGAAGAATGGATAGGTAAACTGTGGTACATATACTCAATGGAGCACTACGCAATGATAAAGAATAATGATGATTCCAGGAAACATCTTATAACCTGGTTTCAACTGGAAGACATTAGGTTGAGTGAGAGTAGTCAGCGACAAAAGGACAAATACTGTATGAGACCTCTACGATAAGATCTCAAAAACAGACTTGTGTATAGAAGAAAAGACTCTTTGACAGCTGCAAGGGAGGGGAGGGAGGGAGGGCAGGGGGGGAGGGTTTAGTTTAGGTAGTTACTAGAAATCTAGTTGGGAGAGACCGGTGACAGCACACATTAGGAACAAGAACAACATTAAGTGGACTTCAGTATAACTTGAGTACTCCTTCTATCTTAACTCAATACTGCAAGGATAGAGTAGCTGGGTCGGGGGGCGGGGGACCGTGCTGTTAGGCGAATTCCAGGCCAATTGGCACAACTAGCATTTTGCTAAGAGAGCTCTCTGCACCCCACATTGGTGAGTGGCGTCTGGGGTCTTAAAAGCTGCCAAGCTGCCATCCGAGGACACAGCAAATGGTCCCAACTCAGCAGGAGCGGATGCTCACCGAGGGCCAAAATGGCATGCGGTAAAGATAACCTAGAAGACAGAGAGACCCACAAGAGTGGGTGCCTACATCGACCTGGGACCAGAAGAACCGGATGGTGCCCGGCCACCACCAATGATAGCCATGACGGAGCTCACAGAGAGGAGCCTCACTGGCAACACAAGAATAAAAAGAGGTGCATCATGAGATCTCCACTAAAAGACCTCAGTTGATGGTCCAGTGGTTTTGGGGTTCCTCTGAGAGCATGGCCCCCGGCCCTGATGCTGTCCATTCCCATAAATTATAACAAAGGTCCACTCTTTGGACAGGAATGAAATGGACTTGGCAATGCAGAGTAATCATATGTTGGAAGCACTTTATGGTTCTATACATCTATAGGATATCATCTTGCTGACCTCTGGCTGGAGGAAGGGGAGTGGACGGAGAGGAGGGGAAAGGAGACTGTTGGGAGGATGAGACATATATGGAGCAGAGAGGAATAGTGTGCAGTCACCGGACAGGGAGAGCAGTGGAAGCTGCATATAGGGGGGGCATGTAAATTTACGTGTGAATGTACATTTTCACTCAGTTATGTTAAATAAAAATAAAAAATAAAAATACATAACTGGCAAAGCAGTAGTATCTAAAATATATAAAGAATTCTGAAAACTCAACAGATAAAGAGTTGTAAGTAAAAGAAAAAAAAGACAAAAGGCGTAGGGAGATAATTCACCAAACAGTGTAGTACGGTTGGAGAATCGGCACACAAAAAGGTGTTCAAGTCTTTCAAAAAAGAAGAAAAAGCAGTGCCGTGGACCCTCCTCCGGCCAAGCCCATGACGTCTGTGTAGGCCAGGGCATCAGACGGTTCCGTAGCTCGTATCTTGGGTAGGTACTTGTCAGGCCTTCCCCCAGAGGCCCCTGGGGTGGGCTCCGCTCTCCCTCTCTTGTTTGCAGCTGCAAGTGCTTCCCATTGGCCATACAAAAAATCAGATTACAACTCCAAATAAACATCGCTACACACCTGTGGGAACGGCTGTAATGGAAACAGGGAAATACCAGGGGCCACTGCTGGCTTTCCAGCACAGAGGCTTTGGGTCATCCACACATTGCTGATTGGAATCCACAATGCTACAGCCACCCCAAAAGGTATTTTTGCAGTTTCTTGAAAAAACTAAACATATAACTACTAAATGGTCCAACACTTCCACTAATGGATATTTATCTCAGAGGTAGAAAGACATTTTCACAGAAAAACTTGTGTACAGTATTTTTGTTTTTAATGGCAGCTTTACTCATAACAACTAACTGGAAACAACCTATTTATCCTGCAACAGAGAAGTGATTAAACTGTGCTACATCCATTCCGCAGAACAGCACTCAGCAAATCAAGCGAATCTGCCCTTGGCACAGGTAGCAGCCTGCAGAAAACTCCAGAGAGTTATGCAGAGTCAAAAATCCAATGTCAAAAGCTCACATGCACATACTACATGGCCTGGATTGAATCATGCACCCCAGCCCAGCACCAAATGTAGCTGTTTAGTTGGGCTCCGATTCCCAGTGTGGTGTGATGTTCTGTATGCTGTAAACCCCGTCTCTCTGTTGTTAATGAGGGAGGGTGGGCAGCAGTTGTGTTGACAGGGTGGCACTGAGGCTGTAAGAGTGTAGTGTGCCTGGAGCCACCGTCTTGAGAGACTGAAACAGAGAAGTGAGCAGAGAGTCAGGGCACTCTCATACCACCCGGAGAGAGGCAGCGACTGGAGCAGCGAGCATCCTTTGGACACAGGGTCCCTGCCCCTCACAACTCCCAGTCCAGGGGAAAACTGACAACAAGGACCTTCCTCCAGAGCCACATAGAAAGACTTCACCTGGAACTGATGTTCTCAATTTGGATGTTTAGCCTATTTCACTATGAGAAAATAAATTTATCTTTGTTTCAGCTGCCTGCTTGTGGTATTTCTCTTCTGGTATCGTTAGATGACTAAGAAATTATGTGAAGCTATTTATATAGTATTCCTAAATAAGAACGTTGTGAAATAAAAACAGTTTTAGTGGTTTTCAGGAATTAGGAAGGAAGAATGGAGCAGGCGGGAAGGGATGGGGTTTAAGAGCTAGGTATGAGGGATTCTTACGGCCATGGGTATGGCGTGTCTTAACTGGACCAGTGTCAACATCCTGGTTGTAACAGTGTATTGCAGATCTGCAAAATATTACCATCATGGAGAAAATGGTAAAGAACATATGGAATATCTGTTTCGTTTCTTACAACTGTATGTGATTCTACAAATATTTCAAAACAAACTGCCTTATTTAAAAAAAACAAAAAAGCTGTCAGTCTGCCCTCCAGTCAGGATTTAAACTCACAACAAAAAAAAGCATTAAAGGCTTTATATATTGTCATAAATGCTGGGTATAGCAAATCACCTCTCTTTTTTTGGCCAGATACTAAACTGCATCATTATCTATTTCAGTTTCTTCTTAATCTGTTTTTCTACATTTGTGTTTATTATGTTTCAAAATATTCTTATTAACATACAACATATTTTTACATAAGGTTTTTGTCCAATGCAATAGGTTTTGAAATTATATTTTCCTTGTGTTTTTTTTGTTTTTTTTTTTACTTTTGTCAAATGGTATTTTACAAATATGTGTATAAAGATGGGATTTTTGGTTCTAAGTCACATTTGGAAGTGACTCAAATTAAAACATTAACCATATCACTCTAATATTATATAAAAGACTGTATTTTATAGTTTCATTTAAGAAAATGTTTCAGCTATTTGGAAAGCAGAATAACCTTTATACATACCTGTATGAGTTTTCCATGTATTACTTTAACACTCTATGTTCTAATTTCAAAAAACAAAAAGTGGAAATAATAACAGCACCCATGTCTTAAGTTTGTTGAGGAATAAGTGAGAAAAGCCTTGCAAAATGTTTCACATTATGCTTCATAGTTATAAATATTTCAGTAAGTATTTGTGGTGGTGGTGGTTATTGACCAGAACACAATACACAAAGTAAAATCTTCTTTGTGTTGTTCTTAAAAATCTACCACATTAATAGAAAGAAAGCCTAGTATACCAAAAAACCTTTTTTGCCCTGTGTTCTTCCTGATTAAACACCAAACTGTTCTTTCAGCCTCCTTTCGCCACCAAGATGATTGTTGTCAAGGTGATCGTTAGATGCAGCCCTCCACTGGTCTGCCTATTTCAAGATTCCTCAGCCTGGAACACGCCTCTTATTCTGGGACCCTTAACATCTCCCCGGCTTCCCTAACCTGACGTGAATGTCAGCAGAGGATTGTCTTCTTGGTTGCCCACTTGGTGCCCCTTTTAACCTTTCAATTGCCAATTTATTGGCAACTTGGCTGTGACTGATTGCCTGGTAATTCTTCTTGATTCCTTGCTATTTTACACCATTGATTGCTCTTTTAACTCTCTCCCCTCGCACTAACTGGGGCTCCGCTACTCTGTACTTAGCTGCCACTTAGCTGAGATCCTTCTGTAATCCAGCTGCTTATCACTATTCATCCTGCTTACCATTCACATCTTCACAGAGTCTCACTAACTGGTTACTAGCTTCCAGCTTGGAAGGCCGCTATTTTTGGTAATCATCTTAATTTTCTCACATGAGAAAAATGCCACAGGTTGAGTTTCCAGCTATTATGGCATTTCTCTAAAAATGCTTTTCCCCCTAAAACTATCTTATGTATTGTTAGAGCAGCGGGATGTCATGGTTGGAATTGTGTCCCCCCAAAAATGTGTGCAGCCACGTGGCTGGGATATGGTTCCCAGTATCTTGGGACTGTCCTCCATTGTGTGGTTTTGCTAACCTGTATGTAAAAGGATTAGGGTGGGGCTGTAAATTCCTGCTGTAGGGGGAGTTTCCCTGGAGTATGGCTTGCCCCACCCTTAATGCTGTTAGCTTGCAAGGAATAAAAGGAAAAAGAGACAAAGGACAATTTGAGAACCTCGCTACCATCAAGCAAGCAGCACCAGGAGCAGAGCATGTCCTTCAGACCAGACGTTCTTGCGTCAGGACGCTCCCTGGACAAAGACTGATGCAATTTCCTCCAGAGCCGACAAGGGGAAAGCCTTCCTCTGGAGTGGACACCCTGAATATGGACTTGCAACCTACCGGACTGTGTAAGAATAAATCTTTCTTTGTTAAAGCCACCCAGTCTGTGGTATTTCTGTTAGAGCGGCCCCAGCTGACTAAAACATATATCATTCAGCTATTTGAATACTGTTATGTTTTCATGCCCCAGTAGTTGAACATGATTGATTAATTTTCTTTTTTTGAATAATCTATATGAAATATTTAAATTTTGAAGGATTTTTCCAGATTTATAATTTTCTCTTTAAGGGCTTATTTAGCCATATCTCTTCTTGTTATTGGGTACTGTTGAGTCGAATCCAACTCACAGAACTGCCCTGTTTCCAAGGAGTGGTTGGTGGATTCAAACTGCTGACTTTTTGGTTAGCAGCTAAGTGTTCAACCCCTTTGCTCCCAGGCTCTGTTCTAATAATTTTCATTTTGGAAGATTTTCCTTTTCTCCTGTCAGTAAACTACAATATTCATGACTTCTAAAACACTAGCCTTGTGTACCTCTTCCACCTGTCTTGCGGTTCCCTTAACCGTCTGTCTATCCATCTGGAAACCCTGGTGGCGTAGTGGTTAAGTACTGCTGCTGCTAACCAAGAGGTCAGCGGTTCAGATCCGCCAGGCACTCCTTGGAAACTCTATGGGGCAGTTCTACTGTGACCTACAGGGTCACTGTGATTCCAAATCGACTTGCCCACACTGGATTTTGAGTTTTTAGCTATCCATCTACCTACCTACCTACCTGTCATCTATCTGTCTATCTCTGCTCTCCTTTTTAAAGCTGATTTCATAGTTTATAACTGTTTAACTCCTGTGTACTTTAATTTTGATCTTTAAATTTTGATATCATTAAATGACAAATTTCAAAATAACCCTTTCTGTCTCTATGTCACATCCTTCTAAATTTACTGGGACCAGCACTGTAAATTTATACTTTAAAATAATTTAATGTATCCCAAATTTCTGCTAATAGTAGTTTCAGATTGCAACAAATAGTTACAATGAATGGAATTCTGATATTCTCGTTAGAACTAAATTCAGAAAGTTAAATAAGCAGTAGTTTGGACACTGAATGAATTAGATAATGTCACTCGTGTGGACTTTATTTCCCGTGTTTTGAGATAATTCAGTGACATTGAGGGTCATCGTCTATAGTTGATTATCAAAAAAAATCCATCACCCATTACATTGAGGGGCAAATGTCAACCTCCACATGATAACTCAAACACTGGGTGTCTTACAACTTTGTGTCTTATCTACAAAAGCTAGAAGCTCCTTGCATTCTCCATAAAAGGCTGAAGTGTTTTATGTGTGAAAAAAATATGTCAATAAAATGACCAGATAGACTCTTTTCTAAATAATGAGACACAAGGTTAAACCTAGAATAATTAATTGGGAATTGACTCTTATTTATATTTTACAAAATAAAGACAAGAATTGTACGGTAGAGTCCCAAATGACTTTTGTGGCTTCCAGTCAGAGAAAAGAAAGGACTTTATGTTTTTATATAGGACTTTAAAATTTTAACAGTTTTCACTGTATTCATTTATTCTTTGGTATTGGTTTATGAGAACATTTTTGTATTTATTTATTCATTTCATCATCATATACTATTTACTCATTGCTTTTTTCCTGGCTCCTAAGTGAAAATGTACTCTGTGACTTCCTACAGCAGTCAAGTCAGCATTTTGCTTTACAGACACCCCAGTGCTGTCTCCTAACTTTTAATTTATAGTTAGCCAACATTATCTTCGTCTCAAAATTAGTCATGTCTTAATATTATGTTTCTTAACACAGCTTAGGGGAATACATTGGAGTGAGAAGAAGAGAGCTTGAAAACAATGTTTCTCACAGCTGGATGAGAACCATTTGAAAGTTAGAAAGACCCACAACAGTGAAATTACAGAACTTTTACTTAATTGTGTTTTTGTTTTGATAGATCTTTTCTATGTCTGAGCAGAGACAGTGCATACCAATGTAATTCTCATCTGTAGAGATAATTCAGGAGACCATGTGAGATTAAGAGAATTCGACCTACCTTTGTAATTCTGAGCACTTGGCTTGGCTGGCTTGTAATACTTAGACCAAAAGACAGCTGCAATATTCAAATGATTTAATGTAATTTGAGCAAGTTTCAAACAATTAGAAAATTTCTGACTAAAACACAAATAAAGCCATAGGACATGAGTCAGGCAAGACCAGTCTACACTGGAGAAAACCAGTAAACACTCTGAAAAGGAAGATAAAGTCAGGCCGTTCTGCAGAGACAGGATTTGATGTAAGAATAATGGAAAATTTGAATATCTAATATTTGTCAGAATCCCCAGCTTTGCTTCCCACAGTAACAGGTACCCAAAACATTTTTCTTTTTTTTTTTTTAGTCTCAGATATGTGCCAAAATGAACAAGCAATTTCTTGTGTGTTGGTAAGGAGAACCATATATATATATGTGCATGTGTATTTTAAAGATGTGTAATTAGGTGATCAAAATGTAAATTTATTTCTGTCGACCAACTGAATTCTATTACGAGACGTCTTTGGTCTGTTTTCATATTTCATATAGTCAAGTGCTGATGAATTCAATGATTCAGTGTTGTCTGGGTTTTTACTCTGTCGCTTCCATTTTCCCCGCAGAGCTGTCTCTTTGTCCTAACGATACACTGTTGTGCCATTGGAGAAAAGCTCTTCGGATCTTCTGAGCCCTCCCTTCAGCAGCCACCCTCTGAAGTGGACCTTCTCTGATGTGATTGACCTTGGACCTCTGTCCCTCCTGGCGTCTGGAGAGGCACCACGTGACTCTTCTGCTCTGTGGTCCTTGGAAACGTGAGGATTTGGCTTCCTTCTGCTCACCCCAACACTCCTCTGCATTGTCCAGCTCCACTGCCCCTCCTCCCTCTGCCCTCCCTGCTGAACAACGAGCTTTCAACACCTCCTCAACACACGTACGCCACTGAAGGAGGCAACGCACTGATCTACTGTGGGAAGATTTCCATCTGCAAAGCTACCTGGCTTCCCAGGCTTTGCCTTCCGAGGGACGTGCAAGCCTCCTCTGCATTTGCTGTCACATTTACCTGGGTGTCTTAAAATCTATCTGCTGCCGTTCCGCAAAGTGACCCAGCCAAAGCAAGGGTGGGCCGCAGACCCTTCTCAAGTGCTCCCTAGAACCTAAGCTAGCAAATGAAAAAGCTTGGGCCTCACGTCTTTGCTGTTGTTCTGGGGCTCAAGAACGTGCACTGCACACAGTCTGACAAGCTCACGACCTCACCTGAGGAGAAGTGCTCTGCACCTCATTGCTGACCACCACTGTGGTCACCGTGGGAGCACTCCTCTTGGAAGCTCGGCACCGACACCAGCGCCTAATCCACCCTGCACAGCAATTCCGGAACACTGTCTCTGGAATGCCCCTTAGAGCTGTCTTTGTGTTATTACACTTGATGACCTGAACGTCATCCAAATGTCTTCCTTTCAATATTTTCTTTATCTTCGGGTCCAGGAAAAAGCCACCGGGGGCCAGGTTGGTGAGTATGAAGGTTGTTCCCATACAATTATTTGTTCCCTGACTAAAAACTCCCTCACAGACAACTGTACAACTAAGTTTGCCACCTTGTCAACATGCCACTAGACCACTGCGCACAATGGCCATTCCAGAAAGAGTTCCAAAATTACTTTGAAAGGTAGACTAGGCACTGTGATTGGTACATAGCTTCTCAAGGGGAGTATTTCAAAGGTGACCGTAGCGACATTCAGCAGTGAGGTATGTAGCACTCGGAACAGTTAAGTCCGTGGACTTAATTGTCAGACTTGGTATTTCAAGCCACAGATACATCTCGGTATTTTTTTGTATTTGGTGTGGAAGTCCTCCACTGAGTGCACGTTACCCTCAAGAAGACCTGGATTAATTAAGAAAGAGTGGATGGTAGCATAAAAAAAGGTAAGAATCAGAAAAAGTATTTCTTCTTAAATGTAAAACTATAGCTTTTATTGATTAGGAAAGAATCTTAGATGCCTCTAAAATTAGAAGGAATTCTCTTTTTTCTTTCATTCAGATTTTTTGGTCTCCTTGATTTATGAAAGCATGTGAAAGTTTAGCTATTGTGTGAGGTTGCTGGCTGTCTATAATGAGACGAGTCTGAGAATAGTAAGTGTAAATTTATTCTTGAAGAAATAGAATAGGTAGGAAATCCTAAAAATAAAGCAGAATAAGAATAGCCATATCCAAGTTAATAATATTAAGAAAAGACTCTCAGGGTCTTAGTAAGGACAGTGAAAGAGAGGGCAGGAGAGAATTCACTTGGATGTATTTTCAACATACATAGTTCAACTTAGTATCAAGTTCTACTACAGCTGATTATTTTAAAAGTCCTTTATTTGACTCCTAAATGATGATTTCTTTTTAAGCACATCACATATAATTATTTGATGGTTTTACTGAAATGTAAGAACTGTTTTTATAGAATGAAGCTAGGTAAAGTCTCATCTTGAAGTAAAATCATGATTACTGAGATTTACCCTTCAGACATTTAAACATTTGTTACTTTTGTTAATTTTCAAAACCATCTAAAGTGATGTGATATTATTATCTCCATTTTACAAATTAAGAAACTCAGGCACGGGAAGAAGAATTACTTTGCCAAAGTTTATGTAGTGACTGCTAGTGACACATTTTGAACCCACAGCGTTTGGTTCTTAGACTCTGTGATCTAAACGTTACCCTAGATTGTCTCCAAACTCCCTGGGATGCACTCCTCCTTCTCACAGGTAGCGTTTTACAGAGGACACATGATATTCACCTATGCTCACGTATACATTTTTGTAAAGTTATATTACTTTTTGTAATCACACTGAAATAAGGATTGGGAATAGATATCAATGGAGTAAGCATGTTTACAGAAATTGAACTTCTAAAGAATATGAGCCAAAAAATTGCTTGAAGTAACACCATGTCAGTGTTGCTGTTAACCGCTGTCCAGTCTGTCCTGACTCACAGCGACTCTACACACAACAGAACAAGACATTGCCCAGTTCTGTGCCCACCACACAATCATTGCTGTGCCTGAACCCACCACCGAAGCGAATGTGTCAGTCTATCTCACTGTCTTAGTCATCTACTGTGGCCTTAACAGAAATACCACAAACAGATGGCTTTAATAAAGACAGTTTGATCTGATGCAGTCCAGTAGGCTGCAAGTCTGAATTTAGCCTGCTGGCTCCAGGGGAATGTTCTCTCTCTGTGTTGGCTCTGGAGGAAGGCCCTTGTGGTGCATCGGTCCTCCTTTGATCTGAGAGCATCTCAGCACAGGAAGTTCAGATCCGAGGAGCAAAGGCCACTCTGCCCTCGACGCTGCTCTCCTGGTGGTGTGAGGGGGGTCCCCACCCCTCAGCTTGCTTCCCTTTCACCTCTTGTAGGAGAAAATGTGGTACAAGCCACACTCCAGGGAACCTCCCTTAGTAAAGGTGCCACAGTTCCACACTCACTCTATTTTAACATTATCCTGTCTATTAATCACAGGCACAGATTAGGATTTACAGTACAGGAAAATCACAAAACGGGGGGTGCTCACACCACAGTGAGAATCATGACCCAGCCAGATGGCTACACACATTTGTGAGAGAACACAATTCAATCTATGATGCTCACTGAGGGTCTTCCTTGCTCTAGCTCACGGTCTACCAAGCACAAGTCTTGCTCCAGGGTTGGTTCCTCCTGATAACATGTCCAAAGCAGGCCAGGCAAAGTCTCACCACCCTTGCTTCTAAGGGGCGTTCTGGCGGTACTTCTTCCTTCTGGTGGTGTGCGGTATATGCAGTATTCTTCACCAACACTGTAATTCAAAAACATCGATTCTGCTTTTGTCCTGCTTATTCATTGTCCAACCATTAAATAAACAGATCATTAATCCATAGCTTTTGCAAAACATATTTCCAATTCACAGACTCCAGGGAATTTTATTTTTCTCTAAACAATTAATAAAAATAATCACTTTTATCTCTACATTTACAGTTATCATAAATACGGCAGATTTGTGTTAGCCATACATATTCAAAGGGTTTTATGCTTCACTATTGTTCAAAGAAATTTATTTTGAGAAAAACGGTATTGAAAAAGCTGATAAAAATCCATTTTGACTTACACAGTATGAAACTACCATACATTTGTTTACGGTAAAATATATTGGCACTCAAAATAACTTGTCTGAGAGAAAAATGGCAGTTGTCCACAAAAATCCATCATAGATGAAATCGTTTTCTCAGTATTATGATTTATGGAAAATTATAGCATCCCAACTTCAATGCTCACAGTAACTTAATTTAAGATTCTTAAAGACTTTGAAAAACAAACAACGCTACTGAACTGAAGGCAAAAATTAAAAAGAAACCGATTTTACTCCTGAATCAATGTTTGCTGTTCCCACCCCAACACAGCACAATAGAGGGACCTGACGTAATTATCAAGGAGAATAGTTGTGCCACTTTTTAAAAATATACATGCTTAAAATATCCACAAACACCTTGTAATGTTAACTGCATCATACAGAAAAAGCTGACACTGTTCTTATTAATTGGCATAAACAAAAAAATAGAATTGTATTTTAATCAACAAATATTCTCACATTGCCAACAGGCATTTTAAGAAAATTATGCTTTCTGGGTGTGAGTTTGTTTTCAGAAGTTACCATGATGAGTTTTTTTCTTATATAAACTTGGATATCATCAGCGACGCGAGTGTTCTGTCCTGAGGAAGACTATGCCGTAGGCCATGGGCTGCGGGACGAAGGAGCAGGTCTGTCCTTGCAGGACAGCAAGAGCACACCTGGGCCCCTTAGAAGTAAGGATGGCAAGAGTTTGTCCTGGACAAACTGAACAAGTTTTCAGGAGCAGTCAGACCCTGGAAGACTGTCATGCTTGGCAAGGCAGAGCAAAAAAGACGAAGACTGTTGGCTGGGTGGACTGACATGGCTGTGTCCCTGGTGGGTTCAGACGTAGTGATGACTGTCAGGCTGGCGCGGGACCACAGGACCACAGGAGTCTTGTCTGGTTGGACACGGGGTCGCAGTCAGAACTGACTGCTCAGCACCCACCAGCAAGAACAGGTCGCAGCTAGCCTGTGCCCTCCGACTGGCAAGGTACGGCACCCGGAACTGCATGCATGGAAAGCAAAAAACATGTTAAAGAATGCATTACACAGGAATTACATACAAAGAATACACTACATGTCATCATAAATAAACAAAGGCAAGAAAATCAGAAAAAAAAGTCCAGTTATTATTAAGAAGAAAATATTCAGGGGCCTCAACCATGTTGGTAATTACTTTTCTTAAGACGATTTTTTTTTTTTTAGTTTTTGTCTTATATTGATTTTTATTACCTATGTTTATTATGTTTTCTTATACATGTATGTGTATGTCCATAAAATGTATGTATAGTTTAATATGTGTGACATATTTATAAAATCAACAAAATTAAAGTAAAATATGTGAATGTTTTCAACTATGAATATAATTGAATGTGAACATATGCATTAAGCAGCATACACATTTAAGGAAATAAAACTGTCTTTAAAAATTTTTTATGTCTAGAATACCTAGATGCTCTATCATTTAAGCCACAGAACAAGTGAGAGATTTAAGAAAATCGGATACAAAATGATTCTCGTGCTGCTGTTGCTGACGTTGGTCACTTTCCAGCCACCTCTGATGTTACGTACAGCAGAACACACTGCTGCCTAGTGAGACAGCTGCATTGTGATCTGCTTTGAAGACCACTTTTTTTTAATCAGACTTTCAACAGAGGTTTTCTTTCCTAGTTTTGTTGAACTTCCATCTTGTGATGATGAAATGAGGACGCATTAGTCTTCAAGGTGACATCTTTATTTCTCAATACTTTAAAAAGATCCTTTGCAGGGATTTTCCCAGTGCAATGCACCTTTTGATTTCTTGAGTGCTGCTTCCGTAGGTGTTGACAGTGGACCCAAGTGGAATGACATCCCGGACAAGCTCCGTCCTTTCTCCAGTAATGACGATGTTGCTTAGTGGTTCATTCGTGAGGATTTGGGTTTTCTTGATGTTGAGGGGCTGCACGTACTGAAGGCTGTGGTCCTTGATTTTCATCAGTGTTTCAAACCTGCTCCACTTCCAGCAAATAAGGTGGTGTTGTCTGTGTGATGCAAGTTGTTCATGAGTCTTCCTCCAGTCCTGATGCCCTGTTCTTCTTCACAGAGTCCAGTTCCTGGATTATTTGCTCAGGGTACAGATTGAAAAGGTATGGTGAAAGGATACAACTTGACATACACTTTCCTGACTTTACACCACGCAGTGTACCCCAGTTCTGTTTGCACGACTGCCTCGTGATCCATGTATAGATTCCTTAAGAGCACAAGTAAGTGTTCTGGAATTCCCATTCTCCATAATGTTAGTCATAATTTGTTATGATCCACACAGCCAAATGATTTTGCATAGTCAATGAAACAGAAGCAAACATCTGTCTGGTATTCTCTACTTTCAGCCAAGATCCATCTGACGTCAGCAATGATATCCCTGGTTCTGTGTCCTCTTCTGAATGCCACCTTGGAGTCACATATTTTCTTCTGGTGACCCTCAATGCTTCCTGAGTGCTCTTATCAAATTACGAGCTACGTGGAGAGAAGAGCTCATAGATAAAGGCAGAATGGGTCTGAGACGGCTAACTACGCAGATGCGAAGTTTTGAATTCCTTTGTATACCCTGAATAGTTAATATGAAGATATATGGAGCTTAGTTTATATATGTGATAATGTTGCAACCTATGTCACTGGTATTTCAGAACGCCACAGGGTCACTCACGGAGATCAGGTCTCAGACCAAGACTGTAGTAGCTAACATTTATTAAACACTTAGTGATTAATATTCATAATGTTATTTTATTTCTCCCTTTGTCACTTAAATAAGTGAAAGTTGGACAATTAATAAGGGAGATTGAAAAGAGTTGGTGCCATTTGAATTATGGTGTTGGTGTGTATCATATGGTGAACACAGTGTGGACTGCCAGAAGAACAAAGAAAGTGCTCTTGGAAGCCCAGCCCAAAAGCTTCTTAGAAAGGAGAACAGCGAGACTATATCTCACATACCTTGGACTTGTTGTCAGGAGGAATCGGTCACAGGAGGAGGACGTCGTTGGTTGGTCAAGTTAAGGGTCAGCAAAAAGCAGACCGTCAGCGAGGTGCACTGACCTAAGGGTGCAACAGCGGATTCCAACACTGCAGCAATTGCCCAGATGGAGGACCAGGCAGTGCTTTGCTGTTTGCACAGGTTTGCTATGAGTTTAAACTGTCTCGGTGGCACCTAACAGCAAGAACAAAGAAGGATTTTTAATAATTAACTTGCTCAAGGTCACACAGTTCCTGTGTAATTAAGTTCATTGTATTTATCCCATGCATGCTTCAGTTCCTCTCATAACATAGAATTCCTTTTTTTTTTAGAAAGTAAAATTCTTAGTACTTACCTCCCTATATTTGTTACACCGATAATAACGTATTGGTTAATGAGGAAATGGAAAGACTTTTTTTTTTAATTTGTCTTCATCTCTTCCTGGATGACAATATTCCTTCATAGAAACTATTGATTGTGAAATTCTTGGTTGGGTACCATGTTACTGTTTTTAAAAACACTAACTTCATTTTATAAAAATTTGCTTATTTAAAAAAAAAATTCTGAGTCATTTATTATTGATTTCAGAATTATTTAAAATCATATTCTGGCTTTTCTTCACAAAGACCTTTAGGTTGTTTGATTTTTCCGTTTTTTCCATGACACCTTTTACCAGCAAGAGTTTTGCCAACTTTGTTTAATAGATACAATTAATACTTCCCACTCTTTACTTGAATATATATTGCTTATTACTCAAGATTATTTAGTAGGATGAGGAATGCATTGTATAATTGAAAAGGCTTCCTTGAACATTGCTTTATTTACCTGCTTCAGAAGACATTTTGAGGATCTTTTTTCAAACAGAAGAAAGTATTATCGTGTCCTTGTTACTCAGTGTCATATCAAGGTAGCTTTGATATTTCAGCCTTTTTTGGAGCTGCTTAGGTCTTTGTCATAGCCCGTAAAAGCCTATCTCCTTTCCTTGTAAACCAGAGCATGTGAGCGTTGCTACTGCTCTTGTCAACAACGAAAGGAAATGCCACAAGTGATTCTTGTAACAGAATCTATTTAGAACTATTCTGAGACCTTGGTAAAATATGATTCATAGGACACATTTTTTTGTGTTATTATACAAACTCTAACTCTGCTTTCAAGTTTTCTTTCGATAGTTTCTTTTAGTTGAATGAGAGGTGATACATAGAAAAGGGTTTGTTTATATGGAAAATATTAGTGCCTACAAATTATTTCAGAAATCTTGGTGGCATAGTAGTTAAGAGCTGTGGCCACTAACCAAAAGGCTGGCAGTTCAAATCCACCAGACACTCCTTGGAAACTCTGCAAGGCATTTCTACTCTGGCTTATGGGGTTGCTACAAGTTGTAATTAATGTAACAATTTTTGTTTTGGTTATAAAGTTTTTCAAAATTAATAATCAGACTAGGTATTCAATGTGCTTTCTTGATAAGCACACTTCTCTTTCAAAATAAAAGCACTCGTATAGTTGGAGGTTTACAAATAGATTGTGCATACAAACTGTTTTTCTGAACCTCATGAAGTCCCTTGAATGGAAAATGGTTATTATTATTCGTGGGTAATCATGGAAAGAGATGAGACTCAGTGAGCTGAGGTGATACGTTGCTGTTGTTTGGTGTGGTCGAGCAATGCTAGAACCCACTATTGATGGGTGGTCTTCTTTCTCACTGACCCTACTCTACTAAGCATGGTGTCCTTCTCCAGGGACTGGTCCCCCTCGGTAACATGTCCAAAGCATGGGAGACAAAATCTTAACCATCCTTGCTTTGCAGGAATATTCTGGTTGTACCTCTTCCACGACAGATTAGTGTGTTCTTTAGGCAGCCCAAGGCATGTTCTGTATTCTTTGCCAAAACTGTAACTCCAAGACATCAACTCTTCTTCAGTCTTCCTTATTCATCCCCAGCTTTCGTATGCATACGAGGTGACTGAGTATACCATGGCTTAGGTCAGGCACACTTTAGTCCTCAAAGTGACATCTGTTCTTTAAAACATTTTAAAGAGGTCTTTTGCAGCAGGTGTGTCCAATGCAGTACTTTGATTTATTGACTGCTGCTCCCTGGAAAGTGTACAGAACTTTAATCTGATAGGCAGCTAAGCAACCTGAAGTTTACACTGAGCTTTCCAAACATTTGTAAGGTCATTATCATGACTCTCTACTGTAGAAGAGTGGCCCTGCGTGCTTGGTTTTTCCCTGAATGCTCTGATACAGACTTTTCCCTCTGCAGAGGAGAAAATGGAAGGGTTCTCAGGCTCAGGGAACTCGGGGAGCTCGCCGCCTCACAGCCACACAGCTCACTTGGGGCAAGCTGTGTGTTTGCACTTCTACACGAGTGCATATTCCTATTCAGCAAAAACTCAAGGAGACTTCAATGAGGATTTCTGGGGTTCGTTGTTTTCTGTTTGGCTGCCTTCGTCCCATAACTCTGTCTTGCAACCACAAGCTGCCTCAGAATTCTTGAACTGCAGACTCGGTCTCATAAACGCAGTCCAGTACTGGGCTCCGATTGAGACGGGCTCTCTGTTCACAGTCTGGAATCTGCTGCAAGGCAGAAAGGCAGAGTCATCGTAGAGCCCGTGTCATTTGCCTCTTCCTTCAGGGATCACGGTCTTAGGGTATCTGTCTTCCCATGTTCGATAACAGGAGTCACAAATACTTTTATTTTATAATTATCCATGGTTTGAAAAAGTATATATATATTGCCGTTAAGTCAATTCCAACTCGTAGCAACCCTGTAGGTCAGAGGAGAAGTACCCCAGAGAGTTCCAGGAGTCTCTGGTCGATTTGAACTGCTGATGTTTGGTTAACAGCTCTAGAACTTACTTCTGCACCACCAGGATTTTTTAACTCTTTGTGGTTATAACTGGAAGCCTTCCTCTTCCTCATATTCTTTTACATGAGGCTCTCCTGAGCACTGAAGATTCAGTTTATTTTTTGTTTGTTTTTAACATTCATCCATGGATTTTCAACTCTTGAAGGCGGAAGTGAGTGTAAGCTCTTTAGAAGCATGGTTGGGGTGCCGGCTGGTGCTCTCAAGTTTACTTCAGTGTAAATGACTCTAAGCATCCGTAATTTTGGGCCACTTTTATCTCTATTTCTACCTACTTGTATTTCCTGTTTTGGCAATCTGGACTCAATTCTGCTGGTCTTCTTTTTTATAATGTTTTCAAAATTACACATCATGTTATTAATAATATTTTTGATTATATCTAAGTGAAAACAATATTAAATTTATCAAGACTTAATAAAAATTAATTTAATTTATTTTCTTATTTTTTCAGGGAAACTTATAAATATATGTACTTGAATGGAAAATAAAGCCTCTGTTTAACACAGAGATCTGGGTACCTAATACGGCCTCTGTGGCCTGTTATTCTGACATGTATTTTACCACTTATAAAATGAACATGATATGATATTCCTCATAGAAGTTAACACTTAATAAGCCATTGTCTACCTTTGTTACATGTCTATATATTCTTCTCTATTTTAGGTCAAAATATATTTCCCATGGAGATTGTCTAGTGTTCCCACAGAGGTTGCTATAAGAGGTCGCTCTTCACCTATCCCACACAAGTCCCAGATCCTTTACAGTGCAAAATATCTGAAGAGGCCATTCTCTGCTCTCCTCTGTTCATCACTGTGAGAAGCTAATTACTTGAGCAGTTCATTTATGAAATAATTTATTTGACAAAATTTATTGAGCAAGTACATTCTCATTGCGGCTGAAACTGAGAAGCTGCAATCCTCACCCTCACAGAACTGAAGGCTCCCAGAATTGGCTGTATCCAGGAGTTACTTAAGTAGCTGGTTAAAAATGTGGAATCTCTAGCCATCACCCAGAAGTCTGGAATGCAGCTCAGAAACATGCAGGATCATCGCCCAGATGACTTTGACTTAGGTGGTCCAGGGATCACAGTTATAAAGACGTGGAAATCTTGCTCATTCCTCTCTGGAACACATAGCTGCTAAGAGAGCAGAAATTCCGTGTTGCCTTCACTCTTCTCCCTGTCCACGTATCTCCTTATCCAACCTTGCTCACAGCTCTTGTTTGGAATAAAGGCTGATGTCTTGGCAAGTTGGTTAATGTCTGTGTCTAACTAGTTTTCACATTACAATTCAGATCTCTATCCTCCAGATGTTATTTACTTTGTTTCCTCTTAGTCTAGGCATCACTCTGTGTCGTTCTAGTATTTTGGAAGGAGTGAGGGGCAGGAGAGAAATTTCAAAACGGGAGCACCTCCTCCATGAACTGCTGCAAGATGCCCTCATGATTTTCCTGGAATAGTCCGGGTTGTCTTCTGATACAAAAGCCCTCAGTTTATCCTTCATCTCTGCCACGCATCATTTGGTCAGAGAGTAAACTGTACCATTATCACATGTTTTATGCAAACCTAAAGGCATTCGTATATTTGGGTAGCAGAACACTGACTTTGAATCAGATACCCAGGGTTTCAATGTATCTTGGTCACTTAACAGCTATACTTCCTTGTACAAATTAGTTGTCACTAGCTATTATTCTTCTCATCTGTAAAATGGTGATAATAATAGCAGCATTCTCAAAGGAGTGTTGTGCAGACTAAATAAATTCTCATCTGTAAAGAGCTTAGCCCGGTGTCTGGCCTATCACAACCCTCAGTTAACACGTCATCAGTTAATCACTATGACCATTATCTCCATCGGTGTACAGTGTGGACATGGGAGCAGCTGCAGTCAGATTTGTCGGGAAGATGTCTTTTTCAACCCGAGGTCTCCTTTCAAGAATTTTATAACTTAGATGATGTCACAAAATTGGTTAAATTTAAATCATTGCGATGCTGTCATAAGCATTGAATTATCTTCCTAAATCCTAGCTTTAGGTCACTCTGGACCTCTGTAAACCAATTTCGGTCACTCCTACTAGCTAGTCTTAATGTTAACTCAAAAATATAAAAGGCCCCGTGTGAAAGTAACACCGCTCGTCGTGCTCCCTCTGTGCAAAGCTGCGGGGACCTGATTATCAGAGGCATCAGAGAGCGCTTGCTTTTTCTCTTCTCATCGTCTTAGATGCTCAAAGGCTTCTCAAAGTGCCTGTGCCCCTAAAATCTCAAATCAGTGATGTAGTTATCACACGCTGTGAGATTAAATAATAAAAATAAAAGGGCTGCTAGTATCCGACTGTGAAGAGGAAATATAATTTTAAGTGTGAAATTTCTCTTGAACATTGCTAAAACGTTTGGTGGCACCTCTCTGCCGTTCTCTAGTAAGATCTATGTGCATTGGGGGAGGGGGCTTGTAGCATCTTGATGCCTCTGCTTGAGATATATAAGAAGATATTAGATTAGATCTTACCTAAAATGATCTCTTGCATTTATTTGATTACAGCAGAGAAAGCAACGCATGTTATTTTTGCTGTTGTTGTTACAGGAAGAAAAAAAAAGTGAATCCCAAAGCAAGGAGGCTTGCCAATGACGGTGAGATGTGTGCCTCTGTGTTTTCAAAGCCAGCCTGATGGCAGTAGATGACAAGACAACATCTGTCTCGGCTTGGTCCCTTCTCACCTGGAGTAATCACAGGTTACTAATAAGAGAGATGATTGATTGCACTCCATTTCTCTTCAAAAATCCACATGCAACCTCATTAAAACAGAAATGTTTCTCTTTGTTCTTTAAGCCAGTGAGAATGGAAGAAAACCTTCCAGGGACATGCCAGTTTCAGGACTGTCCCATTGAAATCACACATTGGCCACCGAAGTTGTAGCCTTTTCTCTCACAAAGCCTCCAAATACTAAAACACACTGAAATGAACTTCCATGTGATTTTATTGCAATGAAGATGATTACATTTTTATTTATGGATACAGCCCTATTTTTAGTAGACTGTGTACCTTGCTGCTCAAGCTGGGAGTCTATGCTATTTGATTTTACTTTACACTTAAGTGGGATTCACCTTTAAATTATGATACTTTCAATGCTTGTGAATAAAAAAAAATAGTGTTATTGATTAAAAGCTAAAAAAAAATGATGTCACCTGGCAAGACCACGGAGCCCTGATGGTGCCGTGGTTAAGAGCTCAGGTGCTGACCAAAAGATCGGCAGTTCCAATCCACCAGCTGCCACCTGGAAACACTATGGGACAGTTCTACTCTGTCCTATAGGGTTATTATAAGTAAGAATCAACTCTTTGGTAACAAGTTTTAGCAAGATCATAAAAGGCTTATGAGTTCACATAGAGATCTTAATACATTCAAGTAATGGAAAGGCCTTCAGAGCTGACACAGTGAATTAAAGAAAAGGGACACGAGGTGACAACCTGGAAACACAGGAAAGGCTCAGACGAGCTTCAGAGGCATTGTTCAGAGGCACTGGGTGGTGATTCACAGAAGTGCTCCAGGTTCATTGCTCTGCCTGCCAAGAACCTGTGCCCACTGCTGGCTCCATTTTACGGAGCACTTGCCATGTCACGTGACAAGTCCTATCACCCTGAGGCTGCCAGGCTGCAAGGAAGCTCAGCTCACATTGAGAGGCCACAGTCAGAGACATAGGTGAAAACCTTGTTAACCTTCCAGAAGAATATCATCAGCACACTGAATAGCCGTGTATTAAAAAAGTGAATGTGCAGTCCAATTCCTCTCCATAAGGAAAATTCTAGTTCCAGAGGCTTCAGCAAAAATAAAAAATCTGAGGGTATTGTTAGTATTATGCAAATTATTTAAAAAGGCAAAAAAAAAAAAAAAAGAAAGAAAGAAAAGAGAAAGAAAAACTCAACTCGTTTTATGCAATTGGCTTAATCTTGAAATCTAAACCACATAAGGTCATTGGAAAGGAATACTGCCAACCAACCCATATCACAAAGATTCAATAATCTTAAAAGATGAGCAAACAATTCAAGCAATGCATATTTGAAAAATAAAAAAAAGTAATAATAAAAAATTATGATCATCTTTGGTTTATTCCAGGAATGCAAAGTAGCTCTTAGATTCAGAAATCAATCAACGTGATCTACCACACCAAAAGACAAAATGGTGAAAATTTTCACAGGCCTCTAAATGGCTGCATAAAAAATACTTGGTAAAATACAGCATCCATCACAAAATAATTCGCCAGCTAGGGTTTAAAAAAAGTTGGCATCAAGTTGATCCCAACTCATAGCAACCCTACAAGACAGAGCAGAACTGTCCCATAAACTTTCCAAGGAACATCCAGTGGCTTTGAACTGTTGACCTTCTGGTTAACAGTGGTAGCACTTAACCACCACGAAATCAGGGTCTCCAAGGGATAAAAGGAAAAATTGTTAATCTAACACAATGTTGCAGAAAATACAATGCTTAAAGGCACATTTCAGAAACATTCCCTCAGAGATGAAGCACGAGACAAGGGTTATCTATATTTACCACTTCAGTCACATTACATTGGAAGGTTTAACAAATAAAAGAAGGAAAAAAAGATACAAAGCTATAAAGATTGAAAATGGAAAAATGGCGAAGTTACCACTTATACACACATGAATTTTTGTCTTAAAAATCAGAGAAATCTACAATTAAAATATTACAATTAATATGACACCAGCAAGCCACAAGGTAGGTCAAAATACAAATATATATATTGTATATGGGCATGGCTGCATAAAAATATTGAAATATATATAAATATAAATATATATTTCAATGTTACCATGTTATATTTATGGTGACAGAAAAATTTAAAATGTTTTAAAATACATCATTTTAAAAAATAGTTAAAATAAATCTAGTAAAAGGTAAAATACCTCTTGTGTCAATTCTGATTTACAGTAGCCCTGCTCCCAGGAGCAGGATGGATTCCAACTGTCAACCCTTCCGTCACAGCCAACCTCTTCACCTCCAATAAAACACTGAGAGAAATCAAGGAAGACTGACTTGAACACAGTAGATTGAACAGAGAGAAAACATCACAGTCATGGAATAGAAAACTGGATGTGGTCACTACATCAAATTTATCCCCTGATTCATCACCCGACAATTTTGACTTCAGTGGGTGATATTTTGGGGGTTGATAACTTGGTTTTGAATGTTATATGAAGATTATTTGGGCTAAGTTTAGCCAAAGGTGATCATAAAGAAGAATAAACAAAAGTTGATGTACTACCACCCTGGACATTGAGACTTAGAAACCTAAGGACACTAGGAGAAAGACTGTGACAAAAGAGAGACTTCACAGAGGGGTCCCTGGACCTGTCCCAGTGACATCATCACCTAGTTAGTTGCACCCATTATTAACTCTTGCTCCTGCCTCTCAGAAAGGGTCCCGGAGGCTGAGCGGTTAAAGGCTGAGCTGCTAACCACAGGGTCTACAGTCCAAGTCAACCACTTGCTCCATTGGAAAAAAGTGTGTCAGAATCAGTTTACATGAGGTTACAGCCTTAGAAACCCAATGAAGAAATTCTGCTCTGTCCTGTAGGGTTGCTATGAGGGAGAAAGGATCCGTCTGTAGGGGGTTTCCCCACCCCCAAATCTATTGAATACGGGAGGGTTTGACAAGCCCTAGTGGTGTTTCTGACACATGCTCAAGTTTGGGAGTCACTGATCCAGACCAGGGGAAGCACAGTAGCAGAACGTGAGGCGACCAGCGCAAAACCGGACACGCAGCTTATCACAAAGGGGAAAAGATACGCTTTCATTAGACTGCTGGTATCATTGCCTATTCACAGGAGAAAAAAAAAATACTGAGCCCATCTCATATCACATAAAACTTACTTTCATATAGTCAGTCTTATATATCTAATCTAGGAGATTAGAAATCAGCATAGTAGTTATCTGTGGGAAAGAGACAGACCTCATGTTAATACAATTAAATACAAATAGCATACATGAATCCAAAAAGTTTTTTGAATTTGAGTTGTGTATTTTATTATTTACTTTATACCCAAACAAACCCATCACTTGAATTTTGAATTATAACCATTTGTCACTTTATAAAGTTTTTGCAAGCATTAATGTCACAATGAATATTCATGACATGATTTCTTTGCTTCAATCTGTCTAAATCATGAATCTTTACTTTGGAAGTGAATGTTTTCTGTCGCTTACAAACAAGCTTACTTTTCATTAAACATTCAGAAAGATCTCAAAGGATATTGAGCCTCATTTTTTCATATAATTAAAGATGGAATGTGAAACTTAGTCCTTTTTTATTTTTTCTTCCAGTTTCAGTAACCATACAAACTATGTCACTGAAGTTTAGAAGTTGAGATGGGACAAGATTAGAATGCCAAGTATCTGGAGCTCCATGTGGTTATCTGCTGAATACTGAACTTCTTGTGACTATCCTAAATTTATGCAAAACCATGCTTTAGATTAATTTTCAACATATTGCTGCCAATGATACTTATATATACAACAGATCTCTCATTTGGTCAGCAAAGTTAGGCTGCTTCTTGTACATTACTGATGATTAAGCAAGAATACTATTTCTGTAAAGTAAGAAAATGTATTTGTGAGCATTTTTAGTAACTACATCCATTACAATATTGAGCATCAACACAGGGCTCCTTTCATATTTTTAATGTTTCAAAATCAAAGGATTTATCTGCTTTTGTAAGCTTAGATTGATGTCTTTTTGTGTCTTTAACTTTTATTTGCTGCAGTATTTGCTTTTTAAAAAGGTCTAGTTCCTAAATTTACAACGATTTCAATTTGACATTTTCTATAAATATAATACTTTTTTTTTTTTTGTATTGTACTTTGGGTGAAAATCTACAGTTCAAGGTAATTCCTCACACAGAAATTTATTGTTAGTTAAAATCCCTGTAATGGGATAGCACACTCACTCCGCATTTCTACCCGGAATTTCCCATATCTGTTCAGCCAGCTCCTGTCACCTCCGGCCTTTTCATCCTGCCTCCAGACAGGTCCCTAGGAAGCCCATTTGGTCTCATGTCTCTCCTTGAACTAAGAAACATACCCTTCATAAGTATTAGTTTATGTCCGTGGATATTTATAGTTATAGTCCAAGAATATTTTGTAATCTGATGTTTGTCAACAATACAAATTCAAAATAATGATTCTAGTCTTGAAAAAGTTAGTATCACTGTTCTCATTACTGTTCTGAAAACTTTTTGGATCCCAGAGTTTTGGGAGAGCGTTTAAGCTCTAGTTGCTCGCCAGACTAGTCCTTCTTGGTCTCCTGATCCCAACCTCCCTTCCCTCTTCATTCCCACCTCCCCTCACTCCTCATCCCCATCTCTCCTCACCCTATCCAGAAGAACGGTTTTTCCCTTCTCTGAATCTCCCCCACTATTTTCACAAGCCCACACCCTTGCATGTGATCTCTCTGACCATTGATGTCATATGGATTTTTTCACTAATATTAGCTTTCAAAATCAGGTGTCATCATTTCTGAAGACTTTTCTGCTTGTTTGTTTGTTTTAGGTTTTTTGACCAGCCATTTTTACATCTTCCTGTTCAGAAGTCTTTCCTAAAGTGCTCACCCCACTCCCGTAAACTGACTGCTATCCTTTTCAGAGTTTCCATCAACATCTTTGGATCAGACATCGCGTCCTATGTGTCTTTGCCTTTCCAGTGCCAGGAGTGGTTCCGGGCCACAATCTGTGCTCAGTTAACCTGCTGAGTGAACTCTTTGAGAGTCCAACACTACCAAAAACAAAAAAGACTGACTGGTTATAACAATTAATTATACTTCATGTCTCCTCTCATGTGCATAATTATTTTGATACACGTGTTAATAGAGTCTTCCTAACATCCATTTTAAGATATCGTTTAGCTTTGGATTTATTTTTTATTTTAAAAAGGTATTTTTATTTAATTTTATTACTGTATAACAAGGGGGAGATAAAGGTGTTTTCTGAAGCTGATGACTAATCTCTGAAACCCGTCTTGCAAATCTTATTTGTTAAACTTCTTCAGATGGCAGAGGCTACCAACTGCCAATTGCTCTCCCCAGATACAGCTAACTCTGAGCACTTTCTCCTTCACAAAGGGAACTGTCTTTCCATTATTTCATCATGTCTTGTTATTACAGTGCTAGCGATATGATTCCTTATCATTACATCATTTGAAACGTGGTAGCATGATGGAAGCAAGACTGGAACATCCTGCTTCCTGTCGACCTTTCAAACTGTAAACACATATTTCTCTTGGAATCTCAGCTACCCAATACATCTAACAACCGATAATTAGTATTCTCGTGCATCTGTTTCCCTTGTATTTTTGAAATATTAGAGAATATGAGAGTGTTACAGTGTTAGATTAAGTTCTAAATAATTTAACTTAATACCATCAAATTTTCTAGATCTGAAAATAGCAAAATAAAGCAAAACTCAAAGACAACTCTGGTAATTCTCAAGACTTGAGGTATAATCTTCTACTTGTTAGGCTAAGACCACACCTCAGTACCAAATTCTGTTTTACTCAAATTTCCTAATACTGGAGGAAAAGTTCATTTTTCTGTGGAGGGTGTTAACAAATTGAAAGTCTTAACTTTTTATGTAGACACTTCAACATCTGGGTATTTCCTTCTCTGATACTGCTTTTTAAGAGAAACTGAAGCGAAAGAGAAACATATATTCATGTCGGTGAGATACAGCCCATGGAATCTTCAGAGAGAGGAGTGCTGACTCTACAGGTAAAGACTGTGTTTTAATTCAACTCCTAAAGAGTGTTCTATCAACCTGCTGATTCCCAGTGGATAGACAACCTTCTCAGAAAAGCATATGACTTTCTCTTCTTAAGTATCTATAGGCATACAGAGTTGCACTTAGCTGTACAAGTGTTCCTAGGCATCACACACAAACTCAGGGTAGAATATTTGTCTTTTACAAATATCATGAGTTGGATCTGACTCAGTGGCACTTGGCTTCGCTTGGCAAGGTCTTAAAATGCATCTACATTAAGCAGATACCCCAAAGACCGCAGTACCAGCAGACGTCCCAGCACAAAGTCCTTGCACACCTAGATGAGTTTCTGTTGCCTTTTTTCAGGGAAGTCATCCTGATTTTTAACTCGTAGAGACCCCAAGTCACCGTAAACCTGCCCCATAGGGTTTCCTGGGCTACATATAATCTTTCTGGAAGCAAACCCATGGGACCCTGGAGTGGGTTTGAACCCCCAAACTTTCCATTAGTCGGTGAGCTTATGAAAATTGCATCACCAATGCTCCTTAGACAGCCAAGCCAAGTGCTGTCAAGTTACTACATTAATTTTAATAATGTGGGTAAAAATATCAGCTAAAACTATTCTAGATCATAAAAGCAACAATAGCACAAAACACATACATACCACCTCCTCCTGCGCCCTGCGTCCTATCCCCATCGCCACGAGACAGAAAAGTTAAAGAGCTCTTTGGAGTGATGTGATATTGTCATTTCATACTGTCAGCAAATTTTAAACATTGCATAAGGCTCTAAGAGGCCACCGAATGCAGCCCCTGCCTTCTTCCAGGTTAGAGAGCATGTCAGTGTTGCTAGCTGTCGTCCAGTCAGTTCTGACAATATTGTAAAATATCCAAAAAGCTGTGATCCCTCCGGGATTTTCATACTTTATAGAAGTGGAAAAAGCAATAAATCCCAAGATACTCGTCTCCCAAGAAGATACCAGACAATTTAATTTGCACTCAGAGAAACTTTCAGTTAAAGTTCTGCTTCTCTGCATATCTGTCATGTAACCTCTGTTTTATCTTCTATAATATAACAAACTACCTCAGAAAATAATTGGAAAGACTGTAAAGGAAAATATATAAAGTACTTGAGAGCTACTTACTTAACTTGTTTAGGTTTCTTCTCTAGCAGAGTTTTTTTTTTGCCTCTCCAGGACATAGGGTATAATTCACAGTCAGACCCGACTCGATGACACTTGGCTTTTGGCTTTTATAAGTAAGCAACCTGAACACGGGTAGGAAATGAAGAGCCTTCATTATCTAATTATACATAGATTCTTCTTTTCCCCAAAGGGCGTAGCAAAAATTGATGTTTATGATACCTTTAAGAAATTCATTGCCCTTGATATTTGCAAGCTTCTTTTAAATTAGTTTAACAGTTATTTAAAAGTATGTAAAATCGTAATGGATTATTTTATCCCTACTTTGGAAAACAGTTTCCAGCAGTAAGTATCATTCAGTGTTTCAGAGAAACAAATACACCTTGTTGTTTTCTCTGGGGCTTATGAGAAAAGCGAAGAGGAGCGTGAGGGATTTTCTCCCGACACACTGGGACAACTGGGATCAGAATACAAAGCCTTTACTTTTCTATCTTTAGCTCGATTCACTAGACAAATCTCTCTTCTACAAACATTTATTCTCTTCTTGTAAGTAAAGAGAGTTACAGCAACCTCCAGAGAAACATCACGGTTAGTTCATTGCATAAGGAAAGCATTTTTATTATATAAGCAAAACAATAGCCCAAGATGGTCCATTGTAATTCTATTAACACAAAATAAAGTAAATTCCCAAATGAAGAGAGTCTGTTTTCCATAGAAAAGTTGCTCAGTGTAGGAAGGTTTTCCAGAACACCCAGTAGATATTTTCTTCTTCTTTCTATATTCTTCACAGAATGAGGGAAGGACGTTTGAGGGTGTCAAATTTCCTGTTTGCAGACAGTGAACAGCATGTTTTCAGGGGCCACAGCGCAATCATTTGAATGTCACTGGACATGCCACCCACACACAAAAAGACGCATTACCATCTAGTTGATTCCAACCCATAAAGACCCTCCATGGGCCTGGGTAAGCCAAGCACTGATGAATTCAGGGTTAAACAAGCACATTTTTGTTATACTAAATAATTGATAATTCATTGGGAAACCACCTCCATGGTGTCCGTGAAGTATTTGTCCTTAACCTTTTACTAAATTCCCTTGTGTGCTCTATACAGGAGAGACAAGTTTTCTCTAGCTGCTTAAGACATGAATCACTTCTGTACATTCTGGAATTCTCTTTGCCTTACAGTAGCAGTACTTTATACCTCCTGATGATGATTATTATTATATTTAATTTCCAGAGCAATTTCTGCATACATTTATCTTTACAATTTCATTTTCAAACACCAGGAGATTATCACTAAGAGATGTAAACTGATGGATTGAAGATTATGTGTGAAACGCAGGCCATGTTCTCGTTCTATTTTCCTTCCTGGTCTTCAAGATCCAGCTCAATTTCTACTTCCTCTGTCAAGTTCTCCGTGTAAGCCCCACAGAGGATCAAAATGAGTACTTTTTTCCTCTGACCTTTCATAGCTATTTGGATCTCATCTCTTGTGCTGACATGCACAATAATCAATAATTGAAAGACACAAATTGATAATTCAGGTAGTCTTCATTTAATTTACAAGATATAATATTTATGTATAAGAAGCCAAGGATATGAAGATAAACATTGTCTCTACACAAAATAGTACAATTTAATGGAGGAGTAAGAGGTCATATTAATGTTACCTTTTGACCTCCCACAGCTTTAGCAAAAATGTTTCTCTCATACACACACTGCCATAGCAATGCTTATTAAATCATTGGATGAATCACAATTGTAAAAATACAGAAGTCTGTTTCCATCCTTTTCTAACTTGGAGGAATGGCTAATTACAGAGTGTTCAGGTTGGTTAAAGTAGGATGAAAAATTCTTAAGAAAAATATATCAACTGTTCCAATGAAGTCCTATGGGAAACTCTTCCTTGCCTGTAAGTAAAGAGAGAAACTTTATTTAAGTTCTCAAAATAGTCAACCACTTTCTGGTTTTGTGGGCCACCAAAAAAGGGAAGAAGTAAAAAGTGACAGCCGTTAGGGAAAAGCTAGTTTTAAAAAATATACATACATACGATGTCTGTCTTAGTCATCTAGTGCTGCTATAGCAGAAACACCTCAGGGAGACAGCTCTAACAAGAGAAATTTATTTTCTCCAAGAAAAAGCAGCTAATAGTTTAACTTCAAACCTTCAGCTTCAGGGGAAGTCTTTTTCTGCAGGCTCTGGAGGAGAATCTTTGTCACTGATCTTCCACTGGAGTGGAAACTTCAGAGCCACAGGGACCGCAAGTCCAAAGGATGCACTCAGCTCCTGATACTGTTTTCTCCTTGAGGTAGCCAAGTCTCTGCTTGTTGACCTTTTCTTTGTATCCCCAGAGACTGCCTCAAGGCACAGTATAACCTTAAACACAGGGGCAGCAACCCGACTGACCCCACCCTCCCTCATTAACATCATAGAGGCAGGATTCACAGCTAACAGAAACATTACACAAGGAATCAAGACCTAGGCAAGTTTCTACCTGCCATCTGTGGGGACACAGTTTAACCCACGACAGTGCCTCCTGTTAGTGGCGGTTAAGCACACCACTATTGAAAGAAAGGTTGGCAATTCCAGCCTCTGCCTGCCCCCCAGTAATTCTGTGGGAGAAAGACCTAACATTCTTCTTCCAAACAGATTACAACCAAGAAAACCCATTAGGCTGCTTTAATCCCCACCTAGAATTTGATGCATGGAAGTTCATTTTGCACGTAAATGGTCACGGAATTTACAATTAAATTTCAAGTCCCATACAACTGAGGTTGTAAGCTAAGAGCACTGGCGTGACTTCTTGCTCTGCCATTAATAAGCTCCAACAGATTGTTTGTAAATTGCTGCAGATTTTCGGTTCCATTTCTCATATTTGAAGTAGTTTGGCTTTTCATAAAGAAGCAAGATGGCAGACGTAAAAGGGCGACCTACACCCCGAGCCCGCACTGTTATTGAAGGCATGGAGGAAAATTAGCACATGTTCTTGTTTCAACTTTAGATGTCTCATCTCAGTGACTTCTATCAGCAACTCTAATTTGATTCAAAGAAAAAGAATTTAGCCCAAGTGGGATATCAAGTATTTATAAAAGACTTGCCTCCTAACGCAAAGCTGATCAAAATCACCACTGCTTGTTATCTTGTTGACTTCAAAAATGGATATATTCTTCTGTAGTTCAATATATATGTCAATGTACTTTTGCTTTTTCATAAAAATGTCTTATTTTGCAAAAGAATGTACATTTATCCTGTTTTATTGAATTTTGCCTTCCATGAATAAAATATTACCTTGTTCTCATTCAAACACATTGAGATGATTTCAGGAAATCTTCTCATCACAAGTGACAGACTTGAGATTTGAAAGATTACTTATACTTAACTAGGTCAAAGAATATATTTTGAGGAGAGGGGGGAGAACCTTCCAAAAAAGCAAAGGGCATGTACAAAGTGTCTGTGTTGGTTAGGACAGAGTTCAGAAGAGGCTGAAGACACAGAGAGAAAGGCAGTGTGGTTGTGGCAGGCTAGCAAGGCCAGGCGGGGGCGTGCGCTGAGACAAAGCCACAGAGGCATGTCAGAGTCTGCTTAAAGCACTGTGTGCCCACGTCACAGAGCTCAGCATGTATTAGAGATAAACATGGTGCTGGAGGCATTTTGAAAGGTAGCATAATGCAATAAGATTTTCATTTTGAAAGGGTAACTGATTCTGGTGTGAAGAATGGCAGTTGTTATCTGGAAGCCACGTGATAAGGCCTGCAGGTAGTTGTCTAGAGGCAGATGGTGGCAATAATTGGTTGGCTGGGGAAATGGTGAGAAGAGAACAGATTGTACAGTTAAAAGAGAAAACTGAGATATGTTTGTCAACAGGAGACTGGGGTGGGCATGAGAGGAAGTGGTTGTGGGACTTGATTTCTAGACCATGGTCCGTGGTGAAGCGACACGTAAGACGAGAAATGCTAAAGCAGGTGTGAACTGAGAGGCAGGTCAGGAGTTCACACCTGTGTGAATAAAGCAGCGCACATGCCGATGCTTGTGTCTGTTCATGTGGCGGTGAGCTAGGTACCACAATAAAGACTAGGAAATGGTTGCTGAACCATCTCACCCATTCTATCTTCTTTTTCCCGTTGCTTCTTTTTTTCTATTCATTCAAACAATATTTCAATTGCTTATAATGTATATCCGACACATGGCGACCCTAGGGGCCAGGGTAGAACTGACCCCCAGAGTATTTAAGGAGCACCTGGTGTATTTGAACTGTCGACCTTATGGTTAGCATGAATCGGATCCAACTCGACGGCACTCGGCTTTGGCATAATGTATATATATGTATAAATAACTTACATGTATATAAAGTTTTAGATGGCAGAACATTTTCAAAATAATAAAAATATTTAAAAAATCAATTAAAATATTATCTATGATATGATAACCTAGAATCAATCACTAATAAGGATTTAATTGGTTTTTGGTATTTGATGGACATCTTCCAAGTCTTCTTTTATTCCTTTCCTTTCTTTAATTTTACATCTGAATACAAGTTCATTTTTATTCCCTCCTCCTTTGGCATAATGTGAGTATTCATTCATGTCATAAAAGCTATTAGTGAATTTAATTTTTAAATAATGTTTGATCAAAAATATAGATGCTGGAAGATACATAAAACAAACAGCATTTATTCAGTGCAGGGCATTTAAATGATAAGTATATAAAAGGCTTACTACAGATACAAGAATTTACTGAGTACTTGTGAGAGGAGAGAGATGCATGATTTAGATTGTTTAGGAAAGATGCAGTACAGGGGATGGATATTAAATTATCTTCCTTCATAGAGGCTTGCAAATGGTTTCCTTGTAGCTCCCTAATTTAAGGGGGAGAAAATTTACAAATTTGGTCTTTTCTTTTTTCTCTGAAATGAGTTATAAAGGGAGGGTGTGTTGTTGTTAAGTGCCACAGAGTCAGTTCTGACTCATTGTGACCCTGTGTACAACAGAACAAACCACTGCCCAGTCCTGCGCCATACTCACAATCATTTTTATGCTGAAACCCATTGTTGTAGTCTCTGTGTTGATCCATCTCATGGAGGGTCTTCCTCGTTCTCACCAACCCTGCACTCCACCACGCATGACGTCCTTCTCCAGGGACTGATCCCTCCTGACAACACGTCCAAAGTATGTAAGGTGCAGTCTTGCCACCTTTGCTTCCCAGCAGCGCTCTGGTTGGGCTTCTTTTAGGACACATCTGTTGGTTCTTTCAGCAGTCTGTGATACATTCAATAGTCTTCTCCCACATCACAGCTCAAAAGCATGAAGCCTTCTGTCTTCCTTATTCATTGTCCGGTTTTCACATGCACGTGACGTATCAGATTCACCTTAGTCTTCAAGGAAGGTACATCTTTAGTAATAAAATGATTTCATAGTTAAATCGGATCAATCGATGTGCCTTTGCTTTGTCTGAATTGTCTTCTGAGTTGTCCTATTCACTGTAGTGCACCAGCAATTGTAACATTGTGAAAACATACCTCGCCTCAAGATGAAATCTGTAAGAGGTATATTTTTCATCTTACTGTAAAAAATGTACATTTTTCAAGCCTTTGAGAAACTCATTAAATAAAAAATCTAAATGTAAACAAAGGAAGGAAAGAGCTTTTGATCATCCACAGGAAGTAGTTTTTCAGAAGTAAGGGAATTTATTTTCACTAGAAAAAAATGCTTGTTTTCATTATAAGAAAAGAGTATTCATTTTATTCCAGTACAGCAAATTTTGTATAATTTAATGATACCTATAGAAGGTTGCTGTGAGTCAGACTTGACTTGATGGCAGGGGGTTAACAGTGGAAAAGGGGACTCTGCTGGTGCAGTGGTCAAGTGCCACCACTACACATCAAGCAGCTGGCAGTCTGAAGTCACCAGGAGCTCCTGGGAAACACTATGGGGAAGTTTGACTCTGTCCTTTATGGCCACACTGATTTGGAATCACAGCAATGATGATTTTGGTTTATTAGAAATACCCCTGGGTGGTGCAAACTTAGCTTGGCTGATACACTAGCTGAATGGTGAGACATTTGAGTTCCCTCACAGGCACCTGGGAAGAAAGGCCAGCAAATCAGCTTCTGAAAAAACAATCACTGACAATTCTGTGAAGCACTGTTCTTTTCGACAGCAGTAGATTTTTGTTTGTTTGTTTCTAAAGGCCAGTAAAGAGTGCAACTTTTTCTATAATGCAAATTACATGAGTGAGAGGAGAATTTATCAAGCCTGAAAAAATTTCTAAAGCAAAATAATATTGCTAATAATAGCAACAATACGTACATAAATAAAGTGCCAGTTAATTTGGTCTTTGTATCCACAGTGTGTTATAAAAATCATCAGATTTTGTGAAAATTTGGGAATATCCCAGCATAGAATCATGGGAAAAGAATCAATAAAATTAAATTATTTTTAAAATGCTGTCTTACTTGATATTCTCTAAATAAGCAAAATCAGTAAAGCATATAAACATACATACAAAGAGATTTATATCTAAGAAATGGCTCACACAAGTTGTACAGGCAGAGAAGTTTCGAGTCTGTGGCTGAAGCTGGAGGCTTCTCTTGGCTCACAGGCTGTGAACACCAACCAATGCCAAGATCCGCAGGTAAGACGGCAGGTGAGATTCGACCTCATGTGCCGAGAACTGGTGGTCAGACTAACAGGAGCCAGCTGCAGGATGCAGAGCTCTGAAAAGCCCAGGAGCCCTGCCCGAGAGCCCACGTACGTGGACATGGAGGCAGGCCCTGCCGCCAAGGAAATGCCCTCCCAGTTGGTTGATGAAGTGATTGCACAATGACACAACTGCCAAACTACATCCTAATAGCCAAACCACTGATCATAAACACTTAATGAAACCTTAACCAAATTTATTTGTTAAATAATCAGGTTTTAGGGTATTAATCTATGTTGATCTCTGTTTTTCTAGGTAGAACGCTCATGTGATGGTTGCTGCTGAAGCAGCCACTTGGGGACCACGAGGAAAAGACCAACAGCATCTCAGTGACTTTACCGCTGGCAATTTACCACCTCCGAGTCAATACTAGCTATTGTCGCTTCTCAGATTCCTGGTTGAAGGAAGCAAAACAAAAGGAAACATGACAAACTTCAGTTTTAAGTCCTCAGTTAGTCATATTTTCTTTTTATCTCTGCTCAGTAGTATCCATAAGTGAACTATGGTTGTTCTACTGATTGTTGACGGTGGTTTAAAAAAGTTAACTTCTTTTTCACAAAACCAACCAATCAACCATCCTATTGCCATTGAATCAATTCCACCTCATAGCTGTGTTTTAAGACATAGTGTTGCCGAGGAGTGGCTGCAGGATTTGAGTTGCTGATATTTTAGTTAGAACTCTTAAACACCACAGCACTAGGGTTCTGTTTTTCGTAATGAATAATATAAACATACACACACAAAAAAAATCAAAATTTTATTTGCTTTGATTTCTCTAGTAACTGTTAACAATGACCATAAATCTGTTATATAAATGTATTTATTAAAACTATAGTGAGATATCATCTCACCCCAATGCGGTTGGCAATAGTCCAAAAAACACAAAACAATAAATGCTACAGAGGCGTAGAGAGACTGGAACTCTCCTACACTGCTGGCAGGATTGCAAAATGTTACAAGCTCTTCAGAAAGCAATTTGGCGCTTCTTTAAAGGCTAGAAAATAGAAATACCATATGATCCAGCAATCCCACTGCTTGGAATACATCCTACAGAAATAAGGGTTGTTGGATGAACAGATACATGAACACAAATGTTTATTGCAGTACAGCCCACAATAGCAAAAAGATGGATCAACCTAGGTGCCCATCAACAGATGAATGGATAAACAAACTGTGGTGCATATACACAGTGAAATGCTTCGCAATGGTAAAGAAAAATGATGATTTCAGCAAGCATCTCATAACCTGGTACCAATTAGAAGACATTATGCCGAATGACATCGGTCAGCTGCAGAAGCAAAAGCATTGTATGAGACTGCTATCATAAAATCTTATAAAAGGACTTACACACAAAGGACTCTGGTGGCTGCAAAGGTGGGGGGTGATGGAGAGGGTCATTCAGAGGTTAGTTGATGGGGATTCAGGTAGGTGAAAGGTCTCTGCAGAAGGCAAATCGGCATAACTGGGCCACAACATAAACTAAAAGGGTTTCTAAATTCAACCCAATGTTTTAAAGGACAGAGTAGCAGTGACAGAGGTCTTGGGACCGTGTTTATAGGCGACATCAACTCAGGGGTCAATTAGGGCACAGCTAGCTTTTGATAAAAGAGTCTTCTGCATGCCATTTTGATGAGTGATGTCTGGTATCTTAAGAGCCAGCAAGCTGCTATCTAAGGAACATTAACTGGTCCCAATCCACCTGGAACAGATGATGCCAGGAAAAATGAGCTCAGGAGACAGAAGGACCCATATAACAGGGGGACTACATCAGCATGAGGCCAGAAGAACCAGATGGTGCCCAGCCACCACGAAAGACAGTCTTGACAGGGGACACAATGTAGAGTCTCTGACGCAGCATGAGAAAAAGAGATATGCAGATCAAGAACCCTCCTAAAAGACCACAGTTGATGGTGTGACAAATGGGGGGTTCCCTTGGGAACATGGCCCCTAGGCTTGCTGCTGCCCAGACCTGAAACCAGTACTGAGGTCGACACTTCAGACTGAGAATGGACTGCCCTCAGGGGCACAGAGTGAGCATGTGGCATGTGTATTTCATGGCTTTATACATTTACAGAGGGCTGTCCTATTGGTTTCTTTCTAGAGGGGAGAGAAGAGAGTAAAGGGAATAGATGTTTATTAAGAGGATATGAGAAGAGTGAAAGGGAAGAGTGCTGTTACAGGGTGAGGAGAGCAGACAGAGTTGTAAAGAGGCAGGCATGCAAAACTGACTTGAAATTATTCTTTCACTTAATCATAATTTTTAAAAATGCATTTATCATGTTGACCATTAGTATAGCAAGAAACTGTTACTTTCTACACTGAATAACAAAATTAAGACACGCACGCCTCTTACTGTAAGGAGAGAAGAAGAAGGGAGGAAAATATCAAGCTAACGAGGGTCAAGTTAGCACCCTCGTTAGTAAGATGCATGTACTGTTTCAAGGAGCACTAAGGCCTACTCCTGCAGAGCTTAATCATAAATCCTGTGATTTCCTCCAAGAGTTATCTGGTCTTTACAGTGACCAGATTTCTTTTGTAAGGAAGTAAAGGTGTGTTGTCAGGAGAGTTCTGAAGTTAAATAAACAGAATTTATTTATTTGGAGGTAATTTTCTCACTAGCAAAGGGAAATGCGTATGAAAGAAATTTCTATCACATACTCTAGCTTCAAGCTTATTTCAGTGTATTACAAATCACCTGATGCACTAGACATATTTGTTAGTGTTTCCCCCAAATCTAGTATTGGTGACAACAAGATATAAGGTGCTAGGGTGAATTATTGGTAAGGCTACCTGGAAAGTCAGCATTAAACTAATGAATGATAGAGACTTACTATAATAAACATAAACAATTTTTAGTAATGAGGCTTGCTAGCACAACCATCAGTAGAAACAAAATACAAGAGTTAGTAAAACCCAAAAACCCAAACTGGTTGTTGTTGAGTCTATTCCAACTCGTATGACCCTATAGTCAGAGTAGAACTGCCTCATAGCGTTTCAAAGGAGTGGCTGGTGGATTAGCACCGCTGGCCTGTGGTTAGCAGCCAAGCCCTTAACCTCTGCATCAGCAGGGCTCTGAATAGACAAGCCATTTGCACTTGGCCAGGGCAGAAGTCGGGAAGTTGACTTTTGTCTAACGTAGAGTCTTCCCAACAGGTTGCTCTTCCATTCACCGTGTATTACCAGTCTTCGAGATCACAACTGAAGAGCTGTCTTCTACTTTACTGCACGTGGGAAGGGACAAAACAGAAAACTGCACAAAGCCAATACGGACAGACAGTCTCGGGAGATACATTTCACCATACTCAATTGCAAGGCCACGTAATCACCGTCTGAGTGACCATGTAGCTAGCTGCAGTTAAGCTACAGTGGTGAAAATGGAAAACACCCTGGGGAACAAGTCTCAGTCTGTATCTGTCCAGCCCTGGGGACACTCGTACACAGTCTTATTTCCACACATACAACACACACCTTCTTAGGGGGTGCCTTACACTGTGTGTTCTCTAGGGAACCCAAACCAATGATGCATAAAATACGTACAGAGAAAGATTTATAGAAAGGAAACAGCACACACAACTGGAGAAGCTGAAATGTCCCAAGTCCTGGTGCAGAGCACAAGCCTCACACAGCCACGGAAGCCAGGGAACCCAAGGGCGGCAGGTCAGAGGTTGGAAGTCCCACTAACAGGCTGTGAAAGTCGGCAGGTCAGAGGTCAGAGGTCCCACTCACAGACTGCATAGGTGGTTGGAGCCCAAGTGGCTGCCACACTGTGAGGTTTCCCCTGATTCACAGAGCTGGGGGCCATGGTGACCTCAGGATTGGCAGACCAGGGACCGGGACCCATACTTTTGGGCTATGAGGGTCCAGGTATTCCAGGAGCTGCTCATCTCAGTCCCGAGAATCAGATTCAAGAAGACAGGAGGGTGAGGACTGCTGGCAATTTGAGCAGATGCAAGGCAGGCAGCAGAAGACCGGAAGACGGAGACTGAGGGTGGGCAGTGAGCCCCTGCAGGACCCTCCCCTGCCACTTCATACAGTGGCCAACATTGATCCAGCCAAGGTGATACACGGTCGTAACCATCACAGGGGGAATTATCCTAACTGTCTATTGTAGCATCAAACCAAAGGCTCAAGATCTCTGGTCATCGCTTCATCTCCTGTGTCATGTCCAGATGCAGTGGGATCTGGGAAAACGTGCTCTACTGGGCAAGTTATCTGGCTACACAGGTGTACAGTATTTAGTGGAGAACTGGGACTTGAAAAACTGCAATTTAAACAAACAACAACAACAAAAAAAAAAACACTGAAATCTATAAAGTGAAATGGGTATTGGAAATATCCAACAATCAGTCTTTTACAGCAGTTACCAAATACCCCTGAGCAGGAATTGTGAAGATTGCTGGCTTTGGTAGTAAAAGAAATAGATTTCTTTGGTTCTTCCGCTTGAGAGTAAATCTCTGTTCAGTGTGCTTTCCGTGTTCTGACTTCACATCTGACTCTATGTTATAACAACCTCCTTTTTGGGTGTTGGAGAGTGTTGCTTCAGCATGGCTTTTTTTTGTGTGTCTGGCTTTCTGCTACATCCCTGGCTAGGTCAGTAAGGGTAGTTTGCACATAAGTCTTGTTAGGTTTGAAAAAAAAAATCATTAAAAGCCAACTCAACCATCCACAGGCTCTTTTGCTTCTGTGCAATTCTGTGTGTAAACAACTGTACCTATTTATTTGTTTCCTAGAGTTTCTTCTTAGCCAAGCCAAGTGCTGTTGAGTTGGATTGACATATGCAATTTTCCCTAACTTTATGGAAACTGAAACGGAAGTTGCAGCCACTTGGCACTTGTAACTACATGTGTGCAGTGCAACCATGGCGGTTTCAAGGTATTGTTGTTCAACCATGAGCAGTTTCTATCACACATTTATAGCCCAAACTCAGTCCTTGATTTGGTCCCAACTGGTAGCCACTCTGTGAAGAGCAGGATGGCGCTCCACAGGGTTTTCAAAGTTGTGACCGTTTGGAAGCAGATCGCTGTGTCACCAGGGCTCCGAAGACACATTATTTACAGTTAAATCAAAATTACTTCATTATTAAGAATAAGCTACTTTTCTAACAATATTCAAAAAATACATCTAAATTGTGAATATGCATAATGCATATAAATTTTCTTACCTACCGAGCAAAACTATTTTTGTATATTTGTGAAAAAAAGTATTAACTATTTATTACACTTTCAATGGATAATCAGTGTCATCATGAAATATGAATATAAGAATGTCATGTCATTAATCATATGAATTTTCTTTTCCAATGAAACTCATTTGTATTAGCTGGCTGACACACGAGGTGCTGTGAATTATTCCAGACACCTTCGTCACTGTTGCCGTTAGACACCGTTGAGTCAATCCTAACTCCCTGTGTCCCTGTCTACAACAGCACACAACCCTGCCTGTCCCTGCACCAGGCCCACAATCATTGTCACTCCTGAGCCCACTGCGGCGGTCACTGTGTCACTACATCTCCTTGAGGTCCTTCCTCTTCTGCACTCTCTTCTCCTTTATCCACCACAGTGTCTTTCTCTGGGGATTTGTCCTTCCTGATAACACGTCCGAAGAACATGAGATGGAGTCTCACCATTTTTGCTTCTACAGAGATTTGTGGCTGCACTCTTCCAAGACGGATGTGTTTGCTCTTCTAGGAGCCCATGGTTTGGTCAACACTCATTGCTGGCACCGCAATTCAAAGGCCTCTGGTCTTCTTTGGTCTTTGTTATTCATTGTTGTGCCTCAGGACAACAGCTACAGGGAGTCCTGCACTCCCAGCTGATCCAGTAAGGGGCTGCAGTGGTGTGACTTTTTAAAGGTCCTGGCAGTGGTGTGGTCGTTAAGTGCTACGTCTGTTACTCAAAAGGTTGGCAGTTCAAACCCTCCAGGCACTCCTTGGAAACTCTATGGGGCAGTTCCACTTTGCCTATACGGTTGCTATGAGTTGGAATTGACTCCAGGGCACTGGGTTCTGGTTCGGGGATGCCCTTAAACCACTGCAACCACTCAACTACAAGATGCTCATTCTGAGCCTGCCATCTAACCTGTAAAAATAATGATGCCTTCAAAATAAGATGGTTTTTCAATACCAGTAGTCCTCAGCTTATGATATATTGAAGTTAGGATGAACTTTATAATCATCTCTTTTTTTTTTTTGGACTTATTATCACTCTTAATACGCACTGCAGGCTAGCGAGGGTGCAGTACATGATCCGATGTTACCATCGTTATATATAATATTTCCAACCCCAAAGATAACTAAGAATTGGATTTATAAAGATACTGATGATAAAAGCCAGTAACAGAGAAAAATTTAAAGAGAGAGAGAGTCAACGTATGAAGGCTGAGCTGCTGGGAAGGATCTCCTCGTAGATCTGGAAGCACCTGCGTCATAAACTGTTGTGAGTGTTCTGTATCTCTGTAATTTTGTCATTTAAAAAATGTTATGTACGTGAAATCATACATGACTTTTTGAAATTGACTAAGGTAAGTGTCTTAACCTGTTAGATTTGTTAGAAATTGAACATTAGGTAATAATCACAATGTAAGTATTTCTTGGCTGTGGAGCAAATGGCTCATTTGCTCCTTTTCAATTAAGAAGAAGAAAATAGTAGCAATAACCATAACAAAAATGTTGCCATACCCTTAAAATATGTACCAGAAAGTTTAAATTTCTCTTGATAACTGAATGATTGTAGCCGTGAGAATGCAACTGGGTAGCATATGACCAGAAGTAATTAATCACACTGTTCTCTCATAATACATCCCTCATTAAAATGCAGTTTGTCAAAACCAGAGCAGTAGAGAACAGAGGATGCCCTGAGACTGTTGCCCTCAGACGCTTTTGAAATCTAGAACTTAGCATATGCCCAAGACCGCCTTTTAGAGAAACAGCAGAGGAGCACAACAAATAAAGGCTGTTATCTGTAAGAGACCAAAAGGTCAACAATTACTGAAAAGCAAAGAAGAGAATACAAGAGGCAGGGAAATTAGAGTCCTGCAGATGGATAACACGGAACACAAAGAGAATGTTGACTCATCACAATAAATGGAACTAATGTCACTGAACAATCTGTGTGGAGACTGTCAAATTTTCTAACTTGCTGTGTCAACATTCATCGAAATCTCAATAAAAAATCATTTTATAAAAGGCAAGTTGTCAAATAGGAGGATTTCTAATGACTTAAATTCTACTTCATTGCTTTTTGGTTTTTTTTTAAATCAGATTCCTTTCTATCTTGTCAATTATAAAACATTCCATAGTTTAATAAAATCATCCATGTGAAAACTGACAGATATCTGTTCAAAGTAGAATATTCAGTTTTGTGGCTTTAATTTAATCTTATAATTGATATGTTCATACCTTTTACTGAATTAAATAGTTAGCATTAACTTAAACTTTGTTTTTACTGACTAGATATTCAAAATTAGATTAATGGCCTTTTGTGAATCACACTGCTTTAAAAGTTTCTGAAGGCTTGTGTTATTGAAAGAATCAATCTTTTTTCTAAATCAATCCACATGTACTTAAAGAAAAATAAGACTGCTTTACTGTAAGGGGGTTAAAAAATAGTTGTTAATAAAATATTCAGTCTCTTTAGCTGAGTGTCATATTTTATGCTCTGAAACATTAGAAATATCCTTCAAAAAGAAATATTTCTCCTAAATCTCTCTATTAAAATACGATACTGAATGTCCTTGAACAGAAATGTCTGATATAAATGACGAGAATACTTGTCTTGTGACCTAAAGGTGTGCTGACTGCTCCTCTTTGTCAGAGACAGCACCCTAGCGTGAGCAGTGTCACAATTGCTTACAGCCTGGCTGCAGGCTTAAACAACAGAGATGCCCAGAGATGGCAATGGAGCTTCGGCGTTGGCGGCACCCAGTATCTCACTGAGCAGCTGAAGATGGGATGTCTTTTCCGATGACTTCCTTGGGAATGATTTCAGCACGGGTCCCCTGTCGTCTCCCTGGTGGTCCACATCGAGCGCAGGACGGAGTTTTCCCAAGCTTATTTGATGCCTGCCCACATTCATGCCCTCCAAGGTTTGCCTGAAGGATTACTCTGGACACTTCCAGAAACTTCCAGCGGCAGGAAGCAGAGCGAGTGGAGTGAGCGGAGAGAAGACGAGCCTTGGGGACACAGCGGTCTCTCCGGTGCTGCAAGCTAGGGAACGGATGTGTCGCAGGAAGAAAGGGCTCAGGTCAGCATACAAGACAAGGATACTGAATTAGGGCACCAAGAAGGTGAAGAGAGGGCACGAAAGGCCTCTACTGCGCATACCGTAACCTTCCAGTCATAACCGTGTACAAACAGCACACAAAGAAAGGAACAAAAGAGTTTTTATTCTTGCTTTGACCAAATGAATTCACCTTGTTTAATATTGAGGTTCACCATTAAATTTATCTATGGTTGTCAGAATCGATAGTCCAGAGACCTGGAGTGACCCCTGAGAACACAGCCCCTGGACTTGCAGCTAGCCCAAACCTGAAACCAGTGCTGAGGCCAACACTTCAGATACAGACAGGACTGGACCTGGGGACACAGAATGAGGCAGGAGGTGTGGTTTAATGTATGGCTTCATATATACATGAGGCTATCTCACTGGTCATTCTTCTTAGACGGGAGAGAAGGGAGTGGAGAGGAGGGGACAAGTGATGGCTGCGTAGATGCTGGAAGCAGGGTGTAAAGGAGGAGCGTGCTGTCACGGGGGGAGGAGAGCAGACAGAGCTGCAGAGAGGCAGGAACGCGGGGCTTTATATGGTAAATTGACTTGGGTTGTAAACTTTCACTTAATCACAATTAAAAAAAAACAAAAAACTTAGCTTAGGACGCCTGAAAAACAGTTAGTTGTTTCCGAGACGATGCTGGTAAGCACAGTGGGGAGCTGAGAGATGAGACAAGGAAGGAAGGAATGTCAAAGAACCAATAGAATTTGCCATGGAGTCCGTTCTGACTCACAGTGACTCCATAGGACAGAGTAGAATTGTCCCATAGAGTTTACAAGGAACAAAAGGTAGATTCAAACTGCTGACCTTTTTGATTAGCAACTGAGCTCTTAATCATCGCACCGCCAGCGCTCCAAAGTTTCTGAGTTTCTTCCTTCTCACTTCTCAACAGTCACAGAGGTCAGGCGATCACCAAGCAGTTTCGGGTGTATGATAAAGGAGATTGTTTCCATAGGCAATAACAACACACTGTGGTTTTATGTTCACTATGACTTGTCCCGGCTATTTAACAGAATTTTTTAAATCCATCTTTCATATACAGAAAGAGATCTCATGTAAGCTTTCCTCCTCAGTCCTCAAGGTTTCAGGCTCTTCAGTGTGCATTCTCAGAGGTTATTACCTCAAGGAATGCTTCTTGCTCTTAATTAATACTTAATGTCCAAAATAAGATGACCTTTCCTGTGTGTCTGCAACATTTTTTTATAAAGTTCTAGATGGAAAGGCAAGATTTTTCGCCATTTTGTATTCCTAAACCTTTAGCATAATGTCAAATTCGCTGGATGTAGTCAGCAAATGTTATCGATTGAATTCTTAGATTACACTCGTTCCCTTGAGATAAGAGCTTCCAAAAGTTCTACAACAATAGATAAGACTGTTTGGCTTCTGTAGTTGTGTTTCACTGCCAGAGAAGACTGGGGTTTGTTTTATCTTTGCAAAAACGTAAGGTCGCAGACTAGTTCATGACACCATCACAGGTAGACAAGGACTCTACAGATGCTTCAGTTCATTCTTGGCGCAGGGCTTCGGTTAGGTGTTGTTTTATCAAAAAAAGCATTGATTCAGACAGAGACAGAGAGGCCAAATTTACATGAGTACATTTTATCAAAAAATAACTGTCATACAGTAACAGTGAGTCCATTTAGAAAACTGGAAATTCCACCTTACCAGGATGAAGTTAGGATCTGCGACACTATCATCAAGGAGGAAAGAGAAATTTTTGAAGTTTTCTTTGTGTTATGCATTTAGAATATTCACAAGAAGGATTAAGTTGACAGTTGTTTGTTGTAGTTTGCTGGGAATGAAACAGGAAGCCAAGACTGTCTTCAGAAGAAAGTTGCAACACGTACTTGCTGTGTTTCTCTGACCTCTCCGTGTCTTGTAAGGAAGGCAGAATTTAGCTTACACGAAGCAGAGAAGGAAATTACCTTGTTACGTAATAACAGACACCAGCAACTTCATTTGAATATTGCTCATGTAATTTTAATCACTGTTGAAATATAACTATTACATTTCTGTGACCACTGAAGTGTCAAATAATTTTAAAGTATCCCTCTCTTATTCTTCTCCCAGAAATCAATTTCCTGTAAGATAAATCCAATTTGTCTTACTGTGAATCCAATTGAATAATTTATTTAAAAAAATAACAAATAGGAAATATCTTTCAAATACTACCTATCTTGAGCACTTCTAAGTGAAAGGTCTCCTGTTATTTAAGAGTTATTTCAGGTACACTTGACCTTGAGTTTCTGCAACACAGATTCCCTTCTTTTCTGAAATGATGATTGGTGGCATAGCACGTTCTACGTTTGCAAAATAAAATTGATTTAATGTAAACACTATTTGAAAGCTAAACTTATCAGGAAGCTTTAAAAAGAGAAAAAAAAATCCACTGCTGTAGAGTCAATTCCAACTCACAACAGCACTGCAGGACAGAGGAGAATTGCCCTGTAGGGTAGATTCGAACTGCCAGCCTTTTGGTTAGCAGCCTAAAGCTTAAACACTGAATCCCCAGGGCCCTATCATGATGTATAGCACTGCAGAAAAAATAAATATTTCATGAGACACACTGACTTAGTCAAGAGGGGAAGCTGCTTTAGCTGAAATGACTCCATAGCTTTTTCTTTCTTTTCTTCACTTTTTGCCCTAAAAGGACCCCTTGCTGTTTGATGTCCCCGAAACAAGAAACTTCCAGAGTTGATGCATCACAGCAGAGCAGGCTGTAACGAGAGGCAACTCCATAAAGGATGACCTCTGTGGTTTAGGCCTTCTGATTATGTAACCAAAAATACATTTACTTTTAAGAATACATTTTATAATAATAAAGGATGAGTTGAGTCAGCGGCATTTAATTAAGCATATAAACATTAAATTCATTATTTAATATGCAAATTTGTAAGCAGACATGTGTCCAAAGTTAACTGGCTATCCTTCAACGCTATTATCAGTAAAATTCTCTATCAGGAAAGAGGAGAGCAAGCAACAGTTATTTGATGTCTGCTGTGTGGAAACCCTGATAGCGTGGTAGTTAAGTGCTGAGTCTGCTGACCAAAAGGTCAGTAGTTCAAATCCATCAGACGTTCCTTGGAAACTCTGTTGGGCAGCTGTACTCTGTCCTGTAGGGTCACATGAGTAAAGAAACATGAGTGAAAATCTATACAACCGCAGTAGGTTTGGTTTTTTTGGTTTATGTGCCATGCATACATTTGGTTGCACTCTGGTGGCTTGTTTGTTGAGACAATGCTGGAAATCATGCCACCAAAGTTGCCAATGCCAGCAGGGTCGCCAGTGGTGGACAGATTTCAGCAGACCTTCCAGACCAGGAAGAAAAGCCTGGTGACATACTTACAAAAATTGGCTCATGAAAAGCCCATGGATGAGAACAGAATAGTGCTTGACACGGGGGTGGCAGAGGAACTCCTGTAGGTGGCAGCTGCTCAAAACACACAGCAGCCACAGCGATGGAGCAACCGACGCTCACGGAGACTGTGGCGGTGCAGGGCCAGGCACTGTGCTTTGTTCTGTGGCACACGCAGTCACCCTGAGTCAGAGTCAACTTGACAACGACTGTCAACAACAAATGTACCCAACAGAGCATTGTTGTTGTTGTTGGCTGCCGTCTAGTCAGTTCTGATTCACAAGACTCCTCCATACAACAAAGAGAAACAACGCCCATCCTGTGTCATCCTGACAGTTGGTACTTTGCTTGAGCCCACTGCTGCAACGACTATGCGAATCCCCCTTGTTGAGATTCTTTCTCTTTTTTCAATGATCCTCGACTTTGCAAAGCACGGTGGTCTCCTGCAGGAACCGATCCATCCTGACAATCTGTCCCGGACAGGTGAGACACAGCCTCACCATCCTTGTCTTTAAAGAGCATTCTTGCTGTACTTCTTCCAAGACAGATTTGCTAGTTCTTTTGGCAATCCATGGTGTATTCAGTATTCTCTACTAGTGCCACAATTCAAAGGGGAACATTCTTCAGGCTTTCTTACTCCTCAGTTTTCACATGTATCAGAAGTGATTGGATACACCATGGGTCAGGCACACCCTAGTCTTCAAGATGACATCTTTACAATTCAATGCCTTAAAGAGGTCTTTTATAGAAGATTTGTCCAATGTAATGTGTCCTTTGACTGACTGACTGCTGCTTCCATGCGTGTTGACTGTAGACTCAAGTACAGTAAAATTTTTGACAATTTCAGTCTTTTCTCCATTCACTGTGATGTTGCTTATTGGTTCGGTTGTGAGGATGTTTTATTTCTTTATGTTGAGGTATAATCCATACCAAAGGCTAACGTATTTGAATTTCATCAACAAGGGCTTCAGGTTCTCTGCACTTTCAGCAAGCAAAATTGTGTCATTTCAATAATACAAGTTGTTAATGAGTCTTCTTCTAATCCTGATGCCCCATTCTTCTTACAGCCCGCCTTCTCAGGTTACTTGTTCATCATGTAGATTGAATAAGTACCATGAAGAACAAAACCTTTATTAACATCTTTCCTCACTTTAAACCACACAGTATCCCGTTGTTCTGTTCAAACAACTGCCTCTTGATTCATGTATAGATTCCTCAAAAGAAAAATTAATTGTTTTGGGATTCCTATTCTACATAATGCTAGCCATAATTTATGAACCACATTTTCAAATGCCTTCCCATAGTTAGTAAAACACAGGTAAATATCTTTCCAGAATTTTCAGCTTTCAGACAGGATCAATCTGACATAGATCCAGTTCCAGGTCTTCTTCTGAATCTGGCTTGAATTCCTGGCAGTTCCCTGTGAAAATACTCCTGCAGCTGCTTTTGAATGCTCTTCAGCAAAATTTTACTTGTGTTCAATATTAGTTCAATATTTTCTGCATTCAGTTGGATTACCTGTCTCTGGAATAGTTGTAAATATAGATCCCTTCTCATCTGCTGGCCAGGTGGCTGTCTTCCAAACTTCTTGGCATAGAAGAGTGAGCGTTTCTAGAACTGCAGCTGTTTGTTGAAACATCTCCCTTAGTAGTCCATCAATTCCTGGAGCCTTGGTATTCACCAAGGCCTTCAGGGCAGCCTCTTTCTTCAGTATCGTCAGTTCCTGATCGTATACCACCCCTGGAAATATCTGAACGTAAATCACTCCTTCTTGGTACAGTGAATCTGTGTATTCCATTCATCTGCTTTGGATGCCTCCTGCATCATTTAACATACTCACCACAGAATCCTGCAATATTATAACTCAAAGCTTGGATTTTTTTTCTTCAGTTTTTTCAGCTTGACACGTTCCAAGCCTGTCCTTCCCTTTTGGTTTCCTGACACCAGCTCTCTGCACATCCTAGTATACTTTGTCTTCTTCAGCCATCATTTTAAATCCTCTGTTCAGCTCTCGGACTTCATCACTGCTGTCTTTTGCTTTAGTTATTGGCGTTCAAGAGCATGGTTCAGCGTTTCTTTTGACGTCCATTTTTGTCTTTTTAATGACCTCTCGCTTTCTTCATGTGTGATGTCCTTCATGTTATTCCACACCTCATCTCATCTTTGGTCATTAGTGTCCAACACATCAAATCTATTTTTCAGATAGTCTCACGTTCAGGTGGGACACACTCAGGTTACTCCTTTGGCTCCTGTTACTTGTTCTAACTTTCTAGGATTTCAACTTGAACTTACATATTAGCAGTTGATGGTGTCTGTTCCTCCCTTGGCCTTGTTCTGACTGATGAGATTGAGCTTTTCCATTGTCTCCACATAAGAAATCAATCTGATTCTCGTGGAGTCCATCTGGTGAGGTCCACATGTAGAATTGCCATTTATGCTGGTGAAAGGAGGCATTTGCGATGAAGTCATTGTCTTCTGAAATCCTGTCACGAGATCCCCTAGTGCCATGTTTCTCACCAAGGCCATACGTTCCACGCACTGATCGCTCCTTTTTGTTTCCAACTTTCACATTCCAATCACGGTTAATTATCAATGCATCCTGATCGCAAGTTCAGTCAATTTCAGACTACAGAAGTGGATAACATTTGCGATTTCTTCATTTTGGCCTTAATGGTTGATTTGAATATTAGTCTTATTAACTGGTCATCTAGTGGATGTTACATACGTTATCCTATGACCAACAGTGCTGTACTTGGGAACAGATCTTGAGATGTTCTTTTTGGTGATGAATACACCACCACTCCTACTCAAGTTGTCACTCCCTGTTTAGTAGACCACATGTTCCTCTGATTCAAAATGGCCCAAACCAGTTCACTTCAGTTCACTCATGCTTAGGAAGTGTGTTCCACTTTGTTTCTGACAGTTTCCAGTTTTCCTACAATCATATTCTTAGAATTTACTTTATTAATAGATATTCACTATTGTCTCATCTCCTTTTGAGTCATGCCACCTCAGCAAATGAAGGTTGGCAAAATGTGACCCTGTCAAAATCATTAAGGTCAATTAAGGTCAACTCTACTTAAGGAGGCGGCTCAGCCCAGTTGCTTTTCAAGTGCCTTCCCGCCTAAGGCACTCGTCTTCTACCATGATACCAGACAAGAGTCTACTGTGCTTCGTAACGTTTTCCCTGGCTAGTTATCTCCAGAGGTAGACTGCTTCCTAGTCTGCCTTAGTCTGGAAGCTCAGCTGAACCCTGCTGGCCATGGGTGACCCTGCTGCTGTTTCAACACAGGTAACATAGCTGCAAACATCACAGTAACCTGCAAGCCCCTACGGTACGACAAACTGAAAGACGAGTGGAAGAAAGAAAGTTTGTAGATACATTTATTAAATGTTTAAATAACCTTAGTTGTATACCATTATCTCAGTTTTATAGACAAAAAATGTCAATTTAAATAGCTTATATAATTCATCACATAATGAGCTAGAAAGCTTGCTGGTATGCAATCCGAAAATACAGCGCATCCTTCATTCTGCAAGCTCTGCTGCAGATTCTGCGGCTGAATTCTTGTTGTTGTTCCAATCTAAATCTTTTTCTCGTTTCACAGGTCTTATATTTTGCTGATGTTTTCTTCAATGCGTATCAGAACCAGTCAGTGATAATTATACAAAGTTCTAACTTTCCTCGTGATCGTTCAAAGTTCAATCTTAAAGCAGAGACGTTTTTGTTTCAAATGCATCAAGTCTCCTCAGCTGCAGTAATATGACACCGGGTATTTTCTTTCATATTTTCCACATCATTGATTTACTCAAACACTTAAGGAGTAACAAGTTTGATTCTTTTGCAAAGAAAATTGTTCACTTAAAGTACCTTTTGTGACTGCCTTCTGTATCTTGCCTCTTTTGAAAGGACTATAGTAATTTAAGCACTTTTCTGGTTTAGACAGGCATAAATAAGTGATGTCAATCAAATAATTCTTTTTAAAGATTTTCAGTCACTGGTTTATTCATTAAACAACCTCAAGTATTTAGATGCCTTGGAATATATAATTATTTCTGAAACATATATAGAGATTTAAACTTAAATAAATGAATAATATACACAGTCTCTGCTTTCCTAAAGGTTTGGAGTATCTAGACGTTAAAATCCTAAGTGCGATCACTGATATGAATGCTAAAACCTTAGGCCCCACACTGCCTCCTGGCAACACATCTAACCTAGTTTTAGAAGGTCATGCCGCGCCTCTCTGAGGGAAGGAAGCGTATTTGAAGAATAGCACCAGGAGTGACATTCTGAGGGGAAGTCAGGACACACTTGAGGATATTTAAAGGTGTTTGGCACGGATGGTACAGAAAGGGGAGAGAAGACACAGATGGGATTCAAAATACATTGAGTTAAAACACCTTCTGACTCGCATATTAGAATCCTAGCATTTCTTTCACAAAGCCAATATGAAGCTGTTTGAGAGGTTTTCGTGATTAGATTGCGTTTTTAAAACATCGTCTGTGCTGCAGAGTTGAGAACAGTTTGGGAAGAAGACAAACAGGCAAATGCAAATACAAGAAAGTCACTTAGAAACAGATGCCTGTATCTCCTTCAGCAAGAGCAGTAACATAGATGTCAGCATTCCAGTGGTAGCGAGAAGTGGAAGTTATCAAAATACATCAGAAGTGACAAATAGGATTTGCTTATATGTTGATGAGATGAACAATAGGCAGCATCAAAGAAAGATCCCAGAGGACTTCTTGTAGCAGATACTGGAGTGGTCTTCACTATAAGGAAAGCTCTGGGGAAAGAAAAGATTTGGGGAGAAGGTTATCCTCTCTAGTGTATTGAGTTTAAGTTTTGAGTTCTTATGTCTGGGACATAGTTGAATGCATGGATGTGTAGCTCCAGAGAAAGAAGAGAAGAAAACTACAGGAGGCTTTTCTATAAATTGCTGTTAGCTTTTTACAGTTTACACTGAGCCTCGGTATGGCCACTGAAGAACAAACAAGTAATTAAACTAAAACGAACAAAATTCTAGCACTAAATGATGCTTTGCTTTTCAGCTCTGAGCTAATACTACCCGTTTTCTTTTTCTTTTTGGATCTCCGTGCGCTTACCAAGGTGAGGCCCTCCACCAGAAGCGGCTCCCCCAGGGCACCCAGGAGCTTCTCTATCTGTAGGATGTAAGTGAAGCTCATCCGCTGTAGCAACAGGACCGGCTCCTACAGGACGGCAGGTTCTTTCTCGCATGACTGTCCGCGGGTTGCCGGCTCGCCAGGGTGAGTAGGCAGCTCTGCTCTGTCTGAGTCTTCAGAGATTCACGCTTTTTCTCTCCAAGGGAGTTTACTACACAGGGTGAACAGACTGTCCTAGCTCTTCCTCTGAGTTATAATCTGTGGGAAAAGGGAAAGAGTAGGAGAAAGGAGAAGAAAATACCTCTCACCACGAGTTTGCTCATATTTCTACTGTAACTCATTTGGAAAAAGTATTAGCTTTGTATCCACTGCCACTTCTAGTTAACTACATGCTAAACTGCTAATATGATAGAAGATAGAGATCGTGTTGGAAGACACTCATTACCGCACCCCAGAAGTAGGGCGCAACAACTCCCTAAGGGTGTGACTCAGTGTTCCGCAACTCTTTCTACATCCTGCATCTCAAGGATATTATCATACTTGACTGTTTCTGTACTTACTTGTACATTAAAATTTTACTGTGTTGGATAACATGATAAATCCTGAGGTATGTTCCTGCTGGAAGGGCAGACAGAATCCCTGCTCTATGGTCAGGTGGCAAAAAAACCCAGAAAAACAAGCAAATAAGTGAATAACGTAAGCTCAAGACTTACACAGAACGGGGACAGGGCTCAGTATTTGATAACAAAGATAGGATGAAAATAAGCACAGTTTACAGAAGGCACCTTTGTAGAGATAATGTTTTCATATTTTTGTTTCATCAAAAAAGGATAAGAGAACAAACAAGTAAGTGGAGCAAAGTGAGATTTCAGGAATGCTCGGAGACCATGGCCACGCAGGATGAAGACAGGCCCAGCGGCGAAAGGACAGAATTCAGAGAACGGTGACTAGCACACAGGTTAGGGAGCAGGGTGTGATGACGGGAAGGATGAAGGCTAGATGAATTGTCTTCCTTCTGGACACTGAGGTAGTGTGTAAATACTTGAAATGCAAAGATTCTTTGGGTGAACATTTTTGTTTGCCTCTAAACCATTATCTGGGGAAAGATCTGTTTTCCACATTCTGTGTCCAAAACCATAACACTTTTTTACCACCATTTATACAGGTTGAAGTGGTGTTGCATGCCGGGCCTTATTCTCAGGAAACGGTGCCTTACATAAGAAGCGTGGTTCTAGAATTCTCAGGCCGGCAGTCCCATACTAGAAACTCAGTAGGGTACACATTAATTTCAGGGGCATGACTCTGCTAGTAATCTACCTAGTGCACCAAGCAGAGGTAAAAGCTGTACGTGTGGGTCCCACATTTCTTAAAAATCATTTTAAGAGTATATATAATTCCCATTTGTTACATAAAATATATATGGAGGACACGTTGTACGTTCAACTCTTAAATAGACTTGCAGAAATAGTGATTAAAAAAAGGAAAGATAATCTTTGTTCTCGTAGATTTACAGTCTAATTATCACTATGGTTTAGGTGAAGGTTTCAGGGGCAAATATATTGCTTATTAAACAATTTGCACATACAATGTTTTGTGACATTGGTTGTCAAGCCCACAACATGTCAGCTCTCCCTTACTCAGCACTGGGTTTCCGATTTCCACTCACCTAGCTTTCCCGTCCCCTCCTGCCTTCGTGTCCTTAGAAGCCCTCGGCGGGGTGCCCTTTAGTCTAGAGCACATGACTGAGCTACACACACCTGAGGCAGACTCCGGCCATCCTCGCTCCCAAGGAGCATTCTGGCTCTACCCCTCACAGGGCAGAAGTGCTCATTCTTCTGGCAGCCCGTGGGACATCCAGTATTCTCCTCAACACCGTAATTCAGAGGCATTGACTCTTCTTCAGTCTTTCTTATTCATTACCTAGCTTTCACACACTGTGAGGTGATTGAAAAGACAATTATTTGGGATAGGTGCACCTTGACCCTCAGAGAAATATCTTTACTTTTTAACGCTTTATAGAGGTCTTTTCCAGCAGCTTTGCCTGATGAAATACATTGTCTGATTTCTTTAGTCTAGTCTAGTAGGTTTTCCATTAATACTTCAATGTTATTTCTTCTGTTTGTGGTTTAATCTGCTGCAACATGACATGATTTTTAACAAGCAGTCAAGTTAGATAGAAGTTGGTGCAAACTTTTTCCAAAACTAGAGTCTTCAGAAATAGTGAAATCATTCACTGAGGTACATTTACAGTTCATTCTTATTGCCAAGGTGATGATCTAATCCTTCTTTCTGTTTGATTTTGGACTTATGATCAATTTTAAACGTAATCTATAATTTTTACAAATTCTTGACAGCTGTAGTAGTCAAATGGAAGGCTGATCTCTATTGGCTGTTGCAACGAACTTGCTTTGTTTGATTTCAGTAGCTTCGGTAATTAGCAATTATTATTTGCTAAATGCTATCTTCCTACAGTTGGAATAATATTACTACTATTAACTATGTGTAGTAGTTGTGGTCTTGTTTAGTGACAACATTTACTGAACAACTTATATCCATAATTCTCAACCTCAGCCTCAGCACCTCTGATGTTTTGGGTGGAAGAATTATTTGCTGCTGGGGGCTGCTCTGTGCACAGACAGACATTTAGTAGCATCTCTGGCTTCTACCACTACTTGGAGCAGTACCCCATCACGACAATCAAAAGTACTTCCAAACATTGCCAATTGTGCCCGGGAAAGCAAAATCACTGTTTCATGTGTACAGGACACTTTACTAGCTCTATGTTGGCACCATCTCATCCTCTGGAAATTATTGACAATTTGTTTTTGAAAAAGACTGTCATGTTCTCTCATTTTAAGGAGACTTTCCACTGTCTCCTTAGGCAAAAGGAAAAAGTTAAGAAAAAGACAGCGAAGAGGGTGAAAGAGAAGGGTGAGGAGAATGAGGAGAAAGAGATGGATGAAGAGATGTGAAAGAAGGGTAAGGAAAGAGAAATATTAAAAAAAGAAGAGAGAGAAGAAAACTGATTGATTTTTAAATTCTCCATATGTACTCCTGAATCATTTCATAAAATGATTTATAGTTACAGTGTGAGATGATTAAATCCAATCCACAGTTGGTTATCTGAATAGATACGTATCATTCTGCGTTAGAGCATTACTGGAGAAACAAGTCAGAATAGTCACAAATATTTTGTTAGCATCTTACTAGAAACTGACGAATGTTTGCAAATCATAAGAGACGTTGATCAGATATGGGTATTTGCAGAGAATTTCAACTCGTAAATCACACAAATGAAAATACTGTGAGGCAAGGAGACATTATTGAGACCATTTTTCTCTTTCCACATGATTTGCTCAAGCTGCATGACTAGCCCAAGACTACTCATGACAGTTTGTGAACGGACTTGGATTTTACCATCAAATGAGGTCTCTGTGTTAGTTTTATTATTATCTTCTATCTGTCCCTAAGTACATTACATAAGTTGGGTGAGAAATGACGGCATGTGAAACAGGAAGAAATCTATGGAAGTGATACAGGAGAGTGTCCGTCAGGATTGATTCAGAGGAGCAGAACTGTTAGGATATGTTTCTATAGATGTTTAACCTTATGGGAACCCTGGTGGTGTAGTGGTTAACTGCTACGGCTGTTAACCCGAAGGTCGGCAGTTCCAAACCACCAGTCGCTCCTTGGAAACCCTATGGGGCAGTTCCACTCTGTCTGTAGGGTCGCTGTGAGTTGGAATCGACTCGATGGCACTGGGTCTTTTCAACCTTATAAAATTGTGTCAGCTGATTAAAAAGTCTCTGACTCTGTTGTCTCCACATATGATCTCCGACAATTAAGCCCTTGAATTTCATTGTTCTAATTGCTACATACCTCCTTGCTGAACATCACTATGGTCACCTTCGAAGTCCTCCCCTCGGGAAGCTATGCTCCGATGCCAGCGCCCAGTCGACATTTGAGTGTAATTTTGAGACTCTTTCTAGAATGACCATTGTACACGGTCGCACAGTAAGTTCACAAATTTCATTGTATAGTTGTCTGTGAGGGAGTTTTTAGCCAGTCAACAAATAACTGTTATGGAACACCCTCTCTATTCACCTGCTCTGGTCCCCAATGGCTGTTTTTTTCTTTACCCAGAAATAAAGGAAATACTGAAAGGAAGACATTTAGATGACATTCAGGACATCAAGGCTCATACAACCAGAGCTCTGATGACCATTCCAGAAAAAGAGTTCCAAAATATCTCTGAAGGGTGCACCAGGCACTGGCATTGGTGTACAGCTTCCCAAGTGGAGTACTTCAAAGGTGACACGTAGTGATATTCAACAATGCGGTACACAGCAGTTCTTCTAGGATGAGTTTGCAGACTTAATTGCCAGATTTTGTAAGCTCTGTGTGTGCCACCCAGAAATCTTCAGGCTGGATTGGGGAAAAAAAAAAAAGTTGCTGTGATGATTCCAAGGTGAATTCGAACTGCTGACCTCTTGGCTCGCAGACAAGCATCTGACCACTGCGGACCAGATAGAACAGTTTATTCTACCAGCAAAAAAAAACAGTACGATGTGGGGGTGGGGGTCAGGATAGCCGGCTTCTCTGGGATCCATCCAGATGCATCCATTCCAGTTCTCCAGGTGCACTCTTTCACCATAAATGGAAGAATCTTAAAAATGATCTCCTGTTACCATGGAAATTTAATTCATATCCCAGTTCAGTAACCTTAGGATTAGACCCTGAGATTTGTTTTGTGAAATCACAGAGCTGTAACCACAGGTAACATGATGAACGTTTCTTTTACGGCATAAAGAAGCTTGCAGACATATACAGAACTCGATGTGGGAATTGGAGGTCCCTGGCACATTATTTTCTTTCTCTGTTTTGCCTAGCGTACTCAGAGACAGACCACCAAAACAATTTACTCTTTGTTGTCATGAAAACAAATACACTTATAGCGGGGGTTGCAGTGTTAAGCTCTCAGCTGCTAACCGAAAGAGGGGCGGTGTGAGCCCCACCAGCTGCTCCACAGGAAAAAGATGCAGCCGTTTGCTTGCACACCCATCACAGCCTTGGAAACCCTACACGGCAGTCCTGCTCTGTCCTAGAGGGTTGCTATGAGCCAGAATCAGTTAGATAGCCATGGGTTTTTTGGTTGTAACAGTCAATAAAAGAACCCCAGTGGTCCAATGGTTAACTACTTGGCTGCTAAAGGAACTTACCAGTCTCTGAGACAATAGTCTGCTCCCATGACACTTAGAGACTGGACAATCCTATAGGGCTGTCCTACCTGACCTACAGGGTCTCCGTGAGTGAGAACGGACTCAGTGACACACAACACCATAGCAGCAACAGGTGTCCCTGGATTGCACAAGTGGTCAGTGTGCTGACTATTAATCACAGACGCCACAGGAGAGAGGACAGCAGACCAACTTCTGGAAAATATGCTGTTGGAAATGTTGTGAGGTCAAGTTCAACTCAAACACACATGGATCACCATGAATTAGAATCCACCCAGCAGCAAATGGTGCTAGTATAACAGGGAATACTTGGGCTACAGAGCTTTGCCTTTGGTAACCACTTAATTACAGGTGCTCATTAATGATAAACTAGGTAAAGGCTGTCGGCATGGTCCCTTTGAAAGGAGTCGTGATGCCGTTAGTGCCTTTAACTCAGGAAATCAGTTTGAGATGACTAGAAATAATTCAGAGAACTCATCCGTAAGACTGGATTCCTCTGGGACCACACCGGGCACCAAATTCCTTATCAGTCAGGGTTTATTCAAAGGATAACACTCTGTTGCTAAGATCATTTTCTTTGTGTGTGAGGCTAAGCTTGAAGTCTTTGAGGCAGACAACCGGGAAGGAAAAACCGATGCCAGAGGATGAAACAAGGGCAAACCTGAACCCACAGGCCCGTGAGGAACTCAGAGGGTTAGTCTGCAGTGTCACCAGCTTAGCTGGTGCTTGCATTCTGCAAGTTTCCTCTTGGTCCAGAAGTTGAACATCTTGAGGGCAGACCCTGGGGGAGCTGGAGACCACACCAGGTATGTGCCATTAGGAAGGCAGGGACCTGCATGAAATACAAACCCCTCTGGCCACACGTCCTGAGGACAAAGATGAAATGTCCCTGCTTTGCTTAGGTCCCCCAGATCGGATGCATAAAAGTGTCTTGCCACCCATCCTATCAGGAAACACACTGAGTTCTGGGAAAACAGCTCAACCTAGCCAAGTGGGCACATCTCAAAGCCACCATAGTTAGTAACTACACAGTGTCACGTTGATGTTAAGAATACGACTAAGAATTTAGGACATCTTTATTTGTAGGACTTTTAAAAGTATAATAGATTATTTTAAAATTAATTTTGCTATACATCTAGCATCTGCATATGGTAAAGCAGCTAAAACCATGTTGATGTATGTAAATTAAAATGTGTAAATTCCTGTTTTTTGTTCTTATTGGTTATTTCCATCCATAGTAGTAATTACCTTTTTATTGGGGTGCGATCCTACAAGCATTTATATTCATATCCTCACAAAAAAGAGATCACATAATAAATATTAACTTTGACACTAAAAATCTTCTATATGGAAACATTTAATAAACTACATTCATGTCCATTGAAAATATTGAATATATACTTTTTCAATTTGGGTGAGAGATTTTTCTATTATCCATGATAGGGTTCACGTTAAGATATATTAAATAAGGAAAGCAAGTTTTCAACAAGTTGAAACCTTTGTGTATGTATTTTAAGTAATACTAAATAAAAGGCCTGTTTTGTGGAAAAGATGATGTTTATTATTTTTATTAATTATTTTGTATAATTAAAGATATTAACCTCATTTTGGAGTCTCAGATATATATCCTCAAAATTATTTTGTTGGCTTTCTTGTTTAGTTTTTATAATATTGTCACTAAATTTTGTCAGTTGGGTCTGTCTTTGATTATCAGATGTCATTATTACACTAATAACTATTTTTCCTTATAACTCCTAAAATTTCAATTGTTAGTCATCATGGTGTGTAATTTCATTTTCCTTTGCTGTGACCCGATATCAACTCTTTTTTCAGTATGAGGTCGACTGTATCTTAAAAGTCCATTATCATCAAGTCGATTCCAACTCGTAGCAGCCCTACAGAGCAGCAAACCCAACCAAGAACAGCTTGGTGTCCTTAAAACATCATCAGGGTCGCTGTGTCCAGTTGCTCAGCCTGCTCTTTATGGAACAAGATCCTCGGAACCACCATTCAAAGGGACGTAAAAATCAAATCTGATAAAGATTTTAAAAACGACGGAGTCTATGAACGTTGTAGCCTGTGTTGCCCTCAGCTTGGAGCTCTGAAAGCTCATTTACAGTGACACTGGGTCCTAAGCAGAGACATTTAAATAAAGGATGCGCTTGTTTTCTCGAGGCACCAAGAGATGAGGTGAACACTAACCCAACTGACCAGTCCCACGGCATTGCCTGTCACCTGTGGAGCCCTCCACACGTGTCTGCTGAGTGATCTGAAAAATACATAGAGGAAACCCTTAGATACATCTAGAAAATTAGTTGTTCATAACAAGACAAAGCAGGTACAACAACAGCTGAAAGTTAAAAGAAAAAAAAAAAAAACCTCTGTGTAATTGACTCATTTTACCCACTCATGAGCCATTGATTTCTTTCTCCAAATTTTGTTGCATAAATTGACTATTTTTGTCTTCTTTCATATTTCGACATGTCCTAGCTCCCAATGAAAATCCAAGGGTCAATCTTATGCTATTCTACTAAAATGTTTTGATTCTGAAAGCAAAGGATGACTTTTTACCAGGTCATGTGTACATACGTGTCAAGTATATTCCTGAACAAATCAATGGAAAATTATATTTGTTAGCAATACTTGTCCTACCAGCTTTTCCATGGTACTGAGATTTCAATTGCTAAGAATGGAAGAATGGAGAGTATTTTATTCCAGAGACATGTCAGGTTTGTCATAGCCAAATTAAAGTGTTTTCACTCAGAAGATAATATAGAAATATTTTATGTTGAATGCTTCCAATCAGCCTTGTCATATTTTAATTAGGTGAAAATTATGCATTGAATCATTTGTTGCTGGTCCTGTTTGCCCTTCAGACTGCCTTGGTGTGTGGAAAACAGAGGCAACGGGGGCTGTGCCGTGTTCTGTAGGGTTTTAATGATGCCTGAGCACAATCAGGTCTTTGAAAGATGCCTAATAAACCAGTTAAGAGGTATTACATGATCTATATGTGAATCGTCTGGTCAAGAGTGGGAATGAGTATTGACAATTCTGCTTGTGCAAAGAAGACTGGAGACTTTTAAAGACACTCTCTGGCATGTGATATGAATTTACTTAATAAGCACAAAACATGTTTTCAGAAATGACCTTTGCAAACAAGGTACATGGACGTATCATATCGGTTAGTATATCTTTTTCAGTGTCAAAATTTTTAATGCTAACCAGTCACTGAGCTTATGGAAGAAGTATGATGTTGTCTTGGGTCCCAGGAAAAAAAAAAAGTACATAGAAAGTACAGCAAAAGATTATAAAGTACAAAAAAAAGTACAGCAAAAGATTATAAATTATAACATTCCTGAAGATTAATAATACTGTCTCCATTTTAGTAATTAAAATACTCTATCAGAAGCCTTTCGTGTAACAACTAATTCCAGACAACCATGAACAATCATCTTAACTGAAAACCGCTATACACAGGGAGGCTGATCTTTTATTTTCCATAAAGTCACGCTCGGGGGCAGCAGCTGTGACTTGCATCAGGTGTCCGATTGGTGAGCAGGAGCAGATAATCCACTTGACAAGGTAAGCATGATGCTTACCTTGCTTACCAGACCATCTGTAGTGATCAATTTCACATTTTTTCATCACATGGAAGATTCTGCTCCATGATATCATTTGTATCCGTCTCTCCCCCACAGCACCTTCCTACGGATCCAAAGCCTCCCTGCGAATTTACAACCCCTGAGAGGGACAGGTCACTACAGATTAGTAAGCAAGCACAAGTAAACCCATGAGCCCAGGCCTGCCTTGCTGACTGGGGATAGCCCCAGCCCTTGGTGAGTTACTGGAATCCATAGAAGAAAAAAATATCAACCCTTCTGGGAGCTCTGCAGGGGCACAGAACTCTGATTTTGACGACAATTAGATGGTACTGTTTTCCAAATGAAAAAAAAAAAAACAGGAAACCCACTGTCATCTAGTCAATTCCAACAATCCGTAGTGACCCTACAGGACAGAATAGAACTGTCCCATTGGATTTCCAGACAGCATCCAGTAGATTCTAACTGCCAACATTTGGGGAGCACTTTTCCATGTTAGGGAAAGGAACTCCAGTCCTAGTCCACAACTCTTTTTAAACACAAAGGTCTTGATTTCTTTCTTAAAAACAGATGATGCGCAATGGATGGGTGAAGAGCATCAACAGTTTAACTTTTTATTAGTACCTACGGGATTATGATGATGGCAATGTTGTACATCAGTGTCATATTTAAAACAATCATAGGCCTGCTCTAGGGACACTATTTTCCTTTTAAACTACAGTCACTAAGGGGAAATGTTGCTGCTGGGTCATTTATTAGCTAGTGTACCAGGTTCCTGGTTGCCTGGTGGTTAAAAGAACTTGGCTGCTAATTTGAATCTATAGCAGTTCTTCAGAAACGCTCTGGGGCCATTTAACTCTGCCCTATGGGGCTGCTACGAGTTGAAATCCACTCCATGGTAACAGTTTGAGTGTCTGTATAGCAGGTCCTTAGGTGGCACAAACTGTCTGCAATCCACTGCTGACCTAAAGCTTTGGGTCCCCACCACCCAGCAGCACTGCGGCAGACGGGCCTGGCAAGCGGCTTCCGTTAGGATCACAGCCAAGAAACTTAACGAGCAGTTCTGGTCAGCCACATGCCGGGTCACCGCGGCTCAGGGTCCTCTGCACAGCAGCCTACAGCGACCGCCAGTTCAAAGAGCCTCAGAAGACAGTTTTCTCTCTCTGACGGTATTTCTCAGTGAAGCCAAGATTTCTTGGGGTTTGAGTATACATTTTTACGAAAAATCAACACAGGGAACATTGTCTCTGTTTGTGCCAAGCATTTTTATTTGTTTGTTTTTACCATTGAGACAACCCTGTATTTTTGTGATGCTAATCCACCTGAATTTTGTTTCTCCCGGATGAAACTGGGCTCAGGGTTCCTTGAGAGGTCCCGCTGGGCCTGGTCCCCGAGCTTCTAGCCAGCAGTAGGCCTGCAATGACAGCACCTCTTCTCTGATTTCTCCAGCCTTTACATCTGGAAAAACTGTCTCTAAATTAGGAAGAAGATGCCTCACCTCTCAGAAACAGGAATGTCTAGCCATGTCTATCATTTATTGAATTCCATGTATGTCAGGAATCTTTTAGGTCATGATCAAATAGACAAATATTCTCATTTCACAGCCAGGCAAGTGCCGTCGAGTCAGATCCAACTCATGGCGACCCTAGGAGCCAAGGTAGAGGAAGAAAAATAATTCAAAAATTAAGGTACTTAGTTAAGAAGAGAAAGCCAGGAAAAAAAAAAATCTGCCATTTGAATAGGGATATCCTTTTCTTTTATGACCTGCTCAGTGCCTCACCACGAAGGAAATCTGTCAGTTTGTAGATTAGCCCAAACATCACATATATGTTTCAGTAAGGAAGAAAAATGCATGTAAAATAAAATAAACATCCGTGTGTTCTTCACTCAGAATCAGGAATTATCACTTTAAAGTATTTAGCATGTCCTGACTCTAAGAAATATAAGTTATTTTCTGTTTGAGAATGCCGCTGTAATTTTTATGTGAAGCTGAACTGTTATTTCCCACTATAGCACATGTTCTGAAAATTGAATTAATTTTTTTAAAAAACTTGTTGTATTCTAGGTGAAAAATTATAGAAAAAATTTGTTTCTCATTCAAAAATCTGTGCACAAATTGTTTTGTGACCCTGGTCACAGTCCCCACATTGTACTGCAGCACTTTCTCACTTTGGGGTTACATCCCAGCTTCCCCAGGTCCATTCACCTGGGTTCCCTGTCCCTCCTGCCCTCTTATTTTTGCTTGTGGACAAATGTTGCCCATTTGGGCTCAGATACTTGGCTGAACCAAGAAGCACATCCCTGGCGTGTGTCACCACTTGCTGCCCAGATCTCTGTGCTCTTTGGCTGAAAGGTGGACTTCCAGAGCGGCTTAGTTCTGAGTTAGCCAGTGTCCATGGGCCATCTGGGGGTTCCTCCAGTCTGTCAGACAGCGAGTCTGATCTTTGTCGTGTGAATTTGAAGTTTTTGTTCCTTTTTCTCCTGCTCTGTCTCAGGTTTTCTGCTGTGACCTCTGTCAGGGCAGCTGGGGTGGCAGCAGGGCACCATCTAGTTCTTCAGGCCTCCGGCTGGTGGCAATTGTGCAGCACATGGTCCCTAGGTCCTTGGACTAATGTTTTCCTTGTATTGTTGGCTTTCTTTAGTCTCTTTTTCTCTGAATATGCTCAGAACAATAGACTCACTTTAGGTGGCTACTCTCAAAGTTGTAAGAACCCAGATGCTAGTCATGAAACTAAGATGTATTTCTTTATGAACTATGGTATGCCAATTGACCTAGTTGTACCCTGAGACCGTGGTCCCAAGCCCTCAGCCTAGTAACTTGGTCCCTCAAGCTCTCTGCTTGCGTCTAAAAAGCATCTGTGAGTTTGCCGTGGTTACCTTGTATAGCTCTGTGTTGTCTCTCCCTTCAACCAGTTTAAAACTTGTTTAGATTTCCCCTTGTACCTCTCCCTTCCTGCCTAATCATCAAAGGTTTTTTGTTTGTTTTGTTTTGTTTTTTTCTATGTGTAAACCTGTCCTTGGAAACCCTGGTGATGCAGTGGTTAAGTGCTACGTCTGCTAACCAAAAGATCAGCAGTTAAACCTGCCAGGTGCTCCTCAGAAACTCTACAAGGCAGCTCTACTCTGACCTCAACCTGACGGCAGTAGGTTTTAAACCTTTCCTTGAGTTTTTATACTAATACTTTCAGACAATATTTGTCCTTTTCTGATTAACTTAAATCACTCTCATTGAGTTACTGGAGGCCGTAAAAGGAAATCAGTCTACGTAATGCTTCCAGATTCACCCACGTTGTGAGACGCTTCGCAGACTCACCCTTGTTCTTTATCCCTGCGCTGTATTCCATTGTGTGTGTGCACAGTAAGTTGCTTATCGATTCATTTGCTGACGGACACTTGGACCATTTCCATTTTTTTGCTGTTGTGCGGTGAACACAGATGTGCATGTATCTATAAGCACGAGGGCTCTTGTTTCTCTAGGGTGCTTTCCTCAGAAACAGTAAATTCGCAGCCTATTACAATACACAGGGTGCAGAGCCACAGAGACACTTTCTTATGGTTTATAAGTGTAGATCTAAAGAGATTAAGAATTCAGATCCTGTCTGTGTGTGTATTTCTAAAATCAGTGAGTCAGTAGCAAAACTCAAAGTTTCACATAGCTTATTTCAGAGCAGTGATTTTTGCTCTTTCTTCATCAAGGTCTGTTTCATCCTTTTCTGCATGAAGTCCTGAGATGGCTCAGCTCCCTGGGAGGTGTGCTGCAGTATATTAAATGCACGATATGCTGAGAAGATTGCAACAACATAAGCAGAATTTAAATGTGAACAATCAACATAAAATTGAGAAATCAGTGTCCTATTTGAACCCCGAGTTGCACACCCCTGTGCCCTGAACTGCATTCTGCTGGTCCCGCATTCAGAGTTAATCGCAAAGCAGTCATCACGTAGCTACACGGAAATATTTTAGTAAGAAGAGAACGTATTTACAAAATCTTGCTGCTTCTAATCTCTATTTTAATATTCAGAGCTTGTATTTATACATTTCTTCTCTATTCAAAAATGCCAAAAATGTAGAATTAAATGAAGTTCATGAGGTTTTATAAAGGAGAATAAATTAAGATTCATCATAAACACAGTTTTGAAAGAGTTGGCGCTCTTAGGATTTACACATTAACTCAGATTCTGAATACTCCTTTATCAAGACAGAAAATACTCCAGAGAAAGGGAATCAGTCTTTAGTCAGCAATCAGGAAACCAGGGACATCTGGCTGAGATCCTGTGGGCTGGGTGGTTCACTGGTAAGCCTCAGCACAGGTAGTGTGTCATGTTCTACCGTCTCCGTGTTGAGATTAAAACATTAAAGATGAGGAAATGTGAAAATTCCATTGTTACACCAAAGCTTCATACAGCAAACGCCGGAGTTTAAAACATGTATTACGTTTCCAACTGCCGTCCTAGAGTGTCCAAAAAAAGTCAGTGAGTTCTTCAACATGCTAATAACAGCAAAAGGGTTATTTTTTTTTATTTTTAAAACTCAAAAAAGCTTATTTTATTTAAACTCAAACAAAAAAGCTTATTTTATTTTTACTCACAAAAAATTAACAGAATTGATGAACAAAGTGAAGTTTACAGGGAATAATCAAAACCAAACCAACAGCACTGCTGTCCAGTCAAATTCCAAAACATACCGACCCCACAGGGCAGAGGAGAACTGCCCCATGCTTTCCAAGGAGCGCTTGGCAGATTCGAACTGCCGACCATTGTGCCCCCAGGGTTTCCTTGAAGAGACTAAAATATAAAATTTCTTTGACCTAAGGATTAATAAATAATGACCATCAAAAATCTTTAACGCACCTTTAAAAATAAGGGTCGGAAGTAGTAGTTTTTTTAAACGAGAGTTTCATCAGCATTCATACAGTTCCAGAATCACAGCGGGGTAACAAGAGGGCTGAGCTGTGTCCGCATCTCCACGCCCTCTGCTCCCCCGAAAGGTGCTGCGTTAGCCGGTGAGAGGTGCCTTCTACACCGTCTAAGCACTGCTCACTCAAATCGCAAGCAAACAAAAAGCCGGGACCTTCTGGCCGCTCTCCCACGCAGACAGCAGGCACAACCCTCCGCTCTCTGCCAGAAAAGGCCCTCCACCTGCACGCTCCTTCTGCAGCGTCGGGATTATCTTTGCTAGTTTTCGGTTTTAGTCTTCAGCTAAGTGTCTTCAGCAGTTTACCTTAGTTAGAAGTGGATTTATTTTGGAGGGAACGTAGAGTATGTGTGGTAATGAATCTTTTCACCAATGTAGTCTCTCTGTCGTCTACCGTATTTCTAGATTTTTCAGTGAAAGGTTGTAATTTTCTCAGTATAATTTTGCCGACCTTCGGTCAGTCATCACTGTGCTGGGTCACCTTATAAACTGTCAGAGGGAAGTCTCTTTTTCTCCAAAATTCATTTTTCTTATATTTTTTATTACTGATGTATGAAAATACTATTAATTTTGATTTGATGACCCAAAAATTAAAAAAAAAAAAAGGAAATTAAAAGCAAATACATTTATTGAGGGTGTACAACTGAGGGTAACCGTGCAGAAAGAAATCTACAGCCTGCCCTTTATTTACTTATTCTTGTCAAGAAACATTATGAAAGACTCTGAAGGTGTCACAAGTGATTAATGGGTGTCCTATCCAGCATCTGCGTCTTTCATCGTCTATCAGCAATTTTCCAACCCTCTACGGAACTGCTTCATTGACTATGCAAATCATTTCTACTGTGGAGCTCGTCACAAATTATGGAGAGCAATGCAAAGAACAGGAATTCCAGAACACTTAACTGTGGTTGTGAGGAATCCGCACCTGGATCAAGAAGTTGTGCAGTCGGAACAAGGCAACATCGCGTGGTTTAAATTCAGCAAAAGCGCCCATCAAGGTTACATCCTTTCACCAAATCTTTTCAATCTCTATGCCAAGTAAATAATCCAAGAAGCTGGACTGTGTAAAGAAGAACGAGACATCAAGATTGGGGGAAGACTGATTAACAACCTGTGTTATGCAGATGACACAACCTTGCTTGCTGGAAGTGGATTTAGGTACCGAAGAAGATCAAAGACCACAGACTTCAGTATAGACTACACCTTCACATCAAGGAAAAAAAAAAAAAAAAAAAAAAAACCTCACAAGTGGACCACTAAGTAACATCATGATAAATGGAGAAAGATTTGAGTTTGCCAAGGATTTCATTTTACTTGGTTCCACAATCAATGCCCATGAAAACAGTTAAGAAATCAAAAGATACAGTGCATATCTGCTCCAAAGGACCTCTTTAAGGTGTTAAAATGTCACCTCGAAGGCTAAGATGCACTAGACCCAAGCCACTGTCTTTTCAATCACACCATATGTGTGTGAAAGCTGGGCACTGAATAAAGATAGAAGAAACGATGCCTTTGAATTGTGGCCCTGGAGAAGAAAACTGACTGCCACAAGAGCAAGCAGATTGGTTCTGGAAGAAGTGCAGCCAGAGTGCTCCCAGAGGACAGTAGAACTCTCCCATAGTTTCCAAGGAGCACCTGGTAGATCTGAGCGGCCAACTTTTTGAGTAGCAGCAGAACTCTTCACTAAATTTCTAAGCCAGTATGAAAATGACTTCAGAGATACGTGAGAAGAGCCTAGTCCATGGCTTTTATTGGCGATCGGGCAGTGTGGGCGTCCCCCAAGATCCTCTGCGATTTGATGCTCTTGCCCACACCAAGAGAGGGAGCACATATTCTTATCTGACAGCAAACATAAAATACTAGAGTCAGTTGATTATACCAACTCATGGTTTTCTTAGAAATGTGATTTTTGACAAAATAAAAATAATGTCTTTTACATGTATAGCAACTGTTCCACGAAAATTCAATTGACTTTTAATTGGAGCATAGTACTTGTATCACATTAATTATTTTGCGTACACTGAGACTTTCCCTGTGGCCCCTGTGCAGTCAACTATTAACCATGCTCCCTGTGTGCTTGGATAACACACACATGCTATCTTTAATTATTCTATGATAACCTTTAAGTTTTCAGTAGGCATGCTGAACTTAACGTATCTTTCTCCTAAACAGTATAATAACTAAAGAATGCGTTGTTTTTCTTTATCTCTCATCTGACATTAATGATGATATTTTTCTGGTATTATAGTTTTACCTTGGTTGTAAATGTCACCGCGTTATATTTGTTTTCAGTTGTTTCTAATCTACATTTAAGTAAGTTTCCAAGCATGTTTATCAATTTGTTTCTTCAACACCACTTTCCGTATCGCACTGCCTCCCTGCGGGTTTGCTCTCCCTGTAATCCACCTTGATCTTTCAGTAGTTCTTTCCAACTCTGCAGTAAAACTTCTTGGTTCTTATGCATCTCTTTTAGGACAACAGGAAAGCCCAGTGGCCTAGTGGTTAAGTGCTACAGCTGCTCACCAAACAACTGCTAGTGCAAATCTGCCAGGCGCTCCTTGAAAACTCTACAGTCATGCTCTGTCCTTTAGGTCACTATGAGTTGGAATCGACTTAACAGCAGTGGCTTTGGTTTGGCTTGGCTTTAGGACAAGAAGACACTCTCCACAAAGAGAAGTGCCTGAGAGAGAGGGCAAGCAAAAACATTGAACAAATAAATAGCAGAATCTGCCACACTATGGACATACATTCTTCAATAATGCTTTGGTAAGTCTAGTGTTAGTCTATTTCTCTTCCGTTTTAGTACTTTTTTTTCACATGGCTATTAATAACTATTTCTGGCATTGGTATTAAGTAGTGATCAATAGTATACAAGCTTTGTTTTTGTTTTTTTTTTTTTTTGGCCAATGGTGCTCTCCCCTGGCATGGTGCTTAGTAAGCACACTATGCCATCATTTTTTTTTCCTGTCTTTTATTTTTTTTACATGTTGTGCTGGGTACTAGACAATATATCTTAGAATATTACTTTCACCAACTTTTTTTTATATTTCTGGCAAAATATATGTTGGTTTCCTTTGTTCCATACTTCTATAACTGTTACATTTTTTACATTCCTCTTCATCTCTATCTTTTTCCAGTTCTGTCTTACAAATTATGTTTTCTCATATAAGTTTTTAGTCCATTCTTCAAACTAGCCATTAAGTTACTCATTTCAGAGTATGTTGATTTCATTTCCAAAATAATTTGATATCTTTCTAGTAATTTTAAACTATTTTGATCATATATTATTTAAGAAACTGTTTCAACTTCTGAATACACTTATTTTGATTTGTCATTCAGAATTAAAAAAAAGAATGGCAGGGGTGGTTACTGATTAGCTTCCATCACAGGACTCACATGCGGCAGCGCGGGTCACCTGCGGCTGCCTCAGCTCCAATGCCCCTGGCATTCACAGAGTGATAGGAGTGAGCTGAGCCATCTAACGATGATGCCTCCACCACGATGCCCCACTGAACCCTTCTGGGGACTCAGTGTTTTAGCAGCCCAGGGAGGACACTTGAAACTCTGTGATTTCCCTAGACTTAGACTCTTCCACTTGCAGTCCTGAGCATTTCACAAGCTGCGCTCATGTTTTTAAAGACTTAGTAGGAGTTGTTTTGGGCTTTTCTCTAGTCACCTTCCTACATATGTCACACATGAATAAGGAGGACTTTGTGATTTTAGGAAACCCTGATGACACAGTAGATAAACACTGCAGCTGCCAACCAGAACAACCGGTAGTTTCAAACCTGCCAGCCACTCCTTGAAAACTCTATGGGTCGGTTCTCCTCTGCCTGTAGGGTCACTATGAGTGAGAATCGACTGGATGGCAGTGGCTTCGGTATTTTTTGGTTTTCATTGTAATTTTAGCCTTCAAACAGATGACACTATTTCTTAAATGAGGGAGATATGACATGGGTCACTGTCTTTGTGTGAATGTCTGAACTCCAGCTGACCATGGCATCCTTTCTCCAGTTGCAGGAACTCTATGCTTCAAGTGAATACATTTTGGACTTTTTGTTCTCAGCTTTGATGATAGAATCCTCTCCTATGTCTACGCCACAGGCATTTCCATCTCTTGATGTCAAGGGCTTGGCTCAAAATCTATAAATTTTTATCGGTATTTTTCAGTATTGAAAGCTTTTGAGATGACTGAAGAGCAAGTTGAGAAATGATTTCAAATAGTCTTAGTCTGTCATTTCAGGATCACTCCACATTTGATCTGAAGTTCTGATGATCTGTTCTCTTATTTTTTCTAAACTTATGCCCACACAGTTTTTGTACGTAAACCCTAAGTACATCACAAAGACTAGACATCCATTCTCTTCCATGCCATAGCCCGTCATAGCCATGAAAACAGTCATTCTTTTAAATCCTTACCAAAAGACCACACTTGATGGTCGTCAGGCTGAAGGGCCCCCGGGGAGCATGGCCCCAGACTCTCTAACCCCAAACGGCAGCCATCTCCCTGGACCAAGTCTGAAGTGGACTAAACAGACCACAGCGTGAGGCCGGCAACAAATAAATCTTTGGACTTAAACGTGTACATGGGACTATTCTTGAGGCTTATCACTGGACCTGAGATGTTAGGGTAAGGGCAGTCAGACCTTGGTCAAAGGGTCACAGAAAGTTCTGGATGAAAGGGGGAAGTGTACTGTCATGGGTGGCCTGGGAGAGCTGTTAGAATAGAGTAGTGGTCCAAGTTCTGAGTACTATATGGCAAACTAACATAGATTGTGAAATTCTTCTTAAAAACATTCACTTGTCTTTCTAGTGGCCTGTCCTACAATTTCTTGAATCTGCTCTGCTCCTGATTTGGCTTCTGTTGTCATCTGAGACCTTTAAATCTGGATTACTTTTCTTAATACGTCACTATTTGCATATTAAATTAATGACAATTTCATATTACTGATGTTTTTAGATTCAGTCAAGTCCTTTCTAACTCATAGCAACCTTATTAACAATAGGACGAAACAACGCCCAGTCTCGTGCCATGCCCACAGTTGTTGGTATGCTGGGGCTCATTGTTGCAGTCACTATGACAACACATCTTGTTAAAGGTCTTCATCTTTTATGCTGACCTGCTGCTTTACCAAGAGTGATGCCCTTCTCCAGGGACTGACCCCTCCTGACAACATGTCCAAATTATGTAAGACAGATTCTCAACATCTGTGCCTTTTCTGGATATTGAAGTGTAGACCCTACTGAAGGTGGTGTCTTTGATTTTTATGAGTAAGTATTTCAAGGCCTCTTTACTTTAAGCAAGCAAGGTTGTGTCATCTGCATAACGGAAGTCACTAGAGTCTTCCTTCAGTCCTGGGGCCCGGTTTCCTTCATGTAGTCCAGCCTCTCTGCTTATGTGCTCTGCGTACAAGCTGCATAGGTACAATGAAAGGATACAACCTCGGTGCACACTCTTCCTGATTTCAAACCATTCAGTGTCCCCTTGTTTTGTTCAAACTGATACAACTCCACAAAACACCAACTGCTCTACAAGAAAGAAAATTAGTACCTGCGGTCTCATTCTTTCAGTAAAATAAGTTCTTATGCATATTAAATAATTATATTCTGAAGTTACCTTATACAATGAATCCTTTTAAAAATGTTTTCTACCATGTGTTACCATGACAACAGTGACAATATTTGAACACTGTATCTTTAAAAGTCCGCACTTTGCATCTACACAAATTGATTTCCTTTTTAAAATATATGTAGAACACTGAAAATGGTTAACTCTTTGTCTTTTTTTTTTAAATTTCTGATGTGATACTCTGGCAAAGCAAAATATCATATGTGATCCAAAAAACAATAAACACCTCAAATTTTTAATGAAAACTACCATTTTTTACCATTGCGTGGTAATTTCCAAGTTAACCGGTCTTACCACTAAAATCATTTTCTGCATTTTCTTTTAGCATATTTTTATGGCCAATACATGTTGAGACTTGACAATTTATAGCTCAGATTAAAACTCTAAGGAATTTGTTGACAGAAAATCAATTTGAGTTTAAAATAGTTCAAAGTGAGCTTATATATTATCAGAGCAGTAAAGATAATAAAGTTAGGTCCCAAACTTCTTTGACCCGCCACATGATTTATGCCATCACATGACATAAATAACAGTGTTTGGGGGGAAAACCTTCATAACTCAAAAGATGAAATAGCTTTTAATATAATCCTGTTCACACACGTAGTACCATAAGAGAAAAGTAATATTTTCACAGACTAATGTATATCTGAGAAAATAATTTTACAGCTGGACCTAGTTAATAGTTCAGAGAGAGAGAGAGAGAGACAGACCAAGTAAAGCTGAAGACAGGTGAAGGTGAGATCAAGGGAAGAAAGGAGAGAAGGAAGGGCTGGAAACGTAAGCCGACTCCCTTTTCTATCCAGGAAGTAGGATCGGTCATCAACCAAACATTTCTGCCAGTCACTGGCCCCCTTTTACTGACGTCCCATGTCTTAAACTTCTTTCTGCTTTTTGCAAGTTTTGTCCCATGTAACGCCAGTACCAGTATTTCCTAGAGCAAGTTCTTCAAAAGCAGAAGACTAAATGTAACAGGGCTGTATTTTTGTTTCCAAGTCTGTTACTTCATGTCTAAGAAACATTTCCTGCCCCATCTGTACCTTTAATATATTTTCTGCATGTTTACTTTTTCATCCTCTGATTTCTTCTTTCACACTTTTGTCTGCCACATCCTTCTACCTGGGTGTCAACAGACTGGGAATTAAATTACTCCTCTCTCACACTCAGAGTGCTCTGCTACCTTCTAATGGAACCTCATGGTGGAGTTTGTCACAAATTGGCCCTATGGAATAAAATCTTGCAAACAGGATTTGGGGATAAGATTACTTACTTGTTCAAATCTAAATGGCAAGGGTGGAAATGATGCATGGTAAATCATGCTACAATAAGGCCTCAGAGTAAATAATCATTTGTGATGGCTCAGAAGGTGCACCCGACACACGCCACAGTGTTTTCAGTTGCCGTCATGTGAGTGCAAAACCTGGACAGAAAATAAGGAAGACAGACTAAGAACTGATGCCTTTCAATTGTAGTGTCAGAGAAGAGCGCTGAACATAACACGGACTGCCAAAAGAACCAACAGATCTGTTCTGGAGGAAATGTACCCAGAGTGCTCCCTAGAAGCAAACATGGCAAGGCTGCATCTTACACACTTTGGACATGTTGTCAGGAGGGATCAGTCTCTGGAAAAGGACATCACGCTTGGTAGAGTGGAGGGTCAGTGAAAATGAGGAAGACACTCAACAGGACTCACTGACACAGTGGCCCCAACAATGGGCTGAAGAAAAAATGATTGTGGACTGGGCACAAGACTGGGCAGTGTTTTCTCCTGTTGTGCATAGAGTCGCTACGAGTCAGAAGTGACTCGATGGCACCGAACAACAAGTGAAGTCTTTAGCACCCCCATGTTAACAGTAGTAGTTACAGCTTTAAGCACTATGGAGTAGAAAGTTTGTGCCCAGCTGCATGAGAGAGCAACAGACAGAAGAGACTTGATCTCTCAGCTCAATGCACAGTGAGAACCAGCGAGTATCTATGAAGTAGCTAAATGGATTTATTATTTGTTTTAATTATTGGGAAGATATGGGTATAAACAGATGCAAAATCTAATTGCATATTTTGCAGAATTATGCAAACTGAATTCACATTGTCTCAAATATCTCATACAAAAACGGTGACACCATTTGAGAAGCAGTGTGCCTCCAAGCTCTAATATGAGGATTTATGGGTAAATCTGACCATTTTAATATATATGCACTCCAAAATTACCGGCCAACTCTGCCTTTTCAACAGAAGCAGCTCTTCCTCTTTTGCCTGAGGAGAAAAGCCCAGGACACATCCCCTACAAATAACTCCACTTGAAATTGTTTGTGAAATGGTCAGGGGATTATAATGAGCAGCATTATCAATTTGGTCCCAAAGAATTCTGAGAGAATAAACATGTAGGCAGACTACTTGTGAAGGGCATTTGCATCTCACCTGAACATTCAGCAAAAGGTAACTGGCAGAAGAAGAGTACCTAATCCTACGAATGACAGCAAACTCTTCTGTGGAACCATCTACCTCTTCAAGTTTAGTTTGATTTTTTAGTTGTTGCTGTTGCTATTGATTTTGCATATTTACATATTTTATCTTATTTCAGTGTGAAGGCTATGATGGCATAAAATGAAATGGGTAGCTGTTCAATTTTTGTATCGTCTTCAATAGCATATAAAATTTTTTTCCTTAAAAGTTATAATTTAGCCATGAAATTAATTTGTCTTTTACTAATGACATATCTTTAATCATTTCTCCAGTATTTTAAATTGCAATCTTATTGATTCATTCAAATTTACTATTAAATCTTGATCTTATTTTGGTAACATGTAATTGTCTTAGCTAGGATTTTCTCGGGAAGGAAAGCCAGTCACATATATAATATGTATATAAAATGATTTATATAAAAGGAAACAGCCCATGCCATTGTAGAAGCTGAAATGTCCCAAGTCTTGAATTGGAACGCAAGCCTCATGCAACCAAAGAGGCTGGCGAACCCCTGGTCGGGAGGTCGGAGGTCAGAGGTCCCATTCGCAGGCTAAGAAAGTCTACGGAGCCCCAAATGGTAGCAAGACTGTGAGGTTATTGCTGATTCATAGAGCTGCAGGGGCTGGCAACCCCAGGACTGGCAGGTTAGGAATGAGACTCTCATAGGCTATGAGGACCTATGAATCTCAAGCAGTGCTAGTTCAAGTCCCAAAAGCCAGACACAAGAGAGAGGCAGCTTGACAAAGTGAGCAGACAGGAAGCGGGCAGAGGAGGTGGGGAGATGAAGGCTGAGGGGGCAGCGAGCCATCACAACCCCCACCCCTGCCACTTTATACAGCTGCCCAAACACTGAGAATCATGATGGTCCAGCCAACTTGACATGCAATCTTAACTATCACATCAATCTGTGAGGAAATTGTCCCATTCACCTACATTTCCAAATTAGATGATATAATACAGTTGCATGTACTTAGCCTAAAACATTTCGTCTCTTCTATAGCTATGATCTCATTATGTTTCTGTTTGCCTCCTTCTCACCTATGTTTTGTCATTTTTTGGCTTCAATTAATGTCATGAGAAGTAGCCCTGGTTGTATAGTGGTTAAAGCACTCATTTGTGAACTAAAAAGTCTGAGGTTCAAATCCACAAACTGCTCCACTAGTCACTTTCCTAAAAGTGTCTAGCTTTGGAAACACTACAGAGCAGTCCTCAGGAAAGAGAGAACTAATATAAGAAAAATGACATTTTTGTTAGGATCATTTTGACCATATTTGGAAAATAGATTAATCAGAACGATCATTTAAATGACTGTTACAATAGCACAGCAAAAATTAATAGTGGTATGACCTTTAAATGGTAGTACAAATTGAAAGAAAAATCCAAAACCTGAAGTTCCTTGGGAAATTTCATTGATTAGGCTTGATGTTTGATTATAAGTGAGAGGGAGAAAGGCACTAGCCATATCTTCTGTGTCTTGTACACGTGGATGGATTAAATCCAATGTTGTTTTTAATACTGACAAATCAGAGCATGTCACTGGGGACTTCGTGAAGACTATCAGTGTAGAGGGTCAGTGAGAAAAAGAAAGACTTCCAACAAGACGGACTGACACAGTGTCTGCAGCAAGGAACGGAAGCAAAAGGCCAATTGCAAGAGGGGTGCAGGGCCGGGCAGCACACAGGGCCGCTGTGAGTCAGAACTGATGCAACAGCACTTAACAATAACAACAATCATTTTTCAAACGCGTTTGTCCCTGGTCATGCAAGTATGAGTCTCCCCTTTTATTCTCCCCAGATTTCTAGTTTAAACAAGGTATCTTCATCATAGCTTATCACTGAGTCATAACAGTGGTTCTTTCTTTCGATCAAAGTTGCAAATTCAGTAAAGAAAGCCCAAGATGACACTGGAGAAAAATAAAAGTGATAATTCCTATTTCAGAGTTCAAATTCATACAAAATGGTTCTAGTTTTCTCCAAGTTTAAGTCGTGCAATTTAGAAATCACTTGAAACCACTTTAGAACATTTCGTCTCATTGAACGCCCCCTCCATTTGATTCCCACACTGACACACGCCCCTCTTCATCACAGCAGAGGCTGTTACCACGCCAGGATTTCTCAGATTTCATCACTAGGTGCAATCAGTCTAAGTTCCTTCCATGGTGCCTTCTCATTTTCTTTTTGTTAAGTTCTTTTAAAATATTTGTGAGCAATCTTCCCACAATTTTCTAAAATGATTTTCTTTTTGTAATTTTCACACCATGCATATCTGAAAAACAAGAGAGACTGTTATATGTTTGTATTGTTTATGATGAAAAGAAAGCATAATCAGAACACAGATTACCTGGACCACAAAAATATTATAAACTTTCATCCATTTTGTGGTTACTTAAATTTGATGCTTGTCTAAAAATAAGGGTTGCATTTGCCAGCCTCACTCATATACCATTTCTCTGTATGTATTTTAATACTGCCATCCAGAAAGTGACAAAAGACTACAGCGTTGCTCAGTACCTGCCAAGTCATCAGGGTACGTGATATAAATACTGAAGATAAAATAAGGATATTAGGTTTGACTATCAAAAGTAATTATTTTGAAATACAGGTATGGATAACCAGTTGTTTCAAGAGATATAAAGAAACAGAACAGTCTCTATATCTAATATAGCAATAGTTAGGGGTAATAAACATTACACACCTATTTTGTGTTAAGGCTTTTTGGCATTTTGCATTAAAATAAAGATTTAATGTAATGTGGGTAAACATTTATTATACTACCTGGTACTATTTAATCACTCAATAATTTTTTTTAATTATAATGAATCATCTCATTTATTTGCTAAAACCTTGCAATATGTAGATAACACAACCTTGCTTGTTAAAAGTGAAGAGAACTTGAAATACAGATGAAGATCAAAGATTAAAGCCTGTACTGTGGATTACACCTCAACATAAAGAAAACAAAAATCCTCACAACTGGACTAATAACCAACATCACAATAAAAAGAAAAAGAGATGACAGTTGTCAAGGATTGCATTTTATGTAGATACACAGTCAATACCCGTGGAATCCACAGTTAAGAAGTCAAAGAATGTGCTGGATTGGGAAAATCTACTTCAAGAAGAGTGTTCTAATGTGTTAAAAAGCAAAGATGTCACTGCATACTAAGGTACACCTGACCCAAGCAATGGTAGTTTCAGTAGCCTAATATGCTTATAAAAGCTGGACAGCAACTAAGGAATACTAAATGAGAAGTGATGCTTTTGAATTACAGTGTGGGTGGAAAGTATAAAATATACCATGGACTACTGGAAGAACAAACTAGCCTATCTTGGCAGAAATACAGCTAGAGGGTTCCTTGGAAGCAAAAATGGTGAGACCATGTCTTACATACTTTGGACATGTTGTCATCCATCATAAAGTAAGCCAAGCCAGCCAAGTGAGTAAAGGGTCAGCAAAAAAGAGGAAACTTTCAGTGACTTGATTGACACAGTGGCTGCAACAATGGGCTCAATCACAGTAACAGTTCTGAGGATGTTGCCGGAGCAGTCAGTGGTTTGTTCTGTTATACAGACAGTCCACTATGAGTGGGAACTGACCCTGGGGAACACAACAAGAGCAAGAGAGATCGGCATGAGGTGGGAGAAACTGGACTCAGAGTTCTGGTGAGTGATACAAAGACGAAGTGGGAGGGTGAGATGATGGTATACTACTGAGTGGTTTGACTTTATGTATTGTTTACAGTCCCTTCTTCCTTCATCTGCTGTGCAGACTTACTGGAAGTGAAAACAGAGACCAGTAGCAGCAAAATAAACACTCCAACACCATAACTTTTAATTTACCTCTTTGCTATGCTTTCTTTCCTTCACCATATGGGTATATACAAAACCAATACATATCATAAATCCACTATAAACCTAATGTGTATAAGTTTTAAAAAAAAATCTATAAAATCCACAGAGATATTAAGCCAGAGAGAACACAATTTTCTCCTTAGGAAAAAAAGTCATCCTTAAAAATGACTGTGAAACAATAACCAGCTACTGAGAATTTTATAACCAGCTAAACTACTTTTCAAAGAAAAGGTAATGACCTTTTTAGAGCAATGGAGAGTTTTAAAATTACATGCCCCCTCTAATAAAAACAATGTCTGACTTCAGGAAGAGGTGAGTACAGGTGGGTACAAGATAGAAGAAAGGACAAAAACTAACCAAACAAGTATTTGTAAATTTAGCTAATACTAACTACTAAAAATGAGAACAGCCATCATAAAGAAAAGAAAAAAAAAAAAAGGAAAATGCTGAATCAGTGTAACCAGACAAAATATAAAGTACAATTGAGGAGAAGTAAAACAAAGCATGGCCTTGTCCCACTGAGGAAGATGGTAGAAATGTTTAACATCCTTATATTTTTTAAGAAAATTCTTTGTTAAGTGTTTTTGTAAAAAATTTAAATGTAATCAAGGAGATGGACAGACATTTCTCTAAAGAGGAGATCCAGACAGCCAAAAAACAATGTGGACATGTTCAAGATCTTTAGTTATTATAGAAATTCAAATCAAGACGACAATGAGATACCATCTTATTCCAACAAGGTTGGCCATGATCCAGAAAGCATAAAACAACAAACGCTGGAGAGGCTGTGGAGAAAGTGGAACCCTCCTACACTGTTGGTGGGGTTGCAAAATGGTCCAGCCTCTCTGGAAAGCAATCTGGCGCTTCCTTAAAAAAATGGATATCGATATACCATTTGACCCGGTAATTCCGCTACTTGGAATATATCCTACAGAATCAAGGCCTTTCACACCAACGGACACATGCACCAGAATGTTTATTGCAGCACAGTCCACGATAGCAAAAAGATGTAATCAACCCAGATGCCCAACAACAGAGGAATAGATAGGTAAACTATGGTATATATACTCATTGGAGCACTATGCTATGATAAAGAATAATGATGATTCCAAGAAACATCTCTTAACTTTGTTTCAACTGGAAGACATTATGTTGAGCAAAAGTAGTCAGCAACAAAAGGACAAATATTGTATGAGACCCCTATGATAAGATCTCAAAAACAGACTTATGTATAGAAGAAAAGACTCTTTGATGGCTGCAAGGGAGGGAAGGGAAGGAGGGCGAGGGGGGGAGGGTTTAGATTAGATAGTTGGTAGAAATGTGGTTGGGTGAAATTAGTGATAGCACACATTAGAAACAAGAACAATACTAAGTGGACTTCAGCATAACTTGAATACTCTTTCCATCTTAACCCAAAATTGCAAGGACAGAGTAGCTGGGAAGGGCGCAGGAGACCATGCTCTTAGGTGAAACTGAGGCCAACTGGCACAACTAGCATTCTGCTAAGAGGGCTGTCTGCACCTCACATTGGTGAGTGGCGTCTGGCATCTTAAAAGCTGCCAAGCTGCCATCCAAGGGCACAGCAAATGGTCCCAACTTAGCAGGAACTGATGTTCACTGAGGACCAAAATGACACGGGGGAAAGACAACCCAGAAGATAGAGAGACTCACATGAGCAGGTGCCTACATAGACTCAGGACCAGAAGAACTGGATCGTGCCCAGCTACCACCAGTGATAGCTGCGATGGAGCTCACTAAGTTGAGTCTCACTGCCAACACAGGAATAAAAATGAGTGCATCCTGAGATCTCCACGAAAAGACTACAATTGATGGTCCAGCAGCTTCGGGGTTCCTCTAGGAGCATGGCCCCTGGCCCTGATGCTGCCTTTGCCCATAAATCATAACAAAGTTCCACTTTTTGGACACGAATGGATTGGACCTAGCGATACAGAGTGACCACGTTGGATGCACTTTATGGTTCTGTGCGTCTATAGGATATCATCCTGCTGACGTCTGGTTGGATGAAGGAGAGTGGTTAGAGAGGAGGGAAAAGGAGACTGTTGGGAGGATGAGACATGTACGGGGCAGAGAGGAATAGTGTGCTGTGACTGGGCAGGGAGAGCAGTGGAAGCTGCATATAGGTCGGCAAGTAAATTTATATGAGAATGTACATTTTCACTCAGTCATATAAAAATAAACAAACAAATGTAATCAAAGAATTATTTTACAGCTTATAGCTATGCCTTTTCAGTACAGTAGCCACAAGCCACAAATGGCTTTTGACCATTTGGAATGTGCTGTTGTTGTTGTTAGACGCTGCCAAGTTGGCCCCAACACACAGCAACCCTTGACCAACAGAGTGAAATCCTGCCCAGCACGCTGCCCCATCCAGAGTCATCGTTTCGCCTGAGCGCGTTGTTTTTGTCAGTGTATCAGTCCGTCTTGTGGATGATCTGCTTTTTTTCACTGATTCCCTGCTTTACCAAGCATGAAGCCCTTTTCCAGGAATTGATACCTCCAGATAATACTCCAAAGTATACAAGACACAGCCCGGCCATCCTTGCTTCCAGGGAGCACTCTGGTTGCACTTCTTCCAAGACAGATAGTGTTCGTTCTTTTGGCAGTCTGTGGCACTTTGAACATTCTTCTGTAATACCCCAATTCAAAGGCGTCAATTCTTCTGTCTCATTTATTTACTATCATCTAGCTATTGCATCCATGTGATGTGATTTAAAATACCATGGCTTGGGTCAGGCAGACCTTAATCTTCAAGGTGATATCTTTGCTTTGCAACACTTTACAGAGGTCTTTTGCAACAGATTTAACCAGTTCAATGCATCTTTTGAATTCTTGACTGCTGCCTACATGGATGTTGACTGTGAATCCAAGTAAAAAGAGAATTCTTGATTTCAATATTTTCTCTATTTATCATGATGTTGCTTATTGGATCAGTATGAGGGTCTTTACTGTCTTTACATTGAGGTATAATCTATATCAAAGTCTGGGGTCTTTGATCTTCATCAGTGTTGCAAGGAGAGATCCTATAAATGTAAAATACATACTAGATTTTGAAGGGCTGCTGTCACTGACAGCTGTCATCAAGTTGGCCAGTGAGTCACGGTGATGTCGGTGATCTCATGCACAATGGAATCAAAGGCTGCTTCGACCTGCACCATTCTTACAATTAGCTGCAGATCAGACCCTTAAGATGCAGGATATTTTCACTGGAAGCAGATGCCAGGCTTTTCTTCCTAGTCCATCTTATTCTGTAATCTTTCCTTAGACCTATTCAACATCATAACAACACAGTTCAACCACTAACAGATGAATGGGGACCGACAAGAATTGGAACATGGGTGTCCCCTAGGAAAGTCAAGAATTCTACCATTAACCACGGATGCTTCTTCAAAGGCTTAAGGAAACAGAAGTGGCAAAAAGCAAGATCTGTTGAATAAAACAAATTTATCTTAAGTTCTGAAAACAAATCAATCTTTTTTTTTTGTTTAACATAAAGAATACACTTAATAAGAAATTAAATAACATTTCTCAGAGTTTTGGCCTCAGAACCCGTTTACACTTTCTAATAACATGGAGTACCTCAGAGTTTTGTTTTACTTGGTCTTATTGGTCAACATTTGCCATATTGAAAAGTTCAACTGCAAAAGAAAAAAGATTAAAATATTTGTTTAAAAAATCCATTATATATCAACACGTACATTTTATTATAACAACCATTGTGTAAAGATTATATTTTTCAGGAAAGAAATAACAAAATGGTTCTGTTTGAGGATTTTGCAGTTTCATTTTAATGCATGACTTCACAGTAAAGAAGTGCCCTGCCTGCTCCTGCACTCCATTGGCTGTCACTGAATACATGGTCTTTGGAAGAGCATACTGCAAACTTGTGGAAACACAAAGGTGAAAAGGCAAATCACGTTCTGGGATTATAAAAACTGTTTTAAATTCACAATCCTCTGCAGGATTATAGATGCTCTCTAGTGTCTGTGAAGATACTTTGAGAACCACTGGTTTTTAGAGTTTCAAAGAAATACACTTGGAGATAACTCAGTGCTAAGACAGTCCCTATGCCAAGAGAGTATTTTGAAGGGCAACTCGACCATCAGGTTTCATCACATTACCTGCATTTTAGAGGAATCTGAGTGATGAAATTGTTATCAAGAAGGATTTTCTCCCAAAACTGAAACACAAAATTTCAAAGAGAATATTTTTGAAAATTGGTATTAAAATATTGACCACCAACAAGAGGGATCAATCATATTAGAAGACATGATCAATGAGATAAAAGAATGTGAATAACCTAATGAGTACGTTACATTGAAATAAACTTCTCTTGTTTGTCACCCTGGAGTCACTTCAGAATCATGGTGCTCCCTGGGTGCGGAGCAGAGCTGTGTCTTTCTTTCTTTCCTTTTTTGCTAAAATAAAAAAGAAATTTCTATTGTCTTTAATTATTATTTATTTCTTGGAACAAAAATAGTAAGATTTTATAAACTGTTCAATCATGAGCACAGACATCCACATATTATTTATAGGTGACAAAAATCAATTGAGATTTATAAAAGTTTTATAAATAGCTCCAGTTTGTCTCCCTTGGCTCTTATTTTCCTTCCTTCTTATAGAGAAAAAGGAAATAAAAGCAAGGGGTGATATTCTGGAGTCAGACATCTGGACTAATCTAGACCTGGCCTTCTACCAGTGACGAGGCTGGCAAAACGAATGTCTTCATCTGTGTTAGAGAGGTAGCAATTACTCCTTGTCATTTTAGGTTTCAGTCATCAAACTATAAACATCTGGTGGCATATAACTATCTTCATTTCAAGTTAAACCCTGCTCTTGCTGACACTTTTTTCTCTTGCTGTTAAATTTCCACACGTTCACAAAATTTCTGCAATTAAAATGTCTTGACTTGGTTTTAAAACTGATTAATAAAGTTGAGGAAAATTGTACTGTGGTTTGAAATGAGAATAACGGTTATGCACCACCAGTTGTTTTATAGTTCTGTGATTTCTCGCCATATAAGAAGAGGTGTGTTTCTTTAACCAGGTTGCATGAACATCCTAAAATGTGTTTTTTAAGCCCTTTTAAAAAAATTGTTTTACTTTGCTATCATACAGGGTTATTTTTCAAGAATGGTGTGTATGATCCCGAAAATAGCAGTAAAAATTCTTTTTTAGAAATTAGAAGGCCATCATGCTTGGTAAAGCAAAGTGTCAATGAAAAGCAAACAAACAAAAAAACACTAAAGAACTTGTTTCCTGAATCATGACTGACTGCTAAATCAAGACAAAACAAAAACCAAACTCAAACTCTGTCCAGCGGATCCTAACACATAATGACCCTAAAGGACAGAGAAGAATGGCCCTACAGAATTTCCAAGGATTGGCTGATGATGAGTTCAAACTTTCCACTTTTCGGTCAGCAGCTGAGCTCTTAACCACTGTGTAGAAAAAACCCCAAACCAAGATCACCATTACTGAGTCAATTCTTATTTACAGCAGCTCTGTAGGTCTGAGAAGAACTGCCCTATAGAGTTTCCAAGGAGCATCTGGCAGATTTGAACTCTCGACCTACCGGTTAGCAGCCCTGGCACTTAACCATTACACCGCTGGTGCAAAGAAACGATCCAGCTAATATATACGCATATACCATGTAAGATTTGGAGGCCAAGGAGGAATCTGAAGTAGAGAGAGTCATTTGTCTAAAATACCATTGCGTGTAAGTGGCAAACCCTGTATAGAAACCAGTGTGTGTGTGATTCCGGTCAGTGTGCACACTAACTCTTCTGCTCTATTGCACGGGCACTGCAATTTTAAAATTCTGTGTTTTCTTCCTTATCTGCACAGTCCTGCCTTTTTATCATTCCATTCCATTAAAAATTTAAAAGCCAGAGAAAATGTCAAGATCACTGAGTCCTTCCTTCCTTCCCTTGTTTGTAGATTTATCTTTGCTGTACCTCCAAAGTCTTTTCCAGCTGTGAACTGTCTTGAAAGGCACTGTGAAGGATGACTCACTGGGTGGTTATGCACTAAAGACAACTGTCCTACTGAGAAATCTCAGCGCTCACCTCCAGCCACTCCTGCGTTTACTGTGGCATCAGTCTGCAGAAGGCTTCCAGAGAAAAAGTCACGCTAAGGTGATTACGATAATTGAATGTATTTCATTTCTACATTTTCTTTAAATTAAAAAGACAGATGCTGATTATCACAAATACTACCTAAAAGAAAAAACACTTTCCTTTAAAGGAACCAAAAATGTACCGTACAAATAAAACAGATAACAGGATACATCTGTACAATAGTGAATAGGGGCATCTTAGGGTCGATAACCTTAGATGATGTTTGCCAGACTATTTCTATCCTACATAAAGTACTGCTTCTGAAGTAATATCTTAGAGAAAAAAAATTACATAGCAAAAATAGATTCTTAGCATTACTGTACTCTGTGTATGCCTGATGCTAGGTGTTTGGGGGCATTATATAAGGCCAAGAATAATTTAACAGCATCATTCTCACTTCCCATTTATATGTCACTTTTACAGGATTAAACATTGCAAAAGAGCATAGAGAAAAAATATGACATTTCCCATTATAACATTTGAAATTTAAAAACTGGATCTTGTTTTAAAAATGAACAAATCCTATTTTCTGTGCCTGTTGGCCATGAAAGGTGGAGGTGGGGTGAAGGGCTTTAATCACGCCCACAATTGGTGAAGAACAGCAACAAATTCCTTCGAGAGTCCTTTGTTTATAGTTAATGTGCTCTAACCAGTTACAGCATGGACAACACTCTTGGGAGAAGTAGAGCCCGCGTGCTCCCTGGAAGTAAGGACGGCAAGGCTTCCTCTCCTACTCAGGCCACGTTGTCAGGAGGGACTGCTCCCTGGAGAAGGACAGCATGCTGGCTAAAGCAGGCTCAGGGGAACACAGGAAGGCCCTCAACACGACGGGCTGACACACTGGCGGTGACAACGGGCGCGCACACGGTCACCGTGTTGAGAATGTCCACAGAACAGGCAGGGTCTCATCCTGCTGCGCATAGCGTCCCCAGGGTCTGCAAACTACTCGACGGCTCCTGCCAACCACAAGAACAACCAGCTACCGTACGTTATCTCAATTAAACCTTATTGAAACCCTATCATATTAAGTCATATTTATTTTGATCAATGAGTGTCTTAGGCTGGGTTCTTTAGAGAAGCAAAACCAGGCAAGTGTATAATATGTATAAAAAAAGATTTCTATAAAGGATAAGGCTCACGCAGTCGTCAAAGCTGTAATGACTCAGGTCCACAAGGCTCGCGCCACCGTGGAAGCCAGGGACCCCAAGGTCAGCAGGTCAGAGGTTAGAGGTCCCTCACCGGCTGGGAAGGTCTTCAGGGCCCAGGAGGGCTGGCAGGACTGGGAGCTTCCTGCTGGGTCACAGAGCTGCAGGGTTGGGGCTGGGAGCAGCACTCTCTCTCCCAGGCTGTGAGGGTTGATGAATCCCTAGAGCTGATTGTTCAAGTCCCAAGAACCCGATTTGTAAAAGACAAGAGAGTGGCAGCTGGCAGCAACAAGAGCAGATGGAAGCAGACGGCCAGATGGGGGAAGGACCTGAGGGGTGGCGAGTCACCGCAGGCCCCACCTTGCCACTTTACACAGCTGTCCAAACACTGAGGATCCGGCCAGGGCGACACACGGCCTGAACGGTTACAGTGAGGCTATCCGACTCTGAAAGGCTGTGAAATTGAATAGCATGGGATCCAAGGCCTGTAGTCTTCACCACTCCTGTTGATCAGAAATCAGTTTTGACTGAAGCGGTGACCTGAAACAAGCAATTGAACCTGTTAAGTGTTACCTTTAGCTTATGAATCAATATCGAAAAATTAAGTAAGGTAAACCAGTAATAGCCTCATAGGTTACTGTTAATTTTTTTATATTATTTAATTAAAACTGATTGGCACAAAAATGGTTGAGGAGTATTCTCCTGGTGTTTCTCCACCACTTTTGAACTTAGTCTTCGTTTGTCCTAAAATACTGGAAGATGTCCTTGCCTCAAGACAATTTCGTTCTTCCTTGCGCTGTGGTTCTAACCACTGAACTGCTTTTGCGCTCTCTTCTAGACAATCCAAACTCGTCCATACCTCCCTTCATGAAAATACCTCTTTGCTTGCCTCTACCTCCAGCCCAGTGCCTTAAGTGACCACCAACAGTGGAATCACCAGAATTCTCTTCCTCTGAGAGAGGCCAGTGATGGATGTCCCTGTACGGATGTTAGGGCCTTAGGACCTAGTGCGGTGGCTGGATCAGAGGATCTCATTCAATACTTATTTGAATGAACTCAAAGAAAAAAATCAATAATAAGAATCTAGAGAAATTCATCCATTTCTAGTTTTTGCCACAATATTTTAAATAAATTTAAATCAATCTATTTAAATAAAATAATGTTCTATTTGGTTTCATGTCTGATACTAAGAAGTTACTTAGTAACCAAATTTTATCATACAATAAAAACAGTAGACGTCTCTATTCTCGAGATCATCAGAGGCAGCTACATTTCACTCTTGCTCTTTAGTCTTCTCTTGGTTTCTTTGCATTTACTCACAAAAACAAACAAGCCCACCTATTGTTCTTTATAAAGTTCTCAGTTTGAAAATCGGGGCTACTTTGCATTGTAGAGTCTTGTGTGGTGTTCTTAGGTGCTGCCAAGCTCGTTTTCTAAAGGCGTCTTGTGCAGTCAGCGCCCCTAGGCTGAATCAATTTTTCTAGGACCGATATCTTCCTCTTTCTTAGAATATCCCTTTCTCTTGAATGTTTGTCTTTCTAGAGCTTGTAAATACTTGCTCTCAGTCCATTTTTCCCTGGAAAAGTTCTATTCATTTCTATTTTCAAGAATCTGAACAAATCAAATTTATAGCTAGGTGTTTTTGTGAATTATTAGAAGTCAAGAATAATTTTACATATCGTTTTTCATTTATGTTCCATTATCTGAAAGACTACATCAAAGTTAAAACACCTTTTCCTGGATAACGCTACCCTGTGCATGAATTAGGAGAACTGACACGCACCCACTTTGGCTCCATCACTTGGCGCTACACAGCGAAGCCATTGTGAACATGGGCTATTTCAGGCTTCGGTGACTGCTGTCTGGAATCATCTAAGAAAGAAGGACAAAGGTACTAGCAAGTAGCCCACAGCATGGCAGCAAAGGCTTTGCCTACCGTGTTGACAGGCTGAGGTTGAATTTGGATTGTCTTTAGTAGGTACAGAAACTTAGATAAATGTACTGACCTCTTGCCTCATTTTCCTCCTCTTTAAAACCAGGTGATTATATCCACCCCGAAAATGTTGCAAGGAAGAAGTGGACACACGTGTGTTTGGCACTTGTACTCAGCCAGGAGAAGACAGGCAGGAAAACTGAGGACCTTGTTGTCGGTTCAAGGGAAGATGACTTTGATGATGACAATACACTTTTAAGATTTCTGTCTTCATCTTCAGTACCTAAGATAATTACTAAATCACAATGTATTTGGCTAAATGAATAACTTTTACTACTCTAATCTTTAATTTGTTTATCTATAAACCCGCTGCCCTCAAACTGATTCCAACTCATAGAGACAGAGTAGATCTGCCTCCAAGAGTTTCCAAGAAGTGGCTGGTGGCTTCAAATTGCCAACCTTAACGTTATCACAGCTGAACTCTTCATTCCTGTGATTTCCTGCATACCAGTGCATCCAGTCAATCCCAACTCACAGCGACCCTACAGCACAGAGCAGAGCTGCCTCTGAGGGTTTCTAAGGAGCTGCTGGTAGGTTTGAATTGCTGTCACTTGGGTTAGCAGCGTAAGCTCAGAGTAGCTCTTAAGCACGGCATCACCACAGTGCCACTTTGTTTACAGAGATCATATTACAGTATCTTTAATGATGATCTTTCTGGTTCAGATATTTTATAATATGAACTTTTCATATTCCCAGGATAATTATCTTAGGGTATTATCTGTCATATCATTTAATATTGTTCAGAAACACAGGCTCGATTGCTTTGCATTTAATTATTTAAATTTAAATGTCGTGCAACTTTGAGTTAGGTGATCAGCCAAATAACTCAAGTAACCACTATAATCTCTTAAAAAATAAACAAAAATAATCCACGATCATGCGTCTGTAAAAAAAAACATTGTCTTTCAAAGATTAACAGAATTTGACAATAAAGAATCATCATTGACCTGAACATATTTTGAGAATATTGTAAAGGTTAGTGATAAGTCTTAAGTGGTTCTGCAGCTGGGGTGTCAAAAGAAAACTGGGAAAAGTAAATCACTGAAAAAAAGAAACTATGAAAACTTACGCAAACCAGTCATAATATTGCATCACTTTCTTTTTTTTATTGACTCACCCAAATGTTCTTCTAAATTATTCAATGACTAGATTTTGTGGTATTCGGAGTCACAAAAAATTATCTGACTGTTCAAGGTATTGGCAGTTATCTCTGCATCTCTGTAATTTTTAAACTAACAAGATTAGTGATGTTTAATCGGCAACATCTATGACTTCCCAATACATTTTTGAATCATGCTATATTCAAGAATTTTGGATTTCTTTGTTACTTTCATGTATTTACTCTTTTAGCTGCTTATCGATAGTTCTCAGCACTGCTGAAACATAAAAAAGGAACAGAAATTGAAAGCTCTGCTCGCTCCATGCACGTCCATGTATACACTGCTCTGCTGACAGTATCCTCACCGGCTGCACGAGCACCTCACGGTGCTGGTTCTCAGTAGTATGAAACGTGTTTCCGTAACCTATTCAACTCTAGAAGGAAGGAGGAAACTTTCAGGATAAAATAATTTAATTGATTCCAGAGGGAATACATGAGAAAGGCCCACGGGCATGACAGACCTGCAGGGGTCGACTAGGAACAGCTTTGAAGCAAGCTGACTCACTCCCAGGGCCAGCACAATACTTGCTGAATCGGGTTCCTCTTGGGCTGAAATTCTTTCCATAACTAAAATGGATCAGCTTTTCCCAAGGTAATGCCACCTACGAAGTTTGCAGGCCAAGTGTCAAAGCTACAGTAGACTTCTGATAAAAAGGGCTGAACAAAATCTTGCTTTTAGCCACAGAAGAGAGCTAAGACTACATCACCGATGCCAAGCAAGTTCGGTAAACCAGTTTGGGCCTTGAGTGAAAAATATGCTTTGTATTACAACTTGGAATATTTAGGAACACCGTGTCAGTACACACACTGCTACTCACCCGCCTTCTTATATTTTTCCCCAGGAGAGTGCCATCCACTTAATCACTTAAAAATGAGTGACATAAAATTTTTGCTATGTAGATACTCTTGCACAAGAGGGCTAAGGAAGTAAAGGTGCTTAGGTCTACTGGGCTGGTGAAGGTAAGTGAGGCTACAGCAGGAGAAGAAAGGAAATATGTCAGTATTCTTGACTGTAGCATGATTCAAAAATGTATTGGAAAGCCATAGATGTTGCTGATTAAACCCAAGAGAAAGAATAATGGATGAGGAAAATCAGAGAAGACCTGGGGATGCTGGGACCGACTGGAGACAGATACCTGAGGAGGGAGATTGGGAAGAGAAGCTGAGTATAAACACAAGGACTTGAGCGGAGTTCACAACCTCCAGTGACTCAGGAATTCTTGCTGATGACCATGTATCCTCATTAGTGGAAGCGTGCTGAATCTGTGAGTGTGCATAGTACATTATACAGATCTTTTTTCTTCTTTTCCTTGCCTCCTGCCACAAACCTACGCTACGTGTTTGGTGATGCATACGAGGACTGCCGATTAAGTATGAACTCATCCTAGAGAAAGTGCTGCAGACGTCCTTGCTGCAGTCCCCTTCCAAATCCTCCTCTTGCGAAGCTAGGCACCGACAGCAGCACCCAGCCCACCCTTCGAAGCAAGTCTGGAACTCTTTCTGCAATGGCCCTCGGAGCTGTCGTCGTCTTACCCTTAATGTCCTGAGTGCCTTCGTCATGTCTTCCTTTCAGTATTTCCTTTATCTTTGGGTAAAGAAAGTAGTCACTGGGGGCCAGATCAGGTGAGCATGGAGGGTGTTCCAACACAGATGTTTGATTGCTGGCTAAAAGCTCCCTCACGGTCCAACTATGCCAATTAGTTTGTGAACTTGCCACCTTGCTGCAGTGAGCAATGGCCATTCCGCAAAGCGTTCCAGAATTGCTTTGAAAGGCGGACTAGGCAGTGCATCAGTGCTTAGCTTCCCAAGGGGAGGACTTCACAGGTGACCATAGTGATACTCAGCAGCGAGGTGGGTGGCAGTTTAAACAGTTAAGTTTGTGGATTTAATTGTCAGACCTGGTGTGAGATCCCCCTAATGACACCCCAGAGTCCCCACCAAGGTCTGCTGGTGCATACGAGTTGTTGTGGTTTCTGTTAGGAACCATCCGGCTGGCTTGAAAGCACAGGGATCCCACGTACAACAGAAGCAAACGCCGCCAGCGCCTGCAGCCCCTCGCCAGCGCTGAGCCCCCCGTCGCGGCCTCTGTCTCAGTCTGTCCAGCTGAGGGTCTTCCTCTTTTCGGCTGACCCACCCCTTTACCAAGCATGATGTTCTGCTCCGGAGACTGAACCCTCCTTGCAACGCGTCCGAAGTATGCGAGACGAAAGTCTTGCCATCCCCGCCTCTAATGAGCATTCTCCCGGTACCTCTTCCCTGAGGATGAGCTTCTCCCTCCTGCAATCCATGGTACACTCAATAGTCTTCACCAACGCCATCATCCAAAGGCTTCAGTCCCTCGGCGGTTTTCCTGGTTCTTTGTCCAGCTTTCATAATATGTTCCAGCCGATCAGAAATATCATAGCTTGAGCCAGGCCCACCTTAGTCCTCAGAGTGAGGTTTTTGCTGTTTCACCACTTCTACCAGGTCTCTTTGCAGTGTATTTGCCCAGTGAGATGTCATGTAACAAATGTCTAAAAATTAACCTTTTTTTAAATTTGTGTTTTCCCTACCAAAACATTCATGCAACACCCTGTAAAAGCAGTGATTTGTGGCACGCCCCTATTTCTTCCATGTCCAGCAGTCTGAAAGCCCCCACCTCGTGGTGGCAGGGCCGTCAGGAGCTCAGCAGCTTCCCATAAATCCCAGAGGCTGGAAAAGTTCATGCCCACCAGACGTACTGCTGGAAAGGAGACAGTTCAAGGCTTGTGGTAGCTCTTCTGTTTTCCGTTTGACCTCAGTTATTATATGATACATAAGTAAGACGGTACATTTAAAAATGTGGAGATGGTAAGGGACTTTGGACATAATATTTATGCTAAATTAGTCATGGTGACTGATTATCCCGAAAAAAAATGAAGTCCGGATGGAGAAAACTGGCATTTAATCAGAAATCTTTATTGAAAGTTGCAGAAATCGGGGTTTGAAGAAGCTGAGTGACTTATCAATTGCCCTAGAGCAAGTTCATGGGGTGTTCTCCGGGGCAGGGGACTGAGACCTACCTCCAGGGACTGTAACACCCAAGCAGGTTGGGCTTCGCCATTCACAGAAACAGTCGCTTCCTGAGTGGACAGAGGGCCGCCTTGAGCCCAGAAAGAGGGACTTGTTCAGCAGTAAAGCCAGTTTCTCACATTTGTTAATGTCCCAGACAGGTATTTTGCTGTTCCGGTTTAAAGATAAAAATTTATTTATTAACATTTATGCTAAAATATTAAAGTTTGGAGAAAAAGAGAAATGGAATAGAGGCGACTGAGGAAAATCTTCCAACTTCATAAACAGTCTCTCCTTGAAGAAGAACTGGTAAGAACACTTACCACTGATCCTGGCGTTTTTAAATTCACCTGCAGATGGCCCTGACGGATGCCAGGTAAACGGGAGCTAGCGACAGCATCCCAACGTCAGTGGCCCCGCCCGGCGGCAGGGCGTGTTAAGCAAGACGGTTTTCTCTCCAGTTCTGTCTCCCTACCTGCCCTCCATCAGCTTTATTTCCAGATGTCAAGCCATTCCTTCTTTTTCCTTATGAAAACTGAATGCAGAATTACCATTTCAATAATCCTATTACAATAGTCACCAAACTTTAATGAGTTTTAAGTGTTTTACCTTCAAGGTGCCTTTTTATCCTCATACAGATTATAATTTTATAATAGATCGTAGAATTCTAATGCAAGAATATTTTCAGAAACTGGATGGTGAAAGAACAAGAAAGATGATCTTAGTCAAGTCTCATGGAATTACACCACAGATGCCTGGTCTGATTCTTGTAGTCGTGTAGCAGGGTGTGTCAGTGCACACACAAACATACACACACACACACACACACACACACACACAATAATACTTCTAAATATAACACTACAAGTTAAGCTCCAAATTCTGTAAGCACTGTCTCTTTCTTTCTTGTCATGAATGCAGGTTTTCTCTTAATTTATACTCATAATATCATTTTTAAATATGTAGGTCAAAATTGTACATTCATATTATGACATATATCTGTAGGGATCTATAAACAAATCATCATTGAAGTATTAAATACGTGGTAGGAGTTCTAATGATTTTCAGTCCTTCATGTACTTTTATATAGTGATAGTTATTTTAATAATGAAGATCGCTTCTTTATGTGATCAAAAATGAAAACGATCTTAATTCTGAAAATATAAAAAGTCTAATTTATACATAATTTTTGTCTTACATTTTCACAAGTCAAAAATCTATTTCTTGTATATGATGTGAATGTAATCAATGTGCTTTCTAATTTTTCTATTTGTTAATTCAGAAACATCAGTCCTTTCCTGAGATATGCATTTAATAATAATCATATTTCTTTCTGTTACACTGAGCTACTATACTTGCTTTATTTTTTTAACATTAATTATTTAGTGGACACATTTTATTCACAGATATGATTACACATATAAGTTTGTGGCATAAAAATTGCCAAGCTAAATTACCAAAAGTTTAATATGACAGCTCAAATAAAAGAACATGATTAAGAAAAGGCACACCAAAACATTTTTGTGTTTTTTAGTCATCACGTTAATTAAAAGCATATTTCTGTGTTTTTCTTTCCTTATAGTATTATCAATTATGAATATAAATTAACAGAAAATCTACATTTACTACAAGGAAAGGAAGATACCACGCTTACAGAATTTGGAGCTTAACTTGTGGTGTTATTTTGTGTTTTTTTTGTTTTTTTTTTTAAGGGGAAAAGAATTTGGCCTTCTGCCTTCCAGTTACCTAACTGGTTTCTTAGACTTTTTCAGAAAGACTACATTTCAAAATCTATTCTGTTCAAGTTACAGTTGAAATGACTCACCTGAAGTTGCTACTTGCTGTCTTCTGGTCGGTTTCAAAGCCCTGACGGCAGTGCTTAGGAGCCTGGCTGCCCACCAAACGTTAGCACAGTTCGATTCCACCAGCTGCTCCTGGGAAACCCTACAGAGCAGTTACACTTTGTCCTACAGGGTAGCTAAGAGCCGGAGTTAAGTCCACAGCAAGTTTGTTTGTTTGTTTGTTTCTGTGTACGCTTAATTCTCAGTCCATTCAAATTACCCAGTTCCATCAAGTCCTCTGTTTCACAGAACATTATTTGTACATTCAAACTGATTGAGGCATATCTCAAGCATCCTGACTTAACCTGACTTCCCCAAAACATCTAGAGGCAAATCTTAAGTAAATGCCCCTTCCAGACTCCTGTGTGACGCCCAGGTGTGGACTGAGATGTGCTGGCATGACACCACTTCCGGAAAGGATGGAAAAAGGGGACAGTGTCTGATGTAGACGGTGATGGAAAAGCATTCTTTTAGGAGGGGGCTCAGAATTCTGAAACTCTAGGGACACAGAGAATATCCTGGTGGCTTAGTGGTTAAGTGCTACATCTGCCAGCCGAAATGTCAGTGGTTCAAATCTGCCAGGTGCTCTACGGAGACTCTATGGGGCACTTCTACTCTGACCTATAAGGTTGCTATGAGTCAGAATTGACTTGACAGCAGGGTCTTTAGTGGGTTTTTTAGGGACATGGAAGAAATAAGACTATCCTAGCTACCTGAGTCAAAGCTAAGAAATATGGGTATTTTTGCAGCTGTAGTAGATTGGACTGCACTTGGCTTGGCTTGGCAGTAGATTAGATAGCTATATGTCTCGAGAACTGTTTTGAGTGCGTAGTTAATTTGTCAGTTATATTTGAAATTATCAGACTGTCAGTTCTTTCTTTTCGCTCTCTAGATTTTCACCTTCAGATGCTTTCCCAGGTCGTTAGACGTCATTAGTGAGGGACAAGAGGTGAAACGTAACTACAGTTCTCTGCCTGAACGCTGCAGAGGAGAGGCAGCTCATCCAAACCCTGACTCTAAAATTGGCTAATACAAGCACTGGCCTGGCCTCTAAACATCGTTCCTATTGTGATTCTCATTTGTTACTTCACGTCATCAAGGGCTAGCCAAAAATCACCTAAGGTTGGTTCCCAAATGGCATATCCAAAGTTCTACTCCTTCTTCTTGCTAAGACTTTAAGAGTTTCAGATAAAAATAAATGCATCAAAAATCTAGGAAGTAATTTGTTTCAGGAATTAGGCAAACCGTGGTGGTGCAGAGTTACAGCTGCTAACCAAGAGTTGGCAGTTCAGATCTGCCAGGTGCTCCTTGGAAACTCTATGGGGCAGTTCTTCTCCAAACTACAGGGTCACTGTCAGTCAGGACCGACACGACAGCAGTGGGTTTTGGTATGTAAGTGTGAGTTTTGACACCAGATGGCTCTAAAACTTTAATGATCATCTCTTTCAATGTAGACATCCTTGGTCTATAACATGGGAGAACTGGACAAGACCACCTTAAACGTCTCGACCTAACATCACATTGCCTTTGTGGTCAGGCACTGCTAAGGTGGTTGTGACCCTTTGTGAGCCCGTGAGCAGTAGAAAGAAACAGTGACTGGTAGAGTGCCACCATGGCCATGTCAGCTCTGGTGGAGACCCTCGCTGCAACCACTGGGCTGATCCATTGTGTTGAGGGTCTTGGTCTTTGCTGCTGATCTACTTTGCCAGGCATGATGTCCTTCTCCAGGGACTGGGTCATTCTTGCAACGTGTCCTTGTGCAGGAGGGGAAGTTCAGCCACCTTCACCTGGAAGAAGCATCCTGGCTGCATTTCTAAGACAGCTCTGTGACCCTGTAGCAGTCCATGGTAGACTGAATACTCTTTGCCAGCACCATAATTAAAACACAGTTGTTTTCGGTCTTCCTTATTAATTGTCCAGTTTTTGCATGAATATGAGGTGATTAAAAAGACCATAGCTTGGGTCAGGCAGACCTTAGTCCACAAAGACATCTTTTTTTGTTTGCTTGTTTTTAACACTTTAAAGAAGTCTTCTACAGAAAATTCAGCCAGTGCAGTACACTGATTTCTTGACTGCTACCTCTGTGGGTCTTAGTCAAACTGGACGTTGATCAAATAATCCAAGGATCTGGTCTATATGAAGGTGGCATCAGAATTGGAGGAGGGCTCATTGACAACCTACGATGCCCCAAGGACACGACTATCCTTGCCGAAAGTGAAGAGGGTTTGAAGAACCTACTGATGAACATCAAAGACAGCAGCCTTTGGTGTGAATTACGTCTCAACACAGAATAACTGCACAGGTGAGCCACGTCATGACAAACAGGGAGTACGCTGCGGTTTTCAGAGATTCTCTTTTACTGGCATCCACAGCCAATAGTACGCTGCCCAGGGAAAGCTGACGTATGGGTACGGAAATGTCACTCTTCAACGAAGAGACATCAGCACAGCTCCATATTACTGACTTGGCACCAGAAAAGGAAGGACTTGATATAAACGTGTCTAGTTCCTCTTGTGTCCTCACGTGGTCTTTGCTCTGCTTTTTTTTAGGGCTCAGATGAGCGTCCCACACCCCACTTACTCTGAAGTTGTTCCTCATCTCCTCCAGACTCCTGCCCCCATCAGAACAGACTTGGCCTCAATCTGAGTACATGAATGTGCTGTGTAGAGTTTGGAATTGAAGGAATTTTGTTTTTGTTCAAAATGCTGACATCTAACTAAAATATTAATAATTTGACTTGCATTTGTTTATGTTAAGATTACTTTTTCCATGAGACAACTTCACATCTACCTTGCTCCAAATATTCTATTGCAACACTAGTCTTTATCAATAATTCATATACATTATAGTTTTAAGTTTATTTGACATTGACTGGTTTTTTTCTCCCTAATCTGCTATGTGATTAGAGACCATACTTCACTCTCTGCTCTGTGAAGCCCCTAGTCGGTGCTCAGTAAATATTGACAGAAGGGTTCAGCAGGATGCACGTGTATCAAACCCAACCACAAGCTAACCATGGATGGAAGGACTTTATTCTTGGGAGAGGAGGACTCAGCTCTTCCCCAGGGAGACAACAAACTAAAAAGTAAAAAGAGATAAGGTTTGTTTTCAACATAAGCACTATTTTAGGATAAAATTTATTTTAGTGATATATTAGTTCCATTTTTTAAAAAATGCTCAAAAGATTTAATTTTTCTTTTCAGGAACAATAGATTTTGCTTTGCTTTTTCTTTGTATTCTAAAATGCATTTGATTAAGGCATTGAGATAAAAAAAAGAAATTAACTTATTCAACAACTGCTAGGACAAATTGATTTTCCTATTTCTTCTTAAGCTAATTTAGTAATACAAGAATCATCTGCCCTTCTAAGACATTTCAAAGTTATTGAATGGTTACAATACACAGTCATATTCAGTTGCAATGAGAGCTTTTTTCCAGGTGTGCTTTTTAATTACTGACAGTATACAAGTGGATAAGAATCTTAATAAGCCATTTCTAAGTTGCAGACTAGCACCAATAGCTTAATTCTTTCTTTTTTTTTCCTTTCTTTTTTTGGACCCAGTCTGTGAATATATGCAGTTCTTAAAAATAGGACTATAGGCAGAATTAACCTGGGAGATAGATGGGGAGAAAGAGAGAAGTTCTGAGATAGGAAAAGTGAGCGAAATTGTAACTTGTATAAGCCAATTTATTATGGGGTTTTAAGGTGACTTTAAATGAGCAATCATCTGTTCTCAGATTCAATTATCTGTTCTCTCCCATTATCTGTTCTCTCCCATTATCTGTTCTCAAGGTAGCTAACCTAAGGGTCATTCGATTGAGAAACTTTCAGAAACCCCTACTTTTTATTAGGAATCTTCATAATCTTGTGCTTCTGAAAAAAAAAGTCTCCTTTTTAGGCAGAAAATACTCATCAGAAATATGGTTAACAAAGACCAGAATATTTTTCATTGCACAGTATTTTCTTAGCCTAAAACAGGCAGAATGTATTTCGAGTCCTCTAGGTATCGTGTGAATGGGCCACCATCTCCTCATCCGACGTGACTTTCCTGTGTGTTGTAAATCCTGCCCCTAAATGTTATGAAGTGGGATTAGCGCAGCTGTGCTCACAAGGGAGGACTCAGTCTGTGAGATCAGGTTATATTTTAAGGCGATCTCTTTCGAGACATAAAAGAGAGGCAAGAAGAGAGACGAAGGGACCTCACACCACAAAGAAACAAGACCCAGTAGAACGCGTCCTTGAGACCTGGGACCCTGTGCTGCAAAGCCCCATGACTGGGGAAGACTGATGATGAGGGTGTTCCCCTAGAGCCAACGGAGAGGGAACGCCTTCTCCTCAAGCTGGCACCCTCAATTCAAACTTTTAGCCCCCTACACTGTGAGAGAATAAATTTCTTTATTAAAACCTTCCTCTTGTGGTATTTCTGTTACAGCAGCACTAGATGACTAAATCAGCCTTCAAACTGGACAAGATAAAATACAAAACACAGAAATAATATATTTAGGTGTTGGCTATTTCCAGGTATGCTCAGGTGTTCTTTGAAAGAATATAAGTTTTGTTCCTTATTGCTAAAATCACAGAATAATGTGCAGCAACGGAAGCACATGATAGCAAATGCCATTTCTGACCTTTCTGCTCTGCACTTTAAAGGGAATCCCATGAAAATGTATTTACTAATAAAAATGTGGAGAAAATAGGTTATTTGCTTGGATTAACAGAGTTCTTTCCTTTTCAAAACACAAAAGCATCTCTTAGCCAAGCTGTCTCCCAAATTGTAGTGTAAGCAGGAGTTTAGCCTCCCTATTTACACTTGTGAGTTGCCTGAGTCTGCTCATGTAATGTGGATCCTGAGGAGGGGGCGAAAGCTACACTTTAGATTTTAACAATTGTATTTCTATTGCAAATTTCACTCCACTGCTTTCAGATATTTATCTGCAAAAGATAAATACTCTGGAAAAAAAAATAATTTGTTGCTCTGTGGCTTAGTTCTGATCCATAGCTACCCTATAGGAAAAAGTGGAGCTAAATGATCCATTTGTTCATCTATTTTTAAAAATTTTCCTAAGGCTTCTAGGTACTAGGAATACAAAAAGGAAACAGGTGAGCTCCTAAAGGTGTCCATGATCTGTTAGGGGAAAAGAGACTGACTCTAAAGCAGTAAGTGAAAGTAGGAAGAGGTGGAAGCTGGTTGAACAGGAATGTATAGCAAGCTAAGAAAAATAACTCTTGAAATGACATAGTTTCACATGAAGGCAAGATCCTCTCCGCTAAAACATTGACTTTTTATTTTATTTTATTTTATTTGTTTGCTGTGATTGAGTGAAAGTGTACAATCCAGCTTAAATTTGCATGCCGGCCTCTCTGCAGCTCCTACTGCTCTCCTTGCCCGGTGACAGCACACTCCTCCTTTCTGTTCTAAACATGACGCATCCTCTTAACCATCTCCTGTCCCCTCTTCTCCACCCTCTCCACTCCCCTCTAATAGGACGACATCTTATAGATGCGTAGAACCGTAAAGTGCACACGTGACATGGTCACTCCATGTCACCAAGTCCAGTCTATTCCTGTCGGAAGAGTTGATGATTTATGGATGGGGACAGCATCAGGTCTAAGGGCCATGCCCCCGAGGGGACCCCAAAGCCTTCAGACCATCAATTGAAGTCTTTTAGTGGAATTCCAGGGTGCACCGCTTTTATTCTCATGTTGCCGCTGAGACTCAACTTTGTGAGCCCCATCACAGCTGTAAAACACTGATCTTTTCATAACGCAGAAGTGCAAACTTTCTCACTAAAGGTAGCACTCTGGATGATAACAATGGTCTTGTTGCTTCATCTCCACGGGCGCTGTAACGTCTGTTTCCAGGCTGGGCTCCGTTCCGGGGGCGCGCTCCTGACACCGGGAAGGTGCCCTCGCGTGCAGAACCTCTTGCTTGCTTTCTTGTCTCGTGGCCAAGTCTGGGCTTCACCTTAGAATCCAACATTGTTCAGGGACTTGGCATTTTCATTAATTTCTTATTCTTTTTTTTTGTATTCTAATAAAGAAAACCAGTTTATCTAATTATTATTCAGAAACTCCAATAGGACTTTTATCATTTCTAAGCAAATCACGTAAACATGAGTGGGAATTACAGTGGCATTATACAGTTAGTCTCTACAAAAGTCTTCTTGAGTCAGAATTGGACATCTCCTTTTTCATAGCTTTCCTTCCCTTTAAACAATAATGATTTAGAAAACCCTCCAATTTCGTTATTATTATTATTGACCATCGTAGCATTATGCCCTGGGATTACAGCGTTACACTAGTCATCTTCCCAAATCAGCATCTGAGACTGACTCCTTAGCTTTTCTACTCTGAGTTTCTTAGAATAATTTAGTAAAAGAAGGGCATACAGCTGAATTTAAGATTATACTATACAGATTTCAGAGGGACAGAATTGCAGTGAAGCATGTCTATTTTCTTTACTCCTATCCTCTGTTAGTTTTACGTTTTCCTAAGCTTTCTGACCATGTCAAAAGTGAGCTGGGGTAGAGGAAATCTGCTACTGACTGAGGGAAGAAAATATTCTAATAATGTTCAATTCTCTGTAACATACATTAAAAGTTTTTATTGGCTGTCAGATTAATTTATCTTCTTTCCCTCCTCTGTTTCGTACATGTAGATACACACACACTTACACACACACCCCACATATATGTGAGTTTACAATTAATAAATCTACACGGATATCAGTCTTCATTTAAAATGAGGATACACTTATCTTCTTTGGGACCAGATTACCTCTTTGAAAAATCAGGTTACTTGCTGTTTAGTTGTAATGAAATATCCCACAGGCTAAAGCCTATGTTTATATATACATATTAACTTACATACGTGTGTGTATACATATATATATGTATGTATAGATGTGTATATATAAAATGAAATGGAATGCAGAAACATTGACATCCTAGGCATTAGTGAGCTGAAATGGACCATTTTTTTGGCCATTTTGACTCCGACAATCACATGGTCCACTCTGCTGGGAAGGAAAACTTGAAGAGAAACAGTGTTGCATTCATCATCAAAAAGAACATTTCAAGATCTCTCCTGAAGTACAGTGATGTCAATGATACGATAATAACCACACACCTACAAGGAAGGCCAGTTAATACGACTATTACTCAAATTTACACACCAAGCACTAAAGCCAAAGATGAAGAGGTTGAAGATTTTTACCAGCCTTTGCAGTCTGAAATTGATCGAACATGCACTCAGAATTCATTGGTAATCACTGGTGACTGGAATACAAAAGTTGGAAACAAAGAAGAAGGATTCACAGTTGGAAAATATAGCCTTGGTGATGGAAAGAATCCCAGAAATTGCATGGTAGAATTTTTCAAGACTGATGAGTTTTTCATTGCAAATACCTCTTTTAACCAGCACAAAAGGCAAGTAAAATTTTGCTCAATATCATTCAAAAGTGGCTGCAACAGTATATCCACAAGGAACTTCCAGAAATTCCAGCTGGATTCAGACGAGGCCATAGAACGGGGATGTCATTGTTGATCTCAGGTGGATCTTGGCTAACAGCAAGGAATACCAGAAAGGTGCTTACTTGTGTTTCACTGACTATGCAAAAGCATTCAACTGTGTGGATCAGACTAAATTATGGCTAACATTGTGGAGAACGGGAATTCCAGAACACCTAACTGTGCTCTTAAGGAATCTGTATATGGATCAAGAGGCAGCCATGTGAACAGAACAAGAGGACACTGAGTGGTTTAAATCAGGAAAAGTTCAGGGCTGTAGCCTTCCTTTCACCACACCTTTTTAATCTGTATGCCGAGCAAATAATCGGAGAGACTGGCTTGGAAGAAGAATGAGGTATCCGGATCCAAGGACGACTCATAAACAACCTGCGTTATGCACACGACACCACCTTACTGGCTGAAAATGAACAAGATTTGAGACAGTTGCTGATGATCAAGGACCACAGCCTTGACCCTCTGTTGCTCAGAGGGTCACTGTGAGTTGGGACCAACTCGACGGCACATAGCAACAACATAATGAAATCTAAGCATCAACAAATTATTCAGTTCAAACTGAGTAAGCTGTGGTCCATCTTACGTTGTAACAGCAAACGAACCTCAGAGTCAGTAAAGCCAGGGCATGAATCTTCTGCTTTAAGTGTTCATCAAGGGATTTCTATAGCCCTTATTGCATCTTTACTTAAACTTGTAAAGCTTTGTTCACCAGGCATTTTTCTTTTAAAAGAAAATGCATTAAAATATTATTTATCCTGATTTTGGGTGTCTCAGTCCCTGCCTAATTTCTGTATATGAAGCTGGAAACTTTCTTGTCACGTCCTGGCCCAAATCCGGGCAAAACCCCAGAGCTCCGACACAAGCTCCAGAGGTTAGGTGAAAATAAGCTAAGAAGCCACTGTCACCACCAATAACTAAAAGAACAATGAGGAAAAAATTCTCATTTTGTACAAACTGTAACTACTTGTTTGTTCTGAGCCATTTTCAAGTCTTTCCAGTTTTTTGAGATAGCTTTTAAGTAGACTGGAAATGTAAGTGTCGATAGAACAAACCAGTAGTAATAAAATGCAAATAAAACACAGTCAGTAAATGGTGCCTCACCTTCTGTCCCACGCAGCTAGTTCAGTCAAAAATCTCAAACCAAACCCACTCTAACTCACGGCGAGTCCACAGGACAGAGTAGAACTGCTCTACAAGGTCTGAGCGGCTGATGGGTTAGAATTGCTGACTGCTGCGTTAGAAGCTGAATGAGAAGAGCTTTTAAAACCCAGTCTCCATATCTGTATTTTAAAAATGACTACAAAACGCATAAACTGGTAGTTTTTTTAATTTTTATTTTTGGACAAAAAGGAAGTGTATTTAATGAGAGGAAAAGGATGAGCTAGAGTAAATTTAAAAACAGATCATGACTGCATTACAATCTGTGAAATACAGTCTCAATAGTTGTTAATCATCCGTGTCCTCACCCACGACTAGTGCTAAGACCAGGGACAAGAAAGCTCAGGGTGGCAGCCCTGCTCTCCCACCGGGAGAGGACAGCTGGCTCTCTGAGGTCTTCCTGGAAGCCACAGGTTATTTTCTTCACAGCTTAGTGCTTTCTTGTGAGTGTCAGGGTGCAATTCTGTGACTGTGGAATTTCTTCTCTTTGCTTCTGGGCGACAACCACCGCCTTGGTGACACCAACCCAGGGGCAGTCAGTAGAGGGCAGGGGAAGACCCGGGGGAAAACCTAGAGGCGAATTTTGTGTGAAGGGCCCCTGAGTTTTCTAAATCGTGCAACCAATGTGAAGACTAAAACGGGGTGGCATTTTGTGTCTCCTGAGGAGTGATATCAGCCACAGCGATGACCAGGATGACAAGACCGGGAGGGACGAGCTCTGCCGACGCGTCCCCCACCTCTGAGCTGTCTTTGTCAGCACGCTTTTTTTTCTCGTAAAGCCCTCAGGAATTTAAATCTCAGTGACCTCACACAGCTGAGGAAGGGACAGGACTTCAGAGCCCGCCAGTTACTCTAAGGCACAAATGAAAAATGAATTTTCTCTAGCTTAGTCCTTTACTGTTGCTTAAAACTATGGTTATTTAAAGAGACGGTTTAAAGAAACAAAATGTTAGAATATTAACAGGAAGTTGTACTTGGTGGTGCACCAAGGGAAGGGTCTGATCCCAGTCTGAGTGGCAGACAACTGGGTTATGCTTACGGTCCTTTGTTCTAATTGGCCACGTAAGTACTTGGAAACCCTGGGGGCATAGTGGTTGAGAGCTACAGCTGCTGACCAAAAGCTGGCAGTTCGAGTCTACTAGGCGCACCTTGGGAACCCTGGGGGGCAGTTCTACTCCGTCCTGTAGTGTTGCTATGAGTTGGAATCGACTTGATGCCGACCAGTGGGGTGGGTTTGCTGTAAGGACTCACATGCTCACACGGTTCAGCAGAATCACCCGCAGTTCAGGTGAAAGAGTGGTGAAGGAAAGCTGGATTTCCATCGAATAACTGGTGTCACAAATTAGCAGAGAGCCATTCGAGTAAAGAATTACAGCCACCCCTGGGTGTCAGTAGAATGAAGAGAGAGAAAACGGACATTTTCACCTTCTATAAAATGTAACTGCACATCCGTTGTCAGACAGTATGAGTCTGATATAAGGACAAAAATAGCTTCCAAAAGATGAATAATCTGGGTACATTGCTTACATCGAATCTAATCATTTACTATGAAAAACAAGTTTAAAAAAGGAAGCTTACTTTGTGATATGCAAACCCTTTATGAGGGCAATCCCACACTGTAAGAGCTAGCTTTATTTTAAATTAGAGGAGAAGTAACACTTGGATGTTTAAGTCAACAAGCAACTATTTTGTATCTCTTGGTTTCGCATGTTAAGCATTTGGACGGAGCTGAGTTAGCTGCCTCTACTCCCCTTGACGTTGAATGAGGGCTCCTTGATGGTATTTCAGATGGCAGATAAGCAGGTGTACCAGGGATTTACTCACAAAACTATCTTTGCAAGAAAGGATGAAAGGTTGGATCTACTGAAACTGTTCCCAAGAGAGGATACCAAGACATGCACACAGGAGCTACAAAATGTCTTGTGGTATAGCCTCGAAGACCCAGGCTCGCTAAGGCCAGACAAAATTCAAAGGGAGGGGAATTTGACTTGATCTTGCAATTGAAGAAGTATCAAAGAATTTGGAGTCTTCTTTAATCTACTGTAATAAATCAACCTTTTCCCTAAAAACAACTTTTATTAACATACTGTACTTCTTTTGAGTTCTCTGTGTGTATGTGTGTGTGTGGTGAGTTGCCCTGTATTTGATTTTACGCATAGCACAGTAGGCAACCGTATTAGTCACCTGGTACTGTTCTAACAGAAATACCACAAGTGGATGGCTTTAACAAAGAAAGGTTTATTCTCACACAATCCAGTAGTTTAAAAGTCTGACTTTGTGGTGCCAGCTCCAGGGAAAACGCCCTCTCTCTCGGCTGTGGAGGAAGGCCCTGTGTTGTCTCTGTCTTTCTTTGGTCTGAGAGCATCTCGGTAAAGGAACCTCAGGTCCTAAGGATGCACTCTGCTCTCGGTGCTGCTTTCTGGAAGGTATAAGGTCCCCGAGTCTCTGCTTGCTCCCTTTCCTTAGATCTCTTATAGGATAAAAGGATGAGAGGTGGTATAAGCCACACTCCAGGGAAACTCTCTTTACAATAGAGCAGGGAGATGACCTTAGGAACAGTACTACAGTCCCACCTTAGCCCTCTTTAACATAATCTCATCTATTAACTACAGGCAGAGATTAGGATTTACAGCACAGGAAAATCACAGAATGGAGGGTAATCTCACAATACCAGGAATCATGGCCCAGACAAGTTGCTACAGACATTCTTTTGGGGGAGCACAATTCAGCCCGTGACAGCAGTGCTATGCATAATAGAACCAAACTGTGCCCTGGCCTATTCTATTGCCATGATTTGTCAAACGTTTGGAGCCATTGATGACTTCCACACTCTCGGCAAATTATTGGGCAATATTTTTTTCTATTTTTTTTCATCTAGTGTGAAAATAAACACCAAGAAAAAAAGGAAATTAATTCTGCAATATGCAAACATATTGTCATTTCTTCAGAAAAGTCCAGGCTGATCTCATACTATAACTGTCAATTAGAGAAGACTTCATATTCACAAATATGGTCATTGTTTTTTATTATTTAACTGATAAACCTAGCCAGTTTTCAATGTTCTTTTTATATAAAGATAAAATTCAGAAAGGTAGAAAAATCTGGAGCAGAGCTTTTTTTTTTTAACTCTTACTGTTGACTGAGACTATGAACTCTAAAATTCAATGATAGACATGAAATGGCTTATTCTATACTCCAACTTTAAAAATAACAAATTATTGATGTCAGATAATTTTTATTATTAATTAATATGTCAGCTACTAACTGAAAGCTCAGAGGTTTGAGGATCAATCCACCCCAGAATTACCTGAATGGAAAGCTCTGGTGATGTTCTCCTATGAAATCAGTCCACGAAGACCCTACAAATACTGTTCTCCAGCATACGTGGAGCTGACGCAAACTGAGTGTGATTAATTATCTAGTCAATATCTAATGTTTTGTAATTAGATCCTGCAATTTCAGTTAAATTATAATCTTCATCAATACAATAGATTCACAGGCCATAGTAACAGTGATCTAACTGTGGGGATTTTACAATCTTCCAAAAAGTTTTCAGGCTTGGAGGGAAGGGTAATACATTAACTCTGTGAAACAAACAAGAGATTAAGTTAATTGAATGAGAACTGAACAAGTAAAATCAATTTTCAGAGCAAACACAGTGTTCTCTGCTGCAATACTGCAGAAGTCATGGGCGAATTCATTAGCTATTTATTTATTTTTCATTACCATCAAATCCTCTCTGATCTGTAGAGGTCAGTTAGATGGAAGCCTTCAGTTTGAAATCCTAGGAGCAAATTTTAACAAAACTTTAATATATATCAATTTGATATTCAAAACAATAGAGAACTATTTGGTTTTTATGATGACATCTGCTATCAAAACAGCTTTTCTCATTTTATAGTTCTGAATATTTATAAAAGGAAACCATGCTTATTATAATATGCAAATATTACAGCATTCCATTATATAGAAAGTGAAAATCACACGTAACACTACAACCAAGAGGAAATCAAAGTAGACAGCTTCTACAGGCTTGCATTTTGGTTCTTTTCATAAAAGCAATCACCATCATTGTCACATAGACGTTGTCACGTAGACCATCACTGTCACAAAGGAGAGCGACCACAGGAGGCCGACTGGGTGAGTTCCGGTGTACTCTCTGCCCCTCCCTGGCTGTAAACACCTAGTGGGTCCCTGTAGAATACACCAACCCCTTGCCATCAAATCACACTCGGTTCTCGTCGGCTCCACGTATGCTGGAGAACAGTATTTGTAGGGTCTTCGTGGACTGATTTCATAGGAGAACATCACCAGAGCTTTCCATTCAGGTAATTCTGGGGTCGACTGATCCTCAAACCTCTGAGCTTTCAGTTAGTAGCTGACATATTAACAATTTGTAGCACCCCCGGGACTCTGTAAAATTCACTTCCATCTCTGGGGAGAAACAAAGCCATCAGTTGCCAGAGAGTCAATTTTGACCCACAGCACCTTAAACAAAAACAAATTCACTGACATCAAGTAGATTCCAACTCATAGTGACCCTACAGGACAGAGTAGAACTGCTCCATAGAGTTTCCTAGGAGTGTCTGGCAGATTCAAACTGCTGACCTTTGGGTTAGCAGATGGAGCACTTAACCGCTACTCCACCAGCAACACTTTATTTAATGGTATCTGGATGAATAATGACATTTTCTTTTTTATGGAATCAAGGAATTTGGGGTTGGTTTGTTTTTCCCTACGTAGCACTGAATTTATCCCTGTATATATATATTTATGCCTACTCTATAGACTACAAAGTGATGCGTCAGAATGTTCCCCTTTTCTAAAATAACAATGGGACAAGCTATTTGTGTCTGCTGTGTAGCCCGGCCTATCTTCCACTTTCCAGGTAACCATTCTTCCTTTGTGGTCGCCCACAACCCGACCCCTGAAGGAGGGAAAGCCCGGTGGTGCAATGGTTAAGTGCTACAGCTTCCAACCAGGGGGTCAGCAGTTCAAACCCACCAAGTGCTCCTGGACAACTCCGTGGGGCAGTTCTGCTCTGTCTATAGGGTCGCTGTGAGTTGGGATTGACTGGACAGCGGTGGGTTTGGTTTTCTGGTTTTCACTGAAGGACCTCACCACCTGCCGTCTACTCCCAAGAGCAGAGAGAACTCTGGAGAAGACGTAAGGTAGCCAGTAAACCAGATGCCCATGACTCTTCTACAAGTCAGCTGAGATGGCACCACCAAACAGTGACAGCGCCAAGCTTGCTGCCAGCAGGGGCTGCAGGACAACAGAAGAGGCCTTAGTGGTGCAGTGGTTGAGTGCTCAACTGTAAGCCCAAAGGTTCTGGGTTCAAACCTACCAGATGCTCTGCAGGAGAAAACTGCAGCTGCCTGCTTCTGGAAAGCTGCCTGGCCAAACAATCAGGAGAGGTCCATATTTGCACCCATTCCAAAGAAAACCAATACAACAGAATGTGGAAATTATCAAACAACATCACCAATATCACACAAAAGTAAAATTTTGCTGAAGATTATTCACAAACAGTTGCAGGAACACATCACCAGGGAACTACCAGAAATTCAAGCTGGATTCGGAAGAGGACTTTGAACAAGAGAAAACACTGCTGCAGAACAGCTCTCTGCATCCATGCAGAGCTGGAGTAACAGAAACTAATTTATTCCACTGGTCAAAACGGCAGTGTACATTTACACAGCCACCTGAGAAAATGTTTTTACTTTTCACACCGTATCTAGTATAGCTACCGTCCACGGACCGGCAAACACATCCCCGGTTCTGTAACCTCCAGCATTTCCCACACTTGAGTTTCCACAGTTAAGAACAAGAATGTCCTTAACATCAAGGTCTGTTACCACTGAAAACTGGAAACATTCTCAATATCTGTAAACAGTACAACAGAAAAAGAGTAAAAGTATATTCAACAATAAAAACAGAAGAAACGCAGTCACATGTAACAAAATGAATGGATTTTACATCAAATTTTCAGCAAAAAGAAAAAGAGAAAGAAGTGCCATCACACTTACAATATGAACTCATTCATCTAAAGGGTAAAAAACACAGAAAATTAAGCTGTGTTGGGGGGATGAAATCTAAGTGGTAAATGTATGCTAATAAAGAGCAAAACCAGTGAATATAAAGTATAGGCTAAAGGTCACTTAAGTGGAGAGAAATGCAAGATCAAGAGACACACTGAAGGATTTGAGGATATCAGCAATTTTTTTTATCTACATTAGTTATTCATTATGTTTTATATTTATGCTCTATTCTGTTTATAGGTTATATTTCATAATTACCTTTTTTTTAAAATTACACATTGGCCCGTGAATTTAGATGCCTCTATTTCTCCTCTATTTTTTAGCCCTTGATTGAAGCATCTTGGAATTACTTTAAAAGTTTGAAAATGTAAGTAATACACTTCGTCATAATCCCCAAGTTTGCAATCATTTGAAAAGAGAAAGAGAAGCCACTCTCTCTCCAGGTTCGCAAAGAAGACACTAGAGGTGCATAGGACACAAAGAAATCGGCATATATTTAACTGAATCCTAAACAATTAGTAGGCAATAGCAATCAAATGTGGAATGTAGAATAATGGAAGCTTTTGTTTTTCCCTTTATATACTTCAGTGATTCTTTTCATAGCATCCTAATATCATTACTTCTATCAAGACAGGTTTACTTCTGAACTCCAATTTTAAAAACATTCTAAAGAAACAAAAACACTCATTATCTAAGTATTGTCCAGTCTGATTTTTCAGAAAACGATTAAGGGTAGGAATCAAAAAACAGAAAAAAGGCATCTCACAAAAGACAATCAACTCAATGACAGATATTTATCAGTCTTCTAACCTTCACCTGGAAAGATTACAGTGAAATATTTTTAGAGATGACATAATCATTTATCATATTCTCTGTGTTCTATAAACACTGACTCATAAAATATATTAGCATATTTGAAATAGAACACATTAGAGGTGTTACTTTATTTTTACATTACATTTACATCTCCCTCATACATCTGGGGTTGGGTACACTCTTTAAAAAAATTAATAAAGACCAAAAGAAATAAGAAAAAGAAAGGATGGGAGATTTAGAGTGTCATAAACAGGAAATCTTCATGCAAGTTTTTGTTCCGCGTCTCTGCGATGTCTGTAACCTCATTTTGCATTCCCTGTTTGTGCTCGGAGGCATGTGATGCCGCAACAGCCTCCTCTGCATGACCCATCCGAGCCCACACTCAGACTGGAAGAGAGTGTGCAGGCCTGGAGAAGTCCCTAGTTGGCCCCCTTCTCCTTCACGACACTCTGCGTGAGATTCTGGATCCCACTCTCTCTCGATTCTTCTCTACTTTCGTGGTCAGTTCCCTCTTCTCACTTTATATTGCTGGTTTCTCTTAGTCTTCCCAAATTCCAAATGCTCGAATTCTTTAAAGTTCAATCCCTGCAGTTTACCTCTTGTCCATCCAGGGTTATTTATAAGTTTGTAAGTTAGGTTCCCAATCAACAATGTCAACAAAAATTGTCCAGTGACACAAGTACTTTTTTGACAACGTGTCAACATTCTCTTTGTTTTCAGTTTGTTTCATTTCAGAAGTTAGCACACTATCAAGAACCAATGGTCCAGAAGGAAGAAGTCCAAGCTGCAATGAAAGCTTTTACAAAAGAATGGCCTTCAGAATGATGGAATATCAACTGAGTTGTTTCAACAAATCCAGAAGGTACAGGCACTGCTTGTCTGGCTATGCCAAGGAATTTGGAAGACAGCTGCACTGCCAATGGACAAAAACATCCATATACCTGCCATTCCAAAGAAATGTGATCCAACAGAAATGCATACATACTCCAACAGTCATTAATATCACACACAAGCACAAGTTTGCCAAAGATAATTCAAAAACTGGCAGCAGTCTATCCATAGAGAAATGACAGGAATTCTGTCAGGATTCAGAAGAGAACACGGAACGAGGGATGTCACTACTGATGTCCAATGGATCTGGACTAAAAGCAGAGAATGCCAGAAAAATGTCTACCTGTGTGGGACTGGCTGTCCAGAGGCATTTGGCTGAGTGGATCCTGACCAGTTATGAACAAAATGGTGAAAAATATGGTTTCCAAAACACTGAGTTGTGCTCATGAGGAACATATACACGGAACAAAAAGCAATCAGGCAATCTGTGTGTCGAGGATGTATCATGTCACCATGATTATTCAATCTGTATGCTAAGCAAATAATCAGAGAAGTTAGACTAAATGCGAATGCAGCCTCTATTGGAGGAGACTCGTAAGCAACATTCCATATACAGATGATGCAGCCTTTTCTCACTGAAAATGAAGAGAATTTGAAACACTTACTGATAAAGATAAAAAACTGCAACCTTCAGTATGGATTAACCTCAACACACACAAAAAAAAACCTCCTTACAGCTGTACCAAAAAGGAACATTATAATAAATGGAGAAAACGCTGAAGCTGTCAAGTATTTCATTTTACCTTGAGTTATGGCACTTGGCTTAGCTATGCTGCTGGCCAGAAGTGTTGACTGCACTGTGGACTGCCAGGAGAGCAAAGCAGTCTGTCTTGGAAAAAGTACAGCCCAAGGGCTCTCAGTTACTTTAGACTTGTTACTAGGAGACGCCAGTACCTGGAGAAAGACGTCATGCTTGGTAAGGCAGCAAAAATGAAGAAGACCCTTGATGAGCTGGACTGACACAGTGACTGCAAGAATGAGCTCAAACACAGCAATAATTGTGATGATAGCAAAGAATCAAACAGTATTTCGATTTGTTACACCCGGAGTCATGATGAGCCAGAGCCCACTCAGCTGTACCTCATATGTAAGCAGCGCCCAGAAGAACACAACATACATGATACAACACAATACGTGTGCATGAATAGACACACACAGGCCCTGAAAAGTCTTGGAACTTTACTCTTCTAAATGCTACATAAGCTATTGCAGCGTGTCACCATGGAAACCTTCCAAGTGCTCCTATGCGTTGATGCCAGCACCCAGCCCACCCTTTAAAATAATTTTGGAATTCTTTCTGGAATGGCCATTGGACAGAGTGACAGTTTGTGAGCTTGTCTATCGGTGTGTGAGGGAGCTTTTAGCCAGTAATCAAATAACTGTATTGGAACACCCTTCCTACTCACCAAACTGGTCCTCAATGACTTTTTTCTTTGCCACAGATAAAGGAAATATTGAAAGGAAGACATTTTCATGATGTTCAGGACATCAAGGGTAACACGGCAATAGCTCTGATGTCCATTCCAGAGAAAGAGTTCTCAAATGGCTTTGAAGAGTGGACGAGGCTCTGGCATGGGTGCGTAGCTCTGCAAGGGGAGGACTTGGAAGGTGACCTTGATTATACTCAGCAGTGAGGTATTAAAGCAATTAAGTTTACAGACGTACTTGTCAGACCTCGTAGATACATAAGAACTACTGACACACAAAAAGACACGGTGAATCACAGACACAAAAAGAAACAAAACCAGAAACCAAGAGACTGCTTAACATGTGACTCCACTTAAACAACATCCTAGGAAAAAACAAAACAAAAACAGTATACAAACATAAAACAAATCAGTGGCTCTGGGAGCCACGTTTGGGAGAAAGGTCTGACTGTGCAGAGACATGAGGGAGTTTTCTGTGGTTTTGGAAATATTCTCCAGCTTTACTGTGCTGGTGGTTACACAACTCATACCATTTTCATAAACTCATCAAACCGTACACTTAATTAAGGTAAATTTTACTATATTTAAAATGTATCTCAACCTTCTGAATTGAAAAAAAGTATTGCAAGTACTATGGATGGAATTATGCCCCTCTAAATATACCCGCGGTTTAATCCATTTGGGAATGGATTTTCTTTGTTAGTTTATGTGGCTGTATTAGCGTTCGTGTGTTTTAAATCAATCTCTTTTGAGCTACAAAAGAGCAGACTGAGCAAGCAGCAAGCAGGACAGATACGGAAGAAGACAAACGCTCCAGGACATAAAGGTCACCAAGAAACCAAGAAGCAGAGCTGCTAAGAGACAAAGAAGGACCTGTCCCCACATCCAAGAGAATGAAAGCCTTTTCCTGGAGCTAGAATACTGAATTTGGGCTTCTAACCTCCTAAACACTAAGAAAATAAATTTCTATTCAAGCCACCCGTCTGCTACAGCGTCACTAGACGAACCAGCCACCTCGGAGTGACTAACACTTGGTGGGTAGCAGCGAACAGTGATTCTTAAATAGCAATTATAGACAAGATGACAAGTGTTTTGAATAATCAAACAATGTTGAAATTAGAAGGATTTTAGAGATTTCTAAGCTATTTCATTTTTCAAATGAAAAATTGGACAGTTGGAGGCTGTGTAAGTTTTCCAAAGTTGAGTTTAGTCCTGGCAACAGAAATTCTCATGTTCAAATTGATTTCTGATACATGCAACACCTCTGCTTTATCTGAAATTAGAGGTCATTAGAACAGAACTGAAGAAATTGGAAATGAAAGGAGTGAACGGGATAAAAAGTTACTAGAATTTTAGTGACAGGAACACGAATTTAGCCGATCCTAACAGAGGTGTTGCTAGCTGTAGCTCTTACCTGTCTGTTATCTGCCAGTTTACCTACTGAACTACTTGTCTGTCTGCCTCTCATCTACCAACCTACTGACTTTTTGTCTATCTGTTTATCCATCTATCTTGGCAGCTAGCTAGTTGGCTGGATTTATTGAACAATCAAGGAAGTTTTATAACAGTGTGTACAGATTTGAAGTAAGAGAACCAAGAAGGAATAGCGCTGGTAACATTGGCTTCCTAAATGTCAAGACCAAGGTGTCCTTGACCGAAGCCATGGTATTTTCAGTCACATCTTATGCACATGAAAGTTGGACAGCGAATGAGGAAGACAGAGGAATAATTAACACCTTTGAATTGTAGTGTTGGAGAAAAATATTGAATGCACCATGGACCCTCAAATAGAAAAAAACAGTCGTGTTCTGGAAGAGGCACAACTAGAGGTCTCCTTGGAAGCAAAGATAGTGAGACTGTGTCATACATATTTCAGACAGCTAGTCAGGAGCGCTCAGTCCCTGGAGGACATCCAGCTTGATAGAGTGGAGAGACAGCAGAAAAGAGGAAGGCCCTCAACGAGACAGATTGACTCAGTGGCCACAGCAATGGGCTTCAGCGTAAAAACAACGGTGGGCATGGCACAGATAGGGCAGCGTTTTGTTTGGTTGTGCATAAGGGTGCTAAGGGTTGGAACCAACTCAAGAGCACCTAACAACAACAAGTTGCATAATTCTGATACTCATGTGAAAAGAAACACCATTCCCGCGTCCCTCCCCCTGCTTGCCTCTGACAACAAATACAGCAGAAGTACAGGAACAAAAGGTGCACGTTACGTGTACATGTGGGATAGGTCTTTGTAGACCTGAAGGAAAGGATGGTGTGTGTATGTGTGTGTGTCCTCAGGCATGCAACTAGCCTCTTGTCCCTTTACTGACTGCAGCCTCTGGAACGTGGAGTGAGACCAGGTTGACACGCTTGGTGAGCAGAACTTTGCAGACGTGGCTTAGCTGCACTCTTCCTCGCTGGCCAGCGACTTGTCTGCAGATAACACGTGCTTTCTTCTGCACATCTATGCGTAAGCTGGGGAGCGCTCCACCCCATTTGGGACAAACCATGCTCTACCTAGCTCTGCGGCAATGAGCTGGACAGACCTGCTGAGTCAGTAAAAGTACAAGCATCTTTCTAACACGTAATTAAGCCACAGTAGGCCACTGAAATGGCATGCTGGCTTTCATACTTGTTTCGGTTTACAATTTGTTTTGTAAAAAGTTAGTGAAGAGCCTTTTAACTATTATTATGGGTTAGTTCTTCCAGCCCACTGCCACTGAGCAGATTCCGACTCATAGCAACACTATGAAAACTTTGGCAAATATAGATAGCAGGAATGATGTGGGACAGTAGAGACTGACTGAAGCATCAGGTAGATGAAATCTTTAAGAGAGATTATTTTTTTAAGGAAGACAAAAAAACAGAAGCAATTTAGAAAACACCTAGAAAAGAAAAAGCAACTTCCAATACATGGTTTACTTATTTGTTTGATTTCACTGTTATCCAGGGTGTTAACCAAAAAATCAAAAACAAAAACCTCACCACCCTGTTTGGGAACACTGGAGGCAGAGAGGTTAAGCATTACAGCTGCTAACCAAAAAGACAGTGGGCTGTTCAAGTTGACCAGACACAACTTGGCAGTGCTGTGGGGCAGCTCTACTCTGTCCTGCAGGGTCGCTGGGAATCAGAATCAGCTTGATGGCAGCAGAACGGGCTTGGTTTCACTTTGTCTGCTGTCTATTTCCTTCAAACAGAAAATCTATATATGTTTTGTGTCACCATTCTAGTTTTTTCAGTGATAGATTTTATCCAAATTACTGGGCCCACCAAGATTAGAAGTTACTTTCCTCTTTAAAACTGGGATTGGGGAAGGTTAGAGACAAAAGAGAAGGGTTTGGACTCGATGTGTGATACGCGGAAGTGAGCGGAACTTGCAGATGGCATTTAAATGCACAACTTACGTTTAGAAAAAGGTTCCTTATGGATTTGTCATGTAGGTTATGGAATGTTATAGCCTCCAACTGATTTAAAAACCTCAGCTCCTTGACGGTAGAGGCAGGGGTAAATACATGGGGTCAAGGACATTTTTAGGGCAATAGAACTATTTTGTACAGTACGAGGATACTGGACTTGACGCATTTGTCAAAACCCAGGGAAGTGTCGGCCCAAAGAGGAAAGCTCTGGGGTAGGTGACAGGCTTAGTAATGATACCTAAGGCATGGCCCATCGGTGACAACAATTGCATGCTGTGAATGCTTGCTGCTTGTGACAGGAGGCACTGTGCTGAGGGGAGAAAAGGGACACGGGGACTCTACTTTCTGCACAACTCTTACGGTGAGTCTAAATCTGCTCTAAATTAAACAAATAAATAAACCAATTTTTAAAAAATTAACAGCTATTTCAAAGCAAGAAGTAAATTCTGATGGCTAACAAATTGAAATTTCTCTTAGTCAGCAAAAAGAAATGCAGTTTATGTTTTGTTTCATTTTGTTTTAATTCTATTACCTCCATAGTCCAAGATTCTTATTTTTCAACTAGAACATTTCATGGAAACCTCTCTCTTCCTTTCCAGGTAGCAAAGACAGTAAAACTTTAAAGACCAAACATTTTCATATTCAAAACACTAAATGATAAAGGCAGAGGAAAAAAGTGTTAAATTTCAGAGAAAGTTCTTATTTATTCTTCTTGACTATGCAAAACATAATTTGCACCCCCAGAAGTGAAAGTAAAGAATTTTCTTTGAAATATATCAGCTAGATAGACTTTTTAAGCTTAAAAAGTAGTTTTATTTGTGCTAGATACAGCTGACCATAGTAGGTGAAATTTTCAGTCACCTCCTATGCATGCAGAAGCTGAACACGGAATGAAGAAGACTAAAGAAGAATTGATACATTTGAATTACCGGGTTTACAGTAACTTTTGGACACAACATGGACTTCCTGAAGAATCAACAGCAGAGTAGAGTGCTTCTTAGAAGCCAGGAGGGTGAAACTTCACCCTGCGTAGTTTGGACGCGTTATCTGGAGATCCGGGGCACAGGAAGGGACGTTGTGCTCGGTCAAGCAGAGGGCAGTGAGAAAGATCCGAGGGCTGGAGACGGATGGACACAAGGGCTGCAACCCTGAGCCTGGACAGAGCGACGATTGCTCCGACGGCGCGGACCGGGCAGGTTTCATCCGGGTGTACACAGGGTCGCTGTGGGTCTGAAGCGACTCACAGGTACCTGACAACCACCACCACCACACAAGCTGCTACGTGTGCTTCAGATGCCGTTATACTCATACACAAAGCAGTTGAAAAGTTCCTTGTGGGTGACATGACAAACATGTGGCCGTAGGGACTGTCGCAAACTAACCTCTAAAGGAATAGTTGGTTACCTAAATTTCTGTCTAACTGGAAACGCCCCCAGGAGAAGCTGGAATTCCCTTTCTAGAAGGGAAGAAGCCTGAAAGCCCTGGAAATGCTCAGCCTTGCATTGCACCTAAGAAACAACTTGGCGACCCAAGGCTGCAAGAGAATTCCCTCCTCAGGTGGGAGCGTCCCTGCAGGCCTCACCAAGTCCAACGGCGGCACTGAGCAGCTACCAGATTCTCTGCACCGAGGAAGCCGGCAGGGAAGGGACACCCGGTCACACCCCCAGAGTGTTCGTACAGCTCCCGCTGGAGCCCCTGCTCCGATGGAACAGCCTCTCTCCCCACACTCCTTCACTTTGGTTTCTCTAATTTTTCTCTCTTTGGGCTTCCCACTTTGCAGACAGAAATTAGCATGACCTCCTGAACTGAGGGACAGTGTATTTTCCGGTCCTAGATTAATTCATTTCATACATACTTTCAGTGTGAAATGGTAGAGCTCAGGTGTGAATCTCCTTCCCTGATTTCAGAATTGTAAAAAGAGCAGTCTGAAATTACATAAAAAAAGATCACTGTGTATAATAGGAACTCAGCTGCTCCATTCCTGGATAAAGAATGTAAGATGCTTTTAGCAAAAGATATTTTTGGAAAAGAATAAAACCCCATGTTTGGAATGTATTAAATGTTCTCTCTGAAAAGCATGTAGCCATATAGAGTGCAAGAATGAGCGTGACTCTGTGGGACCATCCTGTGCTCATTAAGAAATGATGCATATTCATCACTTGGTGCTTATATAGTATGAATTAGGCAAACCAGAAGACACATTTGGAAGAACAGCCTGCAGGCTTAGAAATTCTGCTGTTATTAAGTAAATGAATTCTAAGTGGTTTTTATTTTTCGCTCTTATTTTAAAGTATTAAATATTTTAAAAGAACATGTCCAATTATTAAATGCCGTGTTTTTCACACTGTGATGGAATTAGAAAATTGATTATTAAAGGGAGCTGCCTGTATTTTGCTAGATTTTTCTCAAAATGATTCTAAGCATATCACAGGGGATATTTTGTATGATATATTTTTTTAGTGGTTAGTGGGTCAGTTTTTTATTGATACATAGTAAGATGAACAACCATATGTTGCTAAATATGTGGAAACATGTGGAACTTTTGTCTAGTTGAGAAGTGGAGTAGATACACAAATTAGGTGAAAACCCTACGAAACCATTCTTTTCCGTAGCCCATGGGGAAGCCACGAGTCAGAATTGACACCAGGCAGCCGAGGGCAACAACCGACAAGGCAGGAGAGCCGTGTGACCCACAGAGGAACGGCCGGGTTATTCTGGTTGGAGAGGTGTGTTGGTGACGCTTCACAGAAATGGTAGCATTTGAGTTTAACCTCAGCAAATTAGTGAAATAATTCCTTAGCTTTGGGAGGTGAATGGGAACCATCCGGTAGTTCTGATTCCAGTACTTCCTAGGCTTACCACCTGGGAGCAAACTGAGTTTGATCATCCATTTGTTTCTTTAGCACTGATTGGGCAAATTAAGAAAGCATTTAGAATAGTGTAAGTGGCACGGTTCATCTTTGGGTGTCACCGGTCGGGCAGGAGAGGAAGGCACAACTGAGAAGAATTGGAGCAAGAACCCGTGCTAAGGCTGTGGAGAGAAACATCAGTGAATCTGCAAGAAGAGCGAAAGTTGTTAAAATTATGTTTTAGGAAAATGGATTTCATAAACATTTAAGTCCTAAGAGCTTGGGAAGTAGTCATAAGTTCCTGTTTTCATCACTGTTGCTAGGTTTCCGTATTCAAACATAAAATCCCAGAAACAGTATCATAACGACCCCTGTACCTATGGAGTTGCTGTGTTTGGAATCATCTTGGTGGCGGGGGTTGGATTTGTCGTGCCTCCTCACCACTCACACGCGCCAGACTGTAATATCTCTGATACATTCTTCTGTTCTTTAACATTTCCTTCACGGAAATTTTCTTCTTTCTCTTTTCCGTCTTATTTATTTAGAAACTAGTGTGACTTTAGGGATACAAATGCAGGTCTTTGTAAACCTGTCATCAAACTTATTTCAACCCCTTGAAGAGCTAGCAGCCTTCCTAGTCTGGTATCTGTCCATCTCGTACATGATTTCAACATACTGTTCTCTACAGAGGTGTATGCCCAAACAAGGTGTAGTATTATATACTGTAATAATATACCTGTAGATTGCAAGGCACCTTTCATTTGAGGGACCTGTGGGTGGATTCAAGCTGCCAACCTTTCGGTTAGTAGCTGAACGCTGAACTGTTTACCCCACCCTGAGGCTCCAGTTCCTCTCTGCAGAGCGTCTCATTCCCCTTCATGGCTGAGCCTCTCATTTCTCTCGAGTTCTCTCCCTGCGGCTTAACCAACACATGTTCTCACTGACCTGTATCTTATTTATACTTACACTTGTATTTCTCTAGCTCACTTCTGTTTTTTGTGACACAGTACTTAATACTTTAATATTTTAATAATGTTAAGATCCAAATGATACTGGATTCCATTTCACCATAAAAATGTGTTAGTGATATACACTAATTCTAATTCTCCCCTTTATTAAATATCTTGAAGAAATAGCTAATTGAAGTCTCCCTATTTCTCTTCAACTTAAATGTAACTAATGTGTATTTGTCATAATTCAAAGAAATGCATTTACTTCTTTCTCCTTTTCGCTCAAAATTAAATAACCTTCACTGTATGCAACAGGATACTAAAATTGGAAGATTTATTTTCTACTTATGCTGAGACATGAAGACCATGGGTATGAGACCACCGTTCACTGCTTGATGAAGACATAGGACTACCATTTTCGCCTGACTCCCTCTTTTATGATGAAACATAAACATGTTTAGGCAATCGGGCATCATGAAGATGACTGTCACCGAAAATCGACAGTTTAACTACTCTCAGGATGAGGGAGAAGGCTAATCACCACTCAGCCACGAATGCGCATCTTTCAAAGTTGAATACATCGTACTGGTATCTGAGTGACACCTGGCAAGCCCAAGTGATTGAGTGGCTCGGCTTATTAGCCCTGATGGAACAACAAATACTTTCTATTAAGAAATAATCCTGGACTTTCAAGAATTTGGTAAGGCAAGAGCTAGAGACAAATGGAATATTTATAAGCATTAAGTGAAAAACAGGTAAAAGATTCCTCAGTAGAGGGATGGAGACAGTGGAAGCAATGTTTGAAGTATAACACGTCCTCTGCCTTAACTCTGTTTACACAGTTGCCTTGTGATTGCATCTCAAGAGCCACACTGGATTACACATAAAATAACTTAGTGATAATTTGATAATGTTTGGTTTACTAGATATTACACAGCTGTTGTTGTTAACTGTCGTTGAACTGGCTTCTGACTCACAGCAACACTGCCTGTCCTGTGTCATTCCCAGGATTGTTTGGGAGTCAGACCATTGGGATCCACAGCATCTTAGTTCACTGATTCTGTGGAAGTTGATCACCAGGTGTTCTTCCTAGTGCTTCTTAGTCTGGAAGCTCAGCTGAAACGTGTTCAGCATCAGAGCAACACACAAGCAGCGGCTGACAGATGGTGTTCACGCGTGAGGTGCATTGACTGGGAATCAAAGCCAAGGCTCCTACACACAAGGCAAGAATTCTACGACTGAATCACCGCTGTCCCTGTATTACGCAAGATGCAGTATGAAAGATGTTTCATTTTGCTTTTGTGTGATATAATGCTGTCAATATAAATTAATAAAATGATAGCAACTAAGCTCTACTGAAGATCGCAGGGTGCTGAGGGCGTGACCTGTACCCCTCAGGGCACTCCTGTGTGGTTTGGAGCCCTGGCGATGCGCTGAGCTCAGCTGTGAATCTAAAGGCAGAAAGCTGGAAGCCACCGATGTCTCCTTGCAAACTATGTGGAGTCATTCTCTTCAGTTCTGTTGGGTGTAAATCGCTGTAAGTGGAAATCAGCTGGACTGCAATCGGTGAGAGTCTCTCTTTTTCTTGTTTATCTAGATTTAGCAGATAGTCTTGATTTAGGAAGGGAGAGAAGTGGCTTAAAAATTGGAGGGTAGTAGTGAATTGAACAACAGCCATCTAGCCTCTCATAGGCTCTTCCCCTTGTGAAGGTCAGAAAAGCAAGTACAGGTTACGTGCCTGTGTTTAACTATAGGAAACAATAGGGACTTGGTAAAGGTGTGTGCTGCAGGTACTTAGTTTTTATTAACTGACAAGCCAACTAAAGAACAGACAAAGATTGCTTTTTGTTAACTGTAGAAGAGAGATCTGTTCATGACATTGCTTGTAATTCAAGATAAAGCAATGATACGGTGTGATTTAAATAACATACCCACATGCAAACAAAGGTCATGCAACTAGGTTTATATTCATGGCTCGACGGCACTTGGTTATGTTTATGTTTGTCAAACACTATAAATACAAGGTGTTAGACTTAATAAGAAGAGGTAGCATTTCAAGACGTTGGACTGTGTGAAGACAGTGGTTAGGAGCTTATATTCTAGTGATAGGCACCTTTATTTTGTTGTGCCAAACGAAGACAAATATTTCAAATGTGACAAATTTTTCTAAATATTGATCCTTTCACTTTCTGACTGATAAACCCACTGCCGTGGAGTCAGGTCCAACTCATAGCGACCCTGGAGGTCAGAGTGGAACTACTCCATAGTTTCCAAGGAGCACCTGGTGGATTTGAACAACCGACCTTTCAGTTAGCAGACGTAGTTCTTAACCCAGGACACCACCAGGGTTTCCTTTCACCTGATAGCGCTAAATAGACCATGTTATGTAAGTTCACATGAGTTGGATCTGACTCGACGGCACTTGGCTGGCATATAAGTTCACATGTGTGGCCCTACTGGAAACAAATTCATAGAAATGTTAGATAAGTGAGACATTTTCAGTTATAAAATATACTCTCAGAAATAATTTAAGGACTTCCTTGATAATTTTTTTTCTGTTTTTTAATAATCAATATTTTTCCTTGGAAACTCTAGGAGACAGTTCTACTCTGACCTCCAGGGTCGCCATGAGTCGGACCCGACTCGACCCCACTGGGTACACCATAACAAGTTTCCCTTACATTTATGCAACATCTCTGCCTTTCTTACCTCTTCTCCAGCTGTGCAGAGAGAAGGAAACAGTGGATATGTGGAAGTTTTGTGAGAGTGTGTATGGTATTTGTAACTAGTATTGCTTACTCTTCTGCTCTGTTCAAGCCTATATAGCTGCAGTACTCTAACCTTTCCTTCATTTTTGAAATATTTATTTTACAACCCTTTAGCAAAATGAAATTAGTAGATTCTATTCTGTTAGCCTAGGGCTTAGTTTTGTTTGCCTCAGGCCATAACCAACGATTTATGTGAATAAGCAAATACGAGTTTGAGGTGAGAGACGGAACTTGCCTGTATTTTTAATATAACTAAGTCAAACCCAATTCTCTTTCTTGCCTCCTCAAACTATTATTTCCCCCTTAGAGGGAGTGGAGAGTCCGGTCAGGGATCCGCACCCCTTGTTGCTCCATCCAAAGTGCAGCTAGAGCAGGAGACACCTGCTATATGCTTCAAACACCAGCAACTGCTGTTTCCCTGTGGGTTTGCTGACACCTACTCATCACTCATTATCTTCTAACGTCAATTCATCTTCTAGGTCAACTTCTCAGATACTCTCCTCTCAAAGGTTTAGAATTGAAATATTGGAGTAGTAGTCTACAGCCATTTGGAGGCTTAATGCTGCGGGTGCCTTTTATTAAATACTTTGCAGTAAAGCACGATAAAAGCAAACCCATTAGTTGTTAGATTTCTGCTAACATTACATTTGGGTATGAGAGGAGAGACTAAAGAATGTTTTGTTTTCTATTTTAAACACTTTTTCCCCCTGGTTTCACAAAGTACGGTGGTTGTTTCTACGCACTGACTTTTTTACTTTGCTTCTTTAGCTAAACACTAGGAGTTCCTGAGAAGATTTTCTGTAGATGTGGTTGACTTCTAAAATCAGTTTGTCTTTAACTAAAACTGATTACCCCTGAGAACTGGGAGAGATCTCAGGTGAAAAAGGCCTTACGGGCGGTAGCTGAGGTTTCCCTGAAAAGGAGGAAATTTCTCTCAAAGTTGCAAATTTTCAGCCCACAAGCTTGCCTTAGGAACTTCAGATTTCCGTCCTCTCAGCAGTCACGTGAGCCAGGTTCTTAAAGTGTTGTCGTGTGAGTTGCTGTAGAGTAAGGTCGCTAAGCATAGGGACACTGTGTGCAACAGGACAAAATGACACTTGGTTCTGCACCATCCTCACCTTTGTTCAGCCGCTGTGTCGTCCATCTGACTGAGGGTCTTCCTCTTTTTTGCTCACCCGAGCATGATGTCCTTCTCCAGGGACTGATCCCTCCTGAAAACCTGTCCAAAGTATGTATTACAGATGTAGTGTCACCACCTTTGCGTCTAAGGAGTATTCTGGTTGTGCTTCTTCCCAGAGAGACTTCATTATATTCACTATTCTTTTCCAACATCACAATGCAAAGGAATCAGTTTTTTTGTATTTCTTATTCATCGCCCGGTTTTCAGATACATAGAAGGTAACTGGAAGTACCATGGCTTGGTCAGGCACACTTGAATCTTCAAGATGACATTTTGGCTTTTTGACGCCCTAACAAGGTCTTGCTGCAGATTTGATTAGCACACTGCGCCTCTCGATTTCTCTACTGCTGCTTCTGTGGGCGTTGTTTATGGATCCAAGCAAAAAAGAAAAAACAAAATCTTTGACAACTTCAGTCTCTGCCCTGTTTATCATGACGTTGCTTATTTGTCCAGTTGTGAGGATTTTTGCTTGCTTTACGTTGAGGCGTAATCCAGCACCGAAGGCTGTGGTCTTTGATCTTCGTCAATAAGCACTTCCAGTCCTCTTCACTGCCTGCAGACAGAGTGGTGTCCTTGGCACAGCACAGGCTATTAGTGAGTCTTCCTGCCCATACTGAGGCCTCCTTCTTCGTATAGTACAACTTCTTGGATTTTTCTGCCCAGGACATTGTATACATGTAGTGAAAGGACACAGCCCTGATGCACACCTTTCTTGACTTCAAACCATGTGGTGTTCCCTGGTTCTGTTTGAATGACTGACTCCTGGTCTATATAGAGATTCCTCATGAACAGAACTCAGTGGCCTGGAATTCCCATTCTCCACAATGTTATCTATAATTTGTTATGATCCACACAGTCAAATGTCTTGCATAGTCAATGAAACACAGATAAATATCTTTCTGGTATTCTCTGCTTTCAGCCAAGATCTGTCTGACATCAGCAATGCTATCCCTGGTTCCACATTCTCCCCTGAATCCAGCTTGAATTTCTGGCAGTTCCCTCTGATTTACTGCTGCAACCACTTTAAACTGATCTTCAGCAAAATTTTAAGTGTGTCGTACTTAAAATGAATTCATGGTCAGCAGATACTCCAATGGATCTAGCTTGTAGCAAAAACTACAGCCACAGGTATAAAAGTATTGTGTGTCTAGCCTTTGATTTTCCGTTCTGGTAGAGAAAGAGCTTGCTACACCGAAGACTGAAAGACAATTGGAAAATCGAATCTTCTTGTCCTTTCTAGGTGTGAGTTGATTAGAGGATACTGTGAGATATAAGTCTTCTAAGAGGGGTGATAGAGAGAGCTGATGGCACTCTCCTTAGGTGTGATGCTCCCCTACATGACTCAGGGTGACTGAGACTCACGGACATGCAATGCACTGACGGAGGGACACGACAGATGAACACTCTGCAACTCCAACCCAGTACCTCATATTAATACAATTTTGGTTATAAATAGAAAAATATATCAATTAACTTTTAACACGCTGAGAGACAGTGAATGGTAACAGAAAAATCATGGAAAAACTAAGTCCAGGGCAGTCTCAACTTTGGCGTTGATGAAGTGTTAAAAGTGTCGTTTCAATATGTTAGTTACTTGCTCTCACATGTGAATTCATTGCCAGGCCTTAAATGATTTTGAGGACAAGGCCAAAGGTAGACAGATATGAAAATGCATAGATACGTGAGTGGGTTGATGAATATATACACAGTAATGATATTAAAGTGTGAATTTACAAAGTTAAACTGTTCATGTTAAAACTTTTTGGGGGGGTGGGTATTGGTAGAAGTGACTTTGTTCTGTGTGCTCAGTTAGTGCAAGAAAGAATATCTGCTTTTGTCTTTCTGTCTCTTTCTGCTGGAGGAAAGGAATTCACCAGGAGATAGCAAAAATTTTACCCTATTTGAGGAATTCACTTAAGGAAGTTAACAGGCTACAGGGAAACCCTAGTGGTGTAGTGGTTAAGTGCAATGACCGTCAACCAAAAGGGCGGCAGTTCAAATCCACCAGGGGCTCCTTGGAAGCTCTACAGAGCGGTTCTACTCAGTCTACGGGGTCACTATGAGTCAGAATCGACTTGACGGCAGCCTGTTTGGTTAGGGAGTTTCACAGGCTTAAAAAGCAAAATTCAGATCTATAATAATGTGAATTTATTAATTGACTTATTATTCAAAACTATCTCTGAAGAAATTTGAAATGGAAGTGCCTACTATGAACATGAATCCAAAAATTTGCTCTGTTGGCATGATGAAGATATTCACTGAGTTGAAGCTATGAAAACATAAGCAACTAAACAGGAAGAAACTGCAACAATTCTCCACGGTTGGTAATCAGAGCTGACTAATCACACCCTGGCCGTGTTTTCCCAGGGCTGACCCAGAGAGGAGAGCACCCACGCCGACACTGCAGGTACGCAGCCGAAAGCTGACTCTTCAAGACTTGAATGCTTAGGGTCTTGGCATTGAAGATAATGAACCTGAGGCCAAGTAGGGTGCTTTTCCCCAAACCACACAGCTAACAAAGACCTAAAGGGGGCTCAGAGTTCGTGGATTGCTCCAGATGCCAGTTCAGATTTCCATTTTTTTATCTCGGTTCATGAAAGCGGTTCAAAGATGACAATCATTACACCAGTGAGGCTCTTTTTCTCATTAACTAACAAAAAGTGGGGAGGGGGTAGGGGTGGGAACAACCCAGAAAAATCTGCCCTCGTGCTCTGAGGCAGAAAAACAAGCTTGAATTTCACTTGTTTCATTTATATTCACATGATGAAAATGAATGAATGTGAATAAAAAAGTGTGTTTAATCCTCATGCTGTTTGGTTTAACCACAATTCAGTTATTTCATACCTGATTTAAACTACAGTTCTCGAGAATGAGAGCTTCTTTGCCATCTTATCTGTGGTTTTAATATTGTGAGCCTTCATAGCATCCTCTTCCAACTTGAAAAGTGACACTGCTGACCTTGAAACTTCGTTTCATCATTTATGTATTTCTCATTCATGTGTTTATATCCTTTCTAAAATGCTACAGTAGAAGGGAAAAAAGCAAATCAAAACATGAGGTCTAATAATAAAATGTTTCATTTTATTGTGATGTGCATTATAAGAATTTCATTAAGACAGTCTCATATGTGATCTTTCTTGAAAGAAAAAATCCATTTTTAGTCTCTGTGTGACTTGTTTTCCCCAACACATTGCAATACTGTACACAAAATCAGGTTTTAAATCTAGAAATTTATAGGTCTACACTTTTCTTGGTTTCTCTTTTCAGACAAGCAATGTGTAGAGAGCCACATTATTTAGTTAAGTGCTTAATATCTAGCATGTAGAGCACACAATATAAAAAGACAGCACATTAATCTTAGGTGTCTTGCAGGAGACTAAGAGATTTTCACGTGTGCACAAACTGGCAAACCAAAGCTTAATAACATCTGTGCTTTACCTCTCTCTGAAGTCTCGTGATCGATGAACAAGTCAAGGAAAGAAAATCAACACTAGATTTTGTAGTCACACAAAGAAGAGAGAGGAAATGACTTTAAAGGAAGGAAAGAAATGGAGCTGCTTATTCCTTCTGAAATGTTTTCAAAAGGTGCTTCCCAGCCACTTCTCCAGAACAGGCTTGCTCAGCTGACTTTCTTTGTATCAAAATTGCTCACTCTCCTGTTTTGTTTATAAATATCTTTACATAAAATTATCTTCTTCATGAAGTTGTGTGTTCCTGAGGAACAAGGAATGTGTCTTAACTGAGTTTTGTTTTGCCAGGTTCCTAGCTCAAGACATAAACTTTTGCTTCCAGCAAATATTTATTAAACTGATGAATAATTATAAACAGTGCCTTACAATTTAAATACTAAAATTGGTTGTGTCGTGTATATATCTTTATATAAACTGTAAATAAAGATTGTATAAGCATAGCAGTTTTGCTTCTTCGTTCCAAAAGTAAGTGTTTGTTTGTTTACCTGTAGCAAGGCAAACTCTGGGGAATATTCAAATATTTAAATCAATTATATCTTCCTGCTTAAGTAAGTTTTTAAAGTATCTTAGAAGCCCCAGATTAAACTATAACAATACTCCTTTAATCATCTCTGATACTAACGCCTTCTAAAACACAAGCAAAATACAAGGTATGCTATGTGTCAATTTTTGGTTATTTTGTGACATTCAACTATGACAACTCTTTCCTAGAGGCCTCTCTTGGTACAGAACTGCTCCACAGCTTTTTGTGGTCGATAAGGGAGAGAGACTGAAAATAATTTCCAGCATTTTCCTATTCCCCTTTGGTGACACAAAAGGAAAACAGTTTACTAAAAACGAAATGAAAAAAAAAAAAATACGGGAAAATCATCCATCCAAAGGTGGAAACAGAGCCTTCCCTGAAGAGAAATACAAACACACAACAAACTGTCATAACTGTTCTAGGAAAACATGTCTGAAAAAAAAAATTGATTCTTTCATCCAGGGTCAACCATCTGTGCAAAATGAAAGATTGGTAAATGATTGACTGCTAGCAATTAGAAACAGCAAACAGATGTGATGGGCTGAGTTTGTGGAGCAGTGGGCCGAGACATGGAGCGCTGACAGTCAGACCAAGTGAGAACTCTGACTCCTGGTAGTCTACTGATTCGCTACCGGATTCTATGAGACACTCAGAGACCTTGGACGTTTCTACATTATAAAGCTTTTTGCTGCAGAACCCATCATCTCACCTTTTTATAATCATTACTATGTAGGAATATAGAAACCCTTGTGGTTAAGTGCTGTATCTGCTAACCAAAAGGTTAGCAGCTCGAATCCCCCAGGTACGTCTTGGCAACTCTACGGGGCAATTCTACTCTGTCCTGCAGTGTCGCTATGAGTTAGAATCAACTGGACACCAGTGCATCTGGTTCTGATTTCAAGTAGAGTTAGGAGTTGTAGGGGTGCAGTGGTAAAGGCGTATGGCATGCTGGACTGCTATCCACAAATTTGTCAGCTCAAAGCCACCAACCACTCCTTGGAAACCTGACTAAGCAGTTCCACTCTGTCCTCTATGATGTCTATAAGCTGGAATCAGTGGCAGTTGGGGTTAAGCTGGGATGGATGGTCAATAATGCCAGGTAAAAGCTAGTAGAGATAAACGCAAATTGATGATGAAATTCTACATCATTAAAAGAATTAAATGAAACCATAGCATGTAGATCTCTACGATTTTTCTGATTTTCAGTAATTATTTCTTAAATAATTTCCAAAGTAAGATCTATATACAGAAAAATCTGTACAATTTAGGAACAAAAAAACTTGAGTGAACAATTAGACTATGTGACTAATTAAAGTTTAAATTTACTTCTAATGGCAACATTGCAGTACTGATACAATTTAGAATAAGAAATATTCTATGAATAAATGAGAAAAGTATTTTACAGAGTCATTCATTCACTTCTTTATTTATCAAAATTACTAAAATCTTGCTATATTTCATCATTAAGCTAGTATCTTGGAAGAAAAAACACTCCAGCTGAAAAAAAGAGACTAACTTGAAATGAATAAATAGAAATATTGAAAATCAGTGATTGATTTATTAAAAACAGCATGTTATCAATGAAGACATGTCATTATGAAAGACACAAATGGATTTACGAGAGATATCTAGTGCAGTTAAGAGACTCAGCTGTGTACAGTTTCTGTAATAGACACGAGGACCTTTATTTCCCAAACTGTTTCATTGTGTTTCTTCAGGATACAGAATCTCCCGGGGAACAGGCAGGTCACGCAGAAAGCAGCACGCATCCTTGATGGTCCTCCTGGTTTCTGACTGAGGCATGGTCTATTCCTCCACGAGTTACTGTGAGTGACTTGAAAGCTACCTCTCAACAGCAGCGTGAATCTAGGAAAAGTAGGGTACCACTCACAAGTCAACGCTTACCTTGCGTCTTAAGTCATCTAGTGCTGCTATAACAGAGATACCACAAGTGGATGGCTTTAAAAAGAAAAGATTTATTTCATCACAGTAAAGTTGGCTAAAGGTCTAAATTCCAGGTGTCAACTCTGCGGGAAGGTCCCCTTTGCTGGCTCTGGAGGAAGGTTCTTGTTGTCAACCTTCCTCTGGACTGGAAGCTTCTGAGGCACAGGGACCCCAGTCCTTTCCTGAGGATGTGCTTAGCTTCTGGGACAGCTTCTTGGTGGTAGGAGGTCCCCTAATCTCTTTGCTAGCTTTTTTCTCCTATATCTCAAGAGACTGCTTCAAGGCATCGAATGACCTTACACACTGAGTCCTGCTCTACCAGCACAGTGGCTGCCCCTCCTCGCTCATAAACATCACAGAGTCAGGGTTTCCAATGTGGAGGAACATCACTCAGTACCAGGAATCAGGGTCTAACGAAACAGGTCACACAGATTTGGGGGGGTGGGGGGACACAATTCAATCCACGCCACCATGCAATCTCTCCGTGTATTAGCCTTGTATGTGCTCAGTATCACGGTCTCCTCCTCCGTAAATAAAATGGACAGCAAAGGCTTAGAAATGAACTGGTGGTCACCTTAGGTAGTGTGGGTCACCTGTCTTGGGGTTCACGAAGTTCGATATGCAGTTACTAGTCCTTCCCTTCCCCTGTAAGGACTTTCTGGAAGGAGACCTTTCCGATCCGAATCTCTGGCATGTGTTTGTAGGAAGCTTCCTGCCTTTGCTCCTTTTTCTTCACAAAGCTCTAAACCTCCTCCTCATTGCTCTGCTTCTTAATGCAATGTCAGTTTAGGCAAACATTTTCAGCTGCTTTATTCTGAAGCCTTTCCAGAGAATTTGGAATCAAAGCTTAAGACAACGTTGGTTCAGAGTAAAGAAACCAGCATTCTCTCGGGCTGCTTTTCCCCGTCTTTCTTCCTGGGCTCTGCATCACCTCAGGGCCTGATTCTCACCACATCCCAGAGTACAAGTGCAAACACATCAGTGCAGCCTACAGAAAAAGACACACATTAACAAATAAACTGCGGACTATAAAAGTCTATCACCGACATTTCACTTGAGTTTAATCAGTGTGCTCAGTAGACCTTGGTGCTGGCAGGAGGAATCTGGAAAAAAGTGCTTTATGTGAACACAGACTCCAGAAAAGACACAGTCTTACTGGTTTGTAATTAATGACTTGTATTTCCGACTCGACGGCACTTGGCTTGGCTGTATTTATGGCAGTAATGGATAGACCTAGGAAGCAATGTGAAAGTGAGGGGTAGTCTCTTGCATGTTGATGGAAATATCAGGGTCAAATTAAAGTTAACTACATAGAAAAAAGAAACCCTGGTAGCATAGTGGTTAAATGCTACAGCTACTAACCAAAAAGCCTGCAGTTCATATCAGCCAGGTGTGCCTTGGAAACTCTATGGCGCAGTTCTCCTCTGTCTGTAGGGCCAATATGAGTCAGAATTGACTCAACGACAGTGAGTTTAGTTAGCTTTATATGTGGGAAAAAAAACCTGTAGAGTCCAGTGGATTCTGAGTATATGAATGGCCTGATTTGACTAGGAAAGAATTACTGTCTTAGTGTTTGGCAGGGGAATGACCACCTGTCAATAGTTTAGGGTGTCAACAGCCCCATCAGCTGAGGGAAGCACACTTACTGAGATAAGAAGGCAAATGTGACAGTGACCAGACATAGGGAGGCCTTGACTCTTTGCTTCCCTTCTTGGGCTGCAATCCAAGGTGTATGCCCATTTTCTCAACTGGATGTTTTCAAAATGTTAACAGTCGTGCTTATGTGGTTTTCTTCTACTTCAATAAGAAAGAAATAATGATAACCCAGTGCTGTCGAGTGGTATCCGACTCATAATAATAACACCTGACAACACGTGACCCATTCTGTGTCAGCCAGAAGCAGTTGTTTCAGTTTCCTTTACGACCTAAGCTTGTTTTTCCTTTCTTTGCAATAAACTAAGGTTTGAGTAAGGCCAAGTGTGAGGCTGGCTTCTTCGTTTGATGAACTCAAACCCGCTGCTGACCCACTGAGGCCCTAGGGTGCTGTAGACCCGTCCCGTAGGAGGAGGAGCTGGTGGACTTGAACTGGCAGCCTTGGGCAGCCGCACTCTTAGCCACTGTGTCATCAGGACCTCAACATATTGAACTAGTCATTCTTCATCAGTATGCTCACTAGACCTTGATATGGGCTGGGAGAAATTTGGAAGAAAGGGCTTTACGTGAAAAGGTACCCAGAAAAAGACATGCTTAATATTTTTTTTAATATTTATGGCAATAATAAAGAGACCCAGGGAGAGATGCAAAAGCCAAGGCCTTTCTCTTGCATATCAGTTGAATCATCAGGGTCCAGTTAGAGACGTTCATCCAAGAAGGAATCTTCCGATACGTGCTTCTGACCTCCCTGGCACCTTCTGGGCTGCCTTTGTAAGTTGTTGGAAAATGAGGATATGTAGAAGAAAAACACATGAGTGTTTAAAACCTTAAAAAAAAAAAAAAAAGAACACGTCCTCGAATCAATTTTGACTCATAGCAACCCTACAGGTCAGGGAAGAACTGCCCGTAGAGTTTCCAAGGATCACCCAGCGGATTTAAACAGCCAACCTTTTCATTGGCAGCTGTAGCTCTTAACCTCTATGCCACCTGGGTTTTCAGGTGTGTTTAGTGCCACTGAATTTCTGCATTTTGTAGCTTTCATTATAAACTTAAATAGGAATGAAGAGCATGAGGTTAACAGTGTGTGTGTTATTTTGTAAAAGGCATTACATAAGGAACTAATAAGAACTAATAATTACCTAAGGAATTAATAATATTTTCAAATGGAAAATTCTGGAAGATAAATGGAACATTATAAGATAGTTAAACACTTCTGTGTGAAACTGAGACTTTGCAGCTTTGCAAGCATTTTCTGCACTTACTAGCATGAACAATATTGAATTTTCTTTTAAATGACAGTGTATGTTTGAGTAAGTGATCATATAAATCAAAATAGATTTAAAAATGGATACTAATTTGAAGTTCAAGGATTTCAAGATCTTGCAATGAATTGAGATTTAAAAGAATTTCTTAAAATTAGATTTTGACAAATTAAAAACCCACTTTTTTGTCTAGAGGATGATTACTAAGAATTATAAACAACTAAAGGTCTATCACTTCAAAGACAATAGATGGAGAGAAGACCACAAAAATATAACTGTTAATTTAAAAATGTGGACCAGAGAAAAAAATTGGAAACAAATAGTAAATTAGACCCTTTAAAGCCAACCACAACAATAGTTAGAGGAAGTACAAGTAGTAAAAGCAGATGTTCCAGTTGTTTAATGGGTAGAAATAACTAGGTGCTAAAATAAATGTGGTCACACCGAGAATTATTTTAGGAGCAATGCCTCCCTATAAAGAATCTTGTACTATGTTTATTTGCAAAACAACAATTAACATTTGACACACTTACTATGCTTTACAGAGCCCTGGTGGTGAAGAAGTTAAGAGCTAGCCAAAAAGTTGGCAGTTCAAATCCATCAGTCACTCCTTGGAAACCTCATGGGGCAGTTCCACTCCATCCTATAAGTTTCCTATGAGTTGCAACTGACTTGATGGCAACTGGTTTGGGTTTACCAGCCTTTGCAGCAGTGATTCAATGCAATTATGAAGAGATGAAACTCATTTTTTCAACACATTCCACAAAAGAAAATCATCCAGTCGAGAGATGGGAGAAGAGTGTGAGCAGTGTACATTACAGCTAATTTTGAGTTTCTTCTTGCTTCAGTGTCTGTTATCACTACCTTGCTATGATCGATATGATAGCTAGAGACAGAGATGTGTATATGTATAGGTATCACATATACAGGATTTTATAGCATGTGGCCTTTCAGAATTGAGCAGTCACATGGTTTACTCTTCTGGTAACAATAAATTGAAAAGAAATAGCATCATATCTATGGTCAAAAAAGAACATTTGCAAACCTGTTCTGAAGTACAACATGGTCAGCTATGGGTTAATATCCACAAGCCTACAAGGAAGACGAGCTCATATAACTATTATTCAAAAGTATACACCAACTCCTAAAGCCAAATACAAAGAAACTGAAGATTTTTAAGAACGACTGCAGGCTGAAATTGACGAAATATGCAATCACGATGCATTGATCATCACTGGTGACTGAAATGCAAAAGTTGGAAATAATGAAGAAGAAACAAGAAAACAAAAGACCTGCTGCCAACGAGCCAATTCCAACTGATAGCAGCCATATAGGACAGGGTAGAACTATCCTGTGTGGTTTTCAAGGAGCTGCTGGTAGAGCTAACTGCCAGCCTGCTGGTGAGCTGCCAAGCTCTTAACCACTGAGCTGACCTTGGTGACAGAAACAACTCTGGAAACAACATGACACAGTTTTGCAAGACCAATGGCTGACTCACTGGAAGTATTTTTTTTTTTCAATTCCACAAAAGATGATTACATATGTGGACCTCCGAAGATGGATCACAAATCAGGTCGGCTGCCTCTTTGGAAAGAGACAAGAGAGAAACTCGATATTACTGGTAGAGCAAAAGCAAGGAACCAGCTTTGGAATGCACCATCAGTTACTCATAGGTAAGTTCACGTTGAAGTCAAAGAAAATCAAAGGAAGTCCCCAACCCACAGCTGTCCCGTCAGTGCCAGCTCATAGTGACGCTGTAGGGCAAAGTAGAACTACTTCGTAGAGTTTCTAAGGAGTGCCTGGAGGGTTTGAACTGCCAGCCTTTTGGTTAGCAGTCATAGAACTTACTCACTATGCCAGCAGGGTTTCTGTGACAGTCAAGGTACAACCTTCGAGATCCCCTGCCTAAATGTAGAGACCATTTTAAGAACAGATTAGACACACTGAACAACAAGTGAAGACCAGAAGTGTTGTGGGATGACCTCAAGGTTGACGCACCTGAGGAAGGTAAGACGATATATAAAAAAAAAAAAAAGAGAGGAAAAAAGAAAACATATCCAAATGAATGTCAGAGGAGCCTTTGGAACACGTTCTTATGTGCAGAGGAGCTCAAATAAACTGAAGTGGTGACATTGTGTGGACAGCATCTACCAACACACAGGACATCACTATGAACAGGGCTTACTAGAAGTTTACAAACAACGGTGGGGGGAGGTAGCACCCACTTACCGACTGACACTGGACATGCACCCCAACACACAGACACTACCATACACTGTGTGTGCTCTCCACTGACACACAGTATATTCCAAATTACGCATGCATACAGTCATTATATATACCTCCTGGGAAACAGCATAAACATTGGAAGTGGAGATATGAATTTTAAATCACAGTATGTCATTAACTCCAGATATCATATCAGGCAACATAAAAGAGCTTGGGGTGGTGGCTGTCAACTTGTCCATAAAGTATAATGTGTCTAGCACTGTAGCTGGCAGCTTTTATAGTCGATCATAGTTTATCTTTACAATAACTCAGTAAAAATGACATCATGGTAATTTTCCAAATGAAGAAACTGGTGTATACAGGGGCTACATAGTCTGCTGTACTTCCAGTACACACCACCCTGCTGCTGTGGAGTTGATTCTGAGTCGTAGGGACCCTACAGGACAGAGCAGAACCGCCCCATAGTGTTTCCAAGGAATGAGCTGCTGGCAGATTCCAGGTGTTGAGCTCTCCACTTCCAATAGATCAAACCAAGAAAACTGATCCCACTGCCAGTGAGTGAACTCCAACTCATAACAACCCTATACGGACAAAGTAAAGCAGTTCCTTAACATTCCCAAGGAGCAACTGGCAGATTCGAACAGCTGACCTGTTGTTTAGCAGACATAGCACTTAACCACTACACAACCAGGATACTGGACTTAAATTAAAAGCTTTTTTAAAGGCTCATGTCCTTTTCTCTTCAAAAGTGATTAACAAAATTTCTTCTTCAGAATTCTAATCCCCAAAATGATAAAAGATAAGATTAAAAAGGCAAGCTTTCGGAGATTCGATCACAGACAAGCTCAGGGAACGCTGAGTTTCCTTCCTTTGTCTGATAGGTCACAGTGCATATTAACATTCTGAAGGTACAAAGACACACAGCAGCAAAGCCACTGAGCACTAACTCAGGGAGACGTCACCTGGTGGCACCTCGTTTTCACAGGCCGTCAAGTGGTACTTGCCTCCACAGAATGCACTAGAAAGCGTTACACTATACTAAGCTGTGCCTCGAATCATTGGAGTCTAAATTGCTTCATCCAGATTTTAGAAATAATAAGTTCTTTGCCTAGTGGTGATAAGTAAAAGAGATCATGCAAATAACGGGTCGACATCGCCTCACACGCAGCTGATGCTCTCCTGCTGCAGCGGGAACAACAGGAAGGACAACTTTTTCTCGGCAGCTGTAATAGCCGCTAACATTACTGAGAAGCTATTACTTGCCCAACACTGTTCCAGAGAGTGAGACTATAAAGCAAAGTCAGAGCCGTTCCCCCATATGGGCTTCAAGAATTAAGAACAAAGTAGACGGGTCAGAAACATTCAACAAATGACTATTGTATGGCATGGCGTAATCACAGCTATAGAAAGTGACATAAACAACACACTACTGTAAGACAAAGCTAAAATGGCTAGAATAATGTTGACTCACTTTCTGTTGTGCTTGACTAGCCCAACATCAGAATTCTCTTTGCTGGGAATAGTACTCAATTTAAAACTGGGTAGTCATCTGGGTAAATAATTTATTTCTTTATTCACACTAGGAAACACAACTGGAACGCTTTTTGACCATCTCAGACTACCTGGTCATGATTTACATGCTAGAACTTTAGCACAGCAATAGAATTGACGCTCTGAAAACCTACTGTTTGGCAAATGATTGCGCACAACTGGTTTATTCATTTTTAATTAATAAAACTATAGTTGATGTATGAGAAGATGTTCCTGCTGGAATTACAGATGAAGAAAAAGTCTTAGGAAAAAACTAAACAGTGCAACTATAGGAAAATATTGAATACTGCACGGAATAAAAAATAAAACTTAGAAAAATGTTCAATTAAGCTGAAATTTCTTATACTTGAAAGAGAGGTCCGTATTCAATCCATGGCTCATTGATAAAAGTGGGTTCAAAGAACTGAACATTTCTCAAGCTAAAATAAAGAGAATTCATTATTCAAGACATTATTTCCTTTACACAGTCATTCTTTATGATGACCACACATGTCTGAATGACTCTTCTCTTTTTCTGTAAAACCCAGGAATAGAATTCTGAAGCTAACTCAGAATTTTATATTTCAAAATACTTTCTCAACTTGAAAAGAATTATTTCCACATTGAAACAAATTTCCATGATTCTTCACCCAGTCACTGCAATATACACAATAAAATATTTTCATATGAACTTCTCTGTATATAAATTCCTCAGTCTATCAGGAAAGAATTCACATTTATCAAAGAATGAATTATGTGTCAGTGCCAAAAAAAAGAAAAAAACATGACTTTTAAGCTACGCATTTACGTTTAGGAACTGAGATGAATTTGACTGGCCAGGATTACTTTACTGATGTTGTTTAGAAGCACATGTTCCCGGAAAAGATGAGGGTCCTGTACCAAGGCATCTTCTACCTCAGAACAACGTCCTTCTAAGACCAATTCAATAGTGAATGTGAACAGAGGGATTGTAACTGAACTTTTACTAACTTCTTTACAACTTTCAACTATTTCACTGTAAAATGTATTTTTGTTATTAGGGAAATACTATGACAAGTATTGAAAATGTTTCTATTTTAAACATTTTCTATTTTAAACTCTTTACAGGGTGGGATGGGTAAATGTCCATTAAAGAAAGCTGTTTTTGGCTATGATGATCATTCTAGTAATTTGGCCATCTTGTTCACCAGAAAACACATACATTTCTTGGAATAGGACTCAGGAAGATTGCATATCAGAAATGAAAGGTCAAGATGTGTTATTGGAATAAAACCCAAAACCAAACCAAACCCAGCCCACTGCTATAGAGTTGATTCCAACTCATAGTGACCCTATAAGACAGAGTAGAACTGCCCTATAGAATTTCCAAGGAGTGCCTGAAGGATTTGAACCGCTGACCGCCTTATGGTTAGTAGCCATGGTACTTAACCATTATGCCACCAAGGTTTCTAGAGGAGGAGTAGAAGGAGAGAATTTAGATGGTCTGACTTAGTTTAGAATGTGAATACTAAGTTCTGCTGTGTGTCAAATTTCAGCTAAAGTTGGAAGGGATTTTGACTCTGCTGAATATGTCTATTCCAGCTAGTGATTTTTAGCCTGAGATCTAATTACCTCATGTTGCTTGAAGATTAATAGAAAAAGTTAAATTCAACAACCTACTTGTCAGTCTTATGACAAGAAAAATATAAGTAATTCCCTGAATTGTATTCCAGATGCACAGATCTCAGGATTGCCCATCAAATTCTAAAGCTATGTCTCCTCTTCTCTTGTTTCTCTGACCAGATAATTTCTGTAGTTACACTTCTCAATAAACATGCAAAAGGTCCTTTCAGAGACCTGTGCTGCACTGGGACAAAAGAGTATGGTTGAAAGACCATGAACAGAGAGTTGGGGAACTTGAGTTTAGCCCAATTCTGCCATAGAAAACATGTTGTCTTCCTGGAACTAGTCACATCATCTTCGTGGGCCTTGATCATCTTTATAAGGAAGAAACTGGGTTGACTGAACTGAAATGTTCCTTTTACTTTTAAAACTCTTAGCTCTTAAAGAATTGAGCTACAGATTTATATATCATTATATAGAAACCCTGACAGCATAGTAGTTAAGTGCTATGCCTGCTAACCAAAATGTCGGCAGTTCAAATCCTCCAGGTGCTCCTTAGAAACTCTATGGGGCAGTTCTACTCTGTACTGAAGGGTCACTATGAGTCAGAATTGACTTGATAGCAGTGAATTCGGTTTAGTTCTTAGTTTCAATCTGCTTCTAAACTTAGAGGTTACAGAAAATGATTGTTAACAGTGTACAAGTGGAGAAAGGAAATTTTAAATCATGAGTTAGAGTGCCAATTAAAGTAAACTTTGAGCAGAGGCAATAATGACCAGGAGTTAAGAAGCTTCCCCTGCTTATGATTTAATTTTTTTTTTTTTTTAAAAAAGCATGTTTCTGGACTGCTTTGATCTCACTGAATGTTTTCATAACCTAGTGTCCACTCCTGGATTCAAGAGGTAATGAGTCCACTCCCTAATAGACTCAGTCTGCAACACTATTGGATAACATTTTCAAATGTTTGATTATTGTCAATCTTCCTACTTGTCATGTGTCTTGTTTTTCCTTCTGCCTCTTGTTCAAGCATCTGCTCTCATTTTAAGGCCCAAAACAACATGGACACAAACGGATAGCTATAAAATGCCATCTGGTATACCTTGACCCAGTTCCTTATAATGTTGTATATGTAAGTTTCCTTCTGTCCCTTTCAGTTTATTTCTAGCTATTAGCAGAAAGAAACATTTAGCAATTTCTGTAAAAGGCCTTAAATTTGCATTCCCTGTAACAAAGCAATTCTACCTCCGAGATTCAACACAAGAAAATTATTAAATTTGAATTCAAATAATTAGTTTTATTAAAGTATGTAACAATGAAATGAGGAAGTAATTTACATGTTCATTCATTCAAAGATTATCTGTCAGAAGAATAGTGTGCTGTCACTGGACAGGGAGAGCAGTGGAAGCTGCATATAGGTGGGCATGTATATTTTCACTCAGTCATATTAAATAAAAAGTAAAAAAAAAAAAAGCTCATCTGTCAGTCTCTATTCTAAGCCTGTGGATAAGTAGTTAATACAGATAAAGTGTTAAATACAGAAATTCCATTTTAATGGTCTAGTGTTTTGTTTTTTGTTTTTTAATCAACACTAGATTGTTAAAAGGTGAATTTCTTTCTGTAATTTAAAGCTAATGAGGGCAGTATCTTTTTCTGTTCTTTTCTTTTTACTGCTTTATCCACAAGGCCTAGAATGGAGACTGTCAAGTAATATTTTAAATAAATGAACATGCAAATTCCTTCTTCATTTCACTATTACATACTTGAATGAAAATATTGCTTTAACATTTTAATAACCTAATAGTGTATTAGGGAACCCTGGTGCCATAGTGGTTAAGTGCTACAGCTGCTAACTAGAAGGTCAACTGTTCGAATCTGCCAGGTGCTCCTTGGAAGCTCTATGGAACAGTTCTGCTCTGTCCTATAGGGTCTCTATGAATTGGAATTGACTTGACAGCAGTGGGTTTAGTGTTGATTAAGTATTTTATGATGGAGTCTTACACTAAAATACTTCTCAGTCATTTAAATAATATGCAAAAGAACATCAGAAAATGGTATCAGAGATAATAGGTACATTATTGTCTTGAACTCCCACGTAAAAGACTTAACAGACAGCTAGATGGAAAAATCAAAAACCCATGAATAATGTTTCAAAAACACTGATGGATGAAACATCATCTCCATGAAACACTCCCCACCCTCCACCTTCCAGGGCCCAAAAAATGTTGTAGAAACAAATCAACAAGAGCCACAAAATCTGCATGGGGTTGGCAACTGAATGGAAGAAGGAAAAGTAGAGAGGAGCAGCCAGAGCACAGAAGAAATCAAAGACTGACAAGCACTCGTTGTGAAGCATGACAGGCTAACTCTGGGATAAGAGTCTAAAGGTTTTCTTCACTCTTGTATCACAGCGGTCAGAGATGAAGTCCTTGGTGGGTGAAACAATCTATTTCCTATAAATTGGCCTCAGAACTGATCAGAATAGTCCTCTTCCAAGGCAGAATGTTCTACTGAGGAGAAACTTAAAGGGGTAAGTTAAGTTGAGAAGTGTGTTAACAACAAATGAATGAAATAAGATAAAACAAAGGACCTAGGTAGGAGCGAAGGGGCAGGACCTTCAGGACACTGGTGTACAAAGTTCCAAGCTCAGTCACAATGAAACAAAACAATCAATAAACAAGCAACAAACTTTAGCACATGAAAACTAGTCTTTGGAAATTGTCCTGATGACACTAAGTGAATGGAAAAACACTTATTGCATAAAATCTACCTAATCTTGGTAAAAAGCACAAAAACCCATGGCATTTGAGCCAAGACCAACTTTGTTCCCTCCCCATATCTAGATCAGCAAGAGGGTGCAGCCAAGAACACCGAGACTCAGTTTCTTCCTTCTTCCAGTCTGTAGGGTCACGATGGGTTGGAAATGACTCTATGGCAGTGGGTTTGGTCTAAGTGTTGGATTCCAATCTAGGGCTAACCTTTCTCCCCAGGAAGGACAAGCCAACATCATTTCTTATCCCTAACAGCACTGTATTTCACAAGTTCTATTCTAGACAAAAACACTTCAGACAACCAGGAACTTCTTTCCTTCACAACGTCTCTGTTCATAGACAAATCACTCTACCCTGGGTCTAGAAGGTTGAAACTTCCAGGTGCCTGTCATCCTTGCCCCAGCTAACTTAGGGTACACACATTGTGTACCAGAAAAAGAAAACCAAGAAGACTAGAGGTTATCATCCTGCCCCAAACCCATAAAACCATATCGCTGTCAAGTTGCTTTCAATGCACAGGGTGCTATAGGACCTATAGGACAGATTAGAACTGCCTCATGGGTTTCCAAGGAATGCCTGGCAGATTTGAACTGCTAACCTTTGGGTTAGCAGCCATAGCACTTAACCACTACATCACCAAGGTTATCACTTTGCCCCAAACCAAAACCAAAACTACTGCCTTTGAGTCAGTTATGACTCATAGCAACCTTATAGACAGAGCAGAACTGCCCCATAGAGTTTCCAAGGGCCACCTGGCAGATTCAAACTGCTCACCCTTTTGGTCAACAGCCTTAGCACTTATCTAGTACGCTACTAGAATTTCCATCATCCTCGCCCAGCACCTCACAAATAAGAGGTGTCACTCTGAAAGAATCATCGCACTGTCCTTGCTTTCAAATGTGGAGCACTGCTGCAGAGATTTTGTCCAGCGTGAGAGACAGACTACAAGAAGACAGAGTTCAGCAACTCTTCTTGGGAAAACTGATTTCAGTTAGAAGAGAGCATGGGAAACTTGAAATCGAAGCATGCTGTTGAAAACAAAGTTGATTTTGGTGATACGGAATTAAGTAGAGGCAGCTCACTAGGTGACAGCAACAAATTAGACTAAAGAACAGCTAGTCTTTTATGAAAGAAAATCAGGAAAAGATGCAATTAAGAGAATCCCTCCTGAGGTCAGAGCAAGCAACAAAGACTGAGCTCAAGGATACCTCTCAAAAGAGGGGGGGCACTAGAATTTAATTGGATCAGGTGCTGGAGAAATATATATCCCCTGGGAATTGTCAAAAACAACAGAGCAGTCATCTAGTATTAGAGGATATTAATGGCTAGATGAGATACCAACCAAAGCCTAACACAGGCATCAAAGAATGAAGAGTCACACAGAGCCCTGTCAAACAGTGGCCACTGTGGAGTGATCACACATGGTCAACGCCATGTGCTCAGAGCTAGGACATCAGACGCTGCTGTTCCCTGAGAACGTCTATGTCCTCTGCAAACAGCTCCCTCTGTGGGAGAAACAGACTCCCCTGGAAGAACCTGGCCAAGTCGATAAACATGAGAAAACAACAAGAAGCCCTAGAAGGGGGTGGAGCAGTATCCAGTATTGTTACAATATACTGTCAACAATCTTTAGTTTTCAACCAAAAATTATTAGACATGCAAAGAAACAGCCCACATACACAAACAAAACAAAACAGGAAACAGAAACGTCCTTTGAGAGGAGCCGGATGTTTGACTTAGGAGAGTACTTGCAAAGAAACTACAACAAAAGAACTAACGGAGACCATTCTTAAATGTGAAAAGGAAAGTATGATTACAGTGTCTCACCAAATCGATAACATAAGAAAGGGAACTACAAAAAAAAGAACCAAATGAAAATTCTTGAGTTGAAAAGACAAAAGGGGGAAAAAAATCACTAGAGGATAAACAAAATATTTCAGCTGGCAGAAGACAGAAGAAATAACCTTCAAAATGTAATAATATAGAATGTGAAATCTGAAAAACAGAGAAAACATTATGGATAAAAATGAACAAACTCGAAGAGCAATGCGGAACATCGTCACAACCCTCTGCTATTGATTCAATTCTGACCCTACAGGACAGAGTAGAGCTGCTTCCTAGGGTTCCTAAGGACCAGCTGGTGGATTTGAACTGCTGACATTTTGACTAGCAGCCACAGCTCTCAACCCCTGCACCCCCCAGGCTCTGAGACAGGCTAAGCTACGGTTGGGTGTACTGTCCACACTATCACCTCTCTCCCCTAAAGTCAGTATCTGTTACTGACCCTGGGACATTAGGCTACTTTTCTGGCCACGACACTTTCTCAAATACATGCCAGTTGCCTCCATGTAATAGCCTTTCTTTTGAAAAATGACTCATAGACATATTTATGAATTAATAAGCTCCAATAGTGAATGTGGTTTCAGTTCTGTTACCTAGTTAAAAATTAGTATCAGGAATTAGAATTGGGATATTTGTGCCTTCTTCTGACTTCTTGAAGTGTCAATATCTGATATTTTACCTACTAAGACTGAAAAAAGATCCCAGGAAAATATTCTCCAAAGATTAAGGAGTTTTTTCTCTCAGTGCATATCGATAGAGCATTGTGCAATGCATCAATTTTCGTCACATAATGAAATATATATAAACAGATAAAAAAATTAAACAGTTAATACAGTAACTAGTAGCACGCCAACTAGGTAAGATTTATATTCTTCATTACAGGCTTTGTTACTGCTAAAAATGAAGGCAAAATGTTGAACCAGACTGTTCTTTGTGTGGAGAAATGCTGAAAGTAAAGCTCTAAGCCATTTAAAGAGAAGTAATAATTTCTAAGAAACAGAATATGTATTTACACACAGAAAAAACAAAACAATAAAAACCCTGCCATCAGTCAATTCTGACTCATAGTGACCCCACAGAACAGAGTAGAATTGCTTCAGGGGCGCCTAGTAGATTTGAACTGATGACTTGATTTACAGCACAGCTCTTAACGGCTGCATCCCAGGGTGCTACATCTCTGCTCCGACTCCAGAGTTTTCGCCTGCTGCTAAGGTCTGTTCTTAGCAATCTGTTTTGACTTAGACCTATTGTAGACAGCTGCAGGTGAAATGTAGATTACAGAGCTTGATGTGAACTTTGGAGAGAACATCTCTACTGATGCTATTTGTTGGTATAAGCACAATTATAATGAACTTATTTTCAACATACTGAAAAGCATGAAAATAATGTAACAGAAACCCCTGCTTATATCAAGTCAGATAGACTTACCAAACACTTAGTTTGACCTCTCTAGCTTTCTTCTACTTTATTAAAAAAAGTTATAATTTTATTGCTGTTTTATTCCTGATGAAAAATCTTCATGATTGAGGAGAAAATAAATCTTTTTATCTCCCAGACTTGTAACTCAGATTTTTAAATTGTTTGTATCTATTCCAATAATTTTAACTGCCTGACTGTATCTCAACCAGGTTATCCAAATTTCAAACAAGAGAATATAAAGTGTTTCAAAGGTTTCAAAAACATCCTTTTGTATGTTTCCTTGTACATACAAGGACTGCCAATTAAATTCACAGACTCATCCTACAAAAAGTGCCACATATCTCACCGCTGAATATCACTATGACCACCTTCGCAGTACTCACTTTGGGAAGCTCTGCACTGATGCCGGTGCCTAGTCCACCCTTCAAAGCCATTTGGGAACACTTTTTTCTGGCATGGCATCAGAGCTGTCATTGTATTACCTTTGATGTCCTGAAAGTCATAAAAATGTCTTCTTTTCAATATTTGCTTTATCTTCAGGTAAACTGAAAGTCATTGGGGGCCAGATCAGGTGAGTAGGCACGGTGTTTCAATACAGCTATTTGCTTACTGGCTAAAATGTCCCTCACAGACAACTATAAAACTAAGTTCAGGAACTTGCCACCATGCCACTGTCACAGCAGCCATTCCACAAAGAGTTCCAAAATTGTTTTTAAGGGTGGACTAGGCTCTGGCTTCAGTGCATAGCTTTCCGAAGGGGGGTACTTCGAAGGAGACTGCAGTAATTATTCAGCAATGAGGCATTCAGCACTTAGAACAATTAAGTTTGTAGACTTAATTGCCAGATCTCACATGTGCAAGGGTTTCTCTGGTCTGGGCATGTAAACCTAGAAGCAAAATTACTCTGTGACCCTCTAATTCTTTGCAATTGCCAAAGCTCCCCCTATAATGTGTGACATTATACTCCCATTGCTGGAGTATAAGAATCAACGATGCCCTGTATCCTCAGAAACACTCCACTTTACCAACATCATCAATTTATAGAAGACATTCTGCTTATGTCTCCAAAGCCTCAAACAATAGTAATATTCTATTATGCTATAGATACATTTTAAGGCTAATAATCAGAAGCATTGATCTAAGTTATAAAGTCAATTTTATTCGTCTAAGACTATGACCTCCTTAAACTATTCTTATAACATTATACTTACCATATTTGTCATATGATTTTTTTTGTTATCTGAATCTTAGAAGCCATGAAATCAACTTACAGTGTCAACCCAAGTCCCTTGAAAAACAGCAAACAAGTAATTTTTCTTGTATATTTTTAATGCAATTGAAGACGATATTTACTATATGAGGTACTGATGCATTCTGACTTAATGTATCATTGCACAAAAGAAATAAATGTTTAGTTCTGTTAAGTAGGATAATTTTTGAAATGTCAACATCAAACTGAGTTTTGCAAACAGCTTTGACTTATTCAGGTTAGAAACATTAATTCTCAGTTCTTATTAGGGAGTATAGTGTTTCTCATTACTGAAAGTTTAAGCTCAGAGTCACACTTTTCCTATTGTTGTTGGCTTTCTAACTCAGATAAAAGGACAGGCTTGATCTTTTTTTTTTTTTATGTATACATTCAGTTTCTCACCAGAATTAAAAGCTCTAGGAAGTCAATACTTTTATGATACAGAGAGTTTAGTTCAAAGTTGTCTTGCTTTGAAATGTTTCCATTTCAAACCCACTGAGCCTAAATATGTTTTCTAAGCTATGGGTTTAACAGAAAAGAAACTTTGTTGTGAGTTTCTTATACTTTAACTTCAACTGTTTATTTAGTCTTTCATTTAACGAGTATCTACTGAATTATCAGTATAAGAATGACATTTTTAGGCAACATGAGATCCCAAAGACATCTTTATTTGTATATCATCAACAACTCTAATAAATACAGTGCTGAAATAAACAGCCTAAGTGGTGCAAGATTAGTGCAAAGAAATCGTTGCCGACTGAGGTTAATGGAGAAAACTTTGGAGACTTTCTTCTCCATCTCTTGCTAGAAAACCGGTAGTATTTGTTAAGCTGAAGATGAGCACTGCACACAAGGTAGAAAGCGTGACATAAATAAAATGGATGATAAGGTTGAAAAGCAAAAAGAAGAAAAGAAAGAGAAGCACTGTGAGATACTACAGGATTTAACTTCTCCCGAGAGCCCGTGTTTATAGACAAAATCAAACCCATTGCCATAGAATCAATCCCAACTCACAGAAATTGGCTCGAAAGACAGAAGCTATCATGATAACCTAGCTAAGAACTTCACAAGCATGCAGTTAAGACATTCAAAGCTCTCCAGCTATTGAATAGCTGTAAAAGAAAGAATGAAACTACACCAGCACCATCTCAGTGATGGTTTCCATTACATGTTAAAAACTGAAAAAAAAAAAATCAAACCCACTGCCGTTGAGACAATTCTGACTCACAGTACCCTATAGGACAGAGTAGAATTGCCCCATCAAATTTCCCAGGAGTGCCTGACGGATTTGAACTGCTGATCTTTTGGTTAACAGCTGTAGCACTTAACCGGTACACCAGCTGAATGGAACATGAAAATACATCTTACTTTAGAAAATAAATACCAAATGCATTTCTTGACTAAGGTTTCATCAACCTCTTTTGTTTTTAAAAAGAAAAAAAAATGCAGCAAGACATATTACTCTTTCGACTTGGGAGGTCTTAAGCTGTGAATTTAAAAACATTCCATTTGCACACCGCTTGTACAATAAAAATTCCCCCAGCTGCGCTTACCTAGCCACACATCTCCCTCCCACCCCATCCCAAACCACTGACATTGTTGTTGTTGCTATTGTTGTTAGTTGTTTGTTGGTGGTGGCTAGTTTGGTTTGGGTTATTTTTTCCCTGCATTCCCTTTGACATTGATTTTGGGAAAGAAGCCAGCAGTCTGAGTAGTTGAGCCTTTATTGTCTGTTCAATAACTCGTTTATCAACTTTATTGCATAGCTCTGAAAGCAATATTGTGACCTAAACCAATCATCCTGAGCTCAGTGAGTTAAAAACAATAATCATCTAGTTTAACAGGGCTGAGTATGGCCAGCTTATCACGTAGTTATTTCTGTACAACTTGGAGGTACTGAGTTGTGACTCTCTGGCTGGCTTGGTATTCAGTGGTCTAGGCTGGCCTTGAAGACAGATGGCTCTGCTGAGGTTTCTGTCATCTTCCTCGACCATTAGTGAGGCTAAATATCTCCTCTGCTTGAGAATAGGCGAGGTGCAGAGGTGATCAGTCCCAAGCAGTGCCCCACCGGGCATTAATAGCATCTTGCCTATTGACATTCTGTTGCCCCAAACGGGCCACAAGTCTAAGTTCACAGATCAGAGTTGTATCTAACTGGCCGATGGAGGACATCGATACATCACAAGGCAAAAGATACACATACAGGAAGAGATGGATAACTGGAGCAATAATATAATCCATGACATGCATTGACTGTTCCATCTGAATCCGCAAAGAGGTATTTGGAGTTCCTTATGTTTCAGTGTTATTGCATTTGTTTTGCTTTACACATTTTAAAAGGATTCACCGTTCTATAACATTATCTGAAGAAAATGCGTATCTTCTTCCCTAGTACCCTTACTAATTCAGTTTACAGTGTCAGCCAACCTGGAAAGTCCACTAATGATTCTGGAATGAAGGGGCCAGCAGTAGAATACATTTAGAGCTGCTATTGTCTCCTGTGGTGACCTTGTGGAATTGATCTTGGAAAATGTAGTTTGACGTATTGACTGAAAACTAAACAGAGTCAATCTGAGAACATGTGTTTAAACCAGGATTTCTCAAAGAGGCTGCAGATAAGCCACAGAATCTTGGTAGTCAGTATTGAACTTCTGCATAGGTTTCTCATATAAAAATTTAATGCTTTTTCCTCTCAGGGGATATTGAGGCCAGTTGGCATATCTGGCCTATTGCTAAGAGAGTCTTCTGCACCCCATGTTGGTGAGTGGCATCTGGGATCTTAAAAGTTAGCAAGTTGCCGTCTGAGGTACACCAAAATGTACCAACTCAGCAGGAAGAGACGATCACCAAGGACCAAAACGACACGAGGGGAAGAGAACCCGGAAGACAGAAAGACCCACATGAACGGGTGACCACATCAACACGTGACCAGAAGAACGAGATGATGCCCAGCCACCACCAGTGACAGCCATGGTGGGGCTCACAAGGTTGAGTATTGACAGTGGCAACATGAGAATAAAAAGGAGTACATCCTGAGAACGTCACTAAAAGGCTGCAACTGATGGTCTAAAGACCTGGGGATTCCCCCAGAAGCATGTCCCTCAGACCTTATGCTGGCCCTGTTCGTAAATCATTACTGAGGTCTACTCCCTCAGACAAGGATAGATTGGACTTGGTGACACAGAGTGGCCGTACCATGTGTGCACTTTATGGTTCCATGCATCTATAGGATGTCATCCTTCTGGCCTCTAACTAGACCGGAATGAGAATAGGGGACAGGAGATGGTTAAGAGGATGTTACATGTATAGAACAGAAAGGAGGAATGTGCTGTCACTGGGCAAGGAGAGCAGTAGGAGCTGCAGATAGGTGAGCATGCAAATTTAAGCTGCATTGTACACATTCACTCGATCATAACAAATAAATAAATACATAAAAAATGTTCCCTTGACAACAGGTAAAGAGTGCTCTTTTATTGTATTGACAACGTGTATCGCATGTTTTGCTGAGCCATTCTGGAAAACAGAAAGATAGTTTAAAAACTACTAACAATACCAAAATTAAGCCCACTGCCACTGAGTCAATTCTGACTCATAGCAAACCTATAGAACAGGGTAGAACTGCCTCATGGAGTTTCCAAGGAGTGCCTGGCAGGTGTGAACTGCCGACCTTTTGGTTAGCAGCCACAGCACTTAACCACTACACCACCAGTGTTTCCAGTAATAATACAGATCACTTTATAATATTATGGAGACCCTGGAGGCATAGCGGTTAACAGCTGCTGACTAAAAGATTGGTAGGTCAAATCCTCCAGGCAGTCCTTGGAAACTCCATGGAGGATTTCTACTCTGTCCTATCGGGTCACTATGAATTGGAATCAACTCAACAGCAGTCAGTTTGATTTGACTGGTTTCACATTACTGTAGAGTGTTGTACGAACAAAACAGACCCTCAATCCAAATTTTACTCTAAATGCATCTGTTTAATGAGAAGAAAATTAAAAGTCTAGATACTTCTATGAATGATCTCCTATTAAACCTTGTCTCTCCTGGACATCCTTTTCATGTATTGCAATCATCTTTCAGAGCAAGAGTTCTTGGTTTCTCCTTAAAGGACTAGTTCTAGAATTTTGAAATCTGTATTAGAGGTGGTGATAGTGTAATAAATCTATCACCCAAATCGTAACACTTTGTCAAGATAACCATGTGTATACACTGGTTAATGCATCGACCTATTGGTTTTATTCTCTCACACATTTATAAATAATCTTGTAATATTGCTACATACCTTATATTTGGAGGGACGACTTGCCAGTTGAAATTCATCCTTTCTCACTTCTCTGAGTGAGGTGAACTGATAGTCTCTCCACTACCCTGACGTTCCCTTTTCCTTCCCTTGATTAGAGATGTCTGATAGCTTACTTCACTTATTCTAGAAAACCGGAGTCTTAATTAAGCTTTCTTACCTTCTTCTCTCCTAAGCACTAAGGGAACAAACCATTCACCTAAGTTCAAAATAAATATTTGAATAAAATTTGTGCCACCCAGCAGTTTGTAACTCTCCTTTGATTTTTGCCACTAAAATGGGAAAAACAAGATGGCTTGTATCAATTTCTACAGCTGCATAATAACTCACTCCAATATTAGTGGCATTTAAAAAAAAGCAGTCTTTTTTTACCGCTCATGATTCTGCTGACTGGCTGAGCTCGCTAAATGGCTTTTGCTTAGCCTTGTCCTGTGGTTGCAGTAATGAGGCAGTGGGAGATGGAAGCCCCTGGAAGTTGTAATTCCCTGGGTGGTGGGTGACACTGGCTATCAGCTGGAGGCCCTGCTGCTGCCTGTAGAATTGTCACGTGGCCTCCCCCTGTCCATGGTCTTCCTCACACCACGGTGGCGGGAATCCCGCATCCAGCATCCCAAGAGACAGGGCAGGCACTCCTGCTGTAGCCCTCAGTATGGCAGGAGACAGTGCGGCAACTCCATGACCTCTCCGCATCCTGCTTTGGAGGTCACACAGTGTCTTAGTCACTTGGCACTGCTGTAACAGAAATCCCAGAGGTGGATGGCTTTATAAAGAGAGATTGTATTTTGTGACGTTCCAGTAGGCTAAGAGTCCGAATTCAGAGTGTTAGCTCCTCCTGAGGAAGGCTTTCTCTGCTGGCTCTGGAGGAAAGGCTCTGTCAGTCTTCCCTGGACTGGAAGCTTCTGAGGCGCAGGGACCCGGTCCTCTCCTCTCAGCACTGCTTTATTTCCTGATGGTATGAGGTCCCCAAATCTCTCTGCTAGCTGCTTTCCTCTATATCTCAAGAGACTGCCTCAAGGCACAATGTAATCTTACCTGTTGAGTCCTGCCCTACCGACCCAGCTGCAGCCCATCCTCTCACTATCATTGCAGACAGAGGGTTTACAGCACAGAAGAGCATCACACAATACCAGGAATCACCGCCCAGACAAATTTCTACAGACTTTTTTGGGGAAACAGAATTCAGTTCATGACACAGAGGCACTTTCATGATACTAGATTGTTCAAGGCTGCTATAAAGCCACCTGAGGTGCAAGGAGAGGGTGTGAAGTGGCTACTTCTTAATGGGAGAAGTGCCAGAGACTTTGTGGATGTGTCTTAAAATCGACATATGACTATTTTCTTTTTTTAAAAATGGTGTGGTTTGGGTCACAAAAGTTTAAAAGAGGATTGAGACAACCGAACTCCTGCCTAAAGCAAAGCGTGCATTATTCAACTTTCTCTGACAATCTTCTGACAGTGATTTCAGCTTTTGTTGACTGACTGAATGCAAGATTGGAATTATGTCTTCAATAAGCTTTTGTGGTGATTTACTCTCGCTGTCCAATATTCCATTACAAGTCCTGCATAATTATCAGTGCCCACTTGCTGCAAATAATTGGCCGAGTTCCAAGGGATGCAAGGCTGACAGGCACTGAAGCTCTTTTGACTTCCGTGTTCCACACTGCCTTCACAATCCTCGTGTTACTATTTGATTGCCCCCGTAGTGAATTTACGAAGCAATTATTTTCCCCAAACAGCATTTTAATGATAAAGTTGAAAGTTATACAATTTGCTGTAGTCATTATTTTTTCCTCAAGGTTAATGCCTTTGTCACTTCGTATTAAGCACCCAGACTAACCATTAGAACACTTCATAATTTAAGCATAAATGTCTCAGTGCAGCTAATAAAACGAACAAATTAGAACAACTGTCCCCACTATTCTTTCATTCATGAATAACAACAGTAGCTGGATTTGGTAGATTGCCCCTAGGGTCGCCATGAGTCGGGTCTGACTTGATGGCACTTGGCTTGGCTGGTAGGTTTTTTGTTTTTGTTTAATTTGTGGGATAAGTGAAAGTCTGTTTCTGTGACTCTCTGTGCATAGTCCCGTCAGCCTTCAGTGCCACCTGTGAGTGCACAGTTAGGGTGAAAGTGAGGTCCTCCCAGTGTGGACCTGAAGCTACAACGGAATACTGGCTTTTACATTGGAACATTTAAACCAAAATATCTTTCAAGTTAAGCATAACTGTTTTTCCATGGGGGGGGTGAATTACTTAATTTTTAAATACTTACATTTCTAGAGCTAGACACTAGTACAATTTGGCAGGAGGGTTGTTTACTGGAACATGCATGGTATGAATTGAGTTGCGTCTCCCAACACACCTGTCCATTTGACTAGGCCATGATTCTCAGTATTGTGACTGTCCACTGTTTTACCCTCTAACGTGATTTTCCAGTCTCTGTGATGTTAATGAGACGGGATTATTGGCAGTTATGTTAACGAGGCTAAATCTACAAGGTAAAGTCATATCTTAAGCCTATGGCTTTTGACAAATAAAAGAGAGAAGCCAGCAGGGAGAGAGAGAAGAAAAAAAGAAAAGCCACTGCCATTGAGCTGGGTTTGACTCATAGTGACTCTAGGGGTCAGAGTAGAACGGCCCCATAGAGTTTCCAAGGAGTGCCTGGCAGATGTGAGCTGCCAATCTTTTTGGTTAGCAGATGTAGCATGTAACCCACTGTGCCACCAGTAGAGAGAAAGGGGGACCTAACACTGTGGCAGGAGGACAGTGCATCTTTTAGCAATAGGAATCCACGAGGCACTCCTTGGAAATCTGTGGCAGTTCTGCTCTGTCCTATAGGGTCTCTATGAGTTGGAATGTATTCTACAGCCGTGGTGTGTGTGTTCTTTTGTTTTTGTTTGCTTGCTTGTTTGTTTGGACACAGGGTCTCTTGTTTTAGTCGTCTAGTGCTGTTGTAACAGAAATACCGACAAAGAGAGATCTATCTTCTCACAGTCTAGTAAGCTAGAAGTCTAAATGTTGGATTCTGGCTCCAGAGGAGGGCTCTCTGTCTATCCCTTCCTGAGGAAGGTCCTTCCCATCAGTCTTCTCTTGCTCCGGGATACATTTAGCACAGGAACCGGAGGTCCAAACGACGTGCTCTGCTCCAGGCACTGCTTTTTTGGTGGCATGAGATCCCTACTCGCTGGCTTCTCTTTCCTTTCATCTCTTGTAGTATAAAAGGTAGTACAGACCGCACACCCGGGAAACTCCTTTTATATTGGATCAGAGTCATGATCTTATTACAGTGGTATTAAAAAAAAACGGGGGGACGGAGTCAAGGTGGTAGACCCAAGACACATGTCCTTAAGTCCCCCTGGAAGCCCAGGCCCGAACTGACAACTACACGGAGCCTCTGGAGAGCTAGCGAGCCCTGGGGCCCGGCATAGGGCTGTCAGTTTGGGCTTCACGCCACCGGGCGGAAAGCGTCCTGTCTTGGCTGTCCCTGCTCTTGGCCAGTGCTGGCTTTCCCAGACCCGAGGAATCCGCCGTTCTAACGTTTTCCCTCCGTCTGGGCCGCGGGCAGAGCTGGGGCTTGACTGGCGGCTGGTCACGAACCCACTGCTGGTGGGATCGGCGGGCGAGATTGCCGTATTTGGGGGGCCCGGCCACATCTTGGGAGCCCATCTCCGTGCGGTGTCTGTCACAGCAGCGTGGGTGCCTGAACAGTGCGGCGCGACCCTTCCCTCCGTGTCCTGGGAAGACTCCTCGTGGTTTAACCCTCGGGCACGAGTTCCCGATTCTCTGCACCTTTTGAACTGCGTGGCTGATGTCTGCTTTTGAAGTGCACTCTCGCCTAAAGAGAAACATAATTTAGAACTCAAGGCCACTACTTTTCCAATTGCTGGTGTCTGATAGTTTAGGTGGGTAGCTTCATCGGACGTTAATCAAAAAGAGAATTTAAATTAGAAGGCAATGTCGCCCATTTGGCAGCTCCTCCTCAACAAAAATGAACCGACAGACTCAGGTCGCACGTGGGTTACGGCCTCAGGGGACTGCGATGTAAAAGACAGACCCACGTCACTGAAATGAAATCAGGGAGATCACCGTCGTTTATCAGTTTGCTGCGTTGAGACTGTAGGAGCAGTTGGCATCACGTGTTCTAAAGGAATAACTTAGATACTAAAACTATGTTTGATATTATCTTCTAACTACTCTAAAACCTAACACTATTCAGTGAGTACCTCAAGGTGAAAGAAAAAAAATCGTAGACATTTCAGTCTCCTGGAGCCCAGCTCACACATCTGACATACCTGCTCTTCTCAGTGGAACAAAATCCTGCCACTGGATCCAAGTATTTGACATTTTGGAAGAGAGAGCTTATATATCAAACCCAATTCAAGCTAGTCCTTCGATTCACTCTGCCTCACTAAGTGTTGAGACTTCAGCTGCTTGCTCCACGGATACCGACGCCTAACTTCACCTCGGGACAGGGCTGCATTTCCAGGCTTCCCTCCTGGCTGAGAACCCGGCTGGGCCTTCATCAGCCTGGCGGAGACGAACCGTTGGTTCTGCGATTCTGCTGGGTGGGCTCAGTCCTACAGAACTGAAGAAGGTCCCTTCAAACCCTCCTGAAGTCAGACCTCACGGACATTGTAGATGAGGGAGCTGCTTCTTGAGGGTTGTCTGAGGGGGTGGGTGGACTAGGTAGTCCAGTCCACACGAGTTAGAGGTTTAATATCCTTTAGACTGAATTTTGACTTTGGAAATACAGGAAGCCAGAGAAGCGAGCTGAAAATTCTTTTCTTCTGCAGAGAGATAGTTTTGAGGAGCATCGTTACGTCTCTATCAGCCACTCCTTGGAGACCCTAGAGAGCAGCTCTCCTTGGTCTCACATGATCTCTGAGTGGGAATTAACTCACTGGCAGTGGGTTTCTTGCAATCCGCTGTGTTCTCTGGAGTCTAAATGCAGACCTCACCGACCACCGTGGCCGACTTGACTCTTTTCCTGATTGATTTTCCTTGTTCTCAAACTCTTGTTGCTCTGAGCATTTCTCCAAAAATATTAGCTTTCAGCCCTTAATCTTAGTTATTTACTGCTGGTGGAATGGAAATATCACAAAAGGAGGGCTTTAACAAACTACTTTCTAACAGTTTAGGAGGTTAGAAGTCTGATTCCAGGGTTCTGGCACCGGGGGATGGCTTTCTTTCTCTGTTGGTTCTAGAGGAAGGTCCTTATCTCTTTGAGTTTCTGTTCCTGGGCAATCCTCATGTGGGTTGACATCTCTTTCTCCCATCTCTGGTTCTCTTGGCTCACTTCATCTCTTCTACATGTCTGACAATGAAGTCCACAAACTTAACTGTCCTAAGAGCCACACACCTCATTGCTGAACATCACTAGGGTCAGCTTGGAAGTAGCCCCCCTCAGAAAGCTGTCCACCAGCTCCAGCACCTCATCTACCCTTCAAGGCAATTTTGGAACTCATTACCTGGAATGGCCATCAGAGCTGTAGTTGTATCACCCTCGAGGTCCTGAAAGGCATCCAAATGTCTTCCTTTCAATAATTTCTTGTTCTTTGGGTACAGAAAAAATGACATTGGGGGCCAGATCAGGTGAATAGGGAGGGTGTTCCAATATAGTCATTTGTTTACTGGCTAAAAACTCCCTCACAGACCACTACACAGTTAAGTTCATGAACTTCTCCTAGAACAAGAGCTCCATACCTCATGGCTGAATATCACTATGGTCACCTTTGAAGTCTACCCCTTGGGAAGCTATGCACCCATGCCAGTGCATAGACCATCCTTCAAAGCAATTTTGAGACTCTTTCTGAAATTACCTGGTACACGTGGTATGGTATTCAGTTCATAAAATTAATTGTACAGTTGTCTGTGAGGAAGTTTTTAACCAGTAAGCAAATAGCTGGATTGGAACACTCTCCCTACTCACTTAATCTGGCCCCTAATAACTTTGTTCTTTACCTGAAGATAAAGGACGTATTGAAAGAAAGACATTTGGATGACATTCATGATGTCAAGGGTAATTTGAGGAGAGCTCTGACAGCCATTCCAGGAAAAGAATTCCAAAATTTTGTCGAAGGATGGACTAGGCATGGCGTTGCCGCACAGCTTCCTGGGGTGAGTACTTTGAAGGTGACAGGAGTGACATTCAGCCATGACGTTTGTAGTAGTTCACTAGGAAGAGCTTGCAAACTTGTCAGTCTTCTGTATCTCAGAAGTGACTGACTCAGGGGACACCTTGCACTAACCCTTTCTCATTAACAGATCAAAGACAACCGATTTCCAAATGGGATTAGAACCACAAACATAGAGGCTAGGATTTATAGCCGGTATTCTGGGGGAGGACACAATTCAGTCCATAACACCCTTCTTTCAGGTTTTATTTTTCAGAGATCCTGCCCTAAATTAATCCGCCACACCAAAAGATGTCCAAATCATACATTTGTGGTTAGAGTTTACTTACAGTCATCGCCTGTGTTTCAGAAGTGCAGTGTCTTTCACTGTGACACCAGTAGCAGCCAGACCCCTTGCACATGTTCTCAGACCTCACCCAGGCCTTTCCGAACTTGTGTGCCTTATGCATCACAACGTGACCTGGAGCTGGACTCACTTGGTTTCTAGGCCGTCAGGTTCCTGCAGAAGAGACTCTGCTCTGTCTGAAACAGTGGTGTCCTTGGGTAGGGTTTATATTTTTCTCCTCCTTGATTCCTTTTTTTTTAGAAGGAAAAAAAATGAATGTTAGTGTGTTGTGATCAGAAGGCTATTTTTGGTATAAGAGACTGAAATAAAGAACACGGAGAATATTAATGATAACAGTGCAATCTAGGGACACTCAAGAACTCTTTCCTAACGGAATCCAGAAGCTAAACACTTGTAAACATACGTTATCATAATACATTATGACACTAACCTATTCTAATGACAGATTTGTGGCTATTTTTCCTTCCATTAAAAAGCATCAACATTTGTTTATGGATTCATGTCACTGAGTATTTGACAGGTAAATATTTAACTGGTGGAGACAAACACATAACTGAGAGTTTCCTTGATTTATTACCAAATTTTGCTACTTTTTGAAAAGCCAAGTGCCATTGAGTCGCTGAAAATCCTGGCTATTTTTTTCATAAAGCATGGTATACTAAAAGGTAACAGCTTACCTACACTTCAGCACCACAGATGTTGATCTAGCTTTCACAAGCAGGAACATACAAATGAAGGTTTGGACAGCACCACTGAGTTTTTGCTGACGGTGGATCACCCACCTTGCTGAGAACTGCCACATTTTCTTCTCATTGAATACAGACTACAGTCCTTCTGGTACAAAGAGGTCAGGTCACTTCAGGAGCCTACGCAGTCATCGGGTGATTGAGGACAGGAGAGGAAGCTCTGTCTCAGCACAGTTTCCCTTCCCAGTCTTGGGAGCCTGCTTTCTTGGTGTTGTTCAGCTTTCTGGGAGTGAATATGAAGGCTTAAATAAAGTGAAAGGAAAAAAGGACATTGACAGAGATTTATTTTACGTCAGTGGTCTTCCCAGGGAGACCTGCCTTACGGCTCACCAGTATCAGATTCTCTTCTGCTCCAGGCATGTGAGAGGCTTGTGTTCCCTAATTTTGAAGTTAAGAAAGCCTTTATGAATTGATTTGGCTGAAGGATTGCACCTGGGAGAAGGATTTGGTGTTTTCCTAGGGGAGTTTTTAAATGTAGCCACTTGACACTCTAACAGCTCTTCCTTGTGGGGACTGACCTGAACAGCAGACCTTGCTATCCAGTGAGCCTAAAATCAAAACAGTCTGGGATCCTGAGCTGCCACACAGCATACCATTATCCCAGAAAAATGGCCTAGACTCACTTCTGAGAGTGAAAAGTACATTGGGACTTGTCTCACAGTGACCTGGGGCTTCCTGGTTACGCCAGCAGAATGGATGCTGTCCATTCTGTCACAGGCATCCTTAGTGACTTGGGTCTTTGCCCTATTTGGCTTTGCTTTCATTTTATAGGAAAATAGCAAACATTTGGACTTGTCTGACAACTTTTGAAAGCTACTGAATGAAACACATTTACCCTATTGCCATTGAATGACAGTGACCTTATAGAACAGAAGAGAACTGCCTCTACTCATGTCATTCATACATTCGTGGCAAAGTAAGGAGATGCTGAGAATGAAGTTCAGTCACCTTTGTCTTTAGTACAGTTAAATTTTTAGTTGGTTGCTTATTGAGTAAATCAAAGTGACTTAATTCTTCATTTTTAAAGGGCTCTTTATAGTTACCTGTGTCATTCCCGTATTCTAATCTAGTTCACAATGTCCTATCAAATATATAACTGTACAAACAATATCAAAACAACAAACACACCTCAAAGATTTCCTTCATCAAGGGCAAGTACCAACAGCTGAACAAAGGTCACGGTATGGAGAAGGTGTACGCTGACATTGCCTTTGAAATCAGCACTGGCACGTTCAGTAGGAAACCCTGGTGGAATAGTGATCAGGGTCTACATCTGCAAACCAAAAGGTCAGCAGTTCAAATCCACCAGGCGCTCCCTGGAAACCCTATGGAACAGCCGCAGTCGGACTTCTAGGTCACTATGCGTTGGAATTGACTCAACAGCAGTGGGTTTGGTTTTGGTTTGGGTACATTCAGTGGGCTGGTGTATTTCGAATAGTGCATTCAAAACAATTAAAACTCCAAGTACATCACTGTTGAGTGAATTCTGATTCGTATCTACCCTATAGGGCAGAGGAGAACTACCTCCCGGGGTTTCCCAGAGTGTAACCCTTCAGGAAGCAGATGGCCACGTCTTTCTGTCTCAGAACGACAGGCAAGCTTGGACTGTCAGCCTGTCAGCGAGCAGCTGGGCACTTGAACCACTGTCCTACCAGGACTTCTCCAACAGTGAATAAACAACCACAAAACTCATCGCCGCAGAGTTGATGCGGACTCACAGAGACCCCACAGGGCAGAGCAGAACTTCCCCACGGGGTTTCCAAGGAGCTGCTGGTGGATTCATGGACCTCTGGGTAGCAGTCACTTAACTACTTGTACCACCAGGCCTCCAAAGTGAATATTTTTAAAATGCTACCTGATAAAGAAAGTTAGTTTCAAACATCTGTTCTAGAATAAAAAGTCTTCTTATTTTTCATTTTCTTTCAAAAGCGGGATTCTTTGAAGACACTGGCTCTATCAGAAAAGCCAGGTTGCATCCTGCTGCTGAGGGCAGAGCTGTCCCTTCTGCCTTCATGACAGGCACGCCAGCGCACCTTGCATGTGTCACAGTAGAAAACATGGTTTTCCCAGGAAGAGCGTTGTGTTGTGGGTCTAGGGTCATCTCGTCTGGCTCTTATGTCACTGTCCTGTCTTTCGGCTCTGTTGCCAGACCTTCAAACCAACCATTTTATTTCTTTCTCAGCATCTGTAAGGTTCTGCCACATTGCTCAGGCCAAAATGTGCTGCTGTAAAACCATAGTTCTTTTCTTCACTGATTTCATGAGTAATTTAAACATGATTTCCTTTCTCTGTGAGTGTCTTATTTATAGCTGATGTGTATGCTTTTAAATCTCAAGGCTGTTGGTATTTTGAATATATTCTAGATGTCTAAAAATTTACATGAGTATTTCATGGCTTTGATGGTTATATGAAGAATATTAGGATTGTATATTGGCCCATCACATTTTCATTGAAATGATCTAAGAAAAATATTCCAAAATAGCAAACCAGCAGTAAGAAAGAATTTCAACTCACCGCCTAGTACTGAAAAATGAATGTTCAATTTTCTGGTGCCAAGAAAATTTGGAGATGAGCTGGGGAGAAATGAAAACAAATGTCTCATATGTTCTCTGAATACGGACAGCATTTTGATTAAATGCAATACTTTAAAGGAAAAATATATTCTGCGAACACAAAGTAACCTATGAGAAATGTTTCTATTTTCATATGCTACAATGGAGATAGACTTATTCTACGGGAACCGAAGTTACAGAAAAGATACTGCTGCTCTGGAGAGATGGCAGTCAGTGAAAGATTGCCTTGGGAGTCCGTGGGTAGGAATTATTTATTCTCCGTGGCCAGAGACAAGCATATTTCCTGGAATAAATCTGGTGCTGAGTAAAATGTTTGTTGTTGTATATAATAGGATTGAAGTCGAAGCCATTCTTCTTTTTTCCTCACAAGAATATTCATTGTTCCTAAAGGTCTCTGGATGGTCACATTTCCAACATGATTTTGCACTGAGTCACAGAAACTAAAGCAGGTGGGAAAGAACAAAGTTGTCTCCTGAGGGTACACTGAGACCTAGAGCAATAGCTGACTATGACACATGGCTTCCACTTTATACTACAGAAGGAGGCCTTGTCAGGATTTATTCTTTATGCAAGAAGGTATATTCTAGTATATATCAAGCTATAGAAGAAACAGAGAGAGAGAAATTGCGAAAGAAGGACTGGAAGAATAAAAGTGGAGGAGAAACCAGATGGACTCCAGCTGATACTCATTTTGTGGGAGCATTTCTCAGAGCGCCTGTCCTGTATCACCTCCTGAGTAAGCAGAGGTCTGTAGAAAGTCTCCCATGTTGAGATTTCTGCCATAGTCTTGAAATGAAGGTTTCTGGAGGAATCCAAAAAACTGGAGGCAAAAGATAATTCTCAGAGGACAGATTGAAGTACAGACCCAGGCAAACAGTCCAACAAAAATGTAAACTCCTGTGATTTGTCCAGAGGAGACTGAGAAGAGGAAGAAGTAGGTTTGACACAGTGGAACACAAAACTGGAGTCGGTGGTCACGCTGTCCGCAGTGTCCCACAGTCCCTGCTTCCCCCTGTGGCTCTCTCCAAACGCGCTTGGCGGAAACACCGTCAGCGTGCATAAAGGTATTCTAAGATGCAACAGAAACGCTGGAGGCGTAGTGGTTAAGTGCTATGCACACTATCTGTAAGGTTGGCAGTTCGTACACCAGACCCTCCTCGGAAGTTCTGTGGAGCAGTTCTACTCTGTCCCAGGGTGTCACTATGGGTTGGAATCAATTCCACGGCAGTGGGTCCAATTATTTTTTTTTGGTTTAAAATGCAATATTCCAAGAATATCTACCCAGGATTAGTTTGCTAGGTAGTCTAATCTGTTATTTTAGCAAAACCTGTAGAAATATTTCAAATTCTCTTTGTGATTGTGCTAAATTGTGATTGAGGAGGACACTGAACCATAGACACTAGGCTTTGATTTCGACCCTGGTCCTTAACATCTGGGTGACCACAAGAATGTTATTAAGTCTATGAAGAATGTAAAAATGTAACTCAGCTATGCCAGTTGTAAGGATTAACTAGGTCAATGCACTTCTTTTCTTTTACTGTGCAGCTTGAAGAATACAAGGTCAAAAGAAGCCAATTAGGAAAAAACCGTGAAATAGATTTATCCAGCCTCAATTCATTTTCAAGCAAGAAAGGCCCATATACGTATGAAAGAGATGACCACTTCCCCACTGCTCTCGTGTAGATTCTGACTCATTGCAATCCTACAGGACAGAGAAGGGCCCCAGAGAGTTTCCAGGGCTGCGAATATTTACTGACCGGCACACTGCCACGTCCATCTCCCGCAGAGCAGCTGGTGGGTCAAATCGCAGACTTCTCAGCTGACCCCTGAGCACGTTAACCACTGCACCATCAGGGGTTCTTATGAGACTAATATGTTTATTGTTTTTAGAGATCCTTAAGTAACTTATAAAATAGGAACATCCCATTACTGAGAAAATTTCAACAGACACCGAATATAGCCAAGCCAAGTGCCGTCCAGTCGTACCCAACTCATGGTGACCCTAGGGGCCAGGGTAGAACTGACCCCCAGAGTATACTCATGACTAAATTGAACCCCATGAATGCTGAGTTCCTTGCCACTGTTGGCTCTGATGTCTTTGGTTCTTTTATATGGTAAAATATATGAATACTAATACATACAGGTATATGTGTGTGTGGAAACCCTGGTGGTGCAGTGGTTAAGTGCTACATCTGCTAACCTAAATGTTGGCAGATCAAATCTGCCCGGTGTTCCTTGGAAACTCTATGGAGCAGTTCTACTCTGTCCTATAGGGTTGCTATGAGTCAGAATTGACTCAATGGCAGGGGATTATCGTGTATGTATACATTTGTGAGTGAATATGTGTTTACATATGTGTGGATAACGCATTGCCTGTTCATTGATTCTGACTCATAGCAACCCTATAGGAGACGGTAGAACTGCCCCCATAAGGTTTCTAAGGAGCCCAGTGAATTCAAACTGCTAGCTTTGTGGTTAGCAGTCGAGCTCTTAACAACTAAATGAAGCTCTTCATATCTATAGCTAGCTATAGATAAAATCATAGCATTGCAGGCACAAGTACATGTATGTTTATACATGACTGTGTCTATGTACATATGAGCTCTGACAAGCTCACAAAATCATCCTAGAAAAAGTGCTTGATACCTCATTGCTGAATATCACTAGGGTCACCTTTAAAGTCCTCTTCTTGGGAAGCTATGCACCAACACCAGAGCCTAGCCCACCCTTCAAAGCAATTTTGGAACTGTTTTTCTGAAATGGCCATCAGAGCTGTCATTGTAATACCCTTAATATCTTGAATGTCATCAAAATGTCTTCCTTTCAATATTTCTTTTTTCTTTGAGTAAAGAAAAAGGTCACTGGAGGCCAGATCAGGTGAGTAGGTGGGGCATTCCAATATCGTTATTTGTTTATTGGCTAAAAACTCCCTCAGAGACAACTGTACAGTTCACTGTGTGAACTTGCCATGGTGCCATCATGAACAACAGCCATTCCAGAAAGAGTTTCAAAATTGCTTTGAAGGGTGGACTAAGCACTGGCATCAGTGCAGAGCTGCACAGGGAGAGGACTTCGAAGGTGACTGTATGATACTTAGCAATGAGGCATCTAACACTTAGAGCAATTAAGTTGTGGACTTCATTGTCAGACTTCATATAGACAGCTGCAGAGGAAGGGGTGTAAAAAGAGCCGGAAGACAGAAGTAGACCTAGTTACATCTTACTGTGCTAATGATTCACCTTGTCACCTTGAAAAAGCATTTCACATCAGCTGATTCTTCTATGAAATGGTAATAATAACATCAGTCCTGCTAGTGTACAAACCTAAGCCAAAGTCACTGCTGTCAAGTCCATTCTGACCCGCAGGGACCTCGTAGCATAGAGCAGAACTGCCCCATATGGTTTCCAAGGAGCACCAGGAGGATCTGAAGAGTCCACTTTTTGGTTAGCAAATGCAGCACTTAACCACTGTGCTGCCACGGTATCCAGCATCACAAAAAAGGTAGCAGTTTATGCTACCTTTATGTTTACAGAGAACTTTCACACCCATTTACTCTTTTGATCATGATAGCTATGATAACCCTGAGACGGTAAATGGGAAAATTACCTTTTAAACTTTCAAGCATTACAAAAAAAGACTAAAAGAAATTATTATATCTAGAAAAATGCCACTTAGTTTTCATGTTTAAATTACGACTAATGTTCTTACTATTTTTCTAAAATAGAAACAATGGTTGGAAGCAATAAGCGATGATGTCCTAAAACTGGTGAAGGTTTCCTGCTTATCTCTAAATGAATTGCCTGAGTTCTAGCTGTGTCTCAGCCTTACAGAGCTACAAAGTAATGACTAGAAGTCATTCTGAAGTCATTCAGAACAATCTTGCCTTTCTATTTGGCAAGACTGCCTTTATAAACATCAAACCTATCAATTCTATGTTATATTTTTTCTGTCTTATAATGTGGTTTTCTGTCTTTGTAGTTAGCATTCCTTTATTGCTTTCCTTGACACAATTTTCTTCTCCTTCAGATATGGACGTAGTATTACTCTGGTCACTAAAGTATCCTTTCTTGAGAAAATGGTATCATAGTACTTGCAGGTCTATAAAAATTGAGCATGGGGATTTTCAAATGGGGAGATCGTCTGCTCAGGACAGGAGCATCAGGACCAGCTGTGTGTTCTCAGAAAGCAAAAGATCAGGGTGTAAACATCTGGGGCCTGGGGAGAACATACATAAGGGAACCAGCTGACCCCACTTACCTCCAGGTCAGAGTCACCTCCCTCCAACCAAGCGGCTGACTTCTACACTTCAAAGGAACGCAAAGCTGAATCACAGATGCAGTTATCATTTCACTTTTATCTGTTGCCGAAGGATAAAAATCTCTACCGAGAGACAGCAGATCACGTTGCATTTCCAAAGCTCAAGCTGCATTACTCCTCAATAAAACTCAGTTCTTTCACTCCTAACAAGAGTAGAATTTTTTTGACTATGTGTTGAGTCTATTTCTGCTTTAACCTACATTCTTCATTGTTCAACTATTATCACATAAATATCCCTCTAACATTAAAACTAATGGTTTTTGTTTCCAGAGAAAGGGTTTTCAATTCTGTTTGAGTACAGGGCAATCTGGGAATCTTTTGAGAACTCCTGCCACCTGGAATCCACACTGGGTAAGATAAATCAGAATCTCTGGGCTGCAGACATAAGGCTCTGCTATCCATGTTTCCGTGAGATCTCGGGGTGAAGTTAATTGTGCAGCAAAGACTAAATGTGTTTCGGAGTGATACATTTTTGCTTGGTAGATTTTGTGCTATGCTTTGTTTTTAAAGAAGAAAAAATGAACAAAACAGCCAGTTTCCTACAAGGACTTCCACTGAGACAGCACTCCACAGTGGCTTGCAAGTGAAGAAGCACGAATGATACTGTAAGCGTATACTGTCTTCTGGAGCCCACCTTTAGGTGTCATTTACTAACTTGTCTAGTATTGCTAAAGCTGTGTGCACTATCAACACAAAAAGTACTCAATGTATTACAGATAATTTAAGTCTAAATAGCATCTACAGCTGATACTTTCTGACTATAGCAGGTTTTCCCCGTGTCATCCTCTAATCTTCGGTGTTATTCAGTTTCCGTGACATAGATGCCTTGTTCCATCATAGCTCTCAGCAGTGACTGAGGGATGAAGCCAGGAGCAGGAGTCTGAGAATAAGTGTTAGTGCTATCCCTTAAACGTTATGAATAAAGGGATTACGAGTGTCTCTTGTGAGATCTTGAATTAATTTTGGAGAAATTTCTGCTCTTTTTTAATGACAGTTAAACTATTCAAAATCTTATGAACTCATATGCCCTTAATCTTGGAACTATTTGTGTTTCCCTTCTTCTGTCCATTTATTTTTCATTTTGTACCTTATAAAAAGTTAACTTCCTAAATCTGTGGTTCCTAACCAGGATGTACATCAGAATCACCTCAGGAAACTGCCTAAATGCCTGAGCCAAACCCACCTCTGGGGATTTTGACCCAAAACTCTGTGGACTGAGTAAAAACCTCCACTGATATTGCTGTGATGCACTCTTTGTGCAAAGCTACATCTTGCGTATTAAAGCCAACAAATTTGTTTTCTCATACAGCTCAATGATACATTAGACACATTCTGATTTTTGCCAGGAGAACATACTCTGTGTGATTCTAAACTTCTTTTATAAAGAGAATAACATGCTGGGTGTCCATGTAAATATTTTATGTATACCGATGTTACATACTGGGATCAAATAGGCAATGGTAACTGTTGACGAAACCAAGAAGAAGCACACGTCCACACACAGAGTTGCTGTTGTCAGGTGTCTGTACACAGAGACCCTGTGCCCAACAGAACGACACCCTGACCAGCCCACACTGTCTTCATGCTGGTTGCGGTGTTGGAGGACGTTGTCACAGTCCTTGTGTCAGTCTGCCTCACTGGGGACCTTTCACTTGTTCGCCGACCCTCTACTTTAGCAACCTTGATGTCCTTTGCCAGGGCACAGTTCCTCCTGATAGGATGTCCCCAGTAGAGGAGATGAAGTCATGCCACCCTTGTGTCTAGGCTGCGCTCAGGCTGGACTTCTTCCAGCACAGATCTGTTCTCACATCTGGCAGTCCATGGCACTGTCGCTAGTCTTCGCCAGCACCATAATTTAAAGCCATCGTTTCTTCTTCAGTCTTTCTGGTTGATTGTTTGGTTTTTGCATATAAACTAAGAAACCAAACCCGCTGCTGTGAAGTTGATTCTGACTCATAGCAACCCTGTAGGTCAGAGATTCATGGCGACTCTCCAACTCAGTGGCACTTGGCTGGCTTGGCGTAGGTCAGAGTGAACTGCCCCATAAAATTTCCAAGGAGCACCTGGTGGGTTTGAACTACCAACCTTCGGATTAGCAGACACAGCCCTTCACCACTGTTGCTACCAGATTTTCCATAGAAGGTGATTAATAATACCACGTCCTGAGTCAGGCACACCTTAGTCTATAAAGTGCTGCTTTTGCTTTTTAACAGAGGTCCTTTTCAGCAGATTACCCAGACTTGTTGGTTTCTTGACTGCTGTTTCTGTATATGCACAACCAGATAAAAAACAAACAAAATCACTGCCATCAAGTTAATTCCAACTCACAGTGACCTCATAGAACAGAGCAAAACGATCCCAAACAATTTCCAAGGAACTCTTGGTAGATGTGAACTGCTGACTTTCGGATTAGCAGCAATAGCACCTGACCACCATGCCATGAGAGTTTCTACAATGTAAATAGTTTTTTTTTTAAATAAATGAAAAGGTTAAATCATAGACTTCAGTTCAAAATAACTTATTCATAAGCAAAGTCCAATTGATACGTATGCTGCTGCCAGAGTAGATACTAGCCTTTTATTTCAGAATGCACTGGTAATGAATACAAGTCCTCTGCAAATTCGGAGCCCGGAGCAGTACGAACGGTGAATCCCTGATGCCGCCAGCTGGCAGGAGAGCAGGGAAGTTCTCTCAGAGGCACCTCGGGAGAGAGGCCTGGGGATCTCCCTCCCGGAGGTCACCGCCACTGGGAGCCCGAGAGACAGCCGGGCTGCTTACACACATCGGGGCACCAGGAGTTAGAGCCGACTTGACGGCTGCCACAATACAAAACAGCTTAGAGGAAATTTCTAAAAACCACGTAGATAAAATACCTGGTTGATTTCAAGCCAGGAAGAAACAGAATGCCGTGGCCAACTATTTAAATTCAAAATACCAGCGTAAATGCCCGAGTATGTATTTGAGCGAATGACAATAACACGCTTATCATATGGTTTAAGTAAATACTTAAAAGTAAATAAAGTGTTAAGTATTTGATAAATAAAGGTAGATAGCAAAGAAAATAGGGAAAATGGAGAAAGAGGCTGTTTCACTCACCTTTTCAATTTAAATTTATAATTACTGTAGCCCCTACCTCAAAGCCAGGTAGTCGTTTATGTGATATTAAATTCACCTTTAATATCGTGAACATGTAAACAGCAGAGGCTTCACACTCCCTTTAAATGGAATCCTTTTGGACTTTTCCATCAGATCCAATCTCCTACTTCTTTCATATATCCTGACTCATTTTTCTTTCAGAAGTCTCTGAAAGTTCAAAGAATTTTAGTGAAACCTGTGTTATTGAACTTTCACTTTTAAAGTTTGGACATTCAATTCAATAAACATTGCCTGTCCTGCAAATACCAAGCACTGACTGACACAGAAGTCACCTTTAATATCCATCGCCAGAGAGGTGCCGATAGAGACCGAATGCCTCACCGTGTCACTCCACGGGACTCCACAGCCTTGGTCATGCATTGGGAAATGGGGTGCATGGGCCAGCACACCAATGCAACAACTTTCCACTTCTCTATCATCATCTAGTCCGCGGTGACTTTGAATGGTTTACCTACCACATAGGGAACTGTCCTGACCTGCTCCCACAATGACACAAAGCTAAGTGGACGTGGTGTACCTGAAATCAGCCTACAGTAGGTCCTAGAATCACAAGCAAATTGCAAACACAAGCACTTCATTGTGTGTACTCATATTTCCTTCCAACAAAAATCTATGACCTCATGCTCCAATAGACTGAGTTAGTTAAAATCTACACCAAGTGCATTTTCTGCCTGTTATTCTCAAAGCTCCTGAAAGCGAAATACTATAGAATTTCAGTTCTAAGCAGGATAGCCTTGAAACAAAGTGGAGAATGGAAATTCTCCCAGTAAATAAAACTTCAGACAACTTATCTGGTTGTTTGCTTTGCTAGCATGTACAGAAAATCAAAATTAATGATCTACATTAATGTAGATTTATGGATAATTTGACTGGGCTTTTATGGATGCAGAAAGGATAAACAAAGACTGGACACAAATGGATTTAGGGATTGTGTGAGGAGCTTTTCAAATCAGCTCCAATTTTGAGAATCTCTAAGCCCTTCAGATGCCTGCCAAAGGACATTCATTGCCAAGAAGCTTCTTGATAATCACAAAGACAACCAAGTACACTCCTAGACACGTTTCCTTCTTCTACAGCCACTCTCCTGTCTTCCCAAAGAAGTCAAGAATATAATGATCATTTTGAAGGTCGGCAGTTCAGATCCACCAGGCACTCCTTGAATACTCTGGGGGTCAGTTCTACCCTGGCCCCTAGGGTCGCCATGAGTCGGATCCGACTCAATGGCACTTGGCTTGGCTTGAAGAGTTTTGGTGTGTGTGCACACTTTTAACAAAATGACTTTCCCTTGGCAAGGCTGATCTGTTTCCTCCTCTGCTGATTGTCTGACAGCTAACAGAAGAAACCAACACTGAGCTCAAATACAGCACAGTCTCAGAAGCGACCGGCTGGTTTCTGCTATGTTCTGGCCCAGCATTTATGAGATTACAACTTCCCATCATTGAAAGGGGAAGCAATACATGTGGTACAGTACACGTGGCTTCTGTACATGGATCTGACTCCCCTCTTTACAGTGTTTGACCTACAACTCTATCCAGGTACTTACTGAATGACTTATTTGCCTTTGTGGGACCCCACTACTTCTGCTAATACAACAAAATACACATATTCATAGCAAAGTCAAGTCAGAAGCAGCTGGCTTCATAGAATGGTAGAAGCGATGCTTAAGACTATATGCCACCTTGGCTGGGCTGTGATTGACAGTGTTTGGGCAGCTGTGCCAAGTGGCAGGGGCACGGCCTGTGGTGGCTCACCCCTGCCTCAGGCCTCGTCTCCTTCTTCCAGCTGTCTACTTGCTGTCTGTCTGTGCAGGTTACCAGAAGATCCCCTTCTCTTGTCGTTTTAGGTCTGGTTCTTGGGACTTGAATGAGCAGCTTTCAGGATTCCCCACCCCTCACAGCCTGCAAGTAAGAGTCTCGTTTCCTGACCCGCTGATCCTGGGTCACCAGCCCCAGAAGTTCCGTGAATCAGGAGAAAGCTTGCCATCTCACCGCAGCCTTCACAGCCTGTGAAGGGGACCTCTAAGCCCTGACCTGCCGACCTTGGGTGCACCAGCTTCCCTAGTGGTGTGAGGCTTCTGCTCCAGTCTAGGCCTTGGGACATTTCAGCCTTACGGTTGTGTGATGGTAGATAACTGATTATCACCTTCTTTGCAGCACCGTCTATGTAACAGCCACTCGCAGGATCGGATGCTGTCACATAGCTGCAATCTAACGCTCTGGATGAACAGCCAGCACACGGCACAGTCTTTCCCTAGAAGATATTTTTGAGGACCAAAGGGTAAATGTGAAAGAGGGCCCTAGTGACACTGTTTTAATGACTGACTCACGTACCTTTTACCACCCTTTTTACTACGTCAGCATCCACTGTCTTAAAGAAGGCCTTAACTTCCAGAGAACGCACACCTTCATAGGGGACATATCGGTGACACCGCAGAGACAGATTCGTCAGTCCAACTTCTTTAAACCCCTCAGCTAACAAGTAGAAGACTACTGGGCTTGGATAGTTGGTTCTGGTAGGTAAAGAGGAATACAACAGCTACTCAAAAATGGTTGATGAAAGGAATGTCTGAACTGCAAAAATTCTCAGGTGTGTCTGCTGATATTTTCAAATGCTTCTAATTGCTGTCACATTAAAGCGCTCACATAGTGGCAGGAATATTTCCTATCATTTAGGTATGAAGTTTGGGGCTATTCTGTCTGGTAAAGAACCATCACTAACCAAGGTACTGACTAAAACCAAAATAAAAAAAAAATAAACAAAACTTGTTCCCGTCAAGTCAGTTTCAACTCAGCAACATAGCAGCTCTAACTGCCTGATAGGGTTCTCAAGGAAAAACTGGTGAATTTGAACTGCTGACCTTTTGTTTAACAGCTATAGTACCCAACCACTTACGCCACCAGGGTTTCCAACTAGGACAGAAAGAGACACAGAGTTGGTGACAGAAGGAGGATGCAAATACCAACAGTCTTGTTGAGGACTTTGCAGAAATATTGGCATGGTTTTGTGTATATATCTTAATTTGTCTGGTATATTTGCACCTAGCCCATAACTCTCTACAATGGTTTTGGATGTATGTCAAGAATTTTCTAAAATTTATTACAGATCAATAACTGCAGCTGTGAGAATTCACTAAAGGGTTAAATTGTCCCATGTAATATTTGCGGTAGTTCTAAAAGAAACCCTGGTGGTGTAGTAGTTAAGTGCTAAGGCTGTTAACTAGAAGGTCTGCAGTTCAAATCCACCAGGTGCCCCTTGAGAACTCTATAGGGCATTTCTACTCTGTCCGTAGGGCCACTGTGAGTCAGAATCAACTCTACTGCAGGGGAGGTTTTGTACTGTTACTTCTAAAATCAACATTTTGATTAGGAGCCTGAGCTTTTAACCGTTACATCACCAGTGTTCCCACTTTACCAAAGATGTCTCTTAATAATGACTTGGGATTCTTTTGTTGGTTCTGAAACTAATTAGGGAAACCCTGACTGCATAGAGGTTAAGAGCTCTGGCTGTTAGCCGAGAAATCCACAGTCGGAATCCACCAAGCACTGCTTGGAAACCATGTGGAGCAGTTTTACTCTGCCCTGTAGGGTTGCTATGAGTCAGAGAGGACTTGATGGCAGCAGTTTCTTTTTGTTTTTGCTGTTTTAGATAGGGTAGCTATGAGTTGGAATTGATTCCACAGCAGTGCATAAACTAATTAGGTATAAATGATGAGTCAAGAGAGAAAATGTCCATATAGGACTGATTATATCCAAGATGATGAATGGCTGATGTCTTAGCTATAAAGTACTTTTTATTACAGAAATAGCAATAATTAGTGACTTTATTTTCTCACTGTTTAGGAAGTCTGAATTCAGCGTGCTATCTCCAGGGGAAGGCTACCTGTCTCTCTCCACTCTGGAGGAAGATCCTTTCTTGTCTCTTTCTAGTTTTCGCCCCTGGATGGCCTTCTCGTGGCCTGAGGTCTCTCTTCTTCCTTCTCCGCTTCTCCCTTGCTTCCCTTGCTTCCCTTGCTCTTTCTTTCCTCAAAGAGCACAATCTGAGACACACCTGACACTAATCCTGTCTCATTAACATAGCAAAGAACACCTATTCCCAAATGGAATTATCAACACAGTATAGGTATCAGCATTTATAATACATATTTTGAGGGGAATAATTCAGTTTATAACAATTAGAGTGTCTAGTATTAACTGTTAATTGCCCACCAACACTATCATTAATCAAATACATTTCTGAAATCCTTAGCAAATGAAACTAACTGGGGTATGGTTTTCGGACACTCTTTCTTCTTTGGAAACTCTGATGGTGTAATGGTTAGGGCTGCAGCTGGTAACGAAGAGGCCAGCAGCTCAAATCTGCCAGTCGCTACTTGGAAACTCTATGGGGAAGTTGTACTCTGTCCTACAGGGTTACTAGGAGTCAGAATTGACTCAACAGCAGCAAGTTTGGTTTACTTTCTTCCTTGGCTTTCTTCAGGTCTTACACAGTACCCATTCAAACTCGAAAACTGGCCTGTAGAGTTTGTTTCACATTGCGTTGTTTCTCCTATCAGAGCAGATCAAGCTTACAAAGGAGAAATTTTACATAAGTCCAAATACCCCTGTCATTTATCAAGTGAGGGTGATATGCTGTGGAGTACCGTATTATAATGCTCAAGAGGTGCCACGGAAAGTGGGTTAGCTCCCTTGAGTTGTGGGGCATTTATTTGTAAGTGAAATGAGCTGGAATACATGTGCTAACTTAAATAATAAATTTCAATTCCAGGAAATCAGATTGTCCTTGGTTTTGCATAAACAGTTTATTTTACTTTAAAACTGTAAGCAAGTTAAATTTTTAATATTCATTTTAATACTTTTTATCTTCATATGTTTATTACATTTTTGCAACAGGTTGAATGATAGGTCTGTGATAAGTATCTTCTGTTTATTATTGTCTTCTTGGCGTTTTCTCATTAGTTCTGAGCATACAGTAATTTGAATCACAGTAGTGATAACCATTCAATGTCCTACCAATAATGTATAATGCATGCTCTTCTTTTGAGAAGGAAAGCTGAATTTATAAATGTGCATCCATTTATTAAAAGAAGATTGTAAACCTAGACACAGACTCTACATTGTTAAAAAAAAAAAAAAAAAAGACTCAACATACCTGATTGTTGTGAATGTAAGAGCCAGATAGTACAAGGTCTAGAATACAACACAGGAAAAGTCCAGGGGACTTTGGGTTTGTTGGTGACTGTTTAGATTAATCACCAAGAGCATAGTGCTCAAACAAAATAACAAAATATATTGACTAAGTTGGAAGTAATTAAAATTAAAACTTGCTGTTCTACTAAATGTACAGTTAAAAGATTGAAAGGATACACCCCAGAAGGGATAAAATATCAGCAAAGCACTTATCTAACAAAGGGCTTGTATCCAAGACACACAAAGAACACTTAAAACTCAATAGTAAGACACATACAACTCAATTATGAAAAAGGCAAAAGACATGAAGAGAGCCTCACCAAAGAGGTCACACAGATGGCCCATGAGCACATGAGAAGAGGTTCACCGCCACATGCCCTTAGGGAACTGCCTATTGAAAGAAAGAGATGCAGCTGTGTGCCTGCTGCTGTTAGGTGTTATCCAGTGGATTTTGACTCATATAGGGAGCACAGGGGACAGAGGAGAACTTTGAGGTGTGATGAATTGCTACCATACGGCCTTTGTAACTGCTAAAAAAATGATTGGTTGGGCCATAACCTTGTAAGGGACTGGCCAACTATAAAGCAAATATCAAACCAGAAAAACCAAACCCACTGCCATCTACTCAATTCCAACTCATGGCAACCCTATAGGACAGAGTAGAACTGTCCCCACAGAGTCTCCAAGGAGCATCTGGAGGATTTGAACTGCTGACCTTTAGGTTAGCAGCCCAAACCCTTAACTACTATGCCACTAGTTAGGCAAACAGCAGCTCTAGAATCCATCCAATAAGACTGAGTCCCATGCAGTCCATTTGGGGGTTGGTCAGTTTTGCCCTTCTGCTAGGTTCGTGCAAGGGCCAATCTCAGGGAGTCTCGGGAGTCCTCAGCACCACCACCGAGAATCTGCAGAGGAATGTGTCCTCTCGATCCAGGGTTCACCAGATGCCTGCGCTGAGAACCTTTGAAGCCTGTGAGACGGAGTGGTAACGTTGCAGACAGGCAGACAGCTGCCGTGGGTGGTCAGCCCCGGAGGACAGGCCGCCCAGTACGGAGGCCGCACACAGAGCCAGGAAGGTTGGCAGTGGAGCTTGGTGCCTCTGGCACCTGCCCACAGAGCTAAAGGAGCTGCCGCTGTGCAGGGCAGAGGCCTGAATGAGTCCCCTGTTGGGATCCCATGGCCCTCCAGGGCAGTGGGGTGATGCCAGTGACCAGAGGCTCCAGAGATCAGTGCAGGGATCTCCTAGCCATCGGCACTGTCCACTGGAGCAACACCAGGGAAGTCTTTCAGGCTGCCAAGCAGCTGGTGGTAGCTGGAGGTGGTGGTAGTGTCAGTCATGGTGTGCCTCCCTCCCCAGCGACAGAAAGAGAGAAAGAGAGAGCCAGAGGTGCGACAGAGACAGACTACCACAGACTCCATTCTGACCCCCAGCAGACACATCGGCTAGATAGAACTGCTGCATGAGGTTTCCCAGAAGTGCCTGGAGGATTCGAACTGCTGATCTTTTGGTTAGCAGACCAGGATTTCTAATACAAGAATACCCCCAAACCCTCTGCTGTGGTGTAGATTCTGGCTTATAGTGACCCTCTAGATGGAGTAGCACTGCCCCATAGATTTTCCAAGGAGCACCTGGTGGATTTGAAGTACCAGCCTGGTGGGCAGAGGGAGCACTGTGCCAACAAGAGAGTTCTGATGTAAGAGCACCCATCGCTACTGAGTCGATTCCAACCCATAACTACCCTCTAGGATGGAACAGAGCTGATCCATAGAGATTTCAAGGAGCGCCTGGCAGATTTGAACTGCTAACCTTTTGATTAGCAGGCACAGCACTTAACCCCTGCACCCCAAGGTTTCCAGTGTAAGAATAGAGATGAGTAATTTGGGGAAAGGTAAGCATGCCACTCTGACAATCTGTTCTTGCTGGTTACTTTCTATAATTAGTAATACAAGTAAGTCTCTTCTCATAAAAGAAGTAACTTTATGGATACTAATGACTTCATCAAACCACTTGAGAGAAGTCTTTTAGCCTATAGGTAAAACTGCTGTTCCTTTCTAGGGGGAGGTGACGAATTATTCAACAAGCACGTAGCACGTATTGGCAGGGTACATGTGGCTTCTGCCAGTACCGGCACTGATGAACAGAGTGAAGGCCAGGCCATCACCAGGCAGACTGCCCCTCCCTCTGAGCCAAAACAACAGCCCAGAGTTGAATTTCAAGTTTGAGTAAATTTGACATTCAATTCAAAAAGAAAAATAAAAGATATTTTGTAAGCAGCTCACCAAATAAAAGAATTAAGATTAACAATCTGAACAAACTGAGTGAAATATAAAAATGTCTACCATCATTAGGGTCTACTTTCTTTTTACAGGATTCCCAATAAAATGCAACTTTGTTTTATCAAGAATTAATCAAGGAATTTGGAGAAGAAGAATAAAGAGTTCAGTGTTTGCAAAATCAGATGAAGTTACTGCTGAGCATCTTACCATCCCACGCTGTAGCAGAGTGTTAATTAATAAGATGATTGCGACCTCACTGAGTGTGTTCCAAAGGGGTCATGTGAGACCCCAGCACAGCACCTTCAGCTGTAATCAGCGGAGTCAAGGTAGAAACACAGAAGTCATGATTCTGAGACTTTCTGTTGATGTAAGCTTTTTCCTTCTGGGCTTTGCTTGATTCTAGCCTCAGTACCTTAGGTTGAGATAAAGTTTTTGTCATAGTTTTTGTTATTTCTGATGCATAAGTTTTAACCTAGTTATTTTCCATCTACTTCATAACTGGATATACATTTTAACATAAAAGAAAGCATCCTATAAACCCCTCTTTGTCACTTCCTTTTTCACCTGACAGTTTGTCATGGTAACACTTTTGTGTTTCAGTGTATAACAGCACCATAAGTTATTCATCATTCTGACTCTGGCTGATTCTCTCCCCTCTTAACCACTTTTGCTGTTATAAAAATACAATAAACTTTCTGTATACATGTTTCATATATATTTACTTACATTTTCAATATGCATTGGTTATTATAAGAATTTCTCACATACAGAGTGTAGCAAATTTATTGTATTCTTTCTTAATTATCTCTGAGGGCTGGTGACTTAATTCCAAATATAATTATTTCTATAACACAGGGAGATTTTTCTGTATTATGCCACCATATCACCAACGGAATTTGATGGTTATATTTAATTGAGATACAAGCTACAAACAGCAAAGCATATGAATGTTTTTAAGAACGTTTTTAAGAACGTCGTTTTTAAGAACGACAATGGTGTACACCTTTATCTGACTCAAGATATAAATTTTTTTTTTAAAGTTGCTTCCTTCTCTGGGAAAAGCCCCCCTTTTGTTCCCTGCCCCCTAGAATGAAGAATACAGGGTTAAGAAGGACCACGTGGAAGCTCCTGGACATGACCCACTTGCCTGAATCATAAACAAAGTTAGTACCATTACCTGGGGTAAGTTTTAGAGGTAATGCCACCACCAAACACTTGAATGATTCAAGATTGGTGAGTCTAGCTCATTGGCCTCCTTTACTCCCACTGTCTGTCTTTCTGCAGAAGACGCTGATCTCGGAAAACTAATACTGATGCTCACAAACCTAATCTGGAATCCAGTTCTAACTACTTTTCTAGATGTGGTGTTTTATATTGGATCAAATCTACATGGCTCTGATAGCAGATATGCAGTTGTTGATCATATATGCATAAACATACATACACACACATAATTCTTTCTGCTTATTAAAGAGGATACCAGCAGCTGTTTGCTTAGATGTAACCTGGCCAGCAGTACAAGCTCACCATCATAACTCAGGGCTAAATCATCCTTAGTTGACAGATATTGGTCATTGTTCTATTCCAAAGGACATCACTCTAGGGACCAATAAAACTAAGTGAGACTGGTTACATCTTGTATCTTAAAACCATCTGTTGAATTTTCCTGGATTCTGGAGGCAACATAAAACATATCGGGGTCATATTTCTCTGACCCATCTATTGATTAACTCATGAGTCAGACTATTTGAGAAGGGCAGTGAGCAAAGGAAGGCTATTCAGCAGTTTCCAGCTGCTGCGAAAGTTGGTTTGAGAATTGGTTCCTAATGCTTAAAAGACTGTGTGGGTTTCAAGTGTCCATTGTAAATACAGATGCTTTAAACCAAAAACTTGTTGCTGTCCTGTTGATTCTGACTTGTGGTGACCCTGTAAGGCCAGTTAGAATTGTTCCACAGTATTTCTAAGGAGCACCTGGTGGATTTGAACTGCCTACTTTTGGGTTAGCAGCCACTGCTCTTAACTACCACGCCACCAGACTTTACAGAGTTTGAAAGATCAAAAGCAGTTGCCATCAAGATCAGCTCCTAGTGACCCTTTGGGATAGAGGAGAACTGCCTCCTAGGGTTTCCAAGGAGTGCCTCGTGGACTGGAACGGCCAGCGCTTTTGTTACAGCCGTAGGTCTTAACCGCTATGCGACCAGGGTTTCCTACGGAGCCTAAGCCATGTCCTAAAGGGAAAATCACAGCTTAACCACTAGAGTTGGGAAGCAAACCTGCACCCTTTTCCTCCCATATCTATCCCCTGTTAGGAAAAGCATCTCCTGGATTTTTCCTGAGTGCCAGTTCATATTCCATGATGCCAAGTTACTATGTCAACCAACCTGAAATGCCCACGATAAACAGTGAATTATCTGACTCAGCAAACCATCAGTTTGAGTATGCAGAGCAGTATTCCATCATCAAGCCGACGTAACGCACACACAGTAGGACTCCAGCCCTCTGGCTGCTGCTCTGTAGCTTTCCTTAAAGGTCATCAGTGAGACAAGGAAAGGGCACCAGAATGCAAATCAGCTGCAGCAATGAACAGACTGTGGTCAAGCTGACATTTTTTACAGCCATTTTTTCTTAATAAAGGAAGGAACGCTTTCAATCTATTGCAACACAAGCTCTTTATCTTGCAGTCCAGTGATATTCTGAGTAGCACACATTCTGAATGCGGTTGTCCCCGCATCTATTGTATTGATGCCACATTCTGTCAATATTCGTTGATTGTTTTATGGATGTGTTTTAAAGGCTATTTAATTTAAGAAGAATAAAAATGCAAACAGATCACTGTTCCTGAAACAGACAAGGGGAGGAAAAACTTCCCAGGGTGAAAAATTGCAGGCAGAATATCTGGTCTTCACTGATTTATGATCAGTAGCTAGTGACTTAGCTGATGGGCAGACACTTAAAGTACAGGCACCTAACTGATACACCACCCGGGTTTCCACAGCAATGATAGAGGTAGTGAGAACTGGCTGCATTCGGGATCTATTTTGACGGTAATGCTCGACGGCACTTGGCTGGCAATCAAAGCAAGAAGTGCTAAGTTTGCCAGGGATAGTAAGAAAAGTGAAAACAGAATTAGCCTAGGGTAGCAATAACACAATGTTTAACGCCAAGACATAGAAGAACAACAGGTCTCCAAGGGAGAATCGGACACAATGGCCACAGAATTAATGGGGGGGCAGAGGGCGACCAAAAGACATGATTCCAGTAAATGAAAAAGTGCTTAAGAGTGAAAATGGGACAGTTCCAAGTTTCCAAGAATCCAGTGGGGGAGGGAGGTTTTTTGTCACAGAGAGTGACAGGATGGGGTCTGTGGTGAGTATTGTAGGCAGTGAAAGTTTAAAACATTCAAGGTGGTGAAGAGGGACCAAACACCAGCAGAGCTGGTCAGCGCGGATGGCCCTGCAGTCCCCGTGACTTTCCTGTTGCCCAGGAAGTTGGACTGCAATCACCTGTGCTCAGGGACACACAGGTTGGAGATAGAAGGCAGATCTTTGGTTTTCAACAATTATTTTTTTGTAGCTGGAGACCGTGGAAGGGTATTGTGATGCATGTAGTTGAAACTTGGAACCAAGTAGCTGAAACTGGATAGACCTAAAAGTAAAGACAGGAGGGAGATGACAGACAGGAAAAGGGAGCAAAAAATGGATGAGAAGGGTTGATGGAATCAAATGACTCTTCTGTTGATAGTGAATGAAATGGAAATAGAAAGAGAGAATGCCGAAATCTGTATTTTCAAACCTGGGACAATTATGGGTTTTTTTTTTTCCCCACAGTTGATGATTTGAAATGAAATACCAGTAACACTCCTTTGAAATACGGAAGCGAAATAGTTAAGACGCCTCGGAGTTGGATGGGCCATCCCTGGTCATTTGCTCAGTTTGCTGTTTACATGTTTTGAGTAAGAAAGGAAGATTGTGTCCATGTGACAATTTTCAAAAACTGAAGAGAATAATTTGTGGTTTGGAAAATGACAAACAGGAAGACAGAGTAGGGTACAAATGAATGGCATATAGACATATTTACGAAAGTGTACAGGAACTGAGTTTTTGGCAATACCCATTACTTTCAGATCAGAATTCTCTTCCTTGAAAGAAGAGTGTATAGACCAATAGGGTTGGATTGTGTGGCATTTCTGCTCTACTGTGTTGAAAACACTGATGGATCACATTTATGTAAGGTCCTAATGCGGTCCAGACTGGGTTAAAGGCAAGTGGTGTGTGAGCTCTCATAAACTGCGATGCTCCCCAGATCATCCTAAACCCCAGGTAAAGGAATATTGTTCTTTCCAAAAATCATGAATGCATTTAACAAATACAGTTGAGTAGTTTTTTTCAAATTTCTTAATCACACAGATACCAGCAACTAAAAAAAAAAGTATGATTTTTGACATAGGCTTGCTTAAATAAAATATATATATTTTTTATATTCACATTTATTACTATATATAGCTGAATACAAGTGACCAGTAGAATTATTTTACAGTAAGCTGAATTGTGTTTATTCATTCCTTTTGAAGATATTTCTTATGTCAGGAAACAATTATACAAAATCATCATCATTTTGCTATTAGGTGCTATCAAGTTGGTTCTGAGTCATAAGGACCCTGTGTGTAGCAGAACAAACTGGGTTGTCCTCACAGCTGTTTCTGTTTGAGTTCTTTGTTGCAGCCACTGTGTCAGTCCATCTCATTGATGGCGGTTCTCCTCTCTGCTGACCCTCTGCTTTACTAAGCATCACACCCTTTTCCAGGGGTTGATTCCCCCGATAACGTGTCCAAAGTATAAGAATCAAGGTCTAAGGAGCATTCTGGCCATACTTCTTCCAAGAAGTATTTGTTCATTCTTCTGGCAGTCTATGGCATATTCACTGTTCTCTGCCAACACCATAGACTTGTTGCAGGTGTAAATTATTCTCTGGCCTTATAATTAACCAATAAAATACTGTCATACTTTCTCCTGTGTACATGTTAAAGTAGAAATGTTTGCTTCTAATGCAGAATATTTTATGCATTGTGTGCTACATGCAGATGTAGAAAACTTGATTCTTAATTCCATTACTTAAACTTTTTTTTTTTTTTTAATTCACTGGAAAGTCACCTGGCCAGCCATCTCCCTCCTTCCCTTTACCTTAAGGAGTAAAATCTACCAAGGTGAATGGACTCCTTCAGATCCCTTCCAGGTCTGAACTTTGTTGACTCCTAATCCAGTCTTGGTTTAAACACATCACACCGTCTTCTAAAATAAAACACACAGAACGATGTGAGATCATCCAAGAAGTCAGTCTCCACTTCCAGATTTTCAACAAATTGCTTGAGTATCATTTTGATTTCTTATTATTGAAAAATATGTACCTCATAGTGTTCTAAGAACATATTACATACACATCGTGCTGTGTATTTGTTAGATGACTGGTTCCCACCCACGTTTTCTGCTCTAGCCTAGCTCAGGTAAGAGGTACATTTCATCAGAAGCTCTAGATAAATGTGGTAAACGTTATTCATTCAGGAGAGGGTGTTGACTATCACCCCCAGTTGTGGGTGTGTGCGTGTGTGCATGTGTGTGTGTGCGTGTGTGCATGTGTGCATGTGTGTGTGTGTGCATGCGTGTGTGTGCGCGTGGGCACTTCCTCATCTCTTACACTGAATTTATGATGGTCTGCCTTAGGGTAAATTTTTTTCTGTCGTGATTGAGAATATCATTTTCTTACAGTTCTAGACTGCAATAGTAAGTGGGCTTTTCAGTTTTTGCTCAGATCAGGCCGGTGGTTAGATTTGGAGACTAGTTGAACTTCACGGAATCTGAAGATCAATGAAGTCAGCAGGATGCCTATTGGTTATGTTGATAGATTGGTGAGCGTCTCTAAAGGTAAAAATAAAAATCATTGAATGCCAGATATTCTATATGAAGTACTAAAAAAAGAAGTCTACTGTCTTAGTTATCTAGTGCTGCTTTAACAGAAATATTACAAGTTGATGGCTTTAAAAAGAGAAATTTTGTCACAGTCCAGTAGGCTACAAGTCCCAGTTCAAGTGCCAGCTCCAGGGAAAGGCTTTCTCTGCTGGATCGAGCAGAAGCTCGTTGATGTCAGTCATCCCCTGGGCTGGAAGCTGCCGAGGCGCAGGGACCCTGGTCCTTTCCAAAGGGCTTGCTCAGCTCCTGGCACTCCCTTCTGCTAGTATGAGGACTCAGATGTCTCTGCTGGCTCCTCTCCTTTGTATCTCAAGAGACCTCCTCAAGACACAAGACAGGCTGACACACCACGACTGCTGCGCATCCACCCTCATAAGTGTCATGAAGGCAGGAATTTTAACATGGAGGAGCATCACACAATACCAGGAATTACGGCCCAGCCAAACTGCTTCAGATTTCTTAGGGAACATCATTCAATCCATGACAGGTACCTAATAAGAACTTATATTCTCTGAAATTAGTTTTCTATTAGATATTGTTTGCGAAATATTTTTCCAGTTTGCCTGTGCCATAAATTCCATGAATACACAGTCAAAGTACACTTTTTTTTGTAGAGTTAAGCTGTCATATGTGTAGGTTATTCTCCCAAACAAAACAACAAAGAACTCTTGTATCTCAGCCTGTTATCTACGTGAGCTACTTACTTAAAACGTTGCATGACGTGCCACATGAGGATTGACGGGCACTGTACCTTTAAGGCTGCTCAACTTGCTGTCTCACTGTCTCTTTGCTTTCTAAATTTCTTTCTATTTGCCATACAAAAGAAAATAAAACCTGTCAAGCCATTTCTTGGTGGGAAATCAGGGCATTTGTTCAGACACAGCGTGTGGTCTAAAGAGAAAGACATTCAAATAGCATCCTTTTTCTTCTTTTTTTAAATCTTGATTGCACAAGTAGTTTATCAGGATGGGAAGACTGTCAGAAAACAGGAAATTCAGAATTTGAAACAATTTCTTCTCTTTAACTCTCTGTATCTCAGACAGGTACTATAGGTCCACTCACTTCTGTGCCACCAAATTTCTAAAACCTCTGTGAGGAGGCTACCACGGAGCTACAAAATAGCATTGTCCTGGGGACAGGGTGGCCCAAAACAGAGGTAGAGGCACACCAGTCCAAGTGTCTAGAGACATCGATCTGAAGAGAAAGAGAGTGAGGTGTGAGCCCAGGCGGCTCGGTCCACCTCTGCCTGGAAGGGCAAAGGTTTTGTAGTTTTAACGTTCCAATGAGGTAGTGTAGGGTGAGGGGACTTGTGGTTTGATAAGGAAAGAAAGAGAGGTGGAGTAGCAAGAAATTCTGGTTAGGAGATTCATGGTCTGATAAGAGAGAAGTGTTGATTTGAAGGGTGAGGGCACAAGGCTTGTTTATGGTCAAGGTTTTGATAACAGAAGGGCTTCCATTAGGATGGTGGAGGTGACGGCAGGCGTAAAGTTATTTATAGTTTTGTGATTACACCAGGTGGGGCCACACCAGGTTGTCTTCAGTTAATGGTAAGGTTTGATTGTTAAATAAGGTGACCCCCCTGAATTTCAGGGACAGAGTCCCCTCACATTGTTTTCTAGCCTGGATATTTCTTCATATTCAGATAGAGAGATGGCAGTTTTGAACCATACCTACTGAAGCTGGGAAATCTTCAGATACCCAGAGTGTGGTGCATGATAAGTGCTTGGAAATGCAAGTCCCAGGCCAAAGTCATCACAGAAAGAAAAGAAACATCAAGTCAGCATCTTTGAAGATCATAATTACCTGGAGTGCTGAAAGAGTTATAAGGAACAGAATAACTGGTATGAGTTTGTGAAGAATTTCAGAAACTTAAAATGTTCTGGAAATAGAATGAAGTGTCTGACCCAGTGATGACATTTTTATAGAGGGTACTGAGATGTGCCCCAGTGTCCGGCTGGAGGGTCCTTGACAGCCGATGTCCCCGCTAAGGTCTACTGCTTCTCAACCTTTCTAACAAACACAAATCTTTGTAAGTGTGCGCATGTGCAAACAGAAAAATTAAAGCCAGAGAGCAAACAACTCAAACTATCCATTCTCTTTTTCTTAAATTAGTCAAACGAATGACACAGAAGCACTTCTATACCTGAAGTCCCTGTGAATCTCTGTACTTGTGAGGCATTCTATCTAAATAAGGCCTATGATGTCCCCTAGTAACAAGTGCTTGTTTGGAATAATATCTGAAGCCTGAATTTGATTCTTGTGGAATATTCAAGGGACCATGAATGTTCCAACACACTTAGAATACATAACTTTATAAAGATAAGTGTGAAGCCTATTTAGCCTAAGTATGCAAACAGCTTCAATATTTGATTTTCTTGTTTTGAATTCCAACATTTATCAATTGATTGACTTACTTGACACACTTTTAACTATCACTGTGTGTTTAATCATGGTGGGGGGCTTTGGGAGTGCAGAGACAGGAAACAGTCTGTGACCTGAAGGAACTTACATAATTGTTGGGAAAAAAGACAAGGGAATATTTCAGCTATAATATGGCAAAATTAGTGGTAGAAATCCCATTTAATTTTCTTTGGTTCAATGAAAAACTTCACACTCTAAGCTTAAGAGGAAAATATCTTTTACTGTGTTCAGCTGGAAATTGCCTATGTCTCTATTATAAATAGGTTGAAAGACCAGTGAAGCTTGCCTTGCTAGTGAGTGAAAAGTCCCCTTTCTGTGACAAAAATTGGTGTCAATATTGTAGTTTTCTTTTATTCCAGTGACCAGCAGCGGTAACCCCTACTTATCAAGAGTTAAATCTACCCACGGCTCTCTCCTTCCTGCTAATGCTTTCTTCGCTTAACTGTCCAGATGCCACTCTCCCAATTTTTTCCACAGTCTCATTACATTTTCCGCACTCTGCTAGGTCCTCTTCTTCACCTGCTTTTGGTTACAATTGCTACTTTTTTTCATTATCCCGAACTTCTGCCTCAAAACTCTTCTCTCTTTTAGCTCAGCTCGTATCCTGAGAAGCCCAATCCAATTCCTTAGCTTTAACCGTCTCCTGTAGGCTGATGAGAACCCCGGGGAGGTCGTGGAAAAGTGCCACCCAAGTCTGCCAACCCAAAGGTCAGCAGTTCAAACTCACCAGCCACTCCTTGGAAACTCGATGCGTCGGTTCCACTCTGCCCTGTAACACTGCTGTGAGTTAGGACCGACTTGATGGTAATGGTTCAGGTTTGGGTACATGCTGATAGTTCCCAAATTGATAATTACAGCAGTCACCACTTTTCTAAGCTTGTATTTCCAACAGTTGATATTGTTAGGTGCTGTGAATTCCATTCCAGCTCACAGGAACCCCGTAAGAGAGAACAGAACTGTCTTACAGGGTTTCCAAGGGTCTACTGGTGGATTTGATCTGCCAGCCTTTGGGTTATCAGCTGAGTTCTCTACCAGTGCACCACCAGGGTTCCCACGACTAACTACCTGCTCAAAAATTCCATTCGGAGACTAATGTGAAGGTTACATTTCTATTTCTTTTCCTTGTTTTGTGTAACTTAACACACACACACACACACACACACACACACATCATATGGCTTAACTGACTTTTCTAATAGAATGAATAAAATCTATTAAGACCAAAGTAACTTCTTTGTCAATGTGTCTGCTTATAAGTTACAAGAAAGTCTGTACCTAGAGAACATGTTTCAAACAAACAAATGTTACTGATGATTGGATTTTGATGACATTGGTGGTTGAGTGACAATAGCATTTAAGGACTATCTTAGCATTTATTCAGCCACAACATAAAATCACTGCCTTCGCTGAGTTCCAAAGACGCTGTCCTCACCACACTGTTCCAACCAGCAGTTTCTATCAATAGGGACCAAGAGTGTTGCCAGTTTTATGCCAGCAAATATCAGCTACACCTTTGATTCCTCTCTGTTCTGGATATTCTCAGTCACATTTGTTCTTTGGTTGCTGAAATCATGGGAAATACTAAGAAACAAAAAGCCACTTACATGATAAAAAAGCAGTAAGTTTAGTCTTTATACATAAATCTGCTGTGAACAAGAAGTCCAGTCAACTCAGTTAGTTGTGTACCTTCTGTACTTTTGTTAACTGGATAAAAAAATCATCACTTTGAGGAAGGAAAATTACAAAGACAAACAAGAACAACAAAAAAACTACAGACGCTTTCTTACAAATAGTATGCAAGGAAATCCTGGTGGTTAAGTGCTACGATCGATAACCAAAAGTCTTGACGTTTGAACCGTGCTGAGTGTTCCTTGGAAACTTCAGGAGGCAGTTCTACTCCATCCTATAGGGTTACTGTGAGTCTAAATTGATTTGATAGTAGTGAGTTTTGGTTTTGGTTTTAGTGTGCAACACAATTTCTTGGAATGAATTAATTGCACATTTCTGCCTCACGCGTGTCACTGTACCCATAGTGAGAGGGGGAAAAAAGAAATTTTACATCCTTTTTTAAACAACACACATGACCTTTTCTTATTCAATCAGTAGTACATGAGAGCCATTTTGAACTTGCCCTTAAACATGTCTATTGTAGGCGAGTCTAAGGGTTTCAGATCATTAGGGTTTTTCATCTAAGTGGCTAAAAGTAAAATTTTTGTCAGGAGCTGGGATTTTAATTCTGTTTAGAATTATATATATGTATATATATACACATGTATATGTGTAGATTGTTGTCTGACAAAAAAGTTACTTTGTCTTTGAGTAAGTATAAAAATTTAAATTTTATCTTCTGCAAACTGCATACTCAGAGAATTTGTTTTAATTGATTGAGCACTTACCGTGCTCTATAACAGACATCAATCAGCCTTTGTTTCTGACGCACCAGGATGTCGAAATACATGGTCACACCCAAGAAGGCCTTAATATTTTGGGAAACCACCGGAAAGATTTCCATTGATTGCCAGACCATGTCTTTATTGTCATATCCATCATCAGCCCTAAGTGGCTCTTGTCACTCTCTCAGATGACCTCACTGCCAAGCTGTATGCTGGCCCAGTAAGAGCTGAGACATTTCCAGATCCTGCGAAGCCCGTTCTTTAACCACAATAGCACCACCAAGTCCCACCAGCCACTCCTTGGAAACCACATGTTGCAGTTCGATTCTGTCCACAGGGACGCTGTGAGCTGGCATTGACTTGAAGGCAATGAGTGTGGTCTGTTTTATTAGCTGTTAAGGAGAGAAAACAGAGTGGGCATCTCCTACAATTGTACAAAGACAGACTAGAAATATGTGTGAATGTGTTGGGTACAAATAAACACGATGGACAACAAAAGGAAGAGAGTTCTGCTTCGGAGCGTGTTGTCAAAGACATCTTGGAGGAGTCGGCATCTGAGCAGAGAACTGAATGAGATAAGAACCAAATGAAATAAAGGAGTGTGCCAGGCAAGCGTTAGCAGCAAGTGTCTTGGTCATCTAGCGCTTCTGTAACAGAAGCACCACTAGTGGAGGCCTTTAAAACAAGAAATTGTATCCTATCACAGTCTAGTTGGTTAAAAGTCCAAATTCAGGGTGTAAGCTCCAGGGGAAGGCTTCCTCTGCTGGCTCTGGAGGAAGAGCCTTGTAGTCAGTCTTCCCCTGGACTGGGAGCTTCTGAGAGGCAGGGATCCCTGGTCCTTTCCACAGCGCTCTGATACCAGCACTGTTTCCTTCTTGATTGCACGAGGTCCCCAAATCTCTCTGCCAGCTTCTTTTTTTTTTTTTTTTTTTTTTTCTTTTTTTTTCCTATCTCTAGAGATTGCCTCAAGGCACAGTGCAGCCTTCCACACTCAGTCCTGACTCACCAACGCGGCTACCCCCTGCCTCGGTACCCCCTGCCTCGTTAGCACCCCAGAAGCAAAGTCTACAGCAGGGAGGAGCGTCACACAGTAGGAGGAGTCACAGCCCAGCCAAAGAGCTACGCACACTAGGGCTTCTAACAGCATCCCAGGGTCTACATTCCACGCAAGTTAAGGTCTTCTTTTTCTTGACTGATTTGCAAGCCACTTAAATTCTGAACCAAAACTTACTTAGATAGGGAAAAGATTTAAAACAAAAGTAGTAACTCTGTGTTAGAATATTATCGCTTCTTAAGTTCACCGTTTGGCTTTGTTACCAAGCATCTGACAATTATTTATTATTTGAGATATTTTCATAAAGCAAAATTATCTGTGACTAGATTCCCTCAAGATTGGCATCGGAATGCTGCGCTGTCGCTTCCATTTGTTATTAGCTGAGTGGAATTGGTGTCGACCACTGGAATTACGCTGGGTCTCGTTTCAGAACACGTAACAGCGGAGTTTATGTGGAGTGCTTCATATTTTCAGAACAAATACTCTTTGTTATCTGTCATGGACAGGACTGTCGTCTACCAAAGATTCTGTGGCAACGTGGCTGGGCTATGGCTGCCGGGACGGTGTGATGGTCCTCGGTGTGGGACCCCTGCCTCTGCGATGTGAATGAGGCTGGATGGGCTGCCGCTGATTTGGGAGACAGGACTTCATGTGCGGGTTGTCTCGGGGCTTGGGGCAGCCTCTCGGGATACAGAAGAGAGGGAGACAGGCTGAGACTTGTGGGACCCCACACCACGACGGCAGCAGCACTGAGAGCACAGCGAGTCCTGCGGCCCCCAGCCCTGCACCAGGATGCTCTCCGGGAGTGTGGACTCTGAGCTAGCGACCCCGTGATGCCTCCTACTGAATCTGGGTCTGGAGCCTATCCACTGGTGGTATTTCTGTTAAAGCAGCATCTTTAAAAGTTTGACAATTATATTCAAATACTTAAGAAGTACTGAGCTCAGTCAACTTTCTTCAGAAGACCTTCTGTAGTTCTATAATTCTCTACATCGTTTAAAAGAATAGCCACTGGAAACTAGTTTCACACAAACCTGAATTCTACTGGATAGAAAATGTATGGCAAATTCACCTACACGTTCTAGAGGAAGACAAAAGAGAGAAAGAGAAGATTCTTCTTTGAAGAGTTTCTAGTCTAAGGCTCATATGGGAGTTAAAATTAAGAAATCTTTTGCTGTAAAGTCAATTCCTACTCTCAGCAATGCTACAGAATAGGGTAGAACTGCCTCTTAAGAGTTTCCAAGGAGTGCCTGGTGGGTTTGAACTCCTGACCTTTTGAATAGCAGCCTTAGTTCTTAACCACCACACTGCCAGGACTCTGTTAAAGCCAAAACACGTCATTAATTACAGACAATGACAGGACATCCCACAACAGTCTAGGGATTTGTGTCTGATTGATGTTTGAGCTTAGACTAATTATGAAACTTTCCAAAGCAAAAGGATCTTTTTCTCTTTACACAAAATATGAATGGGGTCAAGTTATACTGTAGCAAAAATATTTGTTAAAGTAATCACAGAATTAACAGAAGCAAATGCATATTTGAAAAGGCATCATATGCATGCGTGAACTTCAAGTCATTCATTTTTATCTGCAAAGGGACAGAGAGAAATTGTCCTTATCCTGGGAGACAGTGTGACCGAGGGGAAGTAGCTGGAATTAAAGTACCGTTTTCTCTTCTGAGTCGGAATCAACTCAGTGGCCACCAGTTTCGTTTGGGTATTTTTCTCTTCTATCCATGTGCAAGAAGAGTAAGGCTCGGATGGATGAAGCGGATGCTTGTCTCCAGGGCCACGACTCAGAAAGTCTATTGATGAGACCTCCACACTTTTGATGTGTATGAGATAACCATGTCACCTAAAGAAACAGTCTGCCAGCTACAATGCTATATGATTTCGGTGCCCTACAAGGCAGGGAGTCTAACGTTCCATTTTATACATACAACTGATAGCCCCAAACAGTAAGTTCAAGTTCTTTAATCTGGAATTCTAGTCTCCCTGTGAACTAAGCCAGTCTTACTTGTCTGTATTTACTTTGTCGATTAAAGACGGCTGCAAATTCTTTGCTATATCCTCCTTTGAGAGTGGAAGTTGATTCTCTGCCTTTAAAACACAGCTGGTCTTAATTTCCTCAGCCAAGAGATGGTGGCAGGGATGACCTCCTGTGACATCTAAAGCTCCTTTGCTCAGGCTGCTTGAAATGCTTGTTCTGAGTGAAGCCAGCCACCACACAGGTTTAAGTATCCCAAAGCCTTCATGTTAGGAGAAAGGCCAAAACACAAGCGTGGACAGCCTAGACCCCCCCACACGCAGGTGAAGCGTCTAGTCTGAGAATTCTTGCCCTAACAAAGGCAAAACAGAGAAGAACCAGCCACCATGGAGCTCCCCAGGAGGCAGCCCCACCGTCTGCATCCTTGGCAACCCCACAGCTCAAGCCCAGCTCTTCTGCAGCTGGACTGAATTGCAGACCCACAATATGGGATTGTAACAGAAGAGCTGTGGGTTTCTGCCCTGAAGTTTTATGGTTTAATTTAAAATTAATGAACAGGACGCACCTTCAACTGGAGCACTTTTTAAATATTCCCCACAAAGGAGTATTTCCTTACCTGACTAGTCATACCCCTGATCCCACTGTTTTCCAGTTGTGACTTTTTGTGTGACAGCCACATCATCAGCCCTTCTTGTTCTGCTGTGACCCAGGCCTGGGAAGACCAAATGTTAAGTGTTTGAGCCCCCTGGAATATTTATAGAAAATGATTACTTTTTATTCTCAATAAAACAAGACACATTTGGGTCAAGTTACCAAACTGTTAACACCTAGTTAAAACACCTCAAAGTCTAATACGTGTCTCTGGTCGCAGATGAAAGGCCTAAGTCTTCCTGTGGCCTCTTTCTTAATTACATTATTTGCATTTAAGAATTGAATGCCTCTCATCTTACCTGTACTTTTACTTGCTACTTTCATACAGATGACTCCAGTGCATCCGTTCTGTGTGTGTTTGTACGTGTCTTTGATGGCTTGATATTAAAGCGCCAGCAAGAGGAGCACGCGAAGCACAGCAGTGGGGCCATCGCGGAGCACAACACCCTATTTGGTGTTGGAAGTCCAAGTACAGCTTTTCCAGTGGCACGGCAATCTACGGTGAACACCAGAAGGCATGTTCTTGAAAGGAACTGAGTGCGGAAAGTTTAATTAATACAAATTAGAACTCTGAGTTACTTTGTCAATTGAACGAATTAGAACTCTGATTTACTCTGTCCATTGAAAATGCATTTTTTGTTTACTTGAACGGAGAATTCTACTTTCCTTTAAAACATCATTTTAAAGACTGAAAGTTTGGTGTAAAGGCATGCATTAGCTATCCAATTGACAAGTCAGTTTTATGATAGACTAAATACTATCAATTTAAAGAAGCTTTAAAAAATATTTTGGAATAAAATGTCAATAAAGATTCCAACAGAAAACAAAGCCTTAGCATTTAGGTGTAGCAAGCTTGCCATCTACTGATCAACAGGACTTTTCTTTTTTAAACATAAAAGGAAGTTCTGGATGCTTGATTTAGATGCATGTAAGATAGTAATATTAATATTTTAAAGCGAAACCATTTAATAAGTATCTTCCTAGTATAAAGCCCAAGGCAAAAGCCCTGGGGAACATACAGAGGAGTGAGGCAGTGTTCCTCTTTCAATTAATTATAGCAGGAAATGAGAGAAAATGCTTACTCAAGTGCTTTGGGAGAAAACAGAAAGCATCTTGTATCAAAACATGGCAGACATCAACGTGTCCCTTTTTTCTCCCAGATGTTTAAGGCATTCGGAAGTTGCCTGCCTGTCCCACCAGTTGTATTTTTTTGTTTCTTTGTTTGCACCTTAACCTTTTCCTGCTATGCCTGGTGGCATTGCCAAACCTTCTGTTGAGTAGACACCATGCCAGGCAACTAGACGTAAAGTTTTAAGTGACTATCTGGTATGAATATCTTGGAAGAAGCACAAATACAAAACTGAGACAGAATAAGTCTTATATTCAAAATAGATCAAATAAATAAGGGCTACAGAGACAACACCAAGGTAAGCAGAATGCTCACGGCACAAATGGCATCCTCTATGAATGACGGTGACCCCAGGCTGCTAGCCCTGAGAGCTGAGCCAGGGATCGGCCCTGCTGGGTGAGCTGAGCACATGACTGGTGACACTAGAATTCATTTAAGGAAATGAACAAAAAAGATCTAGATGATGTATCTGATCCCTGGGTATATATTCCAATTACTAAAATTTCAGACACATGAAAATTGCATGTGGTTAATAATCAAAGCCTAGTTTCTTTTTGAAAAGCCTGTTGGCATAGTGGTTAAATGGACCGGCTGCCAACCAGAAGGCGGGCAGTTTAAATCCTCAGACAGGCCTTGGAAACTTGCTAAGGCAGTTCTGCTCTGTCCTGTAGGGTCACTGTGTGTCACAATTCAGTCAATGGCAGTGAGTTGGGTTTCTAATTTGTTGTTACTTAATTAAAAGAAGTATTCAGCTATTTATCCATTTAGTAACTCTTTTTCCAGATACTGTAAAATTTGATCCTCATAACCAGGCTGCCAGACTTGAGAAGGAATAATGTTATCCTACTTCATACCTGTATGAATTGAGACTGTAAAGATGAAAGTGATTGTCTAAGGTCAGAAGACAGTGGAATCACGTCTTCCTGTTTCTTAATCAGACCTGTGGTTGTGTGAAATGATAATGAGGACTTGCTGGTTTAGACACTTCATATACCACCTACACAGTGGTTAGGAATGAAGCTGCTTACCCAAAGATCGGCAGTTCAAATCCACCAGCAACTCCTTGAAAACCCTGTGGGCAGTTCTACATGGTCCTACAGGGTTGCTGTGAGCTGGAATCAACCAGCCAGCACCAGGTTTGAGTTTGGGACGTCAGAGGGGAATTCTCAGCTAACGGGCTGTGCTGAGACGCGTCTATCGACCAGCTTTGAAAAGTTAGAAGTCAAATGTCTGCAGAGCAAATCAGAGTAAGTGATTGGAATTTAATGCTGGAGCTTATTTCTCAAAAGTAAAAATGAAAGCCATTTCCAAAGTGCAGCACTCAGTCACCCAGTCACTTAGGGAAATAAACAGAATTGAAGATAAGGTTCTAAAAAAAAATAAGTAAGTTAACTTTTCTTTGAAGTGACTACATGTCATTAACAAACCTTATTTATGATGATTCTGCATCATTTTCTTTTTCCTGAAGAGTTAACTGATATTTGGAAATATACATGTGCATATATATACACACACATATATATATGCATTTAAATTTGGATAAGAATTCTCCTCTCAGTGTGCGTTCATATCTTCCTTTTGTCCCTTCATATCCTCCTCTTTTGTCTAGTAAGCTGTTTTTAAATCTTCACTCTGAATCATTAATCAAAAAAGAATAGCACTAGAAAGAACTCATTTATTTCTGAAAATGAGTTTAGGAAGGTTGAATGTACACTTGGGGGAAAAAGATGGAGAGGGAAAGGGATCAGATCAGCTCTTTGGGTGCAAGTTTAAAGAGTCAGTGTTTGGGATAGTCAGTCTTATTTTAAGGGGGAAAAAAAGTTTGGCATTTTTCAGATATCTGACAGCACTTGGCTTGGCTGGCTGGTTGCAAATTCTGAAGCCCAAATGCTTTCTAAGTTAGAAAGTTGTCTTTTCAGAATACAAGTATTTGACCCTAATCACTTTACTTAAAGACTGTTTCTTAAGTTTTCTGTCCTGCAAAATTAGAGTAACCAGTGTACTAACCTGCCTCTTGTGGTGGGCCACAGGATTAAATAACGAGAAGGAGTAGTGATGAGAAATGTGTCAGGCACCTAAAGGGGCACCCCTAGGCTTCTCCAAGCCCTGGGGGTACAGTGGTCAAGAGACCGGTCGCTGTTGGCACCTAACCCAAAGGTCAGTAGTTGAATCTACCAGCTGCTCCTTGGAAACCCTACAGGACAGTTCTACTCTATCCTGCAAGGTACCCAGGGGCTGGAATCGACTGGAAGACAAGGGATTTGGTTTAGATAGTATTATCTCGTCATAGTATTATCTCAGTCCTTCATTTCGATTACCTTCCCATCTTTTAGAAACTTAGCAATTACTCCAATTCTTCGTTTTGCGTTGGCTTGGTAAGGGGGCCCGCTGGTGCAGCAGTTAAATCTGTGACTGCTCAGTGGTGGGTGGCAGTGAGAACCCACCAGGCTCTGCACAGGAGAAAGAAGAGACGACCTGCCTCCATAAAGATCACAGCCCGGGAGACCCCATGGGATGGTTCTACTCTGCCCCACGTGGTCACAGGGAGCTGAAGCCGACTCAGCCACAAAAGGTTGCTTGGACTACTGATTTAGAAAAATTTCAAACACGAGAAAATATTACTCCACATGATGCAAGGTAAGAAGACAGCTTAAGAAGATGAAAACTGTAGTGGCTTGAATTGTGTCCCCCAAAGTGTGCGTAGCAATTTGTCTGGGCTGTGATAGTCCTCCCTGTCATGATTTCCCTGTGCTGCAACAGGATTCTGTTAATAGAGGATTAGAGCAGACCTGCAACAGCATTACGAATGGAGTTTCCCTGGAGTGTGCTTTTGCTCCTACAAGAGATAAAGGCAAGGGAAGCGAGTAGAGTTGGGGACCTCATACCACCAAGAATGCAGCACAGAGAGCACAGTGTGTCCTCTGGACCTGAGGTTCCCACCCCAGGATAAACTGTGACTTTTAGCCTAACGGACTATGATAATTTCTCAGACTGAATTTTGACTTTTAGCCTACCCAACAATGACACAATAAAATCTCTCTTTTTGCAGCTATCCACTCATGGTCCTTTTGTTAAAGCAGGACCAACTGACTGAAACAGAAGTCAAGGGGGGCAGAAGTCACGAGGTAAAAGCTGTTACTTAGTAGGACCTGTTCAGTGAAATCCCAGGAAACTGTGCTCTAAAAACAAACAAAGAAATAAACAAAGCAGAATCATGGAGCACTGGAAACTGCCTTTCCAACATCAAAGCTAGGAATGGGACCCAACTCGACGGCAGTGGGTTTTCCAACATCAACTTCTGCGTTGTTGGCTTGTTTCTCAATTTAAAACCTCTAATGATGTACTAATGAACTTGGTTGGACTTGTCAGAATACCGACCGGGATAGTAGGGTCCCAGTCAGGTTCCAGCTCTGGAGCAATGAGCTTCTGTGACAGCTGACAATTAAAATGACATTTTTGTGTCTCGATTTTCTTATATAAGGAACACAGGAATTTTCTCAATAATATATAGCTTTGTTACAAAAATAAAAGTTATCAAAGTTACATTTTATTCTGAAGATTTAGTAATCATTCTAACTCCCTTCAATAATTTAAATTAGAGTGTCCCAATTTTCCTATCATTGTGAAGGAAAAAAAAAAAACACAAAAAATAATTTTTGAAATACTGATGCCATGCAAATTTTCCTTCTCTGTCTATTCTTTTTGCCCATTTGTACATTGTAGTCAAACCTCATCAATAGCCAACGTTCAGTGAGATAAGAGGCGGCCCCTTGCCGGCCCGATGGGGTAACGTTCTTCCTACCCCCAGGCTAACAATTACACTAATGAATGAAGAAACATTAGAAGACATTACTCTGCACTGGAATCTCGTAACATATTAAAAAAGTGACGTGCTCTGTTTGTTTTTACTCTTTTTCAGAAGGATTTCATGTTATTTCTTCAACTACACTGTGTTCTCTGAAGTCTCCAGAGAATAAGGCATTGTTAGCACACAGACAAAGCAAAGACGTTTGCAGGTGGAATTATTTGAACAAGTCAAACCCCTCTCACTACCTTAACATGTAACCCCCTCAGAAAGAAGTCACAGAACACGCTCGGAGCTCAGTCAACTGGTCTGACACAAGTCCACACGGGATAAACAAGCAACTTGACCTTCACGTTATCACTGCTTCTTACTCATGTGTTTCCCCCGTTATCTGAAAATTCCTCTGGTCTACAAAAAGGATGCTACATTTTGGATCTTCACTAACCCAATCTACAAATAACAGATGCTAGAAACTTGTTTGTTATCAAAATAAGCTCTCCTTCTCTTCCATTTCCATGAGCTCAGTCAGACAAGACCATTTGCTCCCAAAGACAGAAGCCTGTCTGTTGGAAAGGGACAAGATGCCATGAAGCCCTGACTACGCAGCCCTCCTGGCCATGACACTGCTGGGAAGTTGTCTTCTGAGGTCATTCTCTCCAGCCACACTTCATCCCGAGGCAAAAGTGCCAAAGTGAGGTATCACCTAGGGGAAGCCACAAAGGCACTCTTAACAAACTCAAAGAAAGGTCACCAGGATTTCCTGAAAGATGCAAGCCATCCTAAGCAGCTAGTCATCTACATGCGATGTGTCTGCATTTCCTGTCTAGGAATCTCCCAGCAAATGTCCCTTATCATTTGCTTGTTAGAAGTGACCGATGGCAGAAGCAGCTGGGAAGCATCAGCTTCCAGAATGCTGCTTGGACGTGAATGACCTATTCAGATTTCCTGTGCACTTCCATTAGAAAATGGAAAACTAAGCCATCACTGTGGGGAGTCGATTCCAACTGATAGCAACCTCTTGGGACAGAGTCCTCACACGGTTTCTGAAGAGCAGTGGGTGGACTTGAACCGCCAACCTCTGGTTAGCAGATGAAGGCTTAACCACGACATCACTAGGTCTCCAGTTAGGTGTCATCATTGCTGATCTGTAAGAGGTTTTATACAGTCTCTATTCATGCTCTTTTTGTGTTGCATTTGTTGCAATTCTCTGTCTACTCTCTGTATCCCACATTTTCACTTTTTAATGGTGTCTTTTGAGGAGAAATTCTTAATTTCAGTGGGGTGCCCCCAGTCTTCTCCTTTGTGATCACATGCAACCTACTGGCGAGTGATTAAACTGAACAAATCTGCTGTCCGACCTTGAGAGTTTCAGTACCATTAAGTACCAATGCCTGCAGCCACCCAGAGTCAGATTTCCATCCAAAATCCTGGCAGAGGAAGAGAGTGGCTGCGGATTATCTGGCCTGGGGGCTGGCTGTGCCTGGCAGTGGTGGGGAGGTCCTGAATTTTTACAGAGGCCACAGTGAACTGGACGGCAAGTGAGGCCAGAGGAGGGAGCAAAGAGTCTTGTCTAACCGTCAACATAGAACAGAAGAATCATCTTTTGATGTGCCAAGATATAAATCTCAATTCCAGCTCTGGAAACGACTATTATTGTGAATTGTTTATTTAATGAATTGGCCTGAACTTCCATTTCCTTGTTTAGAAAATACAGATGATGAAGAAAAAATGATATTATGTTATCATATGTCTTAACTTATGGTAAATAATTGTGTGAGGTTAGGTGGATTGGAATTGGGCAGACTAAACACGAGCAACAACAAAAACATCATCTAGGAAAAATATAAAGGAACATAACGATAAGTGACATAAGGCTGACCAATTATTAAAGTACTAATCCTTCATGTTAAAAGTAACTCCCTTGAAGAATGAGGGACATCAAAGACGTGAGGAAAACATGAGCCCAAGAAACAGGAAGGGCCACATAACCCAGAGATTTCATCAGCATGAGACCAGAAGAACTAGATGGTGCCCAGCCAGCCCCAATGACTGCTCTGACGGGGAACACAACAGAGGGCCCCTAACACAGCAGGAGAAAAACGGGTGTGCAGAACTGGAGCTCCACTGAAAAGACCAGGCTTGAGGGTCCAGTGGCTTGGACGTTCCCCTGAGTTATGCCACACAACAAAACGCAGGTCCATGAAGCTTTGCTCTTGTCGTTCAAGCATGTTCTCCTTTGAGGAGGCAGCTCTTCCCCAGCCATACTCTGAGTGCCTTCCAGCCTGAGGCGCCTTATCTTCAGGCACGGTATCAGTGCTCCACGGCTGGTCACAGACTTTTTGCCAGTCATTCGTTTTTAGAACTAGAGCAGCTGATCCTTCTTCTCAGTCTGTCTCAGCCTGCGGAGATGTGTCCACCCTGAAGTGACCGCACCGGCATTTGAAATCCCGACTGAGTAGTTTCCAGCACCACAGCAACGTTCAAGCCACCAGGTTGCAACAAACCAACAGATGAGCAGGGGGAGTTTGTGATGTCTGATGTTACTTAGAAGTCACCACCTTTAAAAGGCAGGGGAAGGAATCAGGGTTGGGTGGCGAGAGAAGGAGAACTGCAGTGCAGGCTCTAGGAAGCCTTGGTCACCCCAGAGGGAAGCTCTCCCATGACGGCTGCTTGCAGAGTCGGGTCCTCTAGGGGTCCGTTTTGGTGAGGAGTGACCTAGACTAAAAGCCCATCTCCCCGCTTATTTCTTCAAACTACTTTGGTGTGGACTGGCTCAGTCCAGATCTGCTGAAAGTAGATGACATGCAGTTGGAGGTGTAAGATGTGAACAGTTTATGAGCGTTGAGGGAGAAGACCGGAAAGAGAAGTTGAATGCAAGGCTGACAGAGGTCCAGCTAACCCAGTAGCAAGCTCTGGAGAAAATACTACCTGTCAAATTGTTTCACCACTAACGTAAGACGGATCCTATCCCTCTTAGGGAGCTGTGGTGGCCCAGCAGGGAAGAGCTCAGGCTGCCAACCCCAAAAGGCAGCAGTTTGAATCCACTAGCCAGCCACTCCTTGGAAACCCCCTGGGGAAGTTTACTCTGTCCTGTAGGGTGACTATCTCGACGACAATGAGGTCTGCTTTTTCGTAGGGTGACTATGAGTTGTAAAAACAAGACAGCAATGGGATTTTTTTTTGTAGTTAATACCTTCCTAAAAAGCATACTTTTGAACCCCATCTGTTTCAGTAACCAGATGTAGGCTGACCTGAGAAATGTGTGATTTGGACACAGAGAGTCCCATGCGGAGGCCCACCCCTAAGTTGGTGAGCCCTGGGAGGGATCCCACAAGTGCACTCCCTGCATCTGGACAACCAGTCTAGCTTTCCGGGGGGACCCAAGAGGGGCATCTTCGTGTCCAGTGTACCCTTGTATGGCATTTCTCACACATTTAAACTGTGTTTCTTTTCATCATTTCTTATCTCTCTGGGTAGAAATTAAGGTCTTGAAGGACAGCAGCAACATCTAAGGTATCTTTTTCATCTCAGGATAACTCAGTGCAGTGGTTTGTGTGTGAAAGCTTAGTAAGAGCTAACTTTTACTTCGTGTTCGGCACGCGTGTAAACACTTAGTAGTTATCACCAAGATGGTATACTTCGTTACGTGACCCATAACGTCACCCTGAGCTGAGGCAGACTCGTGGCTCCCGACAGCAAGGTGAGCCCTGGAAGCCGTCGTCTCAGCCAACCCTCCTACAGCCCGGATGTGTACACAGCAGTTGCTGCTGTCGGCTGTCCTTGAGTTGATCTGACCCAGGACGACTCTGCGTGCTCAGGGTACCACTCCACAGAGCCTCCAAGGCTGTCACCTTGGGTGACACCTCTGGGTGAGTCAGAAATGCCAGTCTTTCCATTTTTATATAGATGAGAATTCCCAAAGCTTTGTGGGATCAGGTCACGTGCTGTAGCGACAAAGCCAGTCAACAGGAGAACAAGTTTTTAATCAAATAATTCATCACATTTTCATCGTATAGAGGAAAACATACAGTTGTAGCTAGCCATTGAAAATACAGTGAGCATCTATGTTCATGATGCCTGAAAACACAGAATGATGCAATATTTAAGATACATATCATGAACATTGTGGTTAGAAGAAAACTGTTCTGTACAAAAATCTTCTAATGAATACACAGGGACAAACAATTCATGTAGAATGATACCCTTCTTTGAATTATGCCAACCAGCTCTTGTAAATAATGAAAAAATTGGCATATCCATCTATATAAATCCAAACAATAACATATGTTTTTATTACATATAGTGAAAATATGTAAATGAAGACTGCAGGTATTTTCCCATGCTAATCAGTTACTCAGACAATATTTTAGTTACTCCTTCAGAGAATTTATTTAACAAGTTTTTCGTTATATGTGTGAGGCTGAAAATATTTTCCAAATCTAAAGCTGAATTATTAAAGCCATTTTAAAAATCAGAAATAAGATATGCCTGTGTTTTTATAAAGGAAGATTACATGGCTTTCTAAGACTTTTCTTAAAGTCTTATGTAATTTCTTCTTGAAGTTTTATTAAGTATTTCAAATGTAGAGTTAATGTAGTATTGAATTCTATCAATCTGTTTTTGCTATTGTGTGCCATGGAGTGTATTCAAACTCACGATGTCTGTAACGTCTCTTCTGAGCCTCTTGACAAAACTTGGGTATCACTGCCAGCTCCCTTGCTTTCTCATAAGACAAGCTGGGCTAGGATTAGCCTGTACATCTTATACCCCACATCAAGAATCAACTACTTCCCTTGGGAAGTTGTGCACCATGCCAGTACCTAGCTTACTCTTCAAAGCACTGCTTCCTGGATGAGTTTGCAAACTTAATTATCCAACCTTGTATGATGACAGCTCTGACACGCATTCCAGAAAAAGTGCCAAGATTGTTTTGAAGGGTGGACTAGGCGATGGCATCAGTGCATAGCTTCCCAAGGGGAGGACTTCAAAGGTGACTGTAGTGATATTCAGCAGTGAAGTATGCAATTCTTTTTCCAGGATGACTTCGTGACCTTCCTTGTCTTTTATGTATAAAACCCATAGTCATCAAGTTGATTTCCAACACATAGTGACCCTGGAGGACAGACTAGAACTGCCTCATAGAGTTTCCAGGGAGCAGCCGGTGGATTTGAACAGCTTATCTTTTGGTTTAGCAGCTCTAGAGTTTTGAACACTTCGCCATCAGGGTACTTTATACGGAAACGTAAACGTCATACACAATATTCTAGGAAAAAAAATGTAATTATTCAAGCTGATTGAAGAAAACTTTGAATCTCTAGTCTGAAACTAGTGATAATCTGACATAATATAACTGTGAGCAAGACACTGTAAACCTGTGTTCATCCCTCACCATCTGAACTGGATTTACGTTACCGTGAAAGGATGAGCGCAAAGTCAGCAGCGTGAAAGGGGCCATGTGTCAGCTCCTCGTTCTCTAAGTCCTCACACGGGGCTCGTTGGCTGGGTTTGAGGCTGGATTCGAGGCTGGGTTCATCACAGGGCTGAAGCTCCGGGTTGACTTTGCGGGGCTGTTGGGTAGGGGCGCTGGTGAAGGACCCACTTCCAGGCTCCCGCTGGTTGCCAGCTGAAGGCAGTTCCTCGTGCAGGTGGCTCAGCCCTGTTGCCTGTCTCCTGGCTGGTGTCACCCAGAACGTCCTGCCAGCTGTCCTTCCCACGAGGCTCCTCCACCTTCCCACCGGCGAGAACCCGGGAGCATGTCTCACACTTCCTGCCTTGTCTCCTTCCTCTTCTCCCATCAGCAGAAGAGAACCCTGTGCCTTTATGACAGCGTTAGGTTAGATCCACTTATGCAATCTTTGTACTTTAAGGTCGCCTGACCAGGTGACACAGAAGTCAAGAGCAAACAGCCAGCAGTTCAAATCCCTCCTGCCGCTCCTTAGAGGCCCTCTGAGGCAGTTCTCTGTCCTTTAGGATTGCTTTGAGTTGGAATCAACTGGATGGTGGAGGGTTTTTACTTAGGACACTGATTACATCTTAAAAATCCCCTTACCTCAGTACTTACTTACATTAGCATTTCAATAACAAAGGACAGGAATTCTGGGAGCACAGAGCATCTTTGTAAGAATTATTATACCTGAGCCCCTCTGCAGGGAGTGGGGGTAGCTTTTTGTGTTGTGTTTTGTTAGGCTTTTTAGCAGGCTGATTTTCCAAATTTCAAGGAAAAGGATATTAAGAAAACAAAAGAGAGAAAACATCTCAAATCATTTTCTGAGGTAATTATAATCTTGATGCTTAAACTGGACAAGCAAAGAACAAGTAAAGGAAATTACAGGCCAATTTCCTTTATGGATGCATTTCTAAATAGAATATAAGTTACAAGAATTCAATAGTTTTTTAAAAAATACATTGTGAACAAGGAATTATCTCAAGAATGTAGGAAGTATTCAACATCGGAATACCTGTCAACATAATATGGCTGATAATTTATTAAGTGAAAACAGCCTTGTGATCATTTCTGTAAAAAGCAGAATATTCAACAATAATCAGCAATTATTCATGTTTAAAACAAACCTTTTCAGATTGCAAATAAAGGGAACTTTCTAAACACAATAAAAGAAATGAACAAACACTGAAGGCCAGCATTATGTTGTCAGATGAACGCCGTGGTCACCACTGAGGCTTAGCAGCGTTTGTTGTTCCCTTCGGCCAGGTGGGCCCCAACTCGTGGATCCGACCCACAGGGCTGTCAGCAGCTGTTTTTGAAGTAGACCACCAGGCGTTTTTCCGTAGTCTCTGTCTGAAGTGCCACTGAAATCCGACCAGCATCCTAACCACACACAAGCCTCTGCGGGAGGCAGGAGGTGGCGGCACGGGAAGCGAACTTGTTGGGGATGAGCCCAGATGGAAGTCGAGAATTCAACCACCAACCCACCAAGGTCATTTGGTATTGTTTGCCCCCCGAGAACCAAACCCCCTCCCATAGAGTCCACTTCGACTCATAGCGACCCTCTAAGACAAAGGAGAACAGCCCCATCGAGTTTCCAAGATGCGCCTGGTGGATCTGAACTGCCGATCTTTTGATGAGCAGCCATAGTGCTTACCCACTGGGACCCAGGGTTTCCTGGCCGTGTATAGGGCTCCTTATTAACTCCACAAGGAGAAAAAGGGCTAACGGTTTAACAAGGAAAAGGAAAGGTCACCATTAGTGGTGAAAAATATGAAAGACAATAGATGAAAGTTGAAAATAGAAAGTGTGCATTTCGCAGTATTTACATGTTTTGATTATCTTACTCACCAAGTGATGGCCCGTGGAGCGCCGAGAATGTATGTTTTTCTCTGGACGTCTTATCATGTTATTTTATTCTATATAATATGCATTCATCTGATCTAAATATGTACTTATCTCCATTATTTCAGTAACGAAACATGAATTCAAGGATCTGTGAGTGACACTAATAGTTCTGAAAAGTGAGGATTATTTTCAAAGTCAGAAAGATAGTAACATTCAGCAATGATGTGCAATAGTAGTGTAGGAGAAGGACCCAATGGTGGGTTCCAAAAAACCCAAATCAGTGTGTTGTCTTCTGGGATACGAAGCCTTTACACCATCCTGTGATTCAAACTGAAATTCAAACAAAGCACCAGGATTGAAATGGTAAATCTGGGAAGGATCATGTGACTAAGAGTTGTTGCACGTGGGACTTGGTATTAAGACAGAAGTGGAGAGAAAATGAGTATAAATCCATATTATTCAGGAGGCGGACTTGTCACAGCTATGGAGAGTCAGCTAGGCAGAGACTTCACCCGAGAGAGCAAAGCAAGAATGGTTTCTGCTGCTGTGATGACAAAGTATTGCTGCTCAAAATGGGTGACAGTATTTGGGAAGGGAAGGAAAAGGTCTCTCTGGTGAGGCTGATTTTGATGGCGGCAGTTTGGGTCATTGTCCACGTGCACCACTTGGATTCTGGCCATTAAGCAAGCTACAAGGGTACCAACAGTAGTGAACTAGAAAATGCAATATGGAAAGAGCCTGTTAATATTAGCTACAAAACATTAAGTGTCTAGAAATATATCAGGCATTCTCACATACTAATAAAGTTTTATATATATATATATACTAATGAAATAAAAATAAATGATAATAAAGAAGACCCAAAACCAATAAGATGGAAATAATAAAATTTTAAATTATGAAATCAATTCAAATTCAATTTCCAATGAGTGATTTTGTGGACTCTGAAGAGCTTATCATAAGTTTTCTAAAAGAATAAAAATAGGAGAGTAAACTTACTAGATGTTTGCTTACATAAAATACAACCCAATGCTGTCCAGTCGATGCCAACTCAGAGTGACACTAAAGGACAGAGTAGAAGTGCTTGCTCTGTAGGGTTTCCAAGGAGCACCTGGCAGATTTGAACTATCCGCCTTTTGGTTAATAGCCATATCATTTAACCACTACACCATAGCATAATAATAATAATAATAAATGTTATGTCAAAAATGCCACAATAAAGTGCTGCGGCCTGGAAGCTGCTGCTCAAAGCCCTCGGCCTCCTCCTCCCTCTCCCTGTGTTTTGTACATCACTGCTTGGAGCCTTGAAGCTATTTACAGAATAATAAGAATCATCTCCTTGAAATTGTTTGTAGGACACTAGCCCAGACTAAACTATTTCCTTGAAACTATTTTCAGTTTAATTGAGTTAGGCAAAACTATCTGTAAAAGAATAAGTCCTTAGCTAAGAACTATTTCCTTGAAACTGTTTTCAGGATAATACCTCAGGTTAAAACTATTTGCAAGTTTCCTGTCCCTTTTTCTGTAACAAAAATCATGACCCTTTGGGCCTATGTACCGCCCTCCCCAACTGTAAATAAAGCTTGTGTTAGGAGACACAGGTCCATGATTCTCTGTCAGAGATCATGGTCCCACCTGGCCCAACTTTATTTGGTGTGATGTGTTTATTTGTTCTTGTGTGAGTGACGTGTTTTCATGCATGAGTGAGATTATTCTCGCCCTTTTACCTGTCTGCTGCAGCCTCGGACCCTATCCAGCACTGGCCGCTGGGATGCCAGACAAAACAACAAACAAGTGAAAATATGATGGAAGTCATTATAAATTTATAGACAAAAAATATACTAATACTCAATGGTGAGGAGACAACTGAATATCCATTGGGTAACAGATAAATGATTATAACTTCATATCACACTCCAAAGTATGATATGCTTGCATGAAATGCCTTATGTGAAATGCTAAATTAGAAATCTGTGTACAAGAAATATGAAAAATTTTATTTATCCTCTACTGTTAAGAAACGTTAAAAATTCTCCCAAAGCAAATATACAAGGGAAAGCTGGGTGACAGTGACAGTTCTGTCTTGTCACATAGTCCATCATGGACAGCAGCCCATCACCTGAGATGTCTGCCAGAAATCAAGCCCTGGCATCCTTGTTGCAAGCCATAAGAAAGATGAAGCAAAGGAGAGCACCAAACAGCGAGAGACCGCGCTCTCTTTCCTTGCCCTTCCCAGCAGCCTTCCTCAGGTGGCAGAGTTCTACGGCTGCAAACTGCGAGGTAGGCAGTTTGAATCAGCCGGGTCCTCCTTGGGGACTGTACGGGCTCGTTCTACTCAGTCCTATACGGTCATTGTGAGTTAGAGTTGACTTGACAACAATTGTGTTTTTGTTCTGGGTTTTAGTAACCTTTCTAGAGCTCACGTTAGCCTTTCTCCCTCATGGTCAGTCAATTTGCAGTAACCGGTCAGAGATCACTTCTCTGGAGTTAGGAAGAGGAAGAAATGTGAGTGACTACTGAGCAAGTTGACCAGTAGCCCTTATCCCACACAACGGGAACACAGAACAGAAACCAGGAGACAAAATTCACAGCAAAGGTAATAGGCAGAAGCTTACAATCAGTTAATAAGGGGGAAAAAGAAGATGTGAGTAGATAATTCATAGAAGAAATCAAGTTGGTCAATGAGTGTGTGGAAAGGTCCTTAACCTGTTTAATAAATACAAATGAAAATGTCAATACATATTTTTTAATGTTACTACAATTAACATTTTTAAACGATCAAACCAGCTGAGTATTACATACCGGTGGCATAGCTTAGAGGTTTTTTTTTCACTTCCTGGGAGACTGTATCTATAAAAAGACATTTAAAACCTATGATTGGCACTTTTCCCCCCCGGTATGGTTATGAGAATCAGACAGCTATCTTCAAAGACAGCAAAGAATGAAGCCGACACACAGAGACGAGACAGAGAAACAAAATAGGTTTTAGACTGCCCATTCTCAGCTGGTGCTGGTTCCCGGGTACAGCGCTGTCCTCAGTGTTTGTGGCATAACTGCAGTTCTTTGTGACTTCTGAAAAACGTTTACTTAATGCTAGTTTAATCTGGCTTTGTTATGTACCGGGAAAAAATACAATACTTTCATCACTCTGTATCCCCTTCTCCACACCTTCTTTCCCTTCTAAGCCCACCGCATCCTCTAGAGAAGGCAAGTGTCCAGAAGGCCTTCGTGCTTTGATGTCAGGGGCACTGGTCTGGAGAACAAGTACAGACTGAGAGGTGACTCATAACTCCATGGAAGTGTCTTAACACACTCAGAGGGGTGGAGAGGAAGCATCAGGGGCTGGGGCAAGAAAACATGAAGACTGGACAGTCAGACGGCCAACTGCCTTTGTCAAGTTCTGGTAGAAAACAAGGGGAGTCTATGTATTTATTTTTACTGAGCTTTAGGTGAAAGATTACTACTGAGGTTAGCTTCTCATGCGAACACTTCTAACACACGGTTATGTGACCCTGGTTGCCATCTCCAGAATGTGAGCCCATAACCCTCCTCTCACCTGGGCTTTCCCATTTCTGTTCAAGAAGCCTCTGTACCCATGTGTCAGATCCGACTCGACGGCCCTCTCCTCTCACCTCCAGACACGAGCTGTCCACTGAGTGTCATGTACCTACTTGAACTAGGAAGCATACTCCTCACGAGTATCATTTTATGTCAAACAAGGGGATTTTAGAAGGCTGTGATAAGGAATACTGGTTTGAGAAGAAGACTGATACGTGATGATTTTCACAGATTCAGTGATTTGGGTTGTTTGATCTTTTCTCAGTATCCCTGAGAAATCTTAGGTAAACACTGACCTTAAAGCTCCCTGCTTCCGTAGCCAGAGTTCTCCAGCTCTTGGCTGGGCACAGAACTGAGAGGGTAGAAACAGGAAGTTCGAGTTTATTTCTATCCCGATTATCCACCCAAAGGTCTTGACTGCTCTGTACCCTGCGATAGGTGACAGATGACACCCGAGGGCATCCCCTGGAGAGGAGAGGAGAAAACAGGGAGGGTTGCGGGGCTGGTTTCCTGTGTTACAGAAATTAAAACTCTTTTGTTATCAAATTTTTATGGTTTTTATTATTAAAAAATCAGAATTGGAACGAGTGCTTACATATCATGTTTATACCCTTGGCCGGTAGTATAGATTTTGAAAAATACGATCTGGCCGTACCGTCTGCAGGCAAGAATGGTGGCACCGGGGCACTGCTGAGCTGCGACGTGAGAATCTGCCAGTGGGACCTGGACGTTTAATTTATTCTCGTCGCCGTTCCGAAACAAACTCACTAGGGTTCCCTAACTATCATGGAAGAAAATCGTAATTATCCTTGCAAGTCTTATGGCTCCGAAACAAAGGGGAGCAAAGGTAAAAGCTCGCAAACTAACGCCCCCTGGAAGCGCCACCCGACGGAAGGCGCAGCCTGTGCAGCAGTGGGGCTCCAGCTCTGCCCCGCTGAGCTCCGCCCGCTTCAGAGGGCACCCAGGCTGATGCTAGAAGCCTCCGATCCTGGACAACGGCTTACAAGGGGCTGCGAACCGTCTGTGCCAACGGTAGTGGAGGGGTTCTAGCGAGGGCGCTGCTCGTGCAAGAAGCTGTCCGTTAGGCGGAAACCCACGCCCGCTCCCCTACCACTCCCTGAGCGCCCTGGCCTCGGGCAAACGTTTTATCTGCCAGCTGCTCCTGAAATGCCATTCAAATGAGGGGAGCTGCCCAGGGCCCTCATAGCTACCACTCCTTTCCCACAGGCTCAACTCCCCTGAAGTGAGACCCCCTTATGTTAACTAAGTAACTTGAATCGTCCCCGACCCCATAGGCTACTTGCCACGGATACCATTCTCGTCCTCACGGGCACTGTTTTCAGCACTGTCCTCACTAAGGTCCGCCTGCCCCCTTTATAGACCCCCAACCCCCGAGCCAGCACGTGGTTCTGCAGACTCCCATCCGAGAGCTCTGTGAAGCCGCCCGGGACGCAAATAAGCTTTTCCTTTTCTTTCTCCTCCTCTCTCTGGTTTTTCCTCTGCATACTTTCGATTAAGCGAAGCTCACTGCACCCAAAAAATCTGTAACAGTGTCTACACTGACTCGGGCGGGAGGTGAGCTAGTGCATTTCATGAGTGAACAGAGTCGTCTTTGGTGAATAACGTACACTGATGAAGAGAGGACCCCAGCAAACGGCTCAAGGGCTTTCCAAATGGAACAACTCTTTTTCAAGACATTAAAGACACAGTACAAAACAGCCTTTGCTGAAAAAAAAAGAAAAAAAAAAGTCTAGCATTCAAGGGCTGTCACCGAGCAGCGTGCAGCCGCACCCCAGAGCCCTGGGAGTTAGGAGCCCCTGCTGCCCGGGGTGACCAGGACGGTGGGGCAGCAGGAGACGCGGGCAAAGCCATGTCGTCCAAATCTCAACTGCTAGCCAAGGCTCTCCACAGGCAGCCTTCCCTGTGTCTTCAATTAGTCTTCAGAAATTCGCTTTCATCTCTCTGACCCTTTGGTTACACGACCTGAGTCTGATGTCTGTGATCCCATGAAATTTTTAGCTTCCCTTCAGCTCTGCCTTTTTTCTTCGGGGTCTTCTGCTTGCTCAGTGTACTGATGTTGCTACCCGGTCATCTCTCTGGTTAGGAATAAGTGAGAGGCAGCTGAGATTTCTCTGTTTCTACTCAGGAAAACCACACTTCCAGAGCAGACTATTATTATTATTCTTTTAAAAAATTATTGAACTCTTTCTGTATGCAGATATGCATATATTTATATGCATATACTCATGTATGTGAACATATTCATGCATGGGTGTATATACATATGCATATATACATACACACAGAGATAAGCAAACGTAAACCAGACAGTTCAGACTCCAAGGAATTCACGATCTTAAAGCAGAAGCAGACATATGCCACAAAGAGAAGTATGACAGGAGCAGAAGACACGAGCCGAGGCCACATTTAGTTCAAAGGAGTGGGCATCCGAGATGCATCTACCGGACCCACCGTGTTTGGAGCAAAGGAGAGTGAGCAAGCGAAAAATCGGTCGAAGGGACTGGGGAGCCCATGGACCAGCGCCTCTGCAGCCCAGAACTAGATGACGGACAGTTGTTACCATGGATTGCTCTGACAGGAGTCACAGTTGAGGGTCCCAGGCAGAGCAGAAACAAAATAAAAGACGGAATTCAAGTTCACAAAAAAAAAAAAAACAGCCTTACTAGTCTGAGCAACTGGTGGAACCCCAAAACTACAACCCCTGAACACCCTGCTAACTCAGAATTGAACCCACTCCCTAAATGCACCTTTCAGCCAAGGTTAGACTGGCCTCTAAATCAAGCAACAATGCAAGTGAGGAACATGCATGAGACTTCAGCCAGGTGCCCGAGACCTAACGGTGTGCACCAAAGCGGTGACCAAGAGACAGGAAGAGACAGGAAGGCTTGGGGCGTGGACATGGAGAAGCCAGGGTGGAGAGGGACAGAGGTAGAGTGCTGACACACTGCAGGGATTGCAACCAATGTCCCAGAACAACCTGTGTATACATTTTTGAATGAGAAATTGATTTGCCTTATAAACTTTCATCTAACTCACACGCACACAAGGCTCTAAATGAAAGTGTAAGACCACGGAGCAGTGAAACAGAGGTTAAGAAAGATTAAGGCATCATTTTCTCGACATCCCACTGCTGGATAAGTTTCTGAAACCCGAGAAAGCCACTTTCTCTGTTTATGAAGGCTTTTCTTAAATGTTGTACATTTAAGAAACAGCTTATTTAATCCTCATAACTCTTTGAGCTGGGCACTACCATAACTCACATTTTCCTGAAAATCAAGGCTCAGAACTACTAATATTTTCTCTGAAGTTGACACAGCTGGCAAGTGACACAGCCAAAGAAGCAGCCCTAGAAATCCAGAAACGGTGAACTGCTTCGCAGTGGACATCGTTCAGTATCGCTCTTCCTGCCCTGAGCAACAAGAGGCAGAAAATAAAGCTCATGCCCTTCCCCTCAAAAACAACCAAACCCACTGCTGTCAAATCGATTCTGACTCAGAGAAACCCTGTAGGACAGAGCGAAACTGCTTCACGGGGTTTCTCGGCTGGGACCTTTACAGAAACGGACTGCCTCATCTTTCTCCCTTGGAGTGGCTGGTAGGTGCCAGCTGTGGACATTTTGGTTAGCAGTTGAGCTCCTAACCACTGTGCTACCAGGGCTCTGAAGAATTAGTAAAAAACACCTACTTCCATCAAGTCGATTCGGACTCATAACAATCTCTATAGGAAAGAGTAGAACTCTGCCATAGATTTTCCAAGGAGTACCCGGTGGATTTGAACTGCTAACTTTGTGGTTAGTAGTCGCAGTACTTAAACACTACATTACTGGGGTTTTGCTAAACACATTCACTCAGTAAGTAACTAGGTACCTCCTATGTGTCATGGCCTCTTAGAGTCACAGGATACTATATGAGTGTACACATATCCACATATATATATCCACATGTATATATATAGTGTATCATCAGTGCCTTGAAAGCATGAATGCATATTTATATAGAAATATTTTTAAAAGAAACACTATGTCTTTATTTTTACCTCTTTAAATGCAATGTGTTTTTTATTTCATTCTACTTGGGGGTATAAACGATGAAAGAATACCAAGCGAACCGATAAAATGAAGACTTAAAAGGTACAGCTGTACAGAAAGAAGAAAATGGAAAAATAGCATGAAGCACAATCTACTCGGGGTGTCTGATTAGTAAGAAAAGGGAAATTAGTATACACAACTGTATGCATCTATGGTTCAGATCCTCAGCAACATTAAGTGAAGGAAGCACAGTGTCACACTGGAACACGAGGCCATCTAAAGTTCCCCAAGCAGTGACGTGGAACACACTGCCCCCTCAGGATTGCATTTCAACTGAGGAAGAAGATTAGGAAAGACAGGTCATGTTCACTGGGCTAAAATGGATCAGCTGTCAGCGAGAAATAAGAAATAAGCAATCAACCTCGTGGAAGCGTAACAATCTGAGAGCATTTACCGTGGGCGAACTCTCAGTGGTTCACCAGTGCAAGAACATATACGGCAATGCAAGACAGTTTACACACACACCCACAACACAATCACACACACGTGTTTATCGTGAACGTCTTGTTGCATTAGCGAAGAGCTTCTAAATTTCTAACTTTCAAACCATTAATGGGCTGTAAAATGTATATAATGATTTGCAACCATGACTTCGTTTAAAGAGACTGGAATAAGAAATGAACAGAAAACATCAGAGATGGGCAGAATTCAGAGCCTCATGTCATTCAGGGAAAGTTTTTTCAGAGATATAAATATATGTTTTTATACTATATATTTATGTGCTTATGAGCTTATAAATTATGTATTTATATATTAATATGGCATATACAATTATTTGGTTTTTACATATTATTTTATTTTTTATGACAGTATATACACAGAAAACATACACCCATTCAACAAATTCCACACCTCAAATTCATTGGTTACAATTTTATCTCTATCTCTACATAAACTATTTCACCAACACAGTTTCACTCATTGGGCCCTAAAATTCTCAATCTGTGCCTTAGCCATTGTTGTCCATGTAATGTCATATAAATAATTCCTGGGATACTTTTGGTTTAAGGTTAAAAATAAAATCTCAGGGCAAAGAATTCAAGGGTTGTTCTAGTTTCAAGGGGTCTAGTAAGTTTAGATTCCATGGGAATTTGAAGTTCTGTTCCACTTTGCTCCTCTTTTGATCAAGATCCACATACTGAGTCCTTAATCCAAATGGTTACTAATGATAGCTGACCACCATCTAGTTCTGGCTTCATGTCAAACAAGGGAGCAGTTCTCACGTATCCGTGTTGCTACTTTAACGTCCCTGGGGTGTCTACCTAGGAGCAGAATTGCTGGGTATATAGTAGTTCTCTTTTTAAATTTTGGAGAACTTGTCATACTGTTTTCCATAACAATTGCACCATTTTTTATCCCCGCCAGCAGTGAATAAGGCTTCTCGTTTCCCTAGAGCCTCACTTAGATTTTCCTGTTTTTTCAGTCCTTGCATTTCCATTCTAGTAAGGGTGAGATAGGATTGTATTGTGAGTTTGCTTTTTAATGTGCCTTTCGAGAAGTTTCAACAAACAAATGCAGCACTGCAAGTGCTTCCTTGTCTATGCCAAGAAATTTGGAGGACAGTTACCTAGTCAATCAACTGGAAGAACTCCATAGTTATGCCTTTTCCCAAGAAAGGTGATCCCATTGAATGCAGAAATTATTGAACACATTGATATTACACGCAATTAAAATTTTGCATAAGATCATTCAAAGGTGACTGCAGCAGTACATTGACAGAGAACAGCCAGGAAGGCAAGCTGGATTCAGACCAGTACGTGGAGCCAGCGATGTCATTGCTGATGTCAGATAGACCTTAGCTGACTGTCGGGAATACCAGAAACATGTTTACCTGTGTTTCACTGACTATGCAAACACATTTGACTGTGTGGATTGTAACAAATTATGGATAACATTGTGGAGAATGCAGATTCCATAACACTTAATTGTGCTTATGAGGCAGCTGTACACAGATCAAGAGGCAGCTGTGTGAACAGAACAAGGGGACATTGCATTTTTTAAAGCTAGGAAAAGTGTGCATCAGGGTTGTAGCTTTCACTACACCTTTTCAATCTGTATGCTGAACAAATAATCAGAGAAGCTGGACTATGAAGAGGAATGAAACATCAGGATTGGAGGAAAGCTCATTAATAACTTACATTATGCAGAGGACATATCTTGCTTGCTGAAAGTGAAGAGGATTTGAAACACTGATGAAGATCAAAGACCAAAGCCTTCAGTGCAGATTGTACCTCACCATCAAGAAAACAAAAATTCTCAGAACGGAACCAATAAACAACATCATGATGAATCAAGAAAGGATTGAGGTTGTCAAGAATTTCACAGAATACTCTGGGGGTCAGTTCTACCCTGGCCCCCACCCAGGGTCGCCATGAGTTGGATCCAACTCGACGGCACTTGGCTTGGCTGGCCCCACAATCAATGCCCGTGCAAATAGCAGCCAAGATGTGACCTTTAAGACTAAGGCGTGCCTGACCCAAGCAGCGGTATTTTCAGTCTCGTCATATGCATGAAAAACCTCGATAACGAATAAGGAAGACAGAAGAAGAATTGAGGCCTTTGAACTGTGGTGCTGGAGACGAATACTGAACGTACCATGCACCGCCAAAAGAACAAACAAGTCTGTTCTGGAAAAAAGCCAACCAGAGCACTCCTGGGAAGCAGAGAGCGAGACTGCGTCTCACAGACTTTGGACATGTTGTCGGGGGGATCAGTCTCTGGAGAAGGAGGACGTCATTCTAGGTAAAGCAGAGGGTCGGTGAGAAACGGGGGACCCTCAAGGAGGTGGACTAGCACAGCGGCTGCAAGGGTGGGCTTCAGCTGAAAACAGTTGCGGGTGTGGTGCGGGACCACCCGGTGTTCCGTTCTGTTGTGCACAGGGTCGCTGTGAGTCGGAACTAACTCGACAGCACCTAACAGCAGCAACAACGTATTTTGTGTTTTTAAAAAGAACTAGTCCCCATAACTTCACCCCTAAAGTTTCTTCCAAGAAATTTTATGGGTTTATCTTTAAGATGTATGTCCTTGGTCCCTTTCGAATCAGCTTTAATTGTAGTGTGAGGGGTAGATTCTGCTTAATTTTTCTGCGCTTTGAAATCCAAGTTTCCCAGCCCCATTTGTTGAAAACTATTTTTTCTTCCCATTTGAAGGAACTCAGTACCCTGGTCAAAATTCAGTTGGCCATAGACGTGTGGATTTACTTGTGAATTCTCATTCTGTTCCGTTGGTCTATGTGTCAATCACAACACCAACACCAGATTATTTTGACTATTGTAATGGTATAGGTTTGTTTTGAATAGTAATGTGTAAGGCCTCCTACTTTGTGGTTCGTCCTCTAAATTGCTTTGTGTATTTGTGGATTCTTGTCTTTGCATGTAAAGTCAAGAGTGAGTTTTTCAAACCTATAAAAAATACTGTTGGGCAGAATGACCATACATTGGAAGCACTTTATGGTTCTCCACATCTATAGGATATCATCTTGCTGACCTCTGGCTGGAGGAAGGGGAGTGGACGGAGAGGAGGGGAAAGGAGGCTGTTGGGAGGATGAGACATGTATGGAGCAGAGAGGAATAGTGTGCAGTCACTGGACAGGGAGAGCAGTGGGAGCTGCACATAGGTGGGCACGTAAATTTATACGTGAATGTACATTTTCACTCAGTCATGTTAAATCAAAAAAAAAATTCTGTTGAAATTCTCATTGGAATTGCATTGAATCTACCATTTACTTTAAATTATATTGATATCCGTACAATGTCGAGTCCCCTAATCTATGATCACAGAACGTCTTTCCATTTATTTAAGTCAATTTCAGTCTCTTGAAGCAATGTCTTGTAGTTTCATTCTATAGGTCCTTTTACCAACCCTAGTTAGGTTTATTCTTAATTTTATATTATTATAGATACAACTGCAAATAGAGTGGTTTTCCTGATTTCCTTTTCAGATTTCTCATTGCTTACATCTAAAACCCAAAGTGATTTCTATGTGTCAGTTATGTACCCTGCAAATCTGCTGAATTGTATTAGTTCTATAAGCTTTCTTGTAGATTCTTTGAGATTTTCTCTATCAATGATCGTGTTATCTGCAAATACAAATAGTTTTACTTCTTTCTTTCTGATTTGGATATCTTTAGCTGCAGCTAGGACTTTCAGGGTGATGCTGGATGGAGCTGGTGATGGTGAGCATGCCTGTCTTGTCCCTGTTCTCAGGAGAAAGGTCTCTCCATCTTTCATCACTCGGTATGACATCAGTTGTTAGCTTTTCAGGGCCACTCTTAATGATGCTGAGAAACTTTGTCTTCCTATCTTGTTGAGAGATTTTCTCAGGAAAAGGTCTAGATTTCATCAGAAGACACTCCCATGTCTGGCGAGATGATCCCATAGAGCTTTCCCTTCTTCCGTTAATGGGGTGTATCACAGAGATTGCTTTTCTAACGTTGCCTCATCTTTGAAGTTTTTCTTTCACACCTTTTTTCTTGTATTGTGTTCCTGACTTCCTTTAGCCCTTTCTCTATGTTTCTACATATCTCTTAGAGCACATGTAGTACTATTACAGTATAGCTCCGTTATCAGTCCTCCTCAGAGACAGTCTCTGACGGCATGGGCCATCCTTTCCTGTCTTTCCTTGGGCTTTGTAACTGATGTCTCTGGGACGTTGTCTGTTTGTTCATTCATTCACTCATTCGTTTTCTGCTTTGGCAAATCAGTAGGTTTGCTGCTGCTGCTTCTCTTTTAGGGTGTTTTTCTTCCTCTTTGTGTCTTCCTGGGATCCACAGAAACTCCATGTTGAGCACCACCCGCGTAGCTACACTGCCCTGGTTCAAATTAGCCAGGTGTGTGCTCTGCAGGAAGCAGCAATGTTTCTCCAGCCATTCTTTGTAGGGGATCTACTTGTGACTTCAAAGACGCTGTCTCACTGTGAGTGCGGTCTAGAGCAGACTGAGGCATTAGCATTTTTCCAAGGGGCTGACTGGGGTAAGGGCGTAGCCTCTGGGGAGTGTTCTTGCACTGATCACACACACACACACACAGACACACAGACACACACACACACTCACCCACTGCCGTCGAGTCGATTCTGAATCATAACGACCCTATGGAACAGGGTAGAACTGCCCCCGAGAGTTGAGAAGGAGCACCTGGTGGATGTGAACTGCAGACCGCTAGTTTGGCACCGGTAGGGGGTGATCACTGCGCCCCCAGAGCTCCCAAACAGCTGGGTGACACTGTCAGCCCCGCTAGCTGGACCCCCCAAGTGGCTCCCTGTTGTGGCTGCCTGGGCATGGTTCTTCATGCCCAGTCAGTTTCCACTGGATAGCTTGGCTGGTGGGTATCCCCACCACTTCCAGCAGGTGGGACCCATTCCCAACATGAGGCCATGGGAACGGTTTTGAGTAACATCCCTTTATTGCATTTTTCTAGGGCCAGGGAGAGCAAGCCTGCAGGGCGGCGCTTTCCCTCAGCTCCCCCTCCGAGGTTCTTGTTCCAGCCTTCCTGACCCTTCCTGAGTATTCCTGAAGTTCTTCCTCCCCTTTCTTACCAAGTGACTCTCCCCTGGGGCTCCCAAAGCTCAAATCGATGCTAGGTTCACGTGCCACTCTCCCCACGCAGGTCCTTCCCAGGACACTTCCCACCCACCTTGCCTCTCTGTCCCAAGGCCATTTTCTCAGTCCTTCCGTCTCTGTCTGTGTCCTGTACTTCTCCTACCCTGTACTTCTTGCCCATGGGGTTCTTTCAGCCACTGTCCCCAAATAGCCACCTTGAACTGGCTGGCAGGTTTGTGTGAGGATGGTCTGTGAATGACTTTTTTCTTCTTTGCCTCCAGGTTTCCCTGACATTTTTCTTGACTCAGTGTTGCCTTTGGTTTTCTGACACTTCAGTTGCTGTTCTGAGTTCCAAGCTGAGCTTTCTGTTATTTTGGGATGTTTTCTTCTGGCATCGCTATGGTGGGACGGGAGAGTGGGACTGGCTATATGATATCTTCTCCAAACCCTGTATATAGAATTTAGGTATAAAATTAAAATATCTGCTTCTCACGAAAGGTCACGTTAAAAGTAATTCTGTAAAACTTTGCTTTAGAATATGATTTTATACTTTAAGATACATATTATAAAACCAAACATGCTGCTGTTGAGTTGATTAAAACTCACAGTAATGCTATGGGACAGAGGAGAACTGTCCTGTAGGGTTTCCTAGGAGTGGCTGGTATACTTGAACTACTGATCTTCTGGTTAGCAGTCAAGCTTTTAACCACTATACCACCAGGGATCCAGATGCAGAGGATAAATCCAAATCAAATCCATTGCTGTTGAGTTGAGTCCCACTCACAGAGATCCTGTATGCAAAGTAGACCCACCCCAGAGAGCTTCCAAGCAGCACCTGGAGGATTTGAACTGCCCACCTTCTGGTTAGCAGCTATGGCCCTTAACCACTACACCATGAGGGTTTCCATGCAGAGTATTAAAAAAAAAAACCCACTGCCATTGAGTCAGGTTTGACTCGTGGCGACCCTACAGACAGAGTAACAGTGCTCCGTACAGTTTCCGAGGAGTGCCTGGCTAGCAGGCAGAGTGCTCAACCATTACACCACCAGTGTTTCAGTCAGCACATTTTAGGCATCGAGGGAAAAATACAGTATATCTTACAGGGAGACATCTTAAATGATTATCATATAAGGATCACAGCTTATCGATAAACAGACCATAGAGAAATACATCAAAGTGTGTTAATCCCAAAATCTACACTAAGGGAAAGAAGCCAGGCAGAAGGAAAATATACTAGAAGTTTCCATTTGTATGACATTCTAGAAAAAGCAAAGTTAATATATAGTATCAAAAATTAGAGTTGCCTACAAATCAGGAGAAAGGAGCATGAGGGAAGATTTGAAATGATTAAACTATCCTGCTTCTTCATTGTGGTAGTGATTATATTAGAATATATATTTGAAAACAAAATCATCCCACTCTTTGCTTAATATTGATACACTTCATGGTAAATGATAATGCAATGAAGTTAATAAAAGTGGTTATTAGAAAAAAATGGGGACTTAAAAAAAGACATAACAATTAATTTTAAGTTTTTTTTTTTTTCTCTTTTTAAAGCAATGTCTTAACTAATCATAGTGGAAAACCACAATACTAGTAGCACTAAGCTAATAATATTAGATTGTTTGTCTATAGTCTGATCAGATTTAAAATTCTTTTTAGGCTAAAGTTTCCCTTTTGAAGTTAGTTTTCCTATTTTTCACTCACCATTAAAGACTTTTGTTTGCAGACATTTTCTGGAAAACCCTCAAACCCCATCACGTGCTCTGCATGCTCAGTAAGGCTGAACTCTGAGTGGCTCCGTTCAAGGTCAGGTCCATTTCAAATGGTCTTCTTCTCCAAATCACAATTGCTTGTTCAGTATCAAGGAAATGTATTGGCATCTTAGTTAGAAATTACCATTTGCCTTATTATCAAAACCATGTATGCCCTGTTCATGCTTGGTAATATTATTTTGGCTCATTTAGTATATTGATCTTATTTTGCCCAGTGCTAACCCTGATAAGAGGTCGCAGATTCTTGTTAACAAGTCACTAATCCTCCGTTGACACTACCCACCCAAGCTGCCATAAATGCGTATGCTGCCTTTCCGAACAACAGCGTCTGTCAAGCAGACCACCATGCTGTCTGTCTTTCTTCTCAGTCATGTAGCCAAAGTGACTTTTCTATTTGCTGCACCTCTATCCTTTTTCTTTTCTTGTCTCTTCCGTTCCTCTGTAACTCTCTCTTCTCCCTTGGTAAAGCGAGTGATAAGTAGTTTTTAACTTTAAGTTTTTCGTTTTGTTCTGTTTCTGTTTTCAGATGTCAGAAAAGAAAGAAAAAAAAAGTAGCATGAAAGAAAAGTGGAAAAATGCCAGTCATGCACTCACTGTTAGCTTGACAACCAGCGAGGGCTTGCCTGTGTGTGTGTGTGTGTGTGTGGTATTTGAAATATATATGTTGTGATGTTCCTACTGCACGGACACGTTTGTTGTTTGGTGCCATTGTGTGGCTTCTGATTCATAGCAACCCTGTGTATAGCAAAAGGCAACGCAGCCCAGCCCGGGGCCACCCTCCCGATCTTCGCTCTGTTGACAGCCACTGTGTGAGTCTGTCTCACTGAGGGTCTTCCTCTTTTCCAGGGAGCTTTCACTTTACCCAACGTGATGCCCTTTTCCGGGACCTTGTCTCCGTTGACACTATGTGCAAAGACACGAGATCAAGTCTCGCCATCCTCTGCTCTGAGGAGCGTTCAGGCTGTACTTTTCCAAGGCAGGTTGGTCCAGTCTTCCAGTAGTTGGTGGCATATTCAGTATTCTTTGCCAACACCATAATCCACATGCATCAGCTTCCTTTGGTCTTCATCACTCAGTGTCCAGCTGCCGCATGCATTTAAGGTGACTGAAAATGTCAACGCTTGGGTCAGGCGCACTGCAGTCCTCTAAGCATTATCTTAGCATTTTTTTTCCAGCAGATTTGCTGAGTGCAAAGCATCACTTCATTTCTTGACTGTTGCTTCCCTAGGCATTATTTGCAAGTTCAAGTAGATTGAAATACTCAACAGCTTCACTGTTTTGAAGACTCTATGGAGTAGTTTTATTCAGTGATTGCCATATATTCTGCAAGAGTATACTTTCAGAATTTTTTTCAGAAGAGAAAAGCCTAAGTGGTTCTTTCCTGGGTATCTGTTTAGTTTCTTTAGGAAAGCCCTATTGCACAAGTAATACCTATCATCTCTCAGGTCCTGATGCATCCACGGAGCTACAAAAAATAACACTTTTTTGACCAGATTACTATTATCTTTTATTTATGAATGATTTGATGAAAAAGACTGTCTTTCATGTTACCAGACTATATTATCAATGTGAATTTGGGGTTGGTATTTAGCATTTTCTTTTCTCCCTCAAATCACAAAAAAAGCCTGGCTTCAGGCACGGTCCACTCTTGGAGACAGAGCACCGTGTCATCAGCGTGACCCCCATCTGTGCTGCCTCATCAGCAGAGACAGCACCCACAGAGCAGAATAAAACCACATCACATGCCAAAGTGATGCAAAATCACACAACTCTGGGAGCCATAGCCTACCTAAATTGAGATACACAAGTTTGGAGGCCACAGCTCAATCTGTGACAACGTCCAAGGTATGTGAGATGAAGCCTTGACATTCTTGCTTCAAAGGAACACTCTGTGTTTCTTCAAAAATAGACTTGATCTTTGTTTTAACAGTGCATGGTACAGTCGGTATTCCTCAAAGGCCACAATTTTTCGGTATCCCTCATCCAGTGTTCAGCTTTCACGTGTATATGAGATGAAGTGTATATGAGATGAGGTGTCATGGCATGGACCAGAAGCGCCTTAGTCTTCAAGCTGATGTCTTCGCTTTTTAACACATCAAAAAGGTCTTCTGCAGCACATTTCCCCAGTGTAATACTTGACTTATTGACTGCTACTTCCATGGACATCGATTGTGGATCCAAGCAAAACAAAATCCCTGTGAAATTCAGTGTTGTCTCCCTGTAACGTGATATCAGCGACTGGTCTAGCTGTAAGAATTTTCAATTTATCTAAGGTGAGTTTTTGTTTGTTTGTTTTAGGCAGCCACATAAGACAAGTGAAAACTTAGGTACAAATATGCAAATTTAGGCAAATGTTTTCTGTAGCTTTATTCATAATTCTCAAAAACTAGAAGGGACACAGAAGGACCTGAGCTGGAGAATGGCTAAGCAAACTCTAGTACATCCATACTGTCATGGACAGAATTGTGTTCCCCCCAAAGCTGTAGTAACTTGGCGGGGGCATTATTCCTGGGGTTCTCTGGTGTTCCTCCGTGTTAGAATTCCTGCTTTTATGATGTCAGTGAGGGTGGATGGGTGCTGTCGTGTTGGTGGCGCAGCCTTTACTGTGTCGGATTGTTTTGTACCTTTAGGCAATCTCCTGAGCTATAAGAAAAAAGGATCTGGCAGAGAGATCTGGGACCTCCTAACATGAAGAAAGCAAGCGGTTCCAGGAGCTGAGTGCGTCCTTTGGACCAGAGCAGGGTCCTTGTGCTTCAGAAGCTTTCAGTCCAGGGGAAGACTTCTGACAGAGGCCTTTCTCTAGTGCCAGCGGAGAAAGCCTTTGCCTGGAACCGACACTCTGAATTTGGATTTTTAGCTTACTGAGTGTCAGTTCCAGGCAATACACAGTTAACAAAATTGTTGTGTCACATGGCTGTGGTTGATGATACATAACTTTATTGGTATCTTCCAATCCATAGGAAGGTACATCACACAAAATGAATCTTATAGTATGTGTTATGTATTGAGCTGTGTTCCCCCAAAATATGTATCAACATGGCTAGCCCATGATTCCCAGTATGGTGTGACTGCCCACCACTTTGTCATCCAGTGTAATTTTCCTACATGTTATAAATCCTACCGCTTTGACACTAAAGAGGCAGAATCAGGCCAGTTATGTTGAGGAGGCATGATTTAATCTACAAGGCTAAGATGTGTCTTAAATCAAACTTTTTCGAAATATAAAAGAGACAAACACGCAGACAGACATGGGCCCTTGTTCCACCAAGAAAACAGTGCAAGGAATAGAGTGCATCCTTTGGAACCAAGTTTCCTGGGAATCCCCTAGACCAGAGGAAGACAAATGACAAGGACCATCCCCCAAAGCCAATGGAGACAAAAAGCCTTCCCCTACAACTGGCATCTCGCTTCCTACACAGTGAGAGAATACATTTGTCTTCGTCAAAGCCATCCACTTGTGGTATTTCTGTTATAGCAGCACTAGATGACTAAGACAGCCTACTTACCATACTTTGACAGAAGAGTATACACAATTAGATCCTAAAGCTGGATGAAATGCATTTAACCTCAAGAAAAGGTCTTTGAGAACAAGAGGAGAAGAAACAGCACTTGGATTTGATAGTCACAGTCATGAGAAAGTGTTCTTTACATATCTTCTAAGTTACATTTTTTACATTAAAACAACCTTAAAAATGTTGAAAATTCAAAAAGACTAGATCCCTGTACGTGTAACTGCTAAGATACACCATTGTAATGAAAATATAAAATACTGCTGCTCAATAAGTTTCACAAAAGGCTGACATTTTGCAAGTTCGTGGTCACAGGTGTGTGCAGTGAATGAATCCTTGTAGGAACAAAATTTCATTTTGTGTTCTATGATAAAGCACATGTAGATCTTTTCTGAAGAATACAATATAAAATGTGTGTCTGTTTCTCATCTCACATGGATTTGCAAACTAGAATATAAATGTAGTTTTTAGGCTGGGTCTTCATATAGGGGATAGAATGGTGAGTTATTAGTATTAAATCAGTATTTCAAAGATGTCTTATGGAGAAAGAAGCAAAAACAACTTCTATGCAGTCCTGATTTCAACTCATCTGTAATAGTATAAGTCTGCATTATTCATTTCATGTGTGTATAGATCCAGATGCACATGAAGGTGTATGCACACACACATTTCACACCCACACACACACACACCATAATTGCTATCTGCTTCCACAAAGGAACGAAGAAACAAGGAACCGATCAACAGGGTTGATGAGTAACAAAAATAAAGACTGTGACGTACAATGTTTCTTTTGATTTTTTGTACACTAACATTTTATCTATTTTATCTAAGACCTGGACATCTGACAGATATATCTGTAAGGGAAACAACTTTCTGAACCAGAAGTAATGTAAAATATTTTAGAATTAACTTTAAAAGATAAAAAAGCGGGATATATTTCAAAAAGTTATAAAGATTTTCTATTGAAAGAATAAAATCAACCAGGCTGTCATTGCAGATTTGTTTTGCACCATAGAAAGAAACCTCTTGGAAACAAAACCTTTAAGTTGAAAATGCTTAAGAAAAAATAATTGATAGAAGTTTATATATACTGATCTAGTGTTGCTTTAACAGAAATATCATGCGTGGATGGCTTTCAAAAGAGAAAATTTATTTTATCACAGTCCAATGGGCTAAAAGTCCAAATCCAGGGCATCAGTTCCAAGGGAAGGCTTTCTCTGCTGGCTCTGGAGGAGGGTCTTTGTCATCAAGCTCTCCCTGGACGGGAAGTATCTGATGAACAGGGACCCCAGCTCCTTTCCAAAGGAAGTGGTCAGCTCCTGGCACTGCTTTCTTGGTGGTATGAGAGCTCCCAAATCTCTCTGCTAGATTCTTTAAATCTCAAGAAACTTCCTTAAGGCAAAATATAGTCCTACACATTCAGTCCTGCCCCTGCAAACACAACTACAGCCCATCCACCCTCATTAACATCACTGAGGCAAGGTTTTCATCACAGAGGAACATCACACAGTACTAGAAATCATGGCCTGGCCAAATTTCTACACACATTTTTTAGGGAACACAGTTCAATCCATGACATTCTACTCTTTGTACCCTAAAAACAAATCACATCCTGGCAAAACACAAAAACATATTCACCCCATTACAGCAAAAGTCTAAAGTTCCAGTCAAAAATTCAAAAATTCTTCTTCAGCTACGGAATCTAGAACACAAGCTATCGCCTTCCCAAATACAACAGCAGACCAGGCAGGCACAAGTTAGACATTTCTGTTGCAAATGGGAGGAAGGAGGCAAAACAGGAAACCAGCAAGCCAGTGGAACATGTCACACGAGCCCTCAAAGCTTGGACAATAATCTTTCATTTTCCGAGACATTTTACACAAGGACCCTGCCCTCCAGACTCTAGGTATGGGCCCCATTCTCTAGGTTCTGAGTGGAGGCCCCTCAGGCCTGGGCTAACATCGGAGATAGCAACTCTGCTCCCTCAGCTTATAGGCACACTGTTTTCCTAGTCTTGTAAGCCCGGTGGCATAGCGGTTAAGAGCTACAGCTGCTAACCAAGAGGCCAACGGTTCAAATCCCATAGGTGTTCCCTGGAAACACTCAACAGCAACAGGTGTGGTTTGGTTTTGGTATTTCCTGGTCCATCTGAGTAGCCACTGCACTCTTAGAAACACAAAGGGCCATAATCCACTCTCAGACACCCCAGAGGTCATGGCCATACATTTTGAGACTGAGGCAGCTCAGTTTCTCTTGTTCCTTGTCTTTTCGGCTTCTGCTTCCTGTGGCCTTGCAGCCCAGGCCTCATGCCCACATCTGCGTTGAAGGGGTGAGTGTTCCAAAGCTCTGTAGCTCCCCAGACTTAAGTGCCTCAAGGCACCACACGCTGCCAGGAAGGCTCTGCACACAGGCGCTCAGCTGTCTCACTCGGTGGCTCAGTAAAGGGGGACACTGACGACAAAAACCTTCCTCCAGAACCAGCAGAGAAAGCCTCTCCTTGGAGCTGATCCCCTGAATTTTACTTTTAGCCTACTGAACTATGAAAGCCGTCCACTTGTGCTATTTCTGTTAAAGCAGCGCCTAGATCACTACAGCATCAATACCAGGGGAGATGAAAAGACACGGAGAGACGACAAAAGATGAGAAAAGTATGAAATACAACTAATGGGACAGGGAACGAAAAGAGAAAATTACAGTAGGCTTGAAAAGTGCACACTAAGACGGCAGAAAAAGAAGATGAGAAAAGAAGAATGAAGGCTAACATCGGACCATTGAAAGGAAAAACAGATGAGAGGCTTTGGATGGTGCTTAAATAAAATAGCACAATAAAAGCCTAGAGAAGAAAATGATTATCTTCTGTTCGTGTAGCCAAAAATACAAATAAAATAAAAAGGAGCTGAAGTAGAGTCTGAGAGGTCTCCTTGAAAACGGCCTATTTTTAAACACTTTGAGTCTTACTGCCCTGTCTCAGCAGACTTGTTAAAGCTGTAAAGGGAGAAGAATAAAAGTAAGACATTCAACAAAGCAAAACAGAAACTTATTTTTACTAAAAAAGAGAAAGGGAGAAAATTAAAACAAGCACATACAACATTGCTTAAAAACAGATTTACTACAGAAACAAGAAGGCATCCCCCTCCACAACTGGGCAAAAGTAATCACGATCAGATGGTGGGTGTCCAGGGCATCTTCTAAAATTCTGTTCGAAGGGTCCAATTTGTGAGTTTAAGCATCACAAATGCAGTAACTTAAAGACGTACAAACAGCTTTTAGAAGACTTTCAAACTGAGCAGGATTGAGTTGATCTAACTGACAGCAAATGCTAATTTGGGAAGAGACTGAATTTGGAAAAAAGTGAACTACCTGAGGCCACTCAGAGGTCTCCCAGCTACTGAAATAAGACACTAAACTGAACGCAGACCTTCTCAGCCCTCAGTCAGTGCTCTTGGCCGTCTTCTGGAATGCCTGCCCACCTCACAGCTGATTTTCAATTTTGACAGTTTACTTTCTGACTCGGCCTAAGCATAATCAGATGAAATTGTTATTATAAACTGTACCATTGCTTTCAGTTCTGGATAGCTCCTGGAAACCTCGATGTCTTTGTCTCATACCTCCTGCTAAAATAAAGTTTAAAATTGAAATACAGTCATGACAGATTTGAGATCAACAGATCCGTATCTCAACTAAGGAATAGAGCTGCATGAATCTGTGGAAATCAGAAGTTAACTTATTCCTAGTGAGGAAGGAACAAAAGACTCCTGGGACACAAGGCAGAAGAAACCTGAGCTATACCTCAACAGAGTGCCAGCCCTGTGCAGAAAGGGGACTGAGTGGCAGGACTCAGCAGGCACAGCACGCAGAACGGTTACAGTTGTCAAAACACCTCTAGGTGACCAACTGGACAACTGTCTGGGTCACAGTGGTCAGCCCTTACTCCATGCCTTGGTGATGGCTTCTCCCCAGATTTAATCTAAGCATGGGCACCTCTCCATCAAAAGGGACTTTTACCACCACTGTGCTTCCTGCTTTGGTCTTGTGTGAGGCGTGAGGTCTGAAATAAGTGAATAAAATCACTGAGAAGGGGAAAAGGCGTCTCCGTTTGCATGTCTTTCCCTGGCTGCTCACTGCTGTTGAGTCAACCTCAACTGACAGCGACCTTAAAGAACAGTAGGACTGCCCCACAACGCTTCCAAAGAGCGCCTTGTTGGTTAGCCGCCACGGCGCTTAACTGCTCTGCACCAGGCTTTCCTTCCCCTACCGCGGATCCTAAAACCAAGGTTTCCAGCTGGCACAAATCACCCTGGGTTAACACTTCCACTCCAAAGGGAGGTCTGCAGGGAAAGAAGAGTAATGCAGAAGAAGTCCATGGACATTCTTAATTTTAATGAAGAACCTCAAAATGGAAAAATTGCTTAAAAAGGAAATAGTTTGAGCATTTACTGAGCATAAAGGTAAAACTAAGATGTAACAATTACAGGCTATACGGTTATGGTTAAGAAAAGCAATCAAACCCACTACCGTCGAGTCCATTCCAAATCATGGCAACCCTATAGAACAGAGTAGAATTGCCCCATTGCGTTTCTAAGGAGCCCCTTATGGATTTGAACTGCGCAGCTTTGGGGTTATCAGCCGTAGCGCTTAACGACCTCACCACCAGGGCTTAGAAAGGAATTGCTCTTCACCGTAGCAAAGGCAGTAAGGAGCCTGAATCTGAACCCAGAAGCTCGGCCATCCTTGTTCGCAAACCAGGTGGGCGTGCACTTCCTAACACGGGAGTGTGTAGTTAGAAGTTATGATTGTGATCCCTTTCGTGTTTATGTAACGTGCTCAGTGTGTTCTTTTTTTATTATTGTTTTCAGAAATATACACCTCATAGGAAAGTATTCTCTATCTGTATTTCAGCATTTATATCTCGCTCGTTTGTATTGTTTTCTTTTTCTTGTCATATATTTGACCTAGAGTTACCGTGCCTACAACATGACTACACGTGCAGGAAGCTATGTTCGTTTAACGGCGTTTTCCTGCGCAGCGCTCTGTTGCTGGGTTGGTGCCGACTCCCTGCGACCCGCAGGGCCATCGGATGCTCGCCCCGGGCCGTCGGGGAGCGGTGACCCCCGGTGCCCGCCTGTGGGACCCCCGCCGAGCTCCCAGCCCCCGGCCTCCGCTACAGCCACGTGCTCCTGCCAGCCTGCTCACACAGAGCCCCACAGATTTTTCCAGAAGTGAGATTTTTGATACAATTTTGCTCTTTTGTATTTCCCTACATTTCTTGAATATTTTATAAGGCTTTTGTAAGTCAATTTCATAAAAAAAGCATGATACATTCTCCATCAGGTCCAGATTTGAGGGGAAGCCCGAGGGTTGTGATGGAGAGGGACTGATGTTCCCAGTTTCCGTTTGGGAACGACTGGAGACACCAGCCTCCCCTTTCCTTGTTAGGAGTTTTCTCCCCGGCTCTGCCCAGGTTAAATAACTAATCAGTCAACACCACTTCGCGGAACGGTGCTGTCTGTCAGCAGGATTTATAACGAGTCACAAGCTGCTACTTTAGCATAACCTTCTGTGTATCGGGTTCCATTATTATTATGATAATGATAAACGTGTCCAGAAAATAATTGCATTTATGGCGGGCACCAACTCAATTTCTGAGGTCAGTTGGAGTCGCTGATGAAATCCTTAAGGAGAGCAGAGATGCATTCTCCCTCTGGAATGAAGAACAGGAACAGTAGCACCATAATTTAAATGCAATTTTGTTTTGTAATCACATTAGTATTGGATGTATAATGAAAAATAAAGCACACCGAGTGGAATAGCTTTATCAGTTCAAGCGTTTGCCTCAAGTCTAGATGCAGTATTCCCCAATCAGCAGGCTGTGTAATGAAATTGCAGACATCTGTGTTTATAATCAGATTACCTCACCATCACTATTAGGAGAGAGGATATTATTATCCCGTGTTATATACGTTATTATTTACTGACTTTAGTCAATTCTAGTCCCTATGTCCTGAAACATGAAATTTTGATGTGTATTTTCATTATTTATTAACTAGTTAAAATAATTAGATATTATCTTCCAAGTTTTGTATCGCATTTTTAAAGTTTTCTCATTTTCCTTAGTCATTTTAAAAGATAATCTCTTGGTACAAAATGTCAAACTTGGCTGGGATGCAACTAAGGATAGCTTAGCCTAAAATCAAGCCCTCAGCTTACAAATCCCTGTTACGATGATTCCTAATACCAACTCGGTCTCTCTGTTCATCTGGTTTATACGCTCTAATTAAAAATAGAACAGGCATTAGGAAAGCGGTGACTCCCAGGACCGGACCAGGTGCCTGGCATTCTGCATTGCTGGTTAACTTCCTGACTCCTCACTCACTGACTGGCAGATCATCTCAGCAAAGAGAAGGCTGTGCCCTCCTTTAGACCAGATCCAGGGTGGCTACGGGTTGGAACCAACTCGGCAGCAATGGATTTATCTGCCCTCTTAGTTGGCCCTGGAAAACAACAAAAGATTTGCCCACACGAAACTTGATAGCAGTAATGGTCTGAGGAACTCTTTTATGAGGCAATAATCTACTTTCACTCTTAGGATACAAAACTCAGCCCTCACTGGCCTAGCTTATCTACCCAAGAGTTTGGTTATTGCCTCATAAAATAGTCCAAAGATTCTATTATCACTTAATTAGAAAAGAGGACATTTATTGCCCCCTTTTACTACAGTTTGGTTGGATGAGTTCTAAGTTCACTTCTCTTTCCAGTTCAAGAAAAAAACATATATTAATATAGGTAGAACTCCAGTACAGATTTTCCAAGGAGGGATGGATGGATTTGAACTGCTGATCAAAAGCTATTCACCACTGCACTGTCAAGGCTCTATTTAAAAAAACCAAGCTATCTGTCTATCTACCTACCTATCTATCTTTACTGTTAAGTCAATTCTGATTTACAGTGACCCTATAGGACAGGTTGGAACTATGCCACAGAGTTTGCAAGGAATGCCGGATAGATTCAAACTGCTGAGTTTTTGACTACCTGTGTTAACACGAGATCAAAGCTATCCCATGATGAGTGGTCAAGTGTTTGGTTGCTAACCAGAAGGTAGGCAGTTGAAACCCACCAGCCTCTCATAGGAAAACACATGGCAGCCCACTTCTGTGAAGATTTACAGCCTTAGAAACCCCACAAGGCAATCCAGTTTTATAGACTACAGTTATTGTTGCTGCTATTGTTAGGGACTGTAGAGTCAGCTCTGATTCACAGCGACCCTATAACAACAAAACAAAACGCTGACCAGTCCTTTGCCATGCCCGTGGTGATTGTCATGCTTCAGCTCATTGTTGCAGCCACTGTGTTAGTCCGTCTTGCTGAGAGTCTTCCTCTTTTTTGCTGACCCTCCACTTTACCAAGCATAATGTCGCTCTCCCGAGATAAATCCTTCCTGACAACCTCTAAGTATGTAAGACTCAGTCTCACTATCCTTGCTTCCAAGGAGCACTCTGGTTGTACTTCTTCCAGAACAGACCTGTCCTTTCAGCAGTCCATGGTACATTCAATATTCTTCTCCAACACAACTCAAAGGCATCGGTTCTTCCTACATCTTCCTTATGCACCAGCTAGCTTTCACATTCGTATGATGCAACTGAAAATACCATGGCTTAGGTCAGGCGTGCTTTAGTCTTCAAGGGGGCTTCTTTACTTTTCAACACTTTAAAGAGGTCTTTTGCAGCAGATTTTCACAATGCAATGCGTCTTTTGATTTTTTGACTGCTACTTCCATGGGTGTTGATTGTAGAACCATGTAGAATAAAATCTTTGACAACCTCAATCCTTTCTCCATTTTCTCGATTTATCATGGTGTTTCTTACTGGCCCAGTTGTGGGGATTTCTGTTTTCTTGATGTTGAGGAGCAATTCATACTGAAGGCTGTGGTCTTTGATCTTCATCAGTAAGTGTTTCAAATCCACTTCACTTCCAGCAAGCAGGGTGTTGTCACCTGTACAGTACAGGTTGTTATTGAGTCTTCCTCAGCTCCATATGCCTTGTTCTTCTTCATATAATCCAGCTCCTTAGACAATTTGGTCAGCATAAAAATTGCAAAGGTATAGTGAAAAGATGTAACCCTGACACACACCTTTTCTGACTTTAAACCATGTGGTGTCCCCTTGCTTTGTTTCATGATTGCCTCTTAATTAATACACATATTCCTCATGAGCACAATTAAATATTCTGGACTTCTCATTCCAGTGTTAGCCATAATTTGTTATGGTCCACACAGTCTAATGTCTTTGCATAGTCAATGAAACACCAGTAAACTGCTTTCTGGTCTTCTCTGCTTCCAGCCGAGATGTGTCCGACATCAGCAGTGATGTCCCCAGTTCCACGTCTCCTTCTGAATCCAGCCTGAATTTCTGGCAGTTCCCTGTCAATACACTGTTGAAATAGCTTTTGAGAGATCTTCAGCAAAATACTACTTGTGTGTGATATTAATGACACTGTTTGATATTTTCTGCATTTGATTGGATCACCTTTCTTGGGAATAGGCATAAATATGGATCTCTTCCATTCATTTGACCAGGTAGCTGTCCTCCAAAGTTCTTGGCATAGACAAGGGAGTACCCGGAGTGCACAAACATCAATATCCTACGCATTAGTGAGCTGAAATGGACCAGTATTGGCCATTTTTAATCGGACAAGTCGGATCCGACTCGACGGCACTTGGCTTTGGCCATATGGTTTACTATGCTGGGAATGATAACTTGAAGAGGAATGATGTTGCATTCATCGTCATAAAGAACATCCCAAGGTCTGGAGGAAAATGCTTTCAGTGATAGGGTAACAGCTATGTGCTTACAGGGCAGGCCGGTTAGTTATTATAATAGGGTCACTAGGAGTTGGAAATGACAGCAACAGGTTTTGACCATGAATCAGGTTTTAAACATGTAAAACAAGAGACTACTAAACAAGTTAATTCACACATAGAAAACTCGTGATCTCAAGCTTTTCGCATGCAAGGAAAGAAATAGGCAATTTTCTTAACACGGATCTAGGGCACATTTGTGTTTCCTTAGAGTCTGAGCGTGAGCTCCATGCAGCCATCCACTCCTGTAGAGCAAGGAGTGACCCCTGATGAAGTAGTAAAACCCCCCGGTCTTCTGGAACACCTCGTAACACAGGAAGTGAACGAATTTTGCTCTCAGGGTAAGTATTGATTACCCCACGGCTCATCACACTTCGGGTAGCTCAAAGCCACCTAGCGTGACCCACTTTGTCACCTGGGATGGTGAAGTACTGACTACACCAAGGGCTGCCAGAAGGATGAAGGGTTCTGCCTGGGAAGAGGTGAAGGCAGGAGGCTTCTTAGAAGCCAGGACGGTGAGCCTTCATCTCAAGTACTTCTGTTATGTTGTCGGGACTGATCAGGTCCTAGAGGAGGACATCACGTGTGGTAAAGTAGTGGGTCATCAAAAAAGAGGGAGATTCTCAATGAGATGGAGCGACAAGTGGCTGCAAGAATGGGCTCAAGCCACCAAATTGTGAGGATGGCACAGGACCAGGCACTGTCTTGCTGTGTGTTGTGCCACTGTGAGTCGGAAATGGCTTAGTGACACTTAACAACAACCTATGAAACAGCAAGACCTTAGACAAGGGAAAAATCATGAACGATAAATGCTTTTTCTCTTTTTTTATTGTTTCTGGTTTGGCATAAGTGCATTGTAAAACTGACAGTGTAAGAATGTCTTTTATATTTAGTATATCAGTGAAATGAAGAATGAAAAATATGGATATACGTGGAAAAATTTCCCCTGCAAAGTTACGCTAGTCTTCTAACTCAGTGAACAATAGTCTTTTATTCCTAGATTTACTTCTCAGTTCTTCCAACGTACCTATGAGATAATTTATACTCTTATTAGTTTACCTATATCATCTAAATAAATGCTTATAGATGCAAGTTTATTTTACAGCTGTATTATTGCTAAATCAAAACAGTTACCCACATAAATCTCAACAGCACTTATAACAATATTAACTTACCTGACAGGAGACAGGCAAGGAAATTATAGAAACTGAAAAATTAAGTTTTACTGGATAAATAAGTCCCATTGCGTTTAAGTAAAATCTCTCTCACTGACGTACTTTCTTTTCTTCCTATGCACTTTCTCTCTTTCTCTGTCTTTCCTTCTCAGTCATTTCATAACACCTGGCCTTGAGGATACTTTAGCTTTTGAGGTAATTTTATATCCTTATAATGCATACTAATTCCTTTTTTATAAATAACAATTAACTGCAACTTAACAAATGTTTAGTGAGCCCTTGAACATGCTGGATACATTTCTAGGCACTTAGAGTTGGGATAACATATCAAAAGACAAGTGTATTTATAAGTATCCTATTTATACCTCAAAAAATAAATATACAAGCAATTAATTTTGATAGAATCATCATGTTCTCCTAGAGTTTGTGCAAAGTCAAAACAAAGATAAGAAGAAGAATTGGAAGCCAGGTTATTTCCTGGAACTTAATGTATGAACTAAATTATTTGTTGTAAATAAAACGTAAATATCTTGTTGAAGACAAAATGGTGAAATGGGGAATGGTATAATCTGTCCGTCAGCCTTGGTCACTCCTTTGGAAGCTCTGGGGCCTAGTGACTAGGAGCTACAGCGGCCAACCAGAGGGTCGGGAGTTTGAACTCACCTGGAGCTCCTTGGAAACCCTGTGGGATAGGTGTACTCTGTGCCACAGGGCTGTTACCAGAAGAACCCAGTTGCAGACTCCTGCTGCCTGTCACTACTAAGCCAATAAGCAGAGACAGGAGTTGACTTCTTTAAGAGGGCTTCATTCAGATTGCCAGCAACCTGAGAAGATGGCATGTTGGCACTCTAAAAACCACTTTAAAACCTCAGTGCAGGCTGGAGGCTTCATAGGAGGTCTTAGGAAAGGGAAGTGGGAGTAGGAATGTGGGCATTCAGAGTAGAGGTTAGCGGAGAAATACAGCTCTTTGTTTCAAGACCTGTTGTCCTTGATGTCTGGAGTCTCCTGGTCTTTTCTCAGACACTGTGTTGTTTATCTGCATGAACAAGCAAGCAAGAAAACACTCACTGCAGTCGAGTTGATCCCTACTCAAAACAGCCCTATGAGGCAGAGAACTGTTCCAAAGACTTTCCAAGGGATGCGTGGTGAATTTGAGCTGCTGACACTTTAGTTAGCAGACACAGCCCTTAACCACTATGCCGCTGTGGTTGCCCAGGCGGTTATCTGCAGACTGGTCTGCCAATTGATGTCAGCCTGTCTGGGCAGTGTTCATGAACAGCCTGAGAAAACTGTCTCGAAATCTTTATGAGTACCAGTCAGAAAGAAGGTTACAATTTTATATGACAGCCAAAGCTAGCTAAAAATTTTTCTATAGCTAATATCCCTATCAGGTTCTTTATGAGTTGGAATTGATGTGCCTATAATGTATGCTTTGGTTATTCTTTAAGCCTCAGATAGCTTTAAGAGTTAAGATGGAAATTATAAAATTAGGACTTTGTTCATAAAGTTATGCAGACATTTTTACAGTTACAGAAAACACATTCCCTTGGTTAGCTTTCTTCCTCAGTGTTATGAATGACTGCTTATAAATTTTGCATTTATAAATGTCTAGGCGCTGCATCTGAAAAAAGTTCCTTAAATATATATATTTACTATATATATTTATTTATTAAAATATATATTTAATGCCCAAAGCATATATTATAGTACCATAAAATTTACATGATAATGTCTTTAATCATTTAAACAAAAAGTTTGTCTACATATACACACATGAAGATAAATTTGTCAACCCTTCTCTAAAAAGTAGTACATTTCTTTGTAATAGTGTGTGTTAGTGTAATTCAGTGTTATGAAGACACCACATGTGAACCTCTCAACATTTATCAGTGGTCACTTATCAAACAACTATTACAGTAATAACGTAACATAAAGAAGAACACCAAGAAGTCACTCATAGCTGGAAAGTGGCAGCATGGGAGAGCATGAAACGCTTTCTTTTCTCAGACATTCTGAATCGGTAGCCGCCCTGTCAGTCCTCAAGGTAGATCTAAGTTGAAAGTGCCTCAGTTCCTCATGTCTAATAATGCCAACAAAAACACACTGCCTTCGAGTCGATTCTGACCCTACAGGACAAAGTAAAACCACTTTTGTAGGGTTACCAAGGAGCAGCTAGTAGATTCAAACAGCTGACCTTTTGGTGAGCAGCTTCTTGGGGGGCTTCAGCAAAACTAAATGTATTGCCTCACAGCTCTGAAAGATTTAAGTCCAAATTCATGGGATCAGCTTCAAGGACAGACTTGCACTCTCTTTTGATTCTGGAAGAAGGTCCTTGTCATACTCTTCCCCGGGTCTGGGAGCATCTCGGCAAAAGAACCTCAGATCCAAAGAACGCTGGGAAACCTGGTGTTTAACCACTGCACCACTAGTGCTCTGGAGAATGCCAATAGAGAAAATCAATGTGGGCAGCTGGGGCCAAGGGTAAAGAATGAGAAGTAACTGTCAAGACATCAGTGCTACTGACCTCCTCTAGGCTGAAGGGAGGAGGGTCCCAGAAACAGGAGAAAATGCTTTTGACTGCATTTCAGACCTGAAGAAAGATGTCACTAGAACCACAGGCTATGACAGTCAGCTCATATATGTGTGTTTAAACATATGTGTAACAAAACATTGCCACTTCAGCAGTCTTGGGTGCAGTGGTTAAGAGCTTGGCTGCTAATTAAAGTTGGCAGTTCAACTCTACCAGCCACTCCTTGGAAACCCTGGGGGCATTTTTCCTCTGTCCTACAGGAAAAACTGGGGGTGTAGAGGGTTAAAGGCTATGTCTGCTAACCAAAAAGTTGACAGTTCAAATCCTCCAGGAAATTTTTGGAAACTCTAGGGGGCAGTTCTACTCTGACCTATAGGGTTGACTCTGAGTCAGACTCAGCTCTACAGCAGTGGGCTTTGTTTTTCTTCATAGGTTGCTGTGAGTCAGAATTGACCCGATGGCATGGGTTCACGTACCTCGTTGGGTGGTTCGGCGTTGCTGCTTCGGTCTGCCTCTCCGCCGCTGTCCTTTTCCGTTCTCCTGTTTGACTGCCGTCCCGAACAGGAGCTCCACCTGAGCCCACACATGGCCAGTGCACAGAGATCAGGGTTTTTTTGCTCGCGCTTTAGGTAAGCTCTTCAAGATGTTTACAAAACCCATTTAGGTTAAGAGATGAAAATAGACGTGAGTGATCCTCTCACGAATAAAGACTCTGTAAGCAATACAGAAACCCTGGTGGTGTAGTGGTTAAGTGCTATGTCTTCTAACCAAAAGGTCATCAGTTCAAACCCATCAGGCACTCCTTGAAAATGTGGGGCAGTTCTACTCTGTCCTGTAGGGTCACTATGAGTCAGAATCAACTCAGTGGCAGCAGATTTAGGTTTTTGTTTCAGGCGATATAAATCATTTTGGATGCACTGTGCTTCATTACCTGTTGATCACAAATAATAATTATTAGTGATAGCATGATATATCATATTCTTTTACATACATATGTACTCTAATATATATAATTATCTTGTGTGTTAGGAATCTTTATCATAAATGTAGAATCAAGGATACTAATGTGCATCATGTTCACATAGTGATGAACTGACCATACAGCACCCAAACCCTACTGATTTCACTTTAAAGTCTAAACTCTTAATCTTGCTCGCCTGCTTTCCATTTAACATAATCAGGTTCACCGTGGAAGCTCTCAAGGAGATCTAAGAATCATGACTGACAGTCTAAGGCTAGTTTACTGCCAACTAACGGAAGTCTGAGCTACACGGAATAGTTTTGTTTATAAACAAAATGAGTCCAAATCCTTAGGTGACAAATGAAAGGTAATCTATTTTATATCTGCACATTTATATTTGTAACCTGTTTCTTTTCTTTGTATATGAGGTCAATAAAATTTATCAATTAGAATTCAAGAAAATGCACTGTCCTACAACAATATGGTCAACTATACAAAATCTACTTCTGTATATGCAAAAGCCAACCTGGTCTTTCCTATCAAAATGTAAAGATTATAACGTTGTCGGGTGGACATTTTTTTCTTCTCCAAATAACATTATTAGGTACACTACAACTGAAGTTGTCAGCATTTTTCTGCCATTGAAGCGTACCATAATTAACTACGTAAGTTTTTTTTCCTTCACCTAAATTACTGTTAAATGTTCGCTCTACGCTATCTCTCTGTAAAGCGTTGTAGCTGGAATCAGTGTGGATGAAGACGTCATTACTCAGGCTAATGCGGCCTGCAAATGAAGGCAGGAAATCACTGTTACATACTATAATTCTCTGCAGGTACCAGATAGCCAGCCGCCCTGGGAATGTCTGTTACCTCTCAGGATTTGCGGTAACTGAAAACCAGAAACAACGATGAGCTTCTGAGTAGTGCCTCCTTGGTTGAAATATGGAGCTAGATGTAATTTATCAAAAGTTATTAAATGAAGAAATGTGACTTTTTGAGTGAAAATATTTTACAAAGACTCTCTTTGCTTTCTATGTTTACCAACTCTTTCATGCATAGGCTATTCAATTTAGGGTACAATGCATTACAATATTTGTTGAATTTCTGCAAATGTGCGAGTTATTTCATACAGCAAGTGTGTGAGTTGTCAACAGCTGTGGTTGTGTCCTGTTCTATTTGCATGCCACCACCCCACACTGCTGCTCATCTACAAGGTGCTCTGCAGATTGCCTGAATTCTGCCTCTTGTTGGGTGGAAAAGGAGTCAAAAAGACTGGATTATTTTCTCCTGTCTACCAAGCCGTGTGCTTCCATGCGTGTTGACTGTGGAACCAAAATGCCCATGGAATCAGCCATCAGAAATCAAACGATGCGTTCCACTGAGAAAATCTGCTATAAAGGACATCTTGAAAGTATTCAAAAGTAAAGACATCACCTTGAAGACTAAAGTGTGCCTGACCCAAGCCTGACCCATGCATGTGAGTTGGGTGTCGTATACGTATGAAAGCTAGACAGTGAACAAGGAAGACAGAAGGACTGACACCTTTGAGATGTGGTGTTGGAGAAGAATGCTGAGTGTACGACGGACTGCCAAAAGACCAAACGATCTATCTTGGAGGAAGCACAACCAGAGTGCTCCTCAGAAGCAGAGATGGCAGACTGCACTTCAGATGCTTCAGGTTTGTTGTCCGGGTGGATCAGTCCCTGAAAGAGGACATCACGCTTGCTCAAGGGGAAGGTCGACAAACGGAAGGAAGACTGTCAACAAGATGGGTGGACACAGGGGCTGCGGTAACGGATTTCAGCACAAAAACAGTTGTGAGCATGACAGAGGACTGGGCTGCGCTTTGTTCTGCTGAGCGCAGGGTCACTGCGAGTTGGAACGGATTCAACAGCGCTTAACAACAACAACCCACGCTGTATCATCAACACAACACGAAAGAATGCAACGTTTACTTTGGACATTCACAGTAGCAAATTAAAAAACCTAATTCAAATTAATAGATTAAGGGGACATTAAGGCGTCCTGGTGTCACAGTGCTTAAAGTCATCCATTGCTAACTGAAAAATTGGTGATTTGGAACCACCAGGAACTGCAGCAGAGAAAGCTGTGGCAGGCAAGTCTCTGAAGAGTTACAGTCTTGGAGCTGACAGTGGGAAGCCGCTGAGGTGTCGACAGCAGCTCAGGAGAGAGGGGAGCCCTGGGGGAACCTCCAGGCTCGTGGCGAGCACCCTGAGGAGGCAGTGGGAGATCTCTGAGTGTGTCCCAGCGTGTTAAAAGTGAGGGGTGCCTAGGAACCCGTAGTCCTTTGGCTGCCATGTGAAGTCTTGGACAGACTGCCCCCCCGGAGGACTGTGTCCTTAGGTTGTGAGGTCCGACCCAGCTCAAGAGATCAGAGAGGGGGAAGCTGTACGTTTCCAATTGCTGTCTTAATACAGACGAATAGAATTTAATTAGATTGGGCTTGTTTAGGGTGATTCATTTGTTACAAATGGTGAATCAAAACTGACACTTTATTATTAACTAAGGTTCTGAGTGTACACAAGCTCACTTTTTGTGTTATTCAGATTTATGGGTTTTGACAAATGTATCATGCCATATCCTTACCATGACAGCATCATATAAACAGTTTCTTCACCCTAAAGAGATACTGTGCTCCCCAGCTCGGCCATCCTTTCCTCACAGGAACTTCTAGACATGACCAATTTTTTACTACCGTTACGAGGTTTAATAATTAAGTCTGTGAATTCAACCTAGAAAAAGTGATGCATATGTTATTGCTGGACACCATTAGGGTCATCTTTGAAGCACTCCCCTTCGGGAAGCTAGGAGCCGACGCCAGCGCCTGGTCCACTCTTCGAAATAATTTTGGAACTCTGCTTCTGGAATGGCCAACAGAGCTATTGTCGTATTACTGTTGATGTCCTGAATGTCATCCAAAAAAAAAAAGTCTTCCTTTAAATATTTCCTTTATCTTTGGGTAGAGACAAAAGTCACTGGGGTCCAGATCAGGTGAGTAGGGAGGACGTTCTAATACATTTATTTGTTTCCTTGCTAGTAACTCCCTCACAGGCAACTCTACAGTTAACTATGCAAACTTGCCACCACGCAACCATGTAAAATGGCCATTCTGGAGCAAGTACAAAATGCTTTGAAGGGCGGACTAGGCACTGGCATCAGTGCACAGCTTCTCAAGAGGAGTACGTGGTGACGACAGTGGGATTCAAGATAGTGGTATGTAGCATGCAAAACAATGAAGTTCAAGGACTTAATTGTCAGAACTTTGTATCTTTTTTCTATACCCTTGTCTTTTCCAGAATGTCACAGAGTCAGCATAGTACTTAGCCTTGGTATGTAGCCTTTTCAAGCCGGCTTCTTTCACTTACCAGCAGGCTTTGAAGGTTCCTTGTGTTCCCCAGTTTGACAACTCTGAATGACATCCCGCGTTATAGATCAACCGCTGTTTGGGTACTCAGTCTTCTGTCAAAGGACACTTTGGTTTCCTTCAATTTTTGACAATGATGAATAGAGCTGCATAAACATTTGTGTAACTTTTGTGTGTGAACATAAGTTTTTAATTCATTTGAATAGGTATCTAGGAACATGACTGCCAGATCAGACAGTCAGCCTATGTTTTGTTTTGCAGGAATCTGCCAAACCGTCTGGCAAAGTGACTGCACAGTCTGCCCCCATGCTAGCAATGGATGCGTGCTCTGTGGCCACCTAACCTCTCCATAACTTGGTAGTGATGGTATTTGGAATATTAATCATTCTAATGGGTGGGTGATGATAGCTCAGCATAGTTTTAATTTCCATTCCTGCTTTCTCTCTAGTAGTGTTTTTTTCTCAGTCTATTTTATCTGCTATTAATATGGACAATTCTGTTTTTTCTTTGGTGATACCTTCGTGATATAATTTTTTGTCTTCTTACTTTAAACCTACCTGTAGTGTTACCTTTGAAATGAGGTCGTAGGAGGAGACACAGGGATGAGCCATTTTTTATCCCTGCTGGCATGTTTTCTTGCATTCAGATTCTTTATATTTTAAGTATCTATTCCTCTGTTACGAGGGCAGTGGTGGTTCAGTGAGAGAGTTCTCACCTTCCACACAGGAGCCCCGAGGTTCGGTCCTGGCTAACACACATCAAACACAGGGACCACACCTGTCAGTGGAGGCTGACAGGTCACTATGATACTGAAGAGATTTAACAGAGCTTTCAGACGAAGACTAAGAAGACAGGACTGGAAGCTAATTCTGAAAAGCAGCCACCAAAATGCCACAGACCACAACAGTGCTATCCAATTGTATATGGGGTCCCTGCTGCTGGGAAGCCCGCTTCACAGCAGCTAACAGCGAGCCCTCCTTAGCACCCACGGCTGCCTTTTTGGAGTCTGTACAAAGACCACCCTGTGCAGCTGGGCCCCCGCGCAGCACCAACGCTGTCCTCTTCCAATTTAAAACAAAATCTTTACTGGTCGTACACCCAGATAAACTCCCCAAAGCTAGTCTTTGCGTATGTGCCTTCAATCATAGTCTCCCCGGTTCTAACGTGCGCACCCATCACTGAGTTTGGCTGGAATGTGGGATGCTGCCACTTCCCGCGCCTGCCCCTCGGCTGATGAGCAGAGCCCACCGGGCATCTGAGGGCTCCGAGGGTCCCAGCTCCTGGCTGTCTTTCCCGACTCATCGCACCCACGCACACACCCCTCTTGGTGGCTCCAACCACCTACACCTTCCTTCCTGCCGTTCCTCAAAGCCCCGGGCAGGCGGCCGTCACCGCGTCTGCTGCCGCTGTCTGTTTTCCTGGATTCTTCCTTCACTTCTTCATTCATCTCTGCCGAAACGGCACGGCATCACCGAGAACACTGACACAGATAACACTCACCGTCCCCTAGTATTTTTTCTTAACATCTCTAGTTACATGTCACTGTATATATGGTTTTGTCTATTGCCCATCTAACTGCTAGAACAGAAGTTGTATTAGGACTGGGATTTGTCTATTTTGTTCTATTTTTTCTATCTCCAGTATTAAGAATGGACAAAATTAGAGCTTGACACATAAAGGAGGCTGACAACTTTTTGTTTACAGAGTGAATGCATAAAGGATGACTATGGATGCCTAGGGAAACCGTGGTGGCATAGCGGTATGTGCCACTTTGCTAACCAAAAAGTCGGCAGTTTGCACCTGCCAGGTACTCCTTGGAAACTCTAGGGGCCAGTTCTAGTCTCTTCTATAAGGTCACTATGAATCAGAATTGACTCTATGGCCATGGAATTGGACTTGGTCTTTATGAAGCTTTGTGGGGCAGTTCTTCTCTGTCCTGTGGGGTCTCTATGACTTGGAACCAACTCAACAGCAGTGGATTTGGGGATGTGGCCTTCACAACACTGACAACAAAAATTTAAAAAATCCACCACCTGCAACTGATGCATTGTCTTTGTTGAACATTCAGAGATTCCACTGATATGTATTTACTTTGCATAGCAACGTTCGGAAAGAGGGCAATAATTTTACTTTTAGTTGGACATCGGCTCCCTTCTTCATTGGCCCCTTGTCCCCCTGTAGACACCTCAAGTCTCGTTGCTTATGCTGAAGACTTCTTATCTTTGCAAATTTTATAAAACCACAGATACTCAAACAGTTGTTACCCTGCCAGCCACCTCTCCATCCAAGGCACAAATATCACTGATTATTTCTGATGCCCGCAAGAGTGAGAAAGCTCATTTCTTATATTTGTGTCCCCACTGAACATACCATCTTGTGTTACCCCTCTTCGCCTCTCAGATTAGCTGCATGAGATGGTTAAGCTGTTGGTGTTAACAAGACACGTCAGACAGTAATTCAACAGACTGTCTAAACTCCTTCTGTATGACAACTTTTTTATTCACTACATACTTGTTTTACTCAATCTATATTTGTTTTAATAAGTACTGAGTCGGATCCAACTCCACGGCACTTGGCTGGCTGGCCTAAATACAATTCTATATGTAGAGATGGGTGATAAACTTCATTCTGTACTTATGTATTCTATACAAATTCACAAATTATTAATGTTAATATTTACATTTCAAGTATTTGATATGACTACTTTGTGATTAATTTGTGTATGTGTGCTGATTTATTAAGTTTTATATTTATTATAATCTTAATGTCACACTTTCAGGACATAATTTTAATTGCATTAACTTCACTAGCGCTTCACTGAAAAACTAGTTTTCCTTCTAATCTACTGGCAATACACTTGATCACAATAATATCGTGGGGTAGTAGTAGCTTGCACGTGATTGAAGGAAAAAAAATATCTCTTGCCTTAGAGTCATCCTGACTCACAGCTACCCTAGAGGACAGAGTGGAACTGCTCCACAGGGTTGCCAAGGAGTGGCAGGTGTGTTTGAACTGTCACTCTTCGGATTCACATCTGGAGTGCACATCTCGTGGCTCTTGTCCACCGCACCACCTGGGCAGTGGACAGGTAATTACTGCTTGTTTATTTAAACTGTGTATTAATTAGGACAAGGCCATGGGGGGGGGGCAGTGTCACATACAGACCAAGAGTTATCCTTCAACCAGGCAAGGGTATGTGGAATAAGACACTGTACAGTGAACTTAATTGTCAGATCTCATACACACACACACAAGGTCTTACAATCAGGTTCGTGAACTTGCCACTGTGTGCTTTTGTTGGCAGCACTGTACAACAAAACAAACAACTCAGTCAGGTGTCGTAACCTTGGTACATCATTGTCTCCTCGCTGTATTTGTGTCAATGTGTGGCGGTGTCTTGCTGAGTGGCGTTCATTATCGTTGTTGTGTGTTTTTGTGTGTCGTCATGAGAACACTGGAGCTCGAATTAGAACAATGAACACATATGAAATTTCTTGTTAAGCTTGGCAAGAGAGGAGTTGAAATCAGGGACATGTTAGTCCCACTTTATGGGGATAATGCCATGGAGAAAACAGCAGTGGACAAATGGATTAAACATTTTCCTGAAAGGAGAGAAGCATCACTGATGAAGAGAAGTCAGGGTGGCCAGTAATGAGCAGAACTGATGAAAACATTGCAAAAATTCATTGAATTTTGCATCAAAATAGTTGACTGACTATGAACAGCATAGCTGACCAAGTAACCATCAGGAGAGAAACAGGAAAATCTTAACTGAAAATCCTGGCATGAGAAAGATGTGTGCAAAAATGGTCCCAAAGGAGCTCACCGATGAACAAAAGCAAAGGAGAGCTGAAGTTTGCCAAGACCTTTTGGAGAGACTAGATGATGTTTGGGGCCATGTTATCACTGCTGATGAAATGTGAGTATATCACGACCCTGAAATAAAGCATCAAAGTACGCAATGTGAGTTAGCCAATTCTTCACAACCAAAACAGTTCTATCAGTCCAAATCAAGAGTCAAAATGATATTGCTAACCTTTTTTGATATCAGAGGGATTGTTCATTATCAATTTGTACCAACTGGACAGTTAACCAAGCTTAACCAAGGGGAGTACTTGAAAACTGACCATACTGATATTCACCACCGGGGTATGCAGTATTTTTTCTAGAACAAGTTCGCAAACTTACTTGTCAGACCTTGTACATAAAGCACACATATAGTTACATGCATACATATATAGCCACAGCCATAGAATCAATTTCAACTCACAGTGACTCGATAGGTCAAAGTAGAACTGAGTCTTAGAGTTTCCAAGGAGCACCTACCAGATTTGAACTGCGGACCTTTTGGTCAGGAGACATAGCACTTAATCACTATGCCACCAGCGTTTCCATACATACATAGAGCTACATTTATATAATACATACATAGACATAATCATACACATACATGTAGACATTTCTGTAAAGAAATATGAATGTTTCCAAATCCATGTTTGCTTTCATTACCCACTGCCTCTGTACTGAGAGACGCTCTGTTGTGAAAAGCTCAATGGTAGTCTCATCTCCACACTCTTAAGTTAATAAAATGTCCAGAAGATAGAATTCGAGTTTTCTTAAGGAAAAGAATATGACCCAGTGCATATGAATTGAAACGCTCACAAAACTCATGACTGTCCTTACCACCGCAGGAAAAAATGTAGCCTTTGTAGCGATCAGGAGGATTAGATGATGATTTTACAGCACTGACAAAGTACCGCCAGTGGAAAGTCACCACAAAAAGGTTGCATCTGAGCAAGAGAGTGAATAAAAACAGGAAAACACTATTCTTTAAAACTAGTCTATTCCAACACATGGTCACCCAGAGTAGAACTGCCTCATGGGGTTTCCAAGGTGCTGTTGGTGAATTCAGACTGCTCACCTTTTGATTAGTAGCTGTAGCTCTTAACCATTACACTTGCAGGATTTCCAACTATTTGTTAAGTTTATTTTAATTATATTCAGATTGAATTGCATCCTGGAGTTAAATATTAATGTCAGATCTAGCCTGTGTATAGGAAAGACAATAAAAGGGAGAACTTTAGTTTCTGGCAATGTTCAGTATTAGACACTATGAGTAACTGTCTCTTGGAAATAAAGAATCTGCAAGATAATACTGATTATTTGGGTGATTTGATCCATGGATTTAGAATGCACTTCGTTAGGCAACACAACACTAAGCCACCTGTCAGGGTCTCAGATGAAGATGAGACGAGAGCTGGTTCTCATGTGTCACGTTTCGCTCTCAGTCTCCAGAAGTCTAGAATCCGAGCAACACGGAGATCTGTGTAGGATGCTGCTTGGATGGCAGAGGCTAGGGACTGGAGCAGAGGCTTCCTGCTAGGCACAGAATCCATTTAGGAATGCTGTGATTTCAAACAGCAAGTTTCTTGAGATTCCCAAGGACATCTTATCTGAGACTTTGATGAAGAGTTGGCCTTCAGGTAGATTTTCTTGACTCCAGAAGTGGACTAAAAGAAAATAAACATTGAATCCCAAATGCAGGTAGATGTCAGGAGGGTGCAAGCTTAGAATAATGGGCCTCTCCCTGCTGCGTCCTTGGCTGGCAGAAGGCAAAGCGTACCTTTCCCAGACACTCAACCGAAGGCACTAGTAATTTCAAAGGAAATAAGCAGCTCACAGGAAAAAAAAAAAAAAAAAGCCCAAGAAACAAATTGTAGCATGTAAGAAACAGGAAAACATTGAGACCACAAAATCAGTCCACCTCAATTTCATATACTGACATTATCAGACACAGAATGGGAAACAGATCTGACCCAAGCCGTGGTATTTTCAGTTGCATCATCTGCATGAGAAAAACCTGGAAAAGGCGCAAGGAAAACAGAATAACCAATGCCTTTGAACAGTAGTGTTGGAGAAGAATACTGAATGTACCATGAACAGATCTTCTAAAAGAACAAACAGATCTGTCCTGAAGAAGGACAATCAGAGTTCACCTTGGAAGCAAAGATGGCAAGACTGTGTCTCACCTCCTTCAGACATGCTATCGGGAGGGGTAAGTCCCTGAAGATGGACACCGTGCTTGCTAGAATAGAGGGTCGGTGAAAAAGGTGAAGACCCTCAACAAGATGGATTGACACAGTGGCCACAATGTGGGCTAAAGCATAAAAGTGATTGTGGACATGGCTCAAGTTCAGGCAGTGTTTCGTTCTGTTGTGCACAGGGTCGCCATGAGTCAAAACTGACTCGGACAGCACCTAACAGCAACAACAAGTCATGTCCCAGTTAACTCTTGCTGCTCAAACCTTTTGCTTAGCAGCTGAGCTCTTGACCCCTGGGCCACCGTGGTTCCGTCCATGATGCTCAGATACTTGTAGGCATAGTGTTAGCTATCAAGATGGGTAGATTGTTTCTATAAAAGTCACTGAAAAGAATGTGTTGTTTAATATCTTACTTTCAGTTAAAGAAAGTTCAAAATGAGTTAAACACCCAACTAAAGTAGATTTTTAAAATTATCAATGTATTTGTTTAAAAGAAAACATGAAGAGAAGAAGAATAAATAAGGTGAGAAAATAATGAAAGTGAAAGCAGAAGTGTGGTGACAGTGGATCAACAGACACAAAAGCTATTTGAAGATGACAAAACTCAGGGATGCATTCCCCAAAATAAAATGAATAATCATGAATAAAATACATGTAAGTATGAAAATAATTACACATTAAGAATGTCATAAAAATACATTTGAACTTTCTGAAGAAACAGGCATTCATAGAAGCTACTGTTGTCTCATGGAAAGAAAACCATGAAAATTATCATGTCCCCATGAACAAATGAATCCTTTGATAAAGATTTATTGAGAAAACATCTGAGAGAGATAGCATTATAGATAAATAATATGTAGCATTCATGGTACAAATTTTTCTAAATTTATATAAGCATTTCTAAGAAAAGAAAAAGGAAAAACATTCATCAATGCATTTAATGAGAGAAATACGTAATACTAAAGCTGGAAAAATAAAATCCTGTACAAGAATGGAAAATAACAGTAAAAAAATTTACCTACAAATATGTATGCCATTATGCTCACCACAAGTATTAACCAATCAAATTCAGCAATATATAAAATATACAACGTGCGTTCATCATGGCTACCCTAGGGTCGCCATGAGTCGGATCTGACTCGACAGCACTCTGATCTGCTAATGTCTGTTAATCAAATTACAAACCCAGGTGGCATAGTGGTTAAGGGCCACAGCTGCTAATCCAAAAGTCAGTAGTCTGAATCCTACTGGACACTCCTTTGGAAAGTCTATGGGGCAGTTCTATGCTGTTCTATAGGTTCTCTATGAGTTGGAATCAACTTGATGGCAATGGATTTGGCTGATCTTTTTACAAGTCAATTTGTGATCTCAGACATGGAAGGATAGCTTAAGGTAGAATCATATAAAACACACAGTATTGGATTTTCAAAAAAGCTAACAAGTTCAATGGCTACAGTAAAAACTCTTTGTTAATAGTTGTACTTGACATTCTGCTCTCATTTGACTAACTCCTAAGTGAAAGCAGCCTAGGTGAGATTTGGGGAGTGGTTAAGGAACCCACTTTTTCTATTGCTTGCTGGGGAGAAAGCTAATTTAAGATTATTATTCATAAATCAGTAGATTGCCTTGTGGAAAACTAGTGAATCAGATTACCCAGTCATCTAGCTAAGACAAAGAACAGAGAATTCATTGAACATTTGAAAGTATAATGTCCTGGAAACAGTCAGTCAGTAAAACGCCAACCTGATGCTCTCTCAGACCAACGACTACTTGCATTTTGCTAAGTCCACAGTAGTAGAGGCACTAGTGCCTGTTCTTGAAGGCAAGAGGGACCGACCCAGAGCAGCAAGTCTCAAAGTCACAAGTTAGAGCCCTAGGTCCCCAGAGCCCGAGGCTGCTGCTGTCACCCGCAGGCTGGTGTTTGGCTTTTACTTTCAGACTGAGTGACCTGAGAGAGCGCTTCATGTTTTACTATTGCGAAAATGTTAAATGGACGCAAAAATGGTTTAACGCTTTTTATGATTTCTGGACTTAACATAAAGGATCTTTTTTCTCCCTACAATCATGTCGGGAATGTATAAGAGACAATGGCGTTGTCTACATTTTACATGTTCATTTTGAAGGCAGTTTTTCCTAGAAATGTTTTAGATCTTATGTGGCTGCTATTAGTTACAGTCTGGTCCATCCTGATTCGTGTGACCCCTCGTGTTCGGGGGCCAGTCACCGGGCCTGTGTTCAGAACTACTGCCGGAGAGCTTAGCCGTGTGCACCAGCCACGGACCAAGGCCCCGCACATCACAGCTGCTTCTCAGCGGGAGAGTGGGGCATTCGGGTATCTTCCCAAGTCTCTAACAATAGAAGTCTAATATCTGTGTCCTCCAGAAACTTGTATTTTTCAGAAATTTTGAGAGACATTCTTACACCCAAAGTTGAAAGTAATTCTTCTTCATTCCTTATCATGGAGCACCTTCTTCAGATGTGGGTTCCAACAGCTTTGTTTCAAGAAAAGATTTAAACAGATGAAAGGTTAACAGGTTAAAAGTCAAAGGGGAGAGGAACCATTTAAACCACCTATTCAAGTGTATGGAAACCGTGGTTGTATAGTGGGTTAAGTGCCAAGTCAGCTAACTGAAAGGTCAGCAGTTCAAATCTGCTAGGTGCTCCTTGAAACTCTATGGGGTAGTGCTGCTCTGTCTTTAGGGTCGCTATGAGTAGGAATCGACTTGGTGGCAGTGGGTAAGATTCAAATATTTTGTTCTTACCTGCATATGGGCCTTCTTCCCACCCCACCCCACCTCCCCAAAAAGAACGAAGAAAATAATCCTGGAAAAGCATATTTCTTTGTGTACCTCTGTGAACTCCCTGTATCTTATTAAAAAGAATCTCCCTCAAATTAAATCGGATGTTGATATGTTGAACTGTAAAATGACCTTAGTAACATTGGCATCATAGTTTCTAAATTTTTATGAAAAATGCTCAGAAGCGTTAGACTTGATTTTTCAATCTAGACAAGTATTATACCACTTAATACATAAACCAAAGCCAGTGCCATGGAGTTGATTCCAAATCACTGTAACCTGATGGAACAGAGTAGAACTGCCCCATAGAGTTTCCCAGGAACACCTGGCAGATTCAAACTGCTGACCTTCTGCTTAGCAGATGTAACACTTAACTAGGTCACCACCAGGGTTCCCACCTGCTGTATAAACCACTGCTGTCGAGTGAGGTCTGACTCCTATCAACCCTAGTGTATAGAACATAGCAAATTTCTATTCACTCTTATTTCCTAATGCAAAGGGTCTTACAGTAAGGCTGTTCTACCTTTGAACTTGATTAATACAAGTTATGTAAATGATACCATTTTAACTATTTTCTTATTTTGAAGTACGTTTGATGGCATTGCAGATGGATCATTTGTCCGCCAAAAGCACAGTCGAATTCCAGTTGCATCAGAGCCCAGTCAAGAAACATAAGGCAAAGTCTATGGTTGTTAGACTTCAGTTTGGGGGTTAAAACAATTTTGTAAGGGTAAAGTTTCAAGTCCAGGTGCAAAATCCATCAAATTGTAGTCGATGACAGGCCCAGTTGTTGCGCTCAGTGAGAAATTGATGGGGATTGATTCTTGTGGACACTGGGGAACAGCAACAAGGTTGTCACTGGAACATGAGGCCCGCTGATGCTCAGGCGTTGTCTGATTGGTGACAGACACAGTTGTCTCAGATTTTGTGATTAAACCTTGAGTCATTCTCTGGATGGAACGGTTATGTGCCTCTCAGTTTCACCTAATGCAAGGGATGTTTGGCCAACACAACACCCATCCTGACAATAAACTAATGATTCTGATGCATTGTGGAATTGTGTCACTTTTCATGCCTATTTATCAAGGCTGATCAAAAAAACAGGATAGCTGTGGCCATTATAGCTTCAAGAATATTGCCACCATAAGCTGTCAGAAATAGGACAACTTTATTGGAAGACCCTTTACTTTTTAATACTTTCACTTTTTAATATTATTGGTTTCCACATACTCCTCTTGGTGAACACCACACGTTCTCTGGACCTCTGGTGGTGTAGTAGTTACGAGGTGCAGTGAATAACCCAAAATTTCGTAGCTGGAATTGGCCAGGTGCTCCTCGGCAGCCCCTGGGGCTGCCCTCCTCTGTCCCGCAGGGTTGTATGCACCTGATGGATTCAACAACGACGAGTGACAAAGTGTCCGAAGCAATGAGCCATACAAGTCTCAGTAGGGACACAGAGGCAGCTCTGGGCCAAGCACAGACTTGCAAATGAATGACACCTTCCCTCGGCTCAGTCGTGGACAAAGCCTGTCACCACTGGCTGATCAGACTCACAGCTACACATACCACAGACAAGAGGACACATTTCCACAATGCTGGCACTTCAACTTTAAATTTTAACACCAAGTTGCAGTTGTGATCTGACCCAGAAGGAAATTGTACGAAGGGAAACATTTTGAGTCATCTGATCTGCATTACAGTAGAGAGCATGAACCTGTTAGAAAGCCCTGCATCCGTTAGGTACTAGGAGTGGATGGGAAGTGAGAATAGGTTAGTTAAAGTTGATGAAACTTTATTATATGCTATCACACTGAAAGCAAAAAAGGCCAGTAGTTAAATGCTGTTTTCAAACACTCAGAACTATTCCAGAATATCCCTGTTTTTTGTTTGCTTGTTTGTCCTTCCTTTCTTTCTGCTTCTGAAAAGCATGGAATGGAATATGAGACACAGTTCTAATTCAAACAGCAAAACACAAATGAAAGGAGTGCAAACACGTAAGTAAAGTGAACTGCTGCTGCACGAAACCAAGATGAAATTTTCGATGTCTTTTAAACAGTCCAGCTCCCCATTCTGCACCCTATAAATGCAAGCCGCAGCTGCCCCTTTGCACTGTCCTGAAGGCAGAGAGAATGGGAAATACAGAAGCAGTGAAATGTCTGACCTTTTAAGGATTGAGCAGGGTTTCGTTTTATTGTGTGCAAGGTCACTATGAGTCAGAACCAAGCTGACGACACCTAACAGCAACAACAGCATTGTTTCCTAGGTGCCGTGTTGGCCTGATTTCTTGTTTATTCCCGTACCATAACCAAATGATCCAGTGCATGGTGTGCCGTGATCGCTTCTCAAGTAGGGATTCACACGTAGTATGTGAAGATGTCTCTACGTTATCCACCCCACAGCAAGACTGAGTGTAAAATTTTGGTATTTCTTTGAAAAGTAAAAGAAATTTCTGCCACAAATTGTGGCTTCTTGTGATGTTTGAGATGTCTCATGCCATTGTGGTTCTTATTTCTTTATATATAATTTTTCCCTCTCTCTGTGTATCAGAGTTGAGTCAGAAAGACATAAAAAAACTCTAGGTATTTTATCAGAGAGGATTTCACATGGAGAACTGGTTACAGTAGGGTCGAAAGTTCTAGAAGAGCCAAATGTAGAGAAAAGGATAATAGTAGGGATAAATTGGTCAAATGGGGGTATGTAAGTATGTTTTAGAAGAGGTGGATTTGTACAAACTACTTCAGTGACCCTGTTTTGAAGTTTCCCGTCTTAGTAAGTTATGTGTGTAGGTGACACTGTATGTAATTTAAACCCCCCAAGTGATTAGACTGTCATGGCTCCTGCACGGCTGGTTACAAAGCTGCAGAGGTGTGTCACTTGCCGGCGTCCGAAGCTGCTCAGGAGTTGTCTGTGCTTGGGTAGCTGAAGCTTGGGGCACCAGGTTTCTTCTTGCTACTACTGCAGCCACCAGCTGCTGTCAACCACCCCCCTAGAGCTGGGGCGAGAAGAAGAAAGCTTCTGGTACCCTGTGGCCTTCCAGTCCTACACAGTGTCACCTACACACATAACTTACTAAGACGGGAAACTTCAAAACAGGGTCACTGAAGTAGTTTGTACAAATCCACCTCTCCTAAAACCTAGCAGATCATAGAAAAATGAACATGCTGGCTGAGAACACAGAGGCAGAATGTTATCAGAATGCACTGTTCTGTCTAATCAGGACCTTTTTCCACCCATCTGCCCATATTCAAATTCCATGTACAACAAGAACATCACCGAACGTGCACAATTGTCTCTCACATCTTCCTCTCAAAAGGGGAAAAGTGATATCCAATCAGCCTCCAGATTCACCTCTGAGTGATGCTATTTCCTATTCTACTTCAGCTGCCTCAATCAGAATTTCTCCTGAATAATGTAAGCAATTCATTTAGCCATTGTTCACGTCTTAGATAAAATAGTGGCAAAATTTGAGAATAAATTTAAAAAAATAGAAAACTAGTATATGGTATCATATTTTCCCCTAGACATTCTCAACCAATCCACCCCAGCCAACAAACACCCTGATTGTCTGTTGATTCAGAAGCATGAGGAGAATAGAATTCTGGGTGGCAATTTAAAGTAAAGCTGAATAAAATTCATGATTGCAACCTCTGTGCACGTGTAGTAAAGTCCTTGAATTTTCAAGGACTCGTTTGAAAATTCAGACCTCTTAATAAAGTTCAAAGTTACAGGGTTTTATGGATAAAATATACAAGTACATTCTTAACTTGAACAGTAAGAGAAGTCAAGCCTGTTCCCAGCCTCTGGAAAGCGCCGCCTCATTTTTTGACTCTGGGAGAAACTGCAACCTATGTGACCTCTGACTCAAGGGGAATTCTACACCCCACAGGACAAGGCATAACTGAGTCTTCGGTGGGCATTTGGCTCATTTTATCAAGCCAGCTGCTCTTGGGTGCAGGATATTGTCGTATACCAGTAAGTGAGTGCTGACTCGTGGTGACACTGCAGGACAGAGCAGAACCATTCTATAGGGTTTCCTGGACTAGACTCTTTACAGGAGCTTGTAGGATACTGGATAAACCACATATTTGAATTCTACGAGTGTAAGCTCAGTGTACTAACCGGAAAAAGCAAAGATGTAGTTCTGAAGACGACGGTGTGCCTGAGCCAGGCCATGGAGATGCCAGTCCCCTCATATGCGTGACAAAATCGGACAACGAATAGAGAAGACCAAAGAAGAAATGAGGTATTTAAATTATGATATTGGCAAAGACATAGACTGCCAGAAGAATGAACAAATCTGTCTGGAAAGAAGTACAGACAAAACACTCCTTTAAAGTGAAGAAAGATAATAGATTTCATCTCACTTTGGCCGTGTGATGAGGAAGAACAGGAAGAATAGGAGGACATACACTCTGAAGTAGAAGGTCATTCAGAAAAAGGGGGATGCTCACTGAGACCGATGCTGTGCCTGCGGCTGGACCCACAGCTGCTCTGCGGTGCCTGGCGACAGCTGAGCGCTCAGTCTCTGAGTTTTCTGAGCCGCTCATCTGCCTTTTCCCTGTTCCCGAGGCTAAAGAGATCAGACTTTTGTTACTTGGTTGTTTTTCTCATTGTTGCTGTTTTCTCACCGTCGTTGGTAATTTCTGGCTGCCTGGCTTGCAGAGGCAAAAATAAAACCTACGAAACTCGTCAGGGTGTCTTTCCCTGGATCCTAAGATCCCCAGGCAGTCCACCTTGTCTTCAGGTTTCAGAATCTGTTTTCTTTTTATGTAATGCCCATGGTTTGTGGCTGTACTTAACTAGAAGCCCAGGGAAAAGTACATTTATTCTATCTTCCTCAGAATAGAAGTTTTGAGAAACATTTAAAAGGCTTGAAAAATGAACTGTAGCCGACTTCAGGCAGGAGCCTTGGTGCTTCCAGCATTTTCTGCCAGTTTGTGCGGATGGAACTCACAGAGCTCAACCAGGATCAATTAGTGTGCACCTCAGGAAGGCAAACCCACACAAATATTACCTTTGACAAGAGATAATGAGAAAGGCAAACTGAATAGCAAAACAAAATGATTTTATTTCCAAATCAAACAGTAATGACGTGGGGATTATCAGCTCATTGGTGTCAGACGAATAATCAGAAACTGAGAACGCTCCCTGACATTCACAGCTTCATTAGTTTTCATCCTGGGCTCATTCTCTGATTTGTGGTTGCAGATAGAAAAAAATTAATGCTGAGACAAGACGCTAAAAGAGTTACTAATTTTACTAAGAAGTAAAATAAGTAAAACAAGAAACGGTAACGTTTGTTACAGGGAATAAGCCAAGCTCTGAGGAACCGAACGGACATCAGAGGCCAGGGCTATGCAGAATGTACCTCCCAAAAACCTCTGCCGTGGGGCCAATTCCAACTCACAGTGACTCTGTAGGTCGGAGCGCAACTTCTCATTAAGGTATGCAAGGGGCAGCTGGTGGTTTTGAACTGCTGACCTTTAGGTTAACAGCCTGGTGTGGCACCAGAGCTCAGGTATAGAAATGGATGTGAAAAACGATTACTTCTGTGCTCCTCTCCAAGCAATTGGTAATTCTGTTCACTTCACTGGTGAGTGTTACGACCCAGAACACAGAATTGACTTCCTCTTCTAATTCAAGATTGGCCATCGCTCTTGGTCTGTGTGAAGCAGTGCGGAGCGAGTCTTAGAGTCACTGAAGGTCAGGTCTGGAAGGAAATTCAGGAATTCTACTCACAACTGTCATTTCCAGGTGCCTGAAACCTGGGACTGCACTCAAGCGGAAAAGACTTGTTCTGCTCATACCATAGGTAGAGCACCCAGAAATGGAAGGGGGGTCCCCTGAGCCCCAGAACCTGTGGAGCACAGCTGCAATGTGCCTGAGCGCGACATCTCCTTTGTCCACCCTGGCCCTGCTATACCTGCGTCTGCTACTAGCCAGCCCTTCAGCTAGCTTGCTGTATAATCCTGGTCTCATCACATAGTTTTTTTTATCTCAGTTTCTCTTCTAAGACACAGCCAGAAGACAGTCTCTAATGTTCCCTCTAATGCTAAACTTTTGTGATTTTTTTAAATGCATCTATAGTCAGATACAATGATGCCTAAATTATGAACAAATAAAGATTCACAAATGGTCGAGAAATCAAAAGACGTGTTGCAGTGGGAAAATCTGCCACAACAGACTTTTTAAAGTGTTAAAAAGTAAAGACGTCACCTTGAAGACTAAGGTGCTTCTGAACCAAGCCATGGCATTTTCAATCACATCATATGCCTGCAAAAGCTGGGCAATGAATAAAGAAGACAGAAGAACTGATGCCTTTGAACGGTGGTGTTGGAGAAGAATATTAAACGTGCTATGGACTGCCGAAACAACAAACAGCACTGTTCTGGAAGTACAACCAGAGCACTCCTTAGAAGCAAAGACGGTGAGACTTCACCTTACGTCCTTTGGACAGGTTGTCAGGATGGATCAGTCCCTGGAGGAGGACGTCATGCTTGGTAGAGTGGAGGGTCAGTGAAAAAGAGGAAGACCCTCAACTAGTTCGGCTGACACAGTGGCTGCAGCAAAGGGCTTCAGCAGAAAAACGAGCATAGCACAAGACCAGACAGTGTTCTGTTCTGTTGTGCCCAGAGTCACTGTGAGTTGGAACTGACTCAGTGGCACCTAATAACAATAACAAATGAAATTCTTAAATGCAAGTAAAGAAATTCATCAGTGTTCAGAATACTGAGTCTTGACTATGTTTTGGTTATTGATGATCCTAAGCGGTGGTAACTTAGAAGGATTTTGTGGGAAATTATATTGGGTTCATAAGGTTTTACCTTTGCTTTGCATTCCAAAACCCTATTATTGCAGAAGTAGAATTCTACAAGGAACACGCTTAACAACTGAGGCGTCTGTGTGAGGTGATACAAGGCAGTAACAGTTGATCACCAAGAATGTCCAGCCTTGTTTCTCTGTCAGAGTAAACTGTGAGATGAATGATGCTGGGCCTCAAAACATAGGTACCCAAAGCACAGAACGGCTGGCATACTCTATAGCGATACATTAGGAGTCAGATAGATTTGTTTATTTTTACATTTTTATTTCTGTTTATGATAAAATCTGGACAGCCATGGGATCCTCGAGGTAACATTAAGTTGATACTACATGAAGTGAATGACAAAAGTGTTGTTTAAAGATTCACATTTTCTTTGCTCCTACTCATTTTTATACCGCAGAATTCAAATCTGAGACCCCAGCTTTCTGCAATTTCTAAAGCCTCCTTGAAAACTAGAAGGCCATTCAACTCCAGCAGGTACTTCATTAAAGATTCATGGGCGTTTGAAGCACACAGTTCACAGTGTATTACTAATCTCTGCTTCAGCTGGTGAGTTAATTTGATTATATTCAATTATTCAGCAGGTATTTAAAGAACATCTAATCTGAAAGAGATTCAAGAATCTCTATTTTCAGTGGGAGTAAGTGTCTAACTTTTCTCTAAAGCTTGAGAAATCCTACCATAAACAGGCAGCAGCTGGTCAGCAAAACAGACTATCAAAAATATACTAGAAATTCCCTGAAAAATGTTACATTTAAATTATAAAACTATTTCTTCATTTAACCTAGTTATATACATATGTATATATATGTGTGTGTGTATATATACAACCATGTTTACACTATTACCCACTACCCATTTCCGTCAAGTCAAGACTCATAGGGACCACAGAGCACAGAGCAGAGCTGTTCCATGGGGTATCCACCTACGGCTTGATGGATCAGAATGCTGAACTTTTGGTCAGCAGCCACAGCTCTTAACCACTATGACAGCAAAGTTTCCATATTTCCATATTTACAATTTATGTATTTACATAAATGCAAATTTCCACATTTACAATACACATGTAGAAACAAGTGTTACCGGAAAACAAGGGACAGCCAAGGAGAGAAGCAGCAGCCCTTAACGCCCGCGGGGCTCACGGGCTCTAACCACTGGCCCCGCGGGGGAAGTTAAGCAGGCTTTCACGGGTTGGGGTCTTCCCGGTCGGGTGCAGCAGGGCGCACTCGGGGCTGAGCGCAGCAAGGGGAGTAGCTTGGTGGCGAGAGTAGCAAGGGGCAGGGGATATTTGGTGCTGGGGGCAGCAAGGGGCGAATTTCCCGGAATGAGGTGGGGGCGAACGGAGCGGGGTGGTGTGAGGTCTGGCTTCTCCTTCACAAGGACTGCCATTAAGTTCGCAAACTCATCCTAGAAAGAGCGCTACGTGCCTCACTGCTGAATGTCACTACGGCCACTTGCGAAGCACACCCCTTGGGAAGCTAGGCACCCACGCCTGTGCCTAGTTCACCCTTCAAGACAGTTTCGGAACTCTTTCGGGGTTGGCTATCAGAACTGTTGTCGTGTAACTCTTAATGTCCTGAATGTCATCAAAATGTCTTGTCTCAATATTTCTTTTCCTTTCTAGCAAAGAAAAAAAGTCACTGGAGTGAGCAGGGAGGGTGTTCCAATACAGTTATTTGTTTACTGGCTAAAAGCTCCCTCACAAACAACTAGACAATGAAGTTCATGCACTTGCCACCGTGTCACCATGCCACCGTGCTCAATGGCCATTCCAGACCAAAAGTTCCAAAACTGCTTCGAAGGCTAGACTAGGCACTGGCATCCACGCACAGCTTCTCAAGGGGAGGACTACTTCGAAGGTGACCGTAGTGATACTAGGCCGTGAGGTGCGCAGCACTTGGAACACTAAGTTCATGGACTTCGTTGTCAGATCTCACATACACGTATAGAAACATGTACATATGTGTGTATGTGTGTGTGCCCATGTGTATATAGAGAGCACTATATATATAAATACATAGCACTGCATATAGATAAACATACACATACACACTCCTTGCCAGCGTGGAAGTGATTCAGACCTTCAGTGACCTTGTCGGTTCCAGCACAAGTGCCCCGTCGTCCCAAGGACAGGGTCGTGTACCTTGTGGATTTCAGCTCCTAGCCTTTTTGGGTACTAGCCGTGGCTCTTAAACTCTGTGTCACCACAGTGTAGACACACTAAGTGTAAATATATATGCATACATATATATATATCTTTGTATGTATGTATATCAGTCTCTGTTTTTTTTATGCTCTAGCATTTGGAAATAGAATGGTTTAAACTGGATGTAAGACACCTGTCTGTATCTTCTGATGCCTGGGCCCTGAGAACGCCTGCGTTTTGTCCAAGCACAGGAATTCGCTGGTTCACGGGATGGTCTGTACAAATTTGGAAAACAGCAATAATAATAACAAGGATGTCTCTGAGTCCTAGTTCCTGCGGGTGGCTTTTAGGGTTTTTTTCTCATTCTGCGTCTACTTGTGTTAAACAGCAGTGAGTTTACAGACACAATAGGACAATTACGCCTGCATTGTGTTTGCAGGTATCCGCACCTTAAAAGAGGTAGTGCTGCTTACAGGGAGGACTGTCATCACTGCAAAAGCGAGTCCTCTAAATTCCCAGCAAATCCATTCATGCTGAACAAGGCCCAGACCACGCGTTTTCTCTCGGGGGTGTGGGGGAGATTTCTCTAGACAGCGAGGAGGAGGAATAAGTGAGGTTGCTGAGATATGGGCACTCACAATAAATGTAAGTTTCATAAGCAAAATTTAAAGAAAAGGTCAGTATTCTACACCCTGCAAAGTCCTAGTGACAATGCTGGTATTTAATTTGCAGACTCATTCAGCGTTATCTGAAACACATTCATTTTACTCCTGGCCGATCTGCACAGAATAATAGAGTCATATTTCTGCAGATAAAGTGAAGTACAGATAAAACCTCCTGGTACAAGGAACTGGATACTATTCTGGTGAGATTTTTAGTAACAAGTCATTCCCTTACATACACTGTCAATATCATTAGGACTGAATATAGAAAGATTTGGGCACACACTGATCACAATCAATAAAGGGCAGGTACAACAGGTTACATGTGTGACTTTGCACACTGAGCTGTCCCTACATGGCTCCCACTGCAGTGGAATTAGAAAGGGACCATCGTTCACAGGGAAAATAGCTGGTGTGTCCTGTTTCATGAGTAAAGACAGTGTCTCACCGGACGGCTCAGGAGAGGAGACTGAGGCTGTAGGCCGTGGGGCTGATAAACAAACACAAAGCGCCTGCAGCAAAGAGCTCACCACCGTGATTTCAGGAGCTCCTTTGACACAACAACAAGCTCTTTGCTCCTTGTCCTAAAAAGAAACATTCACTTGACTTGTTGAGGGCAGCCGGTGTTACAGAGGGAATCGGGCTTTTTAGCCAGTTGCCCTTTTCTGATTTTGATAGTTGCTGCTCGTTCCTAGTTTGCTAAAGGTTAGAGGAAAAGTTCCCTGATGGGAAGCCTGACTTGGCCCTTCTCAGGCTGGCCAGATTGCAGATTCCCCCACGTGGACTTCAGCCTGTAATCCAGAGGAGACATTCCAACCGATTCTCTGACGAGGGGAGGAGGGAAGACGAGGGCTGCTGACACACACGCACAGGCTGAGGCAGCGTTATGTGCGTAGGCTGGTGGGATTTCTACTTCCGGACGTCTCCCCAGTAAAAGTAAGATGCCCTGTTTCCTTTTCTTTTTTTTTTTAGTAAACTGTGAGCCGTTTTTATTTCTGTTCTTCTTTAAGTCTTGTGATTTCTTCATCTCCAGTTACACTCAAAGTGATTTAAACCAGTGTGTGGAGACTTGCAGTGTCTTGCCCACACACAATCAATAGTTTACCTGCTTAGGTCATATGCTTACATTACAACTCTCCAAACAGAACACAAAACGGATATTTTTCCCTGTGTCATTTGCACTCACTTTTAATTTATTCAAGCCCTGTTTCATGATACAAACATGGTAAACTCCCTTTAAATATAGCACTGTCACAGCTGCCTGTGCTAACAATACAGGCTGGTCACCTGCTGTTGAATTCTTTAACTATATATAGTTCCAGGGATTATCATTTACACAGATACAAATTTCTCCTTTCCGAGAAATTACCAGATACATCACACCGTCACCTGTGCTTGATTAACAGCAAAATAGAGGCAATAAGAAACATTATTAGATTGTACAGATTTGATTAACTTAAATGTAACTAATTATCAATTGTATTCACCTTTTAGAAGATAGTATACAACAAATTCAAACACCCTTTGAAGCAAAGGGGTTAAAGGATATATTGTTTACAACTGTGTGTGTTTACTCAAATACCGCACAACTTGTTAAAGAATGCTTTTCATAAGATAAATCTTTTCAAGTTTTTATAGTTTCTCTTAATTTTTGTTAGGATGCTGATTGTCAGAAGACCAGCCCTCACTGGTGGTGACTCAGAATCTTCTCAGTGTCTTCTCTTTCCGGAGTCCCTCAGTGGGGCAAACGGCTACTCAGTGGGGCTACTAACTGGAAGGCTGGAGGCTTGAGTCCACCCAGAGGACCCGTGGGAGAAAGTCCTGGAGATCAACTCTGGAAAAACCAGCCAACCGGTCCTGGAGAACCGTGGGGAGCAGCGCTGTGTGGACTCGGGCACACACAGGGCTGTCGCCAGTCAAAACCAACTCACCAACTACTCGTTTTACGTTACTCCTGGGACTACTAAAATCTCCAGGACGTTTGCTGCTCTGTGCAAGCTTACCAAGCCTTAGCACTTTGGTTCTTTCTGGACATTGAAATGAAAAAGATAAAAATCATATAAACTTCAGAAAAAAATCTTTCAGGTGACTAAACAGAATTAGAACCAAATTTCACCAAGTGATGGAAAGAATATATTCAGGTAAGAACCCATTTTTATGTTTCAATTTCAACAAGACAGGTGTTTACTTTATATTACAAAATACAGAAAATTCCACATAGTAAGAGCATCAAAAGTTTCATTAGTTTATGGGAGACAGGATAAATGCTGAAATGTGATACAAGATACGCTGATGAAAATCTCCTCCATGTTTCCTTAAAATTCCTGAAGAAAATGATGACTACCTGTTAAACACCTTAATTCTCTAATTGGTCAAAAATAAAGCAAATCAATATCTTGAGGAAGGCACTCCAGGACATGTGAGTAATTCCGAATACACTCACTAATTGGAGTTTATCTTTGATAGACCATCTCACTTTCTCAAGCACTTTAAATAAATCACTAGGCATTCCTTGCAAGAAGATCAGGTGCTGCAGTAGTTAAGCACTCGGGCTGCTAACCAAAAGGTCAGTGCTTGGATTCCACCTGCCACCCCTTGGAAAACTAACGAAATAAGTTCTACTGTGTCCTGTACGGTTGTGTATGAGTCAGAATCAACTGGAAGGCAACCGGTTTGGGCTTTTATCCCTTGAAAGGATGAAAAAGACTTAACAATTCTTTTAAATCATTTAATTTCCTATCAAAATATTTAGACTTAACTAAATCTCTAATTGAGGCAGAAACACTGGTAGCATAGTGGGTTAAGTACTATGTCTGGGAACTAAAAGTCTGGCAGTTGAAATCCTCCAGGCATTCATTCCTTCGAAACTCTATGAGGCAACTTCTACTCTGACCTCTAGGGTTGCTGTGAGTCAGGCCTGACTCGATGGCAGTGGGTTTGGTTTGGTTTTTTTCATCTAATTGAGGAAGGCTTAAATTTCTTAAAGATAAAGAAGACTAAAAGTAGGATCATATTTTTGAAGTTCACGATATCTTGGTTAGACGACTACTTGGGTTGGTCTAGGTTTTCTAAATATTATTCGTATTTGTATGTTGATAAATTATGATACACTTGAGCAGAACTGCTTGGAATTTGTCCTTCAGAAACAAAGGCTGTCGCACGAACAGACACGTGTACATGAATGTTTATGGCAGCACAGTCCACAATAGCTAAAAGATGGAATCAACCCAGATGCCCATGAACAGATGCAGGGTAAACAAACTATGGTACATATACTCAATGAAACACTGTGCTATGATAAAACATCATGTAAGTTTTAGAAAACATCTCATAATATGGTTTCAGTTGGAGGATATTATGCTGAGTAAAACCAGTCAGTGTCAAAAGGACAAATATTGTATGAGATTCCTGTTATAAGGACTTAAATTAGAATTATCTACAGAAGAAAATAACTTTGGTAGCTACAGAGGCAGGGGTGAGGGTTTATCATAGATGAGATAGTTGATAGATGTTAGAAATTTTAGTCACTTACTGTAATAAATAAATCGTTAATCCATAAGGTGAGAATTTGAAATTCTGTGCTTCGTTTTCCCATTTTTGATCAAGATTCCACCATAGAATCTTTGATCAAACATTCAGTAGTGGGAACCAGGCTCCAAATGTTCCCTGACATTTTCTTAAAACCAAGCAGTGTTTAGATCACCAAGCAAACAATGTCTGCCTTGTGCATTATGCTCTTACTACTATTATTATTATTTTAATGTAGGTTTGTTCTATGACACTATGCTCTTTTGAGAACTATCTACACAGGATCCGATTGACAACAGTGTTGTGAAAGATCAGACTGGAAGTTTAGGAGGCGATGAGCTGCTGTCACTAGCAGAGCAATAATTCCGAAAAGCAGGCTGGGAATGGTTGCACCTTGAAGAATTTAATCAGGTGACTGGATTCTACATGCAGAATTCATGAGCTGGTGTGTGCTGCAGTGACTATTCTCCACAACAAAAATAGCAATTGAATACAGTCTCCTACCGAGTGGTATTTCTGGCTCTAACTTTCTTGTTGTATTACATTAGGTGCAATTTCCATCTTGCTTTCCTCATTTGTTGAGCCAAGCCAGCCAAGTGCCGTCAAGATGGATCTGATTCATGGCATTTGTTAAAAAAAAAAAAAAAAAAAACTGTTAAAAACTAAATCTCTGTGAAGCCCTGCTGTACCAATTTCACATGCTTTGTAATTACTGGTAATAACCTAATAACTAGTTTTCTCTTGAGTGTTGATGGACGCCAGTGTCAACAAGCCGGCCTTTTGTGATTTGTAGTCTATAGCATATAAACTCATCACTGAATTTCCATTATTTTTATTAACCACTCTTGTCCTCTGTAAAGCTCTCTGTGCTCGCTCTGTCCTGTAGGTGGGATCTCACCCCCACACTGAGGGCAGCGTGCTGGGTCTAGCTTTATGCAAACCTAACAGAACAGCACACATTACCTTTGATGTTATCAGATCATGCACCGCAGATTGCTTCTAATAAGGAATTATTCAAAGAGCAATGCGTATCTCTTTCTCTTTCTCTCTCTCTCTCTCTCTCTGTATGTGTATGAGAGACAGAGAGAGACAGGGAGAGGATACTCCTTTCCTCTGTCTGAGTTAAAGCACAAAGCCAATGTTCATTTGTCTAAGCAGATTAATAGTCATTACTCTTATTTGGAAGAGCTTTGTAAAATATAGTTTTATAACCTGAATCTTTAAAATTATATATCTATTGGATGATTTTAATTAGATTAGAATTTCTTTTGAAGTAGACACGTTTATCTCACTGAATTTCTTAAGCAAATATAAATGTAATAGCAAATACCTCAGACTCTCACTGAAGCCCCCATGCCCCCAAAATCCATTGCCATTGAATCAACCCAACAGGCCCTCGCAGGACTGCTCTGCAGAGTTCCCAAGGAGCTCCTGGTGCACTCAAACTGACAACCTTTCTCTTAGCAGCCATACTACTTAACCACAATGCCACCAGGATTTTTGGTAGTCCCAAAATATAGACTCCCTGACCTCCCCATGAGAGACAACTAGAGCAGACATGTGACACTGGTTTACTCCAAACCAGATGCCCCATAATTGGCAGAAGGTGAGATTCAGTCCTCTACCTGCTCTCTCTCATCTCTCAAAGTGCAAAGCAGTTTTTACTTTTAAGTAAATGTGAGACATTTACTCAGTGGAGTTAGCTTCAGTTTTGCAGAAATTAGACCGTTCTCGTTTTGTAAAGGGAATGATGGGCTGTGTTAGCAGCACTGCGGCATTGTCTGTGTCTGTAACATCAAACTGCTCTTCTGGGAAGTCGCCACCTGTGAGCTTCTAGCTGTCCCTCACTGAGGTTTTCTTTGGAAAGTGACATTTGTTCCGTGATGAGTAGTCTGTCTGGAATAGTCTCAGTTCATGAATGCTGTTGCTGGGTTCCATCCAGTTTATCATTTTAGCAATTCCATAAAAGGACCTGATTTGGAGGATACCTTCTAAGTTTGGGTGGGAGCATGGCCTTGAGAACTGGGAAGATGCATATTCTGTTTCTGCAAATGACAGAGCAGAATTGGTGCACACTCAGTCTGGAGTCCTGACATACATTCAGATTCAGCCTTATTGTCTTCTGTGAACAAAATGTCTTCTTGCCTGACTGGCAACACTTTAGGGCCCTCTGAGTACCTGCTGTGCCTACATGTCTTCGCTGCAGAAGCTGAAAAGTATAACTTAGTGATTTATACTTTTGTACAAAGCAGTCCATTCTCAAGCAACTCTCATGGCCAGTGAGCATCTCGTGAGACTTCTTCCTAAGTCTCTACCACGCCCTGGGACAGAGAATGCTGAGGCCTTTGCTCTCAGAACCGAGCCCTGGTGGCACCGTGCTCAAGAGCTGAGGCTGCCACCAAACTGTTGGCATCTGCAGTCTCTCAGCCACCCCTGGGAACTCTACAGTGCAGATCTACTCTGCCCTACACTGTTGCGAAGAGTTAGTGTAATGGGTTTGTTTCTTGGGTGTTATGCAAGATAAAATTGTCCAGGGAGGTAGACATAGCTAACAGTGACTACTGTCTGCTTCTTGTCTACTTCTGTGCATACAAAGATTTACTCTCCTCTCTGACACCTTAAATGTGACCATGTAACAAGTTTGAAGCTAATGACATGTGCACAGAAGTCATGCAAAGATTTAACTGTTGCTACTAAATTATCCAACCCTTCCTTCTTTTGATGGAGACCAATGGCAACACACACCAGATCTTACTGATGAAAACTGCCAGAGCCCAGGTCAGATCCCCTGGAGCTCCGCAGTGGGGAAGCACCTGGCTGCTAACCGAAAGACCTGCGGCTTGAGTCTTCCAGCTACTTCTTGGAAACGCTACGGAGCAGTTCTGCTCTATCCTATCAGGTCACTGTGAGGTGGAATCAACTGGACAGCAAAAGGCTTGGTGTGGGGTGGGTGTGGTGTGCTGTGGTGTGCTGTGGTTTGGGCAGATCCAGGGTCATTGATTAGCCTCCTGGAAATCAGTTTTCCTGGTGAGCTACCCAGACCACATGGAACTTGAGACACATGAGAACAAACTACACAAAGGCTAACTTCACCTTTCCTCTCTGGTTCTCTCATCGTCCAAGGTCACCTCCAGTTCCAATCCTGCAGGTAGCAGCTCAAGAGACTTCTCCCTCTGCATTACCTACAACATGTTAAAAATAGCTTGACTGTATGGGAAACATACACTCAGCAGAGAGGGTTGTGCTGTATTGTGCAGTAATTTCTACCAAAAACTCATCAGCACTCCCTTGGGGGATCTTACTAACTACAAACCCAATGCCATCAAGTTGATTCTGACTCATAGTAACCCTATAGGGCAAAGCAGAACTGACCCACAGAGTTTTCAAGGAGTACCTGGTGGATTCGAACTGCTGAGCTTTTGATTAATGGCCATAGCACTTAACCTATGCCACCATGGTTTCTTACAGGAACCTTTTTTTCTCTTCCTTCTTTTATTTTTTAAATGTTGTAAACTACCTCCAAAATCTGGGTGCATTTTATAAAAACACTTGATATCTTTCTTTCTTCTTAAATAAGATTATTCAATCATAAAGAGTGAAAATTAACACCTTAAATACAAAAGAAAAGGAATCTCACACTGAGTAGATGGTGTTTTAAACTCAAGTTTTCAAGTAGCAGCGAGGCAGGAGCAGCGACTTTATACGTCATCTGGCCATGGGACAAAGGAAGCAAACAAGACCAAGATTCACACTGGAGTCGTCTGAAATACGCCAGCCACAGTCGCTGACAGGCGTGAAGGGTTGTGAATACCCAAGAGCTTTTTATCATGGCGCTGAATGTGTCTTTGGCTCCCACAATGCAAGGCCATTTGAGATAATTTAGAGTGCCATTTATGGGAATCCATCTAAGTATTGCTACTGGATGTCAGCTGAAAATAAACAAAAGGAAAACATTAATGATATGTGAGGCAAGCTTTGAGCATAAAAATGTTAAACGTAAAATATGAAATGATATTCAAACTGATAATGGAAATATAAATTTTACTAAAAGATTTTGTCTAGCATAATGGGAATATATCTAAGATGCTTCTTTTCTTATTCCACATTGAAGACTCTTTGCTTTAAACTTCCCTGCTGAATATCTCAATCAGTAAAAAGAATTCCTTCTGAGGTTAAGTTTGGAATAACAAGGAGAGATCGCTGGTGCGGTGGTGCAGTGAAATTTATCCAGAATTATACAGGAGGGAGTGGCAAATTTGAAGTGTAGATAGCAGGTAGAGGGAGATAGGCAGTGGATGGTGGAGAAAAACTTTATTATTAATTGATCTTTCACATTGCTGTTTGTTCACACTGAGATTGCTCTTCAGATGATGTATTTTTCAATGTGAAATTATGATCCAGTAATAGGAATTTTTTGTCAGAGCTTTTGTATTACTGAAGGTTAACGATGGATATTTATTTCACAATCACTCTGTAGAAGACAAAACCCAAAACAGCTGTCATCCAGTTGACTCCGACTCAGAGCAGACTGTAGGGTTTCCAAGGCTACACACTATTTACAGAAGCAGATTGCCGCATCTTTCTCCTGGGGAGCAGCTGGCGAGTGAGAACTGCTGGACTTCTGGTCACCGGCTGACCACTTGGAGCACTCTGCCACCAGGGCTCAGTTTACAGTGGCTGAAGATCACAGAGTTGAGCCACCTTCTAGGATTTCTGAAGAATGCCTCTTCTTCCTTTTTAGGTTAAGTCTTTTGAAGAGTATAAGTGTTTCATTTTTAGAAAATCCCAGTTATCTAACATATCCTCTGGAGTTTGTGTGTTGTTACTTACGGTTGTGTGTCCTCCTACTGCCATGTGTTAGGGCTTCTAGTGTTGATCCTTTTGTTTCTTCTATAATCTGTGTAGTTTGGGGTTTTATATTTAGGACTTTGAACCATTTTTAACTAGTGTTTGTGTATGATGTGAGGTGTGGGTCTGTTTCACTTTTTAGCAGATAGACATCCAGTTTTGCCAGCCCATTTTCACTTTGTAGTTTATTTTGGATAGTTTTTCTCACTGTGTTTTCAATTTTACTAAGATTTTTATGATATCTAATATGGGGGCCTTGGTAAAGCAGGGTTTAAGAGATTGACTGCTAACCCAGGGGTTGGTAGTTCAAATCCACCAGCGACACTTTGGAAACCCTCTGGGCAGTTCTCCTCTCTCATATAGGGTCACGATGAGTCAGAATCAACTCAGTAACAAGGGGTTTAATGTATCAATAATAATACCAAAAATTTTGTCTGTTTTTTGTTTTGTTTTGTTTTATTTTGTTTTTGTTTCTGCTCTGTCACTCCTTCCCTTCCAGAAAAAAGAAACTCAGACCCAAGGAACTGGTGAGTCCTTTAAGATCACTCCTGGCATATAAATTTTGGGAAGAACTTGCCCCATGTTCCGTAGTTAAACTGCCCATGGCACACGTTGATACGATGGAAAGAGGAGTACACTGGAAGAAAAGGCCACGCAAAATGACAACAATGCCACTAGTTTTTTGTTTCTCATAGTGCTGTGTGGACTGTGCTGTGTACATAGAACTCAGGAAACAGGATCTCCTCTACCGTTATTCAACTGTCGTGGAAAAGTCATGAAGACGTTTTGTTACATCTGAAGTCTTAATTTACTTTTCTTTTTGATTACGTTTATTTTTCTTAGCACACAGAGAAAAACATTTTGTTAAATAGTTAGTTAACCTTGTCATGCAGTCTTTTTTTTTTTTTTTGCTAAGCTCAAAATGTGAGCAAGTTTTAAAGCTCGTTCATCACTGATATTACAATCAAACATGTGCAGCAATTATGAAATGGTTTGGAGTCTGTAAATAACAACTCTCAATAAGTTTCTGAGTTGTCAGGGGAAAATTTCTAACTGTATCTGTAGAACTCAAACAGTAGAGAGATTTGCTTAGACAAGAAATTCTAAAATATATCAAGGAAGTGGTCTTGTCACGTATTTATAGTTACAAAAAACATCAATTATGCATTTTCTTTATATGTTTCATGTCATTAATGATGACTCTCAGCCTTTGTTTTATTGTATCAAATCATTCATTCGTTCATTCACTGAATCACTGTGATTCATTCACTGAGTCACTGTGGTCTGATCACCTCTCCACTCCATTGGTGACAGAGGCAGTGTCACCCTAGAGTTATGGAGAAGGTTGAATGCATGACATTGACCTGGGACAGAAGAGCTCAATAGCAGTTTATTAGTCATATTTGCTCACAGCCCTGAGGATAAGGACACCTCATGCCATACAGGGCCACCTGGGGATTGCTGTCACTAACAAAGTGTAAAACCAGTGGCTGTGGAAGCAGGCTTTGTAGTAACAAGAGGGTAAGGTGCCACTGGTGTCCATGGGAAGATACAATTGCTTGTCTGAATCATTCCACAAGCCAGAACAGAACTCAAACCTACTACTCAGGGAAGTGAGGACTTGCATCTGGGCAGTTTGACAGGGAAGATGGCTTGACTGGACCTCAGCTTCAGGATCACGGAGGGAAGGAGGAGAGAGTGTGGTTAGGCATCCCCCTCATTTCAGATACTAAGGCGGCACACGATACCGAACCTTAATTTCAGATCTTACACCACACATGTTAGGAAAGATATTGTCAAGTCACAAGGACACAGAAAAGAAAGACACTGATGTTGAGTTAGTCAGGGAAGTTATGACAAGGAAACCGGGGTGTAATGATGAAGGTGAAGAATACTGTTTGTTAGATAGAGAAAAGAAAGAAACAGGTGGGCATGTTACAAATAATTATAATGTAAAAAAGCATGCTATGTTTAATGCATGGCAAAAAAGTGATGAAATTTAAGTAGTATCTGTTGACTTTGAAGGTGTATGTTTATAAATGTAAGTTAAGAACAGATAACTTGAAGGTTATGTCCATTAGAATGAGTGGTTTGTGCTTTTGTCTTTAGGCTGGGAGGAGGCCTGGGGGTTTTCAGGGCTGGCAGTGAAGTTGCAGCACCCTGTGTTATGAAGACAGCTCTCCAGCAGAAGTCTCAGGTAGAATGGAGCCCCAGGTAGACTGCGGCAGGAGGAACCGGCATGTAGGTCATCTGTCAACCGATGGACAATGTGAGGGCCTGTGTTCACCCCAGGACACAGAAAGTGAAGTTGGTGCTATTTGGGGGGCTAGATGAGAAATAGGGACCCTAGTTAATAAGTTTCATTTATACTGAGGCAATACCATGCATAGAACTGTGAAGAAGTCTGTATGCATGCCATCGACCCTGGACAGAGGAGGTGCACAGCATTGTACCAGCCACTTATCTAACGGTCCTGAAGAGGAGGACACTTCATGCTATGCAGGGCTCCCTGGGGACTGAGCTCGTTACACTGAGGAGTATGTAGCTCATTCCTGTCACTTAACACACCTCTGCTTATCGTGATCAAACAGATGCGCAGAAGGTGCGTCTGCTAAAGCAGACAACACAAGTCAGGGAGAGCAAGCAAATGATCAGAAAGAAAAAATGGAGGACTGAGGGGTGGCAAAGTGTTGGCTACCTTCTCTCCCCAATAAATTTTCAGTATGAGATTTATTGTGAAGCTGGATCTTGCTTATAATTACTTGTTTCTCATTGGAACTATCTTTAGTAGATGTATCTTCAATATCTTTCTAACATAATTGGTTTGTGCTCATTACCAAAAAAAAAAAAAAAAGGAAAATTATCAAACATCAGAGATTATTGTACCAAATCTCCCTGCACTTTTTACATACTCCCGCTGTCAATTCTTGGATATTGCTTCCTTCAATAAGTGATGAGGCTTCATCTTTTTCAAGTTTTTATTATTTCTTCATGAATCCCAGATGTGGGCAGAATAAATGACTCCTTCCTCCAGAGATCACTCAAAGGATCAAATAAATTTGGAGTTTATGAAGAAGTAACTCAGCGAAACCTGGATCATCACTGTGTAAACTCTCAAAGCTCATTTGCCTATCAGAACTCTTACTTCTTGTTTTGCAATTATAAAACTTTTAAATGTGTAATTTACAGATTAATATTATTTGCCTACATAGATCTTTTACAAAACAATGGAACAATGAGTTCTTTGTGTGCATTATCTTATTTGAAAGTCAGCAAAATTGTGAGACAAGTACAGCGGTTCTGGGTTACAAACATCCACCACTACGTGTAATTTCAATTACACTTATTTATAACACACTTTTAGGAAATAGTTTGTAGGACATTATGGTTCATTGCCTGTATTCATTTTAACATATAAGAAATAGTTACTTTTAATTCACATTGGCAATAACACTGTAATAATTATTCTTATTGCCAATTGTAAGCTTTACTCTTCAGTTTTTCATCTCACAGAGATTTAAAATTTGGCAAGTGTCTTAAAGAATGTCTTGAAAAGAAGAACAGCCTTGTGTCTGAGGTCGCTCAAGTCTTGTACAAACAGCCCCACACAAACATCAGATGTCTGCTGATCTGCGGTCACCTCACAGCAGAGCTTTTGGTCTGTCTTCTGTGTTGGTTGGTTGGTTGGTTGGTTTGGTTTGGTTTGGTTTGGTTCAGTTTGCCAGAGGCCAAGCATAGTTTCACAGTCAACAGATGTTTGCTAAGGGAAAAACATTTTAAATTCTCTATCGATCTCCATCTTTTTCTAAAGCACTGATTTTCGACTAGTTTTGAGACCAGGTGCCTCTCACAGCAAACCTTTATTTCTAAGGCAAAGTAAGATCACCAGGGATTTACCATACTGTTAGAATTTTATCGTAGCCCTTAGCTTTCTGTACAATTCCAGAACTCAAAAAAATGCCTTCTGGGGAAACTTATCCAATGTTTTTGAGACTCTTATATTGTGAACTTGTAGTTCTCTGGGACGTCTAATCAAATCCTCAAAGCCCCAGTGTGTCCTATAAGCCTTGGTCAACTGTAAACCTTATTACAGGTTTATTTTCCTCCCAGCAGAGGTCCCAGGCTGGTGCGAACCTAGATCCGCAGACTGCATACAGAACGGGAAAATAATCTCGGGAGAGATGACAGCCTGTTACCCGCTCACCTTCTGAAGATCCCTAGTCACTTTAAAAATGGAACGTTTGTAACTGATCCAGCTTATTCTAGCTATCGTCAGCAGGAATGTGGCCACTGAACACTGTTACACCCTACTCAGAAGCAAACCAAGGTACACACAGTCTCACTATTAAGAAAACCAGTCAATGACTGATAACATCTTTATATACATTTATAAGTAAATGAATCTTCTACTTGTATCTGTTTCACAATACAATATAGAACTGACATTAGCGGACATATTAAAATCTATAAATTTATCAGTATTTAAAAGTTAGAGTTGATTTTTTTTTAATTTCCCAAAGAAGCATAGCAATGTTCAATAGTGTTACTATCAAGTTAATTACCTTTCCAAATTTTACTTTAGTAGTAATTCTCAGCCAATTATCACTTCTCATAAATAAATTGTGTAGCATTCATATATGTTTACTGAGTGCTATAACTTTTAGAAGGATAAAAAGGCTTTGGAATGCAGATACTGGAAATATGATATCTTCACTCACTCGGAAAAGAAGGTTCTCACATCCTTGCCTCATAGACATGAAAAGAAAATGCCTTCTCCAGCATACAACATGTTCACAGTTCTTGTACATTTGAAGTTATTCACAAACATGTGAAAGATGAATTTGTGTGTGTTACAGGCCTAATAGATGTATCTGTTTGCAAATAAGGGTAGATAAGCAAAGAGTGCATGCAAGAGTTCATCTGTGTGTTTTGAGTTGTCTTACATAGCAAATGCTGCTACGTTGGATGACTCTTGTTTACAACGCACTTTTACGAAGCAATTTGATGGCACTGTTTTTGTCGCTCTTACTCATTTTAACCTAATTAAGTAGCCCAATTAAGTAGTTCTTATTTCGTGTTGCCAAGCACCGTTCCCTGGCATATGGTTGGCACAAATTCTAAAGTGGTATATCAGTAGTCATGCAAGATTAGGCAAAGACATGTCAGTTTCCTTTAAAGTAAGTGGAGGATGACATTCACTGTAATCAGGGGATGAGGGAGTCCTTCTTGGTACAAATGGTTCATGCACTTGACTTCTATCCAAAAGGTTGGAGCGTCTGGTTTGTGTCTACCCACTCAGAAGAAAGGCCTGGCAACCTGTTTCTGAAAAATCAGTGCCTGACAATCTCACGGAGCACAGTTCCTCTGCAACACACATGGAGTCACCAAGAGTCAGAATCAACTCAACAGTAACGAGGCTTTTGGTTAATCAGAGGACTGAGCGTCGTTCTCAGGAACTGAAACAAGCTAGCCACTTACGGCAGCCCTAGTGGAAAGAGTAGAACTGCCCCATAGGGATTCTGAAGAGTGACTGGTAGATTTGAACTGCTGACCTCTTGGTTAGCAACCATAGTTCTTAACCATTGCAGCACCAGGATTCCCTACCATTCTCAATAGGGGAGATTAATTTACCAGGAATCCACCAAAGGCTCTTACCTACAAAATATGTTACCTGATTGGCAAGATGACTCCAGTGATGCCTTTGGAAGGTGTTGTGGTTAAGAGTGTGTGTCAGCTTGGCCAGGCCGTGGCTGTCAGTGTTTGGGAGTTGTACAATGTTGTGATCAATCCACATGATTGCATCTCCAGTGCCACTTGCAGGGGCAGGGCCTGTGGTGGGTCCTTATCCCCTCAGCCTTCATCTCTCTGCCTTCTGACACCCACTTCCTTCCTGCTTATCTTGCCATGGATTTGGGCACCTTTAAGGATTCAGCAGCTGCCTCTCTCTGGTCTTCTGATGTCTGGTTCTTTTCACCTGAGCTCATACCTTACCTGTCCATCTTGAGATTCATCAGACTTCACAGTCTGTGAGTAAGAGTCCCGCTCCACCATTGAGGTCAGTTGCCATAACTAGTCTTTTTCTAAGAGAGTCTTCTGTACCCAGTGTTGGTGATTGCCATCTGGGGTCATAAAAGCCAGCAAGCTGCCATCTGACGAACATGGACTGATCCCATTCCACCTGGAGCAGATGAAAACCAAGAACACCAAAGACAGGAGGAAAAATGAGCCAAGGACCCATAAGGACCTATATGATTGGGAGACTGCATCTGTGTGAGACTGGCAGAACGAGACAGTGCCTGGCCACCACCAGGGACAGCCTTGACAGGGAACACAATGAGGAGTCCCTGACACGGCACAAGAAAAAGCAGTGTGCAGATCAAGAACTCTATTCAAAGACCAGAAATGATGGTCTGACAACCAGGGAGTTCCCCTGAGAACAGGGCCCCTGAACTTGCTGTTAGCCCAGAGCTGAAACCGGTACTGAAGTCAACACTTCAGAGAGTGGACTGGACTTGGGAACACAGAATGGTGCATGAGGTATGTGTACTTTATGATTAATATACATATGAGGCTGTCCTACTGGTTTCTTTTTAGAGGGGAGAGAAGAGGGTGGAGAGGTGGGGACAAGTGCTGGTTAAGTGCATCTCGGAAGTAAAGAGTAAAATGGAAGCACGCTATCACTGGGTGAGGAGAGCAGAGAAAATTGCAGAGAGGCAGGTGCTCAGAGTTTTATATAGAAAATTGATTTGGATTGTAAACTTTCAGTTAATCACAATAAAAAAAAAATCAAGTCCTGTTCCCCACATGCTGATCTAAGGTTTGCCAGCCCTGTACCTATGTGAATCAGGAGAAAACTTGCAGTCTTGCCTGTCACCTTAGGATTCATAGACCTTCGCAGCCTGTGAGTAGGAACTCTGCTGTCTGACCCGCTGACCCTGGCTTCACCCATTTTCACAGCTCTGTGACTGGGAGGAGGCCTCTATCCTGATCCAGGACTCGGAACGTTTCACTCTCTACAGTTGTGTGAGCTGTCTCTCTGATACAAATCTCTCTCTATATACACTCACATGCTTTACTGGTTTTGCTTCTGTCGAGAACCCAGCCTGAGAATCAAGCGGACTTCGCAGTTAGGGGTGTGGGCGTTACACTTGCTGCTTCTTCCAGCTGCTCTGATGACTCTTGTCTTTCACTTCACTTGGTCAAATAGTTTGAAGAACTCTAATCTCATTCTCGGAGGATTAGCACTTGACCGAGCAATTACAAAGGCTAATTTCCTAAATTTATTATCCCTCAGTGCATACCCGGTTTGGACCACAGGAATAAAATTCATTGAAGATTTGTCAGAAATCTGTCATGAATTTTCAGAACAGAGAGACTATTCAAAATGTTGTATGGCATTCTATTTTGGAAAACTCTGATAATTGAAGTAATAATTGAGCACTATAAAACTTGAGTTAACTAAAGTAGTATGTTGTATACTAAGAGCTTACATATTACCTACATTATTTTAGAAGTAGTGTTGGTTGCTATGATTGCTAACCAAAATGTCAGCAGTTGAAATTCACCAGGCACTCCTTGGAAACCCTATGGAGCAGTTCTACTCTGTCCTATAGGGTGGTTATGAGTTGGAATCAGCTTGATGGCAGCCATTATTTTTTTAATGTTCATTTACTTCTACTATATGATATGTATATTGCTTATGTATTCAATTATTTTATTAATGTAATTTATTTTTGAGCACTTATCCTATGCCTGCAATAAGATAAATGTTTTATATCATTTCAACCCACTCTACAAACCTGTGAGTTAGACATTGTTTTTCCCACTATGTTAAGTAGCTGTTGTTAAGTACTTCGCCTAAGAGAACACAGCTAATAATTGAGACAATAAAAAGCAAGGACATCGGCATGTTTAAAACCATGCCTCCAAAAAGAATGTACTGTATTATAAGGAGATGACTTGATTTTTATCCTACAAACCAGTTATGTGGACTTGAGAAAGTTGTTTAGCCTTTATGTGACACAGTACCCCAATTTAGAAAGAGATTGATACTACATATCTCTAAATACATTGGAAAGTTTGGGGCTTTGATATTGATTTAAAACAGCACTAAAAAATAGAAATAACCTGTAAATGCATATATCACGTACCTACTTTCAAATAGTCATGAATATGTAATAAGGTTAGCTTATGATAGACTTTAAGAAATCATTGACATTAAAGTCTAAAATATTTTATACAATATGATAAATTTTATTGTGGGTATAGTGTGTGAGTTTAGAAACATGAACTTTTATCTCGTCTTAATTGAAAAGAGCTAACTAATTAGTACAAACATAGATATTTTCCATTTATGCCTCTTAGAGGTTTCCATACATGATTCTATGTAGCAAGTAGGTAATTTTTCTTATGATAGTTTTTCAGCCACACATCTGAGCCCTAAGACAAAGCAGAAATACTTCTCTTTTCTGTTTGAAACTCTTTGAGCTTCTAAGATTGTGCCTGACAGAGGTGTAGCCCCCCAAAAAACAAAACTCGTTGTCATCAAATTAATTACAAATTGTAGTGACCCTATAGAACAGAGTAGAACTGCCCCATAGACTTTCCCAGGAGAGCCTGGTGGATTCCAACTGGTGACATTTTTGTTAGCAGCTGTAACACTTAGCCACTACACCACCAGGGTTTGCCACCGAATCTCTTCTGACTCATAGCGAACCTGTAGGTCAGGGTAGAACAGGTCCATAGGGTTTCCAAGGAGTGTCTAGTAGATTCCAACTGCTGAAGTTTTGGTTAGCGGCCATAGCACTTAATCACTACAACATAAGGGTTTCGGACAGAGGCCTAGAACTCAAAAGATGTTTGTTAAATAATGAAAATTTAGCATACATCTCTTCAGCTTTTTGTGATAGTATATTCCCAATAAAAGTGAATTAAGTTGTTTAGAAGTCTCTTTTTCTTCTCCCATTCACTCTCTAATAAAAGGCCAATGTGAAAATGCCCCATTGCCTGTTTGCCTTGACAACAAAATTGTGCTTTCAAGTCTATAAAGAAAAAAGAAAAACCTAATTTAGCTGTATAGCTTCAGGAAACCCTGGTGGTGTAGACTGTAATGGATTTGGTTTTGGTCTGGTTTGGCTTCAAGCTAAAAAGATCCATTTCTCTGCCTTCCCTTCCATGCTAAGCGTATTTCCCTAGACACAAGACAGGTGTTTCTTCTAGCTGCTTCCTCCTAATTCTCTTCCTTCTCCGGACAAAGGTACCTCTATTTTACTGTTGCTGTTCCTGTAAGTCCTGTATCCCACAGCGATACTCAAAACACATGTGAAGGGAGCTGAGTCCATTTCCTTTGATTTCTTTCTTTTTTAAAACACATTGTTCCTGTGAGGTTATCAGTTAAGGAAAGAGATGTTGCTTGTCTGTATTTCTCCTTCTATTCCTGAGTAAGGACTGCAAAGGTCAGGCTCTTCCTGGTGTCCAATAAAAGAACAGTAAGATAATCAATGGGGTGCCGTATGCATATTGTTTGAAACAAATGAAGGGAAGTACCACGGATAGCTTTAAAACTGGGATTCACAGGGGATGAAGTAACTGTATTAACAAACGCATGTTGATGACTGTTATGTCAGCAAGTGTGGAATACAGCCAGACTAATTTTATGAACCCAGTATAACCTTGATACCAAAACCAGATTAAGCTGCCGCAAGAAAAGAAAATTATATGAGTAAATAGTAAATTAAGACTTTGATTTAGATTGTAACGTGTCACAGATGCATGTTGTGATCTCTAGGGTGATCCCAAAAATAGAGTCAAAGAATATTTATCTAATCAGATCAGAGAAAGAAAGTGATGAAATAAAAAGATAGATATTAAACCAAAAAAGCCAGCGGAAAAGAGAAAAGAAATGTAAAACAGAGGGGTAAAACTGAAAACAAATAATAACAGAGACAAAGCTGATCATATTAGTAGTCACTATAAATGTAAATAGATTTAAGATACAAAGTGAACAAATAGAATAGTCACACTGAGTTTAAAATCACAGTTTTAGATAAAACAGTGTGCTGTTTGTAAGACAAATAATTTAAACACCGAGACACAGAAAGGCTGAAGGCAAAATGATAGAAACAGATACCAAGTGCTCTAACGGGAAAAAAAGAAAAAAAGGCTACTTTAACTGTGTCAGTTTTGGACAAAACAGACTTTACCTCTGGAATTTTGGGAGACAAATAGACATTTCATAGTGAAGAGAGGGTCAAATCTAGCACGATTCTAGATGCGTGTCACCAGCAGCATCGTTTCAGAACACATCAACAAAATCTGACCAAATGAAAAGCTGCAAGAGTCAAATCAACAATGAAGGTGGCTGATGTGGACACATTTACCCCAACAGCTGACACAAACAAACACTGTGAAAGATGGGAGTATTTACAAGATCCAAAGCGCGTGACAAACACATTTTAACCTTGCCTTAATTTTCAAGTTTATATGACTGTTTCTCAGAATTGGTGGTATGATGGGTCATAAAGAAATCAACCAATTTCAAAAGGTTAAAGTCATTCAAAATATTTTCTCTCACGGAAGTAGTGAGTAAGGTTGACTATCACATAACACACACACACACACGCACCAACGCACACACACACAAATACTGAAGGCAAAGCTCAGACTGTGACGACAAGCTGGAGTCTGTCCAGCGTTTCTGTCCATGACTGTGGCCAGGCCTGATCTCGACGAGGCCCAGGTGGTGACGCCTTTGGCTTTCCTTCCACATCCCAGGTGTTAAGCACGTTGCTCCTCTAGTGTCTCTAATCCAGCAGGGCTGCTGTGAGTCAGAACTGACTTGACACTAACGGATTTTGTCTGTTCATTTGTTTTGTTTTAAACCAGTACTATAAAAAATAGGCAATTCTAGGAAATACCGTTCCCAGTTGACCTAAAAGATAATAGAAAAATTCAGCCCATTCCATCTTTTTTTTTTAATTTGACATCCATCTGCACCTCTTTTAGCCATATTTAATTTTTCAATACAGAGTGTAACTGTATAACCCGACAATACTAGCCCTGGTTCCCTGAAAACTCCTAAGCCTCTCACCCAAAGAAGGTGCCCAGAGTTCCGTTATTTCACTTTGTCTGTGCTTAGGTGCTGCGCAGGTCTCTCCGCCTTCACCAGCACTCAACAGCGGTGGTCTGCTACTTACACACAGATGTAATCTAACTGCTACTCGTAAGTCTTGTTAAACATTCAGTGCTAACAGGGAGGAAGAAAGCGAATCGAGTAACAGATTGAAAAATGTATTTAGTCAAAATAGAGGAGAAAAACTTCTAACTACCATCAGCTTCATTTCTGTGAATAGTCAGCATCTCTCCTTAGAAAACGTCTTCAGTGCACGTGGTTTAATCACCTGGTGAGGTGACCTGAATCTTCACTCTCGAATGTTCTGCGCCACCACTTTTCTGCGAACTTTTGTCACAGAAGATGGGAGAACTAAGAGCCGCCCTAGAGGATGTTGTGGATTCCAGAAATACTTGTCCTCACCCTCATTTTGTTGCAACAAGCCGGTCTCCCCCGGACAGTGAGCGTCAGTCACTGCAGGCCGTGGGCTGCTGGCTACCTGGTGCGCTGAGCCTGGAGGAGACAGCAGTCTTCCCCTGATGAGTAAGACTTCGAAAGGAAGCAGAGTCTGAAGTTGTAGGAAAAGGAAGTCACAATTTTGCCCATAAATTTTTAGAAATATCAGTAAATATTAGTAATGTTGAAATTGGTAATTAGTAATTTTAGTAATGTTGAAATACCAGTAAAAATTAGTAACATGCCATTGTTCATAAATTTTTTATTTTGAATTATTATACTTTCTAAAGTTATTATTTGAAGCATTCACAAGGGCGATGATATGTTTTCTAGGTGTTGTTGATTTACGACATATCTGCAAACAAAAACAAAAAGATAATCAGTAGCAAAGCAAGTGTTGAATTCAAACAATCTTTGGAGGTGGGTAGCAAATTCATAAGACGTTAGTCGTGTTCTCTGTTTTTTACACTTGAAATTTTTTGTGTTAATATTTTTAAAGAATGCTCAGTTTCCCAAACTCTGAGACACTCTCTTCTGAGTTAGTTATATTTCATTGCGTCTTTCTACAGGAACTTTTTTTCAGATCTCAAATTGTATGCTGGCAGTGCATCTTGGAATTGGTATGTACGTTTAACCGTGTTTCTTGATTCCATCAATTCCTATAGGAGAAGCTGAACTGCCGCAAAGGGTTTCCAGTAAGTTGGTGGTAGAACTGAACTGCTAACCTTTTGGTTAGGAGCCAAGGTCTGCCCTGGTGAGGCAGCCTGATGGTTATTAACTTCTGTCCCCCAAAAGGCAGCCCTGTAAAATAATCCAGCAGGATTTTGCTGTTTGAAACACAGTTAGTTATACTAAGGTTTCCATATTCTAGTATATCTGTCTGCAACTTATTTTTTCCACTTAAAACTTTGCAAATGTTGAGAGAATTAGATTCTGCCGACTTCAGAGTAAACGGCTGTTGATGAGTTTTAGGTATGATTATTTAAAATACATCACATGAAAGGACTTTCAGTCAGTAGCCCAAAGTACAAAAACTATATTATTATTCTAGAATTAGAAATTGTTAAATGCTGTTTTGGTTTGGCCACTGTCTGGCAAGTATTAGAGGGTAGTTGTCTTGTTTCCTTTTGCCTTATTGACAAATTATAAGCGTTGTTTGTTGAGTATGTAATTTAATGTGAGCAACTCAAATTTTCACCACAATTTTCATCTTAGTTCAAAACTGAGTAATTGAATAATATAAATTCTTCTGTTAAGATAATCACTGTTTCATTTTTTATTCATGATCTTCCTTCAACAATACGTGATCTTTGTCTACTGACATTAAAATAAATAGAATTTCTAGTATGTATATATTTGCACAGATAAATAGGCTCTTAGCAAAACATTACAGCAGAAATAAAATAGTAGTAAATCATGTTGATTGATTAGATTTTTGAATTGTTAAAAACAATGATTTGGTTATTCAAACCTAGGCAGTATCATATAAATTGCAGTCCTAAAACAGTAAACAGGCAAAATGACATTTTGTGAATTGTATGTGTAGAGTGCTATCACTGACATAGAATTAAAACATAGTTCAATGAATATATATATAATATGTGTGTGTGTGTACTGTAAGCATACCAAACTCATTGCCATTGGGTTAATTCCAGCTCAGTGAGATCTTACAGGACAGAGTAGAACTGCCCTATAGAGTTTCCAAGAAACACCAGGTAGATTTGAACTGCTGACCTTTCGATTAGCAGCCATAGCAGTTAACCACCACACCACCAGGGTTTCCACTATATGCATACACAAACACAGACACACACACACATATACATACATATCTCTACAGGTGTCTCTAGCTCTATCTCTATCTCTCTATCTCTGTCTCTGTCTCTATCTCTCTATCTCTGTCTCTGTCTCTCTCTCTCTCTCTCTGTATAGTACCCAAAAGAAACCAAACCTGTTGCCATCAATTCCAAATCCTAGAGACCAGATAGGACAGAAAACTGTCCCCAAGTTTCAATGGACTGGCTGGTGGGTTTGAACCACAAACCCTTGGGTCAGCAGCCGTTGCTCATAGCCGCTGTACTGCCAGGGCTTCAGACGGTACACACACATACAGATGTGCTCAGAGAAAGCCCTGCTGGTGTAAGGACTAAGCTGTGGCTGTTAACCAAAAGGCTGGCATCTGGAATCCACCAGGAGCTCCTTGGACACTCTGTGGGGCAATTTGACTCCATCCTGTAGGGTTGCTATGAATTGGAATTATCGTGATGGCAGTGGGTTGGCTGTATATATTCCAAATGTATATTCTGCAGAAAAAAAAACATGATAGCAGTCATGTGTAACTTGTGAATTTTTAACTTTTTAATAAGAGTACATAATTATAAAATTTCCCAAGGAGCTTTGAGTATGGACACCAATCAAGTGGCCTCATCCTCATGCTCTTCCTGGCTGCGAAGTTCCTGGCTGGTGGGGAGGAACTGCTGCCTCAATGCAAGAAGAACTTGGCGGCGAGCGGAGGATGCGGCAGCTGACCTTGGCTCTTCTGGTAACTCGGGGGATGGCGGTCACCCAGAATGCCAGGGAGCTGGACAGCCCAGGGCAGCCTCAAGGCTAGGTCACGTCTAAGCAGCGCCGGGGTTCTGTACCGCAGCCTGCCTGTCGCATTCCATTGCCTTCCCTCCGAACCCTGCTGGAAGGTGGCACTCCTTGCTGTCACAGGACTGCTCTGAGCCACCCTGGTCACAACCTCCCCAGTTCTGGCAGGGCCCAGAAACTCCCTGGATAAATGGAGGAACGGGCTCCTAAGTCCTTAGGGCTATAGGCACAGCTTTCAAGTTTCCTAATACTTAGATGTATTCCTAAAACTTTAACATAATGTATCCACATTGTGTCAATGTGTCAGAATTACATTAAGTGGCCCTGGTGGCACAGCGGTTCAGTTCTCAGCTGTTAATGGAAAGGTCAGAGCTCCCAAGTCCCCAGACATCCCATGGGAGAAAGACGCACCAGTCGGCTTACAGAGCTGGTGGCCCTGTGGGTCTGTTCCACTACGTCTGCGGGGTCCCCGTGAATCAGGATCAACAGTGACAGCATGTCGGCAGAATGTGATGTGTCTGTTCCCACTCTGCAGCTTTTCTTCTTGGATGCTTCTGTATTGTGGTTTCTAGATGCTTCCTTTCCTGATAGAAATAAAGACATTTCCTGGACATGAATAATATGTAAGGCAAAAACAACGATACTGTGAAGAAGAGTATTATTCTGCCCATTTCTCACATGTGAACATTGGAACTCAAAGAATAGCAATTTGAATTCAGCTCTGAGACCAACTTTGGTGCCCTTTCCATAGCTCTGTGAAGCAATAATTAAAATCAGTGTTTCTATAAGCAATACTAATTCAATAAATCAGTTTTTAATCACTTTTCTCTATATTCATGGTTCCGAAAACAAAGCTAGAAAGTTATTTTGTGCCGAGAACATGCAATTCTGTTAAACAGATTTAACACAGAGACGAAAACAAAAGGAAACTCAGTGCTGCCCAGGCAATGCTGACTCCCAGCCACCCTCGAGGACAGAGTAGAACTGCCCTGTAGAATTGCCAAGGAGTGCCTGGCAGATTTGAACTGCCAACGTTCTGGTTAACAGATGTAGCACTTAACCACTACGCAACCAGGGTCTCCTAACATGAGGACAGAGAGGTGGAAAAAAAATGGAATTCAACATAGTGCAGTAGTTACCAGCTATGGCTGGTAACCAAAAGTTCAACAGTTTGCATCTACTGGCTGTCCTGTTGGAAACCCTGTGAGAAAGTTCTCGTCTGTCTTGTAGGGTTCCTACCAGCTGGAATGGATTAGATGGCAGCTTGGGAAGAAAAAATCTTATGAAAAGAAACAAAAACATGTGCATCTTCCTCAGTACTGAGGCAGAAAGAAAAAAATAACAGCACCCCAAGCCATTGCAGTCATGTTGATGAGGACTCCCAGCCATCAAACAGGACAGAGTAGAACTGCTTCAGAGAGTTTCCAAGGAGATGGTTGCTAGATTTGAACTGTTGAGCTTTTGGTTAGCAGCCGCAGTGGCTAACCACTGTACAACCAGAACCCCTCTTAAAGTGCTTAAACAGCAAAAATGTAGTTGGCTTCTTCACAGTTGAGAGGTTGCAGCTGATACTTTTCCCTCCTGTGTCAGCATTCCCGCGTACAGGCCACCTGATGGAGTAGCTGACTGTGGAAAGGCATGGCGTCCACTGTCCACATCCCTGGGCTTGATACGTATTTGTACCTCCGTGAGCACTAAAACATGGCCCAGGCTCGGGGGGTTTCATAGTTCGCTGGGAACAGCGGTGCCAGCTCGGTCGGGCCGGCAACACTACCTGATAAAGAGCTGGGCTTCAGGGCAGGTCGTTTCAGACTCACGCAGACATGGGTTCAAACGCCAGTTCTGCAAATGACTGGTTCTGTGTCTTTGAATAATTACACTAATGATTTATTAATGTTGGAGGCACGGCTCGTAAGTAATTACTCATAAGGTTATCCTTATGATTGAATTATGTCTCACATGGATAATGCTCACCACCTGGACTAGGCTCGCTAACACAAGTGTGACTGTATAATCAGGTTTCGTTGGACTCACTTGTTATTGCAGGTCGAACAAGTGTGAGGGAACTATAGACACAAAACACAGGCCTTAGAAAGAATCATTTAGCAGCACAGAATTTGATCATTAACAATAAAAAGAAATCATGAATCATTCCCGTCTGCTTAAAATTTGACACTGTTAGCATCCTAATTGTGTATGGGATCCCTGCTGTGTGACCTGGTGGTTTGGTGACTCAAGAATTTGAATATTAGCCTCTGACTACCTGCATAAGAATTGTACCCTTGCTACATAATGCCTTGAGCAACTTATTGAAATGTATTTTTTTGTATTACTTATTGAAATATTTAAGATATAATTACTTGAGCAAGTCATTTGAGTTTCCCACACCTCAATTTACTACATTATATCACTATAATAACAGTTCTTCTCTGACAGAGGTGGGGTAAGAATGAAATGAAATAGCATTAGATTAAGAAAATCTTGTGACGTAGAGATTAGGGACTAAAGTTGCTCACCAAAAAGTCAGCAGTTCAGATCCACCGGGCACTCTTTGGAATCCTTATGGAGCAGTTCTAATCTGTCCTATGCTGTCACTGTGAATTGGAATTGACTCAGTGGCAGTGGGGTTAGTGAGTATTAAAGACCTGGAATAATATCTATTAAATTCATATTAGATCATATTCATGTGTGTACGGTGTTACTTCTGATGATATTCTCCCAGTAAGAAAACTGTTGGAACTGTGGTTCCACGGGAATAAGTTCCTCAAAGACATGGAAAGTGGGGGCCGAGACAGGACTTCTACCCACACCACTGAGCTATTTACTCAAGCACACGTTGTCCAAAGGCCATTCTGTCCCACAGCTGACATATGACAGCAACAGTCTGAATAAGACCCACGTGCTCAGTGTTGGAAGAGCTTGTAGAAACAGTTCTGGAACTCAGGCAACAAAAGAGCAGTCCACAGCATCTATTGCTCAGTTGCGGAGCGCACACACACCACTGTGTGAGCCTCCCAGGTAGACAGATACCACTTGGCTGCAGAAACTCATTTATATCTTAGCAGGAGACTCTTTCACTAACAGCAGGCAGCTATTTTGTTTCTAACACATTTAAAAATGCTTAAGAAGTGTTTGGAAAGGGCAGCCTTGGACTTCAGGAATTCAGTCTCCAGCAGAGACTCCCTAGAGAAGAGCAGCTAAGTCTGTAAGAGAAGGATTGGAGGGAGGCAAAGGGAAAAAGCTTCTACCTCCCTGCTGCAGTCTGACTCCTTCCCTCTAAACTTGGTTCCTTCTAGAAGGACTTGGTAGAGAGGTTGAATTGAAAGAATATAACTTTAAGGCTGGAGAATGAAATATTCCCTTAGCGCTGTGTCTGCTTCAGAATCAGGTGATGGAGACACCAGAAGTGAACGTATTCACCTAGTTATGGCAGTGCCCCTGGCATGGGAGCCAAGTACCCTAAAACAAACAAAAAAACACTGCCATCGAGTCTATTCCAACTCATAGTGACCCTACAGGTCAGAGTACATCGGCCCCACAGGGTTTCTAAGGAGCACTTGGCGGATTTGAACTGCTGACCTTTGGTTAGCAGCCTAGCCCTTAACCACTACTCCACCAGGGTTCCCTAGGGAGCAGCTTATGCTATCTTAATATAAAGCCAACCACGAGGGAAAAGGTAGGAAGCCTCAGTGCAGTAGATTCAGGAAAATCTTTTATACCTATTATCCATGTTTTTATAATTTAGCATCTTATTTTATATGTTTACCCTGACACCTGTAACATAGGATGGGTTCATTAATTTTTTATGCTACTTTTCATCTGTGCCAGTAGATAAAGATCCATGACTCCACAAGAGTTTGAAAGAGAGAGGCCAGCTTTGGTGCACTGAGCAGGCATTTTGTTCTCGGAGGAACTGCTAATGCAGGTAATTAGGAGCCGGATGTGAGCCTGTCACCTCTGGGTCACTCCGGAGAACGATCTCTGTCTCTATAATAACAGCAGGTATATCAGTCATCAGTAAGTCACGGCAAGGAAGTTGGAGGTTTTAGTCCATTTCCTGGTAGTAAGACTGTCCAATTCTTAATCCACAAGTCACGCTTCACTGAACCACCAAGAGGTCAGTGTTCCCTGCAGTGAAGTGTCCTCATTTCCAGACAGCCATCGAAGGGGTCCCAGTAGACAGCACTTGATTAAAGCGGCCCCTTTTTCGTATGGCACTTTTTGCCAGCAAAGTCAAATAACTGTCCATAGATAACTATCCTATTGAGTAAACAAGGCATCCCTCTAAAGTGTATAGCATTAAAGGAACAGCTCACAAGAAATACAATTCATGTCTTCAGAATTCTCATGCATAAATGCCTAAATGAAAAGCAACACTGTCTATTGCAGAACTGTGTCTTTTCTTCACCCTGCTTTTGAGACCTTCCCTGTAGAACCTGATGTGACTGCTTCCTTCAGAGATGGAAGGGTTTCGGCAAAGTAACTGATCCATACAAAACACAGACAGAGATTCTAACACAGTAGGAGCAAAAAGAAAAAAGAAATCAATAGCAAAGAACGCCTGGTGAACAGGCAACGACGTCTGTGTGGTGTGGTGGCTGTCTGGTGCCGGTGAGTCAGGGCCGACTCTCAGCAAGCCTGTGGCCCAACAGAAAGAAGCACGGCCCCGTCCTGTGCAGTGTCCACAAATGATTTTATGTTTCAGCTCATTGTTGCAGCCACAGTGTCAATCCGTCTTGTTAAGGGTCTTCTTGCTCCCAGCCATCTACTTTACCAAGCACGATGTCCTTCTCCAGGGACTCATCCCTTCTGACAACACGTCTAAAGTATGTAAGATGTAGTTGTGCCATCCTTGCCTCTAAGGAGCACTCTCATGCTTCCTCCAAGACAGATCTGTTCGTTCTCTTGGCACTCCATGGCACATTCAATAGTCTCCCAACTGCAATTTAAAGACATCAGTTCTTCTTCTGTCTGTCTTATTCATTATTTCTCTAGATATGTTTTTAGTACCTACTTTGTGCCAAGAGACATGCTAAACACTGAGAATATAAAAGGTGCCAAAAATACTGAGATCGTCACCAGACTAGAAAGTAAATTGGAATGTGACAGTTTGAGAAGTGAGGCGGTGAGACATACACAGACCTCATTATAATAAAACATATCATATAGAATAATATGGCTACAAAGCTTTGCATACATAAAAAGTTAAGAAACTAGGAAAAGCATTTTATGAGTGAATTTAAGGCCGTGTTTAAAAGGAGAAATATTGCAAGAACAAGAAAAGGAAATCAATTAAGGAAAAGAGAAAAATAAGCAAAGAAATGCTTTTTTATAAATACTTCTGATAATAAGATAAATGAAAATATTCACAAGATTTCAAGGAATAACTGTAGTGTAAGTTTTCCACAAGAAGCTTCAGTGCAACAGTATAGGAAAATATTTTAGAAGACCTCATGCTACTTACTCTGCAGGGTATAATATTCATCTCTGAATTAAAATCATGATTTGCATTAAGTATTCTAGCTAAAAGTAGAATTTGGTTGGCAGTAGAGACCTCTGTTACATTTCGGTTACAGACAAGTTCAACATATTTTAACACACTCATTTTTTTCAGGTGTTCTGAAAGAAATTGTCAATATTAAATTTGATAAAGTCTATCAATACGTACCATCAGTGCGTATAGTCATTCAAGCAACCATTAGAGTAAAATATCATGGCTTATGTTTCTGTATCAAAATATATTCTGTGTGATATATTAATATGTCAGTGGAAAGGATAGCCTGGGAATTCGTAATTAAATATAAGAAAATCCTGCCTAGAGGCTCATATTAAAGTTATTAAAATACTTCCAACTTTTCCTCAGGGCTCATCAATGCAGAAGTCTTTCAGAGATGACTGGCTTAAATATTTCATCTTAAACCATAACCTATTAAAACACTTAAAAAAATGAATTCCCTGTGTCTCCCTTCAGGCCTCCCACTCTGCTATGAACCGTACCAGTGGAGAACAAACATGAGGTGTTTGCTATTGAGAGAAACGGCAGAAGTCTGGTGAAGGGAATTTGAGTAAGATCCGTCTTTGATTAAGGAATTGGCTGTTAACTGAAGGGCCAGCAATTTGAACCTACCAGGCACTCCCTGGAGGCCCGGGGGCTCAGTGGTTCCAGGGACTGACGGTTAACCGAAACGTTGGCCGTTCAAATCCACCAGCCCCTCTCTGGAAACTCGATGGGGCAGTTTGACTCTATCGCACAGGGCAGTTCTCTTCAAATTGGAATCGACTCGGTGGCAACATGTTTGATTTTGGTTTCTAGATAGTCCCTATCAGAAAAGATCTGACAACCTGCTGTTATAAAGACGGCAGCCTAGGAAACCCTGGGGGCCAGTGTGGCTGTGCCACACAGCGTCCCTACCGCTCAGAACCCACGGAAGGGCACTCAGCAGCAACAAAGAGGACACAGAGACGTCGGAGGTTCAGCGTGGCGCTCTCGCCCTCCCCGCAGGAGCCGGTACGGTGGGGCACCCGGGGGTCGATCCCGGTGCCCGTGGGTGCTCCGGCCACGGTGTCAGCCCGTCTCACTGAGGTTCCTCCTCGTTGTCGCCGACCCTCTAATCGACCGTGCGTGCCCTCTTTCCCAGAGGACAATTCCCCCTGATAACGTGATCGGACCACGTGAGTTGTCAGGTCACCCTCCTTACTTTCAGGAGCCTTCTGGCCGCACTCCTTCCAAGAGAGATTCGTTTGTTCCTGTGGCAGCCCATAGTGTGTTCAATATTGTTCTCCAACATTGTAATTCAAATGCTCTCCTTCTTCTTCAACCAAGCCAGACCCATTGCCCTTGAGTTGACTTTGACTCCTAGTGACACTACAAGAGAGACAGCAACAACACCAAAGGGTTTCCAAGGAGCACTTGGTAAATTTGAACTGCGGACCTTCGGGTTGGCAGACTTAGCTCTCATCCACCTCCTTATTCACTGTCCAACTTTTCACGTGCGTATGACATCAGGAGCACTTTAGGCCTCAAAGGGATATCTTAGCTTTTGAACTTTATCTTTCACAGAAGACTCGGGTTCAGTTCCTGGCCAGTGCACTTCACGTGTAACCACCACACATCTATTCTTGCTAGGTGCTGTCAAGTCAATTCAAACACAACAATTCATGTTGTGTATGACCAGAGGAAAGCCTGCCTGGCCCCGCCCCGCCCCCGCCGGCACAGCTGGGCCCCCGCCTGGCCCCGCCCCGCCCCCGCCGGCACAGCTGGGCCCCCGCCTGGCCCCGCCCCGCCCCCGCCGGCACAGCTGGGCCCCCGCCTGGCCCCGCCCCGCCCCCGCCGGCACAGCTGGGCCCCCGCCTGGCCCCGTCCCGCCCCCGCCGGCACAGCTGGGCCCCCGCCTGGCCCCGCCCCGCCCCCGCCGGCACAGCTGGGCCCCCGCCTGGCCCCGCCCCGCCCCCGCCGGCACAGCTGGGCCCCCGCCTGGCCCCGCCCCGCCCCCGCCGGCACAGCTGGGCCCCTGCCCGCTGTTGTGGCCCCTCACTCTTCTCCTTTGCTGACGCTTCACTTCACCAAGCACGATGCTCTTCCCCAGGGACTGTTCCATCCTGATAAAGTATCCAAAGTAAGTGCGATGAATTCTCTCTATCCTCTCTTCTAAGGAGTATTCTGGTTGTGCTTCTTCCAAGAAAAGTTTGTTCTTCTGTCAGTCCGTGGTGTATTTCGTATTCTTTGCCATAACCATAATTCAGTGTCATAACTTTACTGAAAGTCAAATTGTCTGTATTTAAAATGTTTCAAAATGTATACGGTGTGAAAAAAATGCAAAAAAAATAAAAGATGCTGAGAGTAGGAGGGAATTTCCCAGGGACCTTGTACACAATGTCGTTTATCGGCAAATACACTTGATCTGATTGTCCTACACTTGATACCATTGTATAAACACAAGGAGTATGATCTCCAAATGCCGTGTTTCTTAAGTATCATTACTTTCTGTGACTGCTTCATGTCTTACGGTATTGAAATTTTTATTAACATACCATATAATTTGCCTACAAATATGAAATAAACCTACCATCTTCCTAAGGGAATGTATATATGAAATTGCTGATTTGATTGCTTTTGGTCCATTGAGATTTGCACTCTTACAAACTGAAGCAGCTTAAACTATTGTTTTCAAAATAACCATGTACCAATTTAATAATGTGGCATTTTCACTAACGTATCTGGCATCTGAAAATGTTGGGGTCAGTAGCTCATTGCAAATTTCTTAGCAGGCTGTAGAAATTTTAAAAAGCCACGTAAGTTACTTAAATCATGAGAGTAATATTACTGTCTGTTCCCTTACTTGGTTTAGTCTTCACAGAACTTGCTGCTAAACTAAAAACATATTAAGTGTGTATTTATATTACATGTTATTCGTTCTGCCCTTCCACCCCACATTTGCTCCATGAGTACAAGGACATTGTCTTTTCACTCTGTGTCACCAGTATCTAGTACAATGCCTCGTACTTACTAGGAGTTTGATACAAATTTATTGAATAAATAAATAAATAGGATTAATATTCCACATGGATAATAAGGGGCACAATTATTAGCTCTGGGTTTTGTGTATAATTGTCTTTTGCTTTCAGAAACACCATTTCAACAATCACTTGGAACCTGAGGCCAGTTGTGCACAGTTTCAGAGAGAATGTCAACCCGGGTTTCTCATTTAGGATTTATGCTCTTCACTTAGCCTAACGGCCCCAATTTTAGGGGATTTTCTGCCTCACTAACAGAACTCTTTCTTCACTTGCCAGGACCATTGGAACTGGTACAGAACCCTCCGCCTTTCTCTCCTGTTTCTCATCTGCAGATGAGAGGATGACAGACGATGAGAGAAGAGGGAAACTTTAGGGAGTCACAACACCCCCCCCCCATTTGTTCTCTGTTAATTATTTCAGTCAATAAATGCTGATGATGCAACTGTCAGTTTTCAGACAGGCTTATGAGTTCTCAGTCATTAATTCTAAACCAATATCAAGATGAATCTCACGATTATTGAGAAAGTTAGGAAGGTTTATACTTAAGATTCAGTCTCAGAGAACGTTAAATCTATTTTAGCCATGGTTTAGTAAATACTTTCCTGGATTATTCTGTAGAAACACATTTTCTTCCTACTTCTTCAGGTCCTCAGCTAGACTAATTAGCACAGGTGCATCCTGGCAACTGCTCTGCTCCAGCTTCACTCGTTGGGGAAGAGCTGTGAATACTGTTGCATGATCAACTCTAGTAGGTGGAAGCTCGAGAGTCTGACTACAGAGCTGTCGAATAACATGGATAATCTTAAAGGATGAGAAAGGTTACAACTCTGACCATTAGAGAACAATTTTTTTTTCTTTCCCACTGTGCTAGAGAACAGGCTTTCCTAGGATGACAGTTACGGGAGTAGAAAATAGTGACAGGTTGGTATCAGGTTGGTAACCTAGGAATGAATGTAAGGAAGGCCCTTCAGCCTGTATTATCCATAGTAGATGGAGAGAATGTTGATGCTGGGGGTGAGATGATGGCGAGGGATACATATTAATTTATTCCATATCATGCTACAGCCTAGAAAGAAGACTAGGCTTGGTTCAGCCATATCCCTAGTTAATGAGAATAAAGCATTTTAAGAAGAAATAAAAAAGACATGCTCAGAAAGTATGTAAAATTTCAAAGACATGAAATCCTCTTTCAGGGATCTGTTTATGGATTCGGGAGCCTAAGAGTAGGAGGTAGGAAAGTCAGACAGGAAGACCTCTGTGAGGCTCTAATTTTATGGTTGCCCAGTCACTTTTTTGTCTCCTCTTTTTCATTATTTTTGGATTCATTCATTTGGCTATTCATCTGACTACCCATCAATCCATTAACACAGGAAAAGAAACAATGTATGGACACCTACTTTGTGGGTCAGCTTAGACCTGAGAGTACATAAATAAATAACACCTATTTTCTCACATAAAGAAACTTACACTTTAGAAAAACTTCAGATAAACAAATAAAAAAAAGAGGAGTATGGAGTGGAAAAAAATTAAACCCAGTACTGCCTCTTTCAAAATGAGGGGAAATCAGACACTCAACTCATGCTCGAGGAGACCTGCAAAGCTACTGACGAGGGAGCAACCTGTGTGTTCATCTACTGACACAGGGATTTATCGATCCCATGGAGAAATACCTGGCAACAATAAAGGAACAAACAATTAACATACAGTATAAGATGAGGATCAAAATAAATAAGCGGAAGAAGAGAAGAAGAGCAGATGTTGTATGATTCCATGTGCATAAAACAAAAAATGCAACTAAGTCTGTGATGACAGAAAGCAGATCACTGGTGGCTGGAAAGGTGGCTATAAGCAGACCTTGAAACTAAGGGCATGATGGACATGATAATTATGTCTAGTTGAGATGCGCGAACATTCTATAGCTCATCAAAGTGTGTACTTCACATACAAGCAGATTACTGTACAGTTCAATAGAACTTTAAAAATAGAAAAGAGAGAGTGGTGAGAAAACAGTAGCAAAGGCAGTAAAACTGTCTTCCTCAGAATAAGGAAGGAGAAAGGAGAAATATCTAGTAGAGGACATTGCCGCAGACTGAACCGCCTCCTCCAGAAAACACGCGTAGCCGTGTGGCTGGGCCATCGTCCCCCATACTTTGTGACTGTTTTCCATTTTGTGGTTTTCCTGTGCTCTAGATCCTTATCCTGTCTGTGTCTAATAGACAAGATGATTATGTTAAAAGAGATTAGGGTGGGACTGAAACACCTTTACTAAGGGAGTTTCCCTGGAGTGTGGCTACACCATCTTTTATCCTTTCATCTTATAAAGGATAAAAGGAAAGGGAAGCAAGCAAAGAGCTGGGAACCTCATACTAGCGAGAAAGCAGCCCCGAGAGTAGAGCACGTCCTTCCGATCTGGGGTTCCTGAGCCGAGATGCTCCCTGACCAAAGATTGAGGGATGCAACACGAGGGCCTTCCTCCAGAGCTGACACAGAGGGAAAGCTTTTCCCTGAAGGAGACACCCTGAATTTGGACTTGTAGCCTACCGGACTGTGTAGGAATGAACTTTTCTTTGTTAAAGCCATCCACATTGTGGTACCAGATGACTAAAACACATAATTTGCAAAGTTACACACTCTAATAAGAGCATATAGAAAGAACACTGAGTGCATTCCGTTGGATTTTGCATTCAGGAAACCCTGAAGGTATTTATTAGAAAACGGCACTGGAGTATGAAGACAGAAAGGCTTGATGTCGATTTTCCACAGTGACTTCTCAGGACAGAGCAGAACTGCCCCACACAGTTTCCAAAGAGAGGCTGGTTGACTTGAGCTGTTAACCTTTTGGTTAGCAGGCGTGCTCTTAACCACTGCACCCCCAGGGCTCAGGATAAACGGATGCACATGAGGAAAAATGCAAGGTCGTAAACATGCAGAAAGAGGGAATGACATTTTGGTATTATTTTGAGAACTCGGGCTACTGAAACAGGTGAGAAATAAGCTAGCATCTAGAAGAAATGTAGCAGTTTGAAGGAACTATGGAGAAGGCAATTTTTGTTGTTAAAGTGTTATTAAGATTGGGTATGTACGTATGCATGTGTGTGTATAGGAGGGCATGTGTGAGTACCTTTACATGTTTGTGTGGGTGTTTCTACAGGCATATGCACTGAGGGTGCTGCGTGTGTACTCATATATAAAACAAGCCCACAAGGGATGTGGTCGAACACCTTCTTACATATATCCACACATCCTGTGGAATTGGTTTACTTGGTTAAAAGGCTTAAGACGATACTCTCATGGGTCAACTTAGTCAGCATAAAATATAAATAATGTTCAGTATTCTAGTTTGGTGAGTAGCATCTGGGGTTTTAAAAGCTTGCAAGGCCCTGTCTCATCTCCAGCTGTTGGTCTCTACTCATCTGCAGCAAAGGAGAATGAAAAGGCCTCAAGAATCAAAGGAGAAGCTAGTCCACAAGATCCACATCCCACATGAACCAGAGCCTCTTCCAGCTGAGACCAGAACCAGGTGGAGCCTGGCTGCTGCTGGCAACTGTTCTGACCAAGGACACAATAAAACATCCCAGATGGAATAGGAGAAAAATGAAAACAAAAATTGAATTCCTGGGGGGAAAAAAAAAAAGCTTATTGGACTGATACAGATGACAGCAATCTCTGAGATTATTGCCCTAAAACACTCTTTGAACTGGGTACTTGTCTTAGTCATCTAGTGCTATTAGAACAGAAATACCACAAGTGGACGGCTTTAACAAAGAAAATTTATTCTCACAGTCCAGCAGGCAATAAGTCCAAACTCAAGCCATCTGCTCAGGACAAGGCTTTCTCTGCCAGCTCTGGAGGGATGTCCTTGTGATTTGTCACTCTGTCCTTTAGAAAGTTTACCCAAAACCAAACCTAGTACTGGTGGGTCAAGTCTGACTCATAGCGACCCTATAGGACAGAGTAGAGCTGCCCCATAGAGTTTCCAAGGAGCACTTGGTGGATTCAAACTGCAGACCTTCTGGGGAGCAGGCCCAGCATGTAACCACTAGGCAACCAGGGTTTCCTTTGAAAGTACAGAAATTAGAAAAAGATAAAGGATCATTCTTTTTAGGGTTTTGTTTGTGTTTTGGTTTTCAGGGCCTCATTCCCATTTCTATCTTCAGAAAAATAGTTGTCTGCATACTGAGGAAATGTAACTTATGGGTAAACAATATTGCGTGCATGAAAATCTACCAAGCAAGTAATTGACCTAATGAGAACAACTATGTGCGCTTATATACCAAAATGTTAATGACAAAATTCCATTTCAACCTAAGATGTCAATGGAGGATATTAGTTTAAAATGCAAAGGTATCTTGAAAGACGAAAGCACCACAGATGATCTGTGCAAGGATGGGAAAGAGAGCATCACACGGGACAAAAGCCAGCGGTCTGCCTGACCTGGTCATCAATTCCAGTCTTTAACTAATCTCAATTAAGGAAATTAAAAAGCAACCCAAGTACCTGAGAATTTGTGACTCCATTTCTTAATTTTTCAGTTATTATCATTCTTCATCATCTTAGAATCCCTGGAGCAACGCATCAGCCTATTGGTGCCAGAGTGAAGCTGGAGCCACTCTGCCCTTCACGGAGCCTGTCCTCGTCCTGCGGAGTTGCTGTGACAGAGCTAGCTCAAGTGGGGGCTTTAACAAGGAGAAGCTGCTTGTCACACAGCCTGGGATGCTAGAAGCCCGAAGGCAGGCCAGCGCCAGGGCCAGGGCCGGGCTGCCTCTGTCTGCGGGCTCCGAGAGCAGCTCCTCCCGGACCCCGGGTAGCAGCCTCTCCGCACAGGGGCCCCGGGTCCCGCGGGCGCTCTGCTCCTGGGGCGCTGGTGGCACAAGGGCGCCCACTCTGCGCTCGCTTCTCTTTCCTTTTATCTCTTGTAAGATGAAAGGTCGTGCGGGCCACACACCGGGGAAACTCCTTTTACGTGGAGTCGGGGAAGTGATCTCAGCAAAGGTGTTACAATCCCACCCGAATCCTCTTTAACGTAAAATTGCAACTCCAAATGGAGACAACACTGGGAATCCTGGCCTCAGCAAACCCACACGGAGAGAGACAGTTCAGCCCGCAGCAGAACCTTCTGCACGTTTTAGTGCAGCATGTGTCCAGACCACAGAGCTCTGGAGCTCTGTTTTTCTCAGTTTGTTCTCAGAGTTAATTAAAGTGAGGGAGGAGGAAGAGAGAGAAAGGCAGAGAGGACCAGAGGACAGAGAGAGACAGAGACAGACAGAGGAGAGAGATGAGAGAGAGTTTTTGTTGGTTGTGTCTGCATGGAAACCCCGGCAGTGCAGCAGGTAAGCGCTCTGTCTGCTCCCCGCAAGGCCAGCCGGTCACACCTGCCAGGCGCTCCATGGAAACTCTGCGAGGCAGTTCCTCTGTGACCTGCAGGGACTCAACGGCAGTAACTTTGCTTGGCTTTTTTTTTTCCCCCCAGCCTACATAGCTTTTGGACAAAAAAGTTGATTATAGACCACATAATAGAGTGTAGTGTTGTGAAATTTTTGCTGTTCTCAACTGGTCTTTACATAGGATTTATAAACAGTTCAACAATGTGAGATGAATATGAGTTGGCATATTCCAGTACCCATAGAGATCATATCTCTGTTTAAAAAAATTATCAAATACATATTATTTTGTAAAGTTGCTTAAGTATCTGGTCCAGCACATGGCATTCAGTACGACCAGGTATTTAAAATATAATTTATTGAATGTGTACGTGTGTGACTACAATGGTAGCAATTCACAGGACTCAAGTTCAAATTTGCAGAATTTAGCACATAATAGATGATCAAAGATCATCTTCAATGAGCCCCAAATATTAGTCAATTCAATAAATAGTCACTATATTATTCCAAATGCTAAGCAGATAGTGAATAAAAATAGTACATAAAAATTCAGAAGATCTAAGAGGAAAAAGAAGACAAAAGCAAATAACATTTTGGAAAGAGGAAGATAAACATTACTTACTGTCAAAACACACTACTATTCACAATTCCTAGTCATAAACGTTAATTCTAATTTCTAATTCCAGTGAGTATATGTGGGATTAAATCAATTTTATTTTTATGCACATCCTTATACTTTATAATAAATGAATACTAAATGTCTCACATACTTTGTAACAATTATCATATTCTTTAAAGATAAATGTCACCCATAATTATTCCAGTTCTTATTTGGGTGCTAAAAATTCTCAGTAAAAAATATGTCAAAAGAGGCTTTGCTTTGTACTCCGTGGCGTTTCTTTTCTGAAGGCAGCTGCAGAGAGTGCTAACTTTTGATGGTAGGAAAGGGATGTAAGAATTCAAAAATTAAATCTACATTTTCCCATGAAAGACCAGTTGGGTACCAGTTCTGCCTATAAATAGGTACTGACACATTCATTCTGCTTTGCAGCCTGTAATGTCTACAGAAATTTCAGGGTCTTGACAGAGAAGTTCTGTGGAGCTCATTGACATCCAAGAAAACACATTTAAAAATGATTCAGAGTAATAAAAGGTCCTAATTGCTTTTCTGATCCCACACCTGGTGCATAATTTCATAGGTATTTAAAAGTTATAAATATTAAAAATATCTTCCTGTTTGAGACATAAATTATTTTTATGAAAATATTTTTCACACCTTAGAGGCATTTTGAAACAGTGGAGATGAACTCAATTTTTTTTTTTTTAAGTTCATCTTGAAAACATCAACACTTCCATTCCTACCTTAGATAATTTAGGAATTGTGAAATGTCTAATAATATCACTGATCATAATACACTTAAGATGTGCAAAATTCTTGCACCATTTTTTTCTATGCCTCAAAGCTGTTGGTACTTAACAGGGTTAAATCACAATCTGATCGTTCCTTTTCATACAGTAGCTCCTAGCTCTCGTCAGCCCACTCTGAGTCGCCCAAAGCTGAATATAACAATAAGAGATTAACTAGAAACAGGATTTTTGCCCTCCAGGAGTTGAACCGTGCAGTTCAGGTGAGCAGTTACCCAGCATGCCCACGTGGCAGCGGAGCTCTGAACAGAAGCCGGGAATCAGGGCAGCCGCCCGGAGAGCAGACACAGCACCTCCTGCGGCCGAGCGGGGCCTCGTGCGTGACAAGGAGAGAAAAGGAGTTCACAGCAAGCAGGCATAAAGAGAAGCCATGAAGTGTTGAAGTGTGTAAACAAAAAGAAGAGTTGTTTCAATATCATTAAGCATATCCATCATTACAGAAATGCCTTACAAGGGAACAGTACTAGTTAAGGAAAAGATTCAGAACCTTACATAATGAAATTGTAGTGCTTTCCTTTCCATTTCAATATAAACAGAAAAATATCCTGTGACATAATGTGAAGATAAATGGACCCTTCCTGCTCCTCTCAGAACATCCTCGAAATGCCTCAGAAAAGCACAGAAATCACAGTCAGATGCTTGGCTAGGAACCATCCAGACAAGTAGCTCAGGCAACAGTTATCCAGCAGACAGAGTCGCTCCATGCTGAAAAGGCCACCCTGAGAGCCAAGGACAACGGTTTCTTCCTTGCAGGTAAAGGCATACCCAACTTCATGCTGTAATCTGTCTCTTAACAGGAATTGATTCATACCCACTCTGTCTGTTCTCCTAACAACGAGGAAAACAGATGCGCTGATGGTTTATTTGCCAAGGGCTCAGTTTCTTCCTGACCTGTGTTGTGTAGGTGATGCGTCAACTTTCTTCCCCGTATCTCAAACCTCCCCGAGACCCAAGTCAGTTCCCAGCAGCTTGGGACAGGGCAGAGGAGGAGAGGGGGTCTCCCTATTCCGTTGTCTTGGTGATGCTGTTTGCTCACAGGAACCTCCCGGCTGGCCCTTCCGTGTCCCTGTCCCTTCACTCTGTCGTTCAGGGGGAGAAGCCCCTGCGGTAGACAGCCTGGGCTCAGCAGCTTTCTTCTGCCCCATCGTCAAGAATTCCTTATCTTTATCACTGCTGCCATGTCACCTTGTCAAATGGTCCTTGATGGAGAAAAAATTTAAAAACTCCAACTCAAATGCTTGTTTAAATAGCATTTTACTTTAACAATAACATTTGTTTATATTCAAAATGGTGATAGGTGTACATATCATAAAATTCTAAAGTAATAAAAGTTATTCAGCTTTTCTTCCTCTCACGTTTAGTCCTTCAGGTCACCTTCCCTACGCCAAACATTGTCCCTGTTCCTTATGTATCACTAAAAGGTTAATTTCGGAAAACAAATAGCTATTGTGTCAGAAGTTAGAGGATTATTTGCAAATCTTCTTCAGAAGAAATGGTTACAATCTACCAACAGAAGTTTATAAAAATATCAATAAAGTAGCCTACACTGTGCATATTTTATATTGTACATGCACATTCTTGGTGTCTGTGTGTGTGTTTATGGAAACCCTGGTGGTCTACTGGTTAAGTGCTACAGCTGCTAACCAAAACGTTGGCAGTTTCAAATCCACCAGGAGTTCCTTAGAAACTATGTGACAGTTCTACCCTGTCTTCTAGGGTCACTACGAGTCAGAGTTGACTCCACAACAGCAGATTTCTTTCTGTAGATATGTGTGTATGTGTAAGAAAAGGGAAACTCATTGCTGCTGAGTCAATTCCGATTGGCAGCAACCCTATCAGACAGAGTGGAACTCTTCTGGTGTTTCCAAGGTGAAGCTGGTGGATTGGAACTGCTCATCTTTTAGTTAGCAGCCTGAGCGCTTCATGACTGTACCACCAGGACTTCTGTGTGTGTGTGTGTGTGTGTGTCTGTACACACACACATATATATGTCTGTATTTCTTTAAGTCTACAGTAACATGTGAAAACTTTCAAGAATTTTAACAACAGCATGGTTGCATGTGAACAGAAATAAGAAGACCTTTTGTATCAAGCACTAGAACAAATCTGAAAGACTTCCAACCACAATAATTTTTGATGATGCAATTTTATGGGAAAGATTAGTTAAAATACTCAAGTTATGTATTAGATATAAAAAATCTAAAATGAATGCTTGCAAAGGTCCAAAAATGAAAAGAAGATTTAATTCTTGATTCGTTTCCCAAGTAGGATTTTCCCTATCTCTTGAAACATTCAGATCAACAAGCCTGTTATCTTCTCCTCTACTGTCAAATCCATGACAGTAATCTTTATTCAGACTCACAAATCATTTTATATGAAACCTAAAGGCTTTCTGTCCTGAAAAAAATTGTTACAAGTCAAGTTCGCTTCTTATTTTCCATCCAATATCCAAAGCATGTCCCCAGATATACCAAGAGCAGAGATTCTCCCTGACAGCCAACAAGGTTGGTTTAAAAATAAGTATACTTTCATTTATGAAAATGGTACATGATGCAAATACCTGAATTTATAAGTTCTGTAATGTGGAAGCAAAACACATATTGGTATTCCAAAGTAACTGCTTCTTCTTTTCTTTCAGCCAGGAGGAAACAACCGAGGGGTAGAGACTGAAGACATTTAAGTGGAATTTAAAGTTATGCTAATAGAAAGTCCACTGGACTAATGGACTTTCTGATCTGTTAGCCTGACTGAAGTGGACCAGCTTACTTATAGGCTGTCCACACCAATGAGCTGTTAAATTTGAAGTGCCTTATGCATGGAAATCCTGGTGGCGTAGCTACAGGTTAAGTGCTACAGCTACTAACCAAAAGGTCAGCATTATGAATCCAGCAGGCACTCCTTGGAAACCCTAAGGGGCCATTCTATTCTGTCTCATACAGTTGTTATGAACTGGGTCAACTGGATGGCAAAGGGATATTTGGTATGTAGACACAGAGAGAGAGAGAGGAAGAGAGAGAGAGAGAAAGAGAGAGATCTGTGTATTCGTTATACTTTTAAAACTGTAGGCTATGTAAAAACTCCCATTAATTTCAAACTAGTTGTCAGGTACCATCAAACCAGTTCCAACACATAGTGACCCCGGGTACAGGAAATGGAAGCCCTGCCTAGCCCCACATTGCCCATACAACTGTTGCCACGTTAGAGCCCAGTGTGGCAACCACTGCACGGGCCCGTCACAGCCACTGGCTCAGTCCGTCTGGTGAAGGATCCTCCTCTCTAGCGTTGCCTCGTTCCTGTCCCAAGCAGGATGTCCATCTCCCAGATGGGTCCCTTTTAATAACACGTGCACAGTATGTGAGATGCAGTCTCTTCATTACCCCGTCCAAGGAGCACCCTGACTGTCTTCTCCCAAAACAGATTGACTCTTTCTTTCGGCAGTCTGTGGTACATTCACTTTCTTCAGCAACATCACAGTCTAGAAGACAACAGTTCTTCAGCCTTCTTTACGCATTGTGCGGCTTTCCCACACACATGAGACAACTGAAAACACCATGGCTTGGGTCAGGCACACCTTAGTTCTTAAACTGGCAGATTTGATTTTTAGCAGTCAGAGAAGAATAAAGAGGGCTAACAAGTTGAAAACTTGATAGAAATAAAAGTAGCCAAATATTAAAAGTAGTAGAATTATTAGGAGATGCATCTTCAGAAAAAATCCAATAAGACAAGTTCTAACAGCAAATGACATACAATGGATGATGTTTCAGAGATAAGTATCTAATTTAGAGAAAACAGTTTCCTCAGAGGTTAGGGAAACAACTGGAAACGGAAGACAGAAACGAAAGTTTGAACTGATGTGATCCATAGCGGTGTTCACATGGGAAAGAAAAGAGAGATTGTTGACGGAGTGATGCAGAACAAGAGAGGATGCTGATTCTGAAAGGCAAAGACATGAATCTGTCATTAAACTGAGATAGAGACAAGCAATTGAAACGATTACGTAGTGAAAACCAGAGAAAATGTCACACACATAAACACAAGAGCAAAAAATGCCATAGAGAATGGAAAAGCTGTTGGCAGATACAGAATAGAAACCAGTCAAACACCCTTTACAGGAAAACAGGCAACATTATCACAGGTCTGTTTTTTGGAAAGGCATCATGGATTGAACTGTGTGCCCGCCAAAATACTTGGCAACTTGGGTGGGCCACGATTCCCAGTATTGTGTAAATATCCTCAGTTTGTGAGTTGATGTTATTTTTTATGGGTTGTGAATCCTCCCTCTATGATGCTGATGAAGAGGGCATTCGTAGCAGTAATGTAAGTGGGAGAGCATTCAGTCCACAAGGTTCTGTTGTATTTTAAGTCAATCTCTTTTGAGATATACAAGAGAAATAACCCAGAGACACGGGGACTTCACACTAGCAACACAACGGAGTCCAGAGAATAGTGTGTCCTTTGGACCTTTGGTCCTGGTGCTGAGAAGCTTCTGGAACAGGGAAAGATTGATGACAAGATCATTCCCCTAGATCCAACAGCACAAGAAGGTCCTCCTCTAGAGCTGGAGCCTGAATTCAGGTCTCTGGCCTCCTTGATTTTGAAAGAATGAATTTTTCTTTATTAAAGATATCATCTTGGGGTATTTCTGGCATAGTAGTACTACATAACCAAGACAGAAAGAGAGGTCACACATGATGGATGCCCAGTCACTGAGATGGGTGTCGTCTAGGACAGTAACCCCAATCCCCATCTGCAAGGTGGGGTGGGTCTCCACCGTGGAAAAGGCAGAGAAGAGGAGCTGCAAGGGAATCGTGGGCTCACCGGGAGGGGTGGGCCAGGCCCTCCCGCGAGTGGCAGCAGGCTGCATCACCCACCCGGCGGGTACTCGCTGGCAGACTTTGCCCACTCTGGGCCAGGGGGAAGGGTCCCACAAGTAACTTCATCAGGTGACACCAACCTTAGTGATACTTCGGGGTATGATCGTCCTCATTGGAAGTGGAAATGAAAGAGAAGACAAAATGAACCAGTGACAAAGTAGGGAAAGTGGGAATTATCAAAAGGCTTTGAGTCGTAATAGCAGAGTAAAGGAAATGCAATAATATGCGAATAGAGACAGAAAGAAAGGCTGTGTCATCAGAGTGGGAGATTTGTATTTGTGTTCGTACATGGCACTACAGATGACCAGCTCTGGCTCAATGAAAGACGACTAGAATGTTGAAATTGGTTTCTTGGACTATTTATTTTTTTAAACAACAATTCTTTAGAATTATGGAGGAACTAGTGTGAGGGGAAAACAATACCTACAGTTACTGTTGTGCTGTTGTGGCTTAGGTGCTATGGCTGCTAACCAAGAGTTCAAATATGCCAGGCACTCCTTGGAAACGCTGTCGGACAGTTCTCCTCTGACCTCTACAGTCGCTGTGAGTCAGAATTTACTTGATGGTAGTGTTTTCTTTTTCAAAATCATTTCATAACATTTATTTGTATTCATACCAACTTATGCATTATGTAAAAACTTATATATATATTTTTTTTACCTAACACTTTCTTTTCTATTCATTAATCTATTTATTTGTAAAATACTTATTAAGGAGCTACTCTGTCAGACACTGTTTCATGTGCTGGGAGCACAGAGGAGGAAAGCAGAGACAAACTTAGGAACATCATAAACACGCATTCTTTATACAGTCACACAAAAATCCCTAAATAAGTTAACTAACACACATTGCATACACTGAAAAAATAGTATAGGAGTGTAATACAACAAGAGGAAGAGCTGTATTTTTCAAACTGTTAATAGTGTAACACAGTTTGTTTTGTGAGATCCGTGTATTGGGTCACAAGTAACATTTTTTTAGTGAAATGTTAAACTAGACTCCAATATGGTAGAATGACATCTATTGTGTAGAAGAAAATGCCAAGTGCACATCATAAGTATTGGTGCATTAAACTTCTGCTTCACTTTCATACTCACGCATACATTATCCACTCTGCTCAGGGGAGTATTGTGTGTATTTAGTGGTCCAGGATGTGAAAATCTTTGAATGACACTAAAATAAAAGTGAGTGGATTGTGGCAGCTGTGACAGCAAGGATGCTTTAGGTAGGCAGTACTTTACAAATCTAATATACCCCATTGATCTGGAATACACAGTTTCATGTAAATTATTACCCATAGTGCTTCGTGGTATGCTAAGTAATTGTAAAAACATTGGGGACATTGTAGAATCAGGGTTGACCAGATATTTCTCATTTTCTGAGTTATATAGATAAGCTCTATTTTTTTGCCAGTTTGTTGTTCATAACTGAAGGAGTAAAATTAATTAGATTCTCTCATTTTAATTAAATTCCAGAATACATTTTACATTCTTTTTAAAAGAGAAAAATAAATGTCCCAGGATATAAATTTTTTATGCTTAACAAAGCACAGGAAAAGATTAATACCCATTATGCTAAATTGTAATGATTTTCAAGAGAAAAATTAGTAAGACTTTAGCAGTCTTTCTCATTTTTCAAGATCTTCTGAAAAACAGTTGCACATGAATACACCGGACATAAACTGAAGAACTTTGTCTCTTAATGTAATGTGCAGCCTATTAATTCCCAGAATGGTTTAATCAAAGACATACTGGAAGAGAATTTAACTAGAACTGATGCAGCCAAACCAGTTGACCACAGGACACAGAGATGACCTTCTTGGTCCAGTCCCTGTTGCAGTTTTTCTACATAGTGGTGTCAAAATGCTAACCCATAATCATAGGTGCGGAAGAAAAGGGTATAGGTCACAGAGCTATTAAAGCTATAAAGTCTTCTTGAAACATCTGATAGATGTAATAAGGAAGAGAAATAGACCTTTTTAACAGAGCTAACAAATCTTTTAATAGCTACATAATTTTTCTGTGCTGGTGAGTTTTAGAGGTCAGATAGCTGAAGATGAGAAATAGGGGAAGTTTTAGCCATTGGCTGAGAAATTAACAGTAACAGTCAGTACCAAGTCAACTACTAAGATTCAGAATCTCTTTTCTAAGTCAAACTCATTAACATACTTTAAAAAATGTCTCTGCTAGTCATTTCAAAGCTATACTAATGTAAACCATTAGAGACATTTCTGTATATGACTTAGGAATGCTGTATCAGCACGTCAGAGCTGACATCACGTATAGAAGGAGAAGTCTTCCCAAGGACAAAACATAATACAAACAGCAAATTCTGAACCATCTGTAAAAAACCTGTGATCTACATGTCTACACAACCAAATCACTTAAGCTTCTAAGGAACAAAAGTAGGAGTTAATGATGAGTTTCTACATTTGTAATCAACTCTTAAAATTCTTATGACTCTGTATCGTAACTATTAATCACATTCAAATAGATTTAGGAGTTATTTCAAAACACAACATTGTTTTCTCACCTTTAATTCATTACAATTTTACATATATGACTGATTTATATATATTCATTTATATCCTATTAAAACATGTCACAAATTGTAATGTCTTATTATTATTATCCTGGTACACAATTCTGGCATCTGAAAAAATAGCTGTTCTTCTGTAAAATTTCCAAGTAAATAGATTAACCATATCTATTCTTCAGAAGTTCTTAATTTTATCTGTAAGTAGTTGATTTTTTTCACCAAAATAGTATATAAAACTTTATATTTCAACAGCTGATATTTGACAAAGGTCCAATGGCCATAAACTGGGGGAAAATAATCTCTTTAACAAATGATGTTAGCAATCCTGGATATCCATCTGAAAAAAACTGCAACAAGACCAAAATCCCACACCTTACACAAAGACTAACTCAAAATGAATCAAAGACCTAAATAGCAAATCTAACAGGATTAAGATTATAGAAGAAAAACCTAGGACCAACACTGGATGCTCTAATACATGACTTAAACAGACTATAAAATACTACTGACAATGCACAAATAGCAGAAGAGGAAATAGATAAATAGGAACTACTAAAAATCAAACACTTATAGTCATTCAAAGACTTTATCAAGAGAGTAAAAAGATTGCCTAGAGACAGGGAAAAAATGTTTGGCAGCTACATATCTGATCAATGTCTAATTTCCATAATCTACAAGGTACTGCAAAATATCAACCAGAAAAAGACAAAAAACACAATTAAACAATGGGCAAAGGATCTAGGCAGACACTGCTCCAAAGATGACATCCATGTGGCCAAATACACATCAGGAAATGCTCACGATCATTAGCCATTAAAGAAATCCAAACCCAAACTGACTTGAGATACCATCTCAGACCACCAAGGCTGGCACTAACCCCAAATCATAAAATAACAAATGCTGCAGAGGCTGTGGAGAGACTGGAACTCTCCTACACTGGTGGTGGGAATGTAAAACGGTACAAACTCTTTGGAAAGCAGTTTGGTGTTTTCTTAAAAAGCTAGATATTAATTTAGAAATACCATGTGATTCAGCAATCCCATTATTTGGTTATATCTTAGAGAAATAAAGGCTGCCACAAGAACAGACGCATGCACATAAATGCTTATTACAGCACAGTTCACTATAACAAAAAGATGGAAAGAAGCTAGTTCCCCATCAACAGATGAATGGATAAACTATGATATATTTACACAATGGGACATTATGAAATGATAAAGAACGATGACTTTACAATACATCTCATAACCAGGAATGAACTGGAAGACATGATGCTGAGTGAAATCAGTCAGCTGCAACAGGACAAATACTGTACATGACCACTACAGACAAAACTAACACAAAGACTTAAGCACAGAATAAATACTGTTTGGTGTCTACAAGGGTGGTAAGGCAGGGAGAATGTTACTTATAGATTAGATTTAAAAAAAAAAAAAAAAAAACAGTGCCATCAAGTTGATTCTGACTCATAGGGACTCATACAGAATAGATTAGAACAGTCCCACAGACTTTCCAAGGAGCAGCTGGTGGATTTGAACTGCCTACCTTCTGGTTAGCAGATGTAGCACTTATTCCCTAGATTAGATAGCAGACAGGAATTCAGTTAGGTAGAAGGCAGGTCAGCACAACTGGACTACACCATAAGCTGAAAGGGTTTCCAAATACAGCCCAATATTTTTAAGGACAGAGTAGCAGGGACAGTGGTCTGGGAACCATGGTTTCAGGGGACATGAAGGTCAATTAACATAACCAGTCTTTTTCTAAGAGATCGTTTTGCATTGCATACTCATGTACTGAACCTGGAGCCTGAAAGCCAGCAAGCTACCATCTAAGGAACATCAGCTGGTCCCAACCCACCTAGAGCAGATGAAAACCAAGAGTGTCAAAGACACAAGGAAAACACAAGAGCAGGAGACAGAAGGGTCCCTATGATTGGGAGACTACATCAGCAGGAGACTGGAAGGACCATATGGTGCCTGGCCACCAACCAAAGACAGCCCTGACAGGGAGCACAGTGTGTGGTCCCCGAGGTAGTGTCAGAAAAGGGGGTGTGCAGATCACAGCCTGATAACCTGGAGGGTCCCCTAAGAATGGGGCCCCCGACTTGCCACTCATCCAGAGCTGAACCAGTGTGCTGAAGCCAACATTTCAGACAAAGGCTGGACCGGACCAAGGGGCAGAAAGTGTGGCAGATAGGGTGCATGCTTTAGCACAGAGTCAGGGGTGCAGGATATATGGCAAATTGACTTGGATTATACACTTCCACTTAATCACAATAAAAGATTAAAAAATATCTTGCACAGGACAAAATGTCCAATCTCTTTCCTGTTTCTTGTGTTACATGGCTGTTGTTGCTTTTCTGTTTTTCATTTTACTACAGTAAGTACTCAGAGATATCAGGGTATAAAATAACATTGGATCACATGAAAATTATTATAATACATCAAATTTATGTTCAGCTGTTTCATACTTTCCCCCCCATGTATAAAAAGTCTAGGAAAGCCATGAGGTAAATTTGGGGGGGCATGTGATGTCATACAATGTATTATTGAGTAATACGATATCAATCTGAGCTTTTTAAAATTATTTCACACGTAGGAAGCTACCCAAAGACACTCCAGAATTCTTTATCACAACCAATATTTGCAGGCATCCTTGAGGAGACGAGCCTCTTGCAATCTTGTGATTTTTATCCTCGGTGGATTCACCGACTCAGCGACGCTGAGCGAACGTGCTGAGTATGGTGCTCAGAGTCAGAGCAGGGAAGCCGCGCTGCGCGGGATTCTCGCCTTTAAGGACGTGACAGCGGAGCCGGAGGGTAAAGACACAAATAACAAGCAAGAGGACCAACAAAGAGCAAAGATGACTCCGAGAAAAAGAACAACTAATTTCTCCCGAGGGCTAGGGACTTGGGAAGGCGCCACAGAGAAGGGGAATTTCAACTGCGAGTAAATTAATAGCTAGAAGTTTGTCAGGCAGAAAGGGCAGTCAGAACCCTCCAGACGAGAAAAATCACAAGCAAAGAGAGAACGAGAAAGCGGCACTGTCTGACAAGGTGGAGAGCTTAGGCTCTGAGGCCCACTTACTCCTTCTCCCATCCGGCAAGTTTCGGGGGGTAGAGCTTAGGCACCCTCCTTCTGTGCCCGCTGCAAACAGGTACGCCCATCCCTGCAATGCTGCTTCCCTCAGCCCAGGCTGTCCACTGCAAGTCTCTGTTGTGACACTGAATCTAATACTCAGGAACCTTCCTCCCACACCAGGGGCGCCGTGGTCAAGCACTTGGCTGCTCACGGAAAGGTCCGTAATGTGACCCCACTGGTGGCTGTGCAGGAGAAATGTGCCAGTCTGCTGTTGTAAAGATTAGAAACCGCAGAGGGCAGTTCTAGTCTGTCCTGTAGGGTCAGCAGGGGCTGAAATGGACTGGATAGGAATGAGTCCGGTTGGGTTTGGGCCAGGCAGACAAGATTATAAGGAATTCAAGTTCAAGGACAATTGTTTATCTTTTGAGCCCTCATCACAACATGAGTTGGAAACAGACTAGAAATTCAACAAATGTTTATTGACTAAACTGAAGTTGAACGTTACGGACTCAAAAACAATGCATCTTACAGTGAATCTTTCAGTTAGCTGATGCTCGATTATTATTTCAAAGCGAAAATGTTGATATTGTAATTTTGAAATGTAAATCTCTTTAAAAAGCATTCTTAATATACCAGTCTGTGAGAAACATTTTTCCCTTTCTAAATTTCACATTCACAACTTGAAACAAATTATATTTTGAGTAGCTTCTAACTGTAATCATTAAAAAATTCCGGTACTTGTAATAATTGTATAATTACCTATTCTTTTCCACTGGACACAGTTTTATTTTTCAAAAACCAGATTTATGAAAGTGTTAACTTCTTTAACCAATTGCAATTGAGCTTGAAGTTCTTGAATTCAACTATTAGAGACAATCCTTTAGTATCGGAGGAAAGTCTGATAATTGTAAACCTTGAAAAATTGTAAAATGGGAAGAAAATCCTGCTTTCTCTTAGGAATGAAAGAAAAAGAGCTTTATTGAGGAATAGTACAGCTCCAGCTGAGCAGTGCTAAGGAACAATACAAGGCACACAAAAGAATTTCAAGAGGAGAAGAGTCTATATACAAAAAGGACAAAGAAAAGACGAAGGGTTAATGATCAGTGGCAGATAAGGGAGCTTCAGCTTGAAGTGGCTTTGAATGTGGAGGTCAGCCTCTTGGCTAAGAGGAGAGATTATCACTTAGATGAGAAGGGCTGGCCAGTGAGGCTGGTGTGGTTGTACGGGATCGTGTCCATGAACTCAGTTTTCCCTGGAACAAAGTGTTTTCGTCTCCAGCCGTTGTTGCCATGAACAAAGGTTCACATCCTGACCTTCTGCCGGCTCCCCAGGAGCGCGCATTGGCCCCGGCATTCTCAGGCCAGACATGGGTGCCTCCAGTTCGAAACTTTTTTGGCTAACAAGCCTTACCTTACAAACACTGCCACAGAATATAATAGACTTTCCAATATATTCCCATTTTCAGATTTTGTTTCATATTTTCTGTGTCATGAATATATAAAAATTCTGGTTGTAAAGACTTTTTAATATTAACAATGACTTAATACATGAATGTTTCATTTTGATGACCCTGCCGTTTTCCCATGAACACTAATATTAATGTAAATGTATTTAGTGCAGATCAGTATGACACTACGGTTTCAAGTGCCAAAAAAACAACCCAACCCACAGCTGTCAAGTTGATTCTACCTCATCGCAACCCTGTAGGAAACGATAGAGCTGTCCCATGGCGTTTCCAAGGAGTGCTTGGCAGATTTCGAACTGCCGACCTTTTGGTTAGCAGGTATAGCACTTAACTTAAACATGACCTGGGTGTCTGTTTCAAGTGCAGAATTGTAAAGCACAATTCTTCCTTGTTTGTGGGAGAAAGCTTTCCCTAAAGTATATAGATGTCAAGAAGAGCATCACTTTAATTTTTCTTTAACTGAGTTTCTTTCAACTTTCCAACGAACTCAGTGCTAGTTTCTCTCCTGATAGAAATGTATGTTGGTTTGAAAATCACCTCCTACTAGCACCAGATAAATAGAAAATACCACCTAATATACGTACGATTGTGTTACTCAAAGTCCCGAAGTTGGTGAGATTCTACCAAAGGTTATTTCTCTGCCCCCTTTTACATTAGGGCCACATCTCCTTGGCTGGCTTTAACCCCACAACACATCTTATCTGACTTGATAACCTGTCACCAGAACACATGGCAGTGCTGAAATCCAAAGCAGTAGCTACCTCGTTGTATTGCTTGACAGCTTAATACTACTTTTCTTGACACTGTCACAATAATTATAGCCTTATTTCCAAACTTTCACCATCTGACATTTTTAAAAATTACTTCAGATGACATCCCCGAAAGCCCTTCTGTTTACCGCTCAACAACAAGAATCGATTTCTCTCTCTCCCCATCCCCAGTGCATAGCTGTTTCTGAGATTGATGCAATTACCAGACGGATATGTTGAAGACAGGTATTTCTGCACTGAGCTAAAATTAAGTCTGATAGCTCTATGCTGAGTGAGAAAGTAAAGGCTTGTTTTTAAATAATGAAAAATATAAATGGCTACCTAAGTAGTTAATTTTTTCATTTGATTTAAAAAAAATGAGTGACTGAAGATTACTTTAAATACTAATTTTAGTGTGGTTTGGTTTCATGTCCATTTAATACATTTAGAACTGGTTCAAAATACAATGGAGCTCAAAAAATTACTTCTATTGTATGCATGTTTATATCTGTTTGTATTATGTATATTCTGTGTTTCCATGTGTTTATGGAAGACCTTAAGCAGCCCCGCTCCCACACTGAGTACACACTCAGTTGCTAACTGACATGTTGGCTGGAACCGAACAGCTGCCGCACAGGAGACAGATGAGGCCCGATTGCTTTGCAAAGATTGCGGCCTCAGAGACCCTGTGGAGCGGTGCCACTCTGTCCTGCAGGGTTGCTGAGTTGGAAATCGTATCGGTGGCAACAGGTTTGGTGCTTTTGTTTTTGCATTCTTGTGGAAAACGTTGTGTAGCCTCTTTTACGTGGCATGATAATAAATTGATTTCTGAAATACAATGAGATACTATTATGAAGTATAACTCGTATTTAAATGGTTTAATTATCATGATGTTCATAGTAAAAACATTTTCCTTAGTTATAGTAATTCCATAAAAGCCGACAATGAAAATAAATTGGCATGCTGCTTGATTTGGTTCCTTCAGATTGATTTTACAAGAATATTCGTTTTCGTTAGGTGTTGTCAAGTCATTAACTGACTCATGGCAACTCTCTGTGTCCCAAAATTAAACCGCTACATGAGGCTTTAGTGGCTGCCATCATCGCAGAGATAGTCTGACAGTTCTTTCTTCGCTGGATGGCTTTGAACCACCAACTTTCGGGTTAACAGCTGATCGAGAACCGCTTCCACCATTCAGACTCCTTCATGAGAATGTAAGGCAGTGCAGTTGCATATATAGTCTGCCAGTCTGTACATTCAGATAGAGTAGGGAGGCATTTACACAGTTACAAGGAGCCTCCAAGATCCCTAACATTTTGCTAACAGTCTTCCATGATCATTGACACTCTTCTTACCTAATTCTTTTCAGATGTGGTGTTTTGAAAAGTTTCTGGTAAACACTCCTTCCTACTTAGAAAGTTACATTCTTTTATTATTATTATTATTATTGACCAGATACTGGAATACAGTTTTATACAGTTTTAGTGGTCACATGGCTGTCCCATGAGTGGATCAGAATGTGGGAACAAGGAAGAAGAGATTGGAATAGCTGATGTCAAAGGCCAGTTTTGAAAGAAATTGATTGATGGTGCTACGTTCAACCTCCGATCTGACCAGTGAGGCTGGCGGTAACTTGCCCCAGCACCCAGTCTGGTACGTAGCAGGCCAGCGGGAGTGAGCGTCTGAGTCCTGCTGTTTTCTCTATAGTCTTCTTCCCTCATAGACTATGAATCTCTTCTTTAAATCTTTTATCGAAACAAGTTAAATAACCAAAAAGAATTAATTCAGGCCAGCTATGGAAACTGTGTTCTAGGTAGTCAATATTTTTGGGCCCACTCCAAATGGCTTCTTATTTTTATACCACTTTCCCAAAACAGTTCACAGAAACAGTGCCTTTTCTTCTCATCCCCTGGTCTTGACCTGGCTCCTTGAGTGCTGTTCTAACAAGGCTGCATACAGACATCCCCATTCCTGTACAACTTCATTTTACAAGAAATTTATTTCCTCTCTGAACTGCCTTCAGGCTGCCAATCTGATGCCACAGGTAGGAAACCTTCTCTGCTTTCTGCCTTACAGAGGTTACTCCAACATTCTAAGAAGAGTCTTAATTAAGCTATTCTCCACCTTGAGGGATATGATAGAAAGATTAAGTTCATCTGCCTTAAGCCAATGAAAACACCATTCTGAACTCAACAATTAGAATAAAAAAGGTACTGTTCAAACAGAAAGATTAAAAGAACAATCAGGGAATAATATTTTCCCTTTTGACTAATTGAATGGACTAATTAGTCAATTGACTAATTGAAAAGAGTTAAATATTTTGACACATACATGAAATTACTTTCATGTCAATAATCTTATTTTACTCTTTTACTTTCAAATTTAAATCAAATTATAAGGTAAAAGCATTATTGAGTAAAACAAAATTTATGGTGATAGTCAGATTAAATTAAATTACTGTTTCAATCATAATCATAAATCTTTATATTTTTAGACCAAAACATGCCATCAGCTAATGCAACTGCTTAAGCATTTGACCACCGACCTAAAGGTTAGCAGTCTGAGCCCACCTACGGGCAGAAAATCCCAGGATTAGCTTGCAAAAGACCTCTCAGGTGAAATCGAGGCCAGTTGGCACAGTTAGCATTTTGCTAATGAGGATTCTCTGCACCCCACATCAGTGAGTGGCATCCAGGATTTTAAAAGCTGCCAAGCTGCCATCTGAGGGTACAGCAAATGGTCCCAACTCAACAGGAATGGACAATCACCAATGATAATAATGACATGGGGAAAAGAGAACCCAGAAGACAGAGAGACCCATGTGAGTGGATCTCTGCATAGACTTGTGACCAGAAGAACTGGATGGTTCCAGCCACCATCAGTGATAGACTCAATGGAGCTCACAAAGTTGAGTCTCACTGGCAACAAGAGAATAAATAGGGGTGCACCCTGAGATCTCCAATAAAAGACCACAATTGATGGTCTGGGGAGCACGGCCCCTAGCCCTGATGCTGCCCCTGTTCATAAATCATAATGAAAGTCAACTTTTTGGACAGCAATGGACTGGACTTGGCAATGCAGAGTGACTGTATCTTGTGGGAATTTTATGTTTCTGTGCATCTATAGGATGTCATCCTGCTGACCTCCTGCTGGAAGAAGAGGAGTGGGTGAAGAGGAGGGGAGAGGAAACTGTTGGGAGGATAGGACATGTATGGAGCAGAGAGGAGGGGTGTCGTGTCACCGGGCAGGGAGAGTGGTGGGAGCTGCATATAGGTGAGTATGAGAATTTATATGGGAACTTACATTTTCATTCAATCATAAGAATTAAAAAAAAAAGAAAGAAAAGAAATCATTTCCTTAGTCTGAACAACAGTTCTGTTTTCATTTTTTGTACAGGCCCTTTTTAAGTCCATCTCTTTCCTTGCATATTTAAGTGTTATTGGCAAGGAGACATCATGTGGTCCCTTTAAGATCTTGTTTAGAAATTGCTTCAGCCTGATATTGAAGTTCACCACTTACAAGTTGTACCTTACACCAAATGTCTGAACATAATTTAGACAAGTTCTTTGCTACTGCCTAAAAAGCATCATCCTTCCTCCACTGTCCAATTACATATTCACCAAATTCTTGGGAAGCCTCCCAGGAGCACATTTAACTTCCACATTTTTAGCAACATTCTGTTGCTAGGACCATATGCATTCTTGCAGATGATAGAGGAGTTTTTTCACAGCTCTCCTCACTCCCTTCTGAGTGCTCAGCAGAGCTGCCTCTGGTGTTCGTAATCCCACCAACAGCATCACTGAAGACAGCGAGGCTTTTGCTATTAGACGTCTTAAAATCCTCCCAGCCTTTACCCATTATTCAATTCCCAGACCACTTCCCCAGTGCAGGTATTTGTTACAACAGCACTCCCATTTCTTGGTAGCACATTCTCTTTATCTAGTGCTGCTATAACAGAAATACCACAAGAGAATGAGTTTAACAAATTTATTTTCTCACAGCTTGGGAGGCTAGAAGTCCAAATTGACCTCACCTTTTCTCAGCTTTTACTTCTAGGCACTCTTGGTAACAAACTTCCCTCCTCTCCCCCTCCCCCCTCACATCTGCTTGCTGTCTGGCTTGTTTAATCTCTTGCATGTCTCAAAAGAGACTGAGATAAGACACACCCTAATAATCAAAACTACTAAAAAGCCTTCCACAATCCGAGTTCTCTTTTATGTTTATTCTACATTGTTTTGTTAAGACAGATGACGTGAAGTAACTGAAAACTAAACATGTGTCTCAAGTCTATTATTACTTTTCATTTTTGTTTTATTTCTTAGAGTAAAATTATGCTGTTTTGTCATTTGCCTTGAATTTTAACACTTCAATTGATATTTCAGTGATGCTTCTAATCTTCTTGTTGGTCCATGACCATGTTCCAGTAACAGTTAATAATGGATAAAGGATTAATGTAAACTTCAAGTCTGTCTTATTATGAATGTTTAGTATCCACAAATTCAACAGGAAAAAAAGCTCACTTTTATTCAAAGTGTGTATGCAGTTATTTGTTATTGACTTTGTTGGTTATATCAACCATAATTAATAAGAGATCTCTACTTGAACAGTTACTAACCTGATCATGAAGATAATAGCTACAGACAAGCTATAAGGTACACATTAAATTTATTTTTACTTTTTCTGTTTCACTGTGGTTGTAATTTTTTTGGATGCTAAATTCAGTTAGTGAACAGTGAGATACAACAGCATGGGAATAAGTTAGAGACGATTTCAATAATCCTTAGGCGCGATGTCAAGAATAAAATCTGCCACCAGATGACTGATAATGTATGCATCATCCCTAAGCTTAGTTGGAAATAAAAAACAAAACAGATAAATCTAAGTATACAAAGTGCAATATATTCCACACATATATCATATTTATTATAACATATAAAATCAACAGATGACTTTAAATAGGGTTTTCACCCAACAGTCTGAATAATTCATACATTTAAAGTTTTATGTTGCCATCCCTTGGTATTGGGAACTCGTATTTCAAACTCTTTTGATTTGCCCTTAGAGAAAACGAAAGAGAACACTGTCAAACAGTATGTGTCAGACTGTGCAGAAGCAGGTGAAATGAACTCCGCCTTTCCATTACCTGGATTTCACACTTGCTGACAATTGTGCTCAATTTTTACCTCTCTCTCTTGAAATATGTCCTATCATGTTGATCCTAGGATCCCATGTCCCTATAAGTCCTGAAGTCAGTTTTTGAACACCATCCAAGAGACCACGGTGATTACAACACAGGCCCTACCTAGCACAGCACAGCTGTGAGGACAGCACACGACAGGACAGCATTCCATTCTGCCATACCCAAGGTCACCAGGTGTCCGAACAGATTCAGCAGCACCTAACAACAAAGGACCATAGCAGCCACAATTCTTTAACTCGTAATATGATTACCTTCTAACCCAAAGCAATGGCATGTGAAGTGATCGAAAGAGCACTTTTCTCAGGTAATGTCAGTCACTAAAGATTTGACCTCCTAAGAGGAATCAGTCTACGAAAACGATAACTGATTTCAAATATGGTCTTGACTCCACCGTGTGAACAGCTTCCTGGAGGATAAAACCAAACTCACTGCCCTCAAGCTGGTTCTGATTGATAGGGACCCTATAGGTCAGAGTAGAACTGCCCCATAGAGTTTCCAAGGAGCACCTGGCAGATTCGAACTGACAAGCTTTTTATTAGCAGCTACAGCATGTAACCACTATGCCCCCGGGGTCTAACTACTTACATTGTAAAGCAGGATCATTTGCTGGAAGACCACAGCTTGAGAGGTTCCTAAATGACACGTGGTAGGATTGCTTTGTATTCAAAGTTTACAGCAAGGTCCTTCAAACCCGACTAAGCCAACTTTCACAGCAGTAACAGCCTAATAAAAACAGATTGGCTATTAAGAATGCATCCCTCTCTGTCACATTTCAAAATTGCCCTATAACAAACACAGTTGGTCGCCGGCTTGTTTTGTGACCTGGGGTTGCCAGCCAAGGCACATCTCTGACAACATATCTATGTTTGTCTCAGTTTTTCCTGCAACCAGGTCTCCAGCATGGCACAGTTTGATCTCAGGGTTACACAAAAGCCCGAGGGTTATTTTCCCAGCAGTGACCTTATATGGCACCTCCTCCCCTGTTTAGAAACGTTCTGCTTTGTTTGCACACCAGTTCATGTCTGTCACTGTGTCAAGGCATTCTTGTGTTTTTAATCACTTACTTCACCTCCTGGAATCTGAACCACAATTCTGCCTTTAAACTATTTCCTAGTATCATTTTGCACTTAAGTGCCCATAAATTATTTGCAACTAGAAAAGACAGAGAACGTTATTCATATGTTGTATTACAAGTAGATGATGCCCATTAACAACTTCAATTTCATAGGTTCACATATGCTCCCATGCTAATAAGCATGTCTCATTAGTGTATATTGTCGCACAAATTAACACAACAGGATAGTTTTTGCCAGTATCCTATTAACCTTCCAGTGTGAAGGAAAATAAAGAAGTCAGGAAAAATCGAAAAGAAAAATGGGTGCGTATTTTCTTTTCATTCAACTGATAGTCCTTTGAGAATTACGTTCTGCCAAACCGCTTGGATCACTCTTGAATACCTTATTTTTTAATGGAAAAAACATAAAGTCTGCATGGAGGCTAACTGTGTAATCATCCAAAGATGCCATGATGTCCCTGTACCTGGAGCCAGAGAGGCCACCGTGCACCTTCGGGCACCTGCCAACTGAGCGTCCAGGTGCCAGGGAGGCAGCACCTGGGACACCTGGCTGCGCACCTTTGGCCAGCAGCAGGCCTGCATTCTGTGGACGCTTCCTCAACACTTGATGCCAGGGTCACAGCCACGCTAACACAAACATCTGCAGCTTCAGTTTGGCTTTCAGAAAGCGTGCCATCTGTTCCACTGCACTGGCCGTGTCAGAGTTTCCTTTCACTCCCTAACCGAGGTAATTAGCAAACACACGTGACTTCGCAGTAACCAGGAACTCATTTGTATGTGACATTGACGGTTCCTGTTCCCCAGTCATATAATCAATGGAGCCACTAAACAGGCTGCTTGATCTGGAACACAAAGGATGTTGTTTCTAGTTTGTTTCTAATTTTATTGCATTACGATTTTATTTTCTTTTTTATAATTTCACATTAAGCAATTTCCAAATCCTAATAACCTATTTTATATTCCTACAGATGTACAATTTACTAGGGAGTCTTTCATGAGAATATTTTGAATCCATTGGTATGTCTTTTTTCTCTTGTATAACTATCTGAGTTTAATGTGATTTAATAGGAAAATTATGAAGTGAAACTAAGGTGAAGCTACAACTCATTGATTTACAGATTTTTCTTTGAGTCTTTTAAAGTTTTCAAGGTTTTATTCAGTTCAATAAATATTTGATGAAGCCCTCTTTTATGTAGTCTTTGTTATATCAGAGATACAAAGGCAAGTGACATGGGGCTTGGCTCTAGAAGAAAAGCTAGTGTCGCTCAAGACTTTGAATCCTTGTAAATTGCAAGCTAGTTAACTTAGACCTTTCCCCTGCTGAGGAAAACCAGAAAATCTAAACATATATGTGACGGGCTGCCAAGTAAGTTTGCGAACCCATCCTAGAAGAAGTGCTGCATACCTCATTGCTGAATAGCACTACGATCACCTTCAAAGTACTCCCCTTTGGAAGCTATGCACCCACACCAGTGCCTAGCCCACCCTTCAAAGCAATTTTGAAACTCTTTTCCTGGAATGGCCACCAGAGTTGTTGTTGTATTACCCCTGATGACCTGAATGTCATCAAAATGCCTTCCTTTCAATATTTCCTTTAACTTTGGGTAAAGAAAGGTTATAGGAGGCCAGATCAGGTGAGGAGGGAGGGTGCTGCCATACAGGGATTTGTTTATGGGCTAAAAACCCCCTCACAGACAACTGGGCAATTGAGTTTGCAAACTTGCTACCGTGCCACCACGTGCAATAGCCACTCCAGAAAGAGTCGCAAAATTGCTTTGAAGGGTCAACTGGGCACTGGCGTTGGTGCACAGCTTCCCAAGGGGGTGCTCTTAAGGTGACCCTAGGGATATTCGGCAGGGTAGCACTTAGAACAATGAAGTTTAAGGACTTAATTGTCAGACCTTGTATCTGCTTTCACGTATGAGAGCTACCAGGAGAGGGAAGAATTATAAAGACAGAACACAGCAGAGAAGAGAGGCCAAAGGACAAGCCTGACATTCAGGAAATTTTTGCTCTGCAGTGTTTTCCATTTCCCAGGAGAAACTTGAAAATGTGGAGTGTCACTTTTGAAAACATCAAAAGCAGAGAGATACCCTATCAGAACTTAAAGTCAAAGACGAACTTTTTTAAGTACAATGTGGAGCTCAAAACTACTTCATTTTAGGAGTAAAAGACCTGGAAAGGAAAATATATTCCCAGGAATTACAGTTCAACATTAAAATATCTCAGTCTTTGAAACCGAATTGATAGCTCTCCAACAGATAGTGCTTCTAAAGGCTTAGCAGAAGAAAAGGTAAAGAGTCCTCACCATAGGCAAAAGATGGAAACAACCTACACGCCATCACACGTGGACGGATAAACAAACCATGGCGCACACACACAATGGAACGTTCTGCAAAGATAAAGAATAACGATGAATCTGTGAAGCAGAAGAATCTGGAGGACTTTATGCTGAGTCAAGTAAGTCAATCACAAAGAGCAAATATTGTATGAAGCCACTATTATTAGAACTCAGGCAGAGCTCTACACACACACAAAATCCATCTTTGACAGTTATCAGGGTGGGGAGGGACAGAGAGGAGGGACACCAGCTAGATAGAAGACAAGTGGTAAGTTTGGTGAACTGTAAGACAGTCCACGATACTGGGGACTTCAGCACAATAAGTAAAAAGAAACAAGCCAATCACAAAAGACAATAAAAAGGCAAACATACAGAGAACAAAGTATTTAGTGGTTACTAGGGGCAAGAGGAAAGGCAAAAAGGGCTTCATGGTCATGGAAAAATCACAATGATTGAAAGCAGCGTTGCACAGCTTATTACTGTAACTGCTGTCAATAAATTGTGCACCTATAAAACATTGACTAGGCAAGAGTTGTTTGATAGACATAATTATAACAATGGCAAAAAAAAACAAAAGGCATAGCTACTGCTATTTCTCACCTACAGCCAAACACCTCAAGTGACATAGCTCCGTGGTTTGGCAGTTTTAGGGTCATGATTTCATGGGATATCCCAGTAAACTGCCTCATGACATGTTTAGTGCTTCTGTCCTACTTCCTACTTTGCTGAGCAGCACCTGGAGTCTGAAAAGCCTGCAAGTGGCCATCCAAGGCACATCTGGTGTCTCCTCCCCCAGAACAAGAAAGAAGAGGGAGAAGGGGGCCAGGAGGAAGCTGTGAAATGTGAGGCTAATTGTGTCCGTGAACAGCTACCTCCTTTACATGAGAGCAGAACTGGATGGTATCCTGTTGCCATGCCTGAGTAGTTTGCTGAAACATTCTAATGAAGAAGTTTGATAGCAAGAGGAAAATGAAGAACAGAATTTGAAATCCTCATGGACTCTAGATTTTTGGAAGCCAAGGAAGGTAGATGAACCCCTGAACCCTAATGGGCAGTAAATATATGTTAATAAGGGAGGAACAACTCAGAAAAGAAGGGTTGCACAATTCAATGACTGTAATCGATGTCACTGAACTCTACATACAAAAACTGTTGACTTGCTGTACATTGTGCTATGTATGTTCTCAAAAACAGCAAAATAAATCAGTTTTAAAAAAGTAAATGCAAAGCCTCCTTGAAGAAAGACGTCACACTAATGTTTAGTTTGTTTAAGAAGACAACACCTTTTAAGTACAGTCCAGCATAAAATGAAAATAATGAGACACAAAAAAATAAGACAAAATGAATACAGTAATTGAGAGAATGTTCGGAAACAAAAAACAGGACAGAAGTATATGGATTCCTATTATTAACATAATCAGATAAGATCAAGAAGAAAATAAAGAAGACTGAACTTTGTGAGAGAATTGGATGCTGTTAAAAGATAACTGAGAGCATGGCAATAAGAAATATAATAAATTGATCACCTAATAAGTGATTTTAATAGTAAATTTGACACAGCTGAAGAAAATATTTGTGAACTGGAAAAGAGCTGAGAAGAAAATATCCTGAAACCTTTATGAAAGTAGATACCAGGTCTTTGTACTGTGGTACCATTGAGTGATTGTGAACCACCAACCCTTCTGTTAGTATTTAAGGGCAAATCATTTGTGTCAGACCCAAGAGCTATTTAAATCAGTTTCCAGTGCATCAGTTGTGACTTATGATGATGCCATATGTATCAGAGTAGAACTGGACTTCAAAGAGTTTTCAGTAGCTGATTTTTCAAAGGTAGATGACCAGGCCTCTCTTCCAAGTACCTCTGGATAAACTTTAAGCTAGCAGCTGAGTATACTAGCAGTTTACAGCATCCAGATACTTCATGAGGCTGCTGTGAGTAGGAAACCACTCTACAACAATAGGTTTGGTTATAGACATACATACACACAACATACACACATACCTATATGTGTGTATATGTAAATATGCATGTATATATACTTGTATATACAGGAACCAGTATGACTCTGTGGTTAAGAGTTACAGCTGTTAAACAAAGAGTAAGTAGTTTGAATCCACCTGGTGCTCCTTGGAAAATCCTCTGGGGCAACCCCTCTTATGGGGTTGCTGTACGTCTGACTAGACTCAGTGGCAATGAGTTTATAAGCAATACGTGTGGCATGTATGTGTAAATTTTTTTATTAGTCACAGCAAAGGATTCTCTACCTTGAAAGGTAGCGAACAGGCTACTGAAATCTTTAAGAACATTTTGTTCCTGTTGTCAAGATTGACCTGTAAATCTAAAACACAGCTATGAACACAGTCTTAGACAGCCATCGTATGTCCATGAGGAATTTATGCATCAGGCATATCGTGCCAATCCCCGTAGTTGTCACTGAGTGTATGCATGTCATAATACATGGCCCTGTCTGTGCACATCACATGGGCTACTGGAAAGACCAATACACACAGTGATAATGACAACCCTGTCAGATAAATGTCACAGTAGGGACATGCACAGCCACTCAGGGAACCCCGTGGGATGGAGTTACTCTTTCTCACAACTCCTGAAAAGCTTTCAGATACATAAAATATGAGGAGAGTTACTTGATGGAAACACAACAGTTAGCAAACAAGATAAGGCATCAAAAAATAGTGTAAGCATAAGGAAGAGCACCCTAATCAGAGGAGAGGAGACTGCTACTAGTCTATACAAAGCACAGATACACCCTTCCTGTGTAGTGTTATGTTCTGTCAAATCAGGATGAGAGCCTCTGTACTCGCACTTGCCCAGCGGGCCTCTTGTCCGTACCTGATGTTGGCTGATACTGCGCTGAGTGGCCACACTAAGTCATCACCAGGTCTACAAAATACTAGGCGGAAAGGTGCTTTCTTTCCTTTTTCTCAAAACACAATCCGTCCTTGTGTTCACTCTTCTGTTATGAGTTAGAGTCAGGAGGTGGTTTCAAGTTGGAGACACACAATACAACTCAGTATAAGCTTTGGGTCCCTATAGATATCATTTCACTAATGTACTAATCAACACTGAGATACACAAGAACTGAAAATGGAGTTTGTGAACTCATCCTACAAGAAGTGCTCCCTACCTCCTTGCTGACTATCACTACAATCACCTTCCAAGTCCTTCCCTTGGGAAGCTATGCACCAATGCCAGCACATAGTCCACCCTTCAAGGCAATATTGGAACTCTTTTTCTGGAATGACCATCAGAGCTGTCACTGTATTGCCCTTGATGTCCTAAATGTCATCAAAATGTCTTCCTTTGCCAGTAAAATTTTGCTGAAGATAATTCAAAAATAGTTGTAGTACATCAACAGAGAACTGCCAGAAATTCAAGCTGGATTCAGACGACACGGAACCAGGGATATCATTGCTGATATCAGATGGATCTTGGCTCTGGAAGCAGAGAATACCAGAAAAATGTTTACCTGTGTTTCGTTGACTATGCAAAGGCATTGGACTGTGTATATCATAACAAATTATGGGTAACATTGTGAAGAATGAGAACTGAGAACACTTAAATATGGCTCACATGGAATCTGCATATAGATGAAGAGGCAGTTACTGGAACAGAATAAGAGGATACTGCATGGTTTCAAGAAACGTATGTATCTTTTACCAAATTCATTCAATCTGCATGCTGAGAAAATAATCTGAGAACATGGGCACAGAAAAAAATCACTATAGGCCAGATTAGGTAAATAGAGAGGTGTTACTGTACAGTCATTTGTTTGTTAGCTAAAAACTCTCTATTATATATAAAAGGCAAAGATATCCCAAGCAGGAGCAACTACTGGACAAAACTTTGTGATCTTTCAAAGAGTGTTCATTGCCTTGGTGCAGTAGTTTTCATGGTCCCCAGTTTTTAATCACAAATTCCTCATATCAGTGTAACAAAATGTCTCATCTGAGATGAAATCTGGAAACCTTGGTAGCTTTGTGGCTAAGTGCAGTAGCTGCCAATCAAAAGGTCAGTAGTTGGAATCTGCAGGGTGCTCCTTGGAAACTCTGCGCGACGGTTCTACTCTGTCCTATAGGATCACCATGAGTAGAAATCAACTTGATGGCAATGAGTTTGTTTTTTGAGGGGAGTTTTATGTTTATCTCTGAGTCATCCAGTACTGCTCTAACAGAAGTCCCCCAGCAGATGGTTTGAACAAAGAGAAACACATTCTGTCACAGTCCAGGAGGTTACAAGTCCAAATTCCAGGCATCAGTGCCAGGAGAAGTCTTTCTCTGCTGGCTCTGGAGGAATGTCTGGCTGTCAATCTTCCCCAATCTTCTGAGATGCAGGGACCCCATGTCCTGCCCAAAGGATATGCTCTGCTTTCTTGGTAGTATGAGGTCCCCAACTCTCTGCTAGGTCCCCTTTCCTTTGTATCCCAAGAGATTGACTCAAGCCACAACACAACCTCACACCTCAAGTCTTGTTCCACCAGTCCAACTGCCATCATAGAGGCAGGATTTACAACGTACGGGAACATCACACAATACCAGGAATCACAGCCTAGCCAAACTGCTACGTATATTTTGGGAGGAAATGACTCAGTCCATGATGGCATAATATCAAGTGTACCATGGTACGTGAGAATGAGGTGCCAGAGGAGCCTGGGTCACAAGGTCAACCATTTGGGTGATAACTGGAAAGGCTGGCAGTTCAGACTCACCCAGAGACTCTGCAGAACTAAGACCTAATGATCTGCTTATTAAAAATTGCAGCCACAGAATCATGCAGGGCAGGTCTACTGTGCTATGTCGTGTTTGCCTTCAGTTGGGAACAACTTGACAACACCCAGCCTTAACAACAGATTTTACCTAAAGTCTAATACACGTAACATTTTCACTGCAACAGGCCACAACCTGGTCTATTTAGCATTTGCAGTAGCCTTGGGGCAGTAAATGACTCCATGTAAACACAAGAACACTGCAATGGACTAGTCAAACAAATAGAAAGATGACAACAGAAAAAAAAATTACAACTTCAATGGTGCAGAAATTTCAGTATTCAGAAGTATGCCGTAGGAATTTCACGTTGTGTAATAGTAGACAAAGGAATTAGGACAAACATTCCCACTGAGCACAACTAGAAATTCTGAGCAGACTTAATTATGAGATGGCTTCCAGGCACTGGCGAGATAACAGAGTAGCAAGAGTCACTCGCTCAAGATTTTGGAGACAATGAAAACTCAGAAGGGGGAATTGCTTAGAAGGATAGAATTATTGAAAGGTTTTTTTTGTCCATGAATCTAAAAATTTAGCTCCAGTGAACACGTATAAATCCATTTCTTTGCCATCAATGTCAGGAAATTATAAACTGATTACATATAGATCACATAAGAACTTCCTAAAGATGTCCTTCATATTGGTACTGCACTCTCTACTGTTGATTTCAGAGAGACAGTTTACAGTAGTAAATAAGAGCTGGACTCAAGAACTGGACGGTCTAGATTTAAATTCCATCTCAGATTGTTTTATGACTGTGGGACCTTGGTAAAGTTAATTAAACTATGCCAAGTGTCATTGAGTCGGATCCGACTCACTCAGATTTCAGTATGGATTACACCTTAATGCAGAGAAAACAAAAGTTCTCACAACTTCACCAACAAGCAACATGTTGATAAATGAAGAAAATACTGAGATTGTCAAAGATCTCATTTCACTGGGATCCACAATCAACACCTGTAGAAGCGGCAGTTAGCACATCAAACTTCGTATTGCATTGGACAAATCTGCAGCAAGAGGCTCTTTTAATATTTGCTGACAAGCTGTCACTTCAAGGACTAAGGTACACCTGACTCAAGATGATATTTTCAGTCACCTTATAGACATGTAAGCTCTTGACAGTAAATAAAGAAGACCAAAGAAGAATTGATGCCATTGAATCATGGTGTTGGGGTACGATGCTGAATTGTGCCATGAACTGTCAGAAGAATGAGCAAATCTGTCTTGAAAGAAGTACAGCCAGAGTACTTGGTGGAGGTGAGGATGGTGACACTTTGTCCCATGTACTTTGGACATGTTGTGAGCAGGGACCAGCACCTGGAGAAGGATATTATGCTTGGTAAATTATAAGGTCTGCAGTAAAAGAGGAAGCCCATCAACAAGAGGAACTCATACAGTGGCCAGAACAATGGGCTCAAGACTGGCAGTGACTGTGAGACAGACTGGAGCACTGGGCAGGGTTTCGTTCTGCTGTCTTTACGGTCACTATGAGTCAGAACTGATTCTGAGACGTGTTTTTATGTTGCTGGCTTTTATTTTGTATATGGTCGTGGAAAAATTGGCAACCACTATTCTGACTGGATGGCACTTGGCTGGCTTGGCAAAAGTAATGGTTATATAGCTTGACTAACTTAGCTATTATCGTTAAACTGTACCCCAAGGGTACAGTAAGAGCCAGGTAGAGAAATCAAAAAGGCTGCTCCTGTTGTTAGTCTTTAGCTGCAACTAAATGCTTCATAGGATTAGTTTTCTTGGTACAAAATTTAGGGTCATAGCCTTGGGGGTCTATCCAGTCTTGGGCGTGAAGTTGTTTTTAGATTTTCTGTCCTACCTCCCAGTTGTGTATGCAGCACCTGGGCTCTTAAAAGATATCAAGCCACCACCCAACATCGAACAATTGACCTGTATTCCCCTGGGGCAGCAGAGGAAAAAGAAGAGCTAGGAATCAGAGAAGAAAAATATTGCAGGTTTAGAGACACAAGAAGAAACGATGATGCCTGGTTACCATTGCGGAGTGTTCTGATCAGGGACTCAACAGACGAATCCTGACCAAAGGACAAAACTCAGGGAACCGAACTTCCAACGTACGTGTTACCCAGACTTACTCCATCCATTTAGACTAAGAGGAATCCCTAAATCTATTGCCCAGAAATAATCTTTAAACCTTGAAGCTAAACTATTCCAGGAAGCCACTGTTAAACTAAACAGTAGTTTAACTCAATTAATAAAAAAATAATTTGCCTTGAGAACTGGACTTTTGTAAAGAATTACCTACATGAGTTCAAATTTACAACACTTAATCTAAAGCATGAATGAGAACTCTAAGGAGGAGCAGACAGTCCAAATTAATGGTGATTTAACAACATAGATAGAGATGCTGAAAAGGGTGACACACAAACTATGTCATTGAACTGCTCATGCAGAAATTATGTCAGACACATGTTTGATGTGTATTCTGCCACCAAAAATAAGTAAAAGACGTCTAGTGAGATCAATTAGGGTTATGATTTGGAAATATCTTTTTGGGGGTTTTTGTAATGTGTTTCCAAAAAAGTCTTCTACTGCACGTGGATACCTTGGGTGCTGAATCTCTTGAGATATGATTAAGATAACCCTTTATTTATATACAGTTAACAGAATTTAATTTGTTGATTCCTGAGTGATCTAAACTGGTAAGCAACCAAGATACAAAACTTGCTAGGAAAAATATCTGCAGGCTAATTATCTTAACATTAAAGCTATTATCTTTGGCAGGTCTCCATGATCTTTAAAAAAGTAGTTTTAAAATAACAACAGCATATAAAAACCTACTTCATCATCTCAGATTACATTGCACAAGAAGATTGAACATACCCTTGTTTTTCCAACTTCAGTTTTCAAATTTTACCAAGTTAGATTTTCTAGAGTACTTTATCAAGATTTTTATCTTGGCAAGCATTAGATCAGCTTTAAAAAAAAAAGAAAAAGAGCAATAATAGAATAAAATTTTAGGTGTTTAGCTGTCCATTTCTCTAGTACTAGTGAGAGTGTAAGATAAACTTAGAAAGGACAGCCTGACCTTATCAACTGATAAGGTTGAGTAGAGGGGTCCTCTACTCAACTACACTGGCCATCAACTTTTCTAAGACTTCCCATATTCAGCAAAAGGATGCTAACTTTGCTGACACTAGATCTGATTTTCTGTTAAGCATAAAGTTCTATACTCAATAAAAAAATATAGCATGGTTGCATTCCAGACATTTACCAGGGAGAGAAACTTGAGCCATCTGTTTCATGATATCTATTGAATTTTTGAGAGAAAAGCACTGGCAGAATTGCTTGAAAGACAAAGACAAAAAATCTAGTGTTACAGATATTCCAGAAGATATCACCAAATCAAGCCAGACCAAGAGATCTGGATATCTGGAGCATCTCTAGCTGATGTCCTGTAGAATTGATTTAGTGCATTTTATGTGTCAAGTATGCTGCCATCAGATGTTATCACTGAAGCAACTGAGAGGATGTTGCCTAATAAATGGTATATTTTAACCAAGTCGTTTGTTAAAGTGAAACACCTGCTTGGATAATTTAAATATTGTAACACCTAGTTTGTCTTGTCTAGTAAGAGGCTGAAAAGAACCTAGAATTCATGAGTGTAACTTTCATCTCTAAAGTAGCTTCTATTTTTCGGAAGCCTGCCTATACTACTGTGATAAGAAAGATTCTAAGTCCACGTCTGCGTGCAAGCAAACGCTGCAGGGAGTTAGAACTAGTGGGGAGTGACAATGTTCATTCAAAATACCGACTGACATATACCAGTAGGTATACAAGTATCTGTATGTATGTGTGGACACAGACCTGCATGCATGTTCAGACACATATATTTACTTAAGACACAACTTCAGACATTCTTCAGATGTAACCGAACACCTTCCTATGCTGGTTTTCTGGGTTTGAAGGACTAGAAATACGCTCCTGTAGGACAGCTCAGTTGATTGGCACAGCATGGTTCACAAAGTTCATGTTCTCCATGCTGGTGAAGTCAGTCGTGTCTGGAGTTTTCAGAGCTTGCAAGTGGTCAGCTAAGGTACAACTGTTGGTGAGACACAGACCTGGGTTCTAGGTTCTAGTCTGTGCCTGCATGTCCTGCCTCATCTGTATGCATTCCAGTTGTCCTTACTCTTTCATTTTACACCCCTTATCCGTTCCTGGGAAATCCTGGTGATGTAGTGATTAAGTGCTGTGTCCTCCAGGAGCTCCTTGGAAACTCTGTGGGGCAGTTCAACTCTGTCTCGTAGAGTCACTATGAGTCAGAATTGACTCAACGACACTGGATGGAGTTTGGTTTATGCCTCCCTAACTGTCTGCCTTGTGCGCTTCAAATTTCAGCACCTAGGCAAAGATCCTGAAATGTACTGTTTAATTAGCACTCACACCTGGAGCCTTGGCACCATGGTTAAGAGCTCAGCTGCTAACCAGAAGGTTGGCAGTTCATATCTACCCTCTGCTCCTTGGAAACATCATGGGGGCAGTTCTACTCTGCCCAACTTGACAGCACCCAGCCACAAAATTGTATGAGTTAGTGAGAATCGTTCAGTTTACCAAAATTATTCTTTCAATGGCAGAAATTCGTCAAGCCACACTCACAACTGGTGTGGTTTGGGTGCTATCTTCAGTTATTTAAGAACCTAAGGTGAGGAAGATTTGTTGTCTTCGTCTCTCGCTTGAAAGACAGTTCCATGCATCAATATCCAGCAAGAAGATGGGGAAACAAGCAAGGCGGGTGTCACTGCAGGAATCTTTGGGACTGGGCCCAGAAATGGCATGTTACTTATTACCGCTCCCTGTCGACCACAACATAGGCACCTGGGCACATCTCACATGAAAATAAGCTGGGGAACGGAGTCTGGCTGTGTGCCCAGGACCAAGAGGGAGCAGACTTGATGACAGCATAGTGGCTCTTCCGCAGACTCGGGGTATTCTTTATCTTTGATTTGATTTTCTTTGATGATGCTGAGGACACTATCTTATATCTATTCTCCTAAACTAATGTTTTGCAAACTTTAGATTTTGAGAATGAATGAATACCCTGGACTCATCCAGTTGAGATGATAGTAGTGTGTTTCCACTATAAATCATGTCACAAATCTTATTTGAAATAGTGAACTGTTGCTAATTCTTAAGATAGGTGTGTGCCCTTAGGGAATTGATCTGGGTGACTATTGTCCCTGTACATGACTTTAGAAGATGGAACTAAGGAATCAGCAGACATAGGAAGAAGACCATGGAGCTAACATTTGAATTGAGGTCTTTCCGACATTACTTTTCCATAATCAATAGGCCAATGCATTTATCCTAGTGCTTTCTGAGTCACAGTACCAGAAACAGGTATAATGAATAAGGACTCACACTTTTTTTTTAATTGAAATTGTTTACTAAGAAATCTTGTGAAGCAGATGTCTCACTGGCTTATATTTATTTATACCAGAACTAACATTTGGTTGGTAGATTTAGCTATAAGCTCCTGTCAATTTTTAATTGTATTTCTGAGTCATTTGCTTGCCACTGTTAGAAGTTTTGAAATAAGTTTTATTAAAGTAAATTTTAATAAAACTTTCACCTGTGTTTAAAGTAATTTATGTAGATATATTGCAGAAAGCTAAGTTATAATTAGTCAAGTTCAGATGGTAAAATTTTCATCAAACCATGAATTAAGAGGACCTTATAATTAAGAAAGGATTGATTACTATTTTTAAAGTTGTGTTATACTTTAAATTTAATTTTAAAATTCCTTTAAAATTTTTCACTTTAAAATTAAAGGCCCAATCAAACTGAATATAAGTCATTTTGAATTTCAAACTCTTAAAATCTAAGTAAAACTCCTAGTAATTTTTTCCAACTACCGTGCCAAAATAACTGTACTTTTTATATTCATTTTACTTGTCTTTCCGTAGGCTCCAAAGTCTCTGCAGCCTGATATCCTAGAGACCATACAGGATGGTCAATGTCAGGGCCAGATGAGGCAGATGACAATGCGGGGAGCTTCAACAAGAAACTAACAGATAGCCTGACTCTAGGAGCTGAAAGACTGATTGGAAAAGTGTAATACATCTAGTGGCAGTGACTCAACAGTGTCTTCAGTGTCAAATGAGTTACACAAACAACAAAAAGCTACAGAGCACTATGGCACTGTCATTCAGAGTGTTCAAATTTGTTTTTATTAATTTACTAAATAGCTATTAAACACGCCAATTAAAATCCTGCCCCACACACTGTATTCCACTAGAAAAGACAGACAAACAACAATAACACGAGAAGACGTTGGGTGAAGTTTGTGACTGTGAAGGAAGCACAGAGATGTGACGAAGAGACGATGACTGCCCGGCGGGTAGGGCTTCGTACGTAACTAACTCTCTAGGTGCCATGTCCCTGAGGAAGTCACATTTGAACAGAGACCTGACAAGAAGAAGACAGCCAAGCTGCACTGGCCTGCAAAGACTGCTTCCCAGGAAGAGGAAGTGAGGAGCTCTTTCACCTGCAACTACAGAAGTACAAGCAGCCCCCAGGTTAGGACACACGACTTAGAGACAAATCGTACCTGCCCTTTAGTGTTAATATAAATTCATCCACACTTTGAAATGATTGAACCAACCTCTTCTTGCCATAGATTCTTCATCACACAGTAGATTCTTCATCACCTTCCCTTGCTACCTGTGTAGCTTTCAGATCCCTCAGAAGACGTCAAGTCTTTTCTTGCATTAAAGTAAGGCTGGGTAAGAACCATACACGCATGTTCTGACTCACCTACAGATTCTTAAAGATGCACTCAGGGGTGAATCTCATACCACCGAGAAAGAAGCACTGGGAACATAGCGCTTCCTTTAGACATGGCGATGCTCTCAAACAAGCGAAGATTAAAGACAAGGACTTCCCCCCAAAGCTGGCAGAGGGAAAGCCTTCCTCTGGCAATCCCACCCCAAATTCAGACTTCTAGCATCATAGACTGTGAGAGAATAAATTTCTCTTTGTTAAATCTACCTACTAGTGGTATTTCTGTCATAGCAGCACTAGAGAACTAAGAATTTCTGGGGATTAGATATAGATGAGAATTTTCTAATCACATCACAAATCTGATATCTCTATATATTGCTCTGATAATTTTTATATTAAACTTACGTATCTGATGTCTTGACAGAGGAGTGAGCGTGGGACTACAAAGACAAACAACGTCGGTGCATAAAAGCCACCACCCTCGAGGCAACTCCAACTCACAGTGACCTTCTAGGACAGAGTAAAACTGCCTCAGAGGGTCCCTACTGCTATAAATCTTTATGGAAGCAAACTGCCACCCTTTTCTCCCTGGGGTGGCTGGGAGAGTGATCTGCTACCCCTTTCTCCTTTAGAGTGGTTGGTGGCTTCAAACTATCAACCTTTCACTCACTAGCCCAGCATGTAACCACTGTGCCACCAGATCGCCTGTCTCTGTATCGCAGATCCTCTAAAAAGTGGACTTTTACAATAAAAGCACCCACAGTGCAGGGGAGAGGGCATGGCACTGGAAAAGGAAAAGGTAGAAACAGCAGAACAACAGTAAAAAGCTGTTGAGTGCCATCAAGTTGTTCCCAGCACATAGCAAGCCTCTGCACAACAGAACTGAGCACTGTCAGGTCCTGAGCCAAAGTCATGGCCATTGCTGTGTTTTAGCCCATCGTTGCAACCATTGTGTCTGTTATCTCCCTGATGGTCTTTCTTTTTTTCTAACCCTTTACTTTACCAGGAAACCTTTGTGCTGTCATGATTAAGTGCTGTGTCTGCTAACCGAAGGGTCAGCAGTTTGAATCCACCAGACGCTCCTTGGAAAAGGCAGCAGGTTTGGCTTTGGGTTTAATCCTTCTCATTCATGATATAAGACAATACAAAGTATCTGGGTAGCACCTCCTCCCCCTCCCAACCCCTGGCCTCCCCGGGTTTAAAGCAGGGAGTCCACAGTTCTAAACTGGAAATTTTCTCTGGCCTGCTGAATTTCCTGTCTGACTCACTAGACAATTACGGAGTCACACCTGCCCACTTGCTTTCTTTATTTCGGGTATACGCTTTGTTGAAAAGCAAAGACGTCACCTTGAAGACTGAGGTGTGACCCAAGCCACGGTATTTTCAGTTGCATCATGTGCATCTGAAAGCCGGATAACGAATAAGGAACACAGAAGAAGAGTTGACTCCTTGAATTGTGGCACTGGAGAAGAACGCTAAACACACCACGGACCACCAACAGGACAAACAGATGTGTTCTTGGAGAAATACAACCAGAGTGCTCCTGGGAAGCAAGGGCGGCACGATTGCGTCTTACATACTTTGGACATGTTGGGAGGGATCAGTCTCTGGAGGGGCACATTGTGCTTGGTACGGGGTCAGCTAAACAGAGGAAGAGCCTCCAGACAATGGACTGACACAGTGGCCGCAACCCTGGGGGAAGCGTGAGGGTTAGAGTAGGCGCAGCGCGGGACCGGGCAGTGTTTGGTTCTGTTGTCTGTGGGGTCGCCGTGAGTTGGAACAAACTCTACCGCGCCTAACAACAACAGCAACACACTTCATACTTCTTGAATATTGACTCTCGCTTGAATGGAATCAAAGCAGGCACGACCTCAGGCCAAGATGTTATTCTTGCCAGAATTGACCCTGGGCCACAGCCTGGGGGTCCTGTCAGAAAAAATTAAGTCAGTGGAGTTACTGTGAGCTCATGATGAGGCCGAAATGGGGAGAACGATATCGAGGGTGGCTTAAATTAGTAAAATGAAACTGACACATGAATTTCTAACAGTGTCAAAATGCTGACTATTGACCAACCAAATTTATATGGCTCCTAAATTGAAATGGTGTCTAGCTGCAGAGTTTTCTGTCTGTACACAGTCACTTAAAGCACAGGCTTCGAGTTTTATATTGTGGCTTATTAGTTTGAAGGCAGAGAATCATGAAGAAATCAATGTCAGAAAATACAGAGGAAGGCTTCTGGTTGGAAAACACATACTCTTAAGGAAAAAAAATACAGTGTGTAAAAGATCAGGTAACTTTTAGTATGTGGTCATAATCAGAAATAAGAGATGCTATCTTATCTCAGGAAAAGGAACTGAGTTGGGGAAAAGTTCTCAAGCTAGCCAGTCCGAGGCCGGCTGTGGAGGGCGGCAGAGTTCTGCAGAGCTGCAGGTCAACACAGCAGGCAGCAAACGACCCAACCGCGGAGCAGGGACCCTGCTGCGGCCGCAGGAGCGGGAACAAACGGCAGCACCTCGGGCGCAGAGCTCGCCTGCGACAAGCCGGCGTCTGCGTCCTGCTGCTGTGCGTCTGTTGTGTCCTTACGTCAGAATGCAGAGAATTACACGCCAATTAAGGCAGTGATAATTTGAGGCAGAGTACACGATTCGGGATTCCCCAGGTGGCGTGGCCGGCTAAGGTCCCCCTGCTAACCCTCGCCCACCCCGCAGGGCCCCGCAGAAAGGCCTGGCCACCTCCGCGCGGACAGGGGACGGCAGGAAACACGACGGATCGCCTTCTGTCCTGCCAGACGCGGGGCCGCCGTGAATCAGAATCTGCGCAACAGCATGAAACACACGAAAAGCAGCCCTGAGGCTGACTGGTGACCCCCAAGCTCGGCCTCCCAGGGGTCGCCAGCGGGGCGAGGGCGCGCGGGTCCCCGCCGAGACAGCCGGCCCTCGGGCCGCACCCTCGGACCGCTCCGGGGTGGGGTCTACCGCAGAGGCAAAGGAGGCCTTCGAGTCACAACGTCTCTTCTGCTCACAGTCGCTTCATGGCGACTGAAGACTCAACGCCGTCACTAGGTCACTGGCAATCATGTGCTCTTTTGTACCGTTATAGTAACTGCCAGTGTATTCTTCTTGAAAAACAGGCAATTCGAAATTTTTGTATTTGCAGGAAGAGACTCCCTCTTCCCTGTCCGTGAAGAGGAAGGGTGGCTTTACACTCTGCACTCTGCAGACGACAGTCACTGTCTCTGCTGACCATCCAGAAGCAAAGGAGGGACAGAGGTTAAGAAATAATCCTCTCTACCCTTGGAAACTCTCTGGGGTACTTCTCTGTCTTGCGAGGTCACTGTTAGCAGGAACCAAATCCACTCAAGGACAACAGGTTAGCTTTGGGGGTTGCATTCAAAAGGGAAGAAGTAGGTTTCTTCCAAAATTCACTTTTTATTTCCCCTTGCCTCAGCCTAGAAGGTGGAAAAGGTCGATGTTCCCTCTTTCTCAGCGGCGTTCCACTGCTAAGCGTCCTGCATCAGCGTCAGGCCCTGCCTGCGGCATCACAGCTCCTGAATCGCTGAGCTCTTCCACTCTGCAGTCTCTTTCTGGTGACGTGCCTAGTATGGACAGTACCCATGGCTGTGCAGTCAATTTCACTCATAGAGACCCTATAGGGAAGAGGAGAACTGCTCTGTAAGGTTTCTAAGGAGCAGGTGCTAGACTTGAACTGTCAGCTTTGGGTTAGCAGTTACAGCTCTTCAGCACTACACCACCGGGGTTTCCCATCTGGTATACGGTAGGCGAGAAACAAATACGTGTGGGTTAAATTGATACTTACATAAATACACATGAAATAATCTCATTCTTACAGCATTCTCCCAACAACTATGGTTGTCTACAGATTTTCCAGTCTCAGGCCGCCGCTATTCCTGGAAACATGTTCTATTTCTACACCTTTCATTTGCAACCTCAAAGTATCCATAAGGCTATCACCGTCTGTGTCACAGACATTGTCTTATGTTTCTGATGCAGAAGAAATGACAGTTGTTCTAACAAATTAATATCTGCTGATACTTGTTCTTTCATCTAGAATTAAGTCGGTTTCTTAGGTCCACCTTCTCATTCAGAAGTGGGCAGAGCTCTCCGCTGGTAGGGAGGCCTTGCCGAATAGAAAGCCTGTTCATGGGACCCCCGATAAGATGGCTCGGCACAGTGACCGCCACCGCGGGCTCGGTCGTAGCAACGATGGCAAGGATGGTTCAGCACCAGGCCGCATTTCCTTCTCTCCTACACAGGGGTGCTGTGAGTCAGAACCAACTCGATGGCACCTAAAGGAGACAGTGACACTGTGGCAAGGACAGAGACCACTAATGACATCTCTTACAATGGATGACTACCAACTTGAGGAGCAAATGGGAACTTCAATGGTGACTTCATGTGTTTACCGTGAGAGGAAGAAAAGAATGCTGCGTTCATTCTTCTTAATGTTAATTATCCCTGGAGATTCTACCTGGTGTCACAGTGGTTAAGTGCCACAGCTGCCTACCCAAAGGTCAGCAGTTCAAATCCGCCAAGAACTCCTGGCAACCTCTATGGGGCAGTTTCACTCTCCCCTATAGGTCCCAATCAATCATAAATGACTCAACAACAGGTTTGGTTTTAGACTCAATTTCCTTTTAAATATAGTGATTTATTGTGTCTTTCAGCTCTAAAATTTACTCAGTTCTAGTGTTTAAGTCATAAGAAAACCTGGCAATGATTTAGAAAAAAAAACTGATATTCTGAATTGCAGAAACCGAACCAAACCATCGAGTCGATGCTGACTCACAGTCGCAGGAAGTGTGTGGAAGTGCTGACTGATAATAATTAGGCTTCAAATCTCACTGAAGTTTCAAACTCTTCATTTTTTAATATGTAAAATAGAGCTACCAATTTTTAGTTGTGGGAACTCTGGAGAAGTGGTTAAGTGCTATGTCTGGTAACCAAAAGGACAGCAGTTCAAATCCACCAGATGCTCCTTGGAAACTTTGTTGGGCAGTTCTACTCTGTCCTGTAGGGTTACTATGAATCAGAATTGACTGGACAGCAGGGGGGGGCGGTCAGTTGGAGCTGTACTGTTATTGTTAGGGGCCATGCAGTTGACTCTGGCGCATGTTGACCTTACATGTAACAGAGCAAGACGTTGCCCAGTTCCGACTCATGCGCACAGCTGGTGTTCTGTCTGGGCCACTCATCGCAGCCACTATCCAGTCAGTCCATTATGTGGTTTAGAAGATTAAAAGTCCTAGTATATTGTATCTGCACATCTCTGGAAGTCAGTAATATTTTTTCCCAGAAAAGCTGAAACCATTCAATGTTCAGAGTATTCTTCTTATGCACATTTCTGGGATTATACGTTGATTTTTAGTTTCCACTGATTTTGGACAGTATTCACTAAAAGTAGGGGGTGAAAAAGACCTCAAACTAACAGCCCTATAAAAAGCAAAGATGGCAACATTACTTTCTAACTACCCAACAGAAACTGGTAACGTAAAAAGCCATGATTGCAGCAGTAGAACTGCTGAAAATGAAAATAAAACTAGATAATTATGGCTACAGCCATGAATCGCCCATTACTGCCTGAGAGAGGATACACGTCACCTTTCGTTTACTTTTTCTTAACCAAATCGAACTGGGCCCCAAGGCCAACACATCAAGGTCAGTGACAAGTCAATATCAGACAAATTTCATTCTGTTTCCCATTGACTGCTCTGGTTCTTGGGACTTTGTGAGGCAGCAGAAATGGAGATGAGTACTCAGTCACTGCCACCCCGATCACTGCTTTGCCACACAAGGCTGTGGTGCAATGCCCCCCAGCGCACTTTGGAGACCGGGAGCTCCAGGTGGCCATGGAATTACCCCAGGCAGGGCTCAGTCCTAATAAGGCCATATTCCATGACAGCCCATGTGACTCCTAGTGACCCCTCCTAGGACAGAGTAGACCCGCCCCATAGAGTCTCCAAGGAGTACTTGGTGGATTTGAAGTATCGACCTTCTGGTTACCAGAGGCGGCACCTAACCACTACACCACCAGGGTTTCCCGTATGCTGAGTACTCTGCCAAAACTAAGTTCATTCTTGCCTACTGATCCTTTGAGATGAGGAGCTGGCACCCCAGAGAGAGGAAAGAAAACAGCCCCAGGCGACCCAGCTAATAAGTTGAAAATCTGGGCTCCCCGCCTGGTTCGTCAGCTCCAGAATTCTGGGTGTAAGTGGGCCACGCATCCAAGCATCTTAGAGTTACCACTGTCTTCCTGGTAGCTCTGAAGTTCCAGTGTTTCCCAGACCTAGCCACAACTTACTTTCATTTTAGGGTATTTCTGTTTGAAGCGTTTCTTAGAACATCTGGAGCCCTGGTGGTTGATTAAGAACTTTTCTGCTAAACCAAAAGCCAGCAGTTCAATTCCACCAGGCACTCCTTGGAAACCTTATGAGGGGCAGCTCTACTCCGTCCTCTAGGGTCTCTAGGAGTCAGAGTTGATTTGCTGGCATGAGTTTATTTTGTTTTGTTTTTCCTTAGAATATATAATGATCCTTCCCTTCTAGATACGTTTACATCCTCCAAAACAAGATTGGACGAAAATCACCTTTAGGATTGCTCTGACCCAAGATATACCGTTCAGCCAACAGGGAGGCTTTGTAGAGGGGAACCCAAGCTCTGAATCTGCAAGGTCCTCACAGTGATGACGAAGGAAGAGGGTTTATTTTACCCCATCCCTCCTGAAGATTAGGCTCTAGCACAAACAAAATCTATCAATGCTATCCATAAGTTCAATATTAAATTCCCCTTATTAATTACTCAGTATTAACTACCTGTCATCATCCTTGGTCCTGGATGTAGTTTCCTGTGAAAACTCTCTTATTATCAGGTATATAGGCCTCTTGGTACCATTTTTTGTATCTTCATAAAGATTTATTATGAATACATTAGAAGACAAAAACTACTAAGACATCTGGCATCAAATGGAAAGTTACAAAAATAATTTCCAAAAGTTCCAGGTGAAATTTGGTTTCCATGTAGCCTTTTGAAATCAACTTGTCGACCAGGGGTTCCTCACCCTTTTATTAGGTCTGTGATCTAGGGTTCTTTCTTGAATGTGAAGACTATGACTGGATTCTTGATTTAATCCATGGTCGAAATTGTGTGCTTTAAGTAGTGATGGGGTGTAGAGGCAGAGAGGTGGAGAGGTAGAGAGACATACAATAATTTGATGTTTCATAGGTCAATTTATGATTTAAAGAAACACAGTCAAAGTTTTTTATTACTTTAGTGAATATATCTAAACAAGGTTATACTCTTAAAAATATTTGCTGTGTTATTTAAACAACTCCGTGATACTTAGTCTCAGGAGAGAGGGGAAGCGACAGGACCAGATTTACAGGTGAATACAAGCTCTTTGAAATAGATCTGTGATACACCATATAAAAAATGCAATTTTAAGACTTCAGAGTCTCACCAGTTATTGTATCAAATAAATCACTAATAAAACTGAGTATTTCCAAGTGCAGGTGTTTAGAGCCTTTTTTAATACAAGTAGTGCATGAGTGATTACAAAGGGAGTTCTTTTCAGGAACCAAAATTGATGATAACCTTGACACCCGTGTCTACAGTTCTGAGAGATCACAGGTAGTTGGGTGGATAAGGTACTGGGAAAAACAGACTCTTTACTCCCAAATGCATACGTCCTGTTAGCAGAGATCCTTCCAGAAGCACAGCAGTCCCTACATGCACCAGCAAGGCATGACGGTTGACCTTCCCAGGTTTTAAACATAAAAATTATCACCAAGACATTGAATTACCTTGAAAACCAGGATGTGGCTGCCAAGTTCTTGAGCACCGGCTCGGATCGGAAAGCCGCCCCTCTCGGAAGGCTCGGCAGGGCTCTCTGTTGACATGTTTTTATGTCTCGTGTTGATGTTGCTGCTGTGCTGGCCTTCTTGCATGAGCAGTCCCGGTCCTGTTTCCTATTTTGTCTTTCCTTTGTTCCATCTTGCTCAATTACAGCATCTCTCATACTCACTTTTTTATGATAAAATGTATCTTTTCATGTCTTTTGTTCTCTGTATCTATTATCTTCACCTTCAGGTTTTTGTGTTATTAGACTTTTTTGTCTTCCTTTCTCATTAGCTTGCATTTTTTAAGATGTCATTTCTCTACCTGAATTTCTTCACAGCTCATCCTTTGTTTATAATAGCTGAATAAGCCAAATCTTTATGGAAATCAACCAGAAAAGAATTAATAACTTGATACTTGCAGGGAGCTAGAGTGTGGAATTTCTGACTCAGGCTAAAGGGACTTCTAGCAGAGAAGAATCTTATTTCAATATACAGAAGAAGGTAGGCTGCAGCATTGGGAATTAGAATTATTCTTGACCTGCTATAAGAGTACCAAATAACCACAAGAACTTTATTTTCATTTACACAAGTTTGTCACTTTTGTCCTGCTCATCTAGAGCTTTTGTAACAGAAATACCACAAGTGAATGGCTTTTTAAAAAGAAATTTATTTTCTCACAGAGTAGGCTAAAAATCCAAATGCAGGACTTTAGCTCCAGGGAAAATATTTCTCCGTTGGCCCTGGAAGAAGGTCCTTGTCATCAGTTAGCCCCCGGAACAGATGCTTCTAAGGCACAGGAATCTGAGTCCAAAGAAAGTGCCCTGCTCACCCCAGGGCTTCTTAATTGGTGGCATGAGTCCCCAAGTCTCTGCTTGCTTCCCTTTCTTTTATATCCAAAAAGACTGCCTCAAAGCAAGTACAGTCTGATAGACTCAGTCCATCCTCACCCACCCAACCACCACCCAGCCTCACTCATTAACATCGTAGAGGCAGGACTTACAGCGAGTGGGAAAGTCTTTTTGGTCCTAAAAGAGAATAGTGTTAACGATGGAGAGATCTGTCTTCTTCTCAGCTCTAGACTTTGGCACTACCAATGAGGCGATCGTCAGACAGTAGTGACCGCCGTGGCACTGGCCACAGCAAATGGATTCAGGAGGGCGAGTCAGAGGCAGACCAGAGAGAAAACACGTGCCAACTCACGTGCAGAGACCGTGTGGGACTTCAGCCTACCTGCTACTGTTCTCTGAGAAAGTGAGGGCCAACAAAGAAAAATTCTGTTTTTATAACTGATCAGTCTCCTGGCCAATTTTTTTGCTGAACCCTAATATTAAAGAATAAGACCTCATTTTAAACACCAACTTTTTGGGCGGAAGCAGTCGCAGTTCTGCAGTTTTGAGGCAGTTCTCATTCCTGGTGACTCTGTGCATGCGGAACAGAACTTCTCCATACAGGGTTTTCAGAAACCCTGGTGGTGTAGTGGGTTAAGTGCTACGTCGGCTAACCAAAAGATCAGCAGTTCAAATCCACCAGGCCCTGCTTAGAAACTATGGGGCAGTTCTACCCTGGCTTCTAGGGTTGCTAGGAGTTGGCCCTGGCCCGACAGCAGTGAGTTTGGTTTGATTTTTTTATGCAGGGTTTTCAGGGCTATGGCCCTTAGAAAGCTGGTCACTAGTGCTTGGTCCTCTGAGACTCCTCTGAGCGGGTTCAAACCGCCATGCTTCTGGCTAGTAGGTAAGTGCTTGACCATACCCACCACCCATTCATCCAGAATAGGCGGTTTATGGCTCTAATTTTGTACCCCGGATCTAGAGTTAGACATATGAATTCCATCTTTGGTGTAAAATACGAACACTAATAAATTTTTTTTTCAAAATCTTAATAAAATATAATCCTGTATTATTACATATTAGTATGTCTTCTTCCATGATACCTTTCAAAACAGAGCCATGATTAATCCATTGTTTAGTTTTTCTTTCATATAGATCTTAGAAAATAAAGGTATATGTGTATTGGTATATATGCCATAACCAAAATTCAATTTTGTTGTAAAGGAGATAAAACAGTAGGGGTACGCTGAAGTTCGTTACACAAATTAAGAAATACCACTTTATCATAGCTCTCAGGTCAGTGCACAAGCTCAGAAGGTGCTCTCTTCACAGCTAAAGAGCACGCAAAATGTAAGTTCTATCTATTCAAATTAAAGATCAGTAAACAGTTAATCAGGACAATCTGTTTGTTTATTTCTGATTTGTCCCCAACATTTTTTTCATTCTAGTTTTTGGGGCCAAAGCATACTAACCATTCATTTCCATTAATTTACAGCCTGAAAAGATGAATTAGCAGCCAGGGTTTAGAATCATAAATTTTAATTGAAGTGATGTGAACAAATTCTTGTTCTAGTTAATAATTGCAAGCAAATGTTACTATTGTTTGACCAGTCCTCAGCACTTTGTCAGTTCACCCTGATAAGTATTTGATTACCTTGATAATAATCTCTGCTATAATTAAAACTTGCACTCAAATATTCAGATAAAGAATAAAGGCAGACACAAATAATAAAAAATTTCCAATATTTCTCTGCTTAAAGTATGAAGTAAAAAATAGGAGCTGTGGGAAGAGAAAAGTAGGAGGGATGGGACGCACGAGAGGCCTCTGAGCTGGGACAGTGGCACCAAACACCAAGAGAGGCTGGATCCCTACTGCTCACCCAGATAAAGATTCCTGTGTTCAGGCAGCCATTTGTGAACTATCAATAAAGGAGCTGAATCACGGGGTATATGCAATGACCAAAATACCAGGGATCCCCTTTTCTGACGAATCTCACCCTAGAAAAAGTGCTACTTACCTCACTACTGACTATCACTACAGTCACCTTTGAAGTACTCCCTTGGGAACCTATGGACTGGCACGAGAGCCTAGACCACCCTTCAAACCTGTTTGCACATGGTGGCACAGTGGCAAGTTTGTGAACTTAATTGTCCAGTTGTCTGTGAGAGAGTTTGTTGCCAGTAAACAAATAACTGCATTAGAACACCCCCTCTTCTAATCTAATCTGGCTTAGCCCTCACTGACTTTTTTTGTATTTACCTGAAGACAAAGGAAATCTTGAAAGGGAGACATTTTGATGACATTCAGGGCATCAAGGGTAATACTACGACAGCTCTGATGGCCATTCCAGAAACAGAATTCCAAAACTGCTTTGAAGGGTGGAGCAGGCATTGGTGTCAGTGCACTGCTTCCCAAGGGGAGGACTTTGAAGGTGACCATAGTGATGTTCAGCAATGAGGTATGTAGCACTTTTTCTAGGATGAGTTCATGAGCTTGTCACACCTTATATGTGACTGGAAGGAGGAATGTTGCCTACTCACATGCACTGAGATAGAATTTTCAATCACTCTGTCTACCTGGAATTCAAAGACTTGTGAAACAATGAAGGATCATAAAGAACCTGGAGTAATATGACATTTACTGTCTAGCAGAACCTCTTGGGTAAAATTCATGCCTTCTATCTATGTTTTCAATTATTTCTAACACCCTGGTTCTCCATTTCTTGCAGTAATTTTGAACTGAAGAAGGACTGTAAATAGAACAAACTTCAGCTGATAGACCCAAGTCCTTTATTGCTATTGAATGAGTCTTGAGAATTTTGTAGAGTCTGAGTTACGAGGGTCTCTACCGCTTGTCCACGGTGCATATTAGTTATGCTGAAGTCATACAGGAACAGACATTCATGAATTAACGTTTTCTCTAAGGTCCTGTGATCTCAGTCCAAACACCACTGCCGTAGAGTTGATTCTGACTCATAGCATAATCCTATAGAACAGGGTAGAACTGCCCCATAGATATGCTAGAGATAACAAAAAATTACATGAGACCAAAAAAGTACCTGCTATAAGCAAAGTATCTTTTATAAAAGAAATAACAAACAAAAGCTGTTCAAAAGTTCCTCTCTCAACTGAAGAGAGAGAGAGACAGGGTTGGTATCTTAGTCATCCAGTGTTGCTGTAAGAGAAATATGACAAGTAGATGGCTTTCGGAAACAGAAGTTTATTCTTTCACAGTTTAGGAGGCTGAAATTGCAGGGTGGAAACTCCAGTGAAAGGCTTTCTCTCTCTGTTGGCTCTGGAGCACAGTCTCGGTCATCAGTCCTTCTTGGGTCTAGAGGCTTCTTAGCGCTGAATCCCAAGGATGTGCTCTGCTCTTGGTCCTTCTTGCCTGATGGGACTGAGGCCTGTATCTGTCTGCCTGTCTCTCTCTCTCCTTATATCTCTTGAAAGACAAAAGGCAGCGCAGGCCACACCCCATCCCAACTTTCCTTCTATGAGGGCTGTGACCGTGAGTAAGGAGGCCACCACCTATCCTAATCCTCTTTGACACAGCCCACTCTTGCCTCTTTAACCACAAGTAGAGACTACAATTTAAAACACAGAGGAAAATTACATCAAATCATAAAATGGAGGGCAATCACACAGTACAAGAAATCAGGGCTCAGCTAAGTTGACATATATTTAAGGGGTCATAATTCAGTACTATGACAGCTGGGTTTCTTCATGATAAGAAGTCTTAAAGGCTACTATGTTTTATGCCTAGAAAAAGAAAAAGTCATCAAGCCATCAGACAAATCAGTTGGCTTCCTGTAAACGTGAAATAGAGACTAATTGATCTTCATCTTCTGAACAAGTTGAGGAACAGTATAAAACGCCTGAGATTGGCAGATAATGGACACTTAGCAAAAACAATCTATTTGGATAACAGGGTAAAACATATCATTATACAATAAATTGTAATTCTTTGATAGAATATAAAAATACAGAAAACTCAAGTTGATTCACATAAAAACAAAAAGCTACAAAAGTTGAATTAATCAAAGAGGTGATAGTTAAGTAGCAACAACAAAAAAAGTCTTTTTTTTAAACCTTGAAAATCTAGCTGACAATAGAATCCCAGGAAACCTTTTATTAAGCTTTTTTCATAAAGTAATCAGAACCCATCTTCAGTAAAGAAAAGGCTTTAAATTCACAATGTCCCCAATATTATTATCATTGAATCCAATAGTTTTCTGAAATTTTCTTTAGTTTACCTTGTGTTTGCCAAGTCACCTGAGGCTCACAGAAACATATGGTTTCTTTTATCCTCCTCAAGTTTCTGTAAGCAGTGACTTCAGAAAACTGTCATTTATACTAACATTTAGCATGGTACATACTGCTCAGTGGCATACACTGTAAAGAACGCAAGACTGCCCATCAAGCAGAGACAGACTCAGATCACAAGTCAGTCTAATAAGGATTAGATAATCTTGGACAATTTTCCTAACATAAATTTCAATGCGTATATTTGAATGTCCTGTAGTTTTTCCAAGCTGTGCCTACTTAATATTACTACTGCAAGTATTTTCTTTATTTTTCCCTTTCCTTCCATATGAAGAGTCTATCTGACATATTTCTTCAATACGCCTTCCCTGGAACCCCTTTTCAATTTCTCTTCTAAGCATGTTCAAAATGCTGCTACAAAATTCACCTTTTTGCCTACCCTCCGACCTTCTCATTCCCTCATTACCACCCTGGTTCAGTCCCACCTGACTGTGGCGTTTTCTCATCTTCACCATCTAGACCCTGCATGGGCTGGCAATTTTTCCCTTATTTCCTGTACCTATTGGGGGCCACTCGCTCAACTCCAAACATTTCTGTAAATATGACCTTTGTTTCTTTAACATCTATGCTCTGCTACAGGGCTTAGCACAGCCAATCTGTTGTAGTCTTTAGAATTCCCTTCCTACATGTTATTTTTATTGTGTTCTCTGACTTAAAAAGGAAGAAGAGAAAACAGAAAGCCAAATAACAGAAAAAAGAAACAAAATGAAAGATGCAGAGCAACTCTACATGAGAAGATGTCTTGTTCCCCAAGTCAAATCTGTTGCCGTTGAGTTGCTTCCAATTCATAGTGATCCTCCAGGACAGATGAGCACTGCCCCATGGGGTTCCCGAGGAGTACCTGGTGGATGCCAACTGCTAAGCCTTTGGTTAGCAGCCCTTGCACCTAACCACTACACCACCAATGTTTCCAATACCTTGCCAGAATTTAAAATAACTAAAACAGTTCTTTTTTAATTCTAGAATTATTCTCAACTTTATATCCTTTCATTATAAATCAACTGACTAATTTTCTAGTACTTAATGTATTTCATTCAGTTTAGAAATCTGCTTTCTGAATAAATGTGAAATGGAGCAACCTTCTTCCCAAGTCTCAGTTCCTCAGAGGAATGTTATACAGACCATTTCCTTTATTGTACAATGCTGTGTCTTTACACAAGTCATGCAGGGCTTCTAGGGTTGTTTGCCAACCACACTCTCTCCCCTCAATGTATATGCATAAGCATATTATGTTAATTTTAGCTGTAAAAAAGTTAGCGAAACATGCTTAAGAAAATGCCTCACAAAAGAAGGGCACAGTTGGCAACCAATGTAGAAAGCACACGTTAATTGCTTAAAAATGCAGTACTGAAGTATTTTTCATTGAATTGATAGTGTTAAGAAAAGATTAGAACTATTTATCTTAAACTTTTAAAAAGTAATTAAACAAGTGGCAGCAGGCATGTGTTAGCCAAATCAGATTCTCTTTAGATCTAGAAACAGATGAACATCTGCATATCAATTCAGATCTATCAGAACCACTACACAGGAACTCTATAGCCTGTGAGTTATTTCCAACTCATGGAGACCCTACAGGATGGAGTAGAACTGCCTCGGAGAGTTTCCAGGGAGTGCCTGGTAGATCCGAACTGCTGTAGCAGTTTGAAGCCATAGCACTTAATCACTATGCCACCACAGTTTCCAATTAATATATACCTGTTGTTAAATATGCATTTTTGTTTCAACTTTTCCACTCTATTTGTACTATATTAATTTCCCATGGACAATAGCGAATTCATTCCTAATTGCTTCAATAATATGAAATAAGTATTTTAAATTTTGAATAGGATATACCTAACATCTATCTTCTTAACTTTTTCAAATTAACAAAATATAGGTGAACTGATGTCTCATGAGTTCTGTAGATTGTGTCTTACATTGGCCTAATCTGGAGAACTTTTGGTCTTCATTCAAGAAAAGTAAAGACTCAAAATATAGACTAGTGCGGAACTAGACAGGAAATTGAAAATTCAAATGAGAACACATATCGCGGGAGGTATCAGCTATGCACACTTCTTTGTAGGAAATGAGAAAAGGCAGAGATGGACACAGTCATGCGCATCCTCACTTAATCAACAACCCAGCGAGCAGGGCAGGATAGGATCTATCTATTGTTGTTTTCAGGTGCCATCAAGTCGTTTCCAACTCATGGTAGCCCTCTGCACAACAGAATGAAACACTGCCTGGTCTTCTACCAATTCCACAATCGTTTTCATGCTTAAGCTTATTGTTGTGATTACTGTATCAATCTGCCTCATCAAGGGTCTTCTTCTTTTGTGCTGACCCTCCACTCTACCAAGGAAAATGTCCTTCTCTAGGGACTGATCCTTCCTGACAACATGTCCAAAGTATGTAAGACACAGTCTCACCATCTTTACTTCCAAGAAGCACTGGGGTTGTACTTCTTCTAGAACAGATCTTTGTGTTCTTTCGGCAGTCTGTGGTGCATTCAACATTCTGTTCCAACACCACAGTTCAAAGGCACCAATTCTTCTGTCTTCTGTCTATCTAGGTTTAGTTATTTGTCTTTCAGGAACACCTAACGTGGATAAGTCTATTTGCCCTTGTAATTTCCCTGCCTTTTTTCTTCGCAGAACTTTTACTTGGACTTTCTATGGCCATCCTTACTGGTCTGCCTTCTTGACTTCCTGTTTCCCTGTAGTGAATCTGACATAAAGATGCTAATTTTGTTAAAAGGTAGAAACTTTTTTGTTACCATGCCCTATTTAAAGCATTCCAAATGTTTACCATTTCTATTAAAAATTGAGCTGTGATGTATGTGTCTGTCTAGAACTAAACAAGTTAGAGAACAGAAGAACAATCGAAAAAAATGGTAAGATAAAAAGCTGATTTTTTTCTTTTTAAAAGATCAACAAAATTGACAAACCACTGGCTAAACTTACTAAAGAAAAACTGGAAATGAAGTAAATAACCCAAGTAAGAAATGAAATGAGAGCTGTTACAACAGATCCAACAGAAGTCAAAAATATCATAACAGAATACTACAACAGACTGTACTCTAACAAGTTTGAAAACCTAGAGGAAATGGGCAAATGTCTAGATTCATATCACCTACCAACATTACCACAAGGTGAAACAGAAAAACTTAATAAACCCATCACAAAGGAAGAGATTGAAAAAGTTATCAAAAAACTACCAACCAGAAAAAGCCCTGGTCCTGATGGCTTCACCACAGAATTCTACCAAGCTTTTAGAGAAGAGTTAACTCCAGTACTACTGAGACTATTTCACAGCATAGAAAGTGATGGAATACTTCCAAATTCATTCTCTGAAGCCAGCATAACCCTGATACTAAAGCCAGGGAACGATCCAACCAAAAAGGAGAACTACAGACCGATATCACTCATGAACCTGGATGCAAAAATCTTCAACAAAATACTTGCCAATAGAATTCAACAACATATCAAAAAACTAATCCATCATGACAAAGTTGGATTCATACCAGGGATGCAAGGCTGGTTCAACATCAGAAAAGCAATTAATGTATAAACCACATAAATAACACAAAAGACAAGAATCACCTGATTTTGTCTATTGAAGCAGAAAAGGTATTTGATAAAGCCCAACACCCTTTCATGCTAAAAACTCTCAGCAAAATAGGAATAGACAGCAAATTCCTCACTGCAATAAGGGTCATTTATACAAAACAAACTGCCCACATCATCCCAGAATGGAGAGAGACTGAAGCAGTTCCCTTTGAGAACAGAAACTAGACAAGGATGCCCACTCTCACTTCTCCTATTCAACATTGTACTAGAAGTTCTAGCCAGAGCAATTAGACAAGACCAGGAAATAAAGGATGTCTGCACTGACAAAGAAGTAAAAATCTCCCTATTTGCAGATATGATTGTATACACAGACAATCCTAAAGAATCCATGAGTAAACTACTCAAACTGATAGAACAGTTCAGCAAAGTATCAGCATACAAGATAAACCAGCAAATCAGTAGGATTTATTTATACCAACAAAGAGGTTATTAAAGAAGAAATCACCAAATCAATACCACTTTCTATAGCCCCCAAGAAGATAAAACAACTAGGAATAAATCTAAATAGAGAAATAACAGACCTTTACAAGGAAAACTGCAAGATCTTACTACAAGAAACTAAGAGAGACTTACATAAATGGAGAAACCTACCCTGCTCATGGATAGGAAGACTTAACGTTGTGAAAATGTCTATTTTACCTAAAGCAATCTACTTATATACTGCAATCCCAATACAAATTCCAGTGACATTTTTTAATGAGATGGAGAACCAAATCACCAACTTTGTCTGGAAAGGGAAGAAACCCCAGATACGTAAAACCCTACTGAAGAAGAAGAACACACTGGAGGCCTCCTGACTTTAGAACCTGATACACCGCCAGGGTAGTCAAAGCAGTCTTGCACTGGTGCAAAAAGAGACAGACAGACCAACGGAGCAGAGTTGAGATGCCAGAGATGCCACCATCCTTCTATGAACTGCTGATATTAGACAAAGGCTCTAAGATTTTAAACCGGGTAAAAACCGTCTCTTTAACAAGTATTGCTGGCCAGGCTGGTTGTGTGTGTCTGTCTCCCCGTTACCATCAGCTGATGTCAAGTCGATTCGGATTCATGGAAGCACAAGTCGGGCAGAGCAGAACAACTGCATCAATTTCTCAAGGCTGTGAACTTTGGAAGCTACCCCTGGGCTTCTCTTCCACAAGTCTTTGTGTGGGTTTGAACTACTAACCTTTTAGCTACTTAACTGTTTGGGCCACTCAAAGAAAAAAAGAGAAAAGAAAAAATAATGTCATCAAGTAGGTTCTGACTCACAGTGACCCTATAGGACAGAGTAGAATTGCCCCATAGTGTTCCCAAAGAGCACCTGGTGGATTTGAACTGCCGACCTTCAGCTAGCAGCCATCGCACTTAATCACTATGCCACTAGGGTTTCCCCCCAGGAACTCCTAGAATCTGAGTCAGGCAGTAGCGTCTCTAGTGGTGGGAACACAGCCGTAAACCAGGGGTACCGTCAGCATACAGCCAGTACTTGATAAATGTCTCTTATATTAAATAATAAAAGAATCAAAGAATGTGATCAGGGCATTCTCCTGCACCCCTTTGACAGCGCTATCCAGACACACCCCAATCCTGTGCAGAAACCACCAGTCGCTGTCTGGGCTCTGCTTTGCTGTCTTCAGTTAAGGCCGTACAACCTGAAATTTTACTCTTTGCATACCATTAAGGCCCAACCCTTCAAATAAAGATGGGCTGGATGTCTGCCATCAGTCAAGCCCACAATCTGGGGGAAAACCAGAACAAAATATAGTCAACGAAGCTCTTCCCAGTAAACAACGCAGTCGCACTCTGGAGATGTGAGCTCAGATTTCAGACACTAGTTTCACGGTGACAGTGTTCAGTCTGCTAACTTTTCACACCCTAGCATATGGGATACAGTGCCTGGAGTGCAATCCCGGATCTCAGACACCACAGTAGCTAGAGTCAGGCAGGTGGAGATGAACGCCTTCCTCCCGCACTCACACAGCAGCACCAGTCACCGCAATGACGCTCTTGCCTCTGATTTTAGCTCTAATTCTGTACCTAGGAACTCTCTGCTTCTGTCAACTTGTCAGAGAACAGCCCTGAGACTCCAGTGAAGTCACACCTGCCAGACCAGCTTAAGGCCATCTAGGAAGCCAGAATGGATCGAGAACGCTTTCCGTTTTGAGTCTGGCAGGTGACTGTTGTCAATTTCAGATGGATACACTGACTGTCCTCAGGTCTCTCCTCCCGCCTGCCACTGTCAGGCTCTTTCAAGAGTGGAAACGCTTCTCACATGGAAAAAAATAAGGCAGTGAGGGCTTTTGAGTGGGTCTTTGTGTGTTGTCAAGTCATCTTTTGTTGAAAATCAGTTTATCATTATGAAGATTAACGCATTGGACATTGGTGTTCAAGTCTCTGAGTTTCTGCTTTCAAGACGTCTCAGTAAAGAGATAGCGGTGGAACTGCTGGGTCGTGTGGTGGTTTTAGTTTTGGGAGGAGTCACCACACTGCTTTCCACAGTAGCTGTACTACTTCCCGTGTCTGCCAGCAAGAAGTAAGGGTTACAGCAATCTCGCGTCCTTGCTCAAAGTTGTTATTTTCCGTTTTGTTGTTGCTGTTGTTATCTGATGGTTTTGTGTTTGTCGTGTGCTGATCCAACCATCCTGCTGGAAGTGAAATGGCATGTCTTTGCAGGTTTGATTTGCATCTTTCTGACAGCCATTGATGCTGAGCATTTATTTACGTATTTGGTGGCCGTTTGGATGTCCTCTTTGCTGAAATGTCTGTTCAAGTCATACTCCCATTCTATAACTGAGCTATTTGTATTTTTGTTGTTCGGGTGTCAAAGTTTTTTAATCTGTGGTAGCTATTGGATTCTTTTCACATACATAGTTTTCAAAGATATTCTTCTGGATTGCACAGTCTTTTTTTCAGATTTTTTGGTAAATTCTTATGACAGAACTTTTTTTTTAATTTTGAGGTCCCATTTATTTATTTTGCTCTTTGTTGTTTGTACTTTTGTTGTTATATTAGATAATTCATTGCTAAAGGCAAGGCCCAACAGTGCTGGTCCTGAGTTTTAAATGCCACTAAGAGATTAGTAACCAGAATGAGGTTCATCCACACAGTTGTATACTAAATTCTGCTAGCAGGGGAAATGCAGCCTGGCTATGTGCTACCATACGAATGGGGCATGACAACACTATGCTGACAGAAACAGTCGTGAGATGATCTCACTTACATAAAAGGACAAAACAGGCGAATGTCTAAAGACCTACATTTATTACCAGCTACCAGGAGCAGGAGGCAGGAGGAAAAAGGAAGTTCATGGTGATTGAAAAACTGCATTGATTAAGGGAAGAGTTGACCACCAAGGGCTGCAACTGGAATCAGTAAGTTGTATGCTGTAAAATATTGACATGGCAAAATTTATGTGATGGGTGTTCTTAAAACGATGACCAAAAGAGAGACAGAGACAGAGAAAGACAGAGAGCATGGCTGCTGGGGCTGCTTATATCAGATTTTGGTGCCTTAGTCTGGAGGTTTAGGATCTTAGTTTTGTGGGAAATTGTAATTAATCGGCCTAATACCGTGTTTAGAGCTTCTGTTGTAGTCTGGGCCATTAAAAGTTTATGAGGAGCCATTCAAGACGTAACAGCTGATCTCTGTTTATCTGGAGCAACAGAGCACGAAGCAGAGTCAGGAACAGGGAGAAGATGTGGAATGTGCAGCTAACTGCCTTCATGAACAACAATCTCCTTGGCCATGAGACCAGGCAAACCAGGTGGTACCTGGCTACCACTATCGAACTTTTTCACCAAAGATTCTACAAAAAATCCTGGTCAAAAGAGGGAAAATGCAAAACATTAATTTCCAGTTCTCATGGACTCAGATTTTTTGAAGAAATGGAGCTTGGATGAACCTCTGAAACTGTTGCCCTTAGACAGTGTTTAACCCAAAAACACACACAGAAGTGTTGTTAAACCTAAACAGTAGTTCAACTTAGCTAGCATCGGGAGTGCACTTTATGGTTCTATGCACCTATAGGATGTCGTCCTACTGGCCTCTTACTAGAGGGCAGCAGAGTGGGTGGAAAAGAGGGGACAGGAGATTGTTAAGAAGATGTGACATGTCTAGAGCAGGAAGGAAGAGTGTGCTGTCACTGGACAAGGAGAGTAGGAGGAGCTGCACAGAGGTGGACATTCGAATTTAAACTGGATGGTACACTTTCACTCAATCCCAATGACAAAAAAAAAAAAAGAATGTCTGCCTTGGGCACTGTTCTCTTTCAAGATGTGTCTCTACAGGATCAGGTTGACAACAGCAACCCAGAGATCAGACAGAATACTTAAAGAGTGCTGAGTGTGTGTTAATGAGAGAAGAATTCAGAAAAGGAAAGGGAGAATGGTTGCTCAACTTGAAGAATATAATCAGTGTCCCTGATTTGCACACGCAGAAACTGTCAAATTGGTGTATGTTTTGCTATGAATAGTCTCAACAACAATAAAACACAAATTAAGAAAAAGTCAATCCAACAAGCAAGCAATAAAAACACAGAAAAAGGTAAACTCAGATTTAAGTATTAATTATCTGCAGTCTAACATGCTAATTTCTAACATCAGAACAGATCACACTCAGGAAAATACTCTAGAACTTCCTGGGACTACACAGTTTTGTCCGAGCTTCTGAGCAGATAATGAATAGAAATGATGGATTTTGAACTTGACTTCAACCAAGTGTGGAATTCGTGGCATGGGGAGCGCTGCTCCTGGGTTGGGTTTGACATGACTTAGCTGACACCAGAAGGGCCTCATTATAAAACTCACCCAGCGTGGGCCCCAAACAGAGAGTTCAGTCACAGCTCTAGTCCGTCTTGCCTCTTTAGATACTATTTTTATTTATTTATATGATTTAATAAGTTCCTTGTTTATGCTACCAAGTTATCCATTTCAGATTTAAACATTTAAAATAAGATGGTAGGGGGGAAAAAACCAATAAAGACGTAACATGGGAATTGAATTCCCAGTCTTGATTACAGAGACAAAAATCACTATTTTGTACTTTGAACCTATACCTGTAAATTTCATCCTTTTTTTAAGGTACGAGAGCTGCCTAATAAATCATTGTCTTTTCTTCTAGCACAAAACAATTGTATAGTTCTAGTTTGTCTCATTTAGCCGAATTCACAACATTCCTTGTTTCCTCAAAGTCTGCATCAACATATCTCTTTGCGAAATAAGGAAGTAAATTTTAATAAATCTATTCACATATATCCAAGCCAGCCGAGAGCCGTGGAGTCAGATCCGACTCAGGGATCTATAATCACATAGAATTTAAAAGTCCTACCACTAACTTCTAGCCCCAAGAGCTGAAAGATGCTGTCTAAATCACCTCAGTTTCCTCCCTCACAGATGAGGAGACTGACTCTCAGAACAGCTGCATTGTTTTCCAGGTATGATTAATCTGTTACCCAGTGAGAATCAGACAGTTATTAAACTCCATGATCTGCATCTCAATAAGAAAATCCTAGGGCAGAAAGCCTGGAGAGATGACCCTGATGTGGTCACTGCAGTCTCCCAGCCCCTCTTAGTTCCTTCCCACTAGACATCCGGGTGCCCAGAGCGTGAGCACCCTGGTCTCCTGGACACCCTGTGCACACACTGGCCCATGCAGGAGGGAAGGGGAGGGTGGAGAAGGACAGGAAAGGACTGAGTCTTCTACAACCTATGAGTTTTTAACCATCTTCTCTTTCTTGAACCCACAGATGGCACATTTATTGTCTATTTAGCAATGCTTTTATCTTTGGACATTTTTCTACAATTCAAATATTCTCTAAAATTTGACCGTTCTTTTGAAAGCTTCGTTCTCGTTTCTGTCTTCAAACTCCTCCCAGTGAAACAGCTCTGATTATTCCAAAAAGGCTCAATTCAGCCTGAACAGCCAAAATTATGACCTATATTTCATGCGCTGCCTTCTCTTACCCTTCTCCGAATTGTCATTTCTCACCTGCAGAGTCACAGACTACAGGCGGTTGGTAGAGAAAAGAGCCCACAGAAATTAATTAAAATAGTCACAGCTCATACTGAATGTGCATCTTCCAGTCAATCCAGTTAAATTACAGGGATACCTAAGAGGTCACCATGAGAGACACTTAAAAACAGCTTTCAGAGTAGTTTGTGACACTCACTATGGTCAAAGTGTCTTTCTTCTTTTCTACCCTCAGCACCTCTAACACAATTTTATCTGAGAGACACCCCTACAGATCCACATGGCCAAGAATCAGAAAGGGAGACACAGAGTCAATGATTTTATAAAATAAAGTATGGCAGACAGATACTCAGGCCCATTTCACAAATATCTATGGATGGTCTATGTTGTCATAAGCACTGTGCTTGGCGGCAGTGATAGAAGGTAGTGAAATAATCTCTGTCTGCCTTAGTGAAGAAGACAGACATGCGAATACAGTCTTTATGTAATGTCTTCACGACACCTGTCCCTCTCTGCAAGTCAGGGCTCCCTCCAGGAGGGTCAGCTGCCAACCCACCGGTCACTGCTCTGTACTGCTTTGCATCTTCTCCTAAACATTCTCTCAGGATGAACACAAAGATCAGGATAAATAAGTTGTATCAGTTTTCAATAACTTACCAAACGAGAAACGTTTCTGATTTGAGTATTGTCAGATGACGGGACTATTTCTTACTGTCTGAAATACTTCAGATGTGGGAACAGTGATGACCCAGGCTTCAGCCCTACAACCCTGTTGTTCAGAGCGATGTTTACTTGTGTCTCTGGTTGACAATCCACTAGTCGAAAGTTAATCTTTTCTGTGATTTTATACTGTACTTCCACTTGAGAAAAGAGAATTAGAAGGAGAGAAAAAAACAGTTGTGTTTTAGAAGGACCCTTTTTTTCAACATAAATTATTTTCAATTCTAACTTTCTAGTCCTAATCCACTTGATTAGGAAAAATTAAGAAATGCCTCTAATCCTCTCCGCCCCTTTCATACTCCCCGTGTGTTGAGTCCCTGGGCTCAGCCTCCCCTGTCCCCACCCATGGCATCTCATCCTACAGGAGGATGTATCAAAATCTAAAGCATTAGGGAAAGAACACAAGCAAGGAAATAAAAACATAATATATATTAAAATTCAAGATTATACCAAATTTCAACAAACACACACTTTGGAATACAAAATATGACAGCAACACTTGAGATATAAAAGCAAATTATGTATAAAGAAGAGACGTCTAAATCCAGATGTCATCAGTAAGCCACAGGAGATGGGACTATGTAAATGTGAGCTATTTAGGGTTACTGTCTGTAGCTGCCTGAAGAGAAACCTCCTGCTTAGCTTACAGCTTCTATTGTTGCCTGTCTTGAGATAGTCAAGGCCACTAATCTGGTCCCCCATTCTGGGTGACTTGCTTCATTCTCCAGGATTTTCTAGACCAAAATATAGTTCTTTTCGTGGCAAGATACTGACAGCAGGTGAAACATCCCAGGCATACTGGCCTATGGATACAACATAGGTCATAGTAATATTAATATCCCTATTTTATTGCTTCTTTTGTTTCTTTGTTAGGCAGTAGGTAAACCCATTGCCATCCTATAGATTCTACCTCATGGCAATCCTGGAGGACAGAGCAGGATAGCTCCACAGGGTTTCCAAGGAGCAGACAATGGACTTGAGCTGCTGACCTTGGGGTTGGCAGCTGAACTCTTCACTACTGTGCCACTAGGACTCCAAGACAACAGACGGCACTGTCAGAACCACCACGTTTGGATGCAAAATTGCCAGTCACCAAGTAATACATATTTTTGATACTGAGATTTTATTCCTGGAAATATTGTTTCTAAAGAAATAGCCAGAAAAATGCCACATATTTTGTTACTGCTACTAAGTGGTTTGCAACTGCTGTCTGTTTGGTATGAAATCCAACATACATGTAAGTGACGTGTTGCGACATGTTAGACCATGTTCTACATTGAAGGTAAAACAGTTGTATGACATTTGGACAGCCTTTACTTTAAAACAGAAATGATACACTCATGTTTGAGTTTAACTGATTGTGAGTATATTAATAAACATTAGTTGTAATTGCAGTTATTTAATTGTAAATCAAAAAAAAAGAACATCAGCTGAAATACCAAGAGTGAGCTTTATAATTCTAAGGACCATGTGAAGCCCGTCTTTGGAGATACTGTTTGAAGTGGTCTCGTAGTTGATCAATTTGAAACGTGGCCTGAGATTACAACTGATGCATCAGCTTTGAAAGTCTTAAGGAGAATACCAAAACTAAACCCACTGCTGTTGACTCTATTCTGACTCATAGCAACCCTATAGGACAGAGTAGTTTCAAGTCAATAGCAAAGTTAAATCTCTTCTTCATGCTTAAATGACATCTTATTTTACCAATCCAAATATTTTTCAAGATCTTCAAAGGCTTAAGTTTTGAGCGACTCTGAACTCCACTTCCAAACTACATGCCAAGAGCATACAGCTTCTTAACTAATCTGCTGTTAAAGGGCTAAAGCCTAATCAAACAATATTGGAAAAAATGATTACCTAATAGGAGACTGCCAACAACCTGAGGTGAAAAATTGAAGAACTGGTTCTTCTCCCTTTGAATGACCAGAAAACTCTGATAACATAATGAAATTGAAACTATTCCTTTGACATTGAACTATTTAGTAAACAATCCATTTTGTAACTAAGGAAATGATCCTGACCGTGCTGGGTCCTGCCAGGAGCCGCACACACAGCAGTAAACACAGAGCTGCTGGCCGCCCTGAGTCCCTCTCGGCTGCGCTCATCAAAACCACAGGCTCCACGGTCTAGGCGACTCGACCAGAAGTGGGAACCAAACAGAGAGAAGCGAGATCAAGGGAGAAAACGGGGTCCCCACAGAGGAGGCGCTGCCACTGGGGTAGGGGCTCAGGGAGGGACCACGAGAATGGAAAGGGGTCCTGGTACCTGCCTTTGTCTCATCCTAAGTCTGCCTTGTCATGAGATGATAGATTAGAAAGGACTGTCAAAGATAGGTTGTGACCATTTTATGTCTCCTCACACATGATACATTTTCTAGTTGTTTGGACATACGTCAATCTCATGAGGCTTGAGACTTGGGGTGAAGCCTTAAAACGACATTGTTCTGGCTTCCACTTCAGAGAGGAAGAAATCTCAAAGCCCTCAGTCCCTTAGGAAACCTTGGTGGCGTAGTGGTTAAGAGCTCCATCTGGTAACCAAAAGATTGGCAGTTTGACTCCACCGGATGCTCCTTGGAGACTCACTGGAGCAGTTCTGCCTTGTCTCACAAGGTCCCTGTAAGTCAGAATCAACACGACGGCAGTGGGTTTTGGGGTCAGGCTTCTGTGATTGACATTGAGTCCACAAACCAAGAAGTCAGCTCTTCAAATCCACCATCCTCTCCTTAAAAATCCTATGGGGTAGTAAGTTCTGTCTTGACCCGTAAAGTTGCTATGAGTTGGAATGGATTCTGTGATGCTGGGTCAGTCCTCCTAGGTATGTGGAGGAGCTGGGACGTAACTGAACTTACCTCGAGCTCCCATGTCCTTACTACAATGTCTCAAAATGTTCTTTCCTCTCACACAGAAAGCACCTGGCTCTGGGTATTTGTTTGTTTTTCCAGTAGAAATAATCTAAAGCAAGCTCAGTCCACAATTGTTTCCAAGGGGGCTGAGGAACTGTAAGTGCTCCAATTGAAAATTTCGAGATCTAAGAAGGTGTCCTGGTTGTGACAATCTGTAACTTCTTATTCTTTATGATACATTGATCCTAAAATAAAGATGACCTCAATCACTTATGCCATCACATACAAGGCATGACAATTAAGTTCCCAAACTCATCCGAGAAAAAGTGCTACATATCTCCTTGCTGACTTTCACTATGGTCACCTTTGAAGCACGCCCCTTGGGAAGCTACGCACCAATGCTATTGCCTAGTCCACGCTTCAAGGCAATTTTGCAACTCTTTTTCTGGAATGACCATCAGTGCTGCCATTATATTACCCTTGATGTCCTGAATGTCATCCAAATGTCTTCCTTTCAATATTTCCTTAGTCTTCCGGTAAAAAAAAAAAAATCATTGGGGGTCAGATTAGGTTAGTAGGGAGGGTGTTCCAACACAGATATTTATTTGTTTGCTGGCTAAAAACTCCCTCACAGACAACTATGCAATTAAGTTTGTGAACTTGACACCTTGCCGCCGTGTGCAGTGGCCATTTCAGAAAGAGTTGCAGAATTGCTTTGAAAGGTGCACGAGGCACTAATGTCTGTGCATAGCTTCCCAAGAGGAGTACTTAGAAGGTGACCCTAGTGATACTCAGCAGTGAGGTATGTAGCACTTAGAACAATTAAGTTCCCGGACTTAATTGGCAGACACCGTAATCACGTTCAGTGCCATATGACTTCTCAGCCTTTCCATCAAGAGATCAAGTCTGATTCCTCATCCCTTCCGTTTGAGCTAGACTTGTGACTTGGCTTTCCTGAAACAGCAAAGCAGAAGTAATGATGAGTTACATCCAGTCATTGACCTCAAGAGCCTTGCATGTGTCTGCTGTCTCTCAGAAACCTACCCAGAAGTTACTGAACAACTCAGGGATAGCTACTTCAAGTAAGTGAGACATCAAGGAACAGTAATAAAACATTCCAGGTGAGATCACCAGCTATGGATTGAATTTTGTGCCCTAAAAATACATATTGTTAACACTAACCCCTACACCTGTAGTTAGGTTCCCATTTACGAATGAGCTGTTGACGTTATGTTAATAAGACAGGATTGATATAGCCTGTGTCCTAAGTCAATGTCTTTTGAGACACAGAAGAGATTAAACAAGCGAGTCAGTGAAGCAGAGATGCAGAAAGCTTGATGCTAAGCCACATGAAGATTGCCCAGTAGCCCAACTTCAAAAGCGACAGGGACCTTCCTCCAGGGCCAACTGAGAAGACCCTTAGAGGAAATTATATGCCCAGTATGGTGATTTGGGCTATCAGTTTCTAGAACTGTGTAACAATAAATAGAGCTGCTTCAAAGCCACCTACTTTGTTGTGTTACATGAGAGCAATCCGAGGGGCCTATAGCATGTAGCACACAATGATGTGGCAGAGCTTCCTGATGTTAAGACACCTTATCTGAAGGGACAAAGGTGTCCTCACAGATGAATCACATTCAAACACTTGTGGCAGGAAAGAGAGACAATGATTTTGATTCACCGTCATGAACTGAAGTGCTCTTGTCTCTCCTCAGCTAATATATCAGGGACAAAGTGACAGAGGCTGTGGGGGGACTGAGCCGTGGAGATGTCTAGGGAACAAATAAAGTGAGAACCATATTTTGATCCTGTTGAGGTATTTTCAGTTGTGTTAAACAGATTGTTTAGATTTACTTTGTTTTATGTCGGATCCGACTCGACGGCTCTTGGCTTTGGCTATGTCTTAATATGAAAGTAGTGATTTTTCAGAACCTATAAACCATGAATTTGCTTCCTGAAGTATAAAATGAATTTCATACAGTTCTATGTTTTCAAAATCATTTCTATTATGTCATGAAATTTATGTAGGGGATGAAGCATGTTTAGAATGTGTGGCCATTGCCCTTGAGGTGATTTCAACCCACAGCAACCCCATAGGACAGACTGGAATGGCCCCATCGGTTCCCCAAGGAGCGGTTGGTGAACTTGACCTACCAATCTGTTGGTTAGCAGCTGATCTCTTCTCTGCTTTGCCAGCAGGGCTCCACATGTATACAGAATGTATACAGGATTCTAACAGGATTTTGAAATTTCATCTGTATGATACCAATGCATAAAAACCAAAACCAAGCCCATTGCATTGAGTTGGGTCTGACTCATAGTGACCCTAGAGGTCAGAGTAGAATTGCCCCACAGAAGTTTCCAAGGAGCGCCCGGCAGGTTTGAACTGCCAGCCTTTTGACGAGCAGACGTAGCATGTTACCCACTATGCCACCACAATTTCCACCGATCAATGGTATATGCAAATAAAAACAAGCTGCCTGGGAAACATTAAAAAGAAAAAAAAAAAAACAATTCACTGCCACCGAGGAGGTTCCAATTCACAGTGACACTATAAGACAGTGTAGAACTGCCCCACAGCGTTTCGAAGAGTGGTTGGTGAATTCAAACTGTTGATATTTTTGTTAGCGCTTTAGTCAGCTAGTGCTGCTCTAACTGAAACACCACACGGTATATGGTTTTAGCAAAGGAAAGTTTATTCTTCCACAGTCCAGTAGCTTACAAGTCTGAATTCAGGCTGTCTGCTCCAGGGGAGGGCTCTCCCTCTGTCAGCTCTGGAGAAAAGTACTGGTTTAGCATCAGTCTTGGGTCAGGGAGCATCTTGGCGCAGGAACCTCAGGTCTGAAGGATGTGCTCTTCTCCTAGTGCTGCTTTCTTGACATCTGTGGTTGCCAACTCTCTGCTTGCTTCCCTTTCCTTTTATCTCTTGTAGGATAAAGGGTGGTGCAAGCCATCCTCCGGGGAAACTCCCTTTACAGCAGAGCAGAGAGGTGACCTTGCGAAGGGGTTTACAGCCCCATCCTAATCCTCTAACATACAGCACAGGAAAATCACACAATGGAGGACAGTCAGAAACTACTGGGAATCATGGCCCAGCCCATGGCTACACACATTTTGGGGGGGCACAGTGAAATCCGTGACAGTTAGCAACCAAGCTCTTAACAGCTCTGCCATCAAGGTTCCCTAAGAAACGGTAGCAAGGGTATACGTAATTACCATCAATAGAGCATTGAACTTCAGGCAATTGCCAACTGCCTTATGTATATTGTTAACATGATATTAGTGAACATTATATGACCTCTATTTCTGTGTTTTTATAAGCTGCACAATTATTATGGTAGTGTATTCTGAACACAGAGTTTTGCTGCAGGTAGGTTAACAGAGAAGAACACAGTATCCCCGAGGTGTGCTAAAGATCAAAGTTATATAAGTAAGTAAAAAACAAAAGCACTGACAGTCTGGACACATCAAGGAGACTTCTATGGAACAACTACCATTTTGGATAGAGGCCCACAGCCGGAAAATGTGCAAGACAAGTGTTTGCAGAATAAATGCAGGAGACGGAGGTCAACACCTTTGAGAGATGGACTGCAGGTGCCTGGATCAACTTCATCAGCTAGTTTGGTGCTCGCTTGTGCACCAATGTCAGGTTGTTTAAATGAACCACTGGCTTGTGTATAGCCTTCCTCCAGAGTGGCGCTGCCCTATGTTTCTCCCGGTAGAAATTTCTAGTTGACTTTATCTTATCAATTTCTGCAGTGGGCAGCTGATTCCTCGAATATTCCTCCAGCATTTATCCCTACTGGATGTGGCTCTGCCTTTGCCGGAAAACAATACTGCTCATTACCTTGTTACAATTTCTAATGGAGTTTCAGGGCTGATCACTCACGAGCCGTGGAAGATCTGAGAGGAGGGGACAAACGTGAAACTTACAAGGTCCCCTATTTCTTTGAGGAAAAGAAAAGAAGGTCAATAGTTCAGATCTGCCAAGCACTCCTTGGAAATTCTGTGGGGCAATTCTACTCTGTCTAAAGGGTTGCTATGAGTCAGAATCTACTTGATGACAGTGAGCTTGATTTGGGTTTACATTTACTGGAAAGGCGCAGAGCACTGTTAGGAACTACGGCCTTGGGTAACCTCTTGTGCACGTGATTAGACTCGATCTCCTCAGCTATTTCTACCTCTCCGGCGCCATGACTCTGATGTCAGAATTACAGAGTTGAAAGTAACATTATTCAAAAGAAGCAGGAAGAAGCAAACAGAGACACTCAAAATGGTTTCTGTTTCTATTATTTTTCATAACATGTAGTAATTTATATGCCGTCTAAGGAGCTTTTCCAAAGAATTGTCCAAGTTTGTGCCATAAATTGCCTTTTTGAGATATTTATACCTACCTCATCAATCTCTAAAAACTACTTTAATTGACAGCTATTAAAGCTGCATTATTCATAGACGTTGTCAGACCACAGGGAGATGTTTTATTTTACTAAATTATGGTTAAATTGACTTGAACAATTTTGATTTAGAGCTACTAAAAGCCAGAGAAATTACTATTCCATCAAATGGTGAGAGGCAAAATAAAATTGCTTAATTTTAATAACTGAAATGTATCATAACCAACAGTATAATCATTAAATTTTGATATTAGAAAAGGACAAAGATTCAAAGTTTGATAAAACGTGCTTGGAAAATCGTGATTAAAGATCATCAGAGAGGTCCCCTAACGAACGGTACCCAACGTTTGTGTCAGTCCACTGACTGAGTCCTTCACACAGAGTTAGAGGGGAAATCTATCACCCTGGTTTCTGCCGTGTGCGCTGAGATTAGCATCCTCATTTGTGTATACAATGCAAAGTTTGAAGTTTGGCGTGAAGCCAGGAAGCACATCACCAGAGAATATTCTGGAGAGGTGAATTCCCTTCCTTCTTTCCTTTTTTAATCGATTTTTCCCCACAGTTAAAGGAGCCTCTCATATTCCTTCACTTGTCTACCTAGTGTTAAGTCCTCAACACAACCAGCCCTCAGGTATTTCTTGGTTAGCAGACAAGTCCTTAACCACTGCTCCAGCAGGGCTCCTTAGGGGTGATAGTACCCCATATTTGAGCACGAGGACCTATCTTAGTATCGTAATGAGATCTCCCTAAAAGAGACAGAAAAAAGTGTGTAATGGTCCCCTTGATATCACTATACTCTTCTTGGGTTTTTGCCTCAAAACTAGGAAACCATTGACATAAACCGAGAAATACTAATTCATTGGATGCTATACCTTTCTTTTCTATTTATACCCCATGACACTGTCTTCTCCCATGAACAGAAGATTACTCTTTTATTTCTCCTATACATGCTCCTTTTCATCCTGGATCCTTTGATACACCTAACTCACTTTATAAACATGTCATATGACATTTAAGAAAGCAACCCTTTGTCCCATCATATATCCCAAATTAACCACAAGTCCATGCCTTTCAAATTACTGCTGACCTAACCTAGTCTTCCATTACAATTTAATGATAAATCTCAGCTTTTCACTCACTATTATTTTAATGCTTCATTTTCTAGATGTTATTCGACTAAAAATTCTATGTGCATTTTTCAAAATTCCAGACCAGTACAGTACAATTACCCTAAGAAGTTTGGAAAAGCATAAATATTCAGAACCACTATCAATAATCAAATTCATAGGTCCAGGGTGGGACCACCATCATAACCAACTTATTAAATAATCAGTAAGATGGTATTTGTTCCTTTTTGCCATTTCGTGAGCTCATAGAAGTGTTAAAACTGATACAGTGATGTTTGTATTGATTGCTACACATACGATTGGATATCAGAGAAAACACTAATACCCGTACTTATCTGTCAAGAGTTTATTTTTCTCATATATCAAAAAGTCTCGAGGGAAGGCAATCAGCATTTTCTTTATAGTTAGGAAAACATTTACTTTTGAATATCATAACAATGATACATGATATCACAATGATATAGCACAATATTGTATTTCTCAGGATTTTTTCTTTCTTTCTTTTCTGCCTTCTTTAACACAGGAAGTTTATTCTCTTGGTCCCAAGAAAGCTGCTGCTCTCCCAAGCATCACATCTGTGTTCCAGGGAGGAAAAAGAGAGAAGTAACCACAGCCAAGGCTCAGCAGGCTGTCTGAATTTGATCTTTTTGAAAATCTTTTCTCAGAAAATTCACAAAGTGTTTGGCATTTGCATCTGCTGGGTTAGAAGTTTGTCAAGTAGTTATTCTTGCTATGAAGAAGTTTGGGAAATGTGAAATTTTAACTAGAAACATTGCAGGCAACATTTAGTTTTGTGGGCAAGGGATAAAAGGAGAATAATTTGTGCTGGATCAATGTTACACGAGCAGATGCACATGTGTGCGTGCGAGTGCACACACACGCACACACACATAGACACACACAGATTACATCTGGAGGGACTGGTGAGCCATAACAGCTCTGTGGAGGAAAAAAAAAACCAATGGAAACCTCGGTGGAGTAGAGGTGAAGAGCTACGTGTGCTAACCTGAAGGCTGACGGTTCACACCCGCCAGACACACTCCTCGGAACCTCTATGGGACAATTCTACTCTGTCCTCTAGGGTTGTTTTGAGACAGAATTGACTTGACAGAGGTGGCGTCAGCTTGAAGAACAAAAACATGCTGCCTTCTAGGCTGGCTGCTGTCTGACCGACTTCTCACCATAAACGTGTGCTCTTTCTTCTGTAGTCCCTTCCTGTCTCCTGCTGTCGAGCATCCTCTGATGGAGTGGCCTGAGTTAACTCCCTCACGTCAGGAGAGGCAGAGCAGGATATAATCAGTGAATCTTGACTTGCTCTGGGGCTGGGAGCCTCGCAGTTAGAATGCCGCTCCAAAACAGGTTCGTTCTATCACTCCTGGGTTCTGACAACCCAAGAAAGGATTACGAAAGGTGATCAGAACTTCACAGCACAGAGAAATTCACAGACTTTACTACAAACACCATTGGAAAAATTTTCCAACACCATTCTAGTCAGATTAATGGCAATTATATTCACATAGGGACTAAAGAGAATTGACTGTTGTTATAGAACTATTATGACAACTTGCCATACTCTATAAAATAAGCAAAACTATTCTTCCAACTTTGACCTCACAGCACCCTTCAGTAGTGCCATAATTACAGGTTGGCACACTTTTCCCTTTATAAAAATTTTTTTTTAAGTTGTGGGTGTTAAAATATAAATTGTAATAACACATGAACAGTAGCTTAGCTACTTTTGAAGCAAGTTATGCAGGAAAGACAGCTCCCTTTCCCTCCTATTACCATTCTAGACAATCCTTTGAAACATAAGGGACAGAAGGAGGTTTGACAATTCACTTGAAAAGTCTCTCATTTCCCCCAAAAGGAAAAGATATCAAACAAACAAATCCTTCCATCATGTCCATGTTGATTCATAGCGACTCCACAGGACAGAGCAGAACTGCCTCACGGGGTTTCCAAGAAGCAGCCAATAGATTCCAATGACTGACCTTTGAGTTAGCAGTCTGAAGCTCATCCCAGGCCACTGGGACTCCTTTTTATAACATAGGAAATTAAACTTTAATTTCTCATTCCACATGTAACACCGCTGCTGAGCCAACACATGAAGAGTACATGAAAGTTCAGGGATTGGAAGAGTGTGTCCCAACAGGGAAACAGAGAAATCATTTGTTTACTAATGCTGTATCCTTTTGGCAAAAGTAAATCAGTGTTAGTGGTTCTCCTCTGTTGTTGTTGATGTTTCACAGAAAAAGCTCATCAAACGAAGTTGAGCTATGGATCTAATATGTTCTGACTGGATTCTTAGAAACCTACGGGAAACTGAAGAATATGATCTGTGGAAACCGGAAGATAAGATCCTGTTAGCCTACGCTCATCTGAAGTCAGGAGAGACTATTTAGGAAACTCTGGAGGCGTAGTGGTTAAATCCTACTGCTGCTAGCCAAGAGGTCAACAGTTCGGATCTGCCCGGCTCTCCTTGGAAACTCTATTGGGCAGTTCTAATCTGTCCTGTAGGGTCACTATGAGTTGACATCGACTCAGTGGCACTGGGTTTGGTTTTGGTCTTAATGAAATGTCTAGTAACAAAGAGGTTAAGCATTTGGCCGCTAATCAGAAGGTCAACAGTTCATATCCAACAGCCACTCCTTGAAAACCCTGTGAGGCAGTTCTCTTCTGTCCTGTAAGGTCGTTAGGAGTGGGAATCAACTGGACTGGCAATGAAGTGACAGGTTTTTTACACGGAGCCCTAGTGGTGCAGTGGCTGAGAGACAGGGCTACTAACCAAAAAGTCAGCGGTTTAAAGCCAGCAGCTGCTCCTTGGAAACCTCTTGGGGGCTGTTCCACTCTGCCCCACAAGCGTTGCTGTGAGTCAGAAGCAACTCCACAACACTGGCTTCAGTTTTTTTGTTGTACGTTTCTTTACCTGTTAGTATTTCTGTACCTGCCATTGCATAGACCGTCAGCGGTGACAGTCAGTGACAATCTTGATATCATTCCACAATAACTTTTCCTTTTGAAAGAACTTTAACTGTCCGTATCAAAACTGTTTTGAAAAGTTAGAAAGTACACTTAAGAGGAAGTAATATTAGAATCTCATGTTTGTCACTCTATTTATTTTGAGAATAATGCCTATTTAAAATTCCGTGCTGTGTTTTCCATCAGGCTCTGCATTTGATGCCAGAAACGCTCAACAGTGTTTCTCTCAGCCTCAGAGGGCATTTGAAACTCTGCGACAGATTAAAAACAAGAACTTCCAGCACTTCGCAGAAAGGGATCTATAAAGCAGAAATAAGACAATTGTTTTCTGAAAATAGGGAGTTAACCACTTGGGCCAGTTTCCAAACTTTTCAACTAAAAGCAAAAACAACTCCCTGAATCATCTTTCTCATAAATGAAAAGAGAAAGCCAGCAATGCTTTGTTCTAATTCCCAGATTTCTTTCACTTGTAACTTGGAAAACATACTGCAGCCTTAATATTTAAGCTCCAGTAGAAGGCTCTTCTTTTCTTTGTCCCCAAGTGCCACTTTTTACAAAGTTTGGAGAGACAAAATTGTCCAAGTTTTCTGTTATACAAAATTAGAGAAAACTTTCAATAGGAAAGACACTTTTTTTTAATTGCATTCAAATAAGTGTCTAATAATTTATTCATATGTTAAGGGAACTGAATTTTGACAGCATTTGATAAGCTTAGTTAATTAGCTTCCTTAAAAAGGGGCAACTCTGAATACGTTGATCAGATCTCACTGATCTGCCTTGAGATTCCAGCCTTTTGCAACAGCCAAGTTATAACCACAGGAAGGAAGATACATCCAGCCAAAAAAAACAAACTCATTGCTGTCAAGTCAATTTCTACTCATAGCTACCCAACATGACACAACAGAATTGCCCCCAAGGGTTTCCAAGGGGAGGCTGGTTGATTTGAACCACTGTTCTTTTGGTCAGCAGCTGTAGCTCTTGAGTCATCAGGGCCAAATCATATAATTTGGTCTTAATTTCTTGTTAGTGCACCGATTGTATGTTTATTCCATGTTATCTACATGGTTTCCTTTAAATTCATCATTTTGTAGTCAAGGTCAGTTCAGACAAAGAATTATTTTGTTAGGAGAACACTTTTTTTTTAATGGTAATCTTATTAAAATTATGAGAGTGACATTTACAGTTGATTGATTTGGGGCAAAACATTCTAGTTTACATACTTTCAGAGAACTAAAATTTTCTGGGATTACTCATGTGACCCAAGACTTAATTGCCAAATTTTTAAACAAGTCTTTTAGCATATCATGGACGCTCCCAGGACGAGAGCCTTCAGCAGTTAACTCAGCATTGATTGATGTCACTGCTGCTCGTCCTCTGCCTCCCTAAACAGAGGGTGTGCACCTGGAGATTTGTCTCTCTACATTTTTAATTTAGATAGGATGTAACATTGTTTGGGTTCATGAATCTTAATTGTGAAGCTTGATGGTTCTTCACGTGTTTACTACAGTGGAACCATGACCAAGATCAGAGTCAAGGCCATTTCTAGCATCCCACAAGACTCTTTTACTTCTGTGTCAGTAATACTCTTGTTGAAAGTATAGGTAACCATCATACACATCTCTATCACTATATCCTAGTTCCAACAGTTTTTCAACTCCCTGTAACAGAAGGAGATGTGTGTAGGCTTTTATGCATCATGCCTTTGTCCTAGATTCTACTGTGTTGTTGCATATAGCAGTAATAGGTTACTTTATTTTGCAGTGTGCCAGTTCATTATAAGAACATACCAGAATCTCTTTATTCAACCTCTAGCTGGTGGACATTTTGCTTTTTCCTGTCTAGAATCTTTACAGATAAAGTTGCTATAAACAGGAAATGGCAGTGTGTTTGAATAAACATGAACACTCATCTAACAGGTATTTACGTAAGTGTGGAAATGCTGCATTTTGAGTTTTTACAAGTTCAATTTTAGTAGATACTGCCTGTCTAAGTCATACAGTGCTGCTTTAACTGAAATATCAGAAGTAGATGGCTTTAGAAAGTTATTTTATTGAGTCACAGACTAGTCAGCTAAGAGCCCAAATTCAATATAAGAGCCTACTGGTGCAGGAACACCGGGTTCAAAGGACACGCTCTGCTCTCTGTGCTGCTTTCTTGGTAATACGAGGTTCCCAACACTCTACTCACTTCCCTTTCATTGTATTTCTCAAGAGATGCACTCAGCCCACTGCCAGCTTGTAGACTGAGTTCCGCCTCCCCGACACAGCTGCCGCCTGTCCTCTCTCACTGCCATCCTCGAGGCAGCGCTCACAACACACGGGCAAAAGTGTCACACAGGCCTGGCACTCACCGCTGAGCCAAACTGCAACCCATTTAGGGGAGACACAGTTCAATCCATGACGCCAATAGTTTTTCAGCTGAACTAATAATTACCTACCGGCAATCTGTTGAGTCCCAGTACAAGATGGTTTATAGATGTAAACATAAAAATTCAAAAGTATTAGAGGAGCCAAATTAAAAACCACAACAACAACCAAAAAGTACTAACCACCAAAAAAAAAAAAAAAAATTTGCTAACTTGCCAAGCCAATGGTTGACTTAGACTGTATAAAAAACGAGAACGTCTGCTTATGGAAACACGGCATTATAAGAAACAAAAAGCAAGTCAGGATGAGAGAAGAAGCTTAGAATCAGTTTATCCATCATAGGGTTTGCATCTAGAATAAATCAGCAAGTCCAATGAATTTAAAACTCTCTGCTTGAAAAGTGCCCAGTGAGAAGAGACAGATATCCCATCTTTGTCCAGCGCAGACTTTCAAGACTTTTCTAAGAAAAAAGGCTTGCCTCCCAGTAGCTTATATTATTTGGTGTATATTTCATTTATTTTAACTTAAATGTTCTTTTACAATTATTTAAGTAAAGCCGCTATCAAATTCTAATTGGTCTGCCCATGTTTTAGAATTGTGGTCCTTCACTGTCCCAGATGAATCTAGACTCTCCTCAAACAATGGTTACATTTCCCAAAATGCATAACACATGAGATCCAATTGTCCCCTATAATTCTAAAAGGGTGCTTGAGTTTTTTTTTCTTACAGATGTGAAAATTTGTTGTCTTTCTCCATGCACAAGCCTTCCCCTATCCAAAAGACAGTCCCAGACAGAGTACTCTGAGAAGTGGCTAGGACCTCTTAACAAAGACAAAGTCAGCGGCGGTCTAAGTACTGGGAAGCAGAGAACATCCAGACTTCTTTGCCTCAGGATGGCACTTGTACCTCCTACCCAGGAGCGATTTCTTCAAAGTCAGGTTTCCTGAACTACCTCATCCAGTTTCAAACACTGGAACAGCACTTCCTGAACAGTAACAGTGAAGGTAAGTGATGAAAAACGCGTCGCAGGGCCAAGAACGGCAGGAATGAATCCGAAGCAGCACAAGAACCTGTGTGAAGGCAGAAAAACAGAGAGAAGCCATAAATAACACGTGGTAGGTGCGCACGTTGGCGCAGGCTGACTCGGGATTCCTGGGAGAAGCAGGGCGGCACATCCCCATTCTTACCAAGCCGGAGTTTTTCCGCAGCTCCAGAGACATCCCTGCGCCGGCTGACTGCCACATTGGATGGCTCCATTACCTCGCTCCAACCTTGAAGATGACACTTCTCCCGGTGCTGGCCTCAGCAGACGCCTGGCAGCGAAGGCCAGCGCGGGCCCGGCCTTCCCATTCTGGCCTGGCTGCCTAAATGAGGAAACTGTCCGCGGGCTGATGGACGGAGCGCCCGCATCAGTGCCCGCTGTTATCTCTGGCCCCGGCACTTTATTTCTGACAAAGCATTTGGCTTAGAAATCACAGGCCTGTCTCTTAGCTAGTTGGCTTGCTTTTCTATTAGTCCCTTGCATGTCATAGCTTCTTACTATATCCTCAGCTTCTTACTATATCCTCGGCTAGACTTTGTGGTTACTTGCAGAATGAGTTCTTAGGGCAGGCAATGTCTGGAAAGGAACTGTTCACAGCTGAAGTCTGCACTTTTGCCTTCTCATGCATTTAGTCAAAATTCCGTCCATCTTAGCACCATTCAGCAGTTACTTGAAAAACAGATGCTTGTTCACCACTGGCAAAGAACTTCGTCAGCAGATCAGTGCTTGTACAAGCTATGATGTGAATTTATCCCTGTTTTTATTGTTGATGATGCTGTATTGGCCTTTATACCAAAAAGACTGTTCCATTGTCTCATGACACCAAACTTCAAAAAAGGACATGTGATGTTTGTAGAAACTTTAAAACTCATAGCCATCAGAGCTTGATCACGTCAATATTATATTATTTATTGTATTAACTTTGTTCAGGCTAGCCAGTCTAACTTCACGTTTTATCAGACACCCGATTGTCCTCCTATCTTTCGGGATATGACCTTGGGTCCACTGACTTCATTTTCACACTCCTCCGTTGCCAAGTAAGGACACGTTAGCAAACACCCTCCCACAAATCCAGACTCCTCTCCTGTGCACCGAGGAACAGAGGGGTGAACTGCTACACCAGCTAACCATAGGTCAGCCGTCCACATCCACCAGGCACTCCTTGGAAACCATATGAGGCAGTTCTGCTGGGACCTACAGGGTCGCTATGAGTGGGAATTGACTCAGTTGCAGTGGGCTTGACATTTTTTTTCTTCTCCATACTTGGTTGTATCACTTTTCCCAAACAGTTCTGTCCCACTTGGAAAGTGGTGAGTGATTATACTTGACTTTCTCTGGCACTGACATCACAAACTGGGCATGTCAGGGGCATGGGTGTCACATTTGTGTGGCAACTTTCAGAGCCAGTATGCCCTGCATCATGAAGTTTCTTTCCCAAGAGGTCAGACTCAAGTGTCTCTGACAGTTTGAAATTTAAATTCAGGATGACCTGGAGCAAGACTACTGTTGTCCCCTAAGGCATACACCGTGGGAGCAAGAGATAAGCTGTTTCCATTGTTTTGAAATTCTTTGTTTTGCAGTATGCCAGCCAAGTGCAGTATGGTCTTCCAAAAAATGAAAGACCCCGAGTCTCATTCGACTTGAACACCTTACCACGATTTAATGTTTTCCTTTGTGACGGCTGTCTTTGCTCTGTGTATGCAGCATTTGAAAAGGTATTAGAGTTTGGGCACTAGTATTTTAATTTACAGAGCCCTGGTGGTACAGTCATAGTGACTCCTAGCAACACTACAGGCCAGAGTAGCACTGCCCTGTAGAATGTCCAAGGAGAACCTCATGAGTTTGAACTGCTGACCTTTTGGTTAGCAGCCATAGCACTCAACCACTAGGCCATCAGGCTTTTGTTATGAGTCCACATCAACTCAACAGCAGTGGGTTTGGGTTTGGTGGTACACTGGTGAAGAGCTACAGCTGTTAACCAAAAGATCAGCAGTTCAAATCCACCAGCAGCTCTTTGGAAATCCTATGGGGCACTTTCACACTGTCCTATTGGACACCCTGGTGGTGTAATGGTTAATTGCTACATCTACTAACCAAAAGTCAGAGGTTCAACTCTACTAGGTGCTCCTTGGGAACTCTATGGGGCAGTTCTACTCTGTCCTATAGGGTCTCTATGAGTCAGAATTGATGTGACAGAAGTGGTTGGGTTATAGAGTCAGAATCGATGGCAACAGGTTTTTCTGTTCGTTTATATGAGTAGTATGTTATTTTATGTTGTGTACTTCCTTCTCCCTCCCCACCAGGTAGAGCTCTATTCACGTCTCTCAAGTCTATGGCTGCTAGCTGTTGTGCAGTATCCATAGTACCGCTCTAGTATGTTCTGGCAGTCTGCTCTCTAGTGGCTGTCACAAAAATTACCCTGACTCCCACTGTCACCAATAGTGCCGTGATGGACAAGGAGAGGACCTGTATGAGAAGCTGTGGGATATATAACAGCGAGAAGGTTGCCGTCAAAAGTTCTGCATACGTTTAATTTAATTGAACGTCACAAATGTATTTTCCAAATATTCCCATCAGTCTCCATTCCCACAAGCAATACAGGAGGATTAAACAATCCCCCCACCCCCGTAACGCTTAGTGTCTATCCAGTGCTCTAGTTTGTGAAAATTAGTCAAGGGAGCCCTGATGGTGCAGTGGTTAAACACTCAGCTGCTAAGTGCGAGGCTAGCAGTCCAAACCCAGCAGCTATTCCATAAGAGAAAGAGGGGGCAGTTGGCTTCCACAAGGATATATGGTCTTGGAAACCCTATGGGGCTGTCCTACTCTGTCCTGTAGGGTTGGTGTGAGTAGGAATTGACAACAGTGAGAAGCAACACAGCTTGTTGTTGTAACACCCTCGAAGTGCAGGACTGTACAGTGACCGTACTCTCTGGGGCTTCCTGTGGCTGAACCTGGTCTGTCTTGGTTGGAATCTTGGTGGCATAGTGGCTAAGTTCTACCGCTGCTACCCAAAGAGTCATGAGTTCAGATCCACCAGGAACTCCACGGAAACCCTGTGGAGCAGTCCCACTCCGTCCTCGAGGGTCACTTTGGGTCACAACCAACCTGAAGGCAGTGAGTTTGGAGCTGAGGCCCTTGACACTTCAAATTATGGAATTAACACATAAGTGAAAAATGAGGAGTAAAGCAAAAGTGAATAAAGATACCAGTGTACATCTAGAAGTTTATTACATGTCAATAAGGGAATCTCAGAATAGTGACATAAAAGCTAGGCTCTTTAATAACTGGTCTCGTGAAAACACATTTAGATCTTTACGGAGAGATAAAAAGTGGGCCAATCAATACCCTGTACAATGAAGTTTAAAAAATAATCAGATAACTAATCAATAAATACAAAAAATTAAAGATATGAGTGAATTCCATTGTAAAGTTAGACTAAGGAGGAATTTTGAGATCAACATGAAAAGTGATAACAAATGCTAATTAATGTAACTATATCCAACCAAACAAGACTTTTGATTCTAAGATTGATGGGTATAGGATCACTTTTCCCTTCTGTTCTCTTACAAATGCAACTAAATATCCTGGAGGGAATCCAGCAGCATGATTCCAGCAGGTGGAAATAAAGCAGACTCATTAGGAACCTTGAGACGTGAAGAAAGACTTCAAAGAGTGTTCCCTGGGTTTTCTATTTATTTCTGTCTTTGTTGAAGTGTGACCTAGAGAACTCCATAACCCAGAATTGCGAAGAGATACTAAAGAAATGAGCTCTCTCTCTCACACACACACACACACACACACACACACACACACACGCTAGAAAATTCTTCCGTTTCTACTCAAAAGACTGAAAAAGGCCATCAGGGACTTAGTGGAAAGTGGCAACCCAATCTGCCTGCAGTATCAGCAACAGAGGAACTGAATGACCACCCACGAGGTTCTCCACAGCTGCTGGCAGCAGGCAGTCCTCTCCTCTCACACTGGCACTGTGAGTATCCCAGGGTTTCCTAACCCTGCACCCAGTCACAGAAGGTGACCAGGACCGTTATATCCTAATCCCCTACTTAGCACCAGAGAAACATCCATCCATGGAAGCTCTTGGCTATCTATTCAAAAGCAGGAAGCAACCTCATCCACCTCTCAGCCTGAAGAGAAAGATTCACCCAATCCCCAGGGCTCATGGCTCCCCAGTCCCTGGCAGCGACGGCCTAGATCAGCTCTTTCCTCCCCTGGGGGCCCCTGAAAAGATGGGCTTGGGAGCAGAGCCAGGCTAAGGCTCTCCTTCCTGCGGGCCTAGACCCTCCACACCTCACCTAGTGCCACCAGGCAGCCCGGGGACATGCCTTTCTCCCAGACCGTTGGCATTAACAACAATTAAATAAGAACTCAAGCTGAGCTAAGGGGGTGGAGAAGACCAGAATAACACTTTCTCAGTTGCTTGGCTGTCATTGTAGTTAGGTGCCCTGTAGTTAGTTCAAACTCACTGTGACCCGGGTACAACAGACAGAACGTTGCCTGACCCTACATCACCCTCACAACTGGTGTTAGGCTTGAGCCCACTGCTGCAGCCATTCTGTCAGGCCATCTCATCGAGGGAATTCTTTTTCACCGACTCTACTTTACCAAGCATGATGTCCTTTTCCAAGCACCGGTCCCTCCTGACAACAGTATGGGAGAGGGGGTCTTGCCATTCTTGCTTCAAAGGAGCACTCTGGTGATACTTCTTCAAAGACAGATTTCTTCATTCTTTCGGAAGTCTACGATATATTTAATAATTTTCACCAAAACTTCTATGCCAAGGTGTCAGGTCTCCTCGTGTCTTCTTTGTCCACTGTCGGCTTTCACAGATGTATGAGGCAAATGGAAACTCCATGGTTTTGGTCAGGTGCACCTTAGTCCTCAAGGTGAAATCTTCTCTTTTTAACGCTCTAAAGAAATCTCTTGCGGACAGTTGGTCTTTTGATTTCTTGATAGTAGCTTCTTTGGGTGTTATTTATAGATCCAAGCACAGTGAGATCCAGACAACTTCTGTATTTTCTTCATTTATCATGATGTTGCTTATCGGTCTAGTTGTGAGAATTTCTGTTTTCCTGATGCGGAGGTGGAAACCATACTGAAGGCTGTAGTCTTTAATCTTCATCACTGTTTTATGGGCTTTCCATTTTCAGCAAGCAAGGCTGTGTTTCCTGCAGGAAGTAGATTATTAATTAGTCTTCCTCTAATCCTGATGCCTAAATCTTCACACACTCCAGGCTTCTCAGATTATTTACTCAGCACACAGATTAAGCAGGGATGGTAGAAGCACACACCTCTCAAGCACACTTTTCCTGATTTTAACCCATGCAGTGGCCCCTTACTCTGTTTGAACAATAGCCCTCTGATCCATGTACAGATTCCTCATGAGGACACTGTTATCCATAATTTGGTAGTCTCTGCTTTCAATCAGGATCCATCTGACCTCAGCAATGATATCCCTGGTTATATGTACTCTTCTAAATATGGCTTGAAATTCTGGCAGTTCTTGTCCATATACTGTCACGGCTGCTTTTTTTGAAGAATCTGCAGCCAAAATTTACCAGCATGTGACATGGATATTCTTTGATAATTTCAACATTCAGGGGGATCACCTTTCTTGGGAATAGGCATTCATACAGATTTCTTCCATACCTTTGGCCACATAGCTGTCTGCCAAATATCTTGGCCTTCCACTACTGCATCCGTATGTTGCAATCTCTCAGTTGATGTTCTGTCCATTCACAGTTTTATGCCAATGCCTTCAGTGCAGCGTGGACTTATTGCTTCAGCACCAGGAGCTTCTGACCATGTGTTACCGCCCGAAATGGTTGAACATCGGCGCGTCCTTTTTGGTCCAGTGACTCTGAGTGTTCCTTCCATCTTCTTTTGATGCTTCCTGCATCATTTAATGCTTCCCCTGTAGAACACTTTGCTATTGCAACTCAAGCTTGAGATTTTCCTTCCTTTCTTTCAGCTTGAGAATAGATACAAAACCAAAAGGGAAGAAAACTCAGTATTTTTTAAGCTGGAAGAAAGAATTTCAAGGTCCAAACAATGTTAACATCATCTAGAATTTTAATTACAACAGTGTAATGGTTAAGTGCTGTGATTGCTAATGAAAAAGTCAGCAGTTCAAGTCTACGAGACACTCCTTGGAAACCACAGGGCAGTTCTGTCCTGTCCCACAGTGTCTCTATTAGTCAGAATCAACTTGACAGCAACAGGATTTTAGATTTACTGATTTAGCCTCATCTAAAGTACTTCTGAAAAATACAGTTTCAGAATTTGTTTCTGCGTGGTACAATTTCTGACTCCCTATATATCTAAAAATATGTATTATGTTTACACAATTTAGTAACATTTTGTTGAACTTCAAGTTGTTTTTCATAATACTTAAAAATATTTCTCTCGTGTTCCATGTGGCATTTCTGTTGAAAACTCTGCCATCGGTCTGCTTATTGCTTCGTGCAGTCTTTCTAAGCTGTTTTCCTAAAATCTACACCTCAGCATACCTCTGTGCTACCTTGGAATCAAACCCCAGGCATAGACACCAGTGGCCCAGGCTGCTGCTGACTTTTAAAAATATATAAAGGAATAAAGAAGCAGGTAGCAATTATCTCAAGGCAACTCAGAAAATAGGAAAAATATATAAGTTTAAAAAAATTCTTCCAAGCTCTCATTTCACCCGGTTCAAACTTGACTCCAGCATACCCAGAAGCTGCTCTCTTCAGTTTGTTGATAACTTTTGGGGATCCTCATGTTTTCCTCTCTCAGCTACTATTACCCACAGGTTGATTTATGGGAGAAGAGGCCAGCAGCTCAGTTTTGCAGTATCTGGCAGCCTCTGGTATTCTTTATGTCTAAAATGTTTCCCATCAACGGATGTCTGAGTCAATGACATGGCTCAGTCCTGCTCGTTAGAGGAGAATCCTTGAATTTCAGAGATGAGGCTACTAGGAGACTCAAATTGATCTTTTCCCTAGAGTCATCAATCAGAAGATTAAAAAACAAGAAGAAGAAGAAGAAGAAGTCAACCCTTACAAAGCTTCTGCTTTGTTTGCACCACTTTTAGGAGAATATAGAAGACCTAGAATCCAAGCCTCTGGAGTGTTGGGTTCGGTGTCAGATGCTCACATTAACACGCACAGCATAAACTTTATTTATAACAGTGAGTCTCATAGTCTTTTCAAAAATTAAATGCCCCCTTTAAGTTTGTTTCCTTTCATTTTATACTGCTGTTATTGTTGTTGTTATCAAGTCGATTCGGACTCACGGTGACCCCCTTGTGCAGAATAGAACCGTCCCACAGGGTTTTCAAAGCCCTGATCTTTTGGCAGCGGGCCGCCAGGCCTGTCTTCTGAGACACCGCCATGAGCATTCCTGTCGCCAACCTTTCCACTAGCAGTCACTACTTAATCATTTGTGTCACTCAGGGACTCATTTCCATCTTATGGGCAAACGGAAATACAGTTCTTCCCAGGTGGTATTCAGAGAACTGGTGTCAGAGCATCTAAGTGCTACATCTACAAACAGAAGCCCTGTAGTTCCAACCTGCCAGTACCTTGGCTACTCTATGCAGCAGCCCTAGTCGGCACTATAGGGTCTCTATGAGTCACAATCAATTTGTCAGTGGTGGGTCCCCTTGATGTGCACTTTGATCAAAATCAATAAGGTTATGAAAATGAAGCAAATTATTTTAGATACATTGATGGCAAAAGGTAACACAATACAGTGATACATATAAGGTAACTTTCCCCCTAAATTATTGGGATTTTACTTATCTTCTCAGAATAAATAAATGAGGAAATACTGTTCAGCACAACTGTCATTCTGAAGAATTCAGATAAAAACTACAACACAGCAGAAGTCAATCCGGAATAATGGCCAAGTCCTCTGTTTGCAGTTAATGTTCATTTGATGGATGAAGGGAATGCAAAATCGCGTACCAAGAATGAATCAGAGTGCACAAAGTGTCTGCTCAGAACACCTGCCTGATATTCTGGGCTCCGCCAGCGGCACAGCCTGCCACGCTGGTCAAAGCCCCGGGATTTTCATGCTCCAGATTCCTCAGAGCTGAAATAGAAATGCACAGGTATTTTTCCCCCAACCTCACGCCCATGGCATGAACAGACATTTCAGAACTCTATAGCTCTGGCTTCCAAGAGCTGGTACCTTCATGAGACACCCACTTGTCAAGGAAACGCAGGGCCCACACACAAAATCTTCCCTGGCTCTCATTCAAATTCACACGAATATTCATTTCAACACTAACAGAAGAATGTTTCTTCAATATACAAGTTAAGCAAACCAAATATTAATTATCCAATTTTTTAAGCAGCAGTATTCATTAACTTAGTCCATCTACTTTTTGCCAATAATTTGGCTTAGATATCTTCAAAAACTCAGGTCCATTCTAATTAGACCTGATTTTGATAGAACAAAAATTATAATGAGTGAACTAATTTAAATATCTCTCATCTCAGAAGTCTATTTTCCTCTATAAAAGTGATTACAAGGTTCTTCTGCCCCTGTCTGTTAGAAGATGCTTATTATTATTTTTTATAGTCTACAATTTATTTTGTTTTTAATTTAAAATTAAGCATTACCTCAACTGGTAGTAGTGTCTAACATGAATTTGTATTGATGATTTTGTTTCCGTAGTCAGACAAGCCATTACTCAGATCCAGAAAAAATAAAACAATTCTCCACGTTAAAATTGCTCTCCTTTTTGGCTGACACGTGTGCCAGGGTAGAACCTGTTCTCCTCTTCAAGATCATGCTGAAAACATACATGGTAGTAAACATTCATGATCATTGTATGGGTGAGCCCACTTCTGACTGCTGTGTCAATCACATCATCCAAAATTTCCCTGGTTTTTGCTAACCCTCTACTTTGCCAAACATTCCTCTGTTGCTTGCAGTGTTGGTTCTGATTTGTAAACAGCCACCAGTCAAGTGCTAAACGAGGAAGAGCTAAAATAAAGGAGCTGAAGTCAAGGAAAGATACAGTCATAAGGAAAGAAAGTGGAGGGAAGGAAACTGTAATACTAGCTATAGGATCCATCAGGAAAGTCATGAATCTCATTCCAGCTTTATTTTTAACCTTATTTTTTGGTATGGACTAAGGGTATCCATCAGAATGTCAATCAGCGCCAAACAAACATAAGTTTATGCATTACATTTTGGGGATTTTACATCTGTGGCTCAATATTTTTATGACATCAAATTATTATTATTTTGTTATTGTCTTTTTTGTTTCCTAACCTTAATCAGGTCATCAAGTCCTTCTTAATTCTTTGCCTCTGGGATTCCTAGAAGCATGACCAGGTGCTCCTGGGAAGTTAGAGGTTCTGCCCACAAAGCACAAATGTCAAGCATAATTTTATCATTCTGCTTAGTTTTTCAAGTGGTGATCTTTGACTGAGATAAGAAAAAAAGCAGAAATGCCCAAGAGGAGGAGTTTGAATGTCTCCAGTCCTGATGCTGCCAGAATACAGCCACCTCCCAGAGAATAGCTGGGTACTGCTGTCGAGGAAGCCACAAGCTGGGGTCACAGCAGAAGCAACAGAACTAGTGAGGACAAACAAGGACCTGGGCCTCTTGGATTTGCTGCACTGTTTCTTCTTCTGACGTCTTGTCAGATGTTCCGACAGGGTAGAAGGTAGGCTCCTCATCACTGAGTGGCAATCCCAAGTGGGATCTGAGTAGATTTAAAGCGGAGGAAACAATTTAATGTTGTATTCCTGGCACTCTTGTGTTTTTTTTTAAAATTACGTTTTGTCACTTTTTACTTACAAGTTTACAGAGCCAGTTATTTTTCATTCAATAATTTATGTGCCAATTGTTTCATGATGTTGGTTTCATTGATATTCCTCCCTCCTTAATCTGCCTAGAGGTAATCATCATATTGCTTCAAAAGTGAATTTATAATTCACGTTATCATGGATCCATTATTTAAGGAATAGACAATGCAGTGATATGCATGACTCTTAGCCTTTTAAATATCTGACTGCTATTTTCAAACATACATTTCAGTATTCCTTTACAAAACACCACTTGACAAAAAAAAGTTAAGACAGTATAGTGAATTCTTTTTAGGTTATGACATCACCAGGCAACTTTAGTGCCATCTAAACTCTCTTCCTGACACTAGGATGGTATTTAAAGTGTCGGGAAGAAAATAGAAGGAATTGTTGCTGATGTTAGTTGCCACTGCATCACCCCCGACTCACGGCAATCCTGTGTACAACAAAACGTCACCCGGTCCTACACCTTGGTCATCAAACTGTTGGCCCGTTTGAGTTCATGGGTGCTGCCACCAGTAGCATCTGCTATTCTGGGGAGAGTGTCCTCCAGCTCGCTAGTGGGCAAGGCTCCATCATGATCTGTAGTGCTTTCACTGGCTTCTTTTCAGCAGTAGACCCCTACACTTCTTTTCCTAGTGCTAGTTTGAAAGCTCCACGGAAACTTGTGTACCAAGTTGAAATACTTGAAATACTTTCAACAAAGCTTCCAGATCTATAGCAACACCCAAGCCACCAGAGCACCCTACAGTACAGACAATAGAGGGATGTTTAGTGAAGTAGAGAACTGGGCAAACTTTAAGTGAGATGGGCTGACACATAGTCGTGGCCGCAGGCTCAAACATACAATGATTGTGAGGATCACAGAGGACCGGTCAACGCTTCCTTCTGTTCTAGGTACAGCTGTCGTGAGTCAGAGTGAGCCCGGTGAGCGCTCCTGATGGTAACAACAGTGCTGATTAGAAGGAGCTCTCAGACGTTAACTACGCCTCGGAGTACGGAGTGTTTTAAAAGAACGCATTTAAAAATATAGTCTGATAGTTTGCCGCTGACTTAACTCCAGACCACACAACTCGTTCGTCTCCATCTCCACCTTCATTCAAAACCATGGTATTATTTGGCCAGATAGATGATAGACAGACGGACAGGCTAATAGACAGACAGATGATAGATAGATCTTACAATATCCCCCTAAAGTCAGAGATAATGTCATATTTATCTTTATGTTTCCAATACCACGTACAATGCCGGCAACACACCAGCTACTAGTATTTTTTGAGTAGATACAAAATCAAGTAATTAAGCACTTGGGAAAAGTCATTTAGCCCCTCCTTATTTAAATTGTTTGGGTAATCTAATGAAGTTTTCAAATTTCTTGAAGTGTCTGCTTTCTGATACTCCCAAATGAGAAACTAACTGTAATACTGTAAATCATTCTTTATGAGCCTGCTGGAATATCTCCTAGACGAACGATCCTCCTTGTCTGCTCTCACACACAGCAGAGACCCTCTGATAGCTATTTTGTACAAGACATCTTAAGTGATCAGATGAAGTGTAGGCATTCCCCCCGCCAAAACAGACCAATAACAATGCATAATCTGCAAATTTGGAATTTGCAAGTGAGAGGTAAGAGAGAGAAATAAAGACTCATTCTTTCCACCACCCTCAATGGATGAACTTCAATCTAAGCTTGGGTCCTGCCAAGGCCTCATCCTGGTCTGCCAGAGGGCTAAAAACGCAGAGTTCGTTTGCAAGAGGCACCAGAACAGAACCTCACACTGCGAAGAACAGTGAAGAACTGTGAAGAGACTTCCACAACTTCACCACTGTTACCACAGTCTTATAGAAGCCCAAATGCATCCCTGATCTCTTTTGATTAAAGAACTCATGTAAGATTTGATTATTTGCAATCAAAATATTATCAGTCTGTGTTATGGCAAGAGCAATTTATTGTCAGAATTTATTAATCTCACTTATGAAATAAAAAGAAACATCTTTGCTGCAGAAGCAATAAATGCAGTGAGTATCATTCTCAAATATTTTAAATTGAATTCTTTGAAAATTATTCAGAGCTCTGAATTACCACGGAATCCCCTTTATCCTCTGCTGCAGTCACCTGCATATGGTCTAGGCCAATGGGATGAACAGCACCTCTCAGGAGCTTGATAAAGACAATCAATTTCAGACACTGAACACCAAACTATTAGCAATGAAGGTCACTGAATGCTTCCAATTGCTCTCTGATATCCATAAATAGAAAAGCATCCAAGAAAAAGAAAATAAAGAGAATGTAGGAGAAGACAATGCAAAAGATCTCATTCTATATATCGCTGAGTTGGTGAAATTATAGACACAATGTAAAAGGACTCATGGTTTCCAAGGAGATCAAGAGCACATATAAAAATAAAACACGTCAAGAAAAAGTAAGTAGGCAACAATTCTTTCTCTGTATTGTAGCCATGTGGTCCCTGCTCATGTGTTTCACACAAGATGAGACATACATACCAAAAGATGCACCATAGTGATTCAACCTATAGTGTTTAGTGATGTACATTTCCCCAACCTAAAGATATTCAGAATAGACTGCTATGCTCTATTGCAAAATGGCCTGTATGCCGGCATTGCGATCATATGAGAATCCAAACACAGCGAGACAACTATGAGAATATTAGAAGTCATTCCCACCTCTGTCTAAGACACAAGGGTATAGGCTGGGGTGGTGAGCTCTACAAAGACAGAACACTGAAATTAGGATCTGCTTGAGGTAGGGGAGCCCGTGGTGACAAAAATGGTTAATGGATTTGCCTGCTCAGGAAAAGACTGGAGGCTTGAGTCCACCAAGCTGGGCCTCAGAAGAAAGGCCTGGGGATCTACGTGTGAGAAACCAGCCACTGAGAACCCTGCAGAGCTCAGTTCTGTTCTGACACATGTGGGGTGGTCGGGGTCGGAAGTGGCACAGTAACAACTGGTTTGATATGGTGAATCCTTGAAGGATGGTGATCTTCCATGGTATGTCTAAAATTAAGGTTTAAAACCCACTGCCCTGCAATCCATAGACCTTCTATTTCTTTTGCTTGATGTACAATGCATGGAATAAAGTTTCAATCAGATGTGTTCAGTATTGGGATGCAGTGAGGTAGATGTGATTCTGCATCCATTAACCCACTGAATGATTACTAATTAATCTTCAGCTATGCGACAAGCCCCTTGAGAAGGAACCAGGGTTCAAGAGCTAGCCAAAGAAGATCAGCTGGGCTCTCATGGATCTCTTTGAACGAGAAAATAAACAGTCACTATTTGATTTTCCAAGAATACACAGAGAACGAGTTCTTTAAAGAGAAGTTGTAGAGGCCTGTTTTTCAGAAGCTGTTCCGAATTTAAAGAAAGGAGCCCAGGAAGGTCTTTTGCAGGAACGTCCTGCTTCAGTAGGCCTGCGAAAGACGCACATAATGGTTGGTTGAAAAGGGACAGAGGACTAGAAAAGGAGCACTTCAGGTTAACAGCGGGTGCAAAGGCCCTGTAGCAGGACAGTTGGCCTCGGGGCCATTAGTGGTGGAAAACTACTGGTTTAAGCAGAATTCTTTCATGAAGCTCGAAACAAAGAAGGGCTGACACCTGGGACTTACGGTGAGAAAAGAGGTGAGTCTCTGCATACACAGTGGTTAGAGTGGAGCAAATGATGCCCTCCAAATTAAAGGATTCAAAAGCTTGGAAAATGTCTTGTAAAACATGAAACGTATCAAGGAGTGGCAAAGTGACACAAATGATTAAGTACCCAAATATTAACCGAAAGATTTGAAGCTGCCCAAAGGTATCTCGAAGACAGGCTTGATGGCATTCTTTCCAAACCCAGCGGTTCTGTCTTGCACAAAGGGCCCCAGGGGCACAGTGGTTAAAGAGCTGAAGCGCTAACAGAAAGGTCTCCAGTCCAAACCCACCAGCGACTCTGTGGGTGATAGACCCGACCATTTGCTGCCATCAAGGTCACAACCTTGGAAGGCCCATGAGGAAGATCTACTATGTCCTATAAGGTTGCTATGCATTTCAATCAACTTGAAGGCAGTGGGGTTTGGTCTGTCTGTTGTGCACACGAGGTCACAGAGAGTCAGAATCCACCAGACGGCAAGAGACGATGAAACTCCGTGGAAGAGTTAAATGCTTTAAGACAAACCTTCTGTACATCCTGTCGTAGGTTCAATTATATCCCAAGAAATAGCAGTCAACTTGGCTAGGTCATGATTCTGAGTACTGTATGACTTTCTACCATTTTGTCCTCTGATACATTGTAAATCCTGTCACCATGTGTAACGAGATGGATTAGTGGTGACTGCATTGGTGAGATCTACAAGACTACAGAGTGTGTTAAGCCAGTCCCTTTTGCGATATAAAGAGAGAAGTGAGTGGAGAGACACAAGGAGCTCACACCCCCAAGAGAAGAGGAGGAGGGCACATCCTTTGGACTCAGGGTCCCGCCACTGAGAAGCTCCTTGACCAGAAGAGGAATGAGAGCAGAGACCTTCCCCAAGAGCTGAGAAGAGAAGCGTTCCTCCCGAGCCAGTGCCTGGAATTCAGACTTGTAACCTGCTGGACTGTGAGAGAATAAATTTCTCCTTGTTGAAGACATCCACTTGTGAGACTTCTGTTACGGCCACCTGAGATGACTAAGATGGGTATCAAGCTGGGTGCCGTCACATCTTGTCAATATCACCTTCATGCTTGTTTTGTGATTCATCACTGGCCTCCAAACTGACACCTCGTCTTTGGCTTTGGCTTAACTTCCCCCCTAGATGTGTTCTCCCCTAGCACACACCTTTCTGAACTGCCATGGTTAGCACATGACCCCTTGGCTCAAACTCCTTCAATGTTATCCTATCATATTCAGAAGTACAAAGAAGAAAGCTATTTGTTTTAACTGGTCTGCTAAGTCCAATAGCTGTGCTAATCAATAAAAACAGAAAAGGAGCCACCCATGTAACTTTAAGTTTTTTAGTAGATACATTGATGCTAAATAAAGTACATTTTATTTAACCAAACATATCTAAACTACTATTATTTCATTGGATATTACATATAAACAGTATTGCAGAGATATTTTACATTATTTTATGTACTTAATCTTTAAAACCCAGTGAGTATTTTACACTTGCATAGGGAACGAAATAAAAGGTATCATCCTCACCATTGCATGCAAATTACTTTTTAATTATACATCAGCAATCCAGAAGGAAGTCATAAGGTCGTATTTCTAGAAATAAAATATTCCAGCATAGCAACCATTCTGCATGATTTAAATGCTAAAGAAGTGTGTGTGTGCTTTTTCCATTTAAATCAGTTTTCTTTGGCTTCTTCATCCTTTGACTTTCAGGGGCAAAAGGAAAAAAAGGAGCATAAACTAACTGCATATGGCAGGGTGTGTATATAACTCTCACTGAAAGGTGAAAATAAAAATCATTACTTTTGGAAATAGTTATTCTGCTTTAAAGAGATTCAACTTTTTAAATATACAGTGAAAATGCAGCATTTCTTATATTTAAGGGAAGTGTATGTATGTGTGTGAGCCTGTGTGTGCCCACATACGTCTGTGTGTGCCCACATACGTCTATGTGTGTATCCCTTCACCCTAAAACCACAGCGTCAAGCAGAGAAAGACACCATGTAATTCAGCATGTTTTCTGAATATAGTCATACATTTTGCCGCAGAATGTTTTAAAAACCAAGTCAAGCAAATAAATGACCTCATGACGACGTATAGAAGGAAGACACAGAACACCTCGCTCAATGACCTTCCTGCGCAGGCGCATCAAGTACCCTACAGGTGGAGATTTAGGGCTGGAACAGAACCAGATGAAAGCCACATTTGCCAGTACAGTTTGAAGAATCTGAGTTGTTTGATATGCTGATGAGTAAAAGTCTCAAAACACAAACCCTTTAGCTGTAAATACACCAGCTGGTGGAAGACACTGGAGAAATACCATCGAATGCCGACTAAGTGGGAAAAGGTGCGTGAATCAAACAGTCTCCAGGGTCTTCACCAAACATCCCAACACTGAAGTGCACTTCAGGAATTAGAAAGATTGTTTGGATTAAAAGACATACACATATGAGTTCATACAGGTGCTAGCCAAGTGGTCATTCAGCCAAGCCAAGGGCCATCCAGTCGGGTCCGACTCATGGCGACCCTAGGGGTAATTTTAGGGGGGTGATAATTGTGTATCATGTTTTCGCTAAGGTGTGGTTCAACTTTTAATTTTTCACTTACTGCGATTTTAATATTAAAATTCTCATTTTAAGACGTTACAAAATTATTAACAATGACATATGATTAAGCCTGTCATTTTGCACAGATAACCACATGAGGACACATTACAGATTTGTTAGTTACTATCCAGGTTACAAGCCTGTAGGTACCAAGTGCGGTGTGCCTCTCACTGATGCAGTATAAAATAGCTAGCTTTAAGGTTAAGGAAAAAAAATCAGATTAAGTGGATGGAGGAGTGTGACGGGGACAGAAAGGGTATTTTAACAGAGGTCAGACATCCGAGCGAGTGGGAGAAGACAGCCTGGCCAGAGTGTTCGGCCTGCGGGAGGAGCCGGTGGCCGGGGAGGGCGAGCCGAGAGCTGGCGCCGGGTCAGGTCCCCCGGTCAGGTCCCCCGGCCGAGGGGCTGGGCGGCGGCCGCACCCTGTCACTGTCGCTGCTGTGGTCGTCACTGACGCCGGGTCTGTTCCCGCTCCTGGCGACCCCACGTGCGCAGGCTAGGGCTGCCCTGCAGGGCTGTCACAGCGCGGACTCTTCCGTCCCCAGGCCTGTCTCCCGAAGCTCACGGGGGTGGCCGAGAACGGCTGAGCTCCCCTGGGGAATGCTGAGCTGCTAGAGGGACGTCCAGCTTCTAATCGCAGACCCCGCGTGACAGCGATTTCCTTTTTCCCTCTATTTGTAAAATGTAATGAGACACAGATGACCTGACTCATCCTCATGCACGCATGCAAATTTATGCATGATGCATGCATACATAATTCCAAGTATATGTAATGTTTATATAAACGGGTATCAGTCTAGGTAGTTCTGAAATTCATTGGAGCTAATGTACCCTATTTTGTAAATAATTTCTAGAAAGCTTTCTTTTTTATCTTCCATTGGAATTCAGTGGTAATATAATCCACCTACATATATAGCATAAAAGTAAAATCGATCTATCTGCTGTAATATCTTTATGTAACTCTTAGAAAAATTAAAGGAAAATTAACTTGCAGTAAGGCCAATACAAGTTTCTCACTGCATGACCTGCAGGAATCTGGAAGGCATTATCCTGAATGAAATTAGTCAGTTACAAAAAGGTAAGTACCCTATGAGATCACAATTATAAGGGCTTCATAAAAGATTTAAACACAGACCCAGGCTTTGACGGTTACAAGGGTGGGGGGTAAGGGGAGGGGTGCTCATTAATCAGAAAGTGGGTGAGAGTTAAATTAGGGGAAGGGAGGGGCAGCACACAGCAGCGAAGTCGGCACAACCAGACCAAACCAAAAGCTAACGAGTTTCCTAAATATAACCAAACATCCAAAGGACGCAATAGCAGGGGCAGCAGTCTAGGGGCCATGTTTTCAGGGAACATCTATGTTAGTTGGCGTAACAGTTTGTTTAAGCCTGCATCCCACTTTGGTGAGTGGCATCTAAGTCTTAAAAGCTACCAAACGGCTGTCTAAGAAGCATCAGTTGGTCCCAACCCACCTGGAGCAGAAGAGAAGGAAAGAAATCAAAGACATGAGGAAACTATAAGCCCAACAAATGGAAAGGGCCACAAAATTCAGACTACATCAGCACGAGGCTGGAACCGGAGACGGCCCTGACGGGGCACACAGCAGAGTCCTTGCCCCAGGGGGAGACAAATGGAGCGCAGAAATGGGCTGGAATTTGATTGAAAAGACTAGACTTGATAAGCCAGCAGACTGCAGGTCCCCATCAGATACGGCCCCAGACTCTGTCAGCCCGGAACTGAGACAGTGCTGAAGCCGACTCTTCAGACAGAGACGGGACATAAAATGGTACTGGTGAAAAGGGTGCTGCTTGGCGTCAGCGGGGCTCTGAGGCTAACGGGACAGCTCCTCTCTGGAAGGGAGACGAGAGGGCAGAGCGTGGCAGGAGCTGGTTAAGCGGACACAGCAAACAGAGGGTGGAGAGGAGAAGTGTGCTGTCACGGGGTGGGGAGGGCAGCCAGAATTACAATCGATGTGCATGTAAGTTTTTGTATAACAAATTAACTTGGGTTGTAAACTTTCACTTACAGTGCAATAATTTAAAAAAATACCGAAGTAACTTCAAAAAAACGAAACTACAACCTGTTTCCATTGTAAGTATGCACGGATTTCCACTCTGAAAACATCGACATTCTCAGATGCGTGCCCCCTCTGTGCAATAATCATAAATGTTACTGCTAGAAATATAGGTGGATGTGAACACATTTTATTGACAAATAAAATATAATGCTTTTGCAATTGGAAGCATAAATTTTCCAGGAAAATTAGCAACATGTGGTAAAGTTCTGAGTAATAGAGTCTGTAAGGTTTTCTTCAACTATATGGTAGTTTTACTATGTCTTAAACCCACGTCGAAATTTTTATTTTATGTTGAAACATTGAAATTAGGTTCTGGGCTCAGGTAGTTAAATAAAGATTTTGCAACTGTCAAAAAATTTCAAAACCACTGCTGTCAAGTCGATTCTGACTCAGTGCGACCTTGCAGAGGTGTTCAAACATTGCCTGGATATGGGACAAACTTTTCCCAATGTCTTGGGTCTGTCCTGCACTTTGCAGGCTGTCCAGCATCCTGGGAGCTTTTGCCCTTCCAATTCTGACAAAATTCTTCTCCAGAGTTCCTGAAGGACATTATAATCAGTTGCCACCAAGTCAATAGCAGCTCATGGCGACCCCATGTGTATCAGGAAAACTGTGATCCACGGGACTTGCAATGGCTGATTTTTACAAGCAAATCACCAGGTTTTTCCTCCGAGATAACTCTGACTGTTCTCCAATCTCCCACCGTCAGGTTAGCAGCACCTGGGGACTCCAGAGTCACCATAAGGAACTGCTAATTTTGGTAAAATGCTTTATCATTTTACATCTATCTATAAACTCTGGTGGGGTAGTAGTTAAGTGGTTGAGCCTGCTAACCAGAAGGTTGGTAGTTCAAATCCACAAGGTACTCTGTGGAAACTCTATGGAGCAGTTCTACTCTGTTCTATAGGGTTGCTAGGAGTTGGAATCAACTAGACAGCACTGGGTTTGGTTCTTGGTGTGGCGCCTGTGTGCATGTAAGATATTTGTTAATAGGACAGCACACTGGCTTCCCTAATGTTGAAGAGTCAGTCGTCTGCCCCCTAACCCCGATTCCTGTCCTCTGTCCATTCTGGAAAACCCAACGCCTTTCTTGTTCACATTCACATTCACTCTGTCTTTTGAAGCTTTTCTAGTCACATTCATTCCATCACCTCATTCCTGTCCCTTTTGGTCTATAAGTGTTTTTTTTTTTTTTTTTTTTTTTCTTGTCCTGTGGACAGATAAGAGGGGAGCCCAATGTTTGTTACCATCAAATACTTTTCTCTTGTGCACAACCCATCTCAGATCTACTTTACGTTGGTCATCATCTTACAGGATACCTGTGCTGCCGAAAACATATTCCCATGTCCTGTAGGTTTACAAAGGTGAAACAAATGGCATCAATTAAGAGGCGCGACAGTCACAGACACCTCTTTAGCTTTCAGATCAATAATAATATAACTCGGAAGTAGCAGCAGATGCTAGAGACAATGACATTCAAAGGCCCCAGTGTGGTTTACATGCTTAATTAAAGGCTCATGAGAATTCATTAAGAAGTCACAGTCACTGTCTTTATTCCTAACATCTGGATTATTTACGCATACAAACTCTTATTTGTGGAAGGAAATGGATGTACCCTATCACGTTTTCAAACTGCAATCAAAAGAAAAGTTTGGAAACCAGCCAAGAGGAAAACTATGTCTCATTTCTGAAACTGACTTGGGACACTGGACTTTTATTTTATGCATCTTATTCTTATTACAAATGTATTATGATATCATGGTTTGCTTCCTAAAAGATGGAGCTCTAGCTTACTCAGTGAAGGTGATCAGCTATCACATTTACCCCACTTTGTGAAACAGTAAGTTTGATGTTTGCATGGAAAGATCAATCCTCCCTGGTGTTTATTGATATAAAAGGCCCTCTACTGCCTCAAAACCTCAACTTTTCTTCTTCACTTAATAAATTACAGTTGGAATCCGTCTTCATTCTAAAGCTGACAGAGAGAAAAAGTAAGTTTAGCTGTCACTTGGAATATTCTGCACTGTATTCCTATACCTTTTTGCCAATTGTGTGTCTGTGTAACACACACACAGGCACATACCATTGTGTTTTTGTGTGGAAAGCACTTATTGATTGCATTTTTAAATGCATTTTTTCTTCAGAAATCAATTCAATGTTCCCATGTTAATGAAAAATCACATTAACACAAGCTTAATTTTTGAACATATTTAAAAAAAAATCCCATCTCTGGCATAAGTCACTCTAATACTACAGTAAAAGTTAATGTGGTTGACATCACTTTCATTCTGAGAGTCAGCACAAATGGATTTTAGAAAGTTCCTGAACTGAACGGAGTACTCTGTAATTGTAAACTTCCTACTCCAGCGCATTTCCTAGCTAACGCGGCCAGGCTACCAGCCATCAGATGCCAGGCTCTGGGGACTGAGTTTAGTACCAGCTGAAAGCACAGATGAGGATGTGGAAGCAGATTTTGAAAAATTCAAAACGGAAAGGTGAAGTGGAAGAAAATAAGGAACAAAAAGAGCCCCCAAGGGGTCAGAAATAATGCTCATACTTTACATTGGTAACCTGTGTGGTTTTTACTTCTGCTGAAAAATAAAACATGATGTACATGACCAAATCAAACCGTTTGTTGTTGAGTCCCCTCTGACTTACAGCGACCCTACAGGACACAGCAGAGCTGCTCCAGAGACTTAGTGTAGCCCGACAAACACAATTCCATTTACCTTCTGCAAATTAAAGAGAAATATTTAGTCTTACTTTGTGAAACCCAAAACTTACTAGCGCTGAGAATACAGAGGCCAGATGATTTAGTGGTGGGGAATTAAATCTCCAACATTGAGAATCTAGAAGATTCACTGTAATAGAAGTTATTGAACTAGTAGAGTCTCATATTAAAATCACGGTTAGAAAAAAAAAATCAGTCTCTGACTTTCATTAATTTTGCATATAATTATGACAGCTTACAGGTACATGAAGAAGAAAATCAGTTGGGGTCTCCAAATGCACATGGGTCTTTCTGTTCATAATATCAAACTGACGAAGCATAGATCCTATCATATTGCACTGTATCTGGATTCTCTGAGACAATTCTGAATCCCGACTCAGTCATTAGTTGCTAGTTTCCTTCTAAACAAAGATAATTTTATAAGGATACATTGATATCTAGAACAAAGTCTCTCTCAAATGGTGCAGGCTATCAAGTGGAAAAGAAACACATCTCACCAACATTTCGACTGGGACAACTGACCTTCCGTTCCAAGAAAGAGATCTCCACAGGTAAAGCTGGGAGAGGGGGAGAGGAGCAAGGGGGCACTTGTTCCTGGGCACAAGTCCAAGGCAGCAGCAGCTGAGGTTTAGAATGACATTGTGAGACATCACAAATACGAAAGCTGGACACGAAGGCGGGAAATGCTTCTGCAGAGGCACAACAGCCATTAACATGCAGCCGTTTTCACATTGATGGAAAGGGACGCAAGGCAGAGGCTGCACCTGATAGCTGGCACCCACACTCTTCCCCAGGGGATGGTGCCCAGGAGAGCAGTCAGTGGCTCTTTGAGAACTAAAAGGAGACCCACTCATGAGCTACTGAATCGTGTGTCTGCGGGCGGGACCTCTAATTTGTGTTATTACAAGCATCTAAGGGATTCTGGTACACCCTAAAGTTTGAAAACCACTGTTGCAAAGATACCACCCCTGGTTCAGGTCTTCTTCAAAACAATTGTTTTGGTTCTTGCAATATCTTGTGATAATTTTCTGACCTGCTCAATTATCCCTAGAGATAGTGACCGCTGCTATTCAGCTAGCCATCTGGCTTAGCCTTTCTCTGCTAGATTTGGCCCCAAAGTCAGCTTACCTACTTTGCTCCAGTGGAAGCTAAACCAGCAGTCACACGTACCCAGAGCTGGCACGAGCAACTGCGCATGTTGTAGCTGGCTGTCTAACCTGCTGCATGGGGCCTTAGAGCAGAGAACTGGCCCACTAGCGAACTGTCAGAGCAAGGCACGCCCAGCTCCAGGAGATGAGCGTGGTCCTGCCTCTCTGCCCTAACAACCGTTTCATACATCTTATCTCACTACTGACTTCACTTACAAAAAGAAGGCAGAGTTTTGTATAAATGCTAGTCTTTTCAAGCTAGATCCTTTTTGGCCATTGGCATATATAGAAAAATCAATCATGTCTTACAAAGATGACTTTAATTGAAACATTATCTTATATATCTTTATATTTAACATTATAATTTAATAATGGAGGGTATGCCTTGTATATCAAATTTTAAAATCTATGCCCACAACCAAAAGTCATTCGTAAGAATGATTTTATGTGTTCTTCTCTCTCTACGTATCAGTCTCTCAGTCTCTACACCACGGACAGCGAGAGACGAAACCACATGAATAGTAAAGCCTCCTCGAGTGTGTCAGGGTGGGTCTGGTCAGATGATGCGAGCTTAGCTTGTCCGAACCATCAGATAAGATACCACATCAAGACCCTTTGCTGTCAAGGCAGTTCCATCTCACAGCACCAGGACAGAGTAGAACTGCCCTGCAGTGTTTCCAAGGAGTAGCCAGATTTAAGCCACTCTTGGATCCGAAACGATGGCACTTGGCTTGGCTTGGCTGGTTTGGTTAGCAGCCGGTGCTTAACCACTGTGCACCCAGTGCTTGGCCAAGGGTACGATAATCCCCAAAATATTCTGAATAAAGCGCAACTGACCTGCATAAGGATTTGAAAAGGAATGGCCAAATGTGAGAATATAAAATAGATCTTGAAGAAAAAAAAGATAAAGTAGTTTCTCAATCTGCAAACTGTTTACCTTTCCTTATGGATCTTGTGTTTCAAGATGAAAATGCGCTTCATAATTTTAGTTCACCTTCTTGTTTATCCAAGTGCATTAATCAGGGTCATAGAGACACAGGGTGAGAGAGAGGGAGAATATGGAGATTTAGGGAACTGGTTCATGAGACTGCAGGGGCTGGCAAGTCAGAATTCGTAGGCCAGGTGGCAGGCTGGGAATTTAGGTGGGATTCCATGTTACAGTCTCTGGGCAGACCTCTTGCCTCTCCAGGAAACCTCATTTGTTCTTAAGGGCTTCAACCGATTTGATGAGGCTCACCCACTTTATCTGGGCTATTCTCTTTTATTCACATCAAGACCAAAAACCAAATCTGCTGTCACTGAGTTGATTCTGACTCATAATGACCCTATAGGACAGAGTAGAACTGCTCCTCTAGAGTTTCCAAGGAGCTTCTGGAGGATTCAAACTGCCGACCTTTTGTTTAGCAGACATAGCACTTAACCATTATACCACCAGGGTTTCCACTACTCATATCAACTGAGTATAAATGTTAATACATCCACACACACACACCCAAAAAAAAAGTCACAGCAGCATTCTAACTAGGTTTTTTTGTCCAAACAACAGGTTTTTGAGCAGTGTCTGGTTGCACACCTGGGCAGTCAGCATACAGCCCGCCCAAGTTGACACATAAAATTAGCCACCGCACTGAGCAAGTCTGTAGTATTCAGATACGTTATTTCCTATAACATCATTTCACCACTCTGTGAATAAAATGTCTGCATACTGAAAGTTAAAAACAAATGGTCACCACTGATGGGAATAAGGCATGGCGGGGACTAAAGGAGAATGCTTACCCGCCGGTGGTAGGGACCGCACATCACGGTTCCTTCACGTAGCCGCTGAAGGGCATGCTCTCGGTGACAGCTGGGTGTACTCAAGTCTCCCCCTAAGAATTCCCTTGCAGTTGGGGTGGGCAGAGGGGGCTGAGGGTTCACGACACCCAGGAAGACAGAAGGAGATACTGGAATGCTTTCTCAAAGAAAACAAAGTAAACTTGCTGTCATAGCTTAGCAGTTTGAAAGGGACACTATGGTCTTATATCTGACAGTTTCACAGTATTTCTCCAGTAGCACATTTAAAATATGTAAATGCAGTATTATTATAAGAAAATAAAAACACTTAAGATGTCTTGGGTAACCAAGATTAGTAACTTTTAGACTACGTGCAATGAAATAGTCATTTGACAATAGACAGGCTGGTAATCAATTCATTATAACTCTTCAGATACACCTCAAATTTCTGAAAAGTTCATGAGGGATCACTCACCACCATCGAGTTGATTCTGACTTACAGAGACCTTATAGGACACGGTAGACCTGCTCCATAGAGTTTCCAAGGAGCCCCTGACACATTCAAACTGCTGACCTTTTGGTCAGCAAAGGCAACACTTAACCACTATACCACCAGGGCTTTTGAGGAAGTATTAAAAGAAAAAGACTAAAAGAAGTATTTTAGAACTATATAGTGTGGAATCACGTTAACTCGTTGCCACTGAGTCAGTTGGAACTCACATCACTGAAAGTTATTAAATTGATGGACAATTAAAAATCTGCAAATACTCATTCATGTACAGTCTGAAACTCCCAAAAAAGTATGTAATTTATTCTGATTTCCAAAGCTGTTTTACCGACAATTGTTAATCTTTACAAAACTTTTTGTGGAAATAGTTTTTAACCAAACACGTGAAATAGGAATATTTAACATTTTTAAATACTTCCCTTTTTAAAATTTATCTCTTTTAACAACCACCTCACCTCTATTACTCTCTCCGTGTTACAGATGGAAAACTGGGCCTCAGACCAAGTGGGTGGTAACTTGCTCAGTACCAGGTGACCAGGAATAGAGCCAGGCTTCTGGCCCTTTGCAAGACCAGAATCACTCTTGGCCTCCCTTTCCTGAGCAGGAAGCAACCTGGCTCCGTGAAGGAGGCCTGTGGGTGCAGGCAGAGGCTGAAGGGAAAAGCTCTGTGCACCCACTGTCTAGTTCAAAGACCAAGACACCAGATATCAGGTGTTCATCTCTTTCTAGCTAACTGCTCTGTCTTGTGTTTGAACCTAACCTAAGAAGACAGAGCTGGGTGATGTTTATTTTCTCCCTAACCACCCCCTGTAGCCTAATAATTAGGAGGGGTAGCAAATAATTAGGAGGGGTGCAGAAAATGGCTCAGTGTGGAAGACAGTCTGTAGATGGAAGTCTTTTTTGTTTTTGTTAGACGGCACTTGGCTATTGGCTTTTAGAAATCAAACATCCAGTAAAAAGAGGATTTTGCTTCTGCCTTGATCTTGGTCCTTTGGGGCATCAGTTAAGTGAGACAAATGAAATACAACTCAGACAAAACCAGCCCGTCATGTAAAGCTTTACCAGTGCTCACAGAATTTGACAGTTATTTCAAGGGAGGACTTGATCTGGCTAAGAGAACTCACAGCACATCTTTATAGAAAGTGTTTCTCCCATAAATGTTGTTTCCTGTATGTTGTGGGAAACTAAACTCTGTCCACAAATCCTCTTGTTTTCTTTATGTTAAGAGAAGGTAAATGATCCCTTTATGTAGGTCCAAGTGAGATACGTGAGTATTGGAGCCAAAACTCTGGGTTCCACAGTGAGGAAAATAGCTCTTTCTTTCACAAGGCTGGCTCATTTATCGAGTGCCAGTGTGTATGTGTCAGGGAGTGTTGTTAGTGTTTGGTAAGTTAGTCTCAATGCAGCTTTCAGAGGTGTGCTGGCGTGGGGTCATGAGCTGAGTGATACCAGTCTGTGTGGCCCTCAGGACTGTTGTGTGTTAGACAAGATGATGGCAGAGCGTTTGAACATGGCTGTAGAAGCCCTTCTTCCTGAGACTATTGCCATTTACTCTTCAGCCTTTGCCTCCTGCACCCTTCTCCGTGTCTCTTCAATTCCTGTCTCTATACATAGTCTTTCAGCGTTTACAGCTGACCTGTTGGGACTTCTCATTACCCTTCTGTGACTCCTTTCTCTAGCTCAACAGAGTGTGCCTGTGGTCGGAGGAGTTACCACCCCTGGCCAGGGCTCAGTGTTTAAGCATTCAGCTGCTAGCCAAAAAATCAGCAATTCAGATCTGTCAACTGCTCCTTGGCAACCCTATGGTAAAATTCTACTCACAGAGTTGCTATGAGTTGGAATGATGGTGTCAGCAACAGTTTAGCAAGAGACCAAAAGATGGCCAACAAATATTTCCTTGTTTTCACTTCTCCCAAGGCGGCAGAAGCGTTGGTGTCTGCTGCAGTGGAGGTTTCTGGCAAAGGCTGGTGCTACAGTCCTGTGGGCTAGGAAGTCCTCTGGCTTCCTTGACGGAAAAATGAAGAGAAGGAGCTATTGTTTAACCTCCGTAGTTGTCCAACTAGAGATTTCAGAAGTCACGGAGGTGTATTCCAAAACGGATGTTATTTTTTTGATAATCTGATTACAATCCTATCTACATGCAGAATTTGCAATAAATTTAGTATTTCTTTGCAAGTCTTCTAAATCAGAAATTAGATTTTATACTTTTGAGAAGTAAAAAATAAGAAAATCACATATATCCTTTCAAAAGATTTTATTTCTCAAGTAAAATTTATTCCTGGCATATTTTACAAATCTGTAGACTATTACATAAATAGCTTACATTTTTATTACTAAATTTATTTTTATATAGAAACAAAGATTAATTTTTAGAGAAATTCCTTTTTGACACAATGACAGTTTAGTAGATCTTGAATTAAATACATAAAATTTAACTCATCTCTAAGTATAAATTATGTAACTAGGTGAGAGATTACCCTTGGAAAGAATGAGTGGAGTTGAAGGGTTAATGAGAAAGACTGAAAACTACTACTCACTTGCATATGACATCATAAAATATATTTCCTCATAATAAAACAGATGAAAAGGCCTATTCTCTTATACAAAGGTATAGATCTTAAGCATGTGTTATAGAAGATGGATTTATAATTGAAAATTTAAAACACATGGCATTATTTTCAGGAGTATAAATCAAATACCGTATATTAAGCTACAACAAAAAATCTGTACTGTTATTAAATCGTCAAAGAAAGACAATCTCGAGTCCAACAGTCAACTTGTTCCCTTTGCTGCCTAGCACATGTTACTCTAACATTCAACTGTTTATAAGGATAATTTTTTAGACCCTGAACCACGAGGGTAGCATATTAAAGTTTTATTTGTGTATGTGCCATGAGTTGGATCCGACTCGATGGCACTTGGCTTGGCTTGTGTATGCGTGGGTGGGTGGGTACTTTTCACTTCATATTTAAATCTCATAAGATTCAAAAGAAGTAAATGCGAGTTATAAGGCATGTTGTGATTCTGCTGAGGCAGGAGCTCTTCATTTGGGATCAGGTTTTACGTTTGCACACTACTGCTTAAAAGGAGGAAAGAGCTTCTCCTTTCCTTTGCAAATGAGGCAGCCCTCTATCCCTGGAAGTATAGGAAGCTTGAGCTATGGGCCAACCTCCCCTTATAGGTGTTCGATAAAATTCCCTTATTTTGGCAAATCCCGAATACACAGGTAACAAAGTAAGGAATTCTTACATGAAAAAAGTGTGCAATGGAAAATGAGCAAATAGACCACTGAAGTCATCTCTCGCCTTCAAGGTGAATACAGATGCCGTTTTCCTAGGTTCATAGACTACGAAACCAGCATCTACTCAGGATGGCAAGATTAATACAAGATTTTCTCCCTGTAGAGTTGATACTCAAAAAATTAGCACCATCTAGAATAAATCAGAATTAAATCCATCGACCACTAACAGCAGTATCACGCCAGGATAGAAACTGCAAGGAGAATTCATTTGTCTCAAACGCATGTTCTGAAATGGGAGAAGGTTACCACTGAGACTTTCAAAGCAGGAGTCAGTCCACTTGGGAGTTTGTAAAAGTCGCTTCACAATATAGAGTGATCTCAAGCTGCTTGAGCTGCTGGCACCTCGCAGAACCAAGCGTAAATTCTCCCTGGTAGCCTTTAGTTTTCCCCGGAGTCTGACATAGTTTCCAATAATAAGATGCCAGGACAATGATAAGTCTTAGTCAAAGTGAAAATAGTGATAAGAGGAAGGAAACATATAATGCAACAGAAATAGTTACATCAACTTATGTGGAAGTTTCAAAATAATTGAAAAAAAAAGGATTAAATATAGCCTGACTGTAAATTTAGACAGCGTCAATCAATAGCCTAGAATACATTTTCCAGATGCTTCTACCTCTTAAGTCTTCTGTTACCTTTTCCGTGCTCATCAGCATCTTTCTTTCTAAACCCCTCTTTTTCACACATTGATTCGTATAGGCATTGATTTATTTGTTACCTCAATAAATATTCATTGAATGCCTATGTTGTTTGTCACCGCAATTCCAAAGCTTGCGGTACCTACCTTCCTCACAGCAATCATCATATATTGTGTTTCTGTTGTTTCACCTGGGTTTCCCAGTCCTGTGAGTTCCAGGCAAGGAGTCTTGGCCCTCAGTAGTTTGCTGAATGTGGTTCTTAACTTCTTTCTGTAAGAAATTTGAAACAAATTGTTTACTAATAGTCTTACATATAACCTTCTTCCCCCCCCCCCCCCGCAGGGTGAAGGTTATAAGACTCATGGAAACAGAAACAAAAGATTAGTATTTTAAGTTCATCTAAAGTTTTAAAATTTAAATGAATGAAATCATAAAAATTAAAATAAAATAAAGAAAACAATAATTAGATGGATTCATAATGAAGTATTATTCTTATTCTGCAGTTATTAAGAAAAATGCTTGGTCTAGAAAACTATACTTGCCTGTGGAGACAAAGATGGTACACTAATCCCATTGTCTTGCTGGAATATTCTGTACTATACTGTAGATTTTGTGGTAAGACTGTAATATTGTTAAAGTGGAGGGCAAGGTAAAAAGAGGAAGACGTCCAGCAGGATGGTCACAGTGGCTTCGACCCTGGGATCACACATAACAAGGATGCGGAGGGTGGCTCAGGACCAGGCAGCCTTCCTGTCTCCTGAGGTAAGTCTGGACCTACTGGAGGGGACCTCACAGAAACACTGAGGCTGCACGTGACGTTCCAACAAGACACTCAGAGGTGGATCTGGCTCAGGCAGGAGAGATTCTATAGGTAGTTTTGCACACTCAGGTGTGTAGAACTCTTCTGAATTTCCTTTTTCAGAATTATCCCCAGTTGTGTGTCCACTAATGTGGATGCTCATACTTCAGTCTATCACAGGAGAGCTGATCCTATCTCTTTGTTGTGTATCTCAGCTGTACCTTTTCCTCCCCCTCTTCTAATGCAACCCTTGGAAATCCTGTAGGTATGGTAGTTAAGTGCTGTGTCCACGAACCAAAAGACTGGCCGTTCCAACCGACCAGATGTTCCACGGAAGCTCTGTGGGGCGGTGCTGCCCTGTCCTGTGTGATCACTGCAAGTCAGAATCGGCTCAGTGGCAGTGCGTGCATGGTAAGTGCCTAATGTCACCCTTTTTGATGTCACCAGCTTAATTTATTTCTTTCTGGCCTCCCTTTCATCTTGAATCTATTATTGGTATTTGTCAATAGGATGTTGAAGACTTTGTTCAGCAGGTCAGATATTTTCTGGTGGCGATTCTGAAGACATCTTTAAGGTATCAGAAAGTCTGAGAAAATTTTAAGACCATTTGTAGTAGCTGAAGATGTTTCCCGCCAATGGGAAAAGTCAGCAGATGAGAAGCTTCATAAAAGGTGTTGACACAGTTCATGTAGTAACATTCTTGAATTTAATTAACATTCTTAAATTTAAATGAATGAAATCATAAAAATTAAAATAAAATAAACAATAATTAGATGGATTCTTAATGAACTATTATGAATAATGAATATATTCATAATGAACCATTATGAATATAAATTTCTAAACATAATCTCCTTACTGAATTACATTCTCTGTACATCCACACCTGCCCATGCTCACACACACACCCCTACACAGATGGATACAGTCATCCATATTACCCTGTATGTACATACAAAAGCAAACTGCTGGCTGCTGAATCCGTCCCATTGCTGGAGACCTCACATGCTTCCCAGCCAGCTGTGCTCCACGGGTCATCACGGCTGTCGTCTCAGGGAAGAAGACTCGCACATCTTCCTCCCATTCCACTCCTGGGCACTCTGAACTGCCAACCCTCCCATTAGTAGCCCAGCACAAACCATTTTTACTATCTAGGATACTAACTTTACATACTTCATAAAATGCTTACTGTACATTATATGTAATTTAAAGAATTTTGATAGCAAACTGTGGCTACATGTATTTTCTCATCACAAGTGTTATTTTCATTTAAAATTTCCACAATGACTAAGCTTTTTTGGACAGAGAAACTTCAGTTAAGTATTTAGCTACTTGGGATGCCTAGTCTACTCTTGGAGCAGAGCCGTAGTAGGGCCCTTGCTTAGCCTGTCCTTTCAACCTCCACAAGGAGCCCTGGTGACACAGTGGTTGAAACCCTCAACTGCTAATCAAAAAGGAGACAGGTACGGCACTCTGCTTCCATGAAGTGCCCGGCTTCAGAAACCCTGTGGGCAGTTGCACTCTTAAGTCAATATTCAACTTGAGGTCAGTGGATTTGGTTCTCTTGGTTTGCCACTTAGAAGACGATGTTCCAGTGGTTAGTGGAGAAGATGGGGTGATGCCCCACTGGCAGGGGTCAGAGGAAAACCTGGAGTTAGCATCCAGGCTTTTTCTGCAGAGACTGCTGTAGATGCTATCAGGGAGTCACAGGCCTTGTCAGGCACACACCAGTGTTTAACGGGCCTTTCTAGCCTTCTTGCTATCTAAATAGACATGTATGAAAAAAGCCTTGAAATACTGTCCTCATAGGTTTGACTTCCATGTCTGAGCAGAGTGACATTCTGAGTAATGAAAAGTCCCCAGGCTTTGCTGGCCTGTTCCATTTGGACAGCCACTCCGGGGCTGCAGCAGCGGTAGGCTCCATGGCTCCTGGTGCTGCAGGTTTGATTTATAGGATCATAAATATCCAAGAAATGTCCATCCATTTCTTGATACTCATTTTTGGGCTCCATATGAAAAAAAAAAAAGTGTTCTACCTTGTGTCCCTTGATGTAGGACTCAGTTTTATGAGTCAATAGTTTTCACGTTTTACACGTTTCATTTCTAAGTTTGTCTGTGAACTCCTGGAACAATTAGCCAGGTTTCCTTCACCCACGCCTTGGCCTTTCCACTCACTCAGCTTCTGCAGAGCTTCTGCTGGAAGTCAAAGTGCCTTGCAGTACACAACTGGCCGTCAGTCCTGCTTCCTGAGAGCAGGACCGCAATTATAACTATAAAAATCATGTACACTTACTGTATGCTTCAAGTTGTGCAAACATTTTTCCAAGTTATTCCACACCCATTAACGTAAGGTAGCCAGTGGTAGTCAAGTGTATATGTGGACATGTTTAAATTGGTATATATTTTGCTGAGTGTATTTTCACACAAAAAATTATACAAAAAATGATGAAATATTATTAAGAAGATGTTTACTAATTTTATGGTTAATAACAACAGAGAACAAACAGTTCCAGTCTGCCAGACACCCCAACAGCATGCAGCATTAATTTCCCAAATTCAAAATCATAGTTTTGGTAGTCTCATTTACCAGAGACATTCCTAACAACTGAAAATTTGGATAAAATATTTCACTAAATGAATTGAAAGAAACATTATACATTAACCTTAGAGGGTCGAGTTACCTGGGAAAATCTTAACTGACAATACTTGATACATGGAAATTTGTTTAAAGTTGCTGTTCAAACTACTTTTAATACAAGTATTAATCAATAATATTTTTAAAAATTATCTTCCGTACTTCTTCCTAAAAATGGAATTCAGAGTTTATAACTACTATTAAACATATATAATTTTTATGTATAATAAATGGAATACAAATTTTAAAGAAATCAGATTATGCTGTCCTAATGTATCTTTCTTTACACTGAGTTTTTGGCCAACAAATTGAGGAATATTCCTGAGGTAAAAACTAGATACATATCCAAAGTATAGCTTTTGTCACTCCAGCCAAAAAAGTTTTTGAAATTCAATCAGAGCATTGAGTGATTTATTCAACAGGGGCCACCCTTTGACTATTGGGATTAAACACTAGACAATGGCAAGAACAATGGACTGTCACCAACATAACCAGAGGCTTAACAGTAATGTCCATGTCAAAGTAAATTACAGGGGAATATCAGATGGGCCCAGGAATGTCATTTTGAAAGACGCAGTAATAAACTAAGGGCTTTGAGTAAAAGAAGAAGCAAAATACATCAAGTGCAGGGAAAAAGGGAGAGTTATATTTTGACTTTTGAGAACCCAATCATGGTAACAGATGTCCTGAACATTTAGTTCATTAAGGAAATACCGAGTACCATCTGGGTTCACGATATGCTAAAAGGTGTGGATACAGAGACACATGTGACCCAGGGGCTGTTCTTAGGAGAGGCGACAGCCAGCTGTGTTTCAGAACCAACAGGCAGTTACTCTTCAGGTGCCTTGACCCAAGTCACAGAGCGTTAGAGATGCACAGCCGAGCCGAGTGCCGTCGAGTCGGATCCGACTCATGGCAACCTTGATTTCTGTTATAATCCGTGTTAAACATTGTTTTTAATATAGATTCTAAACAGAATTTTAATACAGTTAGTAAGATTATGAATGAAAAAGCTGGATGCTGAATAAGGAAGACTGAAGAAGAGGTAATGCCTTTGATTTAGAGTGCTGGGGAACAATCCTGAGCCCAGCCTGAATGCCAGATGAACAAACCAATCTGTCTTGGAAGAAGTACACCCAGAACGCTCCTGGAAACGAGGACGGTGTGACCATCTCGTGTACGCTGGACTGTTATCAGTGGAGAGCAGTTCCTGGAGAAGGACAGCATGCTCGGCACAGGGTCAGTGACGGAGGAAGGTGCTCAAGACGACAAACTAACACAGTGTCTGTGGTGATGAGTTCGGATACAGGAACTCTGAGGACAGAGCAGGATGAGGCCATGTTTCATTCTAAAGACACGGGGTGTCACTGTGATTCAGAATCCACTCAACAGCACCCAGCACCAACAATACCAAAAGAAACAAGCCCTCTGCTGCCCAGCTGATTCCAACTCCTGGTGACCTTATAGGACAGAGGAGAACTGCTCCATTGAGTTTCCAAGGAGCGCCCGGTAGATTCCAACCGCCGACCGTCTCAGCAGCAGCCGCAGCACTTCCCCACTATACCACTGGGTTTCTGAAACACATTTGTAAGACGAAATTTGAACGTTTTCCTCTAAGTGAGCAGTCATGAATAACTGGCAATTCTGCCCTCAAAATTATTGTTTTCATCAATTTTATGGAAAATAATGGGAGTCTCTTTGACTTTGGGATTGTGAAGAACAAGTTGTGTTGTATGTCCCAACTTCCTGACACTACATGCAGTGACCGGGAGACACAGAGGGACAGGAAATGTTGGTACTGGACATGGGAGTGATATTTACAATGACTTATATGAGGTTTGTTGGACCAGTGTCACTAAGGTTTGAGTTCTGCCAAAGAAACTACCGGCTGGCTGCTCACTCAGTTCTAAGTAGGAAACTAGTACTTTATATGAAATAATCTAGAAGCAATACCACTATCTTAGTCTCCTTTCATCATATTTTTATTGTTATTTATTAAGAGTCTTCGGTGGAGCTAGACTTGGCAGTATAAATGAGGTACAGACAACCAGGCCGCCGCCCTAACGTTTCACAAAATTCAGTGCACAAACTGAAAGAAGAGCGATACCTCACCCAAATCAAAACTGCTCCTGATAAAAACGAGCTTTTGTTAAAAAAAAAAAAAAGAATAAATGTCTTAGCAAACGTTAGGTTAGAAAATGCAGTACTAGAAAAAAATGGAATTGAATTTGATTTTTCTGCTTTATATGGAGATTTGCTTTCCTTTATATGAAAATTTCAGTGCAGCTTCTTAAGACAAATTTTACCTTATAACATAACTGGAATACACTAAAGGATCAAAAAGTAATTTAGTTTAGTCCACTCCTCTAGAAACGAATCACGTAAGATACACTTTCAGAAAAAAATAAGTGTAATTCATTCTTATCAGCCTACAGCACGCCTGGATCAGACACCTGCTTGTGCCTCTATGGTCAGTGGTCCTCTGAGTAAGCAAAACATCCTTGAGAAGATTGTGGAAGGAAGACACAAAGAGTACCCCTGAGAAACCCCGACTCCCTACCCTTGATCAGGAGTAACCAGGCTAGAAATGAGGCACAGATGAAAGCCCTTAAGACTCTCCCATCAGCTTGCAGGGGAAGAACAGGCAAGTGGCAAATTTGAAATTATTGCTCATCAGGTCAAGTGCACTTCAGTGAACAACACATAATCAGGTCAAGTACGTTGTTGCTGTTCACTGTCTTCCAGTCAATTCCAAGTCATGGACACCGTGCACAGAAGAGAGCAAAATGTTTTCTACTTATGGGCCAAGCATTATTGGCATGTTCGAGTCTGTTTTTGCAGTGATTATGTGAGTCCACCTCACTGTGGGTTTTCCCCCTTTTTGTTGACCCTTCGCTTTATGATAAATGATGCTTTTCTAATATTCAGTAATAATGGTCCTTCCTGAGAATCAGTCCGAAGTGAGCAAGCTGAACTCTTGATTATCTGTTTCTGAGGAGCATTCTGGTTGTCCAAATAAATTTTCCAGTTGAATATATGCATGGTGAAGGTAATACAATTGTCAGAATAACCGGAAACATTTAAAAGCCCCAAGCCAAATGGATTCCAATAAGTCAGTTCTGATTCACAGGGACCTCGAAAGGTTTTTGAGGCTGTAATCTCTACAGGGCCAATGGTGAGGTCAAACCACAGATGGTTTGGTTAGCAGCTGAGCTCTTTAGCCACTGCAGCTCTGGCACTCCTTAGAAACCAGATAAGACGTGTAAAAATAGGCTCAAATAGAAAGAAATGTAGATTTAAAGCTTAAACAAATAGGATGTGCATTCCCTTGTCAAATATGGATTCCTAATTTCAGTGCTATTTCTGAGCCCCTTTCATTTTTAATGTTTATAGTAAGTTGCATTTTCTCATGAATAATACTGTTTTAAATGACCTTATGTCATATTTAAAATTATCTTTACATTTTTAATCTGAAGCATTTCACTGTCATCAATACTCCAAATAGTTATTGATAATGGGGAACAAACCATCAGTTCAATTTGGGAAAGAAGTTCTGTTTCATGCTCTTTGCTAGGTAACAGAGTGTTTCTGTTTTGAAGAGCATGATGGAGAAAAACTTCATAAATACCCCTGAAGATACCAGGACACACATTTAAGGAGCAGGCAAGCTGATGGGAATGAGGAATCAGCAGAACTTGCAGAGCAGATATTTGGGCCGTTTCTCTGGAGATGAGGGAAGGGCTCTTACCATTGAAGGCAGAAGGTCACAGGTATTGACCTTGCACTTGTCATGCCACATATACAAAGCTCACAATGTCTGCTAGGACCAGGCTATAGAAATGGGTCATTGTAAGCTTTTTGAGGAAGTTTGGACTTGATTTGGGTTCCCATCATAGATACTTAAACACAAAATGCCACGATGAGTCTTGTGTTAGAGAGATACATTCTTTAAAAAGTCTAAGAAGACAGGAGAGAGAGAGAAACTAGAGAAAGTCAAGCAAAGAGAGAAAAGGCCAGTGAGATAATCCAAGGGAAACATGGTTAAAAGACTGAATGCATGATGTGTTCAGCTTAGACTAAGTTCACATGTTTCTAACAATAACAAGAGCTAACACGTATTGCATCACAGTGACTCTGTGCTAAATGCCTTGTCTGCATTGCCTTCTGTCCTCCTCTGAGTAAGCATAGTCAGACTCATTTCCCACTTGTGAAAACAAAGACCTCAAGTGTCTTGACCAAGGGCAGATGGAAAATCTGAGACAGTAGTAGATACAGCTCTGTGTGACTGCAAATCCACTGTTCTTAGGTGTTCCATGCGTGCTTTGATGTGTACAGCTCATGGAGGAACAAATCATTTTTGAGGCGGAGAGAAATGTTGGAAGGAGGAATGCAGCTTTAAGAGTGCCTTCTAAATAGATACATTATAATAAGACAAAGAATCACTGGAATCAGAGTGTTACCTGGGCAAATAAAGTAACTTTAGGAAATACTAACCTGGACCGCTTTAAGGGCCCACATGACGAGGATAGAGTTGGAAGTTTCTGGATGGTCCGAAGTAAAATGTTTAGAAACTGTCGACCCATGCTAAAAAACTGAAGCCGTTCAACTTCATGGCATTTGGGGGAATGAAAATACAGTGTTTACAGAAAGTCAATAAAGATGTTTGGAAAACTTCATCTATTGAGAGCTGAATGGCAGGAAATAAGATAATTTTCAAAAAAGAATAAACAAATGAGGAGCAGCCTACAGAGGTAGCCGTCACATTGTTCATGAAGTGCCTCTTAAGTACATTATGGACAATGCTTACTGCAACCCTGTACTGTGGGGATTCAAGGTAAATCTAAATATGTTTTTGCCACGAGTTGCTCTCTAGTCAGCTCTGACACACAGCAACCCCACGTACAATAGAAACAAACCAAAGGTCATAACAATGGGACAGGACTCAGATGCTTTGTTCTTCCAAGTCCTCCTTCAGTGTCACTGCTCTCAGTGAAACACTTGTTTATGCGCTCTTACTATTTAAAAATTTAAAAAATGTCATCTAGCCAATTCTGATTCATAGGGACCATGATCAAAAACCAAACCAAACCCTTTGCCAGCTAGTTGATTCCAACTCATAGAGACCCGATAATGAAATAGAAGTAAAACTTCCATGTGCTGTAAATACAATATTTCCCAGCTTTCTCAATTGTTACTTCATTTTGCACTTCTCCTATGCTGCCATGGAAGAACTACACATTTTCGAAGCTGATGCAACCCGTTTCCTTGTACTAGATTCTGACCTTCTCCCTCGCTAGAGAAATGTCCCTAGTAATTTTCTCCAAAGATACATTGCACAGGGAAAGTCTGCCACAAGATCTCTTCAAAATATTGAAAACTAAAGATATCACCTTGAAGGCTAAAGTGCGCCTGACCCAAGACACGGTGTTTCTGTCACCACCTGGTACTGCTCTAACAGAAAATACCGTGAGTCACAGTCCAAGGAGCCACAGATGCATTGATGAGTTACAAGTCCCTTTAGTAAGAGAATTTATCACAGTCCAGTAGGCTCAATCCAAATCCAGTGAAGCATCTAGGCACACGAACCTCAGGTCCAAAGGACCTGCTCTGCTCTCAGTGCTGCCTTCTTGGTGGTATGATGTTCCCAACTTACTCTACTCACTTCTCTCCCTCACATCACACAGCTAGTAACTTGAGTCCTTCCTCACCAACACAACTGCTATGCATTTTGCTCATCAACAGCACAGAGGGAGGATTCACAACACATGGAAGGAAGTGCATCATCTTGGGACTCACAGCCAGGTCAAATCAATACATACATTTACTGGGGGACACAATGCAATCCATGACACTCTGCCCTTTGCCCCCCAATCATTTAGTTAGAACATGTAAAATATGTTCATTTATAGCATACAAAGTGTCTTAAGTCCTGGTCCAGAACCCATAAATTTCCCTTCAACTGTGAAATCCAGAACACATGCTATCTTCCCAAAATACGGTGGTATAACAGGCAGGCACAAAATACACATTTTCATTAGAAATAGAAAAACTGCAGGCAAAGGAGGTATTAACAGCCAACAAGTGTGTCAGAAGAACACATTACAGTAGACCTCAAAACTTTGAAAATAATCTTCCCTTCTTTAAGACATTTTACACAATAGCTTTGCCCTCCGTACTCTAGGTATTGGCCATACTCTCTAGATTCTGAGTGGAGATCTCTGGCCCTGAGCTACAACTCAGCCTTCTAGGCCCACTTGGACAGCAAATCTGCCTCCTCAGCTTTAAGTGCACACTAAGCCAAAATGAGTGGCAATTCCACCCTTACAAACACAAGAGGCCATGGCTCCACCCTTTCAAACCCCTGAGGTCATGGCCACACTTTTTGAGACAGGCAGCTCAGCTTCTCATGTTCTTTGTCTCTTCAGCTTCTGCTTCCTATGGCCTCATGGCCTGGGCCTCAAGTCCGCATCTGCCTTCCAGGGGCAAGTGTTCCAAAGCTCTGTAGCTCCACTGATTTAAGTGTTCAGAGGCCAAGAAGCCTCCTTCACACAGGCACTCACCTCTCTTACTCCATGGTCAGCAAGTCTAGCTCCAAATATTCAAGTTCCCAGAGGCACACGACTTCACCAAGAAAACTCTGTGCACAGGCATTCAGCTCTCTTGCTCTATGGGTCAGCTCCTGGTTCTGCTGTTGCCAGTTTGCTGCTGCTGCTGCTGCTTTTCTTCACCACTTACTGCCTTCCCAGGTGTTGATAGTTCTTTGGGGTTCTTTCTTCCATCCATTTCACAGTTCCAAAATAAGCTTTCACATTTTAGGTAGATGTTAGAGCAGTATCCCACTTCTGGTACCAAATTCTATTTTAGTCACCTGGTACTGCTCTAACAGAAAATACCATGAGTGGAAGTCTTCACAAAGAGAAACTTTATTGTCATAGTCTGATAAGCCACAAATTGGTTTAGGAGTTACAAGTTCATTCAACAAGAGAATTTATCACAGTCCAGAAGGCTGAGTCCAAATCCAGTGAAGTATCTCAGCACAGGAACCTCAGGTGCAAAGGACATTCTCTGTGCTTGGTGCTGCCTTCTTGGTGGTATGAGGATCTTAACTTACCCTGCTCACTTCTCTCTCTTCTGTCTCACAGATGGTAACTCAAGTCCTTCCTCACCAACACAACTGCTATACGTTTCCCCTCATCAACAACACAGAGACAGGATTCATAACACATGGGCAGAATTGCACCACATTGGGACTTGTAGCCAAGTCAAATCAAGACATATGTTTTGGGGGGGGACACAATGCAATCCATGACACAAGGTATTTTCAAGCTCATCAAATGCATGCAAAAGCTGGACAATGAACAGGAATAGAGAAGAACTGATGCCTTTGAATTGAGGAGAATGTTGAATATACCATTGATTGCTGAGAGAACAAACAGATCTGCTCTGGAAGAAGTACCACCAGAGTGCTCCCTGGAAGCAAAGATGGCAAGACCATGTCTTACATACTTTGGACAGGAAAGATCAGCCCCTGCAGAAGGACACCACGCTTGGTAGAGTGGAGGGTCAGCTAAAAGGAGGAAGACTTCCAAAAAGATGGATTGACACAGTGACCACAACAATGGGCTTAAGCATAAAAACGATTGTGGACATGGTGCAAGACCAGGTATTGTTTCATTTTGTTGCTCACAGGGTCTATGAGTCAGAATCAACTCAACAGCACCTAACAACAATTCTCTCCATTACTCAAGCATCACTTTTTCACTACTGTATCATTCTAACATGCTTAAAAACAGACTGTAAATATACTCAATTAAGAAAAGAATCATTTCCTGGACCGCATGCCTCTCTCTAGCTACAGCTCTAGTTCTCTGTTCCTGGTATACGAACAACTCCTCAAAAGAGATATATTCTTTACCTCTAGCTTTTCTGCTTTAATTCCCTACTGACTCATCTCTAAAGAGGCATTATCCACTAAAACACTACTCTGAAATTCCACAATTACCTTCACATTCTTAAACCAAATAGAATTACCAGATGCTATCCTACTCAGCCTATAAGCAGCATTTGGCAGTATGCACAGCTCTCTCTTGAAACACTTGCATCTGATTTCTGCAACTTACTGCTTGTACAGCCCTCCTCAACATTGTAGCTTGCCATTCCTCACTTTCCCACATCACTTGTCTTTCAAAGCATCTGTTAAAGTCATCTTCCTCCTTGTAGTTGTTCAAAGAGAAAACACAGAAGCCATTCTTGGATCTTATCCTTCTCTCAAAATTTACTTTAAATCAACAAGTGAATCCTCCTTTCTCTGTCTTTAAAATGACCTCCAAAGCAGACCTTTGCTAAAACCTTCAGTTTCATCCAAATGAATTTCAATTCTTTATTACAATTCTCTTCCAACTAACCTCCCGGTTTTGCTCCTTGGTCCTTACTATCTGTTCCCAGGAGTGTTGCTAGTTCACGGTTAAGGGCTGTGGCTGCTGTTCAAGAGCCTAGCAGTTCAAATCCACCAGCCACTCCTTAGAAATCATAAGAGCAAATTCTATTCTTCTCTATAGGGTCTCTATGAACTAGAATTGACTTGACAGCAATGGGTATCTAGTCTCAACACAGTAGACAGAGTGTTCCTTCTAAACACAATCATATCCTTTTCTACTCAAGAGCTCATGGCTTCCCATAAATTCAAAATAAAACTCCTAAAATGGTCTACCAGAGTCACCTCCACCTCTGTGGTCATATCTACTGCCATTCTCCACAGTGCCCACCATGCTCCATCCCCCCTTCTTCTCTTGAACAAGAAAACCTCACTCCTGCTCAGAGGTTCTACAATCGTTCTCTCTCTGCTGAGTAAGCTCTTTCCTCAAACAACAGAGTAGCTGGTTTCCCTCCTCCATCTAGCTCTTTTCTGAGCATCCTGTTTTGCTTTTATCCATAATAAGTATAACCCTCTGATAGACTACATCATCCAATAATAACAGAAATTCAAAGATAGCAGAGAATTTTTTATTTTACTTTGTTTCACTGCTACAATGCCTAGTCCAATGTAGACTCTCCTTAAATTCTTGTTGAAAGAATAAATGGCATGTATTGTGGAAGGTTCTGTATCCCCACAGTGAGTTTTTTGAGGTTTTTAGTTTTCAGAATCATAAAGCTTTAGAGTTAGACAGAATCATAGTGATCACTAAGTTGATGTATGAGAAAATGCAGGCCTACAGATGTTGTACGTTTTTGAGAATCAGAGAACAGATGTGTGACTGGTACTCAAACTCTAAATCCATAGCCATAAGTTTTAGCTACTGATCCTTTAAATTTTCTATAGCTGTATGCCATACTTACTGAAAGTAGTATTACACCACAGCAATGTTAACTTCATTTTTAATTTAAACAACAAATTCTCATAGAGAGTCAGCTCAGGGATCACTTGTCCAAAATTCAGGTATTTATTTCACGTCTGATGATCCAAGCCCCAATATCTTTACCAGCTTCTATGAACGTTCTAAAATTTTATTTTAGAAGATTTCCAGATAATTTTAAAAATATTGATAACGTTGGTGTGTGCACGTGGGTGTATATGCCGTTGTATAACCTTCCCCAATGAAGTGTAATTGGAGTAAATTTCTGGCACACAGCAAGCACCAGACCCATGCATACTGACTGAGTTAATACACATACAAATGGACGAACAGACAGGTGAACGCCATCAACCGAACGCTTTCAGTTTAAATACATAAACACAAGAAGCATCATCATCATTGAACGTAGATAAATTTTAGCCTCTTGTTTATACTTAAGATTTGGTTTCATGAGTTCCTAGCTGTATGGTCTTGAACAAGTAAGCAAGCCTCTTTGAAACTCAGGTCTCTTATCTGTTCAGCGAGGCAATATTACCACAAATTTGAAATTAAGACTAGTAAGACTAGATGGTAGATTTGGCTGCATATGAAGCTCTCCATTGTTTTTGCTGTTATTGGTTATATATAACTTTTAACACCCACCCAACCCGGAGTTTTCTTTCTGAATTCATTTTATTTGAGTCTAAGTTATTGTTAGAAATGCAAAGGAAGCAATACAGTGTATTAAAAAGCCTAATCTTTGAAGATAAAAAATTTGGACAATCCAATATAAAAATGAACGCAAAACGCATGCAATGGTATAGTAGCGCAGAAGATATCTGGCCTTCGAGAACAAGGCTGAGCAGGTGACGGCGACAAGTGCAGCAACGACAACAATGATGAAACACAAAACGTTCTTCTGTCACTAAGAACTACTTTATCAGAAGAACTCCCAGAAACAAGAATTGTGAAAAAATAGCTAGAATTCTCTAACATGTAAATAATAACTTAAAATAATTCCAGGCATGTTTTTAAAAGATTCATGGAAGCCATAGAGCTATTTTGTATGTTGCATCTTGCAATCTACACTTCTGCACCAGAATTTATCTTGGCATTCTAGTCTTCATAGAAATAGCCCCTTCTCCTTCATATATGCATATATACATATAACACATATTTTCCTATGTCTCATTATTACCTAAATACAAAAAAAAGAAGGTCTCTCATTTTCCTAATTCATTCCTTCATTTTATTTCCATTGTCTGTGATTAAGGGGTGGCTCTTAAACAGAATATCCATCAGAACACCCTCTCTGGGTACTGTCAAATAAGGTCAGAGTAGAGACTTCTGTAGCAGATATTATGTTTATATTAAGTTTATGAAGGTACATCCGTCACTATGTCTCCTGGTACATACATTCCATAGAATGCATAATAAGACAAAGCCTACCAAAGAGCGAAAATCATGCTGTTTGAAATGTTGCAGACAGATTTGTTTGGAACAGAAAGCTGAACCCCTAAGAGAGAAAACAGTCAGTTCACTCACTAAAGAAACTGTTACTTAGTGCTTATTGTGGGAGAGGAAATTGAAATTAAAATGAACAAGAAAAGTCATTTAAGTTAGACTCTGCCCACTAAGGAATGAGGAAGCAGACGAAAAGAGAAATAATACCAGTACCTAATCTACTATAGGAAATTCTGGTGACATAGTAGTTAAGTGCTACAGCTGCTAACCAACAGGTCCACGGTTTGAATCCACCAGGTGCTCCTTGGGAACTCTGTGTGGCAGTTCTATTCATTTGTAGAGTTGCCATATATTGGAATCTACTCAATGGGAGTGGGTTCGTTTGATTTTTGTTTAATCCACTACACATGGTGTGTTTCAAAACTCTTTAGTTAAGAGTATCTATTGTCTTCCAGGGTGTCCGTCAGGGGTGCGGCTAGGCAGCCTCCTGCTAACTGGAGGGTTTGAGTTTTTAGTCAACCAATGGTGCCTTGAAAGAAAGTCTTTGGATCTACTTGCCAAAAACAAACCAACAAAAAGTCAAGGAGCACAGTTCTTCTCTGCAGGGCTCACTCATGGTGAGTCGGAGTCACCTGACAGCAACCGACTGGTTCTGCCCCCTCACCCCAGGTGGCTGTGTAGTACTTCGTCTAATAGTTTAAAACTTTTCAAAGGAGCTATTTTAAGCTTACATTCTCTTGTGTACATGGTTCTTTGGAAATAATAATATAAAATGATTTTTACTCTTTTCATCATTTTTACATGTTTTCATCCTTTTCTTTCTTCTACGCTGTTGGGTTTGTTCTCTGTAGGCTTTATTCTTTCCTGTTTTCTGTTTTTACTCTTTTAGTATACATTTCTCTACACTGAAATGTTCAAACTAGCTGCCTCCAGGCCACATCTCGTTTTCAGGAGTACTTCATTTTATCTATAGATTGTTTAGAATACAATTTTGGCGCACAGTCAGTATTTAAAAATTAGGCAATATTACACTAAAGGCCGTTATCATAGCTTCTCTGGAGAAGCCAGAGATTTGGCAAAACTTGTTCTGCCTTCTAGAACGTCACCAACCGATCGGAGCTGAGCAGCAGCTGCTGAGTACAGCCAGGGGACCTGCACTCTTTGTAGGTAACAGTCCTTCCCTCGGGCTGCTTCAGTTATTTGCTTTACCGAACTAGCCTTTGGTGGACACGAGACACACAACCCTTGTCCGAATTGTCACTCCGTCTGTCTAGTGCTGTGTGCTGACTCATAAACATTCAGCCCTACCACTGACAAACACTGTACACATGCTCTGTGCCATATACTTCTGTATATCAATAATGCCTCTATAAGCAAAATATGCCACAGTTATTTCCCTTAGAAGCCCACCTGATAGTTGAAGGGACAAAAGTATAGCCAAGTATTTGTGTTGCTGAATTGACAGGTTCGTCTGCCTGTCACTGTAACTCAAAAGTGCAGAGATAGTGTAGGGTTCAAGGAATAATTTACTTGCAGGTTTCTGCAGCAAACCTGGGGGAACAGTGGCCAATTCAAACCATCTCATTTGAGTTACATTTTCCAGGGGGTTTTATAGCCAGAATTCAAAGGGAAGAGGATTTGTCACAGAACAATACTCAGGAGTTACAAGACTTCACTACATCATAAGGTTTCATTACAGCTAATAAACAGTGTGAGTTATCTAAAGCTTGTCAAGGAAAATCAAACAGCAAACTATTGTTTACGTCTAACAAAGAGGGTGATCTGTCTAAAAGTTTGTCAGGGAAAATTAAACAGGGCAGACTTAAAGTCTATCACAGGGTAATCAATCAGAGCAGATCTAAATGTCACAGGATAATTTAGCTGGGTAAACGATCCAAAATTTTTTATCTCCCTCTGGGGTCTTAATCGACTCTATATCCTCTGAGATTGTGACCAGATGTGGTAGGGAAAGGAATGAAGCCCTGTTTGTCTGGTTAAATGTAACTTAATAACCTAAGTGACCTTTGTCAGGCTCTCACACCCACCATCACTCCTGAGGTCTCAGTTAACTATATTTTCAGAGACCAGAGGAGCAAAAGATAGGGAGAGGAATCCGGACTTATTTGTCTGGTTAGAATGTAGCTTAATGACCGAAGTGACCTTTGTCAGGCCCTCGCAGCCACCGTCATGTGGATGACATGTAACGTGATGGGGAATTCCTTCTTTAGATCTTTCACTAAGAAAGTCATTATGCATAACTATCCCTAGAGACCCTGAGTTACACATTCCCTTGTCCCTGAAGTAATTAATCTACCTTTAATTAGGAAAACCTAACCTCAAAGCAACAAAAATCTGTCATTCTAAAGAGATGAGGCATGTAAATGTTTAATGGCAAGGAGCATCAACCCCAGGACAAAAGTTCTCCCCAAAAGCAGAGCCATGAATGAGAGTTGAGTCAGCATGTTTCCCAAGTGTTGGAGACAATCACCTGGTTCCAGTTCAATGCAGCACTGGGAAGATGACGAAGAAACTTTGGAGGAATTGTTCACACCATGTGGGAACTGGGTAAAGATGACCAAGACACAAGCATCTTCAGGGAGTGTTTCTGTTACTAATTACAGTAAAAACAATCTGAGGGACTCATTGCTAGGAAACTCTAGATGAGAGAGAAGAAAAGGGGTTCCTGAAATATTGACTATTCCTCAACACAAACTTCACCTGGTTTAGTTAACAAAATTAAAAATACATATTTCTTACTCCTTGGACCCCAGCTGCTTAAAACAAACTCATACCCATTTCATTAAAGTAATGAAAAGATTTTGTGGTTCATTGTATTTAAAGTGCTAGGAATGCGCAAAGGAAAAGGATTTGGCCATAAGAGATGACATTTTAGTTGTGGCTTCAAAGACAACGGCAAAGTTAGAAAAGTAGATTGATAGAGATGCAATTTCAGTTACAGATATTAGCATAGCAAAGGTTTATCAATGTGAAAATACGGATTTGGGGGACAACAGAGTGAAAAACGAGCAGCAGTGCAGGGCACCTAACGAGGAAACAGGAGAAATAAGACTAAGAGTAAACCAAGGGAGCAGAGTATAAATACTTGAGACCATAAGGCTAAAGACTGGGTTTTGTCTATTTAGCAAATGCAGAATCATTAGTTGTTAAGTGTGCACTGTTGACCCAGTGACTGAATCCTTTCCTGCTTTGTGGTTTCTCAACGGTTGATTGTATTTAAAGTTTTATCAGCACACATTACCATACATTGGTGAAAATCTCAACCATAGACCTGACTCCAGTCATAGGTGGTCCGCCAAGTCCAAACCAGACCGGTCGCTGTCAAGTAGACACTGACTCACAGCCACCCTACTGCGAAGAGGAAAACTGCTCCACAGGGTTTCCAGGGAGCAGCTAGGAGTTTCAAACTGCCAACCTTCGATTAACAACCAAGTTCATAACCAGTGGCCACCAGGATTCCACAGGCGATCCAGGAGTTTTCAAAATGTCTTTAGCCTCTGATAGAATTTTCGGACCCCTGGGATCACTCCCTCCATTGCTGGTTCCACCTTCCCAGGCTTATGTCAGCATGCATCCAGTCTGGCAAGAGGAGACAGATTCTGTCTTCCAATCCGGGTATCGGGCTTTACCGACTCACCCGACCCAGACATCCAGGGCTAGATCAGAACAGAACATGCTGCTTTGAGTGTGAGAGGCCTGCTGTCCCCTGCCCAACTCACACGTTCTAGGAGGAGTCTGGGTGATGCTACAGAATAAACGAGTTCCGTTGTTGTGGAAACCCCTGGTGGGGTAGAGGCTAAGTGCTACATCTGCTAGTCAAAAGTCAGCAGTTTAAATTCTCCAGGTGCTCCTTGGAAACTCTACAGGGCATTTCTACTCTGTCCGCTAGGGTTCCTGTGGCTTGGAATCAACTGGACAGCAGTGGGTTTGGGTTTTTCTTGTTGTTGGCTACTGCGGAGGCGATTCTGACTCATGGCAACTTTCATATGTGCAGAGTGGAAATGCTCAGTAGGATTTTCAAGGAAATGACCTTTCAAAAGCAGACATCCAGGCCCGTCTATCCAGACTCATCTGAGTGGCTTCAGAATGCCAATCTTTCAGTTAAGTAGTTGAGTGCTTACCTTGGTACAACCCTGAGACACTTAAATGGGTTCTAGCTGTAGAAAAACGAATCCAAGCTGGAAGAGGGAAAATATACACTCACTCACTCTCTCTCTCTCACACACACACACACACACACACACACTTCCACTTAAGAGATGCATATGAGAGTGAATTACATACCTAAACTGAAAAAACAAAAACTTTGCTGCTTTTGAGTTGATTCCAACCTATAGCGACCCTATAGGCCAGAGTAAAACTGCCCCATGGAGTTTCCAAGGAGAGTCTGAGGGATTTGAACTGCCGACCCTCTAGTTAGCAGATGAAGCACTTAACCACTGCACCACCCAATTGTACACCTATATAATAAATAAATAAAAAGCTATGAATCTTAATTGAGGAAATGATCACAGACAGATGAAAGATGTGTGAACCCAGTGAAGGCATCACACAGTTGTTCCAACAGAAATGTTCTTATCAGTAAGGGATTTAGGAAACCCTGGTGGCCTAGTGGTTAAGTGCTCAGCCTGCTAACCAAAAACTCAGCAGTCAAATCCACCGGGTGTTCTTTGGAGACTCTGTAGAGCAGTTCTACTCTGTCTGTGTGGTTGCTATGAGTCGGAATTGACTCACTGGCAATGGGTTTGGTTTACGGCTTATGGGAGCCAAGTTTTTACTGCTACCTTGTCTTACGTGGGGCAGGTCTTAGCACAAGGCATTTCTCCATGACTTCCACAGACACAGACATCACCTCTCTGTCTTGTTCACAAAAAGCAAGAACAGGTTTGGCATAATACTTTTGCAGAAATACTGTCCCAGGCAGCTTAACTTTAGATCCTAAAGAGTGTATTAAGCTTAGAAATGATCAGAGAGCTGGGGAGATACGTGGAGTCCCACTCCTGCGAAATCAAAGGATCTAATCTTGTTTCTAGGGAATATCTTGCCATCAGCAAGATGGAAATCAGCAGATAATTATACCAGGAGAGATAGCTAGCCCACCAGGGAGGGGCAGTAGCAATTAGATGCATTTTCAGGTCTCAGACAGTAAAAAATATTCATGAATTGGACCTTCTTTTCCTTTTAAGAGTATAAAGTTATTCAATTACCCAAGAAACTGTGAGGCAATTCACCAACTAATTTTTCATTGATTTATTCATTCCCCTAAGGTTAAATGATGTAAATGTTTCTCTCAATATACTTGCTAAGGTTTTAGTAGATGTCTTCCAGTTAGTTTGACTGGCATTGTTGTGTTGTTGTTAGGTGTTGTGGAATTGGTTCCGACTCACAGTGACCCGATACACAACAGAGCGAAACACTGCCTGGTCCTGTGCCGTGCCCACAGGCATTCTGATGCTACGATCACTGGCACAGTCACTGCGTCAGACCATCTCGCTGAGTCTTCCTCTTTCTCGCTGACCGGCTGTTTTACCGAGTACCATCTGCTTCTCCTGAGGCCAGTCTCTCTGGATAACATTTTCCACGTATGTGAGATGAACGCTCACCATCTTCGCCTCTAAGGAGCATTCTGGCTGGATTTGTTTGCTCTTCTGGCAGTTTATGGTATAGTCAATATTCTTCAAAACCGCCTTGATCCAAGGACATCGCTTCTTCTTTGGTCTTCCTTATTCATCATCTAGCTTTTGCATCCCTATGAAACCAAAGCCAAACCCACTGCCATCGAGTTAATTCTGACTCATAGAGACCCCATAGATTACATTAGAGTTTCCAAGGAGTGCCAGGTGGATTTAAACTGCCAATGTTTCGGTTAGCAGACAGTACTTAACCACGACGCCACCAGGGTTTCATGCATTTGAGGGGAATGAACACACCAGGCCTGAGTCAGGTTGGCTTCCTCCTTGGGGTGATGCATTTCCGGTGAAGACGTCTTTTGCAGCGTGATATATTGTGTCACTTGATTTCCTGACTGCTGCTTCAGTGGACATTCATTGTGAATCCAAGAAAAATGAAATCCTTGACAACTGCAATGTTTGTTTTCTCTCTGTATCAATTTGTGCATGAAAATTTATTAAAGGATCAGGTTTTAATGTTTCTGTGCCTTTGACAGCTGGAAAAGTCATGCCTAATTATGTTTTTCATTTGACAGTAAAGTTTTCATTGTTGTTGTTTGGTTGGTTGTTTGACTTTTTAAAAGAAACAGACTTTGGTAACCTAAGTGATAGACTCAGATTCTCTCATTAAAGACATGTCTATGGGCCTGATGCAAAGGTCTCAGGTGAGAGTTAGAGGCAGGAGACAGAGAAAGTGGTTTGATACCAAGAGATGCACAAGGAGGTTTTCTGTAGTGGAGTAGCGTGGAATCATGTAAGGGACTCAGTGGTTAACCTGTTTTTAAGCATGGAACCCTTATAAATTTATCACCTGTGGACAATCTTCCTAGATAGACGTAAGCTTTCCCCACAGAGACAGCAAGTCACTGTAAACCGATTGGAAATTGGAAACCTGACAGGTGAAAATGTTGCCTTGATGGAAGCAGAATGATCCAGAAAGAGTGAAGACATTACCGAAAATGAAATCTCAGAACACTCACAAGCAGCGTTCATCTGTCTCCCTTGTTTTGAAAGCCAGGCAAGCTTCATAAAGCCATCTATTTCTGTACAGTGGTCAAAGGGCAGCTCCTTTCACCATCTTGACAAATAGGCCAGGAAGCAGGTCCAAACTTGCACCAACGTTCCTTTGACTCGCCAACCGTTTTAACGTGGAAAATTCAGGGTCTACTCCCTCCCCACCCTTGCATCTCAATTACTAGTCAGTCACTAAAAGCTGTTGTCCCCTGAGTCACAGAGACACTTCTCTGGCTCAGGACGTCCCCGTTGATTGCCTGTGTTGGCACGTCGGTTCCCTTTCCGGTTTCCTTGCGCCCAGCCGTCCTGAACTTCCGATCCTACAGACACGACCCTGCCTGGCTCCCTCTTTCCTGAATAAACACACCTTGATTCATATTCAATAATTAAGCCACATGAAACGCCTTCTGGTCGCCTGTGCACCAAACACATTCCTTCAAGGTCTGGCCTTTGTTTCTTCTACGGACTGCTCCTTAGAACATAACTCTAAACTCAGCCCGTTGCTTAGGTCTCAGCTTTTAAGATTCACCTTAGACATGAACTCTCCAAAAAGATTTTCCTCAGCATGTTTCTCTCGCGTGCAAATTTCTGTCATAAACCAAATCCAGTTACTTCAAGTCAGTCTCAACTCTTGGCAAACCTCTATGTGCCAGAGCGTGGTGCCCGCTCGGCTCTCAATGACTAGGTTCTCAGAAGCTGATTTTCAGGCCTTTGTTCTGAGACATCTCGAGGTGGATTCAGATCAGAGTTACAGCCACTGTCAGAGAACTCTCTGTGCCATATTATCATACTAATTCTATGTATCTGCCTCTAGGCTGGGCTTCAAACCCCTTAAGGCTGGGAGGCAACCTAATTCATCATTAATCCACAGCAAGGAACAGATTGTCTGAAACACAGATGTTGTGAATGAATAAAAAAAGAGAAAGCCACATCAGGAAGGGCATACTTCATCAAACTAAGGAAATTAAATTAACATGAGGACTGTCTAACTCACTGGAAGGATTTTTAATTCAGGATAACATGATCATGTTTGCTAGCAATGTAAACAGTTCACCAAAAATACATCTTGAATTTAAATGTTTGAGCAAGAGCCTGCCAGCCACCAGCCTGCAGAAAGACACAAGCTGGGAGGCTTTGCAGGACCCCAACCAAGCAGGGAACTATAAGCACCTGAAGGCACACAGTGGCAGTCTCAAGTTTTGAAGCCTCTTGGTGACTGATTATATGTTAGAGATGAAGGACAAGACATGTTGTGAATGACTTCCAGGATTTGAGCTTCAGGGACTGAGTGGAGATTGTTCCATTTCAGAAATCATTCTGTACTCTTTAGGACAAAGCTGTCTATTCTTCTCCCTCTTTTAAGAAACTGGTCAGGTCCACCAAGAAGAAGCAACATTTTAAAGGAGAGAAACCCAATGTCAGTCTGTGTCCTCTAGTACATTACAGATTCAGAGATTTTAAGTAGAATCAGATTGATTTTTCATTCGTTAATACATTCATCTATTTAGTGGTGTCCTTTCAGGGAACATTGCTGAATGCCTGCTATGTGCTAGGTGAGATTTGAGGTGGTGGGGCTCAGTAACTTTTCCGTGGGATGTTCACGATACTTTGAGACAAAGGTAAGAAGTGCCATAGATATTACAAGTTAAGTAATATGTGATCGGGATCATATAATATGTACGATGAAGAAAAAGGAGCCCTGCCCTGGTTGCACAGTGGTTATGAACTCGGTCACTAACCGAAAGGTCAGCATTTCAAACCCACCAGTCTTTCTGTAGAAACTCTATAGGGCATTTCTTGTGACCTACTGGGTCCCTGCGAGTCAGAATAGATTGACAGCAACATTTTCTTTTTTAATGAGGAAAAAAAACCCTCACTGCTGCCAAGTCGACTCCAACTCACAGTGACCCTGAAGGGCAGAGGAGAACTGGCCCCCAGGATTTCCAGGGAGCGCCTGGTGCATTTCACCTGCTGACCTTTTGGTTAGCAGTCAAGCTCTTAACCACTGTACCACCAGGGTGTTCTGTCAGCACACAGATTTATAAAATTTCCACAGCAGTAAACGCAGATGGAGAAGACGATGACCCTGCACACTGAGACTGAGAACGCAACAGCCCTTCAAAGTCTGGGACAGGCGGAGAGGCCTGCTGGAAGCCAGCAGAAGAGCTGTGAGCGTTGTCTGAGTCACTGGTAACACGCCTGACCCGCACTTGGGCGTCCACAGCAGGTGGTGAGGCCAAGGCCGCAGGGAGGAGGCGAGGATTCTAACCGCTGACCTACTTTCAGGTGAAGGTGGTTCCCAGGAGCTGAATCACCACCTGAGTCTACATTTTCTTAATGCAGGAAAGTCCATGCTCATGTGTTTGAAATCTATTCTTGTATTAAGTAATTAAATTAACTTCTAAATTGTTACTATATTGACAAGACAACCTTTTACTAGTGAGGGCTGTTGACCTACAAGAGTCAAACACATATAAGCCTTAAATCTGGCGACCAGACTGAAAAGGGACGCAGGACTTCCCCCGAGTTCTCGGGCTGTGCAGTGCCCGCTGGGCACTCCCTGGCACACACCTCAGCGGCGGTAGGCAGACAGAAAGGATTAAAGATTGAAACTCTGGTGCTGGCAAGGCAATTCCAGCTCATAGCGACCACGGACGGCAGGCAGACCTGTGCTCCCAGGGTTTTCAAGGCTGTGACCTTCTGGGGGCAGATGGCCAGAGCTTTCTGCCGAGGCGCCTTCGGGCGGGTCAGACCTGCCACCCCCGACACACTGCGATCTTGGGGACTTCGTGTCTGTGGCTTTCACGCTAGCTTAAAGATAAGCCTAACGCCCGCTTCATAACATTATAAGAATTAGATAATATACATCTAAAGCACTTCCGCAGTGCATGACAGGGACTGAGGGCCCATTTAGGGCCACCTATAGTTAGTATGGAAACCCTGGTAGTGTAGTGGGTCCAGTGCCACGTCTCCTCACCAAAAGGTCGGCAGTTCAAACGCTCCCCTTGGAAACTGCGTCGGGCAGTTCTGCTGCCAGCTACAAGGTCGCTATGAGTGGAAATCAACTCAGCAGGCAGTGGGTTTTTGTTTTTGTTTTTTTAAAAAAAATAATTAGTATACCCACTGCCTTCGACTGGAATCCCTCCTCCTCTCCTCTCCTTCCCCTCTGCATGGAAACACTGGTGAGTTGGTGCCTTAGTGGTTAACAGCTACGGAGGCTTAAACAAAAGACCAGCTGTTCACATCCACCAGGCGCTCCTTGGAAACTCCGTGGGGCGGTTCTATTCTGTCTATAGGATTGATCGGAATTGCAATCAACTGAATAGCAATGGATTTGTTTTTGTTTGTTTGTTTTTACTTGTTTGGTTTCTAAGTCTTACAAGAAACCCTGGTGTTGCGCTCAGCTTCCAACTGGAATGTCAGTGGCTCAAACCCACCAGCTGCTTCAGGGGACGGGGCCCCGGCAATCAGCACCTTTAAAGTGACAGCCCAGGAAACCCGCGAGGCTGCTCTGCTCGGTCCTAAAGGGTCGCTGGGAGTCGGCACCAACAACAAAGTGCCCACCGACAGCATAATTAGTGTAATTATTTTGTGGATTATTTTCAATTATAATCTGATGATTACACTTTTTCCCTCATTTTCCCCCTTCTTGGGGCCCAGGAATAAGAGCGAAATGTAGCACAGTGATCCCTACATACCTACTTCCCCACTTGTTACCATGAGGAACTACTTTGATTGGTGCTACTAGCAGTATAATCATTCCATGTAAATGAACATTTTAAAACGTATGTTGCACCAAGAATTTTAAACTCAAAGCATTCTAGCAAAAGCTGTTCTTTTAAAAATCAGAATATTTATTTTAGAACTTTTGTGTGTCTATAAAAGGGTTCCAAAATATTCAGAATGACTTAAATAAGCCGGTTGTTCTTAAGGAGGAATTTTCTTATTTTTATCTCTCAAGCTATTCTTTTTTTTCTTCAACCATAAAGACTAGCTAAAAAAATGATTTAGTATTCAAGTAAAATATTTTTTACATGGAAGTAATTAATGAATAGGAGACTTTTTAAAAACTTAATCACTGTAATAACATAATGAAATAATATAATAAAAAACAAATATAAAACTACTTAAACCATTCAGAGAACTCTGATATAGTGTTCACGGAACCTGTTTGAGAAATTCTTCTATAGGATATTTAAGTTTTTTTTTTAATTTTAATGCGTAACTGACTTATTGATGAATAAATAATGAAGAACTGGAAAGCTTAGAGCTGTTTGCACCTGTTCAGGTATTCCTGAACAGATAGAATTTGTTCTGCAACAGCCTTCTCAGGAACATGACAAGTGACAGAAGCTAGGTGGCCTCCAGCTCTGGAACTCAGAGGCTGTCCTTGTGCCAGCTCAATCCTCAGTGACCTGGGGTTCCCCAGACACAAGTCAATCAACAGGTCCCTGGACAAAGGTGAAGTTGGCCATTTGAAGAAAGGGCTGTAAGACCTTGCAAGCCTGTCCTAGAAACCTTCCTCCCTCCTTCCAAAAATAGAACCCAAGTCCTTCACCACTGCAAACCATGCCCTAAACTAAATAAATCAATAAACAATCAGCGTCAAGTGGTCCCCCATGTGTTTGTGAAGAACCCTGCTCCACGAGGTCTTCAAAGGCTGAGACTGGACAGCAGAGCACCCACACTTTCTTTGGGGTTGCCGCTGGGTGAACTCAAAACTGCAACGACCAAGGATATTATTGCTGGTACCTCCTGAGGTCGCCTAACATGTATGAGGGAGGTGGAAATGCCAGACAGTTGGGAATTACTCACCACCACACTGAATTCACGGCAATACATGAGCACCCAGAACGCCTCAGCCCCACTTGTCCCAGGTGGGTCTGGGAAACGCAGGCAATCGAGGAGCTGTGACGTCAGTTAGTCTCACTGGGGACTCCGTATTCTATAGGTGCACCCTGCAGCTGGTCCTGAGCACTGGGGTGCCTGATACTGAGCAAAATGTCACAGTGTCTTCGCCCAATTGACTACTAAGGTGGGAAGAACTAAGTATAAGTCCCTGGAGCTCTGTCTGCCTATCAAAAGAGTAAACCAAACTCAGTATTAAACTCTGGAGAGCCACAGAAATTACTGCTGCCAGGAAAGACTTCCAGTACACAATGGTGGCAATTCCTGTTCTAGGACCGTTCAACACTTTTGTTTGATCTGTGAAGGAGACAAACGTGTCTTCCAGCAGTGCAGCTGGCTACGTAGCCACTGACTTCTATGGCTGCTGCTTTTCCAGATCTTGTCCAATACTGACCTCTTACTAAGTCAATTCAGCACGTCACTTGGCACATGTTAGAAAGCTATTGATTTAACAAATGCATTACTCCATCCCAGGAAGCAGGAGGGGAAAAAGAACCCCACCACCACCCAGCTAGGAAGCACACCAGTATCTAACTGTTCTCTTCATCATGTGGGAGACTTCTCAGTATGAACTTCAGAGTTGAAAATCTGAGTTACTGTGATTCTAGACTAAATACAATCTAACTCCATGATAGCCTCTAAAGGCTTCTTTTCTAGTTCCTGTTATTTTCATCTTAATTGAAAACAACTTTTCAAATAAAGGTCAGTGCCTACAAAAGTGCCTGGAATTTATAGCAAAGCACGTAATACGAAGGAGTTTGGTAAGGTTAGCGGACTAATGACTCTTAAATTTCTGAAAAAAAAATATGTACAAACATTGGGTCACACTATTTTACGAATAGTATGTAAATTGCAGGAGGTTTTCCCATTACTTTCTTTAAGAAAGAAAAAATCACTTGTATTTCAGGATAAATTTCTAATTGTTTTCAATCCATACCTTCATTGATTGGGAAAGATTACATCCATACTGTTGTGGTTTGTCTACTGACCTCTAAAAATGCTAAATTGACAACATTTTGGGAACACGGTCTGTAGGATCACATTTTCTCTCTTAAAAAAAGTATTATTAGCAAGGACTTAATACTTTTAGTATTTTTGTCCACACTAGTTAGTATCTGACCCTAAACTTCTCTGCATTTGGAGTCCCAGAACACCAGACTATGACATTTAGACAGAGCAAACACGAACAAGCAACCTATCTGCAGACACTAAGCAACGTTTGCTCCACTAAACATGGCGAATGGCTCCTTGAGCTGCTTCCAGAACGAGGCTGTCACATCACTGCTGTCATCTCGGCAGTCCTCAGCCATTTTTCCTGGACCTCAGTATCTGGAAGGAAAAGGAAGTAGATTATTTTGGACACAAGATTTGTCTTGCGAGAGTAGTCCTAATTAGTCCAGTGAAGCCAGAATTGCTGCCGTGAAAATCAATGAGTGCTCTAAAAACTACAGACTCACGTCTTAGATTCCTCCAATATTTCTTTGTTATGTTGAATGAGCCCTCCATTTCATGACCCCAAATCAATAAGAAACCAAATTCCTTGTTCATAAATTCAGAATAGTGAGATTTCACACTTTGTGTATGTGTTAGGGAAGTATTTTAGAAATGACCTATTCCTCGGTTATGAGATTGCTTTAATGAATGTACTTCGGTATGAAGTACAGCTAAATTTAAGATTTAAAGTGTCCTTATAACAATGCCAAAGCCAAGTGCTGTTGAGTCAGATCTGATAATAAATTGGCTAAATCTGCTTTGAGGAGTGCCTGGGTGGTACAAACAGTTCACGTGTTCGGTGGCAGCTATCCTGAAGACTGGGGGTTGAGATTCACCCAGAGATCCCTGGAAAGAATGGCTTCCTGATCTACTTTGAAACAAGCAGTCCTTAAAAGTCCCATGGAGCACAGCTCGACTTTGACACACATGAGGTCACCAGGTGGCCCAGTAGCTAAGTGTTTGACTAGTAACCAAAAGGTCAACAGTTTGAATCCACCAACTGCTCCTTGGAAACTCCCTGGGGCAGGTCTGTTCTGAGCTATAGTGTCGCTATGAGTCAGAATCACCTTGATGGCGATGGGTTTGGGTTGTTCGTTTGTTGGCAACCAGTTAAATGTTTTACAGATAATACTGCTGATTCATTCAGCAAATAGTTATGAAATATCTGCTATTTCCCAGATACCATGTTACTTATTGGGTATTCCAAAAAAAATTAATCTGTGTTTGCTTAATTATAGACTAATAAGGGAAGAAAAAGGTAAGTGATGACAAATGTATTCAAATTTTCAGGCAAAAATACACGAGGGGTTATAGAAGCCACCACGCAGACTAAGGTGTGATCATGTCACCACAGGAAACCTACAGCAGGGGCCAAGTAAGATGGCTTTTATTCTTCTGTCATTTTTTGATACTTACGAAAACAGACCTCATACATGTGAAGGGATTTTAACTGCCACCTGTCAGTGTCTCATCTGTGGTGACTTGCAGGTTGGGACAATGCTGGGAGCTATACCTCCAGGTACTCCAATACTATCAGGGTCAGCCGAGGGCAGCAGGTTCAGTGGTCCTTCCAAACTGAGATGGTCGGGAAGGGAGGACTGGTGATTGACTTCCAGAGATGAAAGCCATCAAAACCAGACTCACTGCTGTCGAGCTGACTCTAACTCATAGCAACCCCGCTAGGACCTTGTACGACTGCCCCGTAGAGCGTAAAAGGAGCACCGTGTGGATTCCAGCTGCCAACCTTCAGGTCAGTAGCTGTAGCCCTTCACCAATGTGCCACCAGGGTTTCAGAACTGACTCCATGGCAGTGAGTCTATGCCATGTGATGAAACCCTGGGGGCAGCCCACGGGGCAGTCCTATTCTGCTTGAGGAGTCAGAATCAACTTGATAGCACTGGCTTCTAGAAAACAGAATGGATCACAACAGAATATTGTCCAACACAGTGCTAGAAAATCAGACCCACAGTTTGGAAGATGCACACAACATACTGTGGCTGCGACAGTGGCCTGCAACAGACCAAGGTGGTTCAGGACCAGACAGCATCCTGTTTTGTTCTGTAGTAAGATCTCCATGAGTCAGAGCTGATAGGACAGCAACTAATGACGTGGACTTCGCAGCAGCAAAGGAAAAAGAGGCCCTGTGAAGCTGCTGACCAATTACGGACGAGAAATTACCGATTGTCAGGGACTGATATGTGCCCTCACCTAAAACTACGTGTTGGAATTCTAACTCCTATACTCGTGGATAGGGTTTTCTTTGCTCTGCTAGGGAGGTCATTGTTGTTTAGGATGTATCTTAAACCTAACCACTTCTGATCTATAAAAAGAGCAGATTGGGTATGGATACAAACACGTATTGGGTATGGATGCAAGCTGACAGATAAACGGTAGCCATCAAGTTAAATGTGGGAGTCATTTTCTTCTTTGCAAATAATATTTGTTTACATTTATATACCAGCTTATTAATTTATTTGCCAACCACTTTTTCTTGTATCAGACATTTCGTAAAGGATGGCTTCTCTTTTTCCCAAAGTGGATTTTTGGCACTATTCAAGATGAAATTTATTTTTGTTATATGTGTAAGTTTTACTCTGCCATTATTTCTAAAAAACAAAAATTACATATTCAGAGTGATTTCATCTCAGCCCTGTGAAGATATTATCCCTTCTGCCTTTATTGTTTCTGTAGAGAAGTATTCCATCAGGAAATTACTATTCTTTCCTGAGTAATTTATAATTTGTTTTTATTATCTGCATCCATTTCAGGCTTTTCTTTTGTCTGTAATGTCGTGAAGTAAGCCACAATGGTTCTCAGTGTCTTTATTAGGTTTGATAAATGTATCACAATCTTTCTGCAGCCGTAGATTCATGACTTTCATCAGTTTCATGAAATTTTACACCAATGACTTCAAATACTGCTTCCTGCTGTCTTCATTCTTTTTTCTCTTGTCCTCCAATGTGGAAAAAAAAGTATTTTTCTTCTTCCCGTTCTGTCTGTTATATCTCTGTCACTCAGATATTTTCTCTCGTCGTTTTGAGCTACATTGTGTGTTAACGTTGTTACTTCCTTACATCCCGTTATAAGCTGGTCACTGATCCATGGCTTTATTTTTCTGGAAAGATCTTTGTATTCTTTTTTAAAATCTACCTGGCAAAATGTGATCATTTATTGTAACTATAAATGTACTTGTTTTAACATTTAAGCTACGATTATTCCTATTTTGTATGTGCTAACTCTTATGATGCGCTGGTATCTCCATCTGTTTGCGGTGGGGGAGGGGTTGCTATTGTAGCCTTTGCTGTAGTTTTTGTGTCTGCTCCCTCATTATCAGCTTGGCACGTCCCCTACCCAAGGGCACGTTGGGCAGACACAGCCTTCATCACTGGCTGCGCAGTAAGGATCAACAGGAGTCCCACTTCCAAAGCATGGAAATGGAGCCTGCCCTCATCCTCCCTCTCCTCCCCTCGTCACCAGCGGCTCATGTGGCACTGCCTCTCCGACCCTGCCGGGCAGAGCTGGGACAGGCCTCACAAGTCAGACACATTTTGTCTTCTAGCGCAGTTTTCCAGAGAGCGTTTCTCAAGCCCTAGCCGCTGCCACCCAGAGCTAAGTTAGAGTCCTCATGCCAGAACACATTCTCTGAGGCTGCTGGACAGGCAGATGCCCACTACGGGCTTTGATAACTCCCTGAACAGCTCCCTCCCACAGAGTATCCCATGCTTACAGGCGAGACTACAGCTTTATAGCAACCAAAGAAGAGGCAGTTGAAGGGCCACATAGATTGTGGTCTTAAAACTGACCTCACATTCTGAGAACAGGGTGATATAATAAGCACTGCATTTCACACGAATGTGGGTTTATTAAGCCCTCCAACCCCACCACTCCACAAAATTCCTACTATTTTAGAAGGAAGTTTCCTAGGTCTTAAAGGTCAATTGTTTTCATAGAATTCAAAATCCAGTTCAGGTTAACCTAAAGAACGAAGATTTTCCTTAAAAGCAAGTATCAGTCTTACACTCCAGGAAGAAGGTATAGGCATGTTTTCTCCTATAGTTTCCACTAAATGCAACTTAAAACCTTAGCATTCATTAAAACTAATTAGGATGACTGAAAGGTCAAAAAAGAAGACAGAGCAGTGAATGGGGGGCCCAACAGCAGCACAGGGACAAGCTTCCTGGGTTCTCTTTGGGCCTCATCTCTCCAAGACAGAAGTCAAAAGGCCAGAAACACAGGTGAGTGTGGACAAATAGCAGCCTGGCACTAATTTACACTCAGTCGGCAGGGTTCAGACCTGCATGGGAAAAGGCAAGGGAGGACCCACTTTGTCAGACCCAGCTTTGTGGCACCAATCTGGGTGTTCTCTCGGGTAGTCCCTGATTTCAGGAGGCCATTTGAAAAAGCTAGCTAATACCACTATGCATCTCTCCAGCAGAACCACACCGTTCTGGCTGGAGGTCGAATAGATACTGGCAAGAGGAGAGGAGCTTGAATTGCTCACAGTGAGAAGCAGACAGAACATAACAGATGGCAGTCCCCCAGCTCCCAAGGTGCCCAGGCAGAGATGTGGACTTCTTCACGCACACCTCACTGTGTGTTGCGGGAGGGACACATAACAGGGGTAGTTAAATGACATGCCCATCTGCCTGGCTTTTGGAAACCCTCCTGGCGGATGTAAGTTCTTCCCGTCCTGCCCCTGAATCTGGCATCACGGCTCGTGGACAAAATGGGAGGCTACCTCCCACCAGCCTGCCCTTGGCTGGGTAGGTCTACCTAGGTGAGCTGTAAGCTTATATGTCCCACTAGCACCACAGCTGGAGAAGCAAAGAAAACTCCCTCCCCCAGCTACCTTAGGCCCCCAGTCTACGTGACTGACTGTATCTTTTTAACCCTGAAAACAGTCATTATACCTCAATGGGGTGAGGGTGAGAAGGCTAAGGACGGAGGACACCAACAGAGAGAGGAACAGAAAAAACCATGTGTGGCCAAGGACTGCCTTCTCACACAGCTGAGAGGAGGAAAGATAATTTTTCAAAAATTCTGCAACAAATGGACATTCATAGATTTAAAAACCAAAACAGAATGAACCTCAATCCAAGATGCACGAGTTATAGGAAAAGGACTCAAGTCTGACCTTGAAGTTAAATGTCAGATAAAACATATACAGCTTTAGAAATGAAAACAAAACTAAATCTTCAGGATCTTGGATTACGTATAAAGTTCTATAAAAGGAAAATTGATAAAACAGACTTCACCAGAATTAAAAATCTGTGCTCTGTGAAAGACCTTGGCAAAAGACTGAAAAGATAGGTCCCATCTTGGGAGAAAATATCTGCAAACCACATACTTAACTAAGGACTACTATTTGGAATATAAAAACTCTCAAAATTTAGCAGTAAAAAATGTCGGCAATAACAAAAACCCAGTTAGAAAATGTACAAAGGATCTAAAGAGACATTTCACCAAAGGTGATGCCAGGTAGCAAATAAGCCCAGGAAAAGACATTTATCATCATGAGACATTAGGGAAATGCAAGTTAAAACTACAGTGAGTTATTTATTACTCCATGCATGCCTGAATGGTTAAAATTTAAAAAAAAAAATGGTGACAACACAAAATGCTGGTAAGGATGAGCAGAAACTGTGTTACTCACGCGTCACTGGAACGCATGATGGCCCAGCCAGTCTGGAAAACAACTTGGCAGTTTCATGCAAAACTAAACACACAACCAATCAGTAACTCAGAAACAAAACACCTAAGCATTTATCCAAGAGGCAGGAAAAAAGATAGATGTTCTCTCCAAAATCCACGCATGAGTATCTGTAGAAGCTTTGTTCAGGATTTGCAAAACCTAGAAGCCACTCAGATGAACTTCATCCGGCGAGTGGTCACAACCGCCATGGGGTGTTGATCACCCAGGCTCTACCTTAGAAAGAAGCAATCCATGGACACATGCAAGAATCTTGACGAATCTCCAGGGAATGATGGTGAGTGGAAATGTCCATCCCACAAAAGCAGCATACTGCATGACTCCACTTACATGAAGTTCTTGAAATTAAAATATATATATACAAATAGAAATCAGATCAGTGATAGCCAGAGGCCCAAGAAGGGGATGAGAGCAGGAGGAAAATAGGATTAACTATGAAACAACAACATGAGAGATTCCTGTGCAGACGGAAATGCCCTGTGTCTTGACTGTACCACTGTCACCTTCCTGGATGTGATCCCACATCACTGAGTTTGCGAGATGTGGCCCCTGAGGGAAGCTGGGTACAGGCTACAAGTACTCTCTCTGCTTATTTCTTTTTATTTTATTTTATTTTTTATTTAACATGACTGAGTGAAAATGTACATTCCCATATAAATTTACACGCCCACCTACATGCAGCTTCCACTGCTCTCCCTGTCTAATGACAGCACAGTATTCCTCTCTGCTCCATACATGTCTCATCCTCCCAACAGCCTCCTTTCCCCTCCTCTCCACCCACTCTCCTTCCTCCAGCCAGAGGTCAGCAGGATGATATCCTATAGATGTATAGAACCATACAGTGCATCCAATATATGGTCACTCTGCATTGCCAAGTCCAATCCATTCCTGTCCAAAGAATGGACCTCATTATAACTGATGGGTAAGGGCAGCATCAGGGCCGGGGGCCATGCTCTCAGGGGAACCCCGAAACCGCTGGACCATCAACTGAGGTCTTTTAATAGAGATCTCGGGATGCACCCTTTTTTATTCTTGGTTGCCGGTGAGACTCCTCTCTGTGAGCTCCATTGTGGCTATCACTGGTGGTGGCCAGGCACCATCCGGTTCTTCCGATCCCAAGTCGATGAAGGCACCCACTCTTGTGGGTCTCTCTGTCTTCTAGGTTGTCTTTACCCCATGTCATTTTGGTCCTCGGTGAGCATCCATTCCTGCTGAGTTGGGACCATTTGCTGTGTCCTCAGATGGCAGCTAGGCAGCTTTTAAGACCCCAGATGCTGCTCACCAATGTGGGGTGCAGACAGCTCTCTTAGCAAAATACTAGTTGTGCCAAATGGCCTCAATTCCGCCTAAGAGTATGGTCCCCCGTCCCCTGCCCCAGCTACTCTATCCTTGCAATATTGGGTTAAGATGGAAGGAGTACTCAAGTTATGCTAAGTCCACTTAATGTTGTTCTTGTTTCTAATGTGTGCTATCACCGCTTGCTCCCAACCAGATTTCTAGCAACTATCTAAACTAAACCCTCCCCCCCTCACGTTCCGACCCTCCCCTCCCTTGCAGCTGTCAAAGAGTCTTTTCTTCTATACACAAATCTGTTTTCGAGATCTTATCGTAGAGGTCTCATACAGCATTTGTCCCTTTGTCGCTGACTACTTTCACTCAACATAATGTCTTCCAGTTGAAACCAGGTTAGGAGATGTTTCCTGGAATCATCGTTATTCTTTATCATTGCATAGTGCTCCATTGAGTATATGTACCATAGTTTACCTATCCATTCTTCTGTTGTTGGGCATCTGGGTTGATTCCATCTTTTTGCTATCGTGGACTGTGCTGTGATAAACATTCTGGTGCATGTGTCTGTTGGTGTGAAAGGCCTTGATTCTGTAGGATATATTCCAAGTAGTGGAATTACTGGGTCAAATGGTATATCGATACCCATTTTTTTAAGGAAGCGCCAGATTGCTTTCCAAAGAGACTGAACAATTTTGCAACCCCACCAACAGTGTAGGAGGGTTCCACTTTCTCCACAGCCTCTCCAGCATTTGTTGTTTTATGTTTTCCGGATCATGGCCAATCTTGTTGGGGTGAGATGGTATCTCATTGTCGTCTTGATTTGAATTTCTTTAATAATTAAAGATCGTGAACATGTTCGCATGTGTTTTTTGTCTGCCTGGATCTCCTCTTTAGTGAAATGTCTGTCCACCTCCTTTGCCCATCGCTTAATTGGATGATTTATCTTCTTCTAATTGATATTTTGTAGTATCTTATAGATTATGGAGATCAGGCATCGGTCTGACATAGAGTTGCCAAATATTTTTTCCCATTCTGTGTGTGTTCTTTTAATTCTATTAATAAAGTCTTTGGATGAGCAAAAGTGTTTGATTCTTAATAGTTCCCATTTATCTATTTTCTCTTCTGTTGATTGTGGTTTGTTTGACAGATTTTGGAGTCTCTGCGTATTTCTTACAATTAATTGTGAGCATCAACAATTATCTCAAAACATGTAAGCACATACATGTAGTAAGTAGTTACCAATGAGGTATGATTTGATGAGTACAGAAAACAATGTAAACCAGTTTCCAGAAACAATCACACCAGTCAGTTTTGGGGATAAGGTTAGGTTCATTAGCTCTGAGTGCTAGCACATTATATAATCTTCCATTGATAAATCAAAATGTCAAATATTGTCATGTACCAAATTTAAAAACAAAAAGGATTCAGTAAGAGTGGAACGAAGATCTGCGTAATTTTGATGCTTTAGTAAAAGGCATAGATGCAGAGCTTGCAGCTGTGGAGGGTTGGGCAGAGTCCCTCCTACGGATAAATGCATATTAGGAGTTAAGACATTTTACTTTGAGATCCAGGCTGATTCTTTAATTCCCTGTTATTCATGTCCAAGTATCTGAAAGTGTTTGGTTTAATTTTCTTTGAAAATCAGGCACAACCACCTCTAATCACTGGCCATTGTCCTCACCTCACAGTAATTGTACAGCACAACGGAGACGGTCAGGGTGCTTAAAACAATCTGGGACAATTCACACGTCCCAAGTCCTTAGAGATTGGTCCAGAGCAATGATGTGCTTGTTGGCCCCCTTTCTAGCTCATAAAACCCACTCCCCACTCTACTTCATTCTTTCTCTAGTTCTTCCTTCAAAAAGTTCAGAAACATTTCACAGGCCCCAAAATGCCTCAAATGTGAGCTATAATTGTCAATACACAAACGATTTAAGACCTCCAACTCAAAAAACAAGATAAGTTTTTTCAAGAACTCTAAAGCAGGTCACTTCGGTCTCAGTGTGTAACTTGGCATCAAGTGGAAACAGTGTATTTTAGGGTGACAGTCAGGTGCCACCCCGCAGACACTTCTTGTTGCTCTCCAACAGGTAGTGGCCGAGTTCTAGGTGGCATTAACACAGACATATTTTAGAGTACAGTCCTTGATTTCCTACAATGTATCCCTATATTCTAGGGAGAGAAAATGCCTGGCCCTTTGGGAGAAATGTGAACAGTCAAGATGATTAAAAAAAAAAAATACATATTTCAGATTTCTGTTTTCTACTGTACATGAATTTCACTTCCATAAATAGAAACTCCCCCCAAATCTACCTTTATCAGTTGCCTTCTGGAAAAATATCTTAAAATTTTCACCACACACACACCCTTGCATCCTATTACGGAACTCTGTATCTCATTTGGGTTGTTGCTAGAGGGCCGCTCTTCATATACGATTGAACTTCCAAGGTTGTGTGAGGTTTTGTAAGAAAAGTTGACTCATTTCAGATGAAAAATAATCTTCTGAGAGGAAAAGTATTAATTTTTGAGTAGGATCCTACTTGACGGCACTTGGCTTTTGCCTTTTTCCTATGGGACTAGAAAGAAGAGTGGCATATCTTAGAAAGACAAAATATTCTAATACAAGACTGACTTGAAGGACAGCTGAGTACACACACACCCCACACACACCCACACAAACTCACACACACGCACTCACATCCACATCCACACACACACATATTCCCTTGAGGGTAGCCTTCAGTTCAGAACAGAATATTCCAGTGTTACCACATTTTATGCTAAAACAGAAAAAAAAAAAATACTTGCTAAAGAATGGTTGAGCCTTTCTCATGAGAGAAGGGTATCTGTGTGGGCAGACAGGGGAAATTTGGTACGGCCTGTTGGTTAAACTTCCACTCTCACACAGATAGAAACAGAAGGCTGGGCCAAGCAGCCCCTCTAGAGGGAATCCTTACACCTGTGTTATGTTTTAAAACTCACATTCATCACTTTTGAAAGAAAATAGCACTCTATTGCCATTTGCCTAGAAGCATGGCTGATCTAGTGTCAGAGGGTTGAAAATTCTTCTTAATTATTTTTTAAGATGCATTAGCTATTTTGACATGTGCAGCCTCAGGACTTTTGCTCGTTTCTAAAAAGAGAGAAAAATCATGGCTGTTCCCCCGGGTCCCCGTTCTTGCCCCTGCACCACTGCCCACGCTGTCAGCCAGGAGCAGACCGGAGCGGCAGGACTCGGGCGCGCGATGCACATGTCACACACCGGAGCGCTGCTGAGCGCACACGCAGCGTGCTCACCTCCACCATCGCTCCCGCACGTGCCGTTTCTTCAGGCCAGAATGCACTCACCGTTCTCCACCCCATTAATGATTCATCAGCCTGCAAGTCTTAGGGCACCTACAGAAATGTCCTTTGTTGTGGAGCACCTTCCACTGCAGAGCGCTCGATTCCTTGTCCGTTTCCTTTCGTTTAAGACTAAGTCCTCTGAGGACAAACATAGCTGTTTAATAACCCAACAAGAGGTGTATTGAAGTGAGCACCATGTGGTATGCTAAATGCTTCCTCTATTCGCTTTCTGAGGGCAGAAACTGCCAGACACACTCCATATACTGAATAAGTTGTTGAAATAATTTCTTCAAAGACACACATTCAATTTCCGATAATTCAAATTATTAGAAGTAAATTAAAAAGGAAAAAGAACTACTGCCATCAATTCCAACTCGTAGTGACCTTGTAGGTCAGAGTACACCCGCCCCAGTTTCCAAGGAGCCCCTGGTGGATTTGAACTGCTGACTTTCTGGTTAGCAACCATTGCACTTAACCACTATGTCCCCAGGGTTTCCAAGGGGTGGCATATATTCAAACAGTCATATTTTCTTCCAAAGTGTTCTCTTAACTTTGAGTGGGTTTTATTTTTCTGTACATAATTGCCTTCAACCTTCATTTCTTGGTCCAGTCTAAAAAAAATGAGTACTGTCAAATTCCCAAAAGGAAAATAATGTACTTCCTGTAGAATACATGTATGTATCCATGCCATGTGTGTATCCCTAATCATGACCTATATCTGTATATGTTACAGGCTCAGAGAGAGAGACAGAAAACAGACTATGGCATTAGACATGTTAGTCTGGGATGCACAAAATCCAGAGGTGAATCTCAATTCTATTATTAACTAGCAATATAACCTTCCTGGGTGTGATTTATAACAAAAAAAAGTAAGCATGGTATTTTCTGCTTCTCTCACAATGTTATAATTTTTTTAATGCAATTGTGCACACAGGTGTTTGTCAATTATCACACTGACATCATATGATATGACCATCATGATATTTATTAGTGAGCAGAGGTCCGTTCCAAACTTTACCTACTTACTCTCTCACACTTAATTCTAACTTATTTTTGTCATTTTATGCTGTAAACCCGTAAGTGATTAAATCTGTCTTTGGCTTTGAATAATATGATGAGTCATTTATAAAAACATTTATAAGATTGATCATGGAGGTAGCTCGTAAATAATCTCTGGCATACTCTCCATTTGTCTGCTCATTATTTATAGACAATTTAAAACATTACAGACCAATTTAGCACTTATTAAATAACTCGATCCCTCATCATTGACCTTGAATGAGGGATGGTTTAATTTTCTGTAGAAATGTTAGAAGTATCTAGACTCATTCTTCTTCCTGGTTGATTCTCACATCAACAAAGCTTGGAGAAACCAGTCATTTTAAAGCCTTTATCCCTGTTTTGCGATAGTATTAGCAGGGCGCTGCAGTTTTACGTACAAGAGGACAAAAAAGAAGAAACGGAGAGAATATTTTTGAGGATGTTTACCATTATAAAAATGTGGCATAATAAAGAGTAGCTATGGAAACTCACCTCGTCAACTTTTACTTTGAAAAAGGTCCTTTGCAATTTGACTTCTGCATTGCATATTTCAACCAAATGACTGTATTGCTCAGGGCTACAGAGTGCAGGGTTCTTTGGAAAGCGCGGTATCAGTCATCAGCGGCACTGTCAGTTCGCCTCGGAATGCAGAATCACTATCATTAGTTTTGAAATCTGAAAGAACACAGCTTGATTTTTCAGATTGCAGGTTAAAACTTCAGAAAAATGATCCTTTAATTTGTAAGCTAACCTTTGAAATTAAAGTCAAAGATGGAGACACTCGGTGCCAGCCATTCATTCTGATGCCCCCCCGATGCTCCAGAAGACCCCGACTTTGTACGGCATGTATTTGCAATCACAGGAAACTTGACTCTCTGAACTGTGCTAATGATGTTTGGAGCAGTAGATAACTAATGGCATAAAAAAGGAGTATCAACCAGAGTTTCATTATGTAAAAAAAAAAAAATTGCTTTTTTGTGCACCCTACAAATTCATCTACTTCATAAGCTCTGAGTGATCACCCATATGAATTCCCTTAAGTGGAAAGAAAAAAACCTACATAAAATGGAATTTTCTGTCACTGCACAGAAAGCATTTGATCACTGTAAGAAGAAAATCTAGACTGAGTAGCAAAAAATGGAAAGAAAGCATTTCCGTCGTTGTTCCACACCCTTGACCTCTGGTGCAGTCTTTACCTTATTAGAGAAGACATTTGGGTTCGTAGCTACCTCTTTAGTTGGTTAGCACCTTGTGAACAGGAAACTATATTCCTAGTGATGACTTTTTTGGAAACTCTGTAAGTGATGGGTCTGCAGGAAGCCTTCATCATGTGTAAACACATTCACACGGAGTTGTCGTGTGTCAGAACAGACTTGATGGCAGCTGTCAACCAGCCATCCTTAGACAACACCTTTATTTTCCACCTTGTCCCTTCCCCTGCCCTTAAATACTGTGTAATACTCAGCTTGTGTCTTCTGCCAGGGAAAAAAGTCATAAACCAGTTGACCGTGACATTTTTTTCCATACCACCCATCCTCTCTGAACGTCTCCACTTTTCAACAGCAGCTTGCTGTTTAAGCCCCAGATGTGCCTTCTCACGTCTGTCGTTCTGAGCTCGTGGGTCGTCTCACCATAGTTCCTTCCTAAGTTTCCTCCTGCTTTTGTAATTCCTCTTGTCGCCGTCTCTCTGTCCTCAAACCAACCATCCACTCTCTTTCCTTGCTTTCACCTCAAGGCTTTCCCTCCCTCCTCATGGAGAAAAGAAAACAAGTGTTCCATCGGATTGACAAGAGCTACTCAGAGAGAGTTTAGGGGGCAGTGACTTTATGTTACTAGAGGAGGAAAACTCAGACAGTAAGGTGACAACAGGTCCATGGCTTGAAAAGTGTCACTGGTGTCCCTGAATGGTACACAAAGAAGCTGTGGAATTGGTGTATGTTTTGCTATATTTCAAACAACCACAAAATAAATATCCAAAATAAATAACAGAAGTAAAAGTGGGAATAACTGAACTGAACTGATCTTTAATAGCTTTGTCAGAGGCCAATAAATTCATTTCCAATTAAAAAAAAAACAAAGAAGAAGAATCTGCCAATGGAATCTTCCTATCACAAATATACAAGCCTATCCCCAGGGGCCTATACACTCCTGTGGGGGTGCCCTCTCCCTGCACACAGAAGGAAAGCTTCCTGTCAGCGACGACAGACACTCTGGGCCCCGTCACCCCTTACGGCCTCAGTGGCAGCTGTCCGCAGTTCTCCTCAGCCTTCCACATTTACTCAGTCATTCTGTTTCATGCACAAAATGTCTCTCCATGGTCCATCTTCAAAAACAGCAATGCTCGCATGTGACGTTTCTCCATCGGCATTCATTCCAAACTTTATCCATCACAACTGGCCAGAAATATGCAGAGGTTTAAACAAACAAAGCTGTCTGAGAGCCACATCCGAATGCCCTGGCCCCAAGCTGACTCCTCAATGAAGGCCGCAAAGGGTCACAAGACACTAAATCCAGAGAAGCTTGTCTCCAGCCTGACCTCTCTGCAGGCTTTTACACAGGGGATCCATCCATCTTCATTGCCCATTCTGTATCCTCAGTCTACACAACACCACAGCTTCTGGGTATCTCTGTTTCTTAGGACTGCTGTGACAGATATACCACAAGTGGACAGCTTCTGTGTAAGGACAGAAATGGACTTTCTCACAGTCTAAGAGGTTAGAAGGCTGAATGCTGGGTGCCAGCTCTCGGGGAAGGCTGCCTCCTGAGCGGGAGGGTCTGCTCTCTCGGCTGCACGTCCACATTTCCCTGACTGTCTCTACATGGCCTCAGTCCTTCTCCATTTCTGCTTTCTTGCTTCTGGGTCTACCCTGCTCTTTTCCTATCTTGAAAGGGATTGAGTCAAGGTGTATTCTCCACTGATAGAACCTCATGAACATAGCAAAGTCATCTACCTTCCCAAATTAGATTATGAGTCAGATCCAACTCAACGGCACTTGGCTGGCTTTTGGCTACGCATACAGGGGTTAGAACTTACAGCACATGTTTTGGGGACATAGGATTCTGTTTGTAATGCCTGGTTTTATGCTCACATCCCTGGCCGTCTCTTTCTCTCTCTCCTAACCTGTCTCTAAATTTTGAACTTCTTCAGAACTCCTGTCTGTTGCGTGTCTCTCAGAACTCTCTCCCCAGCAAACACTGTCCATTTTCTGGCAGGTGGCAGCTCTAGAGGCCACTCTGAGCTGGAGATTTATGCTGTCTGTCTAAACGACCAACAGGCATTGCTATGTGGATGCCGCAAAATCAGTCGTAAGCATTTCTCTCCTCGTTGCCTTCCCTGTGTTATCCACCAATTTGTTCACACAAGCAAGTAACCTGAGAATTATCTTGGAGACTTCCTTCTCATTTTCCCGTCTAATTTGTCAAGAAAAACTTTTGGTTTTATCTCCAGGACAAAATTCACACTCACTGGCCCTGTCCATCCAGCTAGCCAATTCACACCTCGCCAGCCTGTCCATCTGTCTAGCTGATTCACACCCCTTGGCCCTGTCCATCTGTCTAGCCAGTTCATACCTTCTGGCCTGTCCGTCTATCTAGTCAATTCACACTCCCTCAGCCTGGCCATCTGTCTAGCCGACTCATACCCCCTCAGCCTGTCCATTCATCTAGCCCTCCCTACAACAATCCCAGCATCTTTGCCTGGAATCATGAAAAAGCCTCCTAACATTTTTCCTCATTTTCAGTGCTTCTCAAACATGTTAATACAATACCCTGTCTGATTGTTTTAAAAGATGTATTAAAGTAGTATGAATTGCTTCACACCTTAATTTGAAATTATTCAGTGACTTCACATCAACTTTGGAACAGATGAGACCCATTACCTTGGTGGAGACCTTTCACCGACCTCCTCTCTGAAACTAGTCGTGACCCGAACTCTGCCTGCAGCACCTGTCATGCTTCCGTTATCTCCAGAAAGTTCCTGTGATCAGACCCTCACCTACACTTTCTTTCAAAATTGCTCATCATTTGTCTCAGATGGCTTTCTTGCTCCCTTGTTCCTCTCCAGAATGAATAGATCAAAATAGAATAATCTTACTTCACCTTTGTCTTACTGAGTTCACAATTCCAGTGTGGCTTCAAAACCCCCTCTACCTCTCCTGATCGTAATCTTTTCTTTCAATTAAATGAGGACATCTTCAATAGCAGCTTCCAGAGCATCTAATTCTTAATACTACATATTTTTATTGCAAAAGTTATTTTGTGTTCTCTTTATTTTTATACCATCTAGTTCATTTGTTCATGGACGCACATCTTTTCTCTTATTCTCTGAAGATGTTAATTATAGTTCTTCGTGTCTTCACTGTTTCTGTCTCATAAAAGTTACAGTCTGGTTATGTTTGTTTTTCTGTTAGTTTCTTTCTTTCATGTTGAATGCTATCAAAAATGTCTGGTTACCCTTAGTGTCCAGTTCATACTTAAGAATGAGGTGTCAACAGGGTGACTATGAGCTTTGTAAGCCCCCAAGATTCCTGCCTCTGGACACCCTGCTAACTCAGAACTGAAGCTGCTTCTGAAGGCCACCTTCAGGCAAAGATTAAGCCACCCTTTCAAACAGACAATAGCACACATGAGCAACGTGTTTCTTAGTTCAGTCAAATATGAGATGAAATGGGCACCACTTGCCCAAAAAACAGACAAGGTAGAAACGGACAGAAAAACTGGATGAATGAACATGGGGAACCCAGGGTGGCAAAGGGGAGAGGGTAGACACATTGCAGGAATTGACCCAACGTCACAAAGAAATTTGTGTGAGAATTTTTGAATGAGAAACTAATTTGTGCTGTTAACTTTCACCTAAATCACAATAAAATTTAAAAAAAAAAAAATTCATGTGCCTAGGTGAACCTTTTTAGCTGGCAGACCCAATTTTCCAGGTAAACTAGGTTTGTTGGGGGACCTCTGTGTCAACACTGTAAGGCTTTTCTCTACGGCTGGGCATTTTCTCCATAGAATATTCTAGTGTCTTACCTGGGTGTGCATATCACGCAACAGATATTTTGGTAGCTGGATAGCAAGAAAACAGATCTTACTGAGCATTTTCAGATACTTAACTAACCCTTCCACTACCAGCGAGCCAGCTTTGCCTGGCACTGTAAGCCCACCTCTCTCACCCATTTAGAGGACTGAGAAACCTCCCAGCTCCTGAAGGTGGGGAGAAAGAAGAGAGGCATACTGGGAAGTACTGACTCCCCACCTGGAACTGGGAGAAGAGCTAGATTGTCGCTTACTTTCCACCAACTTCCCACCAATTCTGCGGGATCGGGAGATTCCCAGGGGCCTCCACCGGCCCCTTCACGAGGAGGCTGGGCTCAGCTGGCGCGGAGAAGAATCCTCCACTTATCCCGGTGTGACCTTCTGAAAGCATGCTAACTTCTTCTGCCTGCGGTTAAAGTTCCACTCATTCTCCTTATCTAGTTATTATTATTACCATCACTATCTTTAGTTCTATTTGTTAGTATTTTGGGAAGAAAGATAATTAAGAGTATGATGTAATCAGCATGTTTTGAAATGTAAAATTTTGATTGTGTGAGAAACATTATGATTCTCAAAATATAAGAAAAACATACATACACTCTCATTCCTTCTTTCCTAATTTTTCTGTGGCTAGTTGTTCACTCTTGAGAGCCATGTGTGACCTTTTTTCCTATCAAACTGTTTTACGGCTTGATGTAAATAATGGAAAATTGTAAGTGGTATATGGTGAAAAAAGGAAAACTCACACGCAATTGTATCTATAGCTACCAGCAATGATGGGAACCCTGATGACTTAGTGGTTAAGTGCTACAGCTGCTAACCAGAAGGTTAGCAGTTTGAATTCACCAGCTGCATCTAGAAAATTCTAAGGAGCAGTTCTGCTCTGTCCTATAAGGTCACTAGGAGTCAGACTTGACTTGACAGCGGTGAGTTTGGTTTTTCAGTATCAGCAATGGTAAAAGGTCCCCAGCCTACACAACAGGTTTCCATAGACTATGAACATAAAGAGAGCACCTCAAGCGCACCCAGCAGCTCTGTAGGGGAAGGCCAGGTGACCTGCTTCCAGGCGAGAGAGCCCCATGGAGCAGTTATACAGTTGTAACAGTTGTAACAGGTGGGGTCACCATGCACTGCAATAGACTTGATGACATCAAGTTCGAAGGCATTTGGGGCCAAAGACATTTCCGTAGGTCTACGGAAGTCAGGCTGATTTTCAAACTACACATTTAGGTTAAGATGAATACCCTGGCTACCAAAATTTATAACAGCCTTCTAGTGAACATTGAAACAAAACACCTAAAATTCAAGGCCTGATAATGCTCAAGAGGAAAATTATATGCTCCAGCGGGGAGAAATATCTTCTGTTGTTGAAATAACAAGAATTTTACTATATAAAATTATCATTCCAGGGTATCTTCATGAGGAAATGATTCTACAGACAAAAATGTTGTTGTCATAAAAACAAGAATATTAATGTATAAATACTAGAAATTTGGGGAACATGGCCCCTAGCCTTGCTGTTTCCCCAAACCTGAAATCAGCGCTGAGGTCAACATTTCAGACCAAGAATGGACTGGACTCAGGGACGCAGAGTGAGCACATGGTATGTGCACTTTTGGTTTTATACATTAATAGAAGGCTGTCTTATTGGTCCCTTTCTAGAGGGGAGAGGAGAGGGTGGAGAGAAGGGGACAGGTGCTCATTTAGAGGATACTAGAAGAGTAGAAAGGAGGAGTGTGCTGTCACAGGGTAGGGAGATCAGATAGAGTTATAGAGAGGCGGGCACACAAAAGTGACTTGGACTGTACATTTTCACTTACTTATAATAATTTTTTTTTAAAAAAGGACTAGGAGCATTGGCTCAATTAGCAATGGCTTCATCCCCCAACAGCCAACAGTGACAGCAACATTGTTCTCTTAGGCTGTTAAGATCAGGTCCCCACTTCTCAGCACATTGTATAAAATACTGCCGCCAACAAGAAAATTGAACTGTGTCTGGAGGTTGAAAGAATAATGGCCCTGAGCTAAAACCACCTTGACAGGCCTTTGAGAAGCAAATGAATAGAGTCTGCCGAGTAAGAATGCATGATCAAATACAGCATTGAATTCTCCAGATTCACTGAAAGAACAGTAGAGAAAAGAGGCAAAAGAAGAATTACCTGATGCTGTTTACCTTCTAAAGAGAGTTTTGAGTCTGCTCCCATGTGAGAAAATTTTTCCTGAGTTCCTCTTCCTTTGGAAGATGCCAGATCTTATTTGTCACAAAGACACGGACCCTGAGCGTCCAAGTCTCCTGTGTCTCCAAACCTTGTGCTTCATGTGACTAGGTAGACACTCTGATTCATGTGTTTTGCTTTAAAAACATTTTCCTTTTTTTCCTTTTTAGACAGCACATTGTAGCCCAGCCCTCTGCACTGTCTAGAGGCTGTGCCTCCTTCATCACAGATAAACTACTATTTAATTATTGTTTTTTAGTTGACGTAGAGAAAGGAGAGCAAAAGAGGAATCATATACTTGGATATAAAAATAAGGGAATGAGAACTGGGTTCAGAGAGGCATCTCTGACTTTAAATCCCTGACGACAAACTAGCTGCTAGCTGAAGTTTTAAAACTAACTTTATGCATGGTCAAGTCACATAATTTGTTCATATCTCAGAACCCCTGAGCATAGAAAATAGCTTTCTTTCTTTTCTTGCCAAACTCCCAAGAAAACATAGACAAATACTCTAAATGCCAAAGATCCTTGAGCAAGATGGAAAGGTTAAACAGTGAGTTTTTAATTAAGTCTCTTTGGAATTCAGCATCCAAAATGTTGATTGACATCATATGCACTCAGGAATGAATTTTGTCCTTACTATGAAGCAGCTTATTTTATAGTCCCTCATCCAGTGTAAAGGAATTAAAGATTCTGATTCGGCTTTATATTGCCTATCAGTGAAATACATTAAAAAAAACTCCTTATTTAACCATGTTTAGGAACGAATGGGATTTCTTTCCTTTGAAATGATGTATTTGATTTTTAAAAATTTATGTATCTTCATTTGCACATTTTAATAGATGGTTGCTTTTTCAATTATATTTTATAGATTTGTTGTTTCATGGTTAGAAAAGGATTATAGCTATCAGTCTAAGTGGGAAAAATATCCATTTTGCAATAGCTTTGAAGAGAATGCTCTAGAGTTGATATTTCTGGTTCATTCTATTAAAATAAATTGCTCTTTATCATCGGAGATTTCAAGCTCACATCGACAGTTCATGTTACCTATGATATTTCAAGGAAATTGTCTTCAGTGGTCTTCAGTGCCATGCAAAGTTTTTCTTTTCGCTAATTTACTGGTCATGTCTTCCCAGTAATTGACTGGTAATTACAACCCTCTTTAAAACATTTCAACAGTACAAACCTTTTAGAACTTTAATTTTACACTGAAGAGACAATAGGTAAATGGCAGCTTTGACAAAGAGGAAGACAACCCACAACAGAGGGGAAGCCAGCACAACTCAACCAAAGCAAAGCCACAGAAGCTCCACAGACCTGTCCAGATTCCTTGAGAGACTGATTACTGGGCCGAGGGCTGAGGATCATGGTCTCAGGGGACATGTAGCTCAACTGGTATAGCACAGTTTATCAAGAAAATGTTCCACACACTACTCTGGTGAGTAGCCTCTGGGGTCTTCAAAGCTTGGGAGCCTTCATCTACGTCTCCGTGCTGGTCCCACCCCATCTGGAGCAAGGGAGAAGGAAGAAAACTGAGGACACGATGGAAAGATTGGTCCAAAGGCCTAGCGGGCCACAACTCCCACCGCGTCCGCCAGATGAGTCCAGCCTAACTAGATGCTTTCTGACCACCACCTCTGACTGTTCACGCAGGAAACACAATAGGAAGTTCAAGACAGAGCTGAGGAAAAACGTAGACCAAAATTACAACTGAGACAAAAAAGCTCTGGACTTTCTGCTCTGACAGAAACCAGAGAGACTTTGAGAATATGGCTCTTCGGATGCTATTTTAGCACAGAAGTGAAGGAAAAAAGTCTTCACACTCAGGGCCCCAAATACGGAAGACATTAAAGACGGATTGGGGATAAATGTCTTAAGCAGCTCTATAGGAAAGTGTGAACAGGAATCCCTTGGTACGTGGTCCCCAGACAAGCCACCAGACATCTGCCTAAATCAGAGTCTGGTTTTGCAAAGGTGAGTGTATTCTTTGTAAATCTGGAAAGATTTCATAGATTTGCATTAAAGAAAAGAAAGAAAACAATATAAGATTATGGTACTAAGCAAAAGAGATATTATCCTTATTTTCATGAGATGTTTCACTAAGCATTTTACAACAAATTTGTGCAAAGTGATAATTTCTCATTGCCCCCTCACCTCCGTTCTCCCTCTACACCTTCCGCCTTTCAGGAACCAGTGTAAGAAGATTATAAGCAGACGGCATAGTTAGTCAATTTATACATTGTTCAGTAATCTGCCTTCATGGGCGTGTACATTCAAATACCACATTGCCTTCAATGCAACTAGATTTTTAAAAAACTGCTCAATGCTGTGTTTTTATCCTACAAAAGGGAGTATTTCCTTTCTCAAACCATCTATGCTCTGACATCACAGACCTCATTTAGAAAGACTTAGTAGGAAATCATGTGAGTGTAAAAGAATGTAATTATGGAAAATTGATCAGTTTTTATCAACAAATAAAATGAATTATTTTAAAAAGTGTTATCACTACTATTCAGAATTTTATATACCATTACAATCTGTTCATATCCCTAAAATGTTTAGCGTAAAACTGTGTTTGAACTTTATAAAGATTGAAATAATGACGTGGGTCATTTTCTTAGACTTGCTTTCTGGAAATGTTTCTAAGAATTCATTCATATTTAGGCTTTTGACTGTATCATTTTTCATTGCTATAGGATGCATGTATGAAATTCTTTGGTTAATAGATATTTGAATTATTCTGTAGTTTCGCTACTTCCAATAGCAACTTTACAACATAACATCAGATTACGTTTCCAAGGCAGTTGTAACAATTACCAACAAAGAGTAGAATGCAGGATTTGACCCAGGCTTGTACAACTCAGCATGTCATCAGAAGTTTTATTTTTTGCCAATATCCTCCATATAAAACAGTGTTTCAGTATGACTCCAGTTTATATTCTCTTAATTACTGATGTTTCATACCTGGACAGGCAACATGCTGTTCTTGTTTTGTGAATTTCTAGTCTTTTCCAACTTTTGATTGTCTTATTTTTTCCTCAATTATGTGTAATTCTTTTTTAGAGTATAATTATTCCTTGTTTATGTGTGTACAAATATAAACTTTATTTCTTTATGGTTAGCAATTCTTTGCCTAATTTATAGAATCCCCTTTTAATCCAAAATTAGAAAACATTCTTTTGTTTTTCTCTTCTCCAAATGTATTTTAAAGTTTTCGGTCTTTAATCCACCTATGGATCTGATACAATTTTAGTACCTGAAATAATAAAAAAAAAAATTGTCCATGGGCCTCGGGGTTCCCCTGGGAACATGGCCCCTGACCCTGATGTTGGCCCTGTCCATAAATCATAATGGAGGTCAACTCTTAGGACAGGAATGGATTGGACTTGATGACTCAGAGTGACTATATCATGTGTTCTCTTTACAGTTCTGTGCGTCTATAGGACGTCGTCCTGCTGACCTCTTACCAGAGGCAAGGGTTGGGAGGAGGGGACAGGAAATTGTTAGGAAGATATGACATGTATAGAACGGAGAGGAAGAGAGTGCTGTCACTGGGCCAGGAGAGCAGTGGGAGCTGCACATATGTGGGAATGCAAATTTAATGGGAAAGTACAGTTTCACTCAATCATCATAAAAAAGAAAATAATTTTGGTACATGATATAATAAAAAGGACTTCTAAACATCCACTGTTGTCTAGTCAATTCCAACTCATAGTGACCCTATAGGACAGCATAGAACTGCCACATGGGGTTTCCAAGAAGCTCCTGGGGATTTGTACTGTTACTTTTGCTGTTAGCAGCCGTAGCTCTTAACCACTACCTACCCTCCCCTTCCTTAGGTTTCTGATAGAAGAGGAATACAATCACACTTTGTTTGGCACTGTGCATTTCCTATCTCCAGACCTTCCCTAAGTCATCTGCTGGGCCACCTGGTACATCAGATGTGTGTGCATGCTTGTGCACAGTGTCAGATTTCCACTGGCTGAAGTGATCCTCCTTGCTTTAATTATTGTAGCTTTATGAAAGATTTTGTAGGCTTTATTTTTCTCATCAGGGATATCTTGGGTAGTTTTTATCATTGACTAATAAATTTTAGAATCATCTTACTTTATAAAGAACTCTTTTTGGATTTTAGAATTGTAATTAATTTACAGATGACTTGGGGAAAATTGGATGCTTGTGGTGTTGAGTGTTATTCATGAGCATGGCGTATCTATTTACTAAGGTGTTCTTTGATCTCTTCAACAAATATTCAACATTTCTATATATAGTGCTGCATACATAATGTCATATTTAGGTATTTTATAACATTGATGCTAATAGTCATGGTATTTTTAGTATTAGACTTTCTGTTGTTTTTCAGAAAAACTTGCTAAACTGCAAGTAAAATACTAACTGGGAAATATAAAGGGAAACATCTTTGTCCTCAGTATTTAAACAAATGCATCTATATTTCCCATTAAAAAATGTTTCTATTGTAGGCTTTCTGTGCTCATCTTTGATCAGGTTAAGGAAGGCAACTTGTAAGTTTAGTTTGCCAAGCCAAAAGTTTAGTTTACAAGCAGATTATTATTATTAATGTCTATGTGTTCTGAATCTATTGAGACAGCAAAGTTTTCCCTTTAGTTAATGATCTGAACAACTTTTCAAAGTTTTTTCTATTCATTCATTCTTGTATATACTAGAAGTAAACAAGCACAGCTGACACTCTACTGATGTACAGAGTTTTCAGTACTTTATTGATTTCATTTTATTAAAATCTTGTTAATGAATTTTGGAATTATTGCTAAAAGAATGAACTAATTTGTCTTGGAAGAAGTACCTCGGAATGCTCCTTAGAAGCAAGGACGACCAGATGACATCTCTCATACTTTGGACGTGTTATTAGGAAGGGTCAGTTCCTGGAGAAGGACACCGTGCCTGGGAAAGTAGAGGGTGAGCAAAGGGAGAGCAAGACCCCAAACTGAGAACTGACTCTGCGCCTGAAACAAACGGACTCAAGCACAATAACGTCTGTGTGGACGGCAGAGGACTGGGAACTGTTGTTCTGTTCTCACTTTTTGTTCACCAGACAATCACAGTGTGCCACATTTTGTTTCCAGTGCCATGCTTTTAGCTTGGGTATCAAGTTTACACTGGCTTCATAAAATTACGTGACTAGCAATTCCTCTCTTTCAGTTCTATCTTGTTTTGTTCCTGTTTGTATAGGACTGAAATTGTCTTTGCAAGTTGATACAACTCATGCATAAAATTATCTGAGTATGGTAGCACTCATTTGTAAAATGATCTAGGACTGGAGAGTTCCTATGGGAATGCTTTAATCTACTAACTCAACGTCCTTCACAACACTGTTCAGATCTTTACCTTCTGAAATCATTGGGGATAAGATATAGCGTCTCTTTTTACAGTTTTATCAAAGATCTATGAGTTTTTCTTTTTACCTTAAGACTACAAACAACTGACATAAAATTACGCATAGTATATTTTCCTAGGTTTTATTATCTAATACATCTGTTACCACATCCATGTTTTATTTTCTAATATAGTCTTGGACTTGCTTTTCTCTTTTTCATTTTGGTCATTCTTAGCAGAATTTTTCTTTTATCTTAAAAAAAATTGATTTTGTCAATACTCTACCTTTATGATCTGTGTAAGTTCTGATTGTTCTTTGGCACTATTGTTGCCTTCTTTCAACTTTTGTTCAGTTTAGTCTTGTTCTTTTTCTTACATTTGAAGTTGGACACACGTTATTACCAGGTGCCGTCAAGCTGACTCGAGCTCCACCACTGCGAGGCCGGCAGGAGGAAATCCGGCACCACCTTCACAACTGTTTCTGTTGTTGATCTAATTTTTTGCAGCCTTTGCGACAGTCCGTCTCGCCGAGGTCCTTCCCTTTGTCACTGACCCTCTACTTTACCCAGCGTGATGTCTTTCTCCAGGGACTACTCCCTCCCGACAACATGTCCAAAGCAAGTGTGACACAGTCTCCCCATTCTTGCTTCCAAGGAACATCCTGACTGTCCTTCTTCCAAGACAGTTAAGTTGAATACTTAGTTCATTAACTTTCAGTTTCTTTATCTACTAACTAAGTTTTTCATTATTAATGTGAAAATATAAAGAACACAATACTTGTCAGTTCAACATTTTCATGCATATAGTTGAATCAAACCAGTTACAGCAATTGTGCTGTGAGATCATCACCAATTTCCGGTGTCACATTTTCCATTCCCGTAGACAAAAATTTGGTGCTGCCTGAGTGCGATCCTATCTAAACATCTAAAACATCTATCTAAAACATCTATCTAAAACACCTATCTAAAACACCTATCTAAAACATCTATTCAATTTCTCCTTTATTTTATCCCCTCAGCTTTGATTCATTAATTCTAACTTCCCTGTACTGGAGTAAGAGCACACAGTCTGTGTTGAGCACCAGTCCTTTGAAATGTGATGAACTGTGTGCCTGAGGATGGAGGACACAGGGGGCTGTATAACGTGTGGAAACCCTGGCGGTGCAGCGGTTAAGTGCTGTGACTGCTAACAGAAAGGTCAGCCCTTTGAACCAACCAGGTATTCCTTGGAAACTGCTGGGCCATTCGACTTGACTTCTACTCGTAATGGACTCACAGCAGTGGGCTGGTTGTGTTGGGTTGTCACATGTGGAAACCCTGGTGGTCTAATGGTTAGGTGTTGTGGCTGCTAACCGAGAGACTGGCAGTTCAAAGCTACCGTGTGCTCCTTGGAAACACTGGTGGGCATTCCTACTCTGCCCTCTAGGGTCACTAGGCGTCACAACTGACTGGATGACAAGGGGGTTGATTTTCCTCACATAATCATTAGATTAGGGTTGTTAAAGTCATTGTTCAATGTTTTTATGCATCTTCTATTTTTTTTTTGTCTGCCAGATCTATCAGTTTCAGTATTTCAAATTGTGCTAAAATCTCTCACTGTCATAAAGACTTTTCAGTTTCTTCCAGTTTTACTAATTTTCGCTTAATACAGTTTGGGATATTTTATTCAATATATAGTTACATCTTCCTGGTCAATTAAATATTTCTAAATATTATTCACCTATATTTACCCCGAATGATACTTTTGGCTTGAAAGTCATTTTACGTAAATTATAGCTAACCTGACTTTTTTTCTTTTTTGGTTAGTACCATTTCCAGGCTTTCTCCTCTGTTCCTATTTCTAAAACGACTATCACTAAACCATAGCTATTCGCCTTAAGAGTCTTCCAACATAAAATTTAAGCACAAAATTTAAAGCAACTAATGCTCCTCTCACTAACCACGGAAGAATCTTGAAGACCTTAACTAGCTCTCACCTCCAGCCTCACATACTCTTACTGCCTAGTGTATCACTTCACTCTCATCAAATCCTCATATTTGTCAGGGCATTAGCGTTGTGTTTCACAAAGCTGACTGGATTTCAGAAATGACTGTTCTACCTGCTCACCGCTCTTCCTTGAATATTGTCCAACACTTCGGGAATCTTTTCTTCTGCCAAAGTCAGTCCTTTAGAAGTTCCTCTAGAGCATGTCTCCGGGAAATATCTTAATTTTTCTGCAAATTTGCCAAAGCTTAGACTCCTGACAGCAATTGTTGCTCTACTTCGTGCCCTCAGGAACTCGCACCCCTCTGCTGACTGCCGCTGAGGACTCCCGGTCTTTGCCTTTTTCTCTTGAAGAGCAGAATCCTTTGAGACCTCTCCCACTTCTTGTAAAACCAGCGGTTACTCCAAGTGTTGCATATTCAAGATTTAATTGCTCTGTGGTGAGAGTGGTCCTCGGAGACTCTCACCCACCCAAATGAGGTAAACACAAGACAGTTGTGCAGTTCTTAATCACATCCTTCCTTGTTATATTCTTGCTTGGCTTAAATGTTATTTATAATTTATGCATATATTTTATCTCCTTGGAGAGATCAAATCCTTGAAGCTGAACACTTTAGCCTATTTTTCTTCTTGTCCTGTATATATAAGATAAAATGGGTAGAAGTGAAGGAAGTCTTCATTTTAATTCTTTCATTGCTTGCAACAAGACCAGCATTACATCGGGTGGTTTACATATATTTCTTCTGAAATTTTGTCTTTATTGCATCCTAACACAAACTTGTGAAGTGAGAAAATGGGTTTAAGTCATGTCTCTGATAACTTTCTAAAGTCGTTTTACTAATGTTTATGCAAGTGTTCTTTTTCACAGCCAGCTGAACTTAGTCTCAGCATTCTCTTAATTACACAATAACCCATGGCCAGCAAAGTCATTACAGGCTAATAATGACCCTATAGGATGGAATGGAATTTCTCCATAGAGTTTCCAAGGAGCACCTGGCAGATTCCTACTGCCAACCTTTCGGTTAACAGACTTAGCCCTTAACCACTGCCCCACCAGGGTCTTCAGTTTCCCTATACAACATTATTATTCCCCCAAAACTTGAATGAAACTTTGGCAGGTTTCTCTACCTGTTCAAGTAGTAAGCATGTAGAAAAATACCCAATTCCAACAAATATCAAGCTCTAACCTTTTACTCAGTTGAAAACTTCACCAAATCAGGTCATCCTTAGACCTTTTCATGATATCTTTGCTTTACTTCTCTAACTTGTGCAAAGATGACACATCTCAACATCAGTAAATTAGAACGCGTCCCTGCCTCACTGTTAATAGTAGGTGGGAATACATCTCCTTCCCTCTTGAACCATCCATCTCTCCCTGCTCTACCCTCAGAAGCTGCTTAACCACAGCCGAGTGCATCTCTAGGTGTGATTGGTGACCAGAACTGAGAGGCGAGAAACAAGAAGTTTGCAGAGAGATTCTTGTGAAATCCTATTTCCGTGCTTAGCGGTGAGGGATCGGCACAGCTGCCCTCTCCAGCTCCTTCACTGAAAGCTAACAGTTTTTCCAAATAATTTTTATTTTTAGCCCCTAAGCTCTCCACTTTACCCCTAAAGGTACATTACGGAAGTGCAAAAGCAGTTCGTGTGTGTTAGCAGGTGTAGGCTCTTCGGGAACCGTAGCCGTACCCTCTGCTGTACAATGTAAGCTGCTACTCAGTCACGCGGTCTCCTGTCATCTTTGCTCTACAGCTGATAAGGCACAGTGCCTTAGTGTGAACCAAGCTTGCCTTACTCAGAACTCAAGGCTTTTTCCTCTAAGACACATTATACACACAAAAACAGTAAGTTAAGTTCCAGTTATAACAGAGGAAAATTCTGGAAGACAAGCAATGGGGATTCCATTCCTATTTCTGTCACTAACTTCTTGTGTAACTTTGAGGACATTATCAAATCTTCTTTGCACTAGAGTCATATCTTTGCGTGATAGGAAGGCTGGACTTGATCCCCTCAAAGTTTATTTTCAGATCTAACATTCTGTGTCTTCATAAAAGATCTTCCCTATTCAATCCTCAGAATTTCCAGCTGAAAGAAACTGTTACTTGTAAAGATCAAAAGATCCCAGGTACCTTTAAGGATTTTTCTTCAATTCCCCCATGACATACAGGAGACAGAAAAAAGGTTTTTATGGATCTTACATTCACCTTTTCACTTACGCTCTTAACACAGGAGCACACGCTCACATACACTCACCCAAGGTTATTTCTAAGAAAACAAAGGTTATCCAGTAATCTTAGGCAATAAACTGATCATTGTGTTATAAAGCACCAATTACTAGGGGTGAAAATAAAAGTTATCTCGTTTAACGGTCATATTAAATTAGGTATTACGGATCTCTGCTTCACAGCACCCAGCTCTTACTCCTTCTTCTAAGCATAATGCCTTCAGTATTGACACTCTAAAATATAGCATATAATTAAAGTGTTCACAGTGAGATACTAAAAATGTAATACCATACTAATTACACCTGTGTGTCCCCACTGTATTTTTCACTTAACTTTTGTATGAAAAGTTTTAGGTTGTACTGTAATCGTTGGTCTATCAATTTGATTCTCAGTGATGGTACTTGAATCCCATGAGGATAAGACTGTGTTTGTCACACCTGTACACTTTGCTGTGGAATGGATTCTAGCTCACAGCTGCCCCATAGGAAAGAGTACAACTGTCCCACAGGGTTTCTGAGGAGCCACTGGTAGATTGCCACTGTCAACTTTTTGGTTAGCAGCCAGCTGTTAGCCAAAGCACCACCAGGCCTCTCTGTTTCTCATAGATCTGTGTACATGGGGAGAACTTGTGGGGCCACCAAATGAAAAGGTCATCTTACACCAGCCACTGCCCCCAACATGCCAAAGACACAGACACAGACACACTAGTGCAAACTCACAGACTCTTTCTCTAAATGGATTGAATAATTCATTGGAATAGTCGCAGAGCACTCATGGAAACAATGATAAAGGCTTTAATAACAGAGAAGGACATAAACAGACATGAGAACCCACAAAGAGCTAAGGGAGAAGTTTGGGAGTGGTCCCGGAAAGGGGCCTCAGAGCCTAAAGGGAGAGTCATTTACGTCTCAGAAGGAACTCGCTTACCCTTCCCCAAAAGCAACGCTCATTCTCACCCTTCAGGAAACTCCATGATGTCACTTGGCGTCTTTGGTATTTCAGCTCTTGGTTGCTTCGTAGCGATTAGATCCTTACAACCCACTACCAAGATCAGGGCCTGCTCCTTGTCCCGTTGATCCTGAGACTGGTGTTGTCATAGCCTCCTCTGTCCCCTGGCTGGTTTACTCAGTCCTGGAGGGTCACAGCTCAGGGACCCTAACATCCAAAAGACATGTTCTTCTCCTGGCTCTGGCTCTGTGTAGATCAGGAAGCCCCATTGTGTTCCAGGGTTTTATCAGTCACAGGTCACTAGTCGGGTCCCACAGGCAATTGGTGCAAAGGTCAGCTACAAGCCAGGATTAAAGCGAAAGAGAAGCCAAAATCAAACCCACTGCTATTTACTTTGTTCTGACTCACGGCTACCCGGTAAGACAGGGTAGATCTGCCCCGTGGAGTTTCCTAGGCTGTAAATCTGTGTGAAAGACAAACTGCCACGTTCTCCTCCTGTGGAGCAGCTGGTAGGTTTGAACTACCAGCCTTTGGGTTAGCAGCTGAGCACTTTAACCATGGCATTTTCGGGGCTCCCAAAAGAAAAAGACGCCAACCTCTAAATTTAATTATCAACCCAGCCTTTCTCCGCAGCAGAGTCAAAGAACAGCATTCACGGCTGTGTGTCGTTGTCTTATCAAGAGGAGCAAAGTGCTTTTGCTTCATAAGGATGTTGTTCAAATTAGCTAATTAATGACTGTACAGTATTTTGGCAATGCAATGCACTGCGTAACTGATCATTACTAACACTATCACACGGACTAAGACGTTCTTCTTCAGTCTTTGGATAAAGGGCCAGAAGACGAATCTGCCATGAGATAGAATGCAGCCTGCTAACAAAACGAGTGTGAAAACGTGTGACAATACCAATTCCTGAGCTAGTTGTAGTTTGTTCACAAGTTTCTTCTGCTTTGTGTGACTGATAATAGATTCAAAACAAGCAAAATAATGGACATTTCTGATATCCTGAAAGGCATCACAAAAGATTATTTATTTTCTTTGTGTTAAAGATATGACTCTGCACACAGAGGGTTTTTTGTCTGTTTTTTTAATATTGTAGTCTGAATGGAAGTGCAAGCTCCTGGAAGTTCAAACAATACAGTGACTTTGCAAAAGGCATGTGTGACACGACTAAAGAGAAAAGATGCTGCTCTCAAAAATACTATATCCAACGTGTACACATTTTTGGCTTTAGATTCAACAGAGAGAGAGAAACAGATACCTTAAATAAATCCAGGACATCCTTTCTGTTATCCCGCTTTACAGGGTTTATGTATTTCTCTCTTTCTCATTTCTTAGCTTTCTGTCTGACTGGGTCAGCTGCAGTCCTCGTTGTGTCTCCTTCTGCATTCGGTTCACTTCAGTCCGCACGCGGTGAGCATCAGCCTCACTTTTGTGTCACAAAGAGTCTAGCCTGCTGCCAAGCGGCAAGCTTACCGACGTACTAAACAGGTTTGCTGTAAATAACAAGTCATGGCTCTTGATGGGCATTGCACAGAAGGGAAGAGAGGAGGAATGAGAATGGGGAGTCCAAGAAAGGCATAGACACAAAGACAGAGGGGTCGCAGAGCACCGAGAGGTTGGACTGGTGGATGGTATGGACTGAGTTGTGTCCCCCCAAAGGAAGTGTCAGTTGGGTTTGGCCCTGATTCCCAGAACTGTCTGGTTGTTCTCCATTTGTGATCCTGAGGGTTGTAAATCCTACCCTTTACGGTGACAGTGAAGCAGGATTAGACACGTTTATATTAATGATCTAAAACCCTGGTGCCATAGTGGTTAAGTGCTACGGCTACTAATCTGACGGTCAGCAGTTCAAATCTGCCAGGTGGTCCTCGGAAACTCTACGGAGCAGCGAGTTCTAGTCTGTCTACAGGGTGGCTATGAGTTGGAATCAACTTAACGGCAGTGGGCATTTTCCTTTATGTTAATGATCAGAACTCAATCAATAAGATTAGCTTGTATCTTGAGTCAATCTCTTGAAATATAAGAGCAAAGTGAACAGACAGGAGAGGAATCTAATTACCACCAAGCAAGAAGAGCCAGGAGCAGCGTGTCCTTTGTCCCTGGGGTCCCTGTGCTGAGATGCTCCTAGGCCACTAGAAGATTGATTGCAAAGACCTTCCCCCAGAGCTGATAGAGAGAGAAAGCCTTCCCCTAAAGCTGGCACCCTGAATTCAGACTTCTAACCTGTTAGGTTGTCAGAAAAAAAAATGTATTTGCTAAAGCCACCTAACATATTTCCGTTATAGGCGCTAGGTGTCTAAGACAGGGGCCAAAGGATTTCAGTCAGGGAAGTGACATTCATTTGTCTTTGATTTAATGTCAAGATACTGAGCCCCATTCTCTGAGAAACCTGTCCTTATACTGCCATGGCTTAGATAAGCAACAGCTCATGCCCGATGCTCCTTTTTTTTCAGCCCCTCCTTCCTACAGGAAAAAGGCCTGTTGGAGTCAAAGACAGTGAACCATCAGTAAAAGTCAAAGAAAGATATAACTGAAGGATGACACGGCATACAGAAATACCACCCAAAACTATATCCAAAGCACTGCCACTTAAACTTATTTTCATTTTTCCAGCCTTATAATCATTGAGAAAACTAAAAATCATGACTAGAAACAGAAAACTGTATAAAATTCATTGAATAAATATGTACTGAAAACCTACTTTGTGTCAGGCACTGTTACAGGCACAGAGAATTCAGCAGAGAACAGAATAAAATCTCTGCACTACTAATGTGTACGCTACAATGATACCTACTTATGTATCTAAACATAAGAAAATATTTTTAAAAATGAGAGTCTATCCATCTAAGACTGTGTTACTTAGCCATTAACAAGTTTTAATATAATTTTACATGACGAAAAAAAGTTAAATGTGTATATCTATAGTCTCAATCGTTTCAAAAAGCATTGGGAAAAAAACTCTAAAGAAATGCATCAAATGGGATTCCCTCCAGGCGTCTGAACTGTGGGTACTTTGTAATTTTCTGAACTTTCTAGTGTTTTTATAATGAGAATATATTGTTTGTATATACAAGAAAAAGTATATTAAAAGAAAGAAAATACACATTTTATTTTCAAGGCTATTGTCTAATGCAAAGGTGTGTTATTCACTCAAATGATGACTTAGTGAGTCTGGATCTTATTTTAATCTCCTTTATGCTAGAAATGCCATCTCTGACAGGGTTCTGAGGGGTTTAAATAGACAATGAAAATGCAATTTACTGCAGAGTAGATAATTTACAAGATATTCTTCTGCAGTGGTTTTGGGATTTTCTTTCTATTTTCTATGAACTCATAGGAAAAGGAGGGGGTAGACAGAGAGAGAGGGGACCAAAGAAGAATCTTTGACAAAAGCCTCATTAAATTCCTTAAAGAGGTTTTCAAGACTTTGAGAAACATTACTGTATGGTGGGCAATGGCGATTGCGGGGGCCGAGCCCAAAGCTAACTCTGCAGAACTTTACCACAAAGTTACATTTGAGAAACAAAAAATCCAGGTGGAAACTGGTGATGATTCCAACCACTGCAAAGGATCCTGGGAAGTGCCGCCACACCGAGCCTGCTGGGCTTCTCCCTGTCCACAAGGCAATCAGCAGTCTAACAGTCAGAATCTCAGATTCCTTACCTCACAGTTTGACCCCTAATGCACCCCATCCGTTATGCTCAGCTTTCTACCCATCAAGCACTTTCCAAGAGCTTCTTAAAAAAATCATAAAATGTCTTGATTTTAATGCATCTCATCCTCTCCTGCCTTCAACTTATCTGCTTCCGGCCCAAAAGTTAAATGGACAAAGGCCAGCAGCCATAAAGGCATCGAAGGAAAAGGACCTTGGGTAAGCCAGATTTCATGTGATTAATTACCAACTGTACTTATTTTCCCTGGATCAGTTAATTGTCAACAGTATTATTTCTCCCTGACACAGCTGACTGACTACTGGCTTTACTGACTACTTTTTAAAATTCTCGATAAGAAATACCAGAAACAAAATAAAACCTATTGCGGTTGAGTTGCTTCTGACTTATAGTGACTCTATAAGCGTTATAAATTACAATTTTGCAGGTGACCTTCTACCATTTCTTCTGTACTATCAACTGGCATATTACAATAAGGTACTCCAGGACAGTGCTTCCTAGACTTTGATGTGCTTAGGAATCACTTGGAGGTCTTATTAAAATGAAGATTCTGATTCAGTAGCTCTGAGAAGATTCTGATTCAGGTTCTACATTTCTAAGAAGCTCTCTGATGAAGCTGAGGCTGCTGGGTTTTGAGTTGTACTGTGATTCACATTGCTTCAGGAACAGCAAGCCCACCCGATCTACAGCTTGAAGTATTTACCCCCTCTGTCTCCCTAACACTGAGTTTAGAGTCCTAGATTCAGCTTAAGCAGTATGTGTTTCCATTATATTATAGTTCATGGATCTTCCTAATTTTTTCCATACAAATAAAAATATATGTATATCAAGAACAGTTTCAAAGGAAGAAAAAAAATGAGAAAATACCCTGAAGACTACAGGTAGAAGGTCAGATAACTCTATCTAACTTGACCTAGGAAGAAAATTTACAGGAGTTTTTATAACTTTTCTGGGGCAAATTTCAAGCCACCTCTCTCTGCCATAGTTATTACACAGTTCTCAATCTTTCAGAACCCCGAAGCTAAAGTTGAATGTTGCCACCCCAGCTTTCTTTACCATTAGAGATGACTCTTGCCAAGCTGTTACATAAAAGAGACTAAAAACCTGTTGAGCTTGCAGTCCATGTGTGAATACTCAAGAACATGGCAGAGGTTTGGGGAACATTTAGGAAATGAATGAACAAATCATTGGACATTCTAGCAACTTGTTAGAGTCGCATGCAATCTGTGTGTCTACGCACAGAACCCATTGGCCAATCCCAAGGACATCCAGAAATTCCTAACTAGTGACTCCAGCTGCCTGGCTGTCGCAGGGTTTTCAGAGAGGATGTCCACCAAGTTTGTCCTCTGGTCGGTATGAACCACCAGCTGCTGCTTAGAAGCCCTCTGGGACAATCTTACTCTGCCCTAGAGGGTTGCTATGAGTCCAAATTGTACCTCTTTTCCAGAAAGATCCCAGAATTCACTCAGCCTGCACTTACAGACAGGGTCACAACGGACACTCCCAAATGGCTGTGGATACAAATGGGCTTTTTCCCTGAACACTAACCTGCTCTCTGAGTCCATGTGGCCTGAGTGTATGGGGTCTGACGGTTAAATCTAGGAACCTAATTGTTCTGGGTGCTACGTACCTTATTCCTGAATATCGGTACAGTCACCTTTGAAGTATTTCCCTTGGGAAGCTATGCACCAATGCCAGCACCTCGTGCACCCTTCAGAGCAATTTTGGAACTCTTTCTGGAATGGCCATCATGCACGGTGGCACGGTGTCAAGTTCACGAACTTCATGGTCTGGTCGTCTGTGACAGAGTTTTTAACCAGTAAATAAATATCTGTATTGGAACACCTTCAATACTCACCCAAATTGGCCCCCAATGACTTTTTTCTTTACCTGAAGATAAAGGAAATATTGAAAGATATTTTTATGACATTGAGGACATCAAGGATAATACAATGACAGTTCTGATGGCCATTCCAGAAAAGGAATTCCAAAGTTGCTTTGAAGGGTGGATGAGGTGCTGGCATCGGTGTCAAGCTTGCCGAGGGGAGTACTTGGAAGGCGCCCACAGTGATATTCAGCAGGGAGCTCAGCAGCCCTTTTTCCAGGATGAGTTTGCATCCGTGACTGGCGGTCCCCGCACATTTACTCCTCTGGATCTCCTCTCGTGCTAACATGCCCTAACAGGAGGGATGTGAGCTGTTGTTGTGGGTTCCCTTGTCAGCCTGTATGTACCGTTCCAGGGGGTTTGTGGTCGGAAGAGATCAGGTTTTCTCCCGAAGACACTCAGAGGCTTCATGTACAATATTTGAGTTTTAATTTGATTATTTTGTAGGAGAAATGTGAAGTCACTCTTAGTATTTTTGGTACAGTATACAGACTTAAACTGTGTTATTTTTATGTCTTTCTATATACCTAATCATAACAGTAAGTTATTTTAATACGTTTCCTATTATAACATACGTATTTAACCAAAGAATAGATTGCTTAAATAAGCAACCAAGAGATAGCTAATAAAAATTGTTTCATGTTTAAAAAAACAAGAATCCATGTTAAAAAGACATTTCAGCCGTTTGAAGGTTTTATATATAGTTTTTAAAAAAGTGATCTGTAAGCAAGTCCTTGTTGTTTTTTTTTTTTCCAATTCGGTTATTTTTACAAATTCAGGCTTTTAATCAAAGTCATGTTTTTCATAAATCTAAGGTCACACACAATAGACTAGCTTAGTACTGTTTCACTATTCAAAGAATGACAAGAAGCCAAAACCCAAATCTACAGCCGTCAAGTTGATTCTGATTCATAGTGATCCCACCAGACAGAGTAGAACTGGTCTTGTAGAGTCCCCAGGAAGTGCCTGGCGGGTTCGAGCCTCTGACCTTGTGAGCAGCAGCCAGAGTTCCTCACCACTGTGCCGAACAAGGCAAAGCAGGTCCTGGGTTGTTTTTGAAATCCAGCATCAGTGCGGTCAAGCCTTCCTATGTGTGTATATGTTCCCCAAAGGTCACCAAGCTCCCAGCCTTGCAACCTGGTATTCTAGTTACTCTCACTCACCCAAATGCTGGGAGGCAGTGGCCCTCCTCACCCCACCCAGATGCAGGGCTGGCTCTCACAGGCTGCCCTCCGCCTCCCAGGCTTCTGGGGCCTGTCGGTGGCTTGTTCTAACTGGGCACGGGGCCCTGCTCTCAGCTGGCACACTCCGTGTTCCCCTGCGTTGCCCCACTCTGCCTTTCCATGCAGCCGCTCAGATCAAACCATGGCTGTCCACCCATCTGGGAAGGACAGCGACCCCGTAGGCCAGGCAGAAGTGCCCCCACGGGGCTTCCATGGGCCAGTCTGGACAGAAGCAGACTGCGGGTCTTTGTCGCACAGAACAGCCAATGGCTGCAGATGGCAGCTGAGTGCCTAACCACTATACTACCAGGACCCCGTCCATGCTGCCGTTGTTCAGAAATTGTGCTGTCAACCCACCTGTGCATACGTCCCCACCCACAAACCAGAATGTCAGTGAGACCGCTAGTTCACCTGCCTGTGACCACAGAAGCGACTGAAAGTGTTTGCCTCGTGACTTGACTGAAGCTTTATTTCTTTCCTGACAAGACAGCAAATTTTCCTTCCTCATATACTCCCTTTGGAAATATCATTTCCAAAGCAGAATCTAAGTTGTCGCAGACTCTCCGAGGCAGCCCTGGCCCTGGCCCTCCACTTCCCCGGTGGTCTGTCACCCTCCAGTATCAGATGGTGAAGTGGAAAGCTACAAGCCTGGCCTCTCCTTCTGTGGCACCCTGAGCTGCATGGTGACTGGTATGTCTTAAATAACAGGGTTTTTAGGAACTAATGAAATACAGTCAGAATTAAAAATAAATTTCCCATTTGTTATAACTGGGAAGGTTAGCTCTGATTGCTTCAAAAATCCTATCAATATTCTCACAGTGCCACCTAATGGAAAGATGAAATAAATGTAGAATCTGGAAAAGGAGAAAAATAGGAATTCAGAGGAAGGCGAAATATTCCATTTTGGTGCCTGTTTTCTAACAAATGAAAATGTTTATGTTTCAAAACATTGCCACCTTGAATGGATAAAGAAACACACAGACAAAGCATTCACAGTTTTTTTTTTTTTTTTCATTTTCTTGAATCAGGTTGCATGCAAACTCAGGGTATGTGATTTACGTGTTTTTGCTATTTTGTAAAATGTATTAACACAGAAACATATTTTCTTCACATTTTAAATGATTAGAAACTGATCAGTATGCTTCAGGAAAATCTTGTAATTAAATTTAACCTACAATGCTGTCTCCATGTATAGTTTCAAAGAGAATTTTTATTAGACACAGGCTTTTAGAGACATTTCAACCAACCTGCAAGCAATCTGGGGAAGCCATTCCTTACTGTTTGTTACGTAGGTGACTATTTTCAGCAGAACACTGTACATGGTGACCCGGTGGTTCAGTGCTGTGTCTGCTAACCAGAAGGTCAGCAGTTCTAATCTACCAGAAGCTCCTTGGAAACTCTCTGCAGCAATTCCACCCCATCCTGTGAGGTCACTCTGAGTCGGTACAGACTCGACGGCAGTGGGTTGGTAGACGGCATCCAACGAGGCCATTCCTCACGGTCTGTTATGTAGCCTGCTATTCTCAGCAGAACACTATAGAAGTCACCTGGCAGCAGGTTGCGACAAAGTCTAACGCAGCGGCCACCTTGTGAATTCATTTCCAACCTTGTCATGGCCTATTTGCCTTTGAATAAACAATGTCAACCTTAGCTGTGCTCTTTGTGACTTTATGCCATTACGTTCTCATTTCCGTGGCTGTTGCCCGCTTGTTTTTAATGGTCAAGCAACTGCGTTAATGTAATTACTTGTTTAAATGTCTCTCCTACCCTTCGGTCTCCTTTTTAGGATCAGGTCATATTTCTCAACATTTCACATGTCTACGGTGCACTACAGAGCTCAGTGACATGGTTCTTTTGCCAAGTGTGCTGTCCTTCTAAAGTTTCGGTTTCCTAAATAATCTACACAGGAAGCGAACGCTGGAGCCGCCCTGGGTACGACTGTCTTCAGGGGCAATCGCCACCAGGCGAGAACTGCTTGCTGAGGACAGTGGCTTCACACTTGCCTTTCGGCTGGTACATGTTGAAGGACCCCAGGAAGACCCCAAGCCCTATTTTGGTTTCTCAACATTCGTTAACTCACTCACACACATCGATTTATCACAACGGAGTCGGAATCCGACTCGATGGCACTTGGCGTTGGTGTCAACACTGTGAAGAAAAGGCAAGTAAAACAGTGATTCTGCCTTCAAAGAATTCAAAGAGTGATAAAAGTATGGAAATTGCAAGAGGAAATGATGATGACTGAACTGTGTGAGTCTGAAAAACATAGTGTGGCTTCCTGGACCCAGACCTCTGCCTCAGAAGTGAGAAGACGAATGATTAATACCCCTGAGACAGACTGAAGTTTACTGTGTTATCTAAATTACTCAAAAAACATCAAGCCATCAAAACTCAAGACACTTATCCTAAGGTTTAGCAGTGTTGCTGCTGTGGCCGATTTCAATGAGACAGTTTAAGCACATCTGTCATGAATCCTCTTCTGATGTCAAGTTCTTCCCATTTTACAAAAACTGACACCCTCTGGCTAAAGGTGATGCAGATGAAACGTTGAGGGAATCCATGAGGTCCCTAGAGGACTGACAATTAAGTCCATGAACTTCACTCTTCTGAGTGCTCCCTACCTCATTGCTGAATATCAGTGTAGTTGCCTTCAGAGTCCTCCCCTCAGGAAGCTGTGCCCTGAAACCAGTGCTGAGTTCACCCTTCAAAGCAATTTTGAAACTCTCTCTGGAATGGCCATTGCGCATGGTGGTATGGTGGCATGGTGGCAAGTTGGCAAACTTAGTCGTCTAGTTGTATGGGAGGAAGTTTTTAACCAGTAAACAAATAACTGTATTGGAACATCCCCCCTGCTCACCTGATCTGGCCCCAAACAACTTTTCTTTTTTTTTACCTGAAGGCAAAGGAAATATTGAAAGGAAGACTTTGGATGACATCCAGGACATCGAGGGTAATGCAACGGCAGCTCTGATGGTCATTCCAGAAAAAGTTTCAAAACTGCTTTACAGGGTGGGCTAGATGCTGGCACTGGTGCAAAGTTTCCCAAGGGGAGGACTTGGGATGTGACTGTAGTGACATTCAGCAATGAGGTGTGTAGCACTTTTTCTAGGATGAGTTCGTGAACATAATTGTCGGTCTTCATATTTCCGTGTTAAGATCACAAATAAGTGGTTATCAATAGAATGTTATTGTGAAAGAAGCTTTTTATTTTGAAAATTTTTCCTTGAATCTCAGCTCAGCATGTTTTTCTTAGAAATGAGGATCATCATAAGAATTCTAAAGAAACCAAGGAATTTGGAGAACTAAATAAAAAAACAAGGATTAAGCATCGTAAGCATTCCACATTACAGAAAAATACAGAAGGAAATCCTGTATTTTGTAATTAGCATAACAAAACTTAAAATATGTTTTGAGGTCAAACTTAAATACATGAGGAGTATTATATGGAATAAAATGACAAAAAAATCTAAGATTTATTTCATAAAAATAAAATTTTAAATCACAAATTTGAAAATAGAAGCCTTAGAGGAGATATTGCATGGTGGAGAAGGGACAGCACTTACTGACCTTCTCAGATCTTGAGCTTCAAAATTTTTCAAAAACACTTTGTCAGGTTGCTGTTGTCAGGTGCTCTCTAGCCAGTTCTGACTCACAGCAACACTGTGCACAGCAGGACAAGATGCTGTCCCACCTGGCACCAGCCCCACAAGTGGTGTGCTTGAGCCCGTCGCTGCAGCCCGTCTGTCAGTCCCCCTCCGTGAGGGTTCTTCTCTCTTTTGTTGGCCCTCTCTGTACTAAGCGTGATGTCCTTCTCCAGGGACTCGTCCCTACTGACAACATGTCCAAAGTATGTAAGACAAAGTCTAAGCTTCTTGCTCCTAAGCAGCTTTCTGTCCGTACTTCCTCCAACGCAGACTTTCTTGTTCTCCTGGCAGTCTCTGCTAGAGTCACCATTCTTCACCAACAACATAATCCAAAGCCTTCAGTTCTTCTTGGGTCTTTCTTATTCTTTGGCCATCTTTCAAATGCATGTGAAGAAACTGAAACTACCACATCTTGGGGTAAACACTGGGTTAAATATGGCTAAATTGATACCATATTCTTCAAAGAGTAGAGAGGTTATCTCTAAGCTGGCTTCACGAGCTCAAATTCAGACTCAAGCACATCCTAAGAAGCCGTTCGAAATTTTCTTAAAAAGTGAGTCTGACTTTCCAGCTATGCTTTCAGAATATCTTGTTTCCTAAGTTTGCAGTAAAAGAATACCACTGAAGGTGCAGCTTTAAAGAGCAGGAAGTTACTGTCTTTCAGTTCTGGAGGCTGAAAGTTCAAATCGGACAGTCAAGCATGTTTCCTTCAGAGTGTTCTTTGAAGGGAGCTGTCCACAACTCCCTCAGAGCTTCTAGCGGCTTCTGGTGAGTGTGAGCATTTCTTGGCTTGTAGACGCATCTTCACTTGGTGTCTTCCTCCTGTGTGCTGTGACTCTCCTTCCCCCTTCTCCACTTCTGTAACACACCACTCAGGTGACTGAAACTAAGACTCACCCTGGTCTGGCATGACCTTGTTAAACTTAACAGACAACAAAAACAGACAAATAAACAGAAAACCCCACTGTCCATCGAGTTGACCTCAATTCATAGCAACCCTACAGGACAGAGTAGAACTGCTCCACCGAGCTTCCAAAGAGAGCCTAGTGGATTTGAACAGCTGACTTTTTGATTAGCAGACACAGTACCTAACCACTACACCACCAGGGTTTCCTCTGACAGCAAAAGACACTCTTGATTCTAAACTAGATCCCACCGATGAGGGCGGGACTTAGGGCTTCCCGTGTCTTTTGAGGTGACCCGATTCAGTACACAACACAGGCTGAAAATCACACAAACCAATATGTTGTCAACAAGTCCGTTCCAACTCATAATGACCCCATAGGACAGAGTAGAACTGCCCCATAGGGTTTCTATGAAATGGCTGGTGGGTTCAAACCACTGACCTTGCAGTTCGCAGCCACAGCTCACCATAGGTCTCTCCCACATGCACCAGGCCTTCAACAGAGGGCAAAGCAGTGACTACTTGTTCTGTGTGCATGTGGGAAACACCTGTAGAAAGATGAGCTATAAAGACAATCAAAACTACACAGCAGCATGCCCCAGGTTGCTAAGTGTTAAAGTTATACAAAAAATAGATTTTATGGAAAATTTATGGTAACATGCATTTTTTTCTTTGTCAATTTAAGAAGCGCACCTTATTCTGTAATTTATTTCCATAAATTGTATGCTTTATAAAAAACACATCAAGCATTAGTTTTAAACATCAGATAGTTCATTTCTTGTGCTTCTTTAAAATAAGATACATAGAAACATACAGAAGAAAAATTATATTGCATCTTCTGGAAACCAGCAAGCTGCAATCTCCATCTGTTAAACCATACAGCATAGTTTTCTAATAATTTTTATTTTATTTCTCAGCACTAATTTATCTCTTTGACCATATTCCTCACAAAATATGACTCTATTCCACTATAATTGCCTAAGAGCAGTGCTTGATTCCATCACTGTAAGAACAAAACGTGTTTCTTTTACCATATACTCAGTCACATTTTCATTAGATATTGTTTTCCTGTATTTTGAAAAAGCATTGTTAGCAACTTTTTAAAAATATAGATCACCATGGTATGTACTTCAAATTCAATGTCGGTGGTTATGTTATGTAATAGGGTCCAATTTTTCAGACTCCCCAGAATTAGTGTCTGTCTTCAAAACACAGGTCAGTGATAGGTCAGTCAAGACAAAACATCATGCACAAATACAACAGGCTGAGAAATCTAGCAATATATCTGAATTTTGACTCAACTCAAGCTATGCAGTCACGTTGAATGTATATATTATCAAAGCTGAAGAGGCAAATAAAGAAACGCCAGGTTCTCCCATCTTACACTGTGAGTCGTCTGCGAAAAAGCAGGACACTGAAAGCCACAGAAGGTCAGGGCTCTTTCTGCATTCTGCAGAGGCAGTAAATTAAAGCAGAAAATGCATCCCAAACAGTGGTACATCTAAAATAAACAAGTGGATGCATTGTCCAAGGAGTGGGAACTATGACAGAGCAATACTGTGGTAACACTACCGCCCCTGGGAAAGCTCCCTTATTCGGTAGCCACAATCGAACGCACCATGCTGATCCAGGAAGATCGTAAGCCAGGGTTTTTAAGAAAGTTGATGTCTGGCCAAACAATCACTGGATATATCTGGAATATAATGAAAATTTAAATGTATATATAACAGAAATCTGTGTTACGTGTGCAAGTATAAAACACAAATCTGTATGTGTATAGCAAAAATTTAAATATATATACTTATTATATTTTTGATGAAAGAGTAGAACCTTGGTTCTCAGCTTTTCTGATGTAGGCTTTTAACCACTGTGTCAGCAGGGCTTGCTTAAACCACGCAGGACACCTCTGTGCTGCTTGAACAACTGCCTTTGTAGTCTGTGTACAGTTCCTGCTTTAGCACAATTCGTTCTTCCAGAACTCCCTTTCTTCACAAGGTTATCTATACTTTGTCAAGATCCACATAGTCAAAAGCTCTGTGTGGTATATAAAGCATATGTAACGATCTTTCTGGTAATTTCTACTTTCAGTGAAGGTCCGTCTGACACCGTCTCTGACATCCCTCCTTCCGAGCCTCTTGTCTACCCAGCCTTAATTTCTCATAGTTCCCTGTTCATGTACCGCTGGTGCCATTTTTTAATTATGTCCAGCAAAAGTTTACTTGTGAATAATATTAATGATATTGCTCAATAATTGGCACATTCCATTGAATAACTTTTCTTTGGAATGGACAAGTATATGTCTCTCTTTCCAGTCAGTTGACCAGGAAGCTGTCCTCCAAATTTCCTGGAATAGACAAGTGAACACTTCCAGCTTTGCACCCATTTGTTGAAACGTCTCAGTTGGTATTCGGTCGGTTCCTGGAGCCCTGATTTTGCCAAAGCCTGCAGGATTGGACTTATTCCTTCAGTGCCGTTGGTTTTTGATCATATACTGAGATGAAGATGACATCACAATTGAAGGAAGACTTTTCAGCAAACCGAGATATGCAGACGACACAGCCTTGCTTGCTGAAAGTGAAGAGAACTTAAAGCACTTACAAATGAATATAAAGACTAGGGCCTTTACGTGCAATATGGGTTATACCTCAACATAAAGAAAACAAAAAATAAGCCATGGTATCTTCATTCACCTCATATGAACACAAAAGCTGAACAATGAATGAAGACAATCAAAGAAGAATTGATGGTTTTGAATCACCGTGTTGGAAAACAATATTGAATATACCACGGACTGCCAGAAAAACAAACAGATCTGTCTTGAAAAATGTGCAGCCAGAATGTTCCTCAGAAGCAAGAACATTAAGACCTCATCTGACTCATGATATCAGGAGGCAGCTTCGGTCCCTGGAGAAGGACACTATACTCGGTAAAGGGTCAGCAAAAGAAGAAAGGAAACACCCTCAACCAGGTGGACTGACACAGTGGCTTCGACAACGGGATCATACATTACAATCGTTGTGTGGATGGGCAGTACTTAGTTCTACAGCACAGAGCATTGCTGTGAGTCACAAGACTTCAAAGCTCCTGACAACAACATAGTATTCATGCGTGTGTATGTGCATACATACATATACACACATATGTATATATACACCATCTGCTGTTGAGTTGATTCCTATTATTTCATGTGTGTCTGTGTGTTTGTTTATGTGCAGAAACACTTCTACTGAAACTCATGAAGTCCTTGTGATTTCAAGAGGGAAAAATAAAGAGGAAGATCACCAGCTGAGAGCTGCTGAAGTTGAAAAGACAGTCACAGATGTAAAGCTAAAGGAGCTCTTAACCTCTTTGCATTTGGCCTAGTTCAGGATCCTGCTTCAGAAATCCTTAGCGATTTGTGAGAAGGTGACCACAGGAGGGTGGGTTTTCAGGAAACCTCGTGGGATAAACCCTCACTGCTGGAGAGTGTCTCCTCCGTCGGGGTTTCTCCTCTCATGCTGTGCCCTGAACCCACAGTGCCAAACAGGAAATATTAAAAAAAAAAATTCCATGAAATATTTACTTATCCTGTTAAATAAATACTTGGAATCATTTTCAAAAAGCTATGTGTACCTATATTTTTGTGTTCACATTTGTGTATTTGTGTACGTTTAAATAAATAAATGTATGAATACACACTTCAATGTATACAAAGATGTACATGGAAGGATTATTCAAAATCTTACTATTAATAAAATACTCTAGGATTTGGTTCAGCGTGCTTCTAATTCCTCCTATTTACCTGTCTCACTGGGTGGAACCACCACGCGGTTCTAGGGACACAAACTCTTTCCATGTATATTCTCTGTGTGTGCATACGTGTGCAACCTCAGGGTGGCCAGCACGTCCCTCACCTCATCGTGGAAATATCACTCACTGATGGACAGGTGCAGCTTCTCTGCAGGGTGCACTGTCCGTTACACGTGCCACCTCACCCGCCCCTGGGAAAAATGGCCTCTGTATTACAATCCATCAGAAGTTCTTTTCCTGTTAGCAAGACTGGAATATACCTTAGACCCTGTGAAGATCATCCGTTTAAAATAAATCAGAGGCATCGAGACTGCCTTTCATTACACTGAGCGGAAATGCAGCTCACGTTGTCACTTCCGCTCAGCTCTTAGCAAAGGTTGTTCATTCTCACATTCAAGCCGCTGCTGACCTGGCACCTTCCGCACTGTGCCCTTCTCAGGAGCCTCTCTGCCCACCTTACTTCTGTTTGCGTTCTGCCCGGGATTAGTTCCATTCCTTACTTTGCCTGACATCGTTGTTGTTGAGTGCTGTAGAGTCGCTTCTAACCCATAGCAACCCTACATACAGGAGAAGCCCTGCCCAGTGCTGTGCTGTGCCCACAATCGTCGTTATGCAGCCTCGGTGTCTGTCGACCTTGTTAAGGGTCTTCCTCTTTCTCCCTGATCCCGTACTTCACCAGGCATGATGTCTTTCTCCATAGACTAATCCTTCGACAACATATCACAAGGATAAAGATGTAGTCTCAACATTCTTGTTGCTAAAGGACACTCTGGGTACACGTCTTCCAAGACAGATCTGTTCCTTCTTTTGGCAGCCCATGGTCTCCTCAGTATTCTTGTCCAGCATCACAGTTCAAAGGCGTCAGTCCTCCTTCCATCTTCCTTATTCGTTACCCAGCTTTCACATTGCATATGATGTGATGGAAAATACCGTAGCTCGGGTCAGGTGCACCTTAGTCCTCAAGGTGACATCTTTACTTTACAGCATTTTAAAAAGGTCTCGTGCAGCAGATTTGCCCAGTACAATATATCTTCAGATTTCCTGGCTGCTGCTTCCATGGGTGTTGGTTGTGGACCCAATTAGAATGAAATCTTTGACAACCTCATATTTCTCTCCATTTATCACAATGTTGCTTACTGGTCTGTTTATGAGGATTTTTGTTTTCTTGATGTTGAGGTATAGTCTACACTGACGGCTTTGATCTTCCTCAGAAAGTATTTCAAGTTTACTTTCATCAAGCAGGTTTACGTCATCTGAATAACGCAGGCTGTTAACGAGCCTGTCTCCAGTCCTAGTGCCTGGTTCCTTATATGGTCCAGCTTCTTGGACTGTTTGCTTGTCATACAGGTTGAATACATACAGTGAAAGGATACAGACCTGACACACACTTTTCCTGACTTTGAATCACTCAGTGTTCCCTTGTTCTGTTTGGATGAGTGCCCATTGATCCATGCACAAATTCCACATGACACACACAATTGAGTATTCAACAATTCCTATTTTCTGCAATGTTATTCATAATTTGCCATGATTCACACAGTCCAGTGCCTCTGCATGGTCGATAAAACACAAGTAAATATCTTTCTGGTATTCTCTGCTTTCAGACAAAATCCATGTGGCATCAGCAACAATACCCCTTATTCTACGTCCTGTTCTGAATCCAGCCTGACCACATATCAAAGTAATTTCAGGAACTAAGCCCATCCTCCAGGGCACTGGCTTTTGTCACTAGACGGCATATGTAAGCACTACCTGGATCTTGCAGGCTCAATCAGAGCCTGTCTTGAGAAATGCAGTCTTGAACTTGATCTTGCTTACCACTCTCCAGAAGATCAAAACAGAACCTCTGTGTTTTGATCTTCGGTTCCCTGGGAAAAGCCCTGGTGGTGCAGCGGTTAAGAGCTCAGCTGCAAACCGAAAAGTCAGCAGTTCGAATCCACTGGCTGCCCCTTGGAGACCCGATGGGGCAGTTCTGCTTTGTCCTATAGGATCATTCTGAATTGGAATAGATTCAGTGGTAACACTCATTGGCCCTGTCGGGGCGTCACTGTTAACACCGTTCTTCCTCAGCAGGGTTGCTGTACCACCTCTGGCCTCAACGTACTACGTAGCCTTCAGTGTATTCTGTGGTTTTCAGCGTATGTGGCTATCATTATACAGGAATTTAGATATTAGGGAAACAGCTCTGGAGGATTTGCTATGTGCCAGGTGTGTTGATAGGCAGAAAAGGTTCAAAGATGAGCACAAGTCTCACCTCCAGAAGTTTACGAACTGGGAGAGACATAAATAAACGCGTACACAGGACCAGCTATTGATGGCGGGGTCTGTTAGCTGCAACACCTGGAAGAGGGTTATGGCAGCCTCTGAAAGGACACCTGAACCACAGGAGGACTTCCTGGAGGACATGATTTTTTTTAAGCTGAATTTTGAAAGATGAATAAGAGTGGTTACAAGGACAAGTGAGGCAAGTCATACCCCACACATAAAAGCTGTGCTCAAAATTCTAAGTATGAGAGACAGCAAACTAATTTCAAGACACTATCAGTTAAAAATGTCTAATACAGAGTGTACGGGATTGGAAAAGATGATACTAAAGGAAAAAACAGAAGAAGAAAAAGTCTAACAGGATGTAACAAAGTATGCTGTAGACATTTGACTTCATCCTGGTGGCAATTGGAACTACTGGAAGATTTTAAATAAAGAAAGGGTATGATAAGATTTAAATTCAGCAATGTCATTTGGGTTGAGTGAAGAGAAACCCTCAAGGCTTGCAGGACCATGAGCGGGACAGTACTTATGAGACAACTAACATAAAAATGATGGGTGATGTTAAGAGCCAGACTAGCAACAGGGAAAAAAACAAATGGACTACTGAGCAAATTGACCAGGGTACAAGTATCGGTGGCTGAATTAATATAAAAGTGCAGGAGAGAGGGCCTTGAAGGACTCTGGATTCTAAATAGAGAAACTGGGCTACTGCTGACACCATTTAAGAGACAGGAATTGAAATTACTAAGAACAGATCGGAAAACCCGAAAGATGATTTCAAGTTGTGCTTGTGGGCTTTTCAGCCGGCGTATCTGAAGGCACTTAGATGAACAGGTTAATGTTTGGTCCTTTTTGGAGAAGCCTAAGTGAGAAACAGGAGTCGCTGGTGGCACAGTGGTTACGAGCTCAGCCACCAAGCCAAAGGTCAACCATTCTGACCATTCTGAGTCACCAGCCACTCCCTGTACACGCACACGGAAGGGTTATTCTGTCTCATTGGGTTGCCGTGAATCAGAATCTACTGAAAAGTTGTGGGTTTGGCTTTTATGATTAAGGGCTCAATGACGAGCTGGAAAGCTGGCAATTCAAAGCACCAGAGGTGCCTTGGAACTCTTTCAGAGGCCTGGTAATCTGCTTCCAAAGGTTCACAGCCTTGAAAACCCTACAGAACAGCTCTACTCTCCACCCACGGGGTCGTCGTGAGTCGGAATTAATGCGAGGGCAGCTGAACCCCAAAATAGCATGCACAAAACAGTACCAGAATAGCTTTTATTGGGATTCAATAACCACCCCCAATCCACCTGACAAGATTCACTTATCTGTCAGTAAAGCTAGGAAATCAACATCTAAGAAAAATCTGCATGCCTCAGCGTTTAATTCTTCTGTGTCTGACCTGTGTAAATTGATCATTAAAGCCACGTTCCTCCTTCAGTGCTAGACACTGCCATCACAAGCTAACTTGAAAGTCTCATTTTTAGATAGTAGTTTCCGAACTCAAATCTCATGTGAGCTTTTACGCTCTAACACGCTAGACCAAAGGTGCTGGCCCACCAAATCTTCCAAAACTAGGTAATGTTTTAAACTGAATTTTAAAGTCATTCTTTCTGACATGTTCTTAACAAAAGGTTGAGTCCTCACTATGGCATCAGGTATTTTTTGTCAATGCTGTTTTCAATGATTCCAGGTTTTGTTTTCTAAAATCAGTTGTCGTTAATTTGAGTACCTGTCCTCTCGCTGGTGTACCTCCACCTCAACATGCAAACAACAGACGTGCCAGATTTCTGGGTTTTGTTTTTTCCCCCGGAAGGTTTTGGGGATTGAGGAACCTAGTCATGAAATAAGTATCGTAGACAAAATTTTACAGCAATGCCTGATCTACACCCAAAATCCCATGCTAAACAAACGTAACTGTCTAAATAAGAAACACAGTAATTCAGGGACAATTTAAAAAAACTAAGACATTGCCAACCACCAAGCTCTTTCTCAGGTAGTCTTCTGGGGCTGATAAGTCAGTTCTGAAAATGCACTGTTAGCTGTGGCATGGTGCTCAAGGCTGAAAACTTTGAGCATTCTTTTTACTAAATGTGAAAAAAAATACAGCACAGTTTTAAGTCAGAGAGTGAACAAAAGAACAACTTATGGCTTTGAGATGTTTTTTGATTGAGTTATAACTCAAAACAAGCTTTGGTACTTACATTTATTCTTTGGCTAGTAAAACTGGTAGTTCAATCTCCAAATCCTTTCTTTTATTTTGTACCAAAGTCATAAAAATGGCCATCATTTATTGTGAGCATCTGTACCAATTCCTGTCCCTATGGCTCATTTTTGCCCAGCTTTATAACTAAACTCTCTAACAAATTACCTTTCATTATTTTTAATGACTGCTAACATTCTTGGCTTGGAAATAGAAATGATTTCTTTTTCTAATTAAAGCTTCCACTGAAAACCTTATCAGGGCCAATCACACAATTTCCTTAGCTACTCTGTGTTGCAAGAGGCCTTAACCTCTAGTAGCTCTTAAGAAATACACACAAGGTTGAACAATTAAGTCTGTGAACTTAATTGTTCTAAGTGCTACAAACCTCACCGCTGAACATCACCAGGCTCACCTTTGAAGTACTCCCCCTTGGGAAACCAGGCATCAGTGCCAGAGCCTAGTTCACTCTGCAGAGCGTTTTTGGAACTCTTCCTGGAATGGCCGTCATACGCAGTTGCACGGTGCCCAGCTGGAGAACTTAATTGTCTAGTTGTCTGTGTGGGACTTTTTACCCAGTAACCAAATAACCATGCTGGAACACCTTCCCTCCTCACCTGATCTGGCCCCCAATGACATTTTTGTTTACCTGAAGAGAAAGGAAATATTGAAAGGAGGTATTTGATGACGTTGAGGACATCAAGGACAATACGATGGTAACTCTGATGGCCATTCCAGATACAGAGTTCCCAAATTGCTTTGCAGGGTGGACTCGGCACTGGTGTCGGAGCAGAGCCTCCCAAGGTGAGGACTTCAAAGGTGACCATAGGGCTAGTCAGCAACGAGGTATACAGTACTTTTTCTAAGATGAGCTCACAAGCTTAACTATCCGTCCTGTGTGCATACCTTATCCTGCCTACACAGAAATGTAAACTCTGCAAGAAGAGCCAGCTTCTCTGAATTCTTGGTGTAACTTCTCCTCACTACTCTCTCAGTCAGTCAGGGAAGAGGTAGGTGCCACGTGAAGAGAGAAAGTCAAAGACCATTCAAAGCAGAACCTGACTGAGCCCAGTGCCATTAGAAGTCCCACAGCTTGTGTCATGGACTGAACTGTGTCCCCCCCAAAAATACGTGTAGCCGTGTGGCTGGGCCATGATTCCCAGCATCTTGTGATTGTCCTCCCTTTTGTGATTTTCCTGTGCCTTATGTTAAAGGATGAGGGTGGGACTGTAAATCCCTTTATAAGATCACCTCCCTGCTCCACTGTAAAGGGAGTGTCCCTGGAGTATGGATGCCCCACCCTTAATCCTTTCATCCTAGAAGAGTTAAAAAGAAAGGGAAGCAAGCAGAGAATTGGGAACCTCGCATCATCAAGAAAGCAGCACCGGGAGAAGGGCGTGTCCTTCAGACCTGAGGTTCCAGTGCCAAGATGCTCCCTGAACAAAGACTGATGCAATACCAGACTTTTCTCCAGAGCTGACAAGGGGGAAAGCCTTCCCCTGAAGCTGACATCCTGAATTTGGACTTTTAGCCTACTGAACTGTATAAGGATAAACTGTCCTTTGTTAAAGCCATCCACTCTGTGGTATTTCTTTTAGAGCAGCCCTAGCTGACTAAAACAGCTTGACAGCCTAACCAAATTCTAAGATTCCTGAAAACCCAGAACACACTCATATTTCATGAGTATTCTGTGTTTAATGCATACATAAGAGGTCATATAATCCCAGTTGAGAGGCGGGGAAAGTAGACAGTCTTAGAAGGATTCCTGGAGGAGGTGAGGTGTAGGTTGAATCCAATCTAACCAGGAAAAAAATGAAAGAGGAAAAGGCTGCTTCATGAAGAAAGAGTGGATTCTAGAGCAAAGGAGAATGAAGAAAACCAAAGACCTAAAGCAAAGGTGACTATGAGGACTAACGGGCCACCACTGCTTCAGCTGCCACTAGACTGAGTAAAGCACAGCGAGCTGGTGCGTGGCTACCACCTCCAACAGCCCTGACAGGGATCACAGTGAAGAGACTCAAAGCTGGCAAAAAACATAGAACAAAATTCTAACTCAAAAGAGAGATCAGACTTACTAGCCTGACCAAGACTGAAAACTCTGAGAGCCCGGCCCCCAGACACCCTTTGCTGAGGTTCCCCTAGAAGCCAAAGGCTAGACAGGTCCACAGGTCAATCAATAATATCCACGAAGAACATGCTTTGTAGTTCAGTCACAGACATGAAACTAACCAGCACAAAAGCAAAAATGAGAAGAGGTGAAGGGACAGGAGAACGTGACCAATGAAAACAGGAACCCAATGTGAAGAAGAAGAGAATGCAGATGCATCACAGGACAGGCAGCCAATGTTATAGGGCAGTTTGTATATCAATTGTTTAATGATAGACTAATTTTATTTGTAAAGTAGATAAATAAATGTAACTGCAGTTAGTAGAAGATGATGACGAAAATGACGAAGTAACAACGGACTATTTCAAGATACCAAAGTAAGTGGAGAGCACAGGCAAGTCAAAGAAATGAGTGACTAGCACATTAGGAGTTCCTGGATGCAACAGATGAGTCAGCCCTTGTTACTAGCCAAAGTACTGGAAGTTCAAACCCACACAGAGGCTGCCGGAAAGACAGGTTTGGCGGTCCGCTTCTGAAAGGTCACAATCCTCTGAAGCAGCTCTACTGTGCACACATGGGGTCGCCATGAGACAGAACCATCTCAATGGCAATGAAGGACAACACCAACAGAGCACAGATGGGGGCAGTGTTGGTTCATGGTAGAAGACAAGAGACTTAACTGCAGGATTCCTGGGTTGGCACCTCATGAGCAGCCCCTACCCATTTGTCTGGGGAGGCTTTGTGTGTTGGCTGTGATGCTGAGAGGGTCTCAGAGGAGGTTCTAGCCTAAGACAGACCAGGAATAAAGTCCTGGTGTTCTACTTCCCAAAAGCAGCCAGTGAACACGTTATGGATCCCAACATTCTAATCCCTTTGTGTGTGGGGCGGGTCCCTATGAGCTGGGATTGGGTCCTAGAAGGCTGGCAACAAGAAGAGCATAGATGGCACAGGGCAGCTGGGAGAGATGAGGCTAAAGAAGAGGGCATATGTGGGCTCTGAGGGGCCATGCTGTAAACTGTGCGGTGCCAGTTTGGTTCCAAGCAGATAATAAAAGTGTGATGCAGGTTTTTAGGCAGAGAAGAAGCATGATGAAATCTGGAATTTAGAAATATTGTTCTGGCTACATTTTGAGGAATAGGGTTAAATCTAGAAGCTTACAAAGAGAGAAATTTTTAGAAACACATTGAAGGTCTCCCTGAAAAAGTCTATGATGTCACAGAAGAGATTTCAGTGCAGAGATGCTAATTCAAGTTATGGGAAGGTGTGAAATAGTCCCATAAGGGTGCAGACGGTAATAGGAAGCTCTAGGCTAGAATCACTGGGAACACAACACTGGGGAGAGAAACTCATAAGTGAGCCTGAGGAGCTGGCCCCCAGAAGGCATAGAGAAAATGAACTAAAAACAGTGTCAGGGAATCTCTAGCGTCTCCTAATGATGCCACTAAGACAGGTGTAGACAGTTTACAAATTTGGACACACAAAGTTATTTTCTTTCAGCCATATTATTTTACAATCAAAAATTAAACAATTTGAAAATACAGCTCTCTATTTTTCAAAAAGGACAGTTACACTCTAGCACTAAGCATGTGTTGGACAGTTACTCCACATTCCTCCAGAACAACCCTGACTTCAGGTTTCGAGGAAGCAGGAAGAGATGCTCCTCAGCTTTAAGGAAACTGTAGTGTCACTGGACCTGCAACAATTCCTACAGTTCAACAGAACACAAAGAGATCATGCAGCCAAAAGTCTCTTCAGTACTAAAATTCTATGATCTTATAATAAGAAGTACAACCAGAGAGTTCACTGGGAGCAAAGATGGCAAGACTGTACCTTACATACTATGGGTATGTTGTCAGGAGGGATCAATCCCTAGAAAATGACATCACACTTGGTAGAGTGGAGGGTCCGTGAAAAAGAGGAAGACCCTCAGTGAGACAGATTGACACAGTGGCCACGACAATGGGCTTAAGAATAAAAACAGTTGTAAGCACGGCATAAGACTGGGCAGTGTTTCATTCTGTTGTGCGTGAGGTCACTAAGAGTCAGAACTGACTTGACTAACAACGTGACCTCTAACGCACTGAAGAAGCATGCAACTGGAAATGAAAAAGATGGAGACAAAAATAAGACGTAAGCCGAGGGAAGAATTTAGGGTGAAATCTGAGGATATGATGGTGAATGTTGAATGTCAGCTGGACCATGATTCTCAGTGATTTGGCGGTTGTCCCCTGTGCTGGAATCTACTGTGAGGAGCCCATCGATTGAAAGGGAGTTCCCATGGTCATGTGGCCTGCATGGAACATAAGTGGACATCATGGCAGGGCTGGGGGACTTTTTGTTCATGCTAGGTTCTGCGCTGGCTTTTGTTTATCCAACCTCTGGTTCTTGGGACTTGAGCCAGCAGGTTAGCTGTGGTGCTGCCTGTCAGTCTTGGTGTTCATTGATCATTGCATCAATGAGTAAGAGCCCTGCTCTCTGACCTGCCCATCCTGGGTTGCTCAGCCCCTGCAGTGGCGTGAATCAGGAGAAGCCTTAAGCCTAGTCTCTAGACTTGGGACTTTCTCGTCTCTACAACCACATGAGCTGTTTCCTTTACACATGTCTCTCTCTCTCTCTCTCTCTCTCTCTCTCTCTCTCTCTCTCTCTCTCTCTCTCTCTCTCTCTCTCTCTCTCTCTATTTATATGCTCTCTGGTTTTGAGAACCTAGCCTAAGATAGAGAACTCAGCGTCTATGCAATCTCGTAGCGACAAGTAGTGACTTTACAGGACTGAAGGTCAGTGCCCTGGAGGGTTTCCAAGTCTCTAAATTTTTACAGCAGTAGACTGCTGTGTCTTTCTCCCATGGAAAAGCTAGCAGCTGTGAACCACTGATCTCTAGCTTAACAGGTAAGCTGGACCAAGAGTCAGAACTGATCAATGGCAACAGAATCTAGCATATATATATTTGTATAGGAGTCTGGGGAAGATGCACAGTTTGCAACTTGCTGCTAACCTAAAGATTAGTGGTTCAGATCCACCCAGCTGCTCAGCAGAAGAAAGGATTGATAAACTCGTCTTGTTATGAATGAGGCCAAGAAAACCCTATGGAGTAGTTCTTCTCTAAAACATATGGGTAACCGTGAACTGGAACTCACTTGAAGGCAACAGCGTTTTTTGTTTGTTTGTCTGTCCGTTGTCTGTCTGTTTTAGCACACCCATGGAGTTAATGAGCTTGGGGGCTAACCTAAAGACTGGTGGTTCCAGTGTACCTAGAAGCGTCTGGACAAAAAGCCTGGTCATGTACTTCTCAAAAATCAGCCACTGAAAGCCCTGAGGGTCACAGTTCTATTCTGACCCGTGTAGAATCATCACGAGCCTAAACGGACCAGATGGCCACAGACAGCAAATACGCCACAGTCAGAAAAGGAGAGAGAGAGACAGCAACGGAGTGAGCGTTTCTAACCAACTGGGTGACCAACTGCACATGAGAAAGTGGAGACAGTGGCTTTGATTCTCTGAATACCAGGTGGGACGCCAGAATGTACCCAGCACAGATGGCACTCTCCTGTTGGTAGAAAACCCTGGTGGCATAGTGGTTCAGAGCTACAGTGACTAACAAAAAGGCGAGAAGTTCAAGTTCACCAGGTACTCCTTGGAAATCCCATGGGGGCAGTTCTATGCTGTCCTGTAGCATCACTATGAGACCAAATCAACGTGACAGCAACGTGTTTAGAGGTATTGCGGAAAGAGGGGGAAAGTGGATCTGAATTCTGTTTGAATATTGCTTTTCCTTTTCTGGGCTATTTCTAATGCTGAAAATGTCCCTAGAGAAGCTAACTGTCCTTAACTCCACTTCTGAGAAGCAAGGATAGCGGTCACCTCATTCGACTCATCACGTCATTTGACTTCTACAGGAGGAAACAGCAACAACAACTGAAACACCCCTCCCTCTTCCCTGGGAACCTGTTAAACGATATGTGGACTCTAAAGTAGGTTGTTTACAGAGTCTGACAGGTAGTAATTGAAACCCAAAAAACAATCTTCGTGAAGCAAAGAAAGCCAGAGACTGTAATGACCAAAGCCCAGGCTTTAGAGGTGTACTAAAATGTTTGCGTTGAAATCGAGTTAAAGTGTATCTAAAAATTAACGGCAGTGCTTCCAGCACAGGTATAAAACAAGAGGGGGACCTGACCATTATCAGAAACAGTGACCAAGTAGCTGGCAAAAGATGCCAAGCATTTTAACAGTATCATTATAGAGAAGGTGATCAGGGGACAGGAGGGAGGAAGCTGCAAGTTCTTCACAAACTCATAAAGCCTGAAGCCATGCCCAGTTGGATGACACTGGAGCAAGCAAAACAATTGACAAGTAAGCACAGCAGGCGAGAAGTCAGGCATAAGGGTCTAAACTACTAATGCAAACACAGTCAGAATCTATTCATTTGTGATTTAAATGCAGTTCTATGTATGCTTGTTAACATAATATGGGCCAATAAACCAGTTAAGAGCAGGGGTCCCTTCCCAGCTGTAGGAAGAAGCAGAAATTGCTTCCCTGTGAGTAGCCGTGCTGAGAACGCTAGAGGTACCCGTTAGTATCTCGATGATCTTGATGTTTTTGTGGTGGGGTGGGGTGGGGTGGGGTAATATAAAATAATAAATCCTTGCACAAGGCCACCTACCTTCCTAAGCACTTTCACTTACTCTACAGCAAGTTAGTTGACAACGTGGACTGCATTTCAAAAGGATCTGCACTCAAGTCCAGCTTTGCCACTTACTGTCTGGGTGACCTCAGAAAGCGATTTTTAAAAAAGTGTTTTAATTTACTTATTGTTAAACTGGAGATGATTATATTTACTTCACAGAGTGTTTCCGGACACTATAATAAAATAACAGAAGTAAAGCAGTTCCTTAGAGTTCAGCATATTCATTCAGTAACTGGAAGCCACATGAGCAGATCGGAGGCCAGAGTGGACATCTCCACTTTACAAACAGGGAAACAGAATCTCAGCCCGAGTCATGGATTCAGCTGTGTTCCCCCCAAGATATGGGGAGCAATTTGGCTGCACCATGATTCCCAGGACTGTGTGACTGGCCTCCGTTTTCTGACTTTCTGATGCTGTAAATCCTAATCTTTCCCTGTGGTTGAAAGATTAGCTCATGTTCAAGAGCATTAGAGCTGGACTGGAGCACCCTTCCTAAGGCCACCTTCCTGCTCCAACATAAAACGAGTTTCCCTGTGATGTGGCTTGTACCACCTTTTATTCTCACAAAACAAACAAACCCAGTGCCACAGAGTTGATTCCAACTCCTAGTCAACCCTACAGGACAGGGTAAAACTCCCTCAGAGAGTTTCCAAGAGCTCCTGGTGGACTGGAACTGCCAACCTTCTGTGTAGCAGCTGTAGTGCTGAAACACTAGGCCACCAGGCTTTCCCCTTTTGTCTTACAGGAGATAAAAGGAAATGGAAGCAAGCAGAGAGTAGTGGAACTCGTGCCATCCAGAAAGCAGCACCAGAAGCAGAGCAGAGCCCTCAGACCTGCGGTTCCTGTGCCGAGATACTCTCAGTCCAAAGGAAGACTGAAGTAACACCAGGACCTTCCTTCAGAGCTGACAGAAAGAGACAGGGCATTCCCCTGGAGCTGGTGTTGGTAAGCATAAGAATCTAATAAAAGTATCTTTGGTTATTCAACTACGTTCCACCCCCTGCCCCAGTTATCCACCCCCGAACCAGATTAGCAGGCCTGCGCTCGTCTGTTTCCAGGATAGTAAATCAATTATTCTAAGGCCTCGGAGAGATAATGAAATTTTAGACAATTCACAATTGTTTGATATGAGGTAGCGAAATCTTGTGACTCCCTGTTACTGTTCTGTGACAATCTTTAGATGAAATCCCTTTGAAATCTGGTTATAATACCCACTAGAATTGTAACCCAAGTGGGATAGTTTTGGAGGAGCTATACTTACTGTCCCCCACATTTGCTGGCTCATCTGATAATAAAGCATATTTGAATCATTTTTCCCTGTCTCTGAATTCTGGCTACAGTGACAGCCAGAACAAACTTGTTTGGGTTCGGCAGCGCTGGCACCCCGAATACGGACTTCCAGCCTACTGGACTGCGTGAGAATCAACTTTTCTTTGCTAAAGGCATGCACTTGTGGTATTCTGTTAGAGCAGCACGAGATGCCTAAGACAGCCAGGGTGGGACATAAATAGGTCCGCTGGTTTGTTATACTCGCTATCCTTTTCTGAGTATGTTTCCTATGTCTGGCTAAAGGATTTGCTGACTTGGCACAAGTTCCCTTTCTTGGAATTTAAATTCAATACAACGCGACTCTGTCAGTTTCTTTTGTGCACCTGAGTTAGAGAGCTGGGACTTGACCTGGTAAAAGAGAGAGACAGGACACAGAAATAAGGAAATCTATAATGGCTAAAAGAAAGAAACATATTTAAGAGAAACTTTTGTACATGACTATGAGAGCTTTTGCATGAAACCAGGCCCTCCGACATCTTAGGTGACCCATCTCTAGGCTGCTCAACTCAGGCTTCCCAGCTCGTTGGTGGGTGACTCGAAGAGTGGAAGCCACCAACTGCAAAGACGAGATTTCAAACAACATGGCAACCACCAGATCCTTGAACACAGAGTCATGCCTGAATTTGCTTTCTCTGATCTACTACCTGATATCTCACTGTCTCTCTTTTTTTTTTTTTTCTCAGAGAGATCCACTGCATTCACATTTAAGTAAGGGAATTCCTGGGTCAAAATAATCAAAGCCCCCCAAAAACTAACGAGTTTATTGGAATAGTTAATCTACCTGCATACATAGGGACATTTCTGTTCAGAAAAACTTGAGGTTAGGACAAGAGGTTTTAAGGAAGAAACGAGGAAATACAGAATCAAAAACCAGCCACTGTCTCGGATTAACATGACTGATTGATTTACGCTGTACTTCCTCAAAGGACCTGGTATCAGGCCAGTGGATAGACGGTTTGGGGGGCTTGGCGGGCCCCCTAGTCATTCAAATTCTCAGGTTTTGTCCAAAGATTGTAGATAATAAAGTCACTCAACTACCGTAAGCTTACTGAGAGCTTCCTGAATTTCTAGTTTTTTGGCTTGGCTGGCTAGGTCAGTTACCTAAACTTAGATTATTTGCATAAAATAAACTCCCAATAAACTTATGGCTAACAGATGTCTTTGTTACAGAGGGGAACTTACATGATCTTAGGTCTACTCTGAAAACTCTGGTTGCATGGTAGTTAAATGCTACACTGCTAACCAACAGGTCAGCTGTTTAAATTCACCAGGTGCTCTTTGGAAACTCTATGGGGCAGCTCTACTCTGTCCTGTAAGGCTGCTTACGCGTTTGAGTTGACACAGTGGCAATGCGTTTGGTGTTTTGATTTTACTTCTACTCTGCAAACACTGGGTCCCCATGAATCAGAATCAACTGCACAGCAAGTAACTAGAGCCACAGCTGTGATCACTGTGTTTCCGTATTGTTTTTACCTGTCTTTGGATACACTGCACAACTGTCACCAACCTTCGTGAATTTTCCTATGCACTCAGTAGCATCTCTCAATCTGGTCCTCTACTTCTCTCTTTACACCCGATATGCAATTCATTCAGCTTTACCATGTTGTTTTTATAATTAATTAAAGGTTTTAGAACTACTGTTATTTGAAAAAGGGGGACTGAAATAACAAGTAACAAGAACAACAATACCTAGATGGAGTGGTCATGGAACACTTCTCAGAAGAAGTGTTATTTCAGTTGAGACTCAAATGAAGAAAAGGACACAACTATGTGAAAAGTCTGGGTAAAAGGAACGTAACAGGGAAAAATGCCAAGGACAGAAGTATTTACCGTATGTATCAGTTAGGACTGCTTTATCTGAAAAAAAATAGGGAACAAAAGGTTTAGGGCACAGGGAATTTTAGCCTCTCACATACCGGAAGAGAAGTCCAGCACATGTTAGGCTGACACTGACGGTGCAAAAGTCCCAATGACATCACCCCGTTCACATTTTTTCTTTCCAAATCTCTTAACTACGTGTGACGATTTCATTATTAAATACATGCGTTACTTCGGAGAAAACAAAATAGTAAAATATAGGAAGTCTCATGTTCTCAAGTTTCCAAATCCAGTGGAAATTCCCTGTTTTCTTTCTAGAAGCTCTCACAGAAGTCTTCAGAGTTGCTGATTGGATGGCCATAAGTCATTTACATTCAGAATTCATTAGCTTCATTGTCTTGGGCTTGCATCGTAACTGGATCTCTAAATCCAGGCCAGAGAGAACAAGTCTGAGGGATCTGTAGCTCTCTCAGGTTATAATTGGGAGGATTTCTTAGGGAGAAAAACAAAATCATGTGTTTCAAGAACTGACAAAAAGTGGATGGAATAAACTGAGTATTAAAAATGAGACAGTATTTCTGTTAAAAAAATTATTCAGACTCAAGTATTTGCAAATCAAGAAACTCCAAAAGGATAATTCAGAACGGAATTCTGAAGAGAAAACATAAAAGTATGCCTTTTATCAGAACTTTGTACAGGGTGAGGAAAGAGCATGGAGAGAGTACGTTTAATTGGCTGACATTCAGCACACTCCGTAAGACTCATTCATCAAGAATTTGTGTTGGCTGGGGGACTTGACCTTAGCCACAGTGTCCTGCAATCTAGAGCTTGTTCTTGCAACAATCCATCTCAGAATGTGATAGAACAAGTTATTTTGGTCAAGAGTGTAGTCTTTGGTCACCATTTAAAAAAAGCAGAAGGTGCCTAGGACAGAATGGGATTGATTTAGATCCGTGTCAGCCATGTTAGACATGTCAGGGGCCTTGGTTTTACACAGCTGAAGATGAGGACCACAGTGGGGACCTCACATTACCCAACCTTGGAACCTATTACACTGCCACAGTAGTCAAAACAGCCTGGTACCGGTACAGCAAGAGTCAGATAGACCAATGGAACAGAGTGGAGACCTCAGAGATGCTACCATCCTCTTACAAACAGTTGATATTCAACAAAGGCCCTAAGAATGTAAACTGGGATAAAATGGGTCTGTTTAACAAATGGCACTGGAAAAATTGGACATCCATCTGCAAAAAACTGAAACAAGATCCATATCTCACATCTTGCAAAAAAAAATAATTCAAAATGGATCAAAGACCTAAATATCAAACCTAAAACAATAATGGTCATGCAATAAAAAATAGAGTCAACAATGAAAGTGCTAATACACAGCTTAGACAAACTTCAAAATCTGACCCACAAAGCACAAACAACAGAAGAGAAAATAGATATGCAATAACTACTAAGAATCAAACACTTTTGCTCATCCAAAGACTTTATCAAAAGAGTTAAAAAACTACCTACAGAATAATAAAAAGTACTTGGCAACTACATGTCAGAACAATGTCTAATCTCCACAGTCTACGAGGTATTGCAAAATGTCAACAAGAAAAAAGTAAATGACCCAATTAAGTGAGGGTGAAGCAGGTGGACAGACACTTCACCAAAGAGGACATCCAGGCAGCCAAAAGATACATGAGGAAATGCTCACATTCATTAGCTATCAGAGAAATCCAAATCCACACTAGAATGAGATACCATCTCACCCCAAGGTTTGACATAACCAAAAAACACAAAACAACAAATGCTGGAGAGACTGTGGAGACACTGGAACTCTCCCACAGTGCTGGTGGGATTGCAAAATGGTACAACCTCTTTGGAAAGCAATTTGGCACTTCCTTAAAAAGCTAGAAATAGACATACTATTTGATCCAGTCATCCTACTGTTCAGAATATATTCTACAGAAACAAAGGCTTCCACACGAACAGACACATGCAGATGTATGTTTATTGCAGCACAGTCCATGATAACAAAAAATGCAATCAACCCAGATGCCCAACAACAGATAAAAGGATACACAAACTATGGTACATATACTCAATGGAACACTATGCAATGACAAAGAACAATAGTGATTTTAGGAAGCATCTCAGAATCTGGTTTCAATTGGAAGACATGATGCTGAGTAAAATCAGTCAGTGGCAAAAAGACAAATATTGTATGAGACCCTTGCTACAAGAACTTGAAAATAGACTTATGTCAGAAGAAAGGATTCTTTGATGGCTACAAGAGTGGATAGGGAAAGAGAGCACTGGTCATAGATTAGGCAGTAGAGAGAAATTGGGTTAGGTGCAAGTAGTGACAGCAGACCAACTTGATTGGACTTCACTACAAACTGAAAACTCTTCTAATCTCACATCCAATTTTGCAAGGATAAGTAGCAGGGGCGGGGTCTGAGGACCATGCTGTCAGGGAACATCAAGTTCAACCGGCATTAACCAGCCTATTGCTAAGAGAGTCTTTTGCATTCCTATTGCTCAGTGGCGTCTGGGGTCTTAAAAGTTAGCAAGCTGCCATCTGAGGTACACCCAATGGTTGCGGCTCATCAGGAACAGATGGTGAGTGACAGCAACAGACACAGGAGGAAAAAAGAGCTCAGGAGACAGAAGGACCAACGTGAGTCAGAGACCATATTGACATGGGACCAGAAGAACCAGATGGTTGCCAGCCACCCCCAAAGACAGATGTGATGGGGCACACAGATCCCCTGTGGCCACACAAGAAAACAGGGAGGTGGGGTTCAAAAACTTCACTAAAAGACCACAACTGATGGTCCGATGGCCTGGGAGATCCCCCAGGAACATGGCCCCTAGACCTGCTGCTGCCTCTGGCCAGAAAACACTACTGAGGTCAACTCTTTGGACAAGAGTAGACTGGACTTGCGGACACAGTGTGACTTTATCACATGTGTACTTTACGGTTCTGTGCGTTTATAGGAGGCTGTCCTACAAGTCTCTTTCTAGATGGCAGGGAAAATGGTGGAGAGGAAGGGACAGGGACTTGTTAAGAGGATACTAGAAGTGTAGAGTGAAAAGGAGAGTGTGCTGTTCCCGGGCCAGGAGAGCAGAAGGAGCTGCAGATATGTGTGCACGCAGAATTGATATGGATCATACACTTTCACTTCATCACAATTTTAAAAAGAGCCTTGATTTTAGTGTCCTTCAGGTTAGCAGAGGACAACAAGGGCCAAGAAAGGTCACCGAGGTGGGCAGGGACCAGGACACAGCCACAGTTATCAGAAACGTGTATCTCAGAGAGACCTCGTCGTTGGCGTGTCCTAGGCTACTGTTCTTATTTTACTTTTAAAATGCTCGGAGTTTACTGACTGCGGTGCAACCAGTTGGTCTTGATACAATCCGTTCATTGGTTGCTAGGCAGCTATTTTCTATGCAAATTACAGATGGAAGATGCGCTCTCTTCAGCATAAATTTAGCAGCCAGCCCCGCCTAGTTTGTGTTGAAGAAGCACATTTCTCTGGTCTCCCTCCAGGAGCTTCGCTTCAGGCGGAGAAGAGGTGTGAGAACACGTGGAACGAATCGTAAGCAGAATAAGAGTGGGGTGGAATTCTCTTTTTCTGGCCTCAAAAATTATTCCTCTCTCCAAAGGGAGACACAGGAAGTTCTAAAACAGACTGATTATCTTAATAAATCTGTTTCTTCTAAAGTCACCAAGGAGTAAATTTTACATAATTAATAGCATTAAAGCATTTCTCCTATCCTGTATAAACTACCTACATACACAACCTTAACCAGGCAGATCAAGCCTATCTTGTTTTCCTGTTTTTATTTTGCTTTACTGAATTTTCTGAATTTTACAAAATGCTTAAGCCTGCCACGCAAGGACATCGGTTAGCTTTCTTTCCAGGACAGAAAATGGCACAGCGAGGTAGCTCTAGTTTTTTTTTATTAATTCACAAGAGATATCCCTGGATTTGTTTTTCTTTCAAGAAACTGTGAATGTTACTTTATCAAGATGTTGTATATTAATGGGAAATAGAATACTTGTGAAGTATATGGATTTAGAGAAATATCATAATAATATGATAAAAGCCATCTTGTGGCCACAGAGCTCATAAAGAATAAAATAGTATCTACTAGTTACATCAGAAAAATACTTAGGTTCACATGTGGTTTAAGAGATGAGGTTGTCTTAGCTATCTGTGTTGCTACAACAGAAACAGCACAGGTGAATGGCTTTTCACAAACAAATTTACTTTACTATCAGGGCCCACAATTCAATCATAACAGAAGTTATGACACCGAACAAGTTACAGCTTCTTCCTCTTTCGAATAAAGAGATACAGTGATCATGGATTCTAAGAACTGTTACAAATCCATGAGTAGAGTTTTGAGTTAGAAAGCTTAAGTTATGAACTGCTAACAACATCATCTAATGTATTAACAGTATATACAGTATATTGGCATTAAAATTTTCATTGAAACATTAATAATTTGCTATCTTTAAAACATAGACAACTATTCAAAACAATCTACTCTGCATAACGTGTATGAAATCCATGGTGTTTATTTGGGTGTCTATGTGGCGAGACATAATAAATTAATAGCCTCTGAGTGCACGTTTGTGAAAATTCCTTGTGCACCTGAGGTTCTATCTACAGAAGGAAAGGGAACACTTCAGTCTCATTTAAACTTCCCAAATAGAAACAGCAGGGAAATTTTGTGCATTCAAAATCAGGAACATGTTGAATAGTTTGACAAGATGAATTAGGCAGAGACTGAGCCAGACCCGACTCTTCTGACTCTAACTCAAAAAAAGCTGTTAATCAGGCCCACTTTAAAAAAAATAAAATTTTTGTGCTTTAAGGGAAAGTCTACAATTCATGTCAATTTCTCATACCAAAACCCCTACAGAAATCATTGTGTGGCCCTAGGTGTTCTCTATACAACGTGACAGCACACTCTTCCTCTCCACCCTGCATCTCCCATGTCCATTCAGCCAGCTTCTGTCCCCTTCTTTCTACCCTGTCACCTTGCTCTTGGAGACCTTCCCAGTTAGTCTCATGTACCTTACTCGAGCCAAGAAGCACTCTCTTCGCCAAAATCACATTGTGTCTCATAGTCCAGTCTAATCCTTGTCAAAAGAGTTGGCTTTGGGAATGGTTTTAGTTCTGGACTAGCAGAGACTCTAGGGGCCAGTTCTGACAGGGACTCTAGTTGGTCAGTACATCAAGTCTGGTCTTTTTAATAGAATTGGAGTTCTGCCCCCCCCCCCATTTCTCCCACTCTATCGGGGGTTCTTTGTTGTTGCCCTGTCAGAGCAGTCACTGGGAGCAGCTGGACACCATCGAGCTCCTCAGGTCTTCAGCTCTCGTGCTGCTGTGGCCTTCTGGGTCTCGTGCACTCCTGTTTTTCTGACGCTCTTGGTGCCCTTCATTCTCTTTAGTTTCAGGTGGGATGGGGCCAACTGATGCTTCTTAGATGGCCACTTGCTAGCTTTTAAGACCCCAGACACAACTCATCAAAGTGGGATATAGAACATTTTCTTAATATACTTTATTATGCCAAGGACCTAGATGCCCCTGAAACCATGTTCCCCAGACCCCTGATCTTACTACTCGAGCCCTCGAACTGTTTGGCTATATTCAGGAAACAGCTTTTCACTTAGTCCACTTGCACTGACTTCTCCTGTACTATGCATCGTCCTTCCCTTCACCTAAAATAATTCTCGTCTACTGTCCTGTCAGTGAAGACCCCATTCTCTCTTTTCCCACCCACATAAGCATCAAAGAATGTCACCTTCTGGGTTTAAACCTTTTCTTGAGTTCTTCTGATAGCGTTCTCATACCACATTTGTCCTTTGGTAAATAGGAGTTTCACTCAGCATAGTGTCTTCCCGATGACTCCACCTTGTCAGATCATTCCCAAGATCTTCACCATTGTTGGTCATTACCCAGTGTCCCACTGTGTGGGTTCGCCACGGCTTGTTTAGCCATTTATCTGTTGGTGGACGTCTAGACAGTGCTGCGGTAAACTTTAGAGTGCATGTACTACTCATAAGACAGCCTTTATTTCTCTAGAGATATTCCAAACAGTGGGATTGCTGGATCATAGTATACACATATTTCTAGCTCTTTAAAGAAGTACTGAATGGATTTCCAAGATGATTGTGTCATGTTACAGTCTCTCCACAACCTCTCCAACATTCATTTTTCTGTGCTTTTTTTTTGATTAATACTAGCCTTGTTGTGGGTCAGGACAACCTGGTTGCACAGTGGTTAAAGGCTGTGGCTGCAAACCAAAAAGCCAGCAGTTCAAATCTACCAGACACTTCTTGGAAACTCTATGGAGCAATTCTACTCTGTTCTCTAGGGTCATTATGAGTCAGAATCAACTAGACAGTAAGTAGCCCAGTTTCGTTTGTTTGTTTGTAGGGGTGAGGTATTATCTCACTGCAATTTTGATCTGCGTGTCCTTAACGGCTAATGATGATGAGCATTTCCTCATGTATCTGTGAGACACCTGAAGGTCTTCTTTGGTGAACTCTCAGGCCCACACTTTTGGGACCCCTAGACGTAGACAGATTTTTTTAGCCAGCTGGTGATGCTGTAACAGAAACACCATGAGTGGAGGGCTTTAACAAAGGAAAGTTTATTCTTACACAGTCCGGTAGGCTACAAGTCCAAATTCGAAGTGTCTGCTCCAGAACAAGGCTTCCCCTCTCTATCAGCTCTGGAGGAAAATCCTTGTGTTGTAACAGTCCTTGGTCAGGGATCATCTTGGCACAGGAACCTCTCAGGTCTGAAGGACGCACCCTTCTCCCAGTACTGCTTTCCTGATGGGGTGAGGTTCCCAGCTCTCTGCTTGCTTCTTTTTCCTTTTATCTCTTGTAGGAAGAAAGAATAAAGGGTACAAGCCATCGTCCAGGGCAGATCCCTTCACAGTGGAGCAGGGAGGAGGTCTTATGAAGGGATTTGAGATCCCACCCTAGTCCTCTAACACACAGCATAAGAAAATCACAAAATGAAGAACAGCCATAAAACATTGGGAATCATCACCCGGCCAAGTGGCTACACACATTTTGGGGGGGACACAGTCTGATCCATGACAACAGACTTATGATTATTTTTGGTTGCACGTTTGATGGGATTAAACTGCATACAAAGTATTGTAACTTCCACCAGTTAGACACCTTTCAGAACTGTGTTATTATTTGAAGAAAACTATTTGCTCGGTTGGTTGCTTTTCCCCAGAAAAGGTACTGAGCTGATGGAATGCCAAACTTCTGTTTCACCCAAATAAGTTCTACACTTCTCGATCCTTGGATGCAGAGGGAGCTCAGCCCCTGTTCTGTCAGACTGACACCACTGTAACTCTCTGTGTCCTCAGCTTTCAGAAATAAACTCTGCCTGTAGACAAAATTGGACAGCCCTGCTGTCTGTGAAGGGTTTGTTAAAAACCTGTGAAGAATCTCAGCCAAGAACTCCGACCATAAGAGACATCAGGCTGCAGTGACCAAGTACTTGGCATTTTTAGGGAGCCAGATCTGGGCTCAGAGGCTACTGTGACCTTGAGTCAACTTCCTAACTTCCCTAAGTGGCTGGGTGCTAAAAATACTCAACTGAGTTGTTTAATGGATAATTGAGGCAATGTACATGAAATGCTAACGGGATATCAGGCGATCTGTAATCATGAAGAAATGATAGCAGCTATTTATTTCTACTTTGTTGCTGACTTGCTGGCTAATTGCAAATACCCCAGGGTTTACATTAATATTTAAAGATCTTTGGGATATGCATACCAGGTTGAAATAGTTAATGCATTTTCATACTCACTAATTTTCAAGCTGGAATGAGATTTGGAAGAGAACTGTTAATACCCTAAACTCAAACACATATTGCCATCCTTTACAATTAGCGTTTTATCTGTTTTACTTTTTTTCACTGTTTGGGGAACACTTAGGACAGAAATCCTGCAAGAAGGATAATTCCAAAGTGCAGCTGACTAATCTGAAGGATAAGGACTGTCTGGTGGATTCAAACGCCTGTTTCAAGTGGCATCCATACTCATAGTGCTAGTTTCCACCCGGTAGCGCAGAGCAGCCTCAGCTCTGACCGCCCAGACCCAGCACCCTTCCCCACACCAAACAACTGGTTGTTAAGGAGGCGAAGGATCCTCATGATGTATTCATCTTGTGCCTCAGTGACACTGGGTACCAAGGTCTTCTCAGAGTTCTCGAACCACTTTCACTGAAATCACAAATAAACCCAATTATCTAGCAATTTTAATTAGTACAGAAATAACCTATTTTGTTAACAAGAAAGAAATTAATTAGACTACACAATTGGTCAGGTGCATTTGCAAACCCAGCACAATCATACAACTGCAGAGAGAAACATTATCACTGTCTATGGTACCAGGCCCACGAAGGGAGTCTTAATTAATAGCACTTTATGAAGATGCTGATAAAAGCAAAACTTCATAAGGCAGAGAAAACAATATTGAATCAGCAGTGTTATTTGATTTTCTGATGGATATCTACTACCTTATTGTTTTTCTAGAAACTTGAAATTGAGCTTGGGTACTTTGGGTACAAATGATAAAGACGGATCTCAGACTGAGCCTGATGTGTGGCCTAAGTTTTTGTAGAACATGGCAAAGAAGAGGTCATAAATCTGGATTTCATTACTGAACTCATGTTTAGAATCTCTTCCAAGTCTTGTAAACCCTAACAATAGTCACCTGTGCCAGAGATATTTACTGGGGAGAGAAATACGGCCACATATAATTCTCTACAGCTTGTCTCCAGGAGCAGTTACCATCTGTTTTACAAATGAAATAACCAGAACACAACACAAACTTTTAATCTAGAGATGTCCCACTCAACACCTTTATCTTTGGGCTGGAAATAAATACTACATAAAATATCATAAAATACCTTGAAGGCTAAAGCATGCCTGACTCAAGCCAAGGTATTTTCAATCTCATTATATGCACGCAAAAGGAGGACAATGAACAAAGAAGACAGAAGAAGAATTGATGACTTTGAGTTCTGATGTTGGAGAAGAATGTTGGATGTGCCATGGACTGCCAAAAGAACAAACAGACCCGTTCCGGAAAAAGTACAACCACAGTATTCCTTAGAAGCTAAGATGGCGAGATCGAGTCTTACATGCTTTGTACATACTGCTAGGAAGGATCGATCTCTGGAGAAGGACATCCTGCTCGCTAGAGTGGAGGGTTAATGAAAAAGAGGAAGACTGTCGACAAGATGGATTGGCACAGTGGCTGCAACAACAGGCTAAACTTAGAAATGAGAAGGATGCACAAGACTGGGCGGCATTTCGTTCTATTGTGCACAGGGTTGCTAGAGTCAGAAATGACTCAACAGCGCCTTACAACACCAACACAAAATACCACCACTCTCATCTGAATTTTTGTAGCGATAGAGTAAAAAATGAAAATTACACATTTGATACAGAAAGTATTCTTCCTTGTAATATCTGTCTGAAGAGTTTTTTGGTATGACGAAAGAGACAAGAATGAACAGAAACATTAAACTATACATACCCTTGAACACCATTAATGTGTTAAATGGTCCTTGTTTGGGGGGTGAATGGTAGAAACGATTAAGGAAATGCTACTCAACTATTTCAGAAATACTCATTGATTTTCTAATATTTTGGCATTGAAGAGTTGAAAATCATATGATGTCATCTATGGGGATTGCTTAAATTTAAACTGATGCAATAAACACAGTGAATTAGCTTGGAAGGACACAAGTATACTATGATTTCTGTGAAAACCTGTACAGTCTGTTAGCAGTGCCTCAGGCCTGATCATTACAGAAGGGGACAGGTTGTTAATACACAAAGCTCTTACTTTATGCAAGATCAGTGTTGTTGTTGTTAGGTGCCTTCTAGTTGATTCCACCTCCCAGCAACCAATCATGCTAGTATCATGGTATCACAGATGGTAAGAAACTTACCCAAGGCCACATGGCTGAGCAAGATACGCTGGCTATCCACTCCAAAGCGGGAGGCATATGACCTAAGCCATGCTTTCACATGTTTCTGTGAAACTGGGCAAGGAAAAAGGAAGATAGAGTTGATGCCTTTGAATGATAATGTTGACAAAGAAGACTGACTATACCATGGAGTGCCAGAAGAAGAAACCAATCTGTCTTGGAACTAGAATGCTCCTGAGAGACAGGGATAGAAAAATTTCATGTCCAATACTTTTGACATGTTACCAGGAGGGATCAGTCCCTAGAGAAGGGCATCATACTGGGTAAAGTAGAGGCTCAGCAAAAATGAGGAAGACCCTCAATGAGGTGGACTGACACAGTGGCTGCACAATGAGTTCAAACCTAGCAACACTTCTGAGGAGACACAGGATGGGGCAGAATTTTGTTCTATAATAGGGGCACTATGAGTCAGAACCAAGAGAAGGCGTGGGAAAAACTAACAACAGGGCTACACTTAGTTCATCTACATTACTTCAACATCATAATTCCTGGTGTTAATTTGAAAAACATCACTACACTGAGCTGAAGTAGCAGGTCCAAGATTTGATACCAAGTCCCAGAGGCCATTCACAGCAACTGTTTGTTGAGCTGCTAAGAAGGAGCACTTCTGTAACATAATTAAGTGTAAGAAAATTCATACTTGTTACTATGTTGTTATGAGACCAGATACAGTAGAAGATAAGATCAAGAATGGCTGAGATTTTACAGGGTTTTCTCAACACTTCGTCCTCAGTACTTAACAGTCCCATAGATCCACGGCAGGTGACAAGGGCTATGTCTTTTCTCTTCTTTTGTTATATTTTAGAAAAGCAGAATAATATTTCTAAATAATTGTTTCCTTGTGAAACTGTGCTAGTGACAAAAGAACGCAAAGTATAAAAATAAACTAAGCCAAGCCACATTCAAGACCAACTGAGGCTGGCAGTCATCTCTTTCATTCTTCAAGGAATTTCACTCACAGTGTTATTAAACATAACAAAAGTATTAAATTCTAAGAGTACTCTCTAATCTTTTGTTATAATCAGCAGAGTGCAGGCTTAATGACATTGTTATAGGAAGGCACTCTTACTACGTCATTTAGCAATTACAAAACTCAGGAAATGTGTGGCTTCTCGGAATCTCTTTCATCTTATCTCTCAAGGAAATTGGCTTAGTAGACAAAAATGTCTATCAAGATTGTAAACTTTCAAAACTTCCTTCCAAAAGTTCTGAACAAATACAACTTTCAAAAGTCATTAGTAAAGTACCGTTGGTCAAAATCTTGGACGCAGAAGGTCTGTGTGAATGGCTGTGAATCAGGAGGGAACCAGGGAGACAGGGGTGGGAGACCAAAGTCTCGCAGAGATTCCCTCTGCTTGTGTTCTAGTAACACAAAAATTAAAAGTCCTGTAAGTGAAGCAGCTGTTCTATGAAGAGGTGGAAAGGAAAAAAGAGGAGGGAGGAAGAAGAAGAAGGGAAGAGAAAGTACAGAAAAAGAACCAGAAGAAGAGTGGATTGAAGGCTGAATAAACAGAACACATTTGGGAAAACATCAAGGTTGTTTGTTTTCCATAAGATTCATTTTAGTCAAAATAGGCGCCGAACAGGTATGAAGTTCTGCGTGGAGAGCTTTTCTGTATCTTCTCTCGCCATGATAATTACCCACGACATACTTCTGAGGAAGAAGTAAGCGTAGCAACTTTACAGGGTCTCCAGCAAGGTCTTGTATGGAGTAAGTGACACGTCTGTGATTTCCTTAGGGGTGTCGTGCGCGTTCCCTGCCCTGGAGGCAGCTCGCAGCAGCCCGGTGTACCAGGGACCAAATGCGGCCCTTGGAAGGCCTCAGTCCATCGCTGCGGCCATCAGTCAATCGCTTTTATTGAGAGTTTCCCAGGTTTTTATAGTGCATGAAGTCCTTTTCGTAGAAACTGGTCATAGTCATTCCTGCTGACATGTCCAAAGTGCGAGCACCTAAGTCTCCCTATTCTTTCTCCTAAGGAACATTCCAGCTGTATTTTTCCTAAGGTTGATCTGTCTGTTGGAAACCCTGGGGCCATATCGGTTAAGTGCTACATCTGTTAACCAAAGATTGGCAGCTGAATCCACCAGGGACTCCTTGGAAACTCTATGGAGCAGTTCCGCTCTGTCTTTTAGGGTTGCTATGATTCAGAATTGACTCAACAGCAGTGGGTTTGTTTTTTTGTTTTCTGATGGGGGGGAGTTGGATTTGTTTGTTCTTCTGGAAATCCATGGCATGTTCAACGTTCTTGGCCAACACCACATTTCAAATGCATCAATTCTTCTGTCTTCTTTTTTACTGCCCAGTTTCACATGCCTGTGAAAAGGTCACAGCTTCAGTCTTGTGCACCCAAGTCATCAAAGCAGCATCTTTGCTTTTTAAAACATTTCAGTGGACTTTTGCAGCAAATTTGCCTGATGGGGAAGTTCTTTGATTTCTTATCTGCTGCTTCAATAGCTATTAAGCCTGAAACCCATTGACAGTCAGTGAGTTCTGATTCGCAGTGATCTTTAGGACTGAGCAGAATTTCCTCACAAGGCTTCCTAAGCTGTGATGGTTACGGAAGCAGAATGTCACATGTTCCTCCCACAGAAGTGCAAACCACCCGCTTGTTACTTAGCAGCTGAGTGCTTAACCATTATACAAGCAGGGTCCTGGAAAAGAAAGGAAAAAAAAAAAAAGACCTAATAATGTCCTGTACCTCCATATGGAATGCTATGAAGATACCTGGAATAAGATAGAAAATTCAACAGCACAGTATACAGTCAATATAATTACAAATGATAAGCCTGCCTTCAAAGATTTGAAAGCTGTCTGTCCAGCACTTCTCTTTCTGTCAAAGCATTTGTGGATGCCTTTTACACCCAGTTATAACTTATGATTCTTTTGGACAGCCAAGAAAATTGCCCTAAGGGATGTGTTTTCTGTGTCTGGTCAACAATGCATTTACTATGTTAGAAGCATCACAACAACACTCATCCTCAAGTTCCCCAGCAGCTTCTACTGATGATTTGGATTATTGCAATAACAAGAAATCTATTTCTTTCAATGACAAATAGTTTAATAAGCTAAACCATGCTTAGGCAGCAGGGGTATTTTGACTGCAAAACTCAACAAGAACATATCTCCTTGCTGCCAGTTATAAACACAGGAGTCATCAGAGGGCTTGTCCGTCAACAGCAGAAGTTCATCATCGTCCTGGAGGCAGGAACATCAGTCTGCTCTGCCCAAGGGAAAAACCTCCTTCTACTGAGTCCTTTTGTTTGCCTGAAGGCCAGTCAGATAAACTAAGTAGTCTTGGTCACCTGGGTACTTTATAGCAGTTTCTGTGCTAATTACGTTTATTTAGATGGTTGAAATTATTGTTGCTGGATACCACTGAGTCATTTCTGACTCAGAACGGCCCCATTTACAGCACCATGAACCACGGCCGGGTCCTGCTCCATCCTCACAATCATTGTGATGCTTGAGCCCTTCTTTATAACCACTGTGTCAATCCACATTTTGATGGTCTTTTTGAGACAAAGTCTGGCCACGTTAGCTTCTAAGAAACATTCTGGCTATTTTCCAAGGCAAATGCGTTAGTTCTTCTGGTCTGTCAGTACCGCAATTCAAAGGCATCAATTCTTCTTCGGTTTTCTTTCTTCATTGTCCAGCTTCTGCACACTTACATGGTGACTGAAAATACGATGTCTTGGGTCAGATGTACCTTTGTCCCCAAAGTGGTCGTTTTGATTTTTAACACTTAGAGAGATTTTTTTTTTCCAACAAACGTGCCCAAGATCATATGTCTTTTGATTTCTTCACTGTTGCTTCCGTAGGCATTGATTCTGAATCCAAGTGAAATGAAATCTTTGATAATTTCAATCTCTTCTTCATTTACTGTCATGGTGCTTATTGGCTCAGTTGTGAGGATTTTTGTCTTCCTTATGTTTGCTGAGGTGCAATCCACACTGAAGGCTGTAGTCTTTGGCTCCAGTGAGCACTTCAAGTTCTCTTCACTTCCCACAAGCAAGGTTGAGTCATCGCGTAGGGAAGGTTGCTAACGAGTCTTCCTTCAATCCTGATGCAGCATTCTTCTTCCTGTAGTCCAGCTTCTTGTGTTATTTGCTCAACAGCATATAGATTGAGTAGGTATGGTGCAAAGATACAACCTTGACGCACACCTTTCCTGACTTCAAACCGTGGAGTATTACCTTGTTCTGTTCAAATCACCACCTTTTGGTTTGTGTACAGGTTCCTCATAAGCACGATTAAGTGTTCTGGAATTCCTGCTCTTCACAGTGCTATCCCCAATTTGTTATGATCAACACAGTTGAAAGTCTTTGGACAGTTAATAAACACAAGTAAACATCTTTCACAGATTGAACTGCATCCCTCAAAAATATGGGCATCAATTTGCTTAGGCCATGAGTCCCCTTACTGTGTGCTTGGCCACCATTTCTCATCTGATGTGATTTTCCTATGGGTTATAAATCCTATCTCTATGATATTAATTTAACAGGATTAGTGGCATTTATTTTAATAAGGTAGGACTCAATCTACAAGATTAGACTGTGTTTTATGCCAATCTCTTTTAAGGTATAAAAGAGAGAAGTGAGTGGAGAGGCAGGGGGAGCTCATGCTACCAAGAACGCGAGCCTGGAGAACAGCACGCCCTTTGTGTCCAGGTTCCCTGCACTGCGAAGCTCCTCTACCAGAAAAGACTGACGACAAGGACCTGGCATTAAAGCTGACAGAGTGAATTCCATTCCTGGAGCTGAATCCCAGAATTCAGACTTGTAGCCTACTAGATGGTGAGAAATTAAATTTCTCTTTGTTAAGGCCATCCTCTTGTGTAGTTGCACTAGAGGACTGGGACAACATATTGCTGATACTCTCTGCTTCTAGCCAAGATCTGTCTTAAAACAGTGATCTCCTTTATTCCACATCCAGTTTTGAATCTGGCTTACATTTCTAGCAGTTCCCTGTTGATGTACTGCTGAGACCATTTTTGAATAATCTTCAGTAAAATGTTCCTTGATTGTAATATTAATGAAATTGTTTTATAATTACCTGTCTTTGCCGTGGGGACAAATGAGGATTTCTTCTAGACAGCTGGCAAAGTAGCTGTCTTACAAATTTCTTGGCATAGACTCTGGGCACTACTAGAATCCGTCTGTTATAGACTGAGCTGTATCTCCCCAAAAATATGCATAGCCATTTGGCTGGGCCATCATTCCCAATATTTTTTATTTTCTTATGCTATACATCCTAACCTCTGCCTGTGGCAAACAGATATGATGATTATGTTCAAAGAGGATTAGGGTGGGACTGCAACACCCTCCCGACTCGACGGCACTTGGCTTGGCAACACCCTCACTGAGGGAGTTTACCTAGAGTGTGGCTTATGCCACCCTTTACTCTTTCACCCTGTGAGAGGTAAAAAGAGAGGGAAGCAAGCAGAGAGTTGGAAACCTCACACCATCAAGAAAGCCGAACAGGGAGTAGAGCGTGTCCTTCAGACCTGCAGTTCCCATGCCAACATGCTCCCAGACCAAAGACTGATACAACTCAAGGACCCTCCACCACAGCTGACAAAGAGGGAGAGGCTTTCCCTGGAGCAGACACCCTGAACTTGGACTGGCAGCCTACTGGACCATGTAAGAGCAAACGTCTCTCTTTTTAAAGCCACCCACTTTGTGGTATTTCTGTTAGAGCAGTACCAGATGACGAAAACACCTGCCATGGGTTGAAACATCTCGGTATTCCGTCAGCTCCTCGGGCCTTCTTCTTTTGCCCTGTCTTCAGTGCAGTTTGGATTTCCTTTAATACCATCAGTTCTTGATCACACACCACTTCCTGGTTTAGCTGAGTGTCAGCCAGTTCTTTTCATACAACGTCTCTGTATATTCCATCTTCTTCTGATGCTTCCTGTACCAGGCAATATTTCGCCCATGGAATCCTTCAGTATTACAGCTAAAGGCTTGAATTTTTTCTTTTCTTTTTCTTTTTCTCAGTTCTTTCTGCTTAAGAAATGCCAAGCATGTTCTTTCCTCTCGGTTTTCTTACTCCAGATCTTTGCACATTTCGTTATAACACATCACTTCATCATGCTGAGTCATCCTTTAAAATCTTCCATTCATATTTTTCATTACCATGTATATCTTACCTGTTCCTCTCATTTTGCTATTGCCTTAAACATATATTCACTTTAATACATGATTTACTCCATTATTTTAATATTTGCATAAAATTTGAGTGTATCGTATATTACCGTTAATAAATCTTATTGTTTTAAAGTTAAAAGCAACACTGTCAAAATATTCTTGAGTATAACCTTGATACACTTGTAAGTCTATATCTTTACATAAAGTCTTACAAAACAAATTAATGAATAAGTGTATATAAAGTTTCAGGCTGTCAATTCAGATTAACAGAACATGAAATAATAAGTTAATTAAAAACATATTACTGAAAATTAGTTGCTGTGATCATTTTTACTTCCAGAGTTACAAGTAAAAGTGAATACTGTTACAGTTCTATTAAACATTTGTATTTCTTTGTAAACTGTGTCTCACATCCACTTATATACACAACAGAGTATTAGCATTTTCATTCATGTGTTTAAAGTATTGATATTTCATCACACGTGCTTTAAGTAGTCCGTCTACCCCTGCTGCTGTGGTCCCTCCTACAACTATACCTGTACCAACTCAGAGCTAGTGTTGCTGTTGCTGCTGGGTGCCGTGTCATTGACTCTGGCTCATTGAGACCCCGTGTGACAGAGTGGAATCTCCCCAGAAGGTTTCCTAGGCTGTAATATTTATGGGAACAGATTACCAGGTCTTTCTCCCAAAGAGCTTCTGGTTGGTGGCTGTAAGTCATCAACTTTTCAGTTATAAGCTAAGCACTTAACCATGGCACCACTAGGACTTCTAAAGTAAAAAATGTCAGCTCTGAAAAGCAAATTGGGGTAGAACACGAGCCAGGATCTGTCTGCCTTGTTATGTTACCCTCTGTCTCTCCACACCTTCCCACTGCTGCTGTCACACTCCATTTTAATGAACCTTTCAGTTTACATGCTCACCTCTCCCAAAAGTGTGCACTCTTCAGGACGTGCCTTACAATAGCCCTAGTGAGAAACTCAATAAATGTTCTTTGTATGAATGTGTATTTGCTTATATTTGTCAAAATCATTTAGGGCTTTTTATTTGTTACTTCAAGTATTTTTAAAAAGTTAAAATAGAGTGTTAAAAATTTACAAGGTAATGCATTAGTGAAATAATTTTTGAATATTTGGCATTTTATCTTATACTAAACCAAGCTAACTACCATCAAGTTGACTCCAACTCTCAGAACCCTGCAGATGGATTAGAACTGCCCCAAGGAGTTCACAAGAAGCACCTGGCAGATTTGAACTGCAGTTTTTTGGTTAGCAGGTGAAGTATTTAAACACTACACCACCACAGTTTCCATTTTATCTCATAGTGGATTAAAGTAATAAAATAGCTATAATGTTCTGCCTATTATTCTACATATTTAAAGAATTCAATCTAATGAATAAAACAATTTCACTACAGTTTAAAAGAGGTATTCATGGCAATCAAATAAGTCCAGGTACTGAGGAAAATCTGAGCAAGCCAATAAGGAAACAAATTTGAGATAATTAACTTATAAAAAGTTTAAGATACGTGTTGCTGTTGGTTGTTGGGTGCCAGCAAATCAATCCCAACCTATAACAACCCTACAGGACAGAGTCAAATAGCCCTAGAGGGTTTTCTTGGCTGAAATCTTTATAAGAGCAGTTCACCAGGTTGTCTTCTCTGGAGCAGCTGGTGCCTTCAGATGGCCAGCCTTTTGGTTAACAGCCAAGCACTAACCATGGTACACCTGGGCTTCTGTGAAGATAGTTATGTTGCCTTAAATAATAATACACCTGATACTTAGAAAGTAACTCAATGTTACAACAGTAATAATTCTTATTTTTTTTAAATTAACTTCTTAATAGTTCCATATAGTTTTATAAGCAATCGGGGAAAAGTAGTTTGATTCAGAGTGTCTGGGCTTGAATTAAGACTTTTCATCCTCTGGATATTTCATGTTAAGCACCAGTATGTTTTGAATTGTGTGCCCCAAAAGGATATTTTAAACTCCTAAGCCTCATCACCTGTGGACCTATGTCCCTGGTTAGAAATAGAGTCTTTGAGGATGTCGGTTCAGGTAACTTAAGGTCATGTTGGAGTAAAGTGTGTCCTAACCAGTACGACTGGTGTCCTTAGAAAAGAGAAGTGACACAGAGGAAAGATCCAGGCCAAGATACAGAAAGAAACCGGAGGGATGTTTCTGCAAGCCAAGGACTGCTGGGAGCCAGCAGAAGCTAGGAACAGGTGAAGAGAGACCGGCTGACACCTTTGTTTGGACTTTCATACTTCAGAACTCTGAAAGAATAAATTTCTGTTCTTTTAAACCATCCAGTTGGTGATAGTTTTTTTTTTTTTTTTTTTTTTTGCAAGCCTGGGAAACAAACACAGGGAGTTTATTCTAAAATATCTAACAAGAAGAAGTAGTCACTAATACTGAGCACTTAGTTTCAGGAAAAGTGATCAGTGCTTTGCTCTATTGTCTTATTTAAATCATGACAATAAAGCATAAGTAAACGTATTATCTCTGCTCTGTGGACTTAGCTAACTGCCCATCTCGTTGGGAGTCGGGTGGCTTAGCGGTTAGATACCACACCTGAGAACCCAAAGTTCTGCAGCTCAGATCTGGCAAGTTCTCCTTGGAAACTCTGTGAGGCAGTTCTATACTCTGTCCTAAAGGGTTGCTATGAGTCAGAATCAGCTAGACAGCAATGGGTTTGGTTTCAGGTTTTTGGTTTTTCTGGCTTGTGGTAAATGAGAGAGGCGGGACTAACACAGCAGTGACACTCTGGGTCCCAGACACTCGGTGGCCCAGCCTGACAGGCTCACGAGATCCACGTTCCAGCCTCTCACTAGCCAATCCCAGAGTTTATCTACTTCTCCTCAGGCTGTTTGCTGGCACTCTTCGCTCTCCACAGAACAAGACCATGCTGTTTTATGTCCTGTCCACTGGCTTATATTGTTCTATGCTCTGATTAACTTCCTCATCACTATATACCTTTCCACCCGACCATTTTTTACGACTTTACCACCTCAGTTTGCTTGTCTATTGTGGTGCGGATAATAACCCCCATGTTATGCCACAGGAGTATGTGAAAGACGGGTTTTCCCTTGGAGTAGACTGGCACTCAATATATTTTAGTGGTGCATACACTGAAATAATTTAAATGTGGAAATAAATCAAGCAGTTTTTAAAAAGGAGAATTTTCCAGAGCAAGAAGAAGCTCACGATTAAGTAGAAACACTTGGTGCCCTCATGAATGTACTTACTAAACAGGGCGCCTCGCTAACTCAACTTGTTAACACGCTCAGCTGCTAAGCAAAGAGCCAGAGGTTGGAGTCCGCTCCGAAGGAGAACCCACTAAGAAATCCAGCCATAGACTCCTCTATGGAGCAGTCTGCTCTGAAACACCTGCAGATGCCAGCAGTCAGGACTGACAGCAACCGGTTACTGATCAGTGTAGACAGCACGTGAAGACCCTGGTCGTGCAGTGGTCAAGTGTCACGTCTGCTACCTAAAAGGCTGGCAATTTGACTCCATCAGATACTCCTTGAAAACTCTATGGAACAGTTCTACTGTGTCCTATAGGGGCACTATGAATCAGAATCAACTCAATGGCTGTGGATGGTATTGTAGGTGATATATAAAAATTAAAATTAATTTCATTTAAAAAAATAGTAATTCTGATCTACTCAGGTGGAAGAAATAAAAATTTCCTGAGACCAAGTTAAACCATCACAGGTTTAGAAGGGTCCCAGTGTGAATGAGCTAATCTTCCTGGGTGGAGAGTAGGAACTGATGGAGGCTGGGTAGTAGCCTGGAGCACATATCCCGTCCAAAGCAGTCAGAATGGAAACCCTGCTGGGGTAGTGGTTAAGGCCTGTGTCTGCTAAACAAAAGGTTAGCAGTGTGAATCTCCCAGGTCCTCCTTGGAAACTCTATGGGGCAGTTCTACTCTGACCTATAGGGCTGTTATGAGTCAGAATCAACTCAACCTCGACTGTGGGAGGTTGGGCTTTTAGCCAAAGCAGTCAAAATACTAATCGAATAAATCTTTCTAGGGCAACAGGACGCATTCGGGTCAGATTAGTGCAAATAACCCACCCACTGGCAACCTCAAAGAGGTGACTAGGGAGGCCTAGAGGTGCAGCGGCTAAAGCACTTGGCCACTAACAGAAAGTTTAGAAGTTAGAACTCAGCAGCTGCTCAGAGAGGAAAAGCTGTGGGGTCCACTTCTGTAAGGACTGCAGCCTTGAGTACACTTTGAGCAGTTCCCCTCTATCCTACTAAGGCTGGTAGGAGTCAGAATGAACACCGTGGCCATGGATTTGGATGTCTGGACGAGATGAGTAGTTCAGGAAGCAAAGGGTTGCAGAGACAGAATGGCGTTGGGGATGATCAACACCTAACATAGAGATTTAGCTCTAACTGGACGAAACTGTAAACACGAAGATGGCCGGGGGTACAACATCGTGAGAGATAGGTGACAGCTAAAGGCTCTTCAGGGAAAACTGTGTAAAGCAAGTTAGCACCAACAGAAACAGAAGGATCTGTCACCTTGGGAAGTCAGAATTTCAAACTTTGCTCTTCCTTAGTGAGATATCTTACATCAAATAAACTACAGAAAGATGCATACATTTAAGGTTAAATAAGACCAACATTGAAATCACAATCCGGATTGGCCATTTGCTTCATTTCCCCATAAGACGTAATCCTAAACATGATTTCTGCAAGTTACCGCATGTCTGCTTTCTGCATCCCAGCAATTACACATGAGGGCCAACAAAGAAGTCCGCCAACTTAATTATTCTAACTGCTACGTAGCTCATTGCTGAATATCCCTATGGTCACCTTCCAAGTATACCTTGGGGAAATTATGCACCAATGCCAGTGCCAAGTCCACCTTCAAAGCAATTTTCAAACTCTTTTTTCTGGAATGGCCATTGTGCATGATGGCAAGTTCACAAACTTAATTGTCGAGTTGTCTATGAGGGAGTTTTTAGCCAGTAAACAAATAACTGTACTGGCACACTCTCTCTACTTACCTGATCTGGCCCCCAAAGACTTTTTATTTTACCAGAAGATGAAGGAAATCTTTACAGGAAGACATTTTGATGACATTCAGGACATCAAGGTTAGTACAACAACTCAAACGGCTATTCCAGGAAAAGAGTTTCAAAACTGCTTTGAAGGGTGGACTTGGCACAGGTGTCCGTGCATAGCTTCTTAAGGGGAATATGTCAAAGGTGACAGCAGTGATATTCAGCAAAGAGTTTTGTGGTACTTTTTCTTAGATGAGTTTGCAGACTTAGTTGACAGTCCTCGTACCGCACAAGTACAATCATTTGCGAAGAGTTAAGTTTCTTTTTGTAAGTAGACCCTAAACTCTAAAAATATATGGAACATTTTGGAAAGACAGACAGGCATCGATTATTTTTTCTGTTTAGAGAGCTCAGATATTTAGTTATAATTTCAAAATGGCCCGTTAGAGACGAAAAGATTAAGATAAAAAAGAAAAAGTTGCTGTTGAGTTGACTGCAACTTACAGTCCTACAGGACAGAGTAGAACTGCCCCAGAGGGTTCCAGTGAGCAGCTGGTGGATTCAAACTGCCAACATTTTGGGGAGCAGGTGTAGCTCTACAGCAATTGTTCTTCTAATGAGCAGCAACTGCAAGGACTGTGAGGTTGTTAAAATAGGAAGCGATGGGCTGCACCCAGCCTCCTGAATAGGAATCTCCAAGGATGAGGAGCCTCTGACCACCAGACAGCACTCCAGGTGATTTCTAATGCCAGCCAGGACTGCAGGCTGATGGTGTCGGTCACACATTCTCAGCTGCTGCTCACTGATGCAGCCTGGCACATCCTGTGGGGGAGACTACACATCTTAACCATCAGTGACCGGAATCATACTTAGTCTTGAAAGCAGAGGAAAAAGAATCCCTCCTATTCTGCCACAGAGGGGACTTTTTCATTTATGACTCCAATCTATGACTGTTTTCCTTTTAGAAAAACAGTTCAGGAGAAATTGCCAGCACATTTTGAGTATCTTTGTTAAACAAAGGAATAAGCTGTATTAGCCACGTGTTGTAGGTCATTCATCAGTTTAAATTGAAGTGATTTTTTAAGTTTAAAGACCAAGTATGGAAATTAGGAAGCTCTAAACAAGATCTTGCAAGTTTTGGGTAAATTTTAAACTCAAGGGACCATATTATTTGCATACAAATAGGTAAAGAGATGCAAATATATTTTATCAATTTTTTTAGCTATGTTGACTCTTCGTACAGATTTTTCTTAATTTTTTAAGAATTCCACTGCACTGCACAATGGAAAGAAAGCTAGGAGGAGGTGACAGTGTTATAACGTGCTCTCCAGCTGATGTGAAACACACTAAAGTGGATATTCACTTGTTTTCCCCTTTAAACCAATTTTCACATAATAATTTAGTCTTAATAATTTAGTCTCTAGGGTCACCAAAAGTGGTTGGAGGCAAAAGAGTGAGGAAGAGGGAAGACAAAAACTCCAGGCAGAATGAGATAACATGGGCACACAGAAATTTTAAAAAATTGTCTGTTTTACACGTATATTAGCTGACTTACATAGGCACGTAGTAATAAAGACATATCAATTGACCCCAATGCCAACATTTTGGTGGATACTTGCACTTTTTATCTCTACATTTGTTCTCATTTACTCTTCAGATCATTTGTTCATTTACATATACATATGTATGCACACATATGTACGTATGTATGTAACCAAACCCGTCACCTTCAAGTCAATTCCAACTCATAGTGAGCCTATGTCTTTGAGTCATGTCTTTGCATACTTCATTCAAATGCTTCATTTTGTCTTCTCCGACTGCCCTTTGAAATATTCTGGAAACCCTATGGGGCAGTTCTATCCCATCCCAGAATCCACAACAGGGCAACGGGTTTTTTTCTTTGTTTTTATACACACACACACACACACACACACACTGTTCAGTGCTGACTCAGCGACTCACTGTGACAGACTAGAACTGCTGTACAGGGCAATCACCTCCACTTGTCTGTCTGTTTCTTGTACTGTGGTGCCTTGTGTGTTGCTGTGATGCTAGAAGTTATGCCAAAGATATTCAAATACCCATGACAAAGAGGTTTCAGCTGAGCATCAAGACCAAGAGACTAAGGACCCAGTGGTCTACTTTTCAAAAGAATTACCCAGTAAATACTTTATGAATAGCAGCAGAGCACTTCAGATGTAGTGCCAGAATAGGAGCCCCCAGGTTGGAAGGCACTCAGAAGAAGACTGACGAAGAGCTGCCTCCTCAAAGTCAAGTCAACCTTAATGATATGGATGAAGTCAAGCTTTCAGGGCCTTCATTTGCTGATGTGGTATGACTCAAAATGAGAAGAAACAGCTGCAAACATCCATTTTATAATCAGAAGGTAGGCTATACAAACTACGAACCTAAGAAAGTTGGAAATTACCAAAAATGAAATAGAAAACAAAAACAGCAGCATCCTAGTTGTTAGTGAGCTGAAATGGGCCAGTACTGACCACTTCGAATTGAACCATCAGATGGTCTACTATGCAGGATATTAAAACTTAAAGAGGAGCAGTGTTGTGTTTATCATCAAAAAGAACATTTCGAGATCTGTCCTGAAACAGAATGCTGTCACTAATAGGGTAGTATCCATACACCTATGAGGAAGGCCAGTTAATAAAACTATTATTCAAACTTAAGCACCAATCACTAAGACTAAAGATAAAGAAACTGGAGATTTTTACCAGCTTCTGCAGTGAGAAATTGATGCAACATATAATCTGGATGCATTGATAATTACTGGTGACTGGAACACAGAATTTGGAAACAAAGAAGGACCAGTAGTGGAAAACAAGGCCTCAGTGACAGAAATGATGCCTGAGATCAAATGATAGAATTTTTCAAGACTAACGACTTTGTCATTGCAAATACCCCTTCTCACCAACACAAACAGCAGCTCTACACACGGGCTTTGCCAGATGGAATTCACAGGAATCAAACCAACTACATCTGTGGAAAGAGGCGATGGGTAAGCTCTGCGCCAGCAGGCAGAATAGGACCAGGTGCTGACGGCGGCACAGGCCGTCAGCTGTTCATGGGGAAGTTTAAATGGAAATTGAAGAATATCAGAAGTCCACAAGATCCAAAATACAATCTTGACTATATCCGACCTGAGTTTAGAGACCAGCTCAAGAATATATTTGATGTGTTGAACACTAGTGGATGAAGACCAGACGAGTTGTGGAATGACATCAAAGACATCATCCCTGAAAACAGGAGGTTACTAAACAGACAGGAAGAATGAAAAGTCCAGATTGGATACAAGAAAAGACTCTGAAACTTGCTCTTGATTGTAGAGTAGCTAAAGAAAAAGACAGATATGATGAAGTGAAAGAAATGAACAGGAGATTTCAAAGGGCAGCTCAAGAAGGCACGTGCGAAGAGCTGGAAATGAAAACAGAAAACCAGAAGGGAAGAACCCATTCTACATTTCTCAAGCTGGAAGAACTGAAGAAAAAAATAAAATCTGAAGTTGCAATAGTGAAGGATTCTACAGGGAAAATACCAAACAACTCAAGAAGCATTAAAACAAGATGGAAGGAATACACAGAATCATATCCAAAAGCGTGGTCAGCATTCAGTTATCTCAAGAGATCAATCAGGAACCAATTGTACTGAAGGAAGAAGTCAAAGCTTCTTTGAAGGCATTGGCAAAAAAAAATAAAAAAAGTATGCTCCAGGAATTGATGGACTATCAACTAAGGTATTTCAGCGAACAGATGCAGTGCTGGATGTGCTCACTTGTCAATGCCAGGAAATTTTGGAGGACAGTTACCTGGCAAACTGACTGAAAGAGACCCATATTTATGCCTATTTCCTAGAAAGGTGATCCAACCAAACGTGAAAATTGCTGAATAAAACCATTAATATCACACACAAGTCAAACTTTGCTGAAGATCATTCAAAAGTGACTGCAACAGTATATTGACAACTGCCAAAAATTCAAGGTGGATTCAGAAGAGGATGTGGAACCAGGGATATCATTGCTGATGTCAGACGGATCTTAGCTGAAAGTAGGCTATGCCAATATATGATTACCTGGGTTTCATTGACTATGCAAAGGCATTCGGCTGTGTGGATCATAACAAATTATGGATGACGGTGTGGAGAATGGGAATTTCAGAACACTTATTTGTGCTCTTAATGAATCTATATATGGATCAAGAGGCAGTTGTTCAAGCAGAACAAGGAGACACTGCATGGTTTAAAGTAAGAAAAGGTGTGTGTCAGGGTTGTATCCTTTCACTACACCTTTTCAATTTGTTTGTCCGGTAAATAATCCCAGAGGCTAGACTATAAGAAGCAGAATGAGACGTAAAAGTTGGAGGAAGTCTAATTAACAATCTATGTTCCGCAAATGACACAACCTTGCCTGCTGGAAGTGAAGAGGATTTGAAACACTTCACAGTTGAAAATCAAAGGCCATGGCCTTCAGTATGGATTACACATCAACCTCAAGAAAACAAAAAGCTCACAACTGGACCAGCAAGCAAATCACCATCAATGGAAAAGAGATTGAAGTTGTCAAGGAATTTATTTCATTCCAGAATCAACACTCATGGGAGCAGCAGTCAAGCAATCAAGACACATTTCACTGGACAAATCTGCTGTAAAGGACCTCTTTAAAGTATTGAAAAGTAAAGATGTTACTTTGAAGACTAAAGATCACCTGACTCAAGCCATGGTATTTTCAGTCATATCACTGTACACAAAAGCTGGACCATGAATAAGTAAGACAGGAGAATTAATGCCTTTGAATTGTGGTGATGGAGAAGAATACTGGATGTACCATGGACCACCAAAAGAATAAAAAGAAATTTTCTGGCAGAAGTACAACTAGAGTGTCCCTTGGAAGCAAGGAAGCTGAGACTGCGTCTTACATACTTTGGACATGTTGTCAGGAGGGATCAATTCCTGCTTGGTAAAGTAGAGAGTCAGCAAGAAAGAGGAAGATGCTCAAGGAGACAGATTGCCACAGTGGTTGCAACTATGGTCTTAAGTGTGTAAATAATCATGGACATGTTCTGGGACTGGGTGCTGTTTTGCTCCACTGTGAATAAGGTCACTGAGTTGGGACAAACTCCATGGCAACTAACAACAACCTAGGACTTCCTAGGGTATAATCTGTACAGATGTGGATTTCCTGGTCTTTTCTCCACGGAGGGACTTGTGGGTTGAACTGCTGACCTTTTGGTTAGCAGCCAAGAGCATGACCACTGTACTACCAGGACTCCTGTGCACACATTTACCTATAATTTGGTAAATGCCAGCTTCACCAGGTCTTCTTACCTAAATCCTCTAAGCAACCCTGAGAAGTCAGTAGTCAAGCAATATAACTAAAAATTTATCTCAACAGTATTACTCATGTTATTCCTACTTCATTTAACACCTCCTTCATAGATATTCAGGTACTCTGGTGGCACAGTGGTTAAGTGCCATGGCTTCTAACCAAGAAGAGAAGTTTATATCCACCAGTCGCTCCTCGGAAACTCTATGACACAGTTCTATTCTGTCCTACAGGGTCACCATGAGTCAGAATCTACTACAGCAAGGGGTTTGGCTTCTATTTTTTAATAGATATTCATGAAATATTGCTAATAACTTTTCCCCCCAGCTCAAGGATAATTATAATTGTCAGGCACAGTGGAAGGTATAAAACTAAAAAGTAAGCCAGCCAACACAAATGAAAAACATAAATTTTAAAATGTTCTTGCCACCTGAAAAACACTATTTAACACACATGGAACAGTGTGTGTGTGCGTGCATGCACGCGCACACACACATACACACACAAAAACATTGCTGTCCAGTTGATTCTGACTCATAGCAACTATATTGGGCAGAGTAGCACTGTCCCACAGGGTTTCAAATGAGCAACATGTAATTTCAAACTGTCAACCTTTGGTTAGGTGGCAAGCTCTTAACTACTGTGCCACCTGGTCTCTTCTACATGTATAAATTTTACTTACATGCCAAGTGCCATTTACTTACATAGAATCTGATAAATCACAGCTTGACCAGATCACATTACCTAAATCCTCAGAGCCACCCTGCAAAGTCAATAGCTAGGTAATAAAACTAAAAGTTTATCTAAACCACGAAACCTCTATTTCTCCTTCGTTGTGGTACCTCCTTCATAGATATTCATGAAATGTAAACTAGTTTTCTTTTTCTTTCCCCCCCTTCATTTCAGGACTAATTACAGTTGTCAGGTGCTGTGGGGGCTATTAAAGGAGACAATGAAAAAGTAGATTTAAAAATGTAAATTTTAAAAGGCTCTTGCCACCTGAAAACTGGCTATTTAATACACATGGAGCCTCACTGAGCACTAAAGGCAACGCTTTGGGCCCGTGAAATCAAGTCTGCTAAGTCATTCGGCCTGCTGAGAATTTAGAAGCTGCAAGGGGTGGCATTCATCAGTGGAGTGGGCTACACAAGTCCTAAAGAGAATAGGAACAGGTTGGCCTGTCCAGAGGTTGAGGTTGTCCTGTAATAGAAACAAAACTGGGTGGGGCTTCAAATCAAGTCAGAGGAGTTTGACAACAAGGACTCATTACAGCAGAGTGCAGTAAAAGAGTACGGGCCCCATTTGGGATGCGCCGCACCATGGCATTCATGGTGTCACGGAAGAAAAATGATCTCAGGTCATTAGGTTTCCCTGGTGAACTTTCCAAAGGACTGTTGACACAGCTAATTTACTCTTCTCTCATTCCCTCATACATCACCACATTTTATTACAGAAAGAAACAGGTTTTCTACAGAATCAAGGCCTTTCACACCAACAGACTCATGCACAAGAATGTTTATCACAGCACAGTCCACAATAGCAAAAAGATGGAATCAATCCAGATGCCCAACAACAGAAGAATGGATAGGTAAACTATGGTACATATACTCAATGGAGCACTACGCAATGATAAAGAATAACGATGATTCCAGGAAACATCTCCTAACCTGGTTTCAACTGGAAGACATTATGTTGAGTGAAAGTAGTCAGTGACAAAGGGACAAATACTATATGAGACCTCTACGATAAGATCTCAAAAACAGACTTGTGTATAGAAGAAAAGATTCTTTGACAGCTGCAAGGGAGGGGTGGGAGGAAGGGGGGGAAGTTTAGTTTAGATAGTTGCTAGAAATCTGGCTGGGAGAAATTGTTTTTTTTTGAGAAAAGTGGTATGCATCAAGTTCAGCAGTTATGAGTGTGATGTTATGAAACCTTAGAGGTTACCACTAACAGAAATCAAACTCATACACACTTGCATGTGCTTATAGACAGAAATATGTGAACACACACACACACACACACATTCCCATAACAGATATCTGTCTTTGCTTCCATTGGGGAACTACCGTAAGCTGGAAGATGCCAAAGAAAAGAAATAAAACAAACATATATGTTTGTGACATTCACTGTCACTGTAAAATATGCTATAACACAAGCCGCAGCGCTTCCTACAGAAGAAGGTTCTCACCCACAGGAATACAAAGCCCACAGCACAGCGTTTGCACCTGATGTTGAACAAAAACATGTTTTTCTCCAAAGAACAATGATCCTTTGATTCACCCAAGGCAGTAATTTTACCTAAATTTGCATTTGTTTTGACCCAGAATCTGGGCTTTTAAAGTCGTTTATGCACTTGATAATCCATATTAAACACCCATGATGAAGGAGACCAGGAGGAAGCCACCTGTCCTGGAAAAGTTTAAGAGAGTTTGTGGCTTAGAGAAAAGGCAGAAGACAGAAGCAGTGTCTCCGCAATTGGCATCCCCCCCGATAGAAGTCAGGACAAGACTTTCAATACAAAGCAACTGACAGCTGTAAGATTTCCAATCAACAGAACATTTCATGAAACTGCTCTAGGTTGGTATCAATCAGACCCAACTCAACAGCAGTGGGTTTGGTTTTGGTTTTTGTGCACGCTTGCTGAGAACAGCAGGCTGACACTATTGAAGAATTCCATCCCATTACCTTGATGAAACTTCTGGGCTGTCACCTATAAAACAGTGACATGTCTATCTCAAACAAGTCTTCACCTGAGAATAGTTTAGCTACCTGAATCCAAAACTAGGTGCTTTACAAGCAGATCTGCTTTGGCTATGCTCTTCAGAGATAAAGATGCAGATTTGGTTATTGTTTCCTACATGAAATTGCATTGATTAATAATAAAAATAATAGCTAGCAATTATTAAACACTTTTACCAAATACTCTGCTAAATTCTTCAGAAACTTTGTCTCACAATTCCCCACAGTGCCCCTGGGAGTCAGCTAACATTACATGCCAACCTTACAGAAAATTAAACTGAGCTTTACGAAAGTTGCCTCATCCCCATCGTGTCACAGCTGGTAAAGAAGAAATCTAGAATTTAAAACAAAGCCTGAGTTCCTAGATGGTTCCTTTTGTGACCACATTGTATTGTATCCCTGTAGTTGTTAGGCGTTGTGGAGATGATTCCAATTTATAATGATGTCACATGCTACAGAACGGTACACCGCCCAGTCCTGGGCTGTCCTCGCAGTCATTGTGCTTGTGCCCATTGTTGAAGCCATCATGCCAATCCATCTCACTGAGGGTCTCCCATCCACTTTGTCAATGATCCTCTACTAAGCATAATGTCCTTCTCCAGGGGACTGGTCCTCTCGATAACATGTCTAAAGTATGGGAAACAAAATCTCACCCTCCCCCCTCTCTATGGACCATCTTGGCTGTACTTCTTCGAAGACAGATTTGTTTGTTTGCTTGGCTGTCCACGATATATTCAGTATTCTTTGCCAAAACCATCATTCAAAGGTATCAACCCTTCTTTAATTTTCCTCAATCATTGTCCAGCTTTTACATGCATGAGGAGATTGAAAATATCATGGCTTCAGTCGGGGACATCTTAGTCCTCATAATGCCATCTTTGGTTTTTAACACTTTTACCCAATGAAGTGCTTCATTTTATTTCTTGACTGCTGCTCCCTGGAAGTCAGAAAATATCGCAAGAATTGTGCAACAAATTTAGCCCACCTCTAGGATGATGAAAAAACGTAAAATAAAATAAAATGCTGTCAAGTCAATTATGACTCATAGTGACCCTGGACAGTGAGTCAGAGTCTTGAATCATTAACTTTTCAAAAAGTTCTACCAAGGAAGGACAGAAAACAAACAGACAAAGTTGGGTATTGGTTTGTTTATTTGAGTATCTGTTTTGCTTGAAGAAAAGAAAAGGATTTCTGAGACTCAGTGAACTACAGAGAACTCATTCCTGATGACTTACTTGGAGCACTATTTTGGCCATATAAACTCATTTATATTTCAAGCTGACATTCTGAAGTTGCCATTTAGCTTACTGCTAAAAAGGAAAAGAAATATAAATTATTTTACTCAAAGTGTAACTCGAAAGTGGAAGATTGAAGACAGACAACACTACTTTTCAACGGGAGACCTTGTTTCTTAGACTGAAATTTTTCTCTCCTCTGCGGTTAGAATTCTTCAGACATATTGAAGAAAACCAAATATTTTAAAATTGCTTCAGACCAACCAACCTTAAATTGGAAGTCTAGATATGTATTATTTTTCTTATTAACTTAAACAGGATAAAGATATAGTTCTTGTCAACCACAGAAGTAACAAAGCATGAACTAAATTTGAAGAGCCTTACAGAGTTCGGGAATTTATTGATACAATCATATCCTGATTAAGGAGAAGGACAAAAATGTATGGTTTCGCTAATTCTGTTAGTTACCTTCTGCTATGACAAATGTATGTTCTCAACTTTCATTATCAAAATGAACCAATACCCAATGGTACTACACATTGCCATCAAGTTGATTCTGATTCACAGTGCGCCTGCAGGACAGAGTAGAACTGCCCCATAGGGTTTCCAAGGAGTAGCTGGTACCTTAGAACTGTCAACCTTTTGGTTAGCAGTTAAGGTTTTAAGTACCATGCTGCTAAATCCATTGTCATCCAGTGAATCCTGACTCATAGCGACCCTATAGGACAGACCCTATAGGATTCATGACTGCCCCACATGGTTTCCAAGGAGCACCTGGTGGATTCACACTGCCAACCTTGCGTTTAACAGCCATAGCACTTAACCACTACCCGACCAGAGTCCTCAGCCACACCACCAGGGCTCCAAAATGACCTCGATTATTAAAATGAACTCAAATTGTTACGGTAAATATATATTATTAGCTTCAGTTATGAAAGTGAGCTAGATTGTCAAAATGAGCTATACTTCAAAGGTTACAAAGGCATCACAAGTTCAGAGGGCACATCACAGTTTTGCCTTCTTGTAACAGGGGGGCTATGAGCTCGAATAGAGTTGAGGGCAATGGGTTTTTTGTTTGTTTGTGTTATACAAGCTGAAAAGATGTTTCATTTTAAACAAAACAAAAATCTCCAAAAAGTCGTCTTTTTTTTTTTTTTTTTTTTAATGGAAGACACTTTTATTTGTAATTTTTATTTATTTAGTTGGGAAATGGCTAGGATGACAACTTTGGAGAAAAATTATATATAAAATGAGATGTATTTGGTATTTATAAACCAGTTGCTGTAGAGGGGTGACTGTACGTGGGTCCCAGTAGCCATCTGTTCAGCAGGGTTTTCAGTGGCTGATTTCAGAGGAGATTTGGAGGGGTTTTGGGGTGGACTTGTACCCTCACCCTTTTGGTAAGCAGCTGAGCACATTAAACTGTGCACCACCCAGGCACTCTGTTTTACATTTAAGGATACCTTTATTACACCAGGTTCTTAAAGTGGCTCTCATAGGAATAGGAAGCGATAGCATCATGCTGGAAAGTCTGGTGGCACAGTGGCTACGTGCTACGGCTGCTAACCAAAAGGTCAGCAGCTGGAATCTACTGGGCACTCTTTGGAAACTCCATGAGGCAGTTTCTACTCCATCTTACAGTGTTGCTATGAGTCAGAATTATTCAGTGGCACAGGGTTTGGTTTTTAACAGCCTGTTGGGTCTTCAGAACTCTCAGAGTTAGATGTGGGAGACGTACAAGGAGGAGTACCTATGTCAGAAAGTCATCTTTCTAAAAGTTTGTATTCCTTCTCAAATCTCTCTGGCCACTTCAGACTCTTCAATGAGCTGGTCAATACAGATGCAGCATGACTTCAACACGATTCTAAAATATGTATAATTATATATGATATTTTATATATAATGTTTTCTGTATTATATATAAAAATATAGAATTAATATATATATTCTTACACCTTATATATACATTAATATATATTCTTATATCTTATATATGTACCATATACTTAATATATCTGTCTGTATATTAGGTATAAGAATTAGTCTACCTGGACCTCTTATTTTTAGCTTAATTCTCCAAAAGGTATATTCAACATGAGACTTGAGAGATTGTAAATTACTTGCATGCAGCCCTCAAAATGTCTAAAATTGTATTACATATGTGGCTCAGATAAATGCTAAACAATAGAGAAGACTAATCAGAGTAAATCCTTCCTTGGGAAAGTGACACTCTTGCTGATACACTGTTCTCTCATTTCCTCCAGCTCTGTGTTTATCTCTAGCCACTAATGTTTTGGATAAGTACCCTCCTTCATTTAATCCCCTTTTCTAAGGAAAGGTATTAAATTCTTAAACTGAATCATTCCTGCTAAGTCGGAGACTGTTAAAGAAAGTGAAATACACCTTTGTCATTATTTCAGGATCTAGAACAGGAAAAGTTTTATTCTGAGGGCACTAATAGTTTAAAGATAGGAAATCTTGTGAAAGGGAGCCCAAGTAATGCAGCAGACAGGAGTCTGTCAGCTACCCCAAAGGCTGCTGTTCAAATCCACCAGCTGCTCTCTGAAAACTCAATGGGGCTGCTCTACCTTGTCATATAGTGTGCCTATGAGTTGGTATCGACTTGAGAGAAATGGGTTTAGTTTTGTTTATTGTCTTAAATCACAATACAGGATCATGTTTTCATTTATTAGTTGTCTTTGAGAAAAGATTTTAAACTTCCATGTAGCCATTCATCTAGAAGGTTCATAGGACTAGACAATGGAATGCCACTTCCCCAGCCCTGGTCCCCACTGCCCTTCCCTCCCTCTCTTCCTCTCCCACCCACAGTCTAGATCCTTGCTACGCGAGGCAATCCATGAACAGGCAACATCAGTGTCACCCAACAGTGTGTTAGTTAGAAATAGACTCCCAAGCCCACCCAGGTGTGCTGAGTCAGCACACACATTCTAACAGGATCCCCAGAGGATTCCTCTGAGCACAAACCATGAGCAGCTGACCAATTCCTGCAACTGTTTTGCTCAGCCTGGAGCCATTCACGTTGAGAATCTAACCAGGAGTCAGTGGGGGACACAGCCAGCCACAGTGAGTTGTCAGAAGAACCCGTCACCGCTCTTGCTGATACCATAAGACGGAGCTCCTTGAAGCTGACACAAACACATTTCTTTTTGTTTGTTTCTACAATCCATGGGCCAGAAGTGGAGAACTCCCCATCCATTCTCCTTTTCTTCCGTAAGTGTAATCGTAAGAAACAGTGAGTCAGGAAATGAACAGCTAGGCTTTGAAATATATCTAATATGTGTAGAAACATCAGGCTTTGGGCACAGGCACAATTTTTGTATTATTCAACACAAGGGAGAAGATGTATTACATTTTTAATCCTTTATAAAATTTAAAGTTCTGATTCCTGTCTGTGGATTTGCACACAAAAAAGAATAAAAAATGTCTAAGTCCAGAATGAGGACAATTCAAGCAAGAATGCCACCTGACCCCGGTGACATGAGATGACACACCACATCTCAGCTACAACCGCTGCCTGCTCTCTGTGGCCGGCACCCACCTTCTTGATGACCTTGGTCTTGTGGTCCTGTCCCAAGCACAGCTTCTGGGCTGATGCCAGCAGCTCCATTTCAGCAGCCCAGCCTCCACAGTTCCCCATCTCTTGGCTTAATCTGTAGACCCAGTGTATTCCCTGTGGTTCTCATGGACTCACCGAACTCACTGGAATCTTCCCATTTGAAAGTGGGCTGTTGAGAGATGACAGTCTTGGTGCTGAGCATGCTGGTGGGGTGGAGGGCTTTCTGAAAGGTGACCTAATTGGCTTGAAATTCTTTGTTTCACGCATGTGTATTTTGAATCCCCTACTAGTTTATTAATTTTAATTTTTTAATGCTATCTTCATGAAATACACTATTTTAAAGAGAAAATATCTTACTTTGATATGGAAATTTTAAGAAAATGATCTCTGTGCAAAGCTGCAAGAATATTGGTTAACCATAAGTGGATTTATACCCTATCCATCTATTTGTCTATCTGTCTATCTGTCCATGCCTCTGTCTGCCTGTCTATCTCTATATCTAAATCTGCACCAAGAAAGACAAATAGGGAAAGTATAAGTTCTAGAGATAGTATTTCCCTGCATTTACTATCTAAAGGTGCTTTTAACAAAAATGAATTTTTTTTTTTTATTTACACGCTTAGTTCACTCGGGATTTTACTAGTGATATGATTAAATTCAAAAGGGACAGGAAAAAGAACCACCGTGAGTGAAACCCACAGGTGTTGACAAAAGTTATTCTACAGAGAAAAATATAGTGGAAGTTTCCTCCTCCCCAAAAAAATCTTCTTTGAGATTATTTCACATCTATGATATTACTTATACACATATAAAACAGACAATTTTGACAGTGTTCTTTACGTTAGAGGATAAACCAGTTTCTACACATGTTCACAGAATGTGTGCACAGAATGCTCAGGAAGACAAATCTTGTAAAATACATTTGGATTCTTCTGATGATTTGAGTTTAATATACATTATTTTTTATGCCAGGATGACTATAAAACCCATGGCAGATGTGAGGAGAAGTCTACGGGATATAACAGTGGGGCAGCATGCTAGATCTCAGCAGCGCATGGCAATTTAGGGCATGTAAGAATCACACAGCTGAACAGTAAACAAGGAAGACAGAAGACCTGATGCCTTTGAGTTGAGGTGCTGGAGAAGAATATTCATAGTACCATAGACTGCCAAAAGAACAAACAGATCTCTTCTGGAAAAAGCACCACCAGAGTGCTCCTTGGAAGCAAAGACAATGTGACTGCGCCTTACACACTCTGGGCATGCTGTCGGGAGGGGTCCATCCCCAGAGAAGGGCGACATGCTGAGCAGAATGGAGAGTCAGCACGGTGGCCACAGTGATGGCCTGGGGCGTAAAACTGAGTGGACGTGGTGCAAGATTAGGCAGCGTTTCACTCTGTCTGCACAGGGTCACTGTGGGTCAGAACTGACTCAGTGGTGCCGAACAACAGCAACAATCACACAAATACGTAATTGATAATAAGTGAACAAATCCACCATTCAACCTAAAGACACACAGGCTAAAGGCCCAGATTCTCGGACTTCCACATGGTGTGGGGAAGAGCTCAACCTGTGCCCTCTAATAAAGCTAATTGTTTTGCTCAAAATCATCATAATAATCCTACTGTCTTTAAGCTTTATCTTAAAATCTGTATCATCCAGGAAATGTTTTCTAGCCTCTTCGTGTCTCTGCTGTTCCTCCAGCTAGTCTCCTCTTTCCTTGCCATTGACATGAATGGGATACCAGCCACTTTTTATGCCCCTGCACCGCAGAGGGAAGGCACTATTCTGGTTCTGATGTGTTTAGCATCAAGGTGTGTCCTCTTGAAATGTGCGAAGCTCAGCAGACCAAAGTTAGAGCCTCTTTGTGTAGGTTGAGCAGTCTATGAGGTAATGCTTTCTGGATGGGTTGGTTTTGTAAACATTTTCCTTTTGTCCCCTTTATTTCCTTTATTTCCATGAGATTAGGCTTGCAAGAATAATTACAGCTTTCCCGTGTGATAGTTAGGGATGGGCTTGTTTTGGTTTTTTTGTGTGTCATATTTGGAAAACCAGAGGTTTCCCCATGTAATCTGAAAGAAAGACGCCCATAACAAATTGTTTATTTAGTTCTCACTAGTCTATTGTCATAACACAGATTGGTGGCACCCCAGTGCTACCTTCCTCATTCATGGCTTGTATTACCGGAAATTTCCGAGAATTCATATAACCAACCAAAAATTTAAACACACTCTTTTAGCAAGCTTGCATTCCAATACGGAAAACATGTTCCATCCAAGAAGTTTTTAAAAAAAAAAAAAAAAAATAAGGAGAAAAAATGGAGAAACAAAAGTGTTGCTCATACCTCTTTTTAGGCACACCTCTTTCCGTTTGACCTCACTGCTCACAGTGTATTTCTTTGCCCTTCTAAGTTGTAAGCATCTCCTACAGAACCTGTATCCTGTTTATCTGTCCTTACAAGATGCCTCAGGAATGCTTCACTTGCCAGTGAGTGATGCTGAGTGGAGCTGAATCCAGCTGAGCCTCCTTGAATGAAACTGAAAACTTCATCAATGTCTGCAAAGTCTGCCGTATCGCCAAGGGGCCGGGTGACTCCAGCAGAAGGCCTAGTGGCACGAGAAACAGCTCTGAGCCCAAAGCTCCCCAGGCCAGTTCTCTGGGGAGTGAAACCAGCCAGGGTGTGCAGAATAAGGCACTCTGTGACACCGTCATCGAGGAAGACCTTTAAGGCACGGGGCACAGGAGTCCTGTCAACAAAGGTTGTCAGAACACTTGCAGATTGTACATGCAATTTGCAAATAACCTAGAAGTTAGAGAAGAATACATCAAAAGGGCAACTCGATTCTTTAAGCAACGTTTTGCCCCCTGGACCTGGACCCCCAGATGCAGCGATGACCACTTGTGGGGCCCACCACCGCACCTGGGACTGGGCTCTTCCGAGGGTCTTCCTTCACCCACCATTGGCAGTGCTAAGGCCAGAGACTGTGGGAGGTGTCCTCAGATGGCCACTGAATAACTGGCTACTTCACAGGCACATCTCCTCTAAAGTCATTTTTTGGGCTCAGCCAATGCTACCTTCTCCCATGTGGCCTGATTCAAGGGCTTGTCATCCATCATCGTCCCCATTCGATCCTAAGGTGACTTTAGGCCCTCCTCTTCCCCTTCTGTCTCTCTTCATGCTCAGACATTTCTCATGGAATAGTTTCAGGTTGCCTAACTTCTATTGTCACAGCAAGCTGTGCCTTCCAGTAAAGCAGCCAGCATAAGCTTTGTTCCTGGTTTAAAGGAGAAGAAGTCTTCCCATGGGTAACTGTTCAACAGAGAAATAGGAGACAGCTCTGTCCTCGCACACAGCACAATTCCATGGATGGAAGCCCATTGTTCTAACACCAGGCACCCTCTGACCCTAGACTGGCACTTGCTGAATTCCTTTTTGTTTTAGGCTTGCTCTAAAAGGTATTTTAAACATTTCCCTCTGGCTCAAATTTTCTTTCTGTATACACATTTCTTTCTAGACTAAAAACTTTCTGTTTAAATAGAAATTCATTCTTCCAACTAGCCTTCTACTGACAAATTAATTGAATAGTAATATGACCTTGGTAGGCCCCATGAGTAACAAGACAGATTCAGTCCTCAGAGAATACACAGAACAGGTGCAGAGTCAGGACACACCGGTTAGATGACAGGTAAATGGACAAGACAGCAGCTAAGGCAGGACCCGAAAGACGCTAAGAGTAAGTGTAGAGGCACCCAGTGTGTTTAAATGTATGAGGGACAGAGAAAATGTCAGAAAAGGTTTAGGGTATGTTCTGAGTCTTGAAGATGAAACAACACTCAGAAAAAAAAAAAAACGAGAAGGAGGAAGAGGTCATGCAAGGTAGATCAATGGGTAGGACAGAGAGGCAAGAAAGGTCATTGTGTCTGTGGGACCTGCCCTGCTCGAGCTGAGGGCCAGGTCAGAGAAGTAGTCTACAAACAACCTTGACAGGAGTGTGGACTTGTCCCTGCCAACACTATATTCCCATTTCTGTATTTTAAAAGGACCATATTCCTACTGGGGGTGGACCTCGGAATCATATAGGATTACAGGTTGAAGTTCTTTGGAATCTAATTTTAATTCAAGCGGCCAAGAGCAATATGTTTTGGGGTTATGATAAACTCTAAGGTGTATTTCAAGGAGTGATTTGAAAAAGAAGTAACTTGACCCCATTAGAACATTAAAATAAAACAATGGATTTTGGCAAATCAGGGCTGAATTTAGAGAAAAGGAAGAACTGTGACACTAAAGAAGGAGAAGTTAGGGGACTCCTCTTTCATGGATTGAGTGATGTCCCCCAAAATGTGTGTATCAGTTTGGCTCAGTCGTAGTTCCCAGTATTGTGTGATCGTCTGCCATTGTAGCACCTGATGTTATTTTCCTCTGTGTTGTAAGTTCTTTCTCTATGGTGCTCACGGCAGGGGATAAGTGGCAGTTAGGTTAAGAGGCGGGCCTCAGTCTACCAGATTAGATTGTGTCCTGAGCCGATTTCTTTTGGGACATGAAGAAGAGAAGCAAGCAGAGGTGAGGTGGTGAGGTACTTCATCCCATCAAGAAAGTAGTGCCCGGAGCACGTGTGTGACTCGGACTCACAGTTCCTGCGCAGGGAAGCATCCAGTCCAGAGGAAGGCCAGTGAGTAGGTCCTTCTTCCAGAGCCAACAAAGAGAGAAAGCCTTCCCCTGGAGAGGATGTCCCACAGCTGAACTTTTCGCCTACTGTATTTACTGGGAGGAAAAGAGTGTCTCTCTGTTAACGGCATCCTCTTCTGGCACTTCTGTTACAGCAGCCCCAGGTGACTGAGACACCATCATACCAGTGGAATCACAGATGAGCCCCTGGCTGCAGAGAAGGTTAAAAGACACAGTCCATTCCCACACTATCTCTGTGGCATTCCCACCAAGTTTCTACAAAGCCACTGAGGCAAACACCTTTGCTCTGCCCTGCGACTGTCACCTCACTATTCAACAGCTCTGACTAGCTGTATTCAGGCTGCATTCTCAGCCCTGTGTGCCTCTGTGCCTTGTCACCCAGCTGACTCTCAGTCAGCTTCCACAAAGCAACCAAACGGGAGTCATTTCTGCAGGCTGCTGGCCCCTGCCCCCTGCAGAATCCATCTCTTCTTCTTAGCTCTCCCTGTAATTTTCCACACTCTGAGCACACCTGTAGTTTTGCGTTATTGCGCCACATTGTCACAGTGGATTTCTCCCTGCACACACAGGGTGCCTTGAACGCTGCCTCCAGATCGCGAGTACCCCCCAGAGTACTGGGGTAAGAACTCCACCCAGCGGTACTGACCAACCCACGGGGGTCACGTCCATCTGTCTTGATCAAGTTGCACACGTGAGACCAGAAAATGGCGTTGACAGCAGTGAAAGCTGTTGCACGACCGGCGGAGCACGGGCAGCGCACACTCGGCAGGACCCGTCCCACCGCCCGCAGTCCCCCAGGCTCCCAAACCAGGCAGGGTGGGAGACGTCCACGGGCTGCCCCTCTCCCTGCATCAGGGCTGTGGCTGAAGGAGCCTGACGGTCTTCCCCACCCGGGATTATATTCCAAGGACTGCGTATTTCACTGCACAGAGCACAATCCACGTTTTCCTGCCTAGACACTGGAAGATGGGGTTGCCACTCCTGGGGGTACCAGCCCCTAATTGTTAGCATGGAATAGCATCTCTTTAGCCCCGACGCTTATTTAGACAAACAATTAAGCTTCAGAGGGGAAGGTGCAATGTTTTTTCCAAATCCCAAAGATGCTAGCAGGAGGGAAGGAATGGAGAGTAGTTAGACTCATTTGGACCATCCGAAGACCTACCTCCTCTCAGTTTCTCGAACATTAAATTAATCCCATATATTAAGATAAAATTTGCCTCCCCGTAATTCCCACCCGCAGTCCTCATACTTCTATTACACCACAACTTTGCTTCTAGTTTCTCTAGGGCATGACAGAGCTCGAGGCATTTGCAGAAAGCTGTTGTGACTCGTTTCTGTGTTACCGTTGTGGTCAGTCACACAAAATCGGGTCCCACCCTTGCTAACTTCAACAGAACACAGCGTCATTCATTCTCATGCCATCTTCATGCTCATTGACATGTCTGAGTCCGGCACTGTGGATGTTAGTAAACAGTGTCTTGTTATTATCTGATGAAAACCATATTGTCATTGCCCGATTGGGGGAAGTACATTAACAGGCCTTTCTTCTTAACCTGTCTTCTTCTAGGAGCATCATTAAAACCTGCCCCTGTGGGGAACTTGCTGGCGTTGAAAACACCTGGAGGAGAGTCTTCAGCTTCACAGCGACACACAAGCCACCCTAGTACAGCAGGCTGACAGACAGGCACTTTTACATTAAAGACAGCGAATTCTTTCAAGAAATCCTTATTTGACAGAATTTCTAGTTTCCTCATCATTTCTGGTGCTTTTTTTTATAGGTGGCTCCATTTTCCTGGGTCTCACAACTAGCAGACATGACAGAGGACCTGTGTGCCTGCTCCATCTGTGTGTTCACGTACCTCACATTTCCCCAGCCCCTTTTCCTTTAAGTGTGTTTTGACTGTGGTTGTCAGCCTAAATAAGCTTACACAAATCACAGCCTGACAGTCACTTTGCCAACAGATCATTACTCCATAGCTTCTTGTACATCTTGTGGCTTTTCTTGTACATAGAAAAGCAATTATTTAAAAAAAAAAAAAAAAGGAACCAAGAAAAATGGTATAACCACTTCGGAAATCTATTTGATGCTTCTTCACAAAGCTGGAAACAGAAGTGTCATATCATCCAGCATTCATATCCCTTGCAGTGTATCCTAGAGAAATAACAGCCATCACGTGAATAGATAGATGATACCCATGTTGGCTACACACTGTCCACCACACCTGAAAGATGGAAACAGCTTAGGTCCCCATCAACAGATGAATGGATGAACAAAGTGTGGTGCATACACACCATGGAATGCTAAACCAAACCCCAAACCAAACCCACTGCTGTCGATTCCAACTCATAGCCACTCTATAGACAGGATATAACTGCCCCATAGAATTTTCAAGGGGTGCCTGGTAGATTTGAACTGCCAACCTTGTGGTTAGTAGCCATTTAGCACTTTACTGTGCCACCAGGGTTTCCAATGGAATATTATGCCTTGATAAAGAATAATGATGAATCTGTGCAACAGCTCACAAAGTGAATGAATCTGAAAGGCACCACGCTGAGTGATATCAATTGCAAAAGGTCAAATACTGTTCAAGACCACTGTCATGAGAACTCAAGAAAGGGTCTAAACACAAGACGAAATATTCTTAGATGGTTACAAGGGTGGGGAGGGAAGGAGAGAGAGGGGAGTTCACTAACTAGGTAGTAGACAAGAATTGTTTAGGTGAAGGGAAGGTCAACACACAATATAGGTGAAGTCAGCACACCTGGATTAAACAAAATGCTAAGCTTTCAGAGCATAAACAAACATTTTGAAAGACAGAGTAGCGGGGCAGGGCTCTGGGGACCATGGTTTCAGGGAACATGCAGGTCAGTTGATACAACAAAAATTGCTAGGAAAATGTTCTGCATCACACTTTGGTGAGTGACATCTGAGATCTTAAAAGCTGTAAGCAGTCAGCTAACACACATAAATTGGTCTCAACCCACCTGGAGCAAAGGAGAATGATACACACAAAAGACTCAGGGAAAACATTAGCTCAAGAGACAAAGAAGGCCACATAAGCTAGAGACTCCGTAAGCCAGAGACTCCACCAGCCAGAGACCAGAAGAGCTAGAGGGTGTCAAGCTACCACCAATGACCTCCCTGAAAGGGCACACCAACAGAGTCCTGACAGAGCAGGAGAAAACTGTGGTGCACAACCCCAATTTACACAGTAAGACTAGGCTTAGTGGTCTGACTGAGACTAGAAGAACCTAGGAAGACACAGTCCCTGGGCTCTTTGTTAACCTAGAACTCAAATCGTTCCTGAAGCCAACTCTTCACACACATAGACCGGACTCTGAGGCATAAAACGATATTCGTGAAGAGTATGCTTTTTAATTCAGGTAGATATATGAGACTAAATGGTTAGCTCCTGCCTGGAGGTGAGAATAGAAGGCAGAAAGAGAGAGAAAATAGTCGAATGGACAAGGAAAGTTCCAAATGGAAAGGAGGGGTGTGCTGTCACACTGCCAGGGCTAACTGGGGTCACATAACAATGGGTATGTAAATTTTTGTGTAAGAAATCAGCTTGAGTCATAAAAATTCACACAAAGTATAAAAAATAAATAAACAAGTGGAATGAATTAAGATTGAAATTTGATCTGGAAAGGAAAACAAAGAATTAAATCTCCACGGCTAAGAAATAAATTGTGACCGCATTAGTCCTCAAGTCTCTTTTCAGGTCATCTGTCACTGCAAAACACTCTCACTGCAAGCAACATTTTCTCAGCAGTAGACAGAAGACGTCTGAGTCATTTCAAGCAAATATTTTGCACCTTAAAAGATTATCACCTGCAGGCCAGATATCATTTAGAAATCATTTTGTGTTCCTTAGAGACTCAGCAAGGCGTGGATGGGACAAGAAATACTAAATTCTTATAGTCTTCACTAGATAATGTTAATCCCAAGTAAAATAAAAAAGGGATCCAGTATAGAAGAGTTTCAGTTGAATTTCCAAGAACTAAATATGAAAAATATTTGGGAACTGTGAAAGAAGTATAATGAGCTGACACAGAAGACATATGACCCTTGTAACTTTATTGTGAAAATGTAATTAAAATTTTAAGTATTAACAAGATACCATACAAAAAAAAATTAACAGATTGGCATACAAAGAGAAGGAAAAAGGTCTTACAACTCTAACGTGTAAGCATTTAACAGAAACCTGGTGGTTTGCTCCCCAAAAGGTTGGCAGCTGGGATCCTCCAGGTGCTCCTTGGAAACTCTATGGGGCAATTCCATGGGTCATTATGAGTCTGAATTGACTTGATGGCAGTGGTTTTGGTCTTTTTTTGAAGCATTTTAACACTAACTCCCAATCAAACAGAAATAAAATATTTTTTCCTACAGGCAGTCAGACATGGGATGCACAAACTGGGAACGGTAAGCCTGGAATTGAACCCCTGTAGCCTTGCTGCCTAGTAAGATGAACCATCAGGCTTCTGAGGGGAGGTACACTAGTTTGTACAGATAAAAATCAAACTCACCATTTGTGGAACAATAATACTTTTAAATAAAGGTTAAAAATCAAACTAAAATGAAAATGCTCCCTAGTGAAGAAAGGCTATTCAGCCATCACCCCGGGGCACCTCAGGGTATTTCGGGATTTTCAGGCTAAGCCGATGAGGTGACCTAGTCCGCAGCCAGCCTGGAACCCTTCCTGAGCTGACTGCCTGGCCTCCTGTCTTCCCTGATACAGCTCTGTCCCTCGACAAGCTCCAGTTGTCCAGGCTGCTTCAGAGAAGGTGACCCCAGGAGGGTGGCATTCTGCAGTACCAGTCCTGGCTTGCAAGGAGTTATTCAGCAGCTACTTCCTCTCTCTGAGAGGACACTACCTGGGCAGGAGGCCAGCTGCCTCCCCAGATCTAGAGGGACACTGACCTCGTCCCCCTACCTTCTCTGGAGGGAGAGGGAGTCAGCGTGCAGGTGGACCGAGAGGCCGTGTTCCTCCTTGCAGCCCAGCTACGGCACTCAACCAGTCCATTTTCCTAAGTTCTTTAAAGAGTCCCCTTTGTGTGCCTTGCATAATAAATGCAATACCCTCTAATTTTCTGGCAGGCAGGTTGAATAATCAGGTATCACACTGCTGCCCAGCACAGCTTATCATTCGGGAACAAATGCAACTCTCTCAGCGTTTCCCTCTCTCCTCCCTCCCACGAGCCCAGACACCACCATCCCCTCAGTAAGGCTGCACCCAGAGATGCTAAACCGCAAAATACCACAAACTTCTATAAGTGCCCTGGTAACCAAGTCAGCCCTACTGCTCTCAGCACTTAGAATGAGAACTCGTAAAAATCCCAACCGAATACCTAACCTTGCAGATTCATGCTTCAGATGGAAAGTTCAGTAACTAGGACCTCCCTGCCTCCCGGGGCCCCAACCGGATAAGCTTAAGACAGCGGAGAAAGACACTCAAGTGGAGGCTGAGAGGTTGTTAATATTTATGGCAGCAGATTCCAAGATTTCACCTTTGGAGGAAATGGCATTTGAATTATTATTCCAAGATAAAGAGATCAGGATGAAAATGATTTTTAAGTCTGGAGCAAAAAATAACGTAATTAAGGACTTAATTTTTTCTAGATTTCCTCTTCATATTTAATTAAACTCTCCACAACCAGATGGGTGAACTTCCAATTAAATTCTTATAATAAAAAAGGGCTCAAGGCGTAGCTGTTGCCAGAGTCCAATGATATATTTGGAGTCATCATTGCAAGTGACTTCAAAAAGAGCAATGAAGTACTTAGTTCACCTAAGAGCACTCCAGGTGAGAAGTTGGGAGGGATTCAAACTGCATCCCCAGGTCTTCTCCGTCTCTGGATCCTGTTTAACATTCTACACTGCAAGGCAGTGTCAAGTCAGAGGAGAGGCTACGGGCTGGAATCAGAAGTCAAAAGTCCCCGATTATTGGAATGATCTGTCAATTCACAGCCAAGCGCTAATAGGCAATGCTTGTGTCCCCTCTGTTTCTCAGTTTTTTCATCTCTAAAATGAACACAGCAAGCCTCCTTCTCACCTCCTAAGTTATTTTAGGATTAAATAAAACAATGCCAGAGAAAGAGCTTTGAAATCTCTAAAATTTTTTAACAAATAGAAGTTGTAAATTCAAGTGAGGAATTTCTGAAATATAAACTGGAAGTTGCAATTGCAAAAGCAAAGCACAGAGAATCCTTCAGCATTCCCATTCTCTTTATTTCCAGACTCTTTCATAATATGGTATAAAGCATGATATTCAGGTTGTATGTACAGGGGCTCTGGGGCTGACAAATTTGGCAAAATTAAGAATCCATCAGAACTCATGTCAAAAGATTGAATTTCCCTTTTCTAAAATTAATATCTGCAAAACTTCATGCTTGAGGAAAGAGAAAGAACACTGACATCTCTGAGTTTTGTCTTAGTATGCAAAAGGAATATATAAAAATTGGGAGAAGACCACTTGGAGGTAAAACAAATACCAATAGAATGCCTGCTTCCAACCCTCAAGGAGTTTACAATCTCCTGTTTTGTGAAGATAGAACATGTTCACAGACACATGAGCAAACACAGACACAAAGCAATGAAGTTGTTTGTAGAAAGCACATAAATATTCAAATGGGTTGAAGAGTGGAGAATATGTTTTATTTATAGCAATGGAGAAAGAAAATACAGGTAAGGGGAGGCATAAGTTTGTTTTGAGCCAAATCATACTTATCCATACTTTACAGATGTTTGTCAGTTGTTTCTTCAGTGTTTCATAGATTTTAAGATGCCTATTTTTTCCCCCTCCACATTTCTAAGATTGGAAAGTGGTCTCTTTTAATTGCTGTTGACCTGGCAACAATCGTAATATATTCCTCCTTACCTGCCCAAGAACAAACTGGGCCTTGACTCTTTTGGTCTCTATCACTTCCCTAAGGATGGGTATTGTTTGTCCAAAGTCTCAGTCACTGTAAAACCAAACCAAACCCAGGGCCTATGAGTGGATTCATACTCACAGTGACTCACAGAGACCCTATAGGACAGAGTTTCCAAGGAGGCAACTAGTGGATTTGAATTGCCAACTTTTTGTTTAGCAGCCACAACATTTAGCCAGTATGCCACCAGGGTCAGAGTCATTAGCTGAAATGAATTCAGAGACAAAAGATCACCTCAAATAATCACTAGGACAAAAAAAATCACCATGAGCCCCAAAGACATCCCTTCAGGGTTCAAAGGAAGAAAGAAAGGAGATGGTGGGGCTAGCAGATGGCCGTCTGCAATAAAATCGTGTGTGTTTTGGGGATGTGTACGTGAACAGCTAAAGAGAAGTCTCAAAAGGAAGAGTCATGATTTTGTCATTAATCCCAGGGACAGGACAAGACAGCCACAATCCCTTGACATTTCATGCAACACATCATCTAAGAACCTTTGGAGAAAAGCAGTTGTCTAAGAATATTTTTTGACTCCTCTGATAAGATTCAAGAATTCCATTCTGTGTCAAGTTTACAGCTTGCTGGACAAGGGTCAGTGGTTTGGAATTGAGTAAAGACAGTAGTAAAGATTTTTTAAGAAACATAGCATTTCCAATACTCTTGATGGAGGAAAATAATGATTTGTGGAAAATTATGGAAAATAATGAGTTTGAATTGAAAGTGACTCAGAAAGTCAGATTCTGTGAAGACATTTTAGTAATCTCTTTTAAAATGTTATTAGAATATGTATGCATTACTTTTTATATATGCAAAGAGCTGTATATGCTAAAATATCTACATCTACATGTCTTAAAAATCTCTGTAACATGTAAGTCAAACTTTTAAGTGATAAGGAGCATTGTACCATAATTTTATCTGTGACATTTTTTAAAATCTTATTCATAAGTAAAGTCATGGCATATCTCACATCAATAGTACAGTTTCAATAAAATGTGACATAGTATAATATGGTCACTATGACTCAAAATCAACTTGACAGCAATGAGTTCTGTATTGGGGTTTTGGTTTGATGTTGAATGGTTTCCATACTGAGAGAATGCTACAACTAGTGTAAACAACTCTGCACCATTGAGTCACTTCTGATGCACAGCAACCCTGGAAGACAGAGGAGAGCGGCCCCACTGCGTGCCTGAGGCTGTGATCTTCCTGAAGCAGACTGTCACCCCTTTCTCCTGAAAACGCCTGCTGGGGTCACCCCTCTGACCTTGTGGTCAGAAGCCCAGCATTTCAACCTCCACACTACTAGGGATTCTCTTATAATTAGTACAACATTCATTAATTGTAGTCTAAATTACCTCTTTAGAAATTTAGTGAAGTTTCTGGCTGTTTTCATCTCCGGTAAACTGAGTTGTGTCTAAGTGTACTTTTCAGAGGACGGCCAAGCTGACCTTGTGTTGCTACCAGATCTAGCAAATGTACGTCATAAATGCTTCAAAGACCAGCATTTTTTTTCTTGTATATTTTTTAGTATCTTCCACAGACATATAATATAATGCTAAGAAGATAACATATGTTCAAATCAGGTATTGGTTCTGTATTTCAAAATAAATCAGTGTCATAAATAATACATGCAACAGACTTGGCAATGCTAAAGAAAACAGAATTTCCTCTTTAAATCTTTTTTTAATCTGTCTTCATCTGTAACTCCATTTTCCCTAAGTGGAAGATGCTATGTTCGTTCTGTGTCACACCTTAGCCCTTCTGTGAAATGGGGTTATTCTAGCTCAGCCGCTTGAAAAGGGATGCTTACAGACATACTGCAGGTGAGTGGGGATCCGGAGAGAGAGAAAGTTTCATCAGATGTATTGAAGAATCCATGTTTTAGGCAAGCTGAAATGCCTATAGTTCCAAAAAGAGGAAGTAAGCAAGAACTCAGAGCACTAAGCGCCACCAAAGTGGGGACTCACTGATGTAAGAGGCACCTCCGAGCAGTGCAGAGACCCGGAGCCGCACGGCTCCCTAGGCCATGCCTGCACTTCAGCTCAGTTTTCCCAACAGCCCTCCCCAGCCCTACAATGGAGTCCTGGGAGGAAGAATGAAAAAGGAAAAAAAAAAGTTGAGATCTTCAAAATAGGTCTGACATAAAAATGATTGTGTCACAAGACACAAATATTATTTATTTCTCCTCTATTTTATAATCAAGTATTACTTGTAAAAAATGTGATTTTTTTAATATAAATTGATAATTTCTTGGTAGATTTTGAGTCTCTAAAGAAATGCAACCAAAAAAAATCCAACTTTGGACACAGTAGACAAAATTCTTTTAAGGGTATTCAGCACCCCCACATTATAAGCCAGTCCTTCATTAAGCACTTTTAGCAGAAATCAACCTGTAAGTTGGATAAATAAGGCACCTGTACCCCTGCTGTACTCTGATAAAGCTCTAGCTAGTCATATGTGGATGATTTGTGGATATAACTTATAAAGGTTCTTTTGAGTATAGAAGTATTGACGTTGAATTTATGATAAGACAGAAATCAGCTTATAAAAATATATAAGAGCTGTCATACTCAGGAATTAAATGAATCTACTGAGAAACAAAAACTTCTTGATGTTCACTTGTGTAAAACAGAGTCACTCAAAGATCCTTCTCATTGACACAGACAGAAGACAGGCAGACATAAATATTTCGTACAGGCAATGTACTATGCCTTGGGAAACAGGACAAACAAATCTCTTTTAAGCCTAATATTTTATGACTTACCAGTAATAGACTGGTCAAAATTATCTCCCCTTTTTAAGTTCTTTATGAGTTATGCTTTCAGATTATAATGAAATACCTTAAATGCTTTCTTCGTAGTTTGGCATTTGGCACATTTCTTGGATAAAACTATTTAGTAGTGTTTCCCCTGCTGTTTCAGACAGGCAGGGCCAACTTCCAGCAACGCTGGGAAGGAGTGGTGCCTGTCTCTGACGTCACTGCTCTTGCCTTTGGTTAGCAGCAACCTATATGTCAAAAGCTAACATTGGCCCCCCAAAGCTTCTAATCTCAGCCCCCTGACGGTGTCCTACTTGAGGGCACCTCCGGCACCTTCCACCTGCTCCTCAGACCTTGTCTCCCTTCACTCCACTGCCCCACCCCGGGTCTCTGTTAGGTAACAATTGGTGAGCCCATGCTGGTGATTTGATTTTTATTAACATCTGCATGTGTTTCTCTTCCCAGAATAGGCAGGTATACCTCTACCTAGGCCAGAAATTTCCATCCAGTGTGGAGGCAAAGAAAACTTCACATTACACAAGGCTCTGCCTGCCTTCAACTTACAGAGACTCGCTGACAGCTTTAGTGGATTCCAATTTGTTTGAGTGTCAGGCTGCGCCCGAATCTCACATATCCTCAAGAGAAAACAACTGCATTTGAAAGATCAAACAACCTTTCTTCTTGAAACACTACTACATGTCCATATATGTGAGTTACAGATTTCTTCTGCCACTGCAAATCGATCTGTCGGAAATATTTATAATTCTAATCAATAGTGGCACATGAATGAAACAATGCACCAATTTATGTCACTTGTCAAAACTGTGTTAATGTAATCTCATCTGTAAAAGTAAGCAATAAATAATTTAAGACTAATGTAGGTGTTTGGAAACCCTGGTGGTATAGTAGCTAACAAAGCCACGGCTGCTAACTAGAAGACCAGCAGGTGGAATTCACCTGGCACTCCCTTGAAGTCCTCTGGGACCATGTGCCTCTGTCACAGGGTCACTGTGAGTCAGAATGACTTGCTGACGATGGGATGGGTTTGGTATTGATTTAAAACAGGCACTTCATGTCTAGTTAATTTGGGGATAAACGTTGGAAATTTGAAAGAGCTGAAGGTTTGTCAGTCTTTTTTAAAACATAGACTATATAAGCTATCATTCTTTGTGGGACTTTTTTTTTATTCCCCTTAAACATGGCTTTGAATTTTGGTGTGTGGGAAGAATATATCAATATTCAATCTAAGATGTATTGCTGGCATACTTTATGAAGATTTTGTATAATCTAACTATAAAGCAGCACAAGGATGGAAGAAAAAAAGGTAATATTTTTATTCAGCCTGACATGATACCGTGCAGCAGATCTTCCTGTCGCAACAGCCACCGTCAGCAAATGCGAACATTTAGGTCCAACATTTCCTCAGCTTGCATGGTCTTAGCAAAGACGTTGCTTTAGAAGGTACAGCACAGGCACTCCTTCTAAATACAATCAGCTAATTCTTAAGTTATGATGATAAAAGATGAGATCACATTTAAACAAGACAACCTTCAGGACCTAGTAAAACGTATGATTTACAGCATGAACAGTGTAGAAGAAGAAGCTATTTATACAAATGCAGAAGATCAAAAGATCCTTCTTAGTCTCAGGAGTGTCTAAGTTACTGTGTAGAAGAATAGAGCTAAATGCCTGTTTTGCTTATGGCAAATGCTTACAGAGCTAAAATGTGTTGGTGACCTTAGAAGAGACTGGAAACAGGAGTGATGGGACAGCCATAGTCCCCGATGTCACTGAGCTTCCAGCTGGCTGCGGAGATGGATGCTAAACTGTTAATTTAAGTGTGATGCATGTTGTAGAAGAATCTGCCACGGGTGACCTACCCAGCCGAGGAAGTGGAAAGACTGCTCGGCAGAGATGGGTAAGCTGAGGCATGTGGGGGTCAGCCAAGGGAAGGAAGAAGGGAGAGGAGCGAGACTGGGGTAAAGGAGCCTCCTGTGTGAAGGACCTGAGGTGGCAGTCAGCTTCACGTGATTCGATAAATTATTGACAGAAGCTAAAGGTTGTTGAGGTCCGTGGTACAGTGGCAGTGGACAAAGAGATGGTAGTGGAGAAGGAGGTGACACTGAAGAGGAATGCGGCCACGAGCTTGTAGAGAGCTTTATGAATCCTATTAAGTGATCTGAACATTTTCCTAAGGGCAATGGAAAGCTAAAATATGACTGTTACACACCCCAAACCAAAACCCTGTGCTGTCAAGTGGATTCCAACTCTTCCTGACCCACTAGGATGCAATAGAAGTGCCCTGTGAAGTCCCCCAGGCTGTCATCTTCAGGGAGGCAGACTGTCACATCCTTCTACAGCAGAGGGGCTGATGAGTTTGAACCATCCACCTCTTGATTAGAAGCAGAGTGCTTAACCACTTAGCCACTAGGGCTCCTGTGGTTACGTACAGTCATTATGAAGTCTGCTTGATTTGTGAAGACTCAAAGAGAGGTGGTCAAAATTGAATGTAGAATCACTCTTTGGGAAGCTGCCATAATCTTCTACAGGTAACTCTGGGGTGGTGGCGAGGGAGGCTACGAGGAGAAGCGTGCTAGAGAAATGCGTAAATGAATCACAGCCTCTCATTCTGTTGTAATTCATGGCCCTTAAAACGCACCATCCCTAAAGAGTTGCAGTATAGCAAAGGCAGCAACAGAGTCCTATTTAAAGGGGAATAGTCAGAACAGGAAACAGTCCTGACCCTAAATCACTGAAGAAATGTAAGAAAGGAACAGGTAAGGAAAGAGGAGTCTGGAGATGGTGATGCTGGTTTGGGATATGGATGTATAAAAGCTCTCTACATCCTGGAAAAGCTGCTACGTGGAACGAGAATAATCTTGTGTCGAGAGGTTTGGAGAAAAGAGCTAGGACACAAAGGAGATGTAGCAGGGAAACAAATTTAAATCAACGTGCGGAAGATTTTTCTAACAAGGAAGGCCATCTGATGATGGATCAGCATTTCTCACCAGTTAGAGTTCTCTACTTAAATGGACATGTTCAAGGAGAGAATAACAAGAGGTGGGAAAGTCAGTGTTTAGCATAAAAGTTAAATATTTAGTTCAAAGACATGGAAAAACTGAGATTGGGGTGTAGAAAATTTTTAAATATGTGAATATATGTGTCGGTGATCAGAAGTCACTCCAATGAACATGGGCTGAGAAGACTTGCGCCGACAACTGAGAAAAGATAGACACAAGACAGTTTGGGATCAGGGGGCTAACGGCTTCCCATTGCCGAGAGCCCAGAGCAAAGGTTTATTAGAGTATTTATACCCTTTTGGTGACTTAGTATACAAGGAACTGAAACATACAGTAACTAAGTCAGGTGTTTACAGTTTCAATCATACATTGTTCTACATGTTCAGGCCAAGGGCTTGCAGGTGTTCCCAGACTGCCTCTAGGTTACAGTACACAGACAGTACAAGAGGTTACATAGAGTTAAAGTAACGGTTCAGCATCCAAGATGGCTGAACTTATGTCAACAGAGTTTAACATGATTTCCCACATATATGCTTAGTGGATTTGTATACAAATCTTTCTAATGGTTACTTTATCCAGAAAAGAGAACAGCTGATGTAGATGATACCCATGATTAGGAAATCCCATGAAGTCCGTCACATTGAACTTGACAGCTTTCCGACTCTTTTAACTGCTAATGCTTTCATCAGTTAAACTAAAGCAGTAGGTACGGTGCTCTGCATCTAACCAAGGTTGCTGATTCAAACCCACCAGCTGCCCAGAAACAGAGATGTGGCCATTTGCCTCCATAAAGATTTACAGTCTTGGAAACCCTGTAGGGCAGGACTACTCTGTCCTACAGAATCGCTATGTGTCGGAATTGAATCAAGGGCAGTAAGTTTGTGGGGATTTTTTTAGTCTTAGCTTAACATTAAGTGAAATGTGAACCATGATAACTTCTAAAAACTCCAAGTAGGAAATAGTTACAAGACAACACAAAGGTACTGATTTTTCGACCACCTGTTGCTACTGAAGATAGCATTTTCAAAGGAACACCTGGTGGATTTGAACTACCGACCTTTGGGTTAGCAGATGCAGTATTTACCCACTATACCACCAGGGTTTCCAAATGATGTTTACGTTATATCAGGTAGGAATGAGGTGCAAGATGACTCAAAAGAAGCTATAAACGAGTAAGAGTAAAGAAACATCATTCATAGTCCGACACAACTTCAGCAGTGATTGCACCTCACCTGCCATCCAGTCGATTCCAACTCAAAGCAACCCTGCAGAACAGAGTAGAACTGCCCCATAGGTTTTTACAAGGACCTCCCGATGGATTAGAACTGCTGACCTTTCGGTTAGTGGTAGCTCTTAGCCACTACGCCAGCAGGGTTTCCCTGCCCCTCAACATGAAACCCACCCACCAAACCCGCTGCCGTCGAGTCGACTCTGACTCATAGCAATCCTAGAGATCAGCATAGAATTGCCCCCTAGAGTTTCCACGGAGCACCTGGCGGAGCTGAACTGCCGACCCTTCGGTTAGCATCTGCAGCACTTAACCCACTCTGCCAGAAGGGTTTCCATGCACCTCAGCTTGAAGAAAACAAAGATCCCCAATTGGAGCAGTCAGCAATATTAGGATAAATGGACAAAAGAATGACCTTGTTAAGGATTCCGTTTTACCTGGCATCTGCAGAGCAGAACTAGGACATAGCAACGGGCACAAAATAAGGCTACGTCTTGCATTGGGCAAATCTGCTGCAAAACACCTCTTTAAAATGTTCAAGAGCAAAGCTGTCACTTTAAAGACTAAGGTGTGCCTCACCCAAGCCATGGTATTTTCAGCCACCTCATAAGTATGTGAAAGCTGGACAATGAATAAGGAAGAGCACAGAATGGACACCTTTGAGTTACAGTGTTGGTGAAGAATGATGAACGTACTGCGGACTGCCAGAACAACCAATAAATCTGTCTTGGAAGAAGTACAGCTGGGATGCATCTTAGAGGAAAGGATGGCAAGAGTTGGTCTCAAGTACTCTGAGCATGGTCCCTGGAGAAGGACATCATGCCTGGGAAAACAGAGGTGAGTAAAAAAGAAGATGACCATGGCGGAGGAGGACTGACCCAGCGGCTGCAGCAGTAGGGTCAAGCACAACAGTGATTGTGAGCATGGTGCCAGACTGGGCAATGTGTCATACTGTTGGGCAGAAGGTCACTGCGAGTTGGCACCAACCCGAAAGCACCTAGCAACAACCACATATTCTCTGTCATCACAACTAAACTATGTCTGATCATGCAAAGCCAGTGACAAACAACAAAACGAATGAACCTGGCCACGTTCTACAAAAACAAGTGGTGGCCAGGTTCAGACCATAGCTCACCAACTCCTGTTTCTTAGTATTTGTGTAGATATATTCATGAGCATTTCCTTAGGAGTTCATTGACCTATCTATAACTTTTAAAAACATCTTGCAGATTATACAGGGCCTTGACTTGTCTTTATAAACCCTGGTGGTCTCGTGGTTAAGGGATACGTCTGCAAACCAAAAGGTCAGCAGTTCAAATCCACCAGGCACTCCTTAACAACCTGATGGTCTATTCTGTCCTATGGGGTCGCTACAAATCAGAATTCACTCAAAGGCAGTAGGTTTGGGTTTGATCTACCTGTCCTTTAGCCCTAGGTCTCCTATCTGCTAGGGGTGTCTCTCTATTTCTAAAGAGCACAACTGGAAGTGTCTAACAAAAGGAGAAAAGAGAGTACCTCAGATGAACAATAGAGCTACAGAAGGAGTCAGAATACCCTGGAAAGTCTAGTTATCTTCAGGGGATGACAGGAACAGTGAAGCTTAAGCAGGAATCCTTTTCTCGGAAATTTTAATACAGAGGTGGGAAGAAAATGCAATAAATTATCCATCAGGAGACTCACGTTGTTTCAAGTCTGCCTTCTGCTAGTGGACGGGATAATGGTAATCTCGGAAGCACTGGTGGCCCAATGGTTATGCACTCAGCTGCTAACTGGCAGGTCATCAGTTCAGACTCACAAGTGGCTCTGGGAGGGAAAATCCCTTGGCAATGTACTCCTAAGAAGATCACAATCTTAGAAAACCTGCAAGGTAGTTTCTACTCTATCATGTAGGGTAGCTGTGAGTTGGAATCGACTCAACCCCACACAACGAGTAGATGCTGATCTCAGAGCACCAGTCTTGGGTCTCCTCTTCTCCATGTCTACCCAAACCTTAGGGCTTCTCCAGCCACCTGCTTTCTCTGGGAAGTCTTTATTGACACCACTGACACTTCGTCACTAGCTTGTCTGCACCCACAGTGGTTTCACGTCACTGGGTTGTATCCTGCTAGGCATCATTTTATCATTTTTAATCAACGCAGATGCATGTGTCTTTACCAATAGATTGCCAGCTCCTGGACACGACTTACAACTGTCTTTGTGCACGTTACTCCTCCCCAGCCTTGCACTACACCCACTGCTGGAGGCTTGATAGACACTCAATAAATCCTTACTGGGCTGGCATCGTATTCCCATAGAAAAACTGTGAATCCTGTGTTGAGGATCTTGCGGAACTCAGTTAGACTTAGCACTGTCTGTTCTCTTGCCTATATTGTTGGAATGAAACGGAAGTGCAGTTGGCAACAAGGACTTCATCTCTCAGGACCATTCAAGCTATTGTTAACATTCAGCTTCTGTTCCAAGGAAATTACACGAGATCAGTTTTCAGACAGATCGCTTCGCTGTTCTCTTTTGCATAAGCAGATAAAATCCATCCCCTGCCAACAGGCTTGCATTCTCCATCATGTGGATCCATCTTTTGAATAAGAACTTGATGCATGCCTTCTTCCACAAAGCTAAATCACTTACTGTGTCAAGAAGACTCAACGCTGCTCAGAGAGAATTTGGCAAAGTGCGTTTCCCTAATTGTGATTAATCATTACTGTTGAAATCAACCCTATCAGTTAACATCTGGCCTCCAACACGTTGGAGTGAGCTGTAATCTTACTCTTATTCCAGAATACTCTGAGCACTCCCCGACAGCTTGTTCTCCTTGATGAATGGCCTTATGTCAAAAACCATTACCAAGTTCAGAGTGAGCACACTCAGACTGGAGAGTGGACTCCTCCTTCCTATGGGTAGACACCCCATGATCCACAGTCCTGAAAGATCAGGACAGTGTCTCCATTTGTGAAGGCAATCCTCCTGTGAAAAAGTGGCCAAGATTTGCAATTCTTCTTTCTGTCTAAATCCCCTTCATCAGAGACTGCTATTCAGAAAGACTAAGAGAGGTGGGTGGTTCCTGCAGGTAGTGAGTGCACTGCATTACAAAGACTTGTGCTAGGCAGTAGAGTGAGACTTTGCTTCACCACATGAAAATTGGCTTGCTTCAGGTACAGTAATTTATCAAAGTTTTCAGCAGGCATCACAGACCAGGCCTTTGCCGCCCTGAAGGATATTATCCAGCCTGTGGCAGCTCTTTGTCCAAGAGGTTGCTGCAAGTTACCAAACATCTGCAGGGTGTGACAGGTCACAGCGAGACAAGGTGACCTGGGTACGGGATGAATTCATTTCTTCCTACTGAATTGTATTTCTTCACATCTCTAACACAATTCTACTCCATTCAAGGTCGAAAGAACAAATTACAGAAAATTCCCTCAGACTGCTAGAGGCACATATCTGACTCGAGGCATTTGTGTCCTCATTTGCTGTCGTTGTTTCTGAGTGTCTTCCATCAGCTACACTGCTTGACATTTGCCTTACCTGAGTTGTCCTCAACCCCTGACCCAAGAGGCTGCAGGCGTCCTTGTTTCTCTAGGCCTTTGTCACTTATCAGCCTTCCTTGCCCTCTTCCCCTATTCATTCTCTAAAGAAAAAGCTTGCATACCCTACAGCCCTCTCTTTAACCCTACTCCCCGCATTAGCAAAGATTCATAGTGTTAGAGGCTTCTGCACGGGTGTACGCATGAGCTGCATGTGCATGTGAGTGTACATGTATGTGCCGTGTGTGTGCATGTGTATGTATTTGCTAAATTGTCATGATCTTCTAATTGCTCCACCTGGTTCCCCCATTATTCTGTGAGCTGCTCTAGGTCAGCCTTTGTGGCTTCTTTCTGAATCACCTTCAGCTCTCAGGTAAGCCTCTAATGCCTCACCGGCATCCAACAAATACTTGTTAAGGAAATGCCAGGTACTCCAAGCCTGAAGGGGACACAGGTATGATGGCAAGCTACCGCGTTACCTTCAGGCTTATAGCATTGGACATCGAGTCTGTGTGCTGGGTAATAGGTAGAGCTGTATGCATCCTAGCTCCTTGAAGACTCACAGCATCTATAAGGTAAATACTCTCTTTGTCCTCTTTTTACACGTGAAACAACTGAAGTGCAGAACGATAGCTCGCATGCAATGTCACAGCAAGAGCTAGTGCCCAAGCCAAGCCACGTGCCATCGAGTCAGCTAGTGCACCTGAGTAAAAAACTCAGGCAACCTCTCTTCCGAGGTCCTGGTCAGCACTGCCTCCCTGTGCCAACCGAGACAGAGGAGTACTGTTGGATTCCCACTGCCAGCCTTTTGATTAACAGCTGCAGCTCTCAACCACTGTGCCACCAACATTGCCCTTACTGTACTACTTGCATTCAAAGCTGAGTTCAAACTCAGTCTCCTCTCTGACTGGTGGGGTGGTCTCAGATCTTTGACTTAACCTCTCCAAGCCTCAGTTTCCTCACTGGCAAAATGGAGACAAAATGATGACCAGCTCCCAGGTTGTCTGAGAGACAGTCAGTTCGTAGGAGCAATGGATGTGCAAAGTGGTTTAGACAAGACATTCTTCTGAGCGTCACCCAATGAACACCCCAACTTATTAGAAGCTATATCCCCAGATCCATAAGTAATTCCTTTGAGGAACAAAATTTCAAGAATGATGTTAAAAAAGAAAGATCAGCTTCTTTATTAATGGATCAGCATTTCTGGTGTTGAAATGGCCCAAAGGTGATAGAGTAGTCCAACCTAGAGAGGTCTGGTGCCTCAGCACACCTTCCCCCAAGACTGGAGCCTCGTCGAGCTGAGCTGATGTGTGCATCAAACACTCTGCCAACATGACTGAGCCCTACAGGGAAAGAGAGGTCCATGAAGACAACTCCAAAAAGCCAGAGGCAGCCTACGTCCACTCTAGTCAAATTAGAATTCCACGCAGATGTGAAGATGGTGATCAAACTAAAGCCCTTGACTCCTAGGTCTGAGCAGAGGAAAACATATCTATTATTGTCAGATCAGATCTAAAGGTGTTTTCTCCAAGAAAGCTACAAAAATGAGGAGAAAACCACGTCAGCTTTTCAAGTGTGCGCTTGTGTGCCATCATTGCGTTCTGAGAATGAATGAGGCCCTAAGATTTTCTGTACTCTGCTAAAATATATCCCAGCTTTATCAAAGTAGCCTAAACACTTCTGTGACTAATTAACTGCATCTTATTTTGTGTTCATTTAAGGAACTAAACACATCTACATGCATAAAGAAAAACCCGCCAGGCTTTATAAATAGAACAGAAAGAAATTCGGCTCTTCCAGCACCCAACAACAACCAGGGAAAGAAGAAAGCCCAAGTGGACAATGTGCTTCATGTTAGGGTGGCACCCCAAACAGCCACAGAAAGAATAAAACCCGAGAGGATATTGTGTCTAAGGCGAGGACAGTGAACGGAGGAGGCGGCAGCGACGTGTGAGCCTGCGCAGAGCATCTGAAAGGTGGGTACCTGACCACCACCTAGAGAAGGCGAGAAAATTGACCTTTAATAATTGCTGGTAGCCATCAAAATTTAGCAACAAACCAGCAGATATTTTCCCCACAGACATAATGCATTTGCTTGGTTTTATCTGTCTAGATATTACATTCATTAATATAATATTTACACATGTATTCATCTAATTATAAGGATCAAACCAAAATCCCATTGCTGTCAAGTCGATTCTGTAAGACAGAGGAGAAGTATAGAACACAGTAGAATGGTGGCCCTCTCTTTACAGAGCAGAACTACCCAATAGAGTTTTCATGGACTGCCTGATGGATTCAAACAGATGTTAGAGTCTTGTGTGGTAGCGGTAGCACAAACCTCTAGGAGCCTAGGGTTTCCATTATATGGATAAGTTCTTGATTGAACCCAAACCAACCCCAGTGTGATCCAGTCAGTTCAGACTCACTGCAGTCCTGCAGCTGCTCCGTAGAGTTTCCAAGCTGCACCTGGTGAATTCAAACCCCTGGCTTTGGGTTAGCAGCCCAGTTTCTTACCCACAGAACACCAGGATTTCCAGCTTGTAAATAGACTCCATAAAGGCTGGTAAATCAAGAAGAACTTTGAGAAACAAATAGGGATGTTCCCCTTTTCCTAGTGGGGCTAGCAAATCCAACTGAACTGCATGTTTTACACCCTGTGATAGACAGGCGTCTTAAGGACAGAGGGAACTTTGCCATCCTGGGCTCGCTTCCTGGAGGTGGTTACAACTAAACTGTGTTCTGAAAGTTAAGCAAGAACTAGCCAGAGCAAGAAGAGTTAAAAAATATTAGTGAATGATGCTTTCTACTCCCAGCCAATTTCTTCTGCTGGCTGCACTTCGTAATAGCGGGATATTCAAAAGGGATGCTTGTGAATCTAAAAATTAAGTAAGAGGGGTCAGTGGGGAACCCTAGTGGCATAGTGGTTAACTACTGTGGCCGCAAACCAAAAGGTCAACAGTTTAAATCCACCAGGTGTCCCTTGGAAACACTATAGGACAGTTCTACTCTGTCCTGTAGGGCTGCTATGAGTTGGAATCAACTCAGTGGCAGTGGGTTTGGTTTGGGGGTTTTGGTTATTCTTTTTGTTTGCTTTGTTTTGTTTCCCTGGTCTTTATTTCACTTAATTTTTATTATTTATTATGTAAATGAATAAAATTTCTAACATTTATCAATTATCTCATGCGTGATGAACTCTCAACCCCCTTCCCACCCTTGTAGCCAACAGACATTTTCTTCTGTAAATAATTCTATTTTTAAGTCTCATACAATATTTGTCCTTCTGACACTGACTGATTTCACTCAGCATAATGTCTTCCAGTTGAAACCGTGTTATGAAATGTTTTCTAAAATCTACACTGTTTTTTATCATAGCATGGAGTTCCATTGAGTATATGTACCATAGTTGGTTTATCCATTCATCTGTTGATGAGTGTCTGGGTTGATTCCATCTTTTAGCTGCCGTGGACTGTGCTGCAATAAACATTTGTGTCCCTGTGTCTGTTCCAGTGACAGCCTTTGTTTCTGAAGGATACATTCCAAGCAGTGGAATTACAGGATAGATGGAATATCTGTTTCCAGCTTTTTAAGGAAGCACCAGATTGCTTTCCAAAGAGGTTGCACCAGCTTGCAGTCCCACCTGCAATGGTGCTTATTTTAAAGGGTCAATAACTCAGCTCCGCAGGGCAGCTCCTGCACGGGACATCGGTGCCTTCGCCCCAGCCACACCTGCAGAAGCGCTGCATCGCCCAGAAACAGAACCGAGAAGACGGGGAGGGTCAGTGTGGCTGGACTCCGTCAGCACTGGACGGTACACAACGGACAGCTGACACCCCAAGGACAGAGTCAGCGCAGTTGTCTCTCGCAGCAGAGATGGCACACTGAGAGGAGCGTGCTGGACGCGTGTCCTTCCCCTGGTGGAGCAGACGCGGCGGAGGCAGGGCAAGCAAAGTAGGGCCAGCGGGGAAGGCCTGGAGGGACACCCATTCAGGGCACATTCTAAACTGACACCTGTGAGGGAGTATTTGGTGAGCCAGCATCACTCAAAAGCTCCGTTTCTCAAATTTAAGCAACACACAGGCCACTTTGAAGAGAAATATATTATTCCTAGCAAGTCTCTTTAGGTTCCAGTTTGAGAAACACTGACCTGAGAAACTAAAAATATGTTTAGGGAGGAAGGGTGCATTTCCATTGCAAATGATCTCCACCCAAGGGGTTAGTCTTCATGACTGGGAAGAGAAATCTTGTCAGATTAGCACTGGAACGGAAAGACAACTTTTTTTGTTTTTAAAAAAAGCATCTTTTTGCAAGGAGTCTGAGGGTTCTAATTTAAGGAACTCTGAGATAGGAGCTCTATTTTTAAGACTTGAAGCAAGCTACTCTCAGTAAAGGATGCTGAGAGGAGAGAGCTGAAGCTCACTTCACTTCAAGAACAAAGGGGTTTATGAGGAGGGAAGGCTGATCTCCGAGGGTAGTGCAGGCCTCTCATTCAAACTTCCCAACGTCTACTGACTCATGACCAACTCCTGTGGAGAAAGTCCACTGTCACCGTGTTGATTCGGACCCATACTGACCCTTACAACAGAGTAGAGGTTCCCCATAGAATTTCCGAGGAGCACTTGGTGGATGTGAACTGCCGAACTTTCGGTTAGCAGCTGTAGCACGTAACCAGTACACCACCAGGGTTTCCCATGGAGAGCGATCTGCTGTAAGGTGTAAGTAGAAATAAGTGTGTTTGATCACCTAAATCCTAATGAGACAAGGAGCACACAGATAACGTTCCTCTGTGGCTTAGCAAGGAAGCATAACGTGATGGGGTGGAGGGAGGTGGCAGGACTTCCTGTCCTCAGTGTGTGACAAGTAGACCAACAGGGAGCTCGGGTCCCAGAGCAGAGGGCGGTTTCTCCGTGGAACCTGCAGAGAACAGGTCCATGGCCAGCCTCTAGATGAGAGCACATGCGGACTGGCCTCCCCGGGAGCCTAGGTCCAGCTGGCAGAGAGCTTGGTGGCAGTGACCTGACAGCCATCATTTGCACAACAGAAGAGATCAAGAGGGGATCATTTCTAGGTGAGGGCTGACCATACGAAACTAAGCAGTAGAAGCTGGTTTTGTTCTTTTTCAGACCTTCTGGTCTCTGCGCATGGCCCTACAGCTCTGGCTGTCCTAGTTCTCCCAGCCCTGGCAAAACAAGGCAGGTGACTTGAAACAACAGATCACAGTCCTGGGGCTGCTAGCCTGAATTCAGAGAGCCGGCAGGGCCAGGCTCTGTTCCAAGTCTTTAGGAAAAGATGTCTCTGCTTCTGGTGTCCCCAGGTGTTCTCACCTGGCAGCCGTGACTCACTGCGTTCTCACCTGGCCGTTTTTCATTGCTTTTGTTTTTGTGCCTTTTCTCTTTCACAGGGCCCCACAGAGATGCCACTAGGACCCCTCCAACTACTCCTGCACAGCCTCCTGTTGACGTAGCTGACGGAACACCCCATTTCCAAACCAGCGCTAGAGTCAGTGCTGAATGAGAAATTGAGGGGGGCGGGGAGGGGACACAATTGAATGCATAACAGTGGCCTAGGGAAACCTGGGGAATACAAGCAATTTTATCCCTTGTAGGAGAAAAAGTAGTTCTATAAAATGTCCCTGGGCCGCACAAAGGGTTTGCCCTTGGATTCTAACCAAAAGGTTGGCAGTTTGAATCTACCCAGCAGCACTCTGTAAGAACAACCTAGCGATCTGCATCCCTAAGTTTGGAACAGTCCAAACCCTACAGGTGCAGTTCTGTTCCTCAGCACAAGAGGTTGCCGGGAGTCGGTACTGACTGAACAACAACAGGTTTGTTTAGATTAATTTCAGTGTATGTCACTGAAAAGATAATGACAGGCCTGGATTCAGGAGTGTTTAATTGCAGTTACAATTAAATAATTGGGATTTGATTATTCTCAGCTTCAAGTTCTGCCTTCTCCTCCGCTGGGTCCATGACCCGCCTCAAAACAACAGCACGTCTCTGTTCCAGACACATATCATTGTTACTTCCAGCAAGTCCAGTTAAATAAAGCTGCCTCTTCCCTACTGTAGGAACAAAGGCTGCAGGATGAGCCTTCATTTGCCTCCTTAGTTTGACACGAATTCCACCACCATGCCAGGGCATTACTTCTCCACCAGCCCTGAGGACTGAGTGTCACCCACACCAGACCGGGAGTTGGGCAAAGGTACACTGAGACAACACGGCACCCTAAGGCTGGAGGCAGACTGAATAGAGAGACACTCAAAGGGCAAAACAGCGACTGTTGGCTGCAGACACATTATTTTAAATCTTCAGAATAATTCTGTAGAAAAAGAAAAGCATCTTCCACGTACAAATGAGAAAGTGAATTTCATTGAGGTTAAAGATACCTACGTGGTTTGTAGGAAATCCTGGTGGCGCAGTGGGTTAAGTGTTACATCTGCTAACCAAAAGGTTGGCAGTTTAAATCCACCAGGCACTCCTTGGAAACTCTAGGGGACAGTTCTACTCTGGCCACGAGTTGCGCCAGACTCGACAGCAATGGGTTTCTACCTGGTGCGTACGACTTGAACAATCCAGTCAGGGTTCAAAGCCAAGTCTTCTGACACAAAATTCCATGTTCTCACTATAATGTTTTGCTTGTGTTGCAGACCTGAAGTAATCCTCAAGATTCAGGAGAGCTTAACACAGGTCTGGTTACTTCCCACAGTGTCTCCTGTCGGTCTCCTCTCTGACCCAAGTGCCAGTTCTTTTTTCGTCTTTCTCTCTTTTGAGTCAAATGCTGTTTGGCGGCTGGGGTCACTGTCAGTCTGAAAACAGGGTTAACTATACACTCACACACACAGTCACAGATGTCAATTATTTACTCCAGTTCAGAAGACAAACAGGGCTGAGAACTGACTGCTTTACTGCACCGTGGAGAATTCATACTGCAGATTCCCTCTTGGAAATGCAGCAAGATTTTCTCATCTCTTCTCAAAGTTAGCAGCCAGCAAAAGGAGGAGCCGAAGCCTCCAGTCCAAGTTCAGACTCATTTTCAAACCACTTTTTCCACTGTCTATGATGACAAAGAAAAGAAGCATCAGTTTCTGTCCTCCGGGAGATTAGGAGGCTCAGAGCTATTTGGACCAAATCATCCCTACACTTCCACTTCTCTCTTCAGCAGTAATTAACAACTGGATCAAAAGACCACCCCTAATAAGGAGATGGGTGCAGACAGGCATTGCCAACAGTGCTCAGAGGGATTGGTAAGACCAATCTTGTTATGACAGCATCATTGCATGAGTGGAATGCTTAATATCTTCAAACTTAGATACTCCAACTAACTTTTTCTGTTTTTAATTCTCATGCTATATGACTTTCTAAATACAGTTGATACAATGTAGTTCAGTAAATGGTTTAGGGAAGTTTAATAAAAGCTGGTGTCTTATACAGAGTGTCAATTTATCTCCTAGTACCTGAATATTTGCAGCAGGTAAGGGTCCTCAAGAAGAGGATTTAGCAGTTGCCTTGGAGTTGGTTTAGACTCATGGTGATCTTACATTGCCTCGTTCCTATCTTTGATGGGTTCAAGTCCATTGATGTGCAATTGTCTCAGTCCATCTCACTGAGCGCTTCTCTCGGGCTACTAAATTATCCCCACTTTCAAGGTACTAAATTATCCCTACTTTCAGAGGTACTTTTTGTAGGAACATATGAAATATTAAAGCTTATTGATTGTATATTCTAATATTTAGGTAGTAAATCTCAAACATGTATTAGTTTCTGTAAGAAACCAAAAGTGAACATCCACATAAAAAAAAAAATCAAGAAACATATCATGAACAATGCTATAGGCTAGCTGCTGTGGATAAAGATTATAAGGGGAAAAAACTTTCTCATGATAAACTCAAAATCAAGGCTGATGTAATGTGTCTTTTGGTTTCTTGCCTGCTGCTTCCATCATGTTGATTACAGATGCAAGTAAAATGAAATTTTTGACAGCATTCAATGCTTTACATTTATCATAATGTTGCTTATTGGTCTATGTCTTACGGTGGGCTCCCTAGGGAAACAAAACCAGTAACACACGTAAATATATAGAGAAAGAGATTTGTATAAAGGAAACAGCTCACACAACCGTCAAGGCTAAAATGCCCCAAGTCCTGGATCAGAACACAAGCCTCACACAGCCACAAAAGCCGGCGAACCAAAGGTTGGCAGGTCAGAGGTTAGAGGTCCCGCTCACAGGCTGTGACGGGCGGGGAATCCCAAGATGGCAGCAAGACTGCAAGCTTGCTGCTGATTCACTGAGCCTCAGGGCTGGTGAGCCCAGCAACAGCACATGAGGATTCTTACTCACAAGCTACAAGGATCCATGAATCCCAAGAGCTGCTAGCTCAAGCCGCAAGAACCAGAAGTCAGCAGGTACGACAGTGGCAGCTGCAGCAAGCCCAGACCTCGGCAAGGAGAGCAGACAGGAAGCAGGCAGCGGAAGGTGGGGAGATGGAGGCTGGGGGGACACGAACCACCACAGGCCCTGCTCCTGCCATTTAGTGCAGCTGCCAAAACACTGAGAATCACGGTCCAGCCGAGTGAACATGCAACCTTAGCCATCGCAGTCCAGCTAGGAGGGTTTGTGTTTTCTTGACGCTGAGGTGCAGTCCCTGTTGACAGCTGCGGCCTTGGATCTTCATCAGTAAGGGCTTCCAGGCCGTTTCACAGTCAGTCAGTGGTTGCATCCTCTGCAGCATCAAAGCTTATGACAAAGCCCTCCTTTTAGAGTTGCAGAGAGAAGAGCATCTTCTCTAAAGAGCTCAAAAAGAAGGCTTTCTCATAATTTTTTCTGGATCTCCATAAAAGATTATTGTCAGAATTTGCTTTGTATATGTACCTTGGAAAAATGTTAAACACTTTGTTATCTAATGCTGTTACAATAAAAATACCATAGGGAGATGGTTTACAAACAAAAGAATTTTCTGTCCAAGTCTAGGAGGCTAGAAATCTGAATACCGGCCACCAGCTCCAGACTTTCTCTCTGTCAGCTCTGGCAGGTGGTCCTTGTTGTCAGCCTTCCCCTGGTCAATGAGTTTCCCAGTGCAGGGACCCCAGAAGGCACTCAGCTCTTTCACCCCCATGGCTCAGCAATCCTAGCTCCACTGTTAAGTGCCTGGAGCCACCCCACTCCACCAGGAAGCCTCCTGCCTGAAGGTGCTCAGCGGTCTTACTCTGGAGCTCAGCTCCTGCACCTTCTTGCCCCAGTCTGCTGGTTCTGCGCCAGTGATTTCTCTGTCACTGCTTCTCACCATCTGCACCATCTCTGGTATTAAACAGCTTCCCTCAACTTCCCTCTGAGCCTTCAGTGGAATTGTGTTTGATGTTCCAAAACCACTTCTCCATTTTAGGTATCTGTTCAAGCAGTACCTCATACCAAAGTCTAAAAAAAACCGACTGCTGTTGAGTCAGGTCTGACTCTACTGTGACCTAGAGGTCACAGTAGAACTGCCCTGTAGAGTTTCCAAGGAGTACTCAGTGAATTTAAACAGCTGACCTTTGAGTTAGCAGACACAGCACTTAACCCACTACACCACCAGGGTTTCCCCTTAGCTGTCTAGCATTACTATAACAGAAGTATTTCAGATGAATCACTTTAATAAACAGAAAGCTATTTGTAGGCTAGGAGCCTAGAAGTCTAAATTCACGGGAAGGCTGTCCCTTGTTGGCTCTGGTGAAAGGTCCTTGCCCCCACTCTCCTCCTGGTCTAGCAGTCTTTCAGTACAGGGACCCCAGGTCCAAAGGATGTGCCCTGTCTTGCCTCTTCTTGCCTGGTGGTAGGAGCTCCGTCTCCTCTCTGCCCATGTCTCTGTTTTTTCTCCCAAAAGAGATTAATTTAAGGTACAACCTAAGCCTGTCGATTGCAGCCTGCCTCATGAACACCCCAGAGGTTAAGATTCAGAGCATACACGTTACCGACATCACATCACAAAATAGAGGACAACCACACCATGCTGGGAATCATGGCCTAGCCCAGCTGACACAGCTCTGGGGCACCCAAGTCAATCTACGACATATTCAGACTGCAGTTCCACCAGGTTTCAACGTGCACTCCCAAGCAGGCTGCCTAGCCTTGCTCTAAGTCACGGCTCCCTCTATAAGTCACAGGTCCCTCTTCCTAACAGGCTGGCTTCGAGGCCGTGGCCTGTGCAGTCACACGAGAGCCAGCACTTAGAAGGACCAGTTCCTGTCGTCGTAAAGCTTTTTGTAGCAAGGGGCCCCTCGTTTTCCCCTTGCACTAGCCTCTCTCAGGCACAGCCAGGGTGGCTCCTAGGACTCACGCAGATTAAATGGGGTGATGCTAACCAGGCACTCAGTGCAATGCCTGACATACAGTCAGTGTTGCCTAAATCATCACTATTAACAATAATAATCTTACTTATTGTGTTGGGCAATTCCCAGGTGACTCTCCAGGGTCGTAGAGAAAATAAATCTAAGTTGGAAGCTACCCGAGAGGCATCACATAATTGTCACATTGATCCCCTTCCCTAGTGCAACTGAGTGCTGTGAACATTTACTATTTTTTCAAAAAAAGGCTATTTATTGGCAGAACTGGGTAACACGATTAAGATTTTTAGAAGGCTCAGCAGAGAAGGTATTAAGTGTTGTCCTCCGAAACCGGCACTGAGCACCACCGAGGTGGGCCTGGGCTGTGGCGCTCAGCGTTTCTGACCTCAATCCGCAGTCACAGAGGTGGTTCATACAGTTTCCCTGAACACGCAGAACAGCCTTTCACAAAACCTCTTGCCACACAGAATCTAACTTTTCTCAGGATTGGTGGAGATGCCCTGAATCGATCTCACTGTCCACTGTTGTGCTGTTTCTTACAGCTCGAACACTGCTGAAGGGAACTGCGTAAACTGGACGCTGTGTGAGTCTCTGCCAGACCAAGCAGCCTCAGTCGACAGAGACGCTCAGAGCCGTGAGCTGGCGGAGCCACGGCCATTGCCACTGCAGACTTGGGCAGCAGCTGGCTCCAGACCCTCTAACTCTCCTTGCTGTCTCAGGCGCGGTATCAAAGGGAGGGAGAAGAAGTCCCTGCTGCTCACCTGCTGTCGCAGGAAAGGCAACAACTGCTTGCAATGACTGAATTTAATTCTGTAGCTTAGTTTGCCAGCACGTTGGCTTTGCCTTCTCCTGAAAATGTGATAACGTTACACTGGCCCACTCATCTGGGGTCAGGCTTGCCATGCAACTAGCTTTACCTAAGGAAGTGTAAACGGAGACCTGGTGTGTCATTCTGGATAAAAGCCTACCAGAGTGGATGCACAATTGACCACGTGACACATCTGCTCTCATGGGGCCCCACCACATTGTAGGTGTGAAAATCTCCAGGAGCGGATCATCAGTAGGTAGGATGAGGACAACCGGGACTCTGAAAGTTCCCCTCTCCTGGACCACAATGTGGATCTGTAACCACGTGACTCGCTGCTTGCTTACGGTTCATCCATATTATGGCTTTTAACGACCCACATAACTTAAAGACAGCAAACACGTTTATAAAAAGAATCACAGAAATATAATTTTGATGGTAATGTTAGCTCAAATTAATATCCACAATCGCATTTTACCTGCCAATAATTCTGGCAAACTTCCCTTTTCACAAAACATTGAGCTGATATTTTGTTCCCTTTGTCTCAAACAATAGAAAGAAATATACATTAAGATCAATTACCTGTTTTGATTCAGGGAGTTATGTGGGCAAAATAGAGTAAAACCATAGTTTTTCTCTAGGTTTTGAAGGTAACAGAATCCTGCTTCAAATCCACCAGAATCTTTTCCCACGGAAGAAGGAAAAATCTGTCTTCAACCTCCACTTACCCAAAATGTGTCGAGATACTTAATTGGTATAAATTTCAACAAATAAAAGAGTCCTTTCTCAAAGGCTCATTTCAGTAACTAAATAAAGGGAAAAGCTTTTATTTCTTAATGTGCAAACAGCAGGAATTAACTGCATGGCTGTCCTGCCCACACACAAGCTACGGCAAAATAAATAGAATATTTAGGTGTTCATTATTGAAGCCCACTGTGCTGTTAGAAAGAACAAAGTAAGTTTGTCACTCTTAATCTCGTTGGACAGAGTTGCCTATGTTAAAAATAACACACATAATTCAAGCCTAGTGCTCAACAGGCAAAAAGCCTGGGAAACCTTCAGAAAAGCTCGGATGCCCCAGCTTCTGAGAGGGCCCGGCCTCGAAACATAGAGCACCCGTGCCACCTAGTGGCTCAATATTATTCCATTGTGTTTTGTTCTTTTTGTTTTAATTTGCACCCATTCACTTTTGGATAGTTTTTTCACCATCCTATCTTTTTTGGAAATCTTGGCAGCGTACTAGCTAAGTTTTACATCTGCTAACCAATAGGTCGGTTTTTCGAATCCTCCAGGTTCTCCTTAAAACTCTATGGGGCAGTTCTCTGTCTATCAGATAATTATGTGTCAGAATCGACTCCACAGCTGTGGGTTTGGATTTTTTGGTTTGGGGGCTTTTCTTCAACATAGATGTGTGAAGAAAATTATCTAGAACCTTCATGTAAGCAGACCACCGGCAGGGCCTCGTATTCTGAGTGGGGCTGCAAAGGACACAGAAGCCGTCTCTTGTGCCACTTACCTGCAGGCGCAAGAGGCTGCCACCCAGGCTCTGGCCTTCATGAGCACTTTCCAGTGACACTTAGAAAAATTGTGTTCCTGATCCTTATGCTGTCATCTATTATTTGAAAATCTCCATGTTCAAATGATGTGAAATGGTTTACAGTGTAATAACTTCCTTCTGTTTTCTGTATAAAATTGAATATCTTATTACCTTGGTAATGCTAAGAGATAATCCATGTTAATGTATTTTTATGTAATTATTTCTATTACATAGTTCTTCATTTGAAATCTAAATAGCACATAATAGACACAGCAATCTCTGCAGCCAGTGGATCTAATTAAAAACTCTGTGGAGAAACTTGCCTGCATTGAGTCTGTGACTCACGGTCTTCTGTCTCATTTCAAAGGCCTGTTGAAAAGTATGCATCTCTTGTTGGTTTGTAGACTGTTGTGTTAGGAAGTATATCTGACAATTACTTTTATTTCTTCATATGTTGCAGTGGCCTAGCCTGAAGAAATACACTCTTGTACTTTATCATACATGGTGAAAACACAAATATCTTTTCCCCTAAGATCATTCAGATGAGGAAAGGACAGCAGAGTGCCACCTCTATTTGACAGCTATGTCTATGTATGTATGTATATGTGTATGTGTACGTGATATGTGTGTGTGTATCTATGTATACGTGAACAGGGTTGGCACAGAGTCCATACTATCGGGGCTTATTTTGTTTCCATGGGCTGCACCTCAGGCCAGAGCTCAAGGGAGGAATGTGTGGGACATGCATGAAGGAGAGACTCAAGTTTGAGGGGCCACTGATTGTCAACATCCAAGGAGGAACCTTGTGGTGACTGACAGAGCTGATAAGAAGTGTCACGCTGAATTGTATGCTCCACAGACGACAGATGGAATTGCTCCATTCTTTCATTTATGCTTCCATTTTCAGACCCGGACATCAGAATTTGGGAAATTTCTGCTAAGAACTGACATCCTTCTTGACAGTGACATCATCTCCACCATGGGACCAGTGTGCCATCTAGAGATGGTCTAGTGGCATTCATAGGCTCTGACCTTGTGTGCACTCAGCTGGCTGCTCCCTCTGTCTCAACAGGTGGTATGTCAGCGAACGTGTCTGTCTACCTGTCTGTGTGTGTGTAGTGCGTTCTCACAAGAGGTAACTTGCATGTGTGCAGTGTGTTTAATGTGACTTTTCAATCCCATTTCAAACACACAGCTGTACTGTTATGGGCATTATATACCTGGTTTTGTCAATTTTTTTCACTGTTAAAATGTACACTTTAAAAACAAAGAAGAACCAGGGGAAGATGCAAAACTCGGACCTCAGCCTATAGAATGCAGTGTTTTTCCTGTACAGAATTACCCACGGTTCCCATGACTGAGTCTTAGTCTGCCATTTCATGGAATGGAAGGAATTAGGCTTCTCTAGTTTAGGACGTCATGAGAATCAAACTAGACAATGCCCACTGAAGTCCACCACTCATGTCAGCTTGTGGTGCTGTGGTCACTGGAGCGTTCCTATGATGCTAGAAGCTATGCCATATGTCTTTCAAGGACCAGCAGGATCACCCAAGGTGACTAGGCATCAGTGGGGCTCCCAGACTAACACAGACTGGGAAGAAAGACCTGATGAACTACTTCCTGAAATTAGCCAATGAAAAATCCTATGGATCACACCAGCCTATTGTTCAATATCATGGCTAGGCTAAAAGGCGCTCAAAATACGCATTGGTTGCCACCAAGGACTTCAAGGATAGCAATTATCATGACGTTGGTTCATGATCAGGCAGAATTTTAGCATTTCCTTCTCTATTACCCAAGGTTACCACCAGTCACCGCTGGCTCAAAGGCAACAAATGACAACATATCGAAGCAGCACATAAACTATGAAATAAACCATAAAGGTTGAGTATTATCATTCAGGAAACCCTACTGGTATAGTAAAGGCTCCATCTGCCAACCCAAAGGTTGGGAGTTCAAATCCCAGGCGCTCCTTGGAGGAACTTTCTTGGGGAAGTTCTACCCTGTCCTAAAGGGTCACCATGAGTTGGAATCGACTCGATTATTGTTGTCACTGTGACGACGATGATGATGATGGAGACCCAGGTGGCACGGTGGCTTAAGTGCTATGCCTGCTCACCAGGAGGTTAGCAGTTCAAATCTGCTGGGCGCACCCTGGAAACTCGATGAGGCAGCTCTACTCTGACCTCTAGGGTCACTATGAGTCTGACCCAACTCGACGACAGTGGGGTTAGGGGTTAGGGTTCTTATCAGTAGTTATTATTATCACTCCATGTGCCCTCTTTCCACCTCTCCCTTCCTTGGTAAACAGCAATGGTCTCGTCTGTGAATTAAGTAGAAATGCTCCAGTAGGTGCTTAGACTCTGCCTCAGCAGAATGCATTGCACAAGTGTGTTCTACTCTTGCGTGGTTCAAACCTACAAACCCAGTTCCTCACCACCTCTCTCTCTGCCCAAATTCCCATCCCCACTGTTCCTTTCCCATGTCTTCAATCAGCCAAAGCCAAGTGCCGTCGAGTCAGATCCGCCACGTGTCTTCAGTCAGAGTTTTTAATTAATTATGTCTTCAATCAGAGTTTTTAATGAACTATGTATACCTACTGCTGTACACTGGGCAGGTGCCCACAGTGTTGGAAAAAAATGTGCATGGTTTCTGCACTTCTTGAGCTTACACTGTACAGAGAAATAAATATTATGTAAACAATTGGTGACACTTTTTCTGGCATAGTCATTTAATCATTTCCTGTTGGTATGTTTTTCACCAAAGCATTTAAGTTCTTCATGAAAAGAATCACATCTTGTGCTTTTACATTTGTGTCACCAGTGTCTGTGGTTGTTCATGCATTCATTAAGTATTGAATAACTAACAATGTGCTAGACTTGGGGAATAAAATAACGAACAAGAAAAAACTGGTATTCTGTCTCCTCTAGTAAAGCTAACTGTGTACCAGGAAATTCAAATGACTAAACAACCCATAACAAAACAGAGAACTGAGTGCCCCCATTGCTCAAGGACACATTCTCCGGGAGTGCCTACGAGGGCTGGGTGGCCAAGAAGAATGAGGGCAGTTTGTAGGATGGAAGATGCTGAGGTGTACTGTCAGTGCTTAATAAATAAAGGTGGCCTGCAATTAAAGTACAAAAACCAACCTACCAAACCTGTTGTCATCAAGCCGATGCTGACTCACAGAAATGCCCAAGAACAGAGTGGAACTGCCCCCATAGAGTTTCCAAGGAATAGGATTGGAACTGGTGAATTGCAACTACTGACCTTCTGGTTAGCAACTATAGCTCTTAACCACTACCCACCCAGGTTTCCCATTAATGTACCAAGTTTTGAAACAGTAAATAAGTGACGCTGTAGTCTGGATGCGTTTGTGTGTGAGTGGCTTGACAGAAGTTTATTTGCCTAAGTTTAGGACGTGTCCACAATCTAAATGCCCAGAGAAACCTCAAAAATGAGCCTGACAAAACTTGTTTATTGTGAGAAGCCCTGACTGGAATTGTTATAGAAAGTAAGGAAGTGAATGACACCCAGGAGGAGGCAAGAGGCTGTTTATTACACCGGCAGACCAGGGACCTTTGCAGGTTCCAACAAAATGGCCCCGAGTCAAGTTTCTAGCCACTAGTTATAGTGCAGTTTGAGGATGCCCTGGTTGAGACAAATGGGGTGAGTGGGCAGGGTTCTGGGGGGGGGCATCCTGCTAGGTGGGAGCTAGCAGGTGCATCTTATCAGGCAGGTGTAAGACTTTGAAGGGGAGCAAGCAGGCACTGGGCTTATCAAAGGGGAAATATCTTGTCAGGCAAAGGGAGATGGGAGTGACTCGAGGGGTGTTGAGCTCCGGAGGGGAGTGTCCTTTTCCGGAGAGAGCTGCGGTGAAGGGGGGGTTAGGTGGGGAGTCCGGGCGAAGGGGCAAGGGGAATATATCCTGTCAGGTGTCGGTGGGGCAGCAAGGAGGGGGAGGAAAATTTTTCAGTCTCTATATTAGAATCAGGCAGCATCAACCTGAGTCCATCAGGGCCTCTGCAGAGCACGGTTAACGCAGACAGGGGTGATTGTCATGTTAATCTCTCAGGAGAGGTCAGGGAAATGCCTGTAGCATTCAGGGGTCAGGTGGTTATAGAAATCGTCACCAAGAATGAGCAATGCCTTTTGCAGTCAGACCCTGAGATTCCTCAGCCCGGAAGTTGGCTACTTATAGGTGATCCCTGAAGGAGCCCAGCAACACCCAAGTCACAACCATGTCCCCTAAGCAGTTTACCAGGGTGTTGTCTGACTTAAAGGTGACTTTAGGGCAACAATCCCTTATAGGCCAAGCCACCACTATTCCAACATTTGTGATTGAAGATTCTATAGCAGAATCATGATCAAAAGGGTGGAAATGAGAAAACAGTTTTTAACTCTCCTGGGATTAAAAGTTTTAACTCTCTGGGTCCATGGAGTTGGGGGGCCTCACTGAAGCCATTTGCCCCTTTTGCATTCTTTTGAAACTTGAGCTTTTAAGGAACTGAATGTATTTTTAAAGGGGGTAAAAAAAAATGGCCTAAGATCTTTCAGCTAGGTATTTAAAATTATAGCTTCAGTGACATTCACTATAATCACAGCTCACCAACTTAAAAAGCTCAGGATTACTAATGCCACAACTCTCAGAGAAAGTTCCAGCTGGCAGATAAGCTCTAAGAGCTACCACAGGAAACCTTGATGGTGTAGTGGTTAAGTGCTCCTGTCTCTTAACCAAAAGGCCAGCAGTCCAGATCTATCAGGCTCTCCTCGGAAACTCCACAGAGCAGTTCTGCTCTGCCCTATGGGGTCACTATGAGTCAGAATTGACTCAACAGCAACTGGTTTGCTTTTAATAGTTGACACAAACATAATAGTGTTCCTTAGCACAGGGTCTCTACACTTGGCAGCTGTCACCATAGCCACCAAAAATGCCTCCCAGTGCCTGATGTACTCTAGTGAACCAGTTAATGAACTGCCATTGAGAGAGACAACAAGCACTCACAGAGAATCACTTGGCTATTCTGATTAAAAACACAGAGAAATTGAGAAAATGCAAACAGACTCCGTGGAACTTGACCCAATGTGCCTGCCTAAGCTTTTCATTTTTTTAAGAATTAGCTTCCTCTGCTCCTTGCTTGTACTTGTCTCTTTACAAGGAATCTTGATGTCACCTCCCTCAGAGAGCTGACATTCTCCTGAAAGGTTCCAAGTCCCACCTGTTTGCATCTGACACAGAAATCTGCCGCTCTAGCTCAAGTGTCTTACAAGTTTGTCAGCTCCATCTGGTGCTTTCCTCACGGGATAATTTATTTCCATGTGGATAAGTTCAGTTCAATAAATATTAACCAAGAACTCATCCATCCTGGGTCAACCACTGTGGATCTTCCAAGAGATGTAGAAACCAAGATAAAAAGACAGAGTGGCTCTCCTCACAGAGGGCACAGAGGCTCCACTCCGACCCCAAACCCAAGTTAACCAAAAATGAAGTTTATCATCTCACAAAATTCACCTTCCCAATAGGGACACTTCTCCAGCTCTCATAATTTCCCATGGTTCATCACTCTTCCAACATTTTGGTCCCACACACTTTAAATCATGCTTCTTCCAAAGCTGCCTTCTACTTTTGGTTAGACATATCGCGGCTGAGGCTTTCCTGCTCTCCTAACTAAGTGGTTAACAACAACAGCAAACAGGACCCAACTGACGATTTGATCTCTCTGCTCGACGCCTTTCAAAAACCAAAACCAAATTCATTGCCGCGAAGTCGATTCCATCTCATAGCAGCCCTGTGTGTACTAGGATAGGGGAGAAATGCCCTAGGGTTTCTGAGGAGCAGCTGGTGGATTTGAACTGCCATCTTTTTGGTTAGCAGCCTTAACTGTTATCCACGGCACAGCCAGGGCTCCCAGATGTCTTGTGGGCACCCCGAGATTCAACATGAGCCAAACAAAATGTCCCTCCTCGCTCTCTAAGCCTTCGGTCCTCTCGGTTCCTCCGTCTCAATAAATGGAAAGTTCACCTTCTCAAAGGTTCAGGTCAAAAGCTGTGCAGTCATCCTGCATCTCTTCTTTCTTCAACCAGCGTAATCTGTCTGCCAGAAAGTCCTGGTCCTTCTAACTCCAAGATAAAGGCCAAAGTCTTATCACTTCTCGTTATCGCTACCCTCTGCCATTTCTTCCTATTCCATTTCAAGGTAACTGCAACAACCTATTTCCTGATCCCCTCACTTCTGTCTTCATCTACATCCACTACTTTCTACTTCAGATACAACCACCTGTTAAAACTTTTTACCCACATTGTGCCACTCCTGGGTCTTCTCCTGTCACTGGAATAAAAGCCATAACCCTTCTAGTGGTCTAAAAGCTCTGTGTGATTGCTTCCCTTCTCCTTCTCCGAGTTTCCCTCCCACCTCAGTGGACCCTGCAGTGTTGTTCCTACACAAACCTGCGCACTGCCTCCTCAGGACTTGAATGTGCAGCTCAGTCTTTCAGGAATGTTTTCCTTCCAACAAGTCACATCACCTGTAAATGCAGGAACTTGCTTCACTTCGGGTCTTGGGGACTTGGAGACAGTTCTCCGCATGACTTTCCTTGTCCTCATCTTCACTTCTGGTCTAACGCAACCCATTTTCCACAGAATTATCTTAGCATCATCTTCCTCAAACACAGTTATCATAAGTCTGTGCCCAGTTTCAAAAACTTTGACTTCCAGCCCTGCATAAATAGAAATAGACTCTCTTGACTCTTCATTAATGTCTCTCGTTTCTCCTATCAACACACATTTCTGTCTCAATTTGCATTCTCATATTCTCTCTCTGCACCTAGTTTTCAGCAGCTTTTAAGCTTTTACTTCAGTGTGAAGCTTACAACCCTGGGGCATGTAATTTATACAAGAACAATTTAGAAAAGTAGGTATATTTAATAGAAAGCACGCTTACATTTTATGTTTCTCTTTTACTTTTATTACCACTGTTTTCTGGTCCCATAGCCGGGCATCATCCTTTGAAAGAGTTATTTATTGAGTTATTTCCTAAATCTTACAATGCTGTATTTGCAAATGGTCTCACAGGTGCCAGAATTTCCAAAAGCCAACGCTGCAAGGAAGCCGGGCTAGGCAGGCAGACTCTCGGGGCACACGCTTTAAGGGGCACTGACGCCCAGGTGCTGACACCGCATTTATGGGAACCAGACAGCGAGTGACTCCTTCAATGTTGTGCTTTACTTATCACGATGTCCTCTCTTCAGTCTCAGGTCCGTGGAGGGTAGGTGCAATTCATACCCTCCACCAAACCGGAAACCCTGGTGGCGTAGTGCTTAAGTGCTATGGCTGCTAACCAAAAGGCTGGCAGTTCAAATCTACCAGGTGTTGCTTAGAAACCCTATGAGACACTTCTGCTCTGTCCTGTAGAGTCCCTACGAGTTGGCACTAATTTGACAGCAATGGAGTTGGTTTTTCGGTGATTACCAAATCACGGGTGAAGGTGGGGAAGAGCTGATTTAGTCAAGATTCACTTTCCTTTCCTATTAGGGATTTTAAATCAGCATTATATAAAGCAATGTGCCCCCCCCAAAACTGTTTCTGATTTTTTTTTCTTCTCTTGAGCCATCTTGTTTATATGTCCTGAGTCACTGGCAACAGGCCATTCACACTGTTCTTGATCCATTCATCTGATGAGAGAGGCACATCTCCTTCATTTCTTCCTGGAATGTGGAGGGCGCAAGGGAAGCCAGGGAATGATCATCAGTCACTTAGTGACATGCATCCTTCTCATTTCATAGAGCAGCTCTCATAGCACTTCCAAGTATCTATGCATTCGTTTTATAGATATTTATGTGTTTATTCCTCTCAGTAGACTATGCCCTGCATTAGGTCATGCATCAAGACTTTATTATCTTTTCAGCCTAATAAAGCATCTAAGAAGACAAAATAGGTACCATCCATTAAATGCTTAGTGTATGTTAGAAGAGTGCTATTTCATTTCATTTATTCTTTGACTCTATCATGCAATACTCTCATGGGCCTTGGGTTGCAGATAAGCATGCTGAAGCACAAAGAGCTTCAGGAGACCTCTAAAGTCATGCACGTGGCAAGTGGTGGGTCACGGTTCTTACCCAGGCCTGCCTGACATTAGCTCTGCACTCAGCTACTGTACTCTGTGAGGAGAGTGTCCACCAAACCAAAAGCGCCAAACTCACTGCCAATGAGTTGATTCTGACTCATAGAACAACCCCACAGGCAGACAGAGTGGAACTACCCCCGAGAGTTTCCAAGGAGCACCTGGTAGATTTGAACTGTCGACCTTTTGATTAGCAGCTGTAGCACTTGACCACTATGCCACCAGGGTTTCCAGTGTGCTGAATTTCAAAAGAGTGCTCATGCTAACCTTTTGTTATCCTAGGAGGCAGATTCAGACCCATGAGTCCAAAAAGATAGAAAAGAGACTTAATCCCACACAGCTCAAGCTTTGTTTACAAGCATGAAACACTCCATTTCTCCCAAGGCTTCAACATCGCCAGCTCATCATCATCTCTGTCATTGTCCCATGGATGCACTTTGGTAGACATCTGTATTCTAGATATCACCTGACCAGGCCATAGAGCGGAGGAAATTACATTTATTCAGATCACTGACGTAATCAGTATTAAGATGTATCATAGATTAAATGATTTTGGAGAGAGAAAAATAGGATACATTGATTATAAGAAGCATCCTGATCCCAGCATTATGAAAATACTGAGAAAAATTACCTTGCAGTTGAGAAAAGACAGCAGCCCCTCCCTGACACGTGCATCTATTAAATGCACTGTATCTATAAATGTTCTTTTATATGAGCTTGGAATGCAGGATGAGTCACCACACGGAAAGGACAATATGCAAACACTGTTTTTTCTTAATAAGTGTAGTTAGTGCTGCCTTTGGATCCTCCAATATTTGACTTATTTGTTAGATAAATCATTCAAACATTCAATAAATGCCTGCATTTTAAATGCATAATGGGGATGGAATTCTAAACACCTGCCTATTTCAGGAACTTTTCAGTTGAACTTGCAACACCAGTCGCTAATTAGCACAAAGAATAAACCACGATAAACCATACAGGTCAGCTAAATGTCCACAATTATAGCTGCAGGCTAGGCTTCGTAATTTATTTTCTATTTCCCTCCTATACTGTTTAATTAAAGTTGCCAGGATTATTAAGGAAGAAAAATGCACTAATTACACAATCACCCAAACAGCGTAGTCAGATATGTTGTTGCCAGGAAGACACATCAGTGAGAAGGTTCCTCATCTGTCACATTTCACCGTCCTCAAGTTTATTGGAACTGAGGAGAAAATTGCTTCCCAAGGAGGGTCACGTCATTCTTGCCGCAGCACTCCTGAAAACCCGCCTCGTGCATCGTTGTCCCCCTCCGCGTAGTCAGGCAATCATAAGCATGGAAGAAGATTGCTTTCCTCAAATCCATGGCTTTAAAATGCAAAAGTAAATCAATTTGTCTGCCTATCACTTTGCTCAGCAGGTAACTTATGAAATTACCCAAATGGCTGGATCTACTCGGAAAAACAAATGCGGCGTCGGGACCCTGCTTGGGCTGGTGTCGCTTCCCGCTAGCTGGCCCTGTTAACCTGCCTAACTGCGTACAAGGGCATCAAGAAGTGTCACCAAGGAGAGCTACTGTCACTGCTACTGAATAGGATTTTCCTTTTTCCTTAACTTGATTTCCAGAAATCAAATTCCTTGGAATAAGCTGTCTTTTATGTTCCTGTACTGGCTTTGGTCACTTTTATTTTATTTTATGATGTTTAATTCTATTAAGATTGATTGAAACCATCTCTGGAAATAAAAATTTAAAAAAGTTAATAACATAGGTGGCACTGGAAATTGATCAGGGGACTGTATCTTTTCATTTCCTCTCTTTATTCACTTAGGTTTTCTTGTAATTCATTTAAGGGGATGTATTTATGGAATCTGCACAATGAATAAACAGGACCTCTGCTTATTCCTAAAAATGCTTTCCTATCAGCGGATCATTAAGCGACTTATCTAGTTGTACCCAGGGGTTAGTCCTAGACATAATGAAATTATCTACCAAAAAATCAATTCTGCCACGTAGGTGGTAAATGCTGTTAGGTGCCGTCACGTCGGTTCCAACTTACGGTGACCCTGTGCCCAACAGAATGACACCCTGCCCGTCCTGTGCCACCCTCATAGCCTTGTTGTGCCCGAGCCCAGTCTTGCAGCCACTGTGTCATCCTTTCTCTTTACAATGTTCTCCTATAAGGACCCAGATGACAACACGTCCCACGTGTGACACAGTCTCGCCATCCTTGCTGATGAGGATCACTCTGGTTAGTCTTTCTGAAGAAAAGAACACTTCATCTAAGTTACCATAGGTAGTGCTTTCAACTGGTAGAATGTGAAAAAACAATGTTGCAATTTTAAATGTAATAGACAAAAAACACAGAAAGGGGAGATTGCGTGTTTGTTAAGGAGCCATAGGGAGGCAGTGGCTACCACTTGGCTGCTAACCGAAAGGTGGATGGTTTGGACACTCCAGCTGCTTTGTGGAAGAAAGATGTGGCCACCTGCTTCCATCAAGATTTACAGCCTTCAAACTCCCGTGGGGACAGTTCTGTCCTGTCCTATAGTGTCACTGAGAGTCAGGGTTTATGGCAATGGGTTTGGCGTGGGGGCTTTAGTAAAAGCCCATGGAGAAGGACCCCAAAAGTGTCACTAGGAAGGATTTGTGTGTGCATCCAAACAAAGTGTATGGGGAGAAATGATGCGTTAGAATGTTCTGTGCATATGTTACTGCATATTATTCCTTCAAACCTTAGTGCATTCCAGGAGCGGTTGTTTTATTACATATAAACTTGTACACCAGGGATTTGGGCAGGGCTCAGTCAGAGCCATGGTTGCACAGTGGTTAAGCGCTTGGCTGCAAACTGAAAGGTCAGCAGTTCAAACCCACCAACCACTCTGCAGCAGAAAGATGTGCCAGTCTGCTTCCATAAAGGTTCACTGTGTTGGAAACCCAAGGGGGCAATCCTACTGTGTCCTGTAGGGTCGCTATGAGTCAGAATCACCTCCACGGCAATAGCTCTTCTCAATGGGACTGCCACTAAAACCACCACCCTTGAGTCAACTCTGACTCAAAGTGACCCCACGTTGTTTCCAAGTCTGTAAATTTCCATGGAAGCAGACTGCCACATCTTGGGACCTTCTTTCTTCCCCCTGGACATCATGGAAAATCACCTGGCAATGCACAGCTGCACATCAGGCTACTTTGAAGTACTGACAACTTTATCCAAGTCTGGTGCCTTGGCAGGGGTGGGTGGGACATCACTCAACTGGAGCTGTCCAGGGGATCCCGCAAGTCACTTCTCCGTCGTGGTGGCCTCAGGCCCCAGTGGCTGCTCAAGACTTTAGAAGTCAGTGTCCCAGCTGAAGGCCTTTTCAGCCACCATGGTGCCCTTTAGCTGTGCAGCTGTGTTCTACTTGTTAAATAGTCACAAGCCCACCCAGAGTCAACGGGATGTGTATAGACACCACCCCTCAATGGGAAGGATATCAAATAACCTACAGCTGTATTTTAAAACCATTACACAGAACCTTAAAACTAAGGTCTAGGTTCGTTAATGTTAGCTTCTGTCTTAGTTATCTATTGCTGCTATAACAGAAACACCGCAAGCGGGTGACTTTAATGAAACAAATTTATTCTCTCCCTGCTTAGGAAGATAGAAGTCTGAATTATCTCATTCTTGCCCTCACTTAGGAGCCTCTTAGTGCAGGGGACCCAGGCCCAGGGGACATGCTCTGGGCTCTTCTTTCTTGGTGATATAAGGTCCCTTTCTTTTCTGCTTGCTTCTCTCTTTTACATCTCAAAAAAGATTAGCTCAAAATACAACTTAATCCTGTAGACTGTGCCCGGCCTTATTAACCTGACTGCCCCTTACCCTGCCTCACTGACATCGGAGAGGTGAGGACTTACAACACAGAGGATAATTACATCAGCTCTCAAAATAGAGGACAACTGTACAATACTGGGAATCACTGTCTAGCCCAGTGAACACATTCTTTAGGGACACAGTTTGGTCCATCACAGCTGCCATCAAGTAGGGTCTGACTCATGGTGACCTTTTGTGGGGTTGGGGTCCTTCTCCATGTGCTCTTGGAAAACCCAAAAAATCAAACCCATGGCCATAGATTCTAACTCATAATGACCCTACAAGGCATGGTATAACTGTACCCATAGAGTTTCCAAGACTGTAAATCTTGACAGAAGTGGACGGCCACATCTTTCTCCCACAGAGTGGCTAGTGTTTCCAAACCATGGACCTTTCAGTTAGCAGCCAAGTGTTAAAACAAGGAATTTGCACTTTCTATGATCTTGTCTATTTGACATTTTAAATTGCAGTGTCATTTTTCACACTCTACCGGTTGAAATCTCTATCTGTCGTGACCTCGGTGAAATGTTGCATCCCTCAGGGACACAAGCCAGTCACTTCATCCAAAACTCGCTTTCCTACCCCTCAGCCCCACGGGATCTTTACTGCTACTGCTTTGTATTAGTTAGGGTCACACTGGGCTCCTGTGATGGGAAAATATGACTGTAGCTGACATACAGTCAAGTTTTATTTCTGTTCACATGAAGGAATCCAGAGGAAAGTCACCCAGAGCTGGTCATCAGAGCCCAGGCTGGCCCCTCCTCTCAGTTCTGCCCTGCCTGGGTGTGGTCCCCATCTTCGGGGTTCCAGATCCTTCCAGAACTTCAATCACCACACAGAAGCTCCATGCACAGGACAAAGGCAGTCCTCCTCTAAAGCCTTTTCTAAAATATCTTCTTATTTCCCATTGTCCAGATCTTATTCAATATGACCACACCCTAGCTGTGAAAGCACAGAGAATGGTCTTTTAATGGGACAGTCATGACAACAACTGTTAAAGAACAAAGCAGCGTTCTGGCCCTGAATAAGAAGAGTGAGTATGGAAAGATCGTTGAACGTGCCAGCAGTCCAGTTCTTACCGCGGCCACACATTCCTGAACATTAATCTAATGTTATAAACATCTCTCTCTCTTACATGACTGTACCTCTGCTTACTCATCATGGTAAATTTCTGGAGACCTTAGCGTAGGGCGTCATGTAGAGCAAACCAGAAACCAAACCAAACTCACGCTACAGAGTTGATTCTGACTCATTGTGACCCTATAGGGCAGAGCAGAACTGCCCCATAGAGTTTCCAAGGAGCACCCAGCAGCTTCAGAATGCCAACGTCCTGGTTAGCAGCTGTAGCTCTTCAGCACTACACCACCAGGGCGTCCACAGGCTTCGTGGAAGCGGGAGCGGTGGGATTCACTCGGTCAGCTATGTCAAATATGATTACTGAATGTCTGCTCTGCCTGAGGAAAGCCTGGTGGCGTAGTGGTTACATGCTACATCTGCTGACCAAAAGGTTGACATTTTGAATCTGCCGGGTGCTCCTTGGAAACTCTATGGGGCAGCTCTACTCAGTCTTATATGGTGACCGTGAGCCAACAGCAGTGGCTTGAGTCTGGTTGTCTACGAAGCCTTGACTGAGCCTTCTCTTTCCAGAACCATCACAGAATATCCACTCTGTGTCCACTCTGTGCCAGCAACGATGCCCATCACTGCTTGTCATATTATTCACTGTGATTTCCTTTGAAACAAGGAGTTTTAAGAGCTCCTTGAAAGCCAGGCCCGTAAGATTGACTTTGAGGCTGGTGAAGCAGCAAGTTTGTTATTCTTTGCCTGTATTTCAAGTGTCTCCCCTCCATGGGTCACTATACTTGTTAACAGACTGATTATGGAACAGGAATAACAAAAGCAAAGAGAAGTTTGGAATTCATGTAAAGAGAATTGTTGGCTGTGGCATGTACAGCAACACCAGCTCGTCTGGGTCTACTCTCCGCCCTACGCTCTTATTTCCTCATCAGTTGACTAGATGTATTGTTGTTGATGGAAACCCTGGTGTCGTGGTGTTTAAGTTCTATGGCTGCTAACCAAACGTTGGCATTTTAAATCCACCAGGCATTCCCTGGAGATGGTATGGAGCAGTTCTACACTGTCCTATAGCACCACTACGAGTCTGAAGTGACTTGATGGGACTGTGTTCTTTTGTTTCTTTCTTTCCTTCCTTTTCTTTTCTTTTCAATGTTATCGATCTGGCAAAGTTTTGTGGAGACTGTAGAGAAGACCCATCATCGACCAGCAGCCTACTACAAGCCACACCCTATGAGAATCTGAAGTTACATAAAATGGGGATTTCTGAAATCCAACAAAATAATTTCTAAGCAGATTTATGAGAATAATAAATTTCACGTATCAGCTCCAGGTCATTTACAAGACTCAAGTAACAGGAGGAATTGAACTGAATTGCTTAACACAGAGATTGATGAATAATTTTTTAAATGCTTCTTATATTAACTCAAACAGGGTTGACTATTAGAGAAACATAATGTTAACTGTTAAAACTGGAAATTGTAACTTTGAGTTCCTGGGACCCTAGGAAAATTTTCAGGTTAATTCTCTATTTACTTTATCAGTTAATTTTTCATAATTACAGAAAGATTGCCAGCATCCAGTGCTGGCTTGCACAGGAGGCAGCTAGCCCATGCTGCAGGCGAGCCCCCCAGAGGCGCAGTCCTTTGGGAGCCTGCGCGGCAGGTCCTTGTGAAGGCCGGAACCAGGCTATGGGCTGTGAGTCAGCACTTATTTCACACAAGAGAAATGAAAGCATGTCTACAAAAGATTTCCATTCATGATACAGATCGAGGGACATTGGTGGTTCAGCAGCAGAACTGTAACCCTCCCTGTGGGAGATTTGGCTGGATTCCTGGCCAAGTGGCCCTTGGACACAGCTCCCCCCATCTGTCAGTGGAGGGTGGCATGTGGCAGTGACGCTGAAGAGGTTTCAGCAGAATTTCCAGACTAAGACACACCAGGAAGAAGGGCCTGGCCAACACCTTCTGAAGATCAGCCCTTGAAAAGCCCATAGATCACCATGGTTGGATCCATAAGCGGTCCGGGGGGACGGTGCAGGGCAGAGCAGCACCGCATTCTGTTTTGCATGGAGTTTCCATGAGTCATGCAGTGGCTCAAAGGCAGCTGATGACAAAACCTAAGACAACTGGGTGCATGTATATAGTAGAATACCAATCAGCAATTAAAAAAAAACTATCAACATGTGTAAAAGCATGACTAAATCTCAGAATATTGTATTCCAACAAATAAGACACAAAATGCACACTGTGTGGTTGTATTTCCATGAGACACAGAGAAGAACAGTCACACCTGTGACCTGCTACAATGTGAACGTTTACAAGTGGAAACACTATTCACTATGGTGACAAATGAAAACACTGCTCAGCTTAGGGTGGAGAGGACCCAGTGGGCAGGGCTAAGAGCCTAGGTGACGGTCTGGAGTGATGAAAAGTCTCTGTTTTGTTAGGGTGATCGTTAGTCAAGTACAGACATTTGCCAGATCTCATCAGTCTTACACTTAATTTCTTTATATTTTATTCTGTATAAACTTTGTTTCATTGAAAAATCCCAGCAAGATCTCTGTAGAAGTTGTGGAGCTGATTATAAAATCTAGATGGAAATGCAAGGGACCTAAAATCATCAAAATAGTGTTTAAAAGGACTAAATGGGAAGAGGCACACTACCTAATTGCAATGCGTTATGTAAACTGCAGAAATTGTAACAGCGTGGTGTTGACAAAAAGGCAAGAAACAGATTCTGGAACGTAGATATTCATAGTTAACTGATTTTGATTAATGGCACCAAGACTTAGTACATCACACAACTGTAAGAAGAAAACATAGTTTTCTTGAGGAAACTATCCTCGAGATCTTGGGATACGCAAAGATTTCCTACATATAGTAGGAAAGGGGTGAGTGATAATACGAAATTTCTCAAAATTAAACCCTTCAGCTTATTGAAAAATATGATTAAGAAAATGAAAAAAGCAAGCCACAGAGTGCTGGACAATGTTTACAATGCACATATCTAGCAAAAGATGTATGTTCTGGCTAGATAGAAATACGAATCAATTTATTACAATATTCGACACAAGGCCTGAATGGACACTTCACAAAAGCTATACAAACAACCAAGAAGTACACACAAAAAGCACACAGCACTGCCTGTCAACAGTGAAATTCACATTACTACGACAGTGATGGATCGCTTCAACCTGTTAGGGTGGCTGACATTAAAAAGATTAATACTACCAGATAACGTCAAAGATGTGAAATAAGGCAACCTCTATACATTGCCAACTGGAGTGTAAGACTATGCAATGATTTGGGAAATCTGTCTGTACGTTTCCTTTGTGATTAGACCGGCGCTCAGCCCTCTGACTCCACTCTTCAACACCTGGATGTTTAGTCAAGAGAAACACATGTTTATAAAATGCACTCGTCTAGAAAGCTCACGGCAGCTTCGTTCCTTATGGCTGAAAATGGGACAAAGTGAGTCCTGGTGGCCCAACTTTGAAGCACCTGGCTGCTAACTGAGAAGTGGGTAGCTTAAACCCACACAGCAGCTCTGTGGGAGAGAGACCTGGTGTTTGAATCCCAGGAAAATGACAGCCTAGAAAATCACTTGGGAGAGTTCTGCTTCATGGCGCAGAGTGACTGTGAGTCCACACTGACCCCACGGCAGCTAACAACACAAAACCAGGAAACGACTCCAGCTTCTGTCAACAGACTGGGAAAACAGATGATAGTCCATGCATGTAATAGACTAATACTCAGCAATGAAGAAGAACGAACATGTGACTCTTGGAACCACGTGAATCTAAGAAAAAAGTTCAGTGAAAGAAGCCAGATGCATATGAGCACATGAGCTATGACTGTATTTATATAGAGATTCAGAGCAGGGAAAGCTAAGCTTTGTTGGGAGTATCAGGGTCATGTTGCCGCAAAGGCAGAAAAGTAACAAATTGAAAACAGAAATGAGAGTTTTCCAGACTGATAGCAGTAATTATGTCTCTGGATTAGGATGCTCTGTGTGTGTGTGTGCATGTGTGTGTGTGTGCATGTGTGCACACAGAGAGAGAAACACACACACAGAGACAGACACGCATACATACACAAGGTCTGATAATCAATTCCGTGAACTCTGTTGTGCTAAGTGCTCCATACCTCATTGCTGAGTATCGCTACAGTCACCTTCCAAGTCCTCCCCTTGGGAAGCCGTGCACCGACATCAGCTCCTAGTTCACCCTTCAAAGCAATTTTGGACCTCCTTCTGGAATGGCCATTGCACATGGTGACACAGTGGCAAGTTTGTGAACTCAATTGTATAGTTCTCTGGGAAGGAATTTTCAGCCAGTAAACAAATAACTATATTTGAACATCCTCCCAACTCACCTAACCTGGCTATTTTTTTCTTTACCTGAAGATAAAGGAAATATTGAAAGGGACACATTTTCATAACAGTCCGGACACCAAAAGTAATACGACAACAGCTCTGATGGCCATTCCAGCTAAAAGAGTTCCAAAATTGCTTTGAAGGATGGACTAGGCATTGCCATCAGCATATAGCTACCCAAAGGGAGTACTTTGAAGGCAACCATAGTGATAGTCAGCATTGAAGTAGGTAGCACTTTTTCTAGGATGAGTTTCTGAACTCAAGTGGCAGACATCGTATGTCAAACCTTGTGAAACTGTATAAAATGTACTCGTGTACATTTTATTAGAAATTTTTAAAAAGAAGTTTGATGGAAAAATAACTTTTCAGGCCATCCATATGTTTCTTTGAAATCAGTTTCATTGGCCAAAGGCCACACCCAGAGCCTTTTTAAAATATTCCTTTAACTCTAGATTTTTGGCTCTTGTAGGCATCTCAGCCTGCTCTGCGATCACATCCCTCAAGTTCCTAGAAGTCATTTTAACTGGTTGAGAATCTCAATCATTCATTGCCTCAATTATTTTTGAGTTCTTCAGCAATGGTCTTGCAGTCCTACCCTTGATTTGATCCATGTTTCCAGGTTGATTCTCTTTATTTTTTTAATACTTTATTGCATGGAGGATACTGAAAATGGACTTTCTATTGCAAGTCAGTCAGTTTTACCCACTGCCCTTGAGGTGACTTCATCTCACAGGGACCCTGTAAGACACAGTAGAACAGCCCACAGGGTTTCCAAGGGGCTGGTGGATTCCAACTGCCAACCTCTTGGTTCACAGCCTGAGGACTACCAGGGCTCCAGCAAGTGCTGGCCTCGCTATAATCCCTCTAAGTTCTTCTTGTAAACCGAACACTTCCTTCTTTAAGCTCTTCTCTGTCCTCTGCAGCTTACCATACACCTCGAGGAGTATTCAACCGAAATGTTCACCACGCCGTCTGGAGCACACCTCTGCCAGATGTAGCGTTCATTAGAGCAGTGATGTGTGTGTCTTTGTGGCTAGGTGACGGCGTCCAGTTGTTTGGTCCAATACTACTCTAGATGTTTCTATGAAAAGATTTACATTTGATTTGCATTTAAATTAGTTGATTCTAAATTAAGCAGATTAGTCCTCATAATGTGAGTTGGTCTCGTCCAACCAGTAGAAGGCCTTAAGAACAAAAACTGAGGTCTTCTGAGGAAGAAGGATTCTAGTTGAAGACTAAATAGACAAGGTTACCAGAACTTCCAACCTGCTGCCAACCTATGGATTCTGAATTCACAGGCACCACAATTGCATGATTGGCTTCCAAAAAATGTGCTTTCCCTCCCTCTCCCTCTCTCTCTCTCAACTAGTTGTTTCTCTAGAGAGCCCCAAAGCAATCAGGTTTATTTCTCTCTTCCCAGTTACGGCAGATGACGGGTTCCTCCGATAGCTCTGGAATTACTGTCGTCAACTCCGTTCTGAGCCCTAGCAACTTTCTAGGACAGAAAAGAGCTGCCCCGTGGAGGTTCCGAGGAGAGCCTGGCCGATCTGCTCGGCAGACTTACACTTAACCACTCTGCCCCCAGAGTTCCCATAGCACATATCAACTGTTTTCCAAGTTCCAGACAGTTTGTTCAATGCTTGCTAATTATCTAAGCACTGCCTGTTCAGCTGTCACCCATTGTTCTGTCCCAAAGGCAGTCAGTGCCACATGCTTTAGGTTTTGTTACAGCAGTCACCCACTTCTATGTATCAATTTCTGTAACAGATATGTAAAACTGTTACTCCAACCTCCCAGAAGTTTTTCTGTACAGACTAAAAGCTATATAAGGACAGATAACACAATTCTGTTTCTCATGATTGTAACTTTAGTCCCTGCCAAGGTGCCAGACACACATACAGTAGTACTCAGTACTATAGAAATGGATAAATCAACCATTCATGGTTGTAGGCATTGGAATAAGTCCTGGATAATACCAGGGATCTGTACAACCCTATTAAATCAGCATAAAATAACATAGATTGGCAAATATTTTGTGAAAATGAGAGTCAAAATACATAAATATTTGCTCTGGAGAGCTCCTTTTTATCTTACAATGCTCTTAGCTATTCGCATACATGGGGAATAAAACAGATGGTCTTATAATTCAATGTTTTCTAATAATTGAGAAACATTATCAATATGTTAACTTTGTAAACCCTGTCTTAAAAACAAACTTCAGGTAAGTTATTTGGAAGGAGAAAAAAAGAAAATCTCTTTGAAAATACAGTTGCCAGATAAATATTTAAAGAATTAGGTGTGGCTAGAGAAGGGGGGATTTAGAAGTAGGTAATAGGAAATATTAATCTAAGATTTAAATAAGAGAATAGACCACTTATTATGTCCAGTTTATCTCTGTAAACATTTAGCGTCTAGCTTAAGATAGTTGCTAAAATCTCTGAGTATAAAAGAACAAACATTTTGAGCCCCCACTCTGGATTTATTCCAGCTAGCCAGCCAAGGTTTCAAACCAGCCAGCACTGGCTTCACCGTAGGAAACACGGGATGCGCCAAGGACCGAGTCTGTGTTACCGGGTGTGCCACCGAACCTGAGTTTGAAGAGTGCTGGTGGGAGGTGACCCACTGTCATCAAGCTGATTCCAACTCTAAGTGACCCTATTGGACAGGGTAGAATCGCTTCACTGAGTTTCCAAGGAGCATCGGGTGGGTCCCAACCCCTGACCTTGTTGGTTAGTAGACACACACTCACCCACTGCGGGACAGGAGGCCAGTACAAAGAGGGATACAAATCAAAGAGAAAGAGTCATTTGCAAAGTCATAGTTCTACCTTTATAGCTTGATTTGGAGGATAATTTTTTAATGCCTATTATCACTGCAGGGAGCCCTGTTTGCTGAGTGTTTAAGAGCTTAGCAGCTACCCAAAAAGTTGGCAGTTCAAACCCACCAACTGCTCCTTGGGAGTTCAGTGGTATAGGTCTCCTCTGTCCTATGGGGTCACCATGAGTTAGGATTGACTTGACAGCAATAGGTCTGATTTGGGGGGTTTAATATCCGTCTATAATTACTGCTTAAACTAAAAAAAAGAAATGGATACTATTACTAAGACACTAACAGATGCAGAAACATAGCATCCTGCAAGCCTGTCCTTGCCATATAATAATGATTATAGAAGGAAACTTTCATTTTAACAGTGTTAGAATTGACAGGAGAAATATACACAAGGTCTTAACTGGTGAATTTTTTTTAAGGCTGCTCTGTGCAGCAACCCAGACTATACAGACAGCTGTCAGTACTTGCATAGATAGGATCTCCCAGTCCTGCTTAGTAAGTCTGTATTTCAAATTTGCAATTTTCAAAGTCTTTCTTAGAAAAAGATTTAAATACATCCAGAGAAATATGATTTTCTAGCAAGTTATGGTGACACTTTAATAAAGGAATTAGAAAGCTTAAAAAACAAAAAATCTTCAAATTTCCTCTCAAGATAGTATTTGAGAAATGATATACGGTACGACGGCCTTTTTCTATGAAAACAACTACACCACTACAGATGCTTCTGTCCTCTTTTAATGAATAAATAAATGTATGTTTAAGAATCTGTTAAAATGTCTCATTATATTTAAATTCCACATTTTAATATTCCCAAGTCACGGCTGTAATGTTAATCAGAATGGTAAGTGAATATCAAGTCTACAATGTTTGCCTGGAGTAACATTTATTTTCATAAGAAATAAAACATTTTTATTCAAATGGGCCATCTGCTCCCGACTTCTCAGAAGATTAAAAGCTGCCTACAGTACTTTGTGTTTTGTCATTTTGTCTCTGCCCTGCGTATTCCTTTTGCACCTCAGCCAGGAATACACAAAGAATTTTGAGTTTATAGTCTCAAATCAGCTACACATTCTGCATTGATAATTAAAACCAAGCTCCGGGAAACCTGTGGTTCAAAAGCAGAGAAGCCGAAATATAGATCCTCGCAAATCTCATTTTCTGTCCATCTGGTTATATTGCACGCAAATTGAACATGACAAATCTAAAAGAAATATTAATCTTCTGCTAGAAAGTTTTCTAGACCACCACACTTAGCCTTCCAAACAAATATATATCAAAAGGAAACTTCCATCCCTATCAGGACCTTTAAAAACTATAGCAAAGAAAGATGTGAGGTAAGCACAATCTCGTATGATGAGACTTCAGAAAGAAAAAAAAAAACAATGGAGTTTAGAACAATTCAAAAACATACTTAATTTACACTCATGAAAATTCTCCCTAAGGGAGAAAATGGAGTGATACACTAGGAAAGCAGAGAATTCCGATTTCCAATGGCCATCTACCAACATGGAAATACGGTGACATTGCAATGGCAGATCGTGAACGTGTCTTGAGCAACAAGGACAAGAATGGATCCGCAGGCACAATTCAACTGACGTACTTAGTACCGGTCAGGAAATTCAGAATTAACTGGCTAAACCAACAAGAAGAAAGATTTTCTTGCTTGGATGGTTAGTAAGGTGTTAATGAATAAAAACAAACGATAAAACTGAAATTAGCACTTGGCCAAGGACGTTGTTCTTAACCTCCAGACTAAAACTTACAGAATACCGATGATCAAAGGGAGGAAAAAATTAAAAAGGGCTCTTCTCTGTAATAATTTCAGAACTACAGAATGACTGGATTTTATAAAATACATCAAACAACACTTAGAAAAATCATACAGACAACAAACAACTGCTAGAATCTCTGGTAAGTCTCAGAACCAATATTCTCCACAAGGCCTTTTCCGGGGATGTATTTTGGCCGTGATTCCAAGAGTGCGCATCCTGCTGTCCATTTAGCAGAATAAGCATTGCATCCACAGACCTCCAAGATTTAATGCTGGTTAAACAGACAGGTCTCTGGAACACAGGGAAGCAAACCAGGATTAGGTCTCACTGAAGCTTGGAAACCATAAAGCGTCCCTTCCGATGCACTGACTGGAGGGGGAACCTGAAAACAATCGCTCAACTCCTTCAGCTTTACTTCCAACTGTATCCTGTATTTCATATTTAAATCTGTGTAATTGGCTTCTCTGACACCCATATGTACAGTTGTTTTTGATGCAGAAATTTTAGAGTAGAATACTGTTTAGTGGTAAAAATGTGGTATCTGAAGGGAGGCTTTGTGCCCTGGCCATGCCACTTAGTAGTTATTTTTCTTGGACAAAATTTCATCTCTTTTGTCTCAATTTCACTGTCTGTAATATACAAAACTATCAGCAGTACTTTATAGAATCATTTAGAAGACCATAAAACCAAAGCAATGAAAACTTTGACACAAGTTACTGATTGTTTAATCACTAATTTGCATTACAAATTACTAATTAAGAATTCCTTGATAGAGGAGCAATAAAGTATCATTTTCATAATAAAGGCAAAATTTGAAATAACTTTTCTCTTTACCATTGTTGTGCTAATTCTGCACAATTCCGTCAGATTAGGTCTGCAGGGCTTTCCCACTGTCTGTGAGAACTTTCCCAGTCTTCAAGTAGAGTCAGGGGCATCTATTACAGGCAAAACATGGACACCATGGAGTTAGCTACAAAAACATTATCAAGCGGATACAGTTGGGTCTTATTTTTAAAACTCATCAAGATATGAAAAACAACTCTGAGGACATGGAGGTAAACCATGGTGCCTGCAGGTAGAGTTGAATAAGAAAGTGTTACACATGCGTGTGTGCACACACACACAAACAGTTATTAAATGTTAACGTTTTTAAAACACATCCTTGTAACGCCAAATATGTCAATAACCAAAGAACCAAGCCAAAGCCAAGTGCCAAGGTGACAATTTTACGATGGCAGAGAAATAAATTTGGAAGTTAATGTGTGATTTCTCCTGTTACACTAATAATGCCATTTTTCGTCACTTGTGAGCTGTCATATTTCCCTAATTTGTGTATAAGGTGAAGAGATATTTTTTTAAATAAATGCTCTGTTTCCTCATTAATACTCAGTTTTAAAAAAATGAATCCTCCTTGACCTGAGTCTTTTGATATTTGGACTTCAGTGAACTTCTCTAAGCAGCTAAACAACCTATTTGAAAAATAAAAAGATGAATTCATAACATAGTTCCTATTATTATGAATTAAGCTTTCCTTGTTCCATGTCATTTTATTCAATCTATATTACCTAGATTAAGAACTCAAATCTGCCAGGTGCTCCTTGGAAACAGGACAGTCCTACTCTGTCCTGCAGAGTTGCTATGAATCAACTCGAAAGCAATGGGCCTGGGTTTGATTTTATACTACTGAGACCTTCCTAAAGAAGACTAATACCCACTTCTCCAAGCCTACATATTCTACAGGACAACAGCACTCCTCCCGAAAACCAGCACAATGTTATTAAAAATAAACCTTGCTTTAAAGACTGATACACAGACTGTAAGTTTGTCTCTAACTTTTTTAAAAAAAAAATCATTGAATGTGATTTAAATTTAGCCAGTGCTTTTTATGATCTGATTCTACAACTCAGTTCTTAAAAAATATCCCTACTATCTTCTTTTTTCTTAGTGCAAACTTTCCCACTTAATCATTCCTAGTGGCCTGTGAACCTTTTGTTCCTGCTAGATGACTCAGATGATAGTGGAATGTTAATTTATTTGAACAGATGTGTGTCAATGTCATACTTAAAAAAAGGTGTAACATCATGTGTCGTTTATACACACACATGCACACACTCACAGTACTGACAGAGTCTATCAAGAATGTGGGCATGTTTTCCAAACCATTTGTTTCCCTGTATTTATTTCCAGGATAGATATTTTGAACCTCATGACTGCAGCTACATAAAATAACCTGCCAGTTGCGCCGAGCAGAAATTCTGCATTATGCAAATTTGTAATATGTGGAAGACACTTAATTCACTTACAGGCAGCTGGCCTAATGATATCACATCTTCCAATACAAATGTACAGAATATTCCATGTGCTAAAATACATTTTTGTATGCCCCTGATTACACTGGTGCTGAAGTGGTGAAGATCTCAGCTGCAAATCAAAAGGTTGGCAGTTCAAAATAACCAGCAGCTCCTTGGAAAGCCTACAGGCAGTTCTGCTCTGTCTGCTAGGGTCGCTGGAAGTCAGAAGTGATTCTCCTGCAACAGGTTTGGTTTGGTGTTGGTGGTTGTTGCAAATCTGTGTTGTAGAAAAAAAAACTGCATGTGTAAATTTAAGTGAGAAATTTAAAACTACTTAAGTATAATAAACAAGAGCTGAGACTGATTCACATTGGGGCATTTTTGGTTTGTTTTCTTCTTACAGCATACCTTCATCTAAAACATTAGAATGAAACGAGCATTGGCAGTCCAGCGCCGAGGTTGGCCTGTACTCCACTCAGGATGCGTTTTCATCTGTAACTGAGGTCTGATAAGTGCAGAAATGATTTTCTAATTTAGCATGTATCCACACAGGCATAACAAGTACGTCAATGTAGTAGCTTAATTACACAAAGAAATTTACCAAAGCCTATTGAATGATACCTGATGTAGTAGTTTTTTATGGTTTTTGATTGGTAACATTTTATTTTAGAGCAATTGATCCCTTTAAATGATGAAAAGGGCATAGGGTCAGGCTGGAGCTTACGTTGGGTTTGGTAGGCCGCTCCTGTGTGGGAAATTTGATCCTGGCTAGTGCTCACACGAAACACTTTCCTACCTAGGGTGTTGTGCAATTACAGAAATCGACACTCAATCATATCTCAGAGACTGTCACAGGGGTTGGTCCTGAGACCGGGGGACTGGTTCCATTCAGTCATCTCTTTTTCCAATTATATTAATTGTGTCTGGCACACACCATGAGTCGGATCTGACTCGACGGCACTCGGCTTTGGCTTGGCTGGCGCATACTCAAGTACTGAAATGGAGGTGCAATTGTGAGTAAATATTGAGTCTCTCCCTTCATAGAGCTTTAGTCCTAAAATAAAAAAAGGAAAGAAATAAAAGAAAACAAAGATATGTACCATGGGAAGAGTCCCAAGCCATCAGGAAAGTACTTATGAAACTTCTGACATCCATGTTGGTCTTTTCTTTCTTTCCTGTCTTTTTAATTATATTTGATGATGTTTTTCTTTCTCTCCATGTGATATACAACTTGTCTGATCTTCTAAATTCAGGTGGGATGTACTTGAGATCTCAAAGACTTGTTTTGATTTTCTTTAGCTTAAACTTGAACTTGTAGAAAAGCAACTGGTGGTCTGTTCCACAGGTGGCCCCAGCCTTGTTCCGACAAGTAGTAGTGATTCCTGTGTATTCTGTTCTGTGAGGACTTTGTGCATAGTCATCATTTTCGTTGTTGGAAAAAAAAAAAAAGATATTTACAAGTGAATAGGTAATTAGTCTTGCAAAATTCTGTCATGGAATCTTGTTGTCATCTCTATAATCAAGGTCATATTTTGCATCTATTAGTCCTTCTTTTTCTTTCCAACTTTTGCTTTTCAATCACCAGTAGTAAAAAAGGCACCGTGGTTGCAAGTTTGATCAATTTCAGACTGTAGAAGTTGGCAAAAATCTTCAATTCCCTCATTTTTGGCATTTGCATTTGGTGGATAAATTTGGTCACAGTCACACTAACTTCTCTACCTTGCAGGTGCATGAGTACTATCCTGTCACTGACAGTGTTATACTTCAAGATAGCTCTTGAAATGTCCTTGACAATGCATGTGACATCATTCCTCTTCGATTTCCTGTTCCCTACCTAGTAGACTATACTATTATCTGACTCAAAATGGCCAATACCAGTCCATTTCAGCTGACTAACGCCTAGGATCTTGATCTTTATGTATTTCACTTTGTTTTTAACAATTTCCAATCCCCCTTGATCCATTCTTTGTACATTCCTCATTATGACTAACAATGAATGTTGGCAGCTGTTTCTTCTCATTTGCAGTTGTGACATGTCAACACTGGAAGGTCACCAAAGCCTGACACTGTCCACATCAAAGGATGGTTCTACTTCAGGGAGACACCTCTTCCCCAGTCGTGTTCTCAGTTACCTCCGGCTCAAGAGGCGTACCTTCCAGAGCTGGATCAGACCACATGCCACTGCTCGCTAGAACGTTCTCACTTGTCAGTCTTCTTTGGAAGCAGACCAGCAGATTCTTCTTTCTAGCCTCACACTAAGCAGAAACTGAAACTTCAGACTTCAGAATGTGATACAGACTTCCTCTTTGGGGGACACTTTACAAGAAGTTTACCACGTGTCCAAGGCCATGAGTTGAATGATGAGACTTCATGCTACCTCTTCAGCACTATCGGTGAAGCTTTCTTAATTCTGGGTCTAAAAATGGCAGCATGTCCACACTTGAGCGGTTATTTTTGTGATAAAACAAATTCCAGTCCTCTGTGTTTTATCCAGGCCTTCCAGCCCAGTAGTCAATCGCTAAGCCCTCTGTGTCTGCTATTGTGACTGTGAGTTGTCTCTAATGTCCAGGCACTCTGGGATTTCCTCTCCTCACTTCTGAGCTCAGATTAGCCTCATCTTTCATCAAGAATCCGTATGATGCTGGCAAGCAGTCAACTTGCACAAACTTGTATCTTTGGTTGTTTCACTCACGTATGCCACTTTTCTCATGAAGAAAACATTCAGACACTACAGGCTGGACCAATCAATACTTCAGGCCATATTGTGCATGGCACATGGCGTAACAAAGCACACTGCAGGTACTTAAACACCTGGGCCAAGAAATAAGCATGGCTTATACCTGCGTGTACAATCAGTATGGTTTTCTTCGCCTCAAGAAATCGGACAGAATCCAAAGTGTATTGTTTTTTAAAACTGAACAGAAGGTATAGTCAGGTGCCAAATGTAGAAGAGTAAATTTTAGAAACAGCAAAATTGCTCGTATATTTTTATTCCAGAAGGGTGTTGGAAATGAGTGTTCAGTCATAATCAGATATTTCTGGAAGTATTTTGAAAAGCCCCTTGCACCAATGCTGATTTGTGATGACTCTACATAGGAGTTATTGTTCATCTTTGTTGCAACATTGAAGGTTACTAGTATTCTCGAGTTCCTTGAATAAGATGCCGCTTTTGCATATAATCATCAACTACCTACTGGAGAGGGATGTATTTCTATTTCCTTATTTCCCACTTAGGATTCAGGTATGGCATCTTCCCTCAAAACATCTATAACTATTTTCTCCCCAAAATTCTCATTTGTGATGACTGCTTAATTGCTCAGTCAGGACGAACAGATCATAAATGCTACAAAAAATTCCAGTATGCTAATGCTTTCAGGTAACTGGGGGACAAATATAATTTCTGTTTTTCCAATTATGCAAATCGTGCTAATAGTATTGATGATAACTTGCTGCTTGCCGAGCTCTCTCCTCCCTCACCGCACACCTCATCCCGCTGCACCAGGCTCTTCATTCTCATCCTCTGTTTTCCTGTGGCACTGGAGGCAGACGCCCCACCGGCACTTTTGCATTATTCACATCCCTCACTCTGTTTTATAACCCTAACAGTGTCATCTTCCAAACCCTGCTCTGCAGAGCCTTGTCATTTCAAGTGATTCAAAACGGCATTTTGCCCAAAGTTTTATTATTAAAATGTTCTTATCTACAGGAATGTTGGAAGAATGTGTATGCCCTTTCCTAAGTTCAAGAAGTTTATCATGTGTCATGGATGGCATTGTGTCCACCCAAAATACATGTCAACTCGGCTCTTCCTTGATTCACAGTACTGTAGGACTGTCTACAATTTTGTCATCTGATGGGAATTCCCTATGTGTTGGAAGTCCTGTTGCTATGATGTAATGAGATGGGTTAGTGGGGGTTATATTGATGAGATCTGCAGATTAGATAGCCAATCTGTTTTGAGATGTGAAAGAGAGAGTGAGCAGAGAGACATTTAGATCCCATCCTACCAAGAAAGCAGCACCAGCAGCAAAAAATGTCCTTGGAAGCTAAGGTTTCTGAGCTGAGAAGCTCTTAGACTGGAGGAGGACTGATGAGAGTGACTTTCCTACAGAGCTAGTGAAGGGACAAGAGCTTCCTCTGGATCTGACGCCCTGAATTTGGGCTTGCAGACTAATAGACTGTGATAAGATTAATTTATGCCTGTTAAAATCAACTACTTTCTGGTATTTGTGTTCTAGGGTCATACAAGAATATTTCTGCTAACTGTTCAATGAGACACTAGTGTGTTCTGAAAGTACAATAAAATAAATGAATAAACAAAATAAATTAAAGTGGGAAAAACATTCCAGAGACTGAGAAAGAGTATTTGTAAAACACATATTTGATAAAGGGTTTCTGGCCAAAGAATATTTAACACTCAGCAATATGAAAACAAACAATCCAATTTTAAAAAAATGGGCAAAAAAAATCTAACACATACCTCCCCAAAGAAGACAGAAAGATGAAAGGCATGTGAAAAGTCTATCAAAATCATCTATGGTTTGGGAAACACAAATTAAAACAACAATGAGAAACATCAGAATGGCTAAAATCCAACAGTCTAATGACACTAATTACTGGCAGGAATGCAGAACAACTGGGAATCTTCTTTATTGCCACTGAGAGTGTAAAATGACACAATTTGGAAGATGGTTTGGCAGTTTCCTACAAAGCCAAATGTAGTCATACCATGTAATCCAACTATCACACTCCAAGGTATTTGTACTACTGATTGGAAAAGTTATGCCCATGCAAAAACCTGTACATGTGACAGCAGCTTAATGCAGGACCACCAACACCGAAGCCACCAACATGTCCTTCGGTGGGTGAATGGATGGACAAAGTAGGGTACATCCAGATAGCAGAACCCTGCTCCCAAAGCAAAAGAAATAGAAATGTGCCCTCAGACGATGCACAGAAATGAATAAATCCTAAAGACATAGAGATAAGCTCAAGCGTGGAAAGGCTAGATCCTGTATGACTTCATTTGTACAATGTTCTGAGAAAGGCAAAAATGTAGAAAAGGCAAAGAGATAAGCAGCTTCCAGAGTCTGGGAGAAGGCAGAGTGGGAAGAGTTGAACAGGTAAGGCGCAGGGAAACATTTACAGTAGTGACAAGATTCTGGGTGATACTGTATTGGTGGGTGCATGACACAATACATTTGTCAAGATATGTAAGAACTTTACAATACAAAAAGTAATGTGTGGAGTATACAAAACCTTTTTTATAATTTTTGCTTAGAAGTTTGAGGACCCCCAAATAAGTGCACAATATTGCCACAGCATGTCACTGTGTTAGAAATGTATCAGCAACCTCCCAGGGGAAGAGAAGGGCAGGGAAGTGCTGCTCGTGTCAGTGATTCTGGCAGTGAGTGGAGCCTGCAAAAGTAGAAGAAAGGAAAATCTGTACAAGCGTTGCACTCGTAGCCACCCTGCTGCATCCCGTGTGGGCACCGATAAACAATTCTGAAACCACCACACACGTGTGCTGGTACCGAACAGTGAAGGCAGCTTGGGAAGGCAGGGCCCTGTGCTGGGGGTTCACACGCGGGGTCAGCGAGGGGGCTAGAGCGACACCTGCAAGAAGGGATTAGCATGGTGACGGCGGTGTCAGCTCAGCTCCACAGAGACACCGCAGTCACACACACTGTAGTCACACACAGAAATACATGCAGACACGTGTTTACATAGCTTTGTACACACATGTAGTCCCTTGCTCTGTCCTCAAGACAGCCTTGAAGCAAACAAATTCTTGTGGCCACGAGCAGATCTCACATCCAAATCTTCAATCCCTAAAACCCAGTTTCCTGGAAAAACGGGTGATTTGAGAACTCAGCAGGTAGTGCACAAAGCGAGTCTGGGTGGTTTATAAAGACAGACAGTAAGGAAGTGTGCAAAAAACAAAGCAGTAAATACATATACACACACACACACATACTGAGGGGGAGGTGTCAAAGGGATGCAGGAGCTGACTGAAAGATTTCCCCATGGCTCAAGTTGAAATAAATTGAGCATCAAGATAAATAAAGTATTATGTTATAATCAAAAGAATAAAATAAATATATATAGGTCTGCACTGATACAAATGACTTTGAATGAATGAACGAGGGAATGAGTGGGAGAGAATTCTCCTGTACAGAAGAACTGAAAGCATTTTTCTAGAATCTCTGCCATCCGTAAGAGTGAGCTTTCTAGAATGACTTCAGGCAAGGAGAACAGTATGGTAGAGAGGAAAAGACAAGTAATTTGACAGCATGGAAATGATATCTTCAAATGGTATCTTCACCACAATAAAGATTAACATCAGCTGTGGTAAGTCAAGTCAATAGCATGTGTCCTTGATGTGATGGGATGAAAATGACACTATGTTTCTGGGATCTTCTTTCTAAAAACTCATAGACGCAACCTAGTCATGAGAGAAAACATCAGACATATCTGACCTAGTGAGCATTCTACAAAAAGACCTAATCAGCACTGTTCAGAAAAGGACAGTGACATGGTGGTTAAGCCCTACAGCTGCTGACCAGAAGATCAGCACTTAGAATCCACCAGACACTCTTGGAAACTCTATGTGGCAGTTCTACTCTGTCTTATGAGATCACTATCATTCAGAATTGACTCAACGGCAAGGAGTTTGGTGTGGTTTTTTTCATTTGGTTGGTTGGTTTATTCTCCTGAAAACCATCCGGATTATCAAAAACAAGAAAAATCTGATTAACTGCCAATCCAGAGGAACCTAAAAATAAATGGCAATTCAACATAAGTGCTATTCTACATGGAATTCTGAAAGGGAACAAGGATGTTAGAAAGAACATGAAGGAAATCTCAGTCAAGTATGAATGTCAGGTAATAATGATGTACAAATATTGGTTCGCTGATTTGGACAAATGCATGGTATTAATGGAAGACATAACAATACAGAAACTGGACGTGGAGTTTGTGAGAATTCACTATGTTATCTTTGTAACTTTTCTATAAATTGAAACTATTCTAAAACACAATAGTTATTTAAAAAAATGAATGAAAAATTATCCTGTGGCCCTCTCTTTCCCAACAAGACTTTCAAAATACAGATAACACATTACCTACATAGCCAAAGAATTTGTGTGAAGGTAAGGAAAAAAAGAAAAGTTCTGATGGCAAAGAGAGAGAGCATATAAGCATCACATACGTTAGCTTAGAGAGCACCCCGCCGGGCCGGACCGCAGTGTGTCCGCTTCAGACTCCTCCCCAGCGGTCCTCATCTCCTTTCTGCCAGACTTGTGATTGTTCAGCCAAACCACCTCTCACTGCTCACGATCACCGGAGATCTTGACGAGTCCACCTCTCCTTCTGTAAGCAGAGGCAAAACTACACGTAAAACCAAGCTGTACCCACTGGGTTTAGCTGCTCCACTGCTCCAGGTCAGCCGCAGTGCTCTGGTCCCCTGTCCCCAGCTGGGCCCGGCACAGTGTGCAGCCCTGTCTTCAGTCGGGCCCCGATTTTCCTCCTCAGTCAGACGACAGCAGGGAATTCCCTGTGGAGGCCCTAAGTGGGAGCCGAACCAGAAGCAGCAGTGTAGCAAGAACCAGCGCTTGGGGAGCGTGGGGAAACTCTTTATGCAATTCACTGGCACTTCCAGAAGCTTCCCTGGCTGGGCCCCTTCTACTCCCCTTCCCCTTGAGATGGCACGCCGCTGGGCAGCTGCCAGTGCATGGCTGCGTCATGGGGTCACAGTGAGTTCAGCATGGGTTACGAGTCACTGGGTGACTCGTTGTCAGGGTTTCAGTCTCTAGGCCACAAGCCTGGAGCTATTTTTCGAGAAGAACGTATTCACTTGCTGAGCGGGCCGTGCACTGACACAGCCGCACCCCAGAGGCCTCTGCTGGGTGTCTCATAGAGCACCTCTGTGCAGCGTCACAGCTACAGACTTCCCCGCACCCTTGCAATGCCGCTGGCTCTACAGAGCTCAAAACTTCCAATGCCAGGCTGGCTGGCACTGCCATTAGGGTGAGCTGAAGCCTCTGGCACCCTCAGAGTCCCACGCAGATCACCAGTATTTCTGGAAACCCAGTTTTCTGTTTCTTAGGAGGAAAAAATATTTGCCGAAAATACACATCCACAAGCTAAGTGCACACAGCACTTCGATTACACACCACTGCTGGTAAGCACTGGAAGAAGGTCTGAACTGTTTCTGAGTTTTGAGATTGAAATTTCTGGCTTTAATTCCAGTTGTCTGAACCTAATTGATGAGCCAAAGTCCTGTGTGCCTGGGGCACAATACGAGTAGTCAATATCCTTTAGTTCTCATGGTGAGGATGCCTCTTGTCCTTCAAACCATTGAGGAAGCCACTCAAAATAGAATATTTAGGTGATGGGATGACTGACATCTGCGGATGTCCATCATACCTGGATGGGAACAGCTAGGTGCGTCAGTGAGAAGCTGGATTAAGGAGAGCACCCTTAACCCAGCTGTGTGAAGCCTCACTGACATCACAAACGAACAAACAGAATCCAAACCCATTGCTATCTACTTGATTTCCCACTCACAGCAACCCTATAGCGTGCACTACAACTGCCTTGTAGGGTTTTCAAAGGGCCCCTGATATTCCCCTTTGTTAACAGCAGTAGCGTTTAACCACTGTGCCACCACAGCTTCCAAAATGACAATTAAGTCTCATGTTATAGACTTATTAGTCCTATCCACACCACGGGCCAGGGGAATAGACGGAACTGTGAACTTCTTTAGTCACATACGATTACTGCAGTGTATGCTGTAGGCACTTCAAATAGAAACAGTTTTTATGCCAAAAATCCCTCTGATTTCTCTTCACATTAATAAGAGCTTCCTCCCCGCATTTCTCCTGTTAATTCAGTGTGTTCCAGTTCTGACTGCAATCTCATGACACCCACAGTGGAGTAGGAGGGACACCACCTAGCACTGTGGTTGGAGGTCTGTGTTGTCACACTGCTCTGACAATTAAGTCCATGAACTTAATTGTTCTAAGTGCTACCTACCTCATTGCTGAATATCACTGCTGTCACCCTTGATGTGCTCCCCTTGGGCAGTTACCCACTGATGACAGCACCTAGTCCACCCTTTAAAGCAATCTTGGAACTCTTTCTGTAATGGCCATTGTACACAGTGGCATGTGGCAAGTTCACCTACTTAACTGAACAGTTGTCTATGAAGGAGGTTTGAGCCAGTAAACAAATAACTATACTACCTGATCTGGCCCCCAGTGACTTTTTTCTTTACCCAAAGATAAAGGGAATATTGAAAAGAAGACATTTGGATGACATTCAGGACATCAAGGGTAATACAATGACAGCTCTGATGGCCATTCCAGAAAATGAATTCCAAAACTGCTTTGAAGTGTGAACTAGGCACTGGTGTCAGTGCTCAGCTTCCCAAGACAAGGACTTTGAAAGTGGCCATAGTGATATTCAGCAGTGAGGTCTACAGCATTTTTTCTAGGATGAGCTTGCAAACTTAACTGGCAGTCCTTGTATAGGAGCGAAAGAGTAAAGAAGAACAGAGGAGAGGAGAAGTCAGTCTGCTTTGAGGTTTCCCGATACATTTCACAGAAAACATGACACTTTAACCAGACCCCCACAGCTGAAGGAGAGTGCCCTATTTCACAGCAGTGGGAAGGGAGGAGCAGGACATCAGCCCAGGCTCAGACACATGAAAACCCAGGTACATTTGGGTAATTGCAAATAAATCTGGTAATCCTGGAAAGTGGGTTGTTGAACACCTGGGATAGGTAGCCACAGTTGTGAATATCCGACTGGAGGAGACGAGTAGCCATTCGGGAAAGTAAAGTGGACAACAGTAGGCATGATGCCGGTGAAGCAACTAGGAAGCTTTGCCATAGTCACCTTATGGTGTAACAGTGTCGGAAACAAGCCACTGTGATGGAGATGGACGACAAACACAAGCAGGGATTTGTGGAGCGTTTTGCCCCTCACCTTCAGCACTCTTGTTGGAATGTGGTGGAAAACAAGGGTGAAGGACAAGTTCAAGGTCACTGAGTTTTGTAACAAGGTGAAGCGAGTAAGTGCAACAGAGGGAGGTGAAGTGGTGGATCTTTCTTTAATTTTATTTTTTATTAATTACAGTGAAAGAATAAAATTTCTAACATCTGTCAATTATCTCATCTAAGATAAACCTTTAGCCTGCCCACCCACCCATGTGGCCAACACGGTCATTTTCTTCTGTGGATAATTCTCTTGTTGAGTCCTTATAACAGAGGTCTCACACAAAATTTGTCCTTTTGACACTGACTGACTTCACTCAGCATGATCTCTTCCAAATGAGATCGTGTTATGAGACGTTTCTAAAATTGTCGTTGTTTTTGATCACAGCAGAGTGTCCCACTGAGTATATGTACCGTAGTTGGCTTATCCTTTCATCTGTTGATGGGCATAGGGATTGATTCCAACTTTTCGCTCCTGTGGACTGTGCTGCAACAAACATTCATGTCCATGTGTCTATTCACGTGACAACCTTTGTTTCTGAAGGGTAAATTCTGCACAGTGGAATTATAGGATCAAATGGTATACCTACTTCCAGCTTTTTAAGGAAGCACCAGATTATTTTCCAAGGAGGTTGTCCCATTTTGCAATCCCACGATAAAGCTGCGTATCTTTTTTGTCACAACTTATTCCTGTGGCATACGAACGGGAGCCAGGGCAGCATGGAAGTCCCCTTATACTTTCTTTCTTAAGACACAGGTATGATGAGGTTGTGGTACTGTCTTCTCTCTTTCTCTCTCCTTCCCTCTTGCCTGTGGACAAGATCCCAAAAGTCTCTGCGTGACACACATTGAGCCAGGAGAGTCAGCCGTCCTAATGAATGATCGCTACAGGAGCAGGGCTGGATTTACGATTAATAAGGCTGTAAAATCACATTTACTTCTCTCTGAGATCTGCCTTTTGCCTCACTGACACCGAAGAGTTACAAAGTTTTTCTTCATCTCTTGGAGTGCTATAGATGTGCAGGATAAATCCTGTGAAGCACCACTCATGCAGCCTTTTGATATGTAGGTTGTATTCTTGCTTCCCTGAGTCCAGTAAAAGAGGAGAAACGCATGTATCTAGCGGTGTGAAAAGTGCCAGATTAACAGCAGACTGAAGCACAGTCTCCAAATTGTACATAATTTATGGTGCGGCATGAGTTCCTGGCCACCATCCAAAGAGTATGGTGAGGGAGAAGTGTTGTTACTACATAAACTCACTAGGCTATTTTTGAATTCCAAGATCCTGGGTTTTGCACTTGTCTTTTCTGAAGGTGGTGGATGACAGTCATCAGCTGAAATCATTTTTGGTGTAGACACTCGCTGAATAATGCAACAGAAACAATGCTGACTTTGAAAGTTCTAGTCTAACCTTAGCTTAGTTATTTACAGGCCATGTGGTGCTGAGTGACTGAGGGACTCATTTTCCTATTCATGAGAGAGAAATCACAGTAGCTGCCGAACAGTAATCACGGATATACCTGGCACATAAACCAAACCGAACCCTTTGCCCTCCAGCCAGTTCTGACTCTCGGAAACCCGATGTCTGGCAGAGCAGAACTGCTCCAGAAGGTTTCAGTTTATTTATTTATTTATTTTGAACTTTTCCTAACTATGAAGTCTTTACAGAAGCAGAGTGCCAAGACCTTCTCCCTTGACACTGCTAACACAGATCTGCTGCCATCCAGTTGATTCTGACTCACAGTGACCCTCTGGGGTAGAACTGCCCCATACAGTTTGCAAAGAGCACCTGATGGATTTAATCTGCTGACCTCCTGGCTAGCAACTGGCTCACTCAACCACAATGCCCCCAGGGCCTTGGGAGCTGGGTTCCAGCTGTCCACCTCCAGGACAGCAGTCAAACACAATACATTGGGGTTACCCAGTGTTGGTTGGACCTAAGTTTAACAAGGAATTTTCTGAGGTCACTCAGTGACTGTGGATGGACCTCAGTTTTGTCATCTGTAAAAATGTGAAAATCATGAAAAATAATTCAATAATTTGAATTAATTATGTCCCTTTCAAATGCAAAGATGATATGACTACAGAAAAAAGTATTTAAAACTTACTCTGGTTACTCTTAAAACATCCTCAGGTTGTATTTAGATTGAACTCAACAAGCTTCTACCTCACACCACTAAACTTCAAAAGGACCGCTCCATTTTAAAGGACTAAGTACAGCAGCTGTGATCATTGATTGATTACACCTATAATCTGTTTTAAGACAAAACTGACAGCATAAAAATCAGTTTTCCTCTAGGATATATTTTCTTCACTTTATGCTTGGTATGCGTGGTTAATGACAATTTTCTGAGCAGATTTCTATCTTGAGATGGCACATTAAAATATTCGCATGTGTCAGACTCAATACCAGGGTTCCTTATTTATGACCATGTAGTGGAATTATGAAATACATCTTAATTTATTATTCACAGTGATTTTTCTTTTCCATTTTGAGTTATCCAGAGAGTTTCTGACATTAAGGTATATCTGTTTTGTATTTAATAAGAGAAAATTCTTTTTTAGCAATTTATTTTGTTTTCATTGAGAGTAGACTCAGGAGAACATACACCAGTTCAACCACTTCTACTTGCACGACTCACTGACCTTGATTCCGTTCTTCGAGTTGTGCAAGTTTCTGAATTCTTCTTCCGTCATTCACATAAACTCACTACCTACTCCTAAGTCTCCCACCTAATTTTTCAAGCTGCTCTTACCAATTTGATCCCATACAGACAGATCCAAAAAGAGCTCAGTGTTCAAGGCAGATATTCTTTACAAGTTAACCTAAAATAGTTCTAGGTTTCAGGAGGACTTCATGGGATATTTTTGGTTTAAAGTTTCAAGATTGTCTCTGGGTGAGAGTTTCAGGGATTCATCCAGCCCTTACGGCTCCCTAAATTCTGGAGTCCACATCTGTTCTTCATTTTCATTCATTTGAGGAGGATTCCTCTGTGGAATCTTTGAACAAAATGTTCAGGAACTGCATCTGGGCACTACTAAGCTCTTCCGGTCTCAGGGCAAAAAGGTAGTTGTTTGTAGAGACAATTAGCCATATCTTCTCCTGTTCCTGGTTCTCTTTCTTCTGTTGCTCCAGACAGAGGGAGACCAACTGTTGTACCCTGGGTGACTACTTGTCAGCTTTCAAGGCCCCAGACACTACACAGTGGACTAGGAGGGGAACAGAAGCACTGAACACATTATTAGGCCAACTGGGATGTCCCACTAAACCTCGGGTCTCAACCTCCAAACCAAGGGTCAAATCCCGTGACATGTTTGTCATCGTATCTCAGCATCTCGCTTTCTCTTGTTTGATCACAGCAGTAACAAGAAACTCTTAATATTTCACTTACAAACATTCTGTCACATGGTGATACCAAAATGTCACATACCTTGGGTCTACTTACAGATATGTTCAACATCTTCAATTCCCAATCAAAATATTTAGCATATAAAAGGTTAGAAGAGTTCATCAGCGACTCACATAGGATTCATATGAGGACAGAATTATGAAGTTTGAGTGGTTAATAAAGCTTTGCCTCGTGACAGTCCGCTAGTCTACAATTATGTCGCCCTCACAGGGTTGCCCTCTAGTGGTCACAAGGATTTTTGCTCCTGGACTTCTTGTCTGGATTCTACATTTTTAATCTTTTTTAAGCTTACGTTAGGAGATGTATTAATGAGTAAAACTATGATGAATAAGAACACCGCACAGTAGGAAGTACAATACAGTTATTCTTTGCTTTAAGCTAGTGGGTCTTTTTTTTTTCTTTTTTAAGTATATTTTTGAAAAATCTGGAAATATTGCTTCACTGGAACAAAATCATGGTCGGATCCGACTTGACGGCACTTGGCACTTGGCTTAGAACAAAATCAAAGCTTTGCTTGCATAGGGAGATGACTTAGCACTATTAATAAAAGAGGGGGGTTCATCTGGAAAACCATTAATAATGTAAGAAATGCAAAAGAAATTTATGCTCATCTAGATACTATGTGATAAGATTTTCCATAGCTGAACACATAGAAGGCTTTCACAAAGAGAAGCACATTTTTGTTGAAACTGATTCTCTGTTTTTGAGTCTGTGGGCTCTCTTCTGTCTATGCCCCATGGTATTTTGGTGTGACTGTCCCATGATTCTGTCAGCAATCTTCAGCATCTGTTGAAAATTCCCTGCAATTACTGCTTGTCAAACAGGTCAGGTGCTAAGTACTGTATTAGGAGTAAGTCAGTTCTTTCTACATGAATTGCGTGTGTGCACGCATTTGTGTTTCTGTGTGTGTGTGTGTGTGTGTGTGTTTTCCTCCCAGGAAGTTTGCCGAGGCCTGTCACCCACAAAAGCCCCTGTGGACAAAGTCACAAGCTTATGTGATAACAGATGGAGGCATCCCACCTGTGACATATTTCTAGCCTGCTGTCCCTGATGGTATTTTGCTTCCTAATTAAATCTTCCTCAAAAAATACCCCTTACTCTCCTGGCAAGAGGATCCAGGAAGATGCCTTCTAAGAGGGGCTTTACGACCCCCTTGGCTTATGGAATAACGTTGAGAAAATCTGACCAGGAATTCCTAGGGAAAAGAGCTGAGAGGAATGAATTCCAATACAGCATGCCCCGCCTGAAGGCACCAGGCCGGCCCACCCCCGCTGGCTTCTCCCAACCACACATCCCCCATCACGGGTGATGAGCAGATTGCAGGAAGGCTCTGGGAAGCGTCCCAGGGACGGCCACCATCCCCCACAGTCCTTAGAATATAGATATTCCACTCCTTACATCAGGAAGACAGATAGGCTCCTAAGTTTATTGTATTTGGTATTGGCAAATAGAGAAATACTAAAGAAATACCCTTCTTAGAACAGTTTGAGAGAAGCTTAGAGTGAGGGACGGTGGACACTCATTGTCCCCACAGGAAGAGCTAAAAGGACCAAAGGAGGAACAATTAGAGACTGTCAGAGTATAACTTTTTAAGAGGAGTTTATTCTCTCTTCCTGCACCTTGGACCTCAAAGCACAGGTAGAGTTAATAAGAGTTCCAGGATTAGCCTTGTTCCGACTGTTGATTATAATCACAATATACTGGTCTCGAACCATTACTTAGAGGACCCTAATGATTAAAATGAAAAAGGACTTCAAGGTATGGGTTCTTTACTAGCCAACAGAGAGGACCCTAATAATTAACATGAAGAGAGACCACTGTCTCAGGCCATTATTTAGAAACCCTAATGATTAACATGAAGAGAGACCACAGGTACCCACTTCTTGCTAGCCAATCACTTACGTGGTCAAAGTACAGTTACCTCACTGACTATAAAAATTACAGGAAGACAGACCTTGACGGGCTGCCATTCTCCAAAACTCTTTCCTGTCTCAGTCTCATCCTTTTCCTCCTCCGCCTGCGCCACCCACACCTCTGTGTTCCCAAAACCCTGCCGGGGCTGGCTCCCAGCAGAAGTTGTCCCCTCAGATGGCTTAGTCCCTGCTCTGTACATTACCACTTGTGCTCCCATTGGTAGGTTTTCTTCAGCAGAAAAATAAAACACTGACAGGTTCCATCTGTCAGTTTTGTGATACTTCATTGCTGGTGGAGAACCAGCCCCGGCACACACCTGCTGGTTCCCCGGCTCTCCAGAAGCTCTTCGGGTCAGCTTGACTTAGCCACCCACGTGCACAAGGCGGTATGGCATCAGAGGCGGGGTCTCCTCACCATCAGCACTGTGTGGAGCAGGCCAGAGACACCAGGCAGCATCCTTGCAGAGGCAGGTGAAAAGCCCTGCCTTCCAGTGTAAGACAGCTCTGAGGCTGGCTCCTTCGCCCTCCTTCTGCGGTCACCAGCAGGCGCCGTAACTCGTCGTCTTTAAGCCCTGAAGTGGACATCCTGCTTTGGGGAATGGGTGTCATAACAACAGCATGACCCTCCTCACAGAAGATCAGCCTGCTCTGGAACTGGTGCAAAACATCTTACATGAAAATCTCTGAACTATAATATGAAATTGAAACTTGCAATCATGATTACCTCAACTGAATTGCTTCAATAATTCTTGTAATGAATGGCTTGAGGAAGAATCTTTGCAAATTGCGGCTTTTTCTAAAGTTTTTGAAATGCTTCAAAGTAAAAATAGACAGCCAAGTGAAGGCTACATGAGAAATCTCTGTGCAAGTATGAACTCTGTTGGGAATTAAAATCACCACTCTCCGTCCACCTCCTAATAGTAACTGGGTCGGGGATAAGTGCCTCTTATTCCTTGCAGCAATATGTCCCTGACACTCGCAGGGCTTCCAGGACGATCAGAAATTTCAGATGCATTTGCCATCAGAATGCTCCTCTGGATCCTGGAACTCAGCAACTTTTTAGCTACAGAGCCTTTAGGCGCTAGTGGCAGGCCTAAGACATAATCCAGGAAAAGGAAAAGAAGATGAGATAAACAGAAAAGCATAATATAGTGGTACATTAGGAAAACAAAATAAGTAGAAAGGCTAAGAGATGGAAAATTTGCAAAGATTTAACTGTATCAGCGTGCACTACCTCCTGGGCATTGGGTTAGAGATGTATGCAATTTCTTTAAGGCTTGCAGAACTCACTTGCTTTTTCTTTTCTAGCTATGAGAATAAAACTATCTGGAGAAGACAGAGAGATGAAGTGATTTTTCAAAAATTACATAACCAGTATTTGTCAGAACCTGGATTTGAAGCCAGAGGGTTCCGAATTCAGTCATGAACTTCCCACCCCCTCAAGGATGACATCCTAGAGACCCCCCTCCAATGCAAAAAGTCATACCACCCCTCCATTTACGCAGAAAATCCAGAAATCCACCCCAAGTTCTTTAGAGAAGAAAGGCATCTGTTGGAAGCAAGAACTCAGACTAGTGATTCCATAGGTCTGTCTGATACCAAGCAAGAGACTAGGAAAAAGGTAGGGTGAGTTTCTTCACTGTTTTTAAGTTGGCCATAGAACACCCAACTCGCCTATCGCTAAGTGTCTCTCAGCTGGGGACCCAAACAGAAGCATCTGTCCTTGACTGCTGTTCCTGAAGACCTCTCCAGATTACTCCCACTCACAAAAGACACCATCCTTGAGTCTCACCCTTGTAGAACTAGAGCACAGCTGATGGAGTCAGTATGGACAAGGAGGATAGAACTGAGGACATGGTTGCTGGAGATACGAGCTATCAATTAAAGGTTAGCTAATCAGACCAACCGTTATTGGTATAATGGGTTAAGTACCATGTCTGCTAACCAAGAGGTCAGCAGTTCAAACCTGCCAGGCACTCGCTGGAAATTCTGGGGGGCAGTTCTTCTCTGACCAATAGGGTCACTGGGAGTGGAACCCAAATCAATAACAGTACGTTTGGTTTGGTTTGGGTAATCGGACCTATCGTCATACGTCCCACAGTTTGTCATACTGTAGTGGTTTGTACATTGCTGTGATACTGGAAGGTAGGTCACGGGTGTTTCAAATGCCAGCAAATCCACCTGTAGTGGACAGATTTTAGCAGAGCTTCCAGACAAAGACAGACTAGAAAGAAGGACTCAGAAGTCTGCTTCAGAAAAACCGGCCAGTGAAAACTTTATGAATAACAGTGGACTTTGTTTGCTATAGTGCCCAAAGATGACCACCTCAAGTTAGAAGGCATTGAAAATATGACTGGAGAAGAGCTTCCTCCTTAAAGTAGAGTTGACTTTAATGATGTGGATAGATTGAGCTTTGGGGAACTTCATTTTCTTCCTATGGCTTCAAATCCAAAGAAACAGCTTGTCTTAGTCAACTAGTGCTGCTGTAACAGATACATAACAAACAAGTTTATTTGGTGCATCAACTCCAGGGGAAGGCTTTCTGTGACAGCCCTACAGGAAGGTCCTTGTCATCAATCTTCCCCTGGGCTAGGAACTTCTCTGTACCAGAACCCCAGGTCTAAAGGACATGCTATACTCTCAGCATTGATTCTTGGTACTATGAGGTTCCCCCTGTCTCTCTGCTTGTGTTTCTCTTTTATATCTCAAAAGGGATTGGCTTCAGACACCATCCAATCTTGTAGACCTCATCAACATAACCATTGCTAATCCATCTCATTAACATCATAGAGAAAAGATTTACGACACAGAAGGAAATTGCGTCAGATGACAAAATGGTAAACAGGAGGTGCAATACTGGGAATTATGACCTAGTCAAGTTGACAGATATTTGGGGGGAACACAGTTCAATCCATAACACAGTTGTAAACGTAATGATGAGAATATGTACTAAACCAAGAATGAATCTAATAAAATTACAGGACCTCAAAAATGAAGTGGAACACACAAAGAGCAATATTCTAGGCACTAGTCAGCTGAAAAGGATTGGTAGTAGCCACTGTGAGTCAGATAATCAGATAGTCTATATTGCGGGTATAAAACACTAGGAAAAAATGGCATCACATTCGTTATCAAAATGAACATGTCAAGATCTGTCCGAAATACAACTCTATTAGTGATAAGATAATATCCATGTGCCTACCAGGACTGCTAGTAAATATAACCATTATTCAAATTTATGCACTAACCACCAGGGCCAAAGATGAGGAAATGTAAGATTTTTACCAATTTCTGTAGTCTGAAATTTATCGAACATGCAATAAAATGCGTTGATAATTCTTGGTAATTGGAACATGAAAGTTGGAAACAAAGACAGATTAACAGTTAGAAATAACGACCTTGATAATACAAATGAAATCAAAGATCACATGACAGAACTTTGCAAGACTAATGACCTATTAGTTGGAGCTAACTTTCTTCAACAAAGTAAATGTTGACTACACATGTAGACTGTTGTCAATATACCATTGCATTCACTTTTAAGTTCACATCACATGCATGCGAAAACTGGACAATGAACAAAGAACACATAATAAGAATTGATTCCTTTGAATTGTGGTGTTGGGCAAGAATGCCGAATGTATCATGGACTGCCGAAAGAACCAACAGATCTGTTCTGGAAAAGCATTCAAGAGCTCTCCTTGGAAGCGAAGGTGGCAAGACTGCGTCTTACATACTTTGGACATGTTGTCAGGAAGGGTCAGGTCCTGGAGAAGGACATCAGTTTTGGTAGAGCGGAGGGTCAGTGAAAAAGTGAAAGACCCTGGACGAGGTGGATTGACACAATGGTCGCAACAATGGGCTTAAGCATAAAAATGATTGTGAACATGGTACAAAACTAGGCAGTGTTTCATTCTGTTGTGCACAGGGGCACCATGAGTTGGAAGCTACTTGATGGCACCTAACAACAACAACATACCTGTGAACCTTGCCAGATGGAATAAACGGGAATCAAACTGACTACGTCTTTGGAATACAATGACAGAGATACTCATTGTCATTAGCCAGAACAAGGCCAGGGCCAAGTGCACAACAGACTATCAATCGCTCATAGGTAAGTTCAAGTTGAAGCTGAAGAAAACTAAAACAAATCTGCAAGAGCTCAGTTGTGGTTGTGAGTATTCGGGAGACCATCTGAACTTAGCGGTCATATCATGAATTGGTTTTTCTCACTGCACACTAATGACTGAAGATGAGACTAGCTGTAAGAGGTCTGATGCGTAAGTTTGTGAAATCATCCTAGAAAAAGTGCACTTTTTTGTTACTTAGACCCGTAATCAACACACTTGGAAATGGCAATCAAGAAACCAAATGACATTACATTGGGCAAATCTTCTACACAAGACCTATTTAAAGTGTTCGAAAGCAGAGATGTCACTTTGAGGACTAAAGTGTGCCTTATCCAAACCATGGTGTTTTAAATTGCCCCATATACACGAGAAAGTTGGATAATGAACAACGAAGTCAAAAGAAGAATTTATGCTTTGAATTGCAGTGTTCTAACTTTGTCTTTTTGTCTAAAAATTCCCTCTTACACTGTAGGGAACTATCAGCAAACTGAAAATCCTGTTATTTCAGGTGAACAGAAAATCATCCACCATAAGTCCAAGAAAAGTCAAGAAATTAGACATACAGGACATTAAGTCACAGGAAAAGCAGTTGACTTTGTCTGTGGAGAAAGCCTGGAATGATCTATTTTAATTTGCAAATAAGGTCCGCGTGCCCCTGAGCTCCATCTGTAGTGTGTGCTCTGAATTTGTCATTTCCAGCATAGCTCTGTGGGGCATCTGCATCCCCAACTTGATGTCTCCCTGGAGTTTTTCTCTAAGAGCCCGGGAAGAATTAATTCTGAAATCCAAGCTGAGGCCTTTCAGGAACTGAGAGCAAATCATGGTGGCAGCTGAGCAAGTGAGGTGCTTCCTCTCCAGACTGGCACCTGGTTCATGCCCACACCAGTTAGACACTTCCCTTAAGGGAGGCTGAGAAAAGCCATTCTCTGAAACATCATCCTGTGTCTGAATTTCTGCATAAGCAATGCTGGTTTCCTGGATCTTCTTCATTTTATTTCTCTTTCTATCCCTCCCCATCTTCCTTAAAGCTGCCCTTCACTTCTCCAACAAAAAAGGAGCTGAGCAGGCAAAATCACAATGCCAGATCAGAGTCTCCCTGGCCTAGAGAACTGGAGAGCATTCACAGGGCAGGTAAAAGAATTTGGTATTCTACACAATGTCTAATAGATTACTTTTGGAAACACTGAAATTTCATTCTATACTAGCAAATACCACCAAAGGGTTTCTGCTTAACAGGTAAACTAAGGCATAAGGAAACTTCAGACACCTAAGTTACATTTACTGTCTCTTTTGACAAATGGTTTGGTCAGGCTGCAGCAGGAGTAAAACTAACTCTGACTAATACAAGCAGAAAGTGGACTTATTTAATAATCCAGGGTAGCTGACAGCATCTCCAGTTGGGTAGGAAAGCTGGCCTAGAGACCACCGAGTCAAGAAAAGCAGCTCAGAGCCATGCTACAAGCCCATTTCCCTGAGGCACACTGCTGTCTGCTGTGGGGAGACACCGTGCACTGCAATGCCTCCCCAACCCTCCGCTTTCAGACCATTAGCACCGTTACCACCGCAAGAACGAGGTGGTAAATACCACCCTCCAGGAGAGAGCTCCTCAGAGCTGTCATCTTTCCCAGTCACAAGCTCCATTTCAGAATTCCAGTACTGGTACATCGGAAGGCTGGAGCCTCTGTCACCCCCCCAGCTGCACCCCAGCTGACAGGGACACTTGGAAAGAGAGCTTTCATTAAATTGAGGGATGAGGTCTGTGCCTCCCACTGAGATGCATGAGGTGGAAAGTGCTCAGCTACTCAAAGAGGGAGAAGAAGAACCAGGACACCCATTAGAAGCACTGAGGTCTCCTTGCACAGAGGATAAACACTGCTTATAAAGCCACAGGGACCACTCAGTTTATCCTCAACACTGGGGGCTTATTTTAAGGACAAAACAGAAATAAGAAGACAGAAATCTTAGTTACAGAGGAAATCTTCAAATTTACAAGAAAGAAACAAATGTAAGTGCTGGACAGCCAGACCTCCAAAGCCTGCAACGTTTCTGAAGCCTGGCCCTGCTAACGAGGCTGTCGGAGGCTTCCACCGGCTCACACGCACCCTTGGCTACTGAGTCCTTTCAGCTCAGAGCCGCCCCTGTTGTTGCGGGAAGAAGACAAGTTCTGCCAGAGCAGCAAACACCTCAAACACCACTTTGTCTTTTAAGAGAAAGAGGATTTATTACCAGTGGAGCGGCGGTCAGACTCACGTCCAAAAAATAGCGGCGCACCCCGTTCCATTATCAAACATGCCTATTTATACGTTTTTTCAAAGAAGCGAGCAAGGGAGTTTTCGTATTGCAATTTCATTGGCATAGCAGTTTTACAAATTATCATTTTACCTTCTAACTGGTGTTTACACGGTTACGAGATAAAGATAAGCAAATTCTTAAGCTGAGAGGAGGAGCTCTCCTTTCTCTGGGGTGAATTGCTCTCAGAAAGCACTTAGGGGCGTTTCTCTTGCGCGTGGCTTCCAGGCGGTACTTCTAACAAGGCTGTACCTCTTCAGGTTTGAAGCCCTCAGGCTTCTGGTGTTTTAGGAAAGGCTACAGTTCTTCAGGCTTTCCTCTCTCACTGTACGACAGATTAGAACTCCCACAGCATTTCCAAGAAGCCACTGGTAGCCTGACTTTTGGCATCAATGCTTAATGCCACCAGGGCTGTTCACAGTGTCTTCTGCTAGAGTCATCGTGACGGGGATGCCATTCAGCACTGGCACTGTGGTCGAAGGCTCTCAGTCAGGGTGCAAGTCAACTAGACCTTTGGTCAAATAGCCACCCAGTCTGAATAGGTGTGACCACACTACCTCATTCATTAGAAACTCCAAAGGCAGTTTCAGGAGTGTAAAGAAACTCCAATTCCAAGAGGAATACGACTGCAAAGAAGCTGGCTGCAGCAGACAGCCCAGAAAGCTTAATAAACTCCTTTTCAACATAGAAAAAAATCCCAAGGAGAATCCAAAACTTTGTTCAGGTGTGCCTCAAAGGAAATGGCAAACAGAGTGTGTCCTCAGGACTCGTCTTTCCCTTATTTCACTTCTCATTTTGCACTTGGTTGATATGTGTCTCCAGATTCAAAGCCTGGAGCCTCAGTCTGTCTCTCCTCCAGTTCCTCTCTGATCTCAGTCTGTCCTCAACTCATTTCTCTCCCTCTTCAACACTTCAGTTGTCACCTGCCTCTTTGAAACGCAGCTGTAGTTTTTGGAACCTGGCTTTCGATGCTAACTTTCACTCCCAATCCAAAGTTCAGGTGGCAGAAAACCCAAGAGATTTCAGTATGCTTGGGCTACTGCAGCCCACAGCCCGCAAGATTATCTGAAGCTTAAATGAGTTCTCTGTACAATACTATACTGAAAGAAAAGACACAGATCTTTTGTGAGAAAAGGTCAGATTTGGAGAACTGTGTTTGATTTGGAAATTGGCAATATTCTTGATTATTTCAAAGCTAAATAGTACTACTCGGACAAAACTACTGCTAGCTGAAAAGCTTCCTTCTTGACTGTCCTTTTCAGCAGTCTTAAGAATCATTGAAGTGACCAATTATGACATTCAGAGAAAACATCACAAAATTGAGCAAAACAAACACTTTCAGTAAAGAGACTTTTATTGAAGCCATTTAAATCTATGTTCATTCTGTTTTCTGTGCACAAAAAAAGAAGGGATAGAAATTCAAAGAGATTGTCTTGGCTTTCCCATCCATAAATAAAAATGACAGGAAAAGATTATTGGGGCTTCCATAAACTTTCCACAATTTTCTACTTATTATGCTTTTCTTAATTTAAAAGAAAGCTTTATTAAATTGATGTTACCTAATAAATATGCCTAGGTTTAAATGCCTTGTTTTTATTGTTGTTGTTATTTACTGCTCAAAAAGACAATTGATTTTCATTTCCCCTGTTATAAGTGAGGGTGAGCATCTTTCCCTGTGGTCAAAACTCATTGATTTTTTTCTTCAATTGTCGATTTTGGTCCTCTGCCCAATTTTCCATTACTTTGTCCGTCTTCCTCTCTTTAACTGGTAGGCAAATCAGGCCTTTGCCTCTGACTCAGTTGGCAAATATTTTAGACGTCTGTTGCTTCCCTGGTTGATGTTTTATGCAGGGTTATATTATGCATTTTTATTATCATCATTACTTAGATGACTTTATCCATCTTTTTTATAGCTTCAGGATTTTGTGTTATAATTAGAAAAGGCTTTCCACCCCAACATTACAAACGACTTTCCCATGGTTTCTTACAGTATTTTACTTTTTTACCTCAAGAACATTAACTCATCGGTAATTTATTCTAGTCTCAGTAGTGAGGCATAGCTTCAATTTCTTCCCTCAGTGGACCATTAAAAAAGTGCTACATACTTCCACTTCTTGTCACGATGAGATAACAAGGCCTAAACTTAAAATCACAACATCAATGACAAGAAAACAGGAGGGAACGACTGTGCCCAGCAGCACCGCCCATGTTGTCACACGAACATTAGGTAAGACCTGAATGGTTGTCAAGAGTGGACAGGTCAATCAGCGACACACCCTGCACCCAAAGGGACACTGATGCCATGGTGCTGATGTGGCCGCGTCCACTCCGACTCCAAGTGGCCCTGTAGGATGGACTACAGGACTGGACCTGGGCCTCGGGGTTTTCTAGGCTGCAGTCTTTATGAGAACAAATCACCTGGTGCTTCCACCCTCAGAGCCACTACTGGATTTGAACCACTAACCAGAAATAGAAGGTTTAAAAGTACTTCACGGTTTACATTGGAACTATCTGTGAAATATGATGTTAAGGTTTTAAAACTATGCTTCAGGATAATGTGTGTGTTATAATTTGGGGGCATTGATATACACAGATATAGAGACAGATGATGGGTGGATGGATGGACGGACAGACAGACAGGTGTTTGGATAGATGCTGAAATCAGATTGCATGGGTTCAAATCTTGCTCTTCTCCTTGCTAGCCGACATGGATTAAATTGGGTTCTCCAAAAGATTTTTTGAAATCCCAACTTTTGGTATCTATGAACTTGGCATTGGTCTTTGAAGATGCTATCAGTCAAATCAACATGAGGTGATTCTGGAACAGGGTGTTTCCTAATCCACTGAGTGGTATATTTACAAATCAGAAAAGACACAAGAAAAATAGCCACGTTATGCCAAGGAACACCTGAGACTACTAGAAGCTTGAAAAGACAAGAAAAGTCTCTTCCCACGGAGACTTTGGAGTCTTAGGGGCACACTGGTTAGTGCTATAGCTGCTAACCAGAAGGTCAGCAGTCTGAGTCCACCAGGCACTCCTTGGACAGCATATGCGACACTTGTACTCTGTGCTATGCATTTTATTCGACTCAACAGCAATGACTTTTTTTTGTTCTATTCAGGATCAAACACTAGAGCTGGGATGCTACATGCCTTTCCTGGGGCACAATTCAACCCATAATGTAATGATTTGCCTAGGTCCATACTGACGAGATGTAACTCCAAAGAACAGCTGACTGAGCAAAGCTGTGTCCTTAAGTAGAAGACGGCAGCAATGCCACAGCTGGGTGGGGAAAGAACTAGGGTAATAAGTACCCTGGCCTCTTCCTCTCATCTCCTGCCAGAGCTCCAGGTTGGCTGAACCTAGAGGGTAAGAAAACCTAGATGGTGCTACACATAGAGGCCAGCTCTGCAGGCAGAACTGGTGGGAAAAATAGAAAGTAGACCTGAGGGACAAAAGAGATTACCCAGGAGAAATAGAAAGGCAAGAAAGTATATCTGTATCTCTGTAGATACTGCCATATCCATCTCTCTCTGTCCATGTCTCTACAGGTATCTATTGGAAACTCCAGTGGCGTAGTTGTTAAGTGCAGTTGGAATCCATCAGGCACTCCTTGGAAGTTCTACAGGGCAGTTCTACTCTGTCCTATAGGGTTGCTATGAGTCAGAAGCTACTCAACAGCAGTGCGTTTGGTTTGTTTTTTCAGTTATCTGTCTGTCTGTAGGTACAGATGATGTGGATAAAGAGACGGATGCGTCATTGTTAGGTATCACTTGAGTTGGTTCTGATTCATAGTGATCTCACGTAACAGAGAATAACTGTCCCATGAGGTTTTCTTGATACAGATATATACAAATATATTATATATGGAAAACAATATGGGCCGTCACTATGGTCAGTTTCTGCCACAAGTTACCAGTTTAAAGCTAAATGGTACGACTTCCTTCTTTTACTGACTATTCCTTTCTTGACTGTAAACCAGCAACCCAGCTGGCTGATGATCTTTACTACTGGGGTGATTTAACCTTTGTTCTTGAAGGTTCTGAGCCCTTGGTGGTGTAGCCTGAATGGAGCTTTTCATTAAATTATATCATTGGTCTTGACAATAAGATAAGTTATCCCCCAAAAAACTATCCAGTTTAGAGAAAAGCTCCTCCCTGCCCACAATCCTGTTTCCAGGACCTATCAACTCATACAGTACCCACACTCCCTCTTTGGGCTTGATGTTCCAGTGGCAGGGACAACCTAAAATGGCCAGTGAAAAGACATGACCTCCAGCTGAGTGGACCACTGATGTCACTCAGCCAAAGCATCTCTCTCTTGATCATAAGACACCAGATGTGTCTCAGTCACAAGACAGGAGGCAAAACTTTCGAGGGTGAGTTTTTAAATGAATTGATAACCTCTGCAAGAACCAATTACTTTCTGCTTTGAATTTTCAGTGGATACCATGTACTTTCATTAACGGAAGCATGCTGAATCACTGAGTGTTGTTTTGGTAGGTGGTATGGATTTTTTTCTTACCTGCTGTCACAGGTCTGCCTTTAAAGTCCTCTCCCCGCTCCCCACCTCCTGCCAAGTCCTTTAGGGACGTACAAGAACTCCCAACTAATTTTGCAAACCCAGCCTAGAAAAAGTGCTACATACTGGTGAATATCACTATGGTCACCTTTGAAGTCCTCCCCTTGGGAAGCTACGCACTGATGCCAATGCCTGGTCCACCCTTCAAATCAATTTTGGAACTCTTTCTGGAATGGCCATCAGAGCTGTCACTGTATTACCCTTGATGTCCCGAATGTCATCAAAATGTTTTCCTTTGGATTTCTTTACCTTTATCTCCAGGTAAAGAAAAAAGTCACTGGGGCCAAATCAGATGAGTAGGGAGGGCATTCCAATACAGTCATTTGTTTACTGCCTAGAAATGTCCTCACAGACAGCTATACAATTAAGTTTATAAACTTGTCACCATGTGCAATGGCCAGTCCAGAAAGAGTTGCAAAGTTGCTTTGAAAGCTGGCCTAGGTGCCAGGACTTCAAAGATGACCATAGTGATATTCAGCAATGAGGCACGTAACTCTTAGAACAATTAAGTTCACAGACTTCATTGTCAGCCCTCGTATGTCTTTCAATTTTTTCAAAATTTCTATTTTTCATAACAAAAACGCACACCACTCATAAAATATTCTGTAGAAACAGTAATTTGCACCAAACCCCATTTCTCTGATTTCAAGCAGTCATTAGCTTCCCCACACTGAAGTACAGCACTATCAACAGGAAAGCAGCTTCCCAACAAATCTGAGAGATGAAAAACCTTGATAGGCAACCATATCCCACTGCTCCGGAAAATGTTCTTATCAGAAGGAAATGGCATTCCTGCTTTGACCATTCGATTCTTGAGCCTTTGTATCCTTTCTATAGGGAAAACAGCTTCACGTACTTGTCCGAGGTTTGGAGCGTAATTCACATTCCGTTAGATAACAACCGACCTCACAAGGTGTCTCACAGCACATGTCAGTGCTGAAAAGGTCATTCTAAGATTGCTACAATGCTGAAGGCTTCTGAGTGATGGAGTTCATGGACGGAGCTGTGAACTACAGGAAATAACTTACTGAACTTGCTTTATCTTTTATTCCAGTGAGCCCCGTGCTTCAGTAAAATTGTTTGGGAGATCAAGACAGTGAGAATGGCATTACTATGTCCATTGAGGAAGTCACTTGAGGAAATAGGAAATCAAAGAAAATAATTTCTTTTTACGGTATTAGTACTTATCCCAGGGAAGAAAACAGCACTCCCCTTCTGAGATACAAGAGTACAACCTTCTACCATATTTCTTACTTATAACCTCTGCCACCAAGATGGGATTATCTTCCTCCCTGACTAGTCAGTAGCCTGGGTTGTAGTTTCACATCCTTGAGTCAGTTCTGACTCACAGTTACCCTGCAGGAGAGAGTTGCTCCTTCAGACTTCCTAGGCTATAATCCCGATGGGGGAGGCCTGGTGGCACAGTGGCTAAGAGCTCATCTGCTAACCAAATGCTGGCAGTTGGAATCCACCAGCTACTCCTTGGAAACCCAGTGAGCAGTTCTACTCTGTCCTATCTGGCTGCTATGACTCAGGATTGACTTGATGATAGTGGGCTTGCTGCTGTTAGTGTTGTTAGCTTGTTGTTGACAGCAGCAGATCAGCAGATCTTCGCTGTTGTAAACCACTGGTAGGTTTGAACAGGCAACACTTGAATTACTAGCCTGTCACTTAACCATTGTGACACCAGGACTCGTTCTGTGAGCCTACGCTTCAAATGCATGCTCGGCAGTGTCAACAGTCCGAGGAGGATTGGCGAGGGCTGAGCTAATGCGTGACCTCTGCGCTGATTTTCTGGCCTTTTTCACGTGAGTCTATTGAAGAAGTGGAATCCCTGGTGGCTTGGTGGTTTAGGGCTACACCTGCTAACCAGAAGGCTGGCTCTTCTAATCAACCAGGTGCTCCTTGGAAACTCTTCAGGACAGTTATGATTCTGTCCTATAGAGTACCTATGAGCTGGAATCAACTCACAGCAACGGATTTGTCCTTTTATTTCCACCTAATTAAAGCTCTTTAAGCAAGGATGACATGAGACATTCTGAGAGGCCCATCCGCGTGGATCCTCTCTAGGCTTCTTCATCATCAATCCTCCATCATGATAAAACACTGACTCTGCTCTGCAAGTCAATGTAGACCTACTCCCCCAGCACCCATCCTTCTGGGCAAAGTGAGCAAGGCCACTCAAAGTTCAACCCCCACCAGGAGGATTCTCCTTCAGGGCCACATTTGAGTGGTGAAGTCTTACATGCCAGCAGTCGGCTTCTGCCTGACACCACCCTGTACAGAACTACACTTGACCCAAGTCTGCCATCATCCATTTTTCCTTCCTGAATCAAGGGATGATAGAAGATACCCCCTCGAGGTGGGAACTGAGGGGAGGAGGACAACACAAAAGGAATAAGCTGGCTCTGGAATGTGAGTCACCTACCCCTGCAACTTACCGATTTCTTCAGGAATTGCTCATGTTGGATATTCTATAACTGACTTGCTGAGGACGTACTGCTAAATATGCCCAACTGTATATCTTATAGAAACAAAATGCATCTAGTTCCTTTTTGGAAGGTTAGGACGCCTGATCACTTGTTGCCCGTGGCCCTTCATTTGTTCCCTCATACTTTCAATCAACTAATAATTATTGATTGCCTATTATTTGTTAGTAAATGCTGGTGGCATAGTGATTAAGTGCTACCTCTGCTAACCAAAAGCTCAGCAGTTCCGATTCCCCAGCCACTCACTGAAAACTCTTTGGGGCAGTTCTATTCTGACCTGTAAGGTGGCTGTTAGTCGGAATCTGCTGGACTGCAGCAGGTATTGTTTGTTAGTTTGTCTTAGATGCAGAATATCTACCAAGCCAGACATCTTGTCTCCTACAGGACCCATAGCGAAACAAGAGCTCTTTCTGGAAGTGGAGTGTTTATTCGCTAAGGAAGGTATCATTTCACTACAAAACCTTGCCTGAAGGCTTATGTTACTTGATGAATAGATTGGAGCCTGTACCTAAAGGTTGATTATATTTCTTTTGTAATTAAAAGAGGCACGATAAGTGTAGTTATTTCTCAATGCTAAGGATTTCCACCTTCATTTGGGGGATATGTCACAAAGTGCGCTAGGTCCCTGAGTGTTTAGAAAATTGACTTAAGTAGGGGACTCTACTGAAGTCTACGCACGGAAAGACGTGCGCCTTACCACTGAATCTAGCTAGGGTCCCTGCCTTTTGCACACCAGATCCTATCAGCATAATACCATCAATAGGGGATATGAGAACGATGGCCTCTGGGACGTAAGATAATCAAAACCTGTGGGTATTGAATCATGGTACAAAGTTTCAGAATTGATGTGCCCTTGATATAAAATGCGAACAAGGTAATATTGAGCCTGCCAGGTGAAAATCAACAGTTTATGGTGGTCTTTGCTTACTGAGACCGGTACAAAAATGACATTTGGAATAACAGTAGATGATGCTATGGACTGTCTTTGATTTCCTTTAGCACAGATTCACATCTATGATGCTAGCTGTGGTCTGAATCACCAATCACCACTTAATTTAGTTTACTAATCTGTCAGTCTCCAAGATCATTCTATGAAATTTGGAATTTGAGACTAAAACAGATGCAATAAAAATCACCAACTCTACACATTTCTAATCTTTTGTGGTGACACTGATCTCTCAGACTCTTCCAGATGTGCAGACCAATAGAGTGTGTATCTCCAGGAGCTTCCCAACTGAAGGTCCTTATTCTGTGAGTTACACATAAGTCGCTGACTATACTATCTCCAAATTGATACTCAGGAACTAGGAAAGAGCAGTAGGATGGTTCTAGGATGGAACAGCTTCACTAGTTGTTCTAAATACAAAACTTCACTAATCACCTGACCCCTGGAGAGATCATAGGTTAGCGAACTTCCTCAAGGTAGCACAGAGACTGTATTACACAGGTGGGACCCAGTCACAGGCAGATGAACATTCAAAGTAGGGCTGGAAACACTTTTTCTAGTTAGCCTCTTTTAATAAGTGGCTTTTATTTTAGCACCTACAAAACAGCACATCTAACAAATTATTGATTAATCGAACTGCTGCACAAATTGCAATTCTAATCCTGAAAAAGGACCTCTAGCGGCGCAGCGGTTGAGCACCGGGCTGCTCACAGACAGATCAGCGATTTGAGCTCACTAGCCATTCCAAGGGAGAAAGGTGTGGCAGTGTGCTTCCCCAGAGGTTACAACCTTGGAAACCTCATGGGCCAGTTCCGCCCTGTCTTGCAGGGTCACTGTGAATCACAATCGGCACAATGGTGAATGGTTTTCAAAGGGTTCTTGAAAGCTGCAAGGTTGGTTGAAGAAGAAAATACTGAGCAGAATCAGTCAACGTGGCTGCTGTTCAAAATATTACTATTAAGAAACTACGTGTTTCTAATTTCAATAAGGAGTCCCAATGGTACAGTGGTTAAAGCGATTGACCGGTAACCAAAAGGCTGGTGATTCTAAACCCCAACAGCTCCACTGGAGAAAGACATGGCCGTCTACTTCTATCACAGTTTACAGCCTCAGAAACTCCATGGGGCAACACAAGTCTATCCCGAAGGTTCTCTATGGGTGAGAATTAACTCCATGGCAGTAAGTTTAGTTTCTTGGCTTCTACTTGCCCTGATTTCCTGTCTTGACTGATTTGAACTTTTTTTGCTTGCTTCAGAATGACCAGAAGGAACAACATGGGTATAAATGGTATAATTAGGATCAGAGCAATTTAACAAGATTGTTGTTTCCTCACTCTGAGATTGGTAGTCTGAAATAATGACCAACAAACCAACAGCATCTCAGATTGCACTGAATACTCCATATGCTTTTCATAAGGGGGAAATGTGGGTCACTATGATTGCTTGAATTTTTTAATTACTATTTTGAATTAGAATGAGTTAAGAAATATATATTATATGGTTCTCTGTCTTATGAAATACATTTACTGAAATGCCAAAAATCCCTGAGAAATGTAATCTAGTTACATATTTCTGAAAGTAATTTATACTAAGTGCTGACGCTGTTTCCCATCCATTTTGAATTGCTCATCTTCATGTATGTGTGAATTTTTCACTACGTAATGTAACTTATCATCATATTTCCCAAGAAGCCTCCTGTTACTGAGCTCAGTGTGATGAGACTTCCTCATATTTGAACGTCATTGTCTTAGTGAAATAGTTGTATCACCCTACTTAAGTCATGGCTAGTTGTGCTCACCCTGTGTATCTCTTACAGCCACGTATTTACACAGTTTTAAAAGTTTCAAGGTTATCTCTTCATTTGGTATGGGGTAGGAGAATACACTTCATAAATAAGTCAAGAATGAGGATAGGTCATTCACATGAATAATTTGCATTGTTTTCTGTCTACGTTAATCTACAGAAGGCCTGCTTTGATAAAGTCACTTGCCTCAAGATCTACAGAAAAGGCATGCATTTTCATGTAAATGAAAAATATTTCAAAGAACTAAGGGTGAGTGAAAGACGGCCTTTGTTTCAGTCAGCAAGTGCTGCTCTAACAAAAATGTCATGAGTGGATGGCTTTAGCAAAGTTTATCCTCACAGTCCAGCAGCAGGCTACAAGTCTAAATTCAGGATGTCTGCTCCAGGGGAAGGCTTTCCCTCTGTCAGCTCTGGAGGCAAGTCCTCGTGTTGCATCAGTCTTTGCTTAGGGAGCATCTTGGCGCAGGAAACTCAGGTCTGAGGGTGCCCTCTTCTGGTGCTGCTTTCTTGATGGTGTAATGTTCCCAATTCTCTGCTTGTTTTTCTCTTTTATCTCCATTAGGATGAAAGGACAAAGGCTGGTGCAAGCCACTCTCCAAGGAAAGTCCCTTAGTAAGGGTGTGGCAGTCCCACCCTCATCCTCTTCTAAAGTAAGTTAGCTACAGGCAGAGATGAGAATTTACAGCATCAGAAAATCACAAAATGGAGGGCAATCACAAAACACAGGGAATCCCAGCCCAGCAAAATTACCACCCATATTTGGGGGGGCACATTATTCAACCCATGACAGTCTTCATGCTTAACCATCTCAAAAATTTACTCTGTTCCATTAAAAGTTGTTTTGTAGGTTTCTCTGTGGATGGAGTACACGCCTCCTTTGTGTCCTTGAGAACCCTGGTAGCATAGTGGTTAAGTGCTATGGCTACTAAGGAGAAGGCTGGCAGTTCAAATCTACCAATATACCAGACGCACCTTGAAAACGCTAGGGGGCAGTTTAACCCTGTCCACATGGTCACCATGAGTCAGAATTGACGCCACAGCAGGTGGTTTGCTTTGGTTTGGGGTTTTATTTCCTCACCACTCACCTCCTAAGCATCCTGCCTACTCTTCCCCTGAAGAGACACACATGCACAAAATTATATCCAGAAAGATACAGATATTTCTAATCCTCACAGCATTAAAGGATATGAGACTATGATCCACGGGTCTAGAATCAGAAAATAAACTTAAATATCTAAGTTTATGAGACTCGTGAAAACAATGGCATGATAGCCAAGGATGTCACAACTGTCACAAAAGTCCCCATCACATGCCTGCATAAGGATAGTTTTTATAAATAAATATTAAACTGTTTCCGATTAAAAGGGATCTTTGAAGTAATTAATAGCTTGGCCTGGTAATTTCATCACATTTTGCTACCGGATGGAAATTATGATTTGATTATGATAGCCTGATGAAAACCATATTAAACAATTCTTCAGATAATTTCCTTTTCATTCATGATTAGAGAGCAAGGTTAGGCAGGGATACGGGGTTATGGCTTCACTGTAATCTAATTTCCCTCATTTGAAAATTGCAGGTATTCTAGATTTTGAAACATACCAGGAAATGATGCTAAATTTCTTGTCTGGACAATGTCTTCAATCACTTAAGATAGTCAAAGGTCCGGAGGGATCTCAGGACCCCATTAAATTGGATGACTGCTCTTTCATTACTGCTGTGAAACAGTAAATGTAACTGGTAGAATGGCAACGTATCATCTTTTCAAGATTTCTTTCTCCCAAGTCTGAGGCATGCGGAAGTATTGTGGAAAAACCCGCAATAATGGAAGATATCACTCAAGATCTGTTTCTCTGAATGGCACATCTTTGTACAAGAGGGTGCTGTCACATTAAAAAGGCACATTCTTTCAACCAGCATGCAGTGCAGTTTATTTCATATGTGAACCTGTTAACCTTTGGGCTCTTAAATCTAAGGCTTCTGATCAGTATGGAAGATAGCAGAGTGTATTTCATTTCCAAAAGACTCTGAGACCCTTATGAGAAACCCTGGTGGCGTAGTGTGGAGTGCTACAGCTGTGAACCAACAGGTCAGCAGTTCAAATCCTCCAGGTGCTCCGTGGAAGCCCTGGGGCAGTTCTGCTCTGACTTATAGAGTAGCCACAGGTTGGAAACGACTCGATGGCACCTAGGAAAAACAAGGAGGTCCATGAATTCAGGGTCTGGATTTCCCATTTCTTCTGTGGCTCAGTGCAGCTAGTCCTCAGAGACGGTCATACTAACAAAAAAAAAAAAAAAAACACTGCTGTCGAGTCAATTCTGACTCATAGCAACTCTACGGGACAGAGTAGGACTGAGCCACAGAGTTTCTAAGGAGCATCTGGTGGATTCGTACTGCCAACATTTTGACAAGTAGTCGTAGCACTTAACCACTATGCCGCCGTACTGATAGATTGGTAATAAACAGCTGCTGAATTGCACATATGATAAATAGAATATTTGCGCTCTGGGAATATGAGTCTAGCTAATTTAATTTACTCTTTTCCCTCCTAAAACAATGATGTCACTTTATGCCTTGGCAACCCTTTTATTTCCTTTTTTGTTTGTTTGTTTCTTCAGTTTTCCCCCTTTGTTTGCCCCTATTTATCTTTAGGAAAAGGTCCAGAGCATCTGCTGGCTGCGTCATCGGGATTACAGCTACCAAGTGAAAGGCTGAGCCGAGGGAGGCGGGACCGGGTCACTCACCCCTCCTGTCTCTGACTCTGGATGGCTGACTCCACTGAACCCCAGTCACAGCCTTCCAGCCCAGCACGTCAGCTTCCCACTGATCCGCCAAATAAAAGGAGAGTTGGGTGAACGGCAGAGAGGGGGTGAACGCCACGAGGGTTACCTGCCAAAGAGACGAATGCATGCTCTTCTATGTCTGCTGGTTGACACATTGTCTTGTGTGTTTTGTGGATACTGTCCAAATACAATGCTTTTGAACTAGCACCTGGAAATTCATCTATGTTAAGCCTCTCAGGGTACAGAGAACTTGTTTTGTGAGAAAGCCTGATATTGTTGAATTAGAAACCGCATCATCAGCCGAAAAACTGTAATTAAGGCCTACAGATGGATAACATTTTAGGAGGCCTGGTGACCCAGTAGTTAAGCACATAGCTGCTAATTAGAAAGGTGACAGTTCGAATCCAACAGCCCCTCCAAAGAAGAAAACTGTGACATTCTGCTCTGGTAAACATTTCCAGCCTCAGAAACACTGCCCTACAGTTCTACCCTGTCCTGCAGGGTGGCTATGAGCCAGGATTGAGTCACTGGCAATGGATTAATTTTTTTGTTTTGTTTTGTTTGTTTGTTTTTGATTCTCATAACCTTGATTAGAACGAAAAGTAAAACAGACTCAGGTCAGGTTTGACTCCAGGTGAACTAACTATATGGTCCCTACTATCGCCAGAAAGAAACCCTTTGCTGTCAACTCAGTTCTGACTCTTAGCCACCCTATAGGACACAGTTGGGTTTCCCACAGAATTGCCAGGTAGCGTCTGGTGGCAGTAGTGTCTGGCCGAATTTTCGACATAGCTCTTTCCTTCTTCTCCACCATCCTGTTTTCACAGGGGTCATTGAATCCCCTTTCTCTTTTTAAGTACTCTCCTGATTTGATTGCTTTGAATTTTACAAAGTTTTAATCCAAGTTCAGCCAGCCAGCCAAGTGTTGTCAAGTCGAATCCAACTCATAGGTCAGTGATCCAAATAATCAGAATCATCAATGCTCTATTAACGTCCAAGAGTATACTGAGAGTGCCCAAACCACAGGGCTTAGAGGCAGCAAGAAGATCTCCACCGCTGGTGCAAACACAACGCTGCATGTCCCGGGCTCATCCAGTAATAGGACGGGCCAGGCCACTGAGATCCAGGGCTCGGGACGCGACACCTCAACAGGGTGAGGCACATGGCCTGGGAGCCTCCAAGAACTTGAGCTACAGTGAAGGAATGTTCTCCAGTAACAACCCCCAAAATGCTTGTTTCCAGGAATTGAGTATCAAGATTTCAGTACCCTGCAACTTTATGAAAGGAAGTCCAAATTCAAGGTCCTGTGAGACATCAGTCACAACAACAGGAGGCCTTTGTGGAAACCAGTGAAAAGAATGTGGTCAAAAGAGGCAAGTGAGATCAACTGATCGGCAGCTTCGTGCCCTGTCAGAGTCAGACAAGCCACCGAGTAAGCTCGGTACTGGGACACTGTGCTTCCTGCTTCCTCCTGCTTCAGTCCCACTCGCTAGAAAGAGGACATCGCAGCCCTGCTGGCGTGGTGGCTCAGGCACAGCTGCTAATTACAAGGTCAGCAGTTAGAACCCACCTGCTGCTCTGCAGGAGGAAGATACGGCAGCGCGCCTGCACAGAGATGCCAGCCTTGGACACCCGGGGGGGCAGTTCTCCTGCGTCCTGCAGGGTCGCTGTGAGTCAGAAGTGACCTCACAGCAACGGCTTGCTTCTTAGAAAGAGCTCAGATCACATGGCCTGCCACGTCTCCTGTCCGTGTTTAGGGAGATCAAGGGGAGCAAGTGGGGTAAGAGCACAGGCTGAGTCAGCACGGCCTGCCCTAAATTTGGTTCCTTTATTTTTTATATCTTAGGTAAATCTCTGTAAGTGCTACGGTATACACCAAAATTACGTACAAGCAGATTCCTTTATACAGTTTATAACAGAAACGTGTTTCATATATATATGTATATACACATATGTGTGTATATGTATATAGATACAGATATAGATAGAAGTGACCTACATGTCTAACAATAGGGAATGAGTTAATATCCTCAAAAATGTTTAGGAATAAGTTAATCAAATGAAAGCCAAAATATAACGGCAAATAAAATTTTTTTTTTTAGAGACTGCAAAACACTATATTCAGTATAACCTTCTTTGGTTTGATAAATCAGAGATAGAAGCAATGTTTGATGGTACTGTAGCCGTGTCTGGAATCCCTGGGTGGAAAAATTCCACCCGCTGCACTGCTAACAAAAGGATGCAAATTCAAGTCCACACAGAGGAACCTCAGAAGAAACACATGGTAATCTATGTTCAAAACTCTGTCACTGAATAACCTATAGAACACAGTTCCACTCTGATGTATTTGGGATAAGCTGGAACCAGCTTGACAGCAACTAGCCATTTTGCTTTTCTTTTATAGCCGTGGGCACAAGAACTTGTGAATCTCCACCTGTAGGGTATTTCTCCGGTCTAAGAGTATCCTTTGATTTGTTTTTACCTTAATGAGCTGGAAACGTCATTTTCCTTTTATTTCATGTTAAGTTAGATGCAAATGGCATCCCTCCCTTAGCTGCAGAGCTCTGGACCTTTTGTTCGAAGATTAGATTTTTAAAGTTGCTTCCCTTCATTTGCTTACTTGATAGTAATTGGGATGAACAGGAAAGGTTGCCTGAGATTTGCATAATCTCTGAAAGTTTTATAAGCAAGCAACCATTATGAGCTAGAAGGTGTTAGAACAATGGAACTGTTAAATATACCTTTAGAGCAAAAATTGTGAATTTGAGATAATATACAACAACAGCTCTTACTTCATTTGGGACATGGAGGGGCCGGTTTCCCATATTGTTTGTAGAAATATAACCTTCAAATAAGCATAATTTCTGAACCAAAAGGGATTTACAATGAAGGATTGGCAGACGTGTTGTGAAGCTCTTCAGCCTCTTTCTTGCTTATTGAAAATAGACAATATTCATACTCTGTTAGTCCCATCTGCCTCTCCTGAGAAAGAAAACCATTTTGTGGCCGCGGCAGGGAATCTCAGGGTCCAAGTAGAGAATTTTCCTGAGGGATTTCCATTACATCTGCACTGAAAATTACGTATGCTTCCCTGAAAACGTCCCCAGGCCTGTATTACAGATAAAGAACCCTGGGAATGAAAACTCCACCTTTATTTTTAAGCTTGACAGTAATGAAGTACCTTTACAGAAGAATTCTGGTCAAATCTGGGTTTAAGTGTAAGACCTCAGCTCCGGGGCTAGATGAGACTTTCCAACCCGCATCAACCAGTCCTCGTCCTGGGATGCTCACACCTCCCATCAAGCCACACAGTAAGCAGTGTACTCAGGTGTGCCTGCTGAGTAAAAGAGCAAACGTCTCTAAGTCTGCCCAGGATAGAAAGGAAGGCGAGCAGGCTCTGAGCTTGGGCCACATACTGCCACCCACCAGTCACTGCAGCCTCCTGGGCTTCTGACCAGGACAGTGGGGATGCCACCTGCCCAAACCCCACCCCCACCTCCGCCCCAGCATACGTGCTTCACGCAGAAGCCCCTCTGGGACCAAATGCCCAGGAACATGGAACGCTTTTCTCAACAGGGAAGTTGGAGGAGCAGCTTGGCCATAGGGGAGTAAGACAGGCAGAGATAAAAACATGACTGTGAGAGAAGAAACAGGAAGGACTGTCACACAGAGAGTTTCTGGCCTCGAAGTGTCACCAGCGTTAATGAGCCTGGAAGCGGAAGGACATGGAGTGTCTGCCAGATAAACATTTCGATTGCCTGATTTCCGCTGTTGGCATTAGCTATAAGAGTGTCTTCTTGTGGAGAGCCATTTCTTTATCTTTCATGTGTTACCTGTTAAACTGGTCCCTGCTGAGCTGTGCCAGGGTTTCTGATGTGATCTTTAGTCTACAGTTCCTTGGTATCATCCTTATACTCAGAAAGGACATCAGAAGCCCTGATACAGTTGAGGACCCCTTGACCTCATCAATCAGCCGAGACGGTGCAATGACGGCTAAGCATTTAGCTACTGAGAGGTCAGCTCCTTGAACCAACCAGTCACTCTGCGGGAGAAAGATGTGGCAGTCTGCTTCCAGGAAGATTCACTGCCTGAGAAACTCAGCAGAACAGCTCTACTCTGCCTGTAGGGGTATATCAGTAAGGATCAGCTCCAAAGCAATGAGTTTTTGTGTCATTTCCTTTGGTTTTGTTCTTGTTATTGTGTTTTTGGTTTGGTCATCATCAAGAATAATGCTCGCAATCAGTGACAAGGATTACTGCTAACCCTTACTCTGTCCTGAACTTTATTCAGTGTTTCAGCTCTCTTTGTTTGATTTTGGTGTTCTGAATCCATGAAACCCTTTCCCTCCTCTGTTGGCGTTCTCTAGGTCTTGATTCCCAGTCTTGGGTGATTACCCACCATTTGTGATCTCACGTACTATGTGTTGTAAATCCTAACCTCTGTGATGTTGATGAGAAACTTTGGTGACATAGCAGTTAAGAGCTATGGCTGCTAATCAAAAGGTTGGCAGTTCAAATCTACCAGGTGCTCTTTGGAAAGGCTATGAGGGTGTTCTACTCTATTCTTTAGGGTTACTATGGGTTGTGATCAACTAGATGGCAATGAGTTTTTGTTTTGGTTTTTTAATGCTGTTAATGAGGCAGAATTAGAGGCAGTTATGTTAATGAGGCAAGATTCAATCTACAGAATTAGATAGTTCTTAAGTCAATCTCTTTCAAGATATAAAAGAGAAACAAGCAGAGGGAGGGGACTTCATACCAGTGGGAAAATAGAGCCAGTAATACAGCATGTCCTTGGGACGGCACTTGGCTTGGCCTGGGACCCGGGGTCCCTGTCCTGAGAAACTCCTAGACCAGGGAAAGAGTGATGACAGAAAAGCCTTCTGCTGGAGCTGGTGTACTAACTTCAGACTTCCAGCCCCCTAGACTGAGAGAAGAAACTTCTATTTGTTGCAGCCATCCACTTACTGCATTTCTGTCATAGCAGTGCCAGGACACCAGGTCTCCTAACGTGTAGTCCACATTAACAGGAGCATCTTTATCAGACAACGTCTAACACAGAATTATCTCTTCAGATACCTGCTCATGAACGGCAACTACAGGTGTTTCTCATTCTGATGATTGCTGTTTCCAAGCAACTAATCACCTCTTAATCTGTTTCTGTAACCAACTAAGCTATGGTTCTTCATTTCAGGGAATCTCATTAAAAATAATGGCCTTATCCTGCTGGAATTTAATTTTGCTTACTTTATTAAAATGTTTATTTTTAATGCCTTAAAGAAAGCCCAGAAAGGAGAGCAAACAGTTCCAATCAGATTTCTGTAACTAGATACTGTCTCATCTCCACGGTGGGTGTTCTAATGTCTTTTTTATCAAATGGTAACTGTTATTTTTTCATATTTCAAAAATTGGGAAGTGTCAGTGCATTGTATAGGCATAAGCTACAGAACACGAAAGCAGCTATAAAGGCATTTTTCAACCTTATTTATAGAAGTCCTAATGAATTTGTATCACCTCTAAATGAAGTACAAAACAATTAAAAGTCTATGTCTTTATTCCATGAAAACAAACCAGATTTGCCCAGTGAAGGCGGGTGTCACATCTACTATTTCTGGTATTCTTATATAATAAGGCAGGGAGCAGAAGCCCCAAAATTAGCATCCTGAGATGTCTAACCCATAGATTAAAGTTCTAAAACAGTTTTCCAGATTTTCTTCTCCCCTTTGCCCCTCTCATACTCCCTCTCCACTCCCCAACCTTTCTCCTCCCTCCCCCTCTTCATCCTTCTCCTCTTCTTCAGAGCAGATCACTTTTTTCAAATTAAATTTTACTAGGAAGCACGAACAAATGAAATAGATATCCAGAATTGCTCTGGTTTGATGGTGAAGAGGCATTACATCTAAGATCATTTTCCTTAGTGCTGCCATCCCCAGAGCAAGCCCAGATGGTCTCTTTAGAAACTCCAGAACTCTCTGAATCAAACTGTCAAAATTATCTGTTTCATTTTTTTAAATCTTAATTTTAGAGATGAGGAAAGAAAGCTCAGAAAGCCTGGTCAATTGGCCTACACAGTCTTGGCGTGTGGGGCTCATTAGAGAGTCTAGCATGGATTTTGTTTTTTGTCGTCCTCTACCATGAGGCCATTTTAGAGGGAAGTCTTTGGTCCCCTATTGATACAGGTGTTGTATGTTTAGTATCTAGACTAATTCTGCATGCAGGACATCTGTGGCATGCAGAAGTCACGGCTCGTGCAAGGTAGTCTTGGTAGATAAGCCAGGATTGCTTCCCCGGGCACAATCTCCCCCCACTGTGGTCAGCTACCTCTTCATAGGATATAGCCAGCTGCGCTACGGGAACGCAGGGAGGATGCCGATTGGCCTCTCTTGGTCCAGACCTGTGAAAGGGAATCCAGCTTAAGTGTGAGAGACCGAAGGGAAGAGGAAACACAGTCAGTGTAGGAGCTGCTGGGCTCCACGAGTCCCTTCAGGGAGATTTTAGCTAGTTACTTCATTAATTCACTAGCTACCTTTTCACAAACATCTGGGGATTTTGTCATAACAAGATTGTAGTTACAACTCTTTCATGACTACTTTTAGGAAACTACCAGAGCGTCCTGTCTACTCCTGGTAGAGTGACTGGACAAGGCCTGAGATGTGTTCGCAAGTAAGCTGAATATCTGACTAGAAAGTATTCAAGCATGGAAGTGAATTTGTATTGCAGCGTAAATTTTAGTTAAAAATGAGTAAAAGCTGTATCACCTCTTTTACGTCGCCAATACAGTAAAAAAAATCTCTATTTTATCACCCAAATGATTCGAGATCATCACCAAGAAGACTGAATCTGGAAGACAGGTTATACTAGAACAATTAAGAAAGGAAAATAAAGAAAGCACATAAAAATAATAAACAGCTTAAAGACATAAATGCCAACTGTAAACAGGTTACTTTCATTAGCTAATTACTGGAGTACTTTCTTTTTTAATAAGCACCCATGTAGTAATTGTTATTGTGATTGGGCCATTCAGTCTGAAGTATCCAAATAGTGAATGCATCAAGTCCTTTTCTTCGGACTTTTCCCCGTATAGATTTTCTTCTTTCAGGATGCAGAGTTCAAAAACAATAACTTGTTCTTAAAAGAAATTAAATTACCTATGGACAAAGACGGTTTAACTGAGTTTGGCAATTCTTAACTACCTGTGTGAAATGTAAGAGTCTGACTGAAAATTAATGAAAGACTTGGTGATATTGTAATCTACTTCCCCAAAAGGATACTGTTGTCATTTTCTTTTTACCCTAAGAAATTAGTATCTGAATTCTAAACCCTATATGCTTACATCACAGCTTAAGTAGCCCAGGTGATATGCATGGTATTTCCTACTAAGAATTACAATAGAAAGGATAATATAATCTGGGAAACAAGTCTTTTCAGAAATGATGTTGTCTGTAATTAGGAAAAAAAATCAATTATTTTCTCATCTAGAATTCTGCTCAAACTGGAAACCAAGATACAAGGTAGATGTGTTAGAAGGATATTGGTGGATTTTTCCTTTAAGTATCTGATGATTTTTAATACTAGAAAAAATTAGTTTCACAATTCAGTTAACAATAAATATAAAGTGGTAAAAGTGGTGGCTGAACTTCCATTTAAAAGAGCAGATTATTTGCAAATACTTTTATTTTAAAGTTCTGATTTACATAAAAGCAATTAATATGTTAATTATAAACAAATTCCATCCAGCTATTAACCCCAAGCTGTCGCACATTCGACCTAATTCAACTTTTTGTGCATGGCAAAATCTATACAACTTCATCTTTGACCTCCTCTCTATCTTGGACGTTACCAATTAGTAATGGTAATAAGAAGTGTTAACACTAATTAACACTTGCTATGAACCAGGCACTTTGTTGCCAAATTCCAGGGTCCAAACTCTTAATCACACAGTACTCTATCATCTCACCATGATTGTGAAGGTGAAATTAGGTCTGTGTATCTGAGCTTGCTGAAGGTTCACTGGGGTTGGTTACTAATCAACTCATTCAAAAATAAGTCGACATCAGCCACTGGGAATTACAGAAAATGAGTAAGTTGAGGTTCTGCCCTCTGGTCTCATTTAGAATAGACTTCAGAGGCAAGGAAACAAGGCTCATAGCAACCTGTTTTATCACCCGAGAGAAACACCAACACAGGAAAGAAAGACAGCTGTCAACCATGAGCTCTCCGCCTGCCGCTGTCCCTGGGTGGTGGAATTGGATCGCACCACTGTCCTGACGGCTGCCAGTTCAAAACCGCCTGGCAGCAGCGTGGATGAGAGGCCATAAGCCTGCTGCTCTGAGGATGACAGCCAGGAAAACCCTATGACACATTCCTGCTCTGTGACCCACGTGGTTACCCGAGGCCCAAAACCAACCCACTGCCGTGGAGTCGGATCCAGCTCACACCAACCCTCCAGGACAGAGCCTAGCCGCCAGCCTTCCAGGCAGCAGACAGAGCACCTCCCGGCTACACCCCAGGGCTTCCGTAGGGTGCCCGTGGGGAGGGATCCACTCAGCAGGACCTGGGTGCTGCCTGGCGCTGTCTTGGTGTCTCACTGGTGTTGCCTCTTTCAATCCTAATACGTAATTCCCACATTTTATCAGCAAATGGGAACCAGTTTCATTCTCGTAAGAATAAGTAAATGAAAAATCAGTCAATGATAAATGAACACTCTAAGCCAGCCAAGTGCCATCAAGAAAACTCTAAGTGTTAGCATATTACTGTTAATTATTTGTGCCTGGAGTAAAGACACAAAAATGGAAGAGAAATACGAGCTGGTAAGTAGCTGACAACCTCCTCTCTTGATTTCAGTCCAACTCTCTGTCATCTTTATCCCCCTCTCAAGTTTCCAAGTTTCCTATCTTAAAAACATGCCTAAATTCGTTTTTGAGACCCTAACTACATCCTCGCCCATGCTGCCCCTCCCCCTGCCCAACAAACATACACTTGCTTCCAGGTCTGACCAAATAACAATTATTTTATAAAGATATGACAAATATTTCATTTGTCCTTTCAGCCTCATTTTTCACTAATTATTATTAAACACACACACACACAACACCTACTAGTTTACAAACACATTTTAAATTCCCCATCTTAGCTGGGAGTTTTAATTAATCTCTCCTCCTCTTAGGTTTCCTGCAACTCAGCTTCATCTCCTGAGATAGGTTTGTTCATGCCACAATTTTAAAGCGGGGAACATCCTTCTTATTTTAATCTCCCTTCCTCCCAGTTCTTTACTTGCACTGTTTAGATAAATAACTTCAACTGGGAGAGGATGATAAACATGGATCAAAAACAACAAAGGAAGCAAATTACTTCCCACCTACAATGCAGCATAATAGAACTAATAATCTCCAAAGGCATCAGAGTGCAAACAAAATACCTGCCTCAGGATTTGTTTACTTCCAGAGTGGGTGTCTGGAGCACTGAATGTAAAAGAAATTAACTTGGTGTCTAGTTTCTTAATAATGTCGTTTAAAATACAGAGGCCACCCTAATCAATGGGAGGCTGAATGAGAAGTGAGAAGATCTGGGAATAATAAGGGTGAGCTTTCAAAGTCATATAATGTATGATAATAGTTGCATCGTGGCCTTGGGACAGCATACGGGTCATCAAGTCTGCAGAAAACAGAAGAACCCAACCACACTGACTGGATGGTTGAGCAACCACGTTATTAGTGCATCTTCAAATTCATTAGGCTTTCTTCCCACCTTCCCATACTCTGAGTACAAAAAACTTTTGAAAACTGAGACAATTTAGACCTTTCCTTCAAACGTTGCTGCATCTTGAGACGGCAATCCTACCCCTGCCTGCAGATCAGCCAGTGTGAGCCTTGCGGCTACCTTACACCTGCATCTCCCCACAGAGCACACGTTGTTCTGGAAAGGTGGACACTGCGTGAAAGACATCCACAGGCGGGCCCTACCCCTGTCAACCAGAGACCATCCGCACCCAGCGTGGCCCAGCCCCAGCTGCTTCCCGCTGTAACCCCCACTCTCTGCAGGCGTCCTCAGAGCAGAGCCAAAATCCTTGCACTTGTTACAAATGAAATGAGGTCACGCAGCTCAATTACAAACTCGCTGCTGCTTCCAAAGCAGCCTCCTTTGTTTCAGTGGCACGCCAAAACCTCTGCCTCGTTTTTCCAACTAACTTCCTCAAAGCTGCTTACTCATGAGACTGCTGTCTTTCTCAGATTGAAGCCTTTGGTTGTCTCCTCTTGAGTCCACACTGTCGTTTATTCTCGAATACAATCTTTGTTAACCTTTTCATAGCTCCACCCCGAATCCATCAGTTACCATCCCCTGAGGAAGACTCCTCAGGCAGAGGTGAGGTTTCTGACTGCTCTTCCCTCCCCACGATGGGCTACTTCCCTTGTCCCCTGCCCTCGTCCCCTCACACTTTGCTATCACCACGCTGGCCTTGGGCCATCTGTCAAACACAATGTGTGCCTCCACCCTAGCCTGGTCTCCCATTCTCTGGGTTTAGGGAACTCTGTTCCTGGAATTCTGCCCACTTTAGTGTACACCTAACAACTTGGAGCTCTGGTAGGAAAGTGGTTATGAGTTCGGGCTGCTAACCAAAATATTGGCAGTTTGAATCCACCAGGCACTCCTCAGAAGCCTACAGGGCAATTCTGCTCTGTCCTCGGGGGTCACTGTGAGTGGAAATGTTAAGGGTTCGGTTTTCAAGAAGTGACGCAGTCTCTTTAAAGGTTAAGTTTTATTAAAAATGTGCCCAATAGGAAAAAGACTGGTGCACCAGGGATGCACTCCAAACTGTGCAGAGCAAGGAGGAGACCCCAAGTTTTCTTAGCACCCAGTATTTAACCCATAAAATCGCAAGGTAGGGAGGTGGAGCTGACCTTTGCATTGATTGGCTGAGGTTGGCTGAGGCCATATGGAATTTCTGCAAGTTCCAGAATTTAGCTGTGGGTGAATGTGTTAACCACATTGGTGAATGTTTAGGTTGTAAAATATAACTGGGAGTGGATGTTTTACTAGGCTGGCTCAAGGGATAATCTGCAAAGCTATCTCCCCCGGTCCTATTTGTTTCGGTGTAATTACCCTATGGTATCTCTTCTTATTTCCTGCTAAGTTAGCTCCTAGAGCTTATTATCTCAATTTTCACTGCACTCTTCCTCTAAATGGAGTTACTTATGTCTCATTTCAACAGTAATAGACTGGATACCACACAGCCAGCACAATGGTCACCTCTTTTCTTCAGACCAGGGTTCAAATGATTGTCTTACCACTGAGACTTCCATCACCTCAATTAATTCTGTTCCCTACGGAAGGAAAACAATGTCACATGAATAAAATGCCTAAGCAGACTGAACAAGAAATTAAAAAAATGGATAAAATTCCATTCGAGTCCAGTGCCATGGTCACCACTTATCAAGACGAACATCTTGTTGTATTGCCTGCGCGTGTTCCCTCTGCACCTTGTTGGACTGGAAGTTTTCTAACACACGGACCTGAAAAGAGGGTACATGGACCACAGATGAGTTCAAAGTCTGCCCTGCCTTGCTGCACACTGGACAATCATTGTCAACTACAAAGAAGCCTTTCCGTAGGTTAGGGAACCAAGCAATTCCAATTCATGTTGTATCTCCTGCAATTTATAATATAATGTTTCTGTGTGCATTCTCTAAGACTAAGCACCTTGACTGATGTTAAGCTTCACAAAAGCCAGGATCTCTCTCAGCACTCCATGTTTGGAAATACAGAGATGGCTCAAGGAAGCCCCTCTAGTGCCGCAGTGAGAATGTTCATCTGCTAACCCAAAGGCTGGCTGGCTGAACCCAGCTGGTCTGTGGAGGAAAGGGTGGTCGTCTGCCTCCATAAAGGGTTCAGCTTTAGAGACCCTATGGGACAGTTCACTATGTCCTATAAGGTCACTATAAGTTAAAATCAACTCAGCAACAGGGTGTTTAAAGAGTGCATATGATTTAGAAGAAACTCATTAAACACTCATTGACAGAAGGTAGTGTTGTCTTTTAAGAAATTAATTCAGATGAATAGATTATAGGATGATACTGACTTTAATAGTGATGATAATTCACTCCAACAGATATTTTGTATATATGCAATGGAGACCTGATGCACCCCTGTTTAATCCCACAGAAGGGATGAGATCCACATAGTCTATTTTGAAAGTTTCTGCTCATCAGTCTTAAAAAGCCATTATAGTTGCCTTTGGTCTGAACTAATTTTCATTGTGGCCATAAGACTGGGCGCCATCATGCTTTCGGACAGTGACGTCCCACTCATGGGAGGTGGTATCAGAATTATATGTCTTGTAATAATCACATATTATGTGTAAATCATTTGAAAAACACACATGCTCATTGTAGTTTACTGGGACTCATGGGTTCCCATCTATCTCACCAGTCACGGGAGGTAGGCTTACTGCAGAGTGCCTTCCCTTAGCTTACATAAGATATCTACGGTTTTTCAAATATAGTGTGCACACACACACTCACACACACACACACACAAAGACAAACCCACAATGGCTCCCTACTATTGCACAGGAACCGTAAATATGCTTACAAGGCTCATCTAGAGAAACAAAAGCAAAAAAGACAGAATTGGTATCCACTTACACTTCCTGGATACACTACCTCACAAGTAAAGCTCCTTTCTCAGCTGTTTTGCTTCAGTGAATTTTTCTTTTGCACTTTCATGTCACACAAGTTCCAAGTGGAGGGCAACACATACTTTTGTAGCAAGAAAAATAGACTCCCAAGAAAATGAGAACTGCAAAAAGTGGGTGGACAACCGTATATGCCACAGTCCAGGAAAAAGGACAAAGTTACCTACTTCCTAGACTGTACTTTATGTATCCAGTACAAGCAGTAATAGTTGTATGGCATTAAAGATTGGCTGGTAACATACAGGAAACTGCTTAGTTTGAGTCTCAGATTTTGAAAGAAACTTTGCCATATCAGAAAACTTCCACAAAAAAAGCCACTGAGGGAAAGCTCTACAAATAATGTCAAATACAGAGTAATTTACAAAAGCCATTTATGTTTCAGAAAGTATGATGGAAAATGGAAGTTGTGGGGCAATATTTAAAGGCCTATCATTTGTAAAATGAATTCTGTGTATGTTGTATGAATCAAGAGGTGAGAACTAAGGCTGGAAATTTCAAAAAAGAAATGTTCCACATAAAGGATTTTTTGAGCAATATCAGACTGTCCATTCTACTTTAATTTTTCTCTAAATATGATTAGCTTTCCCAACATTAAGTCTTCAGCTAATGTCTGACAATCCATTAGGGAAGTAATAGAAAATACTACTCATTTCATGTAGAGTAAATGTTCCTGTTAATGTTGAGACTTGATGAACTGATGACCAAATCCAATCAACAGTTAATACAGCTGGAATAACACTGTCTTTCCCTGGTTTATTGCCTGCAAGTATGTTCTGAAGCATGAATACTATTACAGAAAAAAAGAAAGTCATCTTAGTTGTTAAACTTCAAGTAGAATCAAAATACCAGAAACCAACAGAAAACGAGAAGGAAAAATACTGAGAAAAGAGAAATGACAATGGAAAAGAATAAGAGGTATCCAGAGTTTCAGAACAATTCTATATGCTCAACTCTCAGCGAACACAAGTAATGTTTCAGGAACATATACTGACTAGCTTGCTAAGTGTCTCAGGCTGAGTTCTCTAGAAAAGCAAAAACTAGTGAAGTACAGAATGGTATATAAAAACCAAACTCACTGCCATTGAGTTGATTCCAGTTCATAGAGAATGACCCTATAGGAAAGAGTAGAATTGCCCCATCAAGTTTCCAAGTACCACCTGGTAGATTTGAACTGCCAAACTTTCAGGTAGCAGCCTTAGCATGTAACCACTACACCACCAGGGCTTCCGAGTATATAAAGAGATTTATGTCAAGAAAATGGCTCACATGGTTTCAGATGCTGGCGTGTCCCAAGTCCCTGGGTCAGGCTGGAGGCTTCTCCTGGTTCGTGTACCACATTGGCTGGCAAACACAAGAGTGGCAGGTCAGAGAGCAGGGGTCTCTCACAATCTGTGAGGATCAACGAATTCCAGGATCTGCAGGCAAGGTGACAGCTAAGCTGCTAACTCAAGTCCCAGGACCCAGAAGTCAGATCAACAAGAGCCAGCTAAGGGATCCAGAGTCCGCAGAAGCCTGTGAGCCTTGCCAGGAAGTCTCCCTATATCAGGTGCAGGCCACATGGCCTCAGAAACTCTCTTTCAATGGGTTGGTTACTAACCACAGATCTCAGCATGGAGATGATAACGTGACATCAAGTCTTATCCAGAGGTGATCACACCATTACGGGACTGCCGAACTGGGTCATAACTGCCCCGAGAACCAGAGTCCAGCCAAGCCAACATGCAACCTTAAACACCACATTAAGGTTTTTTGTTTGTTTGTTGACTTTGGAGGAAAATAGAGCACATCCTGATGTTTAACAATAAAAACGTAGTAGAGTTAATTAACAGGTACTTCTCAATATCATGGATTCCATGAATCTCTAGATATGATTATGTGTACTAAACATCTGGTAAACTTTGATTATAAAGGTAATCTAGCAATGGGTTTGGGTTTATTTATAATAGAAACCAACTACATGTTGGAAAATCTTGTATATATTAAAATGCTCGCACACATATATAATTTTATATAATACTAACTTATTCTATAATAAATAATAGGAGCCCTGTTACTTTCCGGCACCACTGGATTCTAACGGAGTGCAATCATTAACTATTCATAATAATCAAACAGCTATATAGACTGCGGAGACCCTGGTGGTGTAGACAGAGGTTAAGTTCTAAGGCTGCTACCCAAAAAGCTGGCAGTTCAAATCCACAAGGTGCTCCTTGGAAACTCTAGCGGGCAGTTCTACTCTGTCCTATCACGTCCCTATGAGTTGGAATCACCTTGACAACAAGGGATTTGGTTTGGTTTCTTTGTGGAGGCTGTATGGTATGTTAGAAGGTAAGTTATTAAAAATGTGAGCAGAGTAACACAAGGAAGCCCCTCTGAGAAAGAGAGCTATCTTTGGCAAAGTCCTGAATACTGAGTGTATGCCGTGTGTCCAGGCGGTGGTTGAAGAGTGACCCTGGCAAAAGGAAGCGTCTTTGCAAGCACCCTGTGACGGAAGCCTGCGGGACCTCGGTGAGGAAGAGAAAGCAGCCAGCACGGGTGAAACGGAGCTGGCAAGTGCAACGGGAGCAGGAGACTGGCGTCAGAAAGGAAATCGGAGAGAGAGGGGGAGGAGGAGACCAGAAAGAACTTTGTGACCTCTGAGGGGACTTTGGCTTTTATTCTGAGTGTAAGGAGGAATGTTTCAACGGTTCTGAGAAGTGACCTGACCAGCTGAATTTTTGTTAAAGGATCACCTTGCTAAATCGGCTTTCTTTATGGGGGTGAAATTAAGCATTAAAAGAACGCTCTGTGTTCCAAAGACCTTCACATGGGACTAAGAACCATTCTTCAAGACTGAGTCTCTCCTTTCCAGCCATCCTGAGAAAGCACTTTGGTTTTCTCTTAAATATATCCTGAAAGATGAGAGCAGGAATTGCTGGATAATTGTGAGACAGCACACTGCCCATTTCAGGGAGAGAGACTTAATTTATTGAAGTCCTATAAAGATATTCTAGAAGACTGTGAGTACTTTCTTAGATTTGATTTTTTTTGAGTATCTACAACCACCCTGAGAGGCAGATATAATTAACCTATTTACCAAGGAAGAAAAGGTTTTTCACTAAGGACAAGCAAATGCCCAAAGTTTAGAAGACAATGATCTCTCTTACAGAAATGTGGGCTTCATTAAGCTCTGAAGATGTGGGTGTGCTTGGAACAGGGGCTTTCTCTCGCCCCAGTAGGCTTGTAAATGCGGGCCCGAGTTGGCAAGTACTGCCCTCTGAGTCCTCTCCTACCTCCAACATGATCACGTTTCTGACTCAAAGCCAAAGCAGATGGCATTGATGGTGATCCAGAAGCAGACAAAAGTCCCGACCAGGGTGGGGATGCGGTATCTGCAGTTGCTGAAATAACACCACCAGCCAGGATGCCTGAGTGTATCAAAGTCTTTTTGCTTGGATTAGCTATTTTTTTCCCCAAATATCCCAGAAATTTTATTGCATAGCCTGAAAAGCTGGCAAAGTCAGAATCCTTAAGAATAAAGAAAGGTATAATGAGACAAAGAAAGGGCCAAGATAAAGATAAAAATGAACAGTACATTTGCAGAGGGAATGAACTAGATGGCCGATTGAATCAGGATTTACCGACCCCAGTAAAGAGGGAAGCAAGCTGAGTACTAGAAAGCCATTAAAACGACTTCGTACAGATGCAAGAATTTAGGAAATCAGTCAAAAGATGAGAAAGCGTAGGCATAAACATCAAAGCAGAGATATTATACCACACTGAAACTTTGGGGGAAGATAACATTAAAAGGAGGGCATTAATATAAGCAACATAAGGCAGTCTCGTAGGGCAAAGCCAAGGAAAATCCCAAGATATTTGAGAAAGAGGGCATTGCACAAATGAGCTGTGGGTAACTGACCTTGGTGACCTTCCCCCAAGGCCCCTGATGCAGGGAAGACCCTGGAAGAATCAGAGCAAAGCGCAGCACTGGAGACACAGCACTGAGCTCAACCGGAGGGAGCTGAAACCAGGCTTTTTAGCCCACAGGTGACTAAGGCTCAGGAGACGCGACAGTCTAGGGGGACACCAAAGATGCCGGCACATTAGATAGCATATTTACAGACAGACACACAAATCCCAAGACTTTAGGATCATTGTCTCCAGTGACTGTCCCAAGGGTGAAAAAACAGGGTTTTACCTGAAGACTTTTCTGTTTGGCAGCTCAGGATTTCTCTGTCGTTTTGCAACTCTGTCACTACTCAAACTCCCTAACTCACAACCCTAAGGGACTCTTTCCTCCTTAACAAGCCTTTGAATTCCCAAGGAAATCCACAGGCTTAACCACGTGAGCAGCTTGAAACCCCGCACCTGCAACTCTTAACCTGATTAGAAGCTGAATTTGTTAAAGGAATAGTTCTTTTTGAAAAACAGCTAAGTTCTTTATGCAAATTATAAGGCTGAATTCATTCCTTTCTCTCTCAAAATATTTAGCTGCATCCCTATAATATAAAAATGCATAGGTAAGTAGTTCTTGTGCAGAAGTTTCTGTAGTGAATCTGGAACAAGGCAATGACAGTCTGCCTGTGGAATTACCATGATAAAACTGTACTTTCAAAACAAAAGTTTGAGGGTTTTACGTACCAGCGTTTTGGGGTTTGGAGATTCAGTGGCTGTCCCACTACCACGAGCCAGCAGCCTGCTGTCTGACCTGCAAACCCAGTTCTGGGTTTGCCAGTGTCACCAACAATGTGAGGCAGGAGAAGCCTCCAGCCTGACCTGTGGATTTGGGGACTTACCACTCTCCACAGCCACAGGAGCCTTTGCCCTAAGACAGATTGATAGACGGACAGATGTCGATGTAGATACACACACACACACACACACACACACACACACACTCTTCACTAGTTTTCTTTCTCTGGAGAACTCAGAATAAGATACCACTGATAAAGATCCTGACAAAGAAACATTCTCAACTTTGACACCTATTTCTTTAGCTATTAGCCTCCATAACTGTACGAAATAATGTGAAAATACTGTCTTGCAATCCATCTGTTTTAGCTATCTGTTGACTCCCTGTTTTGTTAAATGACATTTTTAGCTTTTTCTCCCCCTTCAGCTTCCCAGTACTCAATTCAAATTTTTTGGTTAAACCCATGTTCGTTATTTTCATTCTAACCCGTGAAAAGAACCAAACCCACTGCCACTGAGTCGATTCCAATTCATAGCAATCACATAGGGTGGCATAGAATTGCCACATTCAGCTTCTAAGAAACACCTGGTGGATTCAAACTGCCAGCCTCTGGGTTAGCAGCCACAGCAACCACCCACTATACCACCAGGGCTCCCTTTCCATGATTAGTCTTGAATAGACAATGAAATCTGCTAAGCCAAGAAATAGGTGTCATCTTCCTTTCACTTACAACTTTCTGTCCTGAAGTTCACAGTTGTTGGGATCTGTTTAAATCTCTTCCCCACCTTTCCTTAGTCTGGCACAGTGCCTCTCCAGACAATCACCATGCCGTTCCGCCTGGCAGAGGCTCCATCAGCTGTCCCATCCCTCAGCTCCAGGCACCCCCCGGGCCCCCGCCTGGACCAGGGGACCCTCAGCTCCCTGATGTCCCAGCACGCCCTCTGCCAGCCTCCTGAGACAAGATTGCATGGGAGGAACATTTGGGAGATTTGCATGTCTGAAAATCTGGACATATTCTGAAATTCTGAATCTTTTGTTTATTATTCCTCATTATTTGACAGAACAGGCTTTAGGTTGAATGTTATTTTTTTTCTCAGAAATTTTAAGCAGGTTCCCACCAGTTTCCAGTGTGGTTGTTACAAAGCACAGGACCATCATAACTGGTCCTTCGTACGTGGCTCATCAGCTCTCCAGCTCTTGCATACTTCGAAAGCTTTTAGCGTTTCAGGTTTATCTCTAGTTTTCTGGTATTTCAAGACAAGGTGCCCTACTGTGTGTCTTTCAGAAACTCGCTTTACGGGATATTTCTGCAGTGCTTTCAGTCTACAAACCTGAGTCCTTCACTTCTAGAAGATTTTCTTTTATTAACTCTTTGTTGGTTTTTGCCACACAGTTTCACCCGAGCTGTCCCTGCTACTTCTGTTTGCTGGATATCAGCCCTCCACTGCTGGTTCCCTAATCTTCATATCTTTTCTCTTTTGTTTATTAGGAAACAATAAATTTTCTGTAATCTTTTAACTCCACTGCAGGGTATTTGAGGAGCTCTAGTGGCGCAGGGATTAAGGGCTCATTTATTAACCAAAAAGTCAGCACCTCGGCTCCACCAGCTGCTCTGTGGGAAAAAAGACCAGGTCAGTGGCTTCCGTAAAGATTGGAGCCTCGGACAGCTGAGGGACATTTCACATAGGGCCATAAGGCTGGGTCTCAGTTGGAACTGGCTTGACAACAAACAGTAACACTGAGTATTTTATCTCTAGGACTATAGACACACACAAACATAGACATAGATACACATACATGTAGAAAACCCTAGTAGGGCAGTGGTTAACAGCTACAGCTGCTAACCAATAGGTGAGCAGTTCAAATCCATCAGGCGCTCCTTGGAAACACTATGGGACCGCTCTACTCTGCTCTGCAGGGTCACTGTGAGTTGGAACTGACTTGACAGCAAGAGGTATGGTATTGGTTTGGGACCCAGATACAGAAAGCCCCCAACTTACAACGGGGTTCCTTCCTCACCACTCCATTGTAAGTTAGTCCTGGCATGAGTCGAATACATCATTTTTTATTTTCATTATGATTGCCTTTTATTATCAAGATTTTCATAAATCTTAGCAATGAACATCTGAGAATGAAGACATCAGCAAATTATGTGCTGTAATATTGTCTGCAGTGAATATTACTGACAATTAGATGTCCCAAAAAAACCAACCAGGGAAGCCCAGGCAGTCACAAGTGCCAGCCCTGGTGACCTGGATGCACTGTAAGTCAGGGGCTGCCTGTGAGAGGGTTTACCCAGCTTCTCATTATTTCTTAGCTATGACACTTACTCTTGTTTCCTAGACGCAGTATCTAATTTCATTATTCAGTGGATAACCGTTATAGTTTCTTCAACATTTTCTTCTACACTTACATTTTCTCTGTTTTACAAGTATTCTGAGTGTTTAGCACTCCTCGTGTTCAAGTTTAAGAGTGAAGCATTGATTATTTTTGACAGCCGGACTTCCTTGTAGGTTGGTCACATTCCGAGCCCGGTTGCTGTGTTATTGTTGCTGTTCCTAGAGATCTCTAAAGACAGTGTCTGCAGCTCTTTCCCTGAAATGGGACAGTTGCTCCAGAAAAAGATCTCACTACCTCCTGCCTGAGGTGAGGTTGGAGACAAGGAGGATAATAGTCTACATATTTAATCGTAGTTTATCTTTAAGAGCCAGAGTGGAAAAGGAGAATGCTTAGTAGGCTCACTATTCAGTATGAAGACTTCGCATGATTTCAGTCTGGAAGTTCACTTCTGTTGTCGTCTGAGCCTGATGTCCCCAGGTAAAGAGTCTTTGGAGTTCAATTTCTCGAGATGATAGACTGCTTGTCTCCTTCGGTGCTCAGAATATTTCCTGACTGCAGGTAGGGTAGTTATGTAGGAGTGACAGGACATCGTCAAGTCGGTTCCAACTCATAGTGACCCTACAGGCAGAGTAGAACTGCCCCATGGAGTTTCCAAGGAGTGCCTGGAAGATTTGAACTGCAGACCTTCTGGTTCAAAGCCATAGCATTTAACCACTATGCTACCAAGGTTTTCAAACTTCTTAACACTCTCTGTAAAATAACCCTCTCCCCCAGCAATCCACTCTGTCTAGTAGTACCAGTTCCTCAAGCTTTCTGGGTGCCTACAGAGAATTTGGCTTACTTCTCACTTAGGACCTCACTCTGGGAGCTCTGAGATCGGAACTTCCCTGCTCTGCTAAGTTTTACCTTTCCATGGCTATTCGGTTTTGTTTGTTTCTTTTATTTCTATATACTGCTTTAAGGTTGTAACCCCTCTAGACTCTCTGTACCCCACATCGGTGAGTGGTGCCTGGGGTCTTAAAAGCTGCCATGTGAGGGTACAGTAAATGGTTCCAACTCAACAGGAAGTGTTAATCACTGAGGACAAAAATGACAAAGGTGAAAGAGAACCCAGAAGACAGAGAGACCCACATGAGTGAGTCTCTACATCAACTCGTGACCAGAAGAACCAGATGGTGCCCAGCCACCACCAGTGATAGCCATGATGGAGCTCACAAAATTGAGCCTCACTGGCAATACAAGAATAAATAGGGGTGCACCCTCAGATCTCCAATAAAAGACCACAACTGATGGTCCATGGGCTTCTGGGTTTCTGTGGTAGCGTGGCCCCTGGCCCTGATGCTGCCCCTATCCATAAATCATAATGAAGGTCAACTTTCAGACAGCAATGGATTGGACTTGGTGACGCAGAGTGACCATATCTTGTGGGCACTTTATGGTTCTGTGCATCTATAGGACATCATCCTGCTGACCTCTTACTGGAGGAAGGAGAATGGGTGGAGAGGAATGGATAGGAGACTGTTGGGCGGATAGGACATGTATGGAGCAGAGAAGTGTGTGCTGTCACCAGGCAGGAAGAGCAGTGGGAGCTGCATATAGGTAAGCATGTGAATTTATATGGTAATGTACACTTTCTTTCAATCATAATAAAAAAAATTATAATCCCTCTGAATTTCAACAAAGATAAGGTCCCACTCTGTTTTTCCCTTATTGTTCTCTTCTAATATTTTCAGTGGGCTTTTAAAAGTAAAATGGACAACAGTGCCTTTTTCCTATCACGTGGAGAAATAAGTTTTTCTGCATAATCAAAAACCATCTGTGAGATCTCCTAGACTAAGGCGACAGTGAACAAAGCCATTAACAACCGGACAGTTTGGAAGACAACAAGTAGAGACAAATGGCAAATGCCCATTCCATGGGATCCTCACTAAATAGAACTTTCCCTTGAACAAAGAAAATTCAACAATTTCCAGTTAAGTTCCATCAAAGGCTTTCTCTGAAGGCAAGCTAGAATCTAAACGAAAGAGAGGAGGAAGTACGCACTGGTAAGGTCCTCGGCTCTCTGGAGCAGTCACTGCAGGAAGGAAATCTCCATCTGAAACCCCCACGAGGGAAGGAGTTGGGCTGCATTTGACGGAAAGCGGAAAGCAGCACTGCGTGAGCGTGTTCGCCTCTTCCCTCTCCTTCAGCCTGATGTGGCCTACCCCTGGCCAGGACTAAGCCACGTCCTTGCGTTGCTGGTCCTTCTCCAGTTTCCAGGAGGAGTTTGTCTCCTCTTCCATCATCTCTCTAGCCTTACCCTCTCAATTGATTCATTAGGAGAAATTTACAGATCCTTAGCTCTCATCTATCTTAGAAAACTACATTTTAAACTTTTTTTAATCTCATTTTTCCCTTAAGATTCCTATGTTTTCTTCTCATATTTGAAAACAGAGGAAAAAATAATAGTAGAGAGATTAGGCTCCAAAATTCAAGCCCATTGTCACCAAATAGATTCCGACTCATATTGACCCTAAGGGACAAGGTAGAACTGCCCCATACGCTGTCCAGGGAGCACCTGGTGGATCCAAACTGCCAAAGCAGCCAGAGCGCTGAAACACTACACCACCAGGGCTGCCAGTCGGGAGATTAAGAACTCTTACTTTGGAAATCACAACCTGAGTTTCCTACCTACGTGTCCTGGGGCAAGTGACGGAAGCTCTCCAAACTTCAGTTTCCTTCTCTACGAGATGAAGAATCAAATGGTACATTCTTCTGGAGTTTCTGTGAAAAGTAAATGAAATAGTACATGCAAAGAACTTAGTAGAGTTCATAGCAAGTGTAGTAAGTATCCAATAAATGTATAAAGTAATAATAATACAACAGATGTTATACTCCGAATTCAGCATCAACAGGTCAGCAGCAACCTCCTAAAATTTCTTTCCTGGTATTTACTGTCTCTGTTTTTGTTTTAACAGTTTTGGCTACCCTTCCTGAATCATCTCTCCCCTGCAGCGCTGACCTCAGCAGTTATGGCATAAGGAAATCTGATTTTAAATGAAAAAATGGAGCAACTACTCTTCCTGAGCATGAGGCTTCAAAGCAGAAGGAAAGCCCCCTTCAGCCTGAGACAAGATTAATAGAAGTGTTAAAACCATACCAATAAAGATGTGCCAAGAGGCCAAGGGTCAAAATATAAACTATTGAAAACAAAGTGAATTTAGGGTTTACATTGTAAATTGCAAAAAGTATACACGAAAATGTTTTTGGAAGCACAGGCATAAAAGACACGATTTTAAAGGAAACACTGTACAAACTTTCCCATCAGATGAAATACAAAGTTAAATTATATGACATTAGGAGACAGTGATTTGGAAACGTGCCCAGTTCTGTACAATTCATTTGTGATGTAATGAGAGGGATTTTCTGGTAGGAACAAGAATAATAAGCATAGTCTCTTTTCATCCCAGCTACACCTCCAATCCCAGAACTTTTGGTACAAATTCTTATAACAGACTTTAAATCCAACTTGGGTATGTACCATAAACTCTCAATTACTGAGGGATGGGTGCTCTGGTGGAAGGATTATCCACCTCCTTTGCTTCTTCCCTCTTCCTCTGGTTCATGACTTGGATGCTCGCTATTAGCCCAGGTTTGAAAGGATAGAGAAAGATGAAATCTCAGTCAATTTTGCTGCTTGTTAGTGGTGCTTGTCAAATGCTTGCTGGGTGGAAACAAACAAAAGGCTTATGAGGTCTATGGATTTCATTTTCCCAAGCCACCCCTGCTCCCATTAGCACGGATAATTGAGAGCAGGCTGCATTCACTCATACATAATCAAATAATCTGGAGGGAAATGTGTATTTGATTCCTGCATGTCTCTATTGAGAAGCTTAGAAAGAGCATCCTCAGAGGCAGTGCAGTGCTTAATTCTGAGCAAACTAGAAGTGGAAATGAGTCACACTAATGAAGCTGTTTGTCAGTTCATTGTTAGGAAAAACTCAGTTATCAGAGAACAGAAAGCAGGCCATTTTCCTAATCTCAGGGAAGACCCCAGAAGGAAGCAGAATGCACTTGGGATTCAACTGAAGAAACATTAAAAGCATAAATTAAGCACAAAATTCATTTATGGCCTATTAAGTAATATTTAATATGTTAGGGATCCAATTTTCCTGACCACACAGGAATCACATGAAGATGTGCAATGCCATATGTCAGAGAGTTTAGCAAATTAAAGTGCTCTGTAGTTGTGAATTCAGATTCTGTACCTGAAAAATTATCCTTAATTACTCTAATGCATTTGAAGTCCTGGATACTGTGCTTTCTTCCCAAAGCCAATGACATGTAGCAAAACCTTAAATATTCTGTGTTATTTCCTTAGCACGGGGTCCTTCATCTGAAGGTATCTGAAGGGACTCCTGGCATGTGTGGCAGCTCCCAGATTACACAGTCCATAACACTCTTGACCTGAGCAGGGGCAAATCTTTTCTCCCAGCTGCCACATAACTCAGAATAAAATGACTCTGATCGCTCTTCCTATGGAGTCCACGTTCAGGCAAATTACGGTAATCACGTGGACCTGGCACACCCACGGGACAGCTTAAGGCACAGGCTAGGGGCTGACAGACCAAACCCAAGTCAGGGAGCCAGAGAGGGAGTATTTCCTCCCAGTGGGAAAAAAAATCAAGGCAAGACCCTGGTCTCGGGAACATCTGGCCCAACTGGTGAAACCCAGCTAATAAAGAAAACAGTCTACACTCCCCTGGGGTGAGCGGCGTCCAGGGTTCTACAGCCTGGGAGCCCACGTCAGGACACTCCACTGGCTTCACGCCTTTGGAAGCAAGAGTGAAGAAAACTAAAGAAACAAAGCAAAGATTAGTGTAAAGGACTCACAGGCCACGTTTACAACGGCTTCCACCAGACGGAGTCCGGTAGAACCAGACGGTACCCAGCTGCCACCAATGACTGTTCTGACAGGATCACAGTAGAGTATCCTGCACAGAAATGGAGAAAGAATGTAGGAAAAAAATTCTAACTCAAAAGAGACTAGAACTTCTGGCTTGACAGACACTGGAGAAGCCCTGAGAATACGGACCACGGACATTTTTCTAGCTCAGTAATGAAGTCCCTCCGGAAGTTCACCTTTCAGCAAAGCACTGGACCAGCCCAGAAAACAAAACAAGATTAAATGGGAATGCCAGCCCAAGGGCAAGGAAAAGGAGCCTAGAAAGAACAGAAAAGCTGTCAATAGGGAACCCAAGGTTGAGACGGGAGATTGTTGACCTGTTGGAGGGTTGTTCACTAATGCCGTAAACAATACCTACAAAATCAAAAACCCCTTCCAGTCAAGTCAATTTTGATTCATAATGACCCTACAGGACAGAGTAACCAGTCCTATAGCGTTTCCAAGGAACACCTGGTAGATTTAAACTGTTGATCTTTCGGTTAGCAGCTGTAACATTTAACCACCACATCACTAGGGTTTCCACCAACTGTTTAATGAGAAAATTGTGTTTTTCTGTAGACCTTCATACAAAGTACAGTAAAAAGAAGGAAAAAAGAAAGAATGGAAAAATAACAAAATTAACAAGTATCAATGAAACTACTACTACACTCTTTAATACCCTGTCCAATCGATAGAATCTATGAATTCGTAAGCATCAATAAGTAGAATAAGAATATGTATGAGTATGTATGCACGTATGCGTATATGAACTCTTGTAATTAAATAGTAGCAACACATAATTAACCAGGTGGAAAAAATATGAAGACTAGACAGAGAGATGTGATTGCTTCTTTCCATCATAAGCTCTCTCGTACAAAGGAAGTCATCCTTGTAGAAAGGCTTGGGTGTGCTTCTCCCTTACAGCCTCCTAACGTGCTCAGGCCAGGTAAATGACTGTCATTAGCTAGACCAGGCACTGCAGCTAGTCACGGAGGAAACTCAGCCTCATCATTTCCAGGGCTGGATCTGAAGCCCACGTTCAGCACAGTTCAGGTCTACCTGCAGATTTTCTTGCAGACACCTGTTGGACTCTTACTCTCACACTAGAGGAGGGAGGAGAATGTCATACAGGGAATGAAAGCCTAGAGACAGGAAACTGGGTCCTAGCTATCAGTTGGAGTTAGCGCAATGCCAGTGAGTTTTGTTTTCTATTTCCTGTCATTTGAGCACACCACTTTTATTTCTCATCCACAACTGATAAACAGTGCTGTCTCCTATACCTTTATTATAAGATTCCAGGGTGGTATTTGCAAAGCTGAAGAGCATCTGCCTTTTCCACAGAGGTCCTCAGGAGCGTGGGAGCACAGCGGTTGGCACACTCCGGGCTAACTCAGAGGTCAGCAATTCGAACCCACTAACGGCGGTACAGGACACAGATGTGACACTCTTCTGAAAATAATATATGAATTGCATATGTGTGGTATTAATATTACTAATCTGATTTAGCCATAAAAGTACCCCCACTGTACTTCATTTTAACCAATACATCATAACATGGTTGTCTCCTGTTACAGTGTGGACAGTTCTGAATTACTGCATGGTCCCAGAGCTCAGCAGGGACCCTGGTGGAGGGGATCAGGGTAGAGTGGTTGAAAGAAGGAGAGAAGCTTTCTGATGTCCTGTTCCCGTCTTCAGCAAAACAAGCAGATACAGGAACTCTGATGTCCTATAGTTTTCTAAAACACTCCAGTAAGGGGAATTGAAGCTCATAGGGAGACCATAAAACCACACAGGACAGGAACAAGTGGCCCAGAATTCCCTGTTTCTCTTCACTCTGTGATATCACCAACTATTAATTAATATTCCATTTATCTAAGGGCTGGTACACACACTAACTCGTGTGTGCCTATGCCCCATCTTCCCTGTGGGGTCTTGTGTAAACGCACACATGACCCTTACCTATCTATGGCATCAGGCTTCCCTGGTTTAAGTCACTTTTTTGAGTATTTTAATAGCTGGGATAGTGTTACTCATTCAGTGTTATTCTTCCCCTGCTTCCTTCCAAGATGGTCTCAGGCCATGGCTTCAGGTGACTTCACGCAGGTGAGGAAGCACATCCTTGTCTCCCTTCCTACAACCCTACTGTCTCTTGCTAGGAGCACAACATTAAGACAAAAACCACCATGTCCACCTCATTTACGAAGTGGAGGCAGATGGTGACGCCCACAGGCTCCCCTTCTCATGAGCTGATTATCTCTCTGCAGCCGTCGGCGCAGAGCCAAGCAGCCGCTCTACCACGAAGACTGGAGTGAACGCACTCAGTGAGTGCACTTCAAAGAGTCACAGCTCTCTTTTCTTACATCCAGATCTGTATTAGCACTCCCTAATATGCTCAGCTATCTTCCAGACAAGACACCAATGAAGAGGCAAAATGTTTAAAAGATTAAGTACATACGTTATAGAAATGGACTCATCATCAGAAACAGACTAAAATTGAATAGGCTATTCAAAATACACTATCAAGTTTAAAGTGGTGTTGGTGTGGGTGTGTTGTGTACACACTCATGTGTCTGAGAGTGAGAGTGAGGGTGTGCGTATATGTGTGTTTCATGATCCAGCAGGGTGATGGCTTATAAGAAATATCCTAAGTATCTGATTTTGGGAAATGATATAAAGAAGATCAAGATTTCCCTCATGGCCACTTAGCATGAAGTCCTTTGCCAGGGCTCATCTTTGTGTGTATCACCTACACAATTCTTCTAGATTGACGCAGCTTCTCCTCCAAGCTCAGGACTTCTTTATCATCTGGGGGGCTGGGTTCTTGTGTCCTCTGAACAACCTGTATAGTCTTTGACAGCGGTCCTGTATGACACTCAAGCTACCCGTGATAGCTGAGTGCAACTTCCCTAACTCCTCCACGCCTAACTTCCCTGTTTCTGCTTCCTGCATAAAACTGGCTTAAGAAAACAGAATTTCCAAGCAGGCAGGGAACTTAGAGATCACATCACCCAATCTCATTTTGAAGCTGGAAAAGCCAAGACCCACAGACATGAGGCAAGTTTCTCAACATTGCACACATAATCAGTGTTGTAGCTGCGTTTAAAATCCTTCCTGCCCATCTCCTTGGCGGTCTTCACTATTTCATTCTGCCATGAGTCAGCTGTTCAAGACCTACAATTTAAAAAACTATAATAACTTGGGAAGAAATATCCCTGGATACTCTCCCATGAAAGAACGAAGGCATGACCTGGAGAAGTCTTTTGTTCCGGTCTCTAGCGTAAAGCATGTCACTGTCCTTCTGCTGTGTCATTGCAGTCAGGAAGGCAGGATAAACAAGGCTATGCCACAGTCAGGCGGAGGCCGTTCATCTCGACTCCATTACGAACTCCATTCAGCAAATGCATGAGTGCCTTTTAGATGTCTAGCAGATCTGTTTCTGAGAATGCCATGAAAGCTGAGAAAGATTAACCCCAATGCCTTGTTGTCACTAGATGCCATTGAGTGGATTTCAACTCATAGCAATCCCATGTGATACAGTAGAATTACCCCATGAAGTTTTCTTGGCTGTAACAGCTGTGGAAACAGACCCCCAGGTCTTTCTCCTGCAGAGGAACTGGGTGGTTTCAAACCATGGACCTACTGGTTAATAGTTGAGAGTTTAACAGTTTGTGCCACCAGCATTCTGTGTTAACATCTGTGCCTCATCTATTTAAAAAGTAATAACAAGAAATAGGAGTAGAGTAGCTTAGAGAACTTATGTATTCTACCCATTAGAAGTTCTAAAGGTCACTGCCTGTGAAAATGAAGAACCACAGAGTATGAGAACCAGGAAATAGAAACACAGATTTCCCAGTTACCTATTCATGCCGAGACAAAAGCACCACAAGTGGATGACTTTAACAGAGAGAATATTTGTTCCCTCGGGCGTCCCAATTCAGGGTGCCAGCTCAAGGCGGAAGGCTTTCCGTCTGTGTGGGTTCTAGGGGGTGGCCCCTGACATCCGTCTTCTTCAACACAGGGACAGCTGGTTTGAAGGATGTGGATACCATTCTCCCAGCTCTTGTTTCTGTGTGTTATGAGGTGCCCTGTCTCTCTGCTCAATCGTCTGTTTTGTATCTCAAAAGACATTGACTCAACCTAAAGTATAGAACAAGTCGTGTCTCACTGGCATAACTACCTCGTATCTGACCTCATTAATGTCGTAGGGTAGGATTTAGAACACATAAGACAATCACATCAGGTAACAAAATGGTGGACTGTGACACAATACTGGGACGCAAGGTCTACTCAAGTTGACTTACATGTTGGAGGGACACAATTCAATCCATAGCAACCATCAAACTGTCAAATCCAACCTTTGTGGTTTCTTAAAAACTAGACTTGGTTATCACAGCAATGATCACATTCCTCTTCCTAACCCTCACCCTCACCCTCACCCTCACCTTAACCCTAGCCCTCACCCTCATCCTCACCCTAACCCTAACCCTCACTCTAATCCTAACCCTCACCCTAACACTCACCCTAACCCTAACCCTAATCCCTAATCCCTAACCCCTAACCCTAACCCCTAACCCTAACCCTAATCCCTAACCCCTAACCCCTAACCCTAACCCTAACCCTAATCCCTAACCCCTAACTCCTAACCCTAACCCCTAACCCCTAACCCCAGCCTTAGCCCTAACCCTAACCATAACCCTAAACCTAAACCTAACCCTAGCTCACGGCTCTTCCTTCTGAAAGCAAATAGATTTTCAAGAAATTTGTGAGTCCATTTATAATACATTTTGTTTTCAAAGCAGAGCACATAAAAGTGTAGATCAAGGGTATTGCCTGTTACATGAGACAAATGACAGAAAGGCAGCCAAAGAAGCATGGCCTGGAAAATTCCATCATTCCTTTGATGTTTGTTCTCTCTGTAAGAATTCTTTTTAAATCCTTCGAGTAGGTACTAATGAGAAATGCATAGTTTTTAACTTCTAACTTATTTTAACTTCATTTGAAGGAACTAATAGAAGAAGATCACTTTCTCTTATGCTGCAAGTTTGTGTGACTTTACTGTTTTAATTACAACATTCGAGGATCTGTCAGGAAGAAAATGCACACTGATATTCCTGTTGCTTCAATTTTGAATCTACAAAACATATTTTGAATGTTAAAACTTACATAATTTATTATTTTATTCATTAATCTCAAATTAAATAAATGTCTTCTGGTTGATTATTAAAAACTAAAACTAAAAATACAGCTGAATGAATAACACCAAGATCAACAAAGTACTAAAATAGTGCTTAGTTTTTACAAAGTTTTATCCCTAAAACACGTTGGTGCTGTTTTAATTTCTATATTTGAGCAATTTATTCATTAATCTCATATTAAATAAGTGTTTTCTGATTGATTTGTAGAAAATTCAGAAACAAAACCTGAAATGCAAAAGTAATTGAAACATCAATGAAATACTAAAGTAGTGCTTAATATTCATTAAAATTTTACCGAGAGTCACGGACTCATTAATTGTAAAGTGGAAAGGGACTCTTCAGAGCTTTCTCATTTATTACACTTAATCCATGAGAATTTATGACAAGCTGTGTGTTCTTCCCTCTGGATTAACTCACTGGCCCCTCTTAATAACACCAAAGAGAGAGGCAGAGTGAAGAAGAGCGGGCCTGTGAGCTATGGGCCTGGAGTGGAATCCCGGCTTTGGCACTCATTAACTGTGTTAACTTGATTAAGCCTAAATTTCTTCACTGCGTGGTGATGAAAATAATGCCTACTCAACAGAATTATTGGGAGGCATACACAAAGAGAGGGCAAATCGTCTACTATTAGCATTTTAAACCTCAGAAAAATCATATGCAAACAGTAAACTGCAGAAGGTGTTAAAAAATAAAGGAAAATCAACAAGACACATCTATGCCTACATACGTATGTATGTGTATGTACATGTATACACATATGACAATATTACCATGGTAGTTCTGTGGATATAGAGTCAGCATAGAGCTATAAGAAAATATTAATACTACAAAAAACTAACCAAACCAAGCTCACTGCCATAAAGTCGATTCCGACTTACAGTGACCCTACAGGACAGAGCAGAACTGCCCCATACAGTTTCCAAGGAGCACCTGGTGGACCTGAACAGTTCACCTTTCATGCCACCAGGGTTTCCATTACGACTACTACTCTGTAGTCATAGTTACAGAGTAGTGCAAAAAATTTATACCTGAAAAGAATCAACATGAAATAATACATTAATTTCATCAATATGAAATAATATACTGAAAAGAATCAAAATGACAATTCGTAAACAACTGAAATGGTTAAGAAATATGCTTGTTTTCTGCATCAGAAGAAATATTACTATGTCACTAAAAGTTGTATTTCTGAGGACTATCATTTATATAAGCAGTTCTCACAAAATCATAAGGAAAAAGCAAGTGTAAACATAGAAAAAATCGATAAGACTACAATTCCATACACACAGGAAATCACTCAAGTATTGCAACTCCTAATATTCATTTTTTAAATGTTTATAAAATAAACACCTACAGGAGGGAAAGAAAGATTGTTTAACAAGAACAAGGATAAGGGTAAACACAGAAATCTACATAATCGTTTCTGTGTTTGTCAATATATACCTATGCCTCACTTATTGATTAAGATGTTATCCAACATTTTCCATTTATAGTGACTATTAACAAAATGCTATCTTACTATTTCTTTTGCACAGAACAATGCACACCCGGCAATAACTAACTCCGCAACGAGGCCAGAGCAACACTGGCCACAGTGACCTCACTGGGGTTGGTGTCACTCATCACACATCACCTCATGGTGTCACCCCTATTCGCCCATGGGTCCCTCCCCACCAGGTCCAGCCTGTGCAGAGGAAGTGCCCTGGACTCCCAAGACTCACTCTCTGGCCACCGCTGGTGGCACGGAGCTGAGGGGGCAGCCAGGGGGGCAGGTGGTCTGTCTGGGAACACAGCAGCCAGGCAGGAATGGCCCCGGCTTCATGCTCCCAAGGACTCCAGCCTTGGGCCAAGTTCCAGCTGTACAGAGCTCTGCTCCGCCACCAGCCCCAAGTCCGCGCCAGCTCCTGATCCAGTGTGCCGGAGAGGAGAGCAAAGAGGAGACAATCGCAGGAGGGGCGGGAAGGAGGTCGGTGGAGGAACTGGGAGGCGAGGGAGAGAAGGGATGCAGCTGGCGTCCTGCCTGACGGCGGGTGCATCGCCCACCAGCCTGAGGTTCCCAGAGGGTGAGGAGGGCGCCTTGGACCCCCATGCCCTTGTTCATCCCCCATTTCTCATAAAGCCAATTTTTGCTTAACGACCTGGTCTTTGGAGCCTAACCATTCTAGTAAGTGAGGGGTAGGTGTCAAATACTATCCGTAGGACACAGAACAAAGGGAGTGACACATGAAATCATACTGCAGTTACATTAGACCTGTCAAATAGGTTTCATTATCACTCACTCATTACAAACATTTGACATTTATCTCCCTCGGGGTTTCAATGGGTGTACACGTGTGTAGTGTGTTTTGAAACTTACATTGCAACGAAAAGTTCAGGGAAAAAAACCCTCTCAGTGTGCCTGCTGTCTACAAAATAAAGGCAAAATCTGGGGGAAACTACAGATCAAAAGGCATAATTTCTCTCCAAAGTCGACCAGCAGCTAGAAACGGATATTCTACAGGACTGTGTCAATATTTATTTTAAGGCTGAGACAGATCAAAAAAAAATCATTCATCATGACCAAGCAGCATTTATACAAGGGATGCAGGCATGGTTCAACATTAGAAAAAAAAATCAGTGCCATTAACGGATAAATTAAACAACAGACAAGAACCACCTGATTGTTTCAACTGATGTATAAAAAGCATTTGACAGTCTAAAAACGTTCATGCTACAAATTCTCAGCAAAATAGGAATAGATGGGAAAGTCTTCAACATAGTAAAGGGCATTTATGCAAAGCCAACTGCCAGCATTATCCTAAATGGAAAGAATCTGAAAGCATTGCCCTCGAGAACAGGAACAAAACAAGCATGCCCTTTGTCCCTACTCTCATTGAACATTGTGCTGGAGTTCTAGCCAGAGCAATCTGACAAGATAAAGAAATTAAGGACATCCAAACCAGTAAGTAAGAAATAAAAGTACTTCCATGTGCAGCTGACGTAATCTACTTGTGAAAGGTCACAACTGCTGCAGGCCATAGGGAGCTGCAGCAGGACCAAGCCCACTGCCCGAGCCCTCACCTGTAACCATGATTAGCGAGTAGGAAGAAAGCCAGGACTTAGCCTTTCCTACTCTGAAATGCCCTCCTTTCTAGGCTTCAGTGTGACCTTTTGGTGGCAGGTCCTCCGCTAGGCTGAACTCTCCCTGCCACCCCCGACAGACATCTGGGTGGAATTACAGGGAAGGAGCCACTGTGTGTGCTGTCAAAGGGACTCTTCCCCAAGAGTCTTGAGCAGAATCGTAACTAGATTAATGGAACCTTTTCAAGCTATCGCAGTTTGGCAGTGGATATTTTCACCCAGTAATGATTTTTTTCCCTCTCCATTTAATACCGTGGTTACTTACTGGATAAGCAAAAGAGGTGTTATTGATGAAATGGTCTCGCAGTCCATCAGCCAGCGTTTGTCAGCTCAATCAATAATAAATGCCCTCGGGCTAAATAAAAAGAGAAATTCTCAGGTTTTTATAGACTATCAAACTCCAAACTGTCAGCTACCGCTGATATAAATGTATTTTAATTTCAGTTTCTTCTGAGTCACTTAGCTTCCAAAAGACAGTGCTTAAAGTTAAAAAAAAAAAAAATGGGCATATTGATCCAATACAGTACAAGCAATCCAAAGGCATAATTGATTTAAAGTCATAGGATAGTAAGAACCTCACTATGCGTTTTTCCTCAGCAAAAGATTTCTTGTTTATATATTGCCCTATTTCAGTTTCATGTATTAAATTATAATTTAAATAATTGTGATATATGTCTTGTCTTTGAAAATAGATGTTCATCTTATTTGGATAATTAGAGAATAGTGCAAGGGAGAAATCAGCTGGGTTCTAGGCTCTTGTTATTTTGTCAGAAACTTCACTCATCTTTCCTGCTTAGCTATGTTATAAATATGCTTATTATCCAATGAGTCAGATAGATAACTTGAACGAATCCATGTAATTCTGTGTTCACTGATTGTAAGTCTCACGGGCATAAGAAAAAGATGTCAAAACACATCAAGGGATACACATATCTGAAGAAAAAACATGTGTGAAAATGTTAATGACTTTTTTCAATGATTCTTTTGTATCAAAATCTACATATGATTTGTAAACCAGTATGTAGTCTGTTACATTAAGAAAAAAAAAACTTTCTAAATCCCCTTCCAAATCAGAACTAAAGAGCAGTTTTCTTGCCTTAGTCATATATTAGACTTCCTTCTAAATGACCTAAAGCATCAAGAAAGAGGGAAAAAAGAAAAGAAGAAACACCCCAAATAGATAAGTTAGAACTAAAATAGGATAGGGACCATCCGGAAGAAGCAGCAGATGAGGCCGGTGCAGACAATCTCTGATAATGCGTCAAGGAGCAACTCAGTGCTGCCCCTCCGAAGGGTTAACCCTGTCATCCCCAGGCTTTCTCTCCATCACTCCGTGGTAATCACACTAACGACGGCCACGTGAAGATGCAGACAGCCAGGCATCCCCAAAGGCCCCCGGGAGCTGGAAGAGATAGGGTTCTTCCTCCAGAGCCTTCACAGATGGGGTGGGCTGACCAGCCTGCTGAATCCAATCTCTGTCCTCCAGAAAGTCAAGACAATGGATGTCTGTCGTTTCAAACCACCCAATTTGGGGCACTTTGTTACAGCAAATCTAGTAAATTAACAGTATCCTTGCCACAAATGCACACAAGAATATCTGAGCTAGTCTAAGCATTTAAATATTTTTAAATAGAATTGAATTGATGATGTCTAAAGGCATTAAGGAATTGTATGCTTACAGTAGCATTAAAAAATAGGCTAGATTATCTTTCCATTGGGAAACTTACTAACAATTGTTCTACTCAGAAAGTAAAAGGACTCAACCTAGTTCCCATCCCAATAATAGATCAATATGAGGACTGCCAGTTAAGTTCACAAACTCATCCTAAAAAAAAATGCTACATACCTCATCGCTGACGGTCACTACGGTGACATTTGAAGTACTTCCCTTGGGAAGCCATGCACTGATGTCAGCACCCAATCCACCTTTCAAAGCCAGTTTGAAACTCTTTTCCTGGAACAGCCATCAGAACTGTCATCACGTTGCCCTGGATGTTCTGGAGGTCATCCAAATGTCTTCTGTCAATATTTCCTTTCTCTTCAGATAAAGAAAAAAGTCATTTGGGGGCAGATCAAGTGAGTGGGGAGGTGTTTCAATACAGTTATTTGTTTACTGGCTAAAAACTCCCTCACAGACAGCTATACAATTAAGGTTGCCAAATTGTGACCACACCACCATAAAGCCAAGTAAGCCAAGTGCCGCATGCACAATGGTTATTCCAGAAAAAGTTCCAAAATTGCTTTGAAGGATGGACTAGGCACCGGCGTCCACGCATAGCTTTCCACGGGGAGTACTTCAAAGGTGACTGTATGATATTTAGCAATGAGGAAAGTAGCACCTAGAACAATTAAGTTCGCGGACTACTTGTCAGACCCTTGTATACTTTAGTATAGGTGAGGACACCAATTACCGGCAAGTAAAAAAATATGTCATTTCCTTTTAAAGGGTCCAGACATCCTCAGAACTCCCAAAGCACTTGGAGGGGGCCCCCGAGTTCCGCCGCAATGTCTTTGATTTCACTTGGGCGCCATTTGGGATCCCCGTTTCCACACCACCTTTAATGAGGAGAGCTAAGCACCCGGACACCAGCCCTGTAAAGAGCGTCCTTCAACGCGGTAGGAATAGCAGTAGGGTCAAATGAACCATCTTCCGCTCTCTTTCTGTCATCACGTCCCCTCCTACTTGGGAATCCCCAGTTTTCCATCATAAACATCATTCCCAGGGATTCTGAGTGCACAACCAGCTATGCGACTTGACGCAGGGCTTCCCATCCCAGAATTGCAGTACCAGGTGGCCTGGCTGTACAAGAGCCTGCCGAGCGTGTGAGCCCTCATCCGCCCGCTGTCCCCGTCTTTGTTCTTCACCTTGTTTGTCTTGGCAGTCCCACTCTGCACAGCTTCCTGATCTCCATCAATCCTGGTGTCCACAGGACCTTTGAAAACAACTCTTTCCAGGCATGCAACATAATTTATAACGGTTGTTTGATATACCTGCTTGGGCTAGTACGGTAATAAATCTGAGTTACCCTGATAGCTTTGAATAATACAAATAGAGCAATATGAGACTTCAGTATCAACAACCACCAGACAGATACAACCATGTTGTCAGTGTAATTTTATGCTTTTGCAAACAAGGAAGACATTATTTTCCATTTTTTCAGAGATGGTGTTACTTACTGCATCCCAAGAAGAAGATTCATTTGGCCCCTAGGGTTTCTGCCTCAAAGCATAGTTGTGTTTTGTGATATACCAAAAGTATTTCTCCGTAACATAACCCTCATGTGGTTATAAAAATGACTAAGTCTGTGAGAGGTAAAGGACCATTCAGGAATCCTACGTGAAATCCCAGCTCTGTCAGAGAAGAAACAGATGAGCTAAGTGACTTCCCCCGAGTATCTGCTCATTGAGGAGCACAGCAAGATCTCTAACTCGCTTTTCTTCTAAGTTTTATACTGTATTACTCTTTGTCCTTGTTGAATAAATTATTCATTTCACTTCAAGGCAAAAAAAATGTGTTTAGAAAACACAATCATTTTTTATGAAACAGAAGTATTCTTTTGCACAGTAGCGAGGCAAAGCTATAATGGTGTTCAAGATCGTTCTTAAAAAAGAAAAAACATATTAGTTCAGATATTAGCTCTCATTTATCGTTTTTACCTACGGTGTTTATACTTTATAAAGTAGGTTTGTATCTTTTTCTTGCTTGATTTTCCATTAATCAAGTGAGTTATATGTGACTATTCCCATTTCATGACTGAAAGAGTTATAAAGATGGGTTCAAACTCACAAAATAAGTTGGCGACAGCATCATGATGAGAAACCCAATTTCTGGATTCCTGACTTACTGTCTTTCTGTGATCCTGTGAGATCAGGACTCGCCAGAGTCACTCTGAGTTGGAACCGACTCAGAAGCAGTGGGTTTGTTTTGGGGGGGCTTATTAAGTAAAGTGGAATCGAAGGAATCTCAAATAGATAGTAAAAAGGAACTGTCTCATTATGAGGGTGGTTAGATAGTCAAGGGCACACCTAAAAAAACAGAGTAACTGGTTTGTTAGGAAACCTGCTCACCCGAGGGGACTGGACTACAGTTTTTTCAGGAACTAGCAGCAGACACTGAACAATGCGTGCCGGCGGGTCCTTTCTGTTCTGATAATTAAATGATTTCCAAAGGGCATGGAGTTTGGGGGTAGAGAGAAAGGCTAGACTACGTCTCTCTGTTTTATTCCTAGAACAAGCTGTGTTCTCGGGCCTGCTGGTGGCCAGGGCATATTTTCCATCCTGGAGGAATATCTACTTCGGGCTGTGTCCGCAGGAGTCTAAGATCTGAAGAGTCTGTCCTTGCTCCTTCAGCTCCCTGCGAGGTGCCTGCAAAGTTTCTTGCTCTAAATCCCTAAACACACATCACTAATGTGATTCAAACCGCCAAACTTCTGGTTATCAAACATAGCACTTAACCACTGCCCTACCAAGAATTTGGAGTTTTTGTTGTCCTTGGAATACCGCTGAGTTAGCCAAATAGCTGCATTCATTACTCAAATTCATTTTAGTTCAAATGCAGAGGGAGATGAATTTATTAGAAAAATACACTAAATATATGATAACAGTGGCTTCAGAAGATGCTAAGAATGAAACAAGGCCTAAAATAAATACTTACCATTTTAGCACTGGGTCAGTGGACCTGCCTTATCCTTAGACACCTGATACACATGTGAGAGAAAGAAATGCCACCGGCAGTGTGCTCCGGAGCATCAGACATACACTGCGAGGGGCGTGATTATCATCTTGCTTCCCTAGGGGACTGTGATGGTGTCAAGGTCCCTATTTTCCAAAGGATAAAGGCAGCATGATTACCAAAGTGATTTCCCTGTTACCGTGAGGCAGGGAAGTGCCAGCACCGGACTGTGACTTCCATATCTCTGACCTACCAAGCAGGAATTTTTCACGGTGATACCTACCTCTGAAACAGCATGATCGCTTGGAAATTGAGGTCACACCTGCTGAAATTGCCAGTGGATGGGCAGCCTGAGAGAAGGGTCATTAAAGCGGCAAGAAAGCACTGCTGCCAGAAAGCGATTTCTGCTCTGGTTGGGTGCATGATCCCGCAGAGAAGCTACATGCCTCTCCTGGCCTGCTGGCTAAGTGCCTACTCAGCCTTTAGCCAAAGAGAGGGCATGACACTAATCACCAGATAAGAAGTCCTTCATTTGTAAATTTTTTTTTTTTTTTTTAAAAAAAAGCTGTTGATTGGCATGGCATCCCTTCTGTTGGTGTTAGGTTTTGCTTAGGTTGCAGGCCCCATACTTTCTGAGCCCCAAGAACCTGGTAAAGTAGGAAAGAAACGTGTGTGTATTCCCGTTAGAGAGGTAATGACTCAGCCTCAGAGAGGAGAAGCAGTGTTTCCAAGTGCACAAGGCAACTCAAAACACAGCAAAGAGGACACCCAAAAGCCCTGCAGCAGTGTGTCAAGGACGCTGTGAAGATTTCAACAGCCCTTCCCCAGAGAGACCCATGGCTACTGAACAGGGAGCTGGATGCACGGAAAAGGACACCCAGACCTGTGCAGGGCTCTTGTTCCTTGGGTCTGTTGACACTGATGTCTTCAGACCTGAAGCATGGTCATGGTTCCCCTGTTTGAATAGGGCCTATGAGTGTCTATGGGGTGCTGGTGCCCAACGTCAGTGGGCCCACTGAGCCTGTGAAGCCAGCCTGTGGCCACTTCACCAGCTGAATTGTGTACAATTGAAGTGATTTGACTTGATGAGCGGCAGTAACCACCACACCGGTCTACAGTCTGTGAAGTAACTGTGATTACAGCAGAAAATGCCAACAGGGAAGCTTCTAAACCGGCCCTGTACCTTCCCTGGGCAAGATGTTAACTTCAAAGCAACATCATACCCAAGAGGGTGCTGGAAGAGGTTCGGACCCTAATTAAAGACCTGAAATGGGATCAGCAAACACTTTTTTTGTAAAGGATCAGATAGTATTTCAAGTTTCATATCTCATAAGGCTTCTGTTCCAGCTACCCAAATCTGCCAGTGAAATATGAAAGCGGACACATACACAAATGAAAAAATGTACGTGTGGCTGTGTCCAAACAAAACGTCACAAAGAAAACCACTGGTGGCAGGCTGGCTTTGGCCTTGTGGGTGGGAGCTGGCTGACTCTGACCTGAACAATGAGGGGTAGTGATCTCTCCCACAGCTCCCTTTGACTTACTGGAAACCAGGTGGAAACAGGAGTCAGACTACCGACACCACAGGCATAACCAAGTAGCAACAGTGGTCACATCTGCTGTTCAGAACATGGGATCACTGCTAGGGCAGGTTAACAAGGCCTCACGTACGTGGTACATGACCACTGATTTGACAAACACGTCCTTTCCCACTGCAATTAGAAAGGTCATTAAAAAGGGTTCGCATCCACATGGGACGGCAACAGCACTCAGCCCGGTTTTGACCCAGGACGATGCCAGCTCCCTTGTCCTCTTTGATATTATAGCACAGTCAGCAGCCAACGCCTATTTGTACCTACACTAACTCTCAGTTTGGGCTGTCCCCGTTCTGAGTGCTCAATAGCTCCATGTGACTAGTGGCTGGTATGCAGGACACTGCAATTACAGTTTGAAGAGACCCAGGCCACCTAGACATCCCATGGAACGTCACTCTGATCCATTACATTGATGGCACAATGTGATCAGACAAGTCGAGAAAAGGTGGCTAGCTTGCTTTAGGCCTTGGCAAGAAAGATATGCTCAGCAGTGGGAGAGACCTCTTTGACCTTCAGTCTCTTCTTCTGTTTTTATGATGGAGTTAGCTCTGAGTCACAGACTGACTTACTGTGTGCAGTTCTGTACCGTTTCCATCCTCTTTGATGTGTCTGATCCAGTTGTGAGGTTGTTTTGTCATTCCGTCTGAGGTGCCTCGTTTTCCCTAACCCCTCTACTTTACTAAGCATGATGTTCTTTTCTGATGACAACTCCAAGTCAGCAAGACAAAGTCTCCTATCCTCAGCTCTAAGGAGCATCCTCATTATATTTCTTATAGATGGATTTGTTTGTTCTTCTGGAAGTTAACGGTGGGTTCGATATTTTTCGCATACACCGCGGTTCAGAAGCAGGGTCCCTTCTTCTGTCTTCTTTCCCCTCGTCCAGCTCCGTTACGCACGTGAAGCGATTGAAAATGTCACAGCGTGGACAACATACAGCACCTGACTCCGGGTTGTTCTGAGGACTGAATGATTCAACGTCTATGAAGGACTGAGAACAGTGCCTAGTGCTAAAGCTTTCTAAGTTCTTTCTATTATTAAATATGTAAAAATAAGATGATGAAAAGGACACCAATAAACAACTTTAAAGGCAAACAAAGTATGGGCACTGAGCACTTTTCCGTAATCAGAGGCCTTCTTGTTCTGTGACCGTGAAGCTAAGTAGAGAATAAAAAGGTAAGGCTCATAGATGTCTTCAGTCCCACTGCTGACGTTCCAGGCTCCTGTTTACACAGCTGTACTTACTGGCTCACGACGTTTGTGTAAAGCCGTTTCCACCTATGTTACAACACATTTCACACTGTCCAGCAATCCCAATACTCCTGCAACCAACCTTCACCATCCAACAGACGTGTCCTAGGGGAAATGGCCCATGCAGGCCTTCTCAGTAGGTCTCCAAACAAGAATTACCTTGAAATTGAAAATCTGAGGAGGCAACGTGGAACCTGTAAAAACCATTTAATCACTTAAAGCGTGGAATACAGAGATTAAGCCCAGTCTGTTTTTTATACAGGGCAACAATTTAGCAGTGCTTTTTATGAACTGCCTAAGACTGGACTTATTATGGTTAAGATCTAAAGTAAAAAGCCCCGTCTTCTGGCGGCTGATAATAAAGCAACGTGAGCAAGATAACGGGCTGTAACAATTTCCTGAGTTCTCAGCCAAGACTTGGAGGGCTGGAAGTTAAGTGAGCGTGCTCTCTTAGGAGGGTTCAGAGAACCCGTAACTAACAACCTGCTGGTACCTGCAACTCCACAGGAAAGCAGCTTCGGGGATCCTGCAGCCAGCCAGAGGAAAAGGGGCCAGTGTCTTTGGGGACAGTAGGCTGATCTGGGGTTTTCCAAGGAACCAAAGTATTATCACTTCAGTGGCCAGGTGGCAGGTCATGAGCTCCAGCTCACAGGGTCATAGGAACCGACCAGCTGTATACACACACACACAAACACCCCAAATGCATTGCCACCGAGGCGATTCAGACTCATAGCTACCTCGTAGGACGTAACTGCATCAGAGGGTTTCCAAAGAGTGGCTAGGTAGATTCAAACGACAGACTTTGTGATTAGCAGGCAAGCTCTGAACCAGTATGCCACCAGGGCAGACTGAAGTGAACGGGAGGAACAGTTCCTCACTGACTCCCGCCCTTAGGACGGGCCTACCCCTGGCACGCAGACCAGAGGAAGCGAACAGCGTAGGAATGAGGGTGTTGGTGCCAAGACAGAACAAAGACTGCCTTAGGTTCTCCTTAGTTTTCCCTGGAGCCTTGCTGGCAAAGCAGTCAAGAGCTCAGCTTTTAATCAGAAGGTTAGCAGTTTGAACCCACTATTTGCTCCATCGAAACCCTGTGGGTCAGTGCAATTCTGTCTCACGAGAGGGCTATTGGAGTTGAAGCCAACAAGCCTGTGGTTTATTTCGGTTTTGGACAGTGTTTTAGTCACCTGGTACTGCTCTAACAGAAAATATCGTGAGTGGAAGGTGTTACAAAGAGACATTTTATTGTCACAGTCTGGTAAATCACAAAACCATTTAAGAGTCACAAGTCCATTCCATATGAGAAATCATCACAGTCCGGTAGGCTGAGTCCACATCCAGTGAGAGCATCTCAGCACAGGAACCTCGGGTCCAAAGGACGTGCTCTGCTCTCGGTGCTTCTCTCTCAGTGGTACGAGGGTCCCGACTTCCTCTGCCCACTTCTCTCTCTTCTATCCCACAAGCTTGTAGCTTGGGTCCTGCCTCACCAACACAACTGCAGCCCACTCTCCATCATCAATACCGCAGAGGCAGGATTCACAACACGTGGGAGGAATGGCACCGTAGTGATACTTTTAGCTGAGTCAAATCAACACATACGTTTTTGGAGGGACACAGTTCAATCCATGGCAGACAGGTTGTCCTGATGACACAGTGGTTAAGAGCTCACCTGCTAACCAAGAGTTTGGCAGTTCAAATCCACCTGGTGCTCCTTGGAAACCTAAAGGTCAGTTCTGCTCTGCCCTGCAAGGTCACTAGAAGTCATAACTGAGTTACTTGTAACGAGTGTGATTGGCTTGGTTCTGCTCTATGTAGCGCCTTTGAAAAACTTCATTGAAAGTGTTGAAATGCCCAGGAAGACCCTTGATAACTCACATACGCTGACCCTCTACTCACTCCCAGGGCTCTGTTTGCAAAAATGCTATTGGATGGTAGAGAGAGAGAAGCCTGTAGAAATACAGCTACTGAATTCTGTCTCAGCGTGAATGTCAGTGACACTCGGGTCCTTGGGCAACCCAGTTACCTCACCTGGGTCTCACTTGGTTTACCACTAAAACATAAATAATAATTCTTAATCACAAATATTAGGAAAGAGTATACATAAAAATCTTCTAGAAAGTGTAAACATTTGAATTTATAAAACTAGTAATCTTTTCAAGCATCACTTCCTTATTATAGATTGAAATATTAGTATGTTTTTACATTTCCAATTTTTTTGTTTTCGTTTTTGTAGCATATTTCTGGTATGAGAACTATTAACTTGGACCATAAAAAGTGTATTTTGAAGACCAAAAAACATCAAAATATCAACAATTTAACATAGTTTAAATCTATTGTTGAAGAAAACAAGTACACTATTGTCCTGAGGAATGTTTCAGGCTGAAGTAAGGTTATTAATACCAACTGACTTCAGATTTATTCTACTGCATGATAGGATGGAGAAAATACATCCGTGGCCACTTTCTTGCTTTCTGATCCTTGTCTATACCCTTCACTGGGCCATCTGAGTAAGTGTAGAATACTACCTAGTGTCCTAAATAAACACCAGCACAGCACATTGGATCATTCAGCACACATTCTCCTTCTTTCAGTGAAATCCTCTTCCATTATCAATCAACTACCGTGAACCTAGGTGGCATGGTAGTTAAGAACTCAGACTGCTAACCAAAAGGTCAGCAGTTCAAATCCATCAAATGTATCTCAGAAACTCTGCAGAACAGTTCTACTCTGTCAGAATCAAGTCAACTGCCACCAGGTTTGGTTTGGTTTTTTTTCTGAAGAAAACGTGGCCGTCAAGTTGATTCTGACTCATAGCAACCCTATAGGATAGAGCAGAACTGCCTCATAGTTTCCCAGATGCACCTGGGGGATTCGAACTACCAGCCTTTTGATTAGCAGCTGTAGCCCTTAATCACTATGGCTCCAGGGTTTCCTTTGTTTTTTACTGTGGGTTAAAAAAAAAAAAATGAAAGAACTATAGCTCTTACTTAACCAAACCCCTCACTGTGAAATCAATCTGCAACACACAGTAACCCTGTAGGACAGAGTAGAACTACCCCAGAGCACTTCTTTATTTCTCCAGTGGAGTGGCTGATGAGTTCCAACTACCAACCTGTACAGTTAACAGCCAAGTACTTTAATTGCTTTAACCACTGAGCAACTAGGGTTGCTTACCTCATACTTGTCGTTGTTAGGTGCCATCAAATTGGTTAGGATTCATAGCTACCTTATCAACAACAGAGCAAAATACTACCAGGTCTTGTGCCATGTCCACGATTGTTTATGTGCTTAAGCCCATTGTTGTGGCCTCTGTGTTGATTCATCTCGTTGAGGGTCTTCCTGTTTTTTGCTGACCCTCCACTCTACCAAGCATGATGTCCTTCTCCAGGGACTGATCTTTTCTGACAACATGTTAAAAGTATGTAAGGAGCGTCTTGCCATCTTTGTTTCCAAGGAGCACTCTGGTTGGATTTCTTCCAGAACAGTCTGTCTGTTCTTTTTGTGGTCCATCATACAATCAACATTCTTCTCCAATATCATAGTTCAAGGCATCAATTCTTCCTCTGTCTCCTTTGTTCCTAGTCCAGCTTTTGCATGAATACGATGCAATGAAAATACCATGGCTTGGGTCAAATGCATTTCAGTCTTCAAGGTGATATCTTTACTTCTGAAGACTTTGAAGCGGTCCTTTGCAGTAGATTTTCCCAGTGCAATGCGTCCTTTGATTTCTTGACTGCTGCTTCCAACGGCATTGATTGTGGACCCAAATAAAATGAAATCTTTGACAACCTCACTCCTTTCTCCATTTGTGACAATGTTGCTTACTGGCCCAGTTGTAAGGACTTCTGTTTTCCTAATGTTGAGGTGCAATCCATACTGAAGGCTTTGATCCTTGATCTTCATCAGTAAATGGCTCAGATCATCTTCATTTCCAGCAAGGTGGTGTCGTCTGCATAACGAAGGTTGCTAATGAGGCTTCCTCTGCTCCTGATGCTTCATTCTTCTTTGTATAATCCAGCTTCTCAGATTATTTGCTCATCATACAGATTACAAAGGTATGGTGAAAAGATACAACCCTGATACATGCCTTTCCTGACTTTAAACCACGCAGTGTCCCCTTGTTCTGTTTGCACAACTGGCTCTTGAGCCACATACAGATTCCTTAAGAGCACAGATACATGTTCTGGAATTCCCATTCTGCACAACATTAGCCAAAGTTTAGTATGACCCACACAGTCGAATGCTTTTGTGTAGCTGATGAAACACAAGTAAACATCTTGCTGGTATTCTGTGCTTTCAGCCAAGATTCATCTGACATCAGTGATGATATCCCTGGTTCCATGTCCTCTTCTGAACCCAGCTTGAAGTTCTGGCAGTTTCTTGTCAATAGATTGTTGTAGTTGCTTTTGAATGATCTTGTGCAGAATTTTACTTGCATATGAAAACAGTGATATTCTTCAGTCATTTCCACATTCACTGGGATCACCTTTCTTCGGAATGGGCATAAATATGGACCTCTTCTAGTCAGTTGGCCAGGTAGCCGTCCTCCAAATTTCTTGGCAGAGACAAGTGAGTGCTTCCAGCACTGCAACTGTTTGCTGAAATATCTCAGTTGATATCCCATCAATTCTAAGAGCCTTATTTTTCACCAATGCCTTCAACGCAGCTTTGACTTCTTCCTTCAGTACCATTGGTTCCTGATCATATGCTTCCTCTTCAAATGTCTGAACATCAATTAGTATTTTCTGGTATAATGACTCTGTGTATTCCTTCCATCTTCTTTTGATGATCCCTGAGTCGTTTAACAGTTTCCCTGTAGAATCCTTCACTACTGCAACTCAAGGCTTGAATTTTTTCTTCAATTCTTTCAGCCTGAGAAATGCAGAACGTGTTTGTCCCTTCTGGCTGTCTCTTTCCAGCTCTTGGCACATGTCATTATGATACTTTCTTTTGTCTTCTCCAGCTGCTCTCTGAGATCTTCTGTTTAGTTCTTTTACTTCTCCATTCCTTCCTTCTGCTTCAGCTGCTCAGCATTCAAGAGCAAGTTTCATACTATGCTGGGAAGGAAAACTTGAAGACGAATGGTGTCGCATTCATCATCAAAAAGAACATTTCAAGATCTGTCCTGTAAGTACAATGCTGTCAGCGATAGGATAATATCCATACACCTACAAGGAAGCCAATTAATACAACTATTACTCAAATTTATTCACCAACCACTAAGGCCAAAGATAAAGAGGCTGAAGATTTTTACCAGCTTCTGAAGTCTGAAATTGATTGAACACACAATCAAGATGCATTGATGATTATGGGTGACTGCAATGCAAAAGTTGGAAACAAAGAAGAAGGCTTGGTAGTTGGAAAATACGGCCTTGGTGATAACAATCATGCCGAGATCACATAATAGAATTTTACAAGACTAATGGCTTTTTCTTTGCAAATACATTTTTTAACCAACACAAACAGTGACTGTACACATGGACGTCACCAGATGGCATACACAGGAACCAAATTGACTGCATCTGTGGAAAAAGCTGGTGGAACAGCTCCACATCAGCAGTCTGAACAAGACCAGGTGCTGATTGTGGCACAGATCATCAACTATTCACATGCAAATTCAAATTGAAACTGAAGAAAATTAGAACAAGTTCACGAGAGCCAAAGTATGACTTTGAGTATATCCCTCCTGAGTTTAAACACCATCTCTAGAACAGATTTGATGTGTTGATCACTAATGACCGAAGACCAGACAAATTGTGGAATGGCATCAAAGATATCATCCATGAGGAGAGCAAGAGAAAAGACCAAACTGGATGTCAGAGGAGACTTTGAAACTTGCTCTTCAACATCAAGCAGCTAAAGCCAAAGGAAGGAATAGCTCTTACTTAGGGTTATAAAATAGTCTGTTCATCAGGAAATTTAAATTTAAATTTAAATAAAAGAAATTTAAATAAAAGTATGCAAGAGTGAGTAGAGCCAGGTGCCGTCACAAGGGAAGTGCTAGAAATTGAAGAATAAATGGATATCTAAGAGTGTAAAGAACAGAAAATGGTGAGACACCAGTGCTCCACCTTAATAGGAAAGACAGGAGAAAAGAGGATCCCAAGCAGAGGGAACCACATAAGGAGAGGCTGCGTTCAAAGAAGGACAGGGTGTAGGGAGTGCAAAGGGAAGGGGTAGAAATAGGGGCTTGGATTTGGAGGGAGGAAGGCTGGGCTATTTTTTTAATTAAAATAATGAAATAATAAGTATTTTGGTCTATTAAATTGATCATCAATGTTAAAATGTTTTGTTTTGTCTCATTCTGATAGTCAAATCTTGCAGAAAGAAAAGTATCAGCTACTGGGATATAATCCCAGGTCTGCCTCAGGCCCGTTGTTCACTGCTCAGAAAGTGTGACATGAGCAAATCACTAACATATTTCAGTACTGAAAAGTCACAAAACCAGTTCTTGTCATCTACTATTGTTTAACAGAATGATTTCCTCCCACATGAAACCTTGCTGTAGCACTTACAACAATCTTATGCAGACTTGTCAGACCTCTTAGATGTGAAATCCGGGCAGTGAACAAGGAAGAACTGATGCCTTTAACTGTAGTGTAGGCAAAGAATATTGAAAGAAACCATGGACTGCCAAAAGAACAAGCAAGTCTGTCTTGGGAAAACTACAGCCAGAATGCTTCTTAGAAGCAAGCAAGTGAGACTTTGTCCCAAGTACTTGGAACACGTTGTCAGGAGGGACCAGTCCCTGCAGAAGGACATCAAGCGTGGGAAAGCAGAGAGTAATCAAAAAGGAGAAAGGCTGTCAGGGTCACGGACTGACGCACTGGCTGCGAGGAGGGGCTCCAGCCTCACGGGGACTGTGAGGAGGCTGCCAAACCAGGCAGGGACTTGTTCCGTTGTCCACAGGACCTCGGTCGCTGTGAGTGGGGACAGACCCCACAGGTCTGGCGTCGCTGTGGGTGGTGACAGCCCCTGAGGACAGTACTAACCCTGTCTCATTAGCATATAACAAAGAACACCCGTTAGCAGACAGCACTGTAACCGCAGGTACTAGGGTTGGTATTCACAACACAAACCGGGAGGGGCGTGGTTCTCTCCTTAACAAAAATCAATTTAACACACAAAAATAACTGGCAGAGCACTCCTTAGTACATGCGGTTTAGTAAAGACTCCATGTAAGCAGACTTCTAGTCTTCTGAGAAATTATTTTGAGGGAAAAACTTTCATTTACAGTTGGAGCAAAGTTATCTTTCAAAATTTGATGGAAACCATTACATGATTACTGTTATTTTGCTTATCGTAGATGAGCTTATCTAGCATATATGTTGCAACAGTGGCAGATTGAATGTCCTCTCTTCTGTCCCTGAAGGAGTCCCTAGTAGCGTTCCTTGCGTAGATCACTGACAGCCACTGGGCACCACCAACGAAGCAGCCAGGCATCTGAGGATTGCCACAGTGAGGTAAATAATGAAATAGCAACCTGAACATCTGGTCGTCCGCAAGTAGGCGCAGAAGCACAGTGCCAGGCCAGGTCTCCGACAGACGAGCGAGTGAACCCTAACATCCAAGCCTACCCTCCCCTTCTGTAACTAACTACGAGAGCTGTAGTCTGGGGGCCTTTGAAAGAGACCAAGCCCAAGGGCAAAACCATGAGGAAGAATGACAGCTACGTAAATGAAAGTCATAAATCAAACATTTTGAAGCTGGTTAAGTCAAGTCACTCCCAAATATCAAAAAAAAAAAAAAAGTATTTCCAAAACATTCTCCTTAAATTCAAACATCACACACATGTTCATTATTTTTTCTACTTAACATATGTGCAAGTAAGCTGGAGCTATGTTTGAGCAGTTAAGCACAAAGCTCTGTAAGTAAATTTAAAATGGTATTGTTATCTCACATTTTGCTGCAGACAAAGGAAATAAAAATACGTTTCCTTTAGCATTACATTGCGAAAGAACTTTTAGGTAGCTTCAGGTAACCACAAACTATCCCTTCATTTGGATAAGGCTTATCTATCACCCAGTGACGACTGTCCACCTAAGACACACAGAGCTCTAAAGGGTATTGCCCCCACCCTAACAAGAAAGAAAAAAGCTAGAAAAGCTAAAAATTTAAGCTTTGTTTAAATTGAGAGGAGTTGAGTTTTCAGGACAACCAATAAGCTCAAAATCTAAGGAAAGTCTCATGTCTTCAATGAGAGACTGGCACACAAACCCTGGCTGATGTGTGCGCTCACAGGAGAGGAGGACAGAGGCCAGGGCACCGCACAGGCAGGGAAGAAGACATCGCCACAGTGCTAACAAACTGCCATCTGCCGACCGTGGACAGTCCTGTTGGCTGGTGACAGAGCAAGGCTGAGAACTGACGGACCTCACCTGCTCGTGGCCCTCCCGCTGTGGGAAGCTGACGGCTGCGGAGCGGCTGCCCCCAGGGCCACGGCTTGCACCCTGCCTGATCCCTCTGTCCACACTTCAGGTGCATCCGAATCCCTTTTTATGTTACAAAGATCTAAAAATACAGCTAAGACCAGAACTATGCCATGTAGGTTAGGATATTTATTAGTTGGGTCCCACTTCTCACAGATGAGGGGATTCAGATGTCTTCTTGTAAAACATGAAGTTAAAGCACCTACTGGGAAGACAAACTGTGCTTCAGAGAATTGAGAGAACCTAGACACCTAAGGCAAAGTCTTTTCAGCTGTTATTAGTGCAAGTTACAGGCTGCCAAAGGTTAGCCTGTTCATTTCTCAGGTTGCTGTGTGCCGACCACTGATCTGGGAACCCGATGTCATAGTCTGCACCTGATGGTCGCATTGCTTACTGAGAATAAACACACAGTCTGTGCACTGCAGCTACACCAAAGAACGGAGTCAGGCATGTAGACTGGCCACAGGCGTGTGGTCAGGGAAGGATAAAAGCCGAGAAACATTAGGATCAGTGGCTAGCCTTTGCTTCCTTGTCCCAAGCTGAGTCAATCTCGATGAGGAAGGGCTATGGAAGCTGCCTGGTGCATCAAAACCAGACCCATGGCCATAGAGTTGCTTCCAACTCAGAGAAACCCTACAGCAGAGTAAGATCGTTCCATGGTGTTTCCCAGACGGTGACCTGTAAGGAAGCTGACTGCCACTGCCTTCCCCTGCGGAGTGACTTTGTGGGTTCAGATTGTTGACCTTTTGGTTAGCAGCCAGGCAGTTAACCACTGCACCACGGGAGTCCTCCTGACGGCTCAAGCCACCTAAACAGTGATACTGTGTGTGAGTCTTCCTATGTTTTAATTTAATTGCTAATTATTACTGAGAATTGATGTTGGACAAAGTTATACTTTATAGTAGTATGACAATCCAAGTTTTTTGACCCCATCAATATTTTCCAAAATTAAATAAAATAAATACACATAAAACATCAACCTTTATTATTGGAGCTGCTATTTCTACCACTGAAACAGTTATTTTACTCCCTGTAGTGTTAACATATGAAACACAGCTTGCCTATGAATGGCATCATGAGCCCCAGTGTTAACTTCTAAAGACCTTAAATGTACTACTACTCAGTGCTTCCACGTAAACCCATAGAAATGTAATTTTTTCAGAAACTGTAATTCTGTGAGTATTACTAGTCTGAAACATGTTATTGCTAATCAACAACTTAAGAATAGAAACACACTGTTATGCAACATTCGTGTATAGAAAAGAAACATAATAAATTAAAAAGTAGGAATAATAAAAGTAGAAATTGGTAAATAAAACCCCAAAACCCAAATACATTGTCATCGAGTCAATTCTGACTCATAGCAACCGTATAGGGCAGAGCAGAGCTGTCGCATAGTTTCCAAGGAGCGCCTGGTAGATTTGAACTGCCGATCTTGTGGTTAGCAGCCATAGCTCTTAACCACTGTACCACCAGGGTTTCCAAATTAGTTAGTAAATTAGAAGACATAAAAATGCGTGACAGGATTTTTGGTTCTTTGAAAAGCAAAATAGTACCATCAAATACCCTGACTTTGAGATGATGAATGCAAATGGCTCAATAGATTTTTTTTTTTAGTATAGGAGAATTGCAATAAATACAATTTATAATTCTACGACAAGTTTGGAACACCTGATTGAAGTTGACCTTAATGTAACAGAGCAAGCGTTCATAGCCAGCTGTGAGTCGGTATGTAGAAGACCAAGCTAGCAGGATCGACACTCCACCGGGGAACGGAAGCTCCTCTTGTCCTCAACGCAGCAACGTGACAACCACGGTACAAAACCTGACTTGGCCTCAGAGCTGATGGCTTCTCAACTGGGGTGGTCTCTGCACACACAGTGACATCCTTCATGACTTAATGAATTAAAAATGCAAAGTGGTTTGGCCACACTCAGAAGCCTTGATAAGGAGTCAGGAGACATCTGTGCTGACGTCATCCCGCGTGCTGTCTAGTAGGCTGTCTGCCATTTACCCGAAGTTCAGCAAAGTTGGTGATGGGTAGATGAATTCTACTGTGTCTTTTCAGATTTAGCTGATGACGAATACTGCTGATAATCCAGGATGATTAAACTAGTAGAATTAAACTGGATAAATATTCCACCTGTCCAAGATAAAGCCTTGGTGGTTCAGTGGTGAAATTTCAGCTGCGAACCAAAAGGCCAGCAGTTTGACTCCACCACCTGCTCCATGGGAACCCTAGGGGGCAAGCTGAGTCCCTCCTCCTGGGTTACTGTGAGTCGAAACCAACACGCAGGAAAGGGGTTGGTGGGTTAGTTTTATTTACGATGCTGATCATTTTTCTGTCTTAAATACCTCAAGTTCTGGATAAAATGATGAAACTACTGTTTTTAGATACTGAATAACAAGCAGTGTGCGTGTGATCCATGAGAGGAGAGAAACTAACCAAGGCAAACTTACAGTCCCCCAGTTTCTGCCTAGACACTCCTACTATATCATGAAAGAGGGGACAATATCCTGAGACTAACGCCAAAGTACAACTGGTCTCCTGAGACGCAAAGACTTCAGTGAGCCTGGGGAAGGGTTAGAGTTCTTTTCCAGAGGTAAAGCAGACGTAGTCAGAAAAGTAGCTCCAGGGATCTTTTAGGGACCCACTTGCATCTTTACTGTGTACTGAAGCACACATACGTAGAAAGGACCTCTGTGATCCCAGGCAAAAGAAACCGGAAAACAGGGAGCTAAAGGACTCTCTCCTGAAATGAGTGACTTGCAGCTGAAATGCATTTGAACTCTGCCCATCAGCCAGAGTTTGGATGCATTTGAACTCCCCCTCATCAGCCAGAGTTTAGTATCTTTGCTGATTAATCAAACATTAATAGAGAACAGGAAAGCTAGACTTTAGTAGTTATGTTAAACAATTCATAAAGTACAGAATATCAACACAAAGCCTAAGACATGATTCAAAAGTATTAAACTATAGAGTCAATATCTCCATTCTTTGCCATAATAAAGTAGAACTCTCTTTGAAAGAAGACAATAAAAGTTAGACCCTAATTAACACAAAACACACAATGTCCAGCTTCAAACAAAAATCACTAGATCTTTGCCATGAAGAAAAATGTGACCCATAAGCAAGAGGACAATCAGTCAATAGAAATTCAACAAGATGAAGGAATTCACAGACAGGGATGCTAAATCAGCTATTGTAGGTGTGTCAGAGTACACAAAATAAAATATGAACATAATGGGGAGAACAAGAATTAAAAATAAAACATATGAAGAAGAAAAATACAATACCTGTGATGAAAAGGTTCATCAATGGCATTAACCAAAGAGCAGACACTGCAGAAGAAAACTGAAGAATGTGAAGCCATCACATCCAAATGATGAACAGAGGGGAAAAAAGAAAAAAAAAAAACCTGGGAAAATATAAAAGCATCTCATTCTGACCTGTGGGAAAATATGAAACAAATAATGTGCAATTTACTTCACAGAAGAGGGAAAGAGTACAAAAAAAAATTGAAAAACAAATAGCTAATATTTTTGAAATGAAAATTATAAACTCCTGCATCCAAGAAATCTCATAGATCACAAGAGCAAAACAGACACAAAGTAAACCACACCAAGGCACACTGTAATAAAGTTTCTGCAGAACAAAAAGGCATACAGATCAGAAAAGAAATTATCTCTACACACAGATGACATGACTATGTACAATAGGAATCTTAAGAGATCAACCAAAAATAACTAGAATTGATAAGTGAGTTTACTGTTCACAAGATATGATGCCTACCTCTCTCTGAAGAGCCTCACAATCTAATTGGAGAATAATATTTCACATTGTAAGGGCACTTTCTACAGCATATGCCATGTGTCTTGCACATAGTAAGGACTTACTTCACTTTTGTTTGAGTTCATATATATATATATAGAAAGATAGATATACGTACATATCTATCTTTCTTTTTTTTGGTCTTTTTTCCGTCCAACTTAGTTTCCCAGCATACCACTTCAATACGTCATTGTACAGCTAGCCTGTAAGTACGGGGAGAAGTAGTGATGTTCAGAGTGTTAAAAAAAAGAGAGAGAGAGAAGTAATTCATAGCTGTTTCTGCAAATAACAGATGTGATGCTGTTTGAATTTGGTTGAACTTATGGCATATAAATTATGGGATATGATTTGTGTGGCTATAATCTGTCCCACCTATGAATCATGTAGTGTGATTTTTCCTCCAGATCCTTCCTACAGACTGTTTCCACGCTCAAATAAAAAAAAAAAATAAGCATAAATTTCAAAGAAGTAGATCTACTTAAGCAACCTTAGTGGGACTGAGCAGAAATATATGCATATTCATGAAGAAAAGGAATAAATAAAAGATGATGTGTAAACATATGGGTAGAAGACGCAGGATATAATCATCTTTGACCCTGGAGTCATAATGCTAGGTGCTAATTTTGTGCAGCAGGTCCCTTAATGTAGTGTTTCGTGTTTACTTAATAATTCCCTGGTTTTCCTCTCTTCTGTGCATGCTCTGAAAAACTCTTATACTCAGTAATTCCTGAAGGATGCATGATGAGAATCAATCCTAACTATCCTCTATGAAATACGAACAGAGCATTTTTCTAAATACATGCGTGTACATGGGTTTATTCCTCTGCTGAAACGCAGTCACGCTCCATGTCTTGTATAAGCGAGGACCAGCCGCTGTCGGTCTGACTTAGAGGGACGGTGACCTCACGCGGGTCAGAGCAGGGTTGTGCCCCACAGCACTGTCAGTGGTAGAGTGCTTGACTGCCAGCCCAAGGCTGAGGCTCTAGCCAGCCGGGATCACGGAGGGCCACAGGCCTGGAGGACTGCTTCCAAAAGGTCACTTGACATCGACTTACAGCCACAGGGTTTTCAGTGACTGATCTGGGGAAAGTAGACCAGCAGGCTTTCTCCCACAGCACCTCTGGATGGACCCAGACATCTGATTTGCACTTTGCAACTGAGCTCCTTACCCATTTGCACAACCTGGACTTCACACACCTTCACCAGCATTTGGGTTTGCTGATAACCGCGTATCATGGACAACTCTATCTTCTTGTCAGCAAATTTTCTTGTATATGCACATATACAAGTTTACACTGATGGATTCATACTTCTAACTCCTACACCCGCTGGCATTTACGATCACCCCTAGACCCTCTAATAAACTGCATTAACAGCCTGCAGTGTACTCATCCGCAGTTTTCTCTCTAGCAACATAGTTATTTATAGACATATTTACATACAGACGCATGCATATATATTTGTATGGAAACCCAGATGGCATAGTGGTGAGGTGCTACAGCCACTAACCAAACTGTCGGCAGTTCAAATCCTCCAGGTACTCCTTGGAAACTGTATGGGAAGTTCTGCTCTGTCCTGTGGGGTTGCTGTGAGTTGGAATCCACTTGAAAACAATGGAGTTTATTGATGTATATTATATACATGTACGTATGTATAACATTTACATAAACTGGTCTAGGTCATTGTTTGCTTTAGTAAAATAGCGTCCTTGTGTTTACATTCATCTCCAGCTGTTCCTCCCTCAACAGCAGTATGTGAGAAAGGCTCTGAATTAATTAATCAAAGTAGATCAAATTCACTGTTTTTAAACATGGCATAGTATCCAAGACGTATGCATTTTATGGACAAACATTCATGGTTTCGAGAGTTCTTTCAGTCACTGTGAGCACTACTATTATAAAATCCATGTTTATGTAATCTTTTATGGCACCTTTATCACTGTAGTTTAGTCTCAAGTGAGTTGCTAGATGACAACGCACAGGCGTGTTTACAAAGGAACATGTACTGCTGTGTGTGACTGTTGGTTAGGTGCCCTCGCATTGACCCTGTGTACAACAGAAAGAAAACTGCCTCACCCTGTGCCATGCCCACAGTCACTGTTCTGTTGCAGCCTCTGTGACCCTCAAGACACTCCTTGAAGGTCTTCTGCTCTTTCACCACATGCTTCTCATTTGGCTGCTGTCTAGTTCCCTTACACCATGAATCTATCTCAGTAGCTGTAAGTTAGTTACATTGATCAATCTGTTTATTCTCATGCTAATACCACACTGATTTGATTGCAATGACTTTGCAGCATATTTTTGGTCAGGCAGATTCCTTCTCTCAACCTCAACAATTACACATTTTAATGCTTTCCTTGCTATTGTGGAGCACTTAACTTCCTAGTCATCATTAAGCCTGAGATAGCACTCTTGAAAAGACCCCCATTACCTTTTCACAGTTGTTGTTAGGTCCCATCAAGTTCGTTTCAACTCATCGTGATCCTATGCACAACACTACAAAACAGCACCCTGTCTTGAGCCATGTCCATGATCATTTAAGTCCATTATTGCAGCCACTGTGTCATCCCATCTCCTCAAGGGTCTTCCTCTCTTGTACTGACCTTCCACTCTGCCAAGCCTGATGTCCTTCTCTAGGGGCTTATCTTTCCTGACAACGTGTCCCATGCATGTGAGATGCAGTCTTGCCATCTTTGCTTCCAAGGAGCGCTCTGGTTGGACTTCTTCCAAAACAAATCTGTTTGTTCTTTCGGCAGTGCATGCTACCTTCAAGATTCCTCTCCAACACCATGATTCAAAGACACCAATTCTTCTCCTGTCTTCTTTGTTCATCGTCAGCTTTTGCATGCATATGATCCAATTGAAAATACCATGACTTGGATCGGGTGCAAAGCATTTTCCCACACATGATTGCTCGTGAGCCTCATCGCAGCTCTGTGAGCTCACATCAACTATGTAGAACACCGTTTGTCAAGATGGGGAAAAGACTTCCTAATTTTGAACTGTTAGCACATAGCAGAATTAGAATTTGATCCCCGATCTTTAATTCTCAAGTCCAGTAATAAAACCAGTTGCCATCAAGTCAGCTCCAACTCGTGGTGGCCCCTGTGTATCAGAACAGAAGTGTGTCCCACAGGGATTAGAGTGGCTCGCGTCTCAGGTGTAGATCAGCAGGCTTCTCTTCAAGGCAACTCTGAGTTCACTGGAACCGTCGGCGCTTGGATTCATAGTCAAATACACCGTTGGGATCTCCCAGGGACTGCAGTCCACTAATACTGCCACTCATTAATGCTCAGTCCATGTTAAATACAAAATCTCTTTCACGTACTACTTACAATAAGCATAGTCTCCTCTTTGCTCACAGCACTGGTTTAACATTGGGAGTGTACATGAATCCCTGGGCATTCTTGACAACAAAACATAAATACAGACCTCAGAGCAAAAGCGTGACATTGATTATAAATTATGCCAGTGTTTGTTGTAGAAGGACTTCCTAAATACACCCCAGATGAATGCCTGATACGTTCTAGCCAGTCAGCAAGTGGGCCGCGGTCACAATGTTGATGCTCTTGTTACTCTTCAATCGTAGGAGGTATCAAAGAGCTTTCAGATTCAGAAGAGCCAAACCAAGCAAAACTGCAGCAACTTTTCTGTAAATTTTCACTATGATTGAGTACTGTGCTGTACCAGGCCCTGCAGTAAACATCTTCTGGGCTCTTACAATTTGACACTAATTAAATATTAAATATATATTTTTAATTCAATTGATTATTTGCATTTTAAAAGACTCCTTCAATTAGTATTTCACGTTTTCAAAATCTGAAGGGAAAAACATGCTATCCAAAAATCCTACGCGGTTTTAGTTTGGCTAAGTCCAGAGTAAAAGGGCCAGAACGTGTGACTCCAGAGAGAAGTGTCGACCCTGATCCTCACAGTGAGTAAATCCACCCTCGGAGTAAATTGCTTACCTTTTAGAAGTTACTTGTCATAACTCAGCTAAGGCAGTAGGGTGACATTTAGCAAGTAACCTTTTCTAAGGTGACAGATGACACCCTGCTGATGCAGATTTGCTTGTCATCTATCTGCAGATGGGAGACGCAGTGATGCATTCAGCCCGGGCTAGTGCCTGGCAAGCTGGCACAGCTGGGGGACCTTCAAGGTGGGTCCCCAACACCTTTGCTCTGTACTCAGCCGCCACTCCGGGATTTCTCCAGGCTGCTGCCCGGGGCTCTCCTGTCACCCTCCTCCCTCTGTGGTCCTGCCCAGTCCCCACAGTGGCCCCTCAGGGCCCACGGCACTCGGCCCTGTGGACTCTTCCTTTGCCCCCAGCTTCCGGTCATTCGCTTCCTCCTCACCTTGCCTCCAGCTCACTGGTCCCCAGTTGCCAGTGGAATGGTTTTAGCCATGCCAGTGGTGCAGCGGTTAAGACCCCGGCTGCTAACCAAAAGGTTAGCAGTTTGAATCCACCGCATGCTCCTTATAAACCCTATGAGCCTCTATTTTGTAGGGTTGCTGTGATTTAGAACCAACCTGACAACAGTGGGTTTGGTTTGGGGTTTTGCATGACTGCTGTGGTTGGTGGCAAACTCTCCTGTCCATGATAGGAAGCAGAACGGCGCCCCAGAACGAACCCATCCAGTCGGTGAGAGTGCAGCTGATGGGAGGAGGCTCCTGCGGTTGGCAAGAGGACTTGCCAGGGATCCGAGGAAACAGGGAAGCCCGGAAGCAGAGTGCTCAAGGTGTCTTTTCCAGTCCTCCAGGCTGTCACCATGTACCTAAGAAGAATAAGACAGAAAAGGAACAAAAGCCAACATTTACAGAAGCAATTATTGGTTTGCTCACATTTCAGCTTCTACAATTGTGTGAGCTGTTCCCATTATATAAATCTTTCTCTACACGTATTTTACATGTTACTGGTTTTGCTTCCCTAGAGAACCCAGCCTAAGACAGAGCTCAAAGATCACTTCAGAAAAAAACAAGCAAACCCACTGCCTTTGAGTTGACTCCAACTCATAGCGACCCTACAGGACAGAATAGAACTGTCCTATAGTTTCCAAGGACTGCCTGGGAGATTTGAACTGCTGACCTTTTGGTTAGCAGCCACAGCACTTAACCTCTATGCCACCAGGGTTTCCAAAGAGCACCTTGCCAAGCCAAGTGCCATCGAGTCGTATCAAAAAGCTCATGGAAAATCATGAAGAATAACCACGGAAATTCCCTTTTTCTCCAGTGAAGTCAGGGATTCTGTTTTCACTGAGTATATCTTTACCTTCAATGAATGGTCATTCCATAAAGCAGGGAAGAAAGAACAAAACTCTCAAGTTACACTGTGACACTTTGAGACTTCACCATAATGTATGGTTATAAATTATATGTGTTCCCCAAAAACGTATCCACTTGGCTTGGCTATGATTCCCAGAACTGCAGGGCTGCCCCCCATTTTGAGATCTGATGTGATTTTCCTCTGTGTTGTAAATCCTGCCTCTGTGACGTTATGAGGCACAGTTAGAGGCCATCATGTTACTAACGCAGGATACAATCTACAGAATTAGGCTGTTTCTCGAGTTAATCACTTTTGAAGCATAAGAGAGAGAATCAAGCGCAGAGGAGAAGGACCTCGTGTCACCAAGAAGGAAGCACCAGGAAAAGAGCACATCTTTGGAACCCAGGCTCCCGGCACAGAGAAGGTCCTGGACCAGGCGAAGATGAATGGCAAGGACCTTCCCCCGGAGCCAGCGGAGAAGGAAAGGCTGTCCCTGAAGATGGTGATGTGAATTCAGCCTTCTAGCCTCCTGAAGTCTGAGAGAACCCGTTTGTATTTGTTCAAGCCACCCACCTGTGGATTTCTGTTATAGCAGCACTAGATGGCTAAGACGGGTATTACATTTTTCTTTCTGTAATGACTTCTCAGCTTACTAGTGTTCTGAAATGAAGCTTTTTTTCCATAACTCTTCCTGGCTTAGAAAAAAAAGGTATCAGACTGTATCTACCAATATACATGTAACTCAACTTTAGTTAAAGTGAGACTAATTATTCCCACTTGTACCATGAGGATAAAGTACTGTTATACTGGCCTTTCTTAAAATGGAAGATTTATAGATCACTTTAATCATGTTTTAATCACTTCATTCTGTTTTTTAATTCAGTGTATTAATTTACAGAGACACACCAGCAGCATTTAAAGCCACTGTGAGCTGAGACAGAAGCATAAAACCAGGCTCCTTCATTCTTCATCAGATTGAACGAGAGAGCTGAGAATACAAGCCTTGATGTCTACGTGTTTAACAAGGAAGCACCCATCATTTTTCAAACAAGGGATTATCAAACAAGCAACTTGACAGAGAGGCTAATTTTTGTCTGTTCTTACTTGTCCACAAAGGGAAGAGAAAGATCAAGGCGTGCGTTTCGTCTCATCCTTTTTACTGGCTCTCTGCAGCACTCTGTGGAAGAGCAGTGAATGTATTTGGTGTGTGTGTGATTTTTGCAAAAAAAGATGAGTTGAGTGCTGAGAAATGCACAAGCAAGGCAAAAATTAAAATTAAAAAAAAGAAAAAAAAAACCTGGCCTAAGAGGTACCAGACCCAATCGATAGCTATTTACAGAGACACTGCTGTAACTCTTAGCCTCCACCACGAGGAGGAAGAAGTCTTCCCTGGAGGGGCATCCTGAGAAAGGGAGGTGAGTCAGGGAGGGCACCGACACACTGCAGGAGACAGAGAAGAGCGAACTGCCCCTCCTGCTGCCTTCATCTCTTAGAACGTTTCTCTCTTTGTAAAGTGATGGCTTTTCCTCACAGGGTATTTGGGGTATAAAGATATTACCATATGGGAGAGTTACCTGTTTACCTAAAATGACAGGCAGGGGGAGGAAAGCAGAGGTGTTGTCCGCTGTACCATCTGCTTTTCTCTCTCTCCAGCTGGACAAAAGAAGTCCCAGGAAGGATGAAAATGTCCTTCAGCACTGCACCCCAAAGAAACCAAACCACTGCTGTCGTGTTCATTCCAACTCCTAAGAACTCTACCTACAGGACAGAGGAGAAGCAAAGTAGGGTCTCTAAAGGCTGCAGTGTTTGCGGAAGCCAACTCCCACATTTTTCTCCCAAGGTGTGGCTGATGGGTCTCAACTGTCAGCTTTTCTGATAGCAGCCAAGTACTGCGAGCCACCAAGGCTCCTGTACCACAGTGCATTGTGGGAAGATGCTGCTTTTTCTCCTCCATCCTCAGAAAGAGTCATTGCTAATGCCACCCAAGACAGTGAGCAATGGAGATACTGCAGCTATTGACATGTCCTAGCCCGAAAGAGTCACCTGCACCATGTGGCACAGCTGTGACAGAGCAGTCGCCAACACACTTGAGAAAGCAACATACTTCATTCATCCACACCGTGCCAAATAACCACCTAACATTTTCTCATGTCTTGAATTTGATGAACAATACTTATTGCTCATACTCCTGACAGGACTAGTGTAGCCACTGTATGCTAAAAATATAAAATTAGCTTATATGGAACTATCCCTTTGGCTGGAGGAAAGTCATTTGAATTCAAGATGAAAGTGTATAAACTAAACACTATTGCACAGGGGGATCCCTTCTCAGGGAAAGAAATACACAAAACTTCTCCTGGAGATCATCAGCCGAAGCAAGGTTAGACCCAGGTGAGTCCATCTGCTTTGCATGCTGGTGTGATAAATGAAATAAGAAAAGGTTAGCTTTAATATAATCTAGGAGGAGAAACTTGCTTAGTCTCCTCTGAGAATGCTAATTTTATATGGCATGGTACAAATAAACTAATTTCTCACAACCCTGGCAATTATTTTATCTGTTTATGTGTCAAAATGTACAGCCATTGCCAGTTTTTTGTTTTTTTTTAAATAAATGTTGGTTGAAAACTATAAGGTGTATACATCTTTCAACAACAGAAAGTCAGTGGCTAGATAAGGCCCTCACGGGCAGCTCTCTCCGACAGAATACACATCTCCCACTTCTGTCTCACAGAGCTGGACACCCCATAATGCTTCCTGCACCAGCAGAAGAGCATCCCCAAAGTGTCATCCCATCAAGGCTGAACATCCTGCCTCTTTGTTTCCAGGGGCGTCTTCTGCTGTCACCTCCCTGAAGGTGAGGGCAGCATCACTCTCCTCATCCTGAGAGGTGGCGTCATCAATGTAACTGTCACCATCATCTCCATCACCATGGTCACATCGTCAGAGCTTATGCGAGACATTACAGTGACTTCTAGTTGTTCTCTCTCCTATTGACCCTCCCAGCGGCACTGTGTGATAGGTTCTGCTGCCATCCTCAATTTATTGATACAGAAATGGAACTTAGAAGTTGGCTACATAAATTTACCAAGACCCAACACCTCATAATAGGAAATTTGTTTTGTATATTCCAAAAACCACAAATTAAATTACACTCAGAGTACATTTCACAGTGAATAGATGATCAAACACATAAGTGTTACTATAAAACCTGGATTGTAGGCATCTGCCAGGAACCCAGGAGTGAGGCAGGGGCGGGGTGAGTGGCAAGAAGGCTTCACTGTAGCCTGGCACGCAAAGAGCAGAGCGGAATGGGCTCCTCCCAAAGTCTGTCCGCCCCTTGCAGACTGACCAGAGGGTTATATCGGCGGAGGGTTTAAGCCTGATTACTTGGAAGAATGTCTACCCTTGAGGAATGTCAGCTCCCCTGTTGGGTGGGCCAGCTGAGTTCCTGTGAGTATTCTTTCGGGGTCTGTCCGCACCACCCTGGTTTCCGCCCCACGATGGGCACCCGCTGTCTGGTTGGCTCCCTCCAGGCCTCACCCATTGCTGTTTGGCTTCTCTAAGAGGAACAGAAGTTACAAGCTAATTTTAAACCTCATATGTCGTTGGGAACAGGTGGGGGAGATCACTGAGAATAGGTGGCAGAAGAGGGAAAAACGAATCACACATCACAAAATTCCCGACGTCTATGAAAGTGAACCGCGTCAGCCGTGCAGAAACGACACTGCAGTTACCCAGGAAACGAGGCCCCCCGCACCACCCATTTCACACGGTCCCGGCCTCTGCTCCTCCTGCGGTTCCTCTCTCTCTGCTCCTCTCAATGCCCCGTTTTATTGGGAGGGTCTCAATCTTGGGAACCAGGCTGTTTCTCCTCTCTGACTACTTCCTGCTGATCAGGGGTTTCGATAAGGGTTAAGACAGTTCTAACATCTATTATGGATGACATCAGGGTTGGGTACATCAGAGTGGAAGGCAGTTACATCTCGAGTCATTTGATAATAGGCATCCTGCTGATTGGATAAGGGAATATCTCAGCTCTCTAGAGTATACACCCTTCCAGTCTGTAGAGTATTTGCGGTTCCCTTTGCCAAGATTTTTATAAAACAGGAACACAGATGCATATTAAAATAATTGCTACTTCTGTAGTGATTAGAGGAACCATGCAAGACCCCAGGACAGGAAATAAATGAGAAAACCAGTGCCATTTGCCTGCTGGCCCTGGGGTAGGGCTGGACCATTTTACAACTTTATGGATTGCCTGTAAATCTACCTCGACCTCCCCAAAGTATTTATCCATGCACAGTAGTTTTTATTTACAATAGCACAGAAGGCTCCCAATTTTGCTAATAAAAAATCCAGTGCAACCCTATTGTCCAAAACCACTTCCATCAGGGAGCCTAAGGAGGTCTGCTGAGCTTTAATAAATTAAAAAAGAAAGAAAGAAAAAGAGGTATTTGACTTAAGTCACAACTGATTTACAATGAAACTGTTGGAACAGAAGCCTGTAATAAATCATGACTACTGGTAATCCCATTTGGGAATACAACTTCCTTTGTCATGTTAATGAGGTCATATCAGTGTACGGTGTGTCATAAACCAACCACATTTGAGATACAAAAATCCTAAGGTTGGCACAGAAGCAAGCCAGTGCAGATGGGGGAACACAGGTGCCACAGGACAAGAGGAAAATGAAGGAACTAAGGAGCAGAAGCTGAGAAGAAACAGAGACCGTCCCCCAAATTCCAGCAGACAGAAAACCTTCCCCTAGAGCTGGCACCCTGAATTCCAACTCCAGCCTTTCAAAATGTGAGATAATAAATTTCCACTCATCAAGGGCACCCACTTGGGGTGTCTGTCACAGCAGCACCGAGTAACTATGACCCCTTTTACGTTAGTTTTATCAATTTGCCAAAGGCCTTCTTTCAATCCGCATTCTGACTCTAGAGCAGGTGTCTGCCACCTTTGAGAAGTGATTGTCAGCGTGCTGAACTTTCTTTCACAGATTTCAATAAGGAGTATAAATGAGAAGGCCAAAATGTTCCCCAGGGCACACACAGCAGCTTGATGCAGAAATGTCTCATGTACATCTTGAGAAAACGAACTTCACACAGCAAATGGCAGACGATGGCTCCGGCCGGTCCCTCTGCTCTTGGATTTGTCGCAGCTCCCAGCAGCAGCCGCAGTCGCCTTTGCCTGTAGGTGACCATGTTTACGGAGCAGGGCAAGCCCTGGAGCCCCGGCTGGGGACAACCGAGTGCTGCTCACAGGAACGCCACTGGCCTTCAGGCACCCGCGGCAAGGCGCCTGGCCCTCGGAGCCAGCCTTCAAAGGCAGCCCCTGCTTTTTCACCCAGCCAAGTATCTCCACCCTCCTGACACTCAGGAAAGGCTGGATAGTTACCCAGGCTGTCATTCAAAGATTGCTCCGAGGCGCAAACTTGTCTGCCCGAGTTGCTGGCTTTAGTCTCCTGCCTAGAGGACATCTCCACCCTGACCCCTGGACCAGTTAAAAAGCGCCCTGCTCTCAGCTTCTCAAGAGGCAGGCTCCTGTCTCCCCTGGCTTCCACCCATCCCTTTAAATACCTAGTAGACCCTCAGTGGAGTGTCACTGTTCTTCATGAAACTACCTGCAGCTTGACAAGTCACAAATCCATTGAGCCAATGAACTTTGATCATATTTTAGCCACCTCTTGACAGCGAACTGTTCTGGTGTCTCGGTGTCTGAATGCTGTCTTACACAGCAGCATGTTCTCAAAAGCACATTCACAAGTTATTTCCTAGATTATCTCTCCCTGAGAAGTTGTGTTTTGGAACTCTTGGTGGTACAGTGGTTAAGAACTTGGTTGCTCATTTTCAAAAGCAACTGCTCAGATCGAGATCGGACTGGACTGTGAGACACAGAATGATACTGGCGAAGAGTGTGCTTCTCAACTATGTATATGCGGGAGGCTCCCTGAGCAGCTCCTGCCCAGAGGGAAGCAGCGGAGAGCAGAGGGGGACAGGAGCTGGTTAAATGGACAGGAGAACTACAGGTGGAGAGGAAGAGTGTGGGGTCATAGGGTGGTCAGAGCAGCTAGAGTTACACAGCGATGTGTGTGGTTAAGTTTTTGCATCACAAATTGACTTAGATTGTAAAGGACAGCAAAATACTTTCTTGTAAAAAAAAAACTCGGTAGTTAACAAGAAGGTCAACAGATCAGATCCACCAGCCACTCTGAAATCCTGTGGGGAGCTCTACTCTGTCCTGTTGGGCTCTTAAAGTTGAAAGCAACTAGGCAGCTTACAGTTTCTATGTTAATGAGATAGGTCGCAATCTACCAAATTAGTTGCATTTTGAGTCAATCTCTTTTGAGGTATAAGAGAGAGAAGAGAGGAAAGGGGAGGGGGATTTCCTACCACCAAGAAAGAAAAGCTGGGAGCAGAGGTCCCTGAACTGAAAAGTGTGAGACCAGGGAAAGATTGATGATAAGGACTTTCCCCAGGAACCAGCAGAGAGAGAAAGTCTTTCCCTGGAGACTGTACCCTGAATTTGGCCTTCTGGCTTTCTAGACCATGAGAGAACAAATTTCTGCTTGTTAAAGCCATCGTCTGGTAGTGTTGCTGTTACAACAGCACTAGATCACCCAAACAGGGATCGATCCTGGTCTAGCATGGCAGTGGGAGAACCAGAGGTCTGGGTTCAGAAAGAAACTCCTTCTTGGCTGTACCCCTCTGACCTTGTGCCCCAGGTGTAGGCAGTGGGGCACATCTCTGTTCATAGGCGTCCACCCCCTCTGCCAACCAGGTCTGCAGGGCAGCACCATCTCTTCTCTCGTACTTGAGCTCCAGTTATGAAAACCTCGGGGCTCCAAAACTCTCACACCATCGCTTCCCTCCATCCTGGGTGCTCTGTGGCTAGGACTGGGCTCCCAGCGTTTCCTGGTCATTCTGTTGGTTCGGACCCACCTGCCCTTGGGATCTGTCAACAGTCCTTCTCCTCAGTTTGCCTACCCAGAAACCACAGCAGACTCTTGAGATGCTAACTGCTGCTCAGAATCCCACCCATCACACCCAGCCATCCTTTCTGGATTACTAAATTTGACCTGCCTGATTTAACATCATTACATTTTCAGCAACTGGGTCTATTTCTCAAAATCGGTAAGTGAACACTAAATCCTATTTCTTTTCACTTAATCCGAAGTCTACAAGCAGTTAATGCCTACATGGCAGGCAATATGGCAAACTCCTTGACTGCCCTCATTCCTGGCGTCTGTATCTGCAGCTTGCAGCGAATCCTGTCCTGCAGCACCCCAGCTCTTAGGTTTGCAGGCTAGAGGGGAGTGTGGAGACGAAAGGCCACACATCTAACAACTAGATGTTGAACAGTTTCAGTTAAGTTAACTAGCAGATAGGTAAAATATTTTTAAAACCTTAATAGCTTATAAAAATGTGTTTTCAATAATATCATGGAAAGCCAAGGTCAGGTTTGAAACAACAGTGTTCACTGGAATATGCCGAGGGATGGCTCACCCAACACCTTTGCAACCCTCCCCATGTTGTACACAGCACCTGACACACACTCACACACACACAAACACACACCCTCACGTGTGCATACATGTACATACAGGGTATCAAAATCCAGGACTGATTGCTCATGCAGATTCCACCATCAACTCCATTCCAGCCAACAGCCAGCTCTTACTGGGCACACACATGTGCCCCTCAACCTGACAAGCCTGGGCAAAAGGCCCCACAGAATCTCTAGAATCACAACCAGCGTCTTTTTATCAGGAAACATCCAGGTGCTCAGGCAGACACATCCTCTTAGACTTACTGGGTCCTAATCCTGTGGATAGGGCACAGTCAAAAAGGATCAGAACAAGAACTTGGGCAGGTCCAGTCTGGATCCAGGGGAAGACATGCTCCCAGTGCTGAGACCTACACCAGGAAGAGAGGTGCTGGGATTACTGATGATGTCCCTTTGCTGCCATCTCCTAATAGGGGATGAAGGAAACACCATTGTCTTAAGGATCTGGAGCTGCTCTAACAGAAACACCACAAGTGAAGGGCTTTAACCAGCAGAGATCTGTTCCCTCATAGGCTAGGAGATTTCAAGTGTGAATTCAGGCTTCTGGCTCCAGGAGAAGGTTTCCTCTCTGTTTCAGCTCTTGGGGAAAGTCCTTGTCATCTACTTTCATCCTGGTCTAAGAGTTTCTCAGGGAAGAGACTCCGCATCCAAAGCACAGACTTGCATAGCTTCTTTCTCGGTGATATGCAGTCCTTGTCTCTCTGCTGGTAGCTCCTTTTCATATCCCAAAAGAGACTCACTCAAAATAGAAACCAATCCTGGAAATTCTGTCCCTCCTCATTAACAGAAGGGCCTCTAATCCCTCCTCACTAATGTCACAGAGGTTAGGATTTACAACCTGTAGGGTAATGACGTCAGATCACAAAATGAAGGACAGCAGCACAGTAGCGGAAATCGCGGCCTAGCCGAGTTGACACTTAGATTGAGGAGACGTCATTCATTCCGTGGCAGCATGGAGTTTCAGGGAGAAATCACCTCTGAGGCACTGAGGCATAACTGCTAGTTGGAGGGTGATCCAATGGCCATCAACCAGAAAGAGAAAGCTGAGGTATAACTGGATGCTTTGTGTTACGGGGCTTAGCAGGAGAGAGGACTGGATTCCCGGGCAAGGAGGGGAAAGACAGATGTCTGGGGCTGAGTGCTGACTTAGTCCCGGTCCCCTGGCTCCTGGGGAGAAACCTGCAGGGAAACCGAACGAGCTGGCACTGATACCATGGCCACGGGACCCAGGTGTCTTCAGCCCAGTCTGGTAAGCAGGGAGTTGGTCTCATTCTCCCAAGGCAACTTGTATTAGCTTCCTATTTCTGCCAAAACAAACAGTGCCACACTGGGTGGTTTACAGAAGAATGTACTGTCTCAGAGCTCTGAAGGGCAGAAAGCCAAATCAGCATATCTGCTGACACAGGTGCCGTCAGAAGTTTCTAACTTTTCCTGTCTGCCCCAGTTTCTGGTAACCCCGGACACCCTTTGGCTTGTGAATGCATCTTCCTGTGAGTGTCCCTCCTCGGCCTGTCTGTGTACTTTACGGGAGTGCCCTTCCTCTGTCTGTCTTTGGATCTTGCCGTGCGTCTCTTTCCTCCGTCTCTCTCTCTCTCTCTGTGTCTTTACAGGAGTGTCCTTCCTCTGTCTCACTCTCTGTCTATCCTCACATGAGTGAAAAGCCTCAAGAGACAGATGTTCTTTCCACTGCCAGGTGCCACTGTGTCGGCCCTGCACCTTCCTCTCTTGGTTTCTCTGGATGGCTGCCTCTTTTATAAGCACACCTTTGAAAGAGGATTAAGGCCCAACCTACTCCAGCATCACCTCGTGTTCACTGGTAAGATTTTCAAATAGATAACAGATAACACAACCCCTTGACATCAAGTCGATTCCCACGCACAGTGACCCTATAGACAGAATAGAGCTGCCCCATGGAGTTTCCAAGGAGCATCTGGTGGATTTGAACTGCTGACCTTCTGATTAGCAGTAAAGCTTTTAACCACTGCACCACCAGTGCTCTAACAACATCTTCAAAGACTCTAGTTCCAAACAAAGTCATATTCACAGGGGCCAGAGGCTAAGGAATTCAGCGTATCTCTGCGGGGCACACAATTCAGCTCACAGTACTGCTTATACAGGCTCTATATAGGTCATTGAGATATAACTTTACCAGGATGTGTCCAGCTCTCATTGTCCAATTGTAAATCTCACATCATGCAAGGAAATGAACAGAGAGGTATGAACTGACCAGATTCGAATGCTTCTCCACCAGCTGAAACGGCTTCCTTGGATCACAGGAATCTTGAATGATTCAGTGGAGGGGAAAAGCCACCAGGGAGAGGTGTTCTTTCCATCATGAGGCACCACTGAGTCAGCCCAACTCAGAAAGACACTGTGTACAATGGGAGGAAACCCTACCCGGCCCTACATCAGCCTCTCAGTCCTCGTTAGGTTTCAGCCGATGGTTGCAGCCACTGTGTCACTCCATCGCATTGAAGGTCTTCCTCTTTTTGCTGATGGTCTACTTTACCGAGCATGATGTCCTTCTCCAGTGACTAGTCCCTCCTGATAACGTGCCCAAAGTATGTGAGATGAATTCTCAGAATCGTTGCTTCCAAGGATTATTCTGACCGTCCTCTTGCAGGGCAGATTTGTTATGTCTTCTGGAAGCTCGTGGGGTACGTTCACTGTCTCTGCCAACACCTTAATTTAAAGATGTCAGTCCTTTGGTCTTTCTAACTCACTATTCAACCCTCCTTGCATATGAGGTCATTGAAAACACCGTGGCTTAGGTCGGGCCCATCTTACTCCTCAAGGGGTCATCTCTGCTTTTGAACATTTTAGAAAGGTCTTTTACAGAGGACTTGTTGCATGCGAGACAACCTTTGCTTCTTGACCCTGCTTCCATGGGCGTTGATTTAGAACGCACACTCGGCTATTGTAGTGCTGTTGTTGTGTGACCCGCAGAAACCTAAGGTCAGAGTTGAACTGCCTCCAAAGGGCAGTGCATCACCAGGGAGGTGCAGGGGGTATGGATGGCACCCCCTATGCTCTCGCGGGGGTGATACCAAAATGGCCCCAGGCCCACAGGGTGGTGGCAACCGTGGCAGAGCCATCGCCACCAAGGCAGAGTCGTTATTAGAGTTGATGCCATCTCCCCACCCTATAGGACCTATAGGAAAGGGGGACCCGGCAGAACAGAGAGGTGGCTGGCCTGGCATGGGGGCGGAGCCAGGCCCCTCACCCTATAGGACGGGAGGTCGCCAGCTAGCCCCAATTACCCCGGACCAGGAAGGGATGTGACATCCAGAGCTCACAGTGGGTGACGCTAGCCCTAGGGACGCCGCTGCCGTGGGAGTCCTAGACTATAGTCCTCACCAGGGCAGGTCATCGGGTCTCTTCGGAGGAGAGGCTGCTGTACTTAAACCAATAGCGGTCGCGGCCACCAGTATTCAAATGAAACTCTAGTTGTCAACTCTGAGGGGAAGAAAGCTATTACAGCACCAAAAGACACACAACTACTGCATTCCTTCTGTAGATGTCCAATCAAAGACCTCCACTTTTTCTCAGAATCAGTTAAGTTATAACTGACCTTGAGAATGTATTCTGCTGAGCTGTGCACTTTGGGAGCTTGCTTGGGTTTGATTTTTCTGTTCGAGGTTTATTTTCTGGGTTTTTTTTTTTTTTTAAGAGTACACCTTTCACCTATAGGATGAGAAGTCCTTTCAAATCAGCACCTGGGGAACATCATTAATGGCAATGTCGTGGGTAGTAAGGCTCCCAGCTCTGCCGCCGGGATTGCTCTGCCGACGGGCACTGCCACCACGCGAATGTGCACTTTAGCCTCAAATGACGCTGTTTAAGACTTACTGAGACTCAGCCATCAGTTTCCTTATACAATCTAAAAAGATTATAAACAAGAACAAAGAAGAAATTAACAACTGTCCATAAATTACCAATATAGCTGCTAACAGCGCATCAGATGGGCTGAGAAAAATGTTACCTTTATTTTTATATCTTGTATCTGTCACTGACCATAAACTCATTCAATACGTATTTGTGGGCACTTGGGATATGTTTCGAGTAAATTGCATTCCAGTGGTCTTGTTGTTCTTACTTAATTAAACATATTCTAAATTTTCTAAACCCAAAGCTGGCTTCTCCTCTGTTACCTTTCCCAGTACAGGGAGGGGCTTGTCACGTGCTGAACAGCTGACATGCTCAAATGTCTTGATTGTCTTTGGATGCTCCGAAGCCCAGAGAGAAATTAATTTTTCACCTTAATCATTCTGCAGGATCTCACTATGGCATTCATTTCTGGGTGCTGATTTTGTCTTTGTATTCTCTATTTTCCCTTTGACTTGATTTCCTTATATTTTATGCTATTGTGGTCAACACATTCTTGTAAATTGCTTCTAAATCATTTTGAAATGAGAGGCAGGATGGATGGGCTGGTTTGCTGATTTATAGCAGAAGATAAATAGCTAGACTCGTTTAAAATGCTATTAACCCTCTACACTGGCCTCGAAGAAAATAAACCAAATTCTTAGCATTGGTACCTGTTCGAGGGAAAAGGAAGAGAGAAAATTAGAATAAAGGTGAGCAGATTATTTTCTTCTTATCATTCCATAGTAGTTGGCTTTTACAATGGACATTGTTTACTTCTAATATCTTAAAAATGTAATTTAAAAATAGAAAATAAATAAACCAAAAATCCAAACCCACCGCCATCGGGTCAGCTCCAACTCAGACAAACACTCCAGGACAGAATAGAACCACCCCATCGTGTTTCCAAGGAATGCCTCCTAGAGAATTTGAACTGCCAACTTTTTGGTTAGCAGCCTGAGCTCTTAAATGCTGTGCCACCACGGCTCCAAAATAAATAAGTTCTGTAAAATAAATGTTGCATAAAGTATTAGATGTACACATAAATGTAAAGCAAATACAAGATTGACATGTAATGTGCCTTTAAATTTTACATTTAAAGTATCACCATACATAACCATGTACAGCAAATTACACAGCGTTGATGATTGGCTCACTGTGTGTCAGATGAAACTTAAACTAATTAATTTATTCCTAACATAATTTCTGAATAGCCCCTTTCCACTGGCACGGGAATGCACGGGTAGATGCCGCCGGGTTCTTGCCCTCAGGATGTCTCATGTACCAATGCCAATTTTAACTGAGAATGAAGATTTCAACAAGCTCCACATAAATCAGGATCAACTAACGAATCTGCATACTCTCATCTGTTATAAGGAATTTCAAGACCCACATTCATAACACAGGGACAGAAACCCTAGAGGCATAGCAGTTAAGTAGTACATCTGCTAACCAAAAAGTTGACAGTTTAAATCTACCAGGTACATCTTGAAACTATGGGGTAGTTCTAGTCTATCCTATAGGGTTGCTATAAGTCAGAATCAACATAAGGACAAAGGTTTTTTGGGGTTTTGACTTATAAAAAAAAATAAAAGTACTGAAATCTAAAGTGAAAAAGGTTGTTGTTAGGTGCCGTCGAGTCAGTTCTGACTCATAACGACCTTATGAACAACAGAACAAAACACTGCCCAGTCTTGCGCCATGTCCACAATTGTTTTTATGCTTAAGCCCATTGTTGTGGCCACTGTGTCAGTCCATCTCGTAAAGGGTCTTCCTCTTTTTCACTGACCCTCCACTCTACCAAGCATGATGTCCTTCTCCAGAGACTGATCTTTCCTGACAGAATGTCCAAAGTATGTAAGACACAGTCTTGCCATCTTTGCCTCCAAGGAGCAATCTGGTTGGACTTCTTCCAGGACAGATCTGTTGGTTCCTTTGGCGGTCCATCATGCATTCAACATTCATGTCCAACTCTGCAATTCAAAGACATCAATTCTTCTTCTGTCTTCATCGTTCATAGTCCAGCTTTCACACATATATGATGGGATTGAAAATACTATGGCTTGGGTCAGGCACGTTTTAGCCTTTGTGGTGACATCCTTACTTTGGAATACTTTGAAGAGGTCCTTCGCAGCAGATTCTCCCAGTGCAATGCTTCTATTGGTTTCTTGACGGCTGCTTCCAATGGCATGGATTGTGGACCCAAGTGAAACAAGATCTTTGACGAACTCACCCCTTTCTCCATTTGTGATGATGTTGCTTACTGGTCCACTTGTGAGGACTTCTGTTTCCCTGATGTTGAGGTGCAATCCGTGCTGAAGGCTGTGGTCCTTGATCTTCATCAGTAAATGCCTCAAATCTTCTTCATTTCAGGCAAGTAAGGTGGTGCCGTCTGCAGGTTGTTAATGAGTCTTCTTCCAGTCCTGATGCCTGGTTCTTCTTCATATAATCCTGCTCCTCAGATTATCTGCTCAGCATACAGATTAAAAAAGTATGGTAAAAGGACACAACCCTGACACATGCCTTTCCTGACTTTAAACCATGCAGTGTCCCCTTGTTCTGTTCTCATGACCGCCTCTTGATCCATTTACAGATTCCTTAAGAGCACAATTAGGTGTTCTGGAATTGCCATTCTCCGCAACTTTAACCACAGTTTAGTATGATCCACACAGTGGAATGCTCTTGCACACTCTATGAAGCACAAATAAACATCTTGCCAGTATTATTGGCTTTCAGCCAAGATCCATCTGACATCAGCAACAATACCGCTGGTTCCATGTCCTCCTTCGAACTCAGCTTGCATTTCTGGCAGGTCCTTGTCAATATATTGTTGTAGTCACTTTGGAATGATCTTGAGCAGAATTTTACTTGCGTGTGATATCAACGATATTGTTTGGTATTTCCACATTCAGTTGGATCACTTTCTTTGGAATGGGCATAAGTATGGATCTCTTCCTGTAAATTGGGCAGGTAGCTGTCCTCCAAATTTCTTGGCATAGATGAGTAAGCACTTCCAGTGCTCTGTCTTTTTGTTGAAATATCTCAGTTGATATCCCGTCAATTCCCGGAGCCTTATTTTTCGCCCGTGCCTTCAACGCAACTTTGACTTCTTCCTTCAGTACCCTTGGTTCCTGATCACATGCTACCTCTTCAGATGGCGGAACATCAACTAGTTCTTTCTGGTATAATGACTCTGTGTATTTCTTCCATCTTCTTTTGATGCTCCCTGAGTCATTTAATGGTTTCCCTATAGAATCCTTTACTATTGCAATTCGAGGCTTGAATTTTTTCTTCAGTTCTTTCAGCTTGAGAAACGCAGAATGTGTTCTTCCCTTCTGGTTTTCTATTTCCAGTTCTTGGAACATGTCATTATAATTCTTTCTTTTGTCTTCTCGAGCTGCTCTCTGAAATCTTCTGTTTAAATCTTTCACTTTACCATTCCTTCCTTTTGCTTTAGCTGCTGGACATTCAAGAGCAAGTTTCAAAGTCTCTACTGACATCCAATTTGTTCTTTTCTTTCTTTCCTGTCTTTTTAATGAACTCTTGCTCTCTTCATGGATGATGTCTTTGATGTCATTCCACAGTTCGTCTGATCTTTGATCATTAGTGACCAACACATCAAATTTGTTCTTGAGATGGTCTTTAAATTCAGGAGGGATATACTCGAGGTCATACTTTGGGTCTCGTGGACTTGTTCTAATTTTCTTCAGTTTCAATTTGAGTTTGCATATAAGCAATTGATGATCTGTGCCACAGTCAGCACCTGGTCTTGTTCAGACTGCTGATATGGAGCTTTTCCATCGTCTTTTTCCAGAGATGTAGTCAGTTTGGTTCCTGTGCATGCCCATCTGGTAAGGTCCATGTGTACAGCAGCCACTTGTGTTAGTTAAAAAACGAATTTGCAACAAAAAAGTCATTAGTCTTGCAAAATTCAATCATGTGATCTCTGGTATTATTTCTATCACCAAGGCCGTAATTTCCAATTAGCAAGCCTTCTTTGTTTCCAACTATTTTGCATTCCAGTCACCTGTAATTATCAATGCATCCTGATTATATGTTCAGTCAATTTCAGACTTCAGAAGCTGGTAAAAATCTTCAACCTCTTCATCTTTGGCCTTAGTGATTGGAACATAAATTGGAATAATAGTTGTATTAACTGTCCGTCCTTGTAGACATGTGGATATTATCCTATCACTGACAGCATTGTACTTCAGGAGAGATCTTGAGATGTTCTTTCTGATAATGAATGCAACACTGTTTCTCTTCAAGTTTTCGTTCCCAGCATGGTAGACCATGTGGTTGTCAGATTCAGAACGGCCAAAACTAGTCCACTGCACTCACTAATGCCTAGGATGTCACTGTTTATGTGCTCCATTTCATTTCTCACAGTTTTCCTAGATCCGTACTTTGTACATTCAATGTTCCAACTGTTAGTGGATGTTTGCAGCTGTTTCTTCTCATCTGAGTCATGCCACATCAGTGAATGAAGATCCCGGAAGTCATATTCCATCCGCATTGTTAAGATCGACTCTGCTTTGAGGAAGCAGCTGTTCCCCAGTCATCTTCCAAGTGCCTTCCAACCTGGGACCTCACTTTCCAGCACCGTATCTGACAGTATTTGGCTGCTATTCATAAGGTTTTCTGTGGCTAACTCCTTTCAGAAGTAGACTGCCATGTCTTTCTTCCTAATCTGTCTTAGTCTGGAAGCTCAGCTGAAACTTATCTACCATGGTTGATCTTACTGGTACCTAAATACCAGGGGCATAGCTTCCTGCATCACAGCAACAAGCAAGCCTCCAGTGACAGACAAGTGGGGGCTGCTCACTCCCTCCTTACCTGGTGAGAAATATGTAATTCTTACAAAATAAAACATCCAATCTACCAACAGTATATACATGCACGTGCACACATACACACAGTTCTTGTCTCCTGCCTACTGTTCCTGCTAATTTCTCCACCTCCGTACTCTGACACAACCTCTCCAAATAAGATTTGACTTTAAATATTATTCTAAAGAAGTTATGTTTTCCACAGCCTCAAAACAAGTTGTCAAGGACAGTACTTTATTTGAGGGATAGGAATTATATTGAGATGTAAAGAACAACAGTGGAGGAAGAAGCATTAGATTCTCAACAGCTGACTACGCCAACGTTCTGAGGCCCAATGGTGAAGTCCTAACACCTGAAAGCATTAGATAACTTTGGATCTAACAAATAATTCCTGGATGTAGTGGTGTTTATAGAACACTGAATTACATAAGATACACAAGTACAAATTTCTTTAGGAGAGAATGCTGACAGTTGCATTCTATCCATTGGAATGAGGAGGACACCTGGTGTGGGCTGAGGTCCTCTGGGCCATATTGCATAAGGTCCTGCTAAGATCATCACACGTACCCTCTGTCTCACTTGGCAGCTGCCAGAAAGTTGACACCCACAACCCAACATACAGCAGTCTCTTCACCACACTTCACCCTGTAGGGGAACAGAGGCCTGCTGCTCCTCTAAAACGAAAGCTGCACCTCATCCACCTTCTCAGATATGCAATGATGGCACGAGGTGACAGAAATAATTTGGCTAAACCTTATCAATAAAACAGAATTGACAGTCCCTTTACAAAAGACTGGAAACTCTGGCAGAGCAGTGGTTAAGTGCCATGTCTGCTAACCAAAAGGTTGGCAGTTCAAATCCACTGGGTGCTTCTTGGAAACTCTATGAGGCAGTTCTATTCTATCCTATAGTGTTGCTATTGAGTCAGAATCCACTCAGTGGTAGTGGGTTTCATAAAAGTTCAATTTTTATTCTGGGTGCATGTATTGCTACATACCAACAATTGATTTAGGAAGATGTCGGTTCGCTGGTTAAGTCACAATTCCCTAGAAATGTCTGTGGTAGAAGTCAGTAAAAGAAAAGAAATCAAAGGAAGTACCCCAAACACAGCACACCGTAACTCTAAGTTTGAACAGTCACAACTGGAGAGAGCTGTGGATTCAAAGGAAACCCCAGTGAGGTCATGGTTAAGTGCTACAGCTGCTAACCAAAAGATTAGCAGTTCAAATCCACCAGGCACTCCTTGGAAATTCTATGGAGCTGTTCTATTCTCTCCTACAGGATGGAAAAGCCCTGGTGGGTCTGTGGAGAAGTCAAAGACTGAGTGCCACAGCCCTCCCCTTAAGTGCCACAACTGAGCTGTAGCCGGTTGGTCCAGCTAGTGCTTGGTGCTCAGGAGCTCTGCAGGAGCTCTGCCTTCTCCATTACACCAGTGGAGAGCTGAGATCGCTCATCTGAAGACCTTAGCACTACTCCTAGCCTCCTAATGAGCTATTAATTGACTACAGCTCAGATCACTTTTATTATGAAAGCACACTACGATGAATGCAAACCAGGATTCAGTACTTCCTGCTGAGCTCCCAGTATCTGAACTTGAAAAAGAAGCGGGAGTTTGGAGCAGCAACGAAGCAACTCGGGTCCCTTGCCCTTGGCCACTCAATAAGATGTGGACCATGTGAACACAGAGTAAAAGGCTGTAGGTGGTTCTGGAACCAGCCCACTCTACCAGGACACAAGTACATTCTGCAGACCAGTCGGAACACCGGAGGCTAGCCGTCTCCTATCAACATTGCCTTGCTTTTCATGTTCCTCTCATCCCAATAAAGGGGAGAAATAGACGTTTCATTATCCATGAGAGGCTCTAAGGAGCTGATTAGTGCTTTGATTTGGAAAAAGTCAGGCAAATGTTACGGTCAGGGGATCGAGCCTTCCAAAGTTCATCGGTACCCTCGCTGCGCAAGGCTTGGTGCCCGTGTTGATGATGAATGAATTAAGCTCTAATTGTCTTCCACCTAGCAAAAGTGAGCCTTCTATTACATTGTGACAACTTTATGGCTTTTATAAATTCAAAATTGTTTCCTGAATCCTAAGCCTGTGCCAAAATGTTTTGTCTTCTACCTGTCTCTTCTCCTCTTGTGCGTACTCTATCCACCTTTGCTTGACACACATGTCATCTGCATGTTTAAATGCCTTGTCACATCTCCCCTAACCCTCTACAGTGGTGTAGTTAGTGTCCCCCTCACCCAGGCCCCCAGGGCATGGCTTCCACAACTCCAGTGTGGCTCCTGTCTTGTTGTCCTATCAGGTGGTTATACCTAGTTGTTTAAAGTTCTGCCTCCCCTGCTAGATAGAGAGGCTTTGTTACTCTGAATAAATGAAAAAGTACTTTAAACAGCAAGAAAGTCACTGCGGAAAAGACTGATTGTGGCCCAGAAGTGATGTTATAATTGCATTTCAAGCAGCTAAATGTTGTCCTTTGAGCCAAGAAGGAAGGGACAGGAAGTGGGGAGAAACTAAGTGTCTGATCACTGATGAGGGCAGCAACCAACCGACCAATTGCGTTAAGTTGATTCCGGTTCACGGTGACCTCGTGTGTCATAAAGCAGAACTGCTGGAGAGGGCTTCGTGATTGACCTTTCTAAAGCAGACAGCTAGGCCTTGCTTTGAGGTGCTCCTGGGTGTGTTCCAACAGCCAGCTACTTCGAGGAGCAGACTGGGGCTTCACTATCCGCTCTGGGGGAACAGCTCGCTGAGTTACCTGGTCTTAAAGGGCGAGCTGGAGTGAGTGTCCTCACTGACCACCCATCTCCCTCCCTCCCTGCACCACTGGGAGGGAACAACAATGGCGAAAGAGTGGTGACACCCCGAACCGCAGGCAGCTTTGAAAAGTCCTTGTTTCTTCGGTTTGTGGTATAAAAATGATGACATCTAGGGCTCAGGAAAGCATTTCCTTTCCCTGCGACTGTGGGGGAAGTCTGCTTAGGGACACTCATGTGACTTCTTTTAGAACTGGCATGTGATGTGTGCCATGGGAGAAACTGGGTGAAGGTGATCAGAGACAGTGACACCTTTCGGAGTCTAGGCCACCTTTGGCGTAAACAACCACAGACGCTCTAAGTTGCTACACGTGTAACAACACAGACCTCGCTCCTTTTAGAGCAGATAACTCAAATGCCTCTCAGTGGTCAATGTTCTATCCTATATATTTAGTTCATATTTTATAAGCTAGGTGTTTATTTTTCTCAGCTGGCTTTCTTCCTAGTTTTATGTGTTTGATCAAATCAGAATCAGTTAATTCCTACTCATAGCAGTATTGTAGGGCAGGGTAGAACTGCCCAATTCAGATTTCCAAGGAGCAGCAGGTGGATTCAAACTGCCTACCTCTCAGTTAGCAGGTGAGCTCTTAACCACTGGGCCACCTGGGCTCCAGCTGGGTGCTACATTGGTAAATTTTTTCTGACTTTGAATAGATGTCATGGATTAACAATAATGGGCCACTGTGTTGACTGAGCGTAAGGTTGCTCAGCTAATTATTGTAATGGAAGTCAGTAAGATGTGCACCTCCTTAAGGAAGACAGAAGAAGAATTGATGCCTTCAAGTTGTGGTGTTGGGTAAGAATATTGAATGTACCACGGACTGCCAAAAGAAAGAAATCTCTCTTGGAAGAACTCCAGCCAGAGTACTCCTTAGAAGCAAAGGTTGTAAGACTACATCTTACACACTTTCCACATGTTGTCAGGAGGGGGGTCACATCGTGTTCAGTGAAGTAGATGGTCAGCCAAAAAGAGGAAGACCCTCGAGAAGGCTGTCACAGTGGCTGCAGCAACAAGCTTACGCATCAAAAGGATTGTGGGCGTGGTAGAGAACGGGGTAGGGTTTTGTTCTGTTGTTTTGTTGTGTTGGTCACTGGTAGTCAAAACTAGTTCTATAGCACCTAACAACACGGTGTGTACTTGTAAAAAGCTGAATTGGCAAAAGTTGTGTGACAGTTATATTTATAGTGATGACAAAAAAAAAAGCAGAGAAAGGAGAAAAGCTGTTGAGGTTGTTTATGGACAAACAAAAACCTCATGGGATTTGGTTCTTTGGAGGTTTGGGGTCGTGGATTGATGGGACCAGTCTTACTTGGCCTGATAGCACTTGTATTGCTTCCATTCTACCTTCTAGTTAACTGTGTTGGGCCTGGGGTGCTAAAAGCTCACAGATAGCCATCCAAGGCTTGACAATTGGTCCTCGCTTGTCTGGAACTATGGAGGAAGGAGAGTCAGGAATAGGAGGAAGGAATGGAAAGTGTGCTTTGTGCCTCCATGTACTGCTGCTTCCTTTGCCAAGAGACCAGAAGAACCAGATGCTGCCTGGCTACCACTACTGAGTGTTTTGATCAAAGATTCTAGACAAGAATCCTGATCAAAAGGGAGTAAAACACACAACGGAATTTCAAATTCTCATGGAATCCAGATTGTCTGGAGCCATGGAGGCTAATCCTGATCAAAAGAGAGGAAACACACAACAGAATTTGAAATCTCATGGAATCCAGACTTTCTGGAGCCATGGAGACTAATTGTAGACAAAAGACAGTAACATACACAACAGAATTTAAATTCTCATGAAATACAGACTCTCTGGAGCTACAGAGAGTAGACGAACCCCTGAAACTATAGTCCTGAGACAATCTTTCAAACTGAAGCAAAAAATATCCCCTGAAGTTCCTTAAAACCAAACAATAATTGAGTTTTGTTGTTGCTGTGCAGTCAAGCCAATTTCTGTTCACAGTGACCCTTACAGGACAGAATGGAACTTTCCCATATAGTTTCCAAAGAGTATCTGGTGTGTTCCAACTACCAACCTTTTGGTGAGCAACCGGGCTCTTAAACTCTTCCCTACCAAGGCTACTATCATTTAGCTAAATTAGTTTAAAAAAAAAAATTCCTTAGCATTGTGCTCTTCTAAGAACTCTCTCTATGGGGTCAAATTGACATCAGCAGCTGGAAAGATTAGACAGGAACCTTGAGGGGCAGTGACTGTATGCTAATAGGGGAGTGACAATCCAGAAAAGAAAGCTGCAAATGGATATATAACTTGAACAATGTAATCCATGTCATTGAATTATATGCATAGAAAGAGTTGAGCTGGTATATGCTCTGCTGTGTGTCTTCTCAACAACAACCAAATAAAATTTTTGAAAGAAACTAAAACAAAGTATACGATGGTGTTTAATGTGTTCAGCCATTTGCATCTCTTAAGCAGCATTGAAGAACGACTATTTTTTGCTGTAAATTGACAATTTTGGTCGTATTTCCGTTACATTTGAAAATTGGAGAAGCTAAGTCCAACTCAACTTCTTCCATGGGTGGTCAGTGATCTTTGTGTTTCATCAAGGACCCATTACGTTCTGCATTTCTGCCGTGGTGCACAATCCTCGCCCAGTGACAAAGCAGTCGATGTCTCCATGCTGCCGATGAAGAGACAAAATTTAGGAGTGAACAGGAGTCACTGCTGACACAGGAACTCAAGACTTTCTGACTCCAAACATGCTGTGCCTGTTGCTTTCACACTGGACTGCAAAATGGCAATTTATACAATCCTCAAAGCAACGCCCAGGAACATTTTCTACTTCTGATGTAAAAAAAAATCTAGTGTCCTGATTTTATACTGTTCCTTAATGACTAACACATCCACTAATGGTAATAACATCATTGTTAATATTTGTTGCATCTTGGAAGTCCTACTTGTGCTGTGATTAAGAACCTGGCTGCTCGTCGAGAGGTCGGCTATGCGGACCCTCCAGCCACCCCCTGGAAATGCGGCATGGCAGTCCTCTGCTGTTCTGGAAGGCCACTATAAATCAGAATTGACTGGACAGCAATAGGTTTGTGCATTTTTTGGGTCCTGAATACCAGTCCCTGTGCTACATACATACCTTTGACTTGACAGCTCAGTGATGGGAAATACATACATTATGATATTTGCTGTAAGCAACCAGATGAAAACACTTCTGCTATTGTAAGATGTCTTTCAGTCAGTGGAGCTGAAATATTCTAAGCAGCTTTAGTTGTGTGTGTCTGTCTGTATGCGTGTGTGTGTGTGCGCGTGTGTGTGTGTGCGTGTGTGTGTGTATGCATGCGTGTGTGTGTTGATAAGGGAGCTGCTTCAATCCTAGGAAATATTCACACAGCCCCTGTGCACCAAGGACTCTATTAAGCATGTTCATATGCTTCCTTCATGGTGGTGTTTCTTCAGTACAGGAAAAGGAGGCACCCTGTCGCTCAGTGGTTACAGTGCTGCTAACCAAAAGGTGATTCAAACTCACCAGCCGCTAGGAGGGGAAAGATGTGACAGTCTGCTTCTGTGAAGATGCACAGTTTTGGAAAGTCTGCGGGGCAGTATACGCTGTTGTCAGTCGGAATTAACTCACCAGCAGTGAGTTTGGTTTAGTTTTTTTGTTTACAAGGAAAGGCGAGATCCATCTGCTTCTCTTTCCCCCCCTGTTGAATAACAACCACACAAACGAAGGCTTATGTTCATCTTAATCATAGCAGGAAACAGTATTATCTTAAATGTTTTCTTTCCCTGACAAAAACAGTAGGAAACTTTTTCCCCCATAACCCGCAGATCTAATCTGTTTCTATGTTAATATTACCTGCCCAACAGAGAATACAAATACTACAATCTAAAATGTGAATACTACTTGTTATTTCTCTTCTACAGATTAAAGTAGGCAAACAAATATTTAGAACATATAAGAAAGTGTACCATTTTAGCGTTAGTTTAAGAAACCTGCTCAAAATCAACTCCGACGTCTGCCATGATCCGTTTCTACAGTACTGGAGTTGTTATCTGCCTAGGATATACGACCTAGTTTTCACAGTCCTTACATAATTGACTCCCAAGTTGGTCCCTTGTCTGTGTGAAATGGAAACACCGAGAGGCTGAATGGGGTGGCGTCATGCCTGCTCAGGAGTGATTGGAAGCACAATGGAACCAATTCCAGAGGCTCAAACACAGAAGAGGGAGGCAGAACCAATCTCACCCAGTAATGAAGCCCGGCTGGAGTGGACGACATAAGTCTTCCAAAATCAGAATCTAAGTGCGTGCAGCCTTTCCTTGGACACAGTTTATGACAGCGCCTTCGAATGAAAAAACTTAAGAGGATCAGCCTTTCTAGTTCAGTTGTTCACAATGTTTTAACTGCCACTGTGAATCAAGGAGCTCTTATTTTATTCTATCTTTTTTCTTCCTTTCTGTTCTCTCGCTAGGCTGTTTCAGGAAGGAAGGATTTCAATTATTCACACTCCAGGTGAACTTCCAGAAAGCATGCATCAAATATTCTGAATCAGAAATAAGAGCACAAATCTATCTACACGGATCTCAAAGATTCACTTACTTTGGCCAGTTAGTGACTGGATTATTCAAATTTAGCAAATTTCTCTGGTTTTCTACGATCCGACTCGACAGCACTTGGCTTTAATGACTGAAAAGTGATACTCACTTTCACATGGATGCACTGAATTCAATGTTTTACAAATGCTGTTTCACATAATAGTCCTGAAAATCAGGTGCAATGGTGATACTCACCCTACTTACGAATCAGGAACCCCAGGCCACAAGAAGGGTGATAAGTGACCCACAGTCACACAGCCAAGAAGTAAGGTTCAGACCAAACTGAGGTCTTTCAGGACCAAAATCTGCATTCTTTCACAGAGAATGGCTGCTTTCAAATACTGTAAATGGTTCTGCTGTTTGCATTATTGTTCATGTTGTATACCCAAATCACAGTCTTCTTGGCCAAGAACAGACTTCATTTTTACTGAAAACAAACACAATCTGAATTGAGCAGTTAACCTAGAATTAGGCTGAGAAAACCTAGAATGAGGTTAACTGTGATAGTCACTACAGTCCTGCCCTCACCAGCCCCCGAACATTCTAGATTAGCTATGACAACAAAGACCTGATCATGAACTGCTTGCTTATTTATATGACTACATATTTATAGCCGTCAGTTCGGTGAACACTTGTCAGTGTTGAATGTCTGCAGTAGAACGATTTGAAGAAAAATCCTTGAATACTACAGAGGACCTGTCTTTTACACCTCCAGTGTAAATAATGAAGCCACAAACGGAGGCAGCCCTATGAGAACATTTCAGTCTGAACCACAGGCAAACAACACGTTGATTGAGCAGGAGGCACGCAAAAATAATCAGCTAGAGGGGAACAGAAAAATTAATTAATCCCTGGAGGACCACACCCACCACTTCATTCAAGGAGACATCAGTTGGCTCAAACTTATCAATTACTCAGTAGTATCACTGAGGTACATTAAGGTACAATTTCTATCTGTTGCACCAAGTATTACACAAGCAATTTACTCAGTGTAACCATATGATTTAAGTCTTGACGTCTTCTGCACACTGTCTTAGCACACTTATCCACCAGAAATCTTTGACCCGGATTTAGTTTATTTGTGGGCTTGATTATTTATCATTTGATTTATTATTGTTGTTATGATTATTATTCCTTCCCTTCACAGGAAACCCTTAAGGGATAGTGGGTAAGTACAACGTCTGCTAACCAAAAGGTGGGCAGTTCAAATCTGCCGGGAGCTCCTTGGAAACTCTGTGGAGTAGTCCTACTCTCTGCCATGTGGTTGCTATGACTCAGAATCAACTCCATGGCAGTGGGTATTATCCTTCACAATCATACTGAAATCTTAAAAAAGAAGGAGGAAAACCCAAACTTGTTGCCATAGAGTTGATTCCAATTCACAGCAGCACTATGGGTCAGAGCAGAACCCCACCACGGGGTCTCCACAACACTCCTGGTGGATTAGAACAGGTGACCCTTTGGTTAGCAGCTAAACACTTCAGCACAGCATGGCCAGAGTTCCCTATTAAGACTTAGCCAAACTTAAAATAGGTACAGTCGTCCCCAAAAAAGTCTCCATTAAACATTCTTACTATAAAACACACACAGAAAGATAGGCAGAAAAACTGAGAAAGGGGGAAGATAGGAGTAGAAGAAACATAAATAATGTCAGCAGGAAAATTCATTTCCAATCTGTTTGTTTAAAGGCCATGTGCACTTCACTAGAGTTGGGTTGGCACTATGAGGTCCTGGCAGCTAGTTCTTCAGATTTAAATGGCTATTGAGTTATAAGGAAATTAATTTCTGTGGTGCCATGTCTGTAAGCCTTGACAGACCCTATAACTGCAATTTTGGAAGGACATTCCATTTTCTTGGCTAGATTCAATTGAAAGTAGATTGTTATTTATATATGTATTTGTATGCATAAATAGAAAAGGAATATATCCCCTGAAAGAAAGGATGCTTAACATTGTGTAGAGTAATGTACGAGTGAAGCCTAAGACATAAATGAGAAAACAGACTAAGCCACACTTACTGGGGGCAGGGGAACCACAGTGGTGTAGTGGTTAAGAGCTACAAGTGGTACCCAAAAGGTCAGCAGTTCACACCCACTAAGTACTCCATGGAAACTTGATGGGGCAGTTCTACTCTGTCCAAGAAGGTCCCTGTGAATTGGAATTAACTCGATGGCAATGGTTTGATTACTGGGGAGGCACAGGGGATTAGTCTCAGTATAAGCAAACAAAGCATTCCTGAGCTACAGCTGGATTCCAAAAGTATAGCGGAGACGACCGCGGCTGTCCACCAGATGTGCACAGGAGGCTGCTGCTTCTGTGTCTCAAAGGACATGAGTGAAACAGGTAGGGTTATGGATCAACATTAACGATTGTTAAGTTTTTTGAATCACTATGGGTGGCCCTTTAACTGGGAATCTTTTCAAGGGGGAAACCCAGTAATGTTAGACCTATGAGGTCTGACAACTAAGTCCACGAACTTCACTGTTCTAAGTGCTGCACACCTCATTGCTGAATATCACTAGGGGCACTTTGGGAGGTTATGCCCCAACACCAGCACCCAGTCCACCCTTCAAAGCAATTTTGGAACTCTTTCTGGAATGGCCGTTGCACATCATGGCAAGGTGGCAGTTTCCTGAACTGAACTGTATCATCTGTGAGGGACTTTTTAAACAAATAACTGTCTTGAAACACCCTCCCTACTCACCTGTTACAGACTCTAATGACTTTTTTCTTTACCTGAAGATAAAAGAAATATGGAAAGGAAGACATTTTGATGACATTCAGGACATCAAGGGGAATAGGACAACAGCTCTGCTGGTTGTTCCAGAAAAAAGAGTTTCTAAACTGCTTTTAAGAGTGGACTGGGTGCTGGTGTCAACACATAGCTTCCCAAAGGGAATACTTTGAAAGTGGCCATAGTGATATTCAGCAGTGAGGTATATAGCACTTTTTCTAGGACGAGTTTGCGAACTTATCTGTCAGACCTCATCTAAGATTCCAAGGGGTTTGGGTCCAATAAGAGCAATTATATAAGGGGTCAAAAGAATGGTCTGAGAATAAATTTCACTGGGGGTTGGGCTTACCATATCTTCTGGTTGACGTCCAGCCACACTAAGAGAACAAAGGATGCATAAATGGGTTCTCAACAACATCTTTTGAATTGAATTAGGGAATATTTTGGCTGATGTACTGAGCACAGGCAGGGCCACACAATCGATACAAAGAGGTTTAAGATTCTGCACTTTCAGGGATTAAGAATCCACTAAGATAAAAAATAAAAATGTGGAATAAGCACTATACAAGCAGATTAAATAAAGGTCATGTGAAAAACAGGAGCAAAAAGTGATTCAGAGTTAAAACGGGCCCTATAAAACTTCTCAGATTTTAGAAGAATTAGAATTGGCTCCCTGTTCATGTTCTCAGGGACACTGAGACCAATCGGCATAACTAGCTTATTACTAAGAGAGTCTTCTGCACCCCATATTGGTGAGTGGCCTGTGGGGTCTTAAAAGCTAGCAAGCTACCATCTGAGGTACACCAAATGGTCTCGACTCAGCTGGAGCAGATGACTGCCTAGGACAACAACGATATGATGGAAAAAGAGCCCAGAAGACAGAAGGAGCCACATGAATGGGTGACTGTGTCAACATGTGACCAGCAGAACCAGATGGTGCCCGGCCACCACCAATGACAGCGATGACGGCACTCATAGTGTGGAGTCCCATTGGCAATATGAGAATAAAAAGGGATGCACTCTAAGAACTCTGCAAAAAGACTGCAAATGATGGGCTGAAAGCCAGGGACCTGCCCTGGGAGCATGGTGCGGGGAGCTGCTGCCCCTGATCGTAAATCGTCACTGAGGTCAACTCTTTGGACAGAATGGATTGGACTCCAGGACACAGAGTAACGGAATCACGTGTGCACTTTATGGTTCTATGCATCTATGGGATGTTGTCCTACTGGCCTCTTACTACAGGGGAGTGGAGGAGATGGAGAGGAGGGAACAGGAGACTGAGAGAATATGACATGTATAGAACAGAAAGGAGGAGAGTGCTGTCACCAGGCAAGGAGAGCAGAAGGAGCCACAGGTGGGCAGGCGTGTGAATTTAAATGGGATTGCACACTTTCACTCAATCACAATTGAAAAAAAATGTCTCCCTGAGTCAGGTACATGTCACCTGGGCCTTGAATAGACGGAAAGAGGTAGAAATGGAGAGCAGGAGCATGTCGGATGAGAGAACAGCTGGAGGAAGTTCCCAAAGAGGAATCGAGTTAGGGGTGGCCAGACCAAGGAGAGTTCCGTTTTGCCAGGATGTGGAATAACAGCAGAGCAGTAGTGGGGGATAAACCAAAGATAAATCAGGACTCCAGAGGCCCTGCTGGTTCTGTGGCTACGGGTTTGGCTGCTAACCACAGGTCAGCACTTCGCATCTCCCAGGCACTCCTGGGAAAGTCTATGGGGTGGTTCTACTCTGTCCTCCCAGTAGCTCCGAGTCACAATTGAGGGCAACAGGTTTGGTTTTAGTGCATGGTAGAGCAAATGTTTGCAGGATGAAATAGTGGACTGTATTAGATTAAATGTCAGGCTTGAGGAGGTAAGATTTAAATCAGTAGGAAACGAGGAATCAGTTAACTTTTTTGAACAGAGATTTCTCTACTGACACTTTGCTTTCAGAAGATTAATCAGGCAACAAGGTGAGAGCTTGGAGGAGGGAAATCAGATATTGAAAAGTCCAGGTAGGGAGCCACTGAAATAGTCTTGGCGAGGATATTGAGGACTTGAAGTAAAGTGGTAGCTGAAAAAAAAAAGAAAAACTTGAGAAGAGAGATTAAATATGATGAGCTATTTAACATTGCTTCATATTATCTCCCTCTTACAGGAAGCTGCTCTTCATTCTAGAATCTATCACAGCTTCAAAGAATTGAAGTTGCTTTGAAGGATAATATTCATTAATATAGACGGAACATATTCAGAGGAAAACTCACTAGTTAATAAAAACCTTTAGTTAAATGGCGTGCAGTTTGATAAGCTGAAAACAATCTCGAGCAGAGAGACACACACTCGCCTTTGATTTCAGATGGTGTCCTAGACGCATCAGGGTGTGACGCAACGCAGGCAGCAAACCTGACTTCAAATCATGTCTACAGTGTAGAAAATCCCCTACCATTAATTCAAGTGTGGCAAGAATCACACCTTCCTTTTAAGGAAGTGGTGTGTGGGAGTAAGACCCCCATTGTTTTATCCTTTGAAGACCCACTATTTAACTGAAAGCTCAACTTCGTCTGTATCCTTTATCTCACCCTCCCTGAGGTCTGCTGTTTGAGGCACCTGGCAGACAGCAATAAGCAGAAAATTTCTCCTACAAACATCTAGGTATGATCTTACTATAATAATAACTTTTATGTTTAAAAGTGTACAAAATCCCCAGGTGCCAGAGTAAAGTGACGTGGACGAGGCTCACTGGCTTTGGGTGGTATGACAAAAACACGTTGACAGTTGAGGAGCACTGGGTTTTATGGCCCAAGAAAGAATCAAAGGTTGCAAGTCTATGAAAAGTCACACTATGGAAGGACAGACTTTTAACTGAGATTGCTTCCACAAAAATGACAGCCTTGGAGACGCTATGGTGCAGTCCTTCTCTGCCTTACAGTTTTGCTAGGTGTTGGAATTGACTTGACAGCCACAAATCCATCCACCACCAAGGACCTCCCTGAAATGTCTGGGCCAATGACAATGGCAGGTCTTCTCCCACAGCCCGCAGAGAGAGGGCACAGCCTCCGTGGGGCCCTAAATTCAGACCTCTGATAGTTCCTCCAGAATGGAGAGGGAAGAAATTTCTGTCCCCTAAATCCACCAGCTGTGATATTTTGTTATGGCAGCTTCAGAGTAGCAAGACAGGGAGTGAATAAAAGACTTCATAGTTTTCTCTCTTTCTTTTTCTTCCCCTCTTAATTTTTGAAGTGAAAAAATGGAAAGCCATGCCTGTGATTTTTCTTTCACAGAAACAAAAGGGAAACCCTGGTGGAGGGCTACGCGTGCTTAGCAAAGTCCGCAGTTTGAATTGACCAGGTGTTTCCTGGAAACTCTATGGAACAGTTCTCCTCTGTCTGTAGGGTGTCTGTAAGTCAGAACTGGCTCAACAGCAATGGGTGGGTGGGTTAATTGGTTGGTTTGGGTGGGATTAGGAAAAAAAGAGCTGAGGCATCTAGAAAGCAAAGTCCCTCTAGGCTGGTAGACTGCACCATTCCTGAGGCAGTGCTTGAACTGCACCTGAATTCAGAAAGGGCCTGAGCTTGACCTACTTGGTGGAACAATCACCGCAGCCTGTGCCCAGGCCTTAGGCTGCCTAGGGTTACCCCTCAGGCCACCACAAACGAAACCTGCAGACACAGAATCAATCTCACTCATCTGGACCTGATGGGTTTCCAAGGAGTATCCCGTAGACTCAAACTGCCAACCTCCTGGTTAGCAGCCAAGCTCTTAACCACTGTGCCACCAGAGGCTACAACTCATTTCCCAACTACCAAATCCCACCCTGGCCTCAATTCTCTTCTACTCACCCAGGAAACCTTGTGTTCTCTTGTACTAGACACTTTAGAGGAGTTACTCTTATCTTCTCCCTAGATTCTGAATCCCGTGCAAGCATGTCTCAGTCTCCTTTTGCTGTCCCCATTACTGTGACCCCAAAATTGATACTTAATTAGCGCAGGACTCTAAAACATTTTGTGCCTAATTAAGCTTTCCTTGGTAGCGATTCTCAGGAACTGTTTCCTTGTTTCTGCTCCGCTGCTGCCATCTGTGATTATGAGACAGCCCTGGAAACACGTTCAGTTACAACCCATTTCCTAGGTTTATGCTTCATGAGGACCCAGAAGTCGTGTGGCCTAGAAGCAAGACATCACAGTCTGTTATTGTTGTGGTGACCTGTGTCTTTAAAACTTCCTAATACTTTGATTAGGATATGGGAAGACAGCCAAAAGAACAGAGACCTTGTAATGGCTGTTGGAACAACCTAGGTGTCAGAATTGATTACAGAGCTTATGCTGTCATTGAACCAAGAACAAATCTCTAATGAAGTTAAGTTTCTTCCCATGCAGCCCTGAACAGGCAGCTAGGAGGTGACTGGCTCCCAGAGGGCCAGGAAGAGACGGCAGCGTTGTTCTGTCGTACCCACTTCTGATCACCGTCACTGCCTTTTGCCCTCAGTGGTATCTTTCCATTTCAGGGGCTGAGGTTATGCATTTGCAAGTCATCGTAATCAGAAAGGTAGGAATTATACTACATTAAAGTTCAGAGATGAGAAGTTCATTAGAAAACCTTTGAGCTACTGACATCTGCTGCCATCCAGTCAATTCTGACTCACAGCAAACCTTTAGACAGAGTAGAACTGCCCCATAGAATTTCCAAGGAAAGCCCGAAGGATTTGAACTGCTTACCTACTGGTTAGCAGCTGTAGCACTTAACTACTTGTTGCTAACTAAAACAGAACTTTTGTTGTTAATCAATCTTACTGGAAAGTCCAACACACAAGCCTCAGGCGGAGCCTCAGTGATTGGTAGCGTGGCAGAGTATAGGGTGAGGAAAGCTGGCACAAGAATGGAGCTCAATTTGAGAACTCCTAGGCTCGCTTTTACCATTAAGGCAACTGAGGCAAAGAAAAGTGAAATACCATCTATGGAAAGCTGAAGAGCTAGCTCGTGCCCGGCGCAGGACTAAAGCCAGCTTCTGCGTCCTTCCCGCTCCACCCCGTGTTGATAGCTTTTTGATAGCAATATATTAAAAGAGATGATGTTTGTGTTACTGGAGAAGAAGACTGGTACCTTTAGTAAAATAACAGCTGATTAATGAAACGACGACGTCTAGGGAGAGTCGAGGTGGGAAAGAGAAGTGATGAGGAGGAAGCTGAAGGGTGGACGTGGTATGACTGCTAGCATCGCAAAGTGGATCTGGGATTGTTTATTCAAGTATCAACTCTTTTTAATACACTTCCTTTTAATTTTCAATGTACTTTTTTAACATGTCCCCTTTGCTTAAAAAAAAAGTGTCGTGATGTCACAGGTAAAACGTTTAAATAGGATTTTCAAGCCAGTGAAAAATGAGATCCTCACGCGTAATCTTCTGTTCCGTCTGCTATCTAACCATGTCTGAGAGAGGTAATTAAACACACACACACACAGAGAAAAGTTAGCATTGCTTAGTCACCGTGAAACAAAGGGTAGAAATGTTTTCTGTTGGCCTCTGATAGCTTCTACTCCCAAATGTCTATTAGGAAACAGTCTCCAAAAATCAAGAAGCAGAAAATCCATCACGAAAAGATTCAAGGGCAAACAAGGACACCTGGGTGAATACAGCTCCTTGAAGACCCCAAAACTCTTGTGATTCAGATCCTACATCACCAGAGGAGAGCTTCACAGCATCAAATGCTCAATGTGAAAAATTTTCAAGGCTGCAATTTACTTATTTGAAAAATGAGTGAGTCGGCTACATTTGACATGCCTCTTTGAAACATGGAATATTTAAAATTCATATCCCTAACTTAATGTATGGATAGATCACACGTTTTTATGACTTCGCTGATGTAATAAGAGCCTTGTAATACCTCACAAGGTATATTTTATTCCTCCTAATGTGTATCATGTGAAGATTAACAGGCTGTGTTATCGCCTTCAAAATGACCTGCTATTTCCTGGAAACAGTAATTCGCTGGACCCGTCCTTGTCACTGGTCTAAGTATAATGCCTTTAATAATCTTCCATTCACTAAGTGATGTGTTTGCATCAAAAAGAAGAATCTGGGTCTGGCGGTGAGGTCAAGAGCTCAGTCCCTGTTCTCTGAGTGCCATCTAGAGGCTCTGCTGGGACATGGAATTCAATAAACCCAACGTTTAAAAACTTCTTCCACATTCACTTAATCAGAACTTTTTTTTTTAAGAATAGGAATGAATACTTCTAAGCCTACTATTATCTTATGAACTCCACTCCCAGAAAGAACCGGAAGAAACCCAGCTAAAAGCAGGACGCCCACTGGGAAGACACTGAAACTAGCGTCCCGGGCAAATTGTACAGCGAAAACAAAGAATGCTGTCAGTCATCCCTGGAGCTTCACCCTCAAAACCACTTGGAATTGACCTTGGGGAGGTTTAAATGTAGAGTCCTCTTTCTGACAAACAAGACCTACATCAAAGGTGAGGCCCAGGAAGCAAAGCCTTAGAGGGAAACACCCTGCACAGCGCCTCTTTTTCACCCACGGTCTCAGAAGAAAGTTCAGAGCCTCCAGCTGGCACAGTGCCCACCCTGCTGACGGCCTGCCCCACTGTGTGCTGCCTGCAGCTGTCAGGGAGGCCATGCAGTTACTGCAGGACTTGTGACAATCCTTGAAATTGTTTCTAGAGATCATAAACCACCAGGCTAAGTGTAAAGCTGAATCTTGTCCCCTGTATTGTGGGTCGATATGCACCCCAGTGTCAGATTAAACAGAACACTCAAAACCAAACCACACCCACCGCCTTCTAGTTGACTGCGACTCACAGTGGCCCTATGGCACAGAGTAGAACTGCTCCATCGAGTCTTCAAGGAGTGTCTGGCAGATTTGAACGTCTGACCTTCTGGTTAACAGATGCAGCACGTAACTACCACACTGCCAGGGTTTCCAATACAACCGTAGGTGTTGGTGGTTCCCTTTATAATGGAACTGTAAATGTTGTCTTATTTTGATCAACTTAGGTAACGAGAGAGACATTTTAACTATCAACTGCTATCTAGTTGATTCTGACTCATAGTGACCATATAGGGCAGAGCAGGACTCCCTACAGAGCTCCTAACGAGCATCTGGCATACTTGAACTGCCAACCTTTCAGTCAGCAGATACAGCATTTAACCACTATGGCACCAGTGTTTCCATATTTTAACTAATGACTTTAAGTTATCTAAACTTCAGTTTTTAATTTTTAGTAGAAAAGACTTTTTTTCTTCAAAATATGGAATTTTGAAAGAAATGGGATCTAGCCCACCTTTCCAAAAGACTTATTTAAAAATAAAATAAAAATAAAAAGTAACCTTTTAAAGACCAAGTGCAAAGACGGAAAAGAATGCAGCCTTCGATGGGTCTAAAACAAACACCACGTGGAGTACATGAAGTGTGATCTTGAGTTCATGTTTTAAAAGTTGCTTTAAGATGATCACTAGAGAACAGTCTGAAGTTTTAAACAAAACCACAGAAAAGATAATTAGGAAAAAATTTTTAAAAAGTCAAGAAAAAAGAAAAAGAATCATGCCAAAAAAAAACTGTATTAAAATATCAATGATGATACTATTACACTATTCGTATTTCTCCTATTATTACAGCAAGCACTGACTATGTGCAGGCACTATTCAGAACACTTCACCCAACCCATCATTTATCCATTAATCCTCACAATAGCCCTGTGAACTAGCTTCTATTATTGTCCCAGTTTTACAGCTAGGGATTGAGAACTCCAAGAGCATCAGTAATTTTCTCAAAGTTTCTTGGGGAATGAGTACATGAGCACCAGCTGCTGTCGAGTCAGCCCCAGTGCGTGGTGACCCTGGGTGTCTCAGAGCAGAACTGGGCTCCACGACACGGGCAAAGCACATCGCCAGGCCTCTGGATAGACTTGAACTTCCTGGCTTTCAATTAGCACCAAGCCTGGGGACCGTCTGTACCACTGTGGACTCCTCAACATTTTCCGACTCAAACCATGCACCGCTAGAGTGCATGCTCTCAACAAAGCTGTGGAGGTGGACAGTCCCTGAGAGACATCGTCACGTGGCTTAAATGTGACAATATTTACAGCATGTACTGACTGTTATTTCTTTGTAAGGATGGGAATGAATGGAGGTAGAGAGAGAGAGAGATCCTTATTTTCATGAGGAATAAATTAACTAAGCATTCCAAAACAGACTGAGGGACAAGGTTTCCTTTAAGGGTGATGAAAACATTTTGAAACTAGCCAGAGAAGGTGGCTGCACTACATTGTGACTACGCTAAACACCGCCCAAACGTTTACTTTACAAAGATTAATTCTATGTCATGTAAGTTTTATTTTAATTTAAAAAAAAAAAAAAGACTGACTAGGGGAACGTTTTAGCTCCAGGTTCAAGTTTGGGACCTAGGAGCCCACAGCAGTGAGCATCGAGGATGCGTTACAGTGAGGACAGCGCTGGCCAGGAGGTCATCCAGTCTGACTCTGTCTCCCACTTCAGACCTGAAGAGTCCCAGGACGTGGAATGGATACTTACCAACTCTAACTTCATATTCTCTAAGAATCAACATGGAAGGAAAATATGATTCGTGGGGTTTGGTGAGGGGTAGGACTAACGCAGGAAATGTAGAATGGGGCCCAAAGTGAACCCCCATGCCCCCTTGCTGCAGAGCTGACTCTGACTCCTAGTGCCCCGACCCTAGAAAAGAGAGCAGAGCTTCCGAGGAGCGCCTGGTGGATTTGAAACGCCAATCCTTTGGCATTAATCACTACACCACAGGGGTTTCCACCTAAAGTTAATAGATGCTTGAATTACGCTGTTACCATACAGGAAATTCTGGTGCTGTAACGGTTAAGAGCTCTGACAACTAACCAAGAGGTCAGCAGTTCAAATCTACCAGCCATTCCTTGGAAACGGTGTAGAGAAGTGCTGCTCGGGCGCATAGAGTAGCTGTGAGTTACAAGGGACTCAGAAGCAACGGGTGTCTTTATTTCTTTATTTTTGGTGTTATGATGAAAATGATGATGGTGATAAGAGCGGGTGGTTGAGAAGGTGGTGAGGTGCGCGAGGTTTCGCGTAGTCAGTGCGTAGCTAAAACTGAAGATGGTCAACCAGACAGCATTCCTTCTCTTCTTGAAAATGGGCTGCCTCTCTCTGCCGTGTTTACCACACGAGAAACACTGGTAATTCCATACGTCCAGTCAGTCCCAGGTCACAGTAGGAAAAACAGCCAGTTGATTTTTGACATTCCCTCTTCTGATGACACTCACCCCCATTTTCACCTGCTGTTCTGATGGCTTCTCATCTCCCCAGACAAGGATGTGACCAGGAGCTCCCATCATTTGCTTCTTACAGGTGCTGGCTGAGATCGGCAGCCAAACTTCCCTGATAAGCTAGGGGATTCTGCTGTTTTTGAGTTACTTCCACTGTCTGTGTTTGCTGCAATCTCTGTTCTTCAGATGTGGCAAGTTGCCTTGGAGAGCAATATGCCAAGTTGACAGACAAGACTGGATTAGAAAAGTAAGTCAGGTAATGATGAGAAAAAGCCTTTGAGCTTGGCTTTACTCATTTCCTTTCAGGAGACTAGAAATTACATCTTAGGTAATCTGATCAACCTCTTCAATTTACCAGTACAAACACTGAGATCTGAAGACACGCAAATTATCGTATTTTCAATAAGAATACACAATTTGAATCGTATTCCTAGAAACATCAAAGGCAGACTGAGTGAGGAAAAAACTGGAGTAGCTAGTGCTCTTTGTACACCACAGTAGGACGGCATCCTGCACAGTCCGTCGCGCGTTTCTCTTCAGTAACATTTCCACATGCTCCCTCTCTGAGCAGTAGCTCAGAATTTAAAGTCCAGAGTTTATGCCCAGTTCATGCATGCTCAGGGCAACTGTGAAGGATCCAGAAGATAGTTCGCCATGATGAGCAGTGCAAAGCAGGCTAACCCAGGCTTCTGGAGCTAACACCATCACTGACTAGCTGGATAACCTCAGGCGAATAGTGAAAGTTCTATATGCCACAACTATGGACATCTGCAAAGTGAAGTCAGATTAAACCGTTTCTGAGGGGTCTCACAGGTTGAACAGTCTAGAAGTTTAGAAATGTCCAGAAAGCTTATCCAAGAAAAAAAAAAATCCGCTGCCATCAAGTCAATTCCAACTCACTAGACAGAAGATATTTTGGAACAGATATGCCACCAGCTGACCTCTGAAAATAGGATCAATCCAACTGTGTTGGAAAACTTGTGACTAATATCTTAGTCACCTAGTGCTGCTACAACAGAAATATCACATGACAACGGCTCCAGCAGACAGAAGTTTAGTCTCTCGTAGTTTACTAGGCTAGAAAGTCTGAATTCAGGGCAGTGGGGTAAGGCGCTCTCTCTCAATCAGCTCTGGAGGAATGTCCTTGTCATCCATCTTCCCTTGGACCAAAAGTTTCTCAGCACAGAGGCTCCAAGTCCAAAGGACACACTGTTCTCCTGGCTCTTGTTTCTTGGTGGTATGAGGTTCCCACTTCTCCCCACTAACCGATCTCCTTTATATCTCAAAAAAGATGGGCCTGAGACACAATTGGATCTTGTAGCTGGATCCTGCCTCGTCAACCCAACTGCTGCTAAGCCCAGCGTGTTAACATCGTAGACGCAGGATTTACAACACGCAGGAAAACCGCGTCAGAGGGCAGGACAGTGAAGCCCCACACAGCACTGGGAATCAGCCAATTCACACACGCCTTCTGGGGACACAATGCAGTCCAAAACTCATATCTTGCTCCCCTGAAACTGCCCATGTGTAAATTATGGAGGACAGGATGAAGATCGTTTCCTCAGAACTTACTTTCCCAACTATTTGAACAAAGGATGAAAGAATGACAGGTGCTTTAAAAGCCTTGCCTTTGTTTCCATATGCCCTTTAGAGAAAGATAGGACAGTCACATTGGTTTGACAGGGCTACAGATGTCTGTCAGAAATTCCCCCATTTATGTGGGAACTGAGAATAATACCACCTACCCAGCTTACAGCTGGGGTGAGAGACAGGGATGGAACATAATATGTTATCACAGCATTAAAAATGCACCAAACTTGTTTAGAAATATATCTTAATAGGAATTCTGCTTCCCAAACAGTAACCCAGAACCCCGAAATGGTAAAAAAAGACTTCGTATGAAGTAGTAAAAAAATTTAAGTACGCAGGCTATAGATTTTATTCTGTGTTGATATATGCGCAAATCTGCTTTCATTAAAAAGTCGGTTGAAAGAGTATATTTAGAAAGACACGTTTACGATAAATATCTACCCACTTAGGAAGCGCTCGGTAGTTCTCTGTCGCGAATATGCATTTGTGCCTTTGTTTAATGCCACCGTCATTGCCAGCGTACTTCTTTTATGAAAAGTAATTTCTGAGTCTATTTACGGTTTTTAATTTTCTAAGTCATTAGAGTTCGCACACAGATTCCCACTGCACTCTTGGGTTGAACTGTTTTGTAGAAGACACACACGCTTTTCTGCAAACAGCGTGCTCGCCACCCACCGACTGTGGACAAAGCCAGCCCTGGTCAGTCGTCAAAGAAAATGTCTAAAATGACCTCCCTTTTCCAGAAACGGCAATGTAGCTGTGATATGGTGTAAGAAATAGGACTTGCTTTAACTAGTCACAGGCTAAAGAAACTTTGTGTGAGTTTTTTTGGAAGAAACTAATTCTTTTATAAAGGACGTAAGTTACCCTTCGTTTACCCGCAGTCCCTCTAAGTGTTCCGAATTTCTTTCGCTTAGAGCGAGGTCTACTTAATACTCCATGTAAACCAGTGTCTCCACGTCCCTGAGTGTTTTGTCCTGAAGAAAGAAAGTTTTAGTGATACTGATATGCCCTTCCAATGCACACACACACAAAATATATATATACATATATACAATTCCCATAAAGGAAACTGGGGGTCATTTTCTAATTTCATGTAAATCCATCCTGGACTACACTTAACAGACAAGAGTTACAACGAATGATTTCAAAATTTCAAAAACAAAAAATTATAAGTAAAATATGGGTGGTCTCAAAGTCTTTTTAGAAGATTCAAAATCTTTATGTTTCTCAAATGAACTTAACAGATTCACATACTCTTTCGGTGGCAAGTAGCTAGCAGAAGTAGCTAAACTGCAAAAGGAAAAGAAAAAAGCTTTAAGACCTGTTGTGTCCTTGTTGGCTCTCACCTCAGTTTTAGAGCTGCTGACTTGCAGTATCACTAGCTGGATGAAGAAAAATTTACATAAATGCTGCATCACATTTTAATTATTTACATTCAACTTCTTCTCCATCAGACTCAGTGTCTCTCAGATGCAGCTTATTCAGATGGTAGATTTGTATTAACGTGCATTAAATGCCCAGAGAAACTACTGAACTGATAATTTTAACAGACTGTTAATTCATTTTTTAAGTGTTCCACTTCCACTTCTAACCACCCACATTTCATAATGATAAGAATCCTAAACTCACTCCTGTGAGTTCTCAGAACACTCACTATACTCCTACATGATAGGTATCTTTTCTCCCCTCATCTGTACAGATGAAAGACTGCAAGGCTTAAATAGGTCAGGTAACTTGCCCAGAATAAAAGAGCAACTCAGCCAAAGCACAGGACTGTCGGACGCCAAAGACCTTGTTCCTACAAAAAGCTGCCTTCAGTCAGCAGCCACACTGCCTGGATCCCTAAAGGTGTAGTGGTCAAGAGCTCAGCTGCCAGCAAAAAGGTCAGCAATTCAAACCCACCACCTGCACCTTGGAACCCTGTGGGCAGTGCTACTCGGCACAAGGTCGCATGCGTTGGCTGACTCTGAGGGACCGAACAACAACCTTTGTACTCTGCCACAGATGGAGTAAAGACGAAACCAAGTGTGGACTTTGGTGTCAGCACTATCAGGAGATGGAAACAACGATGATCTTTTTATTTACCTTTAGAAAATTACTGCTGCGACTCATAGCGTTCTCCCTGGCTACTTATCTCATTGACAACCTGTGTTAAGCACACAGCACCACTTTACTTGCTGGAAGTGAAAAAGATTTGAAACACTATGGAGATCAAGGACCACAGCCTTCATTATGGATTATACCTCAACATCAAGAAAACAAAAATCCTCACAACTGGACCAGTAAGCAGCTTCATCTTAAATAGAGAAAGGATTGAGGTTATCAAAGATTTTGTTTAACTTGGGTCCACAATCAATGCCCATGGAAGCAGCATTCAAGGAACCAAAAGATGCATTGCATTGGGAAAATCTCCTGTGAAGGATCTCTTTAAAGTATTGAAAAGTAAAGACATTACCTTGAAGATTAAAGTGTGCCTGACCCAAGCCATGCTATTTTCAATCATGTTATATGCATGTGAAAGCCAGGCAACAAACAAGGAAGACAGAACAAGAATTGATGTGCTTGGATTGTGGTGTTGGAGAAGAATGTCGAATGTATGATGGACCGCCAAAACAACAAACAGATCTGTTCTGGAAGAAGCACAACCAGAGTGCTTCTTGGAAGCAAAGATGGTAAGACTGCATCTTACATGCTTTAGACATGTTGTCAGGAACCATCAGTCCACGGACAAGGACATCATGCTTGGTAGAGCAGAGAGGCAGAGAAAAAGAGGGAGACCCTCAACGAGATGGATTGACACTGTGGCCATGACCGTGGGCTTAAGCATGAAAACAATTGTGGACATGGTACAAGACTGGGCAGTGTTTCATACTGCTGTGCACAGGGTTGCTATGAGTGGAACTGACTCAGTGGCATCTAACAACAACAACAGAATATTATCATTAGAAATCATCCTTAGATCACCATTACCATTAGAATGGTAATTCCTAGCAGGAAACCCAACATCAGATTCCAATAGAGCTCCCTTGTTCCTCCAAACCCACCATCAAGGAGTCAGTTCTAACTCATGGTCTCACATAGGGTTTCCAAGGCTGTGAATCTCTACAGAAGCAGACTGCTACATCTTTCTCCCAGGGAACTGCAGGTGATTTTGAACCACTAACCTGTCAGTTAGCAGTCCGTCACTTTAGTCACTGCACCGTCTGGGCTCCCTTCAAAAGAAAGAGAGGGGAGGGCTTAACAGATAGTGGGAAAAACAAAGAGACATAGGGGACACACAGATACAATCACCCAAAAAAGGAGGAGCCCCACACTAAGTGCCAAACACTGAACACAGTTCTGGGATGAGGGGTTTCACAGCAGCAGATACAGGGCAAGGGCTTGCAAATTAGCAAGATTTGTTCTAAGGATGAATCTGATGAAAACAGAGTGGAGAAAGAAGAAGTAAAGGGAAAGAATTAAACAGGAGCGGAAATTAGGTGTCCTGCAGCAGAAAGAGAAACAAAGCACCCTACTACTCACGTAGCTACCTCTACCACCGCCCATTAAAGAATCAGCACTTCACTGTGTCAATAGACAAAGACGCTCTTGAACTAAAAACTCCAAGTGCAAAATGGTTACAGTAAAAATAGCAACTGCATACAGACCTAAGGTAGGAAGAAATCAGACAGGAAAACTGTAAAATTTCAGCTAATTCCCCTCCTTCTATAATAAAACTACAAAGTAAAGGGGGTAGTAACAAACTCATCCAAGGTGAATTAAATATTCTTCATTTAGTATTTTGGCATAGCAATTCAGCACTACATCGGCTAACCCAAAGGTTGGCAGTTCAAATCTACCAGGCAGTCCTTAGAAACTATACGAGCAGTTCTACTCTGTCCTGTAGAGTCACAAAGAGTTGGAATTGACTCAACAGCCATGGGATTGGTTAATTCAGTATTTAGAGACAATAAGAAAAAAATGAATAATTAATTCAAAAACTAAGTATAAAATCAAAAAGATCAGGAAGAAATGACATGAACATTAATAAAACTCAAGAAATAAACGAAGAAAAAGAAAGAAAAAATCAGCTGAGATAAGGATAATCACAAAATGTCAAAGGACGATAAAAGTCAAATGGAAACTTAACGAGGGACCTTGAAAAAAAAGACAGAAAAACAGCTATGAGAAGGAGTATAAGATAATACAGGTGATTTTAAAAAAGAATCAGAGTGTTTAACGGAAGACTGGCAAAGATCGTACAATATAATTGAAAGGCCTAAAGAAAAACACTGGAACAGAACAACTTTAAGACTACAATCCAAGAAAACTATCCAGAGACAGGAGAAGCTTTAAATCTACATATTGACAAGACTGACAACACACCTGGGAAAACGGGCAGAGACCAATCAACTCCCAGACACGTTTTAGCCCTCAAAGAGGGACTTTGTGCTCAGTAAAGATGATGGTCAGTGAGAGAGAAGGGACCTCAGTGCAACGGACGGACACAGCGCTTGTCACAACGGACTTACATGACTGGGCAGGTGGCCCATGACCGGGCAGGGTTCTGTTCATTTCACGTGGGGTTACTGTGAGTCGGAACAACAGCTACAGCAGACATATTCTAACGTCACATAATAGCAGAATTATTAGACTTGGGAAAATATTTATAATCTATAAATAATACACACAGTATTTTTATATTCAAAAATAAAACAAAATCAGGACATCTGGCAGCACTAACGATGTATAAATATAAAAATTTTCAAGAGCAACATAAAAAGCAAGGCAACAGTAGGGGACATTTCCAGACACTCAAGCTAAATAAATGCAAAAGCCAAGAAATGTGTATTCAGCCAACTCCTACTTCAATCATCAAGGCATACAGAAAAACAGTTCTAAACATGTAAGAAGTCTAGGACATTGTATGTGACTGCCATTGGGAGGAATCTACAAAAGAATAAGCTTAATCCAGTCAACACTAATCAAGGGTAAAGACATGAAAAACAAAACAAAACAAATTCTGACTCGCAGTGACCCCACAGCACGGAGCAGCACCGTCTCATAGAGAGCTTCCGTGCAGCGCCTGGTGGGTTAGAACTGTTGACCTTTCGGTTAGCAGACAGAGTGCTTAGCCACTTCACCACCAGGTTTTCCTAAAGACATGAGTGAAAGAACGTTATGGAGATGTTATGTGTTCCGAAACATAGATGGAAAACCACTAAAAAGTGAGAGGAAAAAGAATAACATCATTAACTGTGGTGTAAGTAAGAGATCAATCAAGAGATACTATTGAAAATTGACAGAATAAATACTCAAAGTTTAAGTGAAAGTATTCTAATAGGCATAAGCAAAAGCCTAACTACTAAAACAAGAAAATCAAGCTTCTAAACTCCAAGACAGCGTTTTTTCTTAAATTGCAAATGAGACACATCGAATATGCATAGCACCCATAATAATAACAACATACAATAATGTCACCTGGGACCAAGAATATCAGCCATACCATCAGTGTGAATAAGCTTCACTTGCTTATTAAAAGAAAATTATTTTCAAATTAGCTCACAGACCAAAACCTAATTCTCTGCTGCATGCAAGAGGTGATTTAAAAAAGGTGAAAGGAATGAGCGAACATAAAAGGTAAGCAGAGACACGTGACAAAGTAAAATTCAGGCCATACAGCATTAAAAGAGACAGTAATATTAAACGTGAGATATCATCACAAATGCATAACAATTATGGCCATCCCTGCATCAAATAACACAGCAACTATTTAAACAAAGCAGAAACTACGGGTGAGAAAGGAGAAAGAGAAACACCCTGACAACAGAGAGCTTAGCACATCTCTCTCAGAGGGAGACAGAGGAAGGGGACAAGAATACGTACGGGTACAGAAGACCTAGGTTACATGATCAATACTGTAGACAGAGGGACAGAGGGCTGTCACGGATTGAGCTGTGTACCCCTAAAGTGTGTATAGCAACGCATGTAGCAGTTTGCTTAGGCCTTGATTCCTGGTATCGTGAGATGTTCCCCCGTGTTGAGAATGCTGCCTCGATGAGATGTTAATGAGGGTGGGTGGGCGGCAGCTGGGTTGGTGGGGCAGGCCTCAAAGTGCAAGGTTGTTTGGGGGCCTTGACACAAGCTTCTGAGATACAAAGCAAAGAAGCTAGCAAGGAGATTTGGGGACCTTGTACCACCAAGAATCAGCACTAGGAGCTGAGTATGTTCTTTGGAAAGGACGGGGACCCCTGAACCTCAGAGACTCACAGTCCTGGTGGAAGACTGATGGCAGGGACCTTCCTCCAGAGCCAGCAGAGAAAGTCTTCCCTGGAACTGAATGTGGGCTTTTAGCCTACTGCGTGGTGACAAAACAAAATTTCTCTTTTGAAAGCCTTTCTTTTGTGGTATTTCTGTTATAGCAGCACTAGATGACTAAAATAAGAGCTTTACTCCTGACAATAAAAAAAATAAACCTCAAACATACATGGAACTTAGTGCAGAAGCCAGGAGATAGGCACACAGAAAGAGACGGGAAGGAGAGATCCTGAAGGGTTGAGGTTGTATCAGAACTGGAGGTGCTTCTGTCACCAAAAAGCACGGAACTGGATGACACCGTTACATCATCAACATGGTTGACACCCAGACCCTGGTTTCTAAATGTCCTTGCCCGAGATAGCGACCCAGCACCACTTGATGAGATCAGGACAAGAGTGAAGCAAGAGGCACCCTGAGGGTACAAATCAGAAGTCAGTGCTCAGCCTCGAGGCCAAGCAAATACTTGCATTTCATGCCCTTTTTCTTCCCAGGCCTCATGCAAGTTCCAGCCCTGCTACTTGGAGGACTCGCTAACCAGGGGCAGGTAGAGATACAAGGTAAGGCTAGGGATGCTCAGAATACTGATGGAGGCTTATCAAAAGGACACGAGAGCCAGCTGGAAGGAGCTCTGTTAGCTGAATGTGAGCGACTTGAGCATAAAGATAAATAAGGACAACCAATGATTACAATTCACTGAATGAAATACGAATTCCCAAGTCTATATGGAACATAAAAAAATAAAATAAATCAAACCTGTTGCCATTGAGTCCCATAGGGTGTCCAGGGTGGATCTGAACGGCCAACCTTGGTTAGCCATCATACATCTTAACCACTGCACCACGGGTGCCCCACTGATGATGACAGACCTAAATATAGAAACAGATGTAGCTGTTTTTAACCAGCTGCTACCCAGCTGATTTCAACTTACAGCAAATCCGTGTGTTTAGGATAGAACTGCACTCGGTGGGGCTTATGACCTTTCTGAAGCAGATTGCTAGGACTTTACTGCAGGGCAAGGGCCCTGCTAGTGCAGTGTTAAGACCGTGGCTGCTAAGCTAAAAATCAGCCAGCTGCCCTGCAGGAGAAGAAGGTAACAGTCTGCTGCTACAGAGATTACAGCCTTGGAAACACTATGCGTCAGTTCCACTTTATACTAGAGTGTCCCTGTAACTCAGAATCACCTCAATGGCCAGGGGTGATTCTAAACCCTTGTGGGCTTGAACAGCTGATTTTTTTTGTTAGCAGTCAAGTATCTAACCATTTGTGCTGCACAGAGATTCCAGAAATACAAATGTAGGTATAGGTACATAGATACCACTGCCATCAAGTCGACTCCAACTCAGAGAGACCCTTAGGACAGAATAGAACTCCCCCACAGAGTTTCCCAGGTACACCTGGTAGATTCCCACTGCAAACCTTTTGATTAGAGGCTGTAGCCCTTAACCACCACCCCACCGGGGTTTCCAGATGGAGATCCAGAAGAAACTAGTTAACTGACGATTGACAAGGGAGCACTCTGTTTTACAGGGAAATACTGGGAGGACACCAGAGGGACACACGGTGGTGCTGGGAACACCATCCTTTTATAGCTATCGTTGCAAAGGTTGGTTCAGACACCAATTTTCCAGGATATGAAATCTAGGTAGAGAAGGTTGATGAGCAATGGGATATTTGCGTGGACTTAAAGTGTCCCCATTCTGATTTGTTTACAAGTTGCCGGCTTTGTGGTGTCACGTGGAGAAACGTGGAAACACTTAAATCTTGTGATGAAAATTAACCTCATCCCTGAAGGCCAGACGCCGTCATGAGCTGCTAGGTGTGTCCCTCTCTGAAAGTCCCCGAGACACTGTAATAACATCACAAGCCGAGACACATGGCATAAATCTAATCATGGGAAAACCCAGTGAGGGATAGTCTATAAAACAACTGACCTGTATCCTCCAAAACAAAGCACTGAGGAGCTATTCCAGACTGCAGAAGATAAAAGCGACGGGACAGCACGATGCATCCCTTCCATACCCGCAAGCTGAATCCTAGGCTACATCTGGGGGGGGAGGGGGAACCTCCTCTAAGTGATAACACCAGAGTAACTGATAAAATTAGAACATGAGCTATAAATGATTCTATTAAGGTTAAATTCCTTGAATTTGATGACTATGCTATGATAACAAGCAATTGTGTTGCTCTTGAAGTCATTAAGGAATAAGGGAACAGGACATACGAAATACACTCTCAAAGGGCTCAGGAAAGAACCCAGCGTTTTTACTGTCGTTACCCTGTCATCTTCACAGCTCATGTGAAGTGCAACACCCAAGGCCGATGACAAAGGACAGACCCTGCAGTGTCAAGGCCATTCCCAAACTAACACCCCACCACCTGTCTCCTGATTCCAAGTCAGCGCTCTTTCTGATGCTTAGATAGCTGAAACCCGGTGTTTTCTAGAAACAGTTCATGCATGAGTTAGATGTCTTTCCCAGGTACCTAGCTCTTTACCTTCTGTTTTTGAAGGTGCCATTGATAATCCTAGTGGTACTATCTATAGCTTGAGATACATATTTGCATACATACAACATCATGGAGGTGTGTTATTAAAAACATATACCAAATGTCACTGAGAACTGATTTGGCTTCTAAATTACCATTCTCCAGTAGAGGAAACAAGGCTCCTCGGATCAGTAACTGGTTTCAGAGTGGGAACAGAGGAAATATAACAGGACTGTGAAGCAGCCCTGTAGCCCTAGAAGGCAACCAAACCTGTGCCTGTGGGGTTGCCTCCAACTTATGGACACCCTATTGTGTCTAAGTAGAACAGTGCTGCACAGGACCTTTGGTGGCTGATCCTTCAGAAGATGGTCACCAGACCTTTTTTTCCAAGGTACCTCTGAGAAGACTTGAACTGCCAAACTTGCCATTAGCAGTCAAATGTTACTGTTTGTACCAACTAAAGACTAGAAAGAATACAAAGAAGTGCCTCAAAAAACAAAAGGAAGAAGATATGTCAAAGAAACACAGCAGTCAACTGGAAGGAACCCCAAAGGCCAAAGTAGAAAGAATTTGATTGAAAAAATAAATTAATAGAGTATCAGATTACAATCCAACATCAAACACATGAGTCCATACTAACATAAATGATTGAATAAGTAAACAAATGGCAGAGAAGAAACAAATCTTTCCTAAAGAAGAATCATACATAAAACATGTAGATCCTCTTCCCTTTGACCAAGGGAGCTTAATTCTGCATATCTTCTTGTCTAAGGGTAAGCTAGACATAGAGGCTCATTTCCACAGAATCTGAGGTCTGACAGTTAAGTCTGTGAACTTAATTGTTCTAAGTGCTACACATCTCATTGCTAAATATCACTATGGTCACCTTCGAAGTACTCTCCTTGGGAGGTGAAGCACCGACGCCAGCGCCTAGTCCACCATTCAAAGCAATTTCAAAACTCTTTCTGGAATGTCCATTGTGCATGGTGGCACGGTGGCAAGTCTGTGAACTTACTGATGCAGTTGTCAGTGAGGAAGTTCTTAGCCAGTAAACAAACAACTGTTTCGGAACCCTCTCTCTGCTCACCCGATCTGGCCCCCATGACTTATTCTTCTTTACCTGAAGACAGCCGGCCAAAGCCAAGGTAAAGGAAATATCAGAAAGAAGACATTTTGATACCATGTAGGACATCAAAGATAATACAATGACAGTTCTGATGGCCATTCCAGAAAAAGAGTGCCCAAATTGCTTCGAAGGGTAGACTAGGTGCTGGCATCAGTACACAGCTTCCCAAGAGCGGTACTTTGAAGATGATCGTAGTGACATTCACCGATGAGGTCTGTAACGCTTTTTCTAGGATGAGCTCACAAACTTAATTTGCAGAACTCATAGACCAGGAAAAAAGATATTGCTGTAGAATGATGGTCAAAACTCTGCAAGACTGTCAATGCCATGAAAAACAAGACTGAGAAACTGTCACAGAGCAAAGGAGACACAGCTATAACTATGAAGTGGATCCTAGAAGTGAAAGTGGACACAAACAGGAGAACGGTGAGACAGAAGTCAGTCTGGAGCTTAGTTACTAGCGCTGCTGCTGTCACTGTCTTTGCTGACAATCGTACCCTAACCACAGCATCACCGATGTCATGAGGGACCCACTTACACCAACAGACCAGCGTAAAGGCTGGTGACATCTGTGCAAGTTAAAGGTGTGAAGACGGGGAGAAATGGGGAGATAGGAGCATGGGAACTCACCACAAGGACTTTTCTGTAAATCCTTGAAACTTCACTATACAGTTAACAGTATTCCAAAATAACAAGTATATTAAAAGTATATATTAAATGACTTTAAGGTATTCACAGCCATCGGAATTCTCACATGTGAAAAATACGAAGTAATTTATCAGTAAAAGTTGACTGCAATTTCTGAGAGAAAAAAATTTAAACTGGAAAGGAAATTCAGTTTCGCTAAATAAAGGTTGCCTGGCCCTGGCTAGTCCTGGTGAACATGTTTTTGAAAATCCTGTTTCACAGGCAAAAAGAACATACTCAGCGAACATTCCCCTGGGCAGCAGAGCAGATAGGAATACCGAAAAAGTCTTGCTGAGACTCACTGTTCCAGAGGAGAAACTTGCTGAGCTGGCTTCCGTGTTATTAGGAACATAGTTAAATTTCAGCATTTGTATTATCACCTCAAGAAAACATACCAAAATATCATCGAGTGTTGATAGGTCTTAATAATACAGAGACCAAAAAATATTTTTAATTACTTCAGCTTTTTCTGTTCGAAATGTGTTTACTACAAAACCAAAATACAGAGACGAATATCATGGCAGAGGAATTCCAACCTCCTTCTAAAAAAGGAGACAAGTTTCAAAGAAGGCCGTGTTCATTCTGCTTTTTATTTCCCCCGTGACCTTCTCCTAGAGAATTTCCCTAGTCAGTCCCATTTGTGTTTTTCCTCCAGGGCTACTCATAGAAAACCTAGCTGACCATAAAAGTCTATCTGAAATTGACCAAGTCAAGCATGCATTGATACTCACTGGAGATGAGAATACAAAGGTTGGAAACAAAGAAGGATCCGTTGTTGGGAAATAGGGCCTTGTTGATAGAAACGATGCCAGAGATCAAATGATAGAATTTTGCTAGACAAAGAACGTGTTCGTTGGAAATCTAATTTTTTTGGAAATACCTTTTTGAAAACCATAAACAGTGACTTATACAAATGGACCTCTCACCAGAGGAAGCAAATTAGTCCCATCTGTGGAAAAAGATGACAGAAAAGCTCAAAACTGTCAGTCAGAGAGAAGCTAGGGGCACACAGCAAAACAGAGTGTCAATGGCTCACGTACAAGTTCAAGTGGAAGCTGAGGAAAATGAAGATGATTCCACAGCAGCCAAAACATCACCTTGAGCATGTCTCACCTTAGCTGAGAGACTGCTGCAAGAATAGATGTGATGTGTTGAACCCTATTGACTAACGACCAGACAAGTTATGGAATGTCACCAAGGATGTCATCCATAAGGAACGCAAAATGTCATTAAAAGGCAGGAAAGAAAGAAAAGATCAAAATTGATCTCAGAGGAGACTCTGAAAGTTGCTCTTGAACTTAAAGTAGCTAAAAAGGAAGAACAAAATCATCATATGAAAGCTGAACAGAAGATTTCAAGGGGCAGAGAAGACAAAGGAATGTATTATAATAACATGTGCAAAGACCTGGAGTTAGAAAACCAAAAGGGCAGAATACATTCAGCATTTCTCAAGCTGGAAGAGCTGAATGAAAAGTCTAAACCTGGAGTTGCAGCAGGGAATGATTCCATGGGCAAAATATTGAATGATTCAGGAAGCATCCAAAGAAGATAGAAGAAATACAGAGTCACTGTAACAAAAATAATGGATCTATGTTCAACCATTTGATGAAGGAGCATGTGATCCAGAACTGACAGTACTGAAAGAAGAAGTCCAAACAGCTCTGGAGGTACTGGAAAAAAAAACAAAGCACCAGGCATTGATGGAATACCAACAGAGATATTCCAACAAACTGATGCAGCTCTGGAAGTGTTCACTCATCTATGCCAAGAAATTTAAAAGACAGCTATGTGGTCAGCTGAGTGACAAAAAGCTGTATTTGTGCCCATTTCAGAGCAAAGTGGTCTAAGCAAATGTGGAAATTATCCAACAGTATCTTTAGTGACACACTCAAGTCAAATTTTGCTGAAGATCATTCAAAAGTGTCTGCAGCAGTGTGTCACTGTGAATTTCCAGAAATCCAACCCAGGTTTAGAAAAGGATGTGGAACAAGGAACATCATTGCTGATGTCAGATGGATCCTGGCTGATAACAAACAAAGGCAGAAAGATGCTTACCTGTGTTTTATTGACTATTCAAAGGCATTCTGTGGATTGTAACAAATTACGGATAATATTGAGAAGTAAGGAATTCCAGAACACTGAATTATGTCCATGCACATAGACCAAGACATAGTCATTTGAAAAGAATCAGGAATACTGCACAGCTTAAAATTAGGAAAAGTGGATATCAGGGTGAAAAGCAAATAATGCTAGACTCAAAACAGTATGAAGGAGACAGTGGCAGCAGAACTGAAAGAAGACTCTTAACAGCCAGCGTTACAAAGACAACACAACTGTACTTGCTGAAAGCAAAAAGGACTTCAAGCACTTACCAATAAAGGAAGATCAGACTATAGCATTCAGTATGGAGTTCACCTCAGCATAAAGAAAAGAAAAATCCTCACAACTGGACCAATAAGCAACATCATGATAAACAGAGAAAATACTGAAGTTGTCAAAGATTTCATTTTGCTTGGATCCACAACAAACTCAAAAAATCAGATGATATATCGCCTTGAGTGAATTCTCTGCAAAAGAACTCTTTGAAGTGTTAGAAGCAACGAGGTCACTTTTAGAACTAAGGTGCATTGACCCAAGTTGTGGCATTTTCAGTTGCCTCATACACATGTGAAAACTGGACAATGAACAGGGAAGACCGAAGAAGAAGTGATACTTTTGAATTACGATGTTGGGGAAGAATACTGAATACACCATGGACTGCCAGAAGAAAGAAGAAATCTGTCTCAGAAAAAAGTACAGAAAGGAGGCTCCTGAAAGGGAATATGGCAAGACTTTATCTCAAGTACATTGGACGTGTTACTAGACGGGACCAGTCACTGGAGAAGGACATCAGGTTTCGTAAAGTGGAGGGTCAGTGCAGAAGAAGACGACTCTCAGCAAGGTGAAACAACACAGCAGCTGTGACAAAGGGCTCAAACCCAGCATTGATTGTCCTGAGGGCCGCAGACCAAGCAGCGTTTCATTCTGTTGTACCCAAGGTCTCTTGAGTCAAAACTGGCATGACAACACCTGATGACAAGAATTATGGCCACTGCAGTGACAACTTCAGATATGAAATTTTTCTGTCTTTTAAAATCCCTTGCTAATTTGTGAGCACACTGCAAACAAAACACAGCCTTCTACAAATTTTAGTTTTCTCTGCAGAGATTTTTAGATCCTCAGTACGACAAACACTTGACATTTCTATGCCTTCTACAATAACCTACACTTTCTTAGGAATTATGGGAGGGCACGTTCCTTTGTGGACCCATTTCTGTCACAGGGTCCCCAAGCCCTACTGGGTAAACCTGTTTGAGGGGCTTCTACAGCAAACGTGATTTACCAACTCTGGCTTTCTGGACCAGAAGCACACTGTCTGCATACAACCAGCTGTGAAATCACACAATAATCCATAATTAAACACGCCAGGAGAGCAAACAGACGCTGTTCGGTATGATTTGGTACAGGAGAACCAGGACAAGGTGTCTTTTAAAAGTTTTATTAGCCTAAAGCAAGAGAATACAGTGTAACCAGGTGCACACGCTTAAATGTTGCCACATTCGTGATGGCAAAGACCCGTCAGCTTTATGGCCACAACACAGTAGAGCTACAAGCGGGGACAGTGGCTTTACACAAAACTACCACACGTGACAGATGTGCTGGTTATCACTTCCATGTGTCATTGATAATGAACCTCTGAACTATCACTACACGCTCTGTTTCCGGTATCTGTTAATTAGTCTTACGCCAACATTAGTTGTTTCAGCTTGTGGAAAGCATTCAAATTTCCCTTTAGATGAATACAAAATAATAATAGACAAGCACCAACATGAAAAGCATACTGCACGACTGACTATCTGCCCACACCCGACTGCACTCAGACTGTTATTCATGTGGAGCAAGCACACAGCATTCAGATGATTTTCAAGCACGGTTTTCTCATTTTTCACAGCCAGGTAATCACTTCTCCAGCTCCGAGGAGGATGCCGGTATGAGCTTTGGTTTGGCTTGCTGGGTCGGCAGCACGTCCGGTATCTTCTCTCCGTGTTTGTACACACTGACAGTGACGTCGATTTTCTCACCTCCGTGCTTGTTCTTGACGCTGATGCTGTACTTCCCGGAGTCCTCGGAAGTGACGCCTTTGATGGTCATGCTGACGTACTTGGCCTGCTCCACCTTGACCGAAAAGTGGTCACTCAGCTCAATGTCCTTGTCGTTCTTGAACCAGACCACCTCTGGGTCAGGATTGCCAAAGACAGTGCAGGTCAGGTTCAAGGTCTGTGAAAGGGAGCGGGTGGGCAGAGAAGGGCAGAAGAAGGATTAGGAAGAAGGACTGGAATCTCCCTGGATTCTATTAGCTCAGAGCCACGTCGTTCTATTTATTTACTGGGTGCCCACGTCATTTATTTAGTCAAGAAGTCCTTTATATATATAAACTAGACATACCACACACACACACACACACAATATATACTAGACAGGAAGTATCCGAAAAACAACAAGACACACTCACAGTTTCACAGGGGAGATAACAAGAAAAATCAACCATACTGTTTTCTATGTATTCTCAGTTTTAATCCATAGACTAAACTCACTGAATGATTAGAGGTGATTAAGCTCTACATTTCACAGCATATAAACGAAGAGAAAAAATTAAGTTAGTGAAATCATCCTAGAAAAAGCACTACACACCTCACTGCTGAGTGGCACGAAGTCCCCTCACAGCCCTGCCCTTGGGAAGCTAGGCACCGACACCAGCACCTAGTGCACCTTCAAAGCTATTCTGGAACTCTCCCTGTAACAGCCATCAGATCTGTCGTCCATCAGAGGAAGCCTGACAATTAAGTTCACAAACTCATCCTAGAAACAGTGCTTTGAAAAGTGAACTCAGCACTGGCGTTGGTGCATAGCTTCCCGAGGGGAGTCCTTCAAAGGCGGTCGTGGTGGATATTCAGCAATGAAGTGCGTGGCACTTTTTTCTAGAGTGAGTTCACAAACTTAATTGTTAGACCTTGTATATATCCCCTTGCTGTGGAATGGATTCCCACCCATTAGGGACCCTATAGGGCAGAGTAGAACTGCCACACAGAGTTTCCAAGGAGCACTTTTTAGTTAGCAGCCATAGCTCGTAACGACCACACCACCAGTGTTTCATACATAGATATGTGTTCTGTTTGGGGTTTTCTTTAAACCACCTTTATTTTCAGACTTAATGGCCCCCTTTTACCAGGTCCTGTGGCAAAACCCACAGAAACCTTGTCGTGTAGCTGGTGTACTGGATGTAGCAACTGCGTTCCTGGCACTTAGTGACAACTCGCTTTCAGCCTGTGATAAAGGAACACTGCTTCTAATTTCTCCATTACACCTTCACCGTGAGTTCCATGATTATTCCGTCTCAGGAGCTAACTAGACTTTCTTTAACTGTGTAAGAAAAGGTCTATAAATTTCTGTATTGTGGCCCTCATCTCTCTGGAGTACCTCTGTCCTAACGACATCAGAGAAGTACCAATTAGATACCAATAATTTCACTGACAAGCCAACAAATTAACACTCTGCTGAGTATTTTCCTTTACACTCTCCAGAATAACCTTGAAAACTGAAGCAAGAATCTTTTTTCATTTTCTGAAAGTTATCATACTCTTGAGTTTGAAGCAATATGGCTTACATTTTTGTAAAAGATGGGTGATGTGTTTGGGGGTGGTACGTGTATGTGTGTGTGTGTGTCTCACTGAATTCTTGTTAAGCTATTCCTTTGAATGACCACAGAGCAGATGGCATCAGAACCAAGTGTGTGTGGGTGTGCGTGTGTGTGTGTGCACACATATGTGCCTCACTGCCTTTCTGTTAAGCGATTCCTTTGAACAGCCATGGAGCAGATGGCATTAGAACCGTGTGCGTGTGTGTGTGTGTGCACGTGTGTGTGTGTGTGTGTATTCTTTGAATGGCCACAGAGCAGGTGGTATTAGAACCTCGTGTGTGTGCATGCATGCATGTGTGTGTGTGCACACGCATGCCTCGCTGCCTTCCTGTTAAGCTATTCCTCTGGCCATGGAGCAGACGGTGTTAGAACCAGGTGTGGCCCCGAGGCCTGGGACAACAGCTGCCACACTCGTGCTTTGAGGTACTTGTGTTACACGACAGCCTTGCCCTGGTCTTAAAGGCATTATTCAGGGATTCAAATTATTAAAACACAGTATCTGCTGCTGATACAAAAAGGCTCAGAGGCAGCACAGAAGGCAGAGGCAGAGACCGAGCAGGGGAGAGGAGTCCTGAGCTCTCTGCCAGCTGAGGGACACACTGCTCGCTCTTCAGGCTTATTTTGACCTGGCCCCTAGCAGGGGCACTGTGACACAGGGCGCTGAAATTGCCACTCAGCCCCAGCTTCCTCCTGCTAGGGAGCCCTGCGGGTGAGAGCTGGGCCGCTGACGGAAAGCCAGCAGTCAGAATTCGTCAGTCGCTCCTTGGCAACGCCATGGGGCGGTTCTACTCTAGTCGGCAGCAACAGGTCCAGTTTTCTGGGTTTGTGTCTCCTCACCTTGCCTTCCATTATGGTCACGACGTCAGGTAAGCCACCAATCACCTTGCCACGATCTGTAAGATTAAAGAGTTATTTGAGAAAACACGCACGGGGCTGGCCCCACACTCGGCCCAATGCCAGCACAGAGGCAGATACAAAGAGGACCGTGTCCTCTCCTGGGAGAGGCCACAACAGCAAACGTGCACCGCTGACGTGTGCGCCAAATGCCAGGGGAACACAGACGAGTTAGCAACTCTGTGTCTGGAGAAGTTATAAAAAGCTGGAGGAAACCTGGCTCGTGAACTGGGTTTTGAGGATAAGGGAGACTTCTTCAAGGTTTCAAGGCAGGGAAAGCCATGGCACACGCATCTGCGACACACTCAGGGAATGGGAAGGACCCCGAGTGGCTGGATGCAGTGCAGGAATTCTGCAACGCTGGGTGGGGAACAGGAAAGGAAGAGAGGCAGAGGAATTAGAAGGGAGCCAGGGCTCAGAAGGTAGGCAGAGGCCAGCTCAGATAGCCTAATGGCTCAAGAATCACCAGGACAGCTGTTGGCGGGATGTGAGGGCTTGAAATGGGAGCTGAAAGGCTCACTGTTGATTATTTAGTATGCGAAATCAAGACTCTAAACTGTGAACCCTTTGGCCCACCCCAAGGAATAAACTGTCTTTGGGGTCAGGTAACACTTACTCTTCTCTGCAAAAGCAGCTGCCCTAGAAGTGGAAGGAGGCAAAAGGAAAGAATTAAAAGAGCCTACTGAGAAGATGGTAACAATTAAGAGATTTGTTAGAAATGAAAGCAAAAGAAAGAATGAAATACGCTTGTTTCTCTTACAAGGAGCAGGTTTAAGTTATAAGATCTGAGATTATGTGTCTGCATCATTTTCCCGACGTCTCCCTCTACCCATTTTGAGAAGGGAGAAACCCTATCTTTGAGTTGCTAAAAACCAAAGCCATTTAAAATGTAAGTGGGAGCAATTTTTTTTCACCCATTTCATCAAATGGCACTGAAGGTCTTTAGATTTTTTTTTAATTGTCAGTTTATGCTCTATCTTAGTCATTTATTCAGCCATTCAATCAGAATTTATTAAACATCTAACATGAATCATGAACAGTTCTCACTTTGGAATATTCTAAAATTGAAACATACATGACAATCCCAAACTGTCCTTCAAAAAGCTGCTCCCAGCAAGGTGGTGGCTGTTATAACTCTTTCACAAATCCATCATTTTAATCATTGGAAGTATTGTTGGGTTTTCATAACCCCAGAGTGTTGATTTAGTAATGCACTGATAGTTTAGAAGACTGTCTCCTCTTTTACATTTTGAATTGCTTAAATTGCTATTTTTATCCCAGTTCCCAGATGTCACAAGCTTTGGACCCACCCCTCGAGACATCTACAGAGGCTTCCACCCACAGCCAAAGTGACTTCTGGTTAACTGGCTCCCCAGATGATATCAAAATAATCAAACATGCAAATCTTACTTGAGTCTCTGGAATTCTGCAAATGCATCATCAAACGCTGAAAAGAAATTATGTCATATGTTATTAGCCATTTCAATGGCTCAGCTTCTTTCATCCACCCAGAGGCTTTATTAGCAAATGGGATTAATAGAAACACATAAATAGCCTAATGGGTAAGTTGATGATTCTAAAATAATTTTCCCTGAGTAGAGTCACACCATCATATTGTGTCTGGATGTGCATCTTTCCTCTCAGCACTCTAAATAGATCACTAAATACATAATAATTAGTTGTTAAAGGACAGTCATCTCACCTTGTCCAGAAAGGTCAAGTGTACGATGGTGGTTATCCTTGCCATCAAAAATCTCAAAAGTATACTTCCCTTTGTCCTTCTCAGTAGGCTCACAAATCTGCAACCAGGCCATCTCTTCACTTCCACCAATTCTCATATGCTCACTAGATGGAATCTTAGCGTCTCTTTAAAGAAGCAACAGAAACAGATTTCAACTCAGAACTGCCATAGAGCATGGGAGACACCTATGGGGCAGTATTATTAGAATTGCAGGTGGAGTCTGCATTTACCTTGTTGCTAATGTCTCTTAGATTTTTCTTGTAACTAATTTATTAACTACATAAGTAACTCAGATCTGAAAATGTTTTAAAATTAAGTATGACACGTTTTCAAGATACAGTATTCCTTATCATATCTTTCTCAGTTTCAACAGAATGAGCCTAAAAACAGTGTGATTCGTGCCTTCTGAGGGGGTATGAGCTCTATACCGTAATTGCAATATGTAAATCCAACCTGTTGGCACTGAGCAGATGTATAGAAATGAATTCTTAAAGCTACTCTGATTTAGAGAGAGATGGGAACGATTTCTAGAAATTATGGTCAAGGGAACATACAGAACAAGACTTCGGGGGCAGGTAGAAACTCAGTGGTGAGTCTATTTCTCTCGTGGACTATCTCAGAAGATCGAGGTCAGTGGAGTTACCTGAGTTGGAGTTTTTCAGAGAACTGCCCATTGGTAGGACTCATGGTATATTTTATTACCATTCAGTGCCCAAAACATTCCATGAGTTCAGTTAAGAAAAGGAATTCTGTAGTCCTTCTCACCATAATATCATATTTTTCCTTTTTTTTTTATTTAACAAGTATTTATTAGCCAATGGTAAATGTATGGAAGGCCTGGTTAAGCACTTAACTAGTAGCTGAAAGGTTGAAGGCATGGACCCACCCAGGAGCTCCCTGGAAGACAGGCTTGGTGACCGGTTTCTGAGAGGTCACAGCCTTGCAAACCCTAGCCGGCACTTCTGCCATGCCCACAAGGGGCCATCACTCCTTGGAACCAAGTCAGTGACAACTATCAACAACAGTTGGAAATTCCAAGCTTTCTGCTACATTCTCTGGAGACACAAATAGCAGTCCTTAGTGTTTTATATGTACACAGGTAACATTAGCCTAGAATAGAAAGTGAGAGGTTTCATGGGAGCAAAGCACAAGAATCCATCAAGGAAATGCTGAGGAGCCGCCCTGAGGACGATCCCTGGTGGTGCACAGATGAAAAGCTCAGCTGCTAACCCAAGCATCAGCAGTTCAACTCCAGCAGCTCTTCCTCGGAAACCCTGCGGGGCAGTTCGACTCTGACCTCTAGGATCACTGGGACTCAGAACCTATTTGACGGCAATGGGTTTGCTTTATCATTTTGTTTTGTTTTGTTTTTTAAATGGTGGGGAAGGCAGGGGGAGAACGGAAAGGATTCTTGGGGAAGGTACCATGAGAGCTTAGTCTTGAAACATGGGTAAGGGGTGGGCATGTGGCTATTGGAAGAGCACTCCCAACAGAAGGAGGAGGGGAAGAGGGGCAGGAGAACCCTCTGGGTATCCAGTGAGTAGGTGAGGCACTTCCCAACGAGGAAGAATACTGGAGGGGACAGATCTGAGCTTTGAGGCCAGAGACAGCTGGATTTCTGTTCCAACTTCACTGAACTGACTTCAGTCAAATAACTTAGCCTCTCTGGTCCTCTTTGTAAAAAGAAGATGTAATAGCTACCACCTAGAATTGTTTAAGAGATCAATAAGCTATCTCGACAGTGTGGCCAGCATCTGGCACAGAGTAGACGTTCAGACCACTGTATTTACCTCACTTTTCATGTGCTGCTCCCCAAAAGGCCATCACCAGTTACCCTGGAATCTAACTTTCGGTGACCCTGTATGTGTCAGAGGACAACCGTGCTCTGTAGAGTTTCCCATGGTTGATTTTTTGGCAGCAGATAGCCAGGTCTTTGTTCCAACGTGACTGGGTGGACTCGAACATCCCACTTAGCATATTAAACTATTTGCACTACTCAGGGATTTATCTCCCAGGGAAGAGACAAGGGGAAATCAATCTAGATGGCCTATGAAGAATCCTTCAGTCTTGTGACTCTTAAATCCTGCCAGTTGCTAACCCTGGAGTGTCACTGAAGATGAGTCTCTGCGACAGAACACATTCCTCTCCTAAACTGCTTTTTGTTAACCTTCGGCCACACACCACGCAGGCAGCAGAAAGCAGTGAGACAGAGAAGCAAAGTCCCTTGCAGGCACCCCTGCAAGGAGTCAACATCAGGCACCAAGAACACAGAGTGTAAAACCAGGCAGTGCTGTGCTCCTGTGCCAGGTCTGATGCCACCAGTGGGGACAACCTGGGTCAGCCCAAGGGCTTCGTCCGTGGGTGGGTGAGCATAGCTGGGAGGATTCAGAGCCACAGACACATCAGGTACACACTCACAGCCCTGTGACACCTGTACGTGTTCAGAGCAAGACAGCAGCTATTACCAAGGTGATGAAGAGGCCATCTCGTTCCTGTGCACAGAAAGGAAAACTCAACATTAAGCAGTCAGTCTCGGTTCTTGCAGGGGAAAAAAAAAAAAGAAGAAGAAGAAAGAAACTTTTTCAAAGACGTACCCTGTGGTGAATTGGACAATCAATCCTAGACCCTGAAATGCTTAGAATAGTGAGAATCACATCTGTGAAGACACCCAGAGGTAAACAGACGGCAGCGCACAGTAGGGAAATCACAGCTGGACTGACAGGCTTCTTTATCCCTGCACACACTCACGGGGCGTGTGTTGACAGGCCCGTCAGCCACTGCAGAGCAGCGGGGCACGGTGACGGCTTATTGACCGCGGTACTCATTCGTGGACACAGGAGCTCAAGGACTGGGCACAGCCTCTTCTCAACAGTCTAAGGAAAGCTCCTTCTTCTCATCACTGATGACCTTTGGTCACCTTGTCATACTTTTTTTGTCTGAGCTGATGCTGTGAGGGTTAGACTCAAAGTCTCAAAGTCCAACTAGATACACACACACACACACACACACACACACACACACACACAGCACGTGTTTCCAACAAGGCTGTTCCAGCTTCCTAAGCAAACAAGGACTTCCTGAGGAGGCAGCGATTTCACTGTTAGCCACCACACATTCCTCAGGCCCTTGGGTCCGCCTGCCCCAACCAGCTGGAGCCTCTGCTGGAAATAACACTGTGTTTCCTCTCTGCAACGACTGGATATTGCTTTGGGATTTGGAACATGCTCCCCACTCTGCCGAGAAACAGATGACTTCCAGCCCACCTGGAGATATGCATTTTCCACTGCAGGCCATGCCCGGTGAGAGCTGAAGAAAAAGAATAAAAGGTAGCCTTAGCTTGCCGAGTTCAAGCTAAGTCTGCTCTTGGTTTCACTGAGGTCCCCTCACAAATTACTGCTGTCCTCTGTTGTCCCATACGCCACGTGGTTCAAGAGTCTCAGAGCCCAATGGGTGGTTTTGTTTATCTCCATTGAGTCAAATAGGTGTTACTCAAAGAGTTAAGCAAGACACCAAAACTTCCGTGCTCAAATCATACAGATCAAGATGGTCAGATCTCTGCACTCTGTGTGTGTGTGTGTGTGTGTGTGTGTGTGTGTGTGTGTGTGTATGTGTGTGAGAGAGAGAGAGAGAGAGAGAGAAATAGGTTAGTATTTTTTTCACGGGGAAGGCTGGAAATAGCTTTGAACTTTGTAGCTGCTGTACTCAAAGCCCTAAAGAAACGTCACTAGACTTTCCATTTGATCGGCTGCATCCCACGTATCTTTGTTCAAAAGGCACAACCCACTTGGCCCCAAATTGACCTTACAAGTGATCGGGGAAGTAGTGATAAATTCAGCCTTTGAGGTGTACATGTTCAACTGAGGTATGCCCTATTCTGATGGTGATTTCTCGCACTTCCAAAATTTGCAACTTGCTTGCAAAAAATGATAATAATAGCTGATTTTCTTTTACCTTGGAAGTATGCAATGAGGGGAAAAAACAATTTGAATAAATATCCATTTTTCCAGCCAAGTGCTGTTGAGTAAAGCACCCTAAATATAGCTCTAAGTAGGTACAGACGTCACTTGGCTGTCCGGCGGGCTCTGATGTTTGACGCCACCGCTCACGGCAGCCAGCCTGGCTGACTTGCTCGGTCTTCCTCTCCACTCCTCTGCCCTTGGCCACGGAAGCTCTTTGTTAGTCAGGTTTGACTTAAATCAACACGCTGCTGCTTTGAGACTGTTTAAAAGAGCCACAAGACGTTGGCCACACCACTCACAAACGCGTGTCCTCATAGCGTCAATGCTGGTGGCACTGAAAGATGACGTTCACTGCAATGGACAGACAGGTGTGCACAAAATGCAGAGCCCTTCGGTGACTCGCCTGGCATGCTGACTGGGTGCCCCCGCCTTATACCATTAAAGCCATTTGATCCTCAGCTCCAGGCTTTGATCAGCAGGAAGGTCAGGCTCCCTGGGACAACAGTCCCGCAGCTCAACATCTGGGGGCGCTGCTCTGCGTTCCAGCTCCAGAACTAAGTCTCTTACCTTAAGTCCTGGGGTGAAGAACAAGCCTTAACTGCTGACGCCCGTGAGTGGGTTCTGGCCCCAGCTCCTCTGACATTTCCCCCGCGGTCCTAGCCTAGGTACAAAGTCTGCACCTCAGGTGGCACGGCCGACCCTCTTCCAGGAGGCAGGCAGCTGTGGGCAGAGGCCCGAGCCCACCACCCAGCCTCTGTCTCCCTGCCCTCCAGGTTCAGAGACCACCGCTTTCTCCAGCACTGGTTGCCGACCTGTTCAGACTGCTTCTTCATCCAGCCACTAGGTCTCAGTCTGTGCCCTGCCCTCCTCAGGTCTACAGATTTCTCCTCAGCAGCTCACACCCTCCCTGGCTGATGAATTAGTCAACTTACAAGAAGGCCAAACAAACCCTAAAAAAATAAAGCACTGCTGTCTAGTCAATGGTGACACATACCTACAGAGGGACAGAGCAGAACTGCCCCACAGAGTTCCCAAGGAGCACCTGGTGGATTCAAACTGCCGACTGTTTGGTTAGCAGCCATAGCTCTTAACTACTATGCCACCAGCATTTCTTAGTGGTCAGAAATAATTGTTAACTGTTTGGGCTAACTTTTCACTGAATGTATTATTACTGTTACCTACAAAAACAATGACTTTGGCTTATGGAGGATATATATATATATTTTTTAATTAAGGCTTAAAAGGGCCAAACCTGACAAAATCTCTTTCTTGACTTTATCATTTAATCACAAGACTTGACTGACCAAATTCCTTCACGCCAACAAAGTTAAAAATATTTTATATCAATGTAAGAAAGAATGAGATATTTTTAAAAACACATACATCTGTTCATTCATGTAAAAGAAAGACAGAAGCATGGTTATCTCTACAACCAGCTGGGTGGGACAGAGGAAATAGGTGAAATGAGAAACAGGCTGGTGGGCAGGAGGAGTGACGTTCAGTTTTCTGAGTTTGCCTTTCTCCATGGCTCTGATTCTCAGAACCCTCAATGTTTCCTGTACTCAAAACAGAAGTAAATCAACCATGAAAATCAAGCAGGATGCAGGGGGGAACCCAAAATTAAATGCAGACCCAAAGAAACAACTTAGCTGTGTTTCAAATTAGTTACATGCCACCCTGAAGGAAGACAGGAAGAAAAGGAATAACTGAAGCAACTTGGGAAAACAGCATTTTGACTGGATTCCGTAAAGCTCAAGGAAAAAAATATGGCCCCAAATACTGCTCTCTAGTGTATAAACTTGTTTCTCGCAGTGAGCAATATGTATTAGTAATTCTGAAACTAGCTTCCCTAAGTGCCCCGGTGGCGCAGTGCTTAAGAGCTGCGTCTGCTCACCGAAAGGTCAGCACTCTGAATCCAGCAGGTGCTCCTCTGGAACCCCAGGGAGCAGTTCTACTCTGCCCTATAGGGTCACTATGAGTCAGAATTCACTGTGTGGCAACAGGTTTGGTTTGGCTTGCTTTCATGAATACAACTCCAAGCTTTTTGATTGAGGCAGATAGATAGACAGACAGACAAACAGACACATACATATATACACACATACACACACCAAAGAAAGAGTTCAAACTAAAGGGGTAAGGCCAGACAAGATCCCGAAATGCTGGGTTTGAATCAGCATCCTAAGAACTGAGTTTGTAACACACACAGACGCAGATAGAGCAACAGCATGTGTGAATTCACAGTGGACATGACATCCACTGGCAATGACCGCCACCAAATACGGCACCCCGAAAGCTCAGGTCTGATTTCTAACTCTGCAGGGATCCTCGGAGGAGTGGTTCGCCCCAAGACTGGAGCAGACAAAATACAAGAGCAGTCAGAAATACATCTTGTTGAACCAGAAAGTAAAGAACTTCCCATGAAAAATGAGAGAATACTGAAAGAAAAGACGACGGCATGTTGGAAGAACCTAGAAGTCCTGCGGGAGCTCCCAGGGGCCAAAGTAGGAACAGTTGAAGCAAATACACAAACGAACAATAACAATAGTAAGAATGACGGTATTGGATTATAACCGCCGTTTGTTGTTGTTGTGAGGTGCTGTTGAGTCTGCTCAGACTCACAGCCACCCTGTGCACAACAGGATGAGACACTGCCCGGTCCTGTGCCACGCCTGAGATTGTTTTTACCCTTAAACCCATGGCTGCTGCCACTGTGTCAATCCAGCCTTTCGAGGGTCTACTCTTTCACTGACCCTCTCCTTTACCAAGCACGATGTCCTTCTCCAGGGACTGAGCCCTCCTGACAACATGTCCAAAGTCTGTAAGATGTAGTCCGTCATCCTTGCTTGTAAGGATCACTCTGGTTGTACTTCTCCAAGACAGATCTGTTCATTCTTTTGGCAGTCTGTGGTATATTCAGCATTCTTCTCCAACACTCATAGAAGCAGCAGTCAAGCAATCAAAAGATGCATTCCACTGAGAAAATCTGCTGCAAAAGACCTCTTTCAAGTGTTGAAAAGCAAAGAGGTCACCTTAAAGACTGAGATGCAACTGCCCCAAGCTATGGTGTTTTCAGTGGCATCATATGCACTGGAAAGCTGGACAATGAATAAGGAAGACAGAAGAAGAACGGATGTCTTTGAGCTGTGGCGTTGGATAAGAATAACCACAGTATACTAAAAAAGCCATACAAATCTGTCCTTGATAGACCAAGCAACCAGGAGCTGCTTAGCCATTCATTAGCAAAAAAAGTGATAGCAATTCAGGGGTGTGGCTCAGTTGGAACTACTCAGAGCAAGGGGAATCGTCCCTTTTGTTCACTATCCTCAAAGCACTGGATGTGACTCAAGACAGTCAAACCCAGTTTACTAGACTATGTGCCCAGGAAAAAAACAGTTTGTTTTACTGCACCTGTGGGCCGTGGTAACCTGAGCAGTCTGCGTTGTTTGTACGTACATCCTTGTGAGAGACGCCGTAGAAGAGATGATAGGAAAGGTTCAGCCTCCCTTTGTCCGGGTAGCCGTACCTGAGTGTACACCTCGTTGCTGCTTGCCTGCATGCCTACGATACACACTGCTCTGCCCTCTTTCCCCCAGCGTGTCTTCACTGGCGAGCAGGCACACTGAGCAGAACCTTCCTCGGGTAATCTCTCAGAAGAGGTACAGCCAGAATGCTCCTTAGAAGCAAGGCTGGTGAGACTATCTCTCACACTTTGGACACGTCATCAGGAAGGACCAGCCCCTGGAGAAGGACATCACACTTGGTGAAGTGGAGGCTAAGTGAAAAAGGGGAAGGTCCTTGATGAGAGGAACCAGCCCAGCGGCTGCAGCAGCAGACTCAAGCTCAGCAAGGGCTGTGAGGTCAGCGAAGAGCCGGGCAGTGTCCTGTCCTGTTGGACAAAGGGGAGCAGGTGGGACCTACTGGACGGCACCTAATCGCAACATTTAAAAAGCTCTGTATGTCCACAGTAATACAAATAACTAGTTGGATACATAAATAAATGGAGAGAAGTGATTGTTCCCTTACAAATAATTCCAATTAATTAACGTAGAAGAAAGAAGTTAAACAGAAAACCACCATAGGGTGACAGCTATGTTGCAAGCCAGATTCATTGTTGAATGATCAAATTTGTGAAAGAATATTCGACGAGGAACAAGATACTTGGATATGTTCCATGTAAGTCCCTCGAGGTATCTATTAAGTACAAAGGGAAATACAGTAACTTTAGATGGGGAAACATGGCAAACACAACTTGAACCAGTAGGTAAAGGCTACCCGAGGCATCATAGCAGAAAAGAATCCTTTCCTACCCAGCTCAAGGGTATATGGGCTAGCAAGTGCTGGCAAGGATGTGGAGGAACTGCACGTCTCACACACTACTAGAAGAATGCAAAGCAGAAAATACATTGGAAATTTCTTTAGAAGTTAAACTTGTGCCCATCACACACTCCCACCTTTCTACACCTGGATGACAATGTAAGCGCTGAGGGTGCCTGTCCATACAAAGACTTACACATGAATGACCACAGCAGTTTAATTTCTAATAGCCAAACATTGGATCAATACAAATGACCAGGAAGAGGTTAAAAGTTAGATAAATTATGATTTCTTCCTACAGCGGAATCCTATTCAGCAAGAAAGGGGGATGAACTCTTGGCATATTCAACAACCAAGATAGATTTCAAAATACTTACGTTGTGGAGAAGACACCAGTGAAAAAAACATGCATACTGTCTGAGTGTGTTTTCAGAAAGCTGCACACTGATGTGGATGGACAGAAGGCAGGTGGGGGCTGGCTAGGGATGGGAGCTGGGCTGCAGAAAGGGGGTGATTAAGGGCCACAGGAATTTTAAAGGGTGATGATAAGCTCACTACCTTCACTGGGATGCTGATTTCACAAATGGGAAGCCATCAAGTTGTACAGTTAAATGCATGCAGTTTATTATATATAAATTATGCCTCTCTACATACATAGTGGAAACTCCAATGACATAGTGATTAGGTGCTACAGCTGCTAACCAGAAGGCTGGCAGTTCAAATCTGCTGGGGGCTCCTTGGAAACTCTATGAGGCAGTTCTACTTTGTGCTATAGGGGCACTATGAGTTGGAATTGACTTGACAGCAGTGTTTTTTCTTTGTTTCATGCATGAGATTTCCAAAGCTGAAGTAAAATGTCCATTCTGAGATGAAAGCATGATCTAAAGACACCATGACATTCATTTACCAGTTAATATATTTCTGCATTCTACATTCTCAGTACTTGGGATAAGCCGTTTCTAGATGACAAACTGATTTCACCTTTGAGCAAGACAACAGAATCCTTTTCCTGAAGAACATTTTTGCTGAGCCCCACTGGGTGTACTTCTAACTCAATCTGAAGGGGTTTCCAGCCCTTCCTTTAAAGTGGCAATTTCTACAGTCTTTGATGTCTGATTCAGCAGTTTTAGCCAAAGAACAGTTGGCCTTGCTGACGTGTGCATTCCACAATCTCATCTACTCTATTGATTCAGTGTCACCCATTATCACAAAAAACTTGAGTGTCCCCAGTACAGCCTTCAACAGTTACACTACTTAGGCTTCACTGAGTTCTGTTAAGCAGACTATTTAGCTTCAACAGGCACACTGTATTGCAAGAAATTGTTCATCTTATTCTGTTTTTCCAGCTGCTGGCTAATAATAACTTGTCTAATGACCAAACAGCAAACTACAACTAGAAGAAATATCTTAATTATAAAACATAACTCCAAAAGATGCCAAGCCAGCAGACTCTAAAATATAATTTCATACTGCTTAATAGTCAAATATAACTAAAAGTTACATTTTGATTACAATACAAAACCAAACCCACTGCCGTCAAGTTGATTCCAACTCATAGTGACCCTATTAATTACAATCTCACACCAATTGCTATCAAGTCAATTCCAACTCATAGCAACCCTATAGACAGAGTAGAGTTGCTCCATACAGTTTCCATGGCAGTACTAAGTAAATGCATAACCTGCTGTATCACAGATTCTGTCTCAGAAAGAGAAAACAGGCATAACAGCACTTCTACAAGTCTGTGGGGAAACCTTGGTAGAGTAGGAGTTAAGTGCTACATCTGCTAACCAAAACGTCAGCAGTTCCAATCTGCCAGGAGCTCTTAGAAATGCTATGGGAAAGTTCTGCTGTGTCCTGTGTGGTCACTGTGAGTCAGAATTGATTCTACGGCAGGGGGTTTCGTTTGGCACGAGTCTATGAAAATACTCTATAATACAACCTTCTCTTTTGGGACCTAGTGATATACGTGTGTGTGTGTGTGTGTGTGTGTGTGTGTGTGTATGTATGTATTTTTAAATCTGATCTGCACACTTACCTGTCTGACTGTGTATCTGTAATCAGTCTTCCCTTCTAGGTTAGATGCTCCTTTGGTGTCCTAGTGGTTACAGTCAGACTAACGAGCACTTAAACACCTTCTCTTCACTCCTAGTTATGTGACTTTGACTAAAATGATTTATGTTCCTCTCACTAAACCTCAGTTTTGACATCTATAAAGTGTGTTTCATAATACCTAACATATAGGGCTGTTCTGAGAGAAATAAAATAATGTCTGATAAGTGTCTAACACAAAGAAACTGCTTAATCATGATAACCTGTATCTGCACACACATGTGCATGTATGTTTATGTAGGGTATGGGGGTGCATGAGCACATGTAATCTCTGTGCCCAGCAATCAGGACAGAGCACACTGCTCGTCATGGGCCAGGCACCTCACTAGACACCACAGGTAGAAAGCAGAAGGGCTGTCCTCTCCCAGGGAGGGGATGAACTAGTTTACAACTGAATATAGGACATACATTATAAGAGCACACAGCTCAGTGCAAAGCAATATGCCATAAATAACCAGGAAGCCCAGGAAAGAAGTGATCAATTCTCCTATTGCAGGGAAGACTCAATTCAGCTAGAAACATAGATTTACTCATTGTCTTAAAAAATAAATCCTTACAAACAATTATATCACAAAAATATGCCAGCATTTCAGTTTGTGAAATCACTATTATTGGAGTCACTTACCAAAAGATCCTGGTTTTAATCTGCTTCCCTGACAAACTCCTTAGTGTGGGATCTGTAACAACTCCACCTCACACTGAACCTATCCTACTGAAAACACAGAACTGTAAGGCTGCAGACACAGGCGCTCTAGGATTCCAACTTGTCTAATGACCTTCTGTTTCTAAACACAGCACCTAAGATAAAAATCTATTATATCAGAACTAAATGCGCACAAAAAGGCTTGTTTAGAATACCACTCACTCCCAAGTAAATTCACCGAAATACAAAAGTGTTTTTAGAAAATGAAACAGCTGTAACCATAGAATCTTTCTTTTGAAATTTAAACCAGAAGCAGAATATCTACAGGCGTAACCTGGACACTGCGGGACATGCTTTATTGAGGAGCCTAAGATTTTAACAGGCGCACATCGCCGACAAACTGCCCTACAAATCCTGCCGTTGCATTTTCACTTCGAGACAGACAGAAGACGTGCTCTCTGGTTCATCTGTCCACACATCTAAAATTCGCTTTTACTCTGCAGTTACATCCTATGCAGATGGGATCCTGAAATCCATCCTATTTTCCCCAGAGACTCTCACACTGAAGTGTACTGCCTCGGCCGGCTGTCGTAGACACAAAGCTCCTGGCAGAGATGTGACAGCCGGACACACGGTGGCCGAGAGGGCAGGATGCGTTGCATGCTGTGAGTTCTGGTGAAAAGTCTGGTATTTGCTTTAATGATTACCCTCTGTAAAAATAGTGGGAGCCCTGGTGGTGCAGTGGTTAAGAGCTACAGCTGCTAAGCCAGAGACTGGCAGTTTGAATCCACCAGGAGCTCCTCGGAAGCCTCTGGGTCAGTTCTGCCCTGCCTTATAGGGTCGCCCTGAGTTGGAATCGACTCGACGGCAGAGGTTTGTGTTGGTTATAGAAGCATCCAAAAAAAGAAAAAAACCCACTGCTGTCGAGTCAATGCCGACTCAGAGAGACCCCCGAGGCAGAGGAGAACTGCCCGTGGAGTTTCCAGGAAGCGGCTGGTGGACCCGAACTGCCGACCTGCCGTGTAGCAGCCGTGGCGCGTAATCACTGGGCCACCAGGGTTTCCACGGGAGCAGCAGACGAGCAGATGTGAGATACAGAAAACACGCTGCTTAGTCAGGGTGATGAACTATTGGGTTGATTTGGGTCCTTTCCTTGTTAGCCAAGTCTAGTGGGGAATGACCGAAACGGTAACTGGGGCACGGTTTCTAAGCATTACTCTTGTATAAGCTCTCGGCTGAGGTCCACATACAAGCAGAGTCCCAAGCAGAGCCACCTCGGGGGACGAAGTTGAAGAACCTTGTCTCTTTTCGATGATTGTCCTCTCCTGTCCCCTCACTGTCCTGACCACTGTCCTGATCCCTGACCACCACCAGGACCAAGGGTTGTTCAGACTGCAGGACCTCGTGAATTGGGGGTTATGGCCAGGACCATGTGCCCTTGCTGTGAAGACAGGTAGTCCCAGCCCCCAGGCCCAGGCATGTCCCCGTCTACAACACGGTCCCCGTCACCGATGCTTTACCTACTTGTGATACCAGTTCACTTTCATTTCCTCCGTAAAATATTTCATGAAACACTGAAGTCTTATTCCATCTGCAGTACAGAGGATCTTCAGTGGAGAAGCAGATGTTCCTGTAAGAAAGAGAACATATTCAGATCTAAGAAAAGCAATAGATGGTCTGTTATCATTTAAAGATGCTATTTCCAGCGCTCTCTGCTCTAGCCATCTGCTGATCGGTACACATATTCTTACTCTGCTACATCTTAATGTCTGTCAGCACAAGTTTTTATGCTTTTTTCATAATGTATTCATTCATTAAATAAGAATTCACCATGCCACAATTTTTTTTTGGAAAGCTCTTTAGTGAATACCATCAGGGATACATCATTTTAAAAAGAAATCAACATCTGCCCTTCAGCAGCTTAATCACTTGAAGAAGAGGAAGTACAACAAGATAACACTGACCACAGTAGACCCTACAGTAATGGCTACCAACTTGACACTTTGTCCAAGTCACTGAGGAGGAGGGGCGAGTTAATGGAAATGAAGCCGTCGAAGAGACGAGAAAACCAGGCTGAGTCATTCGAGGTGAGGAACAGGTGGAGAAGAAGGAAAGAAGGCAGAAGAATCCACAGATAATTAAAAAAAAAATTCTAAGAACTATTTGCTGTTTGCAGAGCCAAAATTTGGACTGCTCTGATTGGAATAGACAGCGGAGGTATGGCAAGAGAACAGAAATGGAGAGTCTTCTTAATTTTAATCTGCTCTCCTCCAGAGGATTGTGACTCATAGTGACCCCACTGGACAGAGGAGAACTGCCCCACAGAGTTTCCAGGGAGTGCCAGGAGGATTTGAACTGCTGCCTTTTTGGCTAGCAGCTGTAGCTCTTAATCACTACACCACCAGGGTTCCCTTCCAAGGATGAGGAGCTACTATATTATTACAGCAAAGACTCTGAATTCAAACTGAAGGTTGCCATTAGGCATGCAGCCTTGGAGAGTTTTCATGTACTCATGGTATCCCCTCACTCAGAAAGCTGAAATATTTATATAATTGGTGAAAATAATATGATCGCAAACTGCAGATAACAGTGTTATGAAGAAGAAGTATTTTTATACTGTCTCATAGTGTTCATAAGCAACCTGAAAACTTACATTGTGGATCTTAAAAAATACTCTTAGTACTTTACATAATAACTATACTCCTGGGCATTTATTCAGAGGAACATTCCTAACATTAAAAAAAAAAGACTGTCTTGGCCCAAAGGTGTGCATCATAGAGTTATTTATAATAATGAAAACTTATAACTGTCTTTATAGGGAAGAGTTTAAACCATAGTATACCTATTCCATAAAATATTATATCATTATTAAAAAAAGAGAATATATAACCGACATAAAACATGAAAAATTATAATGATCATAAAGCTGGAGCAGTTCGGGGGCAATCGCACTCTGTGAGGCTCCGTGTGGACGTATTCATAAGAAGGTGCTTGCAGCGATCCATCAGTCACGTGGGACGCTTCCTCAAGGGACATTTGTTACCTTTGAGTCAGTTTCTTGGCATCATTGTCCAAAGGTAGAATATTCTTAAAGGCTCATAACTGACACATAATAGAAACAGGCATATATTTTTAAAGGAATGAATTACACATCTCTTATTTTTCAAAATAACAAGCTAAGATTGGGCTCCACAAAAACACAGTCTCACTCAGCATGAACAGGAAACACCCACAGGTACCCAAACAGGTGATTGAAAGTTTGACTTGTGAAATGTGACAGAAGTAAGATGCTAGCTTACAAATCGCTTCCCAAAAGCACTCTAGAAAATAAGGCAAATATTAGAAGACAGCTCTGTCACTTTGTTTTTAATAAAAACCATTTTCTCCAGGGCATTAATAAATGAGAGCCAGCAAAATAAATTACCCTGTGCCTGCATTTGAAATCAACACCTTCAAGGCCACGAGCCACCACTCTTAGATGGTGTCCATCACTGAGATGCACAAAGCTCTCACATCATTCTTAATAGCTAGAGGATAGAGTCCACCCAGAGGTGTCTCAGAAGACAGGCCTGTTGATCACCAAACCAAACCCACTGCCAATTCAGACTCATAGCGACCCTAGAGGTCAGAGTAGAACTGTCCTGTCGAGTTTCCAGGGAGTGTCCAGTGGACCTGCACAGCCAACCTTGTGGTTAGCAGCCACAGCACTTAACCACTGCACCAACTACTGGTGAGTCAGCCACTGAAAACCCTGTGGAGCCCAAGTCCCATTTTGACACACACGGGGGGTCACCCTGAGTCAGAAATAACTCAGTGGCAATGTTTTTCTGTTTGTTTGTTTTAATATATAGTATTAAACCAAACCAGCTGATATTGAGTCACTTCTGGCTCATAGCAACCCTATAGGAGAAAGTACAACCCTTTAGGGGAGAGTACAACTGTTGCATAGGGTTTCCCAGGAGCGGCTGTTGGATGTGAACTGCAGGCACTTGTATTAGCAGCCCAGCACTTAACCTCCATGCTACCAAGGCTCTGTGCTTGGACTGGCTAGAAATAAAGAACAAAGTTACAGACCCTAGAAGAAAGAGCAGAAAAGCTTTTTTCCTAAATCCTTTCCTTTCATTTGTTTCTCCCTAAACTTGGTAGAATGGTGGTGAAGGGCTACGTCTGCTAATCCAAAGGACGGCAGTTCAAATCTGCCAAGTGGCCCTTGGAAACTTCATGGGGAAGTTCTCCTCTGATGTACAGCGTCACTAAGAGTCAGAATTGACTCAACGGCAGTGGCTTTGGCTCTGATAGTTCCACTGGAAACCGTGGTGTGCAGTGGTTAAGTACTACAGCTCCTAACCCAAAGGTCAGCAGTTTGAATGTCCCAGGCAGTCCTTGGAAGCTCTGTGGGGCAGTTCCACTCTGTCTACAGGGTCGCTAGGAATCAGAGTTGACTGCATGACAGTGGGTTTGGTTTGGGTTTTGGCTGCCGTTGCATCACATGAATTAAGAAAGGTTGACTGACAAATGTAGTTAATTTATACCTAAGCTCCTTTCCTGCACAACCTTGAGCACAGAAATACAGAAATATTCTAGTCTTAAAAAGTCCACACAGGACAAAGTTCAGAGTCAATTTGGTATCAATAAATGATCCTGAGCCCTGAAAGTTTTCTAATAAAGCAGAGAGGAGGAAAAGATAACACACACGAAGCTACAGACTGGCTCAAGGAAGAACTATACTAGAAAATTCCTCAGTGCAAATGCAGGGATTTTGCCAGTTATCCTGAAGACAGATAGTCAAGCCCTGCATACTGAGTTAAAATATACATTTCAGAAACATACGAGTTTCCTTATAACCAGCAAATAATGGATAATTAACTTTGCTAACCACAGAGAGGAAAAGACCACAGGAAATGTCTTCCAAGTAATCAGATTACAAGTGCCCAATTTCCAAGAGTGATACTGACCTCTGCGGACACTCACTAGTAAGCTGAATCCTTATTTCTGATTTTACGTCAATAGCATTGTTACCAAGACAAGCTTTTAAAAGCCTAAAGAACATTTATATGTTTGTTCTACACAATTTGACCAAGTATGTATTTAACCTTTGCAATGCGCCATACCAAAAGAAAATTCTGCCACTGATGTTTTCTGTTTCATCAACTGATTTTTAAGTTATTTGATTAGATATTCCAGAGTTCCATGACTCTTAAAAAGCAGGGGATTTCCTTTGAATTTCACCCACTTCAAGTACTACTACACCTTAAGATTTCTATAAAATAATACGATTATCAACTTAAAGTAATTGCATGGGTTCTTGTTAAGTGCCTTGAAACCAATTGTCAACTCACGGAGACCCCATAAGACAGGGTAGAACTGCCCCCATAGGGTTGCCCAGCTGGAATCTTTCTGGAAGAGCATCTCCTGGTCTTTCTCCCACAGAGGAACTGAGCAGATTCAAACCGGCAACACAGTCCAGTTCACAGTCCAGTGTATAACCACTGTGCAACCAGGACTCTGTGTTAGAAATGATGCGTGACGAACAGTCATAGGGCATGCTGGAAGGAACATAGACTCCTAATCCAGACACACTGAAGATGTAGACTATCCAGTTTATCCAGCTGTCAGTTAACAGAGAGACCTTGAGCCAAACACGCAGCTTCTCCCTGACACCACCCCTTCCCCACATGTCTCACCCAGTTCTGTGGAAATAATGGACTCTCGGTCCATCTTGATAGGTGTAGTTAAAGGAGAGGTCTAAAACTAAAGCATTTGATTCTTCTACTTTGTATTCTTTGTATTGAAATTCAACACTTTAAAGCAGACAGATTTTAAAGGCATATATTCACATATGAAAATTTTTATGATTTATTAAAATCACAGTGTATACATGTCATTCTACGTGCAAATAAATGTGATTTATGTGTAAGTTGTAAATACGCTACAAATTTATATATTTATAAAATAAATATACTTAGGGAGACATGTGTGACAGTTATTTAGCTTACAATGTGTTTCTATTTTTATGCCCATCTGCAATGTGTTTGAAAACCTGGTGGTGCCATGCTATGAGCTGGAATTGACTCAACAGCAATGGGTAAACACATTATAAAACCCATAAACCAAACCCACTGCCATCAAGTCAATTCTAACCCCTGGTCACCCTATAGGATACAGTAGAACTGTCCCATAAGGTTTTCAAAGATCAGCTGATGGATTCAAACTCCTTACCTTTCTCAGTTAGCAGTTGAGTTTTTGGTTAGCAGCCATGCTTTGAATCACTCCACCACCCGACCTCCTACAATGTGTTCAAAATTCCAGGATTCTACGTATGGATGAGAATATGGATACTATGCAGTACAAATGCTTTATTATGTAAATGAGGAGACTGAGGGCTAGAGAGATCCCCAAGCTGCAGCTGTATCTGTGTTTATGTCCAACAAGTTTGCTTTCTGGCTGCAAACATCCTCCAACTGACAAACAGAAAGAACAAACTTTCACTCTGTGCACGTTAGGGAGCCACCTGAAAGCAGTTCCTCTTCAGAGGCACAACGTCCCTTCAGAATTCTATATGGGGATTCACGGGCCAAGTGGGCAGAGATGGAAGTCCACCAGGCTGCGGTGAGGATCCAGTTTTTCTCGAGGTCTCTAGTGGGCCCTCAAGTCCAGACAAAACCCAGGACCCAGGAGAGCAATAGTATTGTTCCCAAAGACGAAAAGCCCCAAAGCTGGTTTGGATTTAGAAAGCTTGGAGGAAATTATGTACTGCTTAGCTCTGCCAACCAGTGAAGATAAATGTGGTTTAAAAATCAACAAAATGGAACATAACAAAGTGTTTTTCTGCTTCACAAAACATAAACTTCCTGTTTTGACAGCTGACTGACTGCACTCTCCTTCAGAGGCGATACTTCCTGGGATTAAGCACGTCCCACGCCTGATGCTGCACGTCGCAGCAGCTCCAGACCCCAAACACCTCGTCTCTCCGTGAAGTACAAGCCCACCTAGTCAGGCGTTCCGAGAGACACGATGTGACTTTCCCAAACCAACAGTCACATAACTTTCAATATTCTCCCAAGGAATAGCATTCGTCAGCACACCCCTCAGATGACTAAAGAAATACAGAATGTTTAACGATCTCTCTGTTATTTGTTGGGCCAAAATGAGGCTGCTTTTAATGCTAGAGAGTGCCTGATTAGAGACGACAAGAGTGTCTATACAAAAGCTAAACAGAATAAACTGCAATGTTCAGAGTCTTAAAATATTACCTACTAGACCATAATAAAGAAGCTGGCAAAAATGCTAATTTCCTGTCCCAACTTTCCCAGGATGTTTGGGAAATCTACAGTTGCGTAAACCAATGTGTCTCCTTCGTGGGAAAAAGAAATTACTCAACAAATGAATGTGTGTGCGTGTATGTGTGCATGTTCATTTGTTGAGGTATGTGTGTTAGCACGACCTGTGCTCTCAGAAGAATCAGAAGGAAGATCACGTTGTTAGATCATGTCATTTCCCTGAGAATAAATGATAGACTAGCACACTGATAATCCGAGCATCAAGATGCCATGTTTTCTGAGAGGAGAAAGACAGTTCACATGACCCAGCCTATGGAACTTGGCCCCATGAGGCTCATAGTAGACCTAGAGGACAGAGTAGAACTGCCCCATTGAGTTTTCAAGGGGTACCTGGTGGTTCCAAACTGACAACTTTCCAGTCAACAGCCGGAGCTCTTAACCACTACCCACCCACTGCTGTCAAGTTGAGTCTGACTCATAGTGACCCTATAGGTCAAAGTAGAACTGCCCCATAGAGTTTCCAAGAAGCACCTGGTGGATTTGAACTGCTGACCTTTTGGTTAGCAGATGTAGCACTTAATCCACTATGCCACCAGAGTACTGCCAGTAAAAGACTTAAATATAAGGGCTAAGAAGCTCTTTAAGAAAGCAACACTAAAGTAGTCAGCTAACTATGCTACCATTACATCCAGGACCTACCCGAGGCTCTGCACCTGTCCAGGGGTATACTCAATAGCTTCCACTTTTGCCATGGTAAATGTTCATCTCAGGAAATGATGATTTTACTGCCCCAAATCACTTGAAAATTAGAAGGAATGTACTTACCACAGACTCTACTCATTGCCAAAATCATATCGTCATACACTGAAAGGGAGAAGGGAAATGAACCATTAAGATGGATAATTTTATCAGAAGACAGCATTTTCATGTTGAATTAAATTGATACAGGAAATCTCACTGCTCCTTTGAAAAATGAAACATTAAAACGGCAATATTTATCCATAAAAGACTTAGGTGTACAGTAAATCCTTCTAACCTATTCACTTTCTTAACAAGGAGCAGGAACATGTTACTCACCGTAAATCCAGCTCTACATTTAATTGAATGACTTCATCGCCTCTTCAATCACTTTAACTACAGTAGTATGGGGGTAAAACTCGGCTTATGATGATGGACTAAAGCGGCATTTCATATAAACCCAGAGTCATATCATTTTTTCCAAAGCACTGAAACAGCTTTGAACGCAACTGAAGTTCAGACATATTTCCTTCAACTGTTCCCGCTAAAGCAACAACGTGCTATTCAGCTGAACATATGGATGAATTGCCTTCCTAACCCATCGCATCCTGTTGGCAAAATGGATTTCTTTTTAGTGGAACAAAGGTTTTCTTTTACCTTTGCCAGCTATTTCAAGGATAGATACGTCTTGACCTCTCTCGTCTTTCAAGGTTGCTTTGTATTCACCTTGGTCCTTCTTCGACAGCTACGAATAAAACACATTTGTGTAAAACTGACACTGTGCTCTAAAATACAATAAATGCTAATGTATTTTCTTTGCAAACCATGGTAATTTGGGATGCAACTGGGAAGTTAATGCAAAATGTCTAAGTTATTTGAAAAACTTATTTTTGTTCTGCTTCTATCTTATTTTATTAAATGTGTCCTGCCTTGGGTATGAGCAGCTCACAGACTCCCCTTTCCAGATCAGGCAGCTTGTCTGTTTCATACAGAACATCATCCTTTAGCCATTTGAAAACTGTTTCTTTCTTGGTGTTTGCAACCTGTAAAAAAAAAAAAAAAAAAAAAAAAAAAGACAGAACTTAAGTTTAGCATCACCCTAGCTCATAAGAAAAGTCTATCAGGATCTTAAGTTATAGACCTAAAAATACATATGTATCAATTTTTATTTCAGACATACTCTCAGACAAAGGCTGACAGAAAGCTGTCACTCCTAAAAGTGGCAAACATCTTTCTAAATCCCAGTCCGTAAGATAATGAAGCCCTCACAGATGCATAGCAAACAACAAATGATCCTTCATCCCTCTAGCTCACATCTGGTAATGCAAAGATCCATTGGTTTATACAAAATGCTACCAATAAAGATGAGGGATAAGCAATCTATCTTGAGATTTATAAATAATATGGAATAGTCTTGGAGGTTTATAAGACAGTTGGGCTGCTGCTCTTACTGTACTTCTGGTGGCATCTACATAGAGGGAACCAAACCTTGACCAAAAAGCTGCTCTGGCTGAAGACTTCTCCTCTACTGAAAAGCCCACAACTTAATCTCTAACATCAGCTTGAACTACAAACTAAGCTTTGCAGTAATCCCAAGGATGAGTCAGAATTCTGGTTTGCATGTTCTGATTTATTTGACTTGCAGGTGAGTAAGAATTCCCACCCTACCTGACCAGCCCCACTGGAAATATGAATTTGGTAATTGTGCCTTCAGATCCCAAGTGGACTAAATCCCAGTGACGTCAATCACAAAGCAATTACCCGCCCCCCCCGCGCCAAAAAATTAACAGGATAAATGCTGATGCCGTGGTAATATAAAATATGTTGGAAGGTCACCATCAGCTGTGTCAGTTGCTATAATTAATGACAAAACTGGAATGTCATTTCTATAAAACAGAGACTTTTGCCTATTATTCACACTTAAAACTCAATACATGGAAGAGTGGCTGACCCAGGGAAGGTATTCAATAAATGTTTGTGGAGTGAATGTATGGATTGTAGCTTATATTGACTAGTAAATAGGATCCTCTTTCTAAAGTTGATAGTAAGTGATAGGATGCACTGGAGCTAAACAATTCCAACAGAGAGCTTCCTTTATCCTCACCTGGCAAAATCTTTTTCTGGATCTATGTCTAGCGTCAATCTAATCTCTCGCTGTCTCTTACCACAATTGAACGCGTTTTACTCTCATCTTCAAAGACAGTTTAAATTGCTGGTCCTTTTACTCTAACCGAAAACCTTTTCAACAACTTCCAACTCTGTTCTCTGAGACAGATGTCCTTAATTTAATTGTCCTACATGTAGGGAACTCTCATACCACTAAATAACTCATTTATCTCTTCTCTAAAGGCTCTTCAACTTCTTTCTAAAATACAGGCATCTAACCTGTACATAAATGTGCAAGACAGACAATAACATCGCTCCTTAGAAATCTCATGGTATATTACTCCTTGCTCATACTTTCCATAAGTTAAAAAAAAAAAAAAAAACTAGTCGTCATTGAGAATTGATTCCAACTCAGTGATTCTGTAGCACAGGGCAGAACTGCCCCATGGGGTTCCCAGGGAGCGCTTGGTGGATGCAAATTGCCAGGCTTTCGGGAAGCAGGCACAGATCTTAACTGCTGAACCTCCGGGGTTTCCTTCTACCTGGAGGTGCTCTCGAATCTCCAGGGTGCTCTATACGAAACTCTTAACAGCTTTTCCTCTGTTTATGATTAAAATTTCTCTAAAACTTCTCTCTTTGAACCAATGGTTTTCTATAGCTACAGTGTGAATGTATCCTTGCATAATATTTTTCTCCAAGTGTTCTATGTAAGTAAAATAAAAATAGCAGTTGAGTATTATTAAACACAGAAATACTTAGGAAAATGTTTTACAGAATCACAGGATTGACAGCGACCACACGTATGCAAATTCAGTGCACTCAATTGCAAAATGCATCTCCAGTGATACTTTTTTCATTTCTCCAATGGCTGTTTTTAAAGATTTATGAATGACTTTAGTGAGGGAGCTCAAAATGGTTTTACATATTTATAGAAGGGTATATATCATTAAAATAATATCAAACCGTACGTGGAACCAGAACTCATATTTTTTCTTCCCAGTTTTGTGAGTAGACATGTACGTTTTATTGCAGAATCAGAAAAAACAACCAGCCAAACGTACGTTACATTGCCTCCCTCTGGTCTCTAGTTAAATGGCACCTGGGACACTCCCCTTAAGTTGATGACGACCTAATGAGCTGCTGCGTATATTTTTATGAGAACTGGTATCTAAAGATTTAAAGATTTGTACCCTTTTGAGTATGATGATCACTTAAGAAAATTGCTGTTTTTCCAACAAACAGTGAGGAAAACAACCAAACCTGGATAATCTTAGGAGTCTTTTTCCCGTTTAAGTACTTCCTCCACCTCCTCCTGCCCCCTCTCCTATCTCAGCCAGCACTGGATGACTTTCCTTCCCATTGTCCTTCTGGCACAATGCGCATGAGGTGGACAGCCAGAGGCTGGTGTCACCCACTGTCATAACTCTGCGTTCCACCCATTCTCATCCCCTTCAAGCTGCTTCATCACACAGCCACGCGCTCTCTCTTGTCTTCACCTTCTCTCCTGCTTCTTTTCAATTAGCCTATAAACATGATGGAGTTTCATCCAAAAACCGGGAGAGCGGACACCTTCTTGGCCCCTCTCTCCGTTTCTACCAGCCACGCGTCTTAGGACTGACGTGGGCGCCACGCCTGTCTCCTCCCTCACCCTCCACCTCGGGGACCCTCTGCAACGCGGATCCCACCACTAGCACAGCGCTAACCGGGGACAGGGGACAGGAGGAGCCTCACCAATCGAACGCTGGTGCTCTAGCCCTGCGTCCTAGAAAGCTGCTCTGTAACGTGTGACTCCCTGAGATTCTCCAGCCTTCTAATCGCTATCAGGCCATTGATTTTCTTTTCACATCTTCCTTCTCTGTTTCTTAATAATTTTAGAACTTCCCTCCTGTTCTACTCTAAGAATGTCATCTTTTCTAGAGTTCTACAATTTTGCATCATTTTTCTATCTCTAAATGCTGTCCTCTAGAAACTCTGGAAGCTTCGTGGTTAAGTGCTATGGCTCCTGACCGCAAAGCTGGCAGTTCCATTCCCCTAGACGCTCCTTGGGCTCTCCACGGGGCAGTTCTCTCTGTCAACTGGGTCCCTGTAGGTCAGAGCTGGCTCAGCAGCAGTGGGGTTAGTGCCGTCCTTCAGCAGCAGTTAATGCTGTCCTTCAGCAGTAACGTCCACCAACATGATTTTTCACCACAAAGGTATTCTGAAGACTTACAAATCTGTGTATCCAAGCTTGACTTATTTTCACTGAGTACCAGCTTTATGATCCAGTTGCAAGCTAATTATAATCTATTGCCAGTCCTACAAGCATAACAAATTAAATGTTCCCCAAACTGAATTTATCCTCCAAACCCTAAAAGATGGGCATCTCCCCATAGTGCTGACCCCTGCTGACAGCCCACCACTCCTCAGGCTGCCCAGACACCAGTCTTCCACAATGTTTCCCTGTCACTGATACCCAAGTGTTTACGAATACCTCTAGTTTTCACTCCAAATCTTTTAAAAACATATCTCCTCTATGCATATTACTATTATCCTTGTTCAAATTCTCTTCACCACTCAAGACCCCCAAAAAACAAACATGCTGCCACCAAGTCGATTCCGACTCATAGCAACCCTGACAGACAAAGTAGGACTGTGCCATTGAGTTACCACGGAGCACCGACTGGCTTAGAACTGCCGACCTTTTGGTTAGCAGATGTAGCACTCAACCACTGCACCACCAGGGTCTCCAGTCTTTTCATTAAGAAGCATTGAAAGTTAAAGTGCTAAAAAGTCCACAAGACTTGAATATGGTTCGTCAACTCATGCCTAATTCAAATACCAAACATTTCATCCTAATACTGAGATTTGACCGTAGTCACCTTCCTCAGCTGTATCTATGACTAGTCGGACGATACTTTTATAATACTGTTTTGAGAAGTGACTTCTCACCTTACACATAAGTCGAACATCACAATCTTCTGTAACATCCCAGTGCAAATACTCCGCAAAATGAGGACCTAAGGAGGTCAGGGGAAATGGTTAAAAAACAGTAACAACAAAAAAAAGGCTGTCAAGTTTTAAAAAATATGTGGATATCTGAATGTACTTTTCGTCAAAGACTACAGCTGTCTAGTATGAAACCTAAATAATCAATTTTAAGGCCTATAAAGTGCACAAGTGTGTAGACTCATTCTTCATTGGATTCTGCGTTTCCTAACAAAAGCCCCCTGGCTAATCCCCCTTCTTTCTAACATCTCACATCTCTCGCTCTTTAGAAAGAGTGCTGAAGCCGTCACATTGTCTGACTGAACATTCAGTAGCATACGATATAAAACCTTTAAACAAGAAAAATTAATAGCAATAAGATGAAGCAGTTTAACTCAGCAGTTTCCTAAATGCATAATAACTTATTTATACATCATTCAAAGTCAAAGATCGTTTTATGAGGTTTTTTCAAAAATCCCAATCATTTTTTAACTTAAAATATATGTAGAAGCCACATATTAATAACACCACCACAACCCTGTCCAAAACGAAAACACACGGCCAATTTGAAAGTAATTCATTTCTCTCCTACGGTACCTTGAACCAAGTTAGTAAAATTGGAAATGTGGAATTGGGCAAAATGAACTACTCTTGAACATTGAAATATTAAAAAAAAAAAAAAGTGAACATCATGATTTCATATTTTGTAAAGAACAGAATAAAATCCTATGGACCCCAAAAAACTTTCTGTGTATTATGTTTGAGTTTCTAAAATTAATCCAGTTTCCTTTGTATCTAATTGATACTCATTTGTAAAACAAAATACTCTAAATACATTCCTTCAAAACACTTAAATCATTTGAAGTAGAATAAACAAGTCCCTGGGAATTAAAGTAACTTGCACCCCTTCTCCACCTTTCAAAGTCTAACAAAGCCACAGCCAATCCACCATTCCTTCTTTGTTTGCTTTTTAATTCTGAAAATTGCTCAAATCCACCTGAGCAAGACAGAGGAACCTTGAGCTTACTCCTCAGCTGTAGGGTTTTGCACATCCCTTTGGTAAGTACCACCCACAGCGTCTGGAGCACTACAGGAGATGTAAGGATGCTGCAAGAGCTACAGGACAGCAGCCTCCATCCTCAGGGGTTAAAGCAGCGTCAGATGGACAGAGAAGCTAGAAGCCAGTGGGGCTGCGTGCAACCAGGGAAGGCTGCAAGGAAAACTCAGGAACCACTCTGGACTTTGAGTGGTGACTCTTTCTAGAAAAGTGGCCACAGAAGTGCTTTCCAGAACAATAAGAGTACAGAAAGGCAGGAATGGGCATGGTGAAAAGGTGGAAGCTAAAAAAATCACTCTGATGTGCCCAGAAATTTCTAACAGGACAACTTGAGGCACGGTAGGAAATACAGTTTGGTTACATAGGGTAGGCTCAGACTATGGTGAGTCTGGGAGGTCAGGAAGCATTGTCTAAATGTGTCTGGTAGGCTACCAAAACCAACACCAAACCCGCTACCATCGAGTCAATTCCAACTCACAGAAACCCTATCAAACAGAGTAGAGCTGCCCCATAGAGTTTCCAAAGAGCACCTGGTGGATTTGAACTGCCGACATGTTGGTGAGCGGACGTAGCACTTAACCACTGAGCCACAACAGTCTCCCTGGGAGGCTGCAGGTAGTCATTAAACACCTAAAATAAATAAGGGCTTGGGAATATTTATCTCCTAGCAGTGTGCAGAAAAGATTAATTAGTTAACAACTCAGCCACAGTTTGGTGAGACTGATTGTTTCTTTGACTAAGATAATAGCAGGAAATATGAAAATCAAATGATAGATTCCAGGGTTTTTAAAGATTAATAAGAAAAAAATACTGATGACTCAATGAAGTATAGAGACAAACAACAGGAAAGTGTCCAGATTTCCACAGCTAGGAAATGATCTCATTTCCCAGCCATTTAAAATGGCATTTAATATCCTGGCATCACACACTATCTGCTCGTATTCCAAACCTGAGTCTGTCTCTTACACTAGCAGTGAAGGAGCACGTCAACAACGTACCTTGTTTCCTGAGAAATTCTTTTCTCTGAAATTCTGCCTCATCCAGGACAGCCTTGAATGCTAAATTCAATATCGAAAAAAAAAGGATATAATGTCTGTTTGGCTCTGTCTAGTCAAAAGAATATTTTCTGAACTATCTTTTATGAGCATGAATACATTCAATCTAACTTACCATCTCCAATCAGAACCAGAGAAGATTGATTTTTGGCTTTTCCATCCTGAATCTGAACAGTGTAGGTACCTTCATTTTCAATAGTGAATCGATCCATGACCATCTCAATGATCCCAGTTGATTTATCACATTTAATTCTGTGTTTCTGGAAAGCAATAAGGGAACTATGGAATTACGCAGAGAAGTTCTTTCTTCCCATCTTACCTCTTGACATTGAAGAGTTGCGTCACTTGCTACGTCTTTAAGACACTGTGGCACAAAAACACAAAATGAAACTTAGCAGTGAACCTTTTTGATGAATTGAAGAGAAAATAAGAGACACAAGTTTTCCTTCACAGGTGCAAAGTACGGTTTCCGTGTGGTGGACAGCAAAGGCCTAACCAGCTCAAGGCACAGTCCCATCAGAAATGCTACACATCCACCCAAGAACCACCATTTAATAGGAAATAATTAAAACACATCAACTATAAGAAAATAATACTCTTGAGGAGTGTACTTCTTGGTTCAGTCAGACAGACACACAATTCCAAATGGGCAGCCCCTGCCTGGAGGCAGGCTGAGAAGGCAGGATGGGATGGAAACTAGCTTAATGGACACAGGAAACCTGGGATGGAGAGGTGAGGCAGGGGGAAGAGATCGCAATTAACGTCGTATGACAGTATCAGTGTGAATTTTTTGTGTGAGAAATTAGCTTAAGCTGTAAACTTTCCTAAAGCACAATAATAAAAAAGAAAATTCATAGAAGAAACTAAAATTTCATGGATAATCCATCACAAGCTGATTACAACAGCACATAATGCTCAGCAACAAGAAAGCGATCTTCACGACCTTTGTCCCTTCTGCTCCTGAGGACCATCACAACCATGGCTGCTGGTATTTCAGTGGTGTAGGTGTCTATCGATGTAACCTCAAATAGATCTAGTGACCTTTTTACCACTCTTTGACTTCTAACATGCTGTCAATTACACTTTACAGCATACATAGCCTGTAAAAGATCTGGTCTACCTACCTACTCTACTACTCACGGACTACTTCATGCTTCTCAATCCCAACACTTCCCATTTCCTTGAGCATACTATGATCCTGTTCAATCCTGACCTTAGGACAGGGTTTCCCTACAACCTGGAATGTCTTCTGTCCACTCCTTTTACAGGAATAATATCCCCTGTTTCCTCATGATGAGATCCAGGAAGACATTCCTGATGCCCTTGGAATTAGCTTAACTGCCCTTCTGTGTTCTCCTGGCCCCTAATTCCCTCCAGGGACACTCAGCTCACTGTATTAAGTATCTCCCTGCCATCTGCCTCTCTTGGTAGACCACAAGTCCTCGAGACCCCGACTGTGTCTTATTCTTCTTTGTACTCTGACATAGAGCCTAGCAAAGTGCCTGACAGGTAACAGACAGGCAGCAAATACTGTTAGATCACCCATGAGTAAGTCACCCTGTGGAAAGTTGGCACATTTTGCTTTCTACTCAGTCTGTCAGCTGTGACCTCCCGACACTACTGAGCAACGCTGAGCAAAGCTTTCTTCAGGGACATTCTCGTTCCCTGCATGCTCCTGGTGTCACACGTCGCTCATCCACTGAGCTGGCCGTGCCTGCCAGGTTCAAGGCCAGATTTAGGAGGCCGACAAAGATGAAGTGGACTTTACTGCTGACCTCAGGCATTTACGGCCTAACAGGGAAGAAACAAAGTTGGGAAAGTAACGGTCCCTCAGGGCAGAGAGTGACGTAAGAACCACAGTGTCACAGAAGCTGATTGGGCTACCAGAGCTGTCGCTAGCCACCGAACCTCAGAGGCCATCCGTTCAAATTGAGCTCTTCCTTTTCACATCAAGCCTGAGGTCAAAGGGTGACCCGGCCACACGGTTTCTCCTCTCCACTCAGCTCTCTGTCGGGCTCCTGCCCCCTCCAGTGCCCACCCAGCGCCTCCCCACCACCACCACCACGGCTGGGCCGAGCAGGGCCCTCCGGTCCTTCTGTGTCAACAGCATCTGATACTAGAAACTGCTCTCAGGGAACTCAGCTCATCTGAAACTTACCTTTTCTTCAAGACTCTTCTCTCCTAATTTGTGATAACCTAAGCTATGCTGACATGCCTTATGCTTGCTAAAGAATTATGTTTTATTTCATCCTTGGAGAATACAATATCTGAAATCAAACACAGGCTGGGAGATAACACATCCAAATAAATGGCTTCTGTGAAGTGCAGTGGAGTACAGGGACAGAATGACATACACAAGCTCAAGACTCGGGGTTCGCTTCAGGAATACTCCGGAAGTCACAAGAGGACTGATTCCTTTGACCTTGACTTCTCCCCGCCCAGGTCTAACAACAGGGTGGTAACTTCTGCTACTGAAATTTCTTGCCAGCATTCACTCAACCTTTCAGACTGAATCCAGCCAAAATTTAAACAACAACTGCCAGGCCTGAGCACTGGTCTTCCACGGGAAAGTCAGGAGCCCTCGGAAGAAGAGGAGCAGTGAAGAAACTAGAAGAAAAACTGCGTATCTGTGATGAGCAGCCAACAAAGCAGGACTCCCACAAAGAAATGCCACCGAGGCCTTTGAAACTGCACTCCTTTTACAAATCTTACCTTAAATTAATATTTTCCAATTAAAAATATTAAAAATAATTGACATCTATTGGTAACTGAGAGAATTATAAGTTTACCCACAAAAACAGTGTTATTTTCTGACATACAATGTTCGTTTATTATCACAATACTCTTCTTTCTCTTTAAAAGCACATTTACGTTTTGACATTCTAAATGCTAATATGGCAAGAAAGAGTTTAACACATCAAGTTTAGCAAAATACTACCCTAGTTTAGAGCTTCTCTCTGACTTGATTTCACTCGGCTGTATTTCTCTCTGTTTCTGCCAGATACCCAAAGCCTCTGATGTCGGAAGCCAGCCCTGCCTACCCAACCACGTTCCCTAAGGTTTCCCAAGCCAACAGTCTCTCTCCCAACAGCCCGCCCTCTTCGATTCCCTGCGCACGTCATCTCAGCGTAGATGGCTAGCAGCGACACCTCGTTTTCCTCATTTCATCTCCCCAAAGTCTACCTGCTGCCGATCGCTCCTTAAACTCTCTCCTAAAGACATCAGCCTTGCAAACCTTGGCTTTCTCTGACCTGTGACCACCTTTACTGTTTTGGGGGCCCTGGTGGTACGGCAGCTGAGCAGTCGGCTGCTCATCAAAAGGCTGGCAGTTCAAACCCACCAGCCACTCCTTGGAAACTCCTTAGGACAATTCAGCCTGTCTTCTGGTGTTGTTCTGAGTCAAAATTGACTCAACAGTAACTGGCTTACTGTTCCAACATATCTTTAAACTTACATTTTTTTCCTATGTTACTCAATACTTGAATTTGTTTCTCCAACTCTGAGATAAATTCCATGAATGCAAGATTCACTGCTATGGGTTTGTTCTGTCACTATTAGATTGTTGGCTATGACAGATGACCAACAAATGATTTGCAAAAGACATACCGCCAACTACTGAGAAAGGAAGATGAATACACAAGTGCCCAGAGGGTTAACTTTGACCATTCAGATTCTGTTTCATCAAATATGACTTTCAGGTTTTAACTGAATAAATAACTCCCCTTTGTAAGCACTGAATTCACATCTAGTAAACATGGAAACTTGCTTTTACAATTAGACACTCTGGTATTATTCCAAATATAAATATAAATCACAGTATGTGCCTGCATCAGATCATTAGGTAGTTTATAAACGGGAAACTGGCACAGGAAATCGGTACAGCTGAAATTATAGAGACATACAGAAATGAAAGAGAACGTATGACCTCAGATTATTTGTTTAGACAGAAAAAGATGATGTGACAAGATGACTGTCAATACAGGCAGCACAATAAGGACGCACTGTTTCCAAGCAGGCAGACAAAAATAGTTCTTGCAGGGGATATAAGCAAGAGCAAGAATCTGGTCACTGTGGTGAACATGTCACATCCTCAGTCCTTGGATTTCTTTGTGGTTTTGAGTATTCTCTTTTGAATACGGAAAGCAAAATGCAGGTTGATAAGAAGAACTCTTCTTTGCGTTACCTTACACTCACGTCAAACAGCTGTAACTAGATGACGACAGGAACTTACTCTAATTAGTCTGAGAAATAAAAAGCCATGACACTCGCCCACCAGATTCTTAGCAATACAGTCACCTTTTCAATGTTCTCAGCTACCGCACTTCAGGTTTTAGAAAATAATTAGGCTTCTTGCAATTGCCATTATGCGGCAAGATGAAGTTCAGTGATTTTATGGGTGTCGTAAATACAGGCTTTTATGTGACTTTCATAAAATAGCATCAGTCTTCAAATGTAAAAAGTCACCTGTGGATTACTAATTAAACAAGTGATATAGGACAGTGATACTCGTGAAGATTAGCCATGCAACAATGACATCAGTTTGTTGTTTTGGTTTTTTTTTTAACAAGCTCTATATAGCAGGTAGCGAACGTTAATCAAAAGATGTCTGTGGGTAAAGTGCAATTACACTAAATTGCATTTCATTTTATAGCATGGTCTCTGTCTGAAGAAAATTCCTCTGGTTGTCTTGATTTAGCAATGCTCTCCCATAGATAATATCTATGCCATTGAATTTTTTGCAGGTTGAAAGAAACTATCAGCTTTCTACCATGTATTAGTTAACAGTTCTACCTATACAACACTTAAAGAAGTGTCATGATTCCCACAAGATAGATTGATTGGATGAGAAAACTCATGTGATCCTTGTTCCTGCAAGATTTCTACTTGATAGACTTTCACTGAATCGACTGTGCTGTCAGGTAAAAGCGCTGCACTGGGAATGAAAAATCTTCTTAAGAGAAGTGATACATGGTCAGCCTTCGAAGCACATGTCATTTACTCATTTCAAGCAACCGATCAATGTTTGGATAGTGAACAAATGAATGAGACATTTAGGACCGAGAAGGATAGAGAGATGTATCAGGGACACTACACGCCAGCTCGTAAAGGCAAAGACGACGGAGAAAGTAAGGGTGGTGGAACGTGACCGACTCCACCACAGCACGATGAAGACAAGTCTCGACAAATCGACTGTCCTTCATCTGGGTCCCCACATGCGTTTTCATTAGAAAAGAATACACGAGTCTGAACATCAACAAGGTCTTTTCCAATATTACCAAGTTGAAATGCCCACTGCCCGCTGCTGTTGAGTCAATTTCATCTCATAGCAACCCTATATGCAGAGCAGAACTGCCCCACAGAGTTTCCAAGGAGGTCCGGGTTTGAAATGCTGACTTCTTGTTAGCGGCCATAGCACTTAACCACTATGCCACCAGGGTCCCAAACTCAAAATAGAGTACCTATCATAATCATTATTTACCTGATACAGTTAAAAGCAGAACAGGAGCACAAGTGTTTGTATCACAGCAAAATACATATTTTTAACAGTTCTGCTCCCCTCTTTGCCCTTGCTATGACTGGGGAAGCTGCAGAAAGTTTCTTCCCAGATGACATGTTCCACAGAACCCATGTAGAATAGGCTGGAAGAGGAGGAGGACTGCTTGCAACGCAATAGGGCGAAAACATATGCCTGCAAATTCGTTCTCGAGAATAAATAGACTGATTCATAAAGGATATTTTCCCATGTACACTTGAAACTTTTCACAACCCCAAGCTCCACATCTCTGAAACAGTTTGTCGTTTCTTAATCCAAACAGGCTTGGATTTAAAAATGCCTGATCTCTTTTATATCCAAGACCAAATCTCTCAAAATTGAAAGAATCAACCAACTCATTCATCTTGTCAACCTTCTATACCCCAATTTCTACAGCTCAAAAAGGGGATGAAAGCAAACCCATGATGTTGGCTTTAAGTAAGTGACCTGCAAGAATAAAACCTGACTCTCCAAAGATAGAGATCATGCCCATGTGAACTTACCTCACTGTCAGAGACTTCTCTGTCATTAATAATAAATCTGTAGCTGGCATCTGGTGACAAGTGCTCGGCCTGCAGCCAGAAGCGAACCTGGCCCTGATCAAAAATCTCATAAGCTAATTCTGATTTCAGAGGAATTGCTACAGGAAGAAAAGAAATCACAAGTCAATAATGCATGAAGCCTTGTGAGAAAGAATAGCTGTGTGTTGTAGGAAAACATCAATCCTAGTGATTAAATTTTTTGAGAATGTGAACCTCCAGTGTATTGAATTGGATTACAAAACCTCAAAACAAAAAATATAACCCTAGTTAGTGTGTTATTGTATTTAAAACCTCATGTCACATAAGCTCTATATGTAAGTATGTACAATCAAGCTTTCTTTACATATTAAATGATTGCAGACATATCTAGTCTTTCCATATTCAATATAATTCAATGACTGGAGATTAATTTGATAGCCATCTCACTCAGATTAGAAATAGCTACACTAAATACAAAATTCAAAACACTCTCTAAGTAATAAAAACTTCTACAGGCTATATAAGCAAATATTTGTCTGAAATGGATAGGTTACAGGCCCAAGAGCTATGAGAATTGAAAGAAGTTATCCGTCTCCCAAAGTTGTCCCTTCAGGATGTCTATGTATTAATGAGCACGGCCTGCCTTGTTTGCAATTCTTCATTCAGGGTCATGGCTCACTTACTGGGATTCTTTATTTCATTACTCAGTGCCATCAGACGTTCAAGCTCTAAAATTAAAAAAAATAATAATAATTAATTTTGACCAGCACACTCAGAATTTTGTAAATAGCAGCACAGAATAAATAATGCCAAATATTTCATATCCCAAAGATCTATCTAATTTGTGGATGTGAAAGCAATGTTAAATGTAAGAGCAAACTGTCCCTATGACAACTACGAACTCTGAATACAGTGGCACCCCTGGTGGTCCATGGTGATCAGCCGTGTCTGCCTACCTAAAGGTCACAGCTGGAGTCCCGCAGATGCTCCTTGGGAATGCCAGGTAGCAGCCCACTCTGTCCTGTGGGGTTGCTATGAGTCGGAACTGACTCAGTGGCAATGTGCTGAGTTCAATACTGTCTTTAAAAAACTACTAGTTGTCTGCAACTAAAACCCTCACCATTTCACTTACACATTTACTATGGGACAGTCTGGGATAAGTTAGTGTGGGGGTCTTATTGGGTATGGGAGACTGGATGGAGGCGTATGAAAAATCTTTATAGAGAAGAGATTGAAAGAATTCATTTCCCCATCTTCAAATTTCATATGAGCTTTTTCCTAAAAGTGATCTACCTTCAACTTTGTCTGTGCTCTCCTGACTTTCAAAATGCCCTCCTCCACTTCGAAGAAACAAAACGGAAGAAAAAGAAAAATGCACCTCTTTCATTCAGAATCCCACTAGGGTCCATTACTCAGATGGTAAAAATCTAAAACTGCTTTATTCCTGAGACGATCCCCCAAGAATAAACAAAGAAAATTCAGGGCTCTGAGTCCTTCTCTCTCTCTCTCTCTCTCTCACCCTTTCTCCCATCTGCTTTCCTTTCTTTCCTTCTTACAGTTATAAATTAAAAACAAGATGGTTGTCATGGGAAGTGTGTATGGGCACGTTGGCTTGCACTGAAAACTGGAATCAGGCTTTTTCCAACAGAAAGTCAACTCGGTTTGGTCGACTGGGTTGACCAGGAGGCCTGCCTTTCCCAGTTAGGCCTCACGACAGACACCCCCTAAACTGACTGAGCTAAATCTGCAGCTCCAACACTGGGCCTGAAATACAGTTAAAGCCTATCTGTAATATGGAATATACTGGAATTTCCTCCTTTGGAACTCTTTAGAATTAAAATGAAAACATGTAAGCTAAAACTGGAACAAAGACATACACAGCTTTTTATGGGCATTTTTTGTGAATAAAGAGTGTTGTCTGAAGGCCACTGAATTATGGGCAGAGAAAAACCAAATGCCAAACCCACGGCTGTTAAATCTATTCTTACTCATAGTGACCTATAGGACAGAATAGACTGCCCCATAGAGTGTCCAAGGAGCACCTGGCAGATTCGAACTGCTGACCTCTTGGTTAGCAGCTAAAGCACTCAACCAGTATCCCACCAGGGTTTAAAGGGTCAGAGAACGCAGCTTAAATCAGCACACTGATAGATTTCCACTCTGTTCTTGTACCCTCTGTGAACAGTAAGCTGAGGACTCCAGAAAGCAGCCACTGTGCAGGGTGCCCGACAGCTGGTCCTGCAAAGTTTTCACTAGCAGACGCAAACCTAATCAATGTCAGAGCCTAAGCCAAGCCTGTGAAGCCATCAGAACGAGTCTCAGGCACCGCCCACGCGGCTGCCTGCCTCTCCTCTCTATCCACCGTCCTGCATCAGCATCGTGCCAGCCCTGCATTGTCAACCAAGATGCTGATGAGCGACTAAAGGGTCTGCTTATGAAGCTTAACATATCCCACAGGCCTTTGCTCTACAAAAGAGAATCCACAAACCTTCATAAAGAAACAGAGAAACTTAAATCTGAGGATTCTGTCCAGGGCCTACACAGTTCATTCTGTAATGCTGAGTATTTATTGTAAAAAATTGCAAGGCTGACTCTGACCCACAGATAGCATAAGTAAGGGATACAAAAAACAAAAAACACCCCACTGCTGTTGAGTTGATTTCAACTCATTGTGACCGTTAGAAAAGAGCTGGGCTGCCCCATAGTTTCCAAGAAGCACCTGGTGAATTCAAACTGCTGATCTTAAGCTTAGCAGATCTTGTTCTTGACCACTATGCTGCCAGGGTTTCCAGGTAAGGGCCAGACATGAATGTCTTGTCCCAGGTCCTACAATGGGTCAGCTTCGCAGAGTATTCTCATCTGTTTCTGAACACAAATCTGTGAACTTACCTACCAGAAACTATTATCTGAACTTGGGTCATACTAAACAGACTTTTCTCATTTGTGCTTGCTGTCTTCTACTTGTGAAAACTAAAAATATTTCTGCCACGAGAATTACAAATTTTGTTTTTGTTATGTTTTCTTTTATCACCTAGATTACTCAGTGTCAGAAGAGGAGGGAGGAAGTCTTCTTTCTGCATATTTCTCATTAAATTGTATTTACTTATTTGTTTGTAGACTACTTTCAGCTTGCCAAAGTGTTGAAATGTTACTAAAAATTGACTTTGAAAATGCAAGGTTTTATAAGCAATATGTCCTAACCAGTGTTTCACTTGGCAGATTGGGTGTAAACTATAAACCATAAACCCACTGTCATCAAGATGATTTCAACTCATAGTGACCTCTAACAGGAGAGAATAGAGCTGCCCCATAGGGTTTCCAAGGAACAGCTGGCAGATTCAAACTGCCAACCTTTTGGTTAACAGCCACAACTCTTAACCACTGTGCCATCAGAGCTCCAAGCAATAAAGTTGGTTTAATTTCTATAATAATTTTAGACTTAATTATATACATGCTCCCTGTTCCAAGCTTGCCACAAACATACACTTTTTTTCCAAATCAATGTATCTTGTGTACATCAGTAAAACCTGCGAAAACCAGAACTACTGTAAGGCAAAAACTTGTCAGAGAAGGAAAACCCAAGTCTTTAATACAATTAGAGACTGATAGCAAAGTGGCGAGATGGCACTACGTCAAAGGTGAAAAACTTGCAAGCCTCATAAAAACAAGAAAGTCCCGCTGAGTTCCAGATCTCAAAGATTTCACTGCATTAGTCAGCCTGTCAGAGAATTATGAAACCCCAAAGAGACAAGCCCATATCACTTTACCTTCTTCATCCAAAACAAAACTGGAGGACACTCCATCCGTATCACTTACGGACACAGAGTAAGTCCCTATGTCCCCTTTATCTGGATTCTTAAAGTATAGTTTTGAACTGAAAAAGGAAGAAGAGTAGGTAAAAGTTAATTACTGGGGGTTTAACAAGTTCCTGAATGTTTGCCACTGCCAGCGTCTGTGAGTGACTTACTGATCTCCAACGGTGTCGATGTGGAACTTCTCAGCATCGGTGATCTCCTCGTAGGATTTACACCACGTAAACTGAGAGGCATCTGTCATTTCCGGGCAGTCGAAGCTTAGGTAGATATTGCCTTCTTCATCCACACCGGCGCTGACTTCCTTTGTGCCTGCGGAGCAAAGTGTAACCAGAACATCTTAGGAACACTGTGTTCTCTGATCCTTTTTTTGGAGATGGGGTGGCCTGGGGTGAGAGCTTATTTTACCCTGAATCATCAGTTTTTACCTAATGTCTGCCTAGGTCTGACCCACAGAATAATTAAAGAAGCAAATACTTGGGAGACAGGTTGAGGCTAGAGCAGGTTGCTTTGGGTTTGTTTTTGTTTTTTAAGTCATCACAACATTTTCCATTTTCATTTCTTTGTCAAATAGCACTGCAGAAAACAATTCGGGGCTGACTATCCAGGCCATAAAGGCCTCTCCTCTCTCAATCATCTAACCTTGTCATCTGCTCACAGGACTGAGTCCCAGAAAGATGTGTGTATGCTAGTTGATTGTATCCATGTACAAGGCTTCTTCTCCACATTTTCAGGGGACTGGGGCTTTTTGTTGTTGTTGTTTGGTAGTTTTTAACCAAGGTGGACATGTGGTCCAAAACAGGCCAGTTAGATTCTACCTCAAAAAAATTAGGAATTGAATGAGACACATTTCAGCCTCTGACAGTAAATGCAACTGAGGCCATACAAATCTAGTGTTTCATCAAAGACTCTATAGAAGAATCCTGACCAAAGGTGGGAAATGGAGGATAGAATTTCCAATTATCATGGAATCCAGACTTTCTGGATCCATAGAGGCTGGACGACTCCCTGAAACTACTGCTCTGAGGTAATCTGTGTATGTGTGTAACTTTACAGTGCAAATCAGTTTCTCATTCAAAAATGTATGCACAGGGAGCAGAGTCAAGATGGCAGACTAAGCACACATCTCCTTATATCCCTCTGGAAACCAAGACTTGAATTGACAATCAAACAGAGCCTTCTAATCACCTAATCAGCCTCAAGACACGGCACAGAGCTGTTAATTGGGACTTCATACCACTCAGCGAAAAACCTCCTCTCTTTCACTGACTCCCGCTCCCGGCTAGCCCCGGCTCTCACTGACGGAAGGTAAATGCACCATTTTTTTCCCTCTGTCTCGGCTGGTGGGCGGAGCTGGCTCTTGCCTGGCGGCTGGACTCAGACGCGCTGCTGGGGGTATAGGTAGGCGAAATTCCCATATTCTGAGAGCCAGCTCAGGACTCTGTTAATCTAGCCACTTTCAGCCTTTCGTTTTGTAGCTGCCTCAGTGGGGTTTGTGCGGAGCTTCGCAGCCAGTGTGTGGAATGCCATGTTGGTACCAAGACTTTAGCGGGACCTCGTTCTTAGCCTGGGAGCCAGCACCTGCAAATGGGACAGCACTTCTCCAACAGAAAAGTAGGGATTTTGCACAGTGCTGCCTACGTTGGGGGCCCTGCAACAGAAACAGAGGAATCACTGCCTCTCGGCACCTTTAGCCCCTCGGTCTGCTGCCTGTGTGGAGGACGCCATCTTGGGTACAGTGGCCATAGGTGGACCTAATTCTTAGCTTGGGAGCCAGAGCCTGCCCACAGGAGAGCGCTTTTCCATCACAAAACCAGTACTGGACACAGTGTTGGCTAAGGCTAGGCCCTGTCAGCAGAGGCCAACAGGGCAGTAGCATTGCTGTATTCTGAACTAGTTTGTTATCATCCGGGGTTGGATATAGTGGCGCTTACTTTGTTAGATGAGAAGAGGGACCTCCACAACTGAAAACCTAACTGACTTGTGAACTGGTCAGATACCTTTTGCTTTACATTTGAAGACAGCCTAGAGAAACATTTGAAATCCATCCTCACACTACCTCTTCCAGCCTCTATATACTCACATGGGACCCAAAAGGCAACAGACAATTGTGGCATACAAGCAATCACTCATTGCTTCAGAAGGCTCCCAAACAAAGCAACCAAGGAGTTTTCCAGATGAAGAAACTTTTATGAAAGCATCAGGAAGTGAATACAAATTGATTATATTGAGAGCCCTTCTAGACCTTATACAAAATGCAGCAGAACAAAACGAAAAATTAAGCAAGCTGTTCGAACTGATGGAACACCAGTACTCTGAAATCCAGCAGATTAAGAACAAAATCAAAGACATAGAAACTTCCATGCAAAGCCAAGAAAACAGAATGGAACAAATGGAAAAAAGAATTTCTGACTTGGAAGACAGAGCTACTGATGCCAGCGTCTACGAGAAGAAATCAGAAAAAAGAAACAAGAAAAATGAAGAAACATTAAGAAGCCTGTGGGACTCTATTAAGAGGAACAACCTTCGATTAATTGGAGTTCCTGAACAGGGTGAGGCATCTGACAACACAGAGAGTATTGCTGCTGAGCTGTTGAAAGAAAACTTCCCAGAAATCATGAAGGAAGAGAATATAGACATCTCAGGTGCATATCGTACGCCACCCAATATAGATCTCAAAAAAAAGACTCCAAGACATGTTATAATCAAGATTAACAAAATGAAACATAAGCAGCAACTCTTAAAGGCAGCAAGACTCAAGGCAAAGCTAAAATTCAGAGGGAAATCCTGTAGGCTGTCGTCAGATTTCTCAGCAGAAACCATGCTGGCACGGAGACAGTGGCACGACACATTCAAAGTCTTGAAGGAGAAGAACTTCCAACCAAGAATTATATATCCTGCAAAACTATCTTTCAAATATGAAAATGAAATTAAGACATTCCCAGATAAACAGAAACTCAGAGACTTTGTAAAAACAAAACCCAAACTACAGGAAATACTGAAAGAACTTCTTGGCTTTGCCTTAGAATAACGAAACCACTAACTTTATATTTTAGAACGACACACTACTCAATACTCTACTCATTTAGGGAAGGCTCCAAAGTAAATCACAGCTTTGAAATGGAAAGAAGCAATCCAGTGATCGTCATGAAAACTATGGTGTCATCATAATAAAAAGAGGGATTTACTACAGTCGTTATAGTCCTTCCAGATGGAGAGAAAGATGACAAGACAGGTAGTAATTAAAATTGGGTTCATAAATAGTTTATTAAGGGGATTCATAGGGGCAGCTGAAAAGCACAACAAAGATGTATCATACCATCTCAAGAAATCTAACACACGAGTCTCAACAACTACAAAACCAGCTCTGAAAAAGGTGAAAAATCAACTTACAAAAAAGAGTGTCCGAGAACAGACTAATTAGAACAACAGAGAAAACATCAACATAAAAATAAACATATCACAATGGCAGCAGTGAACACATACCTATCAACAATTACATTGAATGTGAATGGACTGAATGCTCCAGTAAAGAGACACTGAGTGTCATCTTGGATCAAAAGACATGACCCATCCATATATTGTCTACAAGAAACTCACTTGAGACCTAAAGACAGGAACAAACTGAAAATTAAAGGACAGAAAAATATATATAAAGCTAACAATAAACAAAGAAGAGCAGGAGTGGCGATTCTAATCTCAGACAAAATCAATTTTAATGTAAAATCCACCATCGTGAACAAAGATGGACACCATTTATTGCTGAAAGGTTCAGTACACAAGCAAGACTTAACTATATTAAATATTCATGCACCTAATGTCAGAGCACCTAAATATGTCAAAGAAACACTGACTACGCTCAAAAGAGAGTTAGATGACTCCACAATAATAGTGGGAGACTTTAACACTCCGCTCTCATTACTAGACAGATCATCTAGAAAAAAGCTCAGTAAAGATACAGAAGACCTCACTGACACAATTAACCAGCTAAACCTCATTGATATATACAGAACTTTCCACCCATCAGCAGACAACTACACCTTCTTCTCCAGTGCACATGGAACATTCTCCAGAATTGACCACATGATAGGCCATAATGCAATGCTCAACAAAATCCATACCATTGAATTACTGCAAAGCATCTTCTCAGATCATAAAGCCATAAAAGTTGAAATCAATAGCAGAAAAAACAGAGATAGAAAGTGGAACTCTTGGAAACTGAACAACATCTTGCTCAAAAAAACATGGGTTATAGAGGAAATCAAGGATGAATTAAAGAAATTCATGGATTCCAATGAGAACGAAAACACTTCCTACCAGAACCTGTGGGATACAGCCAAAGCAGTACTCAGAGGTCTGTTTATCTCCATAAATTCACACATCTGGAAGGAAGAAAGAAACCAAATCAAGGAACTAATTCTACAGCTTGAACAAGCAGAAAGAGAACAACAGAGGAACCCCTCAGGCACCAGAAGAAATGAGATCATAAAGATTAGAGCAGAGCTAAATGAATTAGAGAATAGAAAAACAATTGAAAAAATTGAAAAGACCAAAAGCTGGTTTTATAAAAAGATCAACAAAATTGATAAACCACTGGCTAAACTTACCAAAGAAAAGCAGGAAAGGAAACAAATAACCCAAATTAGAAATGAGAGGGGAGTTGTCACCACAGATGCAACAGAAATCAAAAGTATCATAACAGAACACTATGAAAGACTGTACTCTAACAAATTTGAAAACCTAGGGGAAATGGACCAATTCCTTGACTCATACCACCACTCAAATTATCACAACGTGAAGCAGAACAACTTAATAAACCCATCACAAAGGAAGAGATTGAAAAGGTCATCAAAACACTGCCAACCAAAAAAACTCTGGGCCCAGATGGCTTCACGGCAGAATTCTACCAAGCATTTAGAGAAGAGTTATCTCCAATACTACTGAGGCTATTTCACAGTATAGAAAGGGATGGAGTACTTCCAAACTCATTCTATGAAGCCAGCATAACCCTGATACCTAAGCCAGGGAAAGATCCAACAAAGACAGAGAACTACAGACCGATATCACTCATGAACCTAGATGCAAAAATCTTCAACAAAATTCTTGCCAACAGAATACAACAGCATATCAAGAAAATAATTCATCATGACTAAGTGGGATTCATACCAAGGATGCAAGGCTGGTTCAACATCAGGAAACCAATTGATAACACAAAAGACAAGGATCACCTGATTTTGTCCATTGATGCCAAAAAGGCATTTGATAAAGTCTAACACTCATTCATGCTAAAAACTCTTAGCAAAATGGGCATAGACAGAAAATTCCTCAACACAATAAGGACCATTTATACAAAGCCAATTGCCCACATCATCCTGAATGGAGAGAGACTGAAAGACTTTCCCTTGAGATCAGGAACTAGACAAGGATGCCCACTCTCACCTCTCCTATTGAACATTGTGCTAGAAGTTCTAGCCAGAGCAATTAGACAAGACCAAGAAATAAAGGGCATCTGCATCGGCAAAGAGGAAGTTAAAATCTCCCTGTTCGCAGATGATACGATTGTATATGCAGAGAACCCCAGGGAATCTCTAAGTAAGCTGCTAAAACTGATAGAAGAGTTCAGCAAAGTCTCAGGATACAAGATAAACATAAGTAAATCAGTAGGATTCCTTTATACCAACAACGAGACTGTTAAGGAGAAAATGCTCAAATCAATACCATTTACGATAGCCCCTAAGAAGATAAAGTACCTAGGAATTAATCTAACCAGAGAAACAACAGACCTCTACAAAGAGAACTACAAACCCTTACTACAAGAAACTAAGAGAGACTTAGATAAACAGAAAAACCTACCCTGCTCATGGATAGGAAGACTTAACATTGTGAAAATGTCGATTTTGCCCAAAGCAATTTATTTATATAATGCAATCCCAATACAAGTTCCAGCATCATTTTTTAATGAGATGGAGAAACAAATCACCAATTTTGTTTGGAAAGGGAAGAAGCCCCGGATAAGTAAGGTACTACTAAAGAAGAAGAACACACTGGGAGGCCTCTCATTACCTGACCTTAGAACATACTACACTGCCACAGTGGTCAAAACAGCCTGGTACTGGTACAAGAATGGACAGATGGGTCAATGGAACAGAACTGAGACCCCAGAGATGACACCATCTGCCTATGAACAGTTGATAATCGACAAAGGCCCTAAGACATTAAACTGGGGTAAAAACAACAAATGGTGCTGGCAAAATTGGTTACCCATCTGCAATAAACTGAATCAAGATCCGTATCTTACACCTTATACAAAAACCAACTCCAACTGGATAAAAGACCTAAATATCAAACCTAAAACGATAAAGCTCATCCAAGAAAAGGTAAGAACAACAATGGAAGTTTTAATACACAATGAGGACAGACTCCAAAATCTGTCAAAGAAACCTCAATCAACAGAAGAGAAAATAGATAAATGGGAACTATTAAGAATCAAACACTTTTGCTTATCCAAAGACTTTATTAATAGAATTAAAAGAACACCCACAGAATGGGAAAAAATATTTGGCAACTCTATGTCAGACCGATGCCTGATCTCCATAATCTATAAGATACTACAAAATATCAATAAGAAGAAGATAAACCATCCAATTAAGCGATGGGCAAAGGAGACGGACAGACACTTCACTAAAGAGGAGATCCAGGCAGCCAAAAAACACATGCGGATATGTTCACAATCTTTAGCTATTAAAGAAATTCAAATCAAGACAACAATGAGATACCATCACACCCCAAGAAGATAGGCCATGATCCAGAAAACACAAAACAACAAATGCTTGAGAGGCTGTGGAGAAAGTGGAACCCTCCTACACTGTTGGTGGGGTTGCAAAATGGTCCAGCCTCTTTGGAAGGCAATCTGGCGCTTCCTTAAAAAAATGGATATCGATATACCATTTGACCCAGTAATTTCCCTACTTGGAATATATCCTACAGCATCAAGGCCTTTCACACCAATGGATACATGCACCAGAATGTTTACCGCAGCACAGTCCATGATAGCAAAAAGATGGAATCAACCCAGATGCCCAACAATAAAAGAATGGATAGGTAAACTATGGTACATATACTCAATGGAGCACTATGCAATGATAAAGAATAACGATGATTCCAGGAAACATCTCCTAACCTGGTTTCAACTGGAAGACATTATGTTGAGTGAAAGTAGTCAGCGACAAAGGGACAAATACTGTATGACACCTCTACGATAAGATCTCAAAAACAGACTTGTGTATAGAAGAAAAGACTCCTTGACAGCTGCAAGGGAGGGGAGGGAGGAAGGGTTTAGTTTAGATAGTTACTTGAAATCTAGTTGGGAGAAAGCGGTGATAGCACACATCAGAAACAAGAACAACATTAAGTGGACTTCAGCATAACTTGAGTACTCCTTCCATCTTAACTCAATACTGCAAGGATAGAGTAGCTGGGGCGGGAGGCAGGGGACCATCCTGTTAGGTGAATTCCAGACAAGCTGGCACAACTAGCGTTTTGCTAAGAGAGCTCTCTGCACCCCACATTGGTGAGTGGCATCTGGGGTCTTAAAAGCTGCCACGCTGCCATCCGAGGACACAGCAAATGGTCCCAACTCAGCAGGAACGATGCTCATCGAGGACCAAAATGACATGCGGTAAAGACAACCAAGAAGACAGAGAGACCCACAAGAGTGGGTGCCTACATCGACTTGGCACCTGAAGAACTGGATGGTGCCCGGCCACCACCAGTGATAGCCACGATGAAGCTCACAGAGCGGAGTCTCACTGGCAACACAAGAATAAAAAGGGGTGCATCCTGAGATCTCCACTAAAAGACCTCAACTGATGGTCCAGCGGTTTCGGGGTTCCCCTGAGAGCATGGCCCCCGCCCTGATGCTGCCCTTACCCATAAATTATAACGAAGGTCCACTCTTTGAACAGGAATGGATTGGACTTGGCAATGCAGACTGACCATATATTGGAAGCACTTTATGGTTGTATACATCTATAGGATATCATCTTGCTGACCTCTGGCTGGAGGAAGGGGAGTGGACAGAGAGGAGGGGAAAGGAGGCTGTTGGGATGATGAGACATGTATGGAGCAGAGAGGAATAGTGTGCAGTCACCGGACAGGGAGAGCAGTGGAAGCTGCATATAGGTGGGCATGTAAATTTATACGTGAATGTACATTTTCACTCAATTATGTTAAATAAAAATTTAAAAAATAAAATAAAATAAATGTATGCACAAATATTGTTGTGGCATTGGTGTCAATCCCAGCAATAGGTCGGCACTCTCTCCATCTCTTCCCCCTATTCCCTGTGTACGTCTGTCCAGTTTTCCTGTCCATTCCTGCCTTCTCATCTTTCTGGACAAGTGCTAACCGTCAGGTTTTGTGTACTTGGCTGAACTAAGAAGCATGTTCCTCACGTCTGTCATCATTTGTTTCACAGGCCTGTCTCACTTTGGTTGAAAAGTGGACTATGGGAGTGGATCCAGGGTGTCCAGGAGGGTGCTGTAGTATCAGGGGCCTCTCCAGTCTTCGGTAGACCAGTAAGTCTGGTCTCTGGGAGGGATTTGAATTTTGTTCTACATTTTTCCCCTACTCTGTCCGCAACTCTCTGTTGTGATCCATGTCAGAGCATTCCTGAGAATATCTTTAAATGTTAAACTACAAATATCCTTGAAGTTTTTTAAAAAACCAAACCTAAGTTTAGCTTAACTAGTTAAAGGTGTCTGCCTTGAGAGCTGTGCTCTATACAGCATCAAATGTACAAGAATGACTCAAAACACCAGATAGAAAACTTAAAGAGCAATGAGTTTATGACTCAATACATCAGATAGAAAACTTAAGGAGCAGTGAGTTTATGAGGAATGACTCAGAAAAGGAGGTGAGCAGAGTCACACGACTCAAAGAATGTCATCAATGTCACTGCACTGTTGAGATGGTACATGTTCTTCAGTGTATATTCTCAACAGCGACAATAAAAATAAAAAGATTTTAAAAAGATGGATGCTTTGGAGTCACCAAGAATATAGAGAAAGAGAGAAAGCCAGGTGACAAACTATGCAACATAATGCAAACATCTAATGACAAGAATAAATAAAGGATCACCCACAGAGAGAGAAAACCTAATTTTACAGTTTCTGGTTCCATCATTTTCTAAGGCCCAAGGCCACACCTTTTCCAAGTGTCCTGTGAGTTTCTCACTGCCTTTGTAAGCACTTACCCTTTTGGGGTAGCTTCTAATGAGTTTCTATTACTTGCAGCCAAGAAAATTGCCGGCAGCTTTGTAATTTGCTGATGAGAATGTAGCTGATCCACCTTTATTTGTGTGAATGATTTCCCTGTTCCAAAGAAAAATGCCTGCCAACTATGAGAAGAATTCTCGTATATTCTACTCCTAATAGTGACGTGTTCCATGCAGAGATTCAAGGATGTATTTTATTTCATCTGTCAATCAAATCTTTCTAAAAAACATGGCAGGATACCATTCATCCATACATACACTGTATGCAAACTTTCCTTCTAAATTACTGCTGTTCAGAAAAAGTTGCTGTTTTTAGGGACTGGCCAGAAAGATCTCACCTGGTCTTGCCTCTACAAGCACAGGTTCAGAGGTATCTGATGGCTTCCCCACTCCACTTGCATTCACTGCTCGGACTCTGAAGACATAGGTTTTCCCTTGATGCAGGTCACAGACCTTAAAACAACAGAGGAAAAGCCACAGTCATATTTATAAAATAAGATGAACATTTCTTCTTTTTAAAATGACTCATATTTCTAGTTGGAAAAGTATGCATACTTATAAACAGAAAAGAGTAGTGATACTCATCATCTCACTTTCAAGAATTACGAATTTGCCGAAATTTTGATTTATTCTCTTTTGCTCTTCTTTGTATATCTCAAAGTGGAATTAAAATTATATTCAATAATTTGTAAGCTGGTGATCATATTTAATATATATTCATTATGACCAAAGACTACTTTAAATGTGTTTTTTTATTGTACAAAATATTCCATCATTAGGCCACACCAAAATTAAGTTTATCTCTTCTTATACAATCAGACTACATAAAGTGTATTTACAACAATTATTGTAAATAAATTAAATTTCTCATTATTTTGAGAATACAGATTCTTTTTAAAAAGTTATTGGTTCAGGTAAAAGAAATGGATCTTGTGGCATATTGTCAAATTAGTTTCCAGAAAGTGGTTGTCTATTTACACCTCTGTCAATGTGTATTCATGTGCCTCACTCAAATGTGACCTTTCTTTAAGGACGAGTAAATGCTGCCTTTCGATCTAAGCTACACCAAAAGTGAAAGGCAACTGGGCAAATTAGCCAGGGCATATCACAGCTGGCCCAATGACTGGCAAATTGTAGGTGCTTAAAATAGAAGCATTTGAAGAAAGACAGAAGAAAGCAATATACAAACTGTAATTTAAAGGTATTAGTGTGTTCACACATGTATAACCAAAGAAAAAAAAAAGATCCACTGTCATCAAGTCCATTCCAACTCACAGTGACTTTATAGGACAGAATAGAACTGCCCCATGGAGCTTCCAAGGAGCATCTGGTGGATTCTAACTGCTGACCTCTTGGTTAGCAGCTGTAACTGTTAACTACTACACCACCAAGGTTTCCATACATCAATAAGGCATAGTAGTTAAGTGCTACATCTGCTAACCAAAAAGTAAGCAGTTCAAATCTTCCAGGTACTCCTTGAAGGCTCTGTAGGGCCATCCTACTTTGTCCTATGGAGTTGATATAAGTGAGAATGGACTCAGTGAAGGTGAGTGGGTGGGTTTATAAATATGCATATATATGTGTGTGTGTGTACATATATTGTATATATGTGTGAGTGTATCAAACAGATTTATAACATCTCATGATCACAGTAAATTAAACAAGGGGGTTGAAGTGAAAGAATGTAATATAATGTTAACAATCCCTGTAGAAAGCACATAAAGATAGCCTACAGACTACCAAGCCTGAGAGCAGTACCATCAACAGTGGTCAGACTACAACATGGAAAGAAAAATGGACATGACTAGACAGTCCCTCCAGGCCAATACAGTAACTGTGTGAGTAAGAAAAAGGTACCACTCCCACAAGACGTGTTATTGCCGTCTATGGAAAGCTGTGATTGTTGTACAAATCCATGGCGCCTAGCAGCCAAGATACCCCCTTTGTACTGCTTAGTCCTCTGTAAGGAAAGCAACGCTGCTCCAGCAGTAAGAACTGAAGGTCAGAGTATTTACTTGGACAGGATCACCCCAGGACTTTGAGCTAGACTGATACAGGAGTTGAAAACACATTCCAACCAAACAAAAGGAAAGTAATGAAGGAGCTCTATCACCTTTAAGTAACGATTTGCAGTTGTCTTCTCGTTCACTGTGATCCATTCTCCTGTACCCTGTTCCTGGTAATCCACAAAGTACCCAGAAACAGGACTGCTCCCAGAATACACCGGGGCTTTCCAGAGCATCACCAGGGAGGTATCCCTGACCTCACAGAACGTCAGGTCATAGGCGGGGCCTGGAAAGACAAATTTGTTCTGTGCACATCCACCTATACACACACAAAAGCAGTCAGCAGAGTACCTTCCAGCTGAAACTAAGGCTCCTAACTGTAGTACACACCTCACATCACAGACATCACTATTTATTCTTCATTAAGTGGACAGATCACCCTTTCTATGGGGCCATTGATGAGGAGTGTTTGGCACCGTGTGGCAGAGCTTGGAGGAGAGCCCAGTTTAAATGTTGCTGTAGCCCCCTCTGGAAGGCACCAGGCAAGAAGGGAAAGACTTAGAATAACTCACAAACTAACTTGCTCAGCAGAGAATAGCAGACATGCATCACAGAGAGAAAATGTATGAAGGGAAAGTTGTTCACATTGCCTACCTCCTGGGCCGGAAACTTTACAGCCACAGGACAAATTATTTTGAGGATCCGACCACTTGGTGAGGCTAAACACACCTGGTCCACTGTCATGTTAAACTCAGCTGTTTCTATTAACTTCCAAAGCCATTTTAAAGTTGTGTGTTGCTGATTGCCCACATCCACATTGGCCCTGAGCATTAAAGGGAAAAGGTGCAGGGGTCCTAGCTCCATCTGAATCAGTTCACATTCCCACCTGGAATGCAGCTAGGCCATTTCTCACTAAGTCCCCAGGGCACCTCTGGAGAACTTAATAGCCTCTTCTTTCACTGGTTTATCTAAGGGCCAAAAAATAATTTCATGAAAACAAATGGGAAAAGGGAAAGCATCAGCATCTAGCTCCAAAACTAGAAGTCTGAATTTTGAGCTTTCTCAGCTTCAACTTTTAGGGATTTTTGTTTTTTTTTTCACAACGTGAATAGATACACCACCCGTCAGGTTGGATTCCTGACTAACTGAACACTAAGAAATTGACAGCTGGTACTTGAGGACCTGTGAAAACAGTTAGAAGTAGAGGCAACCCATCACTGGGGACTGGATTCCAACTCATAGTGACCCTGTAGGACGGAGGAGAACTGCTCCGTAGGATTTCCAAACAGGTCCTCGGGGATTCAAGCTGCTGGGCTTTGGTTAGAAGTCATAGTTCCTACCCACTGTGCCACCAGTTCCCATCGTGCCGCCTGACTGAAAGAACGAAATCCCTTATGGTTGAGTAGATTCTGACTCATAGTGACCCTACAGGACAGAGTAGAACTGGCCTGTAGAGTTTCCAAAGAGCACCTGGTGGATTCAAACTGCTGAGCTTTTGGTTAGCAGATGTAGCACTCAACCACTATGCCACCAGGGTTTCCAGGGCCCCTAGATATGTAGATTCCTAAATAAGTGCAGATTTGCAGCAATTACCCACTGTAGAACTGCAGATCTCAAGATCTCCAAATGCTCTGGGAGGACAACTTTAGTTAACATGCAAATAGGAACCCTAATTTCATGCTGTCTCAGCTTGGGTCTAGACACCTATCATTCCCTCTGCCTGAAACATCTGTGCTCCCGCTCTCTGCTAGTTCACCTTAGACTTCACTACTTCACTGCTTGTCTCTCTTATTTCCCCATTTATTTGCCTATATTCTTCCAGACCATGAATTCCCTGAAGGCAGGAACTGTGTCAGCCTTACACACTATTAAACTCTAGTTCACAGCACAATGACAGTTACCGCTACCATATCACATGTGTAAAACGTAGGTGTCAGAGGTTAGTCACGACAGAACGGCAGAAACCAGCCCAGTGCCACGGAAAACCCGCCTCTGCAGCCAGTCTCCCTGTGTTAGAAAGGGTACCCCAAGTCCAGAGCCCACTCCTCCAGCCCCTCACCAGGCTCCGGCATGGTCCACGCTTCACACTTGAAGTGCTCGCTGGGGTCTGAAGGCTGTCCTATCCCAGCCAGGTTGGTTGCAGCAATTTTGAATTCATATGATGAGCCTTCTGTCAAACCTTCCACCTTTTGAGAATTGTTTTTAATTAATGCATGAAAAAAAGATGCATAACATCCATTGAGGAAAGCAGTATTTATGATTGATTTATAAAATGAAATGCAACCTTGTCAGCATCCTGGACTAATAACTTCAATAGCTACTTATCTGCTTCTTACAGTGTGGCCACTACACGAGGCCTTACACACGTTACTTCGTTCGTCCCATGCAGTCTACATAGGAGGACAAAGGGAGGGTTTCCTTTTGGTAGACAAGGAAACTGAAGTTCAGAGAGATGAAATCCCAAACAGAGCAGATGCAGGAGCAGAGACACGGACTGAATCAGCTCTGAAGCCTGAGTTCCCTCCCTTAAGCAGAACACCTAACCCTTTGGGTTGGCGGTTGGAAGCCCTGGGACTGCAGCTGGCAGACCCCCTTTGCAGTCTGGTGACCTAGTTGTGACAATGGGGAAATCTGTCAACCTCCCTTGCCGTGCTTCCCTCATCTGTAAAACAAGTGCATTTGTTAGATTATAAAGCTTCTTAGGTTTCTGAAAGTCTATGGCCAATAGTCGTGTTAGGGTTCTACAGAAAGTGCCTGGATTGGGAGACAAAAAAAAAAAAAAAAAACTGGAAAAATTTCTTTGACCAAGATTGTTGACCTTGACTTGCAACAGGGTTCCAAAACCAAAACCAAACCCACTGCAGTCAAGTCGTTTCCAACTCACAGCAACCCAGGAGGACGGAGTAGAAATGCCCCATGGACTTTCCAAGAAAGCCTGATGAATCCAAACTGCTGACGTTCTGGTTAGCAGACGTAGCACTTAACCACTATGCCACCAAGATTTCCACAGCAGGGTTAGTGGAGACAAAAGTGGTAGTTAGATAAATACTGTCACTAGACCAAATGGAGAAGTGCCAAGGCAAGGGTTTGGGAGGTTAATCCGGTCTGTCTTCTGCAAGGCCCCATTGAGTCCTTTGATGAAATAGACTAGCATTCAGCAGGCGTGTCGCTATTTGCCTCAGGAATGTATGACCTACTAACGAACACTGAGACATACAAAGTAGTAGCAGGGTTTGGACATGGGGAAAATATCAATACAGTCACATCAAAATGGAATTTTGTGGCAACATTGTTATATTTTAAGGCAGAGTTCTCTATAAGGCAAGCATTAGACCTTCTAAGAACTCCTTCCCCCAAAAGCCTCCTTTCACAATGTAAGCAGTTCATACAAAATAGACTTCTCACTCTGTTGGGGTAGTGAGTGACTATTTATTGAGTGTTTTCTACAGGCCACATACTATATTAAAACCTCTTATTTGTTTCTTAAAAAAAGAAAAAAAACCTAAAAGGTGAATATTAAATACATTTTTCAAATAAGGAATCAAAGACTCAGGAAGGTTAAACGGCAAGCCTAACACCTGCTAGGAGTTTTAGGATGAATTTGATGTCAGACATTTGTTGCTCCAGTCACCATTCTTTCTGCACTCTCCCCTAGGGCATCACTTGTACCCAGGTAAGTGACTCACTGCGTGGCTTGATGTCCACTCATTTCTAGAAAAACAGCTGATAACAACCAGGGAGGCAACATCATTCTCTAAATTAACACTTGATATGCCTCTGCTCTATCCACCAGGCTCCAGTGTGTGTGAGTGTGTGTGTGTGCGCGCCTGTGTTAGTTGTCATACACTACACACCAAGAATGGAGAAACATCTGGGACAATCTCTGTCTTCCAGGGGCTTATAGCTTTGTCAAACTGGACACCACCACGGGACCTAGGCAACCGGGTGTGGGCATGGAAGTGCCCTTTAATTCATCTTTAAAGCTATTCAAGTCACCTACCTCTCTGCTTCCTATTGCCTCAGAAAAAAGATTAAAAAAGTGGTTCACAGAATATTTTCATTTCTAAGATGCTAGTATCCCATAAGATTATGAAAGATTTTAAAATCTAATTTTGTTTCTGCATCATATTATCTAATTTCCTCAAACTCTGAAACACTCTCCCCAGGACATATGAGGAATGAACAGAAACCCACCGTCAAGATCCTGTCTTTGATGGGTGAAGAATTGACCTCATGCCAGTTTTTGTGATGCACTTCCCGCTTGTCTATGTAGTAACCGAGGATTGGGGAACCACCACTGAATTTCGGCACCTTCCAGCCGAGGGTCATCGAGTGGCCATCACAGTTCAGCAGTGTCACTCCGTAAGGATGAGATGGAACAGCTGCAAGTGAAAGCAAGCAAGTAAGTTACCTAGAGTCTCAGCGGACTGCTGTATCCCACAGCCTACTCGGCTCTAGCCTGCAGGGCACCAGCGATCTGGGAAACATCTTCAGTACTTGTGAGGCCTCCCATCTCTCTCCTTGCTGTTCTTTATGCCATCTTTATTTTGAACTCAACTATTACAGAGAATTGGAAACCTTGGTTGCCTAGTGGTTAAGTGCTACATCTGCTAAAGAAAAGATTTGCAGTTCAAATCTGCCAGGTGCCCTTTGGAAACTCTATGGGGCAGTTCTACTCTGTCCTACAGGGTGTCTGTTGAGTTGGAATCAACTGGACAGCAATGGGATTATAGAGAATAAGATATATTTTTTAAAAAGTTTATTTTTAAATGCATCTTTCCAATATTCCAATCCCATGAGGCAATGGTTTTGTAAGTTTGGTCTGGTCTGGCTATTTGAAACAACTAACATCTCCCCCTTATAGGAATCTTGGAGAAGGACACGTTCTTATTTACAACCATGAAGAACAACGACCCTTTGTCTGATGGTCAGTGAGGAGAAAGATTACTTGGGCCATTACAGGTTAATTTCCTACCTATTTATAGGCACTTCAAGGTCATTTAAATGAGTAAACATTTACCTTTTTGAAGCACCATCCTAGGAAATCAGCAATCTTTCTCCAACAGGTTGAGAAAGTTGGGTCCTTGCTATTCACCGGACTCTAAGAGACCTAAATTAGGTGTTCTTCTGTTACCTGAGATAAAAGTCAGCTGGAAATAAACTATTTTTATTACACAATAAAAGCTGAAGTGATAGACACTTTTCTAGTTGGAATGACTTTAAAAGGCAAGCGAGAATAGTTGAAAGTCCCTTCTGAGCAAAACTGAAAGGAAACTTGAGCAATGACCTTAAAACAAGACAGTGATTGCTTTTTGGTCACTGTACCCAGTTCATTAGGGTCAAATCCGACCATTCTTGGCAATTCTGGTAACAACGGTTGGAAGAGAAATCTTCATTTCTGCGAATGTTCATAAATTTAGTTTAAGACTCAGAAAGAAAAATACTTAAAGGTCAGAGAATTTCTCTTAGAAGTGAAAGGATTGTCAGCGTATTTCAAAATACGTCATATGTGACAATCGAGTTTCAAGATGTTTCTGATGTGTTGAAGCAATGTGCTGCATTACACACCAAATAACAAGGACAGAGATTACAAACCATGGAACTTCGTAGATCAGCTTCTCTATGGGGCATCACTGAGATTTAGGGCCTGAACTGTACGACTAGATCAAATTAATGATAATTTCAAAAGATTATTGTATATGAACAAAGCCACAAGGTACATAGACATTTTCAATTCTTGGAAATAATGTATTGATGTTTTGAACTATCCATTGCCATGGAATTGATTCCACCTCCTACTGACTCCACAGGACAGAGCGAAACTGCTCCAACAGATTTCTGCGGAGCAGATGCAGATCAGAACAGCCAACTTTCGGTTAGCAGCCAGCTCCTAGCTACTACGCACTCCAGGCTCCTTGTTATCCTAGGCAGAGCTTAAAAGGCCATCGACGCTCTTCTACTGTAGCACACATTTTCAGAAGAGAAGCTTACACTCTGTTACATATATTTAATGTGGGTACAGGTGCTTGGAAACAAATGTGACCTCTAGTACAGCTTTCTATTTTTAATTTGCATTTTATTAGCATATTATCATTTCTTCCTCTCCCACTGGCATTTCCAGTTGACAAGAGGTTCTGACAGAATTGCATGTTCTCTTTGCAACAATTCACATCCAGTTTTTCCTCTGGTAATATTTCAAATGGCATCATGTTTATTCATGCAGAAATTAAACAGTGTTGGAGAACAAACCACTGGAGCTGAATCGCCTCCCAAGTACTTACTGAGGGCAGCCTGGACCTTGATGACATCAGACTCCTGGGAGTTCTCACTCGTCCCCACCGCGTTAACGGCCTTAACACGGAAGATATACTGCTCTCCGGTCGTTAAGCCATGGACAACGAACCTGAGAGAAGCAAGAATTAGGGTCGGGGTTCCAACATGCAAGTGTTTATTCCTCCCACAACAGAAGCAGAAATCGTTGTGAAAGCTTTAAGAAAAAAATGCACTTGAACTAAAACAAGGTTGACTTTTAGGATAAGTTATACGAGGTCTGCTAGTTAAATGTGTGAACTCATCCTAGAAAAAGTGCTGCCTATGATGACAGTTGCCGTCAAAGTCCTCTCCTTGGGAAGCTAGGCACCCACACCAGCACCTAGTCCACTCTGAATGACCATCAGAGCTGTCACCGCCTTACCCTTGATGTCCTGATTGGCATCAAAATGTTCTCCTTTCAATATTTCCTTCATCTTTAGGTAAAGAAAAAAGTTATTAGAGGCCAGATCAGGTGAGTAGGGAGGGTGTTCCAACACGGTTATTTGTTTGCTGGGTAAAATCTCCCTCACAAACAACTAGACAATTCACTTTGCGAAGTTGCTGCCTTGCCACAGTACACAACGGCCATCCCAGAAAGAGCTCCAAAATTGCTTTGAAGGGTAGACTATGTGCTGGCAGCAGTGCATAGCTTCCCAGGGGGAGTAGGTGGAAGGTGACCATAGTGATATTTAGCAAGGAGATATGGAGCACTTAGAACAATGAAGTTCACAGACTTAATTGTTGAACCTCATATGTGTAGGTCATACATGATTTTTATTTTCAGTTTTACTTAATTAACTCAAATCACTATTCAAAGAGCAAGATGTAACCTAACAACAGCCAGCTGTAACAGGTAACTGAAGCCTGCTCAGCTCCTAGGTGTGGATGGACAACAGCTGAACCTTGAACCTGGGCCTGCAAGCACACATCAGTTCTAAGTGACTTTGTCAAAGTCAATCTGCTATGACTCCCTCTTTATTTATGCATTTTCTGAGTTTCGATTGAATCAAAAGTCTATTATAAAATAGTATTCAGCTGCTTACTTAAAAGAACCCTCAGTAAGTTTTAAAGAGCTGAGATAGTTTTAATATAGTCGCTAAAGGCTAAGACTTTGAAGTCAGATGGACTAGACTTGAACACTGGCTTTGGCACAAATTTGGTGCCCTTACTCAAGTTCTTCAACACCTGTAAGACTGTTTCTCCATAAAATGGAGACAGTAATTCTGATCCACAGTGTTGCTTCAAGAGTTCAATCAGAAACTGTAAATGCTTAGCAGAATTGCCTGCATGGAGTAAGTATTCAGTCAACGTAAGCAATTACTATCCACTCAGCAAATATTTATTAAACATTTGTAACATTTCTGCAACACAGTATTTTAATTTTTTTATTCTGCTATATCTTTATTGGCTGGCCATGGGCTGGGCATGAATTCTGCTCCTTAAACACATCTTCTTTCCCAGCCAGAAGTGTTTTCTTTCCCAATTTATTTAAAAAGAGAGAGAGATTTAAGGAGGAAAAATGGCTGAGCAATCACCAATAATCTGTCCATGAGCAATGGTTCTGAGAGCTGCCTCTATTTCCCTACAAAGCCTATCACAGAGAAAGCCTGATGGACTCAGACGACTGCTGTCCCCTCGCAGGGAGGAAATCAGCTGTGAAGACAGAGCTGGCCACTCTCCCTTGCAAAAGCAGCCAAAGCCCTTCTCCTGCCCCTCACTGGCTGGGCCTCCACTGGAAGGCTAGAGAATGGGGGTGTCAGTTACACCAACCAAGCAATTTTAGAAGGTAGAAAAATCAATAAGGAAAAAGAAAACTTCTATCTTCATAAGAGAGTCACTATCTTGATTCTCTTATTCCAAGATAAGCCTGAAATGCTAAATATATCAAGGAAACCAAGGTTCTAGAACTGTTCATATATAGACAAGCCATCTCAGTCATGTGTTTCATAACTAGCTCATCAAAACATGTCAAATTTAAACTGTCAAAACTTTGAAATTAAGTGTTCCTTTAAATGTGGTTAAGAAAGCAAATGCGTCCTTAGAGACAGAAATGTATGGGTATTTGTCTACCACCATGCCCACCATGCTGAAGGCCATGTGATTCATGTCTTGTTTCTCATCCTGCTGAAGAAAAGAAGTAGTTAATCTTGATAGCAGGACTCCTGGGACTCAGGGAGGCAGGCACATTCACACCAGAGCTGTCCTTTACCTGTTGTAACCAATGGGCTTGTGATTACAGGGCTCCCAGTTGTTGGTTCCCGCTATGCAGCAGTCCACGTAATAACCCAGCAAGTCCTCCTCATGCTTTGGCCGGTCCCACTGCACCACGACAGATGTCTTAGTATTTCTTGAGGCAAGTACCCGACCAGGAGCAGAAGGAGTAACTTTGCAAAGAAGACAGTATGATTTCTTAGACTTACTGTGTAGTAGACACTAGAAAGAGTGACTTATTATCTATCATGGCATGTCAAGTCACTAGCTAAATCAGTCTATAATTTTCGTACAATTCGTTGTATCAGAGATTTACAAGATAGGAAGAGACCTCCAAGCCCACTGTTCCACAGGAAATAGTAAACCAGGTGTAGGGCTTTGAAGGAAATTTGGACAAGGGAAAAAAAATAAGGAAGCAAGCAGTAGGCTAATCCCAGAGGGGGAAAGTAAAAGTTGCCAGACTCTCGTTTCCGCTCTTCAATTTTCTACTTTACATCCTAATTCAATATCAGTACAGTGACCACAAAGTAGAGCATTGGTGAAGAAGAGGAAGACCCTTAACCTGATGGATTGACACAGTGGCCCCAACAGTAGGCAGGCGTAAGCACAGCGACGATGGTGGGCGTGGCACAAGCGCAGCCGTGTTTCTTTCTGTTGTGCAGGGGTCGCTGTGAGTTGGAACTGACTTGGGCACCTAACATATCTAGCAACAACAGAACAAATGTTGACTCCAAAAAAAATGTATTACAGCCAGAAAATGTCCTATACCGCCACCAGGTTAAAGAAGATATTCTGATGCATAAATGTTTGGGATAAGTGAGTAGTAATTATTTTTGAAATGCAAATTATTAGTCTAAAGAAAATAAAACACATTTCTATAAAAGATTCCTCAGAATCAGCAAGGGAATTCAAAATCAAATCATGATTTGACTATCAGGGCTTCTCATCTGGGAATGGAGCCTGGCAGCGAGCCTTGATGAGCTGCAGGCGGGCAGTGGTCAGCGTTCCCTTCAGCCTGGGTGCAGTAGGTTACTCAAGGCCAACTCACTCTGGCCACAGACTGTTCCACGCTTGTGCCTCAGAGTTCCCTACGATTACTGCCACATTCTGTATATGTTATTGGAAACCCTGGTATCGTGCGTCTTAAGTGTTACGACCGCTAATCAAAACGCCAGCTGTTCAAGCTCACCAGGCTCTCCTTGGACACTCTATGGGGCAGTTCTACTCTGTCCTATAGGGTCAGAATCAACTCAGTGACAATGTTTTTTATCATAAATGAAAAAAAAAGGCTGAAACAAAGGGAGGCAACAAGGTCTCTTGATATCTCTGTTTTGTGGTCTCACTCTGGATGTGAGTTCTCCTTTCAGAGAACAATGGGTGCAGAAGGACACGTCCATTGGCAGAACCAGGCTGAAAATAAGTGTGACCTGGAGGGAGCTTTATTATTTGAACCTCAATACAAAGCTTAGTGTCTTATTTATCTCGATATCTTTCTCATAAAAAATATGGCATGAGGAAGAAAAAGAAAGGTATCCAGTCATTCAAAACTGGAATTCCTCGTAACCAAAATGTCTCTATCACAATGGTTTAAAGGTACTTCAAGAAGACCTCTTACTACTTGTTATAATTCCTAATGAATTTCAAAATACAATTCCTATAATTGACATTTTAAATCTTCAGAAAGGGATCTCTTATAAAATGAAAACTTAAGGCAACTTAAATTTTAATTCATATGCCATAGTAATCTCTTTATTAGTTTATTTTAGTACTTATCCCGAGGTGCACTGTCTGAGGACACAACCTAAGTCTCCTGCATGGTAGACAAGAATTCTACCAGTGAACGTCCAATGCCCCCAAATTCTAGTTACTAGGTGGAATAGCTTACCAATTGTGTCCTGTGCCTGAATGGGAGGAGTTATTTCTGATGGATCACTGAGGCCATGCTTATTGGCTGACAAGACTCGAAACACGTAAGACTTCCCGTCAGCAAGATCGAACACTGCGTATCGAGGGGATCGCACAGCTGTCTGGGCGTTGACCCGCTGCCAGGTGCCACTTCCCACTATGGACTGCAAAGAGAAAGAAGATTGATAGTTAAAAAAAAAAAAATAGCAGTCTCTAAAAGTATGCTAAAGGAAATATTCCAGTTCAGCTCATCAAGTTACATTTTAGTTAAGTCAGCTGTGGCCCCGAGTAGCACAACTGGTTAAGCATTTGGTCAATGACTGAAAGACTGACAGTTTGAATCCACCCAGTGAACTTTGGAAGAAAAGCTGGTGAGCTATCTATAAGAGATACCAGTTAAGAAACCCGAAAGGGCTGTGTAGCACATCGCTACACCACCACTAAACCACTACAGGGCTTCTGTCACATGTAACATGTATGTCACATACATGCATATATTGCATTACATATTATACTGTAATTTAGAATCACAAAACCATAGTTACAAGGTTTGTGTGACTTAAAAGCTTTTCAAACCAGGGCCTGTGATCCAGTGGTGGGTCAGTAAATCAAATCAGTGGATCCCTGGCAACATATTTAATGAAATCGGACAGGCTAGACTGGAGCAAGACAGTATGCATAACATGGTAAGGACACAGTTTCTGAAATTTTCTTTGCTTCAGTACATGTATATATGCACATGTGTGTGTGTGCATGTGCACACACGCGTACATTCCTGATACAATGCACTACCCTGTATTTTTTCATGTCACCAGGTCAGAGAGCCTTCAAATCAAGACGCAGTGGTTCCAAGCATCACCCATCCCACCCGAACTCTGAATTTCCTCTACAAGATCTCCACCAAGTGGTCACACAGCTCACGAACAAACACTCCCAGCGATGGCTTGCTGTTGTTCCTCCAGCTTCCCATGGAAACCTCAGAGCAGACGAGTCTGCAGTGTTCTGGCAGGAAGGACACTTTTAGATCCCTCAGGCCCCCTTCCTTCACGTTACAGTGGCACATGAGTGGTATCAAAGGACACCAGCTTCCTAACATCGACTCCTATTCCAGCCTCCTTTTCTCCTGAGCAGCCCACTGCTTCTGTCTTCCTGTGACATAGTCATAATGAACCCCTCTTAGCAATCCATTTGACAGCTTGTCCTCTTTAAACCACTGAAATTAGATACAGTGAGATCAGGCCGAAGCATGCTTTTTGGGGAAGCGTGACGACACGGTACCTTCTCGATGAAATACATCAGGGGATCCTTGCCACGGGGAACAGGTGGGTCCCAGCTCAGCACAACGTATGTTCTAGTGATTTCTGAAGCATGTACATTGGTGGGTGGTGCCGGAATCTGAACTTCACCTGGAGGGACAATAAACGTAATGAGTGCTAAAGACCGATGAGGCCACGGGTCAGCACACTCTCTAAAGTCCACGTTGGTGAGCTCTACCCCTGGGGTGAAGCCTGGGGTAGGAAAGAACTGCCACTGTGGTGTCTTTGTCCTTTACCCCACTTCTGTTTGTGTAAAGTAAGCAAACCACAAAGACTATTTTTTCAGAGCCAAAGTACAATGTGCTGGTAAAGATCATCCAATTTAAGTTTGTTTCCAATATAATACAGCCTCCTAAGAGTCTAATCAAAAAGTCTCCCGTAGTTGCAGCTGGAATGGGGGCAAAGATTTACTCAAAAGCAACAGGGCATTTAAGCCGAAATGGAGCTTGGACTGCCCTGGGAATTTGTTCAGAGAAAGCGTTAGCAATCTCTGTTCTGCAATATGGAAGCATCGCAGAATGTAATTGTACCATCTCCAAGGACTCTCTGTGGTCATGCTTCATACTGCATGCCCTCAAAGCATTTAAATTATACATCACCCCCTGAAGCATAGTGTTTGTTCCTCCCTCAGTAGATCTGTGCCGCCTTCCTAAACACTGTAATCTATGCCTGGATATTTGAAATTCTGAGATGATGTGTCTAAGTCTTTTGCAAATAACCAAGGTATTGGCATTCAGGGGTCCCTGTGTACCTCTCTTCTGACACACATCTTGTTTTAATATTGTGTGAGCCTTCAGTTGGGAGTTGGGTTTAGATTTATGAGCTATTTTCCTAAGGGGTTGAATTTTTCTGTAACCACAATCCTTGTAATTGGAATACAAAATATTACAAGCTTCGGATTAGATTAGCACATGATTAAAACGGTTTGAACTTTGCTGGGTCACGTGTGCACACTTCTCTCTATCCAACCACTCCCTTAGGACTCAGCTGCCTGCTAGGAGTTGAACAATGATAGTAGCATAAAACAGGATTGAGTTTCATTTCATGAGAATCCTGTTACAGAGTACACTAAATTTTAGAGGCAACACAAGCACAGAATCTCTGCTGCAGCCTTATCTAGGACCATTTCTGGCAAGCCGGTTGAATTGCAAACAAGAAGTCAGAGTGTCTCCAGGAATGTGCCAGAGACTGAAGGAGCAGATGGCACAGTGACTCTCGACACATCTATTTGTGTCCACACCTGGAGGGACCCAGACAGAATGACACTAAAGGAAGAAGATACAACAAACTGATCACAAGTCACTCTAGGTAGAACTTCCAAAGCCTGAATCAGGGCCTATTGTAGGCATATCAAACAAGCCAGGAAGACAACCCAGGGAACAGAAGGCAGCCAGGCAAATAATAACAGCAGTGCAAGAGTGGGAGGACTTGAAGGCAGAATTGGCTTTCACACACGTTCAGCTCTGAAATGTCTTGTTGTTTTCAGTTCTGCTGCACAGCTTTTAGGCCCAGAGAACATGAAATCAGAAACATCTTACTTGGCGCCAAGGCAGAAGGAAGAATGCGTTTGACAGTGCAGGAAATCCTCAGTGAGACAAAGCGACTTTAAACATTCAACATCATCTTAGGAGACACGACGACACAAGCCCGCGTATCTGCAGAAGCTCTCAGCCAAGCACAGACCATTCCCAGCACAGAAGAAACTAGGATTCAAGATGGCACCAGGAACTTAGCTGTTCTCAAGTCTGCGCCAGACTCATGGCAGCCCGATGCACAACAGAGTCCAACTGCCGAGAGCCAGGGGCCGTCCCTGGCCCTTGCTTCCTGGTCCACTGCAGTCTGGAAGCGCTGCAGAAGCCTGTCCAACATCACAGAGACACACAAGCCTCTTCAGACAGACTAGTGGTGGATGAATTTGAGGGGCATTGGCCAGAAACCAAACCCAGATCTCCTGCAGGGAAGTCAAGAATTCTACCGCTGAGTCACTACTGCCCTCTGAGCCAAGACGAGGGAAGAGCAAATAAAATAATATTCATTACTCACTCTCTCAGAGCTGAGAGAAGACTTTGGGTGAGGGAATGGGGAGCACAAAAACAATTAAAGCTAATCAAAATAAGAAGAGAAGAGCCCAAAGCTTTTATACCAGGTTATCTTCTAGTACCAGGCAGTGGGATGCTACCCTTAGTTCCATAATTGCTTCAAGATCACACTGCTTCTCAGAGCCCTGTTCCAATGGGCCGTGTCAATGCCGGATGAAAACAGTGAATGATGACTAATACACATGTAATGTATTCTAGTTTAAAAGTGATCTTGCACTCATTATTTTATTTGATGCTTGCCATATATGAAGGAAGTCTACAGGACTAATAGTCTGCACTAACCACACTCTCATCCACCCTGAGACCAGAAGAACTAGACGGCTCCCCGCTACCACTGGCAACCCTTTTGACCTAGAATACAATAAGCAGTCCTGGATAGAATGGGAGAAAAATGTTGAACAAAACTCAAATTCTTAAAAAGGTCAAACTTCCCAATTGAGACTAGAAAAACCCGAGACAACTGCCCTGAGACAGCCTTTAACCTCTGAACTGAAACCACCTCCAAAGGTCATCTTTTAGGTAAATAACAAGTTGGTTCATGAAATAAATAATGCCACCCATGAGTACTGTGCTTCTTAAAAAAAAAAAAAAAAATTGTCTACGTGAGACCTCATGGTCAACAACTACCCAAAAGCAGAGGCAAGATGAGACAGGCAGGAGGGGCAGAGAAACTGGATGAATGGAAATGGAATAACCAGAATGGAAATATGAGAAGGTTGACAAACCAAATCATGTAAGCAATATCACTGAACAGTACAGTGATCCGTTAAAACTGCTGCTGAACCTCAGAAGCAAAGGTGGCAAGACTGTGTCTCACATACTTTGGACGTGTTATCAGAAGGGATCAATCCCTGGAGACAGACAGCACGCTTGACAGAGGGGAGGGTCAGCAAAAAAGAAGGAGAACCTTAACAAGACAGGTTGGCATGGTGTCTGCAACAATGGGCTAAGCCTAAAAGTGATTGTGGGCATGGCACAGGACTCGGCATCACTTCATTCTGTTGTACGTAGGGTCACAATGCTTTGGAACTAACTCAACAGCGCCTAACAACAACAAAACTTTCAATGTAAACTTTGACCAAAAACACAATAAAATATAGGAGAAAAAAAAGCACAAATGAATTCATAAAAATACAGTGTTTGTCTAACATCACACAGCTCATAAGTCCAAGTTCAGTTCTCTGACTCCAAATCTGGAGTTTTGTTCTCTGCATCAACCCAAGGCAACCACAACCTCTATGACTTCTCCCAGGAGGTTTTTCTCTAAGTCAATGAAACATAAAGTTTACCTGGAATTTGTAGAACCCCAAGAGGGTAGAATTCCAGAGCATACATAGCTATAAATAAGTACTACAGAATTACTGGCAAACAATTGACAAAACATGTTAGCTGCATACGACCTTGCCCATGACAACATGCTGAATGCTTCGACACATGATTAGTAGCATAAAAGTGATCTCGTTCTATTTTTCAATAGACTCTTCTGGACTTGCCAAGAGTAGAATAACCATTTGTCAAAGGAGCAACTTGAAAAAGACTGGAAAAGAGGATGATACTGAGAGACGGGCTTTGATAAAAAATTAAAATATTTGAAAGAAAACACTAACCAAGATTGAAGTGATAAGACAAAAAGTAACACAAAGCTCACCATATCAGAGAAGTAACAGTTAGCCAAAAATAAATAAATAAATAAGTAACGTTTCTCTTTCAATTAAAACAAATGTCATGTACACTAGTTCTTTTCTAGCTAAAAGTTAAAAGAGAAAACCAGCTTGGATGAAGAGATTTCCACCAACAAAGTGAAAAATTACCTCAGAGCAAATTTTTGAACCCAGAAATGTTTTACTAAAAAACATTATAGAATGTCTCTCCACAAAGATATTTTTAATTAGGTACCTCTTTCTAAAATGACATGGGAACACTGGTGGTGTAGTGGTGAAGTACTATATCTGCTAACAAAAAGTTCAGAAGTTCAAATCTGTCAGGCTCTCCTTAGAAACTTTATGGGGCAGTTCCAGTCTGTCCTATAGGGTCACCATGAGTCAGTATCGAGTCGACAGCACTGGGTTTGTTTTGGGGTTTTATTAAATGACTAATGATTTAAAATGACAGATGAATTTCCCAAACCACTGTCAATGTACCTAATTTTTTTTCACACATAGTTTGTTTCAAGACACGGTAATTGCCTAATAACTGCATAAAAAGCCTCACACCAAGGAGCTGTATCCTGCTATGTACGCACTTCAGATGTTATCAGTGTGTCAAGTCAAACAGTTTGCCACAGAAGCATCCTACCTACTGCCTTTTATAGCCAGATACACAAAGACAGTCTCTAAAATGTTTCCCAGAGTATGAATAAAATACTGCCACACTCAAGAATGCATCAAACAAAATGAAGACAGAGACCCAGGGAACCAGAAAACTCCTTCTTATAAAGGAAACAGAATAAACATGAAAAGTGCTATCGTGATTTTATTCCAGTTGAAAATAAGAACCATGGAGGCTGAGTCAAGATGGCAGACTAAACACACATCTCCTTATATCCCTCTGGAAACCAAGACCTGAAATGATAATCAAACAGAGCCTTCTGGTCACATAGTGAGCCCCTAGGACAAGGCACAGGGCTGTTAAATTGGCCTTCATACCACTGAACGAAAAACCTCCTCGCTTTCGCTGACTCCCACTCCTGGCTAGCCCTGGCTCTCATGGACTGAAGGTAAATGCACTATTTTGACTATTTTTTTCCCTGTCTTGGTCAGTGGGCAGAGCTGGGTCTTGCCTAGCGGCTAGACTCAGACGCACTGCTGGTGGGATAAGCAGGCGAAATTCCCATATTTTGAGAGCCAGGCTTAGGACTCTGTTCATCTAGCCACTTTGGGCCTGTCTTTTTATCACTGTTACAGTGTGGTTTGTACAGAACTGCAGTGCCTTTGTGTGGTACACCATGTCGGATACGGAGATTTTAGTGGGACCTAATTCTTCACCTGGGACCCACTGTCCTGCAAACAGGACAGTGCTTCTCCGACAGAACAGCAGTAGTTTACACAGTATTGCTGACGGAGGAGGCTCGGCAACAGAGGTGGAGGACTCACTACCTCTTGGCACCTTTAGCCTCTCTGTCTGCTGACCGTGTGGAGGGCACCATCTTAGATATGATGGCCGCAGCTGGACCTATTTCTTAGCTTGGAAGCCAGAGCCTGCCCACAGAAGAGTGCCTTTCTACCAGAAAAGCAGTAGCTTACACAGTGTCACCAAAGGCTGAGCCCTGTCAGCAGAGGCCAACAGGGCAGTAGCATTGCTGTGATTGGATATAGAGGTGTTTACTTTGCCAGTTGGGAAGAGGGACCTCTACACCTGAAAACCTGACTGACTTGGGAAGTGTTCAGATACCTGTTGTTTTACATTTGAAGACAGCCTAGAAAAACATCTGCAGTCCATCCTCACAGTATCTGTCCCAGCCGTTACTTACTCACATGAACCCAAAAAGCAACAGATGCTTGTGGCAAACAAGAAATCGCCCATGGCTTCAGAAGGCTCACAAACAAAACAACCACAGAGTTTTCCAGATAAAGAAACTTCAGTGAAATCATCAGAAGGTGAATACAAAAGGATGATATGCAGTGCCTTTCTAGACCTTATACTAAATGCAGCAGAACAAAAGGAAAAAATAAACAAGCTGTTTGATCTGATGGAACACCAGTACTCTGAAATCCAACAGATCAAGAACAAAATCAAAGACATAGAAACTTCCATTCAAAGCCAAGAAAACAGAATGCAACAAATGGAAAAAAGAATATCTGACTTGGAAGACAGAGCTACTGATGCCAGCATCTACGAGCAGAAATCAGAAAAAAGAAACAAGAAAAATGAGGAAGCATTAAGAAGCATGTGGGACTCTATTAAGAGAATCAACCTTTGATTAATTGGAGTCCCTGAACAGGATGAGACACCTGAGAACATAAAGAGTATCATTGCTGAGCTGCTGACGGAAAACTTCCCAGAAATTATGAAGGAAGAGAATATAGATATCCCAGATGCATATCATATGCCACCCAATACAAATTTCAAAAGAAAGACACCAAGACATATTATAATCAAGCTTAACAAAATGAAACATAAGCAGCAACTCTTAAAGGCTGCAAGACTCAAAGCAAAGCTAACATTCAGAGGGAAACCCTGTAGGCTGTCGTCAGATTTCTCAGCAGAAACCATGCTGGCACGGAGACAGTGGCATGATACATTCAAAGCCTTGAAGGAGAAGAACTTCCAACCAAAAATTGTATATCCTGCAAAACTATCTTTCAGATATGAAAGTTAAATTAAGAAATTCTCAGATAAACAGAAACTCAGAGACTTTGTAAAAACCAAACCAAATCTACAAGAAATACTGAAAGAAGTTCTTGCCTTTGGCTTAGAAGAATAAAATGACTAACTTTATATTTTAGAACAATACATTATTCAGAACTCTACTCAGTTAGGGAAGGCTCCAAATTCAATCACAGCTTTAATACTGAAAGAAACAATCCATTGATTATCATGAAAACTGTTTGCCATCATATTAAAAAGATGGATGTACTATAGTCATTATAGTCCTTCCAGACTGAGAGGAAGATGACAAGACTGGTAGTAATGAAAATTGGGTTTATGTATAGTTTATTCAGGGGGATCACAGGGGCAGCTGTAAAGCACAACAAAGATGTAACATACCACATCAAGAAATGTAACACAGGAGTCTCAACAACTACAAAATCAGCTCTGAAAAAGGTGAAAAATAAACTCACAAAAAAGCATGTCCCAAAACAAGAGAAAACATCAACACAAAAATACACATATCACAATGGCAGCACTGAACACGTATCTATCAATAATTACATTGAATGTGAGTGTACTGAATGCTCCAGTAAAGAGAAATCGAGTGACATCTTGGATCAAAAGACATGACCTATCCATATGTTGTCTACAAGAAACTCACTTGACACCTAAAGATAGGAACAAACTGCAAATTAAAGAATGGAAGAATATATATCACGCTAACAATGAACAAAGAAGAGCAGGGGTGGCAATTCTAATCTCAGACAAAATCAATTTTAATGTAAAATCCACCACCATGGACAAAGATGGACACTATTTATTGCTGAAAGGTTCAGTACACAAGCAAGACTTAACTATATTAAATATTTATGCACCTAACGTCAGCATACCTAAATACGTTGAAGAAATACTGACTACACTCTAAAAAGAGTTAGATTACTCCACAATAATAGTGGGAGACTTCAACACTCCACTCTCAATACTGGACAGATCATCTAGAAAAAAGCTCAGTAAAGATACAGAAGACCTTATTGCCACAATTAACCAATTAAACCGCATTGATATATACAGAACCTTCTACCCATCAGAGTGCAACTACACCTTCTTCTCCAGTGCACATGAAACATTCTCCAGAATTGACCATGTGTTAGGACATAACGCAATTCTCAACAAAATCCATACCATTGAATTATTGCAAAGCATCTTCTCAGATCATAAAGCCATAAAACTCTAAATCAATAGCAGAAGAAACATAGATAGAAGGTGGAACTCTTGGAAACTGAACAACATCTTGCTCAAAAAAACATGAGTTATAGAAGAAATCAAGGATGAAATAAAGAAATTCATGGATTCCAATGAGAATGAAAACACTTCCTACGAGAACCTATGGGATGCAGCCAAAGCAGTAGTCAGAGGTCTGTGTATCTGCATAAACGCACACATCTGGAAGGAAGAAAGAAACCAAATCAAGGAACTAACCCTACAGCTTGAACAAGTAGAGAGAGAACACCAGAGGAACCCCTTAGGCACCAGATCATAAAGATTAGAGCAGAGCTAAATGAATTAGAGAATAGAAAAACAATTGAAAAAATTAAAAAGACCAAAAGCCAATTTTTTGAAAAGATCAAAAAATTGACAAACCACTGGCTAAACTTACTAAAGAAGAACAGGAAACAAATAACCAAAATAAGAAATGAGAGGGGAGTTGTCACAACAGATCCAACAGAAATCGAAAAGTTCATAACAGAATACTATGAAAGACTGTACTCTAACAAATTTGAAAACCTAGAGCAAAGGGACAAATTCCTTGACTCATACCACCTACCCAAATTATCACAATGTGAAGCAGAACAATTTAATAAACCCATCACAAAGGAAGAGGTTGAAAATGTCATCCAAAAACTGCCAACCAAAAAAAAGACCAGGCCCAGATGGCTTTACTGCAGAATTCTACCAAACTTTTAGAGAAGAGTTACCTCCAATACTACTGAGACTATTTCACAGTATAGAAAAGGATGGAGTACTCCCAAACTCATTCTATGAAGCCAGCATAACCCTGATACTAAAGCCAGGGAAAGACCCAATCAAAAAGGAGAACTACAGACTGATATCACTCATGAATCTAGATGCAAAAATCTTCAACAAAATTTTTGCCTATAGAATACATCACCATATCAAAAAAAAAAAAAATCCATCATGATCAAGTTGGCTTTATACCAGGGATGCAAAGCTGGTTCAACATCAGAAAAACAATTAATATGATTAACCACACACCTGATTTTGTCCATTGATGCAGAAAAGGCATTTGATAACATTTGATAAAGTCCAACACCCATCCATGCTAAAAACTCTTAGCAAAATAGGCATAGACAGAAAATTCCTCAACACAGTAAGGGCCATTTATACAAAGCCAATTGCCTAAATCATCCTCAATGGAGAGAGACTGAAAGACTTTCCCTTGAGAACAGGAATTAGACAAGGATGCACACTCTCACCTTTCCTATTCAACATTGTACTAGAAGTTCTAGCTGGAGCAATTAGACAAGACCAAGAAATAAAGGGCATCTGCATCAGCAAAGAAGAAGTCAAAATCTTCCTGTTCGCTGATGATATGATTGTATATGCAGAGAACCCCAAGGAATCTATAAGTAAACTACACAAACTGGTAGAAGACTTCAACAAAGTCTCAGGATACAAGATACACGTAAGTAAATCAGTAGGATTCCTTTATACCAACAATGAGACTGTTAATGAAGAAATCATCAAATCAATACCATTTACTATAGCCCCTAAGAAGATAAAGTACCTGGTAATTAATCCAACCAGAGATATAACACACCTTTACAAAGAGAACTACAAGCCCTTACTACAAGAAACTAAGAGAGACTTAGATAAATAGAAAAACCTACCCTGCTCATGGATAGGAAGACTTAACATTGTGAAAATGTCTATTTTACCCAAAGCAATCTACTTATATAAATGCAATCCCAATAGAAGTTCCAGCATCATTTTTTAATGAGATGGAGAAACAAATCAGCAATTTTGTTTGGAAAGGGAAGAAGCCCCAGATAAGTAAGTTACTACTAAAAGAACACACTGGGAGGCCTCTCATTACCCGACCTTAGAACATACTACACTGCCACAGTGGTCAAAATAGCCTGGTATAGGTACGAGAACAGACAGATTGATCAATGGAACAGAACTGAGACCCCAGAGATGACACCATCTGCCTATGAACACTTGATATTCGACAAAGGCCCTAAGACATTAAACTGGGGTAAAAACAGTCTCTTCAACAAATGGTGCTGGCGAAACTGGATATCCATCTGCAATAAATTGAAACAAGATCCATTATCTTGCACCTTATACAAAAACCAAATCCAAATGGATAAAACACCTAAATATCAAATCTAAAACAATAAAGCTCATCCAAGAAAAGGTAGGAACAAAATGGAAGTTTTAATACACAACATAGACAGACTTCAAAATCTGTCAAACAAACCACAGTCAACAGAAGAGAAAAGAGATAAATGGGAACTATTAAGAGTCAAACACTTTTGCTCATCCAAAGACTTTATTAATAGAATTAAAAAGCCACCTACAAAATGGGAAAAAATATTTGGCACCACTCTGTCAGACCGACGCCTGATCTCCATAACCTATAAGGTACTACAAAATATCCATAAGAAGAAGATAAATCATCCAATTAGGCGATGGGCAAAGGAAATGGACAGACATTTCTCTAAAGAGGAGATCCAGGCAGCCAAAAAACACATGAGGACACATTCACAAGCTTTAGTTATTAAAGAAATGCAAATCAAAACAACAATGAGATACCATCTCACCCCGACAAGGTTGACCATGATCCAAAAAACACAAAACAACAAACGCTGGAGAGGCTGTAGAGAAAGTGGAACTCTTCTACACTGTTGTTGGGATTGCAAAATGGTCCAGCCTCTCTGGAAAGCAATCTGGCACTTCCTTAAAAAAGTGGATATCGATATACCATTTGACCCAGGAATTCCACTACTTGGAATATATCCTACAGAATCAAAGCCACTCACACCAACGGACACACGCACAAGAATGTTTATTGCAGCACAGTCCTTGATAGCAAATGATGGAATCTACCCAGATGCTCAACTACAGAGGAATGGATAGGTAAACTATGGTATATACACTCAACGGAGCACTATGCAATGATAAAGAATAATGATGATTCCAGGAAACATCTCATAACCTGATTTCAACTGGAAGACATTATGTTGAGTGAAAGTAGTCAGCAACTAAAGGACAAATATTGTATGAGACCCTTACGATAAGATCTCTAAAACAGACTTGTGTATAGAAGAAAAGACTATTTGATGGCTGCAAGAGAGGGGAAGGAGGGAGGGCAAGGGGGAAGGGTTTAGATTAGATAGTTCGTAGAAATTTAGTTGGGTGAAATTGGTGATAGCACACACAAGAACAATATTAAGTGGACTTCAACATAACTTCAACACTCCTTCCATCTTAATCCAGTGTTGCAAGGACAGAGTAGCTGGGGCAGGGGGCAGGGGACCATGCTCTTAGGCGAAATTGAGGCCAATTGGCACAACTAGCATTTTGCTAAGAGGGCTCTCTGCACCCCATATTGGTGAGTGATGTCTGGGGTCTTAAAAGCTGCCAAGCTGCCATCCGAGGGCCCAGCAAATGGTCCCAACTTATCAGGAACGGATGGTCACCGAGGACCAGAATGACATGGAGTAAAGACAACCCAGAAGATACAGAGACCCACATGAGTGGGTGCCTACATAGACTTGGGACTGGAAGAACCAGATGGTGCCCAGCCACCACCAGTGATAGCCATGATGGAGCTCACTAAGTTGAGTCTCACTGGCAACACAAGAATAAAAAGGGGTGCACCCTGAGATCTCCATTAAAAGACTGCAGTTAATGGTCCAGTGGCTTCATGGTTCCCCTGGGAGCATGGCCCCCGGCCCTGATGCTGCCCTTGCCTATAAATCATAACGAAGGTACACTCTTTGGACACGAATGGATTGGACCTAGCGATGCAGTGACCACACTGGATGCACTTTATGGTTCTGTGCGTCTATAGGATATTATCCTGCTGACCTCTGGCTGGAGGAAGGGGAGTGGGTGAAGAGGAGGAGAAAGGAGACTGTTGGGAGGATGAGACACGTATGGAGCAGAGAGGAAGAGTGTGCTGTCACCGGGCAGGGAGAGCAGTGGAAGATGCATATAGGCGGGCATGTAAATTTATATGGGAATGTACATTTTCACTCAGTCATAAGGAAAAAGAAAATGTCAAAAAAAGAAAAAGAAAATAAGAACTGTGGTGTCTCTGAAATTCCATTTCATCCACTCAAAAACCAAGTCTTTCAAAATACGATATTTCTTCATCACCATCCTTGGCGATGTATAGCTAGCTTTTATATACACCCACATGCATCTGTATCTATAGATAGACAGTCTGTCTCTCCCAAAAGGCATAATTCCTGCCTTTGAAGAGTTTATTAGGTTACAGTATTTCATATCCCCAGTGCTTTTCACAATGATCTTTACATACGCAAATTTTATCATAGATATGTGGTATTTATGCAGCAAATTACATCTTCTCATTTTAGGCCATTTTTAGCGGATTGAGTTTCTGCATGCCCACTCAAAGCAAATCAGATTACACCTCTCTGCTCCCACACTGAGGTCAGAAGAAAAAGAGAACTTCCTTCTCCTCTGGCACCTCACAAGAACAGTTCTTCCAATTTAATCTGATACTGTTTTTCACTCATTCAAACATGTTTCAATCATTAAAAAAAAAGCTGAGTGTTTCTTCAGCATCAGGCCCAATGCTAGGTTAGAGGGAACAATGTCATTATTTAGAAAGTCATTGTAAATCAACCTTCCCCAAATTATTTTCTCTTGTAACTTGATGACTGACATTGTTCCTGGTTTCGGGCTTCTTCTGGAAGTGGAGTTGTTAACAGAGTCCTAGCCTTGTGGCCGAAAGTGAAGTGGACTGGAAACACTCACTGATGAAAATCAAACATGATAGGCTTCAGCGTGAATTTGTACCTCAACATAAAGAAAACAAAAATCCTCACAACTGGACCAATAAGCAACATCCTCATGAACGGAGAAAATATTGAAGTTGTCAAGGATTTCTTCTTACTGGGGTCCACAACCAACACCCATGGAAGGAGCAGTCAAGAATTTCTGACTTAGCTACAATGTGGCTAAGAGTCAGAACCCACTGATAGCACCTAGCAACACAACAATCCTTTGTTCATGTGCAGTTAACCGGCACTCATAAAGGAGTCCCTCTGGGAAAGTTATGTCCCGTGGAGAAACACGGGTGTGTCTCCTCTGTGAGACTCCAGAGAAAAACATGGGAGCAGAAGACAGACATCTATCGCAAATATGAAAATCAGTCAACAAAACTCTCCTGGATGGATCTGCAGCCAATTTGCAAAAGAAAGTTTGAGGTTGCAGTGATTTTAAAGAACTCAAAAATGTATCTCTGTACCCAGTGGCTCTAAGATTTAGACTCCGCTTTCTATATTTTTTCACTTTCTGTGCTCTGAGGACTCTAATTATCAGTCTCGCTACAACCTCTGGACTTCAGGTCAGGAATGCTAGATGGTCCACTCAATCAATCTTTCTGGCTTAGCCGTCTCTAGAAGGAATATTAAGAAGACAAATGAAGTATTCACAAAATCAAATATAAAGAAAACCCATCACAACTGAGACAATCCTAACTCTTAGCAACCCTATAGAACAGGGCAGAACTGCCCCATGGAGTTTCTAAGGAGTGCCTGGTGGATTTGAACTGCTGACCTTCTGGTTAGCAGATGTAGCACTTAACCAGGACACCACCAGGGTTTCCTAAATATAAAGAAGGAAGATCTAAATTTTCAAATCAGGAGCATTATTTGACAAGACAAACTCAATCTACTTCAGCTAAAATGTTCAGGGAAAAATGTTTAAAAAAAAAGAAAAACAATTTTAGTAACAGAACATGTAAGGCACGAACACCAGCCGCAGCCAATAGTGAAATCTTGGCTTAAGTTGGATTTCTTCTGTATGAATAACCCAGAGAGTGCATCTGTGAATCCATAATAAAAGCAGTGCAGTCCATAATTTGCTCCTTTCTCTCTCCTCCTCATTCTGCCTTTTTTTACATACAATTTCTATAGCATTAAGCTGGTGGCCTTGTAGTTTTTATTTTTACATGCAAAGCACAAGCAGAGCAGGTGAATGTTCTTCCTCTGTCTCTTATTTCTCTAATTAGAATCCTAGATCCCTAGCATATCAGCCACCAAAATCACTGTGAACAGCTACTTACCTTCAAGGTCATCCTGATAAATCACAATTTCTTTGTCTCCTTCCAAATGAACAGCTGTGGAGAGAAAAGGTGGTCCCCAAGTTGAGGTCCGAAGATTTCCCAAAGAAAGCAATGATTTCCCTAATTGTCTGCAAGGTCAGAATCACCTTTGCATTGTGATTACAATATATACATTACTTGGAAATGATCAGAGTTGATATTTCATAACCAGTATTAATAATACTTGGCACTTCTCAGTTCTTTGTAGAGGATTCAAAAGATCATCCAGGAAGGAAAATAGAGTGGCTCATTGACAACTGTGATTAAGGGACCAGTCCCATTAAGGAATCTGTGTCATGTGAAATGAATATTCAGAAATAGAGTGGTTTGGTTTTCAGGCCCTCTAAGTCTCATTAAGTGTTGAAATTATATCATCAGTGGACTCAAAATGTGTTAAGGGTCTAATTCTGAACCAATTTCAGTAGATTTCAGAGAAGAGCACTGTGAAGGTGAAGTACATTGGTTTTGAAGTATGAATGTCAGCCTGGCTATCCCCGCCCCGGAGTGACACTGATGGAGACCTTAGAGACTGCTAAGTATTACCAGGCCACGCTCATCACCTGCAGACATGCCCAGTCTTGTTGAAGGTTGGGAGTAAAAGCCAAAGAACACATTGCACGTAAAGAACAGTCCAAAGTTTTCCAGGCTAGCTGGAACTTAGAATTGTCGTCATCTACCTTGTAACCTTCTGAGGTCTGCAGGGTCGAGGGCAGCCACGGCGTCAGAGACCCTCGAAGGCCTGCTGATGCCCGCGTTATTGACCGCCCGCACCCGGAACATGTACGACCTGCCCTCGCAGAGCCCCGTCACTGGGTACTTGCAGATCTTGACCGGCGCGTCATTGCACTGCACCCAGTTGTTAGTTCCCACTTCACACCTTCAAAAAAGAGAAAAATTACAAATCTACCAATCTAATAAACATACATGGGTATATAACAATTATGTCGAGAAAATGCACCAAAGTGGTAATAATCTATCCTGTTAGAATATCGATTTAGACAAAGAGTGACACAAATCAATTTGAAAAGACAGAGGGACACACTTCTAGCAGTTAAAATTCACCTGGTGGCTCCAAGGGATTAAAAAAAACCAAACAGACCCACCATCACTTCTGACTCCTAGTGACCTAATAGGGCAGAGTAGAGCTGCTCCATAGAGCGTCCAAGAAGCTCCTGGCAGATTTGAAGTGTCGATATTTTCATTAGCAGATATAGCACCTAACCATTAATGCCACCAGGGTTTCCCCAAGGGAGAAAGACCAAGGTCAAGATTACAGACTAGAAAATCCTAAGAGGAAGTCCTACTCTGTCACCTGGAGTCACTAGGAGGGGAGAATCTTCTCGATGACATCCAGCAACAACAGATACAGATGCTGAGCCTTTACAATTAGAATTGGAGATCAACAGCTGCCTTCAAAAGTATTTAGGCACAATCTGCTCAAAAAGTTGTCCCAAGTTGGTCATTTTAGCTCTTTTTTCCAACTTACATTACCGAGAGCAGGGCGCCTCGAAGCTCCCCAGCAGGCCCACTGCCCAAGCACAGGAACTAGACACAGCTCTCCGTGCCATGCCCCTAAACACAGCGCTCACTCAGCTCAGCCACCGTGTTGGTTCTCACAGAATACAGGCTAACTGGGCTTCAAATAACGGCCAGATGTTGCCTTCTAGAGGGCTTCCTAGGTTGCATTTTCAGTATTTTTAAAAAATACTAAAAGTTCTAACCAGTAACCTGGAAAGGCAGACAAGTTTGACCTCCATTTTCATGGGTTGGGAAATTTCAGTACAAAGCTTTCAGGAGAAAATAGCAAGTCCATAAAATTAGTCTTGCCAAGGTGTTCAACCTCAGAATTGTGTACGTATTTCAGAAAAAATTAACTCTCTCTTTTCTCCGTACTATTCAGTCTTTTTGACGAACGTTCCGAGATTCACGTGTGATGGTTCATTTTAACCAACACCGAAATTTTAAAAAAAGAATACGCAACAACCTATGCAAGTTGCAAAGGCAGGAGGAAACACAGAAAGAAACTGTAGCCTCCCACCTTAAAGTGCTCTGTTCCATTCCCCCCCCCCTTTTTTTTGTAATGAGGGAGAAGAAGTGTGGATTATTAACTGAGAAAGAACACAAGGTGGTTTCTGCAAGCACAACTGGAAAAAGTATCCAGTGTCACAGCAGTAGAGAAAATAGTTTTAATTCAAGGTAGATTCTGAACAATGCACACTGCAGATCTGTCTCTGTACCAAAACCAAACCCACTGCTGTGGAGTGGATTTTGATGCACAGCAACACTAAGAGGCAGAGTAGATATGTCCTCATAGGGTTTCTGAAAACCTTTACAAAAGCAAACTGCCACATTTTTCCGCTGCAGAGTGGCTGGTGGCCACTCTGTAACCAAGTACTTGAAGCACCGAGCCACCAGGCTCCTACTCGGCCTCTAGAATGTCAAAGTCGCCTTGGAAATTAAACAGGGAGGCTATGTTGGGGTATAGAAAAGAGAATTCAATGAGCATGATGGGAAAAAACAGGTCATCGATTATTTTTTCAGAAATTGTCATTTCATTGTGCTACGTGTGTGTGTGTGTATGTGTCCGTGCATGCACACACGCGTATGTATGTATATACAGACACACGCTATTGTGACGTATATGTATCTACAAGCTCGGCTATAAGGTGAGCAGTTGGAATCCATCAGGGGCGCGATGGCAACCCTGTGGGACAGTTCTAGCCTGTCCTACAGGATCTCTGTGAGTAAGGAATCAACATGACGGCAAAATGCTTTGGTTTTATAACTCCAAAGTTTATATTGCTCCACCTAATAAATTAATTTTTAACCATATTTTATTCCAATGGTTGAACTTTACATTTGAAATACAGATTGCATGTCTAATAAATTCAATGGGGGGAATTTTTGCTTAGGAGGCACTGAGTTGATATTAATTATTGTTGTTGTCAGGTGCCACTGAATCAGTTCCAACTCATAGCAACCCTATGAACAACAGAACAAAACACTGCCCGGTCTCGCATCATGTCTGCAGTCATTTTTATGCTTAAACTGATCTGTTGCAACCACTGTGTCAATCCATTTCGTAGAGGGTCTTCCTCTTTTTCACTGACCCTCCACTCTACCAAGCAGGATGTCCTTCTCCAGTGACTGATCTTTCCTGACAACATGTTCAAAGTATGTAAGATGCAGTCTTGCCATCTTGGCTTCCAAGGAGCACTCTAATTGGACTTCTAGAACAGATCCGTTGGTTCTTTTGGCAGTCCATGGTACATTTAACAATCTTCTCCAACGTCGTAATTCAAAGGCATCAGTTCTTCTTCTGTCTTCTTTGTTCATTGTCCAGCTTTTGCATGCATGCAGTGCAACTGAAAATACTATGGCTTGGGTAAGTCACACTTGAATCTTCAAGGTGACATCTTTACTTTTGAATAACTTTAACAAGGTTCTTTGCAGTTGATTTTTCCCAACGAAATGTGTCTTTTGATTTCTTGACTCCTGCTTCCATGGACGTTGATTGTGGACCCAAGTAAAATGAAATCCTTGACAACCTTAAACTTTTCTCCATTTATGACAATGTTGCTTACTGGTCCAGTTGTGAGGATTTTTGTTTTCATGATGTTGAGGTGTAATCCATAGAGAAGGCTGTGGTCTTTGATCTTCATCAGTAAGTGTCTCAAATCTTCTTCACTTCCAGCAAGTAAGGTGGTGTCATCTGCATGACGCAGGTCATTCTTTGGTCCTCGTGCCTTGTTGTTTTTCACAGAATCCAGCTTCTCGGATTATTTGCTGGGCATACATATTTAAAAGGTATGATGAAAGGATACAACCCTGATGCACATCTTTCCTCACTTTAAGAAGTGTCCCCTTGCTCTGTTCATACAATTGCGTCTTGACGCATATACAGATTCCTTAAGAGCATGATTAGATGTTCTGGAATTCCCATTCTCCACAACATTAGCCATAATTTAGTATGATTTACACAGTTGAATGCTTTTGCAAAGTCAATGAAACACAAGTAAACATCTTTCTGGTATTCTCTGCTTTCCGCCAAAATCCACCTGACATCAGCAATGATATCCCTGATTCCATGTCTTCTTCTGAATCCAGCTTGAATTTCTGGCAGTTCCTTTTCAATATATTGTTGCAGTTGCTTTTGAGTGATCTTGAGCAAAATTTTACTTGTGTGTGATGTCAACATTGTTCAGTAATTTCCACATTCGATTGGATCACTTTTCTTTAGAATAGGCATAAATATGGATCTCTTCTAGCCAGTTGGCCAGGTAGCTGTCCTCCAAATTTCTTGGCAGAGATGAGTGAGTACTTCCAGTGCTGCATCTGTTCATTGAAATATCTTAATTGATATTCCATCAATTTCAGGAGCCTTATTTTTCACCAGTGACTTCAATGCAGCTTCAACTTCATCCTTCAGTGCCACTGGTTCCTGATCATAAGCTACCTCTTGAAGTTGCTGAACATCGACTAGTTCTTTCTGGTATAATGACTCTGTGTATCCCTTCCACCATCTTTCAATGATCCCTGAGTCATTTAACAGTTTCCCTATAGAATCCTTCACTATTGCAACTCGAGGCTTGAATTTTTTCCTCAGTTCTTTCAGCTTGAGGAATGCAGAACATGTTCTTCCCTTCTAGTTTTCCATTTCCAGCTCTTGCACATGTCATTATAATACTTTCTTTTGTCTTCTTCAGTTGCTCTTGGAAATCTTATGTTTAGATATTTTACTTTGCCATTCCTTACATTCAACATCAAATTTCAGAGTCTCTTCTGACATCCAATTCAGTCTTTTCTTTCTTGCCTGTCTTTTCAGTGACCTCCTGCTCTCTTTGTGGATGATGTCTTCGATGCCATTCAACAGTTCATCTGGTCTTTGGTCATTAGCGATCAATAAATCAAATCCGTTCCTAAGATGGTCTTTAAACTCAGGAGAGATATACTCAAGATCACAATTTGGCTCTCGTGGACTTGTTGTAATTTTCTTCCATTTCAATTTGAATTTGCATGTGAGCAATGGATCATCTGTGCTGCAGTCAGCACCTAGTCTTTGTCAGACTGCTGATATGGAGCTTTTCCATCATCTTTTTCCACAGATGCAGTCAGTTTGGTTCCTGTGTATTCCATCTGGTAAGATCCATGTGTACAGTTGCCATTTGTATTGTTTAAAAAAGGTATTTGCAATGAAAGAGTCAGTCTTGCAAAATTCTATCATGCGATCTCTGGCATTATTTCTATCACCAAGGCTGTATTTTCCAACTAGTGATCATTCCTCTTTGCTTCCAACTGTTGGCAATACACTCATCAGTAATTACCGATGTATCTTGGTTGCTTGTTCAATCAATTTCACGCTGCAAAAGCTGGTAAAAATCTTCAACCTCTTCATCTTTGGCCTCAGTAGTTGGTGCATAAATTTCAATAATAGTCATATCAAATAGCCTTCCTTGTAGGCGTAAGGATATTGTCCTACCACTGACAGCATTGTCCTTTAGGAAAGATCTTGAAATGCACTTTTTGATGATGAACACAACGCTGTTCATCTTCAAGTTTTCATTCCTAGCACAGTAAATCACACGATTGTAGGATTCAAAATGGCCAAAGCTGGTCCATTTCAGCTCACTAATGCCTAGGATGTGAATGTTTATGCACTCCATTTCAGTTTCAGTAGATGTTACTGTGGTGGAATTATTGGAAAATTACTCCACCACTATGTGATTGCAAAGCCTGAAGCACATGATCAATGGCACTCAGTTGTGCACCTAGAAATTGTAGAACTGGTGTATTCATGTGTGTGTTGGTGTGTGTGTGTGTGTGTGTGTGTCTGTCTGTCTGTCTGTCTGTCTGTCTGTCTGTCTGTCTGTCTGTTTTCACCACAACAAAAATAAAGATTCTTAAAAAAAATCCTTTGGCTCTGCTCAGTTTTCCTCCCTGGCTGTGAGCACTAAACAAAATAAATGAAAACTAAGAAGTTAAAATTTCATTGGTTTCATAATGATCCAAATTGAAGTTGTTAACTCAGAGATAAATTACAGTGTTTTTGCTTTGAAACTCCAGTAACTTAATACTTGAAAGCAAAAGACCAGTATTGCTTAATGGAGAAGAGAACAGAAACTTGAGTGTAAAGAAGCCGGCAGCCCCCAGCTACACTGCGCTTACCGGCGCCTACTACTGTTTCACGGAAGAGAAACAACAAACATTCAGCCTTAAACCTGCTGTTCTTACACCTCTTTCCCAGCCTCGGGGCACATTCCTGAAACTCAGCAAAGCCTGGAAACCGGGAACTCCAATGTGACTGGAGAAATAAATTGGGATTTGTTACCTGGTGTTGAACAGGCCAAGACAATTCAAAGGCAATCTAAAGAAATGCAGGGTTACCAAGCAGTGGCTGGTGGATTCAAACTGTTGACCTTTGCTTAGCAGCCAGGGTCTTAACCACTGTGCCACTAGGGCCCCAGGATTTCATTAGGTTCAATCTATTGACAATCTTTATTCAATTACCTATTCAGAGGAGCTAAATAATCAAAATAATTATGTATCTAGAGCCAACCAAAAATTGTAAAACAAATTTACATTTAGGAAAATACACAAATAGATGTTCCATGATGACGTTCACTTCAGGAAAGTGTCTGTTCCTGAAAGAATGCAAGTTACACTCACCTATCAATGAAGTAGCCGATGACAGGACTCTCAGTGGTTGTGTTGGGTGGCTTCCATGTCACAATGACATAGTCTCGGTTGGCATCATGGCACTGCAAATCCATGGGAGCTCCCGGAGCCCCTGTGACTAGCGGGTCAGCATCTGGAGTGGAGGGAACACAGCAACTGTGTGTTTCAGAACATCTGCAGTGTTTGGGGACCTTGTAAAGCCTACTGACAGTGTCTTCAAGCTCAAAATTATATCTGCCTGATTTAATCTGCTGTTTAATCAAATTGCTTGACTATCTGACCTCAGTAATCCACCTCATAAATCTAAGTGGCATTTGTTTCTATGATAGACTGGTGACAAATACACATTTATGAGTAAAATTTTTAAAAGTCTGAATCATTGACACCTCTATAGCAAATGCCAGTTTATGGGGTTTTGTTTGTTTTTGTTTGCTGATTTTCTTGTTGGATCCTAAATCAAGGGTCACCCCTTGATTTCATGCTGTCAAAAATTTACTGATAAAATAACAGTGATAATTTTCTTACATCTGAGAAATAATACCTGGGATACTTTTGTATTTCAAAATCCGTAGAATACTCAATGTCTTAGTCACCTAGTGCTGCTTTAACAGAAATACACAAGTAGATGGATGGCTGTAAAAAGAGAAACTCCAGTTTGTCACAGTCCAGTGAGCTGAAGGTCCAAGTTCAGGGTGTCGGTTCCAGCAGAAGGCTTTCCCTGAAGGTGTTGCATCCGTCTTTGGTCGGGGAGCATCTTGGCGCAGGAACACAGGAACCTCGGGGCTGAAGGATGTGCTCTCCTCTTGGTGCTGCTGTAGGGTCCCAATTTTCTCTGCTAGCTTGTCTCCTTCTGATCTCAAGAGACTGCCTCAAGGCGCAACACAACCCTTAAACACTGAGTCCCGCCCCACCAATGCCACTGCTGCCCCTCCTCCCTTGTTGACATCACAGGGGGATTTACAGCCTATGCAATACCCAGAATCTTGGCCCAGCCAAATTTCTACACACACTTTTTTGAGGAATGCTCTTCAAGCCATGACACTTGAGTTTTATTAAAAACAAAATTCCACAGGTTGTGAGCAACTGGGCCACTACACTATTCATTTATGTCACCACCTATTTATGAAATACAATTAGGTTTTGCTTTCAAATTTTAATTACTGCTACACTGAAGACTGCAGAGCTCTTTAGAAAGCTAGTACACTGAACATTGAATTTCCTTAACCAAAACATGTATTTATTCGGTAATCACGGCTGTGTTATACACTCTTAGCAAGGTAAGCATTACACAGTTTCTTGTTCCAGTCTCCTCAGCCTATTAAAAGCTAAGGATTTCTTGAGACTGAGTCAAATATTTTCTCTCATTCTCAAAATCTCCGGAAAATCATTGGAACTGTTCAGCTCCCGGTCCCCGTGTCACCTCCTCTCTGTTAGCAGTGTTGAATCAGCAAGACAGTTTAAGCTAAGATGTATTTATTGCATTTTTACAGGGCAAAACATTTTGCCAGGAGGCACACATGGAGAAGGAAGGCACGTTTTAATGCCAACTTAATAACAATCGCAAAACTTTCTCAACATGTCTACAATAAAAGACTTGCACATTTGTGTTCTCTCTCACATTGGTGGGGAAGGTAACAGGTATTCATTTGTCGAATCGTTTTACATGGTTCTATTTTGTTGTTTGGTAAGATAAAATATTCCCTAATGATACAATCTTTTGCTTATCCTCCAATCTAAGTGAGTCAGTGTGGGAGTGGAAAAATAATACTCTAATAACATTATTATCCTCACATACAGGCTTGGGAAGCCTGATGTGGGTATAAAGGTGGACAAAACACTGAACAGTAGAGAGGGACTGGGTCCCAGCCCATTAGAAGGGACAGTGGCCACAGCTCAGGACACACAGTAATGGGAGCTGTGAGTGTCCAGGCGGAGAGAACACACAGAGACCCAGGACGGCAGCTACTCACCCACTGGAATAAGTGTTTTGATAACTTGGTAACGGGTTCAGCTGTGCCCCTTAGAGACAACCAGGCGATACAGTAGTTAAGAGCTGGGCTGCTAACCCAAAGGCCAGCAGTGCAGGTCCACCTGGCACTCCTTGGAAACCCTATGTGTAAGTTCCACTCTGTCCTACAGGATTACTATGAGTTGCAACTGATTCTATAGCAGTGTCTTTGCCTTAGAGAGGGGACTGACTTTAATCCCAGATGTCCAGGTGGTCCTCTCCTGGAGCAGATGCAGGGACTGGCCCTGGACAGGCATAGAACCAAGCACAGTCAAGTCCTCCTCTGAGCAGTGACACAGCACCCAAAGACTGGGACTGCAACTTTGCCAACAGAAACTCTCAAACCACAGGTACCCAGAGAATTGAAGTCCCAGTTCCTCCACCTTAGAGAAGAGCCTCAATTTCAGCACTTGAAAAATGAAGACAGTAATATTTTCTTACAAAAACTGTAAATGTATCTCTATGTAAGTTTTATATAATACAAATACATGCATATTTATATGAGACAATTATATTAATTTTCATACGATACAGTTACGTCATTTATACAGATACAGTCTAAAACTGTGCCCAGATTATTCTGAATTTTCATTTTTCTTTTCATTAAATAGGATTAATAAAGCCTACTTCACAGGACTGTTGTAAGAATTAAATGTGATTATACAAATAGGACAGTTCACATTTTGCCTGACAAAAAACACTTTGTAAATCTTGTAGCATTTATTGTTCTGGGCCGTTGAGTTGGTGCTGACTCATAACAACCCTACATACAAGAGAACAGAACACCGCCTGGCCCACCCTCCGCTTCCTGCTATGCTTGTGTCAATCACAGCAGCCACTGTCTCAGTCTAGGTCTTCCTCTCTTCAGCCACTCCTCTAGTTTAGCAAGTATGATGTCCTTCTCCAGGGACTGGCCCCTTCTGATAACACATCCCAGGTATATAAGACCAAGTCTTGTCTTCCTTGCTTCTACAGATCATTCTGGCTGGCTGTACTTCTTCCAAGATAGATTGCTCATTCTCCCGGTAGTCCATGGTATGTCAATATTCTTCACCCACACTATAATTCAAAGGCACCAATTCATCTTCAGTCCGTCTTTCCCATTGTCCAGCCTTAACACACCTTTGAAGCAAGTGGAAACACCATGGCTCAGTCAGGTGCACCTCAGCCCTCAAAGTGACATCTTCACCTTTTAATACTTCAAAGAGATCTTTTGCAGCAGATTTTCCCAGTCCAAGGCAGCATTTGATTTCTTGACTGCTGCTTCCATGGGCACGCTTTGTGGATTCCAGCAAAATGAAATTCTTGACAACTTGAATATTGTCTCTATTTGTCATGATGTTGCTTATTCATCCAGCGGTGAGGATTCTGTTTTCTTTATGTTAAAGTGTAATCCATACTGAAAGCCATAGTCTTTGATCCTCATCAGTAAGTACTCCACTCCTCTTCACTTTCAGCAAGGACGATCACGTCATCTCCATACAGAAGGCTGTTAATAAGTCTTCCTCTGATTCTGGGACAGGTTTTACTTCATATAGTCCAGTTTCTTGGGTTCTTTGCTCAGCATAGAGATTCAATAACTCTGGCGAAAGGATGCAACCCTGACATGCACTTTTCCTGATGTTAAACCATGCAGTACCGCTTTGTTCTGTTCAAACAACTGCTTTCTAATTTATGTACAGGTTCCTCTTGAGCACAGTTGTTTGGGAATTTCCATTCTTCTCAGTGTTATGTATAATTTGTTATGACCTTAGGTAAAAATCTTTGCTGCCATTATTATTATTCTCATCTTAAATACTAATTAAAAACTGCGGTAATAATAACAGTCATTGCCATCATCATCTGTGCCTGCTGAAGCAAAAATCTAGAGGCAGTAAAAGAGAGAGCAGGGCGACCTAAGGGGATCCCTTCTCTGCTTTTCCCAACCAGGCGCAGCAGCCTGTGGACCCCTCTCTTGGGCTGAATTCCTTCAAGTCTTTTGTGATGAATCAGGTGTATTCATCTGGATGTATCACTAGGTGCCATTGTATACATTCCAATAATTTTATAAACTGTTAGAAAGAAAAAAATTACAATTCCAATCTATTTCAGTTATACACTGCTTATTTGCTCCCCTTATTGTCAGAATGTAATTCAACGTGCTCGTGTGCCCACAAAATACCTACTTCACCCTCAGCTAAGTTTCTAGGAAGCAAAGCTCACTGTTCAATCGCCACGCTCATTTTGCCTTCATCGTCCCCGATCCTTAGGACATCTCACCCAATGGCGTATTCTTAGGTCTTTGCTGTCACAGTTTTCACAAACACACCCTTACCTCTAACAAACAGGAAGGCACTGTGGTCAACGACACCTCCTCTTGACACAATCCTCAAGGTGTAGAGGCCCTCATCATCCTTGTTCAGATGGCTGAACGACAAGGACGCCTGGCCTTCTCCAAAGAAGATCTTTGTCCACTTGGATTCCTTCACTAGCACATCTGAAAGAGCATTCACATTCCAGAGGTGACTCAGAGACTAAGTGGAAATTCGTGTGACAGCATGGCAGGACAGGCTTGGTAAGCCTGACGCCAGTGAGATAAGCTTTGACTTCATAAAAAGCTAAAAGCTATTTTACATAAAAACAATTACAAATGAATGGGAAGCTGTGAAGAATTTGTGACAGAGAACATGTGGTCATTATTCTGAACGCATAAACATAGAACGTGTCCTGGGAAAACCACTGGCTTTGTACTCAGAAAACAGGGTTGGGGTCCCTGCTCCCTGCTTCTCAGCCTGCGGGCTGTTCTCTAACCCCAGTGTCCCCCTGATTCCTACAGTGGCTCCAACACTGTAACAGCATCTGTTCTCATCGGGTTTTTCTTGAATTAAATGTTTTCACGTACAGAAAGCACTTCACCTAGACAAGAACATAAAAAGTCCTCAGTCACTGATATGTAGAAATAAATAATAAAAAAATCAATAAACCATAGGTAAAAGAGCAACGGAAATAAACAAGCTGTTGGTAAGAGAAGAAATGCAAATGGCGAATTCACTTCTGAAACACCATCCAACACCGATAATCAGGGAAACACCAGATAAAATAACTAGAAACTCTCAGTCACCTAGTAAGTCCAGCAGGTGAAAAGAGGGGACTATCCAGAACCGGGAAGGGCAGAAAGGCGCACTTAGCTCCTCTAGTGGAGCTGCAATTATATAAAGAGCAAAGTAAGAACACTTATCAAATACTGTGAAAGATTCATCCCACTTGGGAAGCCAATAAAAATTGTACCAACTTCCCCAAGATGCTAAATAGATGTGACAGGGACAATTTTACTTCAGAATTGTTTATAACACAGGAAAAACTGAACCATCTCCAAAGTGCATGTATACGAGAAGTAGTCACATTCTTATCAAGGAATACAATAATAGAGTGAAATGATAGTATTACAGCAGTATGTGTACAGTAGATTGTTAAATGAAAAGGAGAAACACTTGGCACTGAATCCCTATAGAGTTCCAAGCATATAGTTTACATCAGGGTGATAACTGTGATCCTGAAAGGTGCTGGAGGAATAAATTGATTTTTCCTTTTCTGCAACACATACACACTGCTTTGCTTTCCTAAGAAGAACCACTATATGTCTTTTTTTTATTTTCAAGAATAAGCAATAATCTGTGAGCCTGGGAGACAGAAGGGGCTGAACAATCCAGAAACTATACCAGCGTGAAATAAGAACTAGATGGTGCCTGGCCACCACCACTGACTGCCTTGACAGGCAATACTCAGTTTATTCTCTGACACAGCGGGAGAAAAATGGGGCTACGGATGGAGAATTCTGTTAAAAGACCAGACTTGATGGTCCAACAGCTTGAAGGGTCCCTTGAGAACACAGCTCGTGGACTTGCTCCTAGCCCAGATTCAAAACCGACACTGAAGACCACCCTGCAGACAAAAACTGGACGGCGCTGTAAGACACAAGGCTGTCAGGGCAGCGCCTCTATATAAACAAGACGGGACGGTGGAAAGGAGGGGACAGGAGCGGGATGATTGCAGAGTGGGACGCAGGTGGAAAGGAGGAGTGTGCTGTCACGGTGCTGCTGAGGTGTGTGTACAGGTTTCACAGGGCAAATTGACTTGGATTGTAAACTTTCGCTTAATCATAATAAAATCTTTTTTAAAAAGCAGTAATCAAACTTGACTGGCAAACTCAGGGACACTCCCTTCCCCCGTGGGGTGCAGTCTCAAATGTCAAAACCTCACTGGTCAGCACAGTGAATCAGAATGGTAAATGTGCAATAGAAATAAATACTCAAGCTGGTGTTTTTTCATTTTTACCCTTTCCCGTAGGATGGGCACAGTGCCTGACACACCGTCACTGTTGTTCCTCTGTGCCACTGAGTCTGTTCGAACTCGTAGTGACTGTAATACAACAGAAAAAAGCACTGCCCGGGCCGGTCTGCCCTCCCAATCACTGCCAGGTTCGAGCCCGTGGCTGCAGCGGTTGTGTCAATCCATGATACGCGGTAAATGAAAAACAATGCCGTAACACAACGCAGGGCAATACAATACAAAACGCAACAAAAAAGGAATGCATGAAAAAACACTTAGTGGACAGAACATCTTCGCAGGTATTGTAATTCCATAAAACTACACGATTATTACTAAAGCTGGAAGACATTCTCGAGGATGTATAGTCAAGTTCTTTACCCCAATGTCTCTGTGGTTAAAGGAGTACAACAAAATGTATCTAGTGGCTAAATTTTATACTGGTAAAGACTGGATCGTAGTTCATTAAAAAAAAAAGCCATAAAGATTTCATGTTAAAAACATAAATTGATTAGAATGCTATGGATTTTCACAGCATTCAATGCTTCCAATTTTATTTGTGGTATTTGGCTTGTGAATCTCAACTTGGTGTTTCCCAGTTAACCATGTTTTTATGTACACAGAGGCACACAGCCTCTTCATAGACACATATGTATCCTTTAAAATATTAGAAAAATCTGATCTGCCTTTTCTACTTCCCACGCTCAACTTGATTATGATCTTTTAAACTTTTTACATACATAAAGTAAAAAAAAAAAATCCGCTGGGTGGTCAATAACATTCTACAGACTTAAAATTGGATTATTCCAGAGGCCAAATGTTCCTACATATAACTAAGAGTTGTATCATATCAAAGACATGTACAGTGTGACCCGCTTGGACAGTAAGCCATGCTAACATCTGTGTCAATGACAACAGGATTTGTTTGGCTGATTTTGATGCGTGAGAAACCGGTGCTTGCGTCTACATTTTAGTATCAAGGCTGCCCACCATCGAAGTACAGTCCCCTGGCCGCACGTGCCGGCCATTACACCTCTTACAAACTTCAGTCCAGACTGGTTAATCTACGCATCATCCTCTGAAAATATCACACTCCTCAAAGCATTTCGATACCACGTCTTCCTCTCCATGGAATGCTGGGTGCTCTGCTCTGGCTGCTTGTGGGAAATCAAGGAAACTTACACAAACGCATAGGGCCAGCTCCATCATTGGCTGATTAGAGTAGGATCTCTGGCCTACCAGGCACTGAACATTTTGAAAAATCTCCCCGGGGGATCTGAATGTACACCTAAGATCTTGTGCCTCACAGCCTGCCTCTCTTCACAGACAAAGCCAAAGGCCAGTCCATCAAAGCGTAGGAGAGGACCTCATTGCTAAAGCGAAGTCACAGGAAGTCGAGTTTGTTTGCCTGTCCTTGTGCCTCAAACCCAACCAAACCGTCTGCCATCAAGTTGACTCCAGAAGACAGCAACTCCAGGGGACAGGGGAGAACTGACCCACTGAGCTTCCAAGTCTGTAAATCTAGACTGAAGAAGATTGCCACATCATTCTCCCCAAGTGGCTGAAAGGGCGAAATCACCCAGCTTTCCATTAGCAATCAAGTTCAAATACTTTTTTCACAGGTACTATTTAGTCACCAGTTAAGGTGACAACTTATCTGTTTTTTGGTTTGGTGGGGTTTTTGTTGTAGCTGAGGGTTTACGATCCATCCAGCAAAACAGATAAGAGACAAGGCCTTGCTGACTGACTTCACTGAGAATGGAAACCCCACACTGGGCCCCCAGAACATCAGCTGCCCGCAGCAGCCACCTCCTCCGGAAACTGTGCTCTGCCACCATGGTGGATTTTTTTTCCCGTCCATTCAAAGGGTGGCCTATGTATTCCCAGGCCAGGAGCCCTCTCAAAGGGTCAGCTGTGACTGTGATTAAACTTCCTGCCATTAGTTGAAATAGGAGACAAAACACTTAGCTGGAATCCTTTTCTTCTGGAAGGGAATGAATCATCTTACAAGGAGCAATTTGGTCTTGGTCTTTGGCTCTTGAGAGATAATCTTTGGAATTTCCTGAGAGATGAAGGTGACTTTGGTCACCGAGGTCAGAGGATTCCTGCTAATGAGTAGGGAGCTGACCTGGCCAGAGAGACCAGGCCATGGTCCAGTACCAGCTCACCACCAGCAGGGCAGCACGATTCAATCATGTATGTACAGAAAGTCCTCAATTTAACCATACAGCATGGCCAGAAGTGCTGGGGACCCAGAAACTCCATGAGATTGGCGGTGGGGGGAAGTCAGCTCTACATCAGCAGCACCCCCTTCGGGGGACCCTGTAGCTCTGAACTGGATCTCACGCCACATGACTCTTCTTTATACAGATCCTGGTTTGGATCCTTGTACTGTAACAAACCTACAGTCATTCCAGCAAATCGTTGAGCTCAAAGGAGTAGTGGGAACCAGCGGGCACAAGTAAGGAGGTCAGGGAACATCCCACACTTGTAGCTGGCCTCCCACAGGGGAGCAGGACAACCCTGAATTTGTGGCCAGTAGATCAGAAATGAAAGTGTCACGTGGACCCCAAACTTTGCAGCTGGCATATGCCTATCTAGTAATCTGAAGGCTAGAGTTCTTCTAACTTGTGAGATGGACCTAGATCCAGGCAGCTGGTGTCAGAGATGGACTGAAATGTGGCAAAGCGGGGACTTGATTAATCATCACATTCGGGAGATTGGAATGACACCCGTTTTTGTCTCTGAGCCTTCCTTCCCTAGCTCCTCTTAACCCTTGAAAGGTGCATCTGGCTTCCCCCTTGTCCACGGAGCCTGCCCTGATGACTCTAACCCATTACGACTCTTCTCTTTTGTACGTTTCCAGAGCCGGCCTAATTTAGCACTGGCATTTTGCCTTTCTCACCTGTTACTGTGTCTGCCGTCAGTGCTACCTGACTTTGTAGATGCTGACATTATAAACGAGAAGAGTCTGCAAACTGCATATTACCTGTGAAAGGGACAAAGAAAGTTTGGCGGCCAGCATCTGGTTGGTTTTAAGCTCTAGCTTTAGCACTTTCTTGTTTGGTCATGTTGAAAAACAACAGGCCTATCAGAATCTTTATTTCCTCACATAAAAAAATAAATAAATAACCATACGTAGCTTAAATTCAGTTTTTTTTGTCTTAGAGATAATACTGAAAGCTGCTAACAGTACCTGCCATGTAGTAGAGGCCCGTTAAATTATAATTGCCACTGTTATTGTGGTTGGGGCCGCAGAGGGGTACTGGTTAAGTGCCATGGCTGCTAACCAAAAGGTCAGCAGTTTGAATCCCCCAGACGCTCCTTGGAAATTCTCGGGACAGTTCCCTTCTGTCCTATATGTTCGCCATGAGTCAGAATCTGCTCAGTGGCCAGTGTTTGGGGTTTGGTTGGTTGGTTGGTTGGTTGGTTGGCTGTTGTTATGTGCAGCAGTAGAACTGATTTTCTACTCATGGTGACCCATGTGACAGAACAGGCCCACCCGCATAGGCTCTCTTAGGCTTTGACTTCCACAGGCGTGGATCACCTGGTCTTTTTCTCTTGAAGTTACTGGGTGGATTCTAACCACTAGGCTTTCAGTTAGCAACCAGATGTGGAACTGCTGTGCTGCCAGGGCTCCTGCAATTATAATTAGATTTATTATTTCTAGCATCACATTTTATTGTCAGCCTTTAAGTATGGTAATGTGTTTAGATTAGGCAATTTACGTAAACAAGAACTCTAATGACTATTTCAATTCTACTCTCAGCTCCAGCTACACATCCCAGATGCACTGACTCTGGCCTGTGGTTGTCGTATCTGTTGATAGGAGTGACCACCACTACTGAATTCTCCCACAAGAACCTCTCCCCAAAGCGTCAGACTCCTATACCTACATCCTATACCAACATCTCCATGGGGACTTCTGACAGCCGTCTCAAAATTAACACATCTAAAATTAAACTCAAAGAGCCCAGTGGCACAAAACTTGCAATCAGGTGCTAATCTAAAGGCTACAGGTTTGAACCCACTCAGCAGCTTTAGAAAAAAAACCTGTAATCTGTGAAGAGGACAGCCCAGAACACCCTCGGGAGCAGTCCTACTCCACAACAACTCCCTGAGGTCATCACCAGCCTGGGTGACAGCAGCAGCTCACAACTGCAACATGATTGGAGTCTTGATTTCCCACTCCCTAACTGCTTCCTTGGAAACTCTGGTGGCCTAGTGGGATAAATGCTACCTCTGCTGACCAAAAGACTGGCAGTTCAAGTCCACCAGGTGCTCCTTGGAAATTCTGTGGGGCAGTTCTACTCAGACCTATAGGGTAACTGTGAGTAGAAATCAACTCGACGGCAGGTGACTAGCACTGAGATGCCTGTTAACTGCTTCCTGCCCTAAACTTCTGCACTCAGTGTTATGTTACCAGCCAGCTAGCCCTTCAAGCTAAAATCCTAGGAAGAACAAATGACTCTTCTTCTCAGACCCCACTTCCAGTGTTTTAGCTAGTCTTTTTTAGAACAAAATAAATTCTGAGCCTCACCACTCTTCACCACCTCCACCCCGTCACCTTAATCCAAGTCATCACAATGTGTCCCCTAGATTGAGCCATAGCTTCCTAAATGGTACCCCTTGTTTTCACCCTCCCTGAGTGCACCCCTACTCCTTTGTGTACATCGCTGCCACCTGGATGGTGGGTAGACTGCAAGCACCATGAAGGCAGGAGGGGTGTGGGTCCCATTGACCGCCAAGTCCCCCAAGCCTGGCACAGCATGCTTCACCAAACGCAGGCTTTCAAGATACACTTAAATTCACTGTTACCTTTGCTAAGCCTTACCAGGGACAAATCCAGAGATAGTACCCGAGGCAGCATTTGAGTGTTTTGCCTGCTGATTGCAGGAGACCCTTCATAGAGCCCCCAGATCCGCAGAAAGAGGTGCTGGTCCTCAGAGAACCCATAGCTCCTTGCTTCCTGCCGCTGGGTGCCCCCTACAAAGCACAGAAACCCATTCACAGAAGTGCACGGCTCTAAGGGTGAGAGCAGTGGCTGGCGGTCTCTAACAGACCATACACCGGAAAATGCACCTCAGTGGGTGTCTTGTTTATCCAGTGCTGCTATAAAATAAATACCCCAGTGGGTAGCTTTAACAAAGAGAAGTCTGTTCTCTCAAGGTCATGTAGACTAGAATCTCAAATTCAGGGAGCCGGCTCCAGGAGAAGCTTCTCTCTCTCTGCTGGCTCCGGGGGAAGGTCCTGCCTCAATCTTCCCCTGCTCTAGGAGCTTGTTCGCACCGGGACCCTGGGTCCAAGGAGTGCGCTCTTCTCCTGACTCTCGTTTCTTCGTGGTGTAAGGTCTCCCTGTGTCTCTGCTTGCTTCTCTCTTTCATATCTCAAGAGGCTGAGTTAAGACACTACCTAGTCTTATAGATTGAGTCTTGCTTCATTAACATAGCCATTGCTAATCCTGCCTCATTACCATTATCAAGACGGTTTATAACATATAGGAAAATCACTTCAGATGACCAAAATCACAAGCACTGGGAACCAAGGCCTTGCCAAGTTGACGCACAGTTTGGGGAGACACAGTCCAATTCATGACAGTGGGACATATCTTTGGATTTGAAAAACTTCAAACTGATCTAAAGTTCCAAAGGAGGACCAAATTACTTACAGTGGGTGGGGACCTGGCGGATCTTCCAAGGAGCCCCTTTCTCTCAGGCCATGTGTCGCACACTAGAGGAAGAGTTGTTCCTCTCTGTCGATCAGCAGTCAGTGGAGGCACGGCCCAGGTGGGGCAGTGGTTAAGTGCCTCATCTGCGCCTCGTCTGCTATTTGAACAGCAGGCATTTGAATCCACCAGGCGCTCCCTGGAAGCTCCAGGAGGCAGTTCTGCTCTGTCCTGTAGGGTTGCTGTGACTTAGCATCGACTCAGCGGCAGTGGGTCTGATTTGGGTTTACAAGTACAAACCCAGCAGAAACCACAGGCCAAATCTGCTGCTCTCCGTCAGCAGGGTGTCTACTGAGAAGCTCGCTCCCGAAATCTGGGCCATTCTTTCGTTGGTAATCACCTTATGCTGGTTTACCAAACCAGCCTCACAAGTAAATCTTGCCCCCAAGTGGTTTTCAGTTTTACTGTAAGTAACTGAGGCCTTCTCTTGGGTGATTCCTTCAGTATGGTAGCTTTAGAGTACTAACCTATTTTAAATTGTGTCCGTAATACCCAGTTTCCTGTTTACAGAGTCAATTTCTTCCTACCTAGGGGGTGGATTTCCTTCAGTTAAGTGACTTTGCCTCTGGGGCTTACCAGCCACCTGGTGAGTCTCATTAATTTTAAACAGTAAAAGATATTCTCTTGCATTCTAATGTCTGAAAATAAGCCAAGGAGAATCGCCTCCATTGTTTTCTATTTGAATAATCAAGGCTGTGAAGATCTGATTATGATCAGTAGTGCAAGAGTTTCTCTGAGACTAAATCCCACTCGGACCTCACAGGGACCTAACTAGAAATGGAGAAAGTTAACTGTCAGAATAAGAATGATTTTTAGGGCAATACATATTCAGTTGACATTGGTCCATGTATGTGAAACTTCCATGGCACCAGAATTCTATGTCTTTCCTCCCTACAGGGAAAAACAATTTTCCATTTCTCTCCTAAATCCCCCCTTCACACGTCTCTCTCTCCTTTGCCCTCTTTCTTTCTCTCTTCCCACGCCCTCCTCTCTCTCTGTCCTTTCTCAGATGGCATGAAAAGAGACCTTGGTCATAACTATTCCAACAGCCAATCTAGGTGAGAACACCCTACAGACGTAGGAATTCATTTCTGGCCTGCCCTGTACCGGGTCACAGCTGTATTTTCTGTGCCTGGAACAAGTTTTGTATTTTTCTGCCTTCAGATTTTGACACATGAGAGCTCTCCCTTCTCTCCACCAGTTAGAAGCCACCTTGTCATCCTACAATGCTTCCCCGTCACCCTGACCCGTGAAGCTTCCTTTCCTCACTCCAAACCTACGACTGGCTCAAGGGCACCAGTGTGTGCGGCCCTCACCCAGGTGTCTGGTCATTCATCACAACCCATCCAGGGACATCATACTTGAAAAGGAAATTGCCTTATAATTTTACATAATTTTCCCCCAAATAACCAGCATTTTACAGGCAGCAGTGCACTCATATGTTTCTTTGTAATTTTTTGCATCGTGTGAGGTTCAGAGTAAATACATGTAGAGACCTCTGTGAGACCCAGTCCACACACAGTAAGTCTGCCTCAGAAGCAACATGCCAGGGAAGAAGAAACAGAGATTTACTTCTAAAGTTGGTCTAAATAGAGCAACAAGGAGCTATTTGTCACTGGTGAAGGGACAGTCCTTGATGGCTGAGAACAGACTCTGGAACCAGATCCTTGGGTTCAGATCCCAACTCTGCCACTCACCAGTGGAAAGATCCTTGAGCACGTCACTTAACTTCAGTTTCCTCATCTATACCCCAAACAAAACAAAGCCTACTGCTGTTGAGTCAATGCTAATTCATAGCAACCCTACAGCACAGAGTAGAACTGCCCCACAGAGTGTCCAACACGAGTGTCTGGTTGACACGGACCGCCACCCTCTCAGCCAGCAGCAGTACCGCTTAACCAGCACGCCACCTGGGTTTCCTTCTCATCTACAGCACGGAGTTCATAGCAGTCTCTATCACCCAGGATTGTTGCAGAAATTAAACGCATTATTAGACATGAAACAGAGTCCAGTACCTAATAAACTTTGGTAACTGTCACCTACTGTGTTAGTTGAGGCAGAGTATAAATGATACCTCCCTCTTTTTTTTTTTTTTAACTCATGTAGATATCCTTTTTATATGTCTATAAAAACGTCTCTGAACAACTCTTCTAAATTCAGGTGCTGCCCCGTCACCCTCCCAGCAATTCCCCTGGATGAATGTCAAGGTCACTGACACTGCCACCAAGTCCTCTCTCGTTGCTTTGCCACCTTCAGCCAAGACGGCGGGTGAAAGCTTTGTTTTGCTTTGTTTTACTGAGCTTTAAGTGCAAGCCGACAGCTCAAGCGAGTTTCTCATAAACAAAAATTTATATCCAGATTGTTAGGTGACCGTAGTTGCTCTCCCTACGGTGTGGCAGCAGGCTCCTCCTTTCCACGCTGTGTTTCCTGTGTCCACTCAGCCAGCTCCTGTCGCCCTTGCCTGTCATCTCATCTCCAGACGTGACCTGCCCAGTTAGTCTCCTGTGTCTCCTTGAGCCGAGAAGCACACCCCTCAGCCCCATCCTTCAGGTCTTACCATCCAGTCTAATCTGTCTGAAGAGTTGGCTTCAGGAATGGTTTCAGTTCTGGGAATTACAAAGTTTTAAATATTCATTTTTGTGCATGTAGCTTAAGGATCAGTGACTGCAGCAGAAGCGAGGCACCGTCTCACAAGTGTGGCTTGCCTCCCACTCACCGTCTCGGTACCACTCGGCTCTCGGCTGCACTCTCTTCAGCTCGGGCGTAATCAGCAGGGTACACTTGAGGGTCACGGTTTCGCCTTCTCTCCTAAAGGTGACCCCGAACTTCTCCACAAACTGAATGTCAAAGTGGGTGTATGGAATCACGGAGGCCAAGGGCACTGCACGGAGGGGGTGAGACACAGTGACGTCAGGAAGGTGGCATAGATTTTAAGCACAGCTAATCAACATCATGCTGTTACCTCAGTTTTGTTTCCTCACCGAGACATTATGCTCACCTTCTGCAAAGACTCACTCCGAGGAATCAGAAAAAAAATAGCCATGAAGTTTTATTTTATCGTGTGTGAAAGAGAAGGAAGAAGCCCAGATGGACATGAAGGCGGCTTGAAATCTGAACCACATCTTATGAGTGAAGGGTTTGGGGATTATGTTAACACCCAGAACGCATGGGTTGAGGACAGCCATGTCAGCTTAAGGTCACAGTTTTCTCCTCTTCAGTATAAGATTGGGTTTTTTTTAAAAAAAAGTAAGCTATAATGGAAAGCCTAAAGTGAGTCTTACTGACCAACAAACAAACCTGTTGCTGCCAAGTATGTACTATAGGGCAAGTTCTCAAAACAGCTCCAGCTTCTTCTCTGGAGGGTATAGAATGCAGAAGGTGTTTTAAGCATCTCTGTGATAATTTTATATCTTTAAAATAACTGAGCTTTCACTTAACTATGGAACTGTATGTTTTAAAACTGTTAGTTTCATGTCATGCAAATTTTACTACAATAAGAAAAATAACTGAAACAAAATTGACAAAATATTTAGATTTGTTAAACATGGGTTTCAAATATATACACTTCTGTTGTATTTTCATGAATGCTTTTTAGTATATTGTAAACACTTTCCAAGCTTTTGTTCAGAAGGAGTAAAATTTAATAAATACAAGATTTCATGAAGCTTTGTGAATTTTAAAAAAAGAAGTTGCTTTCCAGTCAATTCTGACTCACAACAACTCATAGGTCAGAGGAGAACCGCCCCTAGGGTGTCCAAGGAGTCGTTGGTGTACTGGAACCGCGGATTTGGGGCTGGCAGCCCGGCTCTTGGCCCCCGTGCCACGAGGGCTGCCCCCCATGAACGCGGAGGGCTGAGTCTCCACATCGAGCTATTTCATCGTCCAGACCCGAAGAGCACCTCAGAGGTTTGCAAACACGCAGTCTCGGATCCAGCCGCTTACCGCCCCGGTGTTGACGCACACGATGCACCCTGAACTTCCTCCAGCTCGCCAGTAAACGGTCTTGGCCTCCACCCGCTGCTGAAGGCAGGCCCTTACAGCAGGGGGAGCACAGAAAGCACCCCGAGGGAGCCAGAGCAGAACGGCCAGGTGGCCGCGAGAGAGGGCGTCACCCTCGGTCCCCCCTGGGTCGCCCGCGCTCGCCGGCGCTGCCTCCGCGGCCCCTAGGCTGCACCTGGCTCAAACTAAAGATGCTGGGCGAATACGGGAGCGGTCGGTGGGAGCTCCAGTCCCGTCCAAGTCCCGTTCCCTGCACTGCACCTCAGACGTTTCTAGGGTAAACACACGCAGTCCACGTTTCTGCCATGCCAACAGCATGACTGGCCTCCCCCACCCTCGCCTGACCTAAGACCACCCATCTCCCTGGCCCTCTCGGGTGAAGCTAGCCATGGGATTCAGAAAAAGTCACCGCCAGTCACTCCAACAATAGGGGACAAGGCGAAGGACATTAGGCACGGTAAAGCCACCCAGAGGAACAGGGTGTCACATTAGCAATGAAATGAAGGGCAGGAAAGCGGGATGCCAGCCAGATACGGCAGGTCGCGTAAGGGACAGGGCCACCGTTTAAGATACATCCCAGGTATAAGAAAATAGAATTTTAAAACCTTGAAAGCCGTACCTCAGGCCAACTTGGGAGCAGTCATCTACTCCAGATCCCATTGGGATCTGATGTGGTTGCTCCTTACAAATGACCCCAGAGATTTGGGGGGAAAATATGCTTAAATGTAAAATGTGGCAACGTTATACGTTGGTGTCAAGAATTCAGATTCCTTCCCCCCTCCCCAACTCAAAATCTAAAGTTTCTCAGGGCCACAATTTCACCAGCTTCTAAAAATACCTACATGAGAAAACATTCTCAAATAATATTAGCCACAATTATCTTGGAAGATTTTTTTTAAAAAAAGCAATTTTTAACTGACTGTTAGAAAATGATTTTCTAATTATATGCATTGTTTTTCATTTTCAACCATTTTGCTACACATAAATAAAAATCCACTTACATCCAATTGGCAGGCCCACAGAGTGGAATGGCTCCTCCTCACCTCTGAATCCTGCAAAAGTTGTAAAGGAAGAAAGAAGAAAATGCAGAGATTTAGAAAGTATCAGTAATTTAGATTATCTAGGGAAATTATAAATATCAATTATCTAGAGAGAACATAGGATCTATTATTAGCTAAAGAAGGCAGTATCAGTTATGAAGAGAAATTGTAGATAGTATTGATTATCTAGAGAAAATATGGTATCATTTATCTAGAGAAAACACAGATAGCAACCATTATCTACAGAAAAGAGTATCAGTAATCTTGAGAAAACAGAGGTAGTATCTACTATCTAGGGAAAAGTTAGATAGTGTTGATTATCTAGACAAACTGTAGATAGTAATGATTATGTAGAGAAAATACAGTGTCAATTATCTAGAGAAAAAAGATGATACAAATTTTCTAAGAGGTTCAATTATCTAGAGAAAATATAGATAGCAATGATTGTCTACAGAAAAGTTAGATAGTATTGATTACCTAGAGAAACTGCAAATGGTATCAACTATCCAGAGAAACTACAGGTAGTACCAACTATCCAGAGAAAATATAGACAGTACCAGTTATCTAGAAAAAGCATGGACAGTCCTGATTATCTAGAGAAAAGTTAGGTAGTATCAATTATCTAGAGACAATGTAAATGGTTCCGATTATCTACAAAAAATAAATAGTATGGGTTATCTGGAGATGACCCGGTGACTCTCAGTTATCTGGAGACGACCCAGTGACACTCACGTCTCACCACCACAGCAGCGTTGGTTGAAACTTGTCCGTGAGCATTGGTAGCCACTGCTGTGTACGTTGCAGTATCATCAAAATTTGCCCTGTTGAAGGAAATCAAAACAAGACAAAATCCTGAATATACTACGGGAGTTTTCTATAGTATTTGGTGACCCAGATTTGAACAAAAACATTCTTCGAAAGCAAAACTTGTGGCCGAGATCATTTGTCAGTGAATGATCTCTTCAAGAACAATGCCAGCTCTATCCTTAGAACAGCATGGCGCCCACAGTATTAATTACAGAAATGGGCAAACGTTTGATCCTGGACTATGGCTTGACTTTGGCTTTGAGGGTGAAAAAAATACCTCCTGGCACTTCCTGAAATGCCTTTGTTTCGTTCTCAAGGAGAAAGCTATATTCCATCAGGGCTTATGTTTCTACCTCTATGGGATTAGTGGCTTTATCTTGCCCGTGAGATGGAACAGTAAAGGGATGTGCCTTGGAGTATCCTGCAACTGCTCTGTGTAGGAGCAAGGAAATTATCACAGAGAAAGCCAGACCCTAATCGATGTGGCCCCTGAAGACCATCTAATAGGCTGGTTCTAAGGTGGACCAGGAATTTTCCCTTTTAAGTAATTCTTCCAGATTAAATTTATGCACTCTACCATTTGGGAACAGTGTCTTAGATAATCCATTCTTTTCTTTATACTTATCATGAATTCTATTAAGGAGAAGCATTGCTTAAATTCATATCAATTTTTGAATATATCACCTTTCACTGAGGTGTTTTGGCAAAACTGAGAAACAGCTAGGCCCATAATCTTCTGAGACAACCTCAGGGATAAACTGGAGGTCAGCCATGGTGGACCAAAGCTGGACTTAAGCCACTGTATATACTTTGCTGCAAAAGTCTTATGTTTATATGTACATATATATATTTATGTACATATATATGTAATTTTATTTATTTAGTGGTGGTGTTGGGAATATACACAGCACGACACACCTTAGTTCAGCAGTTTCTACGTGTCGTTTAGTGACGCTGACAGCATACTTGCGAGCACTCCTACCCTCTTTTATGAGTTATTCCTCTCCCGTTAAGAGGAATTCACTGTCCCCTAAGTTTCCCACCTAATTTTTTGAGTTACTGTCTTCTGTTGGAACCTATATACACAGTTCTTAAAAGAACACAATATGCAAAGGAGATGTTTTTTTCCAAGTGTGGCAATGTTACACACTCATAGCAAGAATTTAGATTTCTTCCGTAATCCCCAAATTTAAAATTTAAAGTCTTTCAAGGCCACAATTTCACCATTTTCTAAAAATACATACAAGAGAAACTATTATTTGGTTTTAAGGAGATGTCAGAGAATGTCATTGGTTTAAGATTTACTAATTATCTCAGGGCAATAGGTTCAAAGGTTCATCCAGGCTCCATAGCTCCAGCAAGTCTGGAGTGAGTGAGAATCAGATATTCTGTTCTGTATGTTCTCCCTTTTGGTCAGATTTCTTCTATAGGAATCTTTGATTGAAATGTTCAGTAATGGTAGCCAAGAACATCCAGTTCTTGTCTCAGGGTATCGGATGCAGTTGTTTACAGAGATGATCAGCCACACATTCTGTGTCCTCCTCCTACCCCTGCCTGATGCTCCTTAGTCCCCTGTGGTTCAAGCAGGTAGAGACCAACTGTTGTGCTTTGGATGGCTGATTGCGAGCTTTTAAGACTCCTACATGTCAAACTAGGGCATAGAACCGAAGCATTACAAATGTTACTAGGCCAGTTAACTGAGCTGTCCCGTGAAACCATCACCCTAACCTTTCAAACCAGGAGACAAATTCCCTTAGGTGTTTGTTTGTAGGTGAGAGTCTTCAGCTGCTATCCCTTTTCTTCTTGCTCTTGTTGTCAACGTATCTATCACACAACTTTTGCAAATTCATTTTTTTACAGGTATACAACTTATTGACAACATTTACAATAACTGACTGCCCAACTCTACCCTTATTTTTTTTTTCATCACCATTAATGCCCCCCATTTTCCGAAGCCCTCTTGTCCCTGGTAGCCACTAATAAACTTTGTCCTCTACATTTGCCTCGTCTTGTCTTTGTATATAATTGTGGTCATACAGTCTTTGTCCTTTGGTGACTGGATTACTTCCCTCAGCGTGAAGTCTTCAAGCCCCACCTATGCTGCAGGTTGTACCGAGCTCTCACTGTTCCCACAGGGTGAGTAGTGCGCCATCGTACGCAGGTGCCACGGCCGTTGTATGTAGGCACCGACCCACCCGGCGACGGGCATTTAGGGGGTTCTGCCTTCGGAGCACCGTGAGTAGCACTGCAGGAAACGGCAGTGCACGAGTCTCGGTTTGGGTCTCTGCGCTCAGGTGTTTGGGGTCTGCACCCAGCAGTGAAACGGCTGAGTCACATCGTCCTGGTGGCACAGTGGTTAACGTGCCCAGCAGCCAACTGAAAGTTTCACAGTTCAAACCCACCAGCTGCTTCACAGACGGAAAATGGGGCAGTCCACATCCATAAAGACTGTAGCCTGTGAAACCCTGGGGGCTGTCGGCACTGGTCTATATGGCCGCTATCCATCTGAGTCGATGAGCCAGCAACGGTTTAATTTTTACAGAAGCAGGTCATTGGGCCTTTCTCCCATGGTACTCCTAAGTGGATTCAGACCACCAAGCTTTTAATTAATAACTATTTGTGCCACGCAGAGACCTACCATCTTCCAAAACAACAACAACAAACCAAACCTGCTGCTGTCCAGTCGATTCTGACTCATAGCAGGATAGAACTGCTCCATAGAGCTTCCAAGGAGTGCCCGGTAGATCTGAACTGCCCACTTTTGGTTTAGCAGATGTAGCACTTAACCACTATGCCACCAGGGTTTGGTGGCATACTAAAGCATACTTTCTTGGATCTGACCTGCCATCCTATCAGGCTCCCCAGAGAGCTTGATGGAAGGAAAAGGGCTGTCGGGAGGGGGAGTTCATCTTTACAGAGCTTTCACTAACCTGCCTGGCACTCTGCTAGGTACTTTGTACTTGTTACTTTAGGTGGCATTCTCAAGTCTGGTACAAAAGGGGTAGTGCTATCCTGTAACCGCGGTGAGGACATTGACACTCTAAGAACTTAGGCAGACACCGTCCCAACAGCCACAACGTCTGCATGCTGTCTGTTAGCTTCTACCGCATTGCCAAGCAAGGGGCACAGTGAGCACAGGGTTCACCTGGGAAGGGAAATACCATCAAAAATCTTAGTAAGAAGGAAAACTGTACTCAAGCTCTACCTTTCAAATGCACAAAGGAGTCAGCATTCCCAGAGACAAAACCCACTCTTGGTAGGTCATTGGTAATTTTATTTTCTTCTCCATTCCACTTGGAGCTGAAAATATTTTCCCCTGCTCAAAGTACACAGTGTCTCCAGTGAAGGAGAGAGAACATTTCAGAGACCTCTGCGACCTCCAAGAACTCCTGTCCTCCTTTATCAAGTTCCCGCCCGGCTTTAATGTGTCCTGAGTGCCAGCTGGCCTCCTGCAACTGCCACCGCTCCAGGGAGAGCTGACACACGAGCAAGGCCGATCCACAGAGATTTACAAACCAAGTTCATTATCTTCCAACCCACCTCAGAGGGACACTAACCTAGCTACAAAGCTCCTCAACTAAGCTACAGTTCTAGAAACTGCTTCGCTGTGCTGTTTACAAGTGCACGGCAGGCACAGCCACGTCCCCAGGAGCTCGGTAACAGAGAATGTGTGTAACACACACGAAAACCCCATCCTGGAGGAGCTTTTCCTGCTGCTAAGCATTAGCATTATCTGTGCATCAATCCACAGTAACCAATGTGAACACCCACCCACGCAGAACACAGGGTACTGTCACTGCCCCGGGAGTGTGGCTGCCTGGAGAGCTGGGAGGCGGAGAAGGACGGAAAGAAGAGCACCCTTACGGGTTCTTTTCCATTGCTGGCTTTTTTTTTACCCTGTGCTTGTGTCACTTCTTCTAAACAATAAAACCCCCATATTTTCATAAATGAATTTGCCAAACGGGAAGATATTTATCTTCTGGAGTTAGCCCTAAACCCTTCTCTATGCAGATTAGAGAAAGAAGGCTACACTGTCCCACAGCCACAGCTGGAAGTGTTAGAAAACCAGAGTGTATTGCAAACAAGCAACACATTTTGCAAAACAGGCTGGACTCAAACTCCCGAGCTTGTGCCTGTTCCTTGAACGCACCAAGACAGAGACTGAGATTTACGGGCAGGGAGCACTGTGCCGTGAGTCAGACATCGCAGCACGGGCCGGAGCAAAAGGGGCAGACATATATGGGGCTTACAAGAGAGATCCAGCCAGACGAGCACAAAGATGGTCCTCACAGGCCAGCTGGTTAGGGCTGGTACCAAATCCTGAGTGAGAAGGCTATTAGTGCCTAAACCCACATTAAGCCCTGAGACCAGAGAGTACACTGATCTTATTTAGAGTATGTCCAATAGTCTCTCTACGTCTTTTATCGTCTTCTGAAATCCCTCAGTTAAAGAACCCTTCTGGATGTTAGTGTCAGCAAGTTTGAAGCTGTGTCCCAGAGTTTTCAAACTGAATTTCCCAAATGTGCTAGAAATTACTTCCTCCATCTCTGTGTTAGCACTTCTGAAACTATACCACAAGCACGCACTCACACGCACGGTCTACTAGTAACCCGGGGAAGTTAGGCTGCTAGTTAGTTAGGGGGCACACTGTGGCCTCCCTTGTTTCTGCACGGGCCTCAGGCAAAGCATCCCCTACCATGTTAGTCTAATTAAATCATATTCAGAGATTTGCAAGTAAAGCTTGGCATTTCCTTTTGCAATTACTCATCTTCACAAATCAGAATTTTTTTTTCCAACACTACAAACCGAACAAAATCCAGAAGAAAAAAAAAAATGAGGACTGGGACTACTGAGGCTTCAGCCGATCTCTACAAGCTCTGAACCCATGCGGCCATTGGAACAGCCTGATGATTCTCACTTGCTGACTCTAGAATAAACAAACCGTATACATTATAAATCAAATTAAAACACATTCACTGAGTACCTACCCTTTGTGTAAATGACTCTAATGATCAAATAAAATATTTGAAAATGCTTTCTAATTTTATAGTGTTGTGTTAGTCCTATATGATATTAATTAAAATCTGTTTGCTGAAATCTTGGACCAAACGACAGAGAAAGACTTCCTCGTTGCTCATATTTATACAGAACAACATAGATTTCTAATCAATTTGAGAACTACAATTAATTTCTGTTTCATTGTTTTTTACCTTAGGAAAAGGAGTACAGCTTGTAAGAAGTTGGATAGCAATGAATTATTTGTGCCTAGGAGAAGAGAGAGAATTAGCAGGACAAGTCCTGTATGCCGAGGCACATGGTTATAAGCTTGTGTTTTCAATTACTTTAAGGTATTAAGACCTGGTGGGGGGTGGGGGCAGACAGGGGGTAGCTCCCTAACACGTTAGCACTGAAGGTTCATCCGGTTACCAATTAGCACTTCCTCCTTAGCAGTAGGGAATGGGATGAGAGAGAAAGAACCCCCTGTACACCGGCGGGGGAAGCAGATTCTCCTAAACTCAGAAAGTTAGAGTCCTTGAGGCTGTTGCATCGACCTTCAGGATTCTGCCTGTATAATCTCGTGTGAGCTCACTCTGCTTTCCTCTGGCCTTAAATGAGTCCATAACCACCAAAAATACTCAGTCATTCATCTGCTACAACGATCTCCAACAGGGCCACAGAGCTGAGGGAATTCAGATAAACCACTGAATGTATAGGAAAACAAAATTAAACTTCCACTTGTTTACTTTTATCTCATTCTTTTTACATTTCTCTTTTTAAATGTTGTATACTTTATAAAATGTATTTTAACATAGGTCCACATATGCCAAAAAAAAGTCTGTCAGGTCCCTAGGTCTATAGGACACAGAAGAACTGCCCTGTAGGGTTTCCAAGGAGCAGTTGGTGTATTTTAACTGTTGACCGTTTGGACAGCAGCCAAGCTCTTAGTCACGGTGCCGCCACTGCCCTAGGTCCATACATAGATTATGAATAAATATACACATATGTATGAGGGGTAAAGACTTACAAATATTTGTGGACAACTGGAGCAGCGGAGGTGTTGTGGTGGCACAAACTGTGCCCAACCACGCCCCGTGAGACTGGCAATTCAACCCCATCCCGGGGACCTGCGCCAGGAAAACCTTGTTGTCTGCTTCCCTAAGGACGATAACCGGGAAAACTATGTGAAGTGGTTCTACTCTGTAACACACAGGTCACCGTAAGTCAGAATCAACTCAACCACAGCTGGTTTGGTTCTTTTGGGGGCTGGGGTGGCTGGTTGATTTTCACCCGCCTTGTGGTGGAAGTGTAGACCATTCTTGGTTGTGAATCAGTTAAGAAGTGCAGGTGTTTGTGGGCAAGGAGGGAAAAATAGACACAGGGTAGATGGAGACTGAGGACATGGCAGCCACCGAAGACACTTGGCCTAAATTAAAATTCTGTCCCTGGTGATTTTGGGACTGGGCGCTCTGCCCTGCATGTGTTACAGCATCTCAAAGGGATTCCTCGTTTTCTGCCGTTTCCCACAGCCCCTTCTCCTGCCCAGTGCCCTCCTAGGAGGAAGCATTCAGCCAACCCACAGGGCCTAATTTGAGCCTTCACTTCATGCTGTGAGAATTTGCAAGCAACTGATTAAGAGGGAAAGGGTTTTATTTTTCTGTTTGGACAACTTCCCAGAACAGACAGAGATCTTTTTCACTGGTCTCCATTTTTACCACCTTCCATGGGGCACATTTGCCTTCCAACATTTGAATCTGAAGGGTCCGAAACAACTCCACCGCGGGAGAAAACAAGATTTGATCTGTTTTTATGATGGACAGACCAGAGGTTAAGAGGCAAATAACTTTGTTATGGGTAGTCAAGGCCCCTTGTTCTCAGAGTGTAACTGAGTTTAACATTCGATTTCAAACGGATCTCAAAACAGAACTGAAATAGCCAAGTTTAAAAATAAAATGTAAGAAAATCTTAGCCCTAAAATCATTCCACAAGGCCAAGGCCGTAGGTGGTAGGAAACGGTAATAAACACATGACAGATTCTTCTAAACACCTTTGTAAAGATATGAGAACAACATAAAAATTCTTTGAGGAATAGAACTCTTATCATGAGTCCCAAGAGACAATCTTATGAGCACACAAAATAGTGTCAGTTACAATTTTAAACGGAGATAGTACCAAATGGCAAGCTTTCTTTGTGGCTCTTCAAGAATCTGGCCACAGCAGCCAGAGAATATTTTCATGGGAATAAATGTCACTCTTGTAACAGAAGGAAAATCTGGTTCCCATGCCAAACAGAAAAGGGGCAGCCAGCACATTCCACGGCCCCTGAAATGGCCACGGGTCAGATGGTGCTCAGCTCAGCACTTTGGTATGAACAGCTGAGATGAGCTGTAACTTGTGGGCTTTCCCCGCTGCTCTTTTTTTTCCTAGAGAAGATTAATCTTGCATCCATTTAAAAAGCCTCCCAATATAGATTAAAATATTGAGAGAAAATTTAGTCTTGGCAATTTCCCTTGTTTGCATATTTACCAAAACCTAGCATATCAAAGGAGATCAAGATTTGTGAGTCACTCATCCACGGTTTTCTGGGAACTTTTAACCCACTGTGTTTGCCTTCCTAATTCATTTTGTTCAAAACCTAAACTATTGCCAGTAAAAAGTTTAAAAGTTGACAGGTGTGGTTATGATTTTTTTCATGCCTGAGAAAAGGAAAAAGACTTTTTTAAAAGTTTGAAAACAAGATAATTTCTCACTCAAACTAACCTACCTAACCCTAAACAAGAGTAACATGTCCTAGAAAACATCCATCCCTCAGACAGAGTGGACTCATCAAGACGGTGGTATTCTTTCTGTATGTGATGCCTTTTTTTTAATCTATTTCATGAATTTCGGAAATCAAAGAAGAAAAAAATGCAGAAAGGTCATCCAACTGGCTCTCCACAAAGGAAAAGAACCCCAGCCTTCTAGATAAGACCCCATGAGCTCGTCACAGAGAACCACCCTTCCTCACCCACGGCCTCCTCACCCCAGTTGATGCCCAGAGCCCAGCCTCTTGGCTCTTCTTTCATTAAGACCCCACATCTAACCTGTGAGCTGACCCGATTGAGTCCACCTTCAGTATCTGCCTAGAGTCCAACCACGTCTCACCACTCCTGCTGCTACCACCAGCTCCAAAGCACGTCCTTTTTTTGAACTCTAGCAATAGCTTCCCAGCAGGCACCTGGCCTTAGACTATCTCCCACTGACTCATAATCAGAGCAATCCTTTCAGATAACTCACTTCTAGCACAACCCTTGTAGTCTCCTCTTTCCCTCAGAGTAAAAGCCATCGTCCTTGCAATGGCCTACAGGGCACTATCCCTGGCCACCTCTGGGATCTTCTCCTACCACTCCCATGAATCTCCTCACACTAAACTGGCTGGCTTGCTGGTCCTCTGACGTGCCAGACGCAGTCCTCACACAGCCTTTGTTCTAGCTGCTCTTTCTTCCTGGAAGGCTCTTGCTACCCCTCTTCTATGCCCGTCTAACCCCTTTGTCTCCTGTAAGCCTTGCTCATGTGACATCCTGTCAGTGAAGGCCTCGCTTGACTGATCTATTCCATACCACAACCACAGCCTCCATCACAACATAGGGTCCTGCACCACCACACCATAGGGACCCCATCCTCTTACCCAGCACGTGGCACCTTCCCAACCCACTACCTAGTTCGCTCACTTAAATATGGTTCACCTCCTTGTTCTAGAATGTAAGGTCTTGAAGACAGGAGTCATGGTTTTGGCCACAAATGCATTCCAAGCCTCTAGAAATATGGCTGGCACATAGTAGTTTATCAATAAATAGAGCAGAATGAATAAACCTAGGATAGACTAGGGCCAGAAGGCCAGGACCTCCAGCTTTACCAGAAAGTCTGAGACATCCATAGAGAAACAAGTTAACAGGTCATCATGAATTTTGACCTTAACCTTGTCCTCTTAACTCCTTGTTCTGTTTAATCTGCCAATATAGAATGACTCTAGCAGTGGAAACCTGTCCAGGCTTCCCCAGGGCTCAGGGAAACTTTTAAACAGGGCTAGAGAGGAGGCCGGGGCTTCCAAGTAGTAGAAGGAGCTTTGGACCCGGGCTGATGCCCAAACGTCTTGATCTGCAAAACCTTCAGCGCCACTCCACAGACACCTCCGGTGTGTGGCATCAGGCGAGAGGTGACTCACAGCTCGGCCCCAACGGAGAAGTCAGAAAACAGTGGCAGAGAACAAGTCATAGAAAGAGAGAACTGAAGAGGGGTAGAAGAAATAAACAGTGCACCGAAGACTTTCTGCTGGGATGTCCCAGGCCAGGAAGGAAGAACCGGTGGATAGAAGTGCTTTCAACTAGGCAAGAAAAATATTTCTGTCATAAACATTCACCCAAGGGAAGGTGGTAGAATAATAAATACCTGACTCTTTTAAGTCACCTCTGGAAATGAGTAGAGGCATTTATCTCTAAGTATGCTGAGCCTCATTGTGACGCAGCGAGTACTTCTGATGTAGCTACTGAAGTCATGTTCTTAATATTTTACTTGTTGGTTGGGTTATTCATTCCAGTGCCTCTCCCTTTTTCCCAGAAAGGATTTGATGTAATTTACTCTACAGGCACCAGCGTACGCACACACACTCACGCACAAAATTACCACGTGGTTCTGTCGTGATTTCCCATATCTCGAGGTTTCACAGATGTCTTCCTGTTTGATTGCCACAATAACTTCAGCAGGCACACAGAGAAGACATAAATCCTCATGTCCTGTCTCTGGCTAATTATTTTCAGATCAGAATACTACATCTCAGGAAGATTTAAAGAGCCATCTAAAGTCATCATGCAAATGGTAGATTAGAGACTCAAACTCTCATCTTTTAGTTCCTAGATCAGTGTTTAATTTTTAAATTACAGAAGACAAAGTATTCTCATTTACTTTAAAAACTGACCTTGAGACATGGGAAAGTGTCATACTAGACTATTAAGAGAAAAAAGTGGACTGTATGATGTTATGATCTCTTCATAAAAAACAAAAGACATGTACGAGGAAAAATGGAAAGAGAAAATAGCATGATATTATTTTTATAAAAGCCAATATGTGTTGTGAATGCTGGGTGTGTGCTGTGTATATTGCGTTGCGTTGCATTGTGTTGCGTTGTGTTGTGTAGTGTTGTGTTGTGTATGGAAAGAAGAAATGCTAGATACTTATTCAGAGTCCCTGAGTGGTGAAGTATTTAAGCACTTGACCCCAGCCAAAAGTCTGCTCTGCACATACAGGGTCAACTCAACAGCAACAACATGCTCACACCAAAATACTGATTATGTCAGTGAAGCAGGGGCACCATTTAAGCACCCCAACTCTAAAGGGGAAGTTAAAACAGTCAGGATTAATCTATAAAATTGACCTTTTACTTGCCTTGTTTTCTCTTTCCTAAAAGTCCTGACTTCCTTTGCTTGGCCCAGGAAGTCACACAGTAACTAACAGGAGCCACTGAGAAAATCCCTCTGCTGCTTCCTTTTCCAGCCTCTTTAGGCATGTCGAACAAGTGGGGACACTGAGTAAGGTACCATAAAAGTTGGGCTCTGAGTGGAGGGAGCCAATCAAAGTGTCAGTAGGGCCTCCCTTCCTGAGCTGAAAACTGAGAGTTTCTTGGACCTCAGATCAGATACAGCCTGCTCTGACAGGGGGCCCTCCCAGCTGCTCCCATTGTTCCCCTGAGCAGCACAGAGCTTCTCCTATAAAACCACTGGTTCGGCCTGACCAATTTGGACAGGCCTGGAGAACACAAGTGCTGTCTGCCCCCTGTGATTTTTTTTGCCAGTAAACATGGTTAATATTAATAATGATAATAATAATAGTACCCTTTGATCACTCATCCAAATACCTGTCTCAGAGATTGGCTTTTTGGGACAGGTAATGAGAACCTGGAGTCTTTTCTCCTGTAGTATAAGTAGCTTCGCTTCTAATTGTAACAGTTTTCCCAAATTGTAATAAGAAAAATAATAATAATGCTGCTTCTGTTTCTTTTCAGAGCCTGATTTAGGGATTGTTATCCTGCTCAAGTAGCAAAATAAACTCCAGAGCTAAGTGGGTGTCCAGGGGATCTCCCTGTATTTCACGGCAGTCTTTACACCCAGATGTCTTTATCTTTCTATAAGCTGTTTAATTTCTTTGTTTCCAGAATGGGAGCCCTGACAAAAGCTACTGATTTTACATTCCTCTGGCCTAACATCAAAGGGAAAAGAAGAGCTTCTAACACCAATTAATTCCTAAATACCACTTTGAGTCACAGCAAAGCTAGTGGATGTAGAGTGATTTGGCCTCTAGTTTGCGAATTTGATTTCTTCCTCTGTGTTTGAAATGGAAATTGTTAGATGCCCGAAGTCACCGGGCCCACTGTCCCAGGGACAGGGAACTCACCTGTTGATTTCCAGTGTGTGCACGCCATACTTGCTCTCAATTCGATACTTTCCCGGCTCCCCGGCTTGGCAAATCAAGCTACCATCCTTGTACCTAAATGAAGGAAAAGTTTGTTCAGTTAAAGGCTGCTTTCCCGACTCCCGCCACCCACCGTGTTGTCCCAGTCTTCTCTGGCTGCGTCTGTGACGTGTCACTGCTGTGCTACTACACGCTTCACTTCTTGGTACCCAAGGTGGGTGGGAGAAGGGGGGACACTGCAGTCACAATTCTTGGCGGGTATTTCCTTTTTCAGGAGGAAAACCAAGTTAAAAAAAAAAGAAGAAGAAGAAGAAAACTTGCCATCAAGCTGCTTCTGACTCATGAAGACCCTACAGAGCATCATAGAACTGCCCGCCAGAGTTTCCAGGGAGCATCTGGTGGATTTGAACTACAGATCTTTTGCAGCCTTTGCGCATAACCACTGTGCCACCATAGTTTCCAGAAACAGGACAAAATTGACACAATACCAACTATCTGGGCTGTCCTCAACCTACCACACAGTGTCTTCCAAAGTTGGTCTTTAGGAACGCAATGCATCATTCCACCCCTAAAGATGTAACTGGTGTTGGTTATACCCCGTGTACCTGTTTAGGCTATAGCGAAGCTGGGATGAGACAGCTGCACAGGATTTAACCACACACAGATAGTCACAAGAGGAAACTGGCTTCACAGCTCCACCCCAGGATGCCAGGCACCCAGTGGAGTCCTGGCATCAATATCAGAGATTTCCAGGCTCCCAGGCCCACCACATTGGCAGTCAGAGAGTGGAGGCTCTCCTTTCCTGAGCAGCTCCTGAGAGCCTCTACTCAGATTACAAGGGTGTGTTTACACTTTTTGTAGCAAATCACAAACTTTAGTTTGACTGTCAATTCTAGCACGTGGGAAAATAAGTAGAAACTTATAAATACTTGCTTTTTTTTAATTTTACCAACATATGTTGAAATAAAAAGAGGCTGCGTGGCTTAAAGATTGAATTCTTCAATTATCACAAAGTTCAATTAACTATAGCACTGTGGTCCCAAAGCTTTTGCATGTAGGCTTTCTACCTATGAGACTCCCTGTAATTAAAATAGAAACTCAGTGATTGCGTACAAAGAGTCAGCAATGGTAGGAATGGAAACTCAGTGACAGTTGTCCACATAGATACACGTCTCCAATAAGCCTATCTGTACACAGAAAAAATAACCCTGGGAAATCAGTTGAATTAATTTCACAAAAACACCTGTGCCTTATTGAACATGGGTATTTCATGAGTTTTTATCAACTCACTCCTTATGCAGAGTCTCAAGTACAGCTGCCAATAGAACACAGTTTGCAGCAGGTGTTGACCTGTTTCCATTGGCTTTCCATGCACATTTTAGCCAACCGCTGCCACATTCTTAAAAGAAAGTGAAGTAGGGTGTTTTTAAACCCCTGGAAACAGAAATACACTGACCATTGTACCACAGGCGTAGGAAATCCTTGAACAGTAAAACAGAGCTTCACAGACATCCGTTCCCAGATTGTATGGGACCTCAGTCTCACCAAAATCTCAGGTGCTCTACTTATCCGTTCTTCAAATGAATGCCTCTCCCAGGACAGCTTATCCTCCATCTGTCACCAAGACAGAAGAATAGTCAGGGTACTGTAGACAAGGATGTGCTTCCTAAACAGTGCTACTTTAACCAGTCAGACCACATTAACTTGATGGCACCCAACTACAACGTAGCCAGCATGTAGGAAAAGCCAACCCAAAAGTCCCCTACCATCTGTTGAAGAGCATATTTGTCCAGCTTGTCCCGAGCAAGTGCCCGTGCCATGTGAACATTTTCTTCTACGTGAGCCAGTTCACTGAGAAAGCGCTGCCTCTTTGCTTCTCCATAAGCTGCCACCAGTGATTGGTACCTGTGCCGTCAAAGAAGCTACATTATTCTTATGACACACTGGGAGGGTCACATGGTCATTCGACGTCCTAGTCTCTCTCCCAGGATTTCCTTAAGCAGAGTGCAAGGAGAAATATTAGAAATGTTATTTATGTTCATTTTCTCTCTTTTAACAGCACACTTGTGAATTTTAATGCCATACATAAAAACTTTTTAAAGGACATGAGTGCCTGATTTATTAATAAAATTAGTTGAGAGTTATAGGCTGCAATTTATTTTTACCAATAAGAATGTACAATTACACAAGGGTGTAGAGGCTCATAAACTGTGTTCTAGAAAATGGCTATGAACAGTCTAGGTGTGAACAAACTCCATCCAAAGAAGCTGTATGTGTTTCTGGCCATATCAAGATTGGAGGTGGATCTTCTATGGGATACGTCATAATTCCAAGTAGCAAAGCGCAACAAGCACTGAACTTGGAGGAAGGAAGTTGGTGTGAGGCTCTTTACAAATGGTCTGGCTCACACATCTAAGTACATGGCAACTTCAGAAAGTAGGTGCTCAATAAAGACCTCACCACCACAGACAGGTTGCTTAGCCTTTCCGTATCTCAGTCTCCTCGTTTACAAAATAAAGCTAAGGCTGACTTCAGGGACCTGAGACTCAAAATGATTAGTTACTTCTGGGCTTTCAAAGTCAGTTCCAATCCAATATAACAGTTTAAGAAATTGACGAGCCTCTCCCCGTGAGTGGTTTTTCCTTTGCTGAGCAGCTTACAGATATTACTAGTTTTCCTGGGGAGATTACAGTTCCTGTTCAAATTCAAGACCGAATTAAAGTCCATGGAATTAACATGTACAGATGAGAAATAGGTCTGTATACTAGAATGATGCAAAGGATAAAACGAAAGAGCCCGCGTCAGCAAACTGCGATGATAGGGAAAAAAATGGTGCCGGCATTCCCTAGGACAAGCTGCCTCCGCTGCTGGTTTCCAGTTGGCACCTGTCAGATCCTGCAGGGACTGAGAGCGCTCTCTAAATGTCACCTTTCCCAGACTCACACCACCTTCTCTTTGTGTCCCCGAGGTCCCATCAAAATTAGGATGCTTCTTGCTGCTTCACTTACCCTCTTCTGATTCTGACCCATGCCTCAGAGAAATGTCCCTCTCAACCTCCTCTCTCAAAATTCTCTGTCCTCCAGATCTATCTGGAAAACAGTCTCGCCCACTAAGCTATTGGTTATCTGTTTTGCTTTTCGTTTGAACCCCTAAAGCTCTTTTGATGTCCCTGTGGCCTTTAGGACAAAAATCTGAATGTTTCCTCCCACTTGCCTCCTGCCCACCTGGCAGACCACAATGCCCTGAGGAAAAAGGCTTGGCTGTTCCTTGTGTCTGCACCCCAGAGTGCTTAGTGCAGGATCCATACTCAGTAAGCCCAAACCTATTGCCACCAAGTTGATCCCGACTTACGGAGCCAATTGAATATTCTTTCAGCTAAACTGAGCCAGATGAGCTAGAGGTTACTGAGCGGTAGGGATCAGGAAGGCTGGAGAGCATTGCCTGGGAAGCCAGTGAGACATGAAGAAAGAAAGGTTGTACCAAGAAAAAAAAGAGCTTCCTGGCTTGGCTGACACCATATTAAGAAAACAGACTACTAGAGCTGGAGGGGACCCTGTGAGTCTTGTCTATCCAGAGCTGTTGATAAAGCTGTCTGAAAAACCACTGCAGGTTAGTGAGAAGTCTAGTTTGTAACTCAGGGTCCTCAGCTCCCGGCCCAGTGCCCTGTTACAGTGTCATTGTCCTGGTTCCTGTTGACTAGCTCTCTAAGAAGCATCTGGAACCCTGTTGGTGTGGTGGCCAAGAGCTCCAGCTGCTCATCAAAAGGCCAGCAGCTGGAACCCACCCGGTGTCCTTAGAAGCCCTATGGGGAGGTCCTGCTCTGTCCCACTGGGTCCCTACGAGTCAGAATCGACTCGACAGCAACAGGCTTAAACAGCATGTAAAGCTACAACCTAATGCCAGACACTTGGAAAATCTGAAATTGATTACAGAATTTCTGAAAATTCTATGTCTTCTTAAGGCAAAAACATGAGCGAGAAATTAGAAACACCAAAACAAGAACAAATACTTATTTTCGCTGCCTCTTTACTTCTGATTAATCGGCAGCCTCACCTCTGACCAGTCCTGTTCTCACTCACAGGACCCAGGAACACCGGCTTCCTTTCAGCTGTTCGCAGGAGACAACCTCGTCACACCTCGGGCCCTTCGCCACCAGCCCTGCCTGCTGCGACTTCTCCCAGCTCCCAGCCAGGCTAGCCCGACGTCAGCTCTAGTTCTCCGCAGGAGTCCTTCATTGAGGGGTCTTCCCTGGATTCCAAGACTAAAGTACAACCCCACCTTGTATTGTTTTTTATGCCACCTTGTCATCTTTCTAAAAAGAAAAAATATTCTTTGCCCTTGAGTTGATTCCAACTCATAGCACTCTTACAGGACAAAGTAGAACTGTCTGCGGAGTGTCGAAGACAGTGGATCTCTACAGACACAACTGCCGTATCTTTGTCCCATAGAATAACCAGCGGTTCAAACCACTAACCTTTCAGTTAGCAGCCAAGTGCTTTAACTACCGTGCCACCGCTGGGCTCCTACACAGCATCTGTGACCACTTTTGATCACACACATGTCTCTGTTGCACTCTAAATCCAAAGACGGAGACAATGTCTGTTTGACTCCCCCAGACGTAACCACAGCACCTAGAGGCAAGTCAGACGCACAGGAGTTCTACAAGCTTCTGCTAAATGAATGAATGAACACACTGTTCAAGAGCTTTCGGAGAAAATAAGCCTTCTGATTGGCAATGAACCTTCTTGAAATACAGGAACAGGAAAAAACAAAGCTCCATTCATATCCCAGATTATCACGCTAAGCTTCAAGGATCAGAAGCTCTACTCCGAAGCGGTCTGAACCTTCTCTGTGCTGTTTGTATTGCACTCTCCAGAGCCTCGGGCTTATTCTCAAGTCAATAGCACCACCAACCCCTAATATTCTACAATATTGGATAAATATTCAGTTTGGAATTTCTACCCTCGCCCCAATACTGGGACTCAGTAGACAGAGCAAACACTCATGCAGGTCTGTGATCAGTTGACCATAACTTGGGCCCTTTTGTGCAGAATTGTGTCATCCATCACGCATTTACTCTTAATGACATGCCCCCAGACAGCCTGCATGATGAAAGCAGGCACATTTTTCACTAGGACAGAAGTAAAGGCATCAGAGGGACACATCTAATGTGCTGTATCTTCCAGAAGGACATGCTGACATCTTCCAAGCACCCTGATGCCTCTTCAGTATTTATTTTATGTGAAGACATAAGCAGTAACTCAAACTGACAAATGCCCAACTTCATCTTTCGCGAAGGACCAATTTGTCCAACGCATTAAACTAATATCTTCCCTGGGAGGTAAGGAATAAATAAGCACTTTCAATAAAGCTTAAGACTAGCAAAAGTAGTGAATTATTATAATAAGAGCTAGAATTCACTTAACTGCTCAAATCACTGTATACACTGTTGCTCATTCACACTCTGCCCAGGCAGAAACCGAGCTGGGATTGCAATAAAAGTACAGTTAGCTCTGGCCCAACTCATCAAAACCTCCAGTTACTTGGATTTACTTTTAAAGACAGAAAAAAAATAGTTTCAGAAAGATTTTTCACGTTGGAAGATATGCACATGGATTATCATCAAAAAAATATCACTAGGTTACTAAAAATATACATAATTGCAATTCTTAACATATCAAAAAGCCAAAACTAACCCTGTCATTGTCGAGTCAATTTCAATTCATAGTGACACTAGAGGACAGAGCAGGGCTGCCCATTAAGATTTGCAAAGAGCAACTCTTAGATTCAAATTGCTGACCTTCTAGTTAGCAGCTGGAGTTCTTGACCACTGCACCAGCCAGGGATCCTGTTCAGTATAACCCACTGTCGCTGAATCAGTTAAGACTCACAGCAACCCTATAGCACAGCTGATAACTGCTGCATTGAGTTTCCAAGGAGCATCTGGTAGATTCAAACTGCCCACCTTTTGGTAAGTAGCCACAGCACTTAACCACAAGTGGGGATTCCTGGCTCAGTGTATCATGAACAAATTCCTTCCTGTCTTCTGACGTTGCTATTGCTTCCACGAAGCAGGAGTGACTGGTATTTAAAACATGCCTGAGAGGCACAGTGAGATTATAATCAGTCATCAATAATTAAAATACATTCTTTGGGTTAGATTTACTATCCCAAGATAGTAGATGAAAGTATTTCAGATACTTGCCAACAACTGGGCCATCACTAGCCCTTTGTGCTGAAGCCTGAACCACTCCTGCCAACAGAGATTTACTTTCCCCCAATTTGTCCTTGAAGAAATTGAGGAGCAGGAAGCTTACGTGACATGCTGACGGTCACATCAATCTATAATTGCTGTTTAAAAATGATAAAGCTCAAGTCTTCTCACTCTCAATTCCAAAAACGTAAGTGCAGGCAATATCCTTTTTAAACCAATCCAGTGCATAAAATTGCAGATTCTTTTACAAAAGAAGTCTTCATAATAGAATGTATTTACATAGAAATTTTCCCATCAGGCCCTAAAAGAAAACTTGAATTTTTTAAAATAAGGAGTAATCTTTTGAGTCGTATATTTTTATAAAAAGAATTAGTCATGATGTTACTTTTAAAATGAAATACGTTTACCCAATCTCATTTTATTGTCAAGTTTTACGATTGTTAAAGATATGGAGAAAATTTTATAGAAATACTAGAGGAGGTGAATGGGAAAATACAGTGGGTATCATAAAATGAAGTATTCAATATACATTTACTTATTTATTGTGTTCTTAAAAGATCAAAGTGCTATTGTCACCTGTTTCTTTGTGATCTGGAAATAATTTTAAGACTGGCATTTTTATTAATCCATCTCATTCATCTGATATTTTACCCTCATGAGCTGACTCCATTGACATGCAAAGTATGGCAATTTATAGCAGCTCTTCACAACTCTGCAGTTTCCACAGGGACAACTGTGAAAACCCTGGCTTCCCTTCCAGAAGTTGACCTTGCTCAATCTACAGCCGCTCACCACTGCTCCTCAAGGTAAGAGCTGAAGAGGTGATTGGTGGCCACCCCAAATTCAATTCCAACTTTTAGATCTTGATGTTTTTAGATCTTACAGCACCAATGAGTTTGGAAAGGTGGTTGGTTCAGTGTAGAACACTCATAAAGAACTAAGACATATGTATTTCTGACATATGGAACCTTGGGCAATGTAGATGGATCCTCTGAACCTCTTCATTCTCATCTACAAAATAATGGAAAATTCCTTTCCAACTGATTTTCTTACTTGGTTTAAATGAAACAGTGATGGTAAAGAATAAGAAATCAGTCCTAGCATGGTAGCATTCTTTTTCATTACAAGGAATATCACTTTCAGCATACCCTGAACTTCCCTTTCAGCTGACGATACTCTTCTTTGTCTGCCCTGGAGAGGACTCTTCCTGCATCTCAAGCCCAGGAAGTGTTTCAGTAATGTAACCATACGTAAAAGTACAATCTGAGACAGCCTATACACTGATTACCTTTTCTTGCCTTCATGTTCTTCTTCATCAGATGAAGTGTTTATCCTTTTTGCACAAAGCCTGCAAGTTGTTTTTCCAATGGATGAAGAACTGGACGCTTCCTGGGCGGAAGACTTCTGAGTAGAGGACTTTTGGGTAAAGGACTTCTGGGTGGATGACTGAGTTGATGCACGCCTTTATGAAAATCAAAAAAAAAAAAAAATGAGAAGCTATACTAGAAAATTCTAGTGATCCTGATAAATAATACCATCTTGTTTCTACACACTCCGTCCACCTCCAGTCTCTGAAACACACACACACACACACACACACGCACACACACACGTGCCTGCAATGCCATGGCAGCCCTCTATCTTGCATAACCTACCCTTTCATGGGAGGCTACCTCAGACTGAGCTTTGCTTTTGCTGTTTTCCTGCAGTTACCAGTGCGTACGTTTCATAGCTTTGGGGCCTAACACCATGTTTATGTGTATCTTTAGGGATCTGAAGCTCCTTTAAGCAGCTGTGAGGGACTAGGAGAATGTTTGGCTTTGTTTGTTCTAAGGAATGACAACTAAACGCAAGAACCGTAAAGTGTTTCTAAATATAGAGTGTTTACAAGACACAGGCTGGCACCTACGGGGCTGGAGGGTGCCGTGCCCAGCAACCTCTCATTCTTCAGCACAGCTTTCTAATCAGCCAATTAAAATGAGCAGATATACTTCCACACAGATAGTCTTGACTGTGGCACGTGTCTCAGGCCTGTGAAGAGACTGCACTTCAGAAACATGCAGAAGAAAGTGTGAACCTGGTATATCAGCCTATTACGCAGTGAATAAATGGATTTGGACTATGTTCATCATTGGAAAGCCTGGTGGCATAGTAGTTAAATGCTATGGCTGCCAACCAAAAGGTCAGCAGTTCAAATCCACCAGGCACTTCATGGAAACTCTAGGGGGCAGTTCTTTTGTGTCCTATAGGGTTGCTATGAATCAGAATAGACTGGATGGCAATAGGCTTGGCTTTGGGGGGTTTTTTATGCTCACAATTAATGTAGTAAAATTATTACTAATAGTGGCTTCCATTCAATGTTTACTCCATGCCCATGACTATAGAGTCAATTCCAACTCATAGGAACCCTGTAAGACAGAGTAGAACTGTCCCACAGGGTTTCCAAGGAGAGGCTAGTAGACTTGAACTACCAACCTTTTGGTTAGCGACTGTAGCTCTTTTTTTTTTTTTTTTTATTGTGATTGAGTGGAAGTGTACAATCCGGTTTAAATTTGCATGCCTGCCAATCTGCAGCTCCTACTGCTCCCCTTTCCTGGTGACAGCACACTCCTCCTTTCTGTTCTATACATCTCTTGTCCTCTTAACACTCTCCTGTACCCTCTTCTCTACCCTCTCCACTAGCCTCTACTAAGAGGCCAGATGGACAACATCCTGTGGCTGCATAGAACCATAAAGTGCACACACGATACGGTCACTCTGTCTCAGAGTCCAATCTATTCACTGCAGGCTTTCTCTGGTTTGGGAGCTGTTCACCAGGGAGGACCACCATCTGGACCCATAGACTTCTTCCCAAACCACTTCATTTCTGGGTTTCAGGAAACTGGATAAATGCTTTTTTGCTTTTCAATATCAGGCACTATCAGCAAAGCTCTGTGAACCTAGTAAATCCCAACTTACTTTCTCGCTGCATATTCATTCAGAAGGTACCTCGTTTCAATATTGCGATATGACTGGTCAAAGTGTTTGTGTCTTTTTTGGTAGAAAGGTAATGCTACAAGTGACATCTTTGTCTGCTCCTGTAAACAGACACAAAGAGGAACATAATTATTGCTGATTTTCTTTTCAAATGTAGTCACACTTCTACAATTTTTTGAGTTCATATTTTTCATTGTTCCAAAGGTTTAAAAGAAACAAAAAAAAGACTCTGATTAATAAAACCCATATTGGCTTGGCATATTCAGGGGGAAAAAAGTGAAGGAAAGATTATACAGGTGGAAATAATATTGGCATAGCAGTCAGAAAATCTATTGATGTCTCATGGACCTGATTTCATTTCTGCTTCTATATACAAGATTGATCTCTCTGTTTTATTCAATTGTGAGGTCATGTAAGCCCAAGAAATATTTATAGAATGCTCACTTTGTTCAAGGCAATATTAAAAGCAGTGTTGAGGGAGAAGGATAAAAATACCTAAACCACAGATTAGACCCGTAAACAAATGCTTCTAAGACAAGAACAGATAGGCTACGTTCCCAGAGAGGCGAGAGGGAGCTGAAGTGCCTGGGAAGTGTGGAGAGTACACATGTAACAGGAGGAGAGGGCAGCCGCAGGGACTCTATGTGACCTTGGAGATGGGTAGGACACTGACCGGAGGAGGCAGGGGTGGAAGGAAGGCATTCCAGGAGGGAAGGAGGGAGGTGCACCACACAGGCTAGCAGGGTCCTTGAGGGAGTGTGATGAGAAACCGTTGCTATAAAGCCTAACACCACACCCGGAGGACTGCTAACATCTGCCTGAGAAGCTAGGACTCCTTTCACTGTTCTACAAGTGGACTTGAAGAAAGGACTTCCTCTCTTCTGGATCCGTCACTCCACAGTCCTTTCTCGTAGGTTACTTAGTCAGAAAACCAAAAGTGAGTGCAGCTTCAACGCCTCAAGGAGGTCAGGGAACAAGCATGTTTTGACGAAAGTCTCCCAAATTTCAAAAGAGTTACTACCCATCCATGTTCTTGGAAATGTGAAGTATTGCTGCTATTAGTCATTAATTTCACCTATTCACCCAAAATAAGCAAAATGAAAATTTATTCCACTGGTTATGTTTAAAATGTTAAGTAGAAGTAGTATTTTGAGATCACTGTGATCAGTTTCCTAAATAAAGGAGCAAAAGAACATCTCCAAACTGAGTTGCATTTCACGATTTCTGTTTAAACTGGAATAATCTGACCTGATTTAAGGAAAGAACTCGTAGCCAAGGCTCCATTGCACAGCCCTGAGGATGGCATCCCACAGAGGACAGCAGAGACCACCAGAGGTAAAAACGTATGACCCTCTTTGGAGACTAAATATTTTTCACTACCATTCCTCAGCATAATTCAGATCTTTAAAGGTATGTATTAGAAACTCTACCAAAACACATCATTTCTCTCTGAGTATAGTTTGTGATCAATTTACTTTAGACTATATTTTCTGAGAATCACATAATTATACCCATTGCCGTAATTATAGAGCAGAAAGTCTCCACAGGGGTTATACAAACCCCAGGGCCCAGGAGAAGAGATGATCTCCTTAAACCACATAGAAGGAACCAGCCCACACAGAGGTCATCAGACTTGTGTTTCTGGGCATTTTCTGCTACGCCACACTAACTAATCCCAATAGTTCCTCTCAAAAATCAACTAGCCCATCAGTCAACAAACACTGTGTACCTGGCATGTGCCCTGTGGAGATGCTGAATTCAATGATAAAAGTATAACAGAGGGTGTACCTGATGCAGCACAATAAAAGCTTAGCCCCTCTGCCAACCCTGGTTTGGCAACAGGTGTGATAATGTGAGGAGCCCTGGTTCACAGTGGTTAAAAGCTTGGTTGCTAACCAAATGGTCAGCAGTTCAAATCTACCAGCTACTTCTTGGAAAACCCTTGAGGCAGTTCTACTCTGTCCTGCAGGATTGCTATGAGTCAGAATTAACTTGACAGCAACAGGTATTATAATATTATAATATAGAGGTCAAGTAATAAGAGATCTGGATTCAAATTCTAACCCCAGCACTTAATCAGACATGGCCTTGGGTTAAATCTTAATTCCTCTAATTATGATGTTCCATGTTGAACCTACAGAATACTTGGCACTCTGCTTGGCAGAGAGTAATAACCCAGAATTGGCACTTATCATTGTCATGTTACTATTGTAATTTTATTATTACTATGAAATGAATTCATACATAGAAAGATCTAAAAAACAATCTGCTTATTAATTTCACCTTTGAAATATCCTCAACTGCATTTCAGTGAGATTTTCCAATTCACTGACAAAGGTGGACCTTCAAGACAGCTTCCCAGCCCTAACTGTAGATGTTCCAGGTGTCATCACCAGCATCTATCCATGTGCTGCCAGGAAAAACTTAGTGAACTGAAATCAGACCAACAATATCCCATGTTGAAGCCCTTGAACGTGACCTTGATGTTAGGGGAGATGTTTCACCCTTGAGCCACAGCTTCTCTCCAAGATTTCTTTTCTGATTGTATCTGCACTAAGAGAGAGACACTACGCCATAGCAGAAATCATGAGCAAGCCCCATACTCACTGTTTTGTCCGACAGCTGTTTTCCATCACAACATATATGTGTTTATGTTGGGTTAACCTTCAAATTTATTTGTGCTTATTTACAAAGTGACCAGTTCAAAAATAGCCTAGGTGATAAGAAAGAATAAGCTATCCTGAAATGTTTAAACTGTGGCAGCCAGTCCTCACAGAGGATATTCCGTACTTGATCAGATCCGTTCCCTTGTCTTGAACGTAAGCTGTCTGATGGAGACCATCATTGCTCAAGTCTTTATAATGCGATGATTGAATATCCTTGAATTAGTCTGCAATGTTCTGCCCAGTGCTAGAAGAACAACTGGCACTCAATGTATCATTGCCTTAACTTGACATACAGTTATATGTGCCTGGAAGTCTTCAAACACTTCATGTGTGAGGAGCATACACTTTGTAGTGATTAGAGAAGTAGAGCTGGACTCAAGTGCACATGCTTCCTGTGTTCTTCACCTTGACCCACAGACTTACTATCAACTAGCAGCTCTGAGGGTCTAGTATTTTCCTCCCACAGTGTCTTTGGAGGATAGTGGTAATATGGCATTTTATTAATTTATTCCCGTATTTCTTCTCTACTCGTTTAAAGAAAGCATTCCAACAAAGTCAAAAGGTTTCAATGGCTCTACAAAGGCGAAATAAAAACCAAACCCACTGCCATCAACGTGATGCTGACTCAGCCACCCTACGGCGCAGAGTAGAAGTGCCCCATAGAGTTTCCAGGGAGCACCTGGTGGATTTGAACCACTGACATTTTGGTTAGCAGATGTAGCACTTAACCACTACTCCACCAGGGTTTCCATACAAAGGCACTACCCTTAATTCCACTCAGTTTTCATTCCGCAAATGTTTTCAGGAACCTGCCTTGTGATGGCCTAGCCTGAGTACAGAACCCTAGGCTCTCAAAGACGGGACTGTCTCTGGTGCAGGCACAGCACCACACTTACGTCTTCTGGGGCATTTGAACCTCTGTGCAAATATGACCTCAGTTCTACGTACCTCCTCTAACTTCTATCAGTCATGTGCCTAACCCATGTATACAAGCCTTGAGCTCCCTGTTAGTCTGCTTATTTTATGTGCTTCTGGGATCCCTTCACCCCTAGGTGGACCTCAGGTTTTCAGAACTTCCCAGGCTGCTGTGACCTCCTCACTGCCGTGCATGGTGATGTCCCTTGAAAACAAATTCCTTTGGGCACAGAAGGCATTCAGTATCTATACCCAGGGAGTCACCAGGCATTTAAAAGTGAAAAGGACCATAGAGAGAACTTAGACCTAACTCACCAAACTACTTTTTATACTACTAAGAGGAGGGGAGTAACAGAAACCAGTCAGCTGTCAGATTTCACTTTCTTCAGAGAGCCGTCTTCTTGTTCAACAAAACTCGATCCAGCAGCCTTCAGCGTCCTCCTGCAGACACATACATCACAAAGAACGAAAAAAAATCCTTGTCTCAATGCACGGTTTCCCATGTGAATCACCTGGTGTGGAAGGGCATTTGGAAGTTTTATGAGGTGTCTGTTGAGCTCTTGGGGACTCCGTTTGCATCGCTGAAAACAGGAGATGAAGCAGATGACAGCTTAGATTCCTGCAAGCTGTAGCCACGTGCGTATCTGCGACTGTGCTGACACTACACTGTCACCGCGAACCTTCCTGAGGGGCTGAGGATGGACCGTGAGCACATAGTGCGAGCTGGAGGTATTACAAACATACACGCTTTTTGTTTTTACCAAATTGCACACAAGGTGATGGGCAGTGTCATCCTGTGCTTACTAGCCTCTTCACTTTACATATGAGGAAAAGTAAAGTTTGGAGGGTTCAAACCACTCACCGCGGTCTCTGGTTGGTCGGTGATGGAGCCCTGGTCTGTGACCCTCACCTTAACCCTCTTAGTGCACCACCAGCTTCATGATCTTTTGGCTTCTCTGGCTACTCACAGAAAGTTCCTGAGACGTTTAGGAATTATGACACCCACATGAAATGCGATGCCATCTTCCAGTGCAGGGGACTGGATGTCTATGGTATGCTTTGTACTAATTCTCTCCTGAGGAGGGTATTTGGAACCAATCTATCATGCCACCAAGAAGGATTTTAATTTGCAAAAAGTTTCAGGTGTCCAGATTTGACTTACATTTAATGAAAGAATTCTGTTATTTACACAGCTGAAAACATCAATCAATGAACACACCACATAAAGTGTGTCTAGGGGAAAAGAAGAGAGTTCATTCCTACATACAGCTAGTCTACACTCCAGGTGACTGAGTTCTTGATTCCAAAGACAAAGTTTTATCAGAGCTGACTCACATTTGTGAAGTACTTTGCCCAGAGGTTTTCCTAGACTCCAGAACTGGCAATAACTGCACAGAATGGTTTTTGAAATAATTACCAACGATGAGTTCAGTGCAGTTTGATCCCTAGCCTCTGGCTGCTGAATTCTCATGTATCCCTTCAAATAACCTTTAAAAACAATGACATGAGTGATTTCAGAGTTTCTTCAGCTAGCTGGTGCCCCTTCTCTTGTGGCTACGAAGTTGTAGAACTTCCTAGGGAGACTGATCCCTAGTGTCATCCTGGGGATGACACTCTAATGCTTAAACAGCATCAAATCAGAGAAAGGAGATAACAGGCAACTTCTAGACAGGTGCATTTTCCAGTAACACATAAAATTACCATATTTTCACAGAAGATTAAAGATGAATCAGCAATTAGAAAAATATATCATTCTATACAAAATTTTTCCACAGAAATTTCACCTATGGTTTTACAAAAGAACAGGCATACCAGTGAAGGTCCTTAATTCAATCTTTAACTTCAAGGGAATTTACTCCAAGGAGATAACCAAGACTCTGTTTCTTAAACAGCACCTTTAAGTTGACTTTGTTCAACTTGCTCTTTGATTCCTGCTCTACTTCTACTCAGTAAGAGGCAAAAAGCAGCAAAAGAAGGGAAAAGTCATCCACTCCCCCACCCCACGACAATGCCCCTTCTCCCCTCCTTTCTGTCGCTCCACTGCCTCCTGAGTGGAGTCATCCAACATCACTGTCTGTCTGGCAGGTGCAGTTTCAAGAGCATGACTACAGAAGGCACAGGCTCTGTCGGAGGCAATGAGCTGAAAAAGTCGGGCAGAGTCTAACATATCAAAAAGCAGAGAGATGAAAACAACTCTGAGAAACACTGAAGTCTGAGTCAAAGCTTGGAAAGGCTGACTATAAACATGGTCTAGGTCTAAACTACAGGGTTCTTGTTTCTTTGAAACATCTGATTTGATTTTACATCTTTCAAATCGTTGCTTTTTAAGAGATTCTCTTGAAAACAGCAGACATCAGTTGGCTGCTTCACGGGATTTCAAGAACAAGGCTGCCAAAATCAAGTTCAGATAGTATAAAAGGAAGTCAGAGTGTTGTAATAACAGTGATCATAATGATGGAAAATATTAGTCAAACATAAAATCTAATCAAATAAGTATAGGCCTCAGATTGAGGAATTGCTTTTTTTTCCCTGTAGTAAATGATGTATAGAATGGAAGGTGCTGGTCAAATCTTCACCCTGAAAAGGTCCAGCTAGGGAACTGGAGTGCAGCTGGCTTTTGCACAAATTATTATTCCTCCCCCAAAAGCCACAAATTACAGAAGACAGAGAAAGAAACTTACCCCGAGATAAATGAAAATAGCAAAGAGGCAAGAAGCTCGGCCCCAGCCAGCTCACAGGCTGCCCAGGCTCCAGCAAGGAGAGCTGGCGAAGCTCTCACTCCCAGCTCCTGTCCCTTCCCTCCCATTTAAGGCCAGAGGGGTGCTATATATAGAGCAATGGAGTGCCTCTCCCCAAATTGAGACCTGCCTGACAACTCATCGGGCAGAACTTAGGGAGAAGGACCTTCCCATTTCTGTCAGGGACAGCAGAACTGAGCAGTGGCAGCCCTGGACCCAAAAGTGCGCTGTCCTTGTCACAGGAAAATTCACGCCACAGTTAAGCCACTCAAGGAGCAGCAGAAGTCTGGGCAGTAGAGCGCTCCCCTGGCCTGGCTCTGCTCCAGGCTGGTTTCCACTTTTCCGTGTAAGTTCTCAGCCTTGTTTCCCATCCTTTACAGTTACAAGGCCCCTGGCATGTAAACTGACACTCCCACACGAGTCTTCATAACTACTTGAATTTCAATCAACATTTCTTCAATTTACTAGTCAGATTATCTAAATTAAAGAGTACAGTTAGCCATAGAGGAAGGAAAGTTTGCAGCTTCTGTGATTTGGGGGAGGAGGGGTTGTTGTTGTTGTTAATTTCACAAACTACTCAAGTTCTCACTTAATTTCATCCTCGGGCTAATTCAGCAAGAACTGCCAACCTAAAAGAGGAGCTGTGTGCCGAGTCGGCAAGTTGTGTCTTATTTATAGTAGCTGCGTGGACATACACAGTATCTACACAACACAGAACTGGACATCTGTGTGCAGCAGCCTGGCATAGATCACCTAAGAGGGAAGTGGTTTGCAGGAATGACCGCTGGTCTCAGAACCCAAGAGAACTGTGTTCAAATTCCAGCTTGCCTTGAATAGACTGTGGACTTCAGCAAGATATTCAGTTTCTGTGAGTCTATGTTTCTACTTCTGTAACCTGTGTAAGGATAGCAGCTGCCTTACACATCTGTTGTGACAATTAGGGAAAATAATATAGGGAAAGGAAGCAGCTGAAATCTTTAAGGAAGTCAGTGTTCTTCCCACATAAAAATAGCAAAGAACCTGTCAAACAAATCAATAAATGCACAAAATAAATATTATAGACACAGAGTCAAAGTCATTGACTTCACTCATGTGAGAGTCCCTTGGATACTTAATCAGGGCTTTGTATTTGGATGTCCTGTCATATTTCCTTTAGTGTGCCCGTCACCTGATAATCATCTAATGAATGTCTATTGACCAAGTAACAAATAAGCAAGGCTGATTTCTATGTTATTTGGGTTTGTCAGCATCCCTTTCTTGAGGAAACCCCCTGTCCCTCACTTCCAAGTGGTCAATGTTACACCACCAGTCACAATATCCTGTTCCTGTACCCACAAATGTGGTCACACAATGCGGAAGAACAATTACACCCATCCCCAGTCAAATGACCCCTCAATTATCTGATTCGCACTCCTCACCTCTTATGCAAAATAATCTCACCTTCAGGGCAAGACGCTTTCCTAAAAGAATGCACAGGCTTACCAGCTCATCACCCACATTTTAAATTCTAGAATTGCTTAAGTGTCTTGTCTCTGATACAGGAAACTCATTCATTAGAAGACATCTAAGAAATCCTGAAGGTTCCAAGAGTCCCTGTGTGGCACAAATGGTTTGTGCCTGACCACTGACCTTGGTGGCCTAGTGGTTGAGAGCACAAGGTCACCAGTTCCTGTCCACCAGGTGCTCCTTGGGAACTCTATGGAACAGTTTCACACTGTCCAAAGGATCCCTGTGAGTCGGAATGGACTCGATGGGGGTGGGTTAGGTTTTTGACTGAAGGAAAGAAGCAGCCCTGGTGGCGCAGCAGCTAAAGCACTCAACCATTAACTGAGAGTTCAGAGGTGCGAACACACCAGCCAAGGGAGAGAGACGACGGCCTTGGGATCTCTGCGGGGAAGTGCTCCTCTGTGACACAGCGTTGCTGAGTCAGAATCCACTCAGTGGCCATGGGTTTAACAGCATAAGATTAGCGGTTTAAATCCCCCAAGTGGCAATACAGAAGAAAGGCTTAGTGGTCTGTTTTTGTAAAGATTACTGCCAAGAAAACCATGCGAAGCGGTTCTACTCTGCAGTATGTGGGGTCACTATGAGTTGGAATCAATTCAACAGCGACGGGTTTGGTCTGGTTTGGGGGGGCCGCCAACTCTTAGGCTGTAGGCTACTGACTGAAAGGTTGGTGGTTCCAACCCCCACAGAGCCCCCGAGGGAAAAAGGGCTGATGATCTGATCCCAAATGGTCACAACCCTGAACACCCCAGGGAGCTACGCTATTGGGGGGCGGGGAGGAGGGGAGAATTTAATACTGCATCTTAGAAAATTTCTGCCTTCCATCGTAACCGAATATTGCAAGGATAGAGTAGCTGGGGCAGAAGGCAGGGGACCATGCTCTTAGGTGAAATCAGGGCCAATTGGCACAACTAGCGTTTTGCTAAGAGGGCTGTCTGCACCCTACATTGGTGAGTGGCGTCTGGGGTCTTAAAAGCTGCCAAGCTGCCACCCAAGGACACAGCAAATGGTCCCAAATCAGCAGGAACGGATGCTCACTGAGGATCAAATGACATAGTGTAAAGACAACCCAGAAGATAGAGAGACCCACATGAGTGGGTGCCTACATAGACTCGGGACTGGAAGAACCAGATGGTGCCCCGCCACCACCAGTGATAGCCGCGATGGAGCTCACTAAGTTGAGTCTCACTGGCAACACAAGAATAAAAAGGGGCGCACCCTGAGATCTCCCCTAAAAGACAGCAATTGATGGTCCAGCAGTTTCGGGGTTCCCCCGGGAGCATGGCCCCTGGCCCTGATGCTGCCCTTACTCATAAATCATAACGAAGGTCCACTCTTTGGACGCAAATGGATTGGACTTGGCGATGCAGAGTGACCATATATTGGATACACTTTATGGTTCTGTGCATCCATAGGATATCATCCTGCTGACCTCTGGCTGGTGGAAGGAGAGTGGGTGGAGAGAAGGGGAAAGGAGACTGTTGGGAGGATGAGACATGTATGGAGCAGAGAAGAAGAGTGTGCTGTCACCGGGCAGGGAGAGCAATGGAAGCTGCGCATAGGTGGGCATGTAAATTTGTATGGGAATGTACATTTTCACTCAGTCACACTAAAAAAAAAAAAGAAAATTTCTGTCCAAACTTGTCAGACCTTTTAATAATCATTTTATGTTTAAAGAAATAAATATTTACCAACAAAGAAGTTTCAAAACGTCAGAAAGCATTGAAGTGAAGTATCATTTCCAATCACGTTGGCAGTCCAGTTAAGAATTTCAAGATTTTAATTCAGCTGATACTAACCAGCTGGGTGACGTTTGAAATTTTTTTTTTATTTCCTTTATTTCCTCATCTGTAATAGGATTTCCCACAATACTCTACCATAAAGAAGGATGACGTGATTTTGACTGTCAGTTTCTGGTCTGCCATGGGAAGAGCCTGGAAGTCACGGCTTCTGTCTTCACAGCAAGGAAAAAACCACCTTGAAAATGAGCAGCTATTCTTCAATCCATCAACTCACTGAGGCCACGTGGTGAAGCGCTGCCCTCACAGCCAAGGTGACTGGCCCATTGGCAGGAGCAGGAGCCCACCGCTGGGCCCATGCTGCTGTGACCACCCCAAGTGTGCTTAGCCTTTCTGGAGGCCCACGGTCATCCAGCCTCCGGCAAGGGAGGGAGGAAGTCTTAAGGGTACCGTCACGCTTCTGTGAGTTTGGGCCCACGAGGTGTTCACAGAACATTTCCCTGGGGTATCCAGCAAGGGGCAGGGGGAAGCATGTTGAAATGACTTCTCTCTTCTCTTCAACAAAGCCTGCCCTCAAGGGAGATGATTTTACCAAAGTATAACCATGTTGGGAAAGGGGTGAATACTCAGCTTCGGCCATTTCCCATCTAGCCAGCCACGTGACAAACTGGAAGTGTTTAACTCTGTCTTCCTATCTCCTTCCTGTCTCACCTAGAGATGTGGGGAGTGGGGGATTGAAAAATACTTGTCAAAGTTACAACCCAGGGACTCTAAGAACTGAGTCCTAATCAGGAGACTATAAAATAATTTCCCTTCCTCTACACCCACCACATAAATAGGGGTCCTTTCAATAGCACAGGACAGTAGTTAAAAGAATTGCAAGCCTCAGACCCTAATTAAAAAAAAAAGAATCTCCAGGAAATCCAAAAACAAAGACGCTGGGGGACATGAAGCCTCTGACATCACAGCTACATGAAACAGTAAACTGATCCTAATTCCTCGTCGGGTAAACACAAAACCTCAACCTGTTACCTCTCTCCTCTCACCTGGTACGTCTCCCAGGCTTTCAACAGAGAAATTACAAGGCACACTGAAATGAGAGAAACACAGGCTGAAGTGACTGACGGGCACCAGGTCACACTCAGCTATGAAGAGATTTTAGGAGTGTCATGCCAGGAATTTAAAACATGCAAAAGATTCTCATGGGAGCAAATGGACAACATGCCAAAGCAGATGGATAATATAAGCGGAGAAATGGGAACACTAAGGAAAAATCAAAACAAAACACGGAACATCAGAAGCATCGTGACTGAAATCAAGGTGCCTTGATGAACTCACCAGTGTATTGGACACGGACAGGAAAGAAGAAATGAGCTTAATGACACATCAATAGCAACTTCCCACACTGAAAAGCAAAGAGAGAAAGAAAAATGAATTAACAAGCAGAGTAGGAGGTCATCTAAGAACAGGGGGTCAATTTCAAAAGCTGTGGCGACGTGTGATGGGACCACCAGCAGGAAAAAAAGAGGGAAAAGGACACAGACACTGAAGATAACAACTGCTGGTGATTTTCCAGAATTAACACACAGCGACCATCGACCCAGGAAGCTCAGAAAACATCAGGACAATTTCCAAAACCATCTATGCCCAAGCACATCACAATCAAACTTTAGAAAATCAAACATAACATTTTTAAAAACCTTGAAATAAGCCACAAGAAAAAAAAAATCTTTTAACAAGGTTTAAAACAATTACATCAAACTCCTCTTCAAAAGTACACGCAAACAAAAAGAGAATAAAGTTAAATAGATAAAGTGTTAGATTAAAAAATGCCAGCCTAGAATTCTATATCCCATAAAATCATCCTTCAACAGTGAAGGAAAAGGAAGGAGATTCTCAGATGAACAACGGCTGAGGGGACTTGTTGGCAGTAGACCTGCCTTGCAAGAAATTTTGAAGTTCTTCAAAATAAGTGAGACAAAACCAGATAGAACTGCAAAGAGAAACAGACAAATTTGCTACAATAGCTGGAAATGTCAACACCTCTCTACTGTTAACTGACAGACCCAGCAGGCAGAAAATCAGTAAGGACACAGCCAAACTGAAGAGCACAATCTCAAACTAGGCTGAATTAACATTTAGAGGATGCAGCAGATTCCGCCTGATGATGTCCGGGAGTTACCACAAATCGCGCTTACTTACAACCGTCTGTTTGTACATCTCACAGCCTTTAATCTGTACTACACACAGGGTTCCAGAACGTGATTTACTTACGTTATCGTTCTGAGATGTTCCCTGTAGAAGCTCAAAGATTGGACTCATAAAAATGCAAACGATGAAAGTCAGTAATAATGCAAACTTAAAATAAAGTTGAACAAAACCAATGCTGAACATATGCCAGAACTGACTCCCGATAGAGTTGTCACAAGGAAATCAGAACCCTGTGACACACTGGGCACTACTGTACTTCTTCCAATAGTAGCAGGATACACATTCCTTAAAAGTTCACATGGAATATTCACTAAGAGTGACCATGTACTGGGTCACAAAACATGCCTCAACATATTTAAAAGATCAGAAATTATACAAAGTGTTCTTACCCCCTAAAGGAATGAAATGAAAAATTAGTAACAAAAAGATAGCTAGGAAACCCCAAAGTATTTTCAGATTAAGCAAAATACTTCTTATAACACATACATCAAAGAAGAAATCTCAAGAGAGCTTAAAAATGTTTTGAACTAAATGAATACCAACACACAACTTCAAAACCTGTGAGCTGTCACAGAATGAACACCGGAAGGGAAAGGAACGGGTCTGAGAACTGAGTCCACAAACCTAAGTGCTACACACCTCACTGCTGAACATCACTACAGTCACCTTCAAAGGACTCTGCCTGCGAAGCTGTGCGCCTATGCCAGCGCTGGGGCCACCCTCCAAAGCAATTATGGAACTCTTTCTGGAAAGTCATTGCACAGTTATACAGCAGCAAGGTCACCAACTTAAGAACATAGTTGTCTGTGAAGGAGTTTGCAGCCAGTAGACAAATAACTCTCTATACTCACCTGATCTGGCCCCCAAGGATTTTCTGCTTATCTGAAGAAATATTGAAAGGAAATCATTTTGATGACATTCAGGACGTCAAAGGTAAAACGACAACAGCTCTGATTACTATCCAGAAGGAGTTGCAAAATTGCTTTGAAGGGTGGCCTAGGTGCCGGCAAGGGTGGCCTAAGTGCCGACATTGGTGCACAGCTTCCCAAGGGGGGCACCTCGCAGGCGACCACGGTGATACTCAGCAGTGAGGTTCGCAGTACTTTTTCCAGGGTGAGTTTGAGAACTCAACTGTCAGTCCCCCGTGTAGCCTAGAATGTACATATCAGAAAAGAAGGAAGATCTAACACATCTCATCTAAGCTTCTACTTCAGGAAATTATTTAAAAAAGAGCAAATTAAATCCAAAGTCATCAGAAAAAAAAATAATGGAAATCAACGAATTTGAAGACAGGAAAATAAGAAAGTCAATGTCATGGATTGAATTGTGTCCCTACAAAAATATGTGAACTGGTTTGGCGGGGCCAGGATTCCCTGTGTTCTGTGACCGCCCTACATTTTGTGATTTTCTGACGCTGTCAGTCCTCATCTCTGCCTGGGGCTGACAGAGTGCATTATGTTGGAGGATTTGGATGGGACTGTCAACCCACTGTAAAGGCCATTTCCCTGGTGTGTGGCTGGCACCACCTTTGATCCTTTCATCCTCCAGGAGATAGAAGGAAAGGGAAGCAAGCGAGAGTGGGACCGTCACACCACTGCGGGAGCGTCACACTACTGCGGGAGCGTCACACCACTGCGGGAGCAGCACCTGGAGAAGAGGGCCAGAGTCCTTCAGACCTGGACGCGCCAGGACGCTCCCCAACCACAGACTGATGCGACACAGGGACTTCCCTCCGGAGCTGACAGGGGAAAGCCCTTCCTCTGGAGCAGACACCCTGAACTCCGACTTGTAGCCCACCGGACTGTGTAGCAGTAAACTTCCCTTTGTTAAAGCCATCCAGTCTGTGGCTTTTCTGTTAGAGCAGCTCAAGATGACTAAGACAGTCAGGAAAACCACAATTTGTTGTTGCTTTCTTTTACTATCAATCAACTTTTAGCCTAGCTCACTGAGAAAAAACTAGATATAAATTTGTACTAAAATCAGAATGCAAAATGAGACTGTCACTACTGATCCCGTGGGCATGGAAAGGATCCTTTCAGGAGTGTCCAGGTCACCACCACCAGGGAGATACCCACATCGTGATGGATGTTGCTGGGGAGCTTGCTGGGAAGGCGCATTCGGCTGCTGGGGGATGAAGCGTCCTGTGAGTGTTCACCTGATCTCACTGGAGAAAACACACTGGCTCCTTTTCAAGATAGATGCAAAGTTAATGTATCTTCTGCTTTCTGATAAGTAATAGGATTAGAGAGCGATGAAAACACAGCTGTTATACACACACTTATTCACAATAAAACAGGAGAAACGATCGAAACAGTTACAGTTGTTGCAGCTGGTGTGGAGAAGTGCCTCGCTCAGGACTCATTCCTTCTCCCTTTGCCTTCAGCAGGCGGTTCAGCTGATTGTGGTCTTGCGCCTGGTTGGATGTCCCCAGCCTTCTTTCCTGAAGGGTCTGGGCCGTGAGTGGTCCTGCCTAAACTGGGTGGTCGAAACCTTCCACTGACTTTAATTACAAGGCAGTCCTGAAATTTCAGCTTCATTTAGTGTTGGCCGCTGCTAACTTCCTGCTTCGGACAACCACCCAGTGTGAGCCCAAACGCCGAGTTCCAAATCTCCGCTTAGAGCATCTGGCTTTGTGTTCTCTCCACCACTACCGGGCACGCTGACGTTCACTCCCGCACATGCTTTCTCCTGTGGAGTGACTGCGCTGTTGGAACTGCTGAACTTTCAGTTCGCAGCCAAAAGCTTAACCACTTTGCACCCGGGGCTCCTTTTCGTCTGTCATTAAGGTATGGAAAATTAAAGTGGTGAGACAGGCTACACACCTATCAGAATAGCTAAAAACCAAAACTCTGGCCACATCAAAAGCTGGACAGGATGTGGAGCAGGAAGAACTTATATTCGTTGCCGGCAGGAGTGCAAAATGCTATGGTCGCTATGTAAGACACTTTTGGCAGTTTCTCACAAAGCTCAGCAGAGGCTTCTGATAGGCTCCACCTGTTGTGTCCTGAGTATTTATCCAGATAAACTGAAAACTTACATTCACACAATCTGGACATGAACATTGATACCAGTTTATTCATAACTGTCAAAAATATTAGATAGTATGGGATGCATTTGATGGTTCTATGCATCCATAGGATATCATCCTGCAGACCTCTGGCTGGAGGAAGGGGAGTGGGTGGAGAGGAGGGGAAAGGAGACTGCTGGGAGGATGAGACATGTATGGAGCAGAGAGGAATAGTGTGCTGTCACCGGGCAGGGAGAGCAGTGGAAGCTGCGTATAAGTGGGCATGTAAATTTATATAGGAATGTACATTTTCACTCAATCACAATAAAAAAAAGAAAAAGAAAAAGCAAATAAAAATATACTGTGCCATTGTAAAAATACATATATATATTAGATAGTAACCAAAATGTCCTTCAATAGGTGAATGGATAAGCAAACTGTAGTGCATTCATGGAGTGGAATATTATTCTGCAATAAAGGAGAAATAAGCCATCGAGCCACAAAAAGAGAAGGAGGACTTTAAATGCATACCGCTAAGTCAAGGAATCCGGGGTGGCAGCTGCAGACTGTCAGATGCCTACTGAACAGCTTTCTGGACAAGGCAAAGCTATACAGACAGTAAAAAAAAAAGATCAACGGTTGCCAATGGTGGGGAGAGAAATGAGAAAGTGGAACACAGAGGATTTTAGGACAGTGAAACTACTCCACCACACTATAATGGAGCCCTAGCGGTGCAGGAGCTGTGGACTACAGCTGCTAACCCAAAGTCTGGTAGTTCAAACCCACCAGCTGCTCCCCAGAAATCCAATGGGCAGGTCTACTCTGTCCTATAGGGTCGCTGGGAGTTGGAATTGGCAGACAGCAGTAGGTTTATACCATAAAGGCAGATATACTGCCGTGTGCATTTATCAAAACTGGCGTGACTGTGTAACACAGAGTAAGACCTAATGTTAAACTACAGACCTTAGTTAAAAGTAATATATCATATTGGTCCATGGATTGTAACAAAAATACCACACTAGTGCAAGTTGTTAACAGGGAAAGTAGTAGGGGAAGAGCGAGTACAGAGGAACTCTCTCTACTATCTGCAAACCTAAAACTGTTCTAAAAAGTCAAGTCTACTATTTTAAAAAATCATATATTAAGACTTCAGTGAACACCTTCCATGACGAGGGTCTCTTGTCCCAGGACTTGCTTCTGCTCGCCCCCAAATATCCCAGCCCTTTCTTCTGACTGTTCACCTCCCTCTTGTCAAGGGGTTGCCCTTCTCCTCACCAAAGACCTTTGTCCCAACTTTCTCAGGAGAGCCTGACCAAGCTGACGCTCCAGCTGCCCCTTTCCTAAGCCTCTAGCCTTGGTCACAGATCGTTCCTCCGTCTCACTTGGCTTTCCCAAGCCATCTTCTTAGTAGACACTATCTAACCAGGGCAGCAATAATGATCTGATCACCTCTAGTGAATGTCTTAGTGCCTTCAACTTCCCAACTTGCACATCAATTGAGACAGCAGCTGGCCCACCTGAACATGAACACAACTAAATCCACATTTCACATTTCTGTGCTATTAACAGAAACCCTGGTGGCACAGTGGTTAAGTGCCACTGCTACTAACCAGAAGGCCGGCAGCTCAAATCCACCAGGTGCTCCTTGGAAACTCGGTAGGGCAATTTTACTCTGTTCTGCAGGGTTGCTAATTCAGAAGCAACTCAACAGCAATGAATTTGGTTTTTGTTTGTTCGACTTGGGGTATGGCATTAAAACTCTAATAGGATTTCATCAAACTGTTATAGGTAGTCTCTGCCTCAATTCCATTTTAATCTGCTTAAAATATGGGAGTTCTGCAAAAATTTGCTTAAATAAGAGGTTCTCGTTGTTTCTGGGTGTCACCAAGTCGGTTCCAGCTCACAGCGACCCTGTGGACAGCAGAACCACACAGCCTGGTGCTGTGCCACCCTCCCGACCGCTGCTCTGTCTGAGCTCACGGTTGCAGCCACTGTGTCAGTCCATCCTGTTACACGCTTCCTCCTTTTCGCTGACACTTTAGTTTACCAAGCATGATGTCCTTATGCAGGGACTGGTCCCTCCCGACAGCATGTCTGAAGTAGACGATGCAAAGTTCTGTCATCTTTGCTTCTCAGTTTTGTGTAAAATTCCTTAAATAAAAAGTTCTACTGCCTACAAATAACGTGATGACCCACAACTTCAGCTTCTCCAACTATGAATGCAGCAATACGTGTATAGGATGTTTATAAGATAAATCATTGATCATAATACTCACACAGTGCTTACCATGAGCCAAACACTAGCCCAGGCATTTATTACCGACACATGTAATCATCATAGCAAGAACTGCAGGAAACTGAACCACCTTATAGTAAGCAGAAAATAACTTGGTTATACAAATAAGACTATTCCTGATTTGGAATATCCTTATACTGTTCACATGATAGTCATTTTTCACACTTAGCAATATCGCACCCAGAGGACAAGTCAACTTTAAGCACGTGGTTACACACGGAGTTTCTCAGATGGGTGTCCATGGCTTTTCCAGTGCCATCTGAATCTCCGGTGATTTGTGTCACAGGGTAATCCCTGGGTGAAGAGTCCTTAGTCTGTTCTGACTGATCTCACCAATCCCCTGCTACCGCCCTTCTGCTGACCCGGCCTTGTTTCTTGTTACCCATCGTGTCTGCATCTCCCCTAACATTTCCGCTCCGACCCCAGGCTCACGTGAGCCGGTAGTAGCGGTCACGGTAACGAGCGAGGCTTACCCGGCGGACTGTGGACCAGGGCGGCGCACATACTACGCCCACAACAACCCCAGGAGGCAGGTACAGCAAATGAGGAAATCAAAGCCCAGGAAGTCAAGTCTCATGCCTAAGGGAGCACCACTGCTAAATAACACGGTTCAGAATTTAAACTCAATTACACAGATCTGACATCTTCTCCAGATCTTCAGCTGCTCTGGACAGGTATCGGAATTGTCTCAGCATTCTCAAAATGATCCCAAACTCTGGACAATAAAGCAGATAGGAGAAGGTCTCTCTTTCCCTGCCTAATATAGCATGCAAACACTGCATGAAAGAAATGAGAAAACTTAGAAACAGGGAATTTGCAAGAGGCTACTGCTCCCCATCACTGCCCCTCATATTCAAATCTTGAAAACACAAATAGCAAAAAAGAGACACTTTTTAAAAACGTATTTTGTTCTTTATTCTCCCTTTAGAATGTCTTTTTCTGGAATATGTAATACAATTTGTGTGCCTGTACACATCTATGTTTAGAATTTTAAAGGAACTTGGTTCAACTCTTAAGATCACGTCCACTTAGGTGAATGAGCTGCTATATTTAAATGGTGACCTTTAGAAAACATTGATTGTATGAGGGGAACTTACAGAAATAAAATTGCTGCCTTTCAATTCCCTAGAAGCTCAACAAATATTTCTTTACAGGCCACGCATTTTCTGCTAATTAATTAAATAAGTGTCATTCAGAACAAACTCTTTTTCATATTTTATTCTGTCAAACATATGGCCACAGAAAACTGTACTTCAGTAATAAGGAGCCTTTATCTACTCAGATCACTACAAACTAAGGAAGTTGTCACCATTTCTGGCTTATTTAAAGTGAAAGTTTGATAAAGACATACTTGTGCTTCCTTGAATTTTTTTTTCTTTTTTACGTAGGTTTGACTTTATTTTGTAGAGGATTTGAAGCACTTATTGATGACGGTCAAAGACTACAACTCAGCATAAAGAAAACAAAAGTCCTCACAACTGGACCAACAGGCAACATCATGACAAAAGTCTCCATAACCAACACCATGGAAGGAGAAATCAGGAAATCAAATGATTTGTTGCATTGGGCAAACCTGCCACAGAAGACCTCTTTAAAGTGTTAAAAAGCAAAGATAATCACTAGAAGACTAAGGTGTGCCTGACCCAAGCCGTGGTATCTCATTACGTGCCTGCAAAGACCAAAGAAGAAATGATGCTTTTGAATGATGGTGGTGGTGAAGAACGTTGACTATATGTTGGACTGCCGAAAGAACAAGCAGATCTGTCTTGGGTGCAGTACAACCAGAGTGCTCCTTAGAAGCCAGGAGGGTCAGACTACATCTTGCATACTTTGGACATGTTGTCAGGACAGATCCATCCCCGGAAAGGGACAACATGCTTGGTAGAAAGGAGAGTCAACGAGGAAGAGGAAGACCCTCAGCAAGATGGACTGACACAGTGGCCGTGACAATGGGGTCAAGCATAGCAATGATCACGGACACGGTGCTGGACCAGACAGTATTTTGTTCTGCTGGACATAAGGTGGCCATCAGCTAGGACCTACTGTACGTAAGGTGGCCATCAGCCAGGACCTACTGGATGGCACTCACAACAACAAACTCTCCTGTATATTCAATCACATTGTCTTAATTTGAACATTCTTTAAATTTCTCCTAAATTTAAACACACAAAGAAAAATTCTTTCTTTCTCAATCCCTTGCTAACTCTACTAGTGTTTCTTTCACAAGCCAGGACTCTTGAAAAAGTTGTCCATAGTGACATTTTTCCATTTCTTCACTTCCCACCAACTCTGCACCATAGTCCAGGCTTCCTTCCACTCATATCACATCATTCACCAAAACAGCTCGAAGCTACCAGTGACCTCCAGGTCACCAAATCTGATACTCAGCCTCGGGTTTACTTCGCCTCTCACCATCGTTTGACCTGGTTAACCACACCCTGCTGCTAGAAGCATGCTTACCTTGGTCTCTGCATCTCTCCCTCTGTCATCCGTTGGGTTTTTTCTCCCTCGGTGTCCTTTCTGGTCAGCCTCCTTCAACACGTCGTTCACTGTGGAAGCTCTTCACAGCACTCTTCCAGACACCATTCTCCGATCGTCTACTGTCTCCCTAAGCAACTTCATCTGTACACTGTGTGGTGATGACTTCAAAAGCCATCACCACACAGATGACTTTGAAAGGTAGACTGGGCTGTTATATCAAACTACCTTCCCCTATATTCTATCGAATATTTAAATGGAACCTTAAATGCTACAAAGTCTGTGCTGTTTCCCGGTAGTCCCTGTCCCTTGAATACTACAAGCCAGAAATCTTTGATATCGTCCTCAGAGTCCCAGCATAATCCCTCTTGCAATTCCTAATATGTTTCCCCCTAAATATTCTTGAAATCTACCCACTTCTGTCTCTTTTGCCATAAAACTACTCCAAGTTCTGATTACCTCTTGCCTAGAATCTGGCAACAATCTGCTATACCCCACACGTACTCTGGTCTCTAAAATCTATTGTCTACATGACAGTTCAAATAAGTGTCCCAGAATGGAGTGGAGAGTAAGCCACCTGTCATCTCTTAAAAACATTAATGTCTTAAAACAAATGTCAACATACTTAAAGGGTACGGCCCTGGACAGTGTGGCCCCTGACCTCATTCTTGGCCACTCTTGGTTCTTCCCGTTGAGTTAAAAGTTCTTTGTTCTCTCAGTCTGCAGGATTATTTGCATCCTCTTTGCTGGAATGCTTTCCCAACCACAGTCTCACCTGTTTCACTGAGTTCATCCCTTTCCAGATTTCAGCTCAAGAATCAATTTTCAGACACTTTTTTGGACCCCAACACAGATTAGATTTCTTTGTTATATAATTTAGAAAAGACTTGATTCGTTCTTTCGGTACTCTTTCAGTATGTAAGCACACCTTCACTAAGGAGCTTCTGACTAGTCTGTCTCACAACTAGTCCGTGACCACTAGATGTTCGCACACCACCAAAGTCATTTATCCTAGCTCAACACCGGCCATGCAGAATCCACTCAACGACTATTTGTTTACTAAATAAATAGATCATATAAACTGTTTAACATTCTTCTTTTAATGTCAGAAACAAATTAGTGGTGATACAAATGTTGCTAGGCGCCATCAAGTTGGTTGCAACTCGTGACAACTCTTTACACAACAGAACAAAAACCAAGACCCCGTTCCCAAAATGTAAGGCCGTTAGATTGTTTGGTCTTTGGGCATTGCTCATCATCTCTGTAACGGAGCCCAAAGTTTTTCCACATTTTGTAAATCTAAACATATCCTCGGAAACCTGGCAACAGATCCTAACTATGTAACTTGCAGCTATCATGTGTGCGTTCTGCTTGACATGGTCTCCAATGTATTCATCAACAACATGATGTTTGTTCTGGGAGCAGCTACATGCCCAGGGTCAGGGAGGTCACAGAGCCCTGATTACACAGAAATTAGAAGCTTCTTCCTCGAATTGCGGGGTTCAGCTGAAGCAGAGGATGAAGACTCTCTTGGCAGATCGGAATATAAGAGAGGCTACAAGGGCATAATACAGAGAAGAGGAAAGTCTGAGTCTTAGACTATTTATGGTTTATATAGGCAACCACAGATTTCTGCATCTGGAGACAATTCAAGACTACAGTGTGATCCCTAAGGCAGTATTTATGGCTGTGTTTTAAAACTATGAAAACTATTCATCTGGCTGAATTAGAACTGTGTCATCTTATACCTTTCTTCCAAACTATCTGTACCAGGTGAACAAAGACTTATCTAAACATAATGGTTGGCACAGATCTACACCTTCACTTTTAAAGTGACTGAATCCATGCCTTGTACACCAAAGCAGCTCATTAATTACATTTTTTATTAAACATAAAAGCCCAACTTTTATCCTGTGGATTCTGTTTACAGTTTTCTCTCTATAGACCCGGATGTATTTGACCCTCAATTAACGGAGAGTTTACCTCTCCAGTGATATTAAATAAGCATGAAAAGATTATAAAAGGCCAAGATCTGGCAAAATTGCCTCAAACTTCTTGTCAAGGCACTGATTGTCAAGGGCATTGGCTTTAGGCTTGTTTGTTGTGTCTTGCTAAACTGTTGTTGAAGTTGCATGACTCAGGGAGAATATTTTCAACTGCCCTGGGCCTTGGCATCCTCATTTGTACACTGAAAGCTCGACTAGATGCCCCTTGAGACTGTTTCAAGATCCAGCACTCTTTTGGTTTCAATCCTGACTGATTACACCCCACAGAGGGAGCATTACCACCCATGCACACAGCAGCCAGCTGCCTGGCTCAGAACATGATCCAGGAAACAGCACTCAGAACAGAGGCAGACCTTGCCAAATAAGATTCCATTCTTAAAGTGCCTAATGGCTTAAAGATTACAAGCAATGTAACCCAGCCACGTGTTTGTGAGTATAGAGGTTGTGATAAAATAAAAATGGATTGAAGGTTTAAGAGGACACTCCACTGATGGGAGTGGCCCTGTCCCCTGCAGACCACGCAACAAATCGTTTGCCTCCTGGGCTCCAGTAGAGTGGGTGGGAGCTGTGTAAAGACACAGATAGAGTAAACCCAAGCCAACAGATGGGTCTCAAAACTGGACAGAGCCTTAGACATCGTCTACTCTAGCCCCCATGTTAAATCCTCCAAGCGAGGAAATCGAGGTTCTGAGAGTGAAGACAAATTGGCAAAGTCTTGTGGATTTCCAGCCCTCTGTGTTTGAGTGTCCCAGGACAAGCTGATTGTCACTGGGAGAGTATATTAAGCCAAAGTAGGAGGTCAAGGTCACAGCCTAGTTTAGTACATGTCCAAACCCCTACTCTCTGAGGACAGAGCCATGTGTGTGTTAGGGAGTCACTTATGTGTAAGTACACGCACTTGGCTGCTAACCAAAAGGTTAGGGGTTCAATTTTACCTGGGGGCATCTGGGAAGAAAGCTGGATCACATGTCCAAATTTCTGGAAAAAATCAACCATTGAACACCGTGTAGAGCACTACCCTGACACCCGTGGGGTTACCCTGGAATCAATCCACTAGCAGCTGGTTTGGGTTGGTTGGGTTTCAGTACAGTCTCCGCTGAGTAGCTCATTAAGCTGACACACTCGCCTTGACACAATGTAGGCAAATACTGAGATCGCTGGGCAAATGCTTTTTAGATAAATGAAAGTAAGAAATGGTCGGTAAAAGCCAGTGTCACGTAATTAGCAGTTCTCTCCATGGTTGTATTTCCTGTTTCTCGTTCCAGACGACATGATATATAACTTATGTAACCAGAAACACAGTGCGATCTTGGGCCCCGATACTAACTCTGCTGGTGAGCATGTGACCGACCAAGGCCAAGGCACTAAAAAAGCAAGGACAATTCAAAGTAACAATTTCCCACATCGGATTCAATTCTTTGTTTAGTTAAATTCAAGAGTATGTGTGGTGTTTTCTTGGGAAGCTCATACCTGTTGCTATTTCATACCAATCCATGGAAACCCTAGATGACACTATAACACCCACAACTGTCCTGGATTCTCCTAATACAACTGAGAACCACGCTGGTGCGACAAAGGGGAGGACTCTCCCGGAGCACTTCTCCTTTCTCGGGACTGAGTGACCACCAAGCCCGGCCTTCACTCGGTCATTCTCTGATGACCATGCTGCTGAATTTCCGTCTGGTTTAGAACAAAGCCAGTGTGGGGGCTGGGACATCCCTCTCACCAGCTCCTTCGCAGGGAAAAAGCACCCGGTCCCCCCTCCCTCAGCCCTGTGCTCCTTTCAGTCTGTTTGTTAGAATGGACCACCAATCACCTGTGAGTTTGTGGCACTGTGACTGCTTGCATTTTGCTGTCTCACTGGAAGCTATGCCACTGGTATTTCAACCACCCACACTAAAATTGACTTTCAAAAAGGTATTACTGGCCATCTACTTCCAAAAATTATGAAAATACAATAACTGAAGGGCACTCACACTACCCAGTGGTCCCATCAGCGAGCTCCAGCACACAGCAATGGCACAGGTGGCAGAGGACTGGGCAGTTGTCTTGTCGCGCCGAGCACGGGTCATCAGGAGCCAGGCTACTCAGAGGAATCTAACAACAACATTAGGATGAAACTGATGTAACACAACTTTCTTCCCTCAAAGAGTCTGTGGTCCATTTACATAAGAACTTGACAAGTCATTCAAGGTCTGCAGCCATTATTGCAAAGGCATCTGCTAATCAATAGGCAAATTGAGTGAGACAACCAAATAAAAATGGGGAGATAAAGGGACAGTTAGTAGGAGCTGGTTCTGGTCTCATAGATTCAAAGACTCGAGTTCTAGTCAAACTCAGTTATTGACCAGTCCTGTGATACTGGATAAGGCATAAATGTAATTTCCCAATAAATTAAAGGTTGAAAACTAGGTAGGCCAACAAAGGAATCTCTAAGATCTGTTATAATTGTTGCTGTTCTCCTTGTTGCTAGGCAGCACTGAGTCAGTTCCACCTCCAAGCGAGCCTCACGTACAATGGAACCAACACACTGTTCCATCAGTCCTGTGACGTCCTCACGACGGGTTGTTCCACTTAAGCACAGTGTTGTAGCCCCTGTGTCAATCCATCTCATGGAGGGTCTTTCTATTTTTCACTGACTCTCTACCAAGTAGGATGTCCTTCTCCAGGACCTGATCCCCCCTGATTATGTCTGAAGTGTGTGAGACATAGTATCTCCATTGACCAAGAAGCAAAATGTTTCAGAGGCTATCTCTCTTTGTGATGATTTTTTTTCCCTGAAAAGATATACAAGGTCTGACAACTAAGTCCATGGACTTAACTGTTGTATGAGCTCCACACCTCACTGCTGAATACCACTATAGTCACCTTCGAAGGACTGCCCTTGGGAAGCTGTGCACCGACAGCAGCTCCCAGTCCACCCTTCAGAGCAATTTTATAGCTCTTTCTGGAATGGCTATTGCACACGGTGGCATGGTGGCAAGTCCACAAACTTAATTGCATAACTGTCTGTGAGGGAGCTTTTAGCCAGTAAACAAATAACTATATTGGAGCGTCCTCCCTACTCAGTACGTGATCTGGCCCCAAACAACTTTTTTCTTTACACAAAGATAAAGGAAATACTGTAAGGAAGACCTTTGGATGACATTCAGGACATCAGCGGTAATACGACGACAGCTCTGAAGGTCATTCCCAAAAAGGAGTTCCAAAATTGCTTTGAAGGGTGGGCTAGGCACTGGCATTGGTGTGTACCTTCCCAAGGGGAGTGCTTTGAAGGTGACTGTAGTGGTATTCAGCAATGAGGTAAGCAGTATTTTTTCCAGAGTGAGTTTGTGAACTTATTGGCAGTCCTCGTATTTTCCCTTCTGGCCTGATTAGGGTATTACTGCTGTCTCCCATGTGCTCTGCTTTGAGTTTGGGGCTGTGGCTGTGCGGAACTTCCACAGAATTCTGTTGCTGAATGTTGGTTTCAGATTGTCATTCTTCTTTAAAAATATTTTTTCTTTCACCATACACATTCTCACAAGAAGATCCCTAGAAACATATACAAATATACCACATTTAAAATAAATTAATGGAAAGTTTGTATACATGAAATTATAACTTCGCTCACATATTAAAAAGTGCAGGCCATTGTCTCGTGTCTGCTGTCGCGGCTAGGTGCTGTCACTCTACGTAGTGTCACAGACACTCTACGCACAACAGAATAAAACACCGCCCTTTTCTGGGCCACCTCCACGGTCATCGTTACTTTTGAGTCCATCATGGTGACCACAGTATCACTCCATACGGCCTTCCAGTCTGAGGGACTCATCCTCCCGCACAGTGGCAGACAATGCCCCGCTGCTATTCATGGGATTTCACCAGCTAATTTCTTTCAGACACAGACGGCCAGGTCCTTCCCAGTAATTTCTTAGTCTGGAAGCTGAGCTGAGACCTGTCCAGCACAGGTGACCCCACCGGGATCTGAACACTGGTGCCGTAGCCTCCAGCAGCATGCAAGCCTCCAGCAGGATAAATGGACAGACCCACGGGACAGTCTAGTGTTTACAGCACCAAATTATGTAGTTGATTTGAACCCTGTACGTTCCATCCGGCAGGGTCCATGTGTATAGTCACCAGTTAGGTTGTTGAAAGAAGGCATTTTCAATAACATGTCGCCGATCTCCCGAAATTCTGTCACCAAGGCCGTGTTTTCCACATAGCAGTCCTTCCTGTTTCCAACTTTTGCATTCCAGTCATCAGGAATTAACAATGCATCTTGATTGCATCGCTGATCAATTCCAGATTGCTGAAGTTGGAGAAGACCTTCCGTTTCTTCGTCTTTGCCATTACTGGTTGCTGCATAGATTTGAACAGCGTCGGTTCACCTGGTCGTCCCTGTAGGCGTGTGGGTGTCGGGCCACCGCTGACATCGCTGTGCTTCGGAACAGATTCTGAAATCTTCTTGACAGTGAGCATGAGGCCGTCCGTCTTCAAGGTGCCGTTCTCAGCACGAGGCCACGTGATTATCGGATTCAGAACAGCCAACACCTGTCTATCTCAGCTTACCAACGCTCAGGATATTGAATTTCATTTCTGAAAACTTCTTATTTTCCTAGATTCATACTTCATACATTCCACATTCTGATTATTAATATGTGATTGCTGCTGTTTCTTCTCCCTTTGCGTTTGCCACATCAGCAAACGAAGGCCTCCAAAGCTTGACTCCATCCTCGTCTTTCAGGTCGACCCCACTTTGAGGAGGCAGCTCTTCCCCAACTGTATTTTGCCTGCCTTCCAACCTAAAGGACACAGCTTCCAGTGCTGTGTCAGACAACATCTTCTCTGACCAATTTTCTCAAAAGTGGGCTGCTAGCTTCCTCTTCTCTTTTCTTCTTAGTCTGGAAGCTCTCCAGAAACCTGTCCACCAAGGGCGACCTTCCTATACTTAAAATGCCAGTGACATCGCTTCTAGTTTCGCAGCCATGAGCAAGCCACAACACCAAGACAAATGACAGACAGCTGTATGATGAATATTCTTTTTTACTACACTAAAATTCTCAGTGGTGATATCGTAAGAAATAGAAAGCATATCAACAAACTTCTCATACTCCGTCACATGAAATGTCCTTAATTTCTCTTTGCCTTTTATTTTACTTTTTCACCCAAGCCTGATTTTCTAACATCATGCATTGATCATTGGAAAAATGCTAGCTTACATGGTTATGCAGACCTTTCAGATTTCATTACACAGTGGCAAAAAATTCATTGTTAACATAGCTACCTAGATCCTCAGTATATGACTTAGTCATCTGTCCCTGCTCTAACAGAAATACCACAAGTGGCTGGCTTTAGCAAAGATAGGCTGACTCTCCCACAGTCCAGGAGGCCATAAGCCCGAATTCAGGGTGCTGTCAACTCGGAAGCAGAGCAAAGGTGTCACGGGGCACCAGGCTGTGACCTGAGAGCCTCTGGGTGCAGAAACCTCAGGTCTCAGGAGCACGTTCTGCTGGCAGACCTCCGTCTTTGGTGCTATGGGTTCCCAGCTCTTGGCTTGCTTCCCTGTTCTCTTCCTTGGAAACTCTATGGGGCAGTTCTCCTCTGACCTATGGGGTCGCTGTGAGTCAGACCCGACTCAGCGTCTGGAGGATAATAGGGGATGCAATCCACACTTCAGGGAAACTCGCTTCACATTGGACCAGCAAGGTGACCTTAGGAAAGGTGTCACAGTCCCCGTTAATCCTCTTTAACATAATTCAGTGTAATAACCCCAGGCAGAGATTAGGATTTACAGTGTAGGAAAGTCACAAGCTGGAGGGCAACCACACAGTACTGAGAATCATGGCCGGCTAAATTACTATACACAATTTGGGAGGACACAATCCAATTCATGACAGTATCGTTATAAAAATACTTTTGATGGCCCAGTTTCCCTAAGCGGTCGTTGGAGAGCTCGAGGCTTCTCCGAGCCACTCTTGGAGAAGCGCAGTCTGTCTCCTCCGGCAGCTCGCCTGAGTGCTAATCTGACTGTCATCCACCAGATGGAGCCCCGAAACCATCAGAACCAGTTTGTCTTTCTCTAGGACAAATTTTTCCCAGTAACGTTAATTCCGATAAGAAGAAATTTAAAAGTCTTCTAAAGGAAGATGAAAACATTAGGCATATATTTAAATAAATTTAATCTGAGCAATCCTTCCTAATTTTGAAAAGAAAAGGCTACATTTATCCAACTTAGGTCCAGCTGTTGATATTAATTGCATCTGATCAACATTTCAGTGTGAAAGAAAAATCCAAGTTAAGCAAGGGCAGCCTAGTTATTTGGAACCGCCAACTTTTTCCCTTAAAATAAGTTGAAAACAGCTGGAAGGATAGAGTAACCGGGCTGCACAGAGCCGAATCAGCTCCTCGCAAACTACTCCAGCGATACAACAGATACAGATACAGAGCGATACAGCACCCCACCTTCTTAGACTGCTCTTCCGTTTTCCCCTCAGCAAATTCTTGTCATTTCTTTCTTAAGCATTTCTGAAATTTATAATTACGTTTAACATGAACTTTACAAATTTATGTTTTCAACTCATGCTTTAGTCCTAAATACCGACTACGGGCAGGATTTTAAATACCACACCATTTTTGAATTACCACCTTCGTGTATTGACTCATCTCTAATTAAAAACCATCTTCCTCAGTTTGGAGACTGCATTCTCATTTAAGCCTCATAACTTTATGAGGTAGGTATTATTATTGCCATTTTAGACTCAAGGAAATGGAGGCTTTTGGAGGCTATTTAAATTCTCCACAGTCACAGTGGTAAAGGAAGAACGCTAAGACTGAAACAGAAGTCTCTAGACGCCAAAAGTGTGAGTTTTTCAGCACTCTTTGTTGTTATCATGTTGCTGTACGACCTGTGGGAAAGCTTCCTTTGACTCCTACGCCCTATAGCCTTAAATCACTACTTCCCACCACAGGCGAGCACTGCTTGCTTTCTGATCTGTAATTCAGACTCCTAGTGAACCCTGGTGGTGTAAAGGTTAAGAGTCCAGCAGCTGATGAAAAAACCATAGTTGGAACCTACCAATCATGCTTGGGAAACCCTACGAGGCCGCTCTCCTCTGTCCCACAGGGTCACTGTAAGTCAGAATCGGCTCTACAGTACAGCGTTAGTTTGGTTTGAACAAGCAGGGAGTAAGTCTTAGATTCCTTTGGACTCCCTACACCCCCTGACCACCCGTGACCAATGAATAGGTCTTTCTTTTCGGTAGGGTGGGGAGATGAGAAGCAGGAGGGGCTCTAGGTGTCTTTCGTTACCTTTCATTTCTAACACAAGGTCTTTTGTTTCACCATCCAAAATACTGAGCTATCACAAATAAACCATAAGGTATTCATGAAATGATATAAAAACAAACACTGAGGACGGTTACTCAGTCACCAATGATCCCAATTCTATATGAATGTTTGTTCATGAAATTCATTGAGAATCTAAGAAAATGAAATACTTGAGTGACTTTTTCAGGCTCTCACGCTGCACCAATGAGACATTTGTCATAGCGCACGTCACTGGCAGTGCCCTTCCTTTAGAGACATGTTTATTCTAGAAAAACAATGGAAGTGCACACAAAGGATATGTGTACCTAGGCATTGCAGTAAACTGGAGGCCTCTGGCCCGTTTGGCCCCTGCCGGCTTTCACAGGGCCCTCAAGCTGAGCATGGTTTTTATATTCTTCAGGGGTTGGCAGAGAATACTGAATATACCCCAGACGTCTAGAAGAGTGAACAAACCTATCCTGGAGGAAATACAGCAAGAATGCTCCTTAGAAGGTCCTAGAAGCGACAGCTCTTCGCAGGCACTTTGGACATGTTGTCAGGAGGGACCAGCCCTTGGAGAAGGACGTCACACTGGAGAGAGCAGAGGGTCAGAGGAAGACTCTCAACAAGACGCACTCACACGGTGGCTGCCACTACAGGCTGGACAGACCCTCTACTTCAAGAGCAGCCCGACCAGCAGTGACCCCTCCTCTCACGCTTAAGGTCACTGTGACTCAGAGCCCGCTGGATGGCACCTCGCAACCCAAACGAAACAAAGCAGAATGAGCAGCGTGGGCTGTTTGTGCTAGAGAAAGCCTAAAACACTTACTGTAGATTGAAAAACATGTATCCTTGGTCTAGATCATATAAATTATGGGGCTGTTTTCGGTGTATACAAGTTTTTAATTAAGGCTTGTTTTCCTTAGGCAAAGAGCATCGTGTAATGAGGGGAGGGAGTGAGAGGTAGAAGGTGGTGTGGAAATTAAAAATCCCTCAAACTCGCCCAAGGAATCAGCGCAGGCTTGTCGCTTGAAAAGTGATGTTCCAAAATCTGCTGACAGAGTGACTTCATCTTGGAGACGTCTCTGACCACTGTTTGATAAACAATTTTTTTCCTGTCAGTCCGTTTTCAGTGTCTGCCCAAGGCCCTGCTGTGCTCCAGCTTAGAAAGCACAGCCCAAAACCCGGCGGTAACCCTTCAGCACGACACAGTGTATGGCACGTATTATAGCTTGAAAATGAAAAATGCATTTCCATTCTGTAATTGAGTGTGTGGTATGTAAATAATATTAAAAGTGGTTAAAAGGCGTTTGAAAAGACTATACTGTCACAATTCACTTCATAACACCTTTAATATGGCTTACAGATGTCTTTATATTTCCCTAATTCAAAACCGTGGATATTTTCTTCACATTCCAATTCGTGTCTTCACTTTTGTAGCGAAATCATATTTAAATGTTAATTTGCCAGCAGGTGGTACAATTTTATAGTCACCAGCAGGTGGCGGTATTGGATATAGCTAGCACTGTCCTTTGCAGAATTTTTGATTCTCGATTTTTCCAGTTATAAATTGATCTTGGAGAAAACCCAAAGCCACGGTTGGTATTTTGTCACTGCACAGCCAGCAGGGACGGGGGGGGCATTTTATTGTACCCACTGGTCTCAGTGAGAATCCAGATGCAAAAATAGCAGAAATCACATTTTTGAGGTGACGAAACATGCTGAAATTGCATCACAGTCACAGTCACGCAGTTTTGTGACCATACACAAAACACAGAATTGTTTACTTTAAATGGGAGGGTTTGTGATATGTGAATTATATCTCAATACAGACTTTTCTTAAACAACACAAAGTAGAAAATGACTCAAACAGTTCCTTCCGTTACGACCAAATCAAAAAAGCATCTTAAACTCACTTAAAATTCATTCAGGTAGCAGAGATGTCAACATACGTACTGATACTTTATCGGGTAAAATAATTCAAAGGTTAAGTACATTAATTATTTTTTAAATAGAATATACTATTATTCTGTTTTATTCTATTCTTTGCACTGGCCTGGATTAGTCAACGACCAAGTGGAAAGGGAAGCAGTCTGCTAGCCAGCGCTGCTGTCTTGGGTTAAAGCCTTGCTCGCCTCTGTTCACACAGCTGCCTTTATGGCTGTTTTAATCAGGTTAAATATCTGTGTCTTGTACTGAATAGATTTGCAACCATTTCCTCTAGCTAGAAATTGTGTATAATGGAAAGAATCCTGGATTTATAATTACCCAGCATCTCACCAGTAAGAGGCGAGGAGGGAAACCGGTGCGGGTGGAAGGTGGGAAGTGTGACCGCCACACTCCAGCGCCCTGGCCTCTGGTCGGCACTGTGACAGCCATCTGGAGCAGTGCCTTTCACGCGTGTCTGCACAGCTCCTAGGAAGAAACCCTGGTGGCCTGGTGGTTAAGTGCTACAGCTGTTAATCAGAAGGTCAGCAGATCAAATCCACCAAGCCTTCTTGGAAACTCTATGAGGCAGGTGTACCCTATCCTGCAGGTTTGCTGTGAATCGGTATTGACCCCACGGCAGTGGGTTATACAGGTGTTACAATTAGGTCTCAGAAATTTAATTGTTCTAAGTGCTACACACCTCATTTGTGAATATCCTGCACTTATCTTTGAAGAACTCTGCTTGGGAAGCTATGCACCAACACCAGTGTCTAGGCCGCCCTTCAAAGCGATTCTGGAACTCTTTCTGGTAGGGCCGTTGTGCACAGTGGCATGGTGGCAAGTTTGCCAACTTGATTGTACAGTTATCTGTGAGGGAGTTTTTAGGCAGTAAATACATAACTGTATTGGGACACCCACCCTACTCACCTGATCTGGCCCCCAATGACTCTTTTCTTTACCTAAAGATAAAGGAAATGTTGAAATAAAGATATTCTGGTGACATTTAGGACATTCAGGATAATACAATGACAACTCTGATGGCCATTCCAGAAAAAGAACGTTCCAAAATTGCTTGGAAGGTAGACTAGGTGCTGGCATCGGGGCCCGGCTCACCAAGGGGTGGACTTGGAAGGGGACTGTTGTGATAGTCAGCAGTGAGGTGTAGGTAGCACTTTCTCTAGGATGGGTTCACAGACTTAATTGGCAGACCTCATACATACACGACGTTCTTTACCCCAGTGCGCTGAGTGGTTTCCCATCTGTCCCCCCCTCCGACCTGTGGGGTCTACATGGCAGCGATGGCTTCAGTCAGCTCTGTACCTCTAACACACAGAAAGAACACAACTGTGTGTTGAAATGACACTTCTGTTAAGGTTTTCCTGTTAGCCACTCGTTCATTACCTTGCCTAGAATCCAAATCTCTGTACATATTCAGCACAAACAAGGAGGAGATGGATTTAAACCGAGCCACAGAAGTGAGGAGGGACCAGACGCTCGCTGACAGAAAGTCGATGCTTTGAACCCACCCACAGCTCCTGGGGAGAAAAGACCCGCTGATCTGCTCCCATGACCACTGAAGCCCCAGAAACACAATGGGACAGTACTCCTCTGTCCCAGGAGGTCACTAAGAGCCAGAATCAGCTCAGCAGCAGCAACAACATGTACACATAAAGAGTGAGAGGGACCGAGATCTTTCCTTCTGAAAGGCTGCGGGTACCAGAACGAGCTCCATCACTCGAGTTGCCAACCACCAGGCTCAGTCCATTTTACCTTCTGACTAAAAGGCAGCGCCCAAAAAACCCTTCAGTTGTTAACAGAAGCTGTAACAGAACCATGAAGGTTGTTTTCTCCAGTGCAATAACCCCTTTAAACAGCAGAGGGCACTGAAATTCCAATTTCTTCTTTGAATACAACTCAGTTAGAACAGAGGGAGAGTGAGGAAATTCAGCATCCGGGACCCGTGAAGAGAAAGAGCTTTTTGTGCAGCTCGCGGAGCCAAATTCCCCGCCGTCACTTTCACACACACATACAGAAAGAAAGACAATAGACCGTCGTCTCCTCTGTTTGTCTCTTTCTTGGTGTTTACTGAGGAAATCTGTGACAAGCAAGTTGGAAGGGGAAAAAAGGCGCCTTATGTGCAGAATACGGCCTGGGAAACCAGTGATAAAGTTTCTAAAAGCCCTTAGAAGAAACTGGAACAGGGAAACTGAAGAGCTGGAAAAAATTGTAAAAAGAAAAGAAATGGAAATTGGCAACTCAAATTTCCATGAAAGTCGGCCGTGGTTTTATTTTGTCATCTGTGTCGGTTGTGTCCGAGAGTCCAAATACTCGCTCCTTGTGGTTTGTTAGCTGTCTCGCAGGGAACCGCGAAGACGGTTCTGCCCTCACGAGAAGCTGTCCTTGTTCCTTCTTAGCATCCACGTTAGCAGGCTAAGGGTATTTCTAGGTGACTCTCTGCCAGGGGCTCCTTGGAAACGGTAAGGGGCAGTTCTGCTGTCCCTGTGGGGTGCCCGTGAGTCAGAACCGACTCGATGGTTGGTCCATCGGTATGCTTGTTTTTATAGGGTCACGCTGGGAAGCCTTGTGGAGCGGTGGTTAAGTGTCAGGGCTGCCGACTGAAAGGTGTGCTGCTCCAGCCCGCCAGGCGCTCGGTGGAAACTCTGTGGGGTGGTTCTACTTTGCCCTATGGAGCCGCTTGGAGTCAGAGGTGACTCTACAGCGATTGGTTTGTTTGTTGGCTTGTTTGTCTCTCTGTCTGTTTTTTACAGGGTCACTGTGGGAAGCCTGGTGCTGAGGCCGCTAAGGAAAAGACTGGCAGTTCGGATCAGCCAGGCGCTCGGTGGGAACTCCATGGGGCGGCCGGACTCTGTCCTGTAGGGCAGCTGGGAGCCGGAGTAGACCCCACGGCAGCGGATCCCGTGTTGTGTTTGTCTGTCTGTCTGTCTGTTCTTAACACGGTCCCTGTGAGTCAGAATCGACGACGGGGTTCAGGCGCACGGCGTCCTGTCCCCGCAGGCGGCTGACATCGCGGCTCTGTCGGGGTGCACAGTCTTTCCCGACGGGGGCACGGGCCGGCCCCCTGGACGGCGGGGTCCCAGCTGTGCTCGGGGGTGGCGGCGGTGCCACCCAGCGTTCGCCTCTCACGAAGGACCTGGTGGCAGGGTGGTGGAAGCCGCCCGCACACCGTTCTGAAAGAGGAGCTAAGGCGCCCTTGAAGCAGCAGACCCCGCAGGACTTGCAGGAGTCGGATTTTCCACCTGCCGAGACCTGCCGGGCAGCGACACAGGGAGCGGGGGACTCTCGAACCCCTGATGCCCGGCAGGTGTGGCTTAAAAGACTTTATACGGGCTCCACGTCACCCTCAGGGAAGCGGGGCGTCGGTGACAAAGAGGCAGACCCTCAGGGAGACAGACCGGCCCAGTGGCGGCGGGCTCCAGCGCCCCAGCGATCCAGGGGGGCTCCGCACAGGGCCCAGCTTCTGTTGCACATGGGCTGCCGAGTCAGAACTGATCACAGCACCCCACAACACAACAACGACACACAGTTATCCGCACATGATTGCAGCGGGGCCGGGTGTCTGCTGTCCAAGAAGAAATAATAACCACCTGTTTGGGGAGTGCGCTACTCAAACGATTCCATGGTGCTGAAAACTGAGGGACGACAGCAGTGTGTATTTTTGATGCACTAAATCTTTTCTCAGGTTGTTTGTGTGACGCTCAGTATACCACCACTGCTCCAAGTTTTAGCCAGTTTCCCAGTTAAGCCCTGGAAGCAAAAGAAAACTTTTGAGAATGCCTTAGGGTCACCCTGAGTCTGATTCGACTCGATGGCACTTGGCTGGCTTGGCTTAGAAAGGTTTATATCCAACTTGCAGAAAACAAACAGATTCAACGTTTAATCATACTAATCTTTCAATATCCCCTCCTCCCCAACAACTAAGCTGCTTAGTCTGCTCCAAAGGTCTGGAAAGTCACACACTTAACAGCCAGCCCTTGAATTTGGTGAGGACCATAGCTGCAAAGTTTTCTTCTAGAGTGACTTTCTAAGAGCACAGGCCTAGTGGCAGTGGCAGGCGTGTGTGAAGACCCAGGGCCTTCAACGGACGGCTGACACTGGGGATCCATCAATCCACACTGTAATTCTTGACAAGTGTACGTGCCAGATGCTTAGTCCAACCGTGATGTCATAGTTAAGTCTGTAAATATGCCAAAGGAAAAAAAAATCGGAATTCTCCTGCCATTGTTGATATAGCACAAACTGCACTTAAATTTTGTAAGAATGCTTACTCCTGAGTGTAAAAAATGAATTTTATTTTAGAGGCTCTGAGGGGTATGCAGAAACTCTGGTGGCATAGTGGTTAAGTACTACATTTCCTAACCAGAAAGTCGGCAGTTCGAATCCACTAGACACTCTTTGGAAACTCTATGGGGCAGTTCCACTCTGTCATCCATAGGGCCGCTGCGAGTCAGAGTCGACTTGGTGGCAGTGGCTTCCGTGTGGTTCACAGTGTCCCTTGTGTTTAACGTGGACCCCTTTGTCTCCCTGTGCCATTTCTCGAGTGCTTCCCACACCAACACCACACACTCGTTATCTCCTGGGATGTCATGACCCTGCTTAGTGCTCAGTGCTTGCTCTTTTGTGCTATGTTTTCCTAATAAAGTGAAAATGAGATTAATAATACAGAAAAGATGTAAAAAAAAAAACCAAAAGAATCAAGTTTGGCAAACTGAGGTTTCACTTGAAACTGCTTCTTCTCCTTCTTCTTTTTTTAAGGCCTCTTGTTGCCAGTGTAAAGAAAAGCATCTTTATATTCTGAAAAAATTTAAAGTTTACATTTTCAAATTTTCACCTCTGTGAGATCATAGGAATCATCTGTTCACTTAAGACTCCCCTTACAACAGGGTTCCTCTCTCCTGCTTTCCTTTGGGTTTCATGTCAGGTCCCCCAGGGATCCTCCAGCCGGCTCCCTGTGACATCCCCTGAGAACACACCCCACACTACTCATTATTTGTCTGATTGACTTGAATATGGACTTAAGAGCTGCATATATTAGAGGAACATGTTCTTATTATGAAGAATTTCTTGGATAAAATACATACGAAGACTTTCTTGGGTAAGTCCTGTGGCAATAAATTAACAGATTAAAGAGTTTTTATATTTGATATTGCCACTAACAAATATTAAACATTTGTTAAAATGTTAAAGATAAATCTGAAAACAAGAAACCACGAGAAAAAAAATAACAAATACGGATTCTAGTTAAGGACGACTTTTTGTTTGTTTTTATGGTTGTAAAGACAACAGAACACAACAGCCGCCAACTCAATATTTTTTATGTAAACGGTTCTGTGAGATCAGTTTCATCAAGCGTGCTGTGCAACCATCACCAAAGGCTGAGAAACAGTCCCCACAAAAGTGCTGACTGGTTTCTGGGAGAAAGACCTCAAACTTCAACAGTACTCAAAGAGCCGGTATCTAAAACCTTGAATAAAAAATCCCCAAGTCAAATAGGTAAGTCAAAGAGTGAACAATCAACAAATACACAGAGATTCTCAGTCCCACAAATTGTCAGAGAAACACTGAGTCTGCTTTCCCATCGATGGGGACACTGTTTTAAGTTGTACAGAACTCAGTGTTGGGGACAATGCGGGTGAACAGTGGAACAGCCAGAGCTGAAGGGAACAGGCCGGCCTGCGGCCACGTGGAAACACAAACTGGCAGCGCTCAGTGGAATTAAGTATTGATCAAGCCCACGACCCACCGCTCCACTCCCAGGCTTGCTCCGTGGACTTGTCCCCATCCACATTACTGCATTTATCACAATGCTGTTTACGCAGCAAGAGGTGACTTAAGGAAGGCACAGTGGGGTCACCTATGGGATTTGTCAGAATCCTGTCTGTCCTCCAGCTGAAGCCGAGTTGATGTACTGAACGAAGCTGAGCAGATCCCAGCGTCTCCTGGACGGGCAGAGAGCAGGCCTGGGCGCTGAAGCAGCTGTGACCATCAGCCACCCACATTGCGCTGTCACCTGGTGCTGCCGTCTATGCCGCAGCTGCTGCAGACCCCAGTCCACCCTGCCAGAGGGGCTGGACGTCTGACACCAGAGTTCTGCCTCTGCTCTGCCCAAGCCAGACCCCTCTGGGGCCAGGGTCACCAGGAGGGCCACCCAAGGTCCTTCTTCCTCACTCGCAAGCTGGCAGACACTGCCCGATGACAGAGGCCAGACGATGCCCCCATCCTGGCCGTAGGATGAGGAGGAAACTTCTTCCCAGCTCCTCTCTCCAGACACAAAACTCTTAACAGGAGAACCTCTCCATTGCAAAGGTGTTGGCAGGAACAGACTGGAGAAGGATGAAACGTTTGTGCTGTGGGATGCTGGCCAGTGGTCAGAAGCAATGAAATAGTGAAGGTCTAGCAGGGCAAACAACTCCTTTATTCAAAAGTTGCATGAAAATAGTGAGAAAATAACAAAATCAACAACCAATGTTATTTGTGCAAATTGCGTAGACATTAGTCAGCTCCTGAAATGCAGTATCCAAACTTGAAACTTTCGCTGTCAAGTCAGTTTCAACTCACAGTGACCCCATAGGACAGAGCAGAGCTGTCCCCGTGGATTTTCCAGAGCTGTGATCTTTATGAAAGCTAACTGTCACATCTTTCACCCTGGGAGCAGCTTGGGGGGGGTCTGATCCATCAACCTTTCGGTTAGCAGTCAAGTGCTGAGCCACAGCACAATAACCCCCAGTATGCAGCTGACCCAACCTTGTTTGCTGGAAGTGAACTGGAAGCACTTACTGGTGAAGATTAAAGACCACAGCCTTCGATACAGATTACACCGCAGCATCAAGAAAACAAAAAATCCTCTCCACTGAACCAGTAAGCACCACTGTGATAAACGGAGACAAGCCTGAGGTGGCCGTGGATTTACCTTGGCTGGGATCTACAGTCAGTGCCTGTGGAAGCAGCAGCTGGGGAATGAGATGACACATGGCACTGGACAATCTGCTGCGAAAGCTGCTTTAAAGCATTAAAAACCAAAGATGTCACTTTGAGGACTACGGTGTGGCTGACCCGGGCTATGGTGTTTCCATTCGCCTCATGTGCACATGAAAGCTGAACAAACAAAGAACAGGTGACGCGTTTGAAGTGTGATGTCAGTGAAGAACACTGAAAATACCGTGGGCTGCCAGCAGAATGAACAAATTTGTCTTGGAAGGACTGTAACAAGAAAGTTCCTTAGAAACAAGGATGGCAACACTTTGTTTCACAGATCCGTCCCTGGAGAAGGACATCATGCTTGGTAGGCTAGAGGGTCAGTGACAGAGAAGAAGCCCTCGGCGACATGGACTGACAACCTGGCTGCAACAATGAGCTCAAGCAGAGCAAGGGTGGTGAGAAAGGCCCGGGGCTGGGCTTTGTTTCGTCCTGTTGCACACAGAGTCTCTGTTGGTCAGAACTGACCTGACGGCCTCTAACAACAACAGTGGGAATTCCAAAACCGGGCTCTTGAGGGGACTGTACACGGAACAGGACGCAGTCGCCTGAACAGAGCAAAGGAGCACTGCACGGTTTAAAGTCAGCAGAGTGTGTGCCTCGGGGTTGTATGGTTTCATCACACCTACTCAGTCTGTGTGCTGAGCAAATAATCCGAGAAGCTGGACTACGTGTGGAAGAGCGGGGCATCCAGATTGGAGGAAGAGTCATTAAAACCTGGGTTACGCAGACGATACAACCTTGATCGCTCAGTGAAGAGGACATGAAACATTACTGATGGAAGACCACAGCCTTAATTACTGATTACACCTCAACGTGAAGAAAACAAGAATCCTCACAACTGGACCAATAAGCAACATCCTGATAAACAGAGAAAAGACGGAGTTTGTCAAGGATTTCATTTTACTTGGATCCACAGTCAACAGCCACAGAGGCAGCAGGCAAGAAATCTGGGAAAATCTGCAGCAAAATACTCCTTTAAAGTGTTAAAAGCAAAGATGTCACCTTGAAGACCTAAGGTGTGCCTAACCCAAACCACGGTATTTTCAATTGTATCATGTACGTGGGAAAGCTGGACAGTAGATAAGAAAGATAGAAGAAGAATTGATGCCCTTGAATTGTGTTGGAGACAAACTTTGGATTCACTGTGGGCCGCCCAAAGAGCAAACAGATCTGTCTTGGAGGAAGTACAATCAGAGCGCTCCTTTGAAGCAAGGACGGTGAGACCATGTCTTAACGTGTTCGGGATATGTTGTCAGGATCAATGCATCAATCAAAGCCTAGGATCGATGGAAAAGAGGAAGACCCTCCATGAGACGGATTGACACAGAGGCTGCGCCCCTGCCTTGAGCCCATCAATTGTGGGCACGACACCGGGCGAGGCAGGGTTTCCTTCTGTTGTAAACAGAGTTGCTATGAGTCAGAACTGACCCAGGGGCACATGACCGCAACAACAATGACAACAACACGCAGCATCCATCACACGTGTACAACATACTGGCAGAGCATCTCTGTGGGGTTAAGAGAAAGGATTCAGAGGGGAGATCACCTAAATGACAAAGTAAAAGTAAAAAGGGGACTTGCAGAGCAACCTAGATCATACTGGGCTTTATCCAAGGAGTGTGGTTAACTCAGATCTCTGTTCCTAAAGTCTAAAAGTGCTAATGACTCACAAAATTTTTAAAAATTAAATGTGGCTTCAACAAATTAAGTTTAAATGATTACATCAAATATTAATGGAGAGTTCTACTTTAAAAAAAATGTGTAATCCATTTTGGTCTTTGATTGTCCACGATAATCCCATTTAGCTACTCTTCCATCTTTAAGTAGGAGCCACAGTGGTGCAGCAGTTGAGTACTCAGTTGCTAACTAAAAGGTTGGCGGTTCAGACCCAGCAGCTGATCTCCTGCCATGAAGACTGTAGCTTAAAATACCCGATGGGACAGCTCTCCTCCGTCCTCTAGGGCAGCAGGTTTGGTTTTGTTTGGGTTTTTTTCTTCCCTCCTCTTTGTGAGGCTGCAATACTTTATCACACTGTTTCTGTGGGTTTGGTTTTTTGTTTTTTTTTTTTTTGTCTTTTTATGTGTTTTATCTGCATTCTTCTCCACTTACTGCGATTATTTGTGTCATGGTTCCAGCTCACTAGAAATAAGTTTATCATCCAGGAAAATATTACAAAGTTGTCACCAGGACTAGAGAGAGCCACAAGGAGAACTTGAAACAGCGAGCCTTCATTTTTCCCAGTGTTTAAGAGCCAGAAGATCCAGGGCGTTAGTCCCTCGAGAGGACAGGAAAGTGGCCCTTCCGCTCAGTGCTGAAGGAGTTAACGTGGGAGACAGCACAGCTTCAGGAGGCTGACGGAGAGCAGGCGAGTGCTTTGCTTCTCTCTGTGAGCCACACAGAATTTCTCTAGATGTCTAACTACAATGATTGCTTAGCCAGAGTGCTTTCCACTTCCTGTTGAAGACATTTCTCTGTGGAGAGCAGCTAACTTCCAAGTTAATTGCTATATGCCTTTTTAAAACTGTCTTCAGGAAAATCAATGACTGCCTTCAAATGCAGCTTCAAAAATCAAAACCCTCTTCCATCAAGTCAATTCCGACTCACAGCGACCCTGTGTTAGTACACTTGAAATTAATAGTCTCCGATATTTCCTTTCCATACACTTGGTAAGTATAAAAGTCATATACCTCTAAAAGTAATATTTTCCTGACAGGTACTAAGAAGTTGGGGTGTTAGAGAAAAATTAGTGTTGCCTTGAATCCTGTTTTTGAAAGCTTCCATTCCGTTTCATTCGTGTTTATATAATGTAATCACAATGATGCAAAATTAAAAAGTGTCAGTTTACAAAACACTGAAAAAGAATAATCCGTTGAAGAAGAGATTCTAAAATCCATTATTTTTCACGCGGTAAGCTTACCTAGAAAATGCCCACTTCCTCTAACGCCAGGTGGGCTAACGTCATGCTGCTGGGATTGACCACTGAATCTGAAGGTGCACCTGGGCAGAGTGTGCCTCTCTATGCTCAGCAGAAAGATGCCTGTTGGTCCAGCAGTTTGTAGGATCTTAGGCATATGACTACAGAAGTGAAGAACTGAACTGGTCAAAAGACTAAAGAGAAAAAAAATCAATGAAAATATCTTAGGGCATTTATTTGACATCATTTGATTTAGGGAGATTTCCTACAGAAAGATCAGGAGATTGTTGACTAAAATAATGTCCATATGCCTTTTAAAAAGTGTTTTGAAAATGTATTGTATATAGAGAATTATAGAAGGGCTAGACAGTGATGTGTCAATCTTGTCTTAGCAATAATATTTTTAATCTCCATTGGGCTAGGGACCACAGATTTATACTTCCCCAGTATCTTTTTGATCATTTCATGCCTGAACACGGGATATTTATGAAACACAGTTTCATGTAGCAAGTCTGATTCATTCATTTCTGCTTCCATAACCCTACAGACACAGGCTGAGAGTCTACCATGCTCCAGGCACTGATCTAGACTCTAGAGAAACTGGATAAATCAGATGTTAGGTCTGTGCCTGCATGCTGTTTGGTTTCTAGTGAAGAGGATAGACCACAAGCAGTTAAACAGATTAATACATGATATAATTGGATATTAACAAGAGCTAAAAGCCACAGCCACTGGCACTGAGCAGATTCTGACTCATAGCAACCCTATAGGTCAGAGTAGGACCGCCCCATAGAGTTTTCAGGGACCACCTGGCAGATTTGAACTGCAGACCATTGGGTTAGCCCATGTAGCACTTAACTACTGTACCACCAGGGTTTAGGAGAGCTGAAAAGAAAACTGCAATATGCTAAGTGAGAGAAGAGTGAGGCAGTAACAGGTGTGGAGAAGCTGTTGTAGAGAGCCGTCCTCAGAGACTTAACATCGACGTTCGTCAAGACATGAGAGAGATCAGACCACGTGGGGTAATGAGCTGTGAAGATCCAAGGAGACCGCGGCCAGGCAGAGGTGACATCGACTGCAAAGGCTGTGCGGTGGGAACAAGAGCAAGAAAGCCCGCGAAGAGCGAAGGAAGAGAAAGGCCAGAGATACGCTCAGGGAGATCAACTGAAGAGTATGTCATGAAACTTGGAGGTTAGAGTTGGGAGTTGGGGTTTTATTCAAAGTGAGTTGGAAGGCTACAGAAAGATTTGAACTGGAGAGGGACATGACAATTTATGGGATCATTCTCAAGGTCAAGTTTTCAACAAGCTGATAATAGCCACAGCGTAAGATTTGTGTCAAGTCCTCTGCAAGTATTTTAAAAATTCTTTCTAGATGAGCCTTCAGACTGTGCTGCCAGTTAAGTCCTAAAACCACAACAGTCCACTGCATTTACTGTTCCCTCTTAAAATGACATCATGCATTAAGCGCTAAGGAGCCCTGGTGACGGAGTGGGTAACTGAAGATCAGGAGTTTGAACCCACTGGTCACTGTCGGGAAAACCACTAGGGTGGTTTCATTCTGTCTTCTGGAAGCACTGTGGGTCAAAATCAACTCAGGAGCAATAGCTTTGGTTTGGTTTATAAGCACTGAAAAGGCTGCGAGATGTTCTGATCTCCTGCTTGTTAGCTTGCTGTTGTTAGGGGGTGCTGAGTCAGTCCTAACTCACAGCAGCCCTGTGTACAACAGAACAAAGTGCTGCCTGGCCCTGGCCCCTCCTAGCTGTGGTTGTCATGTGTGGGCCCGTTGTTGCAGCCACGGGGTCAATCCATCTCACCGACAGTCTTCCTGTCTTTCACTGACACCCTACCAAGCCTACTGTCCTTCCCAGGGAGAGGTCTCTGAAGATATGCCCAAGTGACTTGAGACAAAGTCTCACCATCCGTGGTTCTAACAGGCACTCTGATAGTACTTCTTCCAAGAAAGATGTCTTCATTCTGCTGGCAGCCTGTGGTATAGTCAATATTCTTCATCAACACCACAATTCAAAGATTTAAATTCTTCTTCAGTCTTATTTGTTCATTGTCCAGCTTTTGTATTCATATAAAATGACTGAAAATACCACGGCTTGGGTCAGGTGCACCTTAGTCCTTAAAGTGATGTCTTTTTAACACTTTAAGTGTCTTTTGAGTGATGTTTTTTTTAACACTTTAAGGAGATCTTTTGCAGTAAATTTGCTCAACGTATTGTCTGATTTCTCGACTGCTACTTCCATGGGCATTGATTGTAGATTCAAGAAAATGAAACTCTTAACTTCAGTCTTTTCTCCACTTATACGGATGTCACTTACCGGCCCCGCTATGAGGATTGTTGTTTTCTTTGTTAAGGTGTAATCCACATCTAAGGCTGTGGTCTCTGATTGTCTTAGGTTGGGTTTCCTAGGGAAGCAAAATCAGTAACTCGTGTCTGTACAAGGACAGATTTATAAAGTACAAGGAAAGATATACATATATACAGGAAACAGCTCACACAATCACAGAAGCTGAACGTCCCAAGTCCTAGCACAAGCCTCATGTGGCCATGGGAGCTGGTGAACCCAACATCAGCAAGTCAGAGACCAGAGTTCTAGATCACTGGTTGTGTAGGTCAGCAGACCCCAAGCTGGCAGCGAGATGGAGCTGCAGAGGCTGGCGAACCCAAGATCGGCAAGTCAGGGAACAGGACTCTCAAGCGCTAGCTCTAAGTGTTCATGAATGCAACAGCTGCTAGTTCGAGCCCAGGAACCAGAGGCCAGAAGAGAGCAGCAGCTGCTGGTTACCTCACCAGACCGGCGGCAGGTGCTGGAAGGCGGAGAGAAAGGAGCTGCGGGGCGGGAAGCCAGCACAGGCGGGGCCCTGACGCTTAGTGCAGCAGCCACAGGCGGGCCCTCTTCCGTTTCAGAACGTGCTTCATGGCACACATAGTAACAGATTACTAGAAAGCAAATTCCTTTTGTTCTGCTATGTTTTTCTGACTCCATGCAAAATAAAAGAGAACTCTTTATTGTTTGATTCCATATGAAGTCTTTGTGTTCTAATGTTACCGTCTTTGCTGTCACAGTCTGAGTAAAGTTCAAAAACTCAGAGATTTCTAGATAGTGTAATTCTTGGATATGTTTGGCTAACAGTCCCTGAGTGCTTGGTGGGCCATAGTCATACGAGGTAACACCTTCTGAGAGGCTTATTCTAATACTTGTTTAAGTGAGGCAGATAAGAAAACTGAGATACAGAGAATACAAAGTAACACACCTTGGGTCATGAAATCATTTAACCATTACATGGTTCGGTCTCTAAGACGCACCTGCTCAGCCTGTGACAGTCCACCGTAAAAGAACCCAGGCCAGGTGCTGACGCAGCACCACCAAGGGGACAATCTGCATGTTTTCTATGGCTTCTTAGTGATTTTAAAGAATGTTTCTCATTACTTATTCTTAAATATGTCAGCAAGCTCTTGACACAGGAATGAATTCTGGACTGACTTGTCCATCACATGCCCAGAAAGAAAGCAAGAATGTCCAGCGGTGGTGGTGAAAAACGTGACATCGTCACTATTTAAATCAGTACTAGTTGTCACCACGCCAACCCTGACCTGTGGACACCACATGTGTGTCGGAGCAGAATTGGGTACCATGGAGTTTTTAATGGCTGAGGGCAGGATTGCTGTCAGCCTTGTTCACTGCTGTACCCTGAGCACCCACAATGGACCGGGCACATGGTAGGGATGCATCCTGAGTGAGCGTGTCAGCTAACACCTACAGTGGAGTCTGATGGGTGGTCTTAGTGCCTGGGCACCATGCACAGTTACACTCGGAATGGAGTCATTCACACGCAGGGATTGGGACCACCCGTTTCCCACTTACACAGCCAGTCAAGGTGGTTGTGCGCTTTCAAGGAAGCTGCACTCTACAGAAACATGGGGAAAACTCCATGGGTAAAAATTTGGTGCATATTTTTATTGTAGTGGTATTTACACAGAATATGTATGTATATGAATTTTATCATGTCACTGAACTGTGTAGTTACAGTAAGTGTGCTTTATTGATGCAAGTTGCTCTGGTTGGGTTCTGACTCATAGCGATGTCACACACAACAGAAGGAAACGCTTCCCGGTCCTGGGGCCGTCTTCACAGTCTTGATGATGCTTGAGCTCCTGGTTTCAGTTGCTGTGGCGCTCCAGCTCCCTGGGGACCATCCTCCTTTTTGCTGGCCCCCCCATTTTCCTGAGCGTGATGTCCTTCTCTAGGGACTGGTCCCTCCTGATAGCATGTTCAAAGTGCCTCAGGCCAAGCCTCCCCATACTTGCTTCTAAGGAGCAGTTCGGTTGTGCTTCTTCCAACACAAATTACATGTCTTTCCCTCATGAGTCAGTGGATATTGAAGAGAATTTTAACATTTGCGTGATTTATAGTTAAAGTATAAACTTCAGTTATGACACTGAACTGCCCTCAAGACATCACTGGGTGTGCCTGTGCCCCCACCAAGTGGTCCTAGGACATCACTGGGTGTACCTGTGCCCATGCTAGGTGGTCCCAGGCCACTGTGGTTTCTGTCTACTTTCTGTAATTTTCCCTCCTCTGCTTTGGTTGGCACACGTCTTGACACTGTGTAGTGTGCCAGTCACCATCCCAGTTCTCCTGGAAAGGTTTGTTCTGAGAGCCTGGGGTCATGCAAGATAAATTATAAGTGATCTGAGTGAGAACTGAGGGCCAGACTCCATGGTATGTTCATGGAGGTCACAGCAGTCCCCAGTAGGCTGGAGCAGCTCAGACACTTGCTTTTCATTGCTCTACAGACTTTTGGCTGCAGCCAGATTTTCAATCACTCTCTACCACTTGTAAAGACTTGATCACCTCTGCTCCGTATCGTGCCAGTTACCTACCTTTTTAGATCTCTAACTTACCCTAAGGCTCCTGGAGGACAGGTATCCCACTTATGAAAATCATTCATCTTCCCACATTTGACCCAGTTGTTTGAAATCAAATGCATACTGGGTTGGAGAGTTGATACCTGTGGTAGGCAAACTTGCCAGAAAAGAGCATTCCGTCCGAGTTTTAAAGATACAAACAAGAAGTAAACAGGATGATAGAGTGTGACGTGTTTAGCTGGGCTCCTTGTCCCTAAACCCCGCAATACTGTGCCGTCCGCAGTGCTGCCCACGGGCCATGCTCTCCGCCCTCGGGGTCGTCACTCTTTGTTCCTTCTGATGTCTTACCCTGCCATTTTACTCATGTCTTGGTGTGATGCTTACTAAAGATATCATAAAAGAAAAAAACAAAAAAGACTTTGTCTTTGTATCTCCAATGCTCAGTACGGAAACAGCACATATTCTATCCAATCAAACCCATCACCCACCGACTCGCTTCCAACACAAAACGACCCCATAGGACAGAGTAGAACCACCTCAGAGAGTTTCCAAGGCTGTAAGTTTTTACTGAAGCAAAGTGCTGCATCTTTTTTCCTGCAGACCAGCTAGTGGGTTTGAACTGTTGACTTTTTGGTTAAGTAGGCAAGCCTTAACCACTGTGCCAACTTAGTACATAGTAGATACTCCTTAAATATGTAAAGCATTATATTTTACTTCTATTTTTAATTCAAAGGTTAAGTCATATTTTTTTAAATGATGGTTATCTGTCAAATTTATTGACAGGAATAATTATCACATTCAAAACATCAGGACAGCCTATATTTTGGTTCTAGGTGACCAGAATAGTCCTTTTCAACTCCAGGAGTCCATGGGTCTACAACACTACCAGACCAGAAGAAGTCCCTCTCCTCAAGGTCACACTGTGCCAGTGGACCACAGCCCGAGGGTTACTGACGACTCAGGACAGTGTCTCGACGTGAGCCCACTGCCTCTGGGGCAGCTCTCCCAGTGCCCTCGTCTTCCACAGTCGTCAGCACCAGCCCTGGAAATGTCTTCCATCAACCCCCTCTTACCCTGGAACTTACCCTGATCTAAAATGCCCCTTGGATCACGGAGCCAAACCCTGGTCGATCAGTGGCTTCCAGCTCAGGTGAACAGTGTGCGGGCTTCCTCGTCATGGAGCTGCCAACATTTGCACCCACATTCAAAAGTCCTTGATCCACCTAAGAGTCTTGGAATTATATAAAACTCGGAGGGATGGTTAGGCATGAAACTTAGAAATAAAAGAAGTGGGATCGAGAGAATTCAAGTGATGGAAGTGCAAGGACTGGAAAGGACACGACTTACCCAGCTGGCACCTGTGGCCAGGAACAAGAATGTATGACACCTTTTCAGACACTTAGCTTCTCTTCTCTGGCATCAAAGATCCCCTCTGCAGTCTCAGTGTAATGTGACCACGTTGGGGTATTGACACCTCAGTTCTGGGGAACCATTGGGGATTTTCCTGCTGTAACTGGGTTGTAACAATGAGCTCCTTCTAAGTGCCTCTCTTTCCCCTGATGGATGAAAAGACCTTGTGCTTGTGAGAAACCACAACCTCTTCCAGGTAATCCAGGTGTTACAGCCATAGGTGATATTTGCCAGGACAAGTGGCAGAGTGAGGGACAAGCAAGAGGGTGGGGACAGGTAGGCAGAGAGAAGAAACAAACTGGCTTTTTTTGTTGTGAGACATCTGTCTCCATTGCACTTAGATCCAACACTCAATTTTAAGGACTTACACAGTAGTGTTTTCAACTATGTGGGGCCCTGACCCCTAGCATCTGACTTAGTGGTGGTTTTTAAACTATGGCTCCTGGGTCCATCACAGACATTAAGGCGGGACTTCTCACGTGGGGACAGGGCCCTGGCAGTGCAGCAGTACTCGGCTGTTATCTGAAGTCTGGCTGCACAAACTCACCAGGTACCTCCTGGGAGAGAGGTGTGATGGTCTGCTCCCTTCACCCCTGTAAACCCTCTGGGGAAGCTCTGCTCTGTCCTATAAGGCAATGGCCTTGATTGGTTTGGTCATGAGGGGACAAAGAAAGTCATACTTTACAGCAGTACCGTTGGGCTCCAAGTCAAGATACTGGTCCTGAGCATGCGGCGATCCTTGGGTGTGGTCCACTGGCGCACACGTGGCGTGGAGCCATGTTCCATTGGTAGTGGTGTGACTTTGCAGAGATGGACCTCTGTCTTTGGGTCTTGCAGAGAGACCCATGGGCTCACGGAGTTGTAGAGCATTATGGATAAGAAATAAGTGTAGGAAAAAAAGTTTGGCAAGGATGTGAAGACAAGGGAACCCTTATCCGTTGCTGAGGAGAATGCAAGATGGTACAGCCGCTGTGGCAAAAAACGTGGTAGTTCCCAAAAAAAAAAACTGAAAGTAGAACTGCCATATGACCCGGAAACCCCACGGATGAAACATACTCGAGGGACTTGAAAGCAGCCCTAAGAACCTGCCTATGTACCCCGTGTTCACTGTAGCATTACTAATGACAACACAAAGTGGAAGCAACCTACAAGTCCACAAGTGGGTGTGAATGGCTAAACAAAATGTGGTGCACACAGACGAGGGAATATTACTCAGCCAGAAAGAGAAATGAAGTCTGATACAGCTACAGCATGGATGGGGCTTCAAGACATTATGCTAAGTGAAATAACTCACTCACAACAGTGCAAATATTGTATAACTTCACTTGTATAAAATGAAAAGACCAGGCAAATGTATAGAGACTGAAATTTACTAGTGACTAGCAGGAAGAAAGCAAGGTGGTATTGCTTCCGGAGCCCAGGGTTGCATTTCACAGAGACAGGAAAAAAATTGCATTAAGAGTCGGTTTGCACCGCTGACTATTGAAGCTGATGTCAATAAGCTGTACAAAGTTAACAGGCGTAAAAGCCTTTTCAGTGCTTCTGTTCCACTTCCTAGCTCACTGCATACTGCCTGTGGTCTTAAAAGCTTGCAAGTAGCCATTCAAGACACAGCAATTGGTCTCTATTCATCTAGAGCAAAGGAAGAAGAAACAGAGTCAGGAACAGGAGGAGACAATGGGATGTGTGGCTGATGGCCACCGTGAACAGCTGCCTCCTTGGCCAGGAGAGCAAAAGTGTACAGAGCCAGGCTAGCATTACTGAATGCTACGATTAAAGATTTTATAGAGGAATCCTGATCAAAATGAGGAAAATGCAGACTAGAATTTCAAATTCTCATGGAATCCACATATTCTGGGGCCACAGAGGCTGCAAGCATAGGCCCTAATAGCACTGCCCTGAGATAATTCTTAAACCTTCAACCAAAACATATCCCCTTGAATATCTTGTTAAAGCCTAACAATATTTTAGCTTAGCTCTTAAAGAATGCCTGCCTTGAACATTAGGCTCTTGTAAGAACTATCTAGACAGAATCTCAGTGACAACAGCAACTCGAAAGATTAGATGGGAACCTTAGGGGACAGGGAGTTTATGTTAACAAGGAGCAACTCGGAAAAGCAGAGTGACGGTGTTGACCGTCAGCCCAGGTGGCGCAGTAGTTAAAGCACTCAGCTGCCAACTGAATGAAGCTAGGTATTTTTTCCAAGATAGTATAGTTCATAGAAAACTGAACTGCAATTTGAAACTAATTTTAAGCAGTGCCACTCCACTGCTTTTTATAAAATGCTAAGTCACAACCACCACCGACCAGGTTTCATGATAATTAAACTAAATACTACAGTAACTTAATTATAAAAACCTTCTTGACATCAAGTCCATTCTAACTAAGTGACCCTACAGGAAAGAACAGAACTGCCCCATAGACCGTCCAAGGAGCACCTGGTGGATTTGAACTGCCGACCTTTTGGCTTGCAGCTGTAGCACTTAACCACTACATCGACAGGGTTTCCAACTTGTTTACGGTATGAACGATTTGGGATACGGCTGTGTTCATTCAATTGCTTAATCTCTGTGCCGAAAGTGTTTAGAAATCAAAAAGGAAAACAAAACATAACAGCAGTTGTCAGATCGATTCTGGTTCCTGTGGAGTCCCTGCGGAGTGGAACAGAGTGAGCTGGGTTTTCACGGCTGCGACCTTTGGGAAGTCCACCTGGTGAGCCGAGGGCTCGGACACTTGCACCACCCATGAACGCCTCACCTGCCAGGGTCTTGTGAAATGTTAACATCCATCTTTAGTATGTAGCAAATCCTTTCAGGGCATTTATTGGCAATGATCGTCCACTCAGCAGCAGTGAGCTTGCACTCACACCCATAAAAACAGACCGGCGGCGCCCCTGATCTCCGGCAGCCTCACCGAGGAAGGAGAGGCAACAGCAACAGCCCTCGGCTGATTCCCAGGAGGCAGGGGGCAAGGCAGGCCTCCCTTCCCCGCCCCCTCCCCCCTTTCCCCTCCCCCTCCCCATTCAGACACCAACCGTCCCTCCCAGGACCCTCTCTGCTTCTCCACTGGGCTCAGGAATTCACCGCAGTGGACACACACAACTCACAGACCTTACCATTACAGGGTTTATCAGGGAAGTCACAGGTCCAGTCAGGTTCTGGAACCCTCAGGATACAGTTCCTGGGTCAGACAGCCTTTCAGCTGTGTCTGCAGGGCGCCTCTCTCTGGCCTTCGGCCTCTGCTCCTCTCCAGAAGACCTGAGAAAGCTCCTCTGGCCTCCCCAACAAGTGCCCATAGGCACTGGAATTTCTGAATGGTGGGCTACAATCAGCACCCATAACAAGTATTTGCTGTCTCATCATCATGGTGACAGAGTGTTCCAGGATCTTTAACCCCCAAATCCCACCGCTGTTGAGTCAGTTCTGACCATAGCCATTCTGTAGGACAGAGTAGAACTGCCCCACAGAGTTTCCAAGGAGGACCTGGCAGATTTGAACTGCTGGCGTTTGGGTTAGCAAATGTCGGCCTTAACCACTACCCCCAGGGTTTCTAGGCTCTTTGGGCATACCCGGTCCGTCATTTTCGGCCCCTTCCCTCTCTGTGTGGCCCTACCTTGGCCTTGTCTTTGCTAAAGAACCATCCGCCTTCCGGTGGTTGAGGCCCATCTGCTCTGCCACATCTGATCAGAGGCGCTGGGATTGCTACCTGTTCTCCCCCCAACCAGCGCTGCTGCAGGGCTGTAGGTCATCTCAGGGTCCCGTGGAGGGCAGTACACTGGAGCCAAGGTAACCAGACCGCGGGGGACTCTGCTCCTCGTTCCAGGTGGCACCTGTTGAACATTCTGACCTGACCACCAGCACGGAGTGTACCCGCCAGCTGCCCCTCCTGCCTTCTAGCCGTGGGGCTCTCAGGCTGCACTGAAAACTGCTCCCTGCTTACACGTGGGGACCAGCGGTGTGACGTGTGGTCTTCCGGAGAGCACCGTCACCGCCCCTCTCGTTTCCACGTGGGGGAAAACCTCAGGGGTTGTGTTTCCGGTCTGTGGGTTCTACCCGTCTCCCCCCCCTTTTCCTTGGGGTAAAGGTGGGATGACGGCGCTGAGTGAAGAATGTGGGACCCTGGAAGCACAGTTGTTAGGCGACGCTGACCAAAGGGTCAGCAGTTTGAATCTACCAGCGCCTCCTTGGAAACCCTGCAGGGCAGTTCTCCTCTGTTGCCGCCAGTGGGTTTGGATTTTGGTTTGGACCTTCTCTTCGGAGCCCTGGTGGTGCAGTGGTTAAGAGCTTGTCTGCTAACCCATAGGTCAGTAGATCGAATCCACCACTGCTTCTTGGAAACTCTGTGGGGCATTTCTACTCTGTAGGGTCACTCAGTTGGAATCAGCTTTTTTTTTTTCAGTGGCCACCTTCCCTTTGAAGGCCCTAGCTGGTGCAAATGGTCAGCTTGCACGACTACCTACCTGAAAGGTTTGGCTCTACTAAGAAAAGCTTGGCGATGAACTTCCAGAAACGTCAGCATGGAGAAACCCTACAGAGCACAGCTCTACGCCGACATGAGTGGGGTTCCTACAGTCAGAGTCTACTGGGTGGCAGCTAGAGTTTCTTTTTTTCCAATATTGCCTTCACATACATAGTTCAGCACATTCTGGATTCACTTCTCTCTCTCTCAAATATTTTGTTGAATTTTTGGTGAAACTATACACAGCAAAACAAATTCTCACTCAACAACTGCACACCTCTTCTGTGTGTGACATTCTTCAGTTAGTGTCAACATTCTCATGATTTCTGTTCTCATTTTTCCAACCCCCTTAATGTAAACTCAGTCTCCTCCACCCACCCAACTCCTCATCTGTGCTTGCTAGTAACTGCTGTTCGCTTGGTCCTCTGTGGGCAATTTTTAAAACAGTGTAGCTCTCAAGGATGAAATTACCTTTTTGGGCTAACCTGCTGTCTTAGTTGTCTAATGCTGCTGTAACAGAAATAACCCAAATAGGTGGCTTTAATGAACAAAAAGTATTTTCTTGCAGTTTACCAGATTTTCGGGGGCTGATTTTTCCGGAAGTGGATTGCCAGGCTTTCCTACCTGGTGGAGTCAGATGTTTCAGTCAGTGCAGGGTGCCAGCTCCCAAGAAGGCTTTCTGTGGAGGAAGGTCCTCAGGCCTTCTGAGCTCCTGCTCCTGGGTGGTCTTCATGGGACTCGGCCCCCTCTGCCCTCGTCTCTCTTGCTCACTTGCCTCATCTCCTTCAGATCTCAGAGGAAGGAGCCCGCGTGCTGCACCGATTGCCGGGCTGCTCACTACAGCTCTGTCAGAGCCCACCAGCAGCCCTGCGGCAGACACGGTGGGCTGCTTCCAGGAAGATGAATTGAAACGGGAACCAGACTGTTGCTGTCCAGTCAGTTCTGACTCATGACAACCCTACAGGGCAGAGCAGAACTGCCCCATAGAGTTCTGAAAGAGCAGCTGCTGGATTTGAACTGCCAACCTCTTGGTTAGCAGGCACAGCACTTAATCACTAAGCCACCAGATTCTCCACCCACAGCTACAGGAGTTAGCCTTTTGCAATCCACAACTTAATCCATGACACCTGCTGTTTAATTAAAAGGTAGTTTCAGGGGGTGGTTTCTGTTCAAAGTTTAAAGAGCACCCAGGACAGCAGTCGTGACATGTCCTCCAGAAGAGCCCTTTTCGGTGGGTCCATAAGTCGTTCTGGCCTCACACGTTGGTGACCCTGCACAGAGCCTTTCTTCTGTGACTGTGCATGTCAGGTAGACTCAGGAGGAGGCTTGCAGCGAGTGGGAAAGCCTACCCAAGTTAGGTGGTATTTGCAAGCCCACCTGAATAAACCCACCACCAGTCTTCCCTGGCCCCAGCCGCCAACACAGCGGCATTTCGGCCCGCTTCATCATCGGCCTGATGCCTTCTGTCCGCTCAGAACCCGGCAGGGGGACCGCGTACATGTTGGCCCTCTTCCACGCCTCTGTGCATGGACTTGGGGATCTTAAAAGGAGATTCTGCTTGCTCCCAGCATCCCCATTGGTACCTCTGAACTCGGCCCAGCAGGAGAGAGGAAAGCCTATGGAGAGGGCACGGCTGGCCAGGAAACGGGCCAGGAAGAACGAGATGAGCACCAGCCTTCTTTCCTCTCATAAGCAGAGGCATTTTAGTACACTTTTGTAAATACCGAGCAGCACCCTGACTTAAACTCTGGGTGTGCAGTGGTTAAGTGTTATATCTCCTAACCAAAAGGTCAGCAGTTCAAATCCACCCAGTGCTCCTTGGAAACTCTATGGAGCAGTTCTACTCTGATCTATAGGGTTGCTTTGACTCAGAATCGACTTGACAGCAGTGGGTTTTTTTTTTTTTTTTGGCTTTCCCACCCTTCCTTACCAGGGAATAATACTGGAGTCATCATTCCTTGCCCTTGAGTATAAAGAATGTGACCCAGCTGAACTGGACTCACAAGAACAAATTGCGCCCAGAGGCGTGAAGACCACCAGCTAGAACAAGGTTGGAAAGCATCTTCTGGGGAAACCTGCACATCAACAAATCACCAACCGGGCACTGCAGACTCTCTGCTTTCTGCTCATTTCCTTTTTTAGTAGCCTGTGGCGCCTATTAAGATCTGTTGAAGCGGTCAAGACCCTTCCTGACTGTCCTCACTGAAACCTGTACCAACGATGATTATAAGAAAGCCAATTCAAGAGGTAGAATCACGGTGATTTGGCAGTGTTTAGCCAATCTTGTGAAAAGGTAAGGTTTTCATTGGTTTTCCCATTTTTTAATGTTAATACGTACTGATGATTCTGTCACAGTCCGTGGACTTGGACAGACACAGCTCTGGCAGCATGCCTGTCCACTTTCCCATGTGTGCCCCTGAACACATGCCAAAGGAAGTCTTCCTTTTGCTTTATTCTTAGTGATTTTTTTTTTTTTTTTTAATACTAGAACCCTTAGAAATCCTGAGCTAGAAGGGACTTCAAGAATCATCTAGTTCAACTCTGGGTGACACAAGACAACCTCAGAATCCCCTCACTCCCAGAACAGCACATTTCCCATGGATGCACTCTCCATGGCTGGAGAACCTTCTAGTGTCTTGCTGCTAAGAGAGAAGAAGAAAAACAAACGCTGCATGGACTTGAGGAGCACTGGCATTTTGCACGTATTTATTTCATCTCAGCATAAGTTGACATATATACAAGGTTTTACAGTATTGATGCCTAGGATTATAAAACAGAAGTGTTAATAGATACATGAGCTACACACTGACAGCTGACTTGATCTGTGCCTTAAACAGTACACATGGTCTTCAACATATGGCAGCACTGTAGCACTATTCAGAGTTGTACAAAGATTTGGAATAGATTTAACCTCACATTAGAACACACCTAGCTTTTTTTTTCCAATTCAATTTAAATCAACTTGTGAAGCACGCCCAAATAGTGCTTGCTAAGTGCCAGCTCCTGTGCAAGCTAATTGAATGTCACATGGTCCAGGCTTGCTCCTGGATATGAAAAAAGGTGTACTGTGGCGACTGACACAAACTTGGACACAACAGCAGGGTTTGCATATTTCCACTTTTAGCTCGTATCATTATCTCCTCACAAATAATGATACTATACAGGAAGGGAGAAACGAGAAGCTTGATTTTATTCCAAAAATAAAACTTTCTGTAAACCAGGAAAGCATCTAAAATAAGACAGAACCCCAAAGAGCACTTTTGTTGACACGGCCCTACTAGGAGGCTAAAGTAGATTATGTCCTGACTCTGTCTTGGCTCTACGAAAAGGCAAAAAGTCCTCAAGAAAACATTCAAGTTTCAAAGCTTTCACAGGAAGTTACGTAAGAGACCAGCCGAACAAATGACTGCAGCGGGTCGGCTGAACCAGAGCCAGGAAGGGACAGAGCAGAGCACAGGCTGCGCTGCACCCCACTCCTGTGTTTGCTGCAGAACCGATGCAGGTTAAGAGTTTTAACTAAGCAAGAAAACAATGTCCACAGCCTTCTCTTTTTAAAGCCAAAGACGTGGGTGTCAACGGACACAGAAAACAGACTGTTAAATGAGAAACCCAAGCTCTGAAGCAGCCAGGAGCCAGCCCAAGAGCTGGGAGTGGCTCTCAAAGATTAAGAAGAGAGAGAAAAAGAAGTCTTCAGCTAGCTCCTTTGTGACCCAGATGAACCTTGCTGAAAACAGAAGTCACCGGGTTGCCAACTGAAAGATCCAGCTTTGCCCTCAGGATGCAACTGCACTTTCAAGTGTTTGGGAATGTCTGTGTGCACAACCCTTGGGTTTATGAGAATTCTGGAGGCAGGTCCTAAGGGACTCGGACTCCCTTTTAACTCTTTCAGCTGATGCATGACCACGAATACATTTGCAGCAATGGTTTCTGTAAAACAGAGTTAGATACAGAACTCCAATACCACCCTGCATAAGAGGATTCTCCTTGGAGCACCAGACCCCTAGGGGCAGGTCTCCACGTAGCCCCACCAGGCCTGCAAACCTAACACCCTGAAGACCGTACCTGTGTGGTTCCTCTGACTGGTGCACACCCTCCAGCCTCCACGCTCCTGCCGCTGTCACAGACAGCTGCTGTCTGGTCGATTCCAATGCATGGCAGCCCCATGCACACAGAGCAGAATTGCACCCTACGAGGTTCCTGGGGCTGTCACCATCAGAACCAGGTCTCCAGGCCTGTCCTCCAAGGTGGCCTGGACTGGTTGGAGCGGCTAACCTTCCAGCTGTCAGGGCAGTCCCTAACTCCCTCCACCACCCTGGTCTCCTTGGCTGGCCCCGAAAAGCTACATCAACTGGTCCTCACAGCATAGCGAGTCCCCTGGCATTTGCCTTGATGTAAAATGACTGTTGGGGAAGTCTCATGACATGAAACATTCTGTATTTTGTCCAAACCTGTTGGCTAGCCATCCATTAGTGACCGATGCTAATTCCGCTCAGCTAGCTTTGGGGTTTCCTGGCCCACTTTGCTCTGTGCAGACAACAGGAAAGCACTGGGATTCTGCAGCCCCTTCCCGCAGGAAGCAATGCCCCTCTGGCAAAGACATTCCTTTACTGAACCAGACAAGAGGATCAGGCAGCCCTCAGAAGCCCCGGCTGGGCATGTCGCTGTATGGCCGGCCAACCACAGCCAGCAGTGAAGGCAAGCCCTAATACCCTCTTAGGTGAGTGATTTTACTTCAGAAGCCGATTTTCAGCATTTTCTTCTCAAACCATAAAAATCATTCTTTTCCGTTATTATACAACAATTTCTCAAGTAAAATCACAGTGGTAGTATTTTATGAATTTGGCATTTAAAGCATGAAAATATTAGCCTGGTTCTGCTTCATATCAAAAATTTAGCTTAATAATAAACTTTTAGAGAAAAATGCACTCCAATATGAAATATACATTTTTTTAAGAGAAAATCATTTGTTTCCTTTGTTCTAAGTATTTTCTTCTGGTATAATTTCTCCAGTATACCCCTAAGGCCAGTGAAGTCAGGCAAAATGAAGTCTGTTTTCTTTCCTAAAATGATTAACCAAGTTGCCAAGACAGCCTCTCAGTTCCAGAGTGCCCATTAGCAAGCATACAAGTCGCCAGAATATACTCTAACTGAAATCATAAATTCCATTCCTTTGGTACATGCACAAGATTCAAGCTGACCATCTCAAAAATATTACTTAACTGGTAACATCCATTAACTACAGACTCTCCAGAAAGCATAATCCATTTCTAAATTATCCACAGATTTCTACAGAGATGCCAACTCCAGTCTCTGGACACTAACAGGTTAATATTAAGGTATGCATGATTTCTTCCAATTATGTTCCAGGAACTTTAAACATGTATGTTTCCTGATGTAATAAGAAAATGTATTGGATTCAGAATCCATATTACCTTGCCTGTTTGTGAGTATGTATTCATCCCTAAACTCTAATGAACAGTAAGTCCTCTCAGGATGTACTGGAAGCGTAAAATACTTAACTAACAAGATGCCATCAACTACGTTGTTTTTCATCCTGGCACTCTGGAGAAGCAGCACACTTCATGTCCATTTTATTAGGATAGTTTGGAATTCATAGTTAGATTAATGCAGCTTACTTACTAAATCACATTAAAAATATTATTTCCTCCTCTGTTAATAAGTCCACTGTTACTCTGCCCCGTTTCAGAGTGACGCTTGTAAAAATTAACTTCCCTCATCAGTTACATAACGCATCCCTAAAACGCGCTGCAGGTGGAGGGCTCCGAACGGGATGACAGGTGCGCCACACAGCTATTTTTAGAACTGTCAGAGACCATTTCACCCTTTCCTTTTGGATTTGAGAAATATTTCAGCCCATTCTAAAAAACACCAAGTAGTTGAGTATAGGTTACCAAAGGATCCTTTAAGAACAATCACCTTCTCAGGAAGGTTTTTCTACTCAAGACAAGCATTCAGTCACCCAAGATTTAAAATTCAAAGAATAGGAAAGCACTGGTGTATTATTAATCTCTCTTTAACTTAATAACAATCAGTCTCAGTTAAAGACATGAAACTCTGTGTGTGTGTGGTAATCTATGGCATCATTTCTGTAAAGGAAATACTTCCACTATGTATTATAGGACAAGAAATCATATTGGATCAAAGATTTTACCTGTAACACTTATTAAACTGTTCTTTTTGGAGTTGAGCCAGCCAAAACGTAAAAACTAGTGGCATCAACTTTTGCCTAAGTTTAATAGGTTTTAAGAGCTTTACTCATTAGCTATAATTCTGAATCTCAAGCCAAAAGACATAAAAAACAAAGAGAGAAAAGAGTGCAACCTTCTTTGAACGGTTCTCCTGACATTTGCAGGCGCCCACCTGACAGTCTTGTTTGACCCCCCCCCCCCCCAGGTTCCTGGCCCACAGGCTGATCACATGGTAAGCCAGAGCACTCTTCAAAACCCAAGTCAACCCTTAATCCCCCTCAAAAGCCTGGGGATTCCCTGTGTCCGCTGCGGACCCCACCCACTGACCCAGAAGCTGGAGCTTCGTCTTTTGGTTCCACTGCCTTCTCCCTTAGGCATCCTGGGTCTGGTTTGGAAAGTCACCTAATTCTGAACACATCCTACATCTTGCGTCACAAGATCCCATTAAGCAAAGTGAAGCAAAAAGAATCGCAAAATCGGAAAGCTGACTGCTCGACTCCAGGCGCTTAACTCCTCCAGTACCTCCAGTGGCCCACCCCACCACTTGCCCCTGCTTCTTCACCCACCCTTCCTATTTTGGATCTCAGCCCATGTGGGTCGTTTCCTCGGTTCCAGAGCTGTCCTAGGGAGACACCTAGTTGACCTGGGCCCACCCCTACACAGTTCCCAGCTCCCCTTTGTCTGGCTTTTCGGGCAAGGTGAGCACAAACGGGAAAAGCACACCTCGGGCCTCAAAGGGGGCTTTCAGCAACTCCGGCTCGAAGCTGCCCCTCTGGCCCCCATCCTCCCCGGGCTCCCCGTCCTGAGAGAGGGTGAAGCGCCAGGTGCCCGAACGGTTCACACAGTAGATGGTGCCGTCTAGGGCCGCACAGCGGAAGGGCTGCAGGCCCGAGACTCCGCCCGGGGGCCGCAGGTTCGAGGCGCACTGACTCCACTGCTTGGCCAGGCAGTGGTAGCGGAAGACGTTGACCCCTCCGCTCGCCCCGGCCACCGCCTGGACGTCGCCGCGGCCCCCGCAAAGGTCGAAGCGATAGATGAAGCCCTTGAGGGCCACCATGTCGGCCGATCTCTTGCGGCTGCTGCTGCAAGGACACTCCTGCCACTCGTCGCGCCGGGGGTCGTACTTGAGCAGACGGTAGAAGAGCGACCCCCCGGAGACATAGATCTCCCCGTTGCAGGTGGTGGCCTCGTGGGCCACGGCGAAGGCGCCCTTGGGCAGCGGCGCCACGGGGCTCCAGCGGTCAGCGCGCGGGTCGTAGCGCTCCACGCTGAACAAGCACTCGCCGCCCACGGCGTACAGGTGGCCGTCCAGGGCCAGCAGCTTGAGCTGCGAGCGCGCCTGGCCCAGGGGCCGCACCGTGCTCCAGCTGTCCGTGACCGGGTTGTAGCAGAAGACCTTGTCGGAAAGGCGGGCGCGCCCGTCGGGGCCCGCCGGCAGGATGCCCCCCGCCAGAAAGAGGTAGTTGTAGAGCACGCACATGGCACAGCCCTTGGCGTTGGCGCCCTCGGGCAGCCGGGTCAGCACGCGCCACTGCCGCTCGGCGTCCTGGTAGTAGTAGATGAGCGAGTCGCCGTGGCTGTCCTCGTCCTCCGAGGGCGCGCGGCCGGGGGGCGGCGGCGGCGGGGGCTGCTCCCCGGGGGACTGCGCGCCGGCCGAGGCGGCGGCCGAGGGGCTCTGCGGCCGGCTGCTCTCGCGGCTCTGCGGCCGGCTGCCCACCCGCTCGAAGACGTCGTTGATCTCGGCCGCCAGGAGGCAGGCGCGGCCGCCGAGCAGCCTCCGCTGCAGGATGAGGTCCCTCTCGGCGCCGGTCAGGCGGCCGTAGACGGCCGGCTCGCGCAGCACCTCGAGGTAGTGGTCGCTCATGAAGCGGTAGGCCGCCTCACGCAGCTCGCCCAGCCGCTGCTGCTTGGCCAGGCTCAGCACCTGGTAGCAGTTGGCCAGGCCGATCTGCGGGCGCACGGCGTCCATGGCGCACTGCGCGGCGCCGGGCACCTGCAGCAGGCGCGCGCCGGCCACCACCTCGGCCACGTTGTCGGGCCGCACGTCGCCCAGGCGCCCGCTGTACAGGTAGTCCACCAGCCGCCGCAGCGCCGCGTAGCTCACGCCCTTGACGCGCAGGACCTCCCGCGACGCGCGCGCCCTGAAGTAGTCGCTCTGGGCGGCCAGCACGGCCTTGTGCGCCCGGATGCGGCGCCCGGCCACCTCGATCACCAGGTCGGGCTCGTCCGCGGGCGCCGCCGCGCCGCCCAGGGGACCGTCGCCGCTGCACCCCGCGGCCCGGGGCTGGCCGGCGGCCGGGACCCGGTCGGGCTGCGGCGGCGGCGGCGCGCGGCGCTCGGCCGGCCTCCCGCCGAGGCCCGCTTCCCGCGGAGGCCCGCCGGGCTGCCCCGCCGCCGGCTCCGGGGACGCCGCGCCGCCGCCCTGCCCCTGGCGCTGCACCACCCCCCGGCCTCCTCCGCGGGCGGGGGGCGGGGAGGCCGCGGCGCCCTCCACCGCCGGGGACGCCGCTGCGCACGACTGCGGCGGCGAGTCGTCCCCGGAGCTGAAGCCGAGGGAAGAGCTGAGGCTGCAGGGCGTCTGCGCCAGGGACTCGGAGCCTTCTCTGCCGTTGACACCCGCGCCCTGGTCCTCCTCGTCCGTGTCCGGCGGCGGCTGCTGCGGGCGGGCCTCTCCCGACGTCTCCAGAGCGTCCCCCTGGCCCCCCGCCTCTCCGCACATTCCGTTGGCCAAGGCGGCCCCAGGTTTTGACCCACTGACGCTCTGGTCCCCAGGGTAGAGGACGCAGGGAGCCCCTGAGTTCTCCATGCTTCGCCCGCCCTCACCCCCACTTCCTTTTCAACGGCTGTGCATAAGCGCCCGGACCCGGCCTGGGTGAGGTTAATGGGACTCCAGGGTTTCCTGCTTCACACGTTCTGTTTTCCTTTTGGCCCTTTTCCCCTGGCACGTGACCAGAGTTCGCTTGTTTCACACACACCTATTTTTTTTTTTTTTTTTTTGCTCACGGGCAGGTCCCCTTGTGCCCCTTCACACGCCCCTCTGGCAAAGAGGGGTGTGTCCAACTCGAGCTGGACTTTCAGCTGAACTCGGAACTGTCCTCAACGGGCACGTCCTATGGCTGTCCTTCCAAGAACGTCCTCAGGAATTAGCCCCACTGCCCACGGTGGGATGGGCTGCATTACGCGGGCAGGGAGAGTCCTGGAGTTTCTGCAGCCGTCTCACTTGCACTTCTTTCTCCGCAGAACTGAGTTTATCAAGGTCCCTCCAGCAAACCTGCCTCACTGGAAGTCAGTGTTTACCCACGTTATCTTCCACTTTCCATTTCAATCACATCCCATTTCTGCTGCCCAGAGAGCCAGCAAATCTGAGACAGCCTGCAGCAGAAACTTGAGAATCTTGACTTTTATCTCCGATTTTCCTTGAGTCACCCCAGTGAGCCCTCCTTCTCTGACTGGCACTGTGATCAGGGTTTATGGAAGGTCAGCTGGAGACCGGGTCCTGTCATCTGCAGCTCTCTCTCGTTGGTCTGCGTCCACAGTGATCACCTGGCCCGAGAAGCCGCAATCCCTCACGCACTGGCCATGTGCGCGTCAGGACCAACAGTGTGGCTGCTGGAGTGGCTGTCCTGGGTTAGCAGCCCCAGGGGCCTGCCTCCGCAGCTTCCTCTCTCAGGGCAGCAGGTGGTTCCATACTCTCACCATACTCTCTTCTTGTCCTGTTTACGGGGCAAAAAGAGAGAAAGTCTGAATTCACATTTTTCCATGGGACTGTTTTGCGTCAGTGGGGTCCACTGCAACCCCTCCCCAGTGTTCAGGTGACAGCGTTCAGATTGTGATTTCTATTCAGTGGACACTCTGATGACGAGGTCACATAGAATCGTTTAGGAATATAAAATGACCTCTCAGTGCTTCTACCATGATTTTAATGAACACAAAGACAACCCCAATTCAGGCAATAGAAAATTACGGCTTTAAATATATTAAGTTGGACGATGTGAAATTGATAGTTTTCATAGGTTAAAAGGGATCAGAATCAACAATTCCATATTTGTTAACCTCATAAAGTATATATGTAAAATTAAGAATTCCATTTAGTGGGGGGGAAAAAACATGGCTAGTCTATGTAATTTTATTAACATGTAACAGTTTTTCTTTGGTCTTTTCCAGCCAATTCTTTTAAACTCAGCTACTATGCAACAAATATCTGGAGAGGGGTGCTGAGGGGACTGCCTTCTCCAATAAAACAGTGCAGGATCCCTCAGGAGCTGCCTCCCTCCAATAGTGCACTCAGGGACCCTAGGACTGCATCCTCTCACTCTGTTTTGAACTAGTCCTTCTTGAAATGACATCTCTCATAAATCTCAGAGAAGCAATTCTCCAAATACCCACATGCAACAGAATACAAGCAGAAGCACAAAGACTAAAGTATCTGGAAGACAGATGTAGGCATCTGCAGACAAATTATAAAATATTTCCCAAACTGGCAAAGCCTTCAATGAAACTCCGTAACCCACCAAAAAGGGCTTAGAAGTCTTCAAGGCAACACCAAACCCCCTGCCATCGAGCGGATCCCGACACACAGCAACCCTGTTGGGTGGCACAGTACTGCCCCATGGGGTTTCCAAACCGCTGCTGATGGGCTCGAACGTCTGACCTTCCAGTTAGCCAAGTGCCGCAGCCCTTCACCACTGTGCTGCCAGTGTTCGAGTCAACACTAGGTGAAATGACATGTTGGGTTTTTCAGGAAGAGAATGTGGAAAAGGAAAACATAAAACCCAGGCTTGTCAATGCTGTTGAGAAAGTTGTATTCACTTCTTCAGTGAAACAGATAAAAAGACACTTAATCTCCTGTGCCTCAGTGTAGCTCTTACGGTCGGATACTTACCATGTGAGATGTTGTTACCTGGGATGGAGATGCTTGGGCTTGAGCACGGTATGTTCGTTTGTCCTGTCCTTTCTGCTAACGTTAATGAAAAGGCTTTCCCTCTGAGGGGTTTAAAGTTCCAAATTCAAGCCTCTCTGGTATCTTCAAACTATATATATATATATAATACTTACATAATACATATAATATATAATACTATATATTGTATATATATAATATTATATATATACACAAGATCAGCATTTCACATCTGCCAGGGGCTTCTTGGAAACTAGAGGGAAGTTGTCTTCGGTCCAAGAGGGTCACGATGAGGACTCCATGGCAGTGAGTTTGGGTGTATACACACACACACACACACACACATTTGCATGTTGACTGTGTCCCAGGATGCAGAGGAAATGGAACGGGAAGACCGAGTGGAGAGTAACCTGTTTTGCTGATCTGTGGGGTGTGTGGGTCACAGACAATGCTGAGCAGGACACAGTGCTCTCAAATGTTTACTCAGCTGCACGCCACCTGGCCTGCCCTGTCCTGCTTTCCACTGGGGCTCCACTCAGGGAAAACGGAAGTGAACATCGGTCCCCAGCTATGAGGACCGAATGACAAACTGTAAAACCTTTATAAATGTTCCAAGTTCATTAGAATTCTCCCCGAGGATTCCAGAAGTGCTTTTCTAATGAGCTGAGTCAGTCAAGGGAAAGCTAGGTAGACATTAAGACTTACTCAAATATATTACTGTATACATATTTTATATATATATATAGTTGGATCCGACTCAACAGCACCTGGCTATATAGCTATTAAGGTGTATGTACGTTTATATGTATATACACATATGTATATATTGCAGAACTGCCTGTCAGCTCCTTTTCATGTATCTTCTATTAAATATTATTAGAAAGTAAGATGGCAATTTTTTTCATTTCTTTGGACTGAAAAATAAAACTTTCTAGGTCTTTCTGTGGCTTGAATGATTACCTAGTGCCACTGAGTCAATTCTGACTCAGAGTGAACCCACAGACAGAGCAGAACTGGCCCCTAGGGTTTCTGAAGCTGGAAACCTTTATGGGCACAGACTGCCACAGTTTTCTGCCCGAGTGGCTGGTCGGTTCACACAACTGACCCTTCAGCAGGAAGCCGAGCCCTTCACCAGGGCTCCAGGTTGGAACAACCAGGAGAAAGCAGGGCTGGAAGATGGTTCCACAGCTGGAGAACTGTCTGGCCTGGTTCAGTGTCTCCTCAGCACCCTGAAGAAGAAATATGTAGTATTAGGGGACCCCACAAGGGAAACAATGATCTGAAGCAGGGGACCCAGGTTGCCTCCCAGTGGTGACAAAGAAACCCAACGTTAACAGCTGTGTCATTTTTCTCCCAGGAACGGACCGCTTACTGCACTGAGCAACTCTTCTAAGGCTCTTAGTTTCAAATTTCTCTGGATAAGAAGTCAGGGATTTCCAAAGCAATTTCGGTCTCCCGCCTGGGGCTGGCTGCAGCCTCAGAACGCCCCTTACGAAGCTCACTGCGGATCCTTACAGAGGGTCCATCCTCGGTGCAACGAAATAACAGCAACTGCTGACCCAACGGGGTCCCTAAAAGGATTTTTGTCCCTGAGTGATTATCATTACTTCTCTGGGCACCACACTGCAGTGTTTCACCTCGAATGACAAAACAGTCTTAGAGCTTATTAACTGAAAGGAGCTAGGAGGAGACAGGCAGGGGACTTGACTGTGGGGAAGTCACTTAATAAGAACAAGCCTTAATGAGATACCATTAACATAGCATTCCTCCCACAAGGAAGTAAATTTCTTTCTGACCTTATAAATACCTAAACAGAATCTGAAATAAAAAAAGTTTCTCCCTCTAGTTGCTTCAATTAACATGGATTAAACAAAAAGCAGAGACAAGGCAGGGGAAAAAGCAAACTCCACTACGGTTGAGTCTATGCCAACTCACAGGGACCCAGCAGCCACCACAAACTGTCCCATGGAGGTTCCAGAGGAGCCCCTGGAGGAGCTGAACCGCCAGCCTTCTGGTTAGCAGCAGCAGCACTAAGACCCTGTGCTACCCGGGTTTCCTAGACGGCAGGAAGGGAGAGCAACACCGGACAGATACAAGCCGAGAACTCAGGGAGAAGGCGAGAGGGTCGGCACGTTGCAGTATTGGGGCCCAAGGTGGCTGCTGAGTGAGAAACGAATTTGTTTCTTAAATCATCATGTAAAGCACAATAAAAAAAAAAATTGTATATGCTTTCCTAACTTAAATTACGTGCTGAATGTGGACATTCTGTATTTAATACGAGAATTAGTTTACTGAAAACTAAATACCATAATTTATTATAATAGTATCAGTTGCTAAAAAAGAATCTTCCTTTCAAATAACGAGCTTTTAAAAAAAAATGTGTTAATAGACTGAGGACCCTTATCTAAACTTCATAGTATGTGCTGTTCACAACACACTCTGTGCCTGCCACACCATCCCTTGTGGATGCTTTTTCATACAAATCTCCCCAGCACATTTCGAACCCGATTACACAGCCCTTGAAAACGGAGCCTCTGCCATACCCACCAAGTGCCTCCACGGCATCAGAAAGATGGAGTTCACAAAGTGAATCGCCAATAATAGCCTGTGAGATTTGTTAGTAAGAAACATCACAGACCTTAGGAAGCTGTAAGGAACCTCATTTCTGTTCAATAACTGAATGTGTAGCAGGAAAAAAATAACGTTCACCCGCAGAGCAGAAAACACCTCGAACATCACTTTGTCTTGAAGAGGAAGAAGGTTTATTAGCTGGCGGTGCTGTGGTCACTGAAGTCTGAAAAACAGCCACGCACCCCATTCCCTTTCCAGACACCCCTCTTTATTATGTTTTCTAAAAGAAGTAAAGGAATTTTCATATATCCTCGTAATTGGCAACTGCAGGTATACAGATTTTCACATTGCAATTTCATTGGCATGGCATACTTAAAGAGGAACTAGATAAGCAGCCGGCATTCGGTTACAGGGGAAGAAGCTCCTTTCTGCTTAGAAGCTGTGCGTATCTCAAGAAACTCTGGTGGCGGTGGGTGGGGTGTCCTTGGGCTGACCCAGAGAGCAGCGGCTGGACTTCTGAACTTTTCAAGTGGAATCTTCTTAGAAGGCGTTTTTCCCTCTCTGAAACGTGTTGATTCATTTCTGCTTTGGATACAAACACTGTTTTTCCAGGCTCTTTTTTCTTTAGGCTCAAATCACACTGAGTTCACAACTTGTAGGCACACATGACCCAGGACAGGAAGTGACGGCCCAGAGGACGCTGAGGAAGGAAGCCACCTGGGTCGGTGTAAAGGAAGCCACCCTGACATACGCGTTCCCAGCACTTGCTACCGGAGGGGATACGGTTGGGGATTACCATCAGGGCAACTAGGGGAAATCTCACAACCCCGAGCAAGCCTGTCTGAAGCACAGTTTGTGAAATATTCTTTTCATTTAAAAAATGGATTCATTAAATATGCTGCCTGGTTGCTAAAATCAAGGTGCTGGCGGAGTCTTAGGCAGGCAGGCAAAGTCACAAGCTCTTGGTCTCTGCAAGACACCCCTAATATCGCTCAGGAATGAGACACTAATAAAAGGAAATTAAAGCAGCATATGCTGCGCAGTTCAGAAACGGACAAGATGCATAGTCTGTTGAGAAACCAAATCAATGAGTAAATGCCATAATCAAGTTCACCTCTGTTCCACAGGCTGCAAGCTACCATTTTTCTTTCTTTTGTCTAATGAAGGACATTCTCAAAGGCACTGTAATACAACTTGACTCCACAGCAGTAGTAACAGACATATAATAAAAAACTCATTGCCGTCGGGTCAATTCTGACTCACAGTGACCATACAGGACACCACAGAACTGCCCTATAGAGTTTCCAAGGAGCCCCTGGAGGATTTGAACTGCCGACCTCTTGGTAACAGGTAATGTATATTTTGTCATACTCCGTTTTCACCTGTGTTATATCACACTGACAGATTTAATCCTCACAAGCACTCTGTGTGTCTACTGATGTTATTGCTCTCCATCGCTGTGGAGTCCATTCTGACTCTTGACCCTGTGGTGCAGAACGGAGCCGTTCCACAGGGTTTTTGAGGCCAGGAACTTCTAGGAAGCAGACCGCTAGGCCTGACTTCCAAGGCATCTCTGAGTGGTTTGAACTCCCAACCTCTTGGACAGCAAGCAAGTGCTTCACTGCTGGTGCCACTCAGGGACTCTGGGGGAGAGCAGCTGTCCATTTCACAGGAGAGGAGATAATATGGTGCATGATCTCAGCAACATGACACAGCCATGTTACACAGCTCCTAAGTGTCGGACCCCAAAAGTGCACCCAGGCAGCCTGATGCCCATCCCCCGCTCTTTCTTAACCACCACGCCACGGTGCCTCTCCATATTATTCTGCTGTTCATTCCCGATTATGCCGGAGCTGACTCTGGCTGTCTCTGTGCTGCAGAGTGACTGAAGCCTGTAAATACTCCTAGGTGCCAGTGCACGGCCAGTGCATCCCTGGAAGCGAGACGGAGTCAGTCTGGATGAGGCAGTCGGAGCTGAGAACCCAGCAGATGGAGACGGCGGGGAAGCACGCCATGTACTGGAGAGTCCCTTCCCGGCTGCCCCAGCGCGGACTCAGCCTGCTGCCGTGCAAGTTATTTCAGGGTAAACGACAGGAGGTTCATGGTTCTGGCAGGGCTGAACTGGAAGAAGAAAGATGATTGAGAATTTCTCCCCGCCAAAAGACTCCATGTAACAGATATTCTTAAAGACCACACTCCTTAAACTGGCAGATAAGACATGGAATAATCTTGCCCTCTCTCTCTCTGCAGCTTCTTCTTTTCTCCATCCTATCACACAAGCACATGGAGCTGCCCATCACTCTCTTCCATGAACCAGGTGTGTGGGTGCGTGTGCATGCGAATACACAAGGTCTAACAATTAAGTTCGTGAACTCGTCCTAGAAAAAGTGCGACACACCTCATTGCTGAATATCACGACAGTCACCTTCCAAGTCCTCCCATTGGGAAGCTATGGACCAATGCCAGCACCTAGTCCCCCCTTGAAAGAAATTCTGCAACTCTTTTTCTGGAATGGCCATCAAAGCTGTTGTCTCACCCTTGATGTCCTGAATGGCACCAAAATGTCTGCCTTTCAATATTTCCTTTATCTTCAGGTAAAGAAAAATGTCACTGAAGGCCAGATCATGTACTGAGTAGGGAGGGTGTTCCAATACAGTTACTTGTTTACTAGCTAAAAACTCCCTCAAAGACAGTGTCGTGTGAGCTGGCGCACTGTCACGATGCAAGAGCCGTGAGTTGCTAGCGAGAAGTACAGGTCCTTTCCATCTTACTTTTTCAAGCAGCCTTTTCAGCACTTCCTAATAGTAAATTTGGTTAAATGTTTGGTTAAACCCCTCTGATATCATAAAAGTTTAGCAACATTGTTTTGACTCTTGATTTGGACTGATGGAACTTTTTTCGTGGTGAAGAATTGGCTAACTTTCATCACGCACTTTGATGCTTTGTTTCAGGGTCATATTGGCACACCCATGTTTCATCACCAGTGATAACATGGACCCAAACATCACCTTTCCTCTCCAAAGGGTCTTGGCCAGCTTTGACTCTCTTTTGCTTTTCTTCATCGGTGAATTCCTTCAGGACCATTTTTTGCACACATCTTTCTCAGGCCAAGATTTTCCTGTTTCTCTGCTGATGTTTACTTGGTCTGCTATCCTTCTCACAGTCAGCTGATGATTCTGACACACAATTTGATGAATTTTTGCAATGTTTTTGTCAGTTCTCTTCATTATTGCCTGACCTGACCTCTCCTGATCAGTGACACTTTCTCTCCCCTCAGAAAAATGTTTAATACATTTATACACTGCTGTTTTCTTCATGGTATTACCCCCATAATCTTGGACTCATATGGCCCTGATTTCACTTCCACTCTTGCCAAGTTTAACCGAAACTGAATGTTTGTTCATTGCTCTCATTCACGCTCTGACATTCTTGAGCTGGCACACAAAAACACACAACAATAGTGAACACAACTCAGCAAGGCACGGCCACATGTCAACACAAACACAGCTGTGAGACGATGCACCAAGGTTATGAAACCTGACTGAGTGACCTGTACAGTGCCGCTAATGTAAGCTCACCGTGGCAAGTTTGCAAACTTGACTGTCAGACCTGCGCATGTTAGACAAGAGATCACATGCCATCCAACAACCCTCGAAGGCTGGTATCATTCCCCTGATTGTACAATTGAGAAACCAATGCTTACAGACTAAGAAACTTGCCCAAGATTCTTATTTAGTCAAAGACCAAGCCAGGACAAACATTCTAGCCTACTCTGCCTGGTGTGAAATCAGCAGGTGAGGCCACACTCTATTCGTTACAGAAATGAGGCGCTCCTAGTGGTGTCTTTCAGAAGGAGAAAATGAATAGGCTTTAAAATTATACATCCCTAAGTTAAAAATCATTTGCAATGTGGCCTTGGACAAGTTACTTGACATCTCTGAGTGTGTGTTATCATATCTTCAACCCTGCCTCATTTTCCTAAAGATAAAATAAGCTCATAAAGTTAAATCTCCAAAATTTTTTCAACCGTGCTTTAGACGAAGGTTTACAGAGCAAACCAGTTTCTCACTAAACAATTCACATGCATCTTGTTTTGTGACATCAGTTGCCGCTAAGATGTTTTTACAAACCCTTCCTTTGCTGTCCATCAGACCAAAGTCTGAATATCTTCTCTGCATCTTTCTAGCTAGGAGACTCGAGGCATTTAGCCTCATCATTCTAAGCTTCAAAGTTCTCCTCTGTGAGACGGACACTGTAACACACTAATGAGCACCCTCCTGCTGGTACCCCCTCGTCTGTCCCGTTGAGGAAGTGCTCCATGTCTGGTAAACACTCCTTGTCATCTGGTTGAGCTGCTAACCCGAGTACCCTACCCTAGCGGCCCAAACTTCACACTTGCGCTTTCATCCCATCCAGTCATAACAACAGCCCACACTGTCTTTGGTCCAAGGAGAGCATGTGACTTAGGCCAGGTCACCCTTTTCGCTGGAGAGAAGATCCATCACCAACCATCAGGAGGGTGCAGAACGGCTGTGCCTTCATGATCACAATGCCCACAACAAGGGCTGCGAGAGGCCATTTCCTACTGTACGGAGAAAGCCTGTTGTCAGAAGACATGGAAGTCAGCACAAAGAGTGAGAACTCGAGAGATGAAAAGAGAAACAGAGTCAGGGTGAGCTCTAGATTCAGCCTGAAGACAGCTTCACCTGGACCTGGCGAACTACACGAGCTAATAGGTGCTACTTCTGGCTTACGTTAGTTTCAGTAGAATTCTTATCCCTGGAAACTGAAACAATTCTCACTCAAAACAAATACCTACCTCACTGAGTTGTCATGACAATTACAGGGGATATTCAGACAGAGGCTGGCACAGGGGTTCAGTGCTACTGCTGCTAACCAAAATGTTGGCAGTTCAAAGCTACCAGGTGCTCCCTGGAAACTCTGTGGGCAATTCTAGTCTAACCTATAAGGTCACTGTGAGTCAGAATCAACTCAACAGCTGTGCGTTTAGGTTTTGTTTGTTTTAGAAAGAGGTTAGCATAGCACAGAGCCTGGCTAATAGTAAAACATTCACGCGTGGGAGTTCCGCCCTGGGTGACAATGCAGTTCCCATAATCGCACAACACTCGGCCTCGCAGGACCATAAAGAGACTAACAATCCCACCAACATTTATCTAAATGTGGTTCTTGGTGCTTTGACAGCCACGTCCACATTTATTTCCATAATTCATGAATGAGACAAGCAGAGAACTACCCTCGCCCTGATCTAACCGGCATGAAAACGGAAGCACAGGAATGTCAAGTGTCTCCCCTGGGTGGAGACGGGGGGCGGGGGAGGGTGGGGACCACAGCAAGATCAGCCACAGACTACGATCAACATCCAACGGGTAGGACAGGACTGCTCCTGTGTCTCCTGGTCTCGAGCATTTAACAGGTAGCCTGAACAGAAGTCACGTCTGAGACGGATGTTCTTCTAGATTAGCTGGATCAGTGGGAGCTGATAGCAACGGACTGACTCCCGCTGCTGAAAAATCTAAGACGTTTGGTGTGAACACAGAGAAGCTGAGCTTGTTTGCTCTAGACAGAGCACTTGCAAGGAAAAGGTTAAAAACAAAAAAATCAGCCGTGTATTTTGAGTCACCCGCCAATCTCCAGCAGATGGATGCTGTGTGTTCTGCACTCGGGGTCAGGCTCAGGGCGCGATGCAATGCGGGAAACAGTAACAATGGTGAGGCTTCTTGGGCCAGCGCCCCAACAATGTCCACGTACGAGCTATTTGGAGGCAGTCAGAAACAATGTAGAGGTCAAATTTACACTAGTGCAGGTGGGCAGCTGGGTCAGGAAGCCTCACTAAGTACATTTACCGGCCCGCTTCCTCCAGCAGGTCCTTCTCTTTGGGTAAATTCAAGAGTTCTCAGACGCACACAGCTACACATACAAGATCTCGCTTTACTGGCGATACAATCACTAACTTACCAAACCTGAAACTGCCAAAGGAACACAGAAGCCAGGGCCAACTTTTCAAGTAAGTGCTGTCCAATCAGACCCAGTCTAAAGCACTGAGCCAGACAACAGTGGGCCTCCCAGCTCACTTCTAGTCCCTGCCCAGCCTGAGCTTACAGAAATCAATCACAGAGGCTCTGAAGACGTGAAAAACAAAAACGAAAACTGGCTAAATTAATGTCACTGAACTGGACACATAAAGAATGTTGAAAGATATTGTGTGTGTGTGCACATGGAGTCCTGGCAGTGCAATGGTTAGGTACCTGGCTGCTAAGTGACACATCGGTGGTCTGAAGCCATCCAGCAGGGAGAGACCTGGCAAACCACTGCCATAAAGACGAGAATGTAGGAGACCCACAGGGCCATTCTACCCTGCCACACAGGCTCACTGGGAGCCCAAATCCACCTGACATAATGAAGCAATAACAGCATATATATATGTATCTGTAGGTTTTATACTATTTATTTATACATATAATTTCCAGTACATGGGGAAAAGACCCAAAGGTTTCACTTGACTTGTGTCCACAGTCAACACTCACAGAAGCAGCAGGAATCAAACACCACATTGCATTCGGTCGATCTGCTGCCAAAGACCTCTTGAGAGTGTTAAAAAGCAAAGCTGTCATTTTAAGGACCAAGGTGAGCCTGACCCAAGGGACAGTGTTTTCAATCACCTCACATGCATGCAGAAGTTGGACAGTGAATAAGGAAGACCAAAGAAGAATTAGCGTCTTTGAATCATGGTGCGGGTGAACAATATCAAATATACCATGAATTGCCAAAAGGACAAACAATCAGTCTCGGAAGAAGAACAGCCAGAACGCTCCTTCGTAGCAAGGATGGCAAGGCTTGGTCTCACATACCTTGAACATGTTACCAGGAGGGCGCAATCCCTAGAGCAGGGCATCATGCTTGGTAAAGGGTCCGGGAAAAAGAGGACGACCTTAACGAGACGGACGGGCACAGCAGCTATGACAGTGTGCCCAAGCCTTACAACAACTGTGAGGACACATGGGACTGGGCAGGGTTTCGCTCGGTCACACACGGGGTCGGTGGGACTCAGGACCAACACGACAGCACCTAACACCACCTCCATAAAACGGATCGCTAAAAACAATCCTTCATTTGAAAATATATATTGAACACCTCCAATGTACCAGGCAGTACAGCGCTGAACCAAGAAGAGCTGGTCTCCGCCTCCACGGAGCTCGCAGTGCACTGAGGACGGCACACTGAAGGCATTCCACAAATTCTCAGGAAATTATAAACCATGGCAGTGTGTGTGAGGAGGGAAACAGAAACAAGATTCTAGGAGATTCTGACAGAAGGACTTGATTTCTATGTGGAGTCAAAGTAGATGTCTCAGAGTAGGCCTGGGTGAAACCTGACAGAGGACAGAAGGTAGCCAAATGAGGGACACGGAGACAAGCTTGACCAGTTCTAGAGACCACAAGAAGGCTGGAGTGGGGTGTGTGGGCAGAAGACCCCAGGAGCAGGGCCGTCTGGGTCACCCAGGGCAGGTCACACAGGACTGTGGGCCACGTCCAGGGGGTTCACCATATTCATTACAAAGGGACTCTGCTCGTGGCTTTTTAAGTGGCAAAGCAACAGCAGGACTGCACTCTGCCCTACTGTGCAAGAAGAAAGTGGATTCAGCTACTCTTGCACCAATTTTGTGTTACTGCTAAAATCACTACCCCCGAAAAAACACAAACCTGGTGCTGTCGAGTCGATTTCATCTCAGAGCAACCCAACAGTCAAGGTAGAACTGCCCCATAGAGTTTTCCAGGGGCGTCTGGTGGATGTGAACTGCCGACCTTTTGGTTAGCAGATGTGGCACTTAGCCCACGACACCACCAGGGTTTCCAAAAATTACTACATACATTGAAAAAAAGGAACTAGGACCTATGTATATCAATCTCAGTAACTATCAAAAGCACAATTCCAAATTTTTAAAGGTGCGCAGTCTGCAGAAAGAGAAATATAATCCATGGGCACAAATTTTAAATAATAATCTACGTTATTCTTGGAGTACAGAAACATACACAGGAAGGCTAGACATGACGTCTTGCTTCTGAAGGAGGGAAAAGGAATATGGGGGTCTGTGTATTCTTTAGCTTCTTCAAAAAGACAATTTAAAGCATACATGGCAGAACTGTAATACTTTTATAAAATTATAATGGGTGAGATAAATGAGTGTTTCTTTTTATTCTATCTTTTATGGCATTTGAAATATTTTACAACTTACAATTCCATTCCCTATTTGTAAGTAGCTACCATTCCTCATCAACTACATAGTTAGTTCATCTGGTCTACTACTAAAAATCAATGAAGGCCATAAAACTATAACCCACTGCTGTCGAGTCCGACTCAAAGCAACCCTAGAGGTCAGAGTGGAACCACCCCATAGAGCTTCCCAGGTGCACCTGGTGGATTTGAACTGCTGATCTTTTGGGGAGGAGACATAGCACTTAACCCACTACCCCACCAAGGCTTCCCATGTAACTACAGACATAAACTAGTAAAGTTAATCACCGGGCAATAACATTCTTAAGTTACTCACATACTCCAGAACTTAAATTATCTTAAGAGTATCAGTAGCTGGTGCTCAAAGTTCCAATGAATTTGAAATCTGGGTAATCTCAAGGGACTTGGTGGGCAGCGGCTAAGAGCTGAGCTGCTGGCTGAGAGCTCGGCAGCTCAGGTCCCTGGCTCCTCCATGGGCGACAGACAGGGCAGCCGGCCTCGGTAGAGGTCACAGCCGGCCTCGGCAGAGGTCACAGTCGGCCTCGGCAGAGGTTACAGCCTGGAAACCCAGCGGGGTTGCTCCACTCTGTCTGTAGGGTTACTATGATTCAGAATGGACTCGGCAGAAATGTTTTTCTGTTTCTGTTTGTACACAGGAAATTTAAATTAAAAACTTACATTTTGTAATTCTTACAGTTTTAAAATCTTTATTTTATAAAAAAGAAAGTTGTCCAAGTCAAGTGACTGGCAGACTCAGATCCCGAGCTCAAGCAGCCTGGTTCAAAACCAGTGTCTTCTCATTAATTCCACTTCTTCACTTACCGTCGTTGGTGTACATGGAAATCACGTGGAAACACTTCTCTCCAACTTTTTTGTTCTCTTTAATTTGTATTTGGCCACTATTTAAAAAAAACCTTCTCATGCTTTCTGGTGTAACTTACCATCCAATTTTTGGTTTATGGTCTTGTTTATGCACCGGCATCATGGAAAATGTCAGCACAATTCTGAAAAATGTGAGGTTACTGAACTTGTCCTTCCTCTTCAGGCTTAGTAATCACAGAACCTGGAGAACTGTCTTGTGTCTGCAAAAAACACTTGTTCTCTGGTGCTTTTCTAGTTTACAGAGATGCAGAGCTGGACTTTCTGAGTTGGGGTGTCTGGAGAAAAGGTGCCTTAGATTGGCTCACGGAGATACACGGCTAGAAATCACAGAGAAAGACCCTGGGACTTTATCCACACTCAGACTAATTCTGGTCTTTGCTCCAGCAAATTAGGTGACTGCAGAAAATGGGAACCTAAATGTGATGGGACAGAAATGAGACAGGAACTGAGCAGTTACTGTTATTGGTCCTTTGACCACTTCTGCAGCAGAAGTCAAGACACGTGCGGGTTCTCAAGGGAATGACAAGGCAGACAAATTCGAAATCCAGAGAGTCCTGAAGCAGGCAGTCATCCGCACGGCCATAAACCCTCAGTCAGCCCTGGAGTGACACAGAAGAGCCTTTGCATTCTTGTATTTGTTGTCTTCAAAAGTTCTTCTAACCCAAGACTGAGTACACACCGTTCAAATCCATGGGGTGCTCCTTGGAAACGCAATGGGCAGTTCTAGTCTGCCCTACAGAGTCACTGTGAGTCAGAACTGACTCAGTGGCAGTGGGTTTTAGGTTTTGGGGTCTCCAGGAGACAGATGATCTGTAACTTGTGTGTAGGGTTTTCTGGACAACGGCACATAGACAGCTCATGTGACACCATGGGATCTCCCCCGCAGTCTGTCCAGGGTTTGAAGTTTCCATTAAGGTATGGAAATTCCCTAAGTGTACAACACAGCTTTACAGCAATAAAACAAGATTATGACTGGGTCTCTGCCAGGTATGACACTGTTGTCTCTTTCCACATAATCATAGTACACCTACATATTTTATTCTGATCAGCTTCTGAGGTAAACACAAACTCTAGCCTCATAAACTCATAATCAAGGACTAAAGGCCACAGTCAAGGGTTTTCCTCTAGCAAATGTGATTCCTCCAGCCATAAACTTACTGCTGTTGAATCACTTTTGACTCAAGGCAACTCTGTAAGACAGAGCAGAACTGCCCATAGTTTCCAAGGAACAGCTAGTGGATTTGAACAGTTGACCTTCTGGTAAGCAACCAAGCTCTTAACTAATGTGCTATGAAATTCACCTAGCTGTTAGTCTATGACTTTTTAATGCATATTTCAAATTTATATGTCAAATATCAATAAAGCTTACTTTTTAAAAAAGAATCCTTACACTATGCTAAAGCAGACTGCAAACTACAGATAGTCCCCAACTTACAGCATGTTCAAGTTACAATGAATCCCACTTATGACACCCACTGTATGTGGGACACTCTATCTTCTTAGAGGAAGTTATGGGAAAATGCACACAGGAAACAGAAAAAAACTGCTGAGTTATGTGTACAAGCGCCAAGTACCTGACCGAGATAACGTGATGGAAGAGATGAGCAGAAACAGTCATCCATATGGCAAGAATGCTGAATTTAGGACTGGGTAGCCTGGTGGCAAAGTGGTTAAAAGCTCAGTTATTAACCAAAAGCTGGACAGTTCAACCCACCAGCCGTGCCACGGAAACTCTGTGGGGTGGTTCTACTCTGTCCTATAGGGTCATCGTGAGTCGGAATCAACTCAATGACAGCCGGCTTGCCTCTGACGTGGCGGAGTTCACAGATCACAGACAAGTAGAACGGACAGATCAGGACTTAACGGATTCTGAAGAGGAAAGCCATGCTGACAGAGAAAGAAATGAAGAGGAGGAAGCAGAGGAGTCATCAAAATCACTTACAGGGAAAGGATTAGGTCGAGCCTTTCTAAACTAAGTAGGAGTTTCAGTTACCTGAAAACCTGGCCCCAAACACTGATCAGTTTGCTAAAGTCAACAGGCAGATTCAGGAAGCAGTGAGATGCTGCTTAGAAACATATGAATTAAAAATAAAAGACATGCAGAAAACTCACACTAAGTCTCTGACTACAAACACCATTCTCATTCCTGGGAAAAATTCAAATGATTTGGAAACTTCCACAAATGGAGTTATTACCGCAACTGACCCACTGCCAACGCTGTGTGTCTCTTCTTCATCGTTAGAGTAAATGTTTAGGATTTCTGGATTGTTTACGCATGTATTAAAATGTATTTTCAAGTTTATGTATAACATTTCCAATCCGATTCATAAAACCTGTGATGATAAAAGGCAACAGCAACAAAACCAAGTCAGAACCAACTCAGGGCGGAGTCATCGCAACTGCGCCTTGTAAACCAGGGACTACCGGTGACCAGGAACGCTAAGCTGGCAGCTTTGTAGCTTATTTTTATTCAATATTCATTGTCTTATTCGTCTAAGGAGTTGCTGGGTGCCACAAATGGTCAGGTGCTGGAACACTTGCTGAAACGGTGACAGTGTGGAGCCTCTCAGAGGGGCCTCAGAGGGCAGGCTGGTGATGTGCTGCCTAGAGGTCACCACCCAGAACCGATGGAGCGTTTCTGCCCTGCACACGTGGGTTTCCGTTGTTGGAACGGACCAGGCAGCGACTAATCACAGTGACCCTTGATCTCGCGGTTACCGAGTGACACGTTACCAACTGATCCCTCACACGCCGATGCAGAGTTACCTTCTAAGAAACAGAACTGCCTCGGGGGGGTTCTGGACTGTCACCTGTACGGTAACAAACTAAAGCATCTTTCCCGCAAGAGTGGTGGATGGGTTGGAACAGTCTACCTTGTAGCCAGTGGCTGAGCACGTAACCACTGCACCACCACAGCTCCAGCTGGTGTCGTGTGGATTCTGACCCAGCGATCCTATGGGACAGAGCAGGACTGCCCCACAGGGTTTCCCAGGAGCAGCTGGTAGATTCAAACTGGTGACCTTTTGCTCAGCCGCCAAGCTCTCACCCACTTTTTCACTAGGGCACCTCATGGAGGGGCAGTCAAATAAAGCCAATGGAAGAACAAAGGCAGAAAGGCGCACAGTGAGGCGCCACATCAGAGGTTGAGTTGAGTGTTCCAAACTAACCCAACCTCCAAAAACAAAACAAACAAACGAAACAGCCACTGCCGTCAAGTTAATTCTGACTCACAGTGACCCTACAGGACAGAGTAGAACTGCCCCACAGTTTCCAAGGAGCCCCTGGCTGACTGGAACTGCCGACCTTTTGGTTAGCAGATGTGGCATTTAACCCACTAAGCCACCAGGGTTTCCAACTAATAGACAGGGAAAATATGGGACCAGGAAAAGGTAAACTCCTTGAGGTCCAAGGTCAGGAGGAAAGTCCCATCACAGATAAGGGTGCTCTAAAAAGCCCTCCACCAGCCAGTGTGAAACACTAATGTATGAAAAAGACCCTGACCATTGGGGACAGATTTTGAGAGGCCTTTATTCCTCCGCCGAAATGTTCAGCTATGGTGACCTGGGAAGACGGGGGTATTTTGGAGCGTGCAAGTTGCACACAAGGTGACTTAGGGAGCATGTGACACAGCTAGGTACAAGGTGGACAGCCTCTAGACAAAGCTGAGGTCCAGCTGCAGTTCTGCTCTGATCTCGGACAAGGAAATTCCGCCACTACAAGCAGCGACCTTGAGCAAGTCACTATTGGCTCTGGGCCTCCTGCGTCCTTGTGTGTTTAATCACAGTAGGTAACAGAGCAGTGAGTCACACAGCTCACGCCCCGCAGGCCAGAGGGAAAGTCAGTCACTGAACCATCGAACAATTGGGGCGACCATCACTGAAACAGGAAACTCATTCTCTGTGAACGTTCGCCTCCAGCCCGGGAAAACCTTGTCAAGGTGAATCCTCACCCAAAACATTAAAGGTGATCATGAAGGCTCAAGAACAAAACCTCGGTGAGCACTCCAGAGGCTCAGAGCCTGTTTGTTAGGAAGGCGTCAGCATAATAAACAAGGAATCTGATTCATAAACGACACTCATAGGCAGTCATGTAAAACCACACCCTCAGTGTTTCTAAGGTTGTATGAAAATACTTCAACCGCAATGCTGAATTTAACGACCACGTCACAAAAAAAAAGTATGTACCATAAAATACCTGAGTATACATGAGTGGGTATTTTTATTGTATATGCACATATATATATTTATATTTATGTGTGTGTGTGTGTGTGTGTATGCCAGGGGAAAGAAATTCAGAAAAATATGAGATAGTTTAAAAGGTACACTGATAGTGAGATTATCATTGTCTTCCATAATTTTTAGTATTCTTCAAATTTCCAGAATCAACATGATATTACTTTGAGAATTAGGAAAACCATATATGTGTATAGCCTGTATATTATCTATGTGTGTATACACATGGACACCCTGGCAACATAGTGCTTAAGTGCTACGGCTGTTAACCAGAAGGCTGGCAGGTTCCAATCCACTGGGCACTCCTTGGAAACTCTGCAGGGCAGTTCTAGTCTGTCTGTAGGGTCAGTACGAGCTGGAATTGACTCAATAGCAGGGGAATGTATACACAGGGAGACCCGGTGGTGCAGTGGTTAGGTGCTACATCTGCTCACCAAAAGGTCAGCAGTTCCAACCCACCAGGAGCTCCTGGGAAACTCTATCGGGCAGGTCTACTCTGCCCTCTAGGGTTGCTATGAGTCAGAATTGGCTCCATGGCAGTGGGTGTGGGTGTCTATGTACATACACACACATGCATACGTATCCCTAGAGCTCCTCTCCAAACTCCAACTGCTAGAGCTGAGGTGGACTCAGTGGTGTCCCTCATTCCAGCCTTTCTCTCACTCTTACAAAAACCCAGAAGAAACGGAGACCCACAGTGCCAGCTGGCCTACCGCAGACCACACAGCTCGTCGGGGTGCTGGTAAAATGACGACCAAGATCCTATGACCCCAGTGTCTTTTTTCCTACACTAGACGACACCAGTTCCACAGATATGCAACAAACTAACAAAACACATCTAAAAGTCAACAATTCCTACCCGTTTCTACAGATGCACAGCACTGCAGAAGACTTAGCCACCATAAGGGGCAGGTACGGTTTCTGTGGTCAGGCAGATTGAACTATTCATGTCACACGGACAGCTCTCAGTCACTGATCTGCCACTACCCTCTTGCTGGCACCTTCTGAGAAGAGGCACTAAACAGAACACTCTGGAACATCTGCCACCCTTGTGTTGGTCCCTCCTCATTTTTTGCTGGCTTCATGGGCAGCAGCAGCTCCAACAGGCTTGCTAAGCCCTTCTGCCACCACACTCCTGTGACCGTGGGCCAGATGGAAGTAGCATGCGACTTCCCTGATTAACTCACTGTAGTCCAGTCAATTCCTACTCAGAGCAACCCTACAGGACGCAGAAGAACTGCCCCACAGAGTTTCCAAAGAGCACCCGGCAGATTTGAACTGCTGGTATTCTGACTGGCAGGTATGACACTTAACCATTGTACCACCGTGGTCTCCTTTACCTGACTAAGAAGCACCTATTTTCGTCCCCTGCGGCAGCTGCTAGCAGAGGGGAAGTTAGGGTCCTTAAAAAACCTTCATACTGCTATCACATCATTCTGATGCTGCGAAATCTGGCCTTTGTTTTCTATCTCACAATCTCCCCTGAAGCACCGAATCCTCACACAAGCACACAGCGGACAACTACACCACACTACAGAGAAATGAGGAACCTCTGAAACTTCTCCCTACGTGGCTGAACCTGGAGGGCGCTGGGCTGCGTGAAGTAAGTCAGTCATATGCACCTGGCCTAGATGATTCCCTGGACCAGGAACCCAAGCTTGATGTCAGAACAGGATGAGAGGTGGAGAACTCGATGCAGGGGACTGTACCTTTTGCATGTGGCGGGGATGTGAATTCAGTGGCCAGAGGGTGGACTATGGCAGGTTGTGTTTTTCAACCACGGCCAAGCTGACCCATCGCACTCAACATTCTCTCCTCACAATGTGATAACACTTCTCTACGGAGAGCTGACATTTATGTCACCTCCCCCTGACTTTGGGCAGGCCTGTGATGACAGCAGATGTGATATAATGTGACCTCGAGGTCTGGTTAGAAAAGGGGACAGAGCTTCTACCTGGCTGTCTGCCTCAGAAGTCATCTCTCTGCTATGACTCAATAAGTGAAAACACAAGTAACACTGAAGGCGCCACGCTGGAAAGGCCGTCGGGGGAGACTACCTGGAGACAGAAAGAGATGCTTCCAGGGTCCCACTGTTCCTGCCTCCAGATGTATGACTCACCCTAATCTCGACTTCAGACAGGTGAGTTGTCGAACTCCTGCCCTTCAAACCACCCCAGGTGACACAGTCCAGTGCAGAGGTCGGCTGTCTCCACCGATTCCGACCCGGCTTGGAGACTTTTAAAGAAGACAAATGTGGTTCCAAGCCACTAAAAGTTTTCAGGTGGTTTGTCACACAGCTACAAAAACTGGAATACGGCTCTTGTTACTCAAATTAGGAATTCTGGACAGTATCTTGTGGGAACGGGAACCTATGGAAGATTAAATGTATTAAGGGTTGTGTTTTTAAATGATCACTCTGACCTCCGTTACAAACTGAAAGTGCACGACAGTGGAGACTAAAAAGCCCAGTCTGCAGATGACTGAAGTAATAAAAGCAAGAGGTGACGGTGGCCGCTGCGGTCCCACAATGCTACAGCTCTGTGACAGAACGGCAGTCACACAATCCAGCAACGGCACTGAGACTGTTCGTTTACATAACGTCTTACCTATATCATTCTATTTCACATTTCATTTTGTGACTTAGTATATTTCAGTTCTATAAAACGAATCCATGTCCTACTTCGTCAATCCCTAATGCATAAGAAAAAAGAATTTAGGCACAGGAAATGCCACAGTTAATTTAGCAACACAAACGTATCACGCTCTGTGCTAGCTGCTTCCCACTGGCGTCCTTTCACTCCTTAACGTGCCCTACTCCTCACCACAGGGTCTTTGCACAGGATCATCCTTCAAATTTCCCCACATCAGCTCCTCCTCCTCCTCCTTCGCCTTCAGAGCTCAACTCACCACTCTTGTGCGTCACCCTTTTCTACAAGCACTTGCCTCGGCTTGTTGTTTATGACACAGGAACTAACAGCATTCTACATTTACCGCCTTGCATTTTGCGATGGTCTACGACGCAGGGCCCCGGGCACTGGGTCTCTTTCGCTCACCATCCCACCCCAAGCATCCACAACTGCAGCTGAGACCCAGTCACCAAAAACGCACACCCTGGGCCATCAAGTCAACGCTGATTGATAGCAACCCTATAGGACAGGGAACAACTGTCCCACGTTTCCAAGGAGTATCTGGCAGATTTGAACCACCAGCTTTTGGTTCACAGCTATAGCACCCATCCACTACGCCACCAGGTTTTCCTAGCAAGCATTCAAAAATATTTGAGAGAGAAATTAATTTCCTATCACTCCAATACAATGCAGACAAGACAGGCCGCAGATGCCACTGACAGCAGGCCTTTGATTTTACTTCATACACAATTCTAACAGGACCTGGGCGGTGGCCAAAAGAAAAACTCCCGACAGAAGGTCGACTCCCGGAAGTTTTTACTTTGTCTCCCAAACTACTTCTCACTGTCAAATGTTTCTTAAACCCGTGGTGGGTACCCAAGCCACAACATCAGCATCATTACAAAATCAGTGTCGTGACTGACGAGGATGCTCTGAACTCTCCAGAAGAGCGGGTCTTGCCCGCAGTCACCAGGGGGAAGAGGTGCGAGAGACACAGGGGCTCCTGCCCTGCGAACCAACAGCCCCACTGGGCCCCTCTCCTCCCTAACAATACTTCTCCTTGATCCCAAAGCCTTGGAGGCATGGGAGGCTTGGAGGCACTACAGCCGCCTAAGTAATTCCAGATGTCCTGCCAACCTATTATTACCGAGCAGTTCACGCTGTGGGTATTCAGAAGACTGGACGGCAGTCCTGGGTGGAAGCGTTCCCAGCACATCCAGCCTCTTGGTGTCAGCCTAAAGAAAACATGCTAAAGGCACTGTCCACCGTAGACTAACGGGAAGACCTTCGGTGTTCCCACTGCAGGGTGGCTTACTGAAGGGACAGAAGCCCAGTCAGAAGGGATGGGGACTGTCTGGAAGAAAGTTGATCAACAGGCCACCAGACGGCCACATTCTGCCACTCTCAAGCCAGGAGCTAGTAAAAGGCAAAGAACCATGTGCACTGAGTCAAATCAGGGTGACTCCTAACGCCCACAGGAATGCCCAGACACTGGAAACGTGGGATGTCTGGGAATTCTGTCAGTCATGGTCTCAGATCCAAGATTCCCTTATGATGTGGGCAAAACCTTTTAGTATTTTCAGTCTCAACTTTCTTATGATTACCACCTGTACAACTGGCCATTAAAGCTTGAAAGACCATTTATCATTAGAATTTTTACCTACTTGTACCCAGACCCTCCCCCAAACGAGGGTGGTACAGTGGTTAAGGCTACTCTATTAAACTAAAAGGCTGGCAGGCTGAATCCACCAGGTGCCCCTTGGAAATCCTGCAGAGCAAGTCTCTCTGTCCTATAGCATGGCTCTGAGTCAGCAGCAACTAGACAACAGCAGGTTTCTGAGGGTTTGGGGCGTTCTGGTTAAGCGCTGTTATGCCTAACCAATATGTGGGCAGTTCAAATCCACCAGGTGCTCCTTGGAAACTCTATGGAGTCGTTCTACTCTGCCAGCAGTGAATTTGGGTTTGGGGGAGGGTTATTTTATTTTATTTTACTTTATTTATACGGTGGCTAAGCCCCAAATCGACTCGATGGCAACACGTTTTTTTTTGGGGGGGGAGACGTGTGGGAGGGTTTGTACCCAGACTGGACGTTGGAAACGCCGTTTACTGTCCATCAGCAAAGGCACTCCTCTCCACCGTCCAGGGGGCAAACCTGCCGCCAGCATGAAGCTCCCCCTCAGATCTCAGGGGTACACAGCCAGCGAGCTTCCAGTAACGAGGCATCATTAGCTCGGGATGAAAGGCTGAAGGGCGCCACTGACATTCATTAAGAGTTCCCAATTAGAGAGAGAACCACCGCTATTTAAGGGGGAGTACAGGGGGGCGCCCTGGGAACTGGAAGGAACAGGGTGAACTCTTTACTCCTTCTGTGCTGGAGGGGGTGTGCAAGAACTTGAAAACTTGACGTTAATGTGCTTTTAATGGGCTTAGTAAGAAGCAAGCTGCTGATTATACTGATAGGTTCCTGTTTCTTTTCCCTTAGAACTCGCCCAGGGGAGGGAGGGAGACGCCAAGGCGAGGGAGGCGGCAGAGACCGAATGCGGTCTTGAAGTAATTGAAGGCGTGGTGTTTCTGCAAAAATCTCCTTCTTGAATGTTACAGGACTGACGGAGCCGGGGAGGACGGACTTCTCCAGCGCGCCCCACCGCGACCACGCGGCAGAGGAAGGGCGGCGCCCCGGCCCCCGAGCTGGTGGGCTGGGCTGCGGGTAGCTGGACGCGTTGCCGGGAAACGTGAATTTCACTCCACTCCGGGCATCTTTAGGTCGAGACTTTCGGCTGAGCTGGCTACGCTCTGTCTTTATTTCAACACTGCCCCTCCCCGCCTTTTTCCCTTTTCATACCCTCCACCCTACAGTGATGCCAAGCATGTTAAAACACAGCGGTTACAGAATTAATGACAGCGTTTCAGCCAGGCAAACAGACGTCCCAGGGAAACAAACCATACGTTGCTCTCTAGCCCTAGACATCTCCCCAACCCTGAAGCAGCCTGCCTCCAGGACAGCCGCGCGAAGGTGGGGACTCGGCACAAGCAAGACGGGGGAGACCAGAGGAAGCTGCGGAAGAAGCCTCCTCCGTGGCCCCGCTTCCCCCGCTTTCCCCGCGCCCCCCGGGCAGGGCAGCCGGCGCAGCAGGCCCACTGGCATGGAGGGAGAACAAGCCTGATGCAAACCGACGGAAGAAGCCCTAGCCTCTGCCTAACACCCCAGCACAGCCGATGCGTCCCTAGGTTGAGTCCGAGGGGACTGTCCAACCCTCGTTCCCGGCGGCTTTGTACTCCATCAAACACCCGTCCGTGGGCGTTCCAGAAGCACTCTGCAAGTCACTCCGATGCCAGGCTCCAAGTCGAAACCGGGCTTCCAGGGGAGCCCCGCAGAGGAAGCGCCCTAAACCATTCCCCCTCGGAATGAGGGAAGAGCTGGGGTGGCCTCCTGCCAGCCACAAACATGGCAACAGGCTCTCCGCGCGCCTTCCCCGCAGACGCGCAGCGCCGCGGGGCGCCCCACGCGCGCTGCGCCGACGGCCGCTCTGGGAGCTCCGCGTCGGCCGCGTCCCCGGCAGCCAGGCGAGCGGCACCCCGCGCCCGGCCGGTGGCCCGGCGCCGCTTACCTTTCCGCACCCCGGAGCGCCGCGCCCAGGGAAGGCGCCCCCGGCCCCCGAGCCGGCGCGCGACTCTGGGACGCGCTGGGTTCCGGGCAGGGGTCTCGGACCTGGGTGCCCAGCTCGCGGGCTCTGAGCATGCCCAGTGCCCGGGCTGCTCGGGCGCACTCCACTTCTCCAGGTTTTAGCTGCGGCTCAGGGGGTGGGGAACGCGAGCGGAGACTGAGGGAGAAGCGAAGCTGCGGCGCGGACGTGGGGTTCCGGGGGAGGGGGCGCCGAGTCGCCCCGCCGGGAGGTGGGCCGGCGGTGGCGGCGCCTCCCAGGCCGCGCGCGCGCCGCCCCGCGCCTCGGGCCCCCCGCAGCGGTGCGCGCCGGGGACGCGCTGCGCTCCGAGGAGTCGCCCCGGCTCCGGCCAGGCGGTCGCCCCCGTGCGGGGCGCTCATTGTTCTCCAGGCTCCGCGCTCACTGGGTTTCACTTCAGCCTCCCCACAACCTACCGCGGAGGCCTGTGCTCCCGTTTTCCCGAGGACGCTGAGGGGGAGCCCCGGCGCCAGTGGGATCGCGGCCCCGCCTGCCCCCCACCCACTCACAGCTCCTTAGGAGGGAGGGGAGTCGAGAGCCGGAACGCGGGCGACGCGCCCACCCACGCCGCGGCCCTGGGGGCTTCCTCCGGCCGCCGCCGCCGCCTCTGGTCACGCGCCTCTGCCTCCCTCTTCTCCCGGGCCCACCCACCACTTGGCGACTTGGGGCCGCTGCCCCCTCCATCGGCTCGCCCCCGAACCCCAGCAGGCCAGTCCTCCACTAGGGTCTGCGGTGGCGCATGCGCGGAGCGCTCTGGTGGCGCGGGCACCTTCCCGCGCACCTGTCTGAGTGTCGCCAGGCAGGGCGCGGCGTCCTCCCTCCATCCCGCCGGCTAGTGGCCTCAGGCCCCGCCGGTACTGGGCACGGCCAGCCTGCGACCCTGCAGCCACCACCTCACCGACCTCTCCGAGGAAGCTGTTTCCGCGTCCCCCGCCCAGCCAGCCGGGGGGCCCCTGGGGGGCTTAGGCACTCACCAGCGTCCGGGGCTGCCACAGTCACGGGGCTGCCGGCCTGCGAGCCGAGCAGCTCAGGAAGAGAGCGCCCGCACCGCTTTCAAGTCCTGCGCCCCCGGTGCCTGCGTGCCTGACAACCATTCAGAGACGCGGGGGTGGCAGGGCCCCTCGCAGCATCCCCTGCTCCGTGCGCACGGTGCAAATGACCTCACGGCTGCCAGCGCTTTCCCTCGGCCTGTGTGATGCCCGTCTGCTCAGACGTTCCAATCGAAGGGCTGAGGTTTCCTTTGTTGAATTCCACCTCCTGACTGTACTCGTCAGAAGCCAGCAGCTCCGTTCCAAGGCTCCTCGCCCACCCACACGCCCGCTCTGGTGCCCTTACGTTGAGTTAACCCTTCAGTTAGAATAGTTTCCCGACGGATTCCCAAGGCTTCAGGGCGTTGAGAGAACGCCACTGTGGAACGTCGGGGCCTTTGGATCCAATGGGGAGGCGCCTCTGACGGTCAGATACTGGACTGCCCACAGCAAGTGGGATATTGCTGAGTCTTCTGAGGAGCCCTACCGAGAACCCCTGGAACACAAGTCACCTCAAGTGTGCAGGGCCACTCAGTGACAGAGCTGGCCTGGGAAGCTAGGTCCAGTGACAAAGACCATGCCTTTCCGTTTGTCCCACCTGGACACCCTCCAGCACCTTGTTTCAACTGTGAAATCATGGAATTTAGTATTGATGTATTTTTATGAAATCAAGGACAATGCATAGATTCCTGGGTGGTGGAGGCTTGTCATGCTTTCAATTGTGTCCCCCCCCCCCCAAAATGCGTGTACACGTTTGGCTGGGCCCAGATGCCTGGTACATTGCACGATGTTCCCATACGCTGTAAACCGCACCTCTGTTCATGAGGGAAGACCGGCGGCAGTTGTGTCGGTGGGGCAGGACTCAGAGGTGAGAGTCTACTGTGCCTTGAAACAATCCATTGGGACATAAAGGAAAGGGACGCAAGATGAGAGTTGGGGTCCTCAGACTACCAAGAAGTAGGCCCAGGAGCAGAGCCTGTCCTTTGCAGAGGACTCCCGGTCCCTGCGCCTCAGAAGCTTCCAGTCCAGGGGAAGACTGAGAACAAGGGCCTTTCTCCAGAGCCAGCAGAGAAAGCCTGCCCCCGGAGCTGATGTCATGAGTTTGGACTGGGAGCCTACTGGACAGTGGCAGAATGAAATTTCTCTTTCTAAAGTCATTCAGTTGTGTTTTTTGTAGCAGCACCAGGTGACTGAGACGCCATCAATTTCTCTTTTTAAAGTCATTCGGTTGCAGTTGTGTTTTTTATAGCAGCACCAGGGGACTCAGACCCCATCCACGGTGCCGTCTCTGTGACAGCAGCACCAGGGGACTGAGACAAGGCTGCTAACAGAAAGATTTGATTACTGAGTCCCACCCGGCATCACCACAAATCCTGGATGCCTGCTTCTACACGGATCACAGCTAAGAAAACCCCATGGGGCAGATCTCCTGCGTGACCCATGGGGTTGCCATGAGTCTGAATAGGATGCAGGATACTTCAAGAGCAATGGCTTGATTTGGGTCTGGTTTTGGATTAGGGACAATGCACTGTTGGAGTGATGGATGTCTTTAGCAGTTAAAAACTTATCATCTACATCTTATAGACCCCAGAAGAAACAAAATCAGAACACTGCAGTGAAAATAAGTGCACATGGTTTTTTATGTCAGGAAACGTGGCTGCCTGGCCCCTGGATCTCTGCAGTGCTGATGCGGCCCAGACGCGATGGGGGACCCTTCCCAGACCTCACCCCGAAGAGTGGGGAGCAAGGTCCCAAAAGACCTACTGGTGGAGACAGAACGCAAGGTCCGTCTGACCTACGCTCCTTTGTCCCCACACAAGCTGCTTCCTGCCAGACGGACTTCTAATTAAGACTGGACTCCTGCTGCTAAATGCTATTTTTAAAAGTTTTGTGCAAATTATGATTAGATTTCCATAGACACAGATAACCTGAGACTTGACTTGTTCTTGCTTTTGAAAATCTTTGCCGGTTATAGGTTAGGAACTCTTCCAGTACCAGTAGCAGAGTTCACACTGAGGATATCCCCTCCAGTTCTTTTCTTCCAGTTACAAAGTTGAGTACTTCATGTCATGACTTGGATTAGTGAGGTGTGAGCAGAGTAAACCCTCGGGACAGAACCTGTCATTATCATTAGTGACGGTGGGAACGTGGGGCCCGGGTGGTGCAGTGATCAGGTGATCAGCCGCGGACCGAAGCTCAGCAGTCAGAGCCCAGAGGAGACGGACGGGGCAGGCTGCCTCTGTAGAGACCTACAGCCTCGTCACCTGCAGCGTCCTTACGAGCTGGAATCGCCCAGGGGGCAGTGGGTAGGGTTAATGCAAAGACAGATCTCCTTTGGGCTGAGCTAATTCTCACCCTGCCCCATTTTTACTTTGTTAAATTTACGGTATTCCGGAAATATTTTCCTAATCTTCTGGGATCTTCTTAGTCCATCTCCATTGGCCTTTAACAGAGAAGCTGTGAAACTCGCCCTCTGCCCTTTGCAGGCCACCTTGAGGCTGACCAGCAGCTTCCTCTGGCTTCCCCACACCCCGTTGTAGAGGAGCCTGTTCCATGGTTCAGTGGTGGTACAGGCAGAGCTGTGCCCACCACAACGGTGGGTGCCCCTGCGTATCTGTCTGTTTGCCATCCTGGGGGGCTTGTGTGTTGCCATGATGCTGGAAAACATGCCACCAGTATCACCGCATCAGCAGGGTCACCCATGGCAGACAGGTCAGTACCAGAGCTACCGGTGGAGGGTGAGCGAAAATGACAGAGGCCCTCAGCTGGACGGATGGACGCAGTGTCTGCAGCCATCGGTGTCAGCATGAAGGTAACGGGGGCCATGGCAGAGGACCAGGCAGGGCTTCACTCTGCTCTGCACGGGGTCGCTGGGAGTGGGAGCGGGCTCAGTGGTGCCTGGCGACAACAGCAAAACTGTTTTGGCATCCCAATCCCTCCCTTTGGGGAACGGGGTTTTTGTAATATTAACAAGGCCATATCAGTGCAGGGTGTATTTTAATGCTAATGTCTTCTGAGACATAGAAAGAGCAGTCTGGACACAGACAGAAGCCCACCAGCACAAATGAAGAAATGACACCTGACACCTGCAGAGCTCCAAGGAACCGGGGACACGGAGTAACAGAAGGTGAGACAGGGACTTTCCCTCGAAGCTGACAGAGAGACTTCCCTTGGTACCAGTGCCCTGAGTTCAAATGTCTAGCCTCCTCAATTGTGAGAAAATAAAGTTCTATTCTTTAAAACGATCCATGTCGGGTATTTCTGTTACAGCAGCACAAAGAAGCTAACAACAGTGGCCAACCTTTGCTGGGGGCTGTGCTCCCAGATCATTTTCATCTGACAGCTTACAGTCTTCAGGACATGAAAGAGAAGGGGAGGGGAAAAAAAAAAAAAAACACCCCGATTGCTTTAGCTCAGTCATAGCATTTAACATGCTGTGCTGTGACCACTGGAATATTTGTGTGTTTTCTGTCTATTCCAGAAGCTGCTCAAGGTCTGGGAACAGGTGATATTTAACTTTTCTGTCCACTAGATTTTGCTAGGCAAAACTGAGCCTATACCCAAACCACACCAAATCAAACGAAACCCGCTGCCACCAAGTCCATTCCAACTCCCAGTGACCCTTTAGGACAGAGTAGAACTTCCCCACAGGGTTTCTAAGGAGCGCCTGGTGAACCGCTGACCTTTTACTCACTAAAAAACCAAGCTAACTACCGTGGAGTCAATTCCAACTCACAGGGACCTTTTCCTACATGCTCAAAACTATTTATTAAATGACAATTAATATACAGTATCCATCTGACCCTTAAATCCTCTAGTACACAAGTACTGTGGGGTACACCATACACGTTAAGACTTTAGATGTTACATTTTCTTTCTTCTTTTTTTTTTTATTAGTCTGATTGAATGAAAATGTACATTCCCATATAAATTTGCATGCTCACCTATATGCAGCTCCCACTGCTCTCCCTGCTCGGTGACAGCACGGCCTTCCTCTCTGCTCCACATATGTCCTATCCTCCTAACAGTCTCCTATCCCCCTCCTCTCCACCCACTCCCCTTCCTCCAGTAAGTGGTCAGCAGGATGATAGCCTATAGATGCGTAGAGATGTTACATTTTCAAAATCGGACTGCAGCCCCAAGACAATCAATGGGAAATTTGGAAAAAGCATGCCATGGATTTAGTTAGGAGTTTATTTCAAATGACAGGGGCTTCTGGAGTTCCTGAAATCGAACCCCTGATATAATAACGCCAAGAAAGAGGACTTAATAATAAATAAAATCTATCTCAAGAGTATTTTAAGAGTAGTATTATTTCACTACAGACATTTTCATAAAGACTCTATTCATGTGCCCACCAAACTCACAGCCACGGAGTCAGTCTGACTCATCGCCACCCTATAGGACAGAGTAGAGTCTCCAAGGGGCACCTGGCAGATCTGAACTGTTGACTTTCTGATGAGCAGCCACAGCACTTAACCACTGCAAGACAAGGGCTTCCCGTTCATGTACAGTAGACTTGAAAAAAAACATGCAAATACATCACCCTGCAAAACCATGCCCTAAAAAACATAAACGAAGCTTATTGAAGTGTCCTGCATGCAAAGGTTTACAACTGTCCTGAATGCCAGACTCCAGCCATCTGGACTCCAAGTTCAGTAGACTTTACGCTCAACTGGGAAGCAGCATGGAGTGGTGGAAAGAGAACTGGCTTTGGAACTCAGCAGATGGGATGTCAGACACCACCGTCTACAAGGTGTTGGACTTTGGCAAGCCACTGCACCGCCGTCTGGGTTCGCTTCCCTTCTGTGTGCACTGCAACACAGTGGCAGTCTACCTCGCGGGGGAGTCAGTCAGCGGATGCCTGTAAGGCATTTAGCACAGCGGACCGCCCTCAAAAGGGAGGCCCACTCACACTTGTCACTTCCTGTTTCATCCCTGCACGTCTGGGTGGCGTTCAGCAAATACACGTTTTCTACCTTTGGGTTCTGTGCTCCCCACCTGGCTCTCATCTTACACACAGTCTTCAGGACACAGAAGAAACAACAAAACCAAACCCATTGCTTTGAGTCAACTGACTCGTAGTGACCCTATAGGGCAGAGTAGAACTGCACCCTACAGTCTCCAAGCAGCTGCTGGTGGGCTCGAAAGGCCAAGCTCTTGGCTAGCAGCCAAGCTCATAACAGACTGTGTCCCCAGGGCTCCGGAAGAGTGCAGTGGCTGAGGGCTGGTTTTCAGCTGTGTCACCTGTTTCAGGCTGGTTGGCTGGTGCTGTCACCTGTTAGGACGCTGGATATTGTTTTCCCTGCACATGTTAATACCAGATAAGAGATCATTTCCCAAAGCCTTGTAACAGCTCAGAGGAATTCCTGCTCTTCCCTCCCCTGCCCCCTGCAAGAAAAGCAATTAAAATCCAATTGCTGTCAGGAATTGATTCAGTTGCCAGCTTCTTGGCATGAAAAAATAATTAGAATGTTTGTGTTGAAGCAGTATTCATTACTTCCTTTAAAAAAAACTCTAGACCAAGAAGAAGGAGTGAAGCCATCTTCTCAGGGAATGCCATCCAACTTGGCTGCTCCCCCGACTTTTGTGGACCCCGTGTGCACTTGTATTCTTTTTATGCTACATTTTAATTATTTTGAAGACTTTTTCCTTGTGTTTTAGTTTATCCAAGTACGTTATAAACCAAAACTGGAGAAATTCATACTCAGTAAGAATATGTCCTACTTCTCTAAAATATTATTGAGTCTTGACGACCAAGTGCATGCACTGAGCACATACCAACCATGCCATTCCAACCCCTTAAAATTTCACAGAGCCCCTGGTTTTAGGTAATACCTTATTTCTCCCAGAAGGGCCTTTCCCATCGGAATTTAAGAATAGAGACCTGTACTTTTCAGCTGTCTACCCCAGAGGGTTGCCAAGGAGCGCCTGGGAGATTGGAACCACCAACCTTGTGGTTAGCTACTGAACTCTTAACCGCTGTGTTACCAGGGCTCCTCTGTGCAGTATACAAAACACAAAACCAAAGAAGCAAACTGCTGTCACTGAGCCCATTCCAGCTCCTAGCAACTCTCAAGGACAGGGCAGAACTGCCTCCACAGGGGACGGAGCAGCTGGTGGGTTTGAACCGCTGACCTTTCGGTTAGCAGCCCGCCTCTCACCCACAAGCCACCAGGGCCCCTGCATGGCACAAGTCCACCTACAAACCTGGTGTGGACACACACACACACACAAACACCAGGGGCAGGGGCTGTTTCTATTGTACGTTTGAAGAAACTCATACCCCAAATTGAAGTTGTTGAAGATCACAGTGTTTAGAAGAGGCAGGGCAGGGATTCTAACTCTGTCTAACCTCTAAGCCGCTATTCCACACGATGGAGCAAATCCACACTAAACCCCCAGAGCCCACTGCCAAGGAGCTGCCTCTCACTCGTAGTGACTCTGCAGGACAGTCCAAATGTCCCTAGAGGGCTTCCATGGCTTCCATCTTTACAGAAGCAGACTGTCACATCTTTCTTCTGCAGGGCAGCTGGTGGCTCCAAAGCTCCACCCTTTAGGGTTGGTGGCCCCATGCTTAACTACCAGGCCATCAGGGTTCCTCAAATCCATATTACAGAGTACAGATCAAGTAGGCTGACCAGCACGAACCCCAAATTTCAGGTTGCAAGGATCAGTGCCTCACAAATAACCACAGAATCCTAGCTCATCCCACACATTAATTTTGCTGCAAAGATTTCCACTTCACCCTCAAAAATATTTAGTGCTATGAGTTGAAAATTAACTAGAGAGCTTAAATTTCACAGGGAGCTATGACACTTGAAATTGTTTGAGTCCCCAGGATGGCAGAAAACCAGAGCTGAAGAGCAGTGGCCTGAGTGGCAGGCATTGGTTATACAGCATGTGGATGAGACCGCGCTAAGAGACATTTCAGTGAAGACTTGCAGGGCAGGCAGTGAAGGGCGCTGTGCTGGGCACAGGGGGAGTCTCCAGACAGGCCCTTGTGACAGCTTGTTTCTAGTTGTCACAGGGAAAAGATGCCCCAGCCGGACATCACATGCGGCAGGAAAGCTCTCTGCTGTGACTGGTACCGCCAGAAGGGCAACGGGTACAGATGGGCGTCCACAGCCATGCCAGCGCCAGCGCTGGCGGTCCTCTCAGAGCCAGCCCCACGTTACTGCCGGACGAAATGGCTTTCAGTCATGCTCTACAGCACGGCTTAATTTCTTATGGGAAATTCTGGGGGCTCAGTGGTTAAGAGCTTAGCTGTATCACAGACTGAACTGTATCCCCACCAAAAATGTGTGTAACAATTGGGCTAAGCTGTGATTTCTGGTACTGTGTGATGCTCCCATGTGTTGTAAATCCTGCTTCTCTGATGTTAATGGGGAGAACGGCGGCAGTTGGGTGGGTGGGGCAGGACCCCCGGTGTAAGAGTGTATCACGCTTTCAGGCACTCTCTTGGGGTATCAAGGAAGGACACTAACAGCTGGGGACCTTGCACCATCTGGAAAGAGGTGGCGCCTGGAGCAGTGGAGGACAGCGCGTCCTCTGGACCTGGGGTCCCTGTGCCTCAGAAGGTCCCAGTCCAGGAGAAGACTAGTGACAAGGACCTTCCTCCAGAGCCAACAGAGAAAAACTTCCCCTGGTGCTGATGCCCTGAATTTGGACTTTTAGCCTGCTTTTCTGTGAGAAAATACTCATCAGAGTCATCCACCTGTGGTATTTCTGTTACAGCAGCACCAGATGACCAAGGCAACTGAAACCCACCAGCCGCTCCTCGGAGATCCTCTGGGGCAATTCTGTTCCCTCCTATAGGGTCTCTGTGAGTCAGATCGACTTGACTATGACAGGTTTTTGTTGTCTTACAAAGTAAAAAAAGAAAGAATCCAAATATATCTGCAGTGTTACTGGTCTTACCTTTAATAATAAAAGACTGCAAAAAATGTTTAATTTTTGAAATCTTCTTTACATAGCAAGGTGGTGAAGTGCTACAGCCACTAACCGAAAGGCTGGCAGTTCAAGTTCACCAGCCACTCTGTGGAGACCCCATGGAGCAGGTTCACTCTGTCCTGTAGGGTTGCTATGCATTGGAATCGACTCGACAGCATGGGTATTTTCTTTTTTTTTTTGGTTTACATAGCCAAGGTCTATAGATTATACACCCACAAAGTGTAAATTAGAAAAGGATTCTCGTCATGTAGAACATTCTGATGAACTCCAGTTTACAGGTTACGTCTTTTCTGTAAGCAGGGATTTTTGAGCTATCTCTAGTGGTGAATGGCTTTGTTTTTCCCAATCCATTGTGGACAAATACTTTTGCAAAGTACAATAAAATGAATTACTAGAAAAGCAAAATTAAAAAGAAATGCAAAAGCAAAGCTCTTTATGGTCATCATTATGATGGCTGTCCAGTGCAGTTGGGTCGGCCCTCTCCTGGCGGTCCCACACACTCCAGAACGACTCACAGCCCGGTCCAGCGACGCCCTCGCCATCGTCCTGTGTTTGGTCCCACTGTGGCAGCCACCACATGAGTCCCTTTCACTGAGAGCCTTCCCTGGCTTTGCTGATGCTCCACTTGACCGAGTCAGTACCCTTCTCCCGGGACTGGTCCCTCTTGGTAGAAGGCTCAGAGCACGTGCGGTGGTCTCCCAGCATTGCTTCTAAGGAGCCCTCTGGCTCCGCTTCCTCTGAGAGGGATTTGTTTGTTCTTCTGGCAGTCCAGAGTACAGCCAGCACTTCCCGAATTCTTCACCAGCGCCTAATCCGAGGCCTCCATTCTTCCTTGATCTTCCTCATGCCTTGCCCAGTTTTCACGCACACATGAGACGACTCACAATACCACGCCTGGCCTTGGTCAGGCATGCTTTAGTCTACAAAGGGACAGCTTCGCTTGCTTTTCAATTGTTAGGCTAAACAGGCATAAAATAATGCTGTTAAGTTGCTGGACATTTCTAAATGGCTACTCTCCATCAGGACTGGTAGCAGGAAGTTTGCAAAGGCCTGGAGCCAGGACCACACTCTGAAGGAATGCAGCCTTGAGGGACACAGTCTGCGGATGGCCTCCACGGGCTTGCAATGGTGCCCACATCCTGGAAAAACTTCAGCACCCCGGGGGATTACCTGCTCTCCCACCCATCTCTTGTAGAAATAGGCGATACGCTTGTGAAAAATCAGTTTTGTTTGGTTTTTACTTATGTATTTTTTTGCACTTCAGTGTTTGAAAGTGGGTTCTATGCTATTCTCATAAATATAAGCTGAAATCTACTCGCCTGCCAAACGAGCCCCAGGTCTTCCAGCCAGACTCCTGTCTTTTTTGCTACTTTATAGGATTAAAATGCTAGGGCTTGCAGGATGCCAAGAAACGGCTTTAGAAAAATACTAACAGTCAGGACGAGGTGGCCCCCGGTTGGAACGCTGACCGTGCGGTGCGTGCAGACAGGCCTCTTCAGGCTGCATTTATAGGGCTGCCCCCCGGCATAGGAGCTGTTTGGGGTTTTCCTCTGACTGAGGCCCTGGGAAGTAGGTGGTGACTTTGGTAGGGGAGGAGATGCAGACCTAGAAGGCATAGCTGCCCTGGGCTGGGTCCAACCAGTTACCCCACCCAACCCCACTTCCTCCTTGGCCACCCACCACCCAGAGGTGGTTTCCTTTTGCTATGGGAGGTCTCCAGAAGCCGGAAGGGAGGGGGGGAACTTGACGAGGTGGGGCCTGACCGCAAACCCTTTTCAACCTCCAGCTCGCTTCTCTGGCCGCTGAAGGCACTGCCTCTGGCCCGAGATGCGGACCGAGCTTCTGGTCAAGCTGACCTGACTCACCACGACCCCACCCACCTCGCAGTGAACCCCAGTGAACCCCGTGTTACAAGGCACAGCCGCTCCAGAGGGCTTTCTTGGCTATCATGGTTTCAGAAGTAGGTCGCCAGGCTTTCCTCCATGGTGCGACTAGGCGGGCTTGAACCGCCAGCCTTTGGGTCCGCAGCCGATTGCAAGCCTGTTGGGCTGTCAGGGAACCTTGGGCGCGGCTACGGTGGCTCCCTCAACACGGTGTGTTTCAGAAAAGCCTCGAAGGGTTTGGGAAAGAAGTGAGCGGCCTCAGTGCTGTTCCCGCTGTAGTTCTCCTTCACCTGAGTTTGTGTCTTAGCCACCAAACTGGGACGGCCTAAGCCTCCAGGGCGTTGTGTGTAAGGTTAAACCGCTAAGGTCAAACTGACGTAGTATCAGTACCTGACGCCCACCGGGCCGCCTTCTGCTCAGCCCCGTAAAGCAAACCAGAGACCAGCGTCAGCATCCCCAAACCCCAGTGGACCTCCTTCTGTACCTGACCACACAGAACTCTGCCAGGTTCCCCAGGCCCCCCAGTCTCCCTCCCCCATAGCGCATGCTGGTGACCTCAGGCTCCTGGCACCCAGGGGCCCCCGTCCTGTTCTGCACAAGTACTGGGTAGAGCTGCAACCCTGAGCCTGTGTCTGTGCCCAGCAAGGCCACTGACATCTCACACCTGCTGGTCGCAGCACGTGCAAAACCAACCTTTTACGAGCAGTCATTTTGGTGTCACCTCCTCCGACAGTGTCACCTGCTACTGTTCACACCCTCCACATCCCCTTAGTGACACCCCTAGCAGTAACTATGAAAAGTCAACACCAAATCTGTTGCCAACAAGTCAACCCACAGCAACTCATAGCAACCCCCAAGGGGAGACTACAGCTGCCCCCATGGTGTCTCCAGAGAGGGCCTGATGGCTTCCCACTGTTAAATTTTTGGTTAGCATCCAACTTCTTAACCACCAGGAGCCCTGGAGTCTACAGAAAAACATAAGTTCGGGGCTATTTGCAAACATGATCAAGTGAGCTCCTTAGCGAGGTCCCCTATTAGAGAGAGCCAGGACCGAAAGCTGGATCCTTTGACCCTTCTGGAAAAGGTCAGCAAATCTTAACCTTAGTGAGCAAAACCAAAAAACCGAAACCCGCTGCCGTCAAGTTGACTGCCTCACAGCTACTGCAGAAGACAGAGTAGAACTGCCCCATGGAGCTTCCAAGGGGCCACTGCCTGGAGGGCTTGAACTGTTGACTGTTTGGTAAGCAGCCACAGCACTTCACCACTACGCCACCAGGGTTTCCAACCAAGATAAGTGGGCTAAGTGTCACCCCAAATCACTTTTAAACATAAAACACACTGAAGAAACTGAAATGCATAAAGTGGAAAAAGTGAGCGCATATGGGATAGATCTCGTTCTCGAGGGCTCTTCCACCAGGCAGGCTGCCTGGCCTGAGGACTGCGCCCTGGTCACTTGATGTCGCACTGCTCCTTACTTCCTCTACCCAATTTTTAAAGAGGAAAATTTTAACTTTTTTTTTTTTTAATCTTAAGTTCCCCCCCAGCCCGTGGGCTTTTACTATCAATAATACTGTAAAATAAGGACTAGAAGTCTCACCCACCTTCGAGAGACGGGCCCACTGCATCTGCCCCATCACTCCGGGGACCTCTCTGGGAGCAGGAGGGTTGGCCCATCGCCCACAGCGAGTTACAGACACAGGCGTGCTAAGGAAGGAAGCTGAGCACCACTGCAGATAGTCTCTCAAGGGTTAGGAGGCTCTCCTGGCCCCCTCTCTGTCTTCAGCATCAAACACAGGCCTGACTCACCACAGGCAGGAAAGAAGTGTTTGTTGAAAGGACAATGTCTGTCTAACAAGAAGTGAGAAAATCATGTGAAAACCAGAGTTCTCATAGGTGCTAACACTGCATGATCAAGACAAGAGTCCAGAGGGCAATGGTCCCCGTGAATCACAGTTGTCACTGGCTGGAGCGAACAGCTAAGCTCTCAGTGACGGACTGAGAGACCAGCGGTTCAAATTCCCCCAGAGACAACTGAGAAGAAAGGCTTGGCGATCTGTTTGCGAAGCCCAGAGCCTTGGAAACCCTGTGGAGGGCGGTTCTATTCCACACCCACGGGCTGTCATGGGTCAGGATCTACTTGACAGCAGTGGGGTTTTTTGTTCCTTAGTAACAACCGGGAGTCCTGGGAGCATGGTGTGTGCTACAGCTGCTGACCCGAAACGTGGCCACTTCAAATCCACCAGGTGCTCCGTGGGAACCCGGCAGAGCTGTTCTACTCTGTTCTATAGGGTTACTGTGTGTTGGAATCGACTCACTGGCACTGTTTTTTTTTTTAACTTACTACTGGCAATAAACCAAGCTCTGAATTGAAACCTTTCCATGTTATTTCCTTTAAATCTTCTATGAGCTTTGTAAAGTCATTTCTACTAACTCTGTTTTAAGATGAGAAAACCTGGGCTCAAAACACAGTAATTAGCCCGAGGTCACACACCTAGTGTCCACAGGAGTAATACGGTAAAATTTGGGCTTCAGAGTTCTTAACTATTCCTCTGTGTTTCTGGAAATTTCAAAGAAGAAAGTTCCTGGATGCAGATGGCCTTTGGGCCCCCAAAGGGTGGCTCTGCTCAGTGCTGGGTCACTAGCCGAGATAGTAACGTTGGTGCTGGGACCCTTTTCCTGGGGACGGGGGGAACCAGGCAGAAGCACACACAGATCATGACAGTCGGCAGGCTCGTTTCCAGAATCCAGGGCCCCTCAAAGGTCAAACACCAGCGCTATGGATCCCAGGGAACCGTAGTAAAGAATCCCCGCCTAGACAAATTCTGTTTTTCAAGGAATTCAGCACTGAAGTCTGTCATGAATTTCTGAATATGTAAAAAATGAAGCCCAAGTTTACCATTTGGTGTAAATCTGGATTTCCGTATGTTGAACATACTTAAAATAAGGTATATTAAAATGTCTCATCTACCAGGAATTTTCCTTTCTCTTTCCTGGTTGTGTATAAATACAAATTCCTGTAGGTTAGAATTTAATGATTCTGTTAAATCTACTTGAAGATAAATTTAAGGCTGTTGAAATATGGGCTGATTGCCACTGTTAGCACCTGTTATTCTGTATGAAAAATTCCACTGCATGGCCTAAACAAGATATTTTTACATTCGCATTGGAATAGCCATGCTGACACAAGACAGGCTCTGTGGGAAGTCCAGGACACTCAGAATAGAGCAGGAATCCCACACGGCACCAACACAGACACACAGAGAAATCCAGCAGCTGGTTCCAGATCCGGCAGGGGAGTATGGCCGTGACTGTTCTGTTACTGCCCGAGCCTGGCCTTCTCAGCCTCGGCATCAGTGACCCTTTGGGGTGCCTTGTGCACCGCAGGGTGGCGAGCAGTTCCCAGCAGTTCCTCCGGCCTCCACACACTCAATGCCAATAGCCCCCGTGCCCCAAAAGGTGACAGCCCAAAATGTCTCTAGACATTGGCAGAGGTCCCAGGGCAGTGTAGGGCAGCCTCTCACCCGCCTGAGAACTAATGAGTTGGAACTGGAACAGGAATCTCGTATGTCAGGGACACCTTGTCACCAAAAACCCCCACCACTTTTGATCAGCAGATGATATAAAAACAAACCCTCCAATCTTCACCTACGCAGAGCAGCACATCCACTATTCTCTCTGCTTTGCTTCCTGAGCGTGCGCCCCGGGTCGCCACGTCACACCTTGCAGCATTCACCTGTGTCTGGTTGGAGACGAAGCTCTTCCTTCTCAGGGGTTTAGACCACTGCCTCTCCAGGTCCCCTCCAGCTCTGAGGCCACCCACGGGCTCCGAGGAGACCTAGCCCGACGAGACAGGTCGGGACTCCCTGCGAGTACACCTAAGCCAGCGGCTCGCCGGTTCTCCCTCTGCACCTCAGACCTGGCCTCCCTCGTCTGCCCCCTGCACCGCACCCCCAGGCTCTCCGATTTTGCCATCAGTTACCCAGCACAGCGCCACAACACCACAGAGGTCAGGAGCACAGGTTGTGTCTTTTAGCTGTCCTTATAAAACACTGTTCTATCATGCTCGGCTATGGTGTTAACTCTATACACGTTGTCCTCTTTGAATCAGGCATTATGGAAACCCTCTAGATTGTAAATGGAGGCCACCTGGAGTTAAAGGGCCATTTTTTTCCAGGCAGGAGGCCACTCCAGCAGAGCTTAATTATCACCAGCAATTTATATGGAGCACTGTGAGCCCAAAGTCCCTCAACTGCATCAAGTCATTCTTGTGGGCAGTTTGGGGTTTGGTCCTCACTCCCAGCCCTCCTGTTTGTTTGCCTCTGTGCTCTGGGCTGGCTCCAAGTGTGGAGACTCTTCTGGCCGAGACTAGAGCTCCCAGCAGTGGCCTCCAGTGTAACTCCTTCTTTGTCTCTGATCCCAGCTCCGTCAGGCTGATGCCCCTTCTCTCTGCTGGTTGGCGTGGTCAGGGCCGCTCAAGCCCTACAGACGGGTGGTCACTGCTGGCAGGACCAGGCCCCCGAGCCAGCCTGCTTCCTTGCTGAAGCCTCACTTCTTGATGGAGAGCCAAGGCTCTGCCTCTCTCCAGCTGAGTCATCCGGACCACGGTGGTTTTGCCTGCACAATGGGGACATAAGACCTACCTCCCAGGGCTGCTCCATGAAAGCCTGAGGCTACACAGCTTCTAACAGCGGGAGTCTCCAGGAGAGTTCGTTTCAATAGAGTCTAATTAGAAACTGTACTGACTAAAAAGGCGTTCTTCAGCCCCAGCCAACGTTTGGGGACTGACCAAGCACTTGCACCAGCTCCCTGATTTTCCCAACCACTGTAAAGCAGTGGGGGCATTACAGCCTTCATTTTAGAGGTGGGGGAACCAAATTCACTTCTCCAAGGTCACCCTGCTCTGACTCACGCTCCCCGCCTTCTAACTAGGAAGGCTACACCTTCCCCACTACACCCGCTTTCCGTATTCTCACTAGAAAGAAGCAGAAGCATCTTGTGATAGAAGCTCCAAAGGGGGGGGCACCAACCAATCCCCCGGAAGGATCAAGATGGCATTTCCCCCACAGAGAGACTTGGGGACTTCTTTGAAAGCTACAGAAATGCATACATGCACCTTCATCTCAGTAGATGCTGTCAGATAGCAAAGAATTCACTGACCTGCTCTCAAAGAGTTAATTCTTCCTGAGCTCCATGGAGTGAGCCACGGGCAAGAAACCGGAGCCAGACCCAGGCAGAGGGACGGGTCCCTGCCAGCTGTCTCCTCTCTCTCGTTCCACACGAATAAACATTGCCCAAACAAACTCTTGTAGGAAGGAGAGCAGGAGATTTGTTGATTGTGCAGTTAACGCAGTCAGTCTCTCTCTCTCTCTCTCTCTCTCTCTCTCTCTCTCTCTCTCTCTCTCTCTCTCTGTCTGTGTGTGTGTGTGTGTGTGGAGTGGGTGGGAGGCAGAGAGAAAGGAGAAGTGGTTGTGAAAGGGAACATGGAACTGTAACTGTGCTCCTTAAATGAAACTCTTCTCAATGGGTGTGACGGCCAATTATTTCAAGATCTTCAGCAAAGTGCCTAAAAGCAGTTCCAAAGAATACTATATAATCTAATCACGTTTTCATTTTTCGTTTGACATTCACTCATATGAAAACAAGTGAGATGGCTGCACTCTCCCACATGGCGCTTCTCTCACCAAAATGGTACAATCTGAGTGTCTACCAGAAGGGTCGGTAGGATGAACAGATTTGTCTTCCAAGAAATACAGCCGGAGTGCTCTGCAGAAGTGCCGACAGCAAGCCTTCACCTCGCACGCTTTGGCCACGTCACCAGGAGGGATCAGTCCCCGGAGGAGGGCATCGTGCTTGGGAAAGGAGAGGGTCAGCGAAGAAGAGGAAGGCCCTCCACCCTCCACGAGATGGGCTGAGCCAGCAGCTGCAACAGTGGGCGCAGACGCAGCGACGGTTGTTAAGTGGGCACAGGCGTGGGCAGAGCTGCATCCTGTGGCACACAGGGTCACTGTGAGTCGGCAGCGACTCAAAGGCACCTAACAACAGCAACGGAATGCTCTCTGTCAACTGCAGATGCACTCTTACTACTTTTAACCCTTTATTAGTAATCAACACTGTTCCATCTTATGAAAGTGTCACATACTTACGACTTGAGAAAGCCACCGAAGAACTGTAAGGTACCTAGGTATACAGCACACCCTGTTTACAGGTGAGAAAAATGTGGTTACAAATTATTCCTCATCCCAGAGGATTGCAGGTTTGTCTTATTTTGCAGTCAAATCTCATTTATGAAAAATACTGATTTACAGAACACAAGCCTTTAAGGCACGATTTACATGTCAAATAGCATGTCTATTTATAAAAGTGGAAACCTCAGTGGCTTAGTGGTTAAGTGCTAAGACTGCTAACCTGAAGGTTGGCAGTTCGAATCCACCAGGCGCTCCTTGAACCCTCTATGGGGCAGTTCTACTCTGTCCCACAGGGTCACTGTGAGTCAGAGTCAACTCGATGGCAGTAGGTTTTGTTCTTATTTACAAAAAAAATGTAATTTTTTGCACAACTTCTCAGGTACCTCAAAAAGTGAAGTAACTCACACCTTGATTATCAAGGAAACTCATTCTGTCTCAGAGCGTGCTTCGATAATGCCCTAGGTAGCTTTTCCTTAAAAGACGGCCCTTAAGCTTCCTGTCCCCTCAACTAGGAAGCGCTGATGCAGTGTTTTGAAAGGAAGTGCCCTTTCCATCTTTGCAGCACTGATGGCTCATCCGCTAAATGTCCCCAGATTACAAAGCAGTGACATTGCCCAGAGTGCAGCCAGAGCCCCACATGGGGGGCCCTGAGGACACTCTTCTGCCTCTCAGTTTGGAATCAGAGCCTTGCAGCACAGCTGGTCCCCAGGTGAGTGCTGCAGAGCAAAAAGGTGTTCCGTGATGAACACCTCACCAAAGACGGAATTGCAAAAACAGCCCAACTCCGCCAAAGTAGCAGCTACAGAAAGCAGTGCAAGATGAGTTGAAAACCGGGGTGGGGGTGAGACTCTCGAGAGGCTCTGAAGACACCCCGGTGCCACAGAGGCAAGGAGGTAATACACTGAGAGGAAGAGTCAGGGGTCTGAAACCCGGCCCTTCACGTACCAACACGCGCCTTTCACACGAGGAGAGCACTGACCGAGAGGCAGGAAGGCCAGTGGGCGAGGCACAACTGTAACACAGGTTAAGGGTGCCTTCCTTCACTCCTTACGCCTTCTTCCCCCGCTTCCTAGCCTTCCCAAATGCCATGGATTGACTTGTTCCTCCCAAAAATGTGTGTAGCAGTTTGGCTAGGTCATGATACCCAGAACTGTGTTTTGTTTCTGACTGTTGTAAATCCTGCCTGGGAGATGTTTGTCAGGGAGCTTGGGCGGCAGTTGTGTTGGTGGGCAGGACTCCATGTGTAAGACTGCTTCGTGCCTTGAGGCAGTCTCTTGGGATATAAAGGAAAGGTAAGCAAGCAGAGAGTTGGGGGACTTCATACCACCAGAAAAGCAGCAGGGAGCAGAGCGTTTAGACCCAGGGTTTCTGTACCTCAGAAGCTCCCAGTCTTCCGGGGAAGAGGGACAACAAGGACCTTCCTCCAGAGCCAGCAGAGAATCTTTCCCTGGGGTTGACACCCTGGATTTGTACTCATAGCCTGCTTTACTGTCGGGGAAATAAAGCCATCCACTTGTGGTATCTCTGTTACAGCAGCAGCAGATGACTGAAATACCAGACGTGACATGTTCTTACAAGAGCCAAGTGAGTGATATCTGGGAGCTTTTCACAGATAAGCCAATGGGATTTGCTATGGACTGCAGTGTGTCCGCACAAAATGTGTATCAACTTGGCTAGGCCATGATTCCCAGTACTGTGTGGGGCCCACAAATTTTGTCATGTGATATGATTATCCTTTGTGTTGTAAATCCTAACGTCTGGGATGTTAATGGGAAACCCTGGCTGTAGAGTAGTTAAAGCTATGGCTGCTAACCAAAAATGTCAGCAGTTCAATTTCATCAAGTTCTCCTTTGAAATCTTAGGGGGCAGTTCTAGTCTTTCCTATAGTGTCACTACCAGGAGTCCAGGAGTCCAAGAGCCCACTCTGTGGCAAAGATTTTTTTATGATGTTAATGAGAAGGGATTAGAGGCAGTGATTTTAATGAGGCAGGACTCAATGAGCAAGATTAGGTTGTATCCTGAGTTAAACCCTTTTAAGATATAAAAGACAGACGTGAGCAGAGAGAAAGGGGACTTATCACCATCAAGCAGGAAGAGCCAGGATCACGCGTCCTTGAACACAGGGTTTCTGCACCGAGGAGCTCCTAGACTAGGGAAGACCCAAGACAGGGGCCTTCCCTCAGAGCTGGCACAGAGAGAAAGCCTTGCCCTGGAGCTGATACCCTGAATTCAGGCTTCTAGCATTCTAGACTGTCAGAGAATAAAATTCAGTTTGTCGAAGCCATCCACTCGTAGCACTTCTGTTTTAAATCACAATCAAAGCGACTGTCGTCGAGCTGATTCTGACTCATAGCAACTCTATGGGGCAGAGAAGAACTGCTCCACTGGAGTTCGCAAGGAGCGCCTGGCAGATGTGAGCTGCCAACCTTTCAGTTAGCAGATGTCAGCACTCCACCACTACGACACCAGGGTTTCCACAGACAGAGTACAACTGCCAAAATACTGAGACAGATTTAACCATGTTTTCAGAACTCATTGTTTTATCTATTTCCTGCATTCCTCATTTTCTTTCTGATGTTACAGTTCCCCGGTTTGCTGGGCTGTTCCTTGTAGGTCTCTGCACAGGCTGCTTCCTATTCAGAATGCTCTCTTCTCATTATGTTTCAATGCCAAAGTCAAACCCATTGCTATCAAGTAGATTCTGACTCATAAAGACCCGATAGGACAGGACAGCAATAGCCCTGTAGGGTTCCCAAGCTTATCAGTCTTTCCAGAAGCAGACTGCCACATATTTACCCACCATTATCTGGTTAACTCTCTTTAAATCCCAAAAGTCACTGTGGATATTACATCTTACGTGCAGCCTTTCCTCACTTTCTCTTGGCTAAGTCAGGTACCTCCGTTTGGGCCCAGGTGCCCTGGAAAAGGGACTGAGTGCAAAGCTTGCTGCTGTTTCAATTATCAGGAGCGCAATCCCAGGGCAGCCGGAGTGATGGGAAAAGGGAAGTGGCGCGTTGAAGGAAGGAAAGTAAATAAAAGGTGGTACGTTCCCCAGATGGCCACAGCTCCTGAAGAAGACAGAGCCAGTCACATGTGCCCATGGGACATCTCCAGTTAGGCTGCACAGAACCACTGTACAGAACAGTCTACTAGGAGGAGGAAGGGAAAGACCTTTGTCTGCAAGCCCCACCCCCCATACCTATTTCTGTTTTTTGTTTTGGGTGGGGGTCAGTTCTACCTACAGCCTTTTAACTCCCCTGAGTTTCCAGCTGTGTCGCTTCATCTCTCTGGACAATGCCTAAATCTCCCTATCCACTTACAATTCAAAGCAGGCCCTATCATACCCAAGGGAACTCCCTTTCAACTGACTGGCTACTCACAGCAGACCCTACCACGGAGTTGGCGTAGCATCAGATCTCAGATGGAAGCGATGGCACCAGCACATGCTACTGAACTCAGTTTAGGACCACCGGTCGAGTCATCTTCTGCTGCACCCACTGACACCGTCCTGCTCTACTTACCTTTGATGGCCGCCACATTCGACCACTAAGTAGTGACCCCCACGTAGTCTTCCCAGCTACTATCTTCTTCTCTTAGGTCTGGCTGTTTTCCTAGATTAGGGCCTCTTTCCCCAGCCCACTCTTCCCAGGGTCACTGGAAGCTGCTAGAACCATCCACCAACCTGACTGGGTCAATATTCTGATCTTCTGAGGATAGAGTTGGGCTTAGGCACTGGAGTGCCTCACCTTGAGAATTCACTCAAACATCTCCTCACCCCAAAACTCAGGACAAAGTAGTTTTTAGATAAGAGACTCACTCAAAAGCAAAGAGAACTTCCTGGTGGCAGAAGTGAAGAAGGAACTTATAGATGTGAGAAAGAACTGAAAAGAGGTCACAGGGGCCGTGACCAGAGATGGCTGGGGTTTTAATGGTAGTATAAGCAGAAGGGCCACAGTCAAGGCCTGGTCATGTGGGAAGCTGACTGTGTGCTCTCTCCTTGAAACACCAATCCAGGAACGCACAAATGGGGGATCTGGAGCCACTTTGCTGTCCATGTTGGTAGGTGGAAGCAGAATCACTCCTCTGAGCAGACAGCCCAGGCCTACTCAGTGAAGATGTGAGGACAGCATGTCCATGGTCTAGAAAATATCCACGTCACTACACTACCACAGATCTTCTCCAAGTCAGTGCACCCGGGGGGGGGGGGGTCAGACAGGGGTGGGCTAACAGCTGCTGTACTAGTTCATCATAACCCAAGACATACATGGGGTGAACCCTTCATGCAGGTCCATTCTGTCAAAACACAAGGTATGACAATGAAGTCTGTGAACTTAACTGTTCTATGTGCTACAGGCCTCACTGCTGAATATCACTACAGTCATCTTCCGAGTACTCCCCTTAGAAAGCTATGCACCGGCGTGGCACCTAGTCCACCCTTCAGAGCAATTCTGGAACTCTTTCTGCAATGGCCATTCTGCATGGCGGCATGGTGACAAGTTTGTGAACTTAATTGTGTAGCTGTCTGTGAGGAAGCCAATAAACAATTAACTATATTGGAAAACCCTCCCTACTCACCTGATCTGGCCTTCAATGACTTTTCTTTACCCAAAGATAATGGAAATATTGAAAGGAAGACATTTTTATGACATTCAGGACATCAAGATTAATATGAGGACAGCTCTGATGGCTGTTCCAGAAAAAGAGTTCCAAAATTGCTTTGAAGGGTGGACTGGGCACTGGTGTTGGTACATAGCTTCCTAAGGGGAGTACTTTGAAGATGACTGTAGTGATATTCAGCAATGAGGTATACAGCACTTGTTCTAAGACGAGTTTGTGAACTTAACTGCCAGTCCTTGTAGGAATTCACTGACAAAAATTACACCATGTGTGGTCCCATAAAAAGCAGGACACAGACTTAAATAAGATCATTCACACCCAATGAACAGACTTACAAGAACTCAGTATATGCACATTTAAAGTCCTTTAAGTGAGAATAAAGGAAAAAATATTCATGAAATAGGAACAAGACAGGTGGCTAGACCTGGCAGATGTGAAAAAAATAAAATATAAATCTTAGAAAGAAACAATACTGTCAGTGAAATTATTCTAGGAAAACCTCAGCAAATGGAATAAGTAGTAGAGCAGACACAGCTGAAGAGAGAATTAGTGAATCTGAAGATACACATGGGGACATTTCCAGAAGACAACAGAGAGATGAAGATGGAAAATATAAAAGAGATATGGAGTGCAAAATGGAAAGGAATCACACGTGTATGATTAAATGTAAAGAATATGAGAAACAACGGGGGAAAGATCAAGCACTTCTCTCAGTGTCTCTGAGCCTTATGTCAGCACTCTGGCTGCCTTGGTCTTGAGGATTCATACAACAGCCCAGTCACTTACACACCAGCTCTGCCATTAGCTTCCTGGACTTCTCAGGAGGTTTCTAGTGGCTTCCTCTAGGCCAATTGTCAGAATGGATGAATTCTTTAGATGTCCTTTTCTCAAACTCATCCTTTTACACTTTTTTGTTTTTTCTTTAAAGTATAGAGGTATATCAAATTTTCTGTAACACATCTTGGCATTATTAAAGAATGAAATATCTTAATGCTACATATTTTTAATAGTTAGGATCAGTTTAAAGTCAAGCCAAGTGCCGTCGAGTCGGAGCCAACTCATGGATCAGTTTAGGCATCTTAATATATATTTGACACTGACATTTAAGATCCTAGTATAAATTTAACATGGAGTCATGATGCAGAGATACACACATATTTTTCAGTTGCACTTCAGGTGAAAGTTTATAGAGCAGTTTCTCATAAAACAATGCACATGTTTGTGACACTGGTTGCCAACTCCATGATGTGTCAACGCATCTTGACCTTCTTGACCTTGGGTTTCCCATTTCTAGTCATCCAGTTTCCCGTCACCTCCTGCTTTCCTGCCCTCACCCCTGGGCTGGTGTGCCCCTTTGCTCTACTGTATATGGTTGAGCTGCGTGAGTATCACTGCTTGTTTTATGGGCCTGTCTAATCTTTGGCCAAAGGTTGAAGCTCAGGAGTGACATCAGTACTGAGTTGAAAGGCTGTCAGAAGCCACATTCTCAGGTTTCCTCCAGTCTCTGTCAGGCCAGTAAGTCTGCCTTTTTGTGTGTTTGAATTGGGTTCTATGGTTGTCTCCAGCTCTGTCTGGATCCTCTACTGTGATTCCTATTAGGGTGGTTGGTGGTGGAAGCTCCAGGCACCACCTGGCTGTGCTAGACTCGGGCTAGTGGAAGCTGTGGTCCATCAGTCTTTGGAACTAATATTCCCCTTGTGACTTTGTTTCCTTCATTGTCCCTTGCTCCAGGCGGGGTGGGACCAGCAGTGTCTTGGATGTCCACTCACAAGCTTTTAAGAGCCCAGACACTACTCACCAAAGTAGGATGGAGAACACATTCTTTATGAACTACATTATGCTTATTGAACTAGAGGTGCCCCAAGTCTGTGATCCCCAGTCCTTGGCCTAGTAACTCAGTCCCTCAGGGAATTTGGATGTGTCTGTGAATCTTCTATGACTTTGCCTTGATTGGGTTGTGTTGACTTCCTCAATACTGTGTACTGTTTTACCCTTCACCAAAATTGTCACTTATCTATTCTTTAGTGTTTTTCCCTTCCTTCCCCTCCTTTCCTGTCCCTAGACCTGAAACCTGTTACCTTTGAGTTGATTCTGACTCATAGCAACCCTATAGGACAGAGTAAAGCTGCCCTACAGGGTTTTCAAGGCGGATTGGAACTGCTGACCTTTCAGTTGGCTGCTGTGGTTCTTAACCACTGTGCCACCAGAATTCTCCCCTCTGTAGTAACCACCAAGATTGTTTCTTTCTGTGTGGAAACTTTTCTCATGAGTTTTCATATTAGAGGTCTCATACAATATTTGTCCTTTCGTGATTGATTTATTTCACTCAGCATAATGCCCTCCAGATTCACGCACTGTGAGATTTTTCACAGATTCATAATTGTTCTTTACTGTTGAGAGTATTTCAGTGTATGCAGTGGGTTCTCATGTCATGTCATGCCATGACGTCATGCATGGACCACAGTTCATTTATCCATTCATCTGTTAATGGACACTGTGGTGGTCAGGATTATGTCAACTTGTCTACTACATATTTGGCTGCTGTATTAAGTGGCAGGGAGGGGTTTGTAGTGGCTCCCTGCCCCTCGGCTCTCATCTTGCAACCTTTTACTACGGCTGCTGGTTGCTCACGTGGCCAGGAGCTCCTGCTCTCTTGTTCCAGCGTCTGATTCCGGGACTTAACTAGCAACTGTTGGACTCATCAGTCCTTACAGTTGGAACTTGAGAGTCCTGCTCCCTGACCTGCCAATCCCGGGTTCGCCAGCCTCTGCCTGCTCCTGCTCCCTCACCTGCTGATCCTGGTTTTGCCAGCCTCTGTCGCTTCGTCTCGCCACCAGCTTGGGATCCACTTACCTACACAACCGGTGATCTAGAACTCTGGTCTCTGGCTTGCTGACTTTGGGTTCCTCAGCTTCCGTGGCCAAGTGAGGCTTGTGCCAGAGCTTGGGACATTCAGCCTCTATGATTACATGAGCTGTTTCCTATATTTGTATCTATCTATCTATCTATATATTATAAATCCTTCCTTGTACCTACATGTGTTACTGGTTTTGCTTCCCTAGAAAACCCAGACTAAGACAGATACTTAGTTTGTTTACATCTTTTTGCCACTGTGAATAACAGTGCAGGGAAGATGGGTGAGCACGTGTCTAGCAGTGTGATGGCTTTTATTTCTCAAGGATACATTTCTAGGAATAGGATTGCTGGACAATATGGCATTCCTATTTCTAGCTTTTTAAGTAGGTACCATGTCATTTTCCAAAATGGTTGTATCATTTTCCATTCCTACCAGCAGTGCGTAAGAGTTTACCTCCCTTCAGCCTCTCCAACATCTGTTATTATTTTTTTAAATTTGTGCCATAATGTTGGGATGAGTTGGTATCTTAATGTCGTTTTGATTTGCATGTCTCTATGGCTAGTGATCAAAGTATTTCCTCCTTTGTCTGTCAGCCGTCTGAATGCCTTCTTGGGTAAAGTGTCTGTTCAGTCTTTGCCCACTTTTCCCTTGGAATATTTGTCTTTTTGTGGCACAGGTGTTCAGTTTTCCCAGATTTTAGTCTTTGGTTGGATGTGTCACCACCCATTTTCATTCTCAGTCTACAGCTCCTCTTCTTAATCTTTTGGCGAAGTATTCTGATGAGCACTAAACATTTAATTTTTCAGATAATCCCAGTTATTCAGTTGGCCTTCTGGTATTTATCATTACAGTCTTTATCCCACCAGTGCAGTGTATCATGGCCTCTAGCATTGGCCTTATTTTTTTCTTCCAGTCTTTATAGTTTTCTTGTTTTATAATTAGGTCTTTAATGCATTTTGAATTTGTTTTCGTGTATGGTGTGATATACGGGTCCTGGTTCTTCCTTCCACATGTGTAAATACAGTTTTGCCAGAAATATTTGTTAAAATGACTGTCTTTTTCCCCATTCAGTGGACTCTGGGCCTTTGTAGACGACCAGGTGACTGTAGGTGGAGGGATTTATATCTGGGCTCTCAGTTCTGTTCCACTGGTCAGTCTGTCTACTGTACCAGCATCAGGTTGTTCTTACAACATAGCTGTTGGCACATCCTGAGATAGGTAGTTGAAGGCCACTGCTTTGTTCTGCTCCTTTAGTAATGATTTACTTATCCAGGGCCCCTTTCCATTCCACGAAAAGTTAATGATTAGTTTTTCCATCCTGTTAGAGAATGCTGTTGATAGTTAGATCAGGAGTGCATTATGTTTGAATTGCTTTGGGTAGAACAGACATTTCCATAATGTTGAGTCTACCTGTCTATGAGCATGGTATGTTTTTCTATTTACGTATGTATCTTTTGGTAACTTACAGTAGCTTTTTGCCATTTTCTTTGTATAGATCTTTTATGTTTCTGGTTAGAATTCTTCCCTAAGCATTTTTTTTAAGGGGCTATTAGGTCTTTTATGTCTCTGGTTAGAATTCTTTCCTAAGCATTTTCTTTTTTTTAGGGGCTATTTTAAATGGTATTGCTTTCCCGATTTCCTTTTCATAGTTCTCTTTATCAGTGCACAGGAATCCAACTAACTTTTTATGTGTATTTTGTATCTTGCTATTCTGATGAACCTGTTAGCTCTAGGAGTTTTCTTGTGAAGTCTTTTGGGTTCTCATGTCATGTCACATCATGTCATGTCACATCACATCACGTCATGTCATGTTATGTAAATATGAATAGTTTTACTTCTTCTTGATCAATTTAGCTGCCCCCTTTTTTCTTTGGCTTGCCTTTTGCTACAGCCAGGACTTCCAACAAATTAAGTGGGAACTGTGACAAAGGGCATCCTTGTCTTGTTCCAGAATTCCTGGAGGTGTAGTGGTTAGGTGCTATGGCTCTAGCCAGAAGGTCAACAGTTCAAATCCATCAGGCACTCCTTGGAAACTCTATGGGGCAGTTTTATTCTCTCCATGAGTTCATTATGAGTCAGAATCAACTCATTGGCAGTGAGTCTTCACCTTTTTGTCTTGCTAGCGTTCTTATGGAGAACATTTTTGGCTTCTCTTTCTTGAGAATAATGTTGGCTGTTGGTGGTGTACAGATGTCCTTTATTATGTTGAGGAATTTTCCTTCTCTTCCTATTTTATTGAGAGTTTTTATCAAGAATGGACGTGGGGCTTTATCAAATGCTTTTTCTGCATCAGTTGAGGGGACTATGTGGCTTCTTCCTTTTATTTGTGTGTTAGGATTATACTGATTGATTTTCTAATGTGGCACCTTCTTTGTATACCTAGCATGCATCCTACGTGGTTGTGGTGAATTATTGATTTTTCAAGTGATACTGAATTCTACTGGCTAGAATTTTGAGAATTTCTGCATCTATATTCATGACAGACACTGGTCTGTCAATTTCTTTTTTTGTGTGTTGTCTTTGCTTTGTTTTGGTACCACAGTTACGCTGGCTTCCGATAATGAATTTGGAAGTGTCTCCTCCTTTTCCCTCTTCTGAAACAGTCTGAGTAGTACTGTACATGCTGTTCTCCAAATGTGTTACAGAATCCTCTAGTGAAGCCACCCCAGCTGGGAAATTTTTTTAGTAGGATTTTTTTTTTTTAATTATCTTTTCAATCTCTTCTTCTGTTATAGGTCTGTTCACACTTTCTACATCAGTCTCATGTATAAGTAATTCAATCAATTTAGGGTAGAAAGACAACTAACTCTATTTATCCAGTGAGTCAGTGACTTGAGAGACACAGGTTACCGATATAAACACAGACCAAAACACTTAAGTGACAAATACATACAACATAGTAATGACAAAATAGATCCCAAAATGAAGAGATATGCCATGATTCTAGGAATAACAGAAAGATTACCTGAAATTGCTCAGAACTATATATATTAACATGCTTTTGACAATTTATGGATTTCTAAGCTCTTCTTTAAATACATTTTCTCATTAAGAAAAAACATGTTCTTCATGGGAAGAAAATCATCAGGAATTTAAGTTTACATTTTAGAAAGAAAAGAAAAAACCCAGAAACCAAACCTATCATCAAGCTGATTCCCTCCCTGCAACCCTATAGGGTGGAGTCCCACACTGTCCCACTGTATTTCCAAAAGGCAGCTGGTGGATCTGAACTCGCTGGTTAGCAGCTGAGCACTTAAACATTCCACCACTATAATAAAACCAAAACACCAAACCCACTGCCACTGAATGGGGTCCGACTCATAGCAACCCCAGAGGACAGAGTAGAACTGCCCCATGGAATTTCCAAGGAGTATCTGGCAAATTTGAACTGCAGATGTAGCACTTATCCCACCATGCCACCAGGGTTTCGTAGCTCTTTAAAAAAGAAAAACATGCCACATTTTAATTAAAAATAGTCATAAACTGACCTGGAAAGCTCTAAGAGAACTTCAAAACTTTGCAAAAGAAACATGCACAGTGACCCATGTGTAGTATTGTGTAAGTTTCTCTATATTATCAATATGAAAAAACAAATTGAAACTTCAACTGGTACTTTTGTACATATTTATGTGCTGAAGAAAATCTGGTATTTGTAAGTTTTGGGGGTATTGATGAAGATCACAAATATTTTAGGTGTCATGATTTAAAGAGAAGGTATATGAATGTATTTTTTTTTATTTGGCCAGGAAAACAATATCTTACAAACGTATTGTTTCAATCACTGCAAATGTTACACATCTTACTCTATTATAGCTATTTCTCCTTGTATTTTACATTAACTTGTTAATGATGGTATTGAAATTTAAAATAAAAACCATCAAGTCTCTTGAAACTTTACTAATGACTTCTAGTTCAAAGCATTATTTTCTACTGACACTGTGAACTGTCTCTGGAATTTATTAACAACAACTTTACAAACCAGTAAGCGATGATGCTTCATTTCAGAAGACAGGTCAAGCTCTGCCCCTCTCCCCTCCAGGACTTAACTGCTCTTTTATATTTTACGGGGGAAAAAAAGGCGTCCTGTAATATATTTTTAAATAGAAGACTTTATTTATAAAATAAGATGGCAGCTAACAGTTTAAGAAAGCTTGGGAAGTATTACTTACACATGGGGTATATATGCACCTTAGAAAATATTTGGTTAAGTCACAAAATTAGTGTGCTTAGTCATCCATAAAGTGCTAAGAAATTAATTTCTGGTGAATGCCTGCATTAAGTTTTTAAACTGTCCAATAAGTAAAATTACATAAATATGTGTTGAACATAATGGATCTCACTGATTACTCACACATCTCCATGTGGAAGAGCTGAACTGCAGAAAACAAACCTGTGCTTTCTGCCAGAGAGACACCTAAATGATACACAGTGTTGATCAGAAGCTCAGTTTGTTTGGTCCACATCCCATCGCCAGCAATGGAACACCCAGACAGAGGAGCACCGTGACTCATTCAGAACGCACATTCCAAAGTAGAGACAGCGTTCCAAAGGCCACAGGGGCAAGAGACACGTAAAAGACACGAACAAGATTTTTTGTATATGTTTCCTACAACACTAAAACATACATATCTTGAATATAGATATTAATACTATATAGTGTGAGAAGAGAAGAATATTTTGGCATTGATGCTTGAGTCTAAATGTCTCTACATATTGAGCATTTTGGTTCAAAGCAAATATTATTTGTGAAATGTTACAGATAATATATTATCTAAAAGATTAGTAGTTATTGTTTTAATAGAAAAAATAAAATATAAAAATACTACTTTGTTAAAATATATAACATGTGTATCATGCCACTTTGGAAAATCCAGCTCACTGGGAAAGCAAAAGCCATCGTCTGAATTCCGGCATATGTGACCTGGTTTCCTTAAATGTTACCAATCTTATTCTGAAATTTTAAAATATAGAATATAAATAGATGAATCTGAACCAAGTAAAAAAAGTTGTTAATAAATTCCTACACTATTGAAAATGCTATAGTTTCCCAACAAATTCTCAGTCTGCACATGCTGTAAGCAATATGATACGAGCGTAACTTCAGGGCTGATAAACTCCAATGCCTGGTACTTACGTATGGAACACAGCAATCAAAGAGAGTATGGGAGTTTCCCAGAACTTCAAATTACTCGTTAGTCTATCAATGCTCTCCCTTCTTTAAGTGTTCACGTCGTATCCTGCTGAGTGGCAGAGAAGGAACAAATAGGCAGGAACTCCACCACCGTGAGGATAGTGCACCTTTCTTCTCCCAACACAGCTCTTCACTGAGCCCCAACCATGTCGACACGGCCTGCCTCACTTACGGTCACATGATTTCACTAAAAAGTCATCCTGGATTGCAGATTTCCATCACTTACGTATTTAACAGGGGGATCTGCCAGACCATGACGGAGGACACGAGCTCGTCGGGCCGTGGCTGCCTGGCCTTCTTGTTGACCCGCCGGTGGCCCTGCCCTCCACACACCACCAGCACGGAGCTGGCCTTCGCTCTCTTGAACCGCTGGGTTTTGCTTTTAAGTGAAACGTTTGGATCCTTCAAGAGGTCGTAAATGACGCTGTCCTCTGACTTGGGCTCAAGAGAGCTGGAGCCGAGAGACAAAGTCAGGGAGCCTGAAGACGACGACAAGTCACTCTTCTGGGTCACTGAGCCCAGTGGGTCTCCCAGCCAAACGCCACCGTCAGGGCCGCTGTGACGGATGCAAGCGCTGGGTGCCTCGTTCGGCAGCCCGTCCTTCTGGTCCTCATCCTGGGACTCAGAGGTGCAGGGCAGGCTATCTCTGGACTTGTCTTTGTTTCTCTTGTGTAAAGCTGTAGCTGTCACAAGGAACTTGACTGGGCCATTGTGTGCATGGTAGGAAACCATGCCTCTTCCTAGAAAGCAGAAATATTTACACAATTTAAAAAAATGGACAATATCACAGAAATAAACAAAAAAGACATCATTTAGGCAGAATATTTCTCCTCTCTCTGCCCAAATAACAAAAACCTGTAAACCCAACACTTGAATATTAGCTTAAAATGAAAATATCTTGTGGTTTTATATACTTATAGTTTCATTCTAATTTGAAGAAATATTTAAAAATGATGATCTGAAATGGGCAAGTCCGTTTTCTTCACCAGTATCTCATTTCCAGTACTCATATTCTACGTAGTTATTCTCCTGTTTTCTGCACAAACACCTTCTTACCCGCTCTGTGTAATATATTTAATTTTCCTAAGTTTTGATTAAAAAAAAAAATGAAAGCCTAAAAAAATGTCTGTTTCGGGAACAAAATGTCTAAGCCACTGGAAACCTATTCACATTTCTTATTATAAAAATGTTCTGGGCTTTGGAAGAAGTTCATCCTGTAGCTTAATTAGGGCTTTGCATTTCAAAACTGCTGTGATTTAAATTTCAAAATCAGTCTCTGACCTCAGATCACATGTCAAAATGAACACGGATCCTTTTATAAAACACGGATGCCTTTGATTTCAGGGTGGACGGTGGCCTTGCTCCTTCAGCATTTCCCAGGTGAGCTGACACAGACACAGGGCGCTTCTGCCCTTTTCTCCCAATGGTGTCAGGCGGAAACAAGGCTGAACAGCACAGATGAAGTCCCCAAATCCCTTCACAAGAGTGAGACTCCAGTCCTCAGACTGCCACGGACAATGCTGGTGGGGACACGAGGGGACGAGGCTCTGGGCCTGAAGACACGAGCGTGACTCCACACACCAACCCGGGAAGCAATGTTGCCCTGACCTGCAGAAGCTGAGTGTGCCTGTTCACAAGTAGCAGAGCTACATGGGGACACACATCCGAGCAGGACTCACACACACACAGCACCAGAGATGGTTGTGTGAACAGGCACAGAGGTCTTGCTTATCATACAGAAAACCGGGCTCCACAGCCCACGGACAAGTCAGGTTGCCCCCTTTCCGAGGACTACTACGCAGCAGTGAAGAGGAAAGGGCCGTAAAAACAATGGCCTCAGAAACCACGTGGAAAGGAGGAGGGTACCAAGGAACATACGTGCTATGTGACAGATACAGAACATGCAAAGGTGGGCAAAATGAAGCACTTGTTTTTTAAAGATACAAGAAAAACAAAAACAAAAACAAGGTAATACCCTAGAGACAAGTGGAACACTTAATATAAATTCAGACAAAAGCTAGCTACGGGTGCAAGGAGAGGGAGACGGTGGAGACATGAGCTCGGGAGAACCTGGGAGGCCCTTCTGCGTGTGCCATGCTGTTCTGTGAACCGGGTGCAGGCATGTGGCGACCTTCTTACAATGACCGTTTGAGCTGCAAAGTTCAGTATGTGCCACCTTTTACATATATGATACATTTGATAACAGTAGCTGACAGTAGCCCAGGACAACAGCAAAAATTTAAAAATGAGTGAAAAATCAGAATTCCTCAATGGGAAAAAGTAGATCGAATCCACCTATGAATCTCTCTAAACATATGCCTACTTCCAATACATCCATAAAGGCCTTATTGGGGAAGGAAGAGATCTCTGAAGTTATTATCATTTCAGAGTTGACATTAAAAACAAATTACATAAATAGAATCTTTATTAACACTTTAGAGTCCCTGGGTGGCATAAATGGTTAAGTGCAGGTATGCTAACTGAGAAGGTGGTGGTTTGACTTCCCCCAGAATTGCCTCAGAAGAAAGGCCTGGTCATAAAACTCAGCCACTGGAAACCCTACAGAGCACAGCTCTTCTCTGCCGTGCCTGGTGCCCCCACGGGTTGGGGCTGAGTGTGCAGCCAACAACAGCACTTAACATTGTGGTCAGTTTCCCACAAATCTGTTTTCTTCCTGAATAATTTTTTACATGCTGATGTTTATAATCAACATAAACTATAAGATCTCGGTTTTGCTTAACTTATGGCATCAATACTCTCCAGTGTCATTAAAGCCAAAAAAGCCACTGCTGTCAAGTCAGTTCCAACTCGTCACTACCGCACAAGACAGAGGAGAACGGCCCCGCAGTTTCCAAGGAGCGCCTGGTGGATCTACACTGCGGACCCTTTGGTCAGCAGGCATAGCACTTAACCACTCCACCACCTGGCTTTCCGGTTCAGTAAAAGCACACCATAAACACTATTTCCACAGGCTACATTATGTGCTATGAATGGCAACCCAACCATTGCCTTACACACCTTCTTTCCTCGGATTCTGAACATTTAAGTTTCCTGTCTTATGGTGCTAAGAATTAAATGACAAACGTCTTTTTGTACTCTGCTTTGTCCACAGGTTAAGCTGTTCCCTCAGACAGCTTTCTCAAATGCGACTCCTGATTTCTGACAGACGAGCGCGGGAAGGCTCCTACACCATGCTGCCCACGTGTTCCCCAGCAAGGTTTCATCCATTTGAACCCCTGCTGACACTTCAAACAGGTGTCACTGAGCCGTTTCAGATCCCGTGCTTCCTTCTTTGTGACACAAAACATAAAAGTTACCCATTTGCAATGACCAAAACTATACAACGCTACAGACTGGTAGCAGTAAAAGTCACATAAAAATATGTCTTCGGGGTTAAGTTCTCTTTGGAATACTACGGTAAGAAAGAGATAAACAAAAATCTAAATTAACAATGCAAATTAACACGTGCAGTCTTTGTAGTACCCTGAAACACGAGTAATTTGAACTACTTCAATAATTCTGGTATGTTAAAGTACCACACAAATGGATTTGCGAACGCATTTTAAAGACACAGAAGGGCTCAGGAATACCCATGTGCGTTTACTCACCGGTTACTTTGGGGATCCCCTGCAGACGAGGGACTGGCAGGGCCACCACAATGCCCAGGTTGGTGCCCACCATCAGCAAGCCATGGCAAACCAGAAGACTGGTCACAGACACGCGTTGTTGCCCTAAATAGATAGAGAGACAGCAGAAGTCTGCTTCATGGTCCTACAGTCTGATTTACGTCATAATACCCGAGTCAGGGCAGCAAAGTGCTTATTTTAACATCTGAAATATTACAGACACTTTGAAAGTCCTTGGTCAGAATAAAACATTGTTTTAAGGGGAGGAAGAGTCACTCAAGTTTGGCAGGCCAGTTCACTTCAGGTAGACCAGGAAAAAGGCCTCATGGAGATGCAGCCTCTTAACTGCACTTTAAAGTGCGCAGACCACCACAAAAAGGTGGACACAACTCTGAATCTCCCAAGAGAACCTGTTTAGGCTCCACTACTCTGAGGGGCACTTTCAGAGGTGAGTCTGATCACCTGGTACAGTCTGTTGAAGGGACTGACCTTTGTTCAGTACAGCAGACGACCCATAAAGCACATGTACACAAGTCGGACCGTGGTCCTTTGACGTAATAATCAGAGCCATTGCCTTTAGAAATGACAGTGTAACTACTAACATCCCTGACAACCTGGTGGCATGGTGGTTAAGTGCTCCAACTGCTAACCAAAAGGTCGGCAACTGGAATCCACCAGGTGCTCCTTGGAAACCCTCGGGGGCAGCTCTGCGTGTCCTCTGGGGTCGCCGTGAGTCCACAATGACTTGGTGGCTGTGAGTTTGGGTTGGTCCAGTTGGTAGCACACTCAAGAGACCCACTTCTGAGAGGCTCTCCACATGTACCACTGCAAAGAAGAGCCGCGACCATCTGCTTTCAGGGGTGGCGGGGCAGAGGGTGGGCATGGAAGTGTGGTGTAGGCGCCTCCCTACGTCCAGCACCTCCCTGGTACTCCAGCACTCGGATAGCTTCCCCAGCACTCTCACTTGAAGGCACGCTTCCTGCCTTTCACACAATCCCAGCACCTCTGGGACACTACTGCCAGCCCGCCAGCTTTCTAAAGAACTGTAAAACAGCTCAGGGTGCTTCTCTGTTCAGCCCCGCCAGAGTAACACCGAAGACCAATTTAGTTTGAACTAGAGAGGCAATGGTGAAGACTTAAAAACACGGTTGTTTTTCTTTCCTGTAGAAGTATGCTATTTTCAGCATCTCTGCATTTGAGCCGAAATTCACCTCGGGTAAAGAGCAGGCCAACAAATTTCAGAGGCAGTTTGATGAGATGTCCTCAGAAGTCACCCTTTAAATGCATAATTTAAGCAATATGTTTATAGTATAAAAACAAAGTGCCCAGGAATTCCGAATGCATGCCGTGTTTCTTGGGTAATGAGTTTTGCACACTTATTTGGAGTTTTAGAAATGTTAGCAGAGGTGTCTGTCAATCTACAAGGCTCCCTTCCAGGTAACTTGGTACTTTCGTTTGCCAAAGCCGGTGAGAAATACAGAGCGCAGCACCCTGCAGCGTCACTGGTGTGAACCCCAGGGGTCGCCAAACCGCGCCTTGGGGTTTAAGCATGGGAGGGGGCGCGTAGATCTCAGAGGGGATATGATGCCTCTTGCCGGCACATCAGTGTGACTCAGTGAGGGGCGATCTAAACACTAACTCACCCCCCTAAAAGAGAAAAGGCAACCACCCCTACTCCCGTCAAGCCGATGCCACCACGCAGCGTCCCCGTGAATGGAGGAGAACCAGCAGAGGGGAAAGCCGCACACAAGCTGAAGGTGAACCTGAGACCACCATCCCGACCCTCCCTGAAGGTCTTCGCTGGAAAGGTTTGAAGCAGATGGTCGGAGGTTATACCTGAAGTGCTTTCCTGTTCTGTGCTTCTTCCCCTTTCAGCGGAGTGTGGCTTTCTCCCACTAGCAAACACCAAGTCCACTGCCTTTGAGTCAGCTCCATCTCACAGCCACCCTGTGTGACTGAGCACAAGCATCTGAGATTGTTTCCGAGGAATGCCTGGTAGATGTGAGCTGCCCGTCCTCCGGCTGGCAGTCGCAGCTCTTAACTGTCACCCCACCAAGGTTTCCCAAAACTAAGGAACAGGGATGAAATACGATTTTCCATTTAAGCCTTCACTTTCAGTCATTTATTTCAAACACTGATATAAATGGTCTGTAATACAACTGATAGACAGGAGAGAATCTTCTTGCAACAGATAACGGACTTCACTCCTGGTGGCCACAGACTTCTGCCACTGGAAGAGCAATGGACAGGTAAGTCAGGCGACGGTATATCCTACTTGTCCCAGATCTGGATTCCTTCTATTTTTAAAATAGAAAATTATTAGAAAAAATAAAAACAAACTCTTATGATACCACGTCAACTATCATTATCGGAGTTTCAGGGGCTTTAGGAATATTGTATCATTGAATTCTTATTTTATCTTCACTTTGGTAGTTAAATCCTACATACAAATGAAATCTCTGAAAACCAAATTTTTTTTTTTATTTGATCCATCATGGAATATTTTGGTGTGGCAAACTGAGTTTCATTTAATTTTTCTGCAAAGTAGATTTTTGAGTTAAATTTCCCTTCACAGAGAACTTATAATTTTGAAACTATTGGCTTAGGGTAAGTTATTAAAGAAGCATCTGGGATACTTTCATTCTATAGGCAACTTTACTTCAAAGGTAAGGGGTAAGGAAAACAGGAATTTCAAATGGTCATATTAGTAATCAGTTACACTTCACATTTCAAACAAATCTCTGCAACATCATTTCATTCCTAAAATATGATGCATAAATATTTCCAATAGTTAATAAAGATACAAAAAAGAATTTGCTATTTACTTTTATTCAGACTTTTTTGAAAGTGATCTTTTGCTCTCTTGATGAAATTTCCCTCTTCTTTGCACCTAAGTATCATATCCAGGAAAATTTTGTATCTGACACATCTCCAAATTTTGCATCTGTTTTATACAGTGAGAATCTGGGAAACTTTCTAGGATCTCTGTAAAGAATCCTTCTCTACACTAGTGGGTCTTTCTGAAGACCCCAAAGTGGAGAACAACACATATGTAGCACCAGACCAGGGACAAAAATCACCATGCAGGCAGAACCAGAAGGGAAAACGGTGGAAAGATGAAGAACCTGACACAGAGATTACTGGAAAACTGGGGAATACTCTTCTGAACCAAAATAACAGTGTGGTTTCTTAGGAAAGCTTCCTTTAGTACTGCTCTAAACTTTATTGTATAATAAAAATGACAATAGCAGGTAAAAATAAATCCAGATGCTAGCCTTTTCTCACTGGTTGGAAAGCATTCAGAAGCTGAGTAACAGGGGTGAAGGGATGATCGATTACGGCATTTTCAAAGCACCTCATCTATGACTTCTCGTCGTTATTTAACGTTAATGTGAAAGTCTAATTGAAATCACAATTCGAGTGGTGATTTCCTAATTCATGGGGTCAACAGAGTCGCTTTGGAGGTGTCACTGGTGCCCCCTGGAAGCTCCAGCAGAGGACCTCCAAAGCAGGACCACATGGTGTGTTCCCGTGGGTCCGCGCAGCCCACTCCCAGGTCAAGAGGAAGGCCGGGTGGCAGAGGCAGCCACACCCCTGTGGTCTCGGAGCGCACCGGCGCCGCGGGAGCTTTAGGAGCTAACTACAAACACGAAAAGGGTGTCCCGCCGGGTGTTAGTTTTGATTTGACGGCCATCTCTGAAGGGGAGCCCACCAGGGTCTCCTCAGATGCAGACACAGAGAGAACGAGCAGTCATCTTCCATCAGTGACAGACGTCCTCTGAAGGCTGCAAGGGGGCCTGAAGAATATCATCCAATTTCTTCAAGTATTTAAAAAGAAACACAAACCAAATAGTAAATAAAAGACACCAGCATCTCTTTAAAACGTAGGAAATGCTGCAACTGGCATTCATTCTCTGCTCTGATGGCCTGGAACTTAAGTCACATGGAAGTGACATGCCAGTCGCCACAGGGTCATGCAGTCCACATCTTCCCTTTCATCCCGCAGTTGTGAATAATCCTGAGGCCAGTGTAATTGAATGAGTGTCCTTATAAAGTTACACTGAATTTTAAAAACAGTGACATTTGGGGTGCTTTGTTTGGTTATGACACTCTGGGAAGGCAATGTGCTCAGTCAGTGGAGACGCGGAAGGGCTGCATTTAACACGGGCCTCCGGACTTCTCCCTCACCAATACCCTCCTCTGCAGAGCTAAGGACAAAGCCAGGAACCATCCACATGAGGCCGCACATTGAGCACCCCCCGCCCGACAGCCTGCGGGAGGTACGACTGTCCTAGGTCCACTGCCTGTCAATTTGGCTCCTTTCTAACTCTGAGAAGTTTAACCAGCTACTTTAAAAACATGTATGCTGACTCCAGCAAATCTGAAAATCATGTCACCAGTGGCGAGACTGTGCTGAGTTTGATGTGGTTTACGGAGAGAGGCTGGGCTAGGTAGTTTTTAAGAACTGAACTCCAAAGGGAGACAGTGCCAGGCAGCACGCTGCTTTTCAAGAGGTATATAGTGCTTGTCGAGTTTTGTGAACTTAGAAAGGAGCTGTGGGTTCCAGTATAATTAATTAGTTTTCCCATATAGTTAATTTTGGCTTCATCTCTAGAACTAGTGAGGGCACAAGAGGATACCCTTCGGTACTGCTGCCATGGAGATAATAAAACCAGCCTGGGTGACTTCAGGGCTGTAGCTCTAGGTGCAGGTGTTGTGCGTGTGGGGACACAGAGTGTGCCCAAGTTTCCAGGAAACACACAGCAATACTGTGTCCACTGAGAATAACCACGCTCCCTGGTCATAGTCCAGCAACCTCAGATTTGGTGCACTTCCGTTCAGTGTGCACACACACTCATTGCGACAGCTACGTGTGAAACAGAACGCAAAACGCTACCACCACACAGGATCGTCATGAAGGTGAGGCAAACCCGAGGTGAGAAACGACTCCAGCCTTCTCTGTCTCTCTGACTGGCAACACAGCCACTTCAGGTCACAGTGCTCCTGGGGACTTTTCTCAGGAACCACCAAAAAAGCAACTATCCTCAGTCTGCGGCACAACACGAGACACCCAACTCTTAGCGTCACCGATCCTGCCCTCACTCACTCCCCTTTCTTCCAGTCTGTGAGTTCACCACATCACCAGACCAAAGCCTGGAGGGAACATGCTAGTGTGGACAGAAGGGAGAGGTCTCCGGGGTGTCAAGGTAGAGAGCACAGGCCCATGGAGAGCACTCCGTTCCTCTCTGATGAGCGCTCCACGCTCAACACACCCTTCTCTGCTCACTCCCTTCTGAAGAAGAGACTAAGAACTGATGGCAGCTGTGACAGAAGGGACCCACAGAGGAGACCATCTGAAAGAAGTGCCACATGACCACACAGAGAAGTCCCAGGATGAAAGCTGTTACCTGGCCGAGAGGGACTTGTCCATGACTCTGCCAGGTTCCGTAACCACTGGACGGCACAGAGAAGACTTTCAGCGTTTATGGGAGTGCTCAGGAGGGTTGAAGAAAAGTAAACAAAAGACCCAAACCCGCTGCTATCAACTTGCTTCTAAGTGAGTGACGTCACAGGACAGAACACTAGTGCCCCCATGGGGTTTCCAAGGAGCGGCTGGTGGATATGAACTGCTGGCCTTTTGGTTAGCAGCCAAGCATTTAACCACAGGACCACCAGGCCTCTTCAGAGTGAGTTAGCGACCAGCAAAAGGAAAACTATACATGAAAAAGCAAACAGACAAGAAAGTCATTAACTAGTAAGTTAAGAGGAAACCCTAGTGGCATAGTGGTTGGCAGCTCAAATCCGCCAGGCACTCCTTGGAAAGTCCATGGGGCAGTTCTGTTCTGACTGACAGGGTCACTGTGGATTGGAATCAACTTGACAGCAGTGGGCTTGGTTTTTTTTTTTAAATTATGATTGAGTGAAAATGTACATTCCCATATAAATTTGCATGCTCACCTATATGCAGCTCCCACTGCTCTCCCTGCTCGGTGACAGCACGGCCTTCCTCTCTGCTCCACGTATGTCCTATCCTCCTAACAGTCTCCTATCCCCCTCCTCTCCACCCACTCCCCTTCCTCCAGTAAGTGGTCAGCAGGATGATAGCCTATAGATGCACAGAACTATAAAGTGCACACAAGATATGGTCACTCTGCGTTGCCAAGTCCAATTAATTGTTGTCCGAAAACTTGACCTCCATTACGATTTACAGATGGGGCAGCATCAGGGCCAGGGGCCATGCTCCCAGGGGAACTTCAAGGCCCGTGGACCATCAGTTGCTGTCTTCTAGGGGAGATCTCAGGGTACACTCCTTTTTATTCTTGTGTTGCCGGTCAGACTCAACTTTGTGAGCTCCATCACAGCTATCACTAGTGGTGGCTGGGCACCATCTGGTTCTTCTGGTCACAGTCGATGTATTTACTCACTCACGTGGGACTCTCTGTCTTCTGGGTTCTCTCTTCCCCCATGTCATTTTGGTCCTTGGTGATCATTCATTCCTGCTGAGTTGGGACCATTTGTTGCACCCTCAGATGGCAGCTTGGCAGCTTTGAAGGCCCCAGAAGCCACTCACCAATATGGAGCGTAGAAGGCTCTCTTAAAAAAAATGCTAGCTGTGACAACTGGCCTCGATTTCCCCTGAGAGCGTGGCTCCCGGCCTCCTGCCCCAGCTACTGTGTCTTGCAATATTGGGCTAAATGGGAGGGGTAATCATGTTATGTTGAAGTCCAGTTAACACTGATCTACTTTCCAATGTGGGCTGTCACAGATTTCACCCAACCAAATTGCTATCGACTATCTAATCTAAACCACCCCTTGCTCTCCCTCCCTCCCCACCCTTGCAGCCATCAAAGAGTCTTTTCTTCTATGCATGAGTCTGTTTTTAAGTTCTTATTGTAGGGGTCTCGTACAATACTTGTCCTTTTGTGGCTGACTACTTTCACTCAACATAATGTCCTCCAGTTGAAACCAGGTTAGGAGATGTTTCTTAAAATCATCATTGTTCTTTATCATTGCATAGTGTTCCATTGAGTACGTATACCACAGTTTACCTATCCATTTCTCTGTTGTTGGGCATCTGGGTTGGTTCCCTCTTTTTGCTATTGTGGACTGGGCTGTTTGGGGTTTAAGTTAGAAGAGTACCAAAAGAAAGGAAATGGAAGCATATCACATTACGTGGCTCAGTCACAAACAATCACATCATCCAAATACGCAAACACTGAGTAATCCAAGATGGTGAGGTAACTCCGTCGGAAGGAAGAGCATTTGACCAGATACCGGACACACTGGCGGGAGCCAGGGGCATGGGGACATTTGGAAGAAGATCCACTAATTGAGTCCGCAGGAGGGCAACCAGCAGCAACTGCAGTGGGAACTCCAGAACGAACCAGACAAGCCTTACATTTTCAAAGCAGAGCCAGCAGCAGCAGCAGCAGAACAAGTGGCTGCCTGCTGGGAAGAGGGTCTTGGACAGCAGGGGACCAGGTAGAAGTCTGCTCTGTCCTGCTGCCCACAGCCTTGGGCTTCTGGTGGATTTTACTAAGCATTAGCTGTGTTGTTGTTGTTGTTGTTAGGTGCCGTTGAGTCAGTTCCAATTCACAGCAACCTTGTGCACAACAGAAGGAAACACTGCCGGGTCTCGCACCACGTCCACAATCATTTTTATACTTAAGCCCATCGTTGAGGCCACTGTGTCAGTCCATCTTGTCGAGGGTCTTCCTCTTTTTTGCTGACCCTCCACTCTGCCAAGCATGATGTCCTTCTCCAGGGACTGATCCCTCCTGACAACATGTCCAAAGTCTGTAAGCCGCCGTCTTGCCATCTTTGCTTCTAAGGAGTACTGGTTGTACTTCTTCCAGAACAGAACTATTGGTTCATTTGGCGGTCCACAGAATTAGCTTGGTGGAACATTAAATGAAAACCAAGTGCCCTTACGGCTGCCTGAACCCAGCTTCCCAGCTAGCTGTCCTTTCTGATCTGGTGGGTGAGGAATGGCAGGCAAGCAGGGTCCCGGGATCTGTTCCCATAGCCTCACTGCATTTTTGAGGCCAGCCTGTCAGCATCTGGAAGCCATGGCAACCACATCGGGACACCAGCCAGAGCCCACAGCTCCCTCTGTGGCCACAGCTCCCAGTGAGGGAGCAGTGCTGTGGGGAGCAGGGTCAGAAACACAGTTCCACACATTTGTGGGCCTGGAAAGATCCTGTAACGCAACAGAAGCAACAGTTTCCCTTGAGGACAGACCCTGGCCATGCAGGCTGCTCGCTGGCAGGGTAAATGTGTTTGGCGCTCCAAGATTGGACTTGGTTTCACCCCAGACACTCCAGCAGGTCCCAGCAACAAACATTTGTGTCACCAGTGTGAGTGCTCAGGAGAAAACACCAGCATCAAGAGACACCACAAAGTGTCAGGATGTTTTCAGGGTCAGAGACACTAGGAACAACTTTGCTTTTCCAAAAATAAATTTGTACATGGTATAGGTGTCCATTTTTCCTACTTTAAAAAACAAAAGCGAAACATAATATTAAAAAAAATTATTTGTGCAGAGCAGCCCCAAAGAAAAAGACAGTGCATAAGGTTTCCAAGGAGTGTCTGGTGGGTGTGAATGGCCGACCCTTCAGTTAGCAGACGCAGCACTTAACCACTGAATCACCTATCACACAGAGGGGCTCAGCTACGTTCATCCTCAAGGTCAATCAAACACATCCCCCACTCTCAGGCGTGGTCGGGGTGCCTAGGCTGGCTACACAGGCTTCTCTTCTCTCACACCTGCGTCCTCTCATTCCGGCATCCTCTCTGACACTCCTCCCCTTGTAGAAGGATGACTTCCTACCTGTGTCCCTGGCTGTCCCACCTCATATCCTTTCCCTAACTTGACCCCTACATTATTACTTTCAATGCATAATAAGTAGTCACCTTTCCTCCCACACCTTCTGCTTAAACCACAAACTCCCTTAACATTATTAACAACCAAAAAATAAACTAACAAAACAGAACAAAAAATCTTCCATCAATCCCCCTATGGTCCGAAGTGACCCTTGAAGGCTGGTAGGACTTGCCACGGACCTGTCAGGGTACACTTTGCTGTTGATTTTGCTAATAATTTTGATAAATTTAATTTCCTTATACAGACAGGGAACAAACTAACTTCTTAGATGTTGTCTCTACAAGCTTTTTGACTTGTACTATTAAAAAATTGTGAAACACAGTTAGTTAAGAGGCGTCCTAACAGAGACTCTCTTGTCTTGCTCAGCTCTTTACAATTAACTTTCTGTAAATGAAATCTAAATTCAGTCTTGTTATTTCTTCATTTCCCATTGCCCTCTCAGAACTGAAAAAAAAACCTCTCCAAACAACAGCTCCCCCCACCTCAAATATTGCAATGGCGTCTTCAGCCATTCCGCCATCACATCCTGGCTGGTCACTGTGTCATCCCATCCTCCAGCTGGCTCTCGCCTCTCTTGGCCCTCTGACTTTACATCAAGGTAGTTCCCTCTTCTGTCCCAGGAACCCTCTAATTCTCCCAGCTATCTTCCTTTCTGACAGCGCCTTCTAACTCTGCATTTTCTTCTCCTGAAGGCCTACAACTTTGAGGCCCTGGAGTCTCCATGCAGTCCCCAAACAGTTAATGTGCTCGGCTGCTGGCTCAAAGGTTGGAGACTGAAACCCACCCAGAAGTGCCTCGGAACAAAGGCCTGACAACGTACTTCTGAAAAAAACAGCCACCACAAATCCTACTGAGCCTGCTCTACTGAGTGCAAGTCTCTAACACTGAGACTGGCTGTGCAGTGGTTAGTGCTATAACTGCTAGCCAAAAGGTTGGCAGTTCAAATCTGCTAGGCGCTCCTTGGAAACTTTATGGGGCAGGTCTACTCTGTCTTACAGGGTTGTTATGAGTTGGAATCAACTATTAGAGCAGTGGGTTTGTTTTTGTTTTTTTACTCTGAGGGACAAGAAAAAAAGATCCCAAAGCTTCAGTGAACATTCATTTAAAAACCATGCTCTGTCCATCCTCCTTGCACATAATTAAAATTTACAGTCACTTGCCTGCATCACCTAATCCTAAAATGCTAAAGCCCACTTCTCAAGCCACCCACTCCTAACCCTCCTTCCATTCCAGGCTTATCAACATCCCACTGTAAATTCTCTGCTCAAGAACCACTAGGAGCCTGTTCTCAGCAACTCCCCCTCCGGCCTTGCAGGAAGGTGAGGACAGGGTCTAGGGCGTGGAACACAGGCTTCCAAGGGAGCGTCTCACTCATGCGCGGGGCTCTCACTGCCTGTAGCACTGCTGACCTGGTTTCCATTTGGGGTGCCTCTTAGTCTGTGTGCCGTGCCAGCGGTCTAAGCGCTATCCTTGGTTGCCCAGAGTCTCCCACTGTGGACAGCCGCAGGCAGGCTCACACCAGTGCCTCCATCCCCTCTGCTCCGCTCTCCTCTCCTGAAACCCACACTTTCCATACCCTGTCCCTGCTTCCCCACCGGCCAGTTCTGCGGGAAGACAGGGTAGGAAGAAACCTGTCCTGATTTAAAAGACACTGGCTGAGAATGGTTTAATCAGTCACCACTCAACAGGAGCCTATATCTGAAGGAACAGTCCACGGGTCAGTAACTATCCCACCGACCCCACAGGGACTGCCAGTTGCACACAGAGGAGTGTAGGAGAGGTGTGGGCAGCGCAGCCTCCCTGGGATCCATGAAACCCAACACACAACACTCTGCCCGCTCCACCTCTCCCTGCTGAGAGACCACTCCTCCCCTCTGTGTGGGGGGCAACCAGCTACCTCACCAGCCTGGGGGGACTGTCAAAAGCTGCAGTTTTAAAAAATTCCATTTCCTCTATAAAAGGGTCAAATATACTTTGTGCAATTTCCTCTCTTTTAACAACCCTACTAATAAATATTGTGTGTTCTGAAATGAAACTTTCAGTGTTAAGCCTCAATTAACCTTACAATATCTTCTGTCTTCACTCGCTTTAAAGGGTACTGAGCCATCATTTTTTTTGTATTTTTTATTTTTTTATTTAACATAACTGAATGAAAATGTACATTCACGTATAAATTTACACGCCCACCTATATGCAGCTTCCACTGCTCTCCCTGTCCGGTGACTGCACACTATTCCTCTCTGCTCCATACATGTCTCATCCTCCCAACAGCCTCCTTTCCCCTCCTCTCTGTCCACTCCCCTTCCTCCAGCCAGAGGTCAGCAAGATGATATCCTATAGATGTACAGAACCATAAAGTGCTTCCAATATATGGTCACTCTGCATTGCGAAGTCTAATCCATTCCTGTCCAAAGAGTGGACCTTTGTTATAATTTATGGGAAAGGGCAGCATCAGGGCCAGGGGCCATGCTCTCAGAGGAACCCCAAAACCGCTGGACCATCAGTTGAGGTCTTTTAGTGGAGATCTCATGATGCACCCCTTTTTATTCTTGTGTTGCCAGTGAGACTCCTCTCTGTGAGCTCCATCGTGGCTATCACTGGTGGTGGCCGGGCACCATCCGGTTCTTCCAGTCCCAAGTTGATGTAGGCACCCACTCTTGTGGGTCTCTCTGTCTTCTCGGTTGTCTTCACCGCATGTCATTTTGGTCCGCGGTGAGCATCCGTTCCTGCTGAGTTGGGACCATTTGCTGTGTCCTTGGATGGCAGCTTGGCAGGTTTTAAGACCCCAGACACCACTCACCAATGTGGGGTGCAGAGAGCTCTCTTAGCAAAACGCTAGTTGTGCCAATTGGCCTGGAATTCACCTAAGAGCATGGTCCCCCGCCCCCTGCCCCAACTACTCTATCCTTGCAGTATTGAGTTAAGTTGGAAGGACTACTCAAGTTATGCTGAAGTCCACTTAATGTTGTTCTTGTTTCTAATGTGTGCTATCACCGCTTTCTCCCAACTAGATTTCTAGTAACTATCTAAACTAAACCCTCCCCCCCTCCCTCTCCCTCCCTCCCCTCCCTTGCAGCTGTCAAAGAGTCTTTTCTTCTATACACAAGTCTGTTTTTGAGGTCTTATCGTAGAGCTCTCATACAGTATTTGTCCCTTTGTCGCTGACTACTTTCACTCAACATAATGTCTTCCAGTTGAAACCAGGTTAGGAGATGTTTCCTGGAATCATCGTTATTCTTTATCATTGCGTAGTGCTCCATTGAGTACATGTACCATAGTTTACCTATCCAGGCTTCTATTGTTGGGCATCTGGGTTGATTCCATCTTTTTGCTATCGTGGACTGTGCTGCGGTAAACATTCTGGTGCATGTGTCCGTTGGTGTGAAAGGCCTTGAATCTGTAGGATATATTCCAAGTAGTGGAATGACTGGGTCAAATGGTATATCGATATCCATTTTTTTATGGAAGCACCAGATTGCCTTCCAAAGATGCTGGACCATTTTGCAACCCCACCAACAGTGTAGGAGGGTTCCACTTTCTCCACTGCCTCTCCAGCATTTGTTGTTTTGTGTTTTCTGGATCATGCCAATCTTGTTAGGGTGAGATGGTATCTCATTGTTGTCTTGATTTGAATTTCTTTAATAACTAAAGATCGTGAACATGTCTGTATGTGTTTTTTGGCTGCCTGGATTTCCTCTTTAGTGAAGTGTCTGTCCATTTCCTTTGCCCATCACTTAATTGGATGGATTATCTTCTTCTTATTGATATTTTGTAGTATCTTATAGATTATGGAGATCAGGCATCGATCTCACATAGAGTTGCCAAATATTTTTTCCCACTCTGTAGGTGTTCTTTTAATTCTATTAATAAAGTCTTTGGATGAGCAAAAGTGTTTGATTCTTAATAGTTCCCATTTATCTACTTTCTCTTCAGTTGATTGAGGTTTCTTTAACAGATTTTGGAGTCTGTCCTCATTGTGTATTAAAACTTCCATTGTTGTTCCTACCTTTTCTTGGATGAGCTTTATCGTTTTAGGTTTGATATTTAGGTCTTTTATCCAGTTGGAGTTGGTTTTTGTATAAGGTGTAAGATATGGATCTTGATTCAGTTTATTGCAGATGGATAACCAATTTTGCCAGCATTATTTGTTGAAGAGACTGTTTTTACCCCAGTTTAATGTCTTAGGGCCTTTGTCAAATATCAACTGTTCATAGGCAGATGGTGTCATCTCTGGGGTCTCAATTCTGTTCCATTCATCCATCTGTCTGTTCTTGTACCAGTACCAGGCTGTTTTGACCACTGTGGCAGTGTAGTATGTTCTAAGGTCGGGTAATGAGAGGCCCCCAGTGTGTTCTTCTTCTTTAGTAGTACTTTACTTATCCGGGGCTTCTTCCCTTTCCAAACAAAATTGGTGATTTGTTTCTCCATCTCATTAAAAAATGATGCTGGAACTTCTATTGGGATTGCACTGTATAAATAAATTGCTTTGGGTAAAATAGACATTTTCACAATGTTAATTCTTCCTATCCACGAGCAGGGTAGGTTTTTCCATTTATCTAAGTCTCTTTTAGTTTCTTGTAGTAAGGGCTTGTAGTTCTCTTTGTAAAGGTCTGTTGTTTCCCTGTTTAGATTGATTCCTAGGTACTTTATCTTCTTAGGGGCTATAGTAAATGGTATTGATTTGATAATTTCCTCCTTAACAGTCTTGTTGTTGGTGTAAAGGAATCCTACTGATTTACTTACGTTTATCTTGTATCCTGAGACTTTGCTGAACTCTTCTATCAGTTTGAGTAGCTTACTTATAGATTCCTTGGGGTTCTCTGCATATACAATCATATCATCTGTGAACAGGGAGATTTTAACTTCCTCTTTGCCGATGCCGATGCCCTTTATTTCGTGGTCTTGTCTAATTGCTCTGGCTAGAACTTCTAGCACAATGTTGAAAAGGAGAGGTGAGAGTGGGCATCCTTGTCTAGTTCCTGATCTCAAGGGAAAGTCTTTCAGTCTCTCTCCATTCAGGATGATGTGGGCAACTGGCTTTGTATAAATGGCCCTTATTGTGTTGAGGAATTTGCCGTCTATGCCCATTTTGCTAAGAGTTTTTAGCATGAATGGGTGTTGGACTTTATCAAATGCCTTTTCTGTATCAATGGACAAAATCAGGTGATCCTTGTCTTTTGTGTTACTTATGTGGTTAATCACATTAATTGTTTTCCTGATGTTGAAACAGCCTTGCATCCCTGGTATGAATCCCACTTGGTCGTGATGAATTATTTTCTTGATATGTTGTTGTATTCTGTTGGCAAGAATTTTGTTGAAGATTTCTGCATCTAGGTTCATGAGTGATATTGGTCTGTAGTTCTCTGTCTTTGTTGGATCTTTCCCTGGCTTAGGTATCAGGGTTATGCTGGCTTCATAGAATGAGTTTGGGAGTACTCCATCCCTTTCTATACTGTGAAATAGTCTCAGTAATATTGGGAATAACTCTTCTCTAAATGCTTGGTAGAATTCTGCCGTGAAGCCATCTGGGCCTGGACATTTCTTGGTTGGCAGTGTTTTGATGACCTTTTCAATCTCTTCCTTTGTGATGGGTTTATTAAGTTGTTCTGCCTCATGTTGTGATAATTTGGGTAGGTGGTATGAGTCAAGGAATTGGTCCATTTCCCCTAGGTTTTCAAATTTGTTAGAGTACAGTCTTTCATAGTGTTCTGTTATGATATTTTTGATTTCTGTCGCATCTGTGGTGACAACTCCCCTCTCATTTCTAATTTGGGTTATTTGTTTCCTTTCCTGCTTTTCTTTAGTAAGTTTAGCCAGTGGTTTATCAATTTTGTTGATCTTTTCAAAAAACCAGCTTTTGGTCTTTTCAATTTTTTCAATTGTTTTTCTATTCTCTAACTCATTTAGCTCTGCTCTAATCTTTATGATCTCCTTTCTTCTGGTGCCCGAGGGGTTCCTCTGTTGTTCTCTTTCTACTTGTTCAAGCTGTAGAGTTAGTTCCTTGATTTGGTTTCTTTCTTCCTTCCAGATGTGTGCATTTATGGAGATAAACAGATCTCTGAGCACTGCTTTGGCTGTATCCCATAGGTTCTGGTAGGAAGTGTTTTCGTTCTCATTGGAATCCATGAATTTCTTTAATTCATCCCTGATTTCCTCTATAACCCATGTTTTTTTGAGCAAGATGTTGTTCAGTTTCCAAGAGTTCCACTTTCTATCTCTGTTTTTTCTGCTATTGATTTCAACTTTTATGGCTTTGTGATCTGAGAAGATGCTTTGCAGTAATTCAATGGTATGGATTTTGTTGAGCATTGCATTATGGTCTATCATGTGGTCAATTCTGGAGAATGTTCCATGTGCACTGGAGAAGAAGGTGTAGTTGTCTGCTGATGGGTGGAAGGTTCTTTACATATCAATGAGGTTTAGTTGGTTAATTGTGTCAGTGAGGTCTTCCGTATCTTTACTGAGCTTTTTTCTGGATGATCTGTCTAGTAATGAGAGTGGAGTGTTAAAGTCTCCCACTATTATTGTGGAGTCATCTAACTCTCTTTTGAGCGTAGTCAGTGTTTCTTCGACATATTTAGGTGCTCTGGCATTAGGTGCATAAATATTTAATATAGTTAAGTATTGCTTGTGTACTGAACCTTTCAGCAGTAAATAGTGACCATCTTTGTCCACGATGGTGGATTTGACATTAAAATTGATTTTGTCTGAGATTAGAGTTGCCACCCCTGCTCTTCTTTGTTCATTGTTAGCTTCATATATATTCTTCCATCCTTTAATTTTCAGTTTGTTCCTGTCTTTAGGTCTCAAGTGAGTTTCTTGTAGACAACATATGGATGGGTCGTGTCTTTTGATCCAAGATGATGACACTCGGTGTCTCTTTACTGAAGCATTCAGTCCATTCACATTCAATGTAATTATTGATAGGTATGTGTTCACTGCTGCCATTGTGATATGTTTATTTTTATGTTGATGTTTTCTCTGTTGTTCTTATTAGTCTGTTCTGGGACACTCTTTTTTGCGAGTTGATTTTTCACCTTTTTCAGAGCTGGCTTTACAGTTGTTGAGACTCGTGTGTTAGATTTCTTGAAATGGTATGATACACCTTTGTTGTGCTTTACAGCTGCCCCTATGAACCCCCTTAATAAACTATTAATAAACCCAATTTTAATTACTACCAGTCCTGTCATCTTCCTCTCCATCTGGAAGGACTATAACGACTGTAGTACATCCCTCTTTTTATTATGATGATACCATAGTTTTCATGATGATCACTGGATTGCTTCTTTCCATATCAAAGCTGTGATTTACTTTGGAGCCTTCCCTAAATGAGTATTGAGTAGTGTGTAGTTCTAAAATATAAAGTTAGTGGTTTTGTTCTTCTAAGCCAAAGCCAAGAACTTCTTTCAGTATTTCTTGTAGTTTGGGTTTGGTTTTTACAAAGTCTCTGAGTTTCTGTTTATCTGGGAATGTCTTAATTTCATTTTCGTCTTTGAAAGACAGTTTTGCAAGATATATAATTCTTGGTTGGAAGTTCTTCTCCTTCAAGACTTTGAATGTGTCATGCCACTGTCTCCGTGCCAGCATGGTTTCTGCTGAGAAATCTGACGACAGCCTACAGGGTTTCCCTCTGAATGTTAGCTTTGCCTTGAGTCTTGCTGCCTTTAAGAGTTGCTGCTTGTGTTTCATTTTGTTAAGCTTAATTATAATATGTCTTGGAGTCTTTCTTTTGAGATCTATATTGGGTGGCATACGATATGTGTCTGAGATGTCTATATTCTCTTCCTTCATGATTTCTGGGAAGTTTTCTTTCAGCAGCTCAGCAACAATACTCTCTGTGTTCTCAGATGCCTCACCCTGTTCAGGGACTCCAATTAATCGAAGGTTGTTCCTCTTAATAGAGTCCCACAGGCTTCTTAATGTTTCTTCATTTTTCTTGTTTCTTTTTTCTGATTTCTGCTCATAGACGCTGGCATCAGTAGCTCTGTCTTCCAGGTCAGAAATTCTTTTTTCCATTTGTTCCATTCTGTTTTCTTGGCTTTGCATAGAAGTTTCTATGTCTTTGATTTTCTTCTTGATCTGTTGGATTTCAGAGTACTGGTGTTCTATCAGATTGAACAACTTGTTTAATTTTTCACTTTGTTCTGCTGCATTTTGTATAAGGTCTAGCAGGGCTCTGTATATAATCAATTTGTATTCACTTCCTGATGCTTTCACAAAAGTTTCTTCATCTGGAAAACTCCTTGGTTGCTTTGTTTGGGAACCTTCTGAAGCCATGAGTGATTGCTTGTATGCCACAATTGTCTGTTGCTTTTTGGGTCCCATGTGAGTATGTAGAGGCTGGAAGAGGTACTGTGAGGATAGATTGCAAATGTTTCTCTAGGCTGTCTTCAAATGTAAAGCAAAAGGTACCTGACCAGTTCACAAGTCAGTTAGGTTTTCAGGTGTAGAGGTATCTCTCTTCTCATCTGACAAAGTAAGCGCCACTATATCCAACCCCAGATGATAACAAACTAGTTCAGAATACAGCAATGCTACTGCCCTGGTGGCCTCTGCTGACAGGGCCTAGCCTTAGCCAACACTGCGTCCAGTACTGGCTTTGTGATAGAAAAGTGCTCTCCTGTGGGCAGGCTCTGGCTCCTAAGCTAAGAATTAGGTCCAAGATGGCGTCCTCCACAGAGGCAGCAGACAGAGGGGTTAAAGGTGCCGAGACGTAGTGATTCTTCTGCTTCTGTCACAGAGCCCCCAACGTAGGCAGCACTGTGCAAAATCACTACTTTTCTGTCGGAGTAGCGCTGTCCCATTTGCAGGCGCTGGCTCCCAGCTAAGAATGAGGTCCCGCTAAAATCTCGGTACCAACATGGCGTCCCGCAACCTGACCGCAGAGCTCCGCACAAACCCCGTTGAGGCAGCTACAAAACGAAAGGCTCAAAGTGTCAAAATTAACAGAGTCCCAAGCCTGGCTCTCAAAATATGGGAATTTCGCCTGCCTATCCCCCCAGCAGCGCGTCTGAGTCCAGCTGCCAGGGAAGACCCAGCTCTGCCCACCAGCCGAGACAGAGGAAAAAAAAGTCAAACTGGTGCGTTTACTGTGAGAGCCGGGGCTAGCCAGGAGCGGGAGTCAGTGAGAGAGAGGAGGTTTGTCGCTGAGTGGTATGAAGTCCCAATTAACAGCTCTGTGCCGTGTCCTGAGGCTGATTAGGTGATCAGAAGGCTCTGTTTGATTGGCAGTTCAGGTCTTGGTTTCCAGAGGGATGTAAGGAGACATGTGCTTAGTCCGCCAGCTTGACTCTGTCCCCTGAGCCATCATTTTTGAAGTTCTAAAATATTGTGGGAAGATGGGGGAAATGTTCCTGCTTGATTTTTATTCACAAAGTGATCTGAAGCGCATCTCAGGGTTCAGCTTACACTGCGCTGGAGCTTTCCGGAAACACAGTGCTCCTTCGCATTACTAAAGGGCGGTATTGTACAAACATATACATATACAGTATATAGCATACTATATAGTGTATAGCACACACACACACACACGCACACACATATATGAATATTTGAATTGCTTACCACAGAATGAATTTAGACAGATATTTTCAGAGAGAAAATGGTCTACTTTTGTCAATAGGCTTATATCTAGTAATAAACAGACTAAACTTATGGTAACGAGTTTTCTGTTTGAAAACAGAAAAATAAATTCAAGTGTAGGTATGTGAACATAGCTTTTTCACCAAAACCAGGAAATAAGCGGTCAGCGTGCTGCGTTGTTGTGAGGTGCCACTGAGTGGCTCTGATGCAAGGACCCCGCACACGCCAGAGCAAACCCCGCCCCCGCCCCAGCCTCCCGCCCCTTCAGCCAGGTGGGCCCTCTGCTGCAGCCGCCGTGCCAGTCCACCTGTCTCACTGACCCTCTCCTGGACCTAGCATGATGCCCCTCTCCAGGGACTGGTCCCGCCTGACAACATGTCCCAAGTACGTGAGACAGCCTCGCCAGCCTTCCCTCTGATGAGTGTTCCGACTGTGCTTCTCTACACCAGTGTCAGAAACCAACACCAAGCCAGCTCCCAGTGAGTCCATTCCGACTGCTAGTGACCCTACAGGCACAGTGAAACTGCCCCATAGAATTCCCAAGGAGCAGCTGGTTGGATTCAAACTGCCAACCTTTCAGTCAGCAGCCAAGGTTCTAACCACTGTGCAACCTGGGCTCCATCTAGAAGTCATTTAAAACCTCAGATGAGCTGAACACACTCCAAGTGTGTTCAGGAGCTTGAGACACCCGATGCTTTTCTGTGTGCCATGTGACACTTGTAGAGAACTCCAGTCTCTTAACAAGCAAGTCTGGCTCCAGGGTGGGTGCCGGACAGCCCGCGGCAGGCTGTGTGTGGCTCCGGGGTGAGCTCGGACAGCACGCTGCAGACTCAGGCTGTGTAGCTCTTTCGTAACATGCTTCCTGGAGTATCTCTTCCCACAAAAGAATTTCGAAATAAATTGGAGAAAGCATTTTCTTATTCATTTTAGAGATGGAAAGATCCAAGTGACCAAAAAGGTTAGGGCAGTTTTCCAAGGTGACTTGGCCAATCAACATCGAGGTCACGCATTTCACCACTCTCCTTCTCCCAGCCACCGACTGTTTACACAGCCAATGAAACTCTACGTGGGAGATACCCCAACCTTTATCAGAAGGGAAATTTCAGTCCTAATTATGTTTACAGCCTTGTTAGCATATCACACGCGTTCGTGGTAACTGCTCAGCCTTGACGAATAGTTCTCAGCTCTGGCTGCACATTACAATAGAAACCCTGAGGAAACTGGAAGGGTATTCACACGCAGGTACCACTTGAGACCACTTTACAGTGCAAAGGGACAACATGGGCCCCTGGTTCAAAAATCACTAAAAACTTTAAGATAGCAACAGCAGTGTTAAGCAGGTATTAGGCTCTTCGGAGCCAAGGCTGGGACAGGTCATCAGCCCATAAAGCTAACAGGTTTTTTTTTAAGACAAAGTTGAAATCAGCAGGCTTCACTTATGACCACCAATGCAAAATTACAGTGTTAGGTTACTAAAGTGCAATGATTTAAGCTGACTGATAACAGTATAGCTTCGGCGGCAATGCTTACATGTCACGAAGGGTTATCACTAAGAGGATCTACATTCTCGATCCACAGAGAGGCTGTTGAGTGTACAGGACACCGGAAGCTTCCACTGCTCTCAGGGGGAGGTTAACAGTCCCAGACTTTAACCTTCATTGAGTCCAGGCAGTTCCTGGCCCAGAAAGTTGGTGAAGTGAATCCTTCCAAACCGCTGTTCTGTTCTTGGGGCGATATGTGATGTTCAATTCATTCACATGTCCCAGAATCTTTCTAGAAATAACTGCCGCTGTAATGTTACCCCTGTAATGGTCACAGAGGAGCCCTAGTGGCACAGTGGTTAAAAACTCAGCTGTTAACCAAAAAGTCACTAGTTCAAATCCATCAGCTGCTCCGTGAAGGCCCTGTAAGGCAGTTCTACTCTGTCCTGCAGGGTCACTGTGAGTTGGAGTCAACTCAGTAGCAATGGGTTTGGTTTTGGGTTTGACTGATGGTCATGGAAATATCTAGAAGGCAGGAAGAAGTACAACCAGAGTCCGGCCAAACAGAAAGCTGAGAATGCAGCAGAGCTCATCGCAGAGGTCAAGGTGTCTGCTTGGAGCTCCATGTGGCCTCAGAATATCGAGGTACCGAGAGCCCTGAGTCCACAGGTGAATACACCCAGCTCGCCAGTATCAGCGTCATTTCACCAATGGTGACAGTGGTTGGAAAATATGGCCAGTAACAAGATTTTGAGCGGCTTTAGAAAAATGTCTGTTTGCCCATAAGCTACCAGGTCAACAAAACAAAGGATGCAAGACACTAGAAGAAAAACACACACACCGTTAAAACACACAATCTGAAGCCAGTTACCTGGTAACATATGATGAACAGGGGTGGCTATGTTGATGTCCTGGAGATGCTTAAGTGTTTCTGTGTGAAACAGGCGCAGCGTAGAGCCAGTCGTAAAGGCGATCCAAACACCAACACCTGCCATGGCCATGTGGGAGATCACCATGCCTTCCTCCTGGTGGGCCTCCAGCTGATTCTGAGAAGACCAACAAGAAGACAACGGGTGGGAAACACACTCATGGCTCATAATACTATGTCACAGAGTCTGTTCAGATTGATCCTTTGAACTTCAAATGAGGGCTTCACGTGTGATTTGTCCTGACTATAGAGCATCCTTCTGCAATGCGGGTGCTCCTCAGAAAGGCCCACACGATGGTCTGTAACACCACGGAGACTCAAAAACTTCAGAGTTTTAGTCTGCTCTAAAATTGAGACCCTTCTGAGGGGCAGAGAGGAGGATAGACACCAGCAAGCAAACTGCTCTTTCTCTCACCAGCAGTACAAAGTACTTCTCAGAACTCAAAAGTTTTCAATCATCACAGTTCCCTCGTAAGCAGACAGTTACAATTTCAAAGACGTATAGGCACCATAAACACACAAAAAGGCCCAGATCCCGTGAACCAAAAACCAGACCTGCAGCTGCTGAGTCGATTCCAACTCACAGCGACCCTACAGGACACGGGAGAAGTTCCCTACAGGGCTTCCAAGGACTGGCTGGTGGATTCAAACTGCTGACCTTTTGGTTAAGAAGACTGAGCTCTTAACTGGGCCACCAGGACTCCCAATCCCGCTAAGGAAGGACTGAAATCATAGCATTGTGTCCAAAAAAACACATGGCTGCTGAGTAGGCCAGAAAAAGGAAGTAAAACAAGAGGGACGTGGGAGTGGGCAACAGGAGTGTCTGGGAACCGAAGACATCAGTCACTTGCCACTTGATTCTAGGCACGCAGCCTCACCACTCCCTTCTCAAAATCCTCTGAGACTTCTGGCCGCCCATAGCACAGTTGCGCCACCCTTGGCGGGCACATGAGGTCCTGCAAAGTCCGCCTAGGCTCCACTGCCCTGAACTCTTTGTAAAGTGAACACCTCCAAACTTAGCTTTCCCATGTGGTTCTGAATTGGCGTTCTCACCTTCAGACTCCCCGCGGAAGAGCCACCTTGGGTTTCTCTACTTGACCAACTTGTCCCTAGACTCGCCAGCAACAGCCTCACTGCTTCGTCTGCAGGACCTGGGCCCACAGACCCAACAGGTGCCGCACGCCAGGTCCCTCATGTGATATCCGCTGTGCTCACCTGTTGCCTGGTCTGTCAGTGTACCTGGCGTCTGCAGCTCTTCCCAGCAGATGTGCTGGGTCCAGTCGCATTGCCCGCACCTCACATAGCACCTGGCCCTAGACATGGATGGAGTTGGCAAGAAACCAGTCCTGTTGCTTTTACTGCCCATTGGGAATTGGAGGGTATGAGTACGGGGTGGGGGTGAGTCTTAGAAAAACAGTGCAAAGAAATATCAGCCTCCATAAATTCTCAGAATTGACAGCAGATTACAATTTTATGTAATTCTCTAAATTGAAACAGTATAGCTTAAAATTCCACAGAGGAGGAACTGAGTTACATCTCTGACTTCTGAGTTATTCTATAACTTTTCAAAGCAGGGGGAGAGACTATTTATAATCAACTAAATGCCTGAGAAAATTGGGTTTATTCATCTTTGCATGGTCAGTTTCTAGCACAATTTGGCACTGAACTGACGTACCGAAAAGGGCCACTGAACTAGATGCTTGATGACAAACTGACCCATGAGCAGGGTCGCTGTGAGCTGGAACCAGCTCCACAGCAATGGGCTGGTTGGCTGGTACACAATCAAAGAAGTTCAACTGAAGGTGACTACATTAAAATCTCCACTGTAACTGGATGTGGCATACCATATGCGAAGGACATCACCTTTTCAACTTAAGATCTCACTGGACAAGAGGGATGTGGCTGGCTCTACAAGCAGGGCTAAAGAGACGAAGGAAAGAAGGTGCACAAGGAAAGAGAGCTTCCGGAAGCCGAGCACCAGGAACACAGTGGCAGCGAAGGGGGCAGAACTCTTCACCAGCCAGGTGCTGCTGGGCCATCTGCTCTAAGAGGAATCACTCCACGTCGTGTTCTGGCTCCACCCTTACTATCTGTCTCCTGGAAGCAAACCTTCCCTCATTCAGACTTCCATGTCAAGTTTCAGGCAAGAGAATGTGGGAGACCTCAGACGCAGCATGGGAGCTCGGGAGGAAAAACCTGCAGACCTGCTGCCTGGGAGAGCGGCTTCACCCTTCCGCTCTGTTCAGCTGATAAAACGAGGACTTTCTGTCACTAGTGAAGTCCCTCCCATTTCTAAAACGCTCTTGTTATATCCAACTTTGTGAATACCTGCTTATTATATGCATGATTTCCTTATATAAAGTTACTTCACTAATCCAAAAGTACTTGTCACTGGAAATAAACATGTGTTCACAGTTACAAATGAATCACTGAGTCACTTAGTTCTTGTATACATAGAATGTGTTCCCTCATCCCCAATGGAACATGACTCATTAGGTACAGAGATCAGAAACACTTCTACAAACTCAAGTTTACCCCCATCTCTGATGTCTGCAAGAACAGGCAGTGTAGTGTAGGCAGACAGAGTACTTGAACCGGAAGATAGAAAGGTTGAATGTGGATGCCAGACTGTTCCAACACTGCTCCATTTTTGATCCCCATACTCTACTCCTCTCTTCCTCACACCCCTACCTACCTCCGATTTCCCCGACTTTGCCTCCAGCTTCACAGACAAAGGAGATTCCCAGACATACACCCCACCAACCCCTCAACTTTCCATTCAACTTCAACATTTATCAAATCAAACCCAACTCGACGACAGTGGGTATGATGAATTTATCTCTTCCTGCCCTGTGCTGGGGAAGGTCCTGCCCAGCGTGAGCTCCTTCGTGCCCTACTCCCCTCCTCCCTCCTAGCCTTGGGGCCTCTCCTCCTCTAACTTCTTCCATTCAGTCCTAAAACATGGACAAGTCTCACTGATTTGAAACTAACAGTGAAAAAAGGGCACGGAGAGTAAATGAAAGAAAAGCCTTCATATCCCTCTCTAGCTCTCCCTTCTTTCCCTTATGGTTGGGTTCCTTCGAACTGTTTAGGAGCGCTGTCCTGGCATCCCTCCTTCTTGTATTTTATCAGCATGTGTTAGGGTGCTCTCTACCCCATCACGTCACTTGTCACCCTCTCCTGAATTGTCAGTGCAGTTATGTTTGCTGGTTCGTTATGATGTACAATTCTATGTAATTCCAAAATCACTTTGCTGATTTGGCTTGGGATTTTCACATCTATACACATAAGGGATATTTGGTTGTGTTTTTCCTTCATTGAGACATCCTTGTCTCCCTTTGCTATCAGGGTAATGTTGGCCTCATAGAATGAGTCGGAGAACATTCTCTCCTCTGATTTTTTGTAAGAGTTTGTGAATGATTGGTGCTAATTCTTCTTTAAATATTTAGCAGAATTCACCAGTAAATCCATCTGGCATTGAGATTTGTGAGTTTTTCTTTATTGCTAAACCTATCTCTTGTTATAGTTCAATTAACATTTTTCTATTTCTTTCTGAGTCATTTTTAATAATTTGTGTATTTGTAGACATTTGTCTATTTCATCTAAATTATCTAATTTGCTGGCACACAGTTATCCATAGTAGTCCCTTAAAATCCTTTTTTAAAAAATTTCTGTACAGTTGGTACTAATGTCTCCTATTTCATTCCTGATTTTAGTAATTTGAGTTTTTTCTTACAGTGTCAGGTAAAAAACTCAACATAGAAAACCATGTATAGTCAGGAAAGAAAAGACAAGAGCCCCCCATCAATAAAAAAGCCAGGTGAGTGCAGCTTTCCTTTGGACAAGAAGATTTAGCAGTTACAACATATTTTGTTATTTCTTCCTAACAACTGCTCTCAGAAGAAGGCAGGCGAGGATTCCATCCGCCATGTCAATGAATGAAGCACTCAGGCTTTGCAACTAAAGTGGTTCACAGCATGCTACCCAGATGAAAAGTGTCAGACCTGGAACCAAAGCCCAGGTCATTCCCAACTTTCAACTGTACCAACTAAAGCATCAGAGTCAAATGACTTTACAGACACTTCACCTCAGGATACACTTTTTCTTCCAAAAGTTGCTTCAAAATGTGTGTCATGCCTTCCACCCACTCAGCCTGAGCCCAGAGGCATGCCACACATTCAGGTCCTCTCCAAACCTGCAGACCTGACAAACCTCGTCATTATTTTAGTATCGGTGTATACCTCTGGAGTGTTTCTTTTCAGCAGATGCTGGTGCCACCCACCCCTACCCAGCAAGGCAGTGACGTGGCGTGATTTTAGACCCAGAGAGCTGGGCCAGTAGGTGTCTCAGCTGGCACTTCTCCCGCATCACAGCTGCCATCAGGGGAGACAGCACATTTTTACTTTTCTCTATACAAATGCATTTATTCAGTGCTAAAAATATCAAGCAGACATATTTGGTTCCAAACATACTACTTTCCTCTGAGTCTTCATGACTTACAGCATATAAATTATTTGGATCATGTGGAAATAATATTTTGATTACAATAAAGTCAAACCTTGGGAACATTATGTTAGACTGAAATCATCTTCATAAATAACCACTATTTTAGTCTTTTGGTACTAATTTATGACCAAAATAATACATTGTTTTTGGAGAAATGGTTTAAAGAAATGTCTCTGTGTTATTGCTCCCACTCTGGGAACAGAAACCAAATACCATGTCACTTCTGGTTCCTGGATGTTATATTTATTTCAACAACAATCTAGTCCATTAACATATGAGAACCACAAGCACAGTTGTTCTCTGCCAGCTACTTTTCTGTTTCTTAGTCTAAATCCAATAAAAATAAAACCCAAACCCATTGCTGTCAAGTTGACTCTGACTCATAGTAACTCTATAAACCCATAAAACCGAACCTGTTGCCTTCAAGTCAATTCCAACTCCCACAGGACAGAGCAGAACTGCCCCACCGGGTTTCCAAGGAGCAACTGGTGGATTCAAACTGCTGACCTTCTGGTTCGCAGCGGAGCTTTTAATCATAAGTGTGCGTGTGTGTGTGTGTGTACCTTTTTTTAAAAAACAGTATTTACTACATCTAAGGTGAAAGTTTACATAGCAAATTAGGTTCCCATTTAACAATTCCTACACAGATTATTCTGTGACATTGGCTGTATTTTTCACAACGTGGCACCTTTTGTTTTGGCTATCATTTCTATCACTATCATTTCTATCACTCTCGTTTCCCTGCCCTATAACCTTCCCATCTGTGCTTTAAGCAATTTCTGAGCATTTGGTCTTATATAGATGATCTTTTAAAGGAGCACATTGCTTGTGGAGGACAGTCTTCATTGTATCAGCCAATTCATTACTTAGCTAACATGTGATAATTTCAGTTTAAGGTCAAAGAGTATCTCAGGGCTGTTGTCTCAGAGTCCTCTAATCTCAACAGATCCAGTAAGTCGGGGTTTTTTCAGAATTTGACTTATGTTCCACAGCTCTCTCCCTTCCCATCAGGATCCATCTGCTGTGGCTCTGATCAGAACAGCTGGTAGGAACAGCCAGGCACCACCTACTTCTTCTGATCTCAGCATAGATGAGGACGTGGTTCATGCAGACGGTTAGTCTCCAGATTTCTTCCTTCTCTCTTCTGGACAAGTGGAGACCAACAGCTGTATGTGAGCTCGCTGCACACAAGCTTTTAAGACCCCAGACACTAGTCACCATGCTGGGATGTAGAACATACACTTTATCTGCTATAGTCCACTAATTATCTGAGTTGTCCCCTGAGACCCTCTAAGCCTTCAAAAACCCAGGAAACCAGTCTTGTGAGGTCTTGGGTTATGTTTAAGAAGTACTGTAACCATGCCTTCCATGTGGTTTATCACATACATGGATATACATGCACGTACACACACACACCTGTATCTATGTGCTTACACCTACAGATGTCTATCGATGCACATGTATGTATGGAAACATTTCTTTACAGCAATATATTTCTGTTAGCAGTTATAACAACGAACAATAATTTCCATCGACAAATGGTCAGAAAATGGTTGCCTGAATGCTCTAGTTTCTAAACAAATTTGAGAAGCAGTCTTCTTCTGGTGCATGGCTACAGGCGAGATGCTGTTTGAGCTCCCTGGTGCCAATGTCAACCTTTGACCTCCAGCACTGGAAACTGATTGGGACATCTCTGAAAGGCATCTTTCCACACTGTGCTGTCACTTCACATAACTTACCTCCACAGAACGAGTCTCAGCGCTGATCAGAAACACCTGGCCTCCGGAAGCAGCCCACAATGTGCCTTCCATCAGCAACAGACTTCTAACTGGTAGGACGCCTAATTTTACCACTTTCTGAGGCTCAGAATTCCAGGATCCATCTTAAAAGGAAATACTTCTTTTAATTACATTCAAATTCAGTTTCACATGCTAGTCAGGGACAAAGGTACAGGACCACAGATCATCTACACTCTTGATGCGTTTCACTATGAGTGTGTCTAGGGTTCTAAGAATTAAGATCATTTCAGTGAGGTGAATCAATCTAGTGATCAAGCACAGATAACTCTAGTCAGCAGGCATCAGGTACGATTCCAGCTCAATCACTTAATAAATGACCTGCACAAATTCCTTGTTTACCTTAAGCTTCAGCTTCCTTTGGGAATAAAAATGGGAACTACACTCCCATCAGCCTCCAAGGCTACTGTGAAAATGATAAATGAAACCAGGCATGTGAAACCTCAGCAGGGGATGTGGCACACAGGGGTTCGATCAATACTGTGATTTGAATAATAATACCCGATGTGATTCAGTCATCATCATGAAAAACTACAGCCAAAACAACTGGGCAAAAGTCTAAATTTCCCCATTCCACTTTTATTTTAAAATCTCCCTTGATAAACACTACATCAAGGGAGCCTGGTGTTGCAGTGGTTAAGGCACTCAGATGCTAACTGAGGTCAGTGATTGGAACCCAGCAGACACTCCATGGGAAGAGGATGTGGCAGTCTGTCTCCATAAAGATCTGCAGCTTTGGAAACGCCCTGAGGGCAGTCCTACCCTGTCCCGTAGGGTCACTATGAGTCTGAACCAGCTACTAGACAGCAGTAGTTGGAATTACGTGCTGTATCACAAGAAGACACTGTATCTTCACTGATTTTATACATCTACATAAAATGGTAATTAAGGCAAACGGAATCTCTTTCTCCTGACAACTGCCTGCTCTCGCAGACTGAGCTGCTGCTGTTGCCAGCTGCTGTTGAGCCGATTCCGTCTCATGGTGGACCCTGTGTGCACAGAGCGGCTGTGCACAGGGGGCTCACGGCTGCGACCTTTCGCCTCATGGTGGACCCTGTGTGTGTGGAGCTGCACTGCACAGGGGCTCACAGCTGCGACCTTTCGCCTCATGGTGGACCCTGTGTGTGTGGAGCCGCACTGCACAGGGGGTCACGGCTGCGACCTTTCGCCTCGTGGTGGACCCCGTGTGCGCGGAGCGGCCCTGGACAGGGGGCTCACGGCTGCGACCTTTCAGAAGCAGGCACTGAGCCTGTCTCCGGAAGCATACTGGGCACGCCTGACCTGAGGCACGCTGGGCAGGCCTGAACTGTCTACCATTCGGCTGGCAGTGGACAGCTCAGCCATTTGAGCCACCCAGGGAGCCCTCCTATAGCATGGAAAGTTGACAAAACATTTTGGTTTGAAAATAATTTTCAAAGAGCCACTTACGAGCTTTATTAGGCTTCGTGAAAAGTATGAGTCAGTGGCTTAGATTTCAGTGAGAAAACGGTAAAGTTGATTTACAGATTTTAAAAGTAAATAATTGATGCCATTATCCTATGTATAATTCAATTCTTCAGTTTTCAAGCCAAATACCAATTAGGCCATGATTCTTAAACATATAAGTAAATTATTAATTCACCAACATCTTTAACTTCCTAACCAAAGAAAACTGCTTGGCTCCAGAAAAAGCGCCAAGTTCGGATTGACTTCTGATAGCTTCTTCTGTGTTTGGAGCACTGAACCTTTTCATACAAGATCTAATGAGGAATAGCTCTTACACTGCAGTGGGTTAAAAGGCAGCCATGCACGTTTTGAATTTTGTGGCACACATTTTAAGTCACAATCTAACTTTAACAGGGATGTCTATATGGCGCGGTTAGGCTACAGAATGAGGCAGGACAAGGGCCTGTGGCCTTCCATCAGCGACCCCTTCGCTGGAAGCCGCGTGCCCTGTCTCCCTCCTTCCCTCTCTCTCACACACACACGTGCACCATCTGACTGGACACTCGTAAGAACCCTCTGAAGTATTATCATCTCTATTTTATGATGGGAACATTATTTTCTCCAAAAACATGTTTCATGTTTCTGAATGTACTGCGTGGCACGAAAATCCACGTTTTCTGAATCCTAGGTCACAAGCCCACGCACTGCCTTTAGTCCTGGTGTCCTCAGACTGCTGTTGTGTCACCGACCTGCACTGTCACACTGTGACTGCACCTTCCTTCAAAGCAAGAACTCAAGATCAAAAAACAGGACCTCCTTGAGACATTTCATTTTGGTTAAGGATTAACTCCTAACAACTGGACTTTGTTTTCTGAGGACCCAAGCTGTTCTCTGTGCAGACTGGTATGCATGTCTGCTCATCTTGGAAAGCTCTACGACGAGTTAAAGAGTGTGATGTGAGACATTAAGATACTGCTGTGAATTTGAGCCTACAGCCGCCTCTCTCAGGTGAAGACTCCCTCGGTATCTTCAGCGCAGGCCCAAGTTCCCAAGTAGGCTGCCCACATGACATTTAGCCTCTGCTCACACTTGGTTTGGACTGCACAAGCTAATAAAATTTTGAAACAATATTTAAAAATCCAGAGATTTTTTCTACAGGATTCCCAGTTTCCTTCTTTGCTTAAAAAAAGTCAAAGGCTTGGCAACAGCATGCGACGGTGAAGCTGTGTCTGTCTTTAGAAAAGCTGGTGACCTCAGGATAGCCACATCCTTCCAAAGCTGCTGACACTTGGCCCATTTCTCTGGTTTACCAGACATACCTGCCCACAGAAGCTTGGCTAGGAAGAAATTTAAAGCCACATTCAGCAATATCCCTTTACTCTACAAAGAAATTAAAAGCACAGTTATAGGTTATGCAAAAATGTATTGAAACACAGCTTAGGGGACACAACCAAGTTGGCAAGAACGATAAATTATCACTTAAATTCACTGCCTACTGAGCAATAAAGTAAGCTACAAATGAGAAAGTTCAAAAGACAATCACATTGTAAACTCAAGAATAGAAAAAGTATGATAAAAAGCAAAAAGGTAATACAAAGGCAAAAAAAAAATTTCAAGACTATCTGAGAATCCCCACAAATATACATTATTCTAAGAAGCTTAATCAAAAACAAGATGAGAGGGAAAGCAAACAAAAAAACAAATCTGTTGCCATCAAGTTGATTCTGACTGGCAACGACCCTACAGGACAGAGTAGAACAGCCACAAAGGATTTCAAGAAGTAGCCAGTGGATTTGAACTGCTGAACTTTTTGGTTGATAGCCACGTTCTTAACCACTGTGCCATCAGGGTTACAACAGGGGGTGAGGAAGGGGATAATGCTGAAAATTTAAGAAGTTTAAATAACTGACTGTACATATGAAGGGATTTCTTTTTAAAGAGGAAGTATATCCTACTGAATTAATTTTGGAAAATTCAATGGTATGAATAATACTGATCTAGATTAGGAAAATTTGGATTAAGAAGAATGAGAAAAACATTATTCAAATAAATACACAGCAATTAATGAAATGGGCATAAACACCCAAAACCAACTTTATAAATTCTGCTAGACCAGACTGGAATGATGGTAATTTCAGCCTAAAGATAATCACCATGTAATTTATCTCCACTGCAACACCAGAAAAAAACAACTTAAGCTTACAAAACTGTGATACTAACCCTAACAGAGGTAGAAAAGAAACTGTAGAATAACTTTAAGTATTCATATAAATTTAGATACATTTTAATTTAATCTATAAATATAAATTAAATCCAGCACAAAACAGAAACGTGTCTTTAAGCCAGAGTAAACATTCGTTGGTGCACATTTTGTTCCACTGTGTTGACCCTGCCAGTGGCTCTCCACTGCCTTTGAGATAGACACCATCACCATCAGATCCCGCTGGCTGTAGCAGTCTAGACTCTCGGATTCCCTGCCTCGCGTTTCCCAGGAATTCACGTAATTAGCCCTGCCTCAGAACTTGCACACATATTGTCCAGAACTCTCTTCTACTGAGATCTTCCAGTTAACTTACATGTAATCTCTCAGAAAACGTTTCGATCTCAAGTCTGTGACCGATGTTCTTCTTGGAAGCCTTCCTGACACCCATAATTTCCACAAACTGTATTTTATGGTCTCTTTCCTTGTGCACTGTCAATGATTTGAGAGGTAGAACTCTCTCACATTTGCAGCCCTGACAGATTACCTCAGGGTCACCTAATTTAAGTTTGGACCACCAGATTTTGTCTCAGAGTATAATTAAAACTGGGCACTGAATCCAGGAGCAGCAGCTGGAAGGTCACCTTCTGTCACAGGCATAGACAATCAGTAAGAAGGCTGGACTGCAGAGAGTGCAGTGGCTGGAGTCAACCCAAGCTGAGACCACTCAGTCCTAGAGACGGCAGAGGAGACCTCGCTGGTCGTGGATATCTGCTTATAATTCCATTCTTTGACTTGCATGTGTGTTATTCTTCTGATAGATGTGCAATTTTATTTACGAAGCTTGAAATGTTTCTTTTTTTTTCCTCCCAGCATAACCACATAATACTTAACTAAAACACAAGAAAGTCAATGAGAAAAGCACTGAAATTCTCCAGCCATAAATTAACAGGAACTGGGAGCAGGGGAAATGGATACTTAAGATATTCCCGCTCCCCTTCCCCTCCCCCAAGAAAAAGGAGAAAGAGTGGGCTAGTACTCTGGTAATAGAGTATATATATGGGGACTGGAATGAAGAGTCATGAGAAGATGAATGTTTCTGCCTAGTAAGAAAACGGATTGTGAGGTTGGCAGAGATTATAGAAATTGGAAAATGGAAACACAGGACTATGAGTGGCCAGCACTGAAGATACATAAAAATCTTCTACAGAGAACTTAAACCATGGGGTTAAATAAAAAGAATGAAGCCTACAGAGGATGCAAAGGGCCGTATGGACCAAATGAAAAACAGAGACCAGCAAGGAAATGGAAAGCAATAGAAAAGTCAAAACAGAAAAAGAAAGAGAAGTGTCACAAAATCAGGAAAAGCTAGGAATTAACTGGGTCAGAGCGGCCAGAGGATCTAGGCGGGTACGGAGGAGGCTGGGAAATTTACTTAAGGATTTGCTGCACAACCATTTGCAGAGCACTTCCTACGTACCAGGGAGCACTTCCTATGGACCAGGCACTGTTACGACAATGGAGCTAGAACAAGATAGAGTCCTTCATCTCAGGAAGTCCACATCCTGGTGGAGGTAGGCAGTAAACAAGAACACAGGTGTCACATATTAAAAAAGAACAAACAGAAAGGAGGCTACCTCTTGACCGTTCTTTGTGGTGGTGCGGTGGAGTAGGTCAGAGAATGCCTCTCCAATAATGGAGAATGCTTCTACAAAGACAAAAGGCAAAAGAACATCTCAGGCAAAGGGAATAAGCAGTGCAAGCCGCTGAGGTTGGCATGAACGTGGTGGGTTTGAACAACAGAAGGAAGCCATGTGCCCTGAGCAAGTCAACTGGAAGGTGGAGGTAAACATACATGCCTGCAGGCCAGGGACAGGAATGGGGATTCTAGTCTAAGTATACCGGGAACTTGCTGGACAAGGGGGAGGCAGCATGACCTCACTGACCTTATCTATAGTTTAACAAGCTCACTAGCAACTACCTGGAGGATGAACTAGAGGGAAAGGAAGGAGGGATGGGGAGACTATGGCAGCAATCCAGGCAGTGCTGAGGGCAGCTGGACTGGGGTGTTAACCTTGGGAGGCAGGAGGGGAAGACGACCTCGAGTATATGCTGGAGAAGTGGGAGAGAACTGGCTGGTGGGTGGCATGTGGCAGGAGGGGGAGGGGAAACACAGGAACCCAGGGTCACCTGTGGCAAGGTGGCATCACTTGCTGGGAAACCCTGGTAGTGTGGTGTTGAGAGCTATGGCTGCTAACCTACAGACTAGTGGTTCCAGTCCACCAGGCACAACGCAGAAACTCTACGGGCTAGCTCCATTCTCTCTGGCAGGGTCACGATGAGCTAGCATTCATTTGATGACACGGATCATTTACTGAGTTGGGGAAGGAAAAAGTGAAGAATGGCATTCAAGTACAGCAGAAAAACAAAAATACTACATATCCTATTTTGGAAATGCTAGCACTGAGACATCAAAGTAGAGAAATCAGAAAGGCAGTTGGGCATATGGGTTTGGAGCTTGAAGGATAGGTCACAGTGAGATACATAAATTTGAGAGTCCTAGTGTTTAAGACTTTAGGCTAGGTGAGAGAGTATAGCTAGTGAAGGAAGGGTCAGGATCCAGGCTGGAAGCCAGGTATTTCTGCATTTAATCAGTGAAAGAGAATACCTAGGAAACCTAATGTTAGGTTAAGAAGAAGGTCAGTTTGAAATAACAGCTGCTGTAAAATGCTGCAGGAAATATAGCCGAGAGGAGCTCCTAAGAGATGCAGGGGCCACTGGAAATAACGTGCATGTTCTAGAAGCCTGAGTCATGATGACGAGTGGTGCTTGGGAAGAGCACAGCCCTGCTTCAGAAGAGGGTTGTTGTGACTAAAGAGAACAGAACAGAACACAAGAGAGGAGCTCCTAAGATACACAGGGCCACCACAAATAATGTGTGCATTCTAGAAGCCTGAGTGCACGATGATGAGCAATGCTCGGGAAGAGCACAGCCCTGCTTCACAGGGTTGTTGTGAGGATTAAAGAGAACACAGTAGAACAGAAGAGAGGCGCTCCTAAGAGATGCACGGCCACCAGAAATAACGTGCATCTTCTAGAAGGCTGAGTACACAATGAAGAGTCATGCTTGGGAACACCACAGCCCTGCTTCAGAGGGTTGCTGTGAGGATTAAAGAGAACAGAACACAGAAGCTCCACAGAACTCTACTTGGTGCATAAAAAGTTAAGCCAACAGTTGCCTACAAAAAGTTACAGAGCTGGGCGAAGTCCTACGTTAGAAGCCCATGGCCACTGAGGCTGATGGTAACTCACGGTGACCCTACGGGACAGACCAGAACTGCCCTGCAAGGTTTCCAGAACCATGATCCTTGTAGAAGGAGCCTTGGTGGTGCAGTGGTCAAGTGCTCAGCTGCCAATACAAAGGTCTGCAGTTCAAGTCCACCAGCAGCTCTCCAGGAGAAAGAAGAGGTGGTGTCTCTGTAAATATTTCCCAGCTTTGGAGACTGTACGGGACAGCTCTCCTCTGTCCTGTGTGGCTGGTATGAGCTGGCATCAGCAGCAGTGGGTTGGGTTGGTGCTCTTTACAGAAGCAGACACAGATGTCTTTCTCCCATGGCACGGCTGGCGGCCTTGAACTGCCCACCACTCAGTTACCAGCCAGGCCCCTGACGGACGCGCCTTCGGGACGCCCTTCTTCCACTAGGCCCCTTAGGGTTCTGAGTAAAATGTGCAGCAAAAAGGAACGGAAAGACTGAGGGAGCTAGAAGAGCGGGACTCCCTGCAGAAGTGGGATGTCTGAGGTCAGGCACGACTAGAATCAGGGCAGGCAGAAGGCTTGCTCACGTGAAGAGACGTCTCCATGGCTGGTGAAGACTCGTAAAAGCAGACCCGTCCTGAGGTAAACAATGAGTGTCAGAGGGGCTCTGTGAGCCGCTGATAAACCACTGCCGATCGGTTGATTCCGACTCACAGTGACACTACAGGACAGGGTAGAATGCAGCACTCATTCCCAGGAGTGCCTGATGGACCTGTACTCCCAGGTGACTTTTCGGTTAGCAGTGGCAGCTCCTAACCAAGGGTTCCAAGTCTGCACAGAAAGGCCGCATCCTCCATCAAAAGAAAAGCAAAGCTCACTGGCCTTGAGTAAGGGCCGAAGCGCAGAGAAGAGTGGACTGCAGGGTAAGATGTGCACCAGACAGTCACCGTTTGAAAGACGAGAAGGCGTCAGACAGGAGTCTGACTTTTGAAACAATTTCCTAATGTGTTCAACAGCTCCCATACCCATTGCCATGAAGTCAATTCTGACTCACAGAGACCCTACAGGACAGAGCAGAACCGCCCCACAGAGTTTCCAAGGGGCACTGTGCAGATTCAGACTGCTGACCTTTTGGTTAGCAACTGTAGCACAAACCCAGTACGCCACCAGGGTTACCATCTAACAGGTAGCACCTTTTCTCACTGTCGTTTGAGAATGAGAACGTGACATGCTGGGGTTAATGGGGAAGGGAGGCTAGGTGTATGAAGCCCACTGCAGAGCAAAACCCAAAGAGAAACAATACTAGCAGAGACTCTCCAATGTGACAGCAATTAGTTACCTTCTGCTTTTGTGTAGATGGCAACCGTCCCGTTGACAAGGCCAGCATATAGCTTCTGAGACGTGCAGGCCAAGCTCATGACGGTCGACTTCTCAGGCGTGAAAAACTGCTGGAGCCTCACCTTTTTTGAGCCTTGACTGCTTTTATATATGGATATGCTTTAAGACAAAAACATAAACAAATAAACCCATTTGCTCGTAATGAAAAGCACTACAGCACCCATCACGCTTATTAATTCCACCCTTATTCCTCCCAGTCTTAAGAGCTGTTACTACTTTGATTTCAGTTCTTGTTTTAAAAGCGGGATTACGAGTTTTAAAGAAATCAGCTCTTGTTAGGGTCGATGTGAGTGGGAATTGACTGGAGGGCAGTGGATGCTTACTTTGGGAACGCTGGTGGCAGAGCTGTTAATAACTACAGCTGCTCACCGAAAGGTCAACAGTTTAAATCCACCAGGCACTCCTTGGAAACTCTACAGGGCAGTTCTACTGTGTCCCCTAGGGTCGCTGTGAGTCAGAGTCGACTTGACGGCAACAGGATCACTTGCGGGGGCGTTATTTACCATACTTCACACCAGGAAAATCCTTTTAATTTTCGTGTAAGCTACATCAGTGCTCACAGAATAGAACATGGTTCTGTTGTTGTTTTTTTTCCCAGGAACATAAGCACTTTTAAAAAATATTATTAAAAATGGACCTTCTAATAGGAAACAGCATGTCAGAGCTAAAACTTTTCCACTTCAAAGAACTATTTTGTCTGCTTGGGAGTCTCCCTGAATAACTCCCATGGGCCCGATTCACTATTTCAAGTACACTGGCCCTAAAAACTTCCCCGTACCCCAATTTCTATTGCTTCGTAACATCAGATCAAATGACTTTCCATCAGACAGACAATGCAAACCCCTGGGAATGCAGTACAGTGCCACACTACCTGCCCTCCTCTGTCCCTAAGCAGATGGTGGGGACTCCTGCCACTTTCCCAGCCCCAGCTTCGCCAGCTGAGGTCACGTCAAGCTCCTTTGGCTTCTCTTCCACGGGGACGTAGACCATACAGAGGATGCGAGACTCCACATTGAAGCATTCGATAACTTTGGGGTTGGAGTTTTGAAAGGAGACAATGGCAATCTGACCCATCTGATTGGTACAACTTCCGATCTGCATGGGGAGAGCAGAGGGGAAAAGCAGAGACAGTATGGATGATCAGCGGACACCCTGTGTCAAAATCCTGAAGCCTGACACCTAGAGGCAGGGACAGGAATACATTTTCATATAGGAACTAACAAAGTTTAAAAAATCAAATAAAGTTCAAGCAATCTGTCACTGGTGACCCCCTTTTATTTACCCACACATTTAATAAGGCTATTTTTTATCTTAATAACATAAGCATAGGTTCACTTTTAAAAAAATCACATGGATGTGCTTTAAAAATCACAAACCTGTCATTATACAATGGTAAGGGCCTATCTACACTCAGTGTAAGTCTTCAAATAACAGGTCACCTTCAGTTTTATATTATTTAACAGATTTTATCTGTTAGTACAAGAAAACAACTCTTTAAAAAGAGAAAAACTCTTAAAATGCACTGCAAAGTGAATTGTTTGCCTTTAATGTGCAGAATGCCATAAGGAGCACTGGTGTCACTGTGGGTGAAGCACTCGCCAGCTAACCATTTGGCAGTCTGAACCCACCAGCTCAGAGGGGAGGGATGTGGCAGTCTGAGCCCACCAGCTCAGAGGAGAGGGACGTGGCAGTCGGAACCCACCAGCTGCTCAGGGTGGCGGACGTGGCAGTTTGCTTCTATAAAAATGACAGCACTGGAAACCCTGGGGCAGCTCCACTCTGTCTACGGGGTCACCATGAGTCGGAATGGATTCTATGACAATGACTTTTCTAGTATGCGATGGTATTTCCTAAACTAGTATTGCTGCAGCAATATTTATGAAATTGTTATTTAATTTTTACATGGGAAATACTTAGCAGAGCTGTCTGACTTAAAAGTAACGGTTTTTTAAGTGGGCGAGTGTCTGACAGATAAGCTCCAGGTGACTGCAAGCATGGGCTGGTTTAGGGTGTTAGAAAGCATGTAGCCTTTTCTCTCCCTACCGAAGCTGGGCATGGCACTAGGTTATTCTTGTCCGTGAACGCTCTGGGTTGGCGCTCTTCCGGAAGGCATCCCCTCGACGCACCTGCACTCTAGGGTCAGCAGGTGAGAAGGGCAACAAGAGGGCAGGAACGAGAAAGTGACCCCCCCAGGTCTGCTTGGCTGAAAAACACAGCGTCTCTTGAGATGCAAAGACCCCAAGGGCGTGAGGGCTAGCCGTCAGTCATTTGTTGCTAGGTCCCGTCAGATTGGTCCCGGGTCACCCAGCAGAACTACCCCATCGGCCTTCGGGGCTCTGCTCTCTCTGGAGGTAGACCACCAGGTCTAGCTTTTAGGGCTCGTGCACTCGGCTAGCTTGGCTCGCACCTTCAGCCTGTCAGTGAGCAGCCGGGCACCTAACCACTATGCCGCCAGGACAAGCAGCCTGGCCTGAACCGATTCATCCAGCTGTTTGCTTTTCGTACTCAAGTCAGAACCCGACCAAGCAGAAGCTTGTCTGTCAAAAGGTGTGACAAGTCAGGGTGCGAGCACAGGACACCGGGCTGGGGCGAGGGAGTTACAGCAGCGCCAGGGAAGCATCGTGGAGCCACGCGGGGGATGCGGGGGAAGGTCCTGCGGGGCCACACGGGGCACCAGTAGGAGAACGAGAGACAAAAGCCGAGTCTCCTCCTGCTGCAGTTGCTGCAGGAATTCTGCCTCTGGGATTTCACTTGGAACATGTGTTTTAACTGTTAGATGTCCAGAGTGAAAAATCAACAATGCCTTGGATGGGAAAACAAACTAAACCTCCAAGTCAACCACAAAGTTGATGAAATACTGAAACTGGCCTCATGCTAGTAAAATTGGTTGTCTCAGGATTTAATTTAATCTGGTAAAGTTTTGTATCAAAGAGAAAAGAAATGAACACTTCAGTTTCTAAGAATTACACATCTTTTTCCAAAAGTCATCAGCTCCCCCTAATGAGGACCTTTTGTGTTTATAAACATAACCTGAAACACCTGAGGAACCCACAACACCACCACAGCGAGCACCTGAGACTCGGACTCTTCTCATAGTCTCCCGGGGCGCTGATTCCTCATGGAAACCAAGAAAAACCCCTTACCCACAGGAAGCCATGTGCCACAGACAGGGAGTTGGCTGGGTCTGCGTCACCAAGGTCAGGGTCAGGGTTGTACGCGGCGCATTCAACCTGAAGTGGAACACAAATGGACAGTCACATGAAAGGCAGCCTTAGGAGGTTTCCAGGCTACGTGATGCCTTAAATGGTCGACTCACACTTTCAACATGTAACCACAGACGTATATTGAAAACTAAAATAGGGAAAGTAAAAGATTAAAGTACAAGTCTCAGAAATTGCCTGTTCAAACCAGCTTCAGTCTTTAGAATTTTATTCCTCAGGCTCCAGTGACAAAGCAGCAAGCAAACACCAGGAGCCTGTCACCCAGGCACCCAGGCTGGAGCTCGCTGGGTGGAAGCCAGCTGAGAGCCTGCGGGTAATGCCACCCCTCTCTCTTCCTGTTGTGGGCCCAGCCTTCCCGGTACAGCCCGCAGCACACGGAGGGTCCTGTGGGCTCAAAGGGAGGCCTTTCTCCCTTGTGCTGTCCAGGAGCTACCGGAGAAACCCAGCCCTCGTGTTTACACGTCCGGCAGAGGCCAAAAACAAGACGTGATAATGTTTTCACTTGTTGTTTTAAAATAAAGGACATAATAAAAAGTCACCCAGCTAATAGAAGGAGCTGACCTGTGCCCAAACTGACACCAGCACGGGTTCATAAAACAACACCTTGGTGACACAGTCCTGGGGGCGCAGTGGCTGAAGGCTCCACCACTGACCACAGACTGGTGGGTGGAGGCCCCCTGGTGCTCCGGGGCTCTCGGGGGCAGTTCTGCTCTGTCCCACAGGCCGGTGGGTGGAAGCCCCTGGCGCTCCGGGGCTCTCGGGGATAGTCCTGCTCTGTCCCACAGGGCCTCTCTTTCTGCACTGGCACTTCCTTCAGCAGAGCAGCCGCAGCTCTTCAAGAGAAAATGACACCACTAATAAGGGTTCCCTTTCAGAATGGACACTTGCCAAGCAAAGGCCTACGAGCCTTGATGACCCTACAGTGGGTGCCCCCGCACCTCACTGAGGACCCTTTGTCTGCCCACGGTGGGGCTGTCCCACGCTGTAGCATCTCGCACCGATCACACCCCGGAACCGGCTTCAGAGCAAGCAGCTCAGCAGGCAAATGGCTCTGTGGCTTTAAACTACAACGATCTTAAATTATTTTCAAATCAATCACCTCTAGAGAAATACTCACTGTAAGACCTTGAAAGATCTCGATTGCTTTCAATAGGCCCCTTACCAGTCATTTCCTAAGTTAACCAGATGATACAAAGTGGGGTCTGACTGTCGGTGGGGAGGGGACCATTACCTTAGAGTCCTGCTGCTTGGTGACGGTCACAGGCATGCACCGGACAAGGAGGGGATGCTTGTCTTTCTTAATTTGGTTCCCATCGTCTTCCACACAGAACCAGCCCACATGGTTCTCCTCCTCTGCAGTGACAGTCACAGACGAGCACGTTTAGTCACTTTGCACCCAGAGAGCATCTGGACAGACTCTGGTGTCAAGACTGGAGGACGACAGGTTTTATTTCTGAAAAGACTATGTGCAAACGTCTCGACCTTTTCTTAAAGAACATAAAGACATGTCCCTGGCTTTCTTTTAAAAAAGATGGTGGCCCACGTCTAAGTGACGGTCATGGCATCTTCCTGACCTCGCTGAATTGGGAGAGGGGTGCTGTGAAATTTCCCCGTGTCAATCACATAGGTTTTTTTCTTTTTTTTAAATTTCTTTCAAAGCAACTGAGTGGTTTAAATTCAAATACCACATATACAGTTACAACATTTCAAGATAGTAAAATATAGGGGATTAAAAAAACAGTACAACAAAATGAAGACTTGGCAAATCGTCACTTAGTCTTGAACCTGTAATTAATGCAACGACAAAAAGTTTATTCTCAGGTTCCACCTATGCTCTGCAGAGAACGGCGAGTTCCCAGCTGGCTGGTGTACTCTGAAGCTAACCTGGCTGGCCACTCACACTGGGCTCCTGCTCCCTCCTCAAGGGGGCACGGGTGCCACCAGGCCTCGGGTCACAGGAAGGCCCTGGCCCTCCATGGCACTGCGTGCTCATCTCGCTCACTGTCCGGCTCTCCTCTGAGTTTGTGTTGACACTCAAGTTTAACCTACATCTGAAAATGACATTTTTCTCACACACACACAGAGGCATCTCATTGTGATTTGTGTCTGAGTATATAAATCATATATCAACACTTATACAAGTATATAAGTCATACATATACTCATACACACACGTAAACACACAGGAAACTCTGATGGCCCAGTGATTGGAGCTCAGCTGCTCACCAGAAGGGCAGCTGTCGGGTCCACCAGATGCTCCTGGGAGACGCTGAGGGGCAGTTCTATGCTGTCCTATAGAGTTGCTATGAGTTCAAATCGACTCAACAGTAATGTATTTTTTTTTAATTTGGGCTCTGTCATGCACACACATTGTCTCCCTAAGGAGGAGCCGGGTGGCTGACGAAAGGCCAGTGGCTCGAAACCAGCAGCATCCCTACTGCGTCCGTGGGGATTCGCAACCTCAGAAACCCTGAGGGTAGTTAGGAATCCTAAGGGAGCTGGAGGCAGTGGGGTTTGGGTTTAGTTTGCAGCGGCACAGCAGTTAGGGGCTCAGCTGCTAACTGGAAGGTCAGCGGTTAGAAACCCACCCCCATCACTCTGTGGGAGAAAGACGGGGTTGTCTGCTTGCATAAAGAGTTACAGCCTGGGAAACCCTACAGGGCAGCTCCCCTCGGCCACCAGGACTCCCCGGGAGTCAGTCACTGCCATGGTGAGCATTCTCCGCCACCTTAGCAGAAACAGCAAAGCTACGTGGGACAGAGTGACAAGAAACATCTCTGATGTCCCACCCACTTGTGGTGCCACTGTGGCATTTATCTTTGGTCCTGGGAAGGTCTCCAGTCTTGGTTTTGCCCGGTCCCTTTACCGATGGGAAGGGAATGAGGAACCTGACTGACTGTCCTGTAACATGGAGACAGCCTCTGGCTGGACCTGGGCCGGGAGCTCCCAGCAGGGAAGGGGGCTTTTACTTACGCTGCGCATGTCAACTGACCACAGTGTCTCCTTCTCGACTCCTGAAGTATATAGTTGTAGAAAATCACTGTTTCTGGGGTTAATTTCTGTCTCTTAAAAATATACTTTCAGAGTAAGGGGTAAACCTATGATTTAGTTGACTACTCAACCATGATTTTATCCTCTTATATTTCATCATAACGTAGAAAACTCTCCAGGAGACTTTCAGACAGATGTGCTGTCTCTTACGTGAGCATGCTTCATTTAGCTTAAATCAACGAAGTCTCACCGAGGGCAAGCTTAGCCATCTGTAAGCTGTTGACCCAAGACTGCTTGATGGCCGGGGTAAATGTATTAAACACAGCTGTGAAGAAAGTAGGTCGCCCGGACCTGCCAGAAATAATAGAAAAGCAATCATTCTATAAAATGTGATCCATCATGTAAAATTAAGTTACATATTTTCCCTGTCCAGTGTAATCAGCAAACCAAGAAAAGACACAGCATCATGACAAAGAACACTGCCTCAGCAATGACCAAGAAAGTTCATTTTAAAGTCACTACTAACTTGTCCTGCTTCCCTGGAAGCTGTAACTGAATTCTACAGCAATCTGCTGCTCTGATTTCTTCTTCTTTCTTCAAAATAAGTCTTTGTAAACCTGACGTCCAATCCAGTGCTATGGACTGGTTTAAGTTCTGCAAAGAGAGCACACACATACATCTTAACAGTGTAAATACAACAGGGCTGTGCTGAGGAAAAAAACCCTGGTGGCATAGTGGTTAAGAGCTACGGCTGTTCACCACAAGGTCAGCAGTTCAAATCCACCAAGTGTGCCGTGGGAACTCTATGGGGCAGTTCTACCCAGTCCTGTAGGACGGCTATCAGAATCCTCTCGAGAGCAGTGGGTTTGGTTGGAGTTTTGATCCCAAGGAAGACTGTCAACGAGATGGACTATCACCGTGGCTGTGACGATGGGCTCAAGCATGACGATTCCAAGACAGCCCAAGATGAGGCAGGGTTTCCTTCTGCTGTACACCAGGTCACTGTGAGCTGGAACCAGCTGACGGCACCTAACAACAGCGGTGGTCTGGAGCCCCGCCGTACACCAGGTCACTGTGACCTGGAACCGAGGTGACAGCACCTAACAGTAGCGGTGGTCTGGAGCCTTGCTCTACACCGGGGTCACTGTGAGCTGGAACTGAGGTGACAGCACCTAACAGTAGCGGTGGTCTGGAGCCCCGCCGTACACCGGGGTCACTGTGACCTGGAACCAAAGTGATGGCACCTAACAACAGGGGCGGTCTGGAACCCTGTGGGCACAGTGACTAAGAGCTTGACTGCTATCCCAAAGGCTGGCAGTTTGAATCCATCAGCCTTGGAAACTATATGGGGCCATTCAACTCTGTGTAGCCTTGGTGTGAGTCAGAACTGACTCAAAAGCAAGTGGTTGCTTTTTTTTTCCATCCTCTTTTTAAAAACAGTGATTTAGAAGTAAAACTAAAATCTTAAGTCAAATTGCAGTGCTTATTACCTGGTAATTTCCTTTAAGGTTCCCTACCAGTTGAGTGATTTGACCAATTACATTCAAGTCATGCAGCAAGTTTTGCAAATCTTGGTATAGCCGTCCCGGGCCCGTGAAAACTTGATCTATAAAACAAGCAAATGGTGAGAGGACAAACTGAAATCCTCGACTCATTCCAAAATTTAGAAAACACTGACATGAACTTGTTAAGGAAGGGAAAAAAGTAAGTGCAAGGGATTTAGACCTTTTAAAAAGTGAGTATTTTCAAGCCTTTTTTCCTTTCGTAACTTTTTATCTTGAAATACTTTCAGATCTTAAAAAAAAACACATGGAGAGTTTTGGCATTCATTCCTCTGGTTTCTTTGCTGATTATGTAACCAGTCATGTAATTATTTGTACAATCATCAAAACCCAGAATATTATACCAAGACAGTGCGATTCACTGACCTACAGAGCCTATTCAAATTCCACTAGCTCTCCCACTAACGTTATTCTTCTGGCCCAGGAGCCCATCCAGAACCCCACAATGTCTTTAGCTGTCACACCTCTGCAAGCGTCTTCCGGTGTGCAACACTTCCTCTGTCTGTCTTTCATGACCTTGGGATTTTTGAAGAAAATGAGGGAGTTATGGAAAGTCACCAAATCTAGGATTGATGGACATCCTCTCACTTTCAGCGCATTTTTAAGCGGAGGTGACATGATGACTTTGAGTGAGAGGCACCCAGAGAAGACACCGAAGCTGAGTCAGATCTCCCGTAACTGAGGCCATTCAGCGAGCTCCTCTGCAGGCTTTCTTTCAGTTTCTAATGCACTGGGTAGAAATGGTTTGTGTGCCACAACTTGTGAGTGGGAAAAATGTACGCTCTGGGATCTAAATGCCCCGATAAAAGACAAACACACAACTTGCTGAATGCTTAATGTCTATGCCACAGTACGTAATCTTCAAACATTTTCCCACTTAATCCCCACAATACAGTATCTCCCCATTTCCTGATGACAAAATTGCCTATAGTCACATGCTTATAAAGAGATAGGGTTTCAACTCAAATTCAAATGAGAAGCCCACGCTGTGACCTCACATGCCAGTAACACTCTGTCTCCTTTGCTCCTTTTCATACAGTAAATGTACCTAGTGTCACACACCCAGCGAGGGGCGAGACCAGAATTCAAACCCTGACAGAAAAGGAGATTCACTTGAATTGAATAAAATGTCATGGGCCTGAACTGTGTCCCCCCCAAATGCACGTCAGCTTGGCCAGGCCACGATTCCCAGGATTGCGTGGCTGTCCGCTGTTTTGCCACCCGATGTGATTTTCCTGCGTGTTGTTAGTTCTACCCTCTGTGACGATCAAGGAGCCCTGGTGGAGGAGCGGGTAAGAGCTTGGCTGCTAACAAGAAAACTGGCGGTTCACATCTACCAGCTGTTCCTCGGAAACCCTAAGGAACAACCCTACTCTGTTTTGCGGGATCACTGTGGGTTGGAATGGCCTCGATGGTAATGGGTTCGTTTTTGGTATGAGGTCACATACGAGGCGGGATTAGAAGCAATTACGTTAACAAACAGAACGCAGCGTAAACGATCAGCCTGCGGATTGCATCAGTCTCTTCTCAGACATGACAGAGAAGCCAGCAGGGAGAAAAAGGGGCCTACTGCCAACAAGAAGGAAGAATCAGGAAGGGGTCACGTCCTTTGGACCTGCAGTCCCTGCACTAAGAACGGTCCTAGACCAGGGGAAGACTGATGACAAGAATTCTGCCTCACAGCAGAGACAGAAAGAGAAAGGCTTTCCCGGAGCTGGCACCCTGAAATTGGACTTCCAGACTCCTAGACTGGGAGGGAGTAAAGCTCTGTGAAAGTCATCCACTTGGGCTGTTTCTGTCAGTGCAGCACTAGGTGACCAAGACACCAAATTACAATTTCTTGACATTGGTCTTTCAGCAGGATCGGCATCCTGGACACACAAGCTGTGCAGCACACAGGGTCTCTATGCTCGGTTTCAGGCTCTGCGGTGGACATCCTGACCCTGGGGATAATCTCCGGACAAAGATCTTACACTATCACTTTGTACTGAGTGCCATAGACTATGTGTTCTGTTCAGCCTTTCAGTAGATACAATATGTAGATACTGCATGTATTTAGACCTGAAAGATACACATACACGTACATCTGCATTTCTGATAGAGACGTTTCAGGTATCTGAAGGGCAAGATAACCATTTATCCTTCTGCAGGGACTACATGTTAAAGACAATGATGTGGAAACATACACACATTATACGGCTGATTTTTTATTACCTACTAGACAAATTCTATGATTAATTGAATTTCAAGTATATTCATGAGGTTTCACACTAAAAAAATAAAGAGACAAAACTGTCTAACGACTCCATGTTTGAGACTAACCTTTCTTCACCAGCATGTCCATAATTTAAAACTTTCTACCTAGCAGCACACACGTTTGCTTTCATGTATAAATCAGATGGCAGACGGAATAAACACAACTCTGCGGGAAGACGCCAAGCATCACATTCGTTTCAGCCTCTGTCCACATCTACTTCTTTTACATTGAACGGGATCACTGAGTAAAAGTGCCCTTATCGTCTGCAGGTCGGCCCACCCGAATCTTCACACGTGCCCAGGTGCCCGCACCCAGTGCCCCAGCCTGTGCACGGAGGGCTCGCTGGCCCCCGAGACCTGCCCTGTGCTGTCCCTCCAGGGTCCGCCCTCTGTCACCAGAGGGAGCCTACTCCTATTCGCACGTGCCTTCCACCGACCTGCCGTGTGTTAGCAGAAACTCCTTAGCCTCGGAGGGCAGATGCCCGACTCAGATGATCATTTCATTGCTGCTGTCATCAATACCATGAGCAAAATGCTACCCAGTTACAGACGAGCATGACGAAAACACAACTGCATCACCAGCCTGCCGGCAGTCATGGCTCTGAGTTTTCCGTGATCCATTTTTAAAATAACACGCGAGCAAGCTGGAAAGGAAGCTAGCATTTTGGCAGCTGTCTCTAAACTGGGCATGCCAAGAATCTGACACTCATCTCTTAAATTTGGGAGCAGATATTTCTTCCTGGTAACCTTTGCTGTGAGTAAGTGCATGTTAAAATAGAAAGCACTTGTTTTCTGTTTTTCGTCTTCTTACCAGACCAGGAGTCACCAGTGGGAAACTTACTGAACACATGAGCTAATCCTGTTAGCTCCCCAAGCTGCACAACAGGGACAATGGCACCTTTCCTGGCTACTTCACAGTGCTGTTTTCAGGGTCAAGTAAAATAACCTCCACAGGATTCTGTCATCTCACTCAGCTAACCTGGCCCGTGAGTGGCACAAATTGTTAAGGGCTGGCCTACCTACGAAAAGATTGCTCTTTCAAAGCCATCCAGCGGCTCCTTGGAACTAAGGCCTGGGGGTCTGCTTCTCAAAGACCATGACCCAGAAAACTCCAAGGAGCAGCTGTGCTCCGCAGTCTGGAGTTCCCCAGGAGTCAGAACTGACTCACTAGCAACTGAAAGCATGAGTTATTTTATACTGTGCATACATATTAAGCATTATACAATAGGTGAACTATAGAAGTATGTATAATTTATGATACCATACAAAGGACATTAATTTATAATATGTACACAAATTATACAATATAATATTATATATTATATTAAATGTATTCTACAGAAATAGGTATCATTTATGATACCATACAGTGGACATTAATTTATAATATGTATAAAAATTATACAATATTCTATACTATAGAAACCTGTATAATTTGATACCATACAATATACATTAATTCATACTGTACATACAAATTATACAACATAGTTTTATAAAAACAGCAACTCACTGCCATCCAGTCAATTCCAACTACAGTGACCCTGCAGACAGAGCAGACCCGCCCCACAGGGTTCCCACAGAGCCCCTGCTGGGTTCCAATTACTGACCCTCGGTTAGCAGCCACAACACTTCACCGTCATGCCAACAGGGTCTCCATCTACTGTTATATGTTATGTAAAAGGTTCATGATACCATAAGTGGTCCTGTTAGCTTGATCATTTCCCAAATTCTCAGAGCCCCCCACACTCCCAAGGTCGTCCTGTATCTAGACGATCATTGGTTGTTGGCACAGTGGTTAAAGCGCTCACCTGCTAACCAAAAGCCAGCGATCAGAACTCACCAGCAGCTCCACTGGACAGAGATACGGCGGTCTGCTTCCGTAAAGATTTACAGCCTTGGGAATCCTAGCGGACAGTTTTACTCTGTCCTGTAGGGTCTTGACAGCAGTGGGTTTGTCTTTTTTTCTTTAATCAAAACCTATTCTGCCATTTTTCATTCCCCTAGAGTTAAGGGATCTTATTTTTCCTTTTCAGCTAAGAAACAGCTTCCCATTCTTTTGGAAAGGATTTTTTATACTGATACAAAAAGGAGGTTTTCTCCCTTTATCGAACACATGACAATGAACCAGAGTTCTAGGGTTATGTTTAATCCTCAGACATGTCTTCAAAAAAAAGAACATTTGAGACACAAAATATCAACAAGAGATTCCTAAAGAACAAACGGGTCTCCATTCCAATTATTACACACACACACACACACAAATACTGAAAACCAGCAGTGTTTTTCAAATGTTACTTGTAGTTAAAAATTGTTTCTCTGATACAAATTTAAAATACATAATTTTTTTGATAACCAAACTTCTGCAATTCTTTTCTTTTTTTTTGGCTAGAGCCAATTTCCAGCTATGAAATTCTCAATCTCTCGTATCTGAATCACGCCAGTCCAGCTTTTCACTGCAGGGCTAACAGACGATTAACTGCTGCTCGTCTGCAAAAGGGCTGCCTCCTTCTTTCTCACGCACACCGCCTCTGTTGCCACGGCTCTCCCTGCCCCTTGTTCGGAAACTCAGTGTTTCATAAGTGAAGTGGAACCTTGTGTGGCCAACAAGACAGGGAGTGTGCAGCCCCACAGACAGCAGTGCTCCTCTCACAGCTCCGGACTGGGATGGAGGCTTCCCGACGGCGCCTGAAGGGGCCTGCGTGACCTAACTGCACCCCACAGAACCATGACGGTGACCAAGTGTACGGTTTTGTAAGAGATGTCACAGCCAGGAGATGTCTCCAAGTAGGAGGGCAGGGGGAGAACAAGGGAAAAATAAAGAAGAATCACTGGGAACACTCTGATGAAGGACTGAAGAAGGACTGGCTAGTCAACGGGGAGGACAGCGACAGGACCCAGGGCTGGAGCGGCAGGCGTCGACAGCCTCATTAGGACACTGACAGGCTCCCAGCTTCTCGGTCTTCACTCTATCTCAGGACTTGCATATTCGTTTTTCCCTTGTCTTGTCCCCTTCTCTCCTTAGGATCTCACAGAAACCTCTGCTTGCAGTGCTGAGTGACCCGACACTTGTTACCCAGATCCAGTATTGGGATGGCTCCTTGTTCACACACCTCCAGCTTGCACCCTGTCCTCTCCCTCCCCAGCAAGGTCACACGTGTTCCCAGGGTCTGCTACCTCGTATATCTCATACACACATCTGTCTCCTACAGATACCTTTCCAATCCAGACATTTTTCCGTTGGTTTTTCAAATGACAATGTTGTCCTCAAAAGGCTACTGGCTTACCAAGGAGCCGGCTTTTTCCTTTTAGAGCATACGGCCTCTGCAGCTGGAAACAAAGTTTGAATTTACAAAGTCTAGAAATTATTTGTGCATGATATCATTGAACAAACAGAGAAAGTCCTAAACAGAATGTAAGTGCCGAAAGGAATACAAGATTTAAACTGCTTTAAAGGACTGCCCTTTGGAGGGAGCAGCAGCTTAAATGGAAGCTGTAGCTTTTACACAATGAAGACTGATGCTTTTTCCTCTCCTACCTGCTACTGGTGTAAGAAGCTTTAAAAAGGCAGAACAAAAAAAGAGTCTTGTTTTCTCACGGCTAATCTTCCTAAAAATAGTTGGTCTGGAAACAGCTTTTACTTGAGCAAGAGAAGCAGGATAAACGCGCCTGGCCTGTTCACAAAGGCAGAACAGCAGCCACACTCTCGGCTGCTGACTGCAAGGCTGATGGTTCAAACCTAGCCAGTGGTTCCACAGGAGAAAGGCCCGGCCTCTGCTTCCGTAAGTGCCACAGCCTTGGAAAAGCCTATCAGACGGTTCTGCTGTCTCGTGTGGGGTCACTATGAGTGGCAACCAACCTGATGGCACCTAAGGACAACAACCACCCTCACATATACTGAGAGCAAAAACCGCAAGACAAGAAGGCACCAAAGGTCAGGGGAAACAGGAGGACAGAGGTGCCTTGGCGCTACATCAGCGCCAGACAGCCCCACGTCACTCTGCAGGCTGCAGTCAGGGGGCCCAGGGTCTCAAACTGGCAGAGTCACTAGCCCCTCGGCTGCCAGGCACAGAAAGGCTCTCAGTGTCCCTGAGGCTTCTGGATCTGAGGATTCTGTCCTCCGGCACTCCCTGAGAATGCCAGTGCAGAACAAGCCCCGGCACACAAAGACAGGACAGCTGGCCACTGGGATTAGTTTACATGCCCCCAGAGGGGAGGACTGGTAGTGACAATGCCAAATGCCATTACATTACCGAAATGCACAAGTACCGTTTCAGTCTTTTATAATCTATTCTATCAGTGAAAAAGGTCCATGTTAAATAGTGCAGACATTGTTGTAATAAAAATACTTAAACTAAGTGGTTTCCAAGAGTCGTTCTGATCCTCTCCACATCTCCCTGGGCGTGCCAGGTCACAGGGATAATTCTGGTTAGAGACATTGCTCCCAGTGAGTCTGTGCCTGGGGTGTACACTGCCTGTGTGTGAGCAAAAACTGGAAGGCTGAGGATGTGCCCACAGCACTCCCAGAGAAACCGTGCTGATGCCACTGTGGGCGCTCACGTCCACACAACATCCATAATGCCGCTAGAGAGGAATGACAGAAACACGAAGTCTTCAGTTACTGTATTTTAATGCTCCCCTTCGGCCAGACCTTTTCAATTACTAAATGAAAACTTGCTTGAACTAGAGTAGAACTTGCTCCGCACATTTCTCTCCTATTGTGACTGTGTCTGGTGCTGCTGACTTGATTCTGACTCACGGTGATCCTAGGTGCCAGGGAACAAAACCCTGCGTAGCCCTGAGCAATGTTCCCAGTCACTGTTCTGCCTGAGTCCAGTGTGGCGGCCACCATGTCACTCCTTCTCACTGAGGGTCTTCCTCTTTGTCACTGACCTTGTACTTCACCAAGCATGATGTCCTTCTCCGGGGACTGACCCTCCCGACAACATGCCCGAAGTATGTCAGATGTAGTCTCTCGCCATCCTTGCTTCTGAGAAGCATGCTGGTTGTGCGTTTTCAAAGACAGATCTGTTCATTTTTTGACATTCCGTGGTACGTCCGATAGTCTTCATCCGTGTCACAGTTCAAAGGAGTCAGTTCTTGGCTTGACCTTGTTCATCATCCAGCTGTCACCCACACAGGGTGTGACGGAACACACCCCGGCTGGTGTCAAGTACACCATACTCTTTAAGGTGACATCATCTCTGTTTCTCAACACTGTGAAGAGGTCTCTTGTAGCACATTTGTCCAATGCAATGTATCTTTTGATTTCTTGACTGCTGCGTTTGTGGGTAGCAATCGTGGATTCAAATACAACCAAGTCCTTGACGACTTCAATCGTTTCTCCAGTTTCCATTATGCTGCTTACTGGTCCAGTTGTGAGGATTTTTGTTTTCTTTATGTTGAGGTGTAATCCACACTGAAGGCTGTGGTCTTTGATCTTCATCAGTAAGTGTTTCAAATCCTCTTCACTTTTCAGCATAGCAAGGCTGTGTCATCCACACAATGCAGGTGTTAACAAATTTCCCTAGAATCCTGATGCCGTTTCTCTTCATGTAGTCCAGCTTCTCAGATTATCTGCTCAGCATACAGATGGAATAAGTACGGTGAAAGGACACAACCCTGACACACACTCTTCTTGACTTTAAATCATGCAGCATTCCCTTGTTCTGTTCGGACTACTGTGTCTTGATTTATGAGGTCCTACAATTAAGTCCTCAAACTTACCTGGTGTAAGTACTACGTACCACATTGCTCAATGTCACTATGGTCACCTTCAAAGTACTCCCCTCCAGAAGCTATGTGCCAATGCCAGCGCCTAGTCCACCCTTCAAAGCATTTCTGGAACTCTTTCTGGAATGGCAAGTTTGCAAACTTAATAATATAGTTGTCTATAAGGGAGTTTTCAGCCAGGAAACAAATAACTATATTAGAACACCCTCCCTACTTGCCTGATCTGGCCCCCAATGACGTTTTTCTTTACCCAAAGATAGAATATTGAAAGGAAGATATTCTGATGATGGTCAGGGCATCAAGGGTAATGTGACAACAGCTCTGACGGTCACTCCAGAAAAAAGAGATTCAAAATTGCTTTGACGGGTGGAATAGGCATCAGCACAGAACTTCTCAAGGAGGACTCAAAGATGACCATAGTGATATTCAGCAATGACGTACGAAGCACTTTTTCCAGGATGAGTTTGTGAACTTAATTGTTGGACCTCATATGTACATGTTCTGCATGAACAGAATTAAGAGTTCTGGAATTTCTACTCTTTGCAGTGTTACCTATAATTTGTTATGACCCACAGGCAGATGCCTTTCTAGAGTCAATAAAACACAGGTCAACATCTTTCTGGCATTCTCAGGCTTCAGCCATGATCCACCTGACATCAGCGACATCCCTGGCTCTACGTCCTCTTCTGAATCCAGACTGAATTTCTGGCGGCACCCTGTCAATACACTGCTACAGTTGCTTTTTTAATGACTTCGGGCAAAATTTTACTTCTGTGTGATATTAATGGTATTTTTCCATAATTTTCACATTCAATTGGATCACCTTTCTTAGGGATGGGCATAAATACAGATCTCTTCCAGTTGGTTGGTTAGATAGATGTCTTCCACATCTCCTGGCGTGGACAAGTAAGCACTTCAGTGCTGCCTCTGTTAGCTGAAACATCTCAGCTGGTATCCCCTCAACTCCTACAGCCGAGTTTTTCCCCAGTGCCTTCAGCGCAGCGTGGCTTTCCTCCTTCAGTACCATCGGTTCTGGGTCACAAGCTATTTCTTGAAAGGGATGAACACAGAACAATTCTTTTTGGTACAGTGACTCTGCATTCTTTCCATCTTCTTTAGATGCTTCCTGTGTCATTTAATACTTTCCCCAAAGACTTTTTCAGTATTGAAACCCAAAGCTTGAATTTTTCCTTAAGTTCTTTCAGCTTGAGAAATGCTGCGTGTTCTTCTCATCTGGTTTCCCATCTCCAGTTCTCTGCATGTCCCACTGAGATACTCTGTCTCCTGAGGTCATCCTTTGAAATCATCAGTTCAGTCCTTTGTCTTCACCAGTCCTTCCCTTTGCTTTAGCTACTCAGCACACAAGATGAAGTTTCAGAGTCTCTTTTGACATCAGATTTGGCCTTTTCTTTCTTTCCTGCCTTTTTAATGACCTCTTGCTTTCTTCACGTATGATGTTCCTGACGTCATACCACAACTTGCCTGGTCTTCTGTCATTAATGTTCAATGCATCAGATCTATTCTTGAGACGGTCCCTAAATCCAGAAGAGATAACTCAAGGCTGTATTTTGGCTCTCCATGCCACTATGATCGACTCCACTTTGAGGAGGTTGCTCTTCCCCTGCTGTCCTTTGAGTGCCTTCCAACACGGGGGGTCGTGGGCTCATCTTCCGGCATTGTATCAGACAATGTTCCACTGCTATCTATAAGGTATTCACTGGCTAATTCTTTTTAGAAGTAAAGTGCTGGCTCCTTGTTTCTAGTTGTCCTAGTCTGGAAGCTCGGCCCAAATGTGTCCACCATGGGTGACCCTCCTGGTATCTGAATACCAGTGGCATAGCTTCTAGCATCACAGCAACGCGCAAGTTTCTACAGTACAACAAACTAACAGACATGTATCAGCTGATTTCTCTCCTACATGATTCGGATGGATAATGAAATAATTAAAATGTGAAAATAGAAAACGTCTGCTAGCTTACTTGGCCCATTCCTCCAGATCTCAACAATAAGACTCTCTCCTTACAAACAGCTCTCTAAAACACCTAAAGGAAAATGACAACATGTGCTGACCCACGCTGTCACCACAAACTTGCTGACTGGTCACTTAGCTTTCAAAGTATCATTTTACCACCAGCTTTATCATTTGTCACTTGGTGACCTGCATCATGCCCTTTCCAACGTCACATTATCTACAGCTTAAACATAATGCTATCATAACACAATGGTTCTCAAGTTTTTAACTGCTGGATTAAAGAAACCCTCTACAGCACAAATAGAATCTTGTTATTAGTCATCAGAGGACTATTCTAAATGAATGAGAAAAAACTATCCATAAGTCTTTCTGGGCAGGAAAACAGGAGGAAGTAGAACTCTCTTGGCTTGGCAGGAGAGACAGAATGATAATGATAATGATGACGATAGATGGAATGACCTGTTATGGACTTGGCAGAAGGCTGACTGTACACGCAAGTGCCCTTACAGTTCATTTTCATCTCATCTACTAGCATATCTAGTATAAAGCAGGCTCTGGATTTCAGGGTAGCCTGAAATCATGTTTTCTAATCACCCATGTTAACAGGACTTAGTTTGGGAGTCAGCCTTTCATGAGACTGGCTGAAGACACCCTGCTCTGAATTAGAACCAATTCACCTTGCCCACTTCTGATGCCAGGATGCGTGCACAATTAGTCAGTGTCACGGATTGAACTGGGAACCCCTAATGTTTGTAGCCATTTGGCTGGGCCATGATCCCCAATATTCAATGATATTCCTATGCTCCATGTTAAAAAGGATTGATATGGGACTGTAAATCCCTTTCTGAAGTCACCTCTCTGCTCCACTGTAAATGGAGTTTCCCTGGAGTGAGGTTTTCACCACCTTTTATCTTTAAGAGATAAAAGGAAAGGGACGTAAGCAGAAAATTGGGAATCTCACACCATCAAGAAAGCAGCACCGGGAGAAGAGCACATCCTTCAGACCCAAGGTTCCTGTGCCAAGATGCTCCCTGACCAGAGACTGATGCAACACAAAGACTTTCCTCCAGAGCTGACACAGGAAAAACTCTTCCCTTGGAGCAGATACCCTGAAATGTGGACTTGTAACCTACTGCACTATGTAAGAAAAAACTTTCCTTTGTTAAAGCCATCCACTTTGTGGTATTTCTGTTAGAGCAGCATTACATGATGAAGAAACAGAATGTGGTACTGATGGAGTAGGGTGCTTCTGTAACAAATACCTAAAATGTGGAAGTGGTTTTAAAATTGAATGGTTAGAAGGCTCAGAAGGAGTGCAGAACTGTTAACATGAAGGAAGGCACAAATGGTGAGAAACAGCAGAGGACCAGTGGTAGCAGATGGGGAGCAACAGAACCAGAGCAGTGCAAGACAGCGCTAGAGCTGACCCACAGGGCAAGAGAGCTGAGTGCCTGTGCATAGAGGCTTCCTGATGGAGTGGGGTGCCTCTGGGCACTTGAATCAGTGGAGATAGCCTTGCTGACCCACGGAGGAGAACTGAGTGCTTGTGTGCAGGAGGCCACATGGTGGAGCGGGGTGCCTTCAGGCACTTGAATTGGTGGAGCTACAGAGCTTTGGAACACTTGCCCCAGCAGGGCAGATGTGGGCCTAAGGCCCAGGCCATGAGGCCATAAGAAGCAAAAGCTGAAGAGACAAAGAACATGAGAAGCTGAGCTGCCTCAGTCTCAAAACGTATGGCCATGACCTCAGGGGTTTGAAAGGGTGGAGCCAGGGCTTTCTGTGTTTGTAAGGGTAGAACTGCCACTCAGTTGGGCTTACGCCAGCCAAGTGCTGTCGAGTTGAGGGGGCAGAGCTGCTGCCCAAGTGGGCCTAGAAGGCCAAGTTGTAGCACAGGACAGCGGTCTCCACTCAGAATGCGGAGAGTGTGGACAACACCTGGAGTCTGGAGGGCAACGTTAATGTGTAAAATGTCTCAGAAAACTGAAGATCACTTTTACAGCTTTGAGGGCTAATGTAATGTGTTCTGTTTGTTTGTTGACTGTTTGCTTTCCTTCTCCCATTTGTAATGGAAATGGTCTAGCTTGTGCCTCCTTATTCTGGTATTGTACTTTGGAAGCAGATAATTTATATCCTTGATTTCACAGACATAGAGAAATTTTTGTTTTGGACTTTGAACTGACTTAAGACAATATCATATGTGATTAATGTGTTTTGGCTATGATTCTTGCTATGATTGTATGAATGTGTTACATGTTTCAAAGATGTGACTCTAGGGGACAAAAGGGTGCAATGTTGTGGCTTGAACTGCATCCACCCCCTAAATGTGTGTAGCCATTTGGCTGGGCCAGGTTCCCCAATATTTTATGATTGTCCTCAATTTTGTGATTTTCCTATGCTCTATGCTAAAGAGGATTACAGGGGACTGTAAATCCCTTCCTAAGGTCACCTCCCTGCTCTACTGTAAAGGGAGTTTCCCTGGAGTGCGGCTTGTACCACCCTTTATCCTTTCATCCTAGGAGAGATAAAAGGAAAGGGAAGCAAGCAGAAAATTGGGAACCTCACACCTTCAAGAAACCAGCACTGGGAGTAGAGTGCGTCATTCAGACCTGAGGTTCCTGTGCCAAGATGCTCCCCAACCGAAGACTGACAGACATAAGGATTTTTCTCCAGAGCCAATAGAAGGAAAGCCTTCCCCTGCAGTAGACACCCTGAATGCGGACTTATAACCTACTAGACTGTGTAAGAATAAACTTTCCTTTGTTAAAGCCATCTATTTTGTGGTATTTCTGTTAGAGCAGCAGTAGATAACTAAAAACATCAGCATCTTTGTGTTTTTGAATTATGTAGCCACTTTCCTTTTTTACTTCATTTTTTATATCATATGATGGCTCAAAGTTAGAAATAACTTATTTGTAATTTAAAACCAAACTATTAAAACCAAGGGGTAACAGTGGGGTAACAGTGCAACAGTGCAACAGTATAAATTCCCAATTCCAGAAGAATCACTAGATACTCAAGTTTTATTAATTTTTTGTTGTTTACATGAATGGAATCCAAGTGTCAGTTATTTTCAGCACTTCTAATAAAGAACTATATTCTTTTTACACATAGCTCTTTATTACCTGAAATCTCAGCTACTTAAATGCTGATTTAAATGAGTCTTAACTCTTTCATGAGTAACGAATGTTCTGTCTCAGCTGCCACCAATTATCATTTAATTTATTCAAAATGTATACAGATCTCAATGCTTACAGTTACTGTAATGTGAAAGGCAGTAAATATAAACTTAAAACAGTGTTATAAAGAAATTACAAGATTACCATGAAATTGATTTTTTTACATTCAAAATAGTTGGTCTATGAAAGGCTATCATCAGGTTGTATTTGCTGTCATCACTTCAGGAAGTTGCTCAATATTGGCTTGTAATAGCCAAGTACTCAGACACAAAATATCACTTCACCTCATAGTTTTAAACCAGTTTCCAGGCTGACAGCTGACGATGAATCAGAAGCTAATGTTTTAAAGTGGAAAGCGCCCTTTCTTGGGGGATCAGACATACCACTGGAGACCCAGCCCCCCTAGCAATCCACTGCGGCTGTGCCTGTCTTTATAATGAAGGGAAATGGAATACTTTTTCTTCTGCTTGCCGCACACAGAGGAAAATGAGACTCTGGATGTGGGGAAACGACAAAGAAGCAGCAAGCCCTTACTGTGACAGACACTTCCATGTTTACTGTTCAGTCAGTCAGACGGTTAAAAACTAATGACTATTTTAAAGGGCTCTTCACCTGATTCATAAGACTTTGATAAAGCGAGAAAAAGGAATGGTAAGAAAAAACAAAAACAAAAAAACCCTGCATCTTAGCCTTCTTTGTTTCCTTGAAAATAGTCTATTTAAATGGGGGAGAATGGCTAGAATTCTTCAATAAAAGCAAATAATAATAAAGGGAGACAAAGAGATGCTTAAGTAAAATAAATTATAATTTAAGTGGTATGTTACTGGTGCAAACCAGAAAGCATGACGGAATGGATGAAAATGCCCCCAAATAGATTCCCTTGTAAAGAGGTGCTGAACAAAAGATGAAGTAATCACCACCAGAAAATACAAATGAACAAGATTATTCAAGAAACAATGTCTGGACAATGGCCATGAGGGATGGGCAGAAGGGTGAACGCTGACTCCTCACGTTATAAACCACAGTAAACTCCTCGGAGATTAAGAAGTTAAAAGCAAAAACAAGTACATACAAACTAGGTGACCAGTCTGAAATCCTTCAAGGGTCAAGAGTTTCTAAAAACAACGAGAGAAATCACAAAGAAAATGATAAATTTAACTGCATAAAATGTATTACATAAAGTTTTAGCACCTATGAAATTACAGACATAAAATAAAAAATCACATAAAAATAAGAAGTTATTTTCCATAAAAATTATACATAAAATACGTAGAAACTGATGTTAAAAAACCCTAAAAACAAAGCAATCCCTAGAAGAAATACAGACGGCAAACAGACATAACAAGTGTGGATTCACAGGTAACTCAAGGAAAGCAAATTAAAACAGCCAGGTATCAGCTTTTGCAAATCAAGTTCACAAAGTTTTTATTTTTTAAAAATTTATGGTTAAGTAAAAGCACACAATCCAATTCCGCATACCCACCTCTCTACAGCTCTGTCTGCTGTCCCCACCCAGTGACAGCGCACCCTCCTTTTCACCCTTTACTACTAGTACCCCCCCAATGAACACCTGTCCCCTCCTCTCCACACTTTCTTCTCTCCTCTAGAAAGAAATCAGTAGCACAGCCTTCTGTAAATGCATAAAACCATACAGTACCTACACCACGTGCTCACTCTGTGTCCCTGCGTCCAGTCAATTCTTTAAGTGTTGACCTCAGTACTGGTTTCAGGTCTGGGGCAGCAGTAAGTCTAGGGGCCATGTTCCTGGGGTGGGGGTGGGGGGGGACTCTCCAGGCTGTCAGACCATTAGTTCTAGTCTTTCAGTAGAATCTTTGATCTGAACACCTCTTTTTCTTGGGTTATGTTAAGGACTCTATACCGTTCTTTTGGTCTCATGCTGATGTAGTTTCCCATTCATATGGGTCCTTTTGTTTCCTGAGCTCACTTTTCCTTGTGTCTTTGCTATTCTTGGTCATCATCTGTTTCAGGTGGACTGGGATCCATTGATGTTCCTTACATGGCAGCCTGCTGGGTTTTAAAAGCCCAGATGCCACTCACCCATATGGGGTGCAGAAGACTCTCTTAGCACAAGGTAGTTAGGCCAGTTTACCTCGATGTCCCCTGAAACATGATCCCCAGACCCTGTTCATGCTACTCTATCTTTTGAAATGTTGGGTTGAATTGAGAAAACCTTTCAGTTTATGGTGTAGTTGAGTCATGCTGACCTGCCTTCTCCTGAGTGCTGCCACATCTTCCACCTAACTACATTCCTATCAACTACGGCATCTCTGTGACCAACGCTCTCCCTCCTTCCCCACCCTTGTAGCTGTCAAAGAGTCTTTTCCTCTGTGCATAAGTCCTTTTTAAAGTCCTTATAACAGGGTTTCATACAATACTTGTCCTTTTGCAGGTGACTGGCTTCACCCAGCGTAACGTCTTCCAGTTGATACGAGGTTATGACGTTTCCTAAAATCATCACTGTTCTTTATTATTGTGTGGTGTTCCACTGTGTATATGTATCATGGTTTGTTCACCCATTCATCTCTTGATGAGCCCCTAGGCTGACCCACATTTTTGCGGTTGTGGCTTGTGCAGCAGCAAACATCCAGGTGCATGTATCTGTTCACGTGACAGCTTTTATTTCCGTAGGGTGTATTCCAAGCAGTAGGACTGGTGGATCATATAGTATTTCTATTTCTAGATTTTTAAGGAAGTGCCACACTGTTTTCCAAAGAGGCTATACCATCTTGCATTCCCAACAGGAGTGCAGGAGCATTCCAATCTCTCCACAGCCTATCCAGCATTTGTTGTTTTGTTTTTTGGATTATTGTCAACCTCAATGGAGTGAGATGAAGTTTGGATTTTTTTGTAGACGTCATAGGTAGCTGATACAAATCTAAACTGGGAAAAACTTTCTGGAAAGCAGCTTGTAAAACGCATCAAGAGTCTAACAGTGCTCTCCTCTTTGATATAGTAATTTACTTCCCAGAGAATTAAACAGACTGATTTATGCATAACAATGCCCATGTGCTCACTCTTGGTGATAGCGGAACTGGAGACGCCTAAAATATGCAAATAAACTACTGTACAATCAAGGTGCAATGTTATATGGTTGGTTTCAATTAATTTGACTCAGAATTTTTAAAGAAATGAGATAATGTTCCTCCTATTATACTCAAATTAAAACACAGCATGTAGGGTTACACACAGTGGACCCCTATTTTAATATACATACAAAGGAACAGTACAAAGACTGGAAATAAATAGCGTCAAATGCTAACAGAGCCTCTGAGTATAGGGATTACAGATTCCTTTTATTTTGTGTAAGCATTTTAACCTTTTCAACAGAGAACAAGAATTAATTTGCAGAGAAGAACAAGTGTTTAAACATGTTACCTCACATGTAAACCCAAAGTCTGATATTAACTCCAGTCACTGCCTCTGAGTTCACTGTGACTCACAGTGATCCTATAGATCAGAGTAGAATGGCCCTTGTAGGGTTCCCAAAGCAGGCTGGTGGATTTGAACTACTGACCTTTGGTTAGCAGACACACAACTTAACCACTACGCCACCAAGATTTATGATATACACTCAGTCTGGTATAAATTCAATTTATCTAACAGCAAACAGCATTGCTGACAGGGAAGGGACAGAACACTCACGGACGTAAATGAGTAGCAAGCACAGCTCTCACTTGGGCAAAACAAGTTCTGAACAAGTTGCTCCTCATCACAGCCCAGCAAACCTGGGCCCAGGGACCCGGCGGTATGACGAGGTTATTGCTCAAATCGAAGTCTACAGTATTAAAGTGACAAAAGAACAAGAAGAGGCTTCCACTGTGATTAGACCTCAGCTTGAACTTCAGAGTTTTCTCTCTTTTTTTAATACTATTTTACTGTCTTTTAGGTGAGCTGGAATTGACTTGATGGCAGCGGGTTTGGTTTGGTGTGGGCCCCACCACCATGGAAACGCTGGTGGTGCAGTGGTTAAGGGCCGTGTCTGCTACACGAAAGGTGGGGGGGGGGGCAGACACACCAGGTGCCCCTTGGACACTTTCTGGGGCAGAGGTTCTACTCTGTCCTGAGTTGGAATCCACTTGACAGCAACAGGTATAGTTAGCTATCTCAAAAACCCTGGTCGCACAGTGGTTAAGTGCTATGTTTGCTAACTGAAAGGCCAACAGTTGGAATCCACCTGGCATTCCTCAAACACTCCATAAAGTGCAGTTCAACTCTGTTCTGCCGACGCCCATCACCCACAGAGGCCTTTGTGTACAAAGTTACAGGTCTATGTGGCAGGGGCAGAGGCATTTCACCCGTGACATATTTCTGGCCATACTGTCCTTGATAATAATTTTGCCCTAACTGTGTATCTCTTCCTCCTGCACCTCCTGACCTTGAAACACAGAGCTGGTTGAGCTCAAGGTTGGGCATTACCTAGAAGGCCCTAATGATTAACATGAGAAAAAGAGACCACAAGGTATAGGCTTCAAGTTAGCCAATAGCTGTGTGGTCAGGGGGCAGGTTGAAAATTACGTCCCCTCAACTATAAAAATAAAGAAAGACAGACCTTTGGGGGCTGCCATTTTTCCTCCAAAACTCTTTCCTGTCCCTCTCAATTCATTTTCTCCACCGAGGCCTTTCCCTCCCTCCGTGGGGTCCCCAAAAAGAAGTTGGGGCTGGCTCCCGGCACTGTTCTATGTGGTTGCTAGGAGTTGGAATTGGCTCAAAAGAAATCTATTGTTTGTTTGTTTTTGTAACTATCTTTGTACTTTGACGATCTAGGAATGTCACACTGAAAGGCTGGCCATGAAGCCCCCAGACAAGACCTGGCCTAAATAAAAGGTTTCCAAGGGAAAGTCACCTTTAATTACAGCCATTCAATGTAGCCCTGGTGGCACAGCGGTTAAGATCTCTGCTGCTATCCAAACAGATGGCAGTTCAAATACTCTATAAGGTGGTTCTGCACTGTCCTGTAGGGACACTATGAGTCAGACTCAACTAGACAGCAATGGGTTTGGTTTTTGTAAAACTTTTTTATAGTCATTCTTTAAGGGTTATGATTAGGGTTATCTTGTCTGTTTATACTGATGTGGTCTATTGGTCCATTTGTGAGGATTTTTGTTTTCTTTACACTGAAGTATAATCTAAACTTCAGGTTGTGGTCTTTGATCTTCATCAGTAAGTACTTCACGTCCTCTTTACTTTCAGCAAGCAAGGGTGTGCCATCTGAGTATCACAGGCTGTTAACGAATCTTCCTCCAATCCTGACAGCCTGTTTTTCTTCACCTAGTCGAGCTTCTCAGATTATTTGTTCAGCACACAGATGAACAGGTATGGTGAAAGGAAACAACCCTGACACACAGTCCTGATTTGAAACCACACAGCATCCTTTGCTCTGCCCTAACAAGTGCCTCTTGATCTATGTACAGGTTCCTGATAAGCACAGTTAAGTGTTCCGGAATTCCCATTGTTTGTGATGTTATCCATAACTTGTTATGAACCATGCAAGCTAATAAAACACAGGTAAACATCCCCCTTAGTCACCTAGTGCTGCTACAGCAGAAATACAACAAGTGGATGGTTTTAACACAGAAATTTATTTCCCCACGAAGCAGAGGGCTAAGAGTCCAAGTCCAGGGTGTCAGCTCCAGGTGAGGGCTTTCTCCATTGGTTCTGGAGGAAAGTCCTTGACCTCGATCTTTCCCTGGAATGGGAGCTTCTCAGGTTCAGGGACCCTGAGTGCAAAGACTGGGCTCCGCTGCCAGGGCCCCTTCCTCGGCGGTATGAGGGTCCTCTGTCTCTCTGCTTACTGCTTCCTGCACGCCTCAGGAGACCGCCTCAGGACACAATCCCAGCTTGCAGACCGAGTCTCCCTCCCTAACCCAAGTGTGCCACGCCTTCTCCCTGACTGACATCGTAAAGGCAGGACTCACAACACATTGGAGAAAGCACGCAATGCCAGGAATCATAGCCCAGCCAAATTAACACACAAATTCTGGGGAGGACATAATTTAATTCACGACAACATCTTTCCAGTATCCTCTGCTTTCAGCTGAGACCCATCCATCAGCAGCAAGGACGTCCCTCATTCTACATCCTCTTTTGAATCTGGCCTGACTCGCTGGCAGCTCCCTGTGACATGCTGCTGCCACCCTTTCTTGCATGGGATATTAACGACACCGTTCCGTAACTTCCACGGACTGCTGAGTCACCTGCCTTGGGATCGGGCACGCATACACATTTCTCTCTGTCGGCTGGCAACACTAGCCTATTCAAAACCACATGTGGGGCTGTTCTAGGGAGCCTGTGATTATGAAAGACACGTCGCCTTGCTTGCTGTTCCCTCTGTCACTGCCAGCACCGCGCCGCCCCCACGCACGAGCACATGCTCTCCTGATGGCTGCTGTGCCGCGGGAAGGAGAGGCCCAAGCAACGTGCTCTCAGTAGCAGTCCTGAAACAGGGAGTGACGCAGACAGGACACTCAGACCGAAGTCCCCAGTGTCACTGCCACCACCCTGTCACGTTGGCTCTTAGGGTTTGGTGGTGGTGGTGGTGGTTTAACTCTAATTCTTTAATGCTGTTACCAAATTTCTACTAATTTTTTTGACAGCAAGTTTAAATATTTGGTTGGCAAGATGGGTTGTGAGAAATACGATCCGGTGGTGACAAGATACCAACAAGACGAGTGGCACTCTGGTCCTGCTGGCCTGTGGTGTGACAATATGCCAAGGAGAGCGCAATAAGCAATTTATGCTGGGCGCCCTTCCACTAGTTTATATGGGCACCTGTGGTTTTCCAAACACAACACAGATGAAAAGAGGGCTCCCTAACTATCACACGGGAAAGCCACAATTACGTTTGCAAGTCTTATCATCAGGGTTCCCTAACTATCACATAGGAAAGCCATAATTATGCTTGTGAGCCTTATGGTACAGAAATAAAGGCAGAAAAAGGCAAAAGTCTATAAATGTTTACAAAATGAACCCCCCCAGGAAGCATCACCTCACAGAACACTCACCCTACATGACCAGCAGGCTCCAGCTCAGGCTGGCTGAGCTCCACGCCTCTCACAAAGACCCACCTTGATGCAAAAAGCATTAGGACTAGAATACTGCCTACCCCCAAAACCCACTGCCGTTGAGTTCATTCTGACTCACAGCAGCCCAGTAGGACAGAGTAGAACAGAGTTTCCAAGGAGCACCTGGTGGAGTGAAATGACCGACCTCTGATTGGCAGCCACCACACTTAACCACCACGCCACCAGGGTCTGCGCTCTAAGGTCAGAGGCATGAAAAGTGCTGGCATAACTGTTAAACCAATCCTAACTAAAGAGTAAAAACCATAAAATATTCCAAAATTAAGTAAACAGTACACAGACACATTTTTATCCAGCATCCCAAATCAGAAGACATTAGCATTCTGCCTTGTTGGCTTCAGACCCCACCTTGCCCCAAGAAATAACATCTTCTAATCACAACTTACACCCTCATCACTGGTCTCCCCCCTCCCCCCTCCCTCCAAAACAACTGTGACTCTTAAAAGGGCAGGTATTTGACTCCACAGGTACGTTTTATGGTGTTTCTCAGTATACATCTGGGGTCTGTCTGCACAGGTCTTAGGTCTGAGGCAGAACTAAGGAGCATGTCACCCAAGTGTTTAGCAATTACAGGACACGCACTTCATCAGAAGGAAAACTTCTTTCTGCAAAACCCATTTCCCCCAGTGCTGCTCCGAATGGGGTGCCCCAATTCTCACAAGACTATCATAGGAAGACAGCCCCATAGCACAGGCAACTCACAGTGACCCTAAGAGAACAGAGCAGACTCGCCTCCTGGAGTTTCCAAGCAGTGGCTGGTGGATTCAAACCGCTGACCTTTTGGTGAGCAGCCATAGCTCATCACAGCGCAGAAGTCAAAGCTGACTCAAGGCCCACAGGTTCGGGTTTTTTGTTGGTTTGTTTATAGTCAGGGAGACAGACGTGGTAGTCTGCTTCTGTGAGAGATTACCGACCTGGAAGCAACCCTATGAGACAGTTCTGCCCTGCCCTATGGGGTCGGCATTGGGCTATGAGTCAAAGTCAGCTTGATGGTAACAGACTTTCTCTTAGTATGGCTGCTGCATTAAAAAATAAAAGTGTAGCTTGTAATCTATGATTTGTCATTGCTCTGCATGTTTAGAAGGATGAGAGCTAACTTACACTGTCACCTGAAAAATCTTCCTAAATTTCCTCCTTCCTTCCACTTTTTTTTTCTTTTTTAATTTGTAAGGTTTTGCTTTCTAATTGTGTTCTTACTTTTCCCGGTTCTATGGCTTATGAGCAGCTCCCTCAGTCGAGCACCCTTCCCTCACCCCAAGCTTTGGCATTGGATTGGAAGCTCTGTCTGTCTCTGGCAAGCTCTGGGTGCCCCTCTGGGAACTGGGTGGCCCTGAGCTCTCTCTCCTGGTCCCACCTTCTCCGAACGTCAGTGCTTAAGTCGCTTCTGCTTTAGTTTGTGAGAATAACAACCTCTCCCTTATTTTCAACCTCTCTACAGCAACTGTTGTGTTTCTTTCTTCACAGCCAAAGTGTACATAGAATTGGGGGGGCACTTTTAGAAGATTTCAATGCTTGGTAGACATTCCATAAATACTTTTGAAGATACTGAGTGAAACTAACTCAGAAAAGCATTGTCTAGCTAAATTCTCATCCACTCTGCAAAGTGGTCATCAGCAAACAGGGACAGGCATTGTTTTCAAAAGAGAGAGGCTGTCTGGCTGTCTGGGGCTGCCATCCTTTACCACGCAGTCCGCCCCTACACAGTCCTCCCCTACACCTGCACAAAGGCCGTGAAGGCAAACCTGTCAGCCCTGACTCACAATGCCCGCTTCATTTTTACATTCCTCACTAATATATCACAGCAGGGAAAACTCCCGACCTTGGACCTGAAAGTTGGCCCAACAACCAAAGGCATACAGAACCAAGGCCAATCTCAGAGAGCACAGGACTGTACACTTGTGACAACTGCATTTCTTTCCACTGCGTTTCTTACGACACAGGAGCTGCACACTTTTTACTTTTACCGTTACTTTTGTGGACTAAGAAACTAACCACAAAGCAATGTGACTGATTTTTTTTTAAAAACTAAGTGTATCAGTGTTTCCACACCTAAGTGGGCAGACCCCCTTTAGCACACAGTCCACTTGGCCTCTCACTCCTCAAGCATCCCAAGAACATCTCTTTGGGAACTGCATAAGAGTCAGGTGCCAAGAGCCACCCAGTCCCACAGCCTGCCCGCTGCAGGCCTGTCCCCTGCCCTGCTGTGACAGCTCCCTGAGAGCCAAAAGGGCAGTACACTTCTCCTTCCGCCCTCCTCTTCCTACTTAGCACAATACCCTGCAGCTGGAGGGGTTTACAGTCTACTTGTTGAAAACGGATCAGGATTCTAAAGACCCTGAAGAAACTTAACGTACACAGACTCACCTTACTTCAAACACGAGGACTTCTTTTCCTTATAAAGTCACCTCTGAAGACAGGATGGAACACAGTCAGACTACAAGGGGATCAAAAGCACCACAGACTGGGCCAATACATCCATTACACTAGAGCAGCCAACGAGGCCCGGGGGTGCAGCGGTTACAGCGTGGCTGCCAACCCGAAGGTCAGCAGTTCTGACCCACTGGCGACTCCTCAGAAACCCCAGGGGGCAGTTCTCATTTGTCTTACAGGGTCACCATCCATCAGAACTGACTCAATGGCAACAGACTGAGATTGTGACTTTAGAGTAACAAATGGTTCAAAATCTTCCTCTACCCTATCACTAGCCTCAACCTGTTAAGTTGGTGAAGCCTTTTAAACCATCCCAGAAAAATGCACACAATTTTGCAGAGTAACTGCAGGAGGTCTGGAAGCTTAAATCAATCTACAGACCCCTAAAGGAGATACGGACACCAGGCTGCAAGCCCACTCTACAGACAAAAGTTTCCTGTCAATAAGATACCATAACTCAATGAGACTAATACCTGCAGAACAAATGGACATGTCAAACAGCCTTTCAGTGGGGACACGGAGTTTTCTTCCTGCAGTTTCTTGCTGGGTTCCACGGATGGCTACCACACCCGACTTTCCAATGGCCGCAGTTGCTTGGCAATGACACCCACACCCTGAACTCACCGCTGAATAAGAGGCTCACGTTTCCAGTGCTGAAGTTTAGAAGAGATTCATTCACACAGCAGAGAAGCCACGTGACTATCAAAATAAGAGATCCTAACCTAACTTCTCAAGATAATTTAGGGATGACAACTGCAAGAGACTCAGAAGAAACAAAAGCATTGAAGGTGAGTTTGAAGCTGTTCTACTAACATTCTGAAAGACACCTGATGCAGTCGAGTGGCACTGTGTCTCCCGGGGGTGACACAGTCTATGGTAATACACAGGATGAGAGAAGTAGTTCAATTCATTGACTAGCTGTGGTGCTAACGAGTTGAATCCTACTGACTAGACACCATATGGGCCAGGTAATTGCAGTCCATCGCTAACAACAGACTGTGGGTGAGTGGTGGTTCCCGGTAGAATTCTCGCCTTCCACAAGGGAGACTCGGGTTTGCTTCCTGGCCGAGGCGCCTCAAGCACAGTTGCGATCACTCTGTCAGTGAAGGCCTGCAGGTCGCTCTACCACTGCAACGGCTCCAGTGGAACTTCTGGAATGAGAAGAACTAGGAAGAAAGGCCTGGTGACCTACCTCCAGAAAAAGGGCCAGTGAACACCCCCCCCATGACGGAGGCCGCGAGGCGGGGCTGACTGGATAGCAGCTAATTGACAACAGACTGTCTCTCTACCCTAGGCTGAATCTGAGAAGGTCAGGAAGAGCCCCTTACCAACTCACGCAGTCCCCCACTTATGACAGGGTCCCGCTGCGAAGACACTCTCCTTAAGTTGGGTAACTCATTTGCTTTTAAGTTTCCATTATTATTGCCTTTTATCATCAGTATCTTTACAAATCTTACTCTTTATTTGTTCTGGGGATTGGAAACATACAAATACCTATGAGTGAACATCCGAGAATGAGAACATTACCAAATGGCACACTGCAACACTCTCTGTAGTACAGATTACTTACACCAAGACTTAAAAACAAACAAAAAAACCCACAACAGGTGGTCCTAAGCGCAGCTGGTCATCACTTGAATAGGCCACGAGTTGGGCCTCTACTAAATGTGTCAGCGCATATGTTGGTCATTTGCATTATCTCCATAAAAATGAAAGGAAGCATTATACTATACTAACTAAAGTCTTAAAAAGCCCCAAAGAATTTTGACTTCAGTTCAGTCTTCCAGCACACACACAATTAGCAAATTATTTTTTTTAAAAAGCTTTCAAATATACAAAAGAATTTTAAACACCATTCACTTCAGCATCTCCTTTCACAGCTGAGGGCAAAAGAATTATCCCTGACTTTATACATAGACACACTAAAGAAACAAGGTCCACAGAGTGAAGAACAAATACACAAAGGTAAGACCCCCAGACAACATCTAGTCACATCAGTTAAACGCGGTGTCTATGCTGATGGCTCCCAGATCTGTGCCAGGCTCTGTGTCTGATTGCTTCCTGGTCCACTGTACTTGTTCATACGCCGAGTACTTCAGAGGTAACACACCACCGTATACTGCACATGGGTGCTGCTGTTGTTTTCGGGTACCATCCAGCTGATCCTGACTCACAGAGACCCTGTGCACACCAGAAGAAAACACTGCCCGGCCCTGCGCCATGCCTACAACTGTTATGCTTGAGCCCGTCACTGCAGGCATTGCGTCTCATCGAGGGTCTTCCCCTTTTTTGCTGAACTTCCACTTTACCAAGCATGATGTCCTTTTCCAGGGACTAATCCTTCCTGACAACATGTCCAAAGTATGTAAGACACAGTCTTGCCATCTGTGCTTCCAAGGAACACTTTGGTTGTACTTTTTCCAGAACAGATGTTTGTTTTTTTGGTGGTCCATTGTACATTCAACATTCTTCTCCAACACCACAATTCAAAGGCATCAATTCTTCTTCTGTCACCTTTGTTCATGGTCCAGCTTTCACACGCATATAATGTTATTGAAAATACCATGGCTTGGGTAAGGCACACTTTAGTCTTCAAGGTGGCATCTTTACTTTTGAGTACTTTAAAGAAATTCTTTGCAGCCGATTTTCCCAACGCAACGCATCTTCTGATTTCCTGACTGCTTCTGCCATGGGCATTGACTGTGGAGCCAAGTAAAGTGAAACTCTTGACAACCTCAATCTTTGCTCCATTCAAGACAACGTTGCTTCCCGGTCCTGTTGGGAGTATTTTTGTTTTCTTGCTCTTGAGGTGCAATCCATAGTGAAGGCTGTGGTCCTTACTCTTCATCAGCGAGTGTTTCAAATGTTCTTCACTTCCAGAAAGTAAGGTGGTGGTGTCTGCACAACGCAGATTGCTAATGAGTTGTCCTCCAATCCTAATGCCTCGTTCGTAGAACTCTGCTTCTTGGAATACTTGCTCGGCATATCAATTAAAGAAGTACGGTGAAAGGATACAACCCTGACACACACCCTTCCTGACTTTAAACCATGCAGTATCCCCTTGTTCTATTTGCATGACTGCCTCCTGATCCATATACAGATTCCTTAAGAGCACAATTAGGTGTTCTGGAATTCCCATTCTCTGAAATGTTAGCCATAATTTATTATGATCCACAAAGTTGAATGCCTGTGCATAGTCGGTGAAACACAAGTAAACATCTTGCTGGTATTCTCTGCTTTCAGCCAAGATCCATCTGACATCAGCAATGATATTCCTGGTTCCATATCCTTTTCTGAATCTAGTTTGCATTTCTGGCAGTCCCTTGTCAATGTACTGCTGCAGTCACTTTTGAATGGTCTTGAGCAAAATTTTACTTGCCTGTGATATCAACGATACTGTTTGGTAATGTCCACATTCAGTTGGACCACCTTTCTTTGGGATGGGCAGAAATATGAATTTTTTCCAGTCAGTTGGCCATGCAGCTGTCCTCCAAATTTCTTGGCATAGATGAGTGAGCGCTTCTAGCACTGTATCTCCTTGTTGAAATATCTCAACTAATATTCCATCAGTTCCTGGAGCCTTGTTTTTCGCCAATGCCTTCAACGCAGCTTTGGCTTCTTCCTTCAGTACCATTGGTTCTTGATCATATGCTACCTCCTCAAATGACTGAACATCAACCAGTTCTTTCTGGAATAATGACTTTGTGTATTCCTTCTATCTTCTTTTGATGCTCTCTGAGTCATTTAATAGTTTCCCTGTAGAATCCTTCACTATTGCAACTCGAAGCTTGAATTTTTTCTTCAATTCTCTCACCTTGAGAAATGCACAACATGTTTTTCCCTTCTGTTATTCCATTTCCAGCTCTTTGTACATGTCGTTATAATACTTTCTTTTGTCTTCTTGAGTTGCCCTTTGAAATCTTCTTTTCAGGTCTTTTACTTCACCATTCCTTCCTTTTGCTTTAGCTGCTTGACATTTGAGAACAAGTTTCAGAGTCTCTTCTGACATCCAATTTGGTCTTTTCTTTCTTTCTGGTTTCTTAAAATGACCTCTTGCTCTCGTTATGCATGTCTTTGATGTCATTCTACAATTTATCCGGTCTCTGGTCATTAGTGATCAACACATCAAATCTGTTCTTGAGATGGTCTTTAAACTCAGAGATCCAAGGTCATACTTGGATCTCATGGACTAGTTCTAATTTCCTTCAGATTCAACTTGAATTTTCATATGAACAATTGACGATCTGTGCCACAGTCAGCACCTGGTCTTGTTCTGACTGGTGAAATGGAGCATTTCCATCATCTTTTTCCATGGATGTAGTTGATTTGGTTGCTGTGTGTTCCATCTGGTGAGGCCCATGTGTAGAGCTGCCGTTTGTGTTGGTTAACAAAGGTTTTTGCAATGAAGAAGACATTTTAGTCCTACAAAATTCTGTTACACAATCTCCAGCATTATTTTATCACCAAGGCTATGTTTTCTAACTACCAATCACTCTTTCTTGTTTCCAATTTTTGCATTCCAGTAATGAATCCATCCTAATTGCATGTTCCATCACCTTCAGACTGCGGAAGCTGGTAAAAATCTTCAACCTCTTCATCTTTGTCCTTAGTGGTTGGTGTATAAATTTGAATAGTAGTCATATTGACTGGCCTTCCTTGTAGGCACATGGATATTATCCTATCACTGACAGCACTGTACTTCAGGAAAGATCTTGAAATGTTGTTTTTGATGAACAGAACACCACTCGTCTTCAAGCTTTCATTCCCAGCATAGTAGAAGGAAATCTAGCAGGTGGAATATACAGGTACTTTTACGGAGGAGACCCTGGTGGCATAGCAGTTACGAGCTAACTAAAAGGTGGGCAGCTAACTGAGAGGTGGGCAGTTCAAATCCAAAAGACACACCTTGGTAATTTTATGGGGGCAGTTCTACTCTGTCCTACAGGGTTGCTATGAGTTGGAATTGACTCAACAGCAATCAGTTTGGTTTTTTAAATGCTTTTAGAATGAATGAACGAATGAGTGAATGTCTGATCAAGACAAAGATGGCCAGACCTTTTTATAGTTTACCAAATGCCCCAGTTTAATGTGTCAATCTCTGAAATAACTGGAGCAAAGCAACTATTTCCTGGGCATTTAAATATAAATACATATACATATGCGTGTGTGTGTTTAAGATGGGAACAATTCCAGAATCGCCTCATTCACATTTCAGATTTGGAAGGCTATAGATTCTGAAAGGACTCAAGATATGAACACAACATAAATCCTCAAGAATTTTCTAGCTACACTTATTTCTGTCATAAGCAATTCTGATAAATACTCTTTAGATTACTAAATAATAATTCTAGGAAACCTGAATACCAAAATTGGCAGGGCTCAGCCAAGCCTCACTGGAAGGATATGTGGGTTGAGAACACGATTTCCCTGTGGGCGCTTCCCATTTGGGAAGCTGTGTGGAGACAGTGCCTAAGGATACTTTTTCATTGTTACAATCTGTTAATGATAAATATCAGCTACTGGATGAATGCTGTTGTCAGTGGCCAAACTGCAGATTACAACCAGTGGGGCTCCAATGGATCAAAAGGCATTTTAATTCTTTCTAACTGGGAAGCTAGCATGTTTTAACATTAACAGCCCTTTGTCTTTCTTTATTGCACAAGACAGAAACCTTGAGAAGAAGATACACATGGTTAGTCTGCTTTCCTTCACTGCTTCTAGCCTTGCTCTCCTTGGCTCTGACCACACATGTATCTGAAACCACAGGACTGTGAGGATAACAAGGTGAAGACAGAACGAGGGGTCCTCCGTTTCTAAGTCATTTCTTAGACTCTAAAGTGGATCCAACACACCACTCAGACGGCCCCGGAAAAATGCAGCAGTAATTGCCAGCTATAAAGTCAGGGCTGAGTGTGTCATGGAGGCCTTAAAGCCATCGGAGGACAAAGCAGTAGCAGGGAGATTTCTGGGCCCTTTCCAATGTTAGATTCTTGCATGTGGAACAAAAGGAATTGACAGCCACGGATTTTACCAGACACAGAGGGATGGCCAGGGGCTGCTGAGAGTCTGGGCACTTTGGTCACTCACCATTCCCTGAGCACATGTGCTCTTCAACGTTACCACACTGCGCTAAGTGAATGAAGGCATACGGGACTGCACCAACCAAGAGACCCCCATACTCTGTCTACTGAAATCCCACCCACTCTTCACAAGCTAATGTAAATGGCATCTTCCCTAAAAACATCAGCTCCCCAGGTGGCAAAGTGGTTCAAGTGTTCAGCTGCTAACCAAAAGGTCAGCAGTTTGAATCTATCAACTACTCCTTGGAAACACCATGGGGTAGTTCTCCTCTGTTCTGCGTGGTCCCTGTGATCAGCACTGACTCGATGGCACTGACTCTGGCTTGGTTTGGGGTGCCACTCTGTTGTAAAATCTGTCACATCGCACTGTCTTTGTGCGTTGACAAGTCTGTCTCTCTTCGTGTGAGCTGAGGACCTCCCAGACCACGGCTCAGTCACTTCGGGACTGCCAGGACATCGCGGTTGGTCTAGAAATGGTCTTCAGCAGAGACATACAGAAGGACAGAGTACGATTACGAATGTCATAGTAACTGGGGATGTCATTCTTTTCTTTTCATTCATTCATTGAACAGATCTTATTGAACATCTATTGCCTAGCAGGCCATAAAGTAACAAATACCAAAAAAAGAAAAACCAAACTTGCCACCATCTGTTGTGCGTCCCAGTGACTCTGACCTTCCGGCTGGCAGCTGGCAGCTCTTAACCCTGTATGGCCAGGGCTTCAACTCAGCCACTGCTCTCTTAATGAGGGCCTAAGCAGCACACGCAGATTAGTCTGCATTTTGCCACAGTCATGTTACCAGACTGCGTGATTTTATAAGATCCAAAAGACTGGTAAAATGACCACGGTAAAAAGGCAAACTGATTACAGATGAGTCACTCACCCACTCATTCAGGGATCAGCATCTTAATTTCTTAAAACTCAGGACACTAGAATAAAATGTCACCCTTAGTGGCACCGAACTCCACCACCAAAGGTAGAAATAAAGGAAGATTAGATTCCCTGCGCCCCAGGTATGGATTCTACCCAGGAAATATAGAGTAAATCTCAACTGATGGCTGAATGAGACTTTCACTTAAATTCTCTCTTCAGGACGGTGCAAAAAGACGCTTCCTGAAAAGGTTTTTTTTTCTTTTTTCCACAAGAGCACATCCTTTGTTTTTCCCAGAAGCACAGTAAAACAGAAACTGCTGCATATCTGCTAAACAGAGCCAGGTATCTTGTCAAGTATTCTCCAAAAGCCCTATAACCGGGGATATGACAATACACTTCTCTTTGACTTCGGCATGAAGGAAAAAACCAACTCTCCACAGTGATGTGTTTTATTTGAAGAGACAGCAAGAAGCATAGTCTCTCCAGCATTTCTTCCCTCGCCATAGCTGATGGAAAGTCACAGCAAACTCAAGGGCTCGAATACAATGACCAACGTATTCCAGGTCCTTCCTTCCACATGATGTTATAAAAATGACCTAGCCGTCCCGCTTTATACTTTGTAGTACTGTTGATGATTCTGATCTGATTGCTAAGTTAGTTTGGTACAAGCCATAAATTAAAACACAAACAAGAAAATGAAATGTCACATGTAATACATAGTACCTACTCCATGAAGCAAAGTCATCTTTCACTATTGGAACACGATAGGGTACTCTTAATTACAAACATATTTTAATACTGTTGGCATTATACAACACACAAAGGTGTTTGGGTTCACAAAATCAAACTACCAATATGGCTTAAAAATCAGTATTTCCAAATAATTTAGACTTTTAGAAACTTGGTCAAGTGCTACATCTGCTAACTACAAGGATGCAGTTCAAATCTGCAAGCGCTCCTTGGAAACTCTATGGGGCAGTTTTACTCTGACCTCTAGGGTCGCCATAAGTCAGACCCGACTCGATGGCAGCGGGTTTGGTTTTCACAGAAACTTACACCAAACAAGATGTTCAGCTGTCCCTGTAAAGTGTTAACGATCAGTAGAAGAAAACTCATTCCTGCCCCCACCCCCACCCCCACCCCGTCTTTCTCCTTGCTTCTCTCTGCCCTCCTCCTCCCTCTCCCACATCACTCCTCAATGCACACTTCCTTCTGAGTATCTTGGATACAGGGGGATTGGGGTTTTAGCTGAGAGGTTTCCCCCATTGTTTCTCCAAGCAGGAGTGTGATTTAGTGAGAACCATAATCACGTGCTCACAGTAGCGCCCTACTCGGCAGATCACCAAACAGAGCGACTGCTATACCTAGGGAAACAAGAAAAGTAAGAGCCCTCACGGCAAATTAAGGCTGACATTCATCATGATATGCTCCTGGAAATCCAGGTCAGTGTGTGCATTAAACTGGAAAAATTAAATTACTTAGAAGCTGCTTTCTTGCTTCTGAACATGTCAGACAAGAACTAATCTCAACAGATAATGCGTGCTCATTTGACGTAAAAAAACACTTATTCAAGCTACCATTCAGTACATTTTAATGGCTCCACAATACAAGGTCGAAGACCAGAGAACAAATCAAACTTAGCCAGTTTTTACTTGGATTTAAAAACAAGAAATGAAAAGGAGGAGAAAGTTAACAACACACTAAGCTCAAAATCCACAGTCAGACAAATGTTGAGCAACAAACCCAAAACCAAAATGACAGTGACTGAGTCAATTTGAACTCACAGTGAACCTATAAGACACAGTAGAACTGCTCCATAGAGTTTCCAAGGAACAGCTAGTGGACTTGAATGGCCAACCTTTTGATTTGCAGCCATAGCACTAACCATTACGCAACCAGAATAAGAGTACTCCTAAGTATGATGCAACTGTTGAAAGATTTCTTGACATTCTTCTCTCATTTCCCTTTGTGAGATTCATATAACAAGTGTATACCTCCATGGAGGAAACAACAGAAAGAGAAATTCAAGCAGCTGACCCAATACTTGCAGCAGGTCAGCAACACAGGGGAGCCCTAAGCAGGGTCTGCAGCCTGGGGAGACCGAGGCGTCAACGCAAGGCATGCTCCAGCGTTGGGCTGAGGAGCCGGTGGCCCGGGGAGAAACGCGGAGCACACGGCAGACTGGGGAGACCGGATGTTTTCCTAGCAGCAGAGTGCTCAACTATAAACCATGAACTACTAGCTATAAACTATTAACTATAAACCTACAAGAGGAATAACAACTGGTGAACCAAGTTCAATGACTGAGAAATGATTTGGCCTTCATAACGGTTATCACACAACACAAACTACAGATAACTTTTAAAAAATGCATTATCCCAGCAACAGTGTCATTTCTGAACTTTTTGTTATTTCAGTGTCAGGCCTTGAGGAAGTGGAGCCCACAACTTGCAAGAACACAAGCAGCAGGGTCACTTACTTGGCTTGGCATTAGCGACAACCACCAGGCTCTCCAGCGAGGGTGCTGGTGGATACCTGCTGTGTCCTCCCAGGCCGTCATTGCTGCCGTACTCGATGACTTCCACATGTCCCAGGGGAACGCTCCATTTCAACAGATACCTTTGGCTGGTTGAGAGCGTGGCGTGGCTTTCATGCGAGGTGCTGAAACAGAGTGTTTATTTGATTATATGAATAAGTTACAATACTTTTCATCCCTTAGTGTATTCAGGTGAGAAATATCTTAATTGTTAAATCGCAGTGCTTCTGACTTTATGATGAATTGTTACCATTTGGCTTGGATGAGAGAATAGGAACTATTTCAATTCTCTGATCCAGAAAACACCGGGGAGAACTGTAAAACTATGGATTTCCCAGAAAGCTTTAAGGCTTTCCATAAAAGTTTAAGAGGAAAAAGCTGGACACTTCCCATGACCATCTAACCAAACATTTCAAGTATTCTGAGAACAATGTTAACAGGCAAAATCTCCTATGTGGATAATAAACATTCTGACTGTTTATAAACATTAACTCTAAAATATTTTCTTTACTCTTATGAGTCTAATTAAAGCACTTTAATAGAATTAAATTAATTCTACTCCGTGAGTAAAGTACTTTATTGAGTATATAGAAATTAAATGGACCAAAAGGAAAAAAACCACCATCTTTATAGTTTATTCTCTTCTTTTACCATAAAATACAACATGCATGCAGGGAAATGCCTGAAACACACCTGCACAGTCCAGGGAGCAAACAGAAACACCTGAGCACTGACCATCCAGCTCACCTGTGACACGAGCAGCGCCCCTGCGTTTCTCTCTGTGCCCGGGACAACCTACTCCTCAGGACGCAGCAACTATTCTCTGCTTCAGGAGGGGAGACCAATCTTAAACGGGTGACCACATCTCTTAAATACGAACGCGTGAATGCATCTGATGCTCACTGTGGACTTGAGAGACCACTGCTTTTTTTATCCCAAGCACACGCTCCTGACTATCAACACACCCACGTTTGTGAGGTTGTTCAGAGAGGCAGAAGCTCATTCTAAGGTAAACAGGTCACCCTAGCCCTCTACTCCCGGGAGCAGCTGCCTCTCGCATCGACTTGTGACACTTTTGCCTGTCCAGAAGCTCCCGTCTCCGATGGTCAGCGTCTGAGAAGCAACTGTTGTTCTGACTTCTGGTGATGATCATGGCGGGATTTTCTTCAACATGTATTTTTAAGAATAAAAATGTAGACAAGGGTAATCGAAAGATCTGATGCCGTGCTTTAAACTGAAATACTCAATTTACAGGGAGCTGACTCTCACCCGCGCTATCCACCCAACACCCCTCCGCGCTTACGGAGTACCAACTCCTGGTCCACGTGAAAAGGGAGAGAGAGGAAGCGCAGTCCAAACATCGAGTCACAAGTAAAGCAGACGGTGAGTCTACGAACGACAGGAAGAGACATCCCGTCCTCTTGTCTGAATCCTCATCCTTCCTATAAAAGGAAACTGGGGACTCTCAATATCCTCAGAGGTGATCACTCAGATCTTGGGGGGAAAGTTTAACATTTTAGCCTAACCAAATGTGTCCTATTCCATCACCTTAAGGAAGGTCCTCACTGTACCACTCTGAAGGCAGTCCCACTGAAAATCCCATGCTGATCACACACTAATGAGAAATGAATTCTTACCCATTATGAGCACACTGTAAACAGATCTTTCAAGACACGAGATCCACGCTAGAGGGCAGGGAGGCAATATCCTGAGAAACAGCCCTGGCGGGACAGAGCAGGGCAGAGGCCGGGTCCCTCCTGCCAAGGAGTGGCAGGCAGGTTCCAACCTGTGGCTTCCCAACAGCCAAGCCTGTGACTGGGCCGTCAGGGCCCCTCAGCTCAGAAAACACCGACTCTGATTCATCTGGAAAGCTGAATTTCTGTCAACTCCTGAGTTTAAAAACAAGTAGGATTCCAAAACACTCAAATTTACCTTGGAAAAAGCAAAAATCTGTGCCCACTGAGTCAATTCCTACTCCTAGTGACCCTATAGGACAGAGAAGAACGGCCCCACAGATTTTCCTAGGATCCCCTGGTAGATGTGAACCGCCAACCTCTTGGTGAGCAGCCACAGCTCTTAACCACTGGGCCACCAGGGCTCCGACAAGGCTGATTAAAAAAATAATTCCAAATCAACTGCTGTCACGTTGATTCTGACTCACAGTGACCCCACAGGACGGCACAGAACTACCTCCTAGAGTTTGCAGGGACTGCTGGGTGGATCTGAATGGCTTACTTTCTGGTTAGCAGGCACAGCTCTTAACGATTATGCCACCAGGGTCGATGCAGCATGAGAGATGTCGTGTCTCCTGGTGTGCTGGTGATGTGATGCCAACCGGCCGGCTCAGGTCAGGAGGCATCTGCTCCTTCCCAGGGCACGAACACGCCCATCACAGAAGATTCCAAGCTCCCAGTTTAATCTTTTAGCAACCAGCTCCCCAAACTCGTGAAAACTGAGCAACGGGAGCCCTCACTGAACGGGCTCCTGGCCGCCCCTCTGAGCTGTGTGGGTTCCCCAGCACCAACACGACTGGACTCTGGCGACCACCCCCTCCTCGCCGCCCTGTGCTTCAGTTTCTCTAGGGCCCGGGTCAAACGACAATACCAGTGGAGGGCAATTCTGACGTGAAACTGTTTCAGGCGAAGCCACTGAGGAAAGAGAACAAATCAGTGAAGATACGGAGCTACTCACGCTCCTGGTTTACACTAGATGTGAACAGACCAAATCTAACTGTATGAGAGAGACAGAACAAAGATGTACTTATTTTTAGATGTATTTATGAGGAAGCAGCTGACACGGGAACACGAACAGTGATCAAACACAGAACAAGAGCCGCACAGTGATTCAGCCAGGTTACAAAAGACCCTCAGTTTAGTTTCCAGCTTGAACATCAGCCTTGTCTAAAGAATAACTCTACCTCCACAGGCCCTTCATTTCTGCTGACACAGACAAGGTGACTTACACTGAATCCACTGAAAAATAAATGGTGTGTCATAAGCTGGCGCAGCGGCTCAAGCGCCTGGCTCCCAGCCTGCAGGCTCGGGCTGTGAGTCCGTCAGCCACTCTGCGGAAACAGGAAGCGGCAGTCTGCTGCCATAAACACCTGCAGCCTTGGAAACCCTACGAGACAGTTCGACTCTGTCCTATCAGGTTGCTATGGGTCGGAACTGACTTGACGGCGGTGGGTTTTTGGTCTCCTTCCCCTAATCAAAGCAAAAGATGATTAAGTTTTGGCATACAGGTCAGTCAGAACAAGAAAAGTAACAAAGTTGTTCACCTCCTCCTCGACAGACAGCACAGTGTGAGTCACCACCGTCACCGTGAATCCAGCATGGCCTTACCGGGCACTCACGGTGGCACACATCAGGACATCATTCAGCATGAAGATCCGGCGCTCCTTGGTTTTCACAATCTCCCCTCGGTCGTTGTAAACTGTTTCTATCATATCGTCAGATCGGATGAGGGATCTATTTCCACTGCTGAGAAGCTGGGTATGCAAAATAACACTTGACACAGTTACCACTGATCTTACCAAGGGAAAAAGAGAAGACTAAAAAAAGTGTTGGAAACTCAGTTTACAGACAATCTGTCAGTTTTCATTCTTTAAAGACAGAGGTTCCCACCTGCTCACACTCACTCACCTCAGTATGGACACACACACAACTTCAGAAAGTGTCGTTTCAAAATTTTTACCACCTGTCCTACAAACATCCGTGTCCACCGTCACACTGAGCAGGCAGGAGGCTCAGTCTCCTCACGGACACAACCTCCACTGCAGAAACACTGGGCACAGCAGAGCGCCACTTGGATCTATTAGTCAACACCGTCTCCAAAAGTGACCACTCTGAAGATAGGCTTTGTCCCCACAGATTCTCATCACAGTTGCCCACACTGTTATTGACAACACGACAACACTGGGCCAGTTAGGAAGCTTTACAAGGAAAAAGAAGTATTTCTGTAATTTTCCTTTTACCAAACCCCAAACCCAAACCCACTGCCATGAACTCAATTCTGACTCACAGTGACCCTACAGGACAGAGCAGAACTGCCCCATAGTTTCCAAGGAACATCTGTTGGATTCGAACTTCCAGTCTTTTGGTAAGCAGCCATAGATAGCACTGAACCACTACACCACCAAAGTTTTCACCCTTTACCAAAGGACGGCATAATGAACACTTTAAGGTTCTCCTTGGACACTCTACGGGGCAGTCCTATTCTGTCCTATAGGGTCACTATGAGGTAGAATCAACCTGATGGTGACTTTTCTTTTATTTTATTCTACCCAAGCCACACAAAATATCATTAGTTCCTTGGAAAGATGCTTTGTCTTCATTAATTAAGAAAACGATAACAGTCATAGAGAAGCCATTCTTATTAAGCAAATTAGCCAAAGAGAAAATTTAGAACTTTCAGCCTAAGCTGATCCCTAAGCCCTTCTGCCCTAAGCCTACACTAGCTGTCCAGCTTGAAGCGAATCAGTGCCTCAATGCCAATCTCACTGCTTAGTTTGTCTTAACATGCACCCCTAGGAATAATGAAGTCTTTATGTACTCTAAGTAATGATCACTACCCCTTACAGACCTCACAGGCTTACTCTGCATGAGATGGGCTTTCAAATACTGAATGTAAGCACTATTACACATAACATATAAGCTATATCAAGAATACAATGAAAATTTCTGCTTACAAAAACTGCTGCAAAACTCACTGAGAGAATCACAGAAAGCTAAAAGGTGTGGCTTAAAATGATACCATAATAAAGTTCTCACAGTTAAATCACTAAGAGGAGCTCTAACACAGGAAATTCCTCTTCCTGACAAAAACAAAAGGTGATCTTAGCCACGCTGAACACCATATGGAACTATGGAACGCTGCTCACACCAGGGAAACTCTGGGGGCACAGCGAACAAGCGCTACAGCTGCTAACGAAGGCGTCAGGAGCTCAGCTCCGCCAGGAGCTCCTTGGAAACTGTGGGGCAGTCGTGCTCTGTCCTAGAGGGTCACTACGAGTCGGAATCGACTGGATGGCACTGGGTTGGATTTTGGTCCCAGCGTATACAAACTAAGCACACTGGTGGCACACTGGTTTCGAGCTTGTCTGTTAACTGACAGGTCGACATTTCGAATCTACTGGCCTCTCCTTGGAAACCCTGTGGGACAGCTCTACCCTGTCCTGTGAAGTCACTGTGAGTCAGAATCGACTCAGCGGCAACAAGTTTGGTGTTTTTTTTTTTCCCCACAAACTACGATATTTCCATGGGTCAGAGTCACAAACAAACGGGGTAAAGCCCATGTGAAGTGAGATTATAATTTCAGGAAAATCAATTTGAAAATTTAAAGCAGCAGTGCAGCCTTGCAAATCAACTGTTTCAATGCTGAATCACGCATTGCTTTTTCATAATAACACACTTTTGCCCATGCATAGATGAGTACAAATAAAACTATTTGTAATTACTTTGAGCTTTTTATTATTACTATCTAACATGAAATACTGTGTTTTGAAACTAAAATGAAATGAAGACCACTGTCCTTGACCTTTTTGAAGTCGTGGATGCATCTGAGAATCTAATGAACCTATGAACCTTCTTCCTGCCAGCGTGCACCTACACACAAGATCTGAAAATTAAGTCCATCAACTTCATCCTTCTAAGGGCTACATACCTGATCGCTGAGTATCACTACAGTCACCTTCCAAATACTCCTCTTGGGAAGCTAAGTACCAATGCCAGTGCCTTCAAAGCAGTTTTGGAACTCTTTCTAGAATGGCCACTGCACACGGTGGCATGGAGGCAAGTTCATGAACTTCATTGTCTAGTTGTCTGTACGGGAGTTTTTAGCCAGTAAACAAATAATGGAATTGGAACACCCTCCCCACTCACCGGATCTGGCTCCCAGGGACTTCTTTCTTTACCCAAAGATAACGGAAACATTGAAAGGAAAACATCTGGAAGACATTCAGGACGTCAAGGATAATACAACAACGGCTCTAAAGGACATTCCAGAAAGTTTCAAAACTGCTCTGAAGAGTGGACTAGGTGCTGGTGTCAGTGCACAGCTTCCCAAGGGGAGTGTTTCGAGGGGACCATAGTGATGTTCAGAAATGAGGTGTGCAGCACTTTGGCTAGGAAGAGTTTGAGAACATAACTGGCAGGTCTCATACAGACAGAGAAGTACCGTGTGTCATTTTTATCTGAAGTTCTTCCACTTTAAGCCACATTCACTGCCACTGGGTCAATTCTGACCGACAGCAACCTGTAGGACAGAGTGACACCACCCCTTAGGGTTCCAAGGCTAGAACCTTACCAGGCCCACTGCCCCATCTTTCTTTCCTACAGCAGCTGCTGGGCTCACACACTGATCTTTGGGTTAGCAGCTGAGCACTGTAACCACGGTGCCACCGTGTCTCCTCTGGAAGCTAACCATCAACCCGTAACTAAGAATTCTGGGCCACAGCATTACTAACATTCAAAAAAAGAAAAAAAACGAGTGACTGTCATGGATTGAACATGTTCCCTAAAAATCTGTAACAGTTTGGCAGGGCCATAATTCCTGGTGTGGGGTGATGTTCTCCCGTGTTAGAATTCCTGCCTCTGTGATGTCAAAGAGGGTGGACGGCAGCAGTTGGGTTGGTGAAGCAGGATTCAGTGTGTGAGTCTGTTTTGTGGCTTGAGGCAGTCTCCTGAGCTATAGAGGAAAAACTCTGGCAGAGAGAATGGGGAACCTCATACCATCAAATAAGCAGCACTAGGAGACGAGAGCGTCCTTCACACCTGAGGTTCCTGTGTCAAGATGCTTCCCAAAGACTGATGCCACATAGGGACTTTCCTCCAGAGCTGACAGCAGGGAAGCCTTCCTTCTCCTGGAGAGGACATCCTGAATGGGGACTTGTAGCCTACTGGACTGTGTAAGAATACACTTTTCTTTGCTAAAGTCATCCACTTTGTAGTGTTTCTGTTAGAGCAGTACTACCTGACTGAAACAGTTGTAAGTGGCTGACATCAAGCAATGGTTTATTAGTATAAAACACAACGGATTCAGGACGAAGTTGAGAAGAACTCTCCCCACCTTGTTCAGGTATCTTTCATTGATGGCTTTTGCGATCTGTTTAATTTCACAGCGCTGGTCCGCATCTCTCTTCCTTTCATTTAATTTCTCAGCTAACGTCTCTAGCTCCGTCAGTGCCATCTGAAGAGGAAGTCTGTCGGGATGTCCTTTGGATGTGTTCTTCAACATGTCCTTTGGGAAACAAGAGAAAATGTCAGACGTGTCACTTCTGATATCGAGGGGAGCAGGCGTCACCATACGCAAACTTCCAGCCTCCAATAGTGGCATCATTCAGAAACTGACACGTGGAAGCAGGGCAACGACATCAGCTATCTACAGTGAAAAATAAACCAGGCCCTTTGGGGCAGATGCTGAACTACATGAATCATGACTTGGCTGAATATCCCAAAAGCTCCTTTTGCAAAAACAAAACTGAGTTACTAAAAGGCATTGCTAATGGAAAAAAAAAAAAAAAAGCCAGCATTGTATAATAAAGAACACTATAAACACTAACACACCATGATCTCAGAAACAGTTTGCTCTCTGTAACAATGCTCAAGACGACAAACATTTTCCTGGACTGGAGTCGGGCCCATGAATCCAGGTGGGCCTAGCTATGTTTTTAATACATTTTTTATTTCATTTTTTGGGAGAAGATGCACAACACCGCATAGATGGCTTCAACAATCTCCATGGAGAGACACTACAGTGGCCCTGGTTACCTTCTTCAAGTTGTGCCACCTTGTTTGAGACCCTTGTCCATACTGTTTCACCATCACCAACACAAACTCCCTGCCCAACAAGTTTCTCTCAGGGACGTTTTCTCAAGGAGCCTGGTCTCCCAGTGTGAAGTGTCCAGCAGTTCCGCTGTACTAACTGCTGTACCTACGGTTCTGACTCCCAGCAGGCTCTCTCCTTCGAGTGCCTGCGAAGCCACAGAAAAGGGACTTGAAACCACCCCATCGGGTGTTCAGAGTCTTCGGCATCGCTCACACACCAGACAAGCAGACAGAGGTTTCAGCAGGTAGCATGGTACCAAACGCTGGGAATCATCATAAATACAAGATTCTTTTTGTTTTATTATAATTGAATGAAAGTTTACAATCCAATTTAAATTTGCATGCCTGCCTATCTGCAGCTCCCTCTGCTTTCATCACCTGGTGACAGCACACTCCTCCTTTCCATTCTATACATGTCATACCCTCTTAACAATCTCCTGTCTCCTCCTCTCGACCCTCCCCACTCTCCTCTAGGAAGAGGCCAGTAGGACAACGTCCTGTAGATGCCCAGAACCATAAAGTGCACACAGATGCGGTCACTGTGTGTCCCCGAGTCCGATCTATTCCTGTCCAAAGAGCTGATCTCAGTAACGATCTATGATCAGGGGCAGCATCAGATCTAGGGGCCGTGCTCCCAGAGGAACTCCCAGGCCTTTGGACCATCAGTTGTGGGCTTTTAGTGGAGCCACATCATAAATAAATTTATTGAACAGTAAAGTAGTGAATAAACTTCAGAAAGTGACATGCACTTGATAGCTGTCTTGATTTTACACAGGGTCTTGTATTCTTCAACTTGCTTTCACATATACCATAGTAACGTTGTTTAAGGAAAGCAAACATTAATGGGAAACATCCTTTTCTGAATTCAACAGGGCTTTCCATCTTGTCCACTGAAGTTACACAGGCGAAGCAGCAGTGCCCTCCAGCAGTGCCCCCAACTTCACAAACATTTGTAGATGATCTGACAAGAACACCGTATGGATGACGACATGTCCCCATGGAATGGATAGCCTATTCCGTATGTCTGCTTTCCTACAAATCATACTGAGTTTTATCAAAACAAAATGAATAAAACTAAAACTAATTCTGGGCCTGTATCAGACATACCACTAGGCAGGGGAGGGAGGCGAGGGCATCAGCAGTGAGAGCAGGGCACCTGCAGAGCGTGCACCGAGCAGCCCTGTCCTGCCTTCCCCAGCATCTGTGGAGAGGGTGCCAAGAGGCCCTGGCCTGCCCCAACATCTGCGGAGTAGACACTGAGCAGCCCTGCCCAGCCCTACACCGGCATCTGCAGAACGGGCACCAAGCAGCCCTGCCCAGCCCTCCCCCAGCATCTGTGGAGCGGGCACCAAGTGGCCTTGCCCTGCCCTCCCCCGGCATCTGTGGAGTGGGCACTGAGCACCCTTGACCTGCTCTCCCCTGACATCTGCGGAGCGGGCGCCGAGCGGCCCCGTCCTGCCCCGCCCGGCATCTGCGGAGGGCACTGGCCCTGCCCTCCCTCAGCATCTGAGGAGTGGGTGTTGAGTGGCCCTGCCCTCGCCCAACATCTACAGAGCAGGTACCGAGCAGCCCTGCCCTCCACCGGCATCTGTGCAGCTAGGCGCCTTTGCCAGCAAAGCGCCACTAGAGGAGGTAGCAGCTGAATGAGTTTATCTGTTACCCAGCATTATTTCTTGGTTTTGTACAACACAGGAGAGAAACAGCTGGTCGAGATCAAGCACCACAAAGGTCACAGAGCAGATGGATGTTTCTGGACCATTTATTAGAAATGGACAGGCCCAGAGGAGCTGGGGTGAGTCAGCTGTACCCCCTGTTATGGGGAACAGTTTGTGGTATCACAGCAACCACAAGGAGGCAGGTCAGAGGGGTGCTGACTTTGATGAGGTGCTGCTTGGACCACAAAGCAAAGCCAAGGATCAGCCAGCAAGAGTGCTTGACAACTCAAGGGCTGGGGAGAAGAGGGAATGAAGAGGCCCAGTCCCGCTAGCCCTTGCTGACCACTGCTGTCGAGGGGACCCCGACTCACAGTAACTCTACAGGTCAGAGCAGAGCCGCCCCCCAGGCCTGGCAGATTCAAACAGCCAACTTGAGGGTTAGCAGCAGAGGTCTCACCACTGGGCCGCCAGGACCTCAACCAGGAACTCAGCAGAGACGGCGAGCACTTGCCAGTTTGCTTCCAGTCTGCTCCTCACTTCCAGTGTCCCCTAACACCCTCATCTGGGGACACGGTGCCTCTGGTCACGCCCACACGGGATTTCAGACTCAGAACCTCTGCGTTTCTCTGACTTCAGCACTGCTTTCTCTAAAGTAACATGCGCCCGCTTTTCCCCTCCACAGAATCCTCGGGGTCCATCAGCCATCCACTGGCTGCATGGGACCAAAACATGTGCGGGAAACACGTCACACAAACCGGGGATCAGCAGCTCCGTTTCCGGACACATCATCGGGTCAGGTTGAAGCCTGTTGTCTGCTTAAGGGGTGAGTATATCATTTATTGAAAATTCTAACGAGAGTGGTAAGAAGATACTCCGTTGGGGAGGAGAAGGGAAGGGAAAAATCCCTTGTGAACTAACCTAGAATTACACAAGAACTAATCGAACGGTAGCAAATCCTGGTGACGCGGTAGTTAAGAGCTATGGCGGCTCACGGAGAGGTCAGCAGTTTGAATCCACCAGGTGCCCCTTGCAAATACTATGGAGCAGTTCTATTCTGAGTTATAGGGTCACTAGGAGTCAGAATCGACTCGACAGCAGTGCGTTTGGGGTTTGACTCCACAGCTGGCTCCCCTAGGATGAATCATTCCTATCTGTCAGCCCCAGTTTGTAACTCACAAACAAGAAGTGATAATTTCCCCTTCAGAGTGATTTTAAAATACTGGCCCCCACAGGTGCTTGTGTCCCTACTGAACAGTGCAAAAGTGTACTGTCTTGGGGAACAGGAATGTCCAGGACGCACGTGAGGATGTGCCCTGTGAGGTGTGTGCAGTCCTGGTCCCTTCCCAGGCCCAGTCTCCTGGGCCTCAGGGTCTCGGGAACGTGAAGGCCCCAGAGCCACACTAAGTTTAGGATCAGATACTTAGGGACTTCCCTGTAGGGACCCTTCCTGGTAAGACCTTACGTGACCTGCCTGGAGAACACCAGAGGCTGGAGTTGTGCCAGAAAACATGAAAACAAACAGACACTATCTGAAATGAATTCCAGAGAACCCAGAAGGATGGTCTAATGGACCTCGGCTGAGCGTCACTTGCCTGGAGCAGGAGAATGAACTGTGGAAATCTCTGGATGGGCTTCGTCATCAGGCTGTAGAGCGTCACCCGGTCGGGGCCTGATTCCTGGCACTGCTGCAACGAGAAAGCTCAGCTGTTGATCTGGCTTCGAGGTGGCCGTCATTGTCCCCAGTCTAGGTCATCCCCTCGTCACTGCATATACAAGTCATGGGAAAGAATGAACCAGGCAGTGTCTCGGCTTCTTCACGAAGGTACTGGGTCTAAATCTATGCAGTCATTTCATTAAAATGTGTTTCATGACCCTCCCTGCGCCGTGGACAGCTCACCACTGCAGGTTAACTGGTAGCTGTCAACGCCCGCCCCAGTGACTCCAGGCCGTGACCCTGGGTCTTTGTGCTGGCTGGCATGCTCCAGGAGAGGCCAGCAGCCCTTTCTGTTGCCTTCTCTGCCGTGTCAATCCCGCTGCCATGGGGCCCATCCCGCCTCACAGCAGCATGACCTCTGTCCGAGGGAACTGCCCTCCGTGGGCCTTTCAGTGGCTCAGCTTTTTCAGACGCTGACTGGCAGGCCTTTGTTCTGAGGGGCCTGACACTGTTAGAGAGACTCTGTTAGAGTGACTCTAACAAAACCCTTGGAAGAAATGAATTTGGAAGCCATTCTGAATTTTATTCTCTTTTCCCCCAAGAGACAGAAATGTCGTGAGATCCCAAGTACCCAGCACCACAGCTCTCCAAAGTCAGGGTCTGATCCAGTCACTTGCAAACCTTACTGGGCACCTGCTCTGTCCCAGCAAGGCAGGATCGCTGCGCTGAGAAGAACAGAAACGCAGCTCGAACGACATGGCTGTTAGCAAGAACACTTGGCAGGCCTGCATTCACCCCAGGTAACTGAGGTTCCTCAGAAGGCAGTTCAAGAAACAGGAACACACTTTGTTCCAAGGTTTTATAATGCAAATTAGAGCCTGATGCAAATGAGACTCCAAGCTGCTGTGGAGGACACAGCTTTAGAAGGAGAATTTTAATTTGGTTCCAATGTGCAGCTGACTTTCCTGTCATATTTACATCACAGGGTTTGATAAGCATCTGTGCCCAGGAAAAACAGAGGCCAGCTAATTAAATAGCCTATGTCAATGTTCGTTAGGAATTTTTATTTTTGAAGGATGTCAGGGAAACATTCTTCGGAACTTCAAAGCCAGGCCATCTCGGAGGAAGGTCTTTAGTTAACTGCATGTAACATCAGAGGAGAAAGAAGCCGATGTCCCCACAAACTGTGGCAGCTTATCCTCAGGAGGCAGGCCTTTTCAGACTCGGCCTCACACTGCTCTGTCCCCAGCGAGGCCGCCCACTCAGAATCTAACACTGTGTACCTGGTGTCCCTAGCATCCTGCTGAAGAACAAGAAGAAACAGGTGGCCTTCTCTGAGGTCCCGATCGTCCTTTCTGTCCGTCAGGCACTGTGCCCAGCCAGAGTTGACCAGACGGCACCGAGACCTAACAACCTGAACGTTTTAAACAATGGCAACTCCCAGCAATTTTCAGAAAGCTCTGTGACAGCCTAACACTCATCCTCATTTCCGGCACTTCTCCAACACCAGGGCTCACTGGCAGTGAGGTTTCTCTAATTAATAAATAGCGTTCTACACTCAGAGATGACGATGAGTGACACAGCATTATGAAACTGTTTGATGTGGACATTGCCATCAGAGGACGTGCCTACCCTCAGAAAGTCAAGAAAAGCAGGCTTGGTAGCACAGGTCTTCTTGAGGACTGCCACGGCTGTGCTGAAGTTATTTACGTACTCGCTGTACGCATCCAGGACCATGGATTTAGAAAACTGAAACACAAAAGAGAATTGAGAAATACGAATAAGTGTGCAGTCCAAATGCTCCCTTTTCCAATTTAAAATAAAGGACTCATTGGAAGCCTGCTCAAGAATAAACTGTAAATCCCTGTGATGTTCTAATATGATACACTCCATTACGACTGTGTGTGTGTGTGTGTGTGTGTGTGTGTGTGTGTGTGTGTGTGTGTGTGTGTGAGCAGGCTCAGCGGGCAACCAAAAGGTGGGAGACCCGAGTCCACTGAGAGGTGCCTCAGAAGACAGGTGTGGCAATCTACTTTAGAAAAACCAGCCCCTGAAACAGCTCTGGAGCCGAGTTCTGCTCCAACAGACACAGAGATGCCATGACTTGACAGCAACTCCTCATGAACTCATTTATTCAAGAGAGAAGCAGTATGCGTTCCAGTTAGGTAATGTCCCTGACTTTTATAGACACGACAGCTGTTTTCCTTTAAATTCCTACCAAGCCTCAGTTGGTGGGTGCCACCTCAAAGCAAGAGTGACAAGTGCTCTGTTTCATGGCTGCCTTGGTATCCTGGCAATCAAGTGCTCACCATTCTCTGGAAATGTACCAGAACAGAGAGACCACGGCCTCCCGCTCTGCTTATCCAAAAACTACAAACCCAGTGCCAGCCTGTCAGGCCCAACTCCTAATGACCTGCTTCTCCGGCTGAGCTCTAGTGGCTTTCCTGTTCATTTTCCTCAAAGGACAAATGTTCCCCGAGGCAGAACCTCTGCCCATGGTATCAACGTCCAAAGACAGGAACAACTTTCCCACCTTCTTCTTTGAATACTCCACTCATCCGCTAGGACAGATGGCAATACCTCCTGCATACAGGCCTGGGGTGACGGCCACTCACAGAAGGAATGCCTTCCTCTACATCAGACGCAGTTTTAAAAAGGGGCTTTCATTTTTAAAACATGTTCTCAAGGAAAATATTTTAAGAAGAATTGAATGAAAGCTGAAGTGAAACACAAAATAGCCAGAAAATTCAATAACAAAAAATATCATATTTAAATACCCAATATTTCTTTTTGAGTTTTTTAATAAAGGTCCACAGAGGGCACTATGCAAATAAATATTTAAGCCCTAACCTGGTCTCCATGCTACGTTGAAAGCATCTTATAATTTATACATGTCATCAAGCATACTTAACAAATTATACATACCAAAGATTCCCTGTATCATTTTGATAGCATCATGCTAAATCAATTCCAGAATCCAGTTTGTTATATTCATAATTTCCTAAGTCTAGATAAAAATATGACCAATAAACAATCCATAAACAGACCTGACACTGCCAATCCAGACATCCAGTGCTGGTATCTGGCGGAAAGCTACCCACCTCTTCTGCCAGGAAATGTACTATGACAATTCAGTTGTGCTTTGTGTGGCATCAGCTGGTGTTTCATTATGTCCTGTATCACAGTTTGGGGCTAAAGACTGTGCCTACCCAACATCACAACACTACACCAGAGACTGAAAGAATGAGATAAACTTCTAGGTGTTTCCCCATAACAGGTTTTCACTGTTACTAGGCATGGAGAATTCTGTCTACAGAAAGTGAACCACAGCCTAACATAAAAAACCTTAAACAAGAAAGTGTTACAACATCATGAGACAAGCACAGCCCTAGTTCAGACATAAAAACCATTATTAAACTCAACAATGATGAATCCAAAACTTGATAGGTATTAAAAAAAAAAAAATTAATGTATCTTTTTGCTTAAGTATCTGAATAGTTATCTTGATCTTCCTAGTAAAACATCCAGTGGTACCTGACACAGCCTAATGACCATTTCTCTCCTCTAACGTCTGCACTGTGAGCAAAGCGGGGTGCCCGTCACGCTAGCGGGTCCAGAGTGAGAACCGTCCAGCGTCAGCTGACAAGTGGCTGGGAGGAGCACGGGCCGCCACAGAGCAGACAGGAAGGGTCTGGCAGAAGGACTGGTGCGCCAGCTAGTTACCGAGGCAACGAAGACATCACCAATCATTTCCACGGAGTCCCACTCGGACACCCGGCTAGCCAGGGCTATCTGGAACATGGAGTGGCACTGCAGGATTTCTCTAATTCGATAAAACACCATCTTCAGCTTTCTTTCACTCAGAATCTTGGGCTCCATCTCAGACAGTGGTTTCTCATATTGCTAAAAGTCAGTCAAGATGAGACAGACATTTGAAATGGTAGAGAATAGCGATGTAAAAATTATTTTTGTCAATTTCTTTATATAAATTAAGTTTATTTTAAAAAAATGAAGACTTCTGATGTCAACACACTGACCCAAGCACCCACCTCTGTGGAGCCGGTCCCCTCCCAGAGCCGCCCTCCAGGGCAGAGCAGACCCGCCCGACAGCCTCTCCGAGGCCGGAGGCTCTGCGGAGCGGAGGAGCAGTCAGCGGGGTGGCGAAGAAGCCCCGTGACCCCTGCTCCACAGGCTCCTTCTGAGACAGACGCAGTGCTTAGCTGCTTCTGAGACTGTTGCAAATTTACATGTTTCAGTGGTTCATAAATACAGACACTCATGTAAGAAAACATATAAACGTGAACACACGTTTTTCCTCTCCTTATATATAAAACACATAACAGAACATTCGAGTACCTCCAAAATTCTCTTCAGGGCTTCTACGTAGTTCCTCTCACTGTCAACGACGGAGCCCAGAATGTACCTTCTCACCACCTGTTGGAAATCGGAAAATACCACGTCAGAAAACAGCTTCAGAATGTGTAGAGATAAACTTTCATTTGTGCAATGAGGCTTGTCAATAAAGAAGCTATTTCCCCCCCCCAAATAGTATGTAAAGGAAAACTCCACTGTTAAACATTTTAACTGGTGTTGATACCGTTACAGGCAAAAAACACGCTTTCTTTCCTCACTACCGTTTATTATTTTTGAGATCTCAAATTTTAAATTGTATCTACAGCAGGAAAGTAAAATTACACTATCCTAAATGATGTCCACTTCTGTCACACGCACACTGCTGTTTGCTGTGGAGCCGACTGCGACTCACAGTGACGCTGCAGGACAGAGGAGAGCTGCCCCCTGGGGTTCCCAGACAGGCCATGCCTCCAGAGTGCACACGGGGCTCCAACCACTGATCTCCTGGTTAGCAGCCCAGAACTCGGCTGCTGTGTGCTCCCAGGGATCCTGCTAACAGGCACAACTGAATTCATTTACCGTGCTGAAAGCTGACAGAAATGATCTTTCAAGGATAAATTCAGTGTTAGTATCAGTCCTGTCCTGACTCAAAGAATACTGCTAGCAGCACTAACCTGAAATCATGACTCCAAAAGTTATACAAAGACAAACAGCTTCTCTGGAAGGTAAAGGGAAGCTCTCTGCAAAGATCTCTGGACCACACCAAGGCAGGCTTGCCGACAAGGTCAAGCACACTTTGAACCAATCACTAACAACAGTTGCAGGTGCACAAATACCTCTAAAGCTTCAGACATGCGCATTTCAAATGCAGGCCTTGTCTCTGGTTCTGGATTTTGTTACTGAACTTCATACAACCACAAATTTCTGGCTGTACAAAATCCACTAAAGGATGGTGATGCCAACTGGCTTTTTCACCAACCTAAAACCATTCTGGCAACCTACTGCTGCAGATAAACAGAAAACAGAGCCCAGTATCACCACAGAACTGCGTCTGAACTACACATGCGCACCACAGCACATGCGCTCAAGAATACGTCCACTACACCAAGTGTTTCTCTAACAGGCACTCAGCAGTCCAGGAGAGGACCATTCGAAGGAGCAGCAGTGCCATCTAGAGGGTAAAGTGAGAATTTTCTACAAAAGAAATTTCTCCAGGTAAAGACAATTTCAAAACTATCATTCATCAACAGGGAGCAGTTATTTTCTTTATTTAAAAAACATATATTACTCAATTTCAAAAAGTAAAACAAAAATCAGCTCTTCTAGGAAACGTAAGAAAGCAAAATATTGAAACATACAGATGTGGCCAGAATTAGAAAATGCAACACGGGAAGCCAATATTCAAACTCCAGTTCTCAGTAACTCCATGGCCTTGTCAATGGACTAAAACTGTCTGACCACAGACGCTTCATCTTGAAAATGAGCTGTTAGTTCCCGGGGGAACAACTGACAGCCCCACCCCCAAACTGGCTGATCATCAAAGTCTATGACACTCTCTTTTCCCACCCCCAAAATTTAGATTCTCAGATACCACCCATGTTTCTGAGTCAGAACAACTGAGGTCAAGCCTAGGAATTTCTATACTAAAACAAAGAAGCATTTCAGAGATGAGACTAGTACAACTGAGACAATTTTTTTAACAAACAAAAAAGTAAACTCGGGTTTTGTGGCTGCTGGATGAGAAAACAGCCTTTCTAAGACAGTGAGATTCCACACACAAACACCACACTCCAGAGAGGAGAGGTCAGAGAGGTCTCCGGGTCCTTGGTCTTCTTAAATGCACTCCTGTGATGGCTACGCAGCAGAAGTCCACCCTAGAATGTCTTTTTCTGCCTAGAGTACTGAGCAAGCCAGGAGAGGTGGGCACCCCAGGCGCACCAAGCACTCAGGTCACATGGCTGCGGGGAGAGCTGTGGCGAAGAGCACGGGAAGCCCCACTGGCAGACGCTCCCCAGCAGCTTCCCAGGCGGACAACGGGCAGCAGCCAACCTGACCCTGGCTGCCACCCAGGGCACGACATCCAGGCAGCGACAGGACAGGCTCCTTTGTCCATTAGCATCAATGGCCACGGACAACAACCCACGAAATACCAGACAGCCTTCTCATGGGTGCCCCACATGGGGCGTGAAAAGAACACTTAACAGGCAGCACTTTCTCACGAGTTCTGTCATCAAGCTTCCATTTTAGCAGAAAAACAAATAGCAACACCTCCGTTCGACCTTTCAGGAGAAAACGCTGCCAGTGGGGAGAAAATAATTGATGTGAATCATGACTGTAAGAAACCAGTGTGATGGAAAAACACAGGCAGGCCACATCCTGGTAGTTTTGTAACAGGATCCTGGCTGTGTCTTAGTGCTCGTGGGCTGCATTAGGTGCCACGCAAACTCTTCCTACACTCGGGCTTTGGCCTCAGAGAGATCAAGAGGAGAAATCTGATCTGCTGCGTGATGTAAGAAACAACAAAGAAAAAGTGTTAAAAAGTGAAGAGGTCACTTGGAATATATCCTACAGCATCAAGGCCTTTCACACCAACGGACACATGCACCAGAATGTTTATTGCGGCACAGTCCACGATAGCAAAAAGGTGGAATCAACCCAGATGCCCAACAATAGAAGAATGGATAGGTAAACTGTGGTACATATACTCAATGGAGCACTACACAATGATAAAGAATAACGATGATTCCAGGAAACATCTCCTAACCTGGTTTCAACTGGAAGACATTATGTTGAGTGAAAGTAGTCAGCGACAAAAGGACAAATATTGTATGAGACCTCTACAATAAGATCTCAAAAACAGACGTGTGTGTAGAAGACAAGACTCTGACAGCTGCAAAAGAGGGAAGGGAGGGAGAGGGAGAAGGTTTAGATTAGACAGTTGCCAGAAATCTGGTTGAGAGAAATCGGTGATAGCATACATTAGAAACAAGAACAACATTAAGTGGACTTCAGCATAACTTGAGTAGTCCTTCCATCTTAACCCAATATTGCAAGGATAGAGTAGCTGGGGCAGGGGGCAGGGGACCATGCTCTTGGGCGAAATCGAGGCCAATTGGCACAACTAGCATTTTGCTAGGAGGGCTCTCTGCACCCCACATTGGTGAGTGGCGTCTGAGGTCTTAAAAGCTGCCAAGCTGCCATCCGAGGACACAGCAAATGGTCCCAACTCAGCAGGAACGGATGCTCACCGAGAACCAAAATGACATGGGGTAAAGACAAACAAGAAGATAGAGAGATCCACATGAGTGGGTGCCTACATCGACTTGGGACTGGAAGAACCGGATGGTGCCCGGCCACCACCAGTGATAGCCATGACGGAGCTCACAGAGAGGAGTCTCACTGGCAACACAAGAATAAAAAGGGGTGCATCCTGAGATCTCCACTAAAAGACCTCAATTGATGGTCCAGCAGTTTCGGGGTTCCCCTGAGAGCATGGCCCCCGGCCATGCTGCCCTTACTCATAAATTATAATGAAGGTCCACTCTTCGGACAGGAATGGATTGGACTTGGCAACGCAGAGTGACCATATATTGGATGCACTTTATGGTTCTATACATCTATAGGATGTCATCCTGCTGACCTTTGGCTGGAGGAAGCAGAGTGGGTGGAGAGGAGGGTAAAGGAGGCTGTTGGGAGGATGAGACATGTATGGAGCAGAGAGGAATAGTGTGCTGTCACCGGGCAGGGAGAGCAGTGGAAGCTGCATATAGGTGGGCATGTAAATTCATACGGGAATGTACATTTTCACTCAGTTATATTAAATTAAAAAAAAAATGTGGAGAAGTCACTTTGAGGACTATAGCACAGCTGACCCAAGGAGTGGTGTTTATAATTGCCTCACAGGCATGAACAACTGGGCAGTGAACAAGGGAGACGGAGGAAGAAAAGACGCCTTCGAACTATGCAGCCAACAAACAACAAGGAACAGACCACAGACTGTCAGAAGAATGAACAAACAGGTCTTAGAAGCAGTACTGCCAGAGTACCCCTTGGAAGCCAGAACAGCTCAAGTTCATCTGGCGTTTCGGCTGTGTTACTAAGGTATTTACATATAATGAAACTGACCTATTTGTCATGTTGTCAGGAGGGATCAGTCCCTGGAGAAAGACGTCACGCTCGGTAAAGCAGAGGGTCAGCAAGACAGAGGAAGACCCTCCACGAGACAGAACGACACTGAGGCTGCCATGCTGGGCTCAGGCACGGCAGCGACGGTGGGGACAGTGTGGGACCAGGCAGGGTCCCCTTCTGCGCTGCACAGGCTCACTGGGAGTCAGCAGCAACCCATAGGCACCTGACGAGCTGTGCGAGGCTCTTCTGTTCCTTACCTTCCCTGAGCCTCCATCTCCTCGTGTGTGAAAGGTGGATTTTCAAGGGTTAGATGAAGTGAAGAGCACAAGTGCCAGGCAGGGTGCCCAGGCCAGGGCCTGCGTCCACTAGGCGGTGGTATCACAACTACTGATTCCACCGTTTCAGCTACGCCTCCTCACCTCACATGCAGGTGACATACGCTTTCTTCTAACGTCCCAGCACCACGAACAGACCCCACGGCTTCACCTCTCTCAGCTTCAGCCTCACTGATTTCATCACTGTGGCCATGATGCCCCCTTCAGCTCAAATGCAGCCTCCTGTTTTGTCCAGTTTACCACAGCCCTGACACAGCCTTTCCAGTTTAGATTCTGAAACTTTTTTAGCTAAGCATTTTTCTATGTCGCTTTTCTCTTTTCTACCTTCTACCAATTCTGTCTCCAAGATTGGCATAGTGCTGCCCCCATGGAAAAGACCTCAGATCCCACCCCCGGCACCAGTGCCTCCCCTTTAAAGTCCCAGCAGTCTCTCAAGTTTTAGTTTCCTTTCACCCAAAGATAATCCGATGGAGACCATTCAAGTGCTCCGTCTTGGTACCTGTTACCATAATTTTTAAAGAAGCACATTTACAGTCCAAGAATTTCATTAGCTACTGAAAATGCACTGTTTTCATTTCAGTCTCAGGGACCTGTGTGCACACACACACCTTACACACACGCACACACTCTGCCTCTGTAAAGAAGTCATGTAAGTAGGAACCAACACAGAAATAACCCTTCAGTGGATTCAAAGTCTACACATGTATCACCATGTCACTGGGGGATGGTACTCAAGTACGTAACCGTCAGAATGGCCTGGGCAGAGCCCACAGCTGTGGAGCAGGGTCCTGCAGACGCCCTGCTGGGTCAGATGTTAACCCTTCCACTGCTGGAGGCACCAGAAAGTCCTGCGGAGGGGCCAAGACAGGCAGGGTGCCAGGGAGTGTGGCACAGCTGGCAGGCACTGCCTATTACCAGATACGTTGGCACGGGCACAGCTTCACGGGTGGAGAGGGAGCACCTGAGTATCAGGCCTGCATATACACACCTGCTGCTGAGACAGCCCTGACGGCATTGGGCTCATGATGGCTTCGGGGTGCTTGCAGTCAACCTCAATGAAGAGACTTTGTTCTTCTTTACGGCAAGATCTGTGATCTTAAAACAGTTAAAACATACGAGTTTTAAATTCAAATAACATACTCCTAACACAGCACAATACAACCAGATGTTCAAGAAATGCTTTGTGTAGACACTTCGACTTGTCATGGTTACTTTCCACCACAAACCACACAGCAAACCCCCTGCCGTTGAGCTGATTCCCACTCACAGTGACCCCTGAACACAGGGCAGAACCACCTCCCAGGGTTTCCAAGGAGCACCGGGGGGTCTCGTGCCGGGCTTCTGCACTGCTACACCACCAGGGTCTCCCCTACCCAGGCATCGACTGTTAAATTGCAACCCGGACAAATCCAACTAAAATATCAGACACGTGATTTTAAAGATCTAAGTATACCTACTCTGGGGGTGGGGGTGGGGGTGGCGTACTGTTAAACCAACGCTGACTCACAGCACACCATACAACAGAGAACGGCTCCGTGGGGTCTCCGGGGCAGTGACGCCCCAAGGAAGCAGACGGACATATCTCCCCCCGTCAGGCAGCAGTGGGGTTCCCACCACCTTCTGGTTAGCAGCCAAGTCCTTAACCGCTGCGTTGCCAGGGCCCCTCCGTGCAGCGCAGCCATTAGCAATGGATGATCTGCTGTGGGAGCCTTGGCCCGCAACCAAAAAGTCGGCAGTTGGAATCCGCTGGCTGCTCCTTGGAAACCCTACGGGGGCAGTTCTACTCTGTCTCACAGAGTCGTTAGCGGTCAGAATTGACTCGGCAGCAGTGTGTTTAGGTTTTGTTCTAATATCTCTTTTGAAGAAATAAAAGTAACAATGACCACTTGGAACAACTAACTTCCAACTGCCCTCTAGGTGGAATCCCCGGGTGTTGCAAACACTAGTGGGCTCAGCCGCTAATCTAAATCAAGAGACGAGTGACTCAAGTCCCGCAGCGGTAGCCTGGAAGAAACACTAGGGATCTGCTTCAGGAAACTCAGCCACTGAAGAGCCGATGGAGCCCAGTCCCACTCTGCCACACAGGGGGTTGTCCTGAGTCTGAGCTGGCTTGGTGACATCTTGTTTCATGCTCTACATAACTGCATTTCCCAACACACAGAAGATTCCATTTGATTTCTGACATTAAACAGTCCTTTGCATATAACTTGTCACCATGTATTTTTTGATATATAAGCAGCACAGGCTATTACCTCCTTAGTGACTTTTTTAGGAAAATTTGACATTTCTGATGCCACTCCAAAGTTTCCATCACCAGCAAAGACTTAAAATCCCTGCTCTGAACATTAAGTTCTTAGGGCCAGATGTGGGTCCTTGATAGAGAACGAGTGTGACTAGTAGAGCTAATTAACACTGTAAACGTACAGTCTGTTGTGTCTGACTGTGATCTTCAGACACATGAACATGATAAGGGGATGAGGCCCTGGGGAGGCACTGGTCACCAATCATCTGCTGAGGAGAGACCATAACAAGAGAAACGAAGTCAGCTGCCTAGAAGAATTTATTTCATTTTCCGCAGCTCACTGTACACGTTCCACTGGAAACTCTGCTAGTGGTTCCCAACCATTCCCTGCTACTGTAGTGCCCTCAACCTAAATTACAAACCCCTTTCCTCCAGGCAGCCAGCTGGGCTACTTCAGACCCAGGCATCAACAGGCTGACAGACGTTATAGTGAGATCACTGTCACATGCCACCAAGGGTGCGCAGGAAATCACGCAGGCTCCACGCTCACCACAGCCATGCTCTAGGAGAGGAGGAGACCCAAGCACAGTGTGGGTGATCTCACAGACAAACGCCTGGTCACAGACCTTGGGAGATGAAAGACTTGGTTCTGATGAACGAGCGGCCCCTCTTCACGGCAGCTTTGGTTTTCTCCAGGCCATCCTTGGTCCCCTCCTTGGCGGCCTTCACGAGCTTCTGCATCTGTGGAGGGCAGCACAGCATGAGGCTGGGAGGACTCAGGAAACAGCACCATTCCGCCCTCAGTGTGATTGTTTTAAAAGAAACACTGTCAAGTAGCTTGCTCAGCCAACGGCATCTGCAACTGGCTTTTTGATCCATGAGAACGTGTTTTGCATGTGTTTTTCAGTCATATTTTGTTTGTTGAAAACACACAACCTTTAAAAAAGTCATTTCTTAATACGATTTTTAAAAGTTTCCTACATTTAGAAGTCAGTCTTTATTATTCTTATCATTACTTACAACCACAAAGCTTTGCAGACACCATGTGGAAGGAGGTAGAGAAACACGCACACCGACACTAAACAGCTTGTGCGCAATTCCAACAACACATCACAAGAATGCGATTACAGACTTTCAGTTCTCCACCTCAGCATCAGGGACAGTCAACATTTTCCAAGGATGTCACTCCTGACCAATGTGCTGCCAGTGAGGTATGGCCATTTGTTTACAGGGACTCCTTCTGACTAACGATCACAAAAACCGGCCACTTACCAACACTCAAATGGAAATATGAAGTGATTTTCAAGACATAAAAGTGATGACAGGCAGGCAGGTAGGTAAGTAGAGAGACAGAGACAGAGAGATACATAGGAATAAGCCTGTTTGAAGAATCAGGAAGATATTCTCAACTATGCAGAAATTTAAGGGCCAGAAAGACTACTTTTTATTTGGTTTGGAGTTTATTCTGGTGACCTCAAGCCAGAGTCTTGATTTAACACTCACTGGTCTGTAAAAGCCTCAAATGACAAATTTTGGCATTTTATTTATATTTCTTACTCTTGAAAAATATAATCTTAAGTATTTACCACTGGACTCTAAGTGGTCTTTCTAGAGAACACGCACACGGTGTCCCAGAGTCTTTCCACCGCGACCTCCCTGTTGCTGTCAATGTTCCCACACTCACTTCCTTGTCCACTTACCGCCATTTCTCTTCACTTCCTGCCACAGACTTCTTGTCACACGACTCCAACCTTCAAGCCTGTCACCCTCTGGTTACGCATTTGTGCAAGTGGCACCCAGCAGACAGGTCAAGTCTTGCCTGGATGTGGCCCAGGTCAGCCCAGAAGAGGTGCAGTCTCTTTTTAACAAGCACCAAGCTCAGGGTGTTGGAGCTGTGTGTGGCCTGGCACGTCACCCGCAGTGGCCTCCTTACTGAGGCCACGGTCGTCACAGCTGTAGCCCCGACCGTTCTGTCAGATCCTCTACTTCCCTACGCCTGAATGCAACCTTCCCAACAATCTCCCACCAGGACTGTGGACTCAGCATAACTGCCCTTAAATCCATGCTCCTGTTCCCTAACCTGACCCCAGCTACGATGTCCCACCGCACAGTTCTCCTCTTCTGTGCAGTTGCTAAGTACTGCTGAGTTGGTCCTGTCTCCCAGTGACCCTGTGCCCAACAGAACAGAACCCGTCCTGGTCCTGCCCTGTTCTCGCAACTGTTGCCAGGCTAAAGCCTCTGTGTCAGCCATCTCACCAACGATCATCCCTTTTGCTGAACCCCAACTTTTCCCAGCATGATGTTATTCCCCAGAGACTGCCTCTCCTGACATTTCCAAAGTAGGTGAGGCAAACCTTAACATTCTCACTTCTAAGGAGCTTTCTGGCTGCAATTTCTTTCCAGACTGAGTTGTTCATTCTTCTGGCAGTCTATATTCAATATTGTTCATGAACACCATAATTCAAAGGCATCAATTCTTCCTTGGTCTTCGTCATTGATTGTTCGGCTTCTGCATGCATGTGAGGTGAATGAGAACACCACGGCTTAGATCAGGAGCACTTAATCCTCAAAGTGGCATCTTTACTTTTTAACACTTGAAAGGGGTCTCTTGTGGCAGATCTGCCCAGGGTAATACATCACTTGATTTCCTGGCTGCTGCTTCTCTAGGCATTAACTGTAGCCAAGTAAAATGAAATCCTTGACTACTTCAATCTTTTCTCCATTTATCATGATGTTGGTTACTGGTGTAGTTGTGAGAATTTTTGTTTTCTTTATGTTGAGGTATAAACCATACTGAAGGCTATAATCTTTGATTTTCATAAGTAAGTGTTTCAAGTCCTCTTCACTTTCAGCAAGCAAGGCTGTGTCACCTGCACGATGCAGACTGTTAATGAATCTTCTTCCAACCCTGATGCCAAGGTTTTCTTCATATAGTTTGACTTCTCAGATTCTTTGCTCAGCATACAGAACGAGTAAGTACAGGAAAGGACACAGCTCTGACCCACAACTTTCCTGACTTTGAACCATGCAGCATCCCCTTGTTCTGGCTGAATGACTGCCTTGTGAGCACAGCGGTTTTGAAATTTTCAATCTTTGCAAAGTTATCCATAATTTGTCATGATCCACACAGTCTGAGGCTTTCGCATGGGGAAGGAAACAGAGCTAAACATCTTTCTGGTCTTCTCTGCTTTCAGAAATGATCCATCTGACATCAGCAGTGATAGTCCCGGTTCCATGTCCTCTTCTGAATCCAGCTTGAATTTCTGGTAGCTGCCTGTTGATAAACTGCTGCAACTATTTTTAAATGATCTTCAGCAAAGTTTTACTTGCGTGTGATATTACTGATACTGTTCTGTTACTTTCTGCATTCTGCTGTAACCTTTTTCTTTGGAAATGGCACAAATTCGGAACTCTTCCAGCTGGTTGGGTAGGCAGCCGTCTTCCAAATTTGTCGGCATAGACGAACAAGTTCTTTCAGCACTGTATTCCCTTTGTGGAAACATCTAGTGGGTCAATTCCGTCAGTTCCTGGAGCCTTGTTTCTCACCACGCCTTCAGGGCAGCTTGGGCTTCTCCCTTCATTATCATAGGTCCTGGACACACTGCTTCCTCACATGGCTAACACTCACCAGTTCTTTCTGGTAGCATGATTCTGTGTATTCTTTCCATCTTTTGATTCTTGCATGCCATTCAATACTTTGCTCACTATATCTTTCAATATTGCAATTTGAGGCTTACTTTTTTTTTCCTTCAGTTCTTTTAGCTTGAGAAACGTCAAGCACGTTCTTCCCTTTTGGTTTTCTGTCTCCAGGCCTTTGCACATGTCATTCCAGTGTTTTCTTTGGTCTCCCTTGAGCCACTCTTCAACATTTTCTGTTCAGCCCTTTTGTGTCATTTTCTTCCCCTTCTTTTTAGTGGCTCTACATTCAAGAGCAAGTTTCACAATCTCTCCTGACATTCATTGGATTTCTTCTGTCTTTTTTGCCTTGTTAATGACTTCGTCTTTCTTCACGTATGTTAATAACTTCAAAGTCACTCTTGGTCTCTCTGAGTCCTGTAACCCTTAAACTCAGTAATTTACCATGTCCCACCAGCACATCCTTCCTAATATCTCACTCATTCCCCTTCTTCGTTTCCTTTGCTACAGCCTGAATTCTGATCTGTTTATCTTGTGTTTACGTTCAACAAGGGACGCCCATGAGTTTTCTTCCCAGCATAGTCTCTCCAAATCCTACTATTTCTTAATCCAAGACCTTAAATGCTAAACCTTGGTTTTCAGCTGAATCCTTGTTCAGGTTCCCTTGAACAGAGAATCACAAAAAGAAAAATGTGGAAGAGGCTTAGCAGTCCTAAAGGCCCATCGCCAGCAGACAACAACAATGTTCCAGAGATCCCAAATGGCTTCCCGAACCACACAGCTTGCACAGTTTATAGCATCCCAGTCCTCCTGACTTTTAATACAATTCTCTATCTTACTACAGGAAGCGAAGCTGCTAGGTCTGGCCCTGGATTCTTCTCTCAGTCTCACTTCTCACTGTCTCCCAGTGTGTGTCCACACTTCTTTTCACCCCCTGTCCCTCCTGGCACACGCTCCCTACCATCTATACAAACTTTCAGGTTTGACTTGAGCAGGCCCCCTTCCCTACGCCTCCCCTCCCTGCTTCAGCTGACTCAGCCAGCGCTCTCCCTTCCCCTGAAATCACGCCCTGGTTTCAGGCCACATCACTTGAGCTTCTGTCTTGCGTGCCCTCATAACTGTTTCCTGCATGAGAACACACAGAACACTGAACTTAAGGAAATGACACGACTCCTTGTTGCTCCTTTAAAAAGCCTGGAGGACAGACATGTTTCAGAACCAAGCAGATGACTATCACAGCAGACAGTCCCAAATCAACATGATTTTCAGTTATGCCCCATTCAACACACATGAACAAATCACTAAAGAACACAAAGATCAAACTGAAGTGAGAATTACTTGACAGTGCCCTTTTAAAACACATTTCAAAGAAAACACATTTCAAAGAACTGACCATCGTTATAGTCTAATCTAGCAGTTCTCAAACTTTGTGGTCTCAGGAGCCCTTTAATAGTCTCGAAAATCATTGCAGACCTCAAAGAGCTTTTGTTTATGTGGGTCTGATTCATCTGTATTTAGTGTATTAGAAGTTAAAACAAACAAAATAAATACTTATTAATATTCATTAAGAGACCAGTAATCCCATTACATGGTATCTGAAATAATATGTCTTTATGAAAAGTAACTTTATATTTTTTAAAACAAAAAAGAAATGGTGGGAAGAGTGGTGTTATTTTGCAGTTTTGGAAATCTCTGTCATGTCTGATGAAAAGCAGCCAGGCTCGGTGTTCTATATGCTATGGCATCGTATGTCATGCAGCTTCCGGATAATTCTGCTGTGTGCTCATGAAAGAACGGGAGGGAAACAGCAAGTAATGTTTCTGCAACGTTTCCTTACGATCCCCATGAAAAGAGTTTTGGTGAGCCCTGGGAGTCCCTGGACCACAATTTGAGAACTACTGTTCTAATCAAATTTGCGATCAACTTAGTTGCCATGTTGCTGGTTTGTTTTATAGTCTGTTTTTAAGGAATCATTTTCAATGTAGCTGGTCAAGAAATGAGCCACACTACCTTGAGTTCATGTTTTTGCTTTAGCTGCTGAATCTCTACTGTCCCCACAGTGCTGGCCATCAAATCTTTCATCTTTCTCTCATAGTGCTCCTTTAAACGGGTTAGGTCATGGGACAGCTATAAAGAGACACAATCTTTTCACAAAACGCTCTGCAGCACCGTCACATCCTCTTACATAAAGAGCACTTCAGCAGTGCCTGGCAGAACGGTGTCCACGGGCCACGGCATGACCGGGAACGGAAGCTTCTCAGGAACTCCATACACTTGTACCACAGGACAGGCCCTATCGCTAGCCCAGCTGATTTTTGAAAAATACACACATTTAAAATACATGATCAAAGAAGCAGACACTACTTTAGATGAGCCCAACTGGAGGCTTGTCTATGCCAAACAAGAGCAGATAAACAAAAAAAAATCTATATGAAACATTCACTGGCATTTTGATGAAATTAAAATGATCAAATAAATACCATACATGTAAAATGATTCTTGTATGTCATCACCAAAGCAAAAGTCACTTATATTCAAGACTGCACTGAATGGTGGCACCTCCTTGGGACGGCCAGCATGGATACTGTCTCCACACCGTCTCCAAACTCCCTCAGTTAGGGAAGTGGGACAAGATCTTATGTCATTCTTCACATGACTGCAAGCAACTCAAACACACAGGAAATGGAAGCTTCAGGGTTCTTCCGCCTGGTAGTTCCTGGGATAAGCAAGACAAATACTACTCTAGGTAATTTTTATAGAAATTTGTAACTCTCGAGATGACTTGAAACAGTTCAGTGGCTTTATCTGGCAGTGTTTAAAATACATTTTTAAAGTAGAAAATCTGCTTCTGCCACTGTCCTGCCATCTTGAACAGGCAAAGCCACCAAGGCCACTTTTGTAGCCCTCCACACACACACACCTGTCACCTATCCCCTCCCCTGTCCTGGGATGCTGTACCAGCTACACGTATGTTCGGGAGAATGAAATAACCCCAGGACTCTGTGTTCCTCTCATTAATGCTATTCTGTACTTGGGAACCGGCGTTGTGATGGCCTTTCATGTCTTCTGTAGCTGTGAAAGACTGCTGAGCCCTCCATGCTTTCTCAATGGACAGGTCAGGAGGTTTACACATTCACTCTGAGGTCAAGGAAGACAGAGGCTTCCTTCAAATGCTACTCATGGGCTGGCTCATCAGAGGTCCAACACCTGACTTAGCCCAGTCAGTATCACAATCACCTACGCTAATTAAGCACAAAATTAAAGAGTCTTTTAACAACTGTTTCAAGGTACCTACTGAATGCTACATTCTTCTGGAAGAAGAACACATAATTTTATTTATAAATCTCAATTTAAATCAACAGTGTGTGAATACATTATAATAAGTCAAATACCACCCTAACTGGCACCTCCATTATAATCTATAACCACAGCTTCATTCACTGGTGCAATCCTAATCCTAATGGTTCTGGGTATCAGAAAAGAGCTACCCAGAACAGATTTGTTCATAATCCTGGGTAGTCAAGCTGACCACCACCACTCAGTAGACTCTTCGTGAGTTTTATGAGGCAACCTTACTGAATGCAAGAATACTAAGCAACCCACAATACTCTGTAAGGATAGATATAGGTAGACTACATCCAAAGAATTTATCAGTCCAGATGTTTCCAACTGTCCTAATGGTGGGGCATCAGGCTAAGGTCTGGATCAATAAGCACTTCCCTGTGGCCATGTCAGACTGACCAGCTCACAATAGGAGCAATCGGCCTGGCAGCCTCAGTTCATGATGCACCTGACCCCCAACACACTGGCAGCCTCAGCTCACAATGCACCTGACCCCCAGGACACCCTCATGTGTAAAGCAAATAAAGAACACTCATGTTCTCGTAGGCAGCAGTACAAAGCAGTCTTCCTATTAACAGCCAAAACTAAAAAAATACCTATTCGATTAGGTATATGGCATAGCCAGTCACTACTGAAAACCGGAAAACCTAAACTGGATAATTTGCCTCAGTAAAGTGGCTCCCCAGTTTGACACCTAAGAATCACTGTTTAAATCCCCCCACTTTCTCCTGGCACCCTAATCTCAGCAGTTACCTTCTTGCTCCTGATGAAAATACTGACCTTCACGATACCACTTTGCGGTACAGCAGTTCTGGGCCCTCAGCGAGCCTGCCTCATCTATGCAGAATGCAGCAAATGCTAACAGTGCACACACAGCACTGTGTATATAACACCACACAACACAAACAATTCAGAGAGCAATTATGTGCTTTCTTAAAGCTGTCAAGATAGTAAACTGGCTCAGGACATTTTAAATGGTATCTTCTCATGACTGAACTTACTATGTAAAGTAAGACATGCCTTTTCATTTCAAGTACTCTTCTAAACCTACACTGACATTTTAATAAGTACTTACATACTCTATTAACCGAGGTTAAATTTCTCAGCAGTCCTATCTGTGTGTTACTGTGAGAGCACACTTTCAGACATATACACACACACCTGCTTTCTGTGGTTGCAGCGCAGGAAGGCCCGAGGAGCCCCGTTTTTGCACTCTGAATCACTCTGTTCTTCATAGCTTTCAAATTCACTTGAGCTCCATCCGTATTCCAGCGAACTGTTTCCACCTTCATCCCCATTCTCAACGTCATCATAAATCATTTCATCTGAATGCATGAAATCCCAAAATGAAATTAAAATAAAAATACAGAATTCGTTAGCTGCTGTTTCAGACCTGTGGGCTGTTCTGTCATTTAGTCTACAGTGGTGGGGTAGAGGGAAACGAGTCACCCAGACGCACAACATAGAGCCTCATGCCCACTCCTCCAGAGCAGTGTCACCTATGATGGCTGGGATGCCATGCTGGCATCTGTTTGAAAAAGCTCTTCAACTGTTTCTGATAAACCCCCAGCCCCATCGATACCCTGAAGACCACATTATACCACCTCATCTGTTGGCCACAGAGAACTTCTCACAAAGGAAAATTGTTCTTTAGATCAAGATACAGAATAAAAACAGATACAAAGAAATATTCAAGGCCCGAGGCCAGTGACATTTCAAACAACTATAAATCTTGCCTTTATGCTTGAAATGGTCTAATGAAAGTTATGAACAACTTAACACTGTGCATAGTGGCTTCCTTGCTTCTGTTAGCTCAGAATCAGTGATGAGCACACCAGGGTTATCACTGAACACAAGGCCAAGGGTCTTCACAGAGAGAATTCTAAGGGCAGGTCCAGTCTTCTGTTTTATAATGTGAATACTGCAAATGGGAATTAAACTCAGCTGAGCTGCTCCACAACAGGCCTCTCTGCACTCCTACAGCAAGCCAAAAGACTGGACACCCTGCGACTAACAGGCTCCCTCCAGAGAGATGTCAATGTATTGAGTCGAAGAGGAGTCAATGTGTGACATACTCTAATTAATGTACAAACATCACTAGAGCACAAAAATACATAGGGACTTCCTATTTTCACTGCAGGATCCTGGGCAATGAGCCTTCCAGACAATGAAAACGTCCATTCTTCAAACTCCCAGAATACTGTTGCTGTTGTTTCCTGTCACGTGGATTCCAAGTCACAGGGACCCTACAGGTCAGGACAGCACAGCACTGCCCCCTGGGGTTTCCTCAGCCGTAATCTTTAAGGGAGCAGATACCCAGGTCTTTTCTCTAATGGAGTGCTGTGGGTTCTAACCACTGACCTTGCTTAGTGGCCACAGGCTTCACCGTGGTCCTGCCAGGGCTCCTCCCCAGAAGGTTGGGGTCCCTCTAAGTTCTGTCATTCATTAAACACTCCATCACGAGAGCAGCTTCAGCGGTGTCAGTGGTCATATCAGTTGCCCTCCTGAAGCTCAGCAGCTCAGCCCACCCAGCAGCGTGTGGAGGAAAGACCGAGAAGACCCAGGAAGCAGTCCTACTGTAACACGTGGGGTTGCCGTGGAGCAGGCCATCTCAGAGGCAGTCGACAAACACAGCCACAAACAGCTGTTTGCACAGTATAAACGGCCTCATACAATTAGGGTGATCTTCTTCTTGCTTATACGATCACACAAGGACAGTATACAGTAATATGAAGACTGCACCTTCATGCCTTAAAAAATATTCATATCATTCTCTACAAAACTTATTCCACGTGTATCCTTATGCCTTGAAAAGCTAACTAACGAAGCACTGACAGATGTGTCCCTGAGGGCAAAAATCACGTGCAGTGTGCACGATGATGTTTTAAAACAAACGTGCTTCAACTGCAAGTGAGAAATTACCCATTAACTTGTCATTGTGGAATTTCCCTGATGTTTCAAATTGCCCTATCTTATTATTTATCGACTGGATTCAGATAAATTCTTTTCAAGTACAAAAAAGATCATCCAACTATCTGATCAAAAGCCCTGAAAAATTAAGTATTGTCTGGGTAAAACCATGTAATGTTTGAAATGAGCTCACTTCCCAAAGCTACTGTGGTGTTGTCTGGGGTCTATGAAGAACATGGGTATGAGGGAGTGAGACAGGTCGCCCTTGGCCTGACTGGCTGACCCCAAATTCGGTGCTGAGGGTCCTCGTTATCCCGCCCTGAGGAGGCCCCTGCTGGCGCAGTGGTTAAGAGCACAGATCCACCAGCTGTTCCTCGAGAACCCTACGGGACAGTTCTACTCTGTTCTTACAGTGTCAACACAAGTCAGAATTGACTGGAAGGCAATCGGTTGTACCGTTAGGTGATATCTAAGCACTTCTGCCACAGTCTACGTAATTCAAAGAAAGCTGCCTCAAAACAAACCAAAATGTGTTTCCACTTTGTTCCTCCTGCCCTGTTTTACAGGTTCCAGCACTGCCCATCCTTTGAGGACAGATGACTTCCCACCCCCTGGCCTCCCTTCATCTGTCCCTGGGCTCGGAGCTCTTCTGGCCCCCACACACCAGTCAGTGCAGGAGCATTCCCATGGGAGTCTTTTCATGCCATCGGATCGGAAGTCCGCTGAGAGCAGGAATGACCATTTCTGTATCTGTCCCAGCAGCTGATCAAAGTCCAAACAATGGAAGTTCAGTTCATCACATGGCCTGGGGACTAGACTGAGGGTCTTTCTGTAGTGCAGCTCCTAGTGTGACTGCCTGTCTTCAGAGTCATGGAAGAAATAAGAGCTCCAACAACACTTCAGCATATCCAGAGGCTTTTAACGTAAATCTACGGATATGCAGACTATCAAAAGGTGTGAAAATACATGCTTTTGAATGCTTTTTGGGGGGGGAAGATAGTCAATCCTAGTTTAATTCACCAGCACACAACACTTTCGAGGGCTGTAGGTGCCATGTTAAATACTGATTTATTGAATTATCACTGTCTTTAATTCCTAGACTCACAGATTTACGGTTTCTGAAAGTGAAAACTAAATCCAATCACTTTGGCATCTCTTTTCACTGAGAAGAGTGAAGAGAACGCATGATTTACGATTTCCCTTGGCTGAAACCTTGCCCTTAGTCACAACAACTTTTAACGGGACCCTAACATCTAGCATGGACAATGATGCTGTGCTCAGCTGCTAACGGAAAGATTGGCAGTGGGAAGACACCAGGGCCTCCATGCAGAAAAGACCTGGTTCTCTCCTTCCGCAGAGATCACGGCCAAGAAAACGCTACGGGGCAGTTCTGCACTGTCTCGTGAGGCCACTAGAGCTGTCCTCACTTGGCAGCACCCAACCACACAATATCTAGTGAGGAATTTTTCAGATCTCTCCGACATGTTGTCACAGAATTGGACCCCTGCTGGACGCCAGGAGTATTTGGCATCTTGAGCAACAAGCCTGTCAGCTCTCCCACTGTTATGTTTCCACCTCCCCAGTCCATCAGACATCTGAACTCCCCGAAGCTGAGAATCACCAAATTACCACCAGAAGGGGGCTCTGAGATCGAGTCTATTTCACTTTAAAATATACTGATTTAATTGTGAGACTTCTAATATACAACAAAAAGGGGACAGTAGCAGGCAGGGTAACCCACCGCTGTCCAGTGCCTTCCAGATGATTAGCTCCAATGCAGTCACACTTCAAGGCGGAGACGCAGCGCTGCTCATACAGCTCCAGCCCCGCCGCCGTCCTCCCCACCCCTCCTGCTGGAGGCTGGCAAGTTCTTCCCCAGTAAACATCTGTCCACTCCCCCTCTTCGGTATGTTTCATACAATAACTTTTTGTATCTTGCCTGTTGTTCAGCATTGCTTTGGAAGGAGTTTTACATTTTCATGTTTATATTTCTACACTTAAGATCAGCAGTTGGAGACCACCAGTGGCTCCTTGGGAGAAAGATGTGGCAGTCTGCTCCTATAAGGATTCACAGCCTCAGAGGCCTCTTAGGGTCACTGTCAGAACTGACTAGATGGCAATGAGTTTTTGATTTACAGACATACATGATTTATATATAACTGACTCATTGTTTCCCACAGTGTAGCAGTCCACTGCATAAATCTGCCACCATTTATTTACCCATTTGCCTACTATGGGGCCACAGCTGGCTTCATCTGTTTTCCATACCTTGTCATCTCTACAAAGAGCCCTGCAAATTCACGTCCCTGCACTTGCCTCTCTGCGCAGTGGAGGTGGATTTCTCTAGAAACCGACCTACGAGTGAAGGGCCAGCTCGTCAGCAGCACCGTGCTCACATCTCCTAGTTGATGCCCAGCTGCTGTTCAAAACCACAGCACCACTGGGACATGCAGGGAAGCAGGGGCAGCAGAGTGACCAGGCTCCGGTGCCAGCCAGGAGTCACGGCAGAAGGGAGACTGAAGGCTACTGAGGAGGAATGTGAAGGCCAAACTGTGGGAACCCTGAGAAAACGCACAACGAGACACAGGACTCTTACTGTCACGGTGCTGTGGACCGACCTGTGGTGACCGTAAGCTGATGCTCTCTGCCTAAGAAGTATGGGGAGAGAAACAGGAATTCACTCAACTACGTATTTATACATAAATAACGGGTGCCTTCTGTGTTTGCTGGCCACTACGTCCTCCCCTGCGCATTTTCCAAAACTAGCTATGACAATTGGTTGTTTTTTTACACACTACTTTAAAAAAATTAGCAGGAGTGGCTGGCAAACAGACATAGAGGGTGTGTTATCTGTGTAAAAAACTACGTCAATAGTTCAACGATTCCGCACCAGGCCTCCGTGTGCCTGGACCCTGCTGAGTGCTGTAATTACAAAGGGACACAACAGAGCACACCCCAAACCACTATCACCTTTGACAGGTGGGATACTGGTGGAGGTTTTGACTCGGAAATGTTGCTTTTAAGACTCAAAATCATAATTTCTGTGTGAAGACATGCATAACTGGTAGAATACACAAACAAAAGACATCTGTTACCATCGAGCCCATTCTAACTCATAGCCACCCTACAAACCAGAGAAGAGCTGCCCAGCAGGGTTTCTGAGGAGCAGCTGGGGGGTTCAAAATGCTGATCTTTTGGTTAGCAGCCAAGCTCTTAACCACTGCACCACGAGGCTCCAACAAATAACCCCAAAATGCCTATCAAACTTGTTTCTACGGATACTAGTCCACAGAATGCACTGTATTTGCCCATATGCTTAAATAATTAAGTCACTTAAAAATGCTCACTAACAACAGAAGCCCATTCACTCACAGGCACCGACAGCCACACTCAGAAGCAGGTCTGAGTTGGTCAGTCTCCCTCAGTTCAGGAATCACAAGAGCAGCAACTTTATTTAGTTGGGTCTAGAACAGTGCTTGGCACACAATAGGTGTTCAAAAGGCATTCATGAAATGAATACATTAATAAATGCTTTTAACTCTTCTCCACTAAGCACTTTTGTTAACAGATTTTAAGATGTGTTTTATTAACTTCAGGAAGTTTCCTACTATCATGAGTTTTTAGCATGAATGACCGTTGAGTATTATAAAGTGCATTTCAGCATCTATCGAGCTAAACACAGGAAACCATGGTGGTGTGTCGTTAACAGTTCGGGTGCGAATCAAAAGGTCAGTAGTTTCTGTCTACCAGGTGCTCCTCAGAAACCCCATGAGGCAGTTCTACTCCGTCCTATAGGGTCAGTATGACTCGGAATCAACTCAACGACAATGGGTTTGGTTTCCATTTGAGATGAACATACGACTTATGTCTAAAGACCCCTCCTAATGCTGAAGCCCCCTTGAACTCCTAAGGCAGGTCTGGAGGTTCACAACGGGCTTTTGAGTGCTTATTAAGGGGAAATGGCTGGATTTGATTTCTTGACATTGTATTTGGGACATTTTGTATCTATGCTGTCCCTTTGAGGTAAGGAGGGATTTAGAAGTTTATATTAACCTCAAAAATGAGTAATAGAGTTTTCCTTTTTTTTTTTTTTTTTTGATATCCCACCCCTACAGTGCTTACTAGAGGGATTTTCTGTTCCCTGGAAGTTTAGTTAAGCCTTATATAAAAAAAACATCTGTTTTGCAAATTAGTTTAAGCTACCAATTTGATCTCTTAGCTCATTACAGAGCTATTAGTATTTTCCATTTCAGAAAGAGCCAATTTTTGAAGGATATCTTTATTTTCTTGTAAGTGGTTTAATTTACTGATGTAAAACTGTTTAGAGAATTCTCTTACATTTTTCACAAATTTCTACTATAGTTACCTCTTCCAGTTAATTTTATTTTCCTTTTGAAGAAATACCCTTTGACTTTGTTGGTATTTCTATTGCTTCTTTGTTTTCTATTTGATCATTTTTGCTTTTATTATATTTCCTTCACTTTCTTTGAGTTTACTTTGCTCTTCTTTCACAGAACCAGTGGAGCTGGGTGCTGGGCTCACTGTTTCTCAACTTTCTTTGTTAACATAGGCCATTATAATTCTTCACTTACTATTTTAAACCAAACACATACATCTTATGTAATGTTTCATTATTATTCAAGTCAAAATATTTTCTGTCATTCTGCTGTCCTTCTTGACCACGGGCTGTTTAGTAGTGTGGTTTTAAGTTTCCAAGTGATTTTATTTATTTTCTGTAATGATTTCATTGGACTGTTACTGGGGAATGAGACCTAAATATTATATCTTTGGAATTTGTTAGCATTTGCTTAGGGCAGTTATGTGTTCTGAAACTACTATCACCAGGGAGCCACCTGTGTCCTTTACATCAATCACACGGCCAGGATGTTCCAATCTTCTGAGTTTACTGATTTAGCATCTGATATCCATCAATAATGGAAAGAGCTTTGTTAAAGTCTCCTGTTACATGCTTAACTATTTTTGATTGCATCTTAGTCATACTTTGCATGTCAAGGCTCTGCTGTCAGGCCCACACAAGTTTAAAATCGCTAGTTATCCTCCTCAGGAAGACGTAGCTTCCCTATTCCTTTGTTATAATTCAGTTTCTATTTAATGATGCTTCACAATTTAACACTGCGTGACATTATAATGGTTACACTGGCTCTATCTGGGTTAGAATTGGGACTATAAGTCCTTCGCCACCCTTTCACTTACAAATTTTATGTATCATTATACATTAGTATATCTCTTGTAAGAGCATACAGAAAGCTTTGCTATTTCATTCAATCTGAGAATCTATTTTAGTGGCAAGTTTAATCCAATTTATGCTTACAACAAGTTTTAATATATTTGGGCTTACTTTTATACCTTATTTCATACTCTTTTCCATGCTTTCTCATTTTATATTTTCTTGCTTTCTATTGAACGGAGTTTTGTTCTACTGGTTTATAAGTTAAACGATCTATTTCTCTTCTTTTAGTGGTTACCCAAATGTGCAAACTCAACTTAGCTTAACAATAGACAAACAGACCCTTCTTCTGAAAAATACACAGACTTAGAATGTTTAACGTGAGTCATTCCTTCCCATGCTACATACATCATTGTCTAGTATTTTTCATTTCATCCTGCATTGATCCACTAGAAATGGAGCATTATCAATGCTGTTTTACTTACAATGCTTGTTTGGATTTATTCACGTATTTGTCAATTCCTTTTCACGCTATTTTTTTTTTGTATCTCATTTCTTCATTTTAAAGAGTACAACATTAAATATTCCTTTAAATAAGACAATCTTGGTCTGATACTGTCTTTATCCCTTTGGAAAGAATTACCATACAGCTATTTAGAAGTCCTGGGAGAAACAACTACACTTCTTCACGACTCACGAACCATCTGTCAGCCCTCTGTTGGACTGCTTATCGGTTTGTTCTTTTCCTCACTGCAGTTCCTTTGCAGGTCGTCTGATTGTTATGCTCACTGGTGCTGAGATTTTCAGTGGTGGATGTGGTATACTGAAGTTTCAATTCTATGAGTCTAGATAAGGCTCAATTCTTAACTCATCTCACTTTGTGTCTGTGTTTCTAAAAACTGAGACTGCGTGTCTTTCTGTAACTGGGGGAACCCTTCGTGATGATTTCCTTGAATGTTACTTTTCCCTCGTTTCCTCTGTTTCCTGCTCCCTTAGACAAACACTCCAACCTCTCATCCTGTATGTCTCACTTTGTCTTTTATATTTTCCATGTCTTTAACTCTTGTGCTTCTTTGGGGTAATTTCCTGGGATTTATCTTCAAGCTATTGATTTTCTCCTTGGTTGTGTCAAGTTGTGTGAGTGGGTACCTGTGTTTCTAGTCTCTACGGAAGCAGCAGCCATTTAGGGGTCCATTCAGGGATGTCTTATTCCAACTCCCTTCTCTGTGCAATGCTAGGTCTTCTCTCCAGTTCCTCACTGACCCTAAAACTGCAGCTCTCTGGTTAATGAGACCGACAGCCCGCTACACTCAGCCCAACCAGGATCGTGAAAATATCAGCATATTACTGTAATTTTCTGGTTTTCATTTACCTCTTCATTTCCCACAATATGTTTAAAAGAGCCATTCTGTTCTATACCACACCTCTGTGTATTCATTGGAGGAGGGTTTCCAGGTTACACAGAGTGAGGGTACCAATTGATTTGACTCCCTCATTTCTCAGTTAACCCAGCTAGGGCTGGAGAGACTAGGTGGCCTACTGAAAATCAGAACACTGCGCAAGATTCTGGTGTGAAAATTTTTCAGAAGGACTCCTTTCCTTGGCACTTCAAATGCCGTGAATACAAACACACATACATGTTGTGTGTGTACACACCAATATTCTATCATATTAGCCAGACACTACAAACCATATAAAACATGAATACACAAAAAACGTATTCGCTGTGTGTCTAGTGAGTCTGTGTACACTAAACAGTCTTTTTTTTTTTTCTCCTAATACCAATAGGGAGAAACTACTAAACTGAATCTCGTCAAACTCAATTCATGACAGAATCAAACCTGGTTCTGAGTCTGAATTTTCTCTTGGAACATCATCATAAATTGCTTCTTCTGGATCTGGAATAAAAAGAGAGGAAAACTTTAAAAACCTGACCAAGACAAATGTGATTCAGTTTAAATTTTAAAGGGCACTAGTCTCCTATGGGAAACCCTGGTGGTGTGTAGTTAAGTGCCATGGCTGCCAAACATAGGGTCAGCAGTTCAAATCCACCAGGTGCTCTTTGGAAACTCTGTGGGGCAGTTTCACTCTGTCCTGTAGGGTGGCTCTGGGTCAGAATTGACTCACCAGCACCTGACAACACAAACAGTCACCTGTAACTGATAACATCTCACTTCTGAGCAAAGCTCATATGGCTAAGCACTGGTGCCCTGCCAAAGCAGAAACTGTGTCTGCTGAGGAAGGACGGCTGGCCCTCTGTTTAACTGCACCACCTGCAGAATGTCACCAACAGGTGGTTTTTACTGATTTTTCAGCTCTACTTTCTTCTATTAAAAGATGTTCCATTGTACGTATTTATGTTTCTTAAATGTTTTAAGCTTATGAAGTTAGCACGTTCTGCTGTACAGAGAACACAAAGGTGCTGCAAAGGGTATCAGAAAAGACGGGACAGACAGCCTGACCGAGGCTGGCCACATGGGCAGATCCCCAGGGCACAGGGACCGGCCAACAGTGTTCCAAACCACCGCAGAGAAAAGGGGCCTCACAGACCTGCATCAAGTGTGACGCTCTCAGAACCGATTTCCTCACACTGCATCAGGTGGGACATTAGTGTCCTTTGAAATGGGGACAGGTTTTCTTTGAGGCCAAAGAAAAAAGGACAAAATAGGAGAGGGAGCTCCATGAGCGGCAGCTTCAGTTTACATTGTAAAAGATCGTTTCATAGGAAGTCAGCCAGGAAATCTGAATTTTTATTTAAGTATCTGTAACAGTTACATGTTTCAGGAAATCAGTTTCTTTAAAAAAGTGGCTTTTTAAATTATTGTTCCCCAAATATCCACTTAATGGTGTTATCCTTGCCACAGGAGAATCTCCAGACTCCACTACTATTATACTGAAAACCACAAGAACTCAAACCAAACCCACAACCACTGAGTTGATTCCACCTCATAAAGGCAATAGATTATTAAACAATCAAGGAAGGAAAATTAGATAAACACAACTTAGCATCCTCCGACTTCTGGTCATTGCAACTATCCCCATACAAACCAAAGAAAGAAAAGAAAAGAAACCAAACCCACAGCAGTCAGGTCACTTTCTACCTATAAGAAGCCCACAGGACAGAGTGGAGCTGCCCCATGGGGTTTCCAAGGGGCGGTAGGTGGATTCCAACCACCAGCCTTTTGGTTTGCAGACATACTACCACCACTTACTAAAACACGCAAATCCAAGAGCAGCCCCTCACCCTCCTGCTGCTGTCAGATTCCTGTGCGACAGAGGCTTCCTTTCTTTCAGTAATATTTATTAGCTGCAAGCACAGCGTCCCCACTCCCGTGGGGTGATGCTGCGGGACTGCTGGGTGACAGAGCTTACTTTCCAAGAGAGTTATTCTAATTAATTGCTATCTGGATACCAAAGTGAGTAACGGAAGGCAGTCACACGCGTCGAGTTGGGCTTCAGGCAGTGAATTGCTAGAGAATAACAAGTCAATGATTGAATCTTACGATGATCCTGATTGTCTAGCTCTCAGCAGAGTCATCTGATCACACTAAATTCTCTTGTTTGGACAATGGCATAATTAAATTCTTAATGAACTATTCCAGGAGGTACTTTAATAACCTGGAGACAGCTAAGAGGGTTCTACCTTGTAAGTCAATCATAGAACTACACAGAGATTAGCAAGTCAGTCAATAGTAAAAGGGGTAACAAGGAAAGCAAGCTTTACTTTTCCTTTAAAAAGTAAAAAATAAAATCTAGTCAAAAATATTTTTAGCTTTTTAAACCACACATGAAATGGAAGATCTGGTATACCATCTGGTTAGTGGGTTGGTTTAGCCAAGTACCCTCTCCCCTTCAAAAATGGTACCAGGAAAAAGCATCTCATTAGGGAATAGCTAGAGGAATATTTTGTTCTCAGTAATGATCATAGATTATGGGCTTGGAGTCAAAGCATCCCTGCCCAAGCTCATAATTGTTGTAACAACAGAATTTGTTCTAGAATGAAACAATTAGCAAGAGGTATGTGCCTGGAATGGAGGGAGCTAAGATAAGATGCCACTGTGTAACAGTGTCACAGAGCCCGGAGAAGATGTCACACATTCAGCTCTGTCGCTACTGTAAGTGACTGTCTTCTAAAAGCTTCTGGTCATTTACAGAGCATGAGGGTGATTAACACAGCCCCTTCCCCGCAAAAATGAAAAAAACAAACAAAAACAAAACAAAACAAACCCACAGGCGTCCTTGTCGGCCGGCATGTACTGAGCCTCCCAAGCACCCCAACAAGTCCGTTAGCCCTCCGGCCCCCAGCACTCACTCTCCATCCAGGCTGTGTTGGCAGGATCTGCAACCCATCGGGCCAAGGCGCTGTCTCCGTTACTGACTTGATCTTCACTTAAAGAAACAAAGCAGAGAATCAGGAGCTTGGCAAACAGGCCATAAACACTTGGCTGCTGCGGCCCCCAGAACACACTGAGATCCCTGAGGCGGGAACTCAACGGGACTGCCTGCTTTGTCCAGAGTCTCCCAAGGTTTCTGCCTTTCAGGGGGCGCGGACTCTTATCTCTCGCTCTGAAGAATCTGACCTCATTTTAGTTTTCAGCATTCCTTCTCTGGTAGGTTTCCCACCTTACACAGGTTCTGGTTTTCACAGGTTTACTGTATGTGACTCACGGAGACCTTATAAGACAGAGCAGGACTGCCCTGTAGGGTTTCCATGGAGCAGCTGGTGGATTCCAGCTGCTGAAGCACTTAGCCATGATGCCCCAGCTTCTGAATGGCCGCCACATGTACAGCATAGTACCTAGCACGACAGGAGGATGAAGGGGAGTACAGTCCGCACTCATAAAAGGCCTAATTTTTCTTTCAGGTTTTCAACAGACCTTTTTGGAGGCTGACTGTGTCACACACGGTGCTAGGTTCTGGAGACACATGTGAGTAAGACACAGGGCTTCAGGAGCTCTAGTCACAGGGCAGTGGGATAAACAACCCAAAACAAAGAGGAGAAATGATCATTAATCCAGTGGCTGAAGGCAGTGGTCACAGGGCCAGATCACAGTCTTGCCCGGAAAGTCAGGGGACTTGAGTCTAACTCTGCAGGCAACAGGAGGCAATGGAATGATTTAGCCAGAATGACAAGCTCAGGTTCATTCAACAAGTGTTCACTGAACTCCACTTCCATGAGAGTCACAGCTCTTAACAACACAGAGCTAAAATCCAAACCCCAGTTCCCATTCATGGCACCCTGGAGGGCAGAGCAGAACGCCCCACCGACTCTCTGGAAGCCACGCCACACCTTGGTCCTGTGGTGTCCTGCGTGGGTTCAAACTGGCAACCTCGCAGTTTGTGGCTGAGCACTTAGCCACTGCACCACCAGACGCCTTTACTGGGAATACAGCAGTATTCACAACAGACACAATCCCCAAGAGGCTCTCATCACTGACAGCATCTCATAAAGACTAACTTAACAGCAGTGCAAATATATATACATATATACATATTAGAAAGAAAACAGACTGAAAATAGCGCAGGCATCCAAACATAAATATAGGAATTTCTGAAAGTTTTAGATGAAAAATAGAATCATTAACATAAAATTAGGCTGCCACGCAATGCAGCCTCTTCAGACAGTGGATGTCACTGCAGTAGGCAGTCTCTTCTAACATTTCATTTTTTGCTAAACGTTCTAATGAATGCCGAAATATCTGCAAGACAGCAACAGAGAGGTAAAAGGGGGAGAAGTCTTGAAGATTTCCAGAGAAGAGACACTCCGGGTGCCCAAGGACGTGCTGCGCACCACGATGGCTGGAGGATTCGTGTCACACTTCAGATCCAGGCCCTGGACTTATGAGTCGAAGAGTGTACTGCATAAATGCCCTTGCGCTTAAGTTTGAAATTACACTAAAATAAAAATAAAAGAGAATCTAAAGCAAATATGCCTCATATTCATATATTTGAAATTATTGTTAAGTATTTTTCATACTTTAGTAAATTATTAGTTATCACTGCATTTCAACTATGTTTTCTTGTAAAAAAATATTCTTTCCAATAAATACATTTTTTTCACACTACACTGTAGATTAGCAATAACAACATGCTGTTCACTGGTATTTAGCAGAATTGTGATAGCTAATAAACAGTCTCGGATAGACTGTCTTTCTGAAATAATTTTGTGTTTAAATTGGATAAATAATTTTTATTAAGTGGATACGTTTCCCTAGCAATCCTACGCATTTTCTGAAGAATTAATGTATGGAACACTTCTAAAAGGCCAGCCTTAACAACCAAAAGGAAGAACCAAATGACTGCCAAGGGTTCTGCCAAATTTGGCTAATCCATCTTGATGCTTAAAATAAAAACGATTTCCATCTCTCGTGTTTCTGCTGATTCCCCTGCACGTGTGAACAGGAACACCCAGCTAACCAACTCACTCGGTGCTATGGAAGGCTTTTTCTGATCTGCACAAGATCGCAGGAGCCCCAGAAACCAGGAACCCTCAGGAGTGACACCACCCCAGTCACCAAGGCTGCACACAGATGGCAATGCCATCAGCTCTGGGGTCCCTCTGCATATGAAAAGGTCCTTCTTCGGCAGGGTGCTGACTCAGAAATGAGGCAGAATGTGAAACAGGCTCACAAAGACCAGTAGGCGAGATGTCAGGGAGAGGACCATCTATAAAAAGATGACAGTCAGCAAAGTCACCAGGGCAGGAGCACGGGCTGTGGTTTCTGAGGAGGAGACCTCGGTAAGGGAGTCAAGGGAGAGGAGGCTGGGTGAGAAAACCAAGCTGAGGACGCAGATCAGAAAAGGGTGATACATTAGGTTTCCATTCCAGGGGACTGTGTCTGTCTGCCTGTTTACCCTGGGAAACCATCTCACCGTCCGCCTCAGCCCGGGCGCTCCATTGCGGGCTCTCACAGAACCACACTGCTTTCCTTCAGAGGATTGCTCTTTAAAGGGGCTTGCCCACTCCTTCGTGTGCCTGTCTGACAGATGCCCTTGGTGCCGCCAGGCCTGTCAGATAAACGATGACATTGTGGCTGGCCTGCCTGGCTTTTCTATTTTGGATGCTTGGCCTGCGGCAGACACTCGGTCAATGTGCCACAAATGAAAAAACAGAAAGCGCACATACCTACCACAAGCCAAGCATGCTGCCATGGTAGCTGGTGAATATGCCATGGTAGCTGGTGACTTACTAACAACTGGTGTTTGTCCTTGAGGAATTCAGTACAGAAAAGAGACACAGAAAACTGCAGTGACAGCACAAAGCAACAAACAATAACACAAAGTGCACAAAGGGCTCTGGAGACACAGGAGAGGGAGTGGATGAGAAAGGGACTGGGTTCTGCAGGGCCGTATGGACGTGCTGGTATATGGGATTCCTGGGTGTGTCAAGAGGATCAAACTGGATTTGCAAAAAAAGCAAGCAGGCCTGAAAAACGGTATGATCGAAAAAAATTTTGGAAACTTCTATATTAAACAAAACTAAACCTTTTTATTTCAACTGAAGGCTTCCGAGGACTTTTAATATGCCAATGTGCACCTTGTGTGTCCCCCAAACAGAGCTGGAGGTGGTGGCAGAGTCGCCCCCTCTTAGAGACGCACACTTGCTTTTCCCTACACTGAATGATAACCACATTTTGGAAAGTACTGATGCTCAGCAGAACTAAAGGACACTGGGCTAGGGGACAGGACAGACAGAGGACAGTGTCACAAGCACACAGGCAGAAGGGCAGACTAGGACAAGACCATGGAACCTGAAAAGGAGACGTAGGCAGGAAACAAAGCGCTAGGACAGTTAGCCCTGCTGAAGAGCAGCCAGGAACTGAGGACTTTAAGCAGCCAGTGGCAGGAGAGCACACTAAGATCACCTGCGGCTGACATTTGAAGGAAAAAAAGTCATGAATTCAGGATATGTTTGTAAAATTAATGAAGTTACCTGTTTGGTGGATCCTCAGAACTTAAAGAGTTAAACTGGCTATCTTCCACTACTTCCTGTGTTTCTGCCAGAAAAAAAAACATAACTAGTTTTAACTTTGAAAAAATGCTTGTCAAGTTGATTTTATCCTTAAAATGATTTCATATTTTCTTTGCTTGTCAATGATAAGCTTATCTTAGCATATAGATTGTCAACCGATGTATTCAAACTATTCAGCTTTTAAATAAAATTGATCCAAAATTACATTATAGTAAAAAGTGATATCCAAAGGTTTTTATAAAAGAGCCACAAATAAAACACAGAGGTATCCCCCAAAAAGTCAAGCTAGGTTTTCAAATGACATTCTTCCCTATTTCTCAGGTTTTCATGGAAATGTACAGCTGTGACTTTAGTTAAAGGTACTGCTATCCGACTCGACGGCACTTGTCTGGCTTGGCATACAACAACCTCAACATTTTTTAAAGGGAGAAATTGTCAAGTTTGTGATGTCTGACAACCAAACCTTACCCATTCGGGGTCTCAGAACAAAGTACTCAGAATGAATTGTTCTAAGCACTATACACCTCACTGCTGAATGTCACTACGGTCACCTTCAAAGTGCTCCCCTTGGGAAGCTATGCTCCAACACCAGTGCCTGGTCCACTGGTTTTGGAACTCTTTCTGGAATGGCCACGCATAGTGGCAGGATGGCAAATTAGTGAACTTAATTGTATAGTTGTCTGTGAGGACCATTTTAGCCAGTAAATAAATAACTGTCTGGGACAACCCTCCCCTCCCTACTTGCCTGATCTGATCCCCAGTGACTTTTTTCTTTACCAGAAGATAAAGAAAATATCAAAAGGAAGCCATTTTGATGACATTCAGGACATCTACGGTAATACGACAACACGTCATCTGTCAGACCAAATCCAGTGCCGGGATTTGAAGTCAAATCCATCCAGCTTCAGAAACTACTCCTACCGCAGTGCCTCACAGAACAACCCAAATGACCCTCAAAATGACAAGAACATTCCACAAAGTGGGTAAAGACAAGAAACTGAGACCAGCACTGAAGGAACGGGGGGCCGCGCATCCCTCTTCCCTGCAGAGGCGTCAAGAGCGCAGGGCGCTTCTGCGAGGCCGCTGTCCGCTCCCCGGGGCACAGTCCAGAGCTTCCCCTCATCTGCCCCCTTCTGCAGAAAATCCTCTCAGTCCAGGAAAAAAATTCACCACAATTTACTGTCTGTCAAAGTAGAAACCACGTGACAAGGAGTGGGAACTTCTCCGACCAGCCGTCCTCGCCCAAGTGACGACAAGACGGCGGCAGAGCGGCCCAGGGTCAGATACGTCGAAAGCCGCAGATCTCGAATCTGAACCAGGCCCAAGGCCAAAATCCTTGCTTTTCCTACCACCTCCGGAAGAGACAAGCGTACTTACTTCTCTTTAAAAGACCAAAAAAAAAAAGAAAAAAAAATTCAAACATAGACACATTTGCTTCTGGATTCTGGGCCTCACAACAATGTTCATTATAATATAGCTTCCTTAATGACTTTTTTATAAGGTTGACAGTAATAAGTGAATAAACAAATAAATAAGCAAGTTATTTTAAAAACAGTGCTAACCTATTTTAAAATGTGACTAAATCACTTTAAAATAACCAAATTATTTAAAAATAAGCAACTTACATTAAGGTAAATGCACGGTCCTTAAGCACGAAATCTCCCTACTCCCACTTCAGGGTACTGAGACTGCTCCCACTCTTTACGGCTGTGAGTCAGCAGAGCGCGGCTGATCACCGTGAGGGCGCAGGACTATCACCAATTTCAACAGGAAAACACATGGGAAAACGTCTGCCCCCAAAACCGTCTACTCTTCGGCGTCCAAAATATAAAATCAGGATTTACTTAAAAGACTGTTTTGCTCACTTTGTTATTAACTGGCAGGAAGGAATCCTTTTACTAAAATTCTCACAAAAACACAATTTACGGTTCTGTATCTTAGAAGCTGTTCTCCCTAGGTGTTACTGCCATTCATTAGAAACATCTCACACACGTTCGGGAAATTGCAAATGGTGTATCCTGGGAAATGAACGTATTTAGGAGACAGACGGGAAAATGAAGCCAAGGCGCTTTTACTGGGTCAATTCTTAACGTCACACACTTGGGCTGTGCAAAGGGAAGAAGAGTTCTGCACTTCCCGTCAGTGTGCGCCCACAGCTTCAGCTCCACCGCTTTGCGCTGCTTCTGAGAGCCGGACCGGGAGGGGTGAGGCAGGCGGGCGGGCGCGCTCCCGAGAGCCGGACCTGGAGGGGTGAGGCGGGCGGGCGGGCGCGCTCCCGAGGGCCGGACCGGGAGGGGTGAGGCGGCGGGAGGGCGCGCTCCCGAGGGCCGGACCGGGAGGGGTGAGGCGGCGGGAGGGCGCGCTCCCGAGGGCCGGACCGGGAGGGGTGAGGCGGCGGGAGGGCGCGCTCCCGAGAGCCGGACCTGGAGGGGTGAGGCGGGCCGGCGCGCTCCCGAGAGCCGGACCTGGAGGGGTGAGGCGGGCGGGCGCGCTCCCGAGGGCCGGACTGGGAGGGGTGAGGCGGGCCGGCGCGCTCCCGAGGGCCGGACCGGGAGGGGTGAGGCAGCGGGAGGGCGCGCTCTCGAGGGCCGGACTGGGAGGGGTGAGGCGGGCGGGAGGGCGCGCTCCCGAGGGCCGGACCGGGAGGGGTGAGGCGGGCGGGCGGGAGCGCTCCCGAGAGCCGAGCCGGGTGGTGGGCGGCGGGTGCCCGGAAGAGACATTCTATCCTCGGCAGAACAGTGGCGAACTGGATTCCAACTCACAGGGACCCCACATGTGTCAGACAACAACCGCACTCCACGCAGTAGAGTGGATGTGGACCACCAGCCTTTTCTTCTGCAGTGTCTCTGGGTGGACTCAAACCGTCACCTGTCAGGTAGTCACTCAATGCCTGCCTGTGCCACCCAGGGCCACATACACAATTACCAAGCGTGAAACAACAAAGAACAGGCTATGGAAACTCATTTCTAAGGTACACACAACCGGTTCCTCTCTGACTAAGCAGAAGTGAAATACACTCGACTTAAACCAACCATTCTCACAGAGATGAGACAGCTGAGGCACAGAGAGGGTAAGTGATGTCACACAGTGGTTAGTGTCATGATGTCTCCACGCTCTGGCAGTCATTCTCCGCACAGCTCCTGGGACTTCAGGGTGGCATTTCTTTCTAACCTTCCCTCAATTCCTTGCTGTTAGATACGTCATGGAGACCCTGGTGGCCGCTGAAAGCCAGCAGGCGCTCTCTGGAAACCCCATGGAGCAGTCCTTCTCTCCCTCTAGGGACACCAGGAGCTGGAACTGACTGGATGGCAGTGGGTTTGGGTTTGGGTTTGGTGGTGGTGCTGTTGTCAGGGATGGTCAAGTCAGCTCTGCAGCCCATGCAGACAGAACGGAACACTAGTCGGTCCTGCTCCATGCCCGCACAATTTTTCTGCAATGAACTATCAAACACAGGACAGTGCTGTGGGAGGGGCAGGTGGCTTCAGAACGGAAACGGTGGAGGGAGGAGGCCAGTCTGACCTCTACCTCCAGGAGTCACGCCGGGCTGCTGATCTTGGTCCCCTTCCCCTTGTGCACATAGTGGAGGTCAGAACAGTTTTGGATAATCACATAAGAAAATTAACTTAGGGCTCACTTTTCACATGTAAAAGCAAGCATCGAATGAATAAAAAGCCCACTGTCATCCATCAATTCCAACTCACAGTGACCCTACAGGTCAGTGTAGGACTGTCTCATAGAACTTGTGAAGAGCAGCTTGTGGACTTGAATTTCAATGTCCTGGTTAGCATTGAGTTCTTAACTACTGTGCCACCACAGCTCCCCATCTAATGTCGGGGGAAGAAACTGAGCCCAGATTTGACCAAACAAACAGACTGTTTTTCTCTGTGCAGCAAAACAAAGGAAAAAGCCCGTACCCTCGTCCTCCACCGAGACAGCACGAACGATGACAGGGCTGGAGTAGGCCGGTGTGACCAGTGGCCGGCTGGAGGGCACAGCATAGCCACAGGGCACAGGGACAGAGTACCCGCTGGGCACGTGCAGGCTCACGCTCTCTTCCTCCACACCAGGCTCGGGAGCCGGGGCCTGATCTTGCTGGAACGGGGAGATGTCGATGATGGAGTACGGGCTGACTTTCGGAGGCACCGGGAGTGCGGGAAGCTCTGCTGGCACCACGGCCTCTGTCCCAGGTCCCACTGAAGGACGGAGTAGACTGGTTAGCAAACACGCACAGCTGGCAACCGCGCAGTTCACACAGCAAAGCAGAAAACGCTGGCGCCTCTGAGTGACCTTGTCCACTTCAACCTCCGAGGGGCCTGTGGACCACGGGTGCCACCTGTGCTGAGTAATCTCTGCCATTTCAACCACTGAGGGGCCTGCAGACCACAGGTGGCCACCTGTGGTAAGTGGCCTCCCCCATTCCAACCACCGAGGGGCCTGTGGACCGCGGATCACAGTGACGAGACAGCGAGCGGTGTGCACCGCTGTGGAGGAGACAGGCATTCCCGGAGTCACGGAGATCAGTGCAGCTCGTGAGCAGGGGAAACACAGGTGGCCTCGAAGCTCCTCTGACTGCTTATCTAACGGTCAGGGAGCCACAAACTGCCCAAATAAACACCAACATCAATGAGCACCACAGAGGCCTCTGTTGTGGACGGAACAGCTGGACGTTGGGCTGCTACTGAGGTGGTAGCCTAACCAGTCCATCTGGTTCAAGGCTGGTGGGAATTCCAGGAAGACCTAGTCACCTCCAGGCTTACCAAGAAACCCCTGTATTTGATTCATTTCCAATAGCATTATTCTAGAGTATCTTATGTAATATGATGACATAATAAGGCTTTCTTTTGTTAGAAAATATCAAGGATGCTATCCCTCTATAATGTAAATGAAAGGTAAGACTGAAAACCATGGGAAATGGTACAAATATAAACAATTCAGCCAAATTTCAATTAAGACATTAAAATATGATATACTAATTTTAGGTCACAGAAAAATCATAACTACTTCACTCCTTGAAATCACCTTTCTTTTCAATATTCAAATTGGGCATGAATAATGAGAGGAAAATAGGCCCTATGGAACCAACAGTTGCCACAGAGACATCTCAGACTCATGGCAACCCCACGTGTCAGCCGACAACTCGACCCCGTAGGGCTTTCGGGGACTGATTCTCTGGGAGCAGTCACCGGGCTGCTCTTTCACTGTCCTCTGGTAGACGGGGCCCTCCGCCTTTCAGTGGGCACCGACACACCTGGGAGGCCACTCCAGGACTCACCTGTGTCAGAAATGTCTCCATTCAGCGCAGCGTGACTCGCAGTAGGCTCAGACGGTGCTTGTCTGTCTGCTTCTGGAATTTCATCTCCACTGTCAAAGTCAAACTGTTCTCCTTCTTCTTCTTCGTTATTATTTGTGTCATACTTGACTTCATTCCCTAAAGTCAAAAACAACAGATTGCAATGTTAATGTTTATTAAGAGCACAAGTTTTACACTCTTGCACTTATAAAAAAAGAGAGAGAGAGAGTGAGAGAGAAAAGACCAAGGCTCTAGCTGATGACTGGAGAGGCGGAGTGCACCCCACAGCGAGGGGGGAGCAGTTGGGGTCGCACGGCGAAGTGCCTGTGTGTTTTCGTGTGAGAAGCTGACTGTGATTGTAAACTTTCACTGAAAATACAATGAAAAAAAATAAACACTTACAATAAAAAAGGAATCCTCCCTGTCTGAGGGCTTTTATTTATTACAGTAAATGAACACAATTTCTAATCTCTATCTCATCTATGATAAAACCCCACTCCCCGCCGCCCTTGTAGCCAACAAAGTTATTTTCTTCTGTAGACAATTCTGTTTTTAAGTCCTTATAACAGGGTCTCGTAGAATATTTGTCCTTTGGACACTGATTGACTTCACTCAGCCTAATATCTTCCAATTGAAACCACCTTATAAGACATTTTCTAAAATCTACATTGTTTTTTATCCTAGCCTAGTGTCCCATTGAGTATATGTTCCCTAGCGTGTTTATCCCTGCATCTGCTGATGGGCGTCTGGGTTGATTCCATCTTCCAGCTATTGTGGACCGTGCTGCCATAAACATTCATGTGCACGTGTCTGTTCACGTGGCAGTATTAAAATACTAAATAAATCCTATTGAAGAAATTAAAAAAAAAAAAAAAGACTAATCTCCACCTGCTTTTTTTCCACGGTAATTTTATACTTGGACACTAATTTAACAGAAACTACAAAACAGAGTTCTATGCAAACCCACAGCCCTTGGTAAGAGCTACTGTCAGTGTTTCCACTACAGAGAGATTCCCTTATGATGAAAGATTTGGAGCCCTATAATTCCATGCAGAGGAAATCACTGTCATGTATCACACAGACCTGAAACTTTTTATTAAGCAAACAGAAAGAAAGGCTCAGGTTGTGTGAGCACATCTGGGTGGCCAAACTCGAAGCAGAAGGATAAGAGGCAGACCTATACTGACTCATGTACACCTTCTCTGATTTTAAAAGGTGTATTTTAAAAGAGCTGTATCTTTTCATCATACTTTAATCTGCATGCCAAGGAAATAATCCAAGAGGCTGAACTTATATGAAGAAGAACTTGGCACCAAGATAGGAAGAAAACTCATTAACAACCTACCATACACAGATAACACAACTTTCCTTGCTCAAAGTGAAGAGAACGTGAAGCACTTACTGATCAAGATTACAGACTACAGCCTTCAGTAGAGACGACACCTCAACATCCAAGAAAAATCCTCCCAAGTGGACCAGTGAGCAACGTCACGACAAATGGAGAAATGATTGCAGCTGTCAAGGATCTCATTTTACTTGGATTCACAATCAATGCCTATGGAAGCAGCAGTCAAGAATCAAACAAACAAAAGGACAAATACTGTATGAGACCCCCACAATAAGAACTCAAAAATAGACATAAGTATAGAAGAAAAGACTCCTTGATGGCTGCAAGGGCAGGGGAGGGAGGGGGGGTAAGGGGGGGAGGGTTTAGATTAGATAGTTGGTAAAAATTTGGTTGGGTGAAATCGGTGACAGCACACATTAGAAACAAGGACAATATTAAGTGGACTTCAACATAACTTGAGTACTCCTCCCATCTTAACCCAATAATGCAAGGACAGAGTAGCTGGGGCAGGGGGCAGGGGACAATGCTCTTAAGCGGAATCAAGGCCAATTGGCACAACTAGCATTAAGAGAGCTCCCTGCACCCTAAATTGGTGAGTGGCATCTGGGGGTCTTAAAAGCTGCCAAGCTGCCATCCAAGGGCACAGCAAATGGTCCCAACTCAGCAGGAGCAGATATTCACCAAGGACCAAAATGACAACCCAGAAGACAGACCCACATGAGTGGGTGCCTGTATCGACTTGTTACCGGAAGAACCGGATGGTGCCCGGCCACCACTAGTGATAGCCACAATGGAGCTCACAAAGTTGAGTCTCACTGGCAACACAGGAATAAAAAGGGGTGCACCATGAGATCTCCACTAAAAGACCACAACTGATGGTCCATCTAGCGGCTTTGGGGTTCCCCTGGGAGCATGGCCCCCGGCCCTGATGCTGCCCTTGCCCATAAATCATAATGAAGGTCCACTCTTCAGACAGCAAGGGATTGGACTTAGTGATGCACAGTGACTATATATTGGGTGCACTTTATGGTTCTATGCATCCATAGGACACCATCCTGCTGACCTCTGAGTGGAGGAAGGGGAGTTGGTGGAGAGGAGGGGAAAAGATACTGTTGGGAGGATGAGACATGCGTGGAGCAGAGAGAAATAGTGTGCTGTAGCCGGGCAGGGTGAGCAGCGGAAGCTGCATATAGGCGGTCATGCAAATTTATATGGGGATGTACATTTTCACTCAGTCATAATAAAATAAATAAATGAAAGAAAAAGAAAAAGAAAGAAACAGTGCACTGCACTGGGCAAATGTGTTCCAAGAAGACCTCTTTAAAGAGTTAAAAAGCAAAGACGCCACTTTGAGGACTTAGGTGCTCCTGACCCAAGCCACGGCATCTTCGATCAACTCAGATATATGTGAAAACTGAACAACGACTACGGAGACTGAGGACGAAGGGATGCACGTGAGCACGGCACTGCGGAGGAGGACGGGCTAGGCCACAGACAGACCGAAGAACCAGCAAGTCTGTCTGGACAGAAGTCTAGCCAGAGCGCTCCTTACAGCTGTGGACGGTGAGACGTCACCATGCACTTGGGACCTGTCATCAGGAGGGCCCACTCCCCAGAGAAAGGCATCATGCTTGGTCCGGTAGAGAGCCACCAACAAAGCCAGTCCTCCCTGAGAAGGACTGGCAGGGCAGCGGCTGTGATGGGCTGCGGCACAGCCACGGCTAGGATGCGGGGGCAGGCACTGCCAGGTTCTCTTATACACGGAGTCGCTGGGAGTCAGCACCCACTCGACGCACCTAACAACACGCGCCCACTCAGCGGTAACTGGTTTGGTTTCTGTGGTGGGAAACCACACTCAATACTTAATGACTTTTGTTCAAGCCCTGAGCACACCCCCACCCAGCTGGTTCATTCCATTCCCTTCACCTGCAAAATACTGCCCTCATCCATCTGGCAGGAGGTGTCAACCTTGCTTATCCCCATGTGTCCAAACCACCACCACTCTTGTAGACCAATCTGATCTGCCACCTCCTGCACACAGATCTCAAGTCACTTTCTCCTCCACTCAATGGTCTCCGGGGCTTCCGCCTGTCCCCGCGTCAATGCTCTTCCTTTTCTATGTTTTCCTAACCAGAAATACACACATAGCAGGATTAGTCCCACACTAAGGGCACTGTTCATGGGGATGGATCTGGTCCTCCCCAGATGCTTTGCTCACAGAATCTCGTGTAACAGTGGGGCTGGTACACTGCAGTCGGTAGGATGGCAGAGCAGGAGCAGACAGTGAGAGGCTGCTGGGAGAGCAAGGTGCCTTTCCTGCTTCAAGTCATCCTGGAATTGGCTAACTACAATTCAGAAACCCCCTTCATCTTAAGCACATAACTGCAACTTTCTTTTCCACAATGAATTGGTATGCTGGCATCAGATGCTCCAGGAAAATTACAGAAAGTCCCCTTTATTCCCAATGACACATTCTGGAGGAGATTCTCCATCTGTCTTAGGAAGAGAAGCAGCAGGAGGTTAAGTCACACATGTAAGGCAAGACGAGGTCCTTTCTCAGGATCAAGGGAAACTGCACTGTGATGGTAAAGAACTTGGCTACTAACCAAAGGTCAGCAGTTCAAATCCACCAGGCGCTCCTTGAAAACCCTACAGGGCGCTTCTACTCTGTCCTATAGGGTCACTACGTGTTGGAATCAACTCAGCAGCAACAGGTTTGTTTTTATGGTTTGGTTCCTCAGTAGGTGCTCCCGAGGAATGCTTGTGATGAATCAATGAGTGAGCACAGATGTCAGCGAAAGAGCAGACGACGGCCTAGACACCGATAGCCCGAGAGGGGCGCAGGCCAGAACTCCCTTTCCAAGTCAGCCGTCCTGCTTCGGGAGAACGAAATGCAGCAATCTTTACTCACCTACTCGTTGCGGCTGGTGTACCTAACCTGGGACAAAGGGGAAACCACTCAGTACTGTCACACATACGTACAGTTTCAGCTTCAAACACTGTTGTTCTGAGTGTTTATAAGCTGTGTCTAAACCCTGTGTTTCCAACGACACAGGCACTATTTCTGTGTCCGGCTCACTGTTTGACCAGCTCCAATTGGACGTGTTAGCAAAGACAATTTGGTCACAAATGGCTTCAAGATTTTCAAAGGCACTTCTGAGGAAGTCAGAAATAAAGTTATACGATCTTAGAACTGAGCAGCAGTACACACCCTGGAGAGAGTTCCGTGCTGTGCCATGGTGAGAAGCTCCAGCTTCCGTAACAAAGCCTTGGGAGGTGTCAGTAGAGATGGGGACTTCTCAGCCCTCTGCAGCCCATCATCCTGTACTGAGCCATCAGAGCCTCCTTCCTGCTTCCTTTCTGCTCAGGACAAGTCTGGGTTCACAGAATCAGGGCAACAGACAAAGGAGGGAAGGGCTTTGCCTCCACATCCCAGCTGGCGGTGGGTGGAGCTGAGATTAAGGAACCGACATTGTCCCCACCAGCTGTTACTCGGAAGGCCTTACGCTGCTTCCGATTATGCACCACAGTCCATGAAATCATTTTACCTACATCAGGACAGAAAGCCTGAGTCACAAGCTGGGTTCTCTAGAGATGTAATATACACCATATACACCTAGAGAGAAATTCCTATCAAGGGGATGGTTCACAGGGTTGCAGAGGTTAGGCAGCGCCAAGCCCAAGGGTCAGGCTAGAGGCTTCTCCTGCTTCACACAGTGACAGAGACACAGGGAGCCCAGACCAGCAGGTCAGACAAGAGGCCTCCTGTTCACAGGCTGCAGAAACGAATGAATCCCAAGACAGCAGGCAAGCTGCCAGCTCAGGGGCCAAAGCCCAGAGGCCACCTCCAGGACCCACAGCCAGCTGGAGAGCCCACACTGGATGCAGGCCACACTCCCAAGGAAACACCCTTCCTACTGATCAGCTGCTTGTCACAAATGTCATCGTGGAGGTGATGACATCACACGAGATCTCATTATGAAAGTGATTTCATCATTACACACCTGCCAAACTACACGCTAACTGTCAAACCACTGGGAATCATGGTCCACCAAGCTGACACACAACCTTAAGGATTACATAAAAAGGCTGTATCGTCTTCTCCTGAAAAAAGGAAAAGAATTCTAGGAAGGAAAATTACTTAAAATTTAAATAATTAATTTAAAATTATTTCCAAAATCATAAGATACTGAATTTTACATATAACTACCGGCTGAGCTGAGTGATCTTCACCTCCTTGGGCATGGGTCAGTGGAGGCATATGGCTGGATCCCAGCTGGGAGTTTTGCAAAAGAGTAAAGGAGGAAAGCACGGTAGGACTGTGAAGGGGACAGGAACGCTATAAGGGGCAAAGCTGGCTACTGCAGCCAGATTCAGTGGCCCATCAAAAGAGGAAAGAGATGACAGGCAGTGAAAAAGCGGGACAATCAATGGATTGGCAACTGCAGCGCTGGTACAAGGGGCAGGCTTTGAACAAGCAACCGGGAAGCAGGGGAGGTGATGCTGGCGGGCGAGGGGTTTAAACCGTCGACTCAGCAGGCAGTGCCATTTCTACAGAGAAAAGGCTACAGGGAGGTGCCTGCTGGAGTCAGTCTAGAAACTGTCTCACTTGGGCTTCTCTGTTGCAGCTGAGCTTTTGATGTTCTAAGAGAGAAAACTATTTTAAATATAAGGTGTTTAATTTGTTCTTGAACCTTTAAATTCAGTAATACATTCTAACAGAATCTCTTGAAATAAACCTTTTCAGATCATCAATGAATGATGGGGATGGGCTGGGGGTCATGTGATGTCATCACCTCCATGGTCACATTCAAAACAGGACATGAAGGTCCTCCAGAGAGTCTTAGCGGGGCTGACACTTCCAACCATCCATGACGATATTCGGGAGCCCAAAAGGGCATTCTTCAATTATTTTTCATCTACCTCTTAAATGTTTTCAAGGCACAATAATGGCAAATGTTGAAGAGAAATGAAGAATCCAAAAACTATTTTTCAAAAAAACAAAATCCTGGTAACAGTGTATACTGATAATTCGCTGGACAATAGCTGTCCATATACATCAAAAGCTTTAAAATTCTGCATACCCTCTGATCTCAGCAGTTCTATATGAAATATTTATCATAAGGAAATAATCACAGATAGTTACAATGAGATGACTACATGATTAGTGAAGGAAACAACCTAATTGTCTCAGAATAGATTTTTCAAATAGATTCACACAGTGAGACATCATGAAACTACCAAAATTATTTTGCTGATGATTATTCGATAATATGGAAAGAAGATTCTGATGCACTAAGTTAATGCAAGTTGAAAATAACTTCACTGTGTATAATTTAATTCCTTTACACACTCACACACACACACACACACACACAGATCAAAGTGTTATAGTGGCTATTCTCTGCATGATACAGATGATTAATACTTCCTTCTTTGTGTGTGTCTACATTTTGCAAGTTTTTTTTTTTACAGTGAATACATTTCTATATCTTCATTGCGTTTTTGGTTTAAGAATGTATTTCCACATGAGTATCTAACTTCTGGAGTATACTGATTCTTACATATGAGAGGTCTAACAATTAGGTTCGTGAACTTGCCACCATGCACTTACGCTGGCAGCACTGTACAAACAACTCAGTAAGGTTTCATAACCTTGATATACCAGTGTCTCACAGCTGTGTTCATGTCAACATGTGGCGGTGTCTTGCTGAGTGGCATTCACTATTCTTGTTGCATGTTTTTGTGGGGATCACGAGAATGTCAGAGCTTGAATTAGAGCAATGAACAGACATTAAATTTTTTGTTAAACCTGGCAAGAGTAGAAGTGAAATCAGGAACATGTTAGTCTACGTTTATGGAGACAATGGCATGAAGAAGATGACAGCGTACAAATGGATTGAGTGTTTTCTGAGGGGGAGAAAGTGTCACTGCTGAAGAGACGTCAAGGCTGCCAGTAATGAGCAGACGTGACCAAAACATTACAAAAATTTGCCAAACGGTGCATCAAAATTGTCAACTGACCGTCAGGAGCACAGCAGACCAAGTAAACATCAATAAACAGAAAAATCTTAACTGAAAACCTTTGCATGACAGAGGTGTGTACAAAAATAGTCCTGAAGGAGGTCACGAATGAACAAAAGCAAAGGAGAGCTGAAGTTTGCTAAGACCTCTTGGAGAGGCCAGATGATGTTTTGGCTGTGTTCTCACTGGTAGTGAAACATGGGTATACCAATACAGCCCTGAAACAAAGCATCAAACTGCCCAATGGAAGTCAGCCAATCCTCCATGACCAAAACGTTCCGTCACTCCAAATTAAGAGTTAAAGTGATGCTGCTAACCCTTTCTTGATAACAGAGGGATTGTTCATCACCTATTTGTACCAACTGGACTAACAATTAACCAAGTTCACTATTTGGAGGTGGTAAAAAGGCTGTGTGAAAGAGTTAGAAAAAATCTCCTGAACATTTTACCAACAACTCATGGCTCTTCCATCACAACAATGTACCAGCTCACACAGCACTGTCTGTGAGGGACTTTTTAGCCAGTAAACAAACAATTGTATTGGAACACCTTCCCTACTCACCTGATCTGGCCCCCACTGACTCTTTTCTTTACCCAAAGACAAAGGAAATATTAAAAGGAAGACAGCTGGATGACATTCAGGACATCAAGGGTGATATGACAACATCTCTGATGGCCATTCTAGAAAGAGGTGCAGAATTGCTCTGAAGTGTGGACTAGGTACTGGTGTTGGTACATAGCTTCCCAAGGAGGACTTCACAAGTGACCATAGTGATATCCAGCCATGACGTATGGAACACTTTTTCTAGGAAGAGTTCATGAACTTAATGGTTGGACTTGATGGGTGTGCCTTGTCTTTGTGGTTTTTATTTGTCATCAAATCAATTCTGACTCTATAGAAAAGAGCAGAACTGTCCCATAGAGTTTGCAAGGAGCAAGTGGTGGCTTAGAACTGGTAATCTTTCAGTCAGGAGCCAGAACTCTCAATCATGTCAGCAGCAGGGCTCCATACATATGTACACACTCCACTGGTTTTGTGTCCACAGAAGCTCCAAAGTAAAACCCATGGAGAAGGGTTAGGACAACTGCTATTTTAGTCTTTTTGACTTATGTACTTTCTAACTGACTTTTACCACACCCACCATGATAGAAAACCAGATATATTTAGGGTTTTTCTGACATGACTTAGTAGTTTTTTCACCTAAAGGAACTGGTAAAATATTTTAGAGCAACAAGTATTCTTAACAGAAAAATAAAATCATTTCACATATACAATTGTCCGACTCGACGGCACTTGGCTTTGGCTATACAATTGTCATTATCTCCTTCAAATCTTTTTTCACCTGATAAATACGGCAGGAAACAGTGAAAATTAAATATGCTGATAAACATTTTCCACGCTTGTATTTGTCTCAGCAGCATAATCTATCACAGTGGGTTCATCTCCAAATTCATTGGGGGACAACTCAGAATTGTAAGTTAGATTTTTTTGAAATGTGTTACTACTACTGAAGAGTTAGATAAAATACAGCTAGAAGGGGTTTTATGCAAACTGTTTAAAAAGCTTGCCAGTGTCTGCACATAACCCGAAACCATACTCGTTGCTGTTGAGTTGGTTCTGACTCACAGTGTCCTTACAGGGCAGAGGAGAGCTGCCTCACAGTGTTTCCGAGGGATGCCTGGTGAGGGGGACAGCTGATCTTCTGGTGAGCAGTCATGCCTTCTGGGGACGGTGAGAGCTCAGACAGCACAGCGGTTGAAAGCTCAGCGGCTAACTAGCTGGTTCAGATCCACCAGCCACTCCTTGGAAACCGCTGGAGGCCATCCTACTCTGTCCTGCAGAGCTGCTACGAGTGGAAATCAACTCAACAGCAAGGAGTTTGGTTTTTGTTTCTGATTATCGCCCTGACCCCCAGGTGAGTCTTCTCTGGTCTGGCCAGCCCCCTTGTGAGACTGCTCACCAACCTTTACTCTTTTCTGGACATCAGGTTCATCAGTGGAAAGGAAGGGACAGGATGGAGAAGAGAAGGGGAAGGAAGGAAGGGAAAAGAGGGGAGGCAATGGGAGGAGAGAGAAGGGGAGAAGTCAGAGGGGAGACAAGCCGCACGTCAAGAGGCTAGGGGAAGTGGATTCCTTGTCCAGCTCAGAGAGAATGCTTGAGCACTTGTCCTGTGGCTTTTAAGACCGTACTGGATTATAATGTGAAAGTTGATTTCAAGATACGATTTTCTGTCATTTAAAATGGAAGCTATTTGTTTTTTAATTATTTTTCTTCTAAAAAAGGAGGGGCTTTAAAAAGCAACAGGCTGAAAACCGCTTCCCCAACAAGGGGCCATTCAGAACAACAATCCATTTTCTGTTCTCCTCTTGGCTCTGATGCTCACTGCAGTTTGTGGTGGCACGTCGTGAACAGAGGCACCCCCAGAGACAACAGACACAGCCACAGGCCAGCGCCCCTCCGCGCAGCTTGACGGGACATTCTCGGTGTGGCCCAGCTCTCAGGGCTGGCTTATTGTTCTCCCAGAGACAGTGGGGCAGCCCTCGCTTTTGTTCCCGCTGAGTGTGGAAGTTATCAGGCATGTTATCACCAAGTCCCTTCTTAAACCAACACTAACCCAGCAACAGTATTAATTACTTCCCCCTGATGTAATCTGCACTGGAAATGTGCCCTTTATTATAGAAAGACTTTAGCTGGTGGCAAGCCTTTTTAAATCATAAAACTGTTGAGTCTCTCACTATGAAATATCCCAACTGTCTCTTCTAATAGAATTCTTTTTTTTCAATCCTAAAGCTTCTTCTAAACAGGATTTGCTACATGCTTTTGGGCTGGCCTCCATCCTAAATTCTTTATAGATGTTAACTGATAAAACCCTCCAGCAAACTTTAAAAGTCTCAAACAAACCCAACAAACCCAGTGCTGTTGAGTCGGTCCCAACTCATAGCTACCCCACAGGACACAGGAGAACTGCTCCACAGAGTTTCCAGGGAGCACTTGGTGGATTCAAACCGCAGACTTTTTGGATAGCACACATAGCACCTAACCACTGTGCCACCAGCGTTTCCATTAAGAAATCTAAAAATGATGGAAATTAAAGGGTGCAGAGATGATGTAAGTGGCTTATAGTCATCAGCTGGAACTAGCATGACAGCCCACGCAGAAACGCACTAAGCCTGCAGCACTACACAGAACAGGCCCACAGGGTTGCCAGGGAGCACCTGGCAGATGTGAACTGCTCACCTCCTGGTTAGCAGCTGTAGCTCCTAACCACTGTGCCACCAGCGCTCCATGCTACACAACGAACACCAAAATGCACTGCCATCGAGTCACTTTTGACTCATGGTGACCCTATAGGACAGACCAGAACTGCCTCATACGGTTTCCAAGGAGCACCTAGAGGATGTGAACTGGTGGTTAGCAGCTATAGCACTTAACCACCATGCCACCAGGGTTTCCAGGATAGACCCAGCGATGTGATACAGCCAGTGAACGAGACATAGGATAAGAGCCAGCCCGTAAGAACACTGAAGAACACAGTTAGCAGGGTATTATGCAGGCATTAAAAACAAGCTTTGAAAAATTAAGTAGTGATACATAAAACAACTTTAAAAGCACAATATAAAAATATATACTCAACTATCACAATTATGTAAAAAAAGAGGAAAAAATCCAACAGGTGGTGATCTAAAATACAAACATTAATAATGCCCAATGTTGATAGACATAAAATAATGCAGGTCCTATTTTCGTCCCTTCTTTATTTTCAAGGGCATATGTAAGTGGATAGCTTTACCTCAGCAATGGGAGAAATCACAAACGAAGTATCACTGAATTACCCGCAAAGACACCGGGTCACTGTTCCCATTCTTAATTGTCACAAAAGTTAATTAGCCAGAAAATTATGTATCACTAACACTTTCGCAGTAAGTTTTCTGCAAAAGACCATCTTACAGTGTTAAAATGCAAAAATGTCACCTTGTAGACTAAGGTCCCCCTGACCCAAGCCATGACACTTTTAATTTCGTCACGCGCATGTGAAAGCTGAACAACCAATACGGAAGACTGAAGGGACCTCTGAATCACTGCGCCGATGAGGGACACTGAGTGCGCCACGGACCCCTGAATCCCTCCTGGAGGAAGTGCAGCCAGAGCGCTCTGAGGAAGCAAGGGTGGCAAGATTTCGCCCCAGGGTGCTTGGGGTAGGTTATCAGAGAGCACCGGTTCGTGGAGGACATCATGCCTGGTCAAGCAGAGGGCCAGTGAAGACGAGGAAGGGCCTCGACGAGACCGGCCGGCGCAGTGGCTGCACAGCGGGCTCCTGTGGCCTCCAGCACAGCCACGACGGGGGGACGGTGCAGAACACACAGTGCTTCGGCTCTGCTCTACACATGCAGCCTGACAATGACGTCCACGAACCTAACATGCCTCCCTGCTGAAGAGCACTGTGGTCACCTTCCAAGCACTCCCCTGGAGAAGCTATGCACCAGCGTCAGCTCCTGCTCCACCCTTCAGAGCAATTTTGGAACTCTTTCTGGAATGGCCATTGCACATGGCGGCATGGCGGCAAGTTCGTGAACTTAGTTGTACAGTTGCCTGTGAGGGAATTTTTAGCCAGCAAGCAAATAACTGTATTGGAACACCCTCCCTATTCATCTGATCTGGCCCCCAGTGACATTTTTCTTCACCTGAAGATAAAGGAAATATTGAAAGTAAGCCATGTGGATAACATTCAGTATATCAAGGGTAATATGACAACAGCTCTGATGGCCATCCCAGAAAAAGAGTTCCAAAACTGCTTTGAAAGGTGGACTAGACACCAGCATCGGTGCATAGCTTTCCAAGGGGAGTACTTTAAAGGTGACCATAGTGATATTCAGCAATGAGGTGTATAGCACTTTTTCTAGGATAATTCATGAACTTAATGGCAGTTCTCATAGCGCAGCTATGAGGTGGAACCAACTCAATGGCACCTAACAACAACAACTATCATTATCTTTATTTTTTAAGTACAGTATCATTATTTTAAGTTATGGTCCTCTGTACCAAAATCAAAAGCCATGTCATGGGCTATGAGCAAGAATGGGGCCACTCACCCCAAGACATAGAGCCACGTGCTCTCACTGTGCAACACAGCAACTGGTCTCTGCAGCTGTCCTCTAAAGTGCTTAAGAATCTTCCCACAAGATGGCCACATAAATATTAAAACCAAAAAACCAAATCCACTGCCATCAAGTCGATTCCAACACACAGCAACCCTACAATACAGAGCAGAACTCCCCCTATAACATTCCCAAGGCTCTCCTGGTGGACTTGAACTGCCAGCCTCTAGATGAATACTGATGGTGGTTAGCTCGAAGGGTAGACAGTAGGTGATTTTCACATTGTTCCAGCCCACAGTGGGCTCCCATCTGTCATGGACTGAATTGCATGTCCCAAAAAAATGTGTGTAGAAATTTGACTGGACCAAGATTCCTGTGACTGTGTGATGTCCTCCATATTGTAAATCCTGCCTCTATGATGTTAGCGAGGGTGGATGGGCAGCAGTTGTGTTGGTGAGACAGGACTCAATCGGTAGAACTGTATTGTGCCTTCAAGTGGTCTCTTGAGATACACAGGACAGAAGCCGGCAGGGAGATCTGGGAACTTCCTACCATCGAGGAAACAGCACCCCAAGTACAGCACATCTTTCCGACCTGCAGTTCCCGCACCAAGATGCTCCCTGACCAAAGACAGAAGAAACACAAGGACTTTCTTCTGGAGCCGACAAAGAGGGAAAGCCTTCCCCTGGAGCAGATACCCTGAATTCAGACATGTAGCCTCCCAGAGTGTGTAAGAATAAAATTGTCTTGTTAAAGCTATCCACTCGTGGTATTTCTGTTACGGCAGTACCAGATGACTAAGACACCATCTAAGAAATCCCTACCTCGGTGACTGGGTAAGGGCGGACATCAGACCCACGGATAGTCCAGCAAGAATAGCCATGCCCAGAGAGGGATGGGCTGTGACAATGAGAGCCTCCCTCATGATCTTAAACTAAGGCAAAGAGAACACACCAGGCATTTGGTGGCAGAAGGAGAAATGGACAGCGCCAACCCACTCAGGTGAGGACGGATAGGACACTGAGATGCACTCTGCCTTGGGTGCTAAGCCTCCTTCCAATTCCTATGGCTACAAGGACCTCTCATACTTGCCCGTGACTCTTGCAGTGCCCTGGACATTACAGCAATATACCCTCCTTCCCGACAGGCTTTTTCAACTACTCAATGCAGCCCCTAAAATGAGGTGCTGATTGGGGCATATAATTTTCCTTCCTAAGGTAAGTGCAGAAAGAAATTCTGGTTAAATGGAGGTGGACGGGCATTTCCACAATGGTGGTGTTGCCAAGCCAGCCAAGCAGCGTCACGGTGGTGTCAGTGAAGGCAGGATTATACAGGGGCCAAACAATGATCGGCACTAACACTGCTGCCAGGACAAGTACAGAAGTTAGTAAGAGGCCAAGGGATTTCAGTCTTCTTTGAAAATGGCAGACCAAACATGAAACGAGAAAGCACACACTGGCCATCAGATTTCTTTCTGGTGGAGTGGGGGCTGTTTTTTGTTTCATTTACTTATTTTACTCTAGATGAAGGGTTACAGAACAAACTAGGTTTTCATTAAACAGCACACACCTGGTTCTGGGACAGTGGCTGTCAAACTCACAGTTTGTCAGTACTTGCCCCTTCCTGAGCTGGGTTCTCCAACCCCAGATTTCCAGTCCCCTCCTGTGTTCTCGTTACTGCCCCTCGGTTGGCATTCCCCTTTAGTCTCCTTTTGTTTTATGGACCTGACTAATCTTTGGCTGGAGGGTGACCCTCAGGAGTGACTTCATTACTGAGCTATAAGGATATCCAGGGTCACACTCTCAGAGTTTCCCCAGTGTGTGTCAGATCAGTTGATTCTAGTTGCCTTTTTGCGAGTTAGAGCTCTGTTTGCATTTATCTCCCTCTCTGTCCTCTACTGTGATCCCTGTCCGGGCAGTCACTGGTGGTAGCCGGGAACCATCTAGTTGTACTGGACTCTTTCTGGTGGAGGCCGTGGTGGTCACAGTGCCATCAGATTTTTAAACAGTACAAGAATAAGGCCAAAATACTGCTACTACGGTTCCAGTTCACACGTGTGCAGGTTTATTCCAAACAAAAAGTATTGTAACACGTCTCTGCTATCAGTGGATAGCTGCAGACAAGGTCTCTCAGTATGATATACTTGTCTTAGTCTCATTAGGGGGCCCTCAAAAGAATGGACACATTTTGTAACAGGGAAAGAAGTGATTCTGAGGTCAGGGCTAACATAAAAATTAAAAAATAAACCTCATATGGACATCTTCTGACATCACTGAAGTCTTGCAGCAAGTTGCTGGGAATGCCGCCCCACATAAAGCAAGTTTTTAGGTGGAGCAAGTGTTTCTGGAAGGTCAGGAAGACCTCCAAGATGAGCCGAGACAGGGACGGAAGACCCTTCAGGAGGTTATGGTGAATGTTTTTTTGTACTTCCAAAGGGGAAATCCTAATAAGAGTTTTTCTAAGGCCACAAGATGATCATGTAAAGACATTTTAAGAAAACAGAAAATTTCGTTGGTGAGAAAAAGGCCCAGACAGCTGTGCCCAGGGGCTCCTTCCATCTCTACCGTGCGGCTGCTCCCTCTTCAGGAAGAGCGGAAGCTGTCTCGGGAGCGTTCCACTGTGATCTTGTGCCATTCTCCCTACAGCCTGATGTTGCCCTTACAGACTTCTTTTTGTCCCCAAAACTCAAAGAGCATCCAAAGAGAGCACAAGTTGAGTCTTAGAGGACGTCAAAACTACTGTTTTGACACAGTGTAAATCAATGAGTGCAGAATTCTTCAGGGGATGGTAAGGCAGAAGGAAACACTGTCTGCAGAGGTACACAGACTAGCTAGAGGATACAGTGATACGGACAATGTGTATTTTTGTGTTAATGTAAGTTTCATGATTCTGTAGGAATATTTTTTAACTTAGCCTTGTACACCATCCCAATTCCTAAAAATTTACATAGAGATTCCTAGGTCTACCTTTCTTCTTTTTTCACACTTTTCTCCCCCCAACAATTGTGACGATCTCCTGGGCACTTTAAAGTATCACACTTGCCTTTTCCCACCTTCTACGTGTACTGGATCAGAGGGAGGGATGGAAAGAACACGTCTGATCTTATCAGCTGGCGGGTCCTCCTCCCTTTTTACAAGAAAATATTACAGAGGAATGCTTATTTCAGTGAAATACTACAAAGAAAAAGAGCAAGGGAGGGAGAAGAGACAGGAGGAGAGAAGGGAGGCAGGAACGAGGGAGTGAAGGTAAGGCTCTGGAAGAAGGCGGCCAACTCCACGCGATCCCCGCCCACAGCCCTGCCCATCATCTCCCTTGCGGTGCGTGTCTCACATCACTGGGCTTCCCGATGGCACTCTTCTATGTCAACTAGACAACAGTGAAAACACACAAGGTCTCTTTTTCATTGCTGTCACCTGCGCAGTGCTTACTCAGGAGGCCTGTGGTGCAGCGGACGAAAGCACTCGCTGCTGAACTGAAAGGTAAGAAGTTACAGCCCACGAGTGGCCCTGTCAGGGAAGGCGGGGTCATTGGCTTCCATAAAGATGGGCGACCCCGTAAGCACCATGGGGCTGTTCTGCTCTGGCCGACAGGGTCCCTGCGAGTTGGCATCACCTGGACGGCAGGGGGGTAAGTGCTTAGCAGAGCTTGATATGGAGCAGAGACATCAGACTTAGGCATGGTTACTGAGAACAATGGTGTCTAAGGCAGAATTTGGTTTCACAGTCCACACCCACGGAAGCAGCAGTCAGGAAATCACAAGATACACTGCACTGGGAAAACCTGTTGCAAGGGATCTCTTTAAACTGTTGAAAAGATATCACCTTGAAGTCTAACGTGCACCTCACCCAAGCCATGGTATTTTCAGTTGCATCATATGCACGCAAAGCTGGACAACGAACAAAGAAGACAGAAGAACTGACATCTTTGAACTGCAGTGTTGGAGAAGACTGCTGACTGTACCAGGGACTGCCAAAAGAACAATCAGATCTGTGCCCCTGAAGCAAAGAGGGCAAGACTGCGTCTTACATACTTTGGACATACAGTCATGAATGATCAGTCCCTGGAGAAGGGCATCATGCTCAGAGTACAGTGAAGGGTCAGCCAAAAAGAGGAAGGCCCTCAATGAGATGGACTGACACAGCAGCCGCAAAGATGGGCTTAAGCATAAAAATGATTGTGGACATGCTGCAAGACCGGGCAGTGTTTTGTCCTGTTGCGCACAGGGTCGCTGAGAGTCAGAACCGACTCAACGGCACCTGACAACAACAACAAGGCAGAATTTAAAAATAACTTCTATATGATGGCAGCCCAAACAACGTTTCTAGTCCTTCCCCTGGATGTTATCTGAAGCACGCTGCATCGGAGAGCTGATACATTTAGCGGAAAGGTGGGTCCAAAGCACAGACAGGTGGTTTTGAGCAGGTCATCCCGTCCTTCACTCGGTGAGGCCACGTACAAATCTGTGCAATGCTCAGACATCAGCTCGTCACCACCAGAACTGACCAGGAAAAAGGTGTTTTCTGTCTCATTTGCAATTTAAACAATCCCAGTAGCACCTACTCTGGCAGACCCTCATCTCCAGCAAAGCACACAAGAATAAAACCCGGATGTTGCTTAGAAATCCCACATTCCAAATCCTATACATCGCGGCTGAAAAGACTGGGACCCAAAGAGGTGACATGAGCTGCCCAAAGTCACCACTTAGAAGCAGAGATGAGAATAAAAACCTGGTCTCACAGTTCTTCAGACTCACTCTGGGGTGCCATGCTTGCTCTGCTCTGGTAAACCCTGGAAAACGGTTCTCTCTCAGATCACAAGTAACATAGACAGTGGCATCAGACGTGCAGGAGAGTCTCTGACACATAGCCAGTATCACCGGACACTTCTGCAATGACTTCCCTCACTATTGGATTCTTGAAGCTATACAGTTGATCAGATTTTGTAACTTACGTTTCTGGTGGGAGATGGGAGCCCCAGTGGTGCAGCAGTTAAGAGCTGCGGCTACTAGCCAAAAAGTCAGCGGTTTGAATCCACCAGCCACTCCTTGGAAAGCCTGTGGGGCAGTTCTACTCTGTTGTATATGGTCCCAACATCTCTCTGTCTCTGATTTATGTAAGTAATAGCTTTATCTGCAGGCAGGCATTTTCTGTTCCAGATATAACTTCTCGGGACCCAGATCATTGATTTAGTAGACAGAAGAAGAGGTGAGAAGCAAAGGCTTGAAGAACAGTTGTTTCAAAGGTCCACACTCGCTGAGCCTCTGACGAAAAGGTCTCTGACACTGCATAAATGAACCGCCAGACCTCTGCTGTGTAACTATCACACGGTTTCTGCCCTCGGTGTCTTGCAGCCTCTGGCATCTCCAGTGGACATCCACACACGGTCCAGCAGCTACAATGAGAATGTGACTGAGGTTTCCAGAGGGCAACACAAAACCCTGAAAAAGACCCTACTGTGGAAAAGCTGGTAAATGCCTACCAACCAGGCATTACTTTCATTTTCAACTGTTCACCATCTTGGACAGTGCTCCCTGTCTAACCTTTTAGCAGTGACTCAGCCCTGGTAGGTGACAGTGTCAGCCGTCCTGTAGGTAGGAAGTTTAGTGTGTGGCCCTCTTCTCCACAGTCTTCACTCGCAGAGCAGACGATCAACAAGCCCGCGTCCCTCCACGAGCAGAGGCGGGAAGCAGGGGAGGAAATCGGTCTGCAGCTGAACTTCCAGGATCCACAAGAGGCTGCGTCCGGGCACAGATCTAAATTTAGTCTCCAAAATAGGAAGACCTCCATTCTTTCACAACCTTCTGCCTCCTGGTTCAGGTCTGATTAAGTCAGGCTCCGGGTTAGGGGATCCTGGTGGCCAGCGATAGCTCACCAAAGAGCATCTTCAGGCGGTGGGGCTGCACGATTCTTATTTTTGTCCATGTCTTTCTGTGCTTTCCAAATTTCTATGAGAACATATAACTTTTGTGATTCATGGAAAAAGGTCAAATTTAAACCCAAAAAGACTAACACACTTTAATCCAATAAAACCTGGCTGCTGGGGAGCAGTGGGGAGACAAACACATGAAGGAAAGCGCTGAGGCAGAACCGAAAACACCCAGTGCTGCTGGCTCTGAAAAACGCAGGGAGGCACGCAGGCCGGGTGTACGAGGGAGGGGTGTTCAAAGCTCGTAGTCATTTTAGTATCTGCCGTCAGAACCTTGTCTTTCTCCCCAAGAAGTTCTGACCCCAAGTCACACCCTCCACCCACCGTCACAGAGTCCATTCTGACTCCCAGAGACCCTCGCATTAAACCCATGGATGCTGAGTTCATTCTGACTGACAGGGACCCTACGGAATACAGCAGAACTGTCTCCTAGTTTCCAAGGAGTGCCTGGTGGGCGTGAACGTCTGACCTCTGGTTAGTGGACACAGCACTTAGCCACTACACCACCAGGGTTCCCACAGACCCCCGCCACCAGTCAATTGGTGATTCCAGATGCACGGCGTCTTTGGTAAGAGCCCCGATCCACAATAATCCATTAGGGCGACACTTCCTGACATGAAAACTCCTGTTACCTTCTGGTGCGGGAGGAGGCGTCCCTTGTGGATCCATCCTGCAGCTCCGGGGGCCTCTCCTTGGCTGTGTCAACTGAATGGCAGTCCCTGCAGGAAGGAAAGACAGTGTTCTATCAGTACGCTTCACCCTGGAGAGGGACAGACAGCCATGGCACGGGTCGTGCTATTTGCAGACAACCTTGAAGAAAGGGAAAACGAAGCTCTTAGGGATAGCTATTCCTTAGAAACATGTCACCTGTTAGCTGCAAACACTCGTTAATCTTCCCTGAAATAGCATTCGAGAGCAAGACAGAACAGGATGTTTTCCGCATCAGCCTGACTTCACCTGGAACTGCAGCCAGAAGCTGATTGTGCAACTTGACTTCACTGGCCCAGCCCCTCCCAATTCAACACCCTCTGAAACGATGCCTTGTTTAATTTCCTACCACGCTCTTAAGGGCAGAAATCAATATGGAAGTAAAGTATTTCTCTAACTCTTCTTTTTAACTAAAGATTATTAGCTTTTGAGTAAAGAGATTGTTCAGAATAAACAACACATGCGACCACACACTTTAACTTTTTTGGAGTAATCATATAACCAAACTCTGGTCCACACTGAGTCTCTGGTTTTCACTCAGCTTCATTTCTTCTTTCCCTATGTGCCAGCAGGGACACCAAATCGGAGGATAAGTGCCAGAACAGCTATGCCGTGAGCGTGCCGTGCACAGCTTAGTGCCTGCTCCTTGCAGAAGTCACCCTACTGGAGGGTTCCCTATCTCGCTGGTGCTTAGACCACTGAACACCTCCCCTGGGCTCAGCCACAGGGTCAGATGAAAAGTAAAAGCTTGCACAGACAGCTGGTTGCGGGTCCCAACGACCACGATGGCAGGAGCGGCACCACCCTCTGCTCAGGGCCAGGGAAGGCGATGGGGTCTGTGTTTATTTTAAGCTCCTAAGAATCAAGAAACACACAGCAGGGCCATGGAGAAGAATCAATAAGCTGTCAACATCTTCCTTCCCGGCAACTCCTCCAACCACTGCCAGGCCCGCCCACACCCAGGGTGATCGTGGTCTTCACGTCCTCACCCTGAAAACGAGATTGGGCCACATGGGCAACGTCCTGGCAGCAGAGCCTGGCCTCTGTCTGCCACACTCAGGCTGCCAAACGAGCCAGCCGAGAGATTGTTTTCCTTCCCAACCTAATTAACAGACTTGATTTGGTATTTTGGCATTCTCTGGAAAGGAAAACAAAACACTGCCCTCAAATTGTGGTCAGCTGGTCACAACAGTGCCTCATCAGTCACTGTACTGGGCCAGGGGGAGACGGCAGGGTTCAGTTGTCACCACCCACCTGAGGTGCCCTGACACTGTAACTTCATTTTGTTCCAAGTCTCACGTGATTGTCCACCACAACCCCTTCCGTTTGTCTCCCCTGTGCTCCTGCCTGCCCCGCCTTCTGGACCCAAACGCTTGGCCCGTGTTCTCACGACATCTGAGCCTCCCCCAACCCCTCCTCAGGCCACGCTGCCCAGATGCCGCCACAGCCTCCTACCAGCGCCTGACGGTGGAGTCACCTGCTTGGCCCTTGTCCTTTAGTGCCCTGTCACACTAGTCCTTAAATTTTACACTTGTGTCAAATCACCCACACAAAACCGCATCAAGTTTACTGGGTGTTTGCATAAACAGCTGTCACACCACAGGCAAGACCACATGACCACATGTATTGTCTTTTTCTCTTGTGATGCCACATTTATCACAACTCCACGAAGCAGGGCCTTTTATACCCATTTTCAGATGAAGAAACTAAGGCTTAGAAGGCTTAGGGAACTTACCCAAGGTTATGGAGCCACACTGAGGGTGCAAACGGGTAACACACCGGCTGATAACAGAAAGAACAGATGGCCCGATCCACCCAGAGGAGCCCTGGCAGAGAGGCCTGGTGGTTCACTTCCAAAAAAATCAGCCGCTGACAACCCCACGAGGCACAGCTGTAGCCTTGATACACCCAACAGTCACCACGAGTTGGAACTGACTCAGGAGGAAAACAGCTTATTGAGTTACTAAAGAATCTAATATTTAACTACTACAATGCAGCAGAGACTAAACGGTCAGACACTGGACCCAGACAGCCAGAGGAGGAATTCCCATCTCTGCTGTTCCACCGGCCAACTGAGGGACCTGAGCAAACGACTTACTGTCTCTGCCTCAAATTCTGTACTTGAAATACGCATACAGCATCAACCCCAGAGGAGTGCTGCAGGGGTAAGACCCGAGGCAAGGGGAACAGTGCTCAGGCCAGAGTGAGCGCTCACGGGCACCAGCCGCTATCAGGAGCAGCAGCGGCAGCCCTTGCAGCAGGGATTGTCGTGGCTGTCCCCACTGCGGCTTCTGCCCCCGCCCCAGAGAGTTTGCATAATAGATAATAACGGTAACCAAAAAAATAAAGTGGGAGTTCATCCTCTTGGGTAGAATGCTGTTAATTTAATTTTCAAATAATTTAAGACACAGATTCTTAGACTGCAAAGATCAATGTGAAAAAAAAATGTAAGTGGAAATCACCCCAAGAAGACTGAATGCAGGCTCGTAACGACCCGATCCGACGGGAAAGGAGCCAGACACTGGTTCTGACGGCTGAGCAGAGGCAACCAAAACGGTCAGGTTCTATTCCCAGTCAGCAAGTAGTCATGGCCATACACTGTGCTGAAGGACTATGTAGCTTCTGTGAATTAACAGAATGTGTTCTGGTTCTAAAGAAATCACAGTCAAAGCACACACAGATACGCACACACAACGAACACGCAAAACATGTTAAGGTTGCACCCGCACCACAGAAGGAGCAAATCTGCCCTGGAGGAAGTACAACCAGAATGCTCCTCCGGAGCACGGAAGGGGACAACACATCTTACACAGTTAGGACACGTTATCAAGCCCCTGCAGAAGCCCAAGGTCTCAGTTTTCCAGTGCTGCTATCACAGAAATACCACAAGTGTATGCCTTTCACAAAGAGAATCTATTCTCTCACAGTCCAGTAGCTACAAGACTGAGTTCGGTGCACCAGCTCCGGGGACAGGCTTTCTCCCTGTTAGCCCTGGAAGAAGGTCCTTAAGATACATCAGCCCCCTTGGTCTGGAAGCATCTCAGCAGAGGAACCTCAGGTTCAAAGGACACACCCTCCTCTGGCGTCGTTTTCTTGGTGGTGTGAGGTTCCCAGCTTTCTGCCTGCAGACAGTGGTGAAAGTCACACCTCAGGGAAAGGCCTTTCACACTGGATCAGGGAGGTGACCTCAGTAAGGGTGTTACAGTCCCACCCTATTCCTCTTTAACACAGTCCAATCCTGCCCTATTAATTACAGGCAGAAATCGCACACAGCCCTAGGAATCATGGCCCAGCCAAATTGATACAGACATTTGAGGGGGACATAATTCAATCCATGACATCGTGCTTGGTAAAGCTGGGGGTCAGAGAAGAAGAGGAAGACCCTCATCGAGGTGGATGGCCACTGTGGGGGGGCAACAACGGGGCTCAGCAGAACACCAGCTGTGAGGGTGCCGTGGGGCGGGGCAGGGTTTCCTTCTGTTGGGCACAGGGTCCCTGGGAGCAGAAACCAACACCACAGCCCCTCACAATGACATCACGGAAACACAGACGAGGACAGTTCCTTCCGTGGCGGTGGGGGATGGAGAGGCTCCAGTAAGGAAGCCGCCTGGGAGACCGGCTTGAAGGGATCAGCAGGCAGCCGTGGAAGCTGAGTCTTCCTGGGAGGAGGGCATTCTCTACTACTAGAAGTAAACAAAAAACACCTGAACGTACATTTAAACATCCTATGCTGTGGGGCAGTTTTACTCTGACTTGTAGGTCTCAATGAGTTGGTCCCAACTTGACGCCAGTAGTTGGTTTCTATTTTTTTGTTTTGTTTCTTATGCGACTGGCCCAGTGGTTACGAGCTACAGCTGATAACCAAACGCTTGGCAGTTTGAATCTACCAGGTGCTCCTCAGAAACCCTACCAGGGAGTTCTTTTGTGTCCTACAGGGTTCCTATTAATAGCAGTCTACTCGTCCGTTTTAATTGGGTATGGCGTGTAAGAGAGCTTAGGAAAATTTCACCTTTGTAGGGAATAGTACTACGGGGTGGGTTCAGGCCTTCACCTTAGTAGCTCAGTCCATTCACTGGACCTGGGTTAACAATGTTGTGCCAACTCTCTCTCTCTCTCTCTCTCTCTCCCGCTATGTATGTATGTACATATGTATATGTATGTACGTATCTATATACACAAGTATATTTCACACAGCAATATTGCTGACTCTCTGTTGCTGTGCCTCAGACAAAGGAACACAGCAATGGGCCAGTGGACACTGTGGGAGCTCATCTTGTCGCTGGATCTGGTCCTTCTACAAGGTTCCAAGACCCCACAGGGATGTGGAGAAGCAGAGAGGAGAAAAACAGCAGCAGCAGAAAGAGAAGAGAGTAAGTATATGTGAAGCCTACAACCCTCACAGGAAATGGAGAAAATAAAGGGTACTGTTACTCACGGGGCATCTAGGTAACCCACAGGCGGAGGCCTCCCCTGTGTCCCTTTAAACCCTCACCATACACCCATAACACAGACGGTCTTCATTTTTTTAACTGATGAGGCAACTAAATCCAGAGGTTCCTCAGAACTAGTAACACAGCCACAGGACCATCAGGCATTCCCGGGCTTTATCGAGAAGCCAGACTGTTCCTGTTGAGCTCACCCACACACACCATACACACGGGCCAGGTGCACACGAGAGGCCCTGGTGACACAGTGGTTCAGGGCTTGGCAGTTACACGAAAGGTCAGCAGGTCAAACCCACCAGCAGCGGGCAGGAGAAAGATGTGGCCGCCTGCTCCCGTGATGACCACAGCCTTGGGAACCCCACGGGGCAGTTCCGGTCAGTCCCCTAGTCTTGCTAGGAGTTGGAATCCAGTTGGTGGCAGCAGGTTTGATTTGGGTGCATACATTGTGTGTACATGTATTCACGCGTGCTTACACATGGGGTGAATAGTGGCAAAGGTCAAGAAAAGATGTCCTTGCTGGCAGGCACACATGGGATCTCTGCAAAGAGCTGCTTTTTTCGGAAGCAGGTTGTCAGACCTTTCTCCAGAGACACTCCAGAGACACTTCCGGATGGATTCAAACCTTCCAGTTAGTAGCTGAGCACATGAACTATCTGCATCACTCAGGGACTCCAACTCATGTAACATGCCCAACGCCGTTGTCATGGAGTCAATACTGACGCATGGTGGGCCTAGAGGACAGAGTAGAACTGCCCACAGGGTTTCCAAGGCTGCAAATTTTTCTGGAAAGACTGCCACATCTTTATTCAGCTCCAAGAGAGAGTCCAGGAAAACTGGAAAACGCAAAAATGAGGTAGACCAGCTCAAGACTGATCCCCTTGGTGTTAATGAGGGGAAATGGACAGGTATGGGCCTTTTGGAATTGGACAGCAATACACAGTTTACTACGCCGGGAACGAGAAATCAAAGCGGAAGGGTGTCACGCTCTTCTCAAACACCTTCAGACCCCCCGTGAAGTGCACCACTTTCAGTGACAGGACAGTACTCAGATGCCCACCAGGAAAACCAGTCAACATGACAGTCACTCAAAGTGATGCACCGACAACGAATGCCCACAACATGACACTGAAGATTTTTACCAACTTTTGCAGTCTAAAACTGATCGAAGAGAAAATCAAGGCACACAGATATCACCTGTGGCTGCAACGTGGAAGCCAGGAAGAAGTAAGAGTTGGGACACACAGCCTCGGTGACAGAAAAAGAGAGGGCAGGATGGAGTGTTACAAGACCAGTGACTTCATGGCTGCAAAGACCTTCTTTTCAACAACATAAATATCGGCAGCATACGTAGACCTCACCCGACAGAAAACACAGGAATCTGATCAACTACATCCGTGAGAAGAAGATGGAGAAGTTCAAAGTCGTAAGTCAGAACAAGGCCAGGGTCCCAGTTAGTCTAGAACTTGATGGCTTTCCTAGGTCATCTTCCAGTGGTATCAGTCAAAACCCAATGAACCCATGGCCATCGGCTGACTCATACTCATAGTGACCCTACAGGACTGAGCAGAACTGCCCCGCACAGCTCTCAAAGCCATCAGTCCTTACAGCAGCAGACTGCTACCTCTTCCTCCCACAGAGCAGCTGATGGATTCAAACCACTGACCTTCCGGACAACAGCCAAGCACTTGAAGCAGCACGCCAGCAGAGCTGCTTAGTACCAGCAGGCATCCCTAACAACGCTCCCTGCTCATTCATCTGAATTCTGCAGATGGCATTTTCAAAGGAGGGCGTGGGCACGCTGTCCCCACCATGACGACAGCTGAGCCTGTGGGCAACACGGACTCTCCTCAAACCCGCGGTTCAGAGGACCCTGCAACACGAGACAACGCCAGCCCTGCCTGGTGGCTTTATTTTATCAGTGCGGTCATTTTCCAATTTAAGCATCTTAATGAAAGATGACATTGTGCATTTGGGTTGTGGTTTTAAATAAAAACAGGACACACTCCATCAAAGAGGAAACCCAGGGGTACTAAGCACTGAAGGACTGTTGCCTTATATGTATATTTAGACTTTCTGGTTTCATTTGACAAAATTGTTATAAAAAGAACAGCGTGCATGCTAACCTTCCCAAATCCACGAAAGGACATAACTACAAGGACACACAGTCTTACAGCACAGATCTCATAAATTTTACAATCTAAGCTTAATGAAACAAATCCCACGGCCAACCCAAGCCCTCACGCCTCTTTACCTACTGTTTTCATAAACGTTTAAGTAGATATAAAACTCTCAGAGAAACAAAACAAAACAAAACAAAAAGCAGCCTCTTTAAGACCTGAAGGGAATCCACCTGTCCTTGGACTTCTGGGATTCGATCAGGACCTTGTGGTCATCTGAGTGTCACCACAAAGGGCCACGCAGGGCGGCGAGTGGCGCTGCTGCCCATCTGCCATCAGCATGGCCATGCCAACAGCTGCCTGGCTTTGAGATTCCACGAGGTCAATGTGTCCTGCACTGACACAGCTCTTTTTGCCTTGTACTCTTTTCAATTTTAGAAGGAGACCATTGGCATAAACCCCCCTAGCTAGCCCATTCCACCAAAAGAGAAACGTGAAAGGAGAAGCACATTTATTGTCTGAGAATGGATACTATGAAACAGCCACTGTTTTCTAGGTAACCTGGTCGGACTGACTCAAGCCACTAAGACTGAGAAGGCAGGTCACCGATGTGGCTGCGGGGACAGTTCACAGTGCCTCCCGCCAGTGACGAGCTGGGGCTGCATGCATCTCCGTCTGCTCTTCTCTTACACCACAGTCAGGCACTGCTGACAACAGCTGACCATTCTGTGGTTTTCACACTGTCCATGCGTTTGGCTTGTGCTAACCTTGCTGCTCGACTCAACTCTGGTGACACGGTGACGCCAGCCAAAAGGTCAGAAGTTCAAACCCACCAGCAGCTCCCTGGACACTCCATAGGGCGGTTCTGTTCTGTCCTAGAGGGTCACTGTGAGTTGGAATTATCTAGACGGCACCTAAGAACAGTGACAACCACCTTGCTGCGGGAGAGCTGGTGACGCAGCGTTTAAGTGCTCGGCTGCTAACCTGGAGGCTGGCACTTGAACACACCAGCTGCTCTATAGGAGAAAGAGGCGGCAGCTGGCTTCTGTGCAGATCGCCAGCCTCGGCAGCACTCTGGGGCAGTCCCACTCTGTCCCCAGGGCCACTGGGGGTCAGAACTGGACTGCACGGCGGCGAGTCAGGCCTTGGTCTGGCACCTTCGCTGCAGGGTGAGGACAGGCTCACCCTGCCTTTGGCTGCTCTCTCTTCCTCAACTTCTCTCAGCGTGCCAGCCACACGCCCACTCTCGCTCTGCTCCCTTCCTCGTCCTCCTCTCCCCCCTCTTTTCTGTCTGTCCCTTCTAACCTACTGTCTTAGTCACTTAGTGCTGCTGTAAGAGAAACAGCACAAATGGAAGACTCTAACCAAGAGAACTGTCTCATAGTCTGGTAGGCCAGAAGTGCAGACACAGGGCATCTGCTCTAGAGGAAGGCCTTCTCTCAGCTCTGGAGGAAGGGCCTTGACGTCGATCTTCTTCTGGTCACGGCACATCTTGGCACAGGGACCTGAGGTACAAAGGACATGCCACTCTTCTGGCTCTTGCTTCTGGGTGATGGGTGATCCCCTGTCTCTTTGTCTCTTTTATATCTCAGAAGAGAGTGGCTTAGTACTAAACCCACTCTTGTAGAGAGAGTCCTGCCTTGCTAACATAATTCCTCTGCCCTTTCTCATTAACATCACAGAGGGAGGATTTGTGACCCACAGGAAAATCACGTCAGGTGACAAAACAGTGGACAATCACAGCACACTGTGAATCATGACCTAGCCAAGTTGACAGACCTTTTGTGGGACACAACTCCATCTGTGACCCCTACTGACTTCTCCTCCCTCTTCCTCCTGGTCTGCCCTCCACAGCACGTGTCCTGTTCTTTTCCTAATGACGGCTACAGGGTCTAACGAAAGGAATCACCTCTTCCTCAGGAACCAAACCTTGTCCTAACAGAAATGTATCACCTTGGGCTCGATGAAACGTCATCACAAATAATAGCAGAATATGAGTGAAGTCCTATTTTATGGGCCCAATGAGACAAACACTGGGACGTCCTCAAGACGCAGAAGCAGACCACTAGACAATGACCAGAAAAACAGATAAGAGGTCACTGCCGGTAGTCCCCGATCTGCGACGGAGCTCTGTTCCAACGGTTCCACATGAGATGTTCTCGTCAAATGCTTTCTGTTCTTGTTTGCTGTCATCGCTACGGCCTTATGTTGGCAGTGTTTTCACAAACCCCATCTTCACGTGTCTTTGGGGCGATGTCACAATGACAGTACCGACAAATGACACACTGCAGCACTGCACCCAGTCCCTATGATTAACAAGTGAGCGCCGGTTGTTCTCGCCAGGGACCGCAGGTACGGACGGTGGGGAGGGTGAGCTCACAGCTGTGCGGACGGACGGTGGGGAGGGTGAGCTCACAGCTGTGCGGACGGACGGTGGGGAGGGTGAGCTCACAGCTGTGCAGACGGACGGTGGGGAGGGTGAGCTCACAGCTGTGCAGACGAGGGGGAGAAGGAGAGGCCGCTGGAGATCTCACTGACGCGTTTGAGGAGACGGGTCTCAGCTCACAGACGGGGAGGAGTTAGATAGAGCCGGTAACCGCGAAAGCTAGAAGAGACACAGCTCCTCCCCCACCCAGCCCCCCGGTCCCGGCCCACTCCTGCGCCCGCCTCTGTCCCCAGCTCCCCACTGGAGCCCCCTGTGGTCTGTGCGCACTGGTCTCTGTGTGACACAACACATGCCAAGTTCCTTCCTGCCTGTTATGGACGGCACTGTGTCCCCTAAAAAGACATACTGAGGGCCTGACCACTCCACCTGGGGATGTGCAATTACCTGCAGAAATGGAGTCTTTCTCTGAAGATGCTATCAGTGCAGTGAAAGGGGAAGACAAACACGGACACAAAGCCACACACAGGAATGTGCCACACGAGAACATTAAAACTCTGGGGACAATGTTCTCAGGAGAAATCGAGGCCAACTGGCACAACTAGCATTTTGCTAAGAGATCCCTCTGCACCCCACATTGGTGAGTGGCACCTGGGGTCTTAAAAGCTGTCAAGCTGCCATCTGAGGGTACAGCAAACAGTCCCAACTCAGCAGGAACGGATGCTAACCGAGGTCCACAACAACATGGAGGAAAGAGAACCCGGAAGACAGACAGACCCACTTGAGTAGGTATCTACATCAACTTGTGACTGGAAGAACCAGATGGTGCCCGGCCACCACCAGTGATAGCCAGGGTGGAGCTCACAAAGTTGAGTCTCACTGGCAACACGAAAATAAGTAGGGGTGCAGCCTGAGATCTCCAGGAAAAGACCGCAAACTGATGGTCCAGAGGCCTCAGAGTTCCCCTAGGAGCATGGCCCCTGGCCCTGATGCTGCCCCTGTCCATAAATCGTAAAGGAGGTCAACTCTTTGGACAGGAATGGATTGGACTTGGTGACACAGAGTGACCATATCATGTGTGCACTTTATGGTTCTGTGCATCCATAGGATGTCATCCTGCTGATCTCTTACTGGAGGCAGGGGAATGGGTGGAGAGGAGGGGGTAGGAGATCCTTGGGAGGATAAGACATGTATAGAGCACAGAGGAATAGCGTGCTGTCACCCAGCAGGGAGAACAGTGGGAGCTGTGTATAGGTGGGAATACAAATTTATACGGGAATGTACACTTTCATTCAATCATAAAAAACAAACAATCAACCATTGCTGTTGAGTCAATCCTGAATCACAGTGACCCGCCAGGACAAAGGGGAACTGCCCCATAGAGTTTTCAAGGAGCATCTTGCAGATTCAAACTGCTGACCTTTCGGTTAGCCATCTGAGCACTTAGCCATGCTGACACTTCGGTTAGCCACCTGAGCCACCAGGGCTCCAAAGATCCATCTACAAGCAGCCAAAGAACACCAAGGACCAAAGGCAGCTTCTGAAAACAGGCAGACAGGGACAGAGCAGCTGCTCTCAGAACCTCAGAGGAATCAGCCTGGTAGACACAGCAATCTGGACTTCCAGCATCCAGACCTGTGAAACCACAAATTTCTGTCCTTAAAAGCCACTCACTCTGTTGCATTTTTTCACTTCAGTCCTAGGAAATGAAGACACCACCCAAGGGCGTTTGTACCCAAGGCCGACTCCATCCAGGACTCCATCCAGGACGCCCCTGTCTCAACTTTGAAGAGGAGGTGTCTTTCCCAGAATTCAGGTCTTAGCTTAAATGCACTGTCCTGGAGGGACCTTTCCTGACAATTCCATCTAAAATAAAGCCCCTTCCTCGGCACTGCCCCTGACATCGCCTGATTTCCTTCACAGCATTGACCACCATCTGAAATCATTTACTATTTATCTGTTTGTCTTGCTTCCTGTTCTGTCTGCCCTGACTAGAATCTAAATGCCACAAGGAGAGGAACTACCCCGGTTTTGTTCAAAGAGAAAAACAAAGCCTAAGAGAGACAATGAGCAGTGGCCAGTTCAAGTTCCTCCGCTTTGTGCCCCTCCCCAGGAAGTGAATTTGATGCAGGACGATCAGTCATCCCTAAAGGCTTCCTAGACACTGGAGGAGCTCCCTGGCTTATAGTGCATCAGCACTGCAGGTTGCTAGATGCTACTTCAGTAGAATTAAGTCACCTAATCTCAGATCCGACTTGACGGCACTTGGCTTTGGCAATCTCTGGGTAATTCCCAAGTCATGATTTTCAAGTTTATATGGATAAAAAGCATTATTTTCACTTGTTTAGAGCCTACCAACAATGCACTGATAGCCCATAACCATACAGGACACATTCTTGGCTTTCAAAAAAGTACTAATGGGAGGGAGGGAGGGAGGGAGGCAAGGGGTGGGCGGGTGAGGAAAGGACAGAGGAAGAGTGGGAGGGAGGGAGAGCAGGGTGGCTGCTGGGGACAGCAGAGGCTCAAGGCTGGTCAAGAAATACGAGGAGGGCTAAGAGGAGGAAGGGCTGTGTGAGGGTGCCATACGTGCCCACTCATCCCGGCTGCTCTGCTCACATACTGCCTGCCCTCTCTGATCTCCGATCTCTGGGGCTCACTCCCGCTCCTTCCTTCTCTCTTCCCGCTCCTCACTCTTCTTCCACGCCTTTCTTCTCCCATAAATGTCCAAAGTCAGAACCAAACTGTATTTGTTGATGCAGCCACTGATACAAATGTTACCAGGGCTTAACCTCGGAAACAAGTGACCAGATTCTATGTCATCTACATAAAAAGTCCTCAAGACAGTTGCAAGTCACTTTTTACAGGAATGTAAAATGTATTTTGTTTCTAGATCAAAGTCCCTGAATCAAAAAACAAACAAAAACCAAGTTTTCCCTGCCACACAGCAGTGAAAATTATGAGGCGAGAAGGTAGCCACGTCTGTATTTCCGTCCTCCAGCCAGGGCAGCCTTCCAGGACGATTACATCGGCCTCACTGTGAGTCAAACACGCCTTGAGGGAGTGGGGTACACCCCAGAGGCGATCTTTGTGGCCAGCACTCAAGGCGCACATTTCACTCCAACAGTGATTTCGCTGTCACTACCGATCAGCTTACCAAGACATGGGCACAGGAAACAAGTCAGGTGTCCTGTCAGATTCCTAACGACAGAATTCAAGTGTTTTCTAAAACCTAACTTGAAACAGGTTCCTCCTGGCACAATTACGGGTTTTGGAATTCCTGTTCTTGGCTATGTTACCCATAATTGGTCATGATCCACACAGCTCAATGTCTCTGCACAGTCAATGAAACACAGGCAAACATCTTTCTGCCATTCTCTGCTTTCAACCAAGATCCACCTGACATCAGCAACGATAGCCCTGGTTCCACATCCTCTTTCGAAGCCCGCTTGAATTTCTGGGAGTTCTCTGTCGATGTGCAGCTGTTACCACTTTTGAAAGATCTTAAGCAAAATTCAGTGGCAGTGTGACATTAATGCTACTGTTAGGTAAGTTCTTCATCTGGTTGGGTCACCTTTCCTGGGAATCTGGACCTCTTCCAGCCAGTTGGCCAGGTAGTTTCTTCCAAATTTCGTGGCAGAACCAAATGAGCACTTCCAGGGCTGCATCTCTGTGCTGAAACATCTCAACTGATATTCCGTCAGTTCCCGGAGCCTGGTTTTTCACAGATGCCTTCCATGAGAGCTGGACTTCTTCCTTTAATACCGCTGGTTCCTTATCACACCAATGCGACCTCCAGGTTGACTGTTCACCAATTCTTTTTGATACAGTGACTCTGTATACTGCTGCCATCTTTTTTTTATTGTGTTTAAGTAAACCCTTGCAATCCCAGTCACCTTGCCATATAAAACCCCGAGCACCTGCCTCTCTGCAGTGTTTTCTGCTCTCCTCACTCCATGACAGCACACTCTTCTACTCTTCACTTCTAGTATCCACTCAGCCAACACCTGTCCCCTGCTCTCCACCCTATCCTCTCCCCTCTAGAAAGAAAGCAGGACAGCCTCATATAAATATTAAACCATAACAGACACACACCACCTGTGTCACTCTGTGTCCCCAAGTCCAGTCCATTCTTTGTCTGAAGTATTGGTTTCCGTAGTGGTTCCAGCTCTGGGCTAGCAGCAAGTCTAGGGGCCATGTTCTCAGGGGACCCCTGAGGCTGTCAAACAATCAATTCTGGTCTTTTTATAGAGTTCTAGATCTGCACACTCCTTTCTCTCACGCTACATCAAAGAATCTACATTGTATTCCCTGTCAGGGCTGTTTTCGAGGCAGCCCCTCCTATCTTCTTTCAATGCTTCGTGCATCGTTTAATATTTTCCCCATAGAATCCTTCAATGTTGCAACCTGAGGCTTCAGGATTTTTCCTCAGCTCTTTCAGCTTGAGAAATGCCAAGTACATACTTCCCCTTCTGGTTTTCTATCTCCAGGCCTTTGTGCATTTCATTATAATACTTTCTTTTGCTTTTCACGCTGTCCTTTGAAATCTGTTCAGCTCTTTTACTTCACCACGTCTTCCTTTAGCTACTCGATGACCAACAGTAAGTGAGAGAGTCTCTTCTGCACTTGTTTGGTCTTTGCTTTCTTCAAGTATGGTGTCCCTGAGGTCACTCCACAGCTCCTGTGCTGCTCTGTCTTCAGTGTTCAATGCATCCAATCTGTTCTTGAGACAGTCTCTGCACGCAGGTGAGCTGTCTTCAAGGCTGCACGTCAGCTTTAATGGGCCTGCTCTACTTTTGTTCAGCTCCAACTTGTTCCACGGTCGGCCCCTGATGTTGTTCTAACTGATGATAGCGCACTTTTACAGCATCTCTTTTGACAGATGTAGCTGATTTGCTTCCTGTGTACTGAGACAGGGAGGCACTCACCCTAATAGAACAAGGGGAGATTTTGCGGTTTTCAGTTAGGAAAGGTATGTGTCAGGACTGTATCCTTTTCACCATGCTTATTAATCCAAGAAGCTGGACTACATGAAGACAAACAGGGCCATCAGGACTGGAAGAAGACTAATGGACAACATGTAATACACAGATGACACAACCTTGCTTGCTGAAAATGAAGGGGACTTGGTGTATTTATTGACGAAAATTAAAAACCATAGCCTTCAGGATGGATTACACCCCAACATAAAGAAAACAAAAATCTTCATAAATGGACCAATAAGAAACATCACGATAAACAGAGAAAAGATTGAAGTTGTCAAGGATTTCATTCTGCTTGGATCCACTATCAATGCCCAAGGCACAACAATTGAGAAATCAGACAATGCACTACATTGGTCAAATCTGCTGCAAGAGATCCCTGTGAAGTGTTAAAAAGCAAAGATCTCACTTTTTAAGGACTAAGATGCACCTGAACCAAGTCATGGTGTGTTCAATCACATCTTATGCATGTGAAAACTGGACAATAAATAAGGAAAGCGGAGAAGAAATGATGGCTTGAATTACAGTGCTGGCAGACAATACTGAATATACCGTGGACTGCCAGAACGAACAAATCTGGCTTCGAGTCCAGCCAGAATGCTCCTTAGAAGTGAGGACAGCAAGACTCTCAGAGACCTTGGACATGCGCCTAGAGAAGGACATCATCCTGGTAAAGCAGAAGGTCCGTGAAAGAGAGGAGGACCTTCAACGAGATGGATCAACACAGTGGCTGCAACAAATGGGCTCAAACACAGGACTGGACAAGGTGACATTCTGTTGTTCACAGGTCAGTGAGTCCAACTCAAGTCAATGGCATTGCCAACAATAACCTGAAACTCGTTTTCACCCAGGTGCACAAACTACCTTGTATTCCAGCAGTCAACCAACACAATCTAGAATTCTTTTTTCCAGAAACACCAAAACCATTTAGACAAAACTACAATTATACTATGTTATCAAAATTTACCAATAAGTTTTAAATAATTTTATTTTTAATTGGCAAAGTCTCTGAGAAAGTTTCTCATTACAGAAAAAGCAACAGAAGTTTAGGTAGGAAGGAGTAACCACTGGACTTGCCTCCATCTCTGTGAGTAAGATTTTGTGTCCGTATCAGTGTCCACTTGGAACACTATCACTTTGGCCTGAGTTTGTCTGGTCATTCTCTAGCTACTCCCTTCAAGTTAGTGTTTTTTTCTTCAGTATGCCCGTGCTCCCACAGAATTTCCCTTGCTATCGCATAGCACCCCAATCTAAGGGACAGACACAGAGCAGATCAGCATGGAGAAGGTGAAGGTCAGGTGTGGACCAAGGACTCAGAGTCCGGGCTACGAGGCAAGGCAGCTCATCTCTGTCTGGTCGTTCAGTTAGGTGACTCCTTCTTCCATCCTGTTGTGGTCCGGTGGGTGTTAGCACTGTCCATACAATCAACACAGATTCCACGCCACACCCATGTCTCCATCCAGGAGAAAGAGCAGAAGTATCACACAGTCATTTCTTCACATTTTGTGGGGGAGGACCTGACCGCATATCCATTCCTAAGTGCCATGGAGGACAAGAGATGCAGTCTCTACTGAGGACTCCCCACTTAAGACACCCTTACCATGGAAAGGAGGAGAAGAGACACAAAAGGAGCACAAAGAGGAAGGGCAGCAAAAGAGGCAACGTGTGGACAATGTGGGGACAGCCGCTAATAAGTCACAGAGCATTCTCTATGGGCTAAGACTTCACATGGGTTATCTAAAGGAATCTGGAACACAACCCGATGACATGCATGTGATTATTATCCTTATTTCACCATGCTACTTCGATAATTTAAATGTAAAAGTCACCTCTATGAATTAAATGTAGATGTCAGGTGAAGCAAAGCACAGTGACTGAACTATAAGGCCACCCTTCTGACGCCTCGAGCGAGGGTAACGCGAATGTTCCTCTGCTGCCATCCACACTTCCACCACAACCACAGCAAGAGGAAGCTCGGAATTCTGCCGGCTCCTGATAAGACCCCTGCCCTGCAGCCCCGACAATCAGCAGGCTCACCCTGGGTCCCCAGAACAAAGCTCATCCTGCCCTGTATCCCTGTTTATGTCAGTCCCCACAGGAAGCCAGGGCTTCCAGGGCCTTCCCTTAACCGCTGACTATACGCCTCACACCATTTCCTGACCCAGAGTCAGGAGTCCATATGGAACATTTTGAGAAAATTAGAAAAAGACACCCCTGCCATCTATCAGAAAATTGTCGAAATAAAAGACAATTGCCACTGAATAGATCCTGACTCATAGTGACCCTAAGGGACAGAGCAGAACAGCACCTAGACAGTTTCCAAGGAACAGCCAGTGGACTCCATCTTTGGCGAGCAACCACAGTGCTGCCAATCACAAGAACTGTCACACGAACGGTACCCGAGAGGTGTACAATCACAACCTGGACAACAGTTGCCGCTTGGTGTTGGACTCGTGTTCTCTGGGGCACCGTTGAGCAGCCTCTGTCCCCATTCCTTCTAGTGTCATTACTGTGTTTATTAGCTGCTACCCCATTTACCCTGACTCTGTACATGATGAAGTGAAACAGTGCCTGGTCCTGTACCATTCCTGTGATCCGTGTGGACCAGACCGCTGTGATCCATGAGGTTTCCACTGGCTGAGTTTCCAAAGTCCTTCTCTAGGCCCATCTTCCAAATCCACGTTAGACGAGAAGCTGTCCTGAAGCCTGTTGAGTGTCACAGCAACGCACAAGCCTCGGCGGGCGGGTGGGTGGTGGGGCTGTGTGCAAAGTGCACTGGCCAGGAAGGGGACCTGAGTTTCCACGTGGGAGACGAGAAGCCTGCCGCACTAGACCAGCATGTCCCCGTGCTCCTACTGGTGTACTGTGCAGCTTGTGCTTGTCATCCCTGCCGTCTGAGGCCCCACTGTGTTAGAAATACCAGTGAGCAGGGGTGGGGAGGGAACACAGGACAGGTCCTGCTGGATCAGAGGCTGTACTTCTGGCTATGGCTTTGATGCCATGAACCGACAGTTGATGAATGAGTTCTCCTCTGGGCAGGGATATTGATCGTGATTACCAGGAGGAGGTAGAGATGCTTTTGTCTAGCCCAGGGAGGAAGAGTGCAGATGGAGCCGGGTTACCAGGTGCTGTGAAACATAGCTCCCGCCTGTGAGATGCTACCCAGGACCCTATGTTGCTCTGTCAGAAGTTCTGTGTGCCTTCAGGTGGTGGTGTGGGCTGAAACAAGGAGCCATCAGACTGCCAGAGGGTGCTTCAAAAAACCAAACGCACTGCTATTGAGTCGACTGCAACTCATAGCAACCCTACAGGTCAGAGCAGAACTGCCCACAGTTTGCAAGGAGCACCTGTCAGATTTGAACTGCCTACCTTTTGGTTAGCAGACATAGCATGTAACCACTGTACCACCAGGGTTTCTGCAGAGGCTGGTTCGTAAAACAAAACTTCGGCACGGAGAAGGAGAGAAGGGGCAACAAGCGCACTGTCCCCCACTTTCTCCCACTCACTCTCTGAGCCAACTTTGACTGCGCTTTCACCCCATCTAACGGCCAGCCTGCACCCAAACTGCTCTCGTTCCCATCACCGGTGACTCACACAGAGCAACCCAACCTCGATCAGCAGAACCTGACATTACCTGTTTCCTGAGATACTGGGTCTCCTGGGTTTCCACAACACTGTAATCTTTTGCTATTTCTCCTACCACAAAGACCTCTTTCCTTCAGTCCGCTTCGCTGTCTCCTCCTCCTCCTCCAACCCACACTCTGGGTGCCCCGGAGCTCAGTCCCTGGACCTCTTCTGTCACATTCTGTGGGTGCCCCAGAGCTCAGTCCTTGGACCGCTTTCTGTCTCTATCCCCTTTTTAGTTACGTGAACCAGTCTCACAGCTTCACTACCATCCCGGACACCTTGCAAATCTCCTCCAACTTTCACACTTACAGAGCTAGCTGCCTGTCAACAATCTTGTTAGACATTTAAAAGGCATCTCAAACTCACATATCTGAAAGTAACTCATCTTCTACCAAAACCTTCATTCTTCCAACTGGTCAGGACAAAAAACTTGGAAGTCATCTGCAATTCTTTCTCATGTTGTCATTGTTAGGTGCCATCAAGTCAATACTGACTCACAGAGCCCCTGTCTCCAACAGACCCTAACATGTCCTGTCCTGTCCTGCTATGTTTGAGCCCATCATTACAGCCATTGTGTCAATTCATCTCACTGAGGGGCTTCCCTTATTATCTGACCCTCTACTTACCAAGCACGGTGTCTTTCTTCCTGGTAACACAGCCAAAGTACTGCAGACAAAGTCTCATCATCCTCACTTCCAAAGAGCACTCTGGCTACGCTTCTTCACAGTCAGATTTGTTAGTTCCTCTGGCAGTCCAGGGCATAGTCAATATTTACCAGCAACATAATACCAAGGCACCAGCTCTTCACTCTTCGTTATTCTTGGTTCAGATTTGCACGCATACGAGGTGACCGAAAATGCCACAGTTTGGGTCAGGCTCACTTCAGCCCTCAAAGTGACACCTTTTTATCATCCACATGTTGCAGATTGCTCATGAGTCTTCCTCCAATCTTGGTACCGACACCCTCTTCACATCACCCAGCTCCTTGAACTACTGGCTCAGCATGTAGATGGAATAAGAACGGCAAAAGGGCACAGTCCTGATGCACACCTTTCCTGACTTTAAACCACACAGTACCCCCTTGTCCTGGGCAATGACTGCCACTTGGTCTATACACAGGTTTCTCACCAGTAAAATTAAGTGTTCCAGAAATCCCATTCTTTGGAATGCTATTCCTAGTTTGTTGTGATCCACATAGTCAACTGCTTTTTCACAGTAAATAAAGTATTGGTAAACATCTTTCTGGTATTCTCTGCTTTTAGCCAAGATCCACCTGACATCAGCAATGACATCCCTCATTCCAACTCCTCTTCTGAACCCAGCTTGAATTTCTAACAGTTCCTTGTAGATGCTGCATGTCTTTTTGAATGATTTTCAGCAAAATTTGACTTGTGTGTGATATTAACTATACTGTTAGATCATTTCCTCATTCTGTTGGGTCATCTTTCTTTGGAATGGGCACAAATACAGCTCTCTCCCAGTTGGCTGGTCACACAGCTGTCTTCCAAATTTCTTAGCATAGTCGAGCGAGTACCTCCAGCAGTGCACGCTTGTTGAAACATCACAGTTGGCAGTCTGTGAATTTCTGAAACATTATCTTTCTCCACTGCCTTCAATGCAAACTGAACTTCTTTCTTCAGAAGCATTGGTTCCTCGTCACACGCTGCCATTCTCACCTCTTGCCCTGAGCTGTCCTGTCCCCATCAACACAACTCACTGTCCCCTAAGGATCCTACCTACTATTTCAAGTTGCTGTTGTCACTTTGATCCCATACAAATAGTTTTCAAAAAAGCATAATGCTCAAGGCATTAAAAAAAAAAAAAAAAAACTAGTTAAGCTAAACTACTGTTTGGTTTAAAGAAGTCTTCCAGGGTTATTTCTGGTATAAGGATGAAAGATTGCCTCAGGGTAACAGTTTCAGGGGTTCATCCAGCCTCCACAGTTCCAGAAAGTCTGAAGTCCAAGGCTGTAATCTTCACAGAAGTACAGGGCTACATCTTTCCCTCATAGAGTAGATGGTGTGTCACACGGAGCATTTGGTGGGTTCAAATGACAACCCTTTTGGGGAGCAGCCAGGCCTTTACACACTATGCCACCAGAAGTCCTTGTATAAAGATCTAAACCAAAAGACCCGCTGTGATTGAGTCAGTTCATACTCACAGCAACTCTAACAGCCCACAAAAAACTACCCACAGAGTTTCCGAGGAGCCACTGGTGGATTTGAACTACTGATCTTCTGGTTCACAGCTGTAGCTCTTAACCACTATGCCACCAGGGTTTAGTCTAGAAAGCTCTATGGGGCAGTTCTCCTGTGAGCATGGGGTTGCTAACGGCAGACAACAACGTGAAGCCTTACCTGCCCACTGATCTAAAACTGCAGATTCCTCCCTGTTTAGAATTCCTTATCTCTTCTCTGCTTTATTTTTCCATAGGGTTTATCACCGTCGAAAGTGCCACATACAAGGACTGTCAGTTCAGTCTGCGAACTCACCCTAGAAAAAGTGCTACACACCTCAGTGATGAGTATCACTATGGTCACCTTCGAAATACCCCCTTTGGGAAGCTATGTACCGATGCCAGTGCCTAGTCTAACCTTTAAAGCAATTTTGGAACTCTTTCTAGAACGGCCATCGGAGCTGCCACTCTATTACCCTTGATGTCCTGAATGTCATCAAAATGTCTTCCTTTCAATATTTCCTTTATCTTCAGGGAAAGAAAAAAAATCATGGGGGACTAGATCAGGTGAGGGAAGGTGTTCCAATACAGTTATTTGTTTCCTGGCTAAAAATTCTCTCAGAGACAACTACACAATTCAGTTCAAGAACTTGCTACCTTGTCACCTTGAGCAATAGCCATTCCAGAAAGAGTTTTAAAATGGCTTTGAAGGGTGGACTAGACACTGGTATCAGTGCCTAGCTTCCCAAATGGATAACTTCGAAGGTGGCTACAGTGGTATTAGAATAATGAAGTTCGTGGACTTAATAATCAGGCCTCATATTTTATTATTGTTTCCTCTAAACACTAGGATGTAAGCCCCAAAACAGAAAGGACATTGGTCTACATGGTTCATAGTCTAGTCTCGGGACCTCAAAATATGCCTAGCAGTTCATCCAGATCAACTGCCATGGAGTCAGTCCTTACCTAAGTTGACCCCACGTGTGTCAGAGGAGAACTGCACTCCACAGGGTTTGCAACAGCTGAGTTTTCAAAAAAGTAGGTTCCCAACCTATCCTCTGAGGCATCTCTGGCTGGGCTCAAACACTCAACCTTTCTGTAAGCTCCCAAGCACATCAACTGTCTGTACCACTCAGGAACTCCTAGCACTTCACAGGGGCTCATTAAATACTTGGCTGATTAATAAGTCACTCCCGATTCTTTAATGGCATGTAACTGAGGTTTACGTAGCTAAATGGACATTTTCCCATTTGCAAAAGGATTGTTCCTTTTTTCAGAATTTAGTTTTAAGTATGAGAACTTACACTGAAATATATATATACATATGTGAACAAAATGACTTTAAATCTACTTTGGCAGTGAGAAGCTGAGACCTTAAGTAATGGTTTCACAGTCTAACTCACTGAGTTCCTGGTCCAAAGTATCAAACGAGGAAGAACACCTTCCCATTTCCCGAGCCTCTAAGAAGCCAGGAAAGAGGGGCTCTCTGACCACAGCCACCCGAGTCCCTGACCATCAGAGGCTCTCAAAGAATCTGGAAAAATAAACCATCTTCCAAATGTTTCTGTATATGAAACCAAAAGTCTTCTCTAATTATAGGTATATACACACAATTTCCTGTCCTTTGCTGCCGTCCAAAACATTCCATTTCCGTGCCTTCTGCCAGTGCTTTTGTCTACAGAACACACTGGAGGGTGGAAGCTGCTCTTTAGAAGAAGCAAAGGGTGCACTCTGAACTGTCCATCTTCTCCTGCTCACAAACTGGGAACACGGAGTTTCTGCATCACTGGAAACACAGATCGCTTCTCCTTGCCACGACCACCTGGGAAGAGTTGCCCAAGGACTGCTGCCATCTGGCCAAACGCTGCACCTTTCATTATTTCCTATGAAGTCATCAGAGAGATGCATGTCTGAACGCTCTCCCCGCCAGCCCCAGCCAGCCCTCCAGACTCTGCGGCTCATTCTGCATCGCAGCCTTCTACTACAGATCCTGGACTGTGGACCATAAAGGGAGAAATGTGTCCTTGGGCAGTACTACTTGGAACTCAGTGACATGAATTCAGACTGTAGTTCCCACTGAAAAGAGAACTACTCTTCCTAACACTCGACATGAATTTTTAGAGTTACGAATGTCTCTTCATGTCACTTTGTCAGAATTGCTTCTTTGGACTAAATTCACAGATGACCCACACCAGTGACATTAAGCCAAAGCCTTGTTGACTGAGCAGGCAACATTCTGGACATGAATCAATGGAACACAGTCATAGGCTGCTTCCCACAGATCTGCTGAATCAAGTATTTGAGAATCAAACATGAATTAACCTTCTTATCGCTTTGGCAAAGGAGGTGACCAGGGCTAGGAGGTCAGCCTGTGCCTTGGAAGACAGTAAGCTGGACTGGCCCACGCAGAGCACAGCCCACAAGGGTGGCCTCCACAGTATCTCAGTTGTTCTATTCCCCTTACTCAGCCAGGTACAGACATGCACATATACAACAAGCAGAGCCGAGCCCCAAGCCAAGTGCCGTCGAGTCGGAAGGACACACCAAATTCTTTCCATCATATGTCATGGCTTCTCATAAAAACCATACTACGAGATTCTAAAACAAGATCCCATTCACTCCCAGAATTCCATGGGTGGCATGTATACTGGCCCCCACATATTCAAACCAAGACCACTGAGCAAGGGTTGTATGTCTTCATGCTACTTTCAAGTTACTGTTGAAATAAAGTAGAAACATCACTTACTTAGACTAACCACTGACCTAAAGCCCTTTGGCCACTGAGTTGATTCCAACTCAAAGCAACCTTATAGGACACAGCCCCACAGGGTTCCCAAGGCTACAAATCCTCGTGGAAGCAGACTGCCACGTCTTTCTGCTGGTCAGTCCGAGCCACTGACCTTTTCATTAGCAGCTGAGTGCTTAACTACCACACCACCAGCACTCTTCACCAATAAACTAAACCAAAAAGAAACCCACTGCTGTTGAGTCGATACTCACTCATAGTGACTCTACAGGACAGAGAAGAACTGCCCCACAGAGTTTCCAAGGAGAGGCTGGTGGATTTGAACTGCTGACCCTTTGGTTAGCAGACACAGCACTTAATCTACTACATCCCCAGAGTGTCCACCAATGAACCAGGTAAGCTAAAATCTCTGAAAATGTCCTTTCTGAAGAACTCGGTTCCTTAGTGTGAAACCTTTGCTCAAATGGATATTTAATACAGCTTCAGTTATATTAAATAATAGTCAATAAATATTGTTGTTTCACTTTTCTAGTGTTCATTAATAAAAATCAGAAATAGAACTATTCTATTTACCTTTCACAAAAGCAAAGCCGATAATGAAATAGTAAGTCTATATAGGGACATTTTAATTAAAATAGAATTCCTTGATCTTTCTTTGGAAACCTTGGTGGTATAGTGGTTAAGTGTCAAGGCCAGTATTCAGAAGGTCAGCAGCTCAAATCTTCCAGGTGCTCCTTGGAAACTCTATAGGGCAGTTCACTTTGTCCTAAAGGGTTGCTATGAGTTGGAACTGACTCAACGTTAGTAGGTTTGGTTTTGGTGGGATCCTTCTTCTACAGTCAGGTCTTAATTATCCAGACCAAAGATAGACAATAAAACCAAAAATCAAACCAAACTCACTACTGCCAAGTCAATTTTGGCTCAAAGCAAGCCTACAGGACAGAGAACCGCCCCACAGAGTTCTCAAGGAGCTCCTGGTAGATTTGAACTGCAGGCCTTTTGGGTAGCAGCTGTAGCTCTTAACCACCACACCACCAAGGTTTCCATAGTAGATAAGAGGAATTCAAACATCATATATATATCTGACTTTGAAGTTTTCCTTTTAGTATTTATATTTTAAAGTAGATGTCCGCATTGTTTCCTAAAAAAGGAAATCAAACTGTAAGGATCTGCTTCCCCAAAGCTGGATAACATGCCAAGTATACTATTCCATCTCCTTGCAACCTGGTCCATAGAATACAAAGCATTGTGAGCAAGTGGCCAGTACAAAAGCATCCACTGGTCTCAACCCATCAGAGCAGAGGAGAATGACGGACATCAGAGACGTAAGAAAAACATGAACCCAAGAGATGGAAAGGGCCACATAATCCAGAGACTACATCACCTGGAAACCAGAACTAGGATGGTGCCCGGCCACCAGCAACACCTGCCTTGACAAGGAACACGACAGTCTCTGAAGTAGCAGGAGAAAAATGGGGTGCAGAACTAGAATTCCATTAAAAAGGATATGACTTGATGGTCTGATACACAGGAAGAGTCCCCAGAAGATGTGGTCCCCAGATACCCCCATTAGTTCACAGCTGAAACCATTCCCAAAGTCAGCTCTTCAGATAAAGATTGGACTGGATTGACTTGATGGCAGTGGATTTGGGTAAGACATAAATTGATACTGGTGAAGACTGTGTTTCTTGGCTTAAGAAGATACAGGAGACAAACTGGACAGCTCCTGCCCAGAGACAAGCTGAGAAGGCAGAATGGGGACAGGAGCTGACTGAATGGACACGGGAGGTACAGGGTGGAGAGAAGGAGAATGCTGTTACTGGGTGTGGAGAGCAACTAGAGTTACATAACGGCATGTGTGTAAGCTACTGTACGACAAACAGACTTGAATTTTAAACTTTCACTTGAAGTATAAGATTAAAAAAGAATTAAGAGCATTACCTCAAAATACCAACCATGGCATGCAGCCTTAGGAGAACTACATGGCTTGCTTTTGAAAAGTTTCTTTGCTAGAGATTGTTACCGGTAGTTAAAATGCATTCAGGTATTCTCAACTATACCTTTGGTTTTCTTTGTGAAGTCTCTGGTTCAAGAGTCTCAAGAGAAGCATGTCAAGACTTTGGTGCTTAGAATGGGTGCAGCAGGTAACTAGCACCCTGTGCAGAATGCTGACTTGGGCTTAATTCTGTATGAGCACAGGATGCATGGTGACAGGTACACACAAACACACATCCCTCCTCCTGTCCTCCCTGCCACAAAGGCCACTCCACTACTATGACAGCTTTAGATCTTGTTTTACTTTAAAATAATTTCTGGTGCAGAGGGCAATTTATGAAAGACGAAACCCTGTAAATCTAAATTTTTTTCACTACGTAAGAAAACTCTTTTCAAACCTGATACAGATACAAACTACGAACCACCTCTAGGAGGCATTTTCTTCTCGCGACATGAATTACTGTAAACATAAGGAGGAAGGGCAGGAAAGACGGAAGGAAAAGGTAAAAATGGCCCTAACGATTGCTCATTTCTACAACGAAAATTTTAAAAGTTCACACAAAATAATAAAGAAATCAAGCAGCAAACATGTCTAGGCTTTGTGGCCTTTACAAAGCAGAGCTAGAACTGGGCAGGACAGAGGAGATGAGAGGGAAGGCATGAGCACTGGGAGCCCCACTGTCCCAGGGTTACACACTTGGTGGCTGACCAAAAGGTCACCAGCAGGAATTCACCAGCCACTCCTCGGAAACCGCAAGAGGCAGTTCCACTCTGTCCTGCAGGGGGCGCTGTGAGTTGGGGGTGTGTGTACAAGAGTTCAGGGTAAGGCAGGTGCTCACGGAGGACCTGGTCACTTCCCAACTTCCCATCTTGTCTGCTTTCAAATATAACCCGGCCTTCCTCCAAGCAGGGAGACTTCAGGGGTGCAGCCAAGATTCCCATCCAGAGTTCAGAAAGGACTCCACCCTGCCACTCCCCTCAGAGGCCCCCCAGGGTGCCCACAGCCCGAGGAGAGCTTTGTGACTGACCCACTCTGCTCTTCCTCTCTCATCTCAGATTCTTGCCAAATTTGTCTAAACCCGGAACACAACTTTCTACCGCAAATCTCTCTAGAATGTTCCCTCTGTTATTCCAAAAGCTTCTCAAGTTACACTTCCAGGAGCTTGGTTAATAGAGAGGGTTGTCATTCTACCTAATAAATGTTTCACATCTACGTTTCCCTTCTGTCTTATTACACTCCACTTCCCTTTCTACCCATGGAAAGTATAAATAACCTACGAATTAAACAATGGCTAAGAAGTCAGCTGTTAACCAAAAAGGTCAGCAGTTCAAATTCGCCAGGCACAACTTGGAAATTCTAAGGGACAAATCTACTCTGTCCTGAAGGGTCGGTATGAGTCGGAATCAACCCGAAGGCAATGGCTTTGATTGGATCTTATGCTCTGAATATCCTTTCACTGTGTCTTTTCTGTTGGGCATCGTGATAGAAAATAGTGTGTCATATACTCATCGTGATATAAAAAAATAGTGTGTCATATACAACAGGGGTTGCTTGTGTTTTTATTGTCATTTTTTAAAGTGTTACTGACTGAATAATACAGCCATAGTGACTGCACTTTTATTTTGCTCTAATTTATGCAGAATGCTTTTAGCTTAAAATCCTTTCCATCCGTTCTGCCTTCCAACAATTACACGTCTGTAAACTGACCTTCGGGAAGATGACTTCACCCAGGCAAACGGTACCAGAGTCCACACAGGTCTCTTAGCCCCAAAAGCTCCAAGCCATGTGACACCACCACACTGTCCCTGTCTAGAATTCCCAGAATTTTCTCCCAGCCTTTACCACAAAAATCTGCAAAGAAAGTGTGGTGTGTCAAAATGTCACGATAACTAATTCAGTAAAACTAAAAGGCACGCATTGAAGAGATTTAAAAAAAAAACAAAAACAAAAAAACAGCTCACTGCCACCAAGTCGATGCTGACTCACAGCGACCCTACAGCACAGAGCAGAATGGCTCCTCCATACGCTTCCCAAGGAGCACCTGGAGGGCCCAAACTGCTGTCCTCTCGGTTGGCCGATGTAGACCTTAACCACTCGGCCACTGGGGTTTCCCAGGAATAAAACAGCTATCTGAATTTTGCCTCCTCCCTGACTGTCTGCCACTCTTGATACAGACGGGCCATGAGAACAGACTGATCAATTAGGAAACAGTATCTTATTAAGTGAATGACTTTTCTTAGCGATAAGAAATCTACACCTGATTACGAAGTTACTATATATACATTAATAGCAAATAAAACAACAACAAAAAACATGACCATCCAGTAAATTTCACCTCATAGCGACCCTACAGGACAGAGCAGAACAACCCCAAAGCGTTTCCAAGGAGCACTTGATGGATTCAAACTGCTGACCTTTGGGTCAGCAGCCATCGGTCTTAACCACTGCTCCGCCAGGGTTCCCTAACCGCGGATATTAATCACAGAATCATATCCTAAAGCTAATCAAATAAACGTTGTTACAGTTACGGCAGCAGATGATATTTTCCAAAATACACAGAGTAAACCTCAATATTCATTCTTCTTCCCCTAGTAAAAGTTATATCCTACAAAATTGATATGCAAAATAAACTTTCTGAACAATAAACGAGCTGTGCAAATGTTCTCTCTTGCAAAGTTCTAACTGCAGAGAAATTAAGTAATTGCTGCACAAGATCTGAACTGATGGTTACTTAACTTATACTCTGTGACTCAAAGAATAAAAACCCATTGTTTGGCGTAAGGAAAAGTGTCACCTCTGGCAAAAGTTAGCAACTGAATTTCAGATTGCACGGAGTCCACCTGCGAAGAATTCGGACCTCCAGTTGAACCCTGTGCGTGCAGCACTTTGCTCCGACTTCGGGTGTCACAGAGAGCACCAGACGGCATCAAGCCGGGGGTCGATACGGCGGCACCTGCCAGCCAATCAGCTCCCGGGTCCAGTTCAGTTTTTTCCGCAAGGATGGACTCTGGGATTTCAGGAAAAGGCTTACGAACTGGGTTTTCTTTCCAACGAGTTATTACTTTCACCGAAAAGCACGCCTAAGGAGTTTTGTCTCTCCAGGAAAATACGAAACATAAAAGCCTGCTCGCCCCATGCCCACCGCAAGGCAGGACCCGCCCTGCAGCGTCAGCGACCCACAGGTTTCAGGGACGCGTCCCAGGCGGGCCCGGCGACCCGGAGCTGCGCCCGGGACCCGAGTCCGGGACGGGGCGCCTTCTCCCGGGGGCGCCGAGGGGCACCATCGGGGGCGCCCACCTTCCGAGGGGCGCGCTCTTCTCCGAGCAACTCAGTTTCCAGTCAGCGGCGACACCGCCGAGAGGCGCCATCACCGGGGACACCCGCGGCAAGCGCAAACGCTCGGAACGGGACGACCCCCGGGTCCGCGCCGAGACGTCCGCGCGCGGCCCCATCCTGTCCCCGCCCGGTCCGCCCCGGGAGCCGGACACGTCACTGCGGGCCCCCGCGCCGGGCAGGCGGCTCCGGTCCGCCGCAGGGCCCGGCACTCACCGTCAGAGCCCCGGGCGCGGCCGCTCCAGGCCCCGAGGCCGTCCCCCCGGCCCGCAGACCGCCCGCGCCTCGCCCCGCTGCGCCGCCGCCTCGGACTACCGGCTGCGGCGCTAAGGATGCAGCGCTGGACCCAGTCAGGCTGATGGGCAGGCCGCGCTACTTCGGGGCTCTGTGATTGGTCGGGCCGGGACCATCCCGCGAATCCATTGGTCACCCCGCCTGCCCGTCTCCCGGCAGCAGTCGGAGCGGGGCTGGCCGCCGCGTAAGTTACCGGCTGCAGCGTTTGGGATGCAGTGCTGGATCCAGTCAGGCTGATGGGCGGGCCGTTGTACTTCGGAGCTCTGTGATTGGTGGAACCGAGACCATCCCGCGGTCCCATTGGTCACCCCGCCTGCCCGTCTCCCGACAGCAATCGGAGCGGGGCAAGCCGCCGCTGAAGTTAGCGGCTGCAGCGTTTGGGATGCACTGCTGGATCCAGTCAGGCTGATGGGCGGGCCGTTCTACTTCGGAGCTCTGTGATTGGTGGGGTCGGGACCATCCCGCGATCCCATTGGTCACCCCGCCTGCCCGTCTCCCGGCAGCAGTCGGAGCGGATCTGGCCGCCGCCTAAGTGACCGGCGGCAGCATTTGGGATGCAGTGCTGGATCCATTCAGGCTGATGGGCGGGCCATTCCACTTCGGGGTTCTGTTATTGGTGGATCCGGGAACGTCTCGCGATCCCATTGATCGTCCCGCCTGCCCGTCTCCCCGCAGCGGTCTGGCGCGGCCGGCAGCCCGGAGAGCGGACCCCGCCAGGCGCCCGGCCCGCCCTCGGGGCCCCGGCATTCCAGAGCGGCCACGTGACCGGCCCGGGGCGCCCTCCGAGGCCCGGGCGGGGGTGGGGGCGCCTCTGGGGCCGGGTGGCCGCGCCCTGAGCCTGCTCACGTGGGGGAGCGCCCCCGCGGAGCAGCCCGGCGAGCCGTGCAGAGGGGTGCTGTCCACCGAGCGGGACAGGGGACGGGGTCCCGGACGCTCTGATGGGCAGCTGCCCTCCGACCTGCCAAGCCTGGCGCGTTCGGAAACAGCGATTTCCCGTTCCCACTGAGAAGCCGCCGCCTTCGAGTGGACGCCGACTCCCAGGGACCCTGTAGGACAGAGCCGAACTGCCCCGGAGAGTGTCCCAGGAAGCCCGACAGCGGATGGCAACGGACGACGCCCCAGTGAGCAGGGCAGCACTTGGCCACCAGCCGCCAGGGTTTCTTTCGCACACAGGCGGAGGCAGTTCTTGAAGCTTATGGGTTTACCAAGAGGAAGACCTTCAAGGAGGTGGATTAACACCGCGGCTGCAGCAGTGGGGTTCAAACAGAGGACCCATCCCCAGGCTGGCACAGGACACGATGTTTCGTTCTCTGGTGCATGGGATCTCCGTTGTCAGAACCCACTGGGCAGTACCAAACAAAAACAACTTTGCCCAGGAACGCCATTATTTTCTCCCTATAGTTTTCCAAACACATCTGTTCTAGAATTCTGTAACATGTATGCCCAAGGTACTAGTAATAGTGAAGACCTTCACCTTTCTGTTTGCCCATTCGAATCAAGAATATTGTTTAAGTTTTAAGAAGCAGCGTTATATTATACGAGCCCACTTGTGGTTTAAAAACATATGCATATGCTTGGTTCATAATAGAATTTTTCGAGGTTGAACAAGAAACAATTGTGGTTTTCTAAGGGGAATAGAAAGAAGAAATGCAAAGAAGGAATTTTCATCTGTTTCCTGTACGTGCTGCTAGGGACAAGTGAACTTTCATTTATTTTATAATTTAAGTAGGAAACAAGATACTGTTGTCATACTGCTAAAGGGAGAAATTTTACGTGAAAGTAACAAGAACACAAACAAAGCGAAAATCACAACTGGAGTTTGTTGTAGCCTGGTAAGCCTATTTAAAAGATGTGTTAACAGATGCTAAGACCCTCTCCCTTTCACCCCAAACTCGTTATCACAGAGGTAATTGAAACTCAGAATTTTAGAACTGCCAGATATCTACCCTCCTTCCCTTGTTTTAGAGAGTAAATACAAAGTAGTTATGTCACATATTAAGTGTCACAAGTGTAATGTAAACATTAAACCTCCCAAACCCCACTGCCGTCAAGTCGATTCCGACTCACAGTGTCCCTACAGACAGAGTAGAACTGCCCCATAGAGTTTCCAAGGAGCATTTGGCAAATTTGAACTACTGACCTTGTGGTTAGCAGCCGTAGCCCTTACCCACACCACCACCGCTTCAGTGCCCTTAAACCTTGAGTGCTCTAAAGTTCTTTCCCTCAAAATTCTGACTATGTACAGATCATAGTTAGCATAAAGAATGTAATCATTGGTGCTATAGACTGAACTGTCCCTAAGAAATGTGTGTCAATTGGGCTATGCCATGATTTGCAGTATTGTGTGATTATTCATTGTTTTGTTTTCTGATCTCTGTGACGTCAGTGAGATGGGACTAGTGGCTGTTACATTGATGAGATGGGATTGAGCTGTGTGTCGAGGCAGTGTCCTGAAATATGAGAGAAGCATAAAGAAAGACATAGGACCTCATACCACCAGGAAAGAAGCACTGGGAGCAGAAGGCCTCCTTTGGACCTGAGATCCCTGTACTGAAAAGCGCCCAGTCCAGGGGAAGATAGATGACAAGGACCTTCCTTCAGAGCTGACAGAAAGAGAAAGTCTCCCCCTAGTGCTGGCACAATGAATTTGGACTTCTAGCCTCCTAGGCTGTAGACAGTAAACTTCTGTTTGCTTAAAGCTCTACACTTGTGGTATTTTTGTTATAGCAACATTACGTGAGTCAGAAAGATGGGAACACGTAATAGCAGGTATGGTAATGAACTGGAACATAATAAAGATCTATATTCTAAGCACTAGTGAGCTGAAATGGACCAATATTGTTCATTTTGCATCTGACTATCATATGGTCTACTGTACCAGGAACAACCTGAAGAGGAATGCATTACATTCATCGTCAAAAAGAATATTTGACAATCTACTGTGAAATGCAACACTGTGAATGATAGGCTAATATCCATATGCCTACAATGAAGACCAGTTAATATGATTATTATTCAAATTTACACACCAAACACTGAGGCTAAACATGAAGAAACAGAAAATTTTTACCAACTTCCGCAGTCTGAAATTGATCAAACATGCAATCAGGATGCCCTAAAAATTACTGGTGATTTCAATGTGAATGTTGGAAACAAAGAAGAAGGATCACTAATTGGAAAATAGGACCATGGTAACAGAAATGATACCAGAGATCACATGGTAGAATCTTGCTGTTGTTGTTAGGTGCTGTTGAGTCAGTTCCAGCACATAGCAACCCTATGGACAACAGAACAAACGCTACCTGGTCTTGTGCCATGTCCACAACCATTTTTACGCTTAAGCCCTTTGTTGTGGCCACTGTGTCAATCCATCTCATGGACAGTCTTCCTCTTTTTCGCTGACCTTCCACTCTATCAAGCATGATGCCATTCTCCAGGCACTGATCTTTCCTGACATGTCCAAGGTATGTAAGATGTAGTCTTGCTATCTTTGCTTCTAAGGAATACTCTTGTTATACTTCTTCCAGAACAGATAGATCTGTTTGTTCTTTTGGCAGTCCATGGTGCATTCAACATTCTCCAACACCACAATTCAAAGGCATCAATTCTTCTGCTGTCTTCTTTGTTCACTGTCCAGCTTTCACATGCATATGATGCAAGTGAAAATTCCATGGCTAGACCAACAATTTCTGTATTACAAATATGTTTTTCTACCAACATAAACAGTGACTATACACATGGACCTTACCAAATGGAATACACAGGAATCAAACTGACTACATCTGTGGAGAGAGATGATGGAAAAGCTCAGTTATCATCAGTCAGAACAAGGTCAGGAACAGATTGCAGATTAGACCAGAAAACTAGAACAAGTCTGCTACAGCCACCATATAACCCAGAGTATGCCACACCTGAATGTAGAGACCATCTCAAGAACAGATTTGATGTGCTAAACACTAACAACCAAAGACCAGGCAAGTTGTGGAATGACGTCAAGGACATTACATATGAGGAAAGCACAAGGTCATTAAAAGACAAGAGAGACAGAAATGAACTAACTGCAAGTTAGAAGAGACTCTGACACTTGCTTTTGAATACTGAGCAGCTAAATCAAAATGAAAAAGTGATGAAGTAAAAAAGCTGGATAGTAGATTTCAAAGAGTAGCTCAAGAACACAAGGCATTATAATGATATGTGCAAAGACTGGGAGATAGGAAACCAAAAGGGAAGAACATGGTCAGCATTTCTCAAGCTGAAAAACTGAAGAAAAAAATTCAAGCCTCCAGTGGCAATACTAAAGAATTATGCAGAGAGAACATTCACTGACAGGAGACATCAAAAGAAGGTGGAAGCAATACGTAGTCACCCTACCAATAATCACCGGTCAACACTCAGCCATTTCAGGATCAGGAACTGGTGGTACTGAAGGAGAACTCCAAGTACTCATCTATGCCAAGAAATTTGGGACACAGGCCAACTGATTGGAAAGAGATCCATATTTATGTCTATTGCTAAGAAGGGTGATCCAACCAAATGTGGAAATCATCAAACAACATCACTAACTTCACACGCAAAGTTTTGGTTAAGATCATTTAAAAGCAGTTACAGCAGTACATCAACAGGAAACTGCCATTAATTCAAGCTGAATAAAAAAAGGAAGGACACAGGACAAGGAACATCACTGCTGATGTCAGGTGGATCTTGGCTGAAAGAGAATATCAGAAAGCTATGTAACTGTGTTTTCTTGACTGTGAAGTCATTTGACTGTGTGAAGCATAGCACGGCACTTAATGTTGCTTATGTGTACATGGATCAAAGGCAGTCATTCAGACAGAACACGGGGATACTGCAGGGTTTAAATTCAGGAAAATTGTGTGTTCGGGTTGTACCCCTTTAGCACATCTATTCACTGTGTATGCTGAGCAAACCATCTAAGAACCTAAACTGTAGGAAGCAGACGGGGGCCCCAGGGTTGCAGAAAGACTCATTAACAACTCGAGTTCTGCAGCTGACACAACCTAGTTTGCTGAAAGTAAAGAAGACTTGAAGGATTTACTGTTGAAGATCAAAGACCACAGACTTTATTGTGGATTACACTTCAACATAAAGAAAACAAAAATCCTCACCACTGGGCCAATAAGCAACATCATGCTAAAAGGAAAAAAAAAATTACCATTGTTAAGGATTTCATTTTACGGGAGTCCAAAATAAAGCCCATGGAAGCAACAGCCAAGAAATCAATGTATTGTATTGGGCATATTGGCAGAAAGGGAGTTCTTTGAAGTGTTGTTTTTATTTAAAGGTGGCACTTTGAGGACTAAGGCACACCTGACCCAAGCTGCGGTGGTTTTAATCACCTTATATGCATGGAATAGCTAGACAATCAACAGGGAGGACTAAAGAAGAATTTGATGCCTTTGAATTATGGTATTGGTAAAGAATATTGAATACAGCCAGGACTGCCAGGAGAATAAACACATCTGTCTTGGAAGAAATACAAACAGAATGCTCCTTAGAAGGGAGAATGGTAAGACTTTGTGTGTTGTCAGGAGGGAGGGACCGTCCTTGAAGAAGGACGTCATGCCTGGTAAAGTAAACCAAAACCAAATCAATTGCCATGAAGTCAATTCCAATTCACAGCAGCCCTACAGGACACAACAGAACTCTCCCAGGGTTTCCAAGAAGCACCTGGTGGATTCTAGCCGCCCATCTGTTGGTTAGCACCAGGTTTCCATCTGGTAAAACTGTCAGTAAGTAATAAAGGAGCAGACATGCGAGGAGATGAACTGGCACAGTGGCTGCAGTGTGCTCAAGCATGACAGCAGTTGGGCCAGTATTCGGTTTGTCGGACACAGAGTTACTGTGACTCCGAAGCGACTTAATAGCACCTAACACGCTCAGGAAATGTGTGCCCTGGTGGTTTGGTGGCTGAGTACTAGGCTGCTAACTGAAAGGCTGGTGGCTAGAAACCACCAACCGCTATGCAGGAGAAAGATACAGCAGTCTGTCACTGTGAGGTGCCATCGAGTCACTTCTGACTCACAGCAACCCCATGCACAACAGAACGAAACTCTGCCCGCTCTCGCACCATGTCTACAATCCTTTTTATGCTTAAGCCCATGGTGGCAGCCACTGTGTCAATCCGTCTCACTGAGAGGCTTCGTCTTTTTCACTGACGCCCTCCTCTACTAAGCATGGTGCTCTTCTCCAGGGACTGGTCCCTCCTGACAACACGTCTGAAGTATGTGAGACGCAGTCTTGCTACCTTCGCTTACAAGGAGCACTCTATTCTAGAATAGATCTGTTAGTTCTTTGGGCAATCCATGGTACATTCACTATTCTTCTCAAACACCACACTTCAAAGGCACCACTTCTTTACGCATTATCTTCCTTATTCATTATCCGGCTTTCATATAGAAATGATGTGATTGAAAATACCATGCCTTGGGTCAGGTGAACCTTGGTTTTCAAGGAGACATCTCTACTTTTCAGTACTTTAAAGAGGTCCTTTTCAGCAGGTTTGCCCAATGCAACGTGTCATTTGATTTCTTGACTGTGGCTCTCATGGGCGTTGATTGTGGAACCCATTAAAATGAAACCTTTGGCAACCTCAATGCTTTCTCCATTTATGACAATATTGCTCACTGGTCCAGCTGTGAGGTTTCTTGGTTTCTTGATGTTGAAGTGCAATCCATACTGAAGGCTGTGATCTTTCATCTTCATCAGTAAATGTTTCAATTCCTCTTCACTTCCAGCAAGCAAGGTTGTGTCATCTGTATAATTCAGGTTCTTAATGAGTCTTCCTCCTCATTCTTCTGCATACAGTCCAGCTTCTCGGATCATCTGCGCGGCATACAGAAGGAAAGGGTATGGTGAAAAGGTATAATCCTAATGCATGCCTTTCTTGATTTTAAACCATGCAGTGTCCCCTTGTTCTGTTTGCATGACTGCCTCTTGATCCCTGTACAGATTCCCTAAGAGCACAATTAAGTGTTCTCGAATTTCCCTTCTCCGCAATGTTAGCCATAATTTGTTGTGATCTACACAGTCAAATGTCTTTGCAGAGTCGGTGAAACATAGGCAAACATCTTCCTGTTATTCTCCAGCCAAGATCCATCTGACATCAGCGATGATATCCCTGGTTCCATGTTCTCTTCTGAATTCAGCTTGAATTTCTGGAAGTTCCCTGTCAATAAATTGTTGCAGTCACTTTTGATTGATCTTCAACAAAAATTTTACTTGCATGTGATATTAATGATCTTGTTTGGAAATTTCCACATTCAGTTGGATCACCTTTCTTGGAACTATGCATAAATAAGGATCTCCTCCAGTTGGCTGGCCAAATAGCTGTCCATTAAATTTCTTGGCACAGATGAGTGAGCACTTCCAGCACTACATCCACTTTTTGAAACATCTCAATTGATACTCCATCAGTTCCTGGAGTGCTGTGTTTCACCAGTGCCTTCAGTGCAGCTTCAGCTTCTTCCTCAGTACCACTGGTTCCTCATCATATACTGCTTCTTCTAATGGCTGAGGATCGACCTCTTTTCTTCTGGTACGATGGCTGTGTATCCCTTCCATCTTCTTTTCCTGCTTCCTGAGTCATTTACTACATTCCCTGTAGAATCTTTCACTACTGCAACTCAAGGCTTGATTTTTTTTTTTTTTTTTTTTTTTTAGTTCTTTCAGCCTGAGAAATGCAGAATGTGTTCTTCCCTTTTGGTTTTCTATTTTCAGCTCTCTGCACATGTCATTATAATACTTTATTTTGTCTTCTCGAGCTGCTCTTTAAAATCTTCTGTTCAATTCTTTTACCTCATCGTTCCTTCTTTTTGCTTTAGCTGCTTGACATTCAAGAGCAAATTTCAGAATCTCTTCTGACATCCAACTTTGTCTTTTCCTCTTTTGCTGTCTTTTTAATGACCTCTTGCTTTTTTTCATGGATGATATCTTTAATGTCACTCCACAATTCATTTTGTCTTTGGTCATTAGCATATAACATGTCAAATCTGTTCTTGAAATAGTCTCTAAGCTCAGGCGGGATACACTTGAGATCTTACTTTGGTTCTCGTGAACTTGTTCTAATTTTCTTCAGTTCCAGTTTGAACTTGCATACAAGCAGCTGATGGTCTGTACCACGGTCAGCACCTGATCTTGTTCTGACTGCTGATACGGAGCTTTTCCATCGTCTTTTTCCAAGACACAGTTGATTTGGTTCCTGTGTATTCCATCTGGTGAGGTCCATGTGTATAGTCACCATTTGTGTTGGTAAGAAAAGATATTTGCAATGTAGAAGTCATTGGTCTTGCAAAATTCTATCACGTAATCTCTGGCATCATTTCTCTCACCAAGGCTGTATTTTCCAACTACTGATTCCCCTTTGTTTCCAACTTTTGCATTTCAATCACCAATAATTGTCAATGCATTCTGATTTCATGTTCGATCAATTTCAGACTGCAGAAGCTGATAAAATTCTTCAATTCATTCATCTTTGGCCTCAGTGGTTGGTATGTAAACTTGAATAATAGTCATATTAACTGGCACTATAAATATTATCCTATGACTGACAGCATTGTGCTTCAAGACAGATCTTGAAATGTTCTTTTTGATGATGAATACAACAGCATTCCTCTTCAAGTCTTCATTCCTGGAATAGTAGACTATATGATTGTTTGATTCAAAATGGCCAATGCCATTTCAGCTCACTGATACCTAGGACATCAATGTTTATGTGTTACATTTCATTTTTGATGATTTCCTATTTTCCTAGATTCATATTGTCTACATTCCATGTTCTATTAATGGATGTTTGTTTGTAGCTCACTCTTCTGATTTTGAGTTGTGCCACCCCAGCAAATGAAGGTCCCAACGGTTGTACCCCATCCACATCATTAAGGCCAACTCTGCTTTGAGGAGGCAGCTCTTCCCCCATCATCTCCTGAGTACCTTTCAACCTGGGAGCAGCAGGGGCAGGAGAGGGTGCTTATTTTCCAGCACTATATCTGACAAGTGTTCTGCTGCTATTCATAAGGTTTTCACCGGCTAATTCTTTTCAGAAGTAGATGCCAGGTCCTCCTTCCTAGTTTCTCTTAGTTTGGAAGCTCAGCTGGGTGAGCCTGCTGGTATCTAGACACCAGTGGCATAGCTTCCAGAACCAGAAGAACATGCAAGCCCCACAGTACAATGAACGGACAGAGAAGTGGGGTGGTCTACCTTCATGAAAATGTACAGCCTTGGAAAATCTATGGAAAAGTTGTATTCTGTCTTACAGAGTTGCCAGGCATCAGAATCAACTCAGCGGTGACAGGCTTGGTTTCAGTTTGGTTCAGGTTAATGAAACCAAGGAGGGTAAAATGGGTAAGACCACAAGCACTTCTACTGCACAGAACCTAGGGCAGAAAAATCTCCTGCACTATCTACTAGGGAAACAGACCGACTGGAAGCTTAAATTCCTTCTAGTTTATTCTGGTGTCCTTCACAGATATATTACCATTTTCTATCAGCTCTGATGTGGAAAGGGTTGGGAATTTCCACTGTGATTCCATTTTTGACCCCTGGAATATTTAGAAAAGTTATGTTTAATTTTCAAATATTTAGTGATGGGAGTCTCTGGCTTTCTTTTTATTCTGACCCAAACTGAATTCCACAGTTGCCTAAGGACATAATCTACATAATTTCAATCTTTTAAAAATTTTTAAGACTTGCTTTACAGCCCAAGGTGTAGTCTTTTTGGGCAAATGTTCTATAAGCACTTGGAAAGAATGTGTTCTGCATTTGTTGAGTATAACTGTTCGTGTATATCAATTAGGTTCTATTTATTACTGATTATTTTGTCTACTCATTTTAACAGATACTTTCTCAAAACCAAAACCAAGCCTGTTGCCATAAAGTCAATTCTGACACATAGTGACTCTATAGACAGAGTCTGTAGATGAGCACCAATAGAGTTTCCAAGGAGCACCTGGTAAATTTGAACTGCTGACCTTCTGGTTATCGGCAATTGTGCTTAGCCACTATGCCACATATATTAAAATTTCTAACAGTCCCACTACTGTTCATTATTATATGGGAGCATCTAACCAGAGCTACAAGGCAAAGAAAACAAAAAACATAAAGAGTAGAGGAAGAAAAAACTATGATTAGTCACATGATTGTGTATATAGAAAATCCCAAATAATATTGAAATAAGTGATTAGAATTAAAATATAATTTACAAATTTGAGGAAACCCTGGTGTCATAGTGGTTAAGTGCTACATCTGCTAATCAAAAGGCTGGCAGTTCGAATTCATCAGGCACTCCCTCGAAACTCTACGGAACAGTTCTACTTTATCCTTATGGTGTCACTATGAGATGGAATCGACTCAACAGCAATGAGTTTTAGGAATTTGATATGAATCATGGTTCATATGTAAAAATTAAACAATATATAAGAGGATATCGTATCATGCAAAAATCCATTAGCCATTTAAAAATGACATAACTGGACTTCATCGAAATTTTGTTCATTCCATTAAGGAAAAAAAAAAAAGCACAAGTCACAGATTGGAACGAAAAATGCTTGTAATTCAGATGAAATAAAGAATTCTTGCTGAATTGTTGTGTGTCATTGAGTCCACTCCAACTCACAGTGACTCTCTGTGACAAAATAGAACTGCCCCAGAGCAGTTGGAATCTGCCACGTGATTCTTGGAAACTATAAAGCATTTCTACTGTGTCCTGTAGGGTTGCTACGAGTCAGAATCGACTTGATGGCAGTGGGTTTGCTTTTTTTATTTTTAGTTTTTGGTTATAGGGTTTCCCAGGCTGTGATCCTTATGGGAGCAAACTGCCAGGTCTTTGCTCCCATGGAGTCACTGGTGGGGCTGAAGTCTGGACATTTTAGCGGTCAAGCACTTCGCCACTGTGTCACCAGGGCTCCTTGAGAACTCCTGCAAGTCAATAATAAAAGAACACACAGCACATTTAAAAACCTGGAAAAAGAAACCAATCTTTCACAAAGCAGTATGTCCTGATGGCTAGCACACACTGTAATGGTGCTCTGCATTATTACCTTCAGGAAAACCAAAATTCAAAGCACGGTGAAAGGTCCCAAAACACACACTCCCAATGCTGTCAATTCCAACTCACAGTGACCCTACAGGACAGAGCAGAGCTGTCCCACGGGGTTTCCAAGGAGTAGCTGGTGGATTCAAACTGCTGAGCTTTTGGTTAGCAGTTGAGCTCTTAACCATTGTGCCTCCCGGGTCCCATGTCCTACTTGGGATATTCAAAAAGAAGAGCAATGACTGGGACCAACTCACTGGCTTTGCCTCCTGTTTCTACTTTGTGGATGTTGTTTTAGTCAGCTAGGGCTGCTCTAACAGAGATAACATCAGCGGATGGCTTTAACAAAGGAACGTTTATTCTTACACAGTCGGCTACAAGTGCAAATTCAGGATGTCCACTCCAGGGGAAGGCTCTCCCCCTTGCCAGCTCTGCAGGAAGGTCCTTGGGTTGCATCATTCTTTGTTCAGGGAGCATCTCGGTACAAGAACCTCAGATCTGGAAGACTGGCTTTTCTCCTGGTGCTCTTGCTTGATGGTGTGAAGTTCCCAATTCTCTCTGCCAGTTTTTCCTTTATAGCCCAAGCGACCACCTCAAGGCACAAAACAAACCTACGCGTGGAATCCTGCTCTACCCACACTAACTGGGGCCCATCCACCCTTATTAACATCACAGAGGCAGGAATTCCAATGTGGAGGAACACCACACAATACTAAGAATTGTGGCACAGCCAAATCACTCAGATTTTTTAAGGAACACAGTCAATCCATGACAGACATCGTTCTCCTGTACAGATGAGAAGCTTGAGAAACAGCTCTTGGGGAGGACGGTGGAACCTGGAGGCTAAGAGCTCGGCCTCCGGAATCAGATCTGCAGCCACTTGCTGCCTGGGCCACCACTGACTTGGTGAGCATGTCTAGTTACTTACTACATCACACTCCAGTTTCCTCACTAGAGCCAACATGCCCTGCCCCAGCAGTTTTGAAGAGTAAATGCTTGGCTTCACAAGCACTGCATTTGATCAGGGTGCCCGAACTTAAGGACCTACAGAAGAAGCGTAATGCAGTATCTCAGGATGGAACTCAGTATCCAAGTGTGGGATACTTCCTGGATTCTATTACCAGGTATTTCACTTACTAACTGGTCCCCTAGTGGCTCAGTGGTTAAGATCTCAGCTGCTAACCAAAAGGTCACTAGTTCAAATCCACCAGCTGCTCTTTGGAACCACTATAGGGCAGTTCTACTCTGTCCAATCGGTTTGTTACAAGTCAAAATCAAGTCTGTGGCAACGGGATTATTTTTTTAGGGTGGGGGGAGTACAAGTAGATAGTACCCCAAAATATACATATGTAGCACTTGTACTTCACAGAGCACTCGGTGACCACAGGGTCCTACTATCACAGCCCGAGAAGATCTGTGGTAAATTCTTTGACCCCATCACACTTTTGTCTTGCTCTACAGAAATGATCGCTCCAGAGCATGTAGAGTTTGGTTAACTCGGCCCCGTTCAGTCTGCTGAAACAGAAGTGCACGTTGTTGGGTGGAAGGTGACCAGTCAGAAAGCAATGACAATGGGTAAGTGCATCACACAGATGTCTCCAGTGCAGAAGGCAGGCTTTCTCACCCGCACACCTTTTGGACTGCTTGCCTGAAAGATTTCCATTCCCCACTTCCTCCACTCCCACTGCTTCACCGATGGACGGCAAGCCAAGAGGAAAAGGAAAAGGAGAGGAGACGAAAGGGAAACAAGATAAGAAACAGAGGGAGCCAGCGAAGATAAGGCAGGTTCAGCACTGCTGCTCTGTTTTGAAAATATCACCATAAATCTAGTGAGGAGAAGGATGCATTGTTCAAGGAGGGAAAACAGTGACTTTTTTGTTCCCAGAGCACTGGGGACAACAATTCAGCCAGTTTTCTTGCTTTAATCAGTCTCACATGGGAGGCAGAGAAGACAAAGGCGAACTCTGAGAAGACAAAGCAACTGCCCAAGAGACCAGAAGAGCAAACGTTGCGGGGGAGGAAACAACCAATGGGTGAAATGCTTCCACGGAGAGAGTTCTGTGTCAGCTCATCTGAACTCGGGCTAAGTCACACATCGGTGGGTGAGGGCTGTCACACCAGCCAAGAGGGTTGCACTTCACACAGGCATACACCACACAAAGCACCCCTTTTCCTTTGTGTCCATCCCAGTCCTCTCTTGCTCTTCCCCACCCTCCTTACCTTACACCCACACTTTCTAGAGCCCTTATCCCAAGGCCCTGGGGAGACAATTCGAGGATCAGGAAGCTGAACTGGGAAAGAATGTCAAACAGAACAGAAGGAAGGCACTTTTTCAGGAAGCACCTAGGGTTGCTTCAGGCCTCCGAGCTGTGATTCTGCCCCTAACAGAAGTTTCCGTTCTCAGAGACGATGAGCACGTGGAGTTGTCAACACATACTTAAGACGGATGGCTACTGACGGCCCTGATGTGATATACACCAAAGGAAAATGCCCTGCACCTCAACCATGCGGTCTGTGTATATATGTGTATGTATTGATATCTTTTTTCTCCCTCCCATTGCCATAAAGTTTTCAATTACTCATAATTAAGACAAAAATGAAACTCCAGTTACTATGTGAATGTTTCCTAAAACAGCTATTAATTCAATAGTTAACTAGATTCTCATGAGTCATTCGCTGAACCACTTAAGTGCAGGACAAAGGACAGATAGGTTTTGAGTAGAGAAGAGCAAGATTTAAGACATAGCTGAAAAGAATCGAAAACTCAAGCAGGTTCCACAGGGACGGGTTCAGGGAACTAATGTGATTCTGATCACTGACCCCTGGAAGAGATAGAGAACAAGACTGCCAATGTACAGAAAGAGGCTGTAGACCAATCTCAGTTGGGGTCAATCTAGTCTGTTGTTATTGATTCATTCAGCGACAGTCATTACCTTCAAATTGACTTCCCACGTTTGGAAGCCAAACCACTTACAAATCCAAGTTTTCTTTGGTCAGGTCCATCTCCTACTTCCGTGGGCAATTTTCCTAACCCTGACTAATGTCACTAAGCCATCTGTCACTTCCATCCTACTTTCAGCATACAGTACTGTTTTATATAGAAAAATTGAGACCGTGAGATCTCCCCATATGATCAGCTCCCTCACCCATATACAGCTCCTTGTCTCTGGAAGGCAACAAGGCCTGGGGTGAAAGGGCTGGGGGGAAACGGCTGGTGCGCGGGGAGGCTAGGGGACAGGCTGAGGGGAAAGGCTGGGGGAAATGGGCTGCGGGGAAGGGCAGGGGGAAGGACTGGGGGACAGGGCTGGGGAAGATGACACAAAAAGGCTGAAGCCACAAAAGTTCAGTTTCAGGTGAAGTCACGACTCAGCCTGATCCTTCTGGGCCTCCTGGAGCCCCAATTACAGCAGCCTCAAGGTGAGGGAGACGGACTTCTAAATGCTTGTGCCAGTCAGTCACTGGCTGCAGGCTGCCCCAGTCCTCGATGCCTCTGGGCAAAGTGGCTCCCGAAGCTTGAGGGCCGTCTCTAAAGGAGGATGCAGGTTGAAGCAGTCAGGAGAAAACCAAGCGAAGCTAGAGGACGGAGCTCAGAACCAGTGATGGGCTTCTAGGGAACACAGGCCGAGCACCGACCAACCTGAACCAAACCCAGTAGTACAGCATCAAATCCAACTCACAGCGAACCCACAGGACAGAGCAGAACTGCCCATAGTGTCCAAGGAGCACCTGGTGGACTTGAACTGCCCACTTTTTGGTCAGCAGACTTAGCACTTAACCCACCATGCCACCAGGGTTTCCAGACCACCAACAGCCTCCACTAAAGATGAGCTTCTGAAATTTGGGATCAGCAGGAAAAAAAAGTATGATGATAGTTTAGGACTCAAAGGGTGAATGGAAGGTTCTGACATGAAGACCAGGTTTAGGCATGCTGCTACCAAAAAACACCCTGTTGTCATGGAGTCAATTCCAACTCACAGCAACCCTGTAAGACAGAGTAGAACAGCCCCCAGAGAGTTTCCAAGGAGTTGCTGGTGGATTTGAACGGCTGACCTTTGGGCTAGCAGCTGGAGCTCTTAACTACTAAGCCACCAGGGTTCCAGTGTGTTATGAGTCTGATGAAATAAAGATTAAATAAAGTGGCTGATGACACAGCAGTTAAAAGCTCTGGCTGCTAACCAAAAGGTCAGCAGTTCAAATCCACCAGGCACTTGCTGGAAACTCGGTTACACTGTCCTAGAGGGTTGCTATCGGTTGGAACAGATTCGACAGCAACAGGTTTGGTGGTTTTGTTATTGTTGACGTTTTTGCATTTGTTAAACTGGTTGAAAATGAGGAGGGGGGTGCTCAACTGTGGAGTACAAACGGGAGAAGTTGGCCCTCCACAGAAAAAACACCTACCTCACCGTCTGAAATTTCTTCCAGAAATATTTCCTCAGAGCCCATCCACATGAATCCTGGACTCAGGCTCTGAGTCAAGAGCCCATCTAAAACACAACTCTTTTCCTACACCTCAACCTTTGCCAGTCTGGCTTTGGCTGTACGTTACCCTGATGAGAACACCTCTGACTAAGGTCACCAATGAAGCCCTCCCAGCGGCTAAAGGCAGTGGACTTTCTCTCTTCACTTTACAGCGTGGAATGCTCTCAACTTGAAACTGGCTTCTCTGCTGGCTTCCAGGGTGACACTCTCTCCCAGGTAAAGATTTCTCAGACCTCCCTCCTTCCTTTCAGCCACACCGCCTCCTGCCGTACCGGATGCTGTCGCGCTGGCACGGCTGGTCTATTTAATGAGTCTCTCTCTCTCCTTTTTCAGATTCATCCTCCTCAAGCCCATGCTCTGCACCACAGCTAGGCTACATGCAAAGCACATCTCATCATGTCTTTCTGACTATGAAAACCCTACGAGGCCCCCACCCCACCCCACCCCACGCCCAGCAGGGTGGAGTCCAAGACGCTATAGTAATGTGAGCTCCTAGGTAAGTAGCCGAATATAAAAACAAGTGAATTTTTTTTTTATTGTTTATTATTGTTAACCTGACTCCAGTTTTCATGTGTAGGCTGAAAAGGTTCAAAGGAAACTTGAACTGCATACTTCTTTCTGTTTCCCACGAGACTGTGTTAGTGGATCAGACTGCCTTTTTTTTATTCCTTTTTTTTTTAATTGTGTTTTAAGTGAAAATTTACAATTCAGGTTTCTCATACAAAAATTGATATACCCGTTGTTACATGACCCTAGTTGTCCCTCCCTTGTGGGGGAACACTGGCACAACACACTCTTCCTCTCTACCCTGTATTTTCTGGGTCCACTCAACTGCCTCCTGTCCTCAGTCTGCCCTCTCCTCTCGCCTCTGGACAGGAGCAGTTCGTCTCACGTGTCTACTTAAGGCAAGAAGCACTGTTCCCCAGTATCATCGTGTGTCTTATAGTCCAATTTAATCTCTGAAGAGTTGGACACAAGAATGATTACTGATCTGGGCTAACAGAGAGTCCGGGGGCCACATCCTCTGGGGCAGACTAGTTTATGCATTGTAATTATTTAGAAGTGTTTCTATAGAACATTTGTATTTTTTTGGATTTCTAGAATATGCATGATTACAAGTAACAAGTCCACTAAACCCAACAAACCAAACCCACTGCCACTGAGTCAGTTCTGACTTGCAGTGATGCAGCAGCTGGATGACTGACTTTAGACAGATGCTGTGTTTTCATCCAGAAGAAAAGCTCACTACTACATATCAATCTAAAGCTTTTTATAATATAGAGAATTCCTGTCACTTGATTTGTCATTCATTCCACATAAGGCACCAGAGCTGGCTCAGTCTAACTCACGATCCCTGATTCTCATCTTATATAATACTATGCCAGCCAATCAAGAAAAGTTATGATGTTTCACACATATAATACATACCATACATTAGAAACAAAGATGAATATAATGACTGTCCATTTACCCACCACCTGATTTAAGCAACAGAATATTGGCAGACTACTGTGAAAACAGTCTATTTGCTGCAAAGGACCTCTTTCAAGGACTGAGAAGTAAAGATGTCACCTTGAAGACTAGGGTGCACCTGACCCAAGCCATGGTATTTTCAATTATATCATATGCATGCAAAAGCTGGACAATGAACAGAGAAGTCAGAGAAGAATCGATGCCTTTGAATTGTGGTGCTGGAGAAGAATGTTGAATATACCATGGACCGCCAAAACAACAGATCTGTTCTGGAAGAAGTATAACCAGAGTGCTCCTTGGAAGCAAAGATAGCGAGACTGTGTCTCACACACTTTGGAAGTGTTGTCAAGAAGGCTCAGTCCCTAGAGAAGAACATCATGCTTGGTAAAGTGGAGGGTCAGCGAAAAAGAGGAGGACTCAGTCAGATGGGCTGGCACAGGGGCTTCAATGATGGGTGTAAGCATGCAAACTATTGTGGGCATGGTGCAGGGCTGGGCAGTGTTTCACTCTGTTGTGCACAGGGTTGCTGTGAGTCAGAATTGACTCAACAGCACCTAACAACAACAACGACATTGTTAATATTCCCAATTACGCCCCTTCCTTCATTCCCAGTGGTAATCAACATATCTTAACTTCTGAGTGTCTCATTTCCTTGCTTTAGTTTATCGCCTGGTCTGCAGTGCAGCCGGTGTCAGTGTTAGAGGTTGTAATAGAAAGGTCCACGTATTTGATCAGGACAACGTGATGGAAAAGACTGGTGGGAAAGTCGGCCGTGTTGCAAGGACGGTGAACTGAGAACTTGATATTGCCAATGGTCAACAGCTTGTAGATCACAAGCAGGGAAACTGACAGATCAGGACTTAACAGATTTTAAAGAAGAAAAGCTGAAGAAGACAGAAATAATGAGTAAGAGGAAAGAAAAATTTGCCCAAATATTTTACAGTGAAAGGATTAGCTGGATTTCTTTTTCTATATTAAATGCTTCCATTACTTAAAACACGGACCCAAACGCTGATTGCTTAGCTAGAGTCAATAGCTTCTTCTCTGTTCACCATCCTGTTCTTAGAAACCACGCCAGAAATGGGATAAAAAAGTCCACACAGGAAACAAGAGAATCCAAAAGGGAGTGATTCAATGTTAAATTTACCTATTACACCTGAGGTCAAACCAAAAGAAAAATAAAAGCTATGATTTTTGTGATTTTTAAATCTATTTTAAACAAGTAAATATTTACTGTTGGATAGAAACCATAGGCATTAGCCAAGGCTGGGGACCTCCAGAGAGGTGTGAAGTGCATTGCGCCTTATCATGGGAGAACAAATGGTAGTCCTTATCTGGACACTTTTATTTATTGCACAGTTCAGCACTGAACACTTTTATAATATGCAGAAAAGTCAGACTAAAAATAACAATTTTTCACTGGCTACTGAAAGCAGTTAACATTTTTTTCCAAGGAAATTACACTATTTTGTTCTTACCTTTGCTTAGTTACCGGAAAATATTTTAACATCCTTACTGTGAAATAAAATATAGATGCAGAAAAACACATATATCATAGACACACAGCTGCATAAATCATTATAACCAGACTGATGCAACCAGACCAAAAAATAGAACATTGCTCATACCCCATAAGTCCCCTAATCAAAACCTCACCTTCCTCCTCTGGGAATTTGGCTTTGTTTTATTTGCAGCAAATCCACAAACTTACCACCTCATCCAAGAAAGTCCCAGAGCAGTATGAGACAGCCAGTCATCTTTTCAACTGTTTTTACAGGAAATTCTTTACAGCCCAAATTCAAAATACTTTCCATTTCTGGAATGTCTGTAACTTATTTTTCATTCTGGCCTTGACTTTACACAAGTGGAAGTTTCTTCATAAGCCTATGAATCCTGTTCCTAAAAACCAGTTTATCAAAAGATTGAGGTTATAATTACAGTCATGTTCAGGGTAGTTAGATAATTAATCAGTCACAGGTTATCTGCGTCAAGAGTATTAAAGTATAAGAATTTAGATGATAAAATAATGCCAAAACACTACAAACGGAATGAAATGACCTCAGGTTAAATACGAACAACAGTCTACTGCCACTTTCTCTGAAAATCCTACTAAAATGATCCTTTATTTACACAGTGAGGTGGGAAGAGGAAAGCTTAAGGACAAAGAGAAAATAAGGATTGCATGTTCGATCAATTTTAGACTGCAGAAGCTGGTAAAAACCTTCAGTGTCTTCATCTCTGGCCTTAGTGCTTGGTGAATAAGTTTGCATAATAGTCATACTAACTGACCTTCCTTGTAGGCGTGTAGATATTATCCTGTCATTGATGACACTGTACTTCGAGACAGATCTTGAAATCTTCCTTTTGATGATGAATGCAACAGTATTCCTCTTCCAGTTTTCGTCCCCAGCAGAGTAGACTACATGATTATCTGATTCAAAATTGCCAGTATCGGCCCATTTCTGCTCTTAAATGCCTAGGATGTTGTTTTTGTGCTGTTCTGTTTCATTTCTGATGATTTTCAATTTTCCTAGCTGCATCCTTAGTACATTCTCTGTTCTGATAATGGATATTTGCACATTTCTTCTAATGTTCAATCGTGCCACATCAGCAAGTGAAGGTCCCGAAGGCTTTAACTCCATCCACACCACTGAGGTCGACTCTCCTTTGAGGAGGCAGCTCTTCCCTAGTTGTCTTCTGAGGGCCTTCAAGCCTTGGGTCTCATTTTCCAGCACTATATCTGACAACGTTCTACTGCTATTCATAAAGTTTTCCCTGGCTAATTCTTGTCAGAAGCAGACACTAGGTCCTTCTTCCTAGTTTGTACTTAGTCTGGAAGCTCAGCTGAAACTTGTCCCCTGCTTGTCTGTCCGTCTGTTGTGTTGTGGCGGCTTGCATGTCACTGTGCTCCTGAAAGCTGTGGCATCCGTATTTAGATACCCGCCGGGTCACCCATGGTGGACAGGCTTTTTATTTCACCTAAGTGAGATAATCAGTACTGTCCTCTGTTGATTGACCTCACTTGAAGTGATGCTTCCAAGGTCCATCCACGTGTGGCCTGGGTGCCTAATAGACCATTGTCCCAGAAGTGGAAGGCCAGGTCCTTCTTCCCAGTCTTAGTATGGAAGATGGGCTGAATCCTATCCAGCAAGGGTGACCCTACTGGTCCTTGCAGTGCCCGGGGCACGGCAGCATTTCCCAGCATCACAGCAACAGAGGCCACCACAGCAAGACACTCAGGTATCATGCTCTCAGGAAGGCGCAGTCCCTGAAGGGGACCATGCTTGGTCAAGGAGCGGGTCAGAGAAAAAGAGGAAGACCCCAGGGAGATGGCCTGACACGGTGGCTGCAGCAGGGGGCTAGGCGTAATTAATGGCAGTGGAGATGGTGCGGGACTGGGCGGCGTCGTGTTCTTTCGTACATAACAACAGAAACAGTATTTCACTGTGTGTCTGTGTGGTATTTGCTTATTCTTTCCCCTATTGATTAACACCTTGGTGGTTTCCACCTTTCGGCTACTTTAAAAAGGGATGCAGTGAACCCCTGTATAGAGGTCTGTTTTCATTGCTGCCCTAATCCTGGCTTATACACAGAACTGGACTAGCAGATCACATGGTGATTCCATGTTGAGCTTTTTGAAGAATCGCCAAACTGATTTCCACGGTGGCTGCTCCATTAAAATACCCCTCAGTGATGAACGTGTATTCTCTTCCCACAATCTCACCAACACTGATTGCTCTTTTTTTATTTTTATTTTTTAATCGATGCATTCTAACAGGGGTGAGGTGGTATCTCATTGTAGCTTTGATCTGCGTCTCCCGCGCCCTGGTGGGAAACTTTGGTGGTGCAGCAGCTGAAGGCCAGCAATTCAGATCCACCAGGCCCTTCTGGGAGCCCTGCGGGGCATTCCTCCTCTGTCTACCGGGTCGCTGTCACTCAGCAACAACTCAGTGAGAGCGGGTTTGGTTTTTCGGTTTTAACCCTGGTGGGGAACCCCTGGTGGGGTAGGGGTTAAGAGCCTCGCTGCTAACCAAAAGGTCCACAGTTCAAATCCACTAGCCACTGCTTGTAAACTCTACGGGACGGTTGTACTCTGTCCTGTAGGGTTGCTGTGTGTCAGAACTAACTCAACAGTACACAGCAACACCCTTGGTGGCGCCGTGGTTAAGAGCTCAAGCTGTTAACCAAAAAGTCAACATTTGAAGCCACCAGCAGTCCCTCTGAAACCCTATGGTATGTTCCTTCTCTGTCCTATAGGATCACTATGCGTTAGAACGGACTCAGAGGCAGTTAAGTTTTTCAACCCACCAGAGGAATCCAGAAGTAAGACCTAAAAACAATGGCAGAGAATTTTCAGGTTGAAAGAGTGGGCGTATTGCTTAATCATGAGGATTTTAACTTTGGGTTAACTTTTGGAATCTTACAAATGGTTGTGGGGGTTGCAATTATAAAACACTGAAGTAGTAAGATGCTCAAAGCTTCTCATAAATTGGAGTTTAATATTGAAATAACCAAATAAAACAGCAATATTCCTGTTAGGTGCCATCAAGTCAGTTACGACCCACAGCAACCCCACGGCCAACAGAAGGTAACCTGCGCACCCTCGCACCACCCTCACAACTGCTGTCATGCTTGAGCCTGGTGCTGGAGCCACTGCATCAGCCCGCCTCATCCAGGGTCTGCCTTCTCTCCACCGGCCCTCACCTCACAAAGTATGATGTCCTTCTCCAGGAACTGGCCACTCTTGACATGTCCAGAGGACTTGAGATGTAGTCTCACCATCATAGCTTCTAAAGAGCATTCTGGTTGTACTTCTCCCAAGAGAAATGTGTTCATCCTTTGACAGTCCATGGTATATCTGATATTCTTCACCATCACTATAATTTAAAGGCAGCAATTCTTCAGCCTTCCTTATTCATTGTTCAGCTTTCCCATGCATAGGAGGGCAGTTGAGAAGACCATGTCTTGGGTCAGGTGCACCTTGGTCCTCAAAGTGCCATCTTTGACAGTTTAAAGAGATCTTACGCAGATTTGCCCAGTGCAATAAGATGTTTACAATAGTAAAATAAATACATAAATGGAGAAACTAAACGTACATAGTAGGGCCACAAATGTAGAAAGTTAGAAAAGTCTAAATTCTGTTTTTATCATTTTAATTATTGGAATGAAACCCAAAAAACAAACTGGTGGCCATTAAGTTGATTCCAACTCACAGAGACCCTACAGGAGGGAGCAGAACTGCCCATGGTTTCCAAGGAGTAGTTGGTGGATTCGCACTGCCCAGCTTTATGGTTGATAACTGTGGCACTTAACCACTACACCATCAGTTTCCATTATTGCGAGAGTCACTGTGAAATCTAGTGTCTTGTGCTTTGGGATTCTTGATGAGTTCTTCTGAAAGGCCGGCTATGATTTCTTTTTCAGATGGCCAGTCTTCTGACAATATTGAAAGCCAGAATATGTTAGCCTCAATTCACTGGGTTCCAAGTCAATTGCAAAAAGAGATTTCTCAATCTTTCACAGCAGTGTTATCTAAACACAGTAAAGTAGAACTGTATGTGATGTTGCATAGTTACTGAAAAAATGAGGACCTATTCATTAGGAAAAAAAGTACTGGATTAGTAAGTATTAGAGCAAAGAGCCCTGGTGTCACAGTGGTCGGGTGGTGGAGTGGATGGCTGCTAACCACAAAGCTGGTGGTACGAACCCACCAGTTGCTGCTGTGCAGGAAAAAGCTGTGGCAGTCTGCTTTTGTCAAGATTTACAGTCTTGGAAACCCTGTCAAAACAGTTCTCCTCTGTCCTACAGGGTTGCTATGAGTTGGAATCCACTCAACAGCAATGGATCTGCTTTGGTCACATCGGAGCAAAGTAGAGCCCTGGGTGTCGCAAGTGGTTAAGCGCTCGACTACTTGCAGAAATCAGAAGCTCCTGGGAAGTCAGGCCTGGTGATCTGCTTCCAAAGTCACAGCCTGGAAAACCCTACAGAGCAGCTCTACCCTGCACACACGTGCTGCCACAAGTCCAAATCAACTGACAACAGCATAGCAGAGCTGCAGATGTGGAAAGTTAAGAGAATTCTAAATGCTGTTTTTATCATTTTGTATTATTAGAAGAAAACCAAGACTGAAACTCGTCAGCATCAAGTCGATTCCAACTCAGCAGCAGGAGAGGTAAAGCAAAAACATGAACAGCATGTCAAGAACAGTTAGACCTGTTCCATCTGCAGCCCAGCAGAAATGAGTCCTCTTGCAGTTGGAAATGGATGTGTGACAGACTCAGAGCACTTCCTCAGGGCAGATGCTCGAAGGCTACAAGTTGCATTTCCCAGATACCTTTGTAGCTAGGACTTTAGATGTCTCAGCTTCTGCCCATCAGACAAGCTCAAACTGATTGAATTCAGAACTGACAAAATCAGGGTGTGGGCACCCAGTTTGCAGAGTGAGTCATGAGGCAGGCAGCCTGATTTGGGAATGCTGGAAGCGGAGTGAGCAGCTTTCTGATTGACACTGTCACTGTCATGGAACCTTTGGTTGGAAGTTGCGTGTAAGATCTCAGCCTAGAGCTTCCGCTGGTTCTAATTCCAGGGAAGGCAGGTTCTGACCCAGCTGCAGGGATGAACATGACTGATACAAACCGAGTTTAGTTATCCCACTCCCCTTTGCAGTGATTTCCAGGAGGGGCTGAGTTACAAGTCTTCTCCTAGAGCCTTCTTCACAAGCTGTAGACAGAACATTGCAACGCGAAAGGCTTCCTTGGACCCTGGCCTTTCCATGCCGGGTGGAGATACTTGTGTGGATTAGGGTGAGGAGACCGCAGCGTCAGCCCTGCAAGTCATCCTGTTAGGTGAGAGTATCTTTACTGCTCAAGCTACAATCTGTGACACAGTCGCCAGCACCTGGACATGTTTCCAGGTTGAACTTGTCTAGCTTTGAGCAGAGGCTACAGAACACAACCACTGTGAAACAGGAAGTCACAGAAATGACTCCAGGGAAGTCCATCGGACTTGCTTGGTGAATAGTTAGAAGTCAGAGACAATATTAAATCTGTGACTGCATGAGAGTCGAAATTAGTTTTCTCCATTTCTGTCTGTATGAGAGGGCCCATATAACAGAATAAAATTGTTGTTGTTAGGTGTCATCAAGGCGGTTCTGACTCATAGCGACGCCACGCACAACAGAATGAAAAAGAAGCCAGTCTTGTGCCATGTCCACAGCTGTTCTTATACTTATGCCCGTCAATGCAACTAGCACGTCAGTCCATCTCGTCAAGGGTCTTCCTCTTTCTTGCCGACCTTCCACTCTACCAAGCATGATATCCTTCTCCAGGGACTGATCCTTCATGACATGTCCAGACTAGGAAGAAGAACATGGCAGTCAACTTCTGAAAAGAATTAGCCAGGGAAAACCTTATGAATAGCAGCAGAATACACTTAAGTCTTTTTAACTTGTCATAAGACACGTAAGATTACATTTTACATACTTTGCACACATTGTCAGGAAGGATCAGTCCCTGGAGAAGGGCACTGTGCCTGGTAAGGTGGAGGGCCAGAGAAGAGGAAGACCCTCTGTGACATGGCATGACACAGTGGCAGCAGCAGTGGACTCAAGCATAACCATGACCGTGCGGATGGCACAGGACCGGGAAGTACTCAGTTCTGTACTACACACAGGAGCTATGAGTCAGAATCAACTCAACAGACCCTCACAACAAAATGCTTTGATATTAAGTACCAACCAACCAATCCCATTGCCACTGAATCAGTGCTGACTCACAGGACTCCAATGGACAGAGAACTGCCCCACAGGGTTTCCAAGGAGCGTGTGGGCGATGCGAATGGCCAACATTCTAGCAGCGGCAGCTCTTAACTCCTGTACCACTGGGATTTCCACAAAACACTGAGGACACATCTAACAGGAATGGTAATCTGTAACTCAATACTTTGATAGAAAGACACTGGTGCCAATGGCTATAATGTGAAGCAATGCCAAGCTGACCTGACCTTTGCCAGCTGCATCACTAGGCTGCACCCACTGGCTTCCAGAGCCAAGCGAGAAATGGCAATTGTCCCCTGGTCCACTTCCTGCTGGGCCATAGGATGTCACTGGCTACATTTCTGTCAGATACATAATTTTGGTGCCAAGGGGTGGTATTTTCCTAGTGTCTTAACACTGCCCATGCTGCTGTTGTTAGGTGCTGTCACGCCGGTTCTGACTCACAGCGATCTTGTGCGCAACAGAACAAAATCCTGCCTGGTCTTGCACCACGTCCACAGTCATTTTTATGCTTAAGCCCATTGCTGCGGCCACTGTGTCAATCCATCTCATTGAAGACCTTCCTCTTTTTCACTGACCTTCCACTCTACCAAACATGATATCGTCCTCTAGGGACCAATCCTTCCTGACAACAAGTCCAAAGTATGTGTGACGCAGCCTTGCCATCTTTGCTTCTAAGGAGCACTCTGGTTGGACTTCTCCCAGAACAGATTTGTTTGTTCTTTTGGCAGTTGATGGTACACTCAGTATTCTTTTCCAACACCACATTCAAAGGCATCAATTCTTACTGTCTTCTTTGTTCATTGCCCAGCTTTCGTATGCATATGATGCGACTGAGAATACCATCACTTTGGTCAGGCACACTTTTAGTTTTCAAGGTGACAATCCTTACTTTTGAACACTTTGAAGAGGTCCTTTGCAGCAGATTTTCCCAGTGCACTGAGTCTTTAGACTTCTTGACTGCTGCCTCCATGGGTGTTGATTGTGGACCCAAGTAAAATGAAATCCTTGACAACCTCAATCTTCTCTCCATAACCCTGCCCAGAACTCAAACATGTCCTTCTTTAACTGCTCTTCAACCAAGCCTTCTGAATGTGCCGTCTGTTTTCTGATGGGACCCTGTGGGACATACAGTGGTGCTGTTGCCTATTTGTTCAACAGGAATTACTGAGTAGCTATCACAGCCAGGTGCTCGAAACACGTCAGTGAACAAAACACATCCAGATCCCCGCTCTCATGCAGGACACATTCTAGCTATGCACGCATGCACCTGAGTCCACCTAGGGCCAGCTTCTATGATGTTTTGTATTAAATGTGTGTTGCCAAGAGCCCAGCTCATAGGCATAAACACTGATTAACTCTGTCATGTTAGGGACATGCGACAACTTCTCTGAGCCTCAGGGTTCCTCAGTTGGAAACTGGAAACCAATCCTGCCAACCTCGTAAGTGGTTTGCAGGAAGAAAATGAGAAATCATTAAGTCATTTATCAGAGTGCCTAGCAAAAATTCAACACCAAACAGCAACTCTACTACAGCAAGCCCAGCAGTACTTTGAGAAAACTGGGGGACACAGTTAAGGATTGAGTTCTGTCCCCCCAAAACTGCATGTCAACTTGCCTAGGCCAGATTCCCAGTATTGTGTGGCTGTCCTCTGTTTTGTGATGTGGTTGTTCTGTGTTGTAAATCCTCACTTCTATGATGTCCATGAGGTAGTACTCAATTTACAGGATTGGGTTATATCTTGAGTCAATGTCTTTTGACATATAAGAGAGGAGCAGAGACAGGGGACTTTATGCCACCAAGAAACAAGAGCCAAGTGCATAGTGTGTCCTCTGAGAAGATCTGGGGTCCCTGTGCTGTGATGCTTCTACATCAGGGGAAGACTAATGACAGGGACCTTCCCCCACAGCTGACAGCAAAAGAAAGCTCCAGGCCCTGAATTTTTTGGACTTCCAGCCTACCAGGCTGTGAGAGAATAACGGTTTGCCAAGGCCATCTACTTACGGTATTTCTGTGACAGTGGCACCAGATAACAGACACAGATACTGAGAAGAGCCACACGAATGGCGCTGAATAAACAGACAAGAGGAGGACAAGCTGAACGGTCTTCAAGAGTCAGGCAGGTGACATACCTGTGTGAAGAGGGCAGCAAGTCTTCTCTTCCACAACAGTCCCATTTATCTTGTATCACTCAAGTTCCCTGGCCTGTTTTCCAAAAAAAGAATACAGAGACAATGACAATGACAATGACAACTGCCATTCGGCCTGGTTACATATGCTTACACAAGATCCTCAAATCACTAGGCTTTCCCAACTCTTTCCACACTTGTGAGGGGTTCCACCTGCACGTGGTCATCTCATTCCCAGTAAGACACTGGAGACAGAAACGTGCATGTTTCCGTAACGCACTCTGACTGAAAGCGTATGTCATTACCAACTTAAAAGGTGTCACAAGCTGTAGGTCATCAGAAAAGCATGCAGACAACTCCTCACTTTAGAAACTGGTAATGGCAGACTATGGCAACCTCCTCCAGACATCAGTGTCGCAGGCACACACCACGATAAAGAAATTCTAGCTCATAACCAGGTCAGATCTCTAAGTCAGAAACAGAAAAATTTAAAGTATGTTGCAGTGATGTCACAGAGTTAAACCTCCCTAAGCGAGTGTGTCACATACATAATGACAGCAATCTCCCGTCTGGCTTGCTGCAGACTTGGCACAATAAAGGAACGAGGACATACTCTCTGCACAGTGGCCCTGAGGCACAGGGTAAGTTGTAAACAACCCTGCAGTCTTCAACTTGGAAGGAAACAGGTGACATAGTGGTCTTTGTCAAACACGTCATCATGCAGCCCCAATCACGCAAGACCCAAGGTAAAAATTCACATTGACATACTGGATTTGGGCTTCTGTTCTAAGACCAGAGGCAAGGGACCCTCCCCTCTAGACTCTGACTCACTCTGAAGCAGAGACCCTCCCAGAGGCTGCGTCTCTGTCGACCGCTGCCCGCGGTGGTCAGCGTGTTCTTCCCAAGAACCTCTCGTAAAAGGTCAGAAGCCTGAAGTCTGGAGCACGGGCCTCCCAGCAGAGAGCTCACACTCTAACTGCCGATTCTCATGCTGACTCCCAGAGGAGCTCTGGGGTTCTGGCTTGTGGGCCGTGGGGTGACCACCCTACAATCAACTAAACAAGTTTCTGAGTCACAGCCCTGAGCATTGCCTTACACTTCTGAGACCTCTCTCGACTGATTTTAATAAAATCCTGTCAGACAAGCCTGCATGCGAAGGTCAATCCAGGCAAGCCCGAGTCCACACTCTGACCAAAAGAAGAGGCTGTTTTCCTCCTTCTGATGAGTATAGTCAGGTGGAAATTTAAGGCTAATACTGCCCGATTTTCTGGTGTTTCAAGACTCAGAAATCCTCATTGTCACTAGAAATGTCCCTTTAACATTTGCTCTCTTAATAAATAACACACAGGACAAATGGAAAACACCTGCGGCTGGAAGGCTGCTGGCTCGGTCCCCAGAGACCAGCCCAGGCTCAGGCCTGAGCCCTGCAATGAGGCCCTCGTCACCTCCACGCTGAGCACCTCCCGACTCAGCCTGCAGATGGTCCCCACTCCAGCGACAGGGGGCAAAAGGCAGCCAGTGAGGACTCCTGGGAAAGCCGATTCTTGGCAACTCTGGCATGTGGGGTACTTGATCCTGTGTTCCAAACAGCTTGGGCACCTGTCTCGGTGATCTAGTGCTGACGTAACAGAAATACCCCAAGTGGACAGCTTTCCCACAAAGAAAGGTATTCTCTCATAGTCACATTGCTAATGACATAGATAAGGAGCCTAGCAGCAACAGCTCCAGAGAAGGCTCTCTGTCTCTCTCTCTCTCTCCCCCCACAGGCTCTGGAGGAAGGTCTTTTTCATCAATTTTCCCTCGGTCTTGGAGATGCTTAGCGCAGGACTCCGTGGTACACAGGATGAGCTCTGCTCCCAGCTCCCAGCACGGCTGTCTTGGTGGCGTGCAATCCTCCCACTCTCTACTGGCTTCCCTTCCCTTTCTTGTAAGACAACAGATGGTGCAAGCCAAGTCCACGGGAAACTCTTATTACACTGGGTCAGGGAATGTGACCTGGGCCAAGGGTGTTATGACCGTACCCTGATCTCCTTTAAAATCAAATTACTATCACACAATGGAGGAGAGCTTCCCAGTGCTGAGAACTGTGGCCTAACCAAGTCAACACACAGTTCTGGAGACGGTACCCAACATCCTCGGGTTAGCCCCTGCTGTTGCTCCAGGCCATGGCGCAGTATCCATGTGTGGATGAGACTCGAAAGGGAAGCCAGCTGGCACAGTGACAGCACTTACCTGTCTCTCTGCATTTCAGTACCTTGGTATTAAGACCTCTCTTGGCATGGAGGGTAAACTCCTGAGAAGGCCCAAGTTCAGCGAAGATCAGTTACACAGGAAGCTAAGTCCTTCCAACTCTCAACTGAACTGAGAACATGTACTCTGTCACCGAATCCCGTATCTTCAGGACAAGTCACCCACAGTGACAGGGACACTCTGCCATGTTTATTCTGAGGGAGGCACTGACGTCCATCTGAGCCTGTACACATCAGGGACACTGGTACACCTCGGCTCAGTCAGGAAACACCAGTGATCGCTGCAGCCCAAAGAGAGGCTGAGAGTGCGCAGACAGCAGGCTGCTAGGGAGTCATGGGGTTTCCAGTTTGGTGGTCTCAACAGGGGGTGATTTGCAGGATGTCTGTGAAACATAAATCACGTTTCACAGTGAGATACATAGGCATTGCGCATCTTTACCCACACATCATCAATCACCTGTAAAGCTGTCAGCATCCAGGATCAAAGCACTCTCCACATTGTTGTATTTAAGTGACAAGCAAAAGTCACATGTGACCCAGACATACCATGTGTTGTTTCACAAACACGTCAAAGAAAACAGACACTTCTTGATTTTAACTGCACACTCAAGGACATGATCAAATTTTTGTTATGACTGTTGATAAAACTGCTGAAGTATTGCACTGATTCCACCTGGCCACAACATAATACAAGCCACAGCCCCTGGGTGTCAGCAGGCGGATAGGACACTTCATCAGGCCACTGAGGAAAGAAGAACTGGACCCCAGCCCCTGGGAATCTCACCCCAGGACTTCCGCAGAGGACCTTGTGACCCTAGAGCCATAAGGATGACCTTCAAGGTGTCCACACGCCCGCTCTTGAGGAAACCTCGATTGCTATCTTACCTGGAAACCTGCAGAGAAACACCAAGGAATCAGGGGAAGTCCACGCTTCTACTGGCAACTTCGTCTGTTAAAAATAGCACTAAGACCTAGACAAATCTGACTATAAAAGAACCTACCTTATTTTGTCAAATGAGTAATAACATTTTTTGAAATTCTCATGGGTAGACAGGTTTTTTGCTACAGACGTCTTAGAAGCCCCAACCTAAATGACCCACATGCACAGCAGGGGTGGTACAAGTTAAGGCAAGTCTTTATTGTTGAGTACAGAAAGGTCACCCAGCTTTGATGCTGCCTTTATACTGTTTTGTCACTAGATGGCACAGTGGTACATGGAGCTTCAGAAGGTCACAGCACACAAATCCTTTTCCTAGCCATCTTATAGGCCTGTTCTTTCCAACAAAGACTATGATCTTGAGTAAGAAAGACAAAATAGGAATGTGTGAAAGAGAAAGGCTCGACGCTGACAATCACATCTACTATGTCTCTGATTCTAACCGCAAGTCCCTTCAAGTATTCTGTCCCAGCTGCTCTCTCTCCACCTGGATGGCTTGCCAACGATCCCAAAGACCCTCTTCTTCAATGCTACGCATGGTGCTCTGTGGATAGGGTTACAAGGGCCAGCCACAGCAGGGAAGGGCCTCACAATGGTGGAGGCGAGAGCAAGGCTGTAAAAACACCCTGCGCGTACTCCAAAATTAATACTAATGAAATATAAAGCTAGCACTTCACGTGAGCGCAACAGGATCAGATGAGGCATTCACTACCTTGTTTTTTATAAAACTATTTGTTCGCGGAACTTCCTAGAATTGCACGTGCCCATTTGGGTGGGCGAGGGCTGGGGTCACTGGTTCCCGGACCGGCTACCGCTGCTTCTTCTGGGCCAGCTGACCGTCGGTCCTGGCGGGCGGGCAGCTTTTGGGTGCCGGCTGTGCAAAGTTCCAGTCCACCGGGTTGAGCAGCTGCTGCGTCTTCTTATGGGTCCAGTAGGGGTTTATGACGAGTGTGAGGAGGGCCAGGCCCACGAGGAAGAGGGCAAAGTGCGGCAGGTAGAGGCTGCCGAGCAGAGCGTCCCAGTGCCAGAAGCAGAGCCACCACATGTGGTAGGTGAGGACCATGCGGCAGTGGAACATGTGGATCATCAGCCACTGGTTCAGCCTCCACAGCAGCGACTCGGACCAGCCGGCCTGCAGGGGCGACAGAGACCGGGGCTCAGCGCACAACCCAGGGGGTGGCTTTCTACAAACGGTGGCGGACATCTGGGTAAGGGGACACTTCCATCCCAGCGTTTCTGCACCCACAGTCCAGGGCGTTACCCTACACGTGCTGTTCCACCAACACTCATATCCATTCAACAATGTTACCATCGTCCAAACTCAACTACAACTGTTTTTTCTTTCTTTGTTATTGTGATTGAAGTATATAATCCAGATTAAATTTACATGCCCACCTGTCTACAGCTACTTCTGCTTGCCCAGTGGCAGCACACTCCTCCTTTTCATTCTATACTGGTCATATCCTCTTAATCTCCTGTCCCCTCCTCTCCACCTTCTTCTCTCCCATCTAGAAAGAGACCAGTAGCACTCTCCTATAAACGCAAAGAACCATAAAGTACACGCACCATGTAGTCACATTGTGTCCCTGAGTCCAGTCCGTTTGTGTCCAGAGTTGACCTCAGCAGTGTTTCCTGGTTGGGGGAGCAGCAGGTCTGGCGCCATGTTCCCAGGGGATCCCCCATCCCATCGGACCACCAGTTGTGGTCTTTTACTAGAATTCTTGAGATGCACCTCTCTTTTTCTTGTGTTGCTCCAGGGACTCAACATCCCATGCCCCACCACAGCTGTCTCTGGTGGTGGCCAGGAATCATCTGGTTAAAACTCAACCTGAACTTTTAAAGGTTTTAACCATCATTCACTGAACATTACAAGTCCACCTAAAAGCACAAAATTGTCCTACCATGGCTTTTGTTTCACTGGGGCTGTGGCACACTAGCAAATCCCACAGCTGGCACCGACTTCAGAGACGATGGACATTCCTCCAGTTCCACTCTTCACTTCTGATACTACCTGCCTGTGAGACACCTGACTCAGACCGCAGCCCTGAGAGCTCGGCCAGATCCCCCAAGTGCAAATGACAGCGTTTTTCAGACTGCCAAGCCGGCAGATTCTAGCCCTGAGCCTGGGGGTCTTCTGTGGGCTCCCCGACTTCTAACCTGGTGGCCCTCACTACTCCTCCTGGTTTGATCATTTGCTAGGACAAGACCAACAGACTGGATGAAGTGAGAAGCATCAGGGTATCTATCACAAATGAAGAGGACAGTGTCTGCATGTGGCCTCTGCAATGACCTGAGGACACCTGCCTGCAGCATCTCCCACACTGACAGTCTTTCAGCTCACTGCACTTTCACACACACTCTGGGCTGCTTTCCACGGACGACCAGGCCTACGTGCTGAGCTGTGAGCAGCTGGGGCACTTCACCACTATGCCACCAGGGTTTCCTACTAAAAGCAGTCTCCTTAAATTATTAATGCTCACAACAGAAACATCAGCTTTCCTACAAATAATTGCATGAAGTTTTAGGAAACTCAAAGCCTGAGACTCCCTAGTTCTTGGGTCTTCCTCAGGCACTAGAAGTTTTGTATGCAGATGCCACCAAGTGCTTTGAGGAAAGCTGGGGTACAGTAACAAAATTTGCAACATAAAGCACACAAAAATATGCCTGCTTTGTGCTGATTTATTCAGCTCTGGATTTTGGTCATCAGTATGTATACTGCATATGTAAAAATATATCCAGTTGACAGTGTTTTTACATCACCTCAACTGCTTTATGGATTAGTGATTTTGTAGATGAATCATATTTACGTTTGAGTAAATACGTTTGAGTGTAACATTACTATTTTCATATTTCTAAACCTTTCAGAATCAAACCTGAGCAAGAAAGAAACAGCACTTGAGGTCTAACCCCATCTAAAATCAGTGCTGGTATTTTGTGCTGATGTATATTCTCCAGTATCTTATCGATCAGAGCTTGACAGTGGGTGACTTCTTTGCATTCTGATGTCCTGCCAGGCAAGAATTCAGCAGCTTTGTTAAAAGCTTGCAAAGACTTCAGTATTTTACTTATAACCCTTATTAATATTCTAGTTAGAACAGGAACTAAAAAACTCTAGAAATGCAGACACTGAGTGGCCCAGTGGGTTAGTACCCTGGCTGCTAACCAAAAGGTCAGCAGTTTGAATCCCCCAGCCCTCTGTGGAAACTCTGCGGGGGCGGTTCAACTCTATCCTGTAGGGTCACTATGAGTCGGCTGACTCAAGAGGAATAGGTCTTCTTTTTTTTTAAGTTCTATTAGTTTTTCTGGGGGGAGGGGTTACGGTAGGGAGGTCCCAGTCTCTATAGCACTGTTGGCTTTAGGATGTTAAACCTAATTACGGGGTTGAGAAGCTATGACTTGGATATCCTTTTTCGGCTCTGCACAAACAGCATCCTAATAACTTTAGAGAACATGCCAAAACCCTAAACAGAGTCTCTAACTCCAGCAGCAATTCCACTCCCTGGAGTCTGTCTCCTTCCTGAAAGATGGTGGGGGCTTAAAAGGAGAAGCTCCCTCCTCACCAATCCTCATGGCAACACCCCATGGGCCTCTGCTTCCTTCTGCTCTGAGTACTGGCCCAGCAGATGGCTGTCTCTACATCTGGCTCTAAAAGGAGTCTGGGTAAGTCTGGGAAAACACACACGGAAGTGTCACACACAGCGCTGCCTGTCACTGATTACCCCCAAAGACTGAAAGACGGGCAGCAAAGACGGCTATTTTTAAAGAACTTTGTGCAAAACACACACAAAAAAAACCCTGAGATAGGAAATAACCTGTTTTCTCAAAGCCAAAATTATCCAGAACATGCCTGTTTTCTGAGCTTTGCCAAGCCAAGCCAAGTGCCGTCAAGTCAGATCCAACTCTACTGACATATGGTGGTGGCTTCCACTTGACTCCGCACGGGAATGTGGTACCAAGGGTCGGTCCCCAGAGAGGACTCCTTCCTCCCCGCCCCGGACCATAAAAACCCTGGGTACTGCCAACAGCACCACAGACCCAACGTCAGAGTCACAGCCCCTAAGTCCCCCCGGAGGCTCCGTCTGCAGGGAGGACACCCCCAAAGAGAAACCACAGAGCTGTGTAATCAGCTGAGCCCTGTGCAATTGGTTTATTAGTTTTTCATATTTCTAAACACTTCAGGATCAAATCTGAGAAAGAAATAATAGCAAGTTACTGCAGTTGAAGTGTGAACCCATCTTAAGTTAGTGCTAACACTTGTGGGGCTGTCCAGCAGTGGGAGCCGTGATGCAATGCACACCAGGCCCTACTGCCAGGTCGCAGCACTGTACCTAAAACAACTTCTGCCCATCAACCAGGAGCTATGGAACTCCCCACCCCTCCAAAACAAACCCACTGCTGTCGAGTCGATTCCTCATCACAGCGACTCTACAGGACACAGCAGAACTGTCCCACCGAGTTTCCAAGGAGCGCCTGGTGGGTCTGAGCAGCTGCAGCTCCTCACCACTGCACCACCACACAGCTCACCTTTCTCAGTCCAAGAACTCAGCAGACAGCTGGGTCCCTTACAGGGACCTTCTCAGTTCATTCGTGGTTTCCAATTATGCTTCTTCTCTGCCTGAAACCACACCAGACCTGCTGCCATCTGGCCAACTCCGATTCACTGCCACCCTGAGGGACACAGTGTGATGGCTCTGTGGGTTGTCCCAGGGGCACCCAATGGATCCGAATGGGTGGCCTTCTGGTTGGCAGCTGGGCACCTTCCTGCTCCTGGCCTCAGGACCCCATGCCAGCCTCTAAACACGTGCTCACAGAGCACTCTCGAGGCTCCGAAGTCTACGCAGCTGTCTGTGCCACTTCTTCAGGGCCACCCTAGAGCAAGGCTGCACACTGGTAGGGCTTTGCTGGGTTAACCCCTGTATCACCCCAATACACCTTGTTCCCCTGCAGGTTCCCACTGTGGACCCCGCTGCACTCTGCACACAGAATAGCTCTTTCTGTTCTGGCCCTACCCTGGATGGATCTGGGGAACAGCAAGAATGTCCTCTAAACAAAAGGAAAATATGAGCCTTGGAGACAGAAGGGTCCCTATGCTTGGGAGACTACATCAGCATGAGACCAGAAGAACCAGATGGCGCCTGGCCACCACCCAAGACAGCCCTGATAGTACGTACAGTCCCTGATGAGACCCAAGATAAAGGGCAGTGCAGATCTAGAACTCTACTAAAAGACTAGACTTGATGGTCCAACATCCTGGAGGGTCCCCTGAGAATGTGGTCCCTGGACTTGCTGTTAGCCCCAGAGCTGAAACCAGGACTGAAGCCAACTCTTCAGAGACTGGACTAGACTACGGGACAGACTGCAATACAGGTGGTGTGTGTACCTCCTGGACTGATACGAACATGAGGCTGTCCCACTGGTGCCCCTTCAGAGGTGGGAGGGTAGGCTGAAGAGGAGGGGCCACATGCTGGCTGAGTGGGTACCGGAGGTACAGGCTGGAAAAGGAGGAGTGTGCTGTCAAGGGGTGGGCAGGGTAGATCAAGTTTCACAGCGGCATACGTGCAGGGTTTTGTATGGCAAACTGACTCGGACTGGAAAGTTTCACTTAATTGCAATAAAAATAAAATTATAAAAAAAAAAAAAAGAATGCCCAAGGAATGTTCAGTCCTAGCACAGCACTGGAAACCCTGGAGGTGGAGTGGTCAGGAACATCTCTACTAACCAAGAAATGGGAGCAGCCTGAATCCATGAGGAGCACCTTGGGACTCCACGGGGCAGTTCTGCTCTTTCCTACAGCATCACAATGAGCCACAGTCACCTCATGAAGTGGTTTCTTTGGCTCAGTGCTGAGGAGCCATGGTGATACAGCAGTCAAGCGCTCACCAGCCAACCTCAAGGTCCGCAGTTCAAATCCACCAGCTCTTCCACAGGACTGGCACTCCGTCTCTATAAGGATTATGGCCTTGGAAACCCTATGGGGCAATTCTACTCTGTCCTACAGGGTGGCCGAGTTGGAAATGACCAGTGGCAGTGGTTTGGTCTGGTTTAGCACAGTGCCTGGTACATAACTGTGTTTAATCAATGTTTGTTATATGGGAACAGTCAGCGCCATTTACACTGTTAATTCACCGTTGACGTGCAAGGCAGGAAAGCCTTCCATCCTGTCTGAGCCTACCACCATGTTCCATGCACGAGAAACGCCCAACAATGTCAACACTTTGGGGTGACCCCATGGAAAAGTTAACAACAACCCAAAAGCAGCATTTCTGGTTTTACATGAAATATCCTGTGAACAAAGTAATGTTATTAAAAAAAATGGCAAAAATCTACATGACAAAAAATAATTAACAAAGTTTAACATAGAAAGTACTTTCAGAACATAATGAGAATCAAGATTGCATGTGACCACTCTCAGAAAGCTCCTTTGTGTCTCCCTCCAAACAACCCTTCCTCTCTCAACCTAAAGGCAACATAAACGAAATTTTTGTTTACTAGGAATAAAGCTATTACTAATTAAAAAAAAAAGACTGCATGTGAAACACTGACATTTTTAAAAAATATTTTCAAAAACAAAAATAAGTAACTATCATGAAAGATGCTAGAGACATAACTATGCTAGGTCCCCAATAGTTCAGTCTCTAGTAAAATGGCTTTATTCAAAACCAAAAACATTAGGGAAAAAAAAAGATGTGTAGGCTTACACACTAAGATTTCTAAAAAGTACATGGAGGAAAGAAAATTCATGTTTCTAGGGCTCACAAACACTACCTACTAAATTGTAAGACCCAAGGAAGTTCTCTTTTTTATGGAGCTGGAAGTCTACATGAATAGTTGAAAATAAAATGGAATTCAACCAAAATGTGTTCATCACTGAATCTGCATGCTAAGATTCAGTCTGTAGATGGGTTTACAGTGTGGCCCACATGGCCCGCTCCTGCAGACAGAAGTGAGGACTCGGGCTCTGTCATCTGTTGAGGACGGCTGGAGAAGCAGGTGACAAACGTTTGGGAGAAGGCTTACCTCAGGACCGCAGGCGAGTTGCAGGTTTGGGAGAGAGGCTTACCTTAGGATACGCAGGTGAGCCCCAGGTTGGGAGAAGGGCTTACCTTTGGACCTGCAGATGAGCCCCGGTTTGGAAGAGGGGCTTACCTTAGGACCTGCAGGTGAGCCCTGGTTTGGGAGAGAGGCTTACCTTCAGGAGCATCCAGGACACACAGGTGAAAGGGGTGCTCATCTCTAGCAGCAGTGTGGTCATAGCCAAGTAGTGGCCAGCTTTCAGGTTGACAGCTGACCCCAGGAACCCAAGGAAGGCAAACAGGTGGTGGACGGCTAAGAAGACATCGAATGTCCGGAAGCACACATTGGACAGGTGAACAGCCACATTTTCAAAGAAAAAGAATCCCGTGGCGGTCGCCACATTAAACCAGCACCAGTTCTGCTGGTTCAGTGCTTTGTCCGCATGAAGGACAGGGTCCACCAGCAACGCCCACAAGCCCGCGACGGTGCTCTGGACCCCAAAGACAGCGCGAGTGGCTGCCAGATTCCAGAAGACCTTTTCTCGGGCCACTAAAGAGCGGTAAGTAGTGTTCAGAGAGGACGACAGCTGGTGGCAGACCACGAAGACACCCAAGTAAAAGAAAAAACCAGCTACTGCCAGTGTCAAGCGAATTTTCCAAGAAGCATAGTCCAGGTCGAAAATGCTCTTGGATGGGGCTCCATCATTTTCAAGAGTCATTGTCCTAGATTTGCTATCAGCAGTCTTGGGTTAATGCAGGACTTACGGGTCCTCGACGGTGCCTTATCTGAGAAGAAAAGTAAAAGCAATCGTTTCTGCAATCTTCATGCATTTGTCTTCCATCTGAAGAGAGAAAAGGGAACTCACTTTATGCTGAGAAACCAGCTAGAACACAGCACTACCCCAGCACTGAAATAACTGGTCCAAAAATGTATGGCTGTTGTTAGGTGTCACTGAGTTGATTTCCACTCAGAATGACTCCATGTGACACAAGAAAAATGTCCCAGAGGGTGTTTGTGGCTCCGATCTCCACAGGAGCAGGTCAGCAAGTCCCTCTCCTGCAGAGCTGCCTGGGTGGTTTAAACCACTGACCTTTTGGTGCGGAGACAGTGGCTTAAACACTGTGCCACCAAGGGTCACACAAAGATATTTTATATAATATAAATATACATAACCAAAAACCAAGCCACTGCAACTGAGTGGATTCCAACTCACAGCAACTCAACAGGACAGAGCAGAACTGCTCCACAGTTTTCAAAGAGCGCACAGTGGATTTGAATGGCCAACCTTTGGGCTAGCAGAGGTAGCACCTTACCACTGTGCCACAGGGTTTCCATATACATATATGTGTGTGTGTGTCTATATATATACACATGCATTTACACACCTATGTGTATATACATATACACACACATTTATGTATGTATGTACATACATATATACAAATTCTTTATATAAATATATGTGTATATCTGTGTATATATACATACAAATGCTTCACCTAATTCTCATACGTTTACAAAGACACATAAACATAACAAGACAGCATCCACTGGCAGAACATGAAAATGTAAGAGAAACAGCCACCAACTATTGGTGGGAACGTTGTTACCTCAAACACTGGGTCCTCTACTCTCAAGTATGCTGATGTTGGTGGCCGATGGGTCACTTTGGACTCATGACTATGGAATTGCCCAAATTAGTCTCTAGTGTTCATGAGAGCCGGATGATTGCACAATCCATATTTTCTACAGCATACAAGACATTTAAATAATTGTACACAAATACACTTTGCTAAAGTATGT